>JAKFHU010002140.1:36182500-42079396 GCA_023783475.1 Daubentonia madagascariensis
AATCAATACATAAATTTTAGGCTTTGACACTAATCCATGTGTCTCTTAAACAACCTGTTAACTTTATTAACACTCTTAATGTTTTCAAGAGTATTGTGGATATTTTTCTGTCTTTATTTATCTTATCTTCCCCATTATAGCAGCCACTTCACATTAGACATATGTGTATATACAAACCATAGAATTTAATTGTATTTAATCCTAAAACACAAGGTAGCTACTACATATAAAGAAAGTATTTTATGGAACACTTTTTAATCAAACTGGTGACTAGAGTTTAACAAGAAAATATAGTCATTGTTAATCAAAAGCAGAAATACGCCAGATAGAAATTATCATATATTGATCCTTATGCTTTCATTTCGCTCTTAACTCCAGTTTGTAAGCTCCATTCATGAAAACAGGAACTACGTCGGTTTTATTTACCTGTTTTCACAGCAGGAGCATACTTCTTGTCACAGACTGTGTGGTCAAGAAAACATATAGAAAGCATGAATTGAAATCTGCACAGAGCTTTGCAATATTTAGTTACCCAACGCGTGTTCATTGAGCATGTACTATATGTCAGGTGCATTTCTAAGCCTATGGTAGAGCAATGACTAAAACAGGTAGTCCTTGGTCTCATGGAACTTATACTCCAGTAGAATAATTAATATGTTGACATTTCTAATCCATGTGGGAAAAATATTTCTCTACTTTTCAAAAGATAATGACTTCTTAGGTTTAAGAAAAAGTTGTTAAAATTCAGTTTTCAATTTTTAATGGAATCATCTCTATAACAAAGAGTCATATAATATTGGAATCATTGCAGTGCTTTCCAGGCCTTAGGCTTCTTGACACATCTGAAGAATCTAACTCAGGGGCTGGCTCAGTAATCTTTATTTTAATAGGCCTTTCAGGTGATGCTGATGCACAGGAGAGTTTAAGAACTACAGTTCCAAATTAGTAATGCTCAAACCTTACTGCATCTTAAATAACCTGGAGAAATTTTAAAATGCTCATGCCTGAATCCCATGCCCAGGCATTCTGATTTAGTCAGTCAAGAGTGAAGCCTGGGCCTAAGGAATTTTTGAAGCCCCAGGTGATTCTTACGTACATCCACATTTGAGAACTATCACAGTACAACATCATCAAATTTGCTGCCTGACTGGTCTGTCTCTTCTTACTAAATATTCTTTCTTTGCAAAATTTCATCTATACTTTACCTCAACTCTTCTTCATACAATAATGATTCTCTTATCTATAAATCTCCCCCACGTTGTAAGGTCTTTATGAGAAGAACACCTCCACCAGCATGTACTGCAGGTACCACAGTTCAACACTTTCACAACTAACCACATCTCCCTAAAATTTGCTCCCTCCCCAGAGGCAGTAAAGTCTCCTGTTACTATGTATAGTCTCTGAACAGAGCTGCCACACTGCTCAACTCCAGAGGGCATCTCTCAGGTTGCGGCATGGTAGCTCTGTCCTGGTCCACTGGGTTTGAACACTGCCTGACAGGGGGAACTTATTTAAACTCATGTGCCTCAGTTTCCTCCTCTTTAAAATGAAAATAATAAAAACCTAGTGGTAGGTTTATACTAATGATCAAATGAGATGATTCACGTAGAACAGTGCTGGCGTGGAGCAAACACTCAATCAATTGTAAGCAGGCGTAGCGGAAATAGAGCAAAGTCATTGCTTCAACCAAACCAAGAAAACGAAAGGCCCAAGGTCCTGTCATGGCAATACTGACCACCTCCTTGGGCTAATGATGCCACAATTCATAAAAGCCATTGCCCACTCCTCCCTTCTTTGTATTCACTTTCTCTGTTCAATACTTCCTTTGATTTGATCTCCTTAATTTTTGTACATGCATCTCTTCCCTCCTTTCCCTTGACATAGGGATATTTCAGGACTTACATTTTCTTCTTTGACTGAGACAACGGCATCTGCTGTGATCCATCTATGTGCGGCACATCTGCTTACAATCCCTCCCTCATGTTGTCAGCAAAGGATCCTTTCTAAGAGCAAATAGCACTCAAAATAAAACACTCACTGGATCCCTCCTTGTGCAAAAAGGTGTCCATGGCCCCCAGTTGCCTGTGGTTAGAGCCCCATATTTTATGAAGTCAGTGCAGCCTATAGTGACATGTGTCTGATCATGCACTGCAGCCATTGTTGCCTTACTTGTCTGTCCCAGAGTTGGGTTGTGTGCACCTGAAGGGAGTGGCTATGCCCTGCTCATCTCTAAACTCAAAGTAACTGGATAGTGTCTGGTGTACAAAAGGTGCTCAGTAAATTCTTGAATGAATGGAAGAAAGGAAGGTTGGCTGGATGGCTGGATGAACGGACGGATGGACAGAGGGGTTATGGGTGATGACAGAGTCATAAAATAGTTTAGTGTAAACCATTGCTCATATTTTAATTACCAGGAATATCATCTATTAGAAATAATATTAGCAGAAACATATTTGAGTACATAGCAAGCATATGGAGTATATATTTTCTGATGAAATGGAATAGAGAAATTAACTTGTCTATCTCACTGTTTTGAAAAACAAGGTCAATTGAGCACACTCTTTTATATAGCTAGATAGACAGACAGACATAGATATGCAAGCGAGACTCAATGAGCTAAAGTACTCTTGTTATCAGGGAAATCAGGTGTAATCCTGGCCTAAAGGCAAGCCTGTAATTTTCCTTACTGATCAGCATCATATTGTTTTATAAGCTTGTCTTTCAATATGTGTAAAGAATATAATTAAAAAGAAATCAAAGTTCTCTTCACATTATCAATTCAGAAATGGTTCAGCTATTCTTGTGCTATTGTGTTTTTTTTTTTTCTCCCTATTTCCCTGTCAAACTGTCTTAAGATGCTGTATAATATATTGATATGACCAGGCTGTTCATTTCAGGAAAAGTTTAGAACTTCTTGACTTGTGCCGGGAAGGCTGGAATTATGGAAAAAGCAAAATACAGTTTCTTTGGCTTAATCCCATTAGTCTGGTAAAACCACACAAAGCTGTCTCTGACCCTCGGGGTGGCAGAGAGCAGACCTGGTCGCTGAGGCCGCATCCTCCCACATGCAGCCAAATTGTACCTCATCGAGTTTCTACCAGTTGTCATTCCTGGCATGACTGGTGCACATCTCTCTGGGGATGGGTAAAGTAGCGGAATCCTCACCTGCTGTCTCAGTGCCCTGCTTTTTTATACCTTCACTTTGAAATTAAAGATTACTTTTGGAGAGGAGAAATTTCAAAAGTAATTTAAAATCAGACTGCAGTTGCAAAATCTCTTCTGAACTTTCAATTCTGCATGAGAACACTGCTGGTTAAAGCAGAATGTCTGAACCCACTCACAGAGACCACAAGCATGTGAAACAAGCAAAGGCCCATGTAACACGAGGGTGTTTGTATAAAGAGATTATGATTCTGGAAGTACTTTGTCAAGGCGGATTTTATATTCATATCCTGGTGTGATATTCAAGATATTTAACAGTAGGTATGACATGGCCCTTGACTACTCACAGACTCCCAATGAATCAGAATGAACTTGAGCTGTAAAAGCCAAGTCCAACTACAAGAGACAAACCAGTGCACCATTGCCTCTGTTTACATCTGATTGCTGGATCAATGGTTTTAAGCTTTGCTGCACACTCTAATCACTCAAGTCACCTGGGGACTTTAGGTGATAATGATGTGCCAATGTATGTTGACTGATTGTAACAAATGTACCACTCTGGTGCAAGGTGTTTACAGTGGGGGGGACTGCCTGTGTTTGAGACCACAGAGGGTATAAAAGTTCTATCTACTTTTCTGCTCAATTTTGCTGTGAATTTAAAACTGCTCTTTAAAAATAAAGACTTTTAAAAAGAAAATGACTAATGACTGACTACCATTGCCACATAATCTTATTTAATTAATATTGGTTGTGAGGCAGATGTAGGATTATTGAGAGCGCCCAAGTGATTCTATAATGCAGCAAAATTTTGGAACCTTGCGCTGAATGATTAGAGTTCTCACTTTTATTAAGCTTCTATTTGACTTCAGAGGGATGCCAGTAATCATAATGCTTTACCAGTTTCACAATTTAAAAAACATAAATGAGTACTGATATAAATATGTGTACTTGCAGTGATATGCAAATATCTAGATCAAGAGTATATGTCTTAAAATTTTAAGCTTATTTCAGATTTTTGAAGAATTAACTGATTCATCTCTAAGTCAACCAGTCACTCTCTCTACCCTGTATGACTTTCCAACAAAGAAAAATTCATAAAAATGGAATATGTTTCCTCATAGACTCCTTATTAGTCAATGTGTTTAGTAAAGGGTCTGGTGCAGAAAATGTCTCCAGTGGTTGGTAAGTTGAACTAAATGACTTCTTGGGTTCCTAGAAATGCTCAAATTCTATGCCACACGTTTTTTCTTTCCTTAATGCTATGTAAAGTTTAAAGTCAAAAAAAGTCAAAACTGTCAAACCAGACAATAAAAAATTATGCACTGATAGAAGAAAACGAACAAAAAGTTTAGATGTGTCACACTACACTAAAGTAAACCAGATGAGTGTAGTCGGAAAAGATTAGTTCATTGAGTTGAATGGAATAGAGGTAAAAGTAGAAGAGTTCTCATCTTTTAAGAAAAATAATGAACACAATTACTCCAATAGTTGGTATGTTTACAAAAATAAAATTTGGTGTATCCATACCCTATTGATGTATTACCTAAAAAATAAATAATAGTAATTGCTGTCAAGACTGAAATATTGTACAATGGAGAATTACTTCTCAAAAACCTATGGAAACCTCAGAATTGTGATGTGATTACAAACTCAGCAAATGCTCAATAAATATTTGCTGAAGATGTAAGAATTGTAACAGGGTGACTCCAGATATAACAGTGTTAAACACTACCAGAAATAGAGTGACTGCATGGAACAGTAGTACTTTTTTTTTTCTGATCCTGACTATACAGGGTAGGAAATTTCGATTAAAATAGCAAGTGTTTCCTCACTTGGAGAGTTTATTTCTACTGCCTTTTTTGAAGGTTTTCTTCATTTATAGCTTTTATTCTTAACAAAGAGAACTGTACACTGATACCACTGATTTAAAAAAAAATGTTAGAAAAGAAAGAATAATGGGTGATCTGAATATAACACAAAATTGCAAGCTACCTTCAGTCAATAGGATCAATAATGAATAGTTCTGATGGTGACTGTGTTAAAGGGCTGGGTGATTTGAATTGTTAACAATCTACAACTCTGGCCAACTTAATGTGCAATTACTCATGATAAATGCCCTAATATTCTTCTCACATTAATGTCCTCACTTTTTTGTATACTTATAAAGCTGTTGTATGTAAGGTGCAGAAATGTCAAGGAGCCCTGCTGGCATACTCCCATTGCATCTGTGAAATATTTTAGCCATAATTTCCAAACATGGTAAAACACGTGTCTAATGTTTTCAGCTACTCCTGCCCCAGAACCCATCGTATATTATTTCATATATATAATCTCTATCTCTGCACCTTCTTTCTTCTCTTCTCTATGCCCTTCATCCTACCCCAATGCACACACAATTTGTGACCTAGAAGTCAATAATATTTATCACTTTCAGAACTGTAGCAACCAGACAACTATTTTCATATCCTGTCATGAACCAGGAAGAGGTTGAATGATATTCGCACTTTCTCAGACATTAGTAATTGTGAAAGGGTACATAGGAAAAAAATGCAGATCAATTACTAAATGATTGATGAAGACAACATAAAAACTCTTAGTTTGCTATCATAAGATACTTCTAGTTATTCTAACTCTTGCTTTTCACGGCATGATATTGCAGAGGGAAAACAAAGCCCTGCCTTGCTCTTCTTTGTGAGAATCAGGGTTACCCTGTTTCCCCAACTTGGCCGCATCAAACTTACTTCATCACCCACCAGCAGTATCATACATTCTATTTATTCTTTCCTTGTAGATGTGATAATAAAGCTAAGTAAAATTAATTTTTTTAGACCAGGTTCAGCAAACTAGGCAAACTATGGCCTGAAGGCCCAAACTGGCCCGCCGCCTGCCATTCTGCGTGGCCCTCAAGCTAGGAATGGTTACACAGATGCACAGTTACAGTCAACGTGATGCTAGAGAACGCTAACTTTAACTCCAAGTGGGAAAAATGGTATCCACCTCAAAAATAAGAATTCTATTCTTCTCATAAGTAAACTTGTATTACAAATATTTGTACTCAATTATTGTTATATTTTAAATTTCATCAACAAAAACTTGTGCAAATATATTTCCTTTCTTGTTATGTAAGTACCTTCATAATATTCTTGATTCTGCCCTTGGCCAATAAAGCCTAAAATATTTCCTACCTGGTCCTTTGCAAATAGAGTTTGAGGACCTGTGATTTAGATAACCTGTGTTTTCTTAAGAGGTAAAACCAAGATTTCAAAAGGCCAGCCCTCCCAAAATACATTGAGAAAACCACGTCGATACTCCTCACAGCTGCCCCCCGAAAATCCACTCTGGGCATCCTCCCTCCCACCCCTCCTCTAAGATCGGTTCACAGGTACCTCGCATCGCGTTTCTGCCACTCCCAGATAACACATCTAATCCTTCTACTCATTACCTTCAGTAAAAACTCCAGTCGCTGAGAACGGTCCCTGTTGCAAAGGTCCCTGCTGTGGGGGGCTCTCTGCAGGTCCCCTGCGACCACTCTGCCTGCCCTCCTGTGTTCCCCCCAACCCACCTCCAGATGCCAGCTGCTCCACAGCCCTCCAAGGTGGAAGTGGGGTAGGGAAGAAAAGGAAAGTAGAGAAAACCCTTTATTTAGTAGGCCCTGGTGTAATCAAGCATAGTTTGTGCAGACACTGGCAGATGCTAAATAACTCTTTATCTTAGAGGTGTTTTTCAGGGGTTCACCTGTGGCTACCTCATATTTCAGGGAATCTCCCTCCTAAAGTTCCCTTAACTCAGATGCCTGTGCACCCATCTGCCTATGGTTATGAGTCCACCTTCCGGCCCTACTGTGCTGAGCTCCTACGGCCCCTCCAGGAAGCCCCCTTGGGGAGGGAAGGAAGACACCTCCCGTGTCTGACAAGTGGCCACACCTGGTCCGCAGGAAACATGCAGCCTGAGCCAGCCACTTCACAGGTGCAGCATCTCCTGGGAGGGACAGGCAGCCCCAGCCGCCCTGGCCAGGAGCCCTTTTCAGAGAAATGCATCAGACACCTTTGCATTGTGCCCCTAAGCTGTCAGGGACACAAATCAAGCTCTACAACAGGTGTTCATCTCATCTCTCAATCACACAGAGCTTGTCCCATCTCCCAACATCCTCATGGCTGCTCTCTGTGCACTGAGCAATCCCACGTGGACAGTGCCCTGGTGGCACTCTTACGATTCTGCATCATGTTATCCTGACTACTGTCTTTATTTGTTTACTTGTTTACTATATATCTCTCTGTTATGGGCTGAATTGTGTCCCTATAATATTCGTATGTTGAAGCCATCACACTCAGTACCTCAGAATGTGACTATATTTGGAGATAGTGCCATTAAAAAGGTAATTAAGATAGAACAAGGTCATATGTGTGGGCCCTAATCTGATATATGCCTGCTGTCCTTATATGAAGAGGAGACTGGTACACACACTCTCTCTCTCTCTGTCTCTCACACACACACACACACACACACACACACACAGAAGGAAGACCACACAAAGACACAGGGAAAAGACAGCCATCTACAAGTCTAAGGCCTCAGAAGAACAACTCTGCTGACACCTTGATCTCAGACCTCTGGCCTCCAGAATTGTGAAAAACAAAATTCTGTTGTTGAAGCCACCCAGACTACAGTGCTATGTCAGCCCTAACAACCTCACACAGTCCCCCATAGAAAATAAACTCCATGAAGCCAGTAATTTATCTTGTTCCTTATTCTGATCTCAGCACCTAGGGCACAGCTGAATGGACAGATGGCTGAAGGTAGCCCTGTGTCTACAAAAACTAATAAGGATTTTTCTGGAGATCACAAGGATAACAATAGTAGTCTTGATATTCCTAAATGCTAACTTTTATGTTTTGTGCATTTATTGGCTCAGTTTATTTTTTTTAAATATGAGTTTTACCATCCCATTTTACAAATGCTAAGTTAACTACAGAGAAATAAAATGATTTGTACAAATTCATATAATTAATTAGCAACACAGGCAGTACTAGAACTTGGAGATCTTGATTTTTAATCTAAAGATTAAAAGATTCTTCCAACCCTTTCTTGTTCCTCTTTGGCCTTGTGAGTAGAAGGAAAAGAGCAGTTGATAAAGATTGCTGAAGCATTGAGAATTTGGTAACTTACACCTTGAACTGTTATACTGCAGCACGGATAAGAACATACGTTCAAATCCTGCATCCGTGCACTAGAGGACAAACACCCCACGGCCCCACCTGCCTGCCAGCTTTGTCTCTCACCATCTCATTATTTTCCAAACCTGTCAGGCACACTTGACTCTGCTTACTCCTCAAGCACAAGTCGAGCTTTTGACTACCTGGTCCTTATTCTCTCTGTAGCTGCAATGCCCACCTCAGGTTGCCTGTCCTCCCTCTATGCCATCCTTCCATGCCATCCTCCAAGCCCAGGGCATCAGTCCCTCCCAAGGCCACCGCCCTTACTCTACACTGACCTCAGGCTCTGAACTCCTGCAACCCCTGGTTGTACTGCTCCCGTCATCCTCTGTGATCCATTTACACTATTTGCATCTATCATGTGTGTTCAGGTGACTTTGTCCTGCCTCTTAAACCAAAAAAAGAAGCTCTAGGAAATCATGAACCTGTCTTTTATTTCTTTGTCTCCCCCACTGTGCCTACTGATATGACTTACATTATGGTTAGTGACCAGGAAATTGGCTGACTGGTTTTTGGCTCTACTCATACATCTGTTGTACCCACAGTTCTGGTTGGTATATGGCGACTGGCTCATGATCTTCAGTCTCTAGGTTATGGTCACTGATTGTGGAATTAGATTATAAATCATCATTATTTCAATTGTTGCTATTGATGATGATATTTGAGTGGCATTATCTTTTAAATTAGAAGAGTACTAAAGTCAGATTAAAATACAAATACATTTTGAGGCTAAGATAATAATGATGAGAAATTGGAATGTACAATTCCTGATAGCATCATTATGGGTGACATGAAAAATGAACTTGACCTTATTAAGATAAATATTTTTTCAATATAGTGATTGGATAATGGGTAGGTAGCTCGATTATGCCTCTACATATACACAAAATGACTCTCCTAAATGTTCATCCATCTCAGTTCTTATAAATACAATTTTAAATGGCTTTAGATTAGTTCCTTTATCCTCCTAGCAGTGACAAATAAATCATGAAATGTTTCTAGGTGCTACAGACATTCTATACTCACCTCCAAGCAATTCCCTATAATGTTTCTGTTATTTTTATGTCATCATTGAACCTGATTCCTATTCTTGCTCACCTACTTGGAGAATTGTAATCTTTGTTGTCAAAAAAAGAAAGTGTTGCTGATTTCTCAGTAATTTGCCCCTAAGATACTTCCCTAGGTTATATTATATATAAAAGTAATTATTGTGCATATTAGTTAAATTAAATTTAAATCTATATTTTGTGTTATAACTATAACTTGAAAAGGCAATTGAAATAAAGAAAAAAGTAATCTTTTCCCCCATGAAGTAAAAAATTTAGATATATTGATTTGAGGTCTTAACTGTTTCTATTTCTGTATGTTTCCATTCCAGCCTCCATAGGCATGGAAAAGGAATAACTTTTAAATTGTTCTTAATGAATTCTCTTGCATCTTTTCCTTTCACAGTGATGTAATTTTTATCCTTGTGGTGGGTGGGCTTCCAATAGATGGCCTGTGATACAGAAGTGATTGATCATGATCAACAACCTATAAATAAACCCTAAACAATCCATGCAAATGCAACTTTAAAAGAGTGGCCACTTGGATCCCAAGGAACAAGTGAGTGTCACCTGCTCCCTGCTGTTTTGTATAAACACCTAAACACGCAGCTCAAATTGCCATCTCTCATTATGTATTATACTATGGGCCATCACTACCATTAAGAGAGTTTGAGTTCACTGGATAGAATTATGAGAAGAGAGAAAGGCAACCAAAATATAGGGAATAAAATTTAAAAGATTTGAAAATAGTATATTTGGAGAAAAAGCATAGTTCAAGTCTCATCAACTGTAAAGCTCTTGCTTTTTTCTGCTGTATTTCTATACCACCCTACAACATGGTTTCATATATATATACAGTAAGCCCTTCACCAATAGGTTCATCAATAGGTTCTTAGAAACTGACTTTAAGCTGAACAACGTACAGCAGGTCCTCAAATAATACTGTTTCCTTCCATGTCATTTTGTCATAAAATTGATGAGGAAAAAAAATTGATTTTGTTGTATGTCAATTCACTTAAAGTCACAGTTTTCAAGAACCTACAAAAGATAGGAAGTCAGGACTTACCACAATCTGTGCACTAGAGAGACGACACCAGAGGAGAATGCTACGTGGTAAAGAGGGGCATGTACTTCCACTAGCAGAACAGTTTTCATGTGACATGTCCAACCTTCAGATTCCACCTACATTCTTGGCAGGGTAGTTACGTGATACAAAGGCTGAGGTAACTATTCTCAGAAGGGATCAAACAAACTTAATTTCAAAGCAAGAAAGTGGAAGCTGACTCTCCCAACAGAAAGAATTGTATCTCGCTCAGACAAGAAAATATGACAGTATTCAATTGTTTCTTGAAAAAATGACAAATAAAATAGCAAAATGAAGCATGTCGTCACCCCAATTCTTAGCCCTTGGAGAAGAGAGTCGAGCATCGACTCTGTAGAAAGACTTAAGCTTGTGATACTCTGTTGCTGTCTCACAAAACTGTCAGGAGAATGGGTTATGAATAAAACTCTAGTGAAATATTCATTAAACACTGAATCTTTTTTTGTTTTTGAAATATATTCTCAGGCCTGTAAAAAGTATTCACTATCAAACATTGCCAGAGGGGATACAAAATGGTACAATACCTCTCTGCAGAGGGAAACCTAGAAATAGCCACCAAAAATATGGATGCACTTACCCTTTGATTCAGTTTCACACATCTGGACTCTGTCCTAGAGTTACACAAATAAAATTAAGAATTTCACACAAATAAAATTAAGAATACGCAGGTCTAGCAGTAGGGAATTAGCTATATAAACTATGGTAAATTCACACAACTGAATAAAACTCAGCTTTTAGGAGGTGACTTCCACTTCCAGACAAGATCAAGTAACAAGAATATGATTTGCCCTTCTATGTGACACAATAACAGGAAAAATAGATACGATATACAAAATAATAATTGGTAAAACAATAGACATTGGTTAGCAAAGAATGGTGACCCCTGAGAGACAGGAAACAAACAAGGTGGGTCCTACAACTGCTTTAGCTTATTGGCGAGATCAGCACATCCACGTTAGGAAACTACCTGAGAGGGGGTAAAAAAATTACCTGAAGTGAAAAACAGGAACAGTGTCCCCATGAACAGCAGGAACAATGCCTGTCAGAACGGCAAACCTCAATATTGATAGGCATTAAGGAGAATACACTACACAGAAGGGTGTTGTCTCTGTAATGGGGAATAATTAATCCTAAACTAAACACTATTCTGGACCTAACAAATCTTAAAAACAATATCCGTCACTTAGTAGATAAAATTCACAGTAGCTGACACCCAAACAAAAAATACAAGAAAAGCAAAGAAATAGGAAAAAAATTACCACTATTAAAATAAAACAGTCAATCAAAAATTCTCCAGAATTAACACCAATGTGAAAATTAGAACAGGACATTAAAGCATATATTGTGAATAAATTTTCTACATGGTCAAAAGTGAAATAGAGACATGGAAATTATTTTTAATAGATTAAAATAAAATTCTCTAAAAATAAAATGACAATGCCTGAGATTAAAAACAAAAACCACCACAAGAAAAACACTGGATATAATTAACAGCTGATTGGACACTGCAGAACAAATATTAGTGAACTTAAATATAGAGATTAAAACCTATTCAAAATAAAGTTGTAAGATAAAAAAGAATCTAAAAACATAAAAAGAGCATCAGCGAGCTATGAAAAAACTTCATGTAACCTAATATATGTGTAATAGGAATCCCTGGAGGAGAGAAGGGTAGGGCAGGGTAAAAGCATGAAAAAAATACTGGAAGAAATAATAGTTATATTTTTTCCTAAATTTGATGAAAACTTTCAACACACATATGCAAGAAACCCTAGGCAAAGAAACACAGAGAAAACAAAACCAAGGTACATCATAATCAAAACTTTAAATGTCTGTGCACACAATAACAAAGCTTTAAAATACATAAAGCAAAAACTCTTAGAACTACAAGACATAGGCAAATTTCTAATTGAGAGATTTTAATATTCTCTCAATAATTGATAGTTCAAGTACACATAAAATCATTAAGGATATATAAGATTTACATAATATTTTCAACCACCTTGACCTAATTGACAATTTATATAACACTCCACCCAAGAGCAGCAGAATACACACTTTTTTAAAGGTGCATACAAAACATTTACCAAGATGGACACCTTATGTTCCATAAAATATGTCTCAATGCATTCAAAAGGATTCAAATCATAAAAAGTTTTTATTTCTCTGAATGTAATGGAATTAAATTTAAAATCAATAAGAAGATGATGTTTGGAAATCCCTAAATATTGGATACTAAATAACTCACATCTAAATAACCCATGGGTCTAGAATTACCCTGTCTAGAATTACCCTAATAATAAAAAGATAAAGATATTACAAAAAAGACAACTATAGACCAGCATCCCTCATGAACACAGATTCCTAAATTCTAAAGAAAATTTTAGCCAATATCAAATTTTAGCCAACAGCAAATTTTAGCATCCACCAAAATATTTTAAAAGATAATATATCTTGACTATGTTAGACAAAATTCTAAGATGGTCCCTAAGGTTCCTGTCACCTGGTGTATATGCCCTATAATATAATTCTCTCTCCTTGAGTAGGGACAAGATCTCTAAATTTGACAGGATAGTCACTCCCTTGACTATATTACATTTTATAAGACTCCATCTTAGACTAGAAAGAGAAAGAAGTCATCCAGCTGGCTCTGAAGAAGTCAATTGCCCTGTTCTGAGAGGCCACATGGCTAAGATTTGAGGGCAGCCTACAGAAGCTGAAAGCACCCTTAGCCAATAACCAGCAAGAATATGATGTCCCCAGTGACATGACTGCAGTTGCTGACTACAGCCTCAACTCTGCCAACAATATGAATGAGCTTGGAAGTGAACAGAGATCCAGATGCAACACAGCCTGCCCACTACAAGGACCGCTGCTGTGAAACCTCGAGCAGAGAACCTAGAGTTTCCATCTAGACTCCTGACCTGTACAGCTGTGAGATAATAAATCAGTGTTGTCTTAAACCAGTACATTTGTGGTAATTTGTTACACAGCATAGAAAACTAATGCAAAGACCAAGTGGGATATAGTCCCCAAATGCAAGGTTAGTGTAACATTTAAAACTCAATTGATACTGCACTTGCATTGACAACTGATTTTCAACCAAGGTGCAAAGATAATTTAGTGAAGGATGAATAGGTTTGTATTTCTCAATAAATGGGATTGAAATAATTGAATAGCAATATATTCTAAAAAACTTTAATCCATACTCCACACCATATATAAAAACTAACTCAAAATGGGTCAGAGACCAACATATACAACTAAAGCTATAAAACGTATAGGAAAAAAAACAGTGAAAAATCTCTGTGATCTTGGACTAAAGTAAGATTTCTCTAATACGACACCCAACTCAAAATCCACAAGAACAACTTGATAAATTGGATAACATCATGATTACTTATGGTCTTCAAAAGACACTGTTAAGAGACTGAAAAGACAAACTACAGGCTAGGAAAAAAATATTTGCAATCATGTATCTGATAAAAGACTTGTATCCAGAATATATAAGGAATTCTCAAAATTTAATAAGAAAACAACTCAGTAAATCAATATGAATAGATTTTAGAAGATGCTTCACTGAAAAAGATATATGGATATCAAATAAGCACATGAAAAGATGCTTAACATCACTATTCATTATGGAAATATGGAAATACAAATTAACACCACCATGAGATAGCACTACACACATATTAGAATGCCTAAAATTAGTAAGACTGACAATGAAAGTGGTGTTGGCAAAGTTGTGGAGGACCTGAAACTCCTGTACAATGCTGATAGAAGTGTAAAATAATACAACTACGATGGAAAACAGTTTGCCAATTTCTTAAATAGGTAAATGTGCACCAATCATGTAATCTAGCCATGTAACTCCTAGGTATTTCCTTAAGAGAATTAGATGGATTTGTCCATATGAGAAATGTATGCTAATGTCCACAGCAGCTTTATTTGTAATAGCCAAAAAACAGAAACATTTCTAATGTCCATCATAGGTGGATGAATAAACAAATTGTGGTATATTCACACAATGTTATACCACATGGCAATAAAAAAGAATGAACTTTTGATACATACTATAACATGGATGTTCTCAAAAATAATTATACTTCGTGAAAAAAGCCAGACCAAAAAAATTGTATGATTTCATTTACATAAAATTATAGAAAATGCAAACCAATGGATAGTGATAAAAAGGAGATCAGTACTTGCCTTAGGACAGGAGGAAAAGGGAGAGAGGAATTGTGTATGGGCAGCAGGAAAGCTGTGGAGGTGGTAGACATGCTCATTATTGCGATTGTGGTGTTGGTTTCGTGGATACATACCTATGCCTAAACTTATCAAGTCGTATACTTAGCAAATACGTGCAGTTTATTGTATAACAGGTATGCTCCAATAATGCTGTTTGAAAACACAAAGACCGAAGAATGTCCGTATGTACTGGTTTGGAGGGCATATCGAGATATGTTAAACGAAACGTTTCAAGCACAGCAGTGCCTGCAGTATGCGGCACTTGGCATAAGGAAAAAGGGAAAAATAGGTCTATTCATTCATATTGCTTACTTCTGCATAAAGGATGAGTAAACACTAATGAAGTGGTTATCGCTGGAAAGCAAACGAGGACAGGAACGGAAATGGGGATCCTCAGCGCGTAACCTCACGTTTCATCTTGATTTTTGCTATGGAAATGTGGTAAACGATTTCAAAACAGTGTAATCAAAAATACTGCTACAGCTCAAATTTCCATCAACTGACAAATGGATAAATGAAAGGTGACACAACCATTCAAGGAATGATCATTCAGAAATAAAAAGAAATAAGGTACCTGCTACAACACGGATGAACCCTGAAAACATTACACTAAGGGAAAGAAGCCAGTCAGAAAAGGCCACACGTTGTGTGACTCCATTTATTTGAAATGTCCAGAACAGCAAGTCCATAGACACGGAAAGTAGATTAGCGATTGCCAAGGGCTTGAAGCAAGAGACTGGCGTAACTGCTAAAGGATATGAGGTTTCTTTTTAAGGTGATAAAAGCGGTCTAAAATTAGGTTGTGGTGATGATTGTACATATTTGTAAATGTACTAAAAACCACTGAATCATATACCTTAAATGGTGAACAGTGTGGTAGGTAAATTGTAATCTCAATAAAGTTGTTAAAAATACTGTTTTCATAAATAGTCATTGAAATTCACTCTATTTGGAATCTTTGTATATATTATTTTTATTTGTATTTTTGATAGCCATCCATTGAGGAAAATGTATTTTATAGTTTCTGTTTGACACACACAAAGAAATAATACATTACTTCTTTCCACATCCAGCAGCAAATAAGCCAAGAGGAGAACCACTAGAAAGCCTAAACTGATGTGCTTCAAACCATTCTGGATCAGACATAACCCCATCCACACTCACTTGTACTTATAGATGTGGTTCCACGATTGCTTCCATGCCACACTGCCTTGAGATATTCTTTTTCACAAATGGAAACTGACCAACTGATGGAGTCAGAAATTCTTCCCATGCAGACTCCTGCTGACAGGTGCAAAATAATCAAATATGGAACGATCCTTGGAGCGCAGGGGAGGTCATGCTAGGGTTCATTTAAGTATATTTGAACTGATCAATTGATGAGGCAAACTTAATATCATATGACTTATCAATTAAATGTTCATTCAACTTCCTAGACTGTGTTATGGAACAGAAAATCTAAAACTTTAAATCCAGATGGGTGGTCTGGAGACAGGACCAGCTGTGCAGAGAAAATGACAGGACAAAAAGACACAAAGTCAAAGGTAGATAAGCCTGTGATGGCAAAAGTTACAGAATTAGGTCAATAAAGTGTCAGCATTTCAGTGCCGAAAAAGTACAAATTAGGAGCTTAGAAAAAACTTAACTTGATTAAATTAGATGACTATGGGATAAGAAGACCACACACAGCAAGTAAAAAATAAACCCAGATCTAATTATTGTTCTTTCAAATTATTTAGAGAATCATTATAATTGGAAACAAAAATTCCATGCTGACAGAGGTGACAGGATTCTTCAGGAACTGCCACCCTAATGCAAAACCACAGAATTAAATAGAGCTTCTATTTATCATCACGCTCCAAGACAACTATGGAGGTAAAAACTCACAACTTGAGAGAATTTAAGAACAAAGCAGAAAAAAGGAATCAGTGAAGCTGATCACTTAGCCTGAAGTTTTAATAGAGAATAAAAAGCAGACTATTTGCCCCAAAGCTATGCACATTTTAGCCACCTATAAATGGTATTGCTACTACTTTTTCAAGTATTTTATTCTTAATTTAGGCACCTAGTAAAAACTGTGACATTTTCCTTTTAAAATGGAAAAAAAAACATTCCGAATATTTTAAATGTCTGGATTATGTCTATTTCCGAATCAGCTTCCTTTGCTTTCTTTACACAAATATTAGAATTAAGAAATATATTTATATATAGGGAAGAAGAAAAGAAAAGTTTAGAATTTCCTTCTTGGATATAAACAAGAAGAAAATCTTTCTCCCTGGCTTCCAGAGCCAACGGGAACAATGAATGTATTGTTGTGTTTGGAAAAAAGTAACTAATGTTTCTGAACTTGAGAAAATCTGCAAGAGTAGACTCCCATGAATTCATTGTTGTCTGAACGTGTGCCTTAGCCAAAGGCTTGCTCTGACCCTTCATACTTAGATAACTAACAGTTTTAAGGAAAAAAAAAATCATATTTAAAATTCCACTATATGTGATAATCAAGAGGCCATAAAGTCCAGGCCTACAAAGCTAATGTGTGTGAAAAATGCTCCAATTAAGCCATTTCCCAAACACTCCCCTACTCTATGTCCCTCCATATCTAAAAAAAAAAAAAAAAGGTCACTGTTCAGACCCTACATCTTATACACAGTTCAAGACAATTGATAAACAGTATGTAAGTCTCCCTCACAAATTAAAATCACGCTAGAAAAGAGAGAAGAGTGGTTCAGCCACATGGTCATATTAGGGTCAGATTGGCTGGCTGACCCCATCCCTTCTGCAGCCCTTTATTTCCCTTGCTCTGACACTTGTCTTTTCCAGCTGCCTCCTCAGGCCACAGCCCATAGAACCCTCTATCTCCCCCTCCAACCTTGTCCTTATTTGTCACATCACTCAGTGTCGGTCTAGAGCAAGGTCTGTAGTGGAAGGCAGCATCCATCACCATTGCAACAACCTTAGTGCAATTCTCTTAGGCAACAGTAGCAAGAATCACGAAGGGTCTGAGCATCTACCACACTTTTAAGCTAGCAAATTAGTCTGTGACAGTTTCATGGATGCTGGCAAAAGAGACAAGAGCCCTGAGTCCAAGCAGGACAGTCTGCTATTTACAGCAATAGCTGTAGCCAGCGTATCAGCACCGGTGCTGTCTCTGCAAGGCTTAATACACCAAAGGAAGTATGAATAGGGCCAGATGATGCCTGCCCAGGCAGTGGGCTGTGGAGACAGGAAAGAAATTCAGAGCTTAGAGAACGCGAATCTTTTCTACAGGTAGTAAGTATGCCAGAGAGGGCATTATCTTTATTATACTGAGGAGTAAGCATGCCTGTCCTTTGCTCCAGAGGGAGACACCATCTCTGTTTTCCCAGACTGTTCCCTGAACACCCTAGAAAAGATAGCGAACAATGTGCAGTCGGGGCTCTCTCAGGTGAAGAGCAGAAACACGAGACACCCTTGGAGGATGGTGTCCCAGTGCGTCACCCGCACCACTCACCAGTGAGGAGGGGAGCAAACCCGGGCAGGAATGCGTTTGCCTCAAGCGTGCACTTCATGGGAGCCTAATTGAGAACAAATAGAGAAATGGATCAAAACAAAAACCTTTAAGATTACACAGGGTCCACTGGCTGGCCCCAGGGACAGCAAGAGAGGAGCAGATGCCCCAAAGAGTGTCTTGTCTTAACCTGAAGCTACATAGATAGATCAGGATCGATAGCTGTTGGCAGTCAAAAGTACAGCACACAGGACCTCGGCATTACTGAAAAGAAGAAAAAGAAAAGGAAACAATTGTCATTAAAATGCTGGCTGAGAAATTCAAGAAGTTAGTGGTTTTCTTTGAGGGCTACAGTTGCACAAACTGGGCCTTTCTCTTCCCTCTTCTTTCCCCTAATCAGACTCTCCAGCCCCCTCCTGCCGAAGCCTCCGCTTTGAAACCAGCACAAGTGAGTGATGGGGTTGGAGACGCTTTTCTCCGCCACCACTCAGAAGAGAGGAGGAGCCCTGGGACCCCTCAGCGCGGCTGCCACCGCTGCAAAGAGATTCTCGGGGTTCACACTGGGACCCCATGTGGTCTTCCGAATCGACGGAATGAGCATATGTAACTTCTAGAGGAACATGTTTTCTAAACAACCTTCCTGAAAGGTTTTAGAATGTAGCCGTGTGTGGGTTAAAGACTGTCTTTATATGTATGTGAAGACATTTACAGTTTGACTGAATTGGCTGTTCTTCCCAAAGATTTTCATAAGGTTTTGAAGGAACATATTCAGTCCTCATGCAAACATCCTACTCCACAAAAGCAAAAAAGTGGGCATAATGCAACATAACTGTGCTACAAAGAGGAAAAATGGATATGACATTTTTAATATTCACTTACTGATTAATGTTCAGTGGAACATGCAATTCAAAAAAATGGAAATAACTAGATTTCCTCTTCTAAGGCATGAACCTGAAAAACTTCTTTAAGTACTGTGTCTGTTATACAACTGCCAGCAAACACTGTCCCAGGAAACAAGCTATCAGGCATATGTTTGCAGCAATGAGAAGTGAGTAAGAATCACAGAACTTTTCAAATTTTTCTATAAAGTGAGTAGCAATTGAAATTGGTTATAAACTGATAAGCACTTTATACAATGGAGATTAGAAGTTGCAAAAACCTAAACAAACAAAAACTCCAAATATCTAATGAAATCCCCACTGGCCTAGGTCCTGAACCACCTAAGAGACAGTAGAGGTGAGACCAACAGACACACAAAAACCTTAAGTCAAGCAATTTATGAGTAAAGCTCTCAATTTGCTCTCTGATTCTACTGAATTGCAGTTCCATTTAGACAATCAAGCCTAAAAGCTTACGTTCCCTTTCCTCCACTTCTAATGGCTAGTTTTTTACTCCCTGGGTGTGACTAAATTAGAACATTCTTACTAGTTGGGGTGTTCTCTTCTGGAGGGAATTTGAATGAACATAAGCAGTTGTGTTCTGGCCTGTATTAGATTGTGCCTGGGGTTGAAAACCATTTGTGGACCTTATGCCTTAGAATAAGGTTCTTATTTACTTGCCCATGGATAAATGGTTGCAAATGATCACAACAGCAAAGGTAATTCTACAGAGCCCAGGAATCAGATGTGAACTGTTAAAAGCAAGGAAGAGAGGGGCAGGGAAGGATATGAGTATAGACGGTCCCGACTTACAATGGTTGAAAAACGATTTTTCAGCTTTACCATGGTGTAAAGGGGATACAAATTCAGTAGAAACCGTATTTCAAGTACTCATACAACCATTCTGTTTTTCACTTTCATTACAGTGTTCAATAAATTACATGAGATATTCAACACTTTATTATAAAATAGGCTTTGTGTTAGGTGATCTTACCCAACTGCAGTCTAATGTAAGTGTTCTGAGCACGTTTAGGGTTGACTTAGCCTTAAGTTTGGTAGATTAAGTATATTAAATGCATTTTTGAGTTTCTATATTTTTGAGTTACAATGGGTTTACCAGGATATAACCCCATCATAAGTCAAGGAGAATCAGTATTGCTTGTTTTAAAGAGTAAAAAAAGAAACAATTACAGAATATGGAAACCTTGGTAATTTGTATTAAACTGCTCATTGTAGGACTCTGCTGACAAATATCAACAAATCTATATTCTTGTGGTAATTCCATATACAATTTGGTTTATTACTCGTTCTGTTTTATAACAAGTTGATTTCTTGCTAAGCTATCTTTTTATTCCTAAAGAATTCTAAAGGTCTGAAAATTATACTGATAAATAAAGAAAAATAAAATGGCTAAATGCTAGACAGGTTATTTGACAAGGATACACAGAAAGTGTTGCAGAGACATAAGGTATGTCTCAGGAAGAAATCTTCATATTGTCAAACTCAGCCTGGACCATTCCAACTTCTCATCTTGGCTACCTCTCCCATCGCAGGAAGAGCAGATGAGAATGTGCCCAGAACAGGGGCAGCCTCCTGACAAGTGTCAGTCTGAGCAGCTTGGACAAAGGCAAACTATTTAAAAACAAAGTTAGCGATGACTCTGTAACAAAGGGTTGAACTCTGATGAACTGAGAGACAGATAGCACTTTGAAATTATCACTAAATGCCCTGACACTAAGAAGATAATCTGAGAAGAGAGAGCTAAGTTCTGTGAGTGACATGTGGCAAAAGTGCTTACAGCCCATTGAGAGCATGAGTTGGGCTCAGCCACTCAAGTGCAGTGTGCAACAGCTGCACTAGATATACTATACAGTTATGCTTAAGGAAATAGATCATAAAATGCATAGACCCATAGGCTGGGTTCATTGTCTACTAATAGCTTTGTTGTCTTCCCAAAGTCCCAAATTATAGAAGCTTTTTAAAGTTAAATATAATTATTTGGAGCAGGTACACCTCACCTGACAAAATCGACTGATACCGTTGCACAGAACTTTTATATTTTTTGGAGAATGTTAACTTAGCAAAGGTCTTTTCTCTCAGACTGTGCTATATTTTTTGTATTTGCACCAAGCAAGAGAATATATTTACTACAGCCATAACCTAAATATTTCATGGAGAAGACAAATCTCAGAGCAGAGTATTTTTGTAAATATGCCAACGGATCCTGACATTTTTTGTCTGGTCCTAAAGAAACTTTGGTGAATCAGAAAATATAGCTAATAGAGCTACACCTTATGTGGAAGGTGTGTCACACAGGGAAGATACAAGAAAAATGTACAAATTAATTTAATGTATTTTATTTATCAAATTATCCCTCAACAAGAAAAAAAAACATTTATTTGCTTTTGTTTTGTTTTGCTTTGTTTTTTACCCTTAAATAAAATTACACCTGATTCTAAACTCCCATCTGAACTCACCGGCAGGAAACTTAATCCTAGTTATTTCTGGGATTCTCCTCCCAGGGATTTGCTAAGATTCCAAGGTTCTATGCATGACCAAAGATCTGGAGACCAGTTCTGAAAAGGGTTATCAATCCACTCTTGTTATCACCTAGTCACCTGCTGTTTCACTCTGCCCAGCCCTTTAGATCTGGCAGCTCTGCTACCTCTAAGTGGTGGTGCAGGCACTGAACTGAACATCTGGGAGATGTGTGTCCAGAGCCAGCCTGCGGGATGCACCAGTCTCTTGGCTCACGCGGGGCCCTGCCACGCAGATGCCGTACCTAGGGGACCCCCACCACTTGATGTCTCTCCAGTCCGGGGGAAACACCTCCCCTCTGCTGGTCCTCATAAGCATTTCTCCCTAATATCCTCACATTGATAAACTCTACCTGTTACAAAAGACAGGCAGAGTTGTTGTGTTTAACCAGCCTTTGTTCTGAGGCCTGTAAAAATCCAAGGCAGAAATAAAACCCAAGTCCTCAACAGGAATCCAGTTACTTTAAGTGCCTAGAGAAGAGGGTGCAGAAGGTTCACCACACATAGAAAACACAAATTAATTTGTCAATAAATTATCTCTGTATTATATCCTGCTCTGTTCCTGATCATGTGACCCACCGGTATTATCTACAGCTCCATTTTCCTCTTTGGAATAAGCAGAAATTAAAATTCCTGCACCCTCCTCTTTGGAATATAATGTCTTTTGCTTGTCTGTTTGCTTTATTTACTCTGATTGGATTTCTTATTTAAAAAGTTATTATTCAAATCTATATTTTTGTACGGCATTAACAAGTCAAACGTTGAAGAGGTGATGAAAGACGGTTTTACACTACTGTCACGGTTCTGATCACTCATGTGACCCTTGAGTGCTTACTGTGAGCTGGGTACTGCACTGCCTGTGTACGTGCCACAGTCAGTCCCTCAGGGAAGTCCTCTGTGTCGTCCGTTTCAGTCTACCCCCAGCACATCCATGAAGAATTGGGAATGATCACTACGACTCTGTTTCTAGAGACATGATTTAATATCTCATTATTAACAATGAGAATGAGAAACAAAACTGAGGCAAGAGTTTTTAAAATATGAGAACACGGTTAAAGTCGTGTCACCTTTTAAATGGAAGACTGCTTATCCACAAAAGGAAATGTGTCTTACAGCACATTTAAGAAAAAGAATTTTTAAAAAACAATGCAACATAAAATAAAAGAAATAAATGTTTTAAGAAATATTAAAATGAAGTTGAAAATTAATGTGAAATGATATTTATGACAAAGTGCATGAAGTTGACCTTGTCACAACTTAGAAATCTGCTCATCATTCTGAGAAGTAAAATACAGGGTGTAGGAAAAGACTCAAAAACACCTGATCAAAAAATGGTTAGTGGCAAGAGACTTCTGAAAGCAATTAAGAGAGGAGCTTGAGAGATCAGAGCTGGAAGAGGGGAAAAGTGAGGTGATAGTGTAGACGTGTCAACGTGGGAAGGAAGCAGCAGACCCGCCCTGGAGTTCACGCTCCTTGGCCCAGCAGCAACAGCAGAAAGGAGATGGGACCAAAGAAGCAGCAGTAACTTTCACTGAAGTAAGTGGAGGCGCAGGATTGAAAGGAGGAATATTCCTACAGGTGGGAAGTACAAGAAAAAGTAGAGCAGAAGAGGGAAAAAGCTCATAAATTAAAACATAATAAATTCTTTGTTAGTTCAAATAGATTTAGTTTTGCCTAGGTTGTTAGCTTGTATATGTCCTAGTCACAACCTTTAGAGAAATTAAAATGAGTTAAGTTTAGGTGAAATAATATATATTCTGTGCTTATTTTAAGTTGCTTTATAAATATGTGAAATGCCTCCAAAATCTTCTAAACTTTTGCTTAGAAAGAATAACACATGAAAAAGTGCTTGATTGTTCTAAGAAAAAAGGAATATAAATAATTAGGATAGTAGTATTATATAAATTCATTGTAAAATTTATTTCAAGTTAGTCTAGGGTTTTTTTAAATGTTCTTTTTCTTATAATTCTACAATATTTTAAGCTAAATATCACTTTTTAAATACCTAAATAATAATATTTATATATGGTAGATAATCTTATTTTAAAATATTTTAGTTGTTTAAAAATATTTGATTACTACCTATCCAGGGTAGAATAAAGCAAAGCCACATAAAAATATATATTGTTTCTATTTCCCTGTAAAGTGGTAAATTTTTAAACTCTATTTTGCTTTTCAGATGATTTAAGAGATTAAAAATATGTTAAAGCCAGGAATTTGTCACTAGTTATCACCACTTATTATCAAGAAACCCTCATAATTCATAAAGTAGCAATTAAATTGGTATATATTTTCCCACAAATAAATTCAAAATCCATGCAAACATTGAATCTCTGAAACAATAGGATTAGAATATGCAAATAAGCCAGCATTTTCCACAAACATAGCATCAACAATCCTTTCACTCTTTTTAGAGCACATTATGAAAAGTAAGCAAAAATAAAGGAAAAAAAGACAATTAATTCTTAGGAAGTCTGGTGGGTATTTTTTGCGGGATTAGAGAGGATAATCAATAGAGAAATAGTTCTCGGTTCAATTTTACTACTTGTTGCTTTTCATTCAAAAAAGAATTTTCATAAACCTAATACCTATTTTGAGTACCTTTCCTACTACTATTTAAAATAATGTTTTCTTCAAGGCAAGAATAAAGAACAGCTTTGGGGACTGGCAAATCAATGGGGTAGTGACTACTCAACAGTGAAAATGTGAAATAAGACAGATTCTGAAACACAGCATCACTATACTGAATATTTTATAGGATTATTCACACACATATGCGAAGAAAAGGATGATAAATGTAGACTCAAATTTTCATTTCTTAAGCACTTGTGCTACTGATTTGCAACTTTTACACAAAGCATGTTTAGAATGACAACGATTTTAAACTGGATCAGAGTTAAAATTGTAAGTGTCTGAAAATTTCAAATACACTCAAATGCTTTAAGGAATCACTAGCTTCTCCTATAAAATGAGCTTAACTATTAAATATGTGCCTTGAAGTAATGTGTAGGACCAAATACTGATTTAATCTAATGAACTCAAGTTACACAAAAAATAACCTTGGTTACTCTTCCTTCATTTATGTGTTTAAGCACGGCAGAAATTTGTGGGCTGCTGATACACACCCCAAGGCACATTCTATAGATAAACAGAAGACTTTGTTCACTGGGTCTTTTCATTCAGAGTCTTTCATGAGCTGTGAATTCCCTCTAAAAGCACCTATCAGCATGAATAAACTGATAAAAGCAAATGTGTGAAATGCCTTTCACTTAACTAACAGGCATGACTCCAAATTCTAGAACTCACACTGCTTTCATCTGAAACTCTACCCCAAGATGATGGTAAACATGATTTGATGGAAGGTTCTTCACTAAAGTTACAAGATCTTTGGCCTATTGTGAAGTGATAGCTAATGGAAAGCTTTGTCAGGCATAATCCATTCCTGTACAGTCTTTCAGATTATCTCCTGTGACTGTAGTATTCCCATTTTGTACAAAAAGTCAGATTAATAAATGCATTCAGCCCTCCCAGAACATCCATTTATTTATCTGTTCATTCAGCAGCTGCCACCCGGGGGAATACAGAGGTGACAAAGTTATGGCCCATGCCTCCAAAGTCCAGTAAAGACGTCATGCCTATAGCCAAGTTTATTAAAAAAAAATTAGTAGGAAAAACTGGTAGAACTGTGGGGAGATAATGACAAATTCACAATAATGAGGTATCTCAATTACTGATAGGACAAGAGGAAAAAACATTAGTAAAGACAGAGAAAATGTGTAAAAGGAAAATTAAAAGCTTGACTTAATTAACATACCTACCACCTTGAACAGAGAATATTCATTTTTCTCAAACACACATGGAAATATTTTTTAATTGTCACATATTTATGAGAAAGTCTCAAAAACATCAAAAGGTTTATATCATAAGCAAAAAATAACAAATAACAGTAACAAAAAAGTAAATTAAAAATTCACATATTTGGAAAATCCAAGGCATTTCTAAATAATTGATAAAAAGAAAACACACAATGGAAATTTTAAAAAATACTGAAAACTCAATAATGAAAATACATATTAATACTTGTAGGGTTCAGCAAAGTAGTATTTCAAGGAATATTAGATCCTTAAATTTTTACAAAAAGAGGAAATGCTGGGATAGATATCTTAACCAAAAAGTTTGACTAAAAGTACAACAGAACCAACCCAAAGAAATAAGGAAAAAATGGAGACAATGCAGAAATTACTAAAATAGAAACAAATATACAATACATTTTTAAAAAAAAAACAAGAAAAACTTTAAGAAAACTGACAAAACACACTTCTGTTGAGAATGGCAGCCATAAACATAAAGGAGGCACAAACACTCCACGCCATGCAGTGAGGGAGAGGGAGAGGGAGATACAACTGTGGAAAAAAAGAGACTATGTGAATAATAAGAGAATACTATGAGCAAATTTATGCCAATATATTAGAAAAGAGACTAAATGGAAAAGTTTCTAGAAAAATATAATTTTTTAAAGCAGACTCAAGGAGAAATATTAATAGAAACCCTAAGGAGTTCTAACTTATTTTTTAAAACTTATGTAAGTAGTTTAAAATCTTTTTACAAGAAAAACTTCTGGCCCCAGTGGTTTTATAGGACTTTTCCATAATATTCTACTTTTATATAAGCTCTTCTAAAAAATACAGAAATAGAGAAGTAGGAATGACTTCCCAACTCATACCATGAGGCTTGCATAACTCTGATGCCTGAGCAGATGGGACAGGTGTGACAGGTTAGAACAACCTCACTCAGGATGTAGAAGCAAAATTCCTAAGGAACATAGTAGCAAACCCAATTGAGCTGCATTTAAAGGAAATAGATGACAAAGTTGCATTAATCCAAGGAAAGCAAAAGAGGGAATTTTAAATTAAGAAAATTTACAGTTTGCCACATTAGAAGATCAAAGAGTAAAAACCACATAATCATCTCAATAGATACAGAAAATATACTTGATAGAATAACATTCATTTATAATGAAAATCTTACCAAACAAGAAATAAAAGAGAAGACTCTTAATAAGATAAACACACCTATGACAAACCTAGACTAGAGCAAATGCAATTGCTAGTGATAAACATCTTGAAGTATTTCCTTTAAAACTGACTTCCAAGAAAATAAGATTTCTGTATATCAAAAAAACACCAGAGAGAATATGAAAGACAGAAAATAAACTGAGAGAGGATGTTTGCAACACATATATCAACAACAAAAAGTTTCCAGAATATATAATATGTACCCTATTTTATATCTACATATATAAAATCTGCATCCATTGAGGCTGTTATAGCAAAATCTCTTAGACTAAGTAATTTATAAACAACAGAAAGTTGCTGCTTATAATTCCAGAAGCTGGAAGTCCAAGACCAAGGCACTGGCAGATTTGGTGTCTGGTAAAGTTTCAATCTCTGCTGCAAAGATGGTGCCTCCTTGCCGTGTCCTCACGTGGTAGAAGGAATGAACAAGCTCCTCTGGGGTATAAGGGCACTAATCTCATTCATGAGGGCTCCACCCTCGGACCTAATTACCTCGTAAAGGCCTCACTCTTAATAATTGCATTGGTAATTAGATTTCAACATATTAATTTTGGAGAACATACACACTCAGATCATAGAAGAATCACAGATATCATTAAGAAAAAAACAATAATCCTGTAAATATATCGGCAACACACATGGACAAATATCCACACAAATGGCCCAAAAGCATGTGAAAAGGTTCTCCATCTCATTGGTAGTCACTGAAGTGTAAATTAAAACCAAAATAAGATACTATTTCATACTCCTTGGATTGCAAAAATTATAAAGTCTGACAATATTAAATTTGAAGTGTATGGACCAGTGGAAACACTAGCACAGTGTTTTTAGAAGTAGAATTTAGTACAACCCCTTTGGGACATAATGTGTCATTAACTTTTAATATTTACTTATCCTACAACCCACCCTTGGTGTCATGGAGACAACCCATCAAGTTGACTTATCTGTGTGTATAACCTAGAGAAACCCTTGTACGTGTGTATGAGGAGATAGGTACACAAATCTTTATAATTATTTGTGATGACAGAGAAAAAAATTGGAAACCACCATGTTTATTAACAACAAAATGGATAACCTGTAGTGTATTCATGGAATATGAACTATTACATAATTTAAAAGTTAAAAAAAGAATTTTGTATTATATTAACCACAGTTTTTCTCTTTCTGGACATACTAGCCCTGACCTGCAGGTGCAGAGCAACTGAGATGCTCCGCAGGAAACCTTTGCCCTTTGCTAATCAAAATGTGGGCTTGAGACCAGCACTGGATCACCTGGGAGTTTGTTAAAAATGCAAAATCTCTGGCCCCATCCTAGACCTTCTGGGTCAAAATCTGCATTTTAAGGTGATTTACATGCACATTAAATTTTGAAAAGTACTGTCCTAGAGTCACCATACTCATTATTTAGCACGGCATCAGCTAGTTAGACCCTCTATTTGCTGTGGTCCCCAACCCCCGGGCTGTGGACTGTTACCTGTTCATGACCTATTAGGAACTGGGCCACCCAGCAGGAGGTGAGCAGTGGGTGAACAAGCGAAGCTTCATCTGTATTTACAGCTGCTCCCCACTGCTTGCATCACCACCTGAGCTCTGCCTCCTGTCAGATCAGCAGTGGCATTAGATTCTCATAGGAGTGCAAACCCTACTGTAAACCACACGTTCGAGGGATCTAGGTTGTGCACTCCTTATGAGAATCTAACGCCTGATGATCTGAGGTGGAGCTGAGCCGGTGATAATAGTGCTGGGGAGCAGCTGCAAATACAGATTATCATTAGCAGGGAGGTTTGACTGCACAATAAATGTAAAGGGTTTGAATCATCCCAAAACCATCCACCCCACCTCCAGTCTGTAGAAAATTGTCTTCCATGAAACCCATCCCTGGTGCCAAAAAGGTTGGGGACCGCTGCTCTATTACATTCAAACATTATTTGCAGAGATTCTAACATTATTCTTTCAAACATTCATGATTGTATTAAACATTTCCTGAGCTCCTATTGTGTGCAGGCACTCTTTTAATTGCTAGGGATAAAAATAAAATACTCTCGGGCCTTATCTCAAAAAGCTCACAGACTCATATGTATATATACTCATATATATACACATACACACACACACTCCAAATATACTTGTATATGTGTAGACATGTATACTTGGAAGTCTGTACATGCATATATACATACACAGACACACATACACACACACATTGTGCTACATAACTCTACATAACCAAAGTGTATCTTTTCTTTCATATTTTTCCCAATGTTATGGTAATTTTACATAATGTTGATAAAATTATGTGCACATATCCATTTCATGCTCATCTTCTGTCTTGATGCAACTCCATGATAGTGATAATGGTTCCTTCTATATAACATATGTGTTTTTACTAAGATTCTGGGTCACATCACACATCATATTCAAGAAATTTAAGAGCTTAGACAATAACCTAAACTCTGGTTACTTTTGCACTTAAGCTTGGAATGGAGAGCACAATTTTCAGCTAAATCTTCTGGGCTGCCCCTGACCTATTTGACCTTTGAGTTGATTCAGGACAACCAGCTCAGGCACCGATTCAGGCAAATTTTGAAAGGGGTCAGTAATATCCCTAGTATAAATTCTACTATACTATATAATACTTATTTTACCATCCTGAAATAAAATTTATAATATATCTTACATACAACACTCTTAATAATTTACACAATGTCTTTATATAAAAGAGAAATAAAATGATAAATTATAATGAAGGAATATGTATTTCAAATTTAAATGCTCAGGCATAACTATACCAGAAGACAATATATTCAGATGTTTACACTCTACATAGAAGCATGGTCACCACAACAGTTAGAGACGCCATCTGATATGGGTATGTTCTACTCACCTCACATCCCCTGAGTGCTATTGCTGGCCCTGACTTGTATGGCTATCCGTTCATAAGATTTTTGAACCCAAGAATGCAAATATCCCTGCACAATAGTTGCATTCCTATAAAGTACATTATATATATTAAACCCACACCAAAAAATACTACACATAAAACAGAGTCATCTAATGCTCACATAATTTTAAGCAGTTTTTCCTTTTTTTTTTAACCTAGAGGATTATCTGGTGAGATATTAGAAATTTGTGCAAAACTCAGAATAACTTTTTGTTTTGCAGTTCAGACCTGATCTCTGCAGGATGTCTAATATCCTTGGGCCCTATCCAGTAATCATTATGACCCTCCAGTTCATTGCAACAACAAAAATTGCCCCCACAAATTTCCCTAGAAGAGAAATCCTCTAGGAGGCAGTCCTACCCCATTGAGACTGCTGCTCTCAACAGAGGCTGGGAGAAGTCCCAACTCTGACTCCACATTGCCTTTGGAAAACAGCCAATTGTCTCTATGCCTGGAATGTTACAAGTGGACATTCACCTCCATCACTTCTGTATTTCCTTTTCTCCAAACACACTGTTGTGCTCCTACCATCTACGAAGAGCCAATTATTAAATATTTAGAAATTCTGCAAGCCAATGGAAGTCATGTTTGTAGTTTAAATAGACCATGGTGGGAATATCTATACAAATGCTACAAATCAGGGGTGGTTTTGTAGGGCGAGGGGCAGGTTGGTAAATATTTAATAGTACACCGCTGAATTCATACGAAGGACCTTTGGCAACTTCCTCATATTCTGTGTCACATATTCAAGTTAGCTTTGTTGTAGCACATACATTTCCTGTCTTTGGACTGATAATGTTGAGTGATATTACTCCTGTACACTCCACCTTACTTTTTCAATATGTTATGTCAGAAGGCTCCAGATACCTACTGGGCTTTCATGATTAAAAAACTTATCGTTAATTTCAAGGTACTAAAATTGTCTATTGCTCATTCTCTTTTTAAGGCACTAACAATATACTTGTAACAAAACGCATACACGGACAGGCCTCCAGTCACGTGCAAAAACAAAAGAGCCTTTTTAAAAATCTGTGAGCGATGATGAGAAAGAGTTTGGGTGAAGGTACAAATGAAAAAAAAAATGGGAGGAAATTCAACGGAAGGGCTGGAAGGGTCTCGCCTCCGTGTTGGGGGGGGCCGGGGCTGAATCTCCCTGTGGCCAGGAGGTGAGAACCACCTGCTGAGGAGCACACAGAGCTAATCTGACCGAGATTGTAAGTTTGGCTGAGAGAGCTGAAGGAAACTCTTCTTGGGCTTTTGCCCAGAAATCAGCACCCAAAGAATGGGAAGTCCTGCGTGTATCTGACTGGGAGTGGTGCTAAGTCTCCTCCCGGGGTGGGGGAGGCAGCAAGATGGGCAAGTACAAGAGGGAGCAGGAGAAGCAGTGGCCAGGGGGGCCGCCTCACGAGGACGCCGTCTGCCCAGCTGTCAGGGGGCATCCGCTAGAAGGTACTTTGGGGGCTTCCAGAAATAGCCAAGTGTTACTTTAAGAAAAAACTAAGCTTGGTGGAGGCTGTTAATTCATCAGACATTTGGGTTACCTTTCAACTTGGACCATCCCTTACTGGGACTATTTTGATATCTAGCTCTACTATCTTAGTTACTGTTCAACAGTGGTTCCCAAACCTTAATGTATGTAATTGTCCGTGGGGGAGCTTAATTTAAATGTAGATTCTCAAGGCTTCACCCCAAGTTTATCATAGTTAGGGCTTGGTGGGGTCTGGGAAGCTGCTTTTTTAACAACCAACATTTTAGTGCAGAGAGTTTCAAATAGAACTGAGTAATTCCTTGCTTTTATTTCTGAAGAAGGTGTTTCTAAAAAATCACCTCACATGATAAAGTTGTACTATTGAAAACCAGATTTCATTAGTGTCTCTCAAATCTAAAATCTACTGAGATTCCTTTAGATGATAACAATTAAGGTAGATTGCAAGGAGTACCATGCAGGAAGACCGCAACATTAATCAATGTTTAATATCATTTGTAACGTAACAACTCTACAGCAGATAGCATATGATAAATGACAAACTCACATTGAGGCATATTGGTAATAATCTGACAAGTGTGTAACCATCCCTGTTCCTCTCACAACTCAGACGACCTCAATACGTCTACCTGACAGCAACACAATCCAATGAAAAATGTCAAACAATGTTGTATTTCTTTTAAACGTAGACCAAAACAATAGTTTATTTATCTAGTGATTCATTCATTCACTCACTTAATAGATCAGTTCTGGCATTGTTTCAAAACAGTAACGGCAGGTTTGGAGTAACAAAGCATCATGCTCATTATCGAACTTGTGATACAAAACGTAATGCACTGATGTCATGTAAAAGTTTATTGGTCTCCCACCCTCCCGACAAAGTGACATAAAAATTCCCAATATCAAATTTCTAAGGTCTTGATTCTCAATTCTGCTTTTTAATTTTCCAAACCTAGTTTTCTTCCAAGGTTCCCAAATTTTGCTCTTCCAAGAAGAGCACACAAGCAACAACAAAAAAATTCATGTTCCTAAGAATTTTTTTAAGAATAAACGCAACTTTTTTTTGCTTGTTTGTTTGTTTGTTTGACCTTTTCATTTATTTGAGACAGGTGAGTTTTTCATTTATTTAAGTGTATGGATAAGCCACATTCTTGATCAAATGGAACAATTAGATGAAAGGAATAGTGTGTGACACATGGTAGAGCAGCTTCAAAGAGCAGCGGGCCTGGTCCTCACTGAAATGTCATAGGTTACCAGCCATCACAGTGATTACAGAGGATACAAATTAAGGGACATTTTATGTCCATGACAGTTATAATTTCAATATTCATATTATACTCCCTTGCATCCAAGCATCAAAACTGTATTTCATAGTTCCACTAGAATCATACTTTGTCACTACCTATAAAAAATGAAAATACATAAGAGATGCCTAACATTTGAAATGCTTATACTGAAAATAGTTGTAATTAACTAAAATACTCAATCTGTCCATTTTTTATGATTATTATTGACTAGCTTCCTGGACAGTATTACAAATCATTCAAATAGATTTATTCATCTAAAGGCTAAACATGTTCTGGTAGATTATAACTGGAATTTAAAGTATACATGATGTGATATGTTAACTGAATGTAGATAATCACTACTGGTACGAAAGGGTACAACTTTGGGGTACATAGGTTTGTGGGGGTAAGAATAAGAAAATTGTGTTGTATAATCAACATGGTGTTCAACCAGTGGCCACCATGATGGCCAACCACCAGATGTTGTGGACGTCTTCAGATGTTACTGGCTCTGAAAACAGCTAGCATTAGACTATTCGGTATGACTGAAATGATAAATGTAGTATTGATTTAATCTCACACTTCCCACATGATAAAGGTTTATATTAAGTTATAGTACAAAGAGTAGAATGATACCATCATAGGCAAAGTTTCTTTCTAAACCAAGAAAATTATGAGAAATTAAGCACTCTGAGATGACACATTTAGTTCATGTGTTTTGAACAAAGGAAATCAGTTTACCAAAGGCTGATGCACACAGATACAAATTATATGCCAGCATTAAAGATTTTTCTTAATGAAAATCTCTTGTGATTAATATAAATGGTATATCACAAGAAGAGCTTTTAAAATTGATATTTTCATACAGTACAATTTCTCATTACCATATCCTGTGGCCTGGAGAAAACTGTACACACAGTGGAAAAGTGAAAGAAAATGAACAAATTAAGAGGTAGATAGCCTGCTATGCTTCATGTTAAAAAAAAAGAAAAAAAAAGCGTTTTCCTAGCATAGGCCCATTTGGTATTCTCCTCACACGGGGGAAAGAATAGCATTTTCTCTGAGGCATATTATGACAGCAATCTGCACAAAATTAACTTGACCATGATACAGATCTTTCTCTCTGGGCATAAACTATTTATTCTTTTGCTAAAATATTTTCATAGGTGGCCATCTTTTGTTTTATTTTAAGAAAAAAATTAAACTTTTAACAAAAAACTCTACAAGTATAGCACACTGGGGAGAGGCAGAGACGGCCCACTTTCCCCAGGCACTCACTGTCTGGAGAGGGAGACAAACCCTGACTCAGGCAGACAGTGCAGGGGCTTGCGCAGATGCAGAGATAGCATTTCTGGAAATGATTAATTCTGCCTTACAGTGTCAAGGGCCACTGTATTTGAATGAGTCACAGAAGGGAAAGAAGTGCTTCGCCAGGTGATACAGGAAGAAGACCTTCGCATCAAAGAAAAAACAAGGTGAGACAAGGCACAGGGGTCCAGCAAAATGGGCTGATTTGGCTAAGTTAGAAGGGAGGACACAAGTGAGGAGGAGAGGATCTGAGAAACCAGTGATGGAAGCAGGTGACAGATCCATAAAGCTGCATCCAGAAGTCTGAATTTATCCCATAGGCTACAGAAAGGTATTGTCAGTGGAAGGGAGATGAGTTTTACATGGGAAATTGAAAGAACAAAGTCTATTTCCTGAGAGGAAGCCAGGTCTGAGAGTTAGGATGAGGCTGGAGGTGGGGAGGGTGTGGTGCAGGATGGTCAGGGATGTCATAAGCACCAGGGACAGGCAGAGTTTGGGTTAACATCAGGGTGTGTGTTGAAAGCAACCCTTGATAAGAAAGGAAGAAGGGAAGGAGGAAAGGAGGGAAGGAAGGAGGGAAGGAGGGAAGGAGGGAGGGAAAGAAGGAAGACTTAATTTTTAACTTGTCCCCATACCAAAATATCTGTATCAAGTGAGCCTTTTCATAATATTTTCAGTGTCGAGATGACTGCATTAAATTAATATGTATATATTTAAAGAAAATTAACTTTGCCTAAAAGTAGAGGATAGACTGAAATGAGGCGCCATCTACCCAAAGACATTTACCCTTCTGCTACCTGGGAACAGTAACTCATCCCTTAGCTCCTGTTCTCGTCATTTCTCAGAATTCTTCCTTGACTAATTCCCAGGTTCTCTTGTAATATATTTTCATAGAACTGCATCTCTCTCCCTGAAAGCAACTTTTGCAATATGTAACTACACATTCAACAGTGATATTTGCCCTCAGACTCTAAACCCCATGCTTCTAGGGCTGTGTCTGTTTAGTTTTCCAATTTATCTCTAGCACATAGCATACAGCAGCTGTCTGATAAACCTTTTGAGTAGCGCATGAATAAATGGGTGAAAAAGTGAATATTGAAAAAGATATTAACCTCTCCTATTAACACAAGTTTGGCTTAGCATTAGGAAAAACTCTCCCCCTGCGGAATTTCCCTCCACCATTATTAGACTAAGGAGCATTGGCTCTTTCTTGCCCTGCCTGAGCCTTGGCTGTGTTACAAGAGACACTTGGGGAGCTGTCACTGGTTGCTGTCTTTGCCATCCAGAAGGAATCATGCCAGCCTCAAGATGCCAGCTCTGATTAAATTCTTTTGATTCTGGGCTTCCCTCAGATAGAGAAAGAAGGAAAGGGGTTTGCTGGTTCATCTTACCACTGTGAAAAGTGAAAATAAATACAGTTTTCGTTTATTAGAGACCACGTCTACCAAGTAGCACTTCAGAGCTCTGTGATACTGTCTCATTACTACGCAGCAACGTGATTTAAAGAGAATTTGTCACTCTTTCTTACTTCATTTGGCCCCTACCATGACCACACAGCATTTCAAAACTCCAACGTTCTGGTTTCCAAAATCCACTTGGAACTCCATCACAGTCTCCCCCTCTAAAAGTTCCAACCCTTAGCTTGAGAATTAAGGCATGAAACACATGGAAATACAATGTTCCAATCCATCTAATTAATGCATTAAGTCCCTCATTTACATAGTACAAATTTCCCTCTATGCTTTCAGTTGCTTGGCAATTGCTTGTCTCAAGAAAATATATTAGCAGTTAAAAATGCAGCTTAACAATAAGAGAAATAACAAAGACATCAGCCATATTTCAGAAAGGAAAGGGAAAATCCATCACGTAAACGGATTTCAAATCTTAGAGTAGCTGAATCAGCCGATTTTGAAAAATAATTTAACCACCCTAAGTAAAGGAACATATATTATTCTGGCAGGCAGGAGAGGTATCAATTAAAGTCTGTGAAGCAGATGCTACCGTCAAATCGGCAGAGCATCTCACCAAATGTATCTCTGTTATGAAGGGCACGGAGTGAATGAAGACACCTCTGACTTTACAAGGCAAGAGGGTGCACAGGATCTGTCTCCAGAGTTATGTTAGCTTTAGAAATAGTGGCGCTCTAGTTAGAACCGAAATGCTCCCAAACAGGAGTAGATTTTGAACCAAACTTATAACAATGAACCAACAAAGCGCTACTAAATCATAATGAATCACTGGAAAGAGACAGATGGAGGGACAACTTTGATCCTAAATTAATCCCAGCTTGTGTCAAAATACCATGTGCTCCTCCAGCTTTGGAGGGGTGTGGCTAGGTGGAGGTTGAGCTGCGCATGCTCTTCCAGGACCTGCAGCCATTCGGATGGGCAAGTGCACGTCTGTCCGGGGTGTTCTTCTTCCTCACAGTATGTGTGGAAAGTGTGCCCCAGAAGTCAAGGCAGAAAGGGCAGCATGACCTTTTCTAGTTCGGATTTAAAATGAAAACAGTAAAAGTGAAGCAGCATTAAGCTCTCTGTGCCATTGCCCATGATAAAGCAAGTGCCATTTCAGCTCAGAGTAAGCTGAAAAGAACATTTTAAAATGCAGGTTTGAAAATGTTTCATGAATATGTTGAAAAGCTACTTCAATGGATAGCTCACATTCTTTCAAATATTATCAAAATTCAAAAATGTATTTCAACAATATTGCTTTCTCACTATGAAATCATTTATTATATCTAACACTTTTATATATCACATTAAAATATATAGAAAACTTTTTATATATAAAATTTCTTTTAATACTTAAAACATACTGGGAATAGAAATTTTGGCCTATCCTCATTTTTCAGATGAGTTCATTGAGTTTCTGAGTACTGAAACTATTATTTTTCCAAGATATCAAAACAAGAAATTTGCAGAGTTGTAACAAATCCAGATTCTATTATTCCATATTCAAGTTCAAGAGGAGGAATAAATTAACACATTATATCAAATTATACTAAATGTAAAACGGTTAGACTGTACTTCCGATACATGATCTGATGTGTAGTATATGAAAATCAGTATGAAATGGCCTATTTTTTTTTACCATATCACTAAATTGGAATGGATATTTCCTCAGAATATTGCTTTATATACACACACACACACACACACATACACACAATTATTAATAAAACAAAGAAGTGTGAGATGGGAGAGTGAAACAAAGTTATGATGCCTCAATAAGAAAAATAAACCAAACCAAACCAAACCAACAGACAAAAACAACAAACTGGAAGAACATCAGTAGCCAGTTTCTGGTTAGTTACCCTAGGTTGCAAGCATCCAATTCAGAATCAAATATTCTGAGGGCACCTAATAAATAGTCATTTTCTTTCATGTAGTAATGAGCAGCTTTTATCTAAAATGGCATCATTTCTTGGGTCTGCTTCAAGGGACAGCTCCCGACTTCTAAAACCAGGTGTTAAGCTGTGTGAAGAAACCTGGTAGGTTCTGGTTCTAAGTTTCCCAGACGCTGATCTCTGGGGCATCTTCCACGTCAGTCTCTGATCCTCTGAAGGGCCCGCCTCATCGCCTCCCGATTTCCACAGCAGCCAAAGATTTTGCACCCTCGTCACGTTTCTCCTGCAACACCAGAACTGTCTCTGATGGGGTATCCCTACACTCCGTCCCCCATCCCGCTGTCACACAAAGCTCTGACTCTGTCATTCTCTGGCTAAAATCCTCCAAAGGCCTGGCCAAACACCCTCCTGAGCCTGTCTCAGGGCCTTACGTTATACTCCTGACGCTGCCTCCTCCGTCTCCTCACCCCCTTTGTAAGCCTCACGCCTCCCCCAGCCAAACTCTTTTCTGCCTCCTTGGCACATCACGTGTTTGCCATCCTCTTCCCTTCGTTTCTGTCCTTCTCTCTACCCTCCTCCTTCCCAGACAGCATCACATGCCTGAATTCCACTTCTCTTAGGAAACCTAAAGCAGATGCTACCTTCTCCACCAAACTTTCTCCGAACCTGTCCTTGCTGTCCAGACCCCAGCCTGCTCTGAAGTTACATAAAGTTTTCTGTAGCACTTTCTGTGTACCACATGTCTCAGGCCAGGAGTGTGTGGTGACCGGTGCACGTATTCTCACCACCTCTCCGCTAGCAACACAGACTTTGTAGTAAGCAGATCTGTGTGCGAATGCAGCAGTGTGCTGGCAAAGGCTTAACAACTGGCTCTTCAGGGATGAAAAGGCCCCAGTTTATAATGCGTGCCAATTTCTGTGGTGTAAATACTTCCATCAAGGCCAATTCCAAGCAGCCAACCTGAGATCACTGAATGCAGAGATAGAAGAGACAAGTAGGAGCATATCATTGTGCCGTATTTTCATCGTACAGATAAAATAGATATGAATGACTTCAAAAACATGGGTAATAATAAAATGTAATATAATAATTGGGAAGTGATGAATTTTGAGTAATTTTAAAATCTTTTCAAATATAATTTATATAATCATAAGTTTATATCATTTGAACTTAAAAAATGGCTATGTTTATTAACCAGCTTAAAAATTTATGGAAATTAAAAAAATCTGTTCTTGTGAGCTGGTACCAAAAGGCTCCAGTACAGACATCCCTTTTCTACCCCTGAGCAGCTTTTATGTGACCTTGTAGAAGTTACTTTACTGCTGAAGCTTTAGTTTTCTCATCTGAAACACAGTTACACATTATCAAGTTTTTGAAAGGATGAAATGTTTAATACCATGCCTTACAGATGGTTAGATCTCAAAAAACAGTAATTCTCATTACAGTATTATTAGTTCCATTTTCATATCCCCCACAGCTTTTAGGATTGTATTTTGTTTACAAGAACTGAATATATATTTTCAGGGTAAATTAAGTTGTACAAATTACAAATTTTATTTTATTCCTCGACATCTCTTAGTGTACAGACTTCAAGGATGATAACAGGAAAATAAATGACACTAGGCATAAGGGCTGCCTTCTTTTTGTCTTAAAATAAATCATCAGGTCCCACAGTGGAGCACACAAATCCAGTCGGAGTGACTACTATATTAAACTCAATGGCATTTGTTTATGGAACCAACACAGTATTTCCAGGAATGTTTCCTTTTTCTAACAGGTGGTGTTTGAGTGTAGACTTTGATTCATGGTTTACTAATAAAAGCCATGATAGAGTTTTATTTCAAGACTGAATAAATATTTTATATTCAAAATATTTTTTTTTTAAATCTATAGGATCCTTTGTGGCTTAGTCATCAAAACACAAACACTGAAGAAGTATATAAAGTAGGTGCCCTGTGTCTATAAAAACCAACTTGACGTGATTTCTCATTGTACTCACCAAAATTTGATGTGGTAACACCTGTAAAACTTAAACAAGCTATTGTCTTACAATGAAGTTGCTTATTGTCAAGTTCAGCCGAAAGTTGCCTCAGCTGGAGGCACAGACGTAGCAGGAGTGTCGGCCCTTGCCTTTTGAAGTGATTATCCACTTCACAGCTCACAACTTTTTCTCGTTATAGTCTTAGCGTGTTTGTGTCCCTTCTTCTGAGTGCACACATTTCGTCTATCACCTTTCTTCATCAACTACCCCATCTCTTCTCTCATACCTCCAGTTTCTCCTCTGCTGACTTGCTTCGATCAGCCCAAGACAAGTTCAAAATCACCTTTGTCGTGACCCTGAAGCACACGCACAGTCTCGCTGGTTGCCATGTTGTTGTTCTTCCTTTCACCATCCAAATTCTAAAAGACTTGTTTGTACTCACGGCCTCTACTTACTCACTTCTTCGTTGTCCCTAAACGCCATGAAATCACTCTTTTGGCCTTCAGTTCTACCGGAACTTTTCCGGTAAAGCAAACCAGTGCCTTCCCCATTGCCCGGCACACTGGCCACCCCTTCCTTCTCACCCAGGTGAACCTCTGCAGCGTTCAACACGCTCTGGCCTGGCCGCCTTCCTTTCTCAGTCTTCTGTTAAAATTTTATACAGTCTATGACTCAACCACCACTACTCTGCAAATGACCTTGAGACCGTGTCCACATTTCAAGCCCTCATCTTTCCACACTCCCACTTCCAGCTATGGATTATACCTTTCCACATGAATCCCAAAACATGCTCCAAATGAACACAGCTCACTTCCCTCCAAAAAATTTTTTTAAAAAAATTTAACTCTATTCCACCCTTTAATTAATGATAATACTAACTGCCCAGGAAATTAAAGTTAAAACTTGACGACCAGCTTTGATTTGTCCCTTTATTTTATACCCACATCCAGTCATACATAGAATCCTGGCAAACCCCTCTATGGAATTATATCCGCCTCTCTTTCTACTCCATGGGCGTACTCTACTCTCACTATTTCAATGTGGTCTTCTGTTTTATAGACTTCTCCAATCTGTTTCTCCTCCAATCCATCCTACATACCACTGTCAAAAACCATGTCCCTCAACAAGGCTATGATCATGTTACATTATACTCAAAAAGTTTCAATGACTCCCTACCATGTATGGAGTAAAGTTCAAATGCCCAGACCAGCATTCAAATATTTATTTGGCCTCTACCTGTCTTTCCAGTGTTGCTCTCCATCACGCTCCACTCCCCAGAACCACGTAGGTCCACCATAGTGCTCTACTCCCTGCCCCAAAAGACCATACTCTTGTCCTTTCACTTATAACAAAGCTTTTTATTTTGTCTGCAGTACCTCTCTCCCTTCTTCATTCTCCCTCAGTTTATCTATTAAAGAACCAACTCGAATCCTGCCTTTTCTAGAAACCTTTCCAAATCTCCCAGTTGTAATCAATCTTTGCTTCTTTCCCTCTTGAATGCTCCTTGGCAATTTGAACCGAATCTCTACCAGTCTTTTTAGAAAGTAATGTGTGTGTGTGTGTCTGTATATATTCTCCTTGAGAGCAGGGATCCATATCCTAATTGTGTTTTTATCACTCACAGCACCACCAAAGTGTTTTTCACAAGATGAAGTACTTAAGAATTGGGTCGAGGACCTGGTTAAATGCTTGCTTCTACTGTGCCAATTCAGATTAACTTGTCTTTATCGCACCCATAGCCATTTGAAGCAATAAAACCTGTACTTTCTGTACTTTTCCTTGCAGGCTTAGTCACTTTTACTGTACCTATTTCCTGGGCACATATATTTACTTTGTGGTCAGATGTTTTACGATAAAGTAGGCAAATTAGGACTCAGCTATCCAGGCTCCTGCAACATCTCAGGACACTTTCAGTCAGGGCCCCTTGAAAATCTCATAAAACTTAAAGACATTCACCCCAGACAAAGGCACATAAGTAAATTCACATACATTTATAAACAACTGCACAAGGTTCACAGAAACTCCCTCCTCCCTGGAAACCTATTGACAGGACAAATATGGGGTCAGTGAATCCCGGGTTAAAATCTGGGAACTGGGGGAATTTTTAAGTTATTAGAAATGTGAATGCACACAAAATTTCTAAAGTCACTTAACACTGACAGAATGAATATAAAAATTTAAGTAGTTAACACCACTTAGAAATTTCCCAGAACATCAAGGAGAGCGTATCTCACTATTCCACTAGAACTCTAGAAAATTCAGAAGGCAAATTTTCTTTAAATATTTTTTATTATAAAGCATAAAACCAACAATTTTGAACTAGTATGCTATTTGGCTTCTAACACATTTTCTCAACTATTTGTTAGTAATGCTAATGTAATAATCTCTAAGTGCATGTTAAAAATATACTAGATCTAAACGATTAGAATGACACTGAGAGCATTTCTCCTTTTTCATGGACAGGCTTTTGAATCTGAGGGACATACTTAAAAGGAGTCATAACATCCGCAACATAAGCCATTTTAAGATAATATTCTGTGATATAATTTAGCTATAACTTCACCAGCAAATTGTAAAGTACAATTCCACTTAAAAATTGGACTATATTCTAGCAAAAGCATAAGAATTGGGTCAGTCTCTTTCTTTTAATGGTTTTTTTGTCAATTGGCTCCTCAGTTTTTGTTCATTTTGGAACCTCAAGAGGGATATGTTTTCAATTTCCTTAATATTTCATTCCTTCACTTAATCATTCTTTCGGCGATGCTTATGGTACGTGCACTCTGTACTGACAGAGCACGGTCAGCCCTGTATATCCGGGGGTCCGCATCTGTGAATTCAACCAACCTGGGATCGAAAATATTCAGAAAAAAGTTGCAGCTGTACTGAATATGTACAGTTTTTTTCCTTGTCATTATTCTCTAAGCAACACAATGTGACAACTATTTATACAGCATTTACATTGTATTAGGTATTACAAGTCATGTAGGGATGATTTAAAGGATACAGGAGGGTGTGCATAAATTGTATGCAAATACTGTGCCATTTTTATATCAGGGACTTGAGCGTCTGCGGATATTGGCATCCCAGAGGAGTCCTGGAACCAATCCCCCATGGATACTTAGGGACGGCTGTACTTGGTTCTGGAAGTACAAGACCGAAGAAGATAAGTTAATTCCTATTTTCACAGTTGATCTTCTAGTAGGTAACAGCCAAATAAAAATTATTTTAAAGGCACAGTAACTGCTCTGAGATCACAAAAGGCAGACTTCCGGGTAGACTGAGACATGAAGGAAGTCGTCTCACGGGGGTGGTGTCTCAGGGGACCTGGAGGAGGAGCAGTGAGTGATGGGCAGGAACGAGCAGCCACCCAGGAAGCGCAGCCACAGGGGAAGGTTTAGAGACGAGGGGAGAGGGACACTTGGCGAAGTCCTATCAGGATGTGTAACAAGAGAAACGGGAAGAGACGGGATGAGGAAACGGGCGAGAACCTGACCGTGGACCATCTCGTGGTCCGTGTTAACACTTAGACATTTTCCTGGGGGCGGTCGGAAGCCTCTGAAGTATCCTAAGCCAGGAAGACACATGAGTCCATTTGGCATTTTAGAAAAATCACCCTGACTCAATGTAGAAAAGGGATAGGGTAGGACAGGCAGATGAGCCATCTCGCTGCTGGAGGAATCTCCGTGAGAGATGGTGATGGTTTGAACTACCACCTGGGTGTACAGCCTTGGCCTCGTGGTTAGGGCATATGGATGCTCTTCTAATTATGGTACACTTTGGGTTCAGTGGTTCCCAAACCTGATCAATAGAGTCAACTAGTAAGCTTTTTAAAAATGCACATGCCCAGGCTGTAAGCTGGGATAACCTAATTCAGAGGATCTGGAGAAATAGCCAGGCACCACGCTATGCTCCTTGCATTATTCATTGGTGACTTATGCACTGGTGAGTATATATTCCAGGGGATCACAGGCCTGTCTTGGTCCACTCTTGACCATTCCAACTTTGGAATCCAGAAGGCCATCTCACAATGGGAGATGTCATATAGCAGCTTACAAACAAATTCCTCTCACAGCCTTTCCCAGCAGGAACCCCAAATTATCCATCATTGCCTCTTAAAACATCCTTAATAGGCTTATTCCAAATGTGTCTTCTGCAATAAAGTTGTTCTTGATCATTCTAATTGGACATGACTTCTCGTTCCTTTCAGTTCCCATAGGACTTTGCACTCTATAATAACCTTTATCATGCTGCAGATTATAATACAATTCTTAAAGCCTGAGACTTGCTTTTTTTTTTTTGCCCAGGGTAAACACTTGCCAATACCTATTCAATTGATCCACTTACAGATATAAGGGTGGAGGGTGGCCTCAGAGAGAAAAGATAACATACAAACTCACTTTTAAAACAGCCTATATCTTTGAAAACAAAGATGAAAAGCAGCACAAACACTAGCCCAAGAGGAGACCAGAGGTTGTAGAATATAGCATTTTCATTCATGGAGGAAAAAAAAAAAACAATTTCTAGACTTTTCAGTGGGATTCTAAATCATCAGAGTAAAGCATTTACTTCAAGGGAAAATAGAGGTAGAAAGGTAGTGGAGTTGTTGCAAGTAATCCCCGGGAGGGTACAGGCAGAGAAGAAAAGGCCTTAAAGGGAACAGAATTTTGTAATAGCTATGGGTGTAATATTTACCATATGTCCCACATGTTTTCAAATTACAAAAGTGCAACTCTTTCCCACAGCCCATTTGCAAGCGGACCTGACAACCCAAGCCCACAGAAATCAAAGACTGTAATCTACTGTAAATTCTGCCACGCTAGATGGAACGAATATCTGTCAGATTTTTTTACTTAACCTTCTCTTCCTTTAAGAAAGCAGCATCTGGCTCGAAACTGCACGTTTAATTGAAAAATCCTTTAATAATAGCATTAATTTTCTTCGTTTCGCATTCCGGCAGTCTGCGACAGGGAAGCATGTTCTGCATGTGCAAGGCGCCGGGCTGCACAGAGGGGAGAGGCTGCAGGCAGGGTGTGTGGGGAGCTGAGGTGAGAGTTCGGTGGGCATTGTTTGCCGGGAGCCCTGCCCTGAGATAAAATCAGGTGCTGAGGATGTGTCATGATTAAGGAATAAAAGTTAGAATTCTTTCTCTTCTAAATTGATGTCTTTCAAACAGGACAATGCCCTTGGAGCTTATCAAAAGCCCGCAGGGGCCCTTGAGAAGGATAATTTAGCAGCGGAGGTAAAGACTAAGAATCCCGATCTTTGGGCGAAAGTCAGACACGGTTTCCACTGCAATTTTTAATGATCTTATTTTTGTGCTTCACTTAACCCTGTCTCAGTGCTTATCTTTCTAAAAGGCTTGTCCCCTTTCACTGAAAGAGTAAAACTAGGAGCCTATCCTAGAGTTGAAGCCACACACCCTCTGTCCCCTGTGGGCTTGGAGCAGGGCATGGAGGGGGTGGGGTGTCTGCTAGGAATTAGCAAACTCCTCTGTGAAGCTTAGCAGGCTGACTTGGGAAATAGGGGAGTGACTGTAACCCTGAAGCTGAGCGTGTCCCCAGAGAGGAGCCAAGGGGATACTCTGCAGTCATGCCCCTAGCTAGCATCATGGGGGAAAAAGTAAGGGCAGGAAGGGAAATCGAGTTTTGAAGAAAGGGCTCCTCCTAGGGAGACTGGGTAAGCACAGAAGAAAGGCCCTGCTTTGTTTGGCCTTGCTAGAGCCTGGGGAATTTTCATCAGATAAAAGGCCAGACTTTTCCCCCTGAAGACTGCAGGGTAGCACCTTTGTTTGCGAACAGCACACACCCTGGGGTGGGGATTCCTTGGTTGTTGCCATGACCACCTGTCACACAAAGTTACAGGCCTGTCCTCCCTGCCTTCCCCACGCTGTCTTAAAATGGCCTAGATTTTTACTTCTCCATGTCAGAAGAGACAGAACTTTGTTTCCTAGGGTTTCTAAGCAAATGTTCTAATTTTAAAGTCCATATCCCTCGGCTGAGCAAATCTACATGGAGGGTACACTGAGCATATTTTATTTTTTTATCCAGTGCCTTTTCAGACATTCCTTGTTGTTTTATTTAAAGCTGTGTTTGGTGCATTAGCAATGCATAACAACAACTGCTTAACAAACACCGCAAAAACCAAAACTGAAGGAGGGGCCCTCAAGGGTGGGGAAAAAAGAGAAGAAAAAATAACAGAAAGACAATTCTGTTGGACTCAACAAAGAAATATTTCCCTAGCTTTTATTTTACGGTAAAAGATTTTTAATAAAAATTGTTTTAAAAGGGTCTTTTTAAAGCGGTCTGTGGGCTGACCCCTCTTCAAATTTAGTTTTATTACTAACGTTGGGTGACCAAGCAATTATTATACTACTCAAAATCTCATTAACGGGCAGAAAAATCAGCTAGTGAAGTAGACCATGTTTGGTTTCTGCTCAATCTCAGAAAAGCTTCAGAGTTCTGTAAGTGACCAGGTAACGGCGCTGGAGCTGAGGCCGCCTCCATCAGCCAGCCTGCTGCAACTCGCCAGTGTAAGCCCCCAGTGCATTCACGATGTTCCTGGCACGTAAGAGATGCTCAGAAAATATTTGTTGAATAAAAGAAATTTAATTATTTGTACCTCAGAGGGATTGAAACCACAAGATAAACATGATACAGTTTCTAGATGATTTGAGGAAAATATTAAACAAAACATTTATGCTGGAATTTTTAAAAAAGGATTAACTTGTATTTCCTTCCCCTGTATATTAGATCCTTTCTCTCCATTGAAGCTGGGGGTGTGGGCTGAGCCTATTTCCTCAAGGGCTGCATAAAGTCATCTCCTAGCAAAAAACCTAGTATTTTCTTTCCAAAAATACTTAATACTTTTCATTGTAGGCAAAATATCCTTGCAACAACATACAAAGAGAGAACGATTTTCTTGAGACTAGAAAGAGGTTGTCCAGGCTGGAGGAGGGAGGCTGGTGAGGAGAGAGTTCTCTGGATCCTGTCATTTGTCAGAGGCAGATCTTCTCCAGGGCTTGCAAGAACCCCGGAACAGATGGTTGGGGTTGGTTCCAAACACCTGTTCCCCCACAGACAGACCCATGGGCAGCCCAGGAAGACCCCTGTGCACCAAATATGATAGGAAAGCCCCGGAGTTAGCCGGGCCTGTCCTGTGGGCACAATGACCCTCAAGAGAGAAGTCTTAGAAGAAACCCATTTAAACAGGGGCTCCCAATTCCAATATCTTGACCCAAACCCCTGGACACAATTCTAGGAAGGGAGATGGGGGAAAGTCAAGAAACACGGAGGTCAAAATGTCCAGCCAGCCATGCAGGGAAGGATCCTTCAATATCATCTAAATTAGGTTATAGGAAATAAATTCCTCTTTCTTTCTGGTATAACTTGAGTTTGTGAACTGAGAGTCACACCAAGTATATATTATTTTAAAGCAATGTATTTTAGAGCAGACACAGATGAATTTTATGTGAATTTATAAAAGGAAACTCATACTTCCAAGATACATCAGACTCTTTTGGGCTATGACTTCTGTCCCACTCTACCGGAAGTTCGATGAGGGCAGAAGCGTTTTGCCCATGACACATTCCCAAGGCCTGGCACGTGGCCTCGCTCGGGGAGGGACCAAATATTGGTTGAAAGAATAAATGAACGATGACCTCCTCTGCTAAAATTCAGTAGAAAATTTTCAGATGCCGTCAAGATGATGCAAAATATGTGTATATACCGGGCACTAAACAACTATATTTTCAAAAACATGGTTTTCTTAGGCCAGTTAGCATCAATAGCACCTGCAACTCTCAGTGATCCTATGGGTCTGATGAGGTGAGTAGAGGAAACATACCCTCACACTCACTGTCATTCACTCATTCGGGACAGACCCTGAAGCTTCTTCCAATGAAACAAATGCTAACTCTATGCTTTTCACACGTTGATTTCTTCTCTTTGTTCTTTCCAGTCATCCTGCCTCCAAATGGCTTGACAGCAGCAGATCTTGAACATTCTTTTCCCCTTTTACCTCGCAACTACCGTCAATCTGAGAAACTTTTTCTTGTCCTGTACATATCAATCCGGGCAAGACAGATATATTTAATACATATTAATGTAGGCAAATTTTGTTGCTTTCTACTCAATAAAACCATAGATAATATCTGTCACACTTGTACCTCAGCAAGGGGCCGAGGACAAGGTGAGACATGGGCAGGGTCAGGGACAACATTAACACTGTACTCCCCACAAGGGTAAGGGTACCCCAAGTCAGAGCAGTGACCATCACAAAAGGCACAGCCTCCCCATAGAACCACAGCCTCTCCAGTGTGCACCAGCTGAGCATACGGCCAGGTACCTGTCATCAGCCCAACTCATCACAGCCAGCAGAACCACCAAGAAGTGTGGGTGCTACTTGCGGTTGGGATCTGCTTCTCGTCTTTCACCAGGACACCCCATGGCCTTTCCCTTAGCCCACACGTCGGCTTTGTCTGTCTTCAGCATTGCTGCCATTTTAGCCTTGGCTTTCTTGGCCAGCCTGGTGCAATCAACCACAGGCATTTGCACTTTCAAAACATGCCTTCCAACCACCCCTTTCCCATCACTCCCCAGCTCTACCCCAAACCAAGCCCTCTCTCCTCACCCAGGAGCTACTATAAAGCTTCCACATCATTGGTCTCTCTGCCCCTTGTGAATCCATCCTTCATACCTCCTAGGGGCTAGTCTAACTAAAATCCTCTGTCTGTTCTGTCCCTTTGCTATTCAGAAGACTTTAAGGACACTAACTGCTCTAAGGAAAATTCCAAATTCTTTAGACTAACTTTCAAAGTGCCCCCTTCCATTCATTCTGTCAACAAATTTTAATTGAGCAGCTATTATGTTCCAGATACAGTCTTAGGTACTGGGGATCCAGGAGAGAGAAAAACGGAAAAAGGTCCCTCCCGGTTTGTACAGCTTTAGATTCTTCACTCAGATCCTCACTGAGACAGAAACACACACCAAGCCCATGACTATTTGGGGCTTTGTCTATCTTGTTCACCTTCTTTCCTGTGTCTCTTTTAATACTTTCAAATTCATCTGTATCCTTGGAGCACCGTGACAGCCTCACCCCCATGGAGCAGCAGCCCCCCATTCCTAGGGGCCCCTATCTACAGCAGACCCGTCCTTCCAGGACCAGAAATAGTGTGACCCTCCAGCTCACACTTTTGACCCCTTTACCTTATCATACTTAGGTTTTAATATAGCTTGTCACTCCACTAGAATATGAGCCCCTGTCCACAGGACATGGCCTGCTGGGCTTGTTCTCTACTCTGTATCCAGCACCTAAAACAGTGTCTGGTATATAGTTTGTGTCAACAGTTATTTGTTGAATAAATAAGGGAAGAAATTTACAAATGCACTGCCATTCTCAGAGGGTGCCACTGCAGATGGCATTTTTCCCCTGCATAATTAAATAGAAGTTTCTGAGACCAGGAACAGTGTGTAAAATTTATTTGCATCTAGTACAATAATATTTTACATATAACACTTTCCTTGTTGAATTAAATGACTGCATTCTTGCTTTCTGTAGGAATATCTACAGGTCATAATAATGGTAACTAATATATATGCTTATTAAGTACCAGCCATTGTTCTAAGCATTTTACCTGTACTATTTTATTTAATTCTCACTACAATCCCTTGATGTAGGTTTTGTTATTACACCCATTTTACAGACGAGAATGCTGAGGCATAGAGAGCAATGTACCTATTCCAAGATCAAACTGCAATTGGCTTATTTGCTACACAAGCTGCCTCCGGTGTAATGGCAGGTATATGCATATCTACTGTGTCTTAATCACCTCTGGCTGTCATAACAAAATACCATGCATGGGTGGCTTAAAAAACAAAAATTTATTTCTCACAGTTCTGAAGGTTGGGAATTCCAAGATCAAGGTCCCAGCCAAAGTGAGGGTGCTCTTCTAGGCTGGTGGAGAGTTACCAGGCAGAGAGAGAGGCAGGGAAGGAGAGAGAGGTCTCTGGTGTCTCTTCTTATAAGAACACTAATCCGATCACATTGGGACCCCACCCTTATGACTTCATTTAACCTTAATTACCTCCTAATGGACCCATCTCCAAGCACAGTCATATGGTGGTTAGAGCTTCAGCACATAAATTTTTTTGAGAGGGACACAAACATTCCCTCCATGACACACTGGTTCTTCCTTCGGTCCACAAACACATCTCAAACACCTACAGTGTGCTGGCATTTGATAAGATGAATAAACCAAACTAACTGCCTAACTTTAAGGATACTACTTCCTAGGAGGGAAGATAAATAAGCCAAATTTTAAAACGATGAAATAACTATTCTAATAAAATCATGAGCATAGAACTTATGAGGGCAGAGGTTGGAAACACATCACCTGCAGAGGTCAGAGAAGGCTTTGCAGGAAGCCACATGTAGGCTCCGTCTAGAATAATGTATAAAAACCATGTCATGCAGTTGATAGGAAGGTCAACATCCCAGGCCTTAGGAGCAGCGTTTGTAAAGTCTCAGAGACAGGGAAGAATGGAAATTTTAGAAAATTTACCACTACTTTATTATTGCTTAAGCTGACAGACCCGTGTGAAGGGATTAAGCTAGAATTAAAGATGAGGTCACACATGGACATCTGTTTGCCACAGAAAGGATGGGACTTTATCTTGATGTATTTTTTTTTTTCAGAATATTACAGGGGTACAAACATTTTGGTTACATGAATATCTTGATGTGTTTTAAAAGGGGAGGGATGTGTTTTTAAAAGGACTACTAGAGTGAAGTCGGGACTGTGGCGGAAGGAGTACAGGAGCAGTAACAAGTGACCACAGAGAAGGAACACACCGAGGAGACACTGTGCACTGATAACAGAAATGGGAAGAGAGGCCATTAGAAAAGGCTTGTTAGGAGGATGAACTATCTGCCCTAGTTACTAAATGCCTGAGCAGAAAGGGAGGCATGAGGGAACGCTCGACTTCTGATTTGGATTCTGAATAAGTGAAGCTCTTTTCACTGAGTTGGGAAACAACCTCTAGGGCTCTTTTCAGTTTAGAAATGTTATGGTCGAGGTAGTGATGGCTTGGAGAGAGTTGTACAGACTCCATGCGGAGTTTAAGAGGTGACTTTTGGGACCAGGATATATATTTTTGAGTCTCAGCATATAGGCAGCCATTTGGGAGTCTCAGATCAGTCTTCTGTTCAAAAAAATATTAAGAATTTCCAGACAGTAATGGCACAGCATTGAGCAAAACACTGGGCCCTCCTAGAGTGGGTCCCTGAGTGCCTGGATGCAGCACATGCTCAGGAAGCCCACCCTGAAGGGGAGAAGAGACAGAGACAGAAAAACGGAGATCCAGAAAACACGAAAGGCAAAGGAAGTGGTTTGGTGGACAATGAGGAAATGATTGCAGTGACCTCCAGTGCAAACAGCAGTCAGTAAGTATAAGTCACATGTTGGCAGAAAACTTCAGCATATTAAATGTGGGCATATTCTCCCTTAAGATTATTTTTAACAAAACCTGCATTAGATTGTGAAGTTTATTAAATTCCAAGTCAGAACAGACATCAGACCCATTATCTGAGCCTCCCAGGGAGGATAAGTAATTTGTACTGTAACAATAGCTAGCATAAGTAGAAAACTATATGCTGAGTCTCACCGCACAGGGATGCCTGGTTATTACCATGGAAGACCCAGGCCAGCAGCCCAGCTTCCCAAAGGCCCCATGCAGTGGCATTACGAGGTTGAAGGATTTACCACGGTCCGAGGTCTGGCCCTCCACTTTACAAGCTGCTACTCAGGGGCAGAAGCATATTTTCCAAGCTCATTAGACTATAGTATAAAGCAAGAATGCAAGTTTAATAATTTCAGAGAAATAAAACTGCCACACAGACTCAGTTAGCATGACCAACACGTTCTGTCCCAAAGGTTAAACTATAGGAAAAACCAAGTTATAATCAGAAACCTCTTTGTTAAGATACCAAAAAATGACTGCATAAGGACCTGGCACTCAGAATCATGCATTCAGCTCTTTCTCTGTACATAATAAGCCAAATTATTCATTAACTATGAGAATTTACTGTTGGAGGAACCCAAATACTTTAAATTGGCAGATCTACACAGGGGAAGCCAAACCATGGTTAGAATATTTTTTGTGAATATAGACTAATAACGAAGGGGTTAGAAGTGGTGGCTATTTTAGTGGCGTCAGGCAAAGTTGTGCTGAGATGTCCACCTCACAGGAGGTGTGGCTTCTGCTGCCAGAACCGCAGCACTGGAGGTCACTCGCCTAAGATCTCCCCCACTGCTATTGCACGTAAGATGCTCTTCCTCACGGAAATGGGCACTCAGAAGTTCCTCTGCCAACGCGTCTCTCTCTTCTGGTGTGATGCTACCAACAGGTGCAGTAAGACTCTTCTTCCTGTCCTTCATAGACTCACTGGTTGTCTAATAGAAGCAGTTTTTTCTCTAGATGAGGAAACGAGTGTAATGTGCAGTGCAGACTCACAAGCCCCTTGGGTCCTTCAGGTGGTCATTTCGCACATCTGCACTTGGCTTCCTTAAGCATTGATATTGCGACATTGCAGCTGACCCTGCCAAAGGCAAGTTTATTTCCTTCCTCTCTAAGGGAAGGTGGGGGTGTCTTATCCTGTGTCGCTCAATTTCTTAAAACTGTTAAGTGCAGGAGTCGAGGCTCAGAGCCGGGTGTGCTGGACCCTACTCCTGGTTCTTTCCAAAGCTGACGTTGCTTGTTTGCTCTCTCCTAAGTAGGCTCATTAAATGTTTTGCTCAATTGTCCTTTACAACTCTGATAGTCTCTGGTCAACGGTTCTGCCGGAATCACTGGGTGACAGCTGCAGCTGTGAGTGATGCTGGGGAGAAAAATAAAAGAAAAGGGACTCTTCACAAGGCCTATAGTTTTTAAATCTGTATCCCTAAATTCTGATTTAGATTTAAATCTTGAATCCTATTTTAAATTACACGAAATGAAGCAATGGCACTGTGATCATCCTGCCCTTTAGTTTCCCTCTTCCTCTTTTGCATAGTGTACCCCATGGTTCTCGGGGTTAGTGTTCCCCAGACCGGGGGCATTAGCCTGGACTAAGAACTGCCTAGAAATGCAAAGTTTTGGCCCTGCCCCAGACACATGGAATGAGAAACCCTCGGCTGGAACCCAGCAATCTGGTGTTGTGGCAAACCTCTACGTGATTTCAATGCACTCTCAAGTTTGAGAATCACTGTTCTGGCCTTTGCATACTTTACTAAATATTGGGACTTTAAAGCAATAGAAAAAAAATGAAAACAGCTATTATAATTTGGCTCTTAGATGAAGTTGTGGCCATCTTTAAGTATACTAGGTCATAGTTGGTTAAAATAAGAATTTAACTGGGATGATCAGCTTGTTTTCATTTAGCTAAAAATTCCTGACCCCCATATTAGGCAACATAGTTAATATTCTAGAAAAATCAGCTGATGTTATTTGGAAAGGCTCAGACCATTTTCTGATAGGTTCCTTTAGACCCACTGACCTGTTTTATCTGACTAAATACATCAAACAAACAAAAATTAATTTAACTTCCTCAGATGCCAGTTTTCAACATCCTTTCTCTCAGACACCAAAGTAAATAAATATGCTGCTCTACATAATTTTATATAAAGGTTGAATTCCAAGTAAATGCTATGAGATTTTTTTTTAGTGTCACTTCATAAAGAGGAAATAAGACAAAGGTCCTCAGAACATAAAAAATGTGAATGACATAAAAAGGCGTAATTTAATATCATGTTAACTCATCCTATATGATGCAAGGTAATGCTGCGTCATGGCAAGGACATGGTGTAAAGCATTCCCATATGATTGCAGAACCACTAATATGAGAATTCCATATTTCATAACATCAACAGACCAGACGAACATCTCCACTCAACGTGGAGAACAGTGAAAAGAGCAGATGTCTTGTGAGGTGTGGCAACGAGAACAATGCGTCTGAGGTTAAACAGTGGAAATAAGTTGCGGATGTTGTGCGTGAAATGATTATTTCTGCAGTGCCATTTCTGCATTTAGTTTATAAGCATGTCAGGGTGTACAATCCAGGCATATTTCAAGAAAAGAAATTCCAATCTACGTGACGTGTGGAGAAAGTTGCTGCATACAAAGCAAGTTCCATAAAAACACTTATGAAAATTGAATCTTTGGAAAAAAAAAAGTTTCTCTGACCAGAGTATACATATGTAAGATGTGCCTGTAATTCATTTAAGCCCACTATAAGCTTTTATGAATCAAATATTTTTTCAACTAGTTGATAACCTAAAGGGATTATGAGATAGGAATTTATTTAAAAACAAAAGAATACAAAGCTCATATGAAATTTAAATTGCCACCACTATGAACAACAGTCAACATGCCCTAATTTTTACCAGGCTGATTTCACATGTTCCAGGTAGTTAGTTATTGTGCAGGTAAATGACATGTTAGATGTTGTACTAAAGTTAAAATGCTGTTTTTTCCTCACGTGAGTTTCCAAAATAATGAGCAACAGTATGAAGAATTTTTAGGCACCTAATCACACAGAGAGAATATAAGAACATTGCAAAAGTAAAAAATGTCTAGGATTATTTTGAAGCATTACAAATTAAGGAACTGTGCATGACTCAGGCAGGAAAGTGACTTATCCAAAGTTACAAAGCCAGGTATAGTTAGATTCAAGACCTTGCCACTCAATCTAGTGCCCATTCTTAGTAGGTGATAGATTTGACTTTATAGATAGGTCCATGCTGTTCCTTTCAAAGTGACGCTTAGGACAAAGCTTACAGAGAGGCAGAGTGTTGAAGGCTGATTCCCTGCAGCCTGGCCTCTCAGGGAGTCCCACAGAAGTCGTTGTCAACTTGTGGAGGCATTCAAGTACGACTGAAGGTCTGAACTAGAAGCTAAAACCAGTTTCTGCCACCACAAGTCCTGGATTCCTGTCCCCTTATCACACCAGTAGAAGGACTAGGGCATCTCAGGTTATGCCATTCAGTGTCGGGGTCCATATTCCAGAATCCCTGTGCTGGAGTCTGACATTTGGCCATGCAAGGTCCCTGGGCAGTGGCCTAGAAAGCAATGTGGGGCCCCACAGCACTGTGCTGTTCCAGCCTCCCATTTGCAGAAATACTGGCACAGACACACATACTCCAGCCCCCCTGGGGTGCGGGTGCTTGCACATTCACATTGGTGGCTTCGGGATGACATCATTCCCATGATGTCACCATTACTCAGAAACAGCCATGTTAAAATTCCTCTTTTGAATCATTTCCTAAGCCTTTTTTTGGAATATTGTCCGTGGCTTTTATTTCTGGATGGAGAAAAAAAGACAATGGCTATTCAGAGCCAAGTTTGGTGAACAAGGGAGAATAATCAAGCTGTTTAATGTTATTTGGTAAAAATTAGTACTGTATCCAAAAAGAAATAGATGGATTATGTTTTTTAGTTCATAAACTGCTTCTGAAAGCAATTCCAAGAAAAGAGTTCTAAGCATATTTGAGTAACATCGATCATTAAACAAATTCTAAATCTTAAGGAAGGTATTTGAGGGAAAGTATTTAACTGCATACATAAGTTTGGAAATTTTGTTTAAAAAAATGTAACAGATTCTATCCACATTGCAAAGGCACATACATAATAGCTTGACTCTTTATTTTCAACTCATGATTTATATCTTCTTCATCTAGCTACAAGAAGTTCTATACACATACCTGCTTAACAAAACAGAAAATGTTGACACCTGGAAACATTAAAATAGGATTCAATATTAAATTATATAGTGATTCTATGCCAAAAAGAGATATATTAGAAATATTATTCTTAAGTCTAATAAACCCAAAATTTATGACAAGTCCGGGTAATACTTTCTGAATCTGTGCTTTGATAAATCCAAGGGCACACATGTGACAATCCAGCCATTAGTATTTACAAAGCCTTTTCAATCAGTCATTTGTTAAGCCACATTGAACACTGAGGTTTATGAAGTGAACTGGTCAACCTGTTGCCTCATGATTGCTGACAGGGTATATCAGCTACAGTTTCACATAGGGTTCCCTCGGTCCCTAGATCAGAGCCCTGAAAAGCAGCCACATCTGCTTCTGAGTCAACTGTCCTCAAATCCTCCATTGCATTTTCCCTTCGAGGAAACTGAACCCTGAGGAGTTGATTACGGGGCTACGAAAAGACACAGACAAATGTGGATTGCAAAATGATTAATAATAATAAAAGTCATTGGAATCAGAAGTGGTATTAATAGAAGCAGCCAAATATCAGACATCAGCTAAGTAAACATAGTGAATATTAATATCCCTTCCCTCGGGGGGAAGAAAAAAAGCTTCCATGGAGAAAACTTAATGGAATTTAAATTCCAGTACCTTCAAAGCCCCTAACCTATCAATTAATTTGCAACTATTAATGCCCTCCTCTTTTTTTTTCTAATTTCTTTTATCTCATTTTTACATTTACTTTTTTAAAGTGTCCCTGTTTATTTTGCATACATCAAAACCATTTATCATTTAGCTTGCGGTGCCTACTACACCTTCCCCTTTCACAGTAATGTGACTCCTCTTTCTCACTGTCTGTATCTTTATCAATTACATAATATATGCAATTATATTTACTAATTACATATACCTTTATATAGGTATCTATCGTAAAACTTTATATATATCTAACTTTATCAATTAAAAATACATAATTACTCTCAGAAATGCTAATACTAGTGCTAAACCGTTTCTTATCACTCATCCTCAGCACAGAATGGCCAGCAATGTTGATTCAGAAGTGAAGCCAAAACATAATTTCCTGGTACCCTTCTGGATGGAAAATAAATGAGATAAAGTAAAAATGACTACATATCCAATTAGGAAAAGCAACTACTATCTCCACCCCAAAAAGTAATACGAATAAATGCTGTGTCTGACTGTGATTTGCCTCACCTTTCTGTGCACAGGCTTTAAAGGAGAATTTTACACTCAGATTAAGTACACTCTTTGGTCAAAATTTTATTCTTTTAGTTACTAAACACAAATCTTAAAACAAAGAACTTTACTTTGCTGGTTAGTTTTTTCCGCATATGAGACATTAAAATATCTTTTTATGAACTGAAAAAGTAATCCTATATGAAATTAACAAAGATTCAGCCACACACCATTATAACACTGAATCTACTTTTTCCCCATCTTTATTTCTACTTGGTCACCCTCTAAAGTTGTAATACTCATTTTCTAAAGATACTGTTCAATTCTAAACCCGTACATTGATAGCAGAATTAATTACTTAAGAACATCCCAACAATAAAATTTACATCCTTAAGGAGAAGCATATTATCCCGACTCAGACTGACTGAAATTACATGTATTTGTACTTAAGATAAACCATTCAGTTATAAGATAGTTAAAACATTTTTAAACAGGCAAACCTGAAAGACCTGCGTAGATTTGCTAACTCTCAACATAATTTATCAGTTCATATTTTTTCCTTTAAGAAAGAGAGTTTAGTGTCCACTTAAAGTGTGATGTATACATCTACCATCTTTTATTTCAGAGACCTCAATTCTACATTACGTATAATACGCAGTTTTAGAATAAAATATAGAAAAATTTTTATATGACCTAGTCTCATTTTGTTCCTGTGTTTTCAATAAAATGGACTTTAGTTAGTGGGATGAAAGTAGTGAAGAGATTTTTAAGAAAAGAAGCAAAAATACGAAAAAGACCAAATGGATTAAAATTATAGTAGCACAAGCTAGCCGTTCATAAGGTACAATGGGGAACATCACGAAGTCATACAAATTACAGTGTATTTTTTCGCTCCTGTTTGACAAAGGCTTAAAAAGCCCTCTATTATGAGTTTTCCTTAGGGTTAGATTTGAAGCAGGGATCTAACTTCCTGTAATCGTGTGGACCTGAACTAGCTCATCAGGCCCTAGTGGTCACCATAGGAAGCAGAATCTTGAGAGAAGAGAACCCAGGACAGACAGCTTGTTGATGGGAGAAAAAAAGAAAACAAAAGAAATAGGAACGATTTAAAGTTTATGTCCAAAGAGGAGAAAGGAAGGATGCCTTTGTGAGGAGAGACATAATTGGGCAGAACATTAAAGACAAATGTCATCTGATGAACATCTTTCCTGGGGCCAATCCAAGAGAAGGACATGATTCAGCACAGGGAGCCAGCTTGGAAACGACCTACAGAAAATGAGAATTATACTTGGGATGTTCATTCCAGAGGCTTAGCTTTTTTCATAGCTATTTTTGCTATTTTCCCATCCCTTCATTTCCTTCCTTTTCTTAAAATGCTTTTGACAAACCCAAAAATTTGACCAGCAGTCAAATCAATGCTCCAAGTGAGAAAGTATAAAGTATATTGTGGGAAATGGTTGACTTCCTTTTTGAATTCCTTAGGGTAGGCCCAAACACATTAGCGTAAATGTTCCTCTGGAGTAAGCCAGTGTCACCGCACAGGCCACCCTATTTACTAGCGCGGGTCCTTAAATTGGTGAGAGATCGCCCAGCGCCCCTGCCTTCCACCTGCCTGCAGCTTCAACCCTTGCAAAGATCCTGGGGAGGGAGCTCAAAACGAGGAAAGGGTGAAGGAGGAAGGGAAGGTGGGAGAAAAACCCCGGGTCGAGGGCACTTGCTCAGAAGGGAGCAGAGAGCGGACGTGGCAAAACGGCCACCTGGAAGTTCCTTCATCTTCTCTTTTCTCTTCGTCTCTTCATCCCGGTATCACGTGGCGAGCACTGATCCAAAGGACTCCCTTCTTTTCCCTCACAGTAGAATAACTTCATAGGATCGAATTCTACACCGTCATGATGTAGCCCAGCACAAATTACTGTATTTTCTGACTGAAGTGTGAAACAGTTATGAGAAGGGGCAATCAGTCAGCGAAGAGAACCCCCTCTAACCCCGGACCTGGGGGAAAGCACCCACCCTTCAGCTCAGGGTAGGAGGTAAGAATGGAGGTTCTTCAACTCTGTCCCCCAGTTTCTTTCTCATTTCCAGGAACAGTTCCCAGGACGAGATGTGTGAAAGGATGCGATAAATTATCCCAACCGTTTCAGGACCAGCTATCCACCCTATGTACAAACAATAAACTTGTCTGCTGTGCTCAAAGTATTCCAAGAGCTAAATATTTGCATCGTTTGAGGGAGATGGTTCAGAGAACACATGTTTTTGCTAACTATTTTTAGGGAGCCCTAACTTGGATCACTACATCTCATCTCCTTCTCCTGTTGCTTTAAGCCACACCCAGGCCACATAAAACAATAGACTCTACTGAGCTTCACTTAGTTCCTTCAACACTTCCCTGAATTAAAATCAGAAGCTAAAGGAGTCAAGATTTCTTTTCTGTACCTTAGGCATAATTCCAGTTTTGACTCATATGTATATAAAATACTAAAACATCTTGATGCTTCCAGGTCATTTCCTGACCTAACTTCCTTGAAAATTACTTAAAGGAGGTAAAAGAACAGTATTGACCCTTTCACCCCCCGCCATGATGAAGCCCGTCACAATCTAAAGAGTCTCTTCTGCAGTTTGTAATGAGGAATCCTCCTTAATTGTGGTCTTTAAAAACGTCTGTCTAAAGACGGATGGCTTCATAAATTGAATTCTTTTCTTTATTCATCTGTGTTTCCAATAAATATCCTCATTATTTTAGTTAGAGAGCCTTTGAACACTTAATGTCCAAAAAACAGTACAAACCTGTTTTAAAAACATTCCAACAGTATCATGATATATAGGGCTGTGTCTACAAAAATTTGGTTAAAAAAAAACCCAGTAAATTTTAGGTGACCTCTTTTTTTATGAAAACTAAGATACACAGATGAATTTTAATAGTGAAATGGAGTTGGGAAGCATGTAGGAAGCTTCAGGATGAAAGTAGGACAAATAAATATACAGCACTGAATGCAGAATAAGGTAGTTTGTGTTACGAAAACAAGTTGTATTGAATATGCCTGTTCAAATTGTATGTGACCTTCCTCCTCCTGCTCAGAAGGGCGTGTTCTCCTATCTTCCACCCCAATCCCTGACACACAGTCTGTGGGACCCCAGGAGATGCTCTTATAATCAGAACAAGCCTACAATGGGCAGGCTGCTAGCTTTATTTATTTGAAGTCTCTAGCTTGTCCTTTGTTTTCAGGCAAAAACATATAACAGCTATCAACTTTTGAACGAAATAGGAGATTCAAGACATTGCAAGCATTTGAATCTCAATTTCTACATCTCTGGACTGTGATCCAGTTAAATAATGCCTCCCACTGTAGTTGCTCGGCCCAGTGCAAAGTCAAGCCCCAAATGGCTGAATGAAGATCTGAAAGGCTTGGAGCAAATAAATGGACTGCCTGCTTTTCATTACGCTCCAGTCTCAGGATGGGGATACATCTGGTTTTCTGATTACACTTTCCCGTAGTAAAGAAAATTCTAGCCTAGCAGGTCAAACCAGCTGATGACTAGCCAGCTCCAATTACTGACCTGACCTGCTTCTAACCTCAAAGGGGAAAAAAGAAAACCCTTTTTACTCATTCTTAGAAACCTAAATATGGGTGTAGAAGGTTGCTGGGTTTTTTCCTTGATTAATTAAAGTTGCTTATTCAAATTGTGCTTTAGTACATAGTCTTTAATTATAAACAAAATAATGCCTGACTTCCTCTATAAAACAACACTCAAAGGCAAAGAGAAAGAAAGACGAGTCTCTTTTATTTGTGTAATAAAAAAAAAAAACAACAAAAGCACAGCAATTTCAATATGGCATTTGGAACTTGATTTGTTCTATTTAATGAATAAAAGATAATAGTATTTCTCAAAGGAGACAGTGTCTACTGAGATAAGGCTGTTTCCAACTTTTTTTTAATGGGCATCACTCTAAGAGCCATTTCCAACTTCCAAATAAATATCACCATGGGTTTCAGTAAACTCAGCTAAGCAGTACCTGGGGGTGTGTTGGTATATTCTAAGATATGTTAATGTGATCTACCTTTAGCTCCACCTCAAGAAATGCCCCATCACTTCTCCATTTATGAAGGGATTGCACAATAGCATAAATTCTGTCAAGCATTTTATAGCATTAGAAAAAATACTTACTTCCATGTTGAGAGCATGCTATTCAGGCCAGTGGCTTTCAGGAGAATGCATCCAAGCCCACCATTTTTGTTTGCATGCAATGATTTAAAATACAATTTGTTTCTTAGATGAACGTAGCTTTTGTGTTAGGTTGAACTACCTAAAATTGCCAATATCTGATTTTTTAAACCTATAAAAATGACAATTTCAGATGGCTCAACCTAATTTAAAAAAGATACTGTATATAATGAAATGATTATATTCAGGGTATCTAAATAGTCATTTTTTAAATCTATAACCATAGATAACTTTTGAGGATAGTTACTTTTCAACTAAGGAGGATGACGAATCACCAACAGTGTTCCTCTCCTCTAGCAATATGCAAAACCACTATCTCTGAAGTGTGTTTCTGTAGTAGTACTTTACAAAATAAACAGCCTTCATCCCTAATTCCAGAAGAAATACAGAAATATTAGTTTTGATTTACATTTTGTACATTTGCCATCCCTGTGAAGCAGGCAGTGGTTTGCTCATTTTAGAGATGAGCGAATTAAGAGAGAGAACGTAAGTAACAAGGCAAGAAGTACTCTTTGAATCTGTTACTGAATCCAGTGCCAGAGCCTGGACTTCTTATCTCCTTTGGAATATTTAAATTACACCCAATAAATGAATGCTGAGTCTCTGAAGACTTTTAATGACGGTATATCCAAATAGTCCATAGATGCTTACTTTAGGGGCTTTTAATTAAATCATATGAGCAAAAATACCAGATGTGTGCATTCATTTTATCATATCTGGATTGCCTCCCCCTTTTTTATTCTATATTTTAGGAAGTATAATTCAATTTCTTTTCAACAAACATTTTTCCCTGCGTATTATGTATCAATGGTTGCTGTTAAGTCTGAAAAGTTCCTGGGATAGGGAGAACATTGCATTAATCAACCAGAATCTAAAACAAACAAAAAAAAAATCGATGGAAGAATATTAACAACGATTTAATGAACATAATAAATAGCGTAGCATTATAAAATATTTCAGTGAGGAGCTACATGGCAGAGGGTCACACAAAATTCTATTTAACATCTGCACTTTGAGCACATGATCGCAAAGCTACTCTGCAACCTCTTCTCTTTCACTGAGGGTGAAGATGCTTCCGCTGAACCTCCCATCTGACAGCATTCCCACAGCCAACCAAACATTTGTAATTAAAAGTTTTCAGCATGCCAAGGCAGGAAGTTCCTCTGTGGGCTGTGCTTCTGCTTTTCATTCTGTTCATTTGTGAGTTTTAAAACAACGTACTTTCCATCTTGCCACCTGCAGTGCAATTCAGAGCTGACCTCTTTGTCCCTCTGTGTCCCCCCACGCAAAACAAACTGCACCCACACTTTGTGCAGCTGTTCGTCTCTGAACATGAACTACTTTCCCACCCAAGGTCCATCTAATCTAAAAGGAATGTCCCTTTTGTTTTAAAGAAACTGAAATGTTGAATGTTTTCAATCAAGTCTACATCCTTTCATGTTCTTGGTATTATGTCTAGCAGAGGTTGATGGTTCACTACAGTCTTGGTAACAATTATCGTCTATCAAAAATAACAATATCAGCAACCATAAAAAAATCAAAGGAAATGGTAAAACGCCGCTGGCCTTGCATGCTCAACAGATAAGCACGCACACTTGAATCCCAGCCTAAGCATAGCTGTTTTCCCTCAAGCTCTCTCCGTTTCCAGACAAGTCTTCTTAAAGGGCACACTGACGATACTCTCTGTCTCACGTCCCCACCCTCCCCAGTACCTCCGTAGCCCGCTGTCATCTGATGCGCCCTGCCACCACCTGTTCTCTCAGAGATACCCAGTGACCTCTAGGTTGCCCAACCCAGTGGGCACTCAGCAAGTTACTTTCCATCGTTTTTGGGCACTGATGAGAATACCACCCCTGAAAGGGTCCTAAATGAACTCCCTGACACTACTCTTTCTTGGTGGCTCTTTTCTTCTGGTCAGTCCTCAGTTTCCTTCACAGACCCACCTATCCCTGCCTTGCGTTTGGGTGTTCCTAAGATTCTTGTCACTGAATCTCTTTCCTTTCCAATTTATATAGTTACCCTGAGTACTCTCAAAGACAACCACAGCATCCTTTCCCAGAACAACTTTTATTCTTGACCCGATAACCCACACATAGTATCACCAAATCCAAAGCTAAATTCACCATCTTCCTCGGCACTGGTTCCTTATTTCATGTAATGACACCAATATCCACTCAGCATCTTCAGACAGAAACGTCAGCGCTGTCTCTGCCTCCCCCATCTTCCTCACCCATTACAGTGAATTTGTTACAAAGGTCTGTCATGTCTACCTCAAAAACATCTTCAAACATTCCTCATCCACCTCACCATCTCTCACGTGCTCCAGACAATTAATTGGTCTTCACAGTCATACTTCAAGCTGTGCTCCACAAAACTGTCCAATGGACCTAAGATGCAACGTAACCATGCTGCTGCCGTACTTGTCAACCGTCAGTGGTTCTCCATCAGTAAAGGAGACAACCCAACCTCTTCTCCATGTGCTCCAAGCTCCTCACTACCTGATCCCTCACCTAGACTCAAAGCTTTGGTTCCTATTATTCTCATATAGACCTAAGCTCCAGCTGTACTAACTATGCCATACCCCGATCATTCCAGAATCTCTCTTGCTTCTGTGACTTTGCATATAAAGCTTCCCTCCACTAGAAACCAACCTTTCTTCACCTGTTAATGAATTTCTCCTCAGCAGTCAAGACTCAACTAAAAGGATCTTTGTTCAGGACGTTTCTTACACACAACCCCACCTCTACCCACCATCATCAAGATCGGATGTCACCTTCTCTGAGTTACGGGAGCACACTACACATGATAGCTTTATTTTAGTACTAGCCCAGGGTTTCTCAACATTGGCACCACTGGCATTTAGACTGGATAATTCTTTGTCTTGTGGAGCTGTCCTGTGCATTGTAGGATGTCAGTAACAACCTTCCCCTCACCACCCCAGTCATGACAATCAAAAATGTCTTGGGACATTGCTTGCCCACTAAGACAATCACCCCCAGTGGAGAGTCACTGCTCTAGACTGTAGGTTTCTCTTAGGCAGGGCTTAGACCTTACCCCAGAATCAAGCACAACGATATGGAAGTGCATGTGCTCAGTGCATGTTTATTGAATGATGTTTATTGAATATATGATGAGGTGATGTCCTAGGCCTTAAGAATCAGCTGTTTGAAAACATAAATCTCAAAATGGCACTTTAAAATAACTGTATAAGTCATTCTTTATATATGGTATTGTCGATTCATGAAAGGAAATAAAATGATATTTTAGTTGATTTGCAAAAGATGACTCAAGAGTTTCTGCTCTAAAAAGGACAATAACTCATTATATAAACTAATAATAATAAAAAACATTGCTTTAGGAAAGCATTTATTTTAGTGGGAAAATGGGCAATTAGAATCAGGATATTTCAGTGTATTGTTTCCATTTTTATGCAAAGGAAAGAATACCTTAGCTGAATGTGTCAGGTTTCAGTTGATATTTTTGCCTGCATTAAGTTACATTAAATCTGGCTAAAGTAAGGAACTCCAAAGATAATGTACCACACTTGAAATACATTCCCTGAGCTACATTACAACCAATCATTGGCCATGACCCTTATGCTTTGTAAGATCTGAGCTTGATTAAAACTTGTGTTTTAAACCGTAAATGAAGCCCACCAATTTTAAATCTCTTTCCTCCTCATCCAAACCACACAACCAATTGCATATGCATTTTCCTTCAAAAGCCTCATCTCTCAAAAGGATCCTGCTTTCCTTTATCCAAGGATTATGATGAGAGGCAAAGAAACATGAGCTTGAATCTCTTCTGAGAAAACTACTAAGTAATTAAAAGTTTCACGAGTGAAGTATCTATCTATTAGTTTAGGACAAAGTTTGGCTTCAAGAAAGGAACCAAATTAAATTAAAACCCACAAGTAATTGGTTGTAAATGTGTATTTATTGAATCTTACCCCTGGTCTTTATTCTCTACAATCCATGATAACATTCTTTTATGTTCCCTGAAATGGGTTAACCAACCAAACCAAGCCCCCTCCCTTTTTTTTTTCCAGTTACTCAACTGAAGGTTTTTTGAAATAAAGTTCTACATGGTCTGGTGGAATAGAATGATATAACGCTCTCTAATTTTGACATTAGTTAAGCACCACTAAGAGAAGACCAAAGTGGTCATTATAAGGTTTCAACACTTTGACAGTGTGCATAGTTTTCAAATGTCATTAATAGTTTCAAGTTTGAGGCATATATACATTCCTGATTTTAGAATAATTCACTTCTCTACTAAAGAATAATTTCTTTTTAGCATCTGTGATCATATCACCTTTAAAAGTGCTTTGAATAATGTGATGAATTTTATTCAAATAAGTTGGAAACTTCTGGAAGATGGAAAGATCCCTTTATATATGACAACTCCTCTGCAGTGGGCACACAACACTAAAATACCAATATACTTGAGATAGAGTTGTATTATAAAATGTAACAATCTGAAAGCTAGGACACATAGCAAACTGAAGAAAGGATCTGAAGAAATTTAAAACTTAAAGTGAGCTGTTTAATAAAATAAAACAATAAAATAACCTGTTTGGTAAAATGGCAAAACAAATGAAAAAATAAATTGAAAAGAAAATATATCATTTCAATCCTGTATATTTCAGAGGTAATAGCAAGATCCATGAAAATCTCCAGGTCAAACACATATTACAAAGTTGTTACCAAGACTCAGCTCAGATGTGGGCCCCACTGAGAAGCTTTCTCTAACATTACTCCCTTCTCTACCGTAGGTGGACAATATTCTGTTCCCACAGTGTTTCTGTACCACTCACGGCACGACAGCGTTTGGAACACGATGACTGTGCTTGCGACCTGAACATGATCCTCTGAAGGCAGCTCAGTGTGAGGAGCCCACTTCCTAAGCAGCGCCTTCTACCTTCCCACCTGTCTGTCACAACCCATCTTGAAAGCTCCTTCACCCCCACCAGGTGGTAGGACAGTGGGTCCCCTGGTCCTACCACCTGTCACTCCCTCAGCCCCTGCAGTCCTCACTGGTCCCTCTTCAGCTCAGATTTCAGCTCCTTCACAGCAGCCACTCCCCGGCATGCACCCTTAACTTCCCTCCTCCTTCCTACTTGTCAGCGAAGGCCCGGCCCTGGTTCAATCCACTTTGGCATTCTCTGCCAGGACGGTGAAAGCGAGTGGAGAAAACACACAAGTGTATGACAGGTCTCAGTTAACCTTAGGGGCCACTAAGCTCAAAGAGACCCCGAGTGCTGTCAGCAAACCCCAGCATTTCCTGCGTCCACCCCTTGTGCCATCTCCTAAAACACTATCTCTCACCTTCTGTGTCCTCAAACATCTGACATTTCAACTCCTCCATCCTCATTGAGTCCTTGACTTCTTTTCCCATGAGAAAACGAAAGCAAACAGAAAAGAACTCCGCTCACTCTTAACGGCAGTTATAGTCAATGTCATCCGTGCCCACGCGCTTGCCGTCGTTCCTGTACCAACGGGCGGGCTTTCCGGAGAGGGAGGCCAAGGCTTCCACGCGCGTCCCGGGTCCCCACCCTCTCACCTGTCCAGGACGTGACACTGGGGACCCTCTTCTCCCTCCTGCACCTTTCTCGCCTTCGTGTTTTCCAGCAGCAGGAGAACTTAGCCAGATGATACCAACTTAAAAGCAAAGCAAAACTCCAACATTCCCTTCAGTACTGGGCGACTTTATGATCATTTTTTACAGCAAGGGTCTCTTTAGCGTCCTTTGCGAGTTCTTCTTTGTCTCCCTGATATCTAAATGATCAGGAGACCAGGACTCAGTCCTTGTCCCTCTTTGCTACCTGCGCTCACCCCGAGTGATCGCAACCGTCTCAGTGCCTTAAATACATCTATAAAACTAGCTTTCTTCCCACAATTCCAACATCTTGTCCAAGTGCCTACTGTACATATCCCCTGGAGTGTCTAATAAGCAAACTGAAATTTCACATGTCAGAAACTGCACTCCCCATTTCCTCCTGCCACACAAATAACTCCCACTTCCCCTCCACGTATGTCCCACCACAAGTGATGTCAAGTAAACATCCTACCCGGTGCTCAAATCAAAATAAATGAGTGCATATATACATATACACATAGGTAAATAGAAAAACAATAAGAGAAAGAGAAGGAAGGAAGGAAGGTAGGTAGGTTATTTTTTCTTTGATTATTTATGAGAATATCCCTATTCTTAGGAAATACACTGATATGTTTAGGAGTAAAGAGCCACAATAGATGTCATTTATCCTCTGATGATTCAGAATGATATGTATATGCACGTGTGCATGTGTGTGTGTCTGTAATAAATACACACACATGGTATATATGTACAGGTGTGTGTGAGTGGGTGTGGAGAGAGAGAGAGAGAAAATGATAAAGCAAATGTGGTGAAATGTTACAGGGAATCCAGGTAAGGGGTACACCTGACGTTCTTTGAACTACTGTTGCAGCTTTTTCTAAGTTTGAAATTATTTCCTAATAAAATGCTTTTTAGAAAGGAATTATCCTTGATTCTGCTCTCTGTCACCCACTCCCAGGTCATCAGGGAACCACGTGAACTCTACTTTCAGAGGACATCCAGGATCTGGCGGCTTCTCCCATCTTCCCCGCAGTGACCCCTGCCCACGTGCCCCTTTCACGATAGACTCCTGCCTGCCCTCAGCCCCACAGCCTGAGAAACACAGCCAGGATGGGGTCACCTCCCTGCACGGCCAGGCAGAGGCCAGCGCTCCCAGCACAGCCTGACGCTGCCCGTGTGATGGCCTCATCCTCTCCACTCATCTCAGGGCACTCACCCTGCCCAGGCACATTCTGGAACATGCCAAGCCTAATCCCTCCTCGGGCCTTTGCTTTTGCTTTTCTCCCCTGCCTAGAACGCTCCTCCCTGGGTGTCTCTGGGGCTGGCTCCTGCACTTCCTCAGGTCCCTGCTCAGATGTCACCCAGTCTGTGTGGCTTCCTCCAACCAGCCCCTCTGAAGAAGACCCTCTCCTCCTGCCCTCCCAGGGTCACCACTCCTCCCTTACCTGCCTTATTCTTCTAGATCAGGGGCTGGCAGGCTTTTCCTCAAAGGGCCAGAAAGCAAATGTTTTCAGCTCTGCAGCCCACATGGCTTCTGCACACAAGCATTCAAGTTTGTTGCTGTAGCGTGAAAGCAGCCATAGACAATATGTAAACAGATGAGTGTGGCTGTGCTCCAGTAACACTGTTTACATCTACAGGTGGCAGGCCAAATTTGGCCAACAAGTAGATCCTTGTTCTAAATAAAGGCTATTACATGTTTACTTGTTATCTGAGTTTGTTTTGTTTTGACTTTTTCCATCTCCCATCACTGACTTGTAAGCTCCATGAGAGAAGGTGCATTCCTTTGTTCACTACTGTGTCTTTAGTGCTCAGAAGAGCAACTGGCCATGAATTCAATATTCACTGGACGAATGAATGAATTCATCAATGTAACAACTTCTATTTTGACTCTCCTTTATATATTTCCCTCCTCTAATACAATAAATACTCTTCTGATCAATCTATGCCCCCCGTATTGCTTGCTTGCATCTAACTCTAACTAGCTCAGCTCTCCTCCATGGCAGAGGTGAGCGTATTCCACCCTGCAGGTCCAGCATGCATCAGCATACCTAACAGAACATGCCCCATGGATTCGTACTGAATGAAGGAATCGACCCAGACAACAAGACTGAGGTGAGAGAGGAGAAGGCTAAGCCGAGGTTGGTGAGAGGAGCTTACAGGAGAAAGGGTATCCTAGGAGTCTAATTGCTGGCAATTTTCTCTGATTATAGAAAATGGAGATGATATTCTGCTCTATTCTTGCCGGTCAAACAACACCTGCAGGGCTTTGTTCCAACTTGAGTCCCCATACTTTCAAAAAAAGAAAAAAAATATGACAACATATGGTGTTTTTAGAGAAATACAGCCAAGATAGTGAAAGGAATGAAACTTGACATGTGAAAAACAGTTGAAAAACTGATACTGTTCAGCCTAGAAAAGAAGAAATTTAGAGAGGTGCATGCTAGCTGCCTTCAAATATGTACAGGGTTGTAAGATTTAAGAGGGATTAAATCCTCTATGTTGTTCCAGAAATCAAATCACCTTGTAAAATTAGGGAGGTAGGTTTTAGTTCAATATAAGAAAGAAATTTTTAGGGATTAGAGCCATCTGCAAACAAAACAAGCTGTCATCTGAAGACGTGATTTCTAGGAGTGTTCAAAGCAAGGCTGGGAAACCTCACCTGGGCAGCTAGGAAGAGCCTGCACAGACTTGGGCAGGAGGTCAAACAAATACCGTCTTCCAGCTCTGAGATTATTTGATTCTACAAAAGCTATGAAGAGGAAAAAATGCAACCAAAAGTGGAAGTGATGAACCAATATGGTAGCTGTTACCTCAAGAGGTTTTTGGGTTCACGATACAGGGTTCCAAACCAGTCCATATTTAGGTACCTTATGACCAGCTGACATCTCACCAGCAGAGAAAATTGTTTCAATGGACCATCTTGAAGTTAAGACAAAAAGAGCTGGTCAATTTAAGAATGAGAGGGAACCTGTTCCAATCACAACAAGTAAAGTGTTCAAGAAGCCCAACACCCACTGGGGTCCGCACAGCTGCCTGTTAATTCCACTATATTCGCCACGAGCAGAAATTCTAACTCCTACTCTCAGGTGATGATGCAAACTTTATTTTCTTCCTTAGAATTCTCACTCCATATCTCTGACCCAATTTTTTCAATAGATGACTTTATCTCCTACTTCTGAGAACTAAAAGACCACGGGAATGAACACCATCAACTTCCCACCAACAAAGTGCAAGACTCATTCCTACCAACTGCCATGTTCTTACCTTAGTGAATTTCCCGTCATGCACCAACTCTCCAATCAAGAGCAGGGCTGTCAATTCTGGATGTTGCCCTTTCTTCCTGCCTCCACACACATAATCACTCAGCAAGGTGCTGATGCAAATTAAATAAAATTCCCAATTAATACAATCTCTCCTGAAAGTCTCCTGTTTGCAGCCTATAATCCTTCTTGTTTCCTGAGTAACGTTTCTAAAACACATCATCATATCACTCCCCTACCTACACCCTTCAAGAGTTCCCCATGACCACCAGCATAAAACCCAAATGGCAGAGCAGGCCATAAAGCATCCTCCAAAGCTCAACCCTTGTCTGTCTTTCTGGTCTCACTGCTGCTGACTCTGCCCTTTCAAGATGCTCTTCATTTGTGTTAGTTTTCTGTTGCTTCTGTGACAAATTACCACAAACTGAGAGACTTAAAACAACAACGTAAATGTATTACCTTACAGCTCTGCAGGTCAGATGTCCACACAGTCTCACTGGGTTAAAGTCATGGTGTCGGCAGGGCTGCAGTCCAGTCTAGAGGCTCCAGGGAAGATTCTATTTTCCTTGCCTTATCCAGCTTCTAGAGGCTGCCCACATTCCTCAGCTTACAGCCCCTTTATCCACCTTCAAAGCCAGAAACAACAGGATGAGCAGTCACATCACATCACATCGCTCTGACCAATTCTGCCTCCCTCTTCCACTTTTAAGGACCCTTGTGATTGTATCAGGCCCATCTGAATAAGCCTGAATACGCTCCCTATTTTCAGGTCAGCTGACTAGCAACCTTAATTCTGTCTGCAACACCAGACCACCTTTGCCAGGTAATCTAAAATACTCACAGGATTTTTTGGTGTGGTCATGCTCTGCCAACCATAGGATTCATAACTTACTTGCAGTCCCACGAACACTCATGCTTTTGTCCACCTCCGGGTTATTTCACATATTGCTCTCCTCCCTGGAGCACCCTTCTCTCTCCCATAATCTCACTCCCCTCCCATTATCTGACTAGCTCCTAGGGCTCTTCAGGATTCAATGGCCACTCCCCTTGCCACCCTCTCTAGCAAGTCTCCTCTTACCCACTGCGCTGGGATGGGTGGTTCCGTTCCCGTGTTCCCGTGAGCCCTCTGTGCACACCCTTAACGGGAACTTAATAAGCTGCTGCTCACTGTACTCTCCCTGAGAAGCACTGTCTCATTTAGAGATCTACACCCCAAGTAACTAGCACAATTCCTTGCACCTGGTAAGTCCTCCAGGCTTCAGCACAGACCTAGCCATTTAGATCCATTCCAGACTGGAGTAATTAAACCATGGATTAAACTGCACTTTGAGGTCTACCGTAATCAACCCAAAGCTTCATTTGGTTTTCTATGTTTTTAAACCACTTCTCATTTTTCTCCTTTCTTTGTTTGCCTTTTATGTAAGTGTATGTGTATACAGTAATGATTTCCCTCCTCATATTTCAAGTGTTTTATCTTAAAAAGGAACCTAACTTTACATATTCTCTGTGGATTCCTAGCAATTACCTAGAAAGCAGCTTGGCAATCCCTCCATAGTGTCAATATTTATTTATGTCTAAATTTTGTTGACTGAGTGATACAGATTCTAAGCCTTTAGGGAAGAGTTCTTTTGTAATGTGCTTTGTTTATTTATTAGCACACCGGTAACAGTCTACAAAGAGCTACAATGATCGCAATATATTTTTGCACAAACCAACACATTCCTTTATCATTATCATATCTGTGGCAATTTTTTTATTTGCCAAGATGGTTATCACTTAAGTCTAATTTTCTAGAAGAAAGTTCATGTTATCAAGTTTCAGAATATGGTGTTAAACATGTGATTCAGGTTGAAATTATTCTTTTCTCCTCTCCTCCCAATATTGTAATACTTCACTGAACTCAATTTATTAATAATGTATGAATTAATAAAATCTGAGGAATATAAATAATTAACATTAATGACTTTAATTTTATATTCCTCAAAATATAACTTCTGTATTTTCTTCCTCACAAAATTGAGCATACAGTATAAAGTGATTATAAAGCTACATGTCAACAAGTGTAAAATATAGTAGTATAATCCAGGAACTAAATACAATTATGAGTGTCAGCCATGTTTAAAGTGAACATATAATTGTGCGCATGCTGAAGAAAATTGTGGATAATCTGATTAAAATAAAATTACATCTAGAAATTTTTCCTCAGAGGAAAAATTTTCTTTGGGATGAAGGTTTGTAGATGAGGGCTGTGAGGTATTATGTTATTTAATGACTAGAAAATAGAGAAAGAGCTCTAATTCCACATATGAATTGTATGTCTATAAGGTTAGAAAATATACAGAACAATAGGTAAGGGGAAGAATTCTCATCTGAGAAACTTCTCTTATGAAATGCAAAGATATATTACTGGAGAGGAAGAAGAAAAAATGTTAAAGAAGTGTTAGGAAACCTATCATTTAGATTTTCTATTCAATCTTTATGTAAATATTTATTGAGCATCTACTAAGTGTCAACTAATGTGCAACTCAGCACCTCCCTTTGACGGGAGGTCTCCCCTCTTCTTTGTTTTTCCTTGTAGAAATGAGGGCCTTGCTCTGTTGCCCAGGCCAGTCTCAAACGCCTGGCCTTAGGTGATCCTCCCACCTGGGGTCCCCAAAATGCTGGGATTACAGGCGTGAGCCATTGGCCCCAACTGTATTCCTCTTCTTATTTCATGCCTATAGTAATTACCTCGCAGGATAAGCTGTAATGAGAGCCTTATAATATGCAATTAATTTTTAAAAGTTGAATTAAAAGACATTACACTTAATGCTATTAAATTTCATCTTTTTGTTTTTGGTCTATTGCTGTACCTATTTATACTTCTTTTTAGATTTAGCAATCCACTGTATTAGCTACTTCCAGCTTTGTGCAATCTACAAATACAAGCATGCCTTATTTGGCTTTATTCAAGTCATTAACAAGAAGGTGAAATAGCACCTGACTGCAGGTGCTGCCTCTAATCAAGAATGAGAAACATACAATAGTCTCCACTGACAGTGATGTCCCCAGAGACAAATAGCTGGCTATTTTGCTAAAGCAATGAAAAGGAAGACCCAGAGAGGCAGTAAGCACTGAAGGATGAAGTGAAAGAACCCCTCAACCACTCGCACCCTTTCCTTTCCTGAGAGGCAATCACCCAGTTAGTGCCTTTCCCTCGGGAGGAATGTTCCCATTTTTCTGGGATAATATTTCATTGGCCAACATGTTTAAGGCTCAGTAACAACATGTTCCTTGTTCCAGGCCTGACGTTTCTAAATTGCCATGCACATCCTTTTCAGTATGGGTTGAAGAGCTTGGGACTGTGTTTTTATTTAGTTGACTACACCTTTTCTACAAGACAAAACTCAGCTCTCGGCACAGCCAATAAAGCATCTGCCTTGAGCACCTGGGGCTCCTCAGTTTAACACTGGGTAGGAATGGACCCCACAGCACAGACTTACTATAGTCTAAACCTTGAGGAATTCCTGAATTTCCTTGTTCCTCAGCTGTGGATTTAATACCTGGTAACTCAAAAGCCCTTGGAAAGGTCTAAGATGGTCTTTTCTTACAGCTCTTCAAACCAAGGAGAGAGGTGGAGAATCTCACCTCTAAGTTATGACCATCTGTTCAAAGAGAAGGAATACAGTTAGGTCCACATAGATCTATTTTGCCCCAAAGAGTATCTTAAAGACTGTCTCAAAAATCTCCCAAAATCTATAATATGCAAATTTAACACATTAAAAAATATCCTTTGCCTTCTGGCAAGACAACTTCTAAACCATGATTAAAGTCCTCCAGAGACGACTTCACCATCTCCTCCAATAACTGGTTTCAATATTTAATAACCATCAGCCAACCCTAAACTAACTTAAACCCTGCTTCCCAGTGTTTCAGTTGGGGAATATCCTTCTATAAAGGAATTTTAAAGTTAGAACATTACTCATCGGCCTAGGTGTTACTGCCAGGGCTTAACTACACACGGAAATGTCTAAAGCCTGATGCTTTCAAAAATAGGATTCCATTATTCACACTTTCTGCAGCCAAAGGCATAGCCACAAGATATTATTGTAACCTATTTGGAAGACTGATTTGGCCCTCGGATCCAACTGCGAGACCTGGCTCCAACCCTCACACCAACCTCAGTTCAGCCAGCATGATTCAGAGAAGCAATTTCTATGTCATACTACAGAGTATGGTGTTCTTTATCTGTGATTCCCTCAGTGTGGTGGTAATATGCTTACACATGTAGACTCTTTTCAGAGCTCAGCAGAGCACTGTGTAGATGGTTATTTACCACAAAGTCCCCAGAATTTCTCCTGGGAAGGCTATGCAATCACAGGCCAGCGCATCACTTTGCTTTCAGTTCATCGAAATGAACCTGTGCAAAGAATATCATTCTGTTTGCTTTAAACCAGTGTAGCATCCTCAGATGGTTGTTTCTCACAGGCGAAAATATCCACTCGTGGTGTTCTCCACAAAATTCTGAAAGATCTAATACCTATAAAGCAACAATGCAGTATTAGCCAGCAATTATTAGAGGGAATAAAAAACACTTGTAATGTTTGGTTCTACAGGCATAATAAAGTAGGGCATTTTTATATAAATCTATTTAAGAGGGAGCCTTTGCATATTTCCGTGCAACCCCGCAAGAAAGAAAATTTAACAAATCCTTTCAGTAGGTGCTAAATACCATCAACATGTGAGTCATCTTTAAATCATTTCCTTAACAATAGCTACATTTTGAATGCTACAAATTACTTGGCTAAAAGAGACAAAGAGCATGCCAGCATACTGATAAACTCACAAACTCAGATGATGTCAGGGTGGCTGTCACTTTGCATACACTCAGCTGGGGGATGGTGGAGAGGCCTCAGAAATGCTTACACTTATTTCTGGTGAAAAATTACAGGTCCAAGTTGACAGAACAGCTCATAAGTGGGTTTCCTCAAACCAGAGAGGGCTATGTGCCTCTGCAGGGACGGTCTTGTTAACTCGGTCTCTCCCCACCCAGTCACTCGTCAAGGTTGGTGTGGTAGATAGAGTAATACTCCCCCAGAGAGGGCCTAGTCCACAGAACCTGAGGATGTGCCACCTTACATGCAAAAGGGACTTTGCAGGTGTAATTAAGGTAAGGATTTCGAGAGGGCAGAATATGCTGGACTAGCCAGGTGGACCCAATGTCATTACAAAAGCTCTTAGAAGAGAGAAGCAGGTATAACAACAGAAGCAGCGGGTCTGACTAAGGAGAGGAAGAGGCCACGAGCCTGAGGATGTGGCAGCCTGTGGAGACAGAAAAGGTGAGGAAGCCGTCACTCCCCCAGAGCCTTCGGAGGGGGCACAGTCCTGCCCACACCTCGATTTTAGTCTAATGAAACTTCCGACCTCTAGAACTGCAAGACAATAAATTTGTATTTTTGAAGCCACCAAGTTTGTGGCAATTTGTTATAGCAGCAATAGGAAACTAATACAATTGGCATGAAGTGCTCACAGAATAAAAACATAAACCAGACATTTATACAGAGACTGAAATACTGTCTTTCTCAGAGAATTAAAGGTTATAGCATGACCTACCTTTTCATGTTTTAACTTTTATTCTCTCTGTTCAGCTACCCCAATGTTATGAGATCTTAGGTCTACCCACATTATCTAAGATGACAATTTGTCCATCTTCTCCCACTCTGATGAACAGGAGGAACTAAAATGGAATTTTATTCAATGCCATTTAATTGAACTTTCTAGATGAACGATTAAGTTAAAACCCTCCATTTATCCAATAACTTAAAAATGCTAAATGACACCTTCCTCTCCCAAATAAAAGGGACAGTATAGATTTGAGCAGGGGTTGGTAAACTATGGCCCATGAGCCAAATTTCCATTTTTGTAAATTAAGTTTCACAGGAGCACAGCCACACCCCTCATTTACATATTGTGTATCCCTGCTTGCATACAATATTCATGAAGTTGAGTAATTGTGACAGAGATGGTATAATACATCAACACCTATATAATATCCTCAATTTTGTCTCACAGACAACAAAGTCCTAAGTAGTTACTATCTGGCCCTTTACAGAAAAAGTTGGCTGCCTCCTGGATTAGAGGACGCACCTTGAAGTCAGATGGACATAAGTTCTAACTGCAACTCCGCAACTTATGAACTATGTCATCTGGAACAAAGTATTGCCTTTTAGCGAGCGTCACTTTCCCTTACTTGTAAAATGAAGATATTAGCACCTCCCCCAAAGAAGACTGATGCCTGAACATAGTTCACAGAACACCTGTCCAAATAGGACAGATAGTTTATCATTTATATTATATCACATATTGATTATTTTGCAATTCCATAAACACATCAAAAATTAATTTACAAAAAATATAGGTAAATAAGAGATAGATGCTCCTAACAATAACATGCTCCTCAGTAGATGCTCAATAAACATTTTTGAATGAATGAATGATCTGAATTTTCAAGCTATGAAATGGAATCATGCAAATATTGAATTATGTTGAGACACATTAAAAGTCATCTGCCCCAGATCTTTACACAGATTATGAATTGTACATAGCAACATTCAAGAACTCCTCCAATATCTCCAAGTAACTCCTTCTAATGAAGGACAACAATAATGTCAAGTGCTAGGAAGGTTAGGCAGGTCATCTGATAGCACTTGCAGGATTAACTGAAGGCATCAACTGCCCTGCGTGAATTGCTACTATACACCAGTGATCTCGTGATTTATTTACAGATGCTTCTCCACTTACAGTGGGGCCATGTCTGATAAATGCTTCGTAAGTTGAAAATACGGCAAATCGGTTTTGACTTAGGATATTTTCCATTTACCGTGGGTTTATGGGAATATGACCCCTTTGTAAGATGAGGAGCTTACTGAATGCATATCATTTTGGCACCATCATAAATTCAAAAAACCATAAGTCGAACCACTGTAAGTTGGGTGCCCTCTGTGTATCATTTTAAGAAAGCACAGAAGGAGATCCTGAATGCGAAGACTAATTGTGTCAACATTAAATGGGAAAGCAACCGCTCTATTTTAATTCTTTGTCGGGTGATAACTTGTTGAATTTTTCCAACCCCCAAATGTGGCATGATTGGTAAAGACTTTGTTCTTTCTAAATCAGAAAAATTAACTTTGCAGGGTAATTGAGCATTGGCCATGCCCCTTTCCAATGCTGTATTATAATTTTATCACTTGCTGGGCATTCCCTTGACTATCACCAGTGAATAGGGTTACTTGAGACTGGAGTCAGAACATCACCTTGGGAACTTCCTACTGTAGTCATCTCAGACAAGTTTCTTACATATACTTAAATTTCAACTTTTTCATCTGCAAAGTGGAGCTAAAAACACTTAAATCATGGAATTGTGGTAAATAATAAATGAGGTAGCATATACAAAAACATGTTTACAAAGTGCTATTTTGCATGTTTATTATTAGAATAATTTTATGATGGAAATTAATTGAGGAAGCAAATGCAAATATACTCTAAATGCTAAAGGGCAATATGAGGAGACTTTTAAAAGTTTGTGGATAAATGGAGTTAAAAGATAAAAATAAAAAATATAAACTTCATCTCTCAACATAAGCTCCATCAAGTTCAAGACATTTTTGTAAGTAATGATACCAGCCATTTAGTCCATCCCTAAAGAACTGAGGGTCTTGGGAATTTAACTGTGTCAATGCTGTGGGGTTTTTTACATTATTAACTGAAGAAAAATGGGTGCCATTTAAAGATCTTTTAAGTTTAGGAAACAAAAAGAAATCAGAGGGAGCCAGTAAGGATTGTAAAGTGGATGCCTAATGATTTCCCGTCAAAACTCTCCCAAAATTGCCCTTGTTTGATGACAGGAGTGAGCAGGAACGTTGTTGTGGTGGAGAAGGACTCTCTGGTGAAGCTTTCCCTGATGTTTTCCTGCTAAAGCTTTGGCTAACTTTTTCAAAACACTCTCATAATAAGCAGATGTTATCGTTCTTTGGCCCTCCAGAAAGTCAACAAGAAAAATGCCTTGAGCATCCCAAAAACATGTTGCTATGACCTTTGCTCTTGACCAATCCACTTTTGCTTTGACTGGACCACATCCACTTCTTGATAGCCATTGCTGTGATTGTGCTTTGTCTTCAGGATTTTACAGGTAAAGCTGTGTTTCATCTCCTGTTACAATTCTTCAAAGGAACGCTTCAGGATCTTTATCCCACATGTTTACAATTTCCATTTAAATTTCTGCTCTTGTCTGCATCTGATCTGGACACAACAATTTTGGCATCCATCGAGTGGAAAGTTTGCTAAACTTATAGTTTTCTAGTTGGAATTGTATAAGCTGAAGCAGTCGAGACATCTATGGTATTGACTATTGCTTGTACTGTTAGTTGTCGGTCCTCTTCAATTGAGACACGAACAAGATTAATTTTTTCTTACAAGTTGATGTGGATGGTCTGCTGCTGTGGGTTTCATCTTCAGTATCATCTCATCCCTGCTTAAAACAAGTTAACCATTTGTAAACTGCTGATTTCTTTGGGGCATTGTCCTCATAAACTTTTCATAAAGCATCAATGATTTCACCATTCTTCTGCCCAAGCTTCACCAAAAATTTGATGTTTGTTTTTACTTCAATTTTAGCAGAATTCATGTTGCTCTGATAGGGGCTTCCTTCAAACTGATATCTTATCCTTCTTAGTGCTTCAAACTAGATTCTTTTCAGAGAGGTTATAACAACTTAGTATGAGTTTATTTTGGTGCAAAAAATATTTTGAAATCCACACATAGTTTTTTCCTAATATGCATTTTCCATTAACTTTTTGAAGACCCCTCATATAAACATTAGCCATTTGTATATAGCAGTATATGGAGTAAAACTGATCATATTTTAATGTAAGTCCAAAAGTCATATTAGAAGCCATTTGATTGTCATAGTTCATAGCAGCATTTCTTATATTAGACAAAAACTAGAAAAAAAACAAAGGTTCAACCACTGGTAAATGGCTAGATAATTGTGGCATAGTCATTTATCCATGCATTATTAACGTCCTATTCCTTTATGTTATTGAGTCACCAATGCAACTCAACTATATGAAGGAATAAGATGTTAATAATGCATGTGATAGCATGGATAAATATCATAATCATTATACTTAAGTGAATGAAATCAAACGCAAAAAGGCTTTGTGATAGGTAATTTTATATGTCAATTTGGCAAAGCTATGGTCCTGGGCTGTTTGGTGAAACACCAGTATACATGTTGCTTGAGATTTTATTTTAGATGTGATTAACATTTAAATCAGTAGACTTTGAATAAAGATGACTACCATCCATAATGTAGGTAGGCTCATCCAATCATTTGAAGGCCTTAAGAGACTGAAGTCCATGAAAAATGCAGGAATTCTGCCTCTGGACTGCCTTTGGTTTCAAAAGTGGATTGTAGCATCAGTTCTTGTCAGAATTTCTAGCCTGCTGACCTCTCCTGCAAATTTCAGATTTGTTGGGCCCCATAATCAAAGAAGTCCATTCCTTAAAATATATATAGCACATATATACACACGTACATCCTTTAGGTCCTATTTCTCTGAAGAACCCTGACTAATGCAGGCTGTATACCATATAATTCCATTTATATGGATTTTTAGAAAAACTAAAATAGTAGTAACAGGAAGCACATCAGTGGTTCCCTGAGGCTGGGGGCACGAGAACCCTTTTAGGGTAATGGAAATGTCCTATGTATTTGTTGTGGTGGTGGTTACATGATACAATGTATCAATCACCCAAATTTATCAAACTGTACATGTATACACATACTTAAAATGAATGAATTTTATTGTATTTAAAATTAGCTCAATATAGGTGGTGGGAGTCATACTACAAGTCATGTAGTAAACTCTAATATGATTCTCTTATACATCATGGAAAAACATGATTAAAAATTATTTTGCATAAAATTTCATTTTTTCATGAATATAGAAATACTAGGGTTCACTGAGTTGAGATTGTTGATATTTATTGAACATGCTCAAGGTGGAGCAAACCCTGACTAATATATATGTATATACTCAAACAGAACCATGGGTAATTCACATACTCATTATTATGAACAAGTTAATTAAAGTCATAATACTAATACATTATACTCACTAAGCCATCATTTTATCCAGGTCTGATTTATATACAGTCCCTCTCTTGAGTAAATGGGAATTTTTATGTGACAATAAAAACTTAATAACTAATACATCAATCTATGCTAAACATCATTCAAAGGCAACTGTGACAAAATTAAGTCCCTAAAATATCAGGAAGGACAATAATAGCAAAAATAAAATTATTGATAATATAATGCTTCAAGCACAGCAACTGCATTATCAGTTCTGACATAGTTCCTTTTATCTCTGGCTCTGAGCACATTTTATAGCAGTTCACAAGTTATCATCAAGAACTCATACTCAGGACGAAGCATTTGACAAATGTATTAGAGCAGCAAATAAACAGCTTAAAGCCTTTGCTCAGAAGTTTCACCTCTGCTCTCTCGGATGCCCTTTTGTCTCGACAATTCCACAAGAAACAAATTGGTCTACCCTTAGTTTGCCAACAAATTTCCTAGATATGAGTCAACTAGCAAAATCTCTAGCTGCAATCATGAATAAAATTGCAATAAAGCATGATCACCCTATGAATCAAGACACTGTTGGTCCTTCTGCTACCAATACAGCTGAGCCCATCTAAAGCCATTAAATAGCTTGTTGTTACTATTGAGGTTTACTCAGAGCATAAGAAAATATCAGAAATAAAGAACTCTATGTCTAAAAATGCCCTGCCATATAGTTTATGGTATAAAGTCCATCTTCTCATTGGACATATGGAATAATGGTGAAAACACAGGTTTTAAAGACACATCTAGATTTTAACCCCAGTTCTGACACTTCCAATTTGTAGAGTCTTAGATAAACTATTTGACCTTTCTGAAACTCAGCTTTTTAATTTGTAAAGGAAAATTAATTATGCCAACCATGTGTGACTGTTTTAAGGTTCAAATAATGTTTATAAAGATTCTACTTCTAATGCCCAACACATTATAATATCTCAATAAAAATGAAAGATATTACTATTATTACTCCCTGTTTTAGTTCATTCCTGCTGCTATAACAAATTACCTTAGGCTGGGTAATTTATAAATAATAGAAATTTATTTCTAACAGTTATGGAGGCTGGGTAGTCCAAGGTCAAGACTCTAGCAGATTTGGTGTCTGTTAAGGGCTCACTATCTGCTTCCAACTCAGTACATTATTGCTGCACCCTCCAAAGGAGATGAACACTGTGTCCTCACATGATGGAAGGACTTAAATGGGACAAACTCACTCCCTCAAGACCTTTTATAAGGCTTTATAATCCCATCCATGAGGGTAGAGCCTTCATGACCTAATCACCTCCCAAGGGTCTCACCTCTCAGTACCATTGCTTTAGGGGTTAAGTTCCAATATATGAATTTTGGAGGGACACATACATTCAAACTGCAGCATTCCCTAAACAACTAAATGATTAACAAAATGTGGTATATGTATACCATGGAATGCTACTCAGCCATGAAGAAGGATGACTTAATGCCTTTTGCAACAATTTGGGTGGAACTGGAGACCATTATCCTGAGTGAAGTATCTAAAGAATGGAAAGACAAATAGTGCATGTACTCACTATTAAATTGGAACTAACTGATGAGCACACACGTGCATACAGGGAAGTAAAACTCAATGGAAATCAAGCTGGGAGGAGGGAGGAGGAGGGAGGAGGAGTTGGGTGAAAACCTACCTAACAGGTACAATGAACACTATCTGGGTGATGGGCACACTTTTAACCTTTACTCAAGTATTACAAAAGCGATCCATATAACCAGAAACATTTGTACCCCCATAATACTTTGAAATTTAAAAAAAAAAAAACTAAATTTTCTTGGGCTGGAATTTGATTCCTGAGACAATTGCCATTCTCCTAAAACAGTGGTCCTAGACATTATAGATCCTAACAGGTTTCCATTAAAGTCTTTGGGATATCAAACCAACTTTATATGGGGAGGTGCCAAGTAATGGTCTGCTGTCCTGAAGGAGGCCAACGTGAATTTCCTGAAATACAGAGCTATGTTTTGGGTGTATAACCAACCACCTCATGTGTCTGTCAACACTCGTCCCCCAACAACCAATCTAAACTTTCGTTTTCAAAGACACTAAATCAATAGATGCCCACTAAGCTTGTGGCTGAGCTTACTCCTAATATAAGAAAACTTAAAAAGGTTGACAGGTTTCAATAAGTGCTGATTGATTTTTAGGAGCTATATTAAAAAATGAGGGTGCCAATTTATTTTCTCTGCTGATAACTGATAAGAGTTTCAATTCCCTTAAAATACAATTATATCCCTTTCAGACACCGCTTTGATCATTCAGGGTTTCTGTATACCTCTCTTTTTCTGTAATTCTTTTTCTCTATCCAATATATCATTACTCCCCAATTGATAACAGTTATGTCTTTATCTTCTGCACTGAAACCTAGTTTTTGGCACTAACCACCACACAATTAGCACCACTGCAATCTCCACCATCAACATTAATGTACTTATCTGGCAACAGCCACTATAGAGGTGTGAAAGCAAACCATAATATTAAAAGTCTTCTTTATAAAGATATTATTTCATGAAGTTCTTATACCTGTAAGTATGCATAAATGTGACACCTATTAGCATATATAAATTTCTATGGTCCGAATGTTTGTGTCTCCTGAAAAGTCATATGTTGAAATCCTGACCCTCAAGGTGATGGTTGGTATTAAGAGGTGAGGCCTTTGGGAGGCGATTGGGTCACAAATGGGATTAGTGCTCTTATTATTTAATAAAATGACCTTAAAAAGCTCCCTTGTCCCTTCCACCATGTGCAGACCTGAGAGGAAGTCCCTTGCCAGACACTGAATCTGCCAATGCCTTAATATTGGACTTCCCAGCCTCCAGGACTGTGAAGAATAAGTTCCTGTTGCTTCTAAGCCACCCAGCTTATGATATCTTGTTATAGCAGCCCAAATGGACTAAGACATAAATGTACTATAAGCTTTTTTGGGGTGAGAGTGTTATCTTTCTCTGGGTTCTTAGTACTAATAAAGTACCTGGCACAGAGTAGGGGTTCAATAAATACTTGAGGAAAGGATGAATAACCCACGTCTCCCACAATATACTGAAGAATGACAGAATATGAAACAAAAATTCTCTCTGTCGAAGGGAAGAGTTTTGAAGAATGTGCAGTGGAAGAGTCAGCGATAGCATAAGCACAGAACTTCTCGATTCCTTTCTTCTATTAATACAATTTCTCAGAACTCCCAAGGCCAGAGAGAAGCACTAAAGCTAGTTTGTATCTTGGGTCACTACATTAGTGGGCTATAAGGACAGAGAACCAAAAAATAACATTTGACAAAAGAGCAGAAAATGTACAATAATAGCTGCTCTCTTTGGACCATGGAAAACAATTGATTCAATCTTTGAAATGACTGATATTCCTGACTTCTTTACAAGATAATTATTCAGGCAAGTCTTCTATAGATTATCTGTGTGGTGAAATTCATAGACATTGAAGTCACGTGGAATTTAGATACAATCCGTTTATTTGCAACAGCCAAATCACACCTTGTTAGGATGTTCTTATATTTCCCCAATATTTAGAATTTGAACATTTTAGGGTGGAGTTGTATATAATCAGGTGTGTCTATATATTGCCATTTTTAACTCCTCACGTCTGCATCCACGGAGATCTCTTAGACTTGGTGTCACATAAACAAATCTAGTTGAATTTGCCTCAATTGGAGAAAAAAGAAAAACCATCATATCCCACCAGGATGGTGCATCTTTTATCTTGTGTCTTAGCCAATGGCTCCCCTGCTGCCAAATTAAGGGATCCTGACAAATTCGGGGTATAAATCTGAGGACAGGTAAAATTAAAATTACAAATACTTTTACCCAGGGTCTTCAGTTTTTTTATAATTTTTCTTCTTAAGAGCCAAGCATAAGTTGAAGTGCTAATAATGATTGAAATTCTCCTTACTGCTATTTTTATTTTATCTTCTAATACCTAGCTGGCCAAAAAAAGTTTGAAGACAAATCACAAAAGTATGTGTAAACACCAAGAGGTTTAGCACATATATAGAACATGAATTTGAAAATGTTTACATATGCAAATATTTGGGAGCTAGAATTTTATTCTTGGCATAGAAACTAAGGTTTATTTCTAAGCACATCACTACAGAAAACTTATACCCTGGAGGGATTGTTTACTTGGAAGAGGCTTCGGGATAAGAGTTATACTAGCATTTAATGATGTTGACCTGATGTTATTTTACAGTAAAAGGAGCTGAGGAATTTTACCCTAAACTTTTACCTTTTATCTGTCTTTGTTTTCCATTTTAATGTTAGAAAAAAACAATTTTAAAGTTGGAGTATTATAACATGGAGTGCATTTCTTTTCAGTTTCACTGATGTCAGTGAAGGCAAAATGGAACAAAATGTCATCCTCACTTGTGTCATTTCAGTGTTTAGTTAGTAATTGAATTTAATAATATTCACACGCTAATTTTTGAAAGAGTCATTTGGATTTTTAAAAAATAATATAGAGCCAAAACTTCAACCCTGTTGGCCACAGGTAAACCTCAAGTTTGCCTTCAAAATGGACTGCAGTCTCCAGCAATCAGGTTTTGTTACGAGATTTACCACCACTGTTGCTCTGTTTTGACTGATCACTAAATTCCTGAGGTATTTGTGTTTTATTCCCAGACACCAATTTTATGCTACCTTTGAATGTTCATAAAAAAAGTTTGCTGTTTTGTATTTAATATTTACCTACTCATATGTGAAAATAAATACTTGAGATTCCATTTGTGAGCTACCATTTGAATTGGTTTTTGCTATAGGGGAACCTGCTCAACCAGTTTTACCAATCCTTAGAAGAATGTCCTGTGACACAAAGAAAGTATTGTCATACAGGATAGGTAATTATGAGATAATGGATAAGTTTGTCTTTCATTGTGAAATTACATAAAATAGAAATAAAATGTGTGATTACTGATTACAGAAGTGCTCTTACTATGGAACTTGTAAGACAAACAAAGGAAGTTCACTTACCTAAAAGGGCATCCAAAAAGTGCTCAGCTTGTTGTAACCCAAGCTAATGAAAACAAGGAAATTTATAGTTAAGGCTGACTGCCAATACCTACGCACCACGGGGTGCCTTCTACCACTTCCTTTATATGTTGCTTTGAGTCTATGGATGGGAGGTCAGTTTAAACTGTGAATTTCCTTATTATTAGTTTCTGTCACAACCTTAATGCACTTTGAGTGCACTTTGAGACTTTCTGGTTAGTGCACTTAATTTCCTCTCTTTAACAAGGTAGGTAAGACCCTGATAGGATAAGCTACCACAACTGAGATTCAATTATCGCCAAATGGAGATACTGCCCTACTTTTAGTCCCAAGTGTGGTGGGTTTTCCTTTGCTGTCAAATACCACTGATCACCATGAATGGAATCTTTTGGAAGCAACATCTTCATAAAATGTTTCTTCCTAATATGAATTTACATGCCATTTCTTTTACAGTGTTAATAAAATTTTTGAAGGCTTTTTAACTTTGCAGTTTATTGTTTTAAAAACAAGGTCAAGAAAGATACCTTGTGTGTAAAATTACTAATATGATTTGCAAGAAAAGATCTCCCACAGCCTTCTTTGCTGAGTTGAAAGGGTGCAATTCCAGTGTCTACAAGGACTCATCACTGCCCATTAAAACCCCTCTCTGCCGACAGTTCTCTGATCCTTGGTGGCATCTCAAACAGGTCACATGACGTTTCTGGTCAATCTCAGAGAAGGAAAATCCTCCAGTCATTTTTAGTAATAAAAAACATTCTAATTTCAGCAATTTAATTGTCCAAACCCTTGTAACTGTCCAAATTCTGAACTTCACTTGGAGTTAAAAGTTTTTCTCCTTGCTCCCATTTTTCTCCCTCCTTGCCACCCCTTGGGCCTGCTTGGTGGAGACCTGCACTGGACATGGGGTGAGCTTGTCTTTGCTTTCAAAGCCTTCTCCTTTTCTCACCCCACCCTTGTCCCCACGAGGCTGCCTTCCGGCTCTTCCCGGGCTGCGGTGGGCTTGGGGAGGAAGGGGAGGTGAGTGAACAGAAAAGCTCTGTGTTCCCTGAACTTTGCTCTCTGGACTTTGGGGATCTTCAAGGGTACCTTTTTTTGTCTGGGAATGCATTTGTGAGATCTTTGGAGATGCCACCTCAGTGAAGATGTCTCATTATGGTTCCTTTAATGAGGTTGAAATTTTTCTCTGGCTGCCACTTAGACAGCACTCAGCGTCTGCAAAGTGGTACCCTCCAAGCTCCTTCTGCGGGCAGTGCGTGCTTCCAGATGGCATCACCGTGGTCACCCTCAAGCAGGCCCCTTCTCCATGGCTTACTCCTGTTCTTCTAGGTCCCAGTGTAGCTATGTCCTTTCACTAGGACTGCCTACATAATTTGCAAGACCCAGTGCCAAACAAAAATGCAGAAACTCTTGTTCAAATACTATTAAAAATTTTTGAGATGGCAACAACAGAGCATTAAACTGAGTGTGGAGCCCTGTGTGACTCTTCCCTCTGTGACTGGCAGCTGTGGCCTCTCACCATCTGGATCTCTTGGGCCTGCGGGTTTCCTAAGACATAAGTGGCTCCTTTGAGGTCCTGCTCAGTAAGCAGAAAGCCAGGGGAAGGCCCCATGCCCCTCTGTTTGGAACAAAGGAAGCAAATGACGAGTACTAATGTTCCCTAAGGAAAATTTCTCAATCTCATCAGCATCGTTCTTTGCTATTGTAGGGAAGAAAAAAGCAATTTTTTTTTTCTCACCTATCTCAAGGTTCATGGCTGAGGCACCTTTAATAACATACAGATTAATAAGAGAAAAGCACAACAAATTTATTTAATATAAATTTTACATGACACGGGGGCCTTCAGAAATGAAGACCCCCAAAAGACAAGGAAATCTGTGTGTGTTTATGCTTAGGCTTGAGGAAGAGCAGAGAGTCATGTAGAAACATAACTGGACAAAAGCTGTGTGATCTCACGGTAATAAACTGGGGACAACTTAGCAAGGCCTGTTTGCTCAGATTCTTCTTGGCATCTTCATGTCTTCATTCCTTTCCCCCAGGAACAGGGACAATCCCTCTGGAATGAGGGTCTTGTGACCCATGCTAGAAGAAGGTCAGAGAACTCTTTTATGGCTTGCTTCAGGAAAGAGAGGCAAAGAGAAGGAGAGCTTCCTGCTTCTGCTGTTTTCTCAAATGCCAAGGTGCCATATTTTGGGATACCTTGTCCTAAACCGTGTCACTACCCTCAAGGTGAGCCCTGAAGCAGAAGTTGTCAAAAATCTTCTTTCTAAGTATAATCCATACTAGAGTATGAACAACTGAGGGTCTTCATACCCAGAGCTGTCAAAGTCTTCTAGTAACTGCACTCAGATTCCTCTGCAGGAGTTCATCCCCTCATGACCCTCAGACATCCACCTGGGTCACTGTGGAGCATGTGCCCCAACCTCGGCCGGCCAGCACGCTGCTCTCCTCGGAACAGGACAGTGACAGGCAGTGCGAGCTTAGAGGGGAAGTACTGGGAAGGAGAACCTCGTTCTTCCCCTTTGATAAGAAAAAGGAATTATGTGACCTGATTTAGCATCTGGTGGTCACCATTTTGTGATCACAGAGGTAAAATCAAGGGATGGAAGTAGAAAAAAGGCTGAAACCTGATCACTTCTTTTGATACCCTGCATCCAGCCAATATAGCTCATAGTTAAAGGGGCCAATTTGAATTAGGTGTTCTGTAATTTATAATCAAGAGTCTTAACTATTACATTTACCAATACTAATCCTTTGTAGTTCATCATTTCTGTTTTATTCCTAAGCAATAATTACTAAAGATATGAATTTCAAACAGTAATAAAATGCTGTGTACTTTTCCCATTAAGCCATCTGTATTTTCTAACTGTTTTGTTATTATTCAAGGCTAGGTGACTGCATGGCTCCTTCATACCCAAGGGGAAAAGATATTAACATTATGTACATACTATACAACTGACAACCCAACATGAGGCCACATATTAGAAGCCTGATATTTTGTAGAAAATGGTGATAATGAGGTCCTTGAGCCCCTCAGAGACATATTCTAGAAAATATCAATGAATTAATGTGAACAGTGATTACAATTCATTACTTGATGCTAATAAACAAAATAGAACGTTGTCATTTATATAACATATAATGTTTTCATATAACTTTAATAATATGCATAACCTTTCTAGAAGAATGATATTTAATGTTTTTTAAATTGTGGCTATGTCATTAATAACTCTGTCATTTTTGAAGCAAGTAAAAGATAAACAAAGTAAAGAAAAAATTATTAGAAAAATCAACACAAAGAATATTTAAAAGCTCAACCTTCCATTTTCTCCAAGCCAGTGGAACTCATGATGAATGTTAAGGGGAAACTATAATACATCTTCTTCCACATTTTCCATCAAAGACACTGATATTTAAGTGTAATATTTTCCTCATCAACAGGAACACTTCCCTGAATGACAGCAAAGTCATACCTTACAAATATAATTTGAAAGCAAGGGGAAGTCTGTTCTTAGATGAAATACAGCATAGACAGTCCTCTGTGTCTAAAAATGTTCCTGCCCTTACTATTCTGAACCACAGGTTGACATTTGATTTTCGTTACTTTAAAGACAAACTAGAGGAGACCACAGTGGTGGGGATAATATTTTCAATGTTCTGCAGCTGCATTCATGAATTGCACTCTCTTTGAAGTATAATATTAATAGGTGAACAATACACCTCAAAGAGTGCCCCCAAAAGGGGACCAGAGCCTGCTAACTCTGCAATATTAAAATGTGAACATTTCCAGAGATGTGAACATGTGGATGTTGATAACGTCCCCATATGGGGCCTATTTCTCCTGCCCTTTCTCTACAAGTAGTCTTCTTTGAAGCCAAAGGAATCTTTGAGAGAAACTGTTCCAGGGTAATGGGTAGGAGGTAGTCCTGGCAAATTGATCTAGAAATAAACAAACAAAAGCAAAAAGATTGTGAATCACACTGTATTGTAACTTAAATGCAGCGTTTTCCCCATGCAAACACTAAAATACTCTCTCAATTGATATATATCTCAATTGATATAAAAACCAATTTTTTTATTTTTTTCTCCTAATAAAAGTGAAGTAATCCTCCTGACTAAGATAATAGTTTTGAAAGTATTTCTTGAAAGAACAGAGGAAAAAGTGAGTGCTATAGTTTGGGTATGGTTTGGGTGAAGTTATAAAAAGTGCGATAATTTGATGACAATGTCTGGATTAATTATCATGTTGGCTGAAGTCTCTCAATCCCTTGTGGCCAGACCACTCTGCACATACACAAATTACCAAAGGGTCAGCTGTGCAGTGCACAGGTCTGCGCTGGCCACTCCACTGCGTAAGTCCCTACATGAGTGCCCCACTGCCTTCAGAATGGTATACAAATCTGTTCCAGATTGTACTCTGCCTCTCTCTGCAGCTTCACTTCCTGTCATATCCTGCTTTTTTTAGCACATGCACACCTCTCTTACCACACACACACACACACACACACGCACGCACGCACAAATACATCTTACACTGCGGTCAAGCTGAAAACCTTGCAGTTTGGCCTTTGCACATGATCTTTCTTCTAACTCAGTCATCAGAAAGGTTTTTTTTTGGTAAAAGGACTAATAGTAATTATTTATGGCTGTTAAACTATACAGGTTCTGTGGCACTACCTGTTCTTGGACATAAATGAATGGGCATGGCTGTGTTCCAATAAAACTTTATTTATGGATGCTCAAATTTGAATTTTATATAGTTGACATGTGTCATGAAATATTATTTTTCTTCCCAACATTGAAATATATAAAAAACATTTTTAGCTCCCAGGCCACACAAAAACAAGCAGAGGTGAGGGGTGGGATTTTGCCCACAGGCCATTCTCCGCAGCCACCCCTGTTCCAGCTGCACCACGCCAGCTACTTATCTCCAGTCCTAGGAGTGCTCCACGCCCAAGCCCAGCACTGCCATACCCACGTTAATACAACTGTCTAGTATCATTTGTTTCAGTACTTTACATAATTTTTACTATCTTCCCCCCAACCAGGCTCTGAATTCTTCATAAGCAGGAAAGGTCTTTTGGAATTTTGTATCCCACCAAGCCCTGGACATGTACCAAATAAATAACTAATAATGTAAAGTGAGGGGTGCTCATTTTTAAACTCCTCCTTTCTCTTCTCCTCCAAAATATTTCTTATGAGTCATTCCTCTGCTGATAAAAGGTATTAGGTACAGTGGGACCGGGAGACAGGCAGCCTGGCAAGTCACAGCCCTGTCAAAGTCAGATCTGTGGTTCTCTGTCAATGAGCATTGCTGATATAACCCGCATACAGGGTATGGCTGCTGGTGTTCATCCCACAGACATTGCCCAGCTGCTGGGTGTCAGGATTACAGTTGGAAACAGGACAAAGATCCTCCTTGCCCTCAGGAATGTACAGACTGGTCAGGAAGAAAGACTTCCAAAGCCAGTGGGAGGAGAGAAAAAGGGGGAGCTGCAAGCACCCCGAGCAAGGGAAGCCAATATCGTGGGAGAGGGAGAGATCAGGGAACAATCTCTGGTGACATGTGTGCACATCAGGACCAGAAGTGTAAGTAGGCACTGGCCAGGTGAACAGGGGAAGGATGTCTAAGCAGGAGGAACAGCTTGCGAGGAGGCTCAGAGGTGGGAGAGCTACAGAGGAGGCTGCCCAGCCATCCCCCTACATTGAACTTTGGCAAGGCCAGGAACACGTTCCAAGGACCGACTATGCTGCCTGAGCAAAGGCCCATGCACCTGCAACAGACAGGTTTTGATATTGTTACAGTCTTCCTTATCATGGTTTCCAGTGCTCTCCTTGATTCAGGTCTTTGGCTCTTTGCTTATGGTCTATTGGGGTTTGTCCTTGCGCATTGTTTTTTGGGCTTCCGTTTCCTTTCTCCCTTGGTTTTTTGAATCTTAAGGGATAGATTTATTTTCAAGCATTTTTGACTACACTTCCTTGCAGTTTACATTGGTCATCATGAATTTACAAGCAATCTCTGTGCCTGGGTTCTAGGCACTTGGGAAGTAGCTAGAAAAAACAACAAATACACTGGGGGTCTTCTGGGAACTCAGGGAAGAGGAGGGAACAAAACACATGAAATAATAAATGATTGATTGTAAAGAGTAGGAAAGGAACAGGATGTAGGACGATGGATGAAAACAGGGGGAAGGGCATTTGAAGAGGGATTTAGGAAAACAATTGAAAGACACTTGACAAAGGCATGGAGGAGGGAATTGCAAACGTGGAGGATATTAGGAAAAAAGGAACAACAAGCACAAAGCATCAGGGCAGCAGATGCCCAACTGTAAGGAGTTATGGACCAGGACCAAGACAGTGTGCAGGATGAAGGGCCCAATCAGGGAAGGCTTTGAGGACCTAGAGGTCATTGGCTCCTGTATTTTGAAATGGTACATTGCAAGGGTTGAACGGGTTGGCATCCCGCACATGGGTTTTAAAGTGGTAATGGGGTTTCAGGGTGAGACTGGCAGAGGATGGGCTGAGGGGGGCTTGTGTGTGGTCCATGGTGGCTCGGGAAACAGGACAGCAGGAAGATCGGATTTGACAGGGAGGTGCTGTTCTGTTGAACCTGGGACGTGGGGAAGGAAGACAGTCCAAGGATGACTCCGAATTTTTAGCCAGAGCGACTGGAAGGCCAGAGTTACCATTGACCAAGACGAGGAAGCCTGCAGCAGAGCCCATTGAGGACAAGAGCAGAAGCTGAATTTGCTGAGAATTATTAATAAATGTCTCCTAGACCTATAAGTAGACTATCACAGGCAATTGAATATGGGCCTGTAATTCCAAAGTGAGGTCTGAGCTGGGGATATAAATTTGGGCATCTTCAACACATAAAAGGCAAGCAGACCACAAGACTAGGCACGATCACTGAGGGGAAAATGACGACAGGAGACAAGGCCTGAGGCCTGAGTTCTGAGCCTCTGACATTAAGAGTGATTTATTGTCATTGCTGAACTAACCCATTCACTGGCTGACTCAGGTAAAAAAACAATTGTCCAAGTAATGTATTAGAGGTATACATCATAACCTTTTTTATATCACAAAAAATGATATTGCATATTATTGAGAATATGGCTTGGCTCATCCTGTACTGGCAAAAATCAAAACAACTATATTTCAGCAATGACCATGAACAAAGTAGAAATTATGCACACACATACATACATACACCTATACATTTTAAAAATACATTTATATTTCAAAATGTGTAGAAAACTCTACTCAGTAAATCCAACTTGAATTTACAGCCTAACCAAACATAAACAAGATCCCCAGGTACAAAAACAAAAGCTGACTGAGTCAGGTAGGACATGGTGGGGCTAATGTGTCATCTCCTGCATGGTGAGGGTTTCTGAGCCCATGAGCGGCAGTATTTAAGGCTGTGCAGCCCTGTGCAAAGACCTTCTGAAACTGACTTGCATTTGATGAACTCCAAAAGCTGAAGACTAGTTATTCTTCCCAGTAGAGCAACACTCCCTTCCTCACAGTCTCAATACAGAAATAGATCACACAAGAAAGCTAATGTCCATATCATCGGTAAAAAAACATTTTTTAACCATCTTTTTAAACATTTGGGGGAACCATTTTCCATGCTCAAGTAAGTGAAGCCTGAGAGCAATGTCACAACACACACAAGCACAACCCACTGCCAAAATGTCAGTATTTTAACCCCTTGCAAAGAGGGTGCATAATCACAGGGCAGCAGAGAGCCCTGGCCGCTCACCCCTTCCAGGATCAACTTCCTTCTCCTCCGGAAAGAACCCTGCCCCTTCCACTCAGGCGCAGCGCGGGATGAAAGGGGACAGCGCGGTTCTGCTGTACGAGGAGGGAAAGAGAAGAGCTTGAATGTGAGTTCTCCATGCACTTAGGGAAAATTGCACAGTCCTTCAGCAGAAATCTTTGAGCAGTACTCGAAGACATAAAAGCAATATGTCCTACTAGAATCCTAAACCTTTTGAAGGAAAGTTGCCTTACTTTTTTTCTCTCTCCTTTTCTTTCTTTCTTTTTTTCTTTTTAAATTACAGCCCTGCGATTCACTGCAGCTGAAGGCCCTTTTTTCCAGACAAGGTAAGATGACTTTTTTTTGTAGGGGGCTGGAGTGTTGTTAGAAGAAAAGGCTAGAAACTACATTCGCAGGCTTTGTTCCTAGCTCTGACCGTGGTAATGGAGAAACACCGTGTCTGGGAGCCTGTAAATAAATGCACATAAATGTATCATTTTATCTTAGACCCTATAGGAATTCCACTATCTCCTGGCAGAATAATGGCACCATCACTACGGAGCATATAAGGCCAATTGTGATTTCTAAAATTAAAAAAAAAATACAATAGTTGGGGGGAAAATCCACTGAATGGGAGAAATTGTTTTCACTCTGGGAATAATTGTTTACAAAATAGTTAATCAGCCCATGAGTGCTCATAATCTACTTGACTAGTACCTTATGGAATAAATTTCAAAGTCCCATGTTATATCACTACTTTCACTTTAGTTTTGAAAAAAGGAGTGCCCACAGATTTCACGATGCTTCCTTAGTCAACTGAAACAAAATATTCTCCATAAAATTATTTTGAATCAATTTCCAATTTGCATATTTTCTTGATAAGCTACTTTTGGGTAACAACCTCATACTCCTCTCTACCTCTTTTCTCTGCTTTTTTTTTAACCAATAATATTTTATTGTGTAACTGACACACACATCTCACAACACAGGCACTGACAAAGCAAGTACCTGTTAGAGTTTCTTTTTCAACCAGAAGACAGACGAACCAAGACAGGGAGCGTGAGAACCATCCCCGAAATGGAAAGGGATTCTCCTAGGGTGTCTCACTCATTGTTCAATTGCAGGAAATCCCCCATGGAACGTTCCTGAACGTTGAGTCCAGTCTAGCTTAAAATGACTCAAGTCATGTAGCAGTTCCCCCAGAATTCCACTTCATAGCCTATTCCTCACGCTTGCTGGAATCACAAGAATTTTTTTCTTTTTTAAGGTAGGAATTAAAAATTAGCCAAATTTTAAATTAACCTAATACATTTTCTTCATGGTCTAGCCCGCTACATAATTTTCAAACATAACTAAGATATTTACTTTATTGAATTCCTTCAACATTGAATAATTAACCAATGCTATTTTTAATAAATGTCATGCTACAAATGCACTGTAAATGCTGAAAACAATTAGATTTAAAAGGCACAAGCTCGTTTTGGTCTTTCCGTTTAATCCCTTTCATGCAACATGTCCTGTTTCTGAATCTTTTCTATGTTATATTCCACAAATAGTTTGGAAAATAAATTTCAATGACTCCTTTTGTGCTTATGTGTTTTTCTTTAATATCTTCTTATTCATTTTTGAACAAAGAGAAATTGCCAGAGCCAAAGACATGGCCTTTAATTTTAAGGGAATTTTCTTCTCTTACAAATCTGCTATCATCATAATGCTTAAAAGCACAAAAGAAAGCTAAATTATCTATCCTTTATTTTTTGACCACAACAACTTCTAAAAGTTAACTCTGATTAAGATTAAACAGTAGCTCAGCCAACAATTTCGAGAGGAGCCTTTTGGAGAGAGGTTCTATGTGTAAGTGAGTAGCTAGTTCGTGTTGTTTAAAGAGCAGGACTGAACTGTTGCTGTGAAGAGCAGTAAATAATGACTATAAAATGCTTCGTAAACATTTTTAATGTGACACATCAATGCTAAATAACAAAAAAAGAAGTCCTCCAGCAAGGCACAAGGGGACCTGTGCCAGCAGAGGCATTGGCCTTTGAATGAGTAATAACCATTATTAGTAAAACCTCCAGCTCCTCTAAGAGAGAGAGATTGTATCGTCTTGCCACATTTGTTACCTCCAAATATGGAAAGTTATTCCTTATTTCCTCTTTCAAAGCTTGACTTTTGATTGAGAACAGTGGTGTGAATACTTGCTCTCTTACAGCACCCCAGTGATTCAGAGCCAGAGAAATCACAGGAGTTCAAGCCTATTGTCTCCTTCCCCGGATTACGCCATGACTTGGGACACTGGTTCCCAAGCCCTGCAACACACCTCTTTTCCTTGAAGTCTCTCCACCTGTCTCTTCATTGCTTATTAGTTTGACATTCCTTTATATATTTCTTGGTTTCAAAATAACGTATTCTCCTAAGTCTCATGAAATAACTACCTTTAACGTCATGTTGACTTCCTGCACATAAGCTGTCATCTATTCTCCAACTCATGAATAACAGTGCTCTTAGGCCTTGACATTTCATATGAAAAAAAGTTCTTTTTTTAATAGATACAGTTTATCATTTATCCCTATCAAACTTAATTCTCTTCAATTTCATACAACAAAACTTTGGACATAGTTTTGCTTAATGTCCTAGAGTTTGTTCCACTGAGAAGTTATTAAAAAAAGACATTGATCCTACACCTTTATATAATTTATATAAAACTTAATGTAATTTGTCCTGTGATATATTGTACATTATAGTTATGATATCTCTCATAAACTTTAAATAAATAGTTTATCTACTCATATCCCTATAATGTTTATACCTCATGTTCCCTGCTTTATTGCTTAAAATTTTTTCATAGAATCAGTTTATCTGCTATATGATTTTTATCCAAATTCCTTCCTTATTTGGGTCAGTCTGCAATTAAGATTCTCATGTAGGGACAGGGAAAGGAAAGAGAAAACGTGGAGGGAGAGAGTGAATGTATGGTTGCTTGGGAGACAGAATATTCTGGAGACATGTTTTAAACACAGGCACATACATCACAGAGAGTTTGATATGCTCCCCCATTTGACTTATTTGTTCATCTGGGCAATCTTTATTTAGCACCTTCTATCATCCAGACTCTACCCTCCGTACAGGTAGAAGTCACCAGCAGACACGGGAACTGCTGAGAGGTGGATGTCATGCCTGGAATCACCAGGGGGCTCCACGAGGCTGAGTCCCATAAATGTCATTGATTTTTATGTCAGTGTTTCTCTGCCAGTTGTTCGACATTCTTGATTTTTATTTTCCTAAAAAGAAGCTTTTCCTGTGATATCTTAGATAAATCATTTAAACTCTCTGGCCTTTAGTTTTTCTTATCTATATAATCAAACAGTTGACTTGTGGGGAAACAAATATTTAAATATGGACTATATAGAATTGTATTTGCCAAATACTTTTCAGTTCAAGGGTAATCCATCTGTATCACTATCAGTAACATACAATAATAGCTAAATTATCAATGCACCTAAAGAAAAAGTACAAAATCCTAGTAAAATCCTAGTTTTCTGGGCCCTCTGCATGTGTAGATTTGAGTCATGCTACCCCTTAGGAGCCCATCACAACTGTCTTGCCATATACGTTAAAGTGTCCTGAACACCCACCTGGTCTCTTTCCTTTTACTTGCACTGAAAAATGATGAGCTATATTTTGATCAGCTCCAGAAAAATTAAAATGAATAACACTATTGAGTGCCTGAAAGGATTTACAGAAACAGAAACCCCCCATGCAAGCTGGCAGGAGTATATTAATTACAGCCACTTTGGACAGCAATTTGGCAATATTTAGGACAGTCAGAAATGTGCGTGACCAAAGATCACATGCAATTTCATCTCGAGGAAAACACTCAGAAAATGCACAAGGATGCTTGCTGTGGCACTGTCTGAAATAGCCAAAATCATAAATGAACATTTTAGAAGGGAATATCTAGATAAAATACTCAATGTACACACAATGTCTCACTGTCTCACATTTTAACTGTCTCACAGTTAAAATGACCTAACTAAATGTATGCGTGTTTCATCTCAGCATATGATGGTAAGTGAAGATACCTAGTGTTGGGATGTGCATAAACTATGACACCGAAGCACACGAAAACCACGCTGTACACAGTTGATAGATACTGGTGTGTAGATCATTTTGAAAAAATACTCCTCAGGCTCAAAGTGGTTGTTGTTTTGCTCCTAAGAGGAAAGGAAGGGATAACACTGCAGTTGTGGTCTAAAGGAGTTGGGTTTCATCTATAGGGCTAACTTTGTCTTTTCTGCCCTTTTGTTAAGAGAATGAATGCAAATTTTTTCCTTTTTTTGTCCATTCTTTTTCTCCAAGAGCATGAACATATACCTCTCCTGTATTGGTTTTAAAAGAATATAGCTAGAAAAAAGAGATAGGCAGTAAATATTACAAAATGTGTATCAGTTTTAATACGTGTGGTGAGAGTGTAGTTGATTGTTGTATTATTCTTTGTAATTTTCTGTATTTTTCAAATTTCTCCAAGTGAGGAAAAAAATCTACTCTAGAAGAAAGCAACCAACATTCTAGTCTCTCTGTCATATTCTCACACACACACACACACACACACACAGAGCCCTCCACCGTTTACTAGCATTGAGATTTGGGGCAGATCACTTAACCTTTCAAGACCTCAGGTGCCCCTCGGGTGTAATGATCTCTCTCCCACCTGAAAGTTCAGGGTGGACTAGACGGTCTTGTGGGATGCTTCCATACTTAGCCCTATGCTATTAGCTCTACCTGCCTCTCCAGAGACAGAAGGCAAAAATCTCACTGAATGTCTCCTACCTTCATTTGCCAGTGGCCTCTGCAGCCTGTCAGGGGCATGCGTCAGGGAGCCTGGAGGTGCAGCCTTGTTCCAGCCGGCTGGGTGGCTGCAGAGATCCCCAGCCGAGCTCTCCCTGCAGGCTGTCCACCAGACAAGCGCAGCAGGCAGCCCGCTGGACAGAGGGAAGCAGACAGGGGCCAGGGAGGTAAAGTCAGCGCTGAGGGAGGGTGGAGACCAGGGAGAGGGAACAGGGAGAGCAAAGGAGCAGCTCTGGGACCAGCACAGATGCAGACGTCAGGAAGCAGGGAGGCCAAGCCAGAAAAAACACAATTTTTCTAAGCTGACATTCCAGCAAGCGTGTCATCTCTGGACGGGAACAGGACGGCTATAATAAAAAGGAGCTTGACTAGTCATGTCTGAGCAAAAGAGATAAGAACCGTCCAAAATTCAGACGCTGTTCTTACTGGCACCGATTCTTTCACAAGAGCAAACACCCGCATGCTTTATGCATCTTGGTGCAAGGATGTTACCAACCAACCAGGTAAACCTGAGCAAGCCATTGAGCCTCTCTGCCCCTACTTGCTGCATTTCACTCCAGCACCAGGCCTTCAATTTAGGAAAGCAAAATATGACCAGCTTTACTTGTGGTACCTAACGCAAGATTAAATTCCACTTGAGAAAATTGGTTCATACAAATCTTATGAAGAGCTAAAAAAAATTTTTTTTCCACTCATCTCATAGAATAGGGGAAAAACATGAAATAGTCACTTTCTGTTACTTTTTTATTATATCATCCTTTTACATAAATATGAAAAATTGCAATTTCATAATTTTTCAAAACCTCTCCCCACCTCACTCAAATAGGTGTGTTGGTTATAGTGGCAATTAAGATATTATGAATTTCTAAGCACCTAGGAGGAACCAGGAGACTAAGCAAGTATTCAGGGAACTATTTCTCAGCCAGACTTATACGAAGCTCTCTTTAGCAGCCAGCAATGCATGTATAATACGTAACATTAAGAACTAGACAGGAGTTATTTCAACAAATCCCAGGTGACTGGCCTCAAGTAGCTGCTGTAAGTGAGATTTCACAACATGGGAGTTTTGCTCTGCGAATTGACTTTTCTACACTGATTTAAAAACCCTTTCACCAGATGTAGGTTTCAACTGCAGTTAGATATACCATTTTCATATATATAATTTTCCCCTTAGTTCTCAAATTCCGTCATAAAATGGGAAGAGTGATACAGACACTGTTTCTCTATTTGGAATTTAATATGTAAGATAGAGGGTTTTTTTTTTTTCCTTCTGGAAAAATGTGAATCCACATTGTTCCAGCAGTTGGAAAATTATTCCTCTCATGCCAAACCTATAACAGGGCAATAAAATGTGTAGCAGTTGGGTGGAGCTCCCCAGATTCCAGAAGTCTGTGAAATTCAGAGGCCCCCAAGTTTAAAAAATAAAATGTCTGTTTATTTTGTTCTTAACACATTTCTAATTTGTTTTTGCAGATTGTTCTTTATTAACAAGGGAAAGCTATTTTTGTATTGTTGCCAAGAGACTTCAGAAACCAACAGCCTGATCAAAATAATAACTTCCCGTAATGAACAGTCTTGCTGGTTCAAAGATATTTAATTCTATAATTTTTTTTCTGAAAATGTAAATTAAGGGCTTTTAGCATTAGTGACATGACTTGCTGCTTTGGAAACTTGCACTAAATTAGCCTGCCCCACTTTCATTGCTATATGAGGCAAGGCAAAGAACAATGCTTTTCTCTTTGAAACACCATTGCACTTTTGAAGCTACTGACAGATTTACATATTAGTTCTAAATGCTATTTGCTTGAGGTTTCTTTAAAAATGATAGGCTAACAAAAACCATAATACAAAAAAAAAAAAAACCTGACATATTGACAGTGTAACATAATTCACAATCAATCCTAAAATAAAGTTTGAAATTTAAATTTTGGTTTTTTTCCTGAACCCTCACATACATGAGGTAGAAAATAAGTTACCAGTGATACAAGCTGTGCTATTATTAATTCTCTCACACACACACACACACAAAAATAAAATTAAATGCATTTTTGCAAGTCTTCTACACTAAGGATGCTAGATCTTCTAATAATATTAATATATACCAGATTACTTTTTAAGATATACACATATCTATTGTCATTATAAATTGCATTAAATAAAGTTCTAAAGATACTTATTATAAAATTTTCTCTTTACTGTTCAGATAGACTAATTTTGTGTATTCTTTTACTATACATACCTCTAAGTTTCTTTGAAACATGCTCATCAGCTTTGTCTCAGCTGGAGAGCCAGTGCTATGACACAGGAGAGAAAGACAAATTATTATATAGACTTTTCAATGTCAAATGATATGTTAAAAGACAATTAATTGGAAATACATAGTTTTGGGCTTGTGCAACATCAATATGCAATGATGCCAGGGAAGGAATTTTATAATCTTAGGAATGGCTCACCTGGAATTACTGAGGGGTCAAAAATTAACAAAGCGACACTTGTTTCTGCAGGGGACCATCTCTACTCCCTGCCTCACTTTGGCAGTGAAGCAAAAAGTAACTTTCACCCAAGGTATTTTTTAAATTATGGAAAAGTACTGTCATTAGAACTTGAAGAAGTAATTGAATTTCTTTTTTGATCCAAGAATCCTTTTCATTCCAAGGGTCTTTCTTTTACAAGGTCAATGAAAATAAATCCTTGAAAATTCATACTCTTTTTTTTTCTTTTATAAACTTATTTTATGAAAGCACAACTTTATAGTCTGGATTAGACGATGTCCCATCCAAATGTCTGTGAAGTCAGGGCTGTTGAAGAAATCTCACCTCATTTTCTCTAAGAAGGTATTCCGGTCCAAATCCAAAAGGCCATAACAAAAAGTTCTAGCAAATTGTCGCTGTTTTAGAGAGTACTGAGTGGCTTTGCTGAGATCCAGTCCTGGAGGAACGATTCCCACCACGCCTGAGAATTTTGCTTGAGTCCTGCGCCCAGAACAATGACCCAGACCTAGCACATTTTCACAGTAGAAAGGCATCATGTTTTTTCAGTAACTGAAGACACTAAGTAATATTTCAAAGGAAAACTTTTGACATAGGACAGCCCTTCTTTTTCCAAAAAGTTTAAAAAATAGACATATAAACCAAAAGCAGTGTAAATAAAGGAGGCATCAAAATCAGCAGAATTGGAGGGACTGGCTATTTGGAAACAAAATCCCCGGAGTTCCTTGTCTCTCACCACACATTCAAATTAATTCCTGATGGATTGAAGAGTTTGACATATATATTTTTTAAAAACTTTAAAAAGCTAGAAGACATAGTTTAATATTTTTCTGACCTCAATTATAGAAGGAGGAAACTTTCTAAGCACAAAAGCAATGGAATAAATTTAAAATTTTTGACATTTAAAAGTAAGCTTCAAAAAAGATCACTAACAAAATTAAAAGACAAGCAAACTAGAAACTACACACACAATAAATGTACATAAAATGGGTCAATATCTTGAATTTTTAGAGAACATCTACAGCTCACAAAGAAGAGCAGTAAGACCTCCTATGGAAAAACAGGCAAAATTACAAGCATGAGAGTTACAAAGGAGGAAATCAAATGCATAATGAACCTATGTAAACAAATGTTTGACTTACTAATATCAAAGAAATGGAATTAAATTGCAAAGCATTTTTGAATGGCTAGCAAATAAGCAAAGAGTTTGTTTAGATAATGACACTAAGCAACATGAGTGAATATTTACCGGAAAATATATGTTACGGTCAGAATACATATTAGTAGAGTCCAGGTTAATTAATAACTGGCTTAGTATAAGCCTGACCAATCAGAACGGACACAGGCTGCAGAGGCAGAGGAAGGGCCTGGGGCCCTTGTTGTGAGTTCAGCTCCTGGCCACGGGGAAGTCTGTGGGTTCCCGAAAGAAACAGGATGGCCTGGGACACTGGGGGAGGGGTGTGTCCAGCAGCTGTCTACACCCCAGCACAGAAGTATGTTGATATCTTAGCAATGGATGTGGCTATCCTAATGTGTAGTGGCTGGAAAGTAGTTCAAGTATTATTTTATTTAAGGAAATGAATTTTGAAAACTATAAAAACATAATGATGTCTTATATTTAAGTTTTTAATCAGTTTTGAGTTTATTTTTGTATATGGTGAAACATAAGTGTCTAGTTTTATTCTTCTGCATGTGGATATCCAGTTTTCCCAGCACCATTTAATAAAGAAGCCATCCTTTCTCCAAAAACAAAGAAAAAAGATGGTTTTACCTTTTGACCTAGTAATTCCAATGCTGTGTATCCAATTATGAAAAGTTGGCAAAGATTTATGAAAATATATTGATCATGGACTAATAATGACATAATGAAAATAGCTAGGTTTACGATGTGCTTACTATACGCCAGGTGTTCTAAATCATATACGGATCATCTCATTTAATCCTAGCAAGAATCCTGCTACAAAAGTTTTATAATTATCTCTATTTTATAGGTGAGGAAACTGAGGCATGAAAAATGGAAGTAGTTTGCACAAGATCACACAGTTAATAAGTCACAGAGCCAGAATTCAAAGTTTGGCCTTGTGGTCTGCATTTACCCATTAGGTAGGAGGTTAATACTGTAATGCAGTGTTGTGTGTGAATTAGCAGGCTTTATAGCTTCTTAAATAAAAAATGATAATTAGTCTACCTAAATTATATTTAGTCCACTTAAATTTTCATTACCTGGCTGCATTTGCTAATGTTACCTCCTACTCACATTATTTTTATGCTATTCTCACACATTGTCTAACAGCTATTATCCATTAGAAAACATTATACTTTAGCTATAAATCATGATGTGGTTATGATTCAAACTATCTGCCTGCAATAATGCATTTTCTCTTATTCCCAAGAAAATAGTAAACATGTTACTATTATATAATTTAAGGCTTCAGAAACCATCATACCAAAAAAAATAAAAAAACCCCAAACCCCATGTCTGTCTGAGGTGTACCATTATGTTTGAAGCTACATTCATGAAATTACCATTTCCTTTTAAGTCAACATTTGTGTGACACTATACCGTTTCTAGGCCCACACAAGGGTAGATAGGTACCCTGGCCTGTTACCTGTTCGCTCATTCGTTGAGAAACCCCAATCACAATAGTCCCAAGATCTAAAATCAGACTGTTTCCCTAAGTCCCACATCCATATTTCCCTGAGACGTCCAGTAATCTCCACGTCGCTCCACTGAATGGGCCTTTTCCAATATTCCAATATGGTGAACCTCCCCACCATTTGTGAAACACTCTTCTTTGGATTCTAAAATAAGCCCCTCCTGGCTCACCTCTTTTGTCTCTGACCACTTTTTTACTTTCCTTTACAGCTTATTTTCTCAACGCAGACTTTTGATATTGAGGGGCAACTCTTGGTCCAGCTCCTTCTCTTCTTGTTCTGCCCTCTCACCCCATCCCTGGTGTTTCCTTTGCCAGCCACACATGGAGTTGCGGATTTCCACCTCCAGCTGGTCATACCTCAGTCTGACTAGACATTCCTACTCACATGTTTCAAGGACACTTCAGACTCACGAGGTCCTAACTAAACTTCCCACTTTCCCCAGGCCTGGTGCCTCCCCGGTGCACCTTACCTCGGGACACCACCACAGGTGCCCAGACCACCCGCTTATAACTCCCTGGCCTCCCGCACAGTGGGCTTGCCACGGATAGCCCGGCATTAGCTTATGGCTAAGCTGGTGTGGATTGTAAGAGTTGGGGACGTTCCCATTTTACTAAGTAATTTCCAAAAGAAAATTTCAAGCTAGGATAACTTCAATAACTTAGCTAACTTCTTTTTGGAATTACAAGAAAATACAAAAAATGCCCTCTCTTTTTAAACTATGTCATACATCAGAGTTCATTGGTTTTATGACACTAGTAAAGTATATCTTCATGAAGATTTTTTTAGTAGGTCATTTCTTTTTAAATCTCATACATATATAATGATATTCATATATACCTCATATATTTATCACATAAATCATATATATGTGCTTATATATATAAATGTTCTGGGGACTATATGTATTAATATATAGAACTTTAATTCAGTGAAATTAGATACTCTTCTAAATTTTAAAGCAAAGTTGTTTTGTATAATCAAAACCATAATTCCAATCAGTTTTTCTGAATTTTCGTGATTGAAAAATTGTAACAAATAAGGCTCTTCAAATAAATCTTGGTCCTGTTTTATTCTTTGCCTCCACATAGCTGCTGCAGCTAATAATTCTACATTATAGAGAGATCCCCTGTGGAGAGAACATTAGAAGAGTTAGTTTCTGTGTAAAAAATGTGGTTCATCAAGAGTCTCATCTGACAACCCCTGTGGGAACTTCCCTCATGAGACCTACTTAGTCCCATTAACACACCCTTGAGAAAATGCTATAGGAAAGTCACGCCAATCCACAGATTTTACAAAAAGTTCTACAGGCTGGTTATGTGTTTGTGGATGAAAAACTTCCATTACACAAACCTGACTTTTCCTCTTCCTTTGAGCAAAGCAGGCATTTGTGTTTAAATATAAAGCCAAAAGAGACACCTCACATAATCTCAGCCTCTTCCCATTTACCCTTCGCCAGGCACCATCCAGAAAGTTTACACACCCAAAATGGAGTGGGACAGCGCCCAAAGGCTGCCAAGCAGGAGGCAGTGGTGTGGAGACCATCAGAGAGTGACAGGAGTACAGGCACTTCTCTGGGGTCCGTGTCAAACCAGGGAAAGACACTTGAGGGCCGGGGAGAGGTAGGTCTGTGCCCTGAAGGGTGACAGTCTTATTGGACGGGGGTAAAGATGACTGAAAGGTGACAATGGTTGTGATGGTGACAGCTCACATTTGCTGAGTGCTCACACTGGGTGCCTGATGCAGACTACACATTAGGTCTCAGCAACTCTGTGTAGTAGGGACTATTACTAATCCCATGTTACAAACACAAAGACTTAGACACAAAATATTAAGTACCTAGCTCAAGGTTGGAAAATGACAGAACTCTCAGGGTCGGGAGACCAAGCTCCTATGCAGGCATTGAGGATGGACTCTTATCTTCCATCCCAGTGTCAGCTCAAGTCAATTAAAGTGTGTGATTCATCCCAGGACACTCTAGTTCCCTCCTACAGAGCCCAATCTAACCACACACTACCCTGGTGTTCTCTCTGCAGGGAGAAGCAACAGGTCATGGCAGGATCTTGATGAAACTTGCAAGCAGGTTCAAAAATGCAAGCAGTTTCCTAAATGCCCCTGTTTCTTGCCTCAAAAGAGTAAATAAAAGTGAATATATGATAAAGTTTATGTGTATAACTATCAAAATCCCTAATTCTTAAAAAGATGAAATGCACAGCTCAATACAAATATCTGTATGCACATGTTAAGTATTCATTAGTAAATATTTACTGAACACTGACTGTGGGCCAGGCAATGCTAAATGCTAGATGCAAGAATAAAATCTCTAGTACCTGCTCACATGGACGTTCTAATCTAGTGTAGGACTCGATGAGTAAACTGACATTTATGGTACCGTACTATTTGCCAATATGTCATGCCCAGAGCATCGGGTCTAGACAAGGAAGATCAGGAGGCTTTCCAGGGAGGAAGATAAGCCAGGGAGAGGATGATGGTGACAACTGGCCGAGACCTGAAGGAACATTAGGAGTAAGCAGAGGTCTGGGGAAGGTTGTTCCAGAAAAAGAAAGCAGTCTTGGATACAAGGGAGGGCAGAGCTTTCCATAAGTGGTTCAACGTGGTGCAAGAGCAGATCAAGGAGGGGAGAGCCCTCGGGAGGGAAGGGTTGGAGGCTGCCCAGTGAGGCTTGCACAGCCAAGCGTTTTGTACATTCTCCAGGGCTGCAGGGAAGCCATTGAAACTTTTTTTCCTTTCAAAAGCATAACATAATCAGATTTGTTTGTAACAAAGGCACGCAGATGATGGTAAAAAAAATTTAAAAACAATTGGAGAAGTTAGACTAAAAGGAGGACCTATTAGAAAGCAGTTTCAGTTATTCAGGCAAGAAATGATGAAGGCAAAGGCTGAATATTTTTTAATAAATAAGGGCAGAACAAAAAAAGCAAAATAACTATTTCTCCTATTCACTGTGTTAAGTAAGAGTGACTATGTTGAAACCTTGATTTTAACTCTTGATAAATTAAAGAGTTTGAATTCCACAGGTGTTTCCATGTTACCACCCACCCATCCTCCAAATAAAGCCCTGACTGACGAAATATTTTTGGTGGGAGAAAAAGTCAATTGTGTTACCCCAAATTAGCTGGATCTACCTTTTTATTCTAAGCTGTTAACTTATCTTAATAGAAAGATAGAAATAAACACATGCCAGACAGATGAGACATGTAGTAGAAGGGAAAACAGAAGAGGTAGCTTTTTGAGCTTAGGCACTAGGCATACTGTAACCTGTAAATCCTGCCAGAAATAAATATGCTAACAATTGTTCTCAAAAATGGTACAGTGGCTTCTGTGTATGCAAAGGGTAGTTTTGTATGTGTGTAGTAATTCCTGGTATTCAAAGGCCACATGGAATTCTTCCAGGCATGTAACAAGTATTCACCTCTTAAGAGTCAGTAAATTTCTAGGCTTCTAAGATGTTCCTAAAGTATTCTAAAAGTCCAATGTTTCCTAATACTTTAAGAAAGCAAATTCTGCAAACTGCTCATTGATGACAAGCACTAAAAATTAAAGTTGTTGGCCAGGAATTTGTACTAGTTGCAATTTCAGAGACTCTGTGTTTTTCTGTACTTTTTGCCAGAAACTTATATTTAATATCTTCCTACCAAAGAGGAAAAAATAGAAACCTGAAATAATAGTCAAATTTATGGGGAACTGCTTGGTCAGCAACCGAGGCCCTTCCCACCATCCCGATCAGCAGATGGACATGAATGAGTCTGTTTTCCCTTAAACAACTTGAAAGCTTTCTGCTCTCTCCTTGTTTTTGTGAAGGGGCACAATTGCATTTGTGGGCATTCAGGTTTGGGGAGTAGATTTAACCTTCCTGCCTCCAGTAATTCTCCCAAAGACTCTCACCTTCTGCCCACTTCAGAAAATGCACATCATCCCCAGCAGCTAGAGTTCACAAATGTCTCACTTGCCCGTGAGGTTCAGGAGCATTTATGTAATGTTGCTTTTAAGATTTTCATCTTTCTTCCACTTGATCTTAATCCGGAAAACTGTAAATTGTTTAGACTAGGAACTTCAACATATGCTGCTTCCAACTTCCAACATAAAAGCTGAGATGAAGCAAATAAAAATTCAGTTCTCTCTCTCTCTTTTTTTTTTTCGTCTTTCCATTCAGAGACATAAAACAACTTGAAAAAAATTCATTAAATAAAAGCAATGTAATCACTTCAGATGACATAACATAATACACATCAAAGATACACACAAATAAGATACGGATTGCTGTCGTTGAGTAACATAAAAGCACTCATACTTGCATTTGGATTTTGTTTTACATGCACAGGCTATATACAACAGATTTGCTTATTTGAGTCAGATGTGGCTTTTGGCAAACGACTCTTACATTTTAGGTGGCCCTTTTAAAAAAATAAAAAAAATTTGCCTTCTATGCTGTGAGAGATTCAGTTTAAATAAGGGTCAACTGTGTTGTTTTTCTTCTTATAAAAAATATTCCTAGCCCCTTACAATGCCCAAAGCCTTAACTTTTATATTAATCTCCCACCTGCTTGCAGAGAGGGAGGTAAACCTACTGCTTCAGAACCCCCAGGGGAGGAACAACACAGGGACTGCCTTTGCAAGCTGCAACTGTATACAGACAGCAATAAATCTGGGCGTGGGAATGAGTCCATGCTATCCTTTGGACAATTCTTTGACCTCTAGATTTATGGGCTACTCATCACTACTGGCTAGCCCCCTAGAAGGACGAAGTTATGGAATGGCTTCTTTGAAACATCCCAACATACCAGCCTACCCTCCTGGAACGTGTACTACCTCATTATCAAATTTCCAGGGGCAGAACCCTTGAGAATTGCATTCCAAGGCAATGAAGCCTAACCAAAATTCTGTCACAGCCGATGGTTTCCACAATGCCTGGAGATCAAAGCCAGGGGACATGGGCTAGGGCAACAGGTGTATGTGTGCCTGAGTTCAAGGAGGGGCAGAGGGAGAAAAGGCTCTGTACCACTCCAGCAGGCTGCTGAGACGGGGAGCAACAGGTGTGGCTTCCAGGTGGGATCAAAGAGTCATTTGGATATGATTTTGACAAAAACGAGTTGGCCCATTTGTGAGAGTGGCACTGCAGTGCCTCAAAGCCGTGACTTAATTATCATTTACCAGGAATACCTTATTAGGGATGTAGGAGGCAAATGAGTGAGCTCCTAATTGTACCTTGTCTAACATGAGACAAGGTTAGGCCAGCACCTTTTCTCACCCCTTTGAGATAACCCATCTGGGTTGACTCCATTTAAATGGGTGTTTCTTATAGCAATTCTAAACCTTTCACATCAGAAAGAATGTGACAGAAGCTGGGAGAGAACTGACTTGTTGGATTACGCTCCATCCTACTGCATGTATATAAAAGAGAAAGGGTTATACAAGCAAACAATTATGAGTTGTTTTATGTTTCAGTGAAGGGAGAGAAGACACAAGAAAGCCACAAAGGACCCCAGGGTTCAAAATATTTAGAAACTTCCTTTACTCTCCAAGCAAAACCAGAATGGTAAAGGGAGGTACAGAAATTAGAAACAGCCTTACAAGAGAATTGGCTGACTTTGTGGTTTAGCAACTGGTGTTTGGCACAAAAAGAGACAACTGCAATTTAATTCCCATATTCTTTTAGGTTTCTGAGACCCAGAAAGGGACGGATGTGTCCTGAGAGCATAAAACATAATTTATCTACTTCCCAGAGTTCAAATGTCCCCAGATGGTGCCAAGAGCATGTTCCGGAAATCAGTGACGTTTCAGGAAGACATCACTGTTTTGGTAAGGTGCTGCCTGTGTCCCGTCCCCAACTTGGTGCCAAACAGAAACTAGGCAAATAAAACAAGATAAGAGCTGTTGAAGCTGTCAGAATGCTTGATTCCAACAGTTAGACAGCTCATCTCTTATCAAGCCTTTTATACGGCATATAATGGCCTGAGAATCAGGGAGGATGCTGAAGGCTTGAGCCCAAATATAAGTATGTGTTCTTATGAAAACTTTATTGAGCAGCTTCTATGTGTCAGGCTCTCTGAGAGGTACCATGGCCCAAGAAATACACTCCAAGCCCCTGCTCTTAAGGCGCTCATGCTACCATGCTCAATAATTGACAAAAGGCTGTAGCGAAGGAAACAACAGGTGTGTTCAGAGGGCACCCAGAAGGTTCACAATCCCACGTGAACCAGAACTTGAAAGATGCATGAGAAAAGGAGAAGCCCTTCAGACAGATGAAACAGAGCCTGGATTATACCTGTTGTTCCCTCTGCTTGGAATATTCTCCCCCATCTTGGATGGTGGCTTCTTATCTGTAAGGTGCAGGTCTCTGCTCAAATGGCCCCTCTTCAGAGAGCCGTTCCCTGACCACCCGATGCAAATACCCACCCACCCCCATCACTGTCCGGGCTTCACTTTGCTTTATTTTCTTGATTATTTTTAATAATTCTTTTTTCTATTTGTCCATTGTCACTGCTACGGCAACGTAGGCTCCATGAGGGAAGACACTGGCCTTTCTTACCCCAGTATCTCCAACATGCAATAAATATCAGAATAATTAATAGAGAAATCAGCCTTACTCTATTAATCTGTTCTCAACAGGCAATTTATTTCAATTACTGAGAAAAATAAAGCAAAATTATTTGCCAATGTAATAGAAGAGTGCCTCAGTGTCGGCATTTTGAGCAAGTATGATCCTAGTTTTATATATTTATCACAAGCACCACACGTATTTTGAGACTCAACTCCAAGCTGGAAACCCCAAATATCAGGGAGTTACCCGCCCCCCCCCACTTCTTCCGCATACTTCCTGTAAAAGGCAGTAAAACCAGATATTTTCACTGATGCAAATTACTGTCTGAACAGCTTTATTGTCAATATTTTATTTTTGAAACGTAATCTCCTTTTAGAGAGAAAGAGGGGTTTTTTTCCCCCACAGACTTGAAAAGTTCATTGCATTCCAAGGTGATTTTACTGTGTGCTCATCATCTTAAGGACGGAAACCAAAAGATTCAAATTCAAGTTCTGCCTCTATTATCATCTTCAATCTAATGCTGAGTGAGTGAGTGTTTCTCTTTGTCAGGTTCCCTAGCTGCAACATTAGGGTTTAATAACTTCTCTCCCCTACCTCAGAGAGATGTTGGGAGGATTAAAAACTGTCACCTTTTTAATTAGCATAGAGCACGCTGCGATTTTAAGGAAGGTGTGACGTTCACACAGAATTGCGTTCATCTGAACTTCCTGGAATACTTTCATGGAAAGAACTGTTAGAAACGCAGCTGCTGAGAGAGAAAACACGAGCCACAGAATCCTCTGTGTGATTGATGGGGTTGGGTAGAATCAATGATAATAGTATACACATTGGACTTGGCAGGGATTTTCCTTCTAAAGAAGTTAAGTATTTTATAAATATTATCTCTTTCATCCTTTTAAACTTCCTGTGATGTGGCATTTATTACTCTCAGCTTCCAGATGGACAACTAACCACAGAGAAATGTATGATCTATCCAAAGGCACATGGGTCTGCATGAGCTCAGTAAAACAGGCTTTGATTGATTGAGTCACTCATTCATTTGCTCATTCACTCATTCATTCAGCAGGAAATGCTGAGAATCCAGTATGTGTCAGGCACTGCTTCGGGACATGCGGAGGAGACAGGGATGCATGAGACCTGCTGACTCCCGCATGGAGGCAAAGGCCAGCAGAGGCAAACACCGTATATGAGAACATGAAAAGTGCCCAAGTAAAGGAGTACAAATTGTTGTGATACACAATAAAAACATGCAATCCTCAAAAATGATATGATGATATGTTTATGTTTATAGGGATACAAATACAACTTTATTGACATGGAAGGATGACCAGCATATACTGCTAACTAAAACCCAGGTTAGAAAAAAGTAAAAAGGGTGTGCTCAGTATGTGTCCTTATGGTAAATATATATTTGTGTGTGTATGCATCAGAAAATAAAGTGTTAAGCTATTAAGATAGGATGTGACAGAATATAGAATTATGAGTCATTTTTTACTTTCCTTTTTATACCTATATATATTTTCTGAATATTTTTTCAGTAAGCATGTATTGAGTTTTTAATAGAAATATTTTACTGACAAATAATGTAAGTTTACTGACAAATATAGTAAGCAGAGGAAATAGAAGTGGTTAAAATAAGAAGTAAAATTTTTTCTTAATATAACTTTCAGGAAAAAAAAACCACCATAAGTGACATGCTTTATAGAAATCCTCAAGTCTTTATTAATATATTTTTAAAAGGGAACTATTGCTGGGATAATAATATAATATATAATAATATATATTATATACATCCTTCCAGTCAATATAGGCCACTTTATTTCATCTTTAAAAAAATTTTTAATGCACAAAACTAAAATATATTTAACCAAATTTTTATTATTGGATTTTATGTTGTTTGTTTCTTACCTATTTCCATTTTTAAGTTAGTCAGCAGGTTGGCATTGTACACCCTTGTGCATACATCCTTTGGATTATTCAGATTATTTCCAAAAGATAAAATTCTAGAAGTGGGATTAATGAGTCAAGGAGCATTTGTACTTAAATATTGACATGCGTTGTCAAATAGTCCTCTAAAAAATTTGTACAAAATACTGTCTCTGTGGCCAATGGCGCAGAGACATACCTAATTACACACACCTTTGCTATGTCCATGATGATCATATTTTTCATTTTTGCCCACCTATATGAAAAAAAGATGTATCATTATTTGAATGTATATAAATTCACCATTTGATATCAGCATCCTTTCATATGTTTGCTTATTGGCTGTTTGGATTTCTTCTGGGATTATTTTCCTATTCATTTCTCTTACCCATTTGGCCTAGAATGTTGAATGGCCAACTGTTTCTTTTTTCTATTATGTATGAAAAGGATAGATAGCTCAGCTCTTAAACAAAACCAAAATGAACTGTTAGGTTTTCAAGCTGAATTTCAAAAAAATAAATTGAAGGCAATACTTACTGGGATAGAAGATTAAACTATTTCTCATCCCCAGTTACTCCAGATGGCAAAGGACTCACAAAATAAGAAACGGCTTCATGACAAATATCAAACTGAGAGCACTATCAGTAAAGCATGGTTTCAAGGTAATGATTTTAAGCGTGTGGCTATACAAACTTTTGATGACCCCTCGGAAAGTTTTAAATGTGTGCCTAGGAGGGCTTCAAAGAATCTTAAGGTCATTACTTTAAGATCTTCTTTTTTAGATAACAGGTACTATAAAAATCTTAAGGGCGTGCTTCAAAGACCCTTCCAACTAAACAAAAAGGCTCCTGAGAATCTCAACAGTATTGTCCCACAGCACGCTGACTCTTGGCTCAAATAAAGAGCCTATACTGGTAAAATATGCATATGTCTATTGTCTAATGAAATATGTTATAATTTGATATACAAGTAATATATGAAGATTTTAAAAGAATTATATCAGCATGGACTGAAGGAGTCAGAGATAGTACAAAATAGATAAGCCTTTTGGATCCTCACTCACCTCCCAAACTGCAATGGGCTGTAAGAAAGAAGAGGAAACATTCAGATCAAAGAGTAGATTTTTTTATGGGAAAAGAAAGATGACTTGAAGAAAGACACAGGAAACCAGGGCACAAAGCCCAGAACCATGGAGAACTCTTCCCAGGGAACAGAACAATACAAAGAATTGGCAATACATGCCCCGCTGGATTTCATAATTGCTATGGACCAATGGCTGCCATGTGTCTTCTGCTTTTTTCATTTTTAAATGGGTTTGTCATTTTTGGTTTTTCTATGTCTGTCCAACATTGTATGTCAAGTGTGTGTATGTAGATAACTTGTCTCTTTGGTTTGCTGGTCTTCAAATATAGAGGATCCACACCCAAGGAGCTTCATTCATACCTGGACCTGATTTAGATGATAAACCCATGAACCTATAACATGAATTTGAAACTATAATGATATGAGATTTCAGATGGGAGGTGTGTTAGGAAGGGGGCAGGCAATGCAAATTTTGTATGTGGGAAATTGCAAATAATTTGTGGTAAGGATGAATTATGGTGAATCAAAGAGGGTCAATTTTTGTTTTTAATATTTGTCTTGTCTCCTCCATTAAATCTGACTGGGTTCTGTAGCTGCTTTGAGTAACAGATTATGGCAGAAGTGATCCTGTGTGACTTTTAATGCCCAGAATTTAAGAGACTGGGAGCTTCTGAATCCTGTCTCTTAGAACACTTGCTGTTAGAAACCAGCCACCACTCTGTGAGAGCTCAAACTCCCTGGAGAGGCCATGAGTAGACACTCCAGCTGACAGCCCCAACAGAGCCCCAGCAGAGCTCCCACAGAAGGATAACATCTACTGCCACCATGTGTGGGAGCCCTCCTGGATATAACACAATGATGCCTTCAGATGACTCTACCCCAGTGGCTACTGTACTGTAACTGCATGAAAGACACTGAGCAAGAACCTCACATCTGTGCCCAATAACCCTCAGAGTGTGTGAGATAATACCTTGTCGATTTAAGCCTCTAAGTTTGGGGGTAGTTTGTTACCCAACAATAGATGGTTAGAAATATAAATATAAAAAATATATATATATTTATTCATATATATATATGTTTGTGAATATGTGTATATATGTAACAGAAAGAATTAATATCCATAATATATAGATAGCTGCTACAAGTCAATAAGAAAAAGAACTCAATACAAAAAATGGGCAAGGAATATAAAGAGGCAATTCAGAGGAAAAAATACAAACAATAAACAAACCTATAAAAACATGCTCTCAAGCTATCAGAGAAATACAAATTAAAACAACAAGACAACTGTTTTCTTCCATCTGATTGGCAAAAATTAAAATGATTAATAAATCTACTTTCAGTGAATGCTTGGGAAAATCAATATCTTTATCAACTAATGGTGGCAGTATAATTGATATATACTTTTATGGAGAGAAATCTGTGGGATCTTTGAATTTAATTCACATACCCTTTCATCTAGCAAATCTACTCCTGGGACTGTAGCCAATAGAAATATTTGTCATATATACACACACACACACACATGCACTCACACACATACACATATGTACATATAAATGAACAGATGTTCCTTGTAGCATTATTTGTAATAATTAAAATTGAAAACAACCTCAACTTTATCCGTCAGTAATTAATAAGTAATGAAGCATCCATACCATATGAAGATTTGGACGCAGGAGGTGGATATATATTACTGACATGAAAAGATATCCATGATCCATTTTTAAGTAAAAAAGACAGTTGCAGAAAAATATGTATAAAATGATCCAATATATGGTTTTTTAAAAAGTGTGTGTGTATTCATATACATATATTAATACATACATTTGCATATATGTATGAAAGAAAAAGTCCAGAATGGTTCACATCAAATATTTCCAGGAGTGGATAAAGAGTAGACAATGTTGGAAGATAAAGGATGCATGTACTTCTGTACAGTTAACATCTTTTACAACAAGCAGATAGTTAAGGATCATCTCTGAGATTTCAAAATGCCACTCCCCCACAACACACACACAAAGACAATTATCAGAGGAGATAGCGTTGGCAGCATCTAAGCCTCAAGATATTGAGCAGACAGGCAGGAGTTGAAAAAGAAAGTAGAAAAGTATAATCAGGGAGAGAATTTTGCAAATCAGAGACAATTAAACTTGTCTGCGTGTTGAGCAGAAGGACCTCGAGGATCCAGGAAGTGGTGAAGTTGCTGGAGATGGTCCCAATTAGGAGGCAACAGGATCCAGAGCCCACGGAGAGATGCTGGCCATGCCTGTAACTGTGGCCATGGCCTCAGAAGCCAGCAGAGGTCCAGCAGATCCAGAAATCAGAGGTTCTGCTTTGTTCTGCTTGTTTCTTCCACTTTCTCCATTACAAATAAGCACACTAGGTTAAAGGAAAATATTTACAGATAAAGTTTACCCTAGGGTAGCCTTAGTTAATTTACAAAATATTGGATAAGCAAAATAACTTCCTCCCCTAGGTCTCCTTGGTCACCCTCCAGATTGTAGGTCTCCACTATTTCCCTTTCTCCAGGCTCCTTGCTGCCAACAGGCCTATGTGCCAGGCCATGATGCACACCCAGGAAGTAATTTCTGCAAGCCAGGGCTATTCCAATGATGAGGTCATTAGCTTGAAGTTCTAACTGACCTAAACTTCCTCCTACTACAAAAAGGAGCTGCTCATTGAGACTTAGAGCTTCACAAGAAGGTGTCCCCAGAAGATGAGCCTTTGCTCCTAATTCAGTTCTCCTGCTTTCATGTTCCAGCACTGATGTTCACCTTCACCTGGCAACAGAGGCATCGTGTGGAGAAGGAGTTCTGCTCTGTGAACAAGGGCACACTGGGTCCTCTCCTTCTGGATCAGTTTTGTCACCAGTGACAGCTGGAAGCCTCTTGATTCCTTTATTTTAGGAACCTATTACTTAAATACATTTCTTAGATCATTAAACCATGGAGGCAGCACAGTCTAATTCCACTTTGGGGTGAAATGAAGTATTTGTGCTATTATCAAATCTCTGGCTTCAAGGAATAATGAATAGTGCCTTAGTATGAGGAATTCTTTCCTCTGCCCTATGCACCCTTAAGTCTCACGACAAAGCCACACCAGCTTCTACTGCTTGCTTATTTGCTACCCGGGGTGATTGCACCGGCTTCCATTACATTGTGTTTGTCCTGGGTCTCTCTTCAATGTCCACTGGGAGTGGTTTGCTAGTTCCTCTTGTCATGTAATTATCACAAAGCCCTCACGCACTGTGACAAATGTGATTTCTCCCTGGCTAACACATGGCCTGTTCAGGCAATGACTGTTTTTAGGCAGAGGTTCTAGTCTCTAGTTTTATTCCCACAGCTGTCTTCTATTTTAATGCTCCATTTGGCTCTAAGAACCAAACCATGCCCATAGAATTCCCACGAGATTTTGCAGAAAGGCAAACTTACTCCCACTCCTGAATTAATGAACCCCTCTTGCTGTCAGCTGCAGCTTAATGGATTTTACCATTCTGTGTATTTTCACACCCAGAACAGAAAGTCATACAAAGGTAACTTAATTCAGGAGTGACCTTTGAGTTCCTTGCTTGGCAGTGTTGTAAATCTTGTACTGTGGCAGGTTTATTCCTTTATCTCTGATTTCCATAGGAAACTTCACCTCACGTGTGGCATGGACTTAAAATGGTTGCAAAAATGCTGTCTCTGTCTAAAATGGTTGATAATCTGCATTTTATCAATCCTGTGATAATTTATCCATATTTATTCCCCAAATTTAACATTTTACTAGACTATCTTTCAAAAAGATTGTGTCCCCATGGTACATAATATTGCAAGCAACTGGAAAGAAAAATAATTCCTATTCTGCTCTCTTCGTTGTAGCATCTCCTTTTGTTACTTTCCTTCTAAGGCTCAAAAGTTACTAAATTTAGGGCTTTACTTTACTCTTTAATTTTTCTTCCTATTAAGTCATTTCATGATCAGCTTTAATCCCCACATATTAAACTAAATGCAAATGGACGACATGAGTTTGAAGTGAAAAAAAAAAACAAAACCTCCAAAGTGGAGTTGGCTTTTTATAGGGTTTTGCAATCAGATATAGACTAATATGAAACATTGAATTCCAAAACTATCTCAGCTTCATAATATTATTTATCACTTACTCCACAATATTATTTCTCACCTACTCTTTGTGGGGCATCAGGTAAATAGTGGTGCATAAAAGTGAGCAAGACATTTTCCCCATCACTAAAGATGTTTCCATTTCATGGAAGAGACAATCAAGTTTAAAAGGAATCACAATATTTTGATATAATAACAAAAATAAAAATGAATAATGTGTTTTGGGAGCAAATAGGAGAGACAAGCATAATAAGCAGCAAATCATTGCTGTCTCTCCGGTGTCCCTTCTCTCTTCCTGGAACAGCATCCTTCTCTGCTTGGAGAGCTGTTCCACCATTCCCTGGAGGCACGGCTTCCCACTCCTGCCCGCCCCCAAAACAGAATGGCCAATCACAATGCCCCATCCTCCTGGTCACCGTGATTGGTCCAGGGTGAGCACATTACCCAATGTGGGCCAATCACAATGCCCCATCCTCCTGGCCACCGTGATTGGTCCAGGGTGAGCAAGTTGAGTCAATAAGAAATAGTTCTTGAGATTTTCTCCACAGATGCTGAGAGAGAAAAGCACTAGTGTTAGCAAATAAATGTACATTTTGCTCAAGTTTATTTGAACTGGGTTTTGTTCACTGACAATTGAATGAGTCCTGATTAATACAGAGGCATTCCAGGAAAAGAACAATTTTAGTGGCATGAACATGACACATTCGGGGTACAGAAACTATAAGCAAGGGACATCTGTGCTCTACCTTTCCAACCCACCACTTCAGCCACATGAGTCTGATATTTTGATGCTGCTATTTTAACCCCATTGCTTGCTCTGTATTCTGCCAAAGTAGAGACTGCAAGTATGAGGTAGAAAATATGATAAGATATATACAAAAGTAATAGATTGTCAACACAATGGATCATTCTGAACATTCTGGACAATCCCAGAATACCTGACAGAATTGTTTATTATAATCTCCTAAATTAAATGAAGATGCATGGCATCAATCTTTCACCCAATTCATAATAATTTACACTGTATTAAAAATTATAGTGAACAAAATTAAACACTTCAACAAAGGCCAGAACTAGACATGGTAAAATTTTAATCTCCAAATTTTTACCCAGGAAAAAAACAGACTTGGCAGAAGTGACAGGTACAATGTAAATCTTTCTTACAATGGAATAAAACTGAATTAAAATTTTTAATTTTGTGAAATAATGTGTTTAGTAATATGATAAAGAGATGCTTGATTAATAAATCAAATATAGTTATAAAATCAACACACAAAGTAATTTTTCCAATGAGATTATTTCAATAAAATAAAAAAATGCAAAATAAACTGTATACAATTCAATTGTGCTACATCACACATTTAGACAAGCAATAATTTGGTTTACAGTATCGACTAGAGAAAACATTCTCTCAATAAAAATCATCTTGAGGTTAACTCAGCAGGATTAGAACATATTGATTCCACATGTACATCAATTCAGCTGATGTGCATATTTCAAGGGAAGAAGTGTCAAAAAATAAAGTTGTAGGAGGGTACAGATTATGAAGGATCAGGCATGCCATGCGAAAGCCTTTGGACTTTATCCTGAAGACTATCAGGAATCTATGAATCCCTTTAAGAAGGGGAGAAACCTGATCAAATCAAATCCCTGCGGTAGCTCTGTGGACAGTAAATTGCATAGGAATAAGATGGGCTCCCAGGAGACTGACGGGGGTCTGACCAGTAATCCAGGCGTGACATGGTGAGCGTCCCCATTCAGGAGGAGTGGAGGGGATGGAGGGAAGGTGAGAGGTGCGACAGATGTCATGTCGGTGAATTTGACAGGACTTGACGACTGATCGGATGTCGGGAGGAGGCAGAATGAAAAATTACTCCCAGGATTCCAGCTTGTGCATTTGGACACCTTTTGCCAAGAAAGAAAATAAGGGAAGAGTAGCAGCTCTGGTGAGGAAGGTGATGAGTTCATTCTGGATGACCGAGTCGGAAGTGAGCGGAGATGTTCACTCGTCAGCTTGGATCTACCGCTGGAGAGAGGGAGGGGGCTGCAGAGACGTGGCCAGCACGCAGGTGACAGAAGCAGCCATCACAGAAAGACTAGCAACAAAGAAAACAGAATTAAGGGGGAAAACCTAGTCTTTGTTAGTCTTGTTCTTAGGTTAACAGCATGTAGAGCTCTGTGTGCTTTATGTATTTTAATTCGCTGAATCTCCACATCAAGCTTATGAGATAAATACATCTTTAACACCCTTTTTATAGTTGAAGAAACTCAGGGCCAGATAAGTGAGGTATTCTGCCCGACGTGACACATGTCGTAAACGGCGCGGTCAGGAATCAAAGTCGTGTGACCAGGACTGAGAGTCTGAGCTCTCACCGCCAGAACACGCTGACCCTCACATGTGCTGAACACCATATGCACGTAAGGCAGGGGCAGAAGAGACAGCAAGGGAGCAAATCCAAAGAAAAGACGAGAGAAGAGAGTGGAAAGGCAGAGGCTGTGATATCACAAAAGACAAAGAAGGGATGAATTTTAAGAAGGAAGTGGCCAAGAGCACTATACAACAGAGAGGGTCCATGAGCATCAGGGCTAAAAAGGGGCCCCTGGGCAGTGATAGGTCTGTTCAGCCTGTATTTTCCGTGGAGAATTAAAGGTAAGAGCCATGAGAAAGTCGACAGAGCAGGGAAAGGGAGGTGAGGAAATGAAGATGACAAGCATAGAAAACTGTCTTTCCCTTCACAGCCAAGTTTCCTTAAAGAGGTGACAGTAGTTGAAAGCCCATTCGCATGTGACAGGAGAGAGGGACACAAGGAGACTTGAACAAGACAGCTCAAAGGATGGGGAAGCAGGTGAAAGGAACTTTGGCTGAGTAAATTTAGTTTCACACTTGAAGTTAGCGATGAGGCTATTTGCCAAAAATGACAAGGTGGATGAAGAGCTAGAAATTTCAAGAGAATTCTAAAGGGCTGAAATATCTATTTGGGGAGTGGGAGAAAAAACTAACTAGAGATGTTTCCTTTAAATGATCTCACCAATCCTGGAAGGGCGGCCATAGGTCATGGTTTGCTCAGCACGGTCCCAGGTGGGCCTGTTGTGTTGGTGTCATTGGTTTTCTTTCAAAAGGATCCCCATTTGGAGGATATGGTACCCCTAATGTAAGGAGGTGTGTCAAGAAAGGAACTTATAATAGCAGTCATTCTGTGAATGTTACCAAGAATGAGTTTCATTATATACAGTGTGATCTCAGTGGGAGCTCAGGGGAGATATGTTACCAATCTCAGTATTAAACTATTAATTATATAATTATGTGCATCATGCATCTTATAACTGACAGGACAATGCTCTAGGCATTGATTTCTAAGAAATTTAGAGAAAAATTTATGGGACATTCAAATACAAACAGTGTATGGCATGCATTTTGTGTTCTGAGATTATCTATATGTCTAGTAGTATTTTACCTTTTAACCCTTAAATTTCCATTGTCTATCATTTTAATTTTGAGTTTTATTGTATTAAACCATAAATTTGTGAAATACCTTAAATCCTTTCTGAAACAAGAGTTTCCTTTTTTTTTTTTTTTTTTGAGACAGAGTCTCGCTCTGTCACCCAGGCTGCGGTGCAGTGGCATCACCGCAGATCTCTGCAACTGCAAACCCCTGGGCTCCAGCACACACCCCCGCCTCGGCCCCGGGTGCTGGGACCACAGGTGCCACCCAGCCTTCCTGCCCTGCACTCTCTCGGTCATTCTTCTTTTAACAAAATCTCTGCAGTAAGTAGGACAGTGTAAAATGTGGAGCTATAAAAGATTAGGTGAAATATTCTTACTGTTTTAAGTTTCAGAAGATCTTTCTAATTTGTTAAAGAAAAATCAGCTAGGAAACTGAAACGTGAGCTTTATGATTAGGTACAGTGATGGGGACAGGAATGACATGATTTTGGTGGCCATTAGGTGAGCTGAAATGGTGAGCTGTGGCAGGTACTATCAGTTTTCTACAAACCTCCCCTGCTCTTTCTTCCTCAGTTTGAAGAAATTCAATTTGTTGGGGAAAGTGTACCCTCTTCATACCCTCAGGGCATAAAGGAAAAGTGACCTAAGCCAGTTGTGGTAATTCTGTTTTACTTAACCAGTGATTGGTTTAGGATAAGTCACATGACCCCATTATGATCAACTTAAGGAAATGACATCTGGGCACCTTCCTGGAAAGATGCTCCTCCCTGATAAACAGACCTGTGAGGAAAGGGACTTGCCATCCCATGCCAGGAACATCCCTTCCTCAACATCCCAGTGATTTTCAGCCTTTAGCTGAAAATGTGGTCGTGGGAGTTCATGATTTCTGCAGCAACTGCCATTTTGAGACCATCAAGAGAAGACTGGAAGAGAAGTCAGGACCCTGAAGCCATCCAGCTAAAGATGAGTGGCTGGCTCCTCTGTGTGGAGAAAGGAAAGCTGCCTTGTCTGCACCTCTCTTAGCCAGTATTATAATTATAGCTGAAAGCATCTGAACTGATGCACAAGCATTCTAGTTGTAAATGCAAGACTCGCCCCACAGGGATCAGGCCCAGTTTCTAGAGGATTTGTCACACAGCTGGTCACTCTGGCAAGAACAGTGAAGAAACAAGATGCTATCTCATATATTAAAGCCCCCTCACTGCCCTCACTACTGTTCTAGAGAGGCAAGACATTTTTAGTAAACTAGAATCAAAATACATTCTTAAAAGAATATTTTATATAAAATTATATACATAAGAATTGCAGCAAGATGAAACCCTTGGTGGTATATTAATGGTTGCATTTAATTTTCTTTTGGCCTTCCTACATTTTTAGTTTATTGTATTCTCAGAATATACTACTTTCATTATCAGAAAATAACCAAAAACAATGTGGAACCAGTCAGAAAACCTTAAATGACAGAGTGTTTACCCACCTTCTGGCTAAGATAGGAATGCAAGATACAGCAAAGGTGACAGGTATATATTTACCCAGCACATTCCCAACAACAGCCACAGCTTTAAAGCAATACTTCTCACTGTTCTTCCTCTCAGTTTTGTTGTTAAATTTCTGTCTGAGATTGTCTTTCTTTCTTCATCTACGTCTTATTCTCACTAGTCAACACACAAAATTCTACACAAAACCCAACTGGAGCCTATTAATATATTTAAAGAATAAAAATACTTTATTTTGCCATAGTTTTATAAAGTGCCATATCTCTTAAACACCTATCAAACTGTTTGATGTGAAAATCTTACCTTGCTGTCAATATAAGTTATATTTCAATTAGTTTCTTCTCATTCACTCATGTTCCGTCTTCTAAAATATATAGAGTAAGAGATAGTCTATTTTTAATCTACTGAACTGACAGTGAAATTGCAATATGGCTTTAATGATCATTTGAAGGCTCATTAGGTGGCATTGTCTGTGGAATTGTTTTGACTATAATTTTAGAACCAGAATATATGGTTCAAACAAGACCTAAGGGCCCTTCAGAATTTACTGCCCTTTCAGTAGCAATTTTTTAAAGCAATGGTTTCAGAACTTTGCATACCATGTGTTTAAAAAATAGTCTTTCCATAAAATCTGTAGGCTGAAAATAGAATCTCCAGTGAATATATAGGTATATAGGTAATCGATAAGATACCATATTATTAATTCACCTTATAGTTACTTTGATGCTTTTAACATTATAATATTCAACTAGTGAATAGAGGGGGCTAGACTTTTATTTAAACTGGTGCTTCAGCTTTGCAATTATTTCAAATGTCATTGCTGATATTTGAAGAGCTTTCCAGTGTAATTTTTCTCAAGTTGAGTATTTGACTGATGCGATTAACCTTAGGCCCCATCTTGATGCCACTAGACTGTAGGATGAAAAAATTACTTTTATCTGTCAATGTGTGCCAGACTTTCAACTAATAAGAAAACTAGAATCAAACGATTGTTCCTGTACAAAGACCATGGTATTTGTGATTAAATTTTAGATCATGAGCAGTTCTTCATTATTAAATTAGTTCATTTTTGCAAAACTCTTCTTTGAAAATACTTTAAATCAAATAAAAATATATATCATTTGAAATACTTAGTAAGAAAAACAGAAAAAACTATCAAAATCTGTTGTTATATTTAATTAATATTAATTAAAGGATAATATAATATAGTATAATATAATGCACATAAAACATTGGTCAACTTACCAGTTCGATTTTTTTTTGGCTAAAAGAAGCTTTGGATCACTCTGCCATCATCACAAACTCCTGCAGCCTAGGCTTCTGAGACAACTTCAAACATTGCAGACAAGGATTATAGCTGAAGAATCTGTATGGAAACCACTCCACTGAGTCTACCCAGAACCAAAGCCAACATACCTTTCCCAGACAACATCCTAGGACCCATCTGCAGGAAGAAGTCTCTTCCTACAAAAGCTACTCCACTCAATTGAAAAAAGTGACTGTTCCACTAGATGTGCTGATAACAACATAGGGACACAAGAAACACAAAAAAGCAATGAAGCATGACAACTCCAAAGGGACACAATAAGTCTCCAGTACCAGACATTACAGGAAAAGATATTAATGAAATGCCTGAAAAGTAATTCAAAATAGTGATCTTATGGAAACTAAGTAAGATACAAGAGAATACAGACAAACAATTCAATAAAATTAGGAAAAAAATTTTCATAATCTGAATGAAAAATTTAAGAAAGAAGTAGATATTAAAAAAAAAACTGAGATCTTGGAGCTGAAGAATTCAATGAATGAAATAAAAAAATACAGCTGAGAGTTCCACAACAGACTAAATCAAGCAGAAGAAAGAATTTCTGAAAATGAAGACAACTCCTTTGAAATAACACAGTCAGAGAGGAAAAAAGCAATAAGAATAAAAAAGAATGAAGAGAGCCAATGGGACTTATGAAACATTATTAAGCAAACAAATATTCATATTATAGGAGTTACAAGGAGAAGAAATGAAGAATGTGTCAGAAAACCTATTTAACAAAATAATAGCTGAAAACTTCTTAAGCCTTGGGAGAGATTTGAACATCCAGATCCAGCAAGCTCAAAAGTTCCCAATGAGATTCAACCCAAAAAAGTCCTCTCTGAGGCACATCATAATCAAACTGTCAAAAGTCAAAGACAAAGAGGAAATTCTAAAAGCAGCAATACAAAAACGCCAAGTCACATATAAGGGAACCCCCATTAGATTAGCAGCAGATCTTTCAGAAGAAACCTTGCAGGCCAGGAGAGAATGGGATGAAATATCCAAAGTATTGGGGGGCGGGGGTGTGGGGGAACTGTCAGCCAAGAATGCTATGTCCAGCAAAGCTATCCTTCAGAAATGAAGGAGTAATAAAGATCTTATCAGACAAGCAAAAACTGAAGAAACTCATCACCACTAGACCAGCCTTACAAGAAATGATTAAGAGAGTGACACAACTGGAAATAAAAGGACAATAATTACTATCATGAAAATACCTAAAAAGATGATACTCACCAGTATAGGTAAATACATAATCATACTCAGAGTACCCAGTGCTGTAATGACTCTGTGTCAAACTGTCAATCCTCTAATGTGAAGATTTAAAGTCAGGAAGATTAAAAACATTGAAAGCTACAATTAGTGGCTAAAGAGCACACAAAATATAAAGATGTACATTAAGGCAACCAAAATACAAATTGTGAGAGAGGGAAAGAAAACAAAGTATAGAGTATTTTTATGTGACCAAAGCTGTTGTTATTAGCCTGTTATAACTTTAAGACTCTTTAGGCTATCCCCATGGTAATCATATGCAAGAAATTATTACAGCAGTTACGTAAATGAGAAAGAGAAGGGAAACCATGAGAGGTAAACTACAATAGAGGAAGAAAAGAACAAAGAATCTATAAAACAACCAAAAATTAATTCACAAAATGGCAGGAGTAAGTTCATACCTATCAATAACAAACTTGAATGTAAATGGATTAAATTCTCCAATTAAAAGATACAGAGTGGTTGAATAGATTAAATAAAACAAGACCCAACTCTATGCTGCCTACAAGAGATTCACCTCACTGTTGAAGACAAACATAGACTGAAAGTAAAGTGATGGAAAAAGACAGTCCAAGCCAATGAAAACCAAAAGCAAATGGGAGTAGCCACACTTATATTAGACAAAATAGACTTTAAGTCAGAATCTTTAACAAGAGACAAAGAATGTCATTATGTAATGATAAAGGCATCAGTTCAATAAGAGAATAAAACAATTATAAATATCTATGAACCCAACGCCAAAACACCAAAACATATAAAACGTATATTACTAGATCTAAAGGGAGAGGTAGATTACAATACAATTGTTGAGTACTTCAACATTCCACTTTCAACAATGGACAGGTCATTTAGACAGAAAATCAACAAAGAAACATGGCACTTAAACTATACCATAGACCTAAGGGACCTAACAGATATTTACAAAACATTCCACCCAACAGCTGCAAAATACACATTCTTCTCAACTGCACATGGGACATTCTCCAAGATAGATCATATGTTAGGCCACAAAACAAGTCTTAACAAACTTAAGAAGGCAGAGGTCATACCAAGGATATCGTCAGACCACAATGGTATAAAACCTCACTCTAGTTAGAATGGTTATTACCAAAGAGACAAAAGAAAACAAGTGTTCATGAAGATGTAGAGAAAAGGAAACACACACTGTTGGTGGGATTATATATTAGCACAGCCACTATGGAAAACAGTATGGAAGCTCCTAAAAAATTAAAAATAGAACTACCATATGATCCAGCAATCTCACCACTGAGTATATATCCAAAGGAAATAAAACCAGTATGTTCAAGAGATATATGCACTCCCATGTTTACTGTAGCACTATTTACTACAGCCAAGATATGAAATGAACCCAAATGTCCAACAATGGAAGAATGAATTTAAAAAATAATATATATACACAATGGAATACTATTCAGCCATAAAAAAGAATGAAATCTTGTCATTCATGGCAACATGGATGAACCTGTAGGACATTATGTTAAGTACAACAAGTCAGGCACAGAATGATATATACCACATGTTCTCACTCATATGTGGGAGCTAAAAATAAAAATTGAGCTCATAGAAGTAGAGAGTAGAAATATGATTATCAGAAGTTGGGAAGCGTGGAGGGAGGCAAGGGGTGAGATAGGATGTTTAGGGACCAAAATTACAGCTAGATAAGAAGAACAAGTTCCAGTGTTCTGTAGCACTGTAGGTTGAATATAGTTAATAATAATTTATTGTGTATGTTCAAAAATCTAGAAGAGAAGATTTTGAATATTTCCAACACAAAGAAATAATAAATGTTTGAGGTGGTGGATATCCTAATTACCTTGATTTGATCATTAAACATGTATTAAAATACTGCTCTGTACACCATAAATATGTATCATTATTATATCAGCTAAAAATAAAAGAAAAAATTATATAAAAAATACCCAAAGGAAAAAAAGACATTCTATAAAAGAGATATCTGCACTTGAATGTTTACAGCAGCACAATTCACAATTGCAAAGATGTGGAAACAACCCAAGTGCCCCTCAATACACAAGTGGATCAATAAAATGTGGTATATGTATACCACAGAGTACTACTCAGCAATAAAAAACAACAGTGAACTACCACATCTGGTATTATCCTGGTTAGAGCTAAAGCCCATTCTTCAAAGTGAAGTATCACAAGAATGGAAAAACAAGCACCACTGGTACTCAACCATCAAATTGGTATTAACTGATCAATACTCACATGCACACATGGAAATAATATTCATCAGGGGTCGGGCAGGTGGGAGGGGGATGGAGGGGATGGGTAAATTCACACCTAATGGGTGTGGGGCTCACTGTCTGGGGGATGGGCACAATTGTAGCTCTGATTTGGGCAGTGCATAGACAATATATGTAACCAAAGTGTTTGTACCCCCGTAATATTCTGAAATTTAAAAATAAAAAAATAAAAAATGAAAAAAAGATACCTTGGAATATATTTATTTAATGTTTTTTATTCATCTTACAATTTTACATTAATATTTGTTGGCGATTTCTCTCATTTTAGTTGTTCACTATAACTTTGCAGGGCTTGAAAAGATGATTTAAGCATGGCTCTAATTTATTTTCAATGGCACCCACAGCCACTGGCAAAGCACATTCCCATATAATGTTAACAACTGATTAAAAAAAATAGTCCCTGAACTATTCACTGAGTTTCAGAGTTCTGTTGTCTCTTATTTGAAAGAGTTTTGTTTAATTAGCCTACAACACAAGAAAGTTCATGTTTGGTTTACTATGTAACTCTGTCCAAGGAACCCACATTAAGAAAAAGTGTTGGAAATTTGGAAATAATACAGGACTGTCAAGAAAAGAAGAGTGTGAAAATTAAATTCCTCTCTTGGCTATAAGTATCCTTCAAAACAGCGCACCTACTGAGGAATCACAGATCCAACTGTAGGTATTACATTCTCCCACAATTACACAGTGTTACTTCATATTCTGAGGATAGAAATAATTTTGTAAAACATAATGATTAAAGTACTATAACAGAATTCAATAGTATTTAATACTTCTGTGTTCAGAAGGGTGTGTTTTAGAAATTTTGATCATAATGCAATCTGCTCAAAGCTGTTAAAGTATGGATAATTTCACTCAATTTTCCAGCAGGTTTCTGCTTTGAATAAGTAAATAGTGGGTAATGGTTTGTGTCAAAGTCCTTGCAACACTCCATTAAACATAGAGCATGACAATCTGATCAGATGTCTCTTTTATAGTCAGAAACTGACTTGTGACTTTGCGAGTTACTCAGTTACATCAGGTCACATCAAAAGTCTGGTCTGTTCATCTTCCCAAAATTCCTGATGGTTTTATATCTGACACATTTTGAATCTCGTCAGTGTGACCTTACTCTTTGACCTGCATTTGATATAGTCTGAGTACTACTATTGACATAACACTAAGTTATTACTCAAGGAGCTGAATGAATAAGCAAATAAAACAGACATATGTAGAATTTTAAAATTTTATATTATTTTCTATCCATGTCTAGCCCAAATAAATTACTTTTATGCCTAGACCTATAATCAAATCATCAAAGACTTGAACCAGTTGTTCAACCCTATGCGATATATTAATTCCATGTTAGACTGAGTATTTGACTATATAAACTTACTTCAATTCTTGTACAACGTAACTGACACTAGATGGTTCAAATCAGTCAAACCAATTTAACAACTGCATCAAATGATTGGATGTCCACTTTATGTATATGTAGCCCAAAATTTGGAAATTCATTGCTGATATGAACACTCAGGTAATATTTTCAGCCTTCAATTATAATTCATTTTATGATATACTGATTATAACACTGGGTTTTTAATTTAAAATTATATGAACAAACTTTTGGCAATTCCTAAATACACGATTATGACCATGATGCTTTACTGAATTTCCTCAAGTTTTAGATATTTATTTCAAATTCACACTTTAACACATACCTGTTTAAAGATCGCTGTCTGCAAGGCGCCTAGACAACTATCGTTGACTTTCTTCACAAGTCTGGGAGTCAGAGGTATGTTAATTGACTTGTGTGCTCTTTCACACCTGTCAATTTGAGGTTCAGATATAGAGAGGACCTTGAGGCTTTTCAAGAAACAAAGCTCCCAATAACCTTAAAATTCTTATAGTCCACCCCAATCACCAAAGAACAAGGGATTGCCAGAACTGGAGAGAGTCCAAGTGATTCTCTTCATCTCAGAGGATTATCAGAAACCTGTTACTCCTGGTTTCTGGCCTCTCCTTGAATACACTATCATGCCGTGTTTATATTCATGACACTTCTGACATCAAATGTGTGAGGTTTTACACACCAACAACCAGTTCTGTAACTCTCCAGACACCATCTTTCGTATCCAACAGTTTAAGTCAATTCTGACACTAACTACCTGGAGTCAGCACAGACCCCACAAGTTAAGGGTTCAGCCCCACTTCCCCCCACTTCAGATGCCAGTTGCAAGTCTGGGCCACTGATACTTCTGGCCAACTGGCTGTAAATGTCGGGGGTGCCCACAACTCCCTCCTCAGGCTCAATAATTTCCTATAAAGGTCACAGAACTCAGGAAATCACTTACTTACCTTACATTTACTAGTTTATTACAAAGGATACAACTCAGGAACATCCAAAGAAGAGATGCATAAGGAAAGGCATGTGGGAAAGTGGTGCCGAGCTTCCATGCCCTCTCCAGGGGCACCACCGTCCCAGCACCAACCTGGAAGCTCTCCAAACCCTGTCATTTCAGAGTTTTTATGGATGTGCCATTAAGTAGGGATGATTGATTAAATCATTAGCCATAGGTGATTGAATTCAATCTCCAGCTCCTCTGTCCTTCCCAGAAGTCCAGGGGTGGAGCTGAGAGTTTTAACCCTGTAATCACATGGTTGGCTTCTCTAACAACTAGCCCCCATGATAAAGCTATTTGGGGGTCCCAGCCACCAGTCATCCCATCATCATACAAAGACAATTATCACTCTGGAGATTCCAAAGGGCTTAGAAGCTCATGTATGAGGAACTGGGAACTAAGACCAAACAACATAGCAAAAGATTCTCCTATCACACAGAAATTATAAGGGTTTTAAGAGCTCTGTGCCAGGAACTAGGGACAAAGACCAACTATATACTGATTATTCCACAATATCACAGTTATTTTGGTAGGAAACCAACTTATCATAAATTGGCATCCTTTCATTGCAATATATTTGCCTGCATCTTCAATATTAATTTTTCCAACCTGTTTTGCATGACAACCTGTCAACTATTTTCATAAACTACCCTGTAATACCTAATTCTTCTCCCCTTCTAATCAAGTTTCTGTCCTTTCCTGCATGGCATCAATTCCCAGACCTCCTGCCATCCTGGTTCCTCGCCTGTGAATTTTTTTTTTCCATCAAAGTTTGATTGTTTGTTTTTAACTTTTTTATTGATGTATAACCTACATATGATAAAGCACAAAAATCTTAAGTGTCATGCTTATTGAATATGTATACATCATTAAGATTTTTACAAGCCCACAAAAATAGAATCTTACCAGAGACATTTAGTATTCTACAGGTAGGAACTATTATAATCTAGTTAACCATTTCCCTAGTGATGGAATGGCAGGTTGTGTCTTTTGTCTTGTCTTTTCTTTCTTTTTTGCTATGAAAAAACTATTTTTTAAACTTACTTTTCACATCATTTTTCTTCTTAAACTGATAATACATGCTCCTTGTAAAAATTTTAACATTTTACAGATGTGTGGTTTAGGAAGAGAAAGCCTCTCTCATGCACTTTCTCTTGAGAGCCTCTGAAAACCTCAGGGAGGAAAATGCATATATTATTATCTCTCTATATATTATAGAAACTTCTGAATGCCTCCAATTAGTCATTGTCATGTAAAACTTTTCATGATACTTTATAGAATCATATAGGCCCTAACATATTCTATACAATGGATGGAATTCAGGAACTCCATGAAATTTTGTGGTTAAAATAAATTAAATTATGCCTTCCTTTTCACTCCCTTTAGTGATGAATGTAAGCAACAGAGCACAAAAATAGTAGCAGTACATGGTTCTTTGTCATCAATTGAAATTATCCCCATTTTCATATCAGATATCTCTAAATATTCATTGTACTTGTCAAATAGACCCATGACTAGGTCTTGACCAAAACTTCTTGTTCCCCAAAGCTACTGTGCACTTTTGAGCCTCTTTGTTCATAACTCATCTTGTCCAGGACCTCATCTCCCTGGAAAATATTCACTTATCTCTGCAGGTAAATATCCTGTCATAATGCCATTGGTTTTGTAACCTTATTAAATTTTAGCCAATTCCAGACTGGTTACAGTTTTAAATTTTCCTCCTGTCCTCCAACACATAGTCTATCCCTCCTGATTAAACAATATAGGTATGTTTTACACAGAAGAAGCACTTCTACCTAATATGATTGGCACCTGCACTTGGCGAATTAATTGAAAAAGTTGATTAAAGAAGAGTAAGATGAAAATGACATGTCTGTTCTGAAAAGTTTAACTAAAAACGCACAAAGGCATATTCACTTGCCAGTCAATGAATGTAGGGCCAAAGCTCATTCTCTGAATATGGGTCGTCTTGTTGGAATTCAGCGTCGTCTTTCTCGCTTAGAGCACCCTTAAACACATCACTTGGGATTTCGGGATTTCTATTTCTTTAAAGTGAAGTGAAATTGCACAGATAGTTGGGAAAGCAACTGAGTACAGAATCTGTCTAGACTTTAATGACTTTCTTTCTTCAGTTGACTTACCTACAATTAATTGACAGCAATTATTTTTAGTGATGAGTTTTTACGAAATCATTCAATTTGATTTTAATAGCAACAATGCTCTTGGTTTCTGCTCTTGTTTTTCATCATTTTATATCCTACTTATTTATACTGTTTAATCACAAACCAAATACAATTAGCTTTACCAAGTTTGGGGGAAAACAAACAGCAATTGGTCCTTGGTAAGGAGGAACTAGCTGAACTGGTAAGATTGAAGTATACAAGGGGAAAAAAGGGGAGACTCACTACCACTGAGGAGAAATTGGTACACCAAAAATATTTCAGTGGGTTTTACAGAGAAAAGAGGCATGTTGAATCTGGCCAAAAAAAAAAAAAATTGTGTGGTGGTCTGTTAGGAGAGCCACCATGACAAAAATCGTATGTATCTAATTAGTATCACTTTTATGCACTTGCATTTCTAGATTCTCTCTTCCCCAAGCTTCTATATAATTTCTGTGAAAAAGATCACAGAAAAATCAGTCTTTTTTTAAATAAAAGGCTTTAGAGGTATTTAAAATTTAAAAAAAAAAAAACAGGCATTGGAATCAATGACTCAATGTTAGACACTGAAGTCTGAAGCCAGTCCATTTCAACAGAGTTGGTTAGGAATAGCAAGACAGGGTTTAGGCTAAATTGGCACCTCCCACTCTCCACTGCCCCCCTCCAGTTTGGCAGACAAATTTACTTATGATTGGCCAGCATGCGAAAAGTGTATAAGCAAATGTCACACCTGCTCAGCCCAAACAGCTATTGTGTAAAAATATTTAAAACATATATGCTTTAAGATTTCTTTTCCAAAGAGAAAATTTTCACTAACTTCTAAATTGTTAGAGAATAGCTAGATTTGCTTTCTGGCAAATTTTACAATTTAGTGCCAAATATTATATTTTTTAAAACCTGAATGAAAAAATTTGTTCAGTACTTAAGTCCACCTGGTTTGTTTGACACACATACACATAAAAGTGAACTATCTTTGAACTTTGCAGGAGCAATTTTGTGTAGAACAAGGTAGCATAACAGAAGCAGGAGAATGCAGCTAGAGTTTCTAGCAGATCTTTAAAATGACAGTTGTTTGTGGACATGCATTTTAGAGGTAAATGGTTCTACGCACCTTAGTAGCCCCCCAAAGCACTACCACGCTCCAATGCAATGTTGGAGTTTTCACTACTTCTAAGTTTGTGATATGTTTTATATGGTTAAAGTCACTGGAAGTACAGCCTCAGGATATGTACTTTCCATTTCCCCTAGCTGAAGATGTAGTACAGTGTCTAATAGGTTTCCAGGGTGGAGGTACAGAAAATCTTCTCCACCATAATGACCTTGGAGTGCTGCCAGAGGGCATCCAACCAAGATACCTGAATGGTTTGGCATGTGAGGACTCAGGGTAACCAGCACTCTGATGCCATGCATACAGTGCCTTGGCTGTTGAAGGCCATTGGGGTTGCAGCTATTCATGTACCTGACAGCTGGCCACCGCAAGTAATGCCTGGACTACACTGTTGATTTGCCTCATCCACCATAACTGCTGGACATTTGACCTGTGCCTTGAACAGTGGTCCTTTGCCCCAACACTTTCTGTCCTGGAGACAGGCTTTGAGAACATTCCATCTCTGGGATCCCACACTCCCTAAGGCAGTTCTGTTATGAGCTGCACTGGGCCCCCACCAATCCATATGTTGAAGCCCTAATCTCCAATGTGACTGTATTTGGAGATAGGGCACTTTAGGAGGTAATTGTATTTGAATGAGGTTATAAGTATGAGGTCTTAATTTAATAGAAGTGGTGAACTTATAAGAAAAAAAAGAGATACCAGGAGTGCACCTGCATAGAAGAAAGGCCATGTGAGGACACAGGAAGAAGGAGGAAGCTGTCTGCAAGCCAAGGAGAGAGGCCTCACTAGAAACCATCCCTGCCAGCACCTTGATCTTGGGCTTCCAGCCTCCAGAACTGGGAGAAAACAAATTTCTATTGTTTAAGCTGCCACTCTGTGGCATTCTGTTCTGGCAGCCCTAGCAAACTAATACAAGCTCCCAACCTGGCAGCACCAGTTCTCACATCTCTCCATAATATCCCAATCCCTGCCTCACCCTCTAAACTTCTGCCTTCTCTTTTTAGGCCCTGAAAGAAGCTCTTAAACAAATATTTTTCTCTAAAATTGTTTTTAATGACCATCAAAAAGAACTTGACAGCCCATAATAATGGAACCCCCAAATCTTAGAAACACTGCCTTAGTCCATTTGTGTCGCTATAAAGGAATAGCTAAGACTTGGTAATTTATAAAGAGAAAAGGTTTATTTGGCTCACGATTCTGCTGGCTGGAAGATTGAGCATCTGGTGAAAGCCTCAGGCTGCTTCCACTCATGGAAGAAGGTGAAGTGGGGCTGACGGGTACAGAGAGCACATGGTGAGAGAGGAAGCAAGGAGTAGGGAGCCAGGTTCTTTTGTTTTATTTTAATTTTATCTATTATTTTTTTTTGAGACAGGGTCTTGCTCTGTTGCCCAGGCTGGAGTGCAGTGGCATCATCATACCTCACTGCAGCCTCAAACTCCTACAGTCAAGCGATCCTTCAGCCTTATCCCCCTAAAGTGCTAGGGTTACAGGTGTGAGCACACCATGCCTGGCCGCCGGGCTCTTTTTAACAACCAGCTTTCAGGGGAACTCTTGTGGGAACTAATAGAGCAAGAACTTAGTCACTCCCCTTTCAGGGAGGGTATTAATCTATTCAGGAAGGAACTGCCCTCATGACCCAAACACCTCTCATGAGGCCCCACCAACATTGGGGATCAAATTTCAACATGAGGTTTAGGGAGACAAACAGCCAAACTACAGCAAATGAATCTAGTTTCCGCTCCCTGGAGAGGAAAGTAAACATTTTCATTCTTCCTAATGAGTCATCCTACTCAAAGAATTGGCAGAAGACCCTTTGCTCAAGCTACAAAGAAAAACACAATTTCAGTCTTTGTGTTCTGTTCCATATATGTATATTTTTAGCACTAAGAAGAAGCATGTGTACAACAGAGGAGTGAGCCTAGGTTTTACAGCCAAGTAGACTCAACCTAAAGTGTAATCATAAGCAGGTTATCTGACCACTATGAGCCTCAATTCTTTTACTTTTCTGCAAAAGTTGGGAAAGTAATATTCGTGTCACCAGACTAGTGAGATAACTGAATAATTTCCATAGATGTTCAGATGTTTTTTCTATATTTGTAACAGTGACCGTGACTGATGAAAAGATCATGTTGTGCTCCATCTAATAAAGATGGTAAAGAGGCATTAAATACATCCAGAAAAATATTTTCTAAAGATAGTTAAAAGACCAAAGTGTTGGTACTTCAGTATTCTTTCTGAATCTGGAAAATTTCTTCTGAGGAGCACCTCAATTCCTCTACCATGCCAAATTAACCAAGCGTTGTTATCCTTCAAATGAGACATTCCAGTTAAAAACATACTCAGAATTCAATGAATCACACTTTGCCAGCTTGTTTAGAAATTTAAATGTCATTTGCTCCTGGGACATGTTTTTCTGCTTCCGTATAAGCGAATGTCAAGATATTTAAATAAGAGATTCTCAGTGGATATAGTATGATATAATTTCAGGTATATCAGTGATTTATATCAGGAATGGACACTATTATTATTTTCTAAAAATTTAAAATAAATTCTGGTAGAGAAAGGAAATATCTGCTACACAGAGACCTTGGGTAGGCTCCTCTACACAAGAAGAAATAAATTATGAAATAGGTAACTATGACTCAGCAAGAATTTTTGTATGTGGGAATAGGATGGACCATTGATTGCTGATGTGGGCTATGTTCCCTCCCCCTAAAAATAAGTAACTCTATAAAAGAAGCAGCAACTCTTATTTCTGTGCTCTGGAGCTTTTACTCCTCAAAAGCTGGAGGAACCATAAATTTCATGACCACTTTCTTAAAAAAACTAAGAAGGAAGACAGCATCTTATGGTTGCATACACTCACTTTGGTCCATGACTGTATTTGTTTCTGTGCTGCTTATTCACTGAGTTGACAGTAAAACATGTTGAAAACAACCTTTTTGAGTCTGAAGCATTATTCTCAACCATCTTTGAACCCAAACCAGCTTTTGTAGTCAGGCACAGCTCATTCCTTACATGACAGAATAGGAAACTGAAGCCCAGTGAGCAAATTGCATCTTTCATTTTGTCAACTGCAAAGTCCTCTGAAAACTGGCTCAATGTAGCAGGAAATATTTTACCATTGCAAAGACAGGGCACAATGTTGGTTAAACTAAAATTTTTGTGGCAGTCACCAAGACCACTTGTGGCATGAAAAATAAATTCACACCATGCTTTTCCCCTCAAACATAGAAATATTAACCAGACCTTTCTAATGAGGGTCTCTGTAAGGGAAGAATGAACACAACTCTGCAGAGAACCCTCACACATCTGAAATTCTTTCCTGAAGCCACATATCTCAAATTTGGGGTTCAGCAAAACCCTAAAGTGTCCTCTCAAACACATAGAACCATGTGTTTTCAGAGAAATTTGAACCCATATGTTTCTGATTCACTCAAACAGCAAGGCCCAAAGGATTTTTTTACAAGCTTTTCTCAGGAAACGTTTTGTATTTCAAACTTGATAGTTGTATTTAACCAAAAATAAACCAAATGTAAGCCCCTACCTATGGAGCATTAATGTGAACCAAAGACCACAAAACTACCTTTTAAAGTGAGAACAATTGCTTTCTGGGACATGCTGAGCCCAGAGCGATTTTCTGTTCTGTACTTGTCCAGTTAAGCTTCATCAGCCACTGCAAGAAGCACTTTTTAATCAAATTGAGAGAATAAAGCTCTATAGAATATCCAAAATATCACTTTTTAAAATCCATACTCCAAATAGATGTTATCATATTGAACTTTATTTAAAAAAAACTTTGTAAAAAACACATGTTTTTTCAAATGGTCAAGGAAATCGTCACATAGTTGAGTTAGCGTTTCAGGGCTAAGTCTATGATATCAATTAAAAAATTAATGATTTTTATCTGACATTCACAGATTCAATAGTAACCTATTGTACTCAGGGGATTTCAAATTCTTGCTTCTAATATCCACTGGATTTCAAAAGCAAATTCTAGACCAAATATTTGGAGTAACTTGAGTTTTGTCTATATACTATCTTCTCACTAGTTTAAAGGAGGTTTACAGAAATTGGACCATTAAGAGAAATGATTTCTTACCAACCATAAAACCAGGTGCTCAGGAGCGTTCATTAATAATAACCATTAAACTAGGGCCTTCCCGGTGAGTTTGAAAGCTGTATGGATTTCCTCCAGCAGTAAAATGAAATAAATACCAATCAGTTGCATTATCTAGTACTGGTAAAATTCAACGAAAAGTAATAATGAAGGTCAAAATTTTTTTTGTGGAATATATATATTCCAACATCTATCTATAGATAGATAGACAGAGATATATGTCTCCACAGAAAATTAAGAAAAAATTGGATGGGGTAGTCAGTGCCATAATAATAAAAAATTTATGAACCCTAGGGTCAATTCTTTCTGTTATGAACCAGCACAACGTACTTGAAGGCCATATGATGCTGGGTGACATCAAATGGTGGGGGCTCACTTTCAGAGTTTATGAATGCCTTCTTTTACCAATAACTCCCTACCCCGTAATCCACTTGCATTTTAGGAAAAACTAAGAAGAAAGAAATAATAAAAAAAATTTTTTCATTTTCCCATAATTCAAACTTCAAGGTATCACAACCTGACCCTCTGAATGGGAAAAGATAACATTCCTCAAATTATAAATATATTTACTCTGTCATGAAATGTAAGGGCTGGGATTTTAAATAGTTGCACGCATTATTTTCCTTTAACTAAACGGGAAATCCTACAGCTTTTTAAAACAAGATTATCTGCTCTTCTCTGTAGTCTTTTAACTCAAGGAAGACTGAAAATGTTCTGCTGTTAGAAGAGTCACCCCTTGCTATTGAAAAGCCCTTGTAAATCCCCTTTCAAACCCATTTATTTCATGAAGCTCTTCATTTATGTCCTATCAATGTTGCTTTACCCCTTTGCACAACGTGGTTAGCAGAAAGGTCAGAAGAAAGACAACTGAAAATAAACTGCAGAGCCAATTGTCTGTTGCCTCTGAGATCTGTTAACTCTCATGTGACTTTTTTTTCACTTAACTTCTCCGTGTGCTTCTCTTTGTGCCAAAATCCACCAGCCAACTCTGCCACTTTGAATGAAAAATGTAACAAGGATAGGAGAAGACTGGACAGTTGTCCTATAGACAAATAGGGGTAAATCTAAGCTATGCAAATTGTTGTCCTAACATAACACATCATTTTCTTCAAGGAATAAGTTGACCTCATATTTCACAGCATCAAAGAGAATATATATTTAATTTGGGAGATTTATTTCTCCTGTTTTAAAGAAAGAAATTTATACATTTAATTCTTAGGAAAACACAAACATGTTATCTGTTTCTTTATGGTGTGTTTTTTACTTTTTTTTTTGCTTCAATATGAATGGTTAGGCAGATTCACCTTTTACAAACATATTATATATATATGTGTGTGTGTGTATAAATATATAAAATACATTCAAAGAAAATACATTAATTCTGTTTTTTTCAATACTGGTAAAACCACCAGCTTTAGTAGATCTTCCAGGAGTTAACATTACTTTTTGGATGAGAGACGATTGGGAAGGAAACAAAGTCACCAGGATATTTTAGCATCTTCAGCATGAGCCACTCTGTAATGGATTTTGATCTGTCAGAAATTATAATCTTCTACAAGAAGCTCATAGTGTCTCAGCTAAGGTGTTCAGGTTCACAGGGCTGGACTTAACAGAGACACGATTAAGTGAGACTATACAAGAGATTCACATTTTCCCTTCTCATTATGATTTGCCCAAGAAATAAATCTCTGAATGATTTCACATGAAGCAGACAGACTGGTCATAAGTGTGAGTTCTGATTGGATTTGACTTTCCTACGTAGACCTGCCAACAAAATTGGAGATAAGGAGCCCCTTAGATTCCGTCCAGGACATTTTCCTTCTTCCAGGTAAGTAGGTGAGGTGACAATCCTGCTCTCTGTTGAGGTCACCAGGGAAGGAAATCCCACTGCTCTACCCAGCAATACATTCAGTGCCTCACAGCTCCTACCGCTATGATAAGAAAGGTTAGGAAAGAGCTGAGATTACTATATGTAGAAGTATTACAATATGGATTGCTACTGACAGCTAAAAATAACTTTCTCTGTCCTTTGAGGAAAGACTGAGCCATAAAATGTTTTCAAATTGCAAAACAAATACCACAGACATATGAGATACATTTTTCAGACTTAAGACATCATACGCATTAGGCAAGATAAAATGAGTGCTTCCTATTTAACTTAGAGAATAAAATTATCACAAAATTTCCCTCCTTTAAAATAAATACCCAACTGGCAGCTTGTCAATGCTTTTGTTCCTACTGAAATTGATTGGGAAAATCTGCCGAGGGACGTGGAAAGGGTGAGAGGTGGGGTTTGGGGGTGAGTGTGAGTGACAAGCACTGCCCCACCTCATCTGTGAAATCAACGAACAGAAGAGAGGAAAAGGGGGGGAGACAAGGCAGATGGGAGGGAGGAAACAGAGAAGAAGGAAGGAAGAGGGCGAGGGAGGGCAAGGGAGGGAGAAGCTTCATAAAGTCGTATACGGAAGGTGAACCCCAGAAACCTGGCATCCTTCGTGGCATTCCGGTGTGTCGAGGTTCCCAGAGCAGACACTCAACAACAATCACAGCAAAGTCATTCTTCTTGCTGGACTCCCAGTGGGAGGGAATAGTGGCAAGAGAAAAGTATTGATAATTTTATCCAATTCCATGACCACAGACATTAAGCAAACTGGTAAATGACTTCTGTATTATTGGATTAGACCATCTGCACAATAAATAACTTTTTAGAATTTTAATACTTTCATGTTTTAGCCAAAAAAAAAAAAAGAATTAAAAATACTTTTGTCCAGTTATCATTTCTTCCTTCTGAATAACAATAATTCACTGCAATTTCTAGGGATTGAAAATTCAATTTCACTCTAAGTAACTGCTCAGTTACCTTTGGCCAACAATTACTGTAATTTGCAACTTAAAAATAATCTTAAGCCAAACTTCTTCCATATCTGTGTTTAAGTATTCAGCTTAAATTACACTCTTTTGCATTCATAAATATGCAATATTTTCATGTTATTGAGTCATTTGGTGTTTCAATAATCATATCCTAAAAATAGAAACCCTTCCAGGTCAAGATTCCCTTGTTTTACCAATTTCTACTGTGCTGGGCATTCTATAGAGGTTGAATAAGCAATTGGAATTTGTTAACTGATTGATCATTCAGTGATTCCAGAAAAAATAATAAAATACTTCAAAGAGATGGAAAAGAACAGACGGGAAGCCAAGAAGCAGATGAGGTAATTTGTTTGAACAAGATGAGGGCCTCTAGGAATAACAAACAGAGGGCTGGCGTGCACATACGCTTTCTCTCTCTCTCCGTCCCTCTCTCTCCCTGTCGTCCTCACTCCCTCCTTCTAATCTTGATGTCCAGATGAAATGAAAAATTGGTTAACTCATTCAAATTATATATCTCACATCTGGCATCTGGATATTTGGCATTAAGTGGAAAAGAAGAAACATTGGGTGACTGACTTTTTTTTACTTTTTAGTTAGATTTTATAATTTCAGATAGAAGGAACAAATAAAACAGCTTATTAGAGTGATAGTGTGATAAAATAGTGGATGACTAAGCCATTTTGGAAGCTGTATTTTGAATAGAGAATGTGGAAGAAAAAAGAGTTTGGTGAGATTCAAGGACATGGAAGAGAAACGGTGTAGGGTTAGTTATTTTATAGGTTGTCACACATTAGGATGACAAAGTGCTCACACTGAAGGTATAAACTACTTCTTTTTTAAAGAACAGTATATTTTAAAAAGAGAAAAGACAGTTTTAGAAGCACACATATCCTAAAAATTTTCTAATAAATAGCAGCCCACAGCAGCTGGTATGACACGCCACCAGATTTTCAGTGTCTCAATTCACATAGTAAACTGAGCATTCGGGTTTGCCTCAACAAACTCTTGCCTGCTAAAAACGGAGAGTTTGACAGGTTTTTAGAAATGTTCCATGAATCCTAATTTGTGAGCAACAGTTGGTAAGTGAGCATGCCAATTAAATCAAATAGTGAATGTTAGTTCATTGACATGGTATTTCCACGTGGAAAGGAAAAATAGTTTGCAAGGAAATAATGAGAAAGTATTTATGATTGAATGTTGCATCATTTACTAGTTTGCATTTCTTGATTACTCACCAGTAATGGTTTACTGAAAATGTACCTTGTGCAGTAATTTACACTTTAGTTAGTTAGGGTCCACTCATCATTTGCTTTGACACTTATTTCATTTAGAATAACAATCAATAAAACAGGGTCATTTTCCAAGAAAGCCTTTTCATGCAAGAAGCATGCAAAATTGTCAAATAAATGAAAATAGCCACCATGAATTGCTGAGCTCCACAGTGTCATTTCAAATTAATCTCTATAAGCCATTTTAAACCTTTCAACAATAGCTGTGATACTCAGCTTTCTTCTTCTCCGCTCACAGGAGGAACTGAAAACATTGGCAGGGTAAGAACGTGAATGCCATCATAGACAACAAAAGCGAGCTACAGAGGGAGAGAACGTAATTCCACATTGCTCATGTGAGAAGCAGGGTGGGGATAACATCCTACCTAATGTCCATGCCCACAATTTTGCCTGATAGACAGATAAGAAAAGGGAACAACTGTACAGTGCCCAGCAGTTAAGAAAGCTGAAATTGCACAATCTGTCATCATTTGCTTTGTTGTATGGCGCATTGTATGTCTCAAGCATTGTATAAATAACAGCAACCTTGATCTCTACTAAAAAATTACCCTCTTTTTCTTTTATTCTAATTAGCACAGAAGACCAATTTTTAATGGGAAACTTACGTCGGAAATTTTTTCTGACTGATTTTTATGTAGAGTTATTAATAGAGTGAGACCTCTACTAAAAAAAGAATGCATAGTATGTGAAAAATGAAAAACCAGAAGTCTGTAAGAATGAAAAGCAATCAGTTTTTAGGTTTATTGCTTTTTAAATAAATTCATTAGTTGTAAATTGTCAACCAGTACATAGACACAGCAGCACAATCACAAAAGGAACACTTTTAAACCTGAGCTCTCTCAAAGTAAATAAATTGTACTCTTTTATACATCTACTAAGCAAGCATCCAAGTCACCACAAATAAAAAGAAAGTGACTAGAGTTTCAAGATTTATTAAAGATTCTGGGAGGGGGAAAAGTAATCTGCATTTTTAAGGGATGTACAATGATACTTTTAGGAAAAGCAACTATAGATATTGAAGACCAAATGTAAGTTATGAATTGTTCTTTTGAGTTTTTGTCAAGTATGTAAATGTAGTAAAATTAAGGAAAAAAATCTTAAGACTATTCTAAAGATGTAATATTAAAAACACTTTCTGAAACTCCCAGTAAAGGTTGTGCTGTCATTTTATGTCCCCAGATTCCATGTTCTCCCTCGTGTTCCATTAACCACTGACTTGTATACCAAGCTAGAAAGAACTTGGCTCAGGAAGTAAACAGACATTCAATCACATTTGTTTCAACCACCAAAAAAGTTGAAGTAAAAACAATCCAGTATTGATTATACAGGGGTCAAAAGGCAAAAGAAGTTTAGAAAAAGCAACATTCACTTCACATGGACTACAAGGTATTCTACATAGCCCTGACTATAGGAACTTCTACCTTCTATAGATAAAATTTTGTGGGGGAAAAATATCTGGGTCAGAGTCGTTGAATGAGAAATATCTATAAAGAAAACAGCAAAGAAAAGACAGCTTCTGGGAAACACGTATAATATCAAAAGTAGGGAAATAAATAGACCAGTGGGTAGAATGTATGCAGACATATGCCAAGCACATGGAATTGCTGTGTCAGAAATCTCTGGATTTTCATATTTCATTGTACCTCTAGCTAAATAATGATGTGATACTTTAAATTGGCCTTGACCAAATGTTTCACCTTATCCTACCCAAATAAAAATTTGCAGACAAACTGAAAGCTCATTTTAAGATACCCCACATTCCCTGTTTCAAATTATCACAGCAACCTGTATCTAAAGACTTTGTCACCACAATTCTGAATGCACTCAGGTGAAATACAGACTTGTGATAACAACTCCAAAACCCAAAACTATAAAGTCCATGCTATGTAACAAAGAAATGTGATGTCTTTGAAAGGAAAAATAGCACCCAACAATGAAAATTGAATCCCGGAAATAACCAGATGATTTAAAGCTTTCTAGATAATCACCAGCAACTAGAATGATAATACTTTAATGACATATTATATTTAAATAGCACCTTTCAAACTCCATCATGTTAATCTACACAACATGTTCATAAAGTAAGAAGGAATGGGTATTACTCCCATTTTAGATCAGAAAATTGAAGGGTCATAGAGGATGGCTTACGGAGGTCTCTCTCATCCTAACAGTGGGTCCAGGATTGGATACTCAGGTGTGCTTTTCATTAGTTTTCAGGGCCTCCTAACTGATTTAGCTAGTGGAGTAAGTTAGCCTCTGGTGAATTTTTTAGCACTCCTTGATAGACACAAGAATTTCTCAGTGGTTTGACCAAATTTCAGGCTTTCTTCACTTCCTGCCACCACCTGGCAGGTATCCTATGCCGCCTTCTTGGGACCTAGAAAAATAACATCTGAATCTCCATCAAACCCTTTCTTAATCCTAAGGCTTTGCCACACGCTGAATGCAGAAAATCAAGTATGCTATGGGTTGTGGACTTTTCAGTGTACACATTGTTCTGTTCCCTCAGCTGCAGTCATTAGAACCTAGCCTCTCCTTGGCCTTGTCACTTGAAAAATATCTATTTTTATTTTTACTTCATTTCAAGCCTCAGTCTGAGCTGACCTCCCTTTTAGGGCCACATTTATACAAAGCTCAGACTGTCTTCCCTAGGTCGGGAAGAATGCAGGCTCATCTTTCCAGCATTCTGGGACATGCGACTAACTTGAATTCCAACCCAAAAGCATTTCTACCTTGAACAAAGGTGTGGCAGAGACACGAAAAGGAGGGAGACTAGTTCTCCTTCACACATCAAAACATAGGCTAGAACTCAAGAGCTCAGACCCCAGATCAAGGCAGTCGTCCGACATCAACGACTGTACCAGTCCCCTGCCACTTCCAGCACGATCACAGAGCTGAGTGCCAAGGTAGGTGCCAACGCCACCACGGGAGTGTCTTGCAGGGAAACGGCGTGGAGGCAGGAAGAGGGTTTAGAATCCACCTTGCATCTTGCTCCAGAATCTCCACGCACCTCGCTTCTGACTCACGCCTGTGCTTTCTTCTCCCATACTCTGCTCTCTGAACAGCAAGGTCTCACCTTGTTTTTTATTTGTTGCCTAGCAGGAGCCAAGTGCTCTTTAGACAAGTGATCCTTTTTTTTTCACTTACTACAAAGAACTCTATACAAGTACACTGTTTATATTGAACAGTCAGCAGGTAACATGCTGTCTACCACAAAACGACATTTGAATATGAATAATCAGTAGGACTTCTCACAAGTGGTTTTAGGGAGATGCTCTAAACCACGTACAAAGTGCTAATAAGAATAATGACTTTGCTCAGGGCTTTGTCATATATAAAGCACCTTCACATATTTCATTGCATTTGTAGGTAAATTCTGAGTTTTGGTTTCCCCACAGGTATAAATAATGTCACAAATGTTATGCAATATTTAGACACATGTAGAAGTTTATAATTCAGTTGTAGAACTGACCTGAGAATTTAAACATCATTTATATTATTAATTTTATTGTCAATGTGTTTTTTAAAATGACAAGTGAGTTTTTGATCATCTGCTACTTGTGAACAACAAATGCAGTCTTTTGGGTCACCGTAAACATTAGACATTTTCAGAATGCTGTTAAACATTTAACAAACCATTAAATATTCTCTAATTTTTAATTTAGTTGTGATGAAAATTACAAATTTTGAAGTTAATGGCAGTAATAGTTCCTTAAAGATAGATATTTTTTAAGCCAACCCACTTAACACTGTATGATTTATTCAATATAACGTATTAAATGAGGTTACTTACTAAGTCTATAGAACATTCCTTCTGAGTTATCAAATCCATTCACATAGCTCAAAATGCTATTTGGATACCAAGTACAACTAACTTCATATTTCTAGCCCAGACTTCTATTCTGAATTTGTATGCATCTAATGACGTGCTGGATATATTTACTTATAATTATTTCTTAGAATCATTTTAAAATTAACCTATATGAAAATAATTACCAGATTTGATTTTCATGCAAAAAAAATCAAGCAGTAAAATCAAAATTATCTTTTGGGGTTTTAATTAATGAGATTTTATTATAGTCAAAAATGTTTTCTATAACAGATTGCTCTGGTTAATTTTTTTTCCCAATACCTTTTCAGAATATTCCTGCAATTAATATGCATGCATATACACACACACGGGCATATGCACACCTATACACAAATACAAACATATGTTTCCAGAGAGGATTTCTACCAAAAAAGAAATTTTGTCAATTTAATAATTCTGAAGTTGAATTTTTAAGTATTTTAGAAAATGAGGCCTCTTTTTATAATCATTAGGCTGCTTCAAATATTGGAAGTAAAGGCATTTATCGTGATGCTCCGGATCCCGAGATGGGGGTATAATGTTGTAATAGATCAAATGAGATGGTGGCAGGAACACATTATCAGCGAGGAACAGATTTCCTGTTTGTTAGTTTAGAAACCATTCTTGTATGTGTTGGCTAATAGCCTCTAAGCAGGTAATTATTTTATTAATGAAAAAATAGAGGAAATAACATCATCCAATATATGTCTGAGCAGTGTCTCTTAGCTTTATCACCATCCTTGCATGAGACTTAAATCCCAGGTGACTGACAAGAGCCCCTCAGACCCCAATAGCCTTCTCTAATCCTTTCAGTCCCAGTGCAGAATTTCCCCAGTTGCTTGTGTAAATATTTATTACGATTCGTATTTCATGCCTCAATGAATTTCAGTTGCTGATGCATTTATGTAATTTCCCTCATCTTTGCTCATATTCTTGCATATCATCTGTACCCCCCGAAAAAAGTCTGTTGAATGAATATGGAATGTAGTAATGGTTTAAAACACGTACTCTGTAGCCAGAGTGTCTGGGCTCAAGTCTTTGTTCCTCCACCGACAAGATGTATCAACTTGGACAAGGTAGTTAATAGCCTTGTGCCTCAGTTTCCTCATCTGTAAAATGGTTAAAATAATAGAACTTACTTTGTAGGCTTATTCTGGGAATTAAATGAGCTAATACTTGTAAAGCCATAGTAAGCAGTATGCTTCCTTTTTAAGTAAATACTTGAACGAATTGTAAGTTTAGCAGAGTAACAGTTGGATGTTAGGGATCCACATTTCCACAAATAGAGAATAGCACTCAAGTTCCCGGGAATTCAGATTTCCAGCAAAAGCAATCGAAACTAAATCAAGCGGTTAACATAAGGTTGTGTAGGCTTCCGAGCATCATGAAAAAGGGCAGACACAAAGCACATGTGAAGTATGCCTCGTGAGGGGTTGCTGTACTGGTTAGTTTATAACCTACTCTCTTTTATTGTATGAAATTGGGTTATGCGTTCACATATCTAACTTTCTCTTGAGTTTTAGCCAAGTGATAAAGGATAAAAGCAGTAAAGGAATCAGTGTGGAGACTGTTTAACTGAAAATGACAGAAAATAACAGCTAACAGTGGAAAGAAAACAGGGCATTGGTGGCTGCTTTTGGCATGGTGTCCACAGATGAGTTCAGTCTATGAAAATGGGTTTGGCAGATGCAAAAGAAAAGCCTATTTTATACATATATACTTCCAACACCTAAATGTAACAATGATTATGATTCTCTCAAAAATCCTTTTAAGTTTATTTGAATCAGTGTGTTTTTAAAGGTTGCACACACATATACACACATACACTGCAAAAATGGCTTTGCTTATATTATCTCAACTAATGTTGCATTACTATAGAGCATATCATCTCATCTTAACATCTCATATCATTAGCATATTACATTTTATATTTTTCAGATTTGCATTTAATTGTTACTATGGAAATACAGTTATTGTATATCGGTGGCTTAAACTAGAGTTTACAAGTAGTAATAGAAGTAGAAACATAAAGTTGATAACTAAAATTAATGTCATAAGAATAAAAGGTGAATAGATTCCAGTTGGAATATGAAATATAAATTTTTATGTACTAGGACAAGTGAATCTACAGGTGAGATTTTATAAAACAGCTGAAAAGGAAAGAATAAGAAATGGGAATTTCTGTGGAATCATATGTTTACCCTGCTACTTGGTATATTATCTACTAAGGTTCATTTCCACTAAAGGCATGAAATCAATGAAACCTTTCTTGTTATTTTCAAAAGAAAAAAAAATTCAGAGTGACATCTTGGCTGAGCCAACCAAGGTTTTGCAGAACCAATATAAAATAATACTTTTCTGCATGAAACTGACTAATTTGATAAAATTAGAAAAGAGACCAAAATTACAGACATCCTTCAAATTTGCACTTTTATCAGAAAGATAGGAAAAATCATGCAACTGAGGAGAAACGTGAAGAATCAGTAACAAAGTTAATGGCAAGTATGCTTAAAGAGAAAACACACTTCCTCATTTAGATGATATTGTTGAAAGTCACATGATGTCAACAGCATTTAAGGCAAAAGAGCAAGTATTTTTCCAGGACATGCTTGCATACATTTTGCTTCACAATTGGGTAAATTCACTGATGTGTAGAATATGAATTATGTCAAGGCCTACATGTAGCAAATATATGAGGGAAAAGTGCTCAAAACTTTTATTCTCTTTTTCGTTGAATGCTCAGAGTACACAAGAAGAGATATTTCATTTAGCTAATGACTACTTATGGTCCGAGGTATAAATTAGAAGAATATGCTACGATTACTACAAATGAACTCCAAATACGACTGTGTAAGGAAAATCATTGTTTCATGAATAAAAGTTTTTGACTAAGTGCCAATCTACATAGTATTTACTATTCACAAGGAACTGATAGTGATCTAAAAATAAATCTTAGTGCTAGAGAAAACAATAAAAATCAAAATGCAGTCTAGCCACTCAACACACAGTTCTTTGCCTTCTTCTAAATGAATAAATAAGCAACAAGAAATTCTGCTCTTAAATAGGTTTTCTATCTGCATTCAAGGTGCTTTTATGTGGAAAATGAAACCAAACATCTCTTCATGATTTTTTCTATGATGTCAAGTATTTACTTAAGCAACACATTATAGTATGTATTCAGTATCTTGAGTCGTCTGAACCCATCCCTTCAATGTTGAAATATAACAAATATTAAAGTCAAGAATGTAATATCAAGATTCCTGAAGAAGATTTAACTGTGGTACAAAGATCTTAATAGCCAAGAGTCATGCTCGTTTGGGAGATGTTGAGTTTCATGATTTATTAATGAAGTAAATTGATTCTATATTATGGCACATATTTTTTAAAATTTCAAGAACAAACATGAAGAAGCACTTTTCAGGGCCACATGTGCAGAGCTGATTCCTACTCTGTTGGCCACCAACATCAATTCTGAATCTTCCTACTTGTGAGTGTGGCCTGCTCCCCTGCTCAACTTCTTCCAGTTGAAAAATCTCTCCATGATATTAGGGTTCACTGTCAGTCCAAATATCTAGAACCATTGAGAAGAACCAACAAACACTTGCCACCATTTCTGCATAGCTGTGAGTCAACATGATATGGTTCAGTAGACATAAGGAGTGAACACAGAACACAACTAGATGAGGAAATGTAATTAGAAATCATTCTATCTATTAGCAAGAGAGATGTAGTAACCAAGTGAAATATTCCTACAATATAACCTATAACATATAATAATAATATTGATTTTGATTTTTAAATACTCTATTTAACTTTGGAAATTATTTTCCTAAATACCTACCTAAATGTGTTGTCTCTAGATTATCACATCCCAATAACTAGCTGTGGGATGTGGATGACTTGAAAAATCACCAAATTAGGGTAAAAATAAAGAATTGTATACTTTTTATATTAATACACAATACCAGGAATGACCAGTTTTTAAAATATTTAATCTCTTTAAGGCAATAAAGAATGGATGTTTATTTCTAATAAATTATAGATGTGATCATTGAAAAGGAATAAGTACCTGTGATTTTTTTAAAGAATCAAACAATTCAATGCAAGAGTACATAAATGAAATGAAATATTTATCTTCTATTTAAGCACTGATGCCCACTCCCAAGGGTGACCCCTAATTGGGTTGGATCAGGGCTAAACCTTCCCAAATTCTCTTTTGTACATAACATTACCTTTCCTCACAATTTACTATGTTTTAAATTTTATTATATTATGGTCAAATATATATTGAGTTCATATACTTTTACCCCTTTTTTGTTGTTGCATAATATTCCAATGCATAGATAGGCCTAAATGTATTTAACCAATGCCTTCCTTATAATATTGAAACAACTTAGGGTATTTTATAATTACAAACCATCTGGCAGTTAGAATATTTTACATATACTTTTGCATATTTGTACAGGAAAACTTTTAGAATAATTTCCTAGACTTTGAATTGTGAGGGAAAAGGCCATAGTTATAAATGCTGCCACATTATCCATCAATATTGTCCCCGCTGAGAGCTCATCTATTCTCAATTCCATCTGAACTTTTTAACCTAGTGGGTGGAACATCACATATCTTCTTATTTGAATTCAAAGTTATTTGATTATTTGTCAGATTGAATGCATTTTTAAATGATTACCATGTTTTATTTCTTTTCTGAATTCCTAGCTTTTATTCTTTGCCTAGTGGGTTGTCTGTATTTTTGTTGTTGTTGTTGTTGATTTATAAAAATAAAACTGTTTTTAGTAAAAATAAGAGCAGAAAGAGCTGGTTATTAAGTATTTTAAAAGTACCTGGCACTATGCTAGGAACTTTCCATGGAGGGCACATTCTTCAAGCCACACATACGTAGCTGTGCTATGCTTCTTGTCTGAGATGGAAGGAAGATACCACGCTGTGAACCAAGTTTGACTCCAGTGTGTATTCTTAACTACTGCTATTCTGCCTTCCTATTTGTATGAATCAATCATTTTCTAGATTTTAAACCATATTATATCTTAGTGTTCCACCAAATATTCCAAAGTGTTTAAACATTTCACTACCTAAAGTGATAAGCTTCCATTATCTGGAAAATTCATTTATAGGAAACCCCTCATTTTCTAACAATGCCAGACAAATATTGCTGCAAATTTTTAATACCACATTGATCTGTCAATCCCAGCTAGCTAGGGTGATACAGAAAAGCAGGAATTAAAGAAAAACCATTCTTCAGCCACCAAAAGAATTGCCACAATGCCGGCGTACTAAGGCTTAATTATTTGCTCTTTCTACGAGAGAGCAGAAGTTCCTACTCAGAGGGCTTTACACATACTTACGATGCCCTTGGCCTTCACTGCACCAAGGTTGAAAGCATCATGTTAGATGGAGGGGTGTCACACCTAGGGATGGCATACTCACATCAACAAGAAATAATCTGGCTAATAGCAACAGAGCACAAAGAAAACTCCTGAAACATAAGCAGGGTGAGTTCCTTTGGAGTAGAGGCAAATGTTGAAGGCATTATGCTATGAGCAGTCAAATGTGGTCCACTGAAGTCCAGTGTAGTCCAGTGATGGAACTGGAGATAACAACAGGGAACATTTACGCACCAGCATTCCAAGGGGACCAAGAAAGAAAGTAGGGTCTACTTTTCAAGAGAAAAACAGTCAGTTCAGAGGGAATAAATTACTCATCCAGGAGCTACATCAAGTAGTTAAGGCACATGTTGGTATGTGGGCTCCGGAAGGAGAAGAACATGAGCAGAAGGACTAAAGTCAGGACCTATGCAGAGTGTGATGTAATCCCTCTGCTGTGAACCTCCACACCTTCAGTAAAGGGATACCTTTATAAAGGCTTAGCTCACTGTGCATGTGCAGAAGGTAAATTCAAGCCAAACAAGATGCCATCCATCAACATAAGAGTGGAAACAGAGGCACCTTAAGGAGGGAATGTATAGTTGGGATTTAACAGAAAGTATGGGAAAAACTTCAGCTTCTTCTAGCTGTTGAATTAAAGATTCAAACTAAATCTCCAAGTGGCAGAGAAGTTCCAAATGGCACCCAAATTATAATAGCAATACCATAATACTGATATCCAACAGTGATCCCACTGACCACCTGTCAAGCACTCTGCTGAATGTTTCACATTCACATTATGTCATTTAATTCTCACAACTTCCCAATGAGATTGGTACCAGTGGTTATTACCTTCATTTTTCAGGTAAGGACACAAAGGCTCAGAAAGGTTAAATATTGTGCCCTACATCATAAAGCTAATAAATGATACAGTCATGACCTAAACCCAGCTTTATCTCCAGAGACTGTACAATTAATGACTACATTGAGTTCACAGCAGAATATCCCTAAGTTATCAAAAATAGGCAAAGTTTGTCATTTTATGATCTAAGAAACAAGGCAGAGAGTAATACTTCTTAAAGTATTTCCATCAATTTTTTCACAGTTTAAAAATCCTATCCTTGGGCCAGGTGTGGTGGCTCATGCCTGTAATCCTAGCACTTTGGGAAGCCAAGGCAGGAGGATCGCTTGAGGCCAGGAGTTTGAGACCAGCCTGGGAAACACAGCAAGAACCCTGTCTCTTCAAAAAAAAAATTTTAAATTAACGGGGTGTGGTGGTGCATGGCTGTAGTCCCAGCTACTCGGGATGCTGAGGTGGGAGGATCACTTGAGCCCAGGAGTTTAATGTTGCAGTGATTGTGCCACTGCACTGCAACCTGGGTGACAGAGTGAGACCCTGTCTCTTTAAAAAAATCCTAGCCTATTACTTTAAATTTAGAAAAGCAGTATAATAGCATTGGTTGGTAGTCAAGAGAGGAAGGCTCCTAAATCCCTTTAGACTTCAAGTTCCTCATCTATCAAGTAAGGCGTGAATGGTTATTAAGATCTCTTAAAATCTCTTCTTGCTCTAACTTTCCATGATGAACTCAGGTAGAACATCTCATTGCCTAACAACAGTGGTGTGGGGAAGGGTTTTGGCAAAAATATCAGAACCCTCCTCATCATGGGCCTGTGACATGCATTCGCACCTGTGAGGGAGCCATGGGAACAAGCCCTGGCTCCCAGGCTCTGTGGACAGTCCTGGCTTCCGAGGCTTGGACCCTGCTTTCACTTGTTTGGAGAGAGGAAGAATGAAAGTTAAAAGGAACCTACTGATCCCTAAAATTCCTAAAGTTCTTTGTTGTACAGAAGAGAATATTGAAACCTGGCAAGGAAAGGGCTGCAGCCTTAAGACTGCACAGCTGAGGCTCCCGTGCATGGAGCGCGGGAGGGCAAGGATGTGCGTGATCCAGACTTTGTTCCCAGCACCTGGCCCAGTGCCCACCACTCCGTGAACATGTGTTCGGTGAGAGAAACAAGAAATAGTCATGACGATGTCGGATAGGTAAACACACCAAATGCATATGACATATAAAACCAGTTCTCAACAGTGTGCTTGTTTAAAGTATGACTGTCAGTTTGGCATATTCTTTCATTTGCTCTGAATTCCTGATACGTGTATATCCTCGTATAACCATGGTACCTCCCAGATGCTTATGGATTGCTTTGGATTATTTTATGTTTAATTTTAATTGTCTTCAAATAGATATTGAATATTTGAAGGATTTGAATATTTTTGCATCCACAGGTACTAATAGTTAAAGATAAGAATTTTTATAATCCCCTTTTGGTTTTAAGTGGTTTTACACCAATTATGGAGACAGACGGAATCCTGCACTATAGCATTCAATAATATTAAACTTGGTGATTACAGAAGGTTCTTCAAATAAGCAACTAATGTTCATGGAAACTGGCAATTATGCATCAGATCACTCCCCTTTACACACACACAAAATATACATTTAAAAATACATATGAACAACTCATTGGTGCGATTCCTGAGATTATGAAGATTAGAGGAGGGGAATCGAGTGTTCTATTTTAGACATTTTAAGATTAAATGTCTAATTGTTAAAGCACAATTGGCTATATCGACTTTTTTTGGTAGCAATTGGTTTAAAACAAAAAAAATAGCTTACTAAAAAAAGTCTATATACAGTGTGATCCCCTTGGAAATTAAAGACATATTTTTTTTAATTTTTTTTTAATTTATTTTTTTAATTTCAGAATATCATGGGGGTACAACACTTTGGCCATACACATTGCCCCTGTTCTGCCCGTGTCAGAGCCACAATCATGGTCATCCCCCAAACTGTGCTCCCCACATCCATTCAGTGAGAGTTTTTCCCATCCCTTCCAACCCCCTCCCGCCCTCCCGCCTTCAGATGAATGTTATTGCCCTGTGTGATGTAAGTGTTCATCAGTTAGTACCAGTTTGATGGTGAGTACCAGTGGTGCTTGTTTTTCCAATCCTGTGACACTTCACTTCGAAGAATGGGTTCTAGCTCCAACCAGGATAATACCAGATGTGTTAATTCACTGTTGTTCCTTATTGCTGAGTAATACTCCATGGTATACATATACCACATTTTATTGATCCACTCGTGTATTGATGGGCACCTGGGTTGTTTCCACAACTTTGCAATTGTGAATTGTGCTGCTATGAACATTCGAGAGCAGATGTCTTTATTATAAAATGTCTTTTTTTCTTTTGGATAAATACCCAGTAGTGGGATTGCTGGGTCAAATGGTAATTCTACTTTTAATTCTTAATACGGTATCTCCGTATTAATACGGTATCTCCGTATTCTTTTCCATAGAGGTTGTACTAATTTGCAGTCCCACCAGCAGTGTATGAGTGTTCCTATCTGTCCACATCCCCGCCAACATTTGTTGTTTGGGGATTTTTTGATATGAGCCAATCTCACTGGAGTTAAGTGATATCTCATTGTGGTTTTGATTTGCATTTCCCTGATGATTAGAGAGGTTGAGCACTTTTTTATATGTTTGCTGGTCATTATTCTGTCTTCTTTGGAAAAGTTTCTGTTCATGTCCTTTGCCCATTTTTTAATAGGGTTGTTTGATTTTTTCTTGTTGATTTTCCTAAGTTCTGTATAGATTCTGGTTATCAGCCCTTTATCAGAGGTGTAGCATGCAAATATTTTCTCCCATTCTGTAGGTTGTCTGTTCACTCTAGTGATAGTTTCCTTGGCTGTGCAGAAGCTTTTCAATTTGATCAGGTCCCATGTATTTATTTTTGTTGCTGCTGTGATTGCTTTGGGGGTCTTCTTCATAAATTCTTTGCCTAGGCCAATGTCCATAAGAGTTTTTCCAAGAGTTCTTATGGTTTCATGTCTTAGGTTTAGATCTCTTATCCATTGTGAGTTGATTTTTGTGAGAGGTGAGAGGTGTGGGCCCAGTTTCAGTCTTCTACATATGGCCATCCAGTTTTCCCAGCACCATTTGTTGAATAGGAAATCTTTTTCCCAGTGTACGTTTTTCTGGAATTTGTCAAAGATCAGGTGACTGTATGAGGTTGGTTTTATATTTGGGTTCTCAGTCCTGTTCCATTGGTCTACGTCTCTGTTCTTGTGCCAATACCATGCAGTTTTGGTTACTATAGCCTTGTAGTATAGTTTGAAGTCTGGTAGATAGATGCCTCCCAATTTTTTCTTTTTGTTTAAGATTGCTTTGGCTAGACGGGGTCTTCTCTGGTTCCACACGAAGCATAGAATTATTTTTTCTAGATCGGCAAAAAATGATGTTGGTATTTTGATAGGGATTGCATTGATTCTGTAAATTAATTTAGGTAGCAAAGCCATTTTTACTATGTTGACTCTGCCTATCCAAGAGCATGGTAGGGCTTTCCATCTATTTACATCCTCTGCAATTTCTTTTCTCAGTGTTTCATAATTCTCTCTGTATAGGTCTTTGATTTCCTTAGTTAGATATGTTCCTAAATATTTAATTTTCATTGGTGCTATTGTGAAAGGTATTGCATCTTTAATTTGTTTCTCGGCTTGATTGTTATTAGCATATATGAAGGCTATGGATTTGTGTGTATTAATTTTGTATCCTGAGACTTTGCTGAATTCATTTATCAATTCCAGTAATCTCTTGGTTGAATCTTTGGGGTTTTCTATGTATAATATCATATCGTCTGCAAATAGTGAAAGTTTGACCTCTTCTGCCCCATCTGGACGCCCCTAATTCCTCTGTTTTGTCTAATTGCTGTGGCCAGGACTTCCAGCACTATGTTGAAAAGAAGTGGAGATAGTGGACACCCTTGTCTGGTGCCAGTTTTAAGGGGGAATGCCTTCAATTTTTCCCCATTCAGTATGATATTGGCTGTGGGTTTATCGTATATGGCTTTAATAGTTTCTAGGAATGAGCCATCTATGCCTATATTGGTAAGAGTTCTTATCATAAAAGGATGCTGGATTTTGTCAAAAGCCTTTTCTGCATCTATTGAAAGGATCATATAATCTTTGTTCTTGCTTTTATTTATATGGTGAATTACATTTATAGATTTGCGTATGTTGAACCATCCCTGAATCTCGGGAATGAAGCCCACCTGATCGTGATGAATTATTTTTTTGATGTACATTTGAATTCGGTTTGCAAGGATTTATTGAGAATTTTTGCATCTATATTCATAAGGGATATTGGTCTGTAGTTTTCTTTTTTGTTGTGTCCTTTCCTGGCTTTGGTATCAAGGTGATATTGGCTTCGTAGAATGAGTTTGGGAGGATTCCATCCTTCTGGATATTTTCAAATAATTTCTGCAGTATAGGCACCAATTCTTCTTTGTAGGCTTGGTAGAATTCAGGTGTGAACCCATCTGGTCCAGGACTTTTTTTTGTGGGTAGATTTTTTATTACTGCTTCAATTTCAGTGCTTGATATTGGTCTGTTTAGAAATTCTGTTTCTTCCTGGTTGAGCCTAGGGAGGTAGTATGTTTCTAAGAATTTGTCTATTTCCTCCACGTTTTCATGTTTGTGGGCATAGAGATTTTTGTAGTATTCGAAGATGATGTTTTGTATTTCCATGGTATCAATTGTGACTTCTCCTTTTTCATTTCTAATTGAGCTTATTAGAGTCCTTTCCTTTCTGCTTCTGGTCAACCTGGTAAGTGGCCTGTCTATTTTGTTTAACTTTTCAAAGAACCAACTTTTCACTTTATTAATCTTCTGTATTGTTCTTTTGTTCTCGATTTCATTTAATTCTGCTCTGATTTTGGTTATTTCTTTTCTTCTGCTGGCTTTAGGATTGCTTTGCTCTTCCTTTTCCATTTCCTTAAGATGATTCATTAGTTTACTGCTTTGTGACCTTTCTGTCTTTTGGATGTGGGAATTTAAGGTGGTAAGTTTTCCTCTCAGGACTGCTTTTGCTGTATCCCACAGATTTTCATAACTTGTGTCCCCATTATCATTTAATTCGAAGACTCTTTTGATTTCCATCTGAATCTCCTCCTTGACCCAATAGTCTTTCAGCAACAGATTGTTTAGTTTCCAAGTTTTTGGAGGAAGATGTGAGTTTCTGTTGGAATTGATTTCTAATTTTATTCCGCTGTGGTCTGAAAAGATACATGGTCTGATTTCTATTTTTTTGAATTTGTTTAGATCTGTTTTGTGGCCTAGGATGTGGTCAATTTTAGAGAAAGTTCCATGAGCTGATGAGAAGAATGTATATTCAGTGTTATTTGGGTGGAGTGTTCTGTAGATATCTGTTAGGCCCAAATGTTCTAGAGTCCTGTTTAGGTCTTTTATTTCCCTATTTATTTTTTGTTTGGAGGATCTGTCCAGTTCCGTCAGTGGGGTGTTGAAGTCCCCTGATATTATGGCGTTGCTGCTTATTATGTTGTCTAGATCTAGCAGTATTTGCTTTATGTACCTGGGCGCTCCTGTGTTGGGTGCATAAATGTTTAGGATTGTTAAATCCTCTTGTGAGATTTTTCCCTTCACCACTATATAGTGTCCATTTTTGTCCTTCTTTACTTTTGTTGCTTTAAAGTTTATGTCTTCTGAAATAAGGATGGCTACTCCGGATTTCTTTTGGTTTCCATTAGCCTGGAAAATTGTATTCCATCCTTTCACCTTGAGTCTGAATGTGTCTTTGTGTGTAAAGTGTGTTTCCTGAAGCCAACAGATACTTGGTTTGTATTTTTTAATCCATTCAGCCAGCCTATGTCTCTTCAATGGGCAGTTCAAGCCATTTACATTTATTGAGAGAATTGATATTTGGGGTAAATTTCTGATTATTCTATTGGGTGGTGTCTTTTGTTTTACCTCTTGCATCATTGTGGAATCTGGTTTCTGGGGTTTTAGCTTTTGCATAGTTTTACATTGGTGGGTGTCAGTTGTGCTAGTTAGTGTACAATGCAGGTCTAAGCACTTCTTGCAAGGCCGGTCTGGATTTCGCAAATTCTATCAGTGATTGCTTATCTGGAAATGTCTTTATTTCTCCCTCTTATAAGAAGCTTAGTTTGGCAGGATACAGAATTCTGGGTTGACCTTTGTTTTGTTTTAGGAGACTGAAGATGTCTCCCCATTCCCTTCTGGCTTGTAAGGTTTCAGCTGAGAAATCTGCAGTTAATCTGATCGGTTTCCCTTTGTAGGTTACCTGCTCTTTTCATTTTACAGCTCTGAGGAGTGCCTCTTTTGTGTTTACTTTGGTCAGTCTAATAATTATGTGGCGTGGTGAATGCCTTTTCACGTTGACTCTCCCAGGAGTCCTGTGTGCTTCTTGTACTTGGATATCAAGATTTCTGGCTAAGCCATGGAAATATTCCTCTATTATTTCTTCAAATAAATTTTCCAGCCCATGTGAATTTTCTTCCTCTCCCTCAGGGATACCTATGATCCTTATGTTTGGCCTCTTTACATAATCCCACATTTCTTGTATGCTTTTTTCCTGCCTCTTGTTTTTGTGTTCTTTCTCTTCGGCTGATTTATTTAGCACATAGGAGTTGTCTTCTAGCTCTGAAATTCTTTCCTCTGCATGGTTCAGCCTATTCTTAAGGCTTTCCACTGTGTTTTGTAGATCCTTGAATGCTTCTTTCATTTCTAGGATTTCTATTTGATTTTCCGTAATATTTCTATTTCTTTGGAGAATTTTTCATTCATTTCTTGCATTTTTCTTGTGGTTTCTTTGTGCTGGGATTCAATTTTCTCTTGAATTTCATTGAGCTTTCTTATAATCCATAAACAAAATTCCTCTTCTGTCATTCTACCCATTTCATTTGGGTTGGTATCCATTGCTGAGGAACTGATGGTTTCTTTTGGGGGTGACTTTTCACTGTGATTTTTCATGTTCCCTGAGTTCTTTCACTGGTTTTTTCTCATTTGGCCTCTTGGTTGAGAGCTGGGGGTGTTAGAGCTAGTTTATGGCCCTGTCACCAGGCCCACACTTTTCATTCCTTGGCAAAGCCAGGGAGAGAAGTAGTGGCCTGTATTGCCTTAGGTGTATTTTAGCAAGTTTGGTGGATCTTAAGTTAACTCTGACCTGTGGCCTTCTCCTCTTCCCGGTGGAGTGTGGTGAGAATGACCTCCCAGCTTGGGCTCTAAGCTAATGAATTGTACTTGAGGATATGAGTCCACAGCTCCCTATTAGCTAGGTATGCTGTTATGTCCGTGGCAGACTCTGATCCCCCAGCTGGGGTATGTGAAAGCCCCGTGCTTTGGGAAGGGCCTTGTAGCTCCTAGGGATTACTTTGACCCCTCTCCTCCTGAGATGCACGTAGAAACACAATTTCTTTTGGCTGCAGTGTGAGAGCTGAATTGGGAAAATTCTACACAGCTCAGAGGTTGCTTATCTAGCCACGTGTGTCTGCCCTTCTGATGTGCGTCTCCGCATGATACTGGTTGATAGGGGGATCTTCAATTGTGCACCCCTTTTCCACCACTAGACCCCAAGGCGAGGCGGATGGCCGTCTCTATCCCCAGCAGTCTCCACCGGGGGGATGTTCCCACGGGGAGGGGGGAGTAGTGGCCGCTGGAAGCACTCTTGGATGGCGCGAAATTCCCTATTGAAGTGGGCAGGATTATGGGGAGCTGCTCTGGTTCAGCCTGTGGCTCTTGAGGTATTTGGTTGTCATGAGAACCAGCAGTTATACCAAATGAGTCACTATAGCCAGCAACCTTCAGAATGAGCGATCTCTGGGGTACAGGAGGGCTGAGACCTGAAGGGCGGGCACTAGGACCAGCACGTAGTGGACTTGTCGGAGGCCAAAGCCGGGATAGCAGGACCCGATGGATGAGCTGCAAACTGTTTCCAATACCCAAAGGTCCTGCCGCTACAGTTCCGGGATCTCATCCCACCTGGAACCCACGGATGCAGCTGTCCCTGGCCACCACAGGCAAAGCCTGTCTCACCCCAGCAGAAGAGCCCCGGGCCGGGGCGGGGGGAGCTAGAGACGCGGCTCACAGCTCCGGGCGGGCGGCTGTAAAGATGGCGGCCGCCGCCAGCCTGGCACACAGCCGGGCTCCGATCGCGCCCGGAGCGCAGTTTTTCTCCGCTGGCCGCGGCGGCGGCAGTTGCTAGCAGCCTCTAAGGGCGTGTCCCGCTCCCCGTTAAACACCTGGGCCCAGTCCCGCTGACTTCTAGTGGCGCAGTGCCGGCCTGCGGGTTCCCGCGCACTGTCCCGGGAAGCTGAATCTCCGCCCAGCGTGATCCCCAGCCCTGCGCGGTCTCTGTATACTGCAGCTATGGGTTGTGTTTGGCTTTCGAGTTACTCTATCTCCACAGGGTCTGTTGCCTTGTGCAACGGCCCTGCCCCAACTCTGGGCTTGTGCCTGACTGAGTGGATGGGGAGCTGCGTCACCGCTTGGGGGGCAGGTCGCGCTGCGCGGACCTGGTGAGCGCGTCCTTCCCGCTATTATGCTCCGTGCGCCCTCCGATCTTTGTGAAAATTTTGTACCTGTTTTCTTGGGCTGGGCGTTCCACGTTGTTTCTCTGTAATTCGCAATGCTGTTTTCAGAGTGAGCAGTCCGTGCTCACATGTAACCGCTGGCGTTCTTCACCTCCTTCCCTGGGAGCGGTGCAGTGGGAGGACTCTATCAAACCACCATTTTTTCTCTCCCCAGACATATTTTTAAAATTAATTGTAAGAATGCAAAATTTTCATATAAAAGCTATTTTTAAAGTTGTTTTGGCATATGGTCCCAGAAGGAAACATCTTTTTTCCTTCACACACAGACACACACAGACACACACACAAGCATGCACAAACACACATACATACACAGAAGCATGCACACAAACATGTATATACACACGGCAATTGCCTAGGTGCTGAAGCAATAAGCACCATGTTCACATCCACGTATACATAACCTAAAACACTTCATCTGGAATTCCAGCAGCACAACTTTATGAACCTTCCCTTTTCAAATGAAAATGGTTTTAAGTATCAACATAGAAAAAGAAAATACTAATTCACTTATCTTAGAAAACTTTAGCAACATCTAATAAAAGCAGGTTAGACTAATGCCACCAGAAACAGCAAAAGCAGGGAAAAACTATAAAAACAAGCATCTGTTCACCTTTCACTGAATTATACATATGCAAGAACATTTCACCATATTTTATTATTTTATAAATATTATATTATTTTTTCTGAGTACTAACATGCAATATTAGAGACATATACTTTCTCTACATTATGCATAAAACACAGAGCTACACACGTACCAAATGCGTGAAAGAACACCAAAAACTTCAGGTTGAATTAGAACTCTCTTCAGTCCCTCTTTTATAAATCTCCCTTTATGATTGTCTTTTTAAAACAAATATTCTTATTTATTCTGCACTTGTCAGAAGAAATAGGAACAAGATATCTAGTCAGATCTGACAAATACATGTATTTTTATTGATTTAAAATATTTTATGGGTCAATTACAATGTTTTGTTCTAATTTCTGAATTTACTTTCCTACTTCGGTAAAATTATTAATATTATAGCAAATCTATGTATACTTTGTGATAATAAAGCAAATATACTTGATTTTCCTATTGATCTCCCATAAGAGATACCCATGTGGTCACATTTACTATATTTCATGTGCTTTTATTTGAATATCCTGAGTCCAATTTTTGGGTGTATTTGCTTTAATTCCAAAATAAACTGTATCCAATGGCAGCTCCTTACTGAGACTTCAATATTGAGCTCCAGGCCCTTCACCTCCATGCCAACAGTACTACAAAGCAAACACTTCCTAGAGCATGGAGACAAGAATTGGCTTCTCCACTTGGCCACAGATCCCATGTTGATGATTTTTAAAAGAATAAGTGTTCAGTTCAAGCGCCCTAGAGAGTCTGATGACTGCAGCTCCGGTCATTTGAGGGAAAAAGGAAAGAGATTTTTAAGAGCCAGGGTCAGGGGCATGGAATAAAAGACATTTCCTTTAATATAAAAAGAAAATTTAAAGCAAAAACAAGTGTTGAGTAATAACATATGGAGCTCCCTATAATTAGATTGAAAACACATAGATACATAGATTCATGTCTTTAATGTGTCTGAACTTCAGATCAATGATACACATGCTAATGTTCAATTTCCATAAGAATAAAGCAAATGACAATTATATGTTGGCTTAATTTTGTTTGACAAAGACACTCTTCAGACCCCTTAGCAAGAAACTTGGTTCTACTCTATGTGGGTTCACTCCTAGAATCTACAAAATTCCATGAAAAAGAAATTAATTTGTGTAATAAATAGACCCACTGTCCTTTCACCAGACTTGCAAGTCCAGGCTGTCTTAAAACAAAAAGAGTATGAAGAATCCCTGGGGTTTGTTAACCTCCCTTTGGAATGGAGGCCCCTAGAAAGTGGATTAGGTTGTGGATTTCAAGGCACTTGGGTCCTTCAGGTGTCCTGGGAAAATTTTTAGAACCTGTGGGTGACTCTGCTGCTCATGGCTGCTTTCTCTTGACTACCGTTTGTCTCTTCTGGGTGAAGGAATACAAGATCATTTTCTGCAAGGAAAACTGTTACCTAATATAACTTTACCATTTAAAAATGATTTCAATCACCCTGTTGGAAAAGGTTAATTGAAACTTGAGTGAGAGTAGAGTTCCAGAAAAAAATTTCAAAAACAGAAAAATAATAATAATAAAGCCTGATACAAGAATGAGAAAAGGTTGGTTTCTCATTTTTTTTCTACCACTAACAAGCTATGTGGCTTTGATTAGCTCACTTAAGCTCTCTCGGTTGAGTCTCTTTTATACAATGAAGGGCTTCGACTAAATACTGCTTTAGGTTCTTTCTAGCTCTACAATGTTATGCTTCTGTGTGTAAGGAGGGTTGTTTTCTGGGGAGGGTTTACCAGCCACGCATGGCTGGTGGGCACCCCCTAGAAAATCACAGCAGGACTGTGGCCTCTGTTCTGTCTCCAGCATAGATAAAAATTGAAGCCCAGTTAATCTCCATTTCTCAGCTCTGGGTGAAGGTGGAATTGGCCACTCCACAGCCCCAGAAAGCATGGAGTCGACAAAGGGAAGACTTGCTGAGGGAAGTCGCCTCTCCTGCGGATCCATCCGTTGTCATGTCTCCGTCCCCCAAAAGATGAACTGACAATGAGTGGATGGGAAAAATGGGCTTTAGGGACAGTGATGTGATGCTGTGTTGTTTTGCCATAGCCACGTACACACAGAATAGCATAGCACAGCAACAGAAACTTCTTCCCTGCTGAAAGTGTCCAATTCTGAAAAGATCTTTGGAAATAATGAAGATTATAGCCCAAAATATAAAATGGTTGTTGAGACAAGAACCAAAGGTCTCAAGAATGAACGCATCTCTCAGAAACCCACCCCACAATCGCCACGTGAGCTCCTGTCCCAACGCTCAATAGCCTTTGCTAATTCAAAGCCAAATCTTTAATCTTCATATTACAGAATGCAAATGCACGTGTTTATACTTAAAATGAAAGGCAGTTTGATATAAAGGAACGTTTACTTCTTTCAAATGCTATGTTAAATGCCACAAATCTCCTGAAGATGGTATTAATTTCCCCTAATAATAATTTCTGGGTCATTAAGTTCATTGCATTTTACTTCACATCCTCCTTATCAAGTACACAGAGCCCTGTGCAATTTCTCCCAGGAGTCCGGCTGCCATATCAGAAAGGCTCACACTTTCAAAGGATTAATAACACCTCTCTGGTGCTTTTAAAAATCCCTCGCTGATCTCTACACTCTCACTTACGCTGGCCCTGCCCAGCTTTGCTTCTGTGTGACAGAGTCGGTATCTCCAGCTCACCGCAAATGGGGAGCAAAATGGCTAAGCCAACTCGTATTCCTTTTATTTTTTTCGCCTCTGGAAGGAATAATGAAAATAAAGGTCACCCCAATATGCATAAAGTGGCCTTTTGATGAAAGGCATTTGAAGGGATTTGACTACTTGTAATAGGAATCCTCGTTCAATTGAACAATGTGACTTAATCTAACCATGTTAACTCAGGATAGCCTAAAAATTGGCTTGGCTGGTAAAAGTATTCAGCTATTTTAATCTGTGCCCTTCTTAATGATACTAAACTTACGTTAAGTTGGTATTGACAAAGTCTCATTTGCAACCCATAACTATTGATCCAAGATGGTATTATTTACTGATATCAATCAAAAATCCCTCAAACACTAGTTCCTCCCTCAAACGTACTGGATAATTATTTTCTCATCTAATACGTTAGAGTGCTCTGAGAAGACACTGCAAATCATCTTTCCTTTAATTTTCAGGGGAATTATGATTTCTTTATCTGGTGTGTCTTAATTAACCTAATTGGAATTTGCTAACTTATTAATTATCCAGATTGCAATGCAGTAAAGACGAGGACTGTAAAGAACAGAATGCACCAGCGTGTAACACCCAGTCAGAGGGCTCCACCCTGGTGGTAAGTGCCGCAGTTCTGCTCCAAGGCTAGACCTTCTCATTCATTACTTTTAACATACATATCACCTTATAGGTATGCAAATATAAATATAGCCACATTAGTTCACCTATTACTTCCCACACCTTCAACACGGGCAATTCATGTGTGAGTTGTGCTCTTATCAGAAAGCACAGGAAAGTAAATGAACCTCCAAACTCCAGTTGCTCCCATTCATTTTCACAACCTGAGACCTTACAGGATGAAGGTTCGTATTTCCGAGGCTTAAAACAAAATCCTCCAGCTAAATTTCCAATTTCAAAAGGGTAGACATGTAATGGGATGCAAATGAGTTTAAATATACTCACATGGGCAAAGAAAGTGAAGTTTTTGTGTGTCTCTAGAACCGAGCCCATCTTTCTTGCAGGCTTTCACCCAGCTGAGGGGCAGAAAATCGAATTTGCCAATTTACAATACCTCTCCTGTTTCTGGTTCCACCTCCTCTCAGTTTACAACAGTCCCTTTCAGGTAAAGTTAATTTTCTGAAAGTGTCACTGCTCCCAACAATGGCAGCTGTTGCTGTGGCCACCATGGAAGGTCCTGTGCACGTCTTTCTCTGGGTCCTCACCGGCTTTTAAAGCAAAAATGTCTCTGGTGCCCCTGTCATGGCTTTGCCTGCCTGCATGTGCTGGGGGTGCCTGTAGCTTGTGAGTTCTGGTCTGTTCTTTCTGGACTGGATCAGAACCAGGTGGGCCAACCACTGGCTCAGACCCAGGAAGGCTGGCACTGTCGCATAGACCCAGGTCTTCCTGAGAACCTCATTCCATCCCTCTCCTAGCTGCTCTGTGACTCTGGCAACACCCCTAGCAAGCCCTCCAACCAGCAGCATCATCTGGTTTCCATAACTTTCCTCAAGGACCACGGAACATCTGCATGAGAGCTGAGGGAGTTGTGTTCAGGCCCTCCCCCTCTGCCTGGCTTTCCCAGATGGCCGGTTTTATTCCAACAGGCACGAGTGTCCCAAACCGCACACGGGTTAGAGTCCTGGGCTGTCAGCCCTCTCCAGGACCCTTGGGGAGTTTCGCTCCCGTGCCTGCCTCCAGGCCCAGTAACCAGGTCCCTGTGGGGTCCACTTGCTCAGGTTCTTCCAACTTTCTGTTCTTTTTCTTCCTAGGAAATAAAGCTAGCTTATCCAAGCCACATGCAGTCTTAATTCTGGTTTAGCACATAGTGTAGACAATACATACCGTAGGAGTTTGAAATGATAAAATGCTGTAACTAGAGCAGTAAGGTAACCTTGAGCGAGAGATAGGATACAGATAGGTCAAGAAAGAGAATGAATCCAAATTCCTGCCAGATGCTTATTTTGTTCTCCTTAAAGTTAAGCTGTTTCCCATCTTTAAATATAATTGTTGATTTTTTTTCAGAAATGTTTTGAAGTGGCAAATGTTAACTGAAACTCATGCTCGATTTCATATGTTTCATTGACAGATGAGATACTTTTTTTATTTCCTGGACTTTGGAGTATAAAAGACCTCTTTCAACTGAATAATTTGGTGATAAAATATCTGAAGGAATGAAAAACTGTACCATTTATTCAAGTGCCAGCACCTTTTTAGAGAATGGAGTATTTTCCTAGAGAGTACTTCCCTAATGGTGATGTTTCTTCCCTCTAAAAAATAGTTAGTTTTATAGAATTCGGGGAAAATGATGATCTGAACATAATCAGCACGCAGTGCATTCTCTGGGTCATCAAATGCTGAGTTGTGGAAATACAGTGGAGAACAAAACAGAACAGCCTCATGAAACTTCGGGTCCGTAGTCCTTTACCAGGAAGAATACTAGCTGTGAATCCAGAATAACCGGATCTGACCTGCTACCACCAATTAGTATCTGAGAAATCTTTGTTGATCACTTTTCTTCTCTAAGACTTGATTTACTCATCTATAAAATGGGGATAGTACCACCTGCTCTATGTATCTAAAGATATTATGTGAAGCGCTGATGAAACCACAAATGTGAAATCAATTAGTGAATTATAGAGTTCTCTGCAAAGACAAGGGGGTAGTAATAAGAAGAGAAAGGAGGTATAGAATCTAAGTTTGCTTATGGCAATGATGACAAAAGGACTATTTGAGCCAGCCCTGAAAAGATATTTCTGGCTTCAACAATACATTTTCTTACTTTAGTGGATGTGAGCTTCTTGAATAGCCTTTTACACACATTGAAGAAAATTTATTTTGCTCCCAGACGAAGACTATCAACTCTAAAGATATGAAACCTAACTGTAAATCAAATGATAATTAAATAATAAACTGCTGTGAGGTGTTCAAAAGTTTACAAAGTACTTTCATTTATTTGCCTCATTTAGTCTTATTTAATTCTGATATTAATGTGTTTGTATGGATTGACCTTTTTATTACTATGTGATGTGTTTGCAATGAATGTTTAAAAACATAAAATGCAAAAAACTTGCCCAATTACTTTCTGATATTGTCCTGAGAGTAAAAATTCTGGTGAGCTTTCAGGAACTTACACCTCCAGCACTGCCACTTTTGAAAAGCAGCCTGTGCAAGGCACTGTTCTTTCCTAGTGCATTTCCTGGGGATATGCAATGCTTCTCAGCTGACATCAGCGCTGATGAAGGCAGCAATGTCTTGTTGCTAATGTAGAGGCATCTGTGATGCATCAGGACCTTTTGGCAGACCACCATGAGGCTCTCAAACACTGGACCCTTGCCAAGTAACAAGGGCTGAGGTGTAGGCTCTTCTTTGGACACTTTAGTGCAGAGAAATGGACCAATAGAAGAGACTCACTATTAATTCTAAATGAACGTGGGAGAAATCAACTATCAGGCAGGATAGTACTGACTTAATAGAGACACTTGGTTAAAGGAGTGTGGGAAAAACAAAAATAATTCTCTATTACACTCTTCCTAGATATTTGACTTTAAAAGAATCCAAATGCATAACAATTTTTGCTCTGATGTGCTATCACTAGTTTATTTTGCTTCCATAAGATATCTGTTTAAACTATTCCTTAAAAATGTTTTTGATGAAAACTGAAGATATATGATTTATGTGTGCTTACTTCAAATTTGCTTTCATTCTATATTAAATCTGTAATATTTCAGTCAAAAGGCAATGTTTTATTATCCTAAGTAACTAATAACTCTGTGCAACTTTTTCTTGACTTCTGTGTGACAGACAAGGCCCTTAAGAGTAGAAAGCAATCCACATACCTTTGCAATCCTGCAACACCCAATATGGCGCTTCCACATTTTGAGATATTCAGGAATTGCTTGTGGAACAGGATATAATTTATCAATAATGACTTTAAATACTTTTAAAAAATAGGAGTTTCATTTTGGATTGCATTTATAAAAGTCACCATGAGGAGGATTATTTTGATGAGGAGTGGAAAAGTTCTGAAAGTGTTTTAGGCTATTTGAAAAAAAGAAACTCGAGTTCTAAAGAGGGATGTTAGAGTTTCAAGTAAGTATAAATTATGAATTCACTTGTTGGGTATCAGGTTCATCTATCAAACAGAAACAGGAAGGTTAGACGCCAGAGCGGACCCCCTGCCAAATATTCAACTCAGTGCGGGAAGGGACACCCACAAACCCAACAACCTTACCTGGGGAAGGAAACCCAAGCCTGGCAAAGTCAAGTGATTGCCCAGGAGTGCAGAGCTGGTTGGGAAAAACTGAGGAGGACAAAGGGTGTAATCGTCCACACGTCCCGAGGAACCTCATCAGCTGCTCCAGGACTGATAAATTAATCGCTACACTGGAAATCTGAACAATTAAGTGTCCTCTTAAATATACACTAGGTCATTAAATTAATGCTAAGTTTGATAGCATTTTCATATTTTTCCAATGGTCATTTCTTAATAGCAACATCTTTCTTCATAATGCAACATGTTGCCCAAATTTCAGCTGTTGACCTTACCCGTGTTACCTAAACTCTCTCATCCTTAGCTCTCCCACTTGTAAAATGAACAAAATCATCCCTCCTCTGCTGTGGTGGTCATTGCACCATCCAACACCACTCCAGCCATCCCATTCTGAATACACGGTGGGATTGATGGTACTTCCTACTCCCTGAAATTAGGCAATGACCATTTGACCAATTTATGGCATCAAATATGAGCACATGTGACATGTTTCCCTTCAAGGTGGAAGCCATGAAGAGTCTGTGTGCAATTTCCTGGTTCTCTTTCTACCGTGCCAATGAGGGGCATCTCAGCATTCCAGGTGGTGGAGCCCCTACTAGCCTGCATCCCTGAGTGGATAGGATGGGGCAGAGCCCAGGCTGACTCAAAAAGGACATGTAGAAAGAATGAGTGAAAAAAGAAGGAAAAAAATCACTGTAGTTTTAAGCCACCAAGTACGGGAGGTTATTTTTGAACACAGCATAACCTAGTCTGTCCAGACTGACTCACCTTTGATATTCTTCAAACATTAAAATTACTGTATGCAACATGGCTACCACCTGGCCTTCAATAGGTACTCAACCCAATAGTATCAACAATTAGTAGTTGGACTGCCGGTGAAAAAACTTTTTATTTTTAAACTGGAAGTTATAAATTCCTGAAACAAGAAGGGTGTTTACATTTCGAAAAATGTGAAAAACAAATGGACACAACTATCATAAGTAATATGCCTGGCTAAGAATAATCTTGTGTTTTATACTTAAGTTGCTCCTAGGAGTGACAAAACAGATTTTTTCATTTCTGAGTTCCACCAGATGTGGTTGGTCAGTTAAGTAATAGCACTAAATAGTTCCTACAACAAGTAGTAGCAGTCATTGTACATAGCTGAGTTGCACACAAAAAAGGAAATTATGTTTTTGTACCAGTATCTCACACACACAGAATTTTGTCCGGTCAACAACTTTGCCTTGTCCTAGCATTTTAATGTATGTTATTTCACTTGATCAAAACTAATTGTGAAACATAAAATACTTCAGCAGAATGTTCTCAACCTATTGTGGGGCAACTGCTCCCTTTAAGAAGCTCACAAAAGCTAGGGATCCTCTCTCCAAAAAAATCTCTTGTGATCCCAAATACACATTTATCACATAGTCGCAGGAGGCTTCCTGACTCAATGTGGCCCATAATAGATCCTGGTTAAGGATTATGGCATTAACATTTTAGGATATGTCCACTCTCACTAAGGGTTGGTAGCACATTGAGATATTTCATATTTCACTTATCAATATTTATTGAACAGTTGATTGACCCAAAGCATTTAAGTAGGCAAAGGAAAGACTTTCATGGAACTGTCAAATACATATTCTATTAATATCTTGTGCAATTTGTGCAGGAGAAGCTCCAGGTACCCTTCTGTCTCTTATCCTTAGCACTTAAAAGGAGTGAGTCGTTCTTCCCATTCCCCAGTATTTGAAGATCCCATACTAACAGTGACTTTAGAATTGTCATAGTCAAAAGAATCATAATGTTTAGGTAAAGGAAGAAGAGACGATAAACAGGGGAGGGAAGTGGAGACAGTGTCTTGGAATCTCTGAGTCTCCACAGAACTGTTGAGTCATTCAATGGCAGAAGATGCGTGGAATAGTTGCCATATTTGGAGATTTTTTTCTTTTCTCAGCCTAAATCTAAGTACTTATAAGCTTTGCACTGGTCCTGCAAAAGCACCACAGCTTCAGTGATTAAGGACAAAAATGACATAGCCATATTTCTTCTTTGATCTAAAACAACTCACCTCTCAAATGTACTGCCTGACCAGCTGGGGCCACCAATGGTGACAGAAACAAGGAACTGCAGTTTCATTCAGCAAGTAAGATTGTCCTCATGGCCCACTTTGTAATTTGCAAGTGTAGATTCACAGGGATAAAAATGCCTTATCATTGTTGGATTTTATAACCTGGATTTCTCAGTAATCTGTTAAGGACCTGAATTCACTTCTCAAACCAGAAGCAGACAGCAGAATTAACTTTCAGACAGAAGCTTAATTCCCAGCAATGGAGATAAGAGGCTTATCATTTTTGTAGAAAGCACCCAAGTGCATCTGTGTGTTCTCTCCCGATGTTGTAAATGAGCTGTGGCTCTAAGTCAGCCCAGTTCTGTGTGTCATCAGCCCCCACAGTGCACATATGGCAACACACCATTGAAAGATAAAGGTTCATTGATCTTTTACAGCACACTAGTTTGAAATCACAGCAATAGTTTTGATGAAGCTAGGAAAAGTCCACATGGTGAAGACAACCCAGCACTTACATGCTGGCGATACCATCAACTAAGAACACATTGTCCTTTCTTCCATCTACTGACCCACATGACTTTGCTGATAGCCACTGCTCGTCAGTGTGTGTGTTTATAGCATGTTACACAGCTACACTGTTTACACACACACACGTAGATAGACACAAATGAGGCATCAGTAACCAAATCTTGATAAATACAAAAATTCTATATATACTATTCTGTATTTTGCAATTTTTAAAATTTATAATATGTCTTGTAGGTCTTTCCATACTACTACATGTAGATTAAACTATACGTGTCTTTTTAGACAATAACAAATGCTGGTAAGCATGGGGAGAAAAAGAAGTATTACATGCTGTTGATGGAATGTAAACTAGCACAGCCACTATGGAAAACAGTATGGAGATTCCTCCAAAAACTACTATAGAACTACCACATGATCCGGCTATCCCACCACTGAGCATTTATCCAAAGGAAAGGAAATCAGTGTCTCACAGAGACGTCTGCACCGTCATGCTCATTGCAGCACTATTCACAACAGCCAAGATACAGGATCAGCCTAGGTGTCCATCAGTAGATAAATGGATGAAGAAAATGTGATATATACACACAATGAAATACTGTCCATCCATGAAGAAGAATGAAATCCTGTCATTAGTGGCAACATGGAACTGGAGAATATTATGGTAAGTGAAATAACTCAGGAACAGAAAGTTAAACACTACATGTTCTCACTTCATATATGGAAGCAAAATAAAGTTGATCTCATACAAGTAAAAAGTAGAACAGAGGACACTAGAGGCTGGTAAGGGGAGAGGGAGGCAGGGATGGGGAGAGATTTGTTAAAGGATACAAAATTCCGGCTAGATAGGAGGAGTAAGTCCTACTGTTCTATACCACTGGAAGATGGCTATAGTTAACAATAACATATAGTTGCACACAGCTAGAAGGAGGATATTGAATGTTTCTAGCACAAAGAAATGATAAATGTTTGAGATGATGGATATGCTAATTATTCCGTTCTGATCACTATACACTGTATGTACAGTGTACCCCATAAATAAGTACAATTATCTTATGTCAATTAAAAAATGAAATTTATAAAGAAGGAAATAAACTCTTTTTTAAAAATTAACAAGATAAAGCATGAAATTGTAAATTTTTAAAAATCCAAATAGCATAAAAGGGAACAAAGTGAAAACTAGGTGTCCCTCTAATCCCAAATCTCTAGTCTCCCAGAGTCTTTTTGCCCAGAGGAAGACATCCAATTTGTTAAATAGAAAAAAATAGAAATAAATATGATAGAAGAAGAAAGGGCGGAAAGAAAGGAATAAAGATGGCTACAAATTATTTTCTCTGCTGCCATGCGTGAGGGAGTCTGTTTCCCCACCCCAGTGGAATATGGTGGGAGCACAGCAGGTACTGCTCTGGGCTCAGGCTTTCAGGCAGACCAGCTGCTTCCTCTTCTTGGCAATCAGATGCCATGTACCATGTAAGGAGGACCGCCGTGCTGTGGGAATTACACCAATCATGCCACGCACCAAAGACGGTATTTAGGAATGCCTGGATTCCCCACACCCTTGTCAACAAAGTATATTATCCAATTTAATTTGGCTTCATTTTTTTAACCGTCACTAGCTTTAAAGCATCTTTTTGCAGCTTTGACAGTTTTGTGTATGAACATGTATGTTTTTCTCTGTGAACTGTTAACTTATTTTACCCTTCATATTGTTAATCTTTTTATTGACTTATAGTGCTTTTATACATTTAAAAATTAATTCCTTTTGTGCTATAAATAAATTTTTAATATTTATATAACCAAACTTATCCATCTTTCTGTTATGAACATAGTTAATAGGACTTTTTCCACTCTAATATTAGCTTCCTCATATGTTTTCTTTCAGTTATTTTATGTTTTCATTTTTTGCCTTCAACATTTGAAAGAGCTCTAATTTGTGTCACTGTAATAAGTAACGTTGAAATCTGGTTGTAGTCTTTTCCAGGTAGCTATCTTCCCCTAATTATTTGAGGGCAAATCTTATACATTAAATTCTCATGTCTATTTGTATTTTTCTTCTATCTCATGATTCATGACAAAAAGTCTTGGCTGTAATTCAGTTTTGATTTGATAATTTTCAAATATGAAATAATAAAATTATTTGACAACTATAGATATCATTAATGAATTCGAGTTTAAAATTTCAGTGAAAAGATTCCAACAAATTCATACAAATGTGTATTCCAAATGGATATTAAATTATCATATTATACAATTATCCTTTAAAAACTATAGAGAACTTTTTCTAAACAAGTTCACAATCCCTGAAGAACAAAAAAGAGAAATGGCTATTATCACTCAATGCTTGTTAGCACAGAAACTGAATAGTATGTTTCACAATTTTTGTAGAAACTCATATGAATTAGCAAAACTACTTCTAAATCCTCTACATACAGGTCAAGCAAAATGAAAGGTTAATTTATTTGAATAGGCATGGACGAGCTTGCGCTGGAAAAATAAAAGTAGCCAGTGAAACAAACCATTTCTTAACGTCATATTTTGTATTATAGTTCCTGGTTTCTTCTACTTTGTATTACGGTTCATTCTAAGATGGATGTTCCCCTTCCCCCTCATGAATGGTAAGCTCAGTTAGTAAAGATAGGAAAGCAGCTTATTTATCTTTGATTCTCCTCTGTGCCAATAACAGAGCACCGAAGATAATGTGTGTTAACTAAATGTCAGATCAATGATATGAATGCATGGAACCAATGCCATATATTTTTATTTGAAAATTCATTAAGCTTCCAAATTCAAAGAAAATGTATGACATGAAAAAATGAACTTTTAAGATAAATGTTCCAACATTTTAGAAAATGTTCATCATTGGATACCTATCTGTGCATGGTTAGACCAATAAAATAACAAAAGACAATGATTTTGGAATCCATTAATTAGCTATATAACTAGTGTATTATACATCTCTATCTTTGAATTAATTTGTTCATTAAATATGTATTCATAAACTGTTTATACCTATGCTCTGTGCTCGACTATGGAGAATACAAGCTGAAGAGCATCAGCCACCAGGGCTGGTAAAGAAGACATTGAGTAAAAACTTCACAACAGAACACAAGCAGTGTCATGATGAAGCATGTGCAAAGAGTTAGAGGAAGAAGCAGAGGTGGTTCAACAAGGGTGCCCGACAGAGCTGGTTCTTGAAATAAAGAAAGAAGTCTACTCCAGACAGAGGGGAACCATGGCTAGACAGCACTGTGGAAAAGCTGAACAACACACAAAAAAACAAACAAACAAAAATCATGGTTGGATAGGGAATCCATCTCCTGGAATTTGGATCAATAACTACGTGTTTTATATTTCACTGAGAAAACTTGACATATATATTTTTTTCTCTTTTTACTTTTATCCTGGTAAAGATAAGTTCAGAGACCATTCCAGTTCTAATTCAGTGCCACCCTGCATACTAAAACACACACAAAAGAGACGCTCAGCTTTGCTACTCAGTCGTGTGAAACATGGGGCTTTTATTGAAAAGAGGAGGAAACGACTTCTTTAAAAGGCAGTACCACTTTATTTTACAAGGTAAAAAATAACCATGTAATAGCACTGTGAACACATGGCTGTTGACAATGTAAGTGCCATGTAACCACAGAGTAATTATCTAGTTCTCTCCTGCTTTAAAACAAAGACCAAGCTGAAAATCAAGAGCTGCAAGGTGCATGATGATTATTCTGTTCATTACTTGGTAACTGGAAGTATAATTATCAAGTAATCTGCATGAACATAATTACGTATTTACATAGTCTTTGCCATGTAATTACAGAGGAGTTCAGTGATTATACAGTACATTCCTTGAAAAAGAAAGTGATACCAAAAAACAAAACAAAAAAATCTGTATGAAGTAGTCATCTCAAACAGAAAGAATTAAACATGAGGGTGATTTATCTTAGAAAAGTCCTAAATCATAACGTTAAGTGAAAACAATAAAAATTAGATCAGTTTCCAATCAGAGTCCATTTCATGAATTATGGAAGCCTGCTGAGACCGTCAATCCATTTCATTCTGTCAATGCTCAAGGAAGAGAGGAGAATTTGCTCTCTTATTTCAAATGAAGGGGTCTTTTTTATATTTATTAGTCTAATCATCTCTGTCTCAGTCTTCTTTTACCCACTACTAAAATCACAAGTGCCTCTTCTGTGTTCTAAGATGTTTAATAAGTAGGTAAAGAAAAATGGGAAGGAAGAAAGCTGAGCAGTTATTGATCACTTAACAAAGTTCTGAGGCTTTCTTTCTACACAGAAAAGAACATTAAGTACTTTATTTTTTAAGATCTTTAATAGGGATGGTTTATGAAATTAGGTTCTGAAATTTTTAAGCATTTTTGTCAATGGCAACCTTATTGAAATCTCTCTACAGACTAATAACTGACCCTTGTTTCTGTTTATAACGATTCAGGTCACAATGATTGCATGGCATACTCTGCGCAGTGGAGATTAGTACTTAAGAAAGTCATTATCCAAAATTATTTCCATAAAACAACAATGAAGCCAGAAATGAATTAAAAGTGACTCTTGCATACATCCTGTAGATGGATAATAACCTGTAAAGTGCATAATATACACAAATTGAGACTCGTGTTTGTTTCACATTGGTCACTGTCCTCTGAATAGAGATGTTCTTCCAGTACTTAAGCGGGCTCCTGTTTGTATCTAACAAGCTTAGCAAGCTGGCTCGTTTAGTTCTCTACGTGCTACTTAACTTGTCCACCTAGTAACTTGCTGCCATTTTTCATAGTTAAAGCAACATCTGAAGGTCAGCGACTGGCAATAAAAAAGTAATTTAAATATGGAACAATCAGAATGTAAGACTTTTGAGAATCTTCATTGCAGAATAGCATATAAAACATTATATCTATAGCCATCCTTACTGAAGATTTTACAAATTAGTGTTAATATTTCTGGTGAAAAAATAACAACATGGTGTCTTTAAAGAATTTCTTATCTTAAATTTTAAAAAGAAAAAAAGTGTTCAATATCCAATCACCATCTTTTTATCAAAAGTTTGATTCTTCTGTAGGGAGGTAATTGTCTTCCTTGGTCACAGGAATGGTAACCATAGCACAGAAAACCTCCAAAAACAGGAGCAAGATACATCCTAACCTACTGTCTGCTCCCTTAAACCCAGGCACAGATAGACCCCTGCCCTGGGCCTTACAGTTCACAAACACATATACTGAAATTACATATAAAGTAACACATGGTTGATCCTTACTGAGCATTTTCCCCATGAATCACTCCATTCCAGCTCCCTAGAGACTCCTTCACATCTCTTGCCTATGTTCTTGAAAAATTGACCAAAGTCAATTTTGTCTGAATGTCATGGTGGCTTGTGGGGTACGCGTCTGCTCACATCCAAGAAAAGCAAAGCTTGGAGGGGCAGGAAGAAATTAGGCAACAGAAGCTCTTAGGAAAACAAAGGACAAGTTAATAACACAGGATATTTCATCCTCTACGATGGCAATATGAATGCAATAGATTCTTGTATAATGAAGTGTTGCATTCTGACGGAGACTGGCATCCATTTTTTTGTTCATCATTTTATTCAATACACCTGAAGATGGTAGCTGAGGAATATCATATAATATGAAACAATTAAATTACTCATGAATGTGTCTGTATGAAAGTCTAGATTTTTGAAAAATTAAATGGAACCTTTCAAAAATCAAATTTTAAAAGTTTAGTTGTATTTAAATAATTGTATTTAAAATATTTATATTCGTCACCTATAGTTCATACTATATATTTAGTTTAATGGGCAATTTGAAATTTTTAGAGAAAACAACTTTTTAAAAAATGGAAATAATGGAAACTTTACATTTTAAACAAAATATATTCAGATGTTGAACATTCTGAGCACAATTACATTTTTTCATTCTTTAGATCATTACTCTCAACAGAACAAAAGTTTTGTGAAAAATCTTTATTATAAAAAAATTAGGGATTTTGGTTAATTTAAAGGATGAAAAAAATCTATGGGTATATAATAAATTTTTTAAGTGCATGTGTCTTCATTTTATACTCGTCAAACATCACTGGCCTCTCAGTGAACACCCAGACATGCAATAATCATGAAGTTCAGTTGCATTTTGCCAGAATTTAGTCATATAAAACCACAACTTTGGGCATATTTTTCAATTTTGACATTCTAAGGATATACTTGTCAAGAAAAGAGGACAAAACATCTTTTATTTAACATTTTTAAGTCTGCTTTGTAACTTTTAAAAATTTAGACATATGGCATGCAGACTTACATTTTTTCCCTTTCTCTGAGCCCCCAAAATATTAAGATCTATGCAGCCCTCTCTGCTCAACACAGGATGTGTTTAAGGTAGGTCCAGTACTGCTTCCTCTCCACACCAACACCCCCACGGTCACTGTCTTTCTATCCTAACCCACCAGTGCTGCCAGTCTCTTTACCTTCCTCCTAAGAAAGTATTTTGAAAAACAACATACCCCTGGACACATTTTTAAGTGGACATCTAAAACTCTTTTTTATTATGATGGTAATTGTTACAAAGAATGTGATTTCTGGTTCTGTACAGGTGTTTTAAAGATATTTTCATCAAAAAACATATAGTTTTGTATTTAGATCATTCAATTTGTACAAAGTAGCCACAATAATTTCTAATTGGCAAATCTAGTCCTCATGGTTATACCAATCACCTAAATCAGACTTACTCCCTGTCTGATAAATTTCTGATTTTATTTTTCAATTCAAACAAAGTAATTAATACCTCCATACTAACATCTATTTTTGAATTTTAATTTTGAGATGATAGCTAGAGTGTAAACAGATAAGGAGACTTGCCAAGAGGTTCTGACCTGAGTAAATTAATGTTCTGCCTTCTTGAGCATCCCTTCCTGAAGCTGTCTTTCTTCGCTATCATGGAACTGTTCCTTAAGAGCTATGTATTCTCCAGTCATTTCCTTGTTTGGTGTCCCCATGTTGATTTGTGTTTTTTGGAATTTTGTTTGTTTGTCTTTGTTGTCATTAACATGTTGAGATAGCGCAACTTGGTGACATTTTGGTTTCACTGCGTTTGTGGGAGAGGGTGAGTGTGAAGGGCTGAGGAAAAGGAGGACACATTACAGGAGCTGTTTTCAGTTAGATCCTTTTGAGAAAAGATTATAATGGAAGTTAAGGCTCAGGGATCTGCTTTCCATAAACTTTCTATGTTTTCTTAAAATCACCTAGGCTGTTATACAAACTATCTATGCCCTTTTGCCCCAGAGGTATAGAGTCCCTCCCTTTAATCTAGAATATGCAACTTCCAGAAAAGCCAGGGCAGGAAATCTGAAGTGTGTTAGAAGCAACTTATCATACAACTCTATCAAGTACTGTTCCACAGAAGTGTGGGGAGATAGGAAGAACATTGGTATCAAGGCACACTAGGGAGTTTAGTTTCTAATGTACTTCAATGGTTAAGAATATCTGGAAACACGTCGTGGGGAAAGAAGAGATTATCTTTACAGAATATATGCCTCTAGATAAAGGCCTGTCAGAAAGCCACATCGTGAAGATCTATGGATGAATGACAGAAATTACAAAAATAGTTGCAATTCTACATCCCCTTCCTAAGGGCGAACTCCTCCTGGTTTTTTTGGCTGGTAGGGCAGCTGGGTCTCTGAATCTAACAGACAATGGTGGGGGTGCAGCTTAGGATGCATCTTGCTACCTTTTTTGGAGGTTTTCTGTGCTACGGTTATCATTCCCCCATCTAAGAAAGACGATTATGTCCCTAGAGAATGACTAAATGCCAGCAAAATCATGCCTTTTGCCAAGTAACTTTGCAGTGTCCCCCTATTCTGACTCTGGGCTTGCCCATGTGACCTGCTTTGGCCAAATGCATGAGGGACATGCTCAGGTCAGCACAATGGTCCCAGGAGGAGGAGAGATGAGTCCAGCAGGCCCAAACCACCCAGGCAAGATCCATCCACACCATCCAATAACCAGTCAACTGCTAAACATGTGAACAAGCCAAGCCAAGATGAGCATCCCCCAGCAATAAATGTTGATGGCTGCATGTCAGGGACCAATAAATGCACATCAATATATGCTACTGAAATATTGCAGTTATTTGTTACACAGCATTATTGTGGCAATAGATAACTGATACAATGAATAGAGAATTAAAAAATAAATATGAGGCCTGTGAAAAATACAGGGAAATAAAGGAAGGAATATCAAGCTTAAAACTCCCATAGAAAGCATTTGGGCAAAGATGATGTACACAGCAAAGCAGAAGGGAAATATCAGGAAACTGTCGCACATCCCGGGGAGTGTATGCGCAGCCTGGGCCTGCAGAATACACGGCAGAAAATATTATGGCAAGAACAAACTGAGGTTAAAACAATTGGATGTAGAGTAAAGAAAGGTAAACAAGAAAAGGAAAAAATGTAAGCAAATTAAGAATAACATCAGATGAAATAGCCGCGTGGGGGACAGTGACAAGTGCAGCTCACGGAGGAAGACGTGACCGGTGGCCCGGAGACAAAGAGGAAGATGACAAAGAGATGGAAGTCACTGGAGAGAAAAAGCCGTACCAGGGCAAGGACAGAGATAGAATGGAGATACTTAGTATTCCAGATTTTTTTTTAAAAAATCAAAGCTACAGAAGAGGAAAAATTCCTTGAGCTAGAAAAGGATTTGTAACAACAGTTTAAAATGATTCACTATATTATAGGTAGAAACAAATGAACAAAAAAAATTCATTACACCTAAACACTTCCTGGCCTAAAACATAAAAAATAATGAAAAAGAAAAAAGAGAAAGGATTCCCACGAGCATTCAGGCAGACTCGGGGGCAGAGAGAGTGCCACTGCCATGAAGCTGGCATTAAAGTCTTCTTGGGCTTCTTGGCAAAAAATGACTAAGACAGAACCTGGAGTTCCCTGGGACGGAGGTTGTGATCTACCAGCTTCCTACATGGCCAAGTTGTCTTTCATGTATGAAATCAACAGAGAACTTTGAAAAGGCATCACTATGCGCCCTTTTATAATAATAAAATTATCTGTGAGAGGCATAACCAGTGACGTAATCAAGGCATAAAAGGGTCTAAGTGACTACTCAGAATGGCAGCTAAAAGCCCAGATTTGAAGTCTCACAGTCTCGTTTCAGTTTTGGACGTGTGTACTACCTGTGGCTTTTAGTCTAAAAACCTAGCTTCCCATCTGTAGAATGAGAATAGTAGTATCTACATCACATTGTTGTAAAGCTTTACTGTATGTAAAATATTTGTTATACTATGGAGCCTATCATATAGAACGTACTCAGTGATTGTTTGGTGACATTATTATTGGTGCCACTCATGTATAATATTTCAGGCTAAAATAAAGTGGAATGCCTTCTGAAGGAGCTACTTAAATTGATGCCAGTCACTTCCATGGTCTATGTATATATAGTCACCTTGAACAATATCTTTCTCTTCTGAAAAGAGCACTTGAATGGTCCTCTTTTATATGAGTATTACATGTGTGTATTTATATAATGTATGCATATATTTTGTGTTTTATATAAGTAAGTATTGTGTTAAGTACAGGGAAAGGAATAGGGTGTAACAGACCCTTTTTTAACTAACCAAGGTGTACATCAATTGGTGGCAAAACTAACCACTGAGGAAGAGGTGGATCACTTCACGGAATGGGTGCAGGGCCGTCCTGACGCCACCCTGACAACTGAAGTTTGTGTGAGCTGTTCAGGTGGACAATGGGTGGCCTCAATCATGATTCATTGGCAGAGAAAGGCAATGACGGTGCTGAAATGAAAGTCCCAAGTTGTCAGCATTGGTGCCTCAGATTCAACAGAAAATCAAAGTGGTTGTCATTAGAGCCACCATGAGAGGTACCACCTGGGCAGTGCTAGGCCAGCAATGGCTTCCCTGCAGTAATAAATGGGAGTCCCCTGGGGGGCGGGCCAGTCCCCAAAAGGACACTGTGTCAGAGATAAGCCAGGGTCATCACCCACACCTGGGAACAAGTGACCCATTCCTATGGAAACCCCAGCATGAGGAAAGACACTGGGAGCTCGAGAGAGTCACCAGGAGAAAGGGCCATGCAATCACATGTGTACCCAGAGTTGATGGATCAAGTCACACTAGTTAAAAGTGTTTGCCAAATTAATGAACAAATAAATGAAAAATGTCATGAGAGTTAAAATATCCCACCAACCCCAGCTTTCCCAGAGGAGGACCACGGCTAGTTTTCTTAATCTGATAAAACCATGCCTTAAAATTATGTAGTCCCCACAGTTTAATTAAACCTGACTTCTTGCCAAGATTTCTTAACATTTTCCAAGATGTCACTCTTTTTGAGGCTTTTAAAAATGTTGTGAGTATGACATCCATTTTAAAAAGTTATAACATACTTTTCTAACATATATTCAGAGTATATTAATATACCAACACTACTGATTCATGTACACTTTACTGACATTCAGAGTTCATGGAGAAAATTGTTCTTGCCTGCAGTGAATCACCCATAATTTGAGTCCTTTCTGATATCCTGTCACAAGTCAATTACATGTGTTCCCGCCTGGAAAGCCTCGAACCAGGTTCTTTGTAACCCGTTAAACACCTAGTCAGAAGAACTCTCAAATCTATTATGAATAACATTAGATTTATAAAAATTGAGATCTATTTTTCTTCAGATCCAGGAAAAGAATTTCTGAGAAAATCAATGACCAGAATTCTCCTGTTCTTTTTTGATGGAAAATGTACATATGAGGCCAATCCTGAGTGAAACTGTTAAACAGGCAAAGTGTCTTCAAGATGCCTCTTTCATGTCCAGACACTCAATGTTTTCACACTGCCCAGTCTTTTGCCCTGTCACAAACAGAAGGAGCTGATGAACTTACTCACACCGAGGTGCTGTGAATTGGCATTCATGAAATCTCAGCACTGAAATACGTGTCAAAGACCACACAGCCCAACCTTCCACCTAACTGGCAATCTGCTCATCGGGGCTCTGAGATGCGCTCGTTCCCATCTGAGCACACCCAGTGGTCGGCTCCCTCCCCCAGAAAGCTCTGATTCTTTTGGATTGAAGTTGCCTCCTTCAACTTCCACCTCTGACCCTTTGGCTCCACAGGCATTGTCCACCCTCATGCATGACAGCTCTCCAAGTATGTCAAGAAAACTCTTATTCTCTGTATATGGCTCTTTCACTGAATTTACCTCAGTAATTCCAACTTTTCTTCTTATGTAGGAGTTTCTAAATGGCCTCTGTCTTGTGAACTCATGTTTGGGTGCACTGCCATTTGTAAACATTCTTCTCTAAGTATGCCACTGAGAAACAGCTTTATTCTGAAAACAATTTCTGGGGGCTGTCATAGTGTTTTAGAAAGAGCTCAGACTTTGAAATTATCTAGCCTCCTGGTTCCGAATCCTAGCCCTTGAACTAGAAGCTGTGTGACCTTGAGCAAGTTATGTAACTTCCCTGTTTTCTCATCTGTAAAAGAAAAGTTGTAGCACCTGATAAAATTATAGTGAACACTAGGGAATACCAAAGTGGCACTAAAGTGTAGCCCTCAGTGCAGAGTGACAAATCCTCAATTAATGATATCTATTATTATTGTATATCACTATTACAGGCTAAAAAATGATGACATCAAAAAATGAATAAGTTGCCTTATATATCTAGGTTGGTATGTGAATATTCTAGAATCCAGAAAACTAGTTTGGATAGTCCCCAAGAATGACTTTTCTGTTTTCAATATTTTTTCTCCTGGCTCTAATTCAAGGGCACAGATTAATCCATTGTTTCTTTGTGAAGTGACACTTTCTATATTTCAAGTGTTTCAGCTTTGGGAATTGAACAGTAGAGTTTTCCAAAATCCCAAAGTAGTGCCTGGGTTTTCTAATTTTATTTGAAATAAATGGTCTCCCAAGTCATAAATCCTCTATATCATCAACTAGTTCTATTTGCAGGTGCTGTGGGAAAGATTTGTGTTATTGCTAACACTAAATTTACTCCAAATACCTCTTACTCTTGCTATAGAAATTACCATAAATATGGCACAATTTAGGAGTTCCACTTCCAAGTGTTCCACTGCAGTGACAATGTCCAGTGGGAGAGACAACAGCCCAACCCTGCTCCATCCGCTCACACACCGGAAGCTGGGAGGACCCCATGCTACCCCATTGGCCGCTGGCCAGCTGGCCTCTAGAAGGGCATGATCTAAAATCACATTGAAATTGAGGCAAATACTCTGAAATGCAAATGAATCTCATTTCAAATTCTGTGGGCAAAATTCTAACCTTAAAAACTTCTTCCTTCCTTGTCTCTCTTCACCATCTCGGGATCTGCTGGTTTAGAGCTCAGAGAGAAGATGCAGCAAGAGGAGGAATCCTAAGTTTGCAAAATTGAGAGAATTTGTCACAGCATCCAAAAGAAAGGGTACTTGGCTGGAAGGGGCCGAAGCAGACGAGTTAATCCGTGAAGACTGTCAGAATCATTTGACCTGACTCGGTTTCCATTCCCAGGGAAGCCAGAGGCACCACCTCCTACCAGACTTCAAATCTTCTTACCCGTAAGTGGCTCATATACATTATTTTAACACCTCCCTTTCTGTGTTGTTACCAACAGTAAAAATGTTTAGCAAACCTCAAAATGCTTTGTGAACTTATTTAGAAATACGAGTGAGAGCCAATGTTACAGAAATGTGGTGGATTTCAGAAAGGATCTCGGCAGAAGAGTGGAAGGTGACAATACAGTGACCAAGAAACTAGTCCTCAAGATATGGCAGCACTCCTGACAACTCCTGTGTAGTTGGTGCGTTTGTTTCCAAAACTCTCTCACATTCCTTATGTTCTCTGAGGCTCACAAAGTACAGCAGAGGCACAGCCCACGAGGCACTATCAGGAATGAGCTAATGGGGAGACCACAAAGTAGACAGGGGTTCAAAATCTGGGAGGTAGGATACCTGGGAAGGGTTTGCAAGGAAGGCAGCCAGAAGCAAAGGTGTATGTTCAAGAGCCCTCAGTGATCTCCAAGAACATCATGGTTATAATTTAGGCTCTAAAATGAGGCCCTTGCACTGAAAGCTCAGATCCACCTTCTATTGGTCACACGACCCAGGGACACATCTATACTATACTATAGGGTCTAACCCACAGATTTGTTAGGAATATTAAGTGATTGAGTATTTGTAATTATTCTACTCCTCAATGCTCTTTTAAACAATCATCTTTTGCAGCTATGTAATCTTTCTTGTTTCTAGACTATCTGCATGTGTGTAGATGTGTGTGAGTGGACAACTGTGGTCATGTAATGTTGTGTGAATGCTGGTGTCACCAGCAGCCCCTACTCTCTGTCCTCTCTGACTCCCAGTTTCCGCTCCACCTGCACCCCTGCTGACCAAAACCACTTGCGTCTCTGCTCTGCAGGCTGCCTCTGCCCAGTTCTCTAGGACCAAGCTCCAAGGGGCCATAAAGACCTGCGTAGACCTGGGTTTGATTTCCAGATTCTGCTTTTAACTGGCTATGTAAACTTGAGCAAGATATTGGGCCTCCATTTTCTCATCTGAAGTATGGGGATGATGATACTGTTGTTGCAGAGATTTTTCAAGTAACATCAATAATATACACGTGCCTAACAAGATGCCAACAATGGTTGCTATTGTCACCAGCATTATGGTCTTTATTACTCTTCTTAAGACAACTTTCACTGTTGATACTGCTTTGACCTTGCGTCCACATTATAGTAACGGATTTTCTGTGTCATTCTATGGCCACTTTCTGCCTCTCCTGCTTCCAGAATGAGGGCACTGATTTTGTGTAGCATGTGTCATGCCTTAAGAGAAAAGCAACTTGTTAAAATAGCATTTGATAAAGAAGTGATGGAAGCAGGGATTTGCTCAAATGCTTTTGTACATTTGGGATTCCAGAATTATAACTTTAAAAGTTAGATAGGATACCTCTAGTTCAGGTACCATGTATAACAATTCCAAAGGATGTTACACAAGATTAAGACAAAAAAAGTTTTGGTTAACAAAGTCTAAGTCTACATGTCAGGGAGATAAAGACACGAATACAGATATAGATTTATTTATTTTTGCAAATAATGATGCATAGAAGGGACTTACTGGATTCTCACGTTAGTGTTGAGCTTCGCTTCATGAAGGAGCTGGTGATAAACCTGAAACGTGTGTGTAAGTGCAGAGTCTCTGCATGGTTTTGTTTTGGTGCTCCTTGAGGGACTCACATTGCCTCGGTTGTTACCATTTGTGTGGGGACGTCGTCTTCTTCATTCAGGGTCTTATTCTCAGTCATTGTCTGTGTACCCGCAGAAAGTACAGTGTGCACAAACTGAGTCTTCATCAGTATATTTCTATAGAAGTTTTTGCAGAAAAACCTGGAATGAAACGTACAAGCTGCCAGCTATAGCGATACAATGCTGCTCCGCAAGTCTGAACTCGGCTCTGCTGCGCCTGTGCCTAGTGGTCAATAACCTCCCCTGCGGCCCCACTTTTAGAGACACACGGTTAGTAGAACATCTCTTTCCACTACCACGACCACCCCTAAGCAGGCCACATGAGAGGCACTGCTGAATTCATGCTTGACGCAGCCTTGTGGGTTGAATTGTGCCCCTCCCCTGCCAAGAAACATATGCGCAGTCCCGGCCTCTGATCCTGTGAACGTGTCTTCGTTTAGAGATAGGATCTTTGCAGATGTCGTTAGGATATAAGTTATGATGAGATAGTACTAGAGTAGGGTGGCTCTTACTCCAGTGACTAGTGTCCTTACAAGGACAGGCAGAATCACACAGAGAGTGAAGACACAGACAGAGGGAAGACACGTGGATGATGGTAGTTTGTTACAGCAGCTATAGGAAAATGATACAACCGCATACATGTAATTTGTTATTTCTAATATTCCCTCAGAAGCCAATTCCCTGCTCTGAATCCAAGACCTAGAGGACGCCCAGGGACTGACCACCCAAGTCGGCCTGGATATTGGTGCACATATTGCCAATGTCTCCATCTAGAACACCTGCTTTGATGCTCACTTTTCAAGGTTCCTCCTGAGTCCAACACCTGCCGAGACTGACACCTCTGTCACTCACATGCGGTATGGAGAGTGTGTTCCACCTTCCTGCTGGACTTCCTTTTATTCCTTGCAGCTTGCAGCCCCCAAGCACCACCTCTACCCCTTGAGCACACCCCTAAGTGTGGCCTTCTGGCTGGCCTTTCCAGATGCCCAGGATGCTCTGCGTGCCCATCCTGCCCCACAGGGCCACTTCTCCCTGACAGCAAGCAGCGACCTGGGCTATAATGAAAATTACATGCAAGACTTAGATTGCACCTAAATGCAGAGCCATAGGCTGGACACAGAGGGCCAGCCCTCCCTTCAGTCAGGAGAGCCCACGGTGGGATCTCATCTGCTGCGTCTGCATGAGCTGACAAACACTCTTTACATGTCTCTTAACCTGGGATAATATGTAACTGGTTGCTTTAAAAATTATTTATGCCCTTCATGCATGCATCTTGAACAAATTAGAAAACCCCAGTACATCTGCATTTATTTTTTTTCAAAAAGAGTCATTAAATATTATGTGGAAATACATGCAGAGTAGGACAAATATTAACATATTGAGGCAGTTGCTCACTGCCTCCCTTCTCAATTGCCCTATGATTGCTACTTATATTTGCATTTCCTTTTACCAGTAAAAATAGTTGGTAACATATTCACCAAATCACTCATTTCCCAAATATTTCTAGGTATTCTCTGGAAATATCCCAGTTTGATTTCCAGGACAGAGTGTTGAGTCAAAGGGTTTATGCGTGCTTAATTTTATTAAATACATATAAATTCTTTCTTAAAAACTTAAGTTAATTTACAATCCCATTAATAATGGTTAGGAATACCATTTCCCAACACTTTTGCCACCACACGATATTATGAATATTTTCAACCTTTGCCAATACAATGGGTGAAATTGGAATTTGGGTATTTTGTTTTTGTTTTTGTTTTTTCTGTTTTTGTTTGTGTGTTTGTTTATACTTCCCTGACTAGTGACATGAATGTCTTCAGAAATGTATTAGTCATCTGCATTTCCTCTGCTGTAATTAATCCCATCATATCTCTTTGCCTATTATGTATGTCAAGTCATTTATCTTTTTCTTACTCATTTGCTTATGTTATCCTTCAAAAATGAAAGTACCAACTCGTGAACTACTTGAGTAAGTTTGCTCATTCCAGTATTTTTGGTGATGATTCCAAGTCAGAAACAACCTGAAGCTCTATCAACAGGATTTGATTGTTCAAATTCTGGTGCACACTTCTGAGTTGCTATTCCAGCCTTCAAAGATTAAGATGTCTCTATAAAGACTTCCTTGAAAGGAATCCTTGACAAAATTGTTCAAGAAAAAATAGTAAATTTTATAATACCATATACAGAATGATTTGTTTTGTAAAACAAACAAAAAACAAAAGCAAACATTTGGACATGTCATATCTAATTTAATACACAGAATATGGGAGCGTATACAATAACTGCAGTATTACTACCAAGGGTTGAAACTGGGAAAGGGAAGAGGGAGATTATTTGTTTCATTTGTGCCTATACCATCTTGTAAAATTTTGAGAATGAATATATATTATTTTGTAATTCAAATAATTATAATCAATTTTAAATTATAATATAATGATTAAAACACACAATTTTGGAAGTTTTACTATTAGTTTTGTCTAATTGTATAATATTTTTAGGCAAAAAAATCAAGTCTACTGACAAAAAGCAGTTTATTTTCGAATACATTGAAAAAATTTTCCATCAGAAAAGAAAACTTCCTTCCATTGACAATGGACCATTTATGGAGAAATATAAGAAAAGAATTTTTACAAGATTAACAAGTTTGAAACATTCAAATATTTTTTAAAATGCTAAAGCCAGTATTGACTCCTTATCGACTTTTATAATTTAGCACCAAGGCATCACAATGCTATAGACATTTAAAAATAAATAAAAGCTTGCCAAGAAGTTGAAATCTAAGGAGAAAGTCAAATGTCATTAGCTCATGGTATCAAAGAAGTTAGTTTTTTAAGAGATTCAAATGATTAGTGTTATAGCATCAGAGGGTGCAAAGGTTGCCTGAAGTGTACTCACACAAGTTTCAACTTTCAAAATTCAGGTTTTGACTCCCTGAGGTTTTTATATGATCCTGGTTTTGTATGGAATTTTCTACATTAAACATCAATATTGTTTTGATGATTTATATATTAGATCAATCTTATCCGATCTTATAAACTTAATTTGCACCCATTATATGTTCAGTGTGGGTATTTCCCCCTCCCTCCCTCCCTCTCTCTCTCTGTAACTCTCGTCTCAGATTCAAAAATACCTACAGAGATTGTTCCTTCACTGTTTCACAGGCACCTCCTATTCATCAATTGTTTTTGTTTGTTTTTTGTTTTTGTTTTTGTTTTTTTATTGAGACAGGGTCTTGTTCTGTCACCCAGGCTGGAGTGCAGTGGTGTGATCATAGTTCGCTGCAGCCTTGAACTCCTGGGCTCAAGCAATCCTCCTAGTTTAGCCTCCAGAGTAGTGGGGACTATAGGCTCGCACCACCACACCAGGCTAATTTTTATTTTTTATAGAGATGGGGTCTCACCGTGTTGCCCAGGCTGGTCCTAAACTTCTGGTCTCAAGCAATCCACCTTCCTCAGCCTCCCAAAGTGCTGGGATTACAGGCATGAGCCACCACGCCCACACTTTTCTTTCATTTTAAAGAACCAATTAGGGTATTTTACTATATCACCTGTATAAAAAAAAATCAATAAATCTCCTATGAAAATGTAAAATAAAACATAACACAAAACAATGAATTTGTTAGTAGATTAATAGGGGCACTCAGGTTAGTTGTACATTGTTGCACATGCCCAGACTGGCATTTCTTCTGTGGCCCCTCCCTTGCTCTCAGGCCCCACATCCAATCACCACGTCTTGCCAGTGCCACCTCCTAAATACCTCTTTTATGAACCCACTGTATTCGTTCCCACCGTCTCTCACACAAGGCCCTATCAGCTCTTAGGCAACTTTTTTCTCTGTCCAGACATACTGCTTCTTCTGTCTCAAATGGACAACTCCTTTTACTTGACTAATTCCTTCTTCTCCTTGGGTCTCCACTTAGATGTGACTTCCCTCCTTGACGCTCAAGCCTGGCTGTTTGTTCTCTAGGTACCTTGCCGACGGCCCACACCCATGCTTTTTTTCTTGTGTTATGTACTAGAATTTGCATACTAACCTGTTCTTTCCTCCACTAGAGTAAGGCTCAGGCAAGACAGGGGCTGGGTTGTGTGTATTATTGGATTCCCAGAGGTAGATCCCTACCCAAGACATAGTATGGCCTCCAGAACAGTTGGTTGGATTGAATGAAAGTTTACCAAATAATTAAGGATACTTGTGTGCTATTCTTTATACATGGAGGTAATGTTTATGCCTTATTTTTGACAAGACACATGCTTTGGATTGATACATTCATGAGATTATGATTTTGTGCAGGTTTAAATTCCATAGCTATGGAACAGAACAGATATATCTGTACCTCACAGCGGCTGGGGCTAATACCTAGATTCTATTATTATTTTATGGAAAATAGTAGCAACATCTAATATTTGTATAATGGTTTACAATGTACAAATTCACCAACCCAATTAATCCTATTAAAATTATGCTCCTCTAACTATTTACTATTCTTCTTGTATTCCAGATCAATGTTCTTCTTCTTAGAAGCCCTCTGATCTCCTGCCAGAAACCTGATGAATGATACAGCGAAGTTAGGCCAATCCAAATGGTGTTAATAATTCAACACCGCCTTTTCAACTTTGCTTTGCCCAACAATGTGCTCACTCCGGGTAACGGAAAGAGCTTCTTCTCAGCCTTCCGAGGCTCCCAAACATTTCAGGCTCACTACCTACCATGAGCCAGCCACGGTTCCTTCTACCTTCCACACCACGAGCAAGTGTTCTGTGCCACCACCGCAGCGGCAAGTCGTGAGGGCAGCTGTGACGTTTCCTCACCCTTCCCTTGGGTCGTCCTCCTCCTCCCAACTCATCTTCCTGCCTCTAGTCTGAGCCCCTGTCATCCACTCTCCTGCTTGAGCGATCTTTCAAAAACGTAATATTACTATGTCACAGTCCGTTTTCACATCCTTTGGTGGCTCTGAAACTTCAAACAGTCTAGCCCAGTGTGTAGTTCTTGTGATGATCTGGCCTCTCTGCTTCTCTGGGTTCATCTCCCACCGTCCACCTCACATGCCCCCTGACCCCTGCATGCCACACTCCAGCCACATCAAGCCATTAACCGTGAGCGAGCACATCAGGCTGTTTCCTGCTTTTATATATTTTTCAAACACTTTTCTCTATTTGAAATGCACTTTCATGCTCAGTCAACACAGGAAATTCCTGTAGATCCTTCAAAAACCTCCCACTCTGTGAAGGCATCTCTACTTTACAAGAACAACTGGTAATCCCCATTTGCACCACCACTGTGCTTTGTCTTTACTTGTTTTGTGGTGGCATGGCCATGTGTTTACACTCCTGTTACCACCTTTGAGCTATGAGATGCTAGAGGATAATTTTGGATTTTATGTTTCATGATATCCCCATGCCTGGCACACTGTAGGTGTGCTTATTAAATGAATGAATGAACTAACCAATCCTGGGAAGAAGCAGAGACTCAAGTTTGTGTTAGAACTTTTTGACCACATTATAAAGGCACCAAAACTAATTCTAGACTTTGGCTCAAAGTTTTCAGTTGGTTTTCATTAAGGCCAGAGGCACAGTGTGGGACAATCCAAAGAAAAATAGTAATGGCCATTAATCTCCCTAAGAAATCCTAATTTTTCCTGCCAAATGTTTTAATAAGTCTTATGACTATTCACCAGTGTAGCCTATCGAAAATCATAAAGACTCTTAGAAACTGAATACTGCTCCAACTTGTCCTAAAGCACTGAAGTTACCAAATAAGAGCCAGCGAAAAATCCACCATTAAACAAAGTAATACACAAATACAAGAAAAATTATAAAGTAAGGACAAGAATTGATCTGGGGAAAAATATATATTTGTCTTAGAACTTAAGAAGCTTCTTAAAAAGAAAAAATAAAATAAAATAACCACCCACACAGTTTCATCAGCTCACTTTGCTGGCACATTTGTTTTTGCCAGTGTTGGCTCCAAGTACAAAGTTAATGCATGTCTAGGAATTTAGCAAGGAAGGGAGAGAGTTGGGAAAAACATAAGTTCCTAGCTATGCTGCAGTTGACACAGTCTTACAGAAATTACATTTGATGGGAAGGAAAATCCTTTGACCACTCCCTCTCTGTGATGGACAGTTCATTATTCTGAAACGACAAATCCACAGGAAAAAGAAAAGCACACACCTTGGGACTCACTACCTGTTGTCCACAATCTCTGAGCCTGGCATCCCTTAGCAACTCATTTGGTTTCATAAACTACATAAATTATTCAAACTTCTAAGAAGAAACTTCATTGTCAAGTAAAATGAGATGATTTGACTGGAATAACCTGTTCTAACTGCCCTGCCATTTAAAAGAGGTGTTATCTGCTTTCTGTTGCATACACTGTGTTCAACAGAGTTGGCCTTCAGTTGTTTTTAATACTGTGACCACAGCACTTATATAACATTTGCTATTTTAAAGTCCAGTTTTTTTCAAAGGGACAGCAAGCAGTCAAAAATTTCTTTCATCTGATTAGTTTATCTGGTAGGATCAGGGCTAGGATATCAAGGTTTACCAAATAATTTAATACTTCAAAGTAGGTTTCTATTCCAGTGGGAAACAGTTCTAGAAAATTGAACATGTGCATTGTTTTTCTGCTTTGCTTGTTTTACAGAAGGTACTCTAAAAGCGTATTTGGTTAAAATCTCGGAATAAAAAACAATCATAAGAAAAAATTAATCCCTAAGCATGAGTAGAAGCATATCAATACCTTTGCTGTGGCAGTGACCCATCCAAGGTGTTCCCTTCCAGGATGAGAGCTCGTGACAACCAAACGAAGAAAGGGACTCTTAATCTATAAACCAAAAAATAGACTTAAACCTCAGCATTTCCCATCCAGGCAACATTTAGCTTATAGTTAAGGATTTTAAACCTGTTAAAAAATGAATTTTTATTTGCTCTAATTCATTCATAAGACACTTGCACTAAAGAAAAGTTCTATTGATTTGGGAATGTTGCTAATGTTATTCCCTGCATTAGATAAGTTCATGTAGAAACAAAGCAAAGGAGTAAAATCAACATTGTATCATTGTGGAATTTTAGGTACAAGACACTAACTGAAATTAGAATTCAATCAGGAGAACTTTTTCAAGGGAAATTTAGCACAAGATCTTTAAATAGGCCCAGTAATAAGACACTCAATCTGCTTTCTTTTGTTTTCTTTCTCTGTTTCATTCTTTCATTCTACTTATTTTTTAACCAAGATAAGGGAAAGAGCAACAACTACCCAAGTGTAAGAGAAAATGAAACTTTAACAGTGCTGAGAAAGTAAGATAGTGGGAAGAAAACACAATTTCAAGTTTTGGTAAAAATTGAATTTACCAATAGATTTCTCACAACTACAACTTGTAAATCAATATTAGGTTCTTCATCCAATATTAACATAAAACAAAAGATACCTAGATTTAGGTGGAACATAATAAGAAGAGACTGGCCAAAGGGGAATTTGGCAATTCTTTGAGGTGATGAGAATATGAGACAGTGTATATGAAAAAAAAGGAAGTTGTTCTTGTCCAATGAAAAAGATAGGAAGTGTACATGATTTTTAAGAAGTTGCCTACATTGTAAGTAAAGCTGTCTGAGGATGTAATAATAACTGAGACAATGGCCCAGATAGTATTAATCAGCCAATAAGGAAACAAAACATGCAGTTCACTGATTAGTCCACATCGTACAAAATAGACCACAGTGAGAAGGCTAGTTCCTGGTGCACAGCTCCAGGGTTGTATCTACACAAAGACATTAGTAGCACAGGCCAAGTGGAACAATGGGATGGAATCCGTCCCATAACTATTTATAAAACAAAGACCCAAAACAACATCTGCAGGTGCCGTACCCATAGAGCAGAAATGTAACCCCACAGGTCCTGTACCCCTGGGTGTACAGTATCTGTCCATGGAACCAGAGGACAGGTGAGGATAAAAAGGTGTGATGTACACATGAGCATGGGCAGCTGGGAAAAAGATGTCTGTCCCCTTCATGTTATTTATACTGTCCTTCTATACCTTACTTTTTTCTTTCTGTGAACATACTGCAGGACCCTTCTCTTCAGACAGAAGACTTTTTTAGGACTCCACATGGCAGCTCAGAATCTAACTTCAACAATACACATGAGATAGGAAAACTAGAGCCTCTATATGAAACTTTAAGTGTAAGACTTTAGTAGACTATTTAGTAGAATAACTAGGTAAACAGATAAATATAAGCTTTTAGTAAATTATGCATATAATTTTATACTCCCTAATAATAATAATCCTGTTCATTTACTCAGCATAAGGGTCTAGCCTATATACTGTTTGGGGCCTTTTTTCCCCCTTTTTTAATGCTTCCTCTGCATAAGATGGATCTATTATCATACTTAAATAAAACTTGCTCATTCACAGTGTATGTCAGTTACTCACATTAAATATAAATCTATTAGAATAGGAAATACATAATCTGAATAGCATTCTTGTCACCTATGAATTAATTGCAAATTTAAAACTATATGCTATTGTAGTCTGACACGAGAAATTATTTAGTATGCTTCCCAAGTGTTTTTTGAATCCTAAGAGTAAAAATCATTTTACTTTTACTCCAATTTACAGTGGAGTCTACACAGTTATAATTATTCATGCAAAACACTTCACACAGCTTCTTATAAAAACAAAGTGATAAAAAGACTGCCATTGTGGTGGAAAAAGAAAAATATGTTTATAAGTTTAGTAGTTTGGTTAAGATCATATGTAAATCCCTGACCTGAAAATAAAAATATAGTTGTGATTTAGTGAAGTCAAAGCTTTAAATTGTGTTGAATTGATGCTCCTTAAAACTTAAACCCATTTTCCCCAAAGAGCAATCCAAGAGAAATTACCACCACCACTGTTTCCTACTCACTACCAAGAGTGGAGATTTCAGTTACCTCATGATGCACTTTCTGTTCAAGACATTCTTGAGTATGACATTGGTTGGCATTACTGAATCTATCAGGAGTTGAATTTAGAATAGTTTCGTTACTAGCAAGTAGGCATCAGCAGGGATTCTTCTATCCAGCCCCAAACTCCAGGCCATGCTGACATGCACCCCATCCAGCCTTCTCTGCATCAGTGGTTCTCAAGGTGTTACCAGGGCAGCAGCAGTAGCATCACCTGGCACTTGTTAGAGATGCAAATTCTCTGCCCCAAACCTATTGAATCAACAATTCTCCAGGTGGGGCCTAACAATCTGTGTTTTAACATGCCCTCCACGTGCTTTTGATGCACTAAAATTTGATAACCACCTCTCTACCTAATGTAACAACTCTGGTAGGTACTGAGGAGGAAGTCAGGATGAAGAAGATTGGGTTATAAGAGGCACCTTCAGTTCAGTTAAAAAATACAACAGCTATTATAAAAAACTGTATGGAGCTTCCTCAACAAACTGAAATTAGAACAACCATATGATCCAGTGATTCCACTTCTGGGTATATAGCCAAAGGATTTGAAATCAATATGTTGAAGAGATATCTGCACTCCCATGTTCATTGCAGCATTATTCACAATAGGCAAGTTATAGAATTAACCTAAGTGTCCATCAATGGATAAATGGATAAAGAAAATGTGGTACATATAGACAATGGAATACTATTCAACCTTAAAAAAAAGGAATTCCTGTCATTTGTGACAAAATGGATGAACCTGGAGGACATTATGCTAAGTTAAATAAACCAGGCACAGAAAGACAAAAACCATATGTTCTCACTTAAACGTGGAGTCTAAAACAATCAAAAGCATGGAAGCAGAGAGTAGAATGGTGGTTATCCAGGATGGGGGATGGAGGCATGGGGAGATGTTTGTCAAAGGGGGAAAAGTTTCAGTTACACAGGAGAAATAAGTTTTTTGAGATCTATTGTACCGCATGGTGACTGTAGTTAATAATGGTGTATTGCATATTTCAAATTGCCAAGAGAGTAAATCTCAAATGTTCTCACCATAAAAAATGATAAGCATTTGAGGTGATGAATATGTTAATTAGCTTGATTTAAGCTTTCCACTTTGTATACACATGTCATAACACCTCTTTGTACCCCATAAATATATACAATTATAATTTGCCCATTTATAATACAATGTTTAAAATATGACATGATTTCAAGGTGGTGGCAGCTCTTTAAAGTCTATTCCTCTCTTTATAGAAAAGAACCAGTATAACGTTCTTGATTTGCCCAAAGTATCCCCCAGCTGCTATTCTCACAACCCATGTACCCCTATTGCCCTTAATTTTTCTTCCTCCTTCAGAAAAAAGTGGTCATATGCTATTTGCCTTTTCTCCCCATTCTCCAGTCGCATAATCTAGCACTGAGAAAGTTTCCAAGTTTTTTTTTTTAATTTTCTGTTTGTTTCTGTTTCTTTAATTTAGCCTGTCTTTCTCTCTGGGGAAAAACTGACCTTTTCAGCTTCTTTTTCTCTGCTGATATCAATCTATCTCTACAACCCCTCTCTGACCCATCTTGAACATGGCAAACTCATTCCCTTAGACACTTGGCACTCACTGTCATTTTATGTGAAACACTCCGGAACCCAGAACTTGCAAGCCTTTCCCTTCTGGTCATACAGACTCCAGCCTCAATGTCCCCTCCTCGGAGAAACCACCCCTGACCACACAACAGACCCTAGCCTTGTCTATTCACCTTTCAGCATATCACTCTGCTAATTTATTTATAGTCTCTCTGAAATGTTCTCCTTTAATTTATTTCTTTACTTGTGCAGTCTCTCTGAACACAAATGTAAACTCCATAAGAGCAGGGACCTTGTCAATCTTGATCCGCAGGGCACACCCAACACCAATGCCTGGCACTAAAGAGTTGACGATTTCCAGATGTATGTTCAACAATGAATGAATACCTTGCCGTTATTTCATGTTTATTCCACTAACTAGGACTCTTTGGATTAAAAATAACTGAAATCATTTCAACCTAGGTTAGTCAAACAATGTATTTGTGAAAGGATACAAGACTATCTTATGGAAATCCAGGAAAAAAGCACGTTCAGGTCTTCAGAACAATTGGAGTAAGGGTGTGGGATGCAAGTGTGGGCTCTCCCCTTCTTCCACCTTGTCCCTTTGCTGCAGTTCCCCATCTCTTCTCTCTCGTCACCTTGGTGTACATCACTTTCCTGGTCCACGTGGTGGATAACACGATGCCAATACCTTTGAAGGTGAACCTGTTGCCATTTCAGCCAAGTGGAGAAAGAATGAATACTTCACAATTTCCCGGGAAGCATCCCCTTACATCCAACTACATCAGTTCCCAATCACAGCGGGAGCAGGCAGGGTGAAGAGATGGGGGTTTTATGTTGCATTATTGTGAAAGTTGATCAGGAACCATTTAGGTTTAGTAGGAGAACAATGACAGTTCTTCAAAGAAAAGGAAGCCAATTCTCAAGAGAAGAGACGTATGAGCAGACAAAAGCATCAGTTTGCACTCAAGCTGAGCAGTATTAATTCTGTTAAGCCATTGGGATGCCTTCTGATAAGCTACTGAGAAGCAGCATAGCATTTGGTGAGGTGTCACTTTTACAGCCAAGCTTCTGGGGTTCACATCCCAACCCTGCTGCCTAGAAACTGTGTGGCCTGGCTCGAGCTTCTTTTCCTAACGGTGCCTCAGCTGCTCCTCCAACACAGGAGGGCCGCGCACACCCACTCCTGCAATTAGTACTTGACCAGAGTTTCCAGCAGTGTCACCGTATAGTAAGTACTCAACTTGTGTTAACTGTATTATTTTCACTGGCCTTGTGTTTTAATGAGTTAATATAGCATCCAAAAGAGCCTGACAATTCAAAGGAAGTGTTGACACTACAAAGTGTCACAGAACAGGGTGGTTACAGGCACAAGCTATCAAACCATCTGCAGATGTGTACTATCAAAAGAAACGTTAGACACACTTCAGGTTTTTTCAGATATATTCCCACACATTAGTAGAAATACTGTCATCTTGACCAAAAAATGGCAATCATTTGGATATGTGAGTGTGTATTTGTATATAAGAAAGAAAAAGAATTTTTTTCTATAAATGGACATGTGATAGGATCATATGTCACTAACCCATCTGTTCACTGCCCCCCTGACTGCCACATACAGATGCTCTCGGGGGTGTGTCTCCTCTGACCTCACTAGTTCTCTGTCAGACTTGGTCACGCACCATGGAAACAGACGGAGTCAGTGAAGGCTGTGCCAGACAGGATTTAGAGACATACTTAAAGAGCCTGTTTCTCCGGGTGCTACGTCTAGATAAACGATGGCAGCCCAGGAGGCAAAACAGGAGGAGGAGTATGTGCTCAGAGAGCAGGCAGTGGGGTCACCTTGAAGCTGGTCAGGGAGCAGTCCCTCTGAAAGGTCCAGCTGGAGCGCAGGAGCAGATGTCCTACAGAGCTGTCTGTCCTCCTGCTCCCACCTGGAGAGACCTCAAACAGCTACAAAGACACAAAGGCCAGCCCAGTTTGGAGTAGCATAGTCAGTGCCACGGGGATCCCACCCAGCAACACCCCCTCTGCACACACGCTAACTGCCGAGCGCTCACGCCGACCATCTATCTATTGGACACACGTAGCCATAAGAAGCTGGACACCTAGGCCAGTGACGTTCTCTGCCCTGACCAGAGTGTATCCAAACAAAAGCAATTTGTGACTCAAGTGTACACCAGCTGCACATAGATTAAAGGACATATTAGCTTGGATTTTCAGAGATAAAAGATTTGAGAGAAATCACAATCTGTGAATGAGGATGTGGCTGGAAAACTGTCAACTGCTCAATAGTTGACAAACACTGTCAAGCAATCTGCAGCTCTACCAGCTACCTGTAAGAGTTACTGCTGTCCACAGCTTTGCTACCACAGGCAGAAAATCATCCAAAGACGGTTAAAAAAGAAGCAACAAAACCATTTCTTTTTCTGTTGTCCTTTTTCCCCCCTTCCATTGCCTAATGTATTAATCTTTACATCTCTTGTAATGTTCTATTAATGTCTGTTGACTGGCTTCTTACTGGCAAATCTTTCACCTGTTTCTCATAACCTAAACATCAGTAGTCGTCCAACACAGGTTGAATGATTAAACACCACAACTTTCTCCACATCCACTTGCAGTTTCTGGAAAATGGTAGTTTGCACTCCTTCATTCTCAGCTACTTGGCTCTTTTTTCCTCTAGATACTGAAATCTTTCCAAACAATTTCAAGTAGCAAATATTTTCCGGTCAAAGAGAGAAGATGTGACTTTTAAAATTCAATAATTCTTAATTATTATTGTACATTTAAACATACCCACGTTAACAAAAAACACGTGTGGACGTAACGTTATTTGGTAAGTCTGCTACTTTCTGAAGGAACAGGACTGTCTCATCAAGCTACAATAATTTCACAAAATAATAAGTGTCTCAAAATGAATACCATCAAAAGATATGCCTGTCATTGTATTTTTAAAAAAATAATCAAAATATCTACCACGAAGATGGTAAGTTTCCCACCAGGAAATTTTTAGCATTTTATGTCAGATACAAGGTGGGTTTTTTTAAATCTTCCCATGTGTGACCAGGAGGACATTAGTCTCACTCTTGCAAAGCCATCCAGGTTCAAAGATGCTGGAGTTCAGGCAAATCGATCACGTTGCAGCTGCTGGTCCCAAATCCTGAGATCCAGGCTGCTGTTGGCCCTTCACTTGAACTCCTACTCGCCATCTCTGTTACTGGGCTGCTCGCTTTTCAAGAACTTGTATTTTGACACCTTTTGCTTAATCTTGGTATTTTGCTAATATTTCACCCTCTGCTTCTCTGGAGCGTGCCTTTGGCTTCAGCCTTGCTACACTTCAGCCTCAGCTGATACACAATACTTACTAGGAGCATTGCAAAGGAGAGTTCCTGCTGAGGGGATTTGGTCTAAAATTACCTTCAAAGACCCTTTAAAAGCTAAGAGTCTTATGAGCCTATGAGTGCATGAACAGTCAAGATGAAACCCACCCAATTGTTGGTGATCTAAACACTGGGTGCAGGCACCACTCCACATAAAGCTGTCATCATTGTCCTCTTCAAATACGAACAAAAGTAGAAAACATGGTCAATATTCAATCATGGTCAAATTTGCATTGGAGAGACTCCTAGGGAAAATTTATTTTATGTTTTATTCTGCATCAATGTTTCTGCATGATTTAAGTTATAGATTTCCTTATTCTTGAAAACATGCAAATGGCCACAAATGACTAAAACATTTTCCAATTTAAATGTTAAACAAATATTTATGAATAACTATAACAATAATAATTTAAAAATTGAGGGTACCTCCTGATTGGCCACATGGAAATAAAATGTTGATACTGACAACACTGTCAAGGACCCTACACCTGATGGAAAATTTGAATTTACAATAGCAATTCAGTTAAGGAAGACAGAGCCGTGCAATTAAAGAACGCTTTTTTCCATGTAGTTTTATTTTTTTAAAACATTCTCCAGAGGTGCTTGTGCGCCGCAACTTATATTTTAAAAAATAGCAAAGTTGTCATGATACATACCAAAGTAATGAAGCATCTTCCACCTAGGGCTTTTTGGTAGGTTTTGTTGCATGTTACCATGTCTCTTCAAAGAACAAAAATTCATTTGATTTTCCTCACCAAATTCCTGAATGTCTACAAAAGCCAGGCAGGGGGGAGACTTTACATTTTCCTATCCCAAAAATCAAAGGGCAAACTTTATCTTGAGCAAAATTCCACTCTGCCTTACCCCCAAAGTTTTAAACAAATGTGTGAGGTTTATTCATGAATCTCCAACTGAAAACATAAGGCATAATAATCATTTCTAGGCAGCCAACTGATGAAACCACTCTACAGTTTATTTGTATTGCTCTTATCCTGCTTAAATAGGATTGAGTATGTCAGCCCCTTCTTGCCTTCGAACCCAGAATGCTGAATAGCAGTTTCTGCTACAGTCAGATCAGTTTAGCGTAAAACTACCGACAGCCTAAGATTTGTGTACAATCCAACTACTTTAGCCGTTAGCTACAATTTTCTCTCAAATATGCAGACTTATGGACCAAGATAACATATTTCACTGGTTACCAGAGTAACAGCTGCTGTAATGAAGACTCAGGCTGGTTTGTAACATGTGCTTTCTGTAATGGACACAACCTTAGGGTGGACTAGAGCTGGGTGGGTGTAATAATCCCACCCACATAGCCCCAACATCCTTACCAAATCACACATTATGGGTGAAGTACAGACTCTGCTGCACAACTCAACATATTTCACATTTGCTGTGATCAGCCAGCATATAATTTTCTTTTGAGTGATCACAACTATTGGCAAGCAAAGGATTTTATTTTCTGAATATTTGCATTAATTTTTGGCCACAGAAATAGAATTTTCTAGAAATTACTGCCTTAGCATGTATTCTTAAAGAATCACATATATGAAGGGGCTGTCACTACCCAATCTATTTTATTACTGGATTATTTCTTTGAATGTAACAATATTAAAACAATTTTGATCATGCCTTGAAAAATATAAGCAGGAGATAAATTCAGAAACACACAAATATTTTCTAATATCCTTTTTTAATTTAGCAACCACTCTTATGTTTTATCTAAACCATTTTACTTCAAGTATTTCAAAGAAAAAAATCCTTCAAATCTTCAGAAAATAACTCAGATGCTTTTATTTAAAATGAGTTTTGCCATTAGGGAACTGTTACTTTATAGGAAGCTATCGTCAAATAGAAATTCTAATCACTTTGCTACCCACTTCAGGAGAGTTCATAACAGCCAGATACACGTGACCTTCCAAAGTTAGTTTACTTTGGATTATAGCTTGATTCCCCAAAGATTTGGATATTTAACAAGGAATTACTACTGACTTTAAAAAGTTCACAAAAGATACGAAGTACGCGATGTCTGCTAAACATACAAATACAAAAAGGCCAACATACCTATAAATGTGCAATTCATCTTAGCCTGATTAGCAACAGTTTGCAAAATGGTTCCATTAATCCTCACACAACCACCCCCCACCTCAATCCAGAATCAACAAAATCTTCAGCTTATTTAAGCTTGAAACTTGAGAAAATAATCTTACACTTTATTGGAACTCCAAATGCAGCTGTAGGTATACCTCTGAGACCTTCGTGGGGTTGGTAGACACCTCAGTAAAAGAGTTTTATTAGCATTTAATTTATTTAATTTTGAAGGGATTAGATGAAATGTTAGCATAACTGACTGCAATCCACATTCCACAATCAACAACCCAAAACCATTACTTCTTCCAAGAAAATGACCGTGTATTTTGAGAATGGCTTTATACAGTCAGCATGTTTTGCAGGTTTCTCTGGAAGGGGAAAAAAAGATGAATAATATGAGGTTTTTCAGCTAACTAGCTACTTAAGAAGGAAACTTTCATAAACTAAAACCTCAGCAAATCACGTCAACCTGCTTAAAGGCAAATCTATGCCTTTAATGTTCATGCCTATCTGAAAAAAAAATTATTCTCAATTTATTACACAAGTTTATGTTCACTGCTGCGCATCACAGGGGCTAAATTAAAATGCATTGTAGAAAAACTTTCGGGTCATAACTGAGTATTTAAACAGCTTTTCTTATTGCACTGGCATATGAAACAGCTTTTCTTATTTCCCTTGAAATAAGGGCCTTTAGGTTCAATCTTTAGGGAAAAAAAATCAGTCAGAAACTAGACAGGTGATATCTCACACACACAAAAATAATATCAATGAAATGCATTTTTTACTGATTTCCTCCTTATGTGCCTATTTTATGTACCAATGTATAATGGATACAATATTTCCAGAGATTATTTTCCAGCCAGTAAATTAATTGTGAATCATGAAAGGGGGAAAAAAAATCAACACTCCAAACAAAGAAAATTACCTGCTGCTTTCATACAAATCTGAGCTGGCATTTGCAGCACAGGATGCTGGCTTTTCTGTGCAGCATCCATTTAAGCTGGCATCTGACGACAGTGAGCACGTTGCCAACATCAGCTGCATGCCAACCCTATCACTAGTCAGGCTGGCAGCCCCGAAATGAAACAAAGACCAGATTATTGGCCTGGAAAATATCAAGAGGGAGGAACTGCTGCTTAAGAGGCATTTAAATAATCTTCCTATGTTTCTTAACAAGATTACCCCTAAAAGCCCCCTGAGAAACCAACTTCTTCCTCCCTGATGTTTTGTGCTCTCCTGGTTAGAAAGCTCTGGACTGTCTGTACTGTACCTCTCCACCAAGTGTGGAAGTCCGGCCTCACCCGCGTGGCCTGCCGCTCTTAAGGAGGATGTCAGACAGCCAAAACCCATGCTGAGAATCTACGGCTTAGTACACCTCTGTCCAGGGCCACCAGGAGGAACTCGGCGGTGTTCGTACAGGGGCCAAATGCCTGTGCCTTTTATTGACCTCCTAGCCTTTTACTTGTATGAGTACGCATACCTACCCAGCAAACCTAGGACACAAACTGAGGACTGTTTTTCCCATCTAAGTATAGAAAAAAATGAGGTTGCAAGAAGCCAGGAGATTTGCTGGTGATTTCTCAAAATTCCACATATCATCCTTCTCTGCCTTTCTATCCCCTGGGCACTGCTAAAGTCTTCCTTCCTTACAGTTGTGAAGTGATCAATTTACACAATGCCTCAACGGCAATGATGAGAGATAATCACACATTTCGGTCTCATTTGCCATTTAGATGGATGGTGCCTACCACTTTAGGTTACACATGTCACTTGGAAAAGCTACTGGTAAATACCACGCCATGGTGGCAGAGACCTCCCTTCCCTCTTACCACCTTCAGATGACTAAAAGTAGTATGAAGGCTAGAACGCCTCTTCAAAGTCCTGGAAATTCTATTAATTAGTGTTAGGCTTATAATACATACCCTTTTAAACACTTACCATTCTACTAAATGACTTCCCAGAAAGAATTTTAAACTGCAGAGAATTTAAACTGTTAATGGGAATAGCCATATCACCTCAAAGCTTCCTCTCCTAAATAAGAATTTAAGAGTTTCCCAACATGTTCTACAGAACCCCATAAATAATTGCTTTTAGGATGACAACATTCAACTATAAACAGTGAGTGTGGAGAAGTTCAGGTCATTTTCTACACATGTAGCCATAACCTATAAAATCTGCTAATTGAAAAGACCCCCAAGAAAGTTAGGACATAGATCCTAAAAATGAAGAAACAAAGATCAATTCCGGTGTGGGATACTGAATTTCTAAGTTCAATGTTAATCCTGAATTGCTTAGAAAGATTGTTTGTCTTTAATTATTATAATATTCTCATTCAATTAAAAAAATAGGTGTTGTAATTCAGACTTTTAATTAAGCAAATTAGCTTTTGACATTTTCTTGGAAAAAGATGTACTCAATGTGGCTTTTTCCCTTTACTTACAATTAAACATTCCTTAGCACTTTTTAAATACTTTGGTAAGAAATACACAATTTATAGCAACATGCCAAATTTTTCAGACACTGAGGAGGCAGCTGCTAACCTCAGGCATCATACATTTTAGCAAGAGGTGGAAATGTGCATTGAATCTGAATGACTTTTTTTTTGTAGTAAAGGATGCAAAAACTACAACGTACCTGTAGCAAAATCATTTTCAATTCTTGAGACCACCCCTACTGGTATTCCTACAACTCTGCTATTTCATTTATTGAAGCAAAACAGATCCTTCCCCTGCCTAAGTATGTCTTCACTTTGCTTTCATGTCTCCACTATAAATTTCCCGTTGCCACATTCCTGTTGCTCTGTTGCTCAGAGTTGTCAGAGGAAAAAATTAACTCTGTCACTGAACAAAGACCTGACTGTATTAATATTTTCCTAAAGTGTCGCTGAAGAAGCCCTGTGAATTGAGCATTAACTACAGGAGAAGTATCATCTTTGCCATATATACTGTAAGTCTCGTATCACACTATTCCTAATAATTTTTAGAGGACAATCAGCTGCCATCAACTGTGCAGAGATCATAAACACCATCTTCTCACTGCTTCTGTTACTCAAGTGTTCATTTTTATGGTAAAGCTAATGAGTCTCATCCTTATAGGTAATCAAACATAAGTCTTTGTATTTTAGCAAAATAATAATAAATATAAAGCTTTATTTCTTTTGGAGTAAGCATCCACTCTGGTGTTCCTCTCATTAAGAAGTTAGATTTTTAAAACAGGTTCTATTTGTTGGCTAGGTACAAAAGCTTCCACAGAATTAAGATGGTGAGGCCTTGAAATTAACATCTCTGCCTCCTTTCATGATCCCTTGTTTGAGACTCCCCTCCTATTTGGGCAACTTGATCCAGTTCAAGAGCACGGAGAATTGATCTTTTAAGACTCATAAAATATTTGCTTTTTCAAAAAGAATAAAGGAAATAAAACAAGTGATTGTGTATATGTGTATTTGTGCCTATTTGAAATCAAGTTCTTTGATATGCAATACTGATCCTATCATCAGGGAAAAGAAAAAAACATTTTAAAGAACTCTTTTTAAAAAAAAAAGGTTCCACTTCATTTCATAAAACCTGAAAAACTGTAGAAGTATATCTAGTTATTCATCTTTGAAGTCACCTGCTCAGTCAAACATTCTTAGCTGTATATCTGCGGTTTCAAATGTTTGCTTTTGTAATAAAACAATTCTAACCTTATGAGACTGTCAACTCTGCAGAATAAGATCAGCTAACTAAAAGCTTTTGCTTTGGTTTTTCAACAATGCAATAGAAAAAAAATGAAAAGGAAGATGAGGACAAGAATAAGGTGGTATTCAAACAACTTGAATGAATATGAGAAAGAAAATTACAGTACTGAAGCCACTGAATAATGGTCTGTGATCTTATCAATTTTCATAAATTAAGCAGGTTGAAACTGGTGGGTGTTTAGCTAGCAAATTTGAGTGACTAAAAAGAGGCTGATGAAAAGCAAATACCGTCAACTCGATTTTATCTGTGGGCAGATTTACCAACTTGTGGGGTAGCGATGCCATCTGATCTTTCGCCCACCAACATCTTTGTGTTGTTCCAAAATTCCAGGCCACTTGGGGCTACTAGAAAACCCTGTCTCCATCCCCACTGGGCACACTGGCTATTTATACCACCTGAAAACCATTTCCTGCGGCCAGTCACCACAGTGAAGGGAATGAAATCATTTCCCCGATTCATCACCAAAGACATGATTCCCCAAGTTTTAATGTATGATGCTCTTCTTTAAAGAAAATGTTATTGCTTGCACACTCTGTGTCAGGCACTTTGCCAAGGATGTGTGGATAACAAGCATAACTCGTTTTATTGCACTTTGCTTTATCACGCTTTGTAGATATGTTTTTACTAATTGAAGGTCTGTGACCATCAAGTCGATTGGCACCACTTGTCCGACAGCATGTGCTCACCTCATGTCTCTGTGTCACATTTTGGTAATTCTCACAATATTTCAAACTTTTTCATTTTTATGATATCCGTCATGGTGAGCTGTGATCGTGATCTTTGATGTTACTGTTGTAATTGTTTTAAGGCACCTCAGACTGCACCCATACAAGACAGTGAACTTAATCAATAAATGTGTGTGCGCTCTGACTACTCTACTGACTGACCGCTCCCCATCTCTCTCCCTCTCCTCGGGCCTCCCTGTTCCTTGAGACACAAAAATATTGAAATTAGGCCAATTAATAGCCCAAAAATGGTCTCTAAGTGTTCAAGTGAAAGGAAAGTTGCACATCTCTTACTTTAAATCAAAAGCTAGAAATGATTAAGCTTAGTGAGGGAGGCATGTCAAAAGCTGAGATAGGCCAAAAGCTAGGCTTCTTGTGCCAAACCGTCAGTCAAGTTGTGAAGGCAAAGGAAAACTTCTTGAAGGAAATTAAAAGTGCTACTCCAGTAAGCACATGAGTGATAAGAAAGTGAAACAGCCTTATTGCTGATATGGAGAAAGTTCTAGTGGTCTGGATAGAAGATCAAACCAGCCACAACATTCCCTTAAGCCAAAGCCTAATCCAGAGCAAGGTCCTAACTCTCTTCTATTCTATGAAGGCTGAGAAAGGTAAGGAAGCTGCAGAAGAAAAGTTTGAAGCTAGCAGAGGTTGGTTCATGAGGTTTAAGCAAAGAAGCCATCTCCACAACATAGAAGTGCAAGGTGAAGCAGCAAATGCTGGTGTTAGAAGCTACAGCAAATTATCCAGAAGATGTAGCTAACATAGCTGATAAAGGTGCCTACACTAGACAACAGATTTTAAATGCAGATAAAACAGCCTTCTATTGGAATAAGATGCCATCTAGGACTTTCATAGCTAGACAGAAGTCAATGCCTGGATTTAAAGCTTCAAAGGACAGGCTGACTCTTTTGTTAGGGGCTAATGCAGCTGGTGACTTTATGTTGAAGGCAATGCTCATTTACTATTACAAAAATCTTAGGGCTCTTAAGAATTATGTTAAATTTAGTCTGCCTGTGCCCTATAAATAGAATAATAAAGCCTGCATGACAGCACATCTGTTCACAGCATGTTTTATTGACTATTTTAAGCTGTTGAGACCTACTTTTCAGAAAAAAGATTCTCTTCAAAATATTACTGTTCATTAACAATGAGTCTGGTCACCCAAGAGCTCTAATGGAGATGTACAAGGAGACTAATGCCATTTTCGTGTCTGCTAACACATCACCCATCCTGCAGTCCATGGATTAAAGAGTAATTTCAACATTCAAGTCTTATTATTTAAGAAATACATTTTTCAAGGCTATAGCTGCCATAGACAGTAATTCCTCTGATGGATAAGTAAATTGAAAACCTTCTGGAAAGAATTGATCATTCTAGATGCCATTAAGGACATTCACGATTCATGAGAAGAAGTAAAATATCAGCATGTACAGGAGTTTGAAAGAAGTCGTTTCCAGCCTTCATGGATGACTTTGTGAGGTTCAAGGCTTTAGCAGAGGAAGTAACTGCGATGTAATGGAAATAGCAAGAGAACTAGAATTAGAAGTTGAGCCTGAAGATGTGACTGAATTGCTGCAATCTCGATAAAACTTGAACAGATGAGGAATCATTTCTCATACACGAGCAAAGAAAGTGGCTTCATGGAATCGACTCCTGGTGAAGATGCTGTGAACATTGCTGAAATGACAACAAAGTGTTTATAATATTACATAAACTAAGTTGATAAAGCAGTGGCAGGGCTTGAGAGGATTGACTCCAGTTTTGAAAGACGTTCTACTGCGCGTAAAATGCTATCAAACAACATGGCATATTACAGAGAAACTGTCTCTTTCACCTTCCCTGTGGTAGAGCGAATGATCCCAGAGGTAGCTTGTGACCCAAGCTGAACTAGTCAGATTCTCCTGGGCTGAGCAAAGACTGCAGGGCAGGAAGAAAGCTGGAGCTTTGTCGCCCTATGGCAGCATCAACAGAGTCAAAGAACCCTTGCAGTGAGAACACCACACTGCTCTGGGTGTCTTCCCGTGGCCTAGCTGTCAGACCATCCTTTGATTACAACAGCCACTCAAGATCTCTCCATTAAACCCTCTTTCTTGTGTTATTCAGAGTTGATTTCTGATGCTTGCAAGCAAAGGAAACCTCTTGAAGTCTGTAATATTCTGATGCCTCATAATATGTATACTAGGTAGTTGGTACCCAGGAATAAGGAAGACATCATCCAGCTCCTCAAGGAATTCAAAATCTAGAAGGAGAGACACACATGTATGTATTTAGTCAAAGTTCTCTCAGGAATGTGGAAATATATTATCATAGCATAAATGAATGAATGATTAATTCTGCTTAGGAAATTTCAGAGAAAGTTCACAGGCAGTTGGTGATTTGTAGCATTCAATTGCTTTTTTATCTGTGATACCTGAGGATCCCCTAGCTATATTATCAGAACTCTTTGTTTGGAGAAACAACAAAACTTATTCACTGACTTATTTTTATTTTCATTTGTTCAATATTCATATATTGAGCAACTATTTTACTTAAGTATCACAAAAACTTGGCATTGAAAAATAAATAAACAAATTAGTTAACAAACAAACCAATAAACCCACTTACTGGTCTCAAAGAAAAAAACATGTGTAACCAATACTTGCAATGATGTTTTCTGCACCTAGCTTCTTAGCCTTGAGCTCCTTGTAGTACAGAGGAAAGAGGGCAGATTTTGCAATCAGACAGACCTGAGTTTAAGTGTGGCTCTGACACCAGCCCTGAGTATTTGGACAAGCAACCTAAAATCTCTGCATCTCAGGTTCCTCATTTGTAAAATGGACATCATAACTCTTGCCTCATATACTTGTTGAAAGACTCAGTGGGGAAACGATGTAGGTTAGATGTCTGACACAGTTCTCCCTGAGCTAAAATTGCGCTGTTGGCATGGCTGCATCCTTTCCCGAGGATCTAGGGGAGATTTGTTAACTCGCCTTTCCAGTTTGTAGAGCCTGCCCACACTCCTTGGTTCAGTCAAGGCCCCTTTCCACCTATAAGCAAGCATGGCCAGTGAAATCTTCACATTGCCTTATTTAACTCTCTTCTGACTCCTTCTTTCACATATAAGGACTCTTAATTAAACTGTACTCACCTGGGATAATCCAGGATATACTGGGATGATCTCTCCTTCTTCCAGTCAGCTGATTAGCAACCTTAATACCTTCTGCGATCTAAATGTCCCCTTGCCACATAACTCGACATAGTCACACATTCCAGGGAGTATGGCATAAGCATCTTTGGGAAGCCATAATTCTGCCTGCCACAATAATGAAAAGTAGAAACCATAAGTGAGCCAGTACATATTGTAAGACCCACACTCACCATGGACAGATCACTTATTTATGAGTTATCAATATTTGGGAAGCTTCTTAGGCTTTATATTGCACACGTGCCTGTGTACACAAACAGAGAGAAGGTTTGGACATTGCACTCTAAATAGATTATGGATTATATTAATAGAAAGATAATATGCCTCTTTCCTATGACATTACTTGCTTTGCATTACACTTCTGTTTTGAAGTTCTTTTCTTTCCGTGTGCACAGACTAAATTAGTGTCATACAAATTGTCTTTCTCTTCGTTCATCACTTTGGCCTAATCCACTTCTAACCTTTAAGAAATCTACCAGGACTACGGTTGTCATATGCCACCATTCCCCCAAATACACTGCGAAATCAGTGAAGTGACTAATAAATACCGAAGCAAAAATATATCTTTAAAATGAACTTGATGGTTTGCCTGTGTGCTGATAAGAAGTGCTCAGGAAATTAATTAACAGGATATTTTCTTAATTAACTCCCAAATTACAGGTTGCAATATAAAACACAAGGAGTCGCATGTGATTTTTAGAATATTTTGCTTAATAGGAATGTGATGGATGAGAGAGAGGGAGAGAAGGGAAAGAGACGCCACCAGAACGCCCACCACCTGTCCAAGCTACACTTAAAAAGTCATAACGTCACTATGGGTTATTTGTAACAGGCCTTTACTAGAAAAATAAAGCTCCTCCCCCCAGATTATAGCAGGTCTATGAGTAATTTGTCCTTGAAATGAAAAGTACTTCTCCACATTTAAAGAAAAAGTAAAGTTCCAAACTTTGGTAAAATTGCAATCAAGTTCTTAGTCCCACGTTAATGCTGCATCTGTAGGTCACGAGGAAAAGGAAGCCATCGGAATACATTCACCTCAAGTTCTATTTCAATGTTTTTCTCAACCACTTTGTCATTATTGCCCCACCTAAGATGCATCTCCAGATCTCTTTCTTCCAAACCAGTCTCCACCATGAAATTTTAATGCCGCAGATGCATTGTACATCTATGTATGCACTGCATGTATACGTGTACTTTATACTCAAACAGAGGCCTCCCCCTGCAAAGAACTGATATTGCCTTATGGAGAATTCAAGCTTATTTGATGCCTATCTATATTCATTTGTTTATCCCCTCCCACAAAGTTCTGTTGAGCGCTTGCTATGTGCCAGGCACACAATTGTGAACACAAACGCCATTCTCACTGTAACAAGGCACACACACAGCAGGCAAACCAATAAATATATAACACATCCCAATATTGGCTTTAAGAAGAAAATATCAAGAGCACAAAATGTTTCTCTGGACTGACTCTTTCATAATTAAAAAAAAAAACAAAAACAGTTTATTGCCTGCAGCACTCCCTCGCTAGAAAGTCTAAGAAAACGGCGGGTGTCTGAGAGCAGCAAGAGAGGCTGACATTAACAGAGGAGCTCTCTTGAGCAGCCTCATTTCTCTGCATACTGTTTGCAGAGCTGCCGACTGCCTATCTGTACAAAGCCCTGTTGCAGTGGGTTTTTTCTCCGTGTTGGTGAATCCCTTCCTCCAGCCTGTCTCATGGGAAGAACAGGCATCTGAAGGAGAAAAATGGTTAACTCCCAAGACAGGAGGGACAAATAAGGTTTGAAGGTATGAAGCTGGCCAGGTTCCTCTTTCTTCAGTTATAAGTATTAACAATGAAATCTATAACCCACCATTTGTTCTGAAAAAGACATGTAGACATTCTAATGTGAAGAATGACCCTATAATATAATGAACACCCCTTGGCATGTTCCAACAGTTTTTTAATCATAAAATACAAGGTATGCTCCCCTAATAAAACTTAGAATGTTGAAAGAAGTATAAAAGATGAATGACTCAGAGTCCCATTCCACTAACAGAAGCAAATTTAACGTTTCGTTTGAAGTCTGGGAGAGAGGAAGACATCAGGAAACAGAAAGCAAGAGGGAGCGCAGGGACCAGTGGGGGGCAAGGCAGCTAAGGACCCGCTGGCAGCGCAGGGGGAAGGGGAAGCGGTTGGGGTCCGCCAGAAGGTCTGAGTCATGAGCTTGGCAGGACACTGCATGGTCATTGGGTCACCACAGCAGCCGAGATATTTTTTCTGTCTTTGTGATGGTAAACACACATTCACTGAGATATCCTGGCTGTGTCTCTCTTCCTTGAACCTGAAAATGATTAACTGAACCTGATTTGTCAGGTGCTTCAACTTCTAAATGAATGTCATTTCATTCAATGATTTGACTCCAGATATTAGAAACAAGGCCTGTTTATTTCCCTTCATTATATGTTCCTCTGTCTTTCTTAAGAATGACTTCTTTTCTTTGATGTAGTCAAGAACTGTTAGTGTGACCATCCTCCCTATCTTGGAGTGTGGCCCACTAGCTAGGCTGACCAGTGAACCAGGTAAGAGAACCCAGACTAGGTCTAAATGGAAAAGCCTAGAAATGTGATGATGTGTCTTCAGGCTACTGGGCATGGAGCCAAGAGTCATGAAGTCCAGCCCAGCAGAAGCCAGAAGGATGGTCTGATACAATCTACTCAAAAGGAGGTATGGAGCAAAATGTAGAAAGAAGAAGAGGCAGTATAGAAGAGGTGCTTGGAGCTTGGACTCTGGCTCCAGTGTGGGAGGGCACAGCTTTTCCCACTTACTGGTTGCACGAGTCTGGGCAACTCCCCTGACTTTCATGTGCCTCACTTTCCTCCTTTGTAACCTGTGGACAGGTATAGCGTTTATCTCATGGTGTTGTTAAATAATAAATACTATTGACTAATCATTAGCAAAATACTTGGAACAATGCCTGGTACAAAATAAATACTATACATAAATGTTTATTAAATAAAGTAAGTGAATGAATCTGAAAGAGTAATCTCTAGGGTAAGGGAGCCCCAGAGAGCACGCCTCCTATGGCAAAGCCCCTGGCTAAATCCTTGGGTGGAAAACAACTGTTAAGGTACCTGGCCAGGCCAGATTTGAGTGAACATTGAAAAACAAATAAACAGAAAAATGTGTATAAATGGAGAGCTTTGTTTAAAGACCACATGCTCAATGCAATTTCCACAATGAAGAGGAAGGTTGATTTAACATTGTGTCAGTATATCTAATCCAATTCCTCGGGGGATTAGTTTCATGGAATACTGCCATTGTTGGTGAAGCTTCTTACTAGTGTTTCTGAGAATAGTTGACTTGCAAAATGGATGTTGCTATCATGGTGTTAGAGTAATAATTTTTATTAACAATAACTGCAACAATAAAACACTCCATCTGGGATTGGCGTGCACAATGAGCAAAGCCCCCATCTATTTCTCCCATTCATGACATTCTGAGAAGTGGAAAGATTATCAGTCATGGTTTCTCACTGCCATGGCACCAGCGCTTGCACTGTGTCCTCGGGGAAACGGTACTGGTAAAGCTCCTCTCTCACCAGGGAGCTGTAGACCATTCAGGGACCTCATTTGCCTCCACAGAGAACTGTCTTGACTGGCCCTGAGATTACACAGAGACCCATTTTTCTCTCACTATGTCCATTTTTTTTCTCTCTCCCATATGTTTTCTGTTTTATAAGATTTCTACATAAGGCAATATGCCAGTCATTTACTCTTGTTTAAAGTGGATTTGCTACATGCAAGGCACCGTGGTAGCTTCTGGTGCAATAATGATGGGCAAGACAGACATGCCCCATCTGGATGGAGTATACAGTCTACTAGCTTAGAGGGGTGTATTAGTCAGGGTTCTCCAAAGAAACAGAACCAGTAGGACGGAGAGAGAGAGAGAAAAATACCCATTGATTTTAAGGAATTGACTCATGTGATTTTGGAGACTGAAAAGCCCAAAATCTGCAGGGCAGGCTGGCAGGGTGGAGACACAGGGAAGAGCTGATGTTGCAGTTTGGGTTTCAAAACAATCTTGAGGCAGAATTCCCTCTTCCTCAGGGGAGGGCAGTCTGTTTTCTCTTGAGGCATTCAACTGATTGGATGAGGCCACACATAGGATGGAGGGTAATCTGCTTGACTCCAAGTTTACTAATTCAAATGTAAATCTCATCTAAAAAATACCTTCAGAGCAACATGCAGACTGCTGTTTTATGAAGTATCTGGGGACCATGCCTAAGCAAGTTGACACATAAAATTAACCATCACAGGTGGCAAGCGGGCATTTTACACTCAGGGTGAAGAAGGCTATGGAAGAAACACACAGAGTTGTCCAATCACAGCAGAGAAGCCCCATCTCAGATTCCAGTGGTCATGAGAGGTTTCCTAAAGGCATGACACCTGCTCTGGGGGCTGTGTTCAGACAGAAGGAATAATATGTGCACAATTCTTAACTGTAGTGCAAATGTGAAGAGATAGTGTGGAAAGATTTTAACCAGGTACATTTTTTACTCCAAGCATTATTTTTAGAATCTCCTATTAAGGCTCTACTCATACAATTTGCCAAATTGCCAAACGAAAACTGGAAGAGAAAAAAAAAGAATCTTACTGAGTTTTTGAGTTATTTCTATGCTTGGAATCGTATATGTTAATTATATATGGTGCACGATAGCCCTTGGCAAACAGTTCAGTTGAAAAACAATACATTCTCATTATCACAATTATTAAAATAGGTTAAGTTCTATCTTTAGATTATTATATATTTTAGATGCACAATATGTGTGTGCATGTGCACACTGCTTTGTTAGTATTAAATAAATACAAAGAATAATTATTCTGCCTTAATTAATAAGTGTAGGATAAAAATCTGATGAGGAAACTTTGTTTTAAAATATCTTTCATTAAGGGAAGCCTGTCACGATTTTTTTAAGCTGCTATTTTCAGCTTCTCTTGCTTGTTCTGAAGTATCTGGTATAAACAATATCTTTTTTCTTCACACCTTTCTTGAAGCTTGTGGGGGTGGAAGTAAAAACAGATCTATGAGGAGAGAGCAAAGATGTTCAAGTCTCTTTTCCTTCAATCCTGACTTCAAGTAGCATTCACTTCACAGCGCTCCAAGAAAACAACAGCCCGTGTTACACACAACCAACGCCACCGACGTTAATTGACTCTTCACTGAGTCAACAAAGAAAAGGAAAGAACAACTTGAGAGTAATTTTAACTTCTCATAAACTCAAAACAACTTTTAAGGTTTTCAAACTTTCCAGTAATTTTAGAAGCTTTCACTTTATTTTCTCATCAGTTATTTTCAGGAAGAAATATGTATTTCCTATTAAACTAAAAGCAGCTCATTGATTATAATTTAAAAGGACAGATTAAAAATTAATATTTAGTAAACAGAAAAGCTCAGAAAATGTCTTCCTATCGATAAAATAATATTTAGAATTAGACATATATGAATAAATTTTAGAGCCTTGTGTCTAATTTCTCTAGAAAATAAAATGGAATTCAGTACCACATTGCATATAATGTCTTTGAAGAATGCATAATTTTATAACTGTAGCTTGGCTATTAATTTACTTTAAAGTAAATTACAATAACGGAATTTTTTCAACATCATATGTAAGTTAGAAACTTTTTCCATTGGTCTTAAAGTAAGAGTTTATGACCATTTTAATAATAAAAATTAGATAAGAAATGAAATGAAGAGCTTGAATTTCATTATATATAAATCAATTTCTTTCTTTATTAGAATTCCTTCACAAAAGGTATTAGGTAATTACCCTGTTATATTATAATACATGCACATAAAATATCTCAGCAACGAAAGTTAATTGAAGCTCCCTACTCATCACTTTAAATGTCTCTAAACTGCTTTGTATGGGGCAAATTAAAACAAAAGATCTTCTTTAATAAATTCTCAGAGAAAATTGATAACAGAGCACTACTAACCTCATAAATGATGTTCCCAGATATATTTAAAGCTTCATGTTAAATATTCCTCATTTATTTTTTAGACTTGTTTTATATAAAGCATAATGAATACAGAGAGAGCAAAAAGATTTATAAACCACACTTTATTTTCTTAATATAAAAATCCAAGAGAGAAATAAAAATTACTAAGTCCATTTTGAATGGTTTGATTTTGCCATACATTATTTTTTCTTTTTCTTTATGATTTTATTCTAAAATCAGAAAATAATCAGCAATATAAAAATGACTTTTTCTAATATACTAACAGTTTATCACATTTTCCTGACTTCTTGTTATTTAGTAATGAAAACTTCTATTTAATTTGTTAGTTATTTGCCTTCATTTAATTAACTTTTAAAAAATAACTTAAGTAAAAATGTGTAGTGACATGTCCTTTTATTTAAGAAAAAAAACAAAATATCACCTGCATATACGTTGTATATTAATGTGTCATATGGAGATGTATATACTGCCAGGAAATAATCTAATATCATGTGTTTCTTGGGAGCAAGTACAGGAGTTCAGCTAATACTATGTCTGAAATTTTTTTTTTTAAGAGACAGGGTCTCACTATATTGCTCAAGCTGGAGCACAGTAGCTATTCACAGATACAATCACAGAGCACTGCAGCACTGACTCCTGGGCTCAAGGGATCTTCCTGCCTCAGCCTTCCAAGTAGCTGGGACCACAAACACAGTCCACCACGCCTAGCCATGGAAGTATTTTTTTTTTTTAATTAACACATATCTCCTTTGCTTGTTATAAGACTTCTAGATATGATTCCAGGAAAAGAAAAACAATTATGAAAAGAAAATCACAAAGAAATAATCATAAGTTTTCACATACTACATAAGATAAAATTAAAACTGAAAACTAGACATTTGAGGAAATAGAATATGTCTTTAAAGGTTCCAATTCCAACATCAAAGACTTGACAGAAATAACAAATACAATTAAGTACCTGGGTGCAGGGAGAGTGGATCATTCCTGGATTGTCACATGAATGTTTAAAACAAAATAAAAAGTTCTTAAAATATTTGTAGAATGACAATAAAGCCACTTTTCCCCCTTTCTTTGATCTGAAACCCAGTCTTATTTCAAATCCGGATGAGGCAAGAAATACCTGAATTTAAAGAAAATAAAAAGGAATAAGTTCCTACTAACAAAAAGAAACCAGTGTTCAGATGGGACACTGCAGTTCACAGAGAGACATCTCTCTCCTGATTTACAGTTGTTAAATTTGAAGAGCATATATTTTCAAACACCTTTGTTGTCAAGGTTTATTTATGAAGATGTGACTTGCTTCTCAATGGAACTTCAAGCACTTTTTTTTAAACTTAATCCACCAGGGCCAGGAAGTGGAATCTTGATTGGAAGGTTCTGTCAAAGCCAGTTTGAGTGATGGTTGCACTTTTCATCAGCATAATCCATAATCCCCCTCCCACTGGCTGTCGTAAGTCATTGTCACAGCCACACACACGTCCTCGCAAAAGATGCTTCTGCATCCAATACTGGAGCCATTTGCAAGCTCCCGCAGTTGATATATAGGCTGATGTACACAAATTATCTAGTCAGAGCCTTCCTAAGAAGCACCTGTATACTGTAACTTACTGCCGAATTTATGACTTGTCAGGAAAACGTATGCCCTTACCGTGCTGTGTCAATCATGGCCTGAAACCTTTTACTCAAAACCTTCTAGCTATTTCTCACGCCACTCAAGGAAATTTGACATCTCAGAAAATTCAAAAATGTGTTTGTGTCAAAAGGGAAAAAGACTGAAATGATTCCTTATTTAACAAAGATAAGATCCATCATGTTTCAGTATAAGTCCATTTGCTTATTTAGAATGCTAATGTTCGTAAAAAACACTTCTTGATCAGTGGTCCTTTACTTTTCTATTTTATTTATTTGATTTGACTTTTATCTTTTAACGGTGAGAGGGCAGATATAAGGAAATATATTGGGTCACAAGTTAAAATTCTGTTGGATATGGTGATTTGCGATTACCAATAATGATAGAACCAGTGATTTTATGTGGGGGAGTGTATGCGTGCACGTGTGCGTGTGTATGTGTATCTGAATTGAGGACAGACACATATTGATAAATGCTTATCTCAGGAAAATTAAAAATGGTAAAAGTGGCTTCTGTACCTACCAAAAGCAATGTCACTGACATTATAGTCACTGGCATTATACCTTCCGGGTTTTTAACAGAAAATGCTGCCATACTGAATTTTTCTAAGTGTCACATTAGTGGATGGTGAGCAGCAAGACAGAATGGTTGGGTACAAGACTGAGAGCAAAGAAAGCTGGGCACACATCAGCATCATCATCCGTACTGGCATAGTGGGTGACACAGCCAGGAACCAAGGAGTTAATGGCCGCTCCTGGGCACAGGCAAGGTGAGGATCCAGCACCCAGACCTCAAGAGTCGGCGGAGTCAAAACCATGCACGACAGCAGCAGTCCGGTGGATTAAGGGGCACAGTGCCAGTGAATGGAAGGTATGGAGGGAGCCAGTTGGAAAACAGGTCCGTGCCGCCTGTCTGCTGGTATGCTGCCTGCCCAAGCATGAGGTGGCACTTGAACCTCCTCTGCAGAGGTGGGCAAAGGAGCTCTAGGGAATGTCTCCATTGTAAGTTAAGAAATTCAGAGTTGCTGAGCAGCAGGACTTAGGAACTGACTTAAAGGACTGAATCCTTAAAGTGTCTTTTAGCACAAGACTCATCCATGGCAATCAACATGCAAGTGAGCTTTGTAAAGGAAGGCTGAAAGCTGAGTCACCTAGACAACGATTTGCAGCTGTTATTCCCGGAGTCCAGGCAGCCTAAAGCCACATCATTCAATCCTCCTAAGCCAGCCTGGCAGTCACAACAGCACCTTGGTGATGCATCGGGTTGCAGGGCTGGAGGATTAGGGGCACCCTTGTTGGTGCTCCTCAGAGGAAGGAAGCAGCATAAACCTACAACAGCCTCCTTCCCTCGAGTCACCATTTAGGGAGGAAGAACCTCTAATACTCCTGATCTTGGCTTGAGCACTTTGATTGCAGGAACTGTCCACCGCCAAGAAAAAAGGAAACTTTAATCCTTAAAAAGACAGAGATGTGTGGTTAAGAGACTGTCAGGGTTGTTTTCCTGCTAAGTTTGTGCACTTGACTCACTGCCGATGGCATGCTATGGCCTGGACCTTCCCGTCAGTATCCTGGTTTTCTTTGTTCTTACCTCACATCCTAGTGAAATGCTTCCATTCCATGTGGAATCAGGAATTTTAAATCATCATATGGCACAAATTTTAGGTTTTCTTCATGGGTTTGTGTGAATCTGTTTATAAATACATTTAATGTAGTTTTACCACAAAGCAAACGATTCAACACATGTTCTCTCTAAATATATTAATACAAACAGTGTGGTTAACTATTTTAAAAGATCAAAATTTAGTAATTGTGGTTAGAAAACCTGAATACAATTTATGGTGCTACATTAAATACATCATCCCCATTGCTTGAAAAGAGGTGTCATTTTAAATATTTGAGAAAGACAACGTATCATCATAAGCAAATATTAGGTAATGGGAGGTACATGATAGGCAAAAGAGGTTATTCTAAAACCAGGCAGGCTGGGTCCACTCCAGCTGCACCGGTTGCTACCTATGCAACAAGTGACATAACCTCTCCATGCATTAGGTTCCTCACCTATAAAATCATAAGAGAGGAAGACTCAGAGTGTTTTTTTGAGTATTCAGTAATGTAAATATATACAGAACACTTAGAATGGTTTCTTGCCCATGTTAAGCATGATGTAAACCAGTATTGTATAAATCAGTGTGATCCATGGACATCTTTCAGGGGATACTTTCAGGAGAGCCAGGAGGTAAAACTGTTTTCATAATAATATTGAGATATCATTTACCGTTTCTGTCGTGCAGATATTTACACTGATGTGCCACAAACAATGGTGGGTAAAACTGTTGGCACCTTAGCCTGAATTAAGCCAGGGGAACCCAGCCGTAGCTGGACGAATAGTAGACAGGTACTAGTAGACACGGCATTCTTGACCACTGTGCATTTGCAATAAGAGAAAATTACCACTAACTTTATAAATCTCAATCCTTGATTTGTGTCTCTCTAAATATTCCTTGTGGCAAATGGGAAGTTGCATAAAGTACTTCTGCTACATACCCAAGTGCAATGGTTGTCTCAAGAAAAAGCACTGCACTAGCCAGTGATGTTCACGGAAAACAACTTCTACTTTAAAATTGCATCAAAGATCCATTTAAAGTATAAGATAGACCAACGGAAATTGATGTAACTCCCCAATAATTCACTTCACATAGTTTCAGATTCCACATTCTATCCAGCGTTTACTAATGACCCTTGTTGAGTTTGGGCGTAGTATCAGGGTAGATTATCCCTCATTACCAGGAAAGGCTATTGTAGTCCTCCCTGCGAAGTATACATGAGTATCCAACAGTCTTTTATGAGCTTGACATTAAAGAGATGTGCAGAAATGTAAAAAATGGCATTCTTCCTACTAATTTTTTTGTTTTAGAAAATCTACTCATTTTTCACTGAAATTGTGTTATTATAACCTAAAATTCTCACGTTACTTAAATCATGGGGAAAGTATAAACAGTGATGATGTACACATGGATAATTTTGAAGGAAGAATTACATATATAATGCTGAACTGCCAAAACAAAACACATTTTTCACTGATTATGAATGTTTGCTATTGTCACTAACAAAAAGTCACCCATCCCTTAGTTTCGTTTGTTACTGAATTTTCTTTTTATGCTTTCTGATCTCTAAACACAGCAAAAGCTCCTCAAATATAGACTGAAGTTCCCTGATTTGTTGGTTTCCAAATCGGTGTGAGGTTTGAGAAGGGTGGGGGTGTTTCCTGACGGTCCTGGTGTCACTCCCTTCTCCTTGGAGCTGTGGGTGCTCGACTCAGAGGGTTCTTTCTTACTGCAGGTAGGATGTTTCCAGCCTATTCCCTGTGTTAGCAGCTGTATTGTGTCCCTCCAAAATTCACAGGTTGAAGTCCTGACTCCCCAGTACCTGTGAATGTGACTGTAGTTGGAGACAGGATACTTACAGAAGTAATTAAGTTAAAATGAGGTCATATGTGTGGACCCTAATCCAATCTGACTGGTGTCCTTATAAGAAGAGAAGATATGGACACAGACACACAAAGAGGGAAGACCATGTGAAAATACCACAAGAAGAGGCCATCCACAAGCCAAGGGGAGAGGCCTCAGAAGAAACAACCCACTGACACCCTGACCTTGGGCTTCTAGTTTCCAAAATCATGAGAAAGTGAACATCTATTATTTAAGCGACACGTCTGTGGTATCTGTTACAGTACCCCTAGCAAACCAATACACCCCCTCTTTCTTCCTCTCCATACCCAAGCCCCTCTGCACATCCAGCACCCCATTCTACGTAGCCCTTGGAATGTGGAATTTCCACAATTAGAGAGTCATCTAAATGTATGGCTTAGATATTTATTCCCCTGATTTTGGAATAGAATTTAATCATACAAAAATAATAATTAGCATTAGTGAATAAACCCCAAATAGCCTATTTATTATATATGTTAGATACAATGTTACATTCTTGTGCACCTTCTTTCTCCAAAGAATTAGAAAATGCTGAAAATCAAAGATGCATCTATAATCTTCTGCATAGTAAGGACAGAAAGTAGAAGCCATGGAGTAGGAGGAGACGGAAGATGACAGCACACATCAACCGCGAGGAGAGTCACAGGAATTGGGCATAAATTAGGGCTCTGAGGTACTGGAAACAGAAATAAGTGTAGACTTGAAAAAAAATGTATCAAAAATCAACAGATTGTTGTGACCTCATAAGGATTATAAAGTGTTGAAATACTGAAATTTAAAATTTCAGTTTTTGAATTATTCCCACTAAGTGAATAACCTTCAATTCAACATGTTTTAGTGTTTTCTTAGGATAAATAAATCCAAGAAATGCAGAAGCATTTTCTTCAACCGACCACAAAGACCTCACTCTTGGATTTCAGAGAAGACCACACCGGAAAGATCATGTACCCCAGGTCAAGATACATCAAAGGACAGCCACTGTGGCATAATATCCTGAACACAGATGTACTTGCTTGTCTAAACAGGCCCACTCTCCACTTCCCCTCTCTCCATTCATGGTAACTCCATCCCTCCCGCCTCCTTGGAATCACTGTCAACAAGACAATTCCTCTCCTATGTTATATCCAACCCCAGATGAAATTCTGTTGAATTGAAAATATACCCAAATTTGAGCACTTGTCTTTACCTTCATTGCTGCTATCCCAGGCACCACCATCTCTGGGCGGCATTGTTGCAGTGGCCTCCCAGCCCACCTCTGCTGACCCTCCGCCATCATCTCCTGACCCTCTGTTCTCCATGCAGCAGCCAGAGAGAGCCTCGCAGAACATGTCAGATCATGTAATTCTTCTATTTAAAACCACCCAGTGGTCTCCCCGCTCATTCAGAGGACACTCCAAATTCTTCTCAATGACGTACAAAGCCCTCCCCAGTTTCCTACCACCCCTCACGCTTCATTAATTCCTGCCCTACTCACCCTCTCACTGCATCAGTCAACTTGTTAGGCCTAGAATGGTCAGGCCACTTCTAACTTAGACCTTTCTTGTTGTATGCTCCCTTGGCCTGGACTGCTCTTTACCCCGCAAATCTGTATAACTTATTCCCCCACCTCTTCCAAGTCTTGGCTTCAATGATGCTTTGCCAGTGAAGCCTCTCTCCTGTTTAATAACACAACCCACTGCCACCACATATTCCCGTCACCCTTACTCTGCTCTTTCCTTAACAGTACTTCACAACTCCTAACATACTATATAGAAACAACATACTATATAAAAATAACAATGTCTAACATGCTATGTATTCTACATATTTACTATGTTTATAGTCTGTCTTCACCCACTAGAATGTGAGCTCTACAAAAACAGGAAATTCTGCTTGTTTATTTGCCAATGCATCTCTGCAGTCTAAAACAGTGCCTACACATAGAAGGCGCTGAATTTGTTAAACCTTTCTATAAACTTCTCAGATTCTGTTTTTCAGCATAACAGAAGTTCCTATGGAGTAGAAATCAAATATTTTGTTTGTTTTCTTTCCATAGCACTTTTTCCATAATGTTTTCTGAAAAATAGGAAACTCCAAACAGCCAAACACATCAATGGAAACTCCAACACTCATTCAATTATTCTGATGTTTGGTTTGTCTCAAATAAAAGTGACATAAAATGTGATTTTCAGAAACAACAGGATCCTAGGCAAACATTTTTCCTATCTCATGGTGTAAGTTCTTTGCTGCTTCCCCAGATACTCAGAACCTTTCTATTTTTATCTGCTTACACAAAGACCAACACCTTGTAGCTCACAGACCATCATTTCTCCAAGAACCTTCGAGTAACTCAGTTCTTGGCAACACCCTTACCTCAACCTTTGTGCACAGGGCAATTGTGCTCTGTAAGCTATTTTGAAGGAAGGCAGTCGGTGTTTTTACAGCTATTTTAAGATGTAAATGACCAATGGGATTAACCCTTCTAGGACCATAGTATTTTAAAAAGAGAATTTATAAATCCAATTGAATGTCTGCTAGTGTAATGTACAGGGAACAAACTTCTAATGTTCTTTTCCCATTCCAGATTTATTCCATATACAGAAGAACAAGACTCTCTAACACAGCATCCATTTCTGTAAGGCTGCAAACCTCTGGAATACAAAAAGTCAGCTTCTGGATACTTAGAAATTTACCTACTCTTTGATACCATTGCTGAACATGACCACAGCAATAAGAAAAATGTCTCATGTTAATATTTGAGCTTATTTTGGTGATGTTTATATTCGTTGTCAAAACACCCCCCAAAAAAGTAAAACAATATACTCTGTCAGTTTGATGTTTGGTCTACACATAAGTGTGAGCAAGGAGAAAGAATGGGAGAGAAAAAGAAATCTGAAAAACTATGGTGTTTGGTGTTATGTAAGCTAAATAGATTGGGGTGAATTATTAAATTATTCATCATTAATCCCTTTATGATGACAGCACATTTGTGTGGCTGGCTGACTCTTTTAAAAGTTTTATAAGCATTTTTTATTGGCATGACTTTTCTGCATTCTAAACAATGACAAAGGCAAACAACAAAAAGACTCACATCTAAATATGCTTAGGTGTGTGTTATGGGCTGCATTGTGTCCCCCCACCCCCGAAATTTCACACAATGACGTGCTATCGCTCAGTGTCTCAGAATGTGACTTTATTTGGAGATAGGGCATTTTAAGAGGTAGTTATTATGAATTACAATGACATCTGCAAAGTATGCCCTAATCCAGTATGACTGGTGTCCTTATAAGAAGAGATTTGAACACATAAAGAGACATCAGACATGAGCACGCACAGAGGCAAGGCCACGTGAGGACGCGACAAGAAGGCGGCCATCTGCAAGCCGGGAAGAGAGGCCTCAGAACAAACCCACCCTGCTGATACGCTGATTTTGACTTCTAGCCTCAAAAACAGTGAGAAAATTTCTGTTATTTAACCCACCTAGTCTCTGGTACTTTGTTACGGCAGCCCTAGCAAGCTAATACAGTTTTCTCTGAAGGCACTCAAAGAAAAAAGACATGTAAGTAATATAAGAGGAATGAAAACTGATTTTCCATCCAAAAATATGAAAGCCAGAAAATAATGGAATGACATCTTTAACATATTGGGGAAAAATTATCAATGAAGAATTCCATATCCAGCAAAAAAAAAAAAATCCTTGAAAATAAGCAGAAAATAAACATATATTCAGATCAATGTAATCTGAGAAAATTTACCACCATAAACCTGAACTGCTAAAGGAAGCCCTTCAAGCTGAGGGGCAACTTGGGTCTTCACTAAAGGATGAAGAGCACCAAAAGGTAGTAAATTTTTGGGTAAAAGTAAAAGACCACCTTTTTCTCATAGTTGTTACTAAAGACAAATGATTGTTAAAAGCAAAATTTTTAACATTGCACTGTATTTTTAATGCATTTGAATGCAAGATACATGGCAAGAGAACAAAGGATGAAGGAAACTGTAGAATAAATGAATGAAATTCTACAGTGGTAAAAATGTTACAATATTAACTCAAAGCAGACTGTATTAAGTATAAACATTATAATCCCCCAATCAAACACTAAAGAATAATGTAAAGAGATATAACTTAAAAATTAATAGACGAATTAACAATTAGTGCTAAAAAAAATTCAATTAACCCAAAAGAAGGCAGGAAGAAGAAACAAGGAAACCAAAAATAGATGGAAAAAATAGAAACTAAATCGCAACATAGTCATAAACCCAATTATTTGAATAGTTCCATTAGATGTAAAGAAACTAAACACTCCAACTGAAAGTCAAAGCTCCCCAGACTGTGGCAGAGCAAGGGGGAACGAGCAAAACCAACTGTTTTCTGTCCACGAGAGGCACATTTTACCATGAAAAGGTAGGTTAGCAGTGCAGTGATGGGGGTCGTCCACCAGGGAAACACCGAGACTGCAAAGTGTGTGTGAAGTAGGAGCAGAGGCAGTTTTTTTTCTGTATAGTTGTGAGGTTTTCTCGTCTTATTTTTTGGAAATAAAAATCTTTCCTTTTTCTGTTTTCTGCAATGGTTGCCTGTGAAGGATGGAGACTGTTGGGAATGATGGAACTTTCTGGGGGGAAGAAAAATTCTGTATCTCGCCCAGGTGTTGGTTAAGAGGGTGAATATATTTGTCAAAACTCATCAAAATCACACATTCAACTTTATTTCACTGTATATAATTATTCCTCAATTTAAAAAGAGAGAAAGACACTTAAAGACATATTAACCAAGAGCAATGGATAGACTTTATTTAGATCTTGATTTAATTTCTTTAGATTAAATAAATAATTTTTAAATTAAAAAATCCCATAAATATTGGCATACACAAGAAAAGTGGAAATACAAATATTAGATACTTGATGACATTAAGAAATTTTTGTCATTTGCTTTAGCTGAGTAATAGTATTTTGTTTTTTATTTTATTATCTCTTAGAAAATTTTGAATATTTAATGGTGAAGTGATCTAATGTGTGGGGTTGGCTTCTGAACAAGAAGAGGGGAGTTAGCAGTGGATGGGAATATATATGAAGCCAGATTGGTCAAGAGGTGCTGGTTGTTGAAGTTGAGAGATGAATACACTGAAGTTTAGTGTACTATTCTGTCTTCTTTTCAGAATTCTTTAGAATTCTTTTCAGAATTCTTTAGTCTTTAGAAAACATTTAAAAGAACAAATAAGTTAAAGACTTCCTGACTTTAAACATAGTTTTTTCTGAGTAAAAGGCCTTTTCACCCATTCTCCCATTAAAATTTGACGAACTATTTCTCCTGCTTTGTACTCTATCTCAAACATCACTTCTGTGTGCCTGATTTATTCTGTCATGTCCCCATTTTCTCCAAGCATAATTAGCATCTGCTCCCTAGTGGTTTTTATTACTCTGCATTAATGGGACCATGTTTCCCTTCAAACCAGTGCTTTTTTCAAAGTGAGGGAGCAACAACCCCAAAAGGATTCTGGAATCCAAAAAAAAAAAAGCTGAGTGATGTTTAATATAAATGAATCCCTGTCTGCATCACCAAGAAAAAACTTCTTTTAATAAATATCAAGTATTATTTGTAAGATTGATTTCAACAACATTTAAGAACTAATCCACAAGACTCAAACTCATAGTTACCTGTTAGTCAAAAAATCTCAATAATTTAACCATACACTTTATGGGACAGATGCACACATGAACACTCACGCACACACCTGCACGCACACACAGTGGTTAATGGATGCATGCACACACACACACACACACGCAGTGGTTAATGGATGTTAACCATTGGAATGGTGGGATTACCTGGGAACTTCAATGGCTTCTTCACATCCTTTCTCTCTCTGAATAAGCAACTATTAATAATTACTTTTTTAATCAGAAGAACTTATTTTATAAATCAAACAGATAATTATCTTTTAATCAGATGATGACAAGGATAAGAGTCTATTCATTAGACTTGATAAGGAAGAGACTGAAATTCAGTTAAATCCACCAGCTGCAATGGTCAATTTTAGCATCACTAATGTCGGGACAGCTGTCACTATGTGCCTCCCCTGTGATGCAGTATGAAGTACACAGCAGCATCTATGAAAAACTCTTGCCAAAAATGTTCGATCTGAATACAATCCAACTTTTAGATCTACATTTCAATTAATAGAATATATAGTAGATAAAGAAACAAGTTAAATACCACCATGAGGAATCAGACACCCAAATCCAGAAGGAAGTATATTCTACAGGAAAGCCTTCAGGGCTCTTCCACATATCAATGTCAAGGGAAGAGGAAGAGGCATGGGGGGTTCACACCAAATGAGATGTAGAAAATTTGATTGTAAAAGTGCAAAAGACATTTCAAGGACAACTTAGGGAAAGGTGGTTGTGAATTGAATATTAGGATGGTATAAGGAATTAGTGCTCATTTTGTTGGATGTCATTATGGAATTGTGACTATGTAGGTATGTGTTCTTGTCTCTCTGTAATGCAACATGAAGTATTCAAGGGTAATCCCATGCTGTCAATAACTGAACATGTACAGCAAAAACAATGAGTCAAAAATTAAATCTAAGTAATAGTATTACATTATGGAAGACTGAAAAATGGTTGGTCCCTCAAAATATATCCACATCCCAATCCCTGGAACCTACAAATGTGACCTTATACGCCTCCCAAAAGGGGTCTATGAAGATGTATGTTAAGAATCTTGACACGAGGAGATTATGTTGGATTACACAGGTCAGCCCTAAATGCAATCACTTGCATCCCTAAGAAAGAGAGGCAGAGGGATATCTGACACACACAGAGGACAAAGTGATAGGAATGTGGAGAAGAGAGATATTTGAAGATTCTGGCCTTGAAAATTGGAGTGGTGTGGCCACAAGCCAAGGAATACCAGCAGCCACCGGCAACTGGAAGAGGTGAGGAAAAAATTCTCCCGTTAAGTCTCAGCAGGGAGCACAGTTCTAGTAACACAGCCAAGTGATACTAATTTCAAACTTCTTACTTCTAGAACTATAAGAGAATAAATATCTGTTCTTTGAAGCCACCATGTTTGTGGTAATTTGTTACAGCAGCTATAGGAAACTGATACATGTATTTATGGGAGTTTACTACAGTTTTCTCTCTTTTTGAATGCTTGAGAATTTTCATAATAAATTTTAAGTCTGTAAATTTTCTTACAATCCAACTGTAATTGTTTTAAGGAGAAACAGTATTATTTAAAATTCTTTTAATGAGAAGATAATTATACACCAAAAACCAGGCATCAGTATCAGATCATTGCCTAGATGATCCAATATTAATAACATGCAAAATTTAAAAATCATCCTTTTCTTCTTTCTGATTTTTAAAACATCTTTCTTATTTGACAAATGTTAAATTGCTTTCTGTGCAAGCTGGTAAACCACATATTATATCATGGGGATAAAATATGTAGGAACTAACCTTTCAAGAACCAATTACACCCAAGTGATATGAAAAATGGCACTTGTAGGCTTTCTGATATTTTTCATATAGTGGTTCCCAAGTCATTCTTAATTGTGTAAACTGTATTTTTGTAAATTTCTTCTCCTCCAAAAAATATAACATAAGGTATGCAAATTACTGCCATAATCAGTGTCTATTTTGGCAAAGAAAGATATTGGCATAAAAAAAGAATTGTGGTTCAGGAAAGTATGGAAACCCCTTCAAGTGATCTATCATATTTTGTATGAGCTTTTCTTTTTCTCATCACAAGATATTTTGGCTAGGAAATGACAACCTAGCAAGAGCAGATGAACTGTTATATCATCACACACTAAAAGAAGAAGAACAAAATATGTCTAATTTATAATGAATTTTCTAATTAATTTCCTTTTTTAATGGTACTGGATTTTGCAATGTGGGTATACTGGTAAATGGTTGGCACAGATGCATAAGAGTGATCCAATAGAAATTTAGGAGCAGCTTGAAAAGAAAAATTATCCATGTACCCTTTTTAAGCCAACTTTTCTTTTTCGAAGAAACAGCACATATTTTAATGTGTTTGTACATGAAATATAATAGAATTATAGGTATGGAATGGGGAATGAAGGAGCTGGAAATGGACTGAAGTTGTGGAAATATTTAAGCACAGTGGATAATCCAAAACATAATTGAATTTGGAATGGAAATTTACTTCTACATTTTAATTTATATGTGTCCGAGGTTCTTCTGACTCACACTTAAACAAGATTACAAATCCACATTTCAAGGGCAACTAAGTCTTGAGTAGCTGGGAAAATGTCCACCTTTCTGCACTTTCCTGTATATTCAACTTCTGTCCACTTTCCATTCCACATTGGGAACAGCCAGCGCGTCTCTCAGACTGACACAGAGTGAACCACTTCTCCTTCAAGGATCACCACCCCAGACCGTCTCTTTATGAGTGATTACAACACATAGGGAGAAGGTTGTGTTTCTGAATATGGGTAACAAATTGACTGAATCTGTGCCAACAGTTCTGTTTGGTTTGGTGTACAGTGCACTTAAGGACCATTCACATGCAAGTTAAAATGCATGTCAAATTGTAGAGTGAGCTCATGTATGAGGATCAACATTTCTAAATCATTTTTTGGAATCCTCTTACACAAGAAAAATACTATAAACTATCAGAAACAAAATCTTCAAGTTTTTTTCAATTTTGCTGCCATGTCTGAATATTTTCTATAAATAGCCCCAGTCTCATATGATCTGGAAGTTAAAGGAACTCTATGAAGCACATGAGAAAATTCTACTGAATACCATGCAGGGTTATAATTGGTTCATGAATGAGAGTACTCAATATTGTAAAGATATAAATTCTCTATTAATGAACATTTGGATTAAACACAATTATAATCAAATTTCTAAAACGATTCTTTTAGAATTTAATAAAATTATTCCAAAGTTCATTTGGAAAGTATATTTTCAAATAATCAGAAAAATTATAAAAATGAAACAAACAGAATAGCAAATTTTAAAATAATAATTAAAATGGTATGGTGATGATGCAGAGAAATAGTGATGGAAGAAAACATAGCCTAGATTAGAAGCCACTACACATGTAGATACAGCATATAATAAAGAAGGCATATTGCAAACAAACGGGAGGAAGGACATTTATCATTTACCACGTTGACAGAGCTCACTAGCCATTTGAAAAATAAATAAGTCAGTCTGCATTTTTACCTCACTTTTAACACTAAAATAAAATCCAGATGAAACAAACACTTCAAGGTAAAACACTAAGATAAGGGAAGGAAAAAAATTTGAATATTTGTATAATTTTGGCCAGTAAAAGATTTTTAAGCTCAAAGCAAAGGCTATAAAATAAAAGATAAGGAGATAGATAAATAATTATTATATGTAAAGGTATATCATATATAAATATACAATACTTTCTAAATGGAAAGTAAATTCTCTGTGTCAAAAATGAAGTAAACTTTAAAAAAAGTGAAAGGCAAATTGAATAAATATTTGCAACACATACAACAGGCAAATTTTCTTAATACTATGAAATTTTCTTGTAAGTCAATAGGGAAAGTTGCCTGATCTATTTTTAAGTGGGCAAAAAGCATGTGGAGTCATTTCACAGAGGACACAACAGAAGCAGCCATTAACTACAAGAAAAGCTAATCAAAGTCACAAATAATTAAATTCAGACAACAATAAGATATCATTTTTCAACTATCAAATTGGCAGTGGCTAAAAGATTAATAATACCCGGCATTGGCAAGAATATGGGAAAATAAGCTGTCACATGCTGCTAGAGGGAGTATAAAATTGGGCTAATTTTTTGGAAGAAAGAAATTGCAGTCTCTATTAAAATGTTTAATGTCTATATTTTTTATCTAACAATTTCACCTCTAAGAATTTTTCCCACTGAAAAACTCACAAAAATATGCAAAGACCTATGAACAATAGTATTTTTTTGCAACATGGTTTATAATGGTGAAAAAATTAGGAAGTAATTGAAATTTTATCAATAAAGGATAATTAAATATGTTGACATGGAAGGACATCCAAGACATACTGTTAAGTATAAAAAAGATAGTTGCCAAAGTAGATATCCTATATGATATCATTTTGTTAAGAAATTATTTATATGTTTGGGTATATATGTATATGTGACAGACACGCATACAAATCTGAAGGAATATTCACTACTCTTAACAACAATGGCTTATGAATATAAAAATTATGGAAGACAATTCAGGAGGAACTTGGGGTGTAGAAATAGTGTGAACTAGAAGAACCAATCCAGCATGGTAAAAACAAACAGGTCAAGATAAAGGCACCACCCTAATATGACTAAATTAAAGTAAAGAGCCCCATAGCAGCATGTGTCTCCCTTGCCTGCACCAGGCCTCACAACCACCTGCCCTCTCTGTGCGGCTCTGTCCTGCTGTTCCCTGGAAGGCTGAGCCCTGCCTACTTCTGGTGGCTTCAGTCAGTGGGAGACACTCCAGGGAACTGGAGTGCAAGAAGAGAGGGGTTTGGGTATTTCTTTCCCACTTCCTTACTATTTCAGTGTTGTGTCTTGTCAAATTAAAAAAAAATCAGATTTAGTAAGGAAAATCAGATTTAGTAAGGTAATTTAGTAAGGAAATCTTTAGTAAGATTTTTTTTCTAAAGAATTATTCTGGGGGATGGATGTAGACTGTTGCACTGGGAGAAAGGGACTATTGCATGGGAGAAAGCTCTGATCATAAGGCCAGCAGGTGTCTCAAGAGTTTGGCAAGAAGAGCTTTTCTTTTACTGGGAGGAATATTAAGTCTAGAAAGAGCAGCGTGTGGGGAGGTGCAGGGGGGTGGCATGAGAGGGTAAGGATCTGTGGTTGTCCTCTGAGCCCAGCTGTTCTGCAGAGGTACTGAATTCTGCCTCAGCTGGGAGTAGGCCGATGCTTGGGGATCTGGGGGTTTGATTAACAAGCATTCTGTTCCCATTGATCAGTGGGGACAAGTGTTTCAGCTAATCATTTATGAAGCCAACAGTGGGAATTTGTAAGGTCTGCGTCTGGCCTTGTCACAGATAAACAAGGTGGGCAGGGAGCAGGGGGGTCCTTGAGTCTTACCTAGCTCTCCAGGGAAGGAGGGTGGTTCCCTGCAGTAAGCAGTTTCCCAGAACATATGAGGTGGGAGATATCCTAACAGGTCAGACCTAACTTTTTCTGTTTTCCAGGTTGTCAGCCTCCAGCAATGCCGGCATCTTCCTGCAGCTCCAGCAGGCTCCGGGGCCCTCCTCCCCGCCTATCACGCTCTGGAGTCACACCACCTCCTCCCTTTGCCTCCCCAGCCTGGAGGGGACGCCTGCCCACTGTGACGATCGCTGGGTGCCTCACCTGCTCTGCCGGCTCCCTTAACTCACACTCCCAGATCCTGTTCCCAGTATAAATGGTGAATGCCTCATCATTTGTTCTGAGTTTCATCTACTTCTGCTGTGGCCCTGGTGGTTTGTAACAGTTACAGGACTGACACTGCTCTTCATTTTTGCATATCAAGTTTCTTTTTGATAGGGCAGCAGGTGATAGGATAAATAAAGTAGACATTGAGGTGTCTACTTTATTTATATAAAATAAATATAGAAAATATAGAAAAGAGATTGAATCTGAAGTCAACTGGTTTTGTTTATTCTGGAAAGCCCTCCAAAATATGTACCATGGTTAATACATTGTGAAAGGATCTTAATCACTTTCTGTTTAAATATAGTGCTTAACCTTGAGTTCTTTATTATCAAAAATATCAAAAAGTATTTATGAGGCACCTGTAGGGGACACTAATAACTCAGAATTCTAAAAATGAATGAATATATAGAGCAAGGGAGGCCTTAGGCGTCTCATAGTCCAGGGATTGCAGGGTTTCATTGTTGTTCATGAAGCGCCGACTCCAGGCCAAAGCTGAGGAAAGGAACAAATCGGGAGCCACATCTGTCAGCTTAGCTTGCCTTCCTCCGTCCCCTTTCTCTCCTGCTGCAAGGGGAAGAGGGCTTCCTTTCATTTCTCTTACATCATGCCTTCCTCCTTGTCTCCAGATAAGCCATCATGGCTTTGCTAAACAGCAAAGGAGCATCTATCAACCAAGGTCTTTCAAGCCCCATTGTTAATATGGCAAATGTAAAAATAAATGAATTTGGAAAATCTACTCTTGAGATAATAGCCTGATGTACAAAGCTATTGTTTTCCTCAACAGTTCAACTTTAGACCTCAAGGGCTGAGAATCGCCTTAGTCTTTCCCTCTGTGTCCCTTTGGTAGCAATTTCAGCCACCATCCAAGCAGAAGATGTCTCAGGTGAAGCAGACTCAGGTCTCACATTCACTATGGCAATAGTGAGAGGAGAGCCCATTAAATGATTTCTAAAACGTTACCATCATTATATATCCAACATCACAGCACAATATCTGAATTTAAAACATCCTGCCAGCAGTTACAATATGAGTATTCAGGAATGTCTCAATCACAGGATTAAGGCCAGTGAGATGCAAGATGCCAAAAGTCCATCCGCATGTATAAGAAGTTATATCTTTTGTTGTAATTAATTACGTTATGAGAAGGTGAAAGATGAACACATAATGGAATTACAATCCTATTTACATAGCCATCAATTACACTTACAGAACTATCCCATATAAGGTTTGTGTGGTATTTTTGTATTGACACAGCAGCCATAAACCAACAAGAGTTACCAACACTTAGTAGACATGAGACAGTTAGACAACAAAGCCGCGAGAGACCTAACATTATAATGCAGGATACTTCAGGAAACTTGAAAATGAGATAGATCTGTGGCCTTTGACCACAGCCTCAAAGGCTTGGTGCAGAGTGCATTCAAGGTCACTCTTAGAAAGCTTTTGCCTTCAAAGGGGGCACAGAATCACATCTCTCCACTTGTCCACATAGTTTATGCAACAGGAAATAGGAACATAAATAATGTAACAATAGAAATTAAGTTTATTAAATTTTATGGTTGTGGAAAAGAGTTTCTGAATCTTAAGATTGGACTTTCATAATTGAAAACAAGGCAAAAACTATTGTTTGCTTTGACACGAAGAAGAAACCAGTCTGAAGTCAGAAAAAAAGAGAAGTAGTATGTACCGGGGGTACTATTTGTCCAAGCACTTGCTTGAAACTTACGTTTCATTTGACACTAAACAGTGGTGAAATGGCAACATCCAGTTCTGAAATTTTCCCCTGCCCAAAGTGCCATCAATACATGACCTTCCCAAACCCTTTACTTGTTAGAAACCAAGGAACAATTTTATCAAGTTTGAATTAATCAAAGAATTTTTATCAGGTTCATTTTGAGTGGCAGCCTTTCAGGTCTGCAAATACAATAAAACAGAGCCAAATAACAGTACTGTGTGACTCATTAGGGTCATCAGCTTCTAAGTGATTCTTCTCGGTAGTGGTTGGATGCTGAACTATAAGATGGGATCCATCATCTTACTTAAGTAATGGGCTGTTCTGGTTGTCTATAGCAGCAAACAAACCACTCAAAAACAGTTGCTTAAAACAATAATAGTCCTTTATTTTGCTCCCCAATCTGGGGGTTGGCTGGGCTCAGCCAGGCAGTTCTTGCTCAAGGCCTCTTATCCAGCTGCAGTCAGAAGACACCTGGGGCTTGGGTGACCTTGAAGACTTCTTCACTTGCACTGCTGGTGGAAAAACTCAACTAGCTTGGTGGTGGGGACACTGGAGCTCCCTGGGTGTTCTTTCCTCTCAGGTTTTATGTCCTATTCACAGGGAGGCCTCAGGAGTGTCAGGCTTCCTCCCAGAGTGAGTATCGCCAGGCACACTGGCAGAAGCCATATAGTCTTTCCTAACCCAGCCTCTGGAAGCCATGGCCATCACCTCCACAGATCTCATGGTGGCAGTTGTTTCAGAAAAGTTCCAGACCTGTTTTTAAACCATCACACAGGGGGCTGAGACCACTACGATTGCCTTTGGGAAATCCATAAAAGACAAAACAAAACTGCATGGTCTAGAAGGAAAGATTTATTTCAAATACCAAGATGGGGTTGTTGATAGATAGCCAGGCACCAATAGAGGCACCTCAAAAGGTGACAGTGCAAACTGAAGACAAAGAACCAGGAAGAGAGAAGGGAACCCACACGAGGACATATTCCCAGCCTGTCCTATCTGACAGCTGCATCAGTACCCGTGCAATGACAAGTTTTTAGTTAGTACAAGATTCATAGGCAATTATGCTATAAATTATGTATAATTTTCTTCAAGTATTTGTACATGATTTAGCTCTTAAAAACCTCTATTTAGTACTGTATAGTTCATCCCAGAGCATTAATTCAATTCTTTTCAACTAATCCTTTTGTTTTTCTTACAAACCTCAAGTTAAAAAAAACCTAGTTGGCTACTATAATAAAAAGTTTGCTCAACTTCCATCACTATCTAGGGTCCAAGTTAAAAACACAAAGTAGAACCCAACCCATAGAGAATGGGGTTTAATTTGGGACTATCTCCACAAATAAATGTCACCACTTTTATCAGCACATAGAATTTCAGGGAAGAAGAAACTCAAATAAACTTATGTATCTATCTTCTTAAAGGCTATAATGAACGTCCAAGACATCAACCCTGCCACCAAGTCATTAATTTCTTTCAGCTATTTAATTTCAGCTATTACCTTCTAAATGTTCTGATTCATAAATAACCCCAAAATGGAGATAACTGAATTATATTCACAGTTATACTATCAAAGGTGTATGATTAGAAATTGGGCAAAACAATTGCTCTTAACCAACTTCTGAATAAATCAATCTGAGAGACTTGATAATTGTATATACTTTTTTAATGTAAAACTAGAATCACTAAGAAAAGATTGATAAAAAACAATGTAAAATGTTGAAGCCAGGTGAGTGGTGTTTTTCATTTTTACTTTATTAAACAATTAACTTGTCCAATACTCCCATTAACCACTGCTGTCTAATTTTATAGACGGAAGAATGAAACTATTTGTATGACTTGACATCAACCTGGCCAGAGAATGGCATTCTTTTAGCAAAGATTAAAATGTATTTGATTTCTGGTCTTACATTAGATTGTATCTTAATGCAACTGCATGAAGACCATATCATTTGAAAATTATTCTGATGCATTGAAGTTAATGACCTAATCACACTTTGGTCATTATTACAAACTAACACTTGTCAAGTAATAGAACTAAATTTAAATAGAAATGCTCATATATTTAATGGCTAATTTGGAAGAATAAGGTTTTATAATTCAAAATTCATTTAACAAAGGACTATTAAGTAATTATGTTCATGAATATCACACTTTAATTTGAGAAACACGTAACAGAGTTTTCAACATTGAAAAATTTAGGAACACATACTCAAAAAAGCCATCTGTTTTAAAACACCTGCCCATTATTTAGTTGGTTTCAATCCTAATTTTCCTGCTATTTCACAGTGTCTTTCAATCCTTCTTTTTCCCCAGAATCAAATCTGTGCAGCTCCTGAGTTCATTTTGAGAGCTTTGTCTCATCCGCCCCTATGCCAGTTTCTCGCGCACGAGGTCAGCCTACAGGTAGCATAGCAACCTGTATGCAACTCCTTCCCTTCCTGTGCTTCCTTCTTCTCCTGACACCAGAGGCAAAGGTCATTAAAATGCTGATTCTGTCTGTTTCGTGTTATGGGTCAGGAGATTTTGTGAAAAGCAATGCTCCTTTATGCTTCTGTACCACAGAGCGGCACAGCTAAGGTAAGAAGGGCATCGTGGAAGCAGTTGTGTGCTGTTGCTGACACACACCAGTGGCCCACAAGCCCCAGCTGTTACTCTCAGGAACTTTACAAGCAGGCTGTTAAACCATCGCTGGCTGGAAATTGGCCCTGACTGGAATATTTACACCATGGAAATCAGCAAACACCGCACACAGGGCTTTTATGGGGGAAGGAAGGGGAACCAATTGTTAAACATTTACCAGCACACCACTATGTTGAAGAAAAGTGTGTTTACATGATGTGCTATTTCCATTATGAAAAAATCACACTTCAACTCACAGCAACACTGTAAAATAGGCATTATTGTCACCATTTTTTTCCCAGAAAAGTAAACTGAGGCTCAGAGAAGTAACTTGCCAGAGTGTGAACTACTGTCCGAAGGGTTTTAAAGTCCAGAGTAGTTGTCTTCTTCGCCTCACTAACCTCTGATCTGCTTCACCTTTTCCCATAGGATTTCAGGATTAGATGAAATCTTAAATGCTCTCGAGTGCTGCCAGCCAGTCACTTGGATCTGCATTATAATAAAGCCCAAAATTGTTGTCCTGCTTGTGTTTGAACACTTTCAGTGGCAGGAAATTCATGACCTCAGACTATTCAGAGGTTGAAGTCTCTTATTCTTAGAAAGTGCTTCCTTATTCTGAATAAAAAACTCCCTTTTCCCCCAACCATTGGTTCTTTTTTTACCCTCAGAAAATCTGAGAAAGGTAGAAGCTCTTTAGGTTTCTATAAACTAGCATCACTGGAGACACAGAAAATAGAGTGAAAATAAAATGCATTTTATTTTGTCTCAGTTTTGCACTTCGTCTTTACATGTATCAATCTATCCATCCATCCATGCTGCAAATATCTGTTGAGCAGCTATTCAGTGATATTCGCTGGACTACATGCTGGATATACAAAGACGAGTAGATAGTTCCTGGCCTTACGAAGCCCACCTGCTAGACCCCTGCCTCTGCAGGTGGCCCTCAGACCAGCAGAGCGCTGCCAGGGAGCTTGTCAGAAATGCAGAATCTTATGTCCCTCCCAGAACCCAGATCTACTAAATCAGAGTCTGCATTTTAACAAGATCCCCAAGTGATTCTTTTGCACCTTAAATGTTGAGAAGTCTTGGCCTCAACTGAAATAAATATTTTACTTCTCTAAAGCAATGTGCTTTTATTATTCTTCATTATTTATATTTTAATGAAATATTTTTCTTAATATCTATGAAGCACCGACATAACTCTCTGGAGCTTTGTCTACATACTTCTCTTTCAGTTTTGAAGGTTTTTAAAAAGGTAACAAAGTTGTATCACAAATGTTTCATCTTAAGGTCAGGTCGTTTGTCAGAGTTCAGGGATACTTTTTAATGACTATAATAAAAAGCATCCAGCATGCTATGATTCCAATACATTACACATGGATCATGTCATATTTTCATAGCTGTATTTGATTGCATGTTTATGTTTCTCTGCTGTCTGCATTCAGAGTTCATACATTCAGTTTTCCTTTAAGGGTGCCCTGCAGGGAAGGATACTACAAATGGGGAAATTCTATTCTTCATCACAGACAACATCAGCACTCACTTAAGGGCACCACAGCAAGACCCGTCCAGAGTCGGGAGAGACATGTTTTCTTTTTTTCTCCTCATGAATTACTAGACATATTTATCTCATCTTTGAAGAAATGGTCTTCGACCTCAGAGCTCATCCCTTAGGAGGTCAGAAGTCTTTTCAGTCTACAATACTTTACCTAATTCTGAAACAAGAAAAGAAAAGCAAAAAAGCAACTACAATAAATACACATTGCAAAGCAAGACAGGGTTCGAAGTGATATTTTAACCATGGGGCCTTTGGGTACATTTTAAATGTACAGGTTTGATTGAAAACTTAAAACATCACAAGTTACCACCCTTTAATGTACACACACTGCTGTTATAACAAAGTACATCTGTTTCCAAACTCCTACAACACACATGTGGGGTATATACCAATAATACCAATAATATACCAATACCCTTTCTTCTAAGAAGGCATTTTTGTTGCTAGAGTGCACTATTGTTTTTCTCTTACACGTAGTAATTTAATTATTCCCCAAAAGTGAGAACAACATTTTAGGACATTTATCACAAAGAATCTTCAGAAAACAAGTCATTCTAAATGGCTAAATTTTTAGCTCTATTTATATCCCAAACCTCTTTTTTTGTTTTTATTCTTTTCACTTTTACTTTCTTTATTCCATTTAATTCTTGAAGTCAAGAAAAACATAATTTACTAGTACTAATACTAAGCCCTTGATTTTGCTTTGTGTGTTAGTTCACTAAGGCTGCCATAAACAAAATACCACAGACTGGGTGGTGGTTTAAGCAACAGAAATTTATTTTCTCACAGTTCTAAAGACTGGAAGTCTGAGATCAAGGTGCCAACAGGGTGGGTTTCCTCCGAGGCCTCTCCCCTTGCCTTGCAATGGGCTGCACACCTGCTGCCTTTTCACGTGGTTTTCCCTCTGTGCACATGTGCATTCGTGGTGTCTCTTCCTGTTCTGATAAAGATACCGGTCATATTGGATGAGGGTCCTCCCTAATGACCACATTTCAATTCAATCATATCTGTAAAGACCTTATCTCCAAATATGGTAACATCCTGAGATATTGGTGTTTGGGGCTTCAACATACGAATTTTGGGGAACACAATTCATCCCATGACTCTACGTGTCAGGCACTTCCTAAATGCTTCACATACAGTAACTCGTTTAACTTCTCAACCATTTGAGGCAGACACACTGAGTACCCGCATCTTACAGAAAAGGAAGCTGAGGCCCAGAGAGGCTAAGAAACTACCAGCACAAAGACACACAACTGAATAGTAATTGGCAGGGCCGAGAGTCTGCTGCTCCCCTCAATCACAGCGCTATGTTGACCTTGTGTTTTATTCAGAGCATCAGCATGTTTATAAATGATTGAGCTGTGTTTGTGCTGAGGAGAACAATTCTATGTGCTCCTATATCAAACAACTCCAGAATGCTGAGCTTTTTGTGGCTTCTTGCCAATTTTTATTATTTTTCTAGCTCCTCCTGCAACGTGGTCCTTTCTTGCTATCGTCCATCTAGGAGGCTGTCCTGGGTGTGGGGAGCCAACTTCTTGGTCTCAAGAGCACTGATTTTGTACATCTCTACAAAGATTTCTACACTGATTTCTCTACATCAGTGATGTCACACTGATTACCCGAAATGGGCCATGGTACCTGGTGGGAGTATTTACACAACGGAAACTGGCAAAGACTACAAATCAGAACTTCTTTTTTATTTTTTGGAGAGTCAGTTTTTCAGCTTGTTGTTTTGTGGCCTACATCCTGCGCCCTGGAGTACTTCCACCTATAATTTGCTTGTAAGAAATACGACGACCTCTAAGAGATCCCTATGATGAATTCTTATCTTAAAAGTGTATTTATTTTAATGCATGAACTTTATGACAACTTTTTATTTTTCTCTTTAGAGATCATTTTTTCTTATGTCATCAGTTAGCAAAACATACAAATATTCATGGTACTCATGGTCAAACACTATGTGTTTATTCAATCCTATTGCTAATAATATTATATACAGTAAAGCCAAAATGAGAACATTAATGTTTTTCATATAAAAATTTATGCTACACAAATGTGTATACCTAAGAACAAAAACATGGGAAATGTCAAATTCAAGTAATAATTTTTGCTTACTGGAAAATCACATCACTGAATATCTGTATAATACTAAGTCAATGACAACAGTATAAATTACTGATATGAATTTTATATCACAAATCATAAATATAATGACTATCTTCCTTCAGTCTTTGATCATATACATTGATTTCTCTATTAATAAATTATCATTGACATTCTTTTGAGTAAATATATGTTACTGGAGAAAGAAATCACACCTGCCACCCAAGGAGTACATTCTAGGAGGCACTGGCAGATAGACCCTCAAAGGTGCCTTTCAGCATTATTGGGCTACAGTTTTCATCATTTTTATCTTTTGCATCTAGAGCTCCTCCTTATCCCGTCATCATAATAAGCCCTTGCTCCTCTCTCACCCCATGTTTCCTTGGTGCTCTCCAGCCCTCATGCTCCTCCAGGGGAGACGAAGTGACTTGAAATGGTACAGCCTAGAATGTTTCATCATCCAGACACTGATCGGGGCAGACCACCCTCTAAGAGTAGCTACTTCACCACCCTATACTGTCTGCCCACGTACTTCCTCAACACATGCTGGATTCAAAGTTATGGAATTTAATTAAAACATCCCTATAATCCCTATATAAACATCCTGGAAAAAGAAAACTGCTCTCAAACATCTGATTCAGTAACAAAGAGGGACTGAATTTCTAACTCTTTAGCTTGTACTAGAGCATATTCCTTTAGAACCTACCAAATGGCAAGTCATTCCATCTTGGTGAAGGAAAGTAGGCAGGAAGGAAACTGCTTTTTATCTCTGCTATCAGATGGTTACATTGACTCACACTGTTTATTGAGGACCTACTTACTATGGGCCAGATCCTGCAACAAGGGCTGTATCACATTATCTCACCTGGTGCTCAGTATGACCTTACGAGGCAGATATTATTAAGTGTTCATCTCATGGATGAAGAAACTGAAGCTCAAATGAGTGACTTATTTGTTGAAATTCACCTCCCTAGTGAGCAGCAAAGCCAGAATTCAAACCCAAGTTTCTCTCATTCCAGAGCCTGACCTCTCTCCCCCCCGTCAGGCAACCTGTGATTCTGGATTCAGTGGTGGAATTTTAGAAGTGGAAGGCAGGAACTTTAAAGATCATGAAGCACAAGATATTGGGTGTCCAGGAAAATCAGAAGTTTAAAGGTTAAAACTTCTGAGGACATTATGAAACTAATCTCTTTCCTCACACCTTTGAACAGATAGGGGGTTCCTGCACTGTCGTTACCCCACTGTGAATCTCTGCTCTGTGCTGCTTTTACTCATTTGTAAACAAGATTCGTTCTTACCCCCAACCTGCTTCATGGGTGGTGCAGATGAAGTACATAATGTCTGCAAAGCTCTTTGAGCACATCAAAGACGGCACTGCATAAATACTATATGATTATACACATTCCCATAGGAAGCATCTCCAGGACCCTTTGATCCGTAAATATTTCATTGACTCAACTCAGCCAAAGCCATTTTAGACTCTGAGGCATCATAAGGTAATTAACCACAGAAAGAGTTCAAAAAGTAATGCATTTTGCATCTCTATACAGCTCCTTTCTTAACACTTTACTTTTGACTTATTCATTTTTTAAAATAATCTTAAGCCATTTTTTACATTTTAAATTTTAGAGTAAGCATGTACCTGCACATAATTTTTGGTTCCATGCTATAATAAGAGAATACATGGAGCATGGATGCTAGCATATTTAAAAAAGAAAAGAAAAGAAAAGAAACCTCTTCTGACTTTTAAAAGAGTAAGAAACCCTAGAATACTCAGGTCATTTTCCTCAACGATAATGCTTAATATTCCTACATCTATGTTTTTTCTGCTTTTATGACTTTTGGGTTTAACTTCATTCCATTTCTAAGAGAGAGGCAACAAGAATATTTTTCATATCCTTTGCAAAAGGAATACATTTAAACATACAAGTTCCCAAAGAGTCAATTTTTTGTAAGTGTCTTTAAATCATTATTGGGATGCCTTAATTTGTTAGAAACAAATACAAAATATGTAATATTTACAAAAAATTAACTTTATTTATTATAATTTCAGAACCTAAAAGGATCCCTGGGACAACTGACAGTTGGTGATATTTTCTCAGAGATGAATATTCTTCAGCAAAAACCATAAATTTTAGTGAACATATTTAAATGTAAATTATTTGTGAAAATTACTAAATATTCAAGAAAAATTTCAGACTTTTGAAGTAATAATATAATAATGGGTCAGAAATATTCCAACAAAGAAAAAGTTCTGCACTCCCAGGAGAAATAGCATAATTAAAAGCTACAATTAGTAGGTTTAAGTGTTTAATTTCAACCATTTTTCTGGTTTCTACTCTGCTGACTCAAAAAACCAAAAAAACATACAACACAAGGAAGAGGAATTGAGAAGGATGAGTTATCATTCATTATCATTTACCTAAAGGTTACATCAGTGGGAGTAAGAGTTCCCACTCAGCTTTGTAGCAGATGTGGACTGACGCTTGTAAAGAAATGTTAATCATCAAGATCATTAAAAAAACAAAAGGAAGAAACTCATATAACAAGCATATATTTGCATATGGTATTCTACTAGCCCAACATGGCAACTGAAAACACAGAATTGCTTTTATCTTCAAACCTTGAAATGTGAGAAAAGTTCTAGAAGAATATTTTATTCTTGGCACACTTGCCCCCAGCCCTGCTGGTCTTCCATTGTATTCCAGCAATAACTGCTCTCTTTGCTCCCCAACCAGGACATCCTATTTATAAAAATTTAGTTATACTTCTGCTCATAGATGTACCACCAAATTTGTTACTACCAAAAGGATCATGTTCAAATCAATGATAACATTTTAGGACATAGATAAATTTTTACATTTCATTCACAAGTCATTCAGAATTGAATGTATGTATTTAATAATATCCTGTAGTCCTGTGAAATACTGCTTCATCCAGGATGTGGAAATGCTGTCTCATGTTCTCACAGTTGTCATCTTGGACCACTGCCAGTATAAAGAAGAGTCATATGCTCACCAAGACTTGCTCAGTATACACCAGACACATCAAATGCATCTTTTTTATTAGCCTCTAAAACATATGCCTTCATTCATTATGCAAATAAATTATTGAGCATCTACTAAGTGCTGGGCAATGTTCTTGGCAATGTAGATAAAATACAGAACACAGAGCTACCTTCCTGGAGAAGGACAAAGTGTTAGCAAGTAAACAAATGATCAGTAATATAAATTCAGAGAGTCATATCACATATGAGGAATTAAAACATGGTCAGACAATATAGAGTGGGCTGAGGAAGTTATCAAGAAAGGGCTCCCTAAGGAGCCTCTTTATTTTTTAGCCTCATGCCTGTAATCCCAGCACTTTGGGAGGCTAAAGCAGGAGGAGTGTTTGAGGCCAGGAGTTTGAGACCAGCAGGGACAACAAAGTAAGACCCCCATCTTTACAAAAAATAGGAACATTGGCCAGGCATGGTGGTGCACAACTGTAGTCCCAGCTACTCAGGAGGCTAAGGCATGAGGATCTCTTAAGCCCAAGAGTTCAAGGCCACAGTGAGCTATGATCACGCCAAAGAACTCCAGCCTGGGTGACAGAGCAAGACCCTGTCCCGAAAAAAAACAACTCTGTAGAAAGAACATTCCATGGTGAGGAATAGCAGAAGTCCCACCAAGACTCTCAGAGCATGACAAAGGGAAGGGGTGAGGTAGGAAAGGAAGACCAGGATTAGATCTGCTGGGACATTAAGGTGTGGGTTTTAACTTAAAGGTAAGGGAGACCCTTTAGAAGTTGTATGCAGGAAGTGACTTCATGTATTTTACAATTTTGGAAGATCATGATCTATGTGGTAAATAGATTGTCCAAGAACAGAGACTGGTATAAAAAGACTTGGAGACCCAGAGAGACGATGGCAGCCAGGAGTACACGGCCTGCAGTAAAAATTGGGAGCTGTATTAATCTGGGTCCTCTGAAAAACAGATGCCAAAATGGTATGAAATGAGCAAGAATTTTATTATGGGAAATGCTTGTGTGGAAGGCAAAAGGGAGGGAGTTGGAAAATCTGGGAGAGCCATCAGATGGCTGTGCAAGTCTGACCCCAGCGAAGGGCTAGGTGGAAGTATTCTAGATTGCCCTGCCGTCTAAGGACGGCTCAGTAAAGCCTGCAAGGAGCCCTTGAGACAAAGTCTGCCGACAAGGAACCTCACGTGTCCCAGGAATGGTCTGCTTTAGTGGCTCTGCTGAACTTAATCATTAGCATGGGCAGCTCTTGAGAGACATGGCCTTGGTCTTGGCAGAAACACACCAATGGATTGCAAAGCCCTGCTGGGGACCTTGTCCAATTACTCCCCCTGTCATAGGAGGTCTCTGAGATGCATGCTCCATGCCGCTGGGGGAGCCCCATCAGAGCCAGCCTATGTGGGGGAGAACAAGAAGGCAAGACTTGGGATAGCTGTGTGTGGTGGGGAAGAGGGAGCATGTGAGAAACGACCCTAGAAGACCGATGAAATTATGGCATATCCACATAGTAGGCTACTTCACAGCAGAGACAAGATAAAAAAAGGTTTCCATATACTTACAAGAAAAGACGCACTCAATGAAAGACAAGGTATAACATCCACACAATGGAGTACTAGTCAGCAATAAAAAGGAACAAACTACTGACACAGGCAACAACCTGGACGAATAGCTGAAGCGCTACGCTCAGTGAAAGAAGCCGGATGCGGAAGGCTGCACACTATGTGGTTGCATTTACCTCGTCTCCTGAACAGGGGAAGCCATCGCAATGGTGATCGGATGAAGGGTACCAGGAGCTGGGGCTGATGGGAGATGACTGAGGAGAGGACTGGTGTCCAAAAGGTATTACGGAACTTTTTGAAAGGGGGATGGGCCCATTCCATGTCCTGATTTGGGTAGTGCTTGCACAATTGTATGCCTCTGTCAAAACTCACAGAATCTGACACATTTTCAGGGTCAGGGTTAGGGTTCAGTAAAATGACTGAATATAAATTTTACCTCAATAAACCTGACTTTCACACAAAAGTGCAGAAGAGCATGTTTAGTATACTACCTTTTGGGTATGTATTTGTGTTTTCTTATATCATTATTTTTAAGAAAAGCTCTCGAAGCGTAGATAAAGGAGCCACAGTGGTGGTCTGTCGGGGATGGAACTTTGTGCGTGAAAGAGAAGCGTAGGAGAAAGACTCCTACTGTTCACCTATACACCAAAAAAAGTTCTAATAAATAAATAAGGTTATTTTGAAAGAAAAAAGAAAGGGAGAACTCAGGGAGAGATACTAAGATTTGGACTAACAACTGAGTGAACGTGGCAGTGTGACTGGTGGAGACAGGGCTGCCCAGGAAGGAGCAAGTTGTACATGTGGGGTGGGGAGAGAGGAGAAATCGCAGGTGACCCATGTGACACACCCACTGGGCCTCCGGGTGGAGCAGATGAACAAACAGGTCGGTGTCTGCGCCAGTCTCAGGGCCAGGGGAGCCCTCTCCGGCGGGGGACATGTGTCCTCAGTGTATGGTGGCTGCTTTCAGCCTTGCGCTGGGCTGGCACAGGCAGGGACAGCAGAGAAGGAAGAGCCCCAAGGCACGACCGCATGAAGCACTTGGAAAGAGGAACAGGAGTCCCTGAAGGGGACATAGAAGTGGCCAGTGATGTAGGGGACAATGTGGGGAGAGGAGTGTCCCAGAAGTCAAGGGAAGATCATGTTTTCAGAAGGAAAATCTGATCCAGCATGCCAGAGGTACCTGAACTCAGAGGGGACTGAGAAGTGATCACTGGATTTGTCACGATGCTCCCTGGTGATTTTGTGATTTTGATGAGAGATTAGAGAAGGGGGCAGGGATGACGCTTGGCGGGAATGACTTTACTAAGAGGAAATGGGAAGTGGGGACTGGTGACAGCCAGTATAGACACCAGGAGCAATCCCTGTAACAGAATGTTAGGTGAAGAAAGAGCCGCTGGGTGGACGCCATCCCACGTCTGTGCCGACAGGAATAGCACGGCTGGCGGAGAGGGGTTAGAGTTCGCCAAAAGCCTGAAATTGCCAATTTGAACGGAGTTGTTTTCAAGATGTTGTTTCATAAAATTCTGTCTGAAATTTATGTGTACCCTATACATTGCATGAAAGAAATACTCTGCAATGGGTTTAACTATAAATTTGTTATGGCCTAAAACAATACAACCTCAAGCTCTTTCAAAATAAATGATTCTGTACAGAAGCAGCTATTAATTTTCAGATTCTCAATTTAATTAAGGTCATCTTTGCTATTTCAATAACATAATTTTCATTTCCTTTTAATACACTTCCACATTTTCCTTCCTTTGAAATGTGATGACCTTTTATAGTATCCCTTCCAATGTACACTGTGGTCACATTGGATCCACAGTGGCTGTCAAAATCCTTTTCCTAAAACCAAAGGTATTCATTTAAGTGTTAGTTATTAAAACAAAAATCGTTCTTCCAAGGAAGGAACACAAGAAATGTAAAAATAAGTAAAACATAATATCCTCCCATAGGAAATTGATATTCTAAAAATGGGAGTTAAAATATATACATAAATCACTACAATATGTTATGTGTTAAGTTCCATAAAAGAAGTGCAAACCACGGCAGGGACTTGGAGGGAGGAAAGATTAATTTCCACCCAGCATGATGGGGGAAGATGTGGCAGTGGATGTCCCAGAGGAAGCAGAGTGCACTCCTCGGTTAGGGAACTGTGAGGAGGGGTTATTTACAGAGGGACCTCTGCAAACAGAGGTGTGGGTGTCGGAAACCACAACACAGCACCCTGGAGCTAGTCACAGCAGGAGCTGTTACCTCTGGAAGCTCAAAGGGAGAAGTGATAAGGGTGTTACCAGTCACCGGGAGGCCGACAGGGACAGCAAGCTTTAGTCAGAGGAGGCAGCCCACAGGAAAGGACCTCACCACGGAAGGGAGTACTGAATTCCCTGACTTCTCTCTCTCCCCTTCCTGGAGCCCCTGCTGGGGTTCTCACGGGCTCCCAACAGAAGCCACAGGCCTGGGATCCCGTCCACGAAGCCCAAGCCACGACGCAGCATCCTGAGGCACAGACCTGGGATTTGAGAAAAGAATAAATAGAAATCAGGTGTGCTCTTCCAGGGAGCAGTCATAGCAAGACCAAATGTTGAAAAGTTTGAACAAGAATTATGCTTTGCCTTCAGCTTTGAATCCATGTAGGGTTAGAGGCAGGAACAAGACAGGAGATCAAATTTAGAGGATTTGGGCAGGGCAGTAAACACCACACTCAGAGTTTGAGGTTGATTTTGCAGAAAATGAAGAATCACTTAAAGTACCTAATCTGACAGTGAAGCAAAGAGAAAAATAGAGAGGCAGGAGGTCAGAGGCAGGGAAAACAGGCAGGCTTTGCCTGGAGAAAGTGCCAAGATTCGGCCAGTCATATTCCTGTGTCTAATGTTCTCCATAGAACAGTTTAATTAAAATCATTTTTATCTGGCAACAATCTAAATGATTTCCTAGACAATGAGAGATTTAGAACATTTCCATTACCATGAACATGATGGACAAGAAATATTTTGAGGAAATAAAATGATTGCACCATTAGAAACGGCAAAACGCAGGTCAGGACTTGACCAGATTTTGAATGTCCATTTTCACTGTAAAAATGGTGCAGCTGCTATGGAAAAGAGTTTGGAAGCTACTCAAAAAGTTAAGCATAGAATTATCATACGACCCAGCAATTCCATTTCTAATACACCCAAAAGATTTGAAAGCAGGGACTCCAACAGATATTTGCACACCAGTGTTCATAGTGGCATTATTCACAATAGCCAAAGGGTAGAAGCAACCCAACTGTCCACCCACAGGTGAGTGGATAAACAAATTGTGGCCTATATATGCAATGGAATATTATTCAGCCACACAAAGGAATGAAATTTGACATATGCCACAAGATAGATCTTTAAAACATTATACTGAGTGAAATATGTTGTACACAGAAGGACAAATGTATGATTCCACTTACATGGGGTACCTAGAACAGGAAAATTCATAAAGACAGAAAGTAGAATAGAGGTTAGCAGAGGTTGGGAGGTGGGGAGAGTTATTGTTGAATGGATACAGAGTTTCTGCTTGAAATGATGGAAAAGTTTTGAATGTAGATATTGGTGAGTTCCTCAGTATTGTGGTGGTATTTAATGCCAAAGAATTGTTCAGATCCAAATAATTCAAATGATAAATATTATGTCATTTATTTTTTGCCACAATTTTTTAAAAAGTTAACTACTGACACATGTAACAAGAAGTATGTAATTTGCATCAAGAAGAAAGATTCCCTGTGTTAAAGGACTTATGCTCAATTTCATAGCTTTTTTTAAAATTGCCATACTCTACCAATGAAGCATCTGGCAAGTCCAGACATACAGTGTTCACACTGCAAATTCTAGAACTCCACTAAAAATGTAGCAGGCGCACACACGTGCACGTGCACACACACGCACATACGCACAATGTGTGCAGGGGGGTCTTCTTTCTTTGCCTATTCTAAAGCTGTTCTAAGAGACCAATTCACACAGAAGTAAAGACCTAGTTGTACAAACTGTAGTAATTTTATAAACCATACACTGTCTGAGCTTCCGTTAAGGAAATACTGTGATTTTAACGTTACACAAGAAAAGTAAAGAGGGATCATTCTAATGCAAATTGGTCAATCCAAGCCATTCACCAATAGAAAGCTTCTTGAATAGTGCAAAAGTTGAGTTGTTAATACGGTTTGTTCAGTTGCTTTTAGATTTTTTTTTCTTTTGGTTTGTTTTACTTTAATCAGAGTAAAAAATAGCAGGGGGAAAAAAAAGGAGGAAAAAACTAATGATGCAGTTCAGAACTTTCAAAAGTATCTATTTTACATTACAAGACACTGGAAGGCAAATTTCCAAGATGTGGAGCGGAACTGAGAGGAAGAATTTAATTTGGGGGGAAATCGCTGTTCCTAGAGTCTGAAGATAGTGGGAATTCACTCCCCCAATAAGCAGAGACATAATTTAATAGAACAGTCATCATTTAGCCTGAATAGTTTAAATCTTTTCTTAGTCTTACAGCAAGATTCATTTCCAACTACACAAAGAAGTTTAAAATCTGCACATTAAAGACAAAAAATAAAATATTGATAGCACTGTTATGTCCAAGAAAGCCCATTTCTTCTATTAATAATTTTTCTTAAAAAATAATTTCAAAAGCATTTATTTTACTTTCTGTGTAGATAAATGAAAAGCAAAAATAACTTTAATGTTTTACAGCTGCCTAAATAAACAATGATAACATTTGTTTACACCAAATAAGCCGTATGTCTTCATGAGAAATGAGTGACAATTTCAAAAAGGGATAAACGAACAAATTTCCAATTTTCTTTTTAAAGAATGGCATTTGTAAAAAGTAAAATTCCCCAATATTTAGAAACATAAAATATTTTTCTAAACATTTCACGTTTCATTTTTATTCACCACAAAACAAGTCTAAAAATATTAATATTGATCCTGTAGACTAGTATTAATAACAATAAAATTTTCTGTCTTATTGTAAAGAAAAATATTGAGATTATATTGTTTTCTTTAAAAGTGTTATCTTGTTATCCAAACCTAGGCTGTATCCTATAACAAAGTTTCATAACTGCCTATGGTTTGAGAATGGTCATTGACAAAGAAGAGTCTCAGGTTCTTTCATTCACGCGGAGCTTGTTCTCCCTTTACTCAGCAGTGAGCAGTCTCCTGTCTTAGCAAACACAGTGAGCACTTTTGAGGCTGTAGCTCACATCTGCATTCAAGGACCTTGAGGTGGAAAGATCCACTGAGATCTCTGGCTGCGATGTGAATATCCTTCTCTCCAGGAGATCTGTGTGCCTCCTCCAACCACCCCGGACTCTCAGACTGGACCAGGCGAGAGCATAAGGTATCTTCCTATTCCTGAGCACCTCAATTCCTGTGTTTTGATAGGACAACCTGAGTGATATCAAATGCGTTATTCTAAATAATAATTTTTTTAGTATTGAACTTCAGAATTCTACTCTGCATTCTTTTCCCATCTCCTTTATGATTCTTAACTGATGAAATAAATCTCTTGAATGACATGTCATCATTATAGAAAAGACTATCTTTGCCATCCAAAGGGACTGATGTGATCTATGAGCCACAATGACAGGAAAGATGACTCTATGAGATGTCCTAGGGGGACATGAAATGCAATCTCTTTCAGGTAGTAATACTTTGGCCTTTGAATACGATAGAATCTAAAAATTTGCAACGAAAATATTTTTTAAAGGAAAAAATGTATTTTTTACATGAACACTTTGTGTTTTACATTTTTCTAATTTCTCAAACAAAATAAAATGCATAGGTGAGATCATCTCTTCGCTTAACACATAATTTTCTGGTTTACATTTCTCTGAAGTTTTTCCCCATCACAATGACCTATGTAATGATACAAGTACCACCTTCCAGAACAGAGATGATTATTACACTGGAAACCATCACTGATTATAATTTAAGATTAGATTGCTCATATCCTTCTTTAATGACTACTGGGGGATTAGAATCTAACTTTTTTATTATTTTTCTTATCAATTAGCTATTTTATAGGTATGATTTTTTTTTTTTTGAGCTCTGGGTGAATGTATAAAACCACCTCCATATTCCCATTTTTCATATTTATACATTATTCCTATTAGAAGTCCATGACTTTCTTTAAATTGGCAAGCTGAAGGGTGTTATTTGTTCCAATCAAGTTTGTTGTTCTTCCTAAATATGTACACTAATTGCACTCCTTACTTATTTCTTAAAGCTTTCCATCAACTTTGATGATAAATATGTAAATAAATTTTGGAGCTATCGACTTTTCTTATAATGTATGTTTGCCTCTCATATTTTAACATAACATAGATGCAGCCCCAAATTTGCATTTATATTTTCTTAATATAAGTGGAAACGTTACTTCTCAACCTACCCACTAGTGTTCTCTCAAAATTGTCTGAATGTTATAGTTCATATAATCTATAATACTTATATATTTGTTATTTAGAGGAAATAAAATGTAGTAGTGTCATATTCATATCCTACCTAAAGCTGGGATGTTTCGAATGTCCTTCAAAAGTACCATAAAATGCCCATTGCAATTTTTCCTACTTATGAACAATACCAATAAATGTCACCATAAAGTCATAAAATGATTTATATTCATTTTCTATTACTCCCCGAATTATATTATATAGCTACCTTTGGTAAAAATATCTAAGTCAGAATGAATACAAAGACATCATAAGAAAAGTTCCTTTCACTTTCCAGTGCTATGAAGAGTCACTCCATTTTTATATGTCTCTCCAATTAAGCTAAAATAATGTCCTCTACTTATCTTCAACTTAAATTGACTACCCCCTAAAGGGCATTTTCAGATTCTGAAACATAAATTGATCTAAATGTTGGTAGGGAAAAAAACACCCCACATGCATAATTACAATGTCAACAAACTAATTATCTTCAATATAATTTAAAAGGAGAAATGTTTAAAAAAAACTGATTTATTCTTCACATTTAACGTTACTATAATCTCTCACCCTCTCCCGCTTTTTTTTCTCTGAAGCATCCAGTCGCTGCTAAGATTTCACAGCATACTCTTCAGCCTGAATCTGTATCCCAGCACATTTCAAGGAGTAATTCTGTAATTCTCTACCAGGGTTCGGCAGGCACAACGGATTTAGCACAGTCTCAGTGGGAACATTCCTTCATTGAGCTGGTTGCACTCTGAGATTTTGCATAAGACTTTAAATCAGAGTTGGGGAGAAATATTCACTCTAAAGTGATATTTGAGTTGGACTTTCCAAAGTTACTATTCTTTTAAAAATAACTTCACAAAAGAAGAAATGTCTTGAAGAAACTTAACTATATAGCCTAAAGCAGAGCTACACAAAACTCAGATTCTTCATTCTTTATTGTTAATATATATAACAACCTTTTACCAAAAATATGACAAGAACAGGAAAATCTTTTTAGTGAGAGGGCTATTTACCTTTAGACGATATTTGAAACTTGAACCCCCCGCAATGTTGACAGAAGGGTTATTTAAAATACGAAGGGTAAGGAAGATAAATAGAACACGGCAGAATCAAGGAAATTCAGCTGCATGTGCTTGTCTTCATTTATTAAAATGTGTTTGTTGCTGTGAAATCACATCTTTTAGATTCATTAAATGTTGTCTATGGCCTATCTAGGTGGCCTGACAGCCAAAGAAAAACATGAAAGAGTTCGTATTTTCAGAAAACCAGACGAGCAAGTTTGTAACACTTTTTTAGTTTAGAATAAAGAAAAAAATTAAAATTAAAAAGAAAAAACACACATGTGATTGACCATGGTCTCCACAGATCTATTCAAGATTTCTACTGTTGAAGCTGATGTATACAGGGGCCAATATTTGAAGACTATTTACTTCTCCCAGGTCTATACCACTGCTATTTACATTTTGAAAACTTAAGAAGTCTAAAGAGGAGAGGCTTTATCTAATATTTATACTAAGCATAAATCATTTGTGTAAGTTCCATCATCTGTGGACTTTCTCCTCCCTCACATGCATTGTTCACTCTGTCCTTCAATTATAGCTTCTGTCCTATGATTATACTTAAGCCCATGTTTCCCCATCCATTAAAAATAAGAACAACAAAAGGCCAACAAGGTTTTTAAATTCTTTGGGTTATAGTAGAAATGGATAAAATTGAAGGCTCCGGAATAGGGGGATTGAGTGGCTGAGGAACAGGGAGAGGAAGGCAGGTTTCCACCCGGTGTCTTTTGTGCTTTTTGAGCCGTGTAAATGTATTGTCTATTCAAGAACTAAATAAGTATTTCTATGTGCAGATTCTTAGACCCCACCCTAGAGCTATTGAAAGAGAATTTCTAAGGTGAGGCCTTGGAATCTTCCTTTTAACAAGCTCACAGGGTGACTCTGATGCATATATAAATAAGCAAAAAAATACTGCAGAATATAAACACAGACAGCCCAGTCCTGACAGAGCCCTATGTGTCAGCTAATACAAAGAATGCTCAAAAACAACCTGCTGCAAAAACGAACCTCCCTCACCAGCCTGCGCTGAGGTCTGAAATTCTGTTGTTAGATATTCTGTCTTCAGTATGTTCTTGTAAAACGGTGACGCCGAAGGGGCGAAGGGAGAATACTTGCCTTCACCAAACTCACCCTTCAGTCTACTTTTCCAGAGCTATTTAATCAGCACGAAATCTTTTAACAAAACAGGCCACACACGCCCTCCATGACTTCACGGTCCTTACATGCCCCTGCAGCCCGCTCTGAAGCTGAACACCGAGCTGAAATGATTTTCGTGAAAGTCACCGATGATTCTTCAGTAGCCACGTGCAGTGGCCTTTCCTCATTCCGGGTCTGCTGACTCCCTCCTTCTTCAAACTCTCTTTTCCCAGGAATTATGTAGTTTTGTGCTGTCCCAATTATCTTCTTTCTTCAGTGTATGCTTCTTTACGTCCCCAGAACTTTTCTGCTTCATTCCCAAGTCATTCCTGGGCCCTCCTCTTTACACCTTTTTAGTTTTTAGTTGTCAGTTTCACACAATCATCTCCCAGGTGAGTATTTCTCGCCCTGTGGTCTCTCTCCTGAAATCCAGATCCACTTCTCCTGCTCCCCCATCGCCCAGACGTCTTCCATTTCCACAGCCCTAGAACTGAATGAACTCCTTCCCTCCTTCCACCATTTGTGTTCATGGGGCCACCATTGTCCCAGGCAGTGGATTCCATGTTTTGGATTCTTATTTGATCCCTGCCCTCTCCCTCTCATGTTGATTGCAAATATTTATAATTCTGTGTATTTATCCTCAGCAAAGTCTTCCCAATAATGTTCTCCTTTCTATTTTCACTTTCCATACTGGGTTCAGCCATATTCCTTCCAGCCTGGATTGCTATAAATAATAACTGCCTTTTAATTGGTCTGATCCCCAGTGTTTCCTAATACTAATTTTCCTAAGAACATTGCATTTTTATTTGTGTGCTCTTTGCTTTTTGTTTACTGTTGTTAGTTAACATTTTAGAGCACCAACCATATGCCAGGCACTTGTCTAAATATTTTAAAAGTCTAAATATTTTACAAATATAAACTCATCTAATACTCATGACAACCTTATTCTAAGGATGAAAGAACTAAGATACCTAAAAGTTAGATGATTTTCCTCAGGTCACATTTCTGTTATATGGTGGATCAAAGACGCAAACCTAGGCAGGCTAAGTCTGGAGCCATACTCTCAATGACTTGCTATGTTGCCTTTCAGAATTAGTTCAATATTCATCAACACAGATTTAATCCAATTGCTTTGAATAAAAAAAATTTTGATGTATCCTTACTAAATATTGAAATTTTAAAAAATCTGTAATCAGGAACTTAAAGCTGAAATTTGATCTTATCTCTCCTTAATTTTATAGCCATTATATCTCCCATTATTCTCTTCCACACATACTAAATAGTCCGAACGATAAATAATATAGATTATTTGCTAGTTTCAAGATTATAATTTGGATTTTTTCTTTTCTCATTTGAGTTTTCTATACCTATCAATATTTTAGCAGAAGTCTGTCTAATGGCCTAAAATTTTTATAGATGAAGGATAAAACAATATTCAAATGAGAGGTAATAAAGACCATATTTATCTTCTCACCTAAAACAACTAGTAAACCAGAAACATATAAATGAAACAATGATTTTCAAGACACTGGGCATTAGACAACAAGGGATGGTAATGCCAGATGACACAAGTGAGGGGAGACAGCTTATCTCTTGAAGAAAGTTTCCAGGCTGAGTCACAGGAAGGGCCAAGCCAGACCAAGCCTGCCAGTCTCTGTGTGTTGAGGGGACAGGATTGGAAGTCTGGAGATACCATAGGAGCTACAGTTTGCAGGGTAGAGCATCACTGAGCTACAGGGAAACTTCAAGAGCCTTAATAAAGTCCAACTGGAGTCACCATGGAAAGAGGAGAGAGGGAGGAGAATAAAAAAAATTGCCTAAAACTTTTCAAATTTGATAAAAACTATATACCCACATATTCAAGAAGTTCAGCAAGCCCCAAGCAAAAAATAAAAAAATTTAAAAAAGAGACAAAAAAATGAAGAAACTAAACAAATGTGTCAAAAACAATGAAAAGGAAAAATTCTTAAAAGCTGCCAGAGAAAAGAGACACATTGTGTGCAGAGAAACAAAGATGAGAACACAGTAGATTTCTTATTGGAAATAATGTCAGTCAGAAGACAATGGAGCAACATCTTTAAAGTAATGAGAGAAAAAACTACTTAAATCGTAAATGATAATAAACTGTTTAAAGCCAAAATAACAACAATGTATTAAGGGGTTTACAATGTATGTAGAAGTAAAATGTGCTATTGTGATACCATCAGGATGGGATACATGGAAGTATTAATAGTCATAAGGTTCTTATACATGAAGATTGTGATAAGTTAAAAACACTTTATAAATAATAAATCAACCACAAAAAAATCACAGCAAAGAGTTATGGATTATAAGCCAAAAAGGAGATAAAATGGAACTGCTAAAAATACAAAATTGATCCAAAATAGGGCAGGAAATGAGAGAAAAAACACAAAGAATAAGACAAACAGAAAACCAAAGTAAGATGATAGATCTAACCCCAATCATAGCAATAACCACATTATATATAAATTGTCTAAACACACCAATTAAATGAATAATTTTTAAATTAGATAAAAAAGCAAAATCTAACTATAGGCTGCCTTTGACAAACCCACTTTAAATATAAAACACAAGTAGGTTAAAATCAAAAGGTAGAAAAAGATATACCATGCTAACACTATCAAAATAAAGCTGGATTGACTACATTAATACCAGAGAAAGCAAAGAAAATTATTAGAGTTCTTTTTAAAAATTCATTTTATATTTGATGAAAACCATAGGCCCACACATCCAAGAAGATTAACAAACAAAAGGAACATGAAGAAAGCCATACAAAGGCATATCAAATGGCCCAAAACCCATGAAAAATAGCAATTCTTAATTTTACATCAAAATCAGCTAATGCATACACCCTCAGAAAGCACACTTTTAATCAGAAATGTGTAGGTACAGAGGATAGAAATGGCACAAAGAGCTACCAATGGTTCAGTGCAGAAACAAATGGGAGAGGTAAGGCTTGCAACAGGACAAGTAGCCCCGTGCCAAGCAAAAGAGCTACATCGTTAACCCTGAATCCAATGGGGAGCTACTGAAAAATTCTGTGCAGGGAAGTAGCACGAACAAATTTTCAAGGAAAGATAGCTCATTCAGGCAGATTTGCAGGATATGGTAAGGTAACAGGATAATAGAACAGGGGGTAGTGGTAGCTAGGGGTGGGAATGTAGGGCAGGTAGGGATGTGACCAGGGAGAAAACGATTATAATAACCCAGATATGATGAGCCTTAGAACTACTAAATTATTGTCTACTTTTTAATGGCACAGAGAGCATCCGAGGCCAAGAAACAACTTCTCATCTTTCTGTCTCCAAAAACAGCACAAAGCTTGCCATAAAAATTTTTAGGACAAGTGAATGAATGAATCCAATCACAGCATCATATTTTTATTTACTTTTTTAAGTCAGAGATACTAATATATAATTCTAGAACTTTCTCTATATAAATTTTTAGGGAAAATGATATATTCAATCAAATGTTAGTTATATCCTTTCTTAAACATTGCTCAAATTACACATATAATCATGAATACACTGCATATATAATTATAATAAAATCATAAATTATAATAGTATGACTCAAGAGTAAAGCAATTGGGTCTGTTTGTTTATTCTGAAAACAGTATCATAATTGTATTGTTTTTAGGGGAAAATACAGCTCCTAGTAAACGGGAAAACATGCACACCTTATAAAGAACAAAAAGTGGGGAAAGAGAAAAAGAGAGAAAACTTTTTTGTTAATTATAATTTCAGACTAAAATTTAACCACTGGTAACATTTCCATTTTTTACTGAATTTCCTTTCATCTCTACTAATATTGAAAATCATTTTTAAAAATGAAGATTCAACAGAAATTAAAATGTGTCAACTAACATTGGGAGATGTTCATATTGTGTTAAAATGTTTACATTTTGAATGACTTCCTAATATATTTTTTCCCTTTCTAACTTCAAAGTTTTTTTCAATCATTTTACTATTTTTCATCCAATTATCTAAAAGTGTACTAAAAATCATATATTCAAGCAGAAATAAATAAATCCTTAAACAGTGGTGGAGATTTGCACATGATTAGGGATTATACGGCAAAGGAAAAAGGCAAGCTTTGGATACAAAACCTGGTTTTGTGACTTAATTAGGTGGCCTCGGTTATTCTCTTAGGCAAATGGGGACGTGTTAGACGCCAATTATGCTTGACTGTAAATAGTCTCAGCCCCACCTCTTACTCCAGCCACTGCTACAGAGAACGGCTCTGCCCAGCTCCCACCAGTTTTGAGAAGGCACGAGGGGACAGTGCCACATAGGGAGTCTCTAACACTTCTGTGGGTGGTGCCCGTGGGAACACACTCAAACAGGTTCAAAGGGAATGGGTGGGGTTATTAGGATGGAAGCCAATGGATGAACATTTCCCCCCTGCCCACCCGAGGAGACAGCTCTTGGATGCATTTCTGAAGCCTTTTCAAACAGCCTCATGTCCAGGGTGCACAACTCCAAAATGCATCCTTGCATTGGCTTCCCTCCATCCCTGCTTCACTCCCCAATCCCTTTCTCCTGCTCTCTGTGGTTATTTACTTGCCACAGGCTTTGCTTTCAAAGGAACCCAAGCTAAGGCAGGCAGTAAGGATGCCACTAACCTCGCAGGGTGGGTAAGGGATAAAATAGGATGATTTCTGTAGATAGAGTGTTTAGGATGTTCCAGGCATCGCTGTAAGTGCTTTGCATAAACTAACACATTTAAGCCTCCCATTGAAGCCCTGGGAGGTAGGTACTACAATTGTCTCTCTGTTGCAGAGAAGGAAACTGAGGCCCACAGAAGCTAGGCACCTTGTCCAAGATCACACAGCTCCCAAGTGGCTCCAGAGGCCACCACGTGTCCTGTGCTCTCAGCCACTAAAGCACACAGTAGGTGCCAGGTATGTGGTGGCTTAACCTTTTTAAGGTGCTATTTCAGACTTAACACTGGCTTTGAAGGTTGGAAAATTAGGAAAGATAAGAAGGAATAAAGAGCAGTCAGGATCATCCACCAGCTCCCACAATAAGTCGATATTCAAGCTGGCTTTGATCCGTAAGGGATGAGACACAAAGATGGACTATGCTCTGCACTCGCCGGGAGGCAGCAGTTCACCATCCCCACCGGCATGTAAAAAATGGTAGTGGACTAAATTGATTTAGCTGCTCAGATTTCCTGCTTAAATTCCACTTATCCTATTGACTTTAAACGTAGCCCTTTGCTTTAAATGTAGATTTTTCCCATTGTCGATTCCCTCAAGGCAGCTCCCATGAACAGATGTCTGTCTAGCTCACGTGCACACGGAAGCTTGATATCCAAAATCCCCTTATCAAAGTAGATTGCAGTCTTTTTTCCCAACTTAAAGGCAACTGATATCCAGGTACAAGAAATAAAGATAGAGCCAAGCAACTAAAACTCGTGGCCGCAGATCCTGGCTGTGTAAGCAAGATACTGTTCTCCTGACACGAATGAAGATAAGAAAAGCTTCTGGGGTAGCAGGCTTCTGGCATCGCTTGGCTTGCCTCGGAACTCTCTACCTCATGGGCACTGAGGGGCCCCAGGTATCTAAAACTTGGCTGTTAACAAACCCTGGGAAGTGGGAAAAGAGGGGTTGTTAGTGAATAAGGTTTAGTATCAGTCTTCTTCCAGTCTCAAATTCAAAACATCAAACTGTCATTTTAGAATTTACAGGACCTATAAAACTGAGAGCAGGAGTTTTCCTAATCTGAGACCACGCTCAGATCTAACCCCAGACCTGGACGGCAGACTCACTTTCTGCGACTTACATGGGCTCTAAATTTTTTTTTAAATTTACATTAAAAAGGAAATACATTGCATATCCTCTTAAGAGAGGAAATCAGAATGACAAAAATTCAATTTCATGTTAGACCTTTAAAGTTACCACGTAAGACTATAAAAATTCAGCACTGGGTAAAGAAAAACAGAGATTCATGGAGGATACGCAGTCAGCTGAGAGTTTATAGGATTTCTCAAGTAAAAATGCTGCTTTTGATTTGTAAATGGAGAAGTCCTATAAAATATTGGCATTCAGAAATGAGGAAATAGTGAGGGTTTTTGTACCTATAAATAAGGCTTTTTTTATTTTTTAAAAGGTTGGATGCTCTAATATAGTTTGTGGATGTCTTGACCAGAATATCTTGCCCTTTCCGGGCCACCTTCCCAGCCCTGACTTCAGGAGCTGAAGCTTGAAGACACTGGGAGCTTTCTGAGAAACTTCCTCAGCCATACAAATCCAACTACCAAATCTTACAAGGCCTGTTTCTTAAAGACTGTACCATTTCTTTAAAACTGCACCAATTTTCTTAAGAGGAAAAACATCTTCTAAATAATATAAAGGAAAAGGTGAGAATGCAGATTAATGCACCTGAATGAAAAACTACTGCCCTATTAGCAGGAAAAGCAATTTTCCATATAACACCCAATGAATCTGGTCATGACCTCAATATTACTTTCAAGTTCATTTTCATTAAAAAATGATCAAAATTTCAACTTGAATGTTTTTTGCAGCTGCTACTGCTTACTGTTTCCTGAAATCTGGAATTCTACTTTTTGGAAAAAGATGATTTCTGAAGGATCTTTTTCAGAAGTGTATAGTATATCCCCCTTGGAAATTTATTTGTGGTGCCAATAAAATATTACCAAATAACTCAGAAGTGACACAGTGAATTCATATTTATCCCTGGAAGAAATATAAACATTAAAACTTAAAAATAAACTGAAAATATCAAACATTAGAATTTGATTGTAAACACGTCTCAATTTACCTCAAAATTGAGAAACATTTTGTAGATTCTATTTATGCAACAAATACATTAATACCTGCCATGACTACCACCAAAAATCTTAGAAAACCTTTGCCATGACTTTTACAATCTCCATTTTAATAAAAACCAAAACAAATAAACCAAACCAAACAAAAATTTCTCACAATTTACTTAATTCTTTACTGACAGCTAAAAGAAGAAAGCATGCTAAGTAAAACACTTTTAGTGGACCAACCTAATAATTTTCACCACACAGTTGATATTTTAATTTAATTCATGGGGAAAATCAACTTAGAGCGAAAAAGATTAGTCACTTACAGGGTCTGAACTGTTCCAACCTCATTAGCATGTCGTTACTGTCAGGTAAAACAATGACTTTGAACACGTGCTCTAAACCTTATTTACACTATATGAAGGCAATTAAATCTGTGTTTAGCTTGCCTTCAGGTAATTCTGTGAACAGGTAAAATGCAATAGAATGCAGTGACCTTATTTTATAATATAACCCTAATGATAACCAAAGACTTTGTCCTAGCCCCAATTTGAGATGTTACTATGTAAAATTAGTATATACACTATGAATATGTTTTAAAATAATGAATTAAGTTTCATACTAAAAAAATAGTATTTCAGAATGTAACGCTGTATTACTTTTGCCAAGAATAATGGGTAATTATGAGAATTCTATAGAAGTATGCATGCTATCTGCTCCAATCAAAGCCACTGAAATCCAGGCAAGCTTTGTTGTTGCATATAAAAACCAAGCCTAGTATTAGCTGCAGCAAATGACAACCAAAAAGTAGGCCAATGAAAATATTAAGTTGTCCAAGAATCTTAATTCTTACTGCTTCTTTATAAATGTCTTGCATTAGATTAAAAAGATTACCAAAAGATTGCAAGCGTTCTATTTCTTTGTTTTACCTAAACTTTAGCTTTAAGAAATAATAATAATAAGAGTAATTTAAAAACTACTTATCAAAAATGTTCAGATCCAAATTCTGAGTTCATTTGAAAGCACAATAACATTATTGTCTTAGGGAAGTTCATACCTAGATTTGGTTTATTTGTGTTCCTTTTGTTTTGAAATGTTTGAGTTTATTTAGAAATAAAGGTTTTATTTTCTAAGATGATTTGATAGTTTTGAGTATAGAAATTATGTACATTTTATAAACTTAGTTTGGATTTTTATTAATGTCAGTTAAATTAACTTAACCAACATTTTACAAGGCAGAAATAAAAATTGGGGTGAAGAAAATAACAAAGACAATGATCAGACTGTTCTGACTTGTAAATTATTTAATAGATATTCACACCTAGATTTTATAAGTTGGTGTTTTGTGACTTAACCTCATGTACAAGTTGCCCAGTAAAAGGAAATTAGGCTGAAGCAGCCAATGTTTGGGTCTGTTCTACCAAATGACATACTATTCTACACTACCCTTTGAACACACTTGACAGATAGTTTATGCACTTATCAGATGGAAAAGTTCAGATGCTATTAATAACAATAAAAATTATAGGTTATACCTAATTAAACACTGAGCATTAAAGTTACTTAACATGTGTGAGATGTATATTCTACTATTACTTTACTGTTTTTTCTTTATATAGCATTAACTTAATGTAATCAATATATGATTAATTAGTAAATATATAGAACACATGACATTCAGAAATGAAAGAAACGGGATTTTGCTTCTTTATTTTAATATAACTTTTGGTCTAGATTCTAGAAATGACAAAAGGATGAGCTGAAGAGAAACAAAAACTGTAAAAAACAACAGAGTTTGATAAAAATGATAAATAGGTCAGTTTCATTGAAACAATATTGATGGTAACATTTGATTCAAATTTAGGTCTAATGTGGATTTTTTTACTTGGATAATTTTTTTAAAATTTTATCTTCATCTTAGCAAGTTTAACATTAAATAGCTTTCGACAAAGTGCAATGATGTTAAAATGTTATCTGTAATCATTTGCATAATTTCTGAAAAATATGAAATTGAGAATATTAACTTTATATTTTAGAATGCTTAAATGTAAAAGTTGGCCAATAAACACAGTAATATAAAATAAGAAATAAAAAGGTAATATTTTAACTTCAAAGTCCTTGTAGTTTTTTGGACATGAGAAAATTTTAATCTGAATCTTAAGTATTCTTTAAAAAATTAATTATTTAAGATTTTTTAATATTCTATGATTAGTAAAGAGCAACATGGTTTATAGACTTTAAGAATTCTTACTCTAGAAAAAAAATTCAGTCCCACTTTCCACAAATGCCAACGTTGTATAATAGTAGTAACGGAGCTTGCCAGGTAAAATTAATAATATCATTGTATTATTTTCTAATTGAAATGGGCACAAACAAGTAAAATAAAAGCCAAAAAAATGAGAGAAATCTGGCACTACTAATTGGTTCTGGCTTCTACCCATTTTTAAATGTCTCAGGTTAAGAAACAAACACTCTTTTAGTTTCCAACAAAAATATATTTTTTATTTCTTTCTCTATTAGTCACCAAATTAAGGTATCAGACCTAGCATCTGTGAAGAGTTCAACCAATCAAGTTCTTGGAAATAGATAGGAAATGTTTATTTTTAAAAGCTTTTTATCAATCTAAAATTTTAAGAACTGATGCGATGCCTTTTCTTTGGATTATCTATTTTTAAAAATGTGAAGGATTCCAACATGTAATACTGTTAATGTCAATTAATTAAATAACTTCAAATAAGTTGTTCTTATTTTTAAAGTTCCCTAAAAGAGTACTACTTCCCCCTAGTAGTTGTGAAATGTTTGGATAAACATTTGCTATGAGAATTTGAGTGTCTTTTTCTTTTACTGCCTTAACACTATTTCAAGTTAATTAGTCCATATGACTAATTACAAACACACAAACAGACCCTGTTGTTTTAAACTTGTTTGCATAGATTAAAATGAGAATGCATCTCTTGGTGTTGTGCAGTATACAAACTACCCAAGTGTATATGGCAGACCTGTTTAGTGGTATTTTTAGTAATTTTACAATTATTATTTCAAGCAAAATCTTATTGTAATGACTAAGTCCCTTCTTGCCAGGTCCATACTTCAGATATATTACCTATATTGTTACACGCCACAAAAGAGAACATGGGGCTCATAGCAACAGAGGCAGAATAAATGCCTCAGTGAGATTCCAAGAGCATTAGTCATTTGACAGCTTCTGCTTGTTCGCAACAAAGCAAGGGCAAGCTCAATACTTTCTGATACACTGAAGGACAGGCACAGACAAAAGACTGATGCTAGGGTCTGATATTTAAGAACAAATGACAACTCTTAAAATGTGCTATAGCTCTCAAATGCTCAAGAAAATATGAAAGTAATTTTCAAAGCCTATTCCTTGATGTTTCTTTTTAAAAAGAAACATCATCTCTGGAGGCTTTGCTTAAAGAAGAGTGTAATCACACTTTTTAATTCACTCTGATTTCACCTCAAAAGGGATGCCCAAGTTTTCTTTATCCCAGGTTGGCTCTTACTTCAAACCAGAGAAAGACAAAAAAAAAAAAAGTTGTCAGTTTGAAGAGTCCTTCCCAAATGCTTGGAACTTCAAGGATATTTACACATACTAAACTATACTTTTTTAAAAAAAGAAATTGATGGCCCTTATCTGCCACGGGATAAGTCAGAAGAATTTTAGTTTAAATAGCGTAACATAGATCATGTGCAGCTCTGACTGGCATGTGAAATAACCCAGGCACAAAATGTGTATACATCAAAATTATTCCTGGTGTTTATCTGCAGTCTCTAATATCTCTATAGTGAACATGCTCTGCTTTTTAAAATAATAAGGAAAGTTGCCTTTATTTAAAAAAAAAGAATAAATTATATAATGTGCTTGGAGATTAAAATCTGAGAATCAGCATTAATTTCAGGTCCAAAGAGGAGAGATCCTGATTAATACAATGTGACTACAAGAAGAAGAAGAAAAAAACCTTAGAAACCATTGTGCTAATTGATAAGTACACTGCTAAATAAAAGAATGGAGAGGGGTTTAGAAACAAGGGCAGCCAGGGCAGTTAACACTCCAAAGCCGGTGAGCCTGTCCAACTAATCTGCCTCGTTTGTTTTCACAGCTTTGCTCGGAACATTTGCAGGGATGGCCCGACACTCCCCGCAGAGCCTGAGAGCAAGTGGCAAGCCAAGATACCAGCAGCACAATGTTTCACCTGCGCTGCCAGATACTCAGACAGAAAAAACACACAACAGTTTGTCAAAACAGCCATCAGCGCTGCATGCTCGTTTTTCTCGCAGCCCCTGGCCCTGGCTGCCAATGTGCACGGCCAGGTTTATCTAAGGGCTAGAGAGGTCCTCTTTTACATTTCCAGCGTGGTAGGGGAGATGTGACACATGAAGGGGCTGGGAGGGCTCCCCAGGGAGCCCAGGCTCTACCTGGAAAAGGCTTGCTAGACATAGTAAATCAGGTTCCCACAGCCTTCAGCCTTAGTCAGCACCTGGACGGCAAAATGACTCAGACACAAGGAAGCCATCGGGATGAGGGAGGGGCTCCGAGCTTCACGGGGAGAGCCGGGTTTTTTAACATCCCCCCTAAACACACACACACACACACACACAATTGCATGAGTCACATGATTAAAAAAATACAGGGTGCAATAAACCTAAGGCAGATTTGGTCTGCTTTTGTCTTCCCTTTGTCATTGTGCAAAGCGTGCGTCAGGATTGCCTTTGTTGGGTTTCCAATTCATTGCCAGCAGAAGCCCATGTGATAAGAACTTTTTGATTAAGCTCTAAATCTTTGGCACATATCAGCAATGCCTAATTATGAAAGATCTAATAATATGTTCCTTGTGTTTCTCTGACAACCATATGCATCTCCAGTCAGCATCCCTGGCGCTATTAGAAGTAGTGAAAGATACTGACACTACAAATGATTGCACAGGGAGAGGAGGGGGGCATTCCTTAAATCTGCCACACAGAACAGAAGCGGATGTCTTCATTAGACTCGTACCTAGTGAAAGAGAAAATAGGTTATACACAAAAGCAGTTTGCTTAAAGTAAATTTTTTTGTCAGGGAAAAAAATTAAGTGTTGCTCAGCAATTAAAATAAGCAGAATAAAGTATCTTTTAATTAGCATTCTTCAAATGGTGGAGGATGTTCAAATGTTGCTACTGTAAGATTTTCTGCCTCATTTTCTGTCTTTTTAAGATTATATATTTCTAAAAATACATTAGTTGACAGTTTAACAGGCAGAGGAAAGCATATCAGTGCTCTATACAAATGGAAATAAGCTCTCTCACGCAATACCTGAACAATGGTGGCAAAATCTATATCAAAGCAGGTGGGACCTGCACAGCCCTCCCTTTGTGGGCAGTTGGTGTGAGCCCTGACTCTGCTAGAGGTGCCACCTTGAACAAATAATGTTCACTCACCTCCACACCCCACCCTACAGGCTGCCTGAAAAGTACATGAAAGAGGGCTTCTCACTAGAGAGATTTACCATATACATTTGACACTTGATCAAAGCGCATGCATTTGCCTCCCTGAAACAGAAGTGAAAGACACCAAAAAGCTGTCACTGTACCAGGGGGCTTCATTCTCTGCCTTCTGGGGAAACAATTATGCAATTCTGTTCCCTGACATGCTTCAAAATACACTTTTCAGAAAATAATCCTAGATTCTTATGCAGAATTAGTAGGGTGCCCATGAAACGGTTTTGGTCACACTCTCTGACTCACAACACTCACAAACGTGATCAATTATAGCCAATAAATGATTGAAGAGGTGGCTCTGTCTCCATCCACTCGAGACCTCACCAGCAGCTTCTCACCTAAGAGACTCACTAGCACCTTCACTTACATTCCAAGAAATATACAATACAGGTTATTTCTGATTTTTTAAAAAATATTCAACAATAAAAGAATTTATCCAGGTCCATTTTTCAGATGTAGAAGTCATTCTGTGAATGCTCTTTCTAGCTCACCACCAGTCTCATGGTTGTACCTCTTTATCCTTTGAACTTAGATTCTTTAAAAGTCCCAATCCTATGTCTCTATTGTTGTATATTAATATTTTTGAGACCTGATGATATTAAATTGATTTTTTAAATTATATTTCCTGGATTGAACAGACAGCTGGATGCTTTATGTGTGTTATCACTGCCAGACCTGAGCTTTCCTTGAAAAAATTAGATTTCTCATTTTTCTCTAGATAGATCAACTATTTTTATTGAAAAGCAAACTTTAAATCCCTAAAACTTTTCCCAAGTTAATGCATCACCAAGAAGTGAAAGGTTTCCCTTTCGTAGGATCACAGTCCATTAATTGCAGAGTCCTGTCTGCCGGCCCACCCAGCATATGCTGCCGCCTCTGCATGGCAGAGCAGAAATCACTTTCACTGATCAAGGAGAAGTGACCCCATCTCTAAAACAGTTTTCAAAGACTCAACTAATCATTAGAGATGGCCTAAGATGTGCAGCTAATCTCATCATTCCAATTTCCTGGTTGTTCTGTTTTTCTCTACCAGATAACACTTTGCCAGACTGAAATGGAACTTCACTCTGATCTGGAATAGGGTATTCAACAAAATATACACATACCTTTGATAGCTTCCTCTTTGGAAAGCAAGGGAGTTAGTTTAATTGATCAGGTACCAAAAAACGAAACTGGAGTCTTAAAGTGTAGACACAGTTTAAGCCACCAAATTGTAACCCAGTAGGCTAAGTTTTGACAATCATGTTAACACAAAGAACTGGAAAAATTTGCTGTGATGGTCTTTCCCTAATGAAGTATGTAAAGCAAGAAAAAAGGAAAAAAATACAAATAGAAAGTGTTTACCAGCATTCTAGAAAGCCTTTATGAAACAATGTCTCAAAAATTAAAATTTTTAATTAAATTTGAATTAATTTTAAAAGTAAAGAATTTAGTATATGCATAAAATTTTAATTCTTCTATTTGGGTTTTTCTTAAATTAGTTCTTATATGTAAAAATTTTACATATTTTTTTTTCTTTAAGATCTCTCCTTTTAAAAAGGCAAGATACAAGTTGAGTATCCCCAATTCAAAAATTTGAAATCCAAAATGCTCTAAAATCTGCAATTTTTTGAGCACTGATTCTCAAAGGAAATGTTGATTGGAACAGTTCAGATTTTGGATATTCAAATCAGTGATGCTCAACAGGTAAGTATAATGCAAATATTTCAAAATCCAAAAAAAATCCCAAATCCAAAACACTTCTGATCCCAAGCATTTTGGATAAGGGATAATCAACCTGTATATATAAGAGAACTAATAGAAGACTCATGAATGTTACAAACTCCTGACTACCAAAAAGACTGAGATCAGGGCTGTAACTACAAAAACAAAAACGGTAAAAAAGAAAAATTAATAACCACTTTGGAAGACAGTTTGGTGATTTCTTACAAAACTAAACATACTCTTACCATACAATCCAGCAAGCACGCTCCTTAGTATTTACCCAAATGAGTTGAAAACATATGTCCACACAAAACTTGAACAGTAATGTTTATAGCAGCTGTATTCATGATCATGGTATCTCCCCTGCCTGTTAGGTATACAGCAGGTCCATTCATAATTGCCAAAATGTGGAAGCAACCAAGATGCCCTGCAGTAGATAAGTGGATAAACAAGCTGTGGTGTGTCCATGCAATGAAATATTACTTAGCAATACAAAGAAATGAGCTGTCAAGCCACAAAAAGACCTGGAGAAACTTTAAATGCACATTGTTGAGTGAACAAAGCCAATCTGAAAAGCCTACATACTATATGATTCCAACTACACGACATTCTGAAAAAAGCAAAACTATGCAGACTGTTAAAAAAATCATTTTCCCAGCGTTCAAGGTGGATAAGATGAAGGATGAATAGGTGAGGTGCGGGGGTTTTTAGGGCAGTGAAACTCTTCTGTGTGATAATGTACTGGTGGATACATGACATTATATATTTGTCCAAACCTCTAGAATGTGCAAAGAGTGAGCACTAATGTAAACTGTGTATTTGAGTTAATAATAATGCAGCAGTATTGGCTTACTAGTTGTAACAAACATGACACGATAACCCAAGATGTCAATAAAAGGGGCAGTGGGGGTAGGGGTGAGTGGATGTGGGAACTCTGCACTTTCCACTCGATTTTTCTATAAACCCAAAATTGCTCTAAAAATGAAGTCTATTAGTTTTTTTGAAAATAATAGTCTTAAAAATACATGCTAATAATGAAAAGTGTCATTGGAAGTGTAGCACTCCCCATATACACCTTCAACAGCTTAGCGTTTCTTAGTATTTTTTGTTCAGATTGGAGATTCGAGTAACTACTAATTCTTTTCCTTCACTGATAGACTATTTAATTATGAGTACTGGGAGATAAATAATTCAGATCCCAAAATTTCTTCTGTTTGATATCCTAAAAAAGGGAAAACATGTTTCAATATCCCACTTCACTTTACCAGTCTAACCCCAGCAAAATGAGATTCCTTCCACTTGCCCCTCCTAAATCAGTTCTACTTTGACAGCTTATTACTTTGTAGACAAAACCTTACTAAGAATGCTCTTAACCCCATCATTCTATTCAATGACAGATAATTATCCATCTCTCCAAGACTGACCTCTCGTTACCCTTAATCAGTGTGTTCCACACTGTCCAATCTGCTGCTAGAACATTAATAAGCAACACAGGGCAGGAACTTCCAGTGGCTCTTACTTGGAAGCCAGGGTTCTGCAGCGGGGCCTTGGGGGCTGCCTCTTTGTATGTGTGTGCCACTCCCAGCCACCATCCCAAGTTGGAAAGGAAAAGGGAAAAATGCTCAGGACAGCTCCTATTTTCTACGTTTTCCATATTAAAGTTCCAAGTAAAATTTCTCTTGAAAAAAAAAAAATGTATTTGCTGCCAAAATGCTTTTCTTAAAAAACCACTGATACAGACCATATTATCTGCTTTATTAGAATGAAATTAATTGAATTTCCCTCTAATTTGCTATTGAAATGGCTCATTCTGCTAGTAAGGAAAATTGCTTCTTTAAAACAAAATGCACTGATAGCTAAAATTACAGCTAGTAGCTCCCACCTAGCAAGAAATGTTGTGGCAGCAGTCGGGCAGGTCAAAGTGGCAGATACTGACCTAGAACAAGACTGAGGAGATGGGAACCCAGTGACTGGGAAGACAGGAGGATTTCCACATTGTTTAAGGTTAGCCTGTGGCAGGAAAAAACTCTCTGTGTGCTGTGGTTTGAATATGTCTTCCAGAAAGTGTGTGTTGGAAACTTATTTCCCAATGGAACAGTGTTGCTGGGTGGGGCCCATTGAGAGGTGATTAGGCTGCGAGGGCTGAGTGAATGGATGAAAGCCATCGTCTCAAAGTAGGTTCATTATTGAGGGAGTGGGTTTGTTATAAAAGGGAGAGTTTCTTCTGGCCTCTCTCTCTCTCTCTATCTCTGTGTAACCCCTTCCCCTTCTGACCTGGGATGACAATGACACAGCCAGAAGGCCCTCACAAGATGCTGGCTTCTCCATCTTGGACTTCCCAGGCTCCAGACCATGAGAAATAAATTTCTGTTTGTTATAAATCACCTAGCCTCAGGTATTCTGTTACAGCAGCAAAAGTGAACTAAGACACTGTGAATACAGGGGACTTTTTAACAGATATTTATCCATCTCAGTGAGAAGAATTTGCTGGACAGAATGACATCTTCATCCCCCAGGCACATCGGTATGTGTATTGATACAATCTGAGTATGCCGCCAAAGACACAAAGCCCCTCCAGTCTGCTGGCAGCAGATATAAGGATTCAAGCCTGCATCCCACGTAACAGAAAGAGGCAAACACATGCATGTGCACATGGATACACACAACCCTAACAAGGGCTACCTTTCTAGTTTGTTTGGGAAATAAATGTTTTTCTGTTTGCTTTCCCTCCATTTCTTTGTTTTTTGACAGTTGTGAGTCAGTCCATTGAGTTGCTCCCAGGCCTGGCTCCACTGCGTGACTGCGGCCACACCCCCTTCTTTCCACAAAACTAACACAAGTCTTCCCTGTGTACTAGAAAGGACTTTTGTTGAAGATCTGGGATAACAGAAGGCAACTACCACACAGGAAAGGAAAGATATAAAATTGAAGGCAAACTAGAAATGCACTTACCATTCCCCACCCCAGGGAATTCCTCACTGGCCATCTGCTCAGTTGCCACTGGCTCCCAACAGTGCTGGGTCCCTGGGTCCCCAACAGCCATTCCTCCCTTCTCCTTCTCCTTTTCAGAGCCAGAGCTTCCTCCCCAAGGTGATGGCAGCCAGCTCAAACCCTCTAGGCACTCAATTCCATGTGCATCATTAAGCTCTGGCATCCTTACTGTAACTCCTTGGACAATTTGTTCCTCCAAAATTTAGGTCTATTAGTTTCTCACCATAGGGTTGTTGTAAGGAATAAATAAAAATAATTTTTAAAAAATTTTTAGTGCTAAACACCGAATATATTAATCGTATGTACTTTTTTAGCACAGTGTATTCCACTCAATACCCAATGAACAACTGACATTGTAGTTCCCTTCCTCATCCTCCTGGTGCTGTGACAGACACCACTGGACACACCAGTATTCGGCTCTTTCTTTAGGACACTCACGACCTCACTTTCCAGTCGTTTGCACATCGGCAGGACCACAGGGTCAGTCGTAGCCCACGGAGAGAGTGCAGATGATGACGTGCTCCACTCTGGGCTGACTCTCAGAAGATTCTGTGTGTCTCCCTCGTGCTATCCCTTCCCTGCCACGGCCGAGGGGTGTGGTGCTATCTCCGTGCCTCCTGAAACTGAGTCAGCCTAAACCGATGGGTCACCACAGGAAGACAGCTACCCTGACAAGTTATCCAGAACCACAAGGAACACAGAGTGAGGGAAAAACACACTCTGTTGTGTATGCATCTGAGATTTTGGCATTTCTTGTTACTGAAGCACAAACAGCAGACACATCAGGAATAGGCTATTGTTATGGACTGACTTGTGTTACCCCTCCCCCCATTCGTATGTTGAAACCCCAAACCCCAATATGTCTGTTTGGATACAGGGCTTTTACGGAGGTGAGTAAGTTCACATGAGGCCTTTAGGATGGGGTCTTAATCCAGTAGGATTGGCGTCCTTACAAGAAGAGGAAGAGACACCAGGGATTCACATGCATGGAGAAAACGCCACCTGAGGACACAGAGAGAAGGTGCCACAGAGAGAAGGCGCCATCTGCAAGCCAAGGAGAGAGGCCTCAGGAGAAATCAACCCTGCTAACACCTTGATCTTGGACTTCCAGCCTCCAGAACTGTGAGCAAACCAATTTCTGTTGTGTAAGCCACTGAGTCTGTGCTGTTTTGTTACAGCAGCCCAAGCCTCTAATACAGCTTTCAGAAGTCTGACAGCTCTAGGTTTCAGTCTGAGATGAACTAAAGCCCAGGAAAGAAAAATTAGGAGACCAAAAAGAGAAGCTCTTTTCCCATCTACAGTGTCGTAGGGTCAAGAGCACAACTAACAACAAAGGTAGATGTTTTCTAAAAGCCTGAGACTCCGGCTGGCCCTGGCCAGTGGGCCACTCTGCTGGACCTTTGGCCATGGCCTGCACAGTTTGATTCAATGTCCAGCCCAATGGTGCCAGGTGAAACTCAGTCCCAGTCAAGACTCATAGCCCCATGAGAACGTCTAGAAAGAGAGTCAAGAAAAGCAGCTACAAACAAAGCTATTTTTATTTGGAAGAAGACAAAAGAACTATGACTAATACTTTCTAGGATGTCTTGTCTCTTTACCCTCCTTCTTGTTTATTATTTGTGTTAATCCCCATCTACTCTCCTGCAATTATCCATGGCAAGGACCTCTGTGTGCTTGTGTTCGAGACCTTTGAGCAAAGAAGGGGTGAGCTTGTCTCCTCCTCTACCGCAGACACAGAGAGGGAAGAATTCAGATAGGAGGAAGGCAGTCAAGGGGAGAGAAGGACCGTCACATCGCTGAGGCCTTTGGGAGAAATGAATCAACAAAAGTGGCCTCCAGGTTTTAAGAATGAGGAAGGACTGTCTGAATTGGGTGATAGACCCAAAGTCCGAGGGGAAATTACCTCCTAAGCAGGCTGCAAAAGAGGGCAATTTCGAAGTGATTAGCTGAGCAGAAGACCCATAGCAGGATTTGATAATACGTTGTCAGAGCGAATTTAGTATGAAGTCAGAGGAAAGAAAAATTCTCAAGGATTTTGCCATCACGTTAAAATTCACCAAGACTTAGAAAAATACTGATATTCTAATTAGGGTCTTTGAATAAGATATGACATGTTGAAAAAGGAATCGTTGAAACAGCTAAAAAATAATTGATCTAGTACATCAGGTAAAACGGCAATAACAGAAGGCTCAATAACAAAAGATCTAACTGAAGCAGGTTTAGTGGAGAGATCGTTCGGAAGGTGTAGGCAGGATTCAGGGCAACAACCAGGGTGCTGAAATTCCCAAGGGTTAACAAAACGGGGGGCGTCACCACCCCACACCTGAAGGGGTGAGGGGAGAGGACAGTGCCAGGAGGGTATGGCAGGAGCTGGACCAGGAAGACGGCAGGCAGGGCGGGAGCTGGAGCTGGAGCCATGGAGAAATGCAGCATCCGCCAGAACCCATGCCTGACAGGTGTGGGAGTGAGTGCACCACCCTCCTTTTGCTGCCCCCCAAAACCGCACCAGTGCTACCCTTTGGGCAAGACAGCCTGGTGCTTCAGGACATAGGGCTTGGCCTCCCAGTGCACAGAGCAGGCAGGAAGGGCACAGAGAAAAGCAAGCACATCTTGTCTTAACCAGTTGCAGTGCTTTGGACTACAAAGACCCACACACCCTGACTTCACCAAAGAGGAAAGCACATTATCTCACAGACAAAGTCTCAAGATAGGACTGAATCTTTCAGAAGCTCAATGAAATCTTCAGGAAACCATGTTCCTTCTCTCTCTCTCCTGCACACATGGCCATGACCTCAGGCTCGCTGCCCCCAGGACCTCGAGGTGGCCCCACAGCAGCGCCAGGTGAGAGCTGTGTGGTAGGCACTGTCTGCCCCATGCAGAGAATGAGGGGCACGTTGTCTGGAGCCAATGTGAAACATTAGGAAAACCAAGCAGACTTTCAAGAAACTGACGGTCTGTTTTTGGTTGTCACCATGTGCTGGCAAAGGTAAACAATAGCAGTGATAGTAATACTCCTCCCAGAAAAAATCTTTTATTCTACAAGCACTAAGCAATTATCATAATGACTGTGGAGTTTTAGTAATATATGTTGTAAGCTTCAAATTAGCATATTTTATTACTTAACATTTAATAAACAAAGTATCAGAGAAACCCTGGTTATGGTTGGCCCCGGTTCACCTGGAATTAGGACCATATGGCAATTTCAAGAGGAACTTCCTAAAAATTTGAAATTGTTTGAGTTCACTTCAGCCACAGCTCATGTTCCCAATCCCTGACGTGCTAAATATTCCAGCATTTAAACAGTGGCCTTGAAATAAGTAAAAATAGCATAGCAACTGTCTATGACAGAGATAGAAATACTTCAGTCTGGGAGAAAGAGAGAGTTTAATATCTATAACAGTGAAATAGGACAAATGCAAGGTGTAATTTTTTGTTGGATAAATGCAAACTTTAGTTTGTACCTGAACTATTTTACAGATATTAAATACTCCCTGTAAAATAAAAATGTTTTAAATCATTAGCCTCTTCAAACTAAAGAACAAATCAAGAAAATAATGATAAGTGATTTTTATGATCATAACAAAAAAATTTTGTCCAATGTCTGTGTGTAAGGGAGGAAGTGTTAAAACAGATCTGCCTGCATCAAATACACCTGGTGTGCCAGTGCTCGGTAATTCAAGGTGGAACATCCCTACCCCACAAGATGCTATGAGTGAGGGCACATCTCTTATGCAGAACTTTTTAGCAGCGAAGTCTCGCAGAACTCCCGGCTGACTTCCCTCAGTCTCCTTCCAAAGGGCAGCTTCAGGCCGAGGCTTTCACCTGTCACAGGTGAGGTGAGCAACCCACCCCCAAATGCCGACAGGCCCTGTCTCCCACCCCCTCGCAGACCAGGAGGAGTGCTGGTCCATAAGGAGGAAGAGGGCTGAGCTCCTGGGGCAAAACAACGGTGTGAGCTGCGGTCATTTTATGCCACTGTTTAAAAATTTATTCTCAACTTTATCTGATTTACTATGTATTATCTGCGTATGTTTATTGTTTTAAGTGACACATTGATCCCAACCTGGGTCTAGACTTGGTGTTGGACTATAGGTGACAAAGGATCTCTCCACTTGTGCCTGGAGTTCCGCCTGGTGGTGGCCCCGTAGGCCCCAGGAAGCAGGAGCAGGTGCTCACAGGAGGCAGCAGTGCCGGCGTGTCGGGGCTCCTGCGTGTCAGTGTGGCAGGCAGAGCATTAGTACATCATAGGTATTTGCATTATTATAATCAAGAAAAGGTGACACTTATGGGGGCAAAAGGACTGCTCCAGATCGCCTGTGAAACTCCCCAGAAACTCCCCAGTAACTCTGGGAAATATGAGGTTGGGATTTTGGGAGGGAGGGGTTTGGGATACTGTATGATCTGTGTGGGGGCACAAGTTTATGAACCGGAGTCTTTACTATTCATGGGACCTCATTAATACCCCCAGGCTCCTGAGACCTGTGGAGAATTCAGGTTACGGAATAAAAGTATGCATATATATACATATATGAGGTCTGTCTGAAAAGTATCCAGCCATTTTTAATATAATGTATAATATTACATGGCAGGATACTTTGTGGACAGCCCTCATATTTTATATATATAAAAAAATAAAAATGTGCATAAGGAATGGAAAACTTATGATTTAATCTTGGTGATCTTAGGCCAGAAAGCCTCCATTCTTCCTCTCTGGTAGCTGATGTGCTTTTTGGTTCAAATACTGAATGAGGCATATCACCACCAATTGATCACAGTGTATTTTCACAGGGCAACTACTACTAAAGAAATGAGTAAATATGAATCTAAAACAGGAAAAAAGAATTGAAGTTTGGAAAATTTTCTGGAGTTAAGAAAAGTTCTTAAACAAAATGACTCTTTGAAAAGTAAGCAGTTTACTTAGTTAATATTTCCTCCTTCTTATCTGGCCTGACTTTATCATCAAAAAGATAGATGTTTAGGAAATGACTTTGTACACAGTTAAGAACAGAATACCTGGCCAGGCATGGTGGTACAGGCCTCTAATCCCAGCACTTTGGGAGGCTGAGGAGGGAGGATTGCTTGAGACCAGTAGTTTGAGACCAGCCTGGGCAACATAGCAAGACCTCATCTCTACAAAAAAATTTAACAATTAGCTGAGTGTGGTGGCATGCACCTGTAGTCCCAGCTACTCGGGGAAGCTGAGGTGGGAGGATCACTAGAGCCTATGGTTGGAGATTGCAGTGAGCTATGATTGCACCACTGCACTCCAGCCTGGGCAACAGAGTAAGACCCTATCTCTAAAAAATAAATAAATAAATAAAAAGAACAGAATACCTGACTAACAATAACCTCAACAAACAGGTTTAGACAAGAAGAGGTCAGTGGCCACTGGCCTTGCCTCAGTAGCTTAGCTAGTGTCTCTCTAACTCCCTAGACCTTTTCCTAATGATTGTTGCTTCAGAATCACAAAATGGCTGCTCAACCTCCAGCCATCATGTCCACATTCTAGCTAAGAAGAAAAGTGAAGGATAAGGGCTTTCTTTTCTTAGGGCTTCTACTGTTTATCAGAGAAGAAATATTCTCCCCAGAGACTTTCTCCTGCATCTCATTGGCCCAGAACTATATCTCAAGGCTTTGCCTAACTATGAAGGAGACAGGAAAATCAAATATTTAGCTTGCAAGATTCTATATGCCTTATTTCCTGAATTGTAAAAAACAAAACAAAACCAAAAAAACAAATTCACTTACTTCTTTTCTTCCACCCCCGTATTTTCATACCTGGATGATTGACTTAACAGGTTCATTAGCAGAAACCCAATAACTTATGTGCAGCCCTCTAGGCTTTGAGACATGAGTAGCCCAGGACTCAGGATGGGAGTTGATCCCTTCAGTCTACAGGATGTTTCAGACATGGATTTTGGAGGCCTATTTTGGGGTTCTAGGTTCTGGGTCCTGGTTTTATTATACACTAACTGGATTGTCCTCTAAGCCTCAGTTTTCTCTGCGTAAATGAGGAACAACTGCCCTTCTTTTTCCCATCAGAATATTGGGAGGTTCAAATAAAATATTTCAAAACAGTTGTGAAAACCTGAAAACATTATAGCAATACAAGTTTCTATCTTATCCTTTATGTTAAATTAGTTTCAAAACAAGAGTCAAAAAATGTAGGTGTAGAGGTATATAGCTCACTGCCTCTCCTGGGGGCCTGCCTCAGTCAATTCCAATTTCCTTAAAAATACAGACCACAAATCCTCACCTTTATCTTCAGGTGCATTTGTCACTTTCTGGACATGGCCTCGACAGCTTATCCCCGTTAGTCATTCCTTCTTCCTGGGCCGGGCCTACCCCCAAGACAATTTACTCCGCAGATGTAACACTTTGTTTTCATAAACAAAACCATTGACTGATTTCACGTGGCTAGAAACAGCCTAGACTTTGGGTGCCAAGTTGTGCCATCTTTCATGTCTGAACAGGTTTAGAGACACAATTAGTATTCAGCACTTGCAGAAATATACTCCTATATAGTAAGATAACTGCATTTCCATCAGAATATAATGAATATTAGGTGAGATAAATATACTGTCAAATGTAATGACATCCTCCTCCCAGCTCTCTCATAAAGAAGTATTGAGAACACATAATTGCCCTCAAAAGATGTCTATTTTATGATAATCATTACCTAAATATTACACACCAGAGACTTGTACTATTAAAGAGGGCTGGAATTACTTATGAAATATTAGCTGTTTTACTTAAGTTCTTTGGACCTAATTCATAAAAATTAATTCATGGTTTATAAGAATGATCTCTATTCCTTAATAAAATACTTCTGTAATTCATTAAATTCTTTAATCTCATCACCCTGATCATGTACATTTCAATTCTAGTCCTTGAGAAAGAAAAAAAGGCTAACTTTCAGCAAATAGAAGAAACACTGGAGTTTGCAGCTAGGACCCACACCTCCAAAAATCATGAAGAAACATACAGAATGCGGAGGAAAAAAATGAAATCAGGTCAACCCAGATATTGCTTCTTTTCAAATGTTCTTACAACTATTTGGGGGTAAACCTAAGTTAAGAAAATGTTAATTTATGAGGAATTTCTCTGAGAATATATGGATCCTTTCTGATGTTGGAAACATGATTTCTATAGTTTTCATGGTACATCCCAGATTTTCCTAGAATCACTTCTCCACTAGATTCACAGTATCTTTTAAATGTTATCCAGAAGTAGCTTTAGGCCCTGGAGACCCACAGGAGTCTGTGGGTCTATGCACGCCCATAAACTTTGCACAAGAGTCTTCAAAAAACAATACTGTAAAATGAACTTTATAATGTGCCACAATCATGATTAAGTAACTGGTCAGTGTAATGATGCATATCTGCCTTTTCCTCTGGACTGTGGCACCCATAAGAGCAGGGCCTTCACCTGTCTGGCTGCTCTGTGTATCCCCTGAGCTAAGCACAGTGCTTGCCACATGACATAATTTCAGTCAATCTCTTTAAGTTGAAAGCCAGCATATTTTACTAAATTTACTGTGGTCCAATGAGGGTAGTTAATGTCAATTCAAGTCATGATGTATTTATTGATTTTCCACTAAAAATAAAGACTTATAAAAATGAGAAAAATAATACCTCACATATGTTTGCATAAACCCTATGAGAAATTAGGATAGATTTTTTTTTTGTATGTGTTTATAAATAAGGGTACTGAGATTCCAGGAAATGAATGCAAACAAATCACACGGTGGTTGGAAAGGTAACATAGCATCAGCACATGTAGGTTCTCTATCCAGTTTCAGCAAGTTAATGTTGGTGCCTTTGTTAGACAAATTATCAGGAACAAGATGACCTTGAAGTTTCTTTCTTATTAAATTACTCTCTGCTATAGAACACTCTCCTAAGAGATATTCAAAGAAAGAAAAAAGTCAGAGTGTGCCTGGTGTCTCCAGGACATTGCATTTGGCCTCACAGAGCAGAATCTGATTGCAGGAGCGTAAACAAATGGAGAGTTATTTTCTTACATAACACCAAGTTCAGAGGTAGGCAGCCCAGCTGGCCCTGCTGCTCACTGGTGAGCCAGGCACTTTCCTGCCTCATCCTTAGAGACAGGCTCTCATCCTCTTCCAGGCATTGGAATATGTTCCAGTTGGAAGAGAAAAGGGCAAAGGCTCTTGCTAGTTCAGTCTGTCACTTTAATCAGTATCACAAAAAGCTTTTCTGAAAATTTTACTCCAAAGACTTCCACCTAAATCTCATTGAGGTCTCAGAACTAATCATAAGTCACCTCCAGCTAAAAGGAGTATGGATTCGTAAGTGTTTTTAGTGCGCATATTAGCCTCCTGAACAAGAGTGTGGTTTTCTTCCAAAGGAAGAAACATAGACTGGGCGTTGGCTGGCATCCAACAGGATCTGCTACATTCAGTGCAGTGATGGAGTTTCTGTAGCATAGAATTTTTCAAATTCACTTTGTAACCCCACGCATATGTGCCTGAAAGACCCACACAAAACAACTCATAGAAAGATTATTGCTAATAGGCAAATTTGGAAACAATCCAACAGGGCAGCATTTCCAGACAAAACCAGACAAAAACAGTACAAGAAAACTACAATATGTCTCATGAACAAAGGGGCAAAATATTAGCCAATCAAATAAAACAATATATAAAAAGAATATTACCATAACTAAGTGGGGTTTACCCCAGGAATGCAAGGTTGGTTCAATATTTGAAAAATCAAACTTAAAGGAACCAAAAAAGAGAAAGAAAGAAGAAAATCAGTGCAATCCACCATATTAAAAGTCTAAAGAGGAATAAGAACATGATCCTATTAATTGATGAGGGAAAAAATGCAGTCGACGCTTTATATCCAAAGGGAAATACAGTATTCACAAGATGCAGAACCCAGGTCATAAATGGCTGAATTTTCAACTTTTCCTGTCCTTGGGTTCTGCAGGGCCAACTGTGAGACTTGCACATTCTCGGATTTTGGTGTTCGAGGGGGTCCTGGGACTAATACCCTGAGGATACCAAGGGACGATTATACTTGACAAAACTCCACATCCATTAATAATTTTGAAAGAAAAAAAAAAAACTCCTAGCAGAGTAGGAATAGAAAGGAATGTCTGAAAAAGGGCACCTACCAAAAACAACAGAAAACAAAATACACAAAAAAATTTTTTAAACCCAAAACTTTAGCTAACATTGTACTTAATGATGAAAGACCAAATACTTTCTCCCTAAGATTGGGATCAGAGCAAGGAGGTCCTATTCAACCTCTCAGTGGAAGTCTTGCTCAGCCCAACAAGGTAACAAAGAGAAATGCAAGGCACACAGATTGACAAGGGAGAAGGAAAACTACCTTCCTTTGCAGCGGATATGATTAAAAAAAATTCCAAGGAATCAAAGAAAAAAGAAAGCTTCCTAAGAACTAATAAGTGACTTTTGCAAGATTGTGGAACACAAGGTCAACACACAAAAAATCAATTGTATTTCTGTATGCTGACAATGAACAACTGGAAACCAAAATTTCAAAGAGCAATACCATTTATAAAGATCCAATTTCTTATAAAATTAACCATACACTTACCATAGGATCTAGAAATTCCACCCCTGGGTATTTACCCTAGAGAAATTGAAAACTTCTTTTCACACAGAAATGTGGACACAAATGTTTATAGTAGATCTGTTCATAATCACCAACAACTGAAAGCCACCCAAATATTCTCCAAAAGGCAGACTTTTGTAGATCCATACGATGGAGCACTACTGGGCAATAAGAAGGAACAAACTATTGACACACACAACTTGGATGAACCTCAAAGTCATTATGCTGAGTAAAAGAAGCCAGTCTCAAAAGACTACATGCTGTATTGTCACACTTATATGACATTCTCAAAAGGATAAAACTGTACCGTAGTGCCACCTGCCAGATCAGCAACTGCCAGTGCTTAGGGTGTATAATCATAAAGTTGTAGCACGAGAGAATTTTGCCAGGTGGGGTAGTGTTCTGTATCCTGATTATGGTGATGGTTCCACAAATCTATACGTGTTCTAAAATCTACAGACCAAAAAGTGAAAGGTCCATTTTACAATACATGAACTTTAAAAATTAATATTTAAAAAACCAGCCATATATGCCTGTTGAAAGGAGCCATAGCACACACTGACAGAAGCAAACACTACAAAGCCCAAGCAAAGGTGCTGCTGTGAGACTTGAGTATTTAAAAACACTCATTTCAGAGGCAGCTGTCCCGTCCTTCCCACCGTTTCGTCCCAGTCCACAAATACATTCTGCTGTGAATTCAGTGATTCTGGCACTTCACCAGTAGAAATTAATAGATTTGCCTTAGAAATATTCTTAATAATTGACTCATTTGATTTGGCTCTGTGTACAGTCTTCCCTGAGAGGAGTAACATTTTAAGCTATTAACATTCATTTACACCTTACTGGGAAGAGTTTTAAATGATTATTCTTACTATCTAGCAAAATAATAGTAAATTTTTAAAATAAATATTTAAAACGAGCCCGGATCTGACGCAGAGGAGAACAAGATGAGAAGGACACTTGGCTGCAAGGCCTGGTGGGGGAAGAGCCGGGACAAGACGGGAACCAGGGCCCGCGACACTCACCTAGAAAGGCTCCCACACGTGACCCGAGCCTGGGTGGCCAGTGGCCCCTGGGCTGAGCCGAACACTGGCCAGCATGGCCGGCCGTCGACCGGTATTCTCCCAAACACCAATCAGCGGCCTCGGCCACGTTTCCCTTTTAGAGTCTGTGACTCTGCTTTATCAGAATAATCAACAGATTAGCAGAGAAACTCAGCCACTGGGTTGAGCAAAATTAGACTCCTCTTCCAAAAACTGAGAGGAAAGAAAAAAGACAAGGAGTAGCTTAAATTTTCCCCATGATCTCCCGTTATTCAGCTATTCTTACGGGTTAGCAGAACTCAGAGAAAGGGATGAAGACTACAACTAGATGTTGATTAATGCACACAAAATGAATAATGTGCTTATAGATAATTCGGGGTTTGCCATAAGCATCCATCTCGTCTTCTTTTTATTTTTTATGGCTTTTCTTCTGATTGGAAAAGTAATATGTTCTTGGTGAGAAAAAGAAATATAAAATTTTAACACAGAGTAGAAATCTCCCTTAATCTTTACCATACACCTACCTCTCACCTCCAAGGTATGCAATACAAGTCTGAGGATATTTTCTCCAAAATTGTTTGACAGATACAATACATAAAAATATATTCTTAAAGAAAAATGGGATCTTTACTTCTCTGAAAGTCATTTTAAAATTTTTATCTTAATTTTTTTAAAAAAGTCATTATTTGGAAGTCTATATCTTATGTAAATGACTGTATAGGATCCCAATATACATTTTTAGTTTAATTATGCAATAATAGATATTTGGTTTGATTCTAACTTTTTACCGTTACAGACAATTACTGCAACTTGCAATATATCATATATTCCTCTTTATGCAATTGTACAAGACTTTCTATAAATTATTCCTGCAATTGGAATAGCTTATATTACTCCTGAAATTACTCTCCAAAAGTCCTGTACTAATTTGCATACCTAGCAACAATATATAAGAGTGTCTGTTTCTCCAAACCCCCAATAGAAAATGATCAAATTTGTAGATTAATATTTTTCTTTTCAACTCAAAATATGTCTTTTATACTGACTTGGATTTCATGAGGTTTAGCAGATTTAACATTGTGTATTTTTTATTTCTTATTTTATTATAATACAAGTCTGCTCATATCATTTGTCCATTTTTCTGTTGGAGTGTTTTATCATACACTTTTAAAGCCTCTTTGCATATCATAAATAGTAATTGTTCCCCATCATGTTTCAATGTTTCCTTCCAGTTTATCTTTTGTATTTTGACATTGTGGTAGTTTTTCGATGGAATTTAAATTTTTTGTTGAGTCTAATTAATCAATCCTTTTATGGCTTCAAATTTGGATGTCTTGTTTAAAATGTACTTTTCTTACTCAGTTATGTTGTCCAAGAACAACTGTGAACACCCACTTTAGTGGTTTGTGCCCTCTTGGAATGAGCATACCTATAAAATCCTCAATTCCCCTGACATAGGTACAATTGTCTCCAGGACCTGGAGCACAACATAAGCAAATTGTGTTGGTTAGCTTTATATATATATATATATATATATATGTGTGTGTGTGTATGTGTGTGTGTGTGTGTGTGTATATATATGTATTTATCTTAGAGCTTGAATGTTATTTGTTCCAGAACAGCTTCCAGCTCCTCCCAGGGCGTCTCACACTTCACCCTGGCTCAGCTGAAGCCCTCCAGAGTACATGAGAAAGTGGGTATTTCCACAATTTAAGCTGATGTAATTATTAGACCATAATACCAATAGGCCAAGTAAATAGAATCTGTACTCATTCCACGTGCACACTATCTCATGTATGATCTTCACCTCTGCTCTAAAAAGTCCAACAAATGGACATTTTACCAGTTGGAGACCATTTCATCACTTGGTGTAGAATTCCACAGCCCCTGAAATAGCCAAGGATAGCAAGCGCAAAAACCAAAGCTTAGTTTACATATGGACATATGGGGAGGGTGTGTGTCTCTGTGTGTGTACATATGTATGTGTGTGTATATGTGTATGGTATATACATATGTGGGTGTTTGTATATTAGCCCTTCTCTTGTTTTCGGTGAGCTTTTAATTCCAAGAAGATCCTTGGTAAGGTCATTGTTCATCAGAAAACAGAATAATTGGGATGAGAATATGGAATCATTGACCACCATCATACATACCATAGTAAGGGGATTTTTTTGTTTTGTTTTGTTTTGTTTCTCGGTAATAACATAATCAAAGTCCAGCTTTTTGAAAGTCAACCTGCATCTGCCTGTGTTCACGCATAGCAGTGGAAGTCACATCTCTGCCATTACGGCTTTAAAGAACCCCACAGGAAAGGAACTTAAAGTTCATGGGTCAAAGGGTCCAGATTTTAAACAGGGCTTAGCTTTTTCTTTCTGCTTCAGCCTAGCAGGGGGTGTACTTCCCATGGGAGGTTTGTTTTTTTAAGAATAGCCATAGTAACTGGTTGCCTAGTAGAGAATTAGTAAAAATCTCCCCAGGAAGTGTTAATTTAGTGCAAATGATTGTGTCCTGGATGGGTGGACCACAGGACAAACTTCTCCCCTTTCTCTTGTTCTTCCAGAAGAGACACAGTAGGATTCAGGAAAAAAAAATAATTTATGATGAGCATTTACCCCATAAAAACACTTTGTAGTTGTTATTTTTAAGGTCCCAAGCTTTCAAGTAGAAACGCTTGTTTTTCTTAGGAAAGATTAACAGTAAGATGCTAGGCCTGTGATGCCAAAGAGAACATTCTAAGGAATTACATAGTCACTTCTCCACACTTAGGGAAGCAGGGGACTTCTCTGTGTTTATTTGGAAAAGAACACTAAGAGCAAAGAAATTAATGTTGTTTGAGGTAGTATTAGAAAATTGTTTATTTAAAGGAGGGAAAACATTGCAAATGAGTGATGCTATTATTTTGATCCTTAGGAAGAAAAAATAGTGATCAACAATAAAGAACTATGAATAAAAGAAAAGGCTGTATACCTAATTAGTTTGAACCCACTTAATTTGTAGCTTAAAACTAATGTTATTAGTGAATTTAATGGTGGCTCTACCTACTGATATATTACAATGAATACCAAGCACCTTCCATTAGCTGTGATAATTCTGGGTTAGACCCTTGGATTAATTGGAATAATTTCAGTTTATCTTTTTAAAAATGTCCATTTAGAGTCTACATATTAATCCTGTATACATTTAAATGGTTTAATAGGTAACTAAAACAAATGTATATTAATCCTCTCACACTAAATGTTTTTCCATAAATAGACGATGATAGCAGATTGAAATGTGCATGGAGCCAAAAACACACACTGGGGAAAAGATTCCCTATTCAATAAATTGTGCTGGGAAAACTGGATGGCCATATATAGAAGACTGAAACTAGACCCACACCTTTCACCTCTCACAAAAATCAACTCATGATGGATAACAGATTTAAACCTAAGACGTGAAACCATAAGAATTCTTGAAGAAAACGTTGGAAAAACTCTTATGGACATTGGCCTAGGCAAAGAATTTACAAAGAAGACCCCCAAAGCATTCACAGCAGCAACAAAAATAAATGAATGGGACCTGATCAAATTAAAAAGCTGCTGCACAGCCAAGGAAACTATCACTAGAGTGAACAGACAACCTACAGAATGGGAGAAAATATTTGCATGCTACACCTCTGATAAAGGGCTGATAACCAGAATCTATACAGAACTTAGGAAAATCAACAAGAAAAAATCAAACAACCCCATTAAAAAATGGGCAAAGGACATGAACAGAAACTTTTCAAAAGAAGACAGAATAATGGCCAGCAAACATATAAAAAATTGCTCAACTTCTCTAATCTTCAGGGAAATGCAAATCAAAACCACAATGAGATATCACTTAACTCCAGTGAGATTGGCTCATATCAAAAAGTACCAAAACAACAAATGTTGGTGGGGATGCGGAGAGATAGGAACACTCATACACTGCTGGTGGGACTGCAAATTAGTACAACCTCTATGGAAAGTAATATGGAGATGCCTCAAAGAATTAAAAGTAGAACTGCCATTTGATCCAGCAATCCCACTACTGGGTATTTACCCAAAGGAAATAAAGACATTCTGTAATAAAAGACATCTGCATGCAAATGTTTATAGCAGCACAATTCACAATTGCAAAGATGTGGAAACAACCCAGGTGCCCATCAATACACGAGTGGATTAATAAAATGTGGTATATGTATACCATGAAGTATTACTCAGCAATAAAAAACAACGGTGAATTAACACATCTGGTATTATCCTGGTTGGAGCTAGAGCCCATTCTTCGAAGCGAAGTGTCACAGGAATGGAAAAACAAGCACCACTGGTACTCACCATCAAACTGGTACTAACTGATGAACACTTACATCACACAGGGCAATAATATTCATCAGGGGGCGGGCAGGCGGGAGGGGGTGGAGGGGATGGGAAAACTCTCACTGAATGGATGTGGGGAGCACAGTTTGGGGGATGTCTACGATTGTAGCTCTCACACGGGCAGTACATGGGCAATATACATAACCAAAGTGTTGTACCCCCATAATATTCTGAAATAAAAAAAAAACAGTTTTATTAAATAAGCTGGAAGAGAGGATTTTGAATGTTCCCAACACTAAGAAATAATAAATGTTTGAGGTGATGGATATGCTAATTACCCTGATTTGATCACTATACATTGTATGTGTTAAAACATCACTATGTACCCCATAAATATGTACAATTATCATATTTCAATTTTAAAAATTAAAAATTTTAAATTTTTATAAAAAGAAAAAAAAGAAACATGCATGGAGCAAGATCTGAGTATCTTTCAAAGAGTTGAGCAAATGACAGATGACAACCTTGAGACATGGGGGAAAAATACTTTCCACTTTCTATAGCTGTTGGTGCATGTCACCATTTGAGATGTTTTTTATTTAAGATGCTTTTCTGCATGTTACTGGGTTGTCTGAATTCTAAAGTATCAGTATCAGTGAATACTGTGAATGTCTTTGGCCCGAGCAGCAAATGGACTGGTCAGTAGGAAATAACGAGGATGTAGTAAGGGTCTCTGGCTACCTTTTCTGGTTGGCGTTCGAAACCAAAGGGTCTTTTTCTTCAAGGCAAAGGAAGGACTCTGAGGCTTGCAGGAGGGTGTGTGTGAGAACCGTCATTCAGAGAACTCTTCCTCTCGTGCCAAACCGCCAAGCCTGTCATCTTCCGAGGGCCGCCCTGAGATGTACGTTCTTCCTGCCTCTCCCAGGCTGGTGAAGATGAACAATGGGGGGACAATTTCTAAAAAAAGGTGGGGGGGGCAGCTCCGTGAGACTCCCCACGTACACATTCCTGCTAACAGTGGCAGTGGCTCAGCCTGCAGAGTGTGCTCCACAAACTTACACACACACACAACAGTTTTTATGTGGAAAAATCGGTGTTCATGATCCAATTTCAGCAAAAGAGAATAATTTCGTATTTTCTGAAACCACCAATTGAAATTCAACCCAATATAGATGCAAAAAAAAAAAAACCTGCAAAGAGAAAGTGTTGTCTTTTAGGAGAATAATTCAGGATGACAGAAGCTCTGCTAAGAATGAGCTTTGAAGGGAAATAGCTGTGGGAAGAGGATCTGTCTAAGTCAGGCTGAAGAGTTGCCAATGCTCAGGCTTAGAGGGAAGGAAGCCCAGCGAATGGGTCACAGCACCATTGAGAACTGAGGGCTCAACACAACTTTTGTTTTTATCCAATGTCCGTGATGTGGTCTTAAGCTTGTCAATTATGGCTTATTTTAGGTAAAATTTCAGAATGTGACCATCGTGTGTAACTGAAATAACAGAACCAGTTAATAACAAAACCACACGTTTTTTGGTAACTAATAAAACAATACTAACTACTAAGAAAAGAGGCAAATTTCACTTTAAAAATTGAGACATATTCCTTGCCTACTTCTCACAAATGCCAGAAATACTCTCTTAATTAACACCAAAAGATAGGAAATCAATTTGCATCTTAATGATTTTAAAGTATAATTGTTAATGGGCCAGTAGCTATGTCTAAGCAAAGATGATAATAGTAATAAATGTATTAGTTCTTCTTACTGTAAAAAATACTAGTTCTTGCTGTGATCATAACTTTTCTAACTTGTGGTTTTTCAGAGATATTTCAAAGCCACACTTTATAGGTAAATATGTTAAATTTGTATCTATTTCATAGTATTTCTATTTCATATTAATTTAATCAATGAAAAACATTTTGCAACACTGTCCCAGCTAAATAAATGATAGAAAAATGTAAGCAGCCACAAACAACAGAAGTTTACTGAAAAGAAAACTCTCACCAGATTCTCAGACACACGTCCTGCCATTAAAGGACAGCTGTGTTCGTCTGAGGACCCCCCCATGGGGCCATAAGCACTCCAGGAAGCCAGTAAAGAGATTTCCAGATCTCTCTTCTTGGTCATCCCCGACTCACCCTCTCTGTTCTGCCCTTTTGTTTTCAGCTCTCAAATCCCAGACTCTGGTTATTCTTCTCTTTCTTCTAAGTCAAAAATAAATCAATATCTTATGGTATACCTGTGGAACCCCACTGACCAAAAAAAAAAAAATGCAGAGGGTTATCTGTTCTCTCCCATTTGCCATTAAGAACCTCATTTGCATTATAAACATGCAGAGTTAGGGTGGGGATCACAGGTGGACATTATTTCCCATTCAGTGGGCTTGGGAAAAGAAAAGGTTGCTTTCCGTATGATTTGCACCAGCATCAACGCTGCTGCTTGTTGTGTATTTTGGTGCTAGAAAATCATTCAGTAGCACCCACACCTGCCAGTGGGCTATCTTTTTCACTAGTCTGCCTATTTTTGAGGTGTTATATTTCTTGACAATACCAAATCAATAAACCTAATTTGCAGCAACATACCACATTACAGAATTTTATATCACACTTCCAAGAAGCAGCAGTCTAAAATCTTGACAATTTAAACTATATACCAACTCCTGACATTTAGATCTTTTCCAGTGAAAAATATAATAAGTTTTTTACATAGAACAGTTTCTGTCTTCCCCACTTCTGGCAACAGCACCATCATTTCTAGCAGTTGCTTAGGCTTAACCCTTTGCAGCTATCACCTGAGATTCTCTCTTCTCCTGCAGCCGCTGTCTCATCTGGCACCAAGGCCGTGATGTCTTCAAACGCCTTCCACCTTCATCCATTCCATCCTGCTTCTGGCAGCTCCCAAATATTCCTGCCCACAAGGATTCCTGTCTCCTCTGAATTTCTCCTATCTACTCTCCAGGCCTAATCTGTGCATTTAAATGTATCCTTCCTATCTTTTTATTACTCATTCATATACATAGATATAATCTATAGATACACAAGCACTTCATATTTTCTATATGTAATTGCTACCATCTATGAATATTGTTATGTGACTTGCTTCTTTATACACTACCATGTACATTGGAGATCTGTCCCTATGGCACCTGTGCGATAATGGGTGGCTGTTTATTTTTTGTACATCTGTATTTTTCAAATTTCTTATAATAATCACATATAGACTTTGTAATGACACATGAAAAATATGTTATTTGAAGACCACAAAAACAAGCAGACAGAAGAGATGTCAACATGAGGGATCATGTCCTCAACTCTCTAGCAGGAAAAAAAAAAAAGATAATTGCAATGATTCTAAAAATAGATAAATGGAGAGCACAAAACTGTATTACCTTCAAAATGTAAAGATTTTTGTAAACAAAACTTAGAACAGCTTATCTGCAAAAACACTCATATTTTTGCTCAAAATACATTTAAGCACCTACTGAGTTCAAAGGACTCAGACGCCCAAGTGCAGGAATGAATCAGCTCCAATCCCTGATCCAGAGTGACAGTTTCCATAGAAGTTTGCAGTAGTGATCTTATGAGTACTCGTGTTTCTTTCCTTGAAGCTCTCATTACAAAAAAAAAAGATATCTTTTGAAAGAATGTCATTTGTAGACAACGCTAACCTATTAACCACAGTGTGATAGACAAGAGTCTATTATTATGCAACATATTTAGTTAGTTGTTGATTTTAATAATAAAAAATGATACTGTAGGTGCTTTTGAATTTTTAAAACATTTTCATAAAGATTCCCTCTCAATAGCCCTTGCGGGTAGGTTAGGCATCTGCATTCCATAGGCAGCAAAACAGCCTTGAGGTGGTTGTGCGGCTGGCCTTAACTCACCCTGCTACCAAGACGGCAGCGGAAATCACCCGGCTTCTAATCATATGTCTTTCACCTGAATTAATCAAGGCAAAGAATGAAACTTCTTTTTGACAAGAAAGATTCAGTCCCCATCCCAGAACAAATTTCAACATTAGAAGTACATTATAAATAAATTGCATGGTGAGAGTCTGGTGTACAGTAAACTCTATTTCACGGCCAAGATCATGTTAGCAGACACTGAGCGTTCTGGTCTGTCTGTTCCATGACTATCCTGGGTAACTATGAACCAGGAAAGAGATTTGTTCCAGCACATTCCATTTGACAAGCACAAACCCATCTATTCAATTGCCTATATTCTAAAACTATCCAAGCAACACCACCATTGCATAAATAAAAGAAGCGAAGTTGGTCACAAACCTGTAAGTTTAGGTGAATGCAGTGTTCAAAAAATACTGATTTTAATATCTGATCAAATGATGAGAATGAGCAGAGGTAGGGGACACACACAAAAAAACGGACCATCTGTTACTTATTTAAGCCATCTTTAGACAAGAATATATTACTTTTCAGGGGGAAAAATATTGTTCTTTCCAGAGGAATAGGAATGTGATATAAACAATGAGATGAGATAAAACTGTTTATATCAAAGGGTGAATCAGATTATAACACTGAAAAATAGTGCACATTTCCTGTTATTGCTGCTATAAGTGAAACGGTATTTGAGAGACAAATTACCATGTTGCTATTCTTGAAACTCCCAGGCTCTCCTATAAGTAATGACATCTTGGGAGGCATGAAACTAACCAAGCGCAGACATACCTCGATCTACATAATTTAAGGTGGAAAAATTTAATCACTTCTCCTTCAAGAAAGAGAATACTTTTTCCTTTAAAACGTAAAGAATCTAGAAAAGCTTATATTTAAGACAAACAAAAACCGCAAACAGAATAGGGAAGATCTGAGTGGCAAATATGCTCCCCGTGGGACTTAAAGTACAGCCGAGCCCTAGAGGCAACGTTCTGGGTCACACACAGCAGGCAGGGAAACAGGGCCGGTCCCCAGATTTGAAGCACTTGCAGCAGTTCACAAGCCCCAAGGGACCTCACAACTGCAGCTTCAGCAAGACTGAGGGCAACAGGATTCACATCCTCACCAGTGGCAGGTGGCAAAGCACATTTCCACTGTTGATCACACGCACGAAGTTGGCGTTCTGCACCCATCCATGACTGGCTCCAGCACACGGGCCTGTGTGCTCATGGGGGCCTCCCTGGGTCCCTGCATGAATAGACACCAGGCGTTGTCTCAGCAAGAGCTCAAGAACAGGCCCCCACTCTCCTACCTGGAAGCTTACCTGATCTTACCTCTTAGCAACTCTCATCTCCCAAAGGAGAGAAGCAATTGTGGCAACAAGTCTGCCCCTCCGTCACACAAGAAGCTGACCCAATCCCCCACCTCCCTTGCTGGAAACCAGGAATTATCTATGTCTCAAACTCAACATGACAACCAAGCAGCCAAAGCCATTTTGAATGACGGCCAAAGAACCCACCCATTAATTACTGTCCCCCTTTGCCCCTAACCCAAGGGGTGTCCCAGAATGAAAGGCTTCCTGTGCTTACTGGAAGGAAAGTTCCAGGCAAACCAGGACTGTTGGCCACTCCACGAGTGTTGTCTCTGGGCCATGGCCAGGGACTCAAGGTGCTTACATCAGTTCGCCTGGAGGCTCTGCTTCTGAGGGTCCTTTCTGGCCAAATCTGTGATGGCTTTTCTGCGGCGAGAGATGAGGCTGCTCCAGGAAGCCCTGGGAATCTCCAAAGTGGCCGCCACAGTCAGCAAGGTCTGATATGGCTCCTGGTGTATGTGCTGAGAGGTTTGGATGGTTACAATTGCTTTGGCACACACCCTTAAAGGAGAAAAGTCCAACCACGTGGTCTAGAGAGGAAGGTATAGGTCTTAATCAGTGCCTCTCAGCCTAGTCAACTTTGCCTTCAGGAGACATTTGGCAGTGTCAGGAGACACTTTGGGTTGTCACAGTGGGAGGGAGATGTTCATGATCTCTCCTGGGTAGAGGCCAGGGGTGGCGCCACACACTCCACGATGCCCAGGAGAGCCTCACAACAAAGAACTACCCTGCCCGGAATGCCATTGGCACTGAGGGTAGGAAACCCTGGTCTGTGTTCACCCCAGGACATGATTGTCACAAAGCTAAGCAGGAGTCGGCTCAGAGAGAGGCTCATTCATGTGACCAGAGGCCTCCCCAAGGCCCCCAAGCGGCATCCTTCCCGAACGTCTGTGTGTGGCAGGGCCTGCCCAGCTTTGACGAAATGGGTGATGTGGGTGAAGTTCTTCCCTGGCCCTTCCTCCTGCCTTCTTCACTCTTCCTTCCTCCCGGCAGGCCTGACCTGCTACCCCCCTCTCCCTACCAGGATGCTGTGCTCCCTCGACTGTCCCTATGAGCAGGCGGCAGAGGTGTTCTCCCTTCCCACAGGTGCTGCATTTCCGAAGGAGGCTTGAAGAGAAGAGGGAGCCCTGGAGCGGTGATCCTCCCGGACCCGCCCAGCCCCAGCCCCAGGAGCCAGTCCCCACGGCGCTGCCTTTTATTAAGGAACCCCTGACGCGGGCCCCCCAGGTGCAGCCTGGATCCAGGCAGGGGACACCACCGGCCAGGGACACGGCCTTCACCCTGCACATGTTGCCGCAGAGCGTCCTCTGTCTCCCTCTTTTCAGGAACCAACAGAAGGCAGGCACGAATTCGTTAAGGACAGCAACACCGGACATTTGCCTTTCTTTAAGGCCATTATGTAGGACTCCAGCAAGAGGTGTCAGGACAGGAGGTGGGGAAACTGCACGCTAGAGTGGAGAAGGGGGTGGGCAAGGTTTGGAGAGTACCAGAAAGGGTTTTTCGGGGTTCTTTTTTCTCTTAGTGACAGGACTGAGCAGGACTCATTAAAGGCAGGAAATGGAAGGTAATACATCCCATTGAACCTACAGGGATAATTGAGAGATAATTAAAAATATCATGACCCAAATTAGGACTCAGGAAACACATTGGCATTAACCTCCTTGCCCTGAAAGAAGGTGCCCTGAGAGTTTGTGGTCAGGTTCGCTACTTATTTAAGACTTCACATCCAGCACGTGTCCCTACCCTCCTGGGAAATTGGCTCATTATGGACTGAACAGGACAGGCGCCAAGTCTGAGTCACCAGTACCACCCCCTGCAGAATCCTACAGCCCTGTTAGAAATGCCTTAGCCAAGGGGAGTCGTCTGCTCAAACTCAGGGAATCAAGGCACATGAGAGATCACGGCATGAAGTGACAGAAGTGCAACGTGCACATGATTAATGCGGTGTGTCTAACACCTTACAGCATAAGGTTGCTTCTTACAATAGCTCTCTCAATGTTCATTTCAGGACATATTACAGAGAGGAGTAGAGAAATAAACACCTGTCTTTGGTCCTTCCCCATTTCCTTACCCAGTCTGTCTCCCTTTTTTGGAGACTTCTCCAAACCTCCTCCAGCAAGGACATCACAGGTACAGAGAGAGTATTACGCGGCTCCCTGGTGAGTTCTGCCAGTCCAGCTCGCATGCCTCGCCCTGTTGAGAATTGCCCCTGGGTAGCCGCTGCCAGTGGGGAGCGTGTTGCCGCTTTCCCATGCAGCAGGTGAGAACAAAGGTTAACACCACAGCACAAGAGGCATCTGTGAGGCATCCTGTAATCACTGTGATTAATCTGTATCACGTGGGGCTCCTTCACTCTTTCAACATCTCTTCTTCCCTCCCTCCCTTACTATCTAACTTTATCCCTCTTTCTCTGCTTCTCTTGGTCAATGGTGCTGCATGGGGGAAAGACATGCATGGAAACACACATGCAGCTAAAATCACCCAGACTTGGGTTTGAATGACCGGCTTGATTACTGCTGTAGACTGAATGGTTACGTCTTCCCAAAATTCATGTTGAAACCTTATACCCAATGTGATGGCATTAAGAGGACTTTGGGAGGTGAGTAGATCCTGAGGGCAGAGCCCTTGTAATGGGATGAGTGCCCTTATAGAAGAGGCCCCAGAGAGACCCCAACCCCTCCCACCAGGTGAGGACACAGCGAGAAGCTGCCATCTGCAAACCAGAAGGTGGGCCCTCCCCAGCACCCAACCGTGCTGGCACCCTGACCTCAGACTTCCAGCCTCCAGAATCGTGAAAAATAAGATTATGTAGTTTATCCACCCTGAAGTATTCTGTCATAGCTGCCCAAACAGACAACTGATTACTAATTGTGTAAACTTGGAGGAATGTTTAACCTCTGAGTCCACACGTGGAAAATGGTGACAATAATACTGTGAGTTCCCTACATTTATTATTAGGATTCAATGAAATAATGGTTTTATGGTGCTTGGTACTTGATTGATGCTTATTAAATAGTTGGGTCTCTCTTTTTTTTTTTTTTTTTTTTGGTCTTCGTTTCTGCTTTTTCTCTTCCTTTTCCTACTGAAATAGGAGATAGGAGATAAAGTAAACCAATAAGCAGAACTTATGGAAGAATCACAGAATTGCAGACCTGGGAAGAAACTAAAAAATCACCCCGTTCAGGCTCCTCATTTCACAGATGAGGACGTGGAGACTCAGAGCAGTGACACCTGCCCAAAACCACACAGCAAGTGAGCGGGGACTCCTACCCAAGACCCTTCCTCCAGGCTTTCCTCCACCACACCACGCCGTGGAAAAACCAAGCAGATGGGAAATGAGGAGGCGCGTGGTTGCCATTTCTGTCTCACGTCCAATCCATATTTCATTTAGAAAATGTATTTCTAGAAATTTTTTTTAAAACCTGACTTATTTTGATTGAAATTCTTCAAAACAGGATCACTGTGTTTCTAATAGGTATTAAGTTCAAGTTTTCAACATATTTTGCCCAATTTTGCCACCCCCCTCAAAATAGCCAAAGTATCAAATGTCTACATTTTCCATTTGGAAAGACACGAGGATCTGCCCATACGCTGGTCTACGCTTGCCCAGCTCCCGACCTCAGCACCAGACACAGCCCTGTGCCATCCTGAGCTGTTGCCAGGTGCCTGGCTCTTCTGCTCCACCCGCAACACTGAGCCCCTTAATCAATCAATAGGGCCCTTCTCTCTGTATGATTCCATAATATGATTTGATAAAATAATCTATGCTATCGTAAGGGCTGGAATGAAAGATGCCTGCTATGCTTTGAACGTTTGCCCCCTCCCAAACTCATGCTGAAATCGAATTGCCATTGTAACAGGATTAGGAGGTGGGACTTTGAAGAGGTGATTAGGCTGTGACTCTCCAGCCTCACAGGGGGTTGGGCCGGCATAAAAGGGGAGGTTGGCCCCTTGTACTCTCCCACCCTCTCGCCTTCCACCACGTGAGAAGCCCTTGATATTGCCAGACGCCAACACCTTGATATTGGACTCCCCAGCCTTTGAAACTATAAGCCAATAAATTCCTGTTCATTGTAAATTACCCAGTCTCAGGAGTTCTAGTAGAGCAGCACAAAATGGGGACTAAGACACAGCCCAAGTCACTCCGCACAAACCTGTGCTGTTCCAGGTAAAACATGCCATTTAGCAATGACTCTCTAGAGACAATATCCTTCCTCTGTTTCTCATAGAGAGGCTTTCTCGGTAGACGAGGATGTGGTGGGGGGGGGGAGGCTTTGTTTGTTCCCAGTGTCCCAGCTACGAGGCCCCTCTGTCTGTAGCACCCTGGCCACCTATTCCTGAGTCAGGCCCCGTGGTCATGAATTCTTTTTCCAAATAACTATTCATAAAAACAAGCGTGCATGACTAACCCTGAGACAAATCCAGTAATGCAAGTTTACGTGACTTATCCCATCTACCCAGCATGTCAGCTTGACGCTAAAGGGTGAGATTTTCACCACCAATTCCCAGAACAAAGAATTTAGAGTAGTGAACATTTATGTCTGGGTGGCAACACCCCTTCCCACCCTTTGTTGCCTCTTCAAGACTTGGTTGGCCAAATTCTCAGACTCAAAAAGATGGCACTGGTTCTGCATGCTTCCTGACCTCAGAGAACCCGCAATACCAAAGTCTCACACGGGTTCAGGGTATCTCCACATCCTTGTAAGTACAGTCCTGAGAATTATTGTGATATGTGTTATGCAAAGAATGGTTTGCTGTAAATGATCAAACTAGCCAGTCAAAATTCGCATGTGTTCATTCACTCATTTTTTTTAATCATTCAGAACACAGAGGTGTAATGGATCGTCTATGGATTTTGGAGTCACAAAGAACATTGTTAGCATTTTAACTTGGCCACTTACCAGGTTAATATTCTGATCTTAGGAAAGCTACTTAACAATCTGACCCCCAGTATCATCACTTGTAGACATCAGGTTGGTTGTAAAGATAATACGTGCATGTGCCTAGAACAAAACAGCCACAGAACAGAGGTGAGTGCCTTGCCACAGAGTTGCAACATAACAGTGTCAGTCAGCAAAGTTCCATCAGATCAAGGTACAGACCACAAATTAAGCATAATGCTGGCATTTGATGCATAGAAATCCAAATTTTTCTTGCACGAAACTCTCCTCTTAATCTATGCTTTGCTCATGTCCAACTTTTTGGCATTTTCCCAAGTTCCCCAATCTCAGGACTCTTTCTGGTTTAACGTTGGACTAACTGGCCATTTCTGGTCAAACCACCTCCTCCCTGCCACAGGCCCAGCAGAAACAGTCAAACCAGGAGCTAAACCATCATCCATTCTCTTCCACACACAAGTCCTGTGCGTCTCAGAGTACAGGGAAAACAGTTGCTTTGGGCTGCAGGGGGTAGCTGGCAGCCGGTAAACCAGGCAGTGCAATATTCACCCATAATATTCACAATTTGTGGAACTTGAGGATAAATTTAAAAGGTTGTTTACTTCTGCCTTTCTCATTTTCAAGAAGAAACGAAGGCCAGAAAAGTTAGGGGACTTGCCAGGGTTAGACAGCCACTTAGGAAGCTCAATGCTCACCCCATTACTCAAATGTAAATAGTCACTTGGGGTGCCTCAAATCATCCCTGCACTTCAAAAGATTAAGTGATTATGTAGACAATATCACATATTCCTCTACAGCAGTTTAATGTTTCCTGATGATATGTGATAGGTCCCAGATCATCACTAAAAGACATTTTAAACTTTGACAACTGACACTGTTCGGAAGCCAACGGCAGCTTTTGGAATTGGAGTCTAGTTAGCACATGCCCAGCCGGAAGCCACAAGGTGACACACTCCGGTGACTTCTGAAGTGCCTCTGTGACCAGCAGCTCCTGTGACTATGAGGCTCAGGAACTGAAGAAAGAAGCATCAAAGAGTCTGCCCCACCCACCTGTACCTGAAATCCACTGTCTCCTGTTATGAAAATAATACGTGCATATGGTTAAAAATAAACTCACATAGAACAAAAGGGTGGTGTATTAGTCAGGATTCTCCCACAAAACAAAACCAATAGAATGTATATCCACATATAGAGAAAGAGATTTATTTTAAAGAATTGGTTCACGGATCGTGGGGGCTGGCAGGCCTGCCATCTGTGGAGCAAGCCAGCAGGCTGGAAGTTCAGGTAAGAGTTGGTATTGCAGGCTTGAGTCCCAAATCTGAAGGGCAGGCAGCAGGCTGGAAACTCAGGCAGGGTTTTTAGGTCACAGTCTTGAGGCAAAATTCCTTCTTCTCCGGGAAGTCTCAGTGTTTGCTAAGGGCTTCAACTGATAGGATGAGGCCCAGATCACAAAGGGTCATCTGCTTTACTTAAAGTCAACTGAGTGTAATTGTTAATCACATCTGAAAAAATACCTTTGCAGCAACATCTAGACTAGTGTTTAACCCAACAGCCGGGCACCACAACTGCACCAAATTTACACATAAAATTTGCCATCATAGCATATCCCCAGAGGTAAGCACTGCAAGTGCCCAAACCCATCATTTCAAGGAAGTGCATTGATTCTATTTGTGTCAAAATGTTTAAGTTTGCAAAAAAGCACCAGACTTTCTCTTTTCTTAACATCTATTGAGTCTTTACTCTGTACTGTGCCCTTTGTCCAGCACTTTACAAGAATTTCCTTGTCTAAGTCCTTGCAGCAGCCCTGACATGTTGGTACTAATCATTATCATCCTTTTTACAGACAAGTCGATGGAGGTACAGTGAGAAATATTAATATCCTTTCGCTGAACACATTTGATATCAAGAAATGTTCAATCTGCTTAGGGAAAAACAAAAGAATTTGAACCACTGTGATTGAGGAATTGGAGGCAGGAACAACTTCAGAGAAGTTTCAAAGGCATCCTTGACACCGATATTATTTAAAGCCCTATGTTCTAGAACCCTTGAGTGACGCCAGAGGGACATAATCCAGGGCAGTGTTTTATTCGGCTCCCCATATACATGGCAATATTCCTTATTTTAAATTATTTATTATTTTGTGTTCCCAATTAAGCTATAATGTGACAGGCAAGCTATTTTACAAGGCAATAAAGAAAATAATCATGCTCCCCAGTGAGTAAACTACAAGGCCAAAAGGTGAGTTGTTTATACCAGTGAGAGAACCGTATTACCGCCTTGAAGAATAGTGGGCACATCCTGTTATTGCTGCTACAAGTAAAAACAGCTATAGAAAAGAACAAGATAAACTGGTTACCAGCCTCCTTGAAAGCACCTATTTTTAGAATAATGACAAAACTGTCTGTGTTTGCATAAGGAGCAAAAATGATTGATAGACGGAGTGGAAGGAGCCAAGTCCTACCCCCAAATTAGGGCCTCAGGGAGAGGGAGGTGCTGAAAGGTTCAGAAGCAGAAAGACTCTCCCTCCGGGTGTATGAACAGCAGAAAAATATAATAGTAGATTAACCTGACTTGAGGGTCCCATCTTAACACGCTGAATAAAACATGTCTTCAATTCAAATTAGCCATCTACGGAAAACTAAAATGATATTAGGAGCCCTGCCTTGTCCTTATGGTGGTTTATGGGGAGCCTGGGTGACTACATATGGCCACCAGACGGGAGCTGGTCTTCCAAACAAAAACAAAATAAACCAAAAAGCCTTCACCCTCAAACAAAGCCAGAATAACCTACCTGCTGAGAGGCTCCATGCATTTCAGCTGGAAGTAGCTGGTGACAAGTGAGCCCCGGGTGAGAGGGGAGGGGCTGGGGGCATGTGCAGACATTTCCATCTCCCCCTGGTGGGTGGCACAGGGCCCTCTGTGGTCTGTGGGTTTGTGTATCTGGGATGTTTCACGAAACAGGGAGGGGAGAAGAAGGAAGACGAGGCACGTGGAGTTTCCACGGATTTAGCCAAGCCCACAACACAGAAGAAAGGTGCCGTCCTTCAGAACCTCCAGTGCAACCTCCTTGAGAGTGGACCTCATCCATCTTGCGTTATTCACATGGCGTCCCCGTCGCCAAGAACCATGCCCGGCCGACCGCACGAGGCACTCTGCACCATTTGTTGTGTCCAAGAATCGGTCGTGAGTGATCGAATCTGTGAGCCTTGTGTTGATCAGCCTCAAAAGAAAGGAGTCCTTGCTCCTCCGTCTGTGAAGTAATTCAATCTTTTGAAAAATAATTCAGAAAGAGCTTTCCCTAAAACATACAACAGAAGCACATGAGGATACCCTCCTGGCTTTCTCCTGGAAACCTCTCCCTAGCTTTCCTTTTGTTTTTTTTTAATTTCTTCTCAAATTATTCTTATCTTTTGTTCATGCCTTTCCTTTCAGACTTCCTTGTTCAAAAGCTAGCTCATGACTTTTTTTGGTCTCTGTACTCATGTATCCCCAAGCAGAGCACGACCCCCTCCGGCCAGTAGATCCCCCCAAATCTTTGCATATATTCGGGCCCCAGTGACTGGGTGTTGGTCGTGAGGAAGGGCTGTCAGCTGAGGAAGCGGGTGGGGTAGACCGGCGCTGTCCGTTTGCAGGGAATACAAATGAGCTCAGCTTACCCTGGGAGTTGAGGTTTATTGATGCACAAATACACAGTGGTGTAGACGGCCAACCAAGGCGGCAGCCATCAGTTCTTTACCTCTCTGTGTGCACACCGCTGCTCCTCACGCCCAGAGCTGGGACCTTTTTCCTCCCCCTTGTATTTTGACTGGCCTTGTGCCTTGCTTTGAGCAGTGCAATGTGGCAGAAGTGATGTTGTGCCTGTTCCAAGCCTAGCCTTTAAGCCCTGTGTCGTCCTTCTTAGAAGTCAACCACCACGCAAGAAGTCCAACCACCAGCAGCTTCTCACCAGCAAGCTGGCCACGTGGAGAGGGATGGCCACATGATGCGAAGTGGTCATGTGGAGAGGGACGGCCCCTGAGAAGCCTCGTGTGAGCGAGGCCTTGGGACCTCCCAGCTCAGCCCAACAGTCAGCTGAGTGCATGCGAGTCCAGCCAACAACACACAGGGTAGACGCTCTGTTCCTGCCTGAGTTCCTGACTCACAGAATCCTGAGACATCACATCACTTTAAACCACTACGCAACAATAGACAAAACACACAGAAAGGTTAAAAAAAATGTTTTGAAGAGAAAGTGACCCCACCGCCATATAACCAGGGCTTATGGAACCCGAGGTGCAAAACTCCAGTGAGTCTAGTGGGTCATGCTCCCTGAGCAAGGACCAAGTTGTTCAGTCACACTAAGCGTCAGAGTTCTAAGGCCTGGCACCTCGTAGGTTGCTGGTCAGCGTAGGAGTGGTTGACTCTGGATCACAGGCAAGTCCTGGGCTCTGTCACTTGGGGATACGGTGGCTGGGCACAAGGTTACCTGTGTGTGGGAAACAACTCCTGCAACTTTGACAGACTTCAGAGATCTGGGGTTCTTATGCAAACAGCACATTTGCTCTAGAACATCCCACCTCTTACGTCTCCCAGGGCTGAAAGGAGTATGTTGGGCTTTATGAGTGGCCATGTTCAGACCTGTGAGGTGGCCAGAGGTCCTGCTTGCTCATGTATAGTGTAAACACCCTACTTTACAGGAAGGCTGCTTGGAGAGGCACAACACAACTCCTGCCTCCAACAACACAAAACAATCACCTTCATGTGCAAAAGACAGTTTTGGCTTTTCCACAATTGGAGGCTTGGCTATTACCATGGAGCATTTTCCTCAGGCTCCAGTAAATTTCTGGATTCAATTTGTGAGTTTGGATATGGATGTGAATATTTTTCTGTCGCTGGGAAAACAAAGAATTACTTAGAATCACTGAGACTCAAAAAGGAAACTCTTTACCAATATGCAGTTCAAATATGAACCAAGAAATAACACCTAGTCTTTGGAGCTTCACTTACAACTAATGCTTTAGGATTTTTTTGTTTTTGTTTTTGACATGGGGTTTCTCCTTGGAAGAGGCCAGTCTTCCTGGATGACACCCTAGGATCCTTTTCATGTCTGCTGTGCCTCTTGTCCTGCTGAAAAGCAAAGCGACCCACCCCCAAAGGCTATGATTTCCTAAAGACACACATGGAGAAGGAAATGCTATTGCAAGGTGTGGACATTAGCTTCAGGTAATTAATATATGGCAGGGCCATATACTTTCCCGTAGGCATTCTCTGGCTAAAAAGTCAGTTCACAGTATTAAAAATTGAATAGTCATGCAGAAACTGCTACTGATTCATTATGGTCATCCCCCGTGTCGTGTCCCCCAGTCACTTCATAAAGCTTAGTGTTTAGAGATTGGTAATTTCACAGACTTTCCTGGGGATAAAATAGAAGAAATTCACTCCCACCTCCAGAAAATGTGGCTTTTCCCAGATGGAACTTATTGTACAAAGCTGCATAAGAGTAAAAGAAACTTTTGGTGAATTCAATTTAATGTTTACCAAGTATATTTATTAAACAGACTTTTTCCTATTGAAAATTTCCATTGTGGTCCTGGAAAAAGATCAAGGTCAGTTCTTATTAATTAAGCCTATTTGATGCAAACTTCCACGCCAGTCAGCCAAATATGGTTATAAAGCATTTGGTGTGGGAGGAACAGCCCTCACCCTGCACAGAACCATGAACTTGGTGAACTCCATCTCCGGCACCTCCAAGTTCCATTTCTCAGCCCATTTTGTCCCTCCCTGGGGCTTCAATATTTCATTCATGAAGGGGTCATCCCCGTGCCCACTAACTAGCAACTCTTGTCATGCCAGAAAGGCACAGCAGTCCTCTACAACAGAGAGTGAATTTAAGCTAGGGATTTTTATTTTCCAATTATGGAGTGAAAGGTTTTCTCCCCACTAAAAGGAAGGTAGTGGGGGTGGAGTTTCCCAAGCACCCAACACTACATTCCAGAAGCTACTGCCAAGTCCTCCCACATGAAGGCCAGTCGCAACATAGAGAATTTTACAAGGAGTTCCTCTGAAACCGTGCTTCCCAAACAATGAACCATGAACCCCTTAGAACTTCAGAGCTTACATCTATTTTCTTAAAGGACACTGAGAAAGAATACGGTTTCCATCATAAGAGAGGGAGAGAGTTGTGACCTAGGACTTTGCATTTTTACATTAAAAGAAGAGATTTTTACTTGAGAATGTTGTAAAGCAGTGCAATTAAAGAAAAACAAAAATATCATGGTCCCATCAAGGAACTGGGAGCCTATTAGAGAAGTAGGTCAGAAGAAAAATCGTGAAATAAAATATGCAGGATTTTGAAATAGATATCACACATGTATACAGTGTTTATACACACACACACACACACACACACACAGATTTCCTGCATGTTCACTGAACCGAATGGAGACAGGGAGGTTAATTGTGAAGTTCTATGGAGAAGCTGGTATTTGAAAGGATATTTTCAATCTGCTGAGGGTCATCTCATTTGTTCATTTAACAAAAGCACCATCCCAGGCAGTGCTAGGACGAGGAGGTACCTGTAACAGGTAAGACGGCCACTGCCCTGAAGATGTGTTCAGTCCAGTGTGGGAGAGCAGACATTAGAATTGATAATCACATCTCTCTGGCATGACCTACTCTACTAGACAAGGGTGCAAATACATTATAACTCACATCATTTCCAATTAAACACACGAGCATCCACACATGCTTTTAACCACAAAGCTCAGTGTTGTCGCCCCTCCTGTGTAGTGAGCCCCCCACCTGGGACCCCAGGGTTACCAGATCTCTCTTATTTCACACTCATGCATTATCCATCCTACCACACCAGTTGTTGTTCCCCAAAGCATGAATCCAGATCCAGATGGTTGGGCCCATGCCTGGCTCCACTTTCAGCAAAATGGTGACAATTTTTTTAAATTAAGCCAGCTCAGTAACTCCCACCTTCCTGGGGGGAGGGAGAGCTGGGTTTTCTCTCCTGCCTGCAGAACCCTGCTAGGGCTGCCCAGGGCCCCTCCAGCATGTAGAGGTCTCTGTTTCTTCTCTCCCAAAATGTCCTTGTGTTCCTGATGAAGATCCCTGCCTCCTCCCCCAGTGTTATAGATTCCAAAGGGAAGAACAGCCCTTGTGAAGACAGGAAAAAAAGAAAAAGAAAAGATGATTCAGGAGTCAGCTCCCCCTCGCTTACCCAATCAAGGGGTTACTTGCATCACTTCCCCATGGCCAAGGGAAGGAAGTCAAATGATGTTTTTCCCATGATTAGGAAAACCTGTTTCACTGTAACCTGCTGCCCACTCCCAGATTTTCAGGAGATAGGTGATTTTTTAAAAATTCCATCTCACTAGCATGTTACATACACAAATGATTAAGTAATTGTAATTGTGACCAGTGTTACACACAAAAAGTGACGTGAATGCATAACACAGGGAATCGACACCAGTATGCCAGTGGAGGTGGGAAATACAGGTGTAGGGGAGGGCTTTCCATGCATGCAGGAAACCCAGGTTAAGGCTCAACAGGGGAGTAGAAGTTAGCCAGGTACATGCAGGGGCGGGTGTGCACAGAGACCTGCAGGGAGAAGGAGCTAGACTGTTCAGAAAACCCGAACACAAAAACCAAATGACGCAAATCAGGCTGGAGCATGCAGCCTGGCCAGAGCCAGAAGTTACATAGGGACTTACTTAACACAGACTGAGGGGGTCGTGTGCTTGCAGATTTCAAGAGGGAAGATGCACAAAGCCCAGGGCTAGCAGAACTTGGAAGTACAAGTTCACAAAGCTGGGACAAGGTCTCTGTTGGCCATGGTAGTAGAAATCTAAAAGTCAATCAATTTGAAAAATCAACTCGTGATGGATAACAGACTTATACCTAAGGCATGAAATCATAAGAATTGTAGGAGAAAATGTCGGAAAAACTCTTATAGACATCAGCCTAGGCAAAGAATTTATGAAGAAGACCCCAAAAGCAATCACAGCAACAACAAAAATAAATAAATGGGGCCTGATCAAATTAAAAAGCTGCTGCACAGCCAAGGAAACTATCACTAGAGTGAACAGACAACCTACAGAATAGGAAAAAATATTTGCATGCTACACATCTGATAAATGGCCAATAACCAGAATCTATACAGAACTTAGGAAAATCAACAAGAAAAAATCAAACAACCCCATTAAAAAGTGGGCAAAGGACATGAACAGAAATTTTCAAAAGAAGACAGAATAATGGCCAGCAAACATATAAAAAATTGCTCAACCTCTCTAATTGTCAGGGGAGTGCAAATCAAAACCACAATGAGATATCACTTAACTCCAGTGAGATTGGCTTATATCAGAAAGTCCCAAAACAACAAATGTTGGTGGGGATGTGGACAGATAGGAACACTCATACACTGCTGGTGGGACTGCAAATTAGTACAACCTCTATGGAAAGTAATACAGACATACCTCAAAGAACTAGAAAGTAGAACTACCATTGGATCCAACAATCCCACTACTGGGCATCTACCCAAAGGGAAAAAAAGACATTCTAAAATAATGACATCTGCACGCAAATGTTTATAGCAGCACAATTCACAATTGCAAAGATGTGGAAACAACCCAAGTGCCCTTTAATACATGAGTGGATTAATAAAATGTGGCATATGTATACCACGGAGTATTACTTAGCCCTAAAAACAATGGTGAACTAACACCTCTTGTATTAGCCTGGATGGTGCTGGAGCCCATTCTTCTAAGTATCACAAGAATGGAAAAACAAGCACCACATGTACTCACCATTTAATTGGTACTGATTGATCAACACTTATGTGCACTTATGGAAGTAACACTCACTGGGTGTCAGGCAGGTGGGGGAGGAGAGGATGGGTATATTCACACCTAATGGGTACGGCACACACTGTCTAGGGGAGGGCACATTTGTAGCTCTGACTCAGGCGGTGCAAAGGCGACTTATGTAACCTAAACGGCTTGTACCCCATAATATTCTGAAATAAAAAAACAAAACATAAATAAATAAATAAATAAAAGTCGTGCTACAGGGTGACCGAAATCCTGGCACTCCCAGGGCAGTCCTGATTCATACTCACTGTCATTTCTCCTTCCACTGTGGAGAATGTCCCGGCTACTACTCTTAAATCATTAATGATAATAGTAATTTTGTGATGATATGATAATAAAATGCACACATAGAGACACACGGGGGAGGACTAAAAAAATGTTTCAAAATGTTAAAAATTGGTGAATCTGAGTTTATTAGCTTCCTATCATTGCTGTAACAAATCAACACATATCTAGTGGTTGCAAACAGCACCAATGTATTAGCATATGGTTCCAGACGTCAGAGGTCAGAAGTCTGAAGTCCACTTCGTGGACTAATGGCAAGGGTCCGCAGGCCTGGGTCTTTCTGGAGGCTCTGAGGGGAGAATCCGTTTTCCTGCCTTTTCAGCATCTAGTGGCTCCCACATTCTTTGGCTTGTGGCCTCTTCCTCCGTCTTAAAGTGCATCACTCTAGTCTCAGCCTCTGCTGTCCCATGGCCTCTCCTCGTCTGTCATTACATCTCCCTCTGCCTCCCTCTTGTAAGGACACTTGTAACCACATTCAGAGCCCACCCTGAGAATCCAGGGTCACCTCCCCAGCTCAAGATTTTCAGCACAATCACACCTGCACAGTCCCTTTTGTTGTGTAAGGAACATTCAGAGGTTCTAGGGATTAGAACCTGAGTACTTTTGGGGAACATTATCCATCTTACATGCTGAACAAAGGAAATACACAAGTTCTTCATACTCATGAGTATTCTATAAGTTTGAAAGTGTTTTAAAATAAAATGTTTTAAAAGATGGACAAGTTTGGAAGATAAATTATATGGTCATCCTAATAAAGGGCATAAAGCTCCTTTTATCCAGCCCCTTTAATCCTCTTCTCTCTTTATGTCATGAAAAATACACATTAGATCATATGTGTACAAGAGCATCTTAATTCTAAGATGCATATGCACTTGCTTAATTTTATTTTAAAGGCAGATGCTAAAATATTAAGATCCCCACTGCTGTCTTTTTTAAAGGCTGAGAAAAATCTTCAAGAAAACTTTCCCAGCAGTGAAATTTATAAATTTAACATTGTCAAAGGCAAGCTTCTACACTCTTACAAAGACTCCAATAATTAAAGAGCCAAGAAATAGTCTCAAGAGCTTTTTTTATTATTATTTAAACTTTCTTTCCTTCACAGTGAAGGAACAATCCAGTGCAATTATAAATGTCTCATTGCGTCTGCTCTTGGGTCTCTGCACATTGCCACATATTTATGCATGCTTGAAATTTGAGATTCTTCAACACTGTGATTTCAATAACTCAAGGCTATTTTACTGTCCCTAAGCTTGGGTCCCCTCATATCTACATGGGGGGAAGCCTTTCCTTCCTCTCAGGCTGTCTTCTTTAATACAAATTGTTCACGCACTAGACCTACTGAACTCACGTGTGTCATTACCATCAGTCCTGCTAGGAACCTGTAGGAAAGCCTTTCTGTGGGGAAAGAGTGCAGCGTGAGCCACAGCTCCACAGGGCTAAGGAGCACGTCTCCATCAGGATTCTGCCACCTGCCATGTCCCTCCAGCACAACCAGCGCTCGGATGAGTAGGAATCTCAGAAATTGCCCTAGGGTTGGACAGAACAGGCGCAGAGCCCTGGATAAACAGCTTCTCAGGGAGGTCTGAACACGAATTCATGTTTGGGGAAAACGACTCCACTCCGGTTACAGACAGGGCAAACACAACAAAACATGTGAAAACCAATGCAAAGCAATTTCCTGAAGAAAATAAGTTGAATTACAAAAGAAAAGATGGGAGAAGACGGGACTTTGACAAACTGCCGTGTTTTTCATTTGGGCTCAAAACTTTGAAAGAATCACTGGACAAATAAATATGAGATATTAAATGTAGCATAATAAAGATACTTTGTGGCTTGTTTCTTTACAATATTTCATAAAAGAAGGAAGTCCTGAGCATTTTTGCTGCTGCTATTCCATTGAACAAGAACTATTTTTGAATGTTTGGCTTCTTGTCACTGGGCAGAGCAGCAGATTACTATCCACAAGCTATTTTCCAGAATATACACAGACCCACCTTACCTCAGATCAAAAGTCATTTCCTTCCCTGAACTGTGGCCTCATTCACAAATTTCCTTTTCCATGATCTTCCCTAAAATCAAGTGGGAAAAAATGATATGCATCAGAGTATTTGAATATTTTTATCTGCTCTTTCCACTAGTTCATAACAATTCTGCTAATTTACCTGACCAAAAGCACCTAGTGACGGCTAGCCACACTTTGGATGTCTTCTTGCTGGTATTTTAAGATAAACCCAGCACCTGTAAAGACTAGGTTGCCGCTACCGCAAGCGAATTGTCGGCAAAAGAGAACCAAGTTAGCGGTGCCCTCTCCCTTTCTGCAGACGTCCCTGTTCAGAATTCCGCCACCATTGTACAGAATTATTTTGTAGCAATACAGAGGAGGTTCCTTTCTTGAGTCGTCAGCACATCCTAATCTTATTCTAGATTTAGGGAACATTTAGGGAAGCCGTGTGATTTTAACCTTCTGCCCTCTTTAACCCTCACCTCCTTGCAGATCAAAACCACAACCTGGCTCTGCTGACAGGTTTTCGTATTAACCCCGACTGACCTGCAGGACAATTCAGCACGGTACCTGCAAGCTGGAGGTGGCTCTGGCTTTATCTGATTGTGTGTCAAGACAAGTTATGACGACATCCTCTCTAACTTCAGTGTCTTTCAAACCCCACGAGAGACGACTGCAATCCCCGCCGGGGTGGGGGGCACCTATGGCCTTCTAGGTCCTTAAGTGCAGCCTTTTGCCTGAATCCAGATCGTACAAAACAAATCCTCTTATTAAAAGGGGTGCAGCAGAGAAAGATGAAGCTTTTCTTGCCTCCTTTGGTGCTTAAAAAAGAACAATCTTGAAATCAGATTTCACCCCACCCCTGCCTGAGACTCTCATTCTTGAACGAAAACAAGCTTGGATTTCCTCCCCCTCCCACCTTCTCCCCTTTCTTCCTCCTTTCCTCCTCATCCTCCTTCTCTCAACACAAAAAAGAAAAAGATCTTTATATTATTTAATGGAAAAAGGGCAGCTATGTTTTTATAGAAGCACGTGAGGATTGAGCCCATCTTGTGTGTTACCCACAGTGTCTTATAGAACAACATTTATTTGCCATTAAGATGTTAATGTTCAACAGCAAAGGGGCTCTTGCCAAGACAGCTTGAGCTGATCCGAGGAGGTGGCGGGATTTAAACCCCTCGTCCCTGTAGTGAGGTTAGTGTAGGGGCTGTCATGCCACACACTGCAGCAAACTTCCTGTGGACGTTCTTCCCGGAGACTTATTTGTGGGGATTCTTCTGGCTACATCAAGTGATGGTCCATGTAAATCTCTCAAAACATGAAAAATGGCCTTGTGCTAAAAGTTTTAACGGGTAAGAGCTTCTGAAAGCAATGTTTGATGCTGAAATACAAGCAAATCTACAATAAACTACTGAAAACACATAGTGAACTTACCACTATTAAACAATTGACTTATAAACTCAGTTTTAAATGAGCCATCCCACTGGGCCCTTTTATTTTTCTGTTAATTTTATTTTTTAGAGATGGGGTCTCATTCTTTCGTCCAGGCTGGAGTGCAGTGGCTAGATCACAGCTCACTGCAGCCTCGAACTCCTGCCTCAAGTGATCCTCTGGACCCAGTTTCCCGAGTAGCATGGACTACAGGTACAAGCCACCACGCCTGGCCAGCCCTCTCCTTTATACACACGTCAAACCTCATGAAATGCAAATAGCTCTTTCTTAATCTGTACGAAGTTTTAGAGCTCTGTACCCAAACATTCAATATTAATTACCAAGCAAAACTTTTAATAATAACATCAGCATTTGTTAAATCCTTTTTTTGCTAGTACCTAAGAGTACTCTAGCTACACAATCTCAGCTGGTTCTTGTAATGACCCCCCTAAAGTGGACACGTTGTCACCTTCATTTTACAGATGGAAGACACAGCTCATGAGAGGAAAGGAAAATTTGAACCTAAGTCTTTTCTGGAAAAATTCTATAACCTTGAGTTTGCATAATGTGTCTTATCTATAGTGCATTAATGTCCTAGGGCTGCCATGACAAAGTAGTACAGGCTGGGTGGCTTAACACAACTGCATTCTCTTACAGTTCTAGAGACAAAGAGTCTGCAGGGTTAGTTCCCTTTGAGGCTGGAAGGAGAATCTGCCCCATGCCTTGCTCCAAGCTTCTGCGGTTTGCTGGCAATATTTGCCCTTCCTTGGCGTGAAGAAGCTTCACCCCATCTGTGTCTTGATGTTCACATGGTGTTTCCCCATGTGTATGTCTGTATCCAAATGTCCTCTTTTTATGAAGACACTAGTCATGTTGGATTAGAGACTCACCGTACTCCAGTATGACCTCATAGTAACTAATTACAGCTTGCAAGGACCCTATTTCCAAATCAAGTCACATCCCAAAGTACTGGGAGTTAGGATTTCAACATATGAAGTTAGGGGGACACAGTTCAATCCCCAATGTGCACTAGCCTTTCCTCTCCCTTGGAGACACTTACAGAGGGTAGTCCATGTCACCGCCTAGCTTCTTAGCATCTTCCCAACTACCCACTGCCCCACCATACACTGGGGGCCAACCAGACCTGTCCACCTAAGCAGGACTCGTTCTGTGCCCTCTGCTCAGCTCTCTCCCCCACGCATTAGGACTTGCTTTTCACAGCTGTCCTGTCTGATAACCTGCAGCCTTTGTTATCGAGACAGCCTAGAGGCAAACTCGTCCTGCCTGATTTCTTAACTCCAGAGAGTGAACATCTGACTGCTGGGAAAACTGGGAGAGGGGGAATGGGCGGTTTTCCTGGCGCTTTTAACCCGTAGACGCAGGCCACCACCTATGCACAGCACCAGCTCTCAGCCGTGGACTCCTGCCCATCTCTACTCTTTCTAACGTGGGCTTTGGATCTGGTGCAACTGTCGTATCAAAATCACTTTGAAAGTCATTCCTGGTGCCTGAAAGATGCCAAACTTTCCCACAGGTCAGTCAAACACTCCTTCAGAACCCACCTGCCTTGGGAATTGGTCAACCCTTAAAATTCACTACCATGAGCTATTCCTGACGTGTGCTATGTTCCTTCCGAGACTGTAGATTGTAAGGCCCTTGTAGGGTCCTCTTGACAACTCTGGTTCAGGACCTCCAGTCATGGTGACAATGGCTGAAGAACATGCAGTGCTTTAGAAAGGCAGCTTTTCTGCATGCTTTGACAGAGGGAACTGGACAGCTTGGCATTTTTCATTTCCAAATGATTCACTTTGGGGACAGGCTCTGACTAGCAACTCCACACTGAGGACTCACAGAGGCTAGGACCTTCTAATTCTCAAACAGAATTTTAACCTCAGCACTTAAAGGACTCACCTACTAAATAAAATCACTATATCCATTCCCTTTATAGTGCAAAATGTTGGGCTCACCAAGTAAAATGGTAAAATTTCCTGTCTTAGTCCATTCCTGCTGCTTTAACAAAATACCTTAGACTGGGTAATTTACAAACAAACAAAAGAAATTTATTGCTCACAGTTCTGGATGCTGGGAAGTCCGAGATCAGGGTGCTGGCAGATGCAGTGTCTGGTGAGGGCCCATTCCTCACAGATGGCATCATCTGGCTACCTCCACATGGCAGAAGGGCAAAATTGCCAGGCAGCTCCCTGAAGCTGTTTTTATAAGGGCACTAATCCTATTCACTTCCTAAAAGCCTTACTCTTACTACTATTGCATTCAGGATTAAGTTTCAACACAAATTTTGGAGGGAAACAAGCATCCAAACCATGGAAGTTTCTATTCAATCACCCGAGATGGTTCTAGGAAATAGAATATAAGTATTAAAAAGGTATCTTATTGGTGACCTTTGGCAGTGGTGAGTGGAGGGATGAGAGAAAAACATGTTCTTCTTGTGTATTAATCATTGAAATTTCTATAAATTGTTGTATTTATTGATATTTAATTTGTCCTTCCAATGCTATTTAACATATTGATTTTAAAATAGCACATCCTTCTTGAAATGTTCTTTTAGAGCTTATACTATTTTTAAAATGTGACACCCAGACATCACAAACATAAATGTAGTGTTAATGCTCACTGCAAACTCCAGGCTGCTCAATCAGAGCGAGCCACGGATGTTTAAGCAATCGTCTATAATATCTAATCAACCTGATTGTTCTTGCTGTTTGGTTCATCTGGAAATTCACAGAACAAGCCCCTTCCCACAGTTCACACAGGCCATCACAGATCGCCTTTTCCGAACCTTGGTTCACGATTTTGTTCCTCTCTGTGTCACCCCACAATCCCCAGCGTTCACCAGGGTCATTGGTGACCTGCTTCTTGTTTCTTAGGATGTAAATCACTGCAACAAATGGCCCATGTGCAGGTGGTGTCAAAAAAGTGGGCAGAGCAAGGCCATGCCCTTTTAAAATACAGAAAGAAATTCCAAAGATACTACGCACACCCTTTCTAATTAATATTATAATAAAATGGTATGCTTGCATTTATTTTCCTATAAACACAATTCACATATATACACACGTGATTAAATTGCATGTCAGCTCATGTTCTGTCTGCCCATACTATGGAACATCCTTCTCATTGAAATATCCACAGACTGTGATTGGGGTACCATTTCACCCAACACCAGCATTCCAACAGCACTCCACTTGATATCTGTGCATGGTGCCCTATCATATATACATATATACATAATTATATATATTCAAATTCATGCACACATACACTTTGGATCATTTAACATAAAATATACTTGAAGTAAAGTCACCTTAATAGTAAAAAATCAAATTGAAAAAAGACAAAGTTAATAACCTGACTCATGGCTATCAAAAGACAGTAGGATTCTTTTAGCAAATGTGCCTTTTTCGGTGGCCTGAGATAATTTCTGAGTGCTTATTACCCACCTGAGCATGCAAATTTTAAATACCTTGTTCTATTATATTCATTGTATTACATCAATTCAGCAGTTTCCTTGTAAAATTAGATTTGTGCTTCTGTTCTCTCCTGTAAAGCACTGAACCAAAGAACTGTGCTGATCTCAATTGCCTTTCATGCCAGATTTAACCTTATGATACATGTATTAAATACAGATTAACATCTCATCTCTGAGAAACTTACATTTAGTAGACCGGCCAAAGTTTCATTAAAATATAAATCAATATACAATTCATGAAAGAAAACTAGCCAGGTATAGAGTCTGTGTTCTTCTTTCTAGGAAAATATATCACTCCTGCTCAGCCACTGCACACACAGGTGAAGTGAGATTTTATTCAGGACAATGAACCAAATGGATTTTCCTAAAGTTATGGAAATGAACAAAATGGACTTTTCCAGGCCCACAAATCTCAATTTTGTAACTGATTTTTCAAAATGAACCTAGGAAAGCTGTCCTAATTCCAGTGATCTCTGAGGCTCTATTTCAGAGGATGGTGCCTTAGATTTACTTCAGCATTGCTTTAAAACCTGCAACAAGAACTGGGGATATAATTTCATCAGGAAACTAATTCCCCTCAGGAGTCTGCCTCGTGGCAAAATGAACACTTACTATATGTTTTAGGCCAGATGGACAGTCCTATAATTGCATACTAGCAATTAGATGGACCCTTTTATTATTTCCTAGAGCCGAGTAAATGCAATTTCAACCAGGAGAGGTTCTGTCTAGCTCCCCCCACTGTATGACAGAGACTCCAGCAAAACCCCAGGAAGTAAGAGCAACAATCAATCAGGAACAGAGACACTAAAACTGCCATTTCTACCAAAATAACAGCCATGCAAAGATATAATCAATATGTTGAAAGAAGTAAAAAAAAAAAAAAAAAGGAAAAAATTACAGATTTTTTTAAAGTCACATAACAAACTGTCTACTCTCTTTGTGGTGTTGTATTTTTTTATACTCCCAGTCATATAAAAATCACTCCTCTTTCATTATTTCAGTGTCCCTTGGAGATCTAAGCTATTATTTTTTCTGTAACTAATGTTCTTTTCTTAATAGTAAGAAATATAATTCTTAGATTCAAGGGCAGAAATTGACTTTACATGTAAGTCAGACCATCTGAGAAATCTACCCTGGGGTTACTAATAGGCTGATGTTGCTCATATTCCTTATTTTTCCTACAAAATGAATATTATTATACTAAATTATGTAAGAGGAATAATTGAGAAGTAAACTAAAATATTTAGGGTAAAAGGTTTTGGAATAATTGTTTTGGGTTCAAGTTCTATCTACAGAATACCTCTTCTTCCTGAGTAATCCAAGGATACTTTTGTTCTATCTTAACCCAAATTGCTAATGGGATGATTTTTTTCCCCACTGAATTAACAGTTCTTTTGATGCTGATGTGTGGCAAAAATATATTAATAAATACAAGGTTAATCACGTCCATAATTACAATATTTTTACCTAATGGGAAATACCATTTCAGCAACATTTTTATTGCTGGATATATGAAATAACTATGCATTTAGCTGGAAAAGTCTGGCTCTAAAAATGTGGTATGCTAAGATAAATCATTTCTGGATCTGGTCTCCATAGAGACCAGTTTCTGAGCCCTAGGAAAGTATTACCCATAGATGAAGGACCACAGAAATAGTTCTGTGGTGTTGATATCTTGGAATTATATGAAAGAATTTCCCAACATTTTAAATTTGATGGTGGTGCACATAGAAATAATAGAACCAAAAGCTATAGAAATATGTTCGGCTCCCTCAGTATTTTGTTATGCAGATAGATGTGATGAAGTTGAAATGCTGCCTGTGAATGACCTTCATGTTTAGGTGTCCCCATGCCCTAGGATGTTAAAGCAATTTATATTCCCAACTGTAAATGGTGAAGGCATGCAGAATTGTGCAAAATAGCCTAAGAAAATGTAAAGCTTTGGGGCCAGGTAAGATAGCAAAGATTTCCCTCCTTGATCTTCTCTTGTCCAGGCCCTAATGAATTCACTTGCATTTATGACCTGCCCCGGCTGGCATTAGAAGAGACAGCTGTATCAAACAGACTAACTTGACATAAATTATGAGCAGGTCTGGTTATAGAGAGGATGAGAGAGAAGAATGCTCCTGGTATCAGCTGAAGAATACCCAGACGCAGCTCTGCCTACAGGGGATTTCAGAATGGATTTAAAAATGTAGGTTTCAAACTGCAAACTATCAAAAAGTTAGAGCACTTTTTCTGCTTTGCAAAACTGAACTAGTACTTTTTTCCCCAGAATTCCTAGAAAGAATATTTAAATTTATATTTACATGAGTTCGTTGTATGAGGTCTTGGTACATGGTCAGGATCAGTGCAGATACTTGTTGAACAGCACTTTTAATCTTCACAGTATTCTCAAAGAATGAATCCCCCAGAAAAATTTAATATTCCTGTAAAATATGTATATATAATTATGTTTAACAGAAAAACTGAGTAAATAAAGTTAATTAGTCTAAGGTCAAAGGTGCTAAAGCCAATATCAAAAATTAGCTTTTTAGCAATTTATTGCTTTGTGCACTGTGTGCCAGTGTTTTAAGTGCTTAGTACATTCTATCCATAACAAGGATAATGAAAATAAATCCACAGAACATGAAGAACAAATACTGCTTTCCTTGGTTTTTACACCATCATCCAGAGCAATATGTAAATCAAATTAACTTAAACCCAAGAAGACAATTGACTTGTTTTTCCTTATATATATGCTTTTAGAATTGCAATGGTAATCATGACCTTTTGGCTATTTCTTGGAAGTTAGTGACTAATTTAATTAAAAGAACTGGAGGTTATTTCCAGATAAGTGATAACAATACCCCAAATATAAGTCATGTTAGACAACACCACCTTAATGGCAGGTATTGCTTAAATTTCTCAAAACAGAAATGAGAAAGATAGTTACCACGTGAAGCAGGAAACATGAAAAGAGACTTGGAGCTGTGTGCCACTGAGTTAACCATCACTTACCAGCAAGGGACAAGCAGGTGTGCAAAGCCAAACCCAACAAGGAGGCAAAGTGAAGGCAAAGTGGCTTTCAGACAGACCTCATCTTCCATTTCTGGTAAGGCAACGATGATCTGCCTTAGACACAAAACAAAGTCAATGAGAAACGCAGAGAAACATCTTCAAGGGCTGGGGTATCTATTCAACGAAATAAATAAGAAACACAAAATGACAATTGCAAAAAAAATAATATATTTAACACTTTTATGCTATGAGTGTTCTACAAGAATGAAACACCAAACTAAACGACATCCAATGGAATTGACTAAAAATATTTAACAAATCAATCAATAAGCAAAACACACACAAACTGTTGTTCATTCTGATGAAGCTTGTGTGTTTCTTTCTGGTACTATATATTACTGACTGCACAACATCAGTAATTAACTGAGAATGTAAACTTTGACATATAGAGACAGACACTTGGCACCATAGTTTTCCTCTCATGATTCATGTTTTAAAGCCAGCAAACATGAAAGTACAACCACAGGTGGGAGAGACAAGAGCAATTTTGCAAAATTTATTATATAATTCAAATCTGTCACAGATATAAGAAAGAGGCGTGGTACAGTAATGAAGATCACATATGCCAGAATCCCATAAGTCACAGCAGCACAGAAAGATATGAACAGCAGTTGACTTTATCTCTTCTGGCCACCTTAAGGTCACACCTGCATTCCTTTTACACTAGGGGAGGTGCTTATCTAAAATATGTCTAACATGTCACAACTTCACAAATAATACATATCAATTATCCTGTTACAATGATGTTTTTCTTAGTTAATAAATATATGGCTGGGCGCAGTGGCTCACACCTGTAATCCTAGCACTCTGGGAGGTCGAGGCAGGAGGATTGCTTGAGTTTAGGAGTTAGAGAACAGCCTGAACAAGAGCAAGACCCTGTCTCTACTAAAAATAGAACAAATGAGCCGGGCGTGGTGGTGCGCACCTGTAGTCCCAGCTACTCGGGAGGCTGAGGCAGGAGGATCACTTGAGCCCAGGGGTTTGAGGTTGCTGTGAGCTAGGCTGACACCACGGCACTCTAGCCTGAGCAACAGAGCGAGACTCTGTCTCAAAAAAAAAACAAAAAGAAAAGAAAAAAAATAAAAAGAATAGTTATTTAATAAATACAGATTGATTAAATTCTGTGATGTGCCAATCATTGTGCTGGGCACCTCCAAGTCACACATTGTATAACTCATGTATGTGTTTAAGACAGGTTAATAATATCTCAATAGCTTTATCCATACCAAGGTAACAATAGATTTAAATGGCTTTTTAAAATCCCTGTGAAAGCATTGTTTTACCTACATGCCAAATACTAAAACGCCATTTTTAAAGAATATTTACCAACATATAGTGCAATGCTCAGGCTATCATTAGGTATAAACATAGTGGGCAACAATGTCTACAGAAGGCACAGCATTGCAATAACTCACATAGAGAATCACACACAATAGGAAAAGAACAAGTGCTTTGTTTTCATTTCCTTAAACATTTTATGTGCGACACAATTTTTACCATATGTATGCATTACTTTCTAACCAGTTTTTATATATACCTGTATAGATGAAATCTTTCTCCTCTCACAGCAGTGGTAATACCTCCGCAGGAGACATTATTCAAAAACTGGAAAAAATCCAAAAGTGTTTCCAAAGTCAAAATCCAATCCTATCACCTCCTCCTCATTCTCAGCCATGACCATTAAAAACTCATGAGAATGCGCTGAGAGCCTTTATTCACAGTTAACCATTCCCTGAAATAAAAGCAGAGAAATTTAGAATTCTTGGCTCAAAGCAGCATCTCATCCTCTTCAAACACAGTTTGAAGAGGCTTGGATTATGGCACACCCATAGACTAAAGGCCACTGGAGCTGCTGAGGCAAAATGTGACCTGCTCAGTGTCTCCAAGACCTTGATGGAAAATATCCACCATGAACACAGCTTGTGAGATGTTGTGCTGCTTTCCACATTAGAGGTTATGCATTATTAAAAGGCATCTTATTACGATGGAAATTATGAAATTGTCACCAACACTATAAATGTCAAGAAATACCACTTTAAAAGAATATATTGTCTTGATTATAAAAAGAAACTTCCCTTAAAAAGGAAGAAGAAAAGAAAACTTGCTTTGTTTTCATTGAAATCCTCTTCATAAAAAGATTTGTAATGAATCATGGCCATTTCATAAAGCTTCTTTTAATACAACCTTTAGAAATGAAAGAGAACACACACACACACACCATTCAAGAAAAGATTGGGAAATATGGATTTTCCTCAGTAAATAAATTGATCACAGAAATAAATTATTTGACAACCCACCACATTCTAAGTAGTATTAAAGACCATGTTATCTAAATAAAATATTACCATTTATCATACAAAGTGATGCTCTCCAAACATGAACATTTACATAATTTATGTTACATGGGAGTAACACATACATTATTACTCCTTAATATAATTCCTTAGAGTAGATCACTTTTAAAAACTTAAATGCCCACCTCAGCCTCAGAAAAAATATTGGTATAATTGATAACATATTGATAAATTATTGGTAAAATAATATTCAGTAAAATATCCTGGATTTTATATGCTAGTTGCACATTTTTCCTAATATATACAAATTCTTTAAAAAGCTAATGGATGAGTATACTAAGTATACCATAGCTTGTATACATTGATATAAGGCATTTTTCATTAAAATAAAATCCTCCTAAGTATATCAGTATGACTCAGTAATATAAAAAGAGATACTTCTGGCAGCTTAGAACATGGACGAGACCACATCACTCTGAGACACAGGAAAATCCACTGGGGCTCCTGTGAAAGAGCTGACTCCGGCAGGGACTCTGTCTCAGCCACCACACAATGATAGGCTGGCCTCCTTTCCTTGTTGTAAATAAAGAGAAGATGGAATCCTGAATCTGAGAACTGGTTAAACTAGCATATATGCAGGTTGCTGATAAGATGTTAGTGTTTTGCAAAGACAAGCTGTTATATTACAGAGCACAATATGAAAGCCATTGAAATCTGTTGTGTGTGACATTTGCAAAGCCCCTGCTATGTCCTAGGCACTCATTAGTGACTAGGGATAATGAGAAAAATAGGCCTAGGTCCCACCCTCAAGGATAATCCTGTCATTGAAAGCCCATGTGCACCTGACTGCCAGGAATCCTGACTCACTTAATATTGATACCTTTAAGGAATTAATATTCTAATATGTGCCTTTAATCAATAATATGAGACAAAGTTTCCTCACCTTTCCTTTGGATGTCACTGATTTGATATTTGATTTTAGACTGCTCAGAACTCCATGCCTTTGTCAACTATGTGGATTTAATTACAGTACACTATCGTAGTATTTTCTAAACCTATCAAATGTCAGAATCACTGGAGATGCTAGTTGAAAATACAAACACACTCCACTTCTACCAAGTCAGGGTCTCCTTGGTAGGGGGAGGATTCACTTTGGATAGTGTTTCTAACAAGAGTCCCCAGGTGATTCTGTGATTAGCTCTGTTTCAGGCAGTCGTTCTCAAAGTGTGGTCCCTGGAACAGCTGTATCGGTATCACCTGTGAACTTATTAGAAATGCAAATTCTCAGGTCCCACCCTCACTTACTGAATTAGAGTAGAGCCCAGCAAGCTTTCCAAGTGATTCTAGTTACATACTAGAGTGAGACCTGCTGTGGGGCGTGAGTTCTGCGGCCAGCAAGGGTACCGGAGTGGGTTCTGGGAATTGGAAGAAGAGGCAAGCAGCAATAGGCAACTGAGACATACTCTTTACCATCAGGATGCGCCAACAACCTCAGTAAGCAAGTGAGCACAGCAGCAGCACAGCAGCCCCAGTAACATGGCGAGCACTCACATATATACGGCTCAGAACAGTAGTGGCAAAGTGCCCAATCAAAGGGTGGGCACGTGGGTCTTACATAAGAGATTATATCGTAGTTACGTAAGTGTGCTGACTCATGCTTTACCGGAAGGCCAGGCCGGAAGACATACCGGCAGTCATCTTGGTTTGGCCCAAGAAGACTTTTGCCTATATAAATGGGTTTTTCCTTACCCCTGCTGGTTTAGGATTTAGTATAGAAGTATAATTAACTGCATGTGATGATTACTAAGTTTGAGAAACACTACATTACCACAAATAAAGTCTATAGTTCTAACACACTGGTTCTCAACTTTGCCACTTCTTTAGAATCACCTGGGATGCTTTCAAACATCTTGACACCCAGTACCACACAACAGACCAATTTATATCAGGATTTCTGGGAGAAGAACCCAGGCAACAGTATTTTTTGAAAATGTTATATATCTTCCTAGGTGTTTCATTTTGATAGAACAACTCTAATGTTTCATTCAGATAAAAAAAAAAAAAAACACTAATGATACAAACATGCTGATTTTGTTCTCTAGTTTCCTTGCCCCAAACAAATAGAACATGAATGTACATTCAGGTGGTTTATGTTTTATTCTGAAAATTTTAAGGCAATGAAATTACAATACAACTTATTATGTAAAGACATTGTATATGTACCATACCTACAGATATACATGTAAACATGTTTACAAACGTAGAATATCAAGCTTGAATTTTTGAAATTTATTTTAAATCATATAATCTTGAAACCATTAAACTGTATTTTTGTGATTACAGAATGTATTTCATTCACACAAACACACATTTTTGTCAATAGGATATAGGACTTTTATCTTCCCAAAGAGGTCAAGTGTTAAGTCAGAAACATCTTTCAAAGGAAATGTGATAAAAGTAATGTCAAATTCAAGCAAGTGATCTATTCCAGAACAAAGTATCGTATTTTCTCTCTTCAAAGGCTTCTAACAAGTAGGTATTAAACTTCATCTTAATGTTTAACACACAAATTTATTTTTCAAACTGCTGCTTTGAAAGCAAAGGCTGTGAATTCCGTAATGTCATTGCATTTCTTTTATGACTCCACCCTGCAAATGCAAAAGCAGCAGTAATTCCCAGTAGGATTTTATCTGGGCAAGAGGCAAAACTAAATGCCTAAAGCGATCCCACTGTGCGCTAATCTCAAGGCTAATTTGTCAAATCCCCGCTTCATTTGTTTTCCTTGCTTTGTAAAAGTTTATTGATAAGCATTTTTGTCATCTTCCCAGGAATTAGATGCCGATCAATCTCGTTTGCATTCCTGACTCTTCAGCAATTAATGACCCAGTGGGTCTCCTATAGAAAGGGTAAATGCTAGGACAGATTCTACTGAGCAGCTCTTCTTGTGAACAATTTGCCTTCTTGCTGGATTCCCAAGTTGCTACATCTTGAAGGCTTATATATATTTATTTTTTAAGAATTTGTTCTGCTTCAGAACGTCATAAAAGTGATGTCAACCTTTTGTATACTTCATTTCTGTTGATTGTGTTCAGAGCAACTGATCCTAAAAGATATAAAACATCTGGGACTGAGAAATCCTTTTTATAAAGATGGTGTTGAAAGCGAAGCGGGAAATCCCTGACACCACACCCCTCCTCTGCAAAATCAAAGCCAAAGCCATCTTTGAAGGTCAAGAAGCCTGTGCTGAAAGGTGTTCACAGCCTTAGAAGATCCATAGTCACTCACTGTTCTGCGGCATGAGCCCCTGGCACTGTGCTAACAGCCCATGTGCCCTTGGAAGAGCCCTCCATGGAGAAGTAGTTTCGACCACTACACCCTCATCAAGTTCCCAAACACAGGACAATGATGAAAAAGATCCAAGGCAGCACCTGCTGGTGTTTACCGAGGACATCAGGGCTAAAACATACCAGAGCAAACAAGCTGTGAAGTGCTACAGCAGCATGACGTGGCCAAGGTCAGCGTGGCCTCAGCACCTGGTGGGGAGGAGGCTGCCCTAGAACCATCCCTGATGGGCATGCTTTAGATTCTGCCAACCATGCTGGCACCATCTAAACTGAGTCCACCCAGCTGCTTATAAATATATTAATTATTTCCATCATCCAAGGTGGAAGAGAAGAAATTCTCTGACAGGCCCAACAACATTTGTCCCAGGGGTCACCCAAGCTATCCTTGTAAACATCTTAAGGATGCTTCAAACACAGTCCTAGCAGGAGCCACACAGCTCCCATTTCAAAGACCTAGGTAACTGCAGTTGTCAAGCTGCTGTTTACCTGTCTGAATTTTCTTCTCCCCTTTTGCTCCACCCACCTGCCTCCCTCCCTCCCCACACCTGCACATGGGAATAATTGGAAAAATAATACCAGTTTTGGAGTCTGATCTATGTGACATCATAGCTCAGTTGCTTATTAACTATGCACCCTGGGGGAAGTTTCTTTAGTTTTGGAAGAAAAAAATTTATTTGCAAGAATTTTGAGGTAGAAATAACGACTATGAAATGCCTGGACACAAAACAGGTGCTCACGAAATGATTGCTATTTTTAGAAATAGGAGCTAAAAAGAACACCACTATCATGAAAAAGGTAGCAAAAAGTAGGAGCAGAGAACTAGTAATCAAAAGAATCATTTTAAACATTTAGATCTGGAGTCATTCTGAACCTTTGAGAGGTCCCAAGTTTCAAATATTCAGGGCTAAGTGTTAGCTAATGTGTTCTGGGGCTAAGAAATTAGGGGGTGGGGAGGTGGACCCCGCCCCAGGTATATCCAGGCTGGCGTGGAGGTTGGGAGAGGGCAGAGCCCGTTCCCAAGAGCATCTGAGAACTGAGGGACTGGGGATAACTCAAAAAACATTTCATGAAATGACTCCGCTCCTTTTGCACCTTGGTGTGGGTTATTTTAGTCACATAAATGGATCCACTTCTAAATGAGGCAGCAATACTCGAGACAGTTATTTTGGATCAGGTAACGAGAAGGACCACGTGATGGGTGGTGAGAAGGCAGGCTCCAGGAAGGGGACCAGAAGCAGAACGCAGATCTCAAAAGCAAATGTTGCTTTCTTACCATTTCACCCTACTGGCAGCTGGTTTTCTGACCCCTGGATTTTAACGCAGGATTGGTTTGTGAAGTTGCACACCTGTGCTTGCCCAGCGCATCCGAGAATCCCCCGTTTAGTTCGGCTGAATTCAACTTCTCCATAACGTCAGGCTATTTTCTTACCTACTTTCTCATTCCTCTCTTGCTAAGAGAAAACAGGTAAAAAAGTGAACTGTTGCAGACATATCCGTGGGTCTCCTTCCACACTGCTTCCTTTTCATTATCAGTAGGATCAGTGCCGTCTCGTCAGGATTCCACCACCCGGAACACATAGAGAATTCTCTTGTAACCACTGTCTCCTTTCTCCAAATTTTGAACATTGGTAATTAAGAAACATTTTAATCATTTAATAAATCCCATATCATTTTTTTCAGGCAGGAAATTCCTCCATCCCTCACCCCCTCCTCCATCTCTGTCTCTATTGTATAACTACTGTGTGCCACATACTGGGAACCCAAACACAAGTATGAGATAAAAGAGACAGCATCTTCCCTCAAAAAGTATCATGGAAGAAATGATAGAAAAGCTGATAATTAAATATTTTGTATTTAAAATTCCAATAAAAATTTTTAAATATATATGTATATGGTAAGCGTACAGCTTGAGATGTACCGTGTGTAAGATGTTATGAGAGCGAAAGCTCTACCTGACATTGATGGCAAAGGGAAGAGAGGTCTCTGGGGTAGACAGAATAACAGCCCCTCCCTAAGGTGTGCATGTCCTAATCCCCCAGAGCTGGGACTGTATTAGGTTCTGTGGCAAAGGGGAATTAAGGCTGCAGACGGAATTAAGGTTGCTAATCAGCTGACTTTAAAGAGATTAGCCCGGATTATCCAGGTAGACCCGATGTAGTTCTCTGGGTCCTTAAAAGTGAGAGAAGAGGGGGGTCAGGTGATGGGATGTCAGAAGGACCTGTCATTGCTGGCAAAGGTGAAGAAGGCGGCCGTTGACCATGCGGTGTGAGAAACCTCTAGAAGCTGGAAAAGGCAAGAAAACCGATTCTACCCTAGACCTCCGGGAAGGAATACAGCCTCGCTAACACCTTGATTTGAACCCAGACAGATCGTGTCAGACTTCTAAACTATAGAACTGTAAGATAATAAATTCATGTTGTTTTAAGCCACTAAGTTTGTGGTAATGTCAGAATCCTGGGTTTTGGCACCAAAGATGTCAGGGTGGGAGTCTGCCCTTGGTTCCTGGTGTGCTCTTGGCCAGAGAATGACCAGACACAAAGTGTCAAGTCCAGACTATCATCCCGGTCCTCTGACTCTTTTCCTGGAAAAATCACCAGCATGGCCAATACTACGGAGTAACCTCAGGGAGCAGTTTCACAAGAGCAGCTCTTTATGGTGGAATAAATTGGATCTGTCTCTGCGAGTAGAGGGAGAGACAAACTCACTCACAGAGTGACCCACTCACTTTCTACTGACATCTTGGATTGTTTTTTTTTATTAGCCCAGTCTGGAGGCGGGCTCTTGGGAGGTGTAGGATGTTATCACATGATCAACAGGTGTCCTCAAATTTCCATCTGCGTGTACACACACACACACACACATATGAGCTCCCTCTAAGAAAGCCCACCTGGGTGTGTGAACTGCAATGCAGAATCTTATTATGCCTGGGCTGGGGAATTCCTAGACTGATAAAGCATTCACCCCTTCCCCAGGTGTAGCAGTTGCTCAGGATAGGATTAAGGGTTGGGCAGCACCAAAAGGGAGTGCCCGCCCTTATCCTTCCTCCCAGGTGGAGCAATTGCTCCAAACAGTGCCACATTGGGGAACCCTTGTCCAGAGAAGAGCTGGAGATCCTAACTATCTACCTAATAGTGATTTGTTACAAGAACAATAGGAAACTAAGACAACTTCCGTGAGTTGCGGACACCTGAGCTGAGTTTTTATAGAAGATTTAAGCCAAACTAGGCAGGGAGTTGACAAAGCATATCCCACGTGAAGATAGTAACAATCAGTTTCCTGGCACCAGAGCATAAACACGAAGGCAATGAGCGGCAGGGCTTAGGTCTGGAGCCAATGGGCACAGCTGTAGCAGGGACGGCCTGGTACTTGTCAGCCTGAACCACTGGCCACTCCAAAAATGTGCTGTGATCTTTCAAACCTGTGCCTGTGTTCATGCCTTCCTACCTATTTCCACTAGTTCAAATCTTACCTTCGGCCTTAAAACGTGAATGTAAATCTCCTTTGGTCATCTCCCCTAAAAACGGTCACATCTCCCTGAGAACATCTGCAGTGCTTTATGTTTGTCAATTACGGCCCATCTCCCTACTGGCTTGGATGAGAGTTATTTGTGTGTCCAACACTTGTCAATTATTATTAGTGTCTTATCAGAACAATATTATGTCCTTTGTGACTTCTATCATACTGCCTTGATGCAATGCGTTGCAGAGCAGTTCCATGATAAATAGGCCTTTGATGAGATGCTTATGAACAAAGGTAAGAGTGACATAAAACACAGTGGATGCCTTCTAGGCTGGAGGAAAAGGACCTGTTATTGATGTATTAATCAAACCAGAAGGTTAGGCAGCCAATCACAACAAATAATAGATACATACATATACCTTAAGCATTTGACACTTAAAACATCTGTTCACCAAACGTTTGAGTTTGGATCTTCTGATTGTTATTTTGTCTGGTCTCTTCACGTAAATCACCCCATCACACATAGATATTAGATTGCTTGGGCTGCCATAACAAAATACCACACACTATACTGCTTGAACAATAGAAACACATTCTTTCACCGTTCAGGAGGCTGGAAGTCCAAGATCAAGGTGTCAGCAGGTTTGAATGTTCCCCCACCCCCAAGGCCTCCCTCCTGGACCTACAGACGGCCACCCTCTTCACAGGCCTTTTCTCTGTGTGTGAGCATCCCCATTCCTGGTGTCTCTGTCCCCTCTGAGAAGGACACCTGTCATAGTGGGTCAGGGCCCACCGTAAAGACCTCATTTTAACTTAATTACATCTTTAAAGACCCTATCTTCAAATATGGTTACATGCTGAGGTACAGGGGGTTGGACTTCAACATATGAAATCACGGGGGATGCAATTCATCCCATAACAGCATCACATATAATTTTCAATTTTATTTGCTTTAAAATAGATCATCAAGAGCTATAGTTTGAATGGAGAATCCTTCTGGATTTTTACATTTCCCCTGGGTCTTTTAAGAGTTTTCTCTTCCACACCTAATGCAACAGCAATTTTTTACTATTCTCCTGTGGCAATTTTCCAAAGCAATCACTTTGATTTCACAGAAATAACAACACCCTTCTTACATTCAGACCTCATTGGTTGACCTTATAGTTAATTAAGTCATGTAATTACAATAGTAAGGAAAACTGGCATAAACAGGTCTAGGAACAAATATAACTCACCCTTTGTAAGCTTTCAACTCAACTTTTTATAAGTCTAAGAATACAGAAATGGGCCAAGTAGAGACTAACCAAGCAGCCACCAACGTTCAACATGTGGTGGGCATAAGTTATGTGTCTTCCAGCACAAATGGAGAGCAAGCTGGTGGGTAGATGTAGAGAGCTTTGGAGTAATAGAATCTGGGAATTGGACAGTGTCATAGGGTTTCATTCCTTAACTTCTCTTTTGGTAGAATTTCTGTGTTGGGTTTGTAAGATTTTTTTAATTCTAAATTTTAATAATTCAATGAAAATCCCTCACCATGGTCGTCTAACATCTGCTGGATTCCTTCTGGTGCTGGGGCTTGTGTGCTCACAGGCAGCCTGCTCCTTTCTCAGGCATGCTCGTTGGTGAGAAGCGCCTGCTTCTTTTGAGACATACTCTGCCTCCTTGCAATTTCCACCCATTTTAGCCCTTAGGAATTGTACCCCCCTTCTAAATACATAGCGTAAGTTATATCCTTCTTCAAATATTTAGAGATATTTTTATTAATCTTATGTAACATCCCAGTTCTTCTGATCATTCCTCCTGTGATAGGATATCCATGTCATTTTCCACCCTGATTGCCTCACTCCAGGTACACTTTATTTGGCCAATGTTCTCTTCAAACTTCAGTACCCGTCATTCTGCAGATCTGGGCTGACCGATCTAGAACAAACTCAAGCAATTTCCTCCCTTATTCTTTACATTTCTACTGACTGAAAAGCACCTTGCTTGCTCTCAAACCTTTTTTCAATCATAAATATGTGAATGAGTTGATTCTAGACTCACACTGTATAACAGTCAAAGAAAAAGTTCAATGGAACATCATTTGCTTTTTCAAGAGCTTCAAGTACCAAGTCCACATATGTCTATGGAAGAATATTCCATAGAGTAGTGACGTAGGACCAGCTCTGTGATTTGTGCCACATTTCTCAAATTACAGACATTCACTTACAAATGTTGTGATGTTTGCTATCTCTTAGTAACACTATTTGATTGTTTAATTAAATCCATTCATTTTCAAAAACTTAAATGCATTTAAAAAGGGATTTTTATTCCAGTACAGATCCTGGACAACTGGTACACCGTATCTCAATTCTGATGCAACATGCACTGAACTTCCCCCCAAAACGTGCTCTGGGGTCAGCTTTCCCCTCTCAGTTGATAGCAACTTTATCTTCCATTGGCTCCAGTAAAATAAAAAAACCAAAATAAACCTACTTTGGGATAATTTTTAACTCCTCTCTTTCTGATGCAATTGATCAGAAAATCTTGTTGGTTCTATCTTCAAAATACAGCCAAAAATCTGATGCTCCTCCAACTTCTACAGCCTCCCCCTCGTCCAAGCCATCATCCTCTTCCCTTGATGAGGGTCGTAGGTTAAACTCAGTAGCCAGAGTGATTCTGTTAAGACATAAGTTGGTTCATGTCACTCTCCTCAGACTCGTCCAGCAGCTTACAAGCCCCTGAGAACGGAGGCCCGAGTCCTCGTGACATCTCCCGGGTCTGACATGATCCGTCCCCAGCCCACCTGCTATTTCTTCAACCTCCTGTCCTGTTACTCGTCCCTGGCTGCTCACTCCACACCTGCTTACTCACTGTTCCTCCATCAGTCCAGGCACGTGCCCATCATCCATCGTAAGGACCTGGCATGGCTGTGCCTTCTGCCGGGGTCCCCTTCCTGAGACGTCTGCACAGCCCATTCCTGTGCCTCTTTGAAGGCATCACTCCAGCAGCCCTTTCCCGGTGACTTCCGCGGCCTCTCTCTTTTCAGTTGTTCCATCCTCTGTCCCCGGTACCCTTTAGCCTGCCCCTCCCTTTTTTTCCTTGTTTCCGTGGGAGTCGGGATGCTCAAATATGCCAATTAATTTACTTACCTACTGTGTCAGGGGTTTATTTTCTGTCCTCCCCCCTCCTATGAGAATGCAACCTCACAAGGCCACAGATCTCTGCTTTGCCCATCGACACATCCAGAGCACCTGGAACCGTGCCTGGCGCACAGCGGGCCCGGGGTCTTCTCCACCTTCTTTGAGCACAGTGGTGCACAGAGGGCCCTGGTCTGCTGCTTTCCACGTCAGCCAGAAGGCTGTGTGCTCACACCAGTGACACCAGCCCCACCTCCACTCAGAATTGAAAGGGCACCCTATGCCAGGTCGTCAGCTTCATAAACCCAGATCGAGGGCAAATCATGAAAACCTCTTTTCTTCCCCTGCTCACTTCAGGCTGAAGATAGTTCTTTGGAATAAGGTGCTAGGACATCGTAAAATTTTGTGATATGCAAATCTCTCATTTTTATTATACAACTGGCCCGAAAATAAATTTTGTTTAGAGCTCTCTATTTTTCTGATAGATAAACAACCACCGGGTAGCTATAGACTTGGGCTTGGAGCTAGTGACATAAAGAATAATTCAACAGATTGAGGATATGATTTTTCTATTCCACTGTTTCTCTCTCAAACATCTTTAGTTTCACAGCTTTAGTTGCACTGCAACACCTTAAGTTTCTTATATATTACTCATCAAGACAGTAACTCTCTTCAAAGTATGAAGAAATTTGGGTTAAATTTTTCTCTTTCCTTAGAATATTCTTCTAAAACCAACAAGATGATTTAGCTGGAGACCAGCTGTAGAGAATTATAATACAAATATAAAATAAAGTATAAAAGTGTTTATGTTGGTCCTTTCCTGAACCTACAATAGCTCTATAACAAATAATGTAAAATAACCTGACTGAATAATAACAAAAAAAATGGTTAATTAGCAAATCCTACCTCAAATGTCTGAGGATCATGAATGTCCAACCCCCAATGTATAGAAGGATGGGCCTTAGCAAATCCCATGCACTATCATCTCTATCACTATCTTGAGTTGTGTATTTACAGTAACTTACAGCTGCACATTCTTGACCGTACGGCCATATGTTTTATTATTCAACCAGATGTAGACCATAAAACTGTTTTATCTATTCTGTGGTTTGCTTAGTCCTAATAAAATAAACTTCAAATACCTAACTTAGTGGCTGTTCTGATATCATAGCACTTTAGCAAAGTATGGTTTTGCTGTCTGGTACACTGAAAATGTTCTGAAATCAAAGTGTATTTGGAAAGACATATTCCTGCTCCTAAAGATTTCATAAAGACCCTTACAATTTGAATGAATTGTGCTGTGCAATGACTTGTTTTCCTATTGATTTCTAGGCTGATGGACCATAACCTTCATTGAGAGTTCATTTTGGCTTCCTCCAGACTGAAAAGGAAATAGCACTAAGTCTGTTCTCTGCCTTGGAGCCTACGTTATTGATATTCTTTAATCATTATGTTGGAACATAAAGCTTCTGTTATGTTGCAATTATTATGTGTCCTTACTAGAATGTAGTTAGTGAAACAAAAATAGACGAGGCAACCCACCACAGGGCTGTCCTGCTGTTCTCTGTAACACTGAGTACAATACACAGAACTTGGAGAAAGCTTCCCATTCATGCTGATTTTTTGGCAACAGTTGCACAAAAGAAATTTTTCTGAAGTTCTCGAAAGTGAAAATATCATAATTAGCATTTTAACCCAATAGGAGCTATGCAGAAGAGTTGAGTTGGTTTTCATATCACAGTGTATTATTTTTAACTCATCTTTTTATGAATTTCATACATTTTTAAGAAATAAAATTACAAAACAAGATTATAAACATTCAACAGGAAAAAGCTGACATGATTTTGCCAGATTTTTTAAATCTTTTGCGATTTCTTGCACTAGATTTTATCTAAATGCCCAGACTATGAGAAGTAGTCTTGTTACCCTGCTGTCAATGAGATTCCTTAAAACATACGAAATTAAACATTCATAAGAACAAAACCCTTTATGCCTTTTTATTTTTACTATTCATTAAAGGAAAACAAATAGGTCTAATAATCATGCATGATTACCAAAATAGATATTAATGTTTCTGAGAGTAACCACTGAAAGGCAGCATAGTTAAATCAAATTCAGAATGGGTATGGGAGAGCCTAGTGGGTTTTTCGTGGTTACTTCCTGTAACAGGAATTATCTGCAATTCATAGAATATTTCTTGTCCCCTGCCCTTTCTTGGTACTGAGTGAGCCCATGTGACTAGCTCCGGCCAACACGTTGTGAGTAGAAGTGATGGGTCACTGCTGAACTCAGCCTTTCCCTGTCGGTGCAAATCTCTCCAGAGCTGTCTTGTTCTCTCTGGAACAGCACCCAGCTATGTTCATGGTGGTGGCTTCTCCAGCCACCTGCATAACAGAGGGACAGAGCTGCCACCTGGGTGAACATGAATCTCTGTTGTTTTAAGCTACTGACATTTTGGAGTTGGTTCTTATCACAGCACCACCTCGCCTTTTCTGACAGATTTTTAAAAAAAGTTTTGCAATAGTTAAACTGATTCTTCATTTTGCCTCTTAAATATGGTTGTCTACATTAAAAACAGTGTAAAATTTTCAGGGAGCTTCATATCTCTGGGTTCATATGCTGTAATGAATAGACAGAAAGCAGGAAAGGGCAGGGGCCATGAAGGTAGTCTTCCTTCTAAATCAGGGAACAAGAAATGCCTTGAGGTTCAAATGGGACGAAGGCTGGGGCTTACAGTTACCTGTCCCCGAATTCCTTTTGTTTTTCAAGAGAAATCTGGTTAAAATGAATTTCAGAAGTTGCTTTGAAGAGGAAAAAAGTGGAGAAGGGAGGCAAAATATACAAGTAGAATCAAGTAAGTAGACAAAGGTAGCTGGTACTTATATACTCGTTATATGGATATGAATTTCAGAACTTTGTCTTTTTTTTAAGTAACAGCTGTGACTGCACATTTCCTCTGCCTACTGGCTGCTGGTTGGGGAAACAGATTATGGGGCAGCCAGGTTATGGCCGTTTGCTTTACCCTAGGGGACGACAGGAGAAGCAGGTGTGGCTGGAGATGAAAAGGCATAAGGTTCCTTTGCCTTTGTCACCTCCTGCCCTCACAGCTGTGAACGCTGAGCTTTTTACCATCTCTGTGTTATGACCATAGGAATGCTCACATTTCACTTACTCAAAATAATGCGCAAGTCATAAGAAAAGTGAACTTGATCTCTTGAACTTTCAGAAAACCCTAACTTGTAAAGGGTGATCTTTCATTTTTAGAACACAAATGCAGTTTAGGATCCTTAACACAAATGCAGTTTAGGATCCTTCCTCACGCTCTGGCTCTGTGTTATCCTGCAGCTCCTTCAACAGATATTCTTTTTGCCCATGGCAACGTGAAAAAAATTTTTTTTCTTCTTGAAATGACAATATTGAGAACATCTGGTTTATAGCCTTCTTAACAAAGTTTGTTCTGCAGTGCCATTAAGTTTAAACATCTGTCATTAAATCAAGCAATTGACAAAATGCTCTATGTTGAATTCCAACACAGGGTACTACATCATTAAATATCTTTTTTTGGAAACCTATTGAGAAACAGTTAACTGTCTCTTTTTGAAGAGAGTGGGTCCTAATCACCAAAGGTGTCTGTTTTCTTTCCCTAATGAGAAAATATATTCCATTTATTCTAATAATTTTCCATTTTCTGTCCCACTGACTACTATATTTAATTACTCTAAATCACTCTCCACATAAAGACAATAATGTGCTTCTGAGAACCATTACAAAGGTATGGTTTTGTAAATGTGTTTGTCTATTTAAAAAGCACTGGAAGTTTTCAGCAGTGTTGCACCGCTAGTTCAGGCAGGGATCAATGTATCATTGGCTAAAATACAGTGCAGCTGCAGCAGAGTACAGGTGCTCATGGCATTTTTGTGGTGCCAACACCTTGCTCTGTTTTCACATTCTGCAGGACAGAAGAACTGAGCAAACATAGCATGCAATGTCATTAGTTGTTAAATCCAAAAGTGATAACAGATGAATATCATTAAGACCCCAGACCCTCTTAAATCCAGAAAGAGAACTCAGGTTTATGAGTAAAGAGGCTGGCAGGGTAGTCCTTCCATACCTACACCCAGCCCATCCATTGCAGAACGGGTAACATGTGATGGGTTAAAGATAAAGTCTCTCGATGGCCTGATACCATTCACAAAGCTTTTACAGTGACGTCTTTTCCAAGTGATGAAATAAAGCAGCTTTTCCTTTCAATAGGAAAACTCCAATGTCTTCCTTTTATTCCCTAAATTTAAGACTCTATTAGTTATCATTTATGTAAAGGATTAGATAGTGTGAGAATATTTATTCTGTTTGAAAAACATGGTTTCTAATCAAAATTTTTAAAAAGACTTTGCTTCTTAAGAAATCTATTACATAGAATCTATTCTGCATCTAATTATTTTTAAGTTGGGTAAGACACCTTTTTTTAAATTTTTGGATGGCCATTAAGGCCACACAGGGAGAGAATAAAAATAAAGCAAAACCAGAGCCTGGGGATGAGGAGGCTCTGTGGGGTTCAGGTCAGAGCTTCTCCCCTTAACTAGCTGAAGAACATGGGCCAAATTACCTAACTTCTATTTTCTCAATTTCCAAATGTTGATAATAAATCCTTCCTCATACACTTGTTGTGGAAATTAAATTAGGTAATGCAGATAAGGATCCTGGCAGACAAGTACTTAAAAAAAAAAGTAGCTATTCCTATTACTTCCAACAATTTCTGAATATCTGACTCATTTCTGAATGTCACTGAGTATCTGAAGTTGTCTACTTTATTGTTTCTTGTCATCAAGTATGTGATCTGGGACCCCAGGTTTCTTTCTCTTGGTAAATTTCATGGAGATTTGACTTAAAATGATATATATATTTTTTTTCATTCTTATAGGAACTAAGAGTCTTCCTTTTGTTCTTGGTGGGGTTTCAATGAAATGGAGACTTGAAGCACCTCCCTAGTTAACGTTGAGAAACCAGGCATGTGAAAGATGTCCACTTGTCAACGCTCACAGCCAGGCTGAACCCATTATGCCTGTGAACGGCATTACACAGCAAAATGTCCTGGTTAGCCCACTCAAAACTAGCATCAAAATAAAACTTGGTTAGGTAGACAGTTTTTAAGTCTTTTTAAAATTTCAAGGAACAAAGCAAGAGGGTGCTTTACAAATGCAACCCTTGGGCGTTGCCTTTCTTCTCATCCAGAAGGATCAAATCTTTGGCCACATGTGCCCATACTTCCCCCAGAAACCAACCTCCCCTGTCCTCTGTTTCAACGGTTGCAGACAGACAACCATGCAGTTACTATCTTTACTTGATTCTAAAATCCATAAACACAATTTTAAAGTAAACCTCAACACCATAATGAAACACTGTAATATTTTGCATCCTTCTTTTAAAAACGTTTTAGCTCTAGTCATAAATGGGGAGAATATTGCTTAAACATTAGTACCACGAAAATGGTACAAAAGGTTCCTAGAATTATCTTCAGATATTTCCCAAAAAGAAATTTATTACAAAAAGTGTTAGGATGGTTTTACAATTTTTAATAAACAAATAACTTGATTTTTAAAATTATAGCCCTATAATTTTAAAAATGTAATTTGTATGTGGTCTTCATATTGCACTTGATCCATCCTCAGTTTACATATAAGGGGACTAAATGTCAATATGTTACCAGATAAAATACTGATACAAAACTAGAATATGGAGTTTAACTAAACAAGTCTAACTTTCAAATTGTATGCTTCCCTGTGCATAAGGAAAACATTACAAAATGTAAAACCTCCTTAAATCGACAGTTGAAATTTTTAAATGAATTCAGCTCTTTGAGTTTTGAATTCTAGTTATTTTGGACAAAATTCCACTTCCTGGCATTGAAGGGAAAAATGTTTTTAAGGTGGTTTGTTGAAAAGCTTCTTAAAGGATCCCATACCTCAAGATGCTTTTCAAGGCAAACAAACATCTGAAGAGCTGAGTAAAAATTAAGCAGGTCCCTACAGATTAACTTCCTCCTGGGATTAGCTCCACCTGGAAGTAAAATGTCTGAGGAACAGTCTTGGCAGGTATGGTCGGTGTTTGGTACAACCCACATTGTTTCCAGGGTCAGCATCCTTTAATAAAACAAAATGAAGAGAACTGAGTGTGTTTCCCACTGGTTGAGAGGAGAAAAGACACAAAAAAGGAATTTTGTTTACCGTAACAACTTCAAAATATTCATGCAGATTTGAGTTGGTTTTTTTTTAAATCTCGTCTACCTTAATGATAGAAGCTGCAAAGCACTTCTTCTATACTCTTTAGATTTTACAGAAGCTTTGTGGAAAATATATTTTCCAATGTGCATCAGAAATGAATGTGGAATTACACCAAACTATACTATAATTAGCATCTGGGGCTACACTCTGCTTTGAGAAGTAATATAAATTTACTGACAATTCTGAAGATAAACACCCAAAGATAAACAAATAAAAGTAGGTACTGGTAGCTTCTATTTAATTTAATAGATGTACAAACACTGAAAAATTGCAAAGCAGCAAATAAAATTTGTTATGAGGATTGATTGCCCAAAGAATAAGTAAAATTCTATCAATTCGATTTTCTTTCTTATCATAATTTTTCCTGAATTCCCTAAAAGATATTCAATGGGAGATGACTGCACAGGGAGTGTATACAACACCTGATTTAAAAGGAGGTCAGAATTAAATTTAATGATAAGAAATATATTTAAAATATAATTACAAATCTGTAAGGGGAAATTTACACATTGAAATGACCATAGAAGAATGAAATATAGTAAAGTGTTAGTAGTATTTACCTTTGAGTGGTGAGTCTAGGGACAGTCTCTGGTTTTTGCTTCTTTGTATTCTGTGTTTTCTGTATTTAGTGGTAGTATTATTAATATAATGAATATCTATATATACATACACACACATATATATAACTTCTATTTACATGTTATTCAAAGGTAAATGACAAAAAACATTCCACTATCTACATATTATAGAAAATATTTAAGGTGAGGTCATGCTACAGATCTCTTTAAAAACTCCGTTCTCCTGATATTGTTGATAGTACGACTGTGAACGACTCTATTTATTCTGACCATTTATTTTTCAATAAGACCTTCATTGGCAGAGACCTGCCTTAGCCGTTTGGGTGTGTCTCTGCTATTCTAATGTCTTAGCAGGACCTCAAACTTAATATGTCCAGGACAAATGATAATTATCTTCCCAGTATGAAGAATCACACACACGTACATACCTCCTAACTTCACTTCTATAAATGATGTCACCATTATGCCACCCTGAAAAGTTCCGGGATAATGACTGGTCCTCCCTTCTCCTCACCTTCTATGATGAGATTCAACACCCACAAACTCACTTCTGAGCTCTCCTCCTTACGGCCATTGCCACTGTCCTATTCCTAGATTCATCACCTCTCTGCCTGACAAATCACAGCAGCCTCTTTGCTTTCCTTCCTGGCTCTACTTTTTACCCTCCCACCATCTGGCCCTCCCCGACATTTAATAAAAACAACTCTTCTGTTGTTTGCCCTTGGAAAACCCCTCAGGGGCTGAGCATTGCCATCAACAGTGGTTCCAGCTTTAAAGATCAGGAGCTGGCTATTCATTGCCCCCAAAACGAGCCTTGTGTTTTCTTCCCAGTGTTTATGCTTTTCCAGCCTCTGAGAACATGCTACCCTTGCATCACCGCCTTTTGAAATCTTTGCTGTTCCAAAGCTCTGCCCCAAAATTGCCTCCTTCATGACAATCACATCCCAATTGGAGTTTCTCCTTTGGACCTCCCTTGGCACTTTATTTGTGCTTCTCTCGACATCTATCCAAATCTGCCACATGCAATAGTTACCTGTAAACTCATTTTATGAAGCCCCCTTATTCTGAATACTCAGCAAGGGCAGTGACTCAGACGTCCTCATCTTTGCATCTGTGCTTTGCACAATGTGAGCCTTCTACTCATGTTGAATTTAAATACAGATTGCTATGATACGAAAAATCCTGCAAATTAGAAACCTGGAGATTTCAATTAATGAGTTGTTATCTATAAAGCTCTCAGTGTCTGGCACATCATAAGCACCATATAAGTGTTAGCTATTAGTCCTACTAACTGTTAATCGAGGAAAGACAATGACCCAGATACCCAGCTATGTCAAAAGAGTGAAAACTAAATGGAACAAACACATTTTCTAAAATTCAGAGCCCACTACACAAATTGGTGTGAGACACCAGTAAAAAGCCCTGCCCAACTAAAAACAAAGGTTCCTAAAGCCTCAAGGCAAACAAAGACCAACCTAAAGACACCTAAGGAGAGGGAATTGGAGAATGAATTCCCTTTAGGAGACATTCCTAACCCTATGTGACCTCCAGACTTTTATCCCTGGGGCTTGGAAAGTCATTCAAAACAGTATCTTTTATCCAGTGACTTGTGGGGCCCATGGCAAGGGAACAGTGGCCTTTTTGCATCTTTATAGTGAAAAGTAAGATGGAGGAGGGGAGGGTTAAGCTGCCGCAGGCATCTCCCCTTCGACTTTCTTTTGAATTTTTGCAAGTGTTTGTAGCCATCACCTCAGAAGAGGCCTTGCCTGCCCAGGTGCTCCCTGGGCACCTGTTCTGACTCCCGCCCGGGAGCAGGGTGGGTGCGACCACTCAGCCCTGCTCAGCCGGCCCTAAAGATCAGCCAACTAGCCCGAGTTCTTCAGCAAGCCTGAGAAAGAACCTCCTTGAGAATGTGGAGCCGCCAATGTTAATTCCCAGAGGAAATCACTGTAATTAACAAAAGAGTTAAAGAATTGCAGTTTCAGGAAAGGTGTTTTTAAATAAATACAAGGAACCCTTTTCTATGAGGCAGATGCCAGAAAAAGCCAGTAATTCCTCCCTTGTACACAAGTTAGCCTCCCATTTTTTGCAGGAAGTAATCAGTTTCATGATACCTTGTTTGAATCAAAAGTATAAAAAAAAATCATGTAATAATGAGCCTTGTTATGAAACTGAATCAATATTTTTGTGTCCAGTATTATTTAGGAAATAGGATTATCACATTAAAAACCTCTTCCCATCCAGTTGTATTTTAATTCTCATTGCTTCAGAAACAACAGGACCTTAGCAACGGCAGCCATAGAAAGTTCTTGACTCTAAGACACAAGGATTCTCTTAGAAACTGAAGAAATTATATCCCAGGACACCAGCTGTTCATCTTTCATAATTTTATATTCAAAATATTAACAATGTCCAAGGCAATTTGCTATATACATATCATCTCATTTAGTTGGTACAGTAATCCTAAGAAGGGTAATGTTTGTGGTATAATAAGTCCACACACAGAATTCAAAGTAAGTTTATCATCAAAAACAGAAGAAGAAAATAAGAAAGGAAGAAAGGAGAGATGTTCTTACCTGTCAGAAACTGGGGACCTTCATGCCCTAGATTGTTACCTCATCAAAATTTCAGGCTTTCTTTTACACATGAGTTCAACTAGATAGTCCTTCCCAAGAATAATTGCCTTTGCTCATAGGATTGTCCCACAAGTCAGACATGGGAGAGGGGACCTTGCAGTAATCAGTACAAAAGGGGACATGGGCCTTGTATTAATAAGTTACCAAAGTTCAAGAAGTCTCTTTGACTGGGATGCTGACAAATTTAAAAATGATCTCAATATTTGTCCAGTAAAACATTTCATATTTATAAAGTGATGAACTGTTTATCCAGGGAAGTAAAATATTAAGGATCCTTTGATTAGCTGAGATTTTAACTTTCTTTGTCAAACTACAGACAGATAGCATTGTATTCCTACAGAGGCCTGATTCTTCAACAAAATGTATCTTCTATCTTTTGTGATAAAGCTCAGAGTTTAGGTAAGTTAGCCAAGGTCACACAGATCGCATGGAAGTCCTTGGATTGAAAACCAGCCCTGTTAGAAAGCCTCAGATCTTTGCATTTTTTATTCTACTTCCCTTATTTGTTTATCTGCAAATAGCAATAACAGCTTTCCCCTTGGAGGGATTTTGTAAAGAGTAAATGAGATAATAATATATTTAAAAGGTTTGGCATAGTTTATGGGCTGAACTGTGTCCCCCGACAATTCACATGTAGAAGTTCTAACCCCCAGCACCTCAGAATGTGACTGCATTTGGAGATAGGGCCTTGAAAGAGATAATTAAGGTAAAATGAGGTCATGTGGGTGAGCCCTAATCCTATACGACTGATGTCCTTATAAGAAGAGATTAGGACACAGACACACACAGAGAAAATCATGTGACAATACAAGGAGAAGATGACCATCTATCTAAGAGCCAAGGAGAGAGGCCTCAGAAGAAATAACCTTGCCCATATCTTGATCTTGGACTCCAGCCTCCAGAACTGTGAGAAATAAACTTCTGTTGTTTAAGGCACTCACTCTGTGGTGCTTTGTTATGGAAGCCCTAGTAAATTAATATCACTTATGTTCGGTGGCCAGGAAGCGTGACTTTCCTTCATGTTGGCATTGTGGAGGCCAGCTGCCCTGACAAGGAATGAGCTCCCTCCAGAGCCAACACATAAGTAGCTTTGGAATGCTTTGCATACGTGTTTTGCTGCAAAGGTTGCATCTTATTTCTATCTCCCCTCCCCAGGCTCAGAGCCCATGTTTTACTGATAGCAAGTATTCAATAAAAGATGAAAAAAGATGTGGACCTGTTAGGCAGGGATCAAATCTGCAGGTGGCAGATACAGGCCAGGAGGGCAGTTCCTAGGGGTGGAGAAGCTGGGAGCCAATCAGGGGAAAGGACTGCAGGAAAACACAGAACACCTGGCAATTATGTATATCAATCACCTGGTAACATCCCACACCTCCCATAAGCTGGCCCTACCAGGCCAATAAAAGGAAACACCTGGGAGTCATTAACATCTTTCTCCATTCATGGGGAGACTGACCTGTTCCTTTCTCTGGGACATATTTTCACCTTGTGTAGCTTCCTTCTTTTCTACAGTGAGAGCTGTTTGTGTGGAGTTGCTTCCCGTGTTCACTCCATCGTAATGGCCCTGCTTGCGATTCTTCCAAGCAAGGAGCCAAAGAACCAGGACAATATTTCTTTCGAAAACCCAACCCTGACAGACCCTCAGCAAGCCCCTAGCATATGACAGGCCCCTTTGAGAAATTGCACAAACCTTTACCATTACCAGGCCTGGCACAGTGAGTATACTCAGGTTGTCTTTTACAGGACTGAAGACAACTTTTGGGGTGTGAAGGAGCAAATGAAGTTGCCTAAGCTCCCACCTTGTTCTCTGGGAATAACTGAAGCAGTGGAAAAATCCTATTTTATTGGTTGGTAATAATAAATATTTTGTGATAGTTTTTTAAAGAATAATGGTTCAATTCCCTCTTTTGCTGCTCACAGTGCTAACAATAAAACTGACAAATATCTAACCTAATTTAATTTTCAAGGTGGATGGGATTATTCCCTACACCTATTGGTAAGAGATAAGTACATAAGTTATTACATATCAGTAAAGGAGAAAAAAATAAAGATTAAAAAAATACTGCTAAACTAAGAGCCTTCATCATTGCCTGAAGCATGCTGGATTATCACACAAATAAGTCACTGACAATAGGGAGGCTGATGATGAAATATTCCTTAGAAACCACTCCCAACTAATGGGAATAATCTTCCCTACCCTCCCCAGGTGAAAACAGTAATTGCCTGGTTCCCATACAGTAATCCATTAAGTCTCAGACTCATAAAGTGAGAAGAGAAGCACTAGCTTGCCTCTTCAGTTGTTATAATCCCACCTGACAGGGACAAAAGAGCAGCTATGCTATGGTCTATGTGGTGATAGGTTTGAAACTTTATGGAAAAAAAAATTGAACCTACATACCTGCATATTAAGGCACTGGTATATGCCTTAGAGGTTATCATTTTTAGAGATCTAAGCACTGGGAATTTGCTTTTGGTATTTCCTGAGCAGGAAAATACCTAGAACTATATCACAAAATTTTGGTATTTATAAATCTTTACTGAGTCTGAAGGATTAGGAACAGAATACTAAGCTGATTTTTTTTTTAGTGAATATTCTTTCTTGATATAATGGAATTTAAATGGCTTGTTTAAGAAAATGGTAATAATTTCACTAAAATGTAATTCATTTAAAAATTCATTGCAAATTGTCACCATTGGTTTAGTGGTTTAGACTAAAGGCTCTGGAGTCAGACTGCTTATGTCTAGCTACTAAGACTTTCATGTACTAACTGTGACCTTGAGCAAGTTATTCTACCTCCCTGGGCCTCAGTTTCCTCATCTGTTAAAATAAGGATACTAATTGTGTCTATGTCAAAGGGTTCTTGTGAAGATCAAATAAATGAATACATTAAAAAGGCTTAGAACAGTTAGTAGCACATGGTAAGCACTCAAGAAATTTTAGATATTATTTTTCATGTCCTGTCAGAATAACTAATAGATTCACAACTTTAGAAATTTTCCTCTCTTTAATGGTTTTTAAAGAGAGGATACTAAGGAAATAAAGGAAGCTGTAAGTACAAGCACCTAGGTGAAAATTCTAGTGCATGGGGGGTATAATTGCATTAATTCAATGTAGTGACTAAACAGCTCTGTAGCAACAAGACTACCTTATCTAGACAGACTCTGATTAACCAACAAGAGGTGTGAGAAAGCAATTATGGATCCAGAATTGACAAGAAACAGTCAAGTGAAGTTGTGAAAAGTTGTAAATGATATTTCATAGCTCTAGTGCAATTAAATGTGTTGAATATAAAATACAAAGTTATTGGCTAACAGTACAGAATTTAGCTTGTAAATAAGGAATTGGAAGAGAACAGAGAACCATAAATGGAGGAGAAAAGTAAGCATTCTATTAAATGCTAGAGTTGGCTGTTAGGCATTTTTTTGTTTAAAGTTGGATTTTTACAATTACTAATGGTATTTAATTGCAATATTCACATATATACACATAACTTTAGAATAGTTTTGATTTTCACAAGATCTCAAACTATTAAAAGTACATTGAACCAAAACACACATATCCTTTTGTAGCAGGCAGAGAATTCCAATCCATCCACACACATTTGGGAATATTAGCCTTAAGCTGTGTGTCTTGCACAATGTCCTGAAGAATAACAAACTGACATGTTCCAGAAGAGCTTCGCACCCAGTAGCCCGATGAAAATGCACACAACTTTAAAAGCTTGGAGAGTAGCCAGATTCCCTGGGACTTCACTGCTACCTAGATTAGGCATTTTGTGAAAAATTTTCAGGAGAAAAACAGTATACTTTAGTAACTATTCTAATGTAATCTGACAGATAAGTTAGTGTCTTCTCCCTAGATCTCAATTTCTTCAGGGAGGGGGACAAGATCCAATTGTCTCTAAATTACCATTTCAGTTCTGACATTCCTTGAATCTTTGGAAAATAATTTGTCCTGTAACTAGATCTCAGTAAATATTAAGAATGAGTGAATATGTTATACTCACCATTCTCTATGTAGCATATAAAGTTACTTTGAAGTCTACAACTTAAATATGAATCTGACTTCAACTCCTCTCATCAAATCCAATGGATTTTGTTTTAGAATATATTAGTATTTCTCATAAATCAAACTTTTAAAAACACATAATCGTGTGTCTTTCTTTTGATTCCTTGAGTGAATTAGAGCTACTTAGTCTAAGCATTGTTCCAGTCTCTTCAAACTTACTGTCTTTGGGTCAGTCATCTTGGTATATGTCACCTAAACCATATTTTACTTTCCTAGCTTTTGCTTATTTTTTAAAAAGTTGATTTAATGTTTTTCAAGGCATCCTAAGTTTGCCTCATTTCCAGATGAGCATCTTGAAAAGTTCAGAGACTCATCCTTCTCTGCCTTTTAAGGCTAGAGAACAAGTTGGCATTGAATAGTTTGGCAGCGGAGATGGAGATGCAGCCTGCACAGGATGAGAAGGAGAGTTATGGAGGTAGCTATATTGGGCAGGAGGTTTCCATTAAATGATGTCTTGGGCTTGCCATCTTTCACCGTAATTGCTGTGTCCGGGAAGTTGACTGTCTCTAGAGATTAATCTATTTTAAGTTTAATGGATCAGTAGAAGCTATTGAAAGACTGATACAACTCTTTCTCCTTGACTTTTCCAGTGCAAATGAAGACGTTGCTGTCTGTAATGCTGTGCGTGCTGTACACACCAATGTTCCACCCCACCCCACCCCCAAAAAGAAACCACCTTCCATGGAATTTACACTTTATGTATTGAAAAATTTTTATACTGAGTTATTTGAGTTTATCAGTAATAATATATTTGTTTTCCTATGGGATACATATATATATAGGGAGAGAGAGAGAGAGAGGGAGAATCTGAGAGTCTCTTCTAATCAGTGTGAAATAATTTGTGTTACTAAACTGAATTGATACAATGCCAAGAAAAAGCAAAGAAAAGTCACACACATTTATTTGATCTATATATGCTTTGGCCTTATGGCAGGCAAACGTGCAATTTTCGTGACCTTTTATTTGAAAGAATTTTGGCATTCAGAGATGTAACCTTTGCGGATTAATAAAAAGCCAACATAAATGTCTGTGGCACATAGTCATTAGTGATCTTTCTGAAAAACAGATGTAAATCCCGTGCTGCTATGTGGTGAAAAGTCACTTAGCTATTGAGGAACCACCGGTCCCCAGCCTCCACTTCAGCAGCTTTGGTGCTCTCTGCTTGTTGTTGTTGATCTAAGAGCACTAGTGAGAAAATGGTAAAACTGTTCCTTTTTGGGGAAAAAAATGGAGTAAAGATGAAAGAGAAGCAGACTAAGAAAGTAATGATCTTCAATTCATGTTTGTTCAGTAAATGTTGGCGTACTTTTCCGCAGACCGCTGCGCAGGCATTGGGGATACAGAACAAATTAGACGAAGTCTCAGTCTTCATGGAACTTACAAACTATGCAGGGGTGGAAAACATTAAACAAAACAAATCAACTAAATATATAATTTTAAATTGTTACAAGTAGTAGGAATTTAAGCACAAGGTACTTTAAGCAAGTGTCACAGGGTCCTGACTTAGATGAGGACATCAAAGATGGCCTGTCTGAAGAGGCAAAATTTAACCAGAGTCCTGAAGGATGAATATAGGGGTGCGATAGGCTGAGTTGTGCCCCCCAAAATTCATATGTTGAAGTCCTAACCCCTGGTACCTGTGGACGTGACCTTATTTGGAAACAAGGTTAAAACGAGGTCATTAGTGTGGGCCCTGATCCAATATGACTGGTATCCCTATAAAAAGGGGAAATTTGAGACACACGTGCACACAAGGAGAACATGAAGATGACCATCCACAAGCCAAGGAGAGAGGCTTGGAACAGACCCTTCCCTCACAGCCCTCAGAAGGAACCCACCCTGCCAACATCCTGACCTCAGACTTCTAGCCTCTGGAACAATGACATAATAGATTTCTGTGTGGAAGCCACCTAGTTTGTGGTGCTGCCCTTTGTTGTGGCAGGCCTAGGAGACAAATACAGGGGGTATCAAGAAATGAAACTAGAAAAGAATGTTGTAGGCCAAATTGAGGATTTTAGATTTTTTATTACAAGTGTAACAGGTGTGACATGGTCCAATTTACACTTTAGCAAGATCCACCCAGCTACTACTTGGAGACTAGATCAGAGAGGAGCAAGAATCCCTGGAGACCAGTACGAAGGCAATGACAGGGGTCCAGTTAGGAGGTGGCAGTGCTGGAACCAGGGTGCTGTCAGGCAGGGGGCAGACGTGGCCTCAGCCAGGACTCTCTTGGAGATAGAGTCAGTAGGCCTCAGCGTTGGACCAGACGTATGGCAGCGAGCTGTGGAAACTGTGGGCTTATGAGCCGCTAGTTTGCACAGCGGGGTGAGCGGTGTTAACTTCCAAATGAAGAGTGTTGTAGGAGGAGTGCATTTAGGATGCTTGGTCGAATAATTTTCGGAAATACTAAGTTTGAGATACCTGTGAGATATCCACAGTTAAACATCTAGATTGGAACTCAGGAAGTCTGAAAATACAAAGCTGGGATTTGTCAGTTTATAAATGGTATTTAAAACTGTGGGGAAAGATGAGATGAACTAATCTAAGGACAGGAGGTAGAATGAGAAGGAGCAGGCGGCTGAAACTGACGCCTGAGGAGCTCCTGTTAGGGGAAGCTGAGCTCAGGGTTTCTCCATCTGCTGACACGTGGGGCCGGATAGTTCTTTGCTGGGGGCGTGCCCTTGCGTTGCATGATGTTTGGCAGCATCCAGAGCCTCTACTCACCAGAGGTGACTAGGATCCTCTCAATTATGACAACCAAAGATGTCTCCAGGCTTTGCCAAATGTACCCTGGGGCCCCAAATCACCCGATTGAGAACTACTGGTGTAGAATAGACAAGTAAAGAAACATCAGGAGGGCATGATTTATCAGAAGCAAAAGAAAAGACTATCTCGGGAAAATTCAAATTGAGATCACTGCAGAAAATCAAGGAAGATGCCTCCATGAAGGGTCCAGTGGTTTTAGCAACGTGACCATTAGTGACCTTAGTAAGGGTAATTCTGGTGGCTCAATGGAAGCACAGGCCAAATTAGTGTAGATTACAATTATATTTTTATTTATACAATTGATTAGAGAAGTCAGATTTTAATAATATTTGTGCAATTATTTAATGGGTAATATCACAGATGCTGTTGGTTGCCTGCTAAAGAAAACTTCTCCTTGTTAACAGAACTTCAGTTTTTTCAGATAATGTGTAGCGTATTCATGGGAAACTACGAAGTCAATGTTGGCAGTCCCCTTCTTGCCAGTGACTGGTTTAGGAATAGGCTTGCAATGTAGGTGTAGTCAACGATGACATGAGAAGAACTCTGAAGGCATCTGGTAAATGTTTCCTTGTTGAGACAGAGAACCACGAAGGGATACCCACCTTCCTCTTCCAGATTCGGCCTCTCAAAATTCCTGGAGGATTTACGCACTTTTTTTTTTAGAGATACTGGGTCTCACTATGTTGCCCAGGCTGGTCTTGAACTCCTGGGCTCAAGCAATCCTCCCCCCTCACCTCCCAAAGTGCTGGGACTACAGGCATGAGCTACCCCACCTGGCCAAGGCACTTTTAACACAATTTTTCTCCCTGATATGTAAGAAGAATTAATTTGAAAACAAGCCAAACAGTAAGTGTAGCAAGAGGAAAAATGGGAATAACATGGTTCTTGAATGATGTGGCTACAACGTTGAATTAACCAACCCGGAAGCCATCCATCCTTAGATGTTTTAATAAATTAAACTTAATTTCCCGCAGCCTGCAATTCGTTCTCAGTTGTTTTAATTGGTTTGCTTGTTCATTAGCATTTATCATCACCCCAGAGTTTCCCTCTAGAATCCTCACTCTATTGTCAACAACCTCTGGAATACCATGATCCTTTTTCTCTGATGTTCATTCTCTTACTAACCTGAATGGAATTTGGAGTTTCCCATTTCACAGTTTTCCAAAATAAGGCAAATTGGCCACTGTCGCCTCTTGACCCCTGATCTGTTCTCTTTCACATCTGGTCTCCTTGGAAGCCCATGCCATTCAGTGAGCTCTTCCCTGCCCATGCTGCTGTCCACTGCTCTTCGCTCCGCAGCGAAGCACGCCCGGAGGGTTGTGCCCTTGGCCCACCGCTCTCCTCCTCACCCCATCAGAGCCTTAGGAAAGGTCTTTTCTGATGATCATTGCAAACCCCAGTTTCACACGTTAATGACCTCCAGTGACCTTCAGTTACACCTTCCTCTGGCACCTACACTCACAGCCACACCTCATCATCACCTGAAACTGCTCCACCTCCGAGATCTTAAACTCAGAAATTCTTCCCTCTTTTGCAAGCTCCTGCTCCCTCCCTCTGCTTACCCTCAGCATGACCTTGGATTGTCAGCCCTCCCCAGTCTCCCACGAGTCCCTTTCTGGATGTAAAACACAAATGGAAGCCCATTAGAAACTTGGAATTATAATCAGTTTTAGGGTATTATGACCATCTACTTGTTACACTTTTATAACAGTCCAGACTAAGACCATACTTGTTCAACCATTTTGATTGAATTTTAACCTGCACTCAGAATTCCTACATCCTTACCCACCTTGTCAGAAGCCAAGCCTAGGACAATGTACTATGAGTTTTTCCCACTCTTGATTCTAGGCTATAAAACTATAGAAGAAAATTAAATGACCACATATAGCCCATATTTATGCCCCGAACATCTAGAAAGACATGCACAGAAAAGACATTTCAAGGAAACAAAAACAAAAACAGCCTTACTACTACCCGAAGGGGAAAACAGATGCCATAAAGAAGATGCCTCAAAATGTTTGCTTCTTTTCCCATAGGGTCATCTTTCTGTCCACACAGCCGGCCTTGGACAGATGCCCAGGTGTGTCCTCACCCCGGTTGGCTCTCTCTTCCTCCTTCCTTCACTCTGTCCATCCCTCGAGATGACGTGGTCGAGCCGTGGAGGAGGCGCCACTGTGAAAGGCAGCAGCAGGTGCTACCGTCAGCGCTTCCTACCAGTCAGTCCTCAGCAGAGGCAGGTTTAGGTCTTTCCAATTCTTCAAAGCGGATAACCTATCCCCGCCCCCAAAAAACAAAAACCAAAATACACTTTCTTTTTCAATATATCTTGACTCTAACAGCACAACTGTAATACATTGCAATAGGGTCGCATCTTTCAAACATCTCATTAACATGTATTTAATACACCAGCTCAATGAAAGAATAATTCAATTTAGTACAAAATGACATAACTTTATGCTGACAATCCAATCAATATGCATCACCAGGGGGTCGGGAGAAGCAAGCGTACGACTATGCTGTTTCCCCTTTCAGCCCCCACCTTATAAATACCTCAGTCACAGTGAGTGTGATTCTGTGGTTCAGATTTATATTTCTTATTTTTGTATTGAACAGGGCCCTCCAATGCCAGTTGATGAGATCATGTCTTGCTCGACCCTAGAACACCTGCTCTCTTCCAATCCTGGGACTATTACTCCCACTTAGAGAAAGCGTATGTCACCAATATGGTGGCACCATGGGGTTTTTAATTCTGTCAATTGTTTTAATTTATGTCTGTCTGTCTCACAGTGTGTCTACCTTTTCAAGGCCAACTGCCCTGCCCTGTACTTTATAAAAAAAAGTTTTTTAAAAATATGGTACAATATATAAAACATAAAATTTATCATTTTAAGAATTGTAAGTGTACAATTCAGAGGCATTAAGTACATTCACAGTGTTGTGCAACCATCCCCACCGTCCATCTCCAGAATTTTTCATCATCCCAAACAGAAACTCTGTACCCATTAAACACTAACTCTCCACTCCCTATGCTTTTGAACGCAAAAAATACTATGACATTTTGAATTCCCTTCTCTATAATGTATTTTCTTTGGTCTACAAACATTTTGATTTCTCATCCTGGATATGCTTCTCTTTTTTCTGCTTCACTCTCAAAATTCTACTCCTATTTTTCTTGACCTCTTGTCAGGCAGAATCCTTCAGTGTTCAGTGCCCTCCACTGCTGTCTGCCCTGCCTACTCATCCCTTCTTCTTCATTAGACTGGAAACGCCTTGGCAGCCAAGACCATGCCTTCCACACCTGTCTCCTCAGCGCTGGGCAGAGCAGATGGCACCAAGTAGACCATAAATATTTGCTGGATGAACGATAGAGGACAACAATCACCATTTGTAGGAATACTTGCTGAATACTGTGTTAAGCCACTTCCGTGAATTTTTCTCATTACAGGCAGGTATGATCATTAATCCTATTCTGTGGGTGAGGGAAGTGAGGCTTAGGTCACTCAATTAGAACATGGTAAAGCCAGGGTTTGACCTCCTAGGACTCTGACTCCAGAATCTGGACTCTTAACCCTTTTATCATTCCACATCTATCTGGTCAATAACATAAATTAACCTACTTCTGATGGTGATCTCTAGCCTCCAAAATCTTTGCAGGGAAGATGCTTAGATTCCTACCCAACCTTAGCACTTCATTAACAACATTTATTGAGTGTTAAATGTAAGCAGTATTTGGTGTACCTATATAAATTGAGTTCAACTTCCTAAATTAGTATCAGAAGTAGAAGAGTGATAGATTAACAAATACTGGGGGTAGTGGAGGTGGAAGCAGGAAAGCTGTTATTTTCTCTCACATTTAAAAAATGTCTTTATGTGTTATGGAAGGTTATCTTTACCAATTACTTGCTGTCCTCCTTGTTACAGGAGCACACTCCTCTCTCACTGGCATCCAAGCTTGATCATTTGGCTGGGCTTGCCTGTCTCAGAGAACAGCCACACCTTCAGCCTGGACCTGCAAGGAAGACGACGTGCAAAGCAGAGCTAAGCAAGTCTTGGTCTATCTGCAGTCTACAGAAAACAGGAGCTAGAAGTAAGTCTTTGTGGTAAGTTCTTGAGGTTCTGGGGTTGTTTGTTCCCAAGTGTAACTTAGTGAAAGTTGAATAATAAACACCTTTTTATGGGTTCAGTTGTGTCCTCCCAAAAGATGTTGAAGTTCAAACCCCAGAAGCTGTGAATGTGACCTTATTTGGAAATAGGGTCTGGTCTTTACAGATGATCAAGTTAAGATGAGGTCAGTAAGGTGGGGCTCTGATCCAACATGACTGTCTTTACACAAAGGGGAAATCTGAACACAAGGAAACACACACAGAAGGAAGATGATGGAGAGAGACACAGGAAAAAGACCACCAACCATCTATAAGCCAAGGAATATCTCAGGTTGCCAGAAGCAAAGAGGGAAGCCTGGAACAGATCCTTCTCCAGGGCCTCAGAGGGACATGGCCTTGCTGGCGCCTTGATTTCAAATTTCTGACCTTCAAAACTGTGAGAAAATACATTTCTACTGATCTACGCCACCAAGTTCATGGTACTTTCTTATGGCAGCCCTAGCAAACCAATGCAAGTATTCATTCATGCCTAATTATATCAAGTCAATGAGAAAATAAATGTTATATAGAATTTAAAAGTAAAGAATTTTCCAAAGTCAACCCTTAGGGAATTTACTGGCAGTCCTTGAAGAGCTAAATAGAAAAGTCCTAGGACATCAAACTTGCTTTAGTGTGTATGACTTTTAGCTTGTTTGGGAAAGATGTAATAAAATAAAGATTTGAAACCTCAGAAGAGGTTTCAATCACTATCAAAAAGATATCAATTTTTAATCAAATATACATATTAGAATTATTTCCATATTCTATGATCTCTTTGCTGTAGTAAATGAAACACTGCAAGTTATATCTTTTCCTCTAACATTCACTGAAAATATATAGGATTTATGCATTTTCTGTATAATAAAATATAACTGTAATACTGATCTCTTCCCTGCATCCCCAGGATAAAAATTCATTCTCTATAGATCATGTGCTATATGGGAAAAACATACAGTCCTTATAAAATGCTTTAAAGCCTGGTGGACACCACTGAGAATTGGCCGGGCTCCTTCAGCCCCATTTATACAAGGCCTATAAATCCATCTGTTGTTATACCTTGGGCTTCTCAAAGCTGGTCCTGTGTGTAGGCTAACTCAGAAATGAGATGCTACATAGGATTTGAAGAGCACCTCAAGATTCAATATAAGTTGTCCTTTACCCTGCACAAAGCTGACAGCCGAGAACTAGTTATATTATATTTAAAGCATTGCATATTTGAACTAGTACAGTCAGGAAGGCTGAAAGATTGATCCTGTTTTATTAGCCAAAGCAGATTTTCGTGTATCAGATTAGCTGAGCTCTGCAAAGGATATTGGTAAGTTGTTCCCCAGGTGGAAAGGTGGAAAAGGTATTAAAATTCTTCGGTGTCTCCCCAGAGCCCCAAGAAAAAAAACAATTCCTTAGCAAGACAGATGTAAGCCTTCTGAGAGCTGGCCTCTGATTTCCTCCCCAGACTCATCTGTCTGACTCTAGCTACACTGAATTATTTAAAGAGGAAATTTTCTAGTCCTCTTTTTCTCGATAACTCTGCCTTTGCTGATTTACCATGTGGCCTAATTTTAATTAGGATAATTAATGCTGGCTGCAACAACTGAAAAACACTGAAGTTCTTGATGGCTTCAAAGAAAGTATTAATTTTTGCTTGTAAAGAGCCTAAAGTGGGTCTGGTCACCGCCTGCCATTTTGTATCCATATCAGCTGGAACACAGTCCACTCAGGTGTCCAGGGTGAAGGCAGAAGGGGATGAGGATGACCCCGGGTGCCGCAGCCCGTCCCTCCTGAGGGCCATTGGCCAGCACTAGTCACAGGGGCCAGCCTCCGTCAAGAAAGGCGAGACTTAGGAAGGAGCATATGGGCTCTCTGTTGGGCGTTTCTCCCTGCCTAATACCCCACCCCAGCCCGTGTGGTATCTCGTCCACAGCCTGCACCCAAGCCCAACTGTGCTGCCAATACTGCTACCTGCCTTTCTTCCTCACTAGATGAGGTGCTTTAAAGTGTGTCGGCCTCTCATTTGTTTTGCACCCAGAGCTCCCAGCAGCATTTTTGTCACACTGTAAGTGCTCCATGAATGTTTGTTAAATAAAAAATATCAAGGAGGGGTGAACCGGCCCAGGCTGGAAACAGAGCAGGTCAAGACTCCCGTGCAGATCAGTACTGGGATCGTGCCTGTGAATAATCACCACACTCCAGCCTGGGCAACATATCCAGACCCTACTCTTTAAAAAAAAAAAGGGAAAGGAAGAAGAAAAAATGATAAAATAAAGAATAGATGATGGATGGATGGGTGGATGGGTCACTGAGCGTAAGATATCATTGTGAGGCTTTTCAACATCTGTAGAGAACATATGTTAGGGCCATTACCTTCTTCAAAACTCTTGCTATGATTGAAAAATTTTCAACATTGAGAATTCTGACTCCTTAAACTAGAGCCCAGGAAATTGGATTTCTTCCAATCTCCTGTGCAACCAGAACCCAGGTGTGTGATCTAAGTAGGCCCGGTCAGATAGACCCACACGAGACTTTAACACAGAGAAGCAAGCAACACCAGGCAATGATCTCCACTTTTGCAGGGGAAGAAGGTAACAAAATCAACTTTGATGGCTGCAGTGACTTTGCAGTTGGCTGTAAATGCAGGTGCAGGTGCAGAGGAACAGCAAGAGAACTGCAGTGCTGTAACAGACCCGCGTCAGTGCTGTCCTCATTAGGCCACCTCCGTTGTGTCACTTGGGGCATTATTCCATGAAGTTTAGCCTTGGGTCAGCTTTGTTGCTCTCCCAAGATTTCTGTGATCTACTCAATATTTCTTTAATTAAATCTCTTTGTACGTAAAAAAAAAGTCAGCTCCCATTGCATGCAATTAAGAACCAGATGAGATCCAAGACAATAGCATGAGGCCACAGGACATTGGAATAGGAAGAGAGAGAGTGTGTGTATGTTTATATGTGTGCCTGTATATATGTGTGTGTGTGAACATGTGTGAGTGTGTGTGTGTGTTTTAGGAGAATCAGTGGGGAGGGAAACAGATGTAGAGTGAAGCAGTAAAGTCATGAAGGTGATGACAGTGGCAAACGGATACCAAAGGTAATATTTTGCTGACTTCATTCTCACTACATGTCTTTATTTTGCTCCAACCAAGGCACTGCTCGTACATTACATTGCAAGAATTCAGGGATGGTGGCCCATTTATAATCTTAATATTTTTCTGTTGAATTTATGCCTTGTTTCTTCAATCTACCATTAAACTTGATGTTTATTAAATTCATGAAATTGTGCTTCAAGTAAAAACTGTCATAAACAGCCTCAAGTGGTACATATATGCTTTGGCTTTTCTATAAAGTATAAATTTGAAGGCAAGCTTATTTTAATAGGATTTCTGAGCTCTCAGGAAGTTTGATAGCCTCATACCATGTAGCAGAGTTTTACTCAAAGAGTCTAAAGTGGTTCAAATATCAAGAGAGTCTTAAAGATAGAATCACAAGAACATTCTGAGATGGACAATGATTCTGCTTCATAAAAATACAACATTATGTGTGTCCTAATAAATATTGACTCAAGAAGAGAGAGCTATCATAATTTTGGAAAGGAAAGTTGAATAAAAGAAAATCTGGAGTTTTGCCCAACATTTTTAACTGAATACATTTGTTTGTTTTCATAAAATATTTATTTCCACTAAATTTTGTGCACTATTGAAAGTTTGTTTCCTAAGGGATTGCTTTTTCCAGTGGCTGATACTAGTACAGATTCACTTGTCAGTTTTTTTAAATCTTAAAACCCAGTATTTCAGGCAACTCACCAGGGCTTGGCACTCTTAATCAAAAATGCCTTCTCTGAATTCAAATAACTTTAATGTTTGAAATGCCTTGATTCAGGATTTTTAAAATTGGCTCCTTTGCAGCGTGACGGTGGCATGCCTATGAGATCTTTGACTTCTGCTCACAATGATCCTCGCAGTTCAAGGAACTGTAATTGACGTTAACGTAACTGCTTCTAAATGTTTTCAAGGTACTGAAAAGACTAGCTGGACATGAAGGGTTGACCCTTTCTGAAAACCTGAATGACCAGAAGTTTCATAGTCATCAGTCACAGCTACAGCTAGCTCTTCTTTTAAAACAGGTCTATTTTTCAAGCTGTTGTTGGCATAGCTATAGATCCTGGAGACATCAGGGAAAACAAGATCATAATTGAGCCGTAGGAGGTCTGCTTATCTCTCCCAGCAGTGAGCTGGTGGAGGACTGGGGACCCGGGCTGTGTCGGTGCAGGGAAAAAGGCCTGCTTGGAGGCCTAACTAATTTTAAACCTTGTTGGTAAACAGGTGTGAAGAAGTGGGTCTGAATGTTTTTGTCTGCAGTCTTCTGATTTGTGTGGGGGTGGAGGCTGGGAGGTTATAGGGAATAGGCAGAAACGGCATAATTAAAACTATTCGTTTTGTGTTAAAAAAAAAAAACTGCTTCCCAGTGGGCCTTGATCTCTTTGTTACGCTGTATTTGGAAAGTTGTCTTGAAATGTCATTCAGGAAGTGCCACTCCAGCAGCTAACAGGGAAAGAGAAAGGACAGTTAGGGGATAAGAGTGCAAAGATAAAAACCCCCATTTTTTAAAAGAATAATGTTGAATTAGAAGCATCCTGGTTAGTGCTTACTCTATCCCAAGAATTTTTACCTGGATTACAAATTATCTCCTATAAATAAAGTAAGTTTAAGGAATTACTATTTTAAAAAAATATATGTTTGATCTTGCTCCTTCATCACCAACATGTGAAAAACGAGATTGCATCATATGGAAGGTCGGTTTGTACCTGCAAGAAAGAAAATGCGATAATAGTAATGCCCGTGATGAAAATAAGTGCAAACACACATTTGGTAAATAGGTTGGGGGAATGAATAAATGGTTGGTGCGCTCTATGATTTTGTTCCCAACTAATTGATGTGAACCTTCCATCTGATTTTCTTATTCCTTTTTATGCATCTAAATAACCTCCTTCTGCCCCTCAAGATCTCCCGTGGACATCAAAGGGAGTGTGGTGTATACGAGAGGGGATGCCAGCAGGAGAACAGAAGAGAAGGAGGGTTAGCACTGCAAAGACCACATTTGTTGGAGCTAATTTTTAAAGAATGCACACACAGTATGAGTATATGTTTAATGTGAATACATAATGATCAAGAAGAAACACTACAACCCTTCTTCCTTCATCCTTAAAAGCTAGATCTATAAAAGCTAGGTATTTCAAGAGTGTTGGGAGTAATATTAGCATATATTCATGCAAAATTGTGGATTACTTTTATTCTCTGAAACCAAATGAATGCTAAGCAAAAGCAATTTTGACAATTCAACATAATGAGTCAGGTCTGTAGTTTATTAATTAGAATATAGTCAATCTGTCTTCATTAAAACTTGTTGAATAGAGAAAGCAAGGGCTGGGGAAGGGGCAAGGAAAGAACAGATAACCATTTTATAATAAATCTGAGATTTACTTTCCAAGTTTATCTGTGTTCTGCTCTCTTGCTGCAATGTGGATTCAAACTCAAAATTTAGAGAAATAACAGTATAACTCACTTGCAACGTTTTCCATTATGACTATAGTTAGACACTCCAGTAAATCAAATAACTTGCCTAGAATTTCTCTGTATACCATAGACAGAAAAAATTTCTTTTTCTCAAAGAAAATAATATTCTGTCATATAATCAGTGTATTTAATAACTGAGTAATTGGAATCATTTCCTTTCCTAACATCAATAATGTTATTCATCTGACTCTAATGAATGTAGCATGGCATAAAATTTTATTGATCACTAGAAACAAAAAATGTAGGTAAGAAAAATCACTTTTATCCTTTAAAAAATAATTATAGGAAGAATTTGAACACAGCCTATTAAAACTTTTATAAAACTTTTTTCTGTTATTGGGAAACAACTGGATTTTTATATTTTAAATAACAAAAATTTTTATAATTCACTTTTTAATGTGATCATTAAAGTTCCAAATATATTTGTAGAAATAATTCTACTGAAATTTATATATAAATTAATGGAATATATATATATATTTCAAGTTTGTCTTTTGTTACAAAAAATAACTACCATTCTTTGACCACTTTCGGAGAGAACTTTTTCAAATAACATGAAATCTTGAGAAACATCTAATCCCTATGTTGAGAGTCATAATTTACATATTTCTTATGTGGGTGCCAAAATTTCACACTACTTGCATTAAAAATTTTAAGCAACTAAAGCATGTTCTGTTCTAGGGTATATAAAGCACTATAGTAATTTTAAAACAATTTAATGAGGGAAAAAGAGAGAGACATGTTAAGAGAAGAATGGAACTTACACGCCTCAAATGTGGTCTTCATCTATAATCCGAAGGGTTTTATTAGGTTGTAATCAAGTCACATAATCCCCACATCAAAATTAAAACTGCTAGTCAGGATGTATATTGTAAACCCATGGCATGAAAGACTATGATTTTGAGGAAAATTATTCTTTAGAAAAGAAATACCCTATACTTGCCTAAAAATAAATTTTGCAGAAAGGCACCAAGACAGTATTGCACTGCAGGCTGTGAATCCTTTCAAAGGGATGGTGTCCTGAATATTAACATCGGCTCACATATTCCCAAGATGTATGCAATTACCTCGAAGAGAAGCTGGAATTGTGAGGTCTCAAGGGCTTACTTAGATAATGACATAAAATAAATTGCAACGATTACCCGTGTGCTTTTCCAGGAGATGTATTATTTAAAACCTATCTAGGACTTCAAGAATGAAAGACAGAGGAATGTCCACTTTATGAAATTGCTATTAAAGTGTGACCTAAAGCTGGAGACAAGGTTAATTATTGGTTTTTAACCAAAGTATCATTCTAGTTTAATATCACTGCCCAGGTCTTCAATATTGAAGCAAGTCACATTTTTCAGGGACAATTGCCTTTGAATGAAGAATGACAGGGCTCTGGTCTTTGCTGACCCTTACAACTCCTGCAGCACAACCCATGGCAACTCGGTCACCATGGCAACCAAGGAACACCCACCAGAACAGGATAAAACCATGAAATCTGATGTCATACTTTCAGAAGATATAAATTGCAAATGATATTCTGAAGTAGGTTTGTTAAATGTGTGATCTAAATCATAAATTAGTTGGAAGTGAATATGCAACTTTCATTGGGACTAAAAATTAAGGATCTGTGTTCATGCATTCAGCAAGTTTATTGGTCAGCTACTACGTGTGGCGCACGAAGATGAGTAAGACATCGTTCCTCACGGATTTTTCCTCTCTCAACGCCCTCCTCACTTCAACTGGAAGCTCAAAGTTAGTTCACTGCTTTTCTTAGACACTTTTTTGGCCACAAAATAAAGTCAGTGTTTTGAAATGTTTCCATTGGTTTGATCAATATAAAATCCATAACCAGATCTCTTTAGGCATAGAAATTACACAGATATTTGCCAAATTTCCAAGTTCCTTTGTGTAATAGAGGTTAGTTCTCTGTCTCACTTTTCCATTTTAGAAAATTGACTTCAGTATTTTTGTCTCAGGGTCCCACAATAGAAAAAGGCTCCTAATTAATTCTATCGGTATCTGTGTTCTTGAGGTATTTGCAGTGACTTTCATCCAGGTATCTCAGGTATTTCATTATTATCACACATTTGGACAGGAAGTGGGCAAGAAAACTGTTAGTGGCCAGAATTTTGGAATTAGACTTAAAAAAGTCCATTTTACATGTTATGCTTAGGACAACATATGGCACACCTAGGATCGAGTTTTGTGCTATGGCGCTGCTAAGAGTTCTTTAGTAGACCCGAGATGAGTGTGGCAATTGTGACAGCCACGTGTCTTGGCTCTAACCCTGCCACTGGCTCTGATCCTACTTGTCTCTAAGTCAAGACCCATGCTAACCTGGAGACAAATGTCATAACCATTTCTTAAACTTACAAACTCTACAAAGGGAAATACCAAGACTCTTGGGGAATAGCGGAGAGCAAAATGACTGCACATAAACTACCACTTCTCCATCCTTATTCACAGACAAAATTAGGTAGTTCTAACACTGCATTTCCCAGTATCCCCTGAACCCCACTGCTGACGCGATTAAGATGTGGTTCCCTATCCAAGCATTCTCTGACACATTTCTACAGACCAAACTGGTGGGCTCCAACCTGCTTCCAAGTCAGGTAACTGTGAGCAGCTCTTTCTTCTTTCTTCAGATCGTTTACATTGCAAGTACAACCCCCATGTCACATATCAAAAGAATATAAAGGAAAGCATCACTGCAGTGCATGACAGGGTGGGTGCAGAAAGCAATACTGCCATCTGAAGCTGGGGTCATTCCTTCACTCACTGGAAAAACATTGAGTGAGCACCTGTTGGCCAAGTGCTTGGGTGCCGTGAGGAAATACAGTCCGTGAATAAACTCACAGTTTGTGGAGGGAAACAAATACCAGACATGCTAAATAAGCAACAGCTATCAGAACTTTAATTAAGAGATGCACAGCCTGCCTCGGGAATGAGAGGCAGATCTGAGGGGAAGCTCAAATAAGACTTCCTAAAGGGGAGCCCTGAGTTTCCCTACAGAGAAGGTGCAAGAGAATTCCATACAGAGGGAACGGCACACGCACTGGCGCAAAAGATGGCACAGCACTGCAAAGAGACGTGAGGAATGCAGCGTGACTGGAATTCTGCGTACCTGCAGGGGAGGGAGGCGCGGGTCAAGGTATGGGAGGCTACACATAAGAGTTTGGTCTTCATCCCCCTCAAAAAACAGGGAGCTTTTTATAATACCCTTTTACAGCTGTCCCCATGGGGTGCTGGCCAGGCCAAGAACAAGCCCCAGAATCACTCCGGCTACGGCCTTATGTTAGTTATCTATTGCTGCATAACAAGTTTCCCCAGAACTTAGCACCCTGAACAACATGCCGTTATCGTTGCGCAGTCCGCATGGCCAGGAATGCAGGTGTAGTCCAGCTGGGTGCCCTGGCCCGAGCTCGCAGTCCAGTCGGGATTAGAGGAGCGCGAGGAAGAAACTGAAGGACGTGCGTGCTCACGTGCTCACCCACGCGGGCCTCTCCCATGAGCGGCCTTGACTTCTCCCACAAGCGACAATCCACAGGACAGCAAAACACTCTCAAGAGGGAGACACCCAAGACAGAAGGCACATATTTTGTAACCTACTCTCGGAAGTGACGTCCCATCATTTTTGCCATCTCTTCTTTGCCGGAAGTGAGTCACTAGGTGCAGCCCACAGTCGAGGGGAGAGTAACACCCAGGCTGGGATACCTGGAAGGCAGGAGTCACTGGAGGATATCTAACAGGCATTTGCTGGAACCTAGGTATGGTATTAAACTCACCGTTTAATTCTTATAACAATCACATGCGATAGGAATTATTGTCTCTCTTTTGCAGTTGAGGGAAATATAATTCATTTGCTTAAGGAAAAACAGTCAGCAAATGTTGAGAATATTGTTGGAATTGGGATTCAGACCTGACTGCAGTATGTGTCTCTGTAAAGCCCACTCATTAACCACTGTGCATACAGCCTCCTGTGTCTTGTCTGTTTCTGCAGGTTTATTTTCAACTACGGTCCTCCCGAACCCCTCGGAACACACATAACATTGGTGATGCTGTAAAGAGGGAAACATACTGTTTCACAGAAAGCATCAAACAGGACCTGATGGCTGTGGTTCCACGCCCTCACAGCACCGACCGTTTCCTTATTGCTAAATAGTACAAAAATTGCCCGTGCACTAAGCGAACTGCTGACTTGTGGTTCTGGCCCTGTGATACCTGATCTCGTCCTGATTTGAAACACCATCCTGTTGACTTTCTATGTTGTAAGTAGCATTGGGAAGCTTACCAAATACACAATTCTAGACAAAACTAGCTGTGTATTAAGGCCAATTCTCTGACAAGAGGACAAATCATGCACAGAATTTTCATTCAAAATTCAACACAAAAATATAAATTTGACACTGTGTCAAATAAACCCAAAAACGTGTAGAGTCCCCAAAAAATGGCCATTGTTAATGAGCTATAAAAGTAAATCTTTTTTAACAAAAAAAAAAGGTTGAGAAGCTATGAAAGTGCTTAATAAGGAGACAGGGAGACATTAGCTCTACTTTATTGCGTGGTTCAAAGACGAAACGTGTTTAAATATGTTCTCTAATAATAGCTTTTGTTTTTATTTATTCCAAGAAACTCAGTGTACTTTGTGAAATTATTTCATGCCCAAGAGGTAGAAGGAGACGGGTGTTATTATTCTGGCTTTGGATGAGAAGGCTAACGCCTCCCTCGCACTGTTCCACACCAGCCATTCCATCTCTGAGCGAACGTGAGCGACGCAGCCGCTCTGTCCCGGGAGCTCGTCTGGGCAGCTGGGGAGAGGCACATGAGGCAGATGCTGTTCCTGAGAAGTTCCCCGTCCCCGGGAGGAGACGAGTCATAATGTGAAAAGGCAGGTATTGTAACAAAACGCTGCAGGAACATAGACATGAGAGGGAAGAATTCTTCCCGGGGCTATTAGGAAAAGTTGGCAAAGGAGGAGAAATCTAAAGTAGACCCTGTAGGAGGAGCTGATGGACAGGGAAGTCAGGAAGAGAGAACGGTATGTGCTAAGGTGTCAAGGAATGGAGAAATCTGGGGTCTTTCAGGCGTATGCACTACAGGTGGGGTCAAGCCTCGGTCTACACACGGGCCCCTCTCAAGTCACCGTGTCTCATTTTTCTTCACTTTGGCGCAACATACAAATTGCTGCGTTTTGCTTCTGTCTGTGTTTAGACTGAATGTTTGTGTCCCCCTGAAATTGTTAGCCTCATCCCCCAAGCGATGGTGTTAGGAGGGGAGGCCTTTGGGAGGTGATGAGGCCATGAAGGGGGGGCCCTTGTGAATAGGATCAGTGCCCTGATAGTAGAGGCCCCAGGGGCTCCCTTGTCCCTTCCACCGTGTGAGGACACACCAGGAAGCACTGTCTGTGCACCAGAAAATGGCCCTCACCACCCCTGCACCTGCTGGTGCCTTGATCTAGGACTTCCCAGCCTCCAGGACTGTGAGAAATAAATTTCTATGGTTTATAAGACACCCAGTTTAGGGTATTTTTGTTACAGCAACCCAAACGGATTAAGACAGTGTGATGATGATGATGATGGTGATGATTGTTGTCTTTTAGTTTAGTTTTTGTTTTTCTAAAACTCTTGCCTACCAGACCTACATATTAAACTCCGCATAAGTAGATATCATGTGCAGGCTTTAAGCCATAGAGAAAGCCTCAGTTTTCCTCAGAAAAGGCCATTTTCCAGGATTGTAATGTTATTTATTTTGCTCCCTGGTATCAGCGGTGCTCCGTGGCTTTCCCACGACAGCCTTATCATAATCTTCCCCCCTACTGGTTTCTCTCCTGCTGTGTGAGCACCAATGCAGTGCTTACCTGGATTGCCCACTCAGGTCAGCCTCCTAGGAACTTCTATAATCACAAATGCATAGCACTAGATCAGGTCTTTTTAAATTACCAATGCCAGCAAACTCTTCTTTAAAAAATTTAATTTTAGGAGACAATCTAAGGCAAAAGAAAAAATCTGTGAAATACAAAAATAATTTCTCAACAAAAGTATCTATTCTCTGGAAAATAAACATAAACTGGTCTATCACCAGCCATCCTTCAATTTTAGGTCATTTTGTTACGTAAAACATTAAATGATTTCTCCTTTTTAAAACAATTCTTATCATTGACTTAATTCAAAAAAAGTTCTAAAGGATAAAATTAGATTTAGTGATTGTACAAACTGTGTTTTTTCCCCAGTTATTTATCTACTGCATTTTTAAAAAATCAAATAAAACTCAAAATACCTAGACGAGATAATAATGTTTCTAAAAGAACTTAACTAGACTTAGTACTGACATGTAAACTTGACCGAGGAACTTGGTAAAGAAGGGTTGGGGACAGGCAGTTGAAGGATTCCATCTTGGTGAAAAAATTAATGTATTAGTAAATTAATTTCTTAAATCTAAGGAAAAGACACCTGTTAACTGTGGTTATCTCTGGGGAAAAGGTGGTATGAGAAAGTTTCACTTTTTTATATCACAAATTTTTCTATTGTTTTAATTTGTTATAATAAGCATGTACTTCTTTTATAATTGGAAAAAAATCAATAAAGGAAAAGCACTTTTATTGTCCACCACTCCTAAGTAATGTGGGAATCTCTTATAGTCTTCTGAGAATAACTAAGACTGTGCAAGCATTTTTTTCAAAAGTCATTTCCACGCTAGAAAGGGCCACTTTAATGTGTCTTGTTCTAGGATGTTTCCTCCTTCTTAGGTGAAACATTAACAACCCCCCTAGTAAGCAGTCCCAGCGCTGCTCCACTGTGCCTGGGAGGAGGCTATGTTCCCACAGATGTTAGTGGGCTTTGAAAGTAACAAAGCAAACCGAAACCAAAACCAAAGGGGTGGTTCTAAACCACAGCCCGATGGAGGAATGCCACGTCCTGAGATCTGCCCGGGGCCAGTCTCTGCCCAGAGCCACTTCTCCCTGTAGACGCTCACCTGGAGCCCTGGAGCCAGGTTGCAGATGTTGCTACTAAACTTGAATCACTGCCTTTTCCCAGCTGGGGAAAAAAAAAACAAAACGTGTTTTAAGCTCTTCCCTGATAAATAGTTCTTGAAACTGCTACCATTTGGCTTTTTCAGAATTTTTTTTTTTTATAAAAATGGTACCTGCTTTAGCACTAAATTATGTATTTGTTTTGTGCTTAATGTATAGACACTTGTTGTAGATTTACAAAACTACAGCAGGACTTTCTGGTGCTTCACCGTCAGAGCCTATCTGAGAATTGCCAGCCCGAAGTCCCTGACCAGGTGCTCCGCCCGGCTTCCTGCTCCTTCTTCCTTCCTTCTTCCTTCCAAGGCTCCTTTGACCTCATTGCAGACTCAGATCAATCTTTACCTTCTTCGGGACACTTTCCCTGCTTTTCCCCCGAAATACTAGTCACTTTCCCCAATATGTTTCCCCAGCACCTGCATATGCTTCTTCTTTATCGAGTATTCACACCGCAAATATTTTTTCCTGTGTCTCTCCCCAATTAAGTGACAGGTACAACCTTCTATTCACCTTTGTTTTCCCAACACAGTGCCAGCCACAAAGTGTTTAAGATTCTTGTTGAACAAACGATTACTTAAGTAATTTTTAAGAAGTAGGGAAAGTGTTTGCTATGGTTCGAATGTTTGTGTTCCCTCCAAAATTCATGTTGGAACTTAAACCCCAATGTGATAGATAGTATTGAAGGGGGGTCCTTTAGGAGGTGATTAAGTTGTGAGGGCTGAATGGGATTAGCACCTTATAAAAGTGCTGAAGGGAAGTAGTAGACTCTTTTTGCCCTTCTGCCTTCCAACATACAAGGATCATGCAAGAAGAACCTCATCAGACACTCAATGCTGGTGCCTTGATCTTGAACTTCCCCAGCCTTCAGAACTGTAAGAAATAAATTTCTGTTGTTTATAAATTACTCAGTCTCAGGTGTTTTGTTTTAGCAGCACAAAAACACTAAGACAATGTTTAACCCTAACTCTGTCTCTAACCCTAACTCAAATCCAAATCCAACCCAACCCTACCTGTTTCTTAATATGAATGCAGAAGGAAAAAAACCAGGAAGGAAGGAAGGAAGAATAAAGTTGTTTCCTGAGCATCTTTCTGTGCCTTTTTAAACTAACCTGTATTAAATAACCACTAGAACTTAGTAGCTTATAAAGTAGTGTGCTCTCCCACACAAATGCAGTAGGATCTCATTTTGCAAATATTTATTGAATACCCATCATTTGCCAAGCCCTCTGCTGAGTACCGTGAGCAGAATGTGTGACAGCCCAGCCCCCTAAGTCCTGCAGTTTGATGAGGTCAACAGACATTCATCTACGGTCACACATATATACTTACAAGCCATGATAATTGCCATGAATAATTTTAAAAATACACATAAGAGGGGGTCTTGACCTGGTCTTGGAGGATTAGAGGTTTCCCTGTTTATCAACAAACAGGACAAATATGTTGATCCACCTAATATGAAAGGGAGTTAGCAACGGGGCGGGGGTGAGAGACCGGGTTTGCAGCACTCAGAGCGGGAGGAACAGCACGTTACAAAGTTCCCAAGACAGCAGGTGCCCAGACGTGGACTGTGAGGTCAGCGTACCTGGACAGCAAAGAGGAAGGGAGGGAGATGAGGCCGCAGAAGGCAGAGGCAGGTGACTCAGAGCTTGTCTGGTTATTCTCAAGAGCAACGGGAAACCACAGAAGGGCTTCAGTGTGAGAGTGATGTGATCAGACGAGTACGTCTCTCCAGCCACAGAGCGAAGAAACAAAGAAGGCAAACTCTGCCCAGCAAGACCTGTTAGGAGTTTACTGCAGCTGCCCAGGCAAGAGAGGATGACAGCTTAGACCACCACCGTGACACTGAGGAGGAGAGAACAAAATAACAAGTGAGTTTTCCAGAAGCAAAATGAAGAGGGCTCGGCGATGAGGTGGCTGCGGGGGAGTTGGGGAGAGTAGCATCAGGACGGCTGAGACTTCCGCGTTGCAGAATCAACGACTCACTGTCCACTGGTCTCATTCGCTGAGATGATAAGTTGCTTCGAACAGGTTGAGTTTGAGGAGTCTTCAAGACACCCAAATAGAATTTAAGTATCTCTGATAGTAACGTCCAGAAATGCAGATGGGCCAAGTCTTCCGCTGTGGCTTTCAAAAATAGACTTTCAGACCAGGAAGGATTTAGGAGGAGAAAACTGCCTTTTTCATGTCTCCCACTTGAGCTAAAGCCCACTTTAGCCTTCTTTGTCCTTATAAAACTTCTCCATGGGATATGCTACAGACAGGACTATTTTCAACTGCTAGAGCAAGTTTCTGTAAAGATCCACGGTGGTAAAAGTTGCAGAATTGAGACAGGCCCAACCATTAATTCATTCTTTCATCTGGTCACTTATTTTTATAAATGTTAGTACCCGAGGACCATTATGTCATATTACATTTTTCAATTTTACTTCTTGTGGTTTTTTTTATGTATGTCCACTTTTCCCGATTGGAATGTAGTTTCTTAAGGGCAGAAGCCTTCTTTTTAATCTACTTATTCCCCACAAGACCTAGAAAAATGCTCTAGTTAATTGGTTCTCAGTAAATATCAGTTGAGCAAGTTGAAGTAATGTTAGCTAAGTTAGCGAGACACCAACCACGGAAGGAAACATTAAAGCAGTTTTTTTTGCATTGTGAATATACTCGAATCGGCCGGTCTGCATGTGGCCTTTATAATTCTGCAGAGGGAAGTGTTCACACACTGGGTTACTCATTTATTCAACCACAAGCATCGCGCCCCACCATGGGCAAGACGCGAAGAGGAAACAGAGATGCTTCCCTCTGGGCGTGGCCTGTAAACGCCAGGGGCCGGCTGGGACTCACTGTGGCCCATCTATCTGGGGTCCCGCATTGGCCTGGTAAGTCTCTCTTCAAACCAGACATAAGCCACTGTCCTAGTCAGTTGGGGCTTTTATACCAAAATACCATAGACTGGGGGACTCAAAGACAACAGAAATTTATTTCTCACAGTTCTGGAGGCCAAGATGAAGGCAGACTGGCTGTCTGGAAAGGGTTCTTTTCCTCATAGACAGCTGTCCTCTCGCTTCAACCTCACGTGGTGGAAGGGGTGCGGGGGCTCAGTCATGCCACTTTTATAAGGGCACTAATCCCATTCATGAGGATGTCACCCTTGTGCCCTATTCTCCTCTCAAAGGCCTCACCTAATACCATCACCTTGGGGCAGAGGATTGCAATGTGAGAATCTGGGGAGACACAAACATTCAGACCACAGCAGCCGTGCCCTCTGCTCAACTAGAAGGCTTGAAGAAAGGCACGTTTCTCCTCCCAAATCCTCCATGGTTTGCTGTGCTGTTTTCCAAAGCCAGAACAAAAGACTTGGCTCTTCTGCATTCCTGAATGTAGTCATATCTTAAGAGATACTTAAGCTATTCAGAACGATCATTTTGGAGGACAGCATTGGCATAAATCTAAAACAGACAGGAAGTTTCTTGTCCAAAATTACTGGCGAAACCAAGGAGAAGCATGCACCCCTCCCCATTTCCTGACAGGTTCTGAGACACTCTGCACGACCATTTCATCCTCCTGCCATGGCTGCCGCCAAAATGTCTTCACTGCCATCAGGAGGGGTAGGAAACTTCAGATCCCCTTGTGGGGCAGGTAGAGGCCAGGGGACAGGGAGGGCTCCACGACCCACTGCAGAGGGGAGATCTCTCACAGACAGTTGGGTCCTCCAGTTCCACAAGATGCCTGTCTGTGGTGTGCACTTCCACCCCGAAATCACAGCCTGATTCTGCAGAGGCTCTACAGATCTCCATGTATCTTCCCTGACCATGGACCCTGAGCACATGAGCGAATTCCTTTGCACTCAATTTTCTCAACTGTCCCATAGAGATGGTGGTCTTGCCCCACACCAGAGGGCTGCTAGGGGAAATAATAATATAAGGCTATAAAATTCCTTCCAAGTGTGAAAGCATTTTGTAGTGTCTAATAATTTTAATGGTCATTAGCATTTTTGCAAAGTCACTTAGGAAGTAGTAGTCTACCAAAATTTCTGAACTTGGGATAATTACAGAATAATTAAACTGTCCTGCCCTAGACACCAGGGCATCAATGTCAGACACACACTGAGCAAAGTCAAACTGAAGTGCTAGCTTACTCTGTAAATGACAGGCTTGTTTTTCAAGGTATAATAATTTTGCTGGGACAGACTACAGGACTTAACTTTGCAATGATGAAACAGCAATTTACTTCCTTCATAAGCTTAACCATTTTACTTTTTAAGCTGGATAGTTGTTAAAATCAAAGTCTGTGCTGGTCCAGGAATGTTTAATTCTTCTCATATGTGTATTATTATTTTTATACTTTTGATTATTTTCTTAATCTACTTTCCAGGCTTACTTATTTTATCAGCTGAAAATCTGGAAAATGTCCTTATGACTAAATACTTTGTTGTTTATTATTTTACTTACTTTTTTAGCCAAACCCTATGATAACATTCTAATTTGATAATGTTCCATTAAACACATTAATGGGAGATGGAAAAATATAACAATTAAGGAAAGTTTTAGCAATTTTTGGTGAAATGCATACTCTAGCATCAAAACATTATATTTAGCTTTTTGGAGCTTCAGTAAATCTGTGACAAATGATTTATATTAATGAGCTATAGGTATTACATTTTGAGAAGTATAAACTAGAAGCAATATCATATGGATAATGTCCTGGAATGGTAGTATGAAAATAAAGACTCATATGCCTGATTCTAACACTTTTTGTTACAATCAGAAAATCATTAAACTTGCTTTCATTTCTCCATAAAAGGCATAGTGGAAAAATATTAATTAATATGTTACAGTGATGTTATCATGAGGAATTAAGAACAGCAAAAGGTACCCCGTAAATGCTGCAAATAATAAGCGCTCAGTTAGAACTTGGGTTTTAAACACATTTCGTCTACAAGTAAAACTAATTTACATGCCATTTCTAACTTTTAGGATATAGCTAATAATCAAACTTGATCTCATTAAGTGTATATGATATAATAAACTTCTCCCCAAGAAAGGGAATACGAATGTTAAAACTTAGGTTATTATCTTTTTTATGGAAAAGTATGCAATAAAGGAGAAAGACAAGTTCAAAATAATGATTTGCTAGTGATATTTATCCATTTAAAGAAAGCTTACTCTGAACATAAGCATGCTAAGCCATCTTTAACAAGATTCCTTATATTTCGACTTCACTGGTCAGTATTTCTTTAATAAATTTGTACCTCCTTCACACTTTTTTTAGTAGATGAAACTATTGTGGTAGTCAAGGTCTAAATTTAATTTTTAGAGAGTAGCTATGGAAGCAATCAACATCTGTGTTGGTATCTGAAAATAAATATTGAGAAGAAACCCAGAAAACAATAAGATTAAGTAATATTTACATAATGAGTCTAAATTAACCACATGTACAAATGTCTTGAATTAAAGTAGCAAAAATTGGAAACTAGATGTTTGGATGCTTCAGAAAGTTAACCATTTCTGTGACCCACACATAATTTTTTCTCAACAAGATTCGTTCAAAATAAGTAGAAAAGGAAATAATCCTTATCAGCCAGACAAATATACATATAAATTTTTAAAATTTAGTCACAATCTTTTTCTCATGTGGTATTGTGAAACCCTCCACTACAAAAATTTATTGTGAGTAGAGCTTAAAGAAATATTATTGTTCAATATAATATCAACTGTTACAATAATTTCACTTTGCTTTGGGGTTGGCACTGCTTCTCTTGCTACCTTGTTCAAAGTATTAAAATATATTGTACTGAAAAAGGCAAAACTCTGGGAACAGTAAAAAGACCAGTGGTTTCCAGGGGTTAGTCGGGAGGGAGGGAAGAATTATAGGAGCACAGAGGATCTTTAGAGCAGTGAAACTACTCTGTGTGATACTATACATGTAATAGTGAGTAAGTGTCATTGTATGTTTGTCCAAACCCATAGAAAACACACCAAGAGTGAGCCCTAATGTAAACTATGAACTCTGAGAGATAATGACATGTCAATGTAGGTTCAGCCACTGTAACGAAGGGACCATTCTGTGGGTGATGTTGAAAATGGGGCGGGGGTGTATGGGGACTCTGTACCTTCTGCTCAATTTTACTGTGAACCTAAAGCTCCTCTAAATATAAAGTCTAATTTTAAAAAACTTAAAAAATTGTAAGTTTATTATATTAATTAAAACCTTTAGATATAAAACCTTTTAATCTATATTTCTATTTTATAAAGGACATGAATGCAAATAACAGTCTGAGAACAGCTGGAAATTTGTTTTTCCTCAAATGCCTTTCTCTACTGAACATTTCTGAAAAGTTCTCTTTCTTGAAGCCGGGTATCTTGAAATACTGAATTTTCTAAGTCCTGTTGTTCCTGTTGCGCAAACTCCCCTCCTGGGTGGGTTTATTTTGCCATGTTCACCCTATTCACACTTGACATTCAAGTTCCTTCTGTTACATCCTTCCCACTTCTATCCGCCACCACCTCACCTTCCCAGGACAGAGTCAAGCAAAGAGAAAGAAGGATGCGCAAAATGCCTAGTATGTGCTTGGCACTCACGGAGAGTACATTTATCAAATGAATGAATGAAAAAACAAAGTAATTTCTTATCTATTTACCCAGCTTCCAACTTCCCAGTTATTCTCTCGTGCTGATCATAGGCAAGAATATGAAATAAGCAAAAGTGAACATGTGTCCCCCCCAGCCCCCAGGTTTTCCTTGGCTTGTAGCTGCATCACTCTGATCTCTGCCTCTGTTGTCACATGGCATTTTTCTCTTCCTATGAGAAACACTAGTCATATTGGATTAGAACACACCCTAATAACCTCATTTTGACTTGATTACATCTGCAAAGACCCTATTTCCAAATAAGGTCACACGCCCCAGTGTGGGGGTTAGGCCTTGGACATGCCTTTCTGAAGGACACAATTCAACCCATACCACAGACCTTCCCTGACCAGAAGTGCCCATGCTTCAAGACTATTCCTGAATGACTGTGACAACAAAAACGATGCTGGCAGCAGTGACGATGACACACAGTGAAAACAAACCAAAAAAAAAAAACCCATGATGATTTAGAACAGCAGAATGTTTCTTTATTCTGGAAGTGCTCGTTCTGAACAAGTTTGTAATAAATAATCAGAAAAGGAAATAAATCTCTACATCTCGACCTTATTAAAGTCAACAAATATTTCTTGTGTAAATTTTCAATTCCCTAGCTTCAGCTACTCAGTGCAGAGGACATAATCTAATAGTCATTCATATTAAAATTTTGGAAAATTAAGGTGTTTTAGCCCAATGACGTGAAACGTTTTGGTGAACCGACAGGTGGTGCAGCAGGAAGACAGGGAGGTGTTTAAGGGGCACATCTGTCATTCTGCAAATTATGCTGTGTACACCATCATCCAATCTGCTTGTAATGGCAGTCAGGTTTTAGGTTCCACCAGTTAATAGAATCCAAGCAGTGCAATGCTCCAATTGCTTTTCCAATGGACTCACAAGTCCAAGGTTCATGAGCAAGTTTAGGTAAGTGGGTAAAATGGCTTTGGGTATGCCCATCCTACAGGCTTGGGGTGAATGTTGTTACACAGGCTCTCGTCCAAAACACGGATATTCACAGTTTACAGCTTTAGATGGCATGGTTATTTATAAGTTAAGGACGCAGATAGAAAACAAAGCCTATGAAGTTTAAGATCTCACCTGCTCTCTCTGCTTCACCCAACAGTTACGGTGCACCTGGTAGACGCCGTCATCACGACACCTTGTTCCAGCTCTCCGGAGGTACACTGAAGGCAAAAATCTGTCTGATATTAGCTGCCTTTTCAACCCTAATTAACAGAAAAATTTAGGGAGAAAACATTTTCTGTTCCTTTAAAAAATTATTAACAAAATTTATCAGATTCTTTTAAAAGGTATGGGAGTCTAAAAGACAGAGCATCATAATTATCTCTAATGAGGCGATTTAGGCCTCTGTCTCTGAAGGCCCTCAGGCTTCGACAGCCCAGTCTGAGTGTGGGAGAGGACATCCTCTGGCTGTGGTTATGCTGTAATTAAGTCAGCATGCGTGGGGAATGCTGGCCCAGGTTAGATTTTCAAGTTCTGCAATTCTGTGCTATTGCAGGGTGCTTAGGCAATAAATGAAGTCCAAGAATTGTGTGATAATTAGAGACAGATATAGGATCCATATATGTAAAGGTTGGGGAGGGGGATGCTGCTGGTGAGGGGTAGTAAATAGCAATCACTATTTCAACATGGAAATATCTTATTGCCTCTGAGGGAGCTAACCATCAATACCAGTAGGTTTTTAAAATTTTGTTTTATTTTGTTTTTCTTGGTTTTCTCTGCCCAAGGAGTGTATAGGCCAATTCATCTGTGGGAGAAAAATTGTCCTCCACCAATGCAATTCATTCTTTCATCAACACGCATTTATGGATCAACTGATAGAAGACAGGCTGCCAAAGCTCAAGGCAGAGAGCAAGGGACAGGAATGGTGCTGTGAGGCTCGCTTCCCTGGGGACACCCCGGCGTCCACTTACCCAGGCTTCACGACCACTGTCACACCTCACAGCCGTTCCCAGATGCAAGGAGGCTGGGAGAACGGGCAGTTCCCTTTCCCTCCTCCTGGAGTGCAGGCAGGAGGAGGACGTTGGGAGAGTCAGCCAACAGCACTGGCATTTCTGAGGAGGTGGCACCTGAAACAGACTTGAATGACAGTTGAAGAGCTAGAGGAAGAATGTTCTAGGCAGAGGCCAAAGCAAGAGCACAGTCCTAAACCAAGAGGGAGCTTAGCCAGATCAAAACGCATGTCGCAGCTGGAACACAAACATTGAGGGGAGAGGAGTCCCTGGGGTGTCCAGACACAGACCAGCCATGCCCACGAAGGGTAAGAATTTTGGATTGAGTTTTTCTAAGCATAATGGGAGGCCACTGGAAGATTTTAAGGAAGGAGTAAGATTATCTGCTCTGAATTTTCCGAGGTTACTCTGGCAAGCTGCTGAGTTGAGAACAGATCGTTGGGGAGAAAGACGGTAAGAAGAGGACACACTCAGGAGTCAGTCTCAGCAGTCTGACTGGAAGTGGCGACTCCTCGGACACGAGTGGTAACAAAGGAGAGGAAGAGAAGGAGATGGATGGGGGATTAAATTGGTGGGTGGGGGGAGAATCACAAAACTAGCCAATAGAATAGAATATAGTTTATCATCCAAACAGGCACAATTTTGAGAGTGAAAGGGGGTGTTATAAATAAATACCCTGGATCACTAACTTAAGCGACTGTCCCAGACATAGGACAGAGGTCAGCAAAAGAGGGACAAAGAGTGACTCCTGCTTTGACGGGGGCAACTGTTGCTACAGACGTGGGGAGGGAGTGGAACAGGTTGTCTTGAGTGTTTGAGGGAGGTTGAGTTTGAGATGGCTGTAGGGCAGCCAGTGTGTCAGCATCAGCCAGGCTTCTCCAGAGAACAGAACCAGGAGCAGAAAGACAGCTAGGGAGCAGGTAGATAGATAGACAGACAGATTTTAAGGAATTAAATCTGTAAGTTAGGTCACTAGACTGGAAACTCAGGCAGGATTCCTATGATAGTCTTAAAGCAGAATTCTTTCCTCACCTGGAAAACTCTGTTTTTGTTCTTAAGGCCTTCGACTGATTGGATGAGGCCCACCCATATTATTGAGGGTCAACTTTACTTAAAGTCAACTAATTGTAGATGCTAACCATATCTACACAACACTTTCCAGCAACACCTACATTAGTGTTTGATTACATAATGAGGCACTGTGGCCCAGCCACACGGACACATAAGAGTAACCGTCACACCAGTCGAGATGCTATAGAGAGACATAAAGTGCCAGTGAGAAGGCAGCTCATAGAGAGGTCTCAGCTGAAGATACACAACCTTCTTTTACAAAGCCAAGGACGGAAGTGACACCTTCTGGAGAAAGGCAGTCCAAAGAGAGAAGAGGGCTACGATCAAACCAGGGGACACTCCAAAGAATCAAGAGCCTGCAGATGAGACAGGGAGGTAATGAAGACTGAAGTAGACAGAAAACCAGAAAAGGACTTTGTGAAACCAAGGGTAGAAGCTGTTTCAAGAAGAAAAACGTGGGCAACCTCGTTAAATGGCGCTGAGAATTTAACATAAGAGGAAGAAGTGGATGAACCATTGGATTAAGCAACGTCAAGGATAGAAAATGTTTGAGAAGTTCAAGTTTTAAGGGAAACAAGGAAAGGAAGAGTTATTATGGGAGGACAAAAAAAGGGGTGCCCATGCCCAGCCCAGGGACTTGGGGAGACTCTCTGAAGAAGGTGAGGTCTGAAAACAGTGGAAACCTGGAGGAATTTTCATGACATGCTAAGGACCACACACTTTAGTCTCTAAACAGTGGGGACCCTAGGAGGAATGCTTGTGGTGGACAGAGCTAAGTTTTAATTCAATTACTACGGTTACCAGAGGAGCATGGAGCAGAGGGGGATGTTCGTAAGTCATCAAGACAGGAGATGAGTTCAGCCTGAAGCGCTCAGGACTAGAAACACATTTTAGGAAGTGAGGTTATCATGTGTTTGCTTGAATGTAGGAGTAAGGGAGAGAAAAACCACCAGCTGTGAGACTGACCAGAGAGAGAGAATACAAAACACAGGGCTAATTTTGATTGTTTCACTTTGCTCTTTGTTGGTTGAGGTAGAAAACTGATAAAGTGAATTTTTGGCCTTCTTGAGTTTGTGGGACTCAAGACAAACTCAAGAAGGCCAAAAACTTGAGAGAGACAGTTAGATGAAGGTGCTTTGGGAGGCTAGATACAGAAATCTGAAGTTCTGGAGACACATCTTGGCTCAAATCATCAGCTGCAAGGTGGCGCCTGGCACCATGGCGTCGATGGTGTATCCAGAAGAGCCGTGCAGTAAGGACACAGCCCTGGAGATTTTCAGAGTTTCAAAGACTCCTGGGGAGTTTTTGACTGTCCAAGCTGCAGACTGTGTTGAGTGAAAGTTTGCTTAATGCAGACAGTTTTGCTAGTTGATAGAAAAGGCAAAGAGAGAGGAAACAATTTTGAATGTGCCAGTAGCTCATATTTCTAACTCCTTTTACCCCACAGCTAGCCAACATGTGAAGGAAGTACCTTTATTATAGGCTTTCCTTTCCTCCCCTGGCTTTCTTGCTGCCAGTCTTACATCACTACCTGCAGGAGTTTCAATGGTAATGTCAAAGCCACAAGGTTTTGAAGCCAACTTTAATGGGTTGATGTGCTGCTAAGAGTCATCTGTTAGGCATAGGGGAGTATATCATCGGATGACAAGCTCCGTTTGTATTGCAGAACTAAGAGCAGGCCACAAATTCAAAGTGAAAACCCAGAGATTTCTCAGAGACATAGTGTGGTTGACTAACCTCAACATAGGGGGAAAAATGTTTATTTTTACTAAAGTGGTAAGTAGCACATAAGCCTTCATTCTTATCCTCGGCATCCCTTAGGCTACCTATAAAAGCATATTGAGAAACTGCATTTGTCTATAGCATGGGGTGCTTTCTTGGCACGAATCCCAGAATCTTCCTGAACCATGTGCTTGGTGGGGAGGTTGGGGAAGTGTCATAATTTACACGTTTGGATGTGTGATGGGTATAAAAGGAATGAAATCATTTCTTCCCTTGGGCCATGGATAAATATGTCTGACAACTCTTGATGCATTTCACTTCAGTCCTGAAGACTAGCCATGGATTTGGGAGTAAACTCCACGCAATTTAAGAATGAAATACGGGTGACACTGAGTGACGAGATGAGGTAACTCTGAGAATTTTGCCAGCCCTGACTGTGGATTGAAACTAAAGTTTCAGGCAGTGGAAAAAAAGGCAGGTGATACATTCTGGATAATGAATATGAGGGAGTTCACTGGTGATACCTGGAGGAAAGGCTGAAATCTGTGGAGAAGAAAAATGTGGCTGTCTACTGTGAAAAAACGTCAGGTGGAAGAGGCAACACATAGGAAAAATACTATTACAAAAACATATGGAACATCTGCAAATGTAATGCCTTGCTTTGTATGTTTTAAAAAAAACTGCAGAAAAGTACAGAAGATGACAAAACAAACATCTGTGCAGCTACTACCCAGAATCAACAGTTGCCAACTGTTTATTGATTGTAATTCTTTTTAAAGAAAGTGATGAAATATTTTTGATAAAGTGAACTCTTTTCCTTTTCCTAGCTCCAGTTTCATTCTTTGCCCTAGAACCAACCATTATGGTAATTTGATGTGTGTATTTCCTGACCATGTTACACACATGCACCCACAAATCATATAGTATTGCTTTGGAAAAGGTACATGTATATAATATTGCACTGTACTATATAATTCTGCATCTTTCTGTTTTGGGTTCCATAGTGTCTTTTTGATATCTATTCATGGTGATAAATGTCCCTCCTATCTATTTCAATTATTGTGTACCAGCTCAACTTCATTGTATGAAAGTACAATATCTATTTCCCTCATTTTAATTGTTGTACATTTATTTTAATTCCATGCTATCAATATATTACAATTTTTTATCCATTCACAGTGCTGTGATAAATACCCTTGTTCAGGTCTCCTGCTCCACATATGCCTCAAAGTAGAACCGCATATCTGAAATATTAACCACCATTGCCAATTTTCTGCCTAAAGACCTCAAACCAGTTTTATTCCTAAAATACATCAGCATTTTTTGGAGATTCCTAACAAAAAGAGCATTGGTCATTCGGTTGGCCAAACCTTATGGACGCCTGACAGTTTAGACCAGTATCTTGATGAGTGATGGTCAGAGCAGGGGAAGCTGCACAAGACACAAAGGACTTTGTGGCTGACTGCATTACTGTTTGCCAAATAATCTGGTGGCCCCTCCTGCAGGGCCCTCCTTGTGGTAACCCGCATTGTGGAAGAACTGTGCATCTGTGGCCCCATGTGCTTTTGCCAGTGACATTGGAATAGAAAGTGGTGTGTGTCATTTCTGAGCAGAAGTTACAAGAGCCTGCCCACAGATCACTGTACCTGTCTATTCCCTCTGCCTTGCGATTTTGCAGGTAGAGGCCACTTCAGTGCAGATCCCACGCTGAGGGCGACAGGGAGCAGAGCTTCAGTCCACTCCAACACGACTTGTGTTGTTGGAATCCACTTAGATGATTCGGTCATTTGTTGTACAGCTTAACTCACACACCTTCACACTGAAGCTAACCAGCAGTGGCAGCAGCCGTAGTGAAATTAAACAAACCAATGAACAAATAAATAACTTTGCATACTAAGGAAAAATGTTTTTAGGGTTGTGCTGATTGCTATTTGAGGGGGATAATGAAATGCTATGTTTGATCAATGTTTAGAACTTACGTTATCAGAAATTTAGAACTTTTATGATTGCTTATAATTACCTTATATAACAGATGAAAGCGGGAAAACTCCAACCTTCTAAATCAGGGGAAAAAAGAAATAAGTAGGCTGCATACCTAGAAAACTTCTTTTTTAAAAATGTTCTGTCTTAAGACCTGGATTTCAGATCTCTCATCCCTGAATGTCACAGTACATTTTGTTGTGTCCATTCTTTTTTGGATTAAAAAACTAAGATAGGATTATTTAGCATTTCAGCTACTATCATTGAAAAGGGGTCAGGACACCTGAGGAGCTTTTTAAACATACAGATCCTCAGACTTGAATCAGCACCTTTGGGTGTTAAGTCTGGAAACTATGCGAATATATGTATATTATGATGCGTGGTTAGATTCAGGTATTACTGAATGTCTGTGTTGTAGGTATAATATTTTCAACTGTATATTTTTTTAAAAGAATATTTTTTCTAGCACTGTCATTCTTAATTTTGAGTCTTAAAACATCTTTCATATGAAATAATGGAAATGGAAAATAGCAATAGTAAGTATATTTTTGGTTACTTTGTTTAACTCTGTACTTGGCAAAATAAAAAATTAGAAATCCTAAGAAATAAAAATGAAATAAATAGAAAATGATCAGGTTTCACAACTTGGAGTTATTTAGGAAAATAACCTAATTAGAGAATAAGAAATTCAAAGTATGAAAAAATAACAAAGGCCATTTTTTTTTCAAAATTATGAGTTCTGGTGCTATAAAGAGGAGAAAAGATAAGCTGCTAAGAACATGAGAACGAATCAGTGCTCCCCAGAGATTCAACCAGGTGCACAGTAAGCAGCAAATATTCGTTAAGCCTTTATAATATGTTAGTTATAGTGTTGTGTGAACGGGAGACTCAAAAAAATATAAACCACAATTCTTGTCTTCCCAGGCCTCAAAATACCCTTGGGAAAATTGTGCAGAAACATATGGAAAGGCATCCAGTGGTACCGACAAGAACCACCGGTGCAGATAAAGAGGATTCGAGGAGGGGGGAGGTCCCAGGTGGCCAGGGGCTCTGTTGCCCTTGCCCAAGGTCAAACAACCAACAAGCGGCAGAGACCACACTGGAACTTGTGTTCTTTTAACTTTAAAACACAGCTCTGTAATTTAGAGATCACAAACTGGTGGACCAGGGGATACATACAGTCCACAGACATGTCTTCATCGTTATTTTTTTGGTCTGCACAGTTTCATACATTTTAGGCAACATATAATAATTTGGAACATGGGTATAAAATTCTATGTCTGGCGACTCAGAGCATCCCCTTCCCACAGCGTGCCAGCAGGGTGGGGTTAACTAGTGGTTCCGTCCTAGCCACCCAGCCCTACTACTCACACAATGAATACACGTGCCGCCACCACAGCCCATCAGCTGTCCCCCCAGCTGGCCCCTGTGGGCCCCATTCTGATCAGTCACCATATGGATATGATGCAGACGTTGTCTGGCCTGGTTTGGCTCCTCTAAGAAGCTGCCCTCCCCACCTGCCAATAAGACAAACTATGGCTGATGTAAAAGAGGTACCCGCTGGATGCCTAACATAGGAAGATTTAGTCTACAAACTGTCAAATGTCACCTTCCTTGCACCTGGTTCCTGGTTCCATTTCGTCCACCTCCCTTGCTACTGCTCTGCTGGTCTAATCTCTGTTTATACCTTTCCTTGTCATTCCCATGTGATGCATGATCCACCTTCTGTGAGTCTGTGACCCCGGCCCCTCCTGCAGCCCCTGGCTTTCATCTTCCCTCTCTGCTCTTTGATAAAACAAACAAGCTTCCCGTCAACACCTATCCTGGTCACTGCACCCCCCCAGGGCCTGTCCCCCCACATATAATAAAATGCTTAAAACAAGAAAAATAAAGTAAGAATCAACTAATGAAGGTGGGGGGAGCATAATTGTACCAAAACAACAAAGGTTAAATCATGGTTATTCCAATGGTGCTTTTAAGAGTTCTGAGCTTCACAAGCAACCGTGACAAAAGCCACCCCAAAAGCGGAGGAGGTGGAATTAACCATAAGTTAATACAAGTTACATGACTTAATTCTTAAGTAAAAGAAGCATATTTATCCACTTGGAGAAAAAGAATTCTGCTATTCATCTCTAAGAAAAAATAAAAGACAATGAGGACACAAATTTTTGCAGTGAACTATTTCTCTGGGTATTAGTGATAAACAAAGTAGACCCTTCCCTCAAAGGAGAATTTCAACCAGCAAGAACAGAGCATTTTGATGAAATGCAAAGATGCCTCCCCCTTTCAGCTTAGAAGTCTTCTCTAGTCCTGTCAACATCAGCTTGGATGGAATGTTCCATCCATGGGAATGAACACTAATACTGACCCTTTCTGTTGTCTTTGACATGATCTAATTGCACTGAATGCTACTATAACTTGCTAACTTTAATTACCACTTAGCACCTGAAAATTGATACTTTGAAGGCCACTAAGAAGAGCTTTCCAAGGTTCCTCTAAAGCGACACTATTTTTCTTGACAGGTCCATTGTGTGAAATAGACTCATCATTTCATCACTCCTGGACATCAAATTGTTGGAGCCGTAGCTCACTTCCCTCTCAGCGTGCTGTGGCCTGACAGCTCCTTTACAATGTTTTTGAAATTCCATTTTCTCCAGTAACCCCTCTGACCTGCCCTTTGCTGGGCCAGCGTGTCCCCTCTGGGGGGTGGGGGATGAGGGGGAGGGGGACGCTACCCTAAACCTTCCCCTTTTAGGGGCCTGTGAAAGCTGTTCTTTTAGAAGTCAAACGAAAGTTGAAAGCCGGAAAGTAATGCATGGAGAACTTTTTTTAACTCTCTCCCAAATTATCTAAGTAGACAAACCCAGCTGCCTTGGTGCATGATTCAGCATAAAGATAGAGATTACAATCACCGTGTTTTCCTTGACCCAGGAAGCCATCAGAATTGGATCATATAAGTGAACATGCCAGATTTGCAGTAGCTTCAGGCACATGCCAACCTCCTGGCATTGCAACAAATGCCAGGCCTCTCTTGCCAAACTGAAGCTGGGGGTTCACATGTCCCCAGTTTGCCAATCTGGGCCAAGGCCTGGGCTGATAACATTGTCAGGAGCATCAGCTCTTCCGAGGAGGCAACTGAGAGCCTAGGGTGATGAGGGCGCCTCTCAATTAGCACTGTGCTCTGCCGAGCTGGCACAGAGGTCGACCATCAGCTACCTCAGACAGGGTGGCACGGCCAACTATGTGAGAAAGACAGCAGTTAACTCGCACCAGTAACAAAAACAAATCAGAAAGAAGAACCGGGAGACAGGTGGGGTGGGGGCTCTGAAGAGGCCTGCCGGCCCTAAAATGCCTGCCTCCAGGGACAGGTGGAGTGTGGCAGGAGCAAACGAGAAGTTGAGACCTGTCTCTCCATAAAAGCTGGAAACTCACCGTGCTGTGTCTCGATCTTAGGCATGGTCACCTGTGGCTTCCCTGTATGTCTGTGTCTGAAACAATCACGTTGACACTTTTGTAGTTTGGGATCCCAGACAAAATATACTTTAGACTAAAAAGCGTAGGTGAATTGCTTAAAAAAAAATCCTAACAACTATTGACGTGATCCTTCGCAATTTTCCTTTTATGTGTTGCCTGGGAGACATCCCCTTACACTGTGAAAGCTCCCCTTTCTTTAGGAAACTGCAGCCTACTCGGGAAGCACTTTTGCCACTTTTATTAGCACACAATGGAGGATGCAGGTAATCCTCACGAGTTCATAGAGAAAAACACCAATTTCTTGCAGGTGTGTGGGCAGAATTCACAGGTGTTTCTGGAAATCTAATCTGGGCACAGGGATTTGTCCTTGTCGGCACATGAAAGGCGACGACTCTTTCATTGAAATCCACCCACAAGGAACAGTGCAGCTCTTGCTTGGCACCAGCCATGGTTCGGGCACAGCCATGACACGAGATTCTCTTACTGTTAAGAAATCACCTTGATAACAATCACTGCTCTTAGTAACAGCATGGAAGCCTGCCTTGGAAAAATATGTAGAGAAACTCATATGTTTCTGGCCTGGCACAAACAGAGCTGTTGAAAGCCTCCATTCACCTCTCACGGTGGCTTTTCTTTCAGGATCCTGTGGACACCCAGTACCGGCAAGCGTGGCGACCGTCCTGCCAATAATTGGGAGCCATTAGGTGAGGCCAGTAGGAAGGGGGGGCCTGTCCTGTGTTGCCTCTGACATTGATCAAAGCTATGGCATGATTGTTCAGCTCTTCATTTTGCTAACAGATTGAAGAATCCAAAGCTGGAAAACAAAAAATTCAAAGAGTAGTGTTGCTTTCTGAGATTAAGGCGAGCTCTCCGGCATATCTCTCTTGTTAGGTGAATACGAGAGCACCAGATTCTACACATACAGATTTCTTTTCTCTTTTGGAAACCCTGAACATATCGAAAATAAGTTTCTGTTTGTTTGTTTGTTGGCTTGATGGACTTTTAATTTTGTTTTTATTCTTTTGAAGGGAGGAGTGATGAGGTCATAGCTGGGCCTTGGCAGAAACAGGGAAATCTCAAGGAGAAGGTTCCAGGGAAAAATATAAGCTCGATTTTGAAAAGTGCTTTTCATACCAGACTTCCAGAATTACTAGATGCTTTACTCAGGTCTAACTAAAATCTTATCAATTGCAACAACAATAAGATAAACAAGCGAAAATTCCCATCGTGTGTCACCCCATGTCAATGCCATTTATGTTTTTAGATGGCTTAACCTCACATGCGTCAGAAAGCAAAAGCGCTGAGAGGCAGTGGGCACCTGTACTGTTTATTTCCCACCATTTATGCCTAACTTTTTCTAATTTTACAGAATATTTTGAAGAAACGCGAATAAAAACACTTTTTGCTTTGAATAGGTTAAAGTGACGAAGAAAAGAGATGGTTAATGCGTCATCTTTACAAGTGTCCTCTTTCCTGTTTCCACAGAAAATATTTTTATTGAAAAATAAAACGTTTCTTACTTCCAGTGATGCCAAAGTTGTACTCTGGCCCCAAACATTTCACCTCTCCCAGCATCCATGGCCAGAGCAGCGCCCTCCGGTCTCCGATGTTTGGTAAGGATCCTTCGCACCCTTCCCGTCCCTTCTCTGCCCCGCCCCCCACACCGTGCTCACCCCTGCTGGTGCTCCTGCGATGAACACTCTGGCATGGGGTGCGGCCAGGGCCATTTATACAAAACACCCACACAGAGTTGATAAGCAAATTACAATCCCCTTAGTTTCTTCCTGTTCATTTAACAACACTGTGTACTTAGCATCTGAATAATAAAAAAATAGAACAGTTAAGGCTTGTTGGAGAAGCAGCACGTACTCAGCAGTGGGCCACGTGCCTGGGAGCATGGTCTCGTGTGCCCCTCCTAACAGTGCTGAAAGGGGCGCTCTTATAACAGAAGAGGAAACTGAGGCTCCTGGAGGTAAAGGAACTTACCCCTGGCCACAGAGGGAGCTGATGGCTGAGGTAGGAGGACAGCAGGTGGTCTCACTCCAAAGCCCCTTGTCTTAACTAAAATGTGTTCAAGCCATTTTTAATATTGCTAAACAGTAACATTCCTCTCCATAATTTTTAATTGGAGAAGTGGAATGTTTGACTCTAGTGAATACATCAGCGGCATCAATGAATACTGCTTTTTAGAGAAATTCCCACATAAGCGTCATACTATCCCATGAGAAGCAAGGAAACACACCATTCTGTCTCTGAAAGAATGTGTAGCATAAAATGTTACCTGGTCACCCGCAGAAAATGCAGATGTTTTCACAACACATTGCAGTTTTGGCAAACTCCTTCAAATGTCATTGTGACTCCATACTACATACTTCTAAATTACACAGAGATCTTGTTACTTAATGAGTCAATAAAGAGGCATGGCATATTACTATATCACAATTACTTTAATATTTAGATCACTGTATTTCAAGATATTTGGTTTCCTTTGATAATTATTTCAATATAATTAGTTTCCTTGATGTCTTATGTATTTTATGTTATGGATTTTAAAATATTATTCCTAGAAGGCATCTGTGGGCTTCACCAGATTGCTAAAAGGGGTTCTTGGCACAAAAATTGGTTACAAACTCCTCTTATACTGGTTCTATTGCATATAAAAATGATTCCTCCTCAATTATGAAGCAATTTTCTTAAAAATGGGCAACTAACTTCTACTTGCTTGAGGATAGCTGGTTTCATATAGACGCAGCACACCTTTGAGGTGGGAGGCGTAGGTGCCCCGGCTGCCTCTCTAATCAGTTTGGTTCCGCCCAGGAGGGCAGCCCCACCTGCCTGAGTCAGCTGTGCCCAAGGCAGCCGGAAATGACACAGTGAAGAATACCTGGCCCCCTTCCCAAACCCAGGCCCCACTCAGACTCCAGACTCCTCGTGCACTTCTCCTAATCTGACTCTGACCTCTGCTTCCCAAACTCTGGGAATTTCAGTCTCCGCCTTGACTTATCCTCCCAGGCTGGACTGAGCCCCTGCTGTTCCTTGGCCAAGCTGTTCTCCCTGTGAGTGACCTGTCCCCCACTGTCCTGATGTGGCAGGAAGGGGAGGGAGAACAAAGTCGTTCCTGTGAAGGAATGAAATAAAGCTGCAGCCGCTGACAACAAAAGCACGTACATTTACAATGGCAGAAAATGCTAAATCTCAGTTAGAGGTTGGTAAAAAGGAAGATGTAGCTTTTTGCTTTTGTTCTTACTTTGTTTTGGTCTGGTTTGGTTTTTCCTGTCTGGGTTCACAGCACCCTGAATAATATCCACAAAACCATCTGTGGGTCCCAGGTTACAAACCCTGGGGAGGGCGGTTGTGAAGGTGACTCACATTTACCGGATCCCCCTAATCTGTGGGTAAAACAGGCTCCTGACAACACTCTTGACTCGGTATTTCCCTAACAGGTCTCCCTCCCTTTTGAGGGTCCCTTGATCAGTGTAAAAGTTCTCTGGGAAGGTCCTATGTGTATTCAACAAATTCCTCTTGACTGCAAGGAGACCATGGTCATTTTCCGCCTGTGCTGCTCCAGCCTACCGTGATCCAGATTCCCCTCCCAGCGAGATACTCAGTGTCCACTGATGTCCCCACCCCAGTGACACTCTGACCAAGGGCGGTGCCGCTGTGGCTGCTGCCTGAGGAGATGGGCCCAACGTCACTGCCGACTGTGCTAGGCACAGCCCTCTCTCGGCAGCCCAACTCGGAGCCTGGCCTGTGCTGGCGCACTTGAATGTTCTCTGAGTTGAAGTGAAGCCTCATGCTCTCACCATGCAATACAGATTTCAGTAAAATTGCACTTTAATTTGTACATTGCTTTGATGTCCTGCCCTTGCCCAGGACTCTGATGGGAGTGTGTGAGGCCCAGGCCAGCGCTGAGGACAGAGTGACCATCAAGTACGTGCTGTTGTGCCTCGGGTCTCCTCTGACCTCAGTACTTGGCTGTGAATCAAGTTGATGAGCCTGTCTCTGTCTGATTTTCCAGCGATGTTTTCCCAGGTAACTCCCTCGCAGACACGGGTCTCGGCAGGCCGACACCGCTGGTCATCCAGCAGCCCTGGATGGCCTGAATCCTACAGCGATGGAGTTCAGGCATAGGCCTAGATCCCTGCCTCCGGGGCCAACCAAGAAGCACAGTCCTAGAGTTGAGCCTCCAGCTGGCCTAGCAGTTTAGCTAAACAAGAGGAGAGAGTCGTTGGAGCCTTTGGGAAGGTCTTCATGACGGAAATGGAGCTTGTGTTTTCTACAAAATAACGGTTTGCCAATATTCTTTTCATTGACCTGTTGTACTGATAATAAATTATTTGGAAAGGTTGTCAGCTGCAACTTGGTAAAGATTACGAAGACAGACCTGTGGGGGCTGCTAATTCACTCCTATGCATTGTCATTGCAATTTGTAGTGGCTGCCCTGAAAGGAGAAGAGAGAGGACACAAACACTTTCATCCTCCACTGAGGTTTTAAAAAAATTAAATAATCATTTCAAAAACTGTGTATTTACCATTCAGTGAATCTGCTGTATGTATAATAGCAACAAAAGCTAACAAACTTATGTCAGATAGCACTGTTTTAAGCACTTTACTTTTATTGACTTATCTGTCCATCATGACAAGGTTGATACTATTAGTTTTCCCATTTTACAGATGAGGAAACTGAGGCACAGACTCAGAAACCTGAACTCATCATAAGGCAAGATTTTAAGAAACACAACCGTGCCGATGCAAGGATACCTTCTCACCTGTTAGCTGCTTCAGCGGCCTTGACTTTATGCTCGTATTACACTGACTTCTTCAGAATCATGAAACTCCTCTACCATTGTTTTCAGACTGTGGGTTTTGACCTATAGGAAGTTGGGGAAAGTGTCAAAATAAGTGAAATGAGTCAGATGAGGTTTTTTAAAATTGGAATAGAACAAAAAAATATACAAAATATCAGATTACATCGTATATGATAATGGTAAGTGTTTCATGAAGCTTTTGTTTAAGTTATATGGTTGTGTGTGTGTGTGTGGTGTGTGTGTGTATACTGGGTAACTGTGTAGTGCATAACTGGGTTGCAGTCTAAAGAATTTTACAAACACTATCCCCACCCAGCCTGTGCTTTGTCCAAGGGCATGGCCGTGAGGGTTTGGGCTCTTGCTGAGTTAACTGGACCCTGCCTGAGGATACTTAACTGGTTCCTTATCCTTATCTGAGCTAAGGTATCATATCACTTGCCTCTGGACACAATGACAGCTATCTGTCAGTTTCTTTCATGGTGAGATAAAAAAAAACATATTATCTTCATGGCATGCGTTAAACACACCCTAAGAAATGGAGCCCCCCCCCACACAGCATGATTCACTTGCAAAGATAATCACAAAGGCACCATGGCAACACGGCCTCTTGTCCTCCCTCCCTCGATTACCCCTTCTGAAGGGACATGCATCAGCATTTCTCCTAGGTCAGCCACTCACCTGGCAACTAGACAGAGGCTGGTTGGTGTGATCCTGGGACCCAGAGGCTCTACCGCACCTTCCCTTGAGTTACAATTGGGGCATCCTTGAGATGTGGAAACCTCCTGGGCATTGCCTAAGCCACCTTCATCCTTGTATTTTTCATGCTCCTGGCTTAGCAGCCAGCCTAGTTGTAGTTCACTGTTGAATTTCAGGGGCTTTGTTTTTGGTGTGTGCAAACATTTTGAAACATAATTTGAACAGAGTCATTAAAAATTAAAATTAGTTAACAATTTCTTCAAAGAGATGTATAAAAAGTAACTACCTGACACATAACATGTTTTGAGACTTGATGCATTCATAATGGACATAGATCTATGCTAAGAAATATAAAGCAATCCTTCAGAAGACAGAATGCCAGGCCTTTTAAGCTGTATTGTTTGTGCCTAATATTGCAATCTGAGCCTTCTACTTTTTCTGTACTCAGAAACTTCTCAGGCTGTGCTGGACCCAGCAGCAGCACAGCCTGTCGCCAACCCTAACACTTTGTGGCAATAGCTTTATGACTATGTGTTTTTGTTACCTGTTTATCCCAAAATTTGGAAGTATGAATCACTGGCAGAAAATGTCCAAGGAAATTGCTGTTGTCAAGCTGGGAGACATGAAAGAGCTATACCCTTGGCCACAGTACCAATTACTGTTTAAAGTTCTCTCTAAAAATGTAAAGCTGCCACCCAGACAAAATTAAAGATGGGGTGAAATTTTTTCCTTTGCTATATCATGTATCTCCTCAAACTTTCCACGTGTCTTCAGTCTTTGTCACACAACTGCTTATATTTAACCAGTCAACAAGTTATCACGCTCTGAGAATGGGCTGCACACGGCAAGAAATCTTTAATCTCCATTGTCTCATTTGATTCCTATAACACCTTGTGCACCACTGCTCTCTCCATTTTATAGTGAGAAAATTTAGGACTATAGAGTTTATAAGATATGCCAATGTCACAAGCAAATTATGGGTCTGGAATGCAAATCAGGATCTATTTAGTTCTCAGCCTTTGATCTGAACCTCTGTGTTACTCTATTTGACTGCCCAATTCCCAGGGAGGCACCATCAACTTAGCACCCAGGAACAGCCTGCTGCATTGAAATTTGCACACACTGCCTCGGCGTTTTTGTATGACACTATAGCTGATGTTTTAATCTGCCCAGATAACATAATCCATTTACCCAGTGTTATAGGATAATTTTCCAAAGAGAGAATCATGATTCTTGTACCGATGTAAAAATGAACACACGTTAAAGATTTTATTTTACTGATTAATGAGAAAGCTGTTGAGAAGCAACAACCAGTTTAAAGAATAATGCAAAGAACAGACACAATTTTACACTAGGAATATTGAAATGAATGTGCAACTGAAGGAAATCCAGCTTCTTCCACTGCTGGGGAGGAAAGTCAATCAAACGTCTACCTCTACTGTACAGAATTTATTTGCATGTCTTTAGACAACATTTTGCATTGCTATCAGCTATCTATAAATTATAGAGTTATAAAATAGTTCAAATGATGTGCACTAGACCAGGGGCCTGCAAATCTGGCCCACCACCTGTTTCTGTAAATAAATTTTTATTGGAACACAACCTCCCACATCTCTTTACTTATGGCCTATGGCTGCTTCCCCACCACCACAACAGGACCACATGGCCCACAAAGCCTAAAATATTCACTCTCTGGCCCTTTACAGGTGAAATTTGCCAACTTCTACTCTAGATAATGATTAGTTTTCCACTGAAGCACAGACTTATCCTTACACCAGCTAAAACACATGGCTTTGTAAACATATGGCTTATGTAAAGCACATGACAAGGATTCTAGGAATTTCTTTCAGAGCAATAACTACTTAAGGCAGATATTTGGTGTATTTGTTTGCTAGCGTGAACATAACAAAGAATGAGTGGTTTAAACAACAGAAATTTATTTCCACATAGTTCTAGAGGCCAGCAGTCCAAGATCAAGGTGTCAGTAGGGTTGGTTTCTTCTGAAGACTAGAGGGAAGAATGTGTTCCAGGCCTCTCTCTGTGGCTTGTAGGTAGCCACCTTGTCCCTGTGTGTCCACATTGCCATCCTCCTCTTCTGATAAGGACACCAGTCATACTGGATTAGGGTCCAATCTTATGACTTCATTTTTACTTAATTATGTCTGTAAAGACCCTCTCTCCAAACAGTCACATTCTGAACTACTGGGGGCTCAGGACTTCAACATAGGCATTTTGGGGACACCACTCAACCCATAAAATTTGGTTAGAGGGGAATTTGTACACCCATTAAATATACTGTGAAGATGGTCAGATTCTCTTCTAGCCTATGAGAATGACACTATGGTGGCTGTGTCCCCAAGCAGATTCATGCCCATTTCTCAAATTCTGTGAACTCAATAGCTATTTGTGAACACTTCAAGTCCTGCCCTTATCTGCATTTGGAAAAGTCCTGCCCTCTGGCAGCAGCTAGCAAATGTAGAAAACTGACACAGGAACGGGAATCTTTGCAGAGATACATTCTGTGAACACTTTTGTATTATTATAGCTGCCATAGATTTTGGTCTATCATACAAACCAGAAAAAACAAAATCTTATTTTGGGTCTGAGTCAGTAGCACTTTAATATGAAGTATATACTGGCGTTGACTTAAATAATAAAGGCAGAACAGCCACGTACATACCATGTTTGTTCTTTCCTTACGAATGCAAATGGTTTTCCCCTTCATTTAGAGACATGTAAAAATGCTGTACAGTAGTTCCTCCCTGCACATAGGGGATATGTTCCAAGACCCCAGTGAAGGCCTGAAACCATAGATAGTACCAAACCCCTTCTATGCTATGTTTCTTTCTATACATTCACACCTATGATAAAGTTTAACTTATAAACTAGGCACAATAAGAGATTAACGGCAGTAACTAATAATAAAAAAGAACAATTATAACAATACACTGTAATAAGACTTATGTGAACGTGGTCTCTCTCAAACCCTGTTGTGCTGTGCTCATGCTCACTGCCATCACGTGGTGAGAGGAAGTGAGGTGAATATGTAGGCATGGTCACAGAAATTAAAGATTCCAGAAATCAACAATTCATAAGTTTTAAATTGCACGCCATGCTTAGAAGTGTGATGAAGTCTGACTCTGCCCCACTCTGTCCAGCTGGGATTGCCACCAATCACTTAGTACCCACGCCGGCTCTCAGATCGACTGTGGCAGTCATGCAGCACTTGCATTCAAATCACCCTGATTTTAGGAATTAATAGCCCCAAATCTCAAGAGTAGTGACGTAACATTTTCGGACCTTGGTTTATCACAAATAACTGAAACTGTAGAAAGCAAAACCTCAGATAAGGGAAGACTACTGTATATATAATGCAACGTTGTTAACATCAATGTTTTCATGTTTATTAAAAGAGGTATAGATTTTTAAAATATTGGTAACATGGGATTATTTGTGGTCAAGAGTAAAATCCATCACAAAGCCAAGTCTTGAGATCGGCTATTTGAAATACAGAAACACTGTCCAAATATCGTTGTTGAGTGCCTATTATCATCTGGTCCCTTTTGTGCGTGTTATTTCCACTAACCTTCACGACAGCGCTTCAAGGTGGGTGTTAATAGACCTCTTTTCATTGATGAAGAAACTGAGGTTCCAGGAGGTTAAGTAACTTTCTCAAGAACTCACAGCTAACAAGCAGCAGGAGGGCTCCCGTCGAATCCATCTCCAGGAGAAATGCACTTTCAACTACCATTTATGCCATGCTAGGATGACAGTGAATTTTAGGAAGAGCCTCTTTACGTATCAGATACAGCAGGGTCTGGCTGGAACAGGAAGGCCCCTGCTTGCAGATTTTGCACAGTGCAGGACACGATGAGCAGCATTGCACGGGGGTGCTGCCATTGGATTCCTAACACAGGGGGATACAGCTCTGGCTGGCCAAGCCTGCTCCTCCTTGCAATATGATCTTTCTCTAATGTGTTTTTGTAATGCTCTGTGGAAGCCTCCTGTAGCTCAGATCCACAGAACGCAAGCCCTGGGAGCTCTTTCCCTGCATGTGGAAATTGGCAAAAAGAAAGGGAAAGAGCCTAAGAGAAAACAAACAAACTCCATTTTCTGTCTTCTTGGTTATCACCACTAGCTATTGATTGCCTATGTTTGCTGAAATAATTAAAAGCCTCACCCAGTTTCTCAAATCCTATTAAAAAAAAAATTGGGAACGTTCATGGTGTGAAAAAAGAGGAAGGAAGAAAAGAAAAACAAATTATGCTTATCCTTGCTGTTCTAGGGAACCACAGCCAAAGCCAGTCCTACATCTGGACAGCAAAGGCATAGTTGGAATGTTGCAGAGGAGCGTTCATTGCCAGAAAAATATTTCTGTATTGACTTGCTATGGGCTGACACTTTATTGGGAAAAACAAGAAAAACAGGGGCATTGTCTTCAGAAGGCCTGAGTTAAACAAACCATATGTTTCCTGAGCAAGGCCTTCTAACCTTTAGAAACTGTTCATCAGATTAGACAGTTGAAATTTGGGGGTGGAGGAACTGAGATACTAAACAGGGAGGCTTCAGTGGGTGCAGTTCATGCCAAAGCAAACTCTGAAGGGAGGCCGCCGGCCCAGAGCAGCCCAAGAAAGGCAGAAGGCCCAGGATGAGCCACCTGGGTGGTTTGGGAGGAAAAGTGAAGCAGTTTCAACTCATTCAAAATCAGCTCCTCCGCTTTTCTAAGGGCTGATTGAGAGTCTCTCCGTTTAGAGTCTCTGATCTATTTTCAAACCATCTGCATTTTGTGCAGACAAGCCAGGCCCAGACAGACATTCAAGAGACAGAGAGAGAGTAGGTGTTTGTCCATAAAAGGGGCCGGGGGAGGATTAGCCAAGTCTTCCCCAAGACGCAGTGGGCCACCGCATGTGGTGTGGTCTAAGGAGTTTGAGACCTAAGTTCCAGTTCTAGATCTAAATTATTGTCCAAGAAGAAAAAACAAATATATATGTACACACACACACCCCCTCCTCCTTCATAGCTGGTAACTGAAATTATGTTAGAGAGTTTAAGTCCCTTAATTGAAGAGATTGGGGCCTGTTAAAAAAAAGAAAATATCCCCATGGGAGAGAAAACTTAAAACTGTTATCAGCCATTTATATGCCAGCAATCTTTTATGCCTACAGGAAAGATTCTTGGATCACACCAGTCCTGTTGAATCTGAACCTCTGGCTTTGGGTACAGGAAGCTCTATTTTAAAATAGGGCATCAAAGTTTACAGAGCTACTTTAGTAGACCCTTATGATTCTTTAAACAATGACTTATTTTCCTAAAGTTTTATTTTTTTAATAAACAAAATTTATTTTTGTAAAAAGATCACGCTCCTCTTAGAAAACTAAGATTATTATAGTGAGCTATGCTTGCTACTTTGATAGCAACTCTATCTATGCGCTTTTCATGTCTCCTTCAAAGCTTCTAGCACAATTTTAGGCAAATGAGGAGACACCTGGGGAGATACTTAGTGAATATTTGGTGAAATAAATAAAGCACATGTCTCTCAATTTTTCTGATGGCTATTAGCACATCTTCTTACTGGTTAAAAAGAGAGAAAGAAGTAACAAAGTATATCAAATTTGTGAGATAATTACTGTCTAAATCTCATTAGATGAAATTCTATTAGATGCTGAACACTCAGTTTTATTTGCACTAGCAAGACAACTGACTGTGATTAAGTGCCTTGTACTCAGGCATCTTCTCTCTTAGAAGCAAAAATACAAGTCTCTGTGCATCGTATTCTCAAGGCCACAGGCTCCGGACACACTAGCAGATGTTAAGTCCGGCATTAGCAGCCAATACACTAATGAATGAGCCCCACGTATCCAGAGTTATGAAGCAAAGAGAACAAAACTGTAACAAGTGGGAGTTTCAGAATATTTGATATATATTTGTGTATGTGACTTATTTCTAATTTCAGAGCTGGCACCAAAGTTATATAAAATGTCTCAAAGTTGCTACTCAAACAGAGATAGTACTTTAAACACAGTAACACACAAACAAACAAAAGGCTTCTTTTGGTATTAATCTTTTTCATCCTATTTGACTCTTGTAGGTTTTAAAGCACAACACAGAGTAAAAATGTAGACAGACTAGAGAAGGGAAGCGATGGAGTAGAACCCAAGTTATGTATTTAAACCAGAAAAGTAAGAGGAAGGAATTGGAAGGCAACCTGGCAGTATCTATCAAAATGTAAAAAGGGCATTTCCTTTCATACAGCAGTCCCACCACTAGGAATTTAGGTTAAGGATAGACTTGGAAAAGTACTTTGAGATATTTAGTGTGTGTAAGATAGGGAGGCTTATGTTGTGGTAACAAACAACCCCCAAATCTTCTGGCTTAGTGTGTACATTTTATTTCTTGCCCACAGAACACGGTACCCCAGGTCGGCAGGAGGCTCTGCTCCACACAGTCACTTGGGAACCCAGGCTCACCAAGCCTCTGTGTCGCTGAGCTGCACCGTGTAGAACTGTGACGCCATCAGTCACTGCAGCAGGACAGGAGGAGAACATGAAGTGCCCATACCTGGCTGGAGGCAGTGGCTCACACCTGTAATCCCAGCACTTTGGGAAGCCAAGGCAGGAGGATCTCTTGAGGCCAGGGGTTCGAGGCCAGCCTGGGCAACACAGCAAGACAAAATTAGCCAGGTGGCATGTGCCTGTAGTCCCAGCTGCTTGGGAGGCTGAGACGGGAGGATCACTTGAACCTAGGAGTTCAAGATTGCAGTGAGCTGTGATTGTGCCACTGTACTCCAGCCTGGGTGACAGAGTGAGACACTGTCCCTAAAAATAAATAAATAATAAATAAACAAGAACCCATACCGGCTCTTTAATGCTTCCCGAAGCATTCCAATTATGACCCATTGCCCTCAACCTAGGTGCAAGTGAAGCTAGAAAAATAGGGGAGTCCCTCAATTATCTGATGAGCCCCACTGTCTCTGCCAAAAACCAAAAGATATTCATGAGGTGTTATGTGTAGGGCCTTAACAACCAAATTTTGGCAGTAGCTGCTGATTTAAATAAAAGGGCATATTATGTGGTTTAAAAAAAAGAAAGTTAGATCTGAATGTACTGATGAGGAAAGATGTCCAAGACATATTATTTACGAAAAATGCATGGCATAAAACAGCATGTGTGATGTGATCTCTACAGTGATCACTTTTTAAAAGTGCATTTATATGCAAGTGTGTGCATACAATATTTTTCTGAGCAGATACAGACAAGAGAGACTGTTTATGATGGTTTCTTTGAGGGATGGAGGAAGGGATGGAAAAGGAAACATAATTTTTAACCAGATCCAAGTACAGTACTATTTTTAATCCAAAATTTAAAAAAAACAAAAAAGTTAAATTTAGTAGACTAGACAGTAGATTCTATTATAAAATACTTGTTAATGTTCTCAAGATTGTTAATGGCATTGTGGTTACAGGGGAGGAGTCCATGTTCTGAGATGCTCAGATGTGGGAAGGAAGCATCACGAGATCTGCAAGTGCTTCAGCCAAAGAACCACATATGTACAAAATGTAGAAACATCCACATACATGTGTACACACACATGCTGGTGTACGTAGAGACTCACGTACCACGTGCGCACATATGTGCACAATGCTGATTATTGAATCTAAACGATTATTATGGGTGTTTGTTGTTTGTTCTTTCATCTTTTCTGTGAATCTTAACATTTTCAAAGTAAAATGCTAGGAAAAACAAAAAGAAACAGAAAGATAAAAACCACACAAGAACAGAGAGCCTCACAGATCTCCATTCTTTCTGCCTTAGGTCTGATGTGAGTTCAGAGGTAGCCATGTGCAAATGTCAGCATCTGAAATCAGGAAACATAGAATGCACTGGTGACTATGGTCTGCAGTAGAAAAGTTCTCTAAAGGGATTTCTGCTCAGTGCTATAAAAAGCTGAGGCCACCTTATAAAGCATTGCCAGACCCTTTAAACTGCTTAATCACTGTCGTAATCATGGTACCTGCATGGCTGGTGATGCCGGTCAAAAAATTCTATTGCCATATTTCAAACACTTTTCTAGACTCTGTTCTTAAAACTAGCATAAATGTGACTCTTAAAAACAATGCGAAGGGGATGAAAAGCCACATGACTTTCATCCCTTCTCTCCAGAGTCCTTGAGGTGGTGGTGACTCAAGGAGAAAGTATGTCCCTGCAGGTCATTCTTTAGGGTATGAGGTAGGCATGCTGCCTTTCCAGTTGACAGCTGCCTCTCCCTGTGTGGCTAATGATCACAGCACACAAGGGTTTGTGTGTCCCAATCATTGTGTTATACAAAAAAACCTTGTCCCCGCAGTGTGGTATGGGAGCTTCAGAGAACAAACCATGAAGGTGTATTTTCCATTGTTTAACAATGAACCTCATAGTTTTGGAAATGGTGAGCAGTGCTGCTACCATGTTTAGAAGACATTTTTTATAAACCCATGTGTGACTGCTACGCACAATATGAACTCCTGACACATGAGCTCCTGGAAAACGGTGTGTTTCTCGTCTTTTCCTGACACTCGGCCAACAGTGTGGAGGAATAAACTCGTGTAAGTTAAAGTGTGATTAACACAGTCATTATTTTTATCTGAAATATTTAAGGGAGTTGGCAGGAGACCCTTATCTTCTTTCTCCCCTTTTACAAGGAGGGAAGTTAAAAGGCAGGGACCTGGGTTTCTGCAGGAGGAGCCCTGTGCCCACTGGTCTGAAATGCTTATGCAGCACGTAGCCTGTAGGTCACTTTGGCAAACGTCCCAGATGCTCAGACTTCATTTTTTTCCTACTGTTTTTTAGCTCAGCACTAACTACTGTTAGCAGACATAAAGCTTCTGCAATTCTTTCCTCAGAACTAGCTACAGGAAAACTACCAATTATAGCCAAGAAACAGTCTTTCAAATACACATACACATTGTAATGTGGGCTGGAAACCAATTGGAAACTTTTTGATTTGCCCTTTAAGGCCAGAGGCAGGCACTTGAGGCAAACTCCTAAGACATTTTGAAGAACAGAACAGTTATTCTAAATTTAGCATCCTAACCAGCCAGTTGGCATATAAGTAATGAAAGATTTAAAAGGAAAGAAATTCAACCCACAGTAACAGAAGGCGTAGGTGGATGAAAAGAAGGCTACTAATGGCCAAATACCTTTCTAAAAAGATGCTCAAGGAATACAAACATGGAGTGGTTCTAACCCTATTACTTCCTTTCATACATGCATCTGAGATGCCTAATTGCTATGCACGAGGGTTGTTAAATTGCTGACTGGACTGTAAATTCCCTAACAGGAGGAATCCTGTCTTTTATGTGGTAATCTCCAATATTTAGCACACTGCTTGGCATACAAGTGCTAAATAGATGCATGCTGTACAAGTGAACAAAGTAATGTGTATGTGTGTGCATGCATGGGTGTGTGTTCACTATATAGAAGCTTCTAGACTTGTAGATAAGCAAGAGTCTGCTTGAGTGGACTCATTTTTAGTGTTTTGTACCAGTCTAATAAAGAGGCTGTAGCTGAGGGTGGCTGATATATCACCACTCTCTACTAACCTGCATGCATTCTCTGCTAGTAAGCTAAAGAGATGATATTTTTGGATTTGTTGTTTTATATGCTACACTTCAAAATTAGATGCATGTAATTGAGTTAAACCTTAGGAAGTCTCGATAAGTATCCAAAACAATCCATATAACAGATGGTTGGCCCAAGTTGGGGAGCAGCTATGGGATTTGCTTGGGGTCACACGAAGAGCCAGCAGTTCCAGACAGAGGTGTCCCAGATTCCACAAGTTGTAAGCTTTCTCAGTATGTAAAGGGAACTAAGCTATACGGAATTACTCATGTAAAACAACAAAATTGGAGTTATGTTTATAGGAACTGCTCTTACATCTTTGTTGGCATCATGAATAACTTGTAGATAATTCAGTTGATGAAGAACCTTTAAGAGACCGAATACTTACAGGCTCGATGGGAGCTGCAGCAAGCTGGGAGCTCCTCCTGCAGCGTTTTTTTCTTACCCCACTTGATGGATCCTAGAGCTGAACATTAAATTCCACCACTTTTTTTCCTTCCTTTAATGTTGCATTAATAAAGCCCCTCCTGAAAGATGATATACCTGAAGAGGAATCTTGTGGCGTTCAGCTTAAGATTCCAGTCGATTTTAAGCAAGTTTCTTTGATGACGTTTATCTCCCCTACTGTTCTTGGACTTTTTAAGATAGAGTCATCATGCCTTTAAAAACAAAACACACACACACACATATACACACACAAAACCCTCTAATTTCTTTATTAAGCATGAATGGCACTTAGTTAAGAAATAATAGCTCCATCATGAACTAAAAGATGTTTTTCATTTATACAGTTCTGTGTCACAGACTACATAATTAGAGGTATAAATAATAAAAGAGGGATAAGGATGTGTTCCAGATACCAGCATGAAAAAAATTAAATGCTAAGTACATTAATCTCAAATCTACAAGGAAGACAAAGTGAAGCTGGGCTAAGTTAGCTGCTGGAAGACAACACTCTCACCACCTGCCACATGGCCCAGCTCCTGGTGGCCTGGTGGCCCTTAAGAAATATCCAGGTGGAAGAATGCCGGGGACCTACGTGTAGTGACCTGAACATGTTTTTACATAAAGATAAAAGATTCTACTTAACAATTGGAGATAAAGGGCTAACAACACAAGAGTTCAATCAGTGTGTATAAACTGTTAGCTATTAGAGAGCCTTTTGGATGTTGGTTATAGGGAAGGATGGGAGAGCCACAGAGCTCTGAGCCCTGGCAGTGGGGACTTGCTGGCATCATTGTGTGGATGGTGGGGTAAAACAAAAAGAGGGGGTTGGGGGTTGACTGGGAACCGCCTCAGTGGTCTTCAGAGCTTTGTCTGTGGTACACCAGGACACGCGCGAGCTTGCATCCAGATATATTTGTGCAGCTGAAAATGATGATGGCTGTGCTTCAAATCTCGTAAAAAGCCAAAGTCGATCTTCAGTGTCTTAAAGTCCATCCCTCTCACTTTACAGGTGAGACTGCTGAGGCATAGAACATAAAAGGATTTGCTGGAAGGTCACAGTGTGAGTCAGTAGCAGAAACAGAGCGAGAAGCCATTGTCCTGTTTCATTCATTTAGCACATTTCTTAACTACCTACAACTGGCTACAAGCCGTGTTGGCCTAATAAATATTACTTCCCTTGTGCCTGGAGGCAATCATATACCTGGAGACTTTTTGAGGGGGTTGATATTTTTAAAAATATAATTGACTTCATATGAAGAATTGTTTTTAAGAGATTCCATTAATCAATTTATCCAAGTATAAAAATCTTGAGCCGAATGTATCTTTCGCTTATAGGGCACAGTTTAATCAATAAAAAATTAACTCATCTACCTGGTTTACTATATTACAGAAAAATGTAGTATTTTAATACCCCCTTCAAATCACTGATGAATGATTCTCTACCTAGCATAATGAGTAGGGGTAGAAAATACTCCCATTACAACACTGAAAATTTGCCTTCAAGAAAGTTTATATTGCAAATATCACACACATAATCCCAAATCCATAGAAAATTTTTAAAAAAGAACAGCCATGTTAGTGTCTTTAGCACTACAGTAGCAATTATGTCTCCTTCTGAGCCACCTGAAGACCTGTTTGCTACCGAATCAAAAAAGTAGGGTAATTGTCCTTTTTCATATACATTAGGAAAGTGATTTTTACTACCATGGATTTTTTTTCTTTTTTTTTTTTGCTGATTCTTCTCTGGGTTGGGTCCAGAGACTGACACTAAACTGGGCAGCAGTTACCCCAACCAGGGATATTTTATTGATTTTTTTTTTCCTCATTTCCATTGCAAACCTTTTATCACAGAGTTTGAATGGGCAACTGTTTTGCCAAAAAGGGAATTGATAATAGTGAGGGCTGTTCTGCAGAAGCCAGTCAGCCAGCTAGGAACACTTGCCAGTGCAATGTGGTAATATCTCAACAGTGGGCTGGGCTTACCTTTCAGATAGAACAAAGAGCATCTGGTTTATACAACCTCTGCGAGAAGCGTCTGTATGTGAGATTCCTTCTTTCCAGTTGAACAGAATAACAACTGGACACAACTTATTTCTTTCTTAGCTGAGCTTGGTTTACTCACTTTAGAAAACATGGTCTCAAAAACAAGGTAGAAATTATGACATTATGTTATTTGGTAATTTATATTGTAATAGAAGATACAAAGTTAAGAGTTGAAAACACAATACTTCACTGCTGTTCTTTTTATCACCCAGACTAATCAATCAGAAGTGATCTTGGTACATAGAGTAGAGTGTTCAACTTAGTCACTTGGCTATAAATTATGCCCCTAAGCTTGGATCCGCAACCAAGGGCCGTTAGGTGCAGCAGGATAAAATTCATTCGGGAGTAAACTTCTAACTAAAACTATGGGCTTCCTGGTGATTTTTGTTGTTGTTAATGAGGGAAATCATTTACTTAACAAACATTCCTTCAGTTCAAGTATTGTGCTAAGCTGCAGAGATTCTTGGTTCCCAAACTTACAGGGGGTGTGACCTTGGGCCAATCAGGCCTAGAAAATCCGGCTTCCTGACTTCAGGGGCCTTTCCTATACCCCCTACCTCAAGTTCATATCCCTCTCCTTAGGGAAGAATTAACCTGAGATAATTATAGATGGAGATCTTATCTTAGCACTCAGATCTCGAGGCTGATGAAGTTCTCCAGGAAGTATGATGATCAGAGCAGGCCTGGGAAACCCTCCCCAGGAAGGTGAGTATTGACAATATGGTTAGACTCACAGCTGGCCTCTGGCTTGCCTTAACCCAGGATCACAAAATGTGCTTTCATCAGTGTTAAATTTTTACAAAGAATGTTTGACTTTTTCCTTCTCCCTGGGATGTGAAGAAAAATGAAGCTGTAGGTAGGATACTTTGCTTAAATGGAAACTAGATCAATTTGGAATTAAGTGCAAGGTAAGTATATATTTCCATCTTTTTCCTATCACAGCTAACTTTGTAGGTGACTATTCCGACTGTGCAACTCAGGTGCAACTAGAGACATTTTCTGTTCAGGATGATTAGGATTTTATAAAACTTTATTATAAAATATTATCTGTGAAATGTCAGTTCAGTGGTTTTACAGGGAAACTAATGGGCTTATGGCTCTTAGCAAAATTAATATTCACATTACATGCGTGTCCTGATTTGAAAAGTGGACACACAACGTCCATGGGCATTATGTCTCTGTATAACTTTGGAGCAACAGAGTAAAAGGAGGTAACTTAAAATAAGAAACAAAAATGAAAGAAAAATGAAAAGAAAAAAAAAGAAGAAAAGGAAAATACTTTGAAGGCGCTTTTTCCATAGGAAAAAAATATTTTATTTTTTTAAGAACAAATTCAGTTTGAAACAGACGTGGAATGTGACTTCACGGATTTCATTTTCTGGGGCTAACTGCAATGTGGAACTAAAGCAGATTTAAAACCTATGACAGGCTATTAAAATAAAACAAAGAAAGAAAAAAATATTTATAACTCAAGCATAATACTGTGTTACTTACAAATTGGACAACGAAATTTTAAATAAATATTCATGGTACATAATTACGGCACAAATATGCAGCAATTTGGCAACCTTTTATACCATTTTTTCCTCATTACAGTGCAAAGGGGAATGACACTGCCGTTAAACAAGCTGTAGCTAAATACATTGCAAAATTCAGATTTTATACAAAACATCTTGCTTAGACTTTATAAAAAACCAACATTGCTCTATGTACACAATCTGGGTAAGAAAAGCCATTTCTGTCTTGTTTTCATGTGTATTTTTATTAAAAAGGTGAATAAGGCTACTGTAACACCCCAAATCCATATACAGTAAAATCTGAACCTATTTACAGCATCTTCACTTAAACATGATGGTGCAAATTCCAAAGTCAGGTGACTAGGGATGATAATACAAGCAAGGCATTTACAGTAACTTTCCAAAGCTGAACCAACTTCAAATAAAAGGATAGTTGGTAGATTGTCATATTCTGCACCAGACACAAAACAGACGCACAGAACACTTCAATTGGTTGCAGGTAACTCTTTATCGATCCATCTGGTTTTTCACAGTTTCGCATAGAACCAAAATGTAGCCAACTGATGATACATACATTTGATTTCATTAAAATCAGACTATTTCCCATTTTTCCCCTTCTTGTCCCTCTCCCCCATCCTAAAAGTAACTTTTGATGGCTTACAAGAAAATCTTGTCTGAATGCACATAAAGGAGAGGTTGGGGTGATGGAAACAATGACATATGTACTGTGGCTGGTCACCATGGCAACCCTCCACAGAACTATGATATAGATATATATAATATATATTGTGGATATATATTATACATATATGTACACACGTATACCACACACCCACTCATACATACACACACGTACTTTGGACCAACATCATTTTTCAGGTTCAGGAAATAGGGAATAATAATTTCTGTGACAACTCATTTCTGCAGGTACTCACTGGAGGTCTGAGAACCTTAAAATGCTGTCGCTACATTTTTTTTCTTCCAATTCAGAAAGCAAAGTGTTACCATAGTAACGGGACTATGTTAAAGATGTCTATTTTGCATAGCACATAAAAAGTAGGTTTCCTGTTTTCTCTACTTGTTTCCCGGAAGGGAGGGGGTGGGGGGAAGGAGAGGAGGAGGGAGCCAAAGCCAAACTTTCAACCGAAACCCCCTCGATGAGACCTGCTGGATGCTAGAGAACACTTCAGCCGATAAGGCAAGGGAAAACCCAACACGGAAAAGAAATGCCGGAACATCTTGTCATTGTTAAATATGTGATGCAGTAACATCAATTTCCTGGTATTTGGGGCTTGTATTTCCTAGTCTACGGTTATGTGAGATGCCTTCAGAGGACTTTGTTATTTTTGTATTTGCTCTCATTATTGTTATTTTTGGAGTGATGTTTTTCCCAGAAGGAGCTGTCCAATTTGTTTTTTTTTAAAGCACTGAGCCTTGGGACCACTTAATTGCCACAAATGAATTTCACATCTTCTGGTGTGTACTGTGTGCAATCTTAAAATATATATTAGTAAAAATCTTTCATCTTATATCCCTTGTGTTCTATATAGCTATTATAAATACATCCTATCTTCCTTCTCCCCCTCGACATCATAATTTATTTCCATCTTAAGGACTCTAGGAGGTTTTCCGTGTGTGCTTCACTTTGACACAGAGCACCGGGCGCTGTGGCCTCCTTCAGTACCTACCCTGCAGCCCTTGCACGGGACAGCACCGCCACAAACCAAAGTGTCGTAAGGCTCAACCAGGGAGAGGGACTTAAGGGGAGGGGGATCTGACCTACATTTTATAGATGAGAATTCTTTAATAACGTCAATGATGATGGAATTACAGCCTGTTCGACCTTTGGCTTTTAAACGTCTAGGTCAGGTTTGGCTCTCTGCTATTCTCCTAAATGCTTTCCCTGTGTTTAATAAAATGTGACAAGTATAGCAGCTGAGTCTGCTTAAAAAATCAGCCAAAGCAGACCGACTCTCCTACAGCTTCAGAGCTGTATATCTTATTGCCAGTACCACAACAGTCCTGCCCGAATATATCATCAGCGGCCTACTTTCTCCCTTCCCTCCAAGCCAGTTTCTTTGCCAACAATACCCCCCTTTGTTCCACCAAATGAAGAGGGACTTTTTTTTCCTCCTGCACATTGCTATTTGATAACAGTGAATTCTTCCCCATGCACTGTGATCCACTGTGTATGTTGTTGTGTCTCCTACTTGCCTCTTAAATCTTAGCAAAGCCAAAGTGCTGTGCTACCTAATTGGGTTGTTTTTTTTTTTTCTTTTTTCCTTTCCAACTTTCTGTTTCAGAGGCAGCAGCAGTGAACTGTGATTGCAGCCAGCCCTTTCCCCAGCCCCAGCCGGGGTTCCATGAACTCCTAGTCTTCCTCGGCTGACAGCCTAGCATCTGGCTAAAGGGCACCTTATTAGCAAACATAATTTCTAGAAAGGGATTACCCATCCGACTGAAGCTGTTGTTGCACACGGCTGGGGTAGGGGACTCTAGACTTGAGTGTTCCATCGGTGATGCAGAATGTGGAGCGGAGGGAATCTCAGGGGAGGCGCTGCAGAGCCCTGGATGACGGGAGGAGTGAGACAGTGAGGACTAAACGCTAGAGATCTTTGAAAACTTTAATTAGCCCGAGGTCCGTGTGACAAGTCCAGTGTGCGCCGCGGGGGGCATCCCCCAGGCAGAGGCCAGCATCCCCAGGCGTGGTGACCCGGGGCACCCGGCGCCGGCCCGGGAGGCTCACCCGCTGCCTTCCCGTGGCTCCCGCAGAGGCCTGAGTGACCTCACACATGGCTTCGAGGCTGAGACGGCGCCCGCACAGCCGTCCGAGTGGGTACCCCCTGCACAGTCTTCCAGCTTCCAGGGAGGGTTTGTGTTCACCAAGGCCGAAGTGCTACAGACTAGGTAAGCTGTCCAGCTCAACAGGGCTCTTCCGACAAGGAGTGTGTCCCCTCCGCCCCGGGGCTGTGCTTCAGTCACTTCGCCAGCACGCGGGCTCGTGAGACCCTTAACGGGACGCGTCGGGACAGCAAGTTTCCTCTGGGAAAGCAGGGTACCGCCTGAGTGGCCCTCAGACCTTGTAGTAAATGTTCGCTGGGCTCTGGGGAGGCATCTCCTGCACGATGTACACCGGGTGCCCATAATCCCCGCTGACCTTCTCATAGTGAGGGCAGAAGACACTGTCCGCAGTCCTTAAGGGGATGATAATGTCACTGGGCTCCGAGCCGTTGTTGTTGCCGCTGCGCTTGGGCGTGGCCAGCGTGCTCAGCGACAGCGTGGTCGTGTGCTGCGGCGAGTGCTTCCTGTGTCTTCTCCGGTACTTCAGCAAGAGGACCACCAGGGTGATGATGATGACGATGAAGATGATGCAACCTGAAGCAATCCCTGCGAATAAGGCCACTTCGGAACCGAGGATATTGTTCCCCGAATGCCCGGCGCTGTTGCCGTCTGTGCTGGAACCTGCGTGCGCCGAGAGAGAAAGAAGAACAGAGGTAGTCATCGCTGTCCCAGCGCTGATGGGCTGCCTCTGTGACCCTTACACATGTGACAAATAAGCAGGGCCAAAGACCTAACTGGCAGGCAGACGCTGACAAGCCAAATACCTGGTCTGATAGCTGAATGCACAGGACAGAGGGAGGCAATCAACGGAAAGGAGATGTGTCCCGAGGCCGGACTTTCACGCCACCCCAAGCCACACCTGTCCTCATCCTCCGACAGCCAGCCCTGGATCCTGCTTTATCTTTTAAAGGTGGTGGCCAGCCTGGGGCAGCAGCAGGGAGAAAAAAAGCAAGTGGCCAATTCTCCAGGTCAGTGTTTGGTGCTCGCCCTGCTCCTGCCCTTCCGTTTAGAAACGGTGTTTCATGTGCGTCTTCAAACAGCCTGTCTTCTAAAGAAGAAGCTGCCTACTGGCAGAACAGCTCCAGAACGTGAAAAGAGGGACGGGGCCTGGGAAAATGTTCAACTCTAACTCGTTTGTATTATTTGATTTACACTTAAAATATATTTGGAAGGCAGCAGAAACTCTCACACTGAACAGACTGCCAGCCCAAATGTTAAGCACTAAAAAATTGCCTGGCATCATTATATTATCCATTTATCAGTTTGTCACAAGAATTTGACACATCTTGTCATTGAAAGTTAGAAATAACAACCTCCCTCCTTGACTCTTGGAAAGAGATGGAATATTGCTGCAGATGCTAAATTCACACAACTACCAACCAAGCATACAGATCCCTAATACAACACTGCTGACGTCTGCTCAACAGCTACTATATAAGGAATTCATTAGCATGGTAACAAATACATAGCTGTTTGTTCCAAGACTGTCAAGAAAATGAAGTTCAATGACAGCCAATTTTATCTGGTATTCCATACTTTTGTCAGGGATCTGTTTAATATTTTATTTTACATGGAAAATGTGAAAAAAAAACCTAACAATAACCACTAAAAACATGCTATTATGCTATATTTGAAAATGTTACCATCTAAAACTTAGAAGAGGATCAATTAGGCTCTTTGTGGATTAGATATAATTAGATGAGGGATTAGCACATTAATTATATATACATTAACATCGGCTTTAAGCTGGCATTGACAACGAGCTTGATAATGTGTCAGCCAATGAAAACTTTGGTCTGACAGAGTAGTACTAATAACCGCCACTTACATCTGATAAATTCTACTCTTTTGAAGGTAAGACTTTCATGGGAATGAATTATTTTGTTCTTACTGAGTGTAATTAATAATGACTCACAGACAGCAAAGGTTACTAATGTCTGTTAACTACTAGTTAATCCTACTAGTGTAGAAGTACTTTGACTCTGTTCTACCTCTTGAGATACTACTAAGAGTGTGGCACCCACGGACCTACAACACACAGATCATGCTGCTATACCTGGATTTGGTTTTACGAAGGGGCTTGTTGTTGAACTTCTTCCATTTGTACCAGCTTCTAGTTCTGGATGTCTTGTTGGATCATTATTCCTGGTTGATCCAGCAGAACTCGCATCTATATGAAAAACAAGTGATTAATTACGGCACAGACATCTGATGATATCTGGCTTTAGGAGCTGCATATATATCTCAAGAGGCATGAATAGTAATGAACATAAGATTCTTTATGCAAAGTACTGTGAAATACAAGAATATAATTTTTCTTTTAAAACAAAATGGTTATACTAAGTTATTTCAGAGGTTTAGATTGTGAGGCCATCTGTGGAAACTATAGGGATCTTGCATTTGGCAGGAAAAGCATTGCAGATGACATTTCAATTTAACTGAGCAAGTTGATTGACTACTATACCAATTCGTAATTAGAAGAATAATTCTTTCTTTCTGCACAATAGGTTTATCTATGTAAGAAAAGGCACAATGAACAAAACTCTTCTGTAGTCAAGATTCAGAAATGAGCAAAACTGCAGAAACTTTTAGTTTTCATTCTGGATATTTTGATTTTTGAACCAAAGAGGTGTTTTGCTTTTTAAAAAGAAATATCTCTTTCTCTTTCTCTCTCTATGGCAATAGATATTCTACCTGGCTGACCTTAATGCTTACAGAGATCTCCATCCAGTAAAAGATGCTTAGTACATTGATTTGAGGAAATCTGTCAGTGGCTCAAGGTGCAGAGAAGGGTTTGCTTTCGACACTAAAGAGAAGCATGAACGAAGGTGAGTCTCATCAACATTAGTGCCACGCTAGCTGGGGGGTTTAACCAGATCACAGTGGCTTCACGAAGCAGCAGATGGTCTTTACCTTGTCCAACTTTCATGAGGATCTTCATGGCTCTTGTCTGGCACACCCCTCCCTCCTGGTTATCCAGGCCCTCCAAAGACCCATTTGATGTAGCTGATTAAAAATAAGATGGACAAAACAAAAAAATAAAGAAAAATCAGGAAATCAATAAGCCAAGTTTACATGAACATGAAATGTCTGAAAACAATTTGAAAAATAAGAATTCACTCTTAGTCACAAGTTTTCTGAAAGTATGGGATGCTGAAAGCCAAAAAGAAAAAGAAAAAGAAATAAAGAAAAATGGATACTGGAAACACTGCCGCGTGTATGTTAGCTGGTTCCAAATTTACTTAAGCACTTTCTCCTTCCTTCACAAATGACTGATTTAATATTTGTCTATAGGTAAAAGGAACAGTATCTTACAAAAAGCCTACCGACTCTTTTGGGGTCAAACTCAGAAGAGCAAAAGAGTTAATATGGCCCTTCCAAAACGTGGTAATCATCACACGACACCTGCTTCCTCCACTACAGATTTCCTGCTTCAAGAACAATTAGCTTGATGCTCTGTTTGTCAAGCATCCAAGTTCTATAAACACTAGACAAGGAGCCTCCCACAGCCCTTTTCTTCTTTTTCCAGCCTTATACATGCTTAAGAAGTATACAAGGATTCAGGACTTCACAATCTGACTTTTATCCTTCCATCATTTTGTAAACCCAAAAGAATGCGTGTGTTCTTGCCAATATCAACCTCGCTCAACCCCTTCAACCAAGCTACCTGTTGGAGGAAAACTATGGCTGGATAGAGGGTTAGCACACACGCCCACCCCTTAACCCTAACCCTAACCCTGTCTGCGTCCTATGGCGACCCTGGACACAAGGGGGAACTTTTTTGCAACCATTTGCCTATGTTTATCAGCTTGACTCACTTTCCATCTCGGCAGTGAGAGGCAGGGCAAAGGACAGAACCATTCTACCATTCTCAATGGTTTTTGTTTTCTTAAACAGCCTGTGCTTTACTCTATTTAAACAAATTCCTGTTCTGTCTCTTTAGACCTGTGAGTTCTGTGAATAGCTTTGTAACTAAAGCTGTAAAGAGATAGGCTGCCAGGTACTTCAATAAGGAACAGGATTTAAATTACGGTTCAAGTTCCAGAAGAGAAAAGAAGGTGGAGAATGCTAGACATCTTCATTCCCCTAAAGTTCAAGGGGCAAGGAACAAAAGTGTTTCATATACATTTCTGCAATTTAAATCAACTTTCTACTTTGATTATCAAAGTCTCTGTCCACCAACATTGTACTTTGAAAGACACTGAAAAGCGATAGGTCCTGGCAAACATAAATCCCAAACACAGTCTTTTAGCTGGGTCATTTGTTTTCCAAATAGTAGATCAGCAAACAAGTTCTATATGTGTTTATAGTAGAAATATGCATCCCATGGATAATTACATTAACAGAAAAATAAGATACTTATTTACTCATATTTGTTTTCTTGAATTATTAACTTTTACTGTCACTCTTTTGCTTAAAAACAAAGGCTGCCTCTTCTGTGTGCAAATGTCTCCCTGCTTCTCTGAGTGCTTGCTTTTAACTTACACTGTCTCACGATCACATCTTCTTCTGCTATTGCTGACACAAACCTTTTCCTGAGAAACCAGGCAATAATTGCCATAATAATAATTTTGGGGGGAGAGGGTGGTAAGAAGTCCACAGTATCTGTTTGTAGACTATTGAGAAAATGTTTGGCAGATAAGTAAAGTCAAATACCTAAAAACTTTGTCTGCTTTTGTGAATCAAAAGAAAAAATATGTTTTTCAATTCTTTCTCTTTCTCCTTTTCTTTTCCCTCCCTCCAGTATGTGCCTACATTTCCAAGTACCCTTTCTTCCCAAAAGCTTGAAACAGTATGGATTTCTGTGAGCAGATTCTATTTCTGGAAAGTTTCAGAGCAGCACTTAAACCACAACTAATTGTTTAGAGTTTTCTCATTTGATTTTTCCTAAAAATTAGACTATGTCTTCACATAGAATAAAGTGGAAAACTGATGTCTCTCTTTAGCTGTTAATTTAAAATGTTTTAGTTTACTTAATTCAAGTGGAATCCCAATGTTTTAAAATTCACATATGCATAAATGCATCTACATGCAAAAGTGCACCGAAACTCAAAGTTAAATGACGAACTTTTTCTTGCCAAAAGTTTCAGCATGAAACTGAAAAATGACAAGATCTGAAGGGCAGTGCGTGGAAAGCAAAGGAGGAATATAGATTTGTTCATTTTAATCTTGAAGGGAAAAAAAAGTAAAAGATTCAGATACAAAAGAAAAACAACTAAATGAATACCAGAAAGGCTAAGACAGGCATGGTACAGCAGAATCATTCATAAATATAATTCAAAACTTCATTTGCAGAGGGAGAAACTACCAATGACTTCTGCTTTTTCAAACTGGAAGCGCAAGAGGCACATGTAATTTGAGTGACTTCTTTTTCTTTTAAGTTGTAGGTCAATGCCTTTTCTGAATATCAATGCCTTTGTGCAGCGCTCCCTAGGTTTACCAAAATGATGTCTGAACAACTCCCAAATGTGAAAAACTCTAAAAGTATTAAAATTAAATCTATAATTTAACAATGTATAATTTAACACCCACAGACCTTAAGACAGTAGAAGGAAAACTGTGTTGCATAAGCATGAAACTGCTTTGCACCTTTAAGAATTGAAACTGTTTTATTCCTTGGTTAACAAAAAAAAAAAAAAAAAAAAAAGCTTTCACGTCCTAGAATTGAATAAAGGAAAATCTACAGATGCTGCTACTGTAGGTTCTCCCGAAGCCAAGGCTACTGCTTGTTTGGGGGAGGTGCTGCTGAAGCGGGGAGGGTGAGTAAAAGGGGGCGGAACATTCTGAGTGAGGACAGTTTTCCCGCTGCATTCAGGACGCTGCTTCTTTTCCTTTTAAGTCAACTTGCAACTTGCAAAGGTTACTGGAAGATATTGAAAAAATTCCTTACTAACGTTAAAAAAAATTACTAACCCAAACACTTGGCTGTTTAAAAAAAGGCTAAACTTTAAAATGCTGTCATACATGTTCCACCATGATAGATTTTTGCCATAAGTTAGGCATGATCTAAGTTGTCACAAAAAACCCCGTTTTAAGATGTTAGTACCAACAGAAATGTCAGAAGGTAAACTTTACAGCAAGTATAACATAATTCAGAATGACTTCAATCTATTCTATGTTTGATGTAAATATAATTTCCCATGGTGAAAACTAACTTCCCTCTTTCCTATTACATCCTCATCAGGGAGTATAATTCTAATTCTAGAGGTCCCCACCCTGCCTTGAACAATGACACAGCCCAGAGCAAACTCTGAGATAAAACCATGAGATTAATATTCTGATTTCTCTTGCAACAGTCACCAAGAAGCTGTAAAAGCCTTAGTGGCTGATTTTGAAAAATAACAAGAAATTGTGAATGCTTGGAAATAAAATGTATTTCCATTTTAGGAGATAATTTTGCAATTATTTTTATTGTTCATTTGAACATACTGGGACTTTTTAACTTAGAGAAAGAGCAAAAATAAATTGTTACCTCATCATATTTAGTTTTTCTTTGTGTCTCTCTACCAGCATTATCTAAGGCAGCCACAACCATAGTATTACCAACTGGATGAAATCGTTTTAATCACTGAGAGAGAAAAAAATAACATTATTATACCTAAGCTTTTAGCACCCACATATTTTTTTCCTTGGCTCAAGGAAAAAATAGGCTTTATAAATTTAAAAATTACTAGAAGACTTCTCTATTCAGTTGGAAAACAGGCTTAATAAAGATACATGGGCATTTTACAGCCTGCTTTTAAAAGCTTTTGCTTCAGGGGTCTAATTGCAGGTAGTAAATATGCAGAAATCACTATATTTCCTCCCAGGGCCTAATTTCCAGTGGGTGGAGATTGCTGTTCAGCAAAAAAGTTCCCTGAATTCACACTGTCCATAAGTTCTGCAGCACATCTGAAAGTACATGGCCAACGTCTGTGGCTACCCATTTATTTGCACCTATACTTACTTGTTCTTAGTCATTGGGAAGAGGACACTGGTTACGTGAATAGGAAAAAAAAGAGAGAGAGAGAGAGAGAACCAGTCACTAGTAAAACAGGCTAAAAGGGCAAGAATATTTCTGGCTGTGTTTTTTAGACCAACCCCACAGAGAGGAAATAATATTACATTTGAACAGGTCTTATTTGATTGTATTGCTGTGCTCCCCAGGAGGCGAAGCTGCAGCTCCATCCTGTGTTTAGTCCGTCACATTGGTAAGAAGGTGCTAATCAGATGGAGAATCAAACTTCTGGATTTGTGCGATATATGGGTCTCATCCTCAGAGAGATTAGGAATAGGGGTAGTACACAGTATCTTACAGAATGATGCCATTGCTATGAAGGGAAAATTTTAGGTCCTTATGGAAAGAATGAAACATCAAGAAATACTAATACTATGGAGGATATTTCAAACTATTTTAAAATATAGCTTATTGCTATGAGGCCAGGATGGGGTGGAGGGCTGATGGACACTTGAAAATAAAAATTTATATCAACTTCATCAAAGAAGTCCCCCAGAGAGACAGCTAATAAGCATACAGGATCAGGGAAACCATGGGGCAGGAAGAATAAGAACCTTTCTATAAGGATATAAAGCTGCATCTGGCATAATTCACTCTCATTGGATCAGAAACAAGCAGCATTGCATGAAGCTCCTCTGTTGATATCATACTCTATTTCTACTACTCCCTTCTGCCATGTCATCGCCCACTAGCCCTGCTCACTCTGATTTCTGAGGCCAGCCTTCCCACGCAGTCTCCTTAAGCTCAACACAGACTCGGGGAGACCAGAAAGAAGCATGTTCATTGGCAAACTGAGAAGCTAAAAAAAAACATAATCCATTAACAACCCAGAAAGCAAAGCTGTGACTTTAAATAAACATAATACACCAAACTAATTACTGTTTTCTCATAAATCTGAGTGCTCAAAAAATAAATAAATAAATAAATAAATAAATAAATAAATAAGGTGCGTGAGTTGAACAATACAGAGGCCAAGAAAAATGTAATGACTTCATGTGAACATGAAGGAACCCAGGAAGCTAAGATCTATCCACTTAACATCCTGACATCAACTCAAATTCAAAATACGTGACGCAAATCCAGAACATGTACTATGGAAACAGGGATTCAACTTCTAGAAGTCAAATTAATGTAGTTTAATGCCTTGAGCTTCACACTTCTCCTCTGAGACACTAACTTAGGAGGAGAAAAGTTCTAAACATGGGAATGAGAACATCCACTGAATGCCAGAACTGAAATCCTGTTTCTTTAAAGTTAATTGATAAAAACTTCGGAGACAGAAACATCTTTATAATGTGCCAAAAGGAAGAAGAAAAACTTATTCCTTTCTTCTGATTTCTTCCTTTTGATGTGTTTTTTGCTGTGGCTTCACAACGAAAGGAATGAGGAATATCCCATCACAACTTTCCAAGGGCCTCATTATTCTCATTTGGCTCAATATCCAAAAAGTTCAGCCTTACTTCAAATCACTCAGCATGTCATCCAATAATACCAAATTTGTCTTATCTTAGAGCAAAAGTTTTATGGCATACTTCTTTAAATGATCTCATTTTAAGAAAGAAAAACACAAAAATATTTTCAAAAAGAAACATATATTCACCAAAAGAATATATTAAAAAGAAAAACAAAACCCTCTACTTGATGAGATAGTTCTCAGGGACATTTGATTAACTCTTTGTTTTGCACGTGGGGAACTGTTCACAGCTGGAAAACTGTATTTATCAGTGATGTAGGATGTCTGGAGCTTCTCACCCAAAAAACCATTGTTCTAGTATGACAGGAAGAATCACTTGAATTAATACCACACTACTATGGTTGTGTTTTGAAATTTTAAAGCAGTAAATCAGACATTAAGAAGTAATAACTGGTGAAGCCTCAGTGACTTTTCTATATAACAAAATTAATTAGTTTCTCCACTAAACAGAGTGATTTGGAAAAGTGAATTCTAACATGGAGTCACAATTTTTAGACCTTCCTTTCTGTTTCCTAGCATTAAAATGCAACTAAAGATACCAGGTATCAAGTACAAATGGATGCTCTTGAATAAAATGGTATAATTTCATTTCCTTAATTTCAAGTACTTATGAACAATAACAGGACATTCTATTGATAGCTCAGAAATAAGAGGAGTTTTTAAAAAATGTAGCAACTTTGAAACAGTTCAGTAAGCTGTTTTTGTTTGTACATGCACTTAAAAGATTTTAATCCATACATTACTTAACCACTTTTACTTGGGGAGAGAGAAGATGCAAGGGTACCTTGTAGAACTGACCCTATCAGAACATATGAGGCATAGACACTGGGGAAGACCGACGTATTGAGAGGACAGTCACAACAGAAAGCAATAAACACCACACCCAGAGCCTAAGGAATTCTATCACAGCTTACTCATAAAACCTTTTAACCGTTAAAAACTGTATGAAGATCGAGTAAATGACCATCAGTGAAGATGCTAAGAACATGGTTATCTTTGACAATATGGACCTGAAAAGTTACCGGCTACATACACTCAGAGTGAAAAAGACAGCAGAGGAAGAAAGCAGCAAAGGCGTATCTACCTGTGTGCGTGTGTGTGCAAGCATGTGTGCACAGAGAGGGTATCTACATCAAGAATAGAAATCTCTCCAGGCTCAATCCAGCACACTGGCACTTTTCTGAGGAAGATAAAACAGTACTGGCAATAAACTACACACACATACCCTTTTTTTTTGCTGCTAGAGACATGTTTAGGCACATGAGATTATTTATGGAGTGGTTTATAATACTTTATTTCTCTCAAAATATTGCTTGCAACACCTTGGCATCTTGATTTTTAATGAATTCTGTTGAGTGAAAACATCTCTTTCTAAGTCTAAAATTTTATTGCTAAAAGTTATCATGATTTATGCAGGGAGAATCTCTCATCAGGTAAAAAAAAAACATAATTTCATTAAAAAAAATAAAAGCTTTTCATCTAGTATCCTTTAAGGGAGTATTTTTTATTACCACAAAGTTAATATAGTGAGAACACACAGTCAATGGTAAAAGAATAAATAACTTCACATAGAAAAGTCAAGCTTAATATGGACCAAAACCTACTGAGAAAGATGAATTGTGTTTTAAAAATGGGTGGCCAGATGAGCACTTCAATAGTAATGACTAAGCTCACATTTTTTTTAAAGAAAAGAATAATGTAAGAGTTCTAAAGATAAAACATAATTCCCTATTGTCTATGTTAGCTTTACTTAAGCATTTTAGATTTTTAAAAATGAAAGTTCCCAGGCAAGAGATAGTGATAATATCTAATAAAAATATTCTGAACCATAAAGAAGCATGTGCTTGAGTGAATTATTTCCAGCACATAATCCATTGCCTCTTCTTGAGTTTTTAACAGTCTCAGTCATTAAAATATCCTTGCAGAGATACGGAAATATCTAGCTAGGAAAGGGTCAGAGTAGAAAGTTCATAGTGGGGAGGGTGCACATCCTACAAGCCTCGCGCTCATTCTGCTGTCACTAATCACAGGCAATGATATTAATGACCCAGTAATTGGAAGACGAGTAGCACTGAAGTGGAAAACATCCATCTGAGGCAGAGTTCATCTCTAGGTGGTAGGACTTCACCAGTGACTGAGTTAATGTCTGCTGACAGTTTAGAATCTAACACTGCAATGAGAAAATGTGCCACTCATGCTATAATAGTTTAGACAGACATGATGTTATTTGCTTTGACCATTTAGAGACCAGCAGTAACCCCAAGAAAGTGCCCCTATTTAAATTTGCCCTACACATGAACCTTATTCCGTTCAAGGGACATGTTCTATATTCTAAGAATCCAGAGTAATTTTCCACATGTTTGCTTCAATAAAAGAATACCTTCATCTCGTGTTTAACATCAGGAACAACAAAACTGGGCTACTTCACTAATGCAAAAAGCCATTTGCAAAGCAGAAATGTCTTTCAGCAACACACAGCCCTGCTCCTCTGTAATGGGATCAACTACGGTTCTGCCTGGGGTTTTGCCAGTCCACCTGACCATCTGTCCACCTGTCTGTCCATCCGTCCATACAAGAAAAGTACAGCACTTGTACTTGGCTAAGGACATTTGAAGTCTCTTATTACCTCTATTTGTATGTTTGAGAAATTTTTATTTTTAGTAACTTTACTACTTAGCAACTTTCTACTGAGTGGCTCAAAGTACTTGCTAATATTGTAAAAACACAAAATAGCATACACTTATTGAAGCAATGGAATTGATTAATAGTAGAGCTAAAAAGAAAAAGAAAAGTCAGAAGTTTTAACAAAATGCTATTATAACCACCTTTTCCCAGTGGCCCTTCCTCCTTCCCTACTACCCTGGAGAATTTTCTTAGTTCAACTTTGGGGGCATATGATTGCTAGTTAGTTATATGTTACACAATACATGACAAGGCATCAGTACCAACATGTTTGACACAGCATAGAGTTCATCATTTATAGTTCATGAGCTTCCTTACTATTGCTATGTATGCAATATGTATGTATACTCTCTTTACTGTCTCTATATATGCACTATGTATGTAGGTATATTATCTTCACTATTGCTATATATGCAATATGTGTGTATGTATACTCTCTGTACTATATGTATGCATTACATATGTAGGTATACTATCTTAACTATTGCCATGGATGCACTTAAATGTTTGGTGACCCAGGAGGCATGGTCATAAACTAACAACACTGGTCTAAGCGTCTGACAGCCCTGGATTTAGTTCTGTTTCTGACATTTCATGGCCATGTGAACTGTACTAAGCTACTCATATTGTCTAAATTTCAGTGTTCTCACAGTGATAAAAATTGGTCTATCACCTGTGCTTCAAGACTCTAAAGTGAAGTATGAGTCTGTGAAGGCCACAACACTTTCCTAAGTGATCAGACACCCAGCCTGAGATTTTGAAACTTTAGGAACAAATGTGTGACTCTTAAGAACTATATAAATAAGGTTTCTCAAAGTAATATTTCTTATGTCTTTCCATGCCTCTTCACTATTTTTTAAGTGTTTTATTTTGCTTCAAATTTTTATCTTTTTGATGAATACTTAAAGGCTATTAGGAAAGAAACTTGTCCTCTTTCATGCTCCAGTATTGTTCAATTATTTATAAATCTAAGTGAAATTTTGAAAAGTCATAAGCATAGGGGCTGGAGATAGTAAAATATATACTATGAAGTAATAAGGCAGTTTTATTCTGACCACTTCCTAAGTAATTCTTTTTTCTAAGTAATCTTCATTTCTCATTCGCTCAAACACCTATTTTGCATACATAGTTTTTAGTCCTTCCCCCTCCTCCAATAATTCTTCACTGCTTTAAGAATCAGAGCCGTCTTATTCTTTCACTGGTTATTTTGGGAATAAGGACTGGTACTCACAGGGCCATCTCTGTCCAGCTGTAAAGAGATAAGCTGTCACCACTGCCTAGGTGACGCCATTTAATGGGAACAGAGAGCCTCTGTCCACAATAGCCTTATCCTGTTACGCACTCTGGGCGATCAGGGACAAATATCCCAATGGTCACAACTCCATTAGACCCGAGAGCCAGAAATTTCTCAGCACAATCTCAAGTTAAGCAGAAACTGAGACTTCATTCCTTATGTGTAAAGCACTTAGCTTTATTCCTATTAAATTCAACAAGCAGCCTTAATGATATACACCAGGACAGCCTTCAATACAGCCAGAAAAGGACTTTTATGTTAGGAAATAAGAGAAACAATGCTTCTAATTATCAGACTAATGGACTGATCTACACTTTCCCAGCTTGTCTCAGTGATAAGGCAACTCTGACACATTTTCTTTTCTGGAAGATTATTTATACTACTTTAGGATGCTGCCAAAATTATCAATAAAAATACCGTATTTTCTTTGGGTAATAGGGAACTGAGGAAAAATCCCGGCAAGGCTGGTGAAATGGAAATTGGGAAAAATGATTATATGTATCTGAAGACTCCTCCCCTGACTGTCTCTTTTGGGTCTTACAAAGGATCCGCTAACAAGCTTGGGCAATTCTAGAAACAAAAAGATACATAAATGCATGTTTCTTGGTAAAGGAAGCCCAAGGACAAAAGGCCTTTTATAGCATTCAAAGAAGACAAGGGGGAAGATCTTATAATTAAGTTATGCAGCATTACTGAAACTTGTAAACTCTCTGGAGTTTCATCTTACGGGCGGACTTCAAGTCAATGAAGCTTTTAAAGCCCACCCCAGGCCCTCTGTAGCTCCCAGCAAAGCACAGGTTTGCCTCCAGTCTCATGCCTCACACTGCTCCTCTGCTCGACAAGTTAACCTTTAGCTGTGCTGATTTGGTGCCAAGCATGGAAATAAGCACTTTACGTATCTTACCCCATTTAAATTTCCATCAACCCTGTGAAGTAGGTACTATCATTATTTCCATTTTACGGATGAAGAGACTGAGGCAGAGACAGTTAAGTTACTTGTCAAAGAGTATTCAAGAGCCCAGTCTGTCAGACCCTGACTCTTCACTACTATGTTAATCTATTTCTCTAAGGGGTGTGCATACTTATCCCCCAAGCACCCAAATGTACAGTCTCTAGCAAGATTCTGATGAACATTCTGTTACAAAGATGACAGTCCTAAGTTAAAAATAAAAATGTGTTTAAGTGCTTGAACTCAGCAATTACGTGCAAGGTATCAAACATAAATCCTCTCCCCTCAGTCAGAGGACCTAAGTGACAGGCTGATGTTGCTACATCACTAAACCACTGGATGACATTTAATGATGGAAATGTGGCTTTTGCTACATTTATCATACATAAGTAATTCATCAAATAAAGCACATAATTACTTCATAGAGCCTATATATTCTTATATATTCTAAAAGAGATCTATATGTTAAAGGATATTTGAAAACTCCCACAACTATTTCACTAGGGAAAGAGATTATGGAATATTCATTATATTTCAGTGCCACTAGCCAAACCTACTTCACAGAAATAAGTAAATCAAAAACAGGAAAACCCCCCCCATATATATGCTTAGCAAAAATAAGGAATAGAATCTACAATACAGTTCTTCTGTTTTGATTCTTAAAGAATATTGTATCACTATATTTGTGCAAGCATTTTACTATATTTTGTGATTTTGCTTAGAAGTGGAGTATATGCCTAAAAAAATAGCAAAGCTGTTTATGGAGCATTCCAATTTTACATGCTCTTACTTAAAAAAAAAAATGCTTTAGGCAACTAAACTAATGAGGGGCCTAAGAAATGGTAACTCCTCTAGACTCATTCAGTGTTGCTCAAGGATGACTTTGCCAAGGCAAGGAAAATGAACCACTGTGAGCACCACCACTGGGTACATATTATAGAACAACCTTCAATGAAACAATCTTTGGAACTGACGACTTCTAGACTATGCCACAAAACCATGTCTTAGCTATCAATTTGCAGCAAGATAACACAAAAGCCACACAATTTAAATTGGGAGGTGCTCCGCTAATATGGTTTTCTTTGTCTAACAGCTCTGCCGTGGCTACTGCTCACTTAAAAGGTATTAACACAATGGCATTCATTTTTCATCCATCTCTGACTCACATAATCTTGGTAGTGTGATGAAAACCTCTTTGTAGGTATTAATATTTTGCAAGGTTTTATGCTAAGGTTGGATAACCAACCCACAGAACCTTTGCAAGGATAGCTGTTGCAAAGGGCCAACACACCAAACTTGCTGACTCATTCAGCTCTGGGGTGTCACCTCTAAAAAGAAACTGTAAACCAAGCACAGGAAGTACCTCAAAGAAAACTTTGTGGGATGAAGGCTGGGAACACAGGAATGCTTTCCCAATATTAATTGGAATGTTTACTAAGTCTAAGACAGAGCTTCCCTTGAAAATGGGCACTATCAAAACAGATAGTTATTTCTTAAACATTTAAAAAATTTTAAGACCTAATAAAAATACACAGATTATGTAAAATACTTACTACGTTTTTAAGGCAATTAAGGATCTGAATGTAAGAAAGAACAGGGGGCTCTTCTGACCAAATACTCATAATATCTCCATCCTTGGATCAGGAGATTTTATTATGCAAATTAGGCCCAAGGCTAATTACTAAAATAGGTCACTTGAAAAAGTCAATTCCAAACAAGAAGAAAACCCATACACAGATGTTCCTCAACTTAGATGGGACTACGTCCCAATAAACTCACGCTAAGTCGAAAATACCATTAAATTGAAAATGCATTTGATGCCTCGATAAACCTATCAGAAAGCCAAAAATCATAAGTTGAACCGTGGTAAATTAGGACCGTTTGTGCATCATTTTGCCACAGGTCAAGAGCAAATAATCATCTATGAGAAGAATAAATGAGGGACGCACATTATTTTGCCAAATCGTTTCCTAAGGGAATTTAGTGGATACTCCGTAGATTTAAAAATACAGTTCTAATTAATAATTAATATTTACATTTAAAACTCAAAACCGTGATGACTATATTTTAAATCAAGTAACATTACAAATCAAATTAAATGTCTGTATGAGAATTTACGGCAGATCTTGTCCATTTCAACTGGAGAGCAACCACAGTAACAAGTGACCCTATGTGGGATTGTATGTTCAGTTGCAAGATGGCCTGGAACTGCAGGAGACCACCGTCACTGGCCCGAACAACAACAACACTAAAAGCACTTCCTACAGAAGGAAACTAAAGTCCAAAGAAATAAGTAACTTTCTCATTAAGCTCAGGCAGCAGGACCTGGGACTCAAGGCTCCTGGCCCAACTCTTCTGAAATACTGCTCCTTTAGGGCACTACCCTATGCCAGTCAGTACCTTTGGACTTCGTTCCCCATCAGGGTAAATCAAGCACTACCCCAAAGTATCAAATCTCTATCTGTTTTTCCTTCCCATGGAAAGAAACCAGCACACAATAACGATGATGTTGATAACCCTGCCAGCTGTGAAGGTGCTGACCAGCTAGACACTATGCTTTGGAGTTAAATACATGGAGTATATATTGCAGAAACAGAAATACCAGTATTATTTACTGTATAAAAGTGATTCAATGATTTCAAGTGTTAAAAATATACTTGTAAATTTGAGTACTTTCCATCATGCTACCTAACACTTTTTTATGAATGTACTGATATAAAAATTACTACCTTCAAACATTTTCCTTCTTCTCAAAAAAGACAGTAATAGAGCATGACTCTGTGTGTATGCGTTTGTTTGATATGGAAAGCAGTGACTTTTTAAAATCCCTTAATTGTTTTGGTGCCTTGGAATTCTTGAAGAAGCAATACAAAGTCAATATTAATTTCTAAAACTATTTTAAAATTTGTTCTTCGAATTTCCCATTTCCTTTCAAGGGAAATGCAAATAACAAATTTCAAGGAGCTTTGCTGTAGGGTGAGAGAGAAATTGGCTTCTACATTTTTCCGAGTATCTGAAATGCCTTCCTATGCCTATGCTGTGGTAGAAATCTTTCAACTCTCTGCTGAAAGTCTCCCTGGACTTTCGGCAAACTTCTGAGCCCAGGGTCCTTTACCCAGTCCTGGGACAGTCTCCCAACCAGAAACATTCAAATAGCCCCTTATTGTTTCAAACTTGAAATCCTCAACTCTATTTTAAGAAAGATTCTTTCATCCCAGGCTACCACATGCTTTTGCACTATAAATCATAACTCTGTGGAGAGTTCTGGAGGTCAGAGTAGCTCAGCTAACTGCAATGAACCTGTTAATGTGGTATGAGGAACTTTCAAAAAAAGAAAAATAAGATGCCATTATTGTGCTTTGCCTGTAATGCCCATCCTTCCAGTTTACGAGCCCATCTTCTCTGGAACGATAACTTCATGAGGAACACGTACTATTTATTATACCACCTTGTTCACTGTTGAATCCCTAGCACTTAAGCACAGTCTCTGACACAGAATAAATACTAAATGAATGGGTGAATGAATGGATGGATGGATGAAGAGAAAAGGCATTGCACAACCATGGTGAGTCAGAGCTTCCCCCATGTTTGTTATTTTTTAACCACTGGCAGCTTTAGTTTATTGGGCCACAGAAAGATCTCATCTATTCCAGGGAACAGTGAATCCACTCATACTTTGTTGTCCTGTTAGTTTCCATTTGCTGTTGATGCTAATTAACAGACAAGTTTCATCAAGAATGTTTCAAATTACTTATCATAATTAGTCAGTCACTGATCAAACAATGGGTTTTTTATTACACCGAACAAAAGAAATGTCTTACAAACCCATAAAAGATAACCAGAAATAATTAGTTGTAGTATTGATTCAGCTGCAAAATGAGGAGTCCTCTACTTGCAAGGACAACAACTACCGTCCTTGCTCTACAAATCTTTTCTTTTCCTTCCCTTGAGATGTATTTGCTCCAATTAATTCTTAGAAGCAAATCTTTAGAACTAAGACTACTGATACAATATCCCCTTAGTGCTCACAGCTAAAAGCTTCCCTCCTCCCTCTTCTCTGTCTTGCTAGCCATGCTGCTGAAAGATCTTTCTTAATGGGGAGTTTCTCTAAAAAAATGAAACAAGAGCTTCCTAATGAACATCCTTCTACAAGTGCTAACACTAACAACACACTTAGAAATCCCAGCTCCTTCGAAAGCAGCCAAGCCTGCAGGCTCATTAAAATATTAAAGCTTGAGAACAAGCATTGCCTGTGGATCCTCCCAATCCAACCCTTTCTTTGACCAGAGACACACCAGCCATGGTGACTAGAGGGTCGTAATTCACCACCAGAGAAGAAGTGAGGCTGAGGGGTACCCCCAATGTCAATCCATACTGAGGTAACGGCTTATGATTTATGCTCATGAATGCTATTCATTTTCTGAAACGTGTGAGGGTGGTTATGAAACAGCACTACACACAACAGAAATAATACCATAGCTTCGTATTAAAAACCCATACTCTTTATGGCAGGAAAAATGCATGTTGCACACGGTGGCTTGTTCCTCTGTCTTGGGAATGTGATGTTGTTCAACCCCAAATTGAGAGGGTGGTCCTTTTTTTTTTTTTAACTGAGCTCCTTTAGCAAAGGCATATGACAGTCATTCAAAAAAAAAAAAGTGAACGAGAAGAATTTAACATAAAATCTTTCTGTGAAGCAGAACCATAAAATGAATTTTTTATAACAAAGATAAATTTAAAACAACCATGTGTGCACTGTTGAAGAATTGTCTAGAACTTTTAACAAATGTCGATCACACTTAGTGAGAGCCTTAGGCTTAGTGAGAGCCTCTCTGTGACCTCTTTGCCCATTTCTACAGTTTTCTGGAGAGATACTTCTAAAATTCAACTCCAGGGGACTGAAGAACTTCCCCAAGGTATTCACTCAACCTCTTGAATGCCAGTGTATTCTCCCTAGACAATTTCTTCTTCTTTGTGGCTAAAACACAACTCAGTTTCTCCAGGAACAGACTGAATCAGAATGTTTGTGGATGAGGCTAAGTTCTTCACCTCCCCATGCCCCCACAGTGATTCTGATGTGTTGCTGTGGTTAAAAACCAGTGGCAAGATGCCTGGCGGTAGGTACAAACTAAATTCGGTGAGCATTAAACTGCTCATCTTCCTGACACTTCCCCTTCTTATGTCTTATCCCTTGACCTTTTTAGGAATTCTTCAAGGTGTACAAAAACCAGGGGCCAATTTCTGCCTGGGGTTTCCCATCCTATTCCAAACATTTTCTATCCTAAATCTGTCCCTTTTGTAGCTGGCACAGAGCAACACCACAGAAGTGTTAGCTACTGGTAGTGGAAGTGTTCCTAAAGAACAAGCCCTGGGGCCTTCCCAGGCTTCAGAGATCAGGGTCCTCATCAAGCCAGAGGTACCCATTTCTTCATCCACTCATTTAGTTCTTTTAAGAAAATGCATCACGCCCTTCCTAAGCTGTACATCTCTGCACATCTCAGAACTCCCCCACACCCTATGTCCAAAGTTTGCCTCATTAAGCTCTTTCTTCATTCAAAATGCTCCCAAGATCCTGTTTCCTTCACAAGGATATTTTTTTCCTGTTTAACTAAAGACTCATGGGAGGTTTCCTCCCCTGCCACGTAAGCCACTCCTCAAGACTCTTGCAACACCCACTGAATCTAAGTTACAGCACCAGCTGGTGCCGTGAAGTCGAGAACACAAGACATGGGCTGGTGTGGCTTCAGGGATCTCTGCGTTTTAGACCACGTTTTCAGAAGACACAAATCACAGATGTAACTGAATGAGTCTTTTAAACTCATTTCACAAACAAGCCAGGCCTTCCTTGATGTAAAGTTTTCATTCAGCGTACGCAATCCAAATTTGTTAAAAATCTATACTGGTCAGTGCCAGGGGAGGACAGCAACCCAGGGGGTAGCCGATCAAAATGACAGTGCAGGGAGGGAGTCTCAAACTTCAATGAGCAGATTTGATATGCTGGTAAAAAGTGAATTCTGACAAAACTCACTATTCCTAATGCTTCAAAAAGTGTCAATTCCACTTTCAGAATACATTGTGGCAAAAAGTGAGGCAAGAATTTGTTCCTTTGCTCTTAAAAAGCAATTGTTTCAAGAGCTCTTTAAAACAATTATTGCTTCTTTAATTAAATACAAAAGGACCCAATACCTGAATGCTTCAGTTTATTTTTTAAGTATATGTATATATATGAGCAGTTAGCACACCAGTGACTTTAATCGATGAGACTGTAGTTTCTCAGTAGACAGGGTGCAGTTGAGCTGACGGCCCCACCACAGACCTCCCGCCCCGGTATCTCACAGTACAGCCTCCATCGCGGACTGCGGTAAAGCCGCAGAAGGCCCTCTGCCTCCCAGGAGCCCTCACGCTTTCTAAAGCAACACGGCAGCAAACAACAGTACCGTGAGTCGAACTAAAGCCACCTACTTTGTGCCAGATGCTCTGAGTGACAGGGAGGTAGTCGATCACTGATCACCCGGAATTTATAATCTAGCTCCCTGAGGGCAGGCAGGTCCCATGTGTGTCTGATACAATACCAGATGCCCAAGGGGCTGACAGATGGTAGGTGCTCCATAAATAATGTATTACTTGAACAAATATGAATGAACAAGTGGAAGCTAACATTTACAGAAATTAAGTGCCACAGACTACGTGCCGATCACAGGCGTGACAGGAATTCTGAAGACAGAACACGGAGCGCTGGGGCGGGGGCAGGCCGAGGAGGAGGGACGGGGGTTCCGCGAGACGTCATCCAAGGAGCTGTGCACATGGAGTTTCTCACTCTTTCTCTCTGGAAAAATTCGTAAGTATCAGCAGTCTTCTACAATCCCTGTCTATTTAAAATGCAGGGCAATCAACTGCTTCCACAACGACTAGTAACAAAAACACGGCTGCTTTTGCACGCTCACTCTTTGCTAAGCCCTGCGTGCAGCACCGTCCATCAGGAGCCACGCCCCAACCCGGCACCCCAACCCGGCACCCCAACCCGGCACGCCAACCCGGCACGCCAACCCGGCACGCCAACCCGGCACCCCAACCCGGCACGCCAACCCGGCACCCCAACCCGGCACCCCAACCCGGCACCCCAACCCGGCACGCCAACCCGGCACGCCAACCCGGCACCCCAACCCGGCACCCCAACCCGGCACCCCAACCCCAGCACGCGCAGACCCCGCGCCCAGGAGACGTGACCGGGAACGCCCCTTCTCCCGAACGCTTTTTTCACTTCTCACTGCAGCATATTAAATTATAAATCTGGTTTGGTGAAGCACATTTTTTCCTAAGTCAAGCTTTTCATAGATATGCCAAGAAGTCAGAGAAAATCAAAAGAAAGCCAAGAACACGCAGGCCTGGGAGAGTCTCGGACAGCCCCGGGGCCCGGCTCCCCGCCACGCTTGCGGACTGCGCCTAAGGCGGAGAGGCTCCCGGCGGTGGCCGTGCCTTGCCCCAGGAACCGAGAAGAAACAGACCAACTACATGGGACTCGTGTTTTTAATGTAATGTTACAGACAGACTCCAGACAAGTAAACAAATAGCAAAATGTACACGAAAAGCAAATGGGGTGAGTTTCCTAATACCTGCCATTTTTTTAATGGAAAACAATGACTCCCGTATGTTATAATCAAGTCAGTAAAGGTATAGTTCTATTGTTGAAGTAGGGGGTTTATATTAGAATTTCATTACTTTGAGATTGCTTAGAGACATTAATATCTCAGACTACACAGCACATCTATGCCCTGAATATTTTGTAATATTCAATAATACACTTACCCTATGTTGACTTTGAAAGTGTTAAAAAAAAGAAAAAAAGAATTATGGTGATGACAACCAGCTAATTTTAAATTACTAAACTGACTATTGAATTACTAAATTGACTTTCCATTGTAGATGCCAAATACAGATTTCTTTTTCTGTGTTGAGATAACACTCATCTTGTAACCAGAAATGGCAGAAGAAAACCTCCCTAGTTTCAACCCATACCACAGGGGGCAGGCTGTTCTTGTTAAACCTTGCCCAAACAAAAAGTGGTTAGAGAGGTGTCATTTAATAAAGTCTGCAGATTTTTTAATCCAACACAAAAAACAAAGATGATCAATAGAGATTCATGTCCTAGATGGGAGAGAGAACAGAGCTAGGCCAGTTCCCCTCTGAGCTGGGCTACACAAAGCCAAAGCACTTTACTATCTTCCTGGGAGGGGAAAACTGCATCTTCCTCCCCATCAGGAGAACCTTCACGCTCAGGACTGCTTTTCGGGCAATGGTGCTGTGGCTCCACGGATTTTCACTGGAGAGCTTCCCTGGAAGCCAAGGGGAGATGTTATAAGAGCGGGGAATACTGAGCAGAAATAGGAACTCCTGTGGTTTTCCCCAATGAATCATTCCCAACCAACACAATAGATGTCCTGACTGTGAATCAGATACAGAGATAATATAATGTGGAAAAAAATGGAAGCCCTCAAGTAGGGTTTCCAAAATTAACATGCCTGAAGTGAAATGATTTAATATTGGAATCTGTTTTTACCCTTGGATTACCTATTGAACTTAATCCGAGTTTTAAAAAGTTATTCACCAAAGTGGACTCAAATACTTCTACATGAAATATAATACTTTGGGTAAATCTAATAATCTCAATTAGACATTAGTATTTAGTAATCTAAATTAGATCTCTAATAACTTAAATTAGATGTTTCAACTTCATAGTCATAATTGTAGAAACTTTTTTTTTCCCAGTCATTATGCAACCTAATACTCTTTAATGTTAATAGACTAGAACACAGCCACAATTAAGGAAGAGAGCAGAAAGTTTTAATCCACACTGGGAACACATGCTTGTTTAAGACACTGGCGTAATGCATTAAAATATGAACCAGCCACTTAGAGTTCAGAGATCACTACATGTGATTTTCATTCACAGACCAGATCACTGCATGTTGGGATGTCATGTCTGGATTTTTCTGCTGACCAGTATGGCATTATCAGGTCTCACAATGTGCCTGGGAAGTCAGATAGAGGAGGTGGTTGCCAGATCGATTTCTGCACTTTGCCCACTGTAATTGGAGGCTCCATGGAAAGACAGTAGATGAAATGCTTAGGGGTAGCTTTGGAGTGGAGCTAGAATTGCAATCCCCCACCCCCCCACCAACAGATACCCCATCTTCCCCGCTTCTCCTTCCTCCCCTGACCATATCACAAGCACAAAAGTCTGCTGACATCATACATGCTTCTTCAAGGGTGGCCAAAGCAGGTAGGATAACCGAGAAGAATACCCAAATCGCTGAGCGGCCACTTGGGGCCTGTGAAAATGCGCATGAAAAATAGATGGCCTGGTGGCTCTCCCGAGGGAAGCACTAGATCCCTGGAGGTAAATGACTGAAGAGCTCGCCAAAGTTACCACTCAAACAAGGGCAAGTTAGATAGAGTAATTGAATGCAAAAATAGTAAGCTGACACAGAATAAAGAGATCAGAACAAAAAGATGTAGATAGGAACTACCAATTTCTGTGTCCAAAGAAATAGCTGACCCAGGTACATCCCCTCCTCCAGACAGACACGATTACAGTGCTTCTTAGAAATGCTGTACGAAAGCTTCTATTTAAAAAGCATCAGATCAGATCCAGAGCCACTTCTAGCTAATATTATACACATACAAATCTATTCAAATAAAATATTTAATATTTGTGCATAATTATGGCAAGTGTCATGCACCTGAGTAATAGGGCCGTGATACTCACGTAACAAGACAAGGCAAACCCTGCCATATATGCTGGTGCACGTGCAAATGCAATGGGATGGGGAGATAGGAGACCTACACATATGATTGGTTCTTCTATCTCTGAAGAAAATTGCCCAGCAAAGTAAGACTCATAGGTGAATATATATTACTTTTCCACAAAGAATTAATTTTATTTTCCTTTTCATTTTGAAATTATATTAGAGGATACAATCATTAGAAGTAGACAGCTAATTTCAGTTGAAAATATATATATAAAATATATGGTATGTTAATCTGTTTATTTTGCTGATTATACACAAACATAGACAGTCACATGCAGAACCTGTAGCTGGGACTATCCTGGGCTACTAGATGGTGGACTCAGAGTGATTTTTAGCTTTCTGTGTTTTTCAAAATTCTCTGCAATAAATAGTCAATGTTTTTGTGATCAGATTAAAACATTTTTTAATGTATAGTTTAAAAAAACTGTGCTATCTTTTATAACTCATTTTAAAAATAAGCATTTATAATATTTAATGCCTGTGGACTTTTCAACTTTTTGATGCAATTCCTTAGAAAGCAAATAAATAAAATTATCACAGTCTGAAATGTGGCCTATTTAATACATCAATTCCTGAGTCCACAAAGCTGTAGCAACATATACCTTGTTTATTCAAGCAAGTGCAAAATATGGAATACATACAATTTACACTTAATCACTGAAATGCACAAACATTTCAAAGATTCTGAATCTCAGCTTTAGAAAAAGGCTCAACCTAACAGTTAGCAAACCAAAATTCTTATAACATGCACTTCTTCCATAAAATGCTTTAATTTTTATTTTAATTAAATATCAAAGGCTACAGTGAAGAAGAGAAGTTAGTGTATAAATTGGTTAGTCTGAAATATGAGTGAGGATGAGCACTCTGTAGTTTTGCTGTAATTGGTGGGTGTTGCCAGTCACCTCTTGACAAAGGACAGCATGCTGTTCTAGATAGCCCAAGCCCTAGAGACCCTTAACCCCTGCCATGCACTGTGGGCTCTCCACGTCTACATGGAGCTAGAATAGCATTAACACCAAAGACCAAGATTCTTTTCCAAAGTGCCCTGTGCAGTTGGGAATACAAATACTCCCAAAGAATGACTTCATATCACAGCCATGTGAATTTGATGGCACATCTCATAAACAAGTAGGATATCCAGTCTTGCACTATTTCCATTTAATGCTAATTGTTGCTACGGCTTAATAAGATATTCTTTAAATGCCCCAAACAGAAGGGTTTTGTTATAAAATGAATAAATAAAAGCAGGGCCCAAGAAAGACATAGGCAATAACAAGAAATACGTGGGAAAAATGTTTTCCCTTTTAGTGGATAGCACTTTACTGCCCCCTTTTGCACTTTAACATCAGAACAAGTTTCTACACAGACGTTCTGAAACCAGAGAAAGAGTGGGGTGTAGAGAAAGGCTGTCAGGGTTATACAGAATTGGGTTACCAGACACTACTGCTTAGAGTAACAAGTAATTACCTTGAAGTTTCCAGCGAGTGCACCACTATCTTCTCAGTGGCTTTAAACCTCCAAGAAATAAGGTAGTAATTGGAGGCTTTAATTGACATTTTCTGCTTTAATTTCAATGTGTATGTGTGTTGGAACAATTGCCTGTTTTCACAGGTGCCTCTTCTTTCACACTTTCCTAAAACAAATATCATCTGCAACATGAACCTCATTTATTCAAGGAAAAGAAAAGGGGCCTAAGAGCAGGCTATACAAGTTGGAACCATTATAGTGTTATAAGCAAAGAGTGTGTGTGGTGTGTGGGGGGGGTGTGCATTTCAAACTTCACACCAATGACAAGCAAACTCTTTTCAAGAAAAGGAAAGATGAGAAGCATAGAAATTCAAACGCATGGCGAGCCCACAGCCTCACAAACCAGTTTAGCAACTCTTCAAGGTTAGGCATATTTGTGCCTCTTCATCTATGCCTACATTTGGAAAAAAGTAATTAAACTATAGTCTAAAGGAAAATTTTATTTATCAAATTCTAATCTGCAATGACAGAGCTAGAGGGCCCAGTCCCTGGCCCAATGACCTCAACTAGCATTTGACACAGTCTGTTTGTGTGCTGTTATATATACTTACATCTAAACTTAATCCATTTTCCTCTGTCATTCTACAATTACTGAATGAGTCAAAATAATATTAAATTTCACAGCCTACAGTGCTGCACAATTGAATGAAAACTGACTCCTTTTGATGTTAATCTTGTTTTTTATTTGTGATATAGTGCTCAAAGCATGGGTGGCTAAAGTAAATTTTATTTTAAAATGCTTAAAGATAATTTTCTCATAGTTGAAACTTTTTTTAGGAAACTAACACAAGTATTTATTTCATTTGTATCTGTGCCATGATTTTCACTCTCATAAAAACCTCCAGCTCACAGAAGGGCATGCCTATAACAGACTGAGGTTGAAAAATATATCTTCTACCTGTGTATTAATTATCTATAAAGTCAAACTTTAAGTGTGTGACGTACAGATATCATTGTTGTCTTTTCTTTTCGTGAGTTAACAGATACTGATTAGAGACAAAAATCAAGCACCTACCTCAAAACAAAAAAAGTCTGTATTTATGAAACTGATGTAATACCCCACCACCACCATTATCACAACTTTCCAAAAACAAAAAAATCATCCCATGAATTGTGTAGCTAGATAAGGCAAAATTTGGTGAATTAAGGAGTAAGGCTGAGATGCCATAATGTGGAGTGGGAAACTGAGAAGGGGCGTGATCTCACAAATGCCAAACTTTGTTCTGCGGGCTCTACCACGCCGGCTCCATTATTGAAACAAGGATTTCATAACCCTCAGAGACAAGAGACATTGCAGGCTTCTTTCCCAACTGTAATTTGTTTGCGCCTGTCCGGTCTTGTTCCAAACCATGCTTTTAGCAAGAGTCTATAAAGGAAGGTGGAACTCTTGTTATTTATAGGTGAGGCACTAGAAAGAAAAATGGCTTTCACAGAGAAAGAAATTCAAAGGGCATTTCCAGCTGGTTCTCTGTTGTTTTAGATACAAGTGTTCAGATCCATTTGCTCATTTACCTGTGTGGGAAAAATCACAGAGGTGAAAAATCACAGAGATGTAAATCATACAGGGAATGGCTTGGCATTTAAGACACTTGAAGAAATGCAATTAAGATTATAGCATAGTGCAAAGCAATATTACAATCTAGAGTGAGTGTGTGTGTATCTTTGCCATCAACCCTCCGCATCCTTTTCATTCCTACCATCACATTTTTTTTTAACGCTAAAGAATTTTGCCTATTTAGAAAAGTGATTCGCCCGTGTTTTATTAAAATGAAACCTCTCCCTTTTGGTGGGGAAAACAGCACTGCAAGTGTGCCCAGCAAGGGGTCGCCACGCCCACTCCTCCAGGATTGAGCTTGTCTTGTTTACCTTGGGATGCCAACTCCCCCCTAAGTACCCTGCCTAGATTGCATGCTCCATAGATGCTTGTGTAATTAAAGAATGAAGAAATTAACAAGTCAGGCACAAGATGACATAAAACTCTCTTAGTTCTCTCTTAAGAGATTCTCCTTGCCAGTCAAGCATAATCAGCCCAGCAACACAATTTATAAGGCCGTGTGCAGTTGTTTTACAAGCACCTAAACAGCTGCCTCCTGGACACTTGCTCCTTCCTGGGCTCCAGAGGAGAGGTGGGGGGACAGCTCTGTTGCGGAGGCATGACAGGGGACATCTGAGGGCTTTGCCACAGCCTGTGGAGAAGGGGAAGAAGAGAGGGAAGAGAAACAAAGCAGGCTACAAAACGGCCAGGTCCCTACTGCTAACATCAAAATGGAGCAAAACCTGACTGAGTTACTGACTTCTGTACAGATCACCCCAAAACCGTGTACCTTACAAAGATGTGAACTGTGTTCCACTGTACCCTTGTGGACAATGTATTTATTTCCTGCTCCGCATTACCACACGCAGCCTGAGATTACCTTGACCAAAACCCAAAAACACCCCAGACATTAACTACTACAAGTGATTCGAACAAGCAGCTACTGAGAACTAAACTGAAGTGAACCGGACAAGGAGGAACTAAGAGGATGTACTGGGTCCCTGAGTTCTGAAAGGAATGAAGATTCGGTTGTTAGAGACCTCTGGCCAGCAGCCACTTGGTCTGCAGGTGAGCAGATGATTAGCATGGTGAAAATGCAAACCAAGATGTGGCCCTCTGGAGTCCAGAGAACCCCAGGCCCACCAATATTCACCGCCTGACTTCCTTAAACAAACTGCTCCAAACTTGCAGAACATCAAAAGCCAGATGGGCTGTACTGAATGAATCCACAGGCAAGAAGCCAGGATCCCAGTTTGCTGTAGAAATAGGCCTGGACTTGATTTGAGTCTTCTCAGCTCTGACAAGCTGGAAGCTGGCACAGATCCCAAAATCCAAAATAAAATGGCATTTAATTGTGACTAGACTCTAAAAAAGATGTCATACTATCTCCTTAGCTTAACACACACTCAGCATCTAACCAAATGTATCTCTCCTCAAAAATATGACCTCTTTTTCTCACTGCTAGAAACAATCAAATCTTTAAAATTTTTAAAGGAAAATGTTAACAGTCAAAGGAATAATACTCAATAAATGCATTAATATTATATACTGTAATAACTGTCCAGTCATCCTTTAAATGGGCTGATCATTATTCTGTTTCCATTGGGTATAACCTTGTTACATCAAAGATTCAAAGAATCTGTTTAAAATTACATGTCCATTATATGAAATTGACTATAAATCAAAATGGACAATGGAAGAATTATCCCCCAAACTTTTCATCCACCTTGTATGCACTGCCTTGAGCAAATGCACCCTTAATTTAGTTACAGGATAACTAATTACTCCATGCAACAGCATAAAAAGGAGAGACGGAGAATTAAGAAGAGAGATCCTGACACCAGAGTATCTGGGTTCAAATCCACCTATCAGCTATAGATGACTTCAGCTAAGTTAATTAACCAGTGTGGCCTCAGTCTCTCCATTGGTATTATGGGGTTAATAAAAGTTCTTCCCTCACATGGTTACTATGAAGGTTTAACAAGTATTTGTCAAGCAGTTAGAGCAGCAGCTGGCACACAGTATGTGCTATATACAACTGCTGTTACATAAAATAAACAATGTCCACCAGGTAAGTAAGTAGTTTTCTAAGTAAGAAATATCATGTAATATCAATGCAATTGTAATATCAATGCTACAGTGCCCATCCCTCAGGCTGAACTCATGGTTCATTAACAATCTAATATCTTACTGTGCCCCTTAGTAGAATATACAAAATGGATCCAGGCAAAGACCCCAATCTCAGGCCATAGCTGCATAGCTGAATGAGAATGTCCAGGGTTAGAAAGGTTGTAAGAAAGCACCAAGGGTAGAAAGCAGAGGAGAGAGTATCTAATTTGGTAGCAGAAAGGAAATAAAAAGGTGCTTCATATAGCAGAAAATCTTAAAGAATGAATAGAAGTTGGGCAGGTAAACAAAATAAAATATAACATCAGAGAGTTTAAAAGGTGTTATAGTCTTTATTAACAGAATATTTTCATTTTTTCTTTGTGGAAGGCAAATTGAACCACAGCCAGGCACAGAGTAGATAGTCAATTAATTTTTATTAATAATAGCTGACATTTATTGGTTCATTTTTGCCAAGCACAGAGCTTAGCTGTTTAAATACATTTAATCCTGACCACAATTTTGTTACTCTTTTATCCAGTGCTATTATATTATTGTCCCTATTTTTGGCACGGGACAACTGAGAGACATCAAGGATACTGCTCCCAAAGTTACACAGCTAATAAATGGCTAACCTGGGGTTGGAATCACACAGCCAAATTCCAAAGCGTGTGCTCTTACCTAGGCTAAAATGGCACTTGCCCAACTGTCTTCGCTAAACTGAATTGCCTAACCTATCCATTATCACACTCATTTTGAAAAGCAATAGGTACTGATAATTCTCACATTAAAAAGGTAGCTGAAATCAATGGGTTAGCTGCCCCACAGGGTCTATTTGTGCCATGTGTGGGATCAGTCTCTGAGCTGTGGCCAGATGTATGAAGTAATCACTTGCGTTCTTAGGGGGACACTTTGGAGACACACGCTGCCCTTAGCTGAAACGTTAGTACTTTGACTTCCTTACTATTTTCTTATTTCAGCAAATCTACCTGACTTTGCTTAGAAAGACACCTGAAGTCTTTCAAGACTCAAGCTTCTCCCCGGGATGCTTTCTGACCCCCTCCAGGATGAACACCCTTCCCTTCCTCCCGTGTCCCTGCTGCACACCAGGCCAAGGCGCCCTCACCCGCCACGTGCCTGCCTCCACTTAGGCTTCTCCCTCCTGGCCTTAGAATTTACATCTGAAGGTAGAGGTCATTCTGCTTTGTATTCTCAGAGCCCAGTAGTAGGTCTAACAGTTAACAAACGCTTGTTGAATAAATCAATGCATTCTCTACCATCAATGGCTTAGATCCCTGAGGCCCCCAAAAAGCAGGAATGGGGACAGGAGCTGCAAGATGAGGACCACATATTTTTTTCAGAGATCCCCAAACAGCTTTAAAAGTATGATGACCTAATGTTGAGCTGGTTTCCCAAAAAGGTTGGTCTAGGGCAACAGTTCTCCAAGTGTGGCCTAGGAGCAGTAGCACCAGCTTCACCTGGGAACTCATTAGAAATGTAAATTTCCGAGCCCTACCCTAGACCTCCAGAATCAGGAACTGTGGGGGCAGAGGGTTTTCACAAGACCCCAGGGTGATGCTGGTGCCCTAACGTTCGACAGCAGCTGGTCTCTAATAGCAGTCTCAGCCACCCCAGGTCTTACCCATCTCTAGAGCCATTGGATGGTAGGTCAGCACAACGTAAGCAGCCATAAATGCAAATCTGGGCTGTCTGTCCATTTAACAAACACTTACCGGACACCAGTGCTGGCCGGTAGTAAGCAGAGACTGATGAAGTGAGGCAATGTCTCTCCTTAACTTCTAGAATAGGAGGCTGGTAAAGACCTGCACGTGAGTCATGGCACGCAGTGTATATTGTTCTTTCTATATGCGCAATTCTTAACTACAAAGTGCTGTGGGATTACAGAGAAAAGATTTAAAGAGATTGTGTTTTATCTATGTCATAAAGAAAGAGAAGGAACACATCTAAGAGAATTCATGAACTTTACTGGACAGTCCATTATAATCATGATCAGCTTTCCCACAGAAAGGGCGAAGGGGGTTCAAGGCCTCTAACTGTTTTTATCTAAAATGTACCGAAAATAGAGTTCTGGTAGTTAAGTAAAAAATGACATTTTCTAACTTATTCTGCAGCTAGATATATTCTGAGCTGGCTGTGAACATGGTTTGCCCTGCCCCACTCACTCATTAGGCAATTCTGATTTAAGGCAATGTTTTAGGGACAGTAAACCAGCTTAAGTGATAGAGCAAGGACTGAAATTCTGAAGCATTTTTTCAGGCAGCATAACCATGCTGGGACTCAGGTTCATAACTGTAAGGTGAGAGGCTGGAAAAAAAGATCATTTGAAAGACATTTCTGGCTTTGAAGGCCAGAAGTTCTACGATAGGCACATAGGTTAGGTGCCCTGCAGGGACTGTAGACTGGGAACAGCAGCAGAGTGGGCAGACAGCAGGGAGTACACCCACACCACTAAACCCCTCCCCAAACAAGCTGAAGCCTCAGGACTACCTATAATCACTCCGTTTCCTCCAACACAAATACATTGACCCTACTGGCTTCAAAAATCTGGGCAGCACTCATATTTAATAATTATTCTGGGGTAACACAGGAGTGGTGGACATGAGAAACACAGATTCGTGCCTCAGTGGCAATGGGCACTTAGGTAGCAAGTATTGGAAGAATGATACAAATACTGTAATTAAAACTGGATGCAACCAAATTTAAATGAAGAAAGTAACCTGGATTGTTTAATCACTACGTACAGAAAACACGAAGCATCTATAGTATCGAAGAAAACAATGTTTTCAAAGCATGGCAGAACACCAGTGGTTCATTCACAGCGCTCTGAATGTATGCCCACCACTGAGTAGTTTGAACGTTTACCTATTCATGCTTTACAGAATGAAAAGAGCAAACTATTAATAATTTGCTACTGCCAATTTTTTCTTCATATTTTGTTTAGAGAATTACTATGGGCAGAAACAACTTATTTTTCTTTAACAGAGTTTTCCCCTACTATGTTTTCTTATTTGAAATCAGCAAGTACGCACTTATCAGCCACAAAATGCTTTGGACTAGAATTACATATTTGAATTTATACATGAAAAGGAAAATATTTTAATAGTTTTGAGCCACTGCTGATTCTCTGCTGGAAAAACAGAAATAGGTTCACCTGGCATTCAGTGTGAACTGAATGGAAAACATTTCATAATTGGTTACCTACTCTTTTCATCACTGGTTTGCTAGATCCACCATCCTTATCTCCAATACTTCTGAAATATCTTCTTGCAGGTAGAATGCAGAGCTACTAGTTGGATGAGGGTTAGTAAACAAATGGTGGGGCTTTCTGGAATGATTTCTTTAATCACTTTAACCCTGTTCGTAATAGCAAGCTGGAGGCCAGGGCAATTCAGCTTCTCCTTTTGTCATTTGCCTGCCATAAATATGCACCAGTCTGCATTTGAAAAGCTGAAGGAGGCCGCAAGCTTGCTGGACATTTATCATGCTCTGTTCCCTGTTAACAAGCAAATACTTTAGTTGAATGGGCCATTAACAATCATTGTCAAAAGCAGAATGCAAGGTGCTTGGATGTGACCAGCTTGTAAATTAGGGGGTGTCCCTTCTTTTTGATGAAGCTAGACGAATGAAATGGATCTATTGATATAAATTGCTGAATGAAGTTAGAAAGGAAGGTAAAGCAGTAGTCCCTGGGTATGCCAAGTCTATGTGCAATAATTTTTAAATGTTTTTAGTATATGAATGCTACATAGGAATGCCTATAGCAATTCTCACAGTAATGAGCAAAACAGGCAACAATGCAATAGCCCAAAGCACGTGGTCAAGTCAGCTGAGAATTAGGAACAAAATCAACAAAATGGGTCTAAAATAGAATATTTAGGATTTAATGACAATCTTCGTCAGATACTCAGAGAACATAGAAGTCTAAAAAGACCCTGTGTTGCTGTTAAAAAAACAAAACAAAACAAAACAAAAAAAACCAACACAAATTCCTCTTTGCAAAACACACCCAAGATCCACTCCATCAAGAAAGATATTTAGGGTGTTTGCAGTTTTCAGCATTTTCAATGTCTTAAGAGTTTAGACTATCCCGAAGAAGTGCTGAGACTTTTCTGCAATGCCAAATAGGCAATAAAGCAAATTTTTTTTTTTCCTGGCTTGACCCAATTGTGGATGTCACTCTGCATGTAACCCAATCATGGTTTCAATGGCTTATTTTGTTTAATGACTAAAATGGAAAGTGTGGAAGGCAAAAACAAAAGTCCAACTTATTTACAAGGTTGTTCAGAACAGAGGGCAGTACGATTCAACAGCATGGAGATTTTCTGGTTTTGTTTTTGACTTCAAGGTTGGGCAGCACTAACATTTTTATAATCCTATAATTTACATTAAGGGAGCCTATCCCACTCAACTCAAAGGTTAAGACTCACATTTAGGAGTAAAATTACATTTAGATAGAGCCCATTGGTTTGGGCATATTGCATTGCTACTAATTTAAATTAAAACTAAATTCCATCCCTCGCTTTTGTGTTTTATTATATCTTTTTTTCCCCCCAGGTTGGGAAAGACAAAACTCAAAGAAGAGCTCTGTGGCTGGGGGAGAGGGACAATGTGTCCTGTTTACCTTTGCTTCTCCCACGCAGTGTGAGAGGGAGCTGGGTCTGAAAAGATGGCTGAAATCAAAAGGTCTCTGTTTTCTTTTCAGATAACCCCAGCCCTACCTATCCTCTCTGGTCTCTGTTCCTTCCCAGCATGGCCCTGCCTGAAGCCCAAATAGATTAAGGCAACGACGGCGAAGTGCAGTTAATCCTACAGAACGGCTGCCGCTGTAAGGCCAGGAGTTAAAAAGGAAAATCTCCCAGGCCCTAACAACTGCAGTGATCTGAAGTTTAATCAGCCCCCACCTCAATCTATAAGAAAAGGCAGTCAATGAAACCTACCTTTGCCATATTATCCACCACCAATGAGCAAGAACTGAGCAGCCTTTCTTTACTGCCTTAGCCATCCCAGACCACAAGTAGAGCTTTCATACTTTCTAATCCTAGTTTCCAAGTCTGCCTGGTTCTCACATAATACCCAACAGCCTGGAGCAAGGGCCCTGTCTCTGTGCCCTTTTCAGAGACGTGTCATTTCTAACATCAAGCTAATCTATATGTTGCCATGGCTTCACCCTTTATCTGCCTTTACATCTTATGAACTGCATGGATTTACCACATTATTTTTATCTGAAAGACAGAAAATGGTGGTTTTATTGCCATACAATCAGATTACTGCTGCTGGTTTCTCTATGCCTTTTTACCATACTTCAATCAAAAGGGATCAGTTTCTTTATACTCTGCCCTCGGTGTACATCACATCTGTAAAGACCTAGTCTGGGTTGTAATCCCCTTATTAACTATGACCAGGGTTGATTTGCCTAAAAATAAAAGCAAATTGTGTCAGACCCTTTCACTTTGTTTTTGATTCGGAACTACAAAATGGATTACTAAAGAAACCTTCAGAGTTCACACGGCTAGTATAGTGCTGAATTTAAAATGAGAATTAAACAAGTTAAACAGGGGAGGCATGTCAACGGTTTACATCTTCCATCATGGGAGAAGGGCTGAATTGCTTATGTCTTTGTATTCTTTGGCTTTACAGAGACAATGAAGCCACAGGAGTTTTTCCAAGCTGTTCGGAACATGTCCCATTTGCTATCCTTCCTTCTTTGCTGTTCTTATATTCCTCCCCAGCCCCATTCTAATTCCCCCCTTAAAAAGAGGGGGGAGCTCTTCCCTGAAAGAGCTAATTCCTGACTAGAAGCTTATAGTTCTATGGGTTCTGCATATTTTAATCAAAATATTTTAAACAGTTCAACACTCCTCTTTAAGGCTCTACTCCGCTACACAAAGGGTGAGCTCATATGCAAATCTACGTAGATGTATAATAAGCGACCTGAAAAACAGGTTCTTTATGTCAGCAGGAAAGGAAGGCAGACATGAGGCAGATATGAGGACCATTTTCATCATTTTTCTTAGAAGAACGCTTCTTTTTGTCTAATTTACAATTAAATATTTTAAGAATAATGTTTTCAAAAAATCTTAAAAGAAATATCTTTCCTAAAAAAATTTTTTATTAGGGTCTACAATCTGTATTGCCTCTTCCCTGCCACTCCCATCCCTATGACGCACCGCTGCAGTCATGCTGGGATCTCAAACAGTTTCCCACTAGGCGAACACACTCTGAAACGTGTCGCTTGAACTTGGGTGTCACACTGAAGCTCCTGGGAGTTACCTGAAAGATGCGCGATGGAAGACAAGGTAGCAAGGACTTAGTTGCTCCAGTTGCAATGTCCGTCTGAAGGCAATTATCTCGCTGATCCACCAATTAAAGGATTCACTTCAGTAAGTTTACAGATAAGAGGCTTTATGATAATTAATATAAATATCCCAATTGTTCTTCAGTTGACTCTGTATGGAAAAACCATTCCAACTTGTAGTTTTTAGATGCTCTCTGGCCAATGGCTAATTCACCTGTCCACATACCACAGCTTAAAAGTCAGAAACGCTTAGAAATGTTGGAGTCATTTGCATTTCTTTGCATCGGAAGGACAAGTGTCAACAGCTATGCTTTGTGAAAGATTTAGAACCAAGTGCTTAACAAATCATCTTAACCTCCAGCTCCTGTTTCTGGGGCTGTAAGTTGTAATTGTTGAGGTTAAGAAGTGCAGTCTCTAGATACAAAATTCCCGAATAAATTCCCATCTGAAAAGAAGACTACCAAGCACGTTGCAAGATATCGCTTTAGCTCTGTCTTTGTGCTCTGCTTGGCTCAGTTGTCCTGTAGAACAACGACAGTCCATTACCTACAGTTTATCATCCTGACAAAATGTGAGGAATGTGGATGTGAAAGCACTAACAATCCCACCCCTGGTGCTTTGAGCTTTTTTCTCTCTATATTAAAACCGACAAGATTAACCCAAACGCAAACTGTGGAGCATAGTTCAAGGGGCTATTCAATCAGTGCTGAATGTGCATTTGTTTACCTACAAAAATAAGAATTTCAGACACAATGGAAGGCAGGCTGGCTTATATATGTTATTGAATGGACTGTTTAAACAGCACTATCCATTGTAGTTTATTTTATCAATCTCTGACAGGTCCGTATTTATTCAGGGCCTGACTGTGGTAAAGCCCATGTATTATACTTTATCTGGATATTATCCAGCCATTCTTTTGTATCAAGTCAATCAATACCAGGAATTCAGTATTATGTAGGGGAAAAAACTACACGGGAAAAGCAAAATGCTTTGTTAACTAACTGGTATGTGATGCAGACGGAATAGCAACCCTAGACACAAGAAATTCATTCTCAATTAAAATTTTCAACAAAGTCAGTGTAATTCATTCCATAATACCAACACAGATTTGCTCACTCTAAAGTAAAATTAGTATTTTTTTTAAAAAGAGCCAATTTTTTATTTTGGCAAAAATATCACACTTGGAAAAAGAATGTTCTACTGAAATGTTAATTAAAAATGGAACCTAGGCATTGCTGTTCTCTGCTGAATTAAAAAAAAAAAAAATCAGTCTTTAAACAACCAAAATGGCTACAACTGACCCAACTCTACCAGAACCTATGGATGTAATGCAAATAACCTAACTGGGTGGCTGCTAATGTTTCAGTACACAGAACTTGTTTAGATTATCACATACACTCTCTGGGATGAGAGCAGCAGACAATGTGATTAAAGTAGTTATGGAGACGCTGAATTCACAAAGGACTTTCTGGACCCTGTATCCAAACAGCTGCTGCATGCTCCCTATGTCGACCACCTGCTAAAAAAGCTGACCTCCGAATGAAACAAATCTAATTACTGATGGCTGCTTCATCACAAATGAATTGTTCCACAGTTCATAGGAACTGACGTGAAACTTCAATGCATTTGATTACCTTTCGGCCACATCATATTTACTGACTGAAACTTTTCCCTGGAAATAAATATGCAACTTTCCCAAGTAAAGCAACCCCTTGCCACCAGGGTTTTTTTTTAATTCATCCCTAAACTTAGAAAAGGCTCTTTCATATCATTCCTCCAGGAAGAAATCTTTCTGATCTCTCAAGCTAGCATTCAGCTGCATGCTTTTGCAGAGCATATCTTTTTCCAGGGACAAATTATCCAGTCCTCCAGGCAAACCACTATCATGAGAATTTTAATAGAAATTCTACTGTTGAGGACATGAGCAATCACACCAACAGCAACGGCAGCAGTGCAGGGAGGCAGGCTTCTCGAAAATGCAGGGCCCTGGCAGGTCTCAAATCTGGCCACCTCTTGGAAAAACAGACTAATCTTAATCATCAGGATGGTGAGCAAACAGCAGTCACCTCCCCCACCGCCCGACACATTGCGAAAAGAAGATATTAGTGACCAAGAGGTTGAAATGATTATTGTTCTACCTTTTTCCCCCCAAATTGGTACTTCTAATCCTCCTGCCGGATACACACAAACTAACAGTTACTAATAATGCAAAGGTACATATACCGAGCTGAACGCCGAAGAGGTGAATGGGAATTTCTTTCAACTAGATTTAAACATAAATATTAAATCCTCAAAGGGAAAAAAAACCCAGCCCCCAAAGAGAGCTGGTCAGTGAAAGTGAGAAGCGGCGCGCAGCAGGCCGCCGCGGGAGGGGCAGGCGGCGCGGCGCGCACTCCGCGGGGAAGAGTGACCTCTGTAGGCGCAGCGCGGCCGGCCGCCCCTGCCCGGCTCGCCGCCGGCCTCTGCCCGCGCGGGCCCGCTCGGCGCCCTCGTCCCGCACCTCCCGGTGCCTCGGATTCGCCATCGGCGTAAAGATGCGACCGCCAGTACTTCATCGGCAGATACAATCTTACATTAAAAATATAATCCACACCAGATCAGACTACATGGAAGGAGGCGGCATTAAGTAACTTTTAAAAATGAGCCGTGTTTGAAAGTGCCTTCTAGCATCATGCAAGAATTTGTTTAAGCCGATTTATAACTGTGACGTTTTTACTCTTCTAATGAAGAATTCTTGACTAACATGTTGGTGAATTTGAAATGCACCACATTTGACAGAGTGGATAAAAGTCCTTAATGAAGATGTGATTTCTAAATCGATCCCCCATCTCTTTACTCCTAAATCCATGCCCAACTTGATCAACTTCCCTTAGGCCACTGATACTGCGGCTGGCCTCAAACGTTTACGCCAGAAGCCAGCTAATGCCTCCACACTTTCCCCCAAGTTTCCCAAGAATAAAATTCCATGATTCTGTAAAACATTTTTTGGCTGTGATTCGAAATGACATGATATGCAATACCGAATGCCCACATGACTACGAGTTACGGCCATATATATTTAGCACGGATCGCATTTTCTGAATTCTGAATGTACTGCGGTAGCCCAGATGAAAGTTACTCTTCACAAGGCCTGGCTCTCCCGCCCGTACTGTTTGATAAAAGCAAATCTGACCCAAAAGATCCCATTCCGGCTTCAGGAGTAGCGTCGGCTGGGCAGGGCCCTAAGCTTTTGCAGAAGGTGTCCTAAAAATCAGGTCGGCGGTGGAGGCTGCACAGAGTTCGGGGCCTTTGGGAGGGAGAGGCCGGTATGCAGAGGGCCCTTCCTAAGGCCCGTGTCCTGGCGGGGAGGAGAGGGCTCGCCGCCCGAGTTCTGCGGAACAGGAGAGCTCCCCGCGCACCCTCGGGTTAGCCGCACGGTGCCGAGGCGCGCGGTTTCGGGGCGCTGCGGGAGGCTCAGCGACCCAAGACTTCCCTCTCCGAGAGTGCGCTCCACTGCCCCAGTCCCGCCACACCCGTCGCCCGCCCGCCTGCCCGCCCGCCCGCGGGGCCCCGACTGCGCCGCCTGCGCTCCTCGCGAGTGCAGCATCTCCACCTCCAGAGCCCGCCGGTCTCTGCGCGCCGGCCAGCCCTGTTTGTGGCCTTGTCCTCCGTCCTCCAAAACTAGAAAGGGTCAGGTATCGCCACCGGACACCTTCCCGGACGTGACACCCGAGCCGCCAGGGGCTTTTAAAAGCGCCCGGCAGCGCTTGGGGGAGGAAAGGCGAGGAAACCGCCCCTTCGAGCCGACGCACGGGCTGGAAAATCGAGCGAGGAGTCTCCACCTAGTGAAATATGGCAGGGGTGGGGACAGGGGACCGAGGTTCCAGAAACAGGCTCCAAGGTTCCGCGGGCCGACCCCTCCTCCCGCCAGCACCGCACGGCGGACCCCGGGGTAAGGACCTAGAGATACCGCGGACGCCACTTACTTGGAGTTCGAGGAATTCCAATAGATAGGCTCTAAAACTATCGATCTGGAAATCGCAGTTCTGCATAAAACCATCAAAACTCCCCAGCAGTACTTCCACATGGAGTCCCTCCTCACGGCCATGGCCAAGCCACTCCCAGCTCCGCACACTCCGGGCCGCGGAGGGACAGGACGCGGGCCGGGAGCCGCAATCCTCCGGGGCAGACCAGGGGAGAAGACTGCAGGCGCCCGCAGACAGCTTCGAGGCGCGCCGAGCAGCTCCAGCGGTCGCCGGGGCCAGGTGCGCTCGCCCTCCGGGGCCCTCCGGGGCCCTCAGGGCGCGGGGCGGGAGCGCACGCGCGGGGCGCGGCGGCGCGGCGGACTCGGGGCGCCGGGGCGCCGCGCCGGACGCAGGTCGGACGGCCGGCTCCCGTGCGGCTCCAGGGTGCCGGGCCAGCCGCGGCGGGCTGGCGGGCTGGCGGGCGGGCGGGCGCGGGGAGGCAGGGAGGCAGGGAGGGCGCGGGGCCGGGACACAAAGGCCCGAAGCGGAGAGACGACTCGGCGCGGGGCGGCGGGCGCTGCGCTCCGAGCGGGGCCGCCTCTGACTATAGATCCAGTGGAGCGGGCAGCGGCCCGAGCGCGCGGGCGCCGCGTCGGCGCGGTTCCATGTCCCGGGAGCACGGAGCGGAGAAGGGCGCCTCCGGGCGCGCAGGAGCCTCCTCAGTCCTCGCGGCTCCCGCCCGCAGAGCAAGCAGGAGGGAGCTCGGTCCCCGCCGCGGGCGCCGGACGCGCGCGGGCCTTTGTGTGCGGGGAGGGCGCCGGGACCGACTCTGCGCGCAGCTCTCCGCTCCGGCCGGCGCCGCCGTCCCCGCCGAGAAGAGTCCGCGCGGCCAGCGCGCTGTCAGAGCGCTATAAACGCGGGGCCCCGCCCCGAAACGCGAAGCCTATTGGCCCGCCGCGCGGCAGCCGCACGCTGGTTGGGCAGCCGGCCCGTCCGTCTGTCGCCCCCGCCTGGCACTGGGAGCCGCGAGGCGGGGCTCAGGCTGACAGGTGAGCCCCGCCCCCGGCCCAGAGCGCTGCGCAACTGAGTCGCCGACGGGGAAGGAGAAGTGACCCTGCGTGTGCACAGGGCGCCCCCGGTGCGGCGGGAGGCCTCCCGGACGTTGTGGAGACGTTGAAATAGGGACGGCCAAGGGTGGAGCGAGCGACCACGACGGGCCACCTGTCCCCGCGCCCACCCGCCCGTGTCGCTGCGCCCGGCAGCGCCTTCGTTGTCTAGCAAGTGTCCTAACTTCAACAGATAATCCAGACGTGTGCAGAGTCGAGGCAATGGGTTTCCTTTTGGGTTATCCTTAAAACGAAATGTTTCTCTCTGTATAGGACTAACTTACACAACGCACGCGCACCCATCGAGTCCCAGGCTCCCTTCGCGTTTCTCAGGAAGCCTCTTACTGAAGGGTTTCTCACTTAATTGTGGAACCAAACAATCAGCTCGGGCCCGACTTAAGTCAATAAGGCCGGGAAATGCAAAACGACTCCAGGGGACGCGGCGCCGGAATTTGCAGCTGATAATTAGGGCGTGAACGTCTTCGCCCTTCACCCTCTCCACTTTCTTCGCGGGCGTCTCTCTTCCGCCCCTCACTTCCCGGGAAAGCAGCACCTCCCAAGCCTTCCCTGCAAACGTCGCCGGCGCACACACGCCCGCAGGGACTCTTATTAATTGGCCTCCCGGGGACACTCACGCTTCCCAAGGTGACCGGGAATTTAGGGGGTGACAAGTTATATCTGTGTGTGATATAAAAGTAAACGCATGTGCTTATTCAGTGTCTAAAGACCCAAATGCAGAGGTGGCAGGAATTCATTACTTTCTCAGTTAAGTGCTTGTCCAAAGAACAGCTTTGACGAGCTCCAACAAGCACATCAATGACTTCCACGGACCCACAGCGCCCACTAGCGACCAGTTTTCTCTGCATCTCGAAAGCAGTCTACCTACACGGATCCCGTATCCGGTAGAATCTAATCAAGTCAGAAGTCTTTCAAAACGCCCCACAGCAGGGAGAACACGGTAGAAATAAGGCAGAGTACAAATGTACAATTCAGTTTGAAAAATAATTAAACAGAATAAAATACGTTGTATGCCCACGTTTGTTTTGTCCCTTTAATGCTGTCCACACCAAGGATTTCTTTGTTTCAAACGCAACGAAGTGGACAGTGTTCCTACCAATTATATTTTCTTACCCAAATTATCCACTAAGCTAAATTTAAAAGAGAAAATATATATGGCAAAACACCTAGTTTAGACACTTGTTAGTTTTTCTTTCACTCTTCTTCATGACAATTTCTGAAGATTTTCGGGTGCATTGCTTTAAGTTTTTTGAAACATTATCGTAAGTTAACGTATATTATCAACTGGAGTGTGAAAATTTTTTAAAAACTGGTTTGTCTTTATAAAAGACAGAAAACATTAAGGCATTCCAAGTACTGAATACACTCTTCCAAATAGATCCTTAAGAGAGCAGAACACTTTATTTTTTGTAATTACTATTGGTGGTTTTAAATAAGACTTAAACTTGATTTTTTTTAAAGGTTCAAACATGGCATACAAATTTAAAGTTAGCATATTCCCAGGAAAGACTAAAAAAAGGGACATGCACTAAGACTTGTAACTTCACAAGGATAAAAAAGAACTAGTTTTTAATATGCTTAAAGAAATCACTTAAGGAATTAATTGAAATCGAATATAAAGTTGGCTTAAAGGAACTAACACTGTATCTCAGCACCTTTCATGTTTAGCAAACTTGTATTGTGAAATTTAAGTTGTGACCTCTTGGCTCACTACATCCTCTTCTCCAAGTAAACTAGAGGAAATACAGGAAATTTGCATTGTCTGAAAATAACCCAGCTTCCAAAAATAACATTTCCAGTGAATCAGATATTATCACATCCAAAGCATTTTACTTTGGGAAAATTGTAAATATACATTTAAAAATCATTTACTTTTAAAAACAATGTGCATATGTAGCAAAAAAATCATACACAAAGATCTCTAAGGTATAGCTTTAAAGTGTGGGAATACACAACCTTCAGTATAGATTTGATGTAAAGACTACATGAAAACCATCAGCAATAGCAAACCAGTTCAAGATGTTAATGTTCTGTTTAGATAGTAATTTTGTTAAATAGAAGCATCACCTCAAATCACCTGCATCTACTATTGTATATATATCATGCCAAGCAAAAAGTCAAGTCATATTGGCACGTACAAAAGACAAAGTAACAATTCTAAAGCACACCAAACCAAGAACCAATCACATCAGTTTAATACCTCTTTGTATTTGGACCTCATTTTACAATTAAATTCTTGGGAAAACTTGGTTATTTTTGAAAAAATATAATTTTACCAGAATGTATTTAACCCCACATCAAAAAATGACTTTTTATTTCAGAAGTTATTTCAGTTTTCTAAAGAGGAATTTTCTAAAAGTCAAATTAATGAAGATTTGGCAATTTCAAAGATATACTGTAGTCAATTATAAGTTACTATGAAGTTGAATAAATGTACAATGAGGTGGCAAATATAAAAGTTAGATAATTCCAGCTTTAAAAAGAGTACAATTTTGCCCCCCAAAAGTGTACCTTATTCAACAGTCATGTTCCTGCCCCTTTGAATTCCTAGGCATGTTTTGGTCTTTAGACCTTGTGATTGTTTCTTATATAATCCCTATACAGGGATTATATAATTCCACCAATTAATTCTAAGACACATTTCAAAAGACATGTAACATAACTTCTGTAAAAAAATATTATCTAAATGTAACATTACAGAAAAATCTCTGAATTTGATATATGCTAAGTGTTGTCCAAGCCAGGAACTTTCTACATAGCTGTAAGCTTCTCCTGAAATCATACCCTTTGTTTCCTGGCATTGTATGCTGTGTATTTCATACAAGTCACCAAAGTTTTTAGAACTTTTCAGCAAATCACATTTGCCCAATGTATCCCTGAGGGGAAGAGCTTTCTGAATAAAACAAAACCCTTTCTTAAAATCAACTTTGCCATACACTCCTCCTCCATCTATCTGCTTTGAAAATTCAGATCATTACACACTGAAGCAATTTTTATTACAGCCTACTTATTTGTTTGGCAGCAAAAGCATTACATCAGGCTCTTCGTCAAAAGAGAATCACTTCTCCCTTTGGGAAGTTTAGTGACAACACATACTTTATAAACTGTAACAACATATTCCTTATGGAAGCAATGTACCCTATTTCCCACTTGCAGTCATTTAAACCTCTAGCTTAACCTACCATTTCCATTTCAGCATTATTAATACAAAAACAGCACACATGGAAAGAATATAGGAATGGCTCCAACAAGCTTAGGCACCTAGCATGAAATTCCTTATTTACAAACCAAGAGGTTTTTCAGGACCAAACTCCATTCATCATTCCAAGTTGGATTACACAGTTGGTGGAGATAAGGGAGCAGGTAACAGCTAGCGGTGCAGTTTTGATTGTATCACTCATTCTAATACTTTAACCTCTCTTAACAAGACTACCCTTTATGGACTTATTTGATAGAAATGTACTGCATGTGAACATTAAAAAGTCAAATGCTTTTTTACTGTTATACTGATGATAGTCATAAGGAAATAACAAATCTCCTATTCTGGGTCTATAAAACCATTTCTCGCCCTCTCATTATACCACTTGACAGTAAGAGGCTCAACGGCACTTAAAACCAACTGCAATTCCTTTGTTAACTCCTTATTCTACTTGTCATTTATTTAATACACAGTGAAAGCCTAGAAAGTAAGAAAATAATCATCCAAATGTATACAGTAAACAAACATTTTATTCTGACCCTAACACACACAGGTTTGGTAATTAACAGTTGTGCCAACCTTAGAAAATAAACTGACACTATTAGAAAAATACACACTTTGGCTGATAGTGAAACTGCCCGTCACTGAAGATATTACTCTTTAACATCAGACATAGACTTTTTTGAAAGGTATAAAAATTACCACTGTCCAACATCCTCTGATCAACCACTGGAGGCGGCTCAGGAAAAGAGCAATCTTCAACTATGACTTCCAATGAAGTGTTTATATAATTTATAAACCCAAGAATGTTTTAGGTATAAAAGCACACTTCACTAAATTTGTGGGGCATATAAAAAGATGTAAAAACAAGCATTCTGATTTGTATTATTTTGTAGAAACCAAAGTTCCAAAGAAATACTTTGTGGAGTAAGAGGAAGCTAGTACACAAATACACACCACCCTAAGTTTATATTCTTTTGCATCCCCCCTTCCATTGTTTCCCAGCACCAAATCAGTTAAATACACACAATATATAATAGAATAGGTAATACGATCTAATTATCTTAAGCAAGCAATGCCAAATCTGCTACAAGATGTACAGTGCAATGTATCAGCAAATGCAAATCTTCTACATTACTGCACCATTAGCTCTTCCACCATCATGGACAGCTGAATGTTTAAAAAACCACCACCAGAGTAAATAAAAAAAGCTACAAATAACACAGGCAATAGTGAAGGAATCAAGACCACTGTTAAGTGGCAGTTCAACAAAAGAAAAAGTAGGGCCTATTGCTTGTGCTCTGACACCCATCCTAGACTTCCAGAGTGAGGCCTTTCTTTTACCTTAAGTAGTCCTTTCAGGTCTTTTCACTATTCGTAACACTCTAGTATTTGAACGTTCGAAAGACTCTCCTGGAGAGGATGGGTAGTCTCAAAAATTAAAATAGCCTGTCTTCAGCACTTCTCATGGCCAGTAATACAAAACAGACGAAAGGTTCTGGGTGTAAAGCAGCAGAAAATTGAGACAACTGAAAACAGACGCTCTAGCTAATAGTGATAGCTATGGAGAAATGTCAGTTAAGTGACAAACTGAGACTCCTTAATATAAAATGGGCATTAGAAATAATATGTAGAATTCAACAAGCCAGGATTCTATGATTATTTTAATTCAGAAAATTAAAAAAATACAAACCACTGAAAATTCGTGATACTGCTTCATCTAGTAAAGATAGCGATACAAAAAAAAAAAAGCTATGGACATATACTAGCACAAATAAATGACTAAGGAGATAACTGATGACAGAAACAGTCTAATTCGCTACATCTTCGTAAGGGAAACTGAAGTAGTAAATCTTAAACTACAAACCATTTCCCCTATTTAAAGCATTAAAGAGTCTTCACACCAAGCTAATTTAAAGGTTTAGTTTGTATTATACAATTGATAATTCTGCAAACTCCACAATATAAATGGCAATAACTACATATTTTAAATACTGTCATAAAAATAAACAAAGTCATTAGTTAATTCTATAATGCATTAAGAATAACCTAAAAAAACAAACTGTGAATGAAGGCATATTTAATAAATTAGGGAACATTTTAACTGCTAATAGATTGGGAGAAAATTTTAACGTTTATATAATAATGTATATACAAAGGCAGTGGAAACAAATGAAAACAAATTACTACATTGTTGCAGTACAGAAAAGACTGGGATGTATAATATTAACAATTACATTCTCTTTTCTGTAGCCTGGCAGAGAGTAATAGTTACCAAGCACAGGAATAATTTCAGTATCTTATATGAGTCTCCAACAGCAAGCAGATACTGTAATATGTCATTAAGCAACTTACTTTGACTTCATACCAAATGTGGCAGCAAAAAATTTTTAAAAAATTAAAAGGCACGCATAAGCTGATTTCAAATATTTCAAGTCCAGGTTATTCTCTTTAGATACAATGTTTAGAACATCTGTATAGCAAAACAATTTTTAAATAAACATTTCCAAAAACTTGAATACAGAACTTAGGAACAATGAGTCTGCACCAAAAAAGGTTACATTGAAAAAAAAGTGTAAGAGTCATGAAATAATTAGAGCTAAATTATTTAAAAATTAAAAAAGATTTGTAGGCAACATATATTCTTTAGTAAAATGAATGATTTTAGAGTAACAGGTATCATGTTTACTAAAAGTTCTCACTATAGTTCATGCCTATTTAAAATTCTCTTTAAAGATATTTAAACTGAGTTTATTGTTCCTTACCACAATTAAACTCATTGAAGAGCTCAAAACTAAAGCAACAGCATTTTTCTTAGCATGCACACACAAAATAATCTACCATTTAGTCATTTCATTAACTTGTATCTTCAATTTTAAAGAATAATCAAACTGTTTCAAAAATATTGGGAACATCTTCTCTACTTGATATGTTTATGCATCTCAGGTATCATTTCTATATCCATATCCTTTTTTTGAATAAATGCTTTAATACCAGTAGACTTAAAACAAATATGTGTAAGGATAAATGAGGCAGATTCTAGTGTATGAAACAAAAGTTATCCATAAGATTCCACATGCAAAAAAGTATAAAAATTTAAATGTGTTTGTCCCAAAAATAAACATGCAAGTACATGACACTGAAGATGATTTGACCATCTTCACTTTTTTTAAAGTACAAAGCTAAGTTCTTTCTGATGGCCCACTTTGAAAATGAGCTAAAATTCCATAAATTTTTAAAAGCATTCATCTAGTCTTTATTAAGTAAAACTTGTGGTGATAATACTTATATCCTAAAACAGAGGCACAGGTTTGAGAATTCTGAGTGTTGTTAGTCTTTCTTAAAGGTAATACTGATGTCGTAATTGCTCTATCAGCTTAAAGTTGGTATTTGTAAAAATAGCCATTAAATACTAATTCACAAGTATATTTAATGTACATATAAACCCTATGTTGAAAGTATAAATGAGAGGAAATATAGCATAGTTCCAAGACTTCTAAAATTGCTGACCATCAAAAAGTAAACCACCCTCTTTAAGACTTAACATAACTTAAAAAAAAATTGCTTAAACATATGAATTTAAGACTTTACTTTATTCAGCAAAATCATTTATTTACACAACGGGGAATGCTGGTTTGATTTTGTCAATGAAATAAAAACAAATTGAACAGAGACAATACTGAACTGTATATATATATTTTGTATCAGAGTTGACCAACGGTTTCCTTACCTGTATCAGGAACATCAAGAGCAACAGTATCACAAGGACACTGGTCTAACAATACACCACATAGGTCCAGTAATACCCTGGGAATTTTCCAATGCAATCACCAACTTTTCCTTTGTTTATAAATATATAAAAAAACAAAAAGCAAAACCAGCATTATGATGTAGTAAACAGAGTATAACTCTGAAGTCAGTGGGTCAGTAAAAACCTTATCAGACCATCCATAGTTTACTAAGTGGTCTGCCCTTTTTCAGACCACTAACACAGAATCCAAACGGGTGAAAAATATATCACTTTTTAGAAGACAACAATGATCTGATAAGGATTTGACTTAATGGAAGTTAAGGAGGGAAAAAAAAAAAAAGGAATTGCAGAGCATAGCCCCTATTAGAACAAGCTAACTTTCCAGATTTTACAAATTAAAAAAAACAAAACAAAACAAAACAAAAAAACCACTTCAACATGAAGCTACCATACAAAGTTTTTCCATTTTTCTTTGTAAAAAGTTCAGAGTTTGCAATTTAATCCTGGGTTTTTAATGAGAAGGACAGTTTGGGCCTGGACTTCCCCTTTCCCAGGATAATTTTTTGTTCTTCTTTTTGTTGACGTTGTCGCTCTTGTTCTAGTTTCATCCTTTCCTCATGAATCTTTCTTTGTTCTTCAACAATTCTCAACTGTTCTTCAGCCTGAAAATTAAAGTAAAAATTAATTATATGAATGTATTAAATTATCACGTGTACCCTGAAAATATGTACATCTATCATGTATCAATAAGAAAATAAACTTTTAAAAAATGCAAATGCAAACAAGGGTAAAAATTAGGACTTTCCTATGAATTTTATGTCTTCTATTAGTAATATTTTGAATATCAGGTGAGAACTTACAATCAATGTGAACATACAATATAGCATGTTTCATAAAACCTGCCTAAGGTTACATAGTGGTAGAGGAAAAAGAATTGAGTAAATTAGAAAAGAAACCTTTATTAATTATTTTTACATTTTTTGTATGTCATCTTTTATGAAAAATAAATGAACAAATTATAGGAAAGCACTTATACATTTTGGAAATGGGATGAAATTTCTACAAAGCATGTCTTGAAATCAGTGCAGATTTTGTTCTATACCTATCTTTACCCCTGCCTTCAGTGCATCAGATTAACAGGTTGTCAATTATAAACCAAGGGATGGATTTATTCAAAGAGTATGTTATCTACCAATTACTATATTTATGGTTAGAAAGGCATACAAAAATTACAGAAAAAAATCCCCATTGGAGCCATATTATATTGTCAATAAACTACTAAGAAACACTACAGACCCCATTCCCCAAAGAAGAAAAAATCAGAAAACCTTCTGATCTGGCTAACTACAAAATGCTATCTAATTTCAAATGGATACTGGTATAATCAACTCCTTTAGTCTCAAGCAACCAACTTCCTTCCTGCATTCTTCTAGAGAAGATCTCCCCTCTTTACCAAAAAAACTTAGGCCATTCTCATGAACTACCACCTTATTAAGTCTCTCCTTCCTGCCTCCCAGAGATATGACACCTACCACCCTCAATTCTCAACCAGGCACAATTTTACCCCTCTCCCCCCAGGGAACATTAGGCAATATGTGGAGATAATTCTGGATGTCACAACTAGGGATGGCTCCTGGCATCTAGAGGGTAGAAGATTGAGGACAGGGACAATGCTAGACATCCTACAATGAAGAAGACGGCCCCCACAACAAGGAATGATCCAACCCCAAATGTTACCAGTGCCAGGGTTGAGAAAGCCTGTTCTAACCCTTGAATTTTTAATCTCAGTTACCACGAATTGTTCTTTTTTCCCTCTATCTGACCTTGATCTTAAAAAAATTCACTGCATCCTTGAGCTTCCTACCTATTCCCATTCAAAGTCAAATTTTAGGTCATTGCTTCCATCTCCATTATTCTACTGAAATTATTTTCTACATGGTCAAAAACTAGCAATAAATTCAGTGACCCTTTTCTTTATTTGAATAAATTCTTCTGTTCACTAACGTCTTTTAAAAAGGTTCTCTCCTCCCACATATTCTCTAATACATATGCGAAGGTTCTCCACCTGATTACTTCTTTTGTCTCCACTGATAATTTTTTTTTAGTAAAATGCAATGTGACTAGAGTATAGACTTTACGGCACAGGAAGATGGGAAAGGTGATAGAGTCTGGTACGCAACATAAAATGTTTTAATTTAAAAAGGGAAGAATGTAAAGAGGTTTAAGACAGCAATACCGGGTAAACTGCTGGGTGGGCAAGGTGGAAACTCCAACAGAGCTGAAATACCTCTCTCTCAGACCTTTTCCCTATGTTACATTTATAGCTGGCTCCTGGACACAGCTACCTGGGAGATCCAGGGGTCCCTTCAAAATTCAGCATGTTCCAAGATTAAAATTCTTCCACCCTATCTTTAGAATTAATCTGCCCTTTCTAGATAGTCAGACCTAAAATTCGACTTTGAATGGCAATAGGTAGACAGCTCAAAGGATGCAGTGAATTTTTTTTAAGATCAAGGTCAGACAGAGGGAAAAAAGAACAACTCATGGTAACAGATTAAAAATTTAAGGGTCAGAACAGGCTTTCTCAACCTTGGCACCCAAATTCTTTGTCTACTCCTTTTTCCCCTGAAACAAAAAAGCAGTCATCAAGTTTAATTCTTTTATATTCTCTGTCTAGAGTTAGACTTAATTTTCATTTCTACCACTACCATAACAGTTCAGGGCCACACATCTCTTGTACACCTAAAATGGTGTTCCTATTCCAGCGTGTCCTTCCATCCATCCTATACATACTCCTTAGACTCACCTTTCTTGACCAATGCTCTCTCTTGCCTTTAAATTTCCAATGACTTCACTGTCCAAAGAATATAGCTCAACTTCCTAAATGAGCATGCTTCTCTAAAACTTCATACTTTTCATTATCTAGCTCCAACTGTCCCGACTATTCTTTTAAATTATCCTTGCTATCTCGACCTCCTCCTTTGCTGGTGCTCTTTCCTCCTACTCAAATCCTACCTGTGCCTCAGAATCCGTCACTCTCTTCCTTAAACTTTCACTAATAATTGTAACAAAGAAAATTATCTGCTTCTGATCACCTTTAGGGAATTCATATGCCAATTACTTTGTCCACAGTTTTAATAAATCATCACATACTTGAGGAAAGAGTTTAGTGTGTGCAAATGAATCAAGGTGTAGTAAAGATTCTTTGTGTGTGCGTCCACGCTTGGTGAACTCTGAATCAATACAAACACTCAGACTCACTTTTCCCTAAGCTCCAACTCAACCCTAGGAAAGCATTCTAGAACCTTAGGTAGCGAGGGTAAAAGGACATAAGGTAGAACATCACAACCTCAACCCAGAAGAGAATTCTAATTACAGAGATACCATTTTTTACCCTTTCAGACTGACAGAAATTCAAAAGTGTGATAGCATATTGGTGTGGTTTGAATATGTCCCCTAAAGTTCATGCATTGGAAACTTAAATGCCACTGTAACAGTATTAAGAGGTGGGGCTTTTAAAGAGGCGGTTAGGCCATGAGGGGTCCACCTTCATGAATGGATTAATGATGTTATCCGAAGTGGAGACTGGGTTAGTTATTGTGGGAGCGGGCTCTTGATAAAAAGATCACTTTTTGTCTCTCATGCCCTCTCTCCTCAAGCTCGCTCACCATGTGATACCTTCCACAATGGGAGGACCCTCACCAGATGCAGCACCATGGTCTTGGACTTCCCAACCTCCAGAATCCTGAGCCAAATAGACTTCTGTTTTTATAAATTACTCAGTCTCTCGTATTCTGTTATAGCAGCAAACACAGACTAACACACATATGCTATCTTATAAAGAGCACTTTGACATTATCAAAATTATATCTTTGTAACACTTTAGTTTTAATTTAATTTTTTTGGAATTTATCAGATATTCTTGCACATGCAGAACTGATATATTTACAAGGTTATGTATTACAACATAGTTTATAAAAAGACAAGACTACAAAAACCAAATATCCACCAATATGGGACTGACTAAACAAAATTACAGAAGATCTATAAAGCAGAATATTATATAGCTGTTAACAAAACAAGAAAAGGGGGGGGAAAAGGAGTTCCCCTGTATTCTGAAATGGAAAAATCTCCAAATTATACTGTTAAGTGAAAAAAGCAAAGTAACAAATAGCATGCTACTTTTGTGCAATAAAGGGAGAATAAAAATATTACGTATTTATATCTGCCCGAGTATGTTTTGAAGAAACCCCGAAAAATAAAAAAACATAATTGAATATACTTTTTGGATATGGGAAGTGGATCGACAGAGGGAAAAGGCAGCGGGACTTAACTGTTTATTTTTCTTAAAAAAAAATTTGAACACTTTGATCACATTACCTAATCAAAAAGTTAAAAGCAAGATTTTTAAAGTAAAGTAACATCCTTCACTGCTAGAAAATACTAATTCTACTGCACCTTAGATTAGGTAAAGAATCAAGTTTCATTTTCATTTAGGCCTACAAATACAGGAGATAAAAGTGTATGCAACACGTGTATAGGGAAAACTGTAATTTCTCTGGGGCTACAGTTCAACAGGGTTAATCCCTAGGGCTAAGCATAGAGTGCCCATTAGAAATTCTTAATGCAATGATTTTAAAAAATGAATTGAGCAGGTGAATATCCTGTCTTTACATACAAATATGTGTATTTTGTTCTACTATAGCTTTAAACTAAGCATAAATGCTACCCAAGTACATCTTGACAAAAAAATAAGACTAGTCAAACACAAACCAATAGTTATCTGTCATTTTAATACAGTATCTCTCAAGTACGAAAAATTGGTTTCCTGTTCTTCATCTCTAAGTATGACATGACCCTACACCTTTCTTGCTAGGTATTTTTCTAAACCCTAGCCTCCCTCTGCAGTAACTTTTTCCTTCTCTACTTACTAGAGAATACCCATTGTTTCTCCTCCCTTTTGTTTCACATTTATGCAGAAGAAAGCAGTATTTGCACTAGGGTGGGGGTGGTGTGAACATGTATTTGTACAGATGAATGATATTAAGCTCACCCACAAGGATTATGTGGTGGACATCTTAGAGGCCAAGGAGAAAGCTAACACCCACAATACCAGAGCCATTACATTAGGGTGGGCCCTCCTAGCCATTAGGCCCAGGACCCTGTTCTGTCTCACAAAGGTGGCTTTTAACCCTGCACCCCAACCCAAAGAGTGACTTGGGAGAATAAATACACAAAAACAAAATGTACCATTACAGGTGAAGGGCCTATCTATCTACTCCTCCCAGTATCCTCTGCCCCACCCTCTTCACCCAGAGGGGTCTACAGCAGAGGTCCCTAACCTTTTTGGCACCAGGGACCAAATTTTTCCACGGGGGGGGGGCCGGTTTCAGGATGATTCAAGCACATTACATTTATTGTGCAGTCAAACCTCTCTGCTAAATGATAATCTGTATTTGCAGCTGCTCCCCAGCACTAGTATCACTGCCTCAGCTCCACCTCAGATCATCAGGCATTAGATTCTCATAAGGAGTGCGCAACCTAAATCCCTCGCGTGTGCAGTTTACAGTAGGGTTTGTGCTCCTGTGAGAATCTAATGCCACAGCTGATCTGACAGGAGGCAATGGGGAGTGGCTGTAAATACAGATGAAGCTTCCCTCCCTCACCACTGCTCACCTCCTGCTGTGTGGCCGATTCTTAACAGGCCACAGAACTGCTAACCCTAACCCTAACCTGCCGGCCCAGAGGGTGGGGGTGGGGGGTTAGGGACCGGAGGTCTATAGATTTTACAAAAATTACTTTCCCAAACATTCACCTTCTTATACTGTCTATAAATGTAATTAAGGTGGTCCTTAGCAACAGTTCCTTTAGCAAACAGGGATACTGAAACTTACTCTCTACTTGAAACATATATATACAAAATTTTATAAAATTTTAAAAATCCAAAGAGAGAAATACTTCCTACCAAGAGGAATCATAGAATGGATGAAAAACAGCACAATTAGAAACCATGCACTACTCAGAAATGTGGATTTCTACATTTTAAACCTTCCAAGACACACATCCTGATCCACTCTCATTTGTAATTTTCATTCCTTGATTCATCTTCCCCTCTACAATTTTTATAATGTATATCCCACTTTAGATAATCAATGAATAAGAAAATATTAAAAGATAATTTGATGACCTCTTAGAGCAAATTGTATTAGTAAGTTTTTCTGAAAAGGTATTTATTTATGTACAAGGTTAAAAAAAAAACATAGAAGGGTAAAACAAGGATTCCCCTTCATCCTTGTGGCAATTTAGTGATTCTGATAGTTCCCTCCTCAGGGTACACAATGTGCCAAATCTATGAGCTACCAAGCTCCCATCTAAAGAAAATTCCCATCATTGGCCACTCCTTCTATGCCCTTTTCTTTTCAATTCCCCTTTTGTTACCTTTGTAACTTTTAATCATTTTTGGAACTTCAACCTTAGATAGTATTTCCTAAGATTCCCTATTACCTAAAATGAAGACAATTGCTTCAAGAAGAAACTGACTGAAGTTGAGCTTGGTATGGAATATTATGTACAAAAATCACTGCCTAAGAGCTCTGGGGAGACTGCTCTATAATATTGTCAAGAGAAATCTGAAGCCTTCAGGATTTTCTTTATACTTCATGTTATAAAATTTCACAAAAAAACTGTACTATCTAGATGTGGCTCTTTCATCTTCTGTACCCTAAATAAATTCTCTTTCTCTCTGGGTCAGTTCTTTTGTCTTGGTCATTCATTCCCTTTTGTGTGCTTAAGTTTTCCTTAAATGCTTCTGGATTCCTGGTTCCTCATTAGGAATGATTACACCAGGACAGTCTTCTCTGCTTCTTAAAACAGACTCTTTCCCGTCTTCCTCCCTCTACACACCCCTTCACTCACCAAGTTTATCAATTCTTTCTTTACAGTTTCTAAGAACTGCCACTTTACTGATTCAAGGCCCCATCCTTTGGTCTTCATTGGCTTCTCTTCCAGTTTCTGTCCTACAAGCCACCCTACACAATGTCAATACTCACTAATATCCAGAAAGTTATTTTAAAAATTACTGCCCCAAATACATTAACATAGGTCTTAAACCAGCTTTTTTTATCTTAACAATCAGGAACCACTTCTTCTCTCCACTGAAAATCCTCACCTGACTTCCCCACCATTTCATTTCAAATTAAAATATTTAACATTCACATTTGGTGCCATATTTTTCTCTCTTAAAATATGTACACATAACACACTATTAGCTACCCTAAGTACTATGCTATTTCAACTTACGTATGCTCGCTCTACTGTAAGACACCCTGTTCTTTTTCCAACTGTGTGAATTTCCTGTGGCCACTGTAACAAATCACCACAACTGGATGACTTAAAACAGAAAGTTATTGTGGAGGCAAGAAGTTCAAAATCAGTTATCACTGGAACAAAACCAAGGTGTTGGCAGGGATATACTCCCTCTGAGGCTCTAGAGGAGAATCAGTTCCTTGCCTCTTGCAGCTTCTGGTGGCTGCCAGGGTTTCTCAGCTTGCAGACACATCACTCTAATCTTCAAGGCTAACATCCTCAAATCTCTATTCATGTTCATGTGACCCTTTCCTATGTCTGTGGATTCTGCTAGGAGTTTGGCAGCCTTCCTTCATCATATCTTCTGTCCCAGTTGGCAGTGTTTCTGCTGATATAACATCTTCAGAAACCTTGAAGGTCCCCCACATATGCCACACCATTAGATGAGAGGGCCCTCCACAGATCTTTCCTAGATAATCTCATCTATTCCTTGCTTTGGCTGAGATGGCTGAGGGAACCTATGAGTCACAAGCAGTCTCTTCAGCTCTAGCAAAATGTCTAGCCACACCCTTGGCCTTCCTTCCAGACCAAGTTTTTCTAACAGTGAACATCTTTCGAAATCTGGATAAGCTGAGACTTTCCCAACATCAAATGCTGGTTCCTTTTATGCTTACCAGTTCATTCTCCAATTTAGCTCTTCTTGCCATTTTACTATAAACAGCAAGAAGAAACCAGGCTACACTTTCAACAATTTACTTAGAATTCTTCTCAGCTAAATATGAAAAAGTTAAGCTCTTATAAGTTCTGCCTTCCTTCCATATCACTGTAGGGCACAATTCACCCAGGTTTTCCACCACTATATTAAAAGGACCTCTTTTTCTCCAGTTTCCAACATGTTCTTAATTAGCTTCTGAGCCCTAACCAGAATCACCTTTAAAGTCCATATTTTTGCCAACAGTCTTTCTAAAGCAATGTATGTGTTTTCTATCATGTGCCTCAAAATTCTTCAAGCCTCTATTCACTATCCAATTCCAAAACCACTTCCACATTTTTAGGTAACAAATTACCACAAAGTAGATGCTGAAAACAGAAATTTATTCTGGAGACCAGAAATCTGAAATCAGTGTCACTGGGTTGAAAGCAAGATGTCAGCAGGGCCATGTTCCCTTTGGAGATTTTAGAAGAGAGTCCATTCATTCCTTGACTCTTTCAGCTTCTAGTAGCTGCCAGGATTCCTTGGCTTTGGACTATATCACTCCAATCTTCAAAGCCAACATATTCAGACTTCTCTCTCTGCTCTGTCTTTACTTCAGCTTCTTCTGTGCTATGTGGCAAAAATTCCCTCTACCTCCCTCTTACAGGATACATGTGATGGCATTTAACACCCTCCAAATAATCCAGGAAAAATTCCCCATTGCAAGATACTTAATTTAGTCACATCTGCAAAGGTTCCCCCCACCTTTTTTGCCATATAGAGTACATTCAGATTCCAGGCACTAAACATAGGTATCTTTGGGGTTGGGGGGGCGGTTTTCAGCCTACCACATAAACTCATTAAAAAAATCCTTGCTTACATCTTTCTAAGAACTCTTCAGAGCTATCTCTTACTTCATTTCAAACTTCAGTATGTGGAACATATTTCATATATAAGCAACTTTCAAAACATGGCACTATTTTTTCCTCAAACTGGTGATGTACAAAGTGGAATAGTATGATGAACTGATGAACTTGGCAAGAGGTTCAGAGAAAACCTTTTCAATATTAAAGAGATGTGTATGTCTAGAACTTATAACTTGCAAATACTTTAAAACCTCAAAGAATGCGTTCCACCACCCCCCAGTCAAAATTAATTTGTCCTTCCTCTGACCAACATGTTATTTATAATTTTATTAGAAATTGTCAATCTGACTCTTATTATATTTTAGGTGTTTACACACAGATTAACTAACCAAGTTCTATTCTTTATATTTTACCACCATTTTTAGCACGTGATTGGTTGAGGGTTATTTTCCCTGCTGACACAACCTCCTGGGAGAATACTTTACTCCACAGCAACATCTGTCACCTTTTTTTAGTCTGCTTCCCTTTCTGAGTAAGTAAAATTCATATAAATTTCAGAATAATATCTGGGATTTTCCCAGGCACATCATTTAAAAAAAAACTGTGGAAAAGAAGACTTCAAAAAATTTTAAGTGCTATTTTTAACAAAAGAAAATTAAAACCTCCATTGTATTAACTACCCTTCAAATATCTGTAGATAGTTGTGTGTTACCAATACTAACTCAACAACTAAGAACCAATCTGCCAAAAAGCCAACAAGTCAAGCCACATCTGGATTAATTCTTAATTGACTTTACAAATCAAGTATGTGTGTTGGTTAATACTTTTTTTGTCTCTTTATGGACAAACCAAATACCTTGATACACTATGTGGAACTGAATTAGAAAGTGGACAAGAGTGAGGAAATGAAACAGGGCAAAGGCCTTTTGGGAAGTAGAACAGAACAGTGGCAAGCGTGTGGAAGTACTTGTTTCAGTAAATAGTGGTAGAAGTAGGAGTAAAGCAACGTGGTATGTGCTAAGAAGTTTGTGTGGAAAGCAGACTGTAGAAAAGACAGGTTGGTAAAGAAAGTACCCTGGAATGGGGAAGGGACAGGGAAGATTTCTTAAACATTATAACCATGAAAAAAATAATACAATGATCTCTTACAAATAAAGACCAACTCCCCAATTTGAAAAAAAACTGAGCGATGTAAAAGACTACTTACACAAGTAGAATGAAAAGCAGTTTTAATAAATTCCTGAAAATATATCCCAACCTCAACAGGGAAGTAAAGAAATGCCCCTGGGAAAGTTTCCCAGCACCCCCAGGACAATTATGTCAATTATCTCATGCACCCATACCACTTACCAAGTATTCCCATAGTATTAGCTAACTTTTTAGGGAGTTGTCCTTGTTTCCATAATTAATACATCAAAGTACTCAAGAGCACTTAACGCCTTGTCTACTTTTTCACCAGATTGCTTTTCTCAATGTAGTATTAGTGAATGGTACTGTTTGGCCACCCCTCCTCTTCCCTCACTTTCCAGAGGCTAGAATGCTTCCCATTCTTCTTTCTTTCTACAGCACAAATAACAATGAACTGTCCACATTTCCAGCATATTTACTATGTCAGGAAGCAAACAATTATTAGTTCAACAAAATAAACTACCACGACTGACATATCCAGGAAAGTCCCATGCTGTCTACAACATTCTTTCACATCCCCCTTCCTTTCTCAAATAACTAATATTTTAATAGAACTTCCAATATATTTTATATAATATTTCCCAATAATCATGTATAAAGATTAAAGAACAGTGCTCAAAATTGAGATGAGAGGGAAAAAGACAAGAAAACTGAAAGAAACCTCAACATGTGCCTTGCCATCTTACACAATAACACTGTTTTTGTCTCACCCTACCCAAAGAATACTTTGCCAGCCTGTGACTACCAATAGAACCAAATAATTTTTCCCCAACATCAACCACGCTTCCAACTTTCTTGAACACAGTAAGCAAATCCAACAGTAAGCAAATGCATTAAATAAGTTCAAATTCTTACTAAGCTTTCTCGAATTCAAGCCTTTTTCCCTAAGACATCTTTTCACTGAAGTTTAACAGCAGCCGCCACAATAGTGTCACTCCCTACAGCCTATCAGATCAAACCTAAATCTGTGTGCCCTAACACAGTGATAGTGTTACGTGTGGCCCACAGACAAGTGACAGTTTGCAGACTGTCAATACAAAGCACAAAACAAGAATGAGTGTTTAGAAACCTTTATAGCAATTTGACCTCATTTTTCTAGTAATTCATCTTAATTGTATTTTGCAAAAGTGGCTCTAAGAGCTGATAAACTGGGATTAAAAAACAAAAACTGCCAATTTACTACCATATGAGAAGTAATGCTCCAGATTACGTTTACCAATTTTTTCCCAGGAATAACACACCGGAAGTTTTATTTTTATGATTCGTGTAGGTAAACAAAGAAGGGTGTTAGAGGGATGTAAGGAGGCAAACATGTCCCTAGCCACCCCAGGGTCAGCAGGGATCAACATCTTGGCAGAGCATATCAAGCTGAGGAGCTTCTAGGCTACCCACAAACTGAACCCACCACAGCTGTCCTTAATAGGAAATTGTAGTTCTACCTGCTTCGTAATTTTGCTTCAAGTTTTAAATATCATATTTTTCCTCTCTTCTGGAATGTCCAGGCCTCACAAACCAGACTGTATTTACTCCTCAAAGCTCAAACTTCATAACTCAAATTAAGATTCACACTTTCCCTCTTACTTCTTCCTACCTGCACTGAGATTCTCTTCTTATATAGAATCACTAAATAAGTATTATTGTATCTTACTCATAAGCATGTAGTAATACATCTTACAATGACTCATCCATTTCACATTTATACTGCTTTTTCTACCTAAGCAAATTTTAAGTTCTATCTTTGGGAAAGCAGATTTATGGCCTTCCAATACGGATCACATTCTTGCCTTCACAACAACCAGGACAGTGACATGTACTAAGAAACCACTGTGCCATGCTCACTAAGTGACCTAGGATATTTCCAGTATTGTCTCTTATCTGAGGTACACTATCTTTGAAGCTCATGCTCTAGAACCAACTGCTCCATGTTAACTTTTTACATTCTTATCAACTATAGGACACATTAACTATGGTCCTCCTTCACCCCTACTCTCAAAGGGATCCAGTATTAATTAATTAGACCCTCTCAGATTTTTTCTGTGCATTTATAAACACAGCCACAGAATTTCTTTTTTATATCACATAACTGGAGCTTATAACTTGCTTTTTCCCCCCAACCAACAAGAGTCCCTTCTGGGTCATGTCTTCATTCCTGGGTACTAAATAACACTAATTGTCCCCACCCCCAAGTAAATTTCCTTCCACCTCTGATTTATATTCTTACTTTGAGGTAGCCTTCCTATATACCACCTTCATGGGGGAAAAAAGTTTTTCCTTGTAATACCCGACAATCCTCTTTTGTGTTTTGGATTTTTTGTATCCAGAGTCCTTTAATCCTAGTTTTCTTCTTTCTCATAATGAGACTACTTCAAAAAATATTCACACACTTAAATGGAAAAACCCTCAAGACACCAAAAACTATTCTATTTTTAAAGTGATAGCATGTGCTTAAAAAAAGAACAAGAAATACAGAGAAATACTAAAAAATAGAATTGGAAGAAAAAATAAAAGTGATAGATATTAGGGGTTCTTTTTTATTTTTTAAAAAATTGCCTCAATGTTCTTATATTGGCTTTATTACAATTTCAAAATTGCTCTACATCACCTTCATTTACATCTTTACCATATAATTACTTAAGTTTCTGTGTATTTCTTGTTAGATTATAAACTAGAAGTAGGAAATAGAATTTATTACTCTGGTACACTTACTATCAAATATATACTATCTACTTATTCTATCTAGTGATTGGTAACAAGGCAACTAATGCAAAGTGAAATGCTGTGTATTAGTTGGTTTAAATACCTCCAACCTTTTGTTGTTGTTGTTAGTTTTTTATAGGCATAGGATAAATGAAAATGAGGTTAGGATAGAAAAAACTGGAGATAGCAAATACTACTATTTCCCCAGGAAATCTGTTTTAAACCACTGCAAATTCGCTTCAGATTGGAAATAAAAATCTAGTCACCTATTCCTATTCTTGCCTCAAAGCCTTTAAAGTGGCCAAGAGAACCCTGAAAAAAGAAGTCAAATTATAGACCACAAAATCTGAAAAAAAAAAATTAAGCAAAATGCAAAAATACTTTTCACATATGCTTTATACTTACCAGTTTGGCTTGTGCTTCTGCAATTTTTCGGTTATTCTCTTCCAGTATTCGCTCTAGCTCCTCACGTTTTGCACGTTCTTCCTCCTAAAGGGGAGGACATGTTAAAATGTTAGAAAAATAAAATGTTTATTTTTATTGATAAATATTTACTAATCTTCCTCTGAACTTTTTTGATCTGACTTACAGGGCAGCTTTACAGCTACCTTCTGTCTGACAAATGATAAACTGTGCAGCCACTAAAATTGGTTTCTAGCACTAAATTTAAATCATCCCTCCCAGTCCAAACAGCAACCGACTAAACCCTCCCTAATGATAGTTTCCTGGCAATTATAACTAATACTTTAATATCACACAAATCAACAAGGACAACTACAAAACTGGATAGTATTTACCAAATTAAAAAAATAATATATAAAATATAAATAAAGTGAATATTTGTCTCACCAATTATGTATACCTACGTATTCTTTACCTATACTCCTTTAATCAGCATTAAAAGTTGAATATTTACTGTCTTGTCCAGTGTCCTGCAGAGTGTGCTCCTCGGCTGCCATACACGCCAGCTTCCTCTTTAAAATGATTTGTACTGTTAGCTTGGCAATACCTGCATCAGCAGCTCAACCATTTATAAAGAAACAACATACAAGGAAGGCTGAGCTGAGGAATGCAGATGTTTATGGTAAGAAGGAACAAAAAATGTAATTCATCATTCCTAAGGCAAACAATTAATAAGAAAAATACATTTACTGTTAGTGAAAAATACAAATGGTAATCCATACTTCATGGAACTAAGGGCTTCTTCCATGGGGAAAATGGACTTAACATTCAGATGTTGACAATCTCTAAAGGCAGCTTATATTGTCATCTACAATCTGAACTGAAATTCAGGAATCCAGGGGATGCATGGTCAGGAAATAAAATTCTGTAACTTATTTTTTCTTGGAGAATTTAATGAGATTTTATAATGCAAACTATATGAAGATTGCTTGATGGTTTGGGCAGTGTTCAGATCACAGCATACATATTCAAATGATTTTAATATTTGGAAAGACTGTCAGAGGGTTGTGTCCGTGTAAAAAAAAAATTGTTAATATGAAACAAAAAGCAAATGAAGAGAAAAAAATCTTACTATGATTAATAACTCGCTACAAGACAGCACCATTACTCCAAAAATATCTTCATTATTAAAAGCACTGATATAAATAATTTCATACATTCAATTTTATAGTCCATGAAATCCACTATAAATATAAGCATATACATCTAATTAAAGACAGGACAAGGCAAAATGCATTTTAAAAGCTAAGTTTACTGGAAAGCAAAGAAATTTAATATGTCAACTTGTCCATAATAATGCCAAGATGAAAAATGACAATGAGTCATATATTTTGAGTCAAATATTTCAGTTCAAGAAAATACATTTTCCTATGATCTCCTATGTCACACACCAATGGGATTCATATTCATTATGCAAACTATGTTGATGGACACTCAGGGCTGTACAGTAATCTGCCTTGAGTGTTTCAGTGACTTTCACCAAGCTTTAGGACCCTGGAGTAATCAGTGCAAACAAGCTATAAAGCTTCAGTAGCAAATTACTGTCTCACAGAAAGACATTTTCAACTTCTGCTCCAGCTGCTGATAAAACAAATCATGTGTTTAGCTTGACTCCAGACAAGGACAACCTGTTCCTTCATAACTCTCTAGAGAAAAAAAGGAGTTGTTAGTAGATACTAAAAAAGTGGATCAATAATCTGGACATTTTTCCTAAAAAGATTCCTTGAAACACATTAGGAAAATGGAGGGCCTTGTGATCAGAATGCTAGAATTAGTCCATTGTGTTGAAGCAGGATTTGGGGGAGGGGGTAAGGGATAAAAGAAGGGAAAAAAGAAGAGTGAGAAAACCTATTTATCAAAAGCAGGTACTGTCACTCAGTGTTAGGCCCTGCTCTTTTTAATCTGACTGAAGGCAAAAAGCCTCTCACAGTCTAGGTAACAGAGTGATAAACAGAATAGAGGAATATACAACCACAGGTGGATTTTTAACCTTTTCCCTTTACCACTCCCTGTCTCCCCCCACCCTCCCAAAAAAGAATGTAAGTCCTGCAGCCATGGCAAAAGTTTCAAACACTTCTCAAATATGTAAGCCAGTTCCATTAATCAAAAGTATCCTTAAATATGTTTTATGAAAGTAACTTTTAAGTATCAGTCAGCACTTCTGAATAGGCTAAAAAATTAACTTTCACAGCAACGTAAGTTTAGATGAGAAAGGAATTAGATAGTCTGTATTCCATCTCTTTCTGAACTGAGCAGGAGGCACAACCCGACACTGAAAGTTTTGCCATGGACTGTCTCTACTTTCCAAACGACCGAGCGTTACCTCTCTAGCTTTTTGTGCTGCAAGCTCAGCTTGTCTCTGTCGCTCGAGTTCTTCGAGCAACTGCTTTTCCATGATGCGCTTGGCTTCCTCCACCCTCCGGAGAACTTCTCGCTCAATTTCATCTTTTCTTTTCTCCAATTCTTCCTCTACCCTTTTTGCCACCAATTCTTCCACTCTTCGTGCTGTTTCTTCCTCGATGAGTTTTTCTTCTATTTCTTGCTGCCGACTAGCAAACAGTGAAAAAAATGACTTAGATAATATAAAAAAACTAAGAATTTTTTAAAAAATTTTATTTCAAAATATTAAGGGGGTACGAATGTTTTTGATACATGGCTTGAGTCTGGGCTTTAAAGGTACCCAAAACTAAGAATTTAAACAAAACTAGTTTCAAGTCTATCAGACCATTCAGCCTGATATTATTCAGTGATTTTAAAATTCATTTTCATGTCACATTTAAGGAAATGATAGATAACAAGATGTTAACTGACACAGAAATTCAAATAAATATAAACTTGTTTTTTTTCTCTATCACATTCTAAGTACAAAAGACTGGTAAATACAAACAGCCTAATTCATTAGTTTTCATTTAGGAACTACAGAGTAAATCTGAAACAGAAAGTCTACTTCTCTTAACAACTTTATAATGAGAGGACAAACTGTTAAAACACATGGATTTGCTCACTGGCCAATCCACTCAGTCTAAGGGTTGAGTTACAGAGAAGTCAAGAGAAATTACTATGTAGCCGGCAATTCAGACTGGCTGAATTCATTTCCTCCTTCCCTCTAAGCAAAGACAGAACAGACATAGACTTAAAGAGATTCAGACTGCTGAAATAATAGAAGCGTATAGCTTTTACTGAAAACATGACCAACTTAGGTTCTGAACTTCATATCCTTTACTGTGTCTTTTCTTCCTTTTGTTAATTGATTTTCAATTAAAAGCTCCTTTAGAGAGGGGAAGTAGAAAGTTAAAAATATACTTTTAGCTCAATGAAGCATTATTAATTATTTTAATCCCACTCTGATACCATAAGCCAACGTATTTAATCAAAATAAGATTCTGTGCTGAAATATTTACATTTATCAAGGTACCACAGTGGAAATCATTTTATACCAATGATATCCAACAATAGCTGTTAGTCACATGTGTCTAGTCTGAACTAAAGATCGGTATAAAGAAAAGGAATATAAATGATCTCATATTTTTATTTGATTATGTGTTAAAATGATACTACTTTGGATAGATTGAGATATATTAAAATTAATTTCACTGGTTTCTTTTTAGCAACTACTAGAAAATTTTAAATTGTATATTGTTCACATTATGTTTCTATTGAACAGCATTCTGAGACAATAATTTGTGCTAAATGAATAAATTCAGAGGCTCCTGCAGTGTATCTAAATCCTAAGAGGTCAATTTTAAAATGCTTCAAATTTATCACAATCCACAAAATTAAGTAAAACCTGCAACTTTTATATCTTTTGACAACTCATTTGACACACATGAGACAGACACTCAATTTCTCTGTTTAGTAAAGACTTTATAGTTTCTAAGTTACCTTTGGACACTCCAATCCACTTCACTCCAACTCAACTCTATTCCTGGGGGTGATTCAATTCACACACAGGGGCTTTCGTTCCCAGCTCCTGTTACTTCTTCCCAGGGACACTACACTAACACGGATGTGTCCTTACCATTCTCATTCGCTCTGGTTTCTACATTATCCTCTACATTTTTCTGTCAAGGAGACAGTAGTTACCAGACAGAGCTTAGTCTCCCTTAAGGTCCTAGATATTTCCAATACCCATTCTGAGGACTCTGTTGTTTGTTTCTTAAATATCTCCTTCCCAAAACAAAATTTTTAAAAAAAGGATATGAAAACCTAAGATTTACTATCCTCCTTTTCCTTTTCAATCAAATATTAGGGTAGTTTCAATAAGCCTTTATCTACGGCTGCTCAGAAAAAGAGGGCAGACACAAGGCCCAAAGCTAAAAATCACCAGGAGCATCTACAGAAAATCAGACAGTGATTTTAATGGAAATCAAACCACATTTCAATATAAAATGTTCCTCTACTTCATCCAAAGGGAAAAAGAGAAATAATAAATGAAACAAGTAAAGCTGACGACTGCTGAATCACATGATGGGTATATAAATCCTCATATAATATTTTACCTTTGTGTATGTAAACTTTTCATAATCATTTTAAAAGTATACACCCCCCCACATACTTTTGCTAGTTGGTTCTTCTGAAATTAGTAAATGTAGAGAAGCCTAAGAAGCTTAGTATTCAAAATTTCAAAAACAGTACAATGCCACTCTTAATTAGCAATGCTAAGTAGACCACAGTACTGACTATTCAAAGGAAGGATAATATAAAATAGTTCCAATTAAAACTTGCCACACAAAGTAGAAAGGAAGAAAAAGAACAGGATAAGGCCCAAGGTTAGCATATCAGTAGAAAAGCTGCCAACTTAACTTAGGAATTTGGTAAAGGTGAAAAAGACCTGATACACATTCAGGATTTTTGTCAGGCAGTCAAGCCATCCCTACGCAAAAGCACAATGGCTAGCAGGGCCACATTTCCATAGATTTCATAAGGAGAAAATGAGCCAAATAAATTTACTTACAGCAAAAGCCAAATCACATGGTATCAGCTCCTTGTTTCTATTTCCACTGATCACACCAAACCAAATGGGCCAGATGACAGGCAGTAGAGGCTGTAGGTAACTCTGCTGCTAAGGAGTCAATTCTAACTAACTAACTGCAGCTCAGCAATTTTATAGCCGAAAGGGTAGGGCAAGTGGAAAGTCCCATGCTCAACTGAAACAGTGGAGAATGAGAAAGAGCCTAGTGCAGTTTCTCACAAGGCTGCTTATCTCTCCCCTTTGTTCCTGCAGGAGTTGCAGTGCATCCCACCACCATGACTGCAATTAAGCTTTGCTGATTTGTCCTGTGTAAATACAGGCAAGGTCATGGCACCACATTAGAACTGTTTCCCTACAAGTATTACCAAGAATATAATTTTTGTTGTTTTTCTTGGTAAAATTAAAAATGTTACTTCAATAATCAGAAAAAAATTTTAAATCAATTTCGAGAACCAGTACTAAAGAAGTTAGAAGCTCAGTATCACTTTATCCCCTCTCAGTACACACATACAACTGAATTCAGAAATGAATGGGCACATACACAACTGAATTAAGCATGAGTTCATCTTTATTGATGACAAATGATAAAGTCACTATTAGGCTAACTCCCATAAGAGGCACAGAAGCTTTCGGGGGGGAGGGGGGGACGACCCAAACACTTTTGGTCAATAGTGTCTTGCAAAAGATGCATCATCTAATATCTAATGGCCTATCTACTCCTTAAAACTTTTGCCCTAGGAGTTGTCACCCTCATGTTCTTTTCTCTAATCTCTCCTTCATGCTCCTCTGCTAAATCTATTCCCTTGCCAAGAATCTGTGCTACCGATGAAAGGGTTAAATCAAAATCTTCAAGTTTTTCAATGGAAATAGTATAATACTAGGTCCCTATTTTCTTCAAGTTCTCAGGTGTTTTAAAAGCACTAGTCATAATCCACTTTAAAATGGTAACTATTAAAACAATATAGTGAGGGTACAGCACTTCAGAGGATAAAGCATTTCAGCACTGTTAAACAAGAGTATTATTCCGTACAGAGCAACTGACACTATTATCTTAAAAGATCTTTAAAATGTGGGAATACAATCCTAGGGGTTTACTTCTAGAAATCAATTATTAGCAAACAGTACTTAATAGGTATACTAAATACTGTGCCAAGAACTTTATATACCATGTCATCATTTAAATCTCACAACTGTTCCTATGAGGTGGGTATTAATACCCTTATTTTTACTGAGGAAACTAAAACTAAGGAGTTTAAATTTCTGGACTAAAGTTCGATAGATATTGTTGAGCTGTTATTCTTAACCTAGGGAGACTCCAAAGCTAGTGTCTTAAGCACTAAGTGCTTAATTGTCTCTCCAGGACAAAAGAGGGTGGCAAAGACATGCACAAAGATGTAACTAACAAAATAACTACTAAAGAAATATAAAGTTCTTATCAACATCAGCTAGGTTTTATGCCCTAGCATTCTCAGAGCCCTAACCTCCTAAAATACGTGGTTCATATACTGAATCTCCTCATAAAAAGCTCTTCTTTGCTCTCAAAATGAGCTGTTCCAGTATTCTATTTTTAAGAGTCACTCATATAGATCCCAGTTCAGATACTCCAATTTAGAAGGCTCTTAATCTGTCATGCAGTTGAACACTAAAGATATTCAAACCTAGATATCATAGGCTAGCGTAAGCTACTACGCCATTAACAATTTCTTTATTTGCTGCAAGTCATTTTCAGCCGTCTGTTTTTTCAACACTTAATAGAACATGCATACAGCATCTCAAAAGTATAAGAAAACGGTAATATTGGTGTAGCGGAGGAGTGAGAGGGAACCATACTGAATGGCTGAAACACAGGGATGAGACATCTTTTGAACAGAATTTTGAACCATGTAAATTAGCTATTCAAAAGTGAAGAAAAAAAGTTTTAAAAAATGGAAAGGCCTACCTTTTAAGCATTAAGATTATAACTGGTAAGATCACTTCTTAAATTCACCAGACTCAGTCTGGCAGCACATATGTAAGTTATATTAAATAACATTATTTATTAAGACCCATTATGCACCAAGTACTCTCTAGATACTTCAAATATATTATCTCCAATCTTCATAAAAAGCACGACAGGTATCTATCTTCATTTCACAGATAAGAAAAAAAGTTCAGATGCAGGCCTCAGAATTTAAGTGGCAAAACAATCTGGTTTTCAATCTTACCAAAGAATTACTAATTGCTTAAACCCAACAGACTGTTCTTATTTCACTGTCTCTCTCCACCTAACCCTAGACTTCTTGAAAGCACACTTGACATGCATTCTTCTAGATCTCTGTTCTGCTTCCACCATTCTCTTCCTCTTCCCAACTGCAAATGCAGACATTCCCTAAGGTTCTTTAAGTCCCTTGCCAATTGCTCTTCTCTCTCCACACACTCCCTTGGTCATTCCACACACTCTCAAGGTTTCACTGACACAAGTGAAGCCCCCCTTCTCTAGGCTTCAGTCCCCTATTATCAACCTTGGATAAACTCAGTACAGTATACCCAAAACTAGTGCTCACAGTGGAAGCCCCAAGTAGAAACTCCCTTATCCCTTTTCCCTCTCCCTTATCCACTACTCACCAGGTTTCTGACATCAGTCCCTGACACATAGTAGTTACCTGGGTATGATTTGCAGCCTCTATTTACCTCTCTGGTCACTCCACGACTGCAGTATTTATAGAACTTCATGTTCTAAGCCAACAGTCATCTAATTTTTCCACTTTAAGACCATTTTCTCCCATTCTCTTTATTCTGGCAGGAGTGGGAGGAGGTTCTCTCTTTGGTCCACATGTACCCTATGCCTAGCCTGACAGTCTCATATTCTTATATCCTCCACTCATTCTTTAGGACAACTGAAGTATTTACCCCTCCAGGACACTTCCTTTATACAGTTTATATCACTACCACTAAATTTACTACACTGTATTAATACCTATCCAGTTATCTGTCTTCAAGCTAGATCAAGACCTTGGAGAGGGACCAATCATCTATGTATTAACAGAACCTAGCATAGTGCCTGGCACTTATTAACTGCTCAATAAATAGACTGACAACTACTTCCCTCTATTCCCAAGGCTCCAACAAGTCTTTCTACTGTTTCCTTTGCATTATTTCGAAGGCATTAGAAATATTAAGTAGTGCCTACTGCATAGCACACAGGAATTTAGTTCTGCCCACTTCCCCCTCCTATACGCTAACATCAGTTTTCTTCTTCTCTCAACCTCGAACCACACAGATCCTCTATTACCGATCATCTCATCCCTGGATTTCTTCTCTGCTGTCCATATGTAGCTTGCTAAATGCTTCTAAGTATTCTCTTATACCAAGTTTCCTTTCATTTTTCCTAAAAGTCTTTGTATTCTAGTGAAAGGCAAATCAGTACTCTTTGGAGAGCTCCTTTGTTTTCACATGGAAAAATTATCTCAGGATGTCTTAGGTAACTTTTGATATGTTCCTCTATTGATAGTTATTTGAGCCATATCTTTACAGTTAAGGGTTTTGCTCAAGACCAAAAAGCTGGATTCTATATAATCAAGGTTTAATGTAAAACAATTATTTGAACTTTGTTTTCAAATATATCACAGATTGTTTTAAGTACAGGAAAAGTGAAAGAGCTGCATTATGTTTAAAGGAATGTAGGCTCCAGATACTGCTTCCTCGGTAATATTAGTGCCCCAGTCACCCACCTCTTAGTAACTTTGCTTTGAGAAACAGGCTGTGCTAGAAAATCTACACAATACAAACCCAAATGCAGAAAAATATAAAACCCCCAGACAATTCAGTACACATAAATTTGTGTCAGGAAAATCATAAAGCTACTAACGTTCCTGCCCCATGAGAACTTTCTAAACGGTTCACGGAAGAACTGAACAGGGATGGCTGGATAAATAGGGATTTAGTACACCTGATCACTGTACTTTTCAACGTGGCTTTTGGGAATACCCAGAGCATCAGAGTATTAAAGTAAAAAACACAACAAAATCCTACATTTTAAAACAGAAAGTTCATTTACTTTGGGATTATCCACATCTACGTTTATATCCAGAGAAACCTGAGAGGTGACTCTTTTTCAGAAACACGATCTTATCCAAACGGTATTTCAAGTAAAGAACCTTATTGTAACTGATTTTCCCTAAATAAAAATTCTATATGTGAGCAAGTACTCAAGAATCTTCTAAACAAGTATAGTACAAAAGGAAACAAAACTGCACGTTTGCTAGAGGAATAAAAAGCAAAACTTTAAAAAGAAAGAGCAGACTTTGACTGGGATGGTGGTTTCACAGGTGAATTCGAGGACGTCCTCATCGTACGGTACACTGAAGGTTTGCGCATTTTTTTAAGTCTCAAAAAAAAAAAAAGAGGGGGTGTGTAGGCCCAAGACAAGAAAAGCAACCGCGACATCTTTTAACAAGTAAGAATATACTAAAGTGAAAATACATTTTTTTGGTGGGCCACCTGAAATGTCTTATTCCCGAGAGTTCTTATGCTCTGTCCCACATTTAAGCTTCAATAAAAGAATGCTTGTAGCCAGCTGCGATTTGCATCCCAGGGATTAATGCCTTTCTCTGCCCTTGCAGGAGGACCTGCAAACGCTCACCCTCTACATCCTCAGGCCAGCTCATTCCCCGCCTTACTCGCCAACGCAGCTCTACGACCCCACTCTGAACTCCACCCCTACTTCCGGGATTCTCCTCCTCTCTCGCGCCAAAATCGCCTTCTCCCCTCCAAGCCTTTTCTGCTCAAGCCCCCAAATTTTCTCTCCCAGCCAACTCGTGGGCCTGTCCCACCCCAGGCTATCCAAACGCCGGGGATGCCCGCCACGCCCCAGCCTCTCAGGCCGGTCCCCGCGCCCCGCGTTCTCCTCGCCACCCCGCCCCTCACTCTCCCCGCGCCCTCCCCCCGCCCGGCTCGGCCCCTCCCCCCACGGCCACTCACATTTTTCGCTGCCGCTCGAACTCCGCTTTCTTCTCCTCCTCCTCCCGCTTCTGCTTCTCGTCCAGGCTGCTGCGCTTGCTCACCGTGCGCCCGAAGATGTCGATGCGGTCGGGCGGGGACGAGGCGCGCTCCCGGTCCCGCTCGCGCCGGGACACGGCCGTGTTGGTGGAGCGCGAGCGGGACCGCGACTCCCGCCGCCGGTTCCGTTTACTTTCCCGGGATTTGGAACGCTTCCGCACGCGCTCCTTGTCCCGGGACCGCGACCGGGACCGGCTGCGCTTCTTGTTGTGCTTGCTGCTCTTGGTGTGCTTGGAGCGGGACGAGCTCCGGCTCCGGGACCGGCCCATCCTTCCGGGAGACGCTCTGACTAACCGCTGGCCTCGGCCCCCTCACGCGCCCGGCTCCCCTCGCCTCCGCCTTCGGACGCGGGCTGACGGTCCTGTCGAGGCCGGAGGAAGGAACGCTGTCGACCAGCTGACTTTCTGCCTCTTCCCGAGGTCTACAGCCGCCACGAAGGCCGCCTACAACGAGAAGGCCGCAAGGCAAGGAGTCGCTAAGATGGCAGCTGCGGCGGCACCGGCCGCCGTTCCCACAATGCCCTGCGCCGAGCGTACCGAAGCACGGGCCCCGCCCCCTGGCGATTGTTGCCGAAGGGAGGCGGGCGCTTCCGAGCGCGCTCGGCTCTTTCCGCCAGCCCGGGCGGAAGCCTGAGACAAGGTGGATGAGAGACTCCCGCTTTTGCATCAGTGTACTTTTCTTTTCTGGTAAAATGCCAACACCACGTAGAATGAATTATTCACGTTTTAGTACGATTTAAGTCACGCCTCGGTAGAGGTTGATTGATTGCATTATTTTCTAGGAGCTGGTTTTGTCAGGCAGCCCTAAGTTGTATCAGAGTGACCCTGGGCAGATCACTTGCTTCTTAGAGTTTGGTTTCCTCATTTGTGGAATGGAGATAACCACACTTTCTGAAGTGATTGTGAGGCTTACAGGAGATAAAGCCTGCAGCAGGTTTTGATAAATGCAAGCTAATACATAATATAGGGCTTAATGTGCATTCTAAATGGTTCGATGTATTAACTAGTGATTAATTCTTACAACAATTCTGAGTTAAGTACTACTATTGTCCCCATTTTAGAGATGGGGGCGCTGAGGTCCATAGAGGTTAGATACGTTGCCCAGGATCATACAGCTAGTAGGTGACAGAGCAGGGTTATATAGCTAGGTCCTACTGAGCAAAGCCCCTTGCACTAAATCAGGAAGCCCCTCTAAACTCTAGCCAAGAAAATCTTTGTTCCTATATGGCACAACAAACTAGCTGTGTCACTGTCAAGACCCCAGAAGAAGAGGCAACATTATTATTTACAGATGATAGGAAACCTTGAAAATCTAGGTGTCTCAATTTTAAAATTGAATGCAGTAAAAGACTTAACTCAAAGTAGGTAAGCAGAAGAAAAATTTGAAATGTTACTTTAAATAAGCAATAATCTACTAAAAATGAAATAAGATTTTCTCCACAATGGCAACAAAAACCATAAAATACTTAGGAATAAACTTTAACAAGTGACAAAATTTTTATGATAAAGTTTTGCTGAAAGGCAGCAATAAGGCCCAAGTAAATGGAAAACATATGTTGTATTCTTGGATGAGTAGTCAGTATCAAAAATATGCCAAGCCTTTTCAAGTCAAATTACAAAATTAGTGCAATTCCCATGAGAGACCCAAATTCTCTTGGGGGTGAGTACATGAGAACTAATCAAATCATTTCAAGTTTTATATCATGTAGTTGTGAATTATCAAGAAAACCCTGAACAAGAAGAGTAGTGTCTTAGTCTGTGTGGACTGCTATAACAAAATACCAAAAACTGGGTGGCTTATAAACAACATAAATTTATTTTTCACAGTTCTGGAAGTTGGGAGTTCAAGATCAAGGTGCCAGCATATTCGGTCTTTGGTGAGGGTCCATTGCTGATTCTCACCGCCTTCTCAAAGTGTCCTCACATGGTGGAAGCAGCGAGCTAGCTCTCTGAGCTCTCTTTTAAGGGCACTGCTATGGTCCAAATGTTCATGTCCCCCAAAATTCATATGTTGAAACCTAACCACCAATGTGATAGTATTAGGAGGTATTAGGAGGTGGGGCCTTTGGGATTTGAGTAGGTCATGGTGGCTCTACCCTCATAAATGGGATTAGTGCCTATCTTAGTCCATTCAGGCTATTATAACAAAATACCTTAGACTGGGTAATTCATAAATAATAAACGTTTATTTCTCACACTTGTGGAGGCTACAAAGTCCAAGATCAAGGCATTGGCAGATTCAGTGTCTAGTAAGGGCTTGCTCCCTGCTTCCAGGATGGTGCCTTGTTGCTGTGTCTCCAGGAAGGAACAAAGGCTGTGTCCTCACATGGTGGAAGGGACAGAAACCAAAACGGGGAGGAAAAAAAGACTAGAGCACTCCCTTCAACGTCTCTTATAAGTGCACTAGATCCATTCATGAGGGCAGAGCATTCATGACTTAATCACTTCCCAAAAGGCTCCACCTCTTAATTCAATCACATTGGGTATGAAGTTCCAACATATGAATTTTGGAGGGACACATATATTTAAACCATAGCAGTGCCCTGATAAAAGAGGCCCAAGGAAGCTTATTTACCCTTCCTGCCATATGAGGACATAGCAAGAAGGCACCATCCATGAAACAGAGAGTGAGCCCTCACTAGACATAGAATCTGCTGGTGCCTTGATCTTGGATTTCCCAGCCTCTAGTACTGTGAGCAATAGATTTCTGTTGTTTATAAATTATCCAGCATAAGGTGTTTTGTTATAGTAGCCTGAACAGCTGAACAGACTGAGGTACTCATATTCAAAAATAACACGAAGTTTTAACTTATCTGACTTTCACAAAAATTGCTCTAAAAAAATTTTTTTGAAAGATAATCACAAGCCAAAATGTGCATTTGAAAGACTGAGGATGTACCTTCACAATAAAAAAACAAAACAAAACAAAATAAGAACTGTCAAAGTGAAATGTCAGAGATATCAACTGTCAAACCTACTACTTAAGGAAATCAGATATTCCATACTTAATAACCTAATAGAATGTATAAAATTACCCCCATTATAATGGAAATATTTCTGTCAATCACCATCTGTCTGTATATATCTGTATCTATCTATCTGGAATGATTTATATATGATATATATGGATTTTGTATATACATCTAGGCTATGGATATAATATATGATATGATATATAGATATATCTGGAATATTCTTTATATATGTGTGTATATATATCTGGAATGATGTCTATCTAATGTTAAAGATAGTTATTTCTAATTATTTGGTATATTGGTTTTCTAGCACTGCACCAACAAATTATCACATCATTCAAAAACAGATCATTCTAAAGAATAATCTTTAAGTGTAAAAAATACCAAGGAGATGCCTGAATGTATTTTTCCTCTTAATTCTTAAATTAGATCCTCAATAGTTTTTGCCAACTTTTCAAAATTTGAGATATATTTTGTATCATATTCATGAAGTGCCATTTCTTCAGGTCATAAATATCGAGCATTTAGTTTATGGACAACACCATGCGTAGAATTCCATCTACACTTAAAGTGTAGGTAGAGTCCTGGGGCACCGTGGGCCTGATCTCTCAGTAGCTCACTCACCAACCCATCAGTCTTTTTTATTGTTGTTTCTTAGAATTTCATCTCCCAGGGGGGTGAGGGATAAAAACTTACCTATTGGGTACAATATACACTATTCTGGTGACAGGCACACTAAAAGCCCTGACTTCAGCATTATACAATTCATCCATGTTACAAGAACTCTTGTACCCCCTAATATTTTGAAACAAACATTATTTTTTAAAAACCCACAATTTTATCTGCCTAACTTTTCCTGAGCTGTTTGAAACCCTATTTATACCCGTTTCTCCCTATCCCACCTGACTCCTCCCCTCTTGGCAGGTTGTCTCCTTGGCAGCACTTTTCACATTTGTAATTTTTAAAAATGTTAATTAATCATTTAATATCCTTCTCTCTTGCTAAAAAGTGAGATCCTTGAGGGAGGGATCATGCCTGATTTGTTCACTGCCATAACCCCTTCTCCGGCCTAGTATCCTGCGCATGGAAAGCATTCAACAAAACATTCCGAATAAGTAAATAAATATGGAATGTGTTGTCTGGCTTCCCCGAGCAGCCTTAAAACATGGGTTCTCTCAAAACAGCTTTAGGCAGAATTCAAAATTACAAAATATTACATAATTTGAACATAGAGTAAACTGCTTTCATCACAGCTCTGGCAATAAAATCTGGAGAACTCTAGCTTCCAAAAACGATCTTATGATTCAATTCAAAATGTTCAGTTCTGTACAAAACATACAGCCTTTTTTTCTAAGACAAATGCTCATCAATTCTCCATCAAAAATAATTGTCAGGAGGCCCTTTGCTATGCAAGTTTACTTGTAAGTGTGCCTCTGTACAAAAACGGGCCAAAAAACCTCAATGCTTGTTTAAGAAGCAAAAAGGAAATCCTTTACTTAGGAGGCAGCAAAAAATATCTTCTGACTAGGAAAAGCACATACAGATAGTCTGAGCAGGAACAAATGCAGAGATCTATGTTGTTTCTGTCCAAGTGTCTGAAGAGCAAGGCAGTGAAAGGTCTCCGTGCTGTGCTGCGAGCGTAGAAGGCAAATGACGCCTTTCCAGAAACTTGCTCACGCTGGACCGTGACTAGAGCTGGTCCTGGAGAGACGGGAGCGTGAGCTGGGCAGGCTTTGACATGGAGCCAGACCAAAGCAGGAGGCCAAATTTACAGTGTCAGATAAACAAACCAGGACTTCGTAAGGAGAGATTTTTTCAAAAGGATTGTTGCAAGGGATTGGTTGGGGGTGCAGGGGTGGGGGGCAGCTGCTGTAATAAGCAGAATGCTCTGATTATAGGACTGCAAGCATCTCAAAAGTCAGACCAGAAAGGGTTTTCTTTTATAGAGCGAAGAATAATCGAGTCTAGAAAGAACTGGGTGCGGGAAGGGGAGGAAGGGGTGTCATGATGGGGTAGTCGATAGATCAGAGGATGCTCTCCTCTGAGGCCAGCCTGTTCTCAGGAGGGGATGAATATTGGCTCAGGCTGGAGGTAGGCCAAAGTTCTGGTGCCTGAGGGAAGGAGAGAAACTTAACCAAAGTTTGATAAACACACATTTTGTTTCCTTTACTCAGTGGGGACAAAATAATTCAGCTAATTTATGAAGCAAAGAATAGGAATTTGGAAGGTCTATGACCTGTCGTAAGTAAGCAAGGGGGCTTCTGCGAGTCTAATTTAAGTCATCTGAGGAAGGGGGTTCTTCGAAGTAAGTTCTTTCCCCCAACACAAAGGATGGGAGATTTCTTAACTGTCTCTGCTTTCCAGGAGCACAGGGCCACAGGTAAAATTCAACACCATCAGCAGTGAGGGCTTCTAAGGACAACCTAAGAGTCTTCATTGATTCCTTCTCCAGTTTCTGCCTCTCTTTATGTAGATAAGAGTTTCGGACCTATATCATTCTCCTTCCCTCTGAAGAACTTCTTTCAACACTTCTTGCCAGGCAGGTTTACGGGTGACAAATTCCCTAAGTTTTGTTTATCTGAGTCTTTATTTCTTCATCACTTTGAAGGATAACTTTGCTGGATACAAAATTCTAGGTGAGTTTTTTTTTCATTCTCAACTTTGAATATTTCACTGCACTCTGATCTTGCTTGCCTGATTGCTGACATTGTCTGAGGCAATGTTTACCCTTGTTCCTCTACATGGAGGTGACCCCCACTCCCGCCTCACCAGCCCCCAAGCTTGTTTCAAGATTTTCTTCAAACCTTTTCTTTGTCTTTGCTTTTCTGCGGTCTGAGTACGATATGCCTAGCCGTACTGGCGTTTATCCCGCGCGGTGTCCTCTGAGCTTCTTTAATCTGTGGTTTGATTTTTATTAATAATTTTGGAAAATTCTCAGCCGTTGTCACTGTAACTATTTCTTCTACTTCTTTTTCTGTTTGTTCTCTTTTTGATATTCCATTAGCATGTTATGCCTTTTGTATTTATTCCACAGTCATTGGATAGTCTGTTCCTTTTTTTTTTTAATTTTTTCTTCTCTTTGCATTTCAGTTTGGGAAGTTTCCATTGACATATCTTCAAGCCCCTTCTTCAGGCATGTCCGGTTTACTGATGAACTCTTCATTTCTGTTACGGTAATGTTACGGAAGTGGTTTCGATTTCTAAGATTTCCTTTGATTCCTTCTTAAAATCTTCATCTCCCTGCTTACATTACCCATCTGTTCTTGCATGTTGTCCAATTTTTTCATTAGCATTTTAATCACAGTTATTTAAAATTCCTGATATGATAATAAAAAATCTCTGCCCTATCTGAGTCTGCTTCTGATGCTTGCTTTACCTCTTCAGATGTTTACTTTTTTTCTTGCCTTATGGCATGTCTTGTCATTTCTTGCTAGAAGCCAGACATGATGCACTGGGCTATAGGAATTGAAGTAGACAGGCCTTTGGTGTGAAGTTTTGTGTTTATCTGGCTAGACATTAGGCTGTGTTTGCTATTTGCTGTAGCAGTAGGTGTTAGAAGCTTCAGTGTCGTTGGTCCTTGTTTTTGTCACCCCTGTTGTCTGTGGGTTTTCCCAGGAACTCCTTCTTAAGAGTCTGGTCCTTGCTGTTCTTCTGGCTGTCATCCCCTGACATCCTCCAGGAGCGGTGGATTTGGCAGTGAGGATCCATCCTATAAGCCTGTAATCAGGCCTCGTGTTTTAGTGAGCCTGTGCCCCCGAGCTGGGAGGGTTTTTCTTTCCCCGAAGATAAGGCAGGCAAACTACAGCCCGCGGAAGTCCGGTCATTTCCTTTCCCCCAAATTGGATAAGGCACTGGTAGTCTCCTCTTGCTGAGTTGTTTGTTGTGGAGAATGCTCTGGGCATATATCAAAATGGTTACTTTTCCCCTCCCTCTGGCCAAAGGTGAGGGGATTTTTCTCCTATCTTCACCTTGAGAACCTTCTGAGGTTCCTGGAGATAAAACCCATGAAAATTTGTCCCCCCTCCACTCTTTAGACTGGGCCCTCAGGAGTTTTTAACTCTCAGGTTAGTCCAACCTCAGCCTCCGGCGATTTGTCAAAGGTGCCATTCACGTGTTCTCACCTGTTTCCGGTTCCAGTGGCTTCCGCCTCAGGTGAGCTGATCTGTATTCTCCATATTCACCTGTGTCTCTTCAGTTTTCAGGACAGGGGTTTAATTAATTTTTTTATTTTTATTTTTTACCTGGAGCTACACCCAAGAAGCCTTGAGCAAGTGGACTCCAGGACAGGGGTTTATACTATGACCTCAATTCTGTGATGGATCTAAAAAAAGTCATTGATTTTCAGGTTGTTTTTGTTGTTATCTGAGAGGGGGACAGATGACTTCCAAGCTTTTGGTTTGTTTTTTGTTTTTACATTTAAATACATTTTTTAAAAATTCCCACAAGGATTATACACTATTAATCTCTGGACTCACCTATTCTTTTTCGAATAACACAATCTTTGAAAAAAAGGTATCTGAGCTGTCTCCCTTCTGTGGATTTCTTTTCCCTGTTTGATTCGAGAAATTTTTCTCAAACGAAAAAGAGAGCAGAGATGTTCAAGAATCCCAAAAGTCAGTATCTCAAGACCAGCCTGGTGCTTGTTAGCCAATTTCTTTCCTCCCTTCTCACTTTCATTTCATAGTTATTCAATTAAATGTAAACTCAGCTATTTTATTTAAGTGCTTTTGTGGTGTTTATAACAGAGAGGATTAGGGGATTGGCATTTTATGAGCAAATTATTATGCCCCAGGAACTGTGCTAAGTGTTCCTTAGAGTTTAACGTGCACCAAGTCATCTAGAGACCTGGTAAAATGCAAATTCTGGCTCAGATGGCCTGGGGTGGGCCTGTGTTTCAGCATGTCTCACGAGGTGATGCTCACACTGCCTGTCCAGGGCCGCTGGTCTCAATCAGTGTCCACTTACAGACAAGTGTTCTGGGAGCACAAAGTGAAATAGCTCGTGCGCAGCTTCACAGCTAGTCGGAATTTAAATCCAGGTTGTTCAGACTGCACATGAAATAGCGGAAGGGATGCCCTGTGATGAATCGTCATCTCCTTCCCCCACCATAGCCTTTTATTTAGCTCTTTATTCAGGACACAGCTGTGGGTTGAACTGTGTCTCCCAGAAAGATATGTTGAAGTCCTAACTCTCAGTACCTGTGAATGTGACCCTATATAAAAATAGGGTCTTTTCAGATATAATCAAGTTAAAATGAGATCATATCTGAGTATGGGGGCCCTTAATCCAACACGACGGGTATCCTTAGAAGAAGTGTGACGGAGACACTCACACACGCACAGAGGAGAGTGCCCTGTGAAGACCAAGGCAGAGATTGGAGTGGCACAGATACAGTGATGCCAAGGATGGCAAACAGCCACCAGAAGCCAAAAGAAGCAGAGAAGAGTCCTCCCTAAGAGCCTTCAGAGAGAGCATGACCCTGCTGACACCTTGATTTAGGACTTCTGTCCTCCACAGCTGTGAGACAATAAATTTCTATTATTTTAAGCCTCCAAGTTGGAGGTGATTTGTGACAGCAGCCCTAGGAAACTGAAAGAAATCCTCACTACAATGCCCTGGTTTTCCATGTTTCTGAATGTGTCTGTCTGCCCTGCTGGGTTACCATCAGGCAAATTCAGTGGCTGCCAAGAACACCACTGACCAACACAAGCCCTCATCCCACCTTGCTGTTGACTTGACTTTTGACTGTTAGGAAAAAAAAATGATGTATTCATTATGAAATTAAACAGCTGTATTGTACCTCAGAGCAGAGAAGCCTTTCTTTACTGATATTTTAAAATTATTTTTAAAGGATTTGCGTTTTCATGTATGCAAAGTGTTTTTAGTATTTAAAGTATTTGCATTTTTTTCATAAAACATTTTCTCCACAGGAAAAAATGCTGTATATGTGTGATTAATTGCCTGATATTTGCTTGGAAACTGTACTGCCAAGCAAATGTTTATCATCTTCTGAAAATCTCATGACATTTAAAAAAGAAAAACCTCTTGGGCTTGCCTTGTATTTGTTCCTCAAAGAATCTGTGCTGCAGAAAGTTAAAATTCAGAACCAGGTTTTATTTCATTTCTATTTTCAAATCAAATACAGTGTTTTGGCTTTAGTTGGCCTTGAGTGAAGGTAAAATAGGCTAGGAATGAATTTTCCTTCTGTGCTCCCTATCCAAAAGTCTGTGGTGGAAGGAAAAAAATTCTGTTCCTGTTCCTCCTGCTATGTTACAATCACTCTAAAACTTAGTGGCATAAAACACCCATTTTATTATGCTCAAAAATTCTGTGAATCAGGAAGTTGATTCACACAGGTCCCAGGGGGAATGGCTTGTCTCTGCTCCTCAATGTCTGTGGGCTCAGCTGAGAAAACTCGGAGCAGGGGAGCATGACTCAGTGGCCAGAGGCTGGAATTTTCTAGAGGTGTCTTCACTTACATGTCTGGCAATTAATGCTGGGTGTTACCTGGAACCTCAGCTGAGGCTGTCAGCTGTATCACCTACATGTGGTCTCTTCATGTGGCCTGGGCTTCCTCCTAACATGGCAGCTTTGTGGTAGCCCAGTGATCTAAATGCAAGTGACCCAAGAGAATGAGGCAGAAACTATATAGCCTTTTTCTCACATTCCAAAGCTGTGCTATATTCTACTGGTTACCAGTGAAGTCACTACAGTTGGCCCAGATTTAAGGGTAGGAGACATAGGCACCCCCTCTTGATGGGAGGAATTCAAAGAATGTGCAGGTGTGTTTAAAAATAGAAAAAAACTAGCCAGATGCAGTGGCATGTGCCTATAGTCCCAGCTACTCGGGAGGCTGAGGCAGGAGGATCGCTCGAGCCCAGGAGTTTGAGCTTGCAGTGAGCTATGATCATGCCACTGCACTCTGCCCAGGCAACCGAGCAAGACTCTGTCTCAAAAGAAAAAAAAAATCATCACAATGCCCTCTATGAATATATGTTACATATAACACATAATGAAAATGGCCCTGTAAAGTCTTTCTGTCATGAGAAAAAGAAAAAGAAAAAAAAAAAAAAAGAAAATGGCCCTGACTTCTAGTTGGAAGATACTTAGCAGTTTCTGTTTGATTTTGAGTAAGATGTTGCACCGCTCTAGCCCTCACTTTCCTCAACTGCTCCCCAGGTCCCTTGCAGAGCTATGATTCGGTTTCTACCTATAATTACACCAATCAAATCATTAGAGGTTCACGACTGAATTTTACCACCAACATTTATCTGAGAGGATGTTATTGTGCCACCTAGAGCTGTCTAGGGCAGCGTGAAGTAGAAATACATCTGACATCAATGCTCCAATCCTGGTTCTTGCTGTTATTATTAATAATAGATACAACTCCCATTTATTGCTGGAGGCCATTTCTTTGCCTCATTTGCTCTTCATACTCACAAAAATGCTAACTTTGGTATTTCTTTTAGACATCTTTTGAGGGGTCTGCTCAAGCCCACCCCCTTCACTGTGAAGGTCTCCTTCTCAGCCCCCTTTACATATAAATAGCCCAGAATCTAAGGCTCTCGAGCACTAGAAGCAAAGCTAGTGTGGTTATCAAAAGAGAAAGCCGTCAGGAGATGGGAGGGGGCAGAGGAAGGCATGAGTGTCTGGTCTGGACAAAGTGAAGTCCCGTGGGAAGGACATTGCCAGAAAACTCCAACCAGACATATTGGGACCCACGAATGGGTCAGAATGCAGAGGCTCTGTCACCAGTTGAAATGGCACTTCTCCAGTGGCCAATGACAATACCAGTTTGCCATGTGGCAGATATGAAGCTCAGCATTTCTGTGGATCCTCTCAATGCATGGGAGATCAGGAACTTAGCCATTAGTTTTCCTCCAGCTGACAGAAGAAGAAAACGAGGCTGATGGGGCTTAAGCCATTTGTCTAGGAAGCCACTGGAAGCTGCTAAATACCAGCGCTGTATTTGCACCCAGGCCATGTGGCTCTGAGCCCACACCTGTCTTCTTCCCAGAAGCAAGTCGGCTTTGCCAGATTTCCCCCCAGTCACGCACCTTTGAAACCGCAGCACAATCCTGACTCATCACCCTTCACCCCCCATCAGGTGGCCAGTCCCATCCAGAACTGGCTGCCTCATTTGCAGAACCCAATGCAAAATGAAAGCATAGGGCCTTTTCTGCAAACAGCAGGAAACAAGTGTTATTGAAGATACCAAAATATAAATCTTCCTCATTTCTTCAGTGGTTTTTCTCAACCTGCAAAGGTAGTTTGTTGCTGCTTATTTGTTTGTTTGTTTTTTCAATTTAAAGTCTAGCTTCCTCCTGCAGGAGGGTGGTAGCAGGCAAACACAACCCGGCAAAAGCATCCAGGGCCCCTCTGCTTGGGCCTTGTGTCCTGGCTGAGGGTGAGGAGGCTGAGCCAGGCAAACCCCCAGTCCATGGCTGACACGTGACCTCCACGCTGGGATGAATCAGGCACCTGGGTGGGGCTCCCTGTGTCACCAGCCTTAGACCTGGTGATGCCAGCTTGGGGCAGGGGAGGTGGTGAGGGTGGGCTGCACCTGAACTGAGGTTCCAAGGCCCCCACCCCATGGCACGTTCCATATCTCATCAAACTTCACCTACAGAACACATTCAAAGATAAGATTAAGAATTTCGAGAGGGGAGCAGGGGAGCATGAAGCCAGGCACCGTCCTTTGTAAGCACAGGGTGCTGGGTGACTACCAGGTCACCTGCCCTGAATCTGGCCCTGGTCCTGTTCACTCGTTCTTCGGAATGTTTCTCTTCTTTTTCTGCATGCTTTTAGTCTGCATCCAAGCCCAGGGCTTCATTCCTTGTCTCTGAAACTGTCAACAGCACCTAAGCATCTATCACTTTGAATACGAGCTTCTAAACCTGGCTGTCCATGGCCTCCATATGCTGGGTTCCTGTACTTGTCCAGATGCACCCAGGATGTCTGTCCAGGATGACTCCCCAGTGCTCTTTCGTCCACGCCTTGAAACTGTTGGCCCCTCATCCCAGTGGATGACTGGTCTGCAAGCACACCTAGGCATCACGCTCTCATCTAACTTACCTTCCCTTGCCCCATCCCTGACTCCTCAGGTGGGCTCCTCCCAGGTAGCTTCTATACCACTTAGCTTTGCAATTCCCCCTGCAGCGTTAGGGTGTGGTTGCCCACAGTGGGAGCAGCTTGATAATTTCCCACCACCTGCTTTCTCCTCCCTTTCTCACTGCCCTGCTCCTCTACCAGACTACTCACAGACAATTTACCGTTGAATCCTCATCTTGAGGCTTTATTTTGCTGTACAAATACACAAGATCCAATGGCATCTAGTTTGCTACCACTTTGTTATTGAGTTCAGATGTTGCTATGGTTTGAATATTTGTCCCCTCCAAAACTCATGTTGAAATCTAATCCCCAATGTGGCAGTATTGAGAGGTGGGGCCCTTAAGAGGTGATTAGGTCATGAGGCTCTGCCCTCATGGGTTGATTAATCCATTTATAAGTTAATGGGTTAGTGTGTTATCATGGGAGTGGGACTGGTAGCTTCATAAGAAAAGTAAAGAGAACTGAGCTGGCACATTCAGCCCCCTGGCCATGTGATGCCCTGCACTGCTGGTCCTCACCAGACATGACCCCTCAACGTTGGGCTTCTCAGCTTCTATAACTGTAAGAAATAAATTTCTTTTCTTTATAAAATTACCCAGTTTCAGGTATTCTGTTATAAGCAATAGAACACGGACTAAGGCAGATTTATCCCTACACTGGGAAGGAGGCGTGAGGTGGACAGTCTCAGTATAGACGCACCTTACAATTAGTCCACGGGCTAGCAATGCCTGATCACTGTAGCCAGGGAAATATGGCACTCCAGTTGCATTTTTGCTTTGCATTGAGAATATACATGCGAATATATGTCAACAGCATGAGCAATGTGCAAATTTGGAAGGAAAAACACAATAACAAAAATATTATGTAGAACTGAGAATATACAAGGACTTTTAGGACAAGACTTGTCACGATGCAGTTGACTGCCTCCCCATGGCCTCCCCCCCAAAGTCATTGCCACAGATTACCCATGTTGTTTAAGGTTTGTGAGGCCTGTGGTTTTGGTATCTCCTTAGTCCATCCCAGTGGGGTAAATACGGATGTATTGAGGGTGACTGTTGTTGCTCTGCCCTCTTTGCCTGTGATTGGTTTAGGAGTGAGTACGTGACTCAATTCTGGCCAATGGCATATAAGAAAAATTCTGCTGGGAGGCTTCTGAGAAAGTGTGTCTCACTCTATAAAGAGAAGCAGGAAGGATTGTTCCAATTTTTTAATTCATTAAGATGCTTGAAAGTGCTGCAGTTCTCTTGTACCTTCCAGAGGGTGAGCGTGAGGATGAAAACCAGCACACTGCAAAAGGCAGAGAAGAAAGACAGAAAACACCTGTGACCATGATTATACTGTTGAGCTACTGACTTAATCCACTGAATTGCCGATTGTGGACTTGCCCTCCCTCCTGATTTCCTGTTATGTGGGATAACAAATTCCTATATTGTAGGAAGCATTTTAATTTGGGTCTCTGGTTACTTGTGGCCAAAATCTTCAGGATTCAGACTGTTCAACAGTCAATGAGAAGGACAAAAAAAGAAAGTGAGGTGTCAGGAGGAGGCTGACTTCTCTAGATACAACAATTTTGAACAAACCACTTGTATAGGACAAAGGGGAACATTTGGGCATTGTATGACGTTCAGGAATTTTTGTTAATTTTATGTGTGACCATGATAATTAAGATTATGTAAGAAAATATCCTAAGATTTTAATGGTGGATTTTGAATGTTTAGGAATAAAATTTCATGGTATGAGTAATTACAGACATAATGACAAAAATATGAGCAGCAAATATAGCAAAATGTTAACAATTATTACCTCTGAGCAATGGACATGTAGGTGATCATTAAGCCACTCTCTTCACTGACTACATCTTCAGAATGTCACATAATTAAGAAAATAAAAGAAAAACAAAAGAAAATTTCTAGATTGTACATCTGGTAAAAATTAACATGGTTTCAGGGTGCCTATCTGTTACACAAAAAGGCACAGTTCTCTTTGAGACAAATTATTACAGAGAAACACATGAAAATAGCTCTAAATCCTCTGGCTATAGGTAGCATGCTGCCTGTTGCGAAAATCCAGTTTATTTACTATGCGTTTGCCATAGTATTCCTGTCTGAGGGAGAAACTATGACCTCACAGGGAAGCAACATCATTTTGAGGAACAATACAGGGAAGAGGGGGCCGACTTAGCTTCTTGCACTTTAGGGTGGCCACTGCAAAGGTGTGCCCACAATTTCTCAGAGGCAAACCCTCATATTCATATAAAGTGAATATCGACTAGTGTGCACAGAGCAATGGCCATGCCTAATGTGCAAATGGTGTTCCTAAAGACCATGGACTTTGGGGCAGAAACTTGCTTACAAAGTCCGAGATGGCAGCAGTGTTGCAAGGCGCAATGGGTGTCAGACAAGTATGGACAGCGACTGGGAGAATTTCAAAGCTTCTCTTCAAAACCAGCGCCACCTTTTACAGACTGTAAAGGTTCGCTTGAAAACAATGATTAAAAACCTTATCAGCAAAGTGGTGGGGATGTCAGGAGCACAATGGGATGCACTTTATGAATATTAAAGGAGTCAGAGGAAAGGAAGAGGTGGGGGGCTGCTCCCTTGAAAAGTGAGAGCCCTGATTGAAATGAAGTCATTTGGTGCAGGGAACAGAAAGAGCCTACTTTTATAAGGGGGCATGTGTGTGCACTGGCAAAGACCCTCTCTTGACTAAGCAAACTCTAGTTATGTTTCCCTGAGCTCTCTTCTCAACTGGGTCCTGACTTTGGGCTTCTGTGTTGTTTTCTGCATTGCCCAATATTAGCAAGAATCCTGATGAGTCAGTTTAGCCAGAACCTCCCCTCTTGATATCTTATCACTCTCGATATCTAATCAGGCTCCTCACCCTCGACCACACCCAGGTCATGCCTGACACTCCGGCCTGCCTTCGGCAAGAATCCTGTTAGGTTGGTTTAGCCATAATCCCCTTTCACCACCAATGTTTTCTGTTACTAATTTTCTATCCACTGACCTCCATCCTGTCCCTTGGCTATAAATCTCCGCTTTTCCTTATTGTGTTTGAAGTTGAGCCCTACCTCTCTCTCCTGCTGCAAAACACCATTGCAGTCATTCCTCCACCTATCTTGATGGTCCTCGATGGTCCTGAGTAAAGTCTGCCTTGCCCTACCATTATCATTGCTTTAACAAGTGAATGAATAATATATATATTTTTTGAGACGGGGTCTTGATCTGTTGCCTGGCCTAGAGTGCAGTGGCGTCATCATAGCTCACTGCAACCTCAAATTCCTGGGCTCAAGCAATCCTCCTGCCTCAGCCTCCTGAGTAGCTGGGACACAGATGCACGCCAAGATGCCTGGCTAATTTTCCTATCTTTTGTAGAGACAGGGTCTCACTGTTGCTCAGGCTGGTCTCCAATTCCTGACCTTAAGTGATCCTCCCGCCTCAGCCTCCCAGAGTGCTAGGATTACAGGCGTGAGCCACCATGCCCGGCCAAATGAATAATTTTTTCTTTAAAAAATATATGTCTATAATTTTTTTTAACAACACATGACACAGAGAAGATAGCTTTTGTCCTCTTGCAGCTCTAAAGAGTGCAGTGCACAAGTCAAGGGTGAATCTATTTCCTGCTTTGCCCAAACAGACATGCGTGGAGAGCTTTAGGGACACCACTACCACTCACCATTAGAACAGACACTAGATCAGACTCCTCATCACTGGATTTAAAAACAAAGCAAAATAAAAACCATCCTGCTCTTCCTTGTTTTGTGGACACTGTGGGAAAAGCATTTGCAGATCTTGACACAGAGGAATGATCAACTACCCCATAGCAGCTATTTTCTCCCAATTTAATGTGACTGTGAGTGAAGATCTCATTGGCTAGAATAACTGTTCCTCTTCCAGAGTTGCTTGAAGCAGAACTCAACTACAGAGAAACCACCCCAGCCACAGTATTTACAGAAGGTGGAGACAGACGATAAACAATTTATAGAGACACACCTACTAACATGAAGAAAGACCAGAGAGAAAAAAACACGTTGGTTTGTGAATTGTTCTCAATGACTCAATGAATTGCTGGGAGCAGGCAGCTTGACTTTCTAGGCACTTTGCACAGTGACATGTTTTCTAAAAAAATAAATGCAGTTGCTAGATGATGGGGTTCTTAAAATCAAGGTACAAGTATCAAGAATGCCTTCTGCTTGATGACTTCTTGGCTATTCTAGACATTTAACTATATATAGAGAGTTGCCAGATAAAATATGGGATATCCAGTCAATTTGAATTTCAGATAAACGATGACTTTTTTTTTTTAAGAATAAGTATGCCACAAATACTGCACTGAATATACTTAATGCTTGGGACATATTTATACTAAAAAAATGTGTTGTTTATCTGAAATTCAAATTTAACTGGGCAACCTGTATTTTTATTTGCTAAATCTCACAATGCTAACTGCATATCCTTCCCATTTTTCTTTCTGTCCGAGAAGTTCCTGCTGTGCCTTGTGAACTGCTGAGACCTGCTGATTCTACTTCACAGACAACCCTAACAACCCTGTGGATTTGCAAAGTCGGCCTCTGCCTTTGGGAGCACTGTTTTGTACCCCCACCAGCCATACGAGCTTGCCAGCTTCCCCACAGCCTCTCCTATATCATATATTGTAGAACCTGGGGATTTCTCCTAAGCTGATTAGTGAGACATTGTACATCTCAGAGTAGTTTTAATAACTATTTTTCATACTATGAGTGAGGTTGAGCATTTTTCATATGTTTAAGGTTTATTTGTAGTGGTTTTTCTATGAGCAGTGTATATTCTTTGCCTGTTTCTTTTTCCTTTTCATTAAGTTTTTGTTTTTCCCCTCAATTTCTGGGAGCTCTTTTACATCAGGAAGACCAGTTCTTGATCTTGGATATAACTGAACATATTTTCCCTCAGTTTATTGATATCACCCTGTCTTTTGACTATCGATGCTTACCTTTTTTGTCCTGCGAATTTGCCATTTGCTTAGAGATGAATTAAAATCTCTTTCTACTAGTGGGTTGTGTCTGTTTCTCCTTGAGTCTCCTAGAATATCTTTGTGAATATTACTGCTGGGGTATTTAGTACATTACAAAGTGCCCATCAATGTCACATTTAACTGTTTGGGCCAGAATTCTAGTTCGCCTGATTATAGGACCACAGTTTTCTTTTTGTCTACATTTGCTTAGTTGTACTTTGCCTATCTTTTAATTTTCAACTGAACTGATTCACTTTTGTGGGGTATATCTCCTGTGCATAGTATATAGAGCTGTATTTTGCTTTGTGATCAGATCTGAAGTTCTTCTTCTTTTAATAAGTGAATTAATCCTATTTTCACTTAATGATCAACAGATGCACTTGGTATTAGCTCTGTCACATTATTTTATGTTGTATTTCAGTGTTTAGGCTATTTTTTAAAAAGTCTTTTATTATATGATCTGTTTTCTTTGCTTTTTGTGTAGAGCCCTTGTATTTACAGTGTACATTTTTGTTTTATTGGCTAATTTTACTTTACTACTTTGTTTTTTATTGGCAGTGATGACATTAGAATCTTTCCCTTTTCTCTCTTTCTTCTATAACCTGATTTTAATCAATAATGCTGTATTTCTCCATATTTACATCTTAGCGGTGTAATCTGCTTAACACCTCTGTTACTTGATGTGTCAGCTTTAAAGTACGTCCACTTCCAGCAATCGGTGGGTTGGCTCTACCTCCTGTTTTCTCCCCTTCCCCAGGTTTGTCAGTTGTGTCATCTCTGCATCATCAGCACATATGACATTTATGTTCTCTTTAACCTCAGTCACCACATTAGAGTCAGTACTTTTGTTGTGGTTTGGGTTGGCTGAAGTTCGTGCTCTGAGAGTTCCTCAGGAACATGTCATGGGAGGCATGGCCCCCGAGCTCACCAATTTCAAAACTCTTCAGGACCTTCATGTTTGAAGGACAGCTTGGTTGGATATAAAATCCCTGGGTCAGGGTTTTTTGTTATTGCTGTGAGTTTTCTTAATCTTGGAGTTACTGCTACCATTTGTCTTCAGGTTTAGAATATTGCTGTGAAGAAAACAAAAGTCAGACTGATCTTTTTGCCTCACTGTCCAACAGTCTTTCTTTATCTTTATGGTCGGATGACTTTCTAGACTAACAGTTGTGTGTTAATGATTCTGATCAGTTTCTCAGATATACTGGATCCTTTTTTCCCCCCATTTAAGTCGTGTCTTCTTTTATGTCAGGAAAGTTTTTATTATTATTAACACATTCTATTTCATTATTATGATTATTGATAACGTTCTCACAGGCGGGAAGATTCTAACGACGTGTACACGGTTTTCCTCTGTAGCCTTTGACATCTGTCAGTTGTACAACCCTTTCAAAGCCTTAATTTCAGTTCCAATTGTTTGCTTTCCTAATTTCCATTTCTGTTTGCCCTATTATTTTCTCAACATTTTCTCTTATTCCTTGTTCACCTTCCAATTTGTCTTCATTTCTGTATGATTTTTCCTTTTATTTTTATTTTGTTTTGTCTTACCATTTCTTACTTGAGTTCTTGTATTTTTCGTATGTGGTCTTACTCCACAGAAGCTTTTTCCTTACCAGGTTGTGTTTAAAAACTGAGAATGCTCCTTAGTTACTGATACCAAAAAATCCCTGATATATTTTAAGTGAAAAAAGCAACAGACTGAGCTGTGTCATTAATTGTATAAAAGGGGGAAAGAGACAGAAATAGCAATATTTGTTTGTATATGCATAAAATATTTCTGGAAGAATATTCAAGAAATGGTGACATTGCTGCCTCCAGGTGGGGGGAACATGTGTTTGGGAGACACTAGTGAAAGGGAGAGTTTTTTTTATTGTATGCCCTTCCTAAATTTACCGTTTGTGTTTTTAACTATGTACATGTGTTGTCACTTCAAATGAAATTACTTCCATACTAAAAACTTAGGATCACCTGGAAGAAAAATAGATGCTAAAATATTAGAGACAAATTGGTAAAATAAGGATTTAAAAAAAATGTTAGCAAGATGTCTCTTGTTTAATCAGACATCCAAATGTTCCCTAGATTTCTAGGATTAGATTGGTGGGGATTTAGCCCCAGGTTGGAAAGAGAGAGGAAGGGGCTGGAATAGAGATGGAAGAACTATCCTTCTAGGAACAAAGAAAGCTCAGCCCTCCTATCGCTCCAGATCTTATCACCAATCGCCCCACCTTTATCCCCTCTGATATGCATGGCTACTTTTTCTTTCTCCGGGGTTATTTTATCAGTGCACAAACGTGCTAAATTAGCACCGATTTTTTAAAAAAACCTCCCCGAGTCTACGCATTTCTCCGAGCAGTTCTCCAAATACGCATTTCTGCTTTCACCGTTCCTGTGTCTTCCCCCTATTCTGTTTTCAACGTGCTCTCCTCCGCTCCTGCACCTGGGTGGTGCTTGTCGGTGTGGCGAGTGACCTGCAGCTCACCAAGCCCAGCGGGCCATTTGCAGCCCTGATTTCGCTCGCGGGAAGCAGCTTCGACAGAGCATCACCCTCCTGCTTTAGGATATTTTCTTGGTTTCAGGGCTCTACATCCTCTCCTGCCCCCCTGGCCATTCCTCTGCATTCTCCTTCTCCCCTGGGCCTCTTATAATCTTTCTATACGTTCCCTCCCAAGGAGACCCTCGAGGTCCTGCATACTGCCTGAATTCCAGTGACTCCCCTCCCAAAACTTGTATTTCCAGCCCTGAGGTCCAGACTTGCAGTTGACCCTTGCCCAACATGGGTTTGAATGCGTGGGTCCACTTATACACAAACTTTTTAAGATAAAAGTTACACAGAATGTGTCTGCTTCTCCTGCCTCCCCTTCCACCTCCTCCACCTCTTCTGCCTCGGCACCCCGAGACGGTGAGACCAACCCCTCCTCTTCCTCGTCCTCAGCCTACTCAACCCGAAGACAACGAGTTTGAAGACCCTTATGATGATCTACTTCCACTTAATGAATAGTAAATATATTTTCTCTTCCTTATGATTTTCTTCATAACATTTCCTTTTTTCTAGCTTACTTTATTATAAGAATGTAGCATATGACACATATAACATACAAAATTTGTGTTAATCTGCTGTTCATGTTATTGGTAAGGCTTCCAGTCAACAGTAAGTTATTAGTAGTTAAGCTTTTGGGAGTCAAAAGTTATACTGAGTGGGGCCAGCACCCCTCCCTAATCCCTGCATTGTTCATGAGTCAACTGTATATCCAGCCACTTGGACAGATAGCAGGACTTTCAATCTTAACATGTTCCCAACAAAATTTGATGTTCCTGACTGGAACTTCCTGCACCCCCAGTTTTTTCCACCTCAGTAAATGGCACAACCACTCCCCAGTTATTCAGGGCCTCTCCAGATTCCTTTCTTACCCTTATGTCCAATAAGCCACCCCAGTTTGCAAGCTCTAACTTAGCCACAAAGCTCACATCTGATCCCATCGCACTGTCTTCGTACATAACCCCCACCTTGGTCTCCTGCTCGACTCCAAGTGACTCTTAGCTGGCTTTTCTCATCCTGCCCCTGTCTCACTAATGTCAGCTCTTTCCACATGGCAACAAAGATGCTCCTTTGATAATGTAAATCAGACCACACTCCCTAGCTAAAGAGTCTTCATTAGCTTCCCGCCAAAAGTAAAATAGAATTCAAATTCCATGCCATGTTCTGCAAAGTCCAGTCTAAATCTCTGAACTTCTGCTCATTTATTTCAGTCCAGCCACATTGGCCTCTTTGCTCTTCCCCACAAATACCAAACCTGTCCCTGCCCCAGGGTCTTTGCATTGGCTGTTCCTCTGCCCCCAGACTTTCACAAGTTTACTTCCTCACTATATTTTGGGACTCCCTTGCATTATTCATATTCCCTTTGCTTCTTTCAGATGTCTGCCCAAGGATCATTCCTAATGGAGTTTACCCTGACTTACCCCACTTTTGCTAAAATAGTTCTCCTGCCTCTTGCCATACTATCACTCTCCTCCTTCACCTGGTATTGTTTCTCTTCTTCCTACTTATCACAAATTGTTCACAATCTGTGCCTACTACCCGAGCAAAAGCTACAAAAGGTAGAGATCTTGTCCATCTCATTCAGTGCTGCATCCTTTGTGCCTAAAACAGTGCCTAGAACAAAGTATTCACTCAATAAAGTTTGGTTGAATGAATATATGAATAAAAATTCAAAAATAAACCCAAATTTATATAATATTTTAGTATATAATAAAAGTGGCATTACATAACAGTGAATAAATAATTGATATTTATTTATTGATGTTGAAATAATTAGCTAACTAACTTTTTTTTTTTCGAGATAGAGTCTTGCTCTGTTGCCTTGGGTAGAGTGCAGTGGCATCATCATGGGTCACTGCAACCTCAGATTCCTGGGCTCAAGAAATCCTCCTGCCTCAGCCTCCCAAGTAGCTGGGACTACAGGTGCACACCATGATGCCCGGCTAATTTTTCTATTTTCAGTAGTGAAGGGGTCTCACTCTTGCTCAGGCTGGTCTCGAACTCCTGAGCTCAAGCAATCTTCCAGCCTCAGCCTCCTGGAGTGCTATGATTACCTTGCCCAGCCTAGCTAACTAACCATTTGGGGAAAAATAAATTTTATTTCTTACTTGCTTGTGTATAAATAAATAAGTAAATTCCAAGTGAAATCGTTTTAAATTTATGTTTTTAAGTATTGCCCACCCTGTTTTAAATATTTTGGGTTTTTTCATATTTTAAATATTTAAATGTAAAAAATACTAAACTATGCTAGTGCCTTAATATTTCAAACTTTCATATGTACTGGATGATTATTTAACATGACCCTGAGGAAAAAACAATAAGAGAAAATATTACTAAGTTTTGATAAGAACACAAAGCTTCTTATGACAAAAATTTTAAAAATTTAATGTTTAAAGTTAAATGACCTGGTAAAAAAGATCTCAACATATGTTTCCAAAACCTAACGGCTTTGATATATAAAGAGAACTTATAAAGCTGGATATAGTGGCGTGCATCTGGGAGGCTGAAGTGGGAGGATTGCTTGAGGCCAGAAGTTCGAGTCCAGCCTGGGCAACATAGTGAGACCCTGTCTCTAAAAATAAATTAAAAAAATAAATAAAGAGAGCTTATAAATTAATAAGAAAAATGAATACCCAGTAAGCAATAGTCATGAACAACCACTTCACTAAAGAAGTAAAAACAAATATTAACATATTTAAACTTATAATTAAATAATCATACATTAAAACAATATGATTTGCTTTTTTATTATCATATAACAAAGATTTTTAAAAGTGCTAAAGTCAATTATTGTATTGATATAGGAAAATGAATTCCTTCGCACTACAAGTTTAAATTAATGTGACATTTCTGAATGGTAACTGGTATTACTAAAGCTTTTTACAAATGCAAACTAATCAAACCCAAATTTATACTTTTTAGAATTGTTGTTTGTAACAGTAAAACAATGGACTACAACATAAATATCTAAAAATAAGGGAGTTGTAGGGTTATAATATATCCATAAAAAGGAATAGAATTAAACAGTTATGAATACTAGCATAGATGTATAGTACTTATATGGAAAGACTTAATGTTTAGTAAAAAATATACAGGTTGCAAAATAATATGGCTCAATTTTTGTTAATAAGTATGTATGTCTCTTTATGTGTATTTGTATATGTACATCTATGATTTAAAAATATATGGAATGTCATACATTATTTTTAGTAGTGATTATCTCTGGATGAGATTATAAGAAATTAAAACTTAAAAAAATAACAGACAAGTAACAATTTGTTAAAGTAAAAAATAATATGTTATCAATTTAAAAACTTGGAATTACTAAAAATTAATCTTAAAATCTTAAAGCAAAAAATATAAAAAGTGAACAGATAATTTAAAAGGTGAATAAAAATATGAAAATTTACCAGTGTGAAAAACAGAAAATCATCAATTTGAAATTGAAAATATATGCTTTATTTTTTTTTCTACCCAAGTAATACATGAATATGTTCTTATTGAAAATATTCAAGCATGTGGATGAAGTATAGTCTCCCTTAACCATTCTCTTTCACAGAAATAACATCTATTATATTTGTTGAATATTCCTCTAGACTTTTTTCCTATGTTTAGCAAATATATTATTTTGTTTAATTTTTTTTTCTTCTTTCAAAGGCTGGTCGAGTGAAGCGGGGGGAGTGGGGAAGGAACAAAGGAATCTGTAGACATGATCAATTAGTTGTAGACACCACTGCACTCGGACCAACCTATTTTGTTTAAATTTTGAAGACTTAATCATGTGTCTTAGGGCTTTGCCTGTCAGTACATACAGACTTAACTCATTTTTTAATGCTCCATAACATTCTGGAGTACATGTACAAAGTTTTTATTGAACTGCTTCCCTTTAATAATTCTATCTATTCATCCAATAAAAATTTATGCACTTTGTGCTGTGCTAGATCCTATAGATGAAGCAATGACAAAATAGACAAGACCCCTGCCCTCGGAAGCCATTCTATTTGTGGAGTTCTATCTTTGGGCTAGAGTTGGAGGATCTCAGAGTCCTTGTTCAAGTTCACCCACTTTTCAAAAAAAAAAAAAACTAAAGGGTTTTGTTTTGTTTTTTTTCTCCAACCTCCTGGAGACTATCTCTGCCACACCCCTTCCAACACCAACCTTATCAATAGCACCCCTAAAACCAATGCCATGGACTCATCAGTGCCTTCTAATGTTGCTGAATGGGGTGTGGATCTACAGCTGGAGTGGAAGTTGTGTTTGGTGGGAAAGGGAGAAAAGCACAAAATATCTGAATGAGAATGGTAGCATCAGTAACCTCTGAAAGCTGACAATCCTCTTGTCCTTTGAAAGCCTGGCCCGTGGTATGGAATACTGCTTTACAGATTTACCTGCATGATGCCTGCAGGCTGGAGCAAAACTGGACAGTATCCAGAAATTTAAGTCTGTGATTTTCTTACTTGTTTAGATGAGTAGGAACTCCAGCTCATTTTGAAATAACTGACTCTTCTATTGCTTAAGTTTGTTTCATAAAAGTTGGTTCCACCCAATAGTGACAGGATTAAGATGCAAAGTCATGCATGCTTAGCGTCAACTTACATCTATGGGGAAAGTTATTATCACTTTGCCTAAACAGGCTGTATATCAGGCTGGGCACTCCTACTGCCAAAAATTTGAGATCACTTTATTTAAATGTAGCACTTTTTGGTTGGTCTCTGAATCTCTGCCGTGTGGGTGGGTGCGAATGTGGATATGGATGTGCTTGTGTGTCCTTTCATGTGCATTTATTTTGAAAAACTTGAGGTTGGATGAAAGGAAAACTTTTTCTCAGATGAGAGGGAATAAGGTTGAATCATTGCTATTATCCAGTCTGCTCTCCCATTTTTCCACAGTTAAAATTTAGTATGGGGGCTGGACATGGTGGCTCATGCCTGTAATCATAGCACTCTGGGAGGCCGAGGTGGGGGGATCACTTGAGCTCAGGAGTTAGAGACCAGCCTAAGCCCTGAGCAAGAGTGAGACCCCCATCTCTACTAAAAACAGAAAAAAATTAGCTGGGTGTGGTGGCACGCACCTGTAATCCCAGCTACTCGAGAGGCTGAGGCAGGAGTTGGAGGTTGCTGTGAGCTAGGCTGATGTCATGGCACTCTAGCCTGGGCGATAGAGCAAGACTCTGCCTCAAAAAAAAAAAAAACTTATTATGGGGACTTCTATTTAAACACAGAGAATTGAACACATGTAATTAACCATTTCCATATGTTACCTCAGCTCCAATAAGAGAAAGGCAGAGGTACACACAGGGAAGGAGGCCGTTGGGCGATAGAGGCAGAGATTGGAGTGATGCAACCACAAGCCAAGGAATGCCTGGAAACTCTGGAAGCCAGAAGAGGCAAGCGAGGCTCCTCCCCAAGAGCCTTCAAAGGCAGTGCTGCCCTACCAACGCCTGCTTTCAGACTTCTGGCTCCCTTGGGTGCTGTGTGCCATGGCTCTCCTGCAACGCCCAGCTCTGGCCTCTAGGAATGTTTGTCCTGCCAAACTCTGACAGCACAGGGTGAACCCAACCCTGCAGGAACTCTCCTTCACCCCGCTGCTGAGGAGTGGATAGACCCAGATTTATCCTTCAAATTTTCCAGGCGGGAGTCAAATGCCAGTCGAGTGTGCTTCCACTGGATATTCTTCACTTGCCACCCCAACCCTGACTGCGGGGGCCAGCTTGTGTAGACGCATCCTATGGGCTCCCTCCTCCTCTAGCCACCTGCAGGGTTCAAGCAAGGGGGGCGGGTGTTGGTTCCCTCAGGAGGAGGGTGTTTGGGTGTTTTTGCCTCGTGTTCCTTCCCCACAGGCACAGCTGGACAGTGTCTGTGTCTCTCCACTGCAGGCCACAATCCCTGCCCGGCGGCCCTGGCCCACAGGTGCAGCATCACTGATTCCTGCCACCCGCTCCCTTCCTTGCCCCCTCACACCTAGAGTGGTAATGGCTCTGCCTGGCTACCTTTCTCTGCTTTCCCTTAACTCCGACCTCGCCTTTGAGTGGCCTCTTCATTAGACTCTCTGTAATTGCCTTTTATTTGTGCAATCTCTTTCCTGCCAGGACCCTGACCAATTCAATGCCCCTATCACTGCAAGGGGTACACAGCAAGTTCTCTAACTGGCCCTGTGGAGGCATTCGTAGATTCCAATTTTGGGGAGTTTAAAAAAATTTATAGCATATGTTAATGAGCGGGATTGTGTCTCCCCAAAATTCATGTGCTGGAGTCCTAAACCTCCAGTACCTGCGAATGTGCCTGTATTTGGAGATAAGGCCTTCAAAGGAGGTAAGTAAGGTAAAATGAGATCACACGGGAGAGCACTGATCTGACACGATTGGTGTCTTTCTAAGAAGAGATTAGGACACCTACAAACACGGAGGGGAGACCACGTGAAGACACAGGGATAAAGCTGCTGGCCGCCAGCAAGCCCAGGGAGAGGCCTCAGGAGACAGCAACCCTGCTGACACCTTGATCTTGGACTTCTAGTCTCCAGAACTGTGAGAAAATAAGTGCCTGTTTAATACTCCCCATCTGCGGTACATTGTTGAGGCAGCCCCAGCAAACCAATGTAGCATAGCAACAGTTTTTTTCCAAGGAAATTTTCCCAAGGAGACAGTAAAATAGAGTGGAAAGAGACATCCCTGATTGCAATAACCCCACTCGTTTACACCAGCCACGCAAGGTGAGTGGCACAGGGCTGTTTAACTGGGTTTTGTTCAGCTCTTTTTCCTTATTAGTTTTTGTTTATTAGCACTTCCTTTGAAAGGTAGCATCTATTTAATATCCTCCTAAGGGATCCTATTTTCTCTTTGTTTTCTAAGTTCTCCTTAGCTAATTTATTATTTTATCACATAATGAATGCCAAAATAGATTATTTAAAAAACTAGCCAGGCGTAGTGTTGCACGCCTGTAGTCCCAGCTTCTCAGGGGGCTGAGGCAGGAGGGTCGCTTGTGCCCAGGAGTTCCGGGTTACAGTGAGCTGTGATCGCACCACTGCACTCCAGCCTGGGGCAACAGAGCGAGACCCTGTCTCTAAAAAATAAAATATAAAAAATTTATTACAAAAACTAAATGAATACACGGACTGCATTTAGGCCGGTGACTGATAGCTTGTCTTTCCCCTACCTTCACCCTCTCTCCTCAGGTCTTTGTCACTGATCTCACTAAAAAGTGAAGGAAGTTAATATTTAAAATTTAGTAAAGGTTTAAAGCAATGAAACACTTCTTTTTTTGCCACTGAAGTTGATCCAAATTAGCCAAAACTAATGTAGTAAGTCAAACAAGAAGCCAATGTAAGTGTCATTTATACTTAGGGCTGATTACTAAATCTGTTTCCCTTGTAATTGTCTCAGATTTGCGTGGTTTCGAGGGCTGAGGGCCTCCCCTGCCTGTCTCTCTTCTCCCACTCACTCTATTTATTGATCTTTCATTCCATGGCTGCTCCTCGGTGACCTCATCCAAAACTACCATCTTCACTAACACCTGTGAGCTACTGACTCTTACATCCTGCAAGCAGCCCCACACTCACTGCTAAGTTCCAGGCTCCATGTCTTAAATTGCTCATGAGCATCTCCATTCATGTGTCCTCCAAGCCCCTCGAAACCACCCTGGCCCAAAGGAGGGTCTTCATTTTCATTGTCTCCCCAGATCTGCTCATGCATTTTTCTGTTATTGTTCCTTGAGGTCCCAGTTACCAGAGCCCCAATCTCGCCAAATCCCTGGAGGCCACCCCATGCTTCTTCCCACACTCAACACCCTATCACTCATCAAGGCTTATCCATTTCACTTATTTAACATCTGATATCAAATTATTGAACGTTAATAATCAAAAACATACAAATCAACACAAGGAGATAACAAAATTCGTCAACCAGTTTGAAAAAGTGAAAAAGATAATACACAATGTGGTTAAAGAGTCAAAGGAAATTAACATTTTCATATGCAGCTGGTGGGAAGGCAGAACTTTTTGCTGGTCAATCTGCCAAAGTGCACTAGAAGTCTTTAAAAATGCATCCCCTTTAACTCAGTAACTCACTTCTAGAAGCTTAACCCAAGGAAATAAACTGACAAATATATAGATATTTAACTACTTATATGTTTAGTTTCATTACATTTTTAAATAGTAAAATATTATAAATATTATCAATGACTAAATAACCTAAATAAGAGATTTGTTAAATAAATTATATTACATTTGTATTTCTTTGCAGCCATTCAGAATGGGTATGTAGGTGTGGATTTATTGACACAAATGATACCCACATATATTTTTATTTATTTATTTATATTTTTATTTATTTATTTATTTTGAGACAGAGTGTCACTCTGTTGCCTGGGCTTGAGTGCTGTGGAGTCAGTCTAGCTCACAGCAACCTCAAACTCTTCGTCTCAAGTGATGCTCCTGCCTCAGCCTCCTGAGTAGCTGGAACTACAGGTGTGCACCACCAAGCCCAGCTAATTTTTTCTATTTTTAGCAGAGACGGGGTCTCGCTCTTGCTCAGGCTGGTCTCAAACTCCTGAGCTCAAGCAATCCTCCTGCCTCAGCCTCCCAGAGAGCTAGGATTACAGGTGTGAGCCACTGCCCCAGCCCCACATGTATTTTTAGATATAAAGTAAGTTGCAAAACTATGTATGTAAAATACATAATAAATACATAATATCTGAAGAGAGTTTCCATTTTAGTTAAAAAATATGTGTATGTATATAACTAAACAGAAAAAGGAGAAATGTTCCTCAAATATTAATGGTGGTTATTTTGGAAGGTGGTATTATAGAAAATAAATTTTCATTTAAAATATTTTCTCTATTTGCTATTTTCTTCCCCAACAAGCAAGAATTCCTTCATAATAAAAAAGTTAATATTTTCATTTTCAAAAATCTGTGTGATTTTGTGACCAGGAAGTAGCTAAGCATGACCTATTAATTAAGAACACAGAAACTTGCAATTCATATGCTGTTGAACCCCATGTTAAATGTAACAGCCCTTAGAACCATATACTGATCCCTAAAAAAGCAGCAACATCTGCTCAATAATGCCCACACAAATCAGCAATTTCTAGAGCTGATCATCCTTGTCTAAGGGAAGCAATACAGTATTCCTAAAATCTCTGGCCAGGTACAGCAAAGGGTCAGAAGCACAAGAAAGCTGCAATCCTGCAATCACTTCTAGATTTCAAAATTGCCTGATATTAATTATTTTTGTTTATTTGAAGGCCTTTAAATGGAAGAAATACGATCATCTCTTCCCCCAATGCTGAAATTTTTGATTTGTCAGGAACAGTATCCTGTTCCTGGGAGGTTTCGGGCTCTCTCTAGACTTATTTTCTTTTTTGCCATAAATTCTCACTGACCTTTCACAAAGCAACTCGCTCAAATGCTTCCCCTTGTGCATAAGTTTGAATAGATGCTCCACTATCCATTCTAGGTGAACCACTGTTTGTCTTTTCCAAACCCAACCTCCAGGTTAGGGTCATGAGATTACAATACAGGGGCTTCGTGGGGACGAGCTCTCATCCTGCCCCTGTGCCGTGAACCCAGGCCGACATTTGTGGTAAGAGGCATCCCACCACTTCCATGAAAACATTTTGGGTCTCTTGCCCAGTTCCCATCTCCCTCTAAGTGTGCACTCCATTCTTTGTTTACTCAGCTCCTCCTCCTTTGTCTCCACTTCCTGTTTCCATTCCCCACACCTGGGCGTCACTACTGTGAACCTCAGAAGGACTCTGTGTTTACTCGGATCCTCTCTGCCTCTCAAAGCTCCAGACAGCTCCCCTGTGAACCCACCTGTGGCTCCTGAGCCCACCTTTCGACTTAGCCCACTTGACAGCTCCCCTGCCTAGCCTCTGGCTTCCCTCACCTAATCCCTAAGGATGCTCTCTCAAGGGGGTGGCCACGGGACCTCTTGACCCCTTCCTAGCAACATACAAATTGGACAACAGTCTGCAATTAGTTCATTCGTCCACATGTCACGTGCCCCACCTCTATTCCTTTAGCTCGCTTGCTCTGGTGCCCTTCAGCAAGCCTTTGAATCACACCAGAACTCCAGTGCTTTGATCTTAGAACCTCCTTACCCATCATTCTGATTTGAATTCCTTCCTCCCTTACTAACATTCTCAATTCTGTGATCCTTTTCTCTCTATAGTAATTTACAATAAATTACTGATTACATTCACTCTCCAACCCTGATTAACCCAAGTACCCAACCCATGGATCTGACTCTTCTGCACCTTCCCTGTTGGAAATCAAAAGTTACCTGGGAACACTGTATGTGACTCAGAAGGGTTTCATTGAAAATTCATGAGCATAAACCCATGTGAGCACTTTACACTCCCTCACGGTTCTACCATATTTTCCAAGATATTTATTACTGTTCAACTCTTCTTGAAACTCCTACACCCCTTCCTCTCTGCTTTCCTCTCTTAGCTGCAGTCCTTGTCTTGCAAACAATCAGATGGGAAATTCCTCGCCTTCACTTCACCAAATCTCCACACCTGTCTGTATCTACATTTTCCTCCTGTTATAAGAGTTTTTGAAAGGCAAGTTCCTTCCCTTATGATGTATGCCTGCCTTCCTCTCTCACCTGCTCCAGGCTTTACTTCTGAAGTTAGCCGCCTCATCAACTGCTCCTTCTTGACTGTCTTCATTCCCACCAGTAATCAAGCAGGCTGTATTGTTTCCCATCTTTCAAAGGCCCTTTTATTGGCCTGTCATTCTTTTCTAGCCACAACACAACTTCTCTGCTCTGTTCTCACAGTAAGATGTCTGGAAAAAGTTGTCTACATATATTCCTATCTCTCATAAACTATTTACTTTTCACTTTTTAAAATGTGAGAAATATTGTGAAATATATCATGCATTCAAGAGTATATAAAACATACATAATATATGTATAATATATATCCTTATATATTACATATAAATATGCAAAGGTATTTAGAAATCTATTCTAAAACAGAATGTTATCAGCCTTTAGGAGCCTCCCATGTGACACTTCCAAATCATATACTCTTGCCTGCTCCCATAGATGTAAACATTTTCCTAAACTTTGTGATAATCATCCCCATGCTTTCTTTATAGTTTGCTCTTATTTGTATTTCTCTCTAAACTATATCTTTTTTAGTTTGTCTGTTTAATGAAACATATTATTATATCTATTCTAAGACTAGATTTGTTTTTTGGGTTTTTTTGCTCAACATTATGTTATTGATAATCTGTCATGTTTATGTGTGTATCTGAATTACATTCATTGTATAATAGGGTATTATATGAATATTTCCAGATTATTTATCTTTTCTACAGTTGAAGGATATTTGGATTACTTCCAGGTTTTTTTTTCCTTTTTATTTATTAATACAAATAATGCTTGTATGACTATTATTGTAGATAGCTATGTGTAAGAGATTTTCTAAGAATTAAATTGCTGGGTAATAATATTGTACATTTTCAATCTAACTAGATATTGCAAATTTTTTCTTTAAAATAGTTACAAAAATTTATACTGCTCAAAGCATTCTAAGAGTATTTCGGTTATTCCACATGCTTGACAACCTTAGTATCATTAGACTTTTAATTTTTCCAACTGTTGGATATGAAATGCTACTTCATTGTGGTTCTCCTTATCATTTTCTATACTGATAATAAGGTTAAAAATCCTTTATACATTTATTGACCATTTGAGTTTCCTCTTTTTTAAAATTCTGCTTTACATCTTTTTGGTTGTTTGTCTTTCCTTATTGCATGATGGGAATTCTTTATATCCTGTAGTACTAGTGATATTATATGCATTTATTGTAAATGCCTTTGGCCAATTTGCCTTGTATTTTTACTTTCTTTATGGCATATTTTGATGAACAAATGTTCCTAATTTTAACATAATCCAATTTATCAATCTTGTCTTTCATGATAAATGAAACGTTTCTGTGTCTTGTTTTAGAAAATCCTTCCTTACCTCAAGGTCACAAATGTCTTCCATGTTTCTCTTAATGTTTCTAAATTTTGCCTTTCACATCTAAGTTTTAATTTATCAATTAAATATAAATGGGGCAGAGCTGGGCATGGTGGCTCATGGCTGTAGTCCCAGCAACTCATATATAAATGGGGCAAATGCTCCAATTAAAATACAAAGATTGGAATTTTAGAAGTCTAATTATATGCTTAAATTATCAAAGTCTGAAAGTAATCAATAACTTTGTCCTCCATCTGGAAAATTTAAGGATGTAGAAGGCTCAATCATTCTTTGTTTTTCTTTTCTTTTTTAGAGACAAGGTCTCACTCTGTCATCCGGGCTGCAGCACAGTGGCATGATCATAACTTACTGTAATCTCGAACTCCTTGGCTCAAGTGATCCTCCCACTTCAGCCTCCCAAGTAGCTAAGACTACAGGTGAACACTACCACGCCTGGTTAATTTTTTTGTTTTTGTAGAGATGGGGTCTTGCTATGTTGCCCAGGCTGGTCTTGAACTCCTGGCCTCAAACAACCTTCCCACCTTGGCCTCTCAGAGTGCTAGGATTACAGGCGTGAGCCACTGCACCCGGCCAATCATTCCTTAAACTCTCATCCAACTGTCGTCATTATTGTTGTCTTACATTGCCAGTTTCCTATTCATTTATTTACTAGGTTTTGCTCTTCATTCCTTCTTTTATCTCAGATGTTCGATCTTTGTCACTTTCTTCTGCCTTTAGGCTTTCCTATAGTGAGGGTCTGCCAATGGCAAATTCTCAATCTTTGTCTGAAAATGTTTTAATTTTGCCCTTATCTTGAAAGACATTTTCACTGGTCTACAGTTTTAGGTTGCCGGTATCATTCTTCTGTTTACTGGCCTCCACTGTTGCTATTGAGAAATCATCTGAAGGTCTAATGGCCTCTCCATTAAAGACAATCTGTTTCTTTTGATGACATGATTTTATATATGGAAAAACATAAAGATTTCACCAAAAAACTGTTAGAACTAATAAATGAATTCAGTAAAGTTGTAGAATACAAAATCAACATACAAAAATCAGTAATGTTTCTATGCACTAACAACAAACTACCCAAAAAAGAAATCAAGAAAACAATCCCATTTACAATAGCTATTAAAAAATTAGGAACAAATTTAACCAAGGAGGTGAAAGACCTGTACACTGAAAACTATAAAACATTGGTGAAAGAAATCTAAGAAGACACAAGTAAATGGAAAGATATCCTGTATTCATGGATTGGAAGAATTAATATTGTTAAAATGTCCATGCTACTCAAAGCAATCTACAGATTCAGTGCAATCTACAGATTCAGTGCAATCTACAGATTCAATACAATCTCTAATCAAAATTCCAATGACATTTTTCACAGAAATAGAAAAAAAACACTAAAACTTGTATGGGACCACAAAAGACCCCAAATAACCAAAGTTATCTTGAGCAAAAAGAACAAAGCTGTAGGCATCATAGTGAATGATTCCAAAATCTACTACAAAGCTAAAATAATCAAAGCAGCATGGTATTGGCATAAAAACAGACATAGGGCCAACAGAACAGAATAGAGAGCCTAGAAATAAATCAACTCATTTATGTTCAACTAATTTTCAAAAAGGACAACAAGAAGACACGTTGGAGAAAAGATAGTCTTGTCAACAAATGGTGTTGGGAAAAGTGGATATACACATGCAGAAGAATAAAACTGGACCCTTATCTCACACCATATAAAAAATAAACTCAAAATGGATTAAAGACTTAAACACGTGACCTGAAATCCTAAAGCAACTAGAAGAAAATACAGGGAAAAACCTTTTTGACATTGGGCTGGGCAATGAGTTTTTTGGATTTGACCCTAAAAGCACAGGCAACAAAAGCAAAAATAGATGGGGTTACATCAATCTAAAATGTTTCTACACAGCAAAGGAAGCAATTAACAAAGTGAAGAGGAAACCTACAGAATGGGAGAAAGTATTTGCAAACCATATATCTGATGATAAGGGGTTAACATCCAAAACATATATGGAACTGAAACAATTCAGTAGCAAGAAAACAAATAAGCCAGTTAAAAAAAGGGTAAAGGACCTGAATAGACATTTCTCAAAAGAAAACATACAAATGGCCAATAGGTGTGTGAAAAAATGTTCAACATCACTAATCCTCAGGGAAATGCAAATCAAAACCACAGTGACATATCACCTCACACCTGCTAGAGTGGCTATTGTCAAAAAGACAAAAGACAACAAAAGTTGGCAAGAATATGGAGAAAAGGGAACCCTTGCACGTTGTTGTTAGGAATGTAAATTGGCACAGCCATTACCAATTAAGAGTGTGTGGTTACCTGGAGAACAGTATGGAGGTTTCTAAAAAATTAAAAATAGATCTTCCATATGATTCAGTAATGCCACTGCTGGGTATATTTCCAAAGGAAATGAAATCAGTATGTCAAAGAGGTATCTGCATTCCTGCGTTCATGGCAGCACTGTTCTCAGTAGTCAAGATGTGGAATCACCTTCAGTGTCCATTGACAGATGAATGGATAAAGGAAATTTGACATATATAATATATAGTATAGTACATACTCAATGAAATGTTATTTGGTTTTAAAAAAGAAGGAAATCTTGTCATTTATGACAACATAGATGAACCTGGAGAACATCATATTAAGTGAAACAGTCCAAGCAAATACTGCATGATCTCATTTATATGTGGAATCTAAAAAATTCTAACTCATAAAAGCAGAGACTAGAATGGTGGTTACCCGGGGATGGGGGGGTGGGGAAAATGGAGAAATGTTGATCAGAGGGTACAATGTCTCAGTAGAGCAGGATGAATGAGTTCTGGAGGTCTAGTGTACAGGTAGGTGACTATAGTTAATACTACATTGTATACTTGAAATTTGCTGAGAGTAGATCTTAAATGTTCTCAACACACACACATGTACGTATGTGAAGTGATGGATATATTAATTAGCTCATGAGATAATTATTTCACATATATACATATATCAATCATGTATCATCATGTTGTATACTATAAATATATGCAATTTTTATTTGTCAATTATACTTCAATAAAGCTGGCAAAAAGGTAATGTCTTTTTCTTCTCTTTCCTTTTTGTAAATTCTGTTTTCTTATTGTCATTGGTGTTCTTCAGCTTCACTATGATGTGTCTGGGTAGAGATTTCTTTTTATTTATCCAGGTTGGCATTTACTGAATTCTTGAATAATGTGCTGATTCTTAGTGGGAAATTCTTGGTATCTCTTCAAATATTGCTTGTTCTGCACTCTTTGTCTCTCCATTACTTCTGAAATACCAGTTAAACATATATTAATTTTCTCAACGTACCTGCCATTTCTCTTTACTTGTCTTTCATATTTTACACGAAGAGGTGTTAACTGAGCTAAGCTGGGACGGCGTGAGGGTATCTCAGGGGGAAGAGTGTGGGTACCTGGGAAAGCTGAGGGAGAAGGTGTGTGTGGCTGCTTCCCCAGAGTGAGGCTGGTGACATGGGTGGGAGCAGATTATTTAGGATCTTTAGCCAAAAGGCAGCAGGAAACCATTGCAGGGTTTAGGGTGATGGTGGCAGAGGCAGATTTGTGTATTGAAAAAAATCACTTGGGCTCTGGTGCAGGGAATGGATGGAAGAAGGCCAGATGGGATGTCAGGAGACTAATTAAGAAGCTGTTCTTTTGTCATGTCCAGGCAAGAAAAGTTAGCTTATGCTACGGTGCTGGCAGCCAAGACGAAGGGAAGAGCATAAGATGAGAGATACGTAAGAGACAAAAGTCAACAAACTTTGCATTTTAGAAGTTCTGGCTACTACAATAAGAATGAAATAGAAGTAAAGAACATGTTGTGACACAGAAAGAATAAGAGACGTGACTATTTCCAGGCTGCGTACCGGGAAGCTCAAACCGTCAATGGGAAGGCTACTCAAATCAGTGAAATCGTTCAGAGACGCTGAATTTCCCCGTTCCCTTTACTTTCTCACTCCTGTTCTTCCCTCTCCCCAAACCGCCAGCATCTTTCCTTGCTCTCCCAGCATCCTCACTTTCCACGCGCCGACGTGCTTTCTATTTCAGAGCAAAACTGCAAGCAGTCGGAGAGCATTTCCACGTGCTCCCACGCCCGCCCCCGTCCCCCCGTGTGTCTCTCCTCGCGCCGCTGGAGAGGGTCAGGCCCTCCCCGTGTGCACTGGCTTCTACGCCTCCCTGCCTCAGGTCTCTCTGTTCTCTCCAGGCATCACGCTTCCCTTCTGTTAGTTTATCTGTACCAACCTAGAAACACGACCCAGTTGTTCCCATTTGAAAAACACCTGCTGGACCGCACGTACCCATCCGGCTGCAGCCCGTGTCTCCTCTCCCTTTGCAACATCACTTCTCAAAAGAGTTATCTTCACCCACAGCCTGCAATTTCTCCCCTCCCATGTGTTCTCTCCAACACACTCAACAGGTTTATGTTCCTACTTCATCACGGAACCCACTTTGATTAAGGTCACGAGTGATAGTCCCGTTGCTAAGTGCACGTGGGAACATGGCCAATGACTGAAGGACACAGGTGGGCAGATGGCCACCTGCTTGCCTCAGGGGGCAATGAGCCCCCCCTCTGGGTTCAGCCTGAAGCTCATCTCAGATTGCAAATATGCACGTTCCCGCTCAGCTGTTCCTCCTGCCCTGCCTGCTTCCTGCACACCCGGGATGACTCCCAGTAATCACTTGAGCAAATACCCTCTCTCAGGACCTGCTTCCAGACAGCCCAACTCAAGACAATTGCCCTACGCCTCATCACCGGATGCTCAGAGAAAGCCCTTCCATATCTGTGCCAAATATTAAACTTTCTTAACTATAATAATTAACCTTATCAAGATACCAGTCTATCACATGTCTGAAATTTTTGGAGGCAGTTAAGAAGTTCTGCTTAGGTCATTATGTCTCCCAGACCTGGTTAGGAACATAATTTCACTAAGATGAGAAAAACTTGCGTAAAAGTGTAACTAGACTCTAGCACAGTCTCCAATAATTAACAGAGAGCTGGCACATGGAAGGTATTCTATAAATGTTTTTGAATGAAGGAATCATTAAATTTCATCCTCTGATAAATTTTGTCCATGTGCCTTGTATTGTTATTGTCTTTTGCCCTGCAGAATCTGTAACTTTGAGTAGGTGCTGGCTTCTGCTTCCATGCAAGCAGGACATAAGCTAAACAAAGCTTCTCTTCTTCTAACAAAAAAGCTTCTTAAGAATGCAAAACGATCTAGCTCAGGTGTCTTCACAAAACAGTCTCTCAGCAAAGACCAGTTCATGCTGTCAGAGATCCTCACGATTGGAAGGAATCCTACTGGCCATTTATCCCAGCCACATTGTGTTCTAGGCTCTCTGCCATGTGATGAGGTAGCACAAATGTGGACCCAACGCAGTCATGCAATTAGGTTTGTTAAACCCATTTCCTGAGAAGTTGCATTTATCTTTGGATGCTAAACATTTCTGATTGGTAAAAATTTTTTTCTTTCCTATTCATGCATCACTGTGCCTTCTAGTCTCCATTCATTGGTCTAAATTCTACCAAATGGGACAAGATTGAACATATAATATACAATATAATTCCTCTTCCACTGGATGGCCTTTCGAATATTTGAAATTAATTATCCTACTCCCTCTGAGTTTCTTTGATATGGAATTTTCTGTCCTTATCAAAATTCAACCCCTGTAATGTGCTCTGATCCCTGTCTTCTCTGGCTTCTCGAGGACTTCTCTTCTCCGTCTCTATTCCGTGGTCAGTCTCTCCCTCTCGGACGCATCATCCTATTAGAACGACACATCATCCGGAAGAGTGTTCCCCCGGCTCTGTCAGACTCAGCATCTCCCCATTTCATAGCAAACATTTTGCAGTACCCCTTTTTCTCTTGTAAAATAAAATTCATTGACAATAAACTTACTTATACAGCTAGTAAAAATATGAATAAAATGCCTTAGCAATAATAAAATTTAGAAATAAAAGGAATGCAATTTATAATAGGATAATATGTTTTAATATGTAAATGCTTGAATATGAGATAGGTAGCTTCTGAAATGGCTCCCAGTCCAACCATCCTTCTGTGTTATTCCTTCTTTTTGAGTGTGTTGGACCTAGAGACTTGCTTCTAGTGAACAGGATACAGCAAAAGTGACATCATGTCACTTTCCCAGATTATATTATAACAAACCGTGACTTCCATCTCTCTCTCTCTCTCTCTGGTTAATCTTGCTTACTCTGATCAAACAAGCCACCAAATTGAGAGGCCCATGTTAAAACAAACTATGTGCAGCCTCTGGCCCATTGCCAGCGAGGAACTGAGGCCTTCAGTCCAACAGCCTGCAAGAAACTGAATCCTGCCAACAACCACTCGAGTGAGCTTAGAAGTGGATCCATTTCCCATTGAGGCTTGAGATGAGACTGCAGCCCCAGTAGATACCCTGATTGCAGCCTTAGCAGAGACCCTGAGCCGGACCTACAGAAACTGATAACAAATGCTGCTGTTGTGGTTGTTCGATTTTCTTCTTACACGGAGGGATAATGTACTGACTTTGTAACAAGGTTTGAGGGAGGCGCATCTCACACGTGAGCGTGAAAACCCAGTTATCACACTTGGGAACTACAATAGAACCAAGAAATGTTGTTTTTAAGCCACTAATTTTTAGGATAATTTGTTACCCTGCAATAGATAACTAAGGTAATCCATGATGAAGTAGTGAGAAGCTTGCGTCTATTTCTGGGGAATTACTTGGATTTGAAAGAAGTGAGATCAGAAGTAATTGTGAACAGAAAGTTCAGGACAAGGAAAGAGCAGAGAGCTGAGCAGACGCCGGATTAAAAACCAATGTTAGAGTAAAAGTAGTTTTAGGATAATCAAAGTTGTTCAATGTTGACCAAAAAAATTAGCCCCTCTACAGCCAAGCAATTCTCGTATCATGTATTCTAAGTTAAAAATCTTAACTAACAATAAGATTGATCCTTTGTTAAACCCATTTCCTGGGAAGTTGTGTTTATCTTTGGATGGTAAAAATTTCTTTACTTAATGCTTTACTTCCCAGGACAAGCACTGTGATTTGTTTATAGATCCTAACTGTTTTCCCGGACAAATGCTATGATCTTTTTTAAAATGCCTATTATCAATACCCTTTTGAATATCTCCCTACCGCCCAGATGTGTGTTAACTTTTGACTACAGCTTCAGTGTTCCCTTGTTTGCTGAGCCTCAGGGTGCCTCATCCGTCCTGAGCATGTGGGCCCTTCTTTCACCGGTGGCCATGAGGAAAATCTTGATAGAGCTTCTTAGTCTGTGTTTTTTTTTCCCCCCACAAGGATATAAAATAAGAGGATGAAGTAAATACCCTTAATTGAAGTGAATAAATGGATAACATGTCAAGACAAATGTTACAACCTGAATGTTTGTATCCCCACCCAAATTCATACGCTGAGGCCTCAACACCTAATGAGACAGAACCCATAAAAAGGTAATTGAAGTTACATAGAGTTGTGAGGTTGGGGCCGTGCTCCAGTGGGATTAGTGTCCTTATAAGAAGAAAGAGCAGAGAGCTCTCCCTTCCTCCCCAATCTGGGCACACACAAAGAAGAGATTCTGTGAGCACATGGACTGAGGCTGTTGAAAAATGAGGAAGTGTGGTAATCTTATAAATGAATGCAGCTTTATTTATTATTTTTAAGTGTAGGGACAATAATTTTTTGGGGGTATGATATTGGTCAAAGTGGTGATGGAGTGTCATAGAAAATGAATCTCCCCTTTACAACCCCCCCTTGTTATAAAGCACACATTCAGTCCCCATTTTGGTTGAGATCTATGAAAGTTGTGCAGGATAAAGGAATATCTTCCCTTTGTGGACTGCTCTGTACACGGCAGGATATCTGGCATCCCCGGCTCTGACTACTAAGTTCCAGCAGTTCCCCTCTAATGATCTGACAATCAGAAATAATTCCATAAATTTTCAAATCTTCCTTCTGAGTGGTGGCACCCCCATTGAAAATCACTCCTCTATTATTTCTTTAAAATTCATCATCAGCTCCTGTCAACTCTACTGTCAAAACAAATCCTGCCATTCACACATGATTAGTCCATGTCCGTGAGCAGGACTCCACCCTCAGCTCAGGGAAGGCACACGGGACTTAATCCTAAATCAATCAGTGCACTGTATTCATCTGGTGACAAAAGCTAGACATGACACAGTCAGAGCCAATGACACATAATGGAGCTTTTGCTTAATATCTTGGGAAAGAGACTCTGGTCTTTCCAGCCACCTTGAATGACAGAGGAAGTATGTATGGAGCTGCTATAACCATTTTGCATCTTGTGGAGCCTCTGCTAAAAATCAATCCAGTGGAATGCAGTTTGCTTTGGGTTCTCTGTAAGTGATACTTTCCAGACATTAAGTCGTGCTAGATTTGAGGAAGAGGAAACTATTAATATATTTCTACTTTCTAGTTGGGTTAAGGGATACCTAACATCATGGTGCAGGAAGAGCTTGCATATGCAATCTATGAACCTAGTACTTTCATATAATATTTTCATTGCACTTCCTTAATCCCTGAACCAGTTATGTGTTCCTAAGGCTACATCTTGTACCCTTAGGGGAGGGAAGAAAAAACAAGGTTGACAAACACGTGCACAAAAATACTTCCCCAGTCCCAATTATTTTATTTATTGTCTGTCCCTCATCACTAGATTGTGATCTTCATAATGGCAAGATTTTCTACCTGTTTTGTTTATTGCTGTATTCCTAGTGCTGAGGACAGTGCCACCGAGATGAGGAAAAGGAAAGTCTTGGTATCCTGATTTTCTAATTGCCGCCTAACAATATTTATTGATATACACTCCCTTTCTGTTTTTTAACTGTTTATTATGGGAATTTTCAAATCTATACAAAGTAGAGAAAATATAAATGAACCTCTTTGTACCTATTACTCCACTTCACAATGATCATGGCCAATCCATTTTCACATACACTCACCTTCACTTTCTCTCTTTGCTCCTGTAACTAGATTATGTTAAAGTAAATCCCAGAAAACTTCCACACACTTTTTTTTGCAAGTCATCCCTACTTTCTGAAATACTACTTTCTTGTTAATTATCTCTTTTCTTTCTATCCACTCATCTTTAGTCTCTGATCTTCTGGGGAGCCCTGGAGTAGGGATGGTGCCTTAGAGTTGTCCTGCCCTGAGGTAAGGGGGGTGGGTCTTTATCACCCCATGCATCCACTGGTCAGTCAGTGAGTCCCTCCCACGGAGGAAGTATGAACTTGGGGGAAGCTCTCTTCAATGGATGCAGGGTGGATCTGAGTAGCTCACCACAGCATTACTATGTCACCCCTTATGCTGTCATATCCATTACTTTCATAGAGTCAGTTTTCAGTACTGCTTCCATAAGACTTTGCTTGCTGTATTACAGTCCATTTAGTGTTGCTATAACAGAATAGCTGAGGCTGTGCAATTTATAAAGAAAAGGGGTCCATTTGGCTCACAATTGTGGTGGCTGGACAGTCCAAGATCATGGTAGCAACATCCACCTGGCTTCTGGTGAGCACCTTGTGCTGCATCACAACATGGTGGAGCAGCAGAAGAGGAAGCAGGTACACGCCAAGAGGACCACACAGGAAAGGCAACCTCATACTATGACAACCCACTCTCACAGGAATTTATCTATTCCTGCAAGAACTAACCCAGGCTCACTGTTTCTTATGGGGTGTGTATGTGTTGGGAGGACATTGTAGTCAACTTGCCACCAGAAGACAAATTGGTCTCCTTGGGGATAGTGCAATACTGGGAGCTCAGGATTGGTTTCTGGTGCTGACAACTTGGACATTTAGCAGCAGGAGCTATACCAGCATTGGGGAGTGTGAACACATGCTTTGAACCCACATAGAGTCTCCATCCCTGCCACCACAGTTCCCCTGGTCATGCTCAATTGTGCTAGAATTGGAGTAGCCAATGACAGACGATGGCTAATGTCAGCTGGCTGAGTCATCCCACTTACTGGGTTGTTAAGTGCCTATTCTGCAGTGGAGGCTCCCTAGTGGGTATCCATATGGAGCACAGGGATCTTCGCACTTTGAACCCACTCCCACATGTCCTTTCACATGCTTTTCCCCAGATATCTGTGTCTCTGATTTGTCAACCTTTCTCCTTCCAGGTTCCTGACCACTGCCCATGATCCCATACATACTGTAACCATGGACCACTCCCCCACCAAAAAAAAACCCCAAAAATCAAAAAACCAACAAAAACAAAGTGGAAGAAGAGGTACACCACCCAAAGCTCTGCCCACTGGGATCATCCCCCTTACTGCTGTCATTTGTGTCACCCCTGAGCAGACCTGCATTTGGCAGCAGTCCATTTTTAACTTAAACCCCCATACCAAGGAACACATGCATGAACAGAGCCTGGCTTTTCTTCTCTTCTGTCAGATGATTATAAGGGAACCCCCCTCCATACAGCCATAGAATGACCTGAGGGAGAGATGCAGGTGCAGCAGTGGTAGGTAACATGTAGGTCTGGGTGACCTGTTTTTGTAGCTGACTTGTGTCCTTTAGCCCTGCTTATGAGTGATCCTAAATGTACCACTTTCATCTCACTGTGGATTATGGTTGGGGCTATTTGACCTTATGACTTGGTGAATTTGAATCCAATTCACAGTGGGCAATTCTGGTTGCATGGTTCTTGGAGTACTGTGGTCAGGTGCTCTACCTCTAGCAGAACCTAGTAGCACATCGATAGCTGGTTTTCAAATGGATTATACTTTTCACTGCAGCTAACATAGTCTTTCTCCAGAACCCTGTGGGTATACATTGGATTCTATTGAGGTTTGTCATAAATTCCACAAAACAACTTTTCCCGTCATAGAGACTTCAAACACCATAGGGCCAGCCAGGTCATGTGGTCAAAACCACAGATCCTGTTGTATCACAGCCCAGACCTGGGCCAGACCCATGTCTTATCTGAGCTTTACTCAAAGCCAGCAGTCTTTGGTGTCATCTAGCAGGTGGACTGGAGCCGTATCTCCCAAGTGTGGAATATGTTGTCTTGAGAAATTGAAGAGTGTCATTGTGTTTTTTTCTTAGTGGTGGTACAGGAAGTGATAATCTGTCCTTTACTCTGGAAAAAAAATGCCCCAACTTCTCCAGGCCACTGATTTCCAACAAACATCATGAGTACTGCAGATCTCTGATTCACAGATTTTATTATAAATGCTCTGAAGTGCACGTGCCTTTGCAAGCCCTCCAAGGTACTTGCCACTTCTTGCTCATCCAGTTTGATTAAGATGATATCATTGATGTAGTGGACCAACATTATGCTTTCTACAGTGTTCAGATGGTGCAGGCCCCTCCTTATTATATTATGATGGCAGGAAGGACACGTTGTTGTGTGTTCCAAGTAAATGTGGACTATTCCTGGTCCTCCTCAATCTACTCAGGTAAAGATGCCACATCTGGCACAACATCTGCAATGGGGTTTACTATTTGATTGAGTCTGATGTAGTCCACTGTCATCCTGTACTATCTGTCTGGCTTGTGTAGGATCCAAACTGGCATATTAATTGGGTTATTAAACATCCTTTACATGTTTAAGGATAGCACTAATTTCTGTCATTCCTCCAGGGGTGTGATATTTTAAATTTACTATCCTGGTCAGGGGAGCAGTTATAGAGTTTTTCACTTGCCCTTTCACAATATGATAGCTCTTAATCCTACTCCGAAGGTCAAGGAATCTATGTGGGTGTTCTGCCAGCTTTCAAATACATCCATTCCCGTTGTACATGTGAGAAGCAGAGAAATAGCCACTGGGTGGGTTCATGTACACAGTGGGCCACTGTAATCCAGACCAGGGCCAAAACTCCATTTATTACTTGGTGCACATGCACCCCACTCCATAGGGGGACCCCAGTGAGTCTTGAGTTCTCTGGATATGAATGTCAACTCAGACCCTGTGGCCAACATTTCTTAAAACGTTTGTGTATTCTGCTTTTCCAATATACAGTTGCCTGAATAAACGACCATAGATCCTTTTGGCAAGGGGCTATTGGAATCATTACTGTATTTACTTGCCAGGGGTACTCCTGAGGACCTGGTCTCTCCTTTCATTTGTGGGTTCTAAGGCAGAAAACTGGCTGGAGGATTGAGATTTGTTTTATTTCTTCTTCCATCATCTGTCACAACAGTTATGGCATTTCAGCTTTACTTAGTGTGGGCCATAATTTCCTCCAAAGTTCCAAGATGCCTCCTAGCAGCATGACAAAAACATCTCCCAGAGTCCTTGCAAGGGTGGCAAATAATCTATCGCAGTAGACTGCTCCCATATAAATAAACTCACCCATACCCCACTTTATGTTTCCCTGCTTTGATTCATCACCCTCAGGGTCCAGTCCCACAAACACTCTCTGTACTGCCTCTGGCCAGTATGTGTCCACTGCGTCCTGTGGACTCTTCAGAGTATATTCCCTTTCTTCCCTCGGCAGGCTCAGCACTTGCCCTCCATGTGTTGTTTTCACCTGACTCTACCTACTCTCCTGGTGAGAGTGGGAGGTAGGGGCAGGTCCCCAGAGGCCCTGTGTTGTCTTGCAACGCAGACACTTCTGCCTCATGACCAAACAAGGGAAGAGCACAGCCTCTCACAGGGAGGACAGGGCCACCTCTGCAGGCCAGAGGGCTCTGAGTGGAGTCTCAAGGTTTTGACATTAATTCTGATGTCCCTATCCCAGTCCTAGGGTCCCACTCATCCGAACTAGGCCCCTGACATTGTCATGGCAGATGTGCCAGGGCTGAGAATTCAAATTTCTTTGGAGTGCTGCTCTTCTCACAGGTAAGCCCTGGGCCTTATTCTCAGACTTTTCTGTCCTGCCACAGGAGATGAGAGTCTCTTCAGATGCTTCCACTGAGACTTTTAAACTTTCACACTTTGCTTTCAACTGATGATTCATAGCCCCGAGCTGTCACTATCTTTCCCTAATGCATCAATGACTCAGCAAGAGCCATCAGAGTCCATTGTTCTCATAATTGGTACCTTTCCTGACTCTAGGAGGCCTTCTCTCCCACTCATAGCCTTCTGAGTTCATCTCCAGTGAAAGTTCTGACAATTGCGCTTCTCCTGGGCCAGGGATGGGTCTTCCTCTCCAGGGGGCAGGGAACAGTCCAGCTGTGCGATTCCATGTTAGAGCCCCTTTCCTCAAATCACTCCTGGCACCAACTGTATTAGGTCAGGTTCTCTGGGAAACAGACTTGGAGGTGAAAATTCGGTGAAGAAGTGTTTTGGGGAGTGACCTTTGTACCCCTACCTCTGAAGGAGTAAAGGAGGGCACACTGGGTGGAGATGTTGCACCCTGCTGTGGTTGTAACAAAGGCACCCGACAGCCCCGCCCAGAGTCTGAGCTGGGATGGCCTCTCAGAGTTGTGCTAGCCCCTGGATCCCACCTTCACGCACCAGCCAGGGCAGCTCCTTTCAGGCAGCGGCCTGCGTCCCCACACTCCCAGGCAGTGGGGGCATCGCATCTACTCCCCTCGCTTTAGCTCTGCGCTGTCCTGGGATCTCCGCAGTTCCTGCGCACGGGTTTATACCTCTGTTCGCACCTCGCCTCTTTGGACTTCCCATCTGTTTGCATGACCTGTCCGACTTCCCGATTTGCCCCCAAAACACCACTCCTGTGTAGAACTTGTGCCTAGTCGGCTCCCTGCCCCTTGCTGCAGGCCCAGGTTTCTGTCCTTCAGTTGCCAGCACGAGTGTCACTACCTGTCTGCCTTAGACTGCTGCAGGGCTCCTGTGTTTGCCTCGGTCTCCAATTTTGCTGTCTCTTTCCACCCATCCCTCACCTCATTCCATCATCCACACTGCTGCCCAGGCCAGCTTTCTAAAACACAAATCTTTATTCCTGCAGAAATATTTATGGAATATTTGCAATGTCCGACCTAGAGTATTTTCTAGGCAAACAATGGTGAACAATACAGTTAAAGTTCCTGCTCTCACAGAGCTTACATTTTAGTGGGAAGAGGTAGGCACTTAAAACAAATGCATGAGCGGATACTAGATAGTGACAAATGCCATGCCGGGAATCAGAATGTCATGATAGAGTGATGACCGGGTTATTTTATAGTGATATCAGTTCCCCGATTAGCAGCTATCAGAGGTTTCCCGTTGTCTTCAGGGTAGAGTTCAGACTCGTTTGGAACAACAGGCTCCCACGCAGACAAGTTCTGAGCCCCAGTATGGATTAGAGGGGAATTCTTTCTGGCCCGTTGGATTTGGTAATCTGGGTGATCAGCTTTTCCTGGAAGGCCAGGCCTCTGCCCCAGTGATCTCCTTCCTGGTCTCCTTCCTTCCTGCATCCTCCTGTGATCTCCACACTCTGGGACAATGCTGCTTATGACCAAAGTGACAAAAGCCCAGCTGGCCTCAGCAGGTTTAGTCTTATCAGACAATTCACAATCCATTTCCAACAGTGACTTTTGCCACTATTTCTGGGAACTGTGGACTGGGACATGACTTTTGGGAGAAGAGGTTTTTTTTTTTTAAAGCGTGGAGGTGCCATGCTGATTTCTCCTGAGGCCTGCAACTGTGGGCGATTTGTAGCACACACACATAGCATTGTCCCCTCCTAGCCCCGAAACCCCCATGCCCCAATTCTAGCTCACTGAGGCTGTGGAAGGAGATTTCACCAAGCACGAAAGTGAAACCAAGCACGTTATCAGGAGGTTGCATGGCAAAGACGGTAACTCCTGAAAAATCCGTTTTCATCAGGAGCCCGCGACCTCACTGCGCTCAGGCACTCACGGTGTGAACTGATGACGGCAATGAAGGAGGCCGCCGAACTGCCCCTCCTCTTGGCAGGGTCCCACCACACTGCCCTTGCTCATTTATCAGGCCACCTAAGCGTTAATCCGAAGAAACCGATGGCTGCCCTCCTAGATATCCGCAAGGCCCAGCAAGGCTCCTGGCCTTCCTCACCCCGCTCCTTGCCTCCTCCCTCGCGTTATTCGCGGCTGCGCGGCCCGGACTTGGCTCGCAGGGGCGGGGAATCACGCGCGCCCCAAAGGTGCTCCCACGGGAGAAGACGAATATTGAGCACTTAGAGGAAGTTAGACTTCGATTTGAACCGCAACAGATAGTCCAGCCAAAAACTGGGAGATATTTTTCCTTCATTATTTGATTACAACGTACACACACAAAAATTACAACTACAGTATATAAATTGAATTTCGTAACACGTACAGCCAAGCTTTTCCAGGTATTTTTCTATTACTAGAAATAAAATATAACGGATGAAAAATAAAATCATTTCTTCTTATATGTGAATTGCGACATAAATGAAGTTGATACTGTCAGATTGAAATTGCACACACCGATTGCTCTTTTGAGGTAAACCAACATGCTGTACTGAAAAACCTGTAATCTTAGGGTTACGCCTGTATTTCTGAGACTGACAACAGTCTTACCGGCGGGATGAGCCCTTAGGATATGCAGGGGACTGGGAAGACCTCTCTGCTGCTAAAAATCCTACCCTGTGTCATGTGGCCTTGGGCTGAAGTCTCATGTTCACACTGATAGGCAGATCCTTGGAATCAATTATCAGTTCTTTCCCTTCCCCACTGTTAACCCCTACACGCTCACTCTGAGCCCTCGGGAAAAGGGTGGAAAACAGTGCTGTATGGTGCTGGGTCAATTGTCGTGACATCGGGAAGTTAACAGAATGAGAAGTGGGGACAAAATGGGGAGCATTTTAGGAGGTGCAAAAAGGGTGTGAATAGGGAGCTCATAGCTTGAACTCCAGTTCTTCACAGGCACAGCTTTTTAAAATTTATATTTCATGAGTACTTAGGAAAATTTCTCTCCCCAAAATGGCAGGGGTACAGGTCTGGGGCAGAAAGCAAGGCCTTCGTTCTTTATTTTGCATGTTAAATGTTAACTCATTAAAACCACCCAACATTATGAGGTAGGCTCTGTTATAATCTTCACTGTACAGATAAACGGAGACCCGGAGAAGTTAAGCAACTTGCCCAGCACTTAACAAGTGAGCAAGGGGCTGTGGACTCCCCCTGGCAATCTGGCCTTGCACTCACACGTGCTCCTGGGCTGCTCTTCCAGCCGGAGCAGTGTGGAGCGAGTTCAGGAGCATCGGCTGTTCTGATTGTGGGACATTAAGCCAGACAACTCGAATGTGTTGCATTGCTCCTACTCCAGATCTGCCATGATTATTTAGGCAACACTGATTGATTATCAGTGCAATTAGGTCTGAAAGAGGATATTCTTGTACTGAAACTTAATTTAGCATGCAGAATTATACCTTATTCTTCAGGCTTTTAAGCTTCATTCTGCACTGATGAGTTGGTATCCAGGTGGCCTCAATTTCTATGAGTTTATGTGGTAGAGATGAGAATACTCTTTACTCCCTCAGTGGATATTCATTTCATCAATTTCTGTAAAACAAAGACAATAAGATTTTTTAAAGAAAGTCCTTTCATGTGGTTTAAATGTTTTAAAAATAAATTAAATTTTTCACAGCAGCAGGAGCAGGGAGGACTCAGGCTATGTGGCCTTGACTGTATTTGCCAGTATGCAGCATGTTGTTCTTGGTGGGGGCTGAAGAAAGATGGTGAAGAAAACCAACTCCGTGACTGAAACCCAAACTCTCTTTGCACATTCAGAAAATAAGTTGAGTTAAAAGAACAATTAAAGAGAGTTCAAACTTACTCTTGTTATAGAGAACTTTGCGCTTCTTTTTTTTCTGTGATTTTGTCTAGTATGTTAGACAGATACACTTAGGTGGTTGGAACTGTTACCAAGGGGTAGTAGATTCAATTCCCGAGCAACCAGTGAAAGCTGGGTAGTTTTAACCATAAATATCTGCAACAGCGAAGTAAGACCCATGTTGCTTCTGTTATGCAGTGTTTCCTACTATATTTTTGAAAATGTGCTCAATTGTCACATAGTTAAAAGCAAATATTGGGTTAGTTCCCAGGGACAGTGGTACTCTTAAAAAAGTAATTCCAATTCCTATGTTCTTTAAAAACAATTCAAGTAAGCATATTAAATAAGATTCCAAACCTTTCACCTCTTATTACTGGTCTATCTAAAATTTCATCCATTTGGAATGGATGAGGAGATGGACGATATGCTTGGAAAGATTTTAAATCTAGTCTGGGGGCAGCTCAACTTTATATTTTTATATAAAAAAGGCTTTTTGCTTACAAAGCCAGATGGTAGACAGAATTGCTCTACTTAATGCTGGAAGCTGTTCACGACAGAGTGTGCACTGGATACATTGACAGAGATGAATGCTTTGGAATGGTTTCCACTGAACACAGAAACTCGATTTGCAATGGAGGAGGGTTTGTTCATTCCCTAAGTGACTGATCTTCAAGCATCGCTTTAAGAAAGCTGTGAGCTGAAAATTAAATCTGAAGTCACAAAATAAGTAATATCTTCCTGTGTACTTACACATTTGAGAATATGATTAATATCTGGTCATTTGGCAGGAACTGTTATAACAAATCACATCTTAAATAAACTTATACACAATTTGTGTGCTAAAATGCATTTGCTTAGCAGAAAATGATTAGGGTTTTGCCCATTTGTAACAAGGATTAGCTAAGAATTGTGTTGCAAAAAGAAAATTGAGAAACCTGGCATATCATTTTTGTGAACAATTTAGAATAATATTTTGCTTAAAAAAAACTAGCTAACATAGGGTCAGCATTTCACATTGTGTGTTTAGGTACAGAAATTCATGCATATAGCATTTCTCTTTCCAGAAGTAATTAGGGGATATAGGTAAAACCAATTATTTGTGAATACTTTGTTATATAAAAGAGGGCCCTGTGCTGAACCACAAAGTGGGGATGGTAAATCAATGGTTCCTTCCAGGGTTTGTTATGTTTGATTACACTTATATTCCATAATATTTTACCCTTTTCATTTTGTGCCTCACATTTTCGGTGGTTTATGAAGTAACAAGTCTCTAGATTACATTCCAAATGGAAAGTTGGCATGAAAATTCTCAATCCAATTATTACTATACGCATTTTGAAACAAATCATTTTAGCCTTTTGAAAATTTTACAGGAGGTGATAAAAATAGGAAATTTCAGGTTTCAGATGTTTTATTGCATTCTTGTAGCATAATAACAGCTTCATGAAAAATAATTCTGCAATACAATGTGAACTTTGTGAGATGTTTAAAATACTTTTGCTGGCTTTCCTTTAAAAAATTTGTATGCAAGAAAGTTGTGTTATTTTATAGTTTATGCTTCATTTTATTTTGCTGAGCTTTTGGGAGATATTGATTTACTACTCCCAAATGCACGATGGCAGGAATTAAAGAGCCTGCCAAGTTTTACTTCTCTTCAAGGAGAGGACTCAGGACACCTCCAAGCTAAGATCACACCTTTGCTAAGATGCTGGAATCAGTTTCAGGGTTTATTTCAATCTCCCGAGTTAATCATCCTTCGGCTTACAGAATGGACTAGAGGTGGGCCTGGGGGAGGCTCCTCTCTAGAGCTTTCTGTTCAGTCATTAGAGGGGGACTGAGGAGGAAGCAAAAGTGATCCTCTCTCCTCTGAATTTGGGAAGTTATTGTTTCACAGACAACACATTTTAGGGGGGTAGAAAGGAACCCCCAAAGTCATCTAGTGCCGATGTACTTTTGGTACTCAATTTTCCTCTCCAAAATCCCTCTTCCAAACAATGCTCAAGTATCTCCGGCAGTGGGAAATTACGCCCCCAAAGGCAGTGCTTTCCATCTGTGGACACCCCCACCGTTACAGAGTTCTTCCTGATGTGCAGCTGAAATCTGTCTTCCTGTAATTTCCACCCATTGTTCCTAGCTATACGCCTCCGATGCAGAAAGCACAGGCCTCGTTCCTATTTTATCACAGTTATTCACTCCCAGAGGAAGGCAGTGGGTAGAGTGGGGAGGACGGTGCTTTGCAGGCAGTCCTTGGTCTCCTCTTCTGTAAAGTGTGATGGTAAACCCTGACTTACTGCGTCACTGGGGAGTCTCAGGAAATGTGTGTGAGGCCCCTAGTGTGGTCCCTGGCATACAGCAGCGACTCCATGATGGATGGTCACGATTGTTTCTGTTGAAGGCGTTCTCTTTCCTTTAGGTGCATTAGCCTCTATTTTTTCGCCTGTTTACATACTTTGTTGTTTGGGGTCTCTGCCTCATGCCGTCAGTCTAGTCTCGCCCAGAACGTTCCCATCCTTTTTCAGATGTGGCGCCTGCTGGAGAACAGGGTGGAACCCTCCCCAGGGGCTGGTCACCGGAATGGCGTTGGTGTTCTCCACTAGGAGACGAAATGCTCAGCAAACGCCTGCAGAACGAATGGCGGGTGTTTCATAGACTAAAAAGAATGAGAAAATTTGAAACTGAAATTCACACTCTCTGTAAGATGCTGTTGAGTGATAGTGTGCTGCTTCTGTGTAACAGGCACCTACGCGTTTGTTATCCAGCTTGCTCCTCACACCAGCTCAGTGGTCTGGATATTGTCTCTCTGCTTTCCCACTGAGGAAACAGCAGTTGGGAGAATTTAAGCAGCTGTTTAAGTAAAAGCAGGGTCCAGATTTGAATGCAGGTCCTCTCCCTTCTAACTGGGCCCTTCCTCCACATCATGCAGAGACTCCACGTTCCCTCTGGTGAGATGAACATTCCGGATTTCTTTCCATACTCCCAACCCGGTCTTCCAATCTCTTTCTTGGTGCCCCCCCACCCCCTGCCGCTTTTTCTAACTTGGCAGGAACAGAAAGTGGCAGGGTGGTGAGGGAAGGTGTCATTTCCTCCTCAACCAAGGGGTACTGGTAGGTTTGAGACGACTTTCTGAGGGAGCGAGGCCATCTCAGTCTCCTGGAAACAAATGAGAAAAAATGTGTTAGTCACTGTGCTAAGTCTGGGTTCTCCAGAGAAACAGGAACAGTGGGCTGGCTGTCTGTCTATGTGTCTGTCTGTTTTATATGTATGTAAAAGGAGATGTGTTATGAGGAATTGGCTGACATGATCATGGAGGCTGAGAAGTCTCCTATTTGCCATCTGCAAGCTGGAGAACAGAAAGGGGGGACGGGGGGAGGTCACTCAGTCCAAGTCTTAAGGCCTGAGAACGAGGGGAGCCAATGGGGTAAATCCCAGTCTAAGGGCTGGAGACGATGAGATGAGATGTGTCAGCTCAAGCAGTCAGGCAAGAAGGAGAAAATTCCTCCTGCTGCCACGCTGTGAGGGACGTCGTCTACTTTACAGAGTTTACTTGTTTGAATGCCAGCCTCGTGTGGGAACACCCTCACGGACACACCCAGAATGAAGTTTAATCTGGGCACCCCCTGGCCAGTCAAGTTGGCCCATAGAATTCACTAACCATCACAATTACTTTTGAGGCAATTCTGACATGAACTCAATTCAATCAGCACAAAAAACAGAGAGGTAAAAATGGTTTGCGGGCAGTGGGGAATCAGTGCTCCAGGCGCTCTCCGTGCTGACTTGTATAACCCTTCTCTGGAGATCCGAAAACTCCCAGAGGGGAGCCAACAGGGTTTCTTCTCTCCTTATCTCTACTGTGTCCACTATCAGTTTGCCAGCTCCCATTGAGAGACAAATGGGAAACTCAAAAGGAAAGTCCGTATTAAATCAGGTCTCGGTTATCCTATATGGCCTGAGTGTGTCTCCAGCAGGCCACATACACACAGACTGCTCAGAAACTTCCCTTCCCCACGATGACCCAAGCTTCTGCTTTGCGTGTATCTCACTGTTGACAGCTTATCCTCTTGAATATTTCCCCAAGATAGCATGTAGCTCCCCACTCCTGAAGGGGTAGTTCATAAGACAAACAGAATTCCCTGGTTAAGGGTACTGTAATACATGTCTGTGGACTCTTTAACACTGCTCTAACTAGAGACTTTCAAATCATTTGAAACACATTAAAATTTAAAAATACAATAGAATCTCAGTCTATGGTTAAACGTTTAATAATATATTCAAGGCATGTGGTTATAAGGGAAAAGATATGCCTATGGCCAATATTCTATATAAAACAGACTCAAAACCAGTAATTCCTAAACATTAGCCTAGAAAGGCCAGGATGGAGACTGTCCAGCTCATAATATTAATAAAATTCCTCTTCTTTTCATGTTATTCCTTTTTCGGGTCACCTGCAAAGAAGCATAATAATATATTTTGCCTATAGGTGCCAAGACTTGTATTGTTCACTTCCAGATACTTTTCTTTATTGTGTCTGGGAATGAAAGCCCAGCTATAGCACGAGGAAGAGTGTGTCAGTCGCAGACAAGAGGAAAGAACGGGGCATGCAAACACTTTCGTGCAGGGACTTTCAGTAGCTTCATGAATCCAGACCCTCCCTTGGCTTGAGCACGTGCCCTGTCGTCTAGCTCTTTGGGTCGTGCTGTGCTGTTCCTGCATCAGTCAGCGTCCCTACAGGAAACAGCTGGCACCTCCAACAAGGATGATAACAGGACTTTTACAAAGGCGTGTGCCAGCTTTGGGGAAACCCCAAGGAATAGCGCAACAACCCAGTGCTGTTACCACTCCCAGGCCCAAAGAGACAAGGGGGCGAGTGGTCACTGGGACTGGGAGAGTCATGTGGGGAAGGCTGCTACCTTCAGGGAACCAGCAACCTTCCGATGGAAGACCGACCCCACAGGGAGGGAGCTGGAGGGCTAGAGATCCCGAACTCTCCTCCCAACCCCAACCTCCTGTTAGGAGTCCTCGTTGGCCAGACCTAACTGGAATTTCAGAGGGCCAGAGAGCTCGTGTTGTCTAAACAGGTCAGCTCAGCGGTGAGCAAGGTGACAGGGGATGGCAAGTGGATTTGGACGGGCAAATGGGACGGCCTGCACATCAAGGCATGTCATAAAAGCAAGTGCTTCGTGTTGAGCTGGTCAGCATTTCACAGAGTGGTATAAACCGCAGGCTTTACCAAGACTGTGTTCTTGCAGAATCACGCAATGATTTTCCCCCCTTGAATCATGATTTAAATTTCTTCATGCCTGAAATTACTGCTTATTCCGTGTGCGTGTGTGTGTGTGTGCGCACTCGAATGTGTGTTAGTTGTTGTCTAAACTTCTGGATGGTAAATTGGAACCTGGACCACGGCATGAGGTGCAAGCAGGCCTGGCGTTTTGTTTCCCTGTGTGGGAGGGAGGACAATGAAACTGGGCTCAGCACAGAGTTTCTGGAATTGGGCTGGTGGATTCCCACACATGGTGCTGTTTAAAACTGAATAAGCCAGACTTTTTTTTTAATTTAATAATTTTAAGGTTTATTATTATTTGTTGCCCGGAAACTTCTACATAAATCTAGGCTGCAATGCTGAATCAACTGGGGCACCTTAGGTACTAACCAAGAGGTTTAATTCCTGAAGCAGTAAAAGGATCTTGTTAGAAGCTACTCACACCCTGAAGGAGGTCCTGCAGTGGGAAGTCTAGCAGACTTTGGTATTGCTCTGTGAATTATTGTCATTGTTTGGTTCAGGCCTTCTGAGTTAGACCCTGGAGGGTGGGAAACGGGTTACACCCTGCAGGAAATAGCTGTGGCTCCTCTCAGGGAGGTGAGCCTTGGACTGAGAGACCAACCTGTCTCTGGGGCTGGGGGAAGCTAAGTCTGGATTCAGAGGTTTGGAGCTAACGAGATTCCCATCGACAGAGATGCACTGGGATGCCCAGTCCCCGGGCAGGGGAGGCTGGCAGGGCTGCTGAAGTCTGCTTGGACCCCTGGATCTGAGGGTACCCATGTCTGGGAGGGACTGGTACACACAGGTGGTCTTTCTGCTAACCTTGAGGCTTCCACACATTCCTGCTAAAAGTCACAGTTGCTGGGGATTAGGAAGGCAGCATCCCCTCTTCAAGATAGTGTAGGGCATCAGGGGCCATTGATGTTTGGGAGATGCTGTGTCCAGAACAACTGCATGTCCAGGCAACTGCATGGCTGCAAGGAGAAGTCCGGACAGGGAACCACATAGAGGCTATGCCCAGGTGGGCACGTGGGCCCAGGGAGCTCATGCCATAATTTCTTAGGTATTAAGAAGAAGCATGATTTTATTTCATAGTTATAAGCTACTGAAGCTAGCTATACATGCAAAATGTACATCAGCAGAACACACCTTCTCCTTCTGTCTCAAATGTCTTGCTGTTCTTACCAGTGACTTGTGATGCTTGGTAGATACTCTTCACGGAGGGTTAACACAGCTTAGTGCAGACTATATGTGAGTAGACAAATTCTCTTATAGCTAGAGTGATAGTGGGATGTGCCAGGCAAGTGTACTACAAGCCTGATGTCTAGGAAGACATGTAGAGTCGGGTGGCAATATGCCATGGGAATACGGGCTTGAGGCCATAGTTTCTTGCTGATGGTGTGGGTGGACAGGGACATGAGTCTGTGCTGGGGCCACCACCCTGGGAGAGGGTTGCTTTATGGTCTGCCCAGAGTGGGGCTAAATGACTGTCTACCTGAGAAATGACCGTCAAGCTTGATGACCTCACACAGGTTGTTTAATCTCTCTAAGCTTTCTATATCTGAAAACAGACATAGCAAGAGTTGTCACCTTGTAGGGTAGTTGTCAACATGAAATGAATTGCTACATATAAAATGTTTAGAAAAGTGTCTGGAACTTACTAAGTTTTCAATTCATTCAATTCATTAATATTTATTGAGTTATGTGACAGGAGTTACGTGTTTTAGGGTATGATAACACAGGTAAATGGAGCATATTAATAGGGCATGGAGTCATGAAGATCTTTACAGTTTAATCCTTTTATTCACAGCACATGCTTCTCATACATTGTGAAGATGTGCAGGTTATGGGCTGTGAGCCGTACACGGGCCTTACTAGCTTTGCTCATGGTAAGCATTTCTGATTTCTGACTAAAGGAAAAAATGTGTTCTTATGGAAAGTGTTCATTCTTTCTCAATTGCTAATGCTTCCTTGAGGATTCATGGGTTCAACACTACTAAACTGTGGACTGGAAGTGTAACTGAATGGCCTATTTCACCACTGTACTGGAAAGAAAAGCCCCACTTACAATGGAGTTGACTTTTAGAAGTTCAGCAAGAGGAACTTCCAACTTTTGAACTCTGCAATAGGAAAGGGTAGAAATTGAAAGTTGGTTTAAACATGGAAGTATTTTAGAGGTTTAAAAAACATTTTTTGGAGGAGGGGGGCAAAAGGCCTTCCAGCAAGGGCCTAAAACCCCAAATTCAATTTAAACACACAAAGAAAATCTCCCCAGCTCCGTGCCGAATGGCTATAATTCACTCCGACATATGCTTTTTGCATAGCGCCCAGGGTTAAATGTTTACAAATACTGCACTTTGTTTGTGGAGCTGGATCTCAGAGTTCAGATCCCATACTCTTTAGTTACATTAACTGATTTCAGGAAAAGAAATTGGGAAAAAGACCTACAAAAAGCAAAGAAAGAAAACCCAGAAAAATTTTTTCATCTTTTGATCATGGAATGTGGTGTGGAGGAACCTCAGCTTTTTTATGTTTATTGTACAAGGTTTATTTATTCATTTATTCCACAAAGCCTCTTTGAGAGTCTACTTTGTGCTAGGCATTGCACTCCACACTGGAGATAACACGGTGAGCCAAACAGCAGCCACAGTACCAGCAAGTTGTGGTCCTGGCCCTTTCGGAGCTTACGGGTTAGAGGGAGAGACGGATATTAACGAAATTGGTTGTAATGACCACTGTATGATGAACAACTAAGGTGTTTCCAAGAGGAGAAATTGAGAAAACATAGTAGGAGGAATTGCTTGGCCAGGAAAGTCGGGGGAAGCTGAGCTCGGGAGGAAGAGGAAGGGAGAACCAGATGAAGAGGGGGTGATGGGAGGCAGAGGACTCGAGGAGGGGGACAGCAGGTGAGAGGGCCGCGTGGCATGAATGCCAGCCCAGAGAGAGGCTGGCATGAGGGGCTCAGAGGGACAGCGGGGGCTGGGGAGGAGGCCGCAGTGGTTTGCCGGGAGGCTGGAGGAGGAAAAGCCGGCCACGCTTACAGCCCGTGTTAAGGATTTTGACCATCATTCTGACCTAAAGCGACTGAAATGTCTCAAGGGGTGCTGTGGGAAGGATGCGTAGGCTTGTGGGGTACCACTGGTGCAGGATTGGACAGGGGAACATGCACATTGCCATGCAGATCCCTTACCTGTGAGAGGGGAGAGTGGGGGAAGATGCAGGATGGAGCGGGGGAGCCTCAGGCCACCATGTGGGTGCGACAGATTGTGGGACAAGCCAGTGGGGAGCTGTCTTAGTCAGCTGGGGCTGCTGTAACAAGATACCACAGACTGGGCGGCCTCAACAACAGAAATTTATAGTGTCACAGATCTGGAGGCTGGAAGTCCGAGATCAGGGTGCCAGTGTGCTCCAGTTCTTGGTGTGGGACCTATTCCAGGTTATGTCCTCACACAGCCTTCCTGGGGCCTGCAAGCGGGTTGCGGGGGGTCTCAATTTCTTCCTCGTCTCATAAGGTCCTTAACCCATCATGGGGGCCCCACCCTTGTGACTTCTTCTAAACTTAATTACTTCCCAAAGGCTCCACCTCCAAATATCCTCATGTTAAAGATTAAGCCTTCAACATATGAGTTTTGGGGCGACACAAACCTTCAGCCCATAGTGGGAGCCCCAGAGCAAAGACTTCTTACTAGGACTCCCGTGTGGAGCCGAAGCACCAGCCCAGGTGCCCCTGTTGTGCTCACGGGCTGGGAGCTACCAGGAGAGTCAGGGCCCTGGTGGCCCCAGACAGCACTGCTGTCTGCTGTCTCCACAGCGTCCTCAGTGAGGTCTTTCCTGAAGAAGCACTGAGTGGCACACCTCGGTGGTCACTGCTCAGGACAAAGGGGAACCCCTGGGACCACCTGCACGGAGCTTTCCTCATGACAACAAAAAACCACATTGCTCAAACACCACAACAGGTATCTCCAGAGCATGGGAAATGACCTTTCTCATCGAGAGGATACAGCACACACAAGCCTTTCCCTCAGAACTCTACAAAGTTATAATCTGATACAATAGAAATTTGGGTACTTTGAGTAACAGGTGTCACATCGGAATTGATATTTGCCAAACATAGCATGACAATTGAATGCTGTTTGCTTGCTTACATTTTGTATTTTAGTTGTTGTCTAATAAGCAAAAACATTTGTATATTTTTAATAATAGTAGAAAGATGAAATTTAAAATGTCAGTAAAAAACTATAAAAATGATGCTTGTTGCAACTTCAAATCTATTGAATAAAATTATTAATAAAAAAATACATTTGTCTTACATTGTGATGTTTAAAGTAGATGACCTAGTTTATATCAAAAGAGAAAACCTGGATGTATGAAACAGGTTTTCATACACTGAAAGGAAATACCTTCAATATTGTAGATATTTCAAATTCATCGGCAAATACTATTTTAAGAAGGTGATTAGCAAATGAATGCAAAATTTGGAGTATTCTTTATTTTGCATTTTTCTGGACTATTTATAAACACTTAGTGCTTAAAACACACACAAAGAGGTACTGATAATTTATCATATTATTCTAAAGCAATGACATAGATGGAACATTTCTGATCGATTGCCTGGCTGACCAGGTAAATGTTACAGAAATGGGTCACTAAGATGGCTATGGAACCCACTGCTTTCTAGTACAGACCCTTTCCCAGAGCTCCAAAGTGGACAGCTCCACCCACTTAAATGGCAGGTGTCTCCAGTGGAAGATATTTAAAACCTGTCACTGTTTCACCTTCTTCCCCATCACCAACACATTTACTGACTCAGGCACTTGCACCTAGTCTACCCAATCACCCAAGCCAGAAACCTTTGGCTCCTTCTCCCATCACATTCAAATGGTTAACAAAGTCCACCTTTTGAAGTCATTCAGACCCAGCTCTTCCTCTGCACGCCACCAACTGCCTTCGCTCTCAGCTTCCTGGAGCAGGAGCCTCTCCCCTGGCCTCCCTACCGCCAGAATTACCACCGTCTATTGCAGTGGCCTTCAAAGCAAGGTTCCTGGACCAGCAGTAGCAGCCAGAGACAAATTAGAAATGCAGATTCTTAGGCCCTACCCCAAATCTACTGACCTATGTGGGTGGGCCCTGCCACAGTGTTTGGGTGAGCCCACCCCAGGTGATGCAGGCACCGGTGAAGATGCGCTGCTCCAGTGTGTCCTCCACTTTGAGCTGTTAAATCCAAATCTGATTTTGTCTTTTCTCTGCTGAAAACCCCTGGTCCCACCCCCCACCACCACTCACTAGATAATGTTCCCCTTTAGCATGAAATAGTCGCCTAGACCCGGCTTCCCTGGGAAGCTGGGGTTGGACTGCCACACTCCTCGCACCACATTTGTTCCAAGTTAGTCAACACGAATGGTTTTCCCGGACTCGTGTTTTTTTCAAGCTTCTATAGGCAGATTAGACCATTGTCTTCATTTCCCTCTTTCACTTCTGCCTGCAAACCTTTTATTTTTCATAGTTCTACTACATTGCTGATGGTTCTGTGCAGTCTTCCTGGAACCACCTGATTGGGTCAGTTGCTCTCCCTCCAGGACTTCCACTGTACAATGCTCACACCTCCTACCTGTGAGGGTCACACACCTGCCCCTTTCTCAAGGCAACTGCTCAGAGAGCAGGGAAAGAAACCTCCATTTCTATTTCTGTGCCCTTGTTTCTTGGCGCTGGGTTGAATGATGCTTGCCTCTCAGTAAAGGGCTCTTGAACCAACTGAACCATTGTGCCCTCTAGCATTTGTGCTGTCACAGATTTGGGACCTTGTGTATGGACTGGCCCTAGATACATCACTTGCACTCTTGCTAAATTGAAAATGAGAGTATCTGGTTCGTCAGTCTCACAGGACTTCTGAGGACCCAATGAGAAGCCCAGAGAGTTGAGCTGCATTATATCCCTCTGGAGATAGACACTGGCTTGAGCCAATTCTGATCTTTCTCTGCCTTCCGGACCCTGTAATTTGGACGACTTGCAACTTGACAGCCATGACACTGCTCAGACCTCTTGTCACCCTGCTCCACCAATACTGGGTCCTGGAAAAGTCCTAATTCCCATCAATGGTAAAAATGGAGGCATAGGGTGATGCAGAAATGCTGCAAGAAACTGAGGCTCAGGATGCTGGGGAGGGACCTGCCCAGGGGTGAGCTCTAGAGCTGCCCGGAGGGGAAAAAGTCAGCATAGGACCTGAGCAGAGTGTGTCACGGATGGCAGAGGGAGGTCGCAGTGGCCAAGGTCAGGGCTGAGCAGTCCTGGAGCCCTTCCAGGTGCTAAGGGGTGTCAGAGCCAGGATTTGGTTCCCACAGTCTATACTCACGTCCACTAAACGCCATTGCCTGATCTGCTGGCTCTGCAGTGGCATTGAACTGCGATGATGCAAGAGCAGAACACAGTGGCAGAGGTGTGCTTCAGAACCTGTGACTTATGGCAGGGAAAGACAGGCATTCACCTTCTTATTCATCTGCTCAGTTTTCACTGATGACAACTAGCATGGTATAGTGGTCGCTATGGGTTTAATTGGGTTCCCTCAAAATTCATATATCGAGGACCTATCTGCAGCACCTCAGAATGTGACCATACTGGAGATAGGGTCTGTGTAGAGGTGATCCAGGTAAAATGAGGTCATTAGGGTGGGATCTAATCCAATATGACTGGTGTCCTTATAAAAAGAAGAAATTTAGGCACAGACACAAAAAGAAGGAAGAAAATATGAGCAGACAGGGGGAAGATGGCCACCTACATGCTAAGGTGAGAGGCTTAGAACAACCCCTCACAGCCCTCAGAAGGAACCAACCCTGCCAACACCTCAGTTGTGGACTTCTGGTCTCCAGAACTGTGAGATAATAAATTTCTGTTGTTTAAGCCACCCAGGTTATGAAACCTTGTACAGCAGCCCCAGCAAACCAATGTAGTGGTGAAAAGCATGAATTCTAGAACCACAAATCCCTCAGCTTTGGCATTCCCTAGCTTTGTGACTATGAGCAAGTTACTTCATCTCTCTGTGCTTCAGTTTTGTCATCTGTGAGATGGGGCTTATGTACCTCAGAAACTTGCTACAAAGATTAAATGAGTTGATGCATGTAAAGCAAATAGATAGCATTTGGAAACAGAGAAGAACTAGCTAAATGTTGGATAATACTGCAGAGTATCTACAAGGGCCCAGGGCCCACCTCTCTTTCCCTATAGGCCCTCAGGTCACCGTGTGAAAGACACTTGAAGGTGTGATGGGAAACTCGTGTTCACAGTGGTGATGCCATGGTGGGATCGGTGATACTGTTGGTCTCTTTCCTACCAGTGAGACAGGACAAACAGCAGGGATCAATTCCTGGTTCCATGGATGAGGGCTTCATCCAAGCTGGGGAGGGAGGATAAACACTTCCTGCAGACTTATTCTTTACTAGAAATGCTACTCTCGTAGGGGTGCCGTAACAAATGACCACTCACGAGGTTGGGTTGCTTGAAACAACAGAAATTCATTCTCTTGCAGTTCTGGAGGCTACATCTGAGATCCAAGTGTCCGTGGGCTTCTTGCTGCACAGGCTCTGGAGGACAACCTGTTCCGTGGCCCCTCCAGCCTCGGGTGGCTGCATAACTCCCATCTCTGCCTCCCTCTCCATGTGGCCCTCTCCTCCCTGTGCTCATGTCTCCTCCTCTGCCTCTTATAACGATGCTTGCCATTGGATTTAGGGCTCACCTGGGTATTGTAGGATGATCTTATGCCAAGATCTTTAATTTAATTGCACCTGCAAAGATCCTTTTTCCAAATAAGGTTACATTCACAGATTGCAGGGGTTAGGAAGTAGACAAATCTTTTTGTGTGTGGGGGGGGACACGATTCAACCTACTACATCAAGTATTTTTCACTAAGTATCTAATTTAGTTTTTACAACAGTTCTGCAATTTCTCCATTTCATGGATAAGGATACTTAGAAAAAAAAGTTGACTGTGTTTCCCCAGGTTAGTGGAAGATCTAGGATTAAAATATTTATCTTCATAGCCTACAGGCCCATGCCTCTTTTCTGCCTATGCTTTGAATTAAGCAAACTGTTTAGAATCTTCTAGAAAGCACCATTTTTCTGTAGGCACGGGCACTCTGACACGAGGGGTTATGCGTGAGAGTGAAGAGAATAATTGAGCTCGTGGCTTTCTCATAAGATCCCCGCTGTACCAGAGGTATCATCTTCTTTGAAAGTGACAGTTTCATGTTCTTCCATTATGTTTGCATCCACAATGAGGACATTCACTTCTCACGTTTAACTTACAGCTGGTAGGAAAAATCTTTGAACTCTTCTCAAGGTTTGTGCCAAATATTCTAAGATTCAGAGGCAGGCAAAAATTGTCATTTTCCTCAGCAGACTTTCCCCTCTTGCATTACTGCCTGGTTTATTTACACTTGAACAAAACTGTTTTAACAAAACTAAGTTTTGTGTATTTCCTGGGAAGCTGTCACTTCCCATCTTCCATATTAAAAACCAAAACCCAAACCAACGTATATGGTCTTCAGTTTGAGTCCCTTGGTTTTTCATCTCACGTACAGATATGTTTGAATCAGGATGTCAGAATTCCACTTTTCTTGTCTTGGCTGGGGAATTCTGAAAAACAAAAATGGAAAGACAACACTGGACTTTTCAGTTAGGAGTTTGAGACACAATTCTTCCCTATCTTTCCTGTGTGACTTGGGCAAATGATTTCAACTCTTTGTGTCTCTGTTTTCTCATCTGTAAAATGGAGTTTAACAATATTTATCTCATGGGTTTCTCATGAGAATAAAATGAAACAGCACATTTAGCTCAGCTAGCTAGTTCATCAACGCGTAATTCCTCCTTCCCATTCTCCCTTCTTTCTTTGTTTGGTTGGAGTTTCTTCTGTTTTGTCTCTTTACTGAGTTTTCCATTGTTGGCAAAGAAACTTTCTCCAAAGCTGTTTTGAATTCTGGAACAATCCTTGTTATTTGGCCTTGGTTTCTATATTTTTTAGAAAAGTCAGCCCTTTTCTTTTGACTCTGCCTTCTACATTTTCTGTCCTGGCATCTTTATAGTTTCACTAACTCTCAAATGTGTTTCTGGGATAAAGTTTGCATGTAAACACCAGGCAGTTTAAATCACTGGGTCTCTGTTTCCCTGGAGGAAGGGGAGGGTGAGGATGGCTGGAAGGATCTGTCACGTCTTTTACGGTTTCTTTTTCACGATTTGAGTCAAACTCTTCTCTTTCTGGTTTAAAATGCTCTTACAAATCATATAAGCCTGGGATTGGCCCAATTTTACCCTTTTGGAGAATGTTTAGCTTACCTTTGTACCACTTTGGATGGGAAGAGCTGGGAGAGAAAGCAAATTGTTTCTTCTCTAGGCAAGACAGACGACTTTGTGTTCCTCCTAGGAGGTAAGCCCAGGGCTGCAGTGGGGCTGTTCTGAGCTGGTACGACAGGGTGCAGGGAGGATGTCAAACTCTGGCCCTTCTGAAGGGTGAGGTGATTTCCAGATTTGAATTGCCTGAATTTAGGAAAGGCTGTCCATTCTTACAGATTCTCTGTAAATTCTATCCTTGAACTAAACGAGACACTCAGAGAGCTGTACCTTTGCTACAGAATTGCTTTGGACAGGATAATGGTTTCCCAGGGCTACCGTATCAAACTGCTACAAACTGGGTGGCTTAAAATGGCAGGAATTTATTCTCTCCCAGTTCTGGAAGTGAGACGCCAAAATCAAGGCATCAGGAGGGCCGTGTCCTCGCTTCTGGTATTGCCAGCAATCCTCGGAGTTCCTGGCCCTGCGGTGGCATCACTCCGGTCTCTGCCTCTGTCATCACGCGTGTCTGTGTCTTAACAAGGCGTTCTCCTCACTGTGTGTTTCTGAATCTGAGTCTCTTCCCCTCATCTCTTAACGACACCAGTCATACAGAATTAAGGGCCCAGCCTACTGCAGTATAATGCCATCTTAACTTCCATCTCGCTTATGTCTGTAAAGACCCTGTTTCTAAAACAGGTCACATTTGTCGAGGAGAGAAGACGTCAACATATCTTTCTTGGGGACACAATTCAATCCCTGACAGGTACGTTTAGAACTGAGTTTACTGGCCCTAAAAGTGAGCAGCATAGAAGGTAACAGACAAGGTGAGACCATGTGAATAGAGGGGTGTGTTGGAGGTAAAGGATCTGGATTTGAAGGCCATTCCTGCGGCTCAGGAGCTGTGTGGTTTGACCTCTTAGGTTTCTTGTCTATAGAAGGGAGTAATGGAGTCCCTCACACGTACGTGGGATATTTGTTGTGTGGGTCAAATCATGTTACTTTCTATCATATTTGAATCTGTATAAATTTGGCTCCAAACAACCTTTATCATGCCACCTTTGATCTGTATGATTTGGGCACACAGGGCTACTTGCCTTTCTCCAAATACATCATGTGACTGTCATCCCCGCCCCTCAGCTAGTGCAGCTCCTTAAGGCATGGATGCCCTGGGCTCGGGCTCTGGCACCGCGTGTCTTTTCTCACCTCACTCACACTGGCCCCAGTCTGAAGTAATTGCTCCTTCGGTAACAGTTCCACCGTGCACCTGAACACGCACATTTTCTCTCAGCTCTGTATCGAAGTCACTTACCGTTTCCTCTGTAGGACTGTCAGTTCCCTGAAGGAGGAAATGGTATCCTGCCATCCCCCTTACTTATTTAATAAAGTCTTGCTGGATTAAAATCAGATCAAATGAACTTGTTTAAAATAAATGTATCATAAGTGGCAAAGCGGAAGACAACATTATTATTATTACTAGGCAATACAGTTTGATGGGGCACCCGAAGAGCCACCTGATGAAAAGTACCTGTTACTAGCCTGCCATGGTGTCCCCAAATTCTGCTCTTGGTGCACCGCTTACAACCTTCTGGAGACTTATTACTTTTCAAATGGATTGTCCATGTGTCCATCCACTGTCTCCCAGCTGAGAAAAGGTCTCCAAGAGAAGGAGAGTAAAGAAGGTCAAGTTTGAAGGGAGGGATAAATCAGAAAGTATTAATAAAGGGGTTCCGCACCGTGACCGTGCGGGCCTCTGTTCAGGTTGGGAGCGCCCTAGTGGCTGGTAGTTATTTTTGGACATCACCCCTTCCGGTGTCTATTACAGTACGATGGCCCCTTCCACAACGGGAGAGGATTGGACTCCGAGGACCCCATTCTCTTCTTTCACTTTCAGCCCCTTTTTGGGATCCTCATGCAGCTGCTTTGTCACTATAAGAATTCTTAGTCTCCACGGTGCAGTTGCTAATCCAGAGCTGAGCCGTACGCTGAGAATTTAGCGTCTGGTCAAAGCCCAGCTGGGACAGAGGTCTGGGCTGGAACGATCACAGACAGATCTCCGTGTGCACGTCCCCTGCAGCCTCCCACACTGACCATCTTCTCTCAGAAGCGACATCAGATGGGCAGAACCCGACAGGCTAAGAGCAGGGCTTTTTTCATCCCAAGCAGGATGAGAAAACATTTTTTTCCTCCCCTCAGCATAATTCGAGGATTTACAATGACTTACTGATTGGAGCACAGAACAGAATTTGTCTTTACATATAAATAAAGTTCACTTCCTGTGATCCCCCGTGGCCTAGGGGTATTGTGATGGTCGCCTTCCGCTCTTTTCTCTCTCAGTCCTGACGTTTTATTTCCCATGTCTGTTTACTGAACAGCAAACCAATTCACCACGCAATCCAACTTTCTCCATCTTTCTCCCTTCCCCAGCTTCCCTAATAAAAAGCTTTTTATTTTAACTTTTTAGTGGGTGCAGCACATCTAGGTTGTTTGGAAGTTAGAATCTTGTATGAAAGCATTTATAGTCATTTTCTTTTTAAATTATTGCATTTTTTCTAGCCAGAAATATTTTATTTCTTTAAAAATGTGTGCAAACTAAAAATGAATATAGTCTCTGATTCTAACGCTTTGCTTACTCAGAAATCAGCAGTATAAAAATGCTATTACTATTGATGTAGGCATAAAAGTTTTCCTCTTACTTTTTATTCCTTTAACACATGGTCATGGCCTTTGCTATATCATGGCAGAGTTAATTAAGTTTTAGGCTTTTAGCCTAAATCATATTGCCTGCTTGTTAAGTATTACTAAAATCACTTTTTTTTGTTGCTTTATGCCTTTATAGCAATTTAAACTGCATAAAAACAACAACCAAATTTAATATCACCATAAATAACAACCAGATTTTAATATTACAATTTGACTTAAAGAAATCAAAAGCTACATGTGAATTTTATGTTTTCTATAGTGTCTTAATCTCTCTGTGATGTGATTACTGCAGTTATTTAACAAGGCAAAAGAAAAATATATCTTAAAATAGTAGACACTAAAGTTAATTGCCCAATTTAGAGTATGGCAAGAGATTACAAATCCAATCCTGTTAAGATCAGCATGAGGGCTTGTGGGCAACAGTGTAGGAATGGTAGGCTATGGCTTTTCAACCTGTTCTCCTGCACATTATTTGATGTTGCTTTGGAACCAGTATTAATTATAATTCTTATTTCTCTGTCTGAGGTCTCCATCTACTAACTGACACACTGTGGCAGATGCTGTATATTGTCTCACTCAGCACCTGTTTCAGCTCCAGTTTTGCCTTCCTATATGGCCCAGGCAGGAAAATGAAAGACTCTGTACCTTAACTCCTTGCTGCCAGGGCTCCCCCTGCTCTCTGAATCCTGCCATGTGGTTCCCTTCTGTGGCACCTGGAGGTGGATATGCTTGGGGAGGTTAGGTCTCTGGATACCACGGTGACAGTGATGGTCCTGGATTTTTTGGGTTGGCCCAATCTTATCATGTGGGTTCTTAAAATCAGAGAGCCTTTCCTGGCTGGGCTGGAGAATGAGACAGAAGAAGGGAGAGGACAGATTCCAAGTGTGAGAGGGAGAGGCTGGGTCTCTTCCTGATCAGAGCTAAGAAATGCAGGTGGTCTTTAGATGCTGGAAAAGGTAAGGAGAAGTAGATTCCCCTGGAACCTCCAACAAGGAATGCAGTCCTGCTGACACCTTGATTTTAACCCAATGAGAGTTTATTATTTCATTTCTAGATTTTAATCCAGAAGTGAGATGATAAAAGTAGGTTATTTAAGTCACTAAGCGTGTGATAATGCGTTATGGCTACTACATCTGTGTTGGAGTTTCTAGCAATCAGTCTTTAGAGTCATTCGTGATGGGTGTCTGATTGTGATGGTAGAGTGTTTCTGTTGAGACAGTTCTGTGATAGGTTGGACTTTCCTGCTAGACAGATTACATAATTTGTGAGGCCTGGTGCAAAAGAAAGTGTGAGATCCTTGTTCAAAATGTAGGAGAAAAAGTGCAGTTAAAGGTATTAAATATAAAGCTCTTTCCTTTATTTCTGTAGTCTCTCACCCTGCTGTGATGTTTTATATGCTATTTAATAGCCGTCTAAATAAAGAGAAATAGAAATGTTAAAATATTATAGTTCTAGCTACGCAGGAAGCTGGGGCGGGAGGATCCCTTAAGCTTAGGAGTTGGACTGCAGCCTAGTCAACATAGCAAGACATTGGCTCAAAAAAAAAATAGCGTGAATTTTACTGTTACCTTCATATTGTACATTGGCAGTTTTAAATGTAAATATAAAAGTATTTAACACATATGCAGAATTACCAAGTTACAGCATTTGTGTTTTGTAGCTCATATATGCATATGTATTTTGTTCTTGCTACAACAGTGGAAATGCTGCACAAAACGAACTTAACTATTATTGTTTCACTTTTTGATATGTGCACTTTCTACCAGCACTCTCCACATTCAGCTACAGATAAGCTAGGAAGTTCTGAAAGGAAACGGGTTGCTCTATCTGTCCCTTTCCTTCTACATCACCGTTTTTCAAAATCAGTGGTTGACTTAAATAAGGAGGCAACACAAGGAAGGAAGTGATAGTTCCTTAGTTTTTACACCTTCATTCTGCATTTAAAGCAAGTTCTCGTTGGAATGGAAAGGGTGGCATGGGCTGTCACTGGTCCTGCTCACTCGTCATGGATATAACCCTTACCGGGTACTTGCTTTGAGTCTCACTGAACAACCAGGCATGATGGGCCCATGGGGACTCCGGAATTCTTGCTCCTAAGGCATTGGAACACTATATGCAAATGAGGCAGCTAAGAATGGAGAACGGGAATTTCTTCCATTCTCCTCTGCATGTGCATATTCTATCCAAACTTCACTTACAAAACACAAGTTCAAAGATAAAATCATTCAAATTTGAAGATAGTGAGAGAAGGGTATTAACCAAGAGAGGGGCCATTCTAAGCCTGGGGCCCAGTGTGACTGCAGTGCCACATGGCCCAGCTACTAGATCTTTTTCTACCTGATTATTTTTGGTTGCATAGCATCCAAGCCTGATTCTTCACCTTCTCAGAGATTTTGAGAGTTACCTCATGTGTTTTAATAAATTTCTTTCTGTTTAAAATAGCTAGAGGGGATTCCATTGTTTGCCTTAAGAGCCATGTCTAATTCAATCAAGCCTAGGTTAACTTGTTGTCATGGGTTGCATTGTGTTCCCTCCCAAAAAGATGTTAAAGTCGTAACCCACGGTAGTTCAGAATGTGACCTTATTTCAAAGTTGGTCACGAGGTTAGGGTTAGGTCCTAATCCTATATGACTGGTGTCCTTATAAAAAGGGAAATTTGGACCCAGAGATATACACTGAGGGAGAACACATGTGAAGATGGAGACAGAGATTAGGATGATGAATCTATAAGCCCCGGAATGCCAAGGAATGCCAAGGATTGCAAACCACCAGAAGCCAGGAGAGAGGCATGGAGCAGATTCTTCCTCACAGCCCTCAGAAAGAGTCAACCTTGATGACGCCTCGAATTTGAACTTCTACCTCCAGAACTGTGAGACAATACATTTCTGCTGTCGTAAGCCACCCAGTGTGTGGCACTTTGTTACAGCAGTCCTAGGAAGCTAATGCACTTGATATTCTGTTATGTTTGAGAAATGGACCGTGTCAATACTTAGAGGAGAGTTTGGATGCTCACTATTTATAGGTACCATATATCTGAATGGGACTGGTAGATGCTAAATAAACATGTCAAATTGTGAGTCAAGGAATGAATGTGGTTGAAAATCCTGGGACTTTTAGTGGTAATAGCCGTAACAATGATACAATACACAAAGCAGTCTTCTTAATACTTAGTAAAGAAGCTGGCAAAAAATCGCAATAAACATTTCAAATGAATGGTTAATAGATTTACGATATAAAGAAATTAGGCAAATCAATAAGGAAAGACATCAAGAGTCTAATATTTAAATGATTAGAAGTCATGAACAATTTTTAAAAAAGAAATACCAAAGTTGATGATGATGGTGATGCAATCGTAACCTATTGGGGGAAAAAGCAACATAGTTCTTTAAATAAAAGAAAATCATGTCTGTCTATTAAAAAAAAAGTCATGAACAATTTTTAAAAGAAGAAATGTAAGCACTAACAAACATGAAAATGTTCAGCAGCATCAGATATAAAGCAATGGAACTTTTATTAGCTATACACTTTGAGTTGTATTTCTTGGCCATTTCTTCAACTATGTGCAGATTTCCCCCACCAAATTTTGCACACCTATATTTGATCAAGAATACTGTATTTTCGCATCAAATTTATCCAGTAGTATATTTTACCATGTGCAATCTCAATTGTCAGCAGTTTAACTTACTGCTGACTTTTCCCTACTTATAATTTTCATTATGATCAAGATAATAGATTTTTTCAAAAGTTATTTTTATTTAAAGATGCAAAGCATAAAAAAACCCTTGTAATCAAATCATGAGGCTCACTGTTGTTGACATTTAAAAAATGTAATGCATGCACTTAGATGGAAAGTTCAAATAGTACAGAAAGACATAAAAAGTAAAATTTTTAGCTTTCCATCACACTCTGTTCCTCTCTTCAAAAAGATGATCACTTTCAGTTTCTTTCATATTATCAAAACATGTTTTAGAAAAAATTTGATTTTTTCTTAACTTACGTTTTTGAAAAATTATGAGGCCAGACGAGGTGGCTCACGTCTGAAGTCCTAGCACTTTGGGAGGCTAGGCGGGGGGATCGCTTGAGGCCAGGGGGCTGCAGTGGGCTATGATTGCTATGATTGCGCTACTGCACTCCAGCCTGGGTGACAGAGAGAGACTCTGTCTCTAAAAAAAAAAAAGAAAGAAAAAAATTGTCAACAATTGTGTGAGAAAGAATGAATGACAAAGGGAGATGGAGAGACACACACAGACAAGAGAAACCTACACACGGAGACCTGAAGCTCCCCGAGGAGGGCTTTATAGTGCTTTACAATAGGGTCAAATGTTGCAGGTCTGTGCATTTTCCTTCAAAATTGGGAAATAGCATGCTTTATCAAACCCGATTCAGATTTTAAAACGTGAAACAAACAAAAAAAACACCCTTAAAATCCAAGATCCTTTTTTTTTTAAATTTTTTTTTCTCTTTCCTTTTTTTTTTTTTTGCCTGCTTTCCGAGGCAACCAAGATCCTTTGATCCTGAAGTTACTCTTCTAGGATACTATCCTAGGGAAATATTTAGAAATGCAGATAGAGGTTTATGAATAAAGATATTTATGGCAGTGTTAATTGTAAGTGGAAGATAACCCAAATGTCCAACTTGGATAATTAACGTCACATATATCCACACGAAGAAATGTTATATAACCATTAGAATGTTTATGAAGAGGGTTTAGTGACCCTTCTAAGGATATGATTTTTAAGCAAAAAAAAAGTAGGATATAGAATTATATATAAATTATACTCATAAGCATGTAGGAAATTTAAATAAATAAGATTATTTGCAATAAATTATGCCTGTATGTTAAGAGTAGTTATTTCTAAGAGGTGGGATGATGTGTTTTCCAAATTTTCATGTGTACAAAATGGAATAGTATTGTTAAATAAAATTTGTAGAAGGCCTTTGATTTGGACTGGGAGACTAGGTCCCAACAGACCAAACCAAAATGGAGTCAGTCAGGCTAAAATGAAATACAGCCAAGTTGAAACCAAGTTGTTTATCTGAACTTCCCAGAAATCCAAAGAGAGAGAGAATAGCCAAATCCCCAAACAGGCCAGTTTTAGGTGGCATGTTAACCTTTACAAGAAAAGCAACTTTGGAACGACCAATCCACTTTTTGTTCCTTGTTTCTACTTTCCTTAGCCACTTTCTATTTTGTCAAAATTTTCCTTTTATCAATATTCAATGTTAATATTTAGTTGAAATCAATACTTAACACTAAAAAGATTTCCATCACAACATTTCTCTGGAAAGCCAAATGGGCTACCAATGATCATGGCGATAAAAATCTGAAGGTCAGGGCTGATGAAGGCTCTTCTGAAACTTGTTGCTGCTCCTTGGCCAGGCTCAAAGAGGTGAATAAAGTTGCCAAGTGTACAGCAGTAAAATTACACCATAAAAATTCAGGTCAGATGCTAATATATCAAGCTGTTTTTCTGAAATACTGAATCTTTAATTCAAAATTTAAGCAGTAATAAAAATGGGCATGAATTGCCTACATCACCCACATCATTTCAGAATTCAATCACTATCAGCTGTCCCTGGGGATGAAGAATGAAATAAAAAAGCACATTTCCTTGAGTTTTAAGAGATTCAATAGACACTGAAGAGAACATCACTTACTTGTGTATGCATAGACCATGAACAAGCAGCAGATTAGGGAGATCAAAAGCTTCCAACTTTGATGAGGAAGAAAGCTTTCTACTTAGCCAGGGGTAAAAAGCTGTCTCTGCTAAGACCACTTTTAAAAGGGGCTTTAAAAGCATAGAGCAAGCACAAATCAAAAGTTGACCATAGATATACAAACAATCATGAACATAGCTTCCCTCTTCCCCAACTTACACTTTCTGTGTAAATAAATGATAAAAAGTCACCCTCTTGCATTTTCTTAATTTTCCTCAGTAAAGGTGAATGAGGAACACTAGTCTAGCATGGTTTCCTTGTAGTCAACTCATTTCCTCAAATGAGCAAAAGGAAGACAGAGTAGCCGAAGAAATTTTACCAAACTGATTTGTTTTTCTTATTTAAGCTCTGATTTCTGGGAAGGATTTGTGTTTATGTTAAGGTCTATTTTCAAAAATGGGCCCATTTGTAAATAGGCTGATTGTGCTGCAAAATGATATATAGGACTCTCCCAAGTGCAAGGAAAAGTTGATCCAGGGTTTGAGAGGAAAGGAATTAATTTTTTTTAAAAAAACCTTTTATTGTTTTGAAATAGTAGATTTAAATTTTTCAATTTTTTGTAATTTACTCAATGGCTAAATGCAAATTTAATTGTTTTTAAAGAGTTATGATATGTCATTATTTTAAAATTCCCTTTATTAAACTGGTATTAGAATAAATTAACTTGGTTTTTAAAAAAGAACTTCAAATTCATGGGCATGTTCATGACTGGAGGAGTCTGGAACCTTGTCAGAGCAATACTCCAGTTACCGAGCCCCTGTTATGTGTTTGGGTCTTTATGTAATGGCTTTGAGAGCAAGAAGATTTATTTGCAGTTGTAGGGCTCCTTAGGTACAGTCAAGTTGATGAGATTTGACAAAGTGTTCCATATTTATTGTGGTAACAATGAAACTGCCATTTTATTATTATATTTTATAACCAAAAGTATAACCATACTGCAATGTGCCCTTTGCTTTCACATGTGATTTAATTTTTATAACACCCCTGCATAGTTGTTATTATCAGCCCCATCTTTTAAATGGGAAAACTGAGGCCCCGCATGGTTAACTAACTCATCCCAAATCTTCTAGACAGAGAGTGAGACGGTCCCCAAATTAGGCTGTCTCGGGGGGTTGGCAGCGAGAGAGCTGGGAAGGACAGAGCCTTCAGGATTGCTTCGGAGCATGAGATTACGTACTTCGAAAGCAGAGGGAAGATCAGTTTAGAAGGTCGTATTTAATTTGATCACATTCAACAGGAGTGGAATATTGGAGCAGCCTCAGGCCAGGAATGGGCTGTGCTGAGGATCAGGAAGCATTGGCTCACCTGACGCTGACGCTTGGGTGCAGGTGGCTCACGTGCGCACGTGCCGTCCTGATGCTTTCGGGGACACAAGTGGGACGGAGAGGCCTCCCATCCTGGCAAGGGCAGGTGATGGAACGGAGAGCTGAAGGTTCCAGCTGTACTTCAAACCCTACTAATTCCTTACCAGTCTTCTCTGATTTTCCCTCTTCCTTTTCCACTTCTCTGATACTCAAACGAGCCATAGGTATTGCTGATTGTTGCTGATCTGTCCCTCCGACTCTCTCTCTCTCTCCTCCATTCTCTCACCATCCAAGTTTGACCTTCATCACCTCACTCCCGGTCACTCTAATACCCCCAACTGATTTTTTCTCTTGGGCTCTTTTCCACCCGAATCCAGCCCCAAACCATAACACCATCTAATTAATTTTCCTGAAACCCTTTGATCATGTAACCACTCTGAACTCAAAATGTTAACAACTTCTCTGGCTTGTTGGACAAAACAAAACTCTTCCTAAGCGTTGCATTCAGAGTACTGACCTTTGCTTTCAACTTACTTGCCTTGGTTCCGGATGCACTATTTGCTAAAAACGTCTTGACGTTTTGGCCTCCAAATTTTGTTCATACTATTTCATGAGCCAAAAATGTCTCTTTTCCTCTCTGTCATACCCATCAGACCAAATTTTCAAAGCCGAACTAAGATTAACCTTCACCACCAAGATATCCCTTCACGCTCAGGTGCTTCATGGTCCAGCTTGGAAAGACACTTCCACTCTGTCACTGAACACAGCCAAAGCCAAAGGTGACCTTGTCCTAGTATCAACAGAAGTGCAAGGGAGGCTTGGGGACGATATCATAGTAAGAAAGTACTGGTGGGGAGAACTGGAGAGAAAGAACACGGGGCTGTTGTGTGAAAGAATGTAAGGATGGGATGTTTTTGTGAGATTAATGACAAGAAAGGTGGAGAAAAATTGGGAATGGGTTTGAGGTCACAAGTGACAAAGACAGCCACGAGGGAAGGGCAGGAGTATGAACGGCCATAACAGGGACTGCCCCCATTTTAATGAACGGTTTTGGATAACACTGAAGCAGTGGTTACCTGATCCGCACAATAGATGTGGGGGTGTCCATCTCTTTGAGGATATGGTATGAATTTTCTAAGGAAAAGAGTATTTTGGAGCCTAAAACAGTCTAAAATTCCTATACAAACAGGAGGCTTTTAGCAGGAAACATACTACCCTTTCAAAATTGTATAATAACCATTTCTATTTAGGTTGTTATTCCATCCACTTGGAAGGACCTGACCACTTTTAGTCCATACCACCTTTCACAAACCTTTCAGTGAAGACTTTGATCAAATCCCACACAATTTGACCTTATCATTAGTAGCATTTTACAACATACACATATCACATGCCATGTGTTAGTCACAGTCTGTCTCCAGGATTATAAGTCCTGGAGACAAGTCCAAAAGTTATAATTTTGAACATTCAAGACCACATGTAATATCAAAGATATAGCATTTGTGACTAAACAATATATTGGAAGAAACTCATGGTAATGGCATTTGGCTAGAGTTGAAAGCTTAGACTTTAACATTTGTGAAGATCTAAAAGAACCTTGGTTTTTGTTTCTCCAAAGGTCCTTCTCAGTTAACTGCATAATATCCAATTATGCATCTTAGAAGAATTAAGGGTTGAGAAAACCCAGCTACTATCGGAATCTTTGATTCTACAGAATATGCTTTCCCCAAACCAGTGCTTACACAACTAAACTCTTCCCTCTGGGATTTAGTTGATTGTCACAACTTTTGAGCCTGCCTTGCAAAGCCACAGACCTATTACAGTTAAATGCTGCAGTTTAAAATGTTTTAAAAGTCTAGTGTTGTAGCTGATTTTGTTCATTATTTGATCAGGAAAGAAATAAAATCCCACAATTTTTTTCTTGATGTCTTAAATGAACTGGGGTTTTAATATTTATTTTCTAAGATTGCAGCATTTTAAGCACATTGTTTTTATAGGTATGGGAATCAGAAGTCACTGAAATATTTTTATCTTAAAGATGGAAAAAACTACAATTACCATTTACAGCAGGTAAGCAGGGGCCACAAGGAGTGCTTTGTTTAGCCTGATTCTTCTTTGTGGTGAGGGAAATGGCAGGCTACCTTTCCAGCCCCGTCTCCAAAACAAATTTGCTAAGGCTGCAGGCGTTGTGCTCCTATGAAAAGGTGTAAATCACATGTCATATGTGTGGTTTTGCAGAAATACAAGGGGTGTAGGAGTTTATAAATAGTTTCCCTTACTTTGTTAAAGACATCATATAGATAGCACTTTCTTTAGGTCAAAAGCAAGAATTGGGTTTATTTATTTTTTTGTTATTGGGAGAATTACATTCTCCATTTAGTGAGTTGTAAATTAAGGACTTATTGGTTATCCATCGAATCAGGCACTTAGAGACCTGAATTTCAATCCCCCACAGCAGCAGCGTTGCTCAGCCTCAGCACTACTTACATTCTGGATTAAGTAACCTTGTGCGGTGGGGGCTGTCCTGTGCATTGCAGGATGTGTAGCAGCATCCCCGCCTCTGCCATTAGAAGCCGGTCACACTCCTTTCTCTGTAGTTGTCACAATAAAAAATGTCTTCAGGCATTGCCAAATGCTCCCTGGGAGAGGGGAGGAGAAATCTCCTTTAGTTAGAAACTACTACTCTAGATTTACTTTATATTTGGGTATTAATTTACTGCAGCCTAGTTTTAGGGGCTTCAAATGCCTCGGTGAACGTCCTTAAATGTTAACGGGGTTCAGGGATATAAAAGGTACTGAGGAGCAAAAGAGTAACTTTGTTCCCACGGGAGCAGGTGTTGTGAGTGAACATGGAAGGAATTGTCACGACTTCTAGAATGGGACTTGGCAGCCATGTTTCCATCTGGGGCACGGCTCAAGGCACTCATATCTTTTGTAAGATTTTAGGGAATCCAGAATAGTTGCATTTCCCAAAAGGCCCAGTTTACTTTCATATGGGGGAATCCTTTAGTATCAGGTTTAAATCCTCATAAAAAATTCAGTGACATGTGTATTGGAAAATCAGGGATGGTGAAATCACATTGTCACTTCCCCCTCCTCTTCCATGGGCAGACATCACTAATCAATTGTTGCACTCTTTGATGCTGAGTCTAACATCAAGCCTCAAAATCTTTCTCAACACCAGACTCCAGGCATCACTGCCAATATCTTGAAATTAGAACTCAAGTTGAAATCTATTTGTCATCCTTGCTTTTAAATTGTTGCCAGTTACTTTAAAGACAATGATATTCAGTGATGAAATATATTGTTTGAAATATAACCTGCAAACAAAGCATCAAAGTCTAGAACGGGAAGTATTAACGTAAACACCAGAGAAAGCACATCTGGCTAAATTATAAATTTTTATAAATTATAAAGACAAAGTGGATTTGTTTCCTTGACTCTGATGGCATGGAGATTTCTTCTGCCAAGGTCATACAGTCACTTGAGTTAAGTGAGAAACTCTGTGTTGGAGATTTTGTGGGGTGAACTGCACCTGTTGTATCGAGGCTGCCCGCCGAGAGCCACTTTTGTGTACAGTCCTGAAAACTGAAGAGAGATGAGAGAAAACTCTGAGGATGGTGGATGGGCTTTTGGAACATTCCTGCTGGTGGGCGGGAAGGGAGACCATGGGTATCTGTGCGGTTGCTGAAAGAAATTAGAAAACTCACCCTGGGGCCAGGGTTTGCCGAGAGTAAACGGCGCCTTCAATTGGGATTGGTGATCACTAAGTATGTGGGAGTCAAAAATTCTCTGTTCCTTTTCATGTCCAGAGGATCTAGAAAACTCTTGAAACTTCTTCAGTAGAGGACACTACATAAAATCACAGGAATCAGATTAGTTTGGGGGCCTAGCCACTGAAGCAGGGACTCTGGGGCAGGGCCCAGCTGTTAATCAGGGACGCTGTGCTGTTAATTTCTCGCTCTCTGTCTTTTTTTTTTTTTTTAAAAACAACAAGCTCCCCAGGTGATTTTGATGCATGTTAAAGTTTGACAACATTGACCTAAGGCATGTTTGTTTATTTTTGATTTGCATAACACTGCCCTCCACATCCACCCCGGATTGTTAAAATGCAGTATTTGCAGAGTGGGGTCTAAGTTTTTTATTTGCTGGTGGTTCATGGGCCATAATCCAGTATCTACGGTTGATCAAAAGAATTGCAATTTCTCTGAGGAAAAACAAAATGTTCTTCAACCTGGGACCGCCTGGCCCTGAGGGCTGGAGCCTTTACCAGCAGCGGGGATGGATGCTGTCTGGGAAATAGCAGGGTGGCTGCTCTCAGAGCAGCAAGTGAAGCAAAGAGAGGCAGCCTCAGGGAGGGTGAGACCCCAGGACCCCAGGACCGAGAACAGTGGAAACTTCCTTGGCCGTTGAACCAGAATGTCACCTGTCATCCATTCACCCAGAGACTTGGAACACTGGTGACGGGGTGGGTGCCGGCTCCCGGTTCAGTATCATTGTGATTCGCTTGACTTCCGACTGCTGCCGAGACAGGCGTGGCCAGGAAGGCAACTGGTGCAGGAGCCCGGGTCTTCACGCCTCACTCGCTCCGGGATGCTGAAGTGCTTCCACACACAAGAACACTTGTACGAGGTCATCTTGGAACAAAAATCTTTACCCCAACTTATTCAGAGGACTGGGTTCGGGAATGACTTTTAGTTATTTCCAGAAATCAAAATTGCTCTCAGGCTGGGTGTGGTGGCTCACGCCGGTAATCCTAGCGCTCTGGGAGGCCGAGGTGGGAGGATCTCTTGAGCTCAGGAGTTTGAGACCAGCCTGAGCGAGAGCGAAACTTCATCTCTACTAAAAATAGAAAAATTAGCCGGGCATGGTGGTGCACACCAGTAGTCCCAGCTACTCGGGAGGCTGAGGCAGGAGGATCACTTGAGCCCAGGAGTTTGAGTCTGCAGTCAGCTGTGATGATGCCACTGCAGGGTCTGTCTCAAAAAAAAAAAAAAAAATTACTCTCAAAGGAGGAAGCTTTGCTGTTCCAGAGGCTGTTAGAAAAAATAAGACATGCTCTTTGAAGGTGGCTCCAAAGCAGTTGAATGTACTGGGAATAGAGCCTTTCAGAGGCCTCCTGAGAAGGGGTCAGCATGATTTGAATATACAAGCTCTGGTGTAGTGAACAGAATTTTCTGGGTAGTTGATGGTTGTATTTTGCATGGCTTGGAGCACATAAGTGGCCCCAGAGGACAGTTTTGTTAGACAGCAGAGGAGGATGTGAGGATACTAGGTATCTTGTGAGGCGAGGAGGGGACAATGAGACAAACTGCTCAAGAGAGAAACTGCCTTGTTTGCAGTTTTGTCACAGGCCACCTCTTCAGTCTTTCACAAAACCACTGTGTTGGTGGGAGGGAGCCAGTGATCCCACAGTGGTCCAGTGAGTCAGCCGCTCCCAGTAGGCAGGGAACCAGACTCCATGAAATGTTAATTGTCTGCTAGAAAACACAGTTTACTTTACACAATTTTAAAAACAAAAACTCCATTCCTGGGCAGACTCTGTTATTTGACTCCCTTAACTTACATGTATATATGCTCAATGAAGGTACATGAAAAACTATCAAGTGGTCTTTTTAAAGGTGACGACATATGTTCTTTACTCCCTAAACCATAACACCTACACATACAGTGATGGAGTTACAGTCAGAAATATGCTATAAAATGACATTTCCTCCCACGAATTTTAGATTGCCTATGCAGTTCTTGAGAAAAGTATCAGTCTTAAACACAAAAACGATCTGCTCCATTCCAACAGTATCACATCATTCTGAGATTTTCTTTGGTTATTTTATCAGCTCAGCTTCCATTGTTTCTCCAGTGATAAATTCATTTCTTTATTTTATAGAGCGCAGAGTCGTAGTAATTTCCTTGTCCCAGTTCCATTAACTTCCTGGTAGTATTGTTTGAGGTCTCCAGACCCCGCCGTGCAATCCAACTGTTTCCCTAATATGTGGAAAGCAGCAAACGGCTTGTTTATGTCACAAACAACTCTTGCTACAGTTTTCCTTTTCCTTCAACTCTTTTCCCATGAAAATTCTGGCAAGGGCCTAGCTCAGTGTTTTAGGGCTTTCCATAAACCTGGAATATCGTGAGCATTCCTGGAGTGTTTGAGAATTGAATGAAGTAATTAGGATTGGCCTGGAACACAAATACTGAGCCCGCCAAGTTAAGCTTAAAAATTTGGAAACGAGATCACACCAGAATTATTTTCGTGTTCGCTTCTTGTTCGGTTCTTCAAACTGTCGGCACCAGATTTTTTTTTCACTTTCTCAAGTTCTTGATTCTACTCACACCTTCCACTATTTCACAAGAAGAATTAAATCTCACTTCACTGTAAAAATCGAGGTCATCTGACCAATGTTCTTTGCATTTCCCTCTGTCTGAGAATCCCGCCTCCCCGCTCCTGTCCTCTCCGCCCGGACTCTGACCCTGAACCAGCAGCGCTTGTCCTTGTCAAAGGTGATGCACTCGCCTGTGCCCCAGATGGCACTTCCTCTCACCCCCCTTAGCCACCCCTTCACTTTCTTTTCAGCTCCTCCTCGTCCATCTATTAATGATGAAATAATCTAGAAATAAAGGATTAATTTAAATCCACGTTTGCATAAACAAAATACTCTTTGGCCCATCAAATACAGCTCTGTCACATTCTTTGCTTTCACTGTCAAAAGTTTTCTTTTTGAAGTCACCTATGCATTCTGTCTTTATTTCCTCATCTCCCGTTTCCTTTTCAAACACACTGTAAGGCTAATTTGGCCCCCCCAACTCCTCCAGCAATGCTCAGAGCTGAGAGGCTGGCTTATTCCTAAGCAGGCGGTAATACGGGGGTGGCAAAAGGCAGAGAAGAACTGCAGGTGGGACAGTTATGACTGTTCATGGCAGTCGTAAGTCTAAGGAAACAAGGGGCGATGAAGCTCCTCATTAGGGGTGTGCGGGTGTCAGAACGGCAGAGCGTGGGCACAAAATGCTGCACGGATCAAATCTTCAGGTGTTCGCTCCTGGTGGGCACGGTGTACTTTGAGTTTGAGTGTTTAAGGAAATGTTGGCATCATTTACAAGTATAGGGACCACAGGAGGAGAATCTGAGTGCAGGTTCTGAGTGGGGTTCATGAGGAGTTAATTTTAGACATGCTGAATTTGTGGGGACAGTTGGACGATGGGAGATAAAATGGCTTGAGAAAGACATGGCAGTAAAAGACACACACTTTCAAGCCAACTTTATAGAAGGGAGGCTTTCAACTGTAGCTGCGAGTCTTTGGAGAAAGAATGCACCTAAAGACAAAGAGAAGACAGCTTAGGAAAGAACTTTAGAGAAATTCTATGTTTCAGGTGCAGGTGGAAAAGGCCTCAAAGTGGAACAAGAGGAAGAAATTCAGGACCTGGAAACTAGGGCTGGTTTCCAAAGGGGAAGTACAGTCAGCACAGTCGAATGATGCAGAAAGATTAGGTGGAAACAGGAATGTGAAGAGCCCCCTTAACCTGGCCTCAGAGAAATCATTTATTCTTTTATTCCATAAGAGGTGACCAAGCATGGACAGTGGTCTGAGCACTGTTTTAGGGAGTAGACCAGAGATTTAGTAATGAACAGCAAATTCTGTCCTTGCCTTTAGGGAGCATACAATATGAATTTTTTTTAATTTATTTTTTATTTTTAAGAGACAGGGTCTTGCTCTGCTGCCAAGGCTGGAGTACAGTGGTGCAATCATAGCTCACTGCAGCCTTGAATTCCTGGGCTCCAGGGATCCTCCCACCTCAGCCTCCCGAGTAGCTGGGAATACAGGAGCATGCTACCACGCCAGGCTAATTTATTTTTTTCATTGATTTTAGTGACAGGGTCTTGCTATGTTGCCCAGGCTGGTCTTGGACTCTGGGCCACAAGTTATCCTCCCACTTCAGCCTCCCGAGTAGCTGGGATTACAGGTGTGAGCCATCATACCCAGCTATTAAGGAGCGTACTGTCTAACGACAGTGGTAGAAAATTAACAAGGAATAACAATTCAATCTGCTAAGTGCTATAACAAAGAGCAGGCACATGTCCTTGTCTCCCATACCAAGTGGGTGGATTTGGGGACCTGTCACTCCTCTCACTACCAGTAAGGGCTGCACTCTGGAACCAGACTGCCTGGATCTCAATTAGGGCTCAGTCACTTATTAACTATGTGAGCGGCAGCAAGTTCTTTATATGCTCTCTGTTTCAATACCCTCATTGATAGTAAAAAACGATAATGATCATAATAACTATCTGTTTCATAGGTTTATGGTGAGGCCTGAATATATTAAAACTTGTAACATATTGGGGCACTGACTGACATGTAAGAAGCCCTTGATTAAAAACAACCAAACTTCTGTGGTGCCTGTAGCAGCCTTATGAAATAGGTTCTATGATCATTTGCATTTTTGTAGATGAAACCAAAGCACAAAAAGGGGAAGTAGCTTCCCCAAAGTCACACAGCTAAAAGTGTTGTTTCTTTCATCTCCTCTTCACCCTGGTGGCGAGAGAGGGATTTCTACACTAGGGTTGTAGGACTGGCCAAACACATGATACCAGACACTGGACAAATGAGAGAGACAGCAGTTTATTTGTCAAACATGCTCACAGCCTGGGGAGGAGGACACTGCCTACCTGGCAGGGCCACATGGGGCATCAAGAGCTGGGTGAGCCAGCAGGGGCTGTGGGAAGTAGACTTGTAGTAACAAGAGGGTGAGGTGGCCCCTGGTGCTTGCTGGGGCGTGTGATTGGCTTGTTTGAGTAAGTCTGCAGGCTGGCAGGGAACTGAAACCGGCTACCCAAAGACAAGCAGGAACTGTGCCTCATCCCCTTAGTATGGGGTGTTGTTTGGCTGGGGGACCTTATCTGAGGGAGCGGAGTGGGGAGGGAAGCTTGTGGTGAGGCCATCTGAGACCCTACCAATTTTATCAGATGTCAAAGCAGCACTTAATATTGGACCCCAGTTTCAGGCCTTATGCCTCAGTGATCTAGTGGGGATTAGGACCTGGCAGTCTGAGTCTAGGTCTGAACTCATCTACCCTATTCTGTATTCCCTGGAATTTAGACAAAGTGGTTGTTTCCTGAACATGGCTTACGTTCTCCATCTTGACACTATTTGCTCATGCCTATTCCTTTGCCTGAAATTCCCTCTTGGTTCTAAATTCTGCCTGTTGAAATCCTACCTGTCTAGCAAGGCCCACCTCAAATGCCAGTTACTATATGAAGCTTCTTCCTTCAATCAGATTTAGCCCCATCTGCATTTCCAGGTGGTGCAGTACAGCAGTTAGTACCTGAAAATCATGGTACCATTTCTGGCTTTGCTGTTTATTTGCTACATAATCTTGGGGAAATAAGTTAAGCTTGATTAGGCTTAGTTGTCTCGTTTCTCAAGTGGGGATAATAATCTCTCTTTGAAAAGGTATTATAAGATAATTGATGAAAATATATGCATAATGCTCAGTATTTAGAAGGTACATAATAAATATGAATTTCCTCCTCTTAAGTTGCTTGGTATCTCTACTGACCTTCATGTTAGTGTGTGTCATACTATAATTACTTGTTTGTTTCAGTCACCCCCTACAAGACCATAAACTTGAAGAGAGATGATATTTTATACCTTTCTCTTTTGCATTCTTGTCCTGGTTACTTACTGCTCACCATCACTTCCAAATAGGGATGTTTTTATCAATCATGGAAGGAACTCTCAGCATATGTTGCCCTACAAATCAGGAAGGCTTACTAGGACACGTATGCTGTGGTGTCTCTCATGTACACAGTTGCTTTAACTGTTGAGGAAGTCTTTTATTCCTAAAGGAAACATGCCTGGGAGACACAGCACAATCATGTTAATCTATTTCATACTATATAAATCTATATGATGGTGAAACTGACTGATATATCCAATCCCAACACCAGGTTTACTGGGGGTACAGTTTTCAGAACCTGAACAAGGGCAGGAATGACAAGGGAAGAAGAAAATCAGGTGTCGAATAATGAGTCTTGGGCTTCTAAGGCAAAATTTTCATCTTTATAATTTTAACACATAAGTTTGGCAATGGGAAGAGAATAAAGCTCAAACACATTATTTGTGCTATTTGCCCATGAATAATGTAAAATGTGTGATAAGGAAGAAATACGAAACTGTCATGGGAAGGAGATGTTTGAATTTTCTTAAGATTTGTGCTATGTTGTCTGTTCCTCATTAACATACGTGATAGAGAAAGAGATGTGTTGATTTGCAAAGAGAATGGAAGACAGGATGTCAGTGGCTGATTGTTTTTTCCTCATTCAGTCCCTGATAAAGTGTGTGACTTGGTGTAAACAAGTCACCTCACTTCTGTTTCTTTTAATTTTCTTATGAATAAAATGAGAGGGACAGCACTGGCTATTTTTAATGATGATGTTGGACATCACAAAGGGACCAAGGGGCTTCAGAAAAATGGGCACTGGGTTCTGAGGTCGCCAAATGCTTGTCCCCACATAAGTACAAACTGGGAAGGAAATATTTCCTTGTGATTCTAAGGCTTTGGAGGGAGGTGAGCCTCATTGGCCAGCTGCCTTCATTGGCTAATGAATACGGCGGCGGCCCAGCATTATGGAGTGCTAACTGTTTTGAAGCCTGACTTAAGAAATCACAAATGTCAGAAAAACTACCCAATTGAAAATAATTACGGAAATTTGAAGGAACCCAAACCATTTCCAGAATTCAATGATTCTTGTCCAGCCAGGGGTATCCTCTTCTCACTGTGTGAAATATTATGCAATTTGCTCTAAGTGCCTTGGATATAATTTGTCCAAATTTCTACATAACATTTCTACAAGTTATCAGTAAAAAATTTCCTTTCAACAACCTGGACATGCTTTACTGAAGCTACCCAAAATCCTTTTCCAAACAAAACAGAGTGAATAAATGTCTTGCTACATAAACACACAAATGATATGCACTGCTGACACGATTTGCTGCCTATAGAGTTGTTATCACTTCAGTGCTTATCAATCCTTTCCCACGTGTTCTGTTCTGTTTTGCTAATGACAGGGAAGGAGTGAAGAACGTTTGAATTAGTTATGCAAATGCATCAGTATTAATCTTTCTAGAAGTTGGTGTGTTTATTAGTATCATAAAGCTATTTCCGTGGCTATTTGTGGAGGTGTCATAGATGACAGAAAAATAGAATACTGAGAAAAATATATTTGAATTACAGCAAATAAAATTTAATCTAGGCTTAACATAGGACATTTCCCTCTGGGAGATAAAACCTGTAGTTTTGGGGACCTTATTTATAGTCTAGCCAGATTATGGATAGAAATAGGAAAGAGGAACTTGGGATAGAGCATATTAATGAATTTTCATACTTTTCCTTTTTATGCAAAAAGGAAATACCTAATATTTAAAGTTGTAAGAGAAATTTTAAGGTTTATCAGGAGCCTTCAAAGTCATTTTTCTGGGGCTCTCTTTGAGGTGAGGGTCAGCAGCCTTCTTGTCTGACAGATGTAATCAGGAGAGCAGGGTTGCAGTCCTGACAAGTAATGATCTGCATTTATATGTGGGGCTGGGTGGTGGTGCAGGATTCCTGTGCATATAGAAATAATTGGGCAATTATTCTCATTTCAGGACTAGGGAGGGTATGGTAGAAGCCTACAAATTATACGTTTGGAAATTCTGTTGGCTGAAAAACTCCTATACAATAAAACTTTTGTGGTGTTTCTTCTCTGAGTTTAGTGTTCTTTCATTATTAAAACTGCTTGGGAAGATGTGGTTAATTTAATGTTCAGATTAACACCAATCATGAATTACTAATTTTCAAATAGAAAACAGCAAGCATATTAGTAATGGAGAATGAAAACTGTGGACTAAACATTTTAATGAATGATCATCAAAAACATAGTTATATTTTCAAAAGGCAAAATGTTGAAAAGTGATGTAGTCAGAAGGACAAAGCCTACGTTTTGCTGACATACAAAAGAGTCAAAGGTTTGCATGTTAATCTCAGTATGCTGAAGCAAATTTGACTGGTGTTTGAGGGCCGGCCTTGAGGACTGCCTTTATCTCCATCCATCTTTGTGTCCCCAGGTTCTAGCACAAGGACCAAGTAGCAGGGGTTCCAATAATGATTCCTAAGCAGCGTAAATAATTTTAAATCATAGAAAACCCCCAAGCATGATTCTAACCAAAAATTCCAACCACATTTCCTACTAAATCTTTTATTCATGCACTCGATACCTGTTTCAGTTGACTAGTTTGAATTTCATCTCTTTTTTACACTGTATTTGTGAAGTCTTTGAATCAATTATTTTGTTCTTAAAATGCTTTTTGGTAACCAATATATATGATAGTGAAAAAGAGGGAGAAAATCAGTATCAAATGAATGGTTTTGTGAGTGAATGACTATATCCTGAATCCAATGGACGCATGTAGTCTTACCCTCCAGGGCTACAAATCTGGAGGACAGGATGTTGCTGCCCCAGCAGACAGGTTGATCCACAGCTGACACAGGTGCCAAGAAGGACACCTGTCCTCTGAGTCATTCGTGGGCCCAAGGTGAGTCGTGTGAGGTCATTACTAATTGTGACATCCAGAAAGACTCTCATGCTGTGAATTAGCTTCAGCTGCACATCAGTTAATGAGTTCCCAAAAATCTCAGATGAGTAAAGTGGTGAAGTTCTATGTGTTTCCAGTTCTTTATTTCAAAGGAAAACATGGCAGCCTGGTGACTAAAGTATATATTGAGCAGTTCATCGAATACCAAATAAACTACTAATTAAAAGCAACAACAGGCAACAACTCCCTGATTTTTTTAGCTTGTAATAAAGGCATCATTTTTATTTTCTACCCCTATAGTATGGTTTTGAGAAGAGAGGTGGGAAGGTATAAATTCCATGAGGCAGGGATCCTTCCTATTTTGCTCCCTGCTATATTCTCAGTGGCATACAGCAGAAACTTAAGCAGTGTTTGTTGAATGACTCTTAGATGGGGTGAGAGATTTGTGGAGGCAAGGCTGAGTATAAGGCTGAGTAGCTAATACATTGATATTTTTTTCTCCTGTCTTTTCTTACATGTATTTTCTGTAATCGTTTAAGCCTATTGTTTTTATACCTTATATATATACAAGGTGCTATACCACTATGGGGCACACAACAATGAATAAGAGTTGATGTCCTTGGAGCATTTCCCCATTACTCTGCATTCATTTACTTCTTTATCCACTTAACAAACATTTGTTGTTACTTTTATAAGGTATGTATCACTATTGAATTTTGCACTGAAAATAGTCCTGTATTAAATGTTATCCTCTAATGAAACTTATGGTTTGGAGCAAAGCTTGAGCAGTAAAAAATAGTGAGAAGGATCTAAACTCATCAGAAAGGTCTAATAACATGGACCATTAACCCCTAAAAGTAGAGTATTCCACTGAGGAGTATTAAATTGTAGAAAGAACAGGTCTAATAAATATCACCCTAGATACTGTCAAAGAGAAATAGTTGATACCAAATTGGCTAAAGGAAGATTTAGTTGTAAGATCTTTTGAGAATAAAAAGTTTGAAGAGATAATATAAAAATACAACTTTTAACTGATTTCATTGTAGTACCTAATATAAATAGTTACTATGCTATGTGACCTGGAACCCAGTAAAATAGAATTTTATAGTCTTGAAGTTTCAGATTACCTTTATACCTTAATAGGCTTAAAGGCTTAAAACATTTGACTTAACCAATATCAAATACTTCTTAATGAATATAAACCATTCAGGAAGAAAACATGAATCCTAATCGATTCCCATTTGAAATTGGAAGGAACGTTAAAGTCATTATGTCCAAATTTCCTATCTTCTAGAAAGGAAATTGAGGTCAAGATGACTGATTCAGTGTTACACAACTAGGGTACATGACTTCTATACTATTGTTCATACTACATAGCCCTACTTCCATTGTGCATTAATAAATTATCTTTCTTACAACACAAGCGTACTTGTGATTGTGATCGTATGACACAATCTTGCTTGAGTTTAAATGGTCTAACTTAACTCAATGAGTTTACCAGGTAATTCCCATACAGACCTTGAAGACCAAAGCTTTCCCCAGATCAGCTGGAATCTACCTGAACCCTACTTCCAGGTATTATTTGTTTGACTACAGCAAAATATTACTAGTTGGAAAATTATCTGAATTTAAATGTGATTGGCTCAAAGAATGACTTATGTCCTTTTTGCACATTATCAGTGGCAAGTCAATGACAGGAAATCCAACTTTATTAACCAAATACTCCTCATCCTTGAAATAGTCCAAAGGCATATTCATTCTCATTTATTCAACCTGGGGAACCATGGTACAGATGAGGAACCAAGGGAGCCTCAGAATAAGTATGTGGCAGAGTTGTCATTCAAATTTCAGTCTGCATTCTGCCCCAGTGGTGGTTACTTTTACGTGTAAGCTTGGCTAGGCTATGGTGCCCAGTTGTTTGGTGAAATGTAGTCTGCACATTGCTGTGAAGGTATTTTTTTTAGAGTGAAGATATTTTTAAAATGTGATTAACATTTTAATTGGTAGACTTTTAGTAAAGCAGATGACCCTCCATAGTGTGAGTGGGCCTTGTCCAATCAGTGAAGGCCTTAAGAGAAAAGACTGAAGTTTCCTGAAAAAGAAAAAATTCTCCTCAAGTTGCCAGCACAGAAGCCCTGCATGAGTTTTCAGCTTGCTGCCCTACATAATTTGTACTCAAGACTGCAATATTAACTCTTCCCTGAATTTCCAGCCTGCTGGCCTGATCTACGGATTTTGGACTTGTCACTTCTATAATTATGTGAGCCAGTTCCCTAAAATCCCACCCCCCATCTCTGTCTCTGGGGAACCTTGACCAATACTCCTGCAGTCCCCGATCCCTGGGCCGCAGACTAGTATCAGTCGGTGACCTGTTAGGAACCATGCTGAACAGCAGGAGGTGAGAGGCATGCAAGAAAGCGAAGCTTCATCTGTATTTACAGCTGCTCCCCATGGCTCACATCGCTGCCTGACCTCCACCTCCTGTCAGATCAGCAGCCCCATTAGATTCTCGTAGGAGCTCCAACCCTACTGTAAACTGTGCATGAGAGGGATCTGGGTCATACGCTCCTTATGAGAATCTAATGCTTGATGATATGAGGTGGAGCTGAGGTGGAGCTGAGGTGGTGATGCTAGCACTGGGCAGTGGTTGCAAATACAGATTCAGCTACAAATACAGATTATCATTAGCAAAGAGGTTTGACTGCACAATAAATGTAATGCACTTGAATCATCCCGAAACCATATGCCTCACCGCCCCCCGCCCTCACCATCTGTGGAAAAATTGTCTTCCATGAAACCAGTGCCTGGTGCCAAAAGGGTTGGGGACCACTGCAATACTCCTTCCATGTTCTTTCTATGTACTTTCTGGTGTCCTAAAGCTGGACTTTGAAGCGAGCAGAACACATGCATGTGGGGATGTGAGCCCTTGCAGGAGGACTGGCTGTGGACCCGACTCCACCTGACAGAAAGTTATTTGGAGAGACCACACATTACAGAGAGATCGGGGGGAAGCAGCAGACTAGGTTTGTGACCGATACAGCTGCTAATGCGCAGGGCCAGCGGCATCAGGAAAGAAATCACTGGAGCCTTCCATGCAGGCCCTGGTGGAATAAACAGGACTTCAGAAAAACAGTACCAACAAAGGGCATTTTCAGGAAAAGAAGCAGCGCATGCTTGTATAATCAAAGAAGAAGATGTATATGAAGACATCTCGCAGAATGGCTTTTTGGAGGGACAAAACCAAAAAATTCCTCCTACCCAAAGTAAAATATCAACATTCTTGAATAGAAAGGAATTTAGATTCTGAACTAAATGCTTTAATGAGGGAGAGATAATGAGTATGAATTGAAACTAATTGGTGTTTCAGATCACTGAGCTGGTTGAAAAACCATTTGTGATGAGGTCTGTATAAGTTAACAGTCACTTTTAAATGCCTAATTAAACATTGTTCTGTCCCTAGTAAGAATAAAAAAATGTATTGTCACTCATTGCACCATACTTAACCAAGTGACTCAAGTGGGCAATCTGAACAGATTTATTTTTTGTATCTGCGGTAAAAAGCTCTTTTTCCCCAGAGTAGACTGCTGTAGGCAGCCCTTGGACAATGACACATTGTGTCCTATGCAGATGGCAATACCACCTCACGGTGAGCACACATAATGTGCTAATGTGAGAAAAAGCCACGAGATTCTAGTGGGACAAAAGGAAGAATTAAGAGACAAGGTGGGAGCTGGGTTGATTATGGTTGATTTTTTTTCCTATCCTGGGAATAATAATTAAAAGGTTATCGATAAAAGGATTTTAAAAATTATGCTATTTGGGCTGTCAGGATTGAGGGCAAAAGTGTTTGTGATAAATTCTGTTTGAGAGAGATGAAGGTTTAATACCTGTGCTTTTGTTTTACTGTTGGCTGAAGCCCTGGATTTAATGACAGGGTACCAAGAGGACCATCTGACAGAGGAGTGCTGTGGTGGGGTCAGGACATTGCTCTGTGGAGTCTTTTTCTGGGTTTAGGGAGTGAAGAGCTATCTTGAAGTTGAGGAATTTCTTTCTTTTATTTCTTTATAAAAATTTTTTTGAGACAGGGTCTCTCTCTGTGGCCCAGGTAGAGTGCAGTGGTGTCATCATAGCTCACTACAACCTCAAACTCCTGGGCTGAAGCGATCCTCCTGCCTCAGCCTCCCGAGTAGCTGGGACTGCAGGTGCACACCGCGACACCCGGCTAATTTTTCTATTTTTGGTAGAGACGGGATCTCGCTCTTGCTCAGGCTGGTCTTGAACTCCTAAGCTCAACTGATCCTCCTGCCCTGGACTCCCAGAGTGCTGGGATTACAGGCGTGAGTCACCTCACCCAGCCTTGGAAGTTGAGTAATTTCTTAAGGAAAGTGTCTGGCAGGTGCTGTCCCCAAGGTAGAGAAAGTCTAAAGGGGCACCTGCCTGTCCTTCTATGTCCCCTGCTTCCCACCTTCCTCTCTTCCTTCCACTACAGCTTATGTCTTGGTGTAAAGAAAGCAGTTATTCTATGGTCTCATTTTATACCAATAACTGCATAACAGTTAAAGAAAAAAATGTTGTTTCTGTAATTAACTTCCATAAACATTTTAAGGGTAGTTGATCTGAGTCTACTTGAGCATAAGGTCGGGGAAGATTTTTTTCCCATAATTCCAGAAAACAACAACAACAAAAACCCCTGAAACCAACACCACAAATGTTAAGAAAAAAAGAGAATTATTTAGATTTTTTATACTCTGGAAAAAACTCTCCGGGTACTTGTGCAACTCTTTCTTTTGTGTGGAAACATCATTTGATGATGCAGGTGGTAACAAGTGATGCCTTAGAGGGACCTAGAGGAAGGTGGGAATTGGAGGTTGGGGGCAGCTGTAGGGAACAGGAGAAGGAGGACCTACTGCATCAGGGTGACACCATGTACATCTCACCTTCCTCTCTGTTCTGCTCCTTAAGAACCAAAGCAGTCATGACACATTGGGGCATTCAAGAGGATGAAGCTATATTTATGTGCTGTGGCTATACATTCATTTAGATTGGTATATTTGTGTGGCTATTCATTACTTCTTAATAGCATTTCTTCCCCCATTCCTCTGTGTAATCGTCTGCTTCTAACAATATTCATGGCTTCTTATACAATATTTGCACTGATATCTGTTGAGTCAACTGATCAATAACAGTCCTGGCTTCAGAGACCACATTTTCTTACAGTCCACCCCAGACCACACCAGTCTGGTTTCCTTTCCGAAATGGATTACGGTGTAGCTGCTTCAGTGGTTTCCACCTTCTTGACCATAGCTGGGTCAGCCCAGTCCTGCCCAGCTGCTGTCAGCCAACAGGCTCACCTGTTTAGATACCCGGCTGTAATTTTTCTCCAAGAAGAACCAAATCCTTCTAATTTAAGCCCCCATAGCTTGGTCAGACCAGCACGAGTCAGGGTGCATTGCCATTTTCTTGGAGTGAAAACAGTCTAGTGATATGATCGTCGACTTAAACAGCTTTAAAATACTTTATACACTGTACAGAAAAGAACAAATTTCATTGACAAAACTGTTACAAAATAAAGAGGTCAGAGGGTTAGCTCAATTATATTGGGATTAAATACTGGAAGGCAGTTTTGACTTTATTTCTTTCACATTGTACATGCTAAGTAGAGACCATGGAGGGTTTGAATCTCTCCTGTTGTGTTAGGGAAGGGGACCCCCATTAGGACACGGCCCTGCCACAGGCACCTGAGAGTGATTCATGCCATCCGGCCCCATCTCTTTTGTGTCCCAGGTACTGATGTTTGTGCTCTCATTTCTAACTTTTCTTTAATTTTCAATGTTATGTACACTTTGGTAATTTCTCTTCCTTGATGATCTGTGCTCTTTGGGGTCTTTCTCCACACTAGATGAGGGGTTGAATGAGTTTAATAAATTATTAAAATAAAAAAAAAATTGAAACAAGAATGCCACAATTTGAGTGCTTGATTACATCTACCCGGCTAGACAGAAATTAAAATGTTAAAGGAATTGTATTAAGTGAACACCTTTGTAATGCTAATTTCATAATGTTTTTCAAAATGGTAGATGATGAAGCAGATATGGAAGAATTCCAAATTATAAAAAAATTAAAAATTATTTCTTGCTATTTTTATTATGATTTTAAACATCTTTTATTCAGGTGCTACAATATTTAGAGTTAATGATTTTTATTACATCCTAAACATGTTTAATTTCTAAATCAGAAATCTCTAAACATGAAAGATTTGCTATTTAAACTTATGTTATTATTTTAGACATATTTATCTAAGAAGGAGAAACCTAAAATATATAGCAATTGTACTTAGAATTTCAATATTATTAAAAAACCTCTCATTTTTTTTAGGATGTTAGAGATAAGGAGCAAAGGTGGTGTTTTAAACCATTATGTAAAATAAACCATAAATACTCTACAATTGTCAATGTCTTTTCCTGCTGGTTTTAATATTCATGACACTGAGATTTGAAGAGCATTTAAAAAAATGAAAAAATCAAGACAAATCAAGTCAGTCTACTCACCCTTTTATATAATACTATATAGTATTTGTGCTGATTAAAAATGGAGCTAACTGTAGGGTGGAAGTTCTTACAAAATAGAAAATAATCCCTACCAGTTACTAGTTGTTCTTTAGCAAATAATGTAGCATGTTAGTATTTCAATATTAGTAAATCAACATGATAGGAACCGGAGTAGGCATCAAGACACTGTGTAAAAATAATTCCTATTTTTTGAGGTTTAAATTCATATGGGGAGAACTGAGACTCATACGTGAAAACGTGACATAGAAAAGTAGTGCAATGGGCTGCTTTATCTCTGGCTGTGTTCAAGGAAACACTCTTGCAAGCTCCATGCAAAGTACTCGACATACAATGAACAGATACTTATATTATTAAAGACATTAAATAGGCCTTTCCATCGATGAGCCCAGGATATTAGGCTTGCTTCTTTCCCCTTCAATAGTTTCCTCTGCTCATTCCATGACTTTTTGTGTTGCTGTCCATCTTTCTGAAGGCTGCAAATTGGAACTCTCTTATCCGAGGATAACATAGTCTCTCCATATAGTGAGGACTTCTTCCATGTCCCTTGGTAGAGTTTTATTAATTTTTATAATTTTTTATAGCTCATTAAGTGGATTCCTAGTTATTTATGATTAGAGTTACTCCTGTGAATGCAGTTTTTCTTCCATTATATTTTCCAATTGTTTTATTCCTGGAAAAAACTGCATATTTGTGTTGTACCTGTAAGGCTAGGTTTGCTTTTCCTTTATGGCTGAGTTGATCTTTCTGATGAGAAGGTGGGTTTAAAATGCTTTGTATGCTTATCTTTACAGTTTTCTAGGTGAGTGCATATTTTTACCTTCATAGTCATCTCTGATCTACAGCTTCAAATCTAGGCCTTGTATCTCCAAGGTAGGAAGCTTGCTCTAGGAAAAAGACAGGCATTGCTTGGCTTCCATTTTCTCCCCCCACTCCCACCTCATCAGCAGCGCAGCCCCTGCTCCTGTGGCATGTGAACAAACAGCAAGTTTTCTGTGTTCTGTTCTTCCTTTCTCCAGCGTCGTCTGTAAGCTAGAGTACATCTTTCGGGCATTCCTAGCTGCACTGTTCTGTGCTCATGTGCTAGGGAAGTTACATGCCAGTAACCAATACCTTTATTTGGTCTGGATGGTTTTATATCTTTCTAATAGTTTGTGAATCCTTGTCAGTTTTCTTGAGTCAACAGAGATTAATTATGGTAAACAGGTGATAGCCTCAAAGATAGCCACACCCTAATTTTTATATTTTAGCCATAGTCACCACGCATATTGTATTCTTGAAAAATACTGAGAGTGGATGTTAAGTGCTCTTAACAAAAATGATAGCTATGAGAGGTAATATATGTGCTAATTAGCTAGATTTTAACTATTCCACAACATATATATATACTTCTTCAAAACATCATGTTGTACATGATAAATACACAAAATTTTATCTGTCAAGTTTTTAAAAAAATAATAAATTTGAAAAAAAGTTATATTTTACAATTTTAACTTTTTACTTTACAATAATTTTAACTTAACAAAAATTTACAAAAATTGTATAGAGAGTTTTCTATACTCCTCACCCAGCTTCCTCTATGTTTGCACCTTATGTAACCACAGTACCTGTACCCAACTTAGGAAATTAATGAGGATACCATACTATTAGCTAAATTATATATACTTTTTCTTTCTTTTTCTTTTCTTAGGCTGGTCAAGTGAAGCCGTGGGAGTGGAGAAGGAGCAAAGGAATCTGTGACTGGTCATGATCGATTAGTTGTAGACACCACTGCACTCGGCCCAGCCCTATTAGCTAAATTACAGACCACGTTAGAACTTTGCCAGTTACTCAGATATGTCTGTTTTCTGTTCCAGGCTGCTCCTGAGGATCCCATATTGCATTTAGTTGTCCTGTCTTGTTAGTCTCCTCTAAATTGTAGCCATTTTTCAGTTTTCTTGTCTTTCGTGTCCCTGACAGTTTTGAGGAGTACTGGTCAGTTACTTTGTTGAATGGCTTCAATTTGGGTTTGTTGTTCTTTTATTTTTCAGGAGGGATCTCTCAGTATTTGTGCCACTTTTTGATCTGACTTTTGACATAGCCAGAGACTGGGCTATCCACAGAATACCTGATGTTCTCTTTGCTTCAAGAGGGCACTTTGTATCTCTGAAGAGTTCCAGACTGAGTGGCACCAAATTCAGTAGGCCTGTGCTTTTTACGGGTAAAATTTTCATCTGAGGATCCCAATTCTACTACTCTACTGCAATTCTACTACTCTATCCAAATGTCTCCAGGCAAATTCGAAACAGCTGGAAATAACTGAATGCCTGCGAGTGGGAGAAACTTCTTGAGTGATCAACCAAACCTGGGCCTGATTAGTGGATGGATGCCTCGTGGAAACAGTGATTTGGGAGATGGGGTACGGTAACAATGGCTAATAGCGGCAAACAGTATTTAGTTGTTACTATGTGCCAGGAATTGTGCTAAATGCCCTATGTGAATTGTCTCTTATATTTCTCCCAACCACCACACAAGCAGATAGGAAATTGCAGATCTGAACAGTTAAATAATTTGCTTGTGATTGTGTAGTTTGGAGAGCATTAGAGTCTGGAATGAAGACATTTGGTGGCTAATAAACAGGAGCTGAAAGTCCTATACAAGCTGGTTTATCAGATAAAGGTATGATAGAAAATGGGGCCAAGTAGCAAATAAGTGGGATGAAGGACTAGAAGAAAACCACTGAATCGAAGACTCGGAGTTGAAAGGTTCTTTAGCAATTATCTAGATTAATTAACTTTCTCCCAACTGAGAAATTCCTGCATTATTTCTGTGCTTAATTCTTAAGTCTGTGCTTAATTCTTTACCAGATAGCCCATTTTATTTTTGGGCTACTTTGGCTGTTCAAGTCTTTTCCCTTCTTTTGGGCTAAAAACTGCTTTTTAAAATTTTCATCCATTGGTCCCAATCAAGCTCTGTGGAGTTAACATGATAAATATAAATGTCTCTTTCACTTGACAATCCTGCAGGTATTTGAAGATAACTATAACATTCTCCTTATGTCTTTTCATTTCTATTTGCAAGTTCTTCAGCTATTTTTCATGTGATATGATTAACAATCCTCTTACCAGGCAGGATCTCTATTATTTGGTTAAAGGTGGGCAAATACTGGAAGACTATTCAAATTTAAATTTGACATGAAAAGCAAATGAAAGCCATTTACAATTAAGGCAACTTAGATGTCAGGAAAAGAAAACTGCAGGCCAGTTGAGTGTGGGAACATAATCCACAGGAGAGTCTTGTGTGCATAATAAAAGTCTGGAAAAACTCAGGGTAATATCATTTCAATAATTATTCCTTTTAAGATTTCCCTTAGAAGAACACATAACTTAGATGTCCTCAGGACATAATCTGGAGCACATCTGAACATTTATAAACTGGGATTCTGCCTGGCACTTAAAATGTTTTCCTATTTAGGAGATTTGATTGTCAAATGAGACTTTTATCTTTTGATCCTATCAACTGATATCCTGCAGAAAAAGTTGGATGATGGATTTCTTTGGAACATATGATCATTCTGTAATTTTACCTTTCTTTCCTTCCCCTCTCTTTGCTTGTAACTGAACCCTGAAGTAGAATGTAATCTGTCAGTTGTACTCTCCATTTGTTCTTTTTGCACAGAAAACACTATTATTGCAGATGTCCAAACTCTAAATTCTTCTTGAAATTCAAAATAGTTGAAATAAGAAAATAGCTCTTGCAAATACGTTTAAAACTCTTCAGTGTTTACCATGCTACTTTTAAATAGTGTCTTAGTAGGAAAAACAAAAACATGGCAATGTAATATCTTTTTTTCTGCCTAATGCTAATTAACTAATGTATAAACTTAAATGCTGAATACTATTGAGATTTTGAATCAGCTGAAAATCAAACTGAGTCATTTTCTTTTCTAACCTTGAATTCCTTTGGCAGCTATTCTGCAGAGTGTTCTGAAATGCTAGAATTTGTAATAATTTGTGGCTATCCTATTTCTCAAGGGCAGTATGTAGAAGTTCAAAAAATTACCACTATTCATAAAACAATGAGTTACACCCATCTTTAGGGAGGTGAAGTAGATGTTTTGAAATATATTCGAGATTTCAGGGAGCCACTGTAAAAAGAATCAAAGTAGTTAGATTCTAAAGTCTCCTTAAAATTTGTTATTATTTAACAAAAATAGGAATTGACTGAATAGTTTCAAGTCTAATTACCAACAGTTTACGCCATTGCATTTGAAAATGGAAACTGTATCTGTATTCATTAGTGGAAATTGCTCTTTGCTTACATGCAAACATTTTTCACTTTGTCCCCCATGAAACATGCGGATGTCAAAGTTTTATCAGAATACAGTTGAAATGAAGAGTTCATCTTAGTAATAATACGGTGCAGAAGGAATGAGCATTGGGAGTTATATTAATCTTTTGAAAAGTTTATGAAAAATAAAAAAGAAGACAGTTCCAGGATTTTTTTTTTCTGGTGTATTTTTAGCAAGATTAGGTGTCATAGCATTTAAATGAGGAATTTTGCTCTATGTAATTAGTCACTGGTCAAAGAAATGACTTAAACTTAGCAGTGAAAATAGCAAATTTGGTTAAAATATTCTCCAAAAATACTTCTCAAATTATTTTTAAAATATAGTTGTTAAAGCATAGGACTGTGATTCTTGAATACTATGATTTCTTGGTATATCATATGAGTAATTCAGTTTGAAAAAAAATCAGTAAACCTTCCAGTATTGAAATTTTCTCCTTTGCTTTTCTACTGTGTCACCAACATGCTACTCTAAACAGTAAGGGCATAATTGTCTTCTACAGGGACCATGGAGCTTTGGGCCAGCCCTGCCCAGATGTCCTGCACCTGTGTCAGGGGTCTGCAGTACCTCGTGTATGTTCAAAGCCATGCCCCAGATAGCTTATCCAGGTGTGGGAGGAAAGTATTAGAACATCGGATTTTTTTACTGAAAAATAAGAGAAATCAAGTATATTAAATGTGAAGTGTATTTGTTGATGCTGAGGCCTCCCCTTTGCTCATGCTAGATGGTGGTTTTTACATGTGATGCCTACCATGTTGTGCAGGCACTGCAGGCTCCCCACAATCTCCATGACGTGGAGGATACACAATGGAGCCCACACGGCTTTGCTCCTTTCCAGAAGAAGCTCTAGTGTGCTTGGTTAAGCAGAATCACAGATATTATCTATTTTAAATTAACCTTCCAAAAAAAGAATGGAAGTTTTCTGAAAAGAAACCAAATATCAAAGCCAATGCTAATAATGTAAACATAAGCAAACATCGAGAACATTGCAGAGTAAACCGTTTATCTATTGCTGAGCTCTTCATCAGTCATTTCATAAGGGAAGAAATAATAATAATAGTAATAATGATCGTCTATTCAAGATCAAGAAGTTGATCCTCCAAAATTCAAAACTAGGAAGAAATCTCTCTCAATCTCTCTCTCTCTCCCTCCCTTTGCCTTTTCCCCCATATATAATATTATATTACATAATATATGAATAATAAAACATGCAGCCATTGTTATTAGCAATGATTCTTTACTCAATTGTATATTGAACCTTAAGATATATTCGCTAATGATGTGCACATATAAAGATCTATTTAAAAAAAAACATGTTGGGGTAAAAGGTCAACCCTTTATTTATTGACAAGCGAGATTATCAAAGAAATTTGGACTCATATTTGCCCTCCAAATAGAAATTTTGGCTTATAAAGGATTTCCTATGGTTCCCAATGGTACATATTCAACTCTCTGCCTTACTAAATAGTTATTGTAAGTCATCTTACAGATGGTCACAATAAGTGCTTTCTTATTATTTTTGCCAAGATAATTTGTAGAGTAGATGTACATAGTTTGCTTGATTCTGACCTGAAATCAATTCTGTTTCCCACTTGACTGGAATTTGGGGCAATGGGGGTGGCAGAAATAAGCAAGTCTAAATCTGAGTAACACAACGGGCTCTGGCCCAGTACATGGATATTATTTAATTTTCCAGTGTTATTGTAAGAAATTTAGAGATGAAATAGTAAGCAGCGTATTTGCTTGAAAAGCTGACTTTTGATATTTAAAAACCCTCTAAAAAACTTGACCTTTAAAAAATTTTATAGATAAAAATGTTATCAATATCGAGGGAATACATTTATGAAGCTTCAGAAGTGAATTAATTCTAATGTGTAGTTAAACAGATTGTCAATGGTTGGTTTTTTTTTTAACTTGGTCTTTGACTAGTTAACTTTTCTCTTTTTTATTCTTCTTTATTGCTTTTATTTTCTCTTTAGTCAACTCTAACTGTAGTGTTGGGAAGAATGTTCGATTCTTTGTAGATGTGTGTATTTTACGTGCAATGGATACGTGTTGTTTTTGCCTGAGCAGCACATATTACCTTTGTTCTGGGAACAGAACTCTTTAATTTTGGAAACTTTCCTTCCAAAGGAAGGAAAGGGCTGGTAGGGCTGTCGTTCATGTATCCCCAAAACCTTCATCAATGCCATGGCCAAAGACTTGAGCAGGTGACAGACTTGAGCCAGGACTTCCACTGGAGATATCAAGAAGGAGGCATTCTTTATTGGATGAAGTCTCTGGCTGTAATAACCAAGTGATCTTGCAGCACTAAGTAGCCACTTTTGTACCACAAAAGGAGGGCTTGCCTAGGAATGAAACCCACACAAGGAAAGCTTAGACATGGAGAGAAAAAGGCTCCTGATGTTTGAGCCTCTGGCCCATCTATGCCTAATGCCACCACACTGTAGGACTCTGTCCTTCCAGCAATTGAGTTGCCCATTTTTGTTTGAGCTAGATTGTGTATGTGTCACTTACCACTAAAATGTTTCTAAGACAACTTTGTATAGGAAAAACCACATGAACATAGTAATTTGACTTACAAAAATGGCGTTCCTTGTGGTTCAACCCAGTATAATATAATAGAAAATTCAGGTGGTCAGAAAAAACAAAGTCTTGTCTGCACCCATTACTTTGTGTTCTTGGCCACTTTAAGCTTAAATTCCCTCATGTTGAAAGGAGGAAGATGCCTGTCTCCCCTCCACACATAGAGATTCACACATAGAGATTGTGAAGGTTGAATAAGACAAAGCACATGAAAACTTTTGTAAACTGTCTGGCCTATAAAATGTTATCCATCATTACTGGTGGGAAGATCTGTCTTCCTGAGATGTATTACAGTTTATAGGGTGATCTTACCAGTGGTGCGTAGGCAAAATTCTGCAATCAGTGGCAAATATGAGACTGTGGAGGTGTCAAAGTTTGCTTGCGGATATTATAAAGCCCTAATTTATGGAAGATAATCTTTTCTCCATCTAGGTGGAATTCAGAGAACTCATCTGGCTTCTGGTGGAGTTGGTGAGATCCGATCCATATAAGGTTTTCTTACTTTAGGATGGCATCCAGTTCGTGAGAAACCCAAGGGAGAACTCAGGTAATAAGAGTGTTCTTAGAAGTGGGGAAGACACCACTGGAGGTAAGAAGGAAACTAATACTTAATACTTAGTCTATGTTGCTTTTAGCCAGTACAGCTAATCCCCCAACAAGCTCATAAAATTGATATTCTAACTTTAACAGATGGATTAACAATTACTAAGTGGCTCTAGCAAGATCCCAACCCAAGATTGCCCAAGTCTACAACCAAGGCTCTGTCCCCAATTTTGCTCTTGTTATTTTGAAAAGTCAAGACCACTCAGATCTTCTGCTGCTGCAAATTTACTGAGACGAGGTAGAATGCTTAGTGGCCTGCGACTGGTTGTAGTGTTTCCAGTCATAAGACGAAATCCAATTTCATGTTGGAAATCTCCACAAATCTGTAGAAATGTTTAAAGGAGCACAATACTTCTAAAAGTGTAACCACCATCTTTTAAAAAGGCCATTTGGACACGATGTATATGAGTACACACACACAAACTCACTCACTAAAATGGACATACAGCAAATCTGGATTTCATGATTAGGACTACATTATACCTAACTCAATAATTAGTACATAAAGTTCTCTGAAAAGTAAAAATACATGGCAAACACTGCTTTAAAGAGATATAATGAGTCCCATTTGGGAGAAAGTAAAACAGGCAATAAATCAGTTGAATAAATACAGACTAAAATCTGGATAGAATTATCTCAAATGAGTTAATAGGTTAATTCAAAATAATATTTTAGGCTTCTAGCCACAGGCTCACAGATTCACTAAGTCTGTCCTCAGCATCAGTTTTCTGAATCTGTTCTATATTTATTTTAGTGGAAATGAGTGAAGAATTAAGACATAACTAAATTACTTTTCCATGATGCATATGTTGCACTAGTGCCATAAAAATGCAGTGTCCTCAAAGTTTAATTTATCATCTGGAGTGTAAGATTAAAATAAAGATTTTCTCTGGACATATGCAAATATACACATATGTACACAGATATGCATTTATCTCTCATGAAGCTCTCCATGGTACTATAGGCATAGAACAAATTATGTCACCAAGAACAGGATTTATTTTATAAAATTATTTCTAAGATAAGTAGTTGATGGAAGATATTCCACTGGCATTCTATGACATTTCAAACTCAAACTTTAGCAGACTTGGAATCTACTTTTTATTGTATAAATCAATTTTAGCAATGTTTGTAAGCAGTAAAAGGATGCCAAGATATGAACATTAAAGACTGTTACATCTTTTGAAAATATTCAGAAATATATACAATACAGTGTTTCAGATAAACATAAGTAGCCTTGTGCTCAGCCCTTCAAAGAAGAAAACCATTTATTCAAAGGAGAAATATTTTCAGACATTTTTATAAGTTATCTGATATTGATATTGTAATCCTACCCTAAGCATTGATTTTTCTTAGTATTAATTGGATAATCAGACTGGGAGAAGACATTTGCAACCTATATAGCAAAGACTCATAGCCAGAATATATAAAGAACTCTTAAAAAGCAAGAAGAAAATGTTTAAATACCCAACAGGAAAAAACAATGGCAAAGGAATATGAAAGCAGGACCAATAAACCAAGGACTGTTCAATAACATTAGCCTTTGGGGAGATGCCAAATAAAACAACAGTTTCACATTTATTCTATTGATGGATGAGAAGGTGGGGAAACAGGAATGTGTATACATTCCTGGTGAAATTGCAAATTAGTATTGCCTCTTTAAAGAGAAACGAAACAATATTGGATAAAGTTGAAGATACCTACACCTTTGATTCAGTAACTCCACTTCTAGGTGTCTAGTCTAGATAAACTTTTTCACAAATGCACAAGATGTGTAAAATAATGATCACTGCAGCATTGTACATAGCAGTAAAAAGTAGAAACAACGTAAACATAATTTTTCAGTGTAATGGAAAAAGAAACTATTGTTTAATCATATAATAGGATAGTATGTAGCATATGTAGAACTAGATCTGCATATAACAGTTTGGATCAAACTAAAATATGTAATTGAGTGCAAAAAGAAAGCTACAAAAGAGCTAAACAGCATGAAAATATTTATGTAAATTTTGTAACCCAGAAGCAATGGTATACATATTTCATTTATGCATTCTTATGCTGGTGAAGTACAAAAACAAGCATCGGAATGACACACAGCACTTTCACATTAGAAGACACTTCTGGGGAGGGAGAGAGATGAGTAGTGGACAGCACGAAGGTCATTGCTTTAATTTACAATGTTTAATTTAATCCCTTAAAAATAAAAGATCTGAAGCAAATATTATAAAATGATAATATTTGTTTAATCTCTATGGTAGGCCCATAGTTGTGGGTTACATTTTCTGGCATTTTTCTATAGGTTTGAAATGTTTTATAATAATACAATTAAAAATGTAACTAATTGGATATGACTTCAAGTTGAATGTGTTAAAATATATTTTCTCCTTTCTTTTCTTTAGTTTCTCAATTCTATTTATCCTTTCAAAGTAAATCCTGAGCAAATCTTGTTTCAATATGATTATATAGGTGAAGGCTTTTTTGCAATTAAACAAATGCATCACAGAGTGTTCCAGGCCCTGAGACTCGATTAGTAAGCTCCCTATGTGTCCATATATGTCAAATGCAATGGGAATCCTAGAGGGATAAGCTGTGACATGTCCACACACCATGTGAAGGAGACATCTGTCTGGGGACCCAGAAGCTACCTTTAAGAGGTAGCAGAGAGGGAAGAGTGTGAGGACATAGAGTTGGAGGTGCTTGACCTCATGATTCTGCATGATTTATGGGGCTGGGGAAGTTGACGTAGGCACAGCCCACCTAAGCCCAGGCTGGAGAGGTGAGTGAGCCTCTTCATCGGTAGAGTGTGGTACCCGGACCCACAAACAGCACTTTACTGGCATCAGGTCTAGGGAAGGCAAAGGCCGACAGGCAGGGAGTATCGGCTAATGGCCAGGAACTGAAGTGCAACTGACATGGCTCTGGGAGAGCTATTTCTTAGGCTTGAAAGATGACAGGTGTTTACGTCAGGTCACAGAGCTGGTGTTGGTGTAAGGTGTGGTGTTGAGCCAGCTCTGCCCCTGTACCCATCTACCCCCGACTCTGCTCTCCACCTCCACGTCACCTCTCCATCTGTCAGGAAACACAGAAATGGGCAGGGATATTGTGCTTCTACCAGTTATACAGATAGATGCTCAAAGAGGAATAGGTACTTGGTTCTGATGAAGGTGGGGTGGGACGGTTGGCCTTTCTTGGGCTGATAACCAGTTACTAGCTGTGCAGAGGAAACTCCGCTAAATTGGCATGCATGATTCCATAAGTGTACGGGATTTTCAGAAATGTTGATTCTCTCTTTGTTCTGGTTTCATAAGGCCAGAAGTTGGTACCTCATGACAAAAAGGGAGATGGATACAAATATACACAATTGCCAATAGGTTGTGTTCACTAATTACATTTGACATATGAAAAAAGAATCCCTGAACTTTACTGTCCATGGGTTTATGAAACAATAAAGGAAACTAAATTTGGGAAATTATTAAAGACATGTCACCCTCTCACCCCACCCCAAAATCTTGTATGTCTTTTCTTACTAGCTTTTTTATGAAAAAACCTTTCATTTGCTATGTGTCCAGGTATGTCTTTAGCTTTTTGTACAACTGAGTAAACTATTCATGATATCACTTCTTTCTAAACTGAGACATAGTGTTTTTTTAAGCTGCATATCAAAAGATAAACAAGTATAGAAATTTCTCCTTTGAAGAGTCTACATGAGTCTGTTGCTAGTTAAATTTTCCTTGCAGAAATCAAACAGAGTTTCCTGTTGCATGTTTACTGAGCCCTTTTTCTCCATAAAGTACGAAATGCAGGGCTGCAATTTTCCCATTTGTTAATTTTTCCCATTGAGCCCATTTCTTCCTTTTAAATATCTTCTTTCTTGTAGTCCACCTCATTTAGCAGTAAATATGGAGGATTACAAACATTCTTGTTAGATATAAAACATTCCAGGAAATTTAATTTCTTTAGTCATGGATTTTAGCTGTAATGATACTGTGCATTTGTATAACATCTCTGCTATGAGAAATATGAACCCCTTATTCATTATCTGGAGACAAGGATTATTATCATAATTTTGTATCCTGTGTAACTGAGTCACAGGAAATGAACCAGAAATAAATCATACCTGGAGTGTAACTTGCAAAAGAATGTAGCAAAGTGGAAAGATGATTGCATTGAACCTTGGACAGTTGCACACTAGAATACAATACAGCTGGTTAACCATTTAGAGAGGAGAGGGTCTCGATTGTTTGGATCTAGGGTGGGAGAAGATGGGAAGTGAAGGCATGTCCAGGGTTGTTGCTGACTCCGGACAACACTACAAGTCCTTCCCTCGCCTATGCCCTCAGCATGGCCTGTCCAGGCCTCCCTGGGCCACATTTCCCCAGGTCTGAGCCCAGGCATAGCTCCTCCTATGGGGTTGGCTCCCAAGTCCACGTGAGCCAGTGTGGTCCTGAACCTGAGCTGCATTGCTCATGGCCCTTTGGACCTGACAAGTCTCTGGTTCCATCACCATGCCCAGAATCCTTAGTGGTCTAAACCTTTACCCCCAGAGATTTTTTCTGATCAAACCAGCTTCCAAAAACAGAGCTGATGTTTTTGAGAAAAAAATGAAACTAAAAAGAAGGTACGATGTGAAGGGTCCTCCTGCATGTCTTTTGTGAGGCGTGAGTCAGTCTCCCTGAAGACTCCTGTCCCATTGAGAGCCTAGATCAGGATTCTCTGCCACAGGTTACTCTACCTACCAGGTGTAGGAGTACCTGGGTCCACTGGGGAAAGTATGACAATTGATAGAAGTGGCAAAACAGAGAGGGTCCAGTGACTCTCCTCCTCTGCGCTTCGATGGATAGCGTTCAGACCCACCGAAGATGGGGTTTTGTCTTCTGACAGTTTACTATTATTTCCATTTGTAATTATTTCATATTTCCACATAGAAATCAATGAATGAATTCCATTCTAGAAAAAACATGTGCACTAACTGAAATAATTAATCATCACAAGCAGAGAGAATGTTGTGTGACCAGCAAATCATATAATTGGGGAATTGCATAAGAAAAATTAGAGTTACCTGGAGTGCCTAAAAAGGTAGCTATTCAAGTAAGCTCCTGTAGCTTTGTTGATATCCATCAAAAAGCAGAATGTAACCTCCTTGGTTTATTCTCAAAGGGATTCTACCACAATTCTGTAGTGGATTTGTGTGCCATGAATTTAGAGAGAGTTATTGGAATTTTGAGGGGATTTCTTGTTTGGCATTCCACCACTTCATACAGTTAGCAATGGCTCTGGCCGGGGTGGCTTTGACAAAAAAGGCAAGCAAAAAACAACCAGAAAAAGGAGACCCTGCAAATATGTTGCCTTTTTTGGTGTATTTGGAACATAATACAAAAAACTCTCATGAGAACTTCAAGAAAGGAAACATACCATGTCTGTCACTAAAAGGAAAAAAAAAATGTCATTGGTCCAGTAAGCATTGAGTAGAACAATAAGAGCTTCCTGGTGCCAAGAGTCAGAACAAATGTGTGAAAGGGGATGAAGGAACATTACCATACTGAGCCTTTCACAGGAAAATGCTAAATAAACGGAGGGATTCATGTCAATATTTGGATAAGGAAACATGCCTCAGTCTGACTCTAAGGCACTCTACACAAAAAATTCTTGAGAAACTTTGTACAGTATTCACAATAACAACAAAAATAATACACTGGAGGTTGGGGTGGCCATTCTCATGGTAATGAACCATGTTTCAACAGTGATCTCTTATTGTGAGCTTTGGGGCTACACGTCTCCAGGCTCCAGGCAAAGGGAGGCACGGCTGCCGCCCAGTAATGTGGCTGCACAGTGACTTTGTGGGCCTCAGCTGTGCGGTTCTCAGGTCCTCAATGGACAGGCAGGGCACACTAAATTAGGAAAGATTGCTGCTCCATTTATCCACTACACAATCTGTAAACAGAAAGTATATTACTTGTTTCACGTTTTATTTGTTAGGGTCATTTCTAGCAAAAGCCAAGCACATGGAACCAGATATAGGGCAGCCGTGTCTCCAGTCAACCCAGTAGGAAGAAAATTGCAAACATTATTGAAATGAAATGGGACGGATGGTCGCTTCCAAGGAGCACAGCCTCCCTCCTGCTTTCCCTGAGCCACGCATCTGGGGGAAGCTGGTGGCATGCACTTTTCTCAGTTTTGCACGTACTTCCCCCTTCTCCATTCCCACCAGCCTTTAAAAATAGGCATTTGGGTTTGGAAGGAAAATGCAATATTCCAAATCTTTGCTCTCAGGTTTTGAGAAGTGTCTGTTATACTGGGAATCTAAAAAGGAAAGCTGAGAAATTTCAATCGAAAGAAACAAAAAACCAGCTTTCTCCTCTCTCTTTAGCAGTGACAAAGAGAAAGAGAGAACAAGAGAGAGAGAAGGAAATAAGGCTCTTCTATTTTAACACTTTAGTGTATAATGGCGTATGAATAATATCATCATTTTTCTGCCATTTATTCAGATGTGAAGGAACTCAGTGAATAATAATAGCTGCTGTCAAAGGTATTTATATTTAAAAGGTCTTTATGTAAAAAAATTTTTTTTTTTTTGTCAGGACTGATTTTTCTCTGAGAGGATCCCTCCATCTCCTAGCAACCAATATGGCTATCTTTTTGAATAGATGCTGCATTTACAGTGGGTGCATAACCTTTATGTGGAAGCATTTGCAAATTTAGCAGTCAGGACTCATATGAATTCAAAGCAAGTTGTTAAACTGATCCCAGAGCCAGACTTGTGATAGAAGTCTCAGGGGGTCTCTTCTCTTGGCAAAAGCGAACACATGTGCTGTGCACGATTCCGCTTCCTGTGTTGCTTGAGCCTCACATATTCTGCAAATGAAAAATGGCCCTTTAAATAACCTGTTTGCAGAACTTTTATCTATTCAAAAAGAAGAAAAACAAGCTAACCTGAGGAAATACAAAGATTTTGCTTTGCAAATTACTATCTTAATGGAAAGATTATATCTCAAGAAAGAAAACGTCTAGCAGGAGTTCATTTGTTAAAAAAATTTTTTTTCAAGTAATGAAAACATTTGGAATTCAATCATCTCTTTTGCTACTGCATTTTGATTATTTGTAAAATATTAATGTCGTTTTCATTCTTTCTAAATCTTACAATAGGGACTTTCTGCATATTCAAAACATTGGCTGAGGTTCCTAATCTTGCTCTGAGATAAATATTATAATAACCAGATTATAAATGAATCATCTGAGGAGCAAAATTTATAGAATAAGAAGAGATAGAGATGGGAACAGAAATGCTTTCTTGTAATTTCTGGTTGTACAAGGTTGTGTTTAACAGCAGAATGAATATTATCATTAAAATTAAAAAAGCAATATTTATCTCACATGGGCATGTGCCCTGTTAGAATGAGCATACGGTTTTAAAAGAAGAACATTTAAATAATTAAAAAAATTTAAAAATGAACTCTCTGAAACCAAACTTCTGTATGTGAAGTTCTCACTGTATGAAAAAGAATGCACAAAAATCTCCACTGCTCGTCAACACACACCTGCCTGCCAGTGCCAGGGCACATTACTCTGCTTCGTCTTCCCCACGGAGGGTTGGACGACTAACAAATCTGAGTTTTGGCACATGGTTGTGAGGGCGGCAGAGTTTGCCATCAGACCATCCTCTTTCCCTTTTCACTCCTTCTCCTGACTTTTCGGATTTCTCCCTCTCCTTCTCCCCTAAACAGGAAACACTCGGATAACCAGGTATGACGCTTGTTTATTTATTGAATCATTTTACTTTCATCTTAATTCACTTGTCTTCCATAATAAGGAACTATGCATGTTAAGTCTCTTTGTTCCCCCCCAAATCTTCTTCTTTTTATTAAAACATTTTCAGGCATCTGTAGTAACCGTCCCTGACATTTCTGGAGTACTTTACAGCCTCGAAGGAGCTTCACTTCATCAGTCGGTCTTCACAATGACCTTGTGTGTGTTATTTTTTACTGACACCACCACTTTTATACCTGAGGAAACTGGGCTTTGGAGAGATTACCTGACTTGCTTGAGCTCACAAAGCTAGTAACAGATGGTGCTAGAGTTCAAGAGCAGGTCGGCTTTGTAGGAATCATTTGCTCTTCCCACTAGATCACAATTCTTCTCAAAAAGCAGGTGCAGGTGCTTCTGCAGGCAGACATTAGGTGGAAAATGACACTCGGTATAGAGTAAGACTGGATCTGAAATGAAGCCTGAGTTAGTCCTTGGGGGTCGCCAGGAAGTCGGGAAGAAAGACATCAAAGGCTTCTCCTGCTGAGCCACTTCTCTGGGGAGGCCCACTGCAGGGCAGGACACCCAGCCCTGAAAGCCCCAGGGGTGGAGGAGTCTGTATGGCTTCATCCTAGGCTTCTTGTAAGTCTTGGAGGTGGTCTCAGTTGATCAGGTCTCTATGTTCCAACCAGCAGCAACAGCAGTATCTGCAGGCTGAAAAACACAGATTCTCAGACCTCCCTGAGTTGGAATCTCTGGGGGTGTGGCTGAGGACGCTGTGTCTTAGCCAGCCCTCTGGTGATTCTTAGGCACTTTAAGGTTTGAGAACCACTGATCCAGACTCCTGCCCCATATGACGTCTGACTAACAGGAACCTTTACTCCCAATCTGAAATCTTCACCCTAAATAGCCTCTTCCTTCCTCTGTTCCAAGACTCCTAGGTCTGGATGTTGCTTCTTTTCTGGAAGAATTTATTTTTTATTAGTACTTGAAATTGATTATCTCCCCTTTACAGACTTTCTAAAACTCATTGGTTTTATTCCCATAGTCTTTTATCTTTGATGTGAAGTTTCTAACTATGTGTTGGAACTTAACAAGTGCCTAGGTTTCTGAAAGATATTTTTACCTTTTCAAAATAGACGTGGAAAGAGAGAGGAGAATGTTTCTGAGGGAAAAAAAAGAAGAATTGCATAAAATAAATTCAAAAGGAAAATGTTTTGAAATATATGTTAGATATTGATATTGATTTGCCCTGGGGGTGTCTTTGCAGTTCTTACACAGGACACAAAAGGGTGGTCTGTATGAGGTGATCAGAACCACACAGCTAGCTTTGGCTGCCTTCCTGAAGTATGAGACAGTGGATCAATTCCACTAAGAATCTAGCTAATTCAGAGAGAAAAGTCTGAGGGATTATTTGTGGTTGTTAGGTCAACCTGCCCACCTGACATTGCATGTAATATTCCTTTTTAATGAGCTATTTCAATAGTCCAGAGAAGATTTTAAAATTATGTCATTGTCAATTACTCACAACTATAGCATGGGAAAGGTGGATTTATTGTCATTTATCAGCCAAGCTCTGTGTATGCCTAAAAAAGACACCAGACATTTCAATTTTTAGAAGACATTATATTTTATTCTTTCAAGTCTTTGATCCTAAAGATACATGTACACACACACCCAGATAAAAGCTGCCTTTTTAGACAAATGTGTCACAAAGCTTTGTTTCAAACTATAGAGGAAAATAAGACATCTTTCACATTGTTTTCCTCCCACTTGAAAGCTCTTCCTTCATGCATTTGCACAGGGTGAAACCAGGTGGGAGAGCTAGCTCCAGGGCGCAGCCGCTCAAAGTTAAGCAAGCGAGCGTGCTCAGCAAAGTCTTCCAGAGTAAAGCGGTCGCTCCGATAATGTAGCCTGATTCAGTCCAGAACTCCTCAACTCAGACAATAAGAAGTGGGTTGAGGGGCAATTTGAATACAGCTTTCTACATAATCAAAAAAGCATATAATTGAAGATTGAACTTGAGCTATAGTTTAGCGTATTGTTTGTGCGTTGTCCTATTTTAATAGCTCCATATGGAGACAATAAAGGACATGACAAATAGTCTGTTGTTAAGTTTCAATGCTTCCTCTCTGATCCCCATTCATTCTCTCTTGTCAGGTTACCAATCCCATCCCCCAGATTTTCTCCTAATTTATAGTATGTGAACAAATACATTTTTCATTTATACCCAACTGGCAGTCAGACTGGAAATAGCAGAGTTACCACTAAGAACTTTTCCTTAAGCAGCTTTTCTTTTGAAGAGAAGAGGAAATATTGACTCAACTGGGTTAGGAAGATATAGAATTTAGTTACCTTTACGTGATACTTTTTATTTATTCCTTCATCTTAGGATTCATTTCAATTTTATTTTTAGTTTGTAGACAAGTATCTTTCTTTAGCTTCATGTTGACTTCACTGCTATCTTTTGGTTTCTTAAAATGCAGGCAGTTTTCCAGGCATTTTATGAAGGGAAGTTTTATCTTGATGTTCAGACATTCTGAGACTCTTTTTGTGTTTTTGAAAAAATAATTCAAAATACTTCATGTAAAAGGCCTTCATTGTAGTGTTCCACCTGATTACTCATCATTATCAAGTCTGTTCATAGTTTTGACTTTCCTTCATTAATGCGCCACCCAGCAATTCAAAATTACAAAATTCATAGATTCAGTTCTTAAAATGATGATGTTTGGTATAGGGAAAACTTTTCTGGAGTGAATAAGAATTAAAGTAAAACAAAACACTTCAGAGATCTGAAGGGCACATTAAGGATCTCTGCCATCCAATATAATTATAAAACTGTTGAATCTAACAGTTTAGAAAGGAAGTTAAAAAGAAAAAAACAGCCCTCTGATGCTAGACAGAACTCTAACTCACCACGTGACGTATGTGGTTTTCTATTCCAACTTTTAGAATCCCAGAGGTAGAGTTTCTGCAGCTTTGTTGGTAGTCTTTGTTCTCCTGATAACCTTCCTTAGTAGCTTGTGGCCTCTATTTCATAGAAGTATAAGAAAGATGTCACGGACACTATCAAGATTTAGAAGTTTTCTAGTGCAAAGGAGCCTGATTTCTTTTTAATTTCTTTATGGTTCCTGTACGATCAAGGCCAGGACTTTTGGTACTGCTGTAAGGATTGCGGGAGACTTGCCCTGACACCACGTTCCCAAGCTCAGTGCATCACTCCATGGTTGGAGCCATCGCTGACTCATCCCTGTCCTGTCCCTGTCCCTCTCTGCTCACGCTTCAGGCCCTTCTCTCGTCGCTCCTCTCCAGCCTGACTCACTGCCCTTGCCAATGCCACTAACCGCCACCTCTTTCTGGATCTTATTTAACTCATCTGACGATATCTTTCAGTTCTAGAGCTCTTCATTGTCTGCCCTTTGCTCTAAGGGTGCATTTCAAACCACACGGCAGGCACAGATGACCTTTATGCTTGGTTCCTATGTCCCCTCCAACCTTATCTCTACCCACAGACCTGGAGCCGGTGCCCTGCCCGTGGGCCCCCAGGACATCCTGTATTTCCTCCATCGTGATGACTAGCACTTTGTGTTGTCCCTGCTAACTCACCTGCAGCCTCTACTAGATTCTGAGAAGACAAAAAATGTCTCATTTACTGACATATTCCCAGAGCCAAGCTTGTCACCTGGCCCAGAGTAAACATCCAGAAACCATCTGATGATTGGTAGGAAAAAATGATCATTGAGGCTGGGGTGATGAGGAGTGGCTTCCAGGATGACCTACGACCTTGTATGTAACACATTTACCATAATTTACCAGGCTGCTAAGCTACTTGTTGGACTACCACAATGATGTTTTTGTTCGGTTCCCTGTCCTCCCCATATTTTATTCTTCCATCATCGTTATTAACTCCTGCGGACAGTGGGCGGTGAGGATGCAAGCTGAGCATTATTCCTGACTCCCAAGAACGAAATTCATGCCAGAGTGAAATGTCTTTGAAACATGGGGAAAATAGGGCCCTGCATCTCCTACCACTAAAGCTAGAATCTTCCTTGAATTTACAATTAATGGGATGCAATAGATTTCCTTAATTTAGACAGGTGCCTGCCCCAGAGTTAGAGGTGGTGGGATGCTGGGGTGTCAGTGGAAGCTTTCTGCAGGAGGGATGACCAGGCTGAACTGGGAAGAGCAGGGGTTCGACCTGCAGTGTTCAGGGATCAGAGGGCAGATGTCCTCGGCGGATAGAGCATTATGTGGGGTGGTATGAAGAAAGATGTGCTTTAGAAACCAAAGGAAATTGATGTGAGGAGGTAACAGTGAGAGATGAGGACAAAGGAGAGAACAGGACTCAGATGATATGGGGCCCTGTAAGCCACTTTAAAGAGTTTTAGATTGTATATTTGAACAACAAGGGGCAGTTGAGGGAATTTAAGCAGCAGAGGGCAAAGTCATATTTGTGTTTTAGGAAGATAATGCTAGAAAATGGAATGGAAGTGGCAAGAGGAGAGGTTGGAAAAGCGGTCGAGACACTTGGAATTCTGGAAAGAGACGATGGTGAGTGTACGTAGGATACTGAGAGACGTTAAGGAAACAGAATGGGTGTGACTTGTTGATTGGCTGGGGAGCGGGAAGAAGGGAAGAAATAAGAAAGGATCCAGGGGCTGCCCTGGCTCTTGGCAAGGACAAATGAGTTGATAGTCATATTATTCACCGAGATGCAACAAATTTCATCTTGGGATTTGTTGAATTGGAAGTGCAAGTAGAATATCCAAGTAGAGATGTCCACTGGATAGTTGGCTGTATAGCTTTGAAGTTTGGAAGCTCCTTGGCTGGAGATTTAGGTTAGATAGTCATTGGCAGAGATAGAGTTATTGAAACTCTTAGACAAAATGAGACCAATCATTGAGCGTGGGTGGAGTGAAAAGAGTGAAGGACAGAGACTTGTCATATTCCGGCACCGGGGCTGGCAGAGGCAGGGCTGCCGCAAAGCAGACTGAGAAGGAGTAGTTGGGAGGCAGCAGGGGAACCAGGAGTGCCGAGTTGCAGGCGCCATGAGAATCCTGAGGAAGCAGAGTGGCCAACTATGCAAGTGACACCAAAGGACAGAGCAGAGATTTTTGTGGAGCTGGTTTCAGTAGAGAAGTCAAGGTGCAAGGCAGATTTCAGTAGACTGAAGATAAAATAGAAGATGAAGAAGACGACTGGACAAATGTGGGTAACACCTGCAGGTGAAAAGAGCACTTATTTACTAGGGAAGGTGACGATGTTGAGGCCAGTGCTTTCCCCTTCCCCTCTCTGTCGGCGTGACCGGCTTACGTGGCTTAGAAAGTAGTTGACGTGGGTCCGGTGGAACGTTGGAGTTTGGGGGAACCGAGAAGGGGTGCAGCTTGCGGTGGGCCGGGACGGCGGGGCCACCGGTGCGTGCGCGCACAAGGGTGCGGGGAGCAGCGCGGGAGGAAGATTCAGGCCGGAGGCAGCGACGCCTCTTCCTAGTTATCTTTTCTCGAGATGCGCGAAGGTGCGAGTGCCGCAGGAGCATGGCCAGGGGAATGGCATTCAGTAATTGATGGAGTAAGGTCTGGGAGACGTGGGGAGGGATGGAATCTGCAGGAGGGGAGAACAAGGGACCCTAGGGGGAGGGCCCAGGCGGGAGAGGAAAGGCTGGGTGCGCTTGACCCTAGAAGAGTGGCTTGTTGGGGAGGCGCTGGGGAGCCGCTTTCCTCTCGCACCTGCTGTCTCTGTGAAGAAGGAAGAGAAGTTGTCATTGAGTGGATGGTCCGAGGAGGCTTGAGGAGAGTTGAAAAGTTTTGAAGCAGCCTCGGCAGTGAATTGAAGAGGGGCTGGTGATAACAATTGCCGGTTCTTACTGAGCTGTTCCATTTCAGTGTTAAGTCACTATCCTCAGATCACACAACGTTGTAGTTCCTCACATGGTTTTCTCACGAAAACCTGACGTCTGCAGGAAGAACGTTGTTTCTCAAGTTAAACTTGTTTGTTGAACCTTGCTCATGAGCCGGCTGTCTGCGGTCAAATTGTCACAAACACACGGCTGTACTGATTCCCGCTCTTGTCTCTGCTGCACGAGCCTAAACACGGCGGCGGCAGCCCCGGCGCCGCAGAGGCAGATCCCTTCCTGTTCACCGCTGCAGGGTCCCGCGCTCCTTCCCAAGCCGGTCCAAGGAGATACAGTGCGTCCTGGGAAAATACTAGGAAACTGGAAGTTCAAAAACAAGAAGGTTGAGTGACATGAGAACCCTCTACGTGGTGGACTCTGAGAAAGCGAGAGGGCTGACTCGGGGTTGGAGAGAGGCCGGGGAGGCCGCGAGGAAATCCTCAGGTCTCTGCTACGGTGCAGCCAGCGCGCCGGGCCTGGACGTGAGTCTGCAGAGACTTCCTTGCCCCGGGGTGGGAGCCGTGTCATTTCTTTATGAGGATGGCAAACGTGCAGCAGACAGTCTCCAATCAAGCTTCCAACCCCTCAAGAATTTGTAATAGGGTCGATTGTTGTCACTAAATATAGAGTGATTTACCTGCTCTTAGAGAGGAATTGGCTTAACACACTGTGTGACCACAGGGCTTTGTCTATTCTGTGTCCCCCCCACCCCCCGCTGTCATTTCTGTGCAGACCTTCACACTGCCGTGCACAAAGAGAGTGCGCAGAGGGAAACTCCCAGCTCGCCCGCGCGATCCGTGCAAGACAGCGGCTTCTTGTCACTGTTCCCTTTGTTTCACTGCCCACCTTATCCCTCCCTCCACCCCTTCACCGTTTAAAAGAAACAGAAGGAGCAAACTTATACATGAGTTTCAAGCTATTCCTATGTCAGCAACAGTATATTCTTAAGCACTACATGCATCCTCGATTTGTCTCGATGTGGTCCGTTTATTTTAATTAGGGACTGTCAGCAGAAAAAAAAGAAGTAATTAAACTTGTGACTGGCATGAAAAAACATTTTATGTCCTAACGCTGCAGCCTGAAACCCACCAGTTTCACTGTATTTCTTCTACTTGTCAGATCAAAGACTCAACTCCTAAAATTCAGCCATGCTTTGATTAATTACTTCATCCAATGAGTTTGCAAATTATAGTTCTATGTGATTTATGTCATTTTTAGCTTCAATTAGATATTTTTTGGGGGGTGGCTCTATTCACCGCGCCAGTCAGCCTTCATCTTGGAAAAAGCATGTTTTTGAAATGCATTACAGTGTTTTGTGCTTACAAAAGAGTTATACATAAGGATTTTCAACAATATGTTTCATCTTAACAAAAATGTAGAAGAAACCTGTTATTCTACTTGGAGATCAGACTCAGAAAAATGGATTTCCTTTCCACGATCTGCAAGTTACACTGAGCTGTGCTTCACTCTTTTTCTCCTATATGCCTCAATTTCTCTCCCCCACCTAAATAACTCACATAAAAAATATTAATAGAAAGCATTGCTTTTAGGTTTCTCCCCCATTTTTCTCCATCTCCATTTTCTTATCAAAATGAATGAGGCCATATTTATTTGGAACTATTAAAAATTTTTCTTCAAAATTAAACTTGGGGATTGATTTGGACGCTGGCTGGAAGGCCTCTCAGAAGAAGTTCAACTTAATTTGTGGTGTGTCCTTTTGAACAGGAGACAGGAAAGGGCCCCTCCCTGCTTTGACAGCCCAGATTTTTCATTAAAACTGGAAAAAAATATCTGCCTGTCACCTGAAGTCACTTGCCTGACACCTGAGTTCTTGCCTTTGGGATGTGATTTTAGGTATGGCTGACAGCCCATTGGCCTTTGTGCTTTTAAAATATTTATTTAGTAAGGACTGTGCTCATGCCTCAAGGAGTCGGGGTCTTGGTTTTTAGAGAGGTGGGTCGTTTAATGAAGTAGGCAGCTGCATTGAAGACTGGTAACCAGGCAAAATAGGAATGGAAAAAAACAAACACACTGAAGGTGAAGATCTTTTGAGAGATTGTCATCTGCTACCCAAGCAGATTCACCTCACATTTGCAATAACTCAAAAAGGTATGTATTTATAAATGAAATAAATGAAGAAACTTGGGTCTCAAAATAAATATGAGTCAGCACAGATAACCTTGCATTCATTTAAAAAGAAAAAAAACCACAACTGTGACATAAACATCATAGATATTAATATTTCCCTATTCAAAATGGTATTCATGACAGAATTGCTATCCATGAAGCCAAAGAGAATCATATTGCAAAAAAATTTAATGAAATATTTTTATTATAGAACTAATAGAATCCACATTACAGCCATCGATAATTCCACCACCCGTGTACATCTACTCTTAGTTTTTTGGGTACATTTCTTTACAGTCTTTTCCTCAAGCACAGATTAACTTTTACATTGTAATCAGAGTTTAAATATGTTTTTATTCATTATTTATTTCCCATTATATCAAACACTTTTGTATTTCTTCTAGGCTGCGTAATATTTTTAAAGTAAACACACTATAACTTACATAACCATGTCCCTATTTACAGTTATTTAATTTTTTCTAAGTTCTTTAGTATTATAAATAGTGCTGGAATGAACAGCTTGGGGCATACAGGTGTTTTAGGTTTGTTTCTTAGGCTAAATTCCCATAAGTGCTATTACTGGGTCAAAATTTTTGATGTATCTACTGCCAGATTATTTCCTATCAATTTATAATGTCAAGAGCAATACATAAAACATCACTCTCACTGCAAGTTGGCTGAGATTTTGTTATCACAACTTTAAAAACCGATTTGCGAATTTATTGGTGAAAATGCTTTTCTTTAATCTTTGTGTCTTTGATTATTTGTGAGGGTCTATATGTTTCATATGTAGACTTACCAGTTGTTGCTCTGCCTTCCTGAATTATCTATTCATGATCCTTCTCATTGAGCTGTACATTTCCAGGTTTCTTTTATTCATCCCTGCTCTTCCCATCTTGAATGATTAATTCCCAACTGTCATCTTATTGACATATTTAATTATTCCTCTTTCTTGAAACATCTTCTTTTGGCTTCTCTCACCCCCCCCCCATGTTGTCTTTTCTCATAAGCACCTTTTTCTCCGTCTCTTTTTTGGGCTTCGCTTCCTCTATTGCACCTCGAATATTTGGGACTTCTTTGTTCTCTGCACATTATTGTCTTCCCACTTGCTGCCCTCTTGCTAGATGACTGCATTCTTGCCCATGGCTATAAATACAATTCATACGTCATGACTTACATATCCAGCCAGATATCCCCTCTGACGCATATTTCTGATGATCTAGAGTATGTCTCAAACTAAACATCTCAAAGATAATGTAGGTGAGACTGGATTCTTAATTTTCCCCCACATTTGTTTCTCTCCATCTTCCCCATCTCAGGGGCAGCATCCCCGCTCCCCTGGCTGATCCAACGAGACATGTCTGCGTCCTGCTTTACTCTTTCCACCTGCTCAGGGAGCTCAGGAACCCTGTCTCCGAGTCCATCTGTTTCCTTCCACCTTCATTCTCATTTTGTCTGAACTACTACAGTGTTTAGTTAGCTTCCTCCCTGCTCCACGTTCCTTTTGTCATTATGCAGCCTGAAGGCTGTTTTTAAGAACAAAACTAGATTGTGTCTCCCCCCTCCTTATAATTCTTCAAAAGCTTGCCATACCACTTGTAATGAAATCCAAGTTCCTCGGTCTGTGCAAGACCAGACGTGGTTTTCCCCTGCCTACTTCAGCAACCTTCTTTCTTGCCTCCCTTTCCTCTTGACTGTGCAGCCGGATCGATTTTCTTGGGCTTTCTTGGATGTACCAAGCACCGTCCCGAAGCAGGGATTGAGAAGTTTCTGGATTGAGCTTTCCCTGACCCCTCACCCGGATCTCTGCTTTTCATCTGGCAGGTCTTGCTTTAATGCCATCGTCTCAGAGAGAAATTTCTGCACCTCCTTGTCAAAAACATTTCCCCATCCTTTTAATTTCTATAACAGCATGTTTCCTCTATAACCCTCATCACAATGTGAAATTCTACCATTTGTCACTTTATCTGTTCATTGCCTCTGCCTCTGGACTGTGAGCTCCATGGGGACAAGGACACGTGCTGGTACACCCCAGCACTATCACAACATCTGATACAACGTGGCACTCAGTGCGTGGTTCTTGAACAAATGTACACCACGAGCATTCTACTTTACCTTTTGGTCAGTAGGGAGCCACTGAAAGATCTCAATGGTTGGAATGGTGTTTGGGAAGAAAAACAATGTTAGATCATTTGGCAAAAGCCCAGAGCATGGATTATAGGAGTGCATAATTGGAAACCAAGTGAACCAGTTAGGTACCTATTGCAATTTTGAGGCTAGAAATTAGGAGAGACCAAACCAAGAATATGAGACATCTCATACACTAAGCGCAATGCTGAGTGCAAACTCACCAGTCCATTCAGTTGGGCAACCAGCGAACTTGCTTTGTAAAAGCAGATTCAGTGGATCGCTAGGGACAGCAGCCACATTGCTTAAGGTTGCAGACAGGATGGGAGACCTGAGGCTAGCAGCAGTTGAGATTATTTTAGGTGTTGGGCTGTGAGGGAAGGAGAGAGAGCATGGTAAGAAGAGGGGCGTGTAGGATTGAGGGAAAGATTTTAATTTTAAAGAAAACAACTTGAGCACATGCTCCTATTCTGTAGGGGGCACAGGTCTAATAGAGGGGGAGAAGTCGGACACGGAGGAAAGACAGAGGCCAGGAGGTGAGCACACCCAGGTGTTTGCATGCCGTGTGCAGTGCAGGTGGAGGGGCCGGTGTGGAACAGGAAAATGGGAAACCCTTCTTTTTCTTTGAGACCAAAGTAAATGAGGTGATGGTGGGTGCAGAAATAGCTAAGTTATCAGTGTTGCCATAAGCAATGTTCTTATCCTTCTAGTGTTGGTGTAAACTCCTTGAGGATGTGACATGATTTTAGGTTTCTTTGACGTCTTCCCAAATGCAGATCTCATTTCTGAGCACAGAGAAGACGTCAAAACATGGTAGGTTATTATGTGAGGTGGGGAGCCAACCTGTGCAGCATATCCACACTAATTTGTTCGAATTGCAGAGCTCATCCCGACTTATGTGGTTGTGTTCTTATTACTCTTGAAACCACTTCCAAGCCACATGGTGTAACATCTTTAACAAAAGAGCCAGTCTCTCGAATTGCTGTTTGCCAGGTCATTCCCCTGCTGCAGTTCTCAGCATACCACAACTGGACAGCGGCATAGGCTTCACTGCATCAAGGCATTTCTCCAGCCCAGCGCCCATACTTTTCAGTAGGGGTTGGTTTCCCCTCCTTTTTGTTGATTTATTGAGGTAGGAAGAGCAACAGCCTCTAGGAGGGAGTGGCGGCTTTGCTTCTTACACCAGTGACAATGATATGTGCCTGGGACCTCGTATCTGCTGCCTACCAAGACCTCTTGCCATTGACCCGTTGGTTCTTTTCACCTTCTCAGGCACAGGGTGATGTTCAGCGAGCAAGGGCAGCCGTGAGGTTTAAAGGCCTCCTCTGCCTTTGCAGTCAGCTGTACAAACGAGTCCAGGCTCTAAAAAAGTAACCAGCCCACAGGTGTTAATAGAAATGGACAAGATCACCAGGGCTCTCAATTCTGATGGCTATTACCTGCCTCTTGTTGTGACACTTGTTAATGTGGGAAGAAACCCCAAATATACAGGGGCTCAGTCTAACTCTCTCTCTGTGCTTCCTTGGCTCCAGCTTCCTGTGGAAGAGAGGAGGATTTTGTTCCCACTGTGACAGTCATTTTATCTAGCTCCGATCTAACGAATTGTGTTTCGTGACCTCTAGTAACGAATTGTGTTTCATGACCTCTAGTTAATCTGGATTGAATATTATTACCGGCTGAACAGGACTAGGCAGGAAACAGCAGCTTCAGGAGGAAAGGTTCTTTAAATGATAAATTTCAGCAAAAAATATGACTTTATATATTTACATATAGAGTCTTGTATTTTATAATGTAATACATTAAATAATAGATAATATATTCTTTATATGTATCCTATTTCCTATGTCTCTTAAGCTCAGAAAAATTCTTTCCTTTTCTTTACAGTTGGATTTTTCTGAAAGACACAGACTTCAGGTTGGAATGGGGAGAACCCTTAAGCACTCAATGTGCAGAGGTCCTGAGCTTCAGCTGATCTACAAACATGAAGGCCTTTTGTAGGGGCAACATGCCTGCAAAGGTTTGAAATTTATAAGTCTACATTTTCATATACAAGGGGAATTATAACCAGTTTGAGAATGCAGTGCTAATTCATATATGCTAATTGGTTTACATTCATGACTTGCATAAATATGTTAAAAGTTGTTTGGAAATGTGATCCAGTAACATGGATTCCACTTTGGAAATATCTGCATACGGTTACTTATCCTTTAGCTCTAACATGACACCGGTAAACAGGTGTAAATAGTTAAAAGTGGCCTGTAAGTCACTGTTTGTAAACACAGCAGGCAAATATTTCACCAAGGGTCTTGGCATGGTGAATGCCACCTTTGCCTACCTGCATTGTGGGTGAAGTCCTTCGGTTTGGGGTTATGATATCGTTGTATGGATCTCAGAATTAGGTAGGATCTCTGAGTTGTTTAGCAGAATGATCTAATTGGTGTCAGAATGACTCCCTTACTTTTCCAGACTAGTGGCCACCCAGCCTGTTTGAATACTCCCTTCCAAGTTCACTGTGACTTATAGAGATTATAAGAAAAAAGTTAACATTGGTGTAAATATTATTATTGTTTTGCTTATTTCCTTCCAGTCTTTTAATTATAGATTGACAAAATTGGGAATATATAATGTATAGTTTGTTTTCTTTTTTTCACACAATATTACAACATAGGCAATATCTCCTGCTCATGAAGATCTGTGTAATGCCTGCCCACACCGCATTCCCCTGTGTGAAGGTACCAGTCATTTCTCTACTCTCCTGACGTATGACACTAACCATGTTTTACTACTGTAAATGATATTGTTACAGACATGCCTGTGCCTGAATGTTTGTGCCCGTCTCTATTTCCTTAAGATAGAGCCTGAGAAGTGGAATCAATTTTAGTGTTTTAATGCATATTCATTAGAAACTTCTAGGAAGAATGTACCAAATTTTAGACCTAACATGCTTCTTTTGCTAATACAGGTTATCTCATTATTATCAAAACATTTTTTTACAATCCCTTTTGTTAATTTGATAGGAACGGAATGATATTTCATTCTTTGAAGCTGTATGTCTCTGTTTATAAGGCAGAGTAATTGTTTGTCATTATCCATCTGAAATTTTTCTATAATTGGTTTATTGATGCTCATTGTTCTGTTTTTTAAATTAAAGTGATGGTATTCTATATATTTCCCTTGACCTAGCTCAGTCACTCTCAACATTGGCTGCACTTGAGAGTCATCTGGGGTGCTTTTGAGACGTATACTAATGCCAGCCCCTCCCCTGGGGATTCTGATTTGATTGGCCTGGGTTGAGGTCCTAGCATTGGTATCGTTTTAGTTCTCCAGGTGATTTTGATCTGTAGCCAGAGTTGAAGACCACAAATCTAGACCATCCACATATTAACCTGCTGTCTTGTTATATTTTCCTGTTCACCTCTGAAACATTTTGCAGATGTTTACATTTTTTAAATTAAGTCTAAGCATGCGTTCCATAGAGTTTAAGGTAGCCAGACTCAGAAGCCAGACTGCCTGGGTTTAAGTCCTGACTTTGTCCTTTATAAGTTGTATCACCTTGAGCAAGTCATCTATTACTCCTCAGTTCTCTGTGCTGTAAAGTAGGATTAATTTATAGTGCTCACCTCACATCTTTGTTAGAGAGATTAAATTGGTTGGTATTTGTACAGTGCACACAATAATGTCTAGTACATTGTAAACATTGGATAAATATAGACATTTTTTTCTTTTATCATTTCTTTCATTGGTTTTATTCTTAGAAAGTCTTTTCCTGCCCTGAGAGAAGGTAAATATTGATGTATATTCTCTCCCAAGGTTTTTGTTTTATTTTTTCTATTTCTCATTGCCTCTTAAGTCTATTATTTCACTCAGTCCTGGGAGGAAGTTGATGCAGAAGGAAGAAACAAATCCATCAGGGCCCTGAGGGGTTGATGTACCATTTCCCTAACTCTGCGTTCCACCTAAACCACTTATTTCTGATTTCAGGATACCAATGAAACTTGTTTTCAGACATTCTCTTAGCTTTCAACACCCATGTAAAATGATTCTGACATGTACTTTGTTGTATTTTTGAAATGTTCTCCGCTTAACTTGGGCCTCCTCGACCCTGTTCGCCCGCACACCTCTCTGGGTCTCACAGACAGGCCAATCGTCAAGAGCCTGCAAATTACTTTCCAAATACCTAATGATGACAGATTCAACATACCTCTGCCAAAATCAAAGGGAAATTATATTATTGCAGGCACATGAGTGGATGCAAAACGACCTAGGGCCATTATTGCAAAGTATTTTACCTCCTTGGTATCTGGAAAAGGTGATTGATGGTGTGAGGACTAGAAGTTTAATGCTGGGATTTTGCAATGAGCCTCCGTGGCAGCAGGAGAAAGCACATTGTGGTAGCTTTTGTTCCCCTGCTAATTATCACCTCCCGCTCAACAGTCACTCCTTCCTCCAATTCTCCCGTGTGTTGGGACTCAACCTCATTGTTTCAGTTCATGAATTGTATCGTACAATAAGTTAAAAGAAAGGAGTTGAATAGCAGTGAAAACAACAGTAAAATTTTTATGAATTTCACTTTAGGGACGAGTATAAACATCTTCTTTGTCTTTAACTTATCAATCTCCAATCAGCTCTTTAGGAGCAGCCGGTCAGCCCGACTTGCTTTTAGGAATGATAGCATCAGCAAACACAGGACAGGGAGGCTGGCCTGCGCCTGCAGCGTGAGAGTGTCAGGACATTGGGAGTTTCTGTTGGTGTGTCTGAGTCACCCTCAGTCCTGTGGTCCCTGTTTTTCTTCCCCAAAATGCTTTAACAGTGACGGAGGCTACTGAAATATATGGCCATCTTAAAAGTACCAGGAGACTTGACCCAGCTTAGCAAGACTGGGAATATTTGTATTCTTTATAGCTTGTAAATTGCAGTCACCAAAGGCTTCTACAGAAGGTATATTTTTTGCTATGAATCCCTGAAATAAATTAATAGCACACACTTTTTAACTTTTATGAATATCACGTTTTTAGATACAGGATTCTTAAAATCATAAATGCTCATATTTGCAAAGGTATTGAGAGGTCTAACACTGGAATTTAAGTCCACTGCTGAGTCAAAAGCCGGGCATAAAGAAATGTTTGTTGAATAAATGAAAAGTTATTTGCTATATTAAACAGCAATAAATGTATCATCTGGGTCACTGAATTATGAGCCATTGCTTTAGTTAGGTCTAATATCCCATTTAAATTAAAATATTGGACTATACTGTACTGTATTCTATGTCCAGTCAGATTTCTCCCAGTCATAATACAAGAACTACTGTAAGTTGCATTAATACTTGGAAGCCACGTGGGGTACCCTTTAGTGCAATGTTTCCTTGTTGATTAAATTTCTGCTCACATAGGTTCTTTAAGTCTTTAACCTACTCCCAAGGAGTGTCTGAGCCTTAGGAAAACCTAGTTGGCTGCATCCTCTTTCTCAGGGTGATAGGCTAATGCTGGGGGTGGCGTGGGAGTAGAATGATTATTTTTCACCGACTCCAACCACTGCAGGAAGACTCCGGTTACAGCAGGTCACGTTTGTCTTGTTTACTGGCCGTGGATGCTTCTGTTGCGTAGTTCTTTTGTTTTCTCGGGTGTAATCGCTGTTGCACATGGCGTTCAGACAATGTAGATGACCCTGTCTTCGATGCACACAGTTCTCTGTCAAGATATTGTTGTCTCTCACTGGGCCCAAGTCCCATTTTAGTTATGAGAGAGGAAAAAAAAGAAAGAAACAATGGAGACAAATTTAGACACTGATGGGAAAAGAAAAGCAATTCACTGTCCACCTCAGCCCTTTGAAGCTACGCCCCCAGGCCGTTTCCTTTAACCTTCTCTGGGATTCCCAGGATACAGAAGAGCCTGTGTAAGCCAAGGCAGGCGGCAGATGACCGCCATGTGGCTCACCCCTACCATGTTACGCTCACGTCCCAGGCATTCCTTAAAAAAAAAACACCTTCACATGTCCCAAACAGAAGCAGTATTAATCTCTCTGTTAAGATCTAGACTGGATCGTTATCAACTTTTGTTTTCCCACCGATTCCTGGCCAGCATTAAACCTTGCACCAGATGCGTCTTAGGACTTCCCACGTTCACCGGCCTCTGTCCTCTGATGGTGGGTAAAGACGTCTTCAGTAGGCCCATTTTTCGCTTCTTTTTCCCATTCTAAACGAACAGCTTTATCTCATATATTTGTGTGCTCTCTGCTCCCCCTTACTCTAGATGATGTAAATGATGCAGAGATGTGAAGAGACATTTATCAGCATGTAAGATGGATGACTGATTTTGAAGGCATCTGAACTGTGTGCTGTTTATGCTGGAATATGTGTATCTACAGCAGTGGCCCAGACAGTAAGTGTAATAAGCAATAACAGTGCAATCTCCTCTCAGACTGTCTTGTTAATGAACTGTGAAACGAGGCAGATGCAGTCCTAAATACATAACACTCCTTCACATGGGAATAATGTCTGGTTTGAAATCATCTGTCACATCACTGGGAGGTCTCATTTTGGTTGGTCACTCAGTGTCTTTTTAATGTCTTTAATAATTACATACATATTTAGTGGGAAGTGCAACTTATAGGCGCATATCATATCAGCATTAGCACAAATATCATATGTATTTAATTTTCAAACAGATTTAAAATCTCATAGAGCAGGTTCTATACATATATATATCAGACATAGTTATTTGACCACGTATGCATACCAGTATACCATATATTTTACTTAATTGAAGTGGATGCAACTTATTAAGCACAACTTTCTAGGCCTGCAAGTTTTTGTCCTAGTTCCAATTCCTGATGGAGTCATTTCCCTCCATTATTACTCTCTTTAGGTCTCCACTTTTTAGGCATAAGACAAAAAGAATGTGGTGGGAGGCAGAGAGGAGAGAAGCAGAGAACAAGCAGAGGTGCGTGATTGAATGAGGAGAGTGTGAGACCAGGGCTGAGAAAAAGAAAGCCAGTGTTTTCTTGTTTCTTCTTAACCCTGAGGAAAAATATAGCTGGCCTATTGGCAATGAACATGCAGTCACCATGTCTAAAATGGTTTAATGTAGAGAAGAGGAAGGTAGGCATAGGAAAGTGCAAATGCACACTCTTTGGCACGGATCTTGTATAATTTCCTAAAATACAAACCACTTTCTAATTTCCCAAAATACATTATCCCGCCAAAATCCTAAGCATCTTTTGCCACAGAATTGAGCACATCTCACTTGACAGGTATTCAGAACACCATATAATGAAAACTAGAATTTTTAACCTTTGAGTTTCTCCTCTTCTCTTTGTGCAGCATCTCCTTGGTCCCGTCTCAGGCGATGCTGCGAGGACGGCTCCGAGCTCCGTGCCGGGCAGCGCCTGTCGTCCAGCACAAGCCGGCTCTCCTGCGTGTCTCCCCAGCAGCCCATCTCGTCTCCGGTCTGTTTCCTTCCCTTCCTTCACCTTGGTATTTTTCTCTCCTTGGGTTATCAACTCCTTTTAGTGGTAACTGCATTATTTGCTGCCAAATTCTCAGGATGCAAATTGGGAATGAAGAGGTTGTGCTGCATCATAGGAAACAAAGTTACGCCACACAACTAAGTCAGGAGAGGCCATGTAGGCACGGTCCAAAATGAGTAAGGAATTTACACTGTATTTTATTTATATTCCCTAATATAGCAGCTAAAGATTTTATAAAGGCCATAATGATTACATATTAAATTATTGTATGTTCCTTTGATATGTTACCCCTTCCTACTCATTTACCGAATATATGGTCAGTTCAATGCCCCTTCTGCCTTGTGTATACAATCTGAAACGAAAGCTTGTTTTGGTCTCCGGTCTAAATTGTCTCCTTAATCATCTTGTGCTCCATCATCGCAGGACAAGACAGAGCAGTCTGTGAACGGGTGGAGGAGAGGGTTTAGAACAGGGTTTCTCAACTGCGAGCGTAGTGACATCTTGGGCTGGATACCTCTTTGTCGTGGGGCTGCTGGTACATTGAAGGATGTTTAGCAGCATCCCTGGGCTCTACCCACTAGATGCCGGTAGAATTCCCTCCCCGCACACACGCACCATGTGAGAATCAAAAGTGTTTCCAAACATTGCCAAGTGTGCCCAGGGCAGCAAAATCTTCCCTTCATTTGAGAACCACTGGGTTAGGGTCTTACAGCAGTAACTGCCTTCTCCACTCTCTGTGACCACACTGAGCGTCTTCTGCCTCAGGGCATTTGAACCTTGGCTCCCTCATTCTGGACCTGTCTTCCTGAGACCTTTACACACCTCATTTAACCTCTGTGCAGAGATCTTTCCTGACCACCCCCTCTGAAATAATGTGCACCCCCACCACCAGTTTTACCATCTCTCTCTTCTTAACCTACTACATTTTGTTTCATAGCATTTTTCACACCTGAATTTATCTTACACTTGCGTTGTTGGCCTCACTCACTAGAGCTTAAACTCCTTGAGGGCTGAAACTTTAACGAATGTGTTATTCTGTGCAACACCTGCATGCAGAACGTGGTCTATGTGTATTTGTTGAATGAATGAATGAATGCATCAGTGAGGGAATGACTGAGCTGCCAACTCTGCTGCAGACAAGGCCGGAATCTGGACCCGCTTGTTGGAGAGAAGCACATGAGGGCATGTGCTAGTGTCCAAGCTGGAGTGCCCACAGATCTTTCAGTTTCTATTTATTTAAGGATGGTTAATACTATGAATTTTTCCCACCATGGAAGATTTATCAAAAAATAATAGGTTCTCACATTCAAGTTGAATAAGTCTTTGGTATTTAATCTTTCTTTCCCATGGAAAAGAACATTGTGAGACTATTGTTGTTCCCTTTTCCTTTTCTAAATCATTATCAAGATGCTAAAGGAAGTGATGCTAGTCATTAAACCGATGATTCCCTCCCTGAGTCAAATTTCAGTTCTTTAATTAAAAAAAAATTATATGTATGTAGTATGCATGTGTACATATTTTTTTCTTTCCTTTTCTCTTGCTGAGCCAGTTTCTACCTTAAGAGAAAATAAGCTGTACAAGGAAGCTGATGCAAAATGTGCTGGAACTCTGAGTGTTTACTTGCATCAACAGCATCCTTCTTGTAAATAGAGGAACTAGGATTTTGCAAACAGTCCCATCATTTGTGTGGACCCTAGGGCATGTGAGTTCATAATCTTCAAATGCAATATTGCTAGGGCGGAATATGTAATGGCTTCTGAACAGGTCTGTTTCAGGTTGCCTTCAAGCACTTATCATGTAGGTGCTATCCTTACTGTCCCTTGAAGAAAGTATGGCTTTATGGTTAGGGGCAGGGTCTATAGGTCAAATAAGCTGGGTTCAAATACCGCCTCTACTATCCGCTAACTCTGTTACCTGGGTAAAGACACCTAATCTCTAGCCTCAGTTTCCTCATCTGTGAAATAAAAATACATAGTTGTATTTTCCTCGTAGTATTATTGGATTATTAAATGTGATCATGGGCATGAAGCTCTAGAATACTGCCTGGCAGAAAGTTCTTAAAACTGGTGATCTTTGTTATTATTTTAATGTGGTTTAATCCCTGTTCTGAGTTAAAGAAATCCTGGAAATACTGGCTGGGAATATTTTCTAGTTCAACTGTGTTCAATTCTGGCCTACTCTAGGTAGGAAGTGGGAGAAAACAATGGGAAGTTCTTTTTTTTCATTTTAAAATAATATTATACTCCTATTTATAAAAATAATATTTGTTCATTATAGAAAATCTGAGAAATTAAAAAAATATAGAGAAAAAATAAATTAATTGTAAATTCTCAACATTTATGTGTGTTTCTGTGTGTGTGTGTATTCGTGTAGATACAGAGAAATAAAATTAGCTAAGTTATATCTCTTTTTTAAAAAATAAATTTATTTCTTCGTTTCTTTTTTCATTATTTATTAGTTAGTGCTATTTAGTAAAAACACACACACAGAATACAAAATTAAATACTCCTGTTCCACCATCCTGGGGCCACACAGCTAGCATGGTATTATATTTCTTCTCAGGATTTTTTCCACACATAAGTTTTAGATTTGTTTTGAAATCTAGTTTTTTATATTGTGAATGTTTTTCATTGGCAAAAGAAATTTAAAAATTGAGATGGGAACACACTCAGAACTTCCCTAAAGGACTCTTGAAAGAACTTATATGTGGAGTCAGCATTTTGTGAGGTGGGATGAACTTCAGCTTGTAATGAGACGGTACTAGGTTCTGTCTCATAATATTTGTTCATTACAGAAAATCTAAGAAATCTTAAAAATATAGAGGAAAAATGAATGAATTGTAAATTCTTAACGTGATACTCCCTTCAACCCTGACGAGCTGTATGGCTTTCAGCATTGTAACCTCACCAAACCTCAGTTATCCTATCAGTGAAATGGGATAATAATGAATCCATTTTATAGATTACATATCTGAAACAGGCAAAGCACCTAGCATAAAACTGGGACACAATATAACTGTGGCTTATAGTTAGTTAGTTGTCATCCTATCCCATCCAGGGACATCTGAGCAGCAGCAAGTCCCTACCTACTTGTGGTTTGTCAGCAGGGAAAATTTCGCTCCTCTCCGCTCTGCTTTTTGTTTTTCAAGTTCAAAGGGAATCTTGGAGGGACATTTCTAAATGTTATGGTTGAAATTCTGAATTTGGGGGTCCCCCAAAATGCATACTACCTACATAAGAGCTGAGGACATGGGATTGGGGTGTGTAGCTCAGAGTGGAAAGGATTAGGGAGGTTGGTAATTTCTAATCTGCTGGATAATAAAAGAGCAAGGCTTAGCCCACTATTCATTACAGCTGCTGGTCTGAAACCACGGCTGAGCTTTGTGTTGACCTCCTAGGGTCGCCAGCTCCAACCTTGCCCTTTATCAAGTTTTCTATATTGGGGCCTCTCATTTGAGAAAATAAGATTCTTTTAGTAAAAAAAATTTCAGAAACAACAGCTGTAAACAATATTATTGTTATAAGGAATTTCAAAAACTTGAAAGCATTTCTTATGGGTTTTTTTTTAATAACGTTCAGAGATATTGTCTTCTTCTGAGTCCTTAGATGATGTTCCAATATGCTGTCTGCCTGGTATTTTTTAATAGACCCCATTAGAGTTCACCCCCCATTCTATTTTAATATCATTTGTGTGTGTGTTTGAGTATACTCCTTTCTTAAATAAGAATGGCTTTAACTATACTTGGTGTTTTCCAGCACTATATATATTATTGGCTCTTGGTTTTCTCCCATTATCCAGTTTGATAATGCCAACAGACAGTTTGGACAAAAATATGAGACACATGTTTTTGAAAAAGTTATATAGTAGAAGGGAAAAGTTCATAATTTAATGCTAAGTAAAAAAAGCATTGGTAGTATTCTACATAACATCTTCTCAATTCTGTAACATTTAGTGCTCTCTCTCACACACATGTGTAAGTACTCAGTACTATTGCTATTTGAATGGAATGAATCACATCCCTATAGGGTGGGACTTTGACTATTTCACATGTTGTTCCATAAACCATTCAGTGTTTTCCACATTTTCTTTAGTAAACACGCAGAGTTGTTGGAAAAGAATATAGTTTTACAGATATCTTTTCTGATTTCCCAAATGATTAAATCACTCCCACATTTCTTAGAAATTATGTCTATTTTACTCATAGGACCATGATTTTCATAACCCTTAAGCTCTTTTTCATATGTAGGCTTAATTTCTTTGCTAGATTAAAAGGAACATGAGGTCAGAAATGGAATCTTCTATTATTGTTAAATTACCCCTATGTGAGAGATGCTCAAAACTGTTGTTGGGTGACCCACTCAACTGTGCCAGAATAAGAACAAAGATAATCATGTATTAATAAATAATAAATAGCTCTTCCCTCTCCCCATCAAATTTACAGTGTCTGTTGAAATTTATCTTCCACTATCATATTAAAAAACCAATATAAAAATCCACTCTGACCAATCTCTTACTGGATTGTTAGTGGTGATATTGATGTGATAAAAGTTTTAAGTATAGAAAGAAGAAGTGATGGCCCAATTTTTTCATCAGGATATAAAAACATAAACAATTCTCATATTTCACTCATTTAACTCAGAGGATTTTATTTCTGAGCTGCAGTTAGTTAATAAATAATTAAACTAACTTTGATATATGCCTGTATAATATAATTAATTAAATGCCAAAAACCCCATTTACCTTGAAATATATTTTTCCCTCTTGAGGTTCTGCCTTGGTACCTGAAATCCCTACCAAATTAAGCTGACATTTGTGGGGTTAAACTCACTGTCTATAAGAAGCTAGTAGGCCTCTATTAGAAAGCAAATATAGTAGCTTAGATGAGATTCATTAATACATCAGGATCTACTAATATCTTAGACTTGATACGAATGTCAGAATAGTTCATGGACAAGCAAACAGCAGCATTCTGTGGGAAGAGGAGAGAGAACAGATATATTTTAGTGATATGATAGAAGAAATCTAAGGCATAGGGAGATTCTTACAGTTCAGATGTGGTTGGCAAACTCTAGGTAGGCAGGACTCAGCACAGGGCTCCAAGTGGTTAGAGCTTTCAAAAGGATTAGGTTTCAGAGCCTGAAGACAGTTTTCTAGGTGGAAGGCATTATGGATTTTGTATAGGCACACAGATGCACTCACATATCTATCTTGGTAATAGAGCAGCCTGTTTCATAATTCCATGTTGTTACAGATGTTCTCTCCTTTGGAATAATACTGGCTCAAAGTGGAAAGTACTGGAGACCAGGATACAGGGTCAGTGTTCTCCTTAAGCTCAAGAAATGCAAAGTGCTAGCAGCAGTCCGAAGAATCTTGAGTTCTAATGCGTCTTTCTGCACCTGGTAAGAGAACAGTAATATTCCTCACTCCTCACACACAAGGAAAATTCTTCCTCGAAGAATGGGAGGTGATCCAATTTGCTAATATAAAGCTACCAGTAATGTTAACAATACTCCCCAAGCAATGAAATAAGATGATATGAACAAATTGAAACCTCAAATGAACTCCCAAGGAAAGATGGTCACATGGTTGAGAGAAGTCGAAAGTTCTTGTCAGAGCAACTTAGCAGAGTCTGAATTGTACACAGAAGAGGTTAGGGTGGTTCTTGAGGGAAAAATGCTAGTTGGGGAGACTAAAGCCACAAAGATAGTTTTAAACACTCTGAGGAAGCACCAAAGACCAGAGGAAATAAAAAGCATTTTGAGTAGAATATAATATTTAGAAACTTACTAACTTAAATGTCCAGTCAAGGGACAGATGAAAGCCATAGCTCCCAATCTCAAATGCGACCTCACAACAGGGTTGCACCTGAGATGACAACGGTGAAATGACAATTAACCAACTGACGTTCTAACATACGCACTTCAGGGAGCCATATACTTTCTGTTGTTTTCCTCACTTTGTGCTGCTCTTAAATCAAATTCAGCGTCTCAGCTATTGCTAAGAGGCTGGACATATTGTCTGGCAAATGAATAGGTCCTTTGCCAAGTAACTAGATCTCACTCTTGCTAAAGGAAGAACATTGTTCACTAAAATAGTTTGTCTTCTGATGCCAAAGGAAATCAAATTGTAATCAAGGGCTGAGAACGGACTGAAGTCATCAAGGCTGTCTTGCTTCAGATTTGGCAACCTTACATGTTCCCAGGCTTATGAAATGTAATTTACGTTTACAAAAGGGAGAGGCTTTATTACATTGGAAATTTGTTTTAAATAATGCCGAAATGAGCCACTGATGGAATAGCCAGCATCAAAGTCCACAGTGCCTCCCATGAGTCTCAAGGACATAGAGAGGAACACAGATAAGGAGGAATTTAGATTTTGTTGAAACAACCCATTAAAAAGAGAATGTATCCACATGAATTGTGAAGCCCTATTGTAACCATATTGAACTATCTTAGAGACACCACCGTGGGTTTTTGTTTTTTGGTTATTTTTGTTTTGGTGGTGGTGAGTATAAGAGTATGGAGCGAGAGGGCACAAACCTTTCTTTTAGATCCATGATTTCCTTGTGTTGCCCTAAGAATTCAATTCAAATTAAAACTAAATAGTGATTGTTGAATGCACACTCTACAAAACTGTTCTTTAAATATGCTGCCTCACTTCAGCCACTCACCAAGCTTTTGAAGGTATATTTGCTGCATTTTAGGAACCCAGAATGGAGGCTCCTGTGGTTAAGTAAATTACTCAAAGTCTCATGGTCAGTGAGTTGCAGAGACAAGATGCAAATTCAAGTCCCCTAGAGCCCAAAGCTCTCCTCTTTCTGCTGTGCTTCCTGTGCTTCATGTGAAGGTCAAGGAAGGGAAAAAATACAGAGAGTAAAAAATGTTTACATCCCCCACCAAACTTCCCCTGAGAGCTGTTGTGCCCAGAACGGCCACTTTTGTCCATGTAAAATGAAGCAGAGAGCTGAGGCGATTTGTTCAATGTCCCCAGATCTTTTCCTCGGTACTCTCTCTTGGGGAGCACAGGGCTTTGGCCTTGGCCATCTGCACCACGTTGCCCCATTTTCCTTCGCCTTTATAGACATGGCCGTAAGCACTGAGGGTGGAAACAATCCTTGGAACCAAATGACACAATGTGCTTAGACAGGTAAGGCTTTGGGAAATGCAAAGTTAGAGGCCTCCTCCTAAGTTTGTAACTAAGTCCCCATACCCGGTGGGAACAAAGAATGTAAAGCACAGAGGGTAAAAGGAATTTCTTTTCACTCCCAATATACAGAGGAGAAGGCATTTTCCAGATTTTAGGGAATTTTACAGTGATATTGAAACGTATTTAAAGTATTTATTTTTGTCAAAAAATAGCATTCATTTTTGTTAAAATGGAAAATGATGGAGAAGATTGTTTTCCTCCAACTTTTTAGGATGGTATCTCACTGGCCTCCCAATTATTTAAGTTATTTTGATATTCACCAAAGTTTACTCATCCTTCACAAGTGATTTTAAAAAAATAAAAAAGTTAATCACTGTGATTATTAGATGATACAGATGTCACAGCGTAACCTGGGAGCTTGTGCTTACCAGCTCCAGTTTTATTTCTTTCTTTTAGTTTATTGGATTTCATTTTAGCAGTGTACCACATTTAGGCACACAGTTCACTAAGCTAAAAAAAGGCAACAAAAAGCCTAATGCCTTGAGGACTAATGGACCGGGATGTTTCGTTACAACATCACAGCAAGGTTTATATGTGGAGCCGTCTTCCTCGCTGGCACCGAGTCATGAATGCTAGGAGCAGGCTGTTATAAAACACAGTCCTCCGTACGCGCATCCGATTGCCAAGCTGTCCTCTGCCCTTCACTCAGCAGCTTTGTAGTATTTTGGTTAACAAAGCCAATGTACTTTCCTCCACATAAAGGAAATTATGATTCCACTGAAGGCTCAAAGGGGAAAATTAAAGTCATCAAAAATCTGATTTGAGTAGGCATTTTCTCTGAAAATGTGAAGCATGCTTTGATTCATCCCGACCCCTGCTGAGGGCGCTACAGAGAGGGTGAGTGTGGCTCTTGAGTCCAGAGGAATCATTTATACTGTTTAATCCCACCCTCCATAAAAAGAAGGGGCACACATTTTTGGCAGAGGGATGTGAGAAAGACATGCAAAGTAGGGTATAGAATCTAAACAGGAATTCTCTGCAGCTGTTCTAAAGTGGAATAAAAACAGTGACACAAACAAGGCGACTGAGGAAGCAAAGGTCAGACCTGGGGAAGCCCAGAGCGGCGCTGGGGTGAGGCAGGTCGGTGGAACTGGAGCAACTTGGTTTCCTTCCGAGGGACACTGTCCTACTGGAGGAGACCCTGGACCACAGCAACTGGCCTTTGATCAAACGACAACATTCCCTGAGTGTGTGCTCCTGTGCCAACTTGGAGCCACTTGGAGGAGAAGATGAGTAATTTTTCCCTAGTGACAGAAACATTCTCTCCACATCTTCTCTCAACGTTTATGGGCAATGATTGTATTTTATGATAATGAGAACAAAGTGCACCATGGCGAATGTCAGGAGTATTTTCCCCCGTTGGCAAAACAATTGTTTTACATCTTTCCATGTGTTGCATACTCAGGAAAGACACTGTGGTGTAGATTTCCCCAAAGAAAATCTTTATTCAGATAAACTTTAATAATAGAAGAGTATACTTGAAAAAAACCCCTGTGTTTATAGAAGCCCTTTAATAGCTTTAATGTCTGACAAACAGCCAGGAAACTCTCTCTACCATGAAAAGCAGACATTTGCTAGGACTTTTTTCTTTGAATTTGTTAAATAAGCATTAGCCCTGTAATCCTGTGAAATGTCCCCCAGTTTAAGCTGGTGGCTGTATCCCATTATCCAGGCAGTGGTATGATAGTGGTTTTACTGGATAATGGCATTATTATGTATTAAAAATACAATGTAGCATCATTATTGTTAGTGTTCACAATCAGCATCTTGAGCCACAACCTGCATCTTATAACGATTACAATTGAAACAGTTGTAACAGCACTTCCTTTGAATCATGATCTAATGCAAGAAACAATACAGTGCAAATAAATAGATTTCCTCCTCTTTGGTGACTTGAGTTTTCCCCATTGTGTACGTCTTCACAGAGACTGAAAACTGGGAAATGTCCCGACAAAGGGTTTCTCTCACTTCCAGGTTAGAAGTCTCTGTCTCACTATTCTTTGTTTCTCAGATAAGTTCGTAAAATTTTTTCCCCATTCAACAAAGACTATGACTAAGTTCAGCAGGACCTACCAATTGTTGGGGTGGTGAGTGAAGTTTAGGAGGAACTGGTGGGCACCTCTTGAAAATGTCAGTTTGTTATTTTCATGGAATGGACTGGTTTATTTTGGCATCAGTGGTTGATCAAAAAGATGAAAGTCGAGAGCCATGATGTGGATTTTGCATATTGTCATGAAGCCATTAAGAAATAAGAAAGTATTCTTGCAAAACTTCACTTAGAAGGATGGCCTCCAGTTCCATCCAGGTTGTTACAAAGGGCATTAGTTCACCACTTTTTTTATGGCCGAGTAATACTCCATGGTATACATATACCACATTTTATTAACCCACTCATGTATTGATGGGCACCTGAGTTGTTTCCACATCTTTGCAATTATGAATTGTGCTGCTATAAACATTTGAGTATAAGTGTCTTTTTAAATAAAATGTCTTTTTTCCTTTGGGTAAATACCCAGTAGTGGGATTGCTGGATCAAATGGTAGTTCTACTTTTAGTTCTCTGGGGTATGTCCATACTGCTTTCCATAGAGGTTGTACTAGTTTGCAGTTCCACGGGTACAATGCACACTATCTTGGTGATGGACACATTTATAACTTTGACTCAAATGGCACAAAAGCAATTCATGTAACCAAAACATTTGTACCCCCATAATACTCTGAAATAACCAAAAAAACCCAAAAAACAAAAAAGAAAAGAAAAGAAATAAGAACCTAGAATGAATACTGTTTTCTGTTTTGCAAGCAGGGAAAACTTCCCACCCTCCTTCCTGAGTGTGAAGGAGAGATGAGTTTCCATGAATTCTCCCCCAGGGTTTCCCTGTGTGCTCCGTGCGCAGTGGAAATAGAGGAGAGTGATCCAACTTCCTCCAGAGGGACACTTCTGACCCATCCTGATGGATAGATACCAGATGCCACCACAGAGACTACCCCTGAACAAATCCAAGGAGAACACTGAATCATTCATTGAGCCAGTAAATATTTATTAAGTGCAGAGTATTGTGAAAGATGCAGATGTGTTTAAGGCATGCTCCTACGCATCGAAGGGTTACATCACTGCCTAATTTAAACTCATGCCAGGTCTAAATGACTTCATCACAAAAAGACAATTGTCTGAGCTCCTACTATATTTGCACAATTCTTTTCCTGAACATTCCTGAACATACTCTGCATGCTTCCTCACCTCTGCCTTTGTTATTCCCTCTAAACCTGGAACACAATTTGCTAAAAATTAATTCTGTGTTCTTGTGAAGGCAGCTTAACCTTTGTGGCCCTCAGTGTCCTTGTCTCTAAAATGAAGTGTGTTTGTGCTACTTTCTTCAGTGGGTGTCCGGAGGAACCTGCTGAAACGACAGAGTCCAGGTATCTGGCTCACAGGGCCACTTCCCTTCATCTGTTCTACATATTGCTAATATTGCTTTTGAAAAATAGCTTCCATTGCCTTTAAATTACTGAACTAGACAGTATCATAGGCTCCTATGTCTATAAAATTGTGTGATTCTTGCATTCCTGAGAATGAGGATCCAAACCGACCTGCAGGGATATTCTTGAGGCGCTCAGCCTTCAGAGCCCTCAGAGATGCCAACACTAACTGCTGGCGGGAACTGTCGTGTGGGTGTTCAGAGTCCTGACATCTTACTTTATTCTAGCTCTGCAGCCTTATCTTTCCAAACGGCTTGAAAATTTAACCAAAGTAGACCATCTCCGATTTCCAAATTAACTGGTGCTTTCCGCTGTAGGTCTTTGTTGATACTAACTCTTTTGTCAAAATCATATCCATCCAACAAGATCCATCTCAGAAACCAAAGGTTTTATCTTACCGCACTTGCTATATTTTGCTTCATGGTATTCTCTTTTGTTTGTTTTCTTATTTTTTTCTAAGCGTACACTTCAGGAGTTTTGAGTACATTCACAGTGTTAATGTGGTACAACTATCAACACTATCTAATTCTGGAAAATTTTCATCACCCCCCAAAGAAGTCGTAGAACCACTAGCAATCATGTTCCGTCCTCCCCCTCTACCCAGCCCTTCACAACTGCTCATCTACTTTCTGCCTCTGTGGGTTTGTCTATTTTGGGCATTTCGTATAAATGGAATCACACAATATGTGATCACTTGTGACGGGATTCTTTCACTTATCAGGATGTAAACTTGGAAAAAGTTCATCCATGTTGTTTTGTATATTAATACTTCATTTCTTTTTATTGATGGGTGGTATTCCACTGTATGGATATGCCACATTTTATTTATTAATTCATCAGATATTTGGGTTGTTTCCACTTATGGCTACTAAGAATAATGCTGCTGTCCTTGTTTTTGTGTGAACATATATTTTCAATTTCTTGATTACCTAAGAGTGAAATTATTGAGTTGCATAGTACCTGTGTCTAAGATTTTGAGGAACTGCCAAAGTCTTTTCCACAATTGCTGAACCATTTTGCATTCCCACTACAAATGTATGAGTGCTCTGATTTTCCCACATCCGTGCCTACACTTCCTATTGTCTGTCTCTTAATTGTAGTCATTTTAGTGGGTATGAAGTGGTGACCCCATGTGGCTTTGATTTGCATTTCTGAACAACTAATGTCTATACTACCTAAAGTGATTTACAGAATCAATGCAGTTCCTCTCAAAATACCAACATCATTTTTTACAGATCTAGAAAAAATAATTCCACACTTTCTGTGGAACCAGAGAAGACCCCGTCTAGCCAAAGCAATCTTAAGCAAAAAGAACAAATTGGGAGGCATCAAAATACCAGACTTCAAACTATACTACAAGGCTATAGTAACCAAAATAGCATGGTATTGGCACAAGAACAGAGACGTAGACCAATGGAACAGGACTGAGAACCCAGATATAAAACCATTCTCCTTCATTTTTAAAGGAGAGTTTTACTGGATACAGGATCCTTGGTCAACAGTCTTTTCTTTTCCTACCACTTTAAATATGTTACCCCACTGCCTCTGACATCCCTGGTTTCTGATGAGAAACCCTGTTAATCTTATTGAGGATCTTTTATTGATAATGAGTCATTTCTCCTTTGATACTTTCAAGAGTCTCTTTTTTTGTCTTTGGCTTGCAGCAGTTCGATTGCTGAAATGATGTATTTATGCATGGTTGTCTTTATGTTTATTCTATTGGAGATCATTGAGCTTCTTGAATGTGTATATTGATGTTATTTTATCAAACTTGGAAAGTTTTCAGACATTATTTCTTCAATTTTTTTTCTTCCCCTTTCTCATTCTCTTCTTCTGGAGCTCCCACTACACATATGTTGGTAAACTTGATGGTCTTGCACAGGCCTCTGAGGCCCTGCTCATTTTTCTTTATTATTATAATATTTTTCTCTCTGTTCTTCAGACTGGATAATCTAACTGACCTATCCTCACATTTGCTGTTTCTTTCTTCTGCCAGCTCAAATCTGCTGTTAAGGCCGTTAATAATTTTTTCATTTTAGTTATTGAACTTCTCAGCTTCAGAATTTCTACTTGGTTGCTTTTTGTAATTTCTATCTCTTTATTCATATTCTTTATTTGTGAAGACTTTATTCTCATAATTTTCACTAGTTTCTTAGACATGCTTTTATTCAGTTCTTTGACCATATTTATAATAGCTGATTTAAAGTCCTTGTCTAGTGAGTCCAACATCTGGGCTTCCTCAGGAAAGGTTTCTAATTCCTGCTTTAAAAAAAATGTGCATGCCATAGTTTCTCGTTTCTTTGCATGTCTTATAAATTTTTGTTGAAAACTGGACATTTAAAATTATATAATGTAGCAAATTTGGATATCAGATGCCCCACCCCAGGGTTTGTTCTTGTTGCTGTTTGTTTAGTAACTTTCCTGAACTAATTCTTCGAGTTCTGTATTCTTTCATGTTTATGGCTACTGAAGTCTTTCTTCAGTTGGCTTAGTGTCAGTCAATGATTGAATTGAGATTTCCTGAAATGCTCTCAACCAATCATTGTCCCAACCTTTGCCATGGGACTCTGTGTGTATGCTGGGTCGTGCCTTCAGTGCTCCAGGAGAAAGGTACTACTCTTTGATAGCTTTTACTTCCTGTTTGTGCAGAGGCTCAAGGTCCACTAGAAGGGAGATATTGGGGCCTTTTCAAGTCTTTCCTGAGCCAGCACATGCACGTGGCTTCTCAATTCCCAGGAATATGTCAGAGTTTTTCAAATACTCTATACACATCTCACTCCTCAGATTTTCCTTCATCAGCCTCACACTTGCCCCAGCTGTATCACTGCTTCAGGCAGCCATAAGGGTAAGCAAATGGCCAGTGATTATTTTTAGAAAATGTTCTGGGGAAAAGACTGCTTACAGTGAACTTGTTCTCATTATCAAATAAAGACAAGCCCTGCAAGTCAGGGTTCCCATGGAACTTCTAGACAGATTAAATAAGGAAAATTCTCTGGAAATGGGGATTTTCGGGTAACTCCAAACACTTTGTGCACCGTCTTATGCCTCCTACGCTGTTTACATTTATGGCCACCATGATGGCAAGGCTGTTGGTTTTCAAGGCTATCACAGAGCTGGAGAGTAAAGAATAGAAACAGATCAAGGAGAAATGCCACAAAGCCCGCTGAGCAGCTCACTGTTCAAGATTCAGCTTGTTGTTATTGAATAAACGGTCCTGAGATTGTTGAAAGTCTTTGGATAATTTCTACAGTTCTAAAATATTGATTTTGATCATTTTGTCAGTGTTCTCATTGCTTTCATAGAGGAGTGTATTTTCAGAGGTCCTTGCTCACCATTCCAAAAGTGACTCTCCTTTGTTGTGTTCAAATGTGTGTGTATATTAGCTTATTTCTACTAATGCACTTTACACATTAGTCCAGAACTCCTTTTTATCTTGTTTTTTAATGCCAAAGCAGCTATAAAATCTAATGGATCAGGATTTGGGGTATAAATCTCCTTGGTAGAGCTTCTTTGGCAAAGAGTTAGAGAAATAAAGCAGAAGCCCACTGAAGTGCAAGCAGATTTTGGCCTTGGCTTTCAGACCTGGAACTCACAATTTTGGTATCTGATCAATTATTAATTTTGGCCAGAAGCATTGGTGGATAATATGACAGAGAGATCATATATTTTTTTTTAATACAGCTGTAAACTCTTTATTTTTCAGGTACTCCTTCATCAGAATCCAGGGGGTTCTTACATACGTGCATACACAGGGAAAATGGAGCTCATTCTCTGTTACATGATGATATTGCTATTATAATAATCAAATTAAAGACACATGAAAGCGAAAGCTATTTAGTAATGGGAGTTAAGATTGCAAAAGAAGTTTTCAAAGAGTGCAGCTCTATTATTTCTACATTATAGCAACAATATGCAAACACATATACGGTTATGCATGGAGATTCAATCTAATTAAAATATAAATAGCAATCCTCATGCTATGTATTATGTCAACAATAAACAACAATCAGAGGTGCCACAAAAGTCATCCTCTGTCCCTTTCGCATAAGTTAAAGCACATAATGAAGGGAAACAACGGATTGAACTGGCGTGTCTGTTTCCAAATTGCTTTACTAATATATAATTTTTTGAAGAGTTGAGTATCACCCCTTTATATCTTGAGGAGTATTTATAATAGGAGAAATTAATTTATTAACTGTTTTTGTTTGTATGTGTGAAGAAAATGATATGCATGTTTCCAGAGATATACCTATTTTAATTCAAAGTATTGGGGTAAAAATATTAAAAACTAAGTTATATTTACTATCTTTTATGGTTTTGATAAAGTAACTCCTTCCCTGTGGTTCTTTAAAAACTGGAAAACATTTTTCTAAAGTAATTTAGGTGTTTTTCTAATTTAAGGTGAATTGTTTTATTAAAAACAACAACTTAGTACCTTCAGGTTTTAAATTTAGACACTTTTCAGGGACATGTGTATGCACTGTTTCATACAACACCTACTGTGAGCACCTGCCTTATGTGGCATCATTCTATTCCAGGCATTGAGGGTGCAATAGCAAACCAGGCTATTTCTTTCCTCATGGGATTTTAACATTTTGAAAGAAACAGCAGAGCAAACAAATATATTGCAACAAGCTAAGTGCTAACTGAGGGCTATTTTTTGGAAAGACCCAGAAGCAAGTGTTACCATCCAACCGGGTTTTATTGCCTGCTGCACAGAGAAGAGCCAATACACTGAGACAGTCGGGATTGCAATGGAGAAATAGGTTAATTCTGCAGAGTGTTAGGCAGGGAGACGGGAGGAATTCCTAAAATCCACCCGCCCCCTCGAAAATTTGGGAGCGTTACATGAAATTATTTATTCTGGAGTTCTACAGCTGCACTGTCCAACAGAAATATAATGTGAGCCACATGTGAGCCATAGTAGCCACATTAAAAAAAAAGTAAAAACAAGAAACCAGTGAAATAATTGTAAAAATACACTTTATTTAACCCAGTGTATATAAACCATTACCATTTGACAAATACTCAATATAAAAAGTAATTAATGGGCATTTTATATTCTTTTTTCATGTAAGTTTTCAAAATGTATACTCTTACAGCACATCTTAACTTGTACACTAAATTTTTATTGGAAATAGTTGTTCTTTATTTAGATTTCACAAAATTAACCATCGAAAATTAGATTCACCTGCTCAAACTGTTTCAAACTTACTTCAGGTTTTCCAGTGATGAACGAAGTATCAGTTTTTAAATTTAAATTTAAATTAATGAAAATTAAATAAAACTCAAAACTCAGTTTCTCGTTCACACTAGTTCACACATGACTGACAGCTGCAGTAGTGAGCACTTGAAGCAGACAGCCCGGGTCGTGAGGGTAACCTGCATAGGTCGCTGCCATGCATTGGCAAGGTGCTTGGTTGGCAGTGGGCAGTCAGTGTTTGTCAGAGTAGATTAAACGAAGCAGTGGAGACCCAGTGAGATTAAATGGTAAGCTCAACATCCTCCAGATAACCAAAGGTGATGAGGGTAAACTAGAACCCAGGCCTCTTGTCAACTAGTAAAATCTTAGAATAGTAGACAGTACCTGAGTTTCAAAAAATGAATTTGGAGAATCTGGAGAGCAAGGGATTTTCTGAAAATGTTTCCAAATGTATTTGGGGGGCAGGGGAGGGTTGGAGAGAGAACGCGAGCACTCCAACAGGAAAAGTTCAGTTCAGATATCAAGGGGCACCTCCATTTACACTATTAAAAGCTAGGAAATGCAGTAACAATAGACTGAAAAAGCAACGTGCTTTACTTGGCTTCTTTTACCCACAGAGCATTACTACCACTCTAGGGAGAATCTAATTCAAGAATCTGAATTGCGTCTTCCTTTTCAAAAATGAAAGTCTATGGAAGAGTGCAAAAATGTGTGGCAGGGGTTCAGTTTCAGGATTGGAGCAGAAGCAATGACCTCAGGGGATGGGGTGGAGTGTTGGTTTGTGCAACTACCTTCAGGAGGGGTGGTTGGGGTCCAGCCTATTGGCTTCCTTGGGGAGTAAGTAGGACCCAGTCCCTTACCCATCCTTATCTATAGAGCTTTGAGAGATGGAGAAAGCCACATTTGGATTGACAGTCTTTCCTGGGGAAGGGTATGATTAGGCTAATAAAATAATGGAATTAGGAGGCTTACTTTATTTGTCTCTCCTATGGTGAAAAAGTTGATTCTACTCAACTTATTGAGAACTCCTCCCTTTACTTACTTATTTCTTTGATGGTGGTAGGGGGGAAAAATTAAGCTCAACACTATTGGCTAGAAATAAATCTTGTTAGTTTAAAAGATTTTGTTCAATTTGATTAGAATATCAGTTTTCATCATAATCGGAATGAAAACAGTGGCAAGATACTACATTTTAAACAAATATGGCCTGTTTGAAATGAACTACTTTATATAAAGCTTGACAGATTTTTATTTTTTTATTTTATTTTATTTTTATTCAGAGTATTATGGGGGTACAGATGTTTAGGTTACATGTATTGCCTTTGCTCTGCCCGATTCAGAGCTACAAGCATACCCATTCCCCAGGTAGTGCACAATGCACCCCTTAGGTGTGAATTTACCCACCTCCTCCTCCCCCCTCCCACCTGCTTGATTTTGATGAATGTTATTTCCATATGTGCATGTAAGTGCTGATTGATTAGTTCCAATTTAATGGTGAGTACATGTGGTGTTTGTTTTTCCATTCTTGCGATACTTCACTTAGAAGAATGGGTTCCAGTTCCATCCAGGTTAATATGAGAGGTATTAGTTCATTTTTTATGGCTGAGTAGTACTCCATGGTATACATATATCACATTTTATTAATCCACTCATGTATTGATGGGCACTTGGGTTGTTTCCAGCACATTTACATCCAATTGTGAATTTTGCTGCTATAAAAATTCAAGTACAGGTGTCTTTTTTATAGAATGTCTTTTTTTTCCTTTGGGTAGATACCCAGTAGTGGGATTGCTAGATCAAATGGTAGTTCTATTTTTAGTTCTTAGAGGTACCTCCATACTACATTCCGTAGAGGTTGTACTAGTTTGCAGTCCCACCAGCAGTGTATGAGTGTTCTTATCTCTCTGCATCCCTGCCAACATTTGTTGTTTTGGGAATTTTTGATAAAAGTTATTCTCACTGGAGTTAAGTAATATCTCATTGTGGTTTTGATTTGCATTTCCCTGATGATTAGAGATGTTGAGAATTTTTTCATATATTTGTTGGCCTTTTTTAGTATATCTTCTTTTGAAAAGTTTCTGTTCATGTCTTTTGCCCACTTTTTAATGGGATTGTTTGATTTTTTTCTTGCTTATTTGCTTGACTTCCTTATAGATTCTAGTTATCAGCCCTTTACCGGATGTATTGCATGCAAATATTTTCTCCCATTCTGTAGGTTGTCTATCCTAAAGCTTGTCAAATTTTTAAAAAAGGACTGCAGATTTTTTGTATCACATTTATTTATTTAGCTTTTGGAATTTTATAATTAGAGAGAAAATATCACTATTTCATAGAAGGATACAGCTTAACAAACCCAAGACAAATGACAACTACCACTGGGGTCATGTAGTCACTGTCCCCTCCAGGGATATACTCACACGAACTCCTGATGGCTGTCTCTGTTGATCCCATTGGAAGGAATGCATCTGCTGTTCAATCGTGTTCTTTCCAAACTTTACCTACTTTACTATGCTGTCACACTTAAGTTCAACTTCCTAATATATTATTTTGATAAGGCAGATGGGAGTGAGTTTTTAAGAGACTCTAATGTGGGCTAAAGAAGAGTGGTATGATTTTTCAGCATTATGAAGGCTTTGGCTAGCTGAAGTCGAGTGTTTTATTTGGGAGCAGAATGGCATACCCCCAAAATGTCTAAATCATCTTAACCACTGATGTGTTAAAGTCTATCGTAATGATCACTAAATGACCATCTACAGGAACAGAAGGTACTTTTAATAGAAATTTGAAACATACTGGGAGGCTGACATGAGTAATTTTTGCTAGTAGCTATAATCTTCATAAGTTTTGTCAACCTAAATAACAAACAGAGATTCTCTAAAAGAAAAATGATGTTTGTTTGGGAATAGGGCATTGCAATGGGAATGCATGTGCCATAGCAAACTATGTGTGCATTCAGGAACACAAGGGGTTTAAAGGGAAAGTGATGAGGGTTACATAATTGTTTTGAAATTATTATCCTTGGCTACAAGGATCAATAACAAGGGTGGTGGTGGCACCAGTCTGAGGTTGGACAGACAGTTGCCGGGCAGATGTCCTCAAAGAAATATTTTTTGTGTAGGGTTGTGATGGCCTTTATGCAAGGTTGTGGTTGTTTTTGCAGAGTCTTTTGTGATAATTTTGTTATCAGGCATCCAAGCTGAGAACCTCTCTTCATAGCCTTCCCTGGCTGTATTTGTCAGGGTTTTTGTTGTTGTTTTTGTTTTGATTTTTTAAAAAATTTAACACAAGTGACTCCATTTTGATTCTGACAACTTTCACAACTTTCACAACTTTCTGAGCATGCTCCTTTATCCTTCTCCAGTTAAACAAGCAAACGTTTCTTCAACTTTTTAAATGAATATTTTGATTCCTACCATGAGCTAAAAATAACTGAATGGCATGCACTTAAAATAAATGGTTGTCTCTTTAGTATAATTAAAGAGATCAGTCATCCAAAATCCTCATTTGTTTCAAGAAAACCTAGACAAAATCATCTATTTAAGTAAGGTAGAGTATAAATTGGATTAATTTGCTAATATGGTTTTAGAATGATAAAAATTCTGAAATTTAAAATTGACATGGAAATCAGTCTTGATAATGCTTATGAAGTAAAACTATTTTACAGGGGAACTTTCACAATTATGAATCCTTGCATTTTTAGTAGAAATTTGCCTAATTGCAATTATTGCATATGTATTGAGATCAATGAGCATTTTTGCAGTGTAGGATTTCCTTCCCTTATGTCTGAATTGTGTGTGGTGTGGGTTTGATGAATTTTCCATCCTGCTCCAGCTGGACTCCCCAGATGATGCTATGAACCAGAGTAGAAGACCAAATTCTAGACTCAAATTTAGCCCACTTGGACATGTTTGAGAGAGTCAGCCCCTGGGGCTGGTCAGAAAGCGTAAGGTTTTTCAAGTTAGAATGCAGCTCGTAAACATACTGAGATAAAATGATGCTTTCACTGTTACTACAGTGTATGTTCTTAATGATAATTTTAAAAAATCTTTGCATTTATGAGGAGCAGAGGGTAAATAAGGCTGCATAGAAAAAATCTGAAATTAGACACTATATTTCATATCATTTTGAGCATATGACTTCTCGCTGTATTCCTTTTTATTTAGAAGCACACAAATTTACTTGATTATGGATAGATATAATCTCACTATAGCTTAGAACACCAGGAATCTTTATTGAAGCAAATATAATCTTGTGTTTTATGAGACAATGGGTAAAATTATACTTTATATACAAAACAGACATTAATACAATAACACATCCTTTAACCAAGCTTTTCAGGGAATAAAGTGTTCCACATAAATGAATTTTCCTAATAACAAAACATTTTCTCTTTCAAATAAAATAATCTTAGACATAAAGTTTTAATTCATTTCTTTATTTTTGTTAGACATCAATTTACAAGGGTAAATGCAATTTTCAGCTATTTAAGCAGAAATATTCAACATTTTTAAACTTGTCCTTGATGAGTTATGAACATTGATAGAAAATTATAATGCAATAACACTTTTAGTACACTGTATCTTAAAGTCTAGTTCACTTGAGAACAACCTTGGAACTTATCAAAAATACATATTCTTGGGACTCATTAGAAATTCTTACTCCGTAGAGTTGGGTGAGGTTCAAAAATCTGCATCTGTAACAAGCTTTCTGTCTGATTCTTATCCAAGCAGTCTGCAGAATCATGCTTTGAGAAACCTTGTCTTTTGAAACATTTTTTAGAAAATGACAATAATCATCATAACACCATCTCTCACTTTCCAGCACTGTTCTACATCCTTCCGTGAATTAGTTCATTCCACATTCACAACGACTGTATGGGGTAGTTACTATTTTCACCCCCATTTTTCTGATTTAGAACTGAGTGTCAGAATGATTTAAATGTCTTACCAGGGTCACCAGGCCACTATGTGGTGAGTTGGAGTTCAAAAGCAGCCTGCCCAACTCTCTAGGGTTTAGCCACCCTGTTGTACTGCACAATTTAGATATGCAGGGATAAATGTTTCTAAACATTTTATAGATTTGCTACTTGTCAGAGTCTCTGTATGTCTGTTAGGGGTCACATTTACTAATGGGAGGGTGTGGTACCAGTTAGGTGTGATGGACTCACCTGGGGCTGGGGGGGTGGGGGAGAACTCCTGCTGCTGGGACACTCGCTGGCCCTCCTGTGATCCTAACCAAGCATCAGGACACCCAATCACCATCTGCAACTAGGTTCTGAGTGGCATTTAAAAATAACTCTATTTAATGAGTAATTTTTCAAAGCACTATAATAATATGGGCTTGTTGTAGAAAATTTGAAAAAAACAGGAAAGTATCATGGAAAATATAATATGTAAACTGGTCCTAGAGAATCCTGTTAACATGGGACTCTCTTTAAAATAGTTTCTACATATTTAAACATAAACGTGCGAAAACAGATTTGAGTGTTTATACATAAATATGTAGGTATTATTTATACATTTAATGCTATAATCTATGTTACATTGTTTTACACAATTGAAGTCATACTGTAAATAATACTTTGCATTATTCATTCTTTACTTGACATTGATCTACAAGCATTTTCTCAGGATATTAATAATTTTTGGAAACTTTTTTCAATAAATTTTAAGCATAATTTTCAATCATTGAAAGTATTTTAAATTTGCATATATCTGAATCTACTTTTGAATTTATTGTTTCTTTTTTTAGCTATTTGAAATAGTGCTGAGAGAAACATCTTTATATATAAATTTTTGTACACAATATAAATTGTTTCTTAAAAATAGAGTTATGGAAAGGGAGTTACTTCGTTAAAGAGGATAACTTTTCTTAAGGAGCTAAATAAATATTTCCTACATTGCTTCTCGGAACACTGTACAACTTTCTGTCCACCACCAATATATGAGAGAGTCAACTCCACCTCACCCTTGTACACACTGAATATCATCATTAAAATTAAATATTTGCTTTTTAACAATATAAATAATATTTTTTATTTCAATATGTAGTTCTTTGATTACTTCTGTACTTGGAATTTTTTCCTATATATTTCTTAACCATTTGTTTTTTATTCTTGTATAACTTACCTATAGTTGTTCTTTCTTATCTTTTTTATTTATCTATAGTAGTTTTTAATATGTAAGTTTTGACCATGTTTTCTATACATTTTCTAAGGGGCTTTTTTAGGATTGAGGGAATGAGTCTGTCAGGTTTCAGTCTGAAATGCTGGCTCTTGGCACACCCACGGCCAAAGGATGACCAGATGCACCAAAGTAAAGCAAGCACGAAAATGAGGTTCATTGAGGGGAGAAAGATGGGATTATAGAGCAAGAGCAAGATGTAGGTTTACGGAGTGTGATCCATAAGCCACAGAAAACGACCAGACCCATTGCCGCAGCAAAGGGAGACCAAAAGGAAGGATGCAAAAAGGGGTTGGCTGTGGTCTCAGTCTTGTTTTATGGTGCCTAGATTGGGACCTCCCTGTGGTTCGGACGTCACCATGGAACCACTTTGATTGGACTGTTGGGAGTTGCATGACCTGAGTCTCACGATGCATGTGGGTTGTTCTAGGTCAATTTCCAGACTTTATGGTACCTATGTTGCTTGGCCCCTGGGCTAGAGAGTCCTCTGCATTCTTTTGCAGTTGGCATGCTAAGTTCTGATTGGCTGAGGTGTTACCTCCTCCCCAAGGTATGGCAGTAGCTCAAGGCAGGATTAAGGTGGGGCAGGACCAACATGGAGGTCTGGGGCCCACGCCTGTCCTTCTTCCCAGGTGGGGCAATTGCACCAAGGGCAAGGCACAAACTTTTGTCCCTAGGAGACCCAGAATTCCTTGCTAACTACCTAACGAGTGTAAAGTCCTTGACTTTATAACAGCACTTTTGGGTGTTCAGAGATGTTCTGATTTATTTCTAGGCTCTTGGCTATGTTAGAAACAGTTGATGCTAGTGAAAAAGTGACTTCCATAATTGCATGCTATATTTTGTTCTGAAAAATAAATGTAGGTTGGATTGATGCTTTACTAAAACAGTTGATTTTTCTAAAAACTTTTCAAGGATATAAGATAAATTGGGTTTTTAACTTATTTTTACTTCAACTGTGTATGTCCAGCTTCTGTTTACTATGTGCTAAAAACATGATCTCAATTTCTGATATGTTATATCAATCTCAGAGAGGTGTGACCAGGGATCCTCAAGTATCCATCCAAAAAGTTTTTATGTTTTTTTATTATATCAATTTTCTTATTCTTACAAATAGTAATGCATATTATATGCTTTGGCATTTACTGACAATTTAAGTGTATGTTTTAGTAGTATGACTCAACCTTTTATAAAAACATTCTACAGAATTATTTTAAAATAACTATAGAAGAAATAAGAAATATTCTCAGGTTTAAAGTTGCAGTGGAATAATTAAGAACAGTGGTTGGTTCAAACAGACTTTCAGAGAATTAAAACTATACACCATGAAACACTACACTTAACTTTGTAATTAAAAATGCACTTCTTTATTCAGAAAATAATTATTTTATTTTAGAAGGAGAAGAAGCTAACCAAACCAAACTCCACAGAATCTAGTGAAATTCTCATTGGTTCCAATTTCACAAAGGTGTCTGAAAACCTTATAGATGGTTGGTTCTTCTACTTAAAAAAATTAAAAACACAAAATAAAGGAAACTTATTTTTTAAAAATGGGGGTAGGGACATCAAGGTCTTAATAGTGACTCTAATGACTTTAAAAATATTTAAAATAGAAACAGAAAAAGATAAGAAAATAAAACAACTTTTTGTGAAAGGAATAAATTTTTGATTTAAAAAGCTACATGCAGAATGAGTTTTATGCAGAGGATTTTAGTAAATCTAATTCTGGCAAACACTGTCTTATGTTGATAAACCTGGTAGCCAAATTCGTAACAATGAGCCCTGAGTGCCTGCTTAATTTCCTCAAGGTAGCATGTGGCTGTCCATCTTCTAAAATCAAACCACTTTTATTCAAACCTCTCCTCTCTTAGATGCATCCAATTCTTTTGCAAATCTTTGTTTACCCTCAAATTTATGACCCTTCACAGGGATTGTGTGGGTGGCTGGAGCATCTGGTCTGCCGTCCATTGCTCTCTCAAACAACAGAGGCAGCAAACAGCTCTGCAGTGTCCAAATGCAAACGCCTTGCCCCATGGTGGAGCTGCTCTACGTGTATGTTCATTACTCACACTCAGTTAGGGACCCAGAGAAGGCAGAAAAGCCGGCATTATCTTATCAATCTTGGAAGAAAGCATCTTGTGAACGTTACCTCATGTTTCATTTGGTTGATTCAGCCAAAGCTGGGCCCATCTCCACCTCCCATCCCGCCCCTTCCCTGGACACCATGCCTCTTGCCACCAGCTGCCACTTCCCCAAGGAAGACGCTTTTGGTGGGAGAAAGTGCTGTAGGAAGATTCAAGTGAACACGTTATTGTTAACCTGCAGCTCTAAAGACTTTTTCCCCCTTGAGAGCTGTGTACAAATCCCAAACAGGTGTACTGAGTCATTTTCCTCAAGCATCGTGGACTTGTTATTGGACTAAGCACAGCATCACACATATTTGGCACATATTTGGAATGTGGCATTCTACTCTGGATCTGTGCAGTTTGTAGCCAATTATGTGACTCATCTATTCACATCTCTTTGTTTAAAAGAGGGATAACAGCAGTGCTAGGTGAGTGGATGTCTGATGAGCTTCCAGGGCTGCCAGCGAAGACGAGCTTTGCTCTGGGTGGTCCGGTCCCTCCCCCTCTTCCCTTCGTGTCATGTGCATCTAGTTGTGCCCCTGCTTCCTCACCTGCACGGGATGGGGAACCCTGCGGGGGTCAGAATATCCATGAACGGCACCCCTGAGTGCTGTGCAAGGGGCAAAAGACAAAAGGTTTCGGGGGAGGAGGCAACAGAAAGGGGCCCTGAAAGCAGAGATATTGGAGCAGGCAGAACACAGGAGGAATAATTCCTCGTGTTTGATAGTACAGTAGGAAGATTATAGTTAACAATGATTTATTTTATATTTCAAAATAGCTAAAAGACAAGAACTGGAATATTCCCAACACAAAGCAATGATAAATGTTTAAGGTGATGGATATGCCGATTACCTGGATTCGATCATTACACATTGCATGCTTGTATCAAAATATCACATGGACCCACCCAAATATGTGCAACTATTATATATCAATTAAAAAAAATAAAAAATTATATTGTGATGAGGGTTGCACAACACTAAAAATCATTAAATTGTACACTTTAAATGGGTGAATTGTACAATAAGTGAATTATATCACAATAAAGCTGTTTTTAAAAAATAATGAAAGGAAATAAGAGGGAAGAGGGAAACCTGCTCTTCATTTAGGGGTGGACATGGGGGTGGGGCAGAAGCAAAGCACCTCTCAGGGTGGCTGCTTGCCTGGAAATCTGGCTACAAAGGACGTCTTCCTCTGCTCTTTGCTTCTCCCCACTGTCTCCTGGCACCTCCTTGGCCGACCTCTTGCCCACGCTCTCTTCCAGGTGCAGAAGACAGTTGGAGGTTTGTTCTCTTACTGGCTACCTCCTACCCTCACCCTCCCTTTTTTGGGCTTCCTGTTGACTGCCTTATATTTGTTTTTTTTTTAAAAATCAATAAACTAATTGACCAATCATTCATGAATTATGTTTGCTTTTTGTTTTCCTGTGGCGTGGCTCCTGGCCTGATCCGGTCTGGTGACCATTCCCCTCTCCTCTGCACCTCCTGGGGCGGGGGCTGCAGGAGCAGGGGCTGCTGTCCAGGTGGGGTGAGCAGACCAGTATCAAGGCAGGGCTTACTGGCTCTTAGACATGGTATCTAACTTATTTTTATATGTTAAGCAACTTTAAAGAATGTATGAGATTTTTACATTCCTAAAAATGGGCCAAGAGTTTAAAATAAATGAATAATACTAAAGTATGGAATTGGAGCAAGCCAGCCAACTAGTCCAGGGAACGAAAACCCGGGGCAATGCTGATGAAAGCAGAAACTTTAACCACTGCAACTATATCTACTTCGTTGCCTTCTGTGCAAAGTTATGCCCAAGAACCAAGGCTAGTTATTTAACTTCATGTAAATAACATGCTACTCACTAGTGTTTATAGTGTGCTGAGCAATACTGAAGATGGAAAATCTTTGTGGCATAACTGAGTTAATTCTACCAAAGGGCTCTGTGTTCTATATTTTACAGACTATCCTTATGGTAAACTTTAGAGAATTTTTAAATTGTGTCTGATTGTCTTTCCACGTTAAAATTCAAAATGTTTACTACCAAGGAAAAATAATAATTAAAAAGTGCACTTAGGATTCAAAATCAGGAAATATTTTTAAAATACTCCTCCCAAAGATTTAATGGGTTTTAGAAGGCAGAATTGACTTTGTTGGGTTTTAGATTTCACAAGGTGAAGACGAGATTTGTTAATCTTCCCATGAAAACAGAAGTGTGCCTTATGTCACCAGTTCTCATCTGCTCCTTGAGGAAAGTCAGCCCCACCAGCATGCCACCCCTGCTCCCCTCCAGAATCCCCATCACACGCCTGGACTTTGGTAAATGGAATGCTAAAGAGAGAAGTGCATGCTGGACTGCAGGCAAGGCTCCGACAGCAGGCTGGGCAGCCGGGATTGGAGTCACTACAGGACAGGGGACAAAGGCCAGCTGATGTGCACTTGGAATAAACAGAGTAGCCCCAGCAGAGGAGCCATCTGCAGCACCACCACACATGCAGGGTTCCAGCGCCGCCTTCCTGCCCACCTTCCTGCACCTCGACTGGTGAGCAAGGCAGCCCTGACCCTCGCTCTGATTCTGTAGGAGGCTTCGCTCCACAATCACAGCCCGTTTTGTTTGTATACAAAAGAAACACAGAGGGGAAGGGGGCTCCTTAATATGCAGGTTTGTGTTGTTTCATTGCTTGTTAAAATGTCATAGGTCAAATTTCTAGATCATCAGTGAGATTCAAATGAAAGTTAAATGAACTCAGATCTGTTGAGGCCAGTTATGTGCTTGGTTACTGAGTGATGAGGAGACCAAGACGTTGATTCTGCTTTCAAGAAGCCTACAGTTCAGCAGCAGAGATAAGACCTAAATACTTAAAAAAATCATACTAAAAATAACACTAAAAAGCTTAATTGACATTTTAAAAGTATCACCTAGACAGTCTCCGATTTAGAAACATCTAACAAATTACCTATATGCATAAGCCCTTCATCTTACTGTAGAAACCATTATCTGCCCCCAAAACTTTGGGAGAGCCCAAGGCTCCTCACAGAGGTCCCCAAAACCTCCTTGGCAAAATCCTGGGGTCCTGGAAGAAGCTTCTGGGGTCATTTAGAGAAGGCAATTTCAGCTTCTGTTAGGGACAGTTAGTTTCTGGCATCCCAAATCGAAACTGAGAGAACATGTTCACATAGAAACAACACTAAAGTAGGTGGCCTGTTCAAAACTAAGGTTAATACGGTGTTATATTGAAGTTGAGTAGTAATTTGTGCTAAATAGATATTTGGGAGACTGACTAGGAGAACAACCGTTATTTACAATATTAATTTTATTAAAAAATGTATTCCAAATACCATATGCCTGGCTTCTTTACAAATATACATTTTGGAAATCAGCCCATATATAAGCCAGAGCTGACCATGAGAGAGATGTCACAGGTGGTCTTTCATTGACTGCCAAATTAATAGCACCAGCAAAAATGGTTATTATGGCTTAGAGGCAGAAACATCTCACTTTCACCCGGGAGGTCCGGAAGATGAAGGATCCCAAGGTGTTGGCCCCTCCAGGCCCTCGAAGGGAAGGCAGATAAGGTGCTTTGTAGCAATCCAGACTCAAGAGGAAAATGCATTTGTAAAAATCAGTTGCCAGCAAGTCCTTCTAGGCCGAGCCCTCTCTGTTCTACCTTACTCTTCCTTTAAAAATACATTCAGTCAAAGAAGGGCGAAAATCAAACAGTAATAATTAAGGACCAATGTCTAATTTGGGAGGAAAGGGGCCCAGACAAAAAATTTTACATTGAAAATTGATATAATACAGGTTTTCTATAAACCAGTTGGTATACATATTTCCTAATGCTGATTATACCGAAAATTAAGTAACTAGAATAATTAATTAGCTTCAGCTCTTTGGTCCAGATTCTCCCTAGTGTGTAAATTACCAGCTGGTTGTGAATCGCAGGCCCAGGGACTCCCTGACTTCTTTTTTTCAGTGTCGTTCGTGGACGCCTAAGAGTTAAGGAGACACTTCTGCTGCCCATCCAGGGAACGGTCACCATGCAGGCCAGAACAGGCACCCTCTGTTTCTTATCTGGTGGCGCTCCCCACCCCTTGGCGAGTTTACTTATCTATTAAAAGGACAAGAGAGTGCTCTGGGGAAGACACCAGCGGCCTTGCACTTCACTCTCTCACATCACAGAACTCTGCCGGAAGGATTCTTTCTGAAATGGTGCTTCTTATCTTGTTTTACTTTGAAGCCCCTTCAAAGCAGAGTTCTGGCCCAGGCTGGGCTGTGGTGTAGATCCGAGATAAGTTCTGCTTCATGGAGGAGCCCTGGGCTCTGTGAAGAGAGCGTGCAGGTCCAGTGCGCTGGTGAGTTCGTTTCCATGCTAACGACTTTGTGGGTACAGTGTATTCTTCAAAAACCACAGCCAGATCAATTTCACCGCTTGGAGTCTCTTCTCCATTTTTGAGGTGGAATTCCTCATCAGCAGTTTTGTGACAACTTTGTTTTCCCCCTTTTAAATAGGGCTGGCTCTTTTACTGAGATTTGGGTCTGTGTCTTTTAATTTTAAAACTTTGATTTATCTCAAAAGCTGTATCTAGTGTCCACACACAAAGTTTTGTAAATAAAGTTGTCTTATAATTGTGTGCCAATATAAGTAAATGAAGGGCATTATCATGGGAATGATACTTTCATGTGTTTTACTAAAGGTTAAAGTATATGCATGTGAGAAATAAATCTTGAAGGAAATATATTGAAAGGATAAAATCCTAACATATTGTCAGCATTGATCTATTTAGCTATATTATAGCATACCTAGGGAACAGTAAGAAAAAGCAGGTTCATTGGCCATCTGTGATATGTAGAGTTTTCAGGTTATATTAAGAGTTATCACTACTCTGCTATGCGTTGTTAATTCGGCTTATCTAGTACCTAATTATCGAATGCTACTTTAAGGTTGGATCTATTCATTTTTTAAAAAACAATAATTACGGATTTTCTTTTCAGCTCTTATCACAGAAATTTTTGCTGCAAGAAGACTATTTCTAGAAAATGGCCAACTTACTTCTTCCTATTAGCAGCCAACATTAAAACAAGAAATGCAGTGTGGCTACATGTTGTCACTGGGCAGCTGGAAGTAGACACGTTAGGGCAGGAAAGAAATATTGATAAAAAGACCCATTTTGGTGACCTGTTTTTGTGTTAGGTTCAGTCTTGCTTTGAGTGTAAGTGTCTGCCGTGAGGTGTGTGTGGGTGATCCCCAGCTGGGGAAAGCTCATTTGGCAGAGCACAGGGATGTCATTGCTTGCCGCGTGGTCCATGGGGGTTCTCAGATGGTTGACAGAGGAAGGTGGCTTCCGCAAGCCAGAAGCTCTAATTAGCTCAGCCTTCTCTGGTGTCATAGCTGGGAGCCCTGCTAAGACAAACAGACATGATTGCGTACACTTCCTCCTCATGAAAAAAATTAAAAAAAAGAAAGAAAGAAAAAAAGAAGAACCTCAGGCTCTTCTGGACATTAAGATCAGTAAAGCAGCAAAGTTTAATTCTCACTGTGATTTTTAAGTTGTTTTTTGCATGGCTTAGAGATTTTGGCAACATCTCCATCAATGGGACAGGGGCAGTACTAAATTGGTCTGTGCAGAACCTCACAGCAATCCTACCCCAGGAAGTCCCTTGCTTCAGTAGAATTTGGAAGCACGGTTTTTGCTACTTTTGCAATATTAAAATGATGCACGACAAGCAGGCTGGACACATTTTGGAGTTCTGGGTCAGGTGTGCCACAGTTGTACAGGCAGCTTAAAAAACCCATCACAGTAAAAATGTTGATTGAACAGGAACTAATCCAGAAAGGAATTGGTAAACCTGATGTGTTTTTACAAGGTGTTTCAAATTGATTGGTTAATCCTCATAACATATGGAGTGAGGAGCTACAGAGAGTAGCCCCATGGAGCTTGCAACTAACTTTGGATTAGAACTCAGCCAGAGTAATTAGTCCACTAAACCATAAAAAGTGGAGAGGGAATTCGTTATATTGTACTTGGTTGATAGGTTGCAAGTGATGCTTCAGTTTAGGGGAACATGAATTTAAAGTGTTTTACACCCAATTGAGGTACACTTGGAGCCTTTGCATTTTTGAGCAAGATAAGCAGAGTGGCTTCTGGGCCTCTGTTTCATGATACTATTCAAATGGGAACATTGTCCATTTCGTTTTATTTATCTGGCTTCTATCATCCTTGAAGGATGAACTCAAACATTTTCTCCTTCATGAAGACTTTTCTGCTTATAAAAGTAGCTATGATTTGCTGCTAAGCACTTCATTTCACATGTTTACTACAACTCTGTGAACATTTTAAAGAAAAAGAGCTGGGATTTAGAGATGATTTTTTTTCTTTTTTTTTTATTTCAGAATATTATGGGGGTACAACACTTTGGCTATATATATTGCCCATGCACTGCCCGTGTCAGAGCTACAATCGTGGTCATCTCCCAAACTGTGCTCCCCACATCCATTCAGTGAGAGTTTTCCCATCCCCCCCACCCCCCCACCTGCCCGCCCCCTGATGAATATTATTGCCCTGTGTGATGTAGGTGTTGATCAGTTAGTACCAATTTGATGGTGGGTACCAGTGGTGCTTATTTTTCCATTCCTGTGACACTTCTCTTTGAAGAGTGGGCTCTAGCTCCAACCAGGGTAATACCAGATGTGTTAATTCACCATTGTTTTTTATTGCTGAGTACGATTTTTTTTCTAATGAATGTCAGAGTCATAATTTAAACTCATGAATACTCTGAGCTAATGCACACGTTTTCTGAAAAAGCAAAGTTTCCTCCAACTCTAGATTATGTAATTAATACGCCTTTGACTTTCATCTTGATCATTATTTAAATATTTTTACATTACTCTTGCAATTTATCAATATTGCAATTCTTTGAAAGCAGAAACTATAGTTCTATTTCTAATGAAAACTTCCCGGCAGTTGGCACAGTTTACAAAAGATAGATACATATTTAAATACTAGTGATGTGACTTTATTATTTTTAAAAAAAGTAGAAAAGGGGCTTATATGTTGTGGCCAGTTCTTATTCTTACCACAACAGATATGGCCCATGTGTGGTATGAAATGTAGAAACTGTTTTTTTTCTTAATCCTGTATTGAACATTTCCAATGTGTTCTTTATAGCATCTTCACTCCAGGTCTGAGAATAATCCTTGTGGGCTGCAACACCTTGTATGGAGAGACTGGCATGGAAAAAAGCTTATTAAGTAAATAAATAATTGAATGGAAAGATAATCCTTACATGAAGAGACTACACTCCCTTATGCTGGAGAAAATCTTTTCTTTCTGTAGCCAGTCAGCTTGTATCTATGAGAGTGCAGTTTCATCGCCCTGTAGAGACATTTCTGGCCAAATACATTTTAATAGCGCTACTAACCTCCACTTCTTGAACAGAAAATACAATTTGGGGGCTGGTGGGATAGCAGTGCTCTTCTAAGATTTCTATTATGTTTGTGAATGTGTTGATGGTCATCTTCCTTATCTTTAAACAGAATTTGATATGTTTACCTCTGAGTGAATTTCCTTTCTCTGTAGAGATGCTATTTTAGTAGTGATCATCTTTTCCTCTACAAATATCAAAATCTACTTAGTAAGAAAACATCAGTGAAGTTCTTCACTTAAAAACTGCAGATGATCTTGAAGAATGTAGTTAATGATACAATCAAAGCCAACACGAAGTCGACTCTCCCAGAGCTAAGGTAAAAGCTGTTATGAATCATTTGGCATTCGGTGTGTTGGGGTAGAGTGGGGCAGGTAAGCAGAATGGCCATAGAATGGTGCTTATTGTATGAGGCAGAGAGGAAAGGAGTCAGGGTCTGGCAGTACTGCGCGGTTGTGCAGCACAGATAGCTAGCTCAATTTATTTCACTAACATCTAGGAGACATTTGAAAAATGCAGTGAAGGAGAAATAAGCCCAAATACTGCCACAACTCCATTATCCTTCATCTATCCTACATCCTACATGGGCAAAGGAACACTGGAGACGGTTCACCACTTAGATCCCTAAAAATAATAAAATCATAGAACGTCAGAGTTGGAAAAGATTTTGGAAATCCTTTAGGTCAGCTGATTTTGGGGTGAGGGGGATTGTCGATTCTTGCCTCCTATGTAAGAATCCCATAAGATCTTTCAGTTGTGATGTAATTCTGACACAAGGTGAAATAAATAGTATTGGTTCATTCATACATTCACTCATCCATCCGTTCATCCAACAAACATTTGTTGAGTGACCAATATGTGTCAGTTTCTGTACCACTAGTTCCCAGGGATGTAACCATGAATGAATCAAGGGCTTTGCCCTTGGAAAACCTGGAGTCTAGCATTACAATCCCACATGTAAATATTTCATTCTGATATGATGTAATACTTGATAAAAAATGAGTGTTTATAAAATGCTATGGAAATGCAGAGGAGGGAATAATTTCTTCTTCTTGACATGGTCTTTTAGAAGAGGAGGCATTGGAATTAGGACTTAGAAGACGAATGTACGCTCGTCAGTTCGAGAAAGGAGAGAAAAAGGAGTGGTACTGCAGACAAGAAGAGCTAAAAATACATGTGAGCTAACAAAACAATAACTAATTTGATGCCGCCTGAAAGTAAGTAGGAAGATAGAAATGCTATTTGCCATCTAACCTAAGGCTTTATTGGTCATACATGTTGCAGTTATTTGGGGATATATGAACACTGCACTCCCCATTTCTTCTTTTCAGTCTTGAGCAGGACGCAGTGCTTATTTCCAGAGTCATGGGGTATGTTATGTAAACAGCTACGGCAGCCTTCACAAGAACCTTGTTTTCCTAGATTTAGGAAAACAGGAACCAAACCTGACACGTTATCAAAAACAAAGACAGCTGGCAACGATCACATTCGACAAATACACAGCATTTTTGACATTTTTTAAAAAAAAGATTGAAGAATAAAAAGCGCCGCGTTTCCTAAGTCGATACTCTTGACACTGAATTGTGTTCCATCTCCCATCTTTTCTTTATAACCTGCTGGAAACCACATCTTCAGTTCACGTTTGCACTTTGATTTTCACAAATCCTACTGTGAGAGTCCTGTTGTTCCATTTGACATGGAACTGTAGAGTTTAAGTTAGTGGTAAAGTCACAAAATTTAAAAAACCGAACCAAAACAAAAAAGTACTTAGCCCAAAGTAGACAGCCTGGCATGAAGCTGAAGGATTTTTAACTGTTCAACCTTAAGAGAGCTGTGAGAAACGTGATGGCTTTTAAGGACAAGTAGCAAACTTAAAAACAGGAGAATAAAACCCCATAACGTTTCTTTAAGAGATACCAGTATACTTGGGAGCCATTTGCATCTTATTTTTGTGTTTGCATTTTCTCTTTGAAAATATACTTGGAAAATGCCTGTAGAATAGTACCTAGAAAGAATAATTGAAACCATTTCCGTCAGCCTTTTCTTCATCTGACTGGGCCATCCATTCCGATTAGACTCAATTCTCTTGCTGTAGGACTTTTGCAAAGGTCAAGGCTCCGCGCAACAGTACTTTTATTTAAATAAAGCCTCAATTTATTTCCATATTGTTCCAACTTTCAAGAGCTCCAGTGGTTCCCAACTTCTTTTACCACTGGATCTTCTGACACCTCAGCCAGCATAAAACTTGACGTTTTTAAGACCATGATATCTCTTCAGCAAAAGTCGAATGTGCCAATTTGTTATTTTTTCTTTTGAGTGCTATTTTAGAGGAGCACTGTAAATCAAAGAAATAGGATGGCTGGTAGAAATAAAAACTTAAGAGGCATGTAGGCATGATACCATCCTCATAAGCCCAAGCCAATGAAGGAATATATCACACAAAAGCATAGTTGTCACGTATGAAGAATCTGCAGAATTGCCTAAATTTTCCAGTGTGCTTTTGTCAAATAGAGCCTTCACATCACGAAATGTTTTGGTTTTGTTTTACCTTTCAGTGGTCGTATTGCTTATCCTTTAATCCCTTTTAAAAATTGTCTTGTGAAAAATTGTATGTACCTTAAAGAATCATCCATTTGCCAGATATGACCATCATCTACTCCCTTAACCCATCCTAGGCCAGTTTTATAATGCGTGCGTGGAATGTACTCAGAGCCTTCTTTAGTGGTGTGGTTAATAAGTGCTTATTAACTTATTAAAGAAAGAAAAAGGACCCTCTGATCTTTGCATCAATTTCCAATCTCTCCAGTGCTCTAATGACAACAGAGCATTACTCTCGGTCCATTTGTTTACATTATATGATCTTGAAGGGATAATGCCCTTTTGTTTAACTTTATTTGACAACTAGCAAATACTAGGCATGACCAGGATACAAATTATTTTGTTTTACTGTTACCAGTAAACAATACTCACTGTGCTTGATCTAAGCTTGTAGTTTTTCTTAGGTAGCTCTAAGTGACCTTTAAGACAAGCTTTATAACCACATTCAATAAACTAGGAAACGTTCTTTGGGTAGAATTACTTCTTCTCCACATACATGTCTTCATTTGCTCTTTGGGTTTTTACAGAAATGTGAGGCTGTTCAATTCCGGTAATATTACTTTTTGATCAGGTCATACTTGATTTGAAAACATTGATTTTTTTAAAGGAGGACTTGCCAAACCAGAAGCATCAGTGCCTCCCCTTGGAAATCTAATTTTGGAAAGGTTTGATGTTTAAAAAATATTTATGCTATCATAATTTAAAAAGATTTGGCGTCAAAATATGCACTTAAACAAAAGAAGTTAGAAATTTTTAAAAGTGAGAAAGTCTGCCAAATAGACATAAAAAGTGACATATTGGAAAGACTTTTCCAGAACAGATCATCAATGAGCTTCTGTTGATGTTCCTTTGATATTCAGTTACTATCCCTGAGAAGAGGAAATCTCACCTGCCAGAGGCAGTGGCCGTGTGATGCGATGGTTTAGTAAGGAGTCCTCTACTCTTTACCATTTTGTCACCATGCTGCTTTCTAAACCATTACTCACTATCACTCATTTTTTTTCCCTTTTGTCTCCACAGCTGTCTGAGTTTATTGTTCCTATTGACTTCTTGGTATTGTTCTATTTCAAAGGTATTATCTTTCACCCATTTAGGATAATTTTCATCTTTTTATGTTTGGTTGGTAACACACTTCAGACTGGAGACAAACACAAGGACACTTTGGGTTATCACAGGTGAGTCGTCTTGTGTTATTCTCACATGCACCTCTTCTCTGTCTTTTCCTAGCATTGTTGTTTCCTTCTTACTGCCCCTGGGGTCCACTTTGTTTTCTTAGTTGATCCATGGGTGAGCATGCCAGGACTCTTCCAGCACACACTTTGCCTAGAGCTCTTATTTCATTTCTGTAATGTCACCTACCAATTCACATGATGCTAGGATCCCATTAACAAAGACTGAAGAGTTGAGAAAGAAAATAGTTCATCAAATTAGTTTGCTTTTTCCCGAAATGCAACGAGCAACTCACATCCTCCAGAGAGAAACTCAGGAGTGGAAAAGTTTCAGGCAGCACACCCCTTCATTACAGACAAGTTACAAACTGAAGAGGTGTTTACCTGCGGGCAGCTTTACGGAAGTTGTCCCCCACACCGGAGCTGTGTCTTGATGTGTGGGCAGACCTCTGAAACCTGTCACTTGATTTCAAGTCACCGTGGACTTAGATATGGAAGATTGATTTGATTAATTATTGGTGTCCTGGGGTTTTGGGGTGGAGGGAAATTTTAATGTGTGAAAATCACAGTGACCATTTCTTTTATATCTGTTGAAATATATAATTTATTATAAGGTATAGCTGCATTTGGAAGCAAAAGTGACATTTGAGGGGAGAAAAGGCACATGACCTAAAAGAAAGAAGTAAGTTTAGATAATGCATAAAGGACTATGTCTCATTTCGCTAGTGAATTCACAAATGTGATAACCTACCTGTAAGTAGCTGTGGCGAACTAACATTGGGAAGACGAATGGTTCCCCAAAACTGCTGAAAAGAAGCTCCCAGACTGGAGTTAGTGTAGATCAGTTTCTTTATTTAATTTTGTTTTAAAAAGTTGTACTAAGGCTGGACAAATGAAGGCATTTCTACTTCTTAATTATTCTCAATCTGAGTATAATTTGGTTTTAATTCATTTTTCTAATGTTTAATAAACAAATGGACCATAAGCATGTCACTTTGTGGTTTTCAAACTTTCACAACCAAGAAAAATATATGTACAACATAAAATAACTGTACAAAAAAGACTATTTGAGTTAGTTATCAATGTGATCAGGCTCATACTATTATGACCAGTTCATTTTTCACAATAGCCCCCACATATGTCCAATACAGAAACGGAATTAGAAGGATAGTCATTTGTTTTGTGACACAATAAAGATTGGTCAGAAAAGAAACAATTTGCTTAAATGAAATGTTTTCATTACAATTCTGTGTAAACATTCTTACTAAGTTTGAGTCATTCATTGACAGAGCTTCATACTCCCCCTGACTAACAGGAGCACATTTTCAACACTCCAGTTCAGTGTCCAAAATATAATGTTAACAAGGTAGAAAGAGAATGTAGGAATTGGACAGGCTGAAGCCATTGAAACTTTGCTGACTTTATTCCAAGGACGTTGAACTTTTATGGGCATATCTTTAATTTCCAGAAAGGTGGGAAAAATTCACTTTTTTGTTGATGTGGGTATTGTGTTTTAAAAATAGAGTATATACCAAGTACAGCAAATGTTTTTAAGTATTTTTGTCACGTAAGGAAAAGAAATTTGTCTTTATTCAGCATATCTCATATAGTCAGCAAAAGGTCACTGTATAAGGATATCAGATCACTTAAGACCAAGGGGTAAAAAATAAAAAAGGCTATTACTGTGGTAAATGGAAAGTTTTTCAGTGAAGGTAGCTAGTAAGCAGGCAGACAACAAATCTCCTATTTCCCCCAAGTGTGACTAACGTAACTCTCAGATAACACATATGATCCTTAGGTACTAAGCATCTCATCAAAGGACACTTTTCTCAGTATGAGAAGCTCAAGGCGTATGTTTGTGTCTCTCCGCTCTGGCTCTCCATCATGCTGTCTGTTTGGAAGATGTTGAAGTTGATGCTGCATTTTCGGTGGACTCCTCCTCTGTCCTCAGGGGCTCCCCTGGCCTTCAGAGATGTCTGGGGACTCTTCCCTCTTCTCTTACTCCTATGTCTAGGTGGGCAAGGTACAACTAAGCAGTTTACTCAGATCAGATTGCACTGTTCCAGGGTAAGGTGGAATGTTAATTAGGAGACTTTTTTATTCCAAATTCTAACTTTTGTAGTATAAATAGTAAAAGTTGAAAAGTGAAAGGTAGATTATTGTAGATTTTTACCTTTTCTTCCTGAAGGATACTTAAACCCTGTGGTCTTGATAGTTCTAAAATGTTTACTGCCCTGGAGTCTGCTAGGAAGTCATCCATTAATGCCTCTTTGAAATCTTCACAAAAACCTAAAGGAATGTGCAGTTTTAAAATGAGGTTCAACCAGGGTTACAGTAAAAAAAAAAATCCAGCAACAAATCAGATGACAATTAAAAATAAGCCATTTACTAACATTTTTCACTTGTATTTATCAGTTCACCAAAAAAAGTTTGAAGCACATTAAATGTTAAAGAATATCAAAAATGCAGCAATTAAAATACAAAGAGAACAAAGTTAAGTTAAAGCAACGAAGAAAGAATGAATCATACCTTAATAATGCTGAGAAGCAAATTTAGCTCTTAAGTTTCTGGAAATAAGTTTTTAAAAAGGAATAGACTGGATTAGATTAGATTAGATTAGATTAGATGTGGTCCTTGGTGCCAGATGAGAAGAAAAAAGACAAAAAAGTAGTGAAACATATTTTTAATTGGCTTAATTCTACAAAGCACGCTTCATGTATGGATCCTAACAAAAATATATTCTGCCAGATCGTTTTGACCATGGTTTTGCAGGAGAATTTCCTGCCTAGGTCAAATATCATTCTTATCCATCCTCAGAGCATCATGTTTCTGTCCTTCAGTGTATTTAGCAGAGCTGTAATTTGTGCGATCATTACCTGCATTTTGAAATAAATGAATGTGAGTTATAGGAGGGCAGTGACCAAATCTACTTTTGCTTAACCTTCTGCTTTCAGGTACAGGGCTGGCATAAGGAAGGACTGGGTAAAGATTTGTTGATTGAGTGAATTCTTCTAATGAATACCTTTTATACCATCCCCTTAAATCCCAGGACATTATATTAAATTTCCACCTGGGTAATGAATTTTCTGTAAAAGAGTGAAGATAATATAATCTGATTGTTTGGATTTTTGATGAGATGATGATTAAGGACTATGACTTAGAAATCTAGAGAAATGGATAAATCAAATATCCCTGAGATAGGCCCTTCAAATATTGGGTGGTGAGTTCTGGCAAGTGCTGGCCCACAGAGAATTTGCAGTTAAATTTGCTGAAACATAATGCTTGAACTGTTACTCATTAAAGAAAAATCTATACCAACATTGAAGTAGAACAGTGCACATTCTTCTGTAAAAATTCAGAGATTTGGGTTGTACTCTGGCCTGGATGGAGGGCTATGTTCCTTTCCCTGTGAGAGAGTGTGGTGCAACAAGGTGACAGGGAGGCTTGGGAGCCAACAAAACCTGAGTTCAAGTCCCAGTTCTGTCACTTGATATCTGTCTGACACTGGGCAAACATTCCTGCCTAAATTGCAGGTTGGTTAATTATAAAGTGGGGCAACAACACTTGCTACTTTACAGAATTTTACTGGAGGTAAGTAACAATGAATGAAAAGTATCCAACACATAGTAGGGTAATACACAAATTTTTTAAAATGGATGCTTTCTTGGATGCCATCAATGGGGATGAATAAAGCCATTCAGCTCACCAAAGGTACACCTAAGTCCCTGGAGGGAATTCTGGAACCAAGATGATTTTGGGGGTCGATGACATATTAATGATAGTTTCCCAGAAGTTTCCACAATACCATGTAGTGCTCCATCACTAGTTGCTGAATTAAGAGTGAATGCATAAGTCAATACATTTGGATCTGAAAACCCTTGATTTTGGCTTAGTTGTAGGTGAAATAAAATCCTAAGGCCAATAAACATCGGAGTTTATTTTAGATTTTACATTGCGTTTTCCCCATCTATGGGCTTTCCTTTTGAAATCCGGGTTTTTGAATACTCTTGAAGATTGATGAATTTATAATTATAATTAATTGATTTTGTTTTTAAGCCAAAATGTGTCCCATCTCCTTCTTGACATTGTATAGCACATCTTAAAACAGTCTTTATGTACTTGGGCTTAGGTAATATGCCATAGGTTTATTTGCCCACAAGTTAAGTATTTAATGGGGAGGGAAATATTGGTTATTCTTACAGCGTATTTTCTGCTAAATCTTTGTATTCCTGGCAGCTAGCAGGCATTCAATGTACTTGGTGACTAAATGAACAAGTGCCTTCTATTTAACATCATTTAGAACAAACCTTAATTTTACTCTAGTCTAAGTGTCCCTAACTTGCATAATTGCTTTATTTACTAAAGTTGGAATATTCAAAATTTCCTTTATAAGAAATTTATGTTCATTGAGAGATAAACAATTCTCTTTTTGTTCGGGGAAACAGATTTAGATTTTAATAGCCTACACTCTCCCATCTGCTCCAACTATAAATTGTACATACAATTCATCATCATGACAGGATGATGCCAGGTCAGAATCACTGGGCAGGAACAACCTCCGGAGTCCACTGTCTTCTGAAAAAGTTATTGGGCCCTTTGTCACTGAGAGCAGGTCGTTTTTTGAGTTTGGAGAGCTACCACGTGATACAGAGAAAGGGGCATGTATTCCCAATAGATCTCAGAAGCAGTGTGAACATTTTAGAAAGAGATGTGGCTAAACATATAAAATAATAAAGTATATCAATTCCTAAATCTTCAAGCAATTATCCTAATTGTCTAAAAGCAGTGCAAAAAAATGAAATATCCAAGCTTAGGAAATAAAAGATTTTGTATAAAAGGTGTTTGAAAACAAAATGTGTGTCTATACCACTATTTCAAAGTGTTTGAATAGACATATGGACTGATAAAAATAGGAAGTTTGAGTTCTAGACACTGACTCCACAATCCATGGGGGAAAAATGATAGACCACATGGAAGCCTTTCTTAAAGTCTGTGACCTTGTACCTTTAGGAGCACTCTGGGAAACATCAAGTGTTTTGATACTTGCCTTGAGATCCTGCTGTGCTTTACAGCTGTGATTGCTACCACTTGCTTACTAATTCTGATAAAATATGAGTCGCATTAGGTTACTAACGTTTTCTTGAAAATGTGTTTTGTTTAAATCTTCTAGAAGATTGTGACTACTACTGCAGAAACAAAGAAAATTTGAATGGCAAGAGAAAGTAACAGGGGGATATCCTATGTGTTTATCGTATCTCTATTGTGTTGCAGGTAGTTGGGGGCTGTGACCCTGAGTGGTCCTTGGAACTCTGAGAGCTGAATCCACCAAATTGGCACCTCTAGAGAGGAAAGGTGGTCTCCACACTCAGCAATCTGGAGCCAGGATACTGAGCATCTGCAAACAAAACCAGACAATACCCATGGGTGAATAGAGGATCATCAGCATAGAAAAGGGTTAGAGCAGCGGATTATCCCTGCCCGCCCCACCCTGGTTAAGGTAGAACCTCAGGCTTGGAGGAATATGACCTCCCAGTCTCCGGAGAGATGGGACACTTCACTGGGTCCTTCCAAAGCTTAAATCAAACACCATCTTCCCAGCATTTCTATTTCTCCTCTTTGGATTCCATCACAGAATTTATTAAATAAGCTGAAAGGGGGACGGCTATGTCCTGATAGCGGGATAGGATCTTGCACTTAGATAAGAAGAGATGGCTCCCTTTGTAGGGCTTAAAGTGTCTCTAGGGTTTGTGGAACAATTCCCTGCCAGTCTTTTCAAGTGTGAATCTGCTATTGTAAGTATAATCACCCCTGGGCATCCTATACATTTTTATTTTTTAATCCAGTTTCTGAAACTTAAACACTGAGGATGAAATGGTGGAACCGCACCACTCAACACTGTGGTTGCCCCTGAGGGACTCTACCTGCCCCAGGCAGCCTCCCCACACGAGGACAAGACCAGACCCAGATGTTTGACCACAATAAGGTGAGATCAACGTGTATGTGCCTCGCAGAGTGAGTCTCCCTGATTTGTGAAAATGCCTCATGGACCCTTCTGGCCAACGATGCCTTTTCTTGCTGTTTTTTGCAGGAGAGCTAGAGCCCTGGAATGAGAGACAACGCAGTGCAGTGGTCAGCAGCTCAGACGCCGCGGCCGGCCTGGGCGTGAATCAAAGCTCGGCCACGTGAGACTCTAACTCCACTTCTCTGTGCCTCAATTTCCTCGCTCGGGGCACCTGCCTCGTGGGGTTTTGGGAGGATTCACTGAGTGAGTGCATGAAAAGTAGTTGCAGCAGTGCTGGGTGTACTGTATGAGTGCTGGCCTCGGGGTCTGGCATGGATCTTGTGTGCCCTGGAAGAGAGTCACAGAGGAGGACACTGAGGCCCAGAGGAAGGGTGCAATTCGCTAGAGTCATGCGGCCTCGTCGGGATGAGAGCCCAGCGCTCCCAGTTACTGTCCTGAGTTCTCTCAACTCTCATTACTTTTTTACATTTTAAACTTACTTTATTATTAATACAAAGAACAGAAACTAATTTTTAAGGGGGAATTTTTTTTTGTTCTAGGAAATATTCACATTAGCAAGATTTTATTTATTTTAGAAAATAAGGTGAACAGATAAGCCACTTTATACCTTTTATTTTCCAACTACATGTTTATATTATGTCATTAAAGTCATTACCAATTTTTAATAATCTGATCTAGAATTTTTGCTTATTAAAAATTATATGATATCTTAAACATTACACATGGTAATTAATATCTGAGCTGTCTTAGTAGAAATATTACAGAAGAAAGCTTACTTCTGCTCATAGACCTAAAGGATGACATCTTCTGATCAGCTTTTAAGAAATGTTACTCATATTATATGAGTAACTTGAAAATATGTGAAAACAAGAATATTGAAAGAATAGCATTCTAAAAGAAGGTACTTTCCTTTCTTAGATTTCAGCATTATACATTTAAATTTTTCATCACAAAGGTAAGAAAAAATTTTTTGAAATAATAGAAATAATATATACTGCTTATAATAAGTAAAATGTCTCATTAAAGTGAGTTTGAGTCTAAAAAGTCTAAAATAAAAGGTTCATACTGAATCTTACTTTTCCTTGACAGAAAACTCTGGGCTGTTTTCAGTTAACAGGTTATAATACCCTCACTGCAATATTTGTATGTTTTTATTAGTATCTACAAAATCTTATTTTATATTTTCCTGTTGTATCAAAATGAGTAAAACACTTTCAGGTTATCGCTCATGAACACCTAATCCATGTTATCATGCTTTCTTTTAAATGCCTTTACTATATTTTTCTGCAGAATGGTAAAAATATAGGTTTAATATTTTCTTTCCAAGCAACTGCAAGTTAGCATGGAAAAATATTCATATGTATTTTCTATGGGTAAGTATATCTCCCCTCCCATACCCAGTCAGGATAAAAAAAGAAATTATAATAAATCTACCCATTCCTAATAACCTTCTTCTGCAGTTCTGCTGAATTATATTATTTCTTTCCACCAAGGAGAAAAACCAACTGAGTAAGTCAAGTTAGGTCTATGGACATGAGCAAGCATTTCCCGCAGGATGCATGTGTTACAGTTTGTACACACATCTCAGACTGGTGAGAAATTGGAAATTAGATTTATGAGAAATTGATGCTGATTCCTAACTTTTCTCATTTTACAGCCCATTGTTTTCAGAAGAGTACCTGTTTCTCATGGGCCAAGGGGAGAATCCAGAGTAAGAAGCCAAAGAAAGTGGGAAGTCCTGGACTGGCGTGGTTTCAGACTTTGTGACGAAGCGCATGAGTTCAGCACACATGGCTGGGGCGGACTGTTTCCAACATGGCATGTGGTAGGAGCTTTAGAAAGCTAAGGGGGGAAGCAAGGAAGCAAATGTTTCAGGACAGTGGAGCTGCAAGAAAAACTAACAGCTGGGTCTAAGTAAAACTGCTCTGTGTTCTCCACCCCCCTTTTTTGGGTGGTTTCTAAGTGCAGGCGGGAAGAACCATAACAGAATTATTGTGTTTCTCTAACCCAGGAAAGGAAATCCAACACTCTGGCGCATTCACCCTGTGAACGAGCTTAATTTTATTCCAGGAAAAGGAACTGAAATTTCACTGTGGGCAAGATGGCTGTTTCTATTGCAGAAACATTGAGAATGCCCCTAACAGAATGTAACTCTTAATCAGGGTTGTTTATTCACACTGGGAGCCACCGCAGGTCACGCTGCTCGCTTGGTGCCGTTTGGTCTGCCCTGAGCCTTCCTGGACAGGAAGTCCTTAAGATTAAAGATTATATTTCTATGGTCTCATGCTTGCCTACTGAAAGCTATTAACTGAAGAGAAATGTAACTAGGAGTCAATTTGTAGAAAGGATATTAACAATCATTTGTGTGTGCGTCACAGTGAAAAATAGGAGGGAATCCAGGTGGAGTGATGGAGGGTAGAAACCAGCTTAGTCATTGTGTGGGATGTTGGAAATAAGAGAGTGTCTGTGCTGAAGTCAAATTTTCTCATTTGAGGTCAGTATTGCAAGTGTAACAAAAACACAATTGATAAAGGACTTAGGATATTAGGATATTAACTGATAGGCCAAATAAAGGATTTCATCTTACTAAACAGTATCTTGGCAAATGGAAACAAGTAAATATTTGGAAAAAAGTAACACTGCATGTGAATGCAGGAGAGAAGCTTTTTGTTTTTTTTCAGTCTGCCTTGATGCTGCGACTTACTCTACAATTGTTTAAATGGAACACATTTTGAAAATCTAGTTTCAATACAAGCCTGGTGGATGACTTATGGTTCTGTATTTCATAAACATGCCCATTGGGTTTATATTTTTGCATTTTATATTTGTCAAGGTTAGGTAACTAGGTGCTATGTATGATTAAATTACATTTGAAAAAAAATCCTTTAGCTTTTCAGAATGAATTATTGTTAACAACAATCGGAAATTCATATTTATTTCCTATGTATGTTGCTTTGGTGATGGTTTTAAGACTCATAACTTTGAATGTAAGGTTTGGGAGATGACTGAAATTTTTGGAACTTTGGATGTATGTGTGAGTATGTATGCATATTGGAGTATTCACTTCAACATAAAAATGAAACTGTAGTGGCATTGTCCATGAAGAAAGTTTTAAGACATTTGATTCCTTCTAATTCTCTGTTAACCTTCAATGAGTCACAAATTGAAGTCACAGAAATACTAAAATAATCTTTAATATTTAAAAAAATTTAATTAATTTAATAATTTAATTAAACAGTGATAAACCAACTGCTTATTAATACATAATAGTAATTATACTCATTAATTTAATGTTCATTTGAAAACTAGAGGATGAAAAGTTTGGCATTTTTAATAAAAGAAAGCATTTCTAAAAGGAATAGCATAGTAGCTTCATGTTTTGGGAAGGACAAAATTAGTACAAATTTTTAAAAATAATATTTGATTTAAAAACAGATGTATATTCAATTTAGAAAATTTGAAAAAAATAAAAATCCAAAGAAGAAAATAACAGTCCTCCATAATCTGATCATCCGGTAATAACTGCTGTGAACATTTTGGTTTGCCTAATTTCAGCTCCTTTTCTATGCTCATATAGATCTTAAGTAGCTCTATACTAATCTGCCAATGCCAGCAATTTTTAAAATGGGATTCTGTGTTGCAATTTCTTTTTATAAGGAAGAACATTTTCTAATTTCATTATTCTTCTTTCTACAGTGTATGTTATGATGTATTTAATCAGCCTCCTATTGTTGACCATTTTGTTTTGTTACAATTTTTTTAACAGCAGTTACTTTAAAGGGAAGTCATCCTAATGCTCATCCCTTTGGACTACTGACAATGTAGCTATGTCTGAGGGGCAGTAAGATGTTGAGGACAGTGTGTTTTCAGATCTTTCCTTGGAGTAAACTCTAGTCTCTCTTCCCAATATTCCTACCAAGAGCTCTTTGCTATAGATCCCCCCATTTAAAATCCTTGCACTGTACTCTTCTGTTAGCTTGCATCAAACTGCTAAATTTATTTTGTACTTTACACACTCGAAAAAAAATTTTACACAGTAGTCTTGGGCATTGCTATTTGGATCATGTGGGTTTTTTAGAGCCTGGATATTATTTTCATTCATCTTAGGTGCATGATGCCAATACCTAAATACTAAAATAGATCATCCTTGTACAGTTTCCTCAGACACCCTGAACGCAGCTTCCTTCCAGTTTGTAAAAGCCAATTTTGAACTTATTTGACAGGACTAAGAATGCTTCCCTTCCTGTTATTTTCCTCTCTTTTTTTTCTTTATATAGATTTTTTTTTTTTTTTTTGGTAAACAAAAGGTGGACATTTTATGCCAGGGTCTGAGAAGTGCAGTTTTGTTAGGGACTGAGGATATGTTCATGTCACCATATGATGACAGGTCTCTGTACTTGCCACCTGGAATGTGCTTTGCAGGTGAACTTTCTGGTGCTCAGATAGACTCGTTGCTACATGAACCTTGGTCCTCACACTTTCAAGCCAAGGAAAGTTTCTCACAGTTCATGCACATAACCAGCGAAATGTGAAATAGGTTCCTCCATGAGCTAAAACTTCTGGAGATCTTTTGAGCCTCATCCATGAAAGTCTTTCCTGTTGCCTTCTGCACCAACTCAGAGAGGCCAACATGGGAGCAGTCGCGGTGTAACTATGCATATTTCTTATTTTTTAATCTTTTTTTTTGAGAAAGAGAAAATGAACAATCATTTACTACTCTTAGTTGCTTGCCCGTGTTTCTTTTTCCTCAAAGCTAAACTCTTTCATGAGTAAGTTACAGGACACAGGAAAAAACAACGTGCTAGCTTGGTCCAGGCTCTGACAAGCATTCCTTCTGTGAGGTCTGGGAGTGTCCTAAGTGGATTCTCACAGGTGTCAGTATGTGCATGTGCACAGCTGCCAGAAGACTGTGAATCTACATCCCAGATCCGAGATGGTGGCCAGTGCCATTAGAAAATAGAAAAAGCAAAGAAAAGCCCAGTGATAAAAGGCATGTGGAATTTTGCAAACCTGAATGTAGTAAATTAAACAAAGCAAACTAGAGTGATCACAGAGTGGAAAAAAACACCAAACAAAAAACTACCCAAACTAATTAAAATTTTAACACTTCCCACACCCCCACCTCCACCCCAGCAACTTTGATTGACACTTAATAGTTAAGCTGGTCCATTTGTTTTTAAGGCCAAAGTTCCCACAGCATAAAAATAACACAATAGCCTCTGCCTGGCAGCTTGTGGACTAGCGCAAGGAGCACGGGGAGGGCTGATGCTTCTATTGAAGAGGCAGCTGTGGGCGCCTTCACTTCTGACCCGCGGCTGCACTCTGTGTGTGTGTGGGGGGGTGCTCACAGCCCTTTCACTCTGCCCTCCCAGCGGCTGCTATTCACCCAGTGCAAGCCAGGCGTGGATTGGTTTCAACTACTTCAAGAAACAGATGCTGCAATTACCTTCAGAAGCAGGAGCGAGGTGAACTTTGAGTGGTGGCCGGCTTTTAGGATGGTGGTCCATCCCGGGCCGACTTTTATTGCTGGTAATCCTTTTAGATCTTCAACACCAATTGATCGTCTTTGCATCAAGCTATTGTCAACACAGATGGCGCTGGGTTTGGAATGCAGAGGCACACAGATCCTGCTTGTGTTTATACAGTTTGCATTTTTGTACTAAGAGATTTAACTATGAATGCTGGCAAAAAAAGAAAGAATATTTTCATCAGATTTTTATCTCCTCATTGTTAAAGCTAATTAGGGCACCCACACAAACCCAGAGGTAGGCTAATGTTAAAGGATTATACACACACACATATGGACAGTATAGCCATATATATGTATATAGTATATCCATGAAAGAAAAGTGTTAAAAATTAGACTTGCTTTGTGATAAATGACTCACCTCTTTATACAGTAGTTACATTACCGAGAGTTTGAAATTATTTCCTTATTTTAAAAAGGAAAAATGTGCATGTTTCTGTTATTCTAACATGGTCTTAGAGAGCAGTGGTTATGGAGTTTTGTACAGGATTCCTCAGCCGTGAGGAGCTGGTGTCCGTTCTGCCTCTGACCCAATGCAGGCCTGTGCCCCCCACCAGGAGCAGCCGCAGGGGTTTCCTCTGTGCACCTGCTGCCTGGACCAGCTCCTCACTCCACCCAGCCAGCTTTGCTCCTCGGGGACTCAGAACAGGGGACTCAGAGCAGGGCACTCTGTCCTCTCACTGACCCCAGGGTGCATTCCTTCCTTCTGTTACAGCCTGTCACCACCAAACACTTGTTGCCTTTTAAACATTTCTTTTTTGTCTATTCCTCTGTGAGCTCCTTGAGGGCAGTGACTGTTTTTGTCCTCTCTGGCATGCCCAAAGACTTTCACTGTCCCTGGCAATAGCCGGTGCTCCCTGAAAGTGTGCTGAATGAAGGGTAAATATGAATGAGCATTTATCGCAGGACAGAACCTGCGTTATACAAAATGACCTCTCTTGAAGAAGGCTTGCCCCTGTGGTGTGGTGGTGTGGGGCGCACCTTGCAGCTCCCTCGTCTCAACAACAAGGAACTTGCTCCCCAGCCGCAGGCCCTGTGGCCTGCTGGGGGTGCCACTCAGGGCTTCCCAGGGGACCTCAACAGAAAAATGCACAACGGAAGTGGATTCTCTCCTAGTTCTGGAGGGCAGGAGTGCCAGAGGTATCGACAGAGCCCTGCTGCCTCTAAAGGCTCTAGGAGAGAATCTTTCTTTGCCTCGTCCAGCATCAGGTAGCTCCAGGCATTTCTTGACTAGTATCTGTGTCATTGCAGTCTCTGCGTCCACTTCACGTGGCCCCTCCCCTCCTCTCCACGTCTCCCCTCTGTGTCTTTCTCATAAGGACACTTGATGTTGGACTCAAGGCCCACCCAGATAAGCCAGGATAATCTCATCTCAAGATCTTTAACTTAATTAAGTCTAAAAGACCCTTTTGTTCAAATAAGGTCATAGTTTCCAGGGTTTAGGCTGTGAACATATCTTTTAGGGCAGGGGGCCACCAAGTTTGTGGTAATTTGCTCTGGCAGTGCTAGAAAACCACACTCAGGTATTTCCCTGACAAAAGGGAGCTTACTGGTCCAAGGCTGTGCCCCTGCCTGTGGGCAGACCTCACTGGTGACTGGTCGAGGATGGGACGTATAAAGGCCAGGCTCCTTGCCTCAATTGGTGCCAACTCAGAGGGTCGTCTTAGCTGCAGAGCTCTCCTTGGGACAGACTGAGGACATGTTTTGACTCTATCCCAAGTTGACTTCCCTGTCTGCTCCCTCCTAGGGTGCTCCCTGGGAATCCACCTGCATGCCTTTCACAGTCAGTTTTCTGCTGAACCTGACCTATAGCATGTAAAAACTTAAGCACAGAAATTTGTTGGGAATATCACTTATTCTACGTCGTCTTGAATTCAGCCAAGAAGATATAAGCTCTATGCAAATTGATGATGTAATACTGTTAAAAATTAATAGTCAAATAGTTTCTATTTCTTCAGGAAACAACATTTACTCATTTACACATGAGGGTTCCAAAGATTTTCTACTCCAATCACAAAAGCGACATCTAGGCAGCTGTATGAATAGGAGTAATTGACTAAACACTTACCATATGTATATATTTTTATGTGACTGCTGGCTTATTTCTGGAGCAGTGTGGCATATGGCGTGGCGGCTACTGTCCACTGGCATTTAGCATCTTTTCAGCCATAGATTTAAAAACTCCCCAAACTAAACTGATTCTAATGATGTAAAACCCAGGTCCTGGGGTCCAATCCTGGCTCAGACAGACACTGAATTGGTCTTTCGTAACTTTCCTAGGCTTCAGCCCCTTATCTGTGAAATAAAGATGATGACACCTGAGATAAAGAGTTGTGGTGAGGATTCAAGGGGCCACACACACAGATCTTTAGCTCAGTGCCTGGCACACAGGCAGTGCTCCGTAAACAGTGGTTGCTGTTATTTCCATGTACCACCCACCTCCCCAGGCCTTTGAGTGCATGTGACAATGGCAAGCTGAGCTGAGATTCACTCCCCAAATTCAGTCTCTGCATTTTGGTTTAGTTCACTTGCAGGGTGTGGGATGGGAGGCAGTGAACTCACTTTTTTCTCCTTTGGTCTCAAGAGAGCACAATCTCCAGCCTTTGGCCTCAAGAGAGTTTTCTGAGTGTGCTCTCCTGGACTCTCAGGCCACACGAGCCTGCCTGTGAGCCGCTCATGTGCCCCAGGGTTTGTTTTGAGGCAGAAGTCTGTCAAGTTGGAAGAATGATGCCCTGGCACTGGTACCAGGGTCCCCTGTGTGGCCGGGCGGCTGCCAGGAACACAGGGGGCCAAGTCCTATGGTCCTGAAGAAATGATACACCGTAGGGTGTCAGGGAGCAGGAAGGCTGCCAATCACTCTGCCCACCCGGCCTGCGGTGTGTTGCTGACTCTGAGCCTCAGGGCACCATGTACAACCCACACTGGGTCAGTCTTCAAGCCTTCTCCTTTCTCCATTGTCAGTTTGGTTGACTGTGTTAATCAATTTAAATGAGTAATCGCCAAATCTCTTCTTTACTAAATGTCATTTGGGCATAGTATAAGTTCCTGATCTTTGGCTAACACGTATTCAGCAGAAAGAGAACTATGAAAATATTTATTTGTTGGATAATACTATATGGCCTACATGACTTTCTCAGATATTTTATTTTTGTACTTCTCTGAGCTCTTTGATTGAAGGGTAACATTCACGTAGTAAAGGATGCAAGTTGTAAGTGTACACCACGGTGGATTTTTACATATGTATACATTTATGTGACCGACACGCAGATGAAGATGAAGCCGAATCCCAGTGTCTGCAAAGCCCCCGCTGCCTCCTGCCTGTCAACATCACTGCACCAAGGTGCCCACAGCTTGGATGTCTGTTTTTCTTCCCAACACGTGTTTACATCCTTGACGGCTTATTATAATACATGTTACCACCGAGCTCGTACGTTATCTATTATAATTAATAATGATTTTTAAAAGTCTATGAGGTATTCAAGAGAAAGAGGGAAGGCTCAGGGAAGTCCAGTTACTTGCCCACGTGTCCAGAGCTGGCATGTGGCAGACATGGAACTGAACGTGGTTGGCTGAGTACAGAGGCCAACTGCATTGTCTCCTGCTTCTCCCAGGACTCAGATATCAAACAGGAAAGCTAATAGAAGGTGAAAACTAGTCAGTAGAGTTATTAAAGATGGTTAAAGAAATTATTTCCTAAACATGATATTCCTTGTGTGTGTGTGTGTGTATATATATATATATTCCTTGTATATATATAAGACCTTGACCTCCAAGGTGAATTGGAAGGTGTTTAGCAGATCTATAGTAAGAATGTGATAATGATACATAACCAGTGCTGTTTCAGGCATTATCTCACATGTGTTACCTTCCCTAATCATCAAGGCACAACCTTCATAAGTAAGCACTAATATCCTCCCTGTCTCACAGGTGAAGAAACAAAAGCACAAAGTCGTTAAATAATTTGCCCAGGTAACCTTGGGCAAGTACCTAGAGCATGCTGGATGTTAACCCAAAGCTTGTGCTCCAAGCACTACACTGTATGTATATATATATATATATTTTTCTATCTCCCTTAACATAGATAAAAAACACTTGATTAAAGAACAAAAATTAAAGAACATTCAATGAAAGTTGAGATACAAATTCTTTAGCCTAAATTGATTTCTATTTCATCCTAGCATTAACATCTAGACTTGCCGAAACTAGTTATTAGCTGAATTGTTTGTGTGCCTGTTAGCCTTCCTGATAATGTCAATTAGATAAGATTCCTAGAACCATAAGAATTAAGTTAATATCTCAGGATCAAGTTTGTATTTACTATCAAGCAGACCCTCAGATTAAGAACTTTTAGTCAGAAATAACTCCAAGAAACCATCCTGGAAGTTTGGGAATCAGTGCATATGTCTGATGATCTGACAGAGTAAGATATGTATAGAGGCAGTGTTTCCTGGTCAGTGTGGTGGGTAATGCCAAGACACTGTGCTGAGTCAACTCCACCTCTTTGATATACAGCATAACCATTATCACACATGCCCATGTAATTTGTGAGCTTATCTTCCCATCCCATGGAAGTTAGGCTTGTATCTTCACCTTTCCTCTGCTTGACTGAACTTATCCTGTCCCCAGACCTGGAAGTCTTTACCATCTATAAACTGAATGTCATGGCCACTGGAGAGCCATTAATGTGTCTGTGTCTATTTTCGTGATCAGATATGAAAATTTCAAAAGTTCATGCCTTACCCCTCTAACAATTTTCCTTAGATGAATCATCTCTCAACACAAAATGATTTATGTGTGTTGAGGATGAGGGTGGAGGCCCCAATCATCCCCTAAATATGTCAAAGAAACTTAAAAATCATAGGAAGCTAAATCTGCACAAAGTTTTCCATGTATACCCAATACCCATTTCAACAAAAGCTTCTAAATGTATGTCAGACACTTACTGAGGACCAATTACCCGACTTGCTGAGAGTCAATTACTCCTGTGGCTCCGAGTTACATGGTAAACGTTCAGATTTAAAGGACAGTCTGCTAGAGTTGGAGCAATACACAGAGCTCCAGTGGACTCTTTTTGTCCTAATCAATGAAGTATTTATTACTCTCCACACACACACACACCCCCACCCTTCAGTGCGCCCTAAGACGAACACTGGAACCACACTTAGGAAATGACAGAATACAATGTATGTGCTAAAGGTGTGGTAAAGGAATTCAGAGAAAGACAAGACTGACATGACCTGGCATATTCAGAGAGACTTTGTAGGGAATGTAAAATTCAAGTTTGTCTTTCAAGGATGAGTAGGGTTTGTGTGAATAAAAAACGAAGCAGTGAGATTTTGGTGTGAAACAGCATGAGTACAGGTAGGAATGTGGTTCTTTATGGGAAGTATAAGAGAAAGATTTAATATGGGGATTTATGTTGGACAAGGTTGGGCTTACAATCTGGGACCAAATTATAAAGTTCTGGGGATTGTTAATGTCCGAAGAGGAATTTGAATCTGATTTTAGGAACATAGAAAAGTTCATTTATCAGAGGCATGAGCTAAAGGGCTGCTTATAGTTGAGAGATTCTTTCTTCCACTCTGCCTGGACTGCAGACAGCTCCCTAGAAATGCGGCCTGCATATGTGACTCCCCTTGCTCCTCTTTATAGCCAACCAGATCTGGACTAACTCCTGCCGCCAGCCCCTTCCCAGGGCTATAAATGAGAGTGTGTGATGTGACAGTTACTTTGAAAAGATAGTGTTCTCCTGGCTGAGTCTGAAATCTGCAGCTACAGGCATCCCCCCTGTATATCTCCCAACACCCGTATTTGACTTCCACCATATTTGGCAGTCTTTTCTCATGTATTACTGATTTTCCAGGTATTACTACTTTCTATAAAAATGGAATGTGCATGTGTTTTTACCAAGTTCTCCTGGTTGTTTTTGGGTGATCATAACAGAAGACACATATACTGTCCTGTTTTTTTGTCTTATGAATTGGAAGTCAAATGGGACTTAAGTCAATTAATGAACAAAGTACAATGTTACATACTAAGAGATGAGTAAAGATGAAGTGGACATTCTTGCTCTTCTTAATAATGTTAAAATTTATTATTGTGCCACTGAATGCAAATATGAATAGAAAACTAACCTAACATATGAGTGCTATGTAAAGAGACAATAGGAGTATGGGAATCTGGACCAGGGAAATCACTTTGGCTGTAGTGGTCCTGTGTAGAAGCTACTCCCCCTTTCCTGTCCTCCCCTTGAGGAGGCTGCCAGAAATCAGAACAAGCGAAACTCTTTTCCACCTCTGCTCCCTCCTCTTCCATCCAAGGCATCCACTGCAGATGGAGAAAGGGAAAACCCTTTGAGGGAAAAGGGTAAAGCAACATGTTGTTATGATATGTTTCCCACATGACGCCTGGTCCCGACAACTGCCTGGGAAGATGATTACAACTGACTCGGAATCTCCACAGAAGACCTGGGATTTGTATTTTTCACAAGGACCTGGAGTAATTTGGATAATCAGGCAATTTTGGAAATCCCTAGTGTAGTGGAGAAAGCACTATGCTGGAAGGTAAGAGACCTGTATTTTGTTTCTGGCTTTGTCACTAAGTAGGTGTAGGATTTGGATAAGTTTCAATGTATCTGAGCCTCAATTTTCTTGTCTATAAAAGGAGGACGCTCAGTTTGATGATGTCTAAAATCACTTCCAACTTTAATATTCCATGATTCTCTAAAATGTACAGTGTTTTTATAAAACTCTGTAACTCCCTTATAAAAAGAAAAAGGAGAAAAAATGAGGATTAGGGACAGAAGACTAAAGGAAGGGAATATGGGGGTGTTTCCCATACTGACAACAGGAAAGGAAGGAGGCCCTGCTTCCTGCTATATCTGAAAAAAGAATTTCTAGGAGCAGAGCTTATGATGGACAGAGGTTCAGTAAGATTTCAGTTTTAAGCCAAAGAATTGGATCTCTTCACTGGCCCAGAAGCAGAAGATGCTTGTATGTTAGACGTGATTTGTATTGATCATTCTGCAATGAGCTATGCATTCAAAGAACCTTGATTTTCTTGAAAAAAATCATAAAGCACCAATAGCATTTTTTCCCCTTGCATTTAGGATGAGAAAACATTGGTTTCTACCCAAATGAAAGTTTTCCCTGGATTGTTTCTTGGTAAGAATGACCATTTTCTTACTTTAGGAGTTTGATTGACAAGTCCCTACTAAGGAGGAAAAATGAATTTCAAAGACAGACCTAAGAAAAACTTTTTTTTTTCCTGCTCTCTCTGGACTTTTGTTGCTCCAGGTGTTACAGAAAAAAACAAATTTCTCAACTGGTCTGGTCATTAATAACAGTATGATTAAAATCCCCAAGTACATCTGATATTGCTCTTCCAAAGAGTATGGGGAGAGTGCTCATTTATTGATGCAGCAGTCACAAAGGGACCCGAGTGCCCTTGTTATTTTTGTTTGTAGAAACACTGGGGTGCACATGAAAGAGGGAGAGGGCAGGGAGACGTGAAGAAGAAAACAACCTAGAGTCTGGCTGCCGATTGTCTTTTTTATTCACTTGAAAGCCTCCTGGTTGATTGATTTGTGATTTGGGTACCACTTCTCCACTCAGGACTCAGAAGCCTGCACTTGTCATGCACTGCAGACACTCAGCAGCACACTCGGAAGGCAAATGATGTGGATTATGATGTGGCTACTAATCGGTTTGTTCCACCACATTTCCCTTCCAAGTGTAGCAGCCTTGCAATTTCCAATGGCCGCAGGGGACAGGAACAGCAGGTATAAGAACAATCCACGGAGAAATAAAACTACTTTGTTGAATTGTCCCCAAAGTTCTCCTAGATCAAAAGTGGACTAATCCTAAAAGTGAGGACCGGCCAAAGTTGGGGTGAGATTTACCACAGGCCGAAGCGAGGCATGTGAAGGCTGGTGCGATGCTGATTTATTGCTGTAGGAGCTGAAGGTGACAGGGAGGGGCAGGTGGGGTTGCTCGTCCCAAGCGGTGTAATGTAGATATTTAGGACAGACCGCGAAAGACCCCACTTGGAAGGAAATGACACATCTGGAAAAGTCAACCTTCTGCAAAAGCTGTGGGCCTTTCCTAAGTAAGCCATGAGGAGCACGAACAGTCACGGCCACCATATCAATTGCACTTCATCACAAAGGGAAAGTGTCATGCAACCTTGGATCACTTTTGTCAAAATGATGGATAGCAAATGATGAGGGCAAACTCATAGCAGGGAGAAGAGCTGGGTGGTATAAGACACCAGTCAGAGACGGGAGTTGGCTGCAGAAGAAGAAGGTCATGAACTATACAGTGACCCAGAGGAAGACTGTGTTAAGGCACAGAGAGATAACCAGGGACAGCTAGTGTAAGAGAAACTACATTTAGTATTGTTCAAATTGACTCTGCCAATTTCGTGATTCCTCTTCCGATCCACTGGTGAAAGTGAAGCCCCATAAAAGAAGGCCAGGTTCTGGGCATCAGAACATTTGGGCTTCTTAATGTTCTGCCTCATTTACACCCCAGCACCTCAACATTTGCTGGGTGCACTCACCCCAGCTCCCCTTCCTCCCAGTGTCACTTTTCCTCCTAACCCCTCTGCATTGATTCTTTGCGATTCTTTGTCTACATTGCCCCTGCGTTTCCTGACTTGTTCTCTGGGTGCTTTCATTGTTCTAAGCCCCATCACCATGGGGCAGCCTTGACTGCAGCACCTTGGGGCTTCTGCTTGCCAGAAAGTTCGGACAAGCAGACTCTGGACAAGCAGGCAGGAAAATGTGGAGGGATACATGTTAATGGCACTGCTTTGCACAAATGTTGCAAACTCAGCTTCAATTAATAGTACGAAACCAGGTAGATTTCCTTCTCCTTCTTCCCGCCTCTATTGTGTGTGGCCCTCATTGACCTCTGCTGGCTTGTCAGAGGAAGCCTGATAGGCTCTCAAAAATGTAACTAATTCGGTCATCAAATATCCTGAGCACCTACCATGTCCCAGGAACTGTTCTAGTCACTGAGGATGCAAGAATGAACACTACAGATTGCTTTTCAGACACCTTCCTGTTTTCCCAGGCATCTGCTCCTTTCTGCTTTGCTCATAAGGAAGAGGTCATTGGCCAACTCTAAAAATCCCCATTGCCCTTAAACTTTGGCCAAATCTGCTGTAGAAAGCTTGTGCTGAAGGCAGATCTCCCTGGACATATTTCAACAGCTCCTATTTGGGTCTTGCAGAACTCTGTTGGAGCATCTCTTGGTCTCTATCACTTTTTCTCCCTTATAAACACACGCACACGCGTGCACACACGTGCCCACCACTTCCCTACTGGCAGAGTCCAATCCGTGGTCCCTGGTCCGCTCAGGGCCCAGTTGCCTCTGGCTAAGTCCCCACATGCATCCCCTCCCCCGTGGTCGCACACGTTGTCCACGGCCCGTGCCCCAGTCTCACCTGGGCGTCCTCACACCCGGCCGGGGACCCTACTCTTTGGGTTTCTGATGAAATTTCTCACTAAATCCTCTGGGGTCTCAGTTTTCTCAGGATCATCTTTGGACCCTTGTGTTTCTCAGATCTATGATTAGGCACCTTCCCTTTGTTGTAAAGTTTCAAAACTCTGCTCTGTTTCATCTCTCTCCCAACATTTCTCTTTGTCTCCACGAGTTTCCTCCTCTTCCTCGGTCCCCTGGAGAGGAAGAGGCTCCTTTCTTGCTGGGTGGGTCCCTCCCCCTGAGGCCTCCACTCCCAGGCTGCTCCTTCTCTTCGGGACCGTGCGTCACTCACAGTCTGTCCTGTCCCCGCCTGTCCCTCAGTCCTTCTCTCTCCACCGTTTATCTACAAACAGGCTCAGATCTTGCCTGATCGAATCAAACAGCATCACAAGCCAACCTCCATTCTTACCTGCTGTACTATTGTATTTCCATCCCAGTTTTTCCTTCAACTTTATACACAAACGTATTGAGAAATATTTTCAAGCATATATATTTTACCAAGTAATATGTAATTAGGACATACATATTTGAATATACATAAATAATATAATAAAACCAATAAATTTTATTAAGCAAATTGCAAAATATTTTACCAATATCCATTTCCATAGGATTTTCTTCTTAATATCTATTTTCTACTTTCACCATTTTAATGATATATTTTTGCCCCAAACTACCGAAGTCTAACTGTAAAAATATCTAATGGTATTTTGTAGGTTTTTCTGCTACTGAACTTGTCCTTACGTGACTATTGGTCAATTGTGAATTAAAACCTTATAATCTCCCTAGTATGACTTGCCACATTCTTGGTCTAATCCAGGGATTGGCAAACTTTTTCTATAAAGGGCCAGATAGTAAACATTTTTTTGCTTTGAGGACTATGTTACTGTTGCAACTACTCAACTCTTCCCTGTAGCAAGAAAACAGTCATAGACAATATGTGAACAAATTGGCAAGACTGTGCTCCAGTAAAACTTTATTTACAAAATAGGCACTGACCAGCAGGCTATAGTTTGCAGACCCGTGGTCTAACTGAATTTTAGCTTTCTTGGGAATCTTGCTGCCACACCTACCATTTCTGGCAGGCTGAAAAAATGACATCCTAAAAGGGCTTGATGTTCTAATCTCTGGAGCCTGTGAATGTTACCTTATGTGGTTAAAAAGCCTTTGCAGATGGGATTAAGTTAAGGATCTTGAGATGGAGAGATTGTTCAGAATTATCCAGGTTGGTCCTAAATGCAGTTGTGTATGTCCTTCTTAGAGGGAGACAGAAGAAATCTGATGACACACGTACACAGAAGAGGAGAAGGCAATGTGACCAAGGAGGTAGAATTCAGAATTACGAGGCTACAAAGCTAGCAATGCCAGCAGCCACTGGAAACTGGAAGAGGCAAGCGAAAGAATTTTCCCTACAGCATCTGGACAGTGCTTGGCTCTGGCATGGGCTTGAGTTTAGCCCCCTAAGACTCATTTCAAATCTATGGCCCCCAGAACTACAAGAGAATGATTTTCTGCTGTTTTAAGCCACAAGACTTGTGGTAATTTGTTATGGCAGCTCTCAGAAACTAACACCTTGCTGCTCATTGACCACTCTTGAAACATCTTCCTCCTTTGCAGCTCCTGCTCTTTTGTTATACACTCAGAGTCAACGCACCTTGTACCTTTTCATTTCATGGTCATTGACCAAACTCCTGGACATGCCGTCAAATCACTGTGGACTTTGGCGTCTGACTCATGTTTTTCCATCCTGAATCCAGTCATTGACCTGTGACTTTAACACACAGAGTGGCGTCCAGCTCAACATCCAGCCTCCGAGTTCCTTGACTAACCAGATTCCAGCAAACCTTTTCTTCCCTTGACTGGCTTCAGCAATCCACTTCCATGACCACATCCTTGCCTCAGTGTCACTCAGAATTATTACATACTCAGATTCTTCAACTGAAACATAAAAATCTCTGATGTGCCCTGCCTCTTCCTCCACCTGGGACCCTGCCCTCACTCAGCAGTCCCTGCCTCGTCCCTTCCCAGCCTCTGCTCCTGGCCTGTCCGTCACTGAGGAGGAGCACCCTGGCCATTCTTCTGGGAGTCCCTCAATTCTCTGTCCCCTTGTCCTTCTGTAGCACTTGAGTGAAAATTCCCAACCTAAGATCGGCTGAGTCAGATTCCTTCATATGACTCACAGTGTCCAGCTGCAGTTGGCCAGTCGGCGGTTCTTTCCTTCTTCCCTCCCAGGACCTCACTTCCAGCCTTTTTGCCATCTTGGTTACTCTTCTCTGGTAAGTTCTACCTGAATTTTTGCTCTTTCTGAGCGATCCTGCTGCGACATCTACTGTTTGTGGTCGGCTGAAAAGTAGGAGTTTGGGGCTTCCCCTGCCCTAGTCTGCATCTAAATATTTTCTTCTTTAATGCAGGTCTTGCCTTCTGTTATTTCTATTTGCTTGGGGTTTGTTTGTGTGTTTGTTTGTTTGTTTGGGGTGGGCTTTTTTTTTGGTAGCTGCAACACACTGCAGACTCCATTGATTCAGTTTACAGTCACTAAAAGCTTCTTCTTCTTTTGTATGTGTTTAACTGTAAAGCCATATTTCTTTCCTTTTCTTGTTTTTACATGATTTAATTTTGGATCTTCACAAAGGGCTTCAGACTGAACTCCATTAAGAGTCTCGACAGTGAAGTACAGTGAGGCGACTATGGTTTCTAATCTGTCTTTCCTTTGCGTTCCTCCTTTCTCTTGTCAACCAAACCCTCCTTTCTTGTTCGTAAACATTCCACATGGTTTATGGGGATCTGATTACCTCTTATTCTCTTCATCTTCCGATGCAGGGGTGTCTCCAGCTCTCAGGCTGGTGGATGGAAGTGTCTGATCCCTTGGGCCTCCGTGATTGGATGGGCCATGGCCCAAATCAGGTCCATCAACGGCTTCCACAGGATTTTTACTGGAAACCTCAAAAGAAACGCTCTTTCTTCTCTGGTACCATGGACAGTAAAGGCAATGCTATATTAAGGCAGCCAGCGGTGGTTTTGATTCTAAGCCTGCCAAAGAAAAAGAAAAGCTGGAAGGTGGAGAGAAACATGGAATCCTAATAATATAATTCAAACCCCAGGAGCCAGCTTTCCACCCCTGGAACTTCAAATTTACATAGGCCAATAAGGTCCCTTTCTTAAATTCTTTTAGATTGAGTTCCTAAAATTTACAATAGGAAGAAACTTAACTAAACACCTTTTAAGTGGCTTTTAAAAAATTCTATTATTCAATATATTTGTCAAAGGACTCTAACTTCTTTTCATTAAAAAAATAATGATCATCAAGACACAAATATGCTCTTCAGATAGGGACAAGAAAAAGACTCTTCAACTTTTCACTACAGATATCTCTTTAGGTTGAGAGCAATCAGTTATTCCACATATTTTCAGAATTGTCATTCCATTGGCTGAGAATTTACTCCTCTTTGTTGTTAGTGGTGATACCATAATAGACCTTTTCAGAATTTTTGCTAAAAAAGTACTTACATAGTATTTATCACATACTGTTGATGGACTTTTCTAGAAAGAACATAAAGACAATTATCTAACCAACGAACAAATTTCTTTTTTAAAAGCTTATGTACAATTATTTTAATAATCTATTTTGAAATTTGATATTTAGTTCACTTGTCTACAGTTGATGGAGTTCTTTCCCTCTTCCTCCAGTATCCATAGTTACTCACAGATCACAAAAATAATGCAAAGATATAATTTTTAACTAATTTAATCAGAAATATGTATATATGTATATATATTTTTTCATCTGAGGTTTCTGGATACTACCTTATAATGCTCTCATCTATTCGATGTTTCCTCTCATGAATATTTGTTCTAACTTTTATGTTGTGAAATTAGTCTCATTGAGAGGCTCCAAACTGGATTTGAGATACTCATCTTTCTCAGTTTGTATTCCTGATATACAGGCCAACTCTTGAATCTAAGCGTCTCTTACTTCTAGTTTTTCTCCAAACACAATCAATGAAGTTTTACCATACAGATAGTCTCCAATTTTCTTTCTACAACATTCCTTCATTTATTTATACTTTAGTTTGCTAATAATTTTATATAGTAGTGTTTCCCAAAGTATAAGACTCTAGTTCTGCAAGCAATTACTAAGGTACCGGGGACAAGATGTTTCCTGCATTAGATTTCTTTTTTATTTATTTATTTATTTTGGCAACCATACTATTACACTTTTAACAAGTTGAATTAAAATGAAATGTTTTCAAAAACCTAGTTCACTGTGTGGATTTAATTCATGTTTCACTTGTCATTTTTCTTTGCATTGTATTAGTTATTTCTAAATTTTATAAACTACATAAATTATAGCAGCTCTCATTTATGACATTAAAAACACCTTTTTAGATGCTTAAAACACATATTTAACATGTTCATATGTCAATTTTTTTTACATTGTTATATATACAATTTTCTAGCCAGTGCAATAATTTGAAATGAGGCAGCAAACTATATGCACTAGTTACAGGATTAAAATAATGTTATCTGTATTGCAACTGCACATTTTTAATACCGTATGTGAGCTCAAAGACATTTAGTGATAAATCCCAAATGAAATTGCTGGGCAACTCTGCAGGCTCCGGTGGAGAATTCATTTGGCAAATGTTAAAAGTCAGAAACCATCAGGAACTGAAATTTACCTTTGATGCTGCTCCCAGGGAGCCGATAGTAAGGTGAAAGGCAAAGCAAAGTGTGTGGCCATCCAGTTGGGAGGCCTGCATTGGACACTGATGCTGTTTTTTTTTTTTCCAATTAGGTTTGCTTCAATAGAATGGGAAATGTCTCCCAACTAAATTAAATGCTTTTATAAATTAAAAACCCCATGTACAAATAGTTCAAGAAATTTAATTTTATTTCTTTAATTGAACATTTAGGGGGGCAATTTAACTCTCAGCAAATTGTGATATGCCATACACACACACACATATATATACATACACATAATCTGACGTATAGCTCATTGTTTATCTATTTCTAGTCCAAACTTCCTTGTGGCTCCCTTTTGGATGGTGAAGGGAAAGTATCTTAAATCATCAATTAAACTAAGTAGTGTCTTTATTTTAAATTAGCTTCCTTTTGGTTAACTCAGTCTCCTTTGTCTAAATGCTCAGGTTTATCTTTTTAATTTAAAAAGTTATTATTATTATTTTAGTGTATCTACATAACTCTTCTTCCTAAGATGGTATTTGGGTCAAAACAACTATTCATCCTCTGATAATGACATAAGCCTCAAGTCTAGGCTTGAGTTTTACATTGTTTCCTGCACCCTTGAATTGTCCATGCCGTGCCTGCACTACCCTTGCCACGCCTGGTCATTCCTAGGCCTGCTGATGTCCGCTGATGGAGCCCACTTCTGGTACACGTGTCTGTCTTGGCATTGGCCATGATCGATATTTTCAATCTCCCTACCGATGAGTCTCATCATGTTCTGGCTGGCATATGACATATGTGGGTCTCAGCAGAGCCTCGGGCTTGGGCATTCCACCCTTTGGCTTCTAGAGGACAATCTCCCCCCTTATGGAGGAATCTCCTTATAGCCCGTCTGGGTCTTCACTTGTTACTTTCCACCTTTCCCACTGGGAATGCTCAGTGACTTCTAGATCCCAGAAGGTACCCTCCCCTTACCCCGTATGCTGGTACAGGAATATTGTGTAGGACACTCTCCTCCCAGAGACCAAAACTGGGAGCAGGGTGAAGACCTCTGTGTTCAGCATCAGTCTCAGCATACCTGGGTGTCCCTTCCATACTCCCTCAAGGTCTGACTCCATGTGAGGACCCCCCCATTGCACTTCTTGCTTTCTTTCTTTATTTCCCCCGCTGCTTCATAAAAGCCTCCCTTTCCCCTTTGTGTCTGGTAGGAACTACCCCCCACACACATCATGTTCCCCTTCTCCCTATCCTGTGTACTTTCTTGGTTTTAGATAGTATCTTCTCTTTTCTTTTCTGGAGCTCTAAGCTTCAGACCTTCATCTTAATGGTGGACAAGGTCCAGGGAATTTAATTTATAAGGATAAATAAGATACATTGTTCCCATATTCTCAAAATATAACTGGGTTACACTACGAGGCGGTGGTTTCAGTGGCTTCTGTCTTGTGATCATCACACAGGGGTGTGAGCCAGTGTCTTGAGCTGTTCTTTCAATTCCTTGTTCACTAATGACCATCCCATTTAGTTCATGACATGACGTTTTCTTAGCACACCCTCCTGAGATCATCCCACTTGTCTTACCCTATTGTTCACTTTTCTAGGCAAAGCCTTTCCCGTCTTGGACTTAGATCTGTCACATGGTAATGAAAGGCAAAATAAAAGACCCGGTTCTGGAAAAAGATTTCCTGGTATCAAATTCTTACTAATTGTGGGAACCTAGGCAAATTATTTATTATTCATGTGTGTAATAATAGTTCTTGTGACAATAAAATGAGGTAAGACATATAGAATGTCTAGAACAGGACCTGGCATGTGCTTGATGCTCTGTACATTTTAGCTGTTGTTATGATAGAATTAAAGAATCTCAGTTGTGAGAAGATGCTAGGTCCAACCTTGCAGTGTCTGGAATCTCCTAGAGTATTCCTGTTAAATATTTATATAACTTCTCCTTGAATGCCTCAAGTAAAAGGAGACTCAATACCTTCCAAGGTAATTTGTTTTATCATTGGTGAGCTCTGGATATTGGAATGTTTTCCTTTAGCTTAAGTAAATATCCCTTGCCCTGAAATATCTATTCATTATTCCTAGAAAGACTTCTTGGGGCCATTTAGAATAAATTTAATTCCTCTTTTACTAGAGATCCCCTTTAATATTTGAGAATGGTCAGGATGGCTGTTTCTTTTCTGTATTATACTCTCTCATGAGCTAAACAGCCATCTATCTCTAACTGGCCCTCGTACGCTATGGTTTAAGTCTCCTGACTCTCTAACCATGGAAGGTCATATAAACTGTCATTATTCCAGTAAGATACCATTATCCTAACAACAAATGGATTAGGAACAACTATTTATGTTGCTTAAAATCAAAGAATAAGAAAATCCTTTAGCTCTTTGGAAATCATAATCCATATACATGAATTGTAATTCTCTTTTTTATCCAATGTCATGTAGAAATGAAGTGTTCTACAGTTGAGGATTTTCCAAATTATATTAACCCTTTAATCACCAAACCTTTTTTGGGTAACCATTCATCTTGCAAGTATGATTTGAGTACATCCCCAATTCTAAAATTTTGTGGCAGATTCTATCAGTACATGCAAAGTTATAGAATATATAATTCTTATCAAACCTAACAGTTTGAAAATCTGAAAGTCAGAGGTAGCACATACATATAATTCTTTGTGGAGCTTGGCAGTAGTGATCCATGTCAATTAGAATAACTCTGAGAATGTGCCACAAGTTTAGAGGAGAGATCATCTCAGGCAGGAGTGAGTGGCAAGGACTTCATGGTCTAGGGTGAAGAGGCTAGAGTTTTAATAGGTGGAAATGTCAAGTCAAACATTATGGAAGAATTTGCATTGATGTGCTAGAGGGGAGGTGTGTGCAAGAAGTGAGGAAGCACAAGGTGAAGTCAGGAAACAGTGGAACAGCACCTTCTGTTCTGTGACAAAAATTCAACTGCACTTGCTGTGAGCCTGGTCTTGCAGTGCTGAACTGCAAAGTGTAGAAAGCAAAAAGTAACACAAATAAATAAATTAATTATAATTTTGATAGTTGAATGAAGGAAAGATATAAACTGTGGTAAGAACATATAATAGTAAGTCCTGTGGGATCAGGGAAGGCTTCCTGGGGTTGACATTTAAGCTGGGTGATATGGAAAGGCAGAAATTAAGAAACTGCATACACTGGGAATCCCATGGATAAAGGCACCAAGGCAGGATGGAGCATCTTATGGGAGGAACTTGGAGTGGTTAGAGTTCAGACAGTGAAGAGGAGAAAAGCAAGAGAAAAGGGGGCATCCGATTTTGGATGTGAATCTCAACGGCAACGGATTTGACAGGCTTTGAGCAGATGCTGACAGGGTCAGATTTGAGTTTTTAAAAACACTGCCTTGGGAATGAATTGGAGAGACGCAATGGATTTGCCGTCAGAGTAGATGAGCTTGCCTGAAGAACGAGTGTTGCACCAAAAACAGATCGCCCAACGTTCAGCCCTTAACGGCTCCAACATTTGTGTGGCAGGGAGTGGAAGAAGAGCCGGCTCAGGATATTCTGAGAGACTGGGGACCACCAGGACCATACCCTCTAATCAGCAAGGCCGAGATGTAATTTTGGCCTCTTGTTCCAACTCAAACACAATCTTCCTAACAAAATCTTTCCAGATCTATGAAGCTAAAATTCACCTCCTTATTTCCTACAACAGCCATAATATTTAGGGCCCTTATCACTTTCTATCCTGAAATAGAATTTTTTACTAACATATCATTTCTACAGACTACAAGCTTCCAGTGCCGGAATCTATTTTTTATTCATCTTTGAATCTCACAAAGCACTGAACAGGGAGATTTGTACATGATGAGTACTTAGTTTTTATTAAATAAAAGAGTGGCTCACTTTCTCTAACAGGAAGACGAGTGGTACAGTTATGTGCAGAAAGGATTGCTGAGGACAGAGACCACGTGCCAGGTACAGGAGTGCACAGTACATCGTTCGGGAAACAACGGTTAGTGGCAGTAGCAATAAGAGGAAGGGACAGATTTGGGGGACATTCAAAGAGAAAGTAACAGAGTGAGATGAACTCATCCAATCGTCTGGTTTAAATACTTCTATGTACTGATGACTTCCTTATTAATGCATCAAGGCTTTGCCTTCCCTTGGAGCTCCAAACTCACATATTCAGCTGTTGACGTGGCGTCTCCTTACGATTCTCCCATCCTCGAGTCCACTCTCCCTCTAGTTTTCCCCACATCCTTCAAGGGCACTGCCAATCACGCATTGCTCAGGAACTGTATTCGATTCATGACTTTTTCCGTCTTCCCTCACCTGGCCCCATACTAAGCCCACAACCGAGTCTGGCTCTACATTCAAACTATGTTCTAAATATGTCTTTTCTTCTTCCATTCTAGTTGCCTTAACCTTGCCATCTGTCATCTGTAGGAATGCAGAAGCCTCCCTACTGGCTGCTTTCTCTTTGTGTTTCTACAGTGCATTCTCCAAACAGCAGCCAGCGATCTTTTGTAAAAGTAAGTCAGAATGTATCATTCCACTGTTTGAAACTTTCCAGTGTTTGCCATTGTACCTAGAATAAAACTCCAAATCCTGACTTGGCCCCTGCCTACCTCTGACTTCATGAGAATCTCTTTCCTACATCCCACCCTCTAGCCAGCCCTTCTCAGCTGGGGTTCTTGGAGGAAATGAAACCCTAGTGCCATAAGGCACTTTGCATAACGACTCCTCTCCTTTGCCTCTAGAATGGCACCAAACTTGAAAGAATTGAGAAAATGGTCACTCAGACCATTTCCTACAGGGCTTCATTCTCTTGGCAATCTTGGTGCAACAAGACTGCCAGACACAAGGACGTAGATATTCTTTTTGTAACTTGAACATGACACCCTGCCTCTAGTCATTTGTACTTGTTGTTTCTTTTGCCAGGATTGCACTTTCCCCAGAACCTTAAAGAACTGGCTTATTCCCATCACACAGGATTTAGCTAAAATGTTTAATGAAAGTGTCAATTCCATAAGAGGCCTTCCAGAACCCCCTTTTCTAAGGTAGCTCCATCTCCCAAGCCGTTTCTATCCCATGACACTGTTACTTTCCCTGCCTCCACCCCATGTTCCTCATTACTTGTCCTGAGATGGAATCTGAGGCTTGCACGTTTATGGCGCCAACAGAAAGGTCTCTCCTTGACGTCTTTTGCCGAGGGGTTCTGCACTGCCTGGTCTTTGAGCTTCACATGTGTACATTGGCTGTTGTGCCTGATGCAACCTACGGTCATGAGAACCACAATTTTCTTTTAATCTTCTTTGAACGAACAGTTTGCCTCTTCCAGCTTACTCATCTTCTCTGTTCTGCCTCTGCCCCCCCTTTCTTGGGAAATCTGGTGTCCTTTGTGTTGCTATAAGAGAATACCTGAGACTGGGTAATTTACAATGAAAAGAGGTTTATTTGGCTCATGATTCTGGTGGCTGGAAGGTTCAAGATTGGGTGGCTGCACCTGGTGAGGGACTTGTGGGGAAAGTGTATGCAAAGAGACCCCATAGTGAGGCAGGAAGCAAGGGAGAGAAACTGGGGGAGCCAGACTCTTTTTAATAACCTGCTCCCACTGGAACTCACCCATTCCTGAAAGAGAGAGAACTCACTCACCCCCTTGGGAGGACATTAATCTATTCATGAGGGATCCACCCCTATGACCCAGACACCTCCCAACACAACCACATTGGGGATCAAATTTCAACATGAGTTTTGGTGGAGACAAACCACATCCAAACCATAGCACCAAGGAATGCTCTAGTGCTCCACTCTAGTGCTACAGTGGTGAGGAAAATTGTGCCTGAGGTGCACATGGGATCATCAACTCCATTGGTGGTTATGGTGTGGGGCACAGTGCACAGTGCTCAGTGTATCAGTCAGGAAGGCTAGGTTATGTTGTGGTAACAAAAACCAGTGTCTTAAAAGAGCGATAGTTTATTTCATCCTTATGTAACACATCCTTCCATGGGTGTCTGGGGCTTTGTTCTGCATCACTCCAGGGCCCAGTGGATAGAGCAGTTGCCATCTTGCACATGAAACAAGTCATTTTTGCTCACATTTTATTGGCCAAAGCAAATCAGATGGCCATGCCTGACTTTTAGGAAAGGCAAATGCGATTCTGCTGCAGGCCCAGAAAGAGAATGGGGACTATTTGGTAAAGAGCACTAATTCCTCGTGACCCTGCAGCCCTCCTGCCAGACACCTCCCCTGGTCTTAAGCTTGGGTGTGCATCGGAATTGCCAGGAGGGCTTATTAAAACAGACATTGCTGAGCCTCACCCAGCATAGGTTTAAGGTGGGGTCCAGGAACCTGCCTCTCACAGGGGAAGGTGATGCTGTTGGTTGGGAGATCACGCTTGGAGAGAGCTGCTACTCTAGAGCTCAGAAGCTGTTGGTTTGCAAAGCTTCTCTAAGGAGCTTGCAGCCTCCTGAGACTAAGTCTGAGAAATAAGGTACAGATCCCTGCATCCCCTTAACGAAATCTGGCATTTCTCATGGAGCTTCTATTGCCTTGGTGCTGTGCTACCACAAGTAGGTGCTTAGGGGTAAAGTGCTGGTCCCTTTTCTGAGTCTAGGCAATAGACCTTCGTTATGTCCAATCTTCTTTTTCAGTAAGTTTCCATTGAATAAATATTGGCAATTAGTTTCTATCATACAAAACACACGTGCAGAGTCATCCTCTGTGCTGGTAATCTTTAAAGAGGTTTAAGTAGATAGCAACTAACATGTCTTTCAAACCTTTGTATGATCATTCTATGATTCTAATATGAAGATTGTATGGAAGTTAATGACTATAAAAAACAGTGCTATCTTTGAATGGAAAAACAATTTATTATTGCTAAGAACACATAATTTAAGTCAATAATGTATTCCATAAAGAACTTGCTTTAATACGTATAAAATGATGCTGTTTGAAAAGATTTTCATGAATTTTAAACATTAGCCACGTCATTCATTTGTAATAGGAAGAAATATTTCACTAAGGTCAAAATTTGGTTCATTCCTGGTCCAAACTTTTACAAATGCCACATTATTGGTGTCCACATTTACACTCATACATTTGAGTTTGGGTGTACAGGAATAATTTTCATGAGGGTAGAGCTGTTTCATCAGAATAAGTTCCCATCCTAGTGACTCATCATACTCTGAAATGCCAGTCTATTTCTAAAACACTTGGTTAAGCCAGCTGATATTTTAAAACAGATGTTATCACCTCTCCTCTAAGTCTAAACAAACATATTTGCCTCCACCTAGGCTAGAAGAGAAGTTTAGGGGATGGTGAGTGTGCAAACTAGACTTGTTGTCGATTTTACCAAATGGAATATTCTATTCCATAATAGCATTTCCTTTTGAGAATGTTTATCTATTCTTCACCATTAAGACACAGTGTTCTTTATTTTTATAATAGCTTTTGTTTCTTATTATAAAAATAATACATATCCATCACAGAAAGTTTAGAAAACACAAGAAAGGGATAGAAAAGAAAAATCACCTCTAATCCTATGGTTGAGAGATATTGTTAATATATTAGTTTATATTCTTCTTTTCTTTTTCTTGTGCTTATAAAAATGTCTTTTCAGAAATGAAAATATACTTACTGTTAGGTAAGCTGCTTTTGAAAAAACAATATATAAAAACTTTTCTCCAATCCAATAAATATTATTCTACATAATGTTAATGCTACATTGAATTGTACTTTAATAAACATTTTACCTTAACAAAAGAAAACAAAGTAAAATAGAACTTTCTCATTTAAGTCATTGATTGGGAAAGCACTTTCTAGGTAATTTATGATTCATAGCACAAGACATGATAAATGTAGTGGTCATATTAGAATTTTTAAATATTTTCTCTATTCCTAGTTTCTGCAATAGCCACCAAATTATTTTATAGTAGTGACTTCCTAAACAGAAAGTAGCTACAATAATTGAACTTGGAATCAAGTTCCTAAGATTTACAGAAAGTATAAAATAAGTCTACGTGCCGTATGACTTTCTCAATATTTGCATCTTTAGAGCCATTGCAGTACTGAGAGAGAAGAGATCTCTGCAGAGGGCCGCGTTCACCCCGTTCACCCTAGTCTGTTCACTTGAATTCATGTATCTTAATTTGAAACATCAGTGTACATAAATCTTCACAGATTTTTACCTCTGATTTTTAAAATATCTATGAAGAAGATCCTTAAATTACCTTTACTGGCACTTGCCTGTATTTAATAACTTCTACTGTCCATGAGTTCATTTTATCTTCCATATAACTTAAACCCCTCCTGCTGCAGTTTAGCTACATTCTCTCTGCCCACCCCACCCACTGCTCAATTTAATGTAGAGAAAGAACAGCTGGTCACTAATTCTTTCTTTCAAAGATGCTTTCCAATTGTTGATGAGCCGTAAGTAGCAGAGTAGAATAGACATCCAGCTGGGCTTCCGGGCGTTCCTGCTGAGATGACTGTCGACATGTCTGATATGTGATACCTTAGGTATTGGTGTCATTTCCATGTAATATTTATTTTCACCCACTGGGTGTACGGCACTTAAACAAAATGTTTACTGTGAAAGCGATCTTGAGATTCAGTGAAACCAGTGTCACTTAAAGTGCTACTTAAGTCTTCATTGTAGCATATTTGACACCACTGAAAGTGATAAAATGAAAAAAAAAGAAAGCATTTAGAAGTAACTACTTGCCCACCTGTGTTTACTCAGCCAGTGAGGACTAATTGTTGTGTTGACAACCTGTGGCTGCTACTTCATGGGCTAATTCTGTGATCGCTTGAAAAGGTAATTATAGTTTCCATGGTGCCATTATTTCTCCTTTCCATATTTTTGGATGCAAAGGGTACTTTAATTTGATCTTTTATTGAATGACTTAACCTTACTGAGATGAATTGTATTTTTTTTTTTTTTTTTTGGCTTACTTGCCTATCAGGTCTTTTACCTTATAGCAGTAAAAGGCACATGTACGTGTTTCCCCCAAACTCTCACAGGACCGCAAGCTACCTTAACGGAACTGATAGGGCGCAACATGTCCACTCTTGACATCTCAGTACAGTTCTCCATTTCTATCATTTTGTTATTGGATTTAGAATAACTTCTACAAGTTTAGGAAATAATGATTTGTTATGTTAATTTGCAAATCGAGTGGAGTTTTTTCTCTTCTGTTATTTTGTCCCTCCCTCCCCATTTAAGCTGTTAATAAATTAATTAATTAATAATAACTTACATTATAGAGTATCTCTATGTGCCAGGCACAGTTCTAAGTGGTTACACAGATAAATTCAGTTAATTTTTAATTTAACCCCCCCCCAAAATAACCCTATGAGGTGGATACTGTTCTTAACCCCTCTTTACCAAAGAGGAATGTCTTTAATTAGAATAAGTAACTTGTCAAAGTTACACAACGGGGTTGTCTATGTGTGCTTTTTGACTTAAAATAGGGATAGGTATGAAAAAAAAATCTTCAGAGAAACTTAGAAGATTTGAGACTTAGACAAAATGATGGGAGAAGTCTCAAGATAGGGAATAAGGTAGAGCTGCCCTCTCTTCCTGTTGGGCTGGGTGGCCAACCTGAGAGTACAGTGATGGGACAGGTGCAGATGTGGAATGATGCCCCGGCAGGGCCCGCCACAACCTGCTTCCCAGCAAACTCTTGGGAGGAGGCAAAGCCCAAGAAAGGCTCTTTTGGCTAAAACCCCAAGCAAATGGAAACAAAGAAATGGCCTCAGTGATTCCAGGGTTCTTACACGGCCTAGAAATAGCAGGAAGATGCCCAGGGCACTCAGAATGCAGGAGAGAGCTCCAAGACCTGAGAGCTGAGGGACGGAAGCCAGGGCGCTCTCACGCCGCAGGGACACAACCAGCCCACAGTCAGAGGGGCTGAGCAATCCAGAAAACCTTCCCTGGCTTCCCCTTCCCTTGCTCAGACACAATCCCCAGGAAAGGTTGAAGAAACATAAAATTGAGATTAAGGTTCTGCTGTCCTCGTGGAGTACTGATTTAAAATAAAAAAAGTAGGCGAGTTGTTGAGAAATGGACACAGTTGCATTTCTTGCACACCTGATTCTACAGATACCAGGAAGCTGACATGAATGTATCGGATGCATTCACCTAAAGTTTTAATTCTGCTATAGAATTATTGCTATTTAGAAACCTTGCTTTCTTCTCTTCCATGATAATTACTTTTATGATAGGTTAACTGATTTTTTAAACTATATGCTGTTTTTTGTAGCAGATTGCTGGTCAGGAATATCAAGGCTGGGAACTGTTCAGGGAATCTGAGTGACTACTAAGTCACCCTGAAAAATCCTATTATAGTACAAACAGTTGATAGGTATGATTTAAGGCTGAAAAGAAAACAAATGTATGGAGGTAGTTACTGGAAGGGAGGATGAGGGGGTGTCGGGAACACTCATTGTAAGGAGTTGAATTGTGTTCCCCCCAAAAAGGATATGTTGCAGTTCTATCCCCAGCACTTACAAATGTGATCTTATTCGGAAATAGGATCTTTGCAGATTTAATCAAGTTTTCTCTTGTAAGAAGAGGAAAGGACACACAGAGAGACACACACACAGGGAGAAGGCTGTGTGACAATGCAGGCAGAGATTGGCATGATGCATCCACTAGCCAAGGAATGCCAAGGATCACCAGCCCTCAGGAGAGCCAGGAGAGAGGCACAGGACAGATTCTCCCTCAGGGGCCCAGAAGGAACCAACCCTATGACACCTTGATTTCAGATTTCCGGCCTTCGGAACAGTGAGAGAATAAATTTCTGTTTTTAGCTACCCGGTTTGTGGGACTTTGTTTCGGCAGCCCCAGGAAACTAACATTCAGGTCATGTTCTGTCTTTAAGCCTGAGTACTGGTTATGTGAGAATTTGTGAAAATTCAGCAAGCTGTGTACTTACAAATTGTGCATTTTTCTCTCGCATATATTACTTCAACAAAGGTCGAAATATATATCACAAAGCGTGTGCTCGGAGGAAGTTGAGGGAAAAACCCTTTCTTGTGCTTATTTGACAGAATGAATTTCACTCATCTGTGGCCTTTTCCTTCATGAGCTTTGGAAGGTACTTTGGAAGAAACCATGTGAAAACCTGAAATGAGAAAAAGGTCAAAACAGAAGGCACGCAGAGGGAGCGCACATAACTGAGAGGGCTCCTGTCGCACAGAGAAAGACGCCTTCCTTTTAGGGGGCAAAGGAAGGGAACCAATAGTTTGTAAATGTAAGGAAATTTGATTTCTCTCTTCAAGTGCTTATCTGTTCACATGATCATCACTTTTAAGTCGGTTGTAATTGGAGCTGGTTCTTTGCCAACCCCTGAGTTAATGGGGCTTTGCTCATTTCCATCAGTCACCGGGTTTTGTTTCCAAATAGGTGCTCCCTCTGTTCTTCACAGAAGCTTCCACAGATAAGAGAAAAGGACGGTGGAAGGAAACCCAAAGAAGTCAGAGCTGCAGGGAGTCTCTTTGGGCCCTGGAAACACTTGGTAACTTTTCTTGCAACTGTCACTGGTATTAACTTCTAACCCATTAAACTCGCTTACAGGCTGGCTGGAGTCAATGAAGCAGGATATGGCCTTTCCTTGGCCTCTCCCTTTCCAGTTCCAGCAAAATGAATGAAACACAAAAAGTTCACAGGGGGACCGGCTGGGGAGGCAGTGCTGGGAACTGGTGTCGCAAAGAGCTTTTAACTCGTCTTAACGTTACTGTCCTTTCCCATTGCAACTTTTATCTGCCTGTTAACTCCTTCAGTTTGCTCATCCATCCATCAAAAAGAAAAAGAAACAAATGATGTGTGAACAGTTCTTCTAGGTGTTGCTGGGTCTAGCATGTCCCCTCCTAAATTTGTCTAAATGTGATTGGCTTCTCATCAGGACGTATTGACTCTGTTTTATGAACGGTCATTTGTGATTTTTAGAAACACTTATCTTTGAAATACCTCTCGAAGTATTTTAAATCATTTCTGTCTCTGAAAAAATCGAGAGGCAACTATGCCCAAACATGGCAGGGTCAACTTGTATAAATGATGAAGCGTGCTTAAGATTAGTTTTCAGTGATTGTATAGACAGTACTCACAATCTCACATGCCTTTTTGGGGGTGGAGGGAATAAGTCATGTTAATTATTTTGTTTATGGCTTAAGAATAAAATATTTAATAAAGTACACAGATTATAAAATAAAAACAAGCTTATGGTTCATAAACATATATATCTATTTACTAATTTTATATGTGAGAGGGCCTTGCTCAGATCTTTGCTAACAAAATTCTGTAAGGGTCCAAAAGGAGAGTTAATTCTTAAGCTAAAGCTGATGAGATAGGTTTTCTTAGATTTGACTAATAGGATCCAAGAGAAGAAAAGTGTTAGGAATTCAAATAGAACTATCACTCAGTCTGGATAAAAGATATGCATTCATTCATGTAACAGTCGATGAAGATATCAATATAACAGATGGAAAAGATTAAGTTCCTGCATTAATCTCCAACATCTTAGAAGAGATACAAACATAAGATTAAAGCAACTTAAATACACATCAAGACAGAACATGAAAGTGTTGTAATCTGTACATTCTAATAGCTGAGATGATGAAGGTATAAATAAAATCTCCAAAAACAATCATTACGTAGAGACAACAACATTGTGTTTTACCTCCTCAGCCCTTCTCATGTGGGTCAGTGTCATCATTCATAAAATAATAAGACTGAACTTCTAGATAATGTCTTTACAGTTGTCTGCTTGTGTGACTGCTGTGTCATGATTATTGTTTGGAGAATGGAAACTGTTTCTAGTGTGGAAATTAAAGGAAGCACTGATTGGTCACACACCTTTAATGTAGTGTTATTTTTTAGGACAACGCTCATTTTTTACACAGAATCATCTATTTACAACATTAGTAAACTGACAGGTCAGGGCAAGGGCCACATATAACATGACTAGCAAGATGTGGACAAGAGTCAGAATTGAAATTCAACTTTAGACACAAACACTGTTTAATTCTGCTCAGCTAATGTAATTTTGAATATGTGCCAAGCACTGTGCTAAATTTTGGGATTATAAGGATCAGTACCCTCTGAATGTGTTTACGTTCCCACAGTGGCTTATAATTGCTGGATACATATAGCTCAGTTACTTAACTGTGCTCTCCCTGAGAGCAGGGAAAATGACGTTGTTTGAAGGAAATCATGACTATTAGAATGAGGCCTGACTGGAGCACTGTCAGAGGCTGCGACAAAAGCAAACAAAAAACTAACCAAAAAACGGAAAGAATGAAGCCTGGCTTTGGAACAGTTCGGTCTAATAAGGGAGACAAGTGTGCATACATCTATAATAGAAGCCAAACTAAGTACATGAATAGACACAGAAACCATGTGCCACATGTGCCCAGAGATGGAGTGATGGATTCTGACTCCAGAGTGGGCTGGACGTGGGACAGGGTAGGGATTCAGTGGAAGTGTGTGTGTGGGGGGGCCTTTTATGTAGAAAATTATGGTAAACAGATGCCTCCTCTTTAAGTAATTACTTCAGAAACCCTTGAAACTGTGTATTTTCTCCCCCCTCAGTGCAGCCCCCTATGTGTTCAAAGCCACCCTTTCAAGTAAGCAAAGTAACTTTGCATTCATGATGGGACAATGTACAGGAAACTCTTTGAACACTGTATTCCTGAGTTCACAGAAGGCATAATTCATCTGCTTGCTCCAAGTCATCTCTTGTGTTGGTTTGCCCTTGGGGGGGTCCTTTTTTAGGAACGGGCCGGCCATCCCCTCTGTGAAAGGCACGTTGCTGGGTTAGAAACTAAGAGCTTGGTCTGCAGGGAGCTCCAGGAGGAGCCTGTTGTAGGGAGGGTGGGCCTGTGGGCTTTCCTTTCACTCCGAGCCTGCTCTTGTTTATCTGTTGAGCTCAGCATGAGGGCATGGTAGTTGGGGCTTGAGGAGGAAACTTGTGGGAAATGCCAGTGTGCAGGGGGAGCCTGAGGGAGGCAGGGCCACGAGATGGGGCCAGGTGCTGGAAGGTGAGAGCAGAGCAACCCTCCCTGCTTTCACATTTTGTCTGCAGCAAAGCCTGAGCATATATTGAAACATGAAGATTCTGATATAAAACCTTGTGAACTCAGATGACTTCCAGGTCAGCATGTTAGCCACACATTTTTTGTATTTAAATTGTTCAAAGACTCCTTTCCCCCTACTCTGCTAATTCCTCAAAATTGACATTAACAAAGAAGTCATCTCAGGGTAGCTGATATCACTATCTATACTAACAACAGGCAAGATCCTTTTCTGAAAGACTGTTTTTCCTGAGTTTTTCCCTCCGTGGGATTCCTGCAGACAGCATCGCTCTGGGAGAGTCTGCCTGAGGAAGTTGTTCAGGGCTAGAAGACAGAAGCTGCTTCTCCTCAAAGCTCTAATATGCATTTGCAGAAGAGTAAGTATGTTAGGAGGAGATTGACCCTGATCGTATCACCTGGAGAAAAGAACTTGTTTCCAGATTTGGAAAGGTAAAAAGGTCTTCTGTCCCACAACCAGTAGGAACCCTCAAAACCTGAGCCCTGAATGAGCCTGGCTGTGTGGCTCTGAGCCTCCGAACTTGCAAGGACCTCGTGGGAACCAAGGTGGCTGCTCCTGGGAGGATCCACAGGCCCTGGGGACAAAGGATGGCACAGTAATATCTGAGATTTTATTTCCCAAAATGCTGGGGCCCTGGGGTAGGGGTCAGAGCCAGAGAACCTGATTTACAGAAAATAAAGTCACATTTCCTACCCACTTCATTCCATTGGCTGAAAGTCACTCCTTCTATAATAATTATATTTACTGTTTTACATAAAGCACATGAGTTCAATTGATCAATTTTCAATTTACCAATTTATCAAAATAAACATGCTTATAAATTGATTTTAAAGCCCTGTTATTGTGGGAAATGGAAAAAAATACATACAGCTAAAAATAAATGTCTATTTCTTCTTCCATTATTTATTGTGTTTTATATTTAATAATGTTAATTTATATTTCATAACAGAGCAACAAGGGACAGGACCCAAGACTTTTTTTATTGCAGAATGTTATAGTTTTAAAATGTAAGAGTTTCTTATGAAAATTCTTTTGTAATCTATTATATTTTGAGCTTCTTTTGACAAGAACATGGTACACAGGAAGATCTCTTTAAGTATTTTTGTTGAATGGCTGATTTAATTAATGAAGTGTCCTTGCAGACACTCTCCGACTTAGTTTATTGGAGTATACAATGGCACAAATTTGGGAGGATGATTTGGTAACATATACAAACATCTGAAAATTATTCATAGCTTTTGATCCTGAAGTCCCATTTCTGATATTTATGCAAAGGAAATAATTAAAGATATAAGCAACAATTAAGAGAAAGAATGCTCAGTTGAGTGGGGTTTGGAAAAAATATTAAAAGATCATAAAGAATGCTAATGTTCCAAAATAATGCACTGGCCAAATAAGAATGGTCCACCATATAATGAAATGCTATGCAGCCATAGCACTCGCATAAATTATGTATGTACAAATGATGCATCCATTCTATATTTTTAAGATAAATTCAAGTATTCACACAGATAAAGGATCCTTCCAGTACCAGATCTATCTGGCTTCTATGTGTTTATGGGATTTTAATTTTCCTTTTCTTACCTGTATCTTCTTAATTTTTCACAAAGACCAACCATTACTCTTAAAGGAAGAAAAAAATTATAAGATTAAGACCATAAATTTAAAAAGAAAAAGGATATGAATATAGGTTGTTGCATTTCTTTTTGTTCAATAAAAACAAAAATATATTAAAAAGGATAAATGATTATCATGTATCAACCAAAGTTGTTTATCTTGCTTAAGGTTTAGTGGCCCATTTTAATCTCAATAATACATTTTTTTGTTTTTTATTTTTAAATAGAGTTTATTTTTAAGAACAGTTTTAGGTTATGTGGAAAAATTGAGACGATAGTGCAGAGTTTCCATGTATCCTCTCCCGTTTTCCCCTATTATTAACATTGCACATTAGTATGGTACATTTATTACAATTAATGAGCCAGTGTTGATGCATTGTTTTTATCAAAAGTGTGTGTATAGTCTATTTAGATTTCCTTAGCTGTCACCTGATGTCCATTATCAGTTCTGGAATCTCATCCAGGATCCCACGTTACGTCTGGCCATCGCGTCTCCTTGGGCTTCTCTTGGCTGCGACAGTTTCATGCAGTTGACAGTCCGAGAAAGGCTGGTCAGGTGTGTTGTAGGATGGCCCCATACTGGAATTTGTCTGATGTTTTTCCCATGATTAGACTGGGATTTCAATAATATGTTTAAAACAATCTTTCCTCCATCCTACCCAGGACAATGTTACGTGTCTTCTAATTCTTTGACAAATATGCAAAATGACACTAACTACTGCAGGCTGCAGGCTTCTCCATTAGTAACCTAACCCCTAGCTAAAAATAAACAACATTTAATGGAAGTTACATCAATGCAGGAGCCTGATCTTTGGCCTCCTGGGTTACAGGATGCTCTTGTTAGTTCCCTTCAGCGCCTCCTCCACATTTTGAATTTTAATGGGGCTGGGAACCACGGGAGAGAAGTGTGTGGGTGTTGTTTCCTGTTTCCGTTTCAATTAGCCTCCCAGCTTTCTGATTTGACATGAATTTCAAGCGTGAACATAAAGTACACAACGGAAGACAAATGCCTAATTCTTTTCTTCTTCTAAAGAAGAAGATATTGTAACTTGTAAAGGAAGTTACTACTTTGAAAATAGCAAATATAATCACATTATGAGGAAGAAAACTTTTCACCAAACTTGTTGAAACATACTAAGAGGTCCAAATCAAATGATTAGTATGATCTTCTTTTTAGTAAGCACTTTATAAGTGCTTACCCTTTACCAGATGAGATCAAACTCCTATTTCTGCTGCACAGGTTTCTTATATCCTTTAGAATACTCCAAATTTCTTAACTGAGATCTAGGACAACCCTTTGAGTTAGGAGAGAAAGAAAATGAAGTTTCACTATTTGAAATAAACATTGATGTTTTCTTTCTTTTGTCATCACACAGATAGGCTAAACCCTGAGTCATGCTTGGATCTTAGCAGCAGGCCAGTGAGGATGGATAGAAAACTAATAAAACTAATTCCTAAAGGACAGTGCCAACAACATATTGTCATAAGGGAAGGGGGACTAGGCCAGCTCTCATTCAAAAGATAGTTCTAGGAGATCCACTGGATATTTGTGCTGGACCAAGCCTATATTCTGGGGGCATGTGCTTGGGTCCAAGCAAGGGTAAAGGCATTATAAGAATTCCCCTAGGTGTAAGGACCAAGACCAAGCAGTAGGTGTGTGGGGAAAAATTCTAAAATCAGCAGAAGAACATGGGAGCACATCAGAACACTTAAGCAATAATCCAGACACTTGAGTGAAGTAGCCAATAAGGGGTTGGTTATAAAATGACAGAATGGTGGGCTTCCCCCATGGCATCTGTATACACAGCAAATTCCAGATTGCTGACTTTTTCATATGCATTTTAAATATTTTTCCTGGTTTGTTATTTTCATGAAATTTTGATGCATAAGCATATCAATTTTGAATTAATCTTATTTTATAATATTCAATTTTTTTCTGAGCTTATTAGTTTAGAAAGGTCTACTCTACTAACAAATCAGGTAAATATTCACTTATAGTTTGTATTTGTTTTTTTTTTAACATTTAATTATTTTAGTCATCTGAAATTTAATTTTAATATATGATACAAGGTGAGAATCCAGACATATTCTCCATCCTTAGGTAATTAACCAACTACTCAGCAGCAGCAACCACTGAAGAAAGACTTTAGTTCCAAGGAAGGAAAGGACCTTGTCTTACCTAACTTTGCAGCATGAATGCCCATACCTAACATGGTGTCTGACCCATAGTCACTACTCAATTAAACACCTGTTCAGTAAATGAATGCTTCTTGAATCTGTCCCTGTCCCTGGCATCCACAGATCCCCTTTTCTAGCTGCTTGGTGGCACCTTACCAATAACACAGTAACACAATTGCTTTAGTAAGGATTTCTTTTGGAGATGAAACTGCAAGTCAAAGGTGTGTTATGATTATGATTAATTAGGAAAGAAAAAACTGGCATTCTGAATAGCACGCAGATGATAGGAATCAATACCTTCTCTCAGAGTCGCACAGGCTGCTTCCAAGTAAGAGCAGCTTTTCAAAAAGCAATGACCCCTGATCTGCCACAATGCTGCCCTCAATGTGGCTTCCACGTGTCCCTGACCAGCCTGCCTTGGTGGCTGTCCTACAGGAGATGGTATCTACCATTCATTTCCTGTAACAACTTTTATTGACCACCTGTGGTTGTTTTCAGTTCTTGGAATAAAAAACATTTTTATATTTTATATTTTAAGGCAGTCTTGCATAGATAGTGTTTAAGAGTATAATAACTTACCCATTCACCACCTGTGACTTAGTTTCCCTAAGCCTCAGTTTTCTTACCAGCAAAATGGAGGATAATACCAGCTAACATTTATTTGCCATCTTCTCTGTGCTTGGCACTGTTCAAAATGCCTTGGATATATTAAATTACTTAGTACTCATGACAACCTTTTGAGGTAAGCACTATTTTTAGACCCATTGTGCAGACAAGGAAATGGAGGCAAAAAGAGGGACTTGACTTGCCTAAGGCTAAATGGCTAATAATGGCAAAGCCAGGACTAAAACCCAGGCGCTCTGGCTCAGAAGTCCACATTCGTAATCACAACGCTAAGATATCATTCAAGCATGACAAATAGTAGCCACCTCAGAGGGCTGATGTGAAGATCAAGTAAGATACCACAGGCAAAATGCACCATGAACACTTGATGCATGAGCATTTGATGCATGTTAGCTCTGTACCAGGACAACACAGCCCCCTTGCTCACTGATCTTACTTTGCATAAGAAACACAGATGCTCAAAACGTCACTTACAGCACAGAGGCAAGAGTGACAGGAGAGAAAGGAGTAGAGAAGGCGGGTGGGGGGGACCACATAATGGAATCCCCGATAGGATTTGGGGGATCAGGAAAGGCTTCCTGGGGGAATATTATTTGTATCTGCTATTATTTTGGAGGAAAAGCCAAATTAAATTCTTTTTCTTTCCCTGCCAAAATTTCAGGGGTTGTCTCTCAGCAGCCTCTATTTTGCTTCCTCTCTCCAGTCCCTTCTCCCACTCCCTGCCCTTCAGCTTTTTCAGAATTCTCTGGGGGTGCGGGGGGGATGGGACGTCCCAAACACACGCAGTTACGTACATCCATCCCACAAACATCGGTGGGTAGGGAAGCACCCTGACAGAGTCTAGTTGAGCTATACCCACGTGATATAAATCAAAGGGGAAATGATTTAAGGGGAAAAGGATGAAATGTTTTCAGAAATATTCAGACTTTTCACATTTTACAAGAAGATAATGTTGAATTAATTATCTCCAGTATTAGCCTGGGTGGGTCTCATCATGATTTTCCAAAAGCAGCCCAATATGGGCATTGTTCCTAACATACTGTGAATTCTGGGTAAATGTATGTATACACAGCTGAAATCATATCCTTTTGACTCAGTTGTAATATTTGTGGGATGCAACATGTTACACTGAGAGACCTTGTGGGTCATTTAGTTCAATTTCCAATCCATGATGACTTTCCTTTTACCAGAAAGGTGATTTATCTGGTTTATCTGTTTTTTCTTAAATAATTGTAGTCATGAGAATCTCGCTGTGCCTCAAAGCAGCCATTTGGATTGTTGTGCAGCTATCATTCTAGAAGTCTTTGCTTGCAGTGACCTAAGTCTGTCTGTAATTGTAATTTCCAACTACCAATCCTTGTTCTACCCTCTGAAGGGAAAGATTTGAAAAATGTGTTTTCTTCTGTAAATTCCGACAACTTCATGGTTTCTCTTTGTTCTTTGGATGGAATAATGTCAGTTGTTGGGGGTGTTATTTATATTCCAGTGAGCAACTTTCCAAGTATGTTACCTAAACATTTATTTTTATATTTTAATCTATTTGTTTAAGTATGTTGTTACCGAGACACTTTTGAATAATTTGAGAAAATTGAGCACATGACATTATAAATTACTTTTAAAAACAGAATTATTCAATAATAGCTAAGAATTACATAAAACATATGCATGAGAAATGTATTTTTTATTGTTGCTTTATAAATTTGTTTATTTCAACTTAGTTGATATAAAGATGATACCTAGAAAGTGAAAATAGTTTAAATAATAAGATCAAATATGACCTCACTAATAGGATTCAAAAGGAATCTCTTATAAATATATTTACTTTTCTAATGCACTTATAAGTAAGTAAAAAATTATATATCCTTTGGAGATAAAGATGTCTTATTTGCTGTCAAATTCATTTTGTTAAACAGTAGAAATAACAAGGATAGTAAACTAGTACAGCCATTATGGAGAACAGTATGGAGGTTCCTCAAAAAACTACAAATAGAAATACCACATGATCCAGCAATCCCACTACTGGGAATTTATCCAATGAAAGGAAATCGTTATATTGAAGAGACATCTGTACCCCCATGTTTGTTGTAGCACTATTCACAATAGCCAAGATACAGAATCAACCTAGGTGTCTAACAACAGATGAATGGACAGAGAAAATGTGGGGTATATACACCATGGAATACTATTCAGCCAAAAAAAGAATGAAATCCTGTCACTCACGGCAACATGGATGAAACTGGAGGACATTATGTTAAGTGAAATAAGCCAGGAATAGAAAGTTAAACACCACATGTTCTCACTCATATGTGGAAGTTAAAAATAGTTGATCTCCTAGAAGTAAAAAGTAGGACAGAGAATACTAGGGGCTGGAAGGGTAGGGGGAAGGAAGGGACAGGGAGAGATTTGTTAAAAGATACAAAATTACAGCCACATAGGAGGAATCAGTTCTACTGTTCTATACCACTGTAGGGTGACTATAGTTAACAAAGATATATTATATATAATAGTTTCAAATAGCTAGAAGGAGGATATTGGACATTTCCAACACAAAGAAATGATAAATGTTTGAGCTGATGGATGTGCTAATTACTCTAAGCTAATCACTATATATTATATGTATCAATGCATCACTATGTACCCCATGAATATGTACAATTACATGTCAATTTAAAAAAAATAAAAATCAAAATTAAAAAAGAAATAACAATAATAGATACATTTTCAAATAACACTTAAGCTTTATCATAATTTTTATATTACCCCTTTAGTTTAAGATAAACTTTTTTAAATGGCAGGTCAATTCAATAATCTTTTGGAAGAAGACCATTTTCATATTCCATGTAATATACTTCCATATTAATATTTCAAATTAGAAAGGGATATTAAAACTGCCATTAAAAATAAAATCTCTTGGAAATATGAAAAACAACATAAAAACACTTTGTTTGGTTTAGGATAATTCTGATTTAACATTTTGGCAGTAATACCTTCTTCTCTTTGCTACCTACCCATTCACCAAAGGGCTATGATACTACTTTTGTTTGGTCTTAATTACCTTGTTTTTATAGATTTTCCCATTCCTCTGGATGTAAAGCATGGTATAATTTATGATCTATGTGATGCAGCCTCAGATTTAATTAACCCTTGGGGATTGTCCTATAAGTGTGTGCTCAGTCATGTGTTTGAAGATATGCTATTGAATTCAAAGAATATGGTTAGTTCTGAGATATATTACTCTGATTTTAATATCTCACCTACCTACCCCAGGTTATGGCTGGTTTCTTGCCTTGGGAAAATCCCAAGTGAATTTAATGCACTCATATTTTGAAAGTTTGTACATTTAGCTTTGCAAGGCAGAGATTTTGCAAACGTATGCACAACAGAGCTAAACACTTAAATCTAACCATTTTTTACATAATCTCATTGATCTAACTTTATATTTCAGAAATAATAATGCACAATATGCAATTTAAAAACAAATAATTGTTTCAAAGCACTGTGCTTATATGTAATAATCAACTGTATAGTTTTTATCTTTTAACTTTGGAGATATTAGAATAGAATGGCATTTGTTCTGTTTCACAAAGTAATTATCGTAGCATCTATTGAATGTACAGTTTGGCTCTCAGGGACTTTTTGGTCTTGGGTCAAATCCTGTGCCTTCTTAACTATCTGTATTGTTATACTCCTTTTTTTTTTTTTGCTATTTAGAAGAAAATGAAGATCTTTGACATCACTTGTTCTGGAAACAAGTACCAATGTGTTTAACAGGAAAAATCAAGGAAGTAACTTCTGTCCTACTGGTTTGAAAATCCAAAATCTTCTTTGCAAATAGAGCCATTCATTGGGTACAACTGGATCAAAAGTAACAAGTTTTTGTCTAAGTCTTTAGCCTAAAACCTCCCCTACCCTCTCTCAGATTAACTCTGTTGTGCCTGGATTAACCCCTAGGAATCCTGGTATTGTTTCTCTTCATTACATTGATCCCCATGTCTCCTATTGTCTTTGCTTTTCATTCGGGGGAACAAACAGTAGACGGTTTTAAGCCATGATAAGCTTCTCCAGCTTGGAATATCTATCTGAGCTTCATATTTGACACTTGTTTTCCCCTTTCAATGTAAACATTCATTTGAATCCGATAACCTTGCCAATGGAAGTTGTTAACATTAAGTGCTGAGCAGGCCATGTGAGCAAATACCAGTGAATTCATATTAGTTGTGCAAAACCTAGGGCCAGAAATGACAGCTTTGGATCTGAGTTAATAGTCCCTTGACCCATTTTGCTGTAAACAAATAAGAGAGAGTATTAGCATCTGAGAACCATATCCATTTTAAAATGATGAATTTAAAAATACAGAATGTCCCTAGAGCTTGTCAACACACAGTTATTCATAATACACTATTCTTTCACTTTATGCCAAGTCTCTTAAACAGATTGGAATATTACATGCATTTAACATAAATTTATTGGCAGGGAAATGAATTGAAAGAGACAAAGTAAACATAACTTTATGCTGGCTGTGGACAGAAATAATTTCATTCTGATCTCCAGTTATTGTTTCAATTAAGACAGCTATTCCTGACCTTGTCCCAAAGGAAATTTGACATTGATTAGAAAGGTCGTGAGCATAAGCCTCTGAACTAAATTCTGGGGAAGGATGAGAGTGATATTATTTTTCTTAGAAATGGCACGACAAAGAATCGATACTGGGAGCATTCTGCGATGTCATAATTTGATTTACTAGCTGACCTGCCAGCCAATCAATGACTGGTTAAAATCCAAGAGAGCTTCATTGGCCTCACTGTATAAGACTTGCTCTTCTATTTACAGTATGACTTTCATCTTGACATAAGTTTAGAACCCTCAAAGATTTGTCATCCTATCATGAATAATTGAAAATATTTGCAAAACTGGAATCTTGATATTATGGATTATCTATGATTTTCCATTTTTTAGGAACTTCTTCTATTCCATACTTCTGATAACAGTGAAGACCACTCAAAGCTTTTACTTGATCTTTCTGAAAATGATTCTCAAGTGCAAATCTATAGTCAGGCTCAAAGGGTAAGGACTCAGGTGGTTTTCTGGGAAAGGAAGAGAGTTTTTCTTAACTATTATTTATATTAACAGGTAATTCAAAAGGAAAAAGATATTCCTATGTTCTTTTCCCCAATACGCACAATGAATCTATCTATATGTGAATTTTTACTTTACCACTTTTATCAAAAAGAACATTCAGTGTTTGGGCCTAGGGCCATAACCAGCTATATTATTTGTGGGGCCCAGTGCCTTCTGTTCAAAAAGTTTTAAGGATTTCAAGACAGCAACAGTAGAGCATTAAACCAAGCACAGGGCTGTTCTGAAGGTGGAGCCCTGTATGACAACCCAGACAACCAGCCCATGGAGCCAGCCCTGGTCAGGGCAAAATCTTAGTATTATTCAATGGTATTTGCTTAGGGGACTGAGGAATGCCTGTTTCCTACCTCAAATCCCAACAACCCCTCCTTAGGAGGCTCCTGAGGGAGTTACAGGCATAAGGATACAATGGGAGAAAAATAACCTCGGTATGCCATTCTCTTATTAGTTGGGCTTGTGCACGAAATCTGCAGAGCACTTTGGTTGCCTAACCTAAAGCCACAAATATCCTCTGCACCGCACTAAGCCCAAACCCAAACTGGGGATTTCACCACTGTGCCGCAGGCTGACGTCCTGTGGGCTGAGGAGACGTAAGACAGCAGAAATGAGGACAGAGAGAGCAGGTGGCCTGAGGTGTGGAGGGCAGGCTTGGTCAAACAGAAGCAAGAAGAAGAAAAAATTATGCCACATTTATGGGTATGACATGTGATGTACCGCAACCTCACTCACGACGCGACTGGTCACAGAGTGTGAGTGGCCGAGGGGCTCGCTAATCCTCCTGTCCAGGGTGGAGGGGAGGGGAGGGAGGGAGGCGGGGGGGGGGGGGGAGGGCGGCATCCCCACTCTCCTTGAGTGCAGTGAGGAAAAAACGGTGAACAAATGAGTAATTTCTATGAAGCATTTTTCCAATTAAAGGATATGTTAACTCTATACAAATACCACATTCTCCGAAGAAAATATAAAATTTTTTTTTAAAAAGCAAAATAATAAAAAAGAAAAATGAAATTAAATCTCCCGTTACCTTACAAGTCAGATATAAGTAACATTAACATTTTGGGGTATATCTTTTCTGACCTTTTTTCCATGCATTTATGATATTACATTTAAGTTAATAAAAGTTGGGATTGTGCCAGATGTAGCCTGTTCCTTTTGCTTAGCAATATATTATGAATGTCTTTCCCTGCCAGCAAATATTTATCTACATCTTTATTTTCAATGGCTACTTAGTGCTTCTTTATAGGTACCTCTTTAAATCTTTAATTCGGAATATTTACACTGTTTATTTACATTAGCCATTATGAAGGACTCAGTGTAAATATCTTGTCTGTACAACTGTTCAACATTTCTGGTTATTTCTATTGATTAGATTCCTAAAAATAAAATTATGGCATCACAGGGTATCTATATTTTAAGGACTTTTCGTCCATTAGTGAGTGACACTGTCATCTGCAATTGCACTGGCATGGTTGGAGAGTACTGCTCTGGGCAGTGCTGGGCATGGCTACTCTTCCTCAAGTTTTGCCACTTTGTTAGGTGAAAATGTCATCTTTTCATTTCAGTTGCAGTTGTAAAAAATGCTTAGTGATGTGTTCTCTGCCCTCAATTCTTAAATAGACAATATGTACAAAATACAAATTCTCTTTCAATTTTTTAAATTAACTTTATTATCAAGATGCCTACATTTTAAGGAAAAATTGAACCCACTGAATTTCTGAAACAACCTAATAAAGTCTTATTATTTAAATAAGTTCTATTGCATATGTTAACTTAAAAAATTTTTCTTGGCCGGGTGCGGTGGTTCATGCCTGTAATCCCAGCGCTTTGGGAGGATGAAGCGAGAGGATTGCTGGAGGCCAGGAGTTTGGGAACAGCCTGGGCAAAACAGTGAGTCCCCATCTCTGCAAAAAATTTTAAACATTAGCGAGGTGTTGTGGTGCACACCTGCAGTCCTGGCTACTTGGGAGGCTGAGGCGGCAGGACTGCTTGAGCCTGAGAGTTCACGATTACACTGATATATATATATAAAACACATATTCTAGTAAAATAAGTTAAGATACAGGTAAAAAAGTTAGGTTAGTATGTTGAACATCTATAAATCTTCAATTAAACCCAAATTAAAGATAATGAACTAATATAAACATGTATTCTACAAATATATAAATTAACGCAAATTTATTTATCATATGATTGTTGAAATTCAAGAGAACAACTCAGTAGCCATGCAGTATAACGACCTCATGACTCTTTTCATTAAGCCCTGTCGTGACCCTGAAGAAGGAAATATTTCTTTTTCTTGTTGAAGAATATTTCATCTTTTAAACATCTTTTTTAAAATTATGCTTTCAATTTTGAGAATCTTTTGAAACACTGATGCATGTGAAATGTCCATTACTGAAAGTCCATCACTCTGCTCCAAGTGAAGCACCTTCCTTTTTCAGCCCCTGAACTGCTGTAGGCGGTGGAAGGAGAAGGCAGAAGCGTTGATGATCGTGTCTTTGCACTTCATACCTGGAGCATATACTCACCTCAGTCGTCACTAAGATGCTATTTTCAGCACACACAATCTTTTGTACAAGGTAAGTTAATACTTTTCTTTTTTTCTCTGAGCATGAGCTTCTATAGTCTGCAAGATTTGAAGGGCTCATGATTTTCTACTGTCATTGTTATGATTTAATGTTTATATCTACAAAGGCACTGACTAGTAAATGGTGAATCTGAAACAGAAGAAACAAAGTAAGAGAGCTGTCCCTAAATAAGCCATGTGGATAAATACTCATTGAATGTAAGGTCCACCTCTGGAACAAAATACAAATTCTCTTTCAATTTTTTAAATTAACTTTATTATCAAGATGCCTACATTACCATCAGTAACCATCATTATTTATATTTCATTAAAGGACATGTGTGCTATTCAGTGAATACTGCTTTCAACTGCATAGGTCTATGAAGGGAATTGGCTAACTAGAATCAAAGTGGGAGAATTTTTTTTTGGTATTAATAAAACAGGAGAAATAAATGTTTTAAACAATATCCCTTGGAAATGTACTGTGTAGTGGGCTTTGTGTGTGTGTGTGTGTGTGTGTGTGTGTGTGTGTGTGTAGTGTGTATGTCCATGAGAATATTCTGTATATTATATTGCATTGGTGGAAACAGAATATGTTGAATGACTGGAACAGGGAGGGCATGCGACTGGCAGCAGACTCTGTAAAGGAAGATCCTGCCCAGTGCTGACTTCTCTGTGACCTCAGAAGGATCTAGGATGAAACTGGGCAGGTTTGGGCATAGAACAAAGACTGAAGTCACGTGGGAAGAATTAGAGCTATGGAGAAGAGGAAGCATGGTGGAGCACATTCCTGAAGGTGAGTTGATATGATGATCAGACTAAATTAAAAAAAAAAGTTTGTGAATATATATTGCTTTCCTTTCCTTCAACTCACCATTTCTGCACAGAAGAAAATCTCACAGGACTCACGCAAGGGGAGACGGCATCATCAATGTCTAATTTTATGTTGATTATCCCCAGTCCTTCTTCAAACCCGGGTACATTTTCCAATTCTCTTTGGAAATGTTAATATCTCTGACTAGCATGTCAAAAAGTGGTAGAAAGAACAGTTTAACCTAATCAGTCTCATTTTGCACAGAAAAGAAATCTCAAAGGAGAATGTTTAATTTATTACCTTTGTGAAAAACAAAGCTCTGAATTATAGATTATAATTATTTTTATGTGATTCTTTTCCAAAGGTTTTAAAGATGTATTTGCTTTGTGTCTCTTTATTCAGAAAATTTTTGAAGGTAAAATTGAGGTATTTTTGTTAAATTATTGAATATAGAACCTTATGGCTTAGATAGTTATACAACGTTATAGCACAGATTTGCAAAAACTGATTATTTTAGTACATAGAGACATGCCATAGATAGCACAAAAAGCTTTTAATTGGAATTAAGAGAAATTACAGCTCAGTTTTAATAATACAAGGATGCTAGTCAGAAGGAACCTTGTGTGGTGGGTATAAAGATCATAAATGTTTGGAGTATGATTTGTGGCCACTCATTTAGGAAAGTTTTCTCTTGTAATAAACAGAACGAGGTGGCTGAGCAAAGTAGGTCATACAGCTTGTGACCATCAAAAAGATAGATAGATAGATAGATACAGACATGGATACAGATATAGAGATATAAAATCCCCCAAGTTTGAAACTACCTAAACCAAGCAAGCAATGAACACACTTCTACTATGCTAACTGGCTAAGATAAAAATTAGTTAAATTGGAAAAAAATGAATCGTTATAGGAAGTGAGCATATACTTCTCTTAGCCACCCTTAAAAACATCCATACCTCTATCTATCTACCTACCTATATAACATTTATATATACATAGGTGTGTATATAGACACATAGATATAGATGTGTCATTTATATATGTATCCATAATAGACCTATATACATAACCATACATCTATATGTATGTATATCAATATATAGAGATACCTAGGAGATTTTAATTGTTATTGTCAAGGATGAAAGGATTAAGTGACAATAGTATACATTGTTCCATCAAAAAAATCTTTTTTTAATGTCTACAACTAACGCCAACCTTTCTACAAATGAATCCTACATTCAGGAAAAAAGAAAAGCTATGAATAAAATATATACTGTATATTGTTCTCCCATTTCATCCTAAAACCTGAAAAATATTTCTGGTCACATCAGAAATACAAATCTGAAGTGATCCATATTCTTCTCCCAAGAGCATGAAGAATCAGAATTGAAGTCACAGCTGATAAATAAGTACCTCACACACTATTTAAGAAAAATATTGCCCACACACAGGGGAATGAACAAGGGCAAAAGGTGCAAACTGTGTATTTTTGGAACAAGGCAGTATATTCAAGTTGACATGAGGGAAGACTCGGGAATAGATACCATCTGGGTGTGAACCCAGCTCCACCGACTGAATGGCTGGTGCATGCCTCATTTCCTCACCTGCAAAATGTGGAGAATTGAATGGTACATGTAATGGGTTAAAACAGCATCTGGTGCACAGTAAGCACTCACTAAATATTCCTTGTTATTTATCCATGGAGGGGAGAGTACTGGAGGATGTTTTGTGATGACACCTTGCTTTTCCTGACTCCTAAATTAAATAGGGAAAATTTGACCAAGAATGTTTAGTTTACATTTTTAAAAATCCTCCAGAACATTATTGTTCTCCACAGTTTTTCTCATAACCTCCTGAGATCTAAAATTCTCTGACTCTAGTCTGTATCAATTATTAATATTATTAGAAGTACTTTAGAATACATAATAATACCTGGAAAAATGTTACATACTCTTTTTGTTTAACCTATTCCTAACCTTATTAATACTAGTTTTTCTTGCAAGTGTTGCTGCTCCAGCTTATTAGAAAAGGTCAGCTGTGGCCTGTGGGATTCGTCATTCACCCATTTCAAGTGCTCTCTCTTATTAGTCCTATAGACTTGGGCAAGTAACTTAACCCCTCAACCTTGATTTTCTTATTGGTACAACATGGGGGAAAATAGTATCCACCTCATAAAATTATTATGAGAGTTTTGCTACTATTAGTAGAAAACTATTTCACAGAGTGGCCCGAGGGGACCAGAGGAGTGAGGGTCCTCTCTCCCCCCTGTGCCCTCCCCAACCCCTCACAGCTTAAATGCAAACGTGAAAAATCTTTTGTTCCTCTTCCCATATTTTACATCTTCCATTTCAATACTTTTTTTTTAAATTAAAAAGAAAACTTTTTTTTTTGAATCACTGGGCTTTTTGAAAAAAATATCTTTCAAAAAGTGCCACGTTCATGCATGATGGCTACTCATAGCTTCAGGAACACAGATAGCTATTGTACTGACCTTGTCTTTACATCTGATTTGGGCAGAGTCAAGATGCCCTCGGGTAGCAGTCGAGGGGACAGAAGTCCTGTGCCACCACGTCCACATCCCCCACCTCCGCAGCAGTGCCCCACAGGCTTCGGCACAGCTGGCCTGTGAATCCCTTCTTGCTCTGCAGACAGGACACTGGATGATGGTGACAGTGTGAACATCCATGGATGTGGATGTGCCTTTGCAATGTCCTCGTCTGAGCCGAGTCCTGCCATTGCCCCGTGTCCCCTCCACGCGTGGATGCTTCTGGGAAAACAGCGTGTGGGGCACGTGGATTCTTGTTTGATGTAAGGCTGGGTCCCTTTGGACTCACCAAGAACTGTTCACTTTCCATGTATCTGTGCAAAATCTGGGTTCTGGGAGCCGTGTGATTGCCCCAGACCTCGGTGTTAGCCCTCCTGGCAGCAGCAGGACCTCGTTCCTCAGGAACCCAGGTCGGCAGTCCTTTGGGGAGCCCAGCGCTGGAAGGACACAGGTTACTTCAAGTGGGCTCCCATGTCCCTTCCTGGGCACCACTCAGAGCTTTCCCCTCCCTACCCCTGACCCATCCCTTGAGGTGGGGTGCACATCTCTTCTCTCCCCACAGGCTGGGAAGGTTAGTCTACACCCCACCTATGCTGTAGAGCACCAACAGGGAGATGCCCCAACAGGCACAACCCTTAGACACAGTGCTTTTACCTACCTAACTCTGGGGGCCAAATGCCTAAGAGGGAAAGGAAACAGCACAAACTGAACGCCTCACACCGGAGACCTGGAAAATTAGTTGAATCACACAGAGTAATCATAAAACCCTTGTGGGATGTTATAGATTTAATAACTTAATGACTTAATATTTTGCTACCTTAAAATGCAGAAATAATAAAAACAATCTGTGAACGTTCATCATACAGCTGATGAGAACTTCAGTTCTGGTGGCCATATGACATAATTTTGCCCATACCTGTGGGCATTTTTTTTAATATGACATAGGATTTTGAGCAGTGTAAAGGTACGGATCTAACTTTATTAAGTTTGCTTTGAAATGTCATTTACAGATTATTTCTGTTGAAACTGCACAACTAAATTATTGGAATTTGGAAATGCACAGGGACTTAAGGACTCTCTGTCACACACACCCACACATACAAACACACACTTCTTACTAAACACACGGATAACAAGATCAACTTCTTTGTGCCTAGGAAGAAGAAGGGACTGGGGCAGCCAGGGGAGTCGCCGTTCCCCACTCACGTGGCTCTTGCTCTACGCCTCAGTCTCTCCATCACATACACGCATGCATCCTACCCAAGGTGGCTGTGGCCCTTTTCTGCCGGTCCCATGGAATGTGTTCTGCCCTCTAGGATGTACACAAGAGGATTCCAAGCCATGTGAAAATTGCCCTGCTTTCTAGGGGTGGAATGAGACCCTGCAATTTCAGAAACATAATTATTTAGTAATAATTTTTTTAAAAAAATTCCTTTTACCTGTGTTGGAGAAATCAGCAGATTCTAGGAATTAAATATGTCTCTTTGTAACCTAGAACATGTTAAATTTTTGGAAACTGTATTTAGTGGTTTCCTTAATACCTTCCTGTGTATAGGGCTTCTTTCCCCCAAATCCTACAGTCTCTCTCAGAGAAGAGAAGGGGACACAATCTGGGAACTGTTTCCATCCCTCTGGACTGCCATCAGGAGCGCTTGCAGGTTCTGTGCTTTGTCCCTATGGGTCCTCACTTCTCCATCCACACAGGTGGCTCCACTGGGTGTTGTTTTTTGCACGAAACAATAGAAGTACAAAGTACTTATTTTTTCAAAATATGATGTGTTCCATGAAATCTGTTGGCAACTCCCTTTCTTCCGCGCATCTAAATTCTTTGGTTTTTACTTTGTTTTATTGGATTTTTTTTTGGCCTTGGATCTCAAGGACTAAAAGATTAGCGCAGACACATTTTGATGTTAAGTGATAGTAAGTCACAGTAGGTGGTAGTGTTCCTTGTTTTTAAGGAATGTATAGTCATGAATGTGCTGAGTGTCCAAATCCTGCTTCAGTTCACTTTGGCATTATCTACACGACCACAAATGGTGACAGGGAACAAAGTCATGTCTAGCTCCATCAACACTAGTACACCCCTTCCCCCTCAGTGTTGTCCCTAAACCTTCCTTTCTTTTTACGTTTGGGGGGAGGGGTCCCACATCAGCAGCAGCCATCAACCCACCAGTGGGACCTACTTAGTGGTGAAGGGTTGGCTGCCAGAGATGGCCTTAAGTTTCCACCTTTCCCCCCACATTTTCTTCCTTGCCCAGCTGAGAGGGGGTCTCGAGACTCCTTATGGAGATCACTGAGCTCTCACCCTGCCTGGCTGTGTGGATGAGCTGTGTAGACAGGCTGGAGTGGGTGTGGAGGCCCAGGAGCTGTTACTGCTCTTGGGAAAGACTTGCCTCTCATGGATCCGACATCCTGGTAATAGCAGCACCTGCACAAAGTGGGTATCAGAGTTAATACAGCAAGGAAACAAAATACTGAGAATAGTTTTACCAAAGATAATGAAATGTTGCCTAATGTCTGTGTTTTACCGTTGACTTGAATGCATTTTTAGAAAACCGAATGTAGCAAAAACCCAGGACATTTTTGGAAATTGTATGCTTTCTAGCAACTTTGTGTGAATTTTCATACAAGCACTGTTTTATGATTTATATAAAATGTTACAAAATAGGAAAAAAGTGTTCAATAAATGTTAGCCATTATTGAGTGTAGGCTTAAAAATATTTATTCTTTTTTCTCTAAATTCAATATTAAACTATTCCTCTGAAGTTATTCATCCGTGAAGTATTTATTAACACCTTAAAATTACATTTGTAAATTATAATTCATATCCTAAGAAAGAGGTGCTTTCAAATACCGTATCTTTATATGTGTTACTTTTTTTGACACCACATTCTGTTTTTTTTTCATTATATCTTTGTATTATCCCCCAGCTAGGCAGAAAGTTCCTTTAGAGTAGAGCCTTCCTCTTAGTTTTCAAACTACATCTTTAAATGTCTTTGATGAAAAACTCTCCAAGGTTAAGGGCCTATATATGCCTTCTGTAACTTCCCAGAAAGTCTAGCTTGCGTCCTGTAGGCTGCAGACAAATGCTTTATTTTATTTACTGACTGAATTAGATAATTAGGCTGTATATTTGAATGAGCCACACAAAATGGTTTACTACTCCAGCTGTGCAGAGGTAATGTTAAATTCAAGAGAAACATATATTTTAAGTGTTTAGTTAACTGGAGTCACTGCTATGTGTAATGGCCTACACTAGGAAATCTTTGATTACTTAGACAACTCTTAGGAGATATATAACATTTTATAGATTGATTATTCCTACCTTCTATATTTCTGTTGCTTTTACATACAGATCATTAGGCAGAAATAGCTCTTGTTTCAGACCTACGTAAATCTTTCAGTGGGACGCTAAGGCAGTCTGGTTTAAAATGTTATACCACAATATTTAATGAAATTACCTTCCAGGGTATGAAGTGAGAAATAAATTATTTGGGGAAATCTAATCAATGATGCTATAAAAATTAATTGCAAAAGACTGGGCTCATTTAACTTTTGTTCTATAAAAATGGTCAATGAAGAAAAATATAGTTAATGCTGATGTGGGATAAATATGTCAATAATTGTCACACAATATATAATACAGAGTTTCAAAGAACTGGGGTTTACTTTTATGGGATATTATAAATGTGGAATCATTTTGCATGATGATAACCTAAAATAAAAATTTTGCTAGACTTCTTTTTCAATTTTTCCCAATATTTCATTACGAAAATTTTCAGATACAGCAAAGTTGAAGGAATTTTCAGGTCAACATCCATCCACTCCCCGCCTGGACTCTGCCGTTAACGTGCAACCAACTTTCTTTATCAGGCCTGTCTGTCTCTCCCTCCTCCTACCCAGCAATTAATCATCATATGTTTTTGATACGTTTCAAAGTAAATTGGGGATATCAGTAAAATTCTTGCTAAATACATAAACATACATATCACAAATTAGAATTTAGTATTTATTTATATTCTTTTGATATAAAATTTATGTAAAATTAAAAGTGTACATTCTCTAAATTTCAGCAGAAGCTTACACCTTTGTAACCTTACCAAGATACAGCAGGTGGCATCACCCCCAGAAGGCTCCTCCCGCCTCTCCCAGTCCATCTTCTATTTACTTTCCTAGGGGCAAGCGCGCTTTGGGCATTCTTCCCCCCCCCCCCCCCCCCGATTACTTTTCCCTCCTCTGGAATTTGCTATCACTGCACGATGCTTGCTTTTGCATGGTGCTTGATTCACTCGACATGATGCTTTTGCGACTCGTCCATGTCCTCGCCTGTATTGATAGTCCATTCATGTCTAGTGCTCAGTGTTCTTCCATTGTATGGATACAACCGCAGGTTGTCTTTCTGTTCTCCTATTGATGGACATTTGGGCTTTTTCCAGTTTGGGGCTATTATGAATGAAGCTGTTATGAACATTGTTGTTCAAGTCCTTTTGTAAACCTGTGTTTTCACTTCTCTTCCGTAAATCCTTAGGCGTGGACCCGTGGGATCACCGTGTAGGTGTATATTTAGTTGGTTTTTCTTGTCCTTCCTAAGTACTTTACATATGTTAATGTACTTAATTCTCTAAAAGCAATTCACGAGGTGGATACTATTATCCTCCTCAGTTTACAAATGAGGAAACAATTGCAGAAATTTTAGAAACACAAGGGTAATAAGTGATAAAGCCAAAGTTTTAACCTAATAAATTAAGTTCCAAAATTCATGCTTTTACCACATGATAGGTAAAGTACTGGGAAATCAACCCAGAGATATACCCAGGAGATAGATCTTTAAAAACCTTGTAAACCAGTTGAAGGGATTTAGACTATCTTACAAGGAGAGCCTCCAAAGTTACTTATTTCTCTTTTTGCTTTTGATGGTTTTAAAGCAAAGGAGTGAGTGGCATGCTCACATCTGCACTTTAGAAAGATGACCAGAGTCCCCATTATGTGAAAAGTGGCAGAAAACATGAAGCTTAGTGGAGTTTTAATTAAGGTATATTTATTGAGTTCTTCAGCAAATAATTATTGAGAACCTACTACGTGAAAGAAAGTGCTCTAGGAACTGGGAATTTAGCACCGAACAAATAGACATCCTTCATGGAGCTTACATTTTAGTGGGTAAAATAAATAAATAAATAAACAAACAAAAATATACAGTTTGTCAGATGGTAATACATATTTGAAGAGCAATAAATCAGGTTAAGATAAAAGGAAATATTGCAGGAGGTAGGAGCAGTTAAGATTTTATTGAGTGACTCAGGAAAGCCTCTAACAGAGGGATTGATGCAGGACCTAGTGAACCAAGGGAGTGAGTTATGCAGATGTCTGGAAAGAATGTTCTAGTAAAAGCAAATAGCATGTGCGAAGGTCCTGGGGAGGGATGGGCTGGGCATGTTCAAGGAACAGAGTGAGGAAGAGAGGGTAGGACATGAAGTCACTCTCAAAACATGACCATTAAAACACAAATATGTCTAGTATAGTTGTTGCAAACATCAGTGGACTTTTTTTATGGTTTTATCTGTCTTGGGGCTACTGTTGGGGGAGAGTAAGAAAAGGTGCCTGGATATTTATGTTTGGGTGAATTTGGCTTCATTTTTCCTCTGGTGTTGTTAAGAATAAATGGTGAGTGGTGTAAGTAAGAGAGAGTAAGTATATCACTCTTGTAAAATACAGTCATGCGTTGCTTAATGACAGGGATATATTCTGAGAAATGTGTTGTTAGGAGATTTTGTCATTGTGCAGACATAATAGAGTGCACTTACACAAACCTGATGGAGTTGGCTACTACACACCTGGCTATAAGGTATAGCCTATTGCTCCTAGGCTACAAACCTGTACAGCATGCGACTGTCCTGAATACTGTAGGCAATGGTAACACAGTGGTAATATTTATGCATCTAAACATAGAAAAGGCATGGTAAAAATATAGCATTATAATCTTATGGGACCACACTATCATATATGCCTTCTGTCATTGACTGAAACGTCATTATGCAGTACATGACTGTGTCTATGTATTTATGACTTTCCTATCATTTATTAACAATATATAATATTCCAAATATATCCTCAGTTTTTTGCTCTTTTTGAGGTCATTCCGTGCTTCCAGAACTAATCTACTGAAATAAGGCCACCTTATGATTCCTGTCTTGGTGTCTTTTCTCAGTGTAGTACTTACAATTGCAAACATCCATTTGTGGGCTCATGGTCGCTTTAGTGCTTCACCTTCTTCATTGCTGGTCACAAACACAGATGGATGTGCTTCTTGAATAAATGGAGAAAAAATCCTCACCAGGAACTAGTTTTTTTAGACTCTACCATTGTCAGTATCAAATATCTCTTCAGTATTTGCAATGGATTTTGTCTTGTGCTGCCATTTCCTGGAAAGAACTCTGGGAGTAATCATCTGGTTGACATTTAAGGAAGTTCGAATTTCGGTGATTAATACATGGTTCACTTTGAAATATTGAAGCTCATACTGTGATCTGACTTCAGGGGCACTTTGCCTGGTAAGATGTCACACTGAATAGGACTGTCATCTCAAACGAAACACACCTCAGCTATTTTCAAGCACTAGAATAGCATTACCCATGTGCTTATCCATTTCAAAGCCTCAGAAAGTCAGAGCAAATATTTGGTTATATTAGATGAATATTGCAGTTTTTACAGGTAATACATTCAACTCACTTCATTTCTCCCCTTTTCTGTACATTCTGGCTTTTCTTCCTCCCCCTGGCCCCCCAGCTTTATTAAGGTATGCAAAAAACTGCACATAAAGTAATGTACACAACTTGGTGAATTTGGACATATGTATACATATGCTGCCTTACAATCCAGCAATTCCACATTCTGCCTTTTCTGTTGAAGTAAACTTTAAGCACCATTTCTGTCGTCTAAATTGGTTTTAATATCCAATTAAATAAAAAATACTCTCTAGCCAGTCTCCATAGGTAAGGCATGAAGGATACCTGCTAAGGACTGGTTTATCAATGCAATGATATTTGAAATATTTTCATGTACCTGTACTGTGAAGCTAGACAGTAGAAAGAATTTTCTGGGGAAAATTATAGAGTCCAGATTAAAAAATTGAATCCTGTTGGATTAACAGTGGCTTCATAAAGATGACCCTGATATCTAGTAGCTTTCAACGTGACATAGTTTAGAAAAAAAACAGTACAATTGTGCTTTTTTTGCACTAAAAATGTTTGCTGTATATTTTCTATAGTTATTGCTTCTTGTATAAGCTGATCTACAGAACGTTTCCGGTGTGAACCTGTTTTCACTCATGTCTCATTTGAGCTCAGGCGGTTGCTCTTCCTCACTGCCGTTTTCCCAGCCTCTTCACATTTGCTGTCACATCTACCCTTCTACTGGAGGCGATGGCTTGAAACGCCACCATCTGTTTTTTTCAGGTGGAGAACGCACATCCTGTAAGAATGTGAAGCAAGAAGACTGAGGCTCCGATGCCTGGACGCACTCCAGACTTCGGGGCAGTGGGTGCGGGGAATGTCCTCCCAGTGTCACTCCAGTGACAGTTTACGGGTGGAGCAGAGACAATTCAGGGCTCTTAGATGTTTTTCCTCTGTTCTCTCCTGCAAAGCTGTAGATTACCCCCAAAGAAATTAGCTAAATGCTCCCCAGTCCCCCAGGGTACCTCTTGCTCAACTCAGAAAGCGCAGGATGCAGGGTGATGATTTAGAGGGCGCAGTAACTCAGCATCTCCCCGGAGGCCCGAGGCAGTTCCTGCAGGGTGTGAAAGTGTTGACCCAATCCGCAAAGAAACGGCTCTATCAGAGACGAGTAAATTGTCCCCCAGGACGGAGAAGAGGAAACAGCCAGCAGCTTCCATAATGAATGTGACCTTTCGCCTCCTCTTCCCTCTTACCACGTCCTCTAAGGGAAGAAAAAAGAACCCTATGTTTTTAAAAGTCCCTTTTCTTTCAGCAGTCAACACAGAGCAGAAGTCAGGGAATAGTATGTGCTTTAATTTTCTTGGCTTATTTTTTCCCTATTTTTAGGGGGAAATAGGTGTTCGGGCAGACACACCTCCTCAGATTGCCTCATGGGTGCGTGAGAGGCGAGATGAGCTGCGTGAAGTTTCTCGTGCGCTATTTTTCCTTCCATAGAACTCTTAACGCACGTGTATGTGAAAAAGTGTAAAAATGCCATCTTATGAAATGAAAGAAATTAATTTAAAAATCTGAATTTTCATTTTTCTGGAGGCTTAAAAGTTTAAATTTCACCTATGGCAAGGTCTTATTTTTTATGCCAAGGTAGGAGACTTGAGCTTGCTGTAGCGGATGCGAGAGGATATTTTTTTGTTACATTTTAAATACCACATGAATGATTTGCGTATAATTTTAATGAAAGGACTGGTGACAATGTTTGGAAATAAGAATAAGTTATTATGTTTCTCCTTGTTTTATTTCTAGGTTTTGTATTTTATTTCCTACTCTAAATTTTGAGCAGAATGTATTAAAATAGGAACTGAAAAACATACACGGGCAATTCTCCCATTTCACATCTTATTTTTAATCAATATACAGTAGGCTGTATCATATCCTGTGCTTGGTTACTTTCTTTCGACTAATTTCTTTTTTCTTTATTTTTAGGGTTTTTTTTTCTCTTCTTTCTTTTCTCTCTCTCGTTCCCCTGCCGCCTGCTTTCCAGGCTTTTCAGTCACCTGGTGGTTTTAGCGGCCTTGCCTTCCCCTCGGCACGCAGGGGGCACAGCCTCCCACACCCCGGCCAGTAATCACTCAACAAACGCCGTGGGAACACCGCTTGGAAAATGAGTTCGATTCCAGGGTTTTCTCCTTCATGTTTTGATTGAACCTTAGTAAAACTATTTAGATTACAAAAAAAAAAAAAAAAATTAAGCCCTCCTATAAAAACACATTAAAGAGGGCAACATTGAAAGAGGAAATTATCCCTAGTCTTCCGTGAGTCCCAGCGTCTTCGAACCCAGGGAAGCGCCGACGGTCGCGTCTCTGCTCCCCTCGCCTGGGCGTGACCGCGACGTCCCCGGGGAAGCCTGGAGAACCTGCTTCACGTAGGTTCAAGTCCGGGGAGAATGAAGATCAAAAAAGAAAAGAACAGAAATTCCCTTTGTCTTTCTGATGTACTTTATGCTTCATAAGGCACATTGTACTTTTAAATTTTGGAAGAAAGGGAGTGGACTCTAAAGAGAGGGAACATGGAGGGTTCTTTTTAAAAATTCACTCTGCTGTTGTGTTGGAATCTGAACCTATGATTTTTTCTTCTTTACTTGCCCTGTGTGTACGTAAGAGAACGAGCCATGATTCTTCATTGTTGCTTTTATTGTTATTATAAGTAAGTAGAGGGATTTCAAGAGTCCTCACAATTCCAAATATCGTAAGCAATATTGTAAGCGATTCTAAATGTTTTTCTTCATTATTTTTTCACCAAAGCCATTTTAACTTTTTGTTTAATTTTTAAAAAATTTTTCACATACTGTGTTAACATGCTAATTTCTCACAGCAAGTCCACAGATGTTAATTTGCTTCCAATATCAATAAAGGTACATATATAATATTATTTTGGGGGGATGATTAATAGTTTGCTTCATGAAACACAGATCTGATTGCATCATTTCCCTGCTCAAAAGTCTGCCATGTTACCTTTTGCCGTTAGCAGAGTCTGGGTTGGTTAGTCAGGGCCCCAGAACACCCCTAACTCACCCACCCCTGAGTCTAGTCTCAGCCTAACTCTGAGCTCATCACTCATTGTCTTTCCCTGCCACACACTGTTCATGTTCCTGTCCTTGTGGTTCCCTGGGCTCTCTAGACTGAACCTGGTATTCACAGATACCTCCAAACCTTTTCCTCAGTTTGTTTCCTTTTCCTAGATTGTCCTCTTCAAAGAAAGTTTTATTCACCAAGATTGAAGTTTCTGAGAAACAATCCTAATCAAAATGAATAGTTCCCTACTTTCCTAGCACTATATTAGCTGTTTCTCTGCTATGAGTATGATGACATTTTGCCTTGTATTATGGATGGCTGCATATAACTGCTGCCTTCTCCCTGAGATCTCAGATTCCTTGGAGACGGCACTAAATGATTGAATCCAATACTAACTGTATTGGATTGCAACAGGTATTATTTGTCAAATGTATATGCATTACTCTTCTATTTTTAGATGTTTTCCAATATTCATATTTATCGTGGATATTTCATAGAGTATCGATCAACTCCAAATTCTCTCCTGACCCATGCAAACAAGTACCTACCCAAATAACAAATTACTCAGTAATTCACCATGACTGTCTCAAAAGAAATACTGCATGTTGACATACAAATTTGTGTGAAAGTGCTTTAGAAATTATAAAGCATAATACTTAAACTAGTTGGTATTACATAGAGAATTTTCAGTATTGATCCCAAAAACCATACTCACTTCTCCCTCTTCTCCAGCCATGGAAATCATTTTATTACATGAATTTTTACAAGCCATTTTTTCTTCTTTTATGGGTAAGCATACTTTCCTAGCGCTTGTGAGATCAGGCCACCAGCCAGGTAAACAAGCACTTTCGACTTTTCCTGGACGAAATACCTGCTCCAGTCAGGCAGCTAGTGAAAGTACTATTAAAAGTACAAAATGTACTTGATGAACTGGAGGATCTAGCTAGTAAGATTTCCAGACAGACTGTTCAAGGGATCATGTTGCTTCTACTTGCTGCTTACCAGTAAAATGGAAAAGAAGAGGGGTAAACTAAAGGAAGGTCTGTGAAGGATAAGGGAAATGGGAATTGCTAGTTTTGAAAATCCCAGGCCATCTAAATAAAGCTAAAAATAGCTCCAGGACAAAGATCCAATCCAGAGCACTGTCAGGAAAACATGGTGTGAAGAAGCACTTGAGGCTGTGGCTGTAGAATTTTTTGCTAAGCTGTCAAAAATGGCTGGGCATGGTGGCTCACACCTGTAATCCCAGTGTTTGGGAGGCAGAGGTGGGAGGATCACTTGAGGCCAGGAGTTTGAGACCAGCCTGAGTAACTTAGTGAGATCCCTATCTCTACATGGTGGCACATGCCTGTAGTCCTAGCTACACAGCAGACTGAGGTGGGAAAATTACTTGAGCAAAGAGTTCGAGGTTACAATGAGCTATGATTGTGCCACACTCCAGCCTGGGTGACAGAGTGAGACCCTGTCTTTAAAATAAAAATCTCAAAAGTATCTAATGTGTGCTCAGAGGATTATTCAAACAATGAGACTTCTGAAAAGCTTAAAAGTGTTGTCCCTCACCAGTTTGCAGTAGAAACTCAAGATAGAGAAGGGCTAATCCCAAGGCATTTGTGAATATGGCTTTTTCTCTAATGGATTGAACACCAGAGGAATCACAGGAGACCCACAAAGATTTTAAGATCATTTTATTAACAAAAACATTGTTTGCTTGAACTGCGAGGGACAGAAATAGCACAATTGAAAAAGAAGCTTTCAGAACCCAAAATTTCTATAAGCAAGAAGCAGGCAGAGAAGACTATTCAGCTAAAAACACAAGCTGTATTTCATGGAAAAGAAGAAATGACTTGGAAGGGAAAATCAAGAGTTTAGAGGGCAGAGCCAAGAATTATGGAGAATTATTCCCAAGGCTTAACCCCTAATCAAGGAAATGCCAACATGTGCCTTTCTAGATTTCATAACTGCTATGGACCAGTAATTTCTGTGTGTCTCCTGCTTTACCCTTTTTTGACAGAATATTTACACTGGTTATCTTCTTCTTTTATCACCATTATATATAGGTGTATGATACAGAAAGTTTGTCTCTTTAGGTGACATGTTTTTAGGTAGAGAGGAGCTGCATTCAAGGAACCACATCTGAAGACTTTCATTTAAAGCAGAATTTGATTTAGATACCAAAACCCTTGAAGTTGAATCTGAGCTATAAGTAAGATTTTGGGGGAGTTTTGAAGGGTGTGTGTGTATTTTGCATGTGGGAGGAAGGTTAATAATTTGCACCCAGAGGGCAAACCCCTGTGGTTTTATAATATGTTTAAAAATTCTTTGACATTCCTTCTTTCATATATACATGAAAGTTAATTTCTTCTGGAGACACTCTCACAGACACACTCAGAAATAATATTTTATCAGCTCTCTGGGCATTTCTTAACCCAGTCAAGTTGACACATAAAATTAATTATTACAAAGCCACCCCTTGTCAATTTGGCACCCATACACTTCTCCTTAAACCATACTTAATCTCCCAATAAGGACAATATCAAGGTCATAATTCTACCTAACATGATAAATTATCCTGTGTATGACTGAAAACATACCATAATCCCTTCTCTAAAAGAGGAAGTAAAGTCCTTGAGAGATGTTTACTGTTCTTCTGATATCCCATAACTTAAATACGATGATGTAAAATTAACAATATCAGTACTTAAATACTCATATAAAATCAAAACATCTAATAGTACATGATAAGGGAGTAAGAGATAAAAGGAAACAAAGATATTTGCTTAATATATATACACACACACACATGAACATTCATAAAAAAATAAGGATAAAATATTCAAGAAAACTAGTCTTCATTTCTGTAACTGGTCATGTGGTCACACCTGGTATTTATAACTACCTTCTTTTACTACCCATTCTATTTTTCTTTTGCCTTCAGCAAGCACCTAAGGTGGTTGTGATTCTTTACCTGGTGGGGTGACTCAAACCTTTATTCCTAAAGCATCTGGGCCGTTAATAGTCCTGCCTGAATTGGGTTGTTGCAATTTTTTTATTGACCTTAATCACAAGACATGGTAATACTAAGAGATGCCCTAAGGACTCTCTGGTCTTCCAGACATACTCTTCCTTCCCTCCATTGTGGGATAGTAGTTAACTTTCCCCTTGGCAGTCTGGGTCTGTCACCCCAGCCAACATGGTAACTCGCTTCTTGGCCTATTGACTCAGAAGCACGAGAAGCCCAAAGTGGCCTGATCTTAATTTCCAGTTCAATAGAATTATTGTTTGTCTCCTGGCAGAAGCATTCCTACCTCTGGAATTATGACTTCTAGGCCAGCATAGGATAAAATCACAGGAACAAGGGCAAAAAGCTTGCTAGTGGGTCACAAGGGGGGAATAGTGAGGGGTGCCCCTCCCATTCCAACCCCTTGATTCCTGGACCCATGAGTCCTGGCTACCAGAGAAATGCTACCATATATTAGATACTGACTTGGAGCATATACAGCCTCTGCAGAACCTTGCCTCAGACCTGAAAGGTCTTTCTAGTTAGCTGGCACTGTAACTGATTCTTCAAAAGGCCATTTTGCCATTCTATCAAGTCAGTCACTTCAGGATGGTGGGGAACATAGTATAAAGTGAATTTCATGAGCATGGGCCCATCGCTGCACTTCTTTTACTGTGAAGTGAGTTCCTTGATCAGAAGCCATGTTGTGTGTAAATACTGAAAAGGTGGATAATAAGGCATTCTGTAAATCCACAGATGGTAGATTTAGTAGAAGCATTGCATGCAGGAAAGGCAAATCCATGTCTCGAGTAAGTGTCTATTCTAGTAAGGACAAAATGTTGCCCCTTTTGTGATGGAAGAGGTCCAATGTAATCAACCTGCCACAGGTTAGCCGGCTGATTACCCTGAGGAATGGTAACTTTTTGGGGGCTCAGATTTTGTCTCTGATGCTGGCAGATTGGACACTCAGCAGTGGCTGTAGCCAGGTCAGCCTTGGAGAGTGGAAGTCCACGTTGCTGAGCCCACTCATAACCCCCATTCCTGCCACCATGGCCATTTTCTTCATGAGCCCAGTGGCTGGGGAAAAGGCTGACTGGCATACACAGAAAATTTCATCTTAACCACTTTATTAAACCCTCCTCTATTGAGGTTACCCTTTAATGAGCAGTCACATGGGACACAAATATCTTTACGTTTTTTACCTATTTGGAGATGTATATTCACATACCTCTTCTTTATATTTATTTGTCACCAGTTTTCCAATAATCTTCCATTCAACTCCCTGACTATACAGCCAAAACATTGACCACAGCCCATGAATATCCAATTCATGGGATGTACCCATTTTATCTGTGACCCACTGGTCATCTTGCACATCTGGCCAATTCTCCTTTGAAGCAAATGCACAACAAGGTGCACTCTCTGAAGTTCTGCCGACTGGAAGGTTTTCCATCACCACTGTCTTTGAGGGATGTCCCAGGGACAGCTGCAGCTGTCCACTTTAGAGTGGTGCCTGCAAACTGTGCAGAACCATCTGTTAATCAGGCCTGAGTCTTCTCTTCCTCTGTCAACTGATCCGAGGGAGCTCCCCATGGGGCCATAGATGCAGCTGGGAGAGAGAAGGCAGTGCAGCAGGAGTGGGCATTTGAACCACTTCTTCATGGAAATTACTTGTGCCTTCAGGGCCTTCTTTGGTCTGATCACGTATATACGACTTCCATTTGATGATAAATGTTGCTGTGCTTGCCCAATTTTATGGTTTGATGGGTCAGATAACATCCAGTTCATGGAGGGCAGCTCATGTCATGTGGGAACTTGGTGGCCCATGGTCAAGTGTTCAGTTTCTACTGTGGCCAAGTAGTAGGCCAAAAGCTGACTCTGGAAAAGAAAGTAGTTATCTGCAGATGGTGGCAGGGCCTTGCTCCAAAATCCCCAAAGCCTGCACTGCTCCAACCAGCATCCCTATCTGCCACTGACATTTCAAGCACCATTGGATCTGCCAGATCATAGGATCCAAATGGCAGAACAGCTTGCACAGCAGCCTAGACCCATCACAGAGCCTTCTCTTGTTCTGGGTTCAATTCAAAACTAGCAACTTTTTGGGTCACTTGGTAAATGGACCGGAGTAACACACCCAAATGAGGGATACATTGCTTCCAAAATCCAAATAAGCCCTTTAGGCATTGTGTGGCTTTCTTGGTTGTAGAAAAAGCCAGATTCAACAACTTACCCTTTACCTTAGAAGGGATATTTCAACATGCCCCACACTATTGGACCCCTAGAAATTTCACTGAGTTAGAAGACCCCTAAATTTTAGTTGTATTTTTTTCATACCTCCAGGCACACAAATGTCTTGTCAATAAGTCTAGAGTAGTTGCTGCTTCTCATTCATTAGGTCCAATCAGCATAATATCATTAATGTAATAAACCAGAGTGATATCTTGTGGAAGGGCTAAGCAGTCAAGATCCCTGTGAACTAACTTGTGACAGAGGGCTGGAGAGTTGGTGTATTCCTGAGGTAGGACAGTGAAGGTGTGTTAATGGCCTTGCCAGCGAAGAGCAAATTGCTCTGGTGGACCATACGGACAGAGATGGAGAAAAAGTCATTTGCCAAATCAATAGCTGCATATACTAGGTACCAGGGGACATGTTCATTTGCTCAAGCAGTGAAACCACATGTGATACAGCAGCTGCAATTGGCATCACCACTTGGTTAACCACATGACAACCTATCGTCTTCCACACAGGCCGAGTAGAAGAGCTGAATGAGGATGTGTTGGGAACCCCACCCTTGCATCTTGCATGTCCTTGATGGTGGCATTAATCTCTGCAATCCCTCCAGGGTATTGCTTTTGATGCATTATTTTCCCAGGTAGAGGCATCATAATGGCTCGCAATTGGCCTTCCCCACTGTAATAGCCCTCGGTCAACAGGTCAGGGCACCAACCTGGAGACTCTGCCAGCTGCTGAGTATGTCTATCCCAATTATGCATTCTGGAACTGGGGAGATATCCACCAGATGGATTTGGGACCCACTGAACTCACTGTGAGATGGACCTGAGCTAAAACTCCAGTGATCACCTGACCTCCCTGAGCCCCGTCTAAGACTGGAGGGCCACAGTGATGGTTTGGTCTCCTGGAGTCAGTAGCAGTTCAGAGCCAGTGTATGGTACTCACCAAAAGTTCTATTATTTCTTTTCCCTCATGCACTCTTACCCTTATAAAAGACTAAGTTTCTTTGGGGAAAGTTGAGAGAAAGATTATCAGTATAAATTTTTGATACTGTACTGGAATTCTTCTTCAAGGGACCCAGCCTCTCGCTTTTTCAAGTGGTTCTGGGTTTGTAAACTGGTTCAAATCTCAGAATTGGTGGAGAAGCCATGACTCTTTGTTTTTATGATTTGAGTTATGCTTTTGTTCACTTGATCAAGAACTTTTATGCTTATACAGATCAAGTAAAAATTCAGTACAATTTCTATCTGTTTCACTTTTAGCAACACCATGATTAACAGCAATGCTGACCACACGCACAAGTCAGACTCTTCTGATTGCAACTTTGGCTCTGCTGTCCCTTGTGGCAGCCATTGCCCACCTTGGCTTTGGTGGTTGCGTCTGCCACCTCGCTCCTCCCTCCCTGGGATTCATCTACTCCCAGTGCATTTGAATTTACCACCTGAGCAGCTGCAGTTTTCACAGTAAGGTCTGGCCTGCTCCCCCCACTAAAATATTTCTCAAACTGTTGCTGAAAGTTATGCCTTTTGAACCCTCCCAGTGTAGATGAGTAGGTCTTGCATGACAAATCCACTCTAACATTCCAATCTCCCGAAATCTTTGAATTCTTTCCTCCACATTAAAGCAAGAGAGGTTGGACATTTCCAGTTTGCTAACATTGAGCCATCTTTTTTTCTGCATTTCAGCCAACAAACCAAACTGTTACGAGCCTTTTCTAGGTCCCTGAGCCATAACATTAAATGCAGAAGCTCTGCTTTGTGGGCTTATATCAATAAATTTGACCTGATCCAAATTTATGTTCCTCTCACTATTATTCCACACTTACAATGTGCATTTCTACACATGTCCCCTGAATTTCTCTTGTATAAATTCAAGTAGTTCTTTTGAAGTGTAGTGCAATTCTCCTTGGTCACACGTTTTACTTCACCTTTAGGGGCCTCGTGGGACTTGAGCCTAGTTACATGCCTAGAAGCAAAGAGCCATGGTAAAGGTAGGCCATGAAGAGCATCCGCATTGCTTGCATGGCTGCTGCCTCAGGAGAGGCCGTGACCATCTCCTCGAACAATACAGCGTTGACCTCCTCAAGTGGAGGCAGAAAGGCCAGTCCCATTGTGAGTGGAGTGGCCATTCCACTGAGGTTGGGTGAAGAGATTTCTTCCACTGGCAAACAAGACTCATTAGAATTTAGGGGCTCAGTGTCCCCAGCTTCATCAGGGTCTTCCCACACACCTTTGTTCCAACTTACAGGATCTCACTCTTTCCCCATCAGTGCCCTCACTTTAACAGTAGACACTCTGCAAGGCTGGGAGTTCAACCTGCATTGTAATTCAGTCAATCACAGGAGGAGGTTCTGAGTTTGTTTTTGAGTAATTTCAGACCTGCACCTACAGGAGATAAGGCTGTGCTTCAGGGCACACCTAGAAGTTCTTAGGTCACTCATGTGGTGCTTGAGGTGGGAATTTGAATCCCTGAGCTCATTCTTCTTTTATGCCACATTGTCCAGTGATGTTAGGAATAACCAACCAATGTAATTATATTCTTTAGTTTTCCAAAAGTGTGCAAAAGTATTGTATGTAAAGTCACTTAACTCTTTGTGTCTTATAAGTGGTTGAAAAGTTGTATCAAGTGCAGATATTTTGCATATTTCTATAAACAGTTTACACCAGTGTTCTCTTTACTACTACAAATAGAGTTGTTAGCATCTTGACATCAGGTCAAATTAGAAACCCCAAAACCAATTCAGAAAACTCATCCTTAAAACTGTTTCTCTATAACCACTCTCAGTACCAAAATCTGTGTTAATCAGGGTTCTCCAGAGAAATGGACCAATAAGACATACATGTATGTATACGTATTTGGAGAGAGAGAGAGCTGTCTGTCTGTCTATCTATCTCTTTCTATCTATCTATCCATCCTAGCTATCCTATCTATCTATATACCCATCTACCTAGATAATTACTGTGGAAGTTGGCTCAAGTGATTTTGGAAGCCAAGTAGTCCCATATTTTCCATCTTCAAGCTGGAGAACCAAGAAACCTATTGGTGTAATTCAGTCTAAGTCCAAAGGCCTGCAAACCAGGAGTGCAGATGTTGGAAGACAGGAGAACATGTTATGTCCCAGCCCAAATAGAGAGAACAAATTCACACTTTCGTCACTTTTTTCTTCTATTTGGGACATCAATGTATTGGCTGATGCCTGCCCACACTGGTGAGAGTGGAGTTTCTTTACTCAGTCTATTGATTCGAATGCTAATCTCTACTGGAAACACTGCTCACAGACATACCCAGAAATGTTCCACCTGCTCTCTGTGCGTCCTTCCATCCAGTCAGTTGACACATAAAATTAACCATCATAGTCATAAAGGGCATTACTAATTCCTGCTTGATCTCATTCTCAGATGGCTCATGCTGGGGGAAGCCAGCCTATGTTTGTGAAGACACTCAGGTTGACTGTGTGTCTTCACACAGGATTCACAGGATCCGCAGGAATTAGAACTGAGGCCAGGACCAACTTGCCGACCATATGAGTATGCTATTTTGAAAGGAGGTCCACTGGACTGTTAGGCCTTCAGATAACTGCAGCCATGGCCAACATTTCGATTACAACTTTTTGAAAAATCTCTGGGTCAGAACCACTCAGATAAGGCACTCCTAAATACACAGCCCACTGTAGTAGTTATTTATGCATGCGTAACCAATTATCACAAAACTTAGTGGCTTAAAGAAATGAATTGCTTTTTTTTAGTTTCTATGAAGCAAGAATTATGAGTGTGTCAGCTAGGTGTTACTGGCTCAGAGTCAGTTTAGGTGTTACTGGCTCAGATGAGGCTGCAGTTTAGATATTGGTTGGGGCTGTGCTCATCTGAAGGCTTGACTGGGGCTGGGGGATCTGCTTCCAAGATGCCTCTCTCCTTGGGCTGATTGAGTGTCCTTACAACATGGTAGCTGGCTTCTCCCAGGGAAAGTGATCTAAGAGAGCGGGCAGTATAGAAATCACAATGGTTTTTATGACCTAGCCTTGGAAGTCACATGTTGGCCTTTTCCACACTATCCTATTGGTTATACATGTCAGTCTTATTCAATATAGGATTGAACTGCAGAAGGATGTGAAAACTAGGAGGTGGGAATTGCTGTGGACTATCTTGGAATCTCACTTGCTGCCACAGTGAGATAATAAATGGTCATTATTGATTTATGCCACTTAGTTTTGTGAGAGTTTATTATGAATGACAGATAATTAATACACAAATAGACCAATATGGAATATTTTGGTTATTCCTAATAATTCTAAGTGAAGAATGTTAGTGCTGCCTCCCTCCCCTACCCATGAAGAACCAGGAGATGTCATGGACCAGAAGGGCACACACATGCTTCTGTTTCCATAAAGCTCTCTAGTTGGGGTAGGGTCCTAGGAACCCAGCATCTCTGGAATTGGTTTGACATCCTAGCAGCTGGTACTGGGGCATAAATCTTGGAAATTCATCAGTTAGTTTTATTTACCTATTTTCTAATTTTTTATTGGTCAGGTTTTATAGTTTTGCCTAAATTCCAATCTAGGATTGTAAAACCTTTGTGTTCCTTCTGATAAACAAATGCCATCTGCCTTTAGAACAAGCTTTTTATACCATACCTTTTCATATATAAAAAATACTGCATTTGTTTCCTATCCTGGCTTTTCTCAGAACACTATAATTTAAGTCAGTCTCCCCAGATAGATGCATAGAAAAATAGAAGATCAGGGAAGTACAGCATGTTGTTTCCAACAAGGTGGAAAATTCATCTGAAATGACAGAAATCCTGGGTAATGGCGAATCTCGGAGGATTCGTGTGTCACAGCAAAGTAGCTGATTGGTATGTGCACTTGAGCTATGGCATAATATCAATACATACACTCCCCTTTGAATTGAAAATGAGGCAATTAAAAGTTACTAAATCCCTTGTTTTGAATTGTTTCTCGTCCCTTTGGGTTTGTCATAGCCCAGTTTTTTGCCTTTTATTTTCAGAAGCCCTGTCTTGCCAATTTGAAAGTTCATAGACTCGATTTTGAAATGGGCTTTATTCCAGAAATAGGTTTTACTTCATTATTTTCCACTGCCTCTGGGGATATCTTGACAAAAATGGCAAAACCCAAAGACTTCCTGAAGGCTAATCTTTTTTCTGGGTCATATGATTCCTTTCAGTTTTCATCTGCAGAAGGTTTTCTGATAACAATAGGTTTGGCTGTTGGTGAAGTGGAGAAAATCCTGTTGCTTTAGCGTTAACAATGAGTGGAATTCCAGTGCAGTATGGCTATTTGCTTAATACAATAGAAGTTGCTGCACACTGGACTTGCAAGTGTCAAATAGACTGTGTGGGAAAATCTGTATTACTGCAACTGAGTCAACAAACAGTTCTGAATGCAGAAACGCTGATAGCACCGTACCAAGCAATTTGGTCAACTTCAACTCATATCCAAAGATTAAGCTGGATTAAAAAGATCCCCACGAAGAAATGGTTAAATATTAAAAACAGCAGGGATCTTAAAACTAAGAGATGACTAGAAAGAAGAGTCAGTGAAATGAAACATTAGAAACACAAAACAGTATGCAATTAATAATACCTGTCTCAGAGGCAGGTTTATTATAAGACAGAAACCACAAAAGAACAAATGATCGAAGAAGAGACTGAAGTCCTCAAACTCATTACTCACATGAATCATGAAGTGTAAAACAAACAGTGATTAGATTACAGAAAGATACTCTACCTTCCAATATTTTTAAACTTTTAGCTCTGTTGGGTAAACAGCTTCCAAAGTGAAAATGAATTCACTTGAGCCTGATCCTTCTGAGTTTATTGGCCGGACATAGGTTTTCAGATATAAATTGAATAAATCATTGCCTTACATCACGCAGGTTTACAGCCCAGCAATACTTAGGAGGTTCCGTGCCAGGAGCAAATCCCAGACTAGGAGTTGGGAAGCAGACTGGGCTGCCTAAGTAATTTGTGACAGTCCAATTCAATGCTATGAGCCCCAATTTCCTCATTGGCACAATGCAAGTCTCAATTCTTTACCTGCCTGCTTCACGAGATTGTTGAGAAGGTATAAAATATAATTACACACACATACGTGTAAACACAAACACACACATGAAAGCACTTTAGAATCCATAAAGTTCAGGATCCAGCACATTGTCTTTGATAAAAATAAAAATAAAAACAATAAATTCTAATATTTAAGGTAAATATTATTGTTGTTTTGTGCAAATGATGTTTTTGTGCAAATGATGATATTATGTCAAATGACATCACTTGCCATAGGACAAGCAAGTAGAAAGGGGCGGATGGATCCTGAGTCTAGGTAGATTTTGGGACTCCAAATTGCAGGCTGTCAACCACCATTCTGAAACATGGGAAGGAGGAAGGGAATGAAGGCAGACTTCATAAATATGAGGTATAATGATCTTTTTAATCCCTGAGCATACAGATACTATGGTTTTCCTTAGAATTCCTGGGAGACACTTGGGAGACCAAGCAAAACTTGCCTACTATGTATACCAAATGTTCTGATCATTTAAAAATAATGATTAGTATGTGTCCTGTGGGTTTGAGTTTTTGTCTTGAATAAAAACCCAGTTAGAGTCATGATGGAAATGAAGCTTAAGTTTTAGGTGCAGTCATTAGGAGCAATTCATACTTTGTTTCAAGCTAGCAAGTCAGTAACGGATGTCACTAGTCATAAAAGGACTACAGAGAAAATTGGAACAGTGCAAATCCTTCAGTACAGCTCTAAGACAGGGTTTCTCATCCTCGGAACTATGGATGTATTTGGTTATATATTTCTTTGTGATGGGGCTGTCTTGTGCATTGCAGAATGTTAAGCAGCTTCCCTGGCCTTTACACACTACATGCCAGTAGCAAACATCTTTCTACTCCAAGTTGTGACAATCAAAAAGTGTTTTCAGACATTGCTGACTGTCCCCTGGGGTGCAAAATTGCTCCCATTTGAGAACCATTGTTTTAAAAACATCCCCCCAAAGCAGGACTTATTAGTAACTTAAAGTATATGTGTATAGTAGTTGGCAGAGCTCATCTCATATCTTACATGCAAATTATATATTAGTAAAAGGTCACTAGCACATTAAACTATTTTTAAAGCAATTTTCAGATTTGTGTATGCTTCAAATAGTGATAAGTGTTTTACCGATTGATAAGAATGTTACCTTATTAGTAGACTATTTTAGAATTTAATCAATGAGCAGAGCCATACACTTATTCTGTTACCCTTTTTTTAGTTTTACTTGCTTTATTCCAAATAAGATTCTAAAAATAGTGTAGAAAGAAATAAAGTAATACTACATAAAATCAAACACATTAAAATGTAATAGGTAGAGTTTTTTCCTTCAAATTGTATGTATCTGAGATTTTCTTTTCACCATGTTAGCAAGACACCTTAAAAAAGAAACAGAAAAAAAATGGATTTTTATTCTCCACACATCTATGACAACAGTATTGTATCACATGCATGTATGTATAGATGTATGCATGGTGGGCTAACTACTGCCCCTCCAAAATTTATGTCCTCTTGGAACCTCAGAATGTGACCTATATAAAAATAGGGTAATTGTAGATGTAATTAAATTATAGATCTGGAGATGAGATCATCCTGGATTTAGGCTGGGTCCTAAGCCCAATTGCTGCTGTCCTTATAAAAAGAAGAGAGGACACAGACTGGGTGCGGTGGCTCACATCTGTAATCCGAGCACTTTGGGAGGCTGAGATGGGAGGACTGATTGAGGCCAGGAGTTTGAGACCAGCCTGGGCAACACAGCAAGTTCCCATCTCTACAAAAAATAAAACAATAAAAAATAGCCAGGTGTGGTGGTGCATGCCTGTAGTCCCAGCTACTTGAGAGTCTGAGGCAGAAGGATTGCCTTGAGGAGTTCAAGGCTGCAGTGAGCCATGATCATTCCACTGCACTGCAGCCTGGGCAACAGAGCAAGACCCTGTCTCTCTCTCTTTTTTTTTTTTAATAAAGGAAACATCTTCTAAATAGGAAAGATGTCCTAGTTATTATTTTTGGAGACTGTGCTAGTATCTGCCAGCTATCATTGCAGTGCAACATGTTTACATTGTCAATATGACGGGAAACACAATGTTGGGAGGTCATTGTCTCTGACCTCTCTAGTTCAGTGGCTTCCACTAACCCAGGTGATGAGCAGATAATCACCAAGTCCTGTGTGGTGTGCTGTGGTCCAGAAATGCAGTAAGAATCGAGGGAAATCCAATTGACTGAGTTATACCTGGGGAAGCTTTGTCTCAAAGGAAGAAAGCTGATCATTTGAAGTCATATGATTGTGGGATAGACAAAAGGCTGACCAAACAAAATCAGCCGGAGAACATGGAGAAGACCCAAAGTGAAGGAGGAAGGCCTGTAAAAGAACTCAGAAGCTGGAGCCAGAGTTGAGGGAGAGGCAGCAGCATCTCACCGGCTGGGGAGTCAGACAGCTGGATTCAGAGCCTCTTCCTGCATGTTCTTCAGTATTGGCAGATGATGTGAAGTCGTGAAGCCTTGAGTTTCACATACTTTATCGGCTTCCTGTTTGCTTTGGCACGTGATGGGCATGCACGGTGGAAGTGGCAAGGATGGGGAGGGATGGCTCCTCCTGTGGGATCCCCCCATCTTGCAAGTGAGGCAAATAAATCAGGAAAAACAATTGTGATGAAATTCGGTGGCAACCTGCTCCAAAACTGTTTTTAAACTGATTGCTTGAAAGGCATAGGTGTGTGCTGTGTGATAAACCTTACTCTAGTAATGCCACACTGACATTGCATCAAGAAAGAAGGTTTATGAAAATCCCAGGCTAGCTGTCTGCCTTTTGAGGGACTCAATTTTGGTTGAGAGAATTGGGGGAAATTGTCATAAATTTACTATTCATAAAGTAACACTCTCTCTTTTAAAGTGTTTGTGATCTTTAGAAAATGAAATTTAAAGTTTATATGTTTATTCTTTTGACAACTAGCAGTAAAGACTAGTTAAAATAATGAAATTTGCAATTATAATTTATTACCATATTCTAACATCCAGATATTGAAAGAAAATTCTAAAAGGATAAATTAAGGTCTTTTATTGCCCTCTTCCCTATGGATATTGAAAAGAGCTCAAGCTCTGAAGCTGACTCTACATAAGATTTTTGAGATGTGTGTATATATAGATATATTTTAAAGCTTAGATCTACAGAAAACCTGGATCTACAGAAAACCTGGCTGGCTAGCATTTTAAAACATGACAGTTATAGTGCAAACATCAGAATACACTGGGTAAAATTAGATTAAATTGTATTATCTGGTTCTTTTGTCAATAAAATGCATTCCAAAACCTGTGCTATCTTGTAAAAAATAAGACCAAGCAATTTCAATGTCATAACGATGATGAAGTTTTCAAGGATGAAGCTCCATGTATCTTTGAAAAGAGATTAAAAAACAAATTGCTTATTTTGGGGGCAAAGTTTATTTCTGATGAGCAAATTTCTCCTGAATACTAGAGGAAGGTTCATCAAGAAGCAGAAATGCTGTTGAACTTCACCAGGGGAGAAATCTGAGCCATTTCTTTGCCTTTTCCCCCTATTAAAAAAAATAACATTTTCTTAACTGGCTTATTTTTTGGCACACAAAGAACAGTTTCAGTTCCTTTTCTTTTCATTCTGTGAGTTAGTTGACAGGACCTCCAGGTAAAAGAAATGTTTTTAATAAAATATATTGCCTCGCACAGTGTGGTGTAGAAGGTAGCTGAGCAAGAATAAAGACGTTGTTGCCGGCTCCTCTGAGACATAGACAATGTTCACTTTAATCTGCTTGATTCTCCCTGAATTGCTGATTGCGGCTCTTTCCTCTCCAAGGCACGAAAGGGAAGCTTAATATATTTATGTATGTGCATATGCAGGAAATATGGCCTGTACTAGGCATGCCCACTGGCGTTCTTCTTTACCTCTCTCTTTCTGCCTTTCTTCTCGCTGTGAGCTGAAAAATGGAAGCAATTTGCTGGAGCCATTCCTAAAGCTCTCCCACCCGGCACCTTGGGTTTTATAATTGCTGTGATATTTCACTGAAGCCAGCCGAAATGAGTGAAAACTGTTAGTGGGCTGTACTGAGGGTGCTGAGATGCTGGTATGTCACGGGCTGCAACCCATAAATATTTGTGTCCCATTTCTCCTCACACACAGAGGAATCTCTTGGCCATGTGGGGATTTGGTAGGTTTGGTCATATGATCCCCCATTTCCTCTGAGACTTTAGACTTTGTCACTGTTTAAATTTCTCTCGAGACAAAGCATCTTGAGTGGTCAGCCTTCATCCCTTCTTCCTCTCTGAACAGAAATCCACATTGTATACAAGGACATTTTGGCCCCTGTTATAAAGATTAAGCATCCATATAAACTATCAATTTTAGCATAATAAGTTTGATCCCCATGTTTTTAATGTTATAATTAAAGCCCCTTCTTTCTCTGAGCAATATCTGGATTGGTGATTAGGTCCGAAGTCCACCGTGTTTCCCATTGCTTGTCCAGACTCCTGGCCACACAACAGCCCTCACTGACACAACTTTCCCCAAGACAGATTTACCTTCTTCCAACGTCCAGAAGGTTGATTCCCTTCACTCTTTAATTGATACAGTGACAACCTCCCCCAGTTGCATTTTAGTTCATAAATCAATCGGTACTTCATCGTCACTCTATTATATGTAAATATATTTAATCAACAAGATTAAATTACCTCTCTGTCATTTATAGTGTTGTTCACATGGAAGCTGGAAATCAAAGGTGACAGGTCAATGCCATGTGCTTTTATCAGCCCCCAACCTAAGTCATTCTCCCGATCTCCCCTTCCAGCTCTTGGTATCCTGCTACATTTCATGTCTCTAGGCCTCAAGGAGGTTCTGGATGCTTTCATCCACTATTTTATGTTGCACGTTCTTTGGTTAGATAATGATGAACTGACAATAATTATAAAAACTTTGAAGCCCTATGTTCATTGTCAGGTGAACACTTGAAGTCACTGTCAAATCATCTATGCTAGATCACTGTCAGATAGTTCTATCATTCATTCCATTATTGACAGGCATCTTGCGGGGCACAGAGGATAAAACAGAGATAACTAAGATATGGCTCCTGCTTTCAGGAAGACTAGAGTCAGAGAGAGGAGAGCGGCTGTGTAAACTAGTAGATACATCCCCCTTGTTGCTAGCTTGTTGGGCAGCACCTCCTCAGTTACCACTAGGCTCAAGGGAATAGTCAAGTCCCGCCATCATTCGTGTATTCTCAAGAGTGTTTCTTTCGAGGTCTCTGACCTGCTGACTGGATGTTCAGAGTGCAAGTGTTAGCGGAAGCCCTGACTAGAATGACCTTGACTAAATGAGGACATTTATTTCTACTTCCAAATGTGTAGGAGCCTACACCTGAGGGTGTGGTCATCAGTGTAACAAACGAAAAAGCAAAAGGCCCAGCTTACACATAGGTGCAAGTGCCCAGTAGGAAAACCTATACATTATTGCCTTCCGAACTACGCTCATATGTGTAATAAACTTATAACAATATCAATAAGAGATTTAAGAAAAATTACATATATATTTGATCTTTATGGCATTAAAATGTCAGTTCTTTGACATTTTATATTCTGATTGGAATAAAATGGGTATTACTTGAAAAATATTGTTTGTTTCTTTTATAATTTATGTAATGTTATAGACAGTGTAAGCTTCATATAATTAAAGAAAGCTATTTATTATGTATAGCATATCTTATTTCATTTACTAAGGTTCACTCTTTAAAATAATTTAAACTAGGTTTTATTCACATTAGATTTTTACAATCATATTTTCTATTTGTTTTTAAAATTTTGTTTCACAGTTGAAGTTTAGCTTTAGCATGAACATCTATACCTACCCTATCATTTCTCAGTTTTCAGTTAATAAAGCAGAGGGCATTTCCAAAACAAAGAAAAAGACTACATAACTTATGTAATGTAGTGGGACATATTATCAATATAGATTACATTGAGAGATTTCAGTATATAATAGAAATTGCATGGGCTTTGAAGTAAAGCGAATTTGATTTCAAGCTTTCTTTGTCTGTCCAGGCTGAGGCAGGAGGGTCCCTTGAGACCAGGAGTTCAAGTCCAGCTTGGGCAACATAGTAAAACTCTGTCTCTAAAACAAACAAACAAACAAATAAAAAACCATAAACAATATAGAAGCCCATAAAATAGTAAGTAAAAGTGCTATCCCCTAGTAAAAGGCACCGCTAACAATTTGTTATATCTTTCCCTGCTTTTTTCATATACGTATTTGTTCTTGTAGTAAAATTGTATTATATATATTGTTATAGAACCATATATTTCCACCTGGTGTATTGCAGGCAGCTTTCCATATCCATCCACACAGATATACCTCACTCTTTGTACTGGCTTCACAGTGTTCCACTACATAGAGTTTTTATAATTATTCAACCATTTTTCTTGGTGATCATTTAGGTAGTTTCCTGATTTTAGTATTGTGCCAGTTCCCTAGAGCTGCCAGAACAAAGTACCCAAACTGGATGGCTTAAAACAGCAGAAATTTATTCTATCTGGAGGCCAGAAGTCCAAAATCAAGGTGTTGGCAGGGTTATGCTACCTCTGAAGGCTCTAGGGGAGGGTCCTTCCTTGCTTATTTTTACGTGGTTGCCACAATCCCTGGCATCCCTTGGCTTTTAGAAGCATTAGTCCAATCTCTCTCTCTGTCTTTCCACGACCTTCTTCCCTCATCTGTCTGTGTCTCTTTTCTTCTAGGAACACCAATCATACTGGAATAAGGACCCACCCTGCTCCAATATGACTCTTCTTAATTAATTGCATCTGAATGACCCTATTTCCAGATTATTTCACATTCTGAGGTTCTGGGAAGGACGTTAATTTGAGGGGGACACCATTCAACCAAACACAAGTACAGTCGTCCCTCAGTATCCATGGGAGACTTGTTCCAGGACCCTTTTTACCAAAATCCAGACATATTCAAGTCCCTGCAGCGTGCCCTGCAGAACTGCATATGTGAAAAGTCAGTCCTTGGCATACGCAGGTTTGCATCCCACTAATACTGTCTTTTCCACAGCATGTGCTTGTGGATGCAGAACCGCCCATAATGAGGGCTGACTGTATTTATTTTTTTTAAATCTACATTTAAATGGACCTCCAGTTCAAACCCCTGTTGTTCAAGGGTCAGCTGTATTGTAAATAAAGTTCCAAAGAACATGTAATACACAAACTTATATGATTAGTTCCTAAAAATGAAATTGATAGATTAAAGTGTATGACATTTTCAAGGTTTATAATTCTTATTTCCAGATTTTTCTCCTGAAACGTTACATTCCCACAGGAGTAGTATGTCTGTTTTTTCCACTTGCTTGTCAACCCTGGGCAGTGTTATGTTTGCTAAGCTGCTAGGTTAAAAAAGATATTTCATTGTTTTATTTTGAATTCTTTTAATTATGTATAGGTTGAGCAGTAAAACAAAATAGATTTATAGTCATTTGTATTCTTTTACGACTTAACCATTTTAGTTCTTTGCCATTATTCTATTCTGGTATTTGTATTTTTCTTAATGTTTTTAAAAATACGTTTTACATATTAAAAGTATTAAGCTTTTGTCTGTCTTCTATGTTGCAGAAATATTTTCCATGTTTTGCTGTTGTTTGTATTTACAGTTTTTAACAACTTCATTTGTGCCTTAGTTGTTTTTATTTTTCATAAAATCAAATATGTTGTCTTTCCTTCAGGACTCTGTTTTCCTAAAATTATAATACCTCCCTCATCACAGGTTTTATAGGAGATTTTCTGGGGTTTTTTGGCAAAAACATCCAGCTCCTTTTCAGGCCCGGCTTTCCTTGGCTTGTTTTGAATTCTGGGCGATTCCTGACTGGTTAGTCCTCCTTTTCCATCCCAGGTGCCTGGCATCCTGGAATTCTTCGAGGGTTCTGGCCCATTGATGTGCCTGTTCTCTGCTTTCCAGGGTGTTGCAGATTTTTTCCCCCTTATTTTTCTATGTCTTTTGTCCTTGTCATGGAGTTTGGGGAGAGATTTGAGGCTTACCATAGGCTCAGTCTGCCATCTGATAAACAGAGGCCACTACTCTTTAAATAACAGGTATTAGAAAATGCTTGTTGACTAGGACAATAGACTCATATGGGAGTGATAAACTTTACATGTTCCAAAAGAATTAAATAAATTCTTTTCTTTCTACTTGTAGTTTTCAAATGGCTTAATAGAGGCTTTACAAATCTGGACTCTTCTCTAAAAATAAAACATAAACTTAATAAACAAACACTTAGAATTCTGATTAAAGCAATATTACAGGTTTTCAGTTTGGGAATATAAGCTTCCATTTAGTATTTAAAATGATAGTTGGTTTTTAACAAAGTATGCTAGTTCCCTGCCTACCCCCAACCCCCACCCCCTACTAACAGTATTAACTGCCTACCAAAATGCTACTGTCATGTGCTTTCAATATAAACTGTCTTAACCACCCTGTAGCTCATCGTCAGAGGGTTATAGCTTAACCTAAGCAACTCCTGCTTTTACTTGAGTTGCAGATCAGATTATGTCATACTCTGCTTCACCCCTTAATGGCCTCCTATTGATCTTAGGCTGAAGTGCAAATACCAGGACATGGCCTGCAAGAGCCTCTATGAGGCGGTTCCTGCTTATTCTTTTGGCTTTCAAAGCTCCCAACCCACTGACCTTTCAATTTTTGACTTGTTCTGCTTCAAAACCTTTAAGCATGTGGTTCTCTGTACTTGGGATATTTTTCTCCTCAGTGTTGAGCTTCATGTAGGTAACTCCCATGTATTCTTTCGGGACTTTAGGGATCTTTCTCTGGAAACTCCTTCAGGGAAATCTTGTCAGATGCCCCACCACTAGGTTAGATTGTTCTTTACTTATAGGAATACTTCTTCCTATATAACTCCATAGCATTTATCAAAAACATAAAAAATAACTATTTGAATACCAGCATATGAATTCCATGAAAGCAGAAAACATTCAATGTTGTATCTTCAGTCTACAAAAAATGTCTAGCAGGTAGTGGAAAGTAATTATTATTATTATTATTTTAATGAATGAAAGTAATCTTGGTAATCGAAGTAGTTGTGTATGTTGCTTAGGAGAGTGAAGTTGAGTGTGGAATAGTTAATTGTGCTGACTAGACATTCTATTTGGTTCAATAGTCATCAAGAAATCCTCCTTTCTCCCAAGTCTTTCCAGGAAGATTTGCACTGGAATATTCCATATGTCCCAACAAATAAAGGCAAAAATAAACAATATGAAGTTGGTATTTTCCCCCAATATCTGTGCTTCTGTTTTCTCCATGGAAACATCTTCATTTAACTTGAAGTTGGCCAAGGTGGGAACGTTTCACCAAGAAAACAGGCAAATGCTACAATTCGGGACACCTCTGACCCTCCCTGGAGAGCCAGTGGTCATGCCTTCCCCAGCACACCATTGAATGATGGAGGAAAAGCTTCCCTCTTCAGCAATAGATATGCTCTTCCATACTAGAGTCTCAAAGAGCCACATCAGTACATGCAGAGTTTCTTTGCCCACATTTGTGCTATTCCAGGTAAGTTTTCATTTCAACTGTACCTTTCAATTTCTGGCCTTGTAGGAACCTAAATTATTTCTTAAACATGCACATTGGGAGATCACAATTAACCTAATTCTTATTAAAAGTGAGTGCAGAGGTGTGGGGGAAGCTTCAGAATGCCCTTGGTTAGTCCTAATCCCAGCCCTGGCCCTTCCTGGATGTGTGGCCTGGAGCAAATTACCTCACCTCTTTGTGATTCAGTTTCCTCATTTCTAAAATGAGAATAACAGCATTCCTTATTTTTTCAGACTTTGGAAAAAGTAAATGAAATTATATACACGAGATTATATATATGTGAGTTAGAATGGCATTTAGCACATAGTTAGTGATCAATAAAATTAATTACAGTGGTCCCCGACTTAACAATGGTTCAGTTTACGATGGTGGGAAGACGATGGACATTTGGTTGAAACTGTACTTCAAGTACCTATACAACTATTCTCTATTTCACTTTCAGTAAAGTATTCAATAAACTATGAGATATTCAATACTTTGGTATAAAATGGGCTTTGTGCTAGATAATTTTGCCCAACTGCAGGCTAGTTTAAGTGTTCTGAGCACATTTAAGGTAGGCCATCCTAAGATAGGATATTTGGTAGGTTTGGCATATTAAATGCATTTTGGATTTATGATATTTTCTACTTACTATGAGATTATTGGGAGTAACCCCATCATAAGTCAAGGAGCATTTGCATTATTATTTTATTTTTTTCTTTTGAAATAATTCTAGGCCTACAGAAAAGTTGCAGACATAGTAGAGAGTTCCTGCATATCTGTCACCCAGCTTCTCCTAATGTCAGCACCTTACACAATTATGGCTTATTTATTGAAACTGGAAAATTAACCCTGATACATTACTACCAACTAGTCTACAGACTGTACTCAGATTTGGCCAGTTTCCTGGTGAAAGTTCTTTGTTTTTGCTCTGTGATACTTCATTGCATTGGGTTGTCAAAGCTCCTCACTCTCCTCTGATCTGTTAGAGTTCCTTGGTCTTCCTCTATCTATCATGACCTTGACGCTTTAGTCAATTACCTTAGAAAGTCCCTCAACTGAAGTTTGTCTGATGATTTTTTCATGATTAGATTGAGGTTATATACATTTTGGGAAGATGACCACAGAGGCATTCTTGTGTCCTCCTGAGGGCATCATTCTGGGGGGTATACAAGGGGGTCCAGATTGTATCTCACTACTGGTGACACTAATCCTGTTGAGGGATTAAGACCTATCTGCCCTGTTTATCCACCTTAATGTTACTATTTTTCCCCTTTGAAATTAAAAAGTATCTTATGCGCAGGTACTTCAAGAGAATGTATATATTATATTTTTCATAATTTTATTCTTCAAATTATTTTATCATTATTAATATTTTCTTCTTTCCTTTCTTGCTTCCTACTTCTTTTCTGAAACATATATTTCACAACCAGCTATGCCAGTTGGTGCTTGTGTGTATCCTAGTAATTTAAAAAAAAATGACTTTAAAAAATTCCTCTTTCAAACACATGATTACAACCCTGAAAGGGAAGTCTAACTATACTTATACACAAAGGGCTGGAGAAGAGCCGGCTAACTCTGCCTGACTTCACCAAGAGGGAGCATGTGAGCTTGATCAAACACAAAGTGGGGAGGGCTGAGGACCTCTCCTGTGAGTGGAGCAGTCAACTTCTTCTGGCCTGTGAGCACATGTTCATAAATGCTTGAACATGTTTGCACTGAGCAATTGATCAGAGATGGGATCAGAGATACTCGTGCCTGGAAATCTTAGTGGAGCTGTGCTCTACCTCAGAAATAGCCAAGGGAAGAGTGCTTTGCTTGTCACAGGTGTTAGCAAAAGATTCTCCAGTTCAGTCAGTGGAGTCAGTGTCGAGGAGTGAAGGAAAGTGTTTTCATCGTTCCTTCCTTGGGGAGATCTGTTCTATTCATTGCCCCCACATCAGTAGAAGAGTCAGCCCTCCTGGTCATTCCACATTATACAAACCTGCTCGTTAAGTAAACCCTTTGATGCTTCAGGCACATATGGAAGAACTAAAGTCACCAATAAAATGTGCAGTGAATGTTTTAGAAAATTCTATGTGACCATCTACATAGGACAACGATGTGAGCATTTTGGAGCAAGAGTGTGTAACATATTATTGAGGAGAAAAGAATATCTATCTATTTGTTTATAAATTTCTTTTCAACATATCCATGAACTCTACTTGAACTTCCTAGTTCACGTGAACATAAACCAATATGGATGGCATCAGCTCAGTTTGTGGCCTCATGAGTCCCCTTGCTAAGGGTTTGGTGATTTCCACTGTCTTTTCTCCCATAATTAGATAAGTAAAAAACACTCCTATTGAAATGCTGGTGGCTGGATTCATACATATTAACGTCTGGACACCACAATAATTAAAATGTCTTCTGTCTCTGTTTAAATACTGTGCAGTTTGTATACAGAAAACTCTGGAATTGTCTGTTCTTCTTTGAACAAAGAAGGTGAGTTAGACACATTCATGCCAAAATGAACACCAATATCCAAAACGAACAAATGTTTTGGTAAAATGTGAGCCATCAGTTCGAAGTCATACCCGTGATACATTTCAAGGTGGGGGAAAGGGATCTATTTAGTGTCAGAATATCTTTAACTTCAAGGTCCTGGCAGAAGTAGAAAGAGTGAAGTGTTAACAGAAGAACAGAAGTACTAGAAGAAAGGCTTCCACATCTCATCATATGTCTAGCCTAGGGTCATAAGCCAATACTAAAATAAGAGATTTGGTATATTTAACATCAGGCAAAATTTTCCACGTAGAAGGAATTTAAGGAATAATTTTCATTCTCTTTACCACAGACACAGACACATGTATTTCACATGAACTTTGGAACACAGATGCCCAGAATGAGGACTGAAAAGTCAAAACAAGATTTTCCCAGATTCAGTGCATTCTTCTGGATAAGATTTCCGGCCAAATTCTGCAGCTCTGAAAGGGTTAGAATTTGGAGACGATTCCAGGGAATGTGTAAACTTGAGGTCTTCTGCTCTGTTTTCTGCCTCCAAACTTCCCCGCACCTACAGGTCTCCGTCCATCACTAGTCAGAACAAGGATCCTTTTTGTCCCACAATCCTCCTATTACAAGCTGACCAATTAAGAGTGAAAAATTGTGCGTCACCTGGGAAAGGTTCCAGCTTCTGAAGAAGATGAACTGGAACGAAAGGTCTCTTTTGTTCATTTTTCTTTTCTCTGGGAAAGCTCCTTTTAGGGTTGCACGAATATAGCATGCAATTATTCTACAATGGTATGCTTTGAGATTTTTAATTCATTTTAATCTTCCTTGTATTATGAAAGTGATACTTCTTTTTAAGGCTTTCAGACAACCAGCTTAATTTTCATATTGATTCATTCAGGGACAAAACAAAACTTTGTATAAACTGAATGGAAAATGACTCTTTTATGGTGAAGAATCTGTGTTTGCATTTAATTTTAATGCATGTAAGTGTTCCTTACTAATTAAACATTTAAATGAAGAAGGGGTATAAATAGAAATTTTAAAAAGAGAGCGAGCATGGCATAGTTCATCCATCCCAGGATGAAGGTCCTCATCAGTTCTTATTTTGTACCATACCAAAAGCTGATGTGATTGTCAAGCGTTGTAAAAGTGTGTCTGCACATTTAGGGGAAAATTTTCCAGTGTACATAATCGTTACTAAATTAGCAATGTTCTTCACTTACACAGACTTATCAAGGAGGGGTCTTAAAGTGCTTTATTATCTAATTAAACCTCACAACATGCTGTAATTTTATTAATGCATAAAATGAGATACAGTACACTGGAGTGTCTGGCTTTATTATGTATGATTAAGAAAGGGATAAGAATATAAATTTGAGTTTGAAAATAGAACACTTCAGCCACTGGACCATCTAGACTGCTACAATATCAGGGAACACATGTTTCTGTTTATTAGAAAATTTTGGCAAAACACAAAAGTCTCTTTATGTAAAGACACCCAGTTTTCACACTTATAAAATAAGAAGTAGCCGCCTTATCTTATTGAGTCATTTTGTTAATTATGTGCTGTGAGACCTTATTGCTACCTGTCTTTCTCTTCTCCTTGTCCTCTTTTTATTCCCAAACACATCTTGAGCTGGAGAGAGCGGTAATCTGCCTCCGGTAAACAGAGTGATTTGTGTTTTGCCCTAGGAGGGAATGTCATATAAACTCTTTTTACTTTCTTTAGCACAGTTATTCAGTCCCAACAGTGCTGCAACGCCTTGGTTTCATGCTTATCCTTTTATCTGCTGTAGAACCCAGCATGGTACCCTGGACGTAGGTGCTATAGGATAGATATTTACTGCAGGGAACAAAAAGCCCTTCCCAGAAGCATTAAGGGATGTGGAAGAATATGTGACATGCCAAGCAGAGGATGGTCATTCACTACATTTCACACTGTACATGCCTAAGGATTGAGCAGAAAATCCCCAGCAGAATGGTAATATGGAAATATAGGCTGCCCGAACATGCTGAGAAATGACAGAACAGAATAAAATCCAGAAAAATTATGTGCATATATGAAGATTAAGTGTATGTATCAGTTAGCCACTGATATTTAATAAAATCTCAGTGGTTTAAAATAATACACTTTTGTTATTATTCATGAATGTACAAGCCAGTTGGGCAGTTCTCCGGGTCTTGGCTGGGCTCTCTTGCATGCTTGAGGGTTGGCTAGCCACAAACTGGTTTAAGGTAGCCTAGACTGGGAAGGTAGGGTCTTCTCTGTGTGATCTCTCATTCTCTAACAGGCTAATCCAGGTTTGTTGAGAAACAGAGAGCAGAAGCATGCCTGGTTTTTTGAGACTGGCACACCATCACTTCTGCTGTACTCTTTTGGACAAAGCAACAAGGCCAGCCCAGAGTAAAGGGGGAAAAATAGAGTTCAGCTGTTGATGGGAGGTGAAAGACATTGGTGTAGGGGGACCATGAATTGAAAGCCTCAGTGAAATCACTCTACTACAGTGTGGGAACACACAAAGTGGCATTTCAAGTCAGTGTATGGAGAATTGTATATATAGTGGAGGAAAACAACTAAGTCTAAACCCAAATTAATAAAACTACAAGTATAATAAAAAAACAGTAGAATATTATCTTTCTAAACTGGAGATTGAGAAGGCTTTCTTAAGAAAAATACAAATCTTAGGATTTATACTGGGATGAAAAACAGTGATGCTACATAGAGAGTTAAAGCATCTATAAAAATATATGACAGCATTAAAAAAAGTTAAAAGACAAACTTTAAATTTGGCAAAAACATACGCAACTATATCTGTAAAATCAATCTCTTTAATAGTTAAGAACTCTTACAAATCATTTTTTAAAAAAGACTACCAACACCATAGAAAAAATTTTAAGGGAAATGCAGAGGCAATGTGTTGAAGAAACATAAATTGTTAATTAACACATGAAAAGGGAAATGATCATTAAAACAATAATGAGACTGAAAAGCTTGAACCATTGCATTGCTAAAATTTCAGTATTCCCAAAACTTGAAGGATGAACAGTCACTGTCATACACTATTGGAAGAAGTGTGAATTGAAACTGAGTTTTTATATATAAATCATATAGATATAAGAATATCACTTTGTAATTATTGGATTAAATCTTATTCTTACATATAATTTTTGTTTGTTCTCATAGGCATTACATTATCCCTACATGCTGCTTTGCAGATGGTAAAGTTAATTAAACTTTTTCCAAAATGGTGATTGTAAGCTGTGCCTGTAAGTTGTAGATCTACTCTTAGATACTTATGCTGCCTTGTAAACATTTCTTAAACTCTTAACCCCACTGTTTTCATCTGTAAAATTAAAAACAGTCTTGTGTTATTTCTCCTCTAAAAGTTGAAGGTGAGTTAATTTGTCCAAATTAATGATATCCAATTACCTCCTGGGCTAGGTTGTTTATTAGTGGTGGATGGCCATGTGGATTGATCCAAAAGTGGATGAAAATGAATATAACTTTCTAACAATAAATACTTTTTTTTGAAAGCTCCGTTTCAGAGATGGTCTCTGGTAGTTAGTAAATACTCAGTAAATTTTGATTGACTACTTGTCTCATTGACTGATTCCCTCATTTAATTCTCACTAGAGTTAGGCTTTATAAGCCAAGCCCTTTACAGGAGAGAACTGATACTCAGAAGCTAAACAACTTGCCCAAGGTTACATACGTAGAAAACAGCAGGGCCGGATTCACACCAAGATCCATCTTTCCCCATTATTTGTGCTTTTAGACATATTTAAACTAAATTCAAACACTAGGTTTGTGCATTGCTTGCACATGCACCTTGTGATGTACATAGGAACTCAGCACCATGTTTTCAAACCAAAATATAATACATTTTTAATAAAATTAAATATAATCAAATTTTTGTGCTATCCTTTAAAAATCCAGTGATAAGTTGAAATTTTTTACAAAGCCATCATGAATTTAGAAAACTGCAAAAGTATTGGGGCATTTTCTAATTGCTAAATGAAAGATATTTTAGTATGAAAGTCAAGTACAACTTTCTCTAGGCTAACCTGTGTAGAGACCAAGGCCTTTGGCCTCCTAAAGGTTTGCTGAAAAATCACTGACATGAGGCAGATTGATTGATAGGAGAAAAAGGCATACAAATTTATTTAATGTGTATATATGTGAGCCTTCAGAATGAAAACCCAAAGACACAGGGGAAATTGTCCATTTGCATGCTTAGGTTCAACAAAGTATGGACAGCCGTGTAGGAATATGATTGGACAAAAAGGGTAGGATCTAATGCTAATAGACTGAGGGGGACATGGAGCAAGGCCTGCCTGTCTAGATTCTTCTTGGCCTCTCTGAGCTGCATTCCTTCCTTCTGGGTGTGGGCCAGGGCCCTCTCTGGAATGGGGGTCTTATGACCTACAGTCAAACAAGGTAGGTCTGATAATTTCTTTATGGCCTGTTTTTACACAGAATAATTTTAAGTTTTATGGCTGACTTTTAAGAAAAGGGTTGTTGTGAATGGAGCAAGGTCAAAGATAACCAGGTCCACGTACATTTGTGTCTTTCCACAATGTCAGACTTTTATTGATGCTTTTTCAATCATAAAAGCATGGGGTTCCCAAGGATGCAATTTTCCCTTAGTTCTGCTCGTTCAAGTGGTAGTCAGAGCCAAGGACACACAGGCTCATGCCTCCATAAGTCAGTCAATATTGCAAACCATACATTGTTGCATACTTAATCAGTATATAAATGTTATAGATTAAAATTTCCACATTAAACAAAGTAACATTTAACATTAAGGAAAAAAGGGGCTAGAAAAGGGGGTTAATGAACCAGTCCACAGAGAGCAATGTGGACAAGGAGAATGTCCTGGGCCGATCTGGTCATCAGTGGAGCTGCCAGTGTCTTGCAAGGAAGATTTCTTGATTTGGGCAGTGCCTTTGGCAGCAGATGCCAGTTGCTCATCATGAGTGACTGCAGGACAGTCACTATAGAGACGACCATGAGAAAGTCCTGCTCTTTTTCTGGCCCTTGAGTCCTCTGGTGGGGACTGATAGGAAAGGGTTATGTCCTTCTCTGTTTAGGTGCAGTCTGTAAATGCCTGGTCCCTGTTGGATGATGCCTTTTAAAATGGAGTATTTTTCTCAGATGGAGTCGCTTTTGTCAAGTGTGCTGTCTACAGCGGTTCTGTTTTTATGACCTGCCTTGGGGAAAAGGATTCTAGTTCCTATGACTAGCTTCGGGGAAGAATGGACAAGTTCAGAGAAAAATGCTTTCTTTAGAGGCTGCTTCTGCGGCCTTCATTCTAGGGCACTGTTGTCAGGGTTCGGGGTCTGAAATGTTGGTTCATGGCCGAAGAATGACCAGGTGCACCAAAGTAAGGCAAGCACAAAAATGAGGTTTATGAGGAGAGAAAGATAGGATTATAGAGCAAGGGCAAGATACAGGTTTACAAAGCATGGCACATATGCCACAGATGACGACTGGCCCCTTTGTCACAGCAAAGGGACAGCAAAAGGAAGGACAAAAGGGCCTGGTCATGGTCTGCGTCTTGTTTTATGGTGCCGGAATTGGGACCTCCCTGTGGCTCAGATGTCACCATGGAACCACTTTGACTGGACAATTGAGGGTTGCATGACCTGAGCCTTACTATGCACGCGGGTTGTTCTAGGTCACTTTCCGGCGCCATTGTACCTATGCTGCTTGGCTCAATGGGCTGGAGAGTCCTCTGCATTCTTTGGCAGTTGGCGCGCTAAGTTCTGATTGGCAGATTCGTAGGGTGTTCCCTCCTCCCCCAGGTAGGGCAGTCACTTGGGACAGGTCTAAGGTGGGGCGGCACTAGGGCGGGGGCCACTTTCGTCCCTGGGAGACCCGGAATCCCTCGCTATCTACCTAAAACTGTTTTCTGAGTCCTAACACCTGGAACAACCGACTAACGTGAAAGAACAGAAGGAAAACTATTTTTAACATCATTCATATGTATTTAAATAATTATTTCATCAATGAGTGAAGTGATGTGAAACAGCTTGATCCTTAAATGATAATACATCTGATTCTGACACTTCACAAAATCAGAAAACATATTTCTTGCGTGGTTGAGAATAAGCCGTAAGTCATTATAATTTTTATCGCTTCTTTGCTGGTTCTCCATAGGTCTGCTTACCGAGCTCCAGTATCATCCCCCGAAACTGGTGCCAGGAGCCTCCGCAGCGAGGCCCCCTGGTGTCACAGCCCTTTCTCCTAGCAGAAGTCATTCCACCGCTTTTTCCGGTTACTATTTCAAGTAAAAGATGGGCAACTACATGAGTATTTTGTTTGTTTTGTTTCCTTTGAGTGTATCTCCTTAATCTGGAGATCTATGTGGAAGAAATGCTGGAGGTTTTTAATTTTTATAATCATTGAGTAGAATTAGGTTCATAGAATGATTTTTAAAATACCGGATTAGACTTTGCTTTGTGAAGACTCTGAAGGCTCAGTTCTGCTGCAGTCTCCAATATAGTTATTTATTTTCCAGAGCTCAGTGCAGTACGATATCAAAGTAGTTTATAATCATCCAAACAAATATCCTTTTGGAGACTTCTAGGTTAGGAGGGCTGAAATGTTTTCTTTAGGAGGAGGGGACTCATTCATCCGTGAATCTGTTTTTAGGTCATGAAAAATCTGTTCATTTGCATAAATAACCAGTAAAGAAATGTAATGACTAAAGAAGGGTTTCACTAGCACGAGCCTCTCAGATGACCCGAAGGGTCTGAAAGGCAGGCGGACCTGGTTTCAAGCACCTTCTTACCTTTAAAAGACAATTATCTTAGGCATTTCTGCAGAGAAAGAGAATGTGACGATGTTTCTGGGCAACAGAGCTCATGTATTAACTAGCTGGATCCTCAAAATAAAATGCATTTGAACAGCTCCTTTCAACTATTTGTATATTAAATATCTATGTGCAAAATCCTCCTGTGTTTCATCATGCATGTGGGAATTAGGTTGTGTTGAGAACGTTTCCTGAATTACTCCTGCAGAACCCATGATTATAGGAGGACTAGGTGAATCAGAAAGCCTCTCTGTAGCACGGTACATTTTGCAAGGCACTAGCACGCAGATTTCAATTCGCTCACATCATGAAAAAGGAAACTCATGTGGATTTAAAAGGGAAAACGTTGGATCCGCGATGGCAGCACTGACTAACGCAGAACATGAGCCCTGGGGCGTTGAACACAAGAAGGCATTCCCTTTCAGTGCTGCATGGATGGGCACAAGGTGTTTAGCAAACACAGAATTTGCAAAGGGTGAGACTGAGCAGCTGATTAGTGAGCTAGGATTTCATCCTCCGGCTCTGCCACCGGGGCCTGCTCAGGTTTCAAGGACTGGGGGTCTGTGCTTCAGCCAAACTGCTTCAGGGGGTTTAGTTCATCTTAGAAAGGGCCCTGGCAATCCTCAGCCCAGCTGCGTGTGTGTGTGCGTGTGTGTGTGTACACGCGAGTGTGTCCGAGGATGTACTGTACGTGTGCTATGGTATGCACCTCCCAGAGGCGAGCCACCTCCCTCTCTTGTCAAATTTCCAAGGACGTTTCTCCCCTCCCAGGGCTTCCACTGGTTTGCTCCGCGCCTGTGATAGTCCCCACAGTCGCTGCTGCCTCGACTGCCTTCTCCTTCCATCTACTTCCTCACTTCACTCTAAGCAACAGCACCGTGATGTCTAGGGAGAAAACAATAAATAAGGCATTTCCATTCTGGGTAAGGCAGAGAGAACATACTTCCTTGTTGTCCCCCATTAAAAAAAAGAAGTTAAAACCTAAACTGAAATGCTCAAGAAGTCAGATATTTTTAAGCCAGAAATTACTCAGCTCTGTTTTTCACCAGAATCCTCATTTGGTCACATTGCTTCTGGTATTTCATAGACATCGGTCTTGTTTTTTCACTGAGATAACCAGCGTGGGGCAGTGTTACCGGTGTGCATTTATATGAGAAAATGCATTAAGGTAGATGGTCACAATGATAACGTCTCTTGTCGTCAATCTTTTATTTAATTTTCTATTCTCTAAAAGCTTTTGAAAATAAGAAGTGATATTTAAGACCAATATTGAAAACTATGAAATGATAATAATATACATTATTTATTTGAGCCAGAAAAACAACAACAATAGATGATATTTCTTGGATCTATATAACAGACATTGCATTCAGCTTTTTACATATATTATCTCATTAAATTCTTCCATCAACTCTATGATGTAGGTTTACTTATTGTCCATATTTTACAAATGAAAACTGAGCCCTAAAGAACTTTTATAATATCCCCAAAGTCTCACAGCCTGGTGAGCTATGAGTGGCAGAGATGGTCTATTGGATGCCTGTCCATCATTTGATGGTGCCTGTCCATCATTTGATGGTGCCATATAGCCTAGCAGTTGCAAAAGTAAAACAGTAGTAGAAGCAGAGACGGTGCACTTAGCGAGTTGTCCAGTGATTGAGTTCAGGACACTCCACCCCAAAACATAGCATTTGAGGAAGCAGTAGAAGCAGAAGAGTCTCTCTCACCTCAATGCATTCTTCTTGCTTGAAGCAGACTGTAAAACCTAGGAAGGTCACTCTCAGACTTGCTCCTACCCTTCTCTCTGAAGCAGGTCAGAAGACCCTCATTCCAGAGGTGCCCAGCCCATACCTGGAGCAAAGGAGCATCTGTATTTCTGAAAACACAGTGACACAGAGAAGAATCTGACCACAGAGGCCTTGCTAACCTCCCCCCACTTTATCACCATTAGATCATACCCTCTTATCCAATTATACTTCTCCATAGCTGTCTACTCTTTATTAAACCTAAGCATAAAAATGCATCAGTTTACCTGCTTCTTTGGGTTTTCATTTCCTTATGAAGGCTCCCGTGTTGTGTGATACTTAAATAAATGTGCATGGTTTTCTCTTGCTAATCTGTCTATCTGTTTTTTTGTTCTAGGGGTCTCAGCCATGAACCTAGCAATGGAAAGAAAGATATTTCTTGTCAACCTCTACACAGCTATCTATGACTCTTAAAAATTGGTGTGGAGTGGTTTGGGAGAGGATGGGATGATGTCAGGGGCAGGTGTGTAGAAACAGAGAAGATTTTGTTAGTAGCAAATGTAGCATAGAAAAGATTTCTCACCCATTGCAAGGTTCATGCACAGATTAACAAGCAAAAAGCACACTTATTAAGTTTTCCATGACACAGAAGCCTTCAGAAATGAGGACCCAAAGAAAAGGGGAAAACTGTGCATTTTTATGGACAGTTGTGCAGAAGTATGATTGGAGGATGAAGGGGCATGATCTAATAGTAATAAACTGCAGGGGAGGGCTGTTCATTCAGATTCTTGTTGGCATTTCTGTGTCTTTGAGGATAAGGACATTCTTTTCCTGTGGGTATAGGGAGAGCACTTCTGGAATGACCTACTTCAAGGAAAGGTCAGTTGGGTTTTATGGCCTGCTTCAGGAGAGAAGGTGTGAGTGATGGTCAGAGAGACCTTCCTGCTTCTGAGATTTTCTCAGTTTTCTCCAGCTTAAACTATTCTGTATGTCAAGGTACCATATATTGGGGTGGCGTGTCCTGAACCCCATCACAAGCATTACTGAACAGCTCTGTAGTAGGCAACGTGATTTAAGTTGGTGTTTCTTTTCTGATTCTACCTTGGAGTAGTTCAAGGTCTAATTGGAGAGAAAGAGAGACACCTAAGGAGGAATATACCACAATGTTGCAAGTGCCATCATACAACTGAGCATAATGTACCCTGGAGTGAGCTCAGCAACGTCCTTGGACACAAGAGAGGCTGTGATAGACACGCCTCGTGTTCTCCTCTAGCAGCCAGGCCACCATGCTTTATTCTAGTGGGACAAAGTGGCCCAAGCCCACCTGACTAGGTCAGGTTTCTTAGGTGTCTCTTTATTAGTTACTCTTTTAATCTGCAACCAATGTGAGATCGAATACTGGTCCAATTCTTTAATAGTTGTATGATCTTCAGCAAAGTGTTTTACTCTGAGCCTCTGGGTCATAAGCTAATAAGTGTAGTTAAGTTATTATGAAGCTTCATTAGACAATGTCTGTAGATTATGAGGACTCAAGATACTTTAATCCCATTGAGTCTCTGCTTCCTAAACTAATAAGTGAGGTTAAGTTATTGTGAGGACTCAAGTAAAATATGTAAATTGTGAAAACTCAATTAGGTAATAGATGTAATTGTCTTATACAATGCCTGGCATAGAGTCAGTACTCAATAAATACTAGCCATTATTTCTTCACGGTCCCTGCTGTATCATTCTTGCCATTTGTTTTGTCAAGAAAAATCATTGAAGACTTGGAAATGGGCAAAAGGTGTTACAGGGTATCCTGTTAGTTGGGTTTTGGCCATTGTTGCATGCAGTGCTGTTCAGTAGAACTTTCTGTGGTCAGGCAAAAGTTCTGCCTCTGCCCTGTCTAATACGGTAGCCACTAGCCACAGTGGTTTTTTGAGCATTTGAAATGTAGCTACGGTGACTGAATAAATGACATTTTAACTTTAATTTTAATTAATTTAATTTTAAATAGCCATATGTGACTAGTGGCTATGATCTTGAACACTGTATGTCTACTTAACCCTCTGAGGACTGATTTTATAGGCGTTTGAACACTTCATTGCCTTTCTATTGACTGGGCTATTTTATAACTCTTTGGAGGTGGAAGTTAAGATATTAAGGTAAATGATTCTTGTCTATAGCAAAGCAAATGAATTTTGTTCAGTAGGAATATAGCTGATTTCTACCTTATAAATAAAATGATACAAATACTGCATTTTATTTCCCTATTGGGTATTAATTAGTTTTGTGTCTATTTATAAATTTATTTCAGCATTACTGATTGCCTACCTATATATCTATTCTCTAAATTCTTTTTGAACTGGTTTTAACATCTTACTGGTTCTCTCTTTTACTAATGAGTTAAATAAAATCTTTAATGTGTTCATTTTATTATGTTTATATGAAAGTGATGATTTTACTTTGAAAAATCAAGTATCCTCACCCTCTTATTTCCTAATAATGCTTCTACTTCAGAACAGTTAAATGGGGAAATGGGAAACATTTTCAATGTAAGCTGTGTTTTTGGTTGCTTATATTACCGCATCTATTTTTCACTTGGGGGTTAGGGGTTGTAGGAAACTACCTAATGTGGTTATTACAGGGTTAAGAGTTAGTACTGGAAAGTGAAACAAAATAAAAGAAACAAGTTCCATACCCGGTCCATGGGTTGGCCATTTTTCCCCCTTTAGAAACCTGCCTTCATGGATTAGAGATTTCAGGGCTTTAACTACAATGTGCTGCTCATTTTGTTGGCTTATATTCCATTGCTGTAAGAATAGAACAACCTGTGTCTTGGGTTTATTCATAATATCAGTCGAAACTTGAGAGCATTGTTAGATAGCATGTGCGGCATGGCACGTGGAAGCACAGGAAATATTGCTTTGTGATGAGAGGAGGAGATAAAATGCTTATCACAGGGCCCAGTTTATTCTTTTTTGACCTTCTGTTTCCAGGCAAGTTGTACAAATAAATATAAATACAGTTTCAGTTAACTAAGGAAATTACTCAAGAATTAGAAACAGAAGCATTTCTATAGCTAAAGAAAAACTAGAGTTGAATTGTGTCGTGAGCATCCTGGAAGCGGAGTGAAAGTTTGAGATGACAAAGGCTAAGGTAACTGACATGACACGTCCACAGGCCGAGGTTCATATGTCAGACAAGGTATAATGAACCACAGCCCTTGTCAACCTGTGCCTGGAATAGTTTTGTGGACAAAAATAGTAAGTGTCTGTGGGCACTCAAATAGTGTTTAAGGTGAAGATTGTAATGGCTTCATGTTTACCACATACCACTGATGCTTTTCAAAATACCCCAGAAAAGCTTATGAATAGAAATAGCTGCACGCCGTTCAGGGTTAGTTAAAATCAGCTTTAAAACAGAGCTACATGAAAGTTACACCAGAATTTTCCACCACCTGCTACCATGACAAATGTATTGCCCAGCTGTAGCAGAGATAATTAAAGCAGAGATTTTCGAGCATGCAGAAAGGAAGGAGGCAAAAAAAGTAAGAGGCATATGGATATAATAGATATTACATAATCACTAAAACAATCAATATCGTAGTGTTAGGGGAAAGGGGAAAGTGCTCAGAAAAGAATGTTGGGTGAAAAAGTAGACCACAATTTTATTGACATTTTGTAGATACTATGACCATTGAAGATGTAAAACTGATATATTTCTGTGGATTAAGAATCAGAAGGAAACATGAAACTGTTATTTCTCTTCACTTGATTTTTTTTATTGTTCTTTAAACTTCTTTTAACAATACACTGTTTATGTTTTTAAAAAGTGAAAAATACAAACGAAAAAGGGGAGAAGAGAAGAGACGAAAAGGAAACACTACAAGAATAGAGGGCGCCCAAGTGAAAAGAAGAAAGCTTAAGTTAGAAACAAGGCGAGAGATTCAAGCAGAAAGGGGGCCGCAGTCCTCGCCCGGCAGCTCCTTGGACGCCCGAGCCCGCCGGGCTGTTTGTTGCGACCGTCCCGTCGCGCTGCCCTGGTCCGCTGCTGTCACGTTCCTGCCCCGCCCCACGGGCCTGGCGAAGTCTCTGGCTTTTGTTTTCTCCCTCCCGGCAGAGTGACACAAAATCCTTTTGCTTCATGCCGTAAAAGAGAGTTAGTGTTCCTTAGGCAACCTTTGTTTTAGTAAATTAAATTGTCTGAGCAGATGCTTGAAGAAATGCACGCGGCTGGCGTGCTGTGAACAGGCAAAGTCGGCAAAGGTAAGGGGCCAACCCCAAGTTGCTACAAAGGCAAGCACTTGAGTTCTTTTATATTGAAGAAGGTTCAGTAAAACTGTGGCTTTCTATCTGCAGGGGGAGAGCAAAGACCTCCCCTGCGAAGTTTCTAAACACGAGAAAAAAGGTTAGACTAACATAAGTCAAAGGGAGGTGCCTATTGCATTTTTAATTTAGGAGGCTCTGAACAGACACATTCATTTATGTGGAGACAATAGTATTTTAGCTCCTCCATCCAGAACACTTGAAAAAAACTACAAATTATTGACATGACACTTCTAATATTAGCCATCTTAAACACAGCTCTCATTTTACTAATTTGGATTCCATCTTGGCGGAGCTAATCTTCAAGTTTTTTGTGCTTGTTTAGGGCAGTCGTCAAAACTCTTACCTGTGCAACCCTTGCAGTTCTCATGAAAAATAGTGTCTTGCAAGTAGTAGGTGCTCAATTAGGAAACCATGTAATGGAAAAATGTCTTTGCAACCAGACAGAGTTCAGATTTAAGCTCAGCCCCTTAGCAGTTTATGACCTTGGATGAGTTACTTAACCTCTCTAACCCTCGGTTTCTTCACCTATAAACAGGAAAATGTTCCTACCTTACAGTGATGTAATGAGGATTTAGTGAGATGACCTGCCAAGCAGCGTGTCCAATACACAGCAGGAATTTAATAGATAGGAGTTATTTTGGTGAGGGCATTTCAACAGTGATGTGTTTGAATGGGGCTTTTTCCTCACATTTTGTAGCCTGGATTTTAATGGTGTTGTACCAGACACATATGTCAATAACCTCACATCAATGAATAGAATAGGATTAGGAACTATTAGAAGTAATATGAATTCCTTTTTTTTTTTACCCATAATACAAAAAACAAAATAATATTTAACAAGGATATTGAGAACTGACACATGAAAAGGAGTAAAATTTATTTTAAAAGTATAATATTAATAGACTTTGGGATAAGAAATTAACACAGATCATCTCATTAATCCTCACATCAACCCTAGGAGAAAAAGTACTATTATTACATCCTTTTGCCAAAGAGGACGCTGAGCAAATGAGACAGATTGCTCGCAGCGACACACCGGTGGGAAAGTGGAGGAATTCTGGAATCAGAACTTCAACTTTCTGAGCATAGATCCCAAGATTTCACAAATAATAGACTCTCTGGAATTGTACAGGAAAGAGATCTTATATGTATACATTAATAACGCATAACCAAATACTTGGAAATTGGAAAACAATATTGTTCTGTGAGAATTCATTTATGCAGTATACATGTAGGGAATTTGGGCACGGAAAGAGAGGACTCTTCAATATTAAGAAACAGGGGTTGGCAAGAGACAGAAAAAAGGATCAGTTAACACTAGAAATAGAAAAGAGCCGCCGGGAGGCCAACTTTGGCGTGAGTCTTTGGCAGTGAACCAGGGCACCAGGGGGGACAGTTTAGTAAAGGGACTGTGTGTAGAGATGTGGGAAGAGTGTAGGGAAACCGCAGAGGAAGGGCAGACCCGCAGGCAGAAGGGCAGTGCCTCTGCCTCGAGGCATGGAGGGCCTCCAGGATCTGGAGACAGGATGCTCAGGATGCTTGTCAGGGCTGCCTGACAAGAGAGTGGCGTCGTCTGTTCAGGGGGCGGCCATCTGCAGGGAGCAGATGGTGGCGGGAGAGGTGCTCTGGCATCACTCTCTTCCCTTCCTCCAAGTGACCTGTACTGGAGACAGGGAGTCCGCTGAAACGGTGCACACGGATTCACCTCCAGACGGGACGAAGGGAAGATACCTAGGGTCAGGTTGTGCAGCGTTTCAGATGGAATGTCAAAGAGTTGGCATCTTTCACTACACATGCTTGGAAGACATTGCAAGTCTTAGATTCCACTCCAGCACTGGGTCCCAGTGGGCACATCCCACCTGCATCCCTTCTGACCCCAACTTGCTCCCCTCACTCTCAAGTCCAGGAGAAAGTGGAATAAGGAGGGCAAAACTGGGGTGGAGGTGTGGTGTGGACACTGACGCTGTGATTAATGGGATGAGGATCGTATTGAGGTAAAGGAGAGGATGAATTTGAAAAATATTTTGGAAGTAAGTTACGGGCGAGGGAGAAGTCAGGCATCGGTCTAGGCTTAGTGCTTGGGATTATGAGTAGATAGTTGTCCCAAAAGACGAGATAGAGAATACAGGCTTCAGAGAAAGTTTAGTGGGGAATATAACCAATTCAATAAATTTAAATTTGTTAAATATGATTATAAAAGACTTGGGACACATTTAAAGTTATCTTAATCAAGACCCATATCTTTAGTTTCCAGTTCAAGATCGTTCATGATCTGGTCTGTATCTTTCCCACTAGTACAGCCTCTAAAATTATTGCCTGTGAAGCATATTGCAGGTATCATAAATTTCTGTCTTGTGGTCTTTTTTCCTAATCAACCCTACTCAATATTTTTATGGTTGGAGAGCAGTTCAAATTTGACAGCAAAAGTTTTACTGTAGATAATCTTAATTAAACCACAAAAGAATATACAGTTAAATTTATTATAAATATTACCCAAATAAACTAAAAAAAAGAGAATTGTCTAGCACTCCTGGATTTTTCTTCTTTCTGGACCTGTTATTATGAGTAGCTTTAGGCAAGTTACTTCTGACTCAGTTTTCAATGATACACAGCCACTTGTGGGGTTATAAACGAGTTTTTACAAAACACTCCCTTATAGGCAAAATAGAAATAATAATACTTTGCAAAATTGAGGTCACAGGTATTAATTATTTTGAGTCTAAGCAGGGATGTAGCAGACATTTTGTTTCTAGGACAGGATGCTAGTTGCTGCAATGCTTTGTTCTCCTATGTAATTATGGATCACTTTAAAGGTATATTTAAAATATGAGTTTAAGTTTAAATCTCCTAAGTAACATGTTCAAAGAATAACAATTTCATTATGGAAACATGGTTTTCTTCATTATCGTGTACTTTCATATAAATACTGGGTGGTGAGAACCAAAAATTTATTCATGAATGTAACTATTCAACATTTATTCTTGCTTTGTTCTATTTATTACTTATGATTTTGTCAGTCAATATAATAAGATTGAATTTGCAAGGCATACCTTCTAGAAGGTGTTTCTTTTTTGGCATTATGTTGATAATTTCAATAGCTGCCACATTAGTTGTATATATTAAAATAACTCAGTACTTTCAGTTAAAGTGAATTGTCATCCATGGATAATTTAGAACATTTATTAGCTGATTCACCTAATATTACTTTTTACACAATATTTTAAAATCCTTACTAATTGTACCATTTGTGCAGAATCAAATTCTTAACAGAGTGATGTTTTACTCTTTTACTTTTACTAAAACATCACTATTTACTATACAAAGGTAAATGTTTAAAACAAAAAATATCTAACTAGATGTAAGGAGCTTCTTGCTCTAAACTCAGCCATTATGGGACACGACTTTTCTACCTGGTGTTTGACCTTTGTAGGATCATGGTCCACCTTTTCCTGGGATTGTCTTTTTGTTACATGTCCTGCTTTGTTGGTACATTGGGACTGAGAAAAATGCTCCCTTACTTCTGGCAAGAAATCCTTTAATTGGATGTTTGCCCTAATTACTCCATAGAACTTAACATATTCTTGCTAGTTTTAGGGATCTTAAGCCCTTCCTAGGGCCTGACAAAACACTTCCTGTCTTGTCTTTTCTTGTCACTCAGTAAAACCGTGCAGGGAAAACCAAGGTGGAGTCACAGGCACGCCATGATCCTCCAAAACAGACTTCCTCCCCAGCCAATCAGCGAGATTTGACATAACTGTTCTGCTAATATTTCACCCTTCAGTTTTTTCTTCAGGTAGTTGAGGAGTTGTACTTTTGCCAAATGGCTTTAGTTTATAGCCACCAGGAAAGAAAAGGTTATAACATCTTGAATTATTCACATCTGATCCAGATATTTTTTCTGGCAAATAATTTAGTACATAAGAAAGTATAGGCGGTAATAATCTCATCACCATGATTCAGAGCACAGTCTCGTAGTCATTGGGAGCATATTCCTGGTCCGTTAGTTTTGTCTGAAAAAAATAAAGTTATTCTCCTTTTTCAAGGATGCAGTTTGTGATTACAAATGACGTGAAACATAAGGAATTCTACCTTCAAGACAATCCTGTCTTTTATACAGAGGAGTGATCTACTTTTAAAGAACCCTATTAATATAAACAAAAACAAAAGCAAACTCCTATTGAAGTTTAGCTGCAAGTTTACACACATTGTCTTTGGGGTTGATGAGGAAACAGAGTTGGGAAGCTTGTTTATTAACATAACCCACTGTAAGTCTCGTCTTCATGGTAATGGATCAGTCTCACCATCTTTTTATTATTATCTAATTTAGAAGGGATTTCAGGAAACTAACTATGATTTCTTAGTTTTGTATAAAAGAGACATAAGAAATTCAGAATTTTGTGGTTATCTAGCCGGACCTGATGCATTATATGGAGCTGGGACCTGTCCCCATGTCCTTCTGTCATGATACAAGCTGAATTAAGCATCAAGCGACTGCAGCAACAGAAAATTTAAAAACGCATCTTTTAATGAAAAGTTTCGGGTGCAGTGACACAATATTACTATAGCAGCTCAGCTGACGTCTTTGGCAATGACTTCATGGTCATTTGGGTTTGAAGGAAGCAGGAACATGAGGAAGAGACGGTGAGATTTGATATGCACATCTTCTGAGTTACTTAGGTCAACTGATTTTTTGCAGAAATAAGTCTTTCCTAGCACTTTGGTCTTATTGTCAAATAACTGATCTAAGAAGAGAAGAGTAAATCCAAAGAAGGAAAAGGGAGAGTCTTTGAATTAAGAGAACCCTGATGGGCCATCCACATACCACCACGGGACTGCCTACTCTTGGCTGCCACTCTGGAGTTCCCTACATGGGCACCCCACCCTCCAAGCAGGAGTCCCAGAAAGATATAGCCGATTGGCTGAATTTTCTACATCCGCCCCATGCACTCACCTCCAACTCCCTGCTGTATTCTCTGTCCTCACCCCAGCTCCAAATAAGAACAAACTAGCCCATTTACTGTCCATTCAAGAGAAGCCAAAATTCCCTATCAAAGTCTGCATCGAATCGCTTTTTTTTTAAGCACTGCAATTGTATGCCCGCCTTTGAAGATGACCAGAGAACTGAAGGAGAACAGTTTGGACTTGAGGGAACAGTTCTTGGGCCTCCTGGTAAAGGGCAGTTCTTGGAACGAAGGAGATCCTGCTGGCGAGGAATGAGGGTTAGGGTTGGGCGAAGAAGGGTGATTGTCTTGTTCTATTTACAGGATCATCTCTCTGCTGTCTTTAAAAGATTAAAAACAACCCGAGGAGGCTTCCAGGCAGGCTGCTTTAATTTCAGGCTATTTTTTTATTTTAGGAGAATGAAAATTCTCTATTTGGTAATTTCCTTCTTGCTCAACGTTTGTCCTTTTACAAGGTTTTCCCTTCTTATCAGCTTGGCCACTGTTGTAGCTATTGTAACTCAAATGTTGACAAAGAGGAAAAAAAAATCTCTCCAAAACAAAACCACAAAAATAAATTAAACAAGATTTTTTTTTTTTTTTGGCATGTTGCCTTCAAAAGGGTGCAGTTCTGGGTAACAAAGAGTGCAGCAAGTCCCAGGAGTGTAAAGCAAGACTGAAATGGATGAAGCTGACTTTAATCTTTTTGGAAAATAAATAATTTGAAAATAACCCAAAATGTTTTCAAAGGAACTGCTATCCCCTGAGGACCTTATGCCCTAGAAGAGTGAGTTATCTACTCACAGCATCACGATTTAAAACTTTTATTTCAACCATTTTTAAATGTATTTCTTGTCATCTACCAATATGTCACAAAGTGACATTAGCAAGCTCAGACTCACAGACGACATGATGTCTATGAACACATCTTGGAGTCTCCAGTACAGATGGAGGCATATTGAGGAGAATCTGAGATGGAGTCAAGAAAAAGCTTAATCAGGCCGGGCACGGCGGCTCACGCCTGTGATCCTAGCACTCTGGGAGGCCCAGGCGGGAGGATGGCTTGAGGTCAGGAGTTTGAGGTTGCAGTGAGCTATGACGACACCACTGCATTCTAGCTGGGATGACAAAGAGAGACTCTGTCTCCAAAAAAAAAAAAACCTTACTGAGATATGTAGTAGGTTTTCCTATGAAACATGATTTATTTTGGAGGCTCATTACCTTTGACTAATATTAATTTAATCTTTTACCATGTGTCAGGGACCTTGCTGGGCTCTGACAATACAAAAGCGCCATCAGACACCATCCTTACCTCTAGAGGAAGGACAGGTAAACAAGGGCCGCCAGGGAGGCCTGTGCTGAGAGATGGGCCACGAAGTGCTCCATGTGGACATGCAGGGCTGGCTTAGCTGAGACAAGGACAGGGAGACCATTCTGGCCAGGGGACAGGAAACATACGGATGGGAAGGACGTTTTCTGCTGAAGTAACCTTAGTGGCAGTGAGGAGTGAATGCAAAATCCTGAAGCTTTCTAATCACTGCCTGTAGCAACCCTCAGTAAGCTTGAAAGAATATGTGAAGTCTCATATTTTAACTTGAAAATTAATGGAGAACTTGTATCCTATTCTGTAATATTAGATCAGACCTTAACGGAATTGCTGGTTTTGAAGGTCCCAAACATTTAAATCGTGGTAATTTTGCAGGGTCAGACACGTGACAAGAGCACTTTGCGTGATTGGCCAGTGGGTTTGACTATGTCATCTCACACACCTGCAGCACCGTGGCATCGGGGAACAGGCATGGGACAAAGCATCGGGACCTTCCAGACACAAGGGTTGCTGCGACTGTTTGGAGTGGCGATGTTGGAGAGGCTCTGGGAGATGAAAGTGCTAACAGGTGAGATGCGTGGTAAGGAAGAGCAGAAGTATTGGGGAGTTTTTAAGGGTTATAGCAACAAAACTTGGCAAGTGATTATTTATGAGAGCTAAGGAGGAGGAAGAGGAAAGTCTAAGTAATAGGAACTGTGTATTGTCACTGAGTGTTCACGATGTGCCAGGCACTGCCCTAAGCGCTGTACTTAGATTGTTTCACTAAATCCATGTCATACATTTATGTCAGACCCACTTCCCAAATGAGGAACTTGGGGCTGTCACACCTATTATGTAACTTGCCCAGAGTCACGGAGCTTGTAAGTGATTGGTCCAAGATTTGGATTCAGGTTTATGCTTAAATTACTGGGCAAATCTTGTTGCCCTCCACTGACACAGAGAATAATAACCATCATCATAAAAGGAGACTGTGACATTTATTGAGTGCTTGCAATGTGTCAGACCTAGGATTACTCTAGGCCCTTTGTAGAAATTAACTGACTTAATCCTCAAACAACTCCATGATAGTGCGCTATTATTTCCCCCCTCTTGCAGATGAAGAAGCTAAGGCACAGAGAGGTTAGGTAATTTAACCAAGGCCATACAGCTCATGATATAGGAGGATTTGAACCCAGACATTCTGGCTCTAGAGCCCATACTTTTAAAGACTTTATTATATTAACATTTTGGAAACATAATTTAAGGTACCTGCCCATATCCAGGGGCAATAACTTCAAGACAGTTGGATTTATTGGCTAAAACTCACAATTGTTATCTAGTCTAGGGATGAAGGGATGAAGTGACTCCCATCACTGCCTAATAGGTAAAATTTGAAATCTTGGATGTACATGAGATCACCCAAAGATTATCATACGCTAATGTTATAGTGATCAAATGGACACACCCATGACTGTGGGGCTCCTTCAATCCCTCCTAGTTGGAGGAGCACTGTTTATTTATCTGTTCCACAGCATAAAGCACTGCCAAGCACTCTATTCTCTCAGAGAAGTTGCCACTGTCATCACTGATGTGTTCATCTCATATACATGAATATTTGTTTACATGCAAAAATGTATTATAACTTAGAACCTCAGCCATGCATTTATTTTGTCAACCTCCCAATTTTTTGGTGGATGGAAAATCATAGTATTTTTGCTGTCTGAGGTTGTGGTGTTTATAATCAGAATGAAATGAAGAACTGAGGCAATTAATTACATAATGAAGAGAAAAATATTATTTGAGATAGTGCAAGGGAAGAGTAATTTTTAATATTGAATTATCTCCTAAGTTGTCTCAATTCTGCAGTCCATGTGAATGTGCCTGTAGCAGCAATGTGATCCTCACAAAAAAAGTTCAACCACTTAATAAATGGGAAAGGAATCCATGTAAATTCTTTCCAAAAGACAGTCTTTTTCTCAGAAAGGAAAGGTTCCAGAATGTGTTGAAAATAAATTGTTGAATGTGTTGAAAAGAATATTTTCAGAGAATGTTTCTGAAATTTAAAGGCAAACTTTTGCCATTTTTTAGGTATTCCATGATTATGCCTAAACAATGCTAAAATAATTAGGAAGTCAGGCAACCAATGAAATGGTTATTTAATGTGTGGGAAATTGAACCTGGTAAATCAACTGAATCCCATCCTGTTTTCTTTCTTTTGTGGAATCATTCCAATCGTTGTTAGTGTGTAGAAACATTCTAAATGAAAGCGAGAATTTCAGAATTTGATGTAGGTTCCCTTGATATTTTAAAATAGCCCCCATGGGGCTTTATTTTATTTGTGTTAGCTCACATAATGTTTGCCATCACTGGGATAGATGTTATTATTCTCACTGTGAAGAAGAGAGACCAGGTTTCTGGATATTGAAGTAACTTGCTCCAGGTCATGCAGCCCTTAGGGGTACAGAAAAGATTTTAAGCAAAAATTTCAATGAGAAATCTAATTTTCTTCACTATATTAGTAAAAAAAAAGTGTTTACATCTAGGTAAACACTTTTTAAATCACAGCCCCCTTTTGGTATAATATGTTTCTACTTTTAGTTGTTGGTGATTTAGTAGCATGAGGCAAATTGTTACCATCGTGGCAATTTGTTAACTACTGGGACAAATGCCCTGTGTTTATACCCTAGAAGCATAAAGTACTTCTAGAAATAAGCACCACTGTAACTGATAAGTATTTATCGTATGCTCAGGGTGTGGTGGGAAGTCTACACAGAAGAGGAAAGACCACTTTTTGGTCTGTCGTTTAAGTCAAGAATCCACTGAACCCCTTCTGAAGTAAGTCACTATTGCTTAAAGAGAAAATAGAAGTCCTAGGATGGAAACACACCTCAAAAGACACAAGAGCTCAGTGGCAGAGCTGGGATCAACCATCAAGGTTTCTGACAAGCTCCTTTGCCTATGAGCCCCTGGGAAGACCTAGTCCTCTAAGCCTGTTTAGCTTATCATATGCAACAGGTGTCCACACTGTTTAAACCTGTGTTAACACTCCCTCTTGGTTTTTATTCTTCCTCCAACTAAAAAAGTATCAAAAAGAACCCAAAAATATGAATCTTAGCTAAGCAAATTCCACCTTAAACCAACTTCAGGTTAAGTTTAGAATTGGTATCATGAGACGCCACTAATGTGTCATATATTCATAATAAACACAGAAACTTTCTTAGAAATGAATTTATTTTTAAGCATGTAGAAATCAACTCATGGCATAGGATGCAAGTACTATTTCATTTCCTCCAGAAGATACCATGTGTTGAAAATTCACAAAAGGAAAAATATAAATGTGTCTAGCGATAACATCCGGGTTATGGTGGAAGACTTTGTTCTGATTGAGAAAAACAAGTTGCCCTCTTACGATTTTCAATTAGCTAGTTGAAATTATTTTTTCTGCTTAAGAGAGCTCTCATTGCCTGAATTGTGACCTCTTTGTATCCTTATATTTGAATTCCTTTCATCACTGGTCCTTCCCACTAGGATAGCTTCATTGACTATTCTATCACATATTTGTGTACATGTACTCACATTTATTCAGGGACAGTGATTTATTAATGCCTCTGCTTTGATGGGTAAATGTACAATGAATCAGTATTCAAGAATTTTTTTTAAAAGCCTGATTTTCCTGACAATGTGATAATGACATTTATGCATAACAGATTTGGAATAGATAATGTGGATTTTCTTGCAGACAAGGTCAGGAAAACAGAGGAGGGCACAGTCTAAGTCACCTCCAAGACTCTCATGCCCTGCCTAGTCTGAAGTGCCAGGAGTTCAAGGTCCTCATAATATGAAATGTAACAGGGATGGCAACCTTGTCATGTTGCCATTGGCTCTTTGTAATTTTCTTTTATAATTTTGGGCAAGTATCAGATGTTATATATCTCTACCTCTGTTTCTATATCTATATATATCACCAGGCCTGGGCCACTCAATCTCTACCTGTTTGAATGTGCACAGACAGGTCAGACATACGTTTGTTGTTGTTTTTCCTGCTTAAATAGTGTTATAAAATATGTCAGTGAAAATTTTGATTGTTATGTTGGTTCTCAAATCAAAACTATGTAGGCTTTGCCATATCTCAGGACTGTTGAGAGTATTTTAAGATCATATAAACAATTTCAAGGTCTCCAAGAATAAGTCCTGGGAACCACTCAGCAAAATCAACTATTTCAAGTCTCATCCATCGACACTTCTCTGTTTCTACTTCCAAAACCATGCCCTTTTTTTCTTTCTTTAAGTATTACCCTTTAGTAGGTTCACTAAGATAAAACACTATACTAAAAAAAAAAAAAGTTTATCACTTTGTAAATGAAGAAAATAATGTGATTGTTGTTAGGATACACTAATTTTGGCTAAATTGAGGTTTTAGCTGAAACCTTGGCCCAAATCCTGAAGACCATTAGCAAACACAAACAAATGGTGGCTTATGTGTATTTGTATTAAATCCAAAGCTAGTTGTCTGTTTACAAAATATACTTGGTTCTTTAAGACGACTTCCTGGAGCCTTCGCATTGGTGTTGGGTTTCTTAGCCAGCACATACAATGTCCTGGAATTCAAAAAGTCCTGGATTATCCAGTCAGCCAAACAAAAGGGTATGGCTTAAAACAAAGTAGAAAGAAAAAAGATTTCAATGAGGATCCTTTTGGTTTTCTGTGGCTAGGCCTTCCCTGAAGGACTGTTAGATGGACTTCATTATTGGGAAAGGCCAGAGGTCACATTCTTAGTTTTTAAGGCAATACAAATAACAGTTGGTTACTGAAGATATTCCCTTCCCTCTAGTTTTAAAATTGACTCTTATTTTCAACTGGTTTGCAGTGGATGGTGCCACACACACGTGTGATGAGGCGTGACTTGGACCGGATTTGACATCTTTAGCAACCTTGCTCAGGCATTCTTCATCCCCCAAAATGTTTTTTGTCTTGTGTATTCCTGTGCTAACCGTCACCACCTTCAGGTGGAAATCAGTTGATAATGGTTAAAACTGATGATTCCAAGGCAGCAATATGGTCATATTACTTAGTGACATGAAGATAACCAACAGGAAAATTAAAGAGATGAAACATTTCCAAGTGCTCATCTGCCTGCAGGAAGCCGAGCTGCCCGGGGTGGGAGTGGGTGGAGGGGACCAGGGAACTCTGGCTTTTCTTTGTAAGCCCTTAAGTACCTGCTTTTTGTATGTTTGGTTATATTATTAAAAACATTTGCATTACTTTCACTAAAAACAAACCCATTTTAAGTTTTTTTGTTTGTTCATGAAAAATTTTCCATATGACTGATTCAATTCTTTTAAGTGCAGTATAAATTTTACCCACAATTTGAAAGTCTGAGTTAAGGTCTTTTCCCTGTTAATAAATGTTTGGAATCTGGGCCATAGGGGGGAAAAAAAAGTCAAGAGTCTCGAACAAAGAAGAAAAAGGAGTCTGTTAAAGAAAACAGTGGAAAACACTGAGCTTTTTTTTTTTTTTACTACTATAGAGAGAATTCAGAATATAGTTTAATAGAATTTATTGGAATATATATATTTTTCCCTTTAATTGCCTCTTTAAAGCACTTTAACCACCTTTGGCTGTACCTACATTATATCATAAACCAGTTAAGTATATGCACTTTGAAGAAAAATAAATTTGGGATTAAACACTGACTCTTCTACATGGCTTTGTAATTTCAGTCCACCCCTTGCATAAAATGCATCTAACAATAGCACCTACCTACAGGGTTGTCATAAGCATTAAATGAGGGTGGACGCAGTGGCTCATGCCGGGCAAGAGGATCTCTTGAGGCCAGGAGTTTGAGACTAGACTGGGTAATATTGTGAGACCCCTGTCTCTGAAAAAAAAAATTAGCTAGGTGTGGTGGCACATACCTATAGTCCCAGTTACTTGGGAAGCTGAGGCGGGAGGATCACTTGAGCCCAGGCGGTCGAGGCTTCAGTGAGCTATGATCGGAGCACTGCACTCCGGCCTGGGCAATAGAGTGAGACCCTGTCTCAAAAAAAAAAGAATTAAATGGATGTTCAATTTAAAGGGATGAGTACATAATAAGCATGCAACACAGTTAATACAGTTTTAAATTATTGGTAAGAAAATCAAGTAATTCAACAATGCAATACACGTATACACATATGGGATATTGGGCAGGCATAGAACAAGTACACAGAATATACATGATATTACTGTAACATAAGTTGGCTACATTTTCACATATTTCCCAGTGTCACAGAGGATAATGTTTTCTCACTTCTGAATGTAGGCAGTACTCACAAATTCAATGTTCATATCGATACCTGAAATCTGCTAAAGCAAAATGGTTTAGTAGCAGATATTATTATAGTTTCTACTAAAGTAACATCATAAAAGAGTTTTCTCCTGCTTTATAGTTTTCCAAGGATGGTTTTATTTTCTTAGAAAATTGAGCATACTTGGTAGTTGTCCAAATAACTGCCTAGTAAATCATTTAGAAATTATGTCCCCTAAGGAAAAGAAATTCCAAAAATTAGTACCCAAGGGCAGATCATTTTCTCTCTGACTTACTTTTTTCATTCCAGTTTCATAGTAAAGAGCCAGATGTTCCCCATAGCCAGGTAGGCAGCAGGGGAAGGAAAATTGTTTTTGTTGTTACTTTTTCTATTTGAATTAAGTCATGACTTGGTTTGTCCTTTTCTCCACCTCAGTCAAAGCCAAGAAACACTTTCAAATGTGTTCTCTAACAGATTTCAGAGAATTAGGTTCAGGATGTGGTCACAACGGCAGCGACCACCTCTGTGTATATTACACACACACATACGTCTACAGCAATGAAGCGTATGCATGCTGGTGACTCAACACTGAAATGCAAAGTTTAATTTAGGCATTTTGTGACTTTTCTTATAGGTTTTCAGACATAAAAATTTAAAAAAATATTTATTTATTAGAAGAAAACAAAAACAAATAGGAAAATCATAAACAAGAACCGTGGGTGGTGGTTAGAGAATTGCAGATCATCCGTGCATTTCTTGGGTCTTCTGTAAATATGTGAATGTTTCTTGCCCCACGTCTGTGGTGAAAATAATCTGAAAAAGCAATCGTATTTACCTGCCTATGGTGCTTTAAATAATTTGAGTACCTAGTCAATGATAATGATAATAACACATCTAAAAACAGAAAAAATTACTATGATTACACAAAAGTTGACTTCAAGTCAGGATGCATTCCTGAGGATTTCCGCCGCTTTGGCATCCTGTCTTTCCTCTTTACTGTGTCTCCTGTCATCATCCTTTGTGTGCTTTGTCCCTACTCGGGATTGCCAGGTCTCCTTAGCTCCCATTACACTAATTCTCAAACCTAGCTCACTCTCATGATCCACCTCACATTATTTTTGGAAGCAAACAGTGAATAAAATAGGCTTTAACTCCGCTCTGAGCGGGGCCAGCTGCATCATTCACAGGGCCCTGGTGGGTGGGGAAGCCAATGCCCCTTCTTTCTGTGGCAACCCTAACCACACCAGGACAATCCACACCAGGACACTCAGCACCTGGATCGGGGTGGTCCCCCCGAGTCACCTGCTGAATGCACCCTGGTGCTACAGTCCGGGGAGGGGACAGCCGGTACCTCGCTCACGTTGAGACTCTGTGGGGCTCTTGCCTGACCCCAGCGTCCCCACATCACACACAGATGGCCCAGGGAACAGACAGCAATGGGGGAACAGTTGCTGTCCAGGCAGGAGTGGCCGGGTGGCGGGTGAAAGTGGGCAGAGAGAGGGTGGTGGTGGGTCGGTGAGAGCCCAGCCCAGAGGTGGGGAGTGAGGAAGAGGCAGGAGGTTCCCCCACATGCTCCACTGCCCTGATGGACTCCACTTACTAAACAGAATTTCAGAGATAAAATGATTAAAAATTTCAGGATAGTGACTGCAGACAGAGCATTGTGAAATAGTGCAACTCCACTCCAGGGTTCTGTCTCCAGACAGGATTTCATTTTTTTTCTTTCCCTCCCTCAAATCTAAACTTAATTCCTTCACTTTAAGTATCATCCTGATTGGCCTCTCTCTGCCTCCGATTTTCTCCTTGTTGTGCCCAGGGCGCACGCCTGTTTGGTCACTGTTCTATCTGCCTTTCTCCAAATAGCATGCTCTGGCAGCGTGCATGGCCTCTGACCTCCCAGGCTCTAGAGCATTTCCAGTCAAGATCACTTTATCCAGCCCTTGGTTACATACTGCAGTGTATTGCTCCCCATTCTCTCATGGGTGTCAGTCTTGTATTCTACATTTGAGGACAAGAAATAATTTAGGTTAAGAATTGTTTTTTCCTGAATTTTCCTTACACTTAATAAGATACTGAAAGAGATACTGTGCTCAATAAACTTTTGCCAAAATCTTGATTGTTAATGAAGTTATATGTGTCCCCAGTATGGGAAGAGGGGGGAAAGAAGAGGAAATTCGGGTTGATTCTGGGAATTTTGCATACTGTAGAGAACCAAATGATTCCCCAGGCATGTTTTGGAATTTTACTTGCATATGCTCCTTGGCAGAGGGGTTGGGATAGTTAGGAAGACACAGAAGAAAGCTCAGGGGAAGGAACAGAAAATATAAGACAATGTAGTGCTCTCCAAGGCCCAGTTCCCCAATTTCTGAATGAATAAAATGTTTAGAGCTTCTATATTAATTTCCTCTGGCTGCCATGAGAAAGTGTCATGAACTGGGTGGCTTAAAACAAAAGAAATTTATCCTCACAATTCTGGAGGCCAGAAGCAAGGTATTGGCAGGGCCATACTGCTTCTGAGACTCCGGGGAAAATCTTTTCGTGGCTCTTCCTGGTTTCTGGTGGTGACCATCAATTCCTGGTGTTCCTTGACTTACAGTTGCATCACTCCAATCTCTGCTTCTGTCATCTGGTGGCATTTTCCTCTTCTTATAAGGACACCAGTCATATTGCATGAGGATCCACTTCATGATTCATCTTAACTTGATTACATCTGCAAAGCTCCTATTTCCAAGTAAATTAACATTCACAGGTGCTCAGGGTTAGGACTTCAATATATCTTTTTAAGGGGACACAAGTTAACAAATTTCCTAATGGAGTACTCAGAAGATACCTGAACCCCACCAGGGGCTGTCTATGTTAAGAGATGAGGCTACCCTTCAGCAAAATCTCTGGGAGAACTTCTTGAACAAAACATGGTGGAGACAAGGCAACCATGCCACCAGTGAAAGCCCACATCAAATCCTGTCACCCAGGGAAGGTACAGACCCTGGGGACAAGAGAGATCAGATCTCAAGTTAAACCACTGTAGCCTTGAATGCCAGATAAATATGGGACGTCACTCTGGAGAGCAGAGGAGGAAAAAGATAACAATCCCAATAACCCTGACTGCTGTTCTTCACCAAGAGGTCATAAATGCTCCAACCTTCTCTTTCCTATCTGCTTAAATGTTCCTGAGACAATTAAGGGGCTTTGAAGTATATAAAGGGACCGTTCCAATTATTGCATTGGATTGGACTCAGGCCTACCTCATAGACATATTCAAGTTTTCCACTGCAAAATGGAAACCAAATCTACATAGGTACCATCCTATATGTAAAGAACTCTTGCAGGCTAGTGGAAGCTTTATTCCTGCACCTTCTGGGGGTGTGAGTTCACTCGTCTCTGCATTCGGAAGAGCCTGAGTTGAAAGGGTGAGAAGCACTCTTCCAGTCTCTCCTCACTGGTCCTTGTCTTGAGACCAAGACTGATGAGAAAGAAAGGCCTTGGTACAGTCGAGACTGAAGAATTCCTTCTGAATATGCAAAGCGGAGCAGGCAGGCAGAAGTAGAGTAGGGCCAAGAGGGAAAGCAAAGGGTAGGGCCAGAGCAGATTGGTCCATGTGGAGTTGAAGGAGAAAGGCTCAGTGAGACAAAACACTAAACAGGCAGCAAGCATGGTGGGCCGTGAAGCTGAAAAACGGGTCAGCAAACCGAGCCCTCGGTAGTATTTTTAAGTGGCTCCTGTTACAGAGACCCTCCACTTGGGGTTGCTTAGAAGTATTAGACTGGACCAGATTCCAGAACAAACCACGTTCTGTGACCTGAGGACCAAGAAATTACAGTGACTCAAGGGAGTTAGGGTAGAAGCACCAATACCTGAGATTGGCTACAAATGGGGAAAACTAACACAATTGGCTGAATCATAATTCATAATTGCTTTAAATTTATTGTATTTATTTTATTATTTTTTTTCAAATTTATCATAAATGTACTGAGATTTACTTATAGGATGAATTTAAAAGTTTTAAACCTGACATTGCAACTCCTTTTATTTTTTTTAAGTTTGTGAATAAAAACTATACACATGACCCACGATCTGTTAAGAAAGAATTAAAGAATCATTTCTCAGTGATGTGTCTCCCCAGCATTCATAAAATTTTGTCCATGAAGAAAAATTGTGACAACCTACAAGTGTCTTAAAATTGAGACTTGAAACAGAGGGTTTTGTACACTTACATATGGCATTTGCTGTCATTTGTGTCTCCCAGGTAGAGTCAGGCTCTAGCATTGTTATGGAAATACTTCTCTTCCCTCGTATCTTATTCTTAGTTTTGTTCTTTTTGTTCAAACATCTAAATTTGAGATAGATTGGAGAAGGAAAGAATTATTTCTGACAAATGTCACTTGGAAAGAATGATTTCTTTTTTCCCAAGTGTACGTAGGAAGTAAATTTATTTTTCAAAAAGGGACAAACACACCCCTAGGCTTAGCAAAAAAGAATATTTAAATATTTTAACATCTATTTATAGTTTATTATTTAAATATACTTCTTCCTCTTCACATCCTAGAGAAATAAGAAATATTTACCAAGAAAAAAGTATCCACACATGAAATAAATATATATAAAATATAAATATATATTAAATTATATGCATAATTTTTATATATAATATATAAAATCACATCTTGGTTTTATGTTTCTCACATAGCGATACTAGAAAATTTTGCTACACTATCTCCTGGAATGCTTATTAACTATGCTAACTCCTGGTCTTCTACACTGACTTACAAAATCAGAACCTCTGGGAACCAGGGAACATGAGTTTTTAAGCAAATCCCCCCTCCTTTCCATGCACATATTCTAATGCAGGACTTGCCATTAATTTTCTGTGAAGAATTAGATAGTAAATGTTTTAGGCATTGGGGATCATATTTCTCTGGTGCAACTATTCAACTTTGTTGTCATTGTAGCACAAAAGCAGCTATAGACATTATATCAATAATTGTGCATGGTTGCTTTCCTATAAAACGTTTATTCATGCTCCCTGGAATTTGAATTTCATAAATATTAACATGTCATGAAATATTATTCTTCTCTTGACAATTTTAAAAAAATAATTTAAAAATGTAAAACCATTCTTAGCTCTGGTGATGGGCCAGATTTGGTCCACAAGCTACTGTTCACTGACCTTAAAGTCTGGGGACAATTTAGCCAGATTGATGGCAAACAATCTAAGTGATAAGCATTTATAAATATTTGTCCAGAGCAAAAGATATGTATGATTTCCTATTACTTCAATGAGAAAAACACCTAGTTCTTTCTATTTTGCCATGCTACCTATTTATCAAAAATGTTAACAACTTTAAGAATTTGTACATGTTTAATTCTTGCTGCTATTGTGAATGAATACCAATATTTTCTCAACCTGTACATCAAGTAAATTGAAACAAATCTAACATCTTAAACCTTTTTTTTTTTTTTTTTTTTGGGCAGAATAAAAAGAAAGTGATCAACACGTGATGATAAAATGATTTGTGGGTAGATGACTGGACCAATCCACCTTTTGTGTCATTGTAGGAGTCATAACAACTTTCCCCCTTATCCTTTCCTTGTGGGTAGATGTGTAACAGGATGGCTTAATGAGGTACTAATTTGTACTCTTTCCCTGTGTTTTTCCCTCCTCCAGTGAGAAAACTTCCTTGATATGTCTATTATAGAGCCTGGAGCAGAAGTTACCTGTGGACACCCCAATCTTGGCCCTATATTCTAAAACCTGTTTATTGAGAGGTGATACTGGTCTGTTGCAGACAGGGGAGAGGAGATGTTGCCGTTGCTGGAAGAAGCAACTAAAGCAAAGGGAGATGGGGCATTTGCAGGAATAGAAGGGTGGGTCCCCTTGGATCACCGTCTCTTCTTTTTTGTAGGATGAAGGAAAAGGGGAAAAATGGAAGAGAATGATTCTCAAGAGAATGACCCTAACACTGAGCCTTGAACAAAAACCCAACGCAGCAGCCAAGAAATCCTGCTTCACTGGACATAAGCCTTTCGGTGGTGAGCAGATGGACAGATGGCCAGAGGACCAGCTCGGGATGCTTGGATGGTACAAGCCCTTGGACCGTCACATGAATTGGAGATCGGTAAGTACTGATAATGATAGAGCATCAACACCTTGATGAATAAGACTAGGGGTTAGATTTAATAAAATTGGAATACAATTTACAGCAAATATTTGTTTGTTATTATACTCAGTTGATCATAATTTAGATTTTATTTACCTACTTTCTTGTAGCAATTATTTTTACATCAATTATGTCCATATTATTAATCCCACATCAGCAATCACAGAAATTTCAAGGAAAAATCGATTGTGAGTAGAGTGCTTTACTTCAATTACTGAAGAAAAAAAAATAACCTTTATTTAGCAAGTGTTAATAATATGAAAATCCCAGAGGAAGAAATAAATTCCTATCTGAAGCCTATATTTAAATCACACTGAGGGCTACCATGAGGCACTATTACTGACAAGAGGAATAAGTAGTTGACAGTTCAGTAGTAATGATGATCTCTCTGTATTGAATATATTACCTAAGATTCCTGTATAATGTTAAGCACAAGTGGAGTTGAATGGTAAATTGTTTAAAAAGCAATTAGACCACAGGAATTTCTTTCATTTTTTTAAATCAAATTGGCAATAGCCCTAGTACATTTGCTAATGCTGAAGTTTGGGGAAATTAAATTTGACTCAAAGGAATTGGTAAGGGCAGGGTTAAGGTTTGTTTGTGTAAAAGATAAATGATGCTGATTTAATTATTCCTTGGTTTTTCTACAAAGTGTACCTTGGAAACCTCCTTTACCACTTTCTGAATTATAAGACCACGAAGAATTCAGCAATGCTTTTACATGATTCATATTTTGTTAATCATAACAACATGTAAATAGGTTTACAGATACGGGCAAGGTGTTGTTCAGTCCATAGACAATGCACAATAGATGTGAGTGAGGGGGTGCCTTGCAGTAATCCAGGCTCAGCCAGGCTCAGCCAAGCTCCCCAAGTTCTAGTCCTAGCTTCTCTCTTACTATCTGTGTGATCATTACCGCATAAATAAGCCTTTTAATTTCTTGGGACCTCAGACTTTTTATCTGTAGAGGATTTATCTACATCAATGGCTTCCAAACCTGGCTAATCAGGATCACCCAGTAAGCTTCTAGAAAACATGGGTTCTCTGTCTGACTCTCCAAAATTATTATTCTATGTATAGTGAAGAATTAACCCTACCAAAGAGAGGTCTGGCCTTTGCCATCCACTACTGGGAGGTGACGTGTTGGCTACTAGGATGTTCTACTTGATAGGAGTGTTTTATTTGTCTGGGGCTTTGGCAAAGTGACTTACGATGGGGGCTTTGGGGTGTGCAGTATTATTTCCATCTTTGGAGAAACCAGAGACAAAAGATACTAGCCCAGATCTCCAGAAGGGGATGAAGAATAAAGGTCAGCTGCACAGGCAGTGTGTGATTGAGCCCCTTTAAAAACCCTGGATGCAAAGACTGGGGCACGAGTCCCTGGTCGGCAGCACTCTGTGTGTGTTGCAGATACAGATGTGGGCAGGGTGTGCATCTTTTCCTTTGGCTGGTTCTAATTTATGTGCTTTGCCCATAACAAACATTACTATGGGTATAACAGCTTTCAGGGAGTTCTGTGAGTCTTTCTAGTGAATTATCAAACCTAAGCGTAGATGTGAAGACCCTCAAATTTGTAGTCAGCTGGTCTGAAGTAAAGGTGGCCCATGTCTGCAGCTTGTGTCTGCAGGGAAGGCATCTTACAGGGATTGTTTCCTCAGACCGTTCTGTTCGTCCAATTCATTGCATTCAGTACATCGGGAAGGAGCTGGAGACTGTTAAATAACAAAAATTTGAAGGATATTTCTTGGCTATATTATATCAAAAGGTCATTCCCAGGTCTAAACTTTATTCCTTTATATATTTTATCCATTTGGCTTATGCCTTTGTTTTCTATTTAAACCTCAAATGCAGAACGTTGAGTGATTCATATTCCTTAATTCATAGAACAGTATCATTCTTGGTCCCTGCAAGACTTGTACCTTTGTTTATTTTGTTTTGTTTTGTTTCGTTTTGTCTCAGATTGATATTCTCACTTCAGTGTGTTACGTGTCCTTGTATATGCGTGTATTCTTGGAGGCTTGCGTGTATTTACCACACAGCATTGATGTGGTTCATGAATTTTTATTTCACATAAATGATACAGTATTTTAGAACTTACTTTGTTTATCACTAGTTCATTCAGTACTAAGTGTATTAAGATGGGTTCCAGTTCTTGTATTATGTGTGATTCACTTTGGGCACTCCTGCAAAACCTTCATATAATGCGTTCATCACATTTTGTTTAGTATGTTCTAGTGTTGGACATCTGGGTTGCCTCAAATTCTTCACTACCTTTTATGACACCAGGGTGAACATTTTTATTGTGCCTTTTTATGGACCTGAGTGAGAGTTACTCTGAGAAGCATAGCTAGGGTGGGTCTGGGACACAGTAGCCAGGCATACTTAGTTTCATCAAGGACTTTGCAAAGAGGTGATAACAATTTACATGTCAACAGTCCGTGAAGACTGAAGATTCTTTGATTGCCACACTCTCGCCAGCATTTGGTACTATCTTACTTTTTAATTTTCACTTCACTGATGATGTCCCCTCTGAATAATCCTTTGCCTATTTTTCCATCATAGTTTTTATGTTTTTCTTGTTGAATTGCAAGAGTTCCTTGTATATTACAAACAGATTTAAATACTGCAAATATCTTCTCTAAATATACCTCTAGTCTATACATTTTGTATATAATAGCTTTCATTTCACAGACATTCTTAATTTTGAATAGTTAAATCCATCAGTGCCTTTTTAAAGGTTTACCTTTCCAGGGTCATGTTTAAGAAACCATTTCCAAATCAAAGTCACAGAGATATTCTCTATTGACTTTATAGTTTTATCTTTACAGTTAGTTAGGTCTTTAAATGGCATGTGGTAGATATCAAACTTTATTTTGGGGCCAATTTTCCAGCATCACTTATTAAACAATTCTAATCTCAACCACTGACTGTGATGCTCTTTTGTAATCCACCAGCTTCCAACATTCAGGAGTCTTTTTGTGATCTACCTATTTTCCTCCTACTTTTTGTTTCTGTGCAATAATTTTTACAAACATGACTTTTAGCAGTTCTTAATATGCAATATGGTGAAACCCACACTTGACTCCTCTTCCGGTCTTTTAGTTTCTAATTTAAATTTCAAAATAAGCTTGTAGTGTTTTGTTTAAAATTCTGTTGTAATTTAGATTGGGTTTACAAGGTTTATACCATTTGGTTTTTGTTTGTTTATAGCTTTTCTCTGTAGAAAATCATATTCTCTAGTTAATAATAATTTTGTCTCTTTCTAGCAATATGCTTCTTACTTCTTCAGCTTGTCTTATTCCTTTGACTGTGTCTTCCTTCCAATTACCTTGAATATTAGAGGTAACAGTAAGCACTCTTATTTTCTCTGTTCTTAAGAAAAAATGGATTTCGTATGTCTCCAGGGAGTACTATGTTTGCTATTGGTTTCAGGATATAGTCTTTATTGAGCTGTAGAATTCTTGCTTCCTTATGACTTGGTTTCTGTTACTAATATTTTATTCAAGATTTCTATTTACTTCATGAATCACAAGTAAAATAGACCTATCACAGTTTTGCTTACATTGTCCTTATCAATACAGTCTGTAATCAATGTTGTATCAGCTAATAAAATGAGCCAGGTAATATTACTTTTATTTAATTTTCAGAAACAGAATTTTTAAGATAGGAATAATGTATTCTTTGAATGTTTGGTAGAATTCACCTATAAAATTCAGTGTAAGTCTATGTGATGTCTTTGATTACCATTCACTTCAATTTTTTATTACTTTTTGTTATATGGTATTTTTATCCTCCCAGCACTGATATTGGCATTATATATTGTCCCAGAAATATATTTATTTTATCTAAAGTTTCAAATTTATCAGCATATGGGTATTCTTAATATTCTTTAGCTATTTTTTCAAATATTTATTGTGTCTATGTTTGTTTCTCCTTTCTCATTGTGTTTTATTTATTTATAATTTCTCTCTTTCTCTTTCATTAGTCTTGCCAGAGGTTTGTCTGTCTTTTTAGTCTTTTGGTGAAGTAGCCTTTAGTTTTTATATGGCTTGCTGTAATTCTCTATTTCTCTGATTTATCCCCATACCTGTATTACGTCTTTCCTTCTTGTTCCTTTAAGTTTATTCTCTTGCTCTTTTTCAATTTATTAAGTTGAATACTTAGCTCATTTATTTTCCAACTTTCTTGCTCACCAAAGAATTCATTATAAGCTAAGTGCTATTTTAGCTAATACATACATTTTGATATGTAATATTTTATCATTAGATTTAAATGTTCCATAATTCCCACATAATTTGCTCTTTAACCCAAAGTTCATTTAGTACTAATCTATTTAGGTTCCAGATATCTGGAATTTTGCTTAGCTCTTCTTCTGTTATTGATTTCTAATTTTACTAAACTTAGAGAGCTTGAGTCATTGTTGTCTAAATTTATTATTTCATTAAAAATGGCAAAATAGTGATTTTATAATTTGGTTATTCCTTCTGCATTTATTAGCTGGAATTCTTCCCCAAAGAAGTATTCCCTCACCAACCATTTTCTTAACCTGGATTGGATTAGAAAAAGGAATTCAGGATGAATTTTTTATTTCTTGCCTTTATCAATTTTCAGAATCAGGGGCTACTGCCTTAGCAATCTCCAATGGTGGCCAAGTTTGTGTTTTAACATCACTAAGATGCCATGAGCTTTTATATCCTTAAAGCTTTTCTATTTATTGTCATCATTATTCTTTTTCATGCTAAAATTTCCCCCTCTCAGACCAAAAGAAACAACCTTAAATGAGTTTCTGTGTCCTTTTGATAAGCCTCTGTTATTCTTTGATGACTGCCTTATTTTCTAACATAACAAGAAGTTCATGCCAGAAAGATTTAATTTATAAGTGTTCTGCCCCAGACCTGGCATTGGAAGTATCTCCAAAGTGTCCAGGGTACTTTTAGTGGAAGCTGTTATTTAGAGTCACAGTTCGGGTGCGAGCAGTGCTCATGCTTCAAAGCTCAGTGCTTCTAGTCTGGAAAATACATACAGTTTTTTAAAGCAAAATATATCATATAATTGTGCTGACATTTCCAATTAAAATTTTTATTAATGTTATAATATTTTTAAATTATGTATTTTGTTTTATTTGCTCAGAAAATTTACTTCTCTCCTTCTCCAACAGGTAACCATTTTATTATTTAACCTTGTATTGTTTCTTTTTAAAAGAAAAAAAAATTGCCGGGGTAACTCAAGAGTTGGCACACTGCAAATACTATTCTCCACTTTGCTTCTTTTGTTTAATAATAGAGCCTAGCAGCCATATTACTATATAGAGTTCTTCATTAGCAGTTCTTACAATAAGTTGCATGTATTCCATCTTGTGAATTTAAAGTTTTTAAACCAGACTCCTGTTGATGGTCATTTGGGTTATGTCCAGCCTTTTGCCATCAGAAATAAACGTGGAAAAAATTTCCTGTGCAAATATCATTTTGTGTTTTTGTAGTGCATCTTTGAGATAGATATAAAGAAGCAGGGCTGCTGGGTCAAAGGGTTAATCCCTATGCAACTTTTCTCTATGTAGCTGAATTCCTCTCCAAAAGTGTTGAATGATTTTGCATTGCCACCAGCAATGTATGAGCAAACATATTTTCCCCTGGTCTTACCAATAAAATATGTTGTCAAATATTTGGATTTTTACTGGGATCATATAATAAATACTACATGGTATCTCAAGGAAGTTTAATATACTTTCTTTTCCTGATGAGCAAGGGAAACTAACTTTTTGAATTATCCCATTCTCCTTGTAGTTTTGTAAGTTGTTTCTTTATATATTGTGAGGCAATATTGTTAGGACAATGAATGTTCATAATAATAAAATCCTAAGATCCATTGTTATTTTTTTATATAATGTCAGCTATGAAATTTTTACCTTGAATTTTTATTTCGTGTGATGTTAAAGTCACTGTCTTGGCTTTCTTTTAGCTTACATTTGTCTGGTGTATCTTCCTCAATTCCTTGATTTACAAACTTTTGCGATTATTTGGCTTTAAGTGGATCTCTTATAGACAATGTATTGCAATCAACATTCTGTATGATTTGTAGATTTCAAGTCTGAGAATGTCTTGATCACTAAGTGCAACCATTTACATATTTCAATATCTTATAGTTAGATTTATTGTTTCATTTATTTTATGTGTTTTTGAACCATAAACACACTTTTTAATAGATCAATATTTTCTCACACTTTCCCAGGGTGTTGGTTTTTGCCTTTCCCCAAAACAAGAAATAATAGTAAATTATTTATTCATCTGTGATTACATGAACATAGAACCTAATTATTTTTCTTATTTCTGAGTTATTTCTTTTAGGAAGGTTTTGTCTAGTAAAACTTCCCAGGATATATATGATTGAGATTATACTTAAGTGGAAAAATTCTGGTTTCAATGTTATATCAACACTGAAAATAACTGCAGTGTCTTCTAGCCTCCCTGCTGCTGATGAGAAGTCTGAGGTTATCTGATTCTTATTCCACTGTAGGCGATCTGCTTTATCCTTCTGGAACTTTTTGACTGGATGGGCAACAATAATCTGCCTTGGATTACGACTAAGAGAAAGAATATTACAAACAAAATGCTCTTTTCAACCTACCCCTTGCATGTTCCTGGCTCACTTCTTTTGTGGGCTGCCATTTGCCCACATTCCCCAGGAAAACTTCCCCAGCTCTTCCCAGAGCTGTCAAATAGCTTTAATGTCATTTTCTCACATCCTTCAACTTCTTCTCACTTCCATGGGAGCTGTGGAGTCGAGGACTGGGGAAGGAGCCGGCAGCGCACGTTAGTCTGTCGTCCTGACAGGAGCTGGAACAGCCCCGGTCTCATTCAGACCTTAAGCTAACGATCCAGTTTGTACACGTGGATTTAAACCAAAGTCATATAACTTCTGAGTTATTTTTTTTTGTTGTTTTTAATCCTATTACAACTCAATTCTTTCAATATTCCAAACATTTACATCCACTTCCTTGACACATGCTAATTATATACTTGTAACATAGATGATCAGGTCTTTGTTATTATTAAAAATATTTTTTATCAGTTTGGCTATTTTCTTTATCATTTTGCTAGATAACAAGCTACATTTAATATGTTGAATCTGATTTTGAAAAAAAAAACAATACCTTTGATCTTCTAATTTGGAAGTATATTCCTGATTTGTCATCAACAAGCAGAGGAAAAGCTTTCCTTGGTTTTGGTGAAAGGAAATTTATTTCCTCTCTAGCCTGATCAGAATGATTCTCCATGGAACAATGCATGCACTCCCAAATATTTTCTCCTGGCAAACCAATGGCTGGAACATTGTGCTTCGTGATTTTTTTTTCGTGGTGACAGAGCTAAATGTTTCACAAAGCTGAGGCCTAAAGACAGAATCTGGTCTGACATCCAGCGTGGAGTAGAAGATGTTCGAGGTGACTGATCTTCTACCCTCCGTGCGTAGGGAACACAGCTGTGAGAGAAGAGCTAGGAGACTATTCTTATCCATAAATTATTGGGGTAGTTGCTAATTTTTGAAATTTTGATTTAAATTTGAGCTCTCTTTCTTATACTTGCTGTCTGTCCATCTGTCCATCTCAAATTAGAAAGATAATTTTGTCAAAAGAGAACTAAGGATAAGAAAGAGAAGCGCCCTGACCAGAAGGATCCATCATACCTGAGAAAGAAATGTAGTGAGAACAACACTGATATCAAAACATCTGTTTGTGAACATATGGACAGTCCAATTATAAGAACAGGGGTGGATGTGAAGCTGCCAGGCTATAATGGTGAATTTAAACTAGTTCTCTGCATAAATTTAGCAAAATTCTTCTTTCTATTATATCCTCAAACTTTTTCATTTGTGTGTGCACGTTTTACCAAGACTTTAATACAGTCTTGGGTTTTCTTACTAAATCATTTGATACTGATAAACCCAATCACAGGAAAATTGAGGGCACAGGAAGGCAATGCAGAAGCATTTTGCATGGCCATCACAGTCTAGGGTGAAGCACCTGCTAGGGATGATACATAACAGGAAAACTTATACATGGAATAGGTGTAAATTACAGAAATGCATGTAGTTCCCACCTCAAATGAAATGTATTCCTCCATGGTGAGCATGTCACTATTTGAATATCAAAATACTGCCAGTATTTAACAGATAAGAAATAAAGCAATTTTTTTTTGTAAATAATTGTAAGTACATAAATGATACATAATAGCTATAGAAATTAAGGAAAAAAATCCTCTCTACAATCCTCAAATAAATATTATTTAGGATCTGTGGGCATTTTTCCCAATTTTTTTTGTATATGTTTTATAAATCTTATGTGTATACACACACACACACACAGAACTATCTATCCTGATTTTATCAATTGTATATTATATTTTCCCATCTCACTAGTTGCTTCATAACATATTTTTAATGACTGTATAATATTCCATGTTATGAATGTGTGATAATTTACTTTTCATGATGCTTTTAAAATTTGAGACATAATTGGTTAAGAAATTTTAACTAGGATAGAATTAAAAGACATGATTATTAATAATTTAACTGCTTTTTGATACATTTAAAAATATTTTGGTTTCTCAGTTCTTAAAGGGGGCTAATAACATGCATATGACACCTGCTAAAGATAAAAAAAGCTGCTCATCAAACACAGAGGAGATAATTATTACAGCCAAGTGAAATTACTTTAATTATTTTGCTTAACATTGAATTAAATTATAGCTTAATTTTCTTGAAGTTTTCAATATTCCTAAGACTCATTGACAGATGGCCACAATCTTACATTTTGCTTCCCTCTGCTAGAGTTGTATTTATGTGTGTGCGCTCATATAATTTTCGTGGAATGGATGGAGGAAGTAAGGCATTAAGAATAGAAGGTGTTGGGAACCCGTTTTTATCTACACCAAATGTCTCTGGCTGTTTCCAAAAATTTGCTTTAAGCCAAAGTATTGAAGTCTTCGTTTTTAGGGCCCAGTGATTCATTGTGTTTGGAATTTTCTTCTGAAATCCAATTAAAGGTATTTGAAAAGCCCATTGGTCTTGAGTTGTGCTATCCTCTTAAACGAATGATGGATTATGTCACCTAAAATAGCAGCAAAATTAAACAGCAACTGTTTTTCTTTAACTTGTGATGGGTGCAAAAGTAAACTATATTTTTTAGAATACTTTCTTCTACCCATGAAAAATCCAATAGCCCACATACATGTTTCCTGAAAAATATGGTAGATCAGTCAGGGTTCAACCTACAAAGCAGAACCAGCAAAAGATAGATAAATAGATAGATACATAGACTGACTGATATTAAATATGTAGGTTTACTATAAAGAATTGGCTTTCACAGTGGTGGGAGCTGTATAAGCAGGCCTGAGGGACACACGGAAGGCAGGAAGGGAAGCTCACCTGCAGGCTACATGTAATCCCAGGAGCTAAAACCTGGAGTCTCCTGGTTCCACAAAAGTCTAAAGCCCTCTTTTGAGGGGCTCCCCTGGTAAGGTCAGGCTGTCCGGGAGAGTCCCCCTTGCCCCCCTTAAAGTCAACAGATTAGGGACTTCACTCACATCCACAAAATCCCTTCATAGCAGCACCTAGATTCGTGTTTGATGGAACAACTGAGGACTGTGGCTTAGCACAGCCAAGTTGTTAAATCAAAAACTATCACATATGGAAAATACATGGAGCTTCAAATCCAATTTTCAATGTTGATTGAAAGAAGTTTGACAAATTTGCTTTTTATTTTTCAGCTGAAATAACTGACAAGGAAGGACAACATGACTTTTGGTAACTATTATTAGTCCTCACTTTGTTGGGTTTGTGTGGTGTGTGCAGGTGGAAACACACGCAGTTTGTTATCTTACTGCATTCTTTAGGGACTATTACAGTTCTTCTTGAAGCTCTTAGCCACCATTTGCATTAATATTAATATTTAATACAATTATGGCTACTATTATCCTCTGAATGCTTTTGTGTAATAATAGCTTTGCTTTTGCACAATACCTCTCTTCCAAAGAGCTGTGAGTGCTTTGTCGACAGTTAGCGAGATTTCTCCCCCTGCGTAAGCTGTTCTCTGTCCACCCCTGGAGAAATATTAACACTTTAGAATGTGACCTCAATGTGTGCTTGTAGCAGAAATAAAGTAATAAGTGTTCTTATAGCATAAGATACTTCTTTAATAGATCCTAGGAGGATTATTTAGTGTTTCAAGCACTTGACAAAGTCCCATATGGAATAGGTTATTCATTGCACTTGTGAAATTGAACACAGAACATTGTACAGTGGGAAAGTTAGTATTTTTGCACGCTGGATAAGCTTCAGCCAGAACTACACTGTTTGGTTCAATGGGGTTTTCAAATTGGTTTTTGGAGAGCAGTGGGTGGAGTTTGGTTAAGGTAGCAGTCTTCCTATATATACACAGGAGAAGATTTTCTTAACGAGGAAGAGGAATGTTCTCAATTGTAAAGATGGTCATAACCCAGATACTTTCTCTTTGGCTTGAAAAATCAGAACCAGTCTATTGTTTTCAGACTAAGATGATATCAATGTTATGTCCTGGGGGAAAATACCATCACTAAGCAATAAGCAAAGCTAATAATACAGCTGAGAAAACACTGGACTGAAGGCTCATGAAACCACTTGCTGGTTTTGCCCCTAAGTAGTCCTCTGGTTTAAGCAATCACTTAACATCTCTGAGTTTCTGTTTTTTCATTTATATGGTTAGAGAGTTAGTCTAAATAGCATTTTTCAATGTCATTTTGGGTCTAGAACTTTAGAAAACAAGTCAAACATGTTGAGAGTAGCAAAAATTACCTAGAGAAAGGGTATGGCTTTTCCCATTTGATAGAAATGTTTCAATTTTTTGTCCTCAATGCCAAATAATTTCTATACCTTATGGGCCAAATACCTAAGGGATAATACAATAAAAATGGACAAATACAGTAATTATTCTAGAAAATATGGTGATGTTAGCTGGTTTTAAATACTCCATTATTCACAAACTTGGTAAATTATCTTTTAACTGTTTGCTTAAAGTTATAAATCTAAATCAATTATTCAATTATGCTTTTGAAATTGTAATCTCAAGGTTAATCTTTTGGCTTCTCTGAGATGTCAAATCCTCTTAAACATTACAATTATTTAAAATACGAAATATATAGATTATTATTCACAAACTTATTCCCATAGCCTTCATACTATGAATTAGATTTATGTCACCAATATACTTATCTCTAAACCTTCCTGGGTTATTTATAGTCACCTACTTATCTTTTAGGGAAATAACTTTTTATCCAAGGTAAATCAGTCTTCATCATTAATGGGCTGAGTTTGTGCCCAATCAGAGATGTTGGCTGGGGTAGGAGATCTGCAGCAGGTATCCAGGACAATTTTTTCCAAACGTGTGAGAGACAGACTGAGCTCTCTTTGATGGTCAAACTGGGCCCCAAGTCCAAACCCTACAGGTGGGATGGACTGCACTTTGATCTGAGTCTGCAACTCCCTTGACTCAGAGATCTGATTTGAGCCTGCAACCTCCACCTAGGCTATTTCACCTCCTGTTTGGATTCAACTAATGCGTTTGCTGCTTAGGTTTATTCTGAATATTCTTCTTTCTCATCTCATAGCTATTTAAAAGTTATTGGATTGTGTTCTGCCTAACTCTTGTGTCTGTATCTGGCTGTGTCACGGTCACAGCTTCTTAATGCATTCCGACAGTGTGGACTTTCACTTTAAATATACTATCTTACTTGAGCCCTCCCCTTCTGATAGGGAGGATAAACCTATTATTACCATTCCTTATTATCCATAACTTATTTGTGGAGTTTGAAGGCTATTCTTAGAAACTGATATAGTAGCTACATGGTACATAGCAGGCCTTGCTAAACTTTTGCTAAAAGAGTAAATATCAGCTCTTAATTTTTATTGTACAATATCAGTGTTATATAATAAAAAAGCACTTATTTCTCTAACTCAGATAAATCTGCTCCAAGTTCCCTTCCAGCTACTGGAAAATTGAATTCTAAAATCACAATTAAGTGGGGCATGGACCTTGAGGCAGCAAGTCCTGCTCCAGTGACCAGCTGGGCAAGACTGCAATTCCCGGGGTTCAGTCCCATGGCCTCCATCCCACAGACTGGGTCTCTTCCTTACAGGATGGGCAGAAGTGGACCAGGATTGCTGATCCTAGACAATTCTAGACAGGGTTGGGAGGAGTTGCTTCTCCATGTTGTCCTCTTCCTAAGCCTAACTTCCTTCCTCCACCTGGGCACCTGTCTCCAAAGCTCCATACACAATCCTGCCCTCCCTCTCCCCTATGAGTTTAGGCTTTACAAATAGCCTGGGTGGGAAAGGCTTCTGAACTCCTGGAAACTTCTGTTTTGTGCTCCTCTGCCCCCACATACACATATACAGCCCTTACTAGGAGACACAAAGCCCTTACTAATGTGTAGGGATGGAGAGGAAAATAGCAATAGGTTAAAGAATGAAAGAGGAATTGATAAGTCAACATATTATCTTCCAACATGTATTTTAAATTAGTAATTATTATTATAAAAATACTTTTAATAGTGATGCATATTTTACAAAGTGCTTTCATATATCTATCATATTTAATCTTCCTATCTTGTGAATTAAGAACTTGTAGAAATTATAACCTGTATTTTGCAAATAAAAACCCTGAGACTCACAGAAGTGAACTACTTGTCTCAAGTCTCACAGGGAGGGGTGTGTGTGTGCACGTGTATGTGTGTGTTCTTAATGGTGATTACAAATTAGAATAGTAAGACAAGTATTTAAGTAATGTCCATGCTCAGGGCTCACCTTAGATGAATTAAATGAAAGTCTCTGAAAGTGGCTGGGTGTTATTTTTTAGAGTTTTCTAGATGATTTTAATATGCAAGTGGGAAGGAGTAACAGGACTGAAAACACAGCTTTTCTGATTTCCAATGCCATGTTTTTGCATTATATCACAGTAATCATCTGAACGTGGTTAATGAGGACATTAATAGCTGCTGCTCTGTGAGGTGAGGGGAAAATGGTTTCTTTAGGCGTTTCTCAGAGTACTCAGCCATCCAGGGAGAGGATTCTCAGGAAGTAGCCTGGCCACAGGGAACAGGCAGGACAGGACAGAACACAAGTGCCCCTGAAGTCCTGCAGGTGCAGTTTCTGCATATGCTGCGGTAGTGAGTGTTCCTGAATTGTGTGATGTCATTAGTGTAGGGAATTTATGGTCCTTAGGCATAAACCCTGCTCACCAAATTCCACAGTGTTTGAAATGGGCCCTGGGTAATAATAGGTAGGGGACCTAAGATGATGGCACCTAGAAACAAGAGTGCTTTTGTGTAGGGAATTGGTAAGAGTGTGCTGCAAGTGTGATGAATAATGTTCTTATGATGACAGCGGGATTTGGGGTTTCTGTCTGCCAAAAGGCCGCTTTTTGTCATCATCAGTCATTATTTACATCACCCCTGTTCCTCTTGCATCTATTTTGTATGTGGGGAGGGACAAGAAGGGAAAAAAGGAAAAGCTACGCTTCCTTGCTATGCTCTTGCTGTATCTACTTACAATGTAGATTCTCAGGAGGACTAAGATCCATCGTTCCCACGATGAGCAAGCAGCATTCCAGTGAGGACAGCCTTCCTATTTCAGGGCTGTAGGATGTTTATTTGGGTGATACTGATATTCCTTTATCAGTCAGTTGGAAAAATATATTAAAAAATGCAGTAGAACTAGTTTTAAATGTACCTGTTTTATTGGGTGGAGAATGGACATCTTATTTACACAAGAGATAAGTCGGATGATTACAGGACATAATCATTAAAAAATATGTGCTTGAAATTCTTTTTAGCTTTGGTTTTAAAAACGTATCTTCTGTGTAAAAAGAGTCCCTTTCCCTGAGTATGTAAAGACTTGAAGATTATAAGGGAGTTAATAAGAAAAGCCATTGTTTGTAAAATAAAGATTTGATCAGGAAAGAGAGTGAAACTTGGAAGGAGTTGTCTGAAAAGGAAGAAGAAAGAAAGGGAAAGAAGCAGTCAGTGAAGAAAATCCCTTGAGGTAGCCGGGGGTGGAGGGGTCTTCTAGACACTGAGATAAAGCGCAGGCTGGTTTCTTATTACTTTAATTGCTTCCTGCTTGTTCCGGTCCCTTGTAGAGAATGGAAGCCAAGAGATCAGAAAGAAGAGAAAAAAACATTGTAGACTGATAAGGAGAGGTGCACTGAGAGACCCACCATTTAATTAGTGCAAGTGGCCTAACAGCTGAGTGGGTCTAGGGGGGTGGGGGTGGGTGGGTGGGTGGGTGATAGGAGGAAAAAACCTTGGCAGGTACAACAGCTGGAGGGGCCTCCGAAGCCAGGTTGGCCTACTATCCCACGGCTGAGGTTCCTGAGATGCAGTGAACCCTGGAAGGGAAGTAACCCTAAAATCCAGCCTTACAGCAGGTTAGTAAGCCGCTTCCTACGAGGGATAGGAAAGTTGGTGATGATGTCATTAAGCTGTATGCTAGAGTTACCAAAAGCTGAAAAAAAATTAACGATTTACTTACACATTTAAACAGTATCTTAGTCTTTAAATGAATTTTTTATGAAGTTTTCTTTTATTTATAACTTTTTCAACTATTATATTATGCACAAAAGATTACTGAGTAGAGATCTGTGCTCGTTTATTTCCCTAGTGAAAAGCTTGGTAGGTTAGGCCACTCAAATGAAGCATCTACCTGCGATCCCCTAGGGGAAAGTCTGTTCTTTGATGAAGGCACATTAACTCTTGAGAGTTAAAACCACTACCTTAGCTATAATGTGGCCATTACAAATGTCCTCTTACAAGGCTAAAAAGCCCTTTATTTGTTGAACCAATAATGGAGTCTCCTGTGTGCCAGGTACTTGCTGAGAACTGAAGTTTAAGATACAGAACACCCTGTCCTTTGGAAGCTCCAGTCTAGAAGAGAAACCTACACAATGAGTGGTTACCATGTGCTGTAGAAGGGCTCAACTCAAGATACTATTTCAGAAATACAAGGTTTACGGTCTGGCCTGAGACACAGGTGGAAGTTAGGGGAAGAAGGAAGGATTGCTTTCCTCACCAAAGTAAATTTATGTACAGATCTTCAGATTAATTTATAGTTTTACAGATTTTCAGGAAAAAATTCTCTCAAGCACATGTGGGTGTAAAGAAGGTGAGTTTTAGAGCCACAAAAACCTTGGTTTCAGCCTGTGCTCCAAGACCAAGACCTACATGGAGTTGGCAAGTTGTTCACCTCCCCTTAGCCTCAGAGAGGAGTCCACATAGGTAATGCTGACACAGCTGTAGCCAACTCATCTGACTGTCATGAGGATTAAATCAGACAATCAGGTAAAGCGATTAACATATAGGAAGGGATTAATAATTTGAAGCTATTTTTATTATAATGTCAAGAGTGGTAGTCCAGAAACACCTCTTACTGCAGATATTCATTGTCTCCATCTGGCGACAGAAACGCCTCCTGACGTGTTTTGCTCACTCCAGAGCTGCTTCCTTCCCGTCTACCCTGTGCATTGCCGCCAGGATGGCCCTCCTGAAACCCAAAGTGGACAATGACACTTCCCTACCTCCATCCTGCAGTGACCCCACCACCTAGAGACAAGGTCCCTCTTTCCTGCTTGATACACAAGGTGGCCCACGGTTGATGGGTCCTATTCCTCCCGTCTTGTCTCCCACTTTCTCCTGCCCCTTTGGACTTTCCCCTTCACCAACACCAAACAACATGCAGAGATTCTGAACATGATATGTCATTCCACAGCCCTCTTCCTTTGCATGTGCTTTTTCTTCTGTTAGAATGCAGTGACTTTCTGTCAACTTTTTTTTAAATATCAAGCATTCATGGATAAACTCCCAGGCTGTACTCCTGCCATAATAACGTGGCTCTTCTCTGCACCTAATGCACACAATTGCTTGTAAATTGTGTGACAGTGAGATGTTTTCAAGATCCCTCTCCCTGTCTACATGCAAGCTTCTCGAGGCCTCACATTTGCCTCTGTGTCCCCAGTACTCATCCCAGTTCCTGGCACATGGTTGGCATTTGGTAAACTGATTGAAAAACTTAACTGTGGGTGCTCAATTTTGTTTTTTCTGATTCAGTTTAATGTATATTGACAAATTTTTGTTTTCCTTAAGATAAAGCCTTGACAATCGCTACAGTTCGTTGTACCACTGCTGATAATTATAAATCTTGTCTCGGGCAGTTTGTCTCCATTATTGCATAACTCAGAATTGATTTGCTACACATCACAATTTGAGTCTTGCTGTTCTCTGTGTCCTTACACTGTCTGCAGTGACCTTGCCCCTCGCTAAAGCAGCGTTGTCATCACTTTCCACCCCCAGTCCTGGGAACCCGTCTGTGACCTCTGACACCTTTGACCATTACCTTCAATTACACTTCATTCTTCTTATGATTTGCTCTATGCTGCATTGAGGTCCCATGTCTCCAATGTCATCTGGTGTCCCTTGATGATATATTCTGGAACCAACTCTGTGTGTCTGGAATATGCATCTATTCGTCAGAATAACCTGCACTCATCACCTGCACTGTCATACTAATAGCACTTGGGGATATTTATGGGTCTTTGTAAATACCACAATGGCTTCTGCTGCATCACCTGATTGTTTTTCTGATGCTAATGTTTGGATGTTGGCTGATCTTCTTAAGCATAATGCTGATAAAATAGTGCTACTATAGAAGAGTCCTCTACACAGAGACATCTACTGACTCCTTCATCCTGCATGGTTTCTTAGTATTCTTTTTTTATTTTCAGACTTCCTAATCTTTGCACCACCTTTGACTTTGAGTTTCCTTGTAAGACGTGTTTGAAACAAATCATTATTTTCATGGTTATCTTTATGCCACTCTATTAAATCTAAATCACTGATACCATTCGATGAGACTTCCAGTGAAACAGAAACGCCCCAGGCGTGCATTATCACCTCTCACGTCTCGAAATTGAAAGGCAGATCAGTCTGCTGACCACTGCCTTTGACTTTCCCATTAGGTTTCTGTCCTCACTTAAAACACATAACATGCTTTCTGCCCTCAGCTTAATAGCCGGTTCCATACTTCTCCTGAACACTGGTGTTTTCATGTCGTTCCTTTCCTTTGACTTGGACAATTTGAGTCACTGATTTCTTCAATTGACTTTCTATTTCTCCATCTGATGCGTTTTCAGTTCTTTCTCCTTCACCATTATTATTTTATTTATCTTGGAATGTAACAAATTCCCATTAAATAACACTCCATGAATTTGGAAGTTGTGCTAATTCAGAGCATCACAGGTGGGAGTGTGCCTTTGTTCTGCAATTAAAAGATGTGCCAAGCCGAGAATCCACTATAATCAGAGAGCGTTGAGACCAAAACCCACTGCACATTTTTTCTTGTCTCCATTACTCAGGGTCTAAGGTGAAGCCCTGGCCACCTGCTCACGACTGTGCCTCTTTCATTAGTAAACGTCCTTTCCTTGGTCCCCAGCCCTCCCCCTCTACCTATGGTCAAAAGCATTCTTGAAGGGACATGCCCTTGTGTCACTGACCTTTTTTCTCAGTGTTCCCTTCGGTTCCCTCCAGGTTCTTGCACATTACCTGGCTCTCAGCTGGAACCACAACCTTGGCATAAGCCCATCAATAGCTGCTGTGTATTTTCTTGCACTTCATGTACTTCAGGGACAGAAAATGATGTTGGCTTCTTCCTGGATCATCATTGCTGCTTTCAGGTACAAACTTCTCTACTTACTTCTCCATGTGTAAAAAGAAAACGGAGCAACAAAAACAAACCCTGGTTTTCCAAAGCTTGAGACATTTCATAGTAATCACCATCTCTTTCTCCCCATTGCGACTCATCTCCCGTCATGAATTTTGCACATGACTTAGCCTTTTTCTTTCCCCATGTTCTCTCATTGGTTTGGGTGACTTCTAAACCCCATGGGTACCCATCCCTCTGTGACCTTCTTGCTTCTGTGGACCTCTACCTTGCTGCAGCTTGTCACCCCCACAGTCACACCAGCAAGCCTGCTGTCAGCCAGAACTGCCAGCACTTCCAAAGTCATGATCAGAACAGTGACTTTGGACCACAGATTTTCTCTGTCTCCTACTAACTTGTTAAACTATTTCCACTGTGACAGTTGTTCCTTCTTGCTGAGCTCTCTACTCGTTGACCTTTCTATTTTTTCTCTGTCAGCCTTTTCTTTCTGTTTCCTTCCTCATCCAGCTTGGACTTAATGATTTGTCTTTTTAACAATTCTTGTCGGTACCCAAAGCCCTCTTACATTTGTGGTGGTGGTATTTTTCCCTTGGAAGGACCCAGCTGTCTTCCTTCTTTGACTGCACTGAGGTAGTTGAGCATTTCTGGAGAAGGTCACATACCAGGGAAACGAGGATCTGCTTTAAACTCATGATCACTGAGCAGCAATGCCGCTTAGGAGTCCTGCAAGATTTCTTTAGTCAACTATTACTGCACTCTGCTCCAGAACAATTTCATACTCTTTTCTGTTTCTATAAATTTTTGAGCACTTTCTTGACCCCACATGGGGATGCTTGATCGACGTCTTCATTTTCTATTTTGCAAAAAAAAAGTAGCTACTGGGTGGGGATTCTATCATCTTCTGAAAAGCAGGCAAGTAACCCTACCTTATTCTGGCCATGATAAGGGAAACTCTCCATTTATCCTCTGGACTCTATCCTCTGCCATCTTATTTTTTTCCTCTGGAATGTATTTAATTTCTTTTTCTACAAGATCATTTTTACTGGTTTCTAAGTATATTCTTATTGCACAGAAATCAGTAGTCTGTTTAAAAACAAATTTAAGCACAATCCATTTTAGAAAGGAGTAGAACACAGTGCTTAAGAGCACAAAATCTAGGGCCATATTGCCCGGGATCCAGTCCCACCTTGGTCACTCTTTAGCTTCGGGACTTTGGTAAGTCCCTCAAACTGTTTGTGCTTCAGTTCATCTATAAAATATGGATGCTGACAATGGAGTTGTGAGAAATATTGAATCTCTATAAATGAAATGATTAGAAAAGTGTTTGACATATAGTAAGTTTATAAAAGTGTTTGCTATTAGTATTAGATTTATAATTGGACCACAGTTATGGGCCAATTATGGTCCATAATTATGGTCCAATCTCTGTAAATTCTCTTACAGAGTTTTCTGCTTGTCCTGAAGTTTACAATTACATGCCTTTTCATAATGGTCCAATTTGGACCTTCTGCTCTTTAGATTGGCTTTACACTCACCCTGCTGCCATCCTGGGACTTGCCTTTTGCTTTTCTTGGTTTGGATCAATTGTTTCCTGAACCCTATGACTTAGGCTTTTGTGTCTTTTTCTACGTGATTTTGCTGGCTTATATTTGCCAGAATTTTCAGTGAAGGATAAACAGGAGGTAAAATATACAGATCTCTGAATGCCTGGAAAGGTGTTTAGTGTACTTCCCCATTTAGTTGATAGTTTGAGTCCAAAGTAAGTTTCCACTCACGTTTTAAAGGCATTTCTCCATTGTCTCCTATCACCATGTTGCTGATACTTATCAATGTCATTCTTGTTCTTTGATGGGCTGTCACTCCCACCCCTTACTAAAGAATCTAAGAATTCTAACCTTGCTGTTATAAAAATGTGCTTCAGCCTGGGCCTTTTTCCATCCATTTTGCTCTATACTCATTAAACTCTTTTAATTTGAAGACAAGTGACTTTTTTCACATTAGGGGAATTATTTTTCCGTTATGTCTTTGTAATTTCTTTTTTCCCCTTTTCTTGGTTTATGATACTCTTACTATTTGAATACTAAACCCCCTGGATTTGTCCTCTATGTCTCATATTTGCTTTTATATTTTATTTTTCTGTTACTTTTTTCCACATTCTGGAAGATTTCCTAGACTTTACTTCTGGTCTCATTCACTGTTTTCTTTTTTTTTTTTATTTCATCAATTGTATATAATTCCTCACCTGTTCTCTGACTGTGATTTTTTTTTATTGTGTTGTTTCTATTTTATAAATATGGCATTTTCTCAGATCTTTCTGACTGTATCAATAGAAGTTTTCTTTTCTTTCTTCAAAGTCTCTTGATTCTCTAAATTGCCTGTTTCTTTCTGGGCTCAATTTTTCTTTCTTTCTTTTTTTTCCTTGTTCTTTCTTTTTCATATTGACTAGGTCCTTCTTTGGCAATCGGCTCATTTAAAAGAAAGAAGGCCTGGGGAGCCGGCTGGGGCCATGTCGCATGTGTGAGAAAGTGCCCTCCCCCACCCTCCACACACGCACTTCCAGGCTTCTGCTTTCCTTGGGGTAGACTAACCTGGCACAGCCCATTTCCTAGCTGGCTTCTCTGCAGAGGGAAAGTGCAGAGAGCTATCAGCTGCAAGATCCTCCCCCTACCCAAGAGAAAATGTCAGAACAAGAAGAGCTTTACACCAAACTGCCAGCACCCCTGCTGTTTTTCTTATTTTCATGTTCCGCTCACTCTAAATTCCTTGTTATCTATACACTAAAACCTTCTGTGAAAATAAATATTCATGCACTTGCCCTGTTGTTGGCCATATTGTTCTTTCTCGTTCTCTGTTGTACCTGACTTTTATTTGTTGTACCACAGCCTCTGGCACAGATGCACAGAATCTCTTGCCCTTCCCTGCAGACCCTTCACAGAGTAGTGCACCCTGGGCTGTGTTCCTTGCTTCCTGTTCCACCTGCTCATAGGCTTGGCTTTGCTCTCAGTCTCCCAATAATTCGTTGATAACTCATAGCTGCTGATGACTTCTCTTCTTTATAGCTATGGATTTATTTCTCTCTATACTTCTGATGGACTTCAAGAGAGGCTGGAAGCAATCCATGCACTCCTTTCTGCCGAGTTAAATGTGATGCTCTCATAACTAGTCAAAAAATTCATGAACAAAGGATTATCTTTTGAGGAATTATCAAGCACAAAGTTTGAGGCTTTCATCTGTGTCATCTCATTAACTTCTCATAATGACCCTAAGTATCCCCACATCACAAATGAGGAAATTGAGATTCTGAGAAGTCTATTAATTTGCCTGAGATTGCACATCTCACATATGGTAGAGCCAGTATTTGAACCCAGGTCTTCTAATTCTAAGCTGTGTGCTTTATTTATGGTACAGCTAAAAACAAACCAGCCATCGTGGACTCTGGGGAAGGTTGAACATAATGAAGAAAGATAGAAATTTTGTATATAATCACTTGCGTGAGACACAGTGCCTGGTTTTTTTTTTTTTCCTACGCAGGAGCAAACATCAACTCTGAGCTTGTCCTGGGGGATTTCCATAAACAGGATAGTAACATGACAGTCAAAAATAGAAGCAGTATTTGTGAGTACCAGAAAGTTTGAGGAGAAGAATTAGGATCTGAAATGATCATAACAGGCATGACAGGAAAAATCAAATCTAATCAGAGTAATCTTCTAGGGAGAGGATTGCCAGATTTAGCAAATAAAAATATAGGACACCTAGTTAAATGTGAATTTCAGATAGACAATGAATAATTTTTTAGTATCAGTATGTCCTACTAAAAATTATTTGTTGTTTATCTGAAATTTAAATTTAACTGGGCTTTCTGTACTTTATCTGTCAATGCTACATAGGGATAAACGCATTGTCTTGCATTTCGGCCTTAAAACTCGGTTATGCAACTGTAGGGTAGACTCTGAGGAGACTTTTTTGTTTAGGTTGACTGTAACATCAATACAAGTCTTACACTGTGCAGAAAAAATGAGAATAAGATCTGAGGCCACATTAAAACAAATAGAGCCCCTAAGGAAATGTTTCTCAAAATATGGGCTGAGAAATACTTGTTCGAAATACTTGGGATGTTTGTTTAAAATGCAGCTTTCTGGGCTCTAGAAATGTGAATGTTTAGGAAGAAATGTCCATTTTTAACAAGTTCCCCAAGTAATTCTTGTACACATAAAAGTTTGAGAATTGCTGATAAAGAAAATCGAGCCTTGCTTATTAGGCGCTGCACCGGCTAAGCCACACCAGGCAGATTGTGGTCAATTTCCAGGGCTACATGTTATGAACACACATCCTGAGCGATGAGACCAGGATAGTGGAAGAGTTTGCTATGACGTTATATGCAAAACAATAGAAGGAGCTAGTGCTGTTTAGCCTAGAGAATTTGCAAGAAGACATAAGGCTTTCTTCAGATACGATTGCAGAGGAACGTTTGGATTTTTTTCCATTGCATGCCCAGGAGTTACAATTACAACCAATGAAAACAAATCTTGGGCAAAGTTGGGTTTAATATAACCATTATTCTATCTGAAAATCCAATGACCCTCCTTTGGAGATGGTGACTTCTGCGTCACTGGGGGTGTTCTGGAAGCGAAGGAGGAAGGCTAGCCTGAGACTGCAGCCGGGCTTCTCTCAGAGGCCTTAAGCTCAGTTCCCTGCACCAGACGCTTCCTAAGGCCCTTGCGCAGAAAAATCTCAGTCTCAGTATTGAGAACCAGCATGTGTTTAGAGATCAATGAGAATAATTACAGTGTTGACATTAAAAAATAAAATAAAATAGCCAGGCCTCTGGATTTTAACCTGGATGGAAAATGTTGATAGTGATACAAAGATTCTCAAAATCTCATCTTGGAGATGAAGAGAGGAAATGCCATTGTCAACAGACGGCTTTGGCGAGTTTGCTCAGGGGGCAAACTGCGGAGTCTCCCTTCGCAGAGTCAACGTTTCGAGTCAACGTTTCCAAACGGCTGGTTCAAGTCCAGCTGAGCAGGAGGTGCACGGCGAGACGCAGGGAGGTGCTAAGCTTCTGTGCTACTCTTACAAATCACGAGACCCTTATTTAGCTTTTTAAAGTATTCTTTCCTTTGAGGTCAAGCATGAGTAACTGTGGGTATAGCCGTTCCTGCCAAAACAATGAGTTATCACTTTTATTCTTTTCTCATTTGAAATATGTGGAAGTGCGGCTGTATTTCCTCTTTCACAACAAACCAACAAGCCGTCCAGCAAACCCGCGTCAAACCCACGTTCCCTCTGCGAGGAGGAAGGGAAAGCCCTCTAAGTGAAGCACGTGGAGGTCAGGTCCGCTTCGGTGGGAGACGGGCGCAGCTGCTGAGGAACTCGTGCGTTTCTTCCTTTCACGATCCGGCGAATTTTAGCAGCGAGCCCACGCGTGGCGCAGGTTGCCGAGGCCCCGCGCGCCGAGCGCAGCCGGCTGCTGCGGTCCGGGCGTCACCCGCCGCCTCGCCGACCCTCTTGGCCGCCTCAGTATTGCTATGAGTTAATGGTCAGCCTTTGCCTGTGCCTTTAGCTTCGCTTTCCCAAGGAAAAGACAAGAAAAGGGGGGAAAGTGGCCAAGAGCAAGGAGACATACGAATGGGGAGGGAGCGGGAGGCGGTGCTGGGAAGGTCGTGGAGAACGGAGTCCGAGGCAGCGGGGACATTAATTCAACCCCGTAGGCCGGGGCGTTGGGGGGGGTCGGGCTGTGTCAGGCGGGGGGGCGGGGGGTGCTGGGGGAGGGGAGCCCCACACGGCCCAGCCCCGCGCGCGGGGCCCTGCCGTTCCCCAGTTCAGGGACTCCAGTAAGACAAGCGGGGGACGCAGGGGACCAGCCCGAGCCAGAGCTCTGCGCGGGGCGGGGGGGGGGTGTCAGGGCTTTCCTTCTCGCCTTTTCCTGTCCCTCAGAATGTTCTAGTGATTCTGGGCACACAAACAGCGGTGTGAAACCTAAGGCGGGGAAGGAAGAGCGCGGGGAGACACATCCCTCCCCGTGCGGGGCGAGGGCGGGAAGTCGGGCTCCCGCCCCTGCCCTTGGCATCTTCGTCCCCGACGTTTTTGCTGCTCGGTGGGGCCGCGTCTGAGTTAAATAAAAAGCTGGGATGAAGACGGCGAGGGCTGTGCGTGACCTGCTTGCACACAAACTGGGGTCCAGAGTGCGCACGTCGGGGTTGCTCAGGAAAATCACCAAGAGGCGGAGGATCTTGCAGGAGGCCTTTAAGCCCTCCGACTGCATTTTGATGCCACAATTCCTGTTTCTTTGGTCAGAAATTGCTTCATGCTAAAACTGTATTTATTTATTTATTTTTGGAATCTGGTAGAACTAATAGGATTTAGCTTTTAAGCAAACAGAAATTTGTACTGTTATATGCTGCCCTCTGCTGGCGGCTTCCGCTGTGTTTTACCACCTGCTGAGGTGGATGTTAAGCGAGGTTGAATTCATTGAAGTGAGTCAGTAAACTTGGCTTTTTTTCCTCCTTCTGGATAAATTAAAAAAAAAAATCTAGGGAGTTGCCAAACTTAAAATAATAAATAGATTGACATGTTATTTCTTGACTTTTATACAGCCTCCTAAAATATAGGGAAAAGTTTATTTTACAGTAAAAACAAAGGTTAGCCGTCTGCTGTGATCTCTCTTTTTGCTTTAATTACTTAAGACTACTCTTAGGAGACTAGAAATTCTTTGCTTAATTGGTATTTTTAAAAACTAAATCATTATTTTCCAAAATATTAGACTCTATCAGCAATCCTTGATGTGCATAGAAACCATCTTAGTCCAAAACCAAAGAGCAAAACAAATAATGAAGTGAAATATCTTTAAAGCCCGAACAAAATGTTACAAGGCATATTTGAGGGATATTCTCTACATACTAGGTTGCACAGAATTACTCTCTAGCAACAATCACCCGATCATTTCATGCTTTCTAATAACTTAAAATAAATGCTCATAAACTGTATAGTAGATTAAGGCTTAATTGTCAAAAGAACTGTGCTCAAGTGAAAGTTAGTTGCAAAGCCTGGATTAGAATTAATTGTCTCAAAATCCTTAGCCTATTGCTTCATCTACTGAACAATGCTCTGCCTTTATTAGTAATTAGGAGAAAGAATTTGGTGTGTTGGACACTTTATTGCAAAATCAAGGTTCAGTGGTAAATTCTAATTAATTTTATTATTTTAAAAAACTTTAGACTTTAAAACATTTTTTTAAAAGGGTAGCAACTATGGCATGGAAACAGATTGATCAATGTTTGCTTAAGTGAAGTCTGTTTTATAGTTAGGTATGTTCTGTTGCATATAATTATTTTGGGGTTTGGAGGAACCTCATGTGGCTTTTCCTCAGGTTCCTTAAATTAAATAGCTGGGCTGCCCACATCTTCATTTGGTTCTGGTTGAGTAAACTTCTTCAGTGTATTGGGGTGTCACATCACTTCCTGGAGGAACAGTTGGTTGCTGAGAGCAGGTTTATTTAAAGCCAGAAACTCGTTTAAATAAGTCTTTGGTCACGCTGTTGAGGGGCTGTTAAAGCCCTGTGAGCAACGACTATCCATGCATGGGGAAGTTTATAAAAGAATCTCTGGTTTTCTGACGATGTAGGTCTTAACGAAGCCTTTTTTGTAAATCTAAGACTTTATGTTCATTTTATTATACAGAGTCTTAATTTGAGTCTGAAAAGGGGAGCTCCAGGGCAGACATAAAATTAACTTCTCTTTCAGTGTCCTAACCTTTTGGTTTTAATTTATTCACTTGTCAATCTTATGAATGCCTCATGAACTCCAGCTATTGATTTCCGTGGCCAATGCTATTTTTCCTGTTTATTATAATATATTGTCCCATTGTTGCCGGCCGTTTGCACTCAGTTAAATTTCCCACACAGCGGACAGGAAACGGTTCCATGGCATCAGACTTCCTTAGATTGATTTTCACAGAGGCAGGGAGGGACCTGCCCACTTCTGGGCTTTTTGTGCAGAGATGACAAGGGCCCCAGTAAATGGCCAGTGCGGACACTTCCTTCCAGGCACCCAGCACAGACGGCAGCCTCATCCGACCCTCCCACTGCAGCCCTGCAACCCCTGGGAAAACTCCCCTTATCAGTGCTGAATGTTATGTCATTTCTTTTTACATAGGATGTTTATTGTCTTTACAGCCTGCTCTGTGGGAATGTTCTTTTCAAGGGCGACAATGGGGAAACCACAGAACAACACTGGTGAAATCACAGCCTGCAGCACCAGGCCTTCTAGTCGCTTCATAATTAGAAAACAAAACACTCAGCTACAATACAAACAATGTTTCTACACTCTCTGGCTACTGAATTATTTATTAATAAAAAGCTTTATCACCAACGCATTATCCACCATCCTAAATGTAGGTTATATAAAACACTGAGAACCCATTTGGGATGAACCAGAGGACTTAGAGGTCTCTTTTTTTTTTTAAAGTCAATGTTTATGTTACTATTCTGAGTTTTTGCTAAATACCCTTAAGCTTTCAAGGCAAACGTCAGCATATAGCCCAGTGTGTTGGGATTTAAGAGACACCTGTCTTACACACACTCAGCTCTCAGTTTGAAATAATTTTAAACTCAACAAATTGTCTGAGACAACACATGTGGGGGTTTTATATTAAAAAAAAGTAGGTCACCACAATTATTGATTTGTTTATGTGTGTACTATCAAACTTAGAATTATTATTTTTTCTTATTGTAAATTTGCCTTCTTAGGGCTAGCTTATTGCAAAATGCAACACACAAAATGTGGTAGATAATATTATTAAAAATCAGGCCCCATCCTTTGAAAATGATTATTAATTCACACTCTGAAATTGTGTTCCCCCAAGGAGCTCATTATCAATTAGAAAACCTCCTGCAGTACATAGTTGACAGATGAAACAAGTTGCACAACCACAGCTACAATCCCATGGAGGCATGTATATGTAAAAGCCACTTTGGGCATTTTTTTGGTTCTTCTTCTTTTTTCTTTTTCTCCCAAGTGCAGAAGATTTCAGAGGTTGTAAGGAGAAAGATGTAAATTTTATGGCGATTTTATCAAGGGAACTCCATCAGTTTTGTCAAAACAGATGAATTTACAGAGAGGAAACCCAATTTCTTCTGCAGAGCTGTAATTGTACAGGATGAAGCATTTCCACCTGTAGAAATGGATGACCAATTTATAGATCTACTGATGAATTGATGATTTTGATCAGTTAACAAACCTTTTCATTTGTATCAGCAATGGGCTGATACAAACTCTTAGAGTTTGACTGAGTTTCGTTAAATCATTTCCAAAGTTTAGACTTAATTAAATTGGCCAAATCATAAAAAGGTTCTCAGATAGACACATGCATTTCTATTTTACTAATTTGGAAACGGAAGGTCACAGGTATTACGTATGCAATTGAACTCTGTATCTCTGGAGCCAGTCACCTGGGTGGGAGGGAAACTCTTCTTTTCACAATCCTAAATCGTTGCTCAATTATACTGTTCTCCTTTTTTTGCAGGGGGTATTTCTCTTCCAGTGAATACATGTGGAGAATCAAAATGGATGACCAGATAGTTTAATTTGACACAAATAGACATTAGGAAGTGTCCTAGGGAGATTCTGCTCCAGGGTGACATTTGGGTACACAGGATACACACTGGAGTTTTATTCCCCCAATCCCTTGGTGAAGTGAGTGATGCTGTAGTTTACGCATTTGATCAGATTAATAATAGAGGCAAGTGGGCCATGTAGAAGCCAAGCTACAGTGTTTGTTGTGAATTTCAATGTTCATTCTCTAATGGACAGTCCTGGTGTCATGTTTCACGCTTCCTTTCTTCTTAGACCATAGTTTTTTAATCTTTTGTAAACTTTGGACAATATCAAGAGATTATTTGAACAGGATCCAAGGGTTTTTGTTCACAATTTTCCTTACATAGTGATCCCAGATATGAGGCTATGAAAATGTTGTCTTGAACTATTTTTAAGAAAATAGTCATTGTTCTTTTGGGGAGCCCATAGGATAGAGATCTTAGGTGTTTCTCCTGGCTCTCTGATTTTAGAATCAAAGGGTGATCTGGGGAGGAAGGGAAAATTAAATTTGTGAGAAAAGAAGGCTTCTGGGGAGCTGGGGCAAAGGTTGCACGCATCCTCAGGTAAGTGTTCACCTTGGGGGTGGAATCTGGGAAGACTCTGAAGTTTCTGGCTTGAGTGATTAGCTTCTTGGTAGTACTAATATCTAAGGCTGGGAAAATATTAAGAGGCACCAGTTTGGGTTGGGAAGTTGAGTGGATCACAAGCTCAGCTGCGGATGTGTTGAGTTTGGTATGATGTGCGTGAGGCAGGTGCAGATATCTATATCCGGAAGGCAATGGGTCCCAGCACGGGGGAGAGGGGACTCAGAAGGGATGTGAATTTCTGGTCTGTAGATGTCATCAGAACTGTGAGAATACCTGAGCTCACAAGGGGGAGGTGAGAGAAAGCATACCAATGGGCCAAGGAAAAAACCCCAGGGCAGGGAGAGGAGTGCCTCAAAATCAAATAGAAAAAAAATGTAGAAAAAGAATCATAAGAGAATAGTCACAGAAATTGTGTCAGTGAATCCACACAAAATCTTGACTCAGGAAGCCATTTGTCATGGAATGAAGTCTTTTTTATCTGGAAACTTCATCAAGAGTTGAAAAACTTTTGCCATGGGGTTGTAGGGTTGTGAGGCTTGATCCATTACATTTTCCAAGATAATTTGTATAAATTACACAGTAAAGAGGAGCTATAAACATAGGAATGTTTTTTATTCTTTACCTATTGCTCTGAGCCTTGAGAATTTTTTTTGCACACTTGTTTCTTCATAATATTTTTGCTAAGGTACAGTATAGAGGAAACTCACTTCTCAGAGCTCCAGAGAACATGAAAAAGGTTGTAAGACCATGTCATCACTGTGAGTCATCTCAAAAATGAAGGAAGGAGGAAGGTCATCTTCTGAGGCAGGTGCATTTTTTAGGCCTGGTCCACGGAGATCGCTGGTGGATGAGTTTCTCTCCTTAGGTAGCTCTTTCTCTGCCTAAATTATGAAATAGTTCAAGGAGAGGGACATCACCAGCAAAATGCAGAGAAAACTGTGTTTTATCTTGACCAGAATATAAATAGAATTTATTTACATTGTTTGCTAAAAATGAACAAACAAATAAATAAAACTCTTCTGATTGAGGGCACTCTTTGGAGCTTTAGAATCCACCTGTCAAAGCCTTAAAAAAAAAAAGACTCATTAATACATTTGTACTTTGGAAAGGAGAAGGGATTCTCTCTTTATATTTGGCCGCAGTGTGTTCTAAAACACCGAGTGAGGGTTGGGGTGCAGGAAGACAAAGGCTGAAAAGGCTGTAAGCTCTGACGATGAAGACATGGTGGTGCCCTTTGCCGGAGAGTCACTTCTGTGGACTCCTGCAGGCAGACGGCAGCCGGTAGAAAAATGCATGCGAGGTGAGGACGGGAGGAAGGGCGTGAACACGTCACTTTTATCACTTTGAAGCAGCTTGGCTGAGAAGAGAAAGAAAGCTAAAAGGATGAAAGCTAGAAAGGGATACAGAGTCAGAGTAATTTTTGTTTATTTATTTTATTTTAGGTAAGCATTGAGGATGCTGAGAAGCTGTGGAGAACCAAGGGAGCGGGTGAGAGAGAGAGAAAGATACAAATAAGAGGAGATATCTTAGTCCGTCCAGGCTGCTGTACGAAAAATATCATAGACTGAGGGGCTCGTAAACAACAGGAATTTCTCTCGCACAGTTCTAGAGGCTCCGAGATCAAGGTGCTGGCCGATTCCGTGTCTGGCGAGGGCTGCTTCCTGGCTCACGGACAGGCTGTCTTTCTCTGTGTCCTTACATGGCACAAGGAGTGAGGGGGCTCCCCGGGGTCTCATTCCTTAGGGATTTATAATTCCATTTATGAGGGCAGAGCTTTCCTGACCTACTCACCTACCACAGGCCCCACCTTCAAATACCATCATATTGGTGGTTAGAGTTTGAAAACATGAATTTGGGGGGACACGAACATCCAGTCTATTACATTCCACCCCAGCCACCTCCTCCCCTAAATTCATATCCTTCTTACACATAAATATATTTGTTACATCCCAAGAGCACTCAAAGTCTTAACTCATTCCAGCATCAACTCTAAAATCTAAAATCCAAAGTCTCATCTAAATATCTTCTAAACCAGATATGGGTGAGACTCAAAGCACAATTGCTCCCCAGCTGTGAATCTGTGATGTGAAACAAGTTATGTGCTTCCAAAATGTGATGGTGGGAGACAGGGATAGGACAGATATTTCCATTTCAAAAGGGAGAAATAGGACAGAAGAAAGGGTTAACAGGTCCAAGTAAGTTCAAACTACAGGCAAATTCTACAAGATCTTAAGACTTGATTATAACCCTCTTCGGCTCGATGCTCTGCCTTCCAGGCCCACTGGAGTGGCAGCGTCACCCCGACAGCTTCGTGGGATGGTGCTGGGGTGGCTGTCTGCCTGGACCATGCCCTTGCAGTTCAGGGAGTCTCCATCCTTTGAAACCCAGGTAGAGGCAGTCACACCCCCTGGGCATATACTCTGAGAGCCTATGGAGATGGCGCTGTGAACGCAACCAAATTTGCAGCTCGGGCTGTCCAGGAGGGTGGCTATTGTTGCTCGTGCTTCATGAAGGCCTGTTGGAGCCACACCTGGGGAGGCCAAGGACCATGGCACCAGAGCGTGAGGGAACAGAGCCTCTGATGGGAGGAAGTTAAGGGGGTGGGGAACCCGCGGCCTTCTGATTTCAAGATTATTCTTTTTTAAGCACCAAAGGAGCCAAGAAGAGCTTCATCTTTCTCTGCTGAACCCCTTTTAATAAAAGGATTGGTTCTGTAAAATTTGGATTCAGCCATAAGGCTGCACTTAAGGACCTAGAAGGCCACATGTGGATTTAGGCCATAGGTTACCCACCCCCAGAGTTGTACCAAGGTAGGCATGAGCAGGCACTAGTAGCTCCTCCTTTGAAACTGCTCTCCAAACCCCCTCCCACTCCCAGGCCCCACACTGGGAGCAGCAGCTCTGCTGATCTCTGAATTGCCTTCAGGGTCATTCTTCCCTTCTTGTAGAATAGCACCTCCAACTCGTTTCCATTGAGATGGCCAATCCATACTAATCTCCTCATCAAGTGGTCATTTGGCCACACCTTTAATCTTCTCACATTTTGAAAAATGGATAAGCTGAGAAATTTCCAAGTCTTTAGATTCTGCTTCCTTTTTGTGTAATGATTCTGTCTTTAAGTCATTTCTCTTTTCTTGCATTTTACTATAAGCAACCAGCGGGAGTCAAGCCACAACTTCAACACTTTGCTTAGAAATCACTTCAGCCAAATATCCAACCTCATTGCTTGCAAGTTCTACCTTCCATAAAGCACTAGAACATAAACACAATTCAGCCACATTCTTTGCCACTTTATACCAAGGATTCCATTTTCTCCTTTGTCTAACAACATGTTCCTCATTTGGGTCTGAGACTTCATGAGAATGGCCTTTGCCATCCATATTTCTACCAACACTCTGTTCGGGATTGCACAGGTATTCTTTAAGAAGATTGAAGCTTTCTGTACAGCTCTCCTTTTTTCTTTCTGAGCCCTCACCAGAATTACCCTTAATGGTCTGTTCATAGCAATGTAGCTTTTTCTAGCACACACCTCAAAACTCTTCCAGCCTTTACCCATTAGCCCATTCCAAAGATATTTGGAACATTTTTAGATATTTGTTAGACCAACACCTCCACTTCTTAGCACCAAATTCTGTCTTAGTCTCTTCAGACACATAACAAAAATACAATAGACTGGTTAGCTTATAAATAACAGAAATTCATTTTTTTCTCACATACCTGGAGGCTAGAAAGTTCAAGGCACCAGAAGATTTGGCATCTGGTGGAGGTCCACTTTCTGGTTCAGAGATGGCTGTGCTCTTGTGTTCTCGTATGGCAGGAGAGGTGAGGGAGCTCTCCAGAGTCTCTTTGAAAAGGCGCTAATCCTGTTCCTAATCCCCTGATCACCTACCAAAGGCCCCATCTCCAAATACCATCACATTGGGCCTTAGGATTTCAACATATGAATGGGAGGGGGCAGGACACAAACATTCAGTCTTGAAAAGGAAAATAAAAATCTCAGGCCACATCCCCAACTCCTTATGCAAAAGGGAAGGTCAAGCCTGGAGGCTGAGTCATGAAACACGCCTTTCCAAATGAATAGCTGCTACTAACATTATGGATCAGGCAGATCTCCACGGAAGGTAAGGGCCTTAGGCACCTACAGGGACTGCCCCCACAGATCATTCATAAGGAAATTTCTTGCTGGCCTCCCATAAACAAGGACATGCAAATTGCCACTTTGGGTGTTCAGGCTAAGTCCAGCTCCTGAAACTGAGGTCTGTTCCACTCCACAGTACTAATGTTGATTACAGGTTTATCTTTCCAGGTGCAGAATAGAGACAAAATCAAACATTTTCCACCTACCCAGAGACATCTGCATAATTGATGCTTTCTTCACTCCCTTTTTCTCTTCTAACATTCCCCTTATCTTATGTAAAATGTAGATTTCCTGGGGCTCACAGGAATGTAACCCTTTGTCTCACTGCCACCCACTTCCCCTTTGTTTCTTTCAGTATGCCCTATCCCCTTTAGAACCTGAGTTCCCAAATCCCACTTTGGAAAAACCACCACAGATTTGTCTGTGGTTTGTGTCTTTCCCAGGCACATCCTCGACTTTGGCTTAATAAACCTCCACTGACTGAGATCCTTGCCTTAGTCTCTTATTTTGGGTTGTCAGTCTAGAGCAAGTGTAAAACTATTTGAGCAAGGTAATGAGAGCAAAGATGAGTCTTTTCTATAATCACTCCTCACTAAGTGACCTTAATAAACACAATCACTAACCCTCCATGACTGTCATGTCTCCAGCCCAGGTTCTCATCAGAGTGGCAAATGTCACAACCACCAGGACATCCCCTCCTGAGGCTCTGTCTCCTGAGTCCTCATTAATACACAGAGGATGATTCCACTGGACATGATGAATTTTAGGGAATCAGGTCTCCTTGACTTTTCCATTGCAGTTGCCTTCTAACTTCCTACCCTCCTTTGGTCCAAGGATTTACATATATTGCTGGAACAGTTTTTCTAAATCACTTAATTCTCTTGTTTTAAAATCTATTAATCATTCTCCATCAACTGGATTTGGATGAAATCTAGTTGATAGAGAACTCCTTATGTCGGAAGATGAGACAAAGCATATCGTACTGGACTCTTTATAAATCTGGTTGAACCCTTTCTCCACACACATCCAATTGATGGCCATGACAAACTGCACACTTGTAGTTCATTAAACACATGGTGTGGGCCCTAGAGACTGTCAATGTGAATCAAATTTCTCATTCACTGATTATGAGTCTTGTAAACTTGGGCAAGTTTTGTAACATTTCTCCAAGTTTTCTTATCTGTAAAGTGGGGCAAACAGTACTTACCTCATTGGGTTGTTGAGAGGATTAAATAAAGCAAGACTTTAAAGCACTTGAAAAAGGCTCTAATTCAGAGTAAAAGTTCAAGTTTTATCTATCATTATTATTGCTACTATTATTACATTTATTCACCCCATTCTTTTACAGTAGCTGTTGTCTCTGCCTGTTCTTCCACATTTCTTCAAGATAAAATTCCTGTCTTCCTAAGATTCAGTCTAAATGCTAACTGTTTCATCCCTCTTTCTTGAATGTCTTCAGGGAGTTAGCCTTATCCACACTTGTTTTCTACCTTTTCTACTGGTTTTTCTGTATATGCAAATCTCCACGATAGCCCTTTTGCATCAGTGGAAATTGTTTGTTTACATGTCTATTTCCTCTAGTATATTATAAAAACTTCAGGCCGGGTGTGGTGGCTCACTCCTGTAATCCTAGCACTCTGGGAGGCCGAGGCAGGAGGTTCACTTGAGCTCAGGAGTTCAAGACCAGCCTGAACAAGAGTGAAACCCCGTTTCTACTAAAAATAGAAAAATTAGTGGGGCATCATGGCATGCGCCTGTAGTCCCAGCTACTCAGGAGGCTGAGGCAAGAGGATCGCTTGAGCCCAGGAGTTTAAGGTTGTAGTGAGCTATGATGACGACACTGCATTCTGCCCAGGGTGACAGAGCAAGACTCTGTCTCAAAAAAAAAAAGAAAAAAAAAAAACAAAACAACTTCAACAGCAAAGTCCATGCCATATTCACTTTTGAACTTTTAGCAAACAGATACAAGACCTAAGAATCTTAGTTTTGTGTGGCCTGAATAACAATGTTGAAAGCACAATTTTAGACCTGTTGGTGGAACCAAAACAAAAACAAAAACTGCAGTGAATCGTAAAGATCAATAACATAGTTGTTAAGAGAACAAAATTCTGAATCAGAATTTAAGTCTTTAAGTTCTATAAAGTGAAAGTTTCTCATCTGGAAAATGGCACAACACCTGGTATATGCAGAATATTTAATATATAAGGTTATAATTAGGAGTTTCTATCATTAAATGTGTAACTTAGGTTGAGCAGTCAGTCTCTTATACTAACTTATAACAGCTTATACTATGATTATTTCATTAACCTTCCCAATTTCTAACAGGCTCATCTGACTCTGTCAGTTCTGTTCTAGTTCCTCACCCCAAAATATTCAGATTTTACCTTCACTAGTCAATGTTTAGAAGTGACATTCTGAGCATGGACAGTAAGGAACAGCAAACCTTTGAGGGAATATGTCAGGCACAGCAGGATATTTGCCCCTTTAGTGGTATTTTTCACAAACTAGAGTTTGGGAGGTAACAAATAATAAACATTGTGTTTTAAACTAATATGTAGAAATGCAATTGCTCTCACTTGAGAAAATAAGAGGCTAAAAGTACACCAAATGAAAGTTTGAATAAGTGAAAACTTTAAATAAATTTAATAAAACTTTCCATACTTACAATTTGTTTGATGGTAGGGTGTGACGCCAAGGAGCTGTCTCAGGATGTGATAAGATCCTCCTTCCAGGAGCGATGCAAACTTCGCCTAATTTGTTGCAAAGTTTCCCTTCTGTTTTATCAGAACCCAGAACCTTCATGTCTTCTCCCACCTGGAGACATATGTAGCCTGTCCTGTGGTCACCAGGCCAGTGGTCACCATTTCCTGGCTAGGCAGCTGTCTGAGACTGGCCCAGTATATATTTCGGGATATCTTCCTTTCTATGTCCAGCTCTAGTCCCATGAAAATTGTGCAACATTTAAAATCAATAGACCCTCATGATTTTTATTTGGTTCTTATTGGTAGTGATACTGTTAGTGATATTATTATTATTATTACTGTTTTTATATTATTTTAGGAATGTGTGCTTTGAAAAAGACACGTTAATGGGAAACCAAACACCTGAGCTTGCTAGCCTAACTGTTATTGTGGTTAACTATGTCAAACTGTTCCCAGTAATGTATTAATATTTCCTTTCTGAAATATAATTCTTTCAAATATAAGTAAGTACTTAAAGACTTGGATCCTGTCACAAACAATACACTAACTTTAAAAATGTGTCACCAGTATGTGACTCTGAGACCTGGTTCTACCTAAAGGCCCAGGAAAACAGTCACAGTGCCATTGGATATGTACAGCATGAAATGTGAAACCTACGATAAGCAATGAATTTATCAGAGGACAGATGCCCACAATGTGTTTTGTGTGGCCTGTGACCAGGTCTATGTGATACCTATGGAAACCACGACTCATAATAATATTCTTGATCTGTATAGATAAATCTGTTAAGAGAATAGCAAGCTTTATTTGCTTTCTCTCTTTCTCATCCTTTTACCTTAGTTAAATCCAGTTTTTGTGTGTTCAAAACCCTTCCTCTACAGTATCTTCTGATTTTTGCACATGAAGACAAGACAAATTTCTTTTTGGAAAAGCTGTAAATCTATGATTCCTCTCCCGGTGCCACAATCTAGTTTCTTCATTCACAACATATGTCCCATAAATTTGACTTAGAAATAGGTCTAATCATAAATATAACTGCTTATTTATTAACTATTTGTGTATATTTAAATATATTAAAATATGAGTTTCTATAAGTGTACATTTTACTTAGAAAGATTATATGTCTATCCATCCATCTGTCTGTCCATCCATTCATCCCTCCAGCTCTATTTGTAATCCTTGTTTGCCCAGGCCTTGGTACAGGAATAACAAAAATCTGAGCCTTAATTGTCCCAGGTTCTGAAACCCCAGTAAGGGAATATTTTGGCCCTTTTCCATTCTCTGGCGTTTGTGCTCCTATTTTCCTTCCAAGTGATTTTACTGTGGAGATACCACTTTTACTCTGCCTTCTGGGGTCTCAGTGCAACTTGCTTTACTGCCAGATATTCCAGACACACAAAGGAATCTCATCACTGCATTTTCCCCCTGTCTTTCCTCCTCCTCTTCTTCCTTCTTCTCTTCACGATCATTGGTAAGAGGGGAAGGATTTCTCCAAAATTTTTTTATATTAAAATATAAATGATCAGATTACCGAATGCTTAATATGTCCACTGCAATATTTGTTGCACACACAGAATCAAAATCCAAAGATAGGGTGTAGCCATCTGAAATATCTTCTAGCTCATTGTCTATGTGGGGGCAATTCACACGTCCACCCTTCTCTTGTCTTCTGTAGAAATTTATGATGGCTTCACCCTACTCTTAGCTCACGAGTCTAGGATTCTAAACTGCCACATTTCTGGGATATGTCATTTTCAAAGTTTCTTCCCTGTTTCTCTCAGGAAGCCAGTGGGAGCAGCATGCAGGTGGGACTCCGGCAATGTTTTAACGGGTACTTTATGCCAGGACCTTTGCAACCTGGCCCCCTTGCCTGCCCCTAGCTGCACGTCTGTGTATCATGGTGTGTCACCACAGGATGTACTCATATGATTAACTCTTCTCCTATTTTGTTCAGGGTTAAAATGTAGTTCTTTGAAATAATAGATTGAATCAGTTTTCCCCTATAGTGGATTTTTATCTTTTTGGATCATTGAGAATCTGATAAAACGTTTTAGTAGAAAATGTACATGGACAGAGGATTTTATCTTCCATTTAGTGGTTTCAGAGATTCTGAAGTCCCCCGTGGGTCCAGGTATCTTCTGCTTTAGAGATGTTACTTATGTAAGCACCTTGTCTCCTGTTACTAGAGAATGAAAAGATTTTTCTTTTGTCTCTCTTCTGGAATTCCTCATAATAAACTTCATCTTTGTAGCCAAGGAAATTAGTTAAATTCTTATATTCCATTTTATCTTTGATAAGGAGTAGAATTTTTACCTAAAATGAACAAATGAACCAGGTGCTCTGGCTCATGCTTGTAATCCCAGCACTTTGGGAGGCCAAGAAAGGAGTATTACAGAAAGCCAGGAGTTCGAGACCAGTCTGGGCAACACAACAAGATGCCCCACACCCTACAAAAAATTTTTAAAAAATTAACATAGGAATGGTGGCACGCTCCTGTGGTTCTAGCTGCTCAAGAGGTTGAGGCAGGAGGATCGCTTGAGCCCAGGAATTCAAGGCTGCACTGTAGCCTTGGTGACAGAGTGAGAACCTGTCTCTACAGAAACATTTAAAAAATAAAATAAAATGAATAAATGATAGATAGATATTTTCTTTCTTTTCTGACTTTTTTGAGAAACATTGGTAGGGTGAAATAATGGAAATAAATAACTGTAGTTAGGGAAAAAAACAAGAAAAAAAGCATTAGTATCATATAGTGACAATAAGGTAGCTAGAATGTTCCAAATCACATACGATAAGTAAAATATTGCATCTCATAAAGGAATAACAGCATTCTAAAAATGTAAATAATACCTCTGAAGGGGCAGGTAACAAGTTTGAGAAGATGAATTGCATGAGGTAAAGCGTGATGGTGACTCTGAATTCCTGACACGTGGTATCTGCTCAGAATTGGCCAATGTATTAGGAAAGAAATTGGGGAAGGTCATCATATTAGAAAGCAGAGAGAAATAAACGTTAAAGGACACATGCGCCATACAACTATAGCTATAATTACAGCTAAGAAAGCATCAAGAAAGAAAGGTGAAATAGTAAAGGACAATGAGGTACTAGTGACTACTTTCTAGCAAAATAAGTAGGTTCAGTAAATTTTACATTTGAAATGGGGCTAATTTGTCTCATAAGACAGTACTTTGTTCATGAGACAGTCCTTTGTTTAACCCAAAAGAATACTACCCAGCTTCAGTCAAGAAGCGTCATTTTCCTCTAAAATGTTTAGACTTCTTACATAGAAAAATAAGTTTTTTATGCATAGTCCATAAACCTGATTGAAAAGCATCTCCTATTTGCCAGAAAGCTGAAGAGTGAAAGTTGGAATACTGTGCTGACCCTGTTTCGTGCTACACACACAGGAAAGTTTGGAGAAGGAAGTTTTGTCAAGATGCTGTTTTTTAGTTCCATCACAAGATCATTTACTTTGCATTACACATTGCAAGCAGCAGCCCTGCACTCAACTATGTAACCAACCAAGGCCAAAGCAATTAGGCTCATCTTTTTTTGATGTCCTAAAAGAGAGGGCTGGATGAATCTCAGCTGCCCTGTGGTGATGGAAATGTGGTTCCAGCTGACTACAGATATTTTTACAGTTGTCTCTCCTTAGTTTGAAACTCTCCAAACAAATAAAGATTGGCCTTGCTGATTTTTCTTAAAAAATTTATCCACGGACTAGAAATCATGTTAGTTCTGTTTAATGCACTCTACTGATGAATGCATTTCCTTAACTCAATTTTAGCACCTTAAAACATTACAGATGCAACACCTATTTATGAAAATTTCTTCTACTTTAATACTTTGTAAGTCTTTAAATTTGCTTTTAAATCTCTTCACTATTTAAGTGATTAGTTTCCTCTAGGAATTCTGTCCTTTTTACAATAATTTTCTTTCCTTCCTGGAAGTGATTGAGGTAGTGAAGGGTCCTTGAAATATTGCAAGGATATTAGCTACATAAAATGAGAAGATGAGAACTGAGCTATGAATTTAGAAAAAGAATTTGTAATATGAGGATATATGCCAAAAACAGACCATCAGAGGCAGTCGGGTAATTGCAATGCTGGGGTACATTTTCCCCTTTGCTATTGGTTTATGAGAACTTTTCCTCCCATGAAGGGAAATTTCTCCCAATTGCTATTTATTAGCTGAGTAGTGATTTTTTTCTTGCTTAAGGTCAAAGGCTGAGCCATCTATTCACTCAGAAACACCAGGAACATGGAGGTGGGGTGGAGGGAGAGAGAGAAAGGGAGGGAAAGTGAATACATTGTGTTGATCTAATCATTAGTGGGCAAGGCTCCATTGAGGTTTGCTAAAATTATCTCTTCATCACGTCTTACTACTTTTTGCCAACAGGACCGAATGTGACTTTTGATGCAATGGATAGGAACTCTTTTTCTTCAGTTGAACAATGTAGAGGTAAGTGAAGATAAAAGTGATGTAGCTATTAACCTCAGCATATCCATAAAAAGCCACACAATAAATGCAAAGGGAAGTATGACAAGCCTTGGCTGGACAAACCATGTGGTAGAGAAATGCCCGTGGAATCTTTCCAAACACAGCCCTTATCTCTGTGCTATGGACACATACAGCACCAGGGGCAAATCTAGCAAAAGACATGTTATCATTCATGCTCCTTCATTTTTTAAATTTCTTTATCTGAGGAACATTTGATGTTGGTTTCATAATTACCATGTGGCCAGGTGTCAAGAATTTTGATGTCTAGCTGGGTTTTGTGAATTTAGCAAAAATGTTCTTAATATCAGTAATTTACATGCAATTCCACTTAAAGGAGTCTAGCTAAAAAATGAGAAGACATGAAAGGAAAACCCAGATAGTTTATAGTCCCTTAATCCTTTTTTTAAATTAAAATGCTAGGATTTTGATGACACTTTCTTGGCCTTTTTTTCAAGACATACTCATGCACATTCTGTGTTAGTGCTGCGTTCTAGGAAAAGATGAGGAAGAGGAACAACTCAGCTATTAACTCACCTTTTCTATATTTTTAAGAGGTCTCTATTTTTTGTTTTAATCACTCAAAAGTTTTCCTCATAGTCAAGGAATCTTGAAAATGATTACATTGAATAAGAACAATAATTTTTTCCCCTGAAGTCTCAGCAGAGACTGGCAGAATGCCCTTTCTCCTCAGCTGGGAGGGATGTTGTCTGAGTAACTGAATCTCTCCTGTTCTTCACCTCGTGAGCGTTACTTATATTCTCACAGGCTGTTTTTTCTGAAGCCATTGTGAAAACTTCTCTATGCAGTTTTAATTTCACTTTCCTCTTTCCTGCTAATTGACTATCTTGAATCAAGGAAAGTTGAAATCCACTCCTGAGTTTAAAAAAGAAAAAAAGCAAGTTCAGGATACTGCCCTGTTGATCTTTGAGAAGGTTGAATATCGTCCTAGTCAAATTGATGAGTACATTATGCCCGGGGCAACAGAAAGTACCCGCATTTAACTTCTTACCCCAAATAACTTCCAAGGCCCTCTTACCTCCCACATGTGCTCCTTTAAGACATCTTATCCTAATAAAGCCTCAATCTGGGGAGAGGAAACTTTCCCACATGAATGGTTACTTTCCCAATTTTCTTGTGAAAATCTTCCAAATTTTTTCCTTGGCTCTGCGAGAACAGGGGCATGGGTTCCCTTTCAGCCATGCCCTCGACTCCAGGAAGTCCCTAGAGAACAGAAATAGCAAAACTCGGGCTTGGACTTTCGTAAGAACTTGGGTCCTTATGCGTCAGTGAACCCGCCGTGAGGAAAGAAGAGTTTAAGGTGAATTTTACGTGGGAGAAATCCCTCGTTGTCAAGAAGAGCTAGGAGGAAAGCTTAAATACAGACAACTTCTGACAGCAGGTATTACTTCAAGCGGGCAGTAAGTGACAGGGGATGAAGTGGAAAATTGAGCGTAAAAATAAAGGAATGTATGATGCAATTTTTATATTCAGAGAAATGCTAAATATAGTTTGAAGACTGTTCTAAAGTCACATGGGCCGTGCCAGTGTATGGCAAAGTCCTGGAGCAAGGCCCGGATGGAGACCATGGCTGACCCATCCCACGGCAACTTTCGTCGCCTGGTAAGATAGCAAAAGCATTTTATTTTGTGTAGACACAACGTAGGCAGCACACGTGTTCTGAAAAGCCACCACAAAAGTATTTCTCTAGAGGCTGTGGAAAGTTCATCCGGCGAAAGTACATTTGTACCGCATCGACAGACAATCAGGTAGGGAGAAAGGGTTACTTTTAGCTCAGTCTTCAAGCTCACTTACAACCTAAAATAACGCTATGCTTTCTTGGCACACAACCTATTTTAAGACGTTGACCATCCTTCATGCGTGTCCCTGGCACGGCCAGGCCTGGCCCACACTCAGTGACAGGACAGAACTTCTACTCACAGACACATCCCGCCGCCTTCTCTGTCCTTTACATTCGCCTCTCCCCCTTGTTGTGGTTAATTCTTCTTTTTTAAAAAATTTATTCCCATAGATTTAGGTGGCACAAGTATTTCTTATTACGTGGATGAATTGCATAATGCTGAAGTCAGGGAGTTCAGTGTACTTGTCACCAGAATAGTGTACGCTGTGCCCAAGAGGTAGATTTTGTTCCTTGCTCTCCTCCCACCCTTCCCCTTCTTAGTTTTCGATGTTCATTGCACCACTTCATGGCCATCTATACACCTTGTTTAGCTCCCACTTTAAGTGAGAACATGTGGTGCTTGTTTTTCCATCCCTGAGACACGTCACTTAGGGTTACGGTCTCCAGTTCCAGCCCAGTTGCTGCAAATGACATTATTTCACTCCTTTTTATGGCTGAGCGGTGCTCCATGGTGCACGTACACCACATGTTCTTCATCCACTCATCCGCTGATGGGCGTTTAGGTTGATTCTGTATCTTTGCGATTGTGAATTGTGCTGTGATAAACATTCGGGTGCAGGTGTCTTCTTGATAAAATGACTTCTTTTCCTTTGGGCAGATACCCGGTCGTGGGATTGCTGGATCGAATGGTAGGTCTACTCTCAGTTCTTTGAGGAATCTCCACACTGTTTTAAAGGTTGTACTAGTTTACACTCCCACCAACAGTGTGTAAGTGTTCTCTTTTCACTGCTTTTGCGCCAACATCTGTTGTTTCTTGACATTTTAATAATGGTCATTCTGACAGGGGTAAGGTGGTATCTCATTGTGGTTTTAACTTGCACTTCCCTGATGATTAGTGATGTTGAACATATTCTCACATGTTTCTTGACCATTTGTCTATCTTCTTTTGAAAAAATTTTGTTCAGTCTTTTGCCCCCTTTTTAATGAGGTTATTTGTTTTTTTTCTTGCTGATTTGTTTGAGTTCTTTGTAGATTTCAGATGTTAGTCCTTTGTCGGATGTATAGTTTGCCTTTCCTCCTTGTGGTGGTGAATTCTGTGTGACAAGTTGGCTGAGCCACAGTGCCTAGATATTTGGTCACACATTATTCTGGATGTTTCTGTAAGGGTATTTTTGGATGAGATTAACATTTAAGTCAGTGGACTTTGAACAAAGCAGATTGCCCTCCATGTGGGTGGGCCTCATCCAATCAGCTGAAGGATTGACTAGGATAAAACTTGACCTCACCCGAGAAAGATGGAATTTTCCAGCCTGGACTTTGGACTTGAACTGCACCATCAGCTCCTCCCTCAGTCTCTAGCCTGATGGCCCAGCATAGAGAGTTTGGACATGCCAGCTCTACAATTGCACGAGCTAATTCCTTCAGCTCAACCTCTCTCTGTCTCTGTCTCTCTCTGTCTTTCTACATATATACACACACCTGCATTTATTTGTACATGTATACACACATATATACACACACACACGTTGTTACATTTCTCTGGAGAAACCTAATGTATCCTCTTCCCCCTTCCCTCTTTTGGCCAATTCATGTTGCACCCACAAAAGGCTTTCCATTAACCACAGTTTATGGTGAAGTGAGAATCTGTCAGGTCAAAACATTATCTGGTCCTAAAAGGAAAAATGAAAACCTTGAACTGACATCAAAAATGAAATGTGTCACTGATTGAAACTAAAGTCAATTAAAGCTTGTCAATATATTTATAAGACATTTATATGCCAATTGTTATCAATTAATTTCCAAAGGATATCTAAATAGAATAGTAAATGTGCTCATTTCTGTTTTGTTTCATCTAGTTTTCATAAAATGTAATTCTTTCAAAAGTATCCCACTAAGAAGATAACAGAATAAAAAAATCAAGGTCAACTTGGAGAGGTACACAGCCTGGGGAAGGGTAGCAAAGACTCTGGTACTGGACCTCAGACACAGTGTGCTGCCTGGGGGTTCCTTCTCTTACTGATTGCCCAACCAGAGTGATGTTCGCAATACTTCCTTGCTTAAAACTTTGTCACGGGCTCCCCTTTGTCAGGTGGATACACTCCAGGGTGTTTAGCTGAGACTACAAAGCTCTCCACCATCTAAATTAGAGACTGATTTCTGTTGACATCTTCCTCCCCAATCCACCTTATTTCAGCCACCAAAAGTCCATTGACCTTCTCCAGAAGGCCATGTGAGCTCACGCCCCTCCTTTGCATTCAGTCTTCCATCTTCTCTGAGTGTTCTTTGCCCTTGGAGGCTCCTGATCGCTTGAATAATCCCAGCTCAGACAATCCATCTGCTGTAGACTTTCCAGATCTCTGAAAGCTGTATTAGATTTTTCTCTAATTCCATATTGCATATTTTTATTAAGATATTTTTAACCAACGTGCATTTTGTACAAGTTTATCTCTGCACCACTAGATTCTCAACCCCTTCAAGGAAGTACCCGTTCCTTCCATATTGTCATACACCCTGCACACAGCAGTACCTGACGATTAGCAAGTACTCTTCTAAAGGCTAGAAAGGAACACATGCACAGCTTTGACAGGATTAACTTGATACTCGTATTAGTAAGCAGTCCTTTTACTACCTTCAAATAGCTCCCATACACATGAGTGAAAAAAGGAAGTCTTTTCAGCAGAAATACTGAACCAAACCAAACAAAAACAAAGACAAAAACATGCACACAAACAATAGAGTTCCTCATTACACAGGAAAACTTTATACTCATTTTCTTTTTAGAAGGAATTAGAAATAGAAGAACGATTAAGAAATTAAAATCGAAAATATCACTGGGAATGGAGAAGCATGGAAGTCTAACCTTCTATTCTATCCCACAAAGAAGGACAGAGGGACTCAGCGAGAAGGGCCGAGGCCGTCAGAGGCGTCATGGAGGAATCAGCCTGGCCAAGACCAACAGCAGGAGCATGAAGAGAATTTCAAGGAAGCAGGAGCCTAAAACTCCTTTTAAATCTCTCTTGTAGACAAATTTGGAATAATAAGCTTCAAGTTTACGTCAGTGTTTGAATTCCAGGGTAGTTATCTCTTAATATGCAAATACATTTTCAGCTTCCACCTGTTCTGAGGCTTAGTTAATCTTAGAAATTATTATACTGAATGAAATAATTATGTTGTATTCTGAAAAAATATGGTTGTTAATATAAAGAGTATTTCATGTAGAATAAAATTTTAAATTGGTTAAGGTGGAAAACTGTCTTCTTAATTAATGTAACAGTAAATACTTTCTGCTTTCTGAAGTGTGAGGAAATATTTGTCTTTGGGGTACTCTCCCTTTACTCTGTGAGGAGATACTTTGTGAGCTTCGGAGTCTTGCAGATATGAAACACGGACCTACCTAGAGCTATTAGGGAAACTTCTTTACACCTGTACTCTAAGTGTTTGCTTTTTAAAAATATAAGTTGGCTGGTATAGTGGTAACCACCTCCTGTACCTAGAAGAATGTTATTTTTCTTACAAATGGGGTTGGACTCTACTGTCTTTGAAAAAGAGATGGGGAGATGTTGGTTGAAGAAAACAAAATTTCACTTAGGCAGAAGGAATAAGGTTAAGAGATCTGTTGTACAATATGGTGACTATAGTTAATAACGTATTATATTCTTGAAAATTGCTAAGAGAGTAGATTTTAAATGTTCTCATTACAAAAAATGATAAGTATGTGAGGTAATGCATATGTTAATTCATTCAATTTATCCATTCCAAAATTATATGCATACTTCAAAACATGTCATACACAATAAATACATATAATTTTCATTTGTCAAAATACAAATGATACATATATAAAAATAATTTTTCAATAGAAAAACACTTAAGGCATATGAACAGAAAATTCCCAGAGGAAAAAAGTATAGAAGTACAACATCACTAGTAATCAAAAAACCAAAGTAAATAGTGGTGAAAAAGTACTTTAAACATTATAAAATAAGATAATGTACATTGTTGACAATGAGTTAGGGAAACAACCATGGTATACATTGCTGTGTAACATGGTATAATATTTATAGGCTGTTTTGTTAAGTTATAGGGCAAATTAAAATCATAATTGGATAAATAATGGAAAATAAAAGGTACTATATATTTTATAGCTATGAAAAAATACAAACAACTTAAATGTTCAATAATAGAGGATTACTTTGGCAAATTATATCTATAAAAATAAATATCACATAGCAAGTTAAAAAATTGCAATGGTAAGATATTCATTTATTATTACCAAGTGGAAAAAAGAGGTAAGAAAACATATGTATCATAACATACTTATCGGGGGCAGTCATTTAAGATAGAATTTAACAGTGTGGGTCTGTGAAGTCAGACTGCCTGGGTTTGCATCTCTTTCTCATCACTTCCAGTACACGAAATAATGTTACTTAACTTAGTAGTACCTCTCTAAGCCTTAGTCTGTACATCCGTAAAATAAAGGCATACCAGTGTCTATTTTAGAGTATTGTCATTAGGATTATGTGATAAAATCCACATAACGCACATAGCAGAGCATCTGAGACACAGAAATGCTCAATAAATGTCACCTGCTGCTAAAAACAAAAAAAAATAAGAAGAAAAATTACTCTTTCTTCCAAGTGTGTGTGTGCGTGTGTGTGTGCACATGTACTTTCTGTCCAGCAGACACCCATTGGAGATCAGGAGAGTTGCTGAACAGCAGCAGGAAAAAAATGAAGAGTTCATTCTTACCTCGTGCCACAAGGGAGACAGAGGGCTGAAGCCTGCCCAGGCCCGTACATGGCCTGTTCTGCACTGTGTAACTCACATTCAGGAAATGTTCTCTGGAACATCAGAGTCAAATAAACAGTCAAATATCCACCTGGCTGTCTAATCTTGAACGTAAACTCCTAATCGCCTTCAAACCAACTCCTTCTGCATCCTCCCACATCACAGTGTGAGGCAAATTTTTTCTGACCAAGGTTGCTGAGGTCTAAAAACCTTGGATTCACCTTTAGTTTTTCTCTTTCACTCACGGTCTGCATTCAATCCATTAGCCAAGCAGGAATCTTCTTCAAAATACTGCTACTCCACTGCTAGCTTTAAGAAGCAATTTCCTGTCATCTCTTCCTGCCACTATTTCAAAGACTTTCTAAAGGGTCTCTCTGCCTCTGTCTTTGCCCCTACATTGTGTTCTCAACATAGCAGCACGAGTTATATCACTCTCATCAAATCTTCCGGTGTCTTCCCATTGCATTCAGAGTAAAAGGCAGTGTCTTTAAAATGGTCTCTGTGCCACTGTCAGTGTGTACCCACTCTAGAACAATGTCCTGATCAAGATCCTTCTCCCTCATTCGCTGTGTTTCCAGATCCTACAGCCTTGCTGCTATTCCTCTAATGCTCCAGGTGGCCCTACCCCAGGGCCTTTGCTTTGTGCTGTGCTTTCTGCCTGGAGCACTCATCTCCTCGTTAGCTGCATGTAAACCCCCTTACATCTCACACGTCTTTGCTCAATTATATTTTCTAAGTGAATCCTTTCTGGACAAGCTTCACTTAAAACTGTAAACCTTCTTGAGTACCTGTTCACTTTTCCTGCTTTAGTTTAATGATTTGCTCAATGTTTTACTTTGTGTTTTTAATATACTATACTCCAGGCATGAATTTTTACCTTTTAAAATTTATTATTGCAGCAGCCCCCAACTTTTTAGGTGCCAGGGATCAGTTTCATGGAAGACAATTTTTCCATGGATGGTGAGGGAGGAGGGATGGTTTCAGGATGATTCAAGTGCATTACATTTATTATGCAGTCAAACCTCTCTGCTAATGATAATCTTCATTTGCAGCCGCTCCCCAGCGCTAGCATTACCACCTTAGCTCCATCTCAGATCATCAGGCATTAGATTCTCATAAGGAGCTCGCAACCTAGGTCCCTCCCATGCATAGTTTACAGTAGGGTTTGCACTCCTATGAGAATCTAATACTGCTGCTGATCTGACAGGAGGCGGAGCTAATGTGGTGATGCGAGCGATGGGGAGCAGCTGTAAATACAGATAAAGCTTCACTCACTCACCTGCCACTCACTTCCTGCTGTTTGGCCTGGTTCCTAACACACTACTGACTGGTACCAGTCCATGACCCGGGGGTTGGGGACCACAGTATTATTGTATCCTAGTGTCTAGATTTTTGCCTCTGATGTTAATATTAATACTTATTGAAAAAATAATTTTGGGCAAAAATGTTTCCATATTCCTTTCTTTAAGAGTCATACATTAGGATAGGGGAAACTTTAAGCTAGTGTGATAGAAGAAATAAAAAATTTCTCCCATTTTAGCATGTGTGATGTGTTATGGAAGTGATCTATGTGAATGTTCTAGACATTCCTGACAAAGAACAGAATGTTGCAAGGAGTGGAAATTGTGCCGTTTGGGATGCTGATGGTTCCATGCGAGACCAGGCCCAGAGAATTTCTCTTGGGGAGTATGGATGTTTGGGGAGGCTACACTGGCTGGGCTGCACAGGCTACTGTTGACCCCACTCTCCTCAGACTCAGGGATAGGCAACATCTTGCTGACAGTGTCACTATAGTAAACATGCCTCTGTTTATATTTGGAACCTATTTCACTCTGGCTATTAATGATTGTATTGCTTTCAGGATAATTGCATAGTTTATAAGCTATGAGTGTGCCTCCAATAAACAAGCAAACAAATAAATAAATAGAAAAGGTAAAAACACCATGGTTATTTCATAGAATCAGAGCTAACAAAGTAGGTTTCTCTGGCCTCCCAGGTGGGCTACTGTAAATTAGAGATAATTAAGACCACTCCATTCATTCAACCATCCTGTTACATTGGCCTGCTAGTTTCAGTCACCTCCCGGGATCAGTACACAGATATCTAATCTAATAATTGTTAAATGTTATGGAGGTGCATTTTGTCTTAAGTCTACCCTGTTGTGATGGGTGCAAAGTTGCCTGTGACAGCACACTAAATCAGGCCTTAGGACGATGTCTTGTTCTTCACAGTGGCTGTTAATATTTTCAGAACTGTTGTCTAATTTCTCAGGACAGATCTCAACTCAAGTTCCAAAGGTATCGAAGCACTCAGGGAGGTTTTGGTGAGCTCTTAAAGGGCAATAGACCCTACAAAAGAGGGCAGCCAAGACCCCCAGGCAAGCTAAACAAACCACAGAAATGTAATTTAATACTGCTTGTAGTGGATTTTAAAGTAAGGAATATAGTTCAATTCACTTAAAAAAATAAGGATCCTTGCACTATTAGGAAATAGCCAATATTTTAAAATATATTATATATTCAACAACATGGTAGGAGAGGTGATCTGGGGAAAGAGAAAAAAAGGGCAGAAGTGGGTGGAAGTTAAGTGAAAGTGCCTCAGAGGGGCCACATGCCCTTCCGTCCCACCTCCTCTTCATGTGTGGGCTCTTACCTCCAGCTACACACGGGAGATGGCGTATTTACGCCTCACTCCCAGCCTAAATTCAAGGTCGTTATGGCGACATTTGGTCATGTTGGAACACCATCTTGTGCTTTCAAATAAGTCACATGAAATCCAACATGTCCCAAATAGAATTCACCATTTTCACCATTTAAAAGGGCTCTATCTTCCCATATCTTAATGTCACCTTCTTTGAGACATAAAATCTCAAGAGTGATGCTTTTGCACTTTTTTCTACATTGATTTAGTTGTCAAATCTTGTTGAATTTGCCACTAAAATAGCATTTTAAAAAATGTTCCGTTTTGCATTCCCCCGATAGAACTTCACGGCTTCACGACGTCGATTGCAACTGATCTCTTTGCTGCCAGTATGTCTTTCTTTCTATCCTGGATTCTGCCATCAGCGTTTTCTTTCTATGCCAAAAGTTCTCCATCTTTTATGTGCTGTGACACTCAAAATCGGCGACTTTCACATCAGCAACACACTCCCATGAACATAGCCAGGTTTTGACATATTGTATACGTAAATGAAGCAAATATTGCACTTTTTCCATGTGATATTCATTAAAATATTTTAAAAACATGAGCGTAATGATACCAGCCATTGGAAAATATAAAAAAGTGTCATTTAACTGAATAAATAAATAAATATGGCAATTTTTATTTTAAACATTTTTATTTTTATATGAAATATTTAAAATATGCAGAAAGCAATGAAAATAATATAACACACACCCATGTATCAACCACCCATATTAACAGATGTTAACATTTTTCTATATCGGCTTCAAAGTTTTCCTTTATGTTTTAAAGGAAAAAAATAGAGATACAGCTAAAACTGGGCGCCCGTTCACTCCCCTTCCTTTCCTCCCTGGGGACTGAAGTTTTGTGTGTAATTACCATACATGAGTTTGTATTTCTTTGTATGTTTATATACATAAGCAATTTATATAATTCTGCTTCATTTTTTACTTAAATTGTATCACATTACATTTTCCCTTTTATGCCCTACTTTTTGTATTGAACCTATGTTGATATATGTTGACACAGTTCATCTAATCAATTGTCTTATGGGATTCTAATATTCAAATAAACCAGTTTATTTATACATTCCCCTACTGAGGGATAGTACTTTTGTTTCACTTCTCTTATTATTTCACTGTTACAATTACTACTGCAACAAACATTCTTGTTCACTTATAGATAGGAGACTTTCTAGAGTAGAGAAAGTCCACTTTAGAAAGAAAGACTCTTTGTATTCTGGAATCGATATCTAGAAGTTATCCCCTAAATTAGGGTATATACTTCTTCAGGTTTACTAGGTATTACTGAATTGCTCTCCAGATGGCTCTATCAAATCATTCAATAGCATCATATGAGATTTCTTTCTCTTACTGTCACACACGTTGAGTGATTAATAGTTTGTCCAGTCTGACGAGTTGAAATGGAATTTCATCATTGCCTTAGTTTGCATTTGCCTGATTTCTACTGATATTGCAGGAATATATTCATATGTTTATTGGATATTCTCATTTTCTTTTCTGTGAATGGCAGAATACTCACAATTGTTGCCCACTTTTCTATTGGGCTGTTTGTCTTTTTCTTTTCTTCATTAATATATTCTATATTCTAATCTCTCATAAATATATGGGATTATAGATTCAAAATATTTTCTTCTAGTCTATAGTTTGTTTTCACTTTATTTATGGAGTCATTTGTTGATATTAGTTTGATTTTTTAAAAATTTTAATTGAGTCAACTTTATCAATCTTTAGTATTTCTTCTTTCTTTACTTAAGAAAATTTGTCCAACACTGATGACATATACTATCTTATATTTCCTTTTAAATATTTTAAAATTATTTTGTATTAAAAATCTTAATTCAAATTAAAGTGAGTATATATGTATCTGTGCACACATGGTTAGTTTTATCATTGATATTTGTATGTTTATGATCTCAACACATTTATTGAGTAGCCCATCATACTTTTACTGATTTTTAATGCTATATCTATCATATGTCATACTTCCTTTTATATATGGGCCTGGTTTTTGGTCAAATATATATTTTAACAAATAATCTTATGTAAAAAATAAATAGCCACTTATGATTTATGTGCTTTTCTGTATGTATATATTTTATAATAAAAAAGATTTAAATAATAATTTTGAGCTTTTTTCAGACCTTAATAATGTGTATAATATGACTTTTTAAAAAGCAAGTATATACTATTAAACAATAACTGTACAAATCCTTGTTTTATTTAAAAAAGATATATAGTAATTGAATTTATATCATCTTAATGTGTCATTCATAGTGTGAATACAATATGCCAATTTCACATTAATAATTACTTTGCCTTTGGTTTTGTTAGCCTGAATAATTCTATAATTATAATAATTCAATAATATTTATGGAAGGATCCTAACCTAGGTACAATGCTGAAGTGAATGCCCTTTGAATGGACATTTCAAATCCTTTTCTGCCTCTCTAAATGATTTATCATTTAAAATTGGAAGTTAATATAAATATAATAAGTTAATATTAGTACCAGTACTAGTAGCATAACAGTGAAGCTTTTCAGCCACTGCTGCATCATAGATAAGCTGGCTGTGAGTAAGCACAATTCTGTGAGAGCACCCTGCAATTTTGGCCTCTCTTACATAAATAATTTGAATGCAAGTAATTGGGAGAGACATTATTATAGGTTCATATTTAATATTTTGGCAGAGATATTTACTGCTGCCTGAATATCTATGAGCTCTCCTACATTCCCCAACCTTCTTGCAGTGATGAGAGGCCACGTGACCAGCCCTAGAGAATGGGCCCTGAGCGGAGGAGAGACGTGGTCACTCCTGAGCCAAGGCGTCTGAGGGCTGGTGCGTGACGCTTCAGTGCTCTATCCCTCTGTTGCAGCAAACGTTAAACCGTGTGTTGCAGATGGTACCATTATGAGATGTAAAAGCCTGGATCCCTGAGCCCAGAGAGCTGCTATTGGAGGGATATCATTCAATTCAGTTTAATTCATAAGGCAGTGGTCTTTGTGTACAAAAGAAATGTTTTCTATGTGTTAAGCACTGATATTCCGTGATTTGTTTGTACTGATATCCATCCCAACCAATGCAAATATTACTCAGACTGATGTATTTCTTGAGGTGGGGGTGGGAGTTACATAAAATCACTAAAAGATTAAAAAATATTTCTATCGTGTCATAAGGAATTTTAGAAGAGGCACATTCTGGATGGGTTGTCTAGATCCTTGCTTTGCAGATTGCGGTACAGCAACGTCAGCATCATCTGGATGGAAACTCATGCAAAGATCAAATTCTGCCCAGATCTGTGAATCTGCATTTTGACAAGAAACCCAGGTGACTTGTGCATGCACACTTAAGGTTAAGCCACCGATTTAGATTATTACCTGTGAACATTACTGACTCCCAACTTCGACGTTCACATGGCTTCTACGTTTATTCTTATACTGCTTTCAAGTAATGCAATTTGAATTGCAGAGGCCAGTGACAAAAGGACAAAGACAGACTATGTATATGAAAATTAAATACTTAACTTAGTGAATCTTCATGAGTTCTTTTAGTAGCATAATTGGAGAAAAGTGGTGGGAGATTTATGTCAGCACATGGCACCCTGTAGTTTAGGCAGGTAAAACTTCAAAGAATTTGGGTCATCACTATAAGAGCTATATTCATATTGCAAACAGTGGCTTAACTTTTGCAATCATCAGTCACATTACATTCCTGTTCTTATTGAGCTTTATTGGCTATATGGTTTCCTTTTTACTTAATTTATATCTTAGGTGGGATTTTGGAGATGTTTTATTGGGGTAAGAATAAAGAATTTACCTATTGTTTGATGTTCATGCATCAACCTCATAATAAAAATGATTGGTAACTGTATTTGTTTCCTATGGCTGATGTAACAAATTTCCAACTTGGTGCCTTAAAACAAAAGAAATTTATTCTCCCGCAGTTGTGAAGACCCAAAGTTCCAAATCACTATCACTGGGCTGAAATCAGGGTGTGAGTCAGCAGGGCCATACTCCCTCCAGAGATGCCAGGGTACAATCCGTTCCTTGCCTCTTCCAGCCTCTGGTGGCTGCCAGGGTTCCTTGGCCTGTGTCCTGACCTTCAGATCTCTTCTCCATCTTCACTTACCTTCTCCTCCGCAGGTGTCAAATCTCCCTTTGCCTCCCTCCTGTAAGGACACCTGTGATTGTGTCCCATCCAGGTAACCCAGGATAATCTCCTCATCTAAAAATCCTCAATTTAACCACATATCCAAACCACTTTTCCTGTTTTTTTTGCCATACATGGTAACATGTATACATTCCAGAAAATAGGACATGGATATCCTTGAGAGTGGGGATACATTTTTTAGCCCACCAGAGTAGTTTATAATGAAAATGATTGGGCAATATTGGAGATTCACCAGAAGTTTATTTGCTCTTTTTTTCGGGGGGGGGGGAGTTTGTTATTAGGGTCCACGTACTACTCAAGTTTGAGAAACTCTATTATTATGGGAACAATATTGATTGTACCTTAATTTTATGGCAAATAATGCATTTGCAAAACTTGGTACTTGTCACATTCTGTCACAAAGTTAATGACACACATTAGAATGTTAGCAATATCTTGGATATGAGCAATTGTTTTAAAAGAAAGATGTAATCATATCATTCCTTCTCAGATGGCACTTAATGCCTCTTACCACCTGGCTCTCACCGACCTTTCTGGTTTCATTTTTTTTTTTCCTGCCCCTCTCCATTTTCTTCCCTTTCTCCTTAATCTGTCTACCCATGCAGACACCAGCAGGCAACACGCAGGTAAAAGTAGTGGGGGATAATTGTCAGAAATCTACTTCTAACCAAGGATCCCCAAACCCATCAGTTACCAGGGAAGGGGTGGGGCCAGGAGAAGTGGAGGTTTTTGGATGAGGGTGTGGGAAGTGACACTGAACATCAACAGAGATGTAATTGGCACCTTCATTCTTGCAAGGTTAAGTTGAAACCCCACCAGGTATTAGGAGTGGTTGATGTACAACTGATAGCTAATATCTTAATGGTCCCAGAGGAAGAGTTGGGTGCTGGGTATGTACATCTCAAAGGGGTCTCAGGGAGGGTCTGCAGCTGGTGCAGGAGCTCACATTTATTTAGTTTTAGATTTATTGATATGCTTATTTCTTCTATCTGGAAAATTGTTGAATTATTACTTGGTGAATTTTGTTAAAATAAAAGATCATATTCATTTTGCTTTTGCATCTAGAGCCATGAAGGCTAAAATGCTTTGTACAGTGGGAGCTCATTAAATACAGTGATTGTGAAAGCTTCATTTGGGTCAGAGGAAAAAAGCACAAGTAATGCTTTCCACCAGAAGGCTGAAATTTTCCTAGAAAGAGAAGCCTTAAGGAAAAAAAAAAGAGATTTAATCTGAAAACTTACTAATTATAGATCCAGAGGCTGAGCTGAGAAATTTTTTTGGCAGGAAATTATAAATTTTTTGGCTAAGGTCAAAGACAACTATTGTAACGACTTCAGAGATGTTTCTAGGTCGGTTGTGTGGGTGTCTTTATTGCACGTTATCCTTGAAATTCTCCTCTCATATATTCTGTGTTGTTTTATTCTGAGAGACTATTTTTGAATTGGAATAGAATGTGGTCCAAAACTAGAAATTTATTATAGAGGAAAACTAATGCTGTCTAACAATTATATGGACAAGATTTTAAATGTAAAATAAATACAATACACTTTGTCTCAGAGGACTAACTCCAGGTCTCTGCTCTGTATTTGCTTTTGGAGACTCTTTCCAAATTGATGGTCTCTTGATGTAAAATACTCATGGTTCAATTCAATTTCTTTAGTGACAATTGAAGGTGAATCTAATCAGTAACACTGTATAGATTCTGTTGGATCTTACACAAAACAATGTGATGAATATAGCTCCATTGATAGTTGTATTATTGCACCTCACATGTTTCAATAGCAGATATAGAATGATTTGATCTTGAGGATAACCCTTCTTCCTGAATTTGAATCCATGGGCACTGGATACAAAAGACCACTTAATATATCTTCTTTATAGGGCCTATGACAACTGTTCAGCATGTGGGCAGGGGGGCCAATCAAGTGGGAAATAGTAAAAATACTCTTACCCAAAGGGTCAGCTTGTGTTATTCATTTCCTAGGGCTGCTGTAACAAAGTACCATAAACTGAGTGTAATAAAACAGCAGAAATTTGTTTTCTTACAGCTCTTGAGGCTAGAAGTCCAAATCAAGGTGTCAGCAGGGCTGGTTTTTCTCTGAGGGCTCTGGGTAGAATCCTTCCTTGCCTCTTTCTGGTTTCTTGTGGTGACCATCAGTCCTTGGCGTTCCTTGGCTTGTAGACGCATCAATCCAATCTCCGCCTCTGTCGTCCACGGCATCCACCTTGTGCCTCTCTGCCTTCACATGGCCATAGTATCTCCGTGTTTCTCTCTTCTTATAAGGACACCAGCTATATTGGATTAAGGCCCATTTTATTGCAGCATGACTTCATCTCAACCTAACTAAATGCATCTGCAATGGCCCTGTTTTCAAATCAGGTCACATTCTGAGGTACAGGTGGTCAGGACTTCAAACATGCGTTTTTGGGAGACACAATTTAACCTGTAAGAGCTTCTGATGGTGAATTCCTTTCTAGAAATCCCTCTGTTGATTTTTAGAGCAGCACATTCCACAAGGAATTTTTGATGTTTGCAGCTACTGGAAAAGAAGGAAGATTTACTCACAAATTACAGCAGACAAAATCACAGAATCTCAGGGCTGGAAGGTCCCTCAGAAAACCAGAAGTCTGGTGATTTTCTTTCCTTTTATTTAAAATGATAAAAATATACTAACTCATGCCCATTCAAAAAATCCAATTTTATGGAAGAATGGAATTCCCTCCTCATACCTTATTCCTGGTATTGGGAAGAAATCAATGTTAATTTTCATATTTATTCTTCCTGAAATATTCTATGTTTATAAAAAATATATATATACATGCATATATACATGTATGTACATATGCATGTATATGTGTTTGTATACACTCACAGATATACACACATATACATGTGTATGTGTATATAAATGGAGTTATACTAAATATGCTGCTACACAATTTCCCTTTTTTGTTTTATAAGGCTTGTAGCCCGGAGGTATAGCACACCCGTTTTCAAAATGACCTCTGTGCAACCCTGGGCTACCCTCAGATGTTTCTGGGGCTACGAAAATTAAACATTTATTTTTGCCAAATAATTAAAATATATACTGCCTGAAGATCCCTTTTATCACTTTTTTTTTAATATTTAGGGGTTCTTTAATACAACTTTGTTTAAAATAAGAGTTTTATTACAAAAGGGGGTGGCATAGGGAAAGACAAAACGAATAGATTAAGAAGGAGTCATCTATTTTGTCCTTTCATTTTCTGGATGAGAAGCAAGAAGCCCAGAAAAGGGAATTAAAGAACAAACGGGAACAGTGTGTGTCCTGCTTTGTCAGCATCGCGCACACAGTAAATAGTTCATTCATATTTGCTGCACATCCGGGGGCGTATCAGCGAGAACTTCTCACTTCGTACTGTTGTTCCTCCAAGCATGGACCACGTGTCTCTGCGCTCCTGGTATCAGGATTCTGGAGCAGAACTCGGCCAGGCCCTGTTGGAGGGCTGTGTGAATAAGACTGAGAAGGCAGCTCAGCTGATCACACATGGAGATTAAACGAGGTGGTGGAGGGGTGAAGCCACGAGAGCCCACGGGAGGAGGAGAAAATGGAGAATGTGCAGCCTGGGGGTACAGGAGAAGGTAGAGCACCCGGGGAATGAAAACTGGCAGGCGAGGAGGCTGTTGGCCAGACACTGAAACACCCAAGGTGGAAATACGATGCAGAGAGCTTCTGGGTAGGGAGGCGCTTTAAATGTTGGCGGTGGGTGATGATGAATGAATCGGAAAGGAGATGCAGGTGGTTGTAAGTGACCGTGTGGGAGACTCCATGGGGACATTAAAGAACTTCATGATGTTGGCGGCAGCTGGGATATGATTAACACTGTCACCTGTGACGAAGCCGTCAGTAACTAGAGAGCCCAGCAGGGACTTTGTGTATGACACTGGCATGGCAAGACGGCAGGACACTTAAAGGGATGGAAGTATTACCCGAGGGTGAAAGAAGAAGAGTATGGCAGCAAAATTTGGACAAATATTTGCCTCTTTGCTTGATTGCTTGATGCTGAGCTTTGGGACATAATTCTGCAGAGGGCTATGAGGAAGTAGTTTCTGGATGGGGCTAAGAAGAGGAAGAAATGTTTGTGAAGAGGAAGAGGATGCAGGGATGTACATTCCAGAGGCTGCAATGAAAACTCTGAGCAGGCAGGAAACCTGAGAGCAGATGTCAGCAAAGAGAAAGTGCTGCAAACTGCAGAGTGACCACTTAAGTGACTGTTCTCAAGAGACAACTAATGAGCAGCGAGCGAAGCTTACATTAGCTTCATAGAAAAGGATGATAAAGACACGGGACATAGAGCGGTTAGTCAGTCGGCCTTTAGGTTTCTGCTGGAATTCTAGGATAGAGGTTGGCCACTCACAGACAAATCAGATGCACCCAGGCCCAGAAACTGAGGACGCTGTGCTCGCAGAGAGTGAGGCCACATGCCCTCAGTCAGCACGTGGTGAGACTGGCTCGGTGCCAGGCCGTGTGGAAACCAAAACAAACGTATGGCTCTAGGCTGTGAAGGAGCTGAGTCTGTTGTGGGGTTGTGGAGGTAAATAGGAAGTAAAGAATGCTCCAGAAATATGTAAGCATAATGCAATGGGGGTGTGAGAAGGGACTTTTGACTCTGCCTGGCCCTGGCCATGGAAAATGTGACATTGTGAGCCTTGAGGGATGGACACGATGCAGTTAGAAGAAGGTTGGTAACGGTGTGGGAGGGGAGGGCAGAATCAAAGGCAGAAGGTCTGCCGAAAAAGCACATTTAAGGTGCGAGGGTTGACTGGAGGGAGAGACTGGGAGGGAATGCTGTGCTTGTACAAAGGCAGGGTCCCTGAATGTCAGGCTGCAGGGCTTGGGTTACTCTTCTGGTCTTGAGTCTTTGAGGAGAAAATAGACGACTCCCCTGAAGTTGTCTGGGCAGGAGTCAAATACTAATGAGGAAACTCTTGTGCTCTTTGGATGGTAGGACCTATATGATTGCTCTGTGGGCAGTCACTAAGAAATAAATTCAAGACTTCCTAACAGAGGAGAAGGGACCAACCTCGACAGAGTCTGTAAAATGCAATGTTATAAACAGAGCCCTATTATCAAATGCCCAGGCGTCCAATTGGTTCGTTTAGGTCAGTATGTACATATTTCAATTAACAACACCAATATATTTTCCACTTTAAGCTCACTGTTGTTAATGCATCCTCTTGCCAGTCTCTGAAAATGTCAAAGGACAGAGTGTTATGAAAATGGTAGATAGGAAAGATGAGATGAACTTTTACCCATCAGGCTATTAACCTGTGTTTTTTTTTCTCCATAGTTCTTTTCATTATCTTTAGCATGTGGGAAACCTTCCATTATGTATTATTGTAAAGTGACATGGAGAAGATGTGGCTTTTGATGAAAAGTGCCCCCTTGATAGATAAAAGAGGATGCCAATCCCCTAAGCCTAGAGCAATAAGGTGTCAAGGATCACGCAGTTCCTCCGCCAGACCACTTTGACTGTGTCCTGTGATGCAGTGATAAGAATATAGACAAGGGGAAATACAAAGACAATCTGTGTGGACTTAAGGCTTTTGATCATGGATAGCACCTAGCAACTGATTCTGCACTGATCTCAGAAGTAAATAATGCTAGCACCAGTATTGCTTAATAGTTTAATAAATAATCTATTAAAATAAAGAACTTGGAAAGCATTTATTGTGACCATTGACACTAAAATAGATATGCTTGCTGTAAGTATTGCAGAAGAGAGGTGTACACTTTAAAATAACCCTGAAGGATTAGAAAAATTATATCACAAAACAGAAAGATACTTAAAGAGATAACTTTATGGCAATAGATTTATAATGCACTAATTGATCTTATTTCTTACATTTGAACCATAGTCATAACTCTGAATCTTTCTTATATGTTTCCAAGTATTGCAATCTTTTTTCTAGAAATGGCCTTAAATAAACAAAATCAGTGTTATTATAATGGCAGAATTTAATTTTTCCCATTTTTTAGGTGTTCTATATCAATTTTTACTCAAATTATCTGTGGCGAGAAGACAGGTTTTTAAATTCCCAATTCATTGCAAAACCATGAGAAAGAAACGAAGTACTAGGAAAATGAAAGCAAAAGAAAAGGTGTACAAAATACAAGTGCCAATCTTTTTATTACTGGATTCAACAGACCTCAAATCACTCTGTCAAACTGTTCTAAACGTTTCAAAACGCTCGTGCTCAGTTGCGGCACCTGTCCAGTTGAGGAGGGTGAGGGCTTTGGACCAGGTCATGGCACCAGAAGCAGGGGTGTCCACAAGCCGCAGGAGCAGGGGGCCTTCAGCCCAGCCCTCCTCGGCGCGGCGCCTGCCGGGGAGGGACAACCAGCTCCCGTACTCTCAGCGCTCACACCTGTGCTGAATTTCTGGTGAAGTGGGTGCTTTCTAACTCTGCATAATTTTATCGTAAGCCACTTTTATTAAATAATTACTTTTAAATTTAAAATAATGAATTTGATAGTTTGAAAATGCCTTTTCATTTCCAAATTCCTTGTTGTATAGTGGTGTTTTTGTTGAGTAATTATCAACAAGTATTCCAGTTTGAATCCTAGATTTTTTTTCCTTTTTAATTTATACTTGGAAATTCCTTCATTGCCCTTTCTTTATAGATTTCTTTTGTTGTTGCCCAGTAGGAAAAACGTCCTTGTTTCCCTGTGCTGCTGAACCCCATTCTGTCTACTATTTCAGTGTGGTGGCAGGAATTCTACTACTGGTGCTAAAGGTGATAATTGTACCTCTGAGAGCATTGTTGGTTCATTTAGTAAGTGCGTAGTCTATTCTCTAAATGGCAAAGATGAACATATTAAACAGTACTAGATCCCAAACTGACCTCTTATAAAATCCTACTTTAGTAAGCTATATAATTGAAATGTAATTACAAATTGGTTAACATTTGAGTGAAACACCACAATGGTGTCTGTACCCACATAACTCTATATGACCTGCAGTCCGAGTTCACATTTGCTCAGATTACATGGTGATGTTACAAAGACAACGCACTTTATTAGTGAAGAAATATGTTGCCATCTCTGCCCTCTAATTTTCTAGGCTATCACTATGGTAGGAAGAAATTATAAAACTTTGACAGCCTTTTGCTTCACGACGTCAGTGAGTTATTATCTAGCACTATATGCTCTCCTCGGTGCTTGCAAATTGATTTTTGGATGATTTGTTCCAGTTTTTTTCAGGTAAGGAAAATAAGCTGACGCCTGTAGTTCCAGGGTCATTGCTCATTCTGTTTTTAAATATAGACATGACATTTGCCCTCTTCGGGTCCTCTAGCACCTCCCCTGTGTCCTCCCTGAGCTCTTAAAAATACTAGCTGGTGGCCTCATGAATATTTCAGCCAAGTCCTCAAAGTGCTCTGAAGTGCGAATTTGTTAGTTAGTCCCATGAATTTGAACAAATTTACTCTTTTAAAATGCTTTTTAATGTAGAAGGAAGCAGGAAACGGCATAATTAATGGGGTGAAGAACGAAAACCATTTGATTACAGGAGCTTGTGTGGTTCTGATAAAAGAACGTCAACTAAGTTTTGATAGAAAGGGTCCATGAAATGCAATTTCTGGGTTTTTCTGTATTCAAATAGTTGCATGTTAGTCTTGTGCCCCCCACCCTCCAGAATGGATGTATAACATACACAGCTCTTGTCGCTCTTACCAAGGCTTTAACCCAGATTGCAAATCCATATGGCCCACATGCTAAAAGTCCAGCACCTTGGCAAAAACTCTCAGCTCATCAGAACTAAACTGATATTTAGGTGTTAAGGAAAAGGATCGTGAGCTCCCCAACTGTGTTTCTGGGAGAACCCAGAACATTTAGTAAGTGTTGAATGAATACTGCACAACTCTGGAGGTCAGCTGTGCTCAGAGTTGGCCCAGGTGATGGTGCAGCCTGACCTCATCCCCTGGGAAGTGTAGGTTCTTTCCAACATTTATTAGGATGTTCTCAGATTCTCCTCCAGAAACCAATGCTATGTCCTCACTTATAGGATTTAGTACAGAACTCTTTAGATTTCCATTAACCTCTCAGGACCAACCTAATGAAGGGCTTGGACTTCCAGGGAGTCCCATGTAGTTACATGCAATTTCAAGGTGGTTTGCAAACACTACAACCACAAGAATATGAGGTATAGGGGCCCCATATTTAGTTTTATGTATCTGTGTCTTCTGATATTTACTCCTGAAAAATAGATGTTGAACTAGTCATCTGGCAAGCTCAGTTTATGCGTTAATTTGCTTATAAAATATTTAAGCAAAGAATATCTGTTTCCTGAAGCATATAGACATTACATACATAAATCTGGCTACTTGGAGCAGATAATTTTGCAAGATTCTTCCTAAATCTACAATTCTGGGAGAAATAGAATGCATGTTGTCTAGGCTTTCAAAACCATCTGGAGTTGTGGGGGTGGGAAAACTACATTTACTGAATGAAGCTCTAAATCTCTCTGCTGAAACCAACCTTCCTTTGCCATCTCATAGCAAAAGTGACGGGAAGACTAGAGGTATAACACAGGAACCACATTAACGTTAACATTAGCATTAACATTAACATTAAATACCAAACACCACTTCTACAATGCCCAAATGACTGGATCATTGATAATCCATTTTTATTCAAATCCTAAAATGGGACATTTTAGCCATGAGATTCATCAATGATACCCGAGTATGCTAAACAGACCAGCCACATGTTTAGTGCCCTTGGACCACTGCTCTATCGTGGTACTTGGAGAACGTTAAGATGACTCCTTTGCCTTTCATACGTTCACTTTCTTCCATCCGAGGGGATGGAGAAGTCCATTTGGTCACACCACGTATTTTAAGTTTCATTTGGCCCCACGTGAAAAACAGATGTATTCACTTTGTCTGGGCTAGTGGCCATTCCTGTGTTTAATTCTGGGCACTAAAATTCATTCTGGATTAAAATTCTATATATGTATTTTTGTAAAACCTGTATGTTTAGAAAGCACAACTCGGTACCTTTTTAATGAAGAGTGTAGTTGTAGCTATTGGAGACTCTTCAGACATTCGTTTTGTGTCATCAAGGGAATTGTCTTCAACTAAAGGGGGAAAGAAGCGAAAGGGTGGTAGTGAGGATAAGAAGAGAGACGGGCAGAGAGAAAGGGAAGCTTGTTTCATCTTTATGCAATCGCACTGAACTGGAGGTGACCTGGCAGAGCCAGCAGTGAGCAGCATTTTCTTACATAATTTAATGACCCTGGCATACTTCTATCAAAGGTGTCTAAGGCAGTTTTCCTCTTTCATACAAATCTCATGGTAACCTCTGCTCCCCAGTGGTTTAAATCACATTCTTAAGGGATTAAACTGTTATGACAAAAGAAGAATGTTTAGATATTGTGCTTTGCAGCTCAAAATTTGTCAGATTAGAAACTGTGTATTTTATAATCTTTAGATCAAAGAAGTTCTCCATCAAAGCTTTATGTCTACTACAATATTTTCCCAACCTTTGTTGAACCTGAATTGTTTTGGATTATCTCACATTGGGTTCACTGACTATGCCTAGACTAATGTGAAGGGAAAAGCTTTCTTCCAAATATTTTAAACATTTCACATGTACAGGACTCAGGGGCTAAGCCCCAGGTATTAGTTTACAGAGTGGTATAGCCTGCCTTGACAGTCTTTTTAACTCTAGTTTTATACGAGATGCTTTTTGAGATTAGTATGACAGATAAAACCCTATAGGGCAACCGTTTATCTTCCATTAAGAACACTGCTCACTTTCTTTAACCGGCTGACCAGAGTGCTCTGTAAAGAGGCCTTTTTATAGAGTTTTTACATCTCGATGGATTAGGTATCATTACCCTGTTGGAAAAAGAACAGTTCAATTTTCTCAGAAGAATGGTTTGTCAGAGTAGGGCAGTTTGTCTTTATCCATATCTAAATCCAGCAATCATGTTTCCAAAACAGGCACAAAGCAATGATCATTCAAAGTTCAAATTGCCAATTAATTTAGAATCTGCTCCCTGAAGTCTTTTATTATTGTACTGCCATGAATTCAGTAAGGCAACTATGAGGCCAACTCGGCATTGTCTATTATAAATATCTTTGTATGTTAAAGGGGAAAAATCAATGCAATCTTTTATTTAGAAAGAAGACATTTAAAAATCATATTTATTTGTCAAATAAAACATTTCTAAGGAAAACCAAAATTAAGATTATGTGCTTCAAAAACTGCTTTTCTGATATAAGGAAAATGAGAATGCGAAAATGTAGCACATGGAAAATATAATTCAGTTCATTTATTTCTGCATTTAAAATGATTTTCATTCATATATCACAAAGTATTTATTTAATATACAATGTTAAAGAGGTGAATTACTTCTCATTCTGTTTCAGAAAAGCAGAAGACTATAAATATGAATGCTGTTTTTTCTTTAAATCATGTTAAATCATTGTAACATGCTAATATATCTCTCAAAGGAATCTATGAGGACCAGTTTTGAAAGGATGTGCCATTTAATTCATTGTGTTACCATAGAATCACGTTCATCACAAGACACCCACGGGAGAAATTTCTCTCTGTTTTTAGTATTAGGAATAGTTGTGACTTTTTTTAGCAACTGCTTTGCTGATGACTTGGGAGCATCATAATCCCTAACTGCTGCCCCTGGTCAAGGTCTCCCCTCTTTGTCTCTGCTGGAGCACTGCAGTCTGGGTTTGTGGTCTCACTGTAGCTGGATGTGAAGGGATTTATGCTAAACACCTTGCAGTTCTAACTTCACTCTAGACCCCATTTTACTCTTCAATCTTTCATGTTATCTCTACATTACTTTCATTAACTATATTAATTTGCTTAATGTTGTTATGTTGTATGCATCTTTGTAAGCTAACATGCTCTTGGGAAAAAAAAAGGGTGAGCAAAAAAAAAAAAATTATCTCCTTGTGAATAATCATGTGAAGGAAAAGGCACAAGTTGAAAATGCCAGGATCCATTGATGTGAGTACAGCGTGACGTTGTATTGGTCTTGAGTGGAGTCAGCAATCTCTCTTGCTCCAGCAAGAGCTGTATATCAGCTTGTGACCAGAGTCCTCCAACAGGTTTGGGGACCTTGCTTGTTGTTCTCCGAAACAGCCAGTTGGGCTGCAAGAAACCTTCCTGTACAAAAATCTGTACTATGACAGAAGATTAAGAAGGTTCTTGGTGTCAGAAAACATCCTCCCTGCCTGTGAAGATCCAGTGCTTTACTGGGAGAGGCGGCCTAAATATACAAGAATAGAACTTATTTCAACACAACTAACATTTATGTAAATATATACATAATTAATTATAGTTTTACAGAGGTATCTTTATAACTGCAGGAAAAAATTGCAGATATGATAGAGGAAACAGGAACTGGGGAATTCTTGCCGAAACTATAAGATGCCAACTCAGGGGTCAGGGAGAATATGAGAAACACTCAATTGGACACCTGTCACACCTGGATAACATAGCTGGGTTCAGCACACCTGGATTTTCTTCATGTTAGGATCACTGGAAGGGTATCTTAATTCATTTTGGGAGTTTTTTTTTAATAAAAAATGAGGGATATGTCTAAATTACAGAATGTAGGAAAGAACCACTTACAAATTGGAAAATTAGTATCCATAACATCTACTATTTATTGAAAAAATTTTTGTGCTCTGTATTATGCTTTCCATTTTATAGTCACTATCACATATAATTCTTATGAGTATCCTGAGAAGTAGCTATTGGTATTTCAATTTATAGATGAAGAAACAAATACAGAGGCCCACTTATATATATATGGTCACTATATTACTCATGTTTCTCTAGAGAAACAGAGCCAATGGTGTGTGTGTGTGTGTGTGTGTGTGTGTGTATGAGTAGATTTATTGTAAGATGTCTGCTTATGTGATTATGGAGGCTGGGAAGTCCCACGATCTCCTGTCTGCCAGCTGGAGACCCAGGAAGGCTGATGGTGTAGTTCAAAGACCTGAGAGCTGATGGCGTGGATTCCAGTTTGAGTCCCAAGGCTTGAGACCCAGCAGCACCAAGGGCAGGAGAAGTCCCAGCTCAAGTGGTCAGGCAGAGTTAGTGCAACTTTCCTCCTCTGTTTTGCTCCCCTGGGCCCTCACTGGTGCGGGTGGTGCCCACCCACACTGGACTTTACAAAGTCCACCAATTCAAATGCTAATCTCTTTCTGAAACACCCTCACAGACACACCTAGAAGTATGTGTTATGTGGGTATTCCTTGGCCCAGTCAAGTTGACACACAAAATTAGCTGTCATAGCGACCCAGCAAATAATGGCAAAAGCAACACACAAACTCAGCTCTGTTTGATTACCAAGACCATTTTGCAACCACTTAGTGACGTATTCATGGACTGGTTCATGTTGGCGCCCACTTAAACCACTTTGCTTTTTTTTTTTTAACTTTATTGAAATTTGCCTCTTCTGGATATTTCACATAGATTAATTGTACAATATATGGTCTTCTGTGAATGGCTTCTTTCATTTAGCATAACATTTTCAAGGTTCAGCTATGGAGCAGCATGCATAGTACTTTATTCCTTATTATTTTCTAATAATAGTATATTGTAAGGATATATCTTGTTTTACTTATCTATCCACCAATTGATGTACTTTTGGTTGTTTCCACTCTTTGATTGTTATAAATAATGCTGCTATGAACATGTGTGCAAGTTTTTGTGTGGACGTATGTTTTCATTTCTCTTAGGTATATACTTAGGATTGGAAGTGTTGATAATGTGGTAACTCTATGTTTAATGTTTTGATGAACTGTCAAACTGTTCCCAGAATGGTTTCACCATTATTCATTCCCAGGAGCGGTGTTTGAGGGTTCCAGCTTATCCACATCATCACCATTGATTGTCTTTCTGGTTGTAGTCAAATAGTGCGTGTGAAATAGCTACATAGTATGTGTGAAGTGGTATTTTATGGTGGTTTTGATTTGCATTTCTGTAATGGCTAATGATGTTGAGCACCTTTTCATGTGTTTATTGGCCATTTGTATATCTCCTTTGGAAAAAAATATTTGTTAAATCCTGTGACTATTTTGTCTAGGGATATATCTTTTTGCGTTTATCCTGTTGGAATTTGGTGAGCTTTTTTGATGTATAGATTAATGTTTCCATCAAATTATTTCTGTGAATATTTGTTTTGCTCCTTTCTCTCCTCTCCTTTTGGTTCTGCCTTATACATATGTTATGGTGCTTAATGTTGTCCCACATTTCTCTGAGGTTCTGTTCATTTTTAAAAATTTTTCTCCCCTATTCAATAGATTGCATAGCATTTATTGATATGTCTTCAATTTTACTGATTCTTTCTTCTGTCAGCTCAAATCAACTATTGAACTATTTAGTAAATTTTTCATTTTGATTATTTGTTTCCCACTTCCAGAACTGGCTTTTGGTTTATGTTTTACAATTTCTGTTTAGTGCTATTTCTATTAGTGGAGACACTGCTATGATACTTTTGTTTTTACCAATTTTTAAAAATTGTGGTAAAAAACATGTAACATAAATATACGCTCAACAATTTTTAAGTGTACAATACAGTATTGTTAATTATATGCATATTGTTGTACAATAAATGTCTAGAACTCTTTCATCTTGCGTGACTGTAACTCAATACCCACTGGACAACCCCCCATTTTCCCCTACCCCCAGCCCCAGGCAACCATCATCGTACTGCATTTTTCTATGAGACTGATTAGTTTAAATACCTCATATAAGTGAAATGATGCAGTATTAGCCCTTTTGTGATTAACTAATTTCACTTACCATAATGTCCTCAAAGTTCATTCATGTGGTGGCATATGACAGGATTTCCTTCTTTTTAAGGCTGAATAATATTCTTTTGTACGTATATACCACATTTTCCTTATCCCTTCCTTCCTTGATGGAAATTTAGGTTGATCCCAGGGTATTGTGGCTATTGGGAATAATACTACAACAAACATGGGAATATACTTATCTCTGGGAAGATTCTGTTTTTGATACTTTTGGATGTGCACCCAGAAGTGGGATTACTGGATCATAGGTAGTTTTATTTTTAATTTTTTGAGGTATCTCCATACTGTTTTCCATAGCAGCTACATGATTTTAAAATCCCACCTACGGTGTCCAGTTTATCTACATCCTTACCGGTACTTGTTATTGATTGATGGATTGATGGTATTGGCCATCCTAACTGTATGAAGTAATATTGCAGTTTTGATTTGCATTTTTTTGATAATTAGTAAAGTTAAGCACCATTTCATATACCTGTTGGCTGTTTGTATGTCTTCTTTATAGAAATGTCTACTCAGGCATTGTCCATTTTTTAATTGGATTTTAAAAAATTTTTAAGTTATACAAGTCCCTTATATAATTTGGATATTAACCCCTTATTTGATATATGATTTGCAAACATTTTCTCCAATTTCTTAGGTTGCTTTTTCACTCTGTTGATTGTTTCCTTGCCTGTGTAGACACATTTCTGTTTGATATAATCCCATTTGCCTATTTTTGCTTTTGTTGCCTTTGGTTTTGGTGTCATATCCAAAAAAATCGTTGCCCAGATTAAAGTCAAGAAGCTTTCCCACTATGTCTTCTTCTAGTAGTTTTATAGTTCCAGGTCTTACATTTAATTCTCTCATCCATTTTGAGTTGATTTTTGTATATGATGTGAAATAAGAGTCCATCTTCATTCTACTATATATGGATTCCAGTTTTCCCCAAATGATTTATTGAAGAGACAATCCTTTCCCCATTTTGTGTTCTTGGCATTCTTGTTGAAAATCGGTTGACTTTAGATGCATGGACTTATTTCTGGGCTCTCTGTTTTATCCCATTGGTCTATGTTTCTGTTTTTATGCAAGAATCATACTGTTTTGGTTACTGTAGTGCTATGGTTTGAATGCTTGTCCCCTCCAAAACTCATGTTGAAATTTAATTGCCAATGTGACAGTACTGGGAGGTGCAGCTCTCAATAGCTGTTCAGGTCATGAGGGCTCCACCCTCATGAGTGAACTAATGCTATTGTCACAAGAGTGGGATCATTTCCCCTCACTCGCTCTCTGGCCATCTCTCTTGCCCTTCTGCCATGTGGTGGTGGCCTTTGCTATGGGATGATGCAGGAAGAAGGCCCTCGCCACATGCTGGCACCTTGATTTTGAAGTTCCCAGCCTCCAGAAATGTGAGAAATAACTTTTTATGCATTGTAAATTACCCAGTCTGTGGTATTCTGTTATAGAAGTAGAAAAACAAACTGAGATAGGATGGTTCATGTGTATGTTTTTGTGCCAGTACCATATTGTCTTGATTACTGTAACTTTGACACATATTTTGAAATCAGGAAGTGTGATGCTTCCAGCTTATTACTCCTTTTCAAGATTGCTTTGGCTATTTGGGTCTTTTGTGCTTCCATACAAATTTTAGGATTGTTTTTTCTATCTCTATAAAGAATGCCCTTGGGATTTTGACAGGGATTGCATTGAATCTGTAGATCACTTTAGTTATTATGGACATTTTTAACAATATTAATTCTTCCAACTCATGAACGCAGGCTGTCATTTTATTTATCTATATATTTTTTAGTTTCCTTCATCAATGTTTTATAATTTTCAGTGTACTGGTCTTTTGCCTCCTTGGTTAAGTTTAATCCTAAATATTTTCTTCTTTTTGTTGTTATGATTGCTATCTTAATTTCCTTTATGGACAGTTTGTTGGTTGTGTATAGAAATACAGTATTTCTTTTTTTTTGTACATTGATTGTGTATCCTGCAACTTTACTGACTTTACTTACTAGTTCTAAGAGTTTCTTCGTTGAGTCCCTGGGGTTTTCTAATGTGTATAATCATGTTGTCTGCAAACAGAGATAATTTTGCTTCTTCCTTTCCAACGTAGATGCCTTTTATTTCTTTTCATTGTCTAATTGCTCTGGCTGGGACTTCTAGCACTATGTTGAAAAGAAGTGATGATAGTGGGGATCCTTGCCTTGCACCAGAGTTTAGAGGGAAAGCTTTGAGTTTTTTCCCATCAATAAATATGTTTGTCGTAGGCTTTTCACGTATGGCCTTTATTGCATTGAGTTACATTCCTTTTATAGCTATTTTGTTAAGAGTTTTAATAACGAATAGGTGTTGAACTTTGCCAAATGCTTTTTCTGCATCTATTGAGATGATTGTGTGATATATTTCTTTCATTTTTTAATATGTTGTATCACATTGATTGATTTGCATATGTTGCATCCCTAAGATAAATCCCACTTGGTCATGGTTTGTAATCTTTTTAATGTGCTGTTGAATTCAGTTTGCTAGTACGTCATTAAGGATTTTTTCAATTATGCTCATCAGAAATATTGGTTTATAGTTTTCTTTTATTGTAGCGTCTTTGCCTGGTTTTGTTATCAGGGTGATACCAGATGTCATAAAATGAGTTTGGAAGTGTTCCATCTACTATTTTTTGGAAAAAAGATTGGTATTAGCTCTTTTTTGAACGTTTGGTAGAATTTACCCACTTAGCCACCAGGTCCTGGGCCTTTCTTTGTTGAGAGATTTTTGATTACTGATTCAATGTCTTTATTTCTTATTGGTTTGTTCAGACTTTCTATTTCTTCCTGATTCAGTTTTGGTAGGTTGTATGTTTCCAGGAATTTATTCATACCTTCTAGGTTATTCAGTTTGTTGGTGTACAGTTGTTCATAACAGCTCCTTATGATCCTTTTTATTTCTGAGGCATCCATTGTAATGTCTTTTCGTTCATTTCTGACTTTATTTATTTGAGTCTTCTCTCTCTCTCTTTTAAGTTAGTCTAGCTAAAGATTTATCAGTTTTGTTTATCTCGTCAAGAAAAACAACTCCTAGTTTTGTTGATTTTTTCCTATTGTTTTTTGGTTGTCTATTTATTTCTACTGTAATCTTTATTATTTCTCTCCTGCTTATTTGGGGCATAGTTTGTTCTTATGTTTCTAGTTCCTCGAGGTAGAAAGTTAAATTGTTTATTTGAGACCTATTTTTAAGTATACACATTTATTGCTGCAAACTTCTCTCTTATTACTATTTTTCCTACATCTCCTAGGTTTTGGCACATTGTGTTTTCATTTTCATTTGTCTTGAGATATTTTTAAAATTCTCTTTTGACTTCTTTTTCGACCAATCGTTGTTCAAGAGTGTGTTGTTTTGTTTCCATGGATTTGTGAATTTTCCCATTTTCATGCTGTTATTGAATTCTAGTTTCATTCCATTGTGGTTGGAAAAGATACTTGGAATGACTTTTATCTTAAATTTGTTAAGACTTGTTTTGTGACCTAACATCCTGAAAAATGTTCTGTATATGCTTGAGAAGAATGTGTAAGATTCTGCCGTTGGGTAGAAAGTTCTGTATGTGTCAGGGAAGTAACTTTGGTCTATTGTGTTGCTTCTTTCAACATGGAACTTCTGCCCTACAATGAGCTAGGGCAAGGGTGATTTGGGCAAGTATTCTTAGCCTGTCACACTTGAGGCAGAGTTTCCAACCTATAAATAAGGACTGGATGGAGAAAGGGCATCCAAACTCTCAACTGCTATTACCTGGCATAGAGCTTCTGCAAGATGGAGCTAGAAGAATGAGAAATACTGGCAGCCTGCCCCTTCTGGGAAGATACCAGAGCCCTAGACAGAGCAGCATGGGGGTGGGAGAGCTCTCCATTGCTGTGTGCACCCACCTGCAGTGGAGCTTCATTGCGGTGAGCAGGAGATTGTGGAGGCAGGGGCTCATGGCTGGAATACCACCGACTCTTGGTATTCTTATGGACATTTAGTGGATAGTCTTGAATAAATATTTCTCCATTTACTGTAGATCTTCAGAACACTTTCCAGGCTCATTTGAATGGTTGTGTGTGTGGGTTTTTTTAAGTGACTTTTCACCAGTTACAGTTGTTTCACTGAGAAACGTGTTTATTGAGCTCTTCACGCTGCCCTTCCAGAAGCATCTCCTTATTTTTTTTTTTTTTTAGCTAAGTTCATTGGTTTCTTTTTTGGCTTGAGGTCAGCCTTACATTTAACCACATTCTATTTCACTGTGGTTTTATAGAATCACATTTCAAATTGACATGGTAATTTTTCATTTTATATCTATATTTTTTATTGTAAGTATTAGGGATTCTGCCTAATGTAGCATGTAAGGAATCATAAGAAGTAACTTTTTTCAATAGTCAGCCTAATATTTGAGTAGCTTCTAAATATATCTTAACATTTGGTTATCAGATTCTCTGTTCCTCCATATAAATCATTAAAATGTAAGTTGAATATCATGGATCCTCGAATCATTCTTACTGTCCACTCCAAATTGACATTGAGCCACTAACTGACATCTTTGGAATTGGACACTTAGGTAAAATGCCCAACCACACTTTCTTAGTACATAGAGACCATCCCACACATTCTCAACTACAAGACCTGAGCATGATAATGTTACAGTGGTCAGAATACAAAGACTGATTGAAGTTCAGACTGTTCGTGTCCATTGTTTTCCTCTTGCTGGTATGTCTGCCACTGTGTTGGAGAAAGAAAATATATCACCTTGAATCATTTGCTTCTTTACAAAGTCATTTGATTGTCCCGTAGTGGGGAGGTCCTGTAGTGCTTGCAGGCTAACTGACAATTTCTGTGACCATGTCCCTGTGTATATGTGCTTCCGTGGCTGGAGGCAAGAAAACTGCAGGAAGGTGACTGCACTGCTATTAACCTATGTCTGTGGCTGCTGTTACCTCTTATTTTTATTTCTATATGTGTCTAGAATATTGTGAGTAGTCAATATATTTGTGGAATAAGACAACAAACTCTTACATTCAATTTTAAAAAATAACTTGCTCTTTTATATATCGAGATACTTATTAGATTTACTTGTTGCAGTTTTACCATGTGTCAACATCATATTTATGATTAAAGATTCCCTAAATTTTATGTACCTACCTTGTAAGTTTCTTTAAAAATGTTTTTCTTTTCTACCTTCTGCTTATAGATGTCATTGCTATTGAGACTTCCTATTACAGACCCATTCTTCCCTACCCCCCCGCCAACACACACGCAGATCCCCACTTTTCTGTTTTCTTTCACAATAGTGGTGGGTATGTTTATCGTCTACAAAGACCCTCAGGAGCGTAAACCTCAAGAATCTTCGCCCTTACCCCTACACATGGTGCATTCTCTCCTTTGATTTTGGAGGCCAGCCCAGAGCTATGAAACGACACCATGAACTTCAGCTTCATAAGGAAGGATGAGTAAGTGCTCTGCAGGAAGTCAAAAAGCTTTTAAAAAGCATTGAAATTTGTGTCTGTAACAAAATGATGAATGATGAGCTGTCTTTTGCTGCTAGAGCATTGGCTAGAAGGGCAAGTTGGACCTCAGTTGTAAAAAGACTTTGAATACCACTCTTGGAGTTTTGTCTTTAATTTGTAAGATGGCAATAGGAAAAACCATTAATTTGTAAGATGACAATAGGAAAAACCACCTATAGAATAGGGTGATCTTACTTGGCTGCATTCTATAGAGATAACACTAATATCAAGGAGAGGTGGATAGCAGATCAGAGGGGAAAAAAACTGAGGACAAGAAGACAAAATGAGGAGTTTGCTACTGTAGTCTAGGACTGCAGTCTCCAATCCCCAGGTCACAGACCCGTACTGGACTGTGGCCTGTTAGGAACCGGGCCACACAGTAGGAGGTGAGCTGCTCTTCTAGATTTTGTACTACTACCTCAGTTAATTCTTATCACTTTCTATTTAATCTTTAGTAGAGTCAGAGCTGGCCCAATTAGGGGAGGAAGAGGTTCAAATTTTAATTCATAATGTTTTAAATAACCAACAATGAGTTTCTGTGCTCTAGGAATTGAAATCTAATTTACTATGGTCAGAGAAGAGAGGAAGCAGATGAAATTTGGAATAGCCTGGAACTCCTCACACCAACGATTCCTCCCAACCCTGTACTAGACATGTGCTCCACGTCCCATAGATGGGTCCTGGCTGTGCAAAGTTACAGCATCAACTCCCTCACCTTCCGTTTCTCCCTACCACACGCTGCCCAACTTTCATGGAATGAGTAACCATGGTGAAAGACAGGATTTATCATTCATTGTTCTGGGGAGGGCGGTTAGAAACATTGGTCCTTCTTTATGCTTCCTCAAAACTGGACTTGACTTTTTATAGGAAGAAATTGAATGCAAGCTAAATTTTCTTGTTGGTGAAGAAAACTGGACTATTGCTATGTATTTCTTGATCCACCTTAAAGGTGATAAATCTAGCATAAAATTATAAATGAAACTCCTATTTTTCTTGAATATTTTAATATCTGGACATGACCCTTAGAAAACTCTGTCTAGAAATAACTGATGTAAACTGATGTTGATATGTTTCAAGGAGGAAAATCCGTAAGTGGCAGGATCTACTTTGCAACCTACTCTTTCTTTCTAAGAGATTTGTATATGAAAAAATCCACATACTTTTACTAACATATGTAGGCAAAGGGCTTTGAAATCATATCTTTTAGTTAGGGTCCTGATTTTAAGGTAATGGGGGTGCACTTCTATATAATTATCTGTATAATCCAAAAGGACATGAACATTTCCATCTAGAGACAGTCATCTCTTTGAAATGTTTACTTATCACTAGATGTCATCCTGAATGAAAATTTATATGAAAAAAACATTTAAATGATCACAATATTATATATAAGTGCACAGTCACGTGCCAAATAACAGCGTTTTGGTCAATGATGGACCATATATACTATAGTAGTCCCATAAGATTATAATGGAGCTGAAAAATTCCTGTTGCCTGATGACTTTATATCATTGTAATGTCATAGCACAACACATTACTCATGTGTTTGTGGTTATGCTGGTATAAACAAACCTACTGTGTGGCCAGTCATATAAAAGTATAGCACATACAATCACATACAGTGCATAATACTTGACAATGATAATAAATGACTATGTTACTGATTTCTGTATTTACTGAACTTACTTTTTATCGTTATTTTAGATGTGTACTCCTTCTACTTATTAAAAAAAATAAGTTAACTGTAAAACAGCTTCAGGCAAATCCTTCAGGAGATATTCAAGAAGAAAGTATTGTTATCATAGGAGATGACAGCTCCGTGCATGTTATTGCCCCCAAAGACCTTCCAGGGGGACAAGATGTGGAATCGGAAGACAGTGATATTGCTGATCCTGACTCTGTGCAGGCCTAGGCTGATGTGTGTGTTTGTGTCTTAGTTTTTAACAAAAACACGGGGAGTGACTACTTGAAAGTGGATTTAGTGAATTGAATGGAAGCAGAGCTTCCAGGAATGTAAACTTGGCCCAGGGCTCAGGTGAAGAGGACTGAAATTCTGGAATGTTCAGGCCCCTTGTCTCTGTGCCTGGGTGTCCTCTTCATCCCTAACGCTCCTGTCCCTCCTGTACACACAGGGTCCTGTGGCTCTTCTCCACACACCGGCACGTGAACTTTAAGAAGAGAGGACCGGCGCCCAGCTGCCCTTTTTCCCTACCCATTTCTTTGAAAGCCTGCGATGGGATGACTGATTTCACATCTCGATTTTGTGTTTCACGCCACATTTTACAACTTGACGTTCAATGTTCTGCCTCGGTCTTCATCTTCAAACTATTCTCTCTTGAACAAAAACAATTCCACATCCAGAATGTACTATGAAATATAAAATAAGAAAATTTTCTCATGTGAGCATTTTTAATAAAATTATTTCACTAGTCTGAACACTGCTTACAAAACATAAAGCTGCAAGAAAACCTGTATAAACTCTACATAATCAAAGAAATGTGTTGTATGTTTTTCAGTTCAATTTAGCAAAAAACAGCAATATACACGATCTGAATATTTCAACTAAAGAACTTCTTAGACATAAATCAAACATTGAAATTAATACTAGAATTATTCGATTTTTATGATTTTTTCCTCTGGTTTTGTGGTAGTTTTGTATATTTAGTTGCAGCATTTTTAGGTCTCATAATTTTTTAAAAAAATATTAGAGCATTTTTTTCATAAAATAAAGTTCCTTTGCTCTCATATTACCTACAAAAGCATGTCTTGACTTGTTGGACTATAAAAATATTAATGAGTTTATGATTTGTCAGACAGATGAAATCCTTTGGACACAAAGAAATGAGTGACAAGAAGCAGATATGACTTGAACCTCCTGCAACCGTCCTCCTTTTCTGCTTGAGACAGAGTCGTGTGTTCATAATCAAGGGAATTTAGGGACTTCTTGAGGTTAGCTGGAATTGGGTTTCAAAACAATATTGGACTTTTCATGTTTGAGTAGCACAAAGACAATTATTTGTCATAGCCGTTGCTGCCTTAGGGAATAACAAAATTAGGGAATTGTATTTCAAAAATATACAGTTTACTTTCCACATTATTTTAAGCTAAGTCAGTGTATAACTAAAGTGAAGTATCTTGTCTTTCTTTTTTAAGCAGAGGTAACAGGTTTATGCACAGTAGCAACTGTTCTTTCTTTAAATTTTCAAATTTTACTACAGGATTAACCCACACCTCTTGATGCAAATACATTGATACCTGGTTAGTTTATTTAGGACTCTGTGGTTGACTGGCATCTTCCTGGTCATCTGCCCCCCAATGAAGTTTTATTGTGCATCCACATTCTTAAAGAATCTTAAGATTTGCAGAATTTCAGTTGAAACTGGGTTTGTCCCAGAGAAATTAACAAATTCTGAGAGAACTGATAATTTTCTAATTCATGCATTTACCCACTTATCAAGGATGAATGCCATATCATTCAGGTTTTAGTTCAAGATTTTGTTTTGGAAATTGGTTACTGACTCAAATTGTGATGGGTAATGTTTGTCATCTTATATTTTATAAAAAATGTTTATTGAATGTGAATTGTTCATTCTCTGGTTATAATCCTGCTGAATGTTTGCCACCACTATCATGTAGGGGATTTTCTCTAACATAATAGTCCTTATCCATTTTCTTGGGCATTTTGGGTTGCTAGTCGATGTGTTTACTGAAAAGCTCCATATGGCCACTGTATATACTTAGGGTAGGGAACTACAACATCATTTAGATGATCATAATCTTGTTTTAATGTTGACAGATGACATATGTCTAATATATGTTTATACTTATGTATTGTAAGTACAGATATACATCTGGATTTATGTCTTTATATGTTTTATGCCTTTTAAAAATTATAAATATTTAAACATTTAATCAGATCTCTTCCAATGAATATATAATGTTATATTGGAAAGGGTGATAATTACAGTCTATATAAACAATAGCTATATTTCTTGTATTTAGAACCTAAGAGAGATAATTCAAAAATGAATGAGTGACCAAGGTTGATAGCATCAAAGTTATTTATTTATTTAAAAAACAAACAGAATATATGTTTATTTGACCAAAAGCCTTAAACTGCCAAAACTTAAAGAATAAGATATAAAAAATCATTGATTTCAGTTATATGATAGTGTTTAATTATCAGTTGGTATAATTCTAATTTAATATCATTAGAATACATGAAATGTACATGTTGAGTCCATAGCTATATAATTCCCTGTTAATGTAGTTAAGATAATACGGTATTTAACCAACTCTCCCAAAGTGATGTACATAAGCATAGGACTGTAATTCACTGATCATTTGACTCTTTAAAAGTTCTTTGTTATAACATCTCTTTGTTTATATCTTGGATCCAGACATTTGTGTAAAAAGCAAAAGCATTATATTTAGCATTTCACCCAGCAGCTTCGAAATGTTCATTGCCTGGTATTACTTAGAAACCATTATAAGGTGTTGTTTAGATAAGGTGACCCTGCTATCTTCAAAATTGACCTTACATTGGAGCTGATTTGATTAAATGGCTTTAGGTTGTAGTCAATAAATAATCTTGGTGCTAAGGAAACTATCTAAGACCAGCCTTGGATGAAGGGCTATACAAACTACGACATCAACACCTTACTCTTTCTTTGCTTCCCCCACCCACAACCTCATTGTTTAATTAAGAGAGGACCCATGTTCTGTGCATCTATAATAATAATCAACAACAACAAACAAACAACAACCAAAACCTATTTGCTTTCATTTACAAGTGTTCTCTGGTTGGTTTTAGATATTAATGTAAATAAAACAGTCCCCTAGTGAGTGGATCTGAAACATAAATGTGTATCAGGATTGGGGGCAGGGAGAGTGCTGTTGAAACTCAGATTTCTGGGCCCTACCCTCAGAATTTCTGAGTCCGAGAGGTCTCACTGTGACCTGAGGATTTGCATTTCTAACAACATTCAGGTGGTGTGAATGCTGCTGATCCTTTGAGAATCAAGTTTCTGGGTTCTGCTTGGAAACAGTTTTGAATAATGTTTTCAGAACAGTAGTGGTCCCTGCAAGAAAGGTTTATTCTTCTGTAATTCCCAGAAAAGAATTACACAAATGTTGTTCATGTATGTGTGTGCTTTTATGACACTGTTTGGATTGCCAGATGTAATACAGGACATCCAGTTAAATTCGACTTGAAGATAAACAGTGAACAGATTTTCAGTATAAGTATGTCCCATGGATAAATTTACTAAACTTGGAAACTCTACATTTGAATCATGAAAAGTTAATTCCTACCCTATTTGTTTTGTACTAAAGTACAATCTTTTTAATTAAGCAAAGTGTCACTTTAATGAAAATATATACATATATGTGTATAATCTATAGATATATTAAAGTTTCCATGATTTCTGTAAGTGTAAATCAAATTTGAGATAATTTTTTAATTTAAATAATTAGATTGCAAATTTGAGATGATCACTTTTAGTGAATTATGAGGTCTGATTTGATTCCTTAAATGTGTTTTAAAAATGCTCCCCCCCAAATTGGGGCAAGTGCCGCAGTGTTCAAACAGCAAGCTGATTTGTCTTTGCCTACAGAGGTTTAGAAGACAATGCAGCTCCGTGGAATGAGAAAAACCACAGCAACTGTGGAGACTTGGAGCCGTGTATCATATCAGCTGTAATCATGAGTCATTGCAGGACTTTGAGGAAGCCAACTGTCTCCCTTTTCTAACTTGTAAAGAGACTGCTAGGGAACAAGGCTGCACATTTGGTAAATATTAGACTTCAGAAACTCAGTGTTGAATTGGGGCTCCTTGATCACAGATAGCTGATGGATGACAATCCAAGTTACAAAGGTGTTGTCCATGTGGATCTCAAATGACGACTGAATAGAGGGCCATGTTTTGTATTGATGTATAACTTCTGGGAACATGGGTTGGAGTTTCAGGAGTTAAGCAGCATCAGGTCTATAATTTGTTAAATGAATCAAAATTCTACTGCAAAGCTCGTGTTTTCATCTTCCCTCCCATGCAAAAGAACCTAACAGACAGAAATTGACTGCAGTGTACTTTGGCATGCACCCATGTGCTTGTTATTCATTGAAAAGACAATGAGTCGGAAAGGGAAAGCCAAGTGGTGGCTATCGTTAGTGGGATTTCATTAATATATATTTTTTAGCCACAATATGATTCCTTTAACGGACTCAAAAGGAAAAGATTTCCCTTGTGCTTCCACCTTTTCAGGTAGAATCCAGAGCATGTAATGTTCCTTTGGGACAAGAGCTAATATTAATTATTAAGCTCAATATCTACTGCCTTAAAAAAAGTCTACTGACTTTTTCCTATACAGTAGTCAAAGTTGATGTATCTTTTTTTTGTTCCAGTGAGAACTCCCAGGTGAAGAAATGCTTTCCATGAAAAGCTGTGGAAATGGGAAGAAAATGATGGGGATTGTGGTGAACTTGGCACTTGCAAATGAGAGAAAGCTTTCAGGATATTATTCTTAAAAAATAAAAAGTGCCAGCTTTCCAGGATTTCTCAGAAATTTCACTCTAGCCTACAATTTACAAGAAGAAAATTTCCTCAAGCTTTTTGGAATGAAAGCTACTGGAGTGTTGTTTCGGGACGTTCCTGTTGAAGGAGCTTTGCCATTAGAGTTGCTGGAAATGAGACCATGTTCGTCGAGCTGCTCACTCACACCTCGGCTAAACAAATGTCCCTGTGTCTTTCAAACATTTTTGCAAAAAAAACCCAACCCATTTATATTCTTGGTAAAGAAAAGCTCTTATTGCATAGCTACTCCATAAAGAAGGGTTTGAAGGAAAAGGAAAACTCCTGGTATTTAAGAAGCCAACTTCTTCTTTTCTTTCTCCCTGAGTCCATGGCCGTTTGGTTTCCTGCCACCACCATTCACTACATGCCTGTCTCAAAGGCATCACTGCTGTCCGTGTCCCTCAGCACAGGGGCCATTTCTTGGTCCTCATGTGACTTCTCTCTCAGCAGCGTTTGGTAGAGATGGTGCTGTGCCCGAAAGCACTTTCTGTTCTTGGTTTCCAGGATGCCACCTTGCCTGGGCTCCCTCCTGATGTCTCACTGTTCCTTCCCAGGCTTCTCTGCAGGTTTCTGTGTCTCCTGGGCCTCTCCAAGGCTAAGACCTTGTGCTCTTTACTTTTCTGTTCACCCTCCCAGGTGATCATATCTAGACTTGTGACTTTATCGTCTATCAGGTGTTTTCCAGATTCGTATCTCTAATCCAGACTTCTCCCCCTTGGCACAAATATTCAACTGGTGTCTTGACATTCCCACTTGACACTCTTACTGAAAATGCTGAATGGTTTCTGATATTTGACCCCACTCACAACCCACCTCCTCTCAGGTAGTGGAGTCTCAGGCCTGATACCATGGTGCCATCCTTGACTGCCTCTTTCTCTCTTTCCTTGTTCCCTGGCCATGCTGTCTAAAATGTCATCTGAGCCACCATCCTGGTATTTCATATTCATGTTTTCTTCTTAGCATTTAGGATTACCTAACACACCATACATTTACTTTTTATCGTATTGCCTGTTGCTCTCCAGGCAAATGAAGTTCTACCAGGGAAGAGATTTTTGTCTGTTTTGTTCAGCCCTATATTCCTAGACCAGGAGCAATGCCTGATGCAGAGTAGTTGCAAAATTAATGTTTGTTGAATAAATGAATGAATGAACAACAAATCACATTGCAGATAGCCTTTACTCAATTTCAGTGAGATCAAAACAGTTAAATAGACAAATCTCAGTCAAGTGGTAAAATGATAACTTCGGACGTCAGACGCTGCAGCTGGAGAGGGGGTTGGTCAAAGCTGGAAAGGACACAGGAACCAACCAGGACAATCAGAAGCAAAGACTTCGAAATAATCGGGGAAACTTCCAGTTAACATTCCACCCAGGAGTTATTCTGTTTCTATTCAAACCAGAGAATTCTGTAAAATTTTTCTCAACTATTTTGTCATTGTTTTTTTGCACCAGGTATTTTTACAGAGGGCTCTGATATGAGAGAGGAGTAATTTTTCTGGTGCTTAAACAATATACAGAACAGCAATTAGGAGGTAAAAGTGCTGAAGTACAGAAACACAGCAGGTGAAATATATATAATTTGGAGACAGCTTTGAGATGGGAGGTGGACTGAGTGCCCTCCACATGAACACATCCAGCCTCATTTAGGAATCCGGCCAAGACCACTGAGAACTAATAGCAGAACCAAGACAAGGGGAAAGACATTCCCAAGCCTGAGGATGTCATTAGCAGCTGGTCATTTCTTAGGGCTTATTTCACATGTATATATTCTTTAGTATACTGCATAATATGCTTCCTTATAGTGTTCCACTGTTCTCCGCTTTCTTGTAATATATAATGCTTAGCTCAAAAGAGCACTTAATGTATTATCAGAGAGAAACGCTTGAACTGGTATACAGTGACTATCTTAGTATCCACATTTAGGAAAGAAGGAAAGAAGCACTTTCTTACAGAATGGCAACCAAATAAGATCCATTATTTGGAAGGGCTGCCCCCTTTTCATGTGAATAGGTCACAGTGGTTTAGAATGTTTGGAGAAGATTCATGGAAAAGTTGGGATGAGAGATATGGACCACAAGGGATTTATTGCCAAATATAAATCTTTTTTTTTTTTTTTTTGAGACAGGGTCTTGCTCTGTTGCCCAGGTTGGAGTGCAGTAGCATCATCGTAGCTCACTGCAACCACAAACTCCTGGGCTGGCTCAAGTGATCCTCCTGCCTCAGCCTCCTGAGTAGCCGGGACTACAGGTGTGCACCACTGTACTTGGCTAATTTTTTTATTTCTCGTAGAGACGGGTTCTCACTATGTTGCTCAGGCTGGTCTCAAACTCCTGATCTCAAGTGATCCTCCTGTGTTGGTCTCCCAAAGTGCTAGGATTACAGGCATGAGCCACCACACCCAGCTTTATTTTTGATATTGTATTTATATTTAATATTATTCTTCCAGAAAATTGCGTGGCCACCAAGTGCTAATCTTGATTGATAGCTAACTATGCACCAGGCCTGTTGACCACATCCATATGTGTATAATCTCATTTAGTGCTCACAATAACCCTAGGACATTGTAGGGAATTGGTGTGAGTGACAGTATGAAGGGAGGGATGCTTGCAAGGAGTTTGGGGAACAGTGATGAGCACTCAGGTAGCAAAGGAACGGAGACTAGTTTGGAAAGGAAGGTGGATTTGCTATGGTAACAGGCACTATCTGCGACTCGTAGCTCCCTGCTTCCCTGGGAATTGTTTGGGGCTCTCTTCTACTTATAATTCCTGGGTCTCTTGTAATATACCAGTGACTTCCAGTATCACTATTCTTCAATAAGGCCATGGCAAACTGTTCCTGGGTTTCAGCAGTAGAGAAAGAGAAACTACCAAAACAAATCATAAGGGAGGAAGAATTGTGTCTGTGAAGGTGGGAGATTAATTGACAAGCTATGATTCTTTGTCATAAGCCTCAAATCTGTCCATGTAATTGAAATAACACAATAGGGTCCACTTACTTGTATATGTTTGATCATTGTATGAGAAACAAAATCTTAGGACCAAGTAACTCAATTTTTGGAATAGTTCCTAAGAAAATCTACAAATGTTTTTCTTGTCACTAAAATAATAATATACTTGGGCTATTTCTTCTAATGTTTTCATAAATTTACTAGCCATCTGGCTTAACAGGCATAACTTACTTCTACCCATCTTTATGCCTCCTCCTGGAAGCCTGTCTGGTCTGAAGGACTTAATGGCTTACCCCTTCCCTCCCCCACCTAAAAATCTCAACTGCAATCAACAGTCAAGTTCTTTAAGCATTGAAAGAATTTAGCTCACTAAGGTAATGGGTAATAGAAAGTCAACTCCTTAAAACAGACTTCCCTTTCTCCTCCCTGCCTTCTTTGCACCACCACCTCTACGCTGCCTTATTGCCTGCACAGGGCTCTGCACGCAGAAGGTGCTTAACACAGGCTTTTTTATTGAGTATTTAGTAACATTCATGAGGTATGTTGTTGCTGTTGCTGTTGCTGATGGGGGGAGGAAGAGTGTTTTTACAGTAACTAGTGGTATTACAAAGTTCACAGATAAATTTTCCTGTTGGTATACTTCTAAATTAATGTGTGACACTTCACTGGATATCACTTTGAACACAGCTATAACTTCTGAAGAAAATAAATCACTGAATCAGACAGTGTTTATTAGCCAATGTGCTGTTATTTCCTAAAGCGCTACTTCTACTTGTGATAAAATTGGCAGCCAGGGGAGATAAAGAGAGTATTTGAAAGCGCGACATCCGCAGGTCCTACATGGATTGCAGAAATATGTTGTGTATGACATGAAATTTTCTGTTCGTTAATTTCACCTCTTTGCCTTAGAAAAATACTATTTTAAAAATATTCTTTATCTTTTCTATAACTCTGTTTAATTAAAGCATTTCACAATGACTATATTAAGAGGAAAATCACATTCATCCAGTTATTCTTCTTTTCAACCACTAGCTCCTGGTGTTTGCAAATTATAAAATGGTTTCTAATCTGTTTTTCATTGTATGTTCTATAAAACAGCCTTCTCCCCAGTCATGGGCAGCGTATCTCAGTTTTATGATTGCTTTTTGTTGCCGCTTGGGGAGAGAGAAAGGGGCCTGTCAAATCTCAAGAGATCGAGGGCTAAAGAATCACAAATAGTCATGGAGCAGGCTGGAAGCACGCTGTCCGGCTTGAAGCCCACCGGGTTCTCTTTCATGTTGCCTTCTACTTGCTCAAGGGAACCTCCTCAAGGACCCGGTGATTTTTAGGTTTTGCCATGCATGCTGGATTTGGGAGCTCATTTGGCATTAATCTCAACAAACAACGACAGGGAGCACCTAAGAGGTTTGCATGGTGGCCTGTGCCTGTGTGGCAAAGCCGGTACCTCCATGAATTCTGGTGGGTTCACTTCTTTACTCCCACACAGAAGCCAAGGTCTCAGTTCATCTACATGCCTTGGCAGTGCCTCAGACCTGTCTCTGAGAGTCTTGCAAACATCCCCTTTTTCAGTCAATTGTTCGCCTTCTCCCCTCTTCCTCCATGCCTCATAGTACTACCAGGACCAGCAAGGTGCGAAGAAGAAATGCTCTGTGATGAATTAGTTTGGGCTGGTGTGGGCGAGAGCACCTGGTAAGTTCCTTCATAGATCTGGGAAGGGTGACGTAGAAGACCATTTTCTCTTCCAGTGTACATTCAAAGTTAGATAACAAATGGCCCTTAAAAAGAAAAGTATGAATTCAAAGCATTAAAAAAATTACACACAAAATGCATTCATCTTCATGAAAAAAATACAAAATGCTACGATGACTATCCTGCATTTCCAAGAGGTGATGTGACCTTTGCGCTTTCTGAGAGAGCCGGCCGATGGCGTCCTTGAACGCCTTTGTCACATCCTCTTCCTGCGCATCACTAGCCTTCCAGATAGGATTTGTTCTTGCAACACCTTCAGTCTTTTGAAATGTGCAGACTCCTTTATGAATTTCATGTCAAATTTGGAGCTCTTTCTTAAACTATTGCTGTAAATATTGTTGGACGCTGTCTTTTATCAGAAACAAGCTAGCTGAGTAAGGTGCATCTCTTCTTAGGGCGTCTTCAGAGTAGGCGATGGAAATGAATTTCCTGGCCGCCAGTCTACTTGGGCTCCTGGTGGGTGCTGGTGGCACACCCACAGCACAGTGAACACATTCACACATCCCCACGCGTTGGACTAAGATTTCTCCTCTCATACATTACTCACAGCTTGCTGCGAAAAGAGTGCTTCTGCCGTCTCCTAACCTTGTCCAAATGTAACCTCCCGTTCACAATTATGCATAATTTGGATGGAGTGTGCTGCACCATGAGAAGTCGCCGTCTGGGGAAGTTGTTGTCGCTGGGATTGAGTTTAAACTAAGATGGCTTAGAAGGAAAATTGGTGAACAACAACATTTCTCTACTTTCTTTTGCACAACAGCTGGGAGGAATCAGTTCATCCTACGAGCCCAGGCTGCCGCTGGCCAGCTGGCTGGGAGCATGGCCGAGCGCAAGCGCCAGATCCTGAACAGCTGTATTACTGCTTATCCATCTGCAGCACACACAAATGCCAAACCCCACAGTAAGTGGGGAGGGGATCCCTTTAAAAAGAGATTTTCAAAGCCACAGAGAAAAAGCATTTTCTCTTGTCGTGCACACACTTTGATCTCATATGTTCATGCTCCTTTTCCACTCCTCTGCTGGTCTGGACACATCTTTTAGACTTGAATCAAAATAATAACGGAATAGTTGACTTGGTCAGCTTTAGGAAATCATTTTTTTTCAGATAACTCATAAAGAAACCCAACACCTGTATCTATTTTTTAAAAGAATCATGTAAGCATTTAATTTGGAAAAACCTTTCCTGAAGTTTGAAAATCATTATTTATGTCTTAGATTTCATCATGAAACCACATTTTGAACTTTGAAAAGCACAGAATAAGTACCTTTGGGAACTATTCCAAGATTTTCTTCATCTCAGTAATTTTAGAAGTTAATAATCCGCAGTAAGGAACACCATATCCCAAAAAGACCCTCTGGTCTTATTCTTTCTTTTCCAAGGTCACTGAAGATCATGAGAATTGAACTTGTGGAACAGTCTGACCAGATATTCCATTTTATGAAGAGATACTCATTTAAGTAAATGTGAATTCTAGAATGAGGATTGTTTAGTATAGTCAGTCACTTACAGAGATTGTTTCCTGCTGGAAATGAGAGGAAAATATTTTCCCACTCTTTTGTGGACATCTCAAAATATAGATGGCAAGGGGCCAGTGGTCATGAGAATGTGGGATGGCGCTCAGTGGTCGCCCAGAGATGGCAGAGCTGCCCTCTCAGAACCAAGTCCATCCTTGGAGCTGGGGCGAGTCTTTTATGAAAACACAGTTGCCATTCTGGTGACTTTTCTTGGCAAAGCTCTCATTGCTGTTCTGGAAGTGGTGATGGGAATACAATATTTTCATTGTGTTTTTTCCCTTTATCTACTTTTTACTTTGATTTATGAGTTTCCCCCATTACTATTCATAGAAATATTTCACATTAACATATTACTTTAGTGTTTAAAAATGCCTATTCCTAAACTATTTCATTTGAAGACATACTCAATGCAGAAAACTATGATGTCCTTTGGAAAGTGACACATGCTGGAACTGAACTGACCAGGTCAGCACTGTTTGGTGACATATGTATATATTATCCTAAATAGAAGCCAAGGAGCCACATGGCATAGATTTGCATGGAGTGACATTCAAAAGAGGAGTTTAGCTGCCAAGCAGTAGATAAAAAGGAATTTCATTTTTCAAAGAACATTGAAGAGAAGCCATATCTAATTTTCAGCAACACTTCTCAAGAGCTCCCTTTCTCCACTTTCCAACTGTTTACTCGTTCTCCAGATTCTGAATCACAAAGAATTCAGAGGCTGGAACAGGTTGGCAAAACCTTTTGCTAACATCACAGGTGTAATGTGTGTGTGCTTACATGAGTATGTATGTCATTAATACACATGATACTCATGCAGATATAATACTGCTCATGTATGTGTGTATATACATACACATGCATTGCCTAACACACATATATAATGCAAATGAATACATAATAATACATGCACATATATGCATACGTGCAAACACATGCATACATGTGTTTCAGTGTAAGCATAGATATTCATATAAAAACTACTGCAAGTAATTGTAGCTACACACACTTGTTAGTTATCTTAGGATAAGATAATTATCTCCCAAAGCCCCCATCTTCAAATCCCATCACATGGGTGGTTAGAACTTCAACATATGAATTGAGTAGAGGAGGACACAAACACTCAGTCCATAACAGAGGCTATCCATAGTTCCATTTCAGTAACTATTCTAGGCATATGAAATATCTTGATGGGAGGTTTTCAGGGACCTGCAGCTTTGTTTCTGTCCCCTAACACTGAGGTGGCTGAATTGCAATGGGCAACATGATCAATGTAGAGGTAGCACAAATGTCCTTTTGGAGTCCCCTGGGGTGAAAAGCAATATTAATCTAGAAATGGAAAAGAACCCTTCAACCTAACATGCTATTTTCAATTTAGTGCAGATGATAGGAAAAAGAGGCATACACAGAAATTAAAAGAAAAACAAATCCAAAACAGATGTCAGGAAATACTTTGCTCCCCAGAGGAAGAAAAAAAATAGATGAGAAGAATATTTTCACAAAGCAGTTTACTGAGTTAAGAAACCGTGATCATCATTTAAAAATAGAGACCCGGTGCTGGGCTGGGCGTGAGGTAGGCAGACACTAAATTTAGAGCGAGGAACGTGACCTTCCAAAGAGAAAAATGAACTCAGTGTGAGTTAGTTCTGTTTATTATGCCCCACTGCCCTACTGCCTCAGTCTCTCCTTGGGTGTTTGAAAAGGTGTACTCAAGTTGTGTTTATGAGACAGGAAATACATGTTTTAGCAGGAAATAAATCTGTCCCCACAGACACACATGGCTGTGTATTTCATTAAGTTGGGAGCCTGCTGTGCCCCTTTCACCTTTGTTTCCACTTTAGATTCCACCACATTGACAGAGTTTTGCAGACAAGGGTCTCATGGCTGGTTTTCTGAATGACTTCAGGTCAGGTTTACAGACCAAAATTTCCTGAGTGATTATGGTGAGTAAAGTCCCCATTCAGCCTCGTGTTTAACACTCTCTCTTATTTCAAGGGTGAGAGCAGTATGGGCTGAGAAGTTGAGGGGAAGTTTTGGACCAAAAAAATTTTAGTTTATTTTAGAAATGCATGTCCAAGAAGACCAAACATTTTTAAGCTTCTCAACGTATCATTGTGGGTTTCTTCATGTCGGTATCTTTAAGTCATTCTTCAAAATGATTCGAGAAGTAAGGCTGCTTAATAATGATGTATGATAGGCTACAACTTCAGAAGTTGAAAGTTTTGGTAAATTCTGCCTGAAGTTAAAAAAAAATTGTAATCCCTGATGTTGAAGGTATTCACAATATGGTGGAAAGTCAGTGGAATACTTGCAGTGTGGTATGGTAAGTCCTGACAAAATTGCATACGAAGTCCTCCTTGATTGACATGTTCCCAGTGCCTAGCACAAAACTTGGAATGTAGTAAGTGCTCCATAATGTCTGTTCAAATTACTTCTTTTTCTTTGTTTTCCGTGCAATACACTATTATTTGATACACCTAGCATCTTTCCTGGAATTGTTTTGTAAGAAATTCTCTGCTTCCATTGTCCCTGCCCCACAAAATATGTTATAATTCCATCCTCAGAGCTCCCATAAACCTTTGGGCATTCTGCTATTATTGCAATTATAATATTCAATTGTGGTGATGCATCTATTTGTCTTTCTCCCTCAAAAAAAGCCACCACCTAGGGAGATCAAGAGCATGTGCTATTGCATTGCATTGTTTTTAGATACTGGTACATGTTTTAGCATAGAGTTAATGGCCAATAAAAGTTTATTGAACTAAAATGATCTGAGAAATTGTCTTAGTTTGGATTTACCAATAAAGGGAGACTGAGATAAAGTCTTGGGTAGAGACGGTCTATTTGGAAGATGATTACGAATGTGAGGGCATGGGAAAGTGAAATAAAGATGGTGAAAACCTAATAAAGGGTGCGTTGAGCTGGGTATCACTGTAAGCAAGTGAAGTGCAAGCCCTGTGAGGACTCTCTGAAAAATTGCATAGCACGTAGCTCAGGATTCTCTTCCAGGGAAAGACAGGCTGAGGCTTTTATCTACTCATTGCTCCACTCGTTGGTAACGTTTGCCGTGGGGACCACACCCCACCACCTCTGGGATGACTCAGCTGCCCAGACTAGGTAAGGCTTTGGAGAAAACATGAGACAAAAAAGTGAGAGTTGCACAGGACGGCTTGAGCTGGGGAGCTGTCAGCCTTCGGGGATCCGCGCATCCCCGCTGCAGCTCAAAGCAGAGGCGGGCAGAGGGGTGAAATAGCGTCTCCTCAACCCTCGGGAAGTATTTGTGGAATGGGTTGATGAGTGACTGAGGAATGAATGAAAGGTCCCGAGAATGTTCAGAGTGGGTGGACTACGCGCGTCCAACGAACACCACGTGGTGAACACGGAGTGGCAGACTTCATGGACGAGTCTAGCTGTCTTTCTTCCTTCCTGCAGGCTGATCAGTAACTTCTTTAGAGGGTCATGCCTCAGAAAATGCAGAACTGCGAAGCTGATTGACAGCTGCAAGTGCGTGCTTTGCGGAAGGAGGAGGGAGCGACGAGATGTCTTTCTTGCTGCTTCACGGAGCAAAGAGGGGCGTGCTCGCACGTCTTTACACACGCGTGGGCTCCTGTTCAGCTCTCACATTTATAACCCCAGGCCTCTGGCGCCTTGTGTTAAATTGTAGAAGTAATAAAAAACCTGTATCATAATTTGTCTAGTGTCTTTGAAAACTTTTAGATATTTACTTACTGATCCTAACCGTGTCTTCTCTTGCACCAGAGAGCTCACATCCAAGGTGAGAAACCTGTGATGGAGAAAAGAAAGGACCCACAGTCAGTGGTGAGGAGAGAAACACTTTTCCTGACTTTTAACTCCGAGTTTATCTACTGAATCCAGCAACGGTACTGAGTCACGCAAGCAAGTCCTTTCATAAGAGGCAAAGCGAAGACACTTGCTAAAAAGGAACAATAAAAATTATCCAAATAATGTGACCATCTAAATGTTTTGGTGGTCTCTTTGTGGCAAACTTTTTTTCAGAGATTTTATTTGTAGAATATTTTTGCCCTCAAATTATGTTTGATTTTAGAATGAAAGGAAACTTGATATTTTACTTGGTAGAGAATTAACCTGATTTTGAATTTAAAGGTTGGGTTTACACAAAGGAGGAGGGTGATATTTAAACCAAAGAGAGGGTTTCAAAGATTTGGAAAGCTGTCTAATTGGAGACATAATGCTATATTTTAAAAATAAATGAGCTGTGTATTTTCTGTAAGACATATTCAGACTAATAGTACATGTTATTCACCTTTAGATTGTTGAATCAATTTAGAAATATAAAAAGATATATTTCTAAGTAAGGACACATCATGTTCTAGCAATGAACCGTGCAGCAGGGAGCCACCAGTGCCTGTGCCATTGAGTCACTTTGGGATCTGAGGTGAATCAAACCAAATACTTGAGAAATAAGTGGAAAGAAGACCCTATTTATGAATAGATTGACTTGAGATATGAGAAATACAAGTGCTAGGAGGTACTTCTGGAAATTTGTTTTTGAGTGTGTCTTCACAAATCAGCTGAATTAGGACAGCTTTATTGATGGGAAATTTCAATTCTGTCCAATCAAATTCTGAGCAGTGACCTTCTTATGGATAAACCCAAGCTGTACAAATAATGATATACTAGGTAACAAAGATTAAAGCTATTTAGAAAAGATAAATTCTGTGATATTAGAGCAGAATGGTCAATAATTTATTTGGTCTGAAACACACTCTGCATATCTGCAGAAGCTAAATAGGGTAAACCAGGGAGCTTGATATTTATCCTAGTCTTAAAAGAGTAAGATAATGAGAAGACCAGCTAGATTTTTTCAAAGTTTTGAGTTATTCACATAAATATGAAATAATACAAAGTGCAGTTATGGTTCATTCTCCACTGAAGGCTAGGAAGGCCCATCTCTCTCACCTTTCTGACACTGATCTTAAATAAGCCAGAAAAAAAAAATGAATTATCATTTAAAGAAATCACATCATCTCTGGACCGGACAGAGCATCAATATTCACATTTAATTACTCATATGAGACATAAGACTTCTCTACAACATCCTTATCAATAGTCTTCAGGTATGTGCTTGAGTTTCAGTATTATTTCAGTATTATTCAATATTTGAAGCATTCCAAACCTCTGAAAACAGTTTATTTTGTATTGAGATAAATGATTTATCTGATAGCTTACAATTCATTAAGTATTGCTGAGTATATACTTAGATATTCTTAAAATGTAGTCTCAGGACATTCCAAAAATGATTTAAAAGTACAGAGTATTAAATTCATCATTTTATAAATTATGTAACTCTTATTGCAGCTGATAACAAATTGGCCTTGATTTGGCAGTAAGTCACATTACAATGCTAATTTATCAAAATCCAAATCTACCTATGACCCCACAAGGCTCTTCTATGCCTGCTACCACTGAGGCATGAACTCTCAATTGCCTCCTTGTAGAAGAAGTTTTGGAAGTTGAAGACTGTTTAATAATTTTTAATCCAGTGGGTAATTTTGCCCCTTACATACCAAGGTCTTCTGGCATGTTAGAGTCTACCTGCATATACCTCTTTCTCACCTCAGTGGCCTGGTGCACCCAGATTACATGGCCCATTTAGGCTGGACTGTGATATGGGCTGCTTCCTTTCCCTGCTGAAGTCACCTTTATGGCATGCTACTGTGCCAACATATAAGAGCAGTGGTTTCCAATCGGGGGTGATTTTGCTTTCCAAGTGATATTTGGCAATGTCTGAAGACAATTTTTATTGTCACATCTGTGAGAGGGGTGTTACTAGTATCTAGAGGATATTTTCCAGGGATGCTTTGAAACATTCTCCAATGCACAGGACAGCCCCCATGACAAGAATCATATAGCCAAAATGTCAATAGTGCTGCCACTAGAACCCCAATGTTAATCATTATCATTATCAATAATATCAAGTAAGTGCCTTCTTGTGTGCACCACTGCACATAAAGATTTGGATTTAGGTCTTGTCCTCAAGGTATTTATGCTCTAAAACAACCAATCTCAATCAGTGAAATATAGAATGCACTGAGAAACAGCACAAAAATAAATACAATCATGTTTATCATTGCACTTCACACTGACACATAACAGGAAGAGCTGTGGCAATTTCTTCTGTGAGATTAAATATCAGAAGTTCTTTAAGTTAGATTCACAGTTAAACCCACAGAAGAAAAAAATGTAAATACTTATGTGAATCGTGAGTGCTGGTTTCTAAAATGTGAACTTACCAGATTGATACAAGATATAACCCTCTTATTTAGGTAATACTAATTGTAATCCAAGAGAGACAAAGCTTTGTGTAAGACTCTTCCACATCTTTTTTTTTAATAAAAATTTGCCAACAAATTCTCAAATTTCAGATTGTATGGTTCTCTCTCAGCTTTTGTGAGGCTTAAACCTTAGATTGCCCCTATAGAAATGTATGTTTTTATGGAAGCATTAATTAGTTGTTAAAGGTAGGACTAGAGTATCCTGATGGATTTGTAAAGTAACTTAATGTAGTCTATTTTTTCTAAGTAATATCCATTTTTATTGCAATATTCCTTCAAAATTTAGGAGCTAGAATCCACAGCACTTGGTGACTGACTGCAAAGGGGTACAACAAGAATAGGGAGTACAGGATAATCCTCTGGGTCTTCCTTGAGCACCTGCATACATGGAAGTGTTACTCACTGGATATCAGGAGTTCAAATGTGGACAAATTCAGTTTGAGAAACCTGTCTGACGTATAAGTGAAAAGTTCCAGTTATACAGTTGGACCTAGAGCTCAGGAGAGATGTCAGAGTGGAAATGTAGGTCAGGAATGTTGCATGAGAAGTCATGGAATTAAACCAAAACATCTGTTGAAAATACACAAATTGAGGAAGTAAAGTCAGGAAAGGAAACAGAGATTGGTGGAATTCGAGGAGGGTGTGGAGAAATGGAATTAAAGAGAGCAGGGGGTTTGAAGGAGCAAGTCTTCAACCATGCTGTGTGCAGCAGAGTGGTCAATAAGACCACAAACGGTGTCCACAGGACACGCTTACATGGATACATGCGATCACTGTTGGGAATAGAACAGTACATTTAGCAGCAGTGGCTGAGCTACGGATAGACTGAGCTTGAGCCCTGCAAGGGGAGGCTGGGGTGCTGGGCAGTGAGAATATACCACTGAAACCAGTAGTCAACCAGCCTCTCTGTTGGTGTGAGATGTGTCAGGGAACAACAGGACCCAAATGCTGATGCCAAAAGAAAACATATCCCAAATACACTAGCTACGTTTTTCTGATGATTGTCTGTACTAGAGATGTGTCCACAACTGCGTAGCTGATGGGCGTGCTTCGGGTTGTCTCTCTTGCATGAGACCCTATTCAAGGCCACGGAAGGGCCCTAGCAATTTGGAATTCATCATTTCATATTAGTTTTGTCAAAGAAGGTATAAAAATTGTTGAGCTTTGGACTCTACAAAGCCTACACTAGCCCCAGATCTTTACCATGACTCAATGTGAAAAGAGATTGATGGATATATTTGTTTACATTTAAGGAAACTGTTAAGCATAATGTAGTATAAATTTAGTTCTATTCAGTACATTGTGTTCTAATCTTTAAAAAAATATTAAAATAAAAAACCCCCAGCATATCCTTCGAATATTAGGAAGTACCAGGTAAATCCAACTGTCACTTGTCATGGTGTCAAGATTATGTACGTAAGATAATAACAATCATTCAACATTTCACAAGAAGAATGAGTCTGTTTTCTGTTGCTCTGTATTTAGTCTAACACATACAATATGTTTAGATTGTTATCAGTTTAAAATGTAAACATCCAAAACTAAAGCTGTCCAGGTTGGCAGCAAACTATTAGAGGGTAAAGATGTGAACTATTTTTTTTAAGAATGCACTAGGAAGTTAATCATTAGAGTAATATGCTTACAGATTAGAATTCATGGTGAAAAGTAGAGATTGAATGACAAGTTTTGTTTGATAGGAGTGAATTAATACATGTCCCAAGAAGCACTGCAGAATCTGAAGCATGTCCATTTTATGGTTTATTTCAGGAGGCCACACTAAAGATTGGTTAACTAATAACCTATTTTTGACATTTGCAGGACAGGTATTAGATGAAAGCTTTCCCCCCCTCCCACCTTCTTGCCTTGTATATGTTGCCTTACTTTACTTTACTTGGACATGTTCTTCCATGCTATGAGTAGATGCAAAAATAAGTAAAACTCACCACTCCCAGTTTCTGGGTCTGGATACTCTAAGGTCAGGATGCAGTTCTTTTAACGTACTCACAGCACTGCAGACACTGTGGAGTAGGCTTTAGTTAAAGTGTGTAGGAGCTGGGCAGAGACAGCAACCTGGAAAAGTGACAGTGGCAGAGAGGAACAAGACCAAAAGCAAGAGAAAAAGGGCTGCTGAACTTGGGCTATCTGGTCACCCATAGCCTCAAGCCATTTTGATTTGAAAACAGAATTCTATGGTTTTGATTTCCATCTTCTCCTCTCTGGTTTTCTTTATTCTGCCTCCCTGCCTCCCTGCCTCCCTCCCTCCTCCCTTCCTACTTTCCCTCCCTCCTTCCTTCCTTCTTTCCTTTCCTTTTTCTTCTTGTGAAATAACTCTAAAGTTAAGCTGCTGCTGGCATCAACAATTTACAATTAATGGGCTAAAAGTTGCTTTTGTTTTTCCTAAGTTCAAAACCATTATGGCTAATGGGCTTTAGGCAGTCTTTCATCCAACCATGTTTTCATTTGTAATTTTCTATTTCTAATTTAGAAAAAGCCCTATATGCAGAAAATTGAATATGATTTAGTCAATTATTTCCCATTAAAAAGATGAAAGCTTAAGGAACAAAAAGAATGCAGCTTGTCACCTTAGAAACAAGAGTATATACTGTTTTCAGTAAGTGTCATTTCACACATTTAATAGCCCAAGTCTGAGGGTACATGAGACATAGGTGTTAACAGTTACTAGAGCTCTGATAAATAAACTCTCCAAAATGAAGGTTTTAGCTTCATTTTTAAAATATTTGACCATCAAATTTGTAAAGGTTTTTTTCTAGAAAATACACATGCCCATTTCTTTATATAAGTCTGACAGTGGCCAAATAACAGACCAATAATTAATTTCATGAATTACCATTCATGAAAACTGAAAAAAGTCATCTGCACTCATTTCATGTACACCCGTGCAGGAAGGGAGATGTGATGCCTCACTCTTTAAACCCCCATGGGCTCGGCAGATTACTTCCCTTGTTCTCTATTGTTGATATTGATGGGGCAAATTTTATTGTAATATGGCAGCTTATTAAATCTCAGGGCCACCTATCACAATTTATGTTGCTACAGTTTGAAAAATATTGGAATCAGAATTGGTTCTTAAGATATTCCTGGATATGGGATGGAGCGAACGGACAGTTCCTTCTTCTCATTTAGAAGCCTGGGTCTTCCTCTTTCTTCAGTCCGGGACAACTTTGCACACACAGGAATTTTCAACATCTGACCGGAACCTTTGGAAATTCTTGTCACCTTGCTATTCTGGGAATTCCTTAACCTGTTCTGCCAAAGGTTTGTCTTTATGCACGCACCTATCTCCATTGCCCAACTATTTTTTTGCTTCCATATCATGTTGTTAGAAGCAAACAACAAAAATAAGATAGAATAATCAAAACTTGTAATATTGGTTTATGTAAAGAAGTAAAGCTCTGAACTATCAGTTTATGAAGCAAACTTATTTGTAGGTTTGTGTGACTTTATCTCAGGATAAAAAGCATAATTAATAAATAATAGGCAAATAATAAATGACTAAAGAGAGCCAACTAGGCAACAAAATATCTGTGTTCCTGACACTGCCCCACCACCTGCTTCCCCGCCAGGCTTCGCCTTCCAGTGAATGGCAACACCTTCCTTTCAGTTGCTCGGCTCTAAAACTAGAGTCCTCTTTGATGCCTTTCTTTCTCGAATACCTCCTCAGCAAATCCTTTCAAGGATCAAGAAACTGACCACTTTTCACCCCCTCTGTTGATGTCACACTGGCCCAGCCACCCTTCACTCTTGCTGGGTGGCTATTTTAATATTCTTCCCTGGGCTTCCACACTTGCCCCTAGAACACATGCTCACCAGTGAGCCAGGTGACACATCATAGAGGCAGATCAGGTGACCCTCTGCTCAATTCTCTGAGACTTCCCAAATCAGTTCAAGTAAGAGCTGGAGCCTCTACAACGGCCTGCGTGGCTGTCCCAGTTCTGTTTCTGACACTCAGGCTTTCGGCACTGCTCTCCTCCTCCAGCTGTTGCTGACCGGGTTCCAGCTGCACTGGCCCCTCAGGGCTCTTCAGGCACTCCAGGCAAGTTCCCAGCTCCAGGGTTCTTTCCACCTGGTCTGAGGTCCCTGGGATGTCATTGCCACTAACTCACACACCTCCTGCTGGGTGGTCCTCACTCAAGTATCAATTCAGCAAAGCCTTGCCTAGAACACCTCATTTAAAATGTTCAGCCATTCTTCCTGGAGTTAGGCGATATCTCATTGTGGTTTTAATTTGCATTTCTCTGATGATTAGAGACGCTGAGCATTTTTTCAGATGTTTCTTGGCCATTAGTCTATCTTCTTTTGAAAAGTTTCTGTTCATGTTCTTTGCCTATTTTTTAATGGGGTTGTTTTTGATTTTTTTCTTGCTGATTTTTCTGAGTTCTATATAAATTCTAGTTATTAGCCGTTTATTGGATGTATAGCATGCAAAAATTCTCTCCTACTCTGTAGGTTGTCTATTTGCTCTAGTAATGATTTCTTTGGCTGTGCAGATGCTTTTTAGTTTGATCAGGTCCCATCTACTTATTTTTGTTGTTGATGTGATTGCTTTTGGGATCTTCTTCATAAATTCTTTGCCTAGGCTGATGTCTATAAGAGTTTTTCCAACATTTTCTTCTAGAATTCTTACTCACCATCAAACTGGTACTAATTGATCAACACCTATGTGCACATATGGAAATAACATTCATCGGGTGTTGGGCAGGTGGGAGGGGGGAGGAGGGGATGGGTAAACTCACACCTAATGGGCGCAGTGTGCACTATCTGGGGGATAAGCATGCTGGTAGCTCTGGCTCTGGCAGTGTGGGTATATGTAACCTAAACGTTTGTACCCCTGTAATATTCTCAAATATATTTAAAAAAAGAGCAGACCAATAAAAAATAAAATAAAATAAAATGTTCAACCCTTATATAGCACACCATGTACACATACAACATAAATTATATATTTATTTTATTGTCATAGGATGTGACTGCTGTGAAGGCAGGAATTTCTGTGTGCTTTATTCAGTGTTGCACTGCCAGTGTGGGACCAGTGCCTGGCACACATGTGGAGCCAAAAAATATAGGCAAAATGAATGATTGATAACAAATACGTCTAAAATCTGTTATCTGAACATTTTGCAATTCTATTTTCTATTCCCCACAGTATGGTTCCCGTCATGTTACTCAGCCTGCAGCACCTGAGTGCCCTGCTACCTGTCTCTGCACACCCTGCTCAGGCCAGATGCTCCTTTTCCACCAAGCTGGGGGTGCCCACCCCTCTTCCCGACACCTCTTGTGACTTAGCACAGCATACCTTGTTTCCTGGACACTTATGTGTCCTAACTTCCATGTACATTAAATTCCTCCAAAGCAAGAACATATATTATATAGCACCTGGTGCATATTATTAGTATTTGCTCAATAAATATTTGTTGGCTGAGTAAAGGAAGAGACAAATAAAGGAAAAAAACAAATGAATGAAAAACGCTTTAGTGAATAGGAGGAGAGCACAAAATCTGGAAAGAATTTATTTATGGGTGTATTAGAAATATCCCAAATATACATTGATGGATTAGGCTGCTGATACTTTTTAATCATATACATCTTGGGTGCTTTTTCATCTGATTGAACTTCCTTTGGAAGAAATTATCTACTGAAAAATTACATTATCAAAGCTAAGAGACACATTTTAAAGATGAAACTTCCTCTTTCCCCCTGCTCCAATAATGATTCTTTGTTTTCTTCTTGGAGCTTAACTTTTTAAATTACTTTTTATTTTATTACATTTTACTATCTTTAGTTTAGGTACATTAAATGTGAAGAAGTTTTCTAAGCAAAGCTAAAATCATTGTTATGTATTGCTGAAAAGAAATATTTCTTACATACTAATTCAGGTGTTTATCGCAAATTTTATTTTTGATACAATTTAATGACAGGAACTTATGTAACCCACAGTGAGGCTACTCCAAGAAATGAAATAATATTTAAGCTATTACAACAGCAAAGTCTTTGTTCTTCAGCAAAGGTTACTATGCAAATACTAAGCAAACTCTCATAATTTTTAAAAAAGTGATATATATGTGAGTTTTAGTTAGTTATTTGTGTGTGTGTGAGAAAGAGTATGCATTTACACATAAAATATCTGTTTAAATGTCATGTCTATGTGGAATTGTTACATGTTAAAAGAAAAAGAAACATAATACATTGGAAGGAGTTCTCCCCTAGGAATCAAAAGACATGAGTTTTTAAATAATAATACATATGTAACTACAACTATTTATTGAATGTATATTTTGTGCTAATTGCTTTGCATACATATCTCATTAATCCTCCCAACAAATGTATAAAACAATTACTATTATCCCATTTTGCTGGTTAGGAAACTGAGGCACAAAGAAAATAAATGATGATAATGATGACTAACGTTATGACCAAGGTTCCTCAGCTGGTAAGTACCATCTACCTGTAATGCTCATGTTGTTTCTGAAGCTTTGCCAGCAGGATTGTCATTCTCAGCTCTGTTGTTACTAGGCTTTGTTAACTTAAGAAAGGCACTTGATGGCTCTGATATGAATAGTTCTCTCTGGAATTATGAAATACAGCTGCCATGCTTCTATGGTCTTCGATATCTTTATCTGCAAAATGGGGACATAATAGCTGTTCTGCTCTCTCACGGTTGATTTGTGGTAGAATTTTTATACCAATTCAATAAAGAACACTAGTCTAAATGTCAGTACTACGGTGCATTTTCAAGATATATATACAGTAAAGCCAGTATTCCAATGTGATTTATTATTTTATATAATTAATTATTAGTAGAACAGCTACTATTATACTCAGCTTAATGACGCTTCCCTGACTACTAATTCTTTTCTTTTCCGTATATTATTTATGTACATTAATTTTTCCTATCCTGAGCTGTTTGCTTCTTTGAGGGGAGGAACTCCATACTTTTAACAATTCTAAGTCTTCCTGGAATGCTCAGTTCTAATATACATCTATACCATTAATTTCCTGACTAGGGAGAGATTGATTTCAAACTGTTCCTTGATACATTTTTTTTTCAGAATTTACTTAATTCCTTTAAATTACCAAGTTGACCAACAATAAGGAGATGTCGTCTAATTGCCTCATTTGTGCTGCACACTCTAGTCCTGTTATTTCACATCTTTTCAGTTTTCTTGGCTAAGTGGATGCAGGATAATATGCAAATCTTTTATTCATATAATTTTACTGTTCCTGCTTTTGCAAAGCATGATTAACATTGTTATTTAATATAGAGTATTTAATTATTTGCATTTTAACTGACTACAATTATGGATAAGAGTTCACTTTTATGAATCAACATTTTTATCTACTTTAAATACATTCACAGTGTATGGAATTTTTTTTTTTAACTTTCAGAAGTAACATTACATACCATTTCTTTGAAGAATTCATGTTGAAAAATGGATACTTTAGATCTAGGATGGTATTTGTTATGTAGTCACCTGGTGTGGAGGGAAGAGTTCAACTTCTGAAATTTGTTCCCAGCCTTCCTCTTCACCTCACCCTCTAGCGAGGGTAGGCAGCTCCCAAAGCTCATTCCTGGTTCTGGTCTAGAAGGGTGGGAAACCAGGTGCTTCCCACCTGTGCCGCAGCTACACATCCTGTCAGCCTAAGAGAACGGGCTGCGTAAGCCATCTTGAACTAATCACAGTTTTACCTTCTTGGAGAAACCTCCACAGCTGGGATTTACACTTGACCTTGGACCAGGTCCTATTTAGTGGCTCTTGGGCATGGACAGAGTGGGCATGCTGAAACAAAATTGTGGCGATGATGCTAATCCTCCTCCGCTACCCATGATGGGAAAGGATCTGCCTTGTGAAGACCTGTAAGAAACCAGGAATGGAAAGCTAGGAACTAGAAACCACATGGAACATTCTCCATATTTAGCTTAGCATAGACAATTGACCTTCAAGCATTTCAATTCATGAGATAGTATTAGTGTATAGCTATTTACTTATTTATTTATATTTTTGGAGAAATCATGCCATCTCTGTTTTGGGTAGCATCCACTACTGAGTGTCACTGAGCACCTACCTACCACACGCTTGAATTAGAAGTGATCCAACACCTGTTTTTTATTTCACAGCCTCTGAGGTCTGTGTTAGCCTACCTGGGGACTAGTTAATAAGTTGTCAGAAAGAATTTACCCATGTTTAGTTTCAATGGCCTTTTATCATATCCCCACAAACTGTAAAGCAATAAAATATGGTAAAGTTATTCTAATCTTGGTTTAAATAATTTTAGAAGTAATAGACTTCACTAGCCAATTATGTCTGAAAACTCTTGGTAAAAGACAAAGTGTGATACCCTTATCTTCACTTTCTTTCGAAGCTTACTTTTTTTTTGGTAAATGCATATTGAAATATAATTTGCTTAAGGAATTCCACTGTAGTTAGAACACTGACTTCAGTGAATGTCCATATAAATAAACTGCAGCGAAGACATACTTTGCATTCTAAATCATGAAACACTGTGGATAGAAGTAACTCCATTGGAACACAAACTTCTCAGCCAATATAAATTTACATTGTTTCTACAAAGGACTGAAAAATAGATATTAACAGGTCAAACAAATATAGCCATCCCAGTTAGTTAGTTTAAGGGCATAATTTAGATTCTGTTCTATGTGTTTAGGCATTTACTTTGGCAAAATGTGCACTGTATCATACCAAAATGCTAGGGAAATAGATTTCTCAATACAAACTATATTACCAAGTAGAATTCCATAATTAGCAACACATAAAATCAGATACAGAAAGAGTTAAACCAGGCATAAAAATTTTTAAAAAAATTTGGGATTTAAATTTGAGAAAAGGCACCAACCTGTATAATACATGGAACACAAACATGTACACATACACATACGTATACACACATACACAGGAACATACACACATAAACACACATACACACACATGCAAATATACACACAGCACACATTTACATAACAATACATATTCAAACCCCAACAGTGTTAACTCTTGATCAACAATAAACCGCAAACTCTTTTTTCTTTCTCCTGAATTGCTCATATTTTCTGTTCCACAGGACCAAGCATATGCTCAGCACATATTAGGAGCACTCAATATACACTTGTTAACTTTAGCTTATCAAATTGAGAGAGTTTAGGACTGCGTACAGACTCTCTGGTTTATGAAAAAGCACCGAGATCAACAGTGTGGGACCGTGCTAAATAAAAAGGTTTTCATGTCCGGTTCTCCTACTGTGCTTTCACGGCATGTTCAACACTCACATAGACTCAGGTACAGTGGACAGGATAGTCTAAATTTTTAAGCGTGCCAATTGGTGGCACACATAAAGCATATGACCATTTTAAATTCATTTGTCTATTTATATTTTCAGCTTCTCTGACAATATCAGTTTTTCTAACAGATCTCCAATTTAGAATGGAAACAATGCCTCGCCTTCTGAAAGTGGGAGGGATTGTCAACTTTCCTAACAACTAAAGAAGAATGCATCATTTTGTCAAACCTGGGAAAAAGTTAACATGAAATTAGGACAAGCTAACACAACAATTGTCAGGATTTTGTCGTGTGAATTTTCAAATTTGGCCTACGTTTTCACATAAAGATTTTTATAGAACCTAGATTTCTCTTTTGAATCTTTTTCTTTTTTTTTCTCATTGAGGAGCAAACAAACTATAAAGAGGGTTTCTATATTTTTTCTCTATGGGTTAAACAGGCAAAGGCAATGGTTCACTAACTTTCTTGAGTGTTGCACTGTTTGCAACAAGCAATGCGCAGTCTGTGGTGTCTGAAGTGGAGGTCCTTTCCGGGCAGGATGTGGAAGGCTGATATGTCTCCTTTAAGCTAGACCTTCCAAAGCACTAATCTAAAGTAAATAATGTTTCAATATTCTCAGGTAGAGAGTCCACATTCCTAAAAGCTTTCTTGGGCAAGGAAGAGGTCAGCAGAAATAACCAAAATAAAATGGCAAACCAGATAAGATTATCTCATAACAGACCTAAGAATTGCTCCACAGTGATAGTCAATCTCTGGGGAAACGTTCAGTCAACACATGAGCCTTAAAAGGAACCAGCGGTGGTCCTAAGTCTATTGGTCTCATAGAAACAAAATATTGATCTAGCAGGTAATTCTACTTGATAATCTTCAAACACTGTTCAAATAACTGGTGACTGATTTGGAGAATAAAACAGATAATTTTTTAAATAATTGCTTTGGTGTGAAAAAAAATCACTATTTCAGTATATAGGACCCTGAAGAATGTGCTTATGGTGAATTGCTATTTCAAAGTGATTTTATGTTAGAGGAATAATTCTCTTCAAGACAGAAATCTTTATCAGGAGGATGCCCAGTGGTAGGTCTTTCTTCCTTATGAAGCTGCAAGAACGGAGAGAAGAAAAGGGCAAATGTATAGCTAGTTGCATATGCACAAATGCCCATATACAAATATATTAATATTAATGTAAATGCATAGGCTTTTTACTAAAGTTTGCCTTTACCATAAAATGATGCGGAGTCTTGAATTCCAACTGCAGAGTAGATTTAACTCTACGTGGATTCCAGGTACGAAAATTCATTTCTTGCAGATATCACACTTTCTGAAACTTTTGAGGTATAGGAGAAAAGATTAAGCAAGGGTGGATGCCTCTTCTCTGGGGACTGATCTCATAGTCATTGGATAACACAGACAAGAAGGGGAAGCAGTTTCATGAAAACCAGGATCATCATGACTTTCAGCTGTCTCTTTAGAATAAAGTAAAATGGCATTTTTATTTTCTGCCATACCAGGGCCATCACTTTTCCTACCATTGAGTTGTCTGACTTCAGAATCTATTCGGTATCTACCAGACACCAAAATACCTTAAGAATGTCTCATCTACTCTTTGTGTCTCTAACTCACTTGCAGTTTATTTTGTGTTCAGAATTTGTGGAGAGCTGCCAATTTGATGATAAAAAAAGAAAAAGTGAAAAGAGTTTGTTTTTCCTTCTTTGGTTTAAATTAACATCTGCCATCTTCCTGACCTGAATTCTGACAACACAATTGCCATGAAATATTGGTTTGAACTTAAAACCAGAAATCCTGAGTGTAGCCTTTTGCCAAATAGGTGCTAGTTAGAACCAGCTGCCTGAAGCGGAACCGCTGAATGCTTCAAGGCTGCCTATGATCTGAGCAGTTCTCAGGCAGCGCCTTTTCAAAGGGGAAACTGCCACTTCAAATACTTCTCCAGGATGGATTAAGATTTATCTATAGCACAATCAATGTGTTATTTCTCTTCTTGTTCAATTTATCATTGTGGAGATCCCAAACTGAAGCAGAAATAATTAGGATTTAGGTGGTGGCAGGAAGGTGTGTGTTTGTGTGTGTGTGTGTGTGTGTGTATGGTGTGAAAGGATCAATAAATCTGTGAAAGACAGTCATAGAACATATGTTTTGGTAAAGAGGACTTGATTGTGGATGTATAATGAAAATTGCAAGTCCAAACCAGCACAAATCAGACCTCACCTATCTTCTCTGTGCAACAGGTGACCCTAGATAATAAAAAAAGAATCATAAGTTTAACTAATAGAAAAAATTTTCTGAGGGTGGAATTGGCCGTGGTCATCTCATTAAGCACACAGTTCTGTTTTCAACATAATTAGTCATGTAATTACTCATCCAAAATTAGTTAGTGCATTCATATGCCTAATTAATTATAATTTCATTCAAGGCACCCTGTTGGTAATGCTTTTGTTCTCTGTTCCAACAAATCAAATTACTGAGGGACAGATTTGATTTGGAAATTGGTTTGGGTTGAGTCTCATTATAAACATATTAAAATATTAATCAATAAAACAGTGAAAGTATTAATTTCCATAATAAAGACAACCCCCCAAATGTTAACTATTTCAAAGGAATGCTGGTTTTAAGCATTAGCATCAGAAATCTCCTAGCATCTCAGACTGAGTGTGAGCTGAGGTTGGAAAAGCAAGATCCGAGTTCAAATAAACCCACTCCTGGTGACAAAGCCCTGCTCACACAGCACTGAAAATTCCAGGCATGTAGCAAACCTGGGAGTGGGAAAGGCAGTCTGGTTTCTAATGATTGTTTACTATTGTTTGTTCATCATCCATGGCTACCAGAGAACGTTATCCTAAAAGGTAATTAGCTTATGAAGGTTATTTTACAACCTAGGCACTTTTTTTAGGGAAAAATAGTAAACAGCTGCTACGTGGGTCTGATCACACACCAATCACTGCTCTAATGGCTTTGCATGTTAACTCTTAATCCTCAAAGCAGGCCTTTGAGGTAGATACTATTGTTAGCCTCATTTTACAGAAGAGGAAACTGAGGCACATAGTGGTTTGATAACTTGCCTGAAGCCACCAGAGAGAAGTAATAAAGAACTCTTTTCTTAGAAAACCAACCTTAATGATGCAATGTATCCTGAGTTTTGTCTGGGAAGTGTCATGGAAATAAAACAACTCTGAATATAAAGATTGATTATGGAGAAGATTAATCAGGATTTGCTCTTTGTTGGGGGAGGCCATACTTAACGATTTCTGTCAACGTTCATGTGTGACAATTACAAAGGACGAGACAGATACCCACCACCTAGGGTACCAATGAGACAAGGGATGAGAACATAATCTGATATTTTCAGAAAACACAAAGGATAATTATCAAGGCATTCTTCTTTGAGTAAATCTTAACTCTAATAGGGCATGAGAAGGTACAATGAAGAAGGGAATACTGGTTGCATTCAGCAATTGCTACGAGAAAGGCAGGAGTGATGGGACCCACTTGTGAGATATCTTACTGAATATCTGTTTACTAATTTCTGTCCTAACAATTTTTACAACATCCTGAAATATTGGGGGTGCTCTGTGTGACCTAGAGCTGGCCTTGAGCTGCCATCTCTGCCTTGCCCTTGTAATTTCATGACATCTCTGATATTAGCCAACACCATCCAAAATGGGTTGTGTGCAAGAGTTCTCTGCTTCATGACCTAGTTAAACAGAATGCAAACATGTGGAAAATGTTTGCATTTTCATGTTGGTCGGATCATTGTTTTGCTAAACAAAAAGGTGGCCTGGTCTAGTGGTCAGAGCACTCTCTACAAGGTCTGTGTCCTAGTTTCAGGTCTGTCCTTGGTTGGTAGTGTGGACTTGGGCAAGGGCCTTAATTTCTCTAAACCTCCATTCTCCTTTTACAAGATGAAGGCATTTATCTTTTCAGGTCTAAAAATGTACCCCATAAACGACCCAGCAAAAATTATTTAACCTCAATTGCCTTATGCGTAAAATAGAAATAAAAATAGAAATGATAATGAACTTACCTTACACCAGGGATTGGTGGGTGGTAATAAGTGAAGTGATTATTTTGTTAACATAAAATGACTTGATAAATGTTGCTTTGACATGTTATATAATATTATAACATATATTTACCTTTTTTTCCTCATTCCAAATTAGCTGCTAAATGCATTCCCAGGGTACTTTATGCACAGAGAAGACTCTGGCGTGCATTGGGGCCATTTCATTTCTAACTATACTGTAAACTATATTAAAAAATCGATTTTCTAAAAAACTGGGCCACTGACTCATCTTTGTATTATAGTTATAAAAGGAAACATTTAAACTCCTCAAGGGAAAGAGACAAAGCAAGAGAACACAATTACCCAGCTGAAACGGTAGGAGTATCAGTTGGCACACCAGCCTCAGAACAACAGACGCTGTAATGAATTCCCCTTTGCCATGAAAGTCTTCCCGTCACTATCCCCGGGTTTGCTGTTTTCTCCTAAGGTTGCCACCTCATTTGAGCTATGGAGACGTGGTGCCCTGGTCTCCTTTCCTACTCTCGGCCTCTTGAATTCAGTACAAACATTGACTGTCCCTTGTCATTCTCCAGAGCTTTCTTGCCTTAACGAATGTGTTCGTGAGAAGGAAGGAAGGAAAGGAGCGAAGGTGAAGTGTGTGAACAGGCGGGAGAAAGTGTCAAAGGGGGCAAACGTGAAAAAGGGAAGGTGAAGGAGGGAGTAAAAGGGAAGGTAAGGAGAAAGCCAGGGGAGGGGACAGGGGCAGGAGGCGGGCGCCACTCCTGTCTTCACTGCTGATTCCCGCATCTCTCCCTCCCTCCCTCCCTCCGACTTTCAGCTCCTGCCTCCCCTACGCTCCCTGTGCCCTGCAGGGCTCAGCCACAGCGGACACGCCCCTGCCTCATCTTCCTTCCCAGATCCACTTTGAATGATGAAATAATATAAGGCCTACGCATAATTGCTCTGTGCTCTTCACAAAGCATGTTCCTGAAGGGAGTTTTACACTTTATCCGTTTCAGCTACTAATGTGTGTATAATGTGCCTTCATTCCTAATTATTTTGTCACCACTTTGTTAAGTGTCCAGGATCTACATTTGAACTAAGACACTTGAATTATCAAATTAACACAATTTCATGGTTGATATGTTCAATTTCTCACCACTGGACTTTTTATTTATTTATTTATTTATTTTTGCATTAACTGGCTCCTTTCTGGTCCTTCGGTCTAATGGTACAGAGGAGTGAACAATGCCCTTGTCTCACATGAACACGTTCCATTAACGTCCAGAAATTAGGATTGCTAAAGGGCATCCATTCTTGCAATGAAGCCTTTCCTTGTGTTTTTCTTTATTGATGTTTAGCCCGCTAATGACATTTATTTATTCACAGGTTAGAAGCTTCATTTCAGTTGGAAATATAAAACGTTCATAGCTTATTCTACAGCTAATTGCTTGAACTTAGTCATCTCATGTACAAAAAGAAAATAACTTTTTGTTAATGAAAATGGGCACCTAAACCCACAGCTGACATTAAACTATGAAAAGAAGAAATACAAGAAGTTATTCATTTTTTAAGTTGTAAACAGAAATGATAGGGGCGAAGAGGCAATGGCTGAATAAAAAAGAAAGTCATCAGAAGAGCCAGAATAATTTCTTGAGCTCTCTATTGAGTTCTCTCACTGTACGGCATTAGCACAGTTTCTGTGATGTGTTAGGGGCCCACAGTTTGCCTCCCATGAAATTCAGTGCTGCCCCCGAGGAGCAGACACAAAGCAAAGTGACTGTAATAATTCCCAAGTTCAGACTATGTTGATCTTGACAATGCTAACAGACCGAGTTCGTCTGCCTGCACCGCCGTCTTGATAAACATCATTCTAAAAAACAGCTTTATGGAGGTATAACATTTGCATACCATAAAATGTGCCCGGTCAAGTATATAATTCAGTGAAGTTTAGTAAATTTGCAGAGTTATAGAAACATTAACATAATCCAAATTTAACATTTTCATCATTCAAAAAAAAAAATCTGCTGTGTTCATTTCCAGTCAATCCCTGTTTCTACCCCCTGGCCCCAGGCGCCACTAATGTACTGGCTTCACTATATATTTGCCTTCACAGACATTTCATGGAAATGGAATCATATAATATGTGGTCTTTGATGTCTGACTTCCTTTACTTAGCTTAGTGTTTTTGAGATTCATCCATGTTGTAGAAAGAACATTTTAATTAACCTCAACTTTACTGTTGCAGCTGTCCTTCGAAGAAATTTTGGTTCAAATTGTTTTTCCTCATAAAGATTTCAGTTTTGCCAAAATCTGCTACTTCGTGTGGTACATTTCATTAGTTATATGAGCAATACCAAATCTTATTAAGGAGAAAAATAATGTTTTAATGACCAGAAGAATATTATCCAGAAGGTGTTGAGTGAGAGGCAAGAAAAAGTATAACTGGAAGAACTGGTTGATTGTACATATGAAATACTTACAAGGAAGACCTGGCAGTATTCCGTGACATAGTGCTTGTTAAAGAAAGCTATTCTGAATGAAGGTATAAAGGCAATGCCTGAGAAAAATACTTAGGCTCAGGTGCTTACATATTTTACCTATTTCAATGTGAAGAAAATCAGAAATGGGAATACCCTCATTCGGAGAGGGAAGCATTAAGATGCATCAGGTAAGATTAATTAGTAGAAAACAAATATTTATAGAGCACTCATCATTTTAGGTATAAGGGAAATATACAAAGATTTTATTCTGAAGTATTAATAAAGGATATAAATTTCTACATGAGACCCTGCCTTCTCACTGAATATGTTTCATTAAAATCAAGAGTGAATTCAGTAGAAGTAATTTGCACGAGAGGGACAAAACCTGCAAAGGTATGTAATGCTGTATCAGTGGTATTTTTTCTGAAGGATACTTTTATTAACATAGTATTTTTAATTTTTAAAATAAAATTACCTGCAATTTTTTCAAAGTTTTATTTTATGGCTACTAAATTTGAAATTGGCTATTTTTTTGCAGACCTTGATTTTTTTTCATAAAATATCCATTTATTAAGGGGGTTGACAGCTCAAAATCATAGCATGCTCTAGCATTTTTATAGATTCAGGATTATTTTGGGGGAGAAATCCCGACAGAACTTCAGTGGAAACACATCTACAATCTTGAAATGAGCATACAAAATACTGAGACCTTTTAGTTGAATGACTTGGGGAAAGAGCCAGGGACTGGCTGAGCCATGTGGGAGCTTAAGGCAAAAGGGAAAATGAGCACCTTAATATACATGCTTCTAGTATTATTAAAAACAGACTTTATTTTTAAAAACAGTTTTAGAATTACAGAAAAATTAAATATATAGCCCAAAGAGTTCCCATATTCCTCCTCACCAAGTTTTCTCTATCATTGTCTCACACTAGTACAGTATATTTGTTACAATTAATGAACCAGAATTGATATATTATTATTTAATAATTAAAGTCTATAGCATATTCACATTGCCTTTGTTTTTGCCTAATATTCTTTTTTTATTTCAGGAACCTATCAAGGATACCTTAGTACACTTAGTTGTCGTGTCTCCTTAGGCTGCTCTTAGCTATGAAACTTTCTTAGACTTTCTTTGTTGTTGGTGCAGTGGAGAGTTTTGAAGATGACTGCTCTGGTATTTTGTGGGCTGTCTCTCCATTGGAATTTGTCTGGTGTTTTGTTCGTGATTAGACTGGGAATATGTGTTTTGAGGAGGAAGACCAGAGAGGTAAAGTGCCATTCTTATCATATCATACCAAGGGTACATACTATCAACATGAATGATCACTGTCAATGTTGATCTCGATCACCCAGCTTAGGTAATGTTTGTCAGGTTTCTTCATGGCGAGTTATTCTTCCTCCCTGTCCATACTGTACCCTGTTACAGGAAGTCACTATTCACAACCCACACTTCAGTGAAAAGTTATGCTCCACCTCCTTGAAGGTAGAGTAACTACATAAATTATTTAGAATTCTTATGTATGTGAGATTTGTGTCTCTTCTTATTTATTAATTTCTATTAGTATGGACTCATGGGTGTTTGGATGTTTGTTTTATAGTTTGGGTTATATTCCAATGCTATGCATTTTTGCTCAAGTTGTTCTCGCTTTGGCCATTGAGAGTTATTTTAGTTGGCTCCTGTGTCCCTTTGACATAACCCCATTCAATTAGTTTGTCTGGTTCATCCCTTGCTTTTTAAGGAATAATTTAAAATATTTTCCACTCCAGAGGTTTTGTTTTAAATATGTGCAATTTGCTAAAGCTTCATAAGCTAACATTTTTGGCATTCCATTCATTAAATTAATCTGATTAAAGCTTTTCACTGATTTTAAAGAAAATGGCAATGAAAATGTAAAGAATCATGTTCCCAAAGTTTAATATCATTTTAGATATTATACTGGGATACTTCGGAGGTTCAAACATTATGAAAATTGATTGCTGAAGGGTAGCAAAGAGGGTGTAGCTGCCAAGCTGAAGTATCTTTTATATTTCACATGAACTTTATCCAAAAATTGTGGAATTGAGTTTTTCTAAGTATGCATATATCAAAATATTTATAATCATTCTACATTTGATCAAATATAGAAGATTATTTGGATGCAGTTATGAATTATGTGTATGCCACAACCAAGTCCAGTAGTTTCTTAATTTACTAAAAATATTGTTTCAACATACTATAGTGCTTGACCAAGATTCATATTATGTATTATCAGTAGAAGCACACAAACTAAACAACCACACACATTAGCTTATCTTCAATGTTGAACCTCTTATTTGATTTTATCACAGTATTTTCAATCATGTTTCACCTTTGACAGAATTAACTTCCAAAAGCCTTGCTTTGATTCTGTGAACTGGATGAAAAAGTATAACCGTTATTGGAATTGACTCATTTTCTCTTTGAAGAATCTGATGACACTGATATAAAGCTGGCGCAATTTAACTCTTTGATTAGGTCTTTTGCCAATGCATGAAAAGGGATTGCTTTACTTATTTTAGATGCATAAGCAGGCCTGTAATAAAAAGTGGGTGAAATTAATTTAAACAAGAGCTATGATCTAAATGAAACATCATGCTTCACTGAGTGATGTGTAAATGGACCTTTTCTAAAGCTGTGAAATGATATTTGGGCCAAGTCTCAAAAACGATGAATAACTTTGGAAGGAGATACTGATTCTTCCTCAGAAGCTGTGTTTCTTCTGGTGTCAGGAGGTCAGTGTCATTCCTATGGACATGCTCCTCTCCCCTCTGTGGATGGTCTATGCTGAAAAACAATCTGATCCATGTAAGTTACATGTTTATCATCAACTTTCTTGGAAACTGAAAACCCAGTGCTCTATTTGCATTGAAAATGCACCTATTTTTTACCAGTTTATAGTTGCTGAAAGTGCTTATTGAAAAATAAGAAGTAGCATCATCAAACAGTGATAAATATGTATGGATTTTAATTGTAGTTGAAGAAGGGCCAGACCTCTCTTTATATGCTCTATCTTATGACTCCTTGGTGTTTGTTTCCTAGTTATAGCTTCACATACATCTAACCCAGAATTTCTCACATTTCCCACTGAGCCTGCTGCCCTGAGGCCCAGTGGCTTCATGCTTCTTATGGTGGGAGACAATGGGCAGGGTGCAATGGGCCACTATCTGGAATTTGCAGACTAAAACAGTGGCGCCAAAAACATCTCCACTACACCAGAGAGAAGAGGAGTTAGCTGACCCAATCCACTGTACTTGAATCTACTTGTCCTGAGTGTTCTACACGTTTTCCTTGAAAGGAAAATCCAATATATGTGGTCACTCTGGTTGTGACCAAATGTCTCCTCTCCTGCATGTGTGCTTCAGCCATTGAGAGTAGGGACCCTGGGGATGTGGCCACTAGATAACCTATGGTGGGTTTCAGAGATCATAAATCCCTTAAAATGGTAGGTATAATATTGTGAGTGAGTGGTCCACAGCTCTCATCAATTTCTCAAAGAGGATAACTGCTAATACAAAAAGTTATTGAAAAATCTAGAAATAAGGCAAAATATCATTCTGGGTTATTGTTCAACAAGCCTACCCAGTGTTTATTTAACATGTTCAACTTCACTGTTTGCTCTTTGAATAGGGCTTAGGTACCATGAAGTCACAGGTTAACTGTAGATTTCTGTTCGGTAGTAAAAAATAACCCCCAAAGATTCTGATGTTGTTGCTTTATAGGACATTAACCAGGTTTGAACTTAACTTACCCATATCTCTTTCTAACATTCAGTTTTTCTAATGTAAATATTCTGGGATCCAACTTTACTGTCTTACTTAAGGAGTTGAATAAAATCTTTGAGCATCTTTATTCTATATTGATATGCAGAATGTATTTTTAACTTTTTGAAAGTTATACACCGACATTCCCAAATATAAAGAGCCTCCAGTGCAGAGAGCTGTCTAAAAGACTCAAAGGGATCTCTCCTCAGCTAATTATCCTCACCCTAGAGAATATAAAGCAAGAATACGGATGTGACCCAAACTTAATTGTTGTTTAGGAAGGAAGTAAAGAAAACTGGCTTTTCTTCAGAAATCAGCAAAAGAACAAGGGCCTTTGTATACCGTAGGGCTGGCTCTGCAGACATAACCCCTGGGGTCCTCCCTTAATCTACGTGTTCCTATGTTGTTATACCAAATGCACTGCCACAAGGGCATGCAGACACTCAAAAGGGAAGCTTTTAAGGATGAAGACTAACAAACAAGACTTCCTTCCAATCCACAGCACATCTATACACAGAAGCCCATGCAATAGGGACTAGAAGTTGCAGTCACAACTGCAATATAGCCCATGGTGGGTTCAGAGAGACATTCATTTATTGTTTTATTCACTCAAACATGCATTAGTTGGTTATTTCATTCATAAAGTATTTGTCAGTGCTTTCTTAGCTGCAGTGACTAGTTAAAGATTTGGGGTTTCAAGGGCAGATGTGGGTGGGGAATTAAGCAATTAAATAGACAATTAAAATATAGGGATACTTCAGGGGTATCATGGGGCTGGTGAGATGAGAAAAATCCTTACCCATATCCTGTAGGAAGTGACAAATGTGGTAACTGCTAGGGATGAGTCAAAATAATGACAATGAAAAAATGTTGGAGAAAGTTTGAGCAAAATGAAAAACATACACAAGGAGCAAAAATGGAGAGGCTGTGCCCATGTAAGAAACGGGAAGAAGTTAAGTCTTGGTGCAGCGTTATGGAGCGGTCGTGGAGAGAAAGGAGGCCAAGAAAGGTAAGCAGAGGCCAGGGCAGAAAGTGTCGCTAAAACCATCTTAAAAAGTTTGATCTTTGGATATTTTCTGAATAGGGCTTTTGACTAAACTTCAACCACTAATATAATCAAGTAGCACTGTAGGAAAGAACTTTTTTGGTGTTCTGATCTGAAAGGAGAGAAACTGTTCTTCATATTTGCCTTCTCTCTCTCTCTAACTTCAGGCTTAGATTAGAAACATAAGCCATAAACCCAGACCTCAAGGTTAGGCAAAGGGATCCGCACACCTAAAACAACTACACGTGACACAAGCAGATATTAATCAAATCATAAATTGTTTTGCATAGGAAATAAGTCAGGAAGTGAGATCATAACGTGACCTGAGCTAGGGACGTGAGATGGGTAAGAAATGACTGTCAACATGTTGAAATATTGAGGAGGAAGGGAAGGTGCATCAAAGGGAATGCGTTTTAGAACTTACATCCTAAAACACTATTTTAAAGTAAACCTTTTTTATTTGTCTTTAAGTGACAGTAAACAGGTGACCACAAACCTGCATACCATATAGATTAAGGTGTTCTATACAAATGGCAAAAAGTAAATAAATAATATATTTATTCTAATATCTCATCCCTGAAAAGACCCTCTGGGAGTGCTGCAGTGCATTTTCAAAAATTTTTCAATTCGAAAACATTTGCAATGCAAAGTTTTTCAGGAATAAATCTACTTCAAAGAAATGTATGAAAGTACTAGAGGGTAATTTATCTCATGTCAAATTGTAAATATAAATTTGTAATTCCAAATGTGTTAGTTTAATGACATCTTTTTTGGGACTACATATTAGTGAAGTTTTCTTTTTTTTATTTTAGTTTTTAGTTTTTTGTTGGTTTCATTTCATGCATGTTTGTTTACCAGTTGGAAGGGTTAACTGCAGCTGATTTCTTTAAAGACTCTTTAGTTGTTAGGTCATAACTGAGCCTTTCCTCACTATGAACCCCTTAGCCTTGTTGATCACACTATTTGTTGTATTCGGCACACCCCATGGAGAAATACCCTCCTTACGGTACCGCTTCCATCTGCTCAGCAGGCTTTGTAAGTGAAGTGAAGTGAAGGAGAAGACATTTTAGGCTTTCCTTAATTAATTCCCTAATCTACTGCTGTTTGTGTTGGGGGAAAAAATCAATCACAACCTAGCTACAGGAAAAAAGATAGGTCTGTGTGAAACTTCAGTGAATTTAAGAAAGGAACTAACTACTGCAAGGACCTAAGACCATCTTCGTTCAAGGGTTATAGATTTCTTTAGTGTCTTATCTTTATCTGTGTATCTCAGCTATTTTTGGTGGTATATTGTTGAAGATAATATTTACTTAGATTTTACAAGTGATTATTTACGTACAAACATAGTACATGATACAAAATTTTCAAATTATATTGTGCTTTTTATATAAGCAAGATGATGCTCTGAATTATATATCGCATATATGTATATTGATATATAGATGAACACTAAGGAACATTGAACAGTCTATTCAGAAACTAGCAGTGAAGTCAAAGGAAATAAATACACGTTCAATTTTTAAAAAACATTAATTAATGAGTAAGAAAATTCTGAGATTTTTTTTCCCTGTAAAATAAAACACAGGTCCAAATGAGTGAGTGTATTAGTCCCTGGCTGTTGGTACTCTATTAGGCTTTAGGAAAGAAGAGTTAATAGATCTGGTCTTAATGATGGAAACAGTTTTCAAGAGTGGAGAAAAGAACATTCCTTTATGTTCTGGGGATTGAAGGGAGAGAATTGATCCAAATAAAAGGAATAAGAGAATCCCTAATGAGTCCCAGGGACAGGAGAGTTACAAATCTTAGTGCTGGAGGTAAGACTGGGAAAGCAGTTTTGGTCCATTGCAGAGAGCTGAGGGGTGTAGACTAACTGCTAACATTTCAAAGAGAGAAACATTTCAAAGTCCTGTGCAAGGATGTGGCTTAGATGTCCATGCCTGGCAGGAGTGTGTAGGATATACTAAGGTTATAGAAAGGCTTATTTTAACTATCACTATAGTTGAGGGCTTGAAATATGTGATGGCAGTGGAGGATAAAAAGAAAACTTAGTTAATAGAGGTATAGCAGAAGAAAAAAACGAAGATGATAGAGTGGTTTGGTGTGGTTTGAGTAAGCAGAGTGTGATCTTCATTTCTGAATGTGTGGACTATTTATCACCGTATGTGCTCTCTATTCTAACACAGGGCATGACACAGAGTGTAAATAAATATCTGTTGAATTAATGGATGGATGGATGAAATTGAAGATAACTCCAGAATTTTGACCTTAGGCAACGGAAAAGGATAATTTTATCACTTAGAAGAAAAGAGATTATGGGGCATGAAGCTGATTTGGGAGTAAATATAATGAGTTAGATTTAAACATGCTGAGTTGGAAGGAAATGTGTTCTACCTAAGAGAAAATATTCATCAAGCAATGCAACGTAGAAGAAAATTGAATTTGAATTGAATTGAATTGAATTGAAGAGAAAGGATTTGCCATCTTTTACATAAAGACAATAAGGGAAGCCTTGGGACTGGATGATATATTTTTTTAAAAAAGAGAAACAACAAATTCAGATTCAAATTTAGATGCAGCCACCTTTTAAGTTCACACTGCACACCACTATTTACACTATCTCATTTAGGCATCAGTATAATCCTGTGAGATAAGCATTCAAACCTCACAGAGCAAGGACCCTGAGGCTGAGAAAGGTGACAGTGCACCCAAGGGCAGCACTGTATCCTCAGGCAAAGCCGCCTCCTGCCGGAGGCTCACAGAACAGATACTGGAAACTGAAATCACAGAGTCAGTAGTGCAATCATCACTGAGAATCTGAAAATGTAGTTTGGTTTAGCTGGTTTTGATTTCAAAGCAAATAAAAACCAGACCATGCTCTTGTACCTATTCTCACTGCTTGTTCCTTTCTCTGCTAAATTTTCCTGTTCTGGTAAGAATATTCTGTGTATTTTTAGCCACTAGTTTAGATATCTCACATTTCAGTTAAACATGAGCCATTAAAATGACTTATAAGGTACTGTAAATCTTTTCCCAGTAAGAGACCTATTTATAATTTTTTTTTCTTGAAAACAATTAAGGGCTTATTCATGCTTTTGGATTTCTTTATTCTGATACACATTTTTATATCAGTATTAGCAAATGATATCAGACACAATATAACCTCCTTCTTCGGCTATTCACAGAAGGAAAACAAATATGTACTGAATCAAGCTTAAATTCATCCACACCTTGGCTTTCTTAAATTTTTTACTCATTACTACTATTTAACAATGAGGTAATGAGACACTGTAGACATGGATCCACTAAGATTAGCAGAATGTGTTTATCACAAGCACACAGCGTCACCAGAAAGAATCTCTTATTATATTACTGTGGATCAAGTTCCCCCAAAGATGTGAAGTCCAGAAATCAGGAAAGGCAGAGTGGTTTGGAGGAAGCCTTGACTAGTTCAGGAATGGGAAGAATTAAGTTAAGTTCAAATTAACTCTCTGCCACAAAGATTATACAGCTAACTATCAGGCCTAGATGTTTATTTTTCTAGCAAGTAGAATTAAATAGCACTGCATTTCTCATAATAGTTCATTGCACTGAGATATCAGTTTAACTCAGATGAAGAAACAAAGGCCTACATAACTGATTGATTTTTAAAAATAATTACTTCATAATTTTTCCCACATTTTTTTCCTTTTCTGATTATTAACATGTTTATAGCAGAAATCTATATTTTATCTTTGAATCCCCAAACACCTATCACAAAACGTGACAGACCGTAAGTACCACAAAATACTTACGGAACAAATGCATAAGTGAGTGGTTAGGGAGCATTTACAGGAAGCCATTGGTTTGGACTGAGCTCTGGCACGAGGCCCAACAGACCAAACCAAAGTGGAGTCACTCATGCTGAAGTTCCTGCCACCAAGCTGCAACTAAGGTCTTTATCTGACCTTATGAGACATCAGGAGCGAGAGCGGTAACAGCCAAATTCCCAAATAGGCCAGTTTCAGCCAGCATAATAAGGAAGCCCCCTCTGTTTTAACTTTTACAAGAAAAGTAACTTTGCAAGGACCAATCCGCTTTTTGTTTTCTGTTTCTGCTTTCCTCTGTAGCCAGTCCCCTTCTGTCTATAACAATACTTCCTCTGCTCAGCTCATCGGAACACTCATTATATTTTATAAAATGAGGTGTTGCCTGATTATAGAATCACAAATAAAGTCAGTTAAGATCTTTAAACTAAATTTGTTGTAATTATTTTTTTAACAGAGCCAAAAACCAAGGTAAAGTTCCAAGAATGTTAAGCCAGATGGCATTAAAGTGTCATTTACCTGCTATACTTGCTGAAGTTAGTCTCACATCCTAAGGTGACACTCACTTGGTCTGTGGTCCTTTTCCATTCATCACCCCCACAGGAAAAAAAAAAACAAAACAGTGAAACAACACAAAAGGAAGTCTAAAGATAGAATTTATTAAAACACAAAAAGAGTCTGAAATTTAACTGAATCACTCAGCTTGATGAAATAAATTAGTCAAAATAGCAAAAATGGATATAATGGTGAAACAGTAGAGTTTACTTTGTAGACTATAATTTTACTGCTTCTGCCTTGTAGCAAAGGGTGATTATCAAAGTATTGTTTCTCTATGACTGATACAGTGGTTGAAGAAATCAATTTATGGGTTGAAGTGGTGTTTTAAAAATTAATATTAATAGAATAGCATAGAAGCAATGTGTAGAGATGAAAGGAGAAAATCCATGAAACTTTTGGTTCACTTATATATGTTTAAGTGAATTAATGTCCTTTGCAGCAATTTGGATGAAACTGGAGACCATTATTCCAAGTGAAGTATCTCAAGAATGGAAAAACAAACACCACATGTACTCTCTAATAATTTGGAACTGATCAGTGGGCACACATGGGCGCAGAGAGAAGTAAAACTCATTGGAAATCAAGACAGGGGGAGGGGAGAAAAGGGGGGGGTTGGAAACCTACCTAACAGATGCAGTGAACACTCTTCGGGTGATGGGCACATTAATAGCCCTGACTTAAGCATTATAAAAGTTATCCATGTAACAAAAACATTTGTACCCCCTTAATATTTTGAAAAAAAATGACTAGGTCGTGATCACATGGGTGTGGTAAAAACACCTGCAAAACATTGATGTAGAGCAATGTTGAAATAAATTATGCTTTTATAGTTGGAAGATTTAATTATTTTCTAAGCCTCAATAAAAGGCACTAGAGCTTTCTGCATAATCGTTCGTGGCAGGCCATATCTATGCTCTGACAAGATACCTGTGACCAAGTCATGAAATCGTTGACTTGGTGTGATATAGGCGTAGCTTCACCAGATAATGCCCTTCATGTGGCATTTTTTTAAACCTTGTAAAACATCACTAGTTGTGGCGAAAGTCAGACTGATTCTATTCTGTAACAGAAAAGCCTGTTAAAGAACACACTAAAAGGAAAGCACTTTCATTACTTTCTCACCTGTTTGGCGCTCACCTGACAGGGAAAGGCTTAGAGCATCTGCTAAGTGCTTCACAGAATAACTTAGGAGTTGTGAGGATCACTTACTGTTTGAATGCAAATTGTGGCTAGAATGGCTTGATGAGAATTTATTGACCTTTACTGCAAAAAATGCTCACTAATTACCCTTTTCTTAGAAGACCCATTTTCACATAGCTTGCTTTTAAATGTACTACATCCATGTTTCATTTATGATTTTGTTATTTATATTAATAGTATTTATTCAGCTCCTATATACATACATTTGTTCATTCATTCATTCACATTCATTGAATTTTGACCATATTCCAGGTTATGAGATAGACACCAGGGAATAAGAAGACCTGATTTCTGCCTTTAGGAAGTTTGAAGTTTAGTGAGGAATAAAAACAAGCTGACCAGCCGTCAGGGTACAGCGTGATGGATTTCATGATAGGGAGCTGTGCAAAGACAGAGGGGGACATCAAGGTCAGACCAGGTGTCAGGGAAAGCCACCTGAGGAGGCAATGCTTGAGTTGAGATTTGAAGGATGAAAAGCTGCTAGCCTAGTGAAGAACAGGGGATAATTGATGGAATGCAAAGTGGGAGTGGTATAAGGAAGACCAGAAGAAGAGTAAGGGCCAGACCAGGCGTTTAGAGGGTGTCATACCCAGCTAGCATCCCTCATCCGGCATTATTGCAATAGCCTTCGCACTGGGTGCCTTGACTGCGGTTCCTTCCCCTACGTTGTCTTCTGCAGTCTATGACCCATTTAAGATCCCAAAGCTTTTGTTCTCATCTTATAATTTTCCTCAGTCATGGAAGAAAAGTATTAGTCTAGGAGTTAAGGTCCTCCCTGGTTATGCCCCGGCTCCCTTTCTAACCTTGTCTGCTACTTGCATGTGTCCATGTGCATCCCTGAAGCTGGTCCACTGCCTGCCCCTGCTTCTACTCTCTCCTTATGCTCCATTAATTACCTTAAAACCCGCCTCAGAGAAAGCAGAGCTCATTAAACATATCAATTTCTTACCCTCTTCCCAGGTGAGATTTTGTCTGTATTTGTACCCAATCCTTTGTTCCAAGCTCCTGGTTCAGAAAAGACACATTTCTCTTCCTCTTTTTGCCCCTTCCTGTACCTGTTCCCTATGGATTTGCTCTGAGCTGTCATTTATTCTCACTGTATACATGTATGTATAAATATGTATACTCACTAGGTGATTTCATCTTGTGTGTGGCTTCGATTACCACACGATGACTGGTGACTCCAGAAGCAACGTCTAGATGGGACTCACCACCCAAGATCCCAGCCTGCACTCCGAGCTGTCCTCTAGACACACACACCCTTATTCTCGGGAACATGATGGAGATTGGAATCAGTCCTGCTTCTCAGCTTGGAGGATACAGGTTTATACATACACATATGCATGTGTGTATATGTGTGTGTATATATCTGCATATACACACACACGTCTAATTAGATGAAAATAGATTCATCAACTAATATTCATGCAGCAATAAGTGGTCATCAATACCAACTGAGTCCTGCGATCCAGGATACGTACAAAACACTTTCTTTTTCCTGTCTCATATAATCCCCATGACAACACTATGTGGTAGATATGATTGTTATCCTAATTTTATTAATAAGTAATTAGTCTTAAAGAGACTAAGTTATAATTTCCTCAAGGTCACAAACCTCATATTTAGCAAAATCCAGTCACAAACACAGGCCTAATTATATTTCAAAATCATTGTTTTTAAGTACTGCACCACACTGCTCTCAAATATACTCTTTTTTTTAAGCATTGGGGAGCGATCTGTGTTCATCTCATTAAGACTCCAATAGGAGTTGCTGTTTATCCTCCCTTTTTGCCAGCTAGAAACTAAAACACAAGGAACATGCAGAGGGGCTTTCAAAGTAAGTGTGTTCACGCAGTGAATGCCAGATCCAGGAATTAAATTCAAGTTTAGTAATGCACATTACAAAGCATAATGAAACAGCACAGACAGTAGAAACAAAATTTTAGAAAATTGATTCTGACTTCCTATATATTTTGAATTTTCATAAAGTTTGAAGATTATCTACGATATTGATAGGATGAGTATTTATTTGATAAAATGTAGTTTTTCTAAGCCCATGTAGAAGCAAGAACAAGTAATTCTCAAAATCTTTAATTAAGAGACTGCCTGCCTTTCTCTTTTCACTATTACTTTTGAATGGGCATTCTTGGGAAATATCCTCTTTTAGTACATTATGAAGCTATAATTTTTTCATGATCTGTTATCTGTGATGACAAAATGAAATATTACTGCAAAATTTCTTTCTTATTCCCTAAAATGAGAGCTAACTGCTGAGACAGCTCCCACAAAAAGTCAGATAACACAAGCTTTAAATATCAGAAAAAGCAAAAACTAACATATCAAAATGCCTCACAAACTTAAGGGAAAGATAATTTTGTTCTTGAATAATCATTAAGGTCATAAAAAAAACAGTATTAGATTGATTGCTCAAGGTCAACCCAGGGAACTAGGTTTTTATTCTTGTGGACACATATCTATACCCTGACCCTATGAACTCTCTCACAGGATCATAGAAGAAAGAGCCTTATCCTATGTTGTTGACAAATCAAAAAAAAAGAAAAAGTCTCTAAAGAAGTAACGCTAAGTGAAAAAATAAACAGGAAGATGATAAAATGATAAATGCTAAAGTTGAATAAACTTTTCCGGTGGTGGATATAAAAGTCATTTATGGAAAAGCATCTAGTTATTTTCAAAGACCACTGCAGAGTGTCATAATTTCTCATAATTTCCCCCCAGAAATGACAGACTCAAAAGACATACGTAGTAGCTAAATATAATATTTTATTAGTATTTGTATTATTTTGTTCCCAAAGAAAACACTATTACAATTTTCTAACTTTATACCCTCTTCCATCCATTGCTCCCAGAACATTCCAGACAAGTTTTGGTTGAACCTGTTGTGCTTGTCCCTTAGATTTCAGTCAAATGTCCAGTTACCAGTGGCTGCTTTCCACATTCTAGGTGGAGACTGAGAGTCTCCCGGTGACTTCTCTCCTTGTGCCATTATTCAGACTGCTGCAGGCCATGGCTCCAAGCTCATTTGCAGTGGCCCCTGCTGCTTCGGGAATTACACCTGGCACAGAGCTGGCCGTCTAATAAGTTCTCACTAACAATGTTCAATACAGCTTAGTAACTCTCTGGCTTTGTATGTGGTTTGCAACCAAAGTATTTCTAGATAAGAGGTTTTGTACCTCCTGACTCTTTCATTTTAAAGTCTCCTTTGTCTATCTTGATTCTTAAATGTGCAGTCTCGTTTGTGCTGTACGCAATGCCATGTTATCAATTTGAAATGTGTTTTAAGAAGAGGTAGCAAAATTTTCCTTGAAAGCTGGTCTTGAATCTTTTCTTAGACATATTGAATTTAGATACTGACTAATAAATAAGAAACTCTCAATGTCCTGTCTGAAGTAGTTTGGGACATAGAACTAAAAGAAATGTAAAAATTATTATAGCATGAACTTAGTGAGGTAACATTTGATTGAAATATATCTTTCTAAAACCATCATAAAAACAAATTAAATATGGAATGTAAGCATTCAATTTCACAAAAGCTTAAGTTTTTCTTTTTAAAAATTATCTTTAATAATTTATTATGACTTCATATCCAAAATGTTTATCGTGATGCTGATATAACTTTGAAATCCCTAATACTCAAGCTTGGAAAACAATCACCTCCTCAATAGTTATTTTCTTTAGAAAAAATGTGAGTCCTCACATGTGAAGAATTATCCCACACTGCCTATAATGATTATTATTATTTTTTCCATCTGATTCATTTGGGAATCTGACTAATGGTAACAAACCTCTTTAGAAAGATTTTATTTTGAAAGTAATCCTAAAATGTGGCATACACAGTCAATTTCTAGCCAAGAAAGATGAATTCATTTGAGAAGTTCAAACCAGCCGTACCATTAGCTACTGGTACAGTTGATAGCAGTATTTATTCACATATAATTCATCAAAGCCAAATGGTGACTACCATTTAGCAAGAGCCATCTACGTATGGATGCTGAGTACATGTCATCTGGAATATCCAAGACATTCTATTAAGGTAGTTGGTATTACACCTGTTTCATAGATGGAGAGGTAGAGTTAGAAAGGTAGAAGTAACTTGCTTATACCTTTATAATATATACCTTTATATTTAGTAACCTGTTGATATAGGATTCAATTCCAGGACTATATTGTTACAAAGGCCAACCTTACAAACATTCCTAATCATGTAACAATGTTTGAGAAGTAGCTAGAAGGCTGTATAGTCAGGGTTTTCCAGAGAAGCAGAATCAACAGGAGATGTAGATGTGTGTACATGTATATGCAGTATACGTGTATGTGTGTATATATAGAGGGAGGGGAGACGAGGGGCAGGGAAAGACAGAGATTAGTTTAACAAATTAGCTCACATGATTGTATGGCTGGCAAGTACGGAATCTACAGAGCAGGCTGGAGACCGAACGAAAAGTTCTTATTGCACCTTGAGTTCAAAGACCATCTGGAGGCAGAATTCCTTATTCTTAGTAAAGGTCAGTCTTTTAAGGCCTTTAACTGATTGGATAAGACCCACCCACATTATGGAGAATAACCTGCTTTACCCAAAAGTTACTGATTTAAATGTAAATTTCATCTAAAAACTACCTTTACAGCAACACCTAAACGGATATTTAACTCAAAATTGGGTACCATAGCCTAGCCAGTTGGACACATGAAATTAACCTTCACAATGATCATCAGGTAAGAATGTAGTAAAATGTCAAGAGTCTGATTGGTGATTGATGGTTTGGGGGCCTTTCTGAGGTTCCATGATTTTATTATTCTACACGTGAAGCAAAATGCAGGTGGTGTGGATGGTTACAGCCGAGCCAGGAGGCACAGAATGGCGCTCAAGGAGTTCACTAGCAAATAAGGGAATTGCTACGGACACAAAGAAGTCCCACTAAAGGTGAAGTTCACGAAGTGGCTTTCTTGATCTCTTATAAATAGACTGTTGGACATTTGCCACTGTTTTTCGGTCTTGACCCCTTTCCTAAGCCGTAGTGGCTGGCCATTTCTCAGGATAAGGAAGCAGAGGTCAGAAAGGTCAATGCCATAAGTCAGTATGACTGAGGCTGAACTGAAATGTCTTATCTCTCTCCCAGCCCCTTTCCTGCTGTCTCAGTTTCTGCCTCTGTTTTATCAGTCCAGTGCACTTGGGTTAAATGAATGATTCTGGGCGCAGAATCAAAATTTATGTACAGCTCTGCCTTGGACTTCTAGTGGAGTTGCAGAGTGACTTAAATATTCTTGTCCAAATAGTGACCCTCCTATTTTAGACCGTGTGCTTTCCTTGCATGGTCAGTTTCAGGTGCTGAACCTGGGGAATGGTTAGTGAAGAAGCAGACATTGCTAAGAGATCAACTGCACTAACACTGGTTAAGACCAATGACCTTCATAGCTGCAGTCTAACCTTGACTTGTGGTGCTCCCATTGAAAAGGGTTTTGCTTGTCCTCTGAGCCCCCTGATGAAACCTAAACCTGGGAGTAACACTGCATGGATTTTAAGCGTAAAGTCACTTTACAGCAAATATGATTAAATATGCTCCCCCACCCCTGGCTGCTCCAAAATTATTCTTCCAGGAAATCTCAGTAAAGGTTGGAAAATAAATGATCCTCTTTCATTTCTAACCAAATTTATTGCGCCAGCTGGTTTACAGACCCTTTATCTTCCTAAAGGTCTCAAATCATGACCTGAAGCACAACAACAAAATTTTATTAGTAGGACCTTTTATGAATATTCTTAATTTATTTTTAAAATGAACAAGCCATTAAAAATCAAGCCAGTCTTCTGAAAAAATAAATCAGCCCTCAGCACCTTAGAGTTTCTAATGTAAAGATAAGATTTTAAAAACCAAGTTACTTAAAAATCTGAACAGAAACTTCACACCTGCAGATCATCTTAGAAATGTGCAAAATGCAGACACATTTTTAACAAATATAGAAATAACATCCACACATTGGAAATAGAAACTGAGAAACATGAAATCTTACGAACTTGCAATAAACTTTCGAAATGAAAAAAATTAAATGGCCCCCATAAGAACAGATCAGTGACTTTTAATCATTCTAATGCTAAGATGGGAAGACATTTACTATCTTTTCTAACACATTAATTTTTATCTGAAGACATTTCAAAAATCACTTGACTGAAAACATAAATTTAAAATATTAATGCTTTTTCTTAGGAGAGAGGCTTTACTTTTGCTAAGTGCTGTGCTGAATTTGAATGATGAGATTAATTACAGTAATTTTATTACATTGTCCCATTTTACATTAACCCAATTCTAACCTGTGAAGAAGAGGAGCTTGCCCTCATGGAGATTATACTAAAATTATTGGTGCTTTATAGTAACAAGCAAGAAATAATTAGAAAGCAATATATGAACAAGTACTAAGTGGTATGTTAAAGTCTCCAAATATAGCAGATGTCTAGGTGAAGAGATGACACTGGGGCCAGCCAGGGGGAAATCATGGCAAATGTAAAATTTTCCTGAAGGCAATGAAGTATGCACTGGCACAACCGGCACACATAGATACAGCAGCAAACTTCACGTCTATTAGCTTTTCAGTAAATAACAAGTGTATTTAAAAAATGCTTCTTCAACTTTTCAAAATGTTGTCTGAATTCTATGGCTTGATAATGATAATGGTAAACTGAAGAATAGACAATGTGGTCACCTATGTAAAATTTAAGGAAAAACTATAAGTAATCTGCACTACTTCTGCTAAAGCCATAAAACTTAAAAATCCAACCAGTCAGCAAGTCTAATCGTCTTTATTAGCCAAATATCTTCCGTCTTGCTTCCTATGTTCACTCCTGTTGTCTCTGCCATGGTCGATGCCAAGCTGGGCCCCTGCAGACCCCGGGGGCGGTGCCCGTGTGTGCCGCGGTGAACGGTGCTCAGCTCTGGGGCCTCATGGAGTCCGCCTAGGGGACCCTGCAGTGCCTTGGCTCTTGTCCCCACCACCCCTTCCTCAGACTCTTGCTACTGTTTTTTCTGTTCACCTCCTTCCTGGTCTTTCTTTTTCTATCCCCACATACTTGCTAAATTGACACAATAACTACCTTTCAAAAATGCAACTGTGACCCACCATCCTTCTGTTTTAATTCCTCACGTCACTGATTTCTTCCTTCCTTTATTTATTCATCAAAAAACTGCTATTTTCCAAACTACCCATAGTTTTTATAAGAACTACTGTACTCCCGCAAATAACATTTAAACTACTTGTTGTAGCATTTTAGTTTCATTTCAACAAATATTTGATTATTACCTGGGATTTTAGCAGGCCCAGGAACACTCAAGGCCTTCTTGATGGGGCCCTTCCACCTCTCCAGACTCCCTGCTGCTCCTTAGCTTGAGTTTAAGCTCCAGCATCCACAGCTCTTGCCTAAAACCTATCACACTGTTCTCTGACGTCCAGCATTAACATGTGCCATTACCTCTGCCTGAAGTTTCTTTTCTCTGTTTCTCATTGTTCAAGACCCATTGGAATATCTACAATGTCAGGTTGCAGGACGGCAGTGCCCGGCACATAGTAGGCACTCAATAAATGTTTGTTGAATGAATAAATGAACAAAGGCCCAGCTTCTATAGCTTCCTCTGGGAAGCACTGGAAATTTCTCAGAACAAACGCTTCCACAGCTAACAGGGATGGCACTGGGGAGGTGTTTTGGGGGATTTAGGGGCTTCCCGTTGGGAGTGAGTGGAGCAGCTGCCAGCAACTTTCCCCAGAAACCTTTACTGAAGAATAACTCCTAAATGAAGATGGAAGTGGCAGGACTAGGAAACGCAGTTCTGGGAAGTGGCGTATGCTGGTCTTCAGATGTGCCAACCTTGTAAAAATTTGCACTTCTTGTTTTGTTCACTTTTTAATTTCACTTGTCTGTGACTAACCTGACGACTCATACCAAACACGTTTATCCTCGGTGAGTGGGACGTATGCATGTAAAACTAAATGGAAATATGGGGAAAGGTAAAACAAACTTGAAAGAACAATGTCAGGAAAGGCTCAGTCCCATGACAAAGGAACCTCATGAAAAATGCTGGAAAAAATAGATCTTTTTTTGTTTGAAGCAACAGGAACAAAGAAGGCGTGAGCCTTGGGAAACGTGATGTAATGCTGGCCAAGGCAAAACTGTGCAGCTTCATTTGGTTTTAATGCCATTAACTCAGAGAACAGCCCCAAACTGTAAAGGGTAGGGCAAGTCTCATGGAAAAAACCAAAGAATATTGCGAAGAATATTTAAAACAAAAAACTCCCAATTTAGATAAATTGAAATCTCTATGCACATGAGATTACATCCAAATGTGTGAAATAAGTTTGTGTAATCTCAGAAACACTGTTTATGATTTTTAAAATATGTTCCCAATACAAGGAAATGATAAATGTTTGAGGTGATAGATGTTCCAATTACCTTGACTTGACAATTACACATTGTATACAGGTATTAAAATATCACATATACCCCAAAATATGTACAATTATTCTATATCAATTTTTAAAAAGAGAAAAGATAATTAAAAATAAAGTAAAAATATGTGGATTATAGAAAGGTTTTTTTTTAATTTTCATTTTTGACTGGAGAATGGCACATATTGCAAATCTTTCTGTAATTTCCAGAAACTATAGACAGTTGTAAATTTTGCCAATACGATTAACTCTTTTCAGGGGATTGATTGTGAATATTTAGAAATGAATCTGATGAATCTGTGTTTAATAAGAACATATTGTGCCCAACCAAACCAATTTAAATTTTTTTGTTAGAATTATAAGGAACATGCCTTATATGCACCTGATGCAGGTGACAATTACCTTCATATCAACATGACTGTGATATTGAAATGCTAAAAGAATAGAAAATACTGGGACAATCACAAAGCCTTATTATACCTGGATCCCATAATACGGAGTTCAGAAGTTCAACATTCACTTGTCCTTAGAGCCATCTCTCTCTAGATGTTTATTAATAATTTAAATGAAGTTATAAAAGACAGACAAATTTATTTTATGTTGACAAATTTATTAGAGAAATATCTAATATACTGTACTGTACATCATTTTTTATAATTTATTTCAGATTATTTGGGACACAATACAGGCACATTTTGGGGATAATAAATTAATTATGCTCAGTGTCATAATATTTATGATTTCTAAGAAGATGAAACACTTCCATTATTATATATCTACTTAGGTATTAATAAAGTTTTCCTTTATATTATGAAATTTCATGATCTAGATGGAGATCTACTATGAGAGGCCATTTTTATTCCCCTTAAAACCTTGGCTAACATCACCACACCATTGAACGCCGCTCTCTCTAGGTGAAGGACTACTAGGTGGTGTGTAAAATTGGTTTGCACGGTCCTATTTTCTGGTCTGTATTATGTATGACAGCAAAGCTTTAGCAGAAATATCATGGAGAGGAAGCTGACAATTACAGAAAGAGTATTCTAATATATGAATTAGCAGAAATTTTATTTTTTTTAGGGTCTATTCCTGCATCAGTGGGAGACATGCTGTCGGACTTGGTGAGGAGACATGAAGAGGTTGCAGAACCTCACATCCCTGCAGCTAAGTCATCCAATAACTTCATATCACAAATTATGTTTATTTAAATGGTTTTGCTTTATCTGGGTACTAAATGTCAGTAATTCTGAAATATCACGGCATCATAGAAGATGTGAAATATCAGTACTGACTCATGTGTCTTTATTTTTCCTACCTTACGGCAATTTAAGGGCAGTTTTATAAGATGACTCCCTGATAGCTCGTTGATTCTCTGCTTGTGTCTACACGACCTTGCTTTTTGAAGCCCTGACCCTCCTTTTAATTTCCAACTCAAAAGAGGTAGTTGCTTAATAGGTGATGGACCCCTCACATTTGTTTTTTTCTTTATAACCATCTTCTAACACAGTTCTAGAAAAAGCCCACACAGGTTTTTCAGTATTAAAGCAGCAATTCTGTCCCCAGAAAGTTCAAATAGAGGGTAGCATGTAGAGATACAACTTTAAAATAAACTTAGGAACAAAACAATTTGGAGTTTCCATTCTTGATATATAATACTTTTATTTTAGCTAAGAGAAGAACTAGGAAATCTTTTGAAAGAGGTAAGAAGTTATGTCCCATTCTCTAACTTGATTTTCCCCAACTGGAGGATATTTTTAACACAATGTGAACAGTTTTCAGCAAACACATTCTTAAAGATCCTTTCCACTCTCTGGTTTGAATGTATGGTGAGTCCACACATATGTTAATGATGTATGTTTACTACCAAAGCTGATGCTGAAATAAAACCACTGGCCACCCTTCCATGTTCATTCCTACCTAAGTTGCTGGTACAGTCAAACTGTGACTTTTCTTTTCAGCTTTTGTATATTTCTTCCTCTACCCAAGGAGACAATTCATACTGATTTTTGCCGTGCTTTGCTCATCCCAGCTCTACCACCTAGAATGTACTGCATGCTCCAGATCACTTTCAGCACTGTCTTCTGTAAAGATTTCCTGTCCTATGACCCATTCCAGCAGTTCTTACTTTCCAAATGTTACATTTTGTTAGCTGATACCCCAAGATGAATTGCATATGGTGATTCAGTCAGGGCTCTGGAAGAGACAGATGATACAGTAGAAGAGTCTGATGGAGGCAAGTTTAATAAAGGAACACTGTGTGAGGTAGAGGCAGTGTTAAGAAAACCCAAAAAGGGAAGTGAAGCCTCCCCCAGCTGGCTGCAGCGAGAAGACTTTACCACCTGCAGACTGAAGAGGCAAGGGTTTAGAACCGTATTTCTGTAACCTGGAGGGGGGTTGGAGCCCTGGAGAAAGACTCTCAATAGAAATGATAATTCAGCCACTGGGAGAATAAAGTCACGGAGGATCCATAATTTAGGTTGAACCCACAAGAAGCCAGAGGACAAGGGGGGCTGGGTGATGTAGAGGTCATTCTGTATTCTTTAGGGGTCAGTCTCCTGACTCTACAGGCGTGGAGCGGGAGAAGGGGGTGAAGAATGGTCTTGGTGGTGTTATGTGGAGAATGAACACCACACACCAAAGGAGGGGTTCCTGGAGACAGGGTGCTTTGACCCAAAGAGATTTGTTTTCCCTAAAAGGGGAGTCTGAGGCATGAAAAGGGCTGCTTGTTTTAATACAACACTAGTAGGAGCAGGCTGAAATAATCCCGAAGTTTGCATAATGCACTGTGGGATGTGAACAAATCTCAATATAGTAGCCAAATTCTTGAATTGTTCAGTTCATATGATAATCTGAATTCTCGCTGGAAGTCCTGGAAAGATAAAATGATTCACAGCTTATACTAAGATTTAATCATCATGAATTGTAAGGAGCAGTATCTTGATCCTGACAACAGGTAAGGGAAATTGCACAATATATTTCTAATGACAATACAATCATATTTTAAGAGCCTCACAAATGCAAGCTCTGAAGTGATTGGGTTTCCTTTCCCCAAAATCAAATTCTCTTTATTGTCAGGTTTCAAGTTGAGCTGAGGAAGACCACACCATGCAATCAACTTGCTCTTTCACGATCTTTTGTTTAATTTTAATTTTTAAGTTTCAAACAATGTTTTCTTATAGAAAAGTTGCAAGTACAGTACAACTAATCTATTTTTTCCCTGAACTATCTGAGAATATGTTGCCAGTAGGACACCCTGTTACCCCAACAATTAGTGTACATTTCCTATAAACAAAACATTCTTCCATATAACCACAATGTAAACATCAAAATCAGGAAAATAACATTTATATTGTACTACTATCCAACCCTCTGAGCTCATCCAAGTTCTTTCCAATTGTTACAAAAATATCCTTTATAGCCAAACATTTCAGTTCTGAATCACATGTTGCATTTAGTTTTCATGAGCTGTTCACTCATTGAATCTGGACGATCTCCCCAATGTCTCCTTTACTTTCATGATCTTGAAAGTCTTGAAGATTACAGACCATTTATTTTGTAGAATACCCCTCAATTTGGATTTGTCAGGTTTTCTACTGATTGCATTCAGCTTACGTATATATTTGGCAAAAATATCTCCAAAGCCATGCTGTGTTCTTCACATCACATCCTACCTGGTGGAATAAACCTTCAATTCATCCCATTATTGATTAAGTTAACCTCAATCATTTGATTAAGGCAGTATCTGCCAGGTATGTCCACTCTAAAAGTCATTTTTTCCCCTTTGTGATAATTATTTAGGTGTGTATGGGAGAGGTGAGTAGTTTAAGATTATACAAAAATCATATTCCTCATCAAATTGTCAACTTATTCATGCACATACACTATCAGTATGCACTCATTGATTCCTATTTTATTCAATGGGTTACAATATGCTATTATCATTGTTTATTTTAATGCCCAAACAGTCCTAGATTTGGCCAATGGGAGCCTTTTAAAGATGGTTTTTGTGTCCTTTTGACATGTTCCTACGATTTTTAAAGAGCATTTATTTATTTCCTGGCACAAAATATTTGAGGCTCATTGTGTACTTTCCCTGGTCCAGCCTTGGAGTCAACCATTTCTCCCAGAATCTCTGGTTTCTTGTAGTATCGGGAGCCAAGGTCTGGGCCCAAGGTGTGCTCATTGATTTTGTGGAGCTGTTAATCTCGGGATTTCTTAGTGGAAATCCTTAGAGTCCTCAGCAAAGGACTCTATCAGATAAATAACTAAATTAAGGATTATATGAGGCAGGTTTTTTTTTCCCTGTTGGGAGAAGGGAATTATAAATGTATGTACATATTTACATCTAAATTATTTCTGTATCTATTCGTGTACGTTGAAAACCATGAGTTTATTCTGATACCTCATTTCCAATTCAACCTCACAGGATTTTTTCTAGTTTTCTCTCCTTCCACATTTGTAATTCTTCTCTTCCAGTGGTGAGAAACCTGCCTCATACAATCCAGAAATTATTTACTTATATAATCAAGTCCCCTTCCCGTAGCCAACCTCACGTTGCTACTACGGTCCCTTCGCCACTGAGGCTGTGACACTTCCAGCTGTTCTGGCCTCCACGTGGACACCTGCCTAACACTGCCTGAGCTCACCCTGGGCGGAACCATCTCCTCGTGTCGACGCCATCCTCACTCCCTGTGGGCGCGGGCTCCCTGTACTGGGCTGCTACCTACCCAGATAGCCTCCTTGTCACATGTGGGTCCCAACCCCCCACTGGGCTGTCACCTCCACCCCCACTATGTAGGAGAGCTCCTCATCCTGATGGTTCTTCACGGCTTTTTATAAGACTTTTCCTCCATTCTCTGGGAACTCAGAAGAACATAAAAAGTGGATGTAATAGGTAAATATTACCAGCAAACATCAGAGCAGTAAAGGGCTATACATTCGACCATGGCGTGCAAATTGTTCAAGAGTTTTTACTTTAAGACAGATGATAATCATATCAAAAATAATTATATATCGCTGTGAACCAAAAAGATCTATCACAAAAATCTTTGGTTTAATGATGGTAGTAGAAGCTGGGTTTTTCCCCACATCTTTAAATGTGCAGCTGAACATTTTAGTAAAAGGTGAATTTTTACCCTTCAGTTTCTACATTTGCACTTTAGGAACACGGTTACCAGGTGGTGGAGATAAACTGGTCGTGTGGCTGTTTCTGCTGTCATATACATGAAAATCAACCTTTTGTGAAATGCCAAAATTTTAAAGTAAACGTTACATTCAAAAAAGACTCTTTAAAGTGCAATTTTTCTTTCAACAAAATTATTTATTACTTTTTGAAGCATTTTTGCTCATAATCAAATTGCACACATTCACTATTTTCACCCATTTATGTAACTGTGTGTTGAATGCTGCATCTAATAATTCATCCTCAGGTCTCTGGACTTGGGAAATGCTTCCACCTGAGTTCTCTGCTTGCCCCCACAGCGTTCACTGCCTCTATTATAGTCAAATTCCATTTAAAAAACATTGATAGGAAAATTTTAAAAAGTAGTAGCTGTTATTTTGTTTCTCCAGTCACTATTCTAAAATTTCTTGCATGTAAGAATAAGCCTTGTAGGGAAAATTATTTAGCCCCAGTCAGAGGGCACATTTTTCAGTCTTGTCTATTTAGGAGCAAGAGGCGTGGCTCTCAGTCCACCCAGCATTTTGGCCTCCACGTGTAATTCAACAACATTGCATGAGCATATTTCATTGCAACCATAATCCTTGGGAGGAAATGGCCTGTTTTTTTTTTAAACAGAAAATTAAACTAGTTTCATTGCAAGTGTGGTTATAATATTCTTAAAATGTGAAACAGATTTTATTGCATTTTCTTTATTTTACGGCCAATACATCTGATCAAAAAATCCATCTCCAGCCAGTAATTTTCCATCAGATGGAAATCGAGTAGATTCCAAACCAGGATGCTGGTAAGAAGAGAGTGTTCTTCAGAATGTCAGAAGCACACCTGAACTTTCAGCTTCATTGTTCAGACAGGAAATCACCCAATTTCCCCACATTTTGTATTTTTTCTCTTTCAAAGTATATATTTAAAGTGGATTTTTATAAACGGGTATCACACAATCTAGCTTTCACAGATGACAAAGGCCTTGGGGAAGTTAATGTTTTGCTATTATTAACTTATCAAGCAACTGCAGTCTTGAGGCATTATTTCAGGCAATAAACCATATTCCTTTTGTTGTTGGCTCACCCTTTATTTTTATGGCCCATTAACCAGTGCTGAATTAAAATCAAATTTGTACAAATGATATAATACCCATATAAATAGTCTTGCAAACTAGTTAGTCATCTGAATATCCAGTACATTACAATGCCAAAACAAGGTTACGAATCAAATGCACGAATAGATTTTAAATGATTGATGGTCAAAAGCATTCTTTTTTAAAACGATAGCCAAAAATGCAAGATGAAATGTTAAAAAGTGCCAAACAAGATAAATTTGGCATGAACTTTAGAAAACGTTTCATTTACATAGCAGAGCAGGAATTTTTGGCTAAATGAAACACACACACTCAGTGCTGGCAAAAGGGCAGAGCACTATTTAGTGCTTCTTGTTTCTTGGTGTCTCCTTTTATTGGCCTTTGGAGGAGTTGAAGGTTTCTGGACTACTTTATCCACTTGTTAGTACTAATGCCATCAATATATACTAAAGCTTTTCTTTGTAAATCTACTCACCATGCTAAAAAAATGAAGAATAAACACAATTTTTAAATGGGAAAATTTCTGTGATCCTAATGGGACATTTAGAGTTCAGTGAACCACTAATTATGATTTGATCCTAATTTTCTTTCTCAAATAAAAAGCAGTTCTGATTGTTGAAAGAAGAATTTAACCTATTTATTTCCTCCTAAATAAAGGTGAACCTCTCAGCTCCCAGGGGACTGGCCACAGAGTCCTCCCCACCCCACCCAGCCATGACCACATGACTGTTGGGAGCGGTCAAAAATGTCACTTGAGGTTCATGTAGACCTGTGACAATATCATCACTAAATAGAGGATTTTCTCAGAGAATTGACTCCTTCTTCCTTTGGGGGGATTGCTATAGTACTATGATGCATTCTGCCCCCAAGTATTTCTCCCACAATAGAATATGCTATTTTTCCCACAGAGAAATATGCCATTTCACTGTGTGCTTCCACAAGAAATTTTACCAAGCCGATGTCTATGTGGACTGAGATGCAACACCTTGGAATGGTTGGAGCTTGTGTGATAGGAAAACAGGATCTTTGAATCAGGTGACCTTGGTTCCAATCCTGACACCACCATTTAATGGGTGGGCTTGTGGAACTCTTCTGTAAAATTGAGATGATGCTCCCACCACTAGCTTTATGGTAGGAATTGAATAAGATAACTCATAAAATGCAGTTTGATCCCAAGAGTAGAGATTACTGTTAGTAAAACAAAAATAAATATGAGAAGACTCAGGTATTTGAATCTTCAGATGGATTGGTTTAATCCGTTGCCCTTCTTTGGAGTTCTAGTGCAACTCACTCAGTTAGGGAAATAGAAACGGGAGGAGTACTGGTTATCAATGCTTGCAGATCTAATGCCCTCCTTTAAAATCATAGTTTTGCAGTGCTCCATTTGTTATCTTGAACTGAAACACATAGGTAAAATTTAACACACCTAATTTTTAAATGCCCTAATTATAATATAAAGGAGAAACAAAAGCAAAGTAATTTAAAATAAAATAATATATATTCCAGAGAGTAAAGGCTTAACTAAGGCATACTACTGTAAAAGAAATAAAGTAGTCAGAGGCTCATCCCTTGCTATGGTCTGAATGTTTGTGTCCCTTCAAAATTCATATGTTGAAATCTAAACTTCAATATGTTAGTATTAAGAGGTAGGGCCTTTGGGAGGTGACAAGGTCATGAGGGAGAAGCCCTTGTGAATGCAATTAGTGTCCTTATAAAAGAGGCCTAAGGAAGCTCGCTTGCCCCTTCTGCCATGTGAGGACTCAACAACAGAGCACCACCTATGAGCAACTGGGCCTCACCAGACACTAAATCTGCTGGGGCCTTGATTTTGGACTTACCATCCTCCAGAACTGTGAACAAAAAATTCTGTTGTTTATAAAGTATCCAGTCTAAAGTATTTTGTTATAGAAGCCTGAATGGACTAAGACATCCCATGTGAAATGGGATATAAAATCTCCATGAATAAAATAAATACAAATGCAGACTAATGCAGATGTTTCATGATGGTGATGTAAATACCATAGGCAACATCATGGAATTTTTTAAAATTGTGAATAATTCTTGGGAAAGTTCAGGGGGAAAAAATCTTTCTTCATTTCAGACATAGTTGCATTTCTGAAAAAGATCATTTATATTAAAGCTATATAAAAAGTAGTTTGCATTCTTAAACAGTGAATTTTTAGGAGCAAACAATTACCAATGAGTTTTTCTTTATATGAATGTCCTGTGGAACATAGGAAGCCACGAGAGACTTGGCATTGCTCTTCACTGTATAGGGAAATTCTGTGCTTAGCAAGAGATAGCCTTCCAGGTTCCTCTTTGCTAAGAGCTAGCAGAGGAGCTAATGACATGACAACCAAAAAGAAATACAACAAAACAAAACAAGAAGAGGTCCACAGGTGTTCAAAATTTCCCTTTGGTTTATTTCTTCTCTCTAAAGAAAGATGTTAATTTAGAACAATAGGCCCTGCAGGTAAGAGCAAACTGGATGGAACTAGCAGGGGAGAGGCTCATAGTTAGTAATCAGGAAGCTCAGGGTAGAGAAAAGCATTTGGGGAAAATGCTGAAAAGAGAGGAAGACCATTGTCAAAGATAGCTATCTGAGCACGCGGGAACCTGCCCAGAAGCAGAAGCTATAAGAAATGTGAATTAAAAATACATGACTAAACCTATATGAGCTCTTGACCAAAGGACTGTCTTACTCTGTCCAAGCTACTATAATAGAATACCCTAAGTTAGGTGTATTATAACCAACAGAAATTTATTTATCACAGTTCTGAAGGCTGAGAAGTCCAAGATCAAGGTGCCAGCCGATTTCATGTCTGGTGAGGGTCCACTTCCTGGTTGATTCATAGACAGTATTCTTCTCACTGCAACCTCACAGGGCAGAAGGGGTTGAATGAACTCCCTCTGGCTTCCTTTATAAGGACACTAATGCCATTCATGAGGATTTCAACATAAGAATTTTGGGGGGGACACAAATATTCAGACCATAGCAGGACCAAATAGAGCTGAGTCTCAGAAATCAACAATGAGTTGAATGTGATTACAATAAGCAGGTGGCCCCCAATATGGGGAGCAGAGATAGATGATATAAAGAGGTCACATGAGGCAACGGCTATGTTTCCCCCTATTCTGGAAAGCAAGGACAGAGCTCCCCAACAGTCTTCTGCACTAAAGGTCTTCCCTAGCCCAGCACTATTCTCCACTGGTGGAAAGAAATATCTCAACACCAACCACTAGAATTGTTCTCTGTCCACACAACCTGGAGACAGCAATGGGTAATCTTCTGAGTTGATCTGCCTTCTAATTAGTCTACTTTGAAGATCCAGAAAAACAGCAAGATATTTTTGTCTTTCTCTGTAGAAATATCTTTTATTTTTTCTCTTTTAGTATTATTCTCTTGAGCCATTCCATTAATGGCTTAATTGGGAAACTGAAAGGTTACAATTGTTAGTATAAATACTTTAGAACTGTAAGAAGTATAATTATAGTATTTTAGTTGTTGTTAAGGAAAATCACACACCCAGTGTATTGGTTCTTCCTTTTTGACATGTACCCTGTAACATTAACTGTACCAAGAATCTTACATAAGAGGTTTCACAAGTGGAAATACCAACTCAAGGTTTATTTCTGTGTAACAAAGGATCAATATCCTCTGGTTATAAGTTTAATATTACTACCTTTATAAAATTTAGTTAATAAAAAAGCCAAGGAGTTTATGCAGATTATGTTTAAGAGTTTAAGACTTTTGTTTAAGAGTCAGAACATTGGTTGTGTTTATCAATGTGCATCTTAATCCATCCTAGCTCATCAGAATGTACTTCCTAGAAATTGTGCCTTGACTGGCCTGTTTTCTCACCCACACTTTATCATATTGTGGCTTATTTATTTTGTGTTTCTGTGTGTCTGCATGTCTTAACGGGAACTCTGGAGGACTTGTATCAGGCACATGCAATCTGCTGTCATATAGACCAGATGTTTTTGCCCTGTTCTTGGACTCCATGATTATAGGCAACTTGGTTGTTTTGTCCATTCCTGTACCCACAGCATCTAGAATATTTCCATACATGGCACACATAACTGGCTGTTAAATAAACAAATGACAGGGACAAGTTTTTCAAATGTATATTTTATTTTGCTTGGCTTTCCAAGCCAACCTATTTAGATTTTTAATGTATTAATAACAGCTTTATTGAGATATAAATTGCACACCAGGCAATTCATGCATTTAAAATGTACAAGAAAATGATTTGTAAAATGTTCAGAGTTATGCAACCATTACAACAATCACTTTTAGAATGTTTTTATTATCCCTGAAAGAAGCTCTGTGTAAAATAGCAGTTGCTCCTCCATTTTCTCACAATCACCTGAACTCTACACAACCACAAATGTATGTTCTTTTCTATAAATGTGCCTATTCTGGACAATTCATCTAAAAGGAACCACATATGGTCTTTTGAATATTATTTCTTTCACTTAGCATATTTTCAAGGTTTGGTTGTATCGTAGCATATTAGTTTCTCACTCCTTTTATGACTGCATAATATTCCATTCGGTAGATATTCTACATTTTGTTTACTTGTTCATCATTTGATGGAAATTTTGGTTGTTTCCAGTTTTTAGATATTTTAAATAATGGTAATATGAACATTCATGTACACATTTTTCATGAACATGTATTTTCAATTCTCTTGGGTATGTACATAGGAGTAGAATTTGGGGGTCATATAGTAACTCTTCAACATTTTGAGGAACTGCCAAAACATTCTCCAAGTGGCTGCACCATTTTAAATTTACCCAAGCAACATATGAAGGTTCCAATTTCTCCAAGTTCTCACCAACACTTGCTATTGTTAGTCATTTTTATTACAGTCATCTTAGTGCATTGAAGTGGTTTCTCATTGTAACTTTGGTTTAGATGTCTCAAATGACTAATGATTTTGAGTCTTTTAATGTGCTTATTGGCCACTTGCATACCTTTTTTGGAGTAAAGTTTATTAAAATCCTTTGTTCATTTAGAAAATTTTGTTGTCTTTTTATTTTGAAATTGTAAGAATTTTTCATTTATTCTGGATACTAGACCTTTATCAGATATATGTTTTGCAAATATTTTCTTCTATTCTATGGGTGTCTTTTTTACTTTCTTGTAATGTTTTTAATTTTGATGAAGTTCAATTTATTTATTTTGTCTTGTTGCTTGTGCTTGTGTCATATGTAAGAAACCATTGCCTAATCCAAGGACACAAAGATGTATACGTATGTTTTCTTCTACTAGTTTTATATTTTTAACTCTTACTTTTAAGTCTTTGATTCATTTTGAGTTAAGTTTTGACTGCTGTGGAAGGTAGGGTCCAACTTCATTCTTTTGCATGTGGAAACCTAGTTGTTCTAGCAACATTTCTTGAAAAGACTTTTCTTTCCCCATTGAATTGTCTTGGCACCTTTGTAAAAAATCAGTTGGCCATTATATATGGGTATATTTCTGAGCTCTCAATTATATTCCATTGATCTATGTATCTACCTTTATCCTAGCACCACACTGTCTTGATTACTGTAGCTTTGTTGTAAATTTTGAAATCAGGAAGGGTGACTTTTCCAACTTTGTTCTTTTTTGAGGTTGTTTTGACTGCTTTGGGTCCTTTGAATTTCCACATGAATTTAAGAATAGTCTTGTGTGTTTCTGCAAAAACGGCAGATGGGATTTTGATAAGGATTGTGTTGAATCTATAGATCAATATGTGAAGTAATGCCATCTTAACACTATTAAGTCTTTCAGTCCATGAACATAGGATGCCTTTGTATTTATTTATGTTTTCAGTTTCTTTCAATGATATTTTGTAGCTTTTGGTGTACACGTCTTGGATTTTCTTTGTTAAATTACTTCCAAAATTGTATTCTTTGATGCAATTGTAAATGGAATTGATTTCTTAATTTCACTTTTGGATTGTTTATTTCTAGAGTATAGAAATACCATTGATTTTTGTATATTGATCTTGTATTCTGCAATGTTGTTGAACTCATTTATGATCCTTAACAGATTCTTTTGTGGATTCCTTAGAATTTTCTATACACAAGATCATACCATCTGAAATATTTGACATTGTTTTGTTTCTTTCTTTGCAATCTGTGTGCCCTTTATTTCTTTTTTCTTTTGTTTTTTTTTTCATTTTTCATTTTTTTCTTTTTTGTGCCTAATTACCCTAGCTAAATCTTCCAGTCAATGGTGTACAGAGGTGGTGAGAGTGGCTATAATTATCTTGTTCCTAATTTCACATGGAAAGCTTTTAGTCTTTCACCAGTATTATGTTAGCTAAGGGGTTTTTGTAGATATATCAAGTTGAAGAAATCTCTTCTGTTCTTAGTTTGTTGGACATTTTTATCATGAAATAGTAGTAAATGTGGTCAAATAAATTTTTTCTGCATCTACTGAGATGATCATGTGGTTATTGTTCTTTTTTCTATTAATATAGTGTGTTATATTGAATAATTTTGTGGGTTGAACTAATCTTGCATTCCTGGGATAGATCTCATTTGGTCATGAAATTTCTCCTTTTTCATTACCTATTTTAGTAATTTGAGTCTTGTTTCTTTTTCTTCCTTGGACAGTTGAGCTAATGTTTGTCAATAGTTTTGATCTTTAAAAAATTGTTTTTGATGATTTTCTTTATTGATTTTCTATTCTCTATTTTGTTTATTTATACTTTGATATCTATTATTTTCTTTGTTCTGTTTAATAGGATTTAGTTCATGCTTCCTTTCCTAGTTTCTTAAGGTAGATGGTTAAGTTATTGATTTGGGACCTTTCTTCTTTTTCATATAGCCACTAACGTCTATGCATTTCCCTCTAAGGATTCTTCAGCTATATTCCATAAGTTTTGGTATATTGTGTTGTTTTAATTTATCTCAAAATATTTAGTAATTTCTTTGACTTATTGGTTATTTAGGAGTGTGTCATTTAATTTCCTCATATTTGTAAATGTCCCAGATTTCCTTCTGTTATTGATTGCTCATTTCATTCTATTGTGTTTGGAGAATATACGTCATATAATTTCAGTCTTTTAAAATTTATTAAGACTTATTTTATGGTCTGACATATAGTCTGTCCTGGAGATGTCTGTGTGCACTAGAGGAGAATCCACATTCTGCTGTTGTTGGGTGAAAAGTTTTGTAGATGCCTGCTAGTTCTAGTTCGTTTATAGGGTTGTTCAAGTCTTTCATTTCCTTGTTGAACTTTTGACTACTTGTCCTATCCATTATTGAAAGTGGGGTATTGGAGTTTTCAAATATTATTATTGGATTGTTTATTTCTCCCTTTAATTCTGACAGCTTTTCCTTCATGTGGTTTGAGTCTCTGTTGTTAGGTATGTATATGTTTATAAATTGTTATGGTTCATGATGGATTGACAACTTTATCATTATAAAATGTTCTTCTTTGTCTCCAGGAACAATTTTTGTCTTAAAGTCTATTTTGTTTGAAATAGCCATCATAGCCTTATTTTGGTTACTGCTAGAATGGTACACCTTTTTCAACTATTTTACTTTAAATCTATTGTTTGTTTAAATCTAAAAATGTGTCTCTTTTAGACAACATAGTGTTGGGTCACTGTTTTAAATCCATTATGCCAATCTCTATATTTTAATTGAAGTGTTTAATATATTTACTTTTAGTGTCATTACTGATAAGGCAGAATTTACCTCTACCCTTTTATTATTTGTTCTGTATATTCCTTATGTCTTTTTTGTTCCTTTATTTCTTGATTACTGCCTTCTTTTGTGTTAAATACATTTTCCTAGTGCACAATTTTAATTCCCTTTTCATTTCTTTTAGTATGATTTTTTAAGTTATTTTGTTAGTGATTGCTTAAGGATTAGAATTAGAATCTTAATTTAAAACAAACCAATTCAGGTTAATATCAACTTAATTCCAATAGTACACAAAAACTTAATGTGGAAAGGTTTGTTCCTGGTTTTGTTTGAAATCTGGAAGCACAATGAATTGTTGATGTTAATTAGTTCCTTGATACCTTTTTCAAGAAACCAAATGCACTTTTGAATTTCAGAATTAGGTGCTGTATGTGAAATTTTGTAATTCACCCTCTTATGTATAAGGATTTTTAGGTTTTAGACCATTCTATAATTCAAAGTAAATACATTTAGATAACTATTAAAATAGTTTTCTTATAACCCTTATTCAGAAATTTTTAAATAATATATTAATGTGCTTTTAAAAAAATATTATTTTATTTAATATCTCTGACATTCATTCTCAAATATAGAATGACTATTTATTTTTAGAATTCCCTGTACACAGCTTTTCAATTAGATATTTACTAAGAATGAATTCATCTTACACATCAAGTTGTCTTCTTATCCAATGTATTTACTTGAATTTCTCCATACCTAATCCAATTTTTACATTATAATTTAAGCTTTTAAAAGATACCACATGTCTATAAGGCCATTTATTTATTTAAGTTTATAAGTTTCACTTTTCAATATAGAGTAAGTGGGTGATGATAAATTTACCATTTTTGCCTATCTTTATGTCATTTAAATGCATCAATATTTTTCAAAGGTCTCGACCCATTGGATTCAGGATGTTCAAATGGAGCCAAAATAAGTCTCATTTAAATAATATTCCTATACAACATGCACATACAAACACACATACATATTGATACTATCAATACTAGCTTATAATTTATGAATCTTCATTAAGAAGTCAGTTTTAATTAACAACTCTACATTATGTATCTTCTTTGTTCCAAGCGAGGAGGAAGATCACTGAGGAGGAACACAGAGAAGAATGGAGCCTATGTCCAGTGAGTTTATCTGAGTATAAAAAAGTAATAGGAAGAAGGCCCAGAATGATGAGGCAACTTGAAACTATATAATACCTGAAATGACTAAAGTGTCAAGGTATTAAGCGCAGAGACTGGGGAACATATACAACTTGTCTTAAATATTTCAAGGACTACCATTAGACAATATAGACATGCTTCCACCATGTTAGGTAAAGACGATAAGCTACAAGAGAGTAAATTGAAGGTAACTGAGAAAAAGATTATTTAATAGTTAGATATTTACAAAGATGAAAGAGGTAGTGAGTTCGTTGTTGCTGTCATGTCCATGTATGGAATGGATACATACTTGGCAGGGATTTAGGGAGGAAGTGCATACATTATACCAGGTTGATATTTGAAGTACTTGCTTGGCCTTCAGTATCCCTTCAAAACCTGGGTTCTTATGATTTTGTGAGACAAAGTACAAGAATTATTAAACTCTAAAGCTAATTGTGGCACTGGCTTTAAGAAGTAAATTACAAAGAAGGTGAGAGGGTTTAAGGTGGCTCTGGCTGAATAAGGGAGGTAAGCATTTGTGGAGGGCTTGAGAGGATAGTCAGGGTTGTAAAAATGTAATGAGGAAATCTTCAGAGGAGGTTAGAAATCTTCAAACATACTCAGAGATCCATTTGACTAAAATGAAGTTTCACGTATAATGGTACTAAATGGGCTCAGTGAAGTACAGTGTGATACAAGGTACGGGAGGAGAAGAGATTTTTGTCAACTGAGAAGTACTATACAAATATTAAATATTATTCAATTTTTAATGAAAGACTTGAACTTGGTGGTGAAGTATCAGGAAACCTGGTACCAGGTAATGCCCAGGTCCACAGTAGGCCAAAAGTATGCGACCCGGCAGAAGTAGAGAACTCCATTTTCCAGGAAATAGTAGGATATGCATGCAGTTGGCCTCAAGGGACAGGACTCTGGCCACCTAGACAGACTAGTAAGAGTAAGGCAACATCTAAATCTCAAAAAAATGATGTATCCTTAATAAGTAACCAAGATGTGATCTCAGATCTGACACCATATACAAAAGATCCCAAAGAACAAGTCAAAAGCCCAGTGAATACAGCTAAAATATAAAATAAGGTAGTAAGGGCACCAATAAAGAGACTGACTTGTTTCTGAGTTTTTAAAATGCTAATCTGAGGTTTCTTAAACTTTCATCCTTATTGGGAAGATTGACCTCAGAGCCTGGCTTAAAGCTGAATTAGAGATGGAAGATAGGTGGCCCTAGCCAGCAGCTCTAGAAAATAAGGGGAGAGAAGACATCAAAGAACAGCAGCCGTATTTTTAACTCGCATGCCCACTCTGATCAATTAAGATGTTTCACTTCTCATCATGAAATAATGCCACAATCAAGTGATTGTGCCTGCCATGGGCGTGGGACGGAGATCAACAGGCATTCCATGTTCATCATTCCTGTGTAAGACCCTTCTAAATTAGAATAAGGCTCTGGAAGGCATTACAGTCAGAGTGTGGCAGACCTTGGTCACCAGATTGAAAGATCATAACTCTGTATGAGAGCTAAGGGAAACCACTGGAAGATCATGGCCAACAGAGATGCACCCTCATGGTGTTGAACTGGGTTAACCCAACAGGTTTGCAAAGAAGGTAGATTGATCAGAATAGCAGTGATTCTTCAACATCCACGTGGCTCTCAGTTTTCACCCTGGTGTGTGGAATGGGATTCAGTGCCCTCATGTAAAATTTTCTGTGCAGTGAATTGTAAAAGCAATTGCCAATAAGAATGATTTCATGTACGCATAATCCCCTGTTCAGCATGCTGCAAATTTATTCATAATCTTTTCCAGCTAATATGAGGAAACTCAGCTGTAGTGCCAAAATGACAGGATGATTTATATATAAAACTGAAATCCACATTAAAATTCTTCTATTTGATCTTCTACTCTGGAATTTGAAGGGGAGTACAAGGGATATTTTAAAAATGACCCTTTCTAAGGTAAAGTACACAGGCAGGAGATTAGTATCATTGCCCATGTAAAGTAGAATTTATGTGTTGCTTATAAACACAGGAGATAAGAATACTGAAGGAATGACACCAAAATTAATGTGTAAACCAAGAAAAAATCACAGAATTTTAATCTGAAAATTAAAAAAATTATTCTACTGTGAACCCGTTTTATAGATGAAGAAAATGAGGCCCAGAGAACCATACAGACTTGAAGTTTTCATAACGGTCAGGGAAGAAACGTGACTTGATGTTAGATCTGACAAGTGCAAAGCTTTTGTGCTTCGTCTCACCATGACGCATTGAGTTTTCTACTTCTTAGGGTGCTGTCGTTATCCTCCAGTTTCAAAGATTAAACGTCTTAGAAGTCTTTTGGTTGACTGCACTCACTCTTGTGTCCTCCTGGACTCCTTGCTGCCTTACTCTTGGGTGCCGCCTATGCCTATACTTCTGCTTACCTAACTTTTGCATTTGTCTCTTGCTTTCTTCTTCATGTACTCTTAAATTTCTCAAACAGACTTTTATAAGAGCATCTTCATTAGCTTTGTGGCTTTTCAGTTTTTAATGGCATCCAGTTTCCTACTGATTCAGGTCCAACATCTTTATAACATTCAAGGATGGCACTGCACAACTGAGATCCAACTCCTAACCCACCTCCAGAGAAAATCACTCCTTTAGTACTTGTATATTGTATTATACATAACATATGTATATGTGTGTACACATAATGTACGTTTACACCCACACGCAGATTGTGTTGCCTTATAAACATGTACACACTTATTAGACTACACTGACTTCACTCCACTTCCACTCATGGTTTGTGCGCTGGTTTCTCCCAGAGGCTTTCTGCTCAGAGGATATGTCTATGTCCACCTGGACTTACCTGTGCCGCTCCGCTTCCTGACTGCTCCATTATCAGTGCTCAGGTGTTTAGTAAGTAAATGAAACTCTCTTCCCAGTTTGTACGTCTTGCAGGGGTGGGGAACCTGTGGCCTCGGGACCACATGTAGCCTTCTGGATCCTTGAGTGCAGCCTTCTGACTGAATCCAAATTTTATGGAACAAATCCTTTTAATAAAGGATTCGGCCGAGGGGCCACACATGGGGATCTGGAGGGCCACATGTGGCTTGCGGCCGTGGGTTCCCCATCTACTGTCCCTCATTATACACTGTTCTTTACCTACCTCTTTCTTTTCCTCTATGAAATCTGATATGCAAAATGCCGTCACTCTGGTTCCTTTTAGAGCTCTAAAACGGATTCAGGAAGACATTCTAAGAAGGACTGACTACCTGCATGACCTGCAGCCTTCAGAATAGAAACTTGCTTTGAATCTTGGAACTGGGCCAAACCACCATGACCACAATATCCTGGAAAGCAGCTCAAGTTCACCAGCGCTGCAACTCCTGAACAGCGACAACCAAAGAACGATGGACTCATGTACTAAAACAGCAGCCTATGCCAGTGATATTCTGCCAAAACAACTTGTGAAATCACCCTTATTTCCTCTTAAAAATCCATTCTCCCTTCCTCTCTTCAGAACACCGTTTGACTTCTAGCCCAGTCTGTGTCTTGCAAATTGCAATTCCTAAGACCCCCCAGCAAAAGCCTTGTCTTACTGCTTTGCAGTCTGTTCTTTCCCCTCTTCCTAGGTGACATTTCCATTCATGGCCAATCAGATTGGGTGCTTTTCTACCATTTTAATTTCTACACATTCTACTCAAATGCTACTTCCTGTATGCATCTCTTCTTGGTTATTATAATTGGAAAAGATCTCTTAGAATTCAGACCTCCTACCACTTAAAAATTTCAATACAAGGCTCTTAAAATAAGTGTCCAAAAAGCCTTGTGTTCCATTTCCTCGTGGATAACAAGGGTTTTTTTTTTTTTTTCCACCAGCATTTGTATTTCCTAGTGCAGGTAGTACCAAATAAAAGAGCTAGGCTGCTAGTTTAAGGCACAGCACTGACTGCATTACTTACTAAAAAGAATGACAAAGATGGCACTGACAATGAAAAGGAAGGACATCATTAGCAAACGGAAACTTTGAGGAATTTTTGAAAAAGGAGGAAAAACCCCTCAAATATAGATATAAACTGGTGAACATTTCAGAACTCCACAGATAAACAAAATTCTAAAATTTCTTTTAATAAATAGGAGCAAGTATTAAACAATCATGAGACTTCTTGTTAGTAAAATCTAATGTTTGACAAGAAGCGAGAAACAAAGGTGAACAGGAAAATCGCATTAGCTTTCCAGCATGAGGGCAAAATTAAGGTGCATTCCAATATAAAGGGTCTCTAAAAGTTTATTTGGTCATGCACCTTTTTAAAAACCATAAACAATATTAAAAAATGAATCTAAGACACAAATGCAAAAAGAAATCTGAGAAAGAAGAGGATATTAGTTTCAAGGAAGATGGAACTAACTTATGACTTGGAAGAAAAAATAAATCTCAGAATAATACTGAGAATTATTATACTCAGAATACTGCTGGCATAGAAATAACCATTTCAAATTACAACGTGAAGTCGGAGGGTTACATGAAAGTGTCTTCAAGAAGAAAATAGACAGCATCATACAAAGTGAGTGATTATTCTTTCTGTCAAGAGAAAAGAAAGGCAATTATAAAGTGAGGTCGAAAAAAAGAAGATGATGAAAAGAAATCATGGTCCCCAAATAAAATTTTGACATAATTTTTTAGCAATTGATGGAATTTAAAGAGCAATGCCTTTTGAAATAACAAAGTCAAACAAACATTATTTAGGTAATTCATAGGAAAAGAGGAAGCTGACTGATATTCTCAATTCAGGTATAATCACTTTGGATTTATGATAGCCGCAAGCTATAATTACTTTACTATGATTTTCTTTTCTAGAAAGTGATTTATCACTTTTATATAATGACCTACCTTCTAAGGTTTTTGAAAAATTTTAGCTTTATGAGGATCTTTAAGGACTTATAGATATTATTGAGAGGAAATTTTTATTCAAAGTTCAGCAAGTTCTTTGATTGTTTCTTTTTTTCCAATGAATGTGAGTAAATCAAATATAATACTTTAATTAAAATATTAACAATTGTTTTCTCATAATTATTTCTTTTCTCTACTTTGTCCAAGTTTTACAGCACAAGTATGTATCATTTTTAAAACAAAAGCATAAAATGTCATTTTAAGCAAATAAATGTATTGCAAGTACAAATAATTTTCTTTAATGCTTTCATTTAAGGTATTGTAGGCCAACTCCAGGGACAGCTGAGAACTTAAGGTAGAGATGAAGTGGTTTCTCAGCCCACTGTGCTATTTATTTCTTCTGCTTTTTAAAATAAAAAATCAAATTGTCTGGGTTCAGTGGCATGCCCCTGTAGTCCCAGCTACTTGGGAAGCTGAGGCAGGAGGATCCCTTGAGCTCAGGAGCTCAAGACCAGCCTGGGCAATATAGCAAGGCCCTGTCTCTTTTTTAAAAAAATCAAATTTCCATATTTATATTGAATTTAGAATTTAATTACTTCTGAGTAAATTAAATGAATATTATTATTAATATTTAATCCAAGATTATTTTCCTTTTACTTTGAGGAAAATAAACCTTAAAATTTTTAATGAAAGTCATTAAGATTCAATAAGAAAAAATTTTGTTTCAAAGGCAATCCGTGTATTAGGCTCTTTTTATTTTATGGATTAAACGTAAAGCATTTAAACACAGACCAACCTACAGTGAAGTGTGCTTACAATCATGCGACGCAAAATCTAAGATGTGAAAAGGTCCGAGGAACCTGGACTGGTCAGGGGTAAACGAGAAGGTGGCATGTGGAGTTGGCCCTGTCATCTCTCTGTTGGGATGTGAAGGACCCCATGATCATGGTGCAGCGGGAAGGAGGAAGCCAGTGGAACTGGGCAGAGCTAATTATCTGATTATTCTAGAGTAATTAGATCCAGGTTTGCGAGGAAGGAGCTGTAGACCAATATCAGTGGCCAAAACAGGCAAATGTAGGCTTTGGAGTCAGAGAGACTGGGAACGAAATCTAGCACTGCAACAATACAACCAAATTATTTAACCTCTTCAAGCTTCATTTTTCTCATGTTCAAAATGGTAATAACTTTTACATAAATTCTTACTTCCTAACTTGCTATGAGGTCAAAAGTGATTTGTACAAAGCAGGCGGCATAGTGCTTGCACGTAGTATGCACTCAATACATGACAGCTAGCATCACTATTCCTCTGTCGGCCATGGAAACCAGAGAGACCAGCCTGGCAGGAGGTCCAGGGAGCTGGCCATGTCTGGACATGTGGCATTATTGTGACTTCAGAGGAATTTAAAAATAGATGGGGCTTCAGAAAAGAGCTTTGGTCTAGACAGGTAGGACTGAAGTGCTGGCCAGATATTCATGCAGAAAATAATTGGTATAAAATGGATATGCATGGAAATTTCTGGAAAAAGGCTAGGCCTTGTTGAGCCCCAGGGTTCCTGGGTTCAGTCCAGGCATATAGGCTTCTGGACGTATCTGGACAAAGGCAGTTTGTCTTAGTCCTCTGCCTACTTGGGGCAGGGCTGGGTCTCATAATGTCCTCCAGGCTTCATCAAGTTTGGCTCAAAATTCAGTTGAACCAAATTTACAGGTAATGGCTTTCAGCTGTACATTTGACTGATTGATAGAGTTTTTAAAAATATGTTTATACCTGGGACCCACTCCCTATGATTTTTATTTAATTGTTCTAATGTGTAGCCAAAATTGAAGATCACTGAACTAAATCCATTAGCGTCTTTGACCAAACGGAGTTAAGAAATTTAGGGCTGCAAATTAATTCCTCAATTATGTAAAGATACCAGCCACTTGCTCTCAACTCTAGTTATAGAAATGATAATTGTCTTGGGTTCAATATCAAGTCCTAATTTAACTTAGATACTACAAATGCATTCCACAGTTTAAAGGCCATTTGATAACTCTTTAAGTTAGGTAATTCCCTATAATATGCCCTCTTGAATAAAATCTTAAAGTAGCAGACAACACCTGTACAAAGCTACTGTGAGACTCTAATGTCATGTAAACATGTGAACATCATGTTACGATCACAGGCGTATATACCAAGTATTTAAATACACTTTAGGTGTATTTATGCCAAAACACTTTCTCTTGGCAATTTGCTTGTCTATATGAGGCTCTCCAAGACAGGGTGAAGCTTTGTTGAAGCCTTGTTCATGGATGTTCTTGCCTGAGCTTTAAATAAGGACAGACTTCACCCTCCTGATGGCATTCCTGGGGCTAATGTCAGTGTCATTAGCAGATCTCTGTTTGCAGCTGTATTATCAATCCACCCTAACATACATACATTTATTGATTGAATTATTAACTTATTTATTTACTTGTTTATTTCATTCAACTTTCCAGTTAATATTATGACAAGATGGCTTCTAACCCATAATCATGACTACCCTTCCCACGCCTTCTTTAGCAGAACACACCCTGGGGCTCCCATCTAGGCTGATGTGCCTAGTAAGTGCCAAGTTGGTTGGCCTGAGTCAGTACTATGTGGTTGCTTTCTGTTCACTGACTCATTGCTCCATATGGCCCATTGACAGCCGATAGCAACTTTGCTCATCGTTACAGTTGGGGGTTTGACAGATGACAGATGTCAGTTGGAGATGGCTCCCTTACACACGGCCAACCAATCACCAGGCACTCCTCAAAGGTGGGGACAAGATCCCAGCCAACAGATGGCTTGGCCTGTCTCGATTAGGCAGTAATTAAACCTTTTGGCTAGAAACCTCCCTTTTTAGGTTTCCATTAAGAAGTTGTCACTCGGTCCCATATGCACTGATTTTTTCCATCCCCAAGCAGTTTTTCCCTATCATTCAGGCACTTGACAGCAGTTCACACAAGTACATTTCCAGAGATTCTGATCCAACCAACCCCAGAGAATCTAAAGATGAAGATGCTAGTGTTTAATGCATTGCAGAAAAACAATTGAATTATATATAGCAGTTTTATAAAAGTCAGAGGTGGTTTTAATAGAAGACATTGCTTCTGTTTAAAAAAGGACTTTCTAAAAGGCAGTTTATTTTTCTTACAGCTTTCTTCATATTATTGCTAATGTTTATGTTTCAGAATATTGTTTTTTTCCCAACTGGAGTTCTCCATCTGATTATTTGTGTAAAAAAAGGTCTGTGTATTTTGGACACAGGCATGATATTTCAGATTGGGTCCTATAAACTCTTTGCAGAACGCAGGCCTACAATGGAAAGGAGCAGTGCTATTCACATGGAAAGGAAGATGCTCTCTCTGGGACACTCTTCACCTGAACACTCCTTCCAGACTCACTTCTGGGGATCATCTGTTTTGTGGTTCTATTTTTCATTTTCACAGAATTTTTCCTGTGGCAGATTCCTCTGTTTCACAAATACACAAAACATTTTAAAAATCCCATATACGTACCAAATGGAGGAATACAATGCATAATTTAAAAAGCTATATATATTTTGGCATAAAAATATGGAAGGTGCTATTATAATTCTGTATATTTTGTTCTTGTTTACTAGTAAAAGAACTAACTTTCCCTAACACAAATGGTAACACTTTTTTAAAATCATGTTGAGTAGAGATTTTTCTAAGGAAAAGAAAACCATACCTTCAAAAATCCAAGTGTCTTTGTCTCAGTGGGTGTTCTAGAGTGGGTGTTCTATTTATAAAATAAACTCATATCCATGATTTATTGAAAGAAAAGCTACCTTTTGAATTGTGATTATCAATGTGCTTGCTTTTATCAAAACCTATGTGTTACAGAATTTTATTTCAGTTTAATTTAAGTATTTTTTTCAAAGAAAAATTAAATAGAAAAGACCTTGATCAATAAAAATACACTGCTGGAGTTGGATTTTAGTGTGTATCTGCTGCTTCTTCATGGTGGTACCACTAGTGACCACACTCCTCATACATGCAGCTACCCACATTTCATTTAGCTGTGACGTATTGGAACTTTATAGTTTCCGCAGTCATTACCATGTATGGCAAAGTTGTACACTAAGGATCTCTCAATCCAAGATTCACGGGCAGGACAAGGTGGCATACAGCTTCAAAAGCCTACAACATACCAAACCAGAGAGTGCTACTGGGGCCTGTTAATGTGTTATGCATTCTCGGTACAATTGCTTATCATATTTCCTTTGGAGCTGCCCTCATTCATAATGTTTAAATTTACTCAGGAGTTCTCACCTTTGGGCTAATATTAGAAGTCTTTTGGAATTTATGCAGACTACTTAAGTAATGCTTTCTGTAATCCACATATTTGCAGTCCACATACTTGAAAATCAAGTCATTAGAAATTGTATTGAAAAATAATGTATAATAATTTATGCTCTGTATAATTTTATTTCCAAATTTTTTCCTTAACAAAATTCTCAGTTGAAAGAGTCTATAGAGTTTGTAAAAATGAAGCTAAATATAAATAATTAATTTCTAGATGCTGATTCTTTATGGTAGCTATTATCACTCCAATCTGTCGGCTCATGTGATGTGAGGAAGCCAGTAAATGTAGGTCAAATCCAGGCTTGGTAACCTTTTCAGTTGTACAGCCAGCACGACCACCTACATGTGGGTGCTCCCAAGAGCAGCTCCTGAGGCACAATTTCCAGAGCAAGCAAAGTATTAGGACCTGCTCCGGAGTCAGGAAGGCAAGCCAGAGAAGGCCAAGGAAGGGTGAGATTTCAGATGAAGACCCAGGCTCAGCAGCGGTCTGCAGGGGGCCTGGAGAGTGTCCTGCCTCCGGGCAGAGGACTAGGTGCTTATACCTCCATGCCAGCCCTCAGGCCGGAGCTGCTGCCCAGGGTGGTTTGACCTCCCGGGCCCTCTGGCAGCCAAGCCATTGCCCAACAGCATTCTCTGAAGGTGGCTGGTGAGAGCCATTAGCGGGCAGTTAACAAGCTGAGGGAAGGATGAGTACATGCACCGAGCTGATAAAAGGTGTAGATTCCATGTTACCTGGGGATGGCAGGGGTGGGAACAGATTCTGCCTGCCAAGTAACCTTGGGAGAATTACCCTCTCAGAAGCCGAGGTTCCTTACCTGTAAGTGAAAGGGTGCGTGTGGGAGAAGTAGATGAAGCACAATGCTGTTGGGGGGATGGAGGATGAAATGACAACGCCTGGGAATCAGTTAGCAACTGTTGCTTTCTCTCTGCGCTTGTACGTACATATCATTTTTCTGCTTAGGCATATTCACTGTTCCTTGTTTCCTACAGAAAACATTTTACTTTGTCACTCGAGATAATGTGCCAGTGTGAATCCAACATTTTCACCAAGTACTCTATAGATCAAAACCACATAACCCGAAGGTGTTGGGATCCATGAAGTCTGTGACCCCTCTGAAATTGTGTGGGAAATGCAGAAAGTGTGTTTTTCTAGAAAAAGGCTCTGTTGCTTGGCGAGGCAGGATTGTGTTTGAACCCAAATTCCAGTTCACCCATTTGTTGCTGAGTGGACTTGGACGAACCTTTTTTTTTTTTTTTTTTTTGGCCATTAGAGAATTTTATTTTATTTTATTATTATTATTTTTAATTTATTTTTTTAATTTCAGAATATCATGGGGGTACAACATTTTGGCCATACACATTGCCCCTGTTCTGCCCGTGTCAGAGCCACCATCGTGGTCGTCTCCCAAACTGTGCTCCCCACATCCATTCAGTGAGAGTTTTTCCCATCCCTTCCAACCCCCTCCCGCCCGCCCACCCTCAGATGAATGTTATTGCCCTGTGTGATGTAGGTGTTCATCAGTTAGTACCAGTTTGATGGTGAGTACCAGTGGTGCTTGTTTTTCCAATCCTGTGACACTTCGCTTCGAAGAATGGGTTCTAGCTCCGACCAGGATAATACCAGATGTGTTAATTCACTGTTGTTCCTTATTGCTGAGTAATACTCCATGGTATACATATACCACATTTTATTAATCCACTGGTGTATTGATGGGCACCTGGGTTGTTTCCACAACTTTGCAATTGTGAATTGTGCTGCTATGAACATTCGAGAGCAGATGTCTTTATTATAAAATGTCTTTTTTTCTTTTGGATAAATACCCAGTAGTGGGATTGCTGGGTCAAATGGTAATTCTACTTTTAATTCTTTGAGGTATCTCCATATTCTTTTCCATAGAGGTTGTACTAATTTGCAGTCCCACCAGCAGTGTATGAGTGTTCCTATCTGTCCACATCCCCGCCAACATTTGTTATTTGGGGATTTTTTGATATGAGCCAATCTCACCGGAGTTAAGTGATATCTCATTGTGGTTTTGATTTGCATTTCCCTGATGATTAGAGAAGTTGAGCACTTTTTTATATGTTTGCTGGCCATCATTCTGTCTTCTTTGGAAAAGTTTTTGTTCATGTCCTTTGCCAATTTTTTAATAGGGTTGTTTGATTTTTTCTTGTTGATTTTCCTAAGTTCTGTATAGATTCTAGTTATCAGCCCTTTATCAGAGGTGTAGCATGCAAATATTTTCTCCCATTCTGTAGGTTGTCTGTTCACTCTAGTGATAGTTTCCTTGGCTGTGCAGAAGCTTTTCAATTTGATCAGGTCCCATGTATTTATTTTTGTTGCTGCTGTGATTGCTTTGGGGGTCTTCTTCATAAATTCTTTGCCTAGGCCAATGTCCATAAGAGTTTTTCCAACGTTTTCTTCGAGAATTCTTATGGTTTCATGTCTTAGGTTTAGATCTGTTATCCATTGTGAATTGATTTTTGTGAGAGGTGAGAGGTGCGGGTCCAGTTTCAGTCTTCTACGTATGGCCATCCAATTTTCCCAGCACCATTTGTTGAATAGGGATTCTTTTCCCCAGTGTACGTTTTTCTGGAATTTGTCAAAGATCAGGTGACTGTATGAGGTTGGTTTTATATTTGGGTTCTCAGTCCTGTTCCATTGGTCTACGTGTCTGTTCTTGTGCCAATACCATGCAGTTTTGGTTACTATAGCCTTGTAGTATAGTTTGAAGTCTGGTAGACAGATGCCTCCCAATTTGTTCTTTTTGCTTAAGGTTGCTTTGGCTAGACGGGGTCTTCTCTGGTTCCACACGAAGCGTAGAATTATTTTTGCTAGATCGGCAAAAAATGATGTTGGTATTTTGATAGGGATTGCATTGATTCTGTAAATTAATTTAGGTAGCAAAGCCATTTTTACTATGTTGACTCTGCCTATCCAAGAGCATGGTAGGGCTTTCCATCTATTTACATCCTCTGCAATTTCCTTTCTCAGTGTTTCATAATTCTCTCTATATAGGTCTTTGACCTCCTTAGTTAGATATATTCCTAAATATTTAATTTTCTTTGTTGCTATTGCAAAAGGTATAGCATCTTTAATTTGTTTCTCGGCTTGATTGTTTTTAGCATATATGAAGGCTATGGATTTGTGTGTATTAATTTTGTATCCTGAGACTTTGCTGAATTCATTTATCAATTCCAGTAATCTCTTGGTTGAATCTTTGGGGTTTTCTATGTATAATATCATACCGTCTGTGAATAGTGAAAGTTTGACCTCTTCTGCCCCTATCTGGACGCCCCTGATTCCTCTGTCTTGTCTAATTGCTGTGGCCAGGACTTCCAGCACTATGTTGAAAAGAAGTGGAGATAGTGGACACCCTTGTCTGGTGCCAGTTTTAAGGGGGAATGCCTTCAATTTTTCCCCATTCAGTATGATATTGGCTGTGGGTTTATCGTATATGGCTTTAATAGTTTCTAGGAATGAGCCATTTATGCCTATATTGTTAAGAGTTCTTATCATAAAAGGGTGCTGGATTTTGTCAAAAGCCTTTTGTGCATCTATTGAAAGGATCATATAATCTTTGTTCTTGCTTTTATTTATATGGTGAATTACATTTATAGATTTGCGTATGTTGAACCATCCCTGCATCTCGGGAATGAAGCCCACCTGATCATGATGGATTATTTTTTTGATGTACATTTGAATTCGGTTTGCAAGGATTTTATTGAGAATTTTTGCATCTATATTCATAAGGGATATTGGTCTGTAGTTTTCTTTTTTTGTTGTGTCCTTTCCTGGCTTTGGTATCAAGGTGATATTGGCTTCATAGAATGAGTTTGGGAGGATTCCATCCTTCTGGATATTTTCAAATAATTTCTGCAGTATAGGCACCAGTTCTTCTTTGTAGGCTTGGTAGAATTCAGGTGTGAACCCATCTGATCCGGGACTTTTTTTTGTGGGTAGATTTTTAATTACTGCTTCAATTTTGGTGCTTGATATTGGTCTGTTTAGAAATTCTGTTTCTTCCTGGTTGAGCCTAGGGAGGTAGTGTGTTTCTAAGAATTTGTCCATTTCCTCCACGTTTTCGTGTTTGTGGGCATAGAGATTTTTGTAGTATTCAAAGATGATGTTTTGTATTTCCATGGTATCAGTTGTGACTTCTCCTTTTTCATTTCTAATTGAGCTTATTAGAGTCCTTTCCTTTCTGCTTCTGGTCAACCTGGCAAGTGGCCTGTCTATTTTGTTTATCTTTTCGAAGAACCAGCTTTTCGTTTCATTGATCTTCTGTATTGTTCTTTTGTTCTCAATTTCATTTAATTCTGCTCTAATTTTGGTTATTTCTTTTCTTCTGCTGGTTTTAGGATTGCTTTGCTCTTCCTTTTCCATTTCCTTAAGATGATTCATCAGTTTACTGATTTGTGACTTTTCTGTCTTTTGGATGTGGGAATTTAGGGCGATAAGTTTTTGGACAAACCTTTTGTGTGTTACTATTTATGTCACTACTACTGCTACTGCTGCTGTCGTTACCATCATCTTCACCACATCATCCTATGCAGAAAGGGCTCTGTGGCCAAAACCTGCTTGGTAATTACTGCCCCTGAGGCATTCACTGCTCTCACAATGTTGATTTAACTTGCTGTCCTCTAAACATATTCCTGCATCTATGCCTTTGCTCGTGCACTAATTCCCTCTGCAGTTTCCTCTTCTCAGCACACACTTGCACCCCTCCTTTGAGGGCCGACTCCTCCATCAGTGCTCACACAGTCTCTGGCCTCTGCACCCTGGCTGCCCTCTGAATTCTCACCTCATCGGCAGTTTATTTAGCGAGTCAACTGTGACCCACCACTATTGGGGCTACCATCAAAGTTCCCAATTTTTTATGTCATTTCCTTGTTAAGAAACTGGATCCACTATGGGAGGCAAGGCCTTGCCTATGTGACTTGATGTCTTATTCGTGAACAGTCTTATAGAATACGAAAATCCTAAGCACACAAAGAAGATGCTCAAATATCATGTGTTAAATGTATCATTCTAATGCAGCTCATCCCCATTGCCAAAGCAAGTACAAAAAAGAGTGCATCTCTTACCTGACACATAGTAGGTGCTCAATAAATATTGACTGAGTGGATAAATGAATCAGTGGTAAAGTTTTACTTATATTACCAATGTGTTTGGTGTTGGTACTAACATTGATGAATTTTGTGGTTAAAGTTCAAGTTTCAAAGCAGAACTGGAAGGAAGAAAGTGAACTTTTTCAAACACTGCCATTTTTGAAGTGGCAAATGGTGTCATAACCATGGCAAGCTATTGCAAGGCACTAAAATAACTGTTGCTGTGGGGCTGGTTAATGACACCTTGTTAGCGACAGAAGATAATGAGATGATAAGGGCAAGATTCATTGACCTTTCAAAGGCTTTTGATTTACTAAATGACACTGCTGGATAAGCTAATTAAATTTGGCTTTTCTCCTGCAGTGATAGCTGGGTTCTGATCTCATTTGATTAGTAAGAAAAATCAGAGGCTTTTTTAAGGCTACCAGCCTGATTTATTACTATTCCTATCTGATGGTGCCTTAGGGCTCAATAACTGATTGGCTTTATTTTATTTATTTTAAAATTATCTTTCTGATGCTAGAGATAATCTAGGAATTCACTTCTACAGCAATGATAATACCACTTCAAATAACATTTCTCTTAGTGTCCCAGAACTTAATATGCTCTTCTTCTGAGTCACTCCATTTGCCAACAAGGAAGATGCCGAAAGATAAGCTTAGTGATGGTGAAAATATTACTTGGTGGCAAACTCCCTTATTACACATAAAAGCAAACAATTCTGAATTAAGCAAAACAGAAAAGCAAACAGTTTAGTTAATAGTAATAGTTAGGTAATGGTTTAGTTAGTAAGTCTACCTAATTGTCAATTTCTAGGGAATTTGCTGCATGCCCATACAATTCTATTTCAGTGGTAAAATCTTGGGATTTTTCTTAGTAAATACTGGTTTGGCTCTGCTAAATGAAGTCCTACATTGAACTATAGACTTCTCAGTAGTGGGGAAAAAATCTACATTGATTTTTTAGATTGAGGCACAGATTTAAAATCTGTGACACCTATAAAAAGTTTTTAATTCATTCTTCCTAGAATGTGAGTTTTAATTCTATTCTTTATTGCTTACAGTTAAGTTTAAAAATGTAAAGCAATACTTTTAAACTAAAATGAGTTTATTTTTTAGAACTTGAGAGTGTACATTTATTTCCCTTAGACTTTCAAAAACACACCTATAAATAGTCATTCAAAAAGTTGAGCTGAACTCTAATAATGAAAAAAATCATAATTCACAGCCAGAATTTATTAGGAGAATGATAAATTGGGCTTCTGACCTTTCTATCATATAATAATAGAGAACAGCACAGAGTTAAAAGTCCACATTAACAACATACACTTACCATATGACCCCACAGCCATTCTACTTCTAGGCATTTACCCAAGAGAAATGAAAGCATAGTTGCCTACAAAAACTTGTACATACCTGTTCATGGTAAATTTATTTATAATAGCCCCAAACTGGAAAAAACTCAAGTGTTCATCAACAGGTGAACGGATTAAAAAAATTGTGGTATACACATACTACGCTATATAATTCAGCAATTTTAAAAAATGAATTATTGAAACATGCAACAACATTGATGAATCTCAACATAATTGTGTTGAATGAAAGATGCCAGCAAAAAAAAAAGTACATAGTGTATTATTTCACTTGTATAAAGCTCTTAAAAATGCAAAGTAATCTTTAGTGACAGAAAGCAGATCGGTGATTGCCTGGGAGCAGGTGTGGGAAGTGGGCAGGGACAGGGATGGGGAATCGGGAAGAGGATTCCTCAGGGTTTTCCAGGGAAACAGAACCAACAGATGTGTGTGTGTGCGTGTATGTGTGTACACACAGTAGGGGTTGGATTTATTTCAAGGAACTGGCTCATGAGATTGTGGAGGTGCAAGTCCGAAATCTGCAGGGTAGGCCAGGAGGATGAAGACCCAGGGAAGAGTTGCAGTCCAAGTCCCAAGACATTTTGCTGGCAGAATTCCTTCTTGCTCGGGGGAAGCCAGTTTTTGTTCTGTCAAGGCCTTCAACTGATTGAATGAGGCCTGTTCACATTATGCAGGACAATCTGCTTTACTCAAAGTCCACTGATTTAAATGTTCATCTCATCCAAAAACGCCTTCACAGAATCATCCAGAATAATGTTTGACCCAACATCTGGGCACCGTGGTCCAGTCAAGCTGACACAGAATTAACTAACACAAAGAGGGACAGAAGTAAAGGATTATGAAGGGGCATGAGGAAATTTGGGTGTTTATATATACACTGATTATCTTAATTGTGGTATTGGTTTCACAGGGGTATGCATACATTAATCTACCTGTACATTTTACATATGCATGGTTTTCGTATGTCAATCATATTTCAATAAAGTTGTTTTAAAAACTTGCTAAAAGAATTGATTTTTAATGTTCTCACCACAAAAAATAAATTGGTGAGGTGATAAATATATTAATTAACTTGACTGAAACTTTTTACAATGTACACCTCATATTGTGCCCCATAAGTATACACAATTATTATTTGTCAATTAAAAATAAATTTTTAAAAAACTTGTTCCAAAAACAAAAAAGAGCAAAGTCTGCCTTAGTCAAAAGACAATAGCTGAGCCTCTCTGGTCTGAGTAGTGGCCGGTGCCACCGCTGAGGTCTCACCTGCTTGTCTGAAATGACTCCTAAAAAATGCTCATCAGCAGATAAATAAAATTTCCATATATGAAAATAGTCTATTGAAACTGTCCACAGGTGCTGCTTTTTGAAAATTACCTGCTGAAAAGAATATGTAAGGGTTAAACTGTACTTTTGAGTTTTCTGGGTATAATCAAAGACTTTACATCTCTAATATTTATAATTTTCTTTAAGTAATATAATTTTTTTTAAAAAGCTGTTTTTTTGATATATGGTTATCCGGTGGTGTGAATAAATAAAGGGCACATCAGAATGTGTCCAAATTCATGCTGGTGGGGGCACTGTGTGCCGCGGGAGGGTGACTTCTGGCAGGAGAATGGCAGGAGAATCGACTGCGACAGAGCCCTGCCTGTCTTCCCTTCCTCCCTCGCCCACTCCCACCCCCCGCTGCTAATTGGGAGATAATGATTTTAGGAGCAAAATAAACCTTCAAGTTATGCACTCTTTCTTGTGAAAAAAATGAATTAAATTAATTTCATGGCTGTAAATGCTAATGAGAATTTGAGAGATGTGTTAAATGAAAGTCCAAATGGGAAGTTAATATTATTTAGGCCCAGCAGGCTCAAGGCCTTTGGAGAGAATGATTAGTCATTCCTGATACTTTAAAATAATAACTAAGTTGAATTTTTAAAAATTTTGTTTGTAAGAATTTTCAGACCTCGTATGTAAGCATTTAAAGCTGATGTGACTTGTCTGTAGGATCAAGGAAATATTTCTGTTTATGGCTGTTTGCTGTTTCTTTCACTGATCTTCACCTCTTAAAGTTGATTCACTGAGTTGACCTAGGTGAAAATAAGCTGCAGAATTTGCCTAGATAGGCAGAGTAAGGATGGGGATGTTTTTGGAGACCATGCAGACTCAGAATCCTACTCAACACTGTGTTCCACGAAGCCGCTAACAGCTGATCGTAGAATACCAAGAGAATTGAAACACGTTTATCATCATCATGTCCAATGGCACAATAAATCTAGAAAGACCAACTCTGAAGACATATAATAGTATCACAGATATAAAATATAATCATACCAAAATGCTTTGTACCCTGCATCTTATAAACACACTCCTTTCTTAGCCTATATAAATATATTATAGAAAGACTCTACCCATGTCTAGAAAGCTCGGGCTGGATGGAGGGAGGACAGGGCATGGGAGAATATTCTCCTTTTGCTGGGCACAAAAAAGTGGCACATGATTATTCAGCCTTAGGTTCGAGGTGTCTGATTCCAGGAAAGGCTGCAATAGGCTGTGATTCCTCATTAGTATTCTCCATGGGATCATGGAGTCACCGTCATTAATAACCCAAAGGGCATATTCACATGTGAATCTTAAATACCTTTTGTAGTTATTGAATAATTTATATTTTTTCATAACGCTCTTGTAAAGGAGTTACTGAGTGGTCAACATTATTACTCCCAATTTATTTGCAAGAAGGCAAGGCCAGAAGGAAGTTAATGACTTGATGGGGTGCAGACGAGTTTAGGCAAAGAGAGAGTACTGCACTGTCGTTTGTTGTTCCAAATTAGTTTATTTCTCCTGGGAAGTCCAATTTCCTTACACCCTCCCATCTACCACTCTCTAGTTTCTTAGAAATAAACCAATACTTCTCCCATAAATATTTGTCTTTTCTCCTATAACACTGTAACTAGGACTTAGAGAAATGGAACTCAAACACTTACTTTTTTTTTTTTTGAGGCAGTCCATTTATCGACCGCTGTTTCCCCAGCAACACTAATAACCACAGTAGGGCTTGGACTATCTTTTAAATACAGGCATAAGTATTCTGTGTGTTCCAAAGGAAGCTACAGCACTTGGGGAGGGAGGACATTTCCTTTATGTTCATTTATTTTGCATCACTACAGGGTAAAGGGATACTTTCCAAAATACTTGTCAGATGTCCCCAAATTAAATTCTGTGTTTCTGAGCAAGCTTTTCCACTCTTGTCCTGTATGTGTCTCCTGTGATCACTTCATATCCAGACAGGAGAAAATGACTTCAATAATTGCAAGCTTAATTGGTAAGCACGGATCTCCAGGCTGCACTTACGTGTCTTGTCATGTCAGGTTGCTCCACAATTCTCAGTTGCTCCAGTATCACATTATTCCCAGGATGGGCACCATGCATGACTTCCATTTTCAATTGCTGCACTCAATCCCCCCCTTCACTCCCTCTGGTTTCAACTAGTAAGGAAGGGGGTGAGGGGACACACCTGCAGCCACTTTGGCATGTCCCAAGGAACCTCCTTGGTGCGTGTGTGTATGCTTGTTTGCATGAAATCAACCCACTGGTGGCCCCCAGCCAGCAAAGAGGGAGGCACCTGGGGGTGTTCACAGAACACAGGCCCCACAGTGTTGTGGCAGAACACAGGCTTAGAATTTCTCAGCAGGCAGAAGATGAAATTGCTTATTGAAACTGGAAATAAAAATAATGCAGCCATAAGATCACACAAATACTGGGATTTTAGAGTTGAAAGCAACCGTAGAGAACATCTAACTTAATTCCCTCTTCTATCATAAAATGTGAGTCTGAGTCCCGGTGAGGTTAAAAGATTTTAGAAAGGATAATTTCATGTTTCCCTTTGCTTTCTTCCTCAAGGGCTTACAATATTTTTTGTTTATTTTGGTCTGTATGGTGTCTTCTTTTAGAACTCTTACTTACAATTGATATTGAGGTAGGAAAGGCAGATGAAAGGAAGATCATTTATATCTTTACTTTTGGACTTTTACCCATGTGTAAGTGACATCCAAGAAATCAGCAGTGCTTTGCATTAAAGAAAAAGCCATGTCACTATGACCATCCTAATGTCATAATGTAACCTTATGGAAGAGGCCCAAATTTCTTGTTTGGCCTCTGTTCGTATTTAAGTCCTACCTTCTTTCTTCCTATTCTTCTTCACCCCAGCTTAGAATATGTCAAATTAAGCCATGAGGGATCAAAGTTGATTGTCTCCCTAAACCCTCTGCAATAACTATACATTTAAGCTAATTTAAAAATTGGGTATTTATTCATAGTCACCAACGCAGGCCACATCTGTCAGCACAAGAGGTAAAAACATCAATAGAAATTTCAAAAATCTCAGAGCTTTCCTTGCTTCTGTTCCTGGTTCAGTACCTATTTTTAGAATATTTACCATTCTTTTGGGGTCACAAAACGTTTTGAGGATCTACTAAAGACAGAATGACACAATTAGAAAAATAACATATCCACATACTCAAAATTCTGCTTACAACTTCTAAGGAATATAATAACCTTGGATCAAGAATTATCTATAAGAAACTGATTCCATTTTTTAGAATGATTTAAGAGCTGAACTTAAGTTTAGAGTCAAGCTGTATTGATCATAGACCAACCAATGGTAAAAACAAGAAGAGACACTGGAGGACTCGTAAGCAGAGCTGACAACTGAGCTCAGTAAAGAAGCCACTAACCAGATCGAAGATATCTGAAATAGCTGAAATCTCTTGCAAATTGGCATAATGGAGATTCATCAGTAAAGAATTGTTGGATACTTAATGATAACTACCTTAATGGTAAATATGCACAAAAAACAAATGAGATAAAAAGTTATTAATGACATGTTTCAATAAATTTTGTTATTTCAATAGACCCTAAAGTATGGGATGCAGGTGTGGTTAAAATAAAGAGTTTTCTGAAACAACCCACCTATCAAAGGTGAGCGAAAGGTCAAAATAATATAATCTATGTAGAATGTATATATTTCAAGAAAAGCAGAATTATGTGGTAAAGTTGCAAGGCACAGAGAGTTAAAGAAAATAAATGTATTGCACTGGAACTTGAAAATTCCTGAGTTTACTCTTTGATGAAATACCAGAAACACGTTAAAGATGGGATCTCAACAAGGAGAATTCATTTGTCAAGACTCTTAGGAATTCCAGAAAATAAAACAAATGCACATTTCATTGAAAGATACACATGCTTTGGTAATTATACAACCCAAGAACAAACTTCAAGTTATACATTTAAAGAGTCATAACTTATTGTAATTATTTGTTGAATAATAATAATAATTTTTTGGCATGAGGCAAGATATCAAAGGGAGGGAGGACAGTGAGCCCAGTCAACTGTAAATCATGATTTCTATACACAAAAAGATTATTGAGAAGAAATAATATACATAAAACTCCTAAAAAATAATACAAGGCAGCATTTGAGTATTGGCACTAGGAACAATTTAGAAAATAGAATAAGAAATGTAAAGGAAAAGATAAATGAAGACATATTTGGGGAAAAATCTTCCAGATGAGCTTGGGATTAGTTTGGATATTTAGTGTGGAGGGAATTTGGAGAAGCGGTTAATGTGGAGAAGAAGAGCCTGCTGTTTCTAGTTTTACCTCATGCTGTATTAAAATAGTTTCTTGCACTTTAAATTATAGGCTGAAGGAGATGTTCTAATCAGTTTACTAGTTACAGAGCAGTACTAAGAAGTTGCGGGCATTGCAGCCAACCACTGACCTTCCACGGTGACAACTTTAACCGGGGACCAGCCTTACTCCTCCCTTCATGCTGCATGTGGGTGCTCCTGCCATTTTGTAACAGGTACGACCAGTCAATGCAGCTAAAATATTAACCAACAGGGTTGTTTGGTGTCACTTAGATAGAGCAACAGGAAGGAGTGGCCAAATATGTCATTTTCATCAAGCTATTACTTGTAAGACATGTAATCACGGGTCTCTTCTTATTGCAGGCTGTGAGGGTATCCATCTTCATGAAAATGTAGCAGTAAGGTGTTCTGAGAGGGGGGAAATGTATTTTATCCAACACAAAAGTGTTGCTTTCTGAGTGGAAATTTTTATATGGTCATTTCTAAGGAAGAAGATGGGAAAAGAAGAAGGGTAGATTATTTATTTTGGGGAAAGGAGATTTGTGAACAGAGTAAACTACAGGGCGTACTCTGGCATTGCCCAAACTGTGTCAAACAAATATAGGCCATCAATTAGTGAGAAGATGTGTCCTAATTCTTTCAAGTATGAAAGTACTTGGTTTTTTTTGTATGATTTAGATTATATTTGTTTTTACTCTGAAAAATCTACCTCTACTCTGGTAAACACAGAAAATCCTTTTTTAATGTCCTTTGAAATTTATATTAAATACATTGATAAATGCAACCAAACAAAGAAATTATGATATTGAGTGTGCCTTTCTGACTACTCACTCCTTGGAGATTGAGAAGTTCCCAGTTGGTGAATTTGGCCATCTGTGCATACCCCTGTTGGGTAGTCTCTGAAGGAAGTGGGAGAGATTTTAGTGTCCACAGCATTGGGAATTTATTTTTCTTCCCTGTCTTTTGTGCCCTCTCCCTCGGCAATACACTTTCAGATGGGTCTTCTTAAGTTAAAAAAAAAAAAGAGCACTTTGATACAAATAAGAAGGGGGAAACTCAACACAAATAGGCACTTATTCACTCAAATAATAAATAGCTGGCTGAACCCAGGAATTTGGTAAATAGGGATCTTTTCATGGGAGTCTAAGTTCTGTCTGTCGTGTGAATCAGACACAGCCGTGTAATCTGAAGGGTCAGAATCTGTGCAGATCTACTCGTAGTGTGCACCCAAGGGCTACGAGTTATGGTTGGAGTGAAGGACAGAAGTAGAGAGAGGCGATTTTGAGGAACTAGATGTTATTCAGGTCAACTTTCAACCCAGGGATGATGGACCCACACCCAGGTTCTAGGGTGAGAACAGCTTTATAGAGAGTGAGTGAACAGAAAAATGGGCGTGTGTAAATCTCTGGAAGATTCCACAGCACCGAAAAGCCATGCCTCGTATCCTGTGAACAGAGCGAAGTAGAACCGAAAGACAGCGTCCTCCTGCCCTGACCCCACGACTCACAAGGGACCACCTGCGTGAGGGAATGGGGTGCATGGGGCAGCCACAGGACAGGAGCCTCTGCCAAAGACCCATGCGACTTTCACGGGGAGGGGGAAGCCCGCCGTATGGTGGCCCCTCAGCTGACACTGCAGCAAACCTGAGTCTCCGTTCAAGTGGAGAGGAGCCTGAGGGATTTGGGATAAATCTCTCAATCCTCCAGGTGGGAACTAAGCCAGGGATCCTGTTAGCGTTACCCCAGGAAAGCACAGGACACTCCTATTCTCAGTCTAGGCCAAGACTCTTGGAGAAAGAAATGTTTCTCATCTCCAATTTCCACTGAATAATAAAGCATTTTGGTTCCTTCAGTGCTGCCAGGAGCGAGACTCCCTGGAGTTTGAGTTCTGGCTCCCACTGCTCACTGGCCATCTGGCTTGGGTCAAGTCGTTTAAGCTTTCTGAACCTTAGTTTTTTCATCTGTAAAACATGGATAAAGTAACTACCTCATCCAATTATTTGTAGATTAAGTGAGGTGTGTGTGAAGTGCTTGCATACTGCAGTTGGTGGAGCTCGTGGCTCCTTTCCTGCTTGTGGGAGGGCCACACAGCCAGGTCCTAAGATGCTCCTCTATGTACACCTGCACCACTGGTGTTGCCATCGACTCCTCGGGCTGACCAGGGTCTCTCTGCTGATAACACCCCTGTTCACGTGTCTTGGTCCCATCTCAACCCCAAGTTCTAGACTTGTATAACCTACTGTCCACACCACCTCCCAAGAGGTGTCAGCACAATGGAGGGGCTAGGATTGCCTAAACTCTTGCCCTGTGATGCTATGTGCTTCTGCAAAAGTCACTCTCTGTGCTTCGGCTTCCTCATCTGTTAATTGGGATAGTAAAAGTACCAATCTCTGGTGTGTTCAGAAGATTAGATGAGTTAATAAACGTAAAATGCTCAAAACACGCTTGATCCATAGTAAGCACTCAGTACATTTTACAGCTTGTTACTGATGTTGAATTTCTAACGGGCATCTCAGATCTAACACATCCAAACAGAACTCCGGACTTCCTGCTGTCTCCAAGCTCACTCAGCCATACAACAAACATTTGTAGAGCACCTGCTCAATGCGGGCCTGGGGATACAGGAGCTGGGAAGACAGGGTTTCTGTCCTCCTAGGGATAACACTCTAGGGGAGAGGCACACTGTCAAGGAGTGAAAACAATGAAATTTCAGTCTTTCCCGCGTCTGTCAATAGCCCTACAGCCATGCCTTCAAGCCCACGATCTGGCAGTGGCTGACTCTACCACCTCCCCTCACACACAGCTCTGATGCTGCTGCAGCCACACTGGCCTTCTTTCTCATCTGGAGCGTGCAGAGTTTGTTCTAGACTTGCGACATAGTTCTCTGCCTGTAATGCCCTTTTCCAAGATTTTCTCACGGCTGGCTCCTTCTTGGCATCCAAAGTTCTGTCCCAACACCACCCCATCAAAGAGGCCCTCCCTGGCCTGTCCAGTGTGCCCAGTTCTCACCCTCTACCCCCTCAGTGTTCATCCTGTTTATTCCCTTTATAGGTTTTCCCACTCTGCAATCATTTAGGTTTGCTTCTTTATTGTCTGCCTACCACCAGAGTGAAAGCTCCACGTGGTCAGAGATGTTGTCTGTCTCGGGTACTGCTGGATCACCCAACTGAGAACAGGGCCCGGCCGTGATGCATGCTCAGCAATGCTTACCCATAAGTGAATAAATGGTTGCCTGGTGTGTACTCATCCCTCCCACATGAAGCCTAATCAAGATGTCTAGTTTGTTCAGGTCTCATCTTAAAAGAAGACCTCAAATTTAGACACTAAAAGAGATAATAATTATGTGTGTGTGTGTTAAAATATTGTCAATGAGTTAAAAGAAAGCTTGGAAATATGACAAATTGTATAATCCTGTTTGGGCACTTCCTCATTTTTAAATATAAGTGGCTCAAGGCCTTGCTTAATGTCTGCGACCCTGCCATTAGCATCAGCTATCTTCTCAAGTACTTGTGAAATCTTGTCCTACTCTTACCCCCACAAACCCTAACTCTGCTGTCTACTCTTGAGGAGGTAGAGATTCACCTTCTCTTTATAGTCACTTCTGAACCACACATCCATGTAATTATATAAACCAGACAGCACTCCGGCAGAAATAATGAGGTTGGTTCAACATGCATTTTGAAACTTTTTATCCTTATACATATTATAATATGTAAATTATTTATATATATAAATTATATGTATGTGTACTCTGTTTTATTATTTTAGTTATCCAATCATTTATCAACTACTTCCAAAGCTTTTGCTCTGTGATAGTTATCATGCGAATTCTTAGAGATGCCAAGGAGAATGAGAAATGATCTCCAGAAGTTTAAAATTCAATGGGAGAGAGATGTACGAGAAACACTTTATAATATAGTACATGGCCATTACAAACAGGTAAATCTATACAGTTGTGTAGAAACACAGAGGGTAACCAGATGCCCTGGAGTCAGGTAAGGCTCCATGAGGGCGGTAAAATTTGAACTGAGGCTTCGTAGATTTCCTAGCAAGAAAGGATGTGACAACTGCATACAGGGCCATCTGCGGGGCAAAGAGCATGTGTGAGTTGTAGAAGAAACTGACAAAGTCGGGGGATGTGGTTAGAAACATGGGAGACAGAGATGCCAGAAGGAGGGTGGAGAGCAGCTGAGTCAAAGGTCTTCGCTGTGCAGAATTTACATTTTGTATTCTGGAAAGTCAGCAGGATATAATCATCATGGGTGTTACTTTTATTTTTTGAAAGATTGTTTTGACAGTGACATTGATAAAGGAATTGAGTTATTCATGTTTGGAAATCAGGACTAAACTATTGTCAGGAAAACTTTATGGAGACTGTTTTAATAGCTCATGGGTGAAATAACAGGGTCATAGTCATGTTAGAAGAAGTGGAATGGGGAGGCACAATTTAAGAACCCACTGGAGAATGGACAAAATTTAGTTGTTATTTAAGTTTGTGAGTCTTCTAGATTGGAAGGCTAGATGACAATGAGGTTATTAATTGAGACCCAGAATATAGAAGGCAGAATATGATCTAAGAGAAGGGAAATAAATTCCACTCTGGAGCTATGAGGCATGCAAGTAGCACGTGTTGTGGTCGTTGAGACAGAGAAACCTAGAAAGCGGCAGAGCAGGACAAGTGATGTGCTATTCTTTTAGATGGCATTTGGAGCCTGCAGATGGACAATGTCCATTAGAAAAAGGAGGAAAAGGCCAATAGAGACAGAGTGGGGTCAGGCTGGGCAGTGGAAGGGCAGTCAGGTCCAAAAGGTGTCATGATGAACCCAAGTTTTGAAGAAGAGAAAACTGTAAGGAGGTAAAGATTCACCTTCTCTTTATAGTCACTTCTGAACAATACATCCATATAATTATATAAGCCAGATAGCACTCAGGTAGAAATAATGAGGTAGGTTCAACATGCATTTTGAAATGTTTTATCCTTATACATATTATTATATATAAATTATTTATATATATAAATTATATGTATATGTACTATGTTTTATTATTTTAGTTATCCAATCATTTATCAACTACTTCCAAAGTTTTTGCTCTGTGATAGTTATCACGCAGACACAGTGAATGTGCTGTGTCACCAGCAGCAGAGAAAGTATAAGGTGGGCAGAAAAAAGTATGCAGAGAATAACAGAATCATATTCATGGTGGAGAAATATAATAAAAATCCAAGAACACTTACAAACTTTTGTTTCAATGTTGGGATCATGAAGAATGGTTTCTTGATGGTCCTTATCATTTCTTTTCCAAAGGAAATAATCAGAGATGTGCAAGATTTGCATAGAAAGATAGGTATTCATTAGAGTGTTGATTTCATTAACAAAAATCTGAAAACCACCTAAATGTATAACATACCCCCGCAATTCATGTCCTCCCAGAACCTCAGAAGGTGATCCTACTTGGAAGTAGGGTCTTTGCAGATGTAATTAGTTAAGTTAAGATGAGGTCTACTGGATTAAGGTGGAAACTAAAACCAGTGACTTGTGTCCTTATATGAATAGAGAGGACACACAGACACACAAACACAGGGAAGATAGCCATGTTAAGACAAAGGCAGAAGTTTGAGTGATGCACCTATAAGCCAAGAAACACCAAAGATAATCTTCTGACAACCACCAGAAGTTAAAAAGAGCCAAAGATGGAATTTTTCCTAGAACTTCCAGAGGGATTGTGGCCCTGCTGACGCCTTGATTTCAGACTTCTGGCCTCTAGAACTGTGAGATATTACATTTTTGCTGTATTAAGCCACTGTGTTAAGATGTCTGCAGGGTTGGCTCCTTCTGAGGGCTGTGAGGAGGTATCTGGTACCTGCTTCTCCTCTAGCTTCTGGTGTTTCATATTCTTTGGCCTATAGAAGCATCACTCCAATCTTTGCCTTCATCTCTGTATGGTTTTTTTTTTGGTATATGTGTCTGTCTCTGCTTCCAAATTTCCCTTTTTTATAAGAACATCAGTTATATTGAATGAGGGCCTACCCTAATGTCCTTATTTTAACTTGATTACCTCTATAAAAATTCTATCTCCAAATAAGGTTGCATTCTGAGGTGGGGGACTTAAGACTTCAACCTTTTTTGCAGGAGACATAATTCAATCCATAACACAGACATTCAGTCTCCATCAGTTGGCGCAAGTATTTCCAAGTTACTCCCAGCCTTTCATGAGCAAGTTCTAAGAATCTAGCAGAACCTTAACCCTTTAACCTTAGGGATGACATCCCAGGCAGTAAACCCTGAATGGACCCCTGCTCTTTCTCTGATCAGAAGGTTCACAGTCACCTGACTCTCATAGTTTGTCATGTGAAGTCTGCCACGGCAACACTGCTGTGTTTGCAAGGTTTTTCAGATCACCAAAAAGGAAAGAGTTGGGACTTCACAACTCACATAACATGTTGTTTGTCCATTTTGTTTGCCATCAAATAAACAAATATGGCAGAATTTTGCTGAGATCAATTACCCTCATATCTATGGTGACCATAAGATTGAAGATAACCTGCACAGTTGTGGTTTATGCCTGTTGCCCAGGTATGATTACTAATGGTTCTTCACTTCTAGTCTCGAAAGGGACTTGGTTTGGTAGCAAGGTTGAGGAGAAGTCTCTCACTCCCACCCACTTCTAAACCACTGACAGAATGTGATACTTGTGCATCATCAAGTTGTCTTAGGTGAGGTCATAACAAAACACCACACAGATTCTGGCAGATAGAACCCTAAAGGCAGACACACTGGAGCTAGAGTGAAACAATTCTGCATCCGCGTTAGCATTGGAGAGAAAGCAGTTGTTGGTCTTGAGTGAATACTCCTGCTTGAACCATGAGTAGCTGGATTTACAATGTTGCCTTGAAGGTTAGAGGTTCTTCTCCAAGTTTCTGAATTTAGCAGCTCCAAATTCCACCTGTGGGTTCTGTGTGATGACAGGTCTTAGTCAATATCATGTGTTAAGGTTTCAAGCTAGATTCAATTTAATATAGAAACATTTGATGATTCTTGTTCTTATCTTTGATTGTGCTCATTTATGTCCATTACAGTATTCTTAAGAAAAAGTTATTATTTAAATCATCGTATGTAGGTCATGCACAACCATGTCAAATCAAAATGCAAAGACTCAGTTATCTTTGGTCTCCTTTCAGGTTGCCCAACACAACACCAGTGTAACCCAATGTAGACTCACTGACTTATCAGAAAAGGAAGATGAAAATATTCCTACTCACTTTGCTCCTCAAGATTTATTTTAAATAAGTTTATACTAAATTAATTACAAGTGGGGGCAAAGAACTACAGAACACTGAGGAAAGAAACTGCAATGGAGACAGACAATTGGAAAAACATATCATGCTCATGGATTGGTAGAATCAACATTGATAAAATGTTCACACTACCAAAAGTGATTTACAGATTCAGTGCAATCCCCATCAAAATACTAACCTCATACTTCACAGATCAAGAAAAAAAATAATTCTATGCTTCTTTTGGAACCAGAAAAGAGCCCAAATAGCCAAAGCAATCTTAAGCAAAAAGAAACAAATAGGGAGGCATGACATTATCAGACTTCAAACTATATTATAAGGCTACAATAACCAAAACATCATGGTATTGGTACAAAATAAAGACATAGACCAATGGAACAGAATAGAGAACCCAGATATAAAACTGTCTACCTACAGTCAGTTGATCTTAGACAAAGCAGACAACAATGCACACTGGGGAAAAGAAGCCCTATTCAATAAATGGTGCTGGGACAACTGGATAGTCACACACAGAAGAATGAAACAGGACCCCTATCTCTCACCACTCACAAAAATTAATTCAAGATGGATAAAAGACTTAAATGTAAGGCATGAAACCATAAGAATGCTAGAAGAAGATGTGGGAGAAACTCTTCCAGAATTTGTGACTAAGACCCCAATGGCAATCACAGCAACAACAAAAATAAATAAATGGGATTTGATTAAACTAAAAAGCTTCTGCACAGCTAAGGAAACAATCAACAGAGCAAATAGACAATCTGCAGAATGGGAGAAAATATTCACAAACTATACATCTGATAAAGAGATAATAACCAGAATGTACAATGAACTCAAGCAAATCAGCAATAAAAAACTAAAACAATCCCATTAAAAACTGGGCAAAAGACATAAACAAATACTTTTCAAAAAAAGATAAGTCAAATGGCCAATAAACATGTGAAAAAATGTTCAATGTCACTGATCATCAGGGAAATGCAAATTAAAACCACAATGGGATATCACCTTACTCCTGTTAGAATGGCTTTTATTAAAAAGCACAAAAACAATAGATGCTGGCATGGATGCAGAGAGAAAGGAACACTTATACATTCTCAGTGGGACTGTAAAATAGTGCAACCTCTATGGAAAACAGTATGGAAATACCTCAAATAACTAAAAGTTGACCTACCATTCCATCCAGTAATCTCACTACTGGGTATCTATTCAGAGGAAAAGAAGTCTTTTTATCAAAAAGACACTTATACTTGATTGTTTATTGCCGCACAATTCACAATTGCAAAGATGTGGAATCAACCTAAGTGCCCATCAGCTCATGAGTAGATTAACAAAATGTGGTATATGTATACCATAGAGTACTACTCAGCCACAAGAAAGGATGAATTAATGCCTTTTGCAACAATTTGGATGAAACTGGAGACCATTATCCTAAGTGAAGTATCTCAAGAATGGAAAAACAAACACCACATGTACTTGCTATTAAAAGTGCAACTAACCAATGAGCACACATGTGCACAGAGGGAAGTAAAACTCAGTGGAAATCAAGTGGGGGGTGGGGGGGAAGGAGGGGAGGAGCAAAAACCTACCTAACAGGTAAAATGGACATTATTTGGGTGACGGGCACACTTACAACCCTGACTCAAGCATTACAAAAGTGATCCATGTAACCAAAAACATTTGTACCTTGTTAATATTTTGAAATAAAAAAAGAAATATAAAACAAGTTTGTACTTTGTAAATAATAACATGTAAATATTGGTTTATTAATTGTGACAAATGTATCATATAATATAAGATGTTAATAATAGGGGAAACTGACAGTGAGGTGTATGGGAACTTTCTGTATTATTGTTTACATTTTTCTGTAAATATTCTGAAATTTTGAAAGTTTATTTCAAAAAATCAATGAATATAAATGTACTGTGATGGTGTTCAGATCAGAGGGATGACTGTCTTTTAACCTTCTCCTCTCCCAGTTCCAAGATAAAGTTTAGAATGAAGTGTAGGAAAAATATCTTGTCCTCATTACTAATGAAAACAGAATGGAATTGTTCTTAAATCATCTGAGATTCTTTGCTGTGTACTTTTTTCCTCCTCACATATTTAGTGGATTTCTGGAAATCCACAAGTCCATATTTTGATGGCTCTCTAGTCATTTTAGAGATTTAAGTTAGTTTTTGAGTAGATACTAACAAAGGATGAATGAAAGCAACTTTCTCTGAGTTATTAAATGCCTGTAATTGTTACAATTGTCTTTGACTTCAGTCTTTGAAGATCAGTTTGGCTAGATTAAAATAAAAATATAAATACATAGATAAGTGGATAAATAATAAATATTTCTTTCAAAAAAATAAATTAATTTAAATAAATGGTTACATAGTTTCTAACACTCCATGGGGCCAATGACTATTCCATTTCTTTTTTGGCTAATAAAACTTCAACATCATTTAGTTTATTGACTGACATGCAGTGAACATCAAATATTTGCTGGATTGGATTTAAGCTTGAGTTTCTGTTGATTAACATTTAGGTTAAAATCTTGACATCAATTAGTCTATTAACTAATCCAACCTAGTATGGATTGAACATTGGGCTAATATTTGTTTCCATCTACAAAAGCTATTAGGCAGGTTAAAAGCTACTTGACCTATTTCCTGTGAACTCTTTCTTCATATTCATATATAACCTCTGAAATGTCCAGAGGTCTAGTGTCATAGCTACCTATTGCTACATAACAAACTACCACAAACTCAGCACTTAAAACAATACACCTTTATTTTCTCACAGTTTCCATGGGTGTGAAGTCTGGACAAGGTTAGCTGGATTCCTCTCCAAGTTCTCATCATGGTGAGAATTGGAGTATCAGCTTGGCCTGTGATTTTATCTGAGGCTAGAGGTCCTCTCCCAAGTTCACCAGTTGCTGGCAGAATCCAGTTCTTTGTGGTTGTAGAACTGCAGTCCCCGGCTGCTAGAGGCTGCCTATCACTCCCTACCATGTAGCTTTTCTCACATTACGGCAGTTTGCTTCTTCAAGGCCAATAGGAGAGCATTTGCTGCTGCTCTGAGTCACCCTAGCTCCTGCAGACTCGGACCTCTGGACTCTTGCAGAATAATCTCCCTTTTGATTAACTTAAAGCTGACTGATTAGGGGCCTTAAGGACATCTACAAATCTTCTTCCCCATTGCCATATAATATAAACTAATAATAGGAATGATTTTTCACCATTTTCATAGGTCCTGACCATCTTAAAGGGAATAGGTTATATAGGGTGTGGACACCAGGGGCAGGAATCTTGGGGGCCACTTAGAATAGGGAGGGCATCCCTTGTTCCATTTGGAAGAGGCAAAACTGTTGTATTCATCAGTAAAATGGGCAATATAACCCTGTAACTCATGTGTGTGTTGTGAGGATTAAGTGATATAAAGCATGTACTTATCAAAGCACCTAGCAATGTGGTCAGGCTTGGTATAACTTGTTAAAAAGAAAACCACTCAACTCAGTATTGCTCCATATTCCTGTTGTACAAAATCTTACTACATTTTGAGGCCATGGTTGTGCCTTGCCTTCCACCCTTCCTCCCAGGGCTTCCCAGGCAGATGAGGGATGGAAAGATATCACGGCATTCCTGTAGTTGACAAGTGGCTTTTGACACAACTGTAGGTAAAATTCAAGCATTTAAGATATGGTGGGGGGTGGAGTGGGGAGGAACACCCAGAAGTCACTCCAAATATTTAACAACTAGTAAAGCACAGGGCATTTCTGATCAAAACAGAGGCCAGACTGATATCTGGGCCCAGACATTAACTCTTTAGTTGCTGGGCAGTGGTGAGGTTCCATGATTTTAAGTGTGCAGCCTGGTGGCTATGAGCAGCTACTAGGTACCAAAAAGTACAGAGGTGTTTAGATATTTTATCCATTAGTATGTAGCATGTGCATACTGGCTATCTATCGGTCCTGTGTGTAGTTTAAGAATATTTACCTCTAAAAAGTGTTCCCCAGGAGAGATAATCTATTAAATCATTGTCAGTGAATGCTGGATTAAACCACCAGATCATAGGGAAAAGGCTGTTTTAGACAAATGCATTGATACAGTCCAGGACTTGATGATGGGGAATAGAGAAAAGACATTTAGAGAATTAAAGAAGACTGTTCCTGAGTCCAGCCAGCTCTCCTCCCCTGTGTCTTGCTCTTTTTCCATGAATACCTCTAACATCTGTTACCTGCATCGGTTACATTGCTTCAGAGCCCTGGTACTGCTCTTGCATACACAAAACCATAGGAAACTGGCTTTATTAATTAGAGTATTTGCCCAATGGAACTGTTTGCTTCCATTCATAATTCATTGGCATACTTGCTAAGTAAATATTGGGGTATTCACTCATCCCAAGCAATTATCTAAAAGAAGCTACATCCATCACAAGGGTTCATAAACTGGGAGACACGAGTATAAAGAATTCTAATTAAGAGAAGCCTACTTTTAATAGCAAATGCCCCCATTCTCATTCATGTGCATGAAGCACTTACCAGTACTGGAAATGAGACGCCAGCTAAGATGATACACTAAAATACAGCAACAGGCCTCTCTCCTTGTGTGTCAAGAATTCCAAAAGCTTCCTTGGGCCCCCACACTGAGGCAGCTTCATTCTCCCGTGAGCGTCATGACCAGGGTAGAGCCAAGCCAGGCCCCGGCAGGAGTGCCTGTGGAACTCAGCCTTCTCTTGCGTGTCACAGGTGGACTTCAGGATGCCCTGACCTGCTCACACCGCTTGGACTCCCAGAGCCATGTCGGCCTGCTTTCAACATTTACTGAAACTCAGGAAAGGAAGAAAATCAGGACCAACATGTGTTTCGGGTGTCAGAGATCAGAGGTACTCAACAGGAGATCTGTCTCACTTCTGGCTTTCGAAGCCTTGAAGGAAACCTTCACACCAGCACGTTCCTCTCACATCTTTCTGTTGCTGAACAGCAAATCCTTAGGGCCTCTTCTGGGGCCTGTGTCAACTCCTAAGTTAAATAAATTATGCATGGAGACAAGCAGTTTCTTGCTGGGCTTACCTTCTTTGCATGATTATAGCAGGCGTGTCTTTCTCTCTCTCTCTCTCTCTCTCTCTCTCTCTCTCTCTAGCGTGAGGTAGGAGCTGTTCTGGGTATTGTAACAAAAGTCCCCTGTTGACTTGATATAGAGACTTGGCCAGAGCTCCAAATGAGTCCTTCCTTTTGCCAGAACTTTCCCTGATTTTATCCCTATAGGAAAGCTGCGTCTTTACCATTATCCTCAAAAATATTATTGATATTTGTATTGGGTTACATGCAAATATTTGTGCTACAATTTCCTGGAAACTGTTTTTAAAAACTTAACTTCCTACACAAATATTGTCACTTCTGATTTCACCATTTATTCATCGATTGATACAACATACACAAGTAGGTCCTGATGTTCCAGAAGACCCATGTGCCTTCCTGAGACCTCACATGCTACCAAACATTAATGGTGACCTGGAAAATGATGACTCAAACTTTCCATTTTCTTACAAATAGAATAAAATATCCATGCAGAATGTTGTTTTCAAGATTTCACAGAATCATATAAAACTAAAAGCAAAGCAGCTTACGTTTTGTAGTCTGAATCTGAAGTTTTTTTGGGCCTTTTTGAGCCAAAATCTTTGAGAGGTAGGGGATGATGATGACTTTAGAACTTTGTGAAAGTAAATGTTAATAATGATGACTTTAAAAGGCAGAATCATTCTAATGAAATTGTGTAATAAGTTTTCTAAATAGAAGATGACACCTAAATACCGGGTGACTATCACTCCTTGTCTAGTACTGGCTCCACATTTGCAGGTGTCTTTGTTTTTGTTTCCTCATCTTGAACAGTGAAATAACATTGTTTGCCAGCCATATGTTACAAGGATTAATAAAAAAATCCTTGCTTGGCATTTGGAATTTTTTTGCATAAGATTCAATCTAAGAGTTCAGCATTTTTATGTATTTTATTCACTTAAAAGAATATAGAATTGCAAACACTACCTCTTGCAATTTCTTCAATAGTTTCACCCTATACTGTAATGTGAGTCACAATTAGTATTAGTCAAGAAATGAGTAGTGAATACATTGCATTGTGTAGAGCAGCAGTGTTGCACTTCTAAATGACAAAAGAGCAGTTCTCTGTTGTAAACATGAATTATTAATACAATTACTTCATTCTTAGAGCAGCTATCATATACTCAGAAGACTCTTTCTATAGAAAATAGCGAATCAAGCCTGTGTAAAGCTCTCTATAAGTTATGAGAATTTCAAGTAGTATCTTCCAAAGAAACAAATAAAATATTCATATTATGGATTATTTTTTAGAAATACATATTTTGAGAAAACGTGCCTTTTAGATTTCAAAAGATAGCTTCCCACTTTGTGATGAGTCATTGCAAGGTGCCAATTGCTAGCATAGCATAATTCAAAGCAATGTAAGCAAAATAAAATAATTATAAGGATAGTATCTTGGACTTAAATAACATTTATTCTGGGGAATACTTATGGAGTTACATATAATCTCATTTAGCTGTAAATTCTCTGAAAGGATGTGGTATTCTGAAAGACAGAAGGACAAAGAAATGCTATGTAACTCAAAAGTTGGCAGTAAGTTGAAGGTAGATTCACACCTCCTATCTCCTATGAAACTATTTTCTGTCAATAATTTTCTAATATTCGTTAGGAAGAAAGTGACCAGTTCCTATGAGGCCGCCTTGTTTGACTGTCCTTCCTTCCTTTCATTCCTTCCCTGCCTTCCATAAACAGCCATTATACCCGTTTGTTCACCCATCCATGTATTCATTCAGCAAGTATTTATGGAGCGCCTACTGCATGCCATACATTGTATGAGGTGCTGGGAACATAGGAGTAAACAAAAGAGGAAAAAGTCCTGGGGTCATTGAGCTGGTGCTCTGGGGGGTGTAGACAGGGCGTGCACTCTCTCCTCTCTGTCTGTCTCCCTCCCTTCTCTTCTCTTCTGCCTCTTTTTTCTCTCTTTTCTCCCCTCACACACATACTCACTTGCACACATATATAAAATACATATGGATCAGATGTGTGTGTATTTTATATATATATATATATATATATATAATATATTTGATATTAACAACTCTGAATGGGAAAAACAATAAACAGGAAAGGGGACACGGAGGGCCAGAGGCAGGACTAATGAATAATTTTATAACTTTAAAATAGAGCATTCATGGGGGAAGTGACTAAGGTAACAGTCAGGCACTGACAGGGGTGAAGGAGAAAAGTCAGGCAGCTCTTCGTTGTGGAGGAGGTCGTGGTGCAATGGGACAGAAGCCTAAGAGATTAGTATTAACAGATGTATGTGGTAGACACTATGAATTTGCTCTTCAAAAGCCATTTCAACCCCTTTCTCTCTCACCTTCCTCTACTGTAATGACTGGAAAGGTAAAATCCTTAATACTCCAACTTTTCTTACTTTTCAGGGTAGTCACATGGCCCAGTTCTGGCCAGCAAGATTCAGGCAGAATCCTCAAAGCAGGCTGCCCTTTCAAATAAGAAGGCATATCTTGTGAAGGAACATCCATCACTGTTTCCCCACCTGCCACCTGGAATGCTGATGTGAAAGGCCAACCTGGGATCCGGGTATAGAGAGCTAAGGCATTCAGAGAGGGAGGAGGGAAGAAGCTGTGCCCTTGAGGACATTATGCGCAGCTGCCCAGCCCTGGACCATTAGATTCCGTGCCTTGGTTTATGGGAGAAAAACAGACCTCTATTTGTTTAGGCTGTTGTTGGTAAAACATTCTGTTCCTGGAAATTAGCAGCAGTCCTTACTAATAAAGGGTATGAACATAGTGCAGTCAAAGCTTCAAGAGGACCCAAGCAGCTTGGCTTGGGGAATTTCAGAGGGAGATGTCCCAGAGAAGATGAGGTGGGACGGGACTGGGTCCCCGAAATAGCGAAGGACTCCTGTAGGTGGAGAATGGGGTGGGGGACAGGAAATGCTTCCATCGTGTGGCTGACCACAGATGGGGTCACCTTGGCGGGGAAGCACCTCGAGCAAGAAGGTCAAATTTAGTGGGGAGTCTGAAGAGCTTTTGTTTATGTGGGTTATACCTATGGATATCTATAATATTAGACCTTAAAGTAGAGAAATTGTTAATATATTTATTTATTAAATATTTTGGAAACAACAATAATAAAACCATTGTATGTTAATATAAACAACATACCTGTCTAAAAATAACTATTTTCTAACACACATAAAAAAGTGAGATGTGTGTCGTTATTTTTCAAAGTTTTGTGAATCTCCTTAACATCTGGCTTCATTGAAGACAGCAGGATTCTCATCTCTGCTTTTACATTAAATCTTTTATGAAACATTATTTCATTGGTTTGGCTTAAGGATAGGGAAAAAAAACTGACCTCACATGAATATCAAGTTTAAGGAGACAGGAGTGTTATAATAGCCTTATCAGATAATTGTGGATGTTCTTTGATACTTCAGCAAAATCCAACAAATGCTTGTTTCTGAAAGGTCAAGTGAAAAGTGGAACCTAAAATCATATCCTTGAACTTTTCATATGCTGTTTCATTAAAAGCCATTGGTCTAGCTGGCACTTTGGATATATTATCCATGCATAATTTACTAAACTATGCAGTTGACACATATTCATATATGATATTTTAAAAATTTTTTTAATTTGTTGTTATCATAACTGATCTAGTCAGAAAATCCTTTAAGTATTGGAAAACTGTCAAGCTCCTATACCAGGTGTTCAAAATTCTAATTTTTGCTTGTAACTCAACATTTGGCAACACATATTGTCAATTGTTTTTTCTGCAACGACAGCCTCACTTTATTCATTTTGGAGAAAATGTCTGCCAAATGCCCAAGTCTGGATAACCATAGATTGTCTGTCAGTTCTTTCAAGAAAAATATTGTCCCATAAAAAAACAAATTACTAGTTCAGCTGGCAGCTCCAAAAATATCATGAGTACTTTTCCTTCAGACAACTATCCTACTTTGGTTTGCAGCAACAGCACTTCATGCATACTTCCCATTTCATTACACAGAATAATAGAAAGTACTCACTCAAAGGTCAAGTTTTAATGAATTTTTTTTTTTTTTTTTTTTTTTTCTGTATAATCAAGGACATATTTAAGTGAAACTAGATTTGAAAAAAAAATTGCATGCTAGTGCTGGTAAAAAATATACTGACTACCATTCCAGTTTGGTGTCACTGCCTTGATTCATGCTAAGGCATCAGCAGTATCATCCATCCTTGCTTTTATACCCAGAGGGCAAATGTTAACACCATATGAAAGGCAAATAATATCTTAGTATTGTTATAAAAGTAGTTGAGCCCACAGCCTGGAAAGGTGTCAGGGACCCCCCAGGGACCTGCAGCCAAACTTTGAGAACTGCCACTATAGTGCTGTGGTTCTCAAATTTTAGTGTGCATCAACATCACCTGAAGAGCTTATTAAAATGCAGATTGCTGGATCGCCCACAATAATTTCTTCTGGGGGTGGAGCTCAAGCGTTGTTATCTAACAAATTCTTAGGTGCTATGCTGGTCTGGAGACCACAATTTGAGACCCACTGCTGCAGAAGGAAAATCCATTTCTGTAACACACAAGATGTCTCTTATTTGACAGTTAAGATCTGTATCTGTGTAGTCATGAGCATGGCCTACATCTTTGTACCCTCTAGCATTGCATTTTGCACAAAATTGACATTAAGTCAATAATTTCCTAATCCAAATAACCTGAGTAGTATTATTGCCAGGAATATCTTTTCAGACTAGCAACTTGAAAGAAGATAGGTATTATAAATATAACGTGAATATCTTATTCAGTGCACTGGTAGATTTTCCATGTTACATTGACTGGGCCACAAGGTGCCCAGATGTTTGGTTAAATATCTTTTCTGGGTGTATCTGTGAGAGTGTTTCTGGATGAGATTATCATTTGAATTAGTAGATTGAGTACAGCAGATGCCCTCCTCAATCTGGGTGGGCCTCATGCAATCCATTGCAGGTCTGAACAGAACAAAAGGCTGAGTGAAAAATAATGCTTTCTCTCCACCTGACTGTGTTCAAGTCGTGTGCATTGGTCTTCTCCTGCATTCAGACTGGAACTTGAACTGGAACTCGTATTATTGGCTCTTATGGGTCTCCAGTTTGCAGACTTTGGCCTTCTCAGCCTTGGTAATTGTGTGAGTCATTTATGTGTACACAGTTGTCTCTCGGTATCTGCAGGGGATTGGTTCCAGGATCCCTGTGGATACCAAAATCTAGGGACGCTCAAGTCCCTTATATAAAATGGTGTAGTATTTGTATCCTCCTGAATGGTTTATAATGCCTAATGCAACGTAATTGCTGTATAAATAGTTGTTATGCTATATTGTTCAGGAATAATGACAAGGAAAAAAGTCTCTGCGTGTTCAGGACAGATGCATCAGCACCATCTCTTTTTCCAATTATTTCCAACCTGCGGTTGAATCGAATCCACAGAGGCAGAGTGCAGGGATGCAGAGCGCTGACTCTCTATCCATATCCTGTTGGTTTACTTCCTTGGAGAACTCAGACTAATACATCGGGTGCTTGATAACCACTTCTAATTAAGGTTATTGATGAATTACAGGCAAGATCATGTGTGTATTATTTCAAGGACTAGGTAGTTTTTGCCCTCTGTGTTTTTGAAACATTTCTGGAATGAGTCAAAATGAAGAAACTGCTCGGTTATATCTATGCAATTCGCAGAAGCATTGCCTTTGTGGAAAGGCTCCTTGTGGTAAAGAGCCAGGATTTCTCTCAGTGTCTTCAGTTCCCAATGAGAACGAGTGAGCCCATGATCTTATCTTACCTGTTAAGAAAATCTCACTGAAACAAAGAAGGGTTGCTTGTCAAAGTTTTAGAACTAGTCTTCAAGGTTACTATGTCTGAGTAACTTTAAGGTCATTTCAAGTTAAAGGAAAAGAAGTTTGATGGATGAGGAGTAGTAAGGTAGACAAGCTCTCATTTCAGATATCAAAATAACTCAAAGTGTCCGCACTTTAATTACTTTTGTCAAACCACATATTTTAGATTCATTGAGTTCAGGAAAGGATGGTTAAACGTCATGAAAAAGAAAATGTACTTTTATTTCTGCAGTGATGAAGTGACATTGCATTTCTCAGTACTCTTCTGTTAGCTGGTTTTTCAAAATTTATTGGCATGATACCCCAGCCAGCCCCAACGTCAATCAACTTTATTAAATATTTATTTTCTGCTAAGAAAAAACACCATGAATGTGAGAAATACTAATAATCAAGGGCATGAATAGATATCAAAAGAAGTAATTTTTAAGTGTCTAGTATCAGATGTGTGACTTTTCATTTCACTTATAAACAATATTTCAAAGTCTTTAACACATTTTCTTTTCTCATAGATACAATTTATATTAGGGTAGCACAAATACATTTTTATTTATTATGGCTCGGTTTGAAGACATTCATTACACACTTTGAATTACAGGAGAATTTAAGTATAAAACTTAATAGCATGCCGTCAAAAAAGGAGAGAGATGAGATCCTGGTACAAGAAGATGCTAAATCACACATTTTAGCTGTAGTGGGTGAATAAGTCTTAGGAAAAGAATAATGTGCAAGTTCTTAGGACCAGTGAAGGTTTTATTTATCTAAAATTACCACCACCAGCACTGACTTTCAGAAAGTCACAGGACTTGAATAGGTCATTCTGTGTTACTTTTAACTGTTTTCAAACCAAAGGATTAATACACTTTGATCAATAACAACCCATAACACTGTCACATCTAATCCAAAACTCTGTGGTTAGGGTAGTTAACACAATTCATTTACCTTCCATACATTTTTTTGGTTTATGTTGCCTTTCAAATAAAGGTTTGTGATAAACTATCAGTACCCATTCAGTTGTCGTCAGGACCATAATTGTACACTTACAAGTACGTAAAATTCCGGTTTTCTCTGAAGTATGTCTTTTATATGTGGAGGGTGTCTCAGTATTTTCTTGGAGTACCATCCCCGTATGGACCTAGCCTGTTGCATCTGGGATGTTCATCTGAAAGGAAGTTAATTCAGGGACACGTTAGAGATTTAATGACGTTGAAACAATATATTGAAATAATCTTAAATAACTGCCTAACGACGGCAGCTGTTAACTTGAACGTAGTGAATGGGATTAGATGTGACTTTTTACCAGGCCCCCCTTCTTCCCTCCTCTTTTGCCTTCCGAGATTTGAATACCTTTGGCAGGAAGCTGAATGCAAAGAGCGCTGAGTAATTGCTCAACGATTGTGGTTTCTCCGAATTAGCTTTGTACTTTTCTACCTTTGAAAGATTGTTTTAAAGGTGATTTCATGAAATGTGACATAGGCCTGCTCTCATGGGCCTGGCACATCCTTTGGACAACGAGCCCTTTGCCAACATAGCCACCGTAAGGCACTCAGCTGTTATCTGCCTTGTGCTGTTCGTGGTGAGAAGTAGCCCTGAACTGTTTGGCGCCTACGGATCTACAGAGTTAGTGGCTGAATGTGATGCTTCCACTACGATGGCAGCAAGCCGCTGCTTACAACCCACCAGCTGGGCATCCCTGATGCTGCTTTTCAAGTTAACAGCAAGTGAGACAGGTAGTATGTCAGGTCAAGGTAACCTCACTACTTAGAGATCATGGAGCTATAACATTTAAGAATGGTATGGACCTTAGAGATTGTTGTAAAGAACAACAGGTTTCAACTCCCAGGCTGTGTCCAAATGGTTGATAGTAGCCACCAACACAACAGGTGACGCTCTGCGTTAAGGAAAATCTGAAGCTGTCTAGACTCTGTAGTAAGAGTGCCCTGTTGATGATAGTCACATTGGTCATGTGTGTAAAAAGAGGCTTCTTGAAATACCTTTCAAATGGCAGCCGTTCCTGATCTTGTTCAAGCCCCTCACTTTAAAATTGGGGAAACTAAGATTTAAAGAGATGAACTACCTCTGTGCTGGTTACCTCTCCACAGTGAATCATCCTGGGAAGAGAAAAGAATACTTGGTCTCCTAACCTTGGGGATAACTGATTTTTCATTATCCTCTTCACTATGAGGAATAAAAAATTACCCCTTATGGGGAATTATGTTGGATTTGGAAGTGCAATGTCTCTGCTTTAGATATAGAATAGTTATGAAGACCATAACCTACAGCTTGTACCTGAGTTTTAGTGAATATTTAGGAGAAGAAAAGTTTTATATATAACAAATTGTCATAATGTTTAGTTCAGTCCCTACATATTAAGATTGGCAGGGGATAATGTGTAATAAGGAAATCAGAGACAAATTTTGAAAAACCTTGATGGTGTGTGGAAGATAAATATTTGATGAAGAGCTTTGAATACCTTGGAAAATTTTGGAATCAGTCATATAGACCAGGGTTTCTCAATCTTGGCACTAGTGATATTTTGGCTCTGATAATTCTGTGTAGCAGGGAGGGATGGTCCTGGACATTATAGGACATTTAGCAGCATCTCTGTCTTCTACTCAAAAAATGAAGGAAGCTTCTCCCCCACCCCTACTCAAGTTGTAAAAGCCAAAAATGTCTGCAGACATTGCCACCTCTCCCTTGAGGGACAAAATCATCCCAGTTGAGAACCATAGATATAACTACATCAGTAGCTAGATGTCTCTGGGAATTATTAAAAAAGGAATTACTTGATGAGGGCTTTAAGGAAGATTAATCTGTCATCTGTAGCAGTATGGCTTATTTATCTAAACTTTATAAGCTACCTATTTATATGGTAATTGAGTGTTTTAAATGGATGGTTTAAAATGTAGATGGTAGAAGAAGAAATGTCTTTTAGGAAGCCATTTCATTTATTATTTTTGTTCATTCAAAAAATATTTATTGGCCATCCAATATGGGCCAGAAACCAGGAATAGAAAAGTGATAAGTTTCCTTCACGTACAAGAGAAGGCAATTAAACAAGCAATTGCAGAGGAGCAGTGGTTCTCGAGAGTTAGCAGGATCTAAATCACCTGGAGGGCTTCTTAAACCACAGATTGCTGGTTCCCCTCCCAGAGCTGCTGGTTCAGTAATTCTGAGACGAGGGTAGAGCATTTGCATTCTAACAAGTCCCAGGTGACATCGCTGCACAAAGAGCCACACTTTGAGAACAATGGCAATAGAGTGTACTCTGATGAGGCCGTCCCAAGCTGCACTGGGAGTTCACCCGTAAGTCACCCCAAAGAATGTGTGGGATTTAGCTACATGAGTTGGGGAGGGAGACCTCCAGGCCAGTGAAACATGGTTCCAGACACAGGCCTGGGAGAGCCAACATGGCACATAAAAAGTTAAGTTTTCCACATTTTTATACAGAAAGCTGTTACTAAAACTTGTGACATTATGTCAACGTTACCCATAGCATGGGCTTTTAGCTTGGCAAGTATAATGCTGTGTTTTGTGGACATGAAAACACATAAAGTAATATTAGAAAGGAACCTTTATTATAATATTGATCACACTATATTTATCTTATTTTTATTTGTATTTACTTAATTTGGCAAGCAATAATTACATATATTTATGGGTTACAATGTGAGGTTTTGATGCATGCATACATTGTGGAATGAGTAAATCAAGCAAATTATTAATAGCATGTGCATCATCTTACATACTTATCATTTTTTTGTGGTGAGAACATTTTAAAATCACTCTTGGCAGTTTCAAATATAAATTACCTTATTACTATATTAACAATAGTCACCATGCTGTATAATAGATCTCCAGAACTTATTTCTCCTAACTAAAACTTTGTTTAACCTCAATCCCTGGCAACCACCCTTCCACTTTCTACTTCTGTGAGATCAACTTTTTTAGATTCCACACGTGCATGAGATTAGCGGTTGTTTTCATTTTGTGCCTGGCGTATTCATTTAACATAATGTCCTCCAGTACGTCCATGTTGTTGCAAATTACAAAATTTCCTCCTTCTTAAAGGCTGAATTGTATTCCATTGGATCACAGTATATTTTAACTGCCTATTTATTTGCAGGCATTTCTAATCGGACCGAGCAGGGAGGTTTGGTCAGATTTATTACTTTATCCCAGTCCCCAGCCTGATGCCTGGCACAGTGAGGGGATTATCTCTCCTGGAAAGCAGCAGGGACATAGTCATCATTTTTTTCCTGTAGGTTTTTGTTTTCTAGTCTTCATGCCCAGTATTTTAATACTCAGTTCACAACTCTGAACATTCTAGCACAGTCATGAGCTCCTGAAAATACGGTAACACCTACCTCTTCTCTGTATTTTCACTTTCCCATTAGTGTGGGGATCTTGCCTGCAGGATTTTATAAATCTAACATGATGTCCCCAAATTATAGATATATTGACTTTTAAACATGGAGTCTTTAGAAGTGACTTTAGTGATTGTCTCATCCCTATTTGCCTTATGACAGATGACAAGCAGTCCGTTAAGGTTCAGTAACTTGATTCAAAGTGCACAAGTAGGTAGGGAACAACCTGGGATATGAATTCAGGTCTTCTTAGGTCCAATAAAGTGTTCTTATCTCTCTTCGTCAATTTAGTCATATCAGGTGATAAAATTACCTGATATAATTTGATAAGTTATGTTAATTACTACTGGAAACTAACTCCTAAAAATAATTCTATGGTTCCTGAACAGGGTTGGATCTGCCCTAAAAGGTGTTTAGAAGGAGTTATCTTTTTCCCCCGCCTCTGTTACAGCACCTCCTGTGTGCACCGAGATATGTACATGTCATCCCTGGAGAAGACAAATAATAGACTCTATTCTCTGAAATGTCTGACTTTCTGGGGAGTACTTTGATTGTGGAATTTAGTACTCTGTTCCTACCTTAGACATGTAATATTCATCAACCGCCGCCTTGTTAGAATGTAGAGTTTCCGATAACTCCCTTAAATTGTTCTCTATTCCAAATACTTTATAATTGCCTTGCAATTCTCCAAAAGGCTAATTTTGTAATATTTTGATTGTGAAGCATTCTTTTAAATGATTGCAGTTAAGAGTATCTCAAACTCAAGATAATAATAATGCTTTGTACTTATGGAGAGCTTTTCCTCACCAGGGATCATTGCACTTTCCAACATGCTCTCCGCTATCCTCAGAACTACCCTACTGAACTAGAATTTTAGCTTGTATGTCCAAAAGGAATCCTTTACTCACAGGCAGAACACATTTTGCTTCTTCACTTTCTCAATTTGAAAGTGAAGCATTTCTGGTAAATCTATCATGGCATTGTTTTTATATGAATATTAAAATCGGGTTCTTTTGGAAATTAGGAAGGGTGCTTTTTAAACATTCAATCATTTGCTCTGCTTTCCAAATTCAATAATCGAAGTGTTTTCCCTTGCATGGTTTATTATCTTGTTCCTTCTAAAATTGTGTGAATGTCTTAAAATGCACTTCCTTTAGATGAATCTTATAAAAAATGCTTTATCAGTGTGTTGTTAAACAATGTGGCTTTCAACAGTGGAAAAGGTGTTGAGAGAACAAATCCTTTCCAGCTCTTCACTTCATTACACAGTCTGAAGGGCCTGTCTAGAGGGCAAGGCCTTGAATGGTTAGGTTATCCCAAGGAAAACCCCAGCCTTGAGGAGCCTACTTCAGCAGAGAGACCCCTTGGTGTCTGTGTGTAGATGATAAAAAAGAACAAAAGCACCAGCCCCTTCACAGAGGACGCATTCACTGCACCAGGCTTCACTATGAAAGCACAGTCTAGAATGTGCTTGAAGCACAACAGAACCGCAGAAATAATTTACTCCAGAGTTATTACAAACTTACAGAAAAATCACTTCCAATTGGAGGAATTGGTTTTGAGAGCAGACAAATGATGGTCAGTCAGTGCCCAATTCTGATTACAGATACAAACCCAGGTGGAGATAATGGGATGGATCTGGTGCCTTTGAATAAGCAGCATGGGTTTTACTCCTGGATATGTTCTTCTTATTAGTAAAATAAATTCTAAGGTGACCAAAAGACAGAAAAATATTTGTTAGTAATAAATCCTTCTCAGTAAACCCATTTCGATAAATATTATGAGCTTTTGGAATACTACGGTTCCAGGCATGCAGTAAAAAAAAGATAAGAAGAAATTATTATTGTTTACCCTTAAAGGTAGACATTTGACTAGTTCTTTGTCAAGGTGACATAAATCGCAAAATCTTTTTTGATCTTCCCTCAGAAATATAGAAAGAAAGTGGATTACAAATATTTACATAGAGTCTAATATACTCAGGCAGAATGCCACTGAAATATTGAGACCTATATAATAAGTAGCAAAACACTAGCCACATTTAGAACAGAGAGACGTGATACCCATTTCTGCTTCTCCAGTTTGTCCAGCAAGCAAAATTGATACTGGAAAAGTGATTTAAATATATAAATAGTGATTTTCTTACTCATGGGAAAATTACCCTATCCTTGGTTTTTATAGCAATTTAATGATTAAAATTTTAAATAATTTTTCCCCACCCCCCCTAAAATTTTAAGTAATTTTTAGAATATTTTCTTTTGTTTATATAACAATCAGAGTAAGAATGGATGTGTTTCATTATTAAAGGATCCTTCCAGTTATTGTGTTATGGAAATGTAGGCAGAATACAGCCCATCACTAGACATTAAATCTTCTCTCAATGATACCTGCTCTCCAGATACAGAATGCTGCATTTGAGGCAAACAAACCAACAAAGTTGTTTCTGAGTCCTCCTCCCATATATAAACAAAAAATAATCTTTTGTGTGTGGTGGAAAAAAGTGTAACATAATAGTTAATACTCAGATTGAAATACAAGAGGATAAGAAAGTGTCATCTGTTTGCTTGCTATTTAAAAAAAACAGCTACTGCAAAAGCATCCTGCTAGTGCTAAAAACTTCAGTATACCCACCTGAGTACACCCACTTCTCTTATTTTTAAAGCTCTCCTCATTTCTTTATATTGTTCCCGTTTCAGATCTCTATATGGCTGAGAGTAAATTGAACTGAAATGGAATTCTTAGTAGGCATAATTTTCTCCACCTTTATAAAGAAGAATTCTATGCCGGAATCTGATGAGCTGATCTTAACTGCTCCTGCAACAGTTAGATAAGCTTAGAACTGACTCCTTCATTGCTAGAATAGACAGGGCTTGAGAAAAATCAAGTCTTAGCTTGTATTAAATGCACTTATCCCCTATTTACATATATTTCTGTACTCTTTAAGTCAAAATCCAATTTATTTAAAACATTGTTTTCAGTCTTACATATCTTGCTAGTCATTAGGAAGGTCTGACTGTGACACTTGTTTAAAGTCCTGTCATTGGTCCACATGCCTGCCACTGGATTTTTGCTCACATTCCTATACCTTTGCATGATCTTATTGACTCAGAGAATATGTGTGATGCTCATGCGAGCAAGGACACATCTTCCGGAGTCATCCACTTTGGTCACTTAGCCATGCAGAGACTGCCTGTGCTGACGCTGTGGCATTCTGATTTAATACATCTTGTCCAGAAATCCAGCTAGGCTGGGGCTCCTCCAGGTCAGGTCTGTTTCTCTTGTGGTCCACCATATGCGTCACCTTCCTAGTATCAGTCATTATGTATAGAATGGGTTGGGGGAAGGGGGAAATGATATTGAGAACCTGAGCACAAAGACGATGAGGTCGTGAAGAGGACGAGCATAGTGACCGGCACAGAGTGAGGCACAGAGTTGGAGGCAAGTGAATAATTGCTTGTTGAATGAAATTGGCTGTCTGCGGCCATTCGGGGTTTCACTTAGCTCCTTTGTGGCTCTCACGGGGCAGGGCTCTATTTTTTGGCCTCCTTTTTCTTCCTTCTGTGCGTTGTCATGAAATCAATCAACCGTAATGTATTTGCTTTGGTTTACTATACCCAATTTAAAAGAATCCATCAGTCCATCAATCCTGGCTCATAGGAATATGATCTACGTCTTACCCCAATATAGATTTTCAGAAAAACTAAATTCAAAGTGAAGAAAGGTAGGAAATATCCTTTTCTTTTATAAGCTTTTGCTCCTTTTCTTTCTTTTTTTTCCCCCTTTATTGGGCTCAGTACTTGATTATCCTTAATTCCACCCTGTTTTCTTGGAGGCCCAAGGCATGTGGACTACTCCTTATTTCACAGTTTCATGGCAATACATTTAATTTTTATATTTCATTAACAAAATGGCAATAAAAGTGACACCCAATTTATGCAGCCGGGCCGAGACTGTGTCTGAGACGTGGCCCAGCTTTGTGTCAGCCAAGGGGAATACGGGGCTGGACAAAATCCTTCTTATGATATATGACGCTTAGACTTGCTACTGTACATTTATCATCTCTAAAAAATGATTTATATTGTGTTCTTCATCATTGAAATAAAACCCTGAACAAATTTCCCTCACTGTATATCTGGGTCTTTCACCTTATTAATGATCTTTTATGGCTGAGAAGAGTGATGGCTAATAGCTACTCTCTGCAGATTATACTAAGGTAATAAATAATTATCTTTTAAGCTTATGCACAAGCTGATTTCCTTCCTGTTTGAAATTACATGAGAATAAATATAAGAATACACAGAGACAGGATTTCTAGGACTTACACACAGACAATTGGAGGATCCCATCAAATGACACCTCCCATGTGAGTACCACAAAGGCTGTGCAGCATTTCACTACCCACCCCAGACTATCGGTGAGTGTCATACACTCGCCTTCCTTCCCCGCCTTCAAGGGGCCATTTTACATGCTGTTTCCAAAATTTTTCACTCAGCCACAGTATTTGATACTTCCAAAATAAGTTTGCTTTTATCCTATCTGCTCCTATGCCTAGGAGAGCTTCCTTGGGATTATCACGGCTGAATGAACTTCCGCTCAACTCCAGTGAAACATTTCCTCCTCTTGAAAGCTTTCCCTGTAGACAAACCTGAGTGCCCTTTCTCTCATTTATAGTGGGGTAAATGGTAGGAGTAATTTGATGAATGAAAGCATAAATGAATGAATGAGTGAAGTGGAATGTAGTTATTGTAAAAATATTTTAAAGGAAGGGGCCAGTAGTATTAGAATTAATTTTTAGTATTGTTGCTGGGTTTTAACTCCCTTAAATGTACAAGCTGTTTGCTGCAGGCCACCTGCTATAGCTAGAGTTGTGGACCAGGGAGAGTGCTCTTTGTTATTTCTTGCTTGTTTTCTGTCTTCCCTACTGAAATGTCTCTGTATATTTAGATTCTATTATAATGGAAGCTAAATGAAATCATACAATACGTTGTCTTTTTTTCACTTAGCACAATGTTATCCAACTTCCTCAATGTTGTAGCATGTACCAGTATTTCATTCCTTTTCATTGCTGAATAATATTCCATTCTATAAATATACCACAATTTGTTTATTCATTCATCAGTTGATAGGCATTGGATTGTTTGCACTTTTTGGCTATTATGAATAATACTGCTATAAACATTTGTGTGCAAGTTTTTTTTGTTTTTATTTTTTTTTAAATTTTTTTGGAGGCAAGGTTGCCTGGGCTAGAGTGCAGTGGTGTCATCACAGCTCACTGCAACAGCAAACTTCTGGGCTCAAGTGATCCTCCTGCCTCAGCCTCCTGAGTAGGTGGGACTAGAGGTGTGCACCACCACGCCCAGCTAAAACTGTAGAGACAGGGTCTTGATATGTCGCCCAGGCTGGTCTCAAACTCCTGGCCTCAAGTGATCTTCCTGCCTCGGCCTTCCAAAGTGGTAGAATTACAGGTGTGAGCCACTGCACCTGGCCAAGTATGTAGGTTTTTATTTCAATAAAATTTCAATAGGTCTACATTTAACCTTTCGAAGAACTGCCAGAAAGCAGCCGCACTGTTTTGCATTACTACCAGCAACATAGCAGGGTCCCATTTCTTTCCTCGTCACCAATCCTCGTTAGTATATTTTTTTAAACTTGTCTATTTATTTTTAAAATCGACAAATAAAATTGTATATATTTATCATGTACAACATAATGTTATGAAATATATATACATTGTAGGATGGCTAAATAGAGCTAATTAACATAGGCATTACCTCACATAGTTATCATTTTTGTGGCGAGAACACTTAAAATCTACTCTGTTAGCATTTTCAAGAATACAGTACAGTCGTGCGCCACATAACAATGTTGCAGGTCAACGATGGACTGCATACACGATGGTGGTCCTGTAAGATTAAAATTCCTGTCGCCTGGTGATATCGTAGCTGTTAAACATTGTAGTGCAAACGCATTGCTCAACAAGGCAGTGTTTGAGAAGGAAAACGACTCAAACCTGGGTGTGCAGGAGGATGACACTGAGGAGCTCTACGGGTGGTGCCCAAGGAATGGACTAATGAGGACTTGTTGGAACTGGGACAGGAACACTTAGCTGAAGAATAGGCAAGAGAAAAGGAAACTGCAGATGAAAAAAAAGAACCCCTCAGAAAATTCAGTGAAGGGTTTAGCAGTGCTTTAGCAGTCTTCAACAAGCTTCTCAAAAAATTTGAACATATGGAGTCCAACACTTGAGGATTTTCATTAATAAAGAGAAATGTTCACGATACACTATCTGCTCACAAACAAATCTATGATAAAAAAAAAAAAGAAACAAACCAAGCAAACCACCATGTTTATATTTCTGAGAAAAGTGACACCTTCTCAAGAAGAGCCTCAGGGAGGTCTTTCAGAAAGTATTCCAGAAGAAGGCATTATTGTCATAGGAGATGACAGCTCCATGCGTGTTATTGCCCCTGAAGACCTTCCGGTGGGACAAGATATGGAGGTGAAAGACAGTGACATTGATGATCCTGACCTTGTGTAGACTTGGGCTAGTGTGTCTGTCTGTGTCTTAGTATTTAACAAAAAAGTTTAAAAAGTTAGAAAAAAATTAAAAATTTTAAAAATAGAAAAAAGTTTATAGAATATAAATTTATAGAATAAGGATTATAGAATAAGGATATAAAGAAAGAAAATATTTTTGTACAGTTGTACAAGGTATGTTTTAAGTTAATTGTCATGGCAAGAGTCAAAAAGTTAAAAAAATCAAAAAGCTTGTAAAGTAAAAAAGTTACAGTTAGCTAAGTTTCATTTACTATTGAAGAAAGAAATTTTTTAAAAATAAATTTAATGTAGCTTAAGTGTACAGTGTTTATGAAGTCTACAATAGTGCCCAGTAAGGTCCTAGGCCTTCACATTCACTCACCACTCACTCACTGACTCACCCAGAGAAATTTCTAGTCCTGTAAGCTCCATTTGTGGTAAGTGCATTATAGGTGTACCATTTTAAAAAATCTTTTATACCATACTTTTATTGTACTTTTTCTATGTTTAGACATGTTTAGATGCAAAAATACTTACCACTGTGTTGCAATTGCTTACAGTATTCAGTACAGTAACACGCTGTATAGGTTTGTAGCCTAGGAACAACAGGCTGAACCACATGGCCTACCTGTGTGGTAGGCCATACCATCTAGATTTGTGTAAGTACACTCTGTCATGTTTATACAACAATGTTATTGCTTAACAATGCATTTCTTAGATGTATCCCTGTCGTTAAGTTACCCATGACTGTGTATTGTTATTAAGTATAGTCACTATGTTGTACAATAGATCTTTTGAACTTTTTTCTCCAATCTAACTCAAATTTTGTACCCTTTGACACACATCTCCCAGATCACCCCTGCTTTAGAGGCACCACCCTAACCACTGGTAACACCGTTCTATCTTACTTCTATAAGTTCAACTTTTAAAATTCCTCATATAAGAAAGATCATGCTATATTTGTTTTTTGTGCCTGGCTTATTTCACTTAATATAATGTCCTTTAGGTTTATCCATGTTGCCACAAATGACAGAATTTCCTGTTTTTTAATAACCAAATAGTATTCCATTGTGTCTATATGAGACATTTTCTTTATCTTTTCATCCATTGATGGACACTTAGGTTGATTCCTTATCTTGGCTCCTGTTAATACAGCTGCAATGAACATGGGAGTTCAGGTATCTTTTAGACATACTAACTTCATTTCCTTTGGCTTTATACCCAGCAGTTGGATTGCCAGATCTTATGATAGTTCTATTTTTAATTTTTTGAGGAACCTCCATACTGTTTTCCATAATGGTTGTACTAACTTACATTCTCACCAACTGTGCACAAGGGTTCCCTTTTCTCCACACCCTTGCCAACACTTATGTTTTGTCTTTTTGACAATAGCCATTCTAACTGGAGTGAGGCAATATCTTATTGTGATTCTGATTTGCACTTCCCTGATGATTGGTGATGTTGAGCATGTTTACATATACCTGTTGGCCATTTGTGTGTCTTCTTTTGAGAAAAGTCTGTTCAGATCTTTTGCCCATTTTTTAATTGGATTATTTGGTTTTGTTTGTTTGTTGTTTTTTGGGTTTTTTTTTTTTTGCTATTGAATTGTTGGAGTTTCTTATATATTCTGGATATTAACACCTTGTCAGGTGTATAGTTTGCAAATATTTTCTCCCATTCTGTAGGCTGTCTCTTCCCTCTGTTGATTGTTTCCTTTGCTGAAGCTTCTTAGTTTGATATAATCCCATTTGTCTGGTTTTGCTTTTGTCATCTGTGCTTTTCAGGTCTCATCCAAAAAATCATTGCCCAAATCAATTTCATTAAGTGTTTCCCCAGGTTTTATCCTGGTAGTTTCATAGTTTCAGGTCTTACATTTAAATGCTTAATCAATTTTGAGTTTATTTTTGTATGTGGTAAGAGATAGAGGGGTCTAGTTTCATTCTCCAGCATATGCCTATCCAATTTTCCCAGCACCATTTATTGAAAAGATTGTCCTTGCCCCAGTGAATGCCGTTGGCCCATTTGTCAAAAATCATTTAGCTAGGCCAGGCATGGTGGCTCATGTTTGTAATCCCAGTACTTTGGGAGGCCAAGGTGGGAGGATCATTTAAGGCCAGGAGTTCAAGACCAGCCTGGACAAAAAGGCGAGACCTCATCTCTATAAAAAATAAATTAAAAAAAAATTAGCCAGGTGTGGTGGTGTGCACCTGTAGTCCTAGCTACTCAGGAGGCTGAGCCAGGAGGATCACCTGAGCCTGGGAGTTGGAGGTTGTAGTGAGTCGTAATCGTGCCACTGTACCCCAGCCTAGGAACAGAGCGAAACTCTGTATCTTAAAAATATATATGTATGTATATCATTTGGCTATAGATATGTGGATTTATTTCTGGGCTCTCTATTCTGTTCCATTGATCTATGTGTCTGTTTTTATGTCAGTACCATGCTGTTGTGGTTACAAAAACTTTGTAGTATATTTTGAGGTCAGATGTATGATGCTTCCAGCTTTGTTCACTTTGCTCAAGGTTGCTATATTGATTTGACTATTTGGGGTGTTTTGTGGTTCCATACAAATTTTAGGACTTTTTCTCTATTTTTGTGAAGAATGTCATTGGCACTTGGGTAGGGATTGAATTGAATCTGTAGCCCACTTTGGTTAGTATGGACATTTTAACAATATTAATTCTTCCAATCCATGAACACAGAATATAATTGCCATTTATTGGTGGACTATTCAATTTCTTTCATCAGTGTTTTGTAGTTTTGAGTGTAGAGATTTTTCACCTTCTTGGTTAAATTTACCTCTAGGTATCTTTTTTTTTTTTTTTGTAGCTATTTTAAATGGGATAGTTTTCTTGATTTTTTTTTCAGATAGTATACTTTTTCTGATAGTACTGATTTTTGTACATTGACTTCATATCCTGAAGCTTTACTAAATTCATTTATTAGTTCTAACAGTTTTTTGGAAGAGTCTTTAGGGTCTGTTATATATAAAATCATGTTCTGTGTAAACAGAGATTGTTTGACCTCCTCCTTTCCTATTTGTATATATTTTCTTTCTTTCTCTTATCTGATTGCTCTGTTCTAGGACTTCCAGTACTGTGTTGAAAAGAAATCAAGAAAGTAGGCATCCTTGTCTTGTTCCAGATCTTAGAGAAAAAACTCTCAGCTTTTCTCCATTCATTACAATGTCAACTGTCACATTAGAGCAAATTTTTTCTTAATAGTGTCCTATAGGTCCTGTGGGCTGTCTTTGCTATTTTTTCTTATTTCTTTTTATTCTCTCTCACTGAGAAATTTTAAACAACCTATGTTCAAGTTCAGAGATTCTTTCTTCTGCTTGATCTTGTCTCCTATTGAAGCTTTCTGTTGTATTTTTTGTTTCAGTCATTGAATTCTTCAGCTCCAAGATTTCTGTTTGGTTCTTTATTATGATATCTATCTTTCTGTTAAATTTCTCATTCAGATCATGAAGGGCTTTTATGATTTTGTTGAATTGTCTATCTCTATTCTCTGATATCTCACTGAGTTTACTTAAGATCATTATTTTAAATTTCTTCTCCAGCAATTTGTAGATTTCTTTTTCCTTGGGGTCTGTTACTATAGAGTTATTATATTTCTTTGCTGGTGTCATTTTTTTTTTTTTTTTTGCTTTTCCATGTTCCTTGTCAATGCAGTGTCTCTGCATTGACATCTGTGCATTTGGTAGAACTATTACCTATTCCAAACTTCTAGGATAGCTTTCATAGAGAAAGACTGTCACCTGCAGATGAGACTTAGTATGCCGGTTGGGAAAGGTGCTATAGCTCTGTTTCTGAGTAGTTTTAGTGGTATACCCTCTGTGCAGCTGCATTAACAGTCAGCAATAACTGTCAGCACCTCAGAGGCCTAGGCTATAGATATTTGTGGCAGTGGCAGTATAGGTTGTTAATATCCCAGGTGGCAATGGCTTTTGGGGTCCTCCTAATCTTGTTTTACCCACAATGAGGAGAATTAGCTAAGGAAATCCCTCTTGGCATCAGGGCTGACATGGTCCATAAGCAGCTGCTGTGGCACTGGGTGCAAGGTGCAGGTGCTCAGAATGGCTGTGGGGCTGGGGGTCTATGGCTACTTTTGTATTATAACAGCAGAATTAAATAATGCCAACAGGGATGAAATGGCCATATAAAATATTTACTATTTGTCATTTCACAGAAAAAGCTTGACTTTCCTATTCCAAAGTTCTGTATTTTGAATGATGACACTGTCATTCTTACTATCTCTCATGTTAAAAACTATATAAGTCATCTTGAGTCTTATTTCCCCTCTTCCACTTCTAATCACAAAAACATTCTGTAAAGTTTTCCTTTTTAAGGTCTCTCACATTCCATTCTTCCATTTTCTAATATTCATCACACTAGTCCACACCATAATTATAAAAGTCAAATAATTTCCCTATGTTTACACTTTTGCCATCTTACTCATTGGGAAATGCACTGCTTACTAATTTTCCTAACTCCACAAAATCATCTTTTCTTCAGAAGTCTTAAGAAATCATTCATTAGAATAAATCACAGACTCACCTTATTATATAATTATATTATATAATATTCAATCTCTAGATGGTTTAGCGATCACAAGTCTACACATGCTTCAACATACCTAACACATAAAGGAGCCAATCTAAGTTACTTGTGTAAGTGGGTTAAATAATTTGTCTAAAATCATATACTCTGGCCATGGCAAAACTGAAATTATAATCCATATCTCCTGGCTGTCAGTACAGAACTCTTTTTACTATTTAGCTTTCATATACACCCTTTTTCTGTCTGACCTCTGTAAATTCTCTAAAGATTTCCTATTAGCATCTTAAAGGAAGCCAATAGTTCTGCAAAATATTTCCACTTCCCATCTTTGCATTTTAATTTTAGTCTTTATTCCTGTATACTACTCCCTCTCTCTACTTTTTATTCCTTCATAGGCCACCTCAAAACCTCTTCCTCTACAGATCTTTTACTAGTTTCCTACTTTCTTATGTATTCTGCTTCCCTTTTTGTGAGATTTATGGTTTGTAGCAATACTATAAACATAACCGACTCATATTCTATTTATATACTGATTCATATTATCTATTTACATAATATAAGTCTTTCTAACTATATTATAAGCCTCCCCCTTCTCTGGGGTAGGAGCTCTGCTATTACGATTGCAGTGCAATGAGTCGTGGGGCGTGCTGGGAACTAGGAAGCCAGCACTGCTGTCAGGGTGGGGAGATAAAAGCCAGGCCTGAAGGAACAGGATGGAAAGTGTGAGACTAACCAGCAGAGGACACCCTTGCAGAGGTTGACCAGAAGTGTGCTCAAGTTCCTTCTGGCAAGTGTTTCTATGCGTAGCTTCTGTTTGGTTGGGGGTGCACCAACAGGCACACTGTTTGTGCAAAATGCTCAGTGTTAGGTGGGACACAGGAGGGCATTCAGCCCCTCATTCAAGCTTTGAGGTCAGTCACAGAAGGTGGAGCTGATAAGACATAGGTATGAGTGTAGGGCATGGCGTGGGTGCCTTGGAGTCATGTTAAGGCATTAATCCCAGCAAGGGAAGAGAAAGCTAACCTGAAAAGTGGAGCCAGGAGTCTGGTTATAAAGCTGGTGGATGTGGTGAGGATGAAGGGAATCCCCTGATTTCGTGAGCACGTGGGTTTCTAATCCTCATGGGATCAGCACAGCCCGTGGCCTGGTGGGTCTGGGAAGACGGATACGCAGGTTGCTTTGGTCAGTGTGGCTTGTGAATCAGTCAGGCTCAACCTCTTTGTTGAGGCTGAGAATGTGTACAGATCACAGGGTCCAGGGAAGACACGGACTGATATCCTTCTATGATGTCTTTTGATCTCAAGCACTTAGTGCTGTGCTTGACTTCCATCAGGCTCTCAACACATTTGTTGCTGCTACTGAAGAGGGTTGCAAGTCATCTCGTGTTTACTTAACACTCTTACAGAAGAGCGATGGCCAGGAAGGCTGGCGAGGCACAGGGAGACTGGGGATGGAGCACAGACACAGATGGAGGGGTGAAAAGTCAGCACTCTAAAACTACTTCCATTAGGGTGAGCACTGAATGGCAGGGAGGCAGCTCTCCGTTATTCTGCATTAAAGGACAGCCTTTTTTTTTTTTTTTTGAGACAGAGTTTCGCTCCATAGCCCTGAATAGAGTTCAGTGGCATCATCACAGCTCACTGCAACCTCCAACTCCTGGGCTCTAGTGATCCTCCTGCCTCGGCCTCCCGAGTACCAGGGACTACAGGTGCACACATGATGCCCGGCTAGGTTTTCTATTTTTTAGTAGCGACAGGGTCTCACTGTTGCTCAAGCTCGTCTGGAACTCCTGAGCTCAAGCAAGCCTCCTGCCTCGGCCTCCCAGATTGCTAGGATTGCAGACACGAGCCACCATACCCGGCCATGGGGCAGACATTATTAACAGTGAAAATGAAGGAAGAGAAGAGAAGACAGCGCATGGGAAGAAGAGAATGAATGATCCCCAAGGGCAGGAGATGTGACTCCCGGAGCAAGTCTGGCCCATGGGGGATGCCTGAGAATGTGGTAATTGATTGATGGAAAGAGAAACAGTCCTTCTGAGAGAGAAATAAGATATTCAAGAGGAAGTGGTGATATGGAAATTGACCACATCTAATCTGGATTTGAAGAAATATGCTGGAGAAATGTTTTCTCCACATGTCTGCTACAAATATTCATATACAGTTAAAGACAGAGCAAGGATACCCTAAGTAGAAAATGTGTCTAATACCTCTTCAGTTGATGACACCTGTTTAGATAAGGAAGTGCCTGGCTGAGCGGCTAGATGCCCTGATTACAGCCGCCCAGGGAGTCTGAGGTGGATTCAAGAAACGCCCCCTCTTGTTTTGGCGCCTTGTCACCTAACTTAACATTCTTCCCTAGGAGAGAAGCAAATGGGACATAGGGTCAGACAAGAAAGCAATATCCTTCAGTTAAAAAATGGGCAGCTTTCATGGTGGTTTCTGCTTATCTAAATAACAGATTAACATTTATGGCGAAGAAGGAAAAGTCCTGCTTGGCTTAGAATCCTATTTTAAGGTAATTTTAAGCACTGTTAGTATAAAGATTTCACTGATTTTTTTTTTTTTAGTAAAATGGAGCCCCAATTTAGCCCCCATGGAATCTCCTGCTAGCCCTCCCAGTCTGAAACCCTACTCCAAATAAAACTCACAACAGTGTTTATTTGAACTATATTTTTTATAACAAACTGGGATTTATTCTTAGAGCTGCTGATTGAACACTTTAATTTACAAACGGGTTTCCCAAAGCTTCATAAAGCCACCAGATGCAAAGGGAAGTGGCTGCATCATCGTGCCAGCCTGTTTAATGCAGGCAATATTGTAAACAGCACTCTGGGGGAGGTTTCAGAAGTACATTTAATTGCATTTTCCACTTCTCGTAACAGCAAGGGATTAAGCCGAGATGGAACGTAATGGAACCTGTTCCATCCTATCACCTTAAGGGGAGACAGGCAAGGAATACACAACGGTGAGCTTATCAGGAAAAAAATGCCATCGTCTTCATTTGAATAAGTTCATGAATGATCAAGAGCAAATAAATTAATTTATATTTTGTTTTCTTGTGGTCAGTTTGCAGTGACACATCAAATGATAACTCATATTCATTAAAGATAATTTCCATTTCTCATAAGGGAATCTTGACTTCAGAAATAAATTCTAATAGGTGATTTGTATGCAGCACCATTTACATTGTTTATATCATAACGATTCATACAACATATTAATATAATAAGGAATATATGGACGGGAGAAACAGATAAGTATTAACTGCTGAACTCTCAGCTTCCTTGGTGTGTTGTAATGCCACGAGGCATAAGGAAAAACACAGATGAGTTAGGCATTTTTTCCAACATTGCCATTGATGTTAAACCCTCCTAGCATTATGTCATTGTCATTTCCATAGATTCTGCTTACATAGCCCTCTATAGTGCATGTCAAATCACGTTCTTTCACATTCTCTCAATTTTAGTCCCATAATGTTGGGGTACATCAGAACACTAGAGCTTAGGTAGTTTTCCTCACAATAGGTTGGCCCTTGAACATCTGTGTCAGAATCACTTGGATGATTGTTAGAAGTGAAAAATCTCACCCTCAAACTTTGTGAATTAGAATCTGAATTCTTCCCTAGGTGATTATTCTACACACTAAATTTGAGAGCTGGTGTCCTACAAGAATACTAAAGGTTCTGTTTGGTCTATTCACAGGATTTCATTGGGCCAGTTAGCAATTGTTTCAACAAGAATTGGCAAGTAGTTCCAAAATGGCATAAGCTCATGTTTGCTACTTAAATTGGAAGAAGATTAGAACTTTCACGTTTTCCCCCTATAGTTTGTCAAAAGTGTCAGTTCACGCCAAACAGCTGGACACCTCAGAATCGTCTTCAGAACACATACTCTCTCACCCGCTCCTGACATCCAACTGACATCCAATGTGTTTAGGGCAAACTAGCTGCTCTAACGAACAATCTCCAACTCTCAGTGGCTTAGCGCAATGCAGAATTGTCTGTCCTTCTGTGCCATTGTTCAGAGACCCAGGCTTCTTCCACGTGGTGGCTCTCCCATGACCTGTGGCTTTGAGTCCGTCCTGGGATGCTCTGCTTTCAGCTGGCAGGTGGAGGAAGGGAGAAAGAGCAGGTGGGAGCCTGTAGGGGCCAGGCCCAGAAATGGCAAATATCACTTATGCCCTCATTCCACTGGCCAGAAATCCTCTCTCCAATCCGTACTCGGCCACACCCCCATCACTGCTGCTGAGGCACATTTTTTTAATTTTGCATTTCTAGAGTGGGACAATAATAGCTTCCTTAGACTATTAAATTTGATCATTAGATAAAATAATAAATGCAATGCGCCCAATATGGTGGGTAGCATATAATAGGTACTCAATTTTAATGAGTCTCTCGTCCCTCATAACACTTAGTACATAAAAGTATTTACTCTTATATTATATTTTGGTTTTTTTCTTTGTCTTTATGTTGTCTTTTAAGTTTTTTCTCCATGGCAGAACAGTTCTTAGATTTATACATTTCTAGTGCCTTAGCAAATCCTTATAAAAGTACAGAGGTAAAGACTCTGGGCTAAAAATCTAACATCTGCCACTTATGAGCTAATTTTTAATATCTCTTTGCTTTGATTCTCAAACATTTAAACTGAAGATAATAATAACCTTTACTTCATGGGGCTGTTTAAGAATGAACAAACACAAATGCTTAGCAGAGTTACAAGTAATAGACAATACATGTTAGTTCCCATAAGTGTTCCTTCTGTTATATAGTGGGTGACAGTTTGATAAAGGAATGTGTGAGACAGAAAAGGCTGGGAAAAAACCAGCATGACTAAATGCAGCCATTCTGTTCACAAACATCTTCATAAAATAATGATAGGTCTTAGTAGTACATTAAAAAATTAACTAGAAAATTTAGAAGTGTGCAGGGGGATACATACTAATGACATTTTAAATGTTACTGACAAGACCATAAATTTTCTTGGTAAGACCATACATGCTTCCAATTTATTTTTTTAAATAAAAGGATTTTATATTAATTTTCTTATATTGCAAAATTTAATTCCCCTTTAGGAATCAACAAATCTGAAATCTTATATATTGAAATGAAGGTGGGAATGGTACAGAAGTTTCCAAAATATTTATAACGAGTCAGTCGTAGACAAAAGACATCCCATAAGTTCTCTGGGAAATTATAGTTGTTGATTTACCATTTGGAGCTACAGTCTAAGTGCTGGTTACATTTGCATTCAAAAGATCAGAAAAAATACATAGCACAGTTGTCAGTAGATGAATATACCTTAATATTGGTAATTATTAATACTTCAAAGTGTATTTGAATTTGTTTAAGCCTAGTTAATAAGAAAACTTTCTTTTTGCTATTTCCAAAATTAAACATTAACCAGATATTCCTCTTAACAATGTGTTGTGATGAGCCATGATATGGACTTTCATCCCAGCACAGGCAACTCTATCATATCTGTACATGCACAACCCCAGACATAGAGTAAGAACAAGTTAATGAAATGTTTTGGAGTTTAGGTGTAGGTAACACCTGCTTGCTTCCTTGTCTCCTCCGACTCCACCCCAAGTATGACCATAATGCTGAAGGGAAGAAATAAACTTATGTTAATTAAGAAATTATTTTATTGACTGTAGATTATTATGGGATTTCAGGTACATGATCTTTAAAAAATGTTATATTGACCATCCTTTCCTTAGAAGAATCAATGCCTAGGCCCAGGGTGCTCCTGTGTTCTTGCTCTGAAAGATACGAAACCTCCAAGGATAAACGATCTAATGGAAACGACAAAAGGGTGCCAAGGACCATCTTGCTATACCTCCTAAGAATATGAAAGTTGGTCAGATCTGAAATTTCCAGTCAGGTGAGAAACCCAGGTGAAAACTGGGTTTCAAGTCTGCTGGAAACTAAAATTGCGTGGGGGTGGGTTGGGCAGAGAAAGGTCACAAGGGCTTTCTCTTGGCCCAGGAGAATATAACAGGGTAAGTCCTGAATTAAAGAGAGGGTACGGTCTAAAACACAGGACTAGAAGAGCAGTCAAAGGCTTACAAGGGCAAAATCTACAATGTTCGCCATAGCCTGGCCAGAGCAACCCCTCATGAAGGTACCGAATTTCCATGCTGCATCAATTGGAGCTCTGGATCCGTCTCCCTGTCTCTCTCTCTCTCTGCTGAATTCCAAACTTGCCTCTTTTCCTGAAACTATTTTTCACGTTAAACACACAATGGAGGTCTGGCTTGGTTTCACCTACTTCCTATGTTGGCTGCCCCAATACATATTCAATTGTATTTTGAGGACTGTTTATATACATTGTTGGTCAAAGAATGCCTCAGACCAGCAGGTTCGTTCTTTGGTCTGAATGCTGACAAAGTGCTCAATGGCTACTTTCAAGTTAAACTAAGATTAGAGGATGCTATAGTGTAAATATACACACATTACATTTTTTCCAGATTAATTCATACCAACTACCACTTAAATTATTAACCAATTGTACGAGTGAGCTGAATTTATTTTAAAACAACCTACGTAGGACCAAGTATAATGTGGCCCAGTGCTGAAGACCGTGGTCGGGAGAATCAGACAAACCTTGTTTTGAAACCTGGGGTTGTTACTTAGAGAGCTTTGTAAGTTTACCTTAGAACAGTCACATAAATCTTTGAGACTTAATTTTCTCATTTGTAACAGCTCACACAGTGAGGTAGCCCTGAATGTATTGGAAGGACTGACGCTTTTATCCCAAATTGTTATTTTTCCACACTGTAGAGATGATATAATGATTGTAGTTACTAATTATTTACCACTTACTATATCCCAAGGACTTTTCTAAATATTTTATAAACATTTTTTCAATCCTCACAGTAACCCTGAGATCAGTATTACCATTATCTTCATTTTCAAATGAAGAAACGAAGGTAAAAGGAAGTTGCATAATAACTTATTCAGGTCACACACGAGGTGGTCGCACTGCCATGTGAGCGGTCTGATGTCAGCGCCCACACTTCTTGATGTTATGCTGGACACTATCCAACAGCTATTTCCTGAGTGCGTATGGTGTGCCAGGCACTAATTTAGGCGTAAAGACACAGCAGTGAATAAAGAGACACAAACACCTGCCCTCAGGAATGACATCCTGGCGATGGTGCTAATCCTAACAGCAGCTGACGCGTATTAGACACTTAGCATGACCTAGGTGCTACCATAATCTTATATGTTTTGTAAACTATTCCTTTGAGGTAGATAATATTTTTATTCACTTTATAAATATGGAAAGTGTTGTTTCTCAGTTGCAAGTGTTTTGTGCAACTACAGATTGACAATCGTAAAAGAAAAACATTATGTCTCTGCTTCTGTGAACTGTGGGAAACTAGAATCAATTGAAATATTGATTTAGATCAGTTCTGGTTCTGGCGATTTTTTATGTCTCCTTCAACAGTTTTAGTAAGTCAAGCAAATTAAACCTAGTCTAATGTACAAGCTGTTAAATTTTTAGTTGATAAACACATTATTATTCGTTTTCCATTTGTGGTTCAACCAAATTGGTATGGGATGTGGCAGGCTTAGCTCCCAGGTCAGTATTGTTGGTTAGGGCTCCTGATGTTCATTACTGATTAATTCTTGTGCATAACTTAGAGTTTGTTGTGAATATTAAGTAAAATAACTCATTTAAAGCCTGACCTGGACACCTGGTCTATATCAAATGCTCAATATGTGGAGCCTATTAAATACCTACTGGGGGCTGTCTAGTAGGCATCTGGAGGGTACTTCAAGGTGTCTGTCCTGCACCTTGAAGCAGTGAGCATGGGACAGAAGGAGAACTGCTGAAGTCCCTCCATGGTGGTGGGGCCACGTGCTGGAAGACCACACAGGCACTGACCGACAAAGAGAAGTAACTTTGGAAAATAAATCCTGTGTAAGAGCCAGATGCAATCAGAGGAAGGGAAACTCAACCTTGTGCCTCACCAAAGAGGCAATTGCAATCAAAAAGGCACTTATACCCAATAAGAATACAGATTTTCACATTTCAGGGAAAGGGGAACTGACTATATGGGAAAACAACAGGATGTTTGAAAATGGGTTGTGAATTTAGATGGGGCACCGCATGGGCAGACTTTAATTTGCTGCTTAGCATCCGTATGCAGCACCTGCTGCCACTGACTCACCCACAGGCACCTGAGAAAATGAACTAAGGATTAATTCATTCCAGAGTTTTCTTTGTTATAGCTTGTACCTATTTGTGAAATTCAGAAACCAGCAGTGCTCAGGAGTGTGAGTAAGTTATAGTTAGGAAGAAAAAGGAAAGTCCAGTGATGGCCTCTTCAAACACAGGCTCCAGAATGGCACCACAGGAGAATTCGGGGCACAGTAAAGGCACCAGGGGTCCACGGAGACAGTGCCTCGTTCCTCGAAAGTGTTCAACAAGGGTGTGTTCACTTCACAACATCCTGGATTTGCAAAATGACTCAGAGACCACCTGGTTGAAATTCATTGGATACCTCAGTCTTTAATCACTATTGTCCATGCCCTGTTTGAAGTGCAGGTCAAATTCATTTCTCATGGAAACCTTTATTCCATTCAGTGGCTCTGATTGTTGCAAAGCTCTTGTCCGAGTTGACCTGAAATCTGCCTTATTGTAGTTTCCACTTGCTGTCCCTGGTTCTGCTAAATTTGATTTGAGTTGGGCTGTTGGTACCCAAACAGATCAGAGAACCCCAAATGTATTGCTTACGTGAGAATTTTACCTTGGGCTCGGCTGCTCCTATGAGTCGCAAGAGTGTTATTCCTCCGACTCCAATACCCTCCTCCTCTGAACGTATCTATGCCCAAATTAAGTGTGCCCCATTTTTAAGATTCTAAGAGAGGCATGATTCAAACATACACAATTCACTCACTCTCTCAGGTGAGAGCCTAGGCCAAATTGACTAGTTTTGGTTCTTTTGGATACATTAAACTGTAAGAAAAAAGAAAAAGTACCTAGCTTACAAAAAACTAAATCTGTTGCTTTTATTCATTTTATTTCATTTAAGCAAATTTAAGTGTCTTTAGTGAGAAACTCAGAAGGTACAAAACGCAGTAATTTAATTTGAAGTGATTTAAATTATGAGGATGATAAATATTTGAGTTAAACTACAATGCACAGAATTTAATCCATGAGGGATATTGGTAGCTACTCTTTGTATCACCTGTGATATCTCATCCAAGAAGAAACAAGCACTTTAGAGCATACAATACTAATTTTACATGTAATTAGAACTAACAATTTCTTTTCATTTATAGAACATACTCCTATGACCTTTGAGGTTTTGGAGGGGTAGGATGTTAGCTTGTAATTATGCTTTGATTTGCAGTGAAAAATTGAAATGACTGTCTATTCCTGTCCAAAGAAATAGGAGAATGTGTGAATTAAAGTGTGAAGTGTCACTGCCCTCTCCTGATGTGTTCTGGCATAACATCTTCTAGAAAGGACTTCAACACGTAGCCCAATTTTAAAAATAATTTTACACATTAGAAATGAACATTTTCCTTTATGGATTTATATCTAATTCATTTAAAAATAATTATTTCACATGTGTTTTTAAATTAAAAATGATATATTAATCTTTTGAAATCTGGGTATAAATTAATGAGCCAGAAAATGTAGGATAAATAATGATGACTGTTAATATCATGTGTTTATACTACATTTTCAAGGAGCACTTAATACATGTTTTCTCATTTAGTCTCACATCATCCCCAGGAGGAAAGAAATCATTATATCTTATTTATTCAACTTAGGTCTGTTGTTGTAGTTCATAATTGATTTTTCAAATGCAAGTTGTAGACATTTAATTTGCATGCTTTTGTGATTCAGTTATGTTTCTCCATTCTACAATAGCTGCAAAAGATAGTGCCTAAATATATGTAAACACATGATGAATTCTCCTGGAATAATACTGATCTCCATCCAGAACCAAAGGGGCAACTACACATTATCCAATGAAACATAATTCATGTAGGGATTTCTGCCATTTCATCTTGTCTCTAAAATGAAAAACTTAGATCAAAAGGTGAGATAAGGCACTGTTTATGTTTCGTTATGATTTATGATCCACTTAAGCATTGACACCTGCTCCAAATCAGAGTTTACTTTTTATATTTTTGTATCCAGAACAGAAAATTGCATTTACTCTTTGCTTAAGGACTTGAGGGATTACCGAATGATTGCTTTTACTCTGGGCTTTGTCCATGGTTGCACAAACGGGAATCCAGACGGGGAATATTTACTTTGGATTTGTGCAAGAAATTTCCAGGTTTATGTTTATGTTTATTTTTTATTCTATCTTCTAGAAACTTCACATTTTTAGGGTTCGCAACCATTCTTGCAGAAGAATGTTCCTGACTGTACATTGGGTCATTTCATTAATAAGGTTCACCTGGATAGTGTGGGGCCTTATTATCTTAATCATATATACATAAGTAGAAACCAATTGCCCCTTATGTGTGTTCTTTTATAAAGGTCTAGAGTGTTCTCATGTTAAAGTGTCTTACAGCAAGTTTGTTTTAGTGTTTAATAACCAGTCTAGGGCAAAAATCACTCAACTGTCTTTTACCTCATTGTAACCTACAGCTGCTAACATTCTGCCACTAACACACAGGGACATCCCCAGGGAAGATTCTTCATTCCCTGATTCAGTGAATCCATGTAATGCAAGCTGTTGTGACCCAGGAGTTCTGTTGGCATCATGTACAGTGGGGTGAACCAAAGAGATGTGGCTTTGCCTTCAAAGACCCCAGTCAAAGAAACAGCTAGAAAACATATAAAGAGACAAACAAATTTATCATTGAGAAAAGTCCCTTGAGGAGAAAAGAAGAGAATTCTGGCTGAGAGAGAATAACAGGGAGTTTCTGTTTTGGGTTGGGGACCTAGGAAAGCCTGTGTGAGTTCGTGGCACTGTGTTTCATCACATCTCCAAGGCACTGATTATAAGACACATTGATGTTGTATGTTCCATTAAGAAAAAAACAAGTGGTTAACTAAACTACAACCTGGCACTTTCCTTTAACTAGAACCTTTGTTTATGCTCATCAGAAGAGATTATTCTAGACATATTTGGATGTAGATTTTTAAAATCATATATCACATTTACGTGAACATAAAAAGGAAAATGTAAACAAAATAAACTGATTAAGGTCGTTCTAAAACTTTCACATGTTTAGAGTTCAGGTGGGAGTGAGTGGAACAAGGCAAAGCAGAAGGACCTTGTATAGAAAGTATTGAGAAGCCCGACTGTCGGGAGAGTGCAGAGCCGGTGCTGTAGTTGCAGGGGACGTGCAAACAAGAGCCGTGTTGGGAGGAATGTTGGGAATGTCTCTGGGAATAACCCAATAACCCAGCAGAGCACAAGGCGGGGGGTGGGGGCCGATGGGGTGGGGAGAACTGAAGGGACAGTATCTCTGAGGAGGTGCATGGTGACGTGGCCCTGGACAGGGGTGTGTGTCATTCTTTGGTAAGAGAAGAGACACTCTCTTTTCTGAAAGGACAGGATCAAGTAGGAGCTGATGGAGGTAGGATTTTGGATTGAAGATGAGAAGATCACAGAGTTTCAGTCAGAAATTTTCTAATCTCTCAGTTGAATATGAGGCAAAGTTATCAGCCAAAAATGAGGATTCGTGGGGAGGAGGTTATTGGTGCTCTGGGAATTAAGAAAAGTTATTAAATGATCTTTGCAAAAGAGCAGAAATGTAATCTGACTAGAGAGACTCTAGTTTCATTGGACAGTGTTGCGGGACCACTTGAGCCTGGGTCTTTATTATAATCAGTTTATTGGTGTGCCAGAGGAATCTAGCGACTATTTCCTATGTGGGGATAGGCCAGAGATGCATGTTTGTATTTCTCCTGAGGTAGTGTTTACCCAGCAAAGATCTTAGGGAAAACATCAAGAGAGTCGAGTAATTGCAAGGAAGTTATTGTAATAAAATATTAGCAACACTGCCGAGTTCTTACTGTGGGCCAATCTCTATTTTAAACACCTTATGTGAATTTGCCCATCTAGTCCTTACAATATTACTGTGGGGTAGAAACAATTTTACTAGCATACTTGTTTTACAGGTGAGGAAACTAAGACACAGATAGGTTAAATAATTTGTCCAAGGTCACAACCAGTTACTGGCAGAGTCTGGTATCACACCCTGGCAGCCAGGATCCCAAGGCTATTTTGGAAACTCCTGTGCAACAATTCTAACGTTAGTGCTTAGTTCTGTGGTTTTAATGAAATATGATCATAAATTTTAAAAAAAGAGGGGCTAATGGATTATAAGAAAGAAAGTTATAAGATTGATGAATTAGAGGATTTGATAAGGTACTCATCAGCCATGTTAAGGGTTTGGATTGTAAATTATATGTGACCAAATAACAAAAATAGTTTTATGCAAGTGAATAGGATAACCAGATTTGTGTCTGTTTAAAAATTGAAAGTGCCTCTGTGGATAAGGGATTGAGGATGAACAAGACTGGAGCATGAAGATCCTATGGAAGACTCTTCCAATAATGCGCTAGACAGGCTAGTGTCACAGGAGGACTGGACAGTGAGAACAAAAAGTAGTGAACACACAGGAGGGCCACTAGAGGGGAAGAATCAACAGCACTAACTTAGGTTGGATTGAGAGGAAAAGGAGCTGGTGAATATTCTCAACCTCTGGATAGTTCAACTGGATGTTGGAACCATCGCCAAGATTGAAACAGAAGTTTGTGGACTGCAGGTGAGAATATATTTCATATTCAGTTTAGGGCATTTTGAGTTTGAGACAAATGAATATTTAGATGGAGAGTTTAGTTGGTATTTGGTTATGTAAACAGTAAGCACAAGGAAGAAATCTGGGCTGGATTTCATTAAGAATGAAAGTTATCAGCTTATGGCTTGTAGTAGAAGCCATGGAAGGGGTGGGTGTCACCACAGGGCACAGGGGGCGGGGGAGGCGTCGAGGATGGAAAGACGAAAGGGCTGAGGACACACAAGAAGCAGGAAAGAAGGCAGAGGAGGATGGGGCCAAAGAGGCAGGAGAGCCATGGAGGTGGAAGTCTTGGAAACAGTGAGTAGGAGACATTTCAAGAAGCAGGATGTGACCAAGAGCTGCTGAGAGGTCACAAAAGATAAAGCTAAAAGTGTCTGCTGGATTTATTGACGAGGACGTCACTGGTGACCTTAATGAGATGCATTCTGTTGAAGCAAAAGGTGGATTGCAGAGCAGGCCCAGGAAGGGGAGGAGGTGGGGATGGTGAGTGTGAAGACGCTTTGGAAAAGTTTGGTTAGAGTGAGGGGTGGGGGAGAGAGAGCTGTAGCTAGTGGCGTTAGGTGTTTATTTTAAGATTGAGGGATGAAGAATGTTTACGTAGTGTTTAGAAGAATCCAGAAGAAAGGAAAAAGCTAAAGATACCAGAAAAAAGTCATCAAGAGAGGAAAGTCCCCAAAGATGCCAGGAGAGGATAGTGTCCTCAGCATGGATGGAGATCATCCTGCAGGCACAGACACATTGTCCATTGCAACAAAGGGATGACACGGTGTGTAGGTTTGGGTAAAGAGCACATTCATCGCTAGTAACAGAAAGCAAAGATGTCCCCCTTTGATGACTTACCTTTTCTCTGAGAAGTACGAAGTGAGGCCATTTGTGAAATTAAGTGGGTTTTGGGAAAGTCAATGGTCTGAGAAGAGGAAAGGGACCTTTCTGTGCAACTGGCACCATTGTACAAATTTCTATGCTCCTTAGTAACATGGAAGCCATCGTGATTGGGGCAGTGGTGCCATGACTTTGAAGAAGGAAGATTCATGTGACAAGCTCATTCAGAAAATAGTTCTCATTGGAATTCCTGGATTAACTTAATTTTAATGTTTCTTGAATATTTGTTAGCAAAATACTGTATAAATTCTGTTCAGATTGTCCCTTGGAGAGCTTAATTAGCTCTGGCTCCCATTTAGGTATCTCTGATAGCTAAAATTGCTTTTCTGTATCCTTCATGTTTTACTCTTAATTATGATGATGATGATAACAAAAACCTTTAAATATACCAACCCTTTTTATAAGTACTTGAATCCCATTATATTCTCATGAACACCCATGGAGGAGGTGGTATTATATTACTTATTTTACAGGGGAAGAAATAAAGGCACAGAGGGATATAGTTATAACTTGCCCTGGGTCACATAACGAAGAAATGCCACATTCAGGGTTCAAACTCAGTAATGTGGCTCTAACGAGCGTGTTTGTAACCTCTAAACAGTATTTTCTCGTGAACTATAGTAAATGTTGTCTAATCGATGCCCTTGTTTTGAAAGTAAAACCAGGCTGATTATTTCAAACCTGTCAAACTTTCTGTAAGACCCCAGGCCCTAAACCCATTTCATGGTCCTTCTCAGGCAGCAAATGAACTCACCTGTTCTGAGAATCAAGGGGACAAGGTTGTCTCCCTCCCCCCACTCGAGTTTATTTTCTGATCGTTCACGAGCGCTCTGTTTCCAAGGATATGAAGGGAGTGCATCGCACTGGGTCTTTCCAAGGCTGGCTTTTCTTGTTGTTCTCTCTATGCCATTGTCTCACGGTATTTGAAATCCTGCTCCTTTCCCAGACATTTGTCTCCATTCATCCAATTTCAGAAACCTGAAATTTAATAATCGTGTGTGCTTCCTCTCCTCTCCCCTACACATCCAGTTAATTAACAAGATCAGCTGGCTTGACCTTAGAAACTTTTCCCCAAACCAATCTCGTCTCGTTACTTCTGGCCTCAACCACAAGCCAAACCCCCCCTCAACACTCATCTGTAAAATTTTCTATTAGTATATTAGTCTGCTAAGGTTGCCATAATGAAGTACCACAGCTGGGGTGGCTTAAACAACAGGAAGTTATTAATATTTTCTCAATTCTGGAGGCTAGAAGTCCAAGATCAAGTTTTTAGCAGGGTTGATTTCTTCTGAGCCCTTTCTGCTGGGCCTGTAGAAGCTATCTTCTTTCTGCATCTTCACACGGTCTTCCCTCTGCGTGTGTCCTAATCCTTCTCCCTATAAGGACACCAGTCATATTCAATTAAGGCCTCAATGATATCATTTAAACTTAATCACCTCTTTAAAGGCCCAACTCCAAATACAGTCACATTCTGAAATCCTATTGAGTTAGAACGTCAACATAGGAATTTGAGGGGTCAAAATTCAGCCCATAACTACCGGCTTCCACTCTTGCCACATTACAGTCTTTTCCCAACATGGTATATCACATCATATTACCCCCGTGGCTTTACCTCATGCTTGGAATAAAATCTAGTCTCATTGCCATGGTTGTCCTAGCCTATACCTGCCTTATTTCAGGTATGAGAAAGCCATGGTGACTGGTTAAGCACCCGATCTCTGGAGTGTCATTGCCCGAGTTCAAATTCTGGCTCTACCACACTTTAGTGATATGATCTTGGGGAAAATTATTTAATTTACTTAAACCTCAATTTCATCATCTATAAATAAGGATAGTGGGATAGTAGGGTTCTGGATAAAATGTGATAGTCCAGATATAGAACTCAGTGGAATCCTTGTTCCTTTTGAAGTCTCCATAAATATTAGCAATTCATGATTTTCTTAGAATTACTTACTTCTTCCCTGGATTGTGGAAGAATTGTTAAATAGATTACCAGTCTCTAAACTCTTCCCATTTTAAACTTTCTTGCACACTGTGCTTCCAGATTTATTTTCCTATAACCCAACCTGATTTTGTCAAAAACTCCAAAAGAGCTGCAATATGTTTGACATAAATGTTATGTCCCTATTCCAAGAATATAAGAGCTGAAAAATCTGGCCAAAAGCTACATATCCATCTTTATCTCCCAATACTCTCTGTCAACCTTAGAAATCCCACGCTTCACCTTATGATGTTTTCATAGTGATGGTACACACCCTACACTTCAGGATGTACAGCTTGTCTTAGTCCTTGCTTAGGAAGCTATCCTTTCTTCAGAACTTCACGTTTCTAGCAATCCCCCATCGGAGTTGTTTTTTTACCATATTCCCGTAGCACTTTGTGTGAATTTCACATGACAGTACTTACCATCCGTTTGCTTCATTTTATAACAATGAAACATAGTGGCTTTGGACCTCAGGATACAACTCAAAGGTGTAGAAAATGTTACTTATTAATTTTATTTTTATTTCCATAATTTCCATATTGTTAGAGTAAATACTTAAGTTTTAAAATGTCCTAGTGCAGAAGGGCAAATGTCTTCTATACCATCCCCTTCAGAAGAACCACTATAAACTCTGTGATGTTTCTGCTGATGTTCATGTCTACATTTTTCATACTATATTTATTCTGCTTTTTTTCTATTTATCAATTTGATGCATTATCTCCTTCCTGGCTGTCATAATCAGTGAGGAATATGCCATGCCGCCTCACCTCTCACATTCCCTACTCATAATACAACAATAACACAGTTTGCAGAGTTTCTGTTTCTTACCTTTGTTATTTACAGTAACATGATTTTATTTCAACATCCATTCAACAAAAATAGCATCTCTTTGATCTTTACTTCATAAGACGAGAATATTAGCACTTCCTTTTTTCTCTCCTTGATATCACCACCACCCTCTCAACATAGGTCATTTTACTACACAGTGTGAAAACTGAGAACATTTACATACCATTCTATAACCATAATTGAGTATTCTATGGTTTTCCTCTGAATTAAATCTTTTAATTGAGGCTCAATATGCATTTGATATTGAGTGAATAAATATTACTCATTACAAGCCACATAGCGCAATAAGATTGCTTTTCTTTTCTTGTACAATTTTTTTTTTCTGAAATGTTTGGTTGCTATTTTCTTACACCAATTAGCTTTCACATAGTGTCAAGTGTTTAAACTCTCCATTATAACACCTATTCTGTCAAGTCCCATTTGCCCAGATATGTCTTCCCTCCCAGAGCTCCTTTCCCTTCATTGCTCTCCCAGGCAGATTCACTCTACGCTCAACTCCATGAGGAATGAAAACCTGCTATTTTTGCTGCCCAGCATCCACTCTTTTGTGAAAACAGGAACTTGGTTTTCCTTCTGGAAACTGTCCCTTTCCTACTGTCAGCCTATGAGGTTTGGTGCTGTCCTACCACCACAGAAGCTCTGCATATGGGCCCGTTGTGACAACACTGGAGTGGCTGGGAAAAGAGTCTGAATTCTACCCACAGCAGGTGTCATCACGACTACCTGAGAGAGGTCTCCCTGTGTAGCAGACATTACTCGGTAAACATTCACAGAAAACAAACATATCTCTGTATTCTGTGCCCATACTGAGAAGTCCTTCTACATGTGTCTTCCCCAATTTTCCCTGTCCCTGACATTTTATTCATATTCTTATTAATTCCTGAAAGCCAAATCTTTAGCCACTTCTCATAAATAAGCATAAGGTTTTGACTTTGGCTTTCCCTCCTCCCAGGTATAATATAAAACTGAATTTACTGATTTTTCTTTAGCATTCTCCTTCAGTCCTGATAGGACTGTCACATGGCAGAACTTCAGTCTAGCTGGTGCCAGCAAAATGTAAGCAAGGCCAGGATTTTTTCTTCCTTTGTCCACTTGTCATAGGGAATGCCTCATTCCTCCACAGGTGGGATTGAATAAAAGAGGCAGTATAGCCAGAATGGTTGTCATGGGGGTCTGAACCATTTACGATGCAACTGTGCTAACAGGACCATCTTGACCCAAAATCTGTGTATATGCAGTGCATGGCGCATGGTTGCATGATAACCTGATGTCACAGGGTAAAAAAATTTTATCTGTACCAGGCTTAAGTAATAAGACAGAAGCAGTTTTCAAAAGCATAACAGTTATCTGCAGAAGAGGAGAAAAATTTGCCCCAAAATACTGAGGGTTTTTCCTGCAATTCTTTTATAGGAGCCTGTAGAACATTCTATATAGCATTTTATTTTCACAGCTATACCAACTTTAGATCTGCTGGATCCTAATGTTCGAGTAGCTTAGCATCTTGCACTGCAGGCTTGCTACCAAAAGATTTTTTTCTTACTCTGAGTGCCACATAAAAGAAGTAGCCTGAATTATTCCTTAGTTACTGGGTTGTAGCAGCATACCCAAGAAAAGTGTGTTGTTTCTAAAATGCAGCATCCCAGAAAACATTTTAGTTTTTTCCTAGTGGTAGGCTATGAAAGAGGCAAGCTTTGTCTTTCATATTAAAAGGGGTAGCCAAACATATCATATCCCTAGAGTACTAGAAATTTTTATGCCATTGCAGAGTCTGATTTTTGAGCTTTATTTCTTCTCTCATCTTCTGGTGCACATTTGTCTTGTGGCATCTGGGTTACTTGCTGGTTCCTGATCACCAGGTCCAATCTGCATGATATCATTAATGCAATGGAGCATTGGAATGTTCTGTGTAATATCAAGTTGGTAAAGATCCCACTGGACCATATTAGGACAGAGTAGGAAAGCTGACATAGTTCTGAGGCAAGACTATGAAGTTGCACTGCTGTTCCTCCCAGGTAAAAGTCAATTGCTTCTGATAGTTCTTTCTAGTTGGTTTAGAAGAAAAAATAATGCATGTACCAAAAAAATAGATTTTCTTAAGGTGGGATACTGTACTTGGAAGAGAAGCTACAATTATAGCTACTCTTTTTTATACTAATCCTCATGGTTGTCTTAATCCATCCAGCTTTTTCCAAGACAGATCAAATGAGTTAAAAGAAGTTGTGTATATAATTTCCACCTCAGCAAATTTCAAATTTTCATTGGTTGTATTAATTTCTGTAGTTTCTCTAGGGATATGATATTGCTTTATATTTACTCTTTTTGTTGGACAAAACAGTTCCAGGGGCTTCTGCTTGGTCCTTCTTACCATAATACCACCACTTCTTAACCAGAGAGCCAGTGTGGGAAAATCTGCTTTCCAGAGTATGTCTATTGCAACCATCCATTCAAGACCTGGGGAAATAATCACAGAATAATTTTGCAGACTCATTCAACTTATAGTCAAATGGTCTTAGACCATATCAGAGGTGATAGGAGTCTTCATTTTCATCAGTATCCCACAATGATTTTTGAGTCCCCAGGAATTAAAGTCAACTCAGAATCAGTGTCTAATAATCTCTCAAAGTCAGGATATTTGTCTTTCTTCAGTGTACAACCATTCTGATAAAAACAATGAGTAGGATGAAGATTTATAACATAAAACATTTATTGTGGCTATGTTGAGTGGAATGTTCCCAAGTATGTCTAGCATCACTTTCAACCAAGAAGATCAGCATCTGTGAACAGACTTAATTCTGTCAGTTAGATGAGAGAACATAAATTCTTATTGCAGGGATTCATATTATAATTCAAGAGATTTAGCAGTTAAATAAATCAATTAACACTTTAACACGCCATCCATCTATTTAATTCCTGGGGGCAACATGACCAATTAATCACCTCTACTAGTGCCTTTGGACCAAAATGCTGTGATTGACACCACACTCCTGCTGTCTATTTCCATAATTTTATCCTCTTGTCTTTAGCATTTAAGCACTGCCAGATGGCCTCTGTCACTCAGAGCTCATCATTTCTACTAAAATCAGGAAGCCTATTTCAATGGGTGTATCTCCATTGTTATCCCTAGCTACAGAACAGTTACAAACAGTTACTAAAGAGTTTTCTGAGGATACTAATGTTTCTCTCATTTATGTACTTTCTAATATCTTAGTAAGATAAGTGTCTTCTGAGCCCTGTCAGTTGACATAGTAAAGGAGCAGGAGAGGAATTTGCCTGTAACAATCTACCCCAACGTTACCACCCTTCTAAGACTTTATATTTCTTTCTTCACATTATGTCAGTTCTGGAATTTCAGACACATTAAATTCAGTACACCATTGAGTCCATTGTTCACCCACCTAAGCAAACAGTTTCATCTACATCTTTCTGCTTGAATTAATGCATTAAATTCAGATTCTCAGGAAAATGTACCTAAAACAGTACATTTGGTCCGATCCCACATTATATTGATCTTATTGGTCTAGCCATCTTAGGGTCCATTTCTGCACATATCTTCTAGTTTTCTGCCAATATAAATTGGCATGATTTAGCAAAGATTAGTGTGTACAAGGTGTCTCTTCCAAGGTAAAGCTTTGCAATTCCCCCACACAAAGTATGCTGGAAGATGATTGTGTCTACAACTCTGGAGGAAGGAGAGTTAGTGATAATTCCATGCAACAGAACTGCCTCAGGTGAGGTTTTATACCACTTTTAAGCAAGAGGATACCAGTCTCCTTGGACAGAGAAAGAAGGAGTAAATCTGATAGCAAAAGAAGATTCAACAGGATTTTGTTTCAAGATTCTCATTTTCATCCTAATCCAAAATCTCAAGGTTCCATTCCTTTCTAATCCTTTTTCTAGCCCCACTTAAGAAATTTGGCAAAGCTCTGAATTAACTTGCTCCATAAATATGCAACCTGTGTAATGTGATATTTGATTGGAATCTTTAACATAATACACAGTGGCTACCAGTAATAAGACATTTTTAAAGCCACTAATAAAACTCTTTCTTTCTGATGTTAAGTTGCATTGGGAGTGCAGAACCCTGACCTTATCCTTTTCTTTAAGATCTCCATTGCGGTCAGAAATAGAAATCCCAGGCCACAGTCCTTGTCATCATCATACCTGCCTACATATTACGACAGTCAGATATAACACCTACTTTGTATCCCAATACCTTTCTTTCAACCAGCACTTCCTCTCTTGCTTTATTGTCTCTTGGTATGTTAATACACACTAAGGTCCCTTGAATAAATAAATTTATAAATAAATATATTAGTACACATTAAAGTGCTTTGAATATTTTTTCAAATAATAATTTGGAAGTTATTAACTTTAAATGTTAAGCAGATTTCCTTACTACAAAAGTTCTCAGGACTTTCACACACTAAAGTACAATGTATATGAAGAACCTTTTTCCTCACATAATCTCACTGAAGTATGCTCTTCAGGACATGCTTAGGAAATGCTACTCTAAGCCTCAGTGTCTTATCTAGTTCATTTTGATGTCCCAGGATTAAATGCTTGGGATTTCCTTCTGTGTTAGTCTTCACATCTATCACGGTTTCCGTGTGTTGGAAGTCCAGGCATGGCTTAGCTGGGCCTACTGCTTAGGCTCTCAAAGGCTGCAAGCAAGAGTTGGCTGGGGCTGTGCTACCATCTGAGACTCCACTGGGAAAACATCTACTTTTATTGGCAGAATTCAGGCCTTGGGATTATAGAACTGAGGGCTTCTGTTTGTTGCTGATGGCGGGCCAGAGGCCGCTTTCAGCTCCTAGAAGCTGCCTTTAGTTCTTTGCCATGGGGGCCTCCCAACATGGCAACCCAGAAACAATGTACGGCTTGCTCCTTCAAAGCCAGCATGGAAGTGAGCAAATCAAGCAAGACAGTTGCTACCATTTATAGAATGTAACAATGTAATCACATATACATAAGCACATATATCCATCACCTTTTCCCTATTCTATGGTTAGAAAAAAGCCAAGAAGCGCTGGACCCCAACACACACACACACACATATATTCAAGAAAGGGGATTCCCCAGAATGATGAATACCAGGAGACAGGAATCATAGGTGGCTACCTAAAAAGTCTGTCTGCCACAGTTCCCTTTTGTGCATAGCCTTTTGTTTCTGTTCATTAGTTACCTCACTTAGGGGGAAACGATTAGGTTTATGTATATTTCATAGGCCAGACTATTATGTTGCTGTTTTCTGCCTCCTGGTTTCTTCAAAGAATACAACTAAATGTTACTCAATAATAGCCAATTCAACAGAGCAGCTTTCCTTATATTTCTTTTTTTGTCATGTCCCACTACCTACCAACTACTGCCAAGAACATTCCTCCCTCAGCCCTAGACACATGAAGATTCTGGGGAGACATGGGAATCGGGGCATCAGTCTGGAATTGGGTCATGGAGACGTCATGGAAAAATTTAGGCTACATGAAATTCTGCAGCACTCAGCAAGAGGAACTGGCCAGTGAATCTAGGAGGTGTTCCTTTGTAGCTGAGCTGGTGCCCTCTTCATGTGCCAAGTAATGGCAACTATCAATATTCTACTTTTTCACCATATTTCCAGGCATTATCCATTCCGATATAATGTGACAGCACATTTTAAAATTCAAGATAGCCTCTCTCAAGCTGTTTTGTTTCTAAGTAACTTCACCCGGCCATCATTTGTTAATGCCCAGGAAACATAAATTTTTAATATTAAACAAATATAATTGTTTAGGTGACTCAGGTGCCAAAAATATAGAGAGTGCACACCAAAGCCAAATATATATGATTTGGGGTTATTCATGCTTTTGCAATATCTTTACTTCTTTTTTCTCCCACTAGAATAGATAATTAACAGTTGATTGAAATTCCAAAGCAGCATCTGTGTAAAAAACCATCCAACTCATAACATTCAATAGTTGCCTACTTTGAAAATATCCTCTTAACTAATTTGCTTTATTATCTTTCCAAGATGTGTCCCTTCCGATTTGAGTAACCTGGAACAAAGTGGCCCATTTGGCTCAATCTGGTATTTCCTTTGGCTCACAATCTCATAACATCACCGTGCAATTGACTTCACACTCAGAGCAGAAAATGACTCTGCCAACATTTTCTAATAACGCTCTCTCTCTTTACCACTGGGCAGCAAATTATTTTCTAGGTAGAACCAGAAAAATAAAGAGATGTTCATTACTTTTTATAAATATTTTTTAACCTAGAACTTTTTTTGGATTTCTTGAACTTTTGAACAAAGAACTAGTTATGATCCCAAAGTTGATATTCAGGTTGTTTGTCTAGAGTATTTAATGCATTTTCCCATAGAGGCATTGCTGCAAATTGTGGCTAGATTCCTAGCACTGCAATGATTTGTCTCCTGCCTACCTCATCAGTCCTTCATTGTTCCACTCTTCCCCAAATTTCTGTTTCGTTTACTTCTGGATTGGCAAACTTTTTCCGTAAAAACCCAGATAGCACACACTTGAGACTCTGCAAGCCATGCAGTCTCTGTCACAACCAGCCAAAGCTGCCATTACAACGTGGAAGCCGTCATCAAACAATATGTAAATGAATGTGGCTGTGTTCCAATAAAAATTTATTGATGGATGCTGAAATTTGAATTTCACATAATTTTCATCTGTCACAAAATATCATCTATCTTTTTTACAGCCATTTAAAAATATGAAATCATTCTTAGCTGGCCAGTTGTACAAAAACAGGCAGCAGCAGGACTTGGCCCATGGGCCATCACTTGCTGATCTACGCCTGCTTTCTTTCAATTCTTGGACGTTACCAAACTCTTTCATGTACAGTCCTGTATCCATGCCCTTCCCTCCACTTGGTAAGCTGCAGACTTTTCCACTTTCCTTTTCTTCTACTCCTCCTTTCACCAAAGTAATTCACACTCAGCCCCATCACCTTCAGAACTCACCTCAATTGCTATGTTCTTAAGGAAGCCTACCATGAATCCAACATGAACTCTGTCTTCACCCCAGACTACAGTGCATCCTGTGCTTCTGTAAACAAGTTTATCATAACTATAACCAATAATGAAATACGAGTTTAGTCATATAATATCTGTCTGTGTCATTACAGTCTCTGTCCATAAGCTCCTTTGTTGTTATAACACAAATATAACCTGTGCTTAGCACAACGCTTTCCATAGAATAGGAGCTCAATATTTTTTAGATAAATCAATTCCTTAATGCTTAATACAACCCTACAAGGTGAGTATTTCCATTTTATAGATGAATAAGCCCAGACTTCAATAAGATAAATTCCTTACTTGAGGCCACAGGCTAATTAGGTTATGTCTACCTGACTCCAAATTTCTTGATATTTCTACTACTGTATTAAAAGATGTATTACTCTTTTACTATCTGCATTAATCTGTATTAAAATTAAATTAAATTAAATTAAAATGTTATGCATTTTCATTAAAACAAAAGCAAACCTCCAAAAATGTGTTTTCTTATGTGCCTTCATATCCTTGAGTGGTCTTATTTAATTTTTTTAAAAAGTTGTCATTGATCTCTTCCATCAGCTGGAATTCATTAGGAAACTGTTCTGTTTATTTTCTCTCTTGATGACCCTCAGACCAATAGTTCTCTGGCACTGGAGGTGGTGGAGGTTCAGTTGCCTCAGCGTCCCCTGGGTCAGCATCTTCAGTGCGCTGAAAGAGCAGCATTTTCTGCCCCTGGAGCCTGTGGAACAGCAGAATGGAAATGAAGTTTCCCACCAAGACTCCAGAAACTGCTTCCTCTGTTCCCACTTATCCTTGCTCTCCCTTTGCCCAAATGTTGGGTTCCCCTCGTTTCTAGTGGGGGCAGAGCAACAGGCATGGTCACATAGCCCGTGTCTCCTTTGTCCCTGGGGGATGAGGGGTCTCTGGAGTCTGGGATCATCCCTGCATCTCTGTGCCTCCCCACCCAGCACCTGGCACGCTGTTGTGAGTCTCTTCTCTGCTCCCTAGGGGAGAAAATACCATCCTCTTATCAATGTGTTTTCCTGAGATTTAGAAGAAGCTTCTTTTTTAAGATGCCCCCTCCAAAGTAGTGCAGTTGGAATCCAGGTCACTGATGAATCCTTTATATTATTATGGGTGTAATCAATCTACAGCTGATGCTGTAAATTTTTCTTCTTAGTAAACTGAATGTCAGATTAAAAATTCAATAATATACTTTAGTAAACTCTGAAAGCCCCAATCTTTTCATTTCTGTATTATGTTAAAGTAGTAGTCTGACCCCAGGCCAGCCACATTGGCCCTGGATATAAAGGTCCCCAGTACAGGAGAGTGATGGGGTAGGAACTGCAGAACTACCCTTGTTAAGATAATCGAAGCACGATTTCTGGCATAGCATGTTGGTAAAGTCATCAGATCATCCTTGTAGGGAGAGTGCATTCATTATTGAAAAGTACATTTCCAAAATTCTTTGTAATCTTATTATTAAACTTACCCTTTAGAAAAATGTTAATTTTTATTAAAGAACCGAAACTTAGTTTCTAGCACTTGTGATCTTTTAAGTTAGGTAAAATGTTTTTCATGTCATGAGACAATGCACATAATAGCTTGAGTAGCTTGTTCACTTTTTAGCTCGTAATTTTGCTGTTTTGTTCTAACTTCAGACTTACAAATAAGTCTTTATGATTTCACAATATCCTTACAGGTTTTTTTTTTTTTTTTGTATTCCATTTCTCTGAAATTCTTTTTCTGAGTTGCAAATTTCTGTGGTAATGCTTCTATTTTGTATTGTTTCCCGTTTGTTGTTTGAGGCTGCTAGTAGCAACGCCTCCTTATACTTATTAGAACCAAAATTTTACTTTTTAAATAATGTTTTGCTACTTAACTATTTGGTCGGAACTATACTTACCTATATAAGTCTTATATAAGATTTAACTATATAAGTCAGGAAAACATAAGCTTTAACTGCAGCCAAATACTCATGAAAACAAATATTGGCAGACATAAATATGAATTTCAGAATATACTCCTTGAAAATGGACCATAATATTAGTAAGATTGTCTTAGGTTTGGATTGATAAGGTTGTGTGGAAAGCAGTCACTCCATGGCTCAGGACGGTCATAACTTATTTTGTTAGAGAATATGGACAGCAGTTCCATTATGCAACATACTAATCCTGAGTATTTTAGAGTTTTGTAACAGACCTGTCATCAAGATATGAAGAGGTAAAATTTTATGCTTATTGTATAAAAACAAAACAATAAGCTATTGAACCATCACAACTAGGTCAATTATTTTATTCTTTCCAAGTTATTTTCCTTACCTAAAGGAAAATAAAACAAATAAAAATAAAGCAAAGCAAAACAATTTTCAAAACATTTTAAAAGCATCTTTCATTCTAAAGCTCACCATCATCCTCACTTTGCTTGTTTGCCCCACCTGGAGCTGTTGAACAAATGATTTTAATTAGGACACAACTACGGCTTTTTAGACTGTGTTCCAATTCTGCTCCATGCGCAAGAGAACAAAGGGTTCAGATTTTAATCATGAAATATCTCCAAACAAAACTTCTTCAACTCCAAATAAAATGTTTATCAATAAATAATACTATTTTATCCGTATCAATGTTATTCTACCAATATCAATAAATAATGCCAATATAGTCATATTTAAATATTTCTAGCAAAAATAAACTAAAAAACAACTTTAGGAGCAATAACATTGCTTCCAACATTATGGTGTTTCTCTATAAGTGAGAGCTCAGGGATTTTCCTTTAGTGAGATTATAACCCAATCAAGAGCGGTGGCTTTCAACCAGGGAAGAGTTTGCCTTTAAGGGGATATTTGGCAAAATCTCCAGACATTTCTGATTGTCACAAGGTAGTGGGATGAGTTCTACTGGAATCTAGTAGGTAGAGGCCATGGATATTTCTAACATCCCAAAATGCACAATCAGCCCTCACACAAAGAAGTATTAAACCCAGAATGCCAATAGTGCTGAGGTGGGAAACACTGAATCAAAACAATGTTCAAGAAAAAGGGCCACGAGGATACTTTTTCTATGTCATATGAAATGTTGCTAAAAAGCCTCAGGGAAGATCTGCAATATAAACCTACAAAAAAAAATATCAGGAATCTGAATTCACAGGAAGAAAAGCTTATTTCAAGAGTCAACTTGAACTTGGAGGAAAGAATTAGGGCCCAAATAATCTTTCTCAGAAAGTCAGAGCTGTCAGAGCCAGGAATTAAGATTCCAGAGTGACCTCTTATCATGTAAAATCCAGTCAGGCAGGTGCTACAATCACTTTGGTTTGACAAAACAAGGATATATAAGGCATTTCTGATTATTTCTTAGATATAAATCTTACTGATATGGAATATTTGAATAATTAACTGGTCAAATCAGTACTAAGTTGCATTGCTAATGAAAGCTAGTTTGTAGGTACTGCTTCTATATATGAAAAAGGGGGTTTGTTGAATTCAACAAAGTTATAGATTAGATCTATAGATTAGGGCTAAGAAACCAATCAGACAATGCACAAATTTTCACAGGAGACTGAAAGGTGAAAATATAGTTCAAAATTTTTATTAGAAAATTGACAAAAAATGCTTGATTTACTTATTGACAGAGAGCAGCACTGATACTGCAGGCAAAATGCTATTATTTTTATGGGCTGAACTTTGTCCCCCCAAAAGATATATTGATGTCCTAACTCTCAGTACCTGTGAATATGACCTTATTTAGAAATTGGGTCTTTGCAGATGTCATCAAGTTAAATGAGGTCATTTGAGTGTGCCCTCATCCAATATGACTGGTGTCCTTATAAGAAGAGGAGAGAACAGACATGGTGGCTCACACCTGTAATCCTAGCACTTTGGGAGGCCGAGGCGGGAGGATCCCTTGAGCCCAGAAGTTAGAGACCAGCATGGGCAATAATGAGACCCCATCTGTATAAAAAAATGAAAAAGTAGCTGGATGTGGTGTCGAGCACTTGTTGTCCCAGCTACTTGGGAGGCTGAGGCAGGAGGATCACTTGAGCTCAGGAGTTTGAGGTTGCAGTTGTTAGGTAGATAGGACCTCCGGCTCTTCTCCGGACAAAGGTTCCCTGCTTTGGTGCTGTTTCCAGCAATTGCTCTACCTGGGAAGAAGGATAAGGGCGGGTACTCCATTTTGGTGCTGCCCCACCCTTAATCCTATCCTGAGCAACTGATACCCTTGGCGAAGGAGGGGATGCTTTATCAATCTGGGAATTCCCCAGACCAGGCATAATAAGATTTAGAAAGTGACCTAGAGTAGCCTAAGGGTAATTAATATGCCATTAGCTTGAATCTGTATTGCGGTTCACGCCCCCCTCCCAGGTGGGCTCTCTTAGAGGGAGCCAGTATACACACATGGAATTTTGAGGGCATCTGTCCATCATTTGATAACGTCCTACACCTCCCAAGAGCCCTCCTCCAGACTGGGCTAATAAAAGAAACAATCCAAGAAGTCAGGAGGAAGTGATGGGTCAGTCAGTGAATGAGTTGGTCTGTCTCTCTCCACTCGCGGAGACAGACCCATTTTATTCTACAATAAAGAGCTGTTTTTGTGAAATTGCTCCCTGCCTGAAGTTCCTCTGTCGTCATAGTGGCCTTGCCTTATTAGCCCAGTCTGGAGGAGGGCTCTTGGGAGGTGTAGGATGTTATCAAATGATCGACAGATGTCCTCAAAATTCCATCTGTGTACACCAGCTCCCTCTAAGAAAGCCCATCTGGGTTGGGGGGGGTGAACCGCAATACAGATTCAAGCTAATGGCATATTAATTACCCTCAGGTTACTCTAGGTCACTTTCTAAATCTTATTATGCCTGGGCTGGGGAATTCCAAGATTGATAAAGCATTCCCTCCTTCCCCGGGGGTAGCAGTTGCTCAGGATAGGATTAAGGGTGGGGCAGCACCAAAATGGAGTGCCCGCCCTTATCCTTCTTCCCAGGTGGAGCAATTCCTTGAAACAGCACCAAAGCAGGGCATCCTTGTCCCCCGAGAAGAGCAAAAGCGGGAGATCCTAACTATCTAGCTAACACAGTGAGCTAGGATGATGCCATTGCACTCTAGCCTGGGCAATAGAGCAAGACCTTGTCTCATTAAAAAAAAAAAGAAGCAGCAGCAGCAGCAAAGGAGAGAGACTTGACGAGGAGGACACCACGTGAAGACATAGAGGGAGCAAGACAGCCTGGCGAAGACAGAAGCAAAGACTGGAGTGACGCAGCCACAAGCTAAGGAAGCCTGGGGCTGCCAGAAGTTGGGAGAGGCAAGGAAGGATTCGCCCCTGGAGGTTTCAGATGGAACATGGTCCTGCCAAAGCCTTGATTTTGGAATTCTGGCCTATTGAGCTCTGAGAGAATAAATTTCTGTTGTTTTAAACCATCCCATTTGTGGTACTTTGTTTTGGCAGCCCTAGAAAATAAATACAGATTTACATATGTGAGGAATTCTTTGCGTGGGGGTGGGGAGATTTTTTTCTTCCCAAAAAATCAAAGTAATCGACGTGGTAAAATTAAGTAGCTCAGTTATTTTTCTGTCATTTGAAGTATGATCTAAGAACACTCTTTTGGGATCATACAGCACCATCTTCTGGACTACTGTCTTAATTACTCAACTTACTGAAAAAAATACTTCTTTTGCTTGTAATAATAATTTAAAAAATACTTACTGGGTACCTACTATGTTCAAGGCATTTTTTTTGCTTTCCTGGGAAGAGGGATATGTATCCAAATAACTATAATACCAAAAAAGAAGACTTATAAGTGTCACACTCAAAGAGAGGAGTAATTATAATTCTCATAAAAAGAATTAAAAATTAATTCAGTGCTTTTTATTTCACTTTGAAAACTATCAAAATAAATTAAAATGTCAACCTTCTTGTTCAGTAGTAAATAAAATATTTAATTCAAAAAGTATTTCACTCCAGTAATTTCAGGTTAATTTGCATATGTAAGCACAAATTCTGAAAAATGTATACATAGATAAATAAATTCATATACACTCATTACACATATATATAGAGAGTGTGAGTGTATCTATAATTGGTACCACTATATGCTAAGGAAGCAACACAAATTGGTGTTTACAACAAGATAGCCTGTCTTATACATAATCTTATGAAATTGCATAGAAAAGAAAAAAAGCAATATGCACAAATATTTAAATGTTCTTTATACACTTTATATAAACATAACTTAAGCAGGCTACTTATTGAACATAAAAATTACATGCATATCCACATATTTGTCCACATATTAATGACTATTCTAGATAATTCTTTTTGACTTATTTGGTCGTTTTTGGGATACCCATATGAGGAAATATTTGTCAATATCATCCTATCCAACCATTAAGTTGTGAAAAAAATATTTTGGAATGATTGCACTTTTTTTTTTAGTGTATTTGGAGCTTTATGAATGAATTAATATTCATTAATACTGTAAGGTGCAGAGACTCATAATTTTTATTTCATTTTCTGCTATTCCAAACACACAAAATCTCATGAGAATATAACTATATTTATAAATTCTACACTCATATTGACTGTGTCAATAGGACTTCAAGTTTTAATGAAAAATCAAACAAATAAAAAATGTTAAACGCCCTTGAATTTGACTGACAGGGCAGGAGGAGACCCTGCTAAACATTGCATTTGCGGGGGAGCGTGATCTCTCTCACACCAGTGTTATTTCTCTGCCAGGTGTGGGGGACGGTGCCCCTTTGGCCTTCTCTTGCTCACTCCCAAGGCCTGAAATCAGAGTGTCTGGAGCTCTAAACGCCAGGATGAGACAGGGGAAGGAGGCAGGAGCTGGAGCAGAAACCAGGCACGGAACAACCAAGGCACTTCATTTCTGTAAAAGAATAGATATGTATTTAAGTCACAGTAATTAGGTGTATTTTAATTGCAGCCAACTCAATCCTAATTAGCACAGTTAATTTGAAGGACATATTTTCATGCAGAGCTAAAAGAACCCGTTGATGGATTATGGGCCTGGGGGAGAGAGAAGAGATTTGTTAAACACAACAGGCAGAACACAGAGGGAACAGCGATGCCATCTCTGAGGTCAGGAACATCATGAGAGGAGAAGATTTGGGTCCGGAAGTGGGAGATGAACATTTGTTTTTGTTTTTATTTTTTGACTTGCTAAGACAGAGATAACTATTAACTCTCCATAACAGGAAGCTGGATATTAGAAGACAGGCCAAGACTAGTAGTATAAATTTGGGATTCTTAAGCATCGAGATGATGTTTGGGATAAACTCACCTAGGGAGCAAAGGCGGAAGGAGAGAAGGGTGCCAAGGGGTCTTAGCCTTGGGCTGCAAATCAGGCTGGATCTTAGCCTTGGGCTGGAAATCAGGTCTAAAAGGAGGATCCAGGAAATAACAAAGGAGAATTTACCAGAGAGCTAGGAGGGACACTGGGGTTATCCAGCCTCCTGGCGCCTGTCCACTCGAGTGCAGGGCGGGGAGGGCTGATGAAATGGGCACTGCTGCTCAGAGCTCAAGTACGACGGAGGTTGAGAACAGGACGTTGCTTTCGGCAAGACGGTGACCTTTTAAAGAATATATAAAAGATATCGGGGACTGAAGTCTAATTGGAATGGTTTGAAAAGGGAAGTAATAGAATGGAGCTAGCAAATATAGAACTATTCTTTTAAGGAGCTTTACAAAGGGGAGAGATACAAATGGGTATTATGTGCAAGGATCTGAGACATTGTGCCCTATTTTAATTGGTTTCATACTTGGACCATTTCCTGGATTTAAAATAGCCACTTTTTTTTTTTTTTTAAGCAAAATAGCACAACCTTAAGTTGGTCTAATCTGTAGTCATACTAGCCATCGCATGGAATCTACTTTCCTAGAGATATTGTTTATACCATTTCCTTCCACCTGGAAAATTCCCACTCAAGGCACACTAAACGTCTCATGGTCTGGATCTCTTTCTTCCCTGCTTTCCTGAGGTGGACATCTTGTTTCTTGATTACTGATGCCTCTTTCTTTCTTGCTTTTTAACTTTTTAGTTTGCTAGAATTTTTAGACATGTAACTTCCTAAGACATTTGGTGCTTGTACTTGATTAATACTTTTTCAGATTTTTAAAAATCCTTCAAGTTTTGAAAGCATTGACAAACTGTCACTTCTTGCACACTGGCATGCTGATGTAAAGGCCAGTGTGATTCTCATTCATTTTTTAGTGACTTTTTTGTTTTATCTCTATATTTTTAGGTTCATCTCTTTATTTCAGTTGTTCTGAAATTTCATCAAGATGTATCTAGCTAAAAAATTTTTTCATTTATTTTTCCAGGAACTTGTGCCCTGTCAATCTGATGATCCATGTCTTTCTCAAACTTTGAAAGACAATATTTTCCAATTCTCACTTTTTGTAACTCCTTGTGCTGGTTGTTACTTTGATGCTCGCCAAGGAATCACACCTTCGTACGTTCTTGCGTGTGTGCGGTTCCTCCCACAATGCCGCTGTGTTTTGGCCTCGTGACTTGCTTCGGCCAAAGCAGGGTTAGCGAGCGTGATCTGAGCAGAGGCTTGGTTAGCACTGACATAGTGGCGCTTGTTCTTGAAAGGCCTGAGGACGTTCCAGTCACTGAGAGCCCTGGACCACCATGTAAGGGAGTCTGCTGGAGAGATCTCATGATGTGACAGAGTGAGAGAGAAGACAGAGGGGAAGAAGAGAAAGAGGAGGAGGGAAAGACAAGGGCAGGGAGAGACGCACAGTCAGCCTCCGGCTATTCCAGCTGAGGTGGCAGATGTGTGAGTGAGGACACCATCCTGGACATCCAGCCCCAACAGATACCACTTAAAACTTACGAACCACCCATCTGAGTCAATTAATCCACAGAATCATGAGAAATGATAAAACACTGTTCTAACCTACCAAGATTTGGGGAGGTTTTTAACACAGTAATAAATAACTAACATACTTTTATCAATCAAATATTAGACTTCTTGAATTGATTATTATGAACTGTATCTTTTTATTACATCTCTTGTTCTTAGTCTGTGAATTGTGTCTCATATCTCATGTTTCTTTTTGTTCTATATTCTGGGAGATTTTTCAACTTCAGCCCATCTGTGGATATTTTTCAAATTATTTAGAGGAAGTTTTAAAAGAGTAAACAACAAATAAATTAGAAGTGCGGGGGGTGGGTAAAAAAGACAGTTAACTACAATGTCAGAATGAAAAACATTAGTATAGCAAATCACAAACCAAGACTAATGACTAATTCACTTGAATCAAAGTAAGATTGTATCATTCTCTATTTAGTTTATCATTCCTATACAAACTGAATTCAAGGAGCAACAGAAAATATATCCTGCTTCCAAAGATTTCCTGGGCTAGTTTCATTTTATACTACATTATATGAACTATTATATGATAGTTTCAAGGAAAGCGCTGGGGCAGGAATACTGAGAAACTTAGTAGGAACTAGCATGAGCAGCTCGTAGTATGCACGGACACTGTCCATCACAACAGCAGCTCTAGTCAGAAGTGTCCAGAGGAATTTAGGGCAGGGCGTCAATTGCCTGTCCTGACACATCTCTGTCCCTGTCTAGATTGTACATACCTTGGGGGCACACACCATACCTTAATCATTTTGGGGACATTCCACCTTCCACTTCTAGCCAGAGACGACTATCGATCAGCTTTTTGTCATTATAAGTTAGTTTTTATTTTATATAAATAAAATAATATAGTATGTCACCTTTTGTATTTGGTTTCTTTTATTGAGTATAATGGTTTTGAGACTTATTCATGTGGTTTTGAATATCACTAATTTTTATTTTTAATTGATGAATAGTATTCCCTTGTAAGGATAAACACCATTTTGTTTATCTATTCACCTGTTGATGAATATTTGATTTTTTCCAGTTTTGGGCTGTTTCAAAAAAATTAAAAGGTGCTATGAACATTCATTTCTCTTGGGTAAGTACATAGGAGTGGAACGGCTAGGTTGTATGGTAGACGTATGTCTAGCTTTTAAGAAACTGACAAAATGTTTTCAGAATTGATTGCACTGTTTTACATTTATACCAGATGTTCCTGAGTGTTTCAGTTGCTCCACATCCTCACCAACATTTGAAATTGTCAGTTTTCTTTTTCAATTTTAGCCATTCTAAATGGGTAAGTAGTGTATCTTATTATGGTTTTAATTTGCATTTCCCTCATGATTAGTGATTTTGAGCACCTTTGCATATGCCATTTTTATAATGTCTTACATGTAGATTTCTCTCTGTAGAAGATAATGTCCATTCAAGTCCTTTGCCCATTTTTGAAGCAGGTTATTAGTTTTATTTTTCCTTGTTGAATTGCAGCAGTTCTTAATATAGCCTGGATATCAACTCTTTACCAGATATATGGTTTATAATATTTTCTCCCATTCCTTAGGTTGCCTTTCTACTCTGTGGTTTGTTTCCATTGCTATGCAGAGGTTTTAAAGTTTGATGTAGTCCGATTTGTCCATTTTTGCTTTTGTTTCCTGTGCTTTTTGGTGTCATGTTGAATAAATCATTGCCCATTTGAATGTCATGGAGGATGTTTTCTATGTTTCTTTCAGACATTTTATGTTTTACATTTAGGTCTTTATTCCGCTTTGAGTTAATTTTCTTATGTGGTGTAAGGTAAGGGTCTAACTTCATTCCTTTGCGTGGGGATGTCCAGTTTTCTCAGCACCATTTGTCTAAGAGAGTATCCTTTTATGATTGTGTAATCTTGGCATCCTTGTCAAAGATCATCTGACAACACATGCAAGGGTTTGTTTCTGGGCTGTCTGTTCTGTTCCGTTGGTCTACATGTCTGTCTTTACGCCAGTATCACACTCTTTTGATTACTGTAGCTTTATAATACGTTTTGAAATCAGGAAGGATGAAGCCTCCAGCTTTGTTTTGTCTTGAGATCTCAAGATTGTTTTGACTATTCAGGAAGCTTTGAGATTCCATATGAATTTTAGGATTTTTTTTCTATTTCTGTAAAAATATGTCATTGGGATTTTGATAGAGATAATATCAAATATGTAGATCATTTTAGGTATTATGGATGTTTTAACAATGTTACATCCTCCAGTCAATAAACATAGGATGTCTTTTTATTTATTTATGTCTTCTTTAATTTCTTTCGACAATGTTTTGTAGTTTTCAGTATACAAGTCTTTCACCTTCTTGGTTAAATTTATTCCTAAGTATTTCATTCTTTTTAATGTTGTTGTAAATGGGATGTTTTCTTACTTTCCTTTCTGGATTACTCATCATTAGTGTATAGAGACAGAATTGATTTTTGTGTGTTAATTTTTAAATTGCAACTTTGATGAATTTAGTTATTAGTTCTAGCAATTTTTTTGTATGTGTGCAATCATTAGGGTTTTCTACATATGAAATCGTGTCATCTGCAAATAGACATAATTTAACTTCTTCCTTTCCAGTTTGGATGCTGTTTATCCCTTTTTCTGCCTGATTTCTCTATTTAAAACTTCCCATGTTATGCTGAGTGGAAGTGTTGAGAGTGGGCGTCTTTGTCGTGTTCCTGGTCTTAGGGGAAGAGCTCTCAGTTTTTTACCCCTGAGTAGGAGGTTACTGTGGGCTTTTTGTATATGACTTTTATTATATTGAGCTAATTTTCTTCTATTTCCAGCTTGTTGAGTGTTTTTCTCATAAAGGATATTGGATTTTGTCAAATGCTTTTTGTGCATCAATTGAGATGATCATGTGACTTTTGTCTTTCACTGTGTTAATGTGGTATATTACATTGATTGATTTTCACTTGCTGAAACACCCTTGCATTCCAGGAATAAATCCCACTTGGTCATGATGGCTAATAATTTTAATATGCTGTTGAATTTGGTTGGCTAGTATTTTGTTAAGGATTTTTTGCATCAATATTCATTAGGAATATTGACCTTTAGCTTTCTGTAGTAGCTGTGTCAGATTTTGGTATAAGGGTAATGCCCGCCTCATGAGATGAGCTTGAGAGGGTTTCTTCCTCTTCAATTTTTTTTTGAAAGAGTTTGAAAAGGATTGGTGTTAATTCTTTACATCTTTGGTGGAATTCTTCAATGAAGCCATCCGGTCCTGGGCTTTTCTTTGTTGGGAGGCTTTTTGATTACTAATTCAATCTCTTTACTGGTTACAGGTTTATTCAGATTTTTAATTTCTTCATAATTCTGTTTTAGTAAATTCTATGTCCCTAGAAATTTCTCCATTTCTTTTGGGTGACTGTTTTGGGAAAATCCCAGGACAGTATAGAAAAACTGTCCTGCAAACAGAGATGGAGTTGAGAAACCAAAGAATGACTCAGACAAGTCCAGCTTGGCAAGTTGGATGAGTTTATCAGAGGTTACTTAAAAGGGCACTTGTTCCTGGGTGGCACAGGAACTTCTTCTACCGGACTTTCTTGCTAGTAAAATCTACATCTGCCCACTTGTGGGGTTGCCTTAAATCCTTTCCCTGTGAGTGAGTCAGAGCTCTTACATTATATCATTGCATGTTCCACTGAAACAAATCAAGCACAGTACAATCATCTTGTGCCTTCATATAACCCATGTTATGTTAATGATATTATTACATAATTCTCCACTAGCTGGGGATTTTAACATTCCAATTAGCCAAAGGGTATTATAGGACAACTAAAACAGGTCTAAAGCAGTCAGCGCTGGTTTAAGACAGCCCACTCAAGCAAGAAAGTGCTGAGGCACATCTCTCCTGCCTGGTAGTTATCTTAATCTGTTTTGTAACAATTTTGTTGAACACTTCCACCTGGCACAGTGTTTCTTTCTATGTGGGGGGGAACTTGTATTTTTTCCTCACCCAATTTGTTGATAGATAATTGTCTTTTATGATCCTTTTTATTTCTGTGGTATAAGTTGTAATGTCTCTTCTTTCACTTCTGATTTTAGTTATTTGAGTCTTCCCTTTTTTTTCCTGTAGTTAGTCTAGCTAAAGATTTGACAATTTTGTTGATCTTTTCCAAGAACCAACTCTTACTTTCATTGGTTTTTAAATTATTTTTCCATTCTCTATTTTATTTATTTTACTCTAATCTTCATTATTTCCTTCCTTCTGCTAACTTTGGATTTAGTTTGTTCTTCTTTCTCTAGATCCTTGAAATGTAAAGTTAGGTTTTTGATTTGAGATCTTTTCTTCTTTTTATGCCAGAATTAAAAGTGATTTATGTATCATCATTACAGTATCACAGAATTCTGTAATTTCCTATATATTCTCCTTTATCTAGGAGCTTTATATTTTCATTTGCTTTCATACTGCTCTGGAGTGTCCTTTCGTTTCAGCTTTTCAGACTGCCATTAGCATTTTTGTTAGAGTAGCTCTAGTGGTGATGAACTCTCTCAGCTTTTCTTTATTTGGGAAGCTTTTGCATATATGGGAAAATCTTTATTTCTAATTTATTTTGAGGGTCAGTTTTTTCCTGGATATAGCATTAGGTTGGTTTTATAAATCCCCAAACACAATATTAAAACTTTTTGTTTTCAATAGTAATATTTATTTGAAAGAAATTAAGAAAAATATTATCTTTTATATTTACCCATATATTTACTTTTTCCAATGTTCCTTGTTCATTCATTTCCCTCTGGCACCATTTCTCTTCTGTGTGGAACACTTCATTTAGCATTTTTTTTGTAGTGTGGCTCTGAATTTTGTGAATTTTCTTAGTTTGGCTTTGCTGAAAATATGTTTATTTCACCTTAATTCTTGAAAAGTATTTTCACTGGTTATAGAATTTTTGATGGACATTTATTTGTGTTTTTTTTTTTTTGGTCAGAATTTTACAGATGTTGTTCTAGTGCCCATAGTTTCTGATGAGCTGTTCTCACTCCTTTGCAGGGTGTTCTCTGTATATAATATGTTGTTTTCCTCTGGCCTCTGACTATTCTCAAGACTTTTCTCTTTATTTGGATTTATTTTGGTTTTTCTTTTTCTTTTTGTTTTTTTTTTTAATGATGTCCCAGGCATGGGGCCACCACTTCATTCACATTATCAAAATGAAATTCATCATCAATGAGGCAGTTCTAACTCATGTTGTCCATGACAGGATGAACTTTTTGGATATTCTAGTCAAAGATGTATAATCTCAAGCTAATAATGTAAAAAGATAAGACAAACCCAAATCAGAGGATTTCCTAAAAAAAAAATTACTGGCCTATAAAAAGTCAAGATCATGAAAGTGAAGGACTTATCGAGGAACTGTTTCAGATTGAAAGAGACAAAACACACAAGGCAACTCAATGCAACGTATAATTGTGAATTAGATTTTTTTTGCTCTGAAGGTTATTTTTGAGATACTGGGTAAAGCTCAGATAGGATTTGAGGATTAGATGGTAATAAGTATTAATACTAATTTTCTGGCTTTTGACATATTGTAGTTATAAAAGAGAATGTTTTTATTTTTAGGAAATACATATTTAAAATATTCAGAGATGATGAGGCTTCAGGTTGGCAAATTATTCTGAAATGGTTTGGTAAGGGAGGGGGGAAAGTCTATGGTATTGTCTCTGCAACTATTATGTAAGTTTGTAATTGTTTTGAAGTAAAAAAAAAAGAAAAAAAAACTAAAAACGTTTCCATAATAATAAATGAAAACAACTAAACTCCTAATTTAAAAGGGTTATAATTGGCTAAGAATTTTCTCCAGATTATTATATTTAGAAGTACCACATCACAAATTTGGGTGAATTTTGAACATTTTGATTAGTAAACTAGTGACCTGGTTTTGTCTCCTTTTTATTTGATGATAAAATGAGAATTTTAGTTTATTTGTTCTGTAGATAACACAAATCTACAATTTGCATGTTGTTATCTAAAATATTAAACAATATTTTATTTTCACCAAAAATTTAATATGTATTTACATTATTTTATGGTATTTTTGTTATCAATACATAGTTTATTTAGCTTCGGGGCCAATGTGATTTTTCGATCCCTTCTGAACAGGTAAGTAATAACTATGTAAATGTTGTGTTCATGCTGTTGAATAATTGCTATGGTAGGTAAGAATTAGTTACTAATATGGTAGGTAGGTAGGTAGGTAGGTAAGATTGCTTTGAATGATTAATTATCTAATGCTAAGTAATACTGAAATAAATTTCTAGTAATTGTTTTTCTTTAAACTTCATTACATATAATTAATTTATCATTAACGAAGTTCCTGTTCTCTTAAGTGTACACTGAAATGAAGACATTCTGTTAAGTGGAAATGTATTAATATTATTCTGGAAATTAAGTTTTGACCTTTATATAGATAATTCCAGACAATCTAAATACAGGTTTATTAGTTTAATATTTTCAAACTTATTGTTCTTAATAATCATATTATCTAGCTGAAAGTGAGTACAATGCATAAAGCCAACCGGTAATTGGTAAAGCCAACTATCCAGTGCTTCCAAGTTTAAAACAGTTAAACCTAGACTATATATTTTTAAAATTACATAACTTACTGTATTTGTTTCTAAAAATCGAGCAAAGAATAGACTAAAGGGTCACTTTGAAAAATTAAATGTTTTCTAGAAAAATGGGTTTTTAGGACATTGTAGGAATTTTCTTGGGCATGTATAGATTTCACAGAGAATCTCCAACCTCCTCCAGAGAGTACCATTGTTGACACTGAGCTGGATAAATAGTAGGTTTATAATGAGACATTCCTAAGTTTATAAGTCCTTATTAGTATTACTGATTTTTTTGTTAGTAATTACTGAAGTTTTCTCTCAATATATTTCCTTCTGGAGAACAATAATTTTAATTATAAATCACTGGGCACAAAGATAATTTAATTACTTGCCAACAACAGACCAAGAACATGGGATGGAAAGTGGTGTTGCTAATTCTCCTTAAGCCATATGCTTGCAACTTTAACTAATTCATAGACTTCAGAATAGGAGATAACGTCTGTCATTCACCTTGACCATTATCTTGAACACTATGGTAGTATATTTCGATTAATATCAGCACTGATATTTTTAGGAATTTCATGGAAATGTAATAAGGTCATTCTTAGCCAATATTGAACCTAACCCTTCACTTTGAGACCAGAGGTTTGACGAACACAAATCTGTGGACAGAAAACTTTATAAATTCACTAAATTAGAGAACCAAAAGGCAAGAATGGAAAAAATGGGGACCTCCTTTCACTAAACAATTTTACTGCATTTCTCCCATGTTTTCAATAATTAAAAGTGCATTTTTTAAAATTAATTAAGGCTAAAATTAAATTTTAAGTAGTTTTATTTATTGTTGCCTCTTCCCAGGTTAGTAGAGCAGAATTGTATTGTGCGCTATAAACGGAAGGACTGAGGACCTGGCATTAGAAAAATCGGGCTGGAGACCAAGCACAGATATTTACTGCTTATGTGACCTTGAGCCATTTTCATACTTTCTCTGAAATTTTTACCTCCTCTAAAAGCTCAGAATTAAAAAAAAACTTTTATTCAGTTTTTTGGTGAGAATCAGAAATATTAATAATGCATCAAAAGTTCCTGGCCCTGACAGATGCTTTAAAAAAAAAGTTATGTCTCCCTTTAGCCTTCTTTTTCCTTCTAAGCAATATGCCCCAAAATTGTCGCCCCAGAGGTCTTATTTTTCAAAGCCTTAATTATTGTCTTGTTCTTACAGCACATTTCTCTTAAAATATGAAGCTTAAAAGTGAACACAAATCTCCAACAATCTGATGTACATTACTGGATTGATGACGAGCTTATGGTTACTACCCTTTTAATATTTCTGCTAAAATATTAATGTAATGTAGAAACTATTTTCCAACCTTTGGAGTATATTACCCTGGGACTAGACAGCCAATGACCTAATTTCTAGGGATCCACGCTGAGGTAACAAACAAACAAAAAATATATATGTATGAATACTATTTTGATTCAAATGTAAACATGTTTTATATAATTTAAGTATTATATAATGCATAAATATGTAACATAATGCTTCATACTACAGTTGGTCCCTGACTGTAATGGTTTGACATATAATGGTTTGACATACGATTTTTCTGCTTTATGGTGGTGCAAAAGTGATAAACATTCAGTAGAACATCAATAAATGACATGATATATTCAACACTTTATTATAAAATAAGCTTTGTGTTAGGTGATTTTGCCAAACTGTAGGCTAATGTACATATTCTGAGCATGTTTCAGGTAGACTGGGCTAAACTGTGATGTCTGGTAGTTTAGGTGCACCAGTATTAAATGCACTTTCAACTTACAATATTTTCAACTTATGGTGTGTTTATCGGGATGTAATCCCATTGTAAATCGAAGATCATCTGTATATATTTTCTTGATCAAAGAAAACAAGTTATAACTTGTGTCACAAGATGTGGGTGGGTCCTTTAGATAATTTATATCAAAAAGAGATCCTTGTAGCAAAGAAGACTCAGATCATTCAACTAGACTATAGTTCTTTGATTGATGATAAAGTTATGTGGAATTTTGCAAATTACATTATATTTATAAAAAAGCAGTTGAAAATGACTGTTCCCTTCCAGTTCAACTATATTTGCCAATTCTATGGTTTGAGGACCTGAAATCTTCTATTCTTGTTTGTCTTCTCTTTTCTCAATAACCCACTGTCAAAGAAAACCACGAACATATCTAGCCACATTTGTACTCCCTGACATCAAATCCATAGTTTATAGAATTGAGTGAAAGGCATGTTCTCGTGGTGAAAAAATCTTTCCATGAAAATGCAACAGCCATGCATGTATACAGTTGAATGGCTGTATACATTGGTAGAAATGTTGGTAGGGAAAATTGGAAATACACATCAAAAGTTTTAAAGCTTTATTAGTCCATAAGCTTTCTTTAGCAAAATGTATCTTAAGAAGCCCTCAAAAATGTGTGTATGAGAATGGTTATTGCAGCATTAAATTTAAAAAAATGGAAGCCTCCAAATATCTCACAATTACTGACTAATAAATAAGCATGGTTAGCTGACAGCAGAATCCTGGGATAAGGATAAGGTGGGTGCTTGGGTAAATTTTATCCCTCTCTTATTTGAGATTACTGGGTTAGTAATATGTGTACATACATGCTTGGGTGAACTCACAGACATACATGTATACAAATATAGGTTAGTCCTCACTTTTAGCCCCTTCAACACCTGTACTTGTCCTTCTGTTTTCAACAGGAGTCATGACTTTTCTTCAATCTAAAGCTAATTATCTGTCTTATATTTTGACTCTCCCCCATCTTCCTGTCTACACTGATATTTTCTGTGTCTTTGTACATGATTGCAATTTTTGCCTGTTTTTTGCTTGCTGAATTCCTATTTGAATATTAAAGTAAGAATGTCACTTTATCTGTGAAACCTAACTTCTGCCAGTCAGAGATAAATGATTCCACAGTACTTTAAACTTGCCATATCCTTGATATAACATGTATTATAATTGTCTGTTTTTCTCCCACACTGGTCTAAGAATCCCTGGAAGATGAAAAATATGTCTTTTGTATCTGTTTCTCCAAAGTCTAGCCTAGTCCTGGGTACATGGAGGCTGCTCAGAAAATTTATTCAAATAAATAAATGAAAGCCATGAAAGTAGACAGTTTATATGTCTATTTTATATAAACTAAAATATAGAAGGGTGAGATGTACATACTATTCTCAAAATGAAAAGCATTGGGTATCGATTTTAACTTTCGTTTTTTTTTTTTTTCTTTTCTGGAAGCGTCAATAAAATTTTTTTAAAAAGAGGAAGAGCGATATAATATTACATTTGAATACATAAAAGAAACATTTTATTACCCAGAAATTTTATTGGTGTTCATTATGTGATTTAAAAGAGAAACATCATCCTGCTTCCTTGCCTCTTGTACCAATTCAGAACTGGTTCTTAGTTCTTTCAATAGCTTGGCTTCCACGATGAAGACAGGTGCCCATTGTCCAGAAGATGGTGCGCTACCTGATTAAAGATAAATGTTAAGCAAACCAGCAACGTTGTGACAGGGAGACAAATAATATTGTACCTAAGCTTCATCGTTTTCCCTTTAGTATCACAAAAAAGTAAATTTCACTTTATACTCACCTTTGAGAAGACTTTGAGGGAAAAATAGAAGATTAATTAGCCAAGTCCATAGGTAAAAGAAAGGAAAAATCTGGTCTTTATTTGTTCCTATAAGTTAAATCCATTCTGACTTCATATATTAAATAAATATTTACAGGATTTAGCTGTTATGTGTAATTGCACAGGTGTAAAAATTTTGAGTAGATTATTCCTAAAAGAAAAATTTTCTTAATATGTTTTTGTTACCCTTAAATCTTTTAAAATATATCTGCACATTTAAAGCAGTGGTGCTCCAATTGTCTATATAGTTGACCCTTGAACAATGTGATGGTTAAAGGTGCTGACTCTTGCACAGTTGAAAATCTGTGTATAATTCTTGACTCCCCCAAAACTTAACTACTAATAGCCTGCTGTTGACCAGAAGCTTTACTGTAACATAAACAGTCCATTAACTCACACTTTATATATTATGTGTATTATATGCTGTATTCTTACAATAAAGTAAGCTGGAGAAAAGAAAATGTTATTAAGAAAATCATAAGGAAGAGAAAATATATTTACTATTGATTAAGTGGAAGTGGATCATCATAAAGGTCTTTGTCTTTCTCATCTTCACATTGAGTAGGCTGAGGAGGAGGAGGAAGAGAAGGTGTTGGTCTTGCTGTCTCAAGGTAGCAGAGGTGGAAAAAAATCCATATATAAGTGGACGAGTGCAGTTCAGTTCAAATCTGTTTTGTTCAAGGATCAACTGTCGTTTGCAAAGTATTCAGACAAACACAAAATTAGTGACATTGTGGGCTGTTGTGAGTCTTGAAAAAGAGGGCTAGACTCACATTAAGGTGCTAGTTATCTATAGAAATATGAAGACAAAAATTTCTTAAGAATTATTTCAAATAATATATGCAACAAACTGGATTTTTGTGGAGGCTAAATTTCCATTTCAGTTGAAATATATGATTTTTTTTCACAATCAAATTTTGAAAGTAAATTTTCTGTATTTTATTACAATATATGTAAAGCCAAACTGCTAGCTTTGAAAAAATCAGTCATTGTTTACAACTTCAAATTTATTCTTATGAGAGTATTATATATTAGTATTTTTTACAGGCTCTGACAGTTTCCCTAAGTCATTTAAAAAGGAGTATTTCTTTGTGAGTCATTGTAATAAATTACTGCATCAAAGTTTTTAGTATAAATTAAAGGGTCTTGGTGGCTCAACTAAACTTATTCTAATAATGTAATATTTAATATAGTTCACATATTTTGATATTTTTTTCTGATACAGTCATTTAATCCTCTTTTCAATTCTAGAAATCGTGGAATAGTTTACATGGTTAAACCACAACACCGACACCAGGGTAGCTCATTTCAAATGAAATCCATTCCTAAAGTTGAGTTGAAAGGGAAAGAGATGGGGGGAGAGAGGGACAGAGGGAGAGAGAGAGATATTAGGAAGGAGAAGGAGTGAAAAAGGGAAAGAGACCAAAATAAATAAATGCAGGTAATTAGATCTACGTATTAGATCTACTTCTAACAATGTGAATTTTTTATTTGATACGTATTGGGACTAAGAACTGGGTAGAGAGATTTTAAGTTCGTGTCTTTCTTAACATAAGTATGACTCTACATAGTTCCATATGAAGTTTGAAGAGATCCAGAAAGCTATAGAAAAACCACATAAATTAAATAAAAAGCTACTTTTTTTAAAAAGGAAAGGAAAACTGCAATAAAACTACCAAATTTTAGACTCTAATTATGGTAAAAATATCTATGAATATTTTACATGTATTTTACTTATATAAGTAAGTATAATAATCATCATGATGTGTTTTTGCATACTCAAAACCTGATTTCACTGTATCACATTTCAGAAAAAAGAAACTTGCATTAAAAAAAATGATTTGGCTCAACTTAACTTTTGCATAGAGCTGTACCAAATGTCTCACTAAAATTTTCATCAAGACTAAATCATGTTCAAAGGCTTAGAAACTTTGTTCCTGTTAGACTTTATTTACTGATAACCTTTGCGTGCCCTTCAGATTAAGGAGAAGAAAAAAATAGATACAAATATTCATTCTGCTTTTTCTAAATAATGAAATTCTTAGCAGGTGCTTCAGCAATAGCCATGATTACATCACTAAATCATCACGTGGTTTGTCTAGTGGCATTGTGAAGGTAGGTGTTTAACTTTTGAGCAGGACTAATCCAAATCATCTATGATGCCTTCAATTCACAACAGTGGTTTGCTGGTCTTCCTGTCGAGTTGATAAACCATTAAGTCAGCAGAAATTATTAGCTTAACTGTTTGGCCATTATTCCATACCATATATAGATATAGATAAGAATAAGAAATAAAAATAAGACACAAAAGAGAAAAAGAAGTAAAACACTGAAACCTTTATAGTTGTCTAGATAGTTTTTTGGAGCTCAGTCAGCAAAATGATCAGATCTAATGCAAATATTTGCATAAAGGAGTTTAGCCAATTCTGTTTTGGGACAAATCAGCTGGGTCAATAATAACAATAGTGACAGAAAAAGCAAATTCACCTAAAATGAATGACCTAAGCAACCAAAGAAAAAAGGCAGAAATGAACCTTGGCCATGGCCTCTATGTCCTTTTCACACTTGTGTTTTAATAATTTTAGGATCTCAAATTTAAGAACTAGGGCATTTCTCTAGACATTAGTATGCTCCTTAAGGCGTAACTTGCTTCTTTCCACATTCTTTTTGGTCTCTCAGAATTGATTGGTTTTAGTGCTTTTGCTCTATGTTTCTATTCACATAAAAAAACTGTATTTTAGTGAATTCAGAAAAACAGTGTAAAATAATACATATGTTTATGTATTTGTTCTTATTTTTAATATATCACACATCATCAACAATTCTAATAAAAATGGAAATATGGAAAATTAAATTTAAGTGCAAACATTAGGATGTTTATCATGATATGGAAATAAAAGCCATATGGAGGAAAATGAAGAAAAGGGAAAAATAAAAGGGGAATGATCTTCAATTTGGACTTTTTCTAACATCCATACAGAGCTTTAAATTTTGCTGTTAGTTTTACTGCTTATTATGTTATCCATTTTACAGTGAAATAGAGGGAAGTGGCCGTAAGTTGAAATTTGCATTTAAAAACAAATGACCTTCTAGTCACCTGGCACTCAGACAGCTGGAATCTTGAAGCACTGTGTTGCAATGAGCTGATAGTTTTAGGAGAAACAGTCACTGAAGAAAGTCTATATTCAAAGGTCAATGTTCATAGTCTGGACTTTCAAGTGAAATTGTAAATTTAAAAGCATTTGAAGATGTTTTGGAATGGGTAACACATATGCAAATATATTAAAATATCTATTAGGTGGATGATGGGTGGGCAGAATGAAAACAGAGAATTGTGAAACAGGAAAATTCAATCCAGAGCCCTGCTTAATCCACTTACATATACTTTATCAAAAACTGGACAAGTTTCCTAACTTTTTCACTATGACTTCATTCCATGGAAACTACAGTATCAATTTAAGACTAAGATATTAATTCGACTTAGACATATATTCAAAAGTTTAAATTTACTATAGTGTTTTTTGCTTAAGGAATACAAAAGCATCAAAGATTACAATTTTTAAAATCTACAAGTACTTTAAATACTGATGAGTTTCATCATTATTTCTACTATCACTCTAGATCAATTTACACTTGTATATAGAAGCACCTCTCAATTCATATAGACTTCTTTAACTTTTGATTGTCATCAGCAATTTTAGGGGAGAGGACATCTAAAGAGACAGAAGTTGTTTACACTAAGTCATCAGAGTTCACTTTAATTCTATAATACATGTAAATGCTTTCAGACTGTGTTGAAAATACATTGATGGTCAGTTTGCTAGATTAAAGATATGAGATGATGTTCTAAAAAATATGTAGTTAAAAGATAAACCAGTACAATTCAGAAACTCTGAAAGACTTCCAGGAGCAGGCCCTATAAGCAAGCCCATAGTGAGTGAATAATCCTGATGACTGACTATTACTGAGGGCCATTGTGTCCAGGTACATTTGTATTACTGACCTCATTTAAGCTTCAAATGGTTCCATGAGGTATTATAATTTCATGTTTAAATATATCATTGACTTCCCTGGGTCACATGGGAGTCGAAGCTCATACCCAACCTATGGCTTTGCCCTGAGATCCTATGACTTTTCTTTATATTAAAAAAAAATTTTTAAACCCATAATAACACTACTTCTTAGCTCGGTATTCCATCAAGATATTCCCATAGACCTCTTCTCCTTTACTTCCAAAATATTGAATAATGGGGCAGCAGAGTAGTAGAGAAAAATGTAATGTGGACAAACTACCCCTAACACGTTGGATGGCTCTTTCTGATGGTTTTGAATTTTTTATTTAACTTAGTGATTTTATAAATATCTTAGAATTTGGAGAAAGCACATTCAACTCCCAAAGTATGTTTGAGACCTAAGGATCCCACTGGGCTCCAGAGCCAGCTAGTGTAATTTATAATCAGAAGATGTTTGAGTAATACCTTCATACCACCTACCTACCCATGTGGCCTAGGACAAGATTAACCCGGTGATTTTCTTTTCAACTTTAATCTGAATGTCTTGTCTCAGGTAAACATAGCCCTGAAGTACAGTATCTCAAGAATAAAGAACATATTTAATATTTTGTTTCATGCCTTAAGTTTTATTTCAAGGCTGAGATTTTCTATACATTTTATTATTATTTGGAAAGTCTCTAGAATGTGTAGGAGAGTTAGTTCTTATAAACATCATGGAGATATTGCTTTAAAGTGTACTGAGTTTTTTTTCCTTCCTCCCACTTAAAGTCTTGTTATTCATCATCACCCAATACCTACGTGCCACATTCAGTTTTTTCTAAACAACATTAAAGCTTGGAAGATGGAGGAGATTCTGGTTATTTCAAAATTGTTATTTCTTCATTAATGGAGACATTTTGACAGTCTGTTTTCCAAATCAAAGCAGGTGTGGTTTTTAAATGAGCATGCCGCTCAAACTTTAGCAAACACATAGGAATCATTCATCATAATGTTATACATGTGTTTTTATGGACTGAACAATTTTGTGGTTAAAGTTTTACTTTCAAGTGATATATATATACACATATATGCTATATATCTTCACATCTCTGTAAAGATACCCCATAGCATATAACCCTTTGTCCTTATCTATACATATGCCTATGTATGAAACCAAATACCCAGCTGCAGTTCTGGTGAAAACAAGATGCACCTTTCATTTCTGTGCTGATTCAATGCTTCTAGTAGCAAGAACACTGTAAATTTAGTTGTTGCCTAGAAAGAATGAAAATCATGCCTCAGACTGATTAACGTTTTAATGTTGTTCAGATATCAGACGTCATTCACCAATTCAAGTATTTGGCATGTGGGTCCAGCATCCACCTGCTTCCTTCATTTACTTTTTCCCCTTGCAAAAATAATGCTATTATTCATTCATATAAAAACCTATTTTCCCCTCCCTCTCTCCGTTCCTTCCTGTCTTTCTTTCTTTCCTTGCTACCTGCCTACCTTGTTTTATTTTAATGATCATATGTTCTGTCCTTAAAGTCACCAATTTATTGGTAAGAAGCCAAATTACTTTTTGTAATGATGCCATTTAAAAGGAAAACTTTCACATATTATATTGTGGTAGAGGGGGACAATACTATCTTTCTAATGACAGAAAATTTAATATAATGTATCAGCAAATGCAAACGTAATAAGGAATAATGTTTAACTCTACTTATGTTGTTTGACATTTAGCTTAGCATTACCAACATTTTCCACAAACTGGAATTTCTCTACTGCAGGAAAAAAAAGACAATAATAAACACATGGAAATCTATTCCATACATTTATGAAACAAATATTGTTTTCTTGGTTTTCAACTTGCTTTCAAAAATAATTGTTTTAATATGGTAGTTCAGTTATCCAGTATGCAATAGATATCCACTACAAGAAAAAAAGGGAACAAGATGATAATTACAAAAGAGCAGGTTCTGACTTTATTCTGTCACAATTAATATGTGCACAACATCAAGCATGCTCAAGTGTGTGCCAGGAAAACTACTACAATCAATGGATGTAGTGAAATTTCCATCATCAGTGATTGTTTCTTAACTTTGTAAAGGAGTCATTGCCTATTAGAATTCTCTAGCTGACCCTAGGAAAGCTGCTTTGCTTCAACATGTTCAGTGGAAATATCGTGGGAAAGTGATTACACAGTTACAATAATAAATGCTAGGCACTGAGACCATTCTGTTATAATAAGAATAAACAAACATGACAAGAAAAAAATTCTACTAGAATTACAGACTATTCCAATGTTGGCTAACTAGTTGAAGAGATAGAACTCATTTCCCTTGTTTCTCTACTATCTCTTCCTCATCCAAATGATCATTTTATATTTGCAATTAATATCACATTGTTTCCCCCAACATTTGAAGTTGTTCTAGGGAGGGCTTACCTCTCATGTAAAGTAATAGTGGTTTTTCCTTTCCGTCTTTTGTTTGCCATTCTTTCCAAACAAAAGCTAAAATATGGGTAAGTGAAACCTTCTGATCTCCTTATATTTGAAAAGAACTTTAATCAGTTGCAAAAGATATTAAGAAAAAATGAAAACCTGTCTCTTAAGGGATACTGTTTTTCACCATTTTGCTCAATGTTTGGAAAGTTATTTCTTGCATACCAGTAAAAGTGGGTGGAAATTTAACCCGTATTGATGTGTCATTTTCCTGCAGGAATAGAAATACATATGGCATGAACAGAAGCAGCATGAGGAACCTTGAAGAGATGGAGCATGGAGTAGCCTTTCCACAGCAGAAGTAGATAAAGGTCATCACAAATTCTTTCCTGGCCATTTACTTACAGTACTTAAGAGGTCCTATGAGCTCACCCGAGCTCACCCGGTGGGTTCTTCCTCCCAGTGGGTTCTTCCTCATGAATCACTTTCCGTCTCTGCAGCTTATCATGCCAGCCTCATTGAAATCCATATTCCACCACTGGTTAGGGCTACTAAAATGCTCATTTCTACAGGTGTTTGACAGTCAACAACTGAATGCAATTAATGTGTACCCCCCCACCACAAGTCACTCACTTCCCCACCTTTTGTCTCCAGAAAAGCACCATGTTTCTCCGTAAATTAAAATATGATGCCAATGTGTATGTCTGTGTGCACATGTGAATGTATTTGTATTTGCAGGAAAAACATTTTTTTAAAAAAAGAACAAAAACTGGAGAATTTTGCATTTTTGGTGGTTTTTTTGTATTTGCGCAGACCATTTTAGGATTTTCAGTCTCAACAAAACACTATTAAAACAAAGAATCTAGTAAAATATTTGTGCATGTACTGCTAAACAATTCTAGCAATTTTATTAAGCAATACCTTTATTATTTTTTGAATATTCTTAACAGACTGGAACAAAACATTTTTTTATTCAAAACAAAATATGCATACTGTACGCATGTTGCAGGGTTAAGTATGATGCAGAGGTTAAAGTCTGTTTGAACAAAAACAAATGCCTGGGGCAATTTCATAGCTATAAAGTTAATAACTAAATTTTGTTCGCTAAGAGGACCTTTTCTATGGATTTCCTTCGTCTCTCAGTCACACCGCAAACTTATCTGAAGTGCACTTCCCAAGTGTAGTTAGAGAATAGGAAGGAATGTAAAATGTTTTTTTTAATTATTTGTTTTGTTTGTTTTTTTTTAAAAACAGCCCTTATTAACTCTTCCTTCCACTGATTCTACTGTAAACTCATAAAAGCCTTTTTTAGAAAGCAAATTCATATACACTCAGCAGGTGAAATGTTCCCACAAAGAAAAAAAATACAAACAGAGTGATCAGACTTCTCTTTTCTTCAGCTACCTAGAGCATGTTAAAGTGATAAAGTTTTTGCACTTTAATAAAAATAGCTGACCTATTTATTTTTTTAAAAAGAAGTTGTTCCTCTGTGATAACGCAGAATTGCATACACTTTATACCTGGAATAATTTTAAACCGTATGTTAGGGAAATACTGGAATAGAATTGTATATATTCTGTATACTGCAGATGTTTGAGCATTTCTAGTATCTCTGCCACGACAGTAAAGAAGGAAAACAAGTTCAGATTTGTGTCTGCAATCTCTTTGCTCCCATTACGGTGGCCAAAATGTGCTTGTATATTACTGCGACAAAACTTAAATCATGATGAAAGCCCACCTCCACCTTCTAGGGAGAGACCTCCTCGCTCCCCACAGCCTGGTTCTAGATGCTACTCCTGTCCGACCGACCAGCAGGAAAGGACTGGACCGCTTGGGAAGGGGAACTGGAGCAACACAGTTCATGATAGCTTTTTTTTTTTCTTTTATTTTGTTTTCAACATAAAAATGTATTAACTGTCTGATTCCACCTATTATGGAGAGCACTTGTTTGTTCAGCGAAGAAGGAACCCCCGCCAGGCCCCCTGGGCTCCGCTCCGTTTTGGGTTTGTGCAACAGTGGCTCGGAGGCCCACGAGCGTGCACACCCGTTCACTGTGGTTACACAGACAGAAGCAAGCGGATGTTGTCTGCTTAGGGGGCGAGGAAAGGACGAGGGGAGGGAGGGCCGGGAAGGGCGTGGGTCCCGTGGGTGGAAGGGAGACTTAGGGAATTTTTTTTATTTTTATTTTTTGTTGTTTTCTTTTTTTTGTCTTTTTTTATTTTTTATTTTTGTTGTTGTTGTTGTTGTTTTTTGCTATACCATGAGGTCATAGCAATCATTCCTCTAATAGAAACTGACAGGACATAAAGACAGAACTATCTGATGAACACACACGATGACTAGAAATATATAGAGAGACAGTGAAAAGACTTAGTTTACCTCTGAGAAACCATCCCGAAAAATAAATCCTGTATTAACAAGTGCAAAAAATAAACGAACAAATAAACCCAAACCAAAGTGAAAGCAAATAAAACCTCCAAACGTTAAAACACAGTGTATAAAATGGCGTGAGAAATTTAAAGTCACTTGACAGCCTTTTAGTCAATAAAAAGCTGCGGCGGTGTCCTTGTTTGGGTTCAGGCCCATCTTTTTTTAAACTTTCCCCTAAAGGCCTTGCGGGAAGTAATGAGAGGGCAAAGCACCCAGTTTCTGTCGCTCGCGGGGCCGCCGCGGGCCTGCCCGTTGCCTCATTCCTCGTTGGCCGAGTTTTCCTCCAGCGCGTTGACGCCTCCCCAGCCCAGCGCCGTGGCGTTGTGCGCGGCCGAGGCCGTGAGCACTGTGTGTAGGAGCATCAGCACGAGAACACACAGTCTGAGTCTGCTGTTGCACAGTCTTGTTGCCGATGACGCCGCGAGCGACGTCCCGGGACAGGAGTCGCTCGTGTCCACCGTCCCTCGGGGTGGGCTGCGCGACCGCTCCTCCCGCCTGACGTCGCAGCACTCCGGGTCGTCGCGGGAGAGGAAGGTTTCGTAGAGCCCTGCGGGGGAAGAAAGGAAGCGTTGAGCGCAGGGAGACGGTCCGGGAGGGAGTCAGAGCAGAGCGTGGCTGCGACTTGAGCTTTCTCACCCACCAAGTCTTACAAGCAATTGAGCATCGTTTAAAGGGAAGTGGGGTCAATGCAATTAGGACACAGGTTAGCCAGGGTCTCACACCAGCTCTGTGACACTCCTCAAGTCGTTCTTTTTCGCTCCTGCCAGTCACACCGTGAAAGTGCTGGGTTGTTGTGAATATTGGATAAAAGATTTCATTAGGCCAAAATCAGAACTTGACGTTCTGGATCAACTTGGAGACCACGTGTATTCGACCGTCCTTTTTTCTTTAACAGGACTGTGACCAATTAATGCAGGGCATAGGCTAACATTGGCTATATGCTAAGTACGCAACCGACCAGTCCTCATGTCGGAGCAGCGGGAACCGTGTCGCTCGTCTTGTCTTCTCATAAGCCTCACCCTGTCCTCTATCCTTCTGTGCATCCACTGGGGGGTCAGGTCACTTTGATCTATTTTCTAAATATCTCTCCTATTTTTCTTTCCATCTGCCTTCTGCTAGTGACTGCCTGCCCGGAGGCCCGTCATCTCCTCCCCGGACCATCACGGCAGGAGCCTCCCTGCCTCTGCTCCTCTCTCCCTCCAGTCTAGCCTCCAGCTCTGCCTTTCCGCAACTCTCTCTCTCTCGCTCGCTCTTTTCTTTTTTTCCCTTTGCTGAATCTCTTGTTTTATCCTCTTTGTCTCTTCTTTTTCTGATAACACACATTGTTCTTATTTTGAAATTGATAGATGCATATTTTCAAACTTTTGAAGTGGTGAAAAGAATAAAACAACTGCATTATCTGTAATGTTTCCAGTACTTCACTATATTGTGTATGATATTTTTATGTAGCTTTGTAAGCCCTTGTGTATCTTACTTTTTTCACTTGACTGAAACATTTCCTCACGGATATTAGAGGGAGCTCTCTACACAAATTTTGTCACATTACTCTCATGCTCGAAAAACTTAAAAATGAGGATAAGAATAGAGTAGTTGTAAGGATTAAATGAGATTTTTCATGTAAAGTGCTTGGCTCAGTGCCCAGCACATAGAAATAACTAGAAAAATCTGGCGACTGTGAATAATGATAGTTACCTATGGTATCCTATTGCCTCTCTCTACTTAATATAACAAAATCTAAAAGCTTTTCTTCCCTCTGCAGACTCACTGCTCAATGCTCCAGCAATCCTGAACCACTGGCTCTTCCCAGAACACCCAAGCCTGTATCACTAGTCAAACTGAAATTTCTTCCTGAAATTTCCTCCATCAACTCATCTATGCAATTCTCATCTAGCCTTCAAGTTCAGCCCAAATGAAACTCCCTGTGTGAAACCTGTACTCACACCTCTGGGCTACTGGTGCATTTTGCATAACTCTTCAATAGAGCAATTTTTATTTTTTTCTTTTAATCACAATTACTCATTTTCATGTCAATTTCCTTAATCATTTGTCAACTTAAAAGCATAAACTATACATTTTCGGCTTTGCATTCCCAATATGTAGCAGAATGCCTGAACAAAATACTTAATGAGCATTTATTACATGAATAAATTCAGTATATCTATTTCTTTAATTAAAACAAATCTCTTAAATAATATACACTTCAGTCTTCAGTTTCTTTTAAAGAAATGACCAAGATATCCTTATAATGATGCTTACAATATTCATTTCTTCTTAGGCATTCAAAGGTAAACTTCACCTTCGCCTAGGTAGAATATGAAAAAAAAAAACTGAATTAATGAGATCTGCAGCTCTGACATTTTTTATTGTATGATATTTTCTTTTTCCATATAAGATACCTCACTGGTAGACTAATCATTTATTGAAGTATACGTTTTCAATACCATATTCTACAACAAAAAGAATTTATACTAAGGTTATAAAAATATAAATCTAAAAGTCATTAAAATCAACATTTTAGAATGTTTAATAGTCAGAATATGTTTAACAATGTCATCTAAATAAGAAGTTCTTTCAAAGTTGTTCAGAAACTAGTTTGCTGATTTATAACTAAAGTCATCTTAGAAAAAATTAGCAGTTCACTCAGGCCAATAAATGAACCCTTCTTTTTGACTGGCACAATTAATATTCTTTCTTTTTCTCTACTGTCTATCTTTTCAACCAGTTTTTATTCAGAATTAGGAATAACATGCACACATATTAAAGATCAAATAATTCCATGGGCTATTTTATAAAAGAAGAAAAAATAAATTCCTCCACCTCCCCCATCTCAAATGCAAATATTTGCACCTCTTTTAGCTGCTTTTATATTTAGCTCCATTTCTGAAAATAACATGTTTAAGTTTTTCTTGATTTTTCATTTTTTAGCATTATCTGTAGATTCCCCTTAGGAAATGCAGAGATAAAACATTCACTCTCCTTTTTCCTCCAAGCAAATACAATTCCCTCCACACCAGCACCCATTCAGTCAGTTGGATATTTGGTGTTCCCTTTACAGTATCAGGATGACATAAATACAATTCTTAGTTTAGCCATATAGTAAACTCCAGTTTTTTATTCCTATCCCACATCATTTCTCCCAGAGCTCATACTTATCTTGTCATTTTCCATGTACTTACTAATTCAACCCCAAATACATTGCCAGTTGCTTCAGGTGTTCTATCAGTTCATCTTCCTGATGAAATATCTCCTGGAGCCGCTCACCATCTGGACTGGTTGCTTTCATGCCTGATGTGCAGCTGCCACCCTAAAATTGGGATTTCCTATTCCCTGTATCCTGTGCCCTGCCCTCTCCCTCCTTGTCTTAGGAGTCCACAACCCTTCAGTATCTTCAGTGGGAAAATCTCATGAGGGCGAATTTCCAGGATGCTGCATGCCTGAATATGTGTTTATTTTACCTCGTATTTAATTGATTGTGTGGCTGGGGATGGAATTCTAATTTAGCAATTGCCATCTTTCTGATTTATTCAAGCATTGTTCCCACGTTTGGTTGTTGGACCTTCAGAACCTGTCCTTTAATTTTCTTCTGTCTCCTATTGCATATTACTTCATCCCTTTGCTCTGCTTTCCAGAGCATTTGGTGGGGTTTTGTGTGTAAACATTTTATTGAATTTTGGGTTTTTCCCTATGATTATTTTAATTGCCAAGAGCTCTTTTCTGTCATCTGAATGTTGCTTTTTTTGAAGTGACTGTTCTCATTTTGTGATTACAATATGTATTTTTATCTCTCTGCGATAATTGTGCTACTTGTATTTGTTGTGTTTCATTTCCTCCCCCCCCCATGGGTTCCCTTTTCTCTGTGGTACTTTTTTTTTCTTCTTTGTTCGTTTGTTTTTCTCTTGTTTTTCACAGGGGAAGGCTATGCATTCTTGATTGCACGTGTCAAAGAGTGCTGTAAGTGTGGGCATCTAAGACTGTTGCTGTTGATGATGAGCTAAACCATAGGATGACCTGCCCGAGATGTTTAGATGGAGAAACTTTCAAAATTCTGACTTTAGGCTGATCAGACTCCCCGGAAAATTCTATCCAGGATCTGTCCTGGAGGGGGAAGGCCAGGCTGCCAGTTTTCTGACAGTAGAGTGGGAGGAGGCTGGGGATGGGCTCTCAGCTCCTGCGTGTAGACGCTCGCTGATCCTGTCGGTCAGTGTGGTCCTCGCACCTCAACTTCTCCTGGTACGGCTCAGTCCAACAATCATCTTTTTCTTCTCTCTAAAACATCATCTAAACTCATTGAGGAGATCAGCAGTGTTCAGTTCTTTGTGGTTGCAGTACTGATATCCCTGTTTTCCCATTGTCTGTAGGTTAGAAATTCCAGCTGCTAGAGGTCACATGCGTTCCCTGGCTCCTGTCTGCTTTCTCCACCGTAAAATCCAGCGACGGTAGGTTGAGTTCTCATGCTTCCAGTCTCTCCTCTGACCTCTCCTTCTGCCTCATCTCTTTGACTGATTCTTCTAACTTCTTCCTTTGTGATTACATTGGGAACACCTGGATAATCCAGGATAATCAAGCTCTTTATTTCAAAGTTAACTGATTAGCAACCTGAATTCCATATGCAAAGTCCTTTATGCCATGCAATGTGACATATTTACACGCACAACATCACTGAAGTCAAAATCCTGCCTACCACACTGATGTCATTATTCTTCTCATTTCATTGAGGGCTTGGGCTTGTTATATTCTATAAAAGAATTTTGAATATTCCATAATTGGTTGTATTCCAAAATTTCAGGAAGATGCAATTTCTTTATAGCTTTTTGTGCTGAATCCTTCGATCTAAAACCATATTCTACTCTAGTCTTGCTTTGATAAACTATCCTTCCCTCACTTCCACTGTTGTGTTCTTTTCTGTTTTGTCTTGTTTTCTTCAAAAAGCTTATATTGGATAGATCCCGGACCTTCCATGTAATATTTTTCTCTTGTCACCTTTAATAGTCACTTCTCTCCAAGAGGCAGAATACTCCTTCGGGTTAGTGAATGGGGAAAAAGTAAACAAATTGCAGCTCCCTTCCCACCTCTACCAGAAGTGAATGAGAAGATTAAATCTGAGGTTCTTCACATCCAGCTCAGGTGGCTCATTCAACGTCTTTAGAAGGAAGATCCCTGATTTTACTGGGGAAATGCCACCATAATGTATGTAGGAATGGGGATATCCAAGCAGCTCAGATGTCTGCCGATAATCTTGAATCTATCAGGTAATTTCTGGCCTACTTTGTTCTCTTGCTCTCTGTAATTGCCGAAAACGAATCCTAATCAACACAGGGTCCTGTTGGAAGACTGGATCTCATCTTTTCTGCTGTCTTTTTTAGAGTTCCCTCTGAGGACTTCCAACTCTGTAATCTGCCTTTTCTCTTTTATACTTTTTTTTTTAAAGTATCCGTTCTAATAGTGTTCCACTTTCTAGGTTTTATAGCTTCTATGAATGTATCTCATTTTCTAGTTTTTACTTCAATTTTAATAGGATTTAGAGACAGATGGGAGGTAAGATTTTGGCTTTGGCTTGCCAGCTTGAACCAGAAGTCACGCTCATACTTGAATGCAATGACTTACTCTTTACCAAGACAATTTTTTGCCATCATGTAAATCCTAATTTAGTATTGCAGAAATAGTGTTTGAAATATGTATTTTGACTTTAATATCTCTTCATGTTATATTTGCTACAATAGCGATTTCACATGACTATAATCTAGGATTTTGTTTAAAAATAACATTAAACATTTTTTTAAATCATCAGGATTTAAATTACGTCTACTTTTTTTCCAAAGGTAAAAAATTATAAAATAAATAATCTCTAGAGAATTTGCTACTTTTCCAGGGTTATTTTATAACTGGGGTAAAACAATACAAAATGAGAGATCATACTAAGAAATTTAGAAAAATCTTTCCAAATAGTAATGACCGTCTGCAGAAAGAATTTTGTAGACTTTTGAATATCTATATATTTATAATTTGTACCACATCTTTTTAAAGCCAGGGCAAATTTTAAGTAATTAAGGCATATATTTATAAACAGGTAGTTTTTTGGGGGAGTAGGGACAGATGTATCAGATCTGTAATGAGGATTAAAGGCTAGCATCATTACGTATAACTAATATTAATGGGATTATATTACTTTTCTTCTTGTTGACATTGTTAAGAGTAAGGACTACTCTTCCACTCCATCCTGGTGTCCTCAATACCTAGCAGTATGTAGACAAGTATGTCTAAAAAAGAACAATAAGTTTTTATTTAATTGGCAAAGGAACCAAGGAAAAATGCACTAATACCTTGGGTTGTTAGAGAGTGCTGCAAAGAATTGAATGTATTAGATCACGGAGCACCTACACGTAGCCTAACTGTAAAATGTAATTCAAGTACACATATCAGGAAGAAAACTGACACATACTCTTAAGAAAGGCCCATACGGACCTGATTATGTAGAAGCTATTCAGAGCTGATTTTAACTGCACATTAGATGGAATATAGATTGCTCTAAAAACTGAAAAATGATACTAAATGAAATTAAAATCAAAAGCCCACATTAAAATGGCAGAGAAGTTATAAGAGCATTTGCTCATTTATTAAGAACATAGGCTAAGTTGAGGAATAAATTGGGCATCTGAAATATCTTGAAGCTAAGCAGACAATTTCCTCAACCAATGTTCCTAATGTTTTCCAGTATTTTACCAGGGGAACAAAGACTGTCTGCAGCCAGAGAGACTATAGTCTAAACAGAAACCTAACACACGCTGCTAAGTATCACGTTTCACATTATTATTTTCCCCTAAATGGTTACAGTAACTTTTTTAATTATGAAAAATTTATTCTAAGAAAAGAAAAAAGGAAAAAATAATGGGCAAAGAAAATGTACATTCACCAAATATATAATTTAATTTTCCACCCCATCCCTAATGAATCCTTTGAGGGTTGCCCTGAAGACGGTTGGACTTTATAGGATGGTCTGCAGGAAAGCCATATGAATTTGTGTTTGCACCGAGCATCAAAACAAAACCGGGCTCAAGGCAGTGGGCATTGTCAGGATAGAATGACTCGTGTCCCTCTTCTCTATTCTGAGATGTTACCAAGTCCCAGGACTCGAAGTGGAGACAGTAAGAGTCACAGGAAAGGAACAAGCATTGCAAATCCTTTCCCCTTCATCACAATGAACCAACCATTATTGCAAAAACGCTTTCACTTTTCAGGTTGGATTACTCTCACACGTGGGAAGGGTGCTTAAGGAATTTCATGAAATGCATTCAAGAATTCAGAATAATTTAAGTGTTCCATATGAATCTATATTACAGGAGGGTGTAAAATAATTGGATATTTCTCATGGATGTTTTTGTGACTTCATGCTGAGTGCTAGCTAGCTCTGCTTTGGTTTTTTCACATCATTTCCCAAGAAGCTGCATAAAGAAAACTGTATGTTCTTTATTGACAACATTACCTATTATGATCTATTTCTATTTATTTTTGTTATTTTTCTTTGTGAAATGACACCATGGGGCTCACATATTGTAAATCAGTGTCATTGTTTAGTATTTTGCCCACAGTCATTTTTAAATTGGAAATCCTTGGTAACCACAACTCTGTTAAGGAAATATCCTTGAAAACAGGAAACTACATAAATAATTTTGTGTCTGCAGTATCTCAAACCATAAGTTGTAATTGAAGAGACAGTATTGTTAATGCTTTGATCCATCAATGTGTTTAGAGTACAAACAACATTTCCTGCTTTTCTTTTTAAAAAGAAAACCAGATTTTCTGTGTAATGACAGAACACATACAAAACTATCCCAAAGTCTGTGTCTGCATGAATATGCAAGACAAGTTAATGGCTTCAAGGCATGTAAACACCCCATAAATAGACTCTGACTTCAAAAATATGTCTTATTTTCAATAAGTTGGGGGAAATATTTTCTCAATTTGATTCACCACTTTTTGAAACATTAAATGTTAAAGTAAAAAGTTGGGATTTTAATCAAAATATTTTTACCCAAAGCGAATGCTAAAACTTGTTGGTAATACTCTGACTCTAAAGAAAAACAATGATCTTTTAAAGCAAATATACCAGAACAGTTTATAGACCAGAAAAGAAAATCAGTCTCTATATTTTAGAGACAATATTAAAATTTAACCAAAAGAATATTAGCTAATTTGTCACATTTATTTTTCAGATTTGAATTGAACTGACTTCCAGTAGTTTTAACATTTGAAGTAAACATTCAAATGAAAATAAAGTAATAAAAGATAGCAATTTTCAAAAAGGAATTACAAAAACTTTGGAAGCAGTGGCATCCTTGAGAGCAGGCAGGTAGGGTTTTGGGCGATGGGGTATAGGTCCATTTGAAGAGGACACCACTCATTAGAATTATGTACTTTCACTGAATATACAGTTATGTCACACATATTTTCCACTGAGTGACAGAAAATAGTCATTTAGTTCAGATCCTGGCATGTCAGTTACCAAACGGAATGTCTCAGGCAGCATATTGTTTATTCCCTAGTTACTGGGTCAAGTAGAGTGGCATAATTATGACTTATTTTATCTGATGACACCTTGGATTATTTCTCTGTTTTGCTTCTCAGTCATTGCCTCTGCAAGCATTGGTTTACACCTATTATTGAAGACACAGGACTCTATAAAATTTTAACACAATGCAAAGGAGTCGGAAAATGCTCACTAAATAGTCAAAAGAATGAGTTTAAAATGATAACGATAAAATGATAAATAATACCAGAAAATTGTTCTTTTTTTTGAAAAATAACAGAATTTAACACTCAGTTACTACTCTTATTTGAGAGACCTAGAATATCTGTTCTTTATAATGACAAAAGTATTCATTCTTACAATAGTTTAGGTATCTCCTGACTTTATGCAGACTACATTTTTTCTCAAAAAATATCTGGAAAGGTTGGAAGACCTATTAAACTGAGAAAATATGAAGAAAAGTAAAAATTAGTTCTTGAAGTACATGTTTCCTAGAGGCAATACGACACAAACTAATGTATCAAGAAGTTGGGCTCCTAGGGCCCCTCCAGTTGGCATTTACAATACATCAGTAATTCTACTTCCTGTAACTAAAATAGCATTCTTAAAATTCTGTGTTTCCTACAAGAAATAAAGGTTCAGGAAAATGAGAATGTGCATAAGTGATAATGAAAGAAACAGAAAGGAGAGAGAGAGAGGATTACATATTGAGTAAAGAATTAGACATTAAGAAGCAACATACAAAAGAAATAAAAAGGACCATGTAAAAAGTTCAAATACTAGTATTTAAAGAATTGAAAAAATAATGATGTGAATCATTTTACTTATGAAAAAGAAATATTAATTTTAATACTCTATGCCCACAAAAGAGTAAGAAAATGAGCAGTATAGTGCCCTGCTGGTGAGAATCTATGTAGTTATAAACTTTCTGAGTTTTTGGCAATAAATACCAAAAGGCTTAAGCTTTTGCATGCCCTTTGACCTCTTCACTCCAATTTAAGGAGTTTATTTTGAGGAAATAAATAAGAAGTGCATGGAAATAAGTATGTATATATATTCATAGTAGCAATTTTTATGTAGCAAAAACTGAAAATGAAAAATATTCTATAATTGGTGAAACACATAAGTAATTTACATTATACTCATATACTGTACTATTATGCAGACATTAAACTATGCTATGAAAAACATATTTAGTGATTTGAAACACTATTCATGTTATAAAATATTATTTTCCCCTTGGTGGTAGATTGCAGTTTTCCTTCCTTTCTTTTCGCTTACCTGCATTTGCTAAATATTTTTAAATGATTAAGCATACGTTTTCTAGTATAAATATAACACTAAATATGACTACAGAAAGGATGCTGTGGCTTTTTAGGATATTTGCCAAAATGGTTAGATTTTCAAAGACACCAGTTTTTACTATCTAAAATAGGTAGTACTACAGTGTTTAAAATGAGGATGGTTTGTAACACATTATTATTAACAACAACCATCACAAAAAACAAAGCTGGTTTGAGCTTTACACAGCCACTTACCAGAGGAGACCTGCAGGGAAATTCATGTAGGCTTTCTTGGTCTCATTAATGACAAAGACATGTAGTATAGCAGGCAGCTGTCGTTTAGTTTACTAAGCATCTATTACCCTTTCTGGGAAAAGCACCCAGATTTTGTTGTGGAGAGCAGTCCTCCCCAACTCGATGGGTGCAGTTCAGGTGGGGCTAATCTAACCCCTCCGGCAGGCAGGAGGGCCCCTGACCATCCTGACCGACCAGAGAATTCCATCCTCTCGCTACTGGGACTGCTCCAGTGAGGGCGCGCAACTCAAGCCAACACCCCAGTGAGAAGCCTCTGCGGAAATTACTAGGAATGAGGGGAATCCTCCTGCAATTTCTAAACTGAGAGGTTAAGACCTGTTTCTGCTGCTGAAATAAACCAACAAAGAGAAAAGTAGAACTCAGACATGGGAAGAAAGAGACCTAAAGCTAGAGTGGGAGCTGGAACTAGAGAGAGAGAGAAAGATCTATTTATATATCCACATCTATGTTTAACCTCTGTCTATATCTGTACATCAATATATCTCAACATATCTACCTAATCTGTCTTCTATCTATTGAATAATATGCCCTGTTTAGCTCTGTATTTTTCAATTATATGAACCAATGAATAGTCTTTTTTGTTTAAGTCAGTCTTAGGTTCCTGCCACTTGCAAGAGTCATCACCAACATATACTTTCCTCATAGAGACACTGTGAAGATATAATGAGATAGGTCATTTTAAATCCTTTACTGAATATCTTGCACATACTAAGCATTCAAAATTAGTAGCCAGTAATAATGCTAGTTAGCAGTTACAATGTAGTGGTAGTAACATATACACACAATAAGGCGGCCCAAAAGCTATGAATTAAATCTTCACCAAGGATTTTATTCTTTGTTTGGGAAATAATCTGTTTAATCCTGAGGAAACTTAGTTTCTCTGTATTTCCTTTTCACCTTTCCACATCCACACATTTGTGATAACAACACTCTCCATACTCACTTCCGAGATTGTTCCCTTTCCCTATATCCTTTCTTTTGTTGTTTGTGTTTGTTTGTTTTGTTTTTGCGACAGGGTCTAGCTCTGTTGCCTGGGCTAGAGTGCAGCAGCGTCATCACAGCTCCCAGCAACCTCAAAGTCCTGGGCTCAAGCCATCCTCCTGCCTCAGCCTCCAGAGCAGCTGAAACTACCGGTGCATGCCCTGCTAACTTTAAAATTTTTTGAAGAGACAGGGTCTCACTATGTTGCCCAGGCTTCCTCTATGCTTTCTTAATACTTTACTTGTAAAGTCTCTAGGCTGGTGTTTATTTAACTTGTTTACTTCTGCAGATGAATATGCATTTTGTAGGTTATGAACTACATCTATTAATCCTTCTGGTATCACCTGCATCCAGCACAATGCCTGGTATATTATAGATGTAGTAGGCAAAATGATGTCCCCCTCCAGAAAGTGTATCCACAACTGAATCCCAAGAACCTAGGCATATCTTATGGAAAAAAGGAATTAAAGATTGCTTATAGGCCAACATTGAAATAAGGAGATAACCTTGGATTGTCCAAGTGGGACGAGTTCAATCACATGAGCCCTTAAATGGGAAGAAGCAGGCAGAAGCGTGTGTGAGGGAGACATGTTGCATGAGGGACTTCTCCACCATTGCTGACTTAGAAGATGCAGGAAGGAAGCAGCAAGCCAAGGCACGTGGTGGCCTCTAGAAGGTGGGAAGGATCCTCAGCTGACAGCCAGCAAAGAAACAGAGACCTGGGACCTTTAAGAGCAAGAAACCGAATTCTGCCAACAATCTTCAAGATCAGAAAGATCTTTTCCTAGATCTTCCCTAGGCCTCTCCTCAAGCCTCCCAGAAAGAAACAGAGCCTGCAGACATCTAGGTATTAGCTGGGTAAGATCTGTGCCAAACTTCTGACCCACAAAGCTGTGAAATAATACATTTGTGATGCTTTAAGCTGCTAAGTTTGTGGCAATTTGTTAAGGCAGCAATAGAAAACTAACACAATGGGTCTTTAGCAAACGTTTGTTGAATGAATGAAAATTCAAGAGAAAATACTGAGGAGAAAAGGAGGCAGAACACACTTCTTAGTAGGAAAAATATAAAGGAAAAAGAATATAGACTTATAGAGGTTCATCACATTTATTTTTATAAATTTCTCCCTAGTACAGCAAGTATTTTATAATAAAAACAGGGAAATCATTTATAATTCTCTGGACTCAAACTAGTAATGAGAAAGTCGTAATTAAGAGAATGTCAGCTACTCCAGTTATAAAATAAAGTTTTAGTGAAAACAAAAAGTATTATTCACAATAACCAAGATATGGAAATAACCTAGGTATCCATCAAAGGACAAATGGAAAAAGAAACTGTTTTATTTATATATATAAATATATATTTACATATATATATTTACATATGTATTTTTATATATATAGTGGAATATTACTCAGCCTTTAAAAAGGAGGAGATCTGCCATTTGCCACAACATGGCTAGACCTGGAGGACATTATGCTAAGTGAAATAAGGCAGACACAGAGAGAAAGATATTGTGTGATATCACTTCTATTTGGATCTAAAAAAAAAAGTCCAGTATATAGAGATAACAAAACAGTGGTGTCTAAGGTAGCGGGGGATGGAGACATGTAGGTCAAAGTATGCAAGGTAGAAAATACATAGGCTGAACAAGTTGAAGGGTCTAATGTAGAACATGAGGACTATAATTAATAATAGTATATTATATTCAGGATTTTTGCTAAATGAGTAGATTATGGCTGCTTTTGCCATGGGGGGCAGGGGGATGGGTAACTCTGAAATGATGCAGATGTTAATTTGTTCCACTATAGTAACCATTTTACTATATATATGTATGCTATGGTTTGTCCCCCATATTTCATGTGTTGGAAACTTAATACCCAAATTCATATGTTGATTGGAGGTAGGGTCTTTGGGAGATACTTAGGGTTAAAAAGGTCATCAGAGTACGGCCCCCATGATGGGACTGGTGGCTTTATAAGAAAAGGAAGAGAGACCTGAGCTGACAGGCACACTCTTGCCCTCTTGCAAGATGTGGTGCCTTCAGCCATGATAGGATGCAGCAAGAAGGCCCTCACCAGAGCTGCCTCTGGACCTTGGACTTCCCAGCCTCCAGAACTGTCAGAAATAAATTTCTTTTCCTTATGAATTTCCCACTCTGTGGTATTCTGTCATAGCAACAGAAAATGGACTAAGACAATGTATCTTATAATATCATGTTGTATACCCTAAATGTACAAAATAAAATTATTTTTAAAAAAGAGTACACAAAAGTAATGGGCCAAGCTAGGCAGACAGTCAGATGCACTGGCTTCTGTTGCTGGCTTTCTTGTTAACTTGGGAAAGCTACTTAATTTCTCTATTCTTCAAATTTATTTATTTGCTAAATTTAATTGTTGAACTGTCATGTTAAAGAAATATGATCGAGACAGCCCCTGACTGCTTCTTCATTCATGGCTGGTGTTTATAATTGATCACTGACTCCTTTCTCATGTCTCAGTTCCCCCTATGGTCCAGGCCAACAGCCCATGGCAACAAAAATGACACCCATCTGCTAGAGCTGGAGAGCAACTGGGCTCCTTTACTCTCTGAAACGCCTGTGATTTTACATATGGAGCTTCTCTAGTTATATGCTCATGTTTGCTTTTTTGTGTGTGTGCTAATTGATGGAGCTTATGATTTTTAATAAATGTAATGCCTTCCCTGATGGAAATTTCTCTATCCTTCTAAAAGTTATTTATCTCTTTGTGGAAAGAATAATAGAAATGAAGAGTGATAGAAACCAATTTTTTTTGTAAGGATTCAGACTGGAAATTTCGTACAGAAATTAAGTAAAATTGTTATATAAAACTATATAACAGAACCACAGGAGTAGTCCATAAAATCAGGCTAGAATGATAGAAGAAATCAATTTCCCAATGGAAGAAAATTTGCCTAGAGATAGAAAGTTTATTTGGCTAGAGTTTTGTTTCGTTTGTTTAACCCTATTTTCTTTTTATAAAATTCTTTTTTTTTTTTTTTTTTGAGACAGAGTCTTTCTCTGTTGCCCTGGCTAGAGGGCAATGGTGTCATCATAGCTCACTGCAACCTAAAACTCCTGTATTCAAGCAATCCTCCTATCTCAGCCTCCCAAATAGCTGGGACTACAGGGGTGCATGCCACCAAGCCCAGCTAATTTTTCTATTTTTAGTAGAGATGGGGTCTTGCTTTTGCTCAGGCTGGTCTCAAACTCCTAAGTTCAAGCAATCCTCCCACCTTAGCCTCCCAGAGTGCTAGGATCACAGGTGTGAGCTACCATGCCTGGCCTCAATTTTCTTTTTAAATAGATATTAGTTTTTTAAGAGTTTTAGGTTCTCAGCAATATTGAGCAGGAACTACAGAGAGTGGATGGATTTTTCAAAGGAAAAATTCGCTAACTGCAGTTTCCTGAGATGAAGGGTTTTCAGACGTAGGTCTAGAGTTATTGACTCTATGGTTCCAATTACTGAACCATGATTAATTGGGCATAGCACACACAACAGCATTGCAAATTGATTAGGGTTCTAAATTCTTTCAAAAGGAGATTCATAAAATTTATAAAGATAATTTTATTTTACAATTAAAGCTGATCTGCAATGTTAATACCCTTTCTTCATTATTACCCTCTCCACATAATTATTATCCTCTAAATCCTCTTGGGTGAGTTCTCTCATCACCTGTATAATTCCTTTTTATTGCTTCCTGTCCTATAATCCTCTAGAACATCCGAAGCACACAAAATGTGTCTTCATGTAAGAGTTAGAATTTATTCTTTTCTTGAACAAACAGTATTGAATGTGTCTGTTTTATTCCAAAACCACAAGGTATTGCTCAGTGTATTAGTCTGCTAGGGCTACCACAGCAAAGTACCACAGACTTGGTGGCTTTTTTTAAACAACAGAAGTTTATTGTCTCACATTTCTGGGAGCTAGAAGTCCAAAATCAATGTGTTGGCAGGCTTGGTTCCTCTGAGTGCTTGAGGGAAGGATCTGTTCCAGGCCTTCCTTCTTGACTTGTAGAAAGCCATCTTCCCCCTGTCTATTCATATTGTTTTCCCTCTATATGTCTGTGTATCCAAATTTTCCCTTTTAGTAATTGCACTGTTATGGGCTGAATTGTGTACCCCCCAAAATTCATGTTGCTATCCTAATCCCCAATAATTCAACATGTGAATGTATTTGGAAATAGGGCCTTTAAAGAAGTGATAGGAGACCTTTAGGGTGGGCCCTAATTCAACATGACAGGTGTCTTTATAAGAACAGGAAACTTGGACACACAGAGAGATACCAAGGATGTGCTTGCACAGAGGAAAGACCAAGTGAGGACATAGTAAGAAGGCTGCTGTCTACACACCAAGGAGAGAGGCCTCAGAAGAAACCAAACCTGCTGACACCTTGGTCTTGGATTTCTAGCCTCCAGAACTGTGAGAAAATTAATTTGTGTTGTTTAAGCCACCCAGTCTATGGTATTCTGTTATGGCAGCCCAAGCCACTAACACATACACTAATCATGCTGGATTATGGCCCATCTCAATGACCTCATTTTAATTTGATTACCTCCATAAAGAAGGTCACATTCTGGGGTGCTAGTGGTTAGGAGGTCAACATATGAATTTGGTAAGCCAGGGGACACAATTCAACCCATGGCACTGAGTTTGGGGTTCCCATTTAAAATGTAATTTCCATAAAGTTAGATGTCACATCATATATTAGCTGTTTTTATTTTTAAGTTCCAGTATTCCAGGTTGTGCTGAGTAATCGAGCTCCACGGTGATGGTGGGGACTCAGTTCAACAGGAGCCTTATTCTGCACTGACGGGAGGGTGGAATGTGAGGACCAAAAATGGCTTCAAAAGGAAATACCGATGTGCTGCTTTTTGACTCCAAAGTGAGGACATTTTGTTAAAGTGCATCTCACCGTCAGCCCCTTTTCTATGGATCTTCATAACATCCCTGCAGATGTGCACAGACAGAGGCACCTGCCGGCCCTGCAGGGCATGACTTACACCTCCCTGCCCACCTTAAGCTACTCCTCCCACCTGGGAAGCCTCTTCTCTCTCCAAGTACAGGGACTACCACCGATGCTCCCATGTGTTGCTATCCATTAATTAATTAATTCAATATTTGTTCATTGAGCACAAGCTCTGTGTCAGACACTTTTTTTGGCATACCTGGGGATACAGCTGCCAACAACATAAGTTCTTACCCTAATCCAATTCACCAAAATGGGAAGGAGACAAGCAAGTGGTGCTATGATTAAAATGCATCAGAGCAGGTGTATAGACAGGGAAATGCAGGCATTCTGGGTGCAGCTGCTTGAACCTGGCCTCGGGTCAGAGAAGGACTCCTCCCAGGAGTGGCAGATGCCTAAGGATGAGGCAGAGGAAATTTGAGGGAGAGCGTAACGGCAGAGGAGACTTACATGTTAGATGACGGCATTTGGAGGGCTGGGTTCCAAAGGGGAGGGGAGACAGGGTCACACAGAGCCATGCAAGGAGCTTGGAGACTCTCCCAGGGAACTAGGACACTGAGGGAGGTGCATGGCCAGTGCCAAGAGAGGACTGCAGTGCAAGCACCTTCCAAACGCTCAATGTGCAGACGCTCTGACCCATTTACACTTTATGGTACAGAATTTATTGTACAGAAGAAATCACAGGCCGTAGTAAATGATGAAGCAACAAAAATACCCCCTGTGGAACTGCATTTAATAACAGAAGGTTAGAAATAAACTAAATGGCCATTAATCAGGAACTGAGTAAATAAATCATGACAAATTTCTAACTGATAACACTAGTTGTCAGTGGGTGTGAAGAAGGAGCTGACCTGATTTTCACTCTGTCTTATCTTTCAGATTTTGTATCCTGTGTATGTCTTATCCATTCAAACAAGGAAACACAGTTTATTTAAATATTTCAAGAGTGGATGATATCAACTTCTTTAGCCCCAGTGATTTCGGTGTGGGCTCATGAGCTTGCCCCTGCTTATTTGTGGCATCAGTGGTGACTCTGCTGTCGAACCCCAAGGGCTGAAGACAGTGGGGACGGGAGAGGGGTGGGGCGTGGGGAAACGAATGTTCAGGCAGCGGAAGTGCCCGCTAAACACAGACATTACACTGCACGAGGACAGATGGCTGCTGAGAACCATTTTGGCTTTGTCTTCAGTTCTTGAAAACTGGCCTTTCCATCTGATATTTTTGGTGAAAACATTAACTCTGCTGACTTACATGCACATATCGTAGACCTCAGAGGACATCAGACAGTAGAGTCTTTGGTTCTTACATTTGAGAATGGGACTCTACATTTTAAAATTAGCTCTGTAAGAAGAATTCATTATGCAATGGGAAACAGATCCTATCTTGGGACAATTATTGACCTTGTGATTGGAATTATTTTAAGTTCCCTCACAATGTTTGTTCCCAACTAATTAAAGTTGGACTTTCTCGGGCTTTCCCAGCCCATGTACACAAAGAAAGACTAAATAATGGTGAATGTCTTCAAGTCAAGCCCCTCAGATAATGAAATACTCAGCAAGGGAGGGCAGAGTAGTGAAGGTTACCAGGACCCCACACTTCCAGCAGGAGTGAGTGTCGGTGTAAGCTCAGTATTCTCACTCTCTTCAGGCCTCATTGGATCCCTCTTTTGACAGCATAGACAGGTCAATAAAGAAACAATGTATCATATTTGGGACAAAACCAATAAAGTAAAGCAATAAAATAATGAAGGAGAAACTGTTGTCTTAAAACAGCATCCTAGAAGTTTTATTCTTAACTGAACTTTGTATTTTTAAGTTTTCTTTTTGTGGAAATTACACATTTATTCCAGCAGTGCTGCCTTAAATTGAACTCACTCCTTTCTTTTTTTGGAATTAAGTTTAAAACTAATTTTAAAGCTGTGCTTACAAGCTGATCTCAATTTTTATACCTAAAATAGTTCCTATTTTAATTACTTACATTACTTGTAAAATTTAGCTATTTTATGTATATGTAAATTATATATAAATTAATTGTATAAATATGTTGTGTATAATATACAATATCTATAACACAAATTAGAATAAGGTCATTTAGATGCATAATAGTATTTACACGAGCATTTTAGAAACTTTGCCACTCTTTTCTTACCCTTCACGCCAATAAGTGTGTGTATGTATGTATGCAACCTAAAACTCTCACTGATCAATCTAAGTTAGCCATCTAAGCACAAGATTTTCCAGAGAACAGTGCACCAGGCAGTTCTCCTTTCTTTATTTAACAACTACAAAAAAATGGTATAGGTTGCAAAATACTTGTAACATTCATTTTTAATGTGATGTGTGATGTTGAGAAGCCAGGACATGTTTGTTAAACTATTTAGACCTACACTGCAAACACTGCAAGCTGTGGTCTCCATCACCTTCCGTTTAACCTACTGACTGACTTTCTCCAGCTGTACTAAAAGCAAGGAAACATTTGCTCACAGACTAATTTCAGGATGGGCTGACTGGTCATTTCCTGTTCCACTAGTGATACAAACGTTGGACTAATAGCTAGGAAATGTGAAGCTAGTCTTGTTTCTGCAATAGCAGGTTTGTGGGGGAGAGCTAATCCTATGTAGAAGCAACGGATCAGACTAGACGACTTCAGAAATTTGGGTTTGTGTAACATTGACTAAAGCTATAATCATGTGGGGTAATTTTATTGTTCAAAGTGATTCAGTGTCACAGTGATTCACAAAGTAGAAATAAATTCTTCACAAAGATATCTTAATTGCAGACAAAAGAGGTAAACATTCTCAATGAGTAAGATTTCACCTGTTTTGGGAAATCTCTCTTTGCCAAAATTATACTTCCTAAACAGAAATTCCAGAACTAGAATTCTTCCTTCGGCTGACCACTTTGACTGCTACTGTGTTGCAAAGACTTCTGAGTATTCTCTCCCACATGGAATTCAGGCGGCCTATGTTAGGACATGCAACACGTGTGCTATCATCCTTGTGGTATAGAAGATTTCTAAATGTTTTGATTCAACTTCCACCTAAGCACAGACTAACCAACTCAGCTGTCCAGGCACCTGTTCCCACCTCTCCATTAGGGTAGCATTCAATATTCTTGAGCAAAGGGTGACTTTCCATCCAGGTATTTCAGAGAGGACTGGCCAGACACAGTAAGCGTCATTTCTGCTGCAAGGTTAGTAGGCAATTGTGGGCAGATGTCATTAAGGTCTTCCCTTGATGGCATATAGAAAGACAGCTAACATGCTTTTGCTCAGTCTACCTGTGGTGCTCACTGACTTAGTGACAGGCCAGGAAATGACCACAGGCTTGGCCCTTGATGGCTCCCTGGAGCAGTGAGCTCAGGGCTCACTGATTCAGCATGGATACTTCTCAGGGCTGATTCAACTCCTGTCCCTGCAAATGCCCCAGGCATGGTTTTCTCAGCTGTCCCTGGTCTAATGCATTTCATTTCTCCTCTTAGGTCAGGCAAGCTATAGGGATGAAAAGCAGAAGAATAACTTGAACTACATCAGAATTTACCCCCAAATCTGTGGAGGTGAGCAAGCTTGTGAAGGACATGCTTGGTGCTGTCAGCACGCCTGGGGGCAGATTAGTATGCCCATAGCTCTTCCTGGTTCTCTAGTAAGGACCCCTCAGGATGTGCGGGACGCAGGTGTCTTCCTCTCCCTACACAGACAGGCATGAAATTCCCGTTCTCCTTTATGGCCACAGCTGCCCTTCGCAAGCACCACCAGGCTGGACCAGAGCTGGTCTCCGTCTAACACAGGCTTCTGCCGTCAGCACAGGCTCAGCACTGTTAGCCATGTGTAGAGATGAGGCAACAAAGCCTTATAGTGGGTGTGATTTTCCAAAATTCATAGCTGCTGACAGGATCCAGATATCCTAATTTCTACTGCAGAGTTCTTCCCTACATTCTGCTCCCATGCCAAAGGCAAACTTTAGCTGTTGGGAATACGTATGAAGGTAGAAGTCTGGAAAAGCAATCTCAAGTATGAATGATCTATCTGAACTCAAATCTAAATATATGTACTTGAATAAATCTCAAAAGTACAGTGTGTTAATGGGCGAATAGGTCCCATACATTTTATTTAAGTATTTTTTATTACCTATTCTCATATTTCTTTATTTTATTCGGGCTATATCATCTCCCTTCACATTTCTCTTTGGGTCTAAACTTTGATATATTTATTAAAAGATTTTTCATGACATCAAATGATGCTATAACTAGACCGCTCTTTTTTATTTAAAAAAAAATGCCCTGCATTTTTAACAATAATTGAACATATGCACACAGTGGGGAAATATATATAAATTGACAATAGTATAAGGGTACAAATTAAAATCTATGGAAAGCAGTTTTTTTTTTCCACTAAAATACTCCTTTAATGAGAAAATCTTTTCTGTCTTTTAAAAATCTTTCTCAACTCACTGGTCACATCAGAACTGGATTTTGGAAACGTTTCTTCTTTCACAGTTGTGAACTCTCTCACAAGTAAACTGTAAGACACAAAACATTTAAAAATTTCTTCCTAACTTGATCAGCATGCAGATCGATGACTGCATTTTCTCCCATCAGGTGGGTGCCTGTGCTTGCCGGCAGGCAGCGAGCTTCCTTTTAGGAACGCTGCAGTGGCGCAGAGTCGCCGCCAGGGGGCGGCCATCCTCCATCACATCATCACCCGCCTGTCAAGGTAAGGAGCAACAGCAGCCCACAGTGTTTCCCCAAGAGACGGAAACATAACCTTCTTCTTGTCACAGCTAAAAGATGGAATGCAGAATTTACACAGAATTCTTAAAATATGTTTTATCTCCATTGTCAGTAACCCCCAGCAGACCAACTTTTACTTTTATTCTTTCAATAATTTCCCTATGAAAAATAGAGGAGCAAATCATGCCTAGTCTACTTTACCTATCAATCAACTGGTAATTTTCTTAGCGTTTGTTACCGTAGCACCCACAGCCCGTGCTACTCTGCTGCCTCTGTTTTCTCAATCTTGGTTCACTGTTACAGGTAAGCAATCAAGGATTTCTCCAGGGAACTCTGGAATGAGGACAGGGAGCGGGGTGAGGGGAACCCGCATAATTACCACAATGACGGGTTGACAGCGTAGAATCCAAAAACGACTTCCACCTCCTCACTTTAAACACGAAGAAACTGGGTTTCTAAAATAGCAGTGTGTTATGAGCACTGAACTTGAGAACAGAACCCACCTTGAGAAATGTTAGCTCAATAATGCCTAACATTAAATGACAGGTTTCACCCTGACAGCACCTCAGAATTTCTCCCTCATAAATTTTTCAAACACTCCTTTAGTAATGTCAGTTTTATTCTTTCACAGAAAAACCAACACAGATCCCAGGCGAAGTGTCTTTCCTTTATCTCCTAAAACAGAATCAGAATTAAACATATGAGGAGACACTCCTGTCGTCCAGGTTTGTGGTTAGCTCTGTTCAGGCCCAGCGGTACACGAGGAAGGAACACCCATGACCTGGGCGGGAGATGGTTTCTACCAGTTATCAACATAGACAAGACTCTTAAAAGAGGCCTGCGTCACACCTTAGAAAAGATTACTCTGAAAATTATCTTTTTCTTCAAATAATTTTGTAGAACTTCAGAGCAAAATGCCTCCAGAATTTATTCTGCAGGCTGGGCGCAATGGCTCACACGTGTAATCCTAGCACTCTGGGAGGCCGAGCAGGGAGGATCTCTTGAGCTCAGGAGTTTGAGACCAGCCTGAGCAAGAGCGAGACCCTGTCTTTACCAAAAATAGAAAAAATTAGCTGGGCGTGGTGGTGTGCACACCTGTAGTCCCAGATACTTGTGAGACTGAGGCAGGAGGATCGCTTGAGCCCAGGAGTTTGAGGTTGCTGTGCTCGAGGCTGATGCAACGCCACTCTAGCCTGGGCAACAGAGTGAGAATCTGTCTCAAAAAAAAAAAAAAAAAAAAGAATTTATTCTGCACATTTGGAGCAGTTTAGTAATGAAATGACCATGAGCCCAGCCGAAAGTGGCAAAAGAACAGTGAGGTTTCCAAGTGTTCAGTGATGAGATTATCCCAGAAGCCCTCTAATGGAGCTGGCATTTTTCTCTGGACCCAGTGACAAAATCTCTTTTTTCCTCCTACTTTTTCTTAATGATGTAGCTTTGGCTATGAAGAAGCTGTTTTTACTAGACTCAAAAACAATTAAAAATACAATTTAGATTCTCTGCCCATGTTGTGCAAAAAGAGATTTAATCCTAGCTTTAGCATTCTGGTGGCCTTGAAAGTGTTTGGAGAAAGAGGATGAACATTCAAACATATATTTCAGATTCAGAAATACAGATAAAGACCAGGAAAAAATAGAAGATAAAGACAAATAATAATTTGCCCTCCCTTTGGCTTTTTTGGGTGTACTTGGAGGACCTGGTGAAAGTTATTGACCTTCTCTAGGATAAAAGCGATGTACATGTGAATGCACAAACACAACCTTCACATACAATTCCACAAGTTTCTCTGAAGTCCTAATATCACGGGCACCTAACTGACCCACAGCCAAAAATGTAAGGCTTTATCTTCACGGTTATTTGTGGAAGGTTCTATGTGAAATTCTAGATAAATTAATGGCATGTCTGAGACTCAAAGCAAGGAGATATTAATTCCCTCCCTCCCTCCCTCCTTCCTTCTGTCCATCCTTCCCTTCTCTCTCTCTCTCTTTCTTTCCCCACGGCAGAGAGAAGCTACATGAAAAATGATCTAAGCATAAAATCACTAGAATAACAAAAATGATTGTTAAATCATTTTACATTTCACAGATAACTTTCTGTGTGCTATGACTATTGTTTGTTAATGATGTACCTTGTGCTCCTCCCTTGTCTGTAATCCTCATAGCAAGTCGACATGCTGTGGGGATTATTGCCACTAGCTTACTAGTGAAGAGATGGTACCTTGGACAGAATGCATAATAGAAACCCAATAAAATCCCATGTCTCCTAACTGTCTCCTAATTGATGTTCTTCCCACAAGCTTGGACAGAGTAAGAACTACTCCTCCAGTTCTTAGGGTGGGCTCTAAGGGGAAGAACTTTGGTGGATTCTCTTTGGATAGCTCAATCATTTAGATTTAGAACAGTATGGATAATGGATATGTATTTAAATAAGTGATCTAGAAATAATTGGATAAATTCTCACATTGATCATCTCAATGTGTCACTCTGTTTTAGAAGAGTTTCATGAAGTCTAATGTAAGAAGTGAGTATTTATGTCTGTCCATACTTATGATCATGTTTTATCCTTAAAACTTGAAAACTAAACATGTTACAACTAAAGCCACATCGTTACAAGGATATTGTATAGTATTATTTTTACTAAAAGAGAATATAGAGCAACAACTACGATTGTCACACCACCCTGGCAAAGTATCTTGTTCTCACTGTCTATTTATTGTTTATTTTTAAAAACAGACTACTCTTATCCTTTGTATCTTATTTTGTGTCTAAATTATGTAATGCTTATAAATATTCAGAAAATGAGTGCTGATATTGGTGTTTTGCCCAATCTGAGTGGTTTGCTGAAAGAAGTAAACATTGTTAATGAAAATGTAAGACAGAATTGTATCTCGTCCTTACCGTGTGGCTCTAATACACACACACAAATAATTTTGGCAGATATTTCTGTGTGCTTTTAATACTTTTTGAAGATGAAATGACATAAAAATTCTCCGAAAATAGGCATGGGGACATAAACTCGTTACTAATTTGAAGAAACATAATTTTGCTGGCCTGGCCACGCCATCTGTTCTCATGTAATGGAAGATACTACAGGCAGAATCCAACCTACTTTAAGTCACTTGTAGGTATATCTAACGATGGCTAACATTTTGCCCTCAGAATTATCCTTTTACAAAGTTAATCGTTGTCATCTTCGTTCTAGTACTGACAATGTGGCATCCAAGCCGAATCATTTCCAAACCAGCGTAGGGTTGCTTTCTGTGCGTCTGCTAACGAAAGCATGGAAAACTACCAGCTACATCGCCAAGGTTATGGCAGTGGAAGGAAACAGCGAGGCGGACACCACATAAGAAAGCAAAACCACGAGAGGCTCGTGGACGAAATCCCGCCGCGCGCTGCGCACACGGTACCTGTGCAGATGAAACTGGAGAGGCCTCCGTAGATGACTTCATCGTTGTCGGGCAGTATAAACGGACACCTCGTCTGAACCTCCAAACAGTATTGCTTGCAAGGAATCGTCTTTCTGCAGTTAAACTGCGTGACTTCAAAATACTGGGAACAGAGCCAGGCTTTGTAGACAATCTGAAAAGAGAGTAAGAAACACGGAGGGATGACAACAGTTCTGACTCCAGTGAAGGACATATGCACTGTGAGAAGCATGCTGTGGTTTCAAGCGGATCGTAAGAAAAACCTCATTTCGAGAAAGCACATTCGCACAATGCCCGCTGCGAGGGATAAAAACGCAGCAACGAAATTCTCTGCAGTAAAAGCAAAACAGCACCTGATTGAGCCCTTAATAGAATGCAAAAGGTATTCTGGCGTTTGACTTGATGCGGCTCATTTGAACAACAGTGGATGTAGGCAGGCACTGAAGTTTTCAAAGTCCAGTGACATACAAAGCGAGAGAAATACTCGACCCTGCGCAGGGCCGTGCGGTCCCGGGGTTATTTACTGCAACGTGCAAGGTGCCGGGGTCAGCGCCCCCACCGTGGAGCCCCGCGGCGACGCCCCCTTCGGACACTAGATGGCGCCAAGGACTCGACACGGACGCCGGGCAGGTGCTCGGGAGGCGCCGCTCAGAGCTCCGCTGCGAGCCGCGGAACGAGCAGAAATGGACATCGACATTTATGACTCACACCACATGCATTAAAAGTCTCACTGTCTGAAAGCCCGGCAACACCCGACATAGATCAGACACACTACGCTGTAGCTAGGAGGAGGGCAGGAGGAGGAGGGAAGCCGAATCAGCAACACAGCTTGTATAATCCACATCAGTGTTTGGCAGGCATTTATGTAATTTAATGAAATGTGAAAGGATTGTGACTCATTAATCTCTCTGTTTTGGTGGCTATTTGGGAAAATAAACATTGAGAAAAATCGCCTTTTTCTTATATAAAGGAATAAGCTGATCCTAAATTGAAATAAAACAATGACAAAAGTACCCATTTACAACAGATCACTGACATTCGGCTACTCCCCAGGACCTTGGCACTGACGGCTGTTGTTTGTCTGTTTATAGAGTTAACACTTTTTCACTTGTATTTTCCCTAGAAAAATGAAGGACCTACAGTTAAATGTACCCTATGAGATTATAAAAACTTGATAATAATAGCAAGAAGAATAGATGGTATTTATCAACTTTATACTCTTTTCTAAGTAAGTTATAAACATTTTTTCCCCTGTAATTCTCAGCATGTACCTTAGAACATAACTATTAGGCACCTTCTGCACAGGAATAATGATAAGCAATAGAAGTATGTGGAAATTCCAGAACTCAAACCAATGTTCTGTAGGATCCCAAAGCCTATGTTCTTAATAGTTATGCTTTTGTTTAATCTGAAAACTTTTAATAAATAATTTATGAAATCGCAAGGGAGTTCGCAATAAACCTGCAACCAACATGGCCTTGCATGCCCTTGGTCAATATGCATTTGGTATAAGGAAGACTGTATTGAATTTTTATTCATAACTTCTTATTAGTTTGATCAAAATGAAGTTTGTTCTTTGATCAAGGTGCCTCAGTAGAGGTAAGATGGGATAAATGTCAGATATAATTTTAGATAGCCAAAAGTAATTTTTATCTGCCACATCATCAATGTTTCATAATCACCAGTTGTCAGAAAAACATACAAATAATTACAATTCATATAGGTCTTTTGAAAGGGTCATAGCATTAAAGTATACATTGAAAAATTGCACTAAAATACTACAATAGCTGAAGAAACCCCTCAGAATTCTTGTATGTCAATTGGGAAACAGAGGTGGGGTGTGGGTGGGTGCCATGCTGGTACAGATGGAGGTGGAGGGGTGCTGTAGTGCTGTCAGCGAGGTTAGAGGCATCAGTTTCAGAAGAGGAAAAAATCAAGTGGTTTCTTAGCCGTACTTTGGGGGAGTTGAAGATGTTTTCCAAAATACCATTTATTTTTGTGTAATCTGACATAATCTGTAATATAACATATGACATTTATGATATAAACTGAGCTGCAATCTAAGAATAGTCTGTGTATACTTTGTGATTGCTGGTTTTAATTGCCTTTTTTAGGTACTTGAGGAAGTTGGGTATGTTTATATAGGCAATTCTAACAATAAAATTCCATTATAAGGAAATCTCACATTCTGCCTATTTCTGGCAATCTAAAGTCTCGAGTTATCTGTTTTCTTTTGAGGAATATGCTTAAGTAATTCCAGAAAATTGCATATATTTTTATGGGCCAAATTGTGCTCCCTGTTCCCAGTTTGCTTTTACACAATTATTCAGATTAAAATGGTTTCTGAACAGCAAGTCCCATTCTGTACTTGTAAACACTTAAGAAACTCTCTCTCCTCTCTCGACAACGGGGTGTCACATATTGAAGTCTCTTGGGGTGCACACACATTCTCCTTGCAACTATTTTCTTCAGCATCGCCCAATGGAAACAGATCTGTTTTTATTCTAGTTCCTTAAATCCTATTTCAACTACATTCCCTTTGCAGATTTTTTTTACTCAAAAAACTAGTAAGTGATTCAAGTGGTTTTTTAAATAAATATCAAGTAGTGCTTATGAAGAAAAATGATGATCATTTGCAGAGCCAGCAGCAGAACGCTGGAGCCCACACTGGCCGTCACACCCTCTCCAGCGGCTTCCGCAGCATGTCCAGTTCTCATAGCCTCCATCCTGGGCTTTTGAGTATGCAACGAAGATTGCTCATTCGAGTATGAAACATTTTCTAAAATTTTAGTTCTGGGGATAAGATATGTCAGAAGGCAATCAGGGGGAACTGTGTGAGCTGAGACGAAATAAGGACAGAGAAGAAATATTTTATTGTTATTTAAGAGATTAAGGCTGAGAAGCAATTTTATACAAGTAAAGAGTTTATCTTTTCTCTGTGTAGACATGTTTATGATAAATGAGGCAAAACATGCGCATAGCATGTTTGTGAATATATTTCAGAGGAAACTGGAAAAGGTTTACATGGGAAGTAAAAAGATTCTTCTCTGATTTTCCAAAAGATTAAATGTGAAATACCAGGTTAGTAAAAATCCGAAAACTGTTATGTGAAGAACAGAGAAATACCTGAGAATATACTACGACAGAGAGAAAGTAAGGGTGGGCTTCTTATAGTTACCTTCGATATCTGAAGGAACTTCTTTGTGCTGATGACAGCAGCTTTTTAAAAAAATGTGGAATCAGAAGATAAAGACAAGAGGAAATCAAATAGGTAAATACTGACATGATACAAAGAAGAGCTTTCTTGCCAGAAGACAAGAGAGGAAATAAAATAGGTTTTCTTCTGAGGTACTGAGTTCTCAATAACTAGAAAAATTCAAATAGACTTTAGATAAGTCTTGCCAAATGCTGTGAGGATTCGCGTTATGAAAGTGAGAGAAGTAAAGAGCTCCAAGATACTCCAACATTTTTCTAGAAGTTTTTGAAGGAGGGAAGTTGAAAAAGATGTTTTGTGGCAGCACAGGGCTAAAAGAACAAAACGGTTAATTTTTTAAAGTACTGAAGGATTTTCAAACAGAAGCACATGACGAAAAATGAATTCATTTGTCTTATTTCATAAGAACTCTGTACTATGAGGAAGGCCAGAAACCTTTTTTTAATAGCTTACCCTTCTCCTATAGAGAGAAATATTAGATAAATTGCTTTTCTATGTGTCACTGAATAGAATAAATAATTATATGACGTTAAACAACACTTTTGGGAAGGAACTAAAATATGTGGAAGGTCCTGGTGACACAGTAATGGCTAACCTCTACCCCCACTGTCCTCACTGAAGGTTTGTGCCCCTTTCCATCTGTAGAAGGCGGAGGTTTGTTAGGTAATTACGCTCTCAAAGGGTATTTCAAATGACCCGTTCACCCGCACTCTCTCCTCTGCTCTGTGCCGCGTGGAAATGACTATCGACTGTACTAAATCTTTGTTTGACAGCTTCCCACCACAGAGTATGTGGGAAATATTTTCAAGTTGCAGCCTAGAAAAGCAACAGACTCAATTATAAAAATGGCCTAAATGAAAACATCATTTTTACTTCATATTTGAATAACGATTTTCTCTTTTTCCCCCCAAAGCCTTTTCTCACTTGTTATTTTTCTTCATAGTACCCTCGAGATGTGTCTGAGAAACATTTTACAAATAAGAAAACTGAGGTACAGGAAAATTATGCAGCAAATGAATGGAATTCAGCTCTCTGAACAGCTCAGTCAATACTTTTCTCCTTGGGAGCTCTCCGAAGAGGAACTCTTCTAAGAGGACGTCAACAGTGATGAGAATATGAACAAGTCTGGGTCTCTGGAGTCACTAAGGCATGACATGCCAGAGTGGAAAGTCTTAGGGACCATCTAGCTGAGCCTCTCGACGTTCAAGTGGGAACTGGGGTCTGGGGAGATCACAGATGATGGTAGAGGAAGGCGACCCAGCTGCACCTGCCTCCAGGTGACTGTTTTAATGAAATGCCATATTATTTGGAAGGCATCAACTGAGTATCGTTCATTCCTAACATGTCCATTTTTTTTGCAAGTCACTTCATTTCAGATCTGCACTTTTGAAACTTTCACTTGCACCTCTGCACAGTGGGCTGTACTGAAACCCCCACCCACAGAAGGCTGGCTTCCAGATCTTCCCTGTATTTGGGAATCCCCTCCCTTACACAGGCCTGTTTGAAGACGTGATCAAGGACAGCAAAGGCTGAGAGAGGAAGGGCAATCCAAGACAGCTGTGTCTAGAGAACAGTTTTCCACACTCTTGATGAAGACTGACTTTTTTTTTTAAGACAACTTTCAGTTTTCAGGAAATCTTTGGTTATAACAGCACAACCTCAGGAGAGAGACAGAGGGAGAGTTCTTTGTCTGCTTCCCAATTATGGGAAGTGATGTTAAACTAAACTATGGATCTCTAGAAAGGAATGCTTTACGTGCGAGTTGGGAAGCTCCTGAAGTGGCTGCCACTAATATTTGTTAATAGGGAGTCGTACTTGGTGCCCACAATGACCGTGGTTAACAACGCTGCCATTGCAGCATGTACCTGTGCCATGGTCTCTTTACCTCTTTTGGTTCTGGACATTCCATTTGACGATAGCTAATCAGTGCAGAATCTTTCACTAAATGCCTAAGATTAGTATTTTTCCAATAGGAGGTCAGATTCACATCACTTTTTAAATGTTTGCTTCCCTCTCCAAAATCCATATCTATGTTTTAGATTAGATTTATATGGTAGATATATGTTAGCCTGATGAAAAAAATCATGTTGGCTACATTCTTTATTACCAAGAAAAACGTCAGATGTTAAAACTGTTTGCCATCTTCAAATCAAGAGGTCGAGTTCTCTTTTTCCCCCACGTATTAGGAAGGACTAACTTTGTTTCCACATTGATAGGGTTTGTTGACTTGTTGATACATTTTATTAGATCCATCTCTGTCAGCTCTAATGTGTTAGTGGCCTGAGTTTGGAGGATGTGTGGGTGAAATAATTGGTTAGGTAAGCATTAGTCTGTGACAGCAACTGCTCAGGCTGGTGCACTCTGATGCAGAATGCACGTTGCTACAGTTTTAAGTGGGGGTGAAACTCAAAATAAATGTTCACATTCATATATCTGAGTGTCTGCTTTCTTTTATATCTGTGTCAGTGTCTGGTGAAGGCACATGGCACCCAGAACTTGAAAACACTGATATATTTTGAGAGGTAAATAAGGAAAAAAACCCCTGCCTGAGGCTGAGCTCTCTCTGGAGAAGTTAAGCGACAGGCGGTGTACTGAGAACAGGCTCCTCCACCCACCGCAGACTTACAGCCCGGCACACTTTTTCTTCCAGGGCTATGCCTCGGCTCCATTTCCTGAAGTCAAATGTAAATGTCTTCCTATTTTCTGTTGGTGACCCACTTTCAGGGTCCTGTCCTAGCACTCGCTCTATTCCCTTGTGTTTCTGAGCTTCCTCAGCTTCCTGGCTCTGCCCTACATTTGCAAGTCTACCCAGGCCACTCTCGACACGAGGGGGAGGCTCCCCCAGTGCCCATCCACGACGGCGTCCCTGGCGCCACGCACAGGAGAGGGCAGCGGCCCGAAAGCCACTGGGCCAGCCACGTGCAGCCTGCTGGGCAGGTTGTGGCCCCGCGGGAGTCCCCAGGAGGGTACAGAAGGCGGAAAGCCAATCAACTCCCCTGTGCTTTCGTGAATAGAGAATGTTTCATCCAAAGATGCTCTGCTCGGGGCTCAGGAAAAAGGGACACCTAAGAAGAATTTATCAGTATGTCTCTAGCGCTGTGCAAGAGAAAAAGATGCCCCAGTTATGGTACAAAGACAACTTAGTTTTCTCTTTCCTCTCTTCTCGTTGACAAACGCCTCACGTCATGCTCCACACTGTCCTTGCTTTACTCTCCTCGTCGCACCAAGACTGGGCTTCAGCTCAAACCACCCCATGGAAATTGCTCCTTTCAAGCTCCTTGGCCCATCTGCCGATAAATCCAGCTGCTAAAATCAGTTATTTTCTTATTTGACCTCTGGCCAGCACTGAACACGGTTGCTTCAACTCCTTCCTGAAATGGCAGCGACCCTTGTTTTGTGACTTGTTTTATACTGGTTTTTCTCTCGTTGCTCTGGCCTGGACGTTTCTCATCAGTCTTCATTTGTTTGTTTGTTGTTATTTGTTTGTTTGTTGTTTATTTTCCCTGCCTCTCCCCAAAATGTTTGTATCCATTAGGCTTCTGTTCTACACTTTCTTCCACACATTCTTTCTGGGTAATCATCCACCCTCCTGATTCCATTGTTGTCTTTAAAATAGTGAAGCCTAATCTTTGTTTCCAATGCCGGTCTCTCTCTCTCTCTCCCCCCGCTCCCCTGTTTTTCTATCACTCTTTCTTGAGCATCCGATCTACGTACAAACTCTGTTTCAATACTCTTTAACATCTCAAGTTCTATAAAATTCAAAGTAGAAATTAGGATCTTCTCTTCAGAGAGAAGCAAGAAATGACAAACCTGGAAACCATCCCTGACACCTCTTCTACACTCCACGACAACTACCTAGGCTCTTTGCAAGCTTTATTTTTCCCACAGATGTGAACATTTCTGATTTCGTCATCAAAGTTTATGTTCAAAAAAGAGTGGCTGATGCCATGCTATCTTTACTGTTTTCTTCGTTATCCTAATGTATCCTGCTGGTGAGGAGCAAAGGCAGGTGTAAATGAAAGCCCCTTTTGTAGACTAAAAGCAAACCCATGACTTGGGAATGGAACAGTATTATGTGCTGCATGGATCTTTAAACATGTTATTTATTTAAACCTGGTCTGTATCACTGTCAGAAAAGTGCCAATGATTCTATTAGAATTGATGGTTTTAAAGAGTCACAGAGTGAATACTTCTGTATTTAAATTAGAATACAGACGCGTAGCCTGTTACTATGAAACAGACAGAAGCTGATTTCTACAAGAACTGGCTCCCCAGGTATCGCTCCATCTGTCTGTTAATCCGACATTTTTCAATGAGAACCAGCTATGGGTTTGCAAGTAGATAGATACTCTTGGGAGCAAGGGTGGAAGGCAGATTAAAAATTTCAAGGCATTTTCCCTGGCATCAAAAATAGTACCATCATATTCAAGGAGCCAAGGTCAGATGGGTCAGGCTGCAAGTGTTATTATATCGTCAGTGCACTTCAGGGCGGAGAGAGCAGGAACCAGCTGTGACTGAGGGTTCTGGAGAAGAGAAGGGGACCTCGTGGGAGGGAGGGAGATGGGCATGTCGAAGGGAGGAGTAGAGTGGAGGTCAGTGTACCTCTGATGCAAGGAAGACAAGAAGGAAAGGCAGGGGGCAAGAGGAAGACAGCAAAGGAGGAAGGAGATAATGGTATGTATGGTCGTCAGTTATCTTGCTAGGTGTGTTCAATGCACTGTCTCTGTGATGTGTGCACTATTAGTCTAATTTTACAAAAGTGAAAACAAAGGCCCAGAGAATGTAAGCAATGTGGACAAGGTCCCACAGCAGGATATAACAGAGCCAGGGCAGGATTTTAGGTCATTTTACCCACCCCCCAAACCCATATCAAAATGTGTTTTATTCTGTACCTTAGTCAGATGTAAACAAATACTAACTCATGATATTTTACATATAGTTGTTTGTGGGGTTAAGCTTTGGAGATTCAGACATTTTCTGTGCTTTACTCCATAGCTCAATAAGATACTTCAGCAACTGTTACATGCATTTTACTCTACAGCAAAATATTTTAAAGACAGCAAAGGAGCACAATGTTTGTGATCTTATTAACACAAGCTTGAAACCCTATGAATTGTTGACATGAGTTATACTATTGTTAATGAGGAAGGAGCCAGAATTATATCTGGGAAAAAAAAAATGCCTACCACTAGAATTAACAGCTGCCTTCAATTAAGAAGCTGATTTTTCTGGTGCCTATCATACGTCCTCCTTTCTCTCTCTCTGGCTGGTTATTTCTCACGTGAATTTATTGAACTCTTACTTTATATAGAAGTAGCACTAACTTGTGTATGTTTTAAACAGTACTTGCTAAACATTTTTAGTACTTCCTTACTCCACCCATTTAAGATTTTTAGCACATTTCCTTTCCAGAAATATTCATTTGTAAAGTATGCTCATGAACTATTATATAATGTGAACATTATAAAAAATGCACAAAACATAAATGATTGCAAAGGATACGATAAATGGTAACTGTGAATAGAATTTAATATTTTCTTGTCACGTTTCAATGGATTATCTTGTGCATGCTCCGGGTGTACACTCTACTTATGAGAAGCCTGGCTTCAGTTACACAGGAATTGTAAACTTCTTAAGTACTGAAATAAATCATGTAAATTGTCAAATTGTGTTGCAAAGACATTTAAAACTAAGCACTTACTGGAATTATGTAAGCAAATTTTAATGAATTTTACATAACTGACTAGAGAGAAACCAAAAATCACCATGAGGGCAAGAATATGGTTTGTCTTTACTCACAAATGAACAAGCCACAGTGCGGGGCCTGGCCTCTGGCATGACTCAGCCACTACTGCCTGAATGAATGAATGATGCATCTAGACACAAGCTGAGGTGGATCGTAATGGCCACGGCCTCACAGACCTATGCAAACCCTTCCTGTTCCACTTAGTGGGATTTATTTTCTTGACCAACCTTCTACTATTATTATTAATATTATCATTTTAATCTTCAAAATAATGGTATGTATTTTCTCTGCTGCACCTTTTTTAAAGGCAGGCAATAGAAACTGGGCTAATAATTTTGGATAAGCTGAAATGATGCTAACTTTTGGTAGCAATGACAATAATGAAAGCTGCTCTTTCTTTGTTCTGGTTGGTATGACTTAGCAGTTTCTAGAGCCAAAGTAAGATTTAACTATGTAACTGCTAATACTAAATTTATTGGTAGCTTGTGAAACTGTTGTTAAATATAAATATTTGTAATTGTTAAATATGCATATATATACACATACATATTTAAGAAAATCAGATCATTTTCCAATCAAGATCCATTGTTAATAACTCACTATCTGCATTCTTAAGTGTTTCACCAACTTTTGGGGACAACAGGAAAGGGAAATATTTTTCTTTCTGAATTTTTCCATGTTTTTGTATTTCCTCAGTAAATATGGAGATTAAGCAAAATGTATTCTTTTGGCATCTTAGATCATGCAATTTTCTAAAAAGTCAGAAAACACATGTCTTCGAATGGGAAGATTCAGTTGTTTCAAGTCAAATAAAAATAGATTTCACTCATGCACAATGTTTTCACAATTCCAATTAAGATAAACAGTTAAGCTGGAAGGCAGGACTTTTGAATTGCACCCTGAAACATTCCTGAAGCCAATTTCTAGTTGGGTGCTCCTTGTGTTCTATTTACTTGCTACAGTCTTATCCTTGTGAAGCTATTAATAGTAAAATACAATGCATTTCCTGTCCTTGCAGAGTGCTTTGTGCATCCCAGAGAAAAATAAGTGTCATACTATTCAGAGTTAAGAATATAAATATACACTCTATGACCCTCTGAACCCATCCCTGCAAATGTACTTAGGAGCTCAAAACTGTAGGAAAGAAGATTTTTCCCTACTTCTGCATCAACAGGCCTGTCACTGTCAGCCACTATGTCTTTTTTACCCTGCTTAGCATGCCATTGGAAATATACCTTTAATATAAAATAATGCTTTAAGATAAAATATTCATTATTATCAAAAACTATAATTAATGGAATCCATAAACATCAATAATAAAATTGGTGGTAACAGTGCAATGTGCAGCTTCAGATCAGACAGTTGATTATTATGTATAATCAGGATCCAGCTTTATCCTCAGAGTAAAGCTTGACAAAAAGTGAGTAACGGTACTGAAATATGCCTAAACCAAACTAAGAAAGCACTTCTTATTATGTAAAAATTGTATCATAAAATCTGAATGTTTAATTTTAAGAATTTTCTAACTCCAGAATGCAGGTTTATATTCATCAATAAAATGTCATTGCATATACAAGTGATACTTTCATTTTTTAATATTAGATTTATATAGATATATAAGCAGTTGAAAGCAATGCTAATTGGTAGAAAAGCTAATAAGTTTGTGTCCATGGCAATGTCTTAAAATTTAAAACTAACAATTTGCTCCCACATGGTCTATTTGCAGTGCTGACTGCCAAAGACCCTGAAATAAGCACCGGAACAAATTGTTTTTATTCAATTGCAAACAATACCGAGGTTCAGAGATCATTTTAAATCAATAGCAATGGTAAAGATGTATGGCTCAGTACTAATAGTGGTAAACATTGTGTTCTATAATACACAAATCCCAAATTAAAGCTTGGTTTAAAAATCAGACAAGACACTAGTTATTCCAAGATTATCCCTCTGTAAACTAGAGTATCCATAAGTATTGGAGTAAGTCGATACTCTTTACGATTCCTCACTGAAGAACAAGAACAACAAAAACAAATGGAAATAAACAAAGCACACAAATAAACTTCATATCAAAATGGGAAGATTCAGGTAACCTTTAAACTTAAATACTGACCAACTAATGGGGGGAGGGACAACCAACTGTGTAAATGCAATAGATTATAAAATGCCCATTCTGAAACCCAGATAACTAAGTGAGTTGTCACTCAATCGTCTCATTACGTAGAGATACTGAAAACACAAGTCAAAGGGCCATAATTTCTCCTGAATTCTGACTGCCATATGCTCACCACATGTACATGCATGTGCGTACATGCATGTGCATACACGCACACGCATGCACACACTTTCTTTATATTTGGCCAGATTCCATGTTTTATCGGAGGGGGAAAAAAAGCCTTCTACCTATTTCCCTTACATTGGAACTGGAACTGAGTTATTCCTTATATGTTAAAACAAACAAACAAACAAAAGCTTACTACTCATCACACACATGGACATTGCTAACATTTTTTCCCTGGGTAGTACTATTCCTCCAGCAATCTTGGTCCCCTCATAAAGGTTGTTTTCTTGAGTCAGTGATCTGGAAGGAAAACTATCTGCCATGGTAAGTGCCTGGGGTTTTAACACGCACCACTACCTAAATAATAGGGTATCCAGAGAGCAGACAGCATTGGATGGAAGACCCTGGGTAAGAGCAATCAGAAAGGAAGGCGATTGTATGTTTCAAAGGGAAGAAATTAGAAAATCCTGGCAAAAATACGGTTTTATTTTGTTCTTTAGAATTTAAGATGCTCTTTATTATTTAAAATCAGTTTGAGTCAGAAAATATATTTTACATCTTCTAATGTAAGAGCAAAACAATGTTAGCTATACACTCATTGGAATATGTAAACACTTAGATAGAAATTGTTTCTTTTCCAATGAAAAATTACCCAATAATCTGTTTCTTTCACATAGTACAAATGTAAAAGTTCATTCTAAATAGATTCTTATTCACTGTGGAAGAGAGTAAGCAGGTAATAAAACATAAAATACGGATGTTTGAATATCAAAGACCTACAATCTAACCAATTTTAATATTAGTTTTCTGACTTTCTATAATCACTATCAATCTGAAGCAATATAAGTGACAATTATAGCAAATAGGTGATTTTAAATTTCACAAATGCAACATGTTTAGCAAAAGCAGATGATAACTACTGATGCTTACATAGCATTTGCTGTATGCCAGAAACTGTTGGTAAAAGTCTTACATGTAGTAGCTCATTTAACTCTTATAACAAACCTCTGAGGTAGAGTAATATTTCTCCCATTCTTATGGATGTGAAAAAATGAGGCCCAGAAAGTTTAAGTCTCTAACCAGAGTGAGCCAGCTGAGCTGAAAAGTCATAGTTCAAAACCCAGAGCCCATGCATTCAGATATTTGACTACGTGACCTCTATGATGACTGCCAGACATTTTGCATTTACAGAAGTGTGTGGTTCATTTGTCACCATATATGTTGTATGTAGACATTCTTGTGCTGTATTATTTCAATATATTTCTTTTGGCCAAATAGATTAAAAGTATATATGAAGCAACTCAACACACCATCAGAACAGTGTAGAAAATTCTTTGAGGCTATGCATGATTCATCTCCAACAGTTCTCTTCCTATTTAAGCCAAAGTTCGGTTTCCTCCCTACCTATCTTCCATTTTATAAAATGTAGATATTGTGTACGTCTACTTAGTCTATCACTTGTGTGTAAAACTTTTCCCAATATTTGTTGCATAAAAATAGTATCACCGTCCTCAGTTACTCTAATGCAGGCATTACTGATGTATCTAAATTCTGCACTTCTGACTGTTGGTGAATCATGCACCATCTCATGATACCCGCGTTTTGGTTGCCTTGATTTCTTCTTTGAAAGTGGTAGAGTTAAGGCACTATTTCACTTATTAGACTCTTCCTTAGAACAACACTTTGATACTTGGAGAGAGCCCTCTGTGTCTAGCAGTGTGTGTCTTGATCTACACTAGTTGTGAGTGGGCTTGCTTATTGCAAGCTGCTAAAGATGTTAAAAGACACAAAGTGTGGCCAATTCCTTCTAAAGAAAATATTGATAAACACCATGTCTGTAGAAGGGTTTTTAAAGCATAAAAATAGTGAATACGAATGAATTCAGACCTTCTGATCAAATATTCTTGATCATTCAAGAAGTTACAATTTTAGCAAACTACTTTTCTGAAGCATCTTTTCCATTACACAATTCAAGATTGTGCAGTACTGGTGGTTTTCATGTCTTGATAGACGAGAAGGTAGGTGTCGTTAAAGCAATCCACACCCCCCCATACATGCCAGTTTTGCATGATGAGATTCACAATGAAATGGAAAAGGACATATGACGAGGATACGAGTGCTTTTGAGCATCCATTACTTGTGATATGCTAGAGAAGAATATTTATCTGCACTTAGCTTATGCATTTGTGCTTCAGTTAGTCATACCAACTTCATAGGATTTTAGAGAGAATAAAATAACCATGTATATGTCAGAGAAAATAAAATATAATCAAGTCTAATAAGACTTTGCTAATAATATGTGTTGACAAAGACCCATATTTCACAATGTAAGCTCTTCGTGTGTGACACGTAACAGTAGAACTAATGAAATCACCTTTTTGATTAACTTATTCATTCCACCAACATTCACTGAGTATCTGTTATGTGAAGGGGATATGCCAGGTACATTGATAAAAGGAGTGGTGCCATTATTGATCAAAGTGTAGTTATTGCTTAATTTAGACAAACAGTGGTACCAGTGAAGGTTAATCTCAAAGAACGTTAATGGCAGCTGCACTCTTTTATAGCCTCCTAGGAAAAACATATAATAAAAGGTAATGAGGCAGTATGGAATTACGAACATAGCTCCTGTCATTCTACTGAGATGGTCTCCGTATTGCCAAATGGACAGTCTCATTCAGTGAAATCAGGCCACCAAACATCTTTTCACAATCTTAAAAAATCCTGCACTTCAAGGAGGTGGAGTGTGAAAAGAACATGTTAGGAAAGTGGTGAGATCAGGGAAAGCAGGCAAGAAAAGGTCATCCCATTATCAAGGCGACAGGAGGCCTAGAAGTTACACGTGTACCTCTGCTTGGGGAGGGGTGTGGCAACTATGACGTAAACCATTCGCTATGCTCCATTGTCACATTTATCTCAAACATATGCCAAAAACATTTCAGTCCTTTTGAGGTGTTCATATTGTCATTTGGAACAACATCAAACAAGCTGAGGGGGGTTGGTGCCTCTTGATGGGTGATGCTTCTGCTTGTGTGGGTGAAAATCCCTCCGTTTCAATTATTAAGGTTCTTTTCCGAAAATTGATTATCTTCTGTGGTTTAAAGCCAACCAGCTTCATGAAGATATGTCGTTTGAATGTTTTATAATATTTTCTTATGTTGTTTTGCTTTTGGCTCCTAGCATAATATTTGAACTACAGCTATCTCAGATAAAATATAAACCATATTTTTGACACACACACTGAAATATTTTGAGGTAATAATAGACCTAGGTAAGCATATTCATTTTGGATGTCATTTAAAATTTTCAATGAGGAAATATATCATGAGAAATACATGCTAATCTAAAATCAATACCAAGCCTGATGATGGGGACCACGTGCTACTGGAGAAAGGCGCCCTTGGGTGGGTGTTCCCTCCCTGAGGACATGGGGAATTTCATTGTGTCAGCCCTGTGATAAAGAGTGTCTATCATTTCTCACGCTGGGGGACGTGCAACACCTGCAGCATAATTAGGTACTCAAAATCTGTTTGTATTTTAAAAGTGCTTTATATAACTGGTATTATGCATCAGTGGATGCCGTTGGCTCAGCTGCTAACCTTTTCATAGCAGAGTTCAAGAGAACAGGGTGAGGAGTACACAGGAGATTCGAAGTGGGTGAGAAATTTGGAGGAAGGCTTGTTTATCAAGAGAAAGCAGCACACCATCCCCATGAACATTTATATTTTCATCCCTGGTGTTAAATCAATTCCCCTCTCTACACCCTGACTCAGGGAGCAGAGATCATTAAGAACACATTTAAGTGCTTAATTGGGTTCTGAAGGAGGTTTCTCCATTAACATTAATTAAAGTCTCCCTGGGCTCAGGAAAGCTCATTTGGCAGGTAGGGGTTTTCCAGGTTCACTTCTCTCTCCACTGCTGCCTCAGCAAAACTATTTTTCTTGCCTGGATTCCAAGTGAAGCTTCCAGTGCCAGCAGCAAGAACAAGAAGGTGAAGCAAAGGGACACCGTTCCGTTCTGTGATGGAAGACTTGGCAAATTATACAGAAGTCCTTTTGCATGTGATTTTGCCCTTAAGAAGCAACATAATTAGAATTATGGTGAAATCTTGTGTTTGTTACTGCTAGCTGCCTGAAGTCAACTATTCATGGAGATTCAGCCTTCTATCTTTATGGATAAAAACACTTTTGAATTAAAATTATTATGTCATGAATATATTAGTTTTGTTAAGTTGAGTCCTGTGGAATTTCTGATGTTCAACCATTTTTGGTCCATAAAAATGGCAATTTTGTATGGTTGTATGGTTTAATGTAATAAACTCTAGAAATTCTAGATTTTAAATAGGAAAAAAAATTATTCTACTCATAAAATGTAGGTACTCTTTATTTCTCTCCCTCATCTCTATACTCCCTTGAATTTCAAAAGCAATTCTATATCTGTGCATATGAGCTAGAAGCATAGAATAAGGTCAACAGCTTTATCTTTGGTTGCCTGTTGAAGTAAAAAAGCCTGTAAATCTTTTTTTGAGTGTGAATATATTGGCATTATTGTATTTACCTCTATACATCCTCATCTTTTTTTTTTTTTGGCCTTTCAAGATGTAAGAAATAGTAGACTTATGTAGGAAAATTATAAATTTAAACATAATAAATATTTATTGCTTGCTGAGTAGGTATTGTGAGGGATACAAAGAAGATATGACCAGGAAAAACTTAAGTGAACCACAGAAAGTGCTAGAGATGGAGGAGAAGAGAATATAACCAGGCTGAGCAGAGAGAAAATGAACCACTGAAGACCCTTTAACACAAACATTGAAAAACCAGTGATAGCTGTGGGTGGGTCTAGATTCAAGGGCTTGTAATTTACCAAAGGAAACCTAAGTAGCATTTATTTTGAAATGGAAAATTGGCAAATACAGTTTTTGTAAAAATATTTACCCAGAGTAAAGAGGGGAATAGAAGAATATGAGAACTAAGAATGTCCATGTGACACAAAAATCTTTAAATAAAAACTTCACATTTCCTCAGTTATTTGCATGTTTTTGTCTGTTTTGTCTCAAATGTCTTCTACAGTTTAATGATTTTAAACATTACACTGGTATAATTTATTAGAGAGTAAAGCCTTCCAGATTGTGGCTCTCTGAATGGTTCATACAATTGATTCTTTTTTATTCCCTGTGCTGTGAATAATTGTGGATATTAGAAGTTTCATTATCTTCAGACTAGAAAAAAGTACCTTTACATGGAAGAGTTCTTCATAGCAAGTCTGTGTCCCATATTTTTCACTTCTTGTGTCTCAGTATCTCTATCAACCAAATGCATTTTGGAAACTGTTAGCTCTTCTTCAAGCAAGGTCTTATGACTTTAATGTACAAAAACTCTGTTTTTAAGTGTTAATTGTTTTGTAATTTTGAGTACCAAAACTGATTTTTATATTTTAAACAGTAACCCAGAACCACAAAATATGGTATGAACTTAAAGGGGAAGGAGACCTGAAAATATACCAGATGCCCTTCAGAAGTCTTTTAAATGTTTTGCTTAACTGATGACTGTAGACAGCATCACTATTAGCAAGAAAGTTTTGATGTTTCATCTCATATAAAAGTTGTCTAGCATTTTTAAGAACTTCTAATCTATTTCTTTTTGTTCTCTAATAATAGAGTTCAAAATGGCTAGGTGGCAAAGAAATGTGTTGGAACTACTATGAAAGTTAGGGCATTTATAATAATAACCAAGGCTTGATCAAGCACTTAGATCTAAATTTGAACACTCACAAACAAGGTCTCGGAAGAGATGACATGTACGTCAGTCCTGCTAATCACAGCAATTTTCTCCTCTGCAGTCTCTATTACGTAAGCACTTGGAAATAAAGCCAAGGTAATGAGGTGGGTAAGGGCATGCCCTGTTATTCCTACTATGGGTGCCTGGCATCTACACTGGAGGATGTAGATGAAACTGGACAGGTCAAGGTAAGAGAAGCAATGTAGCTAATCAGTGAGGACATCTGATAATGGGAATACCAGTCCAGGGTACAGAGGGGCCCAGTCTTGGAGGTTATAGAAAGGACCAGAGATTTCAAATATGAGAGAACATAGAAAAGATGATATGATCTTATGGATTCCTTCTATCTCTAATATTCTATGCTGATTCACCTAGAACAACAAGTAGACACGGAAATCAATTAAATACACTATCCTAATCACAAATCATCTTATCTAATCCTTTAAGAATGGTCACAAGCGGCTCTTCTTCACAATACCTACCAATAAGCTTAAATTGCTAAATATGTACTTAAAATTTAGGAAATTATATTATTTTAATAATGTTTATCACTTCATCAGCAAACTAGGCTGAAATGATTAAGGCATTTGCTTGGGCTGGATGCAGAAGAGCTAAAGAATCACGTAAAATGATTGTGGGCACAGTTCCTGGAAAATTAATAAAACAAATGATAAAAAAGCCTCCATTTTGTGAGCACTTACTTTTTTCAGTTATTGTTCTAGATGCTTTATATGCTGTGCTCATATCATGCTCCAAATAACTCCATGCAGAAGATAGTCTTGTTACCCCGATCTTCACAGATAAAGGAAATGAGACTCAGGAAAGTTAAGTAACTTGCCTAAGATCACACAGCTAGTTAGTGTCAGTCAGCAGTAGCAAAACTGAATCCAAACCGACTGGCTTCAGAACCCATATTCTTTTCTTCTCTGCTATACTGCTTCTTTTCTCTTTTTGGAAATTACTTTAGGTTCAAAGCTTTTTAATTCTATGCAGTTAAGAATTGACATAAAACAACTAAAATAGTTAAGTTGAAAAGGGATCTACTTTAATCCTGAGTTTTGAACAAATACAAACGTAGAGACAGAGATATCTCCCCAGGTCATAGTTTGAACATTCATATCAGGGAGATTGCATAGATCAGCAACAGATTTGGAAATACAGGTACACAGGAAGGTGAGATACAACGACAAAGGCAGAATACAAACAAAAAACCACAGCAAGAGTGTTTCATAAGTATTTAGAGCTACAGGCATGATCTTTTTCTAGTGAGAAAAGATTACATGTTAACACAAGAAGTATTTATATTGTGCTATAAAACTAATTATTTAGTAAAAGGTATAAAGGTGTCACATTCCATAGTGTGGGCCCACTGATTCTCAAACCATTTTAATCTTTATTAAACCTTGAGTTAAAGATTTACTTTACTTCAATAAAGTAATAGTATTTACTTCAATATTCTTTGGATATTGAAATACATATCTGAGTGGGAAACACCCACAACAGACAATTGCAGCCAAGACTTTGGGGAACAAAGAGAACAAAGATATATGGAAGTGGTTTGCTTACAGAGTTCCAAAGGCTTATTTCTGTCTGGCGCTGCTACATGTTGCATAAGCAGATCTTAGGCAGGAAAAGCAGGACAACAATCAATACTGTACTAGCTAAATTGAATTCGGTGCCTGAACAACTACATTGACCACACAAGGCCAGAGAGAGAGAGAGAGGAAAGCTCAGACTAACATATGCACACAGTGTTCTCTGTTCACAGCATCACTTATCAGATAATGAAGTCAGCAATAATTTCATCCCCTTATATTTAAAAAATATTTTATTACTGAAATGAAATTATAGAATCAGTCTTAATTTTAGAAACTAATTTTGCACCCAACTCTCTACCCAGTAAAAGAAACATTCCTTTTGTATCTTTTTTCTTAAAAGTCTTGGTCTAAAAATTGTCATGTAAGAACATACTTTTTTTAAAGTCAAAGGAAACTGTTTATAAAGGCATTTCAAAATGCAACGATGAGCCAAGTAATCATAATTGTAAAGAGCATGATTTAAAATAGATGCCTAAGACTTGACTAATCTAAATCACTTTCGAAAGTTATTATTCATCCTCAGATCAAATGAAAAAATACTACGATTAAGAATATCTACAGTCTATTTGAAAAATGACAAAGAAGAAAGAAGAGTTATAGGTGATATAACTCTGATGACATTATTATCTATTATACCACATGAGCTTATTCTATTATTGCATTGTTTTTATTACATTATTGGAATTATTTCATTACTACCCAAATTATACAAGAAACAGAACAATAGAAATAAAGAAGTATACTGCTGAAAAATCTTTAATTTTCCAGTAGTCCATACTAACTATGGTCTCTAGTATTCAGAGTTGCAAAGGAGAAATTAAACAATAGAGCCAATGTCACATTATAAATGGAGCCAGTGCAATTAAATAGAGATTTTTGTATGTTCTGTTTATAAAGAGTGATAAATTGACATGCTCTTCCAAACGCTATATTTCCTTTTTACATGTTTAAATAAATCAAATGAGCATCTGTTGAAATCAAACGGAAAGGGAGACTTTCCCCAGAGCTTTGGTGAGCCCCCTCTTTCACCAGAAAAACACTAGGTGACTTTGCCTGGATGCTCAGGCACAAGACTCCAACCTGCACAGCAGAGTCTGTGACAAACAGTGTGACCTGATTATCCTTTCACGAAGGGGTACTTGTCCTTGAGGGGGCAGGATTTTGTGTTCTCTGCTTTAATGAGGATGCCATTTTTATGAACATCAAAGACAGGCTGGACAGCCAGCCCCGGCAGGGCTGCGAGCTTCCGCCCCGCGCTGTCTGTCACCGGCCCCACGTCCAGCAGCTACTGGGTCACACGGAAAAGGGGAGAAGCTCCCCCGGGATCTGCTGTCCTTCACAGGGTTACACGGCCTCGCCTAGTAAGCCGCAGCAGGCGACTGCCCCTGCGTCCCCACCACAGTGTCCGGCATAAGCTCAGCAAGAAAACCAAAGCAAACAAAAAAACCCAAAACATACTAAACTCTTCTCCTTTGCTTTAAAAATCTTAAATGCCTTCCGACATGGCTGTTCTTAAGAACTGGCCTATGACATCTCTATTCTTGGTGATGGCAGTTTGATTGACTGACACACAGCGTCCCTTCCTTAGATTTCAGACAGACTTGATGGCACGAAAATCGCCATGCTCTGCTTTCTGGAACACTAACAAGCCGCGGTAGAGCCGCCCTGCGCCCTTCCTCCCCGCGGCCTTCATCCTGTGATTCTGGTATCAAATTAACCCCGGTCAGCTTCCCTTCGAATGGGGAAGCCCGAGAACAGCCGTCACATCCACTTCTTAGTTTTTACTTTCTTTTTCTGTATAATTCTGGTTTTAACTACTTTAATTGACTAATGCACCATGATACCATCAATCACTTCATAACTCATTAGACATTGTAGTAGAAATCAATAAAACAAGTAATATTCATTATCAGAATGTACTGTCCTCTATTATTCAAATGATCCCTGAAGGTAGTTAGTTAATTATTATATGTATGCTAATAATTGTAAACTATTGAAATTTTTTGCTGCTTAAACAGTAACATAAAAATAATCCAAGTTTGTGAACACCTACTCTTTAAAAAGAGCCATCACATCAAATGCAATGTACAGTCATCCATCAGTGTCCACATTGGTTATTGTGGCTCCCCCTTGGTATTGGTTCCAGGATCCCCCTTGGATATCAAAAGCCACAAATGATCAAATCGCTGATGCAAAATGGGGTAGTATTTGCATATAACCTAAGCACATCCTCCCCTGTACTTTAAATAATTTCTAGATTATGTATAATACCTAATACAAAGTAAATGCTATGAAAATAGTTGTTATACTGTATTGTTCAGGGAATAATGACAAGGAAAAAAGTCTGTACGTGTTCAGTATAGATGCAATCGTGCATTTTTTAAATATTTTCAATCTGTCGTTGGTTGAATCCAGATTTGGAATCCACAGATATGGAGGATTGACTGTAATTTGTTTGCTTGTATGATTCAAAGAAACACCATTTTCAAGAATACTTTCAATCAAATGTTTTCTAAAGAATTATGACAGAATTACCTGAAATCATAAATGGTAGAGATTGATATTATTCTATTCAGTTTCATTAGTATTTAGCGTAGGTCTACTACATGAAGGGCACTGTGTTCCTGCTATCATCTTACATGTTTTAGAGACATGTAGATTATAAGTAATCTAGAGTAAGCTAGATATAAGTAAGCTCTAGATTACTTATAATACCTAATGCAATGTAAATACCAGGTAAATAGTTGTTATACTGTATTGTTTAGGTAATAATGACAAGAAAAAAGTCTGTACATGATCAGTACAGATGCAACCATCATAGGCGTAAGTACATAGTACACATAAGCCATAATATTTCTGACCTGCAGTTGGTTTGATCCAAGGATATGGAACCTACAGATACAAAGGGCCAACTGTATATGATTAATATATAACAATCTATATAATTAATATTATATGCATACATGTCATATTGGGTGAAAAGAGCTAGTGGTCAGTTGGACATACTGCTCTAGAACTCAGGAGAGAGATTAGTGGTTAATATACAAGTCCAGGAGCCATCAACACACACACTAGATAGGTAGGTAGAGTGCATGTGTATACCTGTGTGTGTGTAAAATCTCCCGTAGGAAACACATAAACCATGATGAACAAATTTGTCATCTCTAATCCTGAGGACTATAAAATGTGCAAACAGTTTAAAATAATGCTCATTTTCCAGGGTGGAGACAAACTATGTACAACAGGAGTTCTGCTTATTAAACAGATACAACTTGTTGCAAGGGTCAAAACCAAAAAACGTAGATCTAGTGTGGTGCAGTGCAACTTGTCTAGGATGTGAAATCACTGCTCACCTACCATGTGGTCTTAGGCAAGTCATTTAACTTTTGAGAGCTCATATTCCTCTCAGAATTAGACGAAGGGCTCTTTGAATAGCATCCACTCAGTAAATGCTGTTTGGAAGATGAGAAAGACACGAATACCATGGCTTTTTCCTAAAATGGGTAGCTGGTGTATTTGTCAGGTAAGGATTCAGTTCACATAAACACGGTTTCATTGAGCACCATCAGCTCTGCCAGGCACTCTGCCAGGCTCAAGAAGGTCTCAGTCTACTGGGGAGTGTGACAAGGACAACCATTTTAATTTAAGATAAAAAACTGGGAGCACATGTAGCCAGGAGTATGCAAGTTCAACTTGCCTCACGGAAGGAAGGGGTGATGAGCAGGTGTCACCCCAAGGAATTACAAGGGAAAGGGCTTTCCAGGCAGATGGCACAAGAGAAACAAGGAAGAGTCATGGAACAATGTGCTTTTGGGGAGGCAGAGAATACCAAGCAATTTGCTGTTCCTGGAAATGACAGGGCTGGCAGAAGGCTCTATGAAACCCAACAGTCAGGTCATGGAAACAGGGCCTTATAAGGCATTCCAGGAAACCTGGGCTTTATCTTGTATTTAAAGAGAAGTCACAGAATAATACAGGATTTTAAGAAAGGGGTGGAACCTTATTGAGAGACATTTTAATAGGATTATTTTAACAGCTGTGTGGGAGATGGATTTTAATGGTGCAAGATTATTGAAAGAGAGAAATAATACACAATATTCAAAAAAAGTAATTATGAAAGACCTGAACTAGAGCAGGGAGAATGGGGATGGAAAGGAGGAGATAGATTTGAAAATTTACAGAAGGTTAAATAAACATAGAACACAGTGATTCATTGAATGTGGAAGACATTCAAAGAAAAAAATAAGGGATTTTAGATTGAACATTATATCAGTTTTCTAAGGCCACTATAACAAAGTACCACAAACGGGGTGGCTTAAAACAATAGGAATTTCATCTCTCACAATTCTGAAAGCTAGAAGCCCAAAGTTGAGGTATTGACAGGGTCATGCTCTATCAAAGGCTCCTGGAGAAACCGTGGTCCGTGCCGCTCTCCTGCTTCTGGTGTCACCAGTAATCCTCGATGTTCCGTAGCTTACAGCTGCACCGCCCAGTCTCTGCCCCGTCATCACATCCTGTATGTCTGTGTGCTCACATGGCTCTTCCCTTTTCTTTTTTTTCTGTATATATTTTCTTTATTTCAAAATATTAAGGGGGTACAAATGTGTTGGGTTACATGGATTTCTTTTGTAATGCTCGAGTCCCGGCTATAGGTATACCTGTCACCCAAATAGTGTTCATTGTACCCATTAGGTAGGTTTTTGCCCCTCCCCTTCTTCCCCCTGCTTGATTTCCACTGAGTGTTATTTCCCTCTGTGCACATGTGTGTTCATCAGTTAGTTCCAATTTAATTGCGAGTACATGTGGTGTTTGTTTTTCCATTCTTGAGATACTTCACTTAGGAGAATAGTCTCCAGTTCCAACCAGATTGCTGCAAAAGGTACTAATTCATCTTTTTTATGGCTGAGTAGTACTCCATGGTATACATATACCACATTTTCTTATAAGGACACCAGTCGTATTGGATTAGGGCCCACGCTAATTAATGACATCATTTTAACTTGATTACATCTACAAGGACCCTATTTCCAAACAAGGGTTAGGACTTCAACTTATCTTTTTGGAAGAATGCAATTTAACTCAAAACAAGTATCAAATTTTTAATTTGAATAAGTTAATGCTATTTATTATGAGGAAGTATTAAAACATGCTTTGGGAATGGAGTCAATGAATTCAGTGAGTCATATTGGGTAGAAGGAGCTAATGGTCAGTTGGACACACTGGTCTAGAGCTCCAGAGAGAGACTGGCGTTCAAGATATAAACTCAGGCGCCAATGGCACACACATATACGTGTATTTTCCCACAGGTATGAAGGGAAAGAAGAACAGTAGCACAGGTCTTGGGGAAACAAGTGCTTATGGTGCAGGAAGGAAGTACAGGTGAAGGGTGGTCATGAGAAGGCAACCATGAGAAAGACATCATGGAAGCCAGAATCTGGAGATTCCTAAATTTCTGAATTGTGTTCCTGCAAAATTTATGTTGAAGCCTTAACCCCCAGTACCTCAGAATGTGGCTGTGTTTGGAGATACAGTATTTAAAGAGGTAATTAAGTTAAAATTCTGTCATATGGGGACACAGAGAGAAGACAGCTGTTTATGAACCAGTCTGGGGCCAAATCTGCCAGTGCTTTGTTCTGAGACTTCCCAGCCTCCAAAAGTGTGAGAAATAAGTTTCTGTTGGTTATTAAGCCGCCCAGTTTATGGTAGATTTTTATAGCAACCTGAACAGACTAAGACAGACACATCACTTTACTTATGTCGATCTCGGTTTCCTAACCTACAAAGTGAGGATAACAATAGTAATCATGGGATTGTTGTTAGATTTAACAGAGTTCATACTTTTAAAGTATGTATTTAGTAAGTGCTTAGCTATTGTCCTTTGTATAACAAATGAGAAAACTGAGATCTAGAAAGATAAGGACACTTTACTCAGACCACACATTGGCTCTTAACAACATGTGCTTTAGAAAACACACGAGGAGAACCAACCTCATCTAGAGTGGGACTCTGTAGTGCATTTCCATGTCAGAACACATTTTTAAAAATTCTATTAGAATGCAAATCAGATTATTTTGGTCAGTATATTTGAGGGTGGCTTCAAATTTTAAAGGGTTTACATCTCATTCAGGAAACTTTTTGTCAAACTGGAGATAATTTTTGCTTCTCCTATTATTTTAGACTGAATTCGAGTGTAGTGAGAGAGTGTTGGATGTAACAGCATTTTTAAGTATAAGAACTATCTATGTTTTAGATGGTGTCTTAATCTGTTTTGTGCTGCTATAACAGAATACTGAGACTAGGTAATTTATAAAGAACAGAGATTTATTTCTCACACTTTTGTAGGCTGAGAAGTCCAAAGTTGAGGGGCCTGCATTTGGTGGGGTCCTTCTTGTTGGGTCATCCCATGGTGGGAGGTAGAAAGGCGCTTGACAGAACAAGAGGGTGGAACCCATCCTTCTATCAGGAACCCATTCCTGAAATAATGGCATCAGTCCATTTGTGAGGGCATAACCCTAGTGACCTGATCACTTCTCAAAGGCCCCACCTCTCAACACTGTTGTACGGGGGATTAAGTTGCCAACCCATGAACTTTGGGGGACAATTTCAAACCATAGCAAATGACTGGCTAATAGAAACTTTATCTTCCTCAAATATTTCTCTGCTTATGAATAGAGACTGTTCCTACATGAAACACTGTTGGGGGCTCTGTGGCCACATCACATTAAGTCTCCCTCTTTCTTTTTAACTCTCTCCCATATTGCTTTATTCCTCACCTCCCAACCTACCCATGAGTTTTTACTGAAGACAGAAATTCCTTGTAGCTGGTCCTTCATTTTACCAGCTATTAACACTATCCATCTAAACTTATTCAATTAGTATGAATGGATAATCTATTATGAATTACGGGTAGAGCTATAGGTTTTAATCCTCTAAGTAAGGAAGAAAATTATGTCATATACGTAATCTGAGGATTTGTTTATGAACAATGACAGCCTTATTATGAATTCTTGTAGAGAAGACACAAACCACAAAGACATTTATTTGTTACGACAGAAAAAAAAAGAATAGGTAATATGCCTTTGACTTTGAAGCTGAAAAATAAACATAAATGGTAGCTAAATAAAATTTCAGGATAACTTTGTAAGGCCAACCTGCTTTCCTCAGAATTTAACTAGATTCTAACACTACTTCAATACTATTCCTCCTCTATACAATCACGGTATTTTATTGAATGATTCTGATGTCAGTTTTGGTTTTCTTCTACATAGAGCACAGGATTGCAGATATCTAGAGTTGGAAGGGACAGGCTATTAGGGAATAGAGGTTTAGAAGACCTGGGTTTCTATGTTGAGGCTGTTGTCACTGCCACTTACTCTCCATTTGAGACTGAACACATTATTTAATCCATTTGACTTTGCCTGCACCAGAAACAATGTTACTATCTCCCCTGCTACACTGAGGTTCTTCCCACTCTGACGTTCAATGGTTGATTGAAATACTGTCAGCATAGCCCAAAGCCTGGTTATCACAAATCACGGTATTTCTCAACATTTTTGATATCAGATATGAAGACCAGCTGAACTGAAAAAGGCCTCTGGCATCCTTGCTGACCACCACGTGGCTACATCATCTCTAACAGATTCCAGCGAGACAATAGAGGAAGCTGGAATACTTGATACTGGTTCTAAATGATTCTTTGCAATTTTAATAAAGTTAATGGAGCCTATTCTATGAGAATGTAAATTCTCTTCAGCCCCTGGCTTAGCTGTTATTTGTGTAACCACAAGTATGTTATTTAACCCCTCCATGCCGCAGCTTCTGCCCAGGTGCAAAAATGGCCTAATCATGATACTTAGCTCTTTGGCTGTTGTGAGAATTTAATGATTAATACAAGTAAAATCCTTGCAAAAGTGGCTGGCTTACAATAGGTATTTGTATTACTATTGTTTGAAGTTTGTGCAAATTCATGCTGTTACTATCTGTAGGATCTTGTTAACATCATTTAATTATTCAAACACTTAGTTTCTTTACCTGCAAAGTGGGAATACCTATCTTGCAGGATTATTGAACTTGGTTGTAAGAAACATATAAATGTGAATTGCTGTGGCAGAACGGTTAGCAGAGAGTTGGTAGAGAGCAGTTCCCTTCCTCCCTGGAGACATACACCACGCAGAACAACTCCCCGGGCCCTGGCAGAAGCAGCAGAGTGTATTGTTCAAAGTGCCTCGGCTGGGACGTGTGGGAGGGCCTGCCGGCTCAGGGAGACATTGGGAAACATCATTTTCCTATTAGCATTGCTCCTGCTATTGAAATAAACCCAAATAAATGTTGGATGAACACAACATTTACTCACTGCCCCCTACTTCTTAAACAGGTTTAAGTTGGTCTTGAGAACCCATTTTCTATCTTGCATTCTCAGCTCAGGAGAATATGTGAACATATCTTCAAAGAGGGTCTTATGTGACTGGCGTGTAATTCTTGATCAAAGACTTAGTGGCTCCAGGAACAAAGCTGGCCTTGCTCCTGCTCTCCTTTGTCCACGCTCTCCTGCAAGCTGCTGGGGTCCTCCCAGTGGAGGCCACAGAAGCTGTAGGGAGGAGGGCCCTTGCTGGGAAGGCCCTTCCCTCCCAACGTCCAGGTGAGCGTCCAGCAGGTGCTGTCAGGCTGTGACCTCAAGCAGGAAGGGAAGGAAAAGGTGGGAGAACAGCTCGGCATGTCTGGGATGAGGGGTTTTCTTTGACTTATTTTACAGAATAAAGTGGCGTGTTGGTTTTTTCCATTGGTAAATTACTGTTCTGACATAATATTTGAACAAGTTACGAATGATACGTTTTGAATTAATTTGCATTTATTTTCATTAATTGATTAACATTAATTAACACAGAATTCATAAATAATTCAAAGTGGTAGCCATGTGTTCATTATTGATGTCTCTCCGTTTACCTAAAGATCCATTTTGCAGTGCGGCAGCGTGGAAACAAGATCACAGTAAGGAGACTCTATATTATCTGTCACTCTTTCACTCTTTAGGTGCAAGACTTAGGTGGGTGATACAAGCTCTCTGGCTCTCCTAAATAAGTTCAATTTGTTGGACAGATGATCTTCAACTACCTTCCACCTTTTTGCTTTATTGGCAAATGGACTTGTATCCTTCCCAGTCAATCCAGAAAATAGCTAGGACACCTCCAAGTTGTCCCTTCCCTCCACCACCATTACAGCTCTAAGCCAAGCCACCCTCCCTCCCAGCCACCCACTTGTACCCTGGCCCCAGTGTGATCCATCCCCACACAGCATGCAGCCAGTAGGACCTGAAGGTCCTTGTTCGCACCTTTCACTGCCTTCTCATTGCACTTGGAATGACACCCGTATGTCTCCTCGCTAAGGCCTTGGCATGATCCGACCGCTGCGTAGTGCTTCACCATTCCCGCGATCTGTCCATACAGTCTGCCACTCTGTGTTTGTTTTCCTTTCTTCAAACGGGCTGAGCTCTCTCTGCATCGCACATGTTTTATGTGCTGAAATGCCACCTGCCCCGCCCCCATCCCTTCCTTCTTCTTCTTAAGACCTCAGCTTAAGTGTCATCTCCTCAGAAAGGGTCCCCTGCCCCTGGACTGCACAGCTGATTTCAGCATGTCCTCAACCCTGATTTGCACTGTCCCCTGTCATAGCCCCCACTGGTGTCCTCAATGGCACTTATCACAATGTGTGCCATTGATGCCTTGTGCACATGGTGACTGTCTATCCCCACCCAAGCTCTAAGTCTATAAGACCTAGGTATAAGTCAGGACGATATCTGTTCTCATTCATTGCCCAGCATTGAATGTGGTAGGCACTCAGTAAATATGTTTTAAAGGAATGAACAGACAAATAAGGGAGCTGTGCATCTGTATGTATAGAAAGAATGAGAAAGGGGCCTTCAGATATTTAATGCTACCTCCTCTTTCTGTCTCCTTATTTGTTTTTTTAAATTTATTTTTATTTTTATTTTTTTAGAGACATGGTCTCGCTTTGTGGCCCAGGCTGGTGTGCAGTGGTGCAATCATGGCTCACCATAACCTCGAACTCCTGGGCTCAAGCGATCCTCCCGCCTCAGCCTCCTGAGCAGCTGAGACTACGGGCATGCATCAACATGCCCGGGTAATTTTTAAAAAATTTTTTGTGGAGACGGGTTCTCACTATGTTGCCCAGGCTGGTCTCGAACTCCTGGTCTCAAGTGATCGTCTCATTGGCCTCCCAAAATGCTGGGGTTACAGGCATGAGCCACCACGCCCAGCCTCCTTATTTGTTTTAGAGTTCTGTTTTTATTTCTTTTACTGATAGTATGAGATGAGCAGGCCGTGCTGCGCATATAAGCAGGGTTGGTGGTCAGGGATCACAAACTGAAGGATATTCTCTGCTGTGGCTACAGCAGGAAGCTGGAAGCAAGACACAGAGAAGTGCTGTCCTCACTGGATTCCCGAGGTGTGGATGCTGTGATTCATTCATTTTTGCCAGAGAAATGCTGTGTGGCCAAAGGGTATTTCCCATTTGCTTCCCTTCCATCCTCTTCTTCCCTTAATTAATCACTGAGGAAAAATACTGGATAAAGCAGTACCAAAAGCTTCTAAAGTCACAAAAATCAAGTTAGCATCCTGGACTGTATGGAAGTTGCCTTTTGTATTGAACTCATCAATTAAAAGGCATATCAAGGACTTTGTCACGATCAGTGGCATCATTTTGTGTCAAAATTAGCTATATAATTTTCCCTCAACTGGAAGTCATTTCACATTCTGCAATAAATTATTCCACTGTTCATATTGACTCTGTGCAATGACACTGCAAAAACCAGGGCCAAAGTTATAAGTTTTACAAAATACATAGTAATTGCTGTAGTGATTTTGCTGGGAAAAAGATGTTTCTTGTGATTTTATGATGGTCTTATATTCAAAGAAACACAGCATTGACAGAGTATGTACTGTCACTTTCAAGAGTTGTACATTAATGTCAAATCTATTATTTATTTGTTAGTTAAATGCTATATGAGTTTTATTAGAGTGACCAAGCATATTATGAAAGTACATTCATTTTTTGTCTGAAACAGAAGAGTTACATGAATTTTAGTCTTAAGATGACTGATTAGTTTTCTGCACAGGTAGATCTGTTTATTCCTCTGACATGGATTCTCCATGTTGATGGTCAAACACAGCCAGTATTTTTGGAACCTCCATGATCTGCTTCAGGCACATCTTTTAAGGATTATCTCTCATTTTCCCCCTTCCTTTAGTCTTACTAGTTCTATTTCTATAGCTGAGTCAACCAAAGTCCTCATTGAGGAAAAGAGTATCTCTGTGCCTTCCTCATAGTGTTGTTGAAAAGAAAACCAAAAGGCAGTGCATGGGAAGCCATTTTACAAATTATAAAACTACTTCCGTATATAAGCTACTGGTGCTGTGAAGTTGAAAGAAAGACAAGTTCAACATTTGCCTACCAATATTTTTTTTAGTTTCAGTATGCACTAAGAGTTACTGCTGATCCTGTCAGCAGGTAGCAGACAGGTAAGCATGCTTTGCCTGTTATTTATTTAACCAAGACCCAACAGCATCACTAAGAGCCATAGTGATGCTCTTTATAATGTGTTCACTGAGCAACTATGTTGTCATTTTTCAATTTAACACTAATTTTAACTTATAAAGTAGGTATTGTTATAGCTGGAGATAGCTACTTAATTTTGAGGTACCAGAATCAAAAAGCTGCATCAACAGTGCAAGTATGGGTAATCATGCCGGGTTTGTAACATTGACTCTATTTCTATCATTGGTAATATGTTTACAAAGATCTGTTAAATGAAAAGTAACTCATTTATTTTTTTACCTGAGTTGCTTATATTAATAAACAAACAAACATGGTTCTCATGTTAATCAGTGGCAAGTCACAAATTTGTTGAAATTTTGAAATTTACTTTTCATTAGGTTTCTAATATAGAGTGAAATCCAGATTAAAGTTCTATCTAGTTCATCATGTTTTTCAAAAGCTATACACAAGAAATGCTTGTTCCCTTGATCATAAATTTGTCTGCATTTAGGTCCCCCGATATAGCTGGCTCAGACTTGTATCTTACCAAGGAGTAACTCTGATTTTGAAATCAATACATTTTAACAATAATTTTGTCTAATAATATATCTTTGTTGCAAAATAAATCCTAAAAATATAATTTTATGCATTGATACCTTACATACTTTTTGCTGCTTTTCACTTTTTTTGTTGTGTCTTTTTCCCTAAAAATATTTATGATAAGAGGCTAAAATCACATCAAATAGAAAAAAAAATACTGTCTGCTTATCACCAGGCAAGAATCCATATTTTCAACATAACTTTTTCCAAAATAGTTCTCTCTCAAAAAATTTAAAATAAGGAATTTCTTTCTTTTACATTCAGCCCAAATTAGGCCCCACTTCCCATTCATAGAGATTTCCCACCTCAATGTGGATGATGCCCAAATTCATACATCTGTGTCTGATACTGTCTTTCTGCCAAGGTCAGGCCCCACATCCTGAATCCCAGGTGAGCAAGCATCACCTCAAACTTGAACTCAGCACATCTGAGACAAAATTTACCCCCTACGTCTTCACACTGGCTTTTCCTCTTGCTGGCTCCACTGACTTTGCTGGTACCTGGATCATCCTCGCTCTGTCCACACACATCCTTCTATCTCACTCTGCATCAACAGCGACATTCCACTTCCCTAAAAACCAGAGCATTTTGTACATTCTTCATCTGTGCATTTTTTATTTAATTCTAAGACGTGTCAAATGATATAAAATATTTTTCTTGCAGATTTTCCAGTGTAAGTATTTCTTACAACCACCACAACAACAAGAGTTATTTTCTTCATCCTTCAAGGCCCAGCTCTTTTCTGTCTTATCTTCAGTTCATATCATAGAATTATTGTTTTTAATATTTTAGGTCAATAGTTATTAAGTTGTGATTTTATAATGTTTAACAATCTCTTTTATCGAAGAGAACAAAGCAGGTAGAGTTAGAATCCTGCTAGAATATCATATGCAGAGCTTGAAATCCTGCCAAGGAATGTAGGGTATTTTTTGTTCTTGCGTCTTCTTTACTCCCTCTTTCAAAGAAGATCAAATTATTATTATTATTTTTTAAAAATTATTGCTTTGATTTTCAGAGCAAAGTGAGAGGTCATATAGAATTCGTCTTTCAAAGACACAGTTCAACCCCATTTATATACTTTGATTCTCAAGAGTATCAGTGGAAGATTGTGATTATTTGATCAAAAACATTTCCTCATTCAGAATAGTTTTGCCAGAGTTTTTGTCACTGAAGATATGTAAACCAAATAAGGCTATTTAAACAAAAGAAGATTATAGTTTATATTTTCTCTCAAAGAAATATGCCACATTGGAGATTGTTCTTTATGGTAAATTACCAAACATCATGCTTATGTTTGGACACAGGAAAGAGGAAAAGAGAAAATTTCATCTTTTAATGATTCTTTTCAAAATCACAATAAACAAATAATTAAATGGTAATTTTCTGGCTTTAAAATGCATTTCTATCACAATTGGGTCACACATTTACAATAGTTTCCATTGGAGTACTTTTATGTAAGAAATTCTAGTGTTTCCATTACAAGACCTATTTGTAAGGATTTATTTCTCTTCTGCAAGAATTTACTTGGAGTTGCAAGTGAACATTTCCTAGCCAGGGAATAAGTTCTTCTCACTCAATTTAATTTTTAATTAGTTTGGCCTTTTTATCACCTTGGAACAAAATAAAGGAGAAAAAAGAAATAGTTGGAAATGCAATAGTGAGAAATAGTCTATTGGTTGAGGTATATAATGGCAAAATATTGTATTATATTATAAACATGATAATTCCTTTCTCTTCTTTAATATTGACAGAGGCACATTTTAAGAGTCAACAATGGAATTCCATTTCTGTTCAAAATATATCTAGTATCATCCATTAAAATAAGATTTCTGGAAAGATGATGACAAACAAAATCTGTTTCCTTGCATTATCTTGATGAATATGGATAATCAATGTTTTTGATGATATACCCCCAAATGAGTTTGATTTGTATATGTGATCAAAGCACATGAGACAAAGAACAATACAATTTAATTATTCTTTAGAAATTCTAATATGAAAACAAGTTTTAAAAATCCTAAGTGAAATTATGTTTAATGGGAAAAAAAATGAAAGAGCCACCTTAACAGGAGGACAAAAATATTACACACAGGTCACAAGTTAGATGTACAGTTGAATCCCATATACTTGAAAGAGCTCTTTACTTCTCAGGGGACACATGGGACTATCTGCTATTTGGACTGAAAGGGAATTTAATTAATTCAGTGTAGAAAACAAAAAGTAATGATGATGGAATGAGATTAGAATTGTAGAAGGGAAAGCATGGATATTAAAAAATGACTTTGGGATTTTGAATTCACAGAAGCAGAAACAAATAACGACAACAAAAACCCTCCATTGGTTCAATCCGTCTGAATTCTGTAACATAGAAACAGCCTGAATATAAATTAGTTGTCATTATGCAGTATCTGCAGAGGTCACATCGGGGGCATTTTGCTCAAATTCAGGACATTACAGTAGCTTAGTGAAAGGAGAACACAGAGCACCTACAACTATGGAGCATCTTGGAGGATGTGCACATTGACAGGAGAGGTTAAACACCTCAGAAAGAAAGTATCCTACCAAGTATATGGTCATTAGTGTTAGTATCACCACCACTTTGCTGTAGCAACAATGCACAGGCAAGGAAAATTATTTAGAAAAGAAAAGATAAAAAGAGGATATGAAGACAGTAGAATGTGAGCTCTTCAAAGGGATTGGCAAAGGGGATTGTCAGAAAACAAAAAAGGGGAGAAAGACCCAGGTAATCAGCAAAATTAGGAAAGAAATTTTATGCAAAAGCTTTTACTGTACAACATCCAGGTGCTCTCTGTAGTGAGAACACCATGCTTAGAATTTAGGCTACAACCTATTATTTCCTGCCAAGGTCTTGCTAGCTTAGTTATTCAGCTGATTATGGCTTACCTTTTGGCATTATAGACAACCGTTGAAAGTAATCTGTTCATATACTTAAATTCTTGCAAATATTTAGCAAGTCAAAACTTCCAAAATTTCCTGTGGCCTTAAGAAACGTTAACAGTAAAATTTAAGTTAATGAAATCTGTCTGCCTTTTCCAAAAATTTTTTTCTGGAGCTGCACTATCTAATATGGTAGCCACTAGCCACATGGGGCTTTTAAAATTTAAATTAAGATCGATTAACATTTAAAATTCAGTTTCTCAGTTGTACTACCCACATTTCAAATTCTCAATAGCCACATGTGTTCCTATTGAACAGCACAGATATAGACCATTTCCACCCTTGCAGAAAGTTCTAATGGATAGTATTATTCTAGAGTTTAATGGAACATTTTGATAATATGGTAACTTTGAGTATACAGACTAATGTACAGTACTTTATCCTCACAATATAGAGTGCAGAAATAGGCAATTTCTAAGTGAATAAAGTTTACATTGATGAATATGGGTAAACACATTGCCATGAAGACAATTAAAAAAATTTTCTGGAAGGCTGATTTAAGATGACAAATAGAGACACCTTACTTAGACTCTAAAAAATGTATTTTTTAAAAAATTTCAGAATATTATGGGGTACACATATTTTCTTTACATAATTTGCTTTTGTATAGTTTGAGTCAAAGTTATAAGTGTGCCCTTCACCCAGATAGTGTGCATTGTACCTGTCAGGTGTGACTTTATCCATCCCCTCCTTCTGCCTCCCACCTATTTGAATTTTCATTGAGTTTTACTTCCATATGTGCACATAAGTGTTAATCAATTAGTTTCAATTTAGTATTGAGTACATGTGTTGTTATTCCATTCTTGCAATACTTCACTTAGAAGAATGGTCTCCAGTTCCATCCAGGTTGTTACAAAAGATTTTTTTAATGGCTGAGTAGTACTCCATGATATACATATGCCACATTTTATTAATCCACTCACGTATTAATGGGCACCTGGGTTGTTTCCACATCTTTGCAATTGTGAATTGTGATGCTATAAACATTCGAGTGTAAGTGTCTTTTTTATAAAATGTCTTTTTTTTCCTTTGGTTAAATACCTAGTAGTGGGATTGCTGGATCAAATGGTAGTTCTACTTTTAGTTCTTTGAGGTATCTCCATACCACTTTCCATAGAGGTTGTACTAATTTGCAGTCCCACCAACAGTGTATGAGTGTTATGTCTTTTGCCCACTTTTTTATAAGGTTATTTGATTTTTTTCTTGCTGATTTGCTTGAGTTGCTTGTAGATTCTGGTTATCAGCCCTTTATCAGATGTATAGCATGCAAATATTTTCTGCCATTCTGTAGGTTGTCTATTTGCTCTACTGATTGTGTCCTTGGCTGGGCAGAAGCTTTTAAAAATGTATTTTTAAAACAACAATGACATGGTGCAAGTTGAAACCTCAGAACATTTCTTGATTTCAGAATTTGCATTCTTCCCCTTAATCTCCAGCCTACTCAGAGTAACATTTCTACTATGGTTAATATCACTTGCAAAAATGGGAGAAAACTGTTCAGGTTACTATCAAAGCAAAATTTATCCTTTGATATTTTAATTACAGAGATATGATAGGGATATAATTTTATGTTCAGTCACAGGTTTACAGTTAGATATTGTGATGATTTATGGAAAAAAATCTATTTTAAATGGGATTTATTAAGAATCTTATTTTTTCATTGGGGAATGGATCTAGAAGGACTCTTAAACAGAATTGGTTTTAAAAAGTCACATTCCAAATGGTCTCTAAAATTCACACAAATAAAACGCACAAGAGCATGCTAGAGAAGTGTTTACATCAATTAATGTTCTTATTCTAAAGAAAACACCAATCCAGGGAATTGGAAGGTATTTAGTGAGTGGCTGTAGGCTGGACAGCTTTGGATAAAATGAACTCGGGTACTCAAGATACATCCTGAAGTGTGACAAACTGTATCAATTTTGAATATAGATGTAGGAAGATGGCCAAATCTATCATTTTTATTATGCCATAGACAAATGAACTTTTGTTTTGTATTCTAATTTTTCCCTCCCTCCCTTCCTTTCTTCCTCCCTCTCCCTTTTATAAAACACACTGCCAGTAAATCATGTTGTCCTTTAGATATTATAGAAAAGATTTTGTTCATAAAAGTTTTTCTTTTGAAATTGTATTTGTTAACTTAATCACAATGCTTTTGATTTTTGTACGGACAATCAATCACTTTGCAAATAGACATCTGCTTTTGAGGGACACTCTGTCAGTTGGCACATGTCACTGGGTCTCAAAGCTGGATGCTTCTTAGCATCACATGGGGAGTTTTAAAATAAAATAATGCTTTGTCTCCTACTCAGAACAATTAAAACAGATCCTCTAGGGGTTGATTCAGGACACTGGTATTTTTTTTAAGGTCACTAGTTAATAGCAACGTGCAGCCAGGGTTAAGTGTGGATGAGATCAATTCTTCACTACTACTGGAAGCCCAAACTAAAATGACGTGCAATGCTAATTATACATCATAAAAATCATCTATTTATTTGAGAGACATTATATCTGAAAGAAAAATAACATAGGAAAAATATATTTACATAATTGAATTTAGCTAAAAACAATTTTCTGTTATTAACCAAAAAAAAGGTAGTGTACTCATATTCATCCCTTTTGAAAAATGAAGTTTAAAATATCACCCTCAGCAATAGTAACATGAATTTTAAAATACTTTTTTTTAAACAAGGAAGTTAGATTAGAGAAGAAACTGACAAAAGAAAGGAGATGACGATATCTTATCTCTCAGTAGAATTTTAGTGGCAGTTTGGATAGTAACAGCATTAGACCTTGTAGACTTACGTGATAGAAATATTACCCAGATATTTTTATTTGCATTGACCTCTTGTGCTATAATTTTCAGAGAGAATAGGAAAATGCAAAATATCATTCTTTGTCAGTTTGGGCACCTTGGTACAACTGAGCCTCTTCTTCAATGAATAGTGTGGAATTAAACTCTCTCATGACTATACCCTACGCATGTTAATAATGGGTGTGCCCATACATTCACCACTTCATAGACTGCGTGGTGACATTATTCAAAAACAAACAAATCAAAAACTACCGTATAGTTAGTTATGTAGATCAGAATAAAACAGGAAATGTTTTTCTTCCAAAGTCAGTTAAAAGCAGTTGTTGAGACTAAATGCCTCCATTTCAACCTCATTAGATGGAGTGAATTCAGAAAGCAGCAAACTCAGAAAGGCCATGAACATCAAATTTCTGGCAGATTGGAAAAGAAGTCACAGAATTGGAGGAAAAATACAGGATGAAATTCTCCACTTTGTCTCAGTTTTAAAGGACAGAAATTTGGTAAAAGATGAACAGAAGACTTTGCTACTTTTACAGCTGAGGTACACATTCAGCCTTTGCCAATCATGACTAAGAGTCTCATTAAAGAGACAAGTACCTGCCTGCAGCTACATCCACTAGGCAGCTGCCTTGGGACTCAATCTAGGATAAGAGGTTGCAAACTCTGATGTGGCTTCAAAGAGAACTGTAAGCTCAAGATAGGAGAGCACAGAATTTTATTATGGAAAAGCCAAAGAAGATGGGGTAATGGACACGAGGTAAGTTAAACTATGTCAGGAGTGTATATGGACATATTTGCATTCTGTTACCAAGAGGGACTTTTTCTAGCCATGTTTCTTGGGAATTATGCAGTTGGATTTCGAAAGAAAAGCAAGATTGTGTAAGCGCATTAAAGAATGTTGCTTGGAATGTGTAGATTTTGATTTCCCAGGAATATCTTTATTGCATTTTGTATGATTTTTCAAAACTAGAACCTACAAAGAGGTGAAGACATGTGCTATGAAGAAAGGGAGAGGAAGGCTTCTGGGTCTGCAGAGGCAGAGAGACTGTCATGACCTAAGTCCTCCTTCTTGCAGCTAAAACGCCCTGGACAGGGAACAGGAGCAGGAGAGCTCTGAGAGGTGGTGAGAAGGCAGGCCACCTTGGGGCGCCTAGTGGAGAGTGGAGCCTCCACCTGCCCCACTGAGCACCAGTGGCTGAGTGAGGTGGGGCTTGTTGCCACCCCACTGGAGAGAGAACCCTTGTAAGCTCAGTCATGTGGCGTGGTTGTTGGAAGGTGTCAGTTCATCACAGGTTGCTGCATGGAGGGGGCCCCGATTTCTGTGGGCTCTGGGCAAAGAGCCTTCGGTTCCTGACCATACGCAGGGGCCTTCATAAGGATGCTCACAGCATAGAGAGTTGTTTCTCCTCATATAAGAGATGGGGGGGATGGGGGAGAGGGGAAAGAGGGAGGAGAGAGGGGCAGGGAAGGAGACAGAGAAGAAAGAGAAAGAGCCCAAGGTGGAAGCCACGGTGCTCGTATAACCTAATCTCCAAAGGTAACATCCATCACTTCTGCTACATTCTCTTCCTTGAAAATGAATCAATAAGACCAGTCCACACTCAAGAGGAGATTAGACAAGGGCATGAATGCCAGGTTGTGACCATAGTTAGGTATTTTGTTGTTACTGTTATTATTTTCATCCCATTATTAACAATACAAACAACATTCTTTTCTAAAGATAACTCAAATTTACTGCAGACATCTGTTCTTAAAGGCCAATGGTATGTGCCTGACTAGTTCAAAGCCAACCAGACAGCTAGAATGAGAAGGTATGATATGAAGTGTTATATCTGAACATTGTAACTATTTTCATGTTATTATTTATAATAATATTATTACTGTATAACTTAATCCTTTATTCATTGTCCTTACTGAACTCAATAGATTACCCTAAAATAATACCTTTTTTCTGTTTGTATTATCTTGTTTAACCTCATATTTATGAAAATAAGTATTCTGTGAAATATTAGTAATGAAATGTAACTTTAGATAATACTCAATCTTCTTTTTAAAAAAAGGGCGTTTGAATTATTCATATTTGCAAAGACCTGAGTCTTTTGTTCTTCTTTTGCGCCATTTGTTTTTTCCTTTGATTTTTCTTTCTCATATACTTGCAGAATTATTCTTTATTTCCATTTATCAAGTCGTAACTTTGTTTTGGGGCATTGAAGCACACCTACTTAGCAACAGGTTAGACTTCCAGCAGCCTGTTTCTAATTCGGTTGCCCATAAATCAGGAGACACTAAGTGACCGACGGCTCCCTCTCCTCTCCGTAGCCGGCAACACTGTGACTGCTTTTCAGACGCTCCTGCCTCCTCGGGACGTTCCCCACAGTAGCTGAAAGCCACCTCGCTCCCTTCGGTGAGTTCGTAAATTCCACACAGAGGTGGGGGAGTCCCCTCGTCCTAACCCCTTTTCCACTCGTAGTTTTGTGTCCTTAGCATCTTTAATGCTTGTTTATATGATGGAATCCAGGTCATATCATCCTATATAAAATATTAATTCTATGGCATGGCCTATAAACAGACTTATAAACACTAACCCTTAGCATGACACCTGCTTATTTTCTCCAACTTAATCTCCTGTTACTCTCTACCTTGATTATTTCTCTCCAGCCACATAAATCTTCTTGCATCTCTTTGAACATACCAAGCTCATTCCTGATTTAATGCCTTTGTGCATGTAACTTCCTTCACCGCATCTGTTCCTTTCCAAGATCTTCATATGTCATTTAACTTCTGCCCAAATGACACTTCTTCAGAGAGTTCTTCCCTCTCATTGCTTACAATGAGTCTGTATCCTACATCACTATTCACCACGGTATTATATATTCATGCATCTGTTTGTTCATTGTGTATCTCTCCTGTTAGAATATTAGCTTTATGACAGCAAAGCCTCTGTTCACCGCTTCGTTCACCACTGCCCATAGTAGCTCTCACATATGGCAGATGTTTAGTGATTAAGTACAAAATGTGTTTATATAAACTCTAAACACACAGGAGCTTGGTGAGAAAAAAATGGGTTAATAATCATTGAATGCCAACTTTACACAAAGTCTTGAATATGTTATATATTCCAGCCCATTTAATCCTCATAGTAGTCCTGTAGGTGAGAAGTTGTTGTCACCCTCATTTTATAAAACAGAGGATGTGAGCACTGACTTCTCAAATTAACACAACTAGGAATTAACAGTCGGAATTTGAACTCAGGTTGTTGGGTTGAAAGCTCACATGTTTAGCATTGCACAACACTGAAAAGCAGCATGTGAGAAATGAGACTTAAATTGGGTGTTGAATATTATGTAGAAATGGGACAGACTGAGGGGCCAGAGGAGAGATGTCCATATTACAAGGCAGGGGTTGGGAGCAAGAAGATAATGGAAAAGACTTTGTAAAAATGGCTAATACCACAGTCTAAAAAGTATCCCTGGAGTGGGGAGTGGTGACTTCTAGAGCCACTGCCACAGTCGTCCAGGCTCACTGATGCTTGTAGAGAGATGTCCTCAAAGGCACCAAACGCTTGGTATTTGCCCATTTGTAGGACTTGTCCTGAGGTACGTAAGCCACCCTAGATATGTGATATGACATAACCATATAAGAACTTTTCTTTTAGGCTCTGATCATCATGAACAGAACATTTTTATTATTACTGGTTTCAACTTCCCCAATGCATCTAGAATTTGGGGAAATTATATTTCAGTTTTATATAATTCAATCAAGCAAATACTATAATTATTGTTATTAGCCTATTGCTTGTAACTCTAAAATATTCAGTTTAATTATACTAACTCAAGGAAAACACACATAGTAATTACTAAATATCATTGGCCCCATGGCAGACCATATTTACTTCATCTTTCCTTTTAAAATTAATTTATTTCTTAAACAATGTAAGATCATTAGACTTGGGATATGTTCAGTATATCTTAATATTCTCATTCACAGGCATTTCACAAATACCCCTTACAATCTCCTGCCCCACAGGGAAAAGGATTATAAGTGGTGCATGGGAAATGTCTGTCCATTTCATTTACAGACCTGCAATATCTATTTAAAAGTAGGGAACATAGTCAGGCCTCTCAGAGATTGCACATCCTCCACCCGAATGGTGTTGTGTTGGCAGAAAACACAATTAACTCCTTCATCCTTTGATACCTCTTTGCTCTTTCATTGGCAGAAGGTTTTTGTTTGTCTTTGCTTTCTTCAAGAAAGTTCATTTTTTTCTTTTTTATCCCTTTATGTTTTAATATTCTCTAGCACTGAAATACTCCCTTATAAATTGGAGGGTGGGTCAGCATACAACTTCTCTGCAGCTGTGGTGGGTATGGCAAAAAATAAGTCCTGAATTCATGGATGGGTCCCTTGCTCTCTGAGTTACAGGGTAACATTCACAACCTTATTGAGTCATTGGCTGACATCCTTACCAGGTTTGGAAGTAGCCAGAATGATCAATCTGTTTTACAGATGAAGAAATTCAACGCCATAAGAACATATGAAGAGTACTCATCCAAAATTTACAATACTTAACGTTTAGTGGGTGCTTAACATATGCCAAGCACACATATTATATACAGTGTCTGAGTTACTGCTCATAGCAACCCTTAATTTTGTTTTTACTATTATCACCATTTAAAAATTTGAAGCAACTTAGGGCACTTCCTTAGTTCTGCATACCTAGTAAGTGACAGAGCCAAAATTTAAACTCAGTTTTGTCTGCTTTGAAGACATCCTTTTAATCACTTTTCTTTATTGCCTTTAAGTAAAGGAGAAGTAGAATCTTATCAATGATCAACACATTCATTTATTGGCCATCTAACATAGGAAGGTGTTATCCATACGTTAAGAACTTCAAGAAATAAGATATTGGCACAAGCAATGATAATTAACATTGCTTGACAGTATTTGTTCAATGCCAAAATTTGCTTATTAGGCAACAGGGGTATCCAATGGTGTGTAGAGCAACTTATTCTGGCTCAGGAAAGCCCTTCTTTAAATTTTAAGGAATATTTCAAATTAGTTGTCAAAAACAGATATTAAAAACTAAATTATATAAATTCATACCTAAATCAGTTACATTAAAAACAAAGATTAATACTTAAAACATATTCCTTTTTAATTATTTTACTTTGTTTTGCTATTATGTGTGTTCTTGAGATGATTTACATTGAGTGTTTCTGTATGGTGGAAAAACTACCTAACTGTAGTGCTGTGTATCTCTTCCCAACTCTGTTCAGTGATGTCACAGAAGTAGCCTAAACTAGCCTGATGGGTGTATTTACACCACAGACATTGTCAAACAATATAAATCGGGGCTTTATTTATCATTTTGTTGTTTGTCTAATCTTAAGAAAGTGCTGGAGAAAATGTTAATAAATCACATTAAATAAAAGATGCTTCTTGTACATGACTGTTACATTGTAAGTGGCACAACAATTTAGGACATTTTATTCTAGTATTCAAAAATTTTCATCCAATTCAGGAAAGAAGTTGCTCATATCATTGCCTTGACAAATGAGTAAAGTTTTAATATATATCTTCACTGTATCATTTTCTTCTTACTTGTTAACATAACTAAAAATACCAGCCGATATTTATGTTGGGATTACCCTCCTTTGTCAGTTGCAACCACAGTTTGACTACAGATAGAGGAGTTTGCAAAAGTCAGCAAAAGCATCTGTGAGAATCCATTGGCTATATGGAATTTACAACAGAGATTATTTCATATTTCTGTTTTTGTAAAGTGTGTACTACACATCTCTATATCAAAAAAAATGCACACACACATGCATACCCTTTCCTTGTGAGTCTATTGTTAACCACTGACATCGCCACACCACAAGATTTGGTAGTGAATAAGACAATCATGAGTCCTGTAACCTCTCTTTTCATGGAGCATAGAATCATTCAACTAATAACAGGAAATTTAGAATACTTGGACCATCTAAGTATTCTTAATTTTTGGAGAAAATATCAGTGTGTAAAAGAGCTATCATGAACACTAAAGAGATTTCAAAATTGTTTCTCTCAAAAAATTGCTGCATTTTTTTTTCTGCTTTGAATTTAATATCATCTAGGCTCTAGCAGGAACCACTGGGATAGTTATTAAGAGCCTCGGAGAATCACCAAGATGGTTTTTTCTCTTTGATCTTGAGAAAATGCAGCAGGGAACTCTCCTATCTGTGAAGAGCCAGTGACCCATTCCCCACCACTGGATGCCCTGAGGTGGCCAGACCATGTACAGGTGTCTCTGCAGAGCAAACCATTGCAGCCGAGTCATGCGACTGCAGAAAGCCTAGCTTTGGGGTCTGCGAGGGGGTGTTGGGACTAAGGCAGCACAGCACCGTGGAGAGCTTCAAAGCCTTCCTCTGGCTTCTGGAAGTCCTTCTCCTACCAAGACAGGAATGGGAGGAAGAACTCGGCTCTCAGCAACTCATGCTTTGCCAGAAACATTTAGCAAGTTGTAGCGCTCCTTTCAATAGTGAAACAGGCTTTTGTAGCAATTAATAAAGAGTGAAGGGCACAGTTTATATAAGCAGTGAATATATAAGTGAGTCTAGTCTAGTTCATGTTGGACTGGAGTAGTTTCTGAGGAAGATTATTTGCTTCACATAGGAATATATAATTTTTGGGAAATAACCTAGCATGTCATTTGGCAATGGCAAAGAAAATTTGGTTCTGCTCTTAGGTAAAATGGATAGAAATTATTAATGATATTTTAATAGCTTCTAATGAATTAAATTGAGCATTATTTTTATATGTTAAATTTTTTTTCATTTTAGGTTACTAAGTCTGTATTTCAGCAAAATGAATATTGTTTTAGTTTTTACAAGGTACATTCCCACGCCTATTGCCTCCCCAACACATTTGAAATCTGAGTTAAAACAAAATGTTTTACACTGCTGTGCCTCATTCTTGTACCTAAAGAGAGAGCTAATAGACACCCTTTGAGTCAAAAGGTCATAATGAGCTAGAAAGATTGGTCAAAACCTACAATGATGACATTTAATTAGGTGAAGTACAAAGTCCCTTCCCAAGTCCAAAACCTGTGTAAATGTATGAAGTGTTGTTTATCCACAGCTAACTATGTAAGCTTGATACAGTTCATCAGGACGGTGTGGAAGCCAATACGCCAAGGCAATATTGGCACTAATGATACCGCACAAAGAATATTGAGCTCTGCTCCTTTCTATATTGACAAAATGAAAAACTTCCAAAAGCAAGAAGACCAGAATGATAGATGGCCTATAAAAGAAAACATGTGTATGAAAGGCTTAAGGCAGCAGTCCCCAACCTTTTTAGCAGCAGGGACCAGTTTCATGGAAGACGATTTTTCCACGGGTGGCAGGGGAGAGGGGATGGTTTTGGGATTAAATGTAAGCACATTACATTTATTGTGCAATCAGACCTCTCTGCTAACGATAATCTGTATTTGCAGCTGCTCCCCAGCACTAGCATCACCACCTCGGCTCCACCTCATATCATCAGGCATTAGATTCTCACAAGGAGCGCACAACCTAGATGCCTCACATGAGCAGTTTACAGTAGGGTTGGCACTCCTATGAGAATCTAATGCCACTGCGATCTGACAGGAGGGGGAGCTCATATGTCGATGTGAGTAATGGGGAGCAGGGAGAGGCTGTAAATGCAGATGAAGCTTCGCTTACTTGCCCGCTGCTCACCTCCTGCTGTGCGGCCAGATTCCTAATAGGCCACAGACCAGTACCAGTCTATAGCCCAGGGGCTGGGGACCACAGGCTTAAGGAATTAAGGATGTTTGGATAGCACAGACAGAAATAACTCTAAGCTTCCTTTCAATATTCGAACTATGTTCAAGATGAGACACATAAATGTGTGGCTCCATATTACAAAATTTTAAGTGACTGGGTGTAACATTCAAAGAGTCAGCTTTCAGCTTAAAGGTGGAAGAACTCATGGTAAATCTCTCTGAAGTAGAATGGGTTTCCACACTTGGCTATGTGTTCTCCATCATTAAAGGGATTTAGGCAACAACTAGACAATCATTTTGTAGAGGAACTTAAAGCCTCAAGAGTTGACCTAGAAAGCATTTGTTCCTTTCAGAACATCAAGTCTGTATTTCTGTAAAATCCTACTCAGATGTCAAGACCCAGAAATCATCACAGCAAGAGAATTGGGTTATAATGCAGGTTATGCAGAAAGTTGAGATCAGAAAACTAGGAAAGGAAGTTTGCACAGCACACATGCACACACATACACACATATACATACACACACAGAGAGGGAAAAAGAGAGAGGGAGAGAGAGACAGACTAGGGGAAGAGGACAAGGCAATGATGAAATATATGTTGTCAGATATTGGAAGTCCATGTGGAGAACCAGAGCTACGAGACCCAAGGGTATGAGAAGAGGGAACACAAGATTAAAGAAAAGCAAAAAGGTGCTTCTGGGAAAATATGTACAGCAACATCCTTATTTAAAAGCAGCTTAAACATATCTATTGGAATTTCATATCTAGAAATATCTTCTGTTTTAAAGATGGTCCCCAGAGGATGGGAACCATGTGCACGACTCTATGCATTGTCACATTTTTAATGACACCTTCCCTTGATCACACTCTCTGCAAAAACCACTGTCTGCCTTGCACTTCTGCAACTCCAGAATTCTTTCTCTACATCAGAAAAAAGTGTGCCCTATGCCTCTGTTGCTGCTGGTTAGATATGCCTTTGTCGTCTACATGCTGACAAGCTCTTTGATGTAAAGGATGTCACTTTTTTCATCTTTGTCAAGCAGAGTGTCTTATAAATGGTGGGTCTTCCGTAACTATTTTATGTGGGCTCAGCCGGGAATCGAGAGTCCCCAGGATCCCTGTGAAGAAATGAACTCATGCTCTCTAGATCCTCTTGTTTTTGTCAGTCAGAGGTCAGGAAAAATTGCAAATATTGCTTACAATATACTCAAAATTGGTCCCTAGGCATACCTGTGTGTCCTGTGAGCCTGCAGTAATGCTCACGGGGCACTGACTGGTATGAGGACATTGCTGGAGTGAATGTGTAAGTGAACACACTTTCTTCCTCTGTCATTTGTTCAGCACTAGAGCTGACATAGGAAAAGAAATAAGAGAATCATTAGAAGGAGACTCAAAAATGACAAGTCTATTCACACAGATACTACCAGAACTAAAATTAGTTGTGAAGCTTCCTGCTTTCAATGGTTTATGTTTTCATTAAGGTAGAGGAGGCACATATGGTCATCTTAACTTGATAACCAATTCATTAGTTTATCATTTAGCATCTGTGAGTAGTAGGGGTTAATGTGGAGCTTATAGATGCTTCTAGAGAGGTAATAACATTTCCTATCTTCAAGATGTTTGAAAGTATGATCTATGTATAAAAAATACATACATAACAATGAATTCCACAGCAAAAGCTCCATGACAGCAAGGACTATACCTGTTTCACTCACTGCTTTACTGCCATTACCTGCTACTTGATAGGAACTCAATAAACATTTTCTTCATGAATGAATTAATGATATCAGAAAAGGGACATAGCCCTGAGACATGGAAGAGACATGGAAAGTTTCATAGAGAAGACAGAATTGGATGTGGTCCTTTGTATTGTATCTTACATATGTAAGCTAAGATAAGGATAGAAGTTAAAATGAAATTGAGTTCAATTATGTTTACAGCTAAACTCAGACCTAACTGTCCCATGATCTCCCGGTTAGGCAAGCTGTAATTAGGTAAGATATCCTGGATGAAGTCACCATTAAAATTATTACAGACTGTGAAACAGTCTGCTGTAAATGGCTGTGAATGCATTCCACAAGACTGAGATTTAAAAAGGTCCCCCTTTTATCATGCATTGACCCCATTTGTATCATAGATTCTACATGATGGAAATAGAATTCTGTTACACTTTGAAAGTCAGATAAAATTATTTTATAAGGACAATATTCTGTTAAAACATGAACTTTTCCAACTTCAGTGCAACTTTCCTGCAGAGTTTTATTTTTCGGAGCTCTCATGAATTTATATTATAATAAAATTCTCCACTCTGATTTTCTAGTCCTGTTTCTGTCATTCTTTGACTTAAAAATACAAGCAGAGATGCTTCACAGACAGACTGATCTGTTGGTTTATTTCAGTATACTTCAGCAGGCCATGATAACGTCCCCCTCTCTTCGTTGCCATTGTATTTTTTCAGTCCATATTTTAACTCAGGTGATCTGGACAACCTTGATTTTCTGAAATGACACACGTAGCTGCTGCGCTGGCTGTCACGACTCAATGGCTCTTTTCTTTTCCTTCTCGGGGTCTCGGTTAACCACATTCCCCAATCCCCCTTTGTAGTCAAGTGGTGCCATGAGCCTGGCTTCTGGCCAATGAAATGTAAATGACGCTAATATACTTCTCTTCCATGTCTGGCCCATAAAAATCTCTCATACACAATCCCGTATTCTTTTCTGTCACATTTCAATGATGGTTGTTTCCACAAGACAAATACAGCCTGGATCCCTGAATCACTTCTTAGAGGAAGGTCACCTGACCTGTACTGAATGTTAGAGGCACTCTATTGTGTTGAGCCCCTAAAATTTTGGATTGGTTTGTTAGAGTATTTGGCCCATCCTAACTAATCAGTTGATAAAATTAAGAAGTAAACAAATACAAATGTATTAAACTTACAGAGCTGTTTTCTGAGGTTCCCAGAGGAAGGATGTAGGTGACATTCAGGGTGGAATTAAATGGAAATCTCTCTCTCCTTTTAGCTTCCCTCTGCTCTGTCTCTACCCTAATGTACCTTCCAAACTCTAGCATACCTTTTACCATGCCTCATATTACCCAGTGCCTTTGGTGGACAATGTTGATCTATTCTTTTCCTCCCCCAACCCTATGAGCAATTATTTTAATTTTGATGTACACTCTGACTCATGTACTTTGGGAGGAGCTGCCCCTGTACTCAAATCCTTACTATAGTCAAGTTCAAGTATACTCACAGGATCTAAATGAGCCAATCAGGTAAATCTCAGAACTATTGCTTGGGAGCCTGGAACAGTGGCTCTCCAATTCTCTCTATTTTCTCTCTCTCTCTCTCTTTTTTTTTTTTTTTTTGTCTACATGATATATAGGACCTGCTGTGAGTACTTTGCTACCTGGAGGTAAACAGCCTGTGAATGAACCAATAGGTATGGAGGTTGTAGTGTAGAAAATGAAAGAAGACACAGACCACAGAGGCAGTAGCCACCAGGTTCAGCTGACCCTAGAGACTGACTCACCTCCAGACTTTCAGTTACTTGAGCAAATAAATTCCTTATTTGTTTAACAAAAGAAATGATAAATATATCAGGGGAAAAATATCTCAACTACTGCAGTTTCAATGTGGAAATTTCAAGTTTTAAAGGCATAAGGACTTTCCTTTTTTCGTTTTTTCTCCATTTCAATAAAGTATCCAGGCACGGAAATATATCTGGGGCAACAAATCACATTTACTAATGTATTAATATTTGTTATTTCCTTATTTGCTTAGAGCTCACATGTATTAATTAATTAATTAATTGATTAATTAAATTGAGCAAGCTTCTATACATTATTATAACAAGCAAAGCAAGCTATCTTGAAGACCATATGGAAGTTGTAGTATTTCTTTTAGACAATGTTCACAGTACACAGCAAACCAAAATAATAGTCCCTTCCGTGTATCTACTCCCCTGGCAGAGCTCATTCACTTCCAAAATAAACTAGATAAGGTTACAGAAAATAATTGTTCCCTCCAACAAACATGATTACATACATGCAGAAATGTTACATTACCATAAGAATAAACACTATTTATAAAAATATGTCACTTAGGCTACCTTATTGGGTAAATGCTCCAATCTCACAATTTTTCCAGTATTATCAGGGTAAGAGACATACCACAGAACTTTTAAAATAAGCATCTAGAACAGGGGTGGGGAACCTCTTCATGTTGGAAGGCCACATTAATTTACTGCAATCAAATAAGGGTGCATTCAAGAAACTTTAATTAGATACACTTAAAAATGTACATCATTTTGTAAAAATCTAACTACTATGTACTTAATAATTTCAAAAAATGAAAACTGTTTGTTAATTTTAAAGTTAACCAACCTTTTAATGACTTTGTTCTGTCTGCTTGTTGTTGGAAAGCATTTGAATATTTGGTTGCAGCATGGAGGTCCTTTGGTTTCAGTTGATCCTTTAGATGGGTACCAGTCATTTGTGACCTTAAGGCAATCTTGATTAGGGTTAGGTAGGAGAATGTAGATTCGCAACAATAAGTGGTCAAAGAGCAAGAAAGCATTTTTTGGGCATGTTGCTGAATGTGTGGGTATTCTACTGCATTTTTCCATATTTCAATTGGATCTTTCTTAGCATGAAACAATGACTTTAAAATGTCATCTACTTAGAGCTCAGTCAATTCCATCTGTAGTTCTTTAGATGCCTTGGTGATATCAACTAGGTGAGGCTGAAATGCTAATTTGAGTGTGATGTCATGATTCTCAAAGTCAGTGAACCTTTCATTGTATTCTCCATTTAATAGGTCTATGACAGCTGCATATTCTTCAAATGATTCACATATATCATCCTGTTCATCAATGACCTTTGCTAACTGGGGAAAATATTCATCCAAAATTTCCTTTTGAAGAAGGTCTTTTGAAAACAGATAGCTACCTAAAAAGAAAGACAGATTTTTTTTAAATGCTTGGATTTTTTGCCACATATCATATAGAGACTTAGTTTTGCCTTGCAAAGAAATATTCAAGTCATTTTGATTTGACGTGATATCACACAGAAATGCTGCATTCCTATAGAAATTGTCTTTCAATAATTCATATTGCTGATTCTGTTCTTCATAAAATTTAACTATCTGTTCTTGCAGAGATAAAATTTTGGCTAACACCCTGCGATAGCCAATGCACTTTAGAATGATACAGCAAATCCACACTGAATACCTCAACTTCAGCATGTTATGAAATTGATGATGCTGTGTTGTATTTGTATGAATATAGTTAATAATACTTATAACTTGTTGCAAACTGTCACTTAAAATAATAGCTTTAGCACAAAGATTTTGCTGATGCAAGATACAATGGAAAGAAATGAGAGCATCTGGATCTGTTAATAGTTTTTTTAATCTGTGCAATAAACCCTTCATATTTTCCTGTCATGGAAGGTGCACCATCTGTACATAAACTCACTAAATTTACCAAATTCAGTCCAACTTCATGACATTTATCTTGAAAATTGTTGAAGATATCTATTTCCTGTGTTCTGTTTGCAAGAGTACCCAAAGGGAGTAACACTTTGTAGCAAAGAAAATCTTCTGTTATGACCTGAATGAAGTACAAAACCTGTGCTGAGTCAGTAGTATCAGTTGATTCATCCAAAGTGATTGAATAACCTATATTTTCCTTTTGAAGTATCACACAAAGTTGTTCTGTTAAGTTGAAGGCCAATTCCTGCTGCCGATCAGTTATGGTTCTCCTTGAAAGAGTCAGTTTGTACTTTGAAACGTTATCAGGGTCTAAGCATCCTACAACTTCAATAATGCATTCTTTCACAATTTCTACATCACTGAATGGCTTCACTTTTTTCCCGAGTATATAAGGTACCTTGTAAGTTGCTTCAGTGCCATTATTTCAAGCTCTTATTGCTGCTTGAAAGAATTGTCTTTGCTTTTGCTTTTCATTTTATGCATTTTGCTTTAATTTCTGCAATACAACCTTTGGTATCTCTCGCTCTAATTTAAAATATTTGTGGTACTTATGAGTGTTATAATGCTGATGAGCATTGAATTTCTTTAATATTGATATTGCAGTATCACAAAGCAAACAAATCATCTTATCTTTAGCAGAAACAACATTACAATTCCCAATCCTTGTTAAAAAATCTGTTTTCTTCCTCCAGGGTTCTCTTGGTCTTCTTTGACATGATGGGCTGTTAAGGAGACAGAATTAAAAAATACTGTCGAGCTGTGCAACTATTCACAAATTCCACTTTGAACAGAAACACAGTGCACCATTGTCAAAAGCTGATAACAGACTGGTATACTCAACCCCCATAAACTCTTGCCAACCAGTCTTATGCGGTAGTGACACCAGTGAGGCTGGGGAAGTTAGAGCTAAATCATGAGTGTAGCAGCCATCAATTTAGACCTTATGGCTCACTAATGTTCTAATTGTGCCGGTCAATCTGGGAGGATTATTTCATTGAAACTTATTTTATTCTTTGGTATTTTAAATACATTCATTTTAAAAATAAAATATAAATATAAAAGAAAAACAAAAAATAAAAGGATTTGTTCTGTAAAATTTGGATTCAGTCAAAAGGCTGCACTTAATAAGGACCTGTAAGGCCACATGTGGCCTTAAGGTGCAGGTTCCCCAACCCTGGTCTAGAATAATTTTCATAAGAAAGAGATATAATTGGGTGGATTGTATGGATGGAGCATAGCAGCCATAAAAATAGGTAGTAGCCTACATGCTCAGGAACTTCAACAAATCAAGATGGTTTTTGTAATAATCAAGCAAAGATTCATAGACATATAAGTTGCATAGCCCACAGGCTCTATCTTTCTCATTCTTGGGCAAGATCACCGTGCTGGACATGGGTTACCTCAATATATGATGAAAATTAAACTGACAAGTCACTTTACAATGTCTGCCATAATTGTCATGTATGTGTGTGGTGCCCAAGATATGAATAGCAGGAGCAATGACATTAAATAAGTAGCAAAGGTGAGAAGAGGCCAGACAGGGCTGGTGACCATCTGTCCTGGCTTGCTGGGGACTTTCCAGGGACTTTAGGGAACTTTAGTTTCCCTGGAAACTCTTTAGTCCACTGCAGACCAAGATAGCTGGTCACCTGAGGAGGACTCTTATTAACCTAGCAGCTAGGCTCCACACCTTGTATGTAAACACATAGGCTCCCAATGCCCCACAAAATAACAACACACACACACACAAATAAACTCACAGCAAATGTGTCTATGAATCTTTGATTGATTATTATAAAAACCATCTTCATTCATTGAAGTTCCTGAGCATGCAGGCTACCCCATGATTTTATGGCTGCTATATTCCACCCATACAATCTATCCAATTATATCTCTTTCTTAGGAAAATTATTCTAGACCCTTATTTATAAATTGTTTTTTTCATAAATACAGAGGTATGCATGAGAAAAAAAGAACATCGCAGCAACCTTCACCCCAACCCAACATCAGTTCCTACTCCCTGCATGAAAAAGGATAACCATTAATAGTTTGATTTTATTCTGGTTATAATATGTATTTATCTGATTATTGAGATTAAATATCTTTTCATATTTTTTTACCAATTACTTTTCTGTCTGCACATAACTTTTTCCAACTTTCTATGGAGTTGCTTGTCTTTTCCACATTGATTTGCTGAATTTCCTTCTATACTATTTTCCATCTAACCAAATTTGGTTATTATTAATGCTAACATACCACTTAGTTCTCTTTGTTCACTACATTTTTAAAAAAACATTAATATAATGGCTAAATGTCAAAATTCTCTTTAAACAATAATTTTAAGGCATGCCACAGACCTTACATTTTCTAAGTTAAAACATATTTAAAGAAATTATTATAATTACTTTGATCTATGAATATGAGGTAATTTTGCCCATGTAATTAATATCTTGAAAATTTTCTCTTTCATTTCACGATGAAATTACATAAACATAGACTAAATACTTTAAGTATTTCTAAAGTATTTCATAAGAAATGAACAATGTAGTGTCAGTGTAGGGAATTATAAAACCACAGAATGGATATAATTCGGATTTTATCTAGGTGTTGGGAGGTCACTATTTCAGATGGTTTCTCGTTTCTCCTCTGTACTCCTGAAAGTAGCATCAAGTGTTATAATCTTCATTCCTAAGATCAGCTAATAAGACACAGTAAGGTTAAATGCTCTTGCAAAGCAATCTAGCAAAAGGGAAGGTTCAGTGACCAGGGCGATGTAACGTACAAATTGTATAAGCAAGCTGAAAGGATCGTGTAAATCTCCTCTGTCCGTTTGAAGAGCTACTTCCTATCACACTGGTGGGTGTTAGCCACCTGGTCAGTCCCAGGCTTACTTTGGTCGGGTGCAAAATACTTACATGTGTTTTTTTGTTTAAGTGAAAACCTGTCCCTATTATTTTATCCCCCTAAAATCAATGAAACTACATTTTTATTGTACAAAGGGATAGGAGGTTGTTCTCTATAAGTTAACAGACTGCTTTGTATACACTTATCCTGGCAAATAGATGGCTTCTTATATTGCTGATAGTAAGATTTTACTCTGTCGCACAGACGTCTGTGTTCTTTGTTGGCATCCATTTCTTCTTACTTAGGTTGTTCCCCCATTGCTTTAAGTTTCCCATCGTCTTGTTTGTGGGCTTCATTTTGTGGAATTAGATATGTATAACTGTATGTGTATGCATGTATCTATAGACAGATAGATATACATATACATAAATACATACTTTAGGAATACGGAATTATATAGTGTCACAGGAAAAGCACATACCACAGAAGTTGAACAAAGTCCCAGCACTTCACAATGCAATTTCTAACTGTTAAAAGAAAAAGTACATGAAACATTATGCACAAAATCACTTATGCAAATTACTAACAAAATTCCTTCCTACTACTCAATGATAGTACAATTTTTTTCAGGTTAGATTCACTCTGAACATTTCCCAGAGATATGTATGACTGCAGCATCAGCCTGGGCGATCCCGCAATGCCTCCATTTCTGACATGGTGTGTGCAGTACAACCTGGCCATTAGTGACCCTAGGACCCAGCCCATTCAACTTTTTACACCAGGATGTTTACTGAGCAAGTGCTACTTCATGTCCTAATCTGTCTTGTTTTACACCTGGGTTAATTGAGGTCCTCAAGTCACGTATTTTACTGTGGGGCCATTCCTAGAATTCTGGTTTCCCCATGATCACTGGGCTCCTGGTCAAGGCTCCCTCCACCTACCTTGTGTGTTTTGTTTTCATGCACAATCCATCAGTCAGTCAATGCACGCTTACTGATCACCCATGTGTCTAGCAATGTGATAGAAGCCAATTTACTGTTGGTCAATATAGAGCGTATCATCTAGCTGGGAATGTAGATACCAAATAAAAGTTGACTAATAAAGTATGGTCAAGCATAGTGATACAAGAAGTACAAGTTGATAAAGGAGGGTATAAAGGGGGAACTGGAGGACAGATGAAAGGTTGCCGGGGATAAGGAGGGAAGGAGATGGTGGGGGGCATGGCTATGAAGAAGCGACAGGGATGATTCTTATGGATGGAACTGTATGTTTTCTGTGGGGGTATATATAGTGGTCCCCCCCATTCAAGGGGGATATGTTCTAGGACCCCCCATGGATGCCTGAAACTGCAGAGAGTGCCAAACCCTATATATACACACTATGTTTTTTCTTGTATTACATACATACCTATGATAAAGTTTAATTTATCAATTAGGCACAGTTAGAGATTAACAGCAATAACTAATAATAAAATAGATCAATGATAACAATGTGCCAGCATCACTACTCCGGTGCTTTGGAGCCATTCTTAAGTGAAATGAGGGTTACCTGCATGCAAGCCCTGCACTGTCAGGACAGTCAGTCAGATAACCGAGAAGGCTACAAGTGACTAATAGGCTGGTAGCATAGGCTGCGTGGACAGAGGGATGATTTGCATCCTGGGAAGGACAGTGTGGGACAGTGAAAGATTTCATCACACTACTCAGAATGGTGTATAAACTTATGAATTGTTTATTTCTGGAATTTTCTATTTAATTTTTTTGGACCACAGGGAAAGCAAAACCACAGATAAGGGAGCACTACTGTACACAAAGATACCTATGTGATAAAAATGTATACGATGAAACACACACAGGCACACACAGATGAGTGGGTGTAGGCCAGTAGAGACATGATGTGATTGATGGACTCTATCATTGCCAATATCCTGGTTGTGATATTCTAATCTAATGGTTTTGTAAGATAATACCATTGTAGGAAACTGGGTAAACGATTAATAAGATCTCTCTGTATTATTTTTAAAACTGCACGTAAATCTACAATTATTTCAATAAGAAGCTCAATTAAAATGGGAGGGTGCTAGTTTAGTCTGGTGAATTAGATAACATTCTTTCAAGAGTCATATTTAAGCTAAGACCCACAGTGCAAGTTAGGTCAATTAGAAGTGGGGGCCAAAGTGATGGTATTGCAGACAAAAGGAGCACATGATCAAAGGCCCTGAGGCGGGGAAGCCCAACTGGTTGGAGATGCTAAGAAGAGTCCAGTTTGTCTAACAGAGAGAGAGCAACATGGAAGCCTCACGGTGAGTTTCAAGAGTGAAGGGCCAGATTTTTTAGGGCACTGAAGCCATAAAATGTATTTTCTTTTATTTTTCTCTGAGACTAATCTGTTTTAAGAAGAAGAGTGATATGATTAGGTAAGTGTTTTTTCTATTATCTCTCTGGCTGAAGAGTGGAAATTGAATTAGAAATTAGGGAATTGTGGGTGGGAGTACTTTAGCAGCTATAGCAACAGTCAAGGGAGTCCACTAGCACTAAGCAAAATGATGACAGTGTGGATGGAGAACAATGGATGGATTTGGGAGGTATTTAGGAAGAAAAAGAAATGGACTTGGCAATTGATTGGATAAATTTAGGTCTTGGGGAGTGGATAGTTTTACTGACTAAAACCACAAACACCTGAAAAAAGACAGGGGTCAAGGGATCAGATCATAAGATTGATTTTGGAAAAGCTTTGGAGGTGAGTGTGTTTGTGGTATTTTAAAATAGGCCTCTATATAAAAGTTTGAATTTATTTTATTTCAGTAGGTGAATTTCTGTGTAGCAAATCACCCATAGTTCTTAGATTCATGTTTAGACACATAATAACTGAGTCCTTTTTTTCCCCACTAAACATGTGATAATAGCATGTCACCCAAAGACGTTAGAGCAGGTGAATTGTTGGTCCATGTCAGGCAAGAGGGAAGAGGGAAAAGACATCTGCAGAGTGAGGAGAGAGGGAAAGCATGTGTGATGTTACTAGAAATTCTATGTTATTATATGAGGAAGAAATGTTTCCTATGGTATCACTTTTAATTGTGAATGATGTATGATTATTTGAAACTAACCAGCTATATAAGGCCATAAAACTTTAAAATTTCTATTCTTCAAATAATCAAACTTTTTTTCAGAATATTGAAAATTTAATTTCTCTCTATCTCAAACTTTTGGTCATTCCTTCAACTGACTTATTAACAGTTTCCAAGAGCAATTTCCCAAAGGCCAATTTTATTGCAATTTCATTTCTTGAGGCAATACATGCACTATACACCATGTTCATTTTTAAAGTGTGGCTCAAAAAACTATAAATTTATAGAAAAACTATAAATTTTAATACTTACATAAAATATTGCACATAGTCTGATAAATGTTCACCCAAAGCTATTGCTTCTATTATTATGAGCTTTTAAATAATTAGAGAGAAGACATTACTAATCACTATGTATACAACTGCACATACTTTATGATTTATAAACTGGCCACAAAGGAACAAGCTATGATTTCTCATGAACAGAGAAGCCTGCTAACAAGGTTCCTGTCCAGCACTTCTAACTGTCCCTTGCCACTCTGACCTTCTTTCAGTTCCTTGTACACTGAAGGTGTACACCATCCTGTCTGGGCCCAAGCCACATGTCCCCGAGGCTGCTCCTAGCCAATGACTGAGTGTGGCAGGGGTGCTAGTCCCAGACAATTCCTGCATGACAGGGCTCCTCTGGGGACAACGTGTGCTCAGGGGCTCTCCGTCAGCCCTGCCCAGGCTTTCTCAGCACCGTCCCCTTCCCACCTGGTCATTTCAACTCTGCTTTTTCCATAGCCAGTTCCACTCAGTCCTTTAAATCTCAAATCCTATAACTCCCCTGATCTAAACTAGGTCTCCAGTGTGACAAGTCAGCACGGCCAGTTGATCACCCTTATTGCAACTGCCGCATGATCTATCACCTCATTATGTCTCTCTCTCCTTCTCTCCCGTCTATCCATCTACTGCTTTGTCAATTTTCTCTATGAAAGCAGAGAAATTCTCTTCTTTATCATTATTGTACCCTCTGGACTTAGGATTGTGCTAATATGAAGTTGATCAAAGATTACGTATTGAGGGGGTGAATGGAAGAGTGAATAGTTTAAAGGTTTTTCAAGATGTTTGGTAGGATTTTAAGTTTAAAAATAGAAGTTTATATTTAAAGATAAGTTTAACTATGAAATTAAATTATGTTAATTAAATGAATTTTCTGTGCAGCTTTAGTCACGGAGAAAAATAAGGAAAACTGGAAATTTTGTTGACAGTTCTGTGTTTTTAAAAATTTTAAAGGCAACATTAATGGTGCAAATTTTAAGTTGTATATTCTTGGGTACATTATGAAACATCTGTCTCAGTTTTCTTATGTATAAAATAATAATATTATTCTTTATTGTTCGTTTTTGGTAGACAGAATTCTAAGATGGCCCCATGACCTCTACCCCAATGTTACTGCCATGATTATGTTATGTTACATGATGAAAGGGATTGTGCAGCTGTAATTAAAGTTACTAATCATTTGACCTTAATATAGGGAGATTATCTAGGTGGGCCTAACTTAATCATATGAGGCCATTAAAAGTGTAGAGTGTAATAAATTCTGGGCTTTGCAGATGGAGGGGTCACAAGACAAGGAATGTGGGAGGTCTCTGGAAACTGAGGGTAGCTCTCAGCTGGGGGTCTGCAGGAAACAGCCACAGACAACTGAATTTGCCCAACAACCTGAATGAGTTTAGAAGAAGACTTGAGCTGCAGATGAGAAAACAGCCCGGCTGACACCTAATTGAGACCTTGTGAGACCCTGAGCTGAGAACCCAGCCAGACCGTGTCCTGGCTCTAACCTATAGGGATCGCAAAATAGTAAGGGGGTGTTGTTTAAGCAGCAAAGTTTGTGATATCTGTTAGTCAGCAACTGAAAATGAATATGTGGTTTTAAAGATGACCCGATACAACAAAGGTAAACCCTCTCTAGTCTTGTGCCTGCACAAGTGTGTGCTTATTAAATGTGGTTCCTTCCCTTCTCCTGCTTTTGGACCTTTATTTTGCTGTTCCATAAATCACATATACATCACACTGTAATGTCAAACCTAGGCTTCATGGCAACTTATGCTTTGTCAAGGAATTCTGACATATGAATTAATATGAACACATAACTCTCCATACTTTATAAATAAGAATAATCATGAGACCTCTAAGACTCACGTTTAGGCAGGTCTCCTACCTCTAATCCAGTGCTTGGGTTTTAGAAGGTGACTGCACTACATTTTCAGACCCTTTGCAATTAAATAAGCGTGAAAGTACATAAAAAGACATGGATATCTCCATATCATATTTATACTTATATATAATAACACAAACACAAATATACACACACACACACACATATAAAATTAACATGTTTGCTGACAAAATAAGCAGACCTAAGAAATTTTCAAGAAAGAGAAATTCATTGTCAGTGTTTTTGGGGGATATCTGTTCACTTACATTTGATGGTTTCCTGTAAAATTCTGTGCATTTTACAACTATAATGAAGTTAGTTTGCTTAATCATGCCTGTTTTGTATAATATAGTTCATGCAATGATTTTGTAGGCTCATCAAGAAGCTATAAATTAGTATTAAAATATATTTTCAGTCATCTAAGAGTTGCATCCATTTCATAGGCCATCAAAATAATCAAAAGTCCTTGAAAAAACTTTCAGGCAAGGAAACAAATGCTATAAATCATAGGTTGCTTTAAAATGTCAACACATCTGTGGAAGTTTTAAAATTAAGGAAAGCCAAAGTCATATAAGCTACAATATAGAAATGAGAATAGGAAAGGTATTTGTATGTTTTCATGAATGGGAAAATATATGGCATTAGCATGCCTTTGATGGGGTTCAGGACATGCTACTTGCAAACACGGCAACTTGATATTTGAGGAAATAGCATTCTGAGCTTCCCCAGAAGCAAGTCATAGGACTGTTCTGTGAGAAGTGCTTTCCGTATATACACAGGAAAGGAGCAGAAGACACAGTGACTCCAAGAAGAATCTAAACAGGCTTTGCTAAGTTTCCCCAAGTTCATTACCATTAAATCATAATTTTTTGTCCTCCTAACATATTTCTCCACAACTGTTCACTCTTCATCAAACCTAGCATAAAAATATTCAGGTTTACCTCTTTTGAGGGGTCTTTGCCCCCTTATGAAGGCTCCTGTGTCACATAAAATTTATATTAAATAAATGTGTATGCTTTTCTCTTGTTAGTCTGTCTTTTTTATAAGGACCTCAGTCATGAACCTAGGATGGATGAGAAAAAGATATTTATCCTCCCCTACAATACAAATTGCATGGAAAGTTATGAGTTCATGGCATCATGCAACTTGTTTTTTTCAAGAAGCTTTGGAAAGTTTACACATACCACTGTCTACGTCACAGCCATTTTATTAATCTTATTCTCAAATTTAACTTCCTTTTAAACAATGCCCAAGGATTATCAGAAAATACACCAAGAATCAGACCATCACAAGAGCCTGTCCTAGAGGAGGTGCTCAGAACATGTTGTTCTTGTTGTTCCTGATGATTGAATAACCATTTTTAAGAGAATCTTCTTTAGCACATATATCAGGAGAAGGAGAAGGAGAGAAACATTATGTAGTAGACACTGCACAGAATGCACGAGGAGCTGCTTTTACATTTTGAGAAGGAATGTTGTGTCTGCAGATTAAGTGAGTGACATATGAGCACAGTGAGATGCAGCTATAAAAATACTGCACTTCTGCAGATTATTCAGCTCCATAGCATTTTAAAGAATAAACTGGCATGTGGTATTCAGAAATGGAATACTCTTAATTTTCCCTGTTCTTCTCCCCTGAAGCTGGTCATAAAACCTAGGAAGAACGTTCTGAGCTTCCCCAGAAGCAATTCACAAGACTGTACTGTCACAGGTGCTGTCCCTATGTTCAGAGGAAAGGAGGAAGATCCAGAGACTCCAAGATGAATCTGAACAAATAGGCTTTGCTGAGTTTCCCCAAGTGACAAATGTGGGGAAAAGAAAGTGGCAGCAATCTCTGCCAATGGCACTTATATCCATAAGCCAAAAAATTTTAACAGATTTTTGTAGCACAATACAACACAGTTATTCTGAGCCATCATTTCTTTAGGTGGCAATGTGTCTTGGAGAGTGTTACGGACTGAATGTTTTTGCCCCTACCCAAAATTCATATTTTGGAGCCTTAATACCCAATGTGATGGTTTTAGGAGGTGGGTCCTTTGGGAGGCAATTAGGTTTACATGAGGTCATGACAGTGGGGTCCTCATGAAGGCATTAGTGGCCTTATAAGAAGAGAATAGAGTGAGCACATGTTCTCTCTCTCTCCCCCCACCCCCGCCACCCTCTCTCCCTCCCTGCCGTGTGAGGATACAGAAGAAGCAGCTGTTAATAAATCATGTTTTGGCATTGCATTATGAATAAATACTTTAGGATTTTGTAGCATCAGTGCCTAAAACATGTGCCTTTTCTAAGAGCTTGGTTTTATTATCTCACCAGTGGAAAATATACCTGCTTTTATGTTAATTTAGAATTAAATTTAATTGTGATTAACTCAGTGTTGAATTTAAATATTACTTGTCTGACCACTTACAGCCAAATCTACTTTCTTCTTGGGTGAGCTCCTCGGTGTATTGGGCCCTTTTGATTTTACTAAACCATTTATTGCCTAAATTTTTTTTCTAACCTTTTTCTTATGCAAAATATTATGAGTTGATCAAACACACACACACACACACCCTTAGGAGTACTGCTTCAGGCTGATCTTTGCTTCAGCTGCGTTTCTTTTCCTTAGTCACAATATATTTTTAAAAAAATTTATAAAAAGATCGATTGTATTGTGTACATTGACACTCATGCACACAATATGTGTATAATATAATCAAATTTTAACTGGGTATCTTCATTTCCTGTCATTTCTTTCACCTAGATATGCCATGGATCTAAGGCTTCCCAGTGAGAAACAGATAGGAAAATTGAAATCTACCAGAGGAGGTAGAGGAGGTGGAGCTGCCTTCTTCACCTTCACCTTCCTCCAGCTGCTTTGCAGGTGGATACAGCAGCTGGAACTACTACAGCCACCTGGGAAAGTGAACGTTTGTGCCCCATTGTTAGTAGGTCCTAATACTCTATTAATTTTTAGAGACATAGAAAGAAAACATTAATTAATAAATGAAAATGACTTTGCAAATAAATATAATATTCTTACTTTCAGTAGACTTTTAAAAATTTATCCAGTTCTGGTTATCAGATTGACCATAAAATTTCCAACACTGGACAGATAAATCAGCCCCAGAGCATCACACAAAAATAAAAATTAGATTCAACAGTATTACCTTTGTCTCCATATTTTCACTCACTAGACAAGAAAGAAGAGGCCACTGCCACATTTATGTGTCCACATAGAAAGGATCTATTTCTACATTATACAAAATCAAATTTTTGTTTCCTACCTGAAAAGTTAACATATAATTTCATTAAGATAGACACAGAGTTTGGCTAAAAATGAATTTTAATTATTGAGTTTGGACACTGAACGTGTTTACCATTTCTAGGGTGCAAAATGACAGGACCCGGAAGAAATAAAAATATTACAGAAACAAAAAGTATGATAAAAGAAAAATGGAAAGTAACTTTTCTAGTGAAATAAGCTTTTTTTTTTAGCTGGGATCCATAGAACAGAACAGGGTCAGCCTCTCTGAGAGAAGACAGCACTTGTCAAAGCAGACGTGCTGGGCATGGCATCTTCTAACCTTCTCAGAGGTGACGTGAATGCCCTTACCTGTTTGCAAACTTCTGTGGGTGTGTCCCCTGCATTTTGCTGGGGAGAGAAATGATCGTGCTCATTAGCTTCTCAGTGGAGTCTGTGACATCAAAAAAGATAACAGCCATCACCCTAGAGAGGTCTCAGAAGAAAGGGACCTAAATCTGCAGAGGTCCAGTGACCTGTTCTGAATTGTTTTGCTAAAGTTTAATCAATATTTAACTTACATATATAATTTTGTACTAGTGAATTTGTATTTTTTGAATAGATCCCCACAAAGCCTAATCCACCCTTCCTATTGCACATAGTGAATATCCAAATGGGATATACTTTGCATTTCACATACTGTGTAACAACAGAGCCATTTTCTTTTGTAGAACATCCACAGCAACAAATATACCAGTGAATGGTTTTGGTAATGGTAATATAGCAGAATAAGACACCATGGCAAAGCAAGACAAACAAACAGAAGGTTAAAGCTACATTATTAGCAGTTATTACTCACATCCAAGTGTTTTTCTGCCCTTTCTCTAGGTTACAGAAAGCTACAAAAGCTTTTAGAGCTGGGGAGAGTTATAGTAATTATAATAGTTTAGGAAGATGGACCCTCTGGTAATATATTGGTGCACTGAGTATGCCCGAGAATACTAGCAGGGAGATCAGTCAGTAGATCGTGGTCGTGGAACAAGCAGAATTGACAAAGGTCTCGTCTGCTTGGAAGAAAAAAAAATGAGAAGAGAAACAGCAAAAGGTTTGAGAACCGTCGCCAAGAATGGCATGACAGTACTTAGTGATGGGTTAGATACAAGGGAGAGAAAAGAGAAGATTCAAAGCCGTTGCCCCCCTGTTGAGCCTGTGTAACTGATGGATCAATGTAAAGTACCTTACATATGGTATGAGATATTTGATTTCAACAAGGGATTATATGTATAAAATATGTATATAGGTACAAAAGTTGTATAAAAAATACTTTTTTTTTTTTTGGCTTCAAAATAGCTAGTGCCAACTGTCTTCAGGCATCATTGTATTGACACTTTGTCCACAGCTTTCTAAAGAGGCAAAATATTTTCAAAAATTAAAATTTCCAAAGTATCTATATTTTTCCCCCAAACATCTCTCTAATGGGGCTATGAATCTCAGAAGTTATGGTACAATTAATAGGGCTAAGTGCAAATTACATATCTCATCTACAAAGCAATAAACTATCTTCTATCCTAGTGAGACAGGAAAAGTTAAAGCATAATCACTGGTTCTACACTTGACAGACCAATTAAAACACATTATCATTCAATTAAGTCAACCTTGAGGGCTTGTATGGACCCTCATCTAATTATTGGGTAATGTATTAGTTATCTACTGCTGCAAAACAAATGACTCCAAAACTTCACAGCTTAACACAGCAATCTTTTTTTATCTCACAATTTCTGTAGGTTAGGAATCTGAGTGTAGCTTAGCTATGCCTCCAGCCAAAAGTATCTCATGCCTAGGACTTCCAGATAAAACACAGATTAAATTTCAATGTCCAATAAAAAATGAAGAATTTCTTGGGATAAGCCTGTCTCAAACACTACATGGGATAAACTTAAACTTTTAAAAATTATATTTGTTTATCTGAAATTCAAGTTTATCAGGTCCTGCATTTTTATTTGCTAACCCTGACCACCTTACTTATGAGGTTGCATTAAGATGTTGGCTGGTTAACAACAAGGTACTATATTTTTCAAAATAGAAAAGAGGACTTGAAATGTGTTGGACACATAGAAATGATGAACACTCAGGTGATGGATACCCTAAATACCCTGACTTAATCGTCATAAATTCTATGCATATAACAAAGTTTCACATGTATCCCCATAAATATGTATAGATACAATGTATCAAAAATGTTTTAAATAAATTTTTAGAAAGGATATTGTCTGGGCCCACACTGTCTCAGACGTGGCTGGGGCTGCAGGAGCCACTTCCAAGCTCACGCATGTGGTTGTTGGTAGGCTTTGGTTTCTGAAGGGCTATTGAACTAAAGTCCTTGGGTCCCTGACAGCTGTTGGGCCGAGGGTCTCAGTTCCTGATAAACCACATGGACCTTTCCACAGGGCTGGTCACAACACCCAACATAACAGATCCAAGAGCAGGACAGCCCAAAATGGAAGCTACTGCCTTTTTATATTCTAATCTCGTAAGTGACATCCCATCCCTCTGCCATATTCTATTCACTAGAAATGAGTCAGTAAGTCCCACTCTCACCCAAGGGGGAGGGATTTATACAAGGATACGAATGCCATTAGGAAGGATCTCAGAGGTCACCTATCACAGGCATAGTCCCAATAAATTAAAATTTCTAAACATGTTCAGAACAGCTATTAGACACATACCTCGTCTTTTCCTGCAGTTGTTCCTCTCTCCCCTCAGAGCACGTCCAAAACAAGAAGTAATAGGCTAATAGTAGAATCTAGTGAATCTAGCACATACTCAGCTAATTGCATTTTGTAGAATCAATTGAAGAATAGAAAAGAGAGTGGTTCAACACTGAAACTCATACACATGAATTCTTGGTCTAAGAAAAGATATTTCAAGCCCACCTTTCAGGAGGCCTGGTTTGATATAGAAACATATTTATATGTCTGCTCTTTTGATGATTATAAAGAAAACATTAACATATTCCATTTTATCTTTGTATGGATTATAACAGAAAATTAAACCTTTTCCCCAAACTATACCAAGAGATAAATACATCATTTATAACGAAAAGTAAGAAATTATGCATTTATCTTTAAAATTAAAAACATTCTATAATCTTAAAGCCATATTTTTAACTTAGCTAATATAAGAATTTTAACTCTTAATTCTTTTCTTACTAATTTTGTTGATGTATGCTTTGTTGACCCTAACAAGCACATTATTATTATTAATAAAAGACAATAAAGGAGAAGGAAAACATTTTTTAAAATCCCCTAAGAAACATTTTCAAATTGACAAAATTACCTTTCTCCTAAATGTTATGTAAGATACAGAACATAGTATACACATTCTGGTTTGTCACTGAGTTCTAGGAAATCATTTGAGGTTTCTGGTAATTTGAGATAATTGTTTTCTTCAACTGTGATTCAGAAATAAGAAATACTGGCTGGTTATCTGCCAGAGAATTTCCCATTTATTATTTTAAAATGACAAAGTCACTTTTTTACTTCATGTCTGAGAATCATTTTGAGTACTCTAGTTAAAAAAATCTTAATTATTCATGTGTATCCTTTACATAAATAATTGTTCTAATTATTAAAACAGCTATAATTTCAGTTAGCAAACACTATATAACTTTAAGAGTTAGATAATAGGTTATTATTCTTAGCTTTGCCTCAATTTCCTTCTCTCAGGAAAGAAAGCATAACATATTCATTTCTACTTTAGGCAATTTCTTCTAAAAACTCAACTGCCCAGAAGGAAAGCTTTCTATCCCTTACCCAGTCAAGACATAGCTGTTTTAGTATATCTATAGGCCACAAAGTGCCATTATCAGCATCTAAATTTGGATCTTGGCTGTCAGGTTCTCATTATCATTGCACTGGAAAATGGCTACTTGAAGTCACTCACCCTACTAACGAAATTGGCTTCTATGTGAGCGCCGAAAAGATGTAACTTTGTATCCTATTCTGGGCTCTCTCCTTCTCCAGGTTCCTAACTTCTATTCGGTCCCCACTCACGTACCATCAACCAGCTTCTAGCTTTCTTATTACTCACTTGTTATTTCACAAAGCATCAGTGAGAGAGAGAGTTTATGGCATCAAATTAACATGACTTTAAAACAATCAGCAAGCCATTGGAGTTTAACACGTGGACTGGAGGTGATAGGCAATGGATGTTTCCTACATCCTCCCACAAATCCTTTTAGGTAGATGTTGTTTTTCCCATTTGTTACCTTTTCTCTATGCCTTGACCTTGCTGATTTAATAATTGAGGGAAAGAAACTAGTCAAAAGCAACCACGTGCTTCCATCTTATACTATGATTTATGAACAAGAATAATAGTTTTTAAAGGATGTTTAAACATGTGTCATAAAGTATCAGTTACCCTGTTAATCATACATCATGTTGATGATCAAGTCACCAATCGGGCGTGTTTGTGGTTTTAACAGTATTTTGTAGAAGGAAGAGTCAGTCACTGAGTAGATTGTTTTATAGGTTTTCTAGCCCCATTTATACTCAAAATAGGTTTTGACTGAATGTTGATTTGTGCCTTTCCCAAATTTCTGCTCTAATGTTCTTCTGTTTATCATCTGACAAACCAGATTTTTTTTTTAAAAATGGAATTAGTCCTAATAAGTCCATGTTATTTGATATTTGTTCATGCAGCATATATATAAAAACAGATAATTTAAGACAACAGACTGCAAGCTCCTTGGAATTAAGGATTATACGGGGTTTTGTTTTTTTCTCCTTTTTCTCTCTGACCCTATCGTGTTCCTTGACACTCAGTGGCACCACTCATGGATGAGTGAATGAGTAAGTGGATGAGCAAATGAGTGAGTCTATCATATTTTTCATAATCTAAGAGACTAGAGCAAAACAGAACACCACATTTTCTGAATATAGTAGCTAATTTTAGATATCCAATAAAGTAGCTTTTTTATATAAAATGAAACTGCTTACCAGCTAATTAAGAGACATGAGTTGTTGGTTTTTTAAAAATCTGATAATGATAGCACTTTTGCCTGATCCTATTAAACTACAAATTTGTAAAATGACTATCTGTGAAGTATAAGAGCTTAAAAAACGTGCTAGAAGAAGACCATTAGCTTTTTCAATATTTTAAATAATGTTTTCCATAATACACTGGAATTTGTTACCAGCTTTAAATATTCTGCTAAACTTACCCTGCTCCAAAAAATTTTCCTTTCCACATTGCAGTGAGGTTACTGGAGAAAGTCAGAAGTAATGTTGATTGGATTCCAGGCAAATGAACATCCTTTATCCTCAACTGTTCACCTACCTATTTGTTTATTCAGGATGTATTTTTCTTACAAATTATCTACACTTCCTCAAACTGCCCATTTCCACATCAGCCTCTGGCTGAACTGAGATCAAGGCCATCCTGATTTCCGCCCTCACAATTTTCTTCTTTTTCTTAAAACATTCACCTACTCTCTCCTTCCCCCGTTTCTCAACCCTTTCTAATGGAGAATCCTCCAGAGACGTTCCGGATCCCTGCTCTTCCCAAGCTTGCACCATCAGCCATGTCCTCAGCTCTGTCTTTAATCTCCCCATCGCTGGGCACCCCGCCCTGCCTGCAAAAGGCCCCCTTGTCCTAAACACACCCTGCGCTGCATCTTGATTCTTTGCACCCTGCAGTTCTCTCTCCTCCTCTTCTCTATCATCAGTCCCCACAGTCTGCCCTTGCTACCTTCATGTCCCTTCACCTGCTCAGTAATGATTTGGAATCTACTCCCTCAGTTTAGTAGAAATTACTCTTTGCAAGGTCTCCAACAGAATGGCATTTTCTCAGTCTTTATTCTGCTGCCTTCTGCAGTACCTAGACTAGCATGTTCCTCTATAAAGCCTCCATTCTCCAGATGAACTGAACTATTACATGATCAATACTGTACTCGAAGCCGCTGAACCTTGGAATTCTCCCACTGGCTGCCTCCAACTGTAAAATTTCCCTCTTTACCACATAAGGCCCAACTCAAATGCTTTTTTTTCCATGAATTGCAAAGAAATTCATGGAATTTCTCTGGAATTTCAAGGTTTGTAGTTTTATCTCTCTTAAAAACCTTTAATGATGTTATTAGTTCCTCTCATAAATGTTATATCTCACTTACTTATATGATACTGAACCACATTAGGGATGTTAAACTTTATATACGTTTTTTATCTTTGTACCAATAGTGTGATAATTGGGGTTTCATCAAACACTCAGAAGTGCTACATGTTTAACCGCTACGTAGCTGCCGATTGAATGATAAGTGCAAACATTTATTGATTGATTAACTTCCAAAACATAGTCACAGGAGATTTAACCACAATGTAACACACAGTTTTAATGACTCTATGTTTGAGAGCAAATAAATCTTAGCATAAAATTTGTTCAAACTGGCTAACTTACCTTATTTTCATGAAAACTAAAGAACCTTAAGAGTTCTTACACTCTGAATTGCCACCTTTAGGCAAATTGTGACTAGTCATCTCAAACTAAAGGGCAAATACTCTTGAAAAAGAGTAGTTTATATGCCTGTCTTTTGTACTGCTTGTCTGTGAACACTATGAGAATATAAACTGTTGTGCCACACCTCAAAGTCCCACAATTAGAAATTACACCCTTAGTTTTTCTAATAGTCTAAAAGAAGGTTTGTGATCAAAAATAGAATATTGTAGCTCTTTGTATTGACAGTTTGGCCTAATAGAGTTTTATCTTTGCTTAATTTAATATTTTCTATGAAATATCCTAAGACGCATGTTCATCTTTTTATATGCCTGTACCACATGTAAATGTAAAGATCTATATCTATGCGGGGGCTATAGCCCCATAAATATTCATTGGTGATTTTTAAATTTATTCCAAAAATATCTATTGAGTGCTTGCTGCATGCAAGGTACTGCTGTGTGCTTTGGGGGATATAATGATGAATTAGACAAAAGTCCTGCTCTTAGGGGACTCACAATATAATAGGGAACATAAGAAATATACACAAATAACTCTCATACATGGTCGACAGATGCAATGTCATGGGAATTCTTGAAACAATGAGGTACTTTGCACAGCAGGAAGGAGCAGGAAAGGCATCACAGAAAATGCAGAACTTGAGCTGATCTTTTAACAACTGGTGTAATTTAAGCATGAGGGGAAAATATTTCAAGTAAAGGAATAAACATGAGAAAAGACAAAGAGACATTTCAGACCGTGTATGTTCCTGCTGTAGGCCTCGCAATGCAGAAAGAAATAGAACACAGACACAACAAGAACTGCTGAAAGTGATTGCAGTGACACACTTGAGAGGTGATGCGGTGTCTCTCCTGGCCTGCGTTCATGAAGGCAGATTACCAAAAAAAATTCAGAAGTATTAAAAAAACTATATGAAACGTGGTCACTCATTTTCCTTAATAGTGCTTAATTAACTGTTAATAAATAAATTACGTTTATTTCATCTTTATTCCATCTGCCATTGTCACAGGAAATTACAGTTTTTATTCCTTTTGCTTCAAATATTTTTCTTCATCCTCTGTCCTTATAGAGGTCTTCGCTCAAGTATCCCTGAAACCCTATCTAAAGTAATGCCCCTTCAGTTCCCATGGTATGAACATGTACTCTTCCTTTTCCTCGTAATACTTATCACTGATGTTATGTTATATATTTACATATTTATTGTTCATCTGTTTACTAAAATGTTAAATATTTGTTCTGGGTGGTATCATAGCTTTTCTTGTTCACTGCTCAATCCCCATGATTTAGAATAGTACCTGGTACAAAATACGTACTCATTGAAAGAGTTAATAAATTACTTCTCTTAAATATTCTGTTTTTTGATTTTTTTGTTTTATAATGTAAGTAATATATCATAGAGGCATACCATGGTATACCTCTATAACAAATGTGTGTTATGATACGAAATACATTATATATGTATACACGTACATAGAGTACATATATTGGGACGTGTTCAAAATTGTTATGATGGTTTAGAGACCAACAAGCTAGAGGATAATCAGATTCAAATTTGCTGATCCTTTCAGGGAGCAGGCATCTGAGTGTACACATGCAAATCCATCGGTCTCCATCTGCAGTCATCCAGCTGAGAGCCATTTGGGGATAAAACAAGCTATTTCCTGGATGAATTCATCACCAACACTCCCCAGAATAGCTTAAAATATAGATGTTTCAATGACTAAAAGCACATTAAAGAAATATGGTCATTCCTATGAGTCACAAAGTACAAATGAATAGTTATTGAGGAATAAAGGAATTTAAAAAGCAAGCCATTTCCTAAGACCAGCAATCAGAGTAATGAGCCTGTTCGAATGTGAGAAAAGGTTGAGTCTGTCAAGGAATGTTCAGGAGAACAAGGGTGGCAGGTAACGGGATGTTGGCACTTTTGTGTTCTTATAGGACAATGGCAAATTATACAATATTCAGTGGGTTCTTGGACTTAGTAGACTTTATTGGTACAATCCCTTTGTTAAGCCTTTGAATTTGCTAAGTATCCCTCTAGTAACCTCCCCCACCTCGAGATGCCCACTCCCCCCAGCAAGAAAACTGAAATACATTTTGTTACAAATTACATTCAATGAGTTAGGTGACTTCATATCATGAAAATTAGTGATTTTAGTAACCAATGTTATTCCCTCCTCCCTTACAAATAAGAGTAAATAAGGAAAAAAGATGTATTTCTTGTATCAATATTTTATTTTGAAATGAACTTGCTGCAATGTAAGTGAGCAAATTGGTATTGAGGCATGCCATTATGTGCTGGTTATATACATTTACGTATATACTGTCTATAGTTTTTTTATAGGCTGGGATAGATTTCTGAGTTGATCTTCAAATTTGCATGTCATTGAATAAAAGGAAAAATAGTGCCACCCTTAACTGACAGATTTCAAAAACAGTTATTAATTGAAGGTTTAGAGTATCCTGAAGTCCTCACTTGAGACTGTGAGGCAAATTTCAGAAAATAAAGGCTTTTGATTGCTCTTAGTTGGCTACAGCTTACTCTTAATTACCTACATTGTACCTCTATCATTTTTCTCTCCTTAGGCAGATTATCTAGTTTGTCATATTTTGTAGTTTGATTATGCTTAATAACCAGTTCAAATATACAATCAAATATGTAAAATCCTCTTCCAAAATGTATTTCTTTATTCTGGAAGGCAATTCTTTTCCCATTAGCTATATTGATATGAACAATAAGTGACAAATTATGCTCTGACTTAGTGTTTTCTGGTTCATGTGTTTAAGCACTTAGTAATAGAGGTTGAGCACCCCTCATTCAGAAATTTGAAATCTGAAATGCTCCAAACTCCAAAACCTTTTGAGCATTGACATGACACCATGATACCACAAGTGGAAAACTCTACACCTGATCTCATGTGACAGGTCAGTCAAAACATAGAAGCACAACACACAATTTATTCAGTGTCCCTGAGGGAAAAAGAGAATTATCTTCAAGCTATGTGTATAGAGTGTGTATAAAATATAAATGAATTTCATATTTAGAATTGGGTCCCATCCCTAAGATATCTCATTATGAATATGCAAATATTCCAAAATCTGAAAAACATCATGAAATTCAAAGCACTTCTGGTCTCAGTCGTTTTGGTAAAGTGATACTCAACCTGTAGTAATTAAAACTCTTCCCCGATATGGTTTATATTGATAAAGGATAACTTGAAGCTACCGCCTCCAAAACCAAAGATTTAAAATTATTTACCTATTGAGGTATCTAGAAACTATTTTTAATGAAAAGTAAGAAAATATTTTTAAATGAAATGTTTTTTTATCTCAACCAAATATTTAATAAATACTTTTACTTTAACAATACATATTCCAAATTACTTTAATTTCAAATAGAACACAGTAATAAAATATTTTAACTTCTTACATAACTCAATAAGTAAGACTACTGAAATTTATAAATGACTTGGAATATCCCACCACAGCTATGCTGCTTCTATTGAAATATGGTCAAGCGTCACTTACAATGGTAACACATTCAGAGAAATGCTTTGTTAGGTGATTTTGTCATGTGCAAACATCAGTGTAGTTACATAAACCTACATGCTATATGGTATAGACGTCATTGCTCCTAGGCTACAAAACTGTACAGCACGCTACTGTACTGAATACTGTAGGCGACTGCAACAATGGTAAGTATTTGTGTATCTAAATGTATCTAAACATAGAAAAGTTACTGTATAGTTATGGTATAAAAGATAAAAAGTGATACACCTTACAATAAACGGAGCTTGCAGGATTGAAAGTTGCTCAGGGTGAGTCAGTGAGTGGCAAGTGAATATGAAGACCTAGGACATTACACTACCTCAGACTTTATAAACACTGCACACTTAAGCTACACTAAATTTGTAAAAAAAATTATTTTTCTTTCTTCAGTAATAAATTAACTTTAGCTTACTGTAACATTTTTATTTTATAAACATTGTAATATTTTTATCTCTGAATTTTTGGAATAACACTTAGCTTAAAACCTAAGCACAGTGCACAGCTTTACAAAAATATTTTATTTCTTTATAGCCTTATTCTACAAGCTTTTTTTCTACTTAAATTTCTTTTTCTTTTCAAGCATTTTTTACTAAAAATTTTTTGTTAACACATTAGCCTAGGCCTTCACAGGGTCAGGTTCATCAATATCACTGTCTTCCACCTCCACACCTTGTCCCAGCAGAAGGTCTTCAGAGGTAATAACACACAACAAAGCTGTTATCTCCTATGATAATAATACCCTCTGGGTACCTCCTGAAGGAACTGCCTCAGGTTGTTTTACAGTTAACTTTTTTTTTTTTAATAAGTAGAAGGAACATACTCTAAAACAACAATAAAATAAAAAGTATAGCATAGTAAATATGTAAACCAGTAACATAGTAATTTATTGCCATTATCAAGTATTAAGTACTCTACATAATTATGTGCTGGACTTTTACATGACTGGCAGCACAGTAGGTTTGTGTACATCAGCATCGCCACAAGCGTGTGAGGAATGCATTTTGCTATGATGACATAAGGTTGGACACGATATCGCTAGGCAGTAAGCGTTTTTTCAGCTCCATTATAATTTTATGGGATCACCGTTGATAGAAACTCAGGCAAAGAAAGCTCCAGAAACTTGCCCAAGATTCAGAAAGCTGGTAAGTGACTGAGCTGAGAATTCAAACCTCAAACTGTATCTGTGATGTCCAAGCTGCCAAGCATTTCTTTATACTGCTTCTCAGTAGACCTAACTTTCTTAACTTAAGGATCTGAGTAAAATATCTAACTCCTGCAGTTATTGTGAGGATTAAAATGAGAAAATGCACAACATTCAATAAAATGTTGCTGAAGAAAGAAGGATATTCAGAGCAGGAATTTTTGCTGAGCTTCTGATGTGTGGGAACCTTGCTTGTTGCCATCCCCCGCCCTGCATTCCCTTTAGTGGCATCTTCTCAGATTCCCCCACCCCTGGGGATGTCCCTCAGGTCCCTCCCCTTGCTCAGAGCCCCCTCAACATACCACCCACAACCTTCCTGACCCCAGTGAGAGATGCTGGACTCCTCCCCAGTGCTCGCACAGTTCCCATGCTCTCTGTTGCTCAAGGCTTCTCCTAAATCATTGAAACAAGAGGAGCTGGCGGAGGGACGGGGTGGGGGGCGGGGGTGGAGACAAGCAACAAATGCTTAGCTTCAATTAAGCACTGAATTACTTTGGTTTTGAACTAGACTATTGATTTTTTTAAAAATCGAATGTTATTTCATTTTTGAACTAAATCCTATGAGCATGAAATTCACCCTTCTTTGTCAAAATCTGATTATTTAAAGAAACACTGCTTTAAAAAGTTTCTCAAAAGTGCTCACAGAAACTACTGGTTATCTCAGCTATTTTGCAAGTTGGTGTTGTGAACTGTCAGTGTAAATTCTGAAATAAACTTGGACTGAGTTCCTTTAAAACGCAAGAACTGGAAGAACTGAAGAAAAATGGTTGCCAAAAGACATTCTGAAAATCGTTAAGCAAGATACAGGGTACATGCAAAACATTTTTTTTTTAAACAAACCAGTGCCAATTTGGCTCTGTTTCCAATTTCACATACATTTCCCCATCTAATTTAATAAGACAGAATTAATAAAAAAACAAAAAAATGCACAATATCATCAAATTAATAGGAGTCCTCCAAACTGTATTTTCTCTGCCAAGAAAAAGCACTGCCAAGAGTACTTGTAATGAATCCAACTGCATTTCAGACTTAATCCATGATAGTGTTTATTTTTTAATTTTCTTTGAATCTATTAGAAGAATAACTAGAAGATACACTAACCTAGTTGTATTAAAAATAGTTACAGTTAAATTTGTTCACAGCTTATTTTCGTGCAGCTAACTTTTTAAAGGCTATCTAGTAAATATTCATCAGTAAAACCAAAAATCTATGAAAGTCTAATATGCTACCTGAAGGGTCATGGGGATGGGGGAGAGAGCAAAGATGAAGGCGGTTTTAATTGTTAGCTTGCTTGGAAACTAGCACGGCCCTAGAAAAAAATAATTTCATTCAAGCTGTTATTTCAAATTGTTGGTTTCAGCAACACCGAGAAAATTTTAAGATAAAATGTTTTACTTTAAATTTACAAGCAATATATCTAGATTCCTTTCTTCTAACAAATATTAAGGAATGATTTGTCAGGAAATCTTCCTGGCAGCAACGTACAAATGTGAAGTTCTTCGCAGGGGGGAGAGAGAAAATTACCAGGTAAAAATGAATAAAAATATATTTTCAGAGAGTGGCAAGAGCTTATAACAACTAGGTGATGTGATGGAAAGTGTTTGCAGGTTAGATGACAAGACAGGGTGAGGGTGAATGTCAAGGCAGAACCAACCACACAATGGCTGGGGGAAATTGTCCCTTCAAGTCACACTCAGGCAGAAGCATATGAAAAAAATGTTAGAAAATTAATGCAGTACTATTAGTCACCAGTTAGACCCACATAGATCAGAGCATTATTTTTTTTTCATTGCTTAATAGAGTTGTGATAGAAAATACAAATGATATTCATGTTGAGCCTCCCTGAGACTGTCTGCATAAGGACTTCTCCTCCATGATTTTATTGTGATACTCTTTTGGGCTCCATTATAATTTAATTATCTCCTTCTCTCATAAAAGGTAGGATCATGTCTTTTTCATTGTTTTTACCTCCAGTGTTGAGGATGTAGTAAGCACAAAGTGAATGTTTGCTGAATGTTTTAATGACTAATTTAAGAATGAAAAGAAACAGTACTTTCTCAATTTACCAGTAAAATCATTGAGATCTTATAAATTTCATATACCTAAGCCTCAATTTTCTCTCTCTAAAATGAGATATATCACTGAAGTTACTTCCATTTCTAAAACTTAAAGGGGAGGCTACCTGACCTCACAATATTAAAAGGAGGTGGGGGCAAAATTTATCTTTCATTTTACCCAGGAAGGCAGCCAGTAATTCCCACAAGACTAGACTTCAGAAAATGTGATTCACACAAAGAAAAAACAATGAAAGGATCTCAGCAGTTCTGGAGAAAGACGATGACTGTCAGAGCGACAGATCAGAAATTTGAAAGCAGGTCCAGCCTGTTGGATATAATTCAAACTGGAGCTAAACTCATTTACTGCATAATTTCCTACTTTAATAATGGGCTTATTTTTATATTTTAACAATGACTTTTGAAGTTATTTAACAGATGGTTACATGGAGTAGACTTAATGAATTATTGTTGAATAGATTATAGCCACATGGATGCTAACTGTGCATACCTTATAAGTAAAATAAGAAACAGGACACATTTATAAATGTCTTCATGGATCCACATAGGCCAAATGATGTTATCTAATTCTGTGAGAAATTCTTGAACAATTAAAGGAAACACGTATTACAGTAGAAGCCATCTGTTACCCACCCAAATATGTCCCAACCTGTAGGCAAAATCATTTCTGTATTTTTGCACTGAAGTTTGGGCAGATTTAATAGACAAGGTTTTGGATGTAATGAGCCCAGAAATATACAAACAAACACAGACTTAAACACATTTATCTATTTTACTTTTTCTTCCAAAGTAATTTTAGACCTACAGAAATTTACAAATATAGTCCAGAGATTTTCCATGTATGGCTTGCCTAGCTTTCTCTAACAACTTACAGCATCTACAACACAATCTTCAAAACCAGGTAATTAACACTGGTGTAATAGTCTTATTTAAATAATAGAGTTTATTCAAATGTTACTAGTTTTTCCCCCAATGTTCTATTTCTGCTCTGGAATCCACCCCTGGATCCCACACTGTGTTTAGTTTTTAGGTATGTCTTATTCCTTTCCATCTGTGACAGCTTTCACTCCTTCCTTATCTTTTGTGATCTTGACACTTTTGATCAGTACTCGTCAGTTACTGTGTAGAAGAACCCTCATTTTGGGTTTGCCTGATAGTTTTTCACTTTCAGATTGACATTTGGAGAGGCTCCCACAGCAGTGATGTGATGTGCTTCTCAAGGCATCTGATCAGGGACACAGGATGTGAAAACGTCTTATTGCTGGTGATGTTAACCTTGAGTGTGTGATTAAGGTCTTGTGTGCTGGGTTTCTCCATAGTAAAGTTACTACTTTTTTTTTCTTTTGTAATTGTTCACTATCTAGAGGGGAGATACTTTTAGCTTATGCTAATACTCTATTTTTCCTGAAACCTTTACCAACGGATTTTAGAATCCACGAGTGTATCTTCCCTGTCACAATTACTACTGTGGCATTGACAAAGAGCAAATTTATATTTCATTCATTTTTTCTATAAGTATTAATTGGAAAAATTCTGTAAGAAAGAGATGTTCCTCCTTACTTATTTATTTGTTCAATTATTTATTTGTGTCATGATGTTGCCATGGATTTTTTTTCCATGAATTATAGCCCAATTCTGTCATTATTTGATTACTCAATTGTCCTACCTTTGGCTTTTGGGAGTTTCTTCTGATTTCCTCCCGTGTTCTTTGGACAAGTCCCTTATCCTGTTTGAACACTACCTTATTTTCTGGAGTCACAAGAAGTTTCAGTTCCTCTTGCATTTTCCTTGCCCCAGCCCTAGCGCTAGTCATTTCTCCAAAGCACCGTGGTTCCTGCTCTTGGAGAGGGGTATTTAGAAAAGGACTACTTTTAAGAATTGGAAATGTGGGAATTTACATTTTAAAAACAACATATTTTAACCAAACCCTGTAAAATAAAGTTGTTCTCAAATTAGATACTGAATGTGCTTTGAGCTAATATTAGATTAATTAAATAGTAATGAGTAGGCTATTTCCTTGTATTTGAGAGTCAAGAGATTTGATGTTTAGATAATTATAGAATGGAAGTCTTAGCCTGAGCCCAAAAAGTTTAGGCAGAGCATGAAGGTCAGACAAACTAATGTGAATGTTGCAGTAAAATCTTATTTCACTGGGACTAAAAAGGTTTCAAGGAAAATTATTTGTGTAAACACTATAGGAGTTTAGGCAGACTGATATGTGTACGTGTGTGTGTGTATTAGGGTATACGTGGGAGGTGTGGGGAGGTTGCAGGAAGACTAAAGACTCTGCTATGAAAGGCTCAGTCACACAGAAGTCAGGCCAAATTATCTTAGCCTAACTTTAAAATGCTTCAATTATTGGAGGGAAATTCTAGTTCTAGAATGGGAGCCATAACTTGAATGCATTCCTGTTAAGTTCCCTGTGAGAGAAAGAAGGGTTATAATTTTTTTAAGTTTCTCTAATTTCTTGCAATTTCTTACACTGAAGGTACAGAACAGTCCCAGGTGTATTCAAGGCCTCAGGGGAACTTGCCACAGGCAGCAGCCAAGTCAGGAGGAGTTTTGCCCATAACAGGAAAAATGCTTTGTTTCTTAGTCCATTTAAGATGCCGGCTGGGAATGCCTCTAAAAGTTTGCAGGGGACTAGAGGTCCCACTGGGACAAGTGTGGGGTTATGAGTTCCCAAAATTTGGATATAAATTCCACTGACTCCATCCTTACTCAGTGCCTGGCAAGGTTTGAATAGGCTGAGGTTACAGTATTAAAGGCCTTGACTCTAAATAATTAAAAATACAATATTCAAAATTCCTGTTCTGATATATAATTACTCACGCTACAGTCCTATTCTCTCATGTCCACTCAGTGAGAGAGCCAGGTTTAAAATTGATCTAGAAAATCTCCAATCCAGGATAAAGGCAGGATATGAATATGTTCCCTGCATTTGCAGCCTCAGGCCCCAAATTTAATCAGATGTGCTTGTCGTTTCATTAAACAAGGCGAGTTATCATTCACACTGTTGCTTTAATTAAGCCCATTTGGACAATTGGAATGATTCATATTAATATTTGCATTATTTATAAATGACAGGAAATGAGCACACTTTACAAGTATACTTTATTTTTGCCATTTCCAAAGTATCCGCACTTAGTTGGTTGTGAAAAAAATAGAGGAAATATTATTTTCATCTTAAATTTTAACTGTAAGCTAAAATTTCATTCTATTTGAATATTTTAATAACTGCCACTCCCCTACAGATGGATCACGGAATGAAATATGAAAGTATTGCATCTAAATGACAATGAAAAACAAGGCAATTGGCTTAATAAATAGCTTGATGAAATGTCTAATATTCATGATGGTTTACCTTCTGCTGGCAGTTTTAAAATGTATTAGCTAAAATATGGTCTTAACAAGAGGAACAGATTAACTGTTCAAATGTTAATTTATTTCAGTAAATCCCCCAAAGCTACAAAAATAAATATCTAGAGCAATCAAAATTCAGGTGCATGTTAAACGCATTATGTCGCATTATGTAACAAATCTTTCGTATGTATTTTTAAATCTATCAGCTTAAAATATTATAAAATGGGATGCTAGAATTCAGAGTTTTCAAAACATCCAGCAAATCTTGCAATATTTGCTTGTTTCCCTGTATCCCTCTTCTTTCTTGTCTATGTTGTATTGTAAATTTTTTTTTCTGCTTATGTACAAATTATCTCTGTAAAATCTAACCAAGATTGCTGAGGGTGAGTTTTTTGCCCTAATTCCTCAACTTACTTTTGTGGTTACTCACTTCACTGCTCTATTCCAGGTACAGCCTGTTCAACATCTGTCCATGCACTGAGTCACTTTCGTTAACTCACTAATTCATAGAACAAAATGGAGGACTGTTGAGCGCTCTGACGTGAAGAATTAAAAAGTGAAACAGTGAAAGCAATCGCTTTATAAGACAATGGCTTTTAATCTAATAGGAAATATAAGACAGATGTTAAAATTATTGAAATATAATCAGTAACATAAAGTAGTACCCTCCAAAATATGGACAACAAAAACAAGCCCTATAGAGAGAAATGAAACAAAACATTCTGCTCTAGATTTGTCTCTGATATTATTTATTATGTAAGCTTGAAAGAAGCGATCTTCTCACCAGCATTATTCCTTATCCGAAAGTGAAAGTGCTATGTGGGGTTATCTTTTATGAACTTACATTGTTATGTACTTTGTCTATATATTAATAATTAGTTATTAGAATGCAGTTATTTCCTTTAAGTTATTTTATAGCATTTTTGTTCTGTAGTTCATTCTTGAATTAACATGTTTTGTCCACTATGGTAATAGTCCATATTTGATATTATTATTCTCACATATTTTGCACAGGAAAAATAATAAGCAAGCGAATGACAACTACAAGAAAAACGCTGGTATTTCACCTCATAAGAGCTGTCGCAGACTAGCCAGTAAGAGATCAATTCTACAGTCAAGAACAACTGGAAAACCTGGGAGGTAAGTCTACTAATATTTACTTATTAAAAGGTGCCATGATTTGAATGTTTGTCCACTCCAAAACTCAAGTTGAAACTTAATCCTCGGTGTGGTAGTACTGACAGGTGGGACCTTTAAGAGGTGATTGGATCAGCCCTCATGAATGCATTGATCTCTTCATGGATTAATGGGTCAATGGGTTAATAAATCAATGGTTTACCACAGGAGCAGGACTGGTGGATTTGTAAGCAGAGGAAGAGAGACCTAAACGGGCACACTCAGCCCCTCGCTGTGTGATGCCCTGTGCTACCTCAAGACTGCAGCAATTCCCCACCAGCAAGAAAGTCCTCACCAGCTTCCATAACTGTAAGAAATAATTTCCTTTTCTTTATAAATTACCCAGTTTTAGGTATTCTGTTATAAGCAACAGAAAATAGACTACGACAGAGGGTCACCAAGGATGTGAGGATTTTAAGAACCAAAATCTTGGAAAGATTCAAGGCCCAGAGGTGAGCCCTTTATTTTGAACGCTTTTTTTTTTCTTTTCCATTTTTGTCTTGAAGCATTTGCTGAATTATAAGCTGTGGTGTAGTAGTGAATAAAATGAACAATAATTGGCATCCAGGAGGGTGATAAAATACAACTTTGGGAGCTGCATTGGAAATCAGAGGGAATAAATTCAATTTAGGATCCAGAAAGGAAAATGGGATCCAGTGAACACCTCCAGGCTAACCAAGTATAGACCAAGTTAAAAAATAATAATAAAATAAAATAAACCTAAAACCTATGTTCAAAACAATTTAAACTTCACTGGACTGAGGTGATCCTCCCCTAACTAATACACCTCCCAGAACAAAATCAAGGACCAAATAGTTAATATTTTAGGGTTTGTGGGCCACATATGGTTTCTATCACACACACACACACACATACACACTTTAAACATGTAGAGAACATTCTCAGCTTGAGGATTGTGGAAAAACAAGTTGTGGGACAGATTTGGCCTTCAGGATGTAGTTTGCCAACTTCTGATCTAGAGCCTCGAGTTGACCATACAGCACATGCTCCACATCCTTGCCACCACTTGTGATTTTCCATTTTGTTTTGCAGTGTTGTTGTTTGTTTTTATTATAGCCAACCTGGTAGGTATGAAGTGGTACCTCATTGTGGGTTTTTTTTGATATCCCTAATGACTGATGACGTTGAGCTTGTTTCATGTGTTCTTTGGCCATTTGTGTATCTTCTTTGGAGAAATGCCTAAGTCAGTCCTTTGCCCATTTTTGTCTGTCTTTTTGTTGTTGAGTTGTAGGATTTCTTTATATTTTCTGGATATTAAATCCTTATCACAAAACTGAAAAAAAATTACAAGATCAAATAACCAAAAACCAAGAGAAAAAACTCATTGAGCTACCTATACATGTATGTTTCATGCACTTTTCTGTAGTTATATTATACTTCAACTAAAATTTTATAGGTTAATAAATAAAAACATTAGGATATGTATGCTATACCTGGAATTATTTTGGTTTCCCCTTTGCTTCATGCTTGAGATGCTTGTTCTTACTGCTATAGAGTCCAAAATATCTGAGTTGTTTAAATCAGATTTCTCAAATTTCTAAAAGCCATAACTCTCTCAGACTCAATACTCCCTGTCTTCACTATTACAAACTCCAAAGCAATATAGTTTCTTTTTCGAGTGTCTCATTTCTGCTAAACAATTACATAATCCATTACCACACTAATCCTTTTTTGAGGGACAAAATTCACAAAGGATTAGCTGTTCTCTTCAATAAGTTATAACTTTCTCCTGAACAATTTAATTTGCAAAAAGGCAATTCAAAAATATAGCGGATATTACTTTTTAACAGACTGATTTTTTTTTCTAGGAGATAGTCAAATAGTTGAATAGTCTAAATACTATTGTATTTTTAGTAACTGTGCCTTAAATTATTTCCTTTTATTATTAGCTGTCAGAATTCTTTTGAAAAATAAAATACAACCTAATTCTCTGCGTTCAGTTTCTCATTCAAGATATACAAATAATTAGAGACATATACACAATTTCTTCTGAGTATATCATTTTTAACCATATCATTTATCCCATATGATTTAGGAGAGATAGAAATGTATAATTATGAATTTAAAAATCTAATTTGATTACACTAATATCCTTAATATTGCAGATGCACATTCAAGGAGCATCACCCTTCTCAAATTAGGCACCTTGTGTTTCCATCTGATCACCTTCCAGTATTTCATTGTCAGAACTGGTTCCTTGACAATGAATGTGAGGTACTAATCAACGTGGAGATATAAATTTTGGAAATAAAAATTGTAATTTGGGCCAAAAATTTTTAAAAAGACATAGTTTTGGATTTGGGAATCATCAACAAATAGATGAGAGGGGGACCTGTGACACAGGTGGATTTGCTGCCAGCATAGCATGATGCCTTAAGCTGCATAGTACTTTAAAGAATAATATTCTGAAATAAAAGAAAAAAAAAAAAAAGAAATCCTATTAGAGGTGATAAGCATGTTATTGAGGGTTGACATAACTTAATGTGCCATGTACAATTAAAGGTATTATGTCCTATGTGAAATAAAGGAATTAATGTACTGGACAACAAAAAAAAAATAAAGAACTTTAAGTGTTCAGAATGTTGGACACATGTTATCGCAATTGATTGCAGCAATCTGTAGAATTAACAAAGAAAATAGGAAAATGCGTCATTTTATAACTGAAGAAACAGCTTAAAAGGTTTAATTACATCCACCATAAGTGTTTAAAATGCGAACCCATGACTAGAATGCTTATTTTCTCATTCCTAGTCTACTGCTCCTCAAAAATCTTGAATAATAATTACACTTAAGAGCAGGAGAAAAACCAATTAAAAGCGACAGAGTTAGGTGAGAAAGTAAATCCACAAGATGCTACTAAGCCAAGCGGGTAGAGTGTCAACAAGGTGGCAGTGATGAGAATGTCAATTGCTGGAGAGAGTTCAGGACTTTGCCACCTGTTTAGTCCTACGCAAATGTTATCTACTATTTATCGCTGTTGTTATTATTCTGTGAACACACTGAAGTCCATTAGGTAATTATGAACACGGGTTAACTCCTGGAAAATAAATGTAAAAGTCTTTGAAGGTCTTACTGGAGTTCTTTTCTGAACACAAAATGGTAAGAACCACATGAGGTTGTTCAGTATGCACAGTGATTATAAACTACTAAATTGAACACGACCAATAGTGTTCAAAACAACAGTTGTTTGAACAAAACCAACATTTCCATTCAACCTCTGCCCACTTCTTCAAGTCACGCCTCACATTCCCCAATTAGCTGGTCCTAAGTCAGTAGATCATGCTATCACTTATTGCTGCTTTAGTGACACTTTATTATGTCTCTAAAATGTCTCTAAGCACTTTGCTTTAGGGACCAAAAAGAAGCATAAAATTTTTTTTCTCACTGTCTTTAGGCTAATTGTATTAAAGAAAACAACATAATAAATAATATCATATTTATCAGTTCGTTATTAAGAAAGAACTTCAGATAATCAGTTGTTTTAGTAATGAAGTTAAAATGCTGTTTGGCTATACATTAATGGGATTTCTAAAACAAATGGCATCATTGTATCCACATTCTTCTTTTATTTATCAAAGGGCTAATTTTATTTACTCATATTAAGTTAAAAATATCAAAGTCTTTTAAACCTGTCTTCTGCTTATGACTTAGATGTTGTCATGAGAATATGATACTTGAGATGTCACAACTCTTAACACAGTGAGGTTGGCAGGAAAGAGCATGGGTCCTTTATCACTTCATGGAATTGCCAAACTAGCCCAAATGTTCTCATTGAATACTGCACGGCAATAAAAAGAAATGAAATACTACTGACTGCAATAACATATCATTTAACTCCAGTGAGAATAGCTTTTATCAAAGAGTCCCAAAACAACAAATGTTGGTGTGGATGCGGAGAGATAGGAACACTCACACACTGGTGGGACTGCAAACTAGCACAACCTCTGTTGAAAGTAGCACGGAGATACCTCAAAGAACTAAAAGTACAACTACCATTCGATCCAGTAATCCCACTACTGGGCATCTACCCACAGGAAAAAAAGACAATCTATAATAAAGACACCTGCACTCGAATGTTTACAGCAGCACAATTCACAATTCACAATTGCAAAGATGTGGAAACAACCCAAGTGCCCAGCAATACACAGTGGATTAATAAATGTGGTACATGTATACCATGGAGTACTACTCAGCCATTAAAAAGTGGTGAACTAACACCTCTTGTATTATCCTGGATGGAGCTGGAGCCCATTCTTCTAAGTGAAGTATCCCAAGAATGGAAAAACAAACACCACATGTACTCACCATTAAATTGGTACTAATCAATCAAAACTTATGCTCACATATGGAAGTAACATTCATTGGGTGTTGGGCAGGTGGGGGGGAGGAGGGGATGGGTAAATTCGTACCTAATGGGCGTGGTGTGCACTGTCTGGGGGATGGGCACGCTTGTAGCTCTGACTCGGGCTGTGCAAAGTTACTTTATGTAACCAAAGCATTTGTACCCCCGTAATACTCTGAAATAAAAAAATATAATAAAAAAATAAAAAAGAAATATAAAAAAATTGAAATACTGATGCATGGAGGTATGTGGGTGAATTCTGCAGACTTTACATTGAGCAAAAGAAGCCAGATACAAAAGAATATATACTGCATATTTCTTTACATCTAAAATTCTAGAAAAGAAAAAATAATCAAAGGTAAAAACATAACAGCAGTGATTGACTCTGGAGGTTGGTAAGTGGGAAGTAACAAGAGGGAAATGTATTAGAAGAGAAAATGTTCTCTGTTGTGAAAAGGAGAAAGTTACGCTGGAACTAGCCATTTGTCAAAATTGTACTGCTAATATATATGCATTTTGATGTATGTCATTTTTACCTTAAACTCTGTAAAACAATAAGAAATCGGGCAGGAGTGTGGGGAGTGGGTGGAAGTACAGATGAAATATAAGAATGGCAGGATGTTGATACTGCAGAAGTGGGGCCATGTGAGCATGGAAATTCATTAGTTCTATTCTTATTCTTTTGTATGTGTTATAAATTTTCTAAAATTATAAATTAAAAATATCTCACAGTAATTACTCATGATATCCAAAACAGTTCTTTCTTTCTTTTTTTCTCATTAACTTTGAAACCAAAGAAAAGCCACCAGACAGACAAACACAACAACAAGAACAAAAGCAACATCATATGGCTTCTCATACTAGACTGGGGGTATAGAACCAAATCACAAAGATGTTTTCCACCTCCCAACTGTGGCAGATGCACCAGGTTCGTGGATCATATAGCACCAGTCAAAGCCCACTACCACGTTCCACAGTCATTTTGTGTCTGAAATCTGGCAATGATTTTATTGTCATTTGGTACCAGTGATGATATGGTACCAATGATGAAATCTGGTATGTCAGTGATTTGTAAACCCTCGAGGTTGAATAGATTGTCATTTACAAATTTGGGAGCTAAGGGAAGTGGCTCTGATCATGTTCTGTCAATAACAGCAACTATGACCACAACTGCAACAACAAAAAAAATGGTATTTTATTTTCAATCAAGAATTGGTTAAAAAAAAAAGTTACCTGATATTTTTACCATGAGAATTGAGTAACTTTTATTTTTAAAATATCATGTCCTTGCCATGTTAAATCTCACCTGAAAGCCCTGACTTTACATGTTTTTCCTTAATAAAATAAGATTTTTTTATAACTCTATTTACTTCGAAAGCAGATGCACCTACTCCTGCAATCAAAGCCATGCTGCATGTGGAGCTCTTAGTCATTTTTGATGACGGTGTGTCCACATGTGAATGAGGTGCAGAGCTTTAGACCAGTTGTTCACACGCTTTGCTGCCATTAGAATCACCTAGGGAATGTAGAAATCCCAGTTGCCAGGCTGCACCCTATTAAATGAGAACCAATTAAATCAGAACCTCATGGGACTGGGACCAGGCATGAGCAGACTTTAAAGCTCCCCAGATTATCTCGATATGCAGCCAAGGTGGAGAACCAATGGCTTTTGGGCTTCTGTTGCACTTTGGTGCTCCACTTTCCCCCTCACTAATGAGGAAGAAGGTTTGGTTTTTTGTTCCATTTGCCATGACAACAACATTACTACCTACATTAAGAAGATGCCTATTACTTGGGACAGAGATGGGAGGATAGAGAGGAAGGAGAAAATTGTGGTTTAATTGATCCTGCCTGGGCCCTGTCAGCAGGGCAGTGCCCCCTGCCCCACCCCAACTAGGTAGAAAAAATTAACTGAAAGGGAGGGTCATATTTCTCTGATTCCTTTTTTATTTTAAAAAAAAGTTGTTGGTGCTATAATGGCAGACATTGAATTTGATGACGGAAAATTAAACAAGTGGAATTAGTCTTTTTTTTTATCATTCTTGGTAGCACTATACTCTATTCACCCTTGAACAATTGAGGGAATTAGATATTGTTTAACACAAATAATACAGTTTTACGACTAACTGCTAAAGACTACTCATGATACCTTTAGAAAAAAAGAAATCTTTCACTTTAAACAAATATTTTAAGTGGATATATAAATTTGCTGTGATTGATGATCTTGGGCAGTTAATTACTTAAAAGTGATATTTTAGACTATAACCTGTGATGTAATTTATAAATATCATTAGTGCTATCATAATTATCTTCTAAGGAGCCATTAATATCATGAAATATGTCATGTTACACCCTTCGTATAATAGCAATGTCTTTGGGGAGGATAGTAAATGTAGCATTTTGTTGCTAATGCCATTGCATATCTACATTATTTCTTACCCAGGAAATCACTGGAAATCTCATGAGATTTCTGTATCACTTTCCTATGTTTTGTATCTATGCCCTCCTACACTTTATTTCTTTAATGTTCCTAGCAATCATAACTAAAATTGTAAAAATAAATTGAGAAATATTTGTAACAATATGATAAGTTGCCAATAATTTTCCATTAATTATAAATAAAGAGACGCTCTATGTTTCTAAAAGTTAATGGATAAAAGGCATGAAACAATAATTTGGAGCAAAGGAAATACAGGCGCCCAAATAGTGATTGGGAATATATTCAACCTCAAGTGCAATTAAATCAAAACAATATCTCCCCTGAAAATTAATCCTGTATATGGAAAATATTTATTAACCACCAGACTTACTGCAAAATTACTTACATTAGCAAAAAAGATGTCTTTTCAGAGCAGAGATGACCTATAGGTTGTTTTTCTCAAGCCAATGCCCATACATGGGTACCCAGACATTCCTTCTTCTCCCTGCCTTAGCCAGCAGGCTCTTCAGACTTGAACTCTGTCTTATCTGCCCATTATTTTAGTTCCTATAAAAATTTTGAGGTGTTGAATTTATTTGATTTCTAATTCAATGTAAGGCATTTAGGCTATAGATCAAATATGTTTTGTCTGCCTGTGTATTTATCTTTTATAATAGCACCATTCCAATCGAAATGTGCCTATTTATTTAATTCCCCTCTTAACTAATCAGGGAGCTCATTAATGGTGAGTACATCATCTCATTTCATCTCTCTCTGAAGCTTTGTAGGCCCTCAAAAGATGCTGATGAATGAATGAACAACACAACTATGAGCAAAGGGAACACTCATCTTTGGTGAAATGCTTTCTCTGAATACAGAAGAGGTTAGAAATGAGACCTGAACAAAGTGATTTCCAGAATGACGTCATTCACCCCTATGACCTCCATCGCACTTGGATTGGCACACAGAGGTCGTGACCACTTGAATTACAAACAGAAATATTCCTGCTTCTAAATGCCAAAGCATATGATCATTATCATTTTACTTTTCTTAAAATTCTGAGAAAAAATCCTGAGGCAAATACGACTCAGACATTGACAAGAGAAGAAAAGGCAGAGTTTATTGTTTGACTCGGGAAGGCGTGACCTGACATGCAATGATCGAGCATTATGCTGAGAAGAGGTCAACACCAAGGTCCACAAAAGGTCGATCCAAAGAACACATTCAAAGACGAGGCAAAGTTGTTTAACCTTAATGTGGATGTTGGTGTTTGGCAGACAGAATCAGCCTGTCTTTGTGTGATCATTCCCAATTCTGAGTCTTAGGTAACATTTTTGCTCACCAGACAACTGACTATAATATAGTTGGAACACATAGAAAATTCCTCTTTAAAAACACACTGCTAATTTAATGGATTTGGATATTATGTGGCTCAAATTTCAACCTCATATTTATTGTGGTATGGAGTATTTTCTTTTGTAATTATGTTCATCCTCTGAGTTTTAGAGTAGCAAAGATTCCTCTTAAGCAATCATATATGGCAATTTTATTTCTTCATTTTAAAAGCAGAGTACCCTGACAGATTATCTCAAATATCCCAGATGTCAATTCCAGAAGGTGCTTTGATTCATGGGCTACCAGTAAGTTGGAATGCAAATATAAGGCTAGGTTTTATTCGTTTTTTGTTTTTGGCTTTTAATGTCTTGATACTATAGGTATCAAGATGTGATTTTTCCTAACACACTGAAAAAAGAAGTAAATTTTCTTTTATTTTCACAACAACAATGTTTTACATCAAAATACTACCATGAATTTCATTCCATCAAATATAAAGTGGAAAGGTGATTCACTTGACATGAAAATAATGCTGAAATAGCAATAACAACAACAATCCCTGGTTTTGTTTTTATATTGAGTTATGTAAATATATCAACCACTTTATCATAAAACACAATAAAATCACCTGCAATTATTAAAGACGATCTATGAGTGAAAAGACTAGCGAGAAATTAGAAAATGTGGCTAAGGAAAAAAAAATAAGGTATCAATCTGATAAGAAAACAACTCCGAGCTAGCCAAATGTCCTGAATGACGTTATAACACATTTTTTTCCTAAGAAATGAGAGAGTTCTTCAGCTGTTCTCATCTCCACTATCAGTACTGTTTGTATTATTTTTGATTGAAGGTACTTCATCTACAGCCTACATGGGAAAAGGAACACTAAATGATGTCCACTAGTACAGAAAGAAAATTCCTGTTCCCTCCCAGTTTGCTTCTTTTATAGATAAACATGTTTACCACCAGATTTAAACTACAATTAAAACCATACATCAATTTTAAAAAACCTGCCTGAAATTTAAATGTTGATGTTGCTTCTTTAATCTGAAAACTGTCTGATCTTAAAACATGCAATATCTCAGAACTTATCAACTTTTTAATTAATAAAACATCTATTTTTTTGGTATTCATAGGTTTACTGGCTTAGATGTGAAAACATTAGGCAAAAAAGAGTTTTCCTAAGACTGAATTGTATTTAATCGTTTATTAAATTATACGATAATGTCTGAGCAAAATCACCACAATTCGGTTTCCCAAAAAGTACTCAAGAAAAACCTAAAAATTATTAAACAGCAGACTTCTAATTTTAAGATGGCAAAATTCAGGCATTCCTCAAATTGTTTCTGCATTTAGATCTCATAACAATAAATTCAAGGAGACTCAGAGTAGAAACCTACATCTTTTATGAAACTCAAAGACACTTAAAATCCAGAATCACAATGCATAAAGAAATAAAAGCAAATGGAGAAGTGGTAACTGACCTCCGATAGTGAGAATGCTTAACTCAAATTAGTGCCCAGGTCAGTGAATTTGCACAGAGAACTCTGGAAAGACACTAGAATTTCCACCTACCAATAAGAGATTACCCAATTAGCTTTTTAAGTATCTCACTCTTAATTTAAAAAACAATAACAGTAAGTATCACAAAATATTTGAGGAACGCGCCTTACTTCAAGAGACTGAAATCTAAACAAACCAACAAAGGAAAACTTGGAGAAATTGTCTTATAACAGGAGGCAGAAGAAAATGCCCATACCACAAAAATTGATATTCTCAAGAAATAAAAGAAAAAAACTGCCTTTTAGACATAGGAACTAACTACCATGAAAAGAAACTGGAAAAGAAGAAAGATCTTTTGAAAACTTAACATACAATAGCTGGAGTAAAAGAAATAGAATCTTTGAGAGATAAAATGAGGAAATCTCCAGAAGGAAAGAAGAAAGCAAAAGACAGGAAGTAAAGAAACGGCCAAGAGTAGGATCAAGAACAAGAGACAAATAACCAACTTGTGAAACTCCCAAAAACACACAACGGAGGGACAGGAAATTTTTTTTTTTTAAGTAGCATAAATGTATTTTCCAGGACTCAAGGCATGAGTGTCTGTTAGGCAGATAGCAAAGAATCCCAGCTCTCCTAGGGACAAAGTTGGGCAGCTCCCTTGGTGCTGCCCCACCTATGATCCTGCCCCAGCAACTGCCAGACTTCCAGAAGGAGGAACCCTGCTAATCTGCAAAAGAATGCAGGGAATCCCACAGGCCAGGCAGCCATCCCAGACACAATAGGATTTGGAAAGTGACCTAGAGTAACCTAAGGCTAATTATCATATCCTTAACTGTCCATCAAAGTGGTTCAGTGGTGACATCTGAACTGCAAGGATGGCCCAATCCAGACACTATAAAACAGGGCCCCAGACCATAACCAGAGCCCTTTTGTTACCACAGGAGGCCTGTTCCTCATCTGTGATCAAGAACATATCTTGCCCTTGCTCTGTAAACCTATCTTGCCCTTCCTCAATAAACTTTATTTCTTGCTTGCCTTGCTTTGGGTGTGTCTGGTCATTCTTCAGTCAAGAGCACACCAAGAACCAAGAACAGACAACTGCCGGCCCAACCTTTCCAGATTGAACAGATTCTAATCACAACCACAATTTAAACGAACTTTTCGAGGGCTAGTGTTTATTTTTTTCTTTTTTTTTCTTTTTTTTTTTTTTTTATAATTTATTTTTTTAATTTCAGAATATCATGGGGGTACAACACTTTGGCCATACACATTGCCCCTGTTCTGCCCGTGTCAGAGCCACAATCGTGGTCATCCCCCAAACTGTGCTCCCCACATCCATTCAGTGAGAGTTTTTCCCATCCCTTCCACCCCCCTCCCGCCCGCCCGCCCTCAGATGAGTGTTATTGCCCTGTGTGATGTACGTGTTCATCAGTTAGTACCAGTTTGATGGTGAGTACCAGTGGTGCTTGTTTTTCCAATCCTGCGACACTTCGCTTCGAAGAATGGGTTCTAGCTCCAACCAGGATAATACCAGATGTGTTAATTCACTGTTGCTCCTTATTGCTGAGTAATACCCCATGGTATACATATACCACATTTTATTGATCCACTCGTGTATTGATGGGCACCTGGGTTGTTTCCACAACTTTGCAATTGTGAATTGTGCTGCTATGAACATTCGAGAGCAGATGTCTTTATTATAAAATGTCTTTTTTTCTTTTGGATAAATACCCAGTAGTGGGATTGCTGGGTCAAATGGTAATTCTACTTTTAATTCTTTGAGGTATCTCCATATTCTTTTCCATAGAGGTTGTACTAATTTGCAGTCCCACCAGCAGTGTATGAGTGTTCCTACCTGTCCACATCCCCGCCAACATTTGTTATTTGGGGATTTTTTGATATGAGCCAATCTCACTGGAGTTAAGTGATATCTCATTGTGGTTTTGATTTGCATTTCCCTGATGATTAGAGAAGTTGAGCACTTTTTTATATGTTTGCTGGCTATCATTCTGTCTTCTTTGGAAAAGTTTTTGTTCATGTCCTTTGCCCATTTTTTAATAGGGTTGTTTGATTTTTTCTTGTTGATTTTCCTAAGTTCTGTATAGATTCTGGTTATCAGGCCTTTATCAGAGGTGTAGCATGCAAATATTTTCTCCCATTCTGTAGGTTGTCTGTTCACTCTAGTGATAGTTTCCTTGGCTGTGCAGAAGCTTTTCAATTTGATCAGGTCCCATGTATTTATTTTTGTTGCTGCTGTGATTGCTTTGGGGGTCTTCTTCATAAATTCTTTGCCTAGGCCAATGTCCGTAAGAGTTTTTCCAACGTTTTCTTCGAGAATTCTTATGGTTTCATGTCTTAGGTTTAGATCTGTTATCCATTGTGAATTGATTTTTGTGAGAGGTGAGAGGTGTGGGTCCACTTTCAGTCTTCTACATATGGCCATCCAATTTTCCCAGCACCATTTGTTGAATAGGGAATCTTTTCCCCAGTGTACATTTTTCTGGAATTTGTCAAGATCAGGTGACTGTATGAGGTTGGTTTTATATTTGGGTTCTCGGTCCTGTTCCATTGGTCTACGTGTCTGTTCTTGTGCCAATACCATGCAGTTTTGATTACTATAGCCTTGTAGTATAGTTTGAAGTCTGGTAGACAGATGCCTCCCAATTTGTTCTTTTTGCTTAAGATTGCTTTGGCTAGACGGGGTCTTCTCTGGTTCCACACGAAACGTAGAATTATTTTTTCTAGATCGGCAAAAAATGATGTTGGTATTTTGATAGGGATTGCATTGATTCTGTAAATTAATTTAGGTAGTAAAGCCATTTTTACTATGTTGACTCTACCTATCCAAGAGCATGGTAAGGCTTTCCATCTATTTACATCCTCTGCAATTTCCTTTCTCAGTGTTTCATAATTCTCTCTATAGGTCTTTGACCTCCTTAGTTAGATATATTCCTAAATATTTAATTTTCTTTGTTGCTATTGCAAAAGGTATAGCATCTTTAATTTGTTTCTCGGCTTGATTGTTATTAGCATATATGAAGGCTATGGATTTGTGTGTATTAATTTTGTATCCTGAGACTTTGCTGAATTCATTTATCAATTCCAGTAATCTCTTGGTTGAATCCTTGGGGTTTTCTATGTATAATATCATATCATCTGCGAATAGTGAAAGTTTGACCTCTTCTGCCCCTATCTGGACGCCCCTGATTCCTCTGTCTTGTCTAATTGCTGTGGCCAGGACTTCCAGCACTATGTTGAAAAGAAGTGGAGATAGTGGACACCCTTGTCTGGTGCCAGTTTTAAGGGGGAATGCCTTCAATTTTTCCCCATTCAGTATGATATTGGCTGTGGGTTTATCGTATATGGCTTTAATAGTTTCTAGGAATGAGCCATCTATGCCTATATTGTTAAAAGTTCTTATCATAAAAGGGTGTTGGATTTTGTCAAAAGCCTTTTCTGCATCTATTGAAAGGATCATATAATCTTTGTTCTTGCTTTTATTTATATGGTGAATTACATTTATAGATTTGCGTACGTTGAACCATCCCTGCATCTCGGGAATGAAGCCCACCTGATCGTGATGGATTATTTTTTTGATGTACATTTGAATTCGGTTTGCAAGGATTTTATTGAGAATTTTTGCATCTATATTCATAAGGGATATTGGTCTGTAGTTTTCTTTTTTTGTTGTGTCCTTTCCTGGCTTTGGTATCAAGGTGATATTGGCTTCGTAGAATGAGTTTGGGAGGATTCCATCCTTCTGGATATTTTCAAATAATTTCTGCAGTATAGGCACCAGTTCTTCTTTGTAGGCTTGGTAGAATTCAGGTGTGAACCCATCTGGTCCGGGACTTTTTTTTTGTGGGTAGATTTTTAATTACTGCTTCAATTTCGGTGCTTGATATTGGTCTGTTTAGAAATTCAGTTTCTTCCTGGTTGAGCCTAGGGAGGTAGTGTGTTTCTAAGAATTTGTCCATTTCCTCCACGTTTTCGTGTTTGTGGGCATAGAGATTTTTGTAGTATTCAAAGATGATGTTTTGTATTTCCATGGTATCAGTTGTGATTTCTCCTCTCTCATTTCTAATTGAGCTTATTAGAGTCCTTTCCTTTCTGCTTCTGGTCAACCTGGCAAGTGGCCTGTCTATTTTGTTTATCTTTTCAAAGAACAAGCTTTTCGTTTCATTGATCTTCTGTATTGTTCTTTTGTTCTCGATTTCATTTAATTCTGCTCTAATTTTGGTTATTTCTTTTCTTCTGCTGGTTTTAGGATTGCTTTGCTCTTCCTTTTCCATTTCCTTAAGATGATTCATTAGTTTACTGATTTGTGACTTTTCTGTCTTTTGGATGTGGGAATTTAGGGCGATAAGTTTTCCTCTCAGGACTGCTTTTGCTGTATCCCACAGATTTTGATAACTTGTGTCCCCATTATCGTTTAGTTCGAAGAATCTTTTGATTTCATTTTGAATCTCCTCTTTGACCCAATAATCATTCATCAATAGATTGTTTAGTTTCCAAGTTTTTGGAGGAAGATGTGAGTTTCTGTTGGAATTGATATCTAATTTTATTCCGCTGTGGTCTGAAAAGATACATGGTATGATTTCTATTTTTTTGAATTTGTTTAGATCTGTTTTGTGGCCTAGGATGTGGTCAATTTTAGAGAAAGTTCCATGAGCTGATGAGAAGAATGTATATTCAGTGTTATTTGGGTGGAGTGTTCTGTAGATATCTGTTAGGCCCAAATGTTCTAGAGTCCTGTTTAGGTCTTTTATTTCTCTATTTAATTTTTGTTTGGAGGATCTGTCCAGTTCCGTCAGTGGGGTGTTGAAGTCCCCTGCAATTATGGCATTCCTGCTTATTATGTTGTCTAGATCTAGCAGCATTTGCTTTATGTACCTGGTGCTCCTGTGTTGGGTGCATAAATGTTTAGGATTGTTAAATCCTCTTGTGAAATTTTTCCCTTCACCACTATATAGTGTCCATTCTTGTCCTTCTTTACTTTTATTGCTTTAAAGTTGATGTCATCTGAAATGAGGATGGCTACTCCAGATTTCTTTTGGTTTCCATTAGCCTGAAAAATTGTATTCCATCCTTTCACCTTGAGTCTGAATGCGTCTTTGTGTGTAAGGTGTGTTTCCTGAAGACAACAGATACTTGGTTTGTATTTTTTAATCCATTCAGCCAGCCTATGTCTCTTCAATGGGCAGTTCAAGCCATTTACATTTATTGAGAGAATTGATATTTGGGGTAAATTTCTGATTATTCTGTTGGGTGGTATCTTTTGTTTTACCTCTTGCGTCATTGTGGAATCTGGTTTCTGGGGTTTTAGCCTTTGCATAATTTTACATAGGTGGGTGTCTGTTGCGCTGGATAGTGTATAATGCAGGTCTAAGCATTTCTTGCAAGGCCGGTCTGGATTTCGCAAATTCTATCAGTGATTGCTTATCTGGAAAGGTCTTTATTTCTCCCTCATATAAGAAGCTTAGTTTGGCAGGATACAGAATTCTGGGTTGACCTTTGTTTTGTTTTAGGAGATTGATGATTTCTCCCCATTCCCTTCTGGCTTGTAAGGTTTCAGCTGAGAAATCTGCAGTTAATCTGATGGGTTTCCCTTTGTAGGTTACCTCCTTTTTTTGTCTTACAGCTCTGAGGAGTGCCTCTTTTGTGTTTACTTTGGTCAGTCTAATAATTATGTGGCGTGGTGAATGCCTTTTCACGTTGACTCTCCCAGGAGTCCTGTGTGCTTCTTGTACTTGGATGTCGAGATTTCTGGCTAAGCCATGGAAATTTTCCTCTATTATTCCTTCAAATAAATTTTCCAGCCCATGCAAATTTCTTCCTCTCCCTCAGGGATACCTATTATCCTTATGTTTGGCCTCTTACATAATCCCACATTTCTTGTATGCTTTTTCCTGTCTCTTGTTTTTGTGTTCTTTCTCTTCAGCTGATTTATTTAGGCATAGGAGGGAGCTGTCTTCTAGCTCTGAAATTCTTTCCTCTGCATGGTCCAGCCTATTCTTAAGGCTTTCCACTGTGTTTTGTAGATCCTTGAATGCTTCTTTCATTTCTAGGATTTCTATTTGATTTTTCCGTAATATTTCTATTTCTTTGGAGAATTTTTCATTCATTTCTTGCATTTTTCTTGTGGTTTCTTTGTGCTGGGATTCAATTTTCTCTTGAATTTCATTGAGCTTTCTTATAATCCATAAACGAAATTCCTCTTCTGTCATTCTACCCATTTCATTTGGGTTGGTATCCATTGCTGAGGAACTGATAATTTCTTTTGGGGGTGACTTTTCACTCTGATTTTTCATGTTCCCTGAGTTCTTTCGCTGGTTTTTTCTCATCTGGCCTCTTGGTCGAGAGCTGGGGGTGTTAGAGCTAGTTTATGGTCCTGTCACCAGGCCCACAATTATTTTTCCTTGGCAAAGCCAGGGAGAGAAGTAGTGGCCTGTATTGCCTTAGGTGTATTTTAGCAAGTTTGTTGGATCTTGAGTTAACTCTGACCTGTGGTCTTCTCCTCTTCCCGGTGGAGTGTGGTGAGAATGACCTCCCAGCTTGGGCTCTGAGCTAATGGATTGTACTTGAGAATATGAGTCCTCCGCTCCCTATTAGCTAGGTATTCTGTTATGTCCGTGGCAGACTCTGATTCCCCAGTTGGGGTATGTGAAAGCCCTGTGCTTTGGGAGGGGTCTTGTAGCTCCTAGGGGTTACTTTGACCCTGCTCTTCCTGAGGTTCTGGTAGAAACACAATTTTCTTTGGCTGCAGTGTGAGAGCTGAGTTGGGAAAATTCTACACAGCTCAGAGGTTGCTCATCTAGCCACGTGTGGCTGCCCTTCTGATGTGTGTCTCCGCGTGAAACTGGTTGATAGGGGGATCTCCAATTGTGTACCCCTTTTCCACCACTAGACCTCAAGGCGAGGCAGGTGGCCGTCTCTATCCCCAGCAGTCTCCACCGGGGGGATGTTCCCACGGGGAGGGGGGAGTAGTGGCAGCTGGAAGCACTCTTGGGTGGCGTGAAATTCCCTATTGAAGTGGGCAGGATTATGGGGAGCTGCTCTGGTTCAGCCTGTGGCTCTTGAGGTATTTGGTTGTCATGGGAACCAGCAGTTATACCAAATGAGTCACTATGGCCAGCAACTTTCAAAATGAGCGATCTCTGGGGTACAGGAGGGCTGGGACCTGAGGGGCGGGCACTAGGACCGGCACGGAGCGGAGTTGTCGGAGGCCAGAGCCGGGGTAGCAGAACCAGATGGACGAGCTGCAAACTGTTTCCAATACTCAAAGGTCCCACCTCTACAGTTCCGGGATCTCGTCCCACCTGGAACCCACGGATGCCGCTGTCCCTGGCCACCACAGGCAAAGCCTGTCTCGCCCCAGCGGATGAGCCCTGGGCCGGGGCGGGGCGGAGCCAGAGACGCGGCTCACGGCTCCGCGCGGGCGGCTGTAAAGATGGCGGCCGCCGCCAGCCTGGCGCACAGCCGGGCTCCGATCGCGCCGGGAGCGCAGTTTTTCTCCGCCGGTAGTTGTAAGCAACCTCTAAGGGCGCGTCCCGCTCTCCGATAAACTCCTGGGCCCAGTCCCGCTGACTTCTAGTGGCGCAGTGCCGGCCTGCGGGTTCCCGCGCACTGTCCCGGGAAGCTGAATCTCGGTCCCCGCCCAGTTCCTCCCCAGCCCTCGGCAGTCTCTGTATATTGTAGCTGCGAATTGTGTCTGGCTCTGGCTACTTCCTCCTCTCCACAGGACTCGCCGGCCCGAGCAACCGCTCTGTCCCAACTCTGGGCTTGTCCCTGACTGCGTGTATGGGGAGGCGCGTCACCGCTTGGGGGGCAGGTCGCGCTGTGCGGACCTGGCGAGCGCGTCCTTCCCGCGCTCTGGGCTCTATTGTGCTCCGTGCGCCCTCCGATCTTTGTGAAAATTTTGTACCTGTTTTCTTGGGCTGGGCGTTCGGGCGTTGTTTCTCTGTCATTCGCAATGCTGTTTTTGGAGTGAGCGGTCCGTGCTTGCAGGCAGCTGCTGGCGTTCTTCACCTCCTTTCCTGGGAGCGGTACGGTGGGCGGACCCTATCACACCGCCATTTTTTCAGGAGTCCCCCCAGGGCTAGTGTTTATTATATAAAATTATTTATAGCAGCATGGTTTAAGACAAAAATACAAATAAAATAAAAGATACAAGTTTGTTGCATAGAAACACTGAAAACATGGTTATGTCTACAACCCAATAAAAGAAATGAACATTGTCAGAAACACCTCCTGGTTCACATTTTTGATTCCATTCTTTAATAATTTTCTGAGCACCTTCTATGTGCGAGGTACTGAAGTGTTACAGGTGCTGGGGATATAGTAATGAATAAAATAAAGTCCCTGCTCTTATGGAGTCTCTGTTCTAGTGCAAAGCTAGAACAATGAAAGAAAAAAGTACAACAGCCAATCACTGAGTATTCATAATTGACCAAGTCTGACCATCTTGTAAACAACTCTCACTATCCTTATCCCAGCAAAATCCACCATGGTTCCTGTCCTGGAACTCTAGGATTGCTTTCTAATTAGGCTTTTGGCCCCCAGCTAGCCTCCTGGAATCCACTTTCCATTTGATGGTCTGAATAATGCCCTATGAATGCAAATCCTTTCATCTCCTCCTTGCCTCGGGTAGTGTACTAATTCCTTAATGAGACTCTGCATGTGCTCCTACTTAGCTGCTCCTGGCTTTATTTTGCACCACTCTGTAAACTCCCAGTCTCTTCTTCCTAGTTACACCCTCATCTTGACTCTACAGAAAGACTGATTTTCCTTTAGATCCTACAGTGAACAATTTCTTTCCTATCCCACTCCTATCCCTTCACACATGATCTTCCTTTGAACAGAATGTACTCTTCAATCTTCCCCTGAACCAAGTCCTATCCTAATTATCTTTCAGCATTAGCACAATTTTCTCTTGAAACTTTCATCCTGCCCTGCCCTAGCCCTAGTCTTGGTTAGGAATATACTTTACCACTGAACTCATCCCACAGGGTTTTATTGTCTTGCAGTCCTTGATGTTCCTCATTAGGAACATCTCTGCCCCAGAAGGAACCTATTTATTTACTGTTAACATCTCCAATGAATCACACAATGCAAAAATACTTAGCAGGCACTCAAAAGTATTAGTTGAATTAAGAAGAGAGCCAATGAATAAACGCTCATGCAATTCAAATAAGGGAATCTAAGCAATGCTGTTGTCCACTGGTGATGGTGGAATAAAGTGACTAATCTGAAAGTATTTTCGCAGTGCTCCTTCATTTTTTCCATGAAAATATCAACCCAAACACTCTGGATGGGGTCAGCCTGTGGATTGCCACACACTCTCCAACAGTTAACTCAGTGCTTTGAGAGGATTCCTGGCTCTCACCTTAAATTCAGCTTGAACAAAATAAAAATTAGGACCCTTTTCCTCGAATTGGCTCCTTTCTCAATGCCCTCTTTTTGGGTATCAAAATGAAGAAAAGTAAATGAATTAAGGAATTCTACTATCGTTCCCTTGTATATCACTCAGTGATAAGTTCTTCACATTTTTTGTCTCTCAGGTTTACACAGCTTCGTGACCATCCACCCATCTGAGCCAGGCCTTCTGCAACATTTGTTACCTTCCCTTACTCTGTATACTCGTGTGAAAGCTGCTGCCTTCAAATTTACTTCTTTAAAACACTCTCTTTCATTAAGCATTTTTCTTTTTTTTTTCTTTTATCTTTTTTTTAGAGACAGGGTCTCAAAAAAGATCACTTGAGCCCAGGCTGGCCTCAAACTCCTGGGCCCAAGGGATCCTCCCACCTCAGCCTCCCAAGTCACTGGGACTACAGGAGCAACACCTCACCAGGCTCATTGAGCAGTTTTTATAATGTTTTCCTGTTGGCACATGCAGCTTCCTCTGTCTCACATAAAAAGTTTTCCATCATCTTACCTTTACTGCCTTCTCTCGGACACTTGCTTTGTCATAAAAGGTAAAATAAAAAATTATAGGCAATTTCATGTTGGCACTGAGCATATGCAATTTCCAATGTATTTTGTTGGTTTTTCTTTTCTTTTAATTTTTAAAAAAATAAGTGTTTTCTATTTTATTATAGAAATTGAAATTCAATCCTTTCAGGTCTTCCAACCTTATCCAGAGTTAACTGTGAACATTTTTGCAGCTCTTTCCTATGCTCAGCTTAAGTCCCTAGTTTTACTTAGTGTTTTTTTTTTTTTAAGTGTTCAGCATCTTTCTTTGCTTAAAATTATTTTTGTTTTGGCTTCTTCTTCCCAAAGTAGCAAAAATGAGCATCTCTTTCCAATAAAAATGATAAATGAAGTTGAAGCCAAAAATATCTTAAAATCGAAGGACTTCTACAGTTTTCTGAAAAATTCACTTATTTTGCATGTTGCTGACTTATTTCCAACTGACTGCCTCATTTTATATCCTCTCTGGCCAAGGAATAGCATTTAAATCATTAATTGTCATTACAACATCACGATAGGTGATAAATGGGAAGTACTGAAATATTTACAAAAGTAAATACTTTTTAAAAAATGTTTAGAAATGTATATAAAAGGTATTTTCTAGGAAGTGAGAAAAAAGATAGATGTTTGGTAGATATGGAACTTACCTAACATTATACTAGAAACACTAATAACCAAGACTATAATTCTGATTTTGAAAGAACTTGAATAATACTTAGTTTTACATTTAATTTTTCATCATCTATTACAAACTTAGCAAAATGAAAGATTATCTGGGAGTATATTGTGATTGTTTGGGGATAAGCTAATAATCAAGATTATAATACAAGTATTTTTAAGAGTTAGGCAGCCCATATATAAAATCAGTCATTGAGACATGAATACTTGTCAAAGTTAGTATTTTAATACATGTCTAATAAAATATCATTAAAGTATATGTACTTGTGTGTCAATCACTGATGTTTAATAAAACCATTCTGAGATCTCATTGAGACAGAAAGATTGAGTTTTTATCCATTTAATCTATGATATTGATAACAATTTTACACAGATGATGTTTAAACAAATTAGAAGTGTAAAAAATGTTGAATTCCTGGGAATCATCTTTAGGTGCAAGCTTTAAAATGAATCTATCTCCAAATTCTGTTGTTGAAACATAAAGTTTAATTTTAGTTTGGAAGAGGTAAGAAACATTATGTGCAGTATAGATTGCATTTCTAGTTTGACTTAGCTCTTTAAATTTAATATCTATTAAGAGTATATACTAGATTATTATAGGAAATAGTAGCATATAACATATGCATATTTATAATATGTAAAAAATAACTTATTGATAATTAGGAAATAATTATATTAAACTACAAAATCCATACCATAAAGACAGAAAAACTAGGGTAACTGAGATAAAACAAAGATAAAATTGAGGGAAAATAAAGCATTAAAATATGAAATCTAGAATTTTCTAAAAATAAAAAGGTCACAGAAATTCTTCAAGGTAATAACAGAAAAGAAGCAAAGACTAGCAAATAAGTTGAGTAGAGTATTAAAAAGTTAACTTTTTGGAATGAAATATGTTTAGAAAGCAAGCAAAATCCAATAAAATAAGTTAATAGAACTGACATAGGGAATAATCACTGAAGATTCTAGTACTTGTTTGTCACTGCTTTCTATAAGAACTATGCAAATATGATGAGATAAGAGTGTGCATAATAACTCTGCCAGAAAAAAGCAAGGGAAGCAAATAAGCTTCTTTTTCCTATTAACTTTCATCTCGTTTTGTTACAAAATATTTACGTCCTAAGGAATTCTTTACAAATGACAATTTTCTGACAAAATACATGAATCAAATCAATATCATTCATAACATAATAAACAAACCTTTTTAGAGTTTGGAGCTTTTTACCTTTTTGTTATCAACTGCAAAATTCCTTCTTTAAAGAAATATAAGCTAGGATTCATATTAGTATCTTGTTGCACAGAATTTGCCACTTCTTTAACAAGGCTCTTTAAGTTATTGAGTTGTTGAATGTGTGCAAATTGCAAAAACTGTAATTCGTTCTATGGTGAGCCATGGTATAAGTATCACTTTTTTTAAACCTTAAAAATATCTGAAGAGGGAGACAGTGTTTATAAAGTATGGCTTTCAAATGGAAATTTAAATTTAAACAGATTAAAGTAAAAAGTCTACTTTGAGAGGAGGGAGTAGAGTAATGAGAATTCTCACGTATTGTGGTAAGATTGAAACCGGAGCTGCCTCTTGGTAGTGGAACTTGGAAATACTTTTCAAAATTTTGAATGTTCTCACACTTTTCCCTAACGACTCTCCTTCTAGTTACTTTACCAACTGATGTTCTTGCACATGTAAGCAAAGACTACACACAAGGATATTCATGGCTACATTGTTTATAGGGGAAAAATATAGGGACAAGCTAAAGGGTCATTAATGGAGAATGGCTTACATAAAATTCATAAAACATTAATAATGATTTGACCTACATGTACTACCTATGGACCCAAGCCCACTTTGAGTTATTAAATTACAAAAGCAAAGGGAAGCACAGTGTACACATAACTGTTCACATTTGTACATATATTTTTAAAGTAAATGAGTGAATTTTCCACGCCATACATACGTGTTGCCTCATAGACTTATGATTGTCTAGAAGAAATTGATTAAGCAGCACAGTTCAGGGAGTTCAGTCTGCTAAGGCATCACAGTTCCAACATCTTAACAAGACACTTGAAGATGAAGACAGGGTATTGCTCAGCATCGTTTGGTTGAAAGATGTGAGGGAGGAAGTGCCAAGAGATATGGCTGGACCAGCTGGTAAGCTGTTCAATCATGAACAATCTCGTCAAAAACATCAGGGGTTTATGTGATGAAATGATGAGTCGCAAAGAATACTGAACTGGTGAACGTGGAACAGAAGAATGCTGTGATTAGATTTATATACTGGATGATCACTCAGTCAGGAGCATAAAGGATGGATTCAGTACAAAACCAAAGGTGGGAAGATTAATAAAATGACAATTGCTGTATTTCATGGAGAGATGACAGGGGCCTGAATTCAAGTAGTGGCAGCTGGGAATTCCACTGGATAAACAGGATAGAATGGATGAAGAAGAAATTTAAGGAGTATACTTGTTAAAAATTGGTGATTAATTAATTAAATTTGAGGAGAAAGTGCTGATGATATTTTCTGCCTTGTTCTTAGAGGGTTATAAACATAAAATGATATACATATAAATAATAACAATTTTAATTCATTACATACTCATAACAGCTATATAAGGTAGGTTCTAATATCGTCATCTTCATTATACAGATGCATAAATAGGAGCACTGCTAGATTTAAATTACTTGTCCAAGGTCATGCAGTCAAATGGTGGGCTTAGAACTACAAACCAAGGCAGTTGACCCCCACTGTGTATGCATTTAACCACCACATTCTACAGCCCCTCTGTCTTCCCTGAATACCCAGAGCTCCTAGGATGATGCCTGGATTCCAACTTGGGTGAGTGGGTGAAAAAAGCCACCACTAATCCAATGGAGGAGAAGCTGAATAGAATGGAAAGACCAGGAGGCCAATTTAAAGGGTTAAATTTGAAGTGCTTGTAACACACTCAAGTTGAGACATTTAGCAGGAGCTTAAAGAAGAGAACAAAGCACCAGATATAAATTTCAAGCCTCTTGGCAAAACTATGGTATGTAAAGACACAGGCACAGGAGTGGTTTTCCAGGCAAAGAGAGCCCAGCCTTTTGGCTTGTCAATTGTAATGCTATTCATACACTTCTCTAGGATGACTTTTAAATATGCACATGTAAAATAAACAGACATGGACTGGCACTGGGAAAATACAGCCATTTTAGTCATTTAAGAGAAATTTGAAAACTCTACATTTGAGGAGAAAGGGCTCCATCAGTAGCCTTTCCTTTGGAATTGTTTCTCTAGCTTCTCCCACCCACCAAAGACAAAACCACAAACAGCACCAACCAAACAAACAAAATCATCTTTTCCTGCCCTACCCCACTGCTAGTCAGGGAAACCCGCAACTTCAGATGGACTTCTTCCAAGTCTTTGAGGCAAATAATTTCCTACTTCCTCACATCAACCCCTTAGTTATAGCGATCAAGGGACCTAAACAAAGTTAAATAGTTAACCATGAGGAACCTGTGATGGCTAACAAATAGTACTGAGAAACAAATCTTGGGATAATCAGGAATTATTTCTACAATCCTTCCATTACTACTATTGCAAGAATCATAGTTCTTTGAGTGAAGAACCATGGTTTAATGAACATTTACTGAGTACTGCATCCTGGGAACGGTGGTAGTGATCCACGCTAGGACAAGCTTACTTGTGTCATGGTTATTGACTGCAGGTCTTCATCTTGTAACAGAAGTATAGGTTGTATGATCTCTAATGTTCTTTCTGGCTGTGAATCTCTGTGAAATTTTATCGATAAGATTGTGTCGGTAAGAATTATTATACGTTTAAGACTATTATTTCCTATCAATATTTATAAAAAGATTTTGTGTGAATAGGAATATGCTAATGAAGGTTAAGACTTGGAGAAATTTATAATATTATTGCACACTGAATTTTAATATATATAGAAAAAGTTAAAGTGGATGAAGCAAATCTAGAAGACCTCTATCAAAAAAGATAGCAAATGTTTTTATTTTTGTTGGTAATGTATTCATTTTACTTTTTCCATCAATATTAAACATCCTAATTATGGGCCTTGAAATTTGAAAAGTGGAATTTCCAAGATAGATTAATGAGTTGAAGGGAACAGGCTGGCTACAAGAACAGAACAAGCAATTTTATTTTTCTGAATATTGAGACAGAAATATGAGAACATTGCAAAAGATTGATAATGAGTATTAATCATTTTCCCTGTAGTTTGTGCAATTTTCCCTGCTAGAAGAACATCTCGAACTCCACTGGAAACATTAAATTTGCTTTGTGAGTTGACGAAAAAGCTACACTTAGCAAGTTTGTTCCAAGTGTTTAAATGCTGATTTCAGGAATAATTAGTGAGATGACTTTCTTAGTATCAGGACATTCGCCAAATTTTCTCTCTGAAAAAACAGTCCATTTCATTTTCAGACAACTCTAAATGGTAAAAGGTTGCCCTCCTCTTAAACTGAATTTTGGTTCCCACTAATTTCTGTGGGTTGTTCCTGGTCCTGCATCTAGAATTACACATGATGTGTTTCATAACACACCCTTTCAGATGTTTAAAGAGCTTAAGTTCCTCCTAAATGATATCTTATCTAAAATAACTACCTTTCAGACATTGCCATGTAACATCATTTTGAGACTTTCTAGCTGTTAACACTTTTCTGATCATAATTCTGTAAATATCCCTGTTTAAAATGAGACTTTAAAAACTTAAAATATGTATATATTTCATTTCTCCCATATTTGAGCAACTCAGGTAGACTGTGATTTTTTAATTTTCTTCTATTAATAGAGCCTTAATGCTTAGTTTTTTTGTTTGTTTGCTATTTGTATTTGTAGCTATACCACCCACCCTATTGGCTTATACTAGATATAGAGATTTTATTAAACTAAGTTTCCTTGTCTCGTACCTGTGAAGATTTTACTTGAACCTAGGCATGATTTCTATATTTACAGCTAGATAACTGTGATTTCAATTGGTTAGACATGCTGATCCAACCTTCAGTGTTTATGCCCTGCAGTTCTTTAGTTCCTTCAGATTGGTATTTGTGCTCTTAAACAACATTCTCTGGGAAAAACTTTAAACAGCTATAAACTCACCTACATGTCTTATGAATATACTTATATATCTATGTCTTATCCAAAAGGCTGTCATAAGACACTGTCAAATGCCTCATCAAAAACAATAAAGAAGTCTTAGAAAATAAATAATCTATGGCATCAGATTGAATAAACTAATTTTGGATTCTTGCAATGACTTATTTTTTAACCACAAACCAGTCACTCAATCCTGGAAATCAACTATGGATCATCATGATGCTACCTGTTCTCTAATTCCTTTTGTTCTCCCTTTTGAACTTTAGAAAAGTACTGTATCTGCATTTTCTGGCACCTCCGCCCTAATGCTTGGCTTCTGAATGGACACCAGGTGTGAGTGAAGAACAAACTGGGAAGGGAGTTCTTCTAGCAGCCGCCCGGGATGTGATCATCTATCTGGTCCTGGGAACCTTGGATCATTCCACCTGGCTCAGTACACACTTTTCTGTCCTCACCCAGTCTAGGCTTCACATTTCACAACCATCCTTTGTGTACTCTTTCACAGCAGACCATTCTCTTGTGAGGGAAGAGAGAGGCAAAGTGGAGACTGCATTGCTCCACCATCCATAAATTACCTCCATTGGAAATAATCCTCAGTAAGATGTAATTTCTGCTCCAACAGTATCATCTATTCAAGGTATTCCTGTCACCTTGGAGGTCTGCACAGCTCTGAAGGCCACATGCGTCTCTTGAATACATCCACAGCTTTTATTTTCTGAGATCCACCATGGACTTCATTTTCTCTTTTTAACTAACATTAAAATTAGCTGTTTCTTTGTTTGCAGGGCACTTAACTTTTCAGGAAGAAAGTTTTCCTCACTTTATTAATAGACCAGAGGAGTGATGACAAGCAAAGACCTGCTAAGAGACAGTTGCTGGGCTGTGATTCACCTCCCAGACTTGGAGCAGCAGAGTTCAAGTCCATGTCCCCACAAAACTGCAAATGCCTCTGTGCTATAGAACTTCTGATTACCTTTAAAATAGTTCCATTAAAGACTATTATATTTCTAATTCCTCTGTGTCTCTTGAACAGCTCTCAAAGCTCTACTCAGATTTTAGGACATTTAACCAATTTTGTTTCATTTTAGGTTTTAATATTTAAATCACCCTTTCAAAATTTTTGAGAAAATTCATCTGCACTGCTTCTACATTTTCAGTCTTGTATCACTGTTGCTTATTTTTGGAGATTTGGGGAAAAGTTATTTCATCGGCCTCTGAGTTTGTTTCTGATGTTTCCCCCTCCAATTTTTTCTCTACTATGTTCTCAGACAGATCTTTTGAAAACACAAATCTGTTTACTTCCTCTGCTTAAAATCTTCCAGTGGCACCTAATTACTCATTTACCTCCACATCAGATTGGAAGAGACGAACATCCGCTTGTTTTCACAGCCCTGAGCCTACTACAGTACCTGGACTACGGTAGGCCTGCAGTCAATATTTGGTGAACAAAAGGAATGCATGGTAACTAAGTTATGTAAATATACCATTACATTTGTCCCCAGTCTTTTGTTTATCCTTACTTTTTTGCCTAATTTTTGGTTTTAAATTTTAACTTATCAGAGAGACTGCTAGAATATATCTGTCTTTTATTTCCTCTAGGAATTTTTTCAACAGTAGGAAAGAAAAAAACAGCCTTATAGAATTTTCATTTTTATTATTATCCTAACACTTTGACAATATTTTCCAGTACTTCCTATTATTTTTCTAAATCATAGTGTCTTATATTTGTAAGCAAAGATTTATTTCAAAAGGCCTATCATTTAAAAATATTTGGCTCTTATCCATGAAAAGCTTTTTAAAACTCATTTTAATCTTTTTCTCCCTCTAGATTTAATATGCTTACCTAAACTCACCAGAGACAACTTCAGATTTCCATTTCTGAGGTCTCTTTTAAAGTACTTGACCTTGTACTTAACTTTCTGGTTAGCAGATTAAAGTACTTACATTTCTGGAAAAAACCTCTGTTCAAAACAGTATCTAGGGCACCTGTGCATATTCAGAGGCAAAATTCTAGAGGAAGATCTTTAAATTTCAAGAAAGTATCCTTCTGCTAGATAATATCACTGCATAAAGTGTAACTGTAGGTTAATTCCATTTCTTCACCATGCTTTAACTCATGGAATATTGTGGATGAGTTTTGTATGTGTGCACACACAGTAGGTCTACATTTAATCTCATGAAACAATGGCCAAATGTTCCTAAATATTTCCTGCTTTTCAATAGTTTATATTACTTCTACAGAAATCAGTATTCATTACTGAACAGTTGAAGCTAAATTTATTGATACAAGCCAGTTATGCCAATATATCTACTGTCAAATAACTTAAAGTATATTATTCAATGCCACATAGATTGTTTCTACACTATGACATTAAAAAACCCTGGATGAGCCAATTTGTTCACTTTAGCCATCTGAAATGATTTATGTCTATTGCCACAAAATTGATTTGCTGAAGCAATTGAATCAGTTGTAAAGACAACTATTGCAAGCCACTCCCTCCTGCCAAAGGTAGTCTGTTCAATTAAGTGCTGTCTTGAAATTGTCAGTGGTTTCTTTAAAAGTATGGAAGTACTCAGTTAACCTATGATTTATTTTTCATGTTCTAAGTATTTTAGGACAATTAACAACTTACTATATTTTTGAAAAGCATATTATAATACAAAATGGCATAATACAGTATAACATAGCATATACATAGATATAAAATAATACAAATAATATATCATATAATTACCTGATAATAGAATGCATAATGATAAGTTACATTTTCCAAGCATTTGTTTTCTCCAAGTTCTTTCACATCTATTTTTAAATTAATCCTGTGAGACATATTTTATAATCCTGATTTGACTAAAGAAAAGAATTCATGGAGTATAATGGCTTGCCCAAAATCAGTTTCAGAGCTGAGAACAGCAAACAGGATAGAAGACTTTATTTCTCTCCTTTGCCTTCCAACATTTTATTCTATAGTCACTTTTACTTATTAAGAATATAATCCTATTTTCATCAAATCATTTCACTAGCATCAAGTCATCTGAAAAGGACAATACACACATTTTCAAACAATTGTTTAAAAAAATATGTGGTAGTGGAATCAATTTTGAAGACAGAAGCCCTAGGAAGCAGGAATCAGGGGGCCGAGATTTGAGTCCCACCTAAGTAATGTAACATATGGAAAAACTGGCACAAGCCATATCTTAACAGTGCACCTGAAGCAAAGTTTAACCGAGATGAGACCTGCTTACACAACAAAAACACTTTCTTCCACTCTCCTTCAGATAAATGATCAGGTTGGAGCACAGCTGGTCTGAACAGTGGTGCCCCAGCATTCCCCGCCCACGAAAATATGGCCAACCGTAGGCATTAGAGCAATGTATGATTACCACGTTTATTAATGATTAACCTTCCCAGATGCAAGGCATTGTATTAAGTTTTATATGCATTATTTTATTTTATTTATTTTATATGCATTATTTTAATTAATTCTTAGAACATTTCTCCATTTTGCCCGTTTTACAGAAATGAAAACTGAGAGTTGATTAAGTAACTACCCTACTCTTAGCAGGTGGAAAAGTCTAGATTTGGACTCAGGTTCTTTATCTCAGACCACCCTCAAAGGATTGAGTAGCATAACGGGTATTGTAATAATTTTCCTGTCAAATTAAATGAGTGTTTAAGTTTTATGAATTGGCTATGGATTATTACATGTTGGCTTTAGACCCTGCAGGAACAGGATATAAGAAACTAGCAAGCATAGAATTTGTGCTGTTCCACATGGTGCCCTAGGCCTAGTGTCTCTATGGGTTCTAGATGTGACTTTAGAGGATTCAGAAACTTGATCCAACCAGGTTAGCCAGATCCTGCCACAAGAACATCTTCCCCATGAAAACCCCACATTGAAGGTTTTTTGTCACCAATGAGGGTTATGCCAGAGAGCTGGGACTTTAGTGAGTTTACAGACTAGATGGTATGACTCTCTTTATGTACATTTGCTAATAGATATTTGTTTTTAGAGAGAAATTTGATTCCATTGTAATATCCTACCTGATAGCAAAGTTGCAGGTAAGGATAACTATAGCTTTTGCCTGTCTCTAATATCTATAAAAAGGGGAGTCCAGCATCTGGCTTAAGTCCATCGCTACAGCAAGCCTGGCCACTTACTTGTCCACACTCTATGAGAGCCTGGTTTGCTGACTCGTAAGAAATGCTGCCTTCTTCCAACTTGAAGCTCTGTTGAACTATGCTTATTTCAAGAGATAGTTTTATGAAACCAATGCAGTATGAATGAGATCCCTGTGTCCGAACCATTCTATAATGGGTAATATTCTAATAGGTTGTCATTCACATATTTTAATACATTCTTTTCTATTATTAGGCTTTTGGTACAATTACCACTTAATCAAATGTCACTGAGTGTCCTAGATATGGTAATACATCAAGCTTTGGATAATTTCAGGTTGACGAAACATGATGATGACAATACTTTTAAAACTTTTTACTGACTTCAGCCATCAGACTTCAAATGCATCTATCTTTCTGTGAGTGATCATTTCATTTTTTCTTCTATTTACCTACTTGGGGTTGCAATACCAGCATTCAAATGGCTAACAGTTTCCTCTCAGTACTTGGTAATTAGCTGAAGCAGCCATCAGATGTTAAAGGTATACTGGTGACTGTGCACAGGTGACTGTGTATAAGTCTTTGTCCTTGCCATTTCCTCTCAATGAAGTGGTACTCTCTCTACCCAAATCCTAGTCACCCTTGAGACCTCAGCTTAACAGTGATTTTCTCTTTCCTAAACACCCTTCTCCTTCTTCCAGCTTCCCATCTCCTACACACACACACACACACACACACACACACACACACACGTTTTTATTTAGCTCTTGCTGTTATATTCTCTCCTAGCAACCTGTAACTTTTCTTCCTAGACTTGTCACACCCTACCTCCTATGCCTGGTATATTGTAGGTGCTTAAAACAAAGTTATCTTTTAGTTTGTTCAAATTATTTTTTTTATAATTTCTAATGTATCTCAACTTAAACTTAAAAGTCAAACTTAATATCAGAAGCCCTCATGTAAAGAAAGCATTTTCCTCTGTCAAATAAGGACACTTTAAGATATGGTTTTGACACAATCTTTGGCTTCTCTGTTTTCTTCTCTTGCTTCTATTACTACTCAGTGTTTGGAAGAACAGAATGCATTGCTAAATGAACAGTGCCACACATAAATCTTTTCACCATGTCCTGGGAAAACAATTTTTTAATATAATTTTTTTAAGGAAGAAATACAGCGATAACCTTACAATCCACAGCCTAAGCCACCTCATTCATAGTATGAAGTAAATGAGACTGCACTTAGGTTTCCTGCGCTCATCCACAGAGATTGTTAACACTATCAAAAGTTTACCTCTTTTGCAGAATTGTGAGCAATCATGATTCCAATGCTAATCAAAAAGAGTTCTAGCAAAAACACTTTAACCCAAAATGTCTACCAAAATTATCGTAACTAAGTTTTAAATTAGAAGTGCAAAGTGTTTCACCAGCATGACAATGGAACATATGAGCTTTTATAATGAGGTAGAGCTTCTTAACAGAGTTCATGAGATGCTCAATAGTCCAGGACAAAAGTGTACCATAAATATAAAGTAACCATATTTCCTTAAAATATGGTTTTAAATATGAAGTTAGTTAGGAACTGAAAATATGCCTTATGGAATTTAGAAAAGCACAATCTAAGAATGAAAACTTAATGAGCACTAAAGTTTGATTGGACAGATGAGACTGAAATTTCAATGCAAGGAAAGTATGAAACATTCTTCCAGAAATCCATATAGTGATTTAATAACCAAATGGCATGGAAAGGAGCATTCTACTCAAGCAATGGCAATCCACTTTGATTACCCAGGCGCCACATGTCCTGATACAGATAAGTATTTTCCAACAGGTCTAATTTCCAACTGTGCAGTAGCTTCACTCCTGGGAAAACCTGGCTTGACTCTTTAATTTGCTTTTTGAGAAAAAGAAATTGTTCTCACAGGTTTTATTGTCTAATTTCACCTTTAGAAATTTTAGACCACTTATTTCCTCCCAGCTTTCATTTCAGGTCACGGGACTTGGGGAAGTGAAATTTGGGAACAAGACACTTGATTTTCACTTTAGAGACATCTTTGGTTCTGGAGAGCTCAAGGAGGGAATACTCAAGGAAAATCATTCAAATATTCCTGCCAAGGATGGACTCCAGGCTCTAGGCTTCCTGTGGGAAAGCTGCTTTGATTATCTACATTGACCAAAATCACAGGGAGGACTTCAAGGTAGTAGTCCCTGTTAAAACTATAGTAGGTCTGACTGTAATGCTCATCACAGCACAAATCCAGGAGGGTTGCAGCCCCCAGAAATAAGAGAAGCTAATCTGATTATTCTGGCTCTGATGATGAGGAATTTGAGACTTTGTCGACTTGATATCAAAAGGCAAAAGATGTTGAGAAATATATGGACAAGCTGTCTCCATGATATCTGATATTTAGTATTTATAAATATCAACATAACTGAATATTTACATTTTTTTCTATATACTTGATATTATAAAGAAATAAATGAAATTATGGGAAATAACATCCTGAATCAAACTAATTCTTATTTGATTCTCAATTGGGATGAAAAATACATCAAAGTAGCTAGTAGAAGAGTAGTTTATATTTATAACCCCAAATTAGGAAACAAAATAAAAAGCACTGTATAGTTGGGGGATTTCAGTATATCATGCTTTTGCCCTCTGCTCTAAATTGATCTCTCAAATACAAAATTACCATGTGAGGCTTTTCACGTAGATGCTAGCCCTGTGCATTTTTTCAAGCTGAGGGCTGTGTCACCATAGTTACAGAAGGATACTGGAATAAATGTGCTTCCAGCAATAATTGTTTCATATTTGTGTACAAACAGCTGAACTGCATCTTTCAATTTCAAATGTGATCAGTCTAAATTCAAACCCTGTCATGAAGAAAATCACAGAATGCTCAAACAAGAATAAAAATGAAAATTTATGCTAACAAAATTCTTTCCAATACATGAAAATGTTTCTATTATCTTATTCCTTTGTGCCATATCCTTTTCCTGCTTCTACATCTATCCTTTCTCTACTTATTAAAGAATCTTTTCAATGGATGACTATAACCTGCTTCATGAATTACAGAAATGTAAGATGGTTCAGAACTTACATAAAAGTAATAATTGAAATGAATATAGATTAGGGTGGTAAAAGAAGAAAAGAAGATACTAATGGTCTTAAATATTCACTTTTAAAAAAGTGTTTCCAATCAAGTTTACAGAACAACAGTAGTTGCATATCTGGAAACTTTAGCTTTACAATATTGAATGAAAATGTCTGTATATTGATTTTATATTTCTTAGCATTTAGAGAAATTTCAAACAATCTTTTTTCTTGTATTGTTCTCAGTAATGTAACATTTTGAAGACTGTAGAACAGTTGTTCAATTGCTTCTGAAGACTGAGAAACAATTTGTTCATAAATAATAGAAATGCTCTGAGATATAAAGTCAAAGTTCTTGTGGCACGAGTAATGTTTACCATGTTCACATGATCATATGATTTCCTCAGATGACCTGACCAGGGAGTAGACCCAGTCTTGCCACCTCATTTCACAGTTGGGGAAACCAAGGCCCAGAAAAATCAAATAACTGTAGAGGTTTCTATAGTCAATGAGTAGCCGAGTCAGTGCTTGAATCTAGTTCTCCTGACAGCTCCTCTAGGCTCTTTCCCCTCCGCTTTATCATAACATAACAGTAACTTTTAGATAATTATTCATTAGAACATGAAGCAATTTATACACAATAGATATAATTTTCTTTCAACTAATAATTAGAGAAAATTATTATGCATATTTTTAAAGACTCAGAAGGGATCAGACATTTAGAAAAGAGACTCAAAATGTTTATAAATGTTTTCATAAGACATTACAATTTCATATATCCTAGAACATTAATTCTTAGGCCCTGAAGAGCACACATTTCAAAGAACATCAAAATAGTCAATGGAAAAACAAGAGCAAAACTCATTAAGCGTCCTATGTTTATCGCCTATTTTTTGAAAGAGAATTACTCATGAAATATTTCCTTCCAAAAGAAAATTGCCAGTAAATTTAAACTAAATTTTGATAAAAGAGCCAACTCCTAGATACGGACATGAATGCTTAGTTCCTGGAATTAGGCCTGTGCAAATAAACACATTCTGCACATAAAACAATTAGCTTTTGAATATTTAGATTTTGTTAAAGTAGCAATAAAGAGTCCACTTTCAAAAACATTCATTTATCAGTTTTATAATGACTCTGGAATGACCTTTCCCACCTGGCTCAAATCACCCGGGTTTACAGAAGGGACAGAAACACATTTAACCGCAGTGACACCTGGCATACAAATAGAGAATTAAAGCATGGAAGGGTATTACACCAACACTGTTTAAACAGTGAGAAAAAGAATTCTGCAGAAGAGCAGCAGGACTAGAAAAATACAGCCAGAGGGTATCCTTTTCACTCGCTGTGATAGTTGATCTCCTGAGAGCTACACGCTGAGGAGCGAAGCCCCTTCCACTGCTCGAGGCACAGGACTGGATTATCAAAATACAGACCGAGTCTGCCACTCACGGTACACACGGGGCGGTTGAGGGATGAGTGTATTTCTGTGAAAACCCACTGCTCAAACTGAATTCCCATCAGTATTCAAAAATGATTTTAAAACAATAAAGTATTAATGTGATTCTACTTCTGATAAAAATTTTAAATAAAAGGCGGAAAAAAATGCAGTTGCTTCTCCTTACTTGTGGTAGTTACGTTCTAGGAAGTCTCTGTGAACACTGAAGTAGCGAATCCTGAACCGTTGCTCCCAGGGGAAAATTCAGGGTTAAGGTCCCAGGAGCTCTGGGCACATCTTCATCAACCAATCAGTACATCACTTTGTTTTATGCCTGTTTATGCTTAAAGACACCTAATTTAATATGTAATGTTGATTCATTAGCCTTGAGCTCATGACCAACGGCACTATAACTCATACCTGAATGAAGTTCCTCTAACACAGCATTTTCTCTGTGAGGCACATCACAGAACTCCTGGGCTTAGGAACACTAGACAGTGCTTCAGCACTACACTCGGCATCCATTTAAACTGTAAAGCCACCAAGAAAAAGCACAACAAATGGGAAAAACATGGCACCAAATAGGCTACCAAAAGGGCACTTGTTTACAATATGAAAGCTGAAACAAGAAAGGACAGTGCCACTTTGTGTGACCTCGGCTGGAGACATGGGGGTTGAAGGACTCAAATTTTTCACTGCTCTAGGCATGTCCACAAATGACTGAAAATGCCCTGAGTATTTATCTGTGGGTTACAAATAAATTTTAGCAAGTAGGTGAATTCACAACTACAGAATCAGTGAATAATGAGGACTGGCTGTATCTGGAAACAGTACATAAAGTATCCAGATATTTGAGATATTTCCAGGGGGTTCTCTCTAACAATGCTTACTAATGTACAATGTGCTCAAACGCAGAGCAAGTGGAAGTCGAAATGGAAGCAGTCGGCAGCTAGAGAACACTTTCGATCTGTAGACGGAATTGTTTCTATTGGTTGACATGGGTGCTATTTTCCTTGCTATTCATGAACTTACTGTGATTTGCAAGTTTCAGAATTTCTCACTGATGAATAATTCAGAGAAAAAAGATGTATCTTTATTTTTGTATATTTATTTTCTTTCGAGTTTCCCTTAAATAAAGGGAATGTATTATGTTCATTCATGCCACTGTTTCATTCATGAAGTTATGTTGAGAAGGAAGGAAATGTCTCAAAAAATTGATAAAATATGCATTTTAAAGGAAACTAAACGTAAATTAAATATTCTTGTTAGATTTTAGTTAATGTGATGGCAAATTAAATTCAAGGAATTCAGATATTGTCAACAAATGAATTCAACCTTTATTGAATATAATAGTAATATTCTAAGACTTGCATAGAGGTACATCCTTATTACTTGGGGGGATCATCCTAAAATAGAAACCCTGGAATGTATGCATTATGAAAAATGCTTTATTGGTGAATCTGATAGTCTGATTTGATCTTGTAGTTGAGAACGTCCTGCCCATCCTCAGCCCAACCCTCCCTTTTGTGTTCTGAGTCTTTTCCAACCCCTCCTTCCTAAGCACTCTGCCAAATGAGTTCTGGTTCTCTAGAATATTCCTTCACATCTCCTTTGATTTACACATTCTTCCAGAAGCTTCTTTCATCCCCTTAATGAGAGCCTTCAGGAGTATGACAGTGGTGAGGTTATTTTGTCCAACCTTGAAAAGTCAAAGCTAAGGAAAAAATTGTATTTAAAATTTGCAAACAGCTTTTTCTTACTAGAAATGGAGCTTTTACTTGCATTTAGGGTTATATGTATTTTTTAAAAACTTCTTAAATGGCTCCTCACACAAATTGAAAGTGATTACTCTCCTCTTTTGGGGGAAAATAATGTGGCTTCCTAAACACATGACTGAGGAACAAAGTGTAGGATCTTTTTCTAAATTCTTGTTGAGCCTATCAATTTTATGGTGTTTTGTTTTGCTGGGTGAAATGAGAAGCAATATTTCCAGGCTCAGGCATAATTTGGGTCGGAGGCCTACATGACTGCTTGTTATTGGTGGTGGTGTTTTTTGTAGTTTTGGCTTTGAGATTTTGGGAGTTGCTGTCAAAGATGAGAAGATGGGGACAGCTTAAGGTTTCCTGAGTCTTCGTAAATCTCCTTAGTATCAGAGTCAGGATGAAGTCTAGAGGATGGATTTGGAAAAAATGCTGCTCTCCCCATGTTTGCTCTAAACCCAGCCTCAGGGTACTCACACACACAAAACGCTGGAGAGTGAGTCTGTTAGAGAGAGTATGAGGGGACAGGCATTCCCACGATCTCATCTTAAATCTGGAAGGTAAAATTAGTGGCCTTGGCTATCTGAAAACATTAAATTCTTCAAGCCTTTGTATTAAGTGATACTTGACAACATCTATTGGGCACTGCCACTAAAACAGCAGCTCCCAAATCTCTTGTATTATATGTACTGCAAATAAAACCAATCAAGTGTTTTGAAGCTATAACTAATCTTCACCAGTCTCAGAGGTGCCAGAGCAAGCCCGTCTAAGACCTTCTATTAAACCTCACAGAGCAATGACCTTTTCTCTTCTTTCATCTAAAATTGAACATTTCCTTTTAATTTTCTACCACTTTAAAAGTAATTTTAAAATCCGAATCCTGAGATGTGTTTGTGACTTCTTCATGGCTATCTTAAAAACTGTAATCACTTAGAAATATAATGGACTGCATTTCTTTTAACCTCAAGCAAGATACACTCATTTCTTTTTTTATCCTTCTGGTCAACTGTAATGTAGTATTTTGGTTCCAAGTAGGTACCAATCATGTCAGGCAGCTGGAAAAGGACAAGGAAGGTGGCCTTTCCCTCAGTTCTCTGCACCTGCCTTTCCTGTCAATTTTTGTCAATAATTGGACTCCTGGACATGTTTTACCCCAAGTGAGATATTGTGATACATTTACTTCATTAACAGAAACACAACTTTCAAATTTTAACTCAATCCTTTTGTTAGTTTTATAAATTGCATCTTTCCAAATTGTATATATTTCTTTTTTCAGTTTTAGAAAAATGCATCTTTCAATTATATTACTAAGCTAGTATGTCAGAGAAATGTGGAGTGGTGATGAATTTTTTGTACTCTTCCTCTTTCTTGCAGAATGACTATCTTACTAGTATTTAAAATCCAACAATATCTCTGTGAGTAGAAAAATTGTACTCTAGAAGCTTTGCAGTACAAATTTTAAAATAATTGATTTTCATCTATATTTTAGTCCTTGGTTGCTACTAGTGCAACAGCCACTGAAGTTTTAAAGGAATCTGCTCACGTTGTACAGAGGAGAGCACAATCCCTGTTTTCTAACTTACTGTCAGGCAGACAAGGTGGGAGAACTCACACATTGTCAACCTGCCAGGATTGGCTTCATTTTCCTCTTTTGTATTAACGGCACCTGAACGTTCATTTCACATGGCACGAAACTGTGAGTAAAGCCCATTATGAATAGTAATATTTTTTTCTTATTATGAAGCAACCCTGAAAATAATCTATTGCTGAACAGGTTTACATTTTTTTTCCCAACAGTCTAATTCAAGCAAAACTCTTCTCAATGGAAGAAAATAAATTTAGGTTTATAAACGAGATTGATTTGAAGTGTCCCCAACTCATTTTGTTTCCCTGCACTCAATTTTACAGTGACAATGTGATCAAGATAGAAAATGAGGAACACTTTTTGGAGAGGATGTTTCTAATGAACATCAATCCATTCTTGGATAATAATCAATTAAAGGAAAGAGACTCCTCAAAAAAATAAGACAGAAATCTCTGTTAGAAACCAGCCTTGTTCTTCTTTTATCCCAAATAATAGGTCTTCCTGAAAATAAAATATTTCCTTTTGTTAGCCAAGAAAACATGTTAGAAGAAAAGATACTGTTTGGGGCATAACATCTCTCATGGTGTGGCCTATACTTTGGAAAATGTAAGTATCTGGGTGGTCAGACATTTGTTCTGCTAGATCAGAAAGCCTAAGTCCGGTTCTTTAAAATGTCGGTATTGATGTACTAGATCTGAGGGCCAAGTGCAATGTCAAAATGCAGAATTCTATCATCTCTTTAAATACAATGTTAGATGACATTGCAGCAGAACAAAATTTACTGTGTAAATTTTTAAAGACTGAAACCCAGTGTTATGTCTATGTTGCTTTGCACTGTAATCTTTTTCTTTTAATTTATTTTTAAATTAACCTCTTTCTTTTAAATTTATTATACATCTTTGCAATTCTTGAGGGAGTTGAGATGCATTTTGGGACTCCTTATTGATTGCTGAGATTCGTTCATATGTAATGTGTTTCCTGAATGCAATTAATGCTGATAAATAAGCAGAGAGGGATCCTTTGTTTTTACATCACGCCTGACATCTCACTGCTCAACATTCAGTCCCTTCTCTCCCTTACTCCTGTGAGAGCTATTTGAGGCCATGATTATAGCTATTTCCTCTGTGAAAAAGTCAAGAGCTGAGAGCTGACTGACTTACACAGAGAGAAGGGTTAAGAAATCTAGGGATTCAGAATCCTTGATGTTGATGTATTCACAGCATGGCACAAGTACTTTACGATCAGAGGGATCTGAATATCAGTCCTGACTCTATCACTTAATGGTTTGATTGTTGCTTAACTTCTGCAAGCCTCTATCTTCTTCTCTGTGCAATGAAATAATAATGCCTTTGCAGATTGCTGAGGAAACCAAAAATAAATGTATATACCTACCACCCTGTCATGCAGATAATAGCAACTTTAAAAACAATGGTTATGCTGGGAAAATCTGGCATTCACCAGTGATTGAAAAGCTATTACATACAAACTGTCATATTTCATCCATTATATGATGCATACATTTGCAAATTTTAACATCTGTGAACATGGGATGTTTCTTAGCAAGAATAACTCCTTAAATTCAATGAAATACAGTGCAATTCTTGTCTGCTTCACTTGATATAATAATGAAATACTTCTGCTAAATTTCAGCTCTTACTATGTGCTAAGCACTGGGCATTTTGCATGGATTGTCTGACGTAATTCTTTCCATAACTATGGGGTAGAATTCCCTTATGGAAGAGGCTAAGTACATTTTACATGGCTGGTACTTAGGCAGGGAGCTGGAATAGGAGAGTAAGTGCAAGTTTTGGAGGACAGGCAGAACTGGGCTGCTTGCCTTTGAATGCTGGCTTTGTTACTTGACACATATATGACCTTGACCATTGACCTAACCCTCCTTGATTTTACCATCTGTAAAATGAAGATAATAATTGAACAACATCTCATGGATATGTTGTTGTAAAGATTAGATACAGTAACATTTGCAAAGCTTGTAGAAAAGTCCCTGTCATCTACTAAATACCACTTCAGATTAACTACCATTATTATTATCTAATGCAGTTGTGAGGCGTAGAGGGGAATTTGTTCAAAAAGTATCTAATGCTATGCTATGTTGGGTGTGTTTTCCCCATGTCTTTCCTGAAGATGTAGGTATGAAACAGACCTAACAGAGTCATGTCTTAAATTCAAAAGGGACGTAGTAACCACAGTGAAAAAATCTGCAGTTGATTTCATGATTTTTTTAATCTTCTTCTTATATTTATTGTTTGTTTTTTGCTTAGACCCATATGTATTGAGCTTATTTTAAAATGTGGTTAACTTGCACTAGGCACCGAGGGAGAAGGCAAAGGAGCTATTCACCCCCTTGTCAATGCATCTCACGTTTAAATGTGCAAGTCATCTGCAGGGTTTGTGAAAATATAGGTTCCTGCCCCAGCCCCCAGTTTTGAAGGTCTGAGATGGTGGTCTGGGAATCTGCATTTTAAAAGACCCAAGTCATACTGATGCTTCTGGTCCATAGACCCCTCTTGGAGAAGCACTGGCCCAGGACTCCCCAAAGATATATAAAAATCACACCCCAAAGAAAAAAAAGCATGTGATTTCCAGTAGTAATGGCACATTTTGGAGAAGTGGAGGGTTTAGTGGCATTGGACAACCCTATCACTTATTTTCTTAAAATGAGATTCCATAATTTATTTCCTAGTAATAACAGTCCATTTCTCAGCTAAGGTAAACACCAGTTGTAAAGAATAAACCATTTACTGTCTCCTTCATCTCCAACTAGATTTGTACTCTCATCAGAAGGTATCATGCATTTGTTTCTACAAGCTATGTAATCAATAGAAATGTTACTCTATAGATTTTGTGTGTGTATACAAACACACTCACATATACATATACGTCATATTTAATATATATGCACACACACATATATGTATATAAATATACACCTCAGAGATCTGTCTTCAGGCGTCCGCATTACCACCGCTCAATCGGTCACTCCCTTCACCAGTTGCCTGTGGTCATGTGCATTCCTTTAAATGTCTCACTTACCTTCTTTTCTTTCCTTCTTGTTTAAAAAAAAATTTATTAAGCTAGAAAATAGAGCATTAGAGGAAGAAAGCATTTGCAGGAAAAGCGGAATTACTGTGTCATTTCACTGACAGTGGAATACAAACAGAGCCATGATGTTTGAAGGGTGTCAAGGACCCCCAGCTGTCTGCCACTGGACCAGCTCCTTTTCCTTTCCACTGTGGCCATTGCAAATCCTCATTTTGTCCATTTTCAGTTTCGGTGTTTTAATAACTTCTTAATATTCCTGATTTATTTTCATCACCAATTCAATGTTAATAAAGAACATTATTTTAAGCAGTCTCTGCTTTATCATGGCTTGCAGTGCGGCAGCTCTTGAACCACCAGGTCTGTATGGGTTGGACAAGTCACTGGATCACAGTTGTGCAGCCTAAAGAAGGAATTCGGGTCTCACAACTCCAGCTGACTTACGGAATGGAAGTTAGAAGATTCAGGGAAAGTATTGTTATGGCTCAATTTTTTTTGCTCTTAGTATTACCTTTCCTAGAACACTTACCTATATCTTTCTTTTGGCCAACATGCTGAATAATGGCAGTGATTTCTACCAGATACTGGTGCTAAGGATAGGAGGCCTAGCCTTTATCACCTGACACACACAGGAGATGTCATTTGACCTGAAAAAGATACTTCTCATAAGCCTACCTTGGTATAAATAAACCCTTAAACAAGTGAACAGCTTGTCTAGGTGCTGGAGTGTTTTTCACTTTTGGTATGTGGGAAAACATACAACACAATGGAGATGTACCATAAACACAGCTTATGCAAAGTGACCTAAACACGCTGTGCGTATGAGTGTATATATTACATATATAAACAAGCCAGCCACTTCAGTGTATCGCATTGCTCTTAAAAGGGTAAGTTCTAGAGTAAGACTTTCTGAGTTTGGATTCCTACTTATCAGCTATACGACCTTGAGCAACTTACTTAACTTCTCTGTGTCTTGTTTTACTTATTGACAAAATGGCAGAAATAATGGTACCCATGGGGGTGGTGAGAATTAAAGAGCATACATATATGCTCTTTATAATTTTATATTTATGTATAAATTGTGTATATACATATTATATAGTACACACTTGTATATATCATATATACATTATATATAGTATATATAATACATTATGTACATAATTATACATATATATAATGTGTATATACATATTACCTCTTTTATCCTCATCACAATCCATGAATAATATTATTTCTCATATATATATACACACACACATTTTAGAATGTTTCTCACACAGAGTAAATGTTCAGTAAGTATTAGATAGTTAATAAATATTAAAAGTTAGATATATAACTAAAGATACAACTCTATTACCAGAAAAACCAGACATTGACATAACCAGCCAAGCAATACAATTAACTTATCAACTTCTATAGATTGTGCCATAATCGAGGCACATGCCAATGTTTGCCAGAACGGTTCATTCATTAGCCAAGAACAATCCAAACCAAGAGAATAAAGACTAATAGAACAAACAAATCTTTTATGTTTACAGTAAGATTTTTTTTTTTTTTTTGAGATAGCGTCTCACTTTGTCGCCCTGGATAGAGTGCAGTGGCGTCATCATGGCTCACTGCAACCTCAAACTCCTGGGCTCAAGCGATCCTCCTGCCTCAGCCTCCTGAGTAGCTGGGACTACAGGTGCCTGCCAGGACACCTAGCTAATTTTTCTATTTTTAGTAGATGTGGGGTCTTGCTTTTGCTCAGGCTGGTCTTGAACTCCTGAGCTCAAGCAATCTGCCCACCTTGGCCTCCCAGGAGTGCTAGGATTACAAGTGTGAGCCACCACGCCCGGCCTTACTAAGATTTTTCAAAAAAGTGATTATAGCAAAAACTAATGCTGAAAATTTAAATATAGTATAGTTTATTAATAAAGTAATTCCACATAGTTGAGTAATTTTTTTAGGCAAAAGCAAATTGACAAAAATACCAGATAGTAATAAATACGTTCTTAAGTATATTTTAATTGAATAAATCTTATAATAAAATGTCATAAAACATTACAAATCCCTCAGGACTTCAGTCAGATGGTGGAAGAGGAAGTCCCAGTTGTTATTCCCATAATAACATATGGAGCAAAATACCTTTATGAGAACTCCAGACACCAGATAAGAAACTACAGAACCCTGGATGAGTAAAAAAATGAGAGCAGCCTTATTGAAACTGATACGCAGCCTACAAAGATGTCATTTGTGACACCGACAACATAAGAGTGGGGAGATACAACCAAGTAGAGTTTATGTGTATAATTGAAGTTAAGTTGTTATCAGTTTAAAATAGATTATTATAACTATAAGGTGTTTTATGTAAGCTCCATGGCAACTATAAACAAAATACCTACAGAAGATACACAAAAGAAAAAGGAATCAGAGCCTGTTGATATAAAAAAATAAATAAAACACAAAGGAAGGTACCAAGAGAGGATAAGAGGGATAAAATAGGTACAAGGCAGACAGAAAACAATCAACAAAATGGCATTTATATGTCCTTTCCTATCAGTAATCACTTTAAATGTAAATGGATTAAACTAACCAATCAAAAGACATAAGGTGGCTGAATGGGGAAAAATATGCAATGCAACTATATGCAATGTATAGACTCACCTTAAAGGTAAAAGGACACATAGGCTGCAAGTGAAAGGATGGGAAAAAAATACTCCGGGAAAATAGTAACCAAAAGAGAGCAAGGATGGCCATACTTACATCAGTCGAAATAAATTTTAAGTCAAAAACTGTTGCAAGTGACAAAGAAGGATATATAAATGATAGAAGAGTCTTCAACAGTAAGATATAAAAATTATAAATATATGTGCACCTAATACCAGAGTAGGCAAATATATGAAGCAAACATTGACAGAATTGAAGGAGGAAATAGACAGTAACACAATAATAGTAGCAAATTTTAATATTCTAGTTTCAAAAACAGAACAATCAGACAAAAGATTAGTAAGGAAAGGCAGGACTAGAACAATACTATACCCAGTTGGACCTAAGAGACTAACACAGGACACTCTGACCGACCATAGCAAAATACACGTTTTTGTTAGGTGCACACAGAGCGTTCTCCAGGATAGATCACGTGTTGGGCCACAAAGCAAGCCTTAACAAACTGAAGAAGACTGAAATAGTACCAATTATGTCTTTTCACCACAATGGAGTGAAACTAGAAATCAATAGCAGTAGGAAAACTGAGAAATTCACAAATATGTGGAAATTAAAGGACACATGCTGGAACAACCAAAGAGTTAAAGAAAGAAATTGGAAGGGAAATTAGAAAATATCTTGAGACAAAGTGAGAGGAAAGCAGAACAAAATTCATGGGATGCAGTAAAAGCAGCCCCAAGAGCAGAGGTTATAATAGTGAACACCTACATTAACAAGAAAAAAGATCTGTAATGAACAATCTGACATCATGCCGCAAGGAATTAGATAAAAGAAGAACAAACTAAACACAAAGTTAGCAGAAGGAAGAAATTAATAAAGATTAGAGCAGAAATTAACAAAGTAGAGAATAGGAAAACAAGAAAAAAATTAATAAAACACAGAGCTTTTTTTAAAAAAGATCAACAAAATTGACAAACCCTTAGCTAGACTAAGAAAAAAAGAGAGAAGTTTCAAATAACTAAAATAAAACAATGAAAAAGGAGACATTATAATCGATGCTACAGAAACAAAAGTGATGATAACAAAGTACAATGAATAATTATGTGCCAACAAATTGGATAAACTAAAGAAATGGATTTCTAGAAATACACAGTCTACGAAGACTGAACCATGAAGAAACCGAAAGTCTGAACAGACCTATAACTAGTAAAGAGACTGAACCAATAACCGAAAACCTCTCAGCAAGGAAAAGCCCAGGACCAGACGGCTTCACTGCAGAATTCTACGAAACATTTAAAGAAACATTGCCAATCTCTCTCAAACTCTTCCAAAAAATTGAAAAGGAGGGAACACTTCCAGACTCATTTTATGAGCCCATCATTACCCTGATACAAAAGCCAGATGAAGATACTACAAGAAAAGAAAATTATAGGCCAATAACACTGGTGAATATTGACGCAAAAATTCTTAACAAAATATTAGCTAATCAATTTCAAAAGTACATTAAAAAGACTAGACACCACGACCAAGTTGGATTTATCCCTGATACACATGATGGTTGAACATATAAAAATCAATAAATATAATACACCACACGAACAGAACAAAGGACAAAAATTGCATGACCATCTCAATTGATGCAGAAAAAGCATTTGGCAAAATTCAATACCCTTTCATGATAAAAACACTCAACAAACGAAGTAACTAAGTGTAGAAGAAAATTACTGCAACATAATAAACATCAAATATGAAAACTCCACAGTTAACATCATATACAATGGTTAAAAACTGAGAGTGTTTCCAATAATACCAGGAGCAAGGCAAGAATACCCACTCTCACCACCTCTATTCAAAATAGTACTGGAAGGCCTAACCAGAGAAAATAGTAAAAATAAATGAATAAATAAATAAAAATAAAATAAAATAAAATAAAAGTCATCCACACTATAAAGGAAGAAGTAAAACTATCATCTGTTCAGATCAGATGATCGCATACATTAAAAACCTAAAGACTCCACCAAAAACAGTGTAGAACTAATAAACACATTCAGCAAAGTTGAAGAATACAAAAATCAACTCTCAGAAATCAGTTGTGTTTCTATGCACTAACAATGAACAATCCAAAAAGGAAATTAAGAGAACAATCTCATTTATAAGAGCAACTATATCTATATCTACCCATCCCCCCACACACACTTAGGAATAAACTTAACCAAGGAGGTGAAAAACTTTTACACTGAAAACTTCAAAACATTTCTCAAAGAAATGAAAGAAGACACCAGTAAATGAAAAAAAAAAATCCCTTGTTCATGGATTGGAAAACTTACAGTGTTCAAATATACCCAAAGCATCTATAGATTCAATACAATTCCTATCAAAATCCCAATGGCATTTTTTACAGAAATAGAAAAACAATTCCAATATTTGTATGGAATCTTAAAGGACCCTGAATAGCCAAAACAGTCTTGAGAAAGAACAAACTGGAAGCCTCGCACTTCCTGGTATCAAAACATATTGCATAGCAGCAGCAATTAAAACAGTATGTGCTGGCATAGAGACAGAGACACAGGCCAACGGACAGAACAGAGAGCCCAGAAATAAACCTGAATATATGGTCAAAAGACCTGTGACGAGACGACACAATAGGGAGAGGACAGTCTTTTAGAGAAACGGTGCTGGGAAAACTGAATATCCACGTGCAATAGAACGAACACGACCCTTAGCTTATACCATATGCAAAAGTTAACTCAAAATGGATTAAAGACCTAAATGGAATACCTGAAACTATAAAATTCATAGAAGAAAACACAGAGGAAAAGCTTCATGACACCAGAATGGGCAAAGATTTCTTGGCTATGACCCCAAAAGCACAGACTACCAAAAAAAAAGAAACAAAAACAAAACAAAAACTGGACGATGCCACTCTTAAAGCCCTCTGTGCAACAACGGAAAATAAATCAACAGAATGGATATGTAACCTGTAGAATGGGAGAAAGTATTTTCAAACCCTTTACTGGAAGTGGAGTTATTATCCAGAAAATACATTTAAAAATCCTGCAACTCAATAACAACAACAACAAAACCCAATTAACAAATGAGAAAAGGATTTGAACAGACATCTCTCCAAAAAAGACATACAATGGCGAACACACATATGAAAAGATGCTCAGCATCACTAATTATCAGGGAAATGCAAGTCAAAACTGGGAGGTATCACCTCCACCCCTTAGGATGGACACTATAAAGCAAAACAAAACGAAAGAGAAAATAACACACGTTAATGAGGTTGAGAAAAACTTGGAAACATTGTGCACTATTGGTAGAATTGCAAATTGGTACAGCTATTACGGAAAACAGTATGGGGATTCCTCAAGAAATTAAAAATAGAACTACCATATGATCCAGCAATCCCACTTCTGGGTATATATCCAAAAGAATTGAAAACAGCCTCTTGAAGAGATGTTTGCATACCTATGTTCACTACAGCATTATTAACAATAGCCAAGAGGTAGAAGCAACCTAAATGTATATCACAGATAAATGGATAAAGAAAATGTGGCATATACACACAATGGAACATTATTCTGCCTTGAAATGAAATCCTGTCATGTTCTACAACATGGATAAACCTTGAAAACATTACGCTAACTGAAATAAACCAACTACAAAAAAATTACTGCATTCATCCACTTATATATGAAAGACAGTTAGGAAGTAATCAAACTCATAGAAACAGAAAGTAGAACGGTGATTGCCAGGCTCTGAGGGGAGGGGCAAATGGGGAATTGCTCTTCAATGGGAACAGCGTTTCAGTCGCACAAGATGAAAAATTTCTAATATGTACATAATTAATAATACTGTACTATACTCTTAAAAATTGGTGACAGTAAATTTATGTTGTGTTTTTTTACCACAATAAAAAAACCCTTCATTTCTTTTGTAACAAAAAGTTAAAGAGATTGATCACCCACAGCCACATGAGAACAGTCTGAGTTATCACATTATAGTTTGACCATAAACAGATACTTTTAAAAGTACAGAATGTCACATCTCAATGAAAGACTTCATAGAAATTGGACTATGATTTCTCCCACAAAATTAAAATATCAAAAGTAGTGGCCTTCTCTCACAGTGAACAACTAACTTTGTAAAACTATTCCTCTTGTGCAGAACCATGCCTTGCCAACCCAGAATTCTCTAGGGAAGGCCATTTTTTTTTTTCCAGGATTTTGCATTCTATGCAAAAAAAAAAAATGTAAAGATAAAAATGTTCATGTACCTATCTATAGCATTGTCTGAAGATGGTTTTCAGCCAGATCTTAACAAGAAAACAAAACCTTACTTGAAAAATGACTAACTTCTTTATCTGAAGTGAGAAAATACTTTATATATCATTAATTTAGGCAGCAAACCAGAGTGGTCAAAAGCATGGACTCAGAAGCATTACAATCCTCAAATAACTGCCCACTGACCATTTGTGTGACCTTGGGCAAGTCATCTACCTCTCAATGCCTCGGTTTTCTCATCTGTAGAAGAGAATGGGTATTGACAGTACTTCTTCCACAGGTGTGGTATTAGTTTCCCAGGGCTGCCGTAACCAAGTACCACAGCTGGGGCTCAAAAAAATTCATTGTCTCACATTTCAGAGCCAAAAGTTTATAATCAAGGTAGGTTCTTTCTTGGGGCTTGGAGGGACAATCTATTCCATGCCTCCCTCCTAGCCTCTGGTGGACGCCGGTAATCCCTGGCACTGATTGACTTGCAGCATCACCATCATCTCTAATCTCTGTCTCCACTTCATATGGATGTCTTCCCTCTGTGGGTGTGTCTCTGTGTCTTTTCTCCTCTTCTTATAAGAATAACAGTCATATTTGATTCAGGGCCCACCCTACTCCAGGATGACCTCATCTTAAATTGATTATATCTGCAAGACTCTATTTCCGAATGAGGTCACATTCATGGGGTCTTGGAGTTAGGATTTCAATATACCATTTTGGGAGATGCAATTCAATGTATAACAGATGGTGGTAAAACTACATGAAGACTGATATTTGTAGAAGGCTTAGGCAGGTATGCCACCATTGTGAGCACGGTATGTGTTGGCTAAATAGAATACAATGTCGGTGGTGTGTGGTGGGTGTGCACTTAGGCTTCAGAGCTGCAATGGAAATTGACAGCACAATCCCCACCTTGGTAATGATCTTTAAGTGCTTAGTGAAGAACAAAACACACAGAAAGTAGATTGTCATCAATTTGGTGAATTAGGACATAGTTAAAATGACTTATGTTGATGATTTCTCTCTGATATTGTTCATCTTGAGGAACAATCTGATTTTTACACAGTCACAGATTTAGGACTGTGACAAATTTGAGAAACAATGCAGCCAACTCCATGCATCTTAGATTACATAATTTGGAAAAACTATGTATTTTTTCTTCCTTCTGGGAATTAGGAGAGAGAGATCGCAGTTTTACCAATGGTCTTTAAAATAATACATATGTTCAGCATCAGGTTAGTCGTCTTCTAAATCCTTTTTAATTAGGCACCCACTTTTTTTTTTAAATTGCAAAAAGGGTGGATGTAATCTAGCCGGGGCTATACTCATCTTTATACCAATGCAGTCATAACATAAAATTATTCACATTTTTTATGGGGAAAGTCACCCATGGAAGTCATAATGTGTCTGTGGCATTGGGCACATTTCTTCAGTTTTGCTGGACTCCCCTCCCAGGATCCTTAAGCCAATGACAGCCTGCTCCTCCTGCCTGTGGAGTCGCCTCATCACTCTGTGCTGCCCACTTCTGTAGGGGACCAACAACCCATGCCCTTTCCTTTGTATACCTAGTTCTATTTGTTAAATCAAGCATCCCTTCGTATCTTATGCTGAAATTTCAAGTGGACAGATCTAAACTCTCTGCCTTCCTAGCAGAGCAAACATACCTAGCCATGTTTTGAGTTATGAAACAAAGTGCCCAAAATAGTCTGTGTAATTATTATAAGCCTAACACAGGCTCTACTTATCCAGCTACAACAAAGTCTATTTTAAAATTCCTTCATCTTCTGTTTCCTGGGCAGTCTATACAGACACATTGAGTAACGATAAGCATGAAATGCCCAACCTTGAATCGATGGGCCTGGCTTCATTTCTGGGTTCTTATTTTGTAGTGCAAATAAAGAAGTCTATGTTGAGGTAAATGAAAAGAAAAAGACTTTCTAATTACAAACCATAGCTCTATAAGTGACTGAAAACATTATACTTAAACTAACAACAATGTTTAAACTTCAACAATGTCCACTGAGCATGTTATGACGGTAAGAGTTAATTACCAGTTGTCCATGACATGTTCCAAGCTTTTAAGATGCACGGTTGTTATGAGGCAAATGCTGCAGCAAGAACACTCCCCATCCCAGCAGCTAGTCTACACCAGGCTGGACTTGGGTCTTGCTTGTCACACCTCACGGCAGAAGAAGGGAAAGCACAACCATCTCTCTGATTCTAAGAAGTGTCAAACACCACTGACATTTTTCCTGAGACACCCATTTCAGAATATACTGGTTATTTTATTGGTTGCATTTAATTAACTAGAAATATTTCTCAATTGTTTTGAGACTGTGTGGAACTGGCTTTGAATGTTGTTTATTTTATTTCACTTCTGTAGAAAACATAAAAGCACTACTGAATATTTGATTGGTTGATTGAATAGCCAGGGGCATTTTCAGAAGAAAATTAATAATAAGATTACAGTTTACTTTATGGATCAAATAATTTAATTTTGCTTTTATAAATTATTGGACTTTTAAAGAAACATTTCATTGGCATAAAAATATAAGTTTACTCAGAAGTAACTTTAGCACTTCAACAGATATCAATAAATGTGTCAAATTATTTGGAAAAATTTTAAATGCATATAATAAACATTCCTTTTCAACCATTAATGAAGAGTGCTCACTATTTCATTTAGTGACAAGCCATATATTTTCAGAGGAAGCAGACATTTAATATTTCAATGATGGCTTTTGTAAATATTTGTGGGACAGTATTTTTATATTATTTGAAGGTATAAGGATAAGAATCAATGAAAGCTGGTACAATTCGTCCTTAATATTTTGCTCACTACTATTTTCTTCATAGCAAACCTCTCCTCCGTATCAGATGCTAACTCCTCCTTTGTAAGATGTGAGAGCAAGGATGCTGAGACTCTGAGACATGGTTCATTCCTCAAGAGAGAGTTTTGCTATTCTTTGGCAAATGAGAAAGCAAGCTGTGTGCTGTAAATGACACAGTCACTCCAATACTGTGCCCTGAGTGTGGTGGACTCTGGTCATATACAGAGCACTTGGCATGTAGGAACATCTGTGAATCATAACTCTGGAATTGGATTTCCTGGGGACGTTCTCATTAGCCTGATTCTGTCTTACCTTTTCTAGCCTGTGCATTTTCAGATATTTCAAAAGAGAAAAATTGCTTCCTTCTTCACCTCCCTCCTCCCCACCTAGTTTCCTCTGCTGATCTAATCGGAAGAGTGTTAAATGGGCTGCAAATGACCAACCCGTGGCACCTGGCCCTGTAGCTCATCTTTGTGGCTCTTAAATAGAAGCCACTTCTGCCCCTTGGTGACATCAAAGGGTCCTCAGTGGCTGGTGTGCCTCCTTGGAGGGTCAAAGTTCTGTGGAAGGCAGACCTAAGAGAGGAGATAAGAAAATTAAGCTAGCTGATTTATCGCCTCCATGCAAGATAGCTAAGTAGATTCTCTAACCTAATCCAGCTTCAGGTTTCCTGTGCATTGCCTTGCTTATGTTCTCCATTTCATGATAAAACAGTTTTGTGAAACCAAGACAAATCCATTTACTAAAACTCAAATAAATGTATTTCCATAAACATAAGTGTGCAATAATATTTTAATTGAGTTCCTGTAAAAAAATAAACGCTTTGTAGATGAAAACTACTGTGCCTCATGGGAACACCCTTAGCAGGCATATTTTAAGTGCTGCAAATGACAGAAATATTGTTTTTAAGAGTTAGGAAGACAGCTCCTCGCACAACAACTAATCTACGTGTTAGTCATCTTCTCAACTGCAAAAGACAGACAACAATCAGTGAAGCTGAAGGGAGGTTATATACTAGTTCAGTGTTTCACAGCTAGTAAGTAGTGACAGAACCTGCAAATATTTAGCTTTGGCATCTCATGCTAATCCTACTACATGACAGAGAAAAGGGGATATATATTTATTTGATTATACATTAATGCATATTCTAGATGATTTGCCTTAGATACCTTTTCCTCAAAGTAGAATAATTCTAATATGTGTCTATCTCTATTTTTTCTTTTTTCCTGGATGTTTCTTTAGTAGAGGCATTATTTTGAGTGGGAATTGTTAGGCTATCACAGTGGTTCTGAAAATGCATTAGCCACTCAGAGGGCTTGATAAGGTACAGATTGCCAGTCTCTACTCCAGACTTGCTGATTGTGTAGGTCTTGGGTAGGGGTTCTGGAAATTGCATTTCTAACAAGATCCCAAGTGACATCAGCTGACACTGATGCTCTGGTCCCAGGATCACACTGTGAAGCCACTGGGCTATGACAACCACCAAGGACTTGCTCTCATCAGCTCATCTCTCTGCCCTTCTGTAGTCTAGTAAGTGATCCCGTGCTGAACGGGGACATTCTTGGACTCTAAGATAGCAGGAACTATCAAGCTTTTCTTTGTTGCTGAAGCAGCTACCAGCCAGTAAACCGTTCTCCATGCTGATTTATTTTAAGAAGCTATGCTATTGGAGAGGGAGAGCTGGGGAGTTGCCATTCTATGGGTATAAAGTTCTAGTTACACAAGATAAATAAGTTCTAGAGAAATGTTATGCAACATTGTGCCTAAGGTTAACAATATTGCATTGTACACTTAAAAACTTGTTAAGAGGGTAGATCTCATGTTAAGTGTTCTTATCACAATAAAAAAAAAATTGTGAAGAAGGTTGTAGTGGTGGTGTCCTGAGATAACAGGAAGAAATCACTTTTGTGGGACCCAAACAAAATAGAGCCAGGAGGGCTGAAGGAGAGAAGGTTCATTCTTGCTTATCTGCCTGAGATAAGAACTGTTTCCAAAGACTTTCTACCCTTTTGTTTTCAAAGACTTTCTACCCCTTTGAGTCCTTCAGGCACCTCCTGCTTTGATAAGGTTTATCACCAGACATTTTTAGGACTGCAGTAATGCAGATAAGATGCTCTCAGAGGAATGCTTACCCAGTAACAGCATCTTCACCAATGAACTTAAGAGGACTCTGGCTTTGAAGCTCTGGAACCAATGAATTCTGTTTCTAAGCAGCTTATGTAAATATCTCCCTTTTTGCAAATAAAACTTCCCTCTACCCTTCCCTCACTGAATGCACAAGTGGCCATTCCGTCCATTACAGATTATAATCCTTATTTATACTCCACATGTTTAGAGATAATTTTCTCTAGTGTCTTTTTCTAGGTTGAGAGTGTCTTAGCTGGTTTGGGCTGCTATAACAAATTGCCATAGGCTCAGTGGCTTGAACAGCAAACACTTATTTCTCATAGTTCTGGAGGCTGAAGACCAAGATCACGGTGCCAGAACAGTTGGGTTCTGGCAAGGGTTGTTTTTCAGGTTGCAGACTGCCAGCTTTTCCTTGTGCCTTCACATGGAGGAAAGACCAGAGGGCTCCATTTTCATGACCTAATCTCATGACTCTCAAAAACCCCACCTTCTAACACCATTTTGGGGGCTCAGAAAGTGATACCCCAAAGCCTGGTATTTTGACATGCTGAGAGACCTTAGAAGCTGCCTCAGAACCCAGGTTCCTCTAACCTTGTCTTGCCGCCTCCCCTAAGTACAGGGAGAGACTCTTTCTTTGGAATTGCCTTATCTGATCAAGACAGCTTCTTTCTAAAAGAAAAGCAATTGTCTTAAGACTCCCTCGAGGAATCTCATCAAATAACCAGGGAAGATCAACCACCAGAGAAGAGACTAAATCACCAAACCTGGACAGACTTTGTATCTGTTCTCCTGCAGGCAGCTCCCAGGGATTACCTGGGGGACTTATCAGCAGAGCAGGACCTCTGCTCCTGTGCAGGGCCACCCTCCCCTTCCCTCAATGTCCGCCTCCCCCCTCCCACTTCCATCCTTCTCCCTGATGATTTACTGTCCCCCAAAATAATTGTCTACATTTCTCATCACCCCCATTTCCTATGGAAAAGGATATATAAGCTTCTGTGTTCTTATATGCTGGGTTATTGGGTAACCACTCTGTGGTCTTCCCTAGTGCACATTAGTAAACCTATGTCAATAAATTTGTATGCCTTTTCTCCTACAAATCTGCCTTTTGTCCGTTGATTTTGCAGTGAACCTTCAGAGGGCAAAGGGAAAGTTTTCCCTTACCCCTACCTACACTCTTGCATTGGGGATCTAGTTTTCAAAATATAAATTTTGGGGGGACACACAAACAGTCCATTGCAGGTGGAAATTGTCTTCTGAGACATGACACATCATTAGCAAGTGGTACTGCCACCTGGGAAAGTTCTCTAGTCAAAAGCTATCTAGTGAAAAGAATCACCAATGATCTTTTTTAGAATAAAAGGATTACTCTGTTCAGAATAATGTTGGAATGGTCAGAAGAAGAGAAAGATCCACTCACTATAAAATTCTGTCAACAAGGACTTCTGACCACAGAACTGTGAGATAATAAATTTGTGTTGTTTTAAGTAGAAAATCTTGTGGTTATTTGTTTTGACAGCAACAGAGAACTAATCTAAATGTTGGAGTGCCCACATACACCCATTGCTGTGCTAGATGTAATTAAGGTAGCTTAATCTATAACACAGGGATAATCTGTTAATTCATTAGTAAATTAATAGATATTTATAGCTATACTTTTAAAAAGGGAAGAATAGAAATAGCATTTACTGAGCATCTAGTACATCCCAGGCATAATTCTAAATGCTTCACATTTTTTGGTAGTTTTACCTTTCACAAGAACCTCGAATTATTGCCCCAACCAGCTGAGGAAGCCTAAGTTCTGAAAATATGAATAACCATTCAAATTCACACAGAAATTAGAACCTGGGTCCCCTCAACATCAAAGCCCTAATTTTTCAACTACAAGTTAAAATAAGTGTTTGGAATCATGAAATAATGTAAACAGCATTTTAATTTTATTTGCTCACTTAACTATTTCTAACTTGCAGAGAGGGTGGTGCTGAACGGAAGGCTGGTAGCCACTGGCTGGACCCTGCAGGGTTGGCGGGAAGAGCCGGAGAGAGGAGACTTGCTTTGTGTAGTGTGCGAATGGTGTCACTGGGGTCCCTGGGCCGCGAGGGAGGAGGGGATAGAGAATAGAAAAGGCATGGTTGGGAGAGAAGAGGCAAAAGTAAGGAACCTGACAACGGCGTGGTGGGTGGCTGAACTCGGGTCTGCCCTTGGAGGTGAGGTGGCTCAGAGGGGTTCTGGAGACTGGGAATTTGAAATTCTTTCCTGCAGCCCCTTCCTGAGACCTCTGGCTCCTCGGTAAAGTTCCCTATGTTTACAAGTGTTCGTGATTTTGTGTGTGTGAAAGGCCTGGACAAGTCTGGGCTTCGTGTCTGCGATGGCAGAGGGCCCAGTAGCACCTCTGCTGGAGAAAGGAGATTCCAGAAAGCAGAAGACACGAGAACACAGTCCCTCACCCCAGCTAAGAGACCCAGCCCCAGGATGTCACAGAGGGTTTGCAGAAAACTAAGGACTTCAGCAGGCCCGGGACAGAGAGTGGGTCTTTGTGACAGGGGCCCAGTGGGCATCTGGGCAATGTCCGTCTTTGTGCTTAGTCATCTCTGCCTGTGGGTGGCCCAGTCTGCAGGCTGGGCGCCCTCGTCCGTCTGGGGGCAAGTTACCGTGAGGTGACTGGCCTCATGGCAAGTGGTCCCTGCACACTAGGCTTGTGAACTCAAGCTGTGCAGTATGTCACTACAGGGCACGAAGAGTAATTGAGCACAGGAAGAGAGTTTTTGAAGCAGAAAGGAAAAAACAACAGTGGAGAAGGGAATGCACAAAGTGGCAAAGGGTTCTGCGTGAGCTGCTCTGAGTCGGCCTCTAACTTCACTGTGAGACAGATCGGTCTTAGCATCCATTAATTTTGGCAAAATCATGACAGGTTCTAAAAAGGATGTATTCTAGAAATATCCAAAGAAGACGCCTGTGTAGAAAATGTTGACTGGAAATTGATAACAATAAAAGATTAAAGATTTTAATGTTGTCATGCAGGGCATCTGTTTCTTAAGCAACGGACATTGGTGCATTTAATCATTGTTAAGGTTCCTGGCCCTTAAAAAGTTCAGTAGAAATCTAGGATTGTCGGCTACATAACTTCTATCTAAGGGCTTTTTTTACTACGTCAACTTACTGCCTTTCTGAAAGCCTGTGAGTTGGGGTCCTGGGTACCCAATCCTTAACAAATACAGGAGCACCTGTCATGCTGCTAACACAGGTGCCATTAAAAGAGTTTAAAACCTCAGAAACTTCACAGATTTTCTGTGATGTCTTTATAGATAGATGTGACCACTGTTCTGAAAATAACTTCATCTTAGTATTGGTTCATGTTTACAATCTACTTCTTAAAGATGATGTACATTAGATATTTCAGGATATCTAAATCTATCTCGGATTTAACAAAAATATACATCTACTCTACCTCACCACAGGGGTGCTCAATTAATTAAAATTTCAAAATATTGGAGATATACAATAAAACAGAAATTTAAATCTCTAGTGAGCTCAGTAATAAAGTTGTGTTAAATTAAGTTTAGCCTAAAGTTGTCTCCTTATGTATTTTGAATTCGGCCTAAAGGTTCCTGTATACATAATGAACTGTAACCTCACAGGACGTGCAAACAGACTGCAACCTACTCTTGTACCAATCACCAAGTTTCAGCCTCTCATAAGTGGCCAACTGTTCAAACCAGGTTCAAAAGAAGCAAATGCCCAGTGTGACCAATCCGGCTGTTTCTGTACCTTGCTTCCGTTCTCTGTGCGTCACTTTTCCTTTTCTGTCCATAAATCCTCTCTGACCACACAGCAGCACTGGAGTCTCTCTGATCCTGTCCTGGTTTCGGGGGGCTGCCTGATTCTAGAATCATTCTTTGCTCAGTTAAACTCTCTTAAATTTAATTTGTCTAAAGTTTTTCTTTTAGTAGTGGTTTACTAAAGTTTAGACTCTTTTATACTACTATATCCCTTCCAAGGAAACATATTGCTTGGGAAGCAAAATTACGGTCTGGGTAGTCTTTCCTAAACCCCAGGCAACACACTCCATGTGCACTGCTATTCCAGTATGCCTGTGTTCCACAGTCTGCTGCCTCTGCTACACGTGCCCTGGGCCTTTCTCGCTGCTTAGAGCTCATGATCAGGAAAGGTCATATTAAATACACACACGGTGCAGTTTACCTCCCCAGAACAAAGCTTTGGAAACTAAAGGACTTCCAGTAGTAACTGCAATCAGTGTTTTATAAAGTTTGTGATTCAACAAAAACCAAAAGTAGACAAAAGTCAAACAGAATAGTTCTCTCGTTAATGAGAGTGGTTAGGGACATGCTTTGTTGTCAAGTCAACTAGGGCCAACAGATTTCAATAAAATTGTCTAACTCACCATGAGAATTGTAGTTGGCTTTTGAACAACAGTTTGAGAAACAAATGTAAACCATGCAAAATTTACTGATTCTGCTTTACCCAGGCCTGTTCAGTATCACAATCCCACTGTTTAAACAAATATTTAGTGAATACCATAGTGGCCTACTCACAGCACACACCATGAGGGACAGGAAGATGAATCAAATATAAAGTGGCCTGAAACCTAATGATAACATAGGAGATATAATACAATGTAGAAAACTACAGCTGCCTTAGGAAATATATTGTAAAAACAAAAAAAAGTTATGGCAAGTCTTCAGAGAGAGAGAGATTATTCTAGTTGAGGGACCAGGAAAAATGCTATAATGGGAGTAGCTTTGAAATATTTGAGCAGATAATGGAGAGGAGGGGCATTTCAAGAGAAAGACCCCTTTTATTTACTCCACTACTTCATTCAATCCTACAAAAAATAAATGTTACCACCAAAGAGATGAAACATAATCTGGACATAATAATGGCAAATAATTCTGTATATTTCTTGCAGAGAGCAATGCAATAACGTGGGCATAAATTAAAGAACTTAGTTTAATGGATCATTTCATGAGAGGTTTTCAAACTGACAATCAAGCAGGGCTCACTTATACTTTAGGGGTCACTGTGATGCCCTCCATGGCTCGTTATGTGCATGGACAATGTCAAGTTTAAATAGATAATCATTTGGGCTATGAACAAAATATGCAATAAGTAAACAAATGACTATGTATAATGATTATATGTACACACAAATACATATGCATGTTTATACACATACGTATGTGTGTATATATGCATATATTTCTGCGTATATATGTACATGTATATATACACATACACACATGCACCTTTCTATCTACCTATTTTATATATCTACCATATATGATGTAATAGATACACGAGGTCTGTCCGGAAAGTATCCAGCCATGTAATGTGAAAAATACAGACATTTATTGAAGAAGATACAAGAAACATTGTACATAGGACAATGATGCCTCAGTCCCCTTCAAATTTGTCACCTTGGGACCTCACGCAGTTCTCCCAGCATCTCCTAACCTAACCTGTACACGTTCAACATTCTCAGGTGTTCTGCTTGTTGCAGGCCTTCCAGAACATAGATCACTTTGCACAGATTCCTGACCACGTCTGAAGTGTGTGTGCCACGCTTTCATTTGTGCTGCGCTCACTGCATCATTCCTGAAAATCTTCTGAATCATCCAAATAGTTTCCACGGAGGAATGTTCAAGCTTAATGCAAAATTTGATGCAAATTTGCGGCTCTACTTGCTCAATCATTTTGAATGCAGGGCCACACAGTACACATGCTAACTCAGTGGCACCTAGCACCCCACTGACTAGTACAGTGAAGGTATCTTTGTTCACGCATGTGCATTTCAGTCCATTCTCCTTGTCTACTAGGTTACATTGATGTCGTGCAAACTGTTGTTAAATTAACAATGGCTGGATACTTTCTGGACAGACCTCATACTATAAAGCAAACTGTTGTTGTTACTAGTGCAGATTCTGGAGCAAAAACTTGGATTTGATTCTTGGCTTCATCACTTGTTTGTGGGGTTACCTTCAGAAAATTACATAACCTTTCTGAGCCTTAGGTTCCCCCATTGCAAAGAGAAGAGAGTCATGGTAACTGCAACACAAAGTATTTCAGCTTCAGTGAGATCAAGATGAAAAACATTTTGTAGTATAAGACACTTAGTAAATGTTCAGAAAAAGACCCCGCTCAAATACATTTAACCTCATCTATTGGCTATGTAGTCATGTCTACCACACTCTAAGACATATGGAAAGCTAATTGAACTATTTGGAACACCAGGCCTCACTTGTTTAAGGGAGCCTGAGGAAGAAACCCCAGAAGCATGTGTTTTTAAAATATCTGGTGAAACAGTGTTGGAAATTAAAAGCACAATGTCTTCTGCCATCCCCAGCAGAATAAACCATATGGTTAGCCCTGTGTCACTGAACACAATATATTATGCAAGCAAATTCTGTCGACATCCCAGATATGAGATCTAAGCTAATGTACAAGGTTGAAAACCATGACAACCTGCAGGACTGAGATGCTGGTTTCTATGAGTAACATGCATTTTTTCTGTTTACACACGTTTCTTCGGGACCGGCTACAGAAACAAAGCAGCCAAAGGGAAAAGATCACCATTAGCAGCTGCTCTTTGTAAGCATTTCAACCATGAAAGCACATTCTGAAAATGTCACTTTTTGTTAATTTTTGGTTATAAAAGCAGCTAAAAATCCTGGACATTTCTGGAGACCCTGAGCTCTTTTGCCACGTCTTCCTTTCACCTTTTACACTCCAAGTGAAGCCTCTACTCCAGCCAGCACAGGCCCCTAACTCCCCAAAACACACTTTGACATTCCCCTCCCGAAACTCTGTTCATTACTCTGTCACTCTTATAATTGATTCTTCTCTCCCAGATCAAACGATTCTCGTCCTGCGCTCTCGGGTCCACTTCTCCTGCTGGGATTTGTCCCTGGACACTCACACCCACAGCGAACGTCTCCCACCTCACCATTCTTACATTGTACCATTACTTTGCTGAGTATTCGTAATTGATTTATTTTGTGTTTGTCACATCTCTTCTATAGACCTCTGAGGTATAATTAGTGTGGTCTTTGCCCTCCTTTCCCTCAATGTTTAAAATGGAATAATGCATTATTGAGTTATATTTATAACAAAAGGGCTACTTAATACATGCTGAGATGTTATTCTATAAAAGACAAAAACAGAATATGGCTTTAAAAGTGACCAGTTTACTAGATATTAAAGAAGTGTTGTTGCCTCATTAATGACACAAATAATGAAGTTCTCCTCCCTACATGTTTTGTTTCCCTCCCTCCTCCCCTCCCTCTCTCCCTCCACCCCTCCTTTCCTTCCTTCCTTCCTCCCTTCCTTCCTTCTTTCCTTCCTTATTCTTTCCTTTCATTATTCATTCTTCCTCAATGGTAATTTCTCTTTTTAGTTTAGGAACGAAATAACAAATGATGCTGCCTCTGGGGTGTGGTATTTTAATCACTTTTTAAGTGGGATCTAAATCAAAAGTGCTCTTAAGGGCTTCAAGGATTCTGTCTTTGTCATTCTGCCTTCAGAACAGAGTGTGTGTTCCCAGACAATAGTGGCAGAAGGAAACTATGTGACCACCTTAGATTATAATTTGTTCATTTGCACTTTAATGAATAAATTAGTATGCCACATCAGTTCTGCTTCGCCATCATGATAAAACTTGCATTTATGTAACTTGTAATCATTTTTACCATGGGCACAAGGGAGAAATTGATTTTTAAAGTTGACAACAACAAATATGGTTATGCTATTGTAGAGCTGTGAGAATTTGCAAATGACTTGTAGCAACATGCAAGAGACAAGTTACAATTAAATGCATGCCAACAGAAATAATTACTTTGATGATGGCTGCTATGGCAGTAATAAAGAGACAATAAAAGTAGGCACTTGTATGCATTTATAAGTCAACAAATTGCACTGGAAATAAAAAGAATCAGAGTCAAAGGAAGTTTGTGTAGAGTTGCTAGTCATTTTTGACTCAATAGCAAATTAGAGCCTAAACTTGATTTGAATTGCAACACAATTGCCACTGAACCACAGCTCTCAGATCCCAAAAGAATTCAGGTCCCACACTGTGTTACTCTTCACTTCCATACCAAAAACCCACTGGAGTCATCAAATCCATTTGAGGATGAACTGCTGATGAGACATCTTACCCTTTCACACCATGAAAATTGGTGGAGGCTTCGTTATTTCCCAAGTTCAGCCAATCTTTTTTGAATTATGTAAATTTTCATACAAGTAAAAAGAAAATAGAATAATAAATGAGCCCCATCACTCAACTTCAACTCATGCCCAATCATATTGGGTCTATATCCCTACCTGCTTTTTCACGCTCTGGATTATTTTGAAGTAAACACCAGACATTATATCAATACACTTTATGTGTAAAAACGTATTTTAAGTGTATTTTAAAAACATAATAATCTCAGTGTCATTAATTTTCACACCTACAAATTAAATAATACCTTGATATAATAAAATTTCTCTTACCACATCATAATTTTTAATAGTTTTTTCAAGTCAGAATGCAACCAGTGTAAGTGGTTCATTTTTTAAAGTCTTTTCTAACCTATAACTGTCTTTCTCCCTCCCTTTCTCTCTCTCTCTCTCCTCCTCTATCTCTTTTCTCTTATCATATTTCTGGTTGATAAAGCATGCCATCTTTCCTGTAGAGTTTCTTATAGTCTCCATTCACTGGCTGCATATTACTGATACTGTCTAATATGCCCGTCCTCCCACATTTCCTGCAAGCTGGTAGTTAAGTGTGTGGGCTTGATCAGTTCCAGGTTCCATGTTTTTCTGCCACGTCTTACACTCATGTACATATTTTACTCTGTAGATCAGTAATGGACCAGCAACCAAGAGCTTGTGTCTTCACTTACCAGTTCATCGTCCAGCCCTCTATTGTCATAAATATGTGCTTAGAGAGGTGAAAAAAACTACTAATTGCTTAAATATCATATACAAGTAGGCTGGAGGCATTGAGGAATGCCTGTGAAGGAAACTGACTTTTCTAAGCCTTGAAGCTTTCTGGTGGAGACCACTGCAAAAAGTCCATGGAATGAACAAGAAGTGAGACTGGCTGAGGAAATAGTGAGTAGCAGGTAATTGGAAATTTGGCTCTGTTGCTCTGGGGAGAGTGAAAGACCAGAGGCATCTACGTACATAAAGACAGTAGATGGAGTGGATATATATTAACGGGGAAGACATTCAAGGAGAAAGCACAGTGGGGGGAAAAGATGTTAGAAAGAACCTGGACTTATGGGTCTGGAAGAGAAAAAGGAGCCAAGGGAAGAGGTAAGGGAGTAGATGAACCTGAAGAGCAAGAGAGGAAGCAGTACAGGAGGGAGGTGTTCAAATCAGAGGATGATACAGGGAGGGCCAGTTTTACAAAGAAGCAAGAATAAAGTGAAAAGGGAAGGAATCAATACCTATTGTGAGTCTGTAAGCTTTTAAATCTCACAACAACCAAATGATAAGTATTAAGATTCCCATGTGTATGTGGGAAATCAAGTTAAGTGATGGGCAAATATGGTAGGCATGGCTGGTGCTCACCCTTGCAATGCTCTTCTCCACTTCAGGGCACTTCATCATCTCCTAGAAGTTAGGCAAGGCCAGATGACTCACTTAGGCAATGGGATGTGAGTAAAGGAGCAGGCGCCACTCTGGCTTGAAGCATTTGGAAGCCAGAGTGTGATTTTCCATGCCCCCTTCTCCTGTCTAAGAACACCTTGAATCCTTGCTTTGAGATGGCACAATTATAAACCAAGTCTCACTGCCAACCTGCTTTCTACATGTACAGATGGGAGAATTAAACTCCTGTTTTCCTAAGCCACTGACATTTGGGTGTTGCTTGTTACTAAGAGCATAATCTACCCCATATTAACTGATACACCAAATGACAAGGTTGCCTGATAGTAGGAAAAACCAGGTCAGGTGACAACTTTGATTATGATATTCATGTGAAGAGGAAAAATTAGTTGTATTCATTCTCTAGGGCTGCTATAACAAAGTACCATTGTCAGAGTGGCTTAAAACAGCAGAAATGTATTGTCTCACCGTTTTGGAGGCTGAAAGTCTGAGATAAAATTGATTTCAGGGCTGTGCTCACTCTGAAACCTGTAGGTGAGAGCTCACCATTTCCCAGCTTCTGCTGGTAGCCGGCAATCTTTGGTGCCCGTTGGTTTGCAGCTGCATCACTCCGATCTCTGCCTCGGTTGTGTCTGTCTTCACATGGCATCTTCCTCTCTTTGTAAGGACACCAGTCATATTGGATTAGGGTCCATCCTAATGACCTCATCTTAACTTGATCATCTGCAAAGACCTTATTTCTAGATAAGATCACACTCACAGACTCTGCGAGTTGGGACCTCAACATATCTTGTTTGAGGGACACAACTCTATGCAAAACAACAGTGTTTGGAGGGATGTGGAGCTCCTATGACCTGGCAAAGTACCATATGTTCTGTTACAATTTTCCCATAGGTGAGCACGTCCATGTCTGTGCAAGGGCACACACATGGAGTAACCATGCTGAATGTCAGTCTTTGGTATGTCCACAGTCGGTGGAGTGTTTGAGTTATTTATACATATTTTTATGCTCATGATGAAGGCAAAAACTCTATCTTTTTTTCTGTTTTGTAGAATTATGATGTTCCCAACACTCAAAAGCTTATCATATATCAGTAGGAATTATAAAGTGAAAAAATAGATCTTAACCAGGAAACAACAATAGAGCATATATGTACAACACCTGAACTTCTACTAGAATAATTAAATCATTCGATACTGTGCATGTTTCAAAATCCTTAAGTCAAGCATTTCTTATTTAGTTTGTCCATTTCTATTGAAACTATCAGATATCCCTCTAAAAATTTTAGAATTTCTACCAGATGCTAAACTTAGCACTTTCCAAATGCTCAAAAAGAATTGCGTATAACCTTATTCAGAACACCGTGTTTATTCTGGATGAAGTTGGTAAGTTTGGTTTACCTAATTTGTTCAGAATAATATATGATTTTATTTTTGGCTTAATTATGTTTAAGATCCACAATAAATGAGAGGTTTTGTCTGTTCTAAAGTTGGCTTCAAAATTTGGTCTAAATACTTCTTGCACCAGGATTTCCTCAGTGGTCTTGATAAATAAAGTTGAAAACCATTCTATTTTATTTCAAAGAGAGGTTGCAGTAAAATCTAGTTTATGTTGTGTTTCCTAGCCTTGTTGGGATATGATGACAGGCAACTTTGGAATCTGATTGACAGGTCACGTCTTTTACTGAAAAATGTACTAGAGTAAGAGTAGAAATAAGTATAAATGAAAACTAGGTAGCCTAGTTTGGCTCATTGCACTTTCCAAACATTCTAAGGAGTCTCTAAGTAATGAGAAATTAGAAAATAACTTATGTTTTAAGTGCCATTTCATAACCTCATATTTGAAATGTTTTTCTTTTCACTGAGAAAAAAAATCTGTTTAGTAGTATTTTAAAGTGTCTTTTTTTATTAAACAATTGATATAGCTTACAATTTGTATGGTGTATCCCTTCAGGCATTCCAAATAATTTTGATAAGAAGGAATCTAATTGTCTTAGATACAAACATTTGTTATTGATCTTGAATGAGAAGAAGGCAATTACTTCATTTTTCAGATCCTTAAAAAAGAACAGAGGACAGAGTACCATAGCTGAGATTGAGTCTCGACCTGCCTACATAGGTGACACATATAAAGGCTGTGAAGATGCTAGTAATAACATAATTAGCATTGCTGAAACATGTTTCCTGTGAACTGCCCCATACTCATTTTGGTGTGCGTGGCCGTCTGGACGCTGACACAAGGTTCTGCCCTTGTGTGCCTTGAGGGCAGAAATGCCAGGCTGCTGTGTTCCCAGTGCCCAGCACAGTGACTTCCATAGAGTACAGATCCAACATACCATATATTTTTGAACGAATAAACAAACGATCAGACAGTTAAATGAGGTTTAAGCAAAAAAGTCAAAACTTCTCTTCCACTTTATCTTAAGGGTAAAGGATCTTTTCTGTAATCTAGAAATGGTGTCAGCCACAAGCATCTACCCCAAGTTCATAAAAGCCTGACAACTTGAGCTGGCAGCATATGATTTTGACATTGAAGGAAAAAAGGTACTTTTCATCATTCAGGTCAACATCTGAATTATGTGAAGGGTTTTTTTTTTTCCTTCTTCTTCATATCTTTGCCTCAAACAAAGTCTAGCAGACAAGTTCACTTGAAAACGCCCCCCCAACATATATTATGATGGATATGGGTTTATTGTCCAAGTGGTCAGACAATGTTTGAAAAGGCACAGAAAACCATCACTGCAGGAAGACTGTCTTACAAGCTCCAAGTACTTTATCAGCTGTTGGGAAAATGTGAATTGGTAGTTTGCCGCTTACTTCTTGCCCAAGAACCTTAATTATTTTCCAAAGTTCAGTCCTGAGCTTTCTGCTTGACACTTTCCGCTCTGGCAGCTCTACCCAGGAACTTCATGCCACAAACACACTCTCTCAGTTCAGTCTCCTTCTTTCCCTTTAGGGCTTTCCCTCTAAAGTTTCCAGCCTGAGGAAACATGGCAAAAAGTGGAAAAGCAGAAAAGAACACCACATGCATGGATATCACATTTGTGGTCTTTTGTTCTGAGGGTGCCTATCACAGCTCACATTTCAGAAATCCCAGTGCTTGCTGTCAGATTGGAGAAAGGTGGACCTCTTCCTGCAGAGGCATTTTCACTAATAAAGAGGATAAATTATTCCACTAGTCTCATTCCATTCCTGAACTTAGTCACATAGTGAATGGGCTGTTTAAATGCAAGCAGAGAGATCCTTTTCAAGAAATATCACTATTTTGATAGATCCCCTGGGCTACAACCTCATTAGCTTACCAAATAATCCCAAACTATGCACTTAAATATATTTTTCCTACTCTTGCTCATTATTCACTTTGAACACAGCGAATACTAGTTCCCACCAACTGCTTTGCCTGTGCATCACGCACCTTACTATCTGGCTACAATCCCATAGAATTGGAAGTTCAATTAGCAAGCAACAATAAGATTATAAAGCCTATTGTGGGATCTGTTCAGTATTTCCCTGTGTGCTGAATGCAACAAAATAAATTATACCACAAACATAGAAACCATCCTAATGCACACAAGGGCCCGCAGAGTGATAATAAATCACGATTTATTTTATTAGAAACAATAAAGTCATTTTTAGCATGGGTGGAGGCACAATACCAGAGAGAGTTGGTGTAACACCCTCAATCATGAAGTATTTCTCTAGGACTAGAGGTTCCTATGAAATCTAGATTTGAATATACAGAAGGTGCTTACTGTGATAAAACTTTAATACAAAAAAATGTAGGTTATACACATTCATCTCTCCTTATGATGAAGAATGATTTCAAATATCTAACCTTGAATGGGGATTTATAATCACTTAGGCTTCCTTCTACATTTAATTCCCCTGCTCTTTTCACCTCTGCTCTCTACTAAGTTCTCCAGTGTAAAGCCTGCTCTAAACCTGCAACCAGAAAAAGGCCTGCGTGTGTGGATGAGCGAGTTCACCCTACACACACCAATAAAAGGGCTCAGCCCAATTTTGGAGGCAAGAGATTCTTATGACAGCCATCATCTCCCCTTTATTTCTTCAGTGACACATTGCTCATCAATATGGCTAATTTGGAACACATCTTCAACTCTGCCAACTGATCTTTTGCTTTGAAAAAGAAATTAAGCTGTGGTTAACAGAAAAATCCAAAATGACAGTGGCTTAAGCAATATAGAAGTTTACATCTTTCTCATTTAGTTGTAAGCAATCCAGGGCTGGGTGAAGTCGCACATTATCAGGGACCCCAGCTCTTTCTACCTTGTTCATCTGTTTCCCTCAATACACAGTTTCCACATCATTTTCCAAAGCAGTTACTCAAGTTAGTGCCTGCAGAAAGGAAGAAATGGCAGAAACATGTACCTACTTCTGAGACACTTCCTGGGTGTTCCACAAGGCACTTCTACTTACACCCCACTGGCCAGAGCTTTGATACACTGGAAGTGAAGTCTTTATTCTGAGTGTCCCTGGGTGCAGCTAACCTCCAGGGATTATTTAGAGGAAAAAGAGAAGGAGGAATGCTGGGGACAAGCAGTCCCTTATTCAAGGATGACAGTGAAAAGGCGAGAGCAGGAAAGTAAAAGCTAAGGCAAGGACGCAACACTACAGTTAAGTTGTATGTGCCTAAATTTGGGAAATTAGTTTTTTAAAAAACTGAGGGTAACTATTCTTACCACACACTCCATTTCCATCATAAAAACACAATTCAAGAATTAATTAGCAAGATAAAAAATTGAGTTGTAAAGCAAACCTCTTAGAGACAGCCATTGCTCACTCTCTGACAAAACCCAGGCCTGTGCATCCTCAGTTGGCATTTACTCAGGGTTCACAGGTTGCTGGGGCCTGAACTAGACTGTCCCGATTAGCGTTTAGGAATCCACAATCTCTTGACTCCTTGTTGCAGGCTAAGAGGCTGGAGGACAAAGTCTCGTCCTCATTTCCTGCTTGGATACATGAATCAATCATGAATTTCCTATTTGATTAGCAACTCCCCCAGCTGACAGAAGAGAACCTGGGGAGGAATTAATTACAAAGGTAGCCTGAGTTTTGCTCCACATGGAAGCAAGACGCACACAAAGCCTGTGGCTTCATTTGGAGCCTCTTGGGTCTATAAGATAAGCTACCCGGCAGATTTCCATGACACCACATCATGATCGAAGGACTTCAGGGGGCAGGAGTGTATTGACAGCAAGACATGTTCTCACATTCAGTTTCACATCCCTTGTGCAAAATAATACAGTATTTCCTTTTGATATCATAACTATCTTGAGAGGCAAAAAGGTAAAATATCACTATCATTGACAAACTAATAGGCAAACATTCAGACAAGCTAAAATATTGCTCAAATCAAGATGGAGTCTAGGGAACTCACATAGACTAGTTTATTGTACAAAAAAAGATGCATTTATATAAAACATTTTTATTATAAAAGGGATGTCTTTCTGAATATGCTGTCTTTGATTTCAGTGCAAACATACTAAGCATTGTGGCTCCTTATGATGCTAGAAGATGGATGATAGGAATATTTTCATGTTAATAATGTGAACACTTTAATCCTATGTGTAAACAATATGTGGTTCTGTGTACTTTTTCTTAGGTACATTCATGAACTGGCACAAGTTGGCTCTTTATGACTCATTATAATTCTTAGAAAAATCCATGGGTTCTTGTGTCTAGGCCACAAAGGGTCATCATGCTCTCCTAAGAGATAACACTGATATGGTAGCATTGCTCTCAACTAAAGTCCATAATAAAGTTCTTCAGTATATGTGGTATATAATGCCCTTAATCTTCTGTGGCTGCTATAACAAATTGCCACAAACTTAGTAAGTTAAAACAACAGAAATTTATTCTCTCATAGTTCTGAAGGTCAGAAGCCCAAAGTCAAGTTGTCAGCTGGGCCACGCTCCCTCCAGAGACTTTAGGGGAGATTCCATTCTCTGTGTCTTCTAATACTGGTGGCTGTGGGCAATCCCTGGCATTCCTTGGCTTGTAGCCACTTTATTCTAATCTCTGCCTCTGCCTCCCCAGGGACTTCCTCTCTGTGACTTCTCTTCTGTCTAGGTATCTCTTATAAGAACACTGTGATTGGATTTAGGGCTCACCCCAACCATCTAGGATGATCTCTTCATCTCAAGATCCTTAACTTGATTATATCTACAAAGGCCCTTTTTCCAAATAGGTAACTTTAACAGGTTCTAGGGATTACAGCGTGGATATGTCTTTCTGGGGACCACTATTCATCCCTCTACTCTCTTTATGGTGTGGGCCTCCATGTACATTTTAACTTCATCTCCTACAATGCCCCCCTACCCCAGTGCATTATACTCTACCTATTGACTCACTTCATCAAATATGTCAATTGCTCAATTTTGTGCATTTGCACATTCTATTCCTTCCGAATGAAATGCAGTTCCCTTCCTGCCCAACTTGTGAACTCCTACCCATTATCTGTTAAAAATTCCCAATTATTGCCTTCATGTCCCATACTTCCAAGGAAAGTATAGTGTTCTTCCTCTGCATTCCCATAGCATCTCATGCCCAGCTATACTAGAGAACTTATCAGATGCATTCTAATATTTATTAATAGCATATCCTCATCTGATTGTGGTTCCTCTACCACAGAATCCCATGATTCATCTCTGTATTTGTGTTTCAATATCTGGAATTTAATAATTGTTACTAGGTGCTCCATAATAAACTTCAATAAATTCTCTTATTACAAATAACTTTAGATGATTTAAATAAGCATAAAAGAAAAGACAGAATTGCCTATATCTACATTATCAAGTGATAAAAACAGGAAACAACTAATTGGTGTCTATCTTTTCAGTATTTATATATAATTCATTATATATATGTATTTGTGTATACAAAATGTCACTAAAATTAATCTGTACATTCTTTGTCTTCCTGAAACATCGTGTACACCTAATAAATATTTGTTGAATAAATTAATGAATTGATGAATTAAAGAATTAAAAACTACCCTCTAAAGAGGGCTAACAGGACCACAGAATAAAAGGTATGGAGTCACCATTCCCTTCGCACAAACATGGGCCTCTGCTTAGGATCCTAAACATTTATTAATATTTTTAAGAGCCTATCAAAAAAAGGCTTAATTACTATCCAAATTATATACAGTTATTAAGAACAGAAATAAATAGAAGAATCCTTCTGGATAGTGAATATTATGAAAATAATTTATTCATAAAATCATCTCTTCTTTATGATGTTCTAAAATATAATAAATCATAGTTGATATGTTTTCTCCACATTCTAAAGGTTGTATCTTTCCAAAGATGGTCTTGGGGCAAATGTAAGACAATAAATAGTAATTGGAGCTTTATTGTACACATCCAGTTCATTCATTTACCTAACCAAAGGAGAAAAAGAAAATAAACAAGCTATCATGAACTTTTATTTTTTATGAACTCAAATTAACATGAATTGCCCTGTAGTAGAAAAAATGGTCATGGAAGGCTTGTAGCTAGAATACCATTCTTCTGAAACATGCAAATTTTACTTGGGGAAAGCTAAATGTCTATTAAACTGAGGCACAGAAGGTGCAAATCTATGAACTTGATGTAAGGAAAAAAAAACCCTTACTTTAATTTCTGCTTGACAAATTGCAGTTTGGGGGAAGTTAGCTTTCCTGCAAATACTTGTCTGGAAGGGATCACTGAGCGCTCCATATCCCGTGTAGAGCACATGCAATAAGATGAATCAGTGCTAGCTGTGAGGCGTGCATCCTTCCCTCCCTGAAACAGGCTGTCGCTTATTTCACTTGGAAGGAAACTTGAGTTTCCGGAGTTCCCTCGGAGAATTCCAGCATGCTTTTGCAAACGTCTATCACCCTGTGTTCCCAAAATGAGGAATCTCAAAACTTACAAAATCTAAATCAGTAGATCCTACCACCATATAGCCAAAATCTATCCTTGGTGTTCATAATTAACTGACATAAACATAGACTACGATTAATAGGTTTCGACTGTTCTGCAGGTAGATCCAAAAGTGACTGGATTATTTAAAAGAAAGTTAAAGCTTTATAATTTTTAATTTAAACTTATTATCCATTTAACAACTTGCTTTCTCCTCTCCCGCCACCCAAGGCTGGATTTGGCTTTAAACAAAAGAGTCAGATTATGTTGGAAAGCAAAACAGTAAACTTGGAGTTCAGATATATGAATTTTAGTCCTTATTCTCTGGGCCAGAATCTCAACTGCGAACCTAGGGGAAAGTTCTGAAATAAGAGTTTTGAAATACTATTACAGAAAAAACCCAAACTATAAAACAGCAAAGGTAGTGTTTCATTAGAATAAACATTTTTTATGAGATTGCCCTTAAACCTTTTATTATGATAAAGCATATCAACCAGAACAAAATGATTCTTTTGAAAAAGATGTCTTTTTGAAATTAGTAAATTAGTAGTAGATTGAGGGTCGCTATTTTACATAGGTCTTAATATATAATTTATTTTCTTCTTGTTGTACAGATCCTGAGAAATTTTGATCATAAAGTTTAGTAATTAATCTTCTAAACCAGGGTATTTGTTAATCAAGTAGAAATGGCAAAAGATAAACTTGCAGCACTACTCAAGGAATAAGTAGTACCCAATGTTTTAGAATTTTATTACGGTTTTAGAAATATTTAAATATATCTTTGGAAATAAAAATTTAATCAAACTTTCCCAGGCTTCCCCTGTCCCAGGATCCTACACAGTTTGAAAATAAGCTAGTAAGATGGCTTCTGAGATCTCTTCCAGCCTGAAAATGCTGTGACTGTGGATTTGCTCTTTGAGCTGAATAGGGTACTGTTTTGTGAACTCCTGTTTCGGAGCTCTGCAAAACTCAGGGAAGCTCCTCTGTTCATGTGCAACCACAGAGTAGGTAAGGTATTGGAAGAAAAAACTCATTACAGATGAACTCAAGTCCTTACTTCTTTCATCTTTCAGACTCATATAATTTTTTCTAATATTAAAGTTTTAAAAATATTCATGGAATTTAAATGGCCTTGAAATCTCCTGTGAATCAAGTTCTTCTTCTGATGATATTGTGATGTCTGTGATTTCTATTTAGATACCCTTTGGGGTAAGATATGTCATGCCTCTGTTGAAACAATTAAAACTTCTCTGGGAAAAATGACGCTCCAGCCATGAAGATCCCAGACAAATTTAAATATAAATTGTAATTTGCATATAACTATATCATTTTATTGTCATATTCCACAATTATTTATAGTGTTCCTATTCATTGAAAGGCACTATACTTATTTACAGATTGATCTCTGCCCTCTAGACAATTGAAAGTTAGCAGAGGATAAATATTTAATGAAATTACAACAATAAAATAAATCATGATAAATATATAAAAAGATTGTCATAGAAACATAAATTCAAACAAAAGCTCTTAGAGATGGAGTAAATAATCAAGGAAGATCTTCAATTAGATGAGATACTGGAAAACGATCTTTGGTTATAGATCAGTGCTTTCAAATATGCTTTACAGAACACTAAATCTGTTATCAAAGATGTTAGGAAAGTTGCAACATGGCATCACCACGAATATTTAGATATCAAAGCCCATGAACAACTCTTAAGAAAATCTTTAAACACTCACTTAACTCGGCATTTCTCAAACATATGTAACTACTAATCTAATTCTCTCTTTCACAGTAATACCTATTACTAGAATATCAAATACATCCGGCTTGGACCCTAACTTCACTGCTAGCCTCTGTTAACTTCATGAAGACTCTGAGCCTTGATTTCTTTATCTGTAAACGGGAGATAATAAAACATGTTCTGATTCCTTTGGGATTAGTTCATATAATTACGTAAGTTGCATAATCATTACATGAATGATTGTGCATTCATATAACATATATGGAGAATCCAGCAGAGATCAAGGTTCTCACTAGGTGCTCATTAAATGCTGGGCTTCCCTCCTCTCTTCCTTCTATTCTTCATTAAAGAAGAATGAGACCTAACAGGAAAGTAACCTTTTAAGGATCACAGATGAAAAGCAGATCTGAGCACCCAGTTCTCATGACAACTGGTTCAGGGTCCTTGGGAAACAAAAGGTTTTGAGTAACAAATGATGGCACCTTGAGAAGGGAAGCAGACCCAGGTAGACTGAAGATCTAAAAGGGAATGGATCAGGGTAAAGGGTCTGAGCTTCCACGTCTTAGAAGTCTCAACTGGAGAGACTGTTTAGTGACTTCCTCAGCATTACAGTGAGAGCTGGGATCTTAATCCCAAACACCAGAATCACTTTGCGTGACTCTGCCCTCCCTGCAGCCGAGGGGAGATTGGACCTCGAAGGTGGCACAACCAGCTGGTCCAGTGATGCTCCTAAACAGACCAAGGGAGAGAGGATCTCTACATTTCCAGGCCTAAATCACCCCACGGTAGAGGACACTCCATACCTCAGGCCTTTCCAAACATCAACCAGGTCTTTGAAATAACCACACGAGGGCAACACTATCATCTCCTTCTTTCTTTTCTTTTCTTTTTTTTTTGAACATAAGATTTAATCTGACTCACCACACAAAAGCACTTGGTTTCAATGTATAAAAGTCAAAGAAATCGGGCTAAGCGTGGCTGAAGGTTAAGATTGTCAGTCAAAAGAATTTGTCTTGTTCATAGCAACTTCTATTCACTTAAAACATATGAAAAATAGAATGCACGTGATGATCCACAGTTTTCACATCATACTTAATATTTTTTAAATGGAAGAAAATGTTTTGCTCCTATCACCTAAAAAAATATATGTGGAGTGTTTTCTTTTTAATGAAAATTATTAAGATTTATTAAAATACTCACTTTTCTGGGCTTTCCAGTGTTTCTTTAATTAGCATGTTTTCCATGTTATTTTATAATTATAAAGAATGTATATTGTAACATTTGCCGATTTCCTGTTTTCTTTTTCTGCTTTCCTATGCAAATCTTCTCTGCTCTAGTCAACCCGGACCAGTCACCATCCCACAAACACATCATCCTTCCCCAACATACTTTGCTTGGATCATCCCTCTATGGTATGCGAGGATATTCTATGTGGAACATTTGACTATCAAGAACATGGAATTATTTTCGAAGAAGAATTTATCTGCAATTATTCAGTACATGACCACACCAGGCCCTTTTACTGGGTTAACTTTTAGCCTATTAGAAGATCAGTAAGTAGACCGCCTACCAAACTCTGAAATATTTGTTTCTTAATGTTTCAGGTTTTATATCACAAGCTAAGCTGTAAAAAAAATTGACAACTTAAATATTATTAAACAGCTCTCACTTAAAAAAAGCATTTTATAATTATCACGGTGTTCTTGCAGAAATACTGATTGATATGCTAAGATTTTCTGCTATCTTCTGGACACAGAAGCTGAGGCTTTACCCTTGTTTCAGTATGTCAATAACAAACAGAGAAAGAGGATTCATTGTCTAAAGTTTTTGTTTATTTATTCTTTCAGATAAATCGACTGACAACTGATGTTAATGAGATAAGAAATCTGATTATTATGTGGTCTTGGCAAAGAGGTACATTTTTGTAACTTAAAATGGTATCTGCTATGGTTTGAATGTGTCCCCCAAAGTTCATGTTTTGGAAACTCTCATGAATAGAATCATGTCATTTTGATGGGAGTGGGTTTGTTTTAAAATAAGTTCAGGCCCTTCTTGCCCTATTTCACTCTCTCTCACCCATATGACACTTTCTGCCATGTTATGACACAGCAAGAAGGCCCTCACCAAATGTGGCTCCAAAATCATGGACTTCCCAATTTCTAGAACTGTGGGCCAACTAAATTTCTGTTCATTATAAATTACCCAGTCTGTGGTATTCTGTTATAGCTGCACAAAACAGACTAATATAGTACCCTCCACAGGTTTTTAAAAATTCACCTTAAGAAAGCTTCTAACTCTATGCACAGCTTAATTATATTTTTCACAGTTTTACAGAAAAAGAAATATTACATAAATTAAATTACATTAATTTAAAGAGGATAAATGTAGCACATTTAGAATTTTAAAAATTATTATCCAAAAAATAAAAATGAGTACAAGTACATAAATGACATGGGCTGTGATATCAGGTATGTATGTGCACGTGTGTTATATGTTTTGCTTTCAAGTACATAGTTTCAAAACCACATTCTGGCTGAGCATGGTGGCTCATGCCTGTAATCCTAGCACTCTGGGAGGTCGAGGTGGGAGGATTGCTTGTCAGCAGTTCAAGACCAGCCTAAGCAAAAGCAAGACCCTCTCTCTACTAAAAATAGAAAAAAATAGCCAGGTGTGGTGGTATGTGCCTGTAGTCCCAGCTGCTCGGGAGGCTGAGGCAGGAGATCGCTTTAGCCCAATTTGAGGTTGCTGTGAGCTAGGCTGATGCCATGGTACTCTAGCCCAGGTGACAGAGCAAGACTCTGTCTCAAAAAAAAAAAATTCTTTTCTACCTAATCATATTCACTAAATATATGAAAGCTGTACTTGACATTTTCTATTTGACCAAGGAAATGGAGACAAATTGGAAATTCTTTTAATATTTCTCATGTTCTCAAATAGTAACTCTGGGAAATACTTGGTCACATTTGACAAAAATATCATTATTTATGAAAATGTACATTAAATAAGAAAAAAACATTCCAGAAAATATCTCTCATGTAGATAATTAGGAAATGTCTCATTCTTGTGCTTTGTCCAATTTCAGTTATTATTAACTGATGTTCCACTTCATACATTCCATTATTTTCCATCATCAATTGAGAAATACATATATTTACATAATAGAAATATATGGAAATTGATTTAAGCTTCAATTGTGAATTTTTAATAGTTTAACATTTTAATAATATGAGAGCTCTACAAAGAAAAGAACAAATTGAAAAAAAAGCAGCTCCAAGTTTGAAGAACATATCAATGGAGAATATTACCTTCTCATCCTGATAAACCTTCACGACAAAAAAAGAAAAAAAATAAGAGAATGTTGTAGAGAAGGTTCAGAAAAAATATACCAAACTAGGGTGGGGAGCGGAATGGGGATGGGGCAATGAGTGTGGGAACCAGCCACCAAGGTGACCTTGATGGCCTCCCCCAGATAGTCACCCCTCATAAATAAGGCCCCTCCACACACACACACACACACTCTGGATGAGGCTGACCTCTGTAACCAATAGGATACTGCAGAAATGATGGCATGTGATTTCAAGGTTAGGTCAGGGAGAATGTTGTGGCTTTAGTGTTGCTCTCTGAATTGCTCACTTGGGAAGCAAGACCCCATCATGAAGATAGTCAAGCATCCCTTAGAGAGGCCCCACTGGAAAGGAAAAAAGGCCTCCTGCCAACATCAGAGCTCTGTGAGTGTACTGCCCTGCAATCCAATCCCACAACCCCAATCAATCCTTCCGATGACTGCAGCCCAACATCTTGTTCTAGTCAGAGGACTCTGACCAGAGCCACTTAGTTAAGCTGCTTTTCAAGTCCTGACCTCCAGAACCTCTTTAAGATGATAGACATGGTCTGTTGTTTTAAGCTACTAAGTTTTGGGGTAATTTGTTATGAAGCAAGAGATAGCTAGTTCAGTGGGGTTAAGAGCAACTTTTGCTTTCCCTTCTTAATATTCTTCTATTTTTAAAGCCAATTAGCATGTATCCATGGACAGCAACTTTGCCCATACCATTCACCTCTGTACCCTCATCCTCAGAGCAGTCCCTGGCACATAACTGGTTCTCAATAAATGTTGTTGAATAAACTCAATAAGTAACTGATTTCAATTAAAATTATGCCACAGGTCACATACGCAAATGACCAGAAGAGTCTCTGCAAATGTAATCTGCCACTTTCTCTCTCCAGGGAATTGCTAAAGACTGTGGCATGACAGAGTCCACAATTTTGTCCAGTATTTCCAAAGTACTTTACCTCTGATCTGCAATAAGGTGGGCTATAAGTTCATCAAGTGTTTCGAGAACCTAAAAAAGACAGTCCATTTACCAATGATAAAGCTGTAACCCACACTTGTCCCAACAGAAAGGAGGATAAAAATTCACCCTACTTTATCATATATGGTCTAGATAGAAATGGAGAGATTTGCACAATCCTGAAGATTGATTATGCTGTAAATTCATGATCCCTGGCCTCAGCCAGACTCTCCAAACTGCCCAGCAGTTGTTCTGTGTCTCTTTTGTCAATTTACTCTTGTTCAGCACAATGGTGTTTGGAAAACTGCCTCCACTCTCAGGCCACACTTAACACCAGCCAATCTCTCTGTCCTCTCCCTCCCAGTAGATTGTATCACCTTGCCTCCTATTGTGTGGAGAAGATGAAAACCATCAGAGGGCAACTCACACTTCCTGCAGCTAAGCCTACACATCACCCTCCCTGCTCTGATGGGGAAGCAGCCCTTGCCTGGTCCCCTCCTTAGGACCTGGTGCTTATCAGAAACAAGAATTGGTACTGTTCATCTGTCCTGAAGTGGTTTCTTCCTCCCAAGGGAAGGTGGAGATGGGCCCTGGAAACAGGGTGTGATTGGGAAGCCGTGGATTTGAAGAGCTGGGGCAGAATGACCTGGAGATGCTCTGTGTTTGGCACTTGGATGAGGCTCTGCCAATGGGTTTCCTCCCATTTTTGAACTAGTCAGTCAACCACGTACCTGCATCAGACAGGGAGGATGGTGGAGAATCTAAACGAACACCTTTTGTAACTTCATTTGCCATTGGCCTCATCAGGGGCTCATAGAAAGAAAAGGCATCTCAGGGGTTCACAAAGATAAGAAAGGAGAACATGGACAGAGACTGGAGAATGCCCAGGTCTTCTTACTGACTCAGATCCCTGGGCCCCACCCTGATTTGGTTGTTTATCAAATTTCCAGGGCAAAGTACAGAATGATCTCAGAGATAAGCATCTATTTATTTTCAAAATAATCTGGCAGTTTGGATTAAATTTTCTTTTAATAATAAAGGTTTGAATGAGCTCTAAATTATTTCTAACTCCAAATATACATGAGCAATGAATGCAGCCATTGTACACCAAATGTGTTACTATTCCTTTCCCCAAACATCCTTGTCCTTTTTCTCCTTGTTTTCCCTGTTGAAGCTCTTATCAGATATGATATCTTTGCTAGAACTCCACCTTCTCATGCTTTCTGTTTTTCTTTTGTTGCCCCCTCAGATTTTAAACAGAGTTAGAACTTAAAAAGTAACAAGCAATAAATTCTGGGCTTGCTATGTGCAAGAGTTTCCTGAAAGCTCAAAGTTGCAACTGTTTTTGTTTTACATTCTCTACCATGCTAGGGGGAATGATAAATTTTTTCTCCTCAGAACAAACCAAGATGTTCTTAAAAATATGAATAGTATATTTCCCTGAAGTTCAGTTCTTCAAGAAACATCACTAATGTCAAGGAGTACCCACTTTGTACACTTGAGTTATATGTGAATAGTGAATGGAGGTTATCACAAATGTAACTGCTCCTTAGCAGGTTAATAATTTAAGACATTGGTAATATGGTGAATTTTGATGAGTAATTACATGTTCAGATTAAATGCACGTGGACATACCTCACCATGAACTCTTGGGTATTCTAAAATAAAAACCAATTTTTGGTTACTGTAAATTCATGAGAATAAACTTACTCTGAAAATAAACTTACAGAGGATTTTTTTCTACCCACAATCACAATGAGAAATTGTCAGAAATTTTGGTTCAAAGGGGTAAAAAATTTAGCTGAGTATTTAAAAACCTGGAAATTAATGTAAATTATTGTCAAATGTGCTTGTGTTGAAAAATATCAGCAAGAAAGGAAAAGAAAATACATAATTAACCCTGCAAGAAATCTTAGGTATTATAACAGATTTTTTCCAAAAATTTTAATATTATTGTTGAAAATAAGACATAGAGGCATTTACTGTTTTTTAATGATGTTTCATTGACAGAAAAAAAATAGTATATTAATTATCCTGAAAGACAAAAAAATCAGGGCGTGATACCTTCAATGAAATATAAACTTAAGATCTCCTTAAATTGGATGCTTTTATCCTTAGGAGCATTTTAAACAAAGTAATGATCAACACTGTGAGTTGATAAGTCATTGCTAACACTATTCTTTATTGTATCTTGAAAGAATAATGGCTTTGCTAGGTAACTCACAGGGCACCTTTCAAAAAGGAATTATTTTATCTTTATAGACCACCTTGCAAGTTACCGATGTTTCTAAAGAGGGTTGGAAGATTCCATTTCTTATGTAGCTCAAAAAAATCTCTTTATGTTCTGTTGAGTGATAACCCAGAAATAACCATAGGCTGTTAATTAATTATAGCTTCTCTTATCACCAAGGAAATGGCCAAAAACAAATAACAATGACTTTAAATGTCCCAGGCCTGGTTCAGGACTGGTTCAGCAATTTTGTAATTGCTATAGTAACTCTCCATTAGTTTCTCAAAATGGTCTAGAATTTCTGTTTCTTCAAACCGGAATGATAATTGACTAATATGATATTTTCTAGTCTTTAAATTTCTCTCAGCATTCATGCAAGCTCTAAGAACTTTAGGTTTAAGAAGCAAGTTGGGGCAAAGCAAAAGAAATACAAAACACAGAGGGAATCAAACTCCACCCACACCACGTTCATCAGGAAACCTGTGCCCTTCCCAGAATGTTGCTAACGCCAGCACAGCTAGTCACCGTCCTCAGTCAGGACTTACTGAGTGCTGCTGCCAGCTGTAACCCCTCTGGAAAACTCTCCTCCTTTGCTCCACTCCTCATCCAAGAACCTTGTCTGATTAACTGCACCCCAGCCTGATCACATCTTTATTCAATATCTGCTTCAAACGCATTAACACATTGACTGCCACACAAGAGAAAATTTTTTTTTCCCCCCGGGGCCACGGTGTTTTATTAAAACAAAACGATCCTGTCTAATTTGTTATTTTTTATTGTTTTCTGTGCGTGAGTTATATGCAACACAAGCCATGTTTTTAGAATTAAATAGTCAATATTAATTGTAGCAATAAGAACATCAACAAGTAAGATTTTCACGAACCAACGGCAGGGTTTTGCTTCATGAGGCCCCGGGGTCAAAACTAGTCTGAGTTATATACAACTCACGTGGCAGTCAATGTGTTAAACTTCAGACACATGACATGTCTTAAGACAATCTATCACAGAATATGCTTCTTTTTAGAGAGAAATGATAGACTGGGTAGATCACATGGGATTTACACTCCAGGCTGGGATTGAAAAGTCTCGATGTTAAATCAGTATGACAGAGAGAGGCTGGAAACGTCTAGACACAGGTGAATAAATGTTCTCTTCTAGAGACCCAGACTTACCTGTGAATTTATCAATTCCTTTTGAGTCTCAAGAAAGTTGTACACAGGCCAAGATCTTTTTTTTAATGGCAGATATTGCCCTGTTTATCAACTACCATTAATACTAATTTATTATATCATTATTTGTGGTATTTGTGAGTCATTAACTGAATATACCTACTACAATAACAATTTTTAAAAAGCATTAGTATTTTAAATGTTCCCAGTTCTGCAATTTAAATCAACATAACCAAAAAATTCCAAATTTCCTGGTCATTACCAGATTTTTGCATACTTGGAATACTGTGTTTCCTTTGTACTGTACTTTTTTCAGTTCTAATTATTTATTTATGTGATAGTGATTACAAAAACAAGAAATAATAAAGCTACATAAACAAATTGTCTCGAAAGGAAAATCTTGTATGAGGACAAAGAAAAAAAGAGTATGATTTGAAGGCTTTAACCAATGAAACACAAAACATGGGTGTGTATTTGTGCGGCAGAGAGACGTGCAAGTAGTAACTTAAGGCAGTTCTGAGACATCAACTGGGATATGCTCTTCTGATCTCCTACCATGAAATCCCCCATACATCCCTTGGTACAAGAGACATGGGGTTTTTACTTTCTTAAAGGAGTATTTTCCAGAAACAGATGGAAAGGAACAAAATATTCCATTTCAGAGGAAAAGAGAAAGGACTTTTTTAAAAGATGATTTAAAAGTGGATACATTTCAGTAGAACTGGTTTGTTTTCATTATATACTTGGGTGTGTGTATATATATATGTTTATATATCTTATCTATATATATAAATATAAAGATTTGTTATAGAGAGGAAGAGGACCGGGAGAAGAAAACACATTTTTTAAAAGGGTGTCACAGCCCCTTCTGCCACGCCCTCCACCCCGGCTCCAGACACCACGTTTTGAATAGAAGGGCTGGGAATGACAGGTACTGGGGACCCCTGAAGAGTTTATGGAATATCTGAGAGTTGAGGACTCTCATAGACTGTTTTCAAGCCAAGTTCCTCTGGAGATACCTGAGCCGGCAGGCACGAGGAGAATGGTCCCTCTTCTCTTCCCTGGGCTTCACTCTTTTTGATACCTAGGCTGCTCAATGCCTAGGTGTGCCACCCCCAGCCACCTCTGGTGGATGAGTAAGCACCACTTAGCTCTCCGCAGCCTCTATTTGACCTGCATTCCCAGCTTCACCCCCACGCCCCACCACTGGCTGCTTCTCTCCTAGCATTTTCCCTCTCAGGAACGGTGCCAACACTCACCCTATTGCACAGGCAAAAAATCTAGGAGTCATCTGGCTCCGTCCCTCTTTTCTTCTACCTCTCACCTAAGCCATTAACAAAAACTCTCAGATTTTCACAATGGGACTTGCCACATTTAGAGTGCACTGCCTGGTGGTTCTGCAGGATGTTCCCAGTTTGCCACTGGACACAAAGAGCAGTGTGGTCTAATGTTGAGTTCAATCTGGTTTTCCCTGCTGAACTGTACTGCAGTTGTGAGATTTCATCAGCTTTGGCTAAATGGCTTGTGTTAGCTCTGCTTTAGGGAATAAACATGGGTGTGAAACAGAGAACAGAAAGCTGCAACAGCATGAAGAATTGATTACAAGGTACCCAGAGACAGCAGCTTAGGATCTCCAGCGAGAGGCGAAAGACACCACCAGGATTGATATGTGGGACATACAAGCTCTTCTTAAGATTTCCTATGTGTTTAAATACTACAAGTTAGTTGTTAGGTACAGTTTGAACATTTTGTGACCTCATTAAACTTTTAGGATTCTTTTTAGCACGTGTTTGCAAGATTCCTGTGGCTTCAAAAGAGCGAACCTACCTCAATAATAAGCAATAACAGCAGAGGGTATTATGTGATTGCTGCTATCTAACACACAACTTTAGGAATGAAATGGCAAAATAATTTTCTGACCTTTTTCTTCTGCAAATATAGTCATTGCTTTTATAACATACAAATGAGCTAGTCAAATTTAGCCTGCTAATAATACCTATTACATGATTTCACCCCATTTGCAAACTAAAACTCTGGTGGTGTTCTACTGACCTGATTGGAGTTTGACACGCTTCACACTCTGTATACCTAACATGTAAGATTAATTCACTTTTGATATTTCCATTTTACTTCTTCTAAAACTATCAAAGGCTGAAGTTGATCATGCCCAAAAAGTTTCAAAAAAAAAGTTGTCTGTTTCTTCTTGGGAAGTAATTGATGTTTATCTGTTTGTCCTGCTCAAAAATTATTTTGCAGGAGTAACTATCAGACTTGGGGGATAAAATTCCCATTCTCTTGCAATGGGGAACAATTTACCAGACAACATTTGTACTTTTTTCTGAAACAACAACAAATTCATGGTATGTAAGTATAGTCTGGTTGAAGGTGAAAAAAAGCCCTTGAAAAATTAGTAACATAGAATATTGTGAAGCAATTCTAAAATTACAAATACACTATTTACTTACCTGAAAGATAAATTGGTTGGTTCATTTTTAATGCACATTCTTAGTGCAATTATACATCATGTGCCTTACAAATTCAAGTTAAATGCAATTTAAAAATTGCATGCACTCTATTAGATCAAGTGCATCTACACATCTGATGTCCATCTACCTTCACAGAAAACTAGATTTGGCCTCTCATTTTGCTTTTCAGTAAGTCTGGAGATTTAGTACCAAAGCTGTTAAGTAATTATTGAATTTTCAAGGAAGCAAGTTACACTATTGAAATTTTATTTGGAATGTAAGAATTTGGTTTTTGGTGTTTTTTCTTTTTGCTTTTTTCCCTATAATTTATTTATAGTGACTAAAATGAAATTATATTTCTTCCCAAATTAGAAGTGAACAAATGGTAATTTAAATAAGTAAAACCAAACAAAGCATCTTTTTGTCTAATTATCTTTGACAAAGATAATAAATGAATCTTTGTGAATATTTATATTGATTTTTAAATTAACTTTCCTTCCTTCGAGTGTGCCTCCCTTTCATTGTAAGCATATTAAAAGCAAAGTCAGCTAAACCAGAGTGGTGAAAGAAAAGGCTAAAAAAGATCTGTCTTTGATTCAAAAAGGAAAATAAACCAAATACATTCATGACAAATTTTGCTTACCAAGGCAGGATGTAACAAGGAGTTTATTTCCTGCTGGTTAGATTGGGAGTCAGGCTGCCTGGGTTTAAATCTCAACTCTACCACACAGCTGTGGGACTTCATGCAAGCAAATTATTCCCTGTAAATCTATTTCTCCATCTACAGAAAGTGTGTGATAATACTCATAGCTACCATATATGGCTGTAAAAATTAAAATATATAATCAAAGTGAAGTGGCTAGCAATGGTTCTGGCACATATCAAGGGGTAATTAACTATTAGCTATCATTCCCATCATTATTATTTCAAAAATCTCTAAAGTTAACAAGAATATATCATGTTTTAAATGTTCAGTTAAAAAATAAGTATTTCCCTCTCCTTTGTTTTATTTTTCTCTTTCCTTTCTAGATAAAAAATTCCTTAATTTATCTCAAAAGCATGTCTATGATGAGGAAAGGTAAAGGCAATGTTTTTAAGTTCTTGGAAATTCATTGCACTGAGAGCTTTTTAAAATAACAGGTTTTCAGGCTATTTGGAGAATAAGATTCTATTTTATTCTATTAGCTTCCAATCTGTATATGCCAATTCTTAAATCAGTGTTAAAAGAAGGAAATCCCACATTTCTACATTCTGGTACCATTTATAGAAAGTGCTATTTCATTTAAGCCTTCTTTCTCACTCAGTAATAATATTTAAATTGAACAGAATGGACTTTTTTTTTTAAATCCAGACACAAATTTAGAAAGAAATGATCTCCCTTGGGAAATAAGTACCTCATTAGTTTATAACTGCATAATTAAAGTGGTATGTTCCAATATGAAACCTTGAGATGGGTAAGTATACCTTAAGTTCCATAAAAACCAGATACTTTTCAATTTTTAGTTTTAAATTTTAAAATAGAAAAGAACTTCCACTTTAAATGACTTAAATTATTTATTGAACATAAAATTATTATTCCTTTATATGTTCTTTTTTAATTAATAACTGCCTAGTAAACTTAACATTCAGGCTGGTAGAAAAATAACAATGCAAAGGTAGATATTTTCATTGAAAATGTATTTTCCTCAAAGTTACATTAATGTAATTTTAGGTTATTCACAAAATGAAGTGCCTGAAGGCAAAACCTTCCTTGAATGACTGTAAGTCAAACTGATGTCTTGCTTCATGTATAGCCGCCTCTTCAGTTCTAAGAGGGAAATGATTGTGGAAGCTACATTTCTTTTTAAGTTTGTGTGCAATTTGATCTCTCTTGTATCTTTTTAGACAACTGTTTCTACTACTTGTAAAGTCCTTCCACATTTCCTCTCCTAACTATTCATTTTCTATAATGCCACTGAATTGCCACCTCTTCTAGGAAGATTTTTTCAAATTCTTAAGTCTAGTTATTTCCTGATTTTGAGATAAGTACTCCAGACCTTGCCCTTGTTTTGTATTAGTTAACTGTTTAATCTTTGACAATCACCTCAACTCTGTCAAAAGAGGGAAATGGCTTGATGACCTCAAAGTTATAATATTCTAAGGGAGTTCTGATGACTCTATCACAAATATGGACACAAATTTTTCACTGGCCACTCCCTAAAGTTATCTGAGATATTCCATTCAAGTCCTCTCACCTGTACCTCAAAAGCACTTAGGTTTCCACGCAGAGAACTTAGATGCCAAAGGAAAGTAATAGAAGTTGATGGATAGTCCAGGGAAAGGATGAGAACAAATTAATCTTTTAAGTGAAAGTGACATTTTAGGAGGAGAGAGATCTGAGAGCAGGCTCTCATATGGCAGTTGGCATCCCAGACCAAAGAACAACACATTGCCTCGGTCTGGAAAGATTGCCATTCGTGTATTAGCTACCCACCAAAAAAGGAAAAACAACATCAACATAAAACCTTTACCAACAGCATCAGTAGCTGCTTCACACAAAGAGGACAATAATGGACAGATACATCCCTGGGTAGAAAAAATTAAAACGCTTGACAAAAGGCGTTTCAGCCACTTTAAATGTCTTAGAGATTTGGACAACTCCAATAGAAATGAAGTCATTTTCTGGAAGTGATCCAAATGTGAACTTTTTAAAACCCAGAGACATTCAGAAATCTATATTACTCCTTGTATGAATTCATTTGTCTAGTTCTGCAACCACAGGCGGGATAATATCTGACAGAGAGTTTCCGTCCCAAGTTCAACACTCATCACACAACGCCAGGCAGCAGGTCCCTTCATTACCTCACAAAGCTGAAGTCTCCCAAATAAGACATGACTTAGCTTAACCACTTAATGGGCTACTGTCAGCCCCAGCTGATTGGGGTTCACTGCTTGCCTGTCTACTGCTGTCTTGTTCAATTGAAAGCATGCCGCTAGATTAAAAGGGAGTTTTCTGGGATGGTACAGACGATCTGTTCAGTGCCGCAAAAATGAACTCCCCCCTTTATATGATAGCACTTCAAAGATCAATTCTGGTCCAAGATGAGATTTATATAACCATGATGTTATAAAAGGCCAAGGCTTCCCAAAAACTGACAGCAAAATTAGCGACTCAGAATGTGTGCAAGGGAAAAGGTGCCAAATATGCGAGCCTGTAAAGTTCACAATTGGTTCAGTAGCTGCCCTAACTTTGCATAAAAGTGCTGAAATTCATAGGTATTTGCATTTTTTAAAGCTAAGTTGTTCTTTAGTATGATTAAAACGGAAATCTTAGTGCCCTTGAGTAACTCACAGTGGCGGTGTCTTCAATGAACGTCTCACCATAGCTTGTCTCGCTCTTTCCCTGTGTCTCTTGCTCTCTTCACTTGTGCTCATTAAAGGGCATTTCTTGCCCATCTGTTGTGCACCCTTGTCACATACCTTGCCTCACCAGCACCTCCCTCTGTGAACGCTGCAGTATGTCCACATCACCAGCCTTTGTCTACTGCCCCCACCCCTTGTAACTGGCTTTCAGAAATAAACAGGTTGCTAATCTTTGGTCTAGTTATTAAAGGATCAGAGGCATAACGGAATGCTCCCAGAATTTCTCTTATAGTACTTAATCATTTATAACATAGGAATAGATCATTTGAAATACACTCAAAATAGATGTTTTCCCAACTCTGAGCTCATGCGAGAGAAAAGCTATCATGTATATTTTATTACCCAGATTACTTTATGTCTATTGACCAGGGTACTGTACCAAGATGTAAAAGCTTAGATAGCTCTATTTTTCAAAAGCCTGATGCTAAAAGCTCCATCTCAACTACTTTGAAAACTGTAAAACTACGGTGGACTAGGGAGCCATGCTCATGCATAAATCTGTTATATTCTTATTCATATATTTTTCCTAACACTGCCTCTTTTCAAATACTTAAGAAATTGGGAAGAATGACCCTATATATCTGAAAAAGTAAACATTTCATACCAAACAAGACCTCGGTGCCATACAAGACACATCAGGTATAGTTTAACGTAAGATTTTATGACCTAAAGAAAAACTCTTTCCCTGGATAGAGACACTGCAGGTTTTAAAATGGGCACCTTTTAAATAAATGCACTCTATCAAGAAAAAGTAAAATGTGTTTAGAGAGAATGGTGGTTGATTAGCCACAGCTTCCCTACAGCACACAGAATTTTGGGGAGGAAGGAAGAGGCATAACCATCACAGCCTATAAACTGCTGCAATCCGGGAAAGGATTGTGCTTTAACCCACCATGGCAGGGATAGCAAGTCTTTCCAATCAACAAGAAAAAACATGTCAAGAATTGTTGTACAGCAAAAAACGCAAGGATACACTGTATTTTAAACATTCATGTAAACTACTCCTAAATCTGCTATAACTGTAAATATCTTTAAAACATCACACCCACATGTTACAAGTATGTGTTAGCAGAATACAATTCTCAGACTTCAGGGAATGAAATGGTCTCGCAGCTGATCCTTTGCTGCAGGGAGACAGCCACCACCCAGCTCTCATATGGTGGCCCATGCTTTTGCTGATACTTGGCATTCAGAGACAGACTGACTTTGCAGGGGGTGTGTGAACATGCCTCAGAATTTACTCTGTTACAATGATGCTTCCTCTGCAGAGAGCCACTGGCTCACTTCCACGCTCAGGGTACCTGTCCAAAGTACTTACCACATGTTACAATGTAACATACTGTTAGAGGTTGAATTGTGTCCCGGAAAAAAGATATGTTGGAGTCCTAAACTCAGTACCTGAGAATGGAGCCTTATTTGGAGATGGGGTCTTTACGAGGGTAATCAAGTTAAGGTGTGGTCATTAGGGTGAACTCTAATCCAATATAGTTGGTGTCCTTATAAAAAGGAGGAAGTTTGGACACGTGCTTGGAAGGAAGATGGTGTGAAGAGACACAGGGAGCAGGTGGGCAGCCACAAGTCAAGAAGAGGGGCTGGATGGCCCTTAGAAGTAGTCAACACTGCTGTCACTTTGATCTCAAACTTCTGGCCTCCAGAACTGTGAGACAATAAATTTCTGTTGGTTAAGCCACCCAGGTTGTGGTACTTTATTATGGCAGCTGTAGAAAATTAACACACATAGTGTCTAATTTATTTAGCTACTTATTACTTCATGATTTATTGCATAACCACACACGTACACACTAGCATTTAAGTTCACGAAGGCAAGATTGTGTTTGTTTTGTCTTCTGATGTAACTACCATAACTGTGTAGAGCAGTGCCTGGCATTTAGCACTGTTCAATTAATACTTACTGAAAGGAAAAATTATTTGAAGGAACTAAATTTATAATACATAAGTAATTTGATGTGGCAGTTGCTGCAAAAAATTAAAGGAAAGAACTTGGATTTAATAGCCCAATTATTACTTAATTATTACCTCTAAAATATGCCTTTTCAGATGTTTAAACACAAGACTAAGATCTCCAGGTTTGATTTTTTTTTACTAAATATATCTCTACTCATTTCACAATTTGGATGAAATTAATGGTTGGCCCACTTTGGCAGTAAAATATATCCCCTTGAAGCAGATTCAAAATAATTCTTCCCTTTTGACCAGAAACAGAAATTGATGTTGTAAAGCTTCCAATCTTTTGCATTCCTGGATCAATTAAGTATCTTGAAGCAGAAATAAGATGCAAAACACAAAATCATTAGAACAGTAACAGGTAAGCAGCAATATTTATAAACCAGTGGTTTTAGAATGTATGTGAGGAAAGGTTGATTAGTGGACATCTTTACTGACTACCCAAGGCCAACCTTGAACAATGCTGCCATTTTACAGATGAGAGAGAAGAGAGACAGGGACATTAAGTAATTGTCAGATTTCACAGGATAAGGACAGCCAGACCTCTAGTGGGTACTTGTAAAACTATCCCTTTTGTACATCCAAAAGACAGAAGCCAAGATAGATCTACAGCCAGAAGAAAATAATGATGATGATGATGATGATAATTATAAAGGCTTTTTTAGAGAGTGGAAGGAAAGATAGATGATCACTGCATTCAACGTTTATTCAAAAAAAATTATTGGGCATCTAACGTGTGCCAGGCAGCGTACTGAACTCTGGGAGTAAAGTGTGGGGCAAGGAGAATCAAGGCTGATGTAACCACTACTCTGAATGCAAAGGGTATTTGGGGATGGCATCAGAAAGTAATTCTTTTCCTTCTCTTCTCTGACTATTTAAATCTCCTCCATGTGAGTGGTTTCTTTCCACCTCTGGGAATGAAATCCAGGATGGGTTCCAGGAAGTATGTCCTCCTCCTCCTCAGATGATAGAAAAGTGCTGTGGACCCTTTGCCACTTCAAGTCATGGTCTCAGTTCAGGCATTAAATTGCCCAGTCTTGTGTAATATTAAAAATGGTCAAACTTTATTTGAAATTGAAACTGCTTCCTGCCTCTTAGCTTTGCCTTCTTCTTCCCTTGTCCTGCTTGTCTCCCCTTCAGATCCTTAAGCAGGGCAGGTAGGCTGGAAGTGAATCTTTCTTTCAGGGGGTGCTTTTGTGCAGTCTTCAGAGACTTCTCCTGATCCCCGGAGAATCACCCCTGTGGGGCCCCTCCCCCTACCCAGGGCATCACCAGCACACCAGGTTGGTTATGGAGTGTTGCTCAGTCTCAGCACGTGGAAGCACCTCCAGCCTCCTTGCACAGTACCCCATGTCCCCCTCCCCCACCCAGCCCCAGATGTTCCAGTTCACAGGATCTAAAGCAACCCTGTGCTTGCTGTCTCCTGTACAAGCCCCATGCCAAACACTCATGCATCCTTTTCCTTACAAATTCTGATAGCAGAGACAGCCCGCTCATGTGGCAATTTCTCTTGGCTCTGCTTTCAGCAGTGGCCAGACAGGCTGTCGTTGTAAAGATTTCCAGGGGTAAGGGAGACACCAGTGTCTCTCCATGTTATCTTATGAAAGTCTCCCTTTCTTGGATTTGAGATGGTGAACAGGGGACTTTAGGGGTGAGGGTGGAATTAAGAGTACACCAAAGATTCTTCTCCAAGAGTGTATATGTGTGTGTCTCTCTACACATATGTGTGTGTGCAGTGTGCATGTGTGTAATCCCCAGCAATAACTTGATCTTGCCACCCTCTTTTATAGACTGGGGATGGCTGGTCAACCAGCATCTCAAAGCCCATTTGGTACTGTCTCATTCCAAAATTTGTATGTGTGGTCTACAATCTCAGTTTGTTAGGTATCAACTATTGTCTTGGGCTCTCAGCAGAACCCTGGGTGAAAGAGTTCCATTTCAACATCCTGTTATATACTGAGATTGCAAGTAGGATCTGGCCAGAGTGGGCATGGAGGAGCCCATGGCCCCAGGACAGGGGTGGGGTAAGGTCAGTATCGAGGAGACAAATAATGGCTCCTTTTGCAAACTGAAAGGATGTTAGTATGCAGTGGAGCATAAGGGAGGAAGGAAAACAGAGTGTGTTATAAAATTCTGTTATCCATGCTAAATAAATCCATTAAAGAGATTGAAGATTTGCTCTGATATTTTAGTTACTATAAAAAGTTATATGAGAGAAGAAGATCCCTTAGCTTTGATTTATATCTTATTCAGCTTTCAAAAATTCTACAGTTATTTTTAAATGTGAGTATTTTTGTTAGGAAGTTGGAGGAGGAGAACTTCCCACTATTTTGGTTCATCATTTTAGGTTTAGTCATTTGGCTTCATGGGAATTTATCCAGATTTTATAAAATTTTTCAAACTTATCAATACTTGGTTTAAACAGTGGGGAAATAAAGGTTTTCCCTATGAGGCTGAAACAATTAACTTGCTATTTGACCTGAAACAAAATATCTAGCCTCCCGTGGGGAAGGAGATACTTAATTTTCAATCACTCTGTGGCTCGATGGGCCCATAGCTTCCTCCCCTCAACAGAAGAGAAAGAACAAAGATGAATAAAATGAAATAGCTCAATTAAAATAAAAGGATAGGGATTATATTAATGTTTATGTCTCCCAGCAGCAGTTATTGATGATTAAATTAACCATAATAACAAAAATAATTCTCTGAGAGCTACCTAAGAGAAATCAATAATGGAATTCAGTCAAGGTGACTTAGGAGGATTTTTTTTCTTCAACGTAAAATCTTATTTCTATATAACTATGTGCAATTTAAATCAAAATTATAAAAATAAAGAAAAACATGACATACAATATTTCTTCATCTAGAATTTTCAATATCACAAATGACAAAGAAATGAAGAAGAGGCACTTTCCAAGACATTTGGCTAAAACAATAAAAGTTAAATTGCTACATAATAAATGTAAAGATTGGTAGTTGAGAAAGTAGCATTAAAATGGCTAGGCAGTGAATAATTGCAGTCCAGACTGCAGCGAATCTTGTGATAATGTCACATACGCATAATGTCAACACCGGAGATACTTTTTGGTTTTGTACTAAGCACTTTAGTAAGTTGTATCACCCCTTTCTTTATTAGCATTCAATCTACTAAGTTACTATTTTTGTGGATGCTCATGGGAAAGTATTAATTAAAAACTGTAATCTCCATTTTATTAGAAGTCACTAGTTCAGTAACTTATTAAAATAACACTGGGAAATATTTCTACAGCTTTCAGACTAACTCTGGCAATGAATAGCTAACGTACTTGAGAAAATCTCAACAACTTAAAATAAATAAGCCTTGAAGATAATAAGGTGTTTTTTTGGTGTCAAAACTCACTTGTAAATGTGTACACTATATGTGGTGTGACCATATAATTTATCATTCAAATTGGCACACTTTTGAGAGCAAAAGGGGGAGCTATTACTAGTCAAGCTAAGGCAACAGTGTGGACTGGGGCCCTCAGAGGCCCACATACAGACAATCTACCTGACTGCCAGGCTAGCAAAGATGGTGATGCTGCGTAGTTTAATCTCATTAAAGCAGTGTTTCTTTAAACATCTGTTTTTCAAATAAAAACACACCTGCAGAGATATATTACTAACACTACTGAAACATCCAGGTAAATTCCATTATGAGAGACTTTTTATCATGAAAATACCTACAATAATGTGACTTTCTCAAGGGATAATAATGATGAGGTAAGCACGGACAACAGGGCATTGCCCATAACTATGCAGGGCCAGCCTGGGTGGATGTTGGCAGCCAAAAGATGGCCTGGAAGGAATAATAGGAACAGAAACAAAAGCCAGAAACAGGAAAGGAGGAAGGAGAACAAAACGAACTCCACGGATATTTTGCTTGTGGCCAATAACAGTGGCAGGAGACGTGGCCAATAACAGTGGCAGGAGACATGACCAGTGGGGCATCCAGTGATGTTGTGCTTTGTAAATCAAACAACATGTGTTTGACTTCCCATTATGTGCAAGATGCTAGGAGAGAAATACAAACATAAGGCATAGTTCCCCACATTAAAGAAATTAATGGGCTTTTGAGGAACAATATGAGACATGAGAATGGTAACATCCTGAAGAAAACCAGTTTTTACAAGACAAGAACAACTAATCTAATTACTAGGTGTTGGTGCCTTTCTGTTTGTGGCTGCAATAAGTTGAAAGTTGATTTTTTAAAACCAAGATAATCTTATTGATCACACTAAATGAATAGATTTCACTGGTTATACTCTTACCCTCTGGTGTGGTTGATGAACTGACTTATGGCCATGCTCACCAGGTCAGCCTCTAATAAAAGTCAAGATCTTTCAAATGATGAAGACACTAACAGCCTCGTTGACGGCCATAGACATGGGGGAAAAGACAAATTGTAAACCTCCTAGTATCTACCTATTCAGAGCTTCCCAGGAAGATGCAGGCAAAACAGCACCTCCTTATATTAATACTTACCTTTGAGGCTCCACAGACTAAACGGCTGAGACTTTGAGATTTGTCACCACTGAGTCATAGGCATGTCTTTCTGAAGTTTAGCTCCTTATGTCTTTGTTGCTTCTGTTGGACAGCAAATTTGTAATTTTCTCTGAAATTGTATTAGTTTGCTAGGACTGCCGTAACAAAGTACTGCAGACTGGGTGACTTAAAACACAAAAATTTATTTTCTCACAGATCTTGAAGCTAGAAATCACAGATCAAGGTGTCAACAGAGCTGGATTTTTTTTCAGAGGCCTCTCTCTTTGGCTTGCAGATGGCCATCTTCTCCGCATATCTTCACATGGTTTTCCCTCTGTGCACATGTTCTAATCTCTTCTTATAAGGACACCAATCATATTGGATTAGGTACCACCCTAATGCCCACATTTTATCTTAATAACCTCTTCAAAGACTATCTCCAAATATAGTTACATTCTGAGCTACTGGGGTTTAGGGCTTTGTCTTAGTGAGCTCAGGCTACCATACGAAATACCATAGACTACGTGGCTTAAACAACCAACATTTATTTTCTCGTAGATCTGGGGACTGGAAGTCCAGGTCCAAGGTGCCAGCAGGGTCAATGTTTAGTGAGGGCTCTTTTCTTGGGCTGCAGACTGCCACCTTCTCACTGTGTCCCCATATTGTGTGTCTCATCCTCTTCTTATAAGGGTGCCAGTCCTATTAGATTAGGTGGCCTATGACCTCATTTAACCTTTATCACCTCTGCACAGGCCCTAGTTCCAAATATGGTCACATTAGGGGTTAGGACATTAATATATGGATTTGGGGGAAAACACAATTCAGCCCATAATGAAAATATTCTGTATTATCAAAAGATCTCTCCCAAGGCCAGTTCCATATTCAGTTCTATAGAAGTGCAAGAGAGAACACTCAGAAAAGCTCCCACTATTAGTGCTCTAATAGGCACATCTGTGTGCAAAGAAGAGCACATACAATGCTCTTTCCAGTGCCAATATCTCACACCAGTGCTTAAAACCCTTACAGAGACTGAGCTGCTATTGACGGACCATCACGAGTGCAAAGACAGAAAATGATCATCACGGCAATGAGCAGACAACAAGGTGTCGTAGACACAAGCCTCTCAGGTAAAGCCAAGCAAGAGTTAAATAACAATACCATACAGCACTCATGGAAAATATTTTGAAAAAGCACATCATTAACACTTACTGGAAGAACTGTAGTGCTATGGTGCCTTTCTCCCTAAATTGTATAATCCCAGGAGCATAAGTATAGTCCTTTTCCACTGCAGTTGAGTTTCTCAGCAGAATTTACACTGTTCACACCTTCACATCAGGAGTTCTACGGATTGTGTGTATGTGTGTGAAAAAATGGACTTCTATGTGAAGATAACAAAGTAGGAAATTGAGATTAATTTATTGATTGATGTTAATCAGACTATATGTATTTGCATATGTATGTATAATATTCATATAATAAATACATATAAAATTACTTAAGCTCATGGGAGAGGCCAAAGGAAGTAAGGTGGCCCCAGGGAGCATATTTGGAGGATAGAACACTACCCTTGGTGGAGGGTCTAACACCTGGCACTATGGGTTCAAGGCTGTGGTTTGGACCTCTACCATATACACCAGTTGGTGACTGAGCACTGAGCCAGCCATCCCAATAGGCAAGACTCCAGGAGCACCGCTCCTGAAGTTGCTGTTCCAGAGTCCATCCACACGCGTCTACTTCTGCCAACTGCATGCAGAGCAGGAGCCGATTTCTTTCTTCCTGCTGTTTACATTTCCCCTCTCTTTTCTACGTCTGAGGCTATGAGGAGGAGAAAATACTTAGAGATATTCCAGGACACAACCTTTGTTCTGTCTGTTCCTGACATCAAGATAAAACTGCATGCATGGAATGCCAAGGAATGGCAACAAGGACTTTGAAATGCTTTGCAAACTCACTGCACTCACACAATAACTCTAACATGTGATACCAAAATGATTGCCAGGTACATCTTGTTCTTGGAGGCAATCACGCAGGATTCTACTCTTATTGGGTCCAATGTGTTCTCTGCTCTGCCCGAGTTTCTGTCCGTATTTGGACATTACTTAGTGTTAACATGTAGCTTCCTACACTCTGATTTTTGGAGCTCCCCAGAGACATCGCCTTGAGTTCATCCCTTTGTTCCATATTTGTTAAATAAAATAACCTCTTATGGTTTCCAACTCTGTGCCCTAGGAACCTAAGCCCTGCTGCTAGTCTAATTAACTAGTGGTCATAAAAAGGAGGAGAATAAAAAAGTTACTTTGATGTTTAATATTAATATGCCCTCCTGTATATGGAAAATTCTAACATCCTAAAAATAACCCAGGCATTGGCATATAAGCCTTATGAAATAAGGCTTGAAAAGTGGTTAAAATTGGAGTGGTTAATATGCTGTTACATAATTGATTCTGTTACGGATGAACTTGACTGATATTTATTCATTCTCCCTCTACCAGCATGACAATGTTCCTGAATCAGAGAAATAATGGGCAATTCATACTTCATCCTCATTATTCCTTTCAAGAAAAGAATTTGGTATTTTTTTCTCTAAACTTCATGATAAAGGGCACATTCTCTACCTTTAAAAACTCATTTTTTTAAGGAAGAAGTATAGAATGTAGCTCCTTGCAAAATGATTATCTTTTACATATTTTCTTACTATTTTAGCTATCCAGATCATTAACCACAAAAGTTTAACGTTGATAAAGTTCATATTTCTCCTAGTTATCCAATGGATTCAGAAAAGAAAGATATTTTTCCTTTAACCCAGAAAAATAGACACAGAATTTTAAATGCTGCCAATTGTGAGTAATTTACCCATAAATAAACATCAAAAAAAAATCCCAAACAATATAGAATAAATGGGCAATGTGAACTTTAATGCTCAAGAATATATATTAATATTAATATATCTTCTGTTGGATACTTCTGGAAACAGAATGAAAACATTTTAAAATGGTGGTTCTTACTGTTATTTTTTTTGGATGGAATAAGTAAATAAACCTAGTAAGTTTGCTAGGTAGAAATTAATTTATTTTTATTTGTTGCTGTTCCCAATACAAATTATGTCCATATATTATTGATAAGCAAACTTGATCTTAATTCACAATAAATAACTTGATAACCATGAATGTTTTCATTAGTGATGTATCCCTCAACATATAGTACAATGACCAGTATAAAGTTAATACTTAACAGATATTTTGTTACATGAATAAAAAGCAATACAGTCATCCAACTGCATGAGATGGGAAAAACAAAGTCATTCTCTTTGAATATTTTACAGATTAGAACATGGATTTCCTCAGTCATGGCCCTGAGCATTTCTATATACAAGGAAGGCTGAATCCAGGGCATTGTAAGAAGTTTTCTTGTTTAGGGCAGAAAGCCACGGTGGCACTTAAAAGTGTTCATTTCCAGGCCTGATGACCATCTTCATGAGGGACATGGCCATAGGTCACAGCAAGCACTGCTCTTTCAATCACTATTCCAGTACAACCAATCCAGCTATCGATCGTGTGCATGATATTTACAGTGGAAGCTGCAGTCTCAGTGAGATGGCTAGACACAATAGACTAGCATAAGAATTTCAGAGGCACCTCACCTTTGGCTTATTGGGAAATGGAGGTGCGTGGGTTGTATACAAAATATATAACCTAAGTTTTTCCATTCTTGCTATACTTCACTTAGAAGAATGGCCTCCAGTTCCATCCAGGTTGTTACAAAAGGTATTAGTTCCCCATTTTTTTATGACTGAGTAATACTCCATGGTATACATATACCACATTTTATTAATCCACTCATGAACTGATGGGCACTTGGGTTGATTCCACATCTTTGCAATTGTGAATTGTGATGCAATAAACATTCGATTGCAAGTGTCTTTTTTATAACATGACTTTTTTTTCCTTTTGGGTAAATGCCCAATAGTGGGATTGCTAGGTCAAATGGTAGTTCTACTTTCAGTTCCTTGAGGTATCTTCATATTACTTTCCATAGAGGTTGTACTAGTTTGCAGTCCCACCAGCAGTGTATGAGTGTTACTTTCTCTCTCCATCCACATCAGCATCTGTTGTTTTGGGACTTTTTGATAAAAGCCATTCTTGCTGGAGTTAGGTAATATATCCTTGTGGTTTTGATTTGCATTGCCCTGATGATTAGAGATGTTGAGCATTTTTTCATATGTTTATTGGCCATTAGTCTTTCTTCTTTTGAAAAGCTTCTGCTCATGTCTTTTGCCCACTTTTTAATGGGCTTGTTTGATTTTTTTCTTACTGTTTTGCTTAAGTTCTTTATAGATTCTGGTTATTAGCCCTTTACTGGATGTATAGCATGCAAATATTTTCTCCCACACTGTAGGTTGTCTGTTTGCTCTATTGATTGTTTCCTTGGCTGTGCAGAAGCTTTTAAATTTGATCAGGTCTCGTCTATTTATTTTTGTTGTTGCTGTGATTGCCATTGGGGTCTTCTTAATAAATTCTTTGCCTAGGCTGATATCTAGAAGAGTTTTCCAACATTTTCCTCCAGAATTCTTATAGTTTTATGCCTTAGGTTTAAGTCTGTTATCCATCATCAATTAATTTTTGTGAGAGGTGAGAGGTGCGGATCCTGTTTCAGTCTTCTACATGTGGCTATCCAATTTTCCCAACACCATTTATTGAATAGGGATTCTTTTCCCCAGTGTATGTTTTTGTCTACTTTGTCAAAGATCAGATGGCAATATGAGGATGGTTTTATATCTGAGATCTCTGTTCTGATCCATTGGTCTGTGTCTCTGTTCTTGTGCCAGTCCCATGATGGTTTGGTTACTGGCCTTGTCGCATAGCTTGAAGTATGGTAAATTGATGCCCTCCCAACTTGTTCTTTTTGCTTAAGGTTGCTTTGGCTATACAAGGTCTTTTCTGGTTCCATACAAAGCATAGAATTATTTTTTCTAGATCTGCAAAAAATGACATTGGTATTTTAATGGGGATTGCATTGAATCTGTAAATCACTTTGGGTAGTATAGACACTTTAACAATGTTGATTCCGCTGATCCATGGGCATGATATGTTTTTCCATTTGTTTACATACTCTGGGATTTCCTTCCTCAGTGTTTCATAGTTCTCCCTGCAGAGGTCTTTCACCTCCTTGGTTAAATATATTCCTAGGTATTTTATTTTCTTTGTTGCTATTGTGAAAGGCATTGAGTCTTTGATTTGATTCTCAGAATGACTGTTGTTGGCATGTGAGAATGCTACAGATTTGTGTACATAGATTTTGTAACCTGAGACTTTGCTGAATTTATTTATCAGGTCCAGGAGTCTCTTGGTAGAATCTTTGGGATTTTCTAGCTATATGATCATATCATCAGTAAAGAGCAATAGTTTGACCTCTTCTTTTCACATTTAGATACCCTTGATTTCCTTCTCTTGCCTGACTGCTCTGGCTAGGATTTCTAGCATGATGTTGAATAGAAGTGGTGACAGTGGGCAACCTTGTCTGGTTCCAGTTCTAAGGAGGGATGCTCTCTATTTTTTCCTCATTCAGTATGATGTTGGCTGTGGGTTTGTCATATATGGCTTTTATAAAATTGAGGTATGGTCCATCTATGCCTATTTTGTTAAGAGTTCTTATCATAAAAGGGTGCTGGATTCTGTCAAATGTTTTTTCTGCATCTATTGAGAGGGTCATAAAATCTTTGTTTTTGCTTTTACTTATGTGGTAAATCACATTTATAGTTTTGTGTATGTTGGACCTTCCTTGCATCTCTGGGATGAAGCCCACCTGGGCATTTTTCTAATAATCTGGTGGATTATTTTTGATGTGCAGCTGAATTCAGTTTGCTAGTATTTTATTGAGAATTTTTGGGTCTATATTCAGAAGGGATATTGGTCTGCAGTTTTCTTTTTTTGTTGTGTCCTTTCCTGGGTTTGGTATCAAGGTGATATTGGCTTCGTAAAATGAATTGGGGAGGATTCCTTCCAACTTGATGTTATGGAATAATTTCTGCAGGATAGGTACCAGTTCTTCTTTGTAGGTCTGGTAAAATTCAGGTGTGAAACCATCTGGTCCCGGACTTTTTTTTGTTGGAAGGTTTTTTATTGCTTCTTCAATTTTGTTACCTAATATTATTCTGTTCAGGAGTTCTAGTTCTATTAAACTCGAACTAATCAATCAACACTTCTGTGCACATATGGAAGTAAAACTCGGTGGAAATCAAGCAGGTGGGAGGGGGGAGGAGGAGTTGGGTAAATTCACACCTGACAGGTACAGTGCACACGGTCTGGGTGATGGGCACCTTATAATATTGACTCAAACTATACAAAAGCAATACATGTAACCAAAATGTTTTTGCCCCTGTAATATTCTGAAATAAAAAGAAAAGAAAACAAAATAAAACAAAATATATAACCTAAGATAGCTATGTATCATGTCATACTCTAAGGAGGAGAGAAATGTTGCTGAACCTTTTATATAAACATGGGTATGTACGTATCTGGGGGGGCTCTATACAAATGAGCACTTACTTTCGCATAAACAGTAGAACACTCACAACATAAAATGAGATGGTCAACATTCATAATTCATCTAACCTGTACTGTGCTTCCCTAAATAACCAAAAACTAAAACAAGACAAACAATGTACACACACACACACACATAGCCTAAGAGAAATAAATCCAGTTGATGAAAGAGAAAGGTCACTCTCCTGCTGGCTCAGCCCAATCTTTCTCAAAGCCCTGTGCCCTGCCAAGTCACCATGATGATACATTTATCCTGATACTTTTACCCACAAAATGCTTGTTGATCCAAATTCATTGGTTTCTTATTTCCTGTAAGAGTCCAGATCTTCACACCCCACCAACACCCTCAGAGTTTAAAGCAATGGGAAAAGTCTTGAGATGCATTACCAAGGAGAAAATAAGTAGCAGAATACTCTAATTCCTAGCCTTGATTTCTATTAAAATATCTATTTAACTCTTCTGGTTCTTTCTTTATAAACACGTAATAAAAAAAGACCAAACTAAAACAAATAAAAGCAGAAAAGAACAATGAGGTATGGAATAATTACAGCATTCTGTGTACCCTACTGTTGCAAGGGTGAATTATTTATATAAAATGATCTAGCAACTAAAGTCATTTCATAATAATTCTCTTTTTACAAGACCATAATGTTTCATTTTAAATAATCTGATAAGACCATGATGTATGATAAAAATGATCCTAGAATTAAAGTTTTGCTAATTGTCTGCCATAACATTCACTTAATATTATATTTACTTTATACCTCTACCTCAGAATTGTATAATATGTCTCATGCATGTAATTGTTTAATAAATGATTCACCAGTCATCTAATTTTTAGATCAAACACAATTAGGCATATTAACATATATGAATTCAGTCTATTATTAATTATTTATGCAAATTTAGGCATGGATTATTCAATAGAATAGCAAAGATTTTTTAATAGTAGGTGATTTACTTGGTGGTTAGTTTTTTTTTCTACGTAATTACGCTTATCTTAGGCAAAATTTAAGAATACATTCCATTTAGAGAATAAATATCAACAGGGAAGAGACGGCCTTCAACTTTGATTTTTGGCAGTGGTTCTCAAACTTAGGCATGCACCAGAAGCATCTGGACAGCTTCTAATAACACAGATTGCTGGACTCCAGACTTAGGAGGTCTAGGCTGGGGTCTGAGAAGCTCTATTTCTAAGTTTCAGGTTGATACTTCTGATCTGGGGGCCACACTTGGAGAACTATCGCTTTAGGATGAGGTTAAGCCCTCATGAATGTGAAATTTTAAGGTGTAGATTACCAGTTGATAATGTTTATAAATGTTTATAACAATGTCAATATCATCAGATATTTCAAATTAAAAATCAGTTCCAGTAATGGTTTGATTTTTTTCAGTCAATTAATGGAATAAAAGTAAGGCTTTTGGAAATTAATTCTGTTAACAGTGAAATATTTGTTATTCTTGTTTTTTAAAAAATATATTAATTCCTTCTTAACTTCCAATTTTGAGACAATTTATGGAAAGTTACCCATATATCAAGTTTTAGGAATGTTTTAGCTTTTGATGAACTACTTCGTAAATTTCAATTATACTACTAAATGGTGTTAAACTTTTTTTGAAAATAAAGCCTATACATTTTTGTCATATTTGTTCAAAATAAAGTGGAAATTTTCAATTAAATTATTCAATAAATAATTGACCACAACCCTTCCGCCTCTGATGTTTTTAGTGCTTTTAGTAATTAAAAATAGAGCATGTATAAAGGAAAAATAGAACTATGCCTTTACAAAAGCAAGAGAGAAACAGAACTAATTAATCTAAACAAAATAATGTGACAAGAGTTCAAACATTGTTCAGGATTTAGTTTTGATATTCTAGTGTTGAGTCTTTAAATATCTCAACTCATGGAAAGAATCTTTTGAAGGAACTATTTTTAATTGGATAAGTTTATAATCTATACCAGAATTGCATGAAATTTGGAAAACCTACAGTTGTGAGGCATTTAAAATTAGCAAAAATATTTAAAATAATAATAAATAAGGGCAGATTAATAAATTTTGTCACAAACGTATCTTTCAAAGCAAGCATAAATTGAATTTTAAAAATTTGGTAATGTTTACATTCAAGTATTTATCCATTTAAATATAAACAAAATTGTATTGAAAATAACCTCCAATTAGCAGAATTTGCTCTAAATTTTCCAGATAACTCAGCACCTATAAAGATTTTCCTCTCAATAAACATAGTATAGTGTGGTCAGAGTTAACTGAACATGCCAATATTTTCAAATTTTGTGAACATAAAACAAGAAGATATAAAATGCATCATTGATGACATTGCAGACAATTATGTTTTTTAAAAAATTAAGAAACTCTTTAGCAAAATAAGAGAAGCATAGTATTTGGGGGCGATGTGGCCAATACAGCAGTTACGGAACATGGAGAAGTAATGAAAATAAGCACCGTGTTCAAGTTTACTGTTCAATATGCTCAAATGATCCACGTGAAGTTGATTTAGTGATTTTTTTAATATGCATAGATTTTGTTATTTTAATTTTGAAAGGAATTTTATTAAAAACTATTTTTGTATATAACCTTTTAAAGTCCATCAATATAATAAAATATTTAGTTGGTCAATACATACATATTTTTAAAAATTATACATTTCTAACATCCTCTATCATTTTCAAAATTGCAAGAAAAATTACATGATTGATCAAATTTTCTATACTTCTCTTTAATTTTTCTAAAATATGTATCTCATCTTCTCTTTGATTGTCCTAAGAACTCTAGTAAAAATAACACAGACTAATTAAAATTTGCCTTTTATTTAATTTGCATTAAGTTAATAAACTTCACCCTTTAATCTTCAAGAATATCCTGCAGTCTTCTATACTGACATAGTTTCTAAAACAAACACTGACCTATCACTGTGCTCAAAAGTAATCCACTGGACCAGTTTAGATAAGATCCCACATAAGCACTCCTCCCCCAGCGAAATTACCAGACACCTGATTAGCTCAACTCTGCTGAGATGGGCTCCAAGAACTCTGACACACAAATGACGTCTTCATCGTGTGTATACAGCAGTCCCCTCCTTATCCATGCTTTTGATTTCCACATTTCAATTACCTGCTGTCCACCACAGTCTGAAAATATTAATTGGAAAATTCGAGAAATGAACAATTCATAAGTTTTAAATCTTGTGCCGATTTGAGTAGTGTGATAAAATCTTGTGCTGTCCTGCTGTGTTCTGCCCGGGATATGAATCATCCCTTGTCCAGTATGTCCATGCTGTATATGCTGCCTGCCTATTAGTTACTTAGTAGCTGTTTTGGCTATAACATGAGAAAATCATAATATATATAAGGTCTGGTACTATCCCTAGTTTCAGGCATACACTGGATCTTGGAACGTATTCCCTACCCCATAAGGGGGCACTACTGTATTCTGATTTGGACAACACGTAAATCTGTGTTGAACATAAGGAACCCAAGGTCAAACCTGGAATGTTAAAAGTATTTAATTTTCTTGTCCACTAATAACTATGCTGCCTTTTAAAAAATCAAATATGAAATACTTTTATCACAACAAATACTAGAGATAAATTAAAGCAAATTTTTTTTTTGTCAAATAGTTTTTGTATGACAGGCTTTTCTCTAGAGTTGCTCATTTCCATGTCAAAGGAAAAAATATTGTGCATCCCTGAAATAAACAGACCATTTATATTAATACATTATCCTCACCCAACTGAAAGAGTTGTTACTTTAAAGAAACAATGCTGAATTTCTTTTCCTGCTGCAATAATTCTCAATCAGCTCTAATGGCATGAGGCTGCAGATATACAATTGCATGATACATTTAGGATAGCAATAAAGTCATAATCAAACCCATATTGGACAGCTTGGAGTTAAGAAAGACTTTTTATACAATTTGATTTTTAATTTTTTCTAATTATTTCATTAAATCATTTATTCATTTCAGCATCATGCTGAATAGTCACTTCACCCTTGTCATTTCTTATAAAAAGTCATTTTACTCTCCAAATCTATTGAGGACAGACTCTCTAAGACGGCCCCCAGTGAGCTCCATCTCCTGGTATTCATGCCCACATGTAGTCCTCTTCTCTTGAACGTGGGCTGGCTAACAAAGCCAATGGCAGGTCCCTTCCATTCTTAGGTTTCATAAAGTAGTTACTACAATCTTGTTAAGAGACTCTTTTGCTGGTTTTGATGAAGGAATCAGCCATGTTAGAGAGATCCATATATTCAGTAACTGAGTGATGTTTTCAGCCAACAGACAGCAGGAACCGAAATCCTTAGTCCAACAACCAACCCACAAGAACCTGAATCCTGCTAATAACCACAGAGCATTGAAATAGATCCTTCCACAGTCAAGACTTCAAATGAGGACATAGCCATGCCCAACCTCTTGAATGCTGCCTTGGAGAGACCCAGAAGAGAGGACTTACCTAATCTGTGCCTGGAAGTCTGATCCACAAGCATTCTGAGATAATAAATGAGTGTTGTTTTAAGCCACTAAATTCGTGGTAATTCATTATGCAGCAATAGATAACCAACACCATGCCTCACAGTACCCCCTGGTTTTCTTTGGATTATATTTTGGTTTATATATTGTTTTAACTTATGTGTATGTCAACTAGAAGGGTCATTCTGCTTCACTGAGATACGTTTTCATTGAGAGATGCCACAGAAAAGTATAGACTTTGAAGCTAGACAGAGCTGAAAGAGAAATCTGTATGCTTGAGCAAAGTATTTAATCTCTCTTGGACTCAGTTTCCTTGCTATAAACAGGGTTATATTATTCTGAGTTTTGTAGGAAATACATTAACTGAACATATGTTCATTTAACAGGGTACCTGGATTTACCACTATTGAAGTTCTAAAGAAAACATTATAATCGATGACTTTAAGCATTATTTCCTTATCGCTAGCCACTCTGTCATTCTACCAGGGCAACTGATCACCTTCTTCACACAATCTATCAATCACCCCAGTGGTATTTTCAGGCCTTAGCCAGGACTTCATAAGAAGGGTCCTACTGGAGGTCTGAATTTTCTGACCATCAATACATGTCCAGGTTTGGGTGTCTGCAGGCGTAAGGCTTTAACCTTTGACTTGATGGATTGCAGCTTCTTGGCACACATAGGCCTGGTGCTCCATACCTTTCCCCAAACTTCCCCTCCCCCTTCCCGCACATTTTCTCTCTTATTCTGGCTTTATACCCTGTTTCCATAATCCCTTATGGTCTGGATGCAGAGATGGGTGACCATGGAAACAATTCAAGGTAAAGTTTCTAATTCTTGTACTTAAAAACTCTTTCAAGCCAGTATTGTGTTACCTCGTACCTGGCTCTCCTGTGAAATTAATGCACTTGGTCTGACAGAGCACATATTGAGCTCATGGGAATCCCACTAATTCAAGAGCTACCCTGCACACTGATCAGATCTGGGAAAAAAGTAGCATGTCTGAAAGAAGTAGCATTAGATTTTCAGACTACCCCAGCATTCTGTTTATTTGGTCTTTAAAATACATAATTCAACATTTTAAATGTGCTCTGAAGATGAAAAAGAATGCATATTTTATAGCTTACACAACATGTTCAATGTAGTACTTACGCAAGTTGCTAAATCAGTTCTGCAAGAGCAGGAAGAAAAAGTGGTCAATCGTTTTAATAAATACTAAGCACTGAAGGCAAATTCTTCCATAAGGAAATCCAATACTTTCTTTTGCCCCAAAGATCAGTGAAAAAACAAGGACTCACCTCTCTTAGGAACATTTATATTTATGATTGAAATTATATACCTTTTTAGCTTTTCTAAAATCCAAACTAACAGAGTCTTCTTTTTACTTCACATAACCATAATCTCATAGTATTAAAAAAGTGGTTATAGATTGTTTTGTCCATGGAAAAAACAAGGGAAGAATTACTATTATGCCCCCACCTCTTGAATTGTATAACATAAAAGAAAAACTGAAGATTCATCAGTGTTAACAGTTGCTTCTGTCTGGATTTTCATGCATCAGAGTACAATCAATAAAAACTTTTAAAAAAGGGACTTTTATTTACAGAACTTTCTATAAGATACTGATATGAAAATTTAACATTGTCATAAGAAAGGTAACTTTAAAATGTGACTTCATTCTAAATTCCACATTTTTGAAAGAGATATGGAATCAAAACAGTCCCCTCACCTTCAGATAGAGGTTTTCCTCCTGACTAAAACTTGATTCTTAAAAATTATTTGAATCAGATTCTGTCATTGCACAATTTTCATCTTGGAGGTAAAAATACCTCCTGAAACCTGCATTAACCATTCCAGAATAGGGATAATTTTAAAATAAATGATCACTCTAGTACTCTCAATGACATCTTGATAACTTCCCTGAATTAACGATGGCTTCAAAGAATTTTCCCCATGAGAGAATATGGTTTATTATTTGAAAAAGAAAAATAAATATATTAGCAATTATTGTAATGGTCACAGAAAGCATTGAAAAAAATTAAGGTTAAAATTGACCCATAGAAAGCAAATTCTAAAGAGTAAAAAATTCAGTTCCTCAAAAGGCAATTATTTAAAAAGCATGCAGTAAGTGCTCATGAAAAGTTTAGGGAACAAATTTTGGTACTGAATAATAAACAAAGATGTCAGAGATGATGTTAGAAAGTCAAAAAATATTCCATTAATATCTATTAGGTATATTTCAGTAGGAATTATAAGTTTGCTACAAAATAAGTCTTATGAAACCTATTATTTGTTTCTCATGCATTTTTAAAAACTGTATTCAGGATTTGTTCTCATTTTTCTTCCCTACTGGGTGAACAGCCCAGTTATGTGGCTAGTGAGAGGGTATAATTAAGTGGACAGAAGCAAGCAATATAACCTGTGAGCCCAGTGCCTACTGCAGGATAGTCACTCGATAAAAGTTCATCTGCATACTGTTGTCTATGACTACATAACTACAATAATCATTTTAAAATAAAGCATTTGCATAGACAGAGTAGATTTCATTTTGGATCTAGGTATATTCCATGTAGTTTTTGAAATTGTCCTTCCAAACCTGAAGGACATTTTATAAAGTACATAGGAACTATGTACTTTATAAAATGCTAACATCCATCATTCATTCCCTTATTCTTTTTTTTTTTTGGCTAATAAATATAAAATCTTGGAATCTGATTGACAGGTAGTTCTAAAAATGACATAGATATTACCTACCTCCCTACTAGGTGATGATGATAACTTGAGAAAATGTATTAATATTACAAGGCTGTGGTATATAGTAGATATTCAATTCCAAGAGGAAAAAAAAAATTGAGAAACCATGTCTGAGCTATCACAGCATCTTACCATGATAGTAAGAGTATAAATTAAAAGGTGCAGTCCCCATTAAATGCCTTTAGGAAGGTCCTCTACCTTTATTAAATATCAAATATAGATTTCCATAAGCCCATGAGGAATATTTAAATGATCTAATATCTATCCACTTCACTATATTCCTTTCCTCTCCTGGAGGATCCACTCTCCTGACACCCCCCTCCCCAAATCTCGTGCTGCACAGTGCTCTTTCCTCGTTGCCCCTGACCTTCCTTTAGCTGCATCACCAGACTTCAAGATTACTCATTTCTTCTCCCCTCCAATCAGCCAAAATTCCCTTTTCTTTTGAGCAGGTAATATCAGCCAATTAGGAGTTCAGCCTCTGATTAAAAATTGTGCGATTCACACCAGAACTCCAGAGCACTCCGGAAGTGCTGTCTGCATTTTTAAAGAGCATGTTGTAAAAGCAAATCCGTCCTAATAGTTCAGACTGTAGCCACACTGACAAGGGAGGGAGGAGGGAGGTGCACGAACACCTCAGCTATGCCACTGAGAGGATCAAAATGAACTTGTCTTGCAATGTTTAAAAAATCCAAGCATGGCGGTTTCTGTGTGGCCAGATATGATTATTTAGATTGGTATATTAAGATCAGGGATCCCATGGTAAACCAGGGGACATACTTCATGTTAGGGTAGCAATTAGCAAATTCAGCAAACGTAATTACCTCAATACTCCTACTGTCCCTTACATGAAATGTGAGAATATTCCTTCTCTCTGGAGATGTCATTACGAGTGGAGGAGAGGAAGAGGGAAACGAGTAGGATCTGACCTGCCTGGGGGCTGGCTATCAGGGAAGATTTTCTTGGAGAACTAATGCTTGGGCTCACCTTTGAGAGAGGAATTCCATGTGAGTTAGTGAGGAATTTGGGGCCCAAGGGAGCAGTGTGTGCCTAAGTCTCAGAATGAGAGACAACGTGGATACACTCAAGGAACTGAAAGGACATCAGTGGCAGTGAACTGGATTAGGGAACTGGACCTGTCCCATGGCTCTGCACGTATTGTCTCATGTAACAATCACAACCACCAATGAACTTGGTGTTAATATGATTTTCATTATATATATGAGGAAATCAAAGCTTAAAGAAAGCTTAAGCAGCTCATCCACACTTACCCAGAAAGTAAATTATAGATCTGGATCTGATAGCATCAATTAGTGTGAAATGCATAGAAATACCTTACAGCTGGGACAGGAAATTTCCACCCTCACTCTCGCCTCATCTATTGCTTATGTTAATACCCTACACATGCACCGTTCACGGCAAACCCAACCACTGCTGCCAGGCATCTTTTCCTCTCTACCCATAAGTGTCTGCACAATGAAAGGCATACAATAGTTTCTATAAATTCCAAAATACTAGAACAGGAAGGTACACTATGGGTTTTCAAGGATGCAGTTTTATGGCAAATTCATGAAAATACCCTATTTCTATACATGTTAAGTAACAATGATTGGTGCTTGTCCAAGAAGTGGTAAATATCAAAAATATAAGACAGTTCAAGAAAGACTTTTTTTTTAAGTTGGGGTGATGGAGTCATGAATTCTCATTGCTCAGCTCATTTAAATTCTCTGTGGCGGTTGATTCCTCTCCATCAAACACCTTTTTCCCTTGGATTCCAGGATGCCATGTTCTGCTTTCTGTGGGTTTCCTCATCTTCCCTGCTGGTGTGTCCAAGTCTCTGAACACTGACACACCAATGTCCTATTAAAGATTGGCCTATCAAACTAAGACCATGCACATTCCCTTGGGAAGACATTGGCAATGTCCTACAGCTTCAGATGTTTATTTATGTGGCCTGGCTTTGAGAACTGGAACAATTAAATGTGCAGAGATTTGGAAAGGATCAAGGAATCAAAAATAAACACATACACACACACGTACAAGTGATGACACTGTTAAAACACTTGAAATTTTCCCCAGAAAAACTAGGGAGGGAGACTCCAAACGTCTTAGAAGGAACAATAAACAAGATTCTGTGTGGCACTCAGGTGCAGACAACTTGATTTTATGTCAGAATATATGAAAAATTGCCATGATTTCCCCTGTCTTTTATGTTTCAGAAGATTTACTTTAGCTATGCTCTATATCTCTTATTTAAAATTATAAAGATAGGGAAATCTAAAAGACAGGGAAAATCATGGCAATTTTTCACGTATTCTGAAAAATATTTATGCAGAGCTACAACTTCTTGAATTTCATTTCTAAATTAAATAGTTAAAGATAGTTGATTTGCAAGAAACTTTAAAATGATCAGTCTACAGGAGTTGCACAATCATCAGATTCTCACTAATAGTAAGATTGGGGGATTGGAGATGGTGCAGCAAATTCAGAGTCAACAAACTCGCCACAGAAATGCTTGCACCTGGTCATCCACTGTGTCTGGCTGCGTATTTAGGATGTAGAAGGAATGTATTTCTGTTAACAGCAAAGTTACATCTCAGCCTTCAAGACTTTAGAGTGGTTTGAGCTAAGTCTCGTAAACTAGGGACTGGAAAGGAATGTGATATTCAAGGACATTAAGGACATTTAAGGAAGATCACAGACTTTGCTTTGTTGCAGAGCTCTGGATGCATTTCTTCTCCGGGGAATGCTCTGGTATAATCCTGCCCACAGGCTGAAGGTGAAATGTGAAATCTTAAACTGAGTTGAAATCATGGGTTTATTCCTCATTCAGATGTTCAGGTGTTCGGGGCTCACTGCACACTCAGTGCTGTGCTGGGCACGGCAGGTGGAGCAACGGACAGCCGCCCTCAGCTGACTCTTCACCGTTTCACGCCGACAAGAAAGGCAGACATTGGACAAGTGAGCGTAAGTGTAATGCGTCTCCCACTCTCCCCGCCAACTTACGTGCTACACTACTGCCCTGGCACGGGGTGGGCTTGGGGACTATCTTCCCTAAAGAAGTTACACGTTAAAGGATGAGAACAACACCAGGTAAACGGGACTGCAAAAAGAGGGGCCATTGCAGGCAGAGAGGACGGCTGGGGTGGAAGTCAGAGCAGAACGCGTGCAGTGCTGGCTGAAGATCGGAACAGCTCTGTGGGGCAGGGCTGGGGGCCACGGCGTGCCCAGTGCTGAGCCGCTGGAGCCGAGGCAGCGAGGCTGGCAAAGGCTGACCCCTCTTTTCTACATTATCCTAAGAAAATGAAAGCCACTGACATCATCTGATTTACACTTTAAAAACCTGACAACTCAGATAACGAGAATGTGTTCAACTCACAATTTCACAGCTAAATGAGCTGTGACCTCAAGGGACAGAAACACCAGTAGGTCCAGATCTCCTCATGCTTAGATAATAGTTTCCCACATGAACCTTAGTTTTCTCTGAAACAACAAAATAATAATGCCTAACACTTATCAAACATTTATGTATACCAAGCACCAGGCGAAATAGGTCACAAAAAATGTTTCATTTAATCTTCATATTTAATCTTGTGTGAATCAGATACTATTATCACTTTCATTTAATGAATAAAAAATTTAATATTAGTGATACCAAAAAAAAAATTTGAAAAAAGCATACCAAGTAGTCAGCCTGTTTTGGTATCCACTATGTGAACTACTGCCAAGGCAGCCATTTCATAGATAATTTCATATTATAATATTTACTTGTTGCTGTCATGGCAGTGTTATTATTAAACTCATAGATTGCTAAATATACTATCTTCCCCAGTACCATATGTTTTCACAAAGGCTAGTCGTAAATTGTTTGCTATGTTTGTACCCCTGCAGCAGATCACAATTGCTGAGTTCATGTTGTATTTAATGTGTTTTGCATGTCACTGTCACATTATGTTATGGCTGTAACACAGCATAAGGCAATTGTTCAGTCATTTGTTGTCTTGAGAATATTTACAATACTGTCTCATCAAGAAAACGCAGATCCACGCGTTAACACATTACCTAACACGGCAGGCTGTGAGGGCACCAGCTTTGCCACCAGACGGCCTCCTGGCATAATGAAGTTGTCTTAAAAAGGAAGTAATGGATTTTAGGGTCTTTGAACTTACAGAATCTTCCTTTTTAACAGTAAAATAAATATGCTTTTGTAGAGTATCACCTTATTTTCCAGCGAAAATATCATTTTTCTGTTTGAGACTTTTCCCTATGACATTGATCATATATTGAGACTAATATTAAGAATATCAAGACCACTGTGTATGTTGCAAAAGCCTTTCTTCTCAGTTTTCATTCAACTTTCCATCATTTAAATGGGAATTTTTTTACACAGAAATATTTTTAGTATTTTATTTTAAAAATATTATGTAGTCAAAATTATCTATTAAAAATAATTTATTATAAACATACGCTTTCAAAATCTTCCCTCATCAAAAATTATTTGAAAAAACTTATGTATATATTTTTAGTACTTTTATGATGTCATTGAAAAATCTTTAAATGTTGGTTCCACCTGGAATTAATTTGGTAAGAAGTGTGAAGTGGTAAAATCCAGTTTTCTTCCCTTACTTCCTTTTCCTTCTACTTTCCCTTCCTTCTCTTTGGACATTTAAAAAATTTATACCCATGTATTTTATGGGGAATTGTTATTGTTTTTAAGTTAAATTGGTAGGTTATTTTTCTTCCACCGTGTTCAGTAACCAATTACCATATACATATAGGAAATTTATTTATTTTATATATTAATTATACAGTCATAACTATAGACTATTCTATTTTTTAAATCAGATTTTTATTATATTACCTTGAGTTTTCCAGGGATAAAATTGCATTATCTCCACATACTGATACTTTGTCTTCTGTCCACTTGAAAGAAGTGTCGCTACATGTCATCAAATGCATTACTCCCAGCAAACTAAGGTTTTATTTATTTTTTTAACATGCAGATTATTTCCTTAAAATTTACTTCTCAATTTTGATCATAAAAGTTTCTGTAAAATCATGGTGTTTTGTGTGTGTGACTTTGTATGTGTTAAATCAATTCTTAGAAGTGGAAATCGTATATATTCAGGATATGATAAAATTTTTAAAATAATCTGATTCTAAATATTCATTTTAATGAATATTTTCAGATGTGTTTCCCCTTGCACAATGTTCTAGAAGCAAGTGTTTCATAACGTCAGCATATATAAAGATAAAATTTAAAATGTCATTGCCAGATAAAAATCCAAATGATAAGTTATGGTGTTTAACTTAAAATCAACATAAGAAAAATAATAGCATAGCAATATTGGCATTGTCAAAATAAACTGCAAGACACTTTACTAAGTATAACCTGACATAAGTTAAACTTAATTTTGGAAACTTAGTTTTTACATATAGATTGATAAATTTGCATAGAGGAAATATATTGATGAAATTCTCTGCCTAACATATATCCTATCTTCATAAACAACTGCCTTCATTGCTTTTATTGTGAGGTTGAGGAACTAGCACATTAAAAGACTAAAACAGTTAATCAAAGAATATATAAACTTTGAGATGGTGAAAAATTTATGGTATTTTATGTCCACTTCAAGATGTCCAAATCTGAAGGACGAAATGAGGGACATAATGAAAGATTTTTTTTCTGTGTGAAACAAATACTCCTCTGCTTGGAAACAACAGTACACACTGTACTACCTAGACTGAAACAGATTTAGGATTCGTAGTGGGCGAAAACTGGAAAGTTTTCCTTCACATGAATATTGCTAACTACATAGCAGATTTCATTATCCTAGGCGACGGAAAAAAAACTTGAAACTTTCTAAAGCAAAAGAAAAATAAAATATTTATGACATTTCAAATAAAATAATTACTGCTGCCATAACAGTCACTTCACTCTGAGTATGTGGAGAATTAAATTGTATAATCTTATCATGTGGCATCATAGTTTATTCTTTCCTGTAACTGTAAATATAGAAGAAATTAGATAACCAATTTTACTCTTTACTCTCCATTTAAAATTATTTACAACATGCTTTGAAAGAGATACCCAAATTAGGTGTTCCAATATGATCTGACACTTTAGTAATAGTTTTACAGTTCCTAATTACGATATTGAGAAATCCTAAAATCCTACTTCGGCACACAAACTCTAGAGTGTAGATGAACTTTATATCTGACATCTAAGACTCTCTACTTGAAGTTGAAGACCTGCTTCCCAGTGTTTTCTGCAACTACAGTTTACCCTTGAACAACATGAGTTTGAACTGTGTGGGACCACTTGCACCGGATTTTTTTCAATAAAAGTTACCTCCAGTGTGCTCACCTCTCCTAACCTCCTTCCACCTCCTTCACCTCTTCTGCCTCTGCCACCCCTGAGACAGCGAGACCAACCCCTCCTCTTTCTCCTGCTCCTCAGCCCACTCAATGTGAAAACAAGAAGAATGAAGAACTTTATGATGACCCATTTCCACGTCATGAATGGTAAATATATTTTCTCTTCCTTACGATTTTCTTAACAACATTTTCTTTTCTCTAGCTTCCATCATTGTAAGAATACAGTATGTAACACATATAACATACAAAACATATGTTAATCCACTGTTTATGTTATCAGTAAAGGCTTCCAATCAACAGTAGTCTGTTAGTAGTTAAGTTTTGAGGGAGTCAAAAGCCACGTGGGGAATTTCAACTGTGGGGAGGGGGGTGTTGCTCCTAATCCTCACGTTGTTCAAGGGCCAACTGTATGTACATCCCACTTGAATTCTTCTATCCCCCCCCAAGTATGTGTTCTTCAAACCACTATTTACATATTGACTTATACAGTACTTTTGCCCTTGCTCGCATTGTACTGTCTCAACTTGACATTATTCAACACACCCTCTGAAGAAGAAACCAGTCCTTACTTCCTGCCTGTGAAGACCTGATGTTGAATGGACCTCACTTCTCCTGTGAGGGTGGGTTCCCATCACACTGGCACTCATGGCCACACCTTGGCCGACATTCATTCAGCCAACGTGGGGGAAGTTTCCTCCCATCCCAGACATCTTCCATTACAGCTACCTCCTCTCCTCCATTTCTTACATGGATCTATGAAACAATGCATTATTTTGTTTAACTCTTTTTTTAAGCGCTTTTCTCTCTTTCTGACATCCTCTTTAATAATGCAGAATTTATTTCCTGAGGCTGGGCGGGAAGACAGCTGCTGCCTCTAGTCATCCAACCATTCTATGTTCTATAGAGAAGACCCATGTGGTAGGCAGCGTCTAAGATAGTGCCAGTGAGTCCTGCCTCCAGCACCCATGTCCTTGTGTAATCCCCTACCTTGGGTGTGAGCAGGGATTACTGAGGAATTTATCTCTAATGGGGAGAACATGGCAGAAATGAAGGGATGCCACTCCCTGTATTAGTTTCTAAAAAGATTGTGGCTTCTTGTTTGGGCTCTCTCCCTCTCTCTCTTTTTGGATTCCTGACCCACAAAAACTATGAGATAATAAAGTTCTGGGTTTTTTTTCCCAGTTGCTAAGTTTTGAGATAATTTGTATGCAACAAGAGATAATATAATCCATTTCTTATACACATGCTGTAATGCCACTGAAATAAAAATCATTTATAAAAACTCTAAAATTAAAAATAAGTGGTCTCATTTCAGAATTCTTGACTTTGTTCCAAAACATTATTTAAAATTGAATTTTATCTCTTACTGCCTAAGATGGAGAAGGAAAGTAGATAGCAAAAGTGGCACTTTGAATTAAGCTGAATATATAACATTGTAATTCTACTCAAATCAAATAAATGAGCAAATGACAGCATCAGTGAAGTTTCTTGCCTTACAGAAGTTAACTGGCCTCACAAACAAAGTGCAGATTCATTAAACTGCACATGTGCTGGATAAATTTTTTTTTTCTTCCTAGGAGTTTATAGTTCTTTCTAATTGTAGTTTGTGGATTTGTAGGATTCATTTAAAAGTAATCCCTCAATTGAAAATTGATCAAATTAAAACAAAAATATATTAGTTACAAAAATTTCTAGAATTTTAAAGATATGTTAAAGCTATATTTGTTAATGAAAATATTCAAATATAATATCTGGAATTGGGTATACCATATGTGCCTATATCTAAACTCAGTTTTCTGCATATAGGCCATGAGTCATGCAATATCACTATAAAGCTAATCTTGTAGTGAACAGAAAAAGAAATGTAAGTTTTGTATAAGAAAGAATGGAGTTAAACAAAAATAGAACTGACTCTTGTAGGAAGCAGTAGTTTTCATATCATTGAAGAAGTTTGAGCATAGATCAGAAAACTGCTAGGTGAGGTTACTGAAGCAGAGGTAGAAGCTCTTATTGAGGGGTTGAACTCTGTGGTCCTGACCAACTGTGAAAACTACAATTCTAATAAAATAACTAAATGGTGCAATGATTTTAATCTATTTGTTTAGCCATCCTAAGTCATTTCTTTCAAAATATTTAATAAGTATGATGTATGAAATATTTCATTAATAAAAAAGAGGCAAAATTATAAAATATTATAGAGGTAATCAATCACAACGGCAAATGGAATAAGCAAATTAATTATTAAAATATTTCTCCGATAGTAAAAATATATAGCTCTCATGGTAGTCCACAAGTGCATTTGTTCATTAGTTAATTCTAAATCTATTTGAAGAAATGAGAAGTCAATTTGTCACGGAACGTTGGGGTAACAATTCACTCACATGTTACACGTCTGGCTCTCCTGAGGACCAGCCTGATTGATGCTTGCAAAACTTCAAAATTTGAAGAAAGGTAAGGAAGTGGATGTGACTCTGGGCTTAAGCTCTAGAAAGCCATTTTGCCTCTTTTTATTTCTATTCTCAATTGTTACTAAGACATTAAAATTATAGGATTCAATTTCAATATTCCCCCCAAAGAATTAAGATACCTTGCATGTTTTTATAATCAAAAGCAATAAAGATTTTTTTTAATTTTGAGAAAAAAACTCAAATGAACATAATCATTAAACTGTTTTAAAGCTATAGGCATTTTATTTCCCTAATATAAATTGGTTTACATGGTTTCCCTATATAAATTTTCTCACACATTGCTAATCTCACATTATAAAAAAGTATTCCTTCCTTTCTTGAGGAAAATAAATTAATACAACAATAGTTATACTATTTGTATAAAGGAAAAACTAATACATTACTTTTTAGTTTTTTTTTTTGAAGTCAGATCTTATCCATCTAACTGATAAAAAATAATTCTGTTGAAGCTTATGTTTTTGACGCTATACCTAGAGAAATTACAGCTGACAAATGAGACCAAGGTGTCAGCCACCTAGAAGATGATGACTACACAAACACCTTCATTTCAGAAATGTCTGTATCTCCTTATGGTTTCTAATTGAATTTGTTCAGCACGTTAGTCTAAGGAGAGTCAACCATACATACAGTCACACATGTACACATTTTCATTTCTATGTGCCTTATTTATCATCAGCTAGAAAACATTTTATAAACTTCCTACTGTATGTGTTTTGTTTATTTCCAGGCATGCCGTCTATTATCCCCTGTTGCTGTGTCCTTATCTTTATCTAAGGGGCTGTCTTAACTACTTTTACTAAACAATGCAAAGCAAAGATCACAAAGGGAATTGGGATTGGTTTTATCTGATCAACATAGGATGCTAGAGTGGCTTTAGATACGGAAGGAAATGCCACTTTTATCCCAAAATACCCAATTTGGGGCAAGGCATACCCTGTTCTAAGAGTATAAAAGTGAAACTTACCAATTTCACATAATCTCATCATTAGTGTTGAGATCTTAGAGAAACACTGGTCTTCTCTGAGCTCTGCTGATTTATAATCTTCCAAAGCACACGTGTGCTGCATTTTCTTTGAAGCTTCTTCTTCAGATATATCCCAATACTCATTAAAAAAGAAACTTTTAACTGTTCCAGTATATGTTACTTGCCAGATTGTCATAGTATTATATTATTTTACTGATAATATGTTGTGCTATCTAGGGATGTAAAATATCTCCTTGGAAAAATAGAACATTGTAATTCTGATTCAAAAACAGTAAATTATAAATGAGAGATAAAACAAATTATGCCAAGTAGAGCTTATTTCATTACATAATCATAGCAAACCAGAAAGGTAGACCAGGGTGTAGTTACACCCTGCTTTTACAGCGATGTTCCCTTGTCCTGATAGATATCACAAATGCAGCGAGGTGAGGTTAGCAATGCAGCCCTACTGGACCTGGGGTCAGTGAGCATCATAGTGAGCTTGCCCTGTTGATTCTGGAGCTTTCTTCTTTTTCTATAAACTTTGAAAGAATGCTCCAGGATGGCGAAAAAGGTTGGTGTGTTTCTGTTTTTTAGCACAATCTCCACCAAAGTCCTTTGGTCGCTTTTGGACTCCTACCCATGAGAGGTATTACATGTACTTCACAGAGCACTTCGTAGGGGAAGTACCATTGTTTCCAATCATCATCACAGTAACATCACTCTTATGAAAACCATTTATCAAACTCCTCTCTAAACATAACTACGCTCAGCATCACAGCAAAAAAATTAAACTCATTTTATTCCCCCCATTAGGAGTTTACTATTCACTACTGATAAGATTGATACGGAAATATATTCTTTATTGTTCATCAGCCTTAGAATCTCAACTGTTTTCATGCATTTTACTTCAGTACATGAATATGATGAAGAAAATCTTAAATTTGCAAACTGCCGACAATACTTTATTTTAAACTAGCCAGAGAGATATTCCATAACACGTTAGAGTCTCATGAAATAGAACTAAAAAACTACTGCAGGAATAGTAATAATAATCACATTCAGCACATCAATGGGCCTGAGTAGGGTATACTATTTTTTATATCTTAAAAATCTTGCTTTATGTTGTCATTCCTGTGTAATGATGGCAAGTTGAGCACATTAGGCAGAGTAATGGCCCCCCAAAATACCCACTTTCTTATCCCTAGAACCTGTGAAAATACATCTTACATGGCAAATGGGACTTTGCAGATGCGATTAAGTTAGGGCTCTTGAGAGCAAAGATTATCCTGGGTTATCTTGGCAGGCTCAACCTAATTACAAGGGTCCTTACAAGAGAAAGAGAGAAGCAGGACAGGTAGAGGAGAAGCAAGCTGAGGTCAGAGAGATGTTGTTGCTGGCTGGGACCACAAGCCCAGGAATGTGGGCAGCCTTTGGAAACTGGGAAGGCAAGGGGATGAATACTTTCCTAGAGCCTCCAGGAGGAATGCAATCCTGTCGACATCTACGTTTTAGCTTAGTGAAACCTACTCTAGTCTTCTGACCTCTAGAACTGTAAGATAATAAAGTTGTGGTGGTGATTTGTTACAGCAGCAATAGGAAACTAATACAGTGATGAAGTACTGACTCTGAAATACATCGGTTTCCACATCCAGCATATGAACATTGACCCCTGACTTGGAAGGCTACAGCATACTAATGCACTTCTTTTCACTATTGACTTAATGAAGGGAACCCAATTTTGAACTAGTAACATAGATATCTGAGAGTAACAGAGTTTAGGAACATTAGGAAGGATATGAAGGAACAGATAATTTGGAATAAAAGGTTCTAAATTCAGGAAATCTAAGACATGGCAAGTAGAACCATGTGCCAGAAGCAGGGAGCAGGAAAGAAAGCTCTGAGCAGGTCCAGTGCTTGTCTGACCATGTTCTGTGGCCCTGGCCATGGTCACCGATGGTACTTTGTAGAATTCTCCATCTTCTCTGGTGAGGAAAACCAGCGCTCCCAAAGAGAAGCCTCTTTCACTAAAGCCTCATTTCAATAAAAATGTAATTATTATTTAAAAAATAAGAAAAACAACTTGAGTTTTTGAAAATACATTTTTCTTTATTTTTTTCTTAAATGAAAGATGGGGAAAGTCACAAGAGAGAGAAGATGTGCAAATAAACTGAATTAAGTTTTACTGGTATACCTCGCTATAGTTGATTTTGACTGAAAATCTATAATATTCTCAAATTAAATATTTTCAGCTCATGTAAAAAATAAAATAAATCAGAGTCTTAATAGCATTTTGTACTCTAAAATTGCTCTGAAAAGGCAACAAGTGATATTATGAGTTTACTTATAACATATGTATACATATGTATAATGTGTATCTGCCAAAAGCTTTAGAATAATTCTACATGCCGAATATAAATCCTCAAATTATTTACTTGCAAGATGTTTGCACTGCAAAGCAGGGCTGTATTATGTGCTGGGGATAATTTGTTCCAGTAGTCCCCAGAACAATTATTTTTACTTGTAGAATGTTCTTCAAATTGAGTTTTTCTAATGTCTCATCGTGATTAAATTCATGGTGCGTTTTTGGGGGCAGCAATGCCAGAGAAGTTTCTTCCTCAGTGCACATATCAGTACTGTGTGATATTGTCTCCTTACTGGTGATGCTGACTTTGAGTCCTTGGTTAATGTGATGCCTGCCAGGTTTCTCCTTCCCTGACTTGGAAGGCTACAACATACTAATGCACTTCTTTTTACTATTGACTTAATGAAGGAAACCCAGTTTTGAACTAGTAACTCTATAGTTATTACTTTCTCCCCTGCAATTAACAAATATCTTATGGGCATATACTTTGAGACTATACAAACATCTTCTTTCTTGTGACACTGTTGGTCACTAGATTTAGCATCCGTTGATGCTAATTGTCTGAAACAATTATTGCTGGGATGTTTGCTAAGTGGTGATGCTCTATTTCAATCATCCCTTCTGTATTTATGAACTGCAGTTCTGCCGTGATGAAGACAATACATCCATCGATATCCCTCCTAAGCACGGGAGAGGGGAGCGGGAGGGGGGATACTGGCGTCTCTGTTTCCAGAGTAGCCAGACACATACTTCCTTCTGCTGCTGCAAACAGCGACACAGAGTACATGAGAACAAAAGAAGACGACGACACAGGAGGAGGAGGACAAGAAAGAAGAAAAAGAGGAGGGCGAAGAAGAGCAGTTGCAGCCCCTTAGAAAAGGGACACGTTGCATTTCACCAGCTGAGAATACTGGCTAATTTCAAACAAAGCACAGGGGAGCGAGATTCGGTATTTATCACCCGCTACTCACATAAATGCAGCACCACTGGCTGTGCTTATCCAGCTTCTCTCAAACAATCTGTCCTTCCCCTTTCTTGCCACCGCTCATGATCTCTTCTTAGTACTGCAGATATGAAATGTTAGCACAGACTGAATTCTCTCGGTCTGTCACGGCTGGTAAACAAAAGAAAAATTTTCCCTTAGAGGGAAAAACATTTGAAATTACCTATTTCTTTCCACTGGACAAGACACCCCTCACAGCCTTGTGTTGCCAGGTTAACAGTATTCACTGTCTCCATCCACACGCAAGAGGCCGCAGGCCTGGCGGCCTTTTCTTTCTTATCTGACAGATGCTTTTTCTTGCAGACAGTAATAGCTAATACGCGACGATGCCCACCACACTCCATAGACACTGTCACGGCTCTATGCATAGTATTTCATTCAAACCTCCCCACAACAGTATGAGGTAGACACACCACCTCCACTATATAGATAAAGATAATGAGGCAAAATGATTTTAGGACCCCACATAAGGCCACACAGATCATAAAAGTTACAGCAATCTGATTTCAGAACCCTACAAGTACGCCACACCGACTCCCTGATGAGACTGTCAACTAGTGTATGAAGCATTCCCTGTAGCCATTAAAGTGTTGTCATTGATTATTTAAGAACTATGTCCCACCTATGCAGACTACTTAGAATATCCTAAAAAGACTAAAAAACTTTTTTGTATATTCCTTTAGTTCATCAATACTCCCTAAAGTTTAGTGAACAGTTATTCAATAACAGACTGTGTCAGCACTGAATTATTCATATCCACCCCTCGAGGAATATACTAAGATTATCTCCCCTTACAAATGAGGATGTGGCTGTAGGCTACAAGATAATTTTCCTAAAGTGACAGATAAATTTAAGTGGTCAAGCCAGGACTTGATCTAAGACTTACTTATTCCAAAATATGTTTATGATTATTTTGCCATACTGACTAGTAAGCATTTTCTTTGAAGGTTTATCATGTCTAAAGGATCAAAAGGCTAGAGAAAGAAACACTTGATTTTTATTAATTACAGAACCAGAATTGGTCTACCTCAGTAGCATAGCAAACACAAACACACACAAATGTCCAGATGCCTCCAGAAGCTCACTGCAAGCTTCTTTTATTTGCCAATTTCCTGGGGCTACCAATCTTAGATAAATGAGTATATGTCAGGTAATTTATCAAGTTATTTTTAAAGAACATTAAATTATTAATTGAATAGAATCATTTTTATCTGTCAGCATTCACCTACGTCTTAAGAAATAGTTTTTCTAATTCTGATAGAATTCTTTTGCTGCTTCAAATTTTGATGTTTTCAAATGCAGACTTTTATTAGCAGATCTCAACTGATAGTAGCCACACATCAAATGAACTGGTATAGCTGACTTGTGGAAAACTTCCCAAAGTGGTCCAAGATTCTCCAGAATTTTCCTTCTTCTGGAAAGAGCCTACCTTCTCACACACATACAGGCAGTTCTGACATACCATGTAAATGTAGACTGCTTTTGCGTATGATGAAAAGAGTAGTATTTTAATTTATTATTCATGATCCTATTAAAGCTGATTTATTTATCTTACTCTGCTTGGAAAAAGGTAGTTTGTGTAAAGTACTTAATGTTATTTTTGGGGAGAAATGTTAAACATTTCGAATTTTACTTAGACATGTACCACTGATAATGTCTCATCGTTCTGTCCAAGCCCTATTGATCTCAAGCAGACTTTGTGAAAGGCCACTTGATTTTCAAAACTTCTTCAGAGAGGTGCAGTGGCTCATGCCTATAATCCTAGCACTTTGGGAGGCTGAGGCAGGAGGATCTTTAGAGGCCAGGAGTTTGAGACCAGCCTGAGCAACATAGTGAGACCCCTTCTTTACAAAACAATTTTTAAAAATTAGCCAGACATGGTAGCTTGCACCTATAGTCCCAGCTACTTGGGAGACTGAGGAAGGAGGATCTCTTAAGCCCAGGAGTTCGAGGCTGCACTGAGCTATGACCATGCCACTGCACTTCAGCATGGGCTACAAAGTAAAGGCCTGTCTCTAAAAAAAAAAAAAATCATCTCTTCAGGGAATTTTAAGATTTTCCAAGTAATGAATTATTAGCAGATCACTAAAATGTTCATTTACAAGCACTTTGGTATTCTAGGTGAAGAAATTGAACTTTGCTGGGTATACATTTCTCTATTCCTTAGCATTTCCCTATAAATGGGACACACAAAATATACCATCCTTTCACTTGTCAGTTACAAAACAACTCATTTTTCCTGTTGGGTGAGAGAGGAGGGTTTGCTCTCAGATCCTTGCTCTCTGTTATGCAAACCACATCTTCTCTAGTAAATTAAAGTTGCATTTTGCTCCTAATTTTTCCAACTAGCAACATTAAGAAAGAAAGTTGATTTGAACAAATACCAAGCTGCCAGTCAAGAGCAAACTTTTAGAAAAGAACGATTTTGACCAAAGGTGGAGAAGTTGGGAGTTATATTGGTTGAAGCAATATGCACAGACACAAATCAAATGTGGGTGAAAATTTAGATATGTTCTCCCTGTTAATCAGTAATTTATCACAAAGTAGGTACATTTCTAAAGAGAAAAACCTGATTAGTGAATCTAGCCTAAAATATTATAAAACTGTTTTCAAAATAGCATAAAGAGACCATATATTTAATATAAAAAGTATAAGAGGGGAAGAAAAGAAAATGATTAGAAATCAGTTATTAGGAAAAGTTTGACTTCTTATTGACTAATATTTGAATTGTTTTATTATTTTTTAAAGAACTATTGATATCTATGTACCAGAAACTATGGTAGAAATTCTTCCACTGAATACCTTGCTGAGTCCTGTCAACCACACAGCCTACTCTTATTCCTGGAAGGTCCCACATTCTCCCTCACCCCAGGACACCGATGTTCTGTTTCTTCTGCAGAGATGCTCCCCGATGGTTTGTATCCATCCCTTACTTCCAACTTTACTTCTTTTCATCCCTCAGATTTCAAAATTACTTCCACAGGGATGCATCCCTTGACCTCTCAAGCAAGGTCAAGTTTATTGTTACGTGCTGTTGTAGAATAAGCTTTCTTTCCTGATGTGCTCCTTGGAAGAATTGCTTGATTAATGTCTGTCACCTGTGCTTGACAGTAAGCTCCACAAGAACAGGAATTGTTGAATAAATGAATAAATATGGTGTAAAAGTTTAAGAAACCTATGGACAGGACAAATATTTGAACCTTCATCTGACTGACACTAGGGGCCATGAGATTTTCCCTACATTTGAATGCCCTGGCAACTCTACCATCTCTGAAATTTACAGGTGTGTTTGGGATGATTTTTTTCTCATATTTTTGTTGGCAATCATTGAATATACAGAAACCAAAAAATAAAAGAAGGAGTTCGTAAAAGGGCAAATCACATGCACTTTTAAGAGAAATGGAAAAAGGCGGCCTGCCCATATGCATGTGTATAACCAGGTTCTGTCCTAGAAGTGAGTGTTCGTGTAGGGTCAACACTTCTCAATTTTTTTTCAACAAAATAAGCACTATCTTAAAACGCGCAGACCAAAGACTTGTATCAGATTGCGTCTAATTCCCCTAATCTTTCTCTTTTCTTACCCCACAGAAACTTACTATTGGAAAAACCTCATCAATGATATAATGTTACCTTGAATCATAAAATAATTTAGATTTTAGGCTTTTGATACAATACAAAATGAAATATAATACAGTTATTAAAATAGTTTTTACAGTGGTAAAAACCAAAAAACTAAGATAATATTGGTTATCTTATATTAAGTGAAACAAGAACCTAGAATATTATATAACCAAAATAATGTTAGCCAATTATCCTAATTATCATTACATATTCTAAATTTGCATGTGGAGGAAATTAATATGCAAAACTAAAATTGTGTGATGATGTCAGCATGGTATGTTTGTGGATAATGTTATCATAATTTTAAAAATAAGGATGTTGACATTTCTAATATGTAATTGAAGTAATTGAAGTTTCCTTTTTCATTAAATAGTTTTTTAATTCCATGTCATATACATAATTACACTATTTTTCCATTGTATTTTAGAACAATCTTGGATCTAAAATGCTGTATATTTTGTTCACTTTTTTAAATACTCTTGCTGTATCTCATACAAAATATTTTTTAACTCTGGACTGTAACGGTAGAACTTTTTATTTTAAATGAAAAAAAAAAATCACTTCAACACTATTTGGCAAAGCATTATTATAGTCGTTCTGACTGTTAGAAGAAAAATTTTGTTTTTCCAAGAGACAAACTTTCTAAAGAATAAAAATACACATTTATTTGAATTTCACTTCTTAAAAGATGAACTTCTTAAGAAACAGGAGGAATATTCAGGAAACTAGAACATAGTTTTCAGCTTTAGATACTACGTTCTTTGATCATTCTTCAAATTAGTCAATTTTGCATGGGAAGAAAGAAAACAAATAAAAGTAGAAAAAAGAAAAGAAATAGGAAAAATTGGAGACAGGTTTGTAATGCACTTACTTTTTTAAAATTTAAAACAAACAACAAAAACCCTGCATTGTGCTTGGTCTTTGGGTTTGTCCAGGGAATCTGGAATCTTTAACACTATCTATGCTGCCTTCTGAACTGGAAATCAGGAAACATAGATTTATTGACATTTCTGTAAAAAGTCATTCTCCGGATCTCATTTTTGTCACCTATAATTTGACAGGTATATAAGACTATGTTATTTTTAGGTTCTTTTCCAGCTCTACAATTCTGAGGGCAGGGCCTCCCCAAATCAGGAAACAGTCCAAGAAATGGCACTGAGCAACAAAGTAATAGGAAATGTTAGTGTGGAGAGACAGTGGTATATTGCTGAATTCTGGATTCTCAAATCTCTAAGCAAATATTTTGGAAAAAAGCATCTTTACCTCTAGCAACTCAAACTTCAATGCTTTTGAGGAAATTTACAGATAAATATCTCATTGTTAATTGTTTATGGTGCCTTCTTGGTCTCCTATTTTAATAAACTATGTATGTTTTGCTGCAAATTAATATGAATTCAGCTAATAACAATCCTCCATTCTTTCATTAATTGAAGAAACTTCCATATAATGGCTTAAGTAAATCATCAAACATTTAAAGGTAAATTCTTCAGTATTGTTATTGGGTGCTTAATATAAACCGGATGTTTTGTTGGGTCCTAATCCTAGAACCATATCTTTGAAATGCTTGCAGACTGGATTATTCAGATCTTTTAAAGAAAAGGATTATAAAGTAGTCAAAATATTTCCATGTATTTATTATACTTACCTACCAAATATAAATTAATATCATTTCTAGGTAGAGCACCAATCACTAAAATAATTGTGGGAGAATGCAGAGAGCAGCTATGCCTGCTGCCTAAGATACTGTTTAGATAAGGCAATAAAATGAGAGTGTGGTAACAGCACCGTTGGGTTGATTTGTTACTCACTGGAGAACCATACTCACTAGTGTTTGATAAACTAAACAGTGACAAAGGAGAGAAGAGTCTATTTCGGGGGGCATTGAGTTCTTCCCTTCTCCCCCTCTTATTCAACATTGTTATTGATGGCTTAAGACTACTTACTACTCTGCAGTGCTTTGAAACTAGTAAGAAACAACCAGATAAAGATAGAATCAAAATTTAAGGCAATCAAATGGACAGGAAACAGAATTAAAATACCTGAGATAAATTTAACAGAGATAAATGTAAAGATCAGAAATTTAACCTATCAAACACTAAAATACAGTTTTTGAGGCATTATTAAAGCAATTTGTTTTACAAAGACCTGTGTTTTTTCTCTATGTGCAGGCTTTATTAAGAGCAAAATTTGATGAAGCTGTTAAGCAAACACATAACATATGAGACTGCTTAACTTTCCTATAAGAGTTGATAGATCATATTTGTATTTGGGTATTAATTTCTGAGCCCTAATATTAAAAGAGACATCGATGTCTACAGAATATATTCACAGCAGGGAAAATCAAACAGACAGAGATTCTGAAATTTATTTATTCATTCATGCATCCAAACATTCAAACACATTTATTATAGTTGGAATACAATAGTGAACAAGAAAATTAAACTAACCAGCATTGGATATAATAAGGCTACAGAGCTACGAGATGCTGATGTTTCTGATCAAACCTAGTTTTGCCTGACTCCAGAGCATATACTTTATTTGCTCTACTACTTTGCTCTTCATAATTTTGCTCTCTTCACATTAGCCTAGTGAATCTATTACCTTATCTGCTTCCTAATGACACTCCTTACTGTGTCAAGTATTATACTTGGTTTGCCTGAGGCGGTCCCAGTTGATGCCTGATGTTTCAGTGTAACTATTAATGGTTTCTCCTAAACACACAGATGCACATATAGTTCCAGTTTGGACAATAAAGAACTTGTTCACCTTATCTAAACCATGATGCCATCAAGTTTCAATGCATAGCATAACTTGAATTGATTGGGTATTTGCTGCTAAAAGGAACAAGTGTTAAGTAGGGCCATGTGGCAGAACTAGGGTTCGAGTTTCAAAAGTGCCATCATCACATAACTATGTCCTTCATGGACACAGGAATGAGGGATGCAAGCCCATTGTGGTGTGGGCACACATGACTATGTAATGTATCCCCAAATATTGATGCCTCCTTATGTGCAGTTTTCACTCTCTGTAATGTCCCCATGCCTTCTGTCTACCAGATTTTCTTAACTGGGGTTCTGTGAGAGAATTAAGCCCTAATGCGCTAAGATAGCCACTGTATGTAATGAATTAACTTCTCTCATATGCATCTAAAATGGCAGTAGTTACATGAATCGTTGGAGAAACTAAAAAAACGGTAGTTGCTAAAATTAGTTTTGATGTTCTGTGGTTAAATTGGGGAATCTCTTCTGAGAAAGTGGACCATTCCAAATTCTTTGTTTGCATATCTTCATCACCATATTTTCTGCCATCACAAAGTTCCTGACAAAATAACTTATGATTGTAAATCTGATGTTCATCTTCTAAAGTCTTCATAAGCCAGTCTACCCCAGGCTCTGCACGTCACCCTGTGCAGTCCCTCAAGTTGACACCCTCTGACTGACTTGTTTCCCCAAACCCTGTCATTTACCTCTTCCTTTCTTCCTTCATTCTCATCTCAAGATAAACTTTTATGTTTGATCTTACAGAGAAATTTGACCATTATCTTGTTGTTTTGGCCACAACTAGACCACCTTTACTTTCAAGCAAGTTATAGAGGCATTGTATTCTGACCCTAAGAATAATTCTGGTGCCAGTAGTTAATAGGACAAAAACCTCATTTTGTTATACCTGTTAAACAAATAAAAACTTAAATTAATTTCATTATTGCACATTATAATAACTTTATGCTGGAAAAGGGACTAGTTGCTATATAACAACGATAAAAGTCTAAGGTTAGATTTAATATGTCTTCCACAAACAAATCATCTTAAATTGTTTGAACTGCATCTTCTTAACTAGTCACGGACTTGGTTTTCAGAGTAATTTGACCACAATATCCCAAATTAGTCTACCACTAGAGTTACAGACTATGGAAAGGAAATTAAAGAGATAATTAGTTCTCTTTTTTCCTGGAAGTATACTTTCAATTTCTTCAGTTAAAAATAGTTAATTTTATGTCATGATAGAAGCTCTATGATCACAGATCATATACTATCAAAAATTCTTAGAGAATGAAAGGAGAAAATTTCCTTAGAGATCATTTTCCATTTAGTGTATAAGGTTAAATAGACTCCTAGATGCTCTGCCGAAATACGGATCCATCTCAAGAAACACAAGCGTAAATTTGCTGGCTAATGTTGGGATGAACACTCAGGATCTGGCAGACCTCTATGTGTACGTAGAGGACAGAGGACCTCACAGCCAAGCAAACCTGGTCCTCTTAAGACTATATGCCACAAGGAAATGTGAATAAATCCATTATCCACTGAACCACAAGGAAGTAACAGAACATCAAAACATGTCAAGTGAGAACCAAGAAGCTGCTTATCACTGCCCTTCCGAAAGATGAAGTGAATTGACCAGTTGCAAAGCCAGTTTTAGAATTCCGGAACTGTGGAATAAGAGGTCTAGTTTCAGTGCTACATAGTCTCATTCTGACTGAGTTGAACATTATTCTGTTAATATGCAAAGCTATGTTAGAGCAGTCAGTGGACTCTGGTGCTTCGATTTCTATATTTATGAAAGTAGAAACTTTATACCAATTTCCTATAGCCTGATCATCATTGACACGTAAAACTAATGCTCACTTTTACTTCTTTCTCAGTAGGTGAAGAGAATTGGATCTTTAGGTACTCAAAGATGCAGACTAGGTGTAGTTACACTAACCAGAATTGTGAGAAGAGACCATGTGATTAAGATGAGGCTATTTGTTTAGAATTTGCTCTCAGCCCACCTTTCCTGATCCTTTCTGTCAGTTGGCTCTAAAATGACAAAACGATTTATAATTTCCCCCAAATAAACAATAAAAGCTCACAGATAGAGTACAACTTACAGCATTGGACCTAACTCATGGGAGCAGAGCTACTGAGGGAGGCACCATCACAGTGTTAGGAAACACAGAGTTGGGGATCAGCGAATGTGATTTTAAATTCTTGCTCTGTCACATACTAGCAAGGACCTTGAGGGACTGGAATATCCTCCTCATAATACATTTTCCCCATTTTTAAAATTCAGGGACTATTATATCTCCAAAGACTCTTGCAGCATTTCAATAGGATATTTCATATAAGGAGTTTAGCAAAATGCTCAAAATGTAGACAACGCTCAGTATACGTGGTTATCACAACCAATCGTCACGTGCTAGTGGGATGCACAGGCACTAAGAAGAATAATGACACCACCTGGTCGTGCCCTTTCTTCTATGACATCAATCTTCTCACCTTCAAGTCGCCTCAAAAGGGCCACGGTCACCAAACAGCAGGTGGACTTCTGGAGGAAACGTGTACCTTTGAAAGATGCTTTTCTCCATAGGTGTCCTGCTTCAGTTCCATGATGGCATTAGCAAGATACGTGAGGGTATCCTTGGCAACTTAGTATCATTCATAATTTGGCCCCTATAAGAAATACGTGGACAAAAAGCCAAGGTATCGAGGACAATCTTACCTTCTTGGGGACAAAATAGGCATGTTCCCATTGTGCTGGCCCTAAAATAAATCATCGAGATGCTTTATGGGTTTCTGAAAATATTTTCCAGCTATGGAGTTGAGAGATTATTAAAAATGACAGCACTTCAGAGGTTGATTAAAAAAATCAAAAGCCAACTTAGCTCAAAATGATGTCAGCAGACCCATTTTTTGTGTTTTCTTCATTGAATTAATAAATGCATGCAGCTGTTTTGGCTGTTTTTCTGAGTGATGCATCTATTAGTTTCTTAAATGACTACTGCTTGATTATGTAAGGATACACAATCTTACATTTCGCTCATAAAATAATTACATTTTGTTTTAACTTGCTGACAAACCTAGCAGTTTCAACGTAGTTATTAACCCAGACATTTGCTACCTGAACAAAATTACAATAGTACTTGAGCTTTTTTCCTCCATTCAAACAGGCTGATGGTGTAGTGTTCTTCAAGATGAAAAGAAATTACTTGAAACAAATAACAATTTGATGTCTGAGGTATGGGAGCTTTTGATAAGTATTTGCATCTTCATAATGTCACTAAAAGAGTGTGAGAAAGAATGGTAGGGGTGGGGGAGAATCTGATGAGAGAACAGCCCCTTCTTTTCCAGAAGCTTTGATTATGGAGTACCTGGTCCTTAGGAAGACCCAGCTGTAACCTACTCAACCTTTCCAAGGCTGAGGTTCCTCACTGCCGCAGCTAACAGACATCGTTGCCGCAGGTTGACAGATTGTGTGTCACATACAAAGCGGGGTCAGGAGAGGAAAAAAAGAGGACCATCTTTCTGAAATCACTAGGTCAAAACTATACCTTAGAGGGCAGGAAACACCAATGGCAAGAGTAAGCAAAACAATTTTAGCCAATGAACTTTGTGAAGTGATTAATATATTTGCTCTGCAATTGGTAGTGGCTTCTTCATACTCTTTTAAATGACTGCTTAACCATATTCTCAGAATAACATCTTCAGTTACAATTAATAGATCAGAACATTTTCCAAAGAGAAAATTCACTTTGCTGAGAAAATAAAGGAAGGAAACAATTAAAAAATAGATCTCCTCGAATCTAGAATTCTTTTTAAGAAACATAGAACTCGGTGATATATTAAAAGGATAACCATTATGAACAAATGAGGATTATCCCAGACAACATAACTGGCTTAATATTTGAAAATAAATCCACGTCACTCACCACATTAGTACAAAACCAGGGAAAAAATACAAACAACAATTTATACAAAACCATGATCATTTTGATCAATGCAGTAAAAGTATTGGACAAATTTCAATATCCATTTATAATACAAAATGTCAGCAAAGAATAAAAAGAAACTTCCTCTATCTGATAATAAACATCTATGAAAAAATTAACAGCTAACATCATAGCTAATGGTGAAATACTGAATATTTTCCCCCTAAGATTAAGAACAAGGCAAGGATGTCCATTCTCACCACTTTTATGTACCATTTTACTAAAGGTTTTAATTAGTACTATAAAGCAAGAAAAATTTTAAAAAGCATAAAGTTTAAGAAGGAAGAAGTAAAACTGTAATTGTAGATGACATGATTGTTCACTTTGAAAATCTAAGCAATTTATAAAGCAATTACTAGAATTAATGCAGAATACAAGGTCAGTAAGCAAAAATCAATTTTGTTTTTACGTACTAACAACAAACTTTTGCTCATCAAAAGATTACATTAAGAATATGAATAGCCAAGACATGACCTGTCAAAATTATTTGAAAAAACATATATTTGACAAATTACTGGTATCCAGGATGAATAAAGAACTTCCAAAGTTTGATAATAAAAATGCAAGCAATGCAATAAAAAAAGTCTAAAGATTCAAATAGACACTGCACTACGGAAGAAATGTGCAAGGAAGCACATGAAAAAAGTGCTCAACATCGTTAGTCATCACAGAACTGCCAGGTAAAGCACAATGAAATACTATCACACACTCACCAAAAGGGCTATATTTAAAAAAACAAAAACAAAAAACTGACAATGCCAAACCTTGCTCCACACGCAGGAGCAGACTGACTCTCTTAAATTGTTGATAAGAGTATAAAATAGTCCAACCACTTTGAAAGGTGGTCTATTGTCTTCTTATTATAAAACCAAACATACACCTATCCTGTGATGCAGTGTTTCCACAATTAAGTACTTCCCTTAAAATAAAAAAGGACCATAAGAAAATTTGTACAAGAATTCTGATAGCATATTATCCATACTATTCATAATTGTCCCAAACTAGAAACTGCCTAGGTGTCCATCAACAGGAGAATGGCTAAACAAATCATGGTACACAAAGAGATGCTACTTAGAAACAAAAAGAAAGAAGCTACATGCAAAACATTGGAGTATCTCAAACACATTATGAGTGAAAAAAGCTTTACACAGAAGAGTACATACTCTATAATTCAACCTATAAGAAGTGCTAGAACAGTCGAAGCTAATATACAGTAGGAATGACTATTGTCTAAAAAGGAACATGAGAACATTTTTGGGGTAATGGTAATATTCTAAAAATCAATAAGAGTTTGTATGACACAGGTGTATGTATTTGTGCAAATTCATAGAGTGGTAACTTAAGCTTTGTATACCACTTTATTTAATGTAAATTCTACCTCAAAAAGAAAAATAAATACAAGGAAGAGAGAGAAAGAAAAGCAAATATTGACCTTTGGTTAGTGATATGCGTACTGAATTGTTTATTGCTGAAGTGTACTGATAATACTTTGAAATGCATCAAAATTGATAGAAGAACAAATGAATGGATAGGTATGTGATGTGATAAAGCAAATATAGTAAAACGTTAATTGTAAAATATAGGTGATAGGTATATGGATGTCCAAGGTATTTTTCAACTTTTCTACATGTTTGAAAATTATTCTGAATGATCTGAATATATTTTAAAAATTATAAGCCTTGAAATGTATTTTAAATTGCATGAATTTATTACAGCTATAGATTTCTAGAAATACTCACCAAGGTTAATACAAGTCAAATATTCTTTGGGAAAGAAAATTCATCTTTGAGAAGAAAATACATTCTAAATTTATTTCAGATATGTCCTAGGTATCCAAGGGGAAAAAATCTACTTTTTATTTTGGACAAGAAAATTTAGTATTTTATATGATCCAATCAGAGTTGAAACCTTTTGGTTTTATAAAATTATAAACAGATTAGAAACTTTATTGAAAATAACTTCTACTATGCTTGCCAAGATTGTTTTAGAAACAGATGTAGGCAGAAAAGTATATCTTATGTTGCAGTCTAACTTGGGTTGTTTTAAATTTGCAGAGCAGAATTTAAGAAGTGTATAAAGGGTGCCTGTTTGATTTCTAAGAAAGACTACTTAATATCATATACCAGCAACATAATCTTAGACGTGTCATAGTCATTCATTTTAAGGTATATTGTAATGTTTTTGGTATTTCTATTTAAATTCAGAGATGTCATTTATTAGAAATAAAAGCTGGGGGAAGTGAATTCATACAACACATTAGCTAAAACGCACATAGCTTTTTAAAAATTCACAAATATTTGTACTCTTACATTACGCATATTTAATGCTTAGCAGTCACAGTGTTGGGGTAATTGGTGCCCTCATTCTAACATAACCTCACTGGTTAATTTAGTATCAAGAGCCTGAAAACAGAGACCATATTTCTGCCATACTTGGTGAACCTCAACCTTTGTCCTAAGCACGATATCATGTCCACGTGGCTGATATTGGAGTTATAACATCTAAAGGAAAATGCATATCAATTTCTTAGGAGGAAGAGAGGGAGAACATTCCGTACCAACCAGATCAGCACTAACAGACCTTCCTTTGTCTTCCCCTTAGAGCTGGTTTTCACCCAGACTCAGTGCTTGTCTCTGTTCTTGTTCTTCAGTTGCTGCTACTGCTATGTTGGACCGGGTCGTCACAATAGGAAACGACAACATTTCCCTGATGTCCGAAAGGAAGCCTCACTTGCCCTTGGATTGTGAGTTTAGAAAGAAAAAAAAAAACAGAAAAATGTACATACTTGGATAAGTTGTCTCCTCCCAGTGGCAATATTGTTCCATTCCTTTTCTGCTTTGTTTGTCTCACATACTGTCTTCCTCTAATCATCCCCTCTCACCAATCTCAAAACACCTCAAATTTATTGTTATGTAACTTTGCTTTCAGCTGGATGGAGTTAAACCAGTGTTGCTCCACTTTCAGGGTATGCTTCATGGTTTCAGCACTGTTTTGTCCCCTGATTTTATGCTCAATAAACCACCTTCATAGTGACACTGGGTTCTTGCTGCCAAACTAAATGCATTTCCCTGGGCTACTGTCAGTTGACTCTGAGTGGGTGAGATGGGAGAGGGGGGAGAAAGCAAAACATCACACCCTTGAATAGATTATTCCCCACCTGTGATCAAAGTCTCCAAGCAAGTTATAGATCATTGACAATTTAGAGGGAAAAAGCACACATGCTTTAATTATATGTATGTTCTAACATTTGAACTTTTAAAATACATGTGCTCCTACTTAATTCAGAATATCTGACTTTGTCCAATATTATTGCAGTTTATGCAAAATTAGAGAATCATAGAAACAAGAGATCCAAGGGGTTTTCTAGTTCAACACCCTTAGGGCGCAGACGGGGCTTAGGAAATACATTTTCAAGCACTGACAAATGCTCAGTAACTTCTACCTCTGCATATTTTTGGAATGAAAGTCAACACTTTGTTGACAACAGTGGAGTATTGAACCTACTTGAATTGAGGGAAGGGATTTATGAAAAATATGGGGGGAGTGGAGTGTGGAAGGAACATGTTAGTTGAGATATCAAAATATCAATTCCATACAGTTGGTTTAATTGTGGTGTGTTCAAGTTAGTATAGGTGGCTCAACTAAGCAAACTGGGAAAAGGCCAAAGATGTGTCACATTTTTTCATTTATTTAACAAATATTTATTTAGCATCTATTCTGTGCACTGTTCCAAGTGTTGAAGAAACAGCAGGAGGCATTTTTAAAAGTCAATGACAATGTTTGGACTGAGTCTTGAGAGAAAGTGAAGAGACAGTCTGTTCTCTGAACTGGAAGTAGGTCGATTGCTGCATCCTAATGTGTGAAGGAGGAGTAATTAAATCCTAGAAAATTGAGCATCTGCTGAGTCTGCACAAGTTTTGTGATTTATTCTTATTTGTGAGGATGATAACACAGAATCTTGCTTGAAATTGGATTTTGGTGAACTAGCCAAATTCTATAAGTAAAAATCTAGGTGTTTTAGTCAATTTCTGTCATCAGACTGAACTTATTTTGTAGCTCATGTGCTGCACTGATGTTCAAGGAACTCCTCAGAAACAACCTTATCTAAGTTCCTGACAAGCTTTTCAATTACAATTTTTTCTGGCTGCTTTTGTACAACATATATAAGACTACCTCTCTCTTCAACCAAGATCGCCTGGCCACCAGATTGTAGTATGCCATCTGACCACAGGTAGATGTTCCCTAAAAGGTCCCTCCCCAACCCTTAAATCAATGTTTTTAAAAAATATGTTAAAGCATCTGGTAGGACTTCCTTCAAATATCTACTTCTATATAACTTGCCATATTGGCAAAATCCCAGGAGATTCAGTCTATTAAAAAATATCAAACTCACTACATCTCCTGTCCCTAACACCATTTCTGTCAGAGACAGAAAACTGTGACAATATTTGCTATCTGGCAATATTGACATATTTCATTGTTGGTTCAACCAACAGAAGATGAGATAGTCAGACCAGACATGATTTACTGGAAGTATGTAAGTCAATAATTATGAAATTGTTCTTCTCTACAGTTCTATTAGATCTGTTGAGGAATTTAATTTGAGGTAAATTAAGGCAATGTGTGGATCATTACAGTTTTTGCATAATCAGAGAACATGGAAGGAGATCCAAGGGGTTTTCTAGTTCAACACCTGTGGTCACAGATGGGGCTTTAGAAATACAATTTGAAATTCTGAGAAATGTTGGCTAATTTTTATCTTTATATATTTTTGTGTTAAAACTGTACCATTAGTTGACAACAGTGGTGTACCCTAGCTACCTCAGATTTAAGTTGAAGTGAGTTGAGTAAATCTATGTCATAATTTTCATTCTAGACGGTTGTATGAAATAAGCAAGAGAAAAATCTTTTCCTGGCTATACCTTTGGATATATCTGTAAGTTATTCACTTTTCTTCAATCGTGCTTATCTTTTCGTACTAAGAGGGTTCTTTGGAGTGGCTGAGAAATACTTATTTATTTTACACAGAGTAATCAAAATATACCTAATATTAAGAAGCTGTAAATGATATTGAAACGTTCACTTATAAATGGCTATTTCCCTTAGAACATATGACTAAATCCAACCATGTTGGGTTTTTTTTTGGAAAAATGCTTAACATAATTTATATTTATCAGTTTTTTTCTTTCAATACATGAGTTCAAATTTTTAAAAAACTGTTGTAGAGAGGAATTCAAACACTTAACAGAGCAAAGACTTTAACAATCTATTAGAGTCCATCTTTTAATTCTGAAAATTAAACAAAAATAATTATGGAAAAGACGACTTAAGATTTTCACTGTTTATCAGTGCTTAGGTTCCAAATGCTGAAAAATCTCTTTCTCCTTACACAAGTAAATTTCTTATTTAAAAAGACACCCCTACAAAATTTTAGTTAGACGGGAGGAATAAGTTCAAGAGATATATTGTACTCATGGTGACTACAGTTAATAAGAACATATTTTATATTTGACAATTGCTAAGAGAGATTTTCAGTATTCTCACCACAAAAAAATGATAATTATGTGAGGTGATATGTAGATTACATAGCTTGAGTTAGCCATTCCGCAATGTATACATATGACAAAATATAATGTTTCACATAAAGATATACAATTTTTACTCTTCAATTTAAATAAGTAAATAAAAGAATGAAAAGCAAAGAAAAAAAGCTTCCTGCTTTATTAAAATAGGGTTTAAGAATTCCTGTGATTACAGGGGTCAGTGCCTACCATAAATGACCAAAGCAGCCAGGCATACAATAGCAGAAGGTCATGGGCCACCCAAAGTGCACACGCTGCCATCTGAATGATTGCAAAGGTCTTGCTGGTTCTTGTCATGTGGGAATTCAGGCCAGGTGTTGCCACAGCCTCTACTTTTTTTCAAAGAAACTGGAAATCTTGAATTTTATATAAAATTTTTGGATTTTAAAAAATATTATCCACTCACTCACCTTTTAAAAGCATCACAATGATGAAACATTACCCCATGGGTCTTCCACACTTGGGAGGCTATTTTGTAACCTGTACACTAAAAGCTCACAGGACAGTCAATGTGTAGAACAAGTCAGGAACACTGGGTTGAGAAGCAGACTCCCTTGGTTTAAATTCCTCCTCTACAGAGCTGTGTGACTGTGGGCAACTTAACCCTTTGTGCCTCTGTTTTCTCATATGTAAAATGAAATTTTTTAATGGGACCTATTCCATAAAGCTTTTGGAAACATTTAATGAGTTTGAAATGCTTGGAATATTACCTGACACCTAACAAGAGTCACCAAATGCTAACAATTAAATCTGTAGTATTGTTATTGTTGTTGTTGTTGTTGCAATTGCTACATAGGACAAGCGCTGTGGTTGGAGTTGGGCAGAAACTGGAGTGAGTAGTTTGGGGTCAGAAGAGTAGGTGGTGCCATGGGAAGAAATAAACATTTTAAAAATCTCTATTTTTAAAGACACATTCTACAATTTAATTATTTAGCTCTCACAATGTCATTAGGTGAGATAGATATTAATCTCATTTTACCAATGAGGAAACTGAGGCTGCAAGATTTTAAGCAACTTATCCAAGATCATACAGTACATTTTATTATGAGGCTTTCAGAATACAGACCACTTTTACACAATATGAATATTGCCATTCTCAAAACCTTGGAACGTAAGTAGCTAGAAGGGGAATGGTGAGCTGGCAGATGAGCCATCTTGAGGATCAAGAAGAACAGGCTGGCTTAGCGAGCAGGGTTGGGGCCATGGGAATTGACCCCAGGCCAGGAGCTTCAGGAATCCAGGTGTTGGATCTGGACATGATGTACAGGGCTCGGAACTGTTAAAGCCCAGAGGCCACCAGGACCCAGCATGCAGTCTGACAAAACTGCATTTACTGACTTGATGCAGGGAGGGAGGCATTCTGGAAGAACCCGGGAAGGCGGCTCTGTGAGAGTGGATGGGGAGCATCTTGTGTAAGGTTCCGCTCCCTCTGAAGCACTCTGAGGAGAGTCTAAGGGAAGTGGGCATCAGCTCTGGATTGGTTGTTGTTTCTGAGTCAGAACTGGAAGAAGGTGGATGGACTAGGGATTGGATGCCACTGTGGAGACAGGGCAGTTTAACAGCCAAACATCCCAGTAACAGATGAAAATAACAAGTGGGTTTGGGAATTTATTGGTAAGAAGGAGGGGTCGTTATGGAAAGCTCCAGCTGCTACACGACTTTGGAGACAGCATTTCCTGTTCACTTGGCAGCTTTATCTGGGTCTGCACTCCCCAGTGGATCAACAACAGGGCTGCTTTCTTTCCTATTCCATCCACACGCTGATTTCCATCAGACAGGTTTTCACTCCTTCAGAACACGCAAGAGTACCATTAGTGTTGATCACTGGGCTGAAGGGTCTTGAAGCCAGAAGGGCCTTCCACTCTGGAGCGAGTCTCAGAGCGTGAGCTAACAAGAGCAGAAGGGACGGGGCAGAGTGAAGGGTTGTCCTGCCCACACAGTGCACCAGTGATGGTGTGTGGGAACCAGGGCTCAGGGCTGGCCTTCAGCTTTGTAGGTGCAGAAACTACGCCTTTCAGCAAACAGAGAGAATGGTCTAGAGGGATTCCATTACGAAGGATCAATGACTAAAACCAAATCCCAATGTAATATCTTACCGTTAGAAATAAAACTATCAATAAGATTGGACAAAATGATCTTATAGGCAGAACTATATGGTAAGGTCTGGCATAATTAGAAGGCTGCATTTCAAACATAGAATAGGTAAAAGTAGTTACAAGAATGAGAACGTTTATGGCACCAGGGTGAGATGGGCTGGCACACTCATCTTGCCCAGGTGGAACACAGATCATGGGGTTGGATTACTTGTCTTAAAATTCTGGCCCCACTTTTGTGTGATCTTGAATAATTTGCTTAACATCTCTGTGCCTTGGTTTTCCAATGTGTGAATACAAAATAATAATCTACTTCATAGGGTTGTCAGGAGGATTACATAAGTTAATATACACAAAATAGCTAGTACAAAGTCTGGCACATAACAATAAAAACATGTCAGTTCTTGTTATTCCTATTACTAATGTTATTATTACAGATTCACAATTCTGGTCACATTCTGTCCTGGCCAGGCTGGGATGGACACTGCCAATGTTTTTTTTTGTTGTTGTTAATGATTCTCATTTTACTAAGTTTCCTAGGTGATAAACTCTTTTTCTAATTAATGCCTTCATCTTAAAAATATGCTAAGTTTTTAATTTGGCAACAATAAAGTCTTATTGGATTAGGAGACTTTTTTTAAGGCAACTTCGTAAATCTCTGCTCTGATTAATTATATGTTGATGTTATCTGTGGATTAACTATTAATGGGGAGCTATATCTCCAAGTTCTTAGACAAGGGTGATGATGGAGTGGGCTGAGGTATAATTTTGGGAAAGTTCTGGGTCCAGACCTGGTTTTAAGAAGTCCATCTTCCCATCAACCTGACATTGTTTGTTTTTTCTGTTTGAAATTTTTATTCAGTTTCATTCATATGTAAGTCATCAGTTCTGCTTTTTATCTATTTTAATTATTGGACTAATTTTAAAGTTTAAAATTTATTTGAAGGACAAAATCTACCACTAAAGACATTTGAAAACCCACTGATCAAAAATGTGATCCTGTAATATACATGCATGTGTATGTACGTGTTATTATATATGGGGTCCTGCTGAAAAAGATGGGAAGGGGCTCAGATAGGTCTGGGTAGGAAACATTGACAACGAGGAGTCTTTCTATAAATGATTTTTTTTTTTCATAAAGAAACTAGAAAAAGCAAAGCAAGAGAAAGATCAGCTTTGCCAATTCACTTGGTTCTCTAATTGCATTTGTACCCCTATTTGACTAGTCTGATTGCCTGGGAATATGTAGAGATTTTTCACATATTTATATGTTGACTGCACAGATAACTGAGTTTAGAGGAGCAGATGGGGAAGAAGAATGAAAGAATATTAAAGGACAAAGATACCTGGCATTGGATTAGGTTCAAACTCGTGATTTCTCCTGGTATTTACTCCTGATAGTACTGTCTCACGTAATTCTTTTGACCAATATCAAAATTTTTTTTTGCTCCTTCAGGATAGATGTTAAGCAAACTAATATTTTAACCCCTTAAAATAAAGCTTTGGTTTATATTAAAATGTTCTAAATTCACAATTTTAAAATGCTGGCATAAAAATAAATCAAATGTAGAAAATCAAAAGAAAACGGCAGATTCAAGTTGAGATAATAGTTAAAGTTTTAACTGAAAAACCAAGTGAACAATGTAGACTCATATATAATGCAAAAAAGGATATTTTGAAATTCTGTGTTTAAAAATATAGCATAAAAAATAGTTTATTGGAGTAGTACATAAGCAATACAAGCAAAATAGTGAAATAATGAAGTTTAAAAATAAATTTTACTGACACATAAAATATTTTATACAAAAAGTAGCATTTTGAGTGATTTAACAAGTAAAGAAGGGATAGTAATTTTGCTTCTACAAAAAATCATGATTATATTAGAAACATCACCATGTAAACGTAAATGTTAAAGCCTATTTGTGAGAAAAATTCTGATTTATAAATAAGTCCAAATACAAAAAACCCTTGTCCTTTAACTAATTTTTATTAATTTGCAATTAGGTTTTGATATTGGTAAAAGTTTTGGAGTCATCTACTTGCAAATAAGTGTGTCTAAAAAAGGTAATCCCAGTATATTTGTGATTAACAAAATGACAGTGCATAATATAGGTGCTCAGTGGCCACAATTTAAATAAATATTTGGTAGGAGGTTTTTGTCATTAAATTCATGAGAAGGGGTCCTACTGAAATATTTAGATAGTGTTCTTTAATTTGTTTGCAAATGTACTTATTTTAATGTGCTTAGCATAATTCGAGCAGTCCTTCTGGTAATATATTTAAATTTTCAGCTTCCAATTTTATTAGTGACATGAGGCATTTCATTTTAGTTTTCATATTAACCACACAAAATGATTTTCCTTTTAATTTTTGGTTTTCTTGTAATTATCTTCTCCCTGTTTTCCTTGATAAACTTTAGTACTTTGATATGTCTAAGATAAAATTTTATCATAAAATTAGGATTTACTTTACCTATAGAATACCCACCAAAATCCTTTACTAAGAATATAATGAAAATTTTCAGCTTATTATGCTGAGATAAAGAAAAAGACATTGACTTGGCACCTTATTTTAACTGATTATTTTAACCCAATAATATTATTTTATGCAATGCTAACATGAATTTTCCCAAAGATTTTGATTATTTAGAAAGAAAAAGTATCAAGGTAGAGCAGTCTACAACCTGCTCTCTTCATCTTTTAGCGGACTTGAATTGATTGATGGATTTGAGCTTGTAATTTGATGTGGCAAATTGCTGTTGCCCACAAATGTCAGGGTATTTTATTAGCTTTTCTATGGGGGGAGTGACAACTATATATCCAGCAAACCAGAATTAAAGTTAATTTTCTGAGATCTCAGTATACTTATATCATATAAATAAAAGAATAAAGTTAGAATAATGGAAAAAATCCTATTAATAACAAAATAAAAGAAAATGTAATTTAAGGCCTAGAATAAACCTTGAATGAATCCATATGCTCATTAAATCACTTACTTGCTTTGATGGGCTACATTAGAGCTATGTCTTATCTGTTGTGGTATATTTATACAGGTTTTTCCCCACATTGCACAAGAAGTTACCTTTTTCCTTAATTATTCTCTAAAGCAAGGAAAACACCATATTTATAGAAGTTTTCTGTAAAATAAAGAATTCATTTTAAAAAATGTTTTTCTTTCTTAGTGTTTTATTTTTGAATGTTTTATTATGGAAATTTCCAAATATCTGTAAAAATAACGTCCTAGTATAATTACCCTGCAACTACCCATTAGGTAGCTTCAACAATTATCAATATTTTCTCAATCTCATTTCATCTATTCCTACAAACATAGTTTTTTTTTAAAAAACCTTTATTTTGAAATAGTTATAGACTCACTATAAGTTGCAAGAAAAATAAAACAACAATATACAAGGAGATTTTACAAGCCCTTCTTTCAGCCTCCTACAATGGTAGCATCTTACATAATTATAGCAAACTATCAAAATCAGAAAACTGACATTGGTACAATCCAAAGAGCGTTTCCAGATTCCACCAGTTTTACAAGCACTTGTGTGTGTGCGTGTGTGTGTGTGTTCTATGTAATTTTATCCCCTGTGTACCTTCATGGCGCCATTGCCACAATCAAGATACAGAACTATTCTGTTTGCCCTAAGTAGCTCCTTAAAGCCACCCTTGTCACTCTCTGTAGTCCCTAACCCCCAGAAACCACTAATCTCTATAATTTTGTTATTCATCTCTACAGTTGTGTTATTTTATGAATTTTACACAGATGGAGTCATGTAGTGTGTAAACTTTTGAGACTGGCTTTTTTCACTCAGTATAATTCTCTTGGGATGCATCTGAGTAGTTGCATGTGTCTAGTAATTTGTTACTTTTTATTGCTGTATCCTATTCATGGTACCACTGCACTAGTTTGTTTAACCATTCACTCACTGAGGAACTTTTGGGTTGTTTCAGTCTTTGGCTACTACAAATAGAACTGTTAAAACCATTCACATACAGGTGTTGTGTGAACATAAATTCTCATTTCTTTGGGATAAATGTCCAAGATCACAATTGCTGGGTCATATGGTAAGTGTGTGTTTAGTTTTAAAAGAAACCACCCACCTATTTTCCAGAATGTCAGTGACATTCTACATTCCCATCAGCAATATATGATTGATTGTTTCTCTGCATCCCCACCAGCATTTAGTTTTATTTCTTTTTTCATTTTAGCCATTCTGACAGGTGTGTAGTGATATATCATTGTGGTATTATTTGCACTCCCCAATGGCTATTGGTAATAAGCTAAAGAATTTATTTTTAATTTGAATATTCCCACCCAATTACTTGTGGTTTATTTTCAATTGGACTCTTTATCATAATGTTTTTATAAATATCTGCCACATTTATATTTGGAACAGGTTGATTTTCATAGTTAAAAGGAATTTCAGGTAATTTTTTTGTTTAATTCTGTTTATTAATATTTTATGTTTTATTCCTAAGCATTTTGTGTTTTCACATATTTCTGATTATAATTTATGTTTGATGAAGAAAATGTGGAAAAACAAAAGCTAAAGAAGGAAGTAGAAAAGGAACAAAAAAAATGACTGAAATCTCTTGCAGTAATAATCCCATACTTAAATTTATATATACACATATTTTTACAAAATTAAAATTATATTATATATAATATTTTGCTTGTTGTTTTTTAAAATCTGATCCATGGTAAATCATTATCTTTTTATATATCATTATTATTCTAAATTATTATTTTTATGGCAGCATAGAATATCATTGTGGTATTGTTTACTTGTTTACTTATTCTCTAAGGTTAACTTGTTTTCTCAAAGATTATGTATTATTTGTAGGGGTTACTCCCCTCTAACACTTTCTGTTTCTTTAAATGTTCAAGAGGATTAGTTGAATCTATGGGAAAATTTTCATCTTCTACATTGTTCTGCAAGCTTATTATTTATGTCCTATATAAGACAAACACAGAAAATTGCTAAATAATTGTGGAATATGTCAGTCGTATAGAAGCATTAATGTAGTGAAAATTCTGGAATGTCTGAAATAATCATATGATTAATATTAAACTAATAGATATATGTTTGACTCCATGAGAATAAAAACAGTAGCTTTTTTTCTCATCACTGTGTGGCATAGCACCTAGCAGAGTGCTTGACAAACAGTAGATGTAAAATAAATATTTTTCTGGTGAACAAAAAAGGTACTATATAGAGGTTTTGCATTTGAAAAAGTATATGTCCTGTATTCCACTTTCCTGGTTTGCTAAACTGGTTAAGGCAGGAGGGCCAGTAGCTCAGTTATGAAGCATCAAACTTTTGCTCTTCAATTTTCATTATTATTATTATTTTCCCTCAGCAAGACCTTTCAAGAATCTGGCTGCTTTTGTGTTGCTTTGGCCCTTCCTCTGAAGAACTAACTCACCTGAACTGGACCATCCACAGGTGTCTTCAGACTCTTAATTCTATCTCTCCTCTCCTCCACAAAACTAGCATTCAAGTTTCCACACTAATAGTAATAATGAAAGCTAGCTTTTAATGAGTTTTAGCAAAACGCTAGGCACCATTCTGAACTCTTCACATGTTTTATCTTATTTCTTCCTTTTTATGGCTCTCTCAAGGAGCTGTTATTATTATTCGCATTTCACAGTGAGGAAACTGAGACACAGGGTAGAAGAAAGTGGCAAAGGATCACTCATTCAAAGGGGCAGGCTCTACATTGTGTTTGCTGCCCTGCTCAACACCAGGGGCACCATCCACAATCAATCCTACTCGCCTGCATTTGAAGGCAGGCCTCCAGTGGCAAAGCTCGGAGTTACTTAATTCTTCCACAGTAGCCACAGAGCCCGCACCATCAGCCCGACAGTCTGTATAGCTATTGCTACATCACTGTGGGTTCTCTGCACTTGGCTTTGGCTGGCCTGTACCTTTGGAGACCTTTGGAGGATCCTGCTGCAGCCAGGAACATTTAGAAGGCTTCTTACCCAACTCTTGCTTCTGGGGAACTGATGTTTGTTTTTGAAAACAGTGTGATTTTGACCCCTCTGCCTTTTGCCTGCATTCTGACAGGTCCCCTAGACTTAAATTTGCATATTTCCTTTCTCCTATGGTGTGTTCATTATCCGTAGCACCTGCCCTTCAGTCAGGCTTTCTGCCATTTCTTGGGTTTATATTCAACATGTTTCTTGTCCCTGCATTGCATATAACTGGCTCAGTTCCTGGCTCTGGCTTGGCATCAGGCCATGTCTCTGTCAAACTGAGAACATTCACGGTGTGAGAATGATTGGAGCTAATTTAACCAAAAAAGAAAAAAAATCATGCAGATACATTAAGAAAATACTTTAAATTTTTAACAACAGCCATCTGTTTCCAATACTTTAACCTAAGGAGACATCTCAGTGTTAGGAATTTTACTCACATAGAATGAAGTAGAGGGGATAATTTTTGACATGCTTGCACCTTGGGCCATTTCTCTTTATCTTAGCATAGAGTTGGCCTTGTCCCTGGAAGTGGAAAAATAGAATATTTATATAATGTTTACATGGAATTATTGGTAGGAGTAATCTCCAAGATGGATCACGTCCAGATTGGTAGTCATATGCATGTTGCACACATTTGCATTTTCTTTATATATTTTGTACGCATTACTGACTCCTTTACTCATTTAAGAAACATACAATGAGCAGTTACTACCTGCCAGGACTTGCTTTAGGTGACAGGCATTTAGGACCCATATTTGTGTATAGAAGTAGCCCTGGAATTGCTTTGAAAGTGGGACAACAGACTCCTATGTTAAAGTTTCAAGGAAATATGACATTACCATGTCATTAATTATGTTACATATAGGTACCGTTTTTCCCAAGCTGATGTCATAGGAGTGCATGGGGCCTTTCCTGGCTGTCCTTTGTCCCCTGAATGCCGCACAGCTACCCAGCAGAGCAGAGCCGCGCTGTTGCACATCACACAGGCTGCAGTGGGACGGCCCCAGAGGATGTATTGGGTGGATTGTGAAACTGAAACAAGAACTGGTTGGGAGACTTCCCGGTGGTCCAAACTCGGAAGGAAGCCTGACCTAGATACTGACAATAGGAGTATAAAGAAAGAAATAGATGAAAAAGGAAGAGGTGAAATTGCAAAGGGTGTTTTTGGAGGGCAAAATAGATAAAGGAATTAAAAGTGAGGAGTTTCAAGCAAAAACCTGGTGAAATATAACGATGCTTTTCAAAAAAAAGTCTAGGAAGATAATGCACAAGCAGATTTGTACAGGTAGGTAGAGAGAAATTTTATTTTGAATCTGTTGTGAAGATGTTGGGGAACATCAAGGTCAAGACATTAATCTGGCCCTGGAGCTTAGAAGAGAAACTGGTCTAGAAATGTAGGTTAGGGAACAAAGTTATGTTTAATAATAATAGCCAACTTTCACACAGCACGTAATGTGTGTTAGACCCTATTCTCAGTCCTTGAAATACAGTAACTAATTTTATGGTCACAGTAACCTATGAAGTAGGTCTTATCAACATTCCAAATTTACAGATAAGGAAACAAAGGCTCACAGAGGTTGGGAGCCTTGCCTAGACTTCCGCAGCTAGAAAGTGGGCGAGGCGACTCTCGCCCATGAACACACTTTCATCCACTATGGGACACGGGCCAATTTGGGCACTAGCAGTTTTCTTCGAAGTGTTTGTCCAGGAGGAGGTGCAAATTGAAAGATGGCAGTGGCAGGGTGACACACATGGCAGAGAGAGTTTAACAGGGACAAAGGTAGTGGCGTGCCTTGCACCGTTTGTCCCCTTTGGAACCCGAGCTCGGTTGCCCCCTCCCAGTCAGTGCCCTGGATAGGACACAGAGCTACGAGTTGGCACCAGCGCTAGCGGTGAGGACGCCGGGGGGAGCAGCGAGAAGATAAACCTCTAGGAACACACATAGTTGAAGAACGCGGGAGAGCAAAATGAGAAAGATGCAGAAGGAGGCATCAGAAAGAGTGTGGGGACAAAAGAAATGGGCCGTCACGGAGCTCTGAGGACTGCGTGGGCCCAGGAGGAGAAGGAGACTTCTGAGGCCAGTGTGGAAGGACGTGGCCAGGACTGAGAAGAGAGTTGAACACAGGCGTTTGGCAGAGCCGCTGAGCTTGAAGGCTGAGGTTTGAATAGAGCTGTTTCTGCAGTGGGACTCAGGAAGACCAACTGCAAGAGAATAAATTACAGAAGTAAGATGAGAAAACGGAAGTATTAAGTTTAGACAGCTTCCTAGAGTGATTCCGGGTGTGGAAATGCTTAGGAGACTGAGGAATTTTTAACGCGGGGAGAGAGGAACAGAGGGTGAGGAAGGCTGTGAAGCGTGAGGCTTTTTCGGGATGCTGCGGGTGTGAAGCCACAGCCTCTGTGGCCTGGACTGGTTTGAAATGGAGAAATGCGGCGGGGCTGGGCCTTGGAGAGGAACCCTATTTATTGCCAACCTCATTAGGCACCACTAATAGTTATAAACAGATAATTTGCAAGAAGATGAAAGAATCCAAATTCATGTTGCCAATACTAAATATTTAACTAATGAAAAATATAGGCTTTGGATTTGCTGTGAAAACCTCAAACGATGAGTTAAATTTTAAATACTTTGTGTCCTGGAGATGATGTTTCAATCCCTGATTTTGCCAGATGGGGTGTGAGTCACAGCACAGGAAATGACACTGGATTTCAAATTATTTTGCTTACATAAAGGATGTGGACCTTCTGAAACCAGTCGCCCTGTAGATGAAGTGAAAACCCAAAGGGAGGCAATTAGAATGCCTGTGCTTCACTGAGCAGACCCGGAGCGCTGAATGAAAGCCGGGTCAGAGCTGTGGCAGGAAACCAGGGATGGCAGGGTGCTGCCAGCGCGGCCGCGAGCGGAAATATTTGCTTCTCTTGGTGCCTGGATGCAGATGCCAGATATGAAGACCAGTCAGGGAGATTCCTGCAACTGTGCAGACTGTTCAGGGAGGGGAGGGGACCTGGCGTGGCTGCAAATACATCAGGCTTTCCTGATTTGATCTCCTTTTACCATGTCTTCTTTTGAAGCACCTGTGCTAGATTAGATGAATTTAAAGCTTTATAATAAAATATTGATTGTGGTCTCTTGGGGGTTACAATTTTGAGAACAAACAGCAGTTATCAAGTCATGAGTGTGTGAAATAAAGAGCTAACCCTATGAACTTAGGGAATAAAGGGCATAAGGCCGTTTTCAAGACGGGTGTGGCAAGGAGCACATCTGCAGAAACGCTCCAGGCATTTCACCCTCCCTCTACCTCCAGCACTGCTGCTCACCTTCCTCCTCCCTGCTTCCCTCACTTCTGCTGTACACCTGAACAGGTCTCCCTTTTCCAGAAAAAATTGTTTCTGTTGACTTTATCTCCGTAGTTTCTGATCAATTTCTTTCCTTTAACTCTCAGACTTTTTAATAAATTGCACATTTCTCTGTCCAATTTTCCACCATTTTTGTGTTTCCCCCTTTCTAAATAACATCTATGGCCCTACTGCTCAACTGATACCATGGTGTCAAAGGTCAAAAGTAACCTAACTGGCCAAACCCAGTGGCTTGTCCTCTTTCTTATTTGGGAGATGCAAATCCCAGAAACAGTGTGTGCGTTTTACATGGTAATTCACCCCACGTGCTTGACGGCTATTTTATTGGTTTCCCTAGTTTCATTCTTCTCTGTCTTGCTCTCTCCCTTAATCTACTCATATCTGTCTCTCTGTCCTTTCTATCACCTCTCTATCCATATATTGTAATTCTTTGACCGCATTGCAGCCGCCGCCGCCTCCTCTTCCTCCTTGTACTTTACACCGTGGCTGTTCCCTGCTCAGCTCTTCGTGCTCAGCCCAGGACTCCCCAGGAGTCTCTCTCATGCTCACCTCCTGCTCTGAAAGATAAAACCCCTTGATCCTCGGGCTGTATCGGTCTTACAGATATATTTGTTTTGGCTTGGATAGTTTTCCTTAACAGTGACAAATAGTTTTCAAATTGGGATGTTTTTATGTTTCTCTTGAAAACTTTGAAAGTCTGGAAATACTGGGCCTGTGTTTCTACCTGACAACCAGCTGAACAGCCTCCTTCCAGACGGAACATGGTCCCTGCAGCCCGCCCTACAGTTCCCTCCTGCAGGCTGTCGGTCATTCAGACTTTTTAACTGGGCCTACAGATCCTTTTCACAACTGCTGTTGTTGCTGTTGTTGTTGTTGTTTGCTAAGTATTAGCTCATTGTCATCAGCCATGTGAAAGATATTTATGGATTATTAATAATATATTAGGTCTGGTTAGTCAAATTTTTTATTAAATTAAAATGAAATAGGAGTATTTTAATAATCCATTGTTTTGTTTTATTGTGCAATATAACATATTGTCTCTCTAGTTAAATTAAGTACTTAAATGTTAGTTTATTAAGAATCATAAGTATTATAAGACACCTCTAAAATTCGATATTTAAGCATAACTTTGCCTTTTTTAAAAAATAAACTTCATTTTTAGAACAAGTTTAGCTTCACAGCAAAATCGAGTGGGAAATACAGAGTTCCCATGTGCCCCATGTCCCCACACACGTATAACCTCCCCCACTGGGCACGACCTGCACAGTGCACAACAGAGTGGTCTGCTCCTCACAACTGATGAACCTACACTGACGTGTCATTATCACTCAAAGAGCACAGTTTACATTAGGGTTCTCTCTTGGTACTGTACACTCCATGGGTTTTGACAAATATTTAATGACACATATCTACCATTGTAACACCATTCAGAATAGTTTCACTGCCCTAAAAATTCCCTGTATTCTGGTTATTCATCCCTCCCTCCCCACTATTCCCTGGCAACCACCGATCCCTTTGCTGTCTCTGTAGTTTTACCTTTTCCACAATATCACATAGTTGGAATACCATGTAGCCTTTTCAGACTGGCTTCTTTCACTTAGTAATGTGCATTTAGGTTTCCTCCATGTCCTTTCATGGCTTGTGAGCTCATTTCTTTGTGGTGCTGACAAATAGTCTATTGACTGAATGTACCACAGTTTGTTGGCGTATTTACCTACTGAAAGTCATTTTACATGTTTCCAAGTTTTGGCAATTATGAATAAAGTTGCTATAAACATTTGTTTACAGGTTTATGTGTGGGTGAAAGTTTTCAACTCATCTGAGTACATACCCAGAAGCAAAGTTGCTGGACCGTATTACTGTACTTTTTCATTGCTCTCTTTTTGATCACAGACTTGCTAAAGAGCAGAGTCGTGGGACAGGTGAGCCATAGGGGCTCTGACAGTGAAAAGTCCATTTCAGAGGGGAGAAGGCAATCTGGAATTGCACTTTGTGGAGTTAGACCTTTCTCTCACCAGACACTAGAATGCCTATTTAATTCAGAGGTAGAATACAACCCACGTTTCTGCTAAAACACAAAGCATAAAAGTGAAAGTAATGGTGAGCTTTTAGAACACACTGTTGCCAAGATTTATATGGTCCATGACGTTCCTCATTAATTTTTAAAAATTTATTTATTTGAATAAACTTCTGTCTAAAAACTTCAGAAGTCATTGCGTGGGTCCAGTAGGAATCAGCAAATAATAAATCATACCACATCTCATTTAAAGTTGCTATTGGCCCATGTTGGCCTAATAAAATATTTCAGGATTCTAAACAATATTTCCTGGCTCTGTGTCAGATTTTACTACTTAGTGTACAAATGGGGAAACCTTTTCTACCCATTTGTGGTTTCACAGCAAAGTTTCATTTTCAGTAATGAGAGATATATATAAATAACATCTTGCCAATTCTTTGACCTCCCTTTATGGTCTGAGATTTCTTATTGGTTTTATTTTAGAAAAATGACAGAGAACTCTTCTTAGACTTTAACTCTAGGAAATGTCTATATGATAAATACATTCTCATGTTGATATTTTCAAAAAGTGATATTTGAAATTACCATAAGCTCTAGGATAGGGTAGCATCTCATGAAGAGATGAGACTTGATAGATGTGAATCTTCACCTACAGTTACCACTAAAAGCAGGATGAGATATGTTTCCCATCACCACTGAGAAGTCGTATAACTTGCCCTGTTTGTATTTGGCTCTGGAGCTTGAAATGATAACATTTATGTGGCATCTGTTGATGTGCGAGTGTAAGGCCACTGTTGGAAGGAAGTTAACATGCAGAAAAGATTCTGAGGTTTAGATAAAATCATTGGAAAGAGTGTTCCTTACTTAGCTTTTCCATTAAAGTTGAATAAATGCTTTCTTAAGGCTAAAGAGATTTATATTCCAATAGTTTGTGGTATGGTTTAAAGTAAAACCTCTCTAGGAGGCAATGACACAGTGAAGATATCTACAGAAGATTAGTATTGGGAGGGACGTTCAATGCATTTGATTTAAATCTCTTGGTTTGCTAAAGCCCACAATGGTGAGGTGATTTACCTGTGGTCACCCTCTACCCACTGCCGGCCCAGAGCAGAGCCAGTGTTATCACTAGACCCAGATGTGAAATCGGGAGACCATGAAAGAACATAGATTGAGATTTTCAGACATTTAGGAGTAATATTGGTATTGATCTAATTCCTGAGATAATTGGTTAAGTGAATTTGTATCTAGAAACACTGCACTGAGGCCCAAAGTATATGAGAGAAGCAGGAAAGCTTCTACTCCCAGATTCAGAACACTTACTAGGATAAATCCTTATTATTTAGAGTCTTTAGAGCTTGCTTCATATTTCATTTGCTAAACTGGTAACTGTATCTTCACAGGTTAAGAAGAATTAAAAGCATAACCATGTTTTCTGAAGTCACTACCATTTATTTACTGCTCAAAACCAAATGGCCAATTGAACACATGAAAACAAAAATCTAAGACAATTTTTTAAACAAATGTTTTTACATGTGCTTTGGTTAAGAAAACCCGACAAACAAACACTTGCCAATTGTGCTCCCAAGGTTTTATTCATTTGTTTATTTTTGGCAACCTCTGTTCACATTTATTTTCCGCTGGGCAACTGTGAACAATGGTACTCTTAAAAAATATTTCCAAATGCAAACACAGCTGTTGTTTCCACCTTTCCTATTAATTTCTATGTTAATTCTTTTTTAAAAAATTGTTCAGACCACATTGTTTAACTGACAAATACTCCACAGCATAATCTTTGAGTAATCTCTCATGCTTTCTATCCTAGCTTTCTTATTACTCTCAAAAACCAAAGCAGCAAGAAAAAAATAATAGAGGAAAACAGCCTGCATTTATTTGTTATTTGTTCTTTGTTTGAAAAACCATATCCTTAATGATGATTTCTTGCTAGACACAATATTATGAAAACAAAGGAAATGTATATTCTATGTTGGTAAAACAGTTCAGCTTTGAAGGGAAAAATGGATAAATCAGTGACCAGGCCTCACATGGAGCATAAAGAGTATTTTAGAGCTGCCTTGACAGGAAAGATAAAGCACACTTTACTCAACTGAGGGGACCAGGAAGGCTTCTAGTAGAGATAATGCCTGAGCTGGGACCCACACAATAGCCACAGGTGCTTCACAGAGAAGGAACAGTGTGTCAAATGCCTAGAGACATGGGCTGCCTTAAATTTGAAGTGTTGGAGTCAGGAGTGCAGGGAGAATACACAGGAATGACAATTTAGAGGAGGCAGGTGCAGTAATGTACAGGAAATGCACGCCTGGATGCAATTAACTTCAGCCAGGTCCACAGGGAATGGATGTCTGAAAAGGACAGAGAACCGGGCAAGCACAGAGTGAAGTTAAACAGAAAGTCGTTCAACGCTTAAAAAACTTCCGTGAATTTCAACATATCTGGGCAAATAATAAAGGAAAACTGCTTTGATGGACACACGCTTAAATGTTTAAATTAAAAGTTTCCAAATAGTATGCCAACAGTGCAAAACATATATACACAGAGATAAGTAAGAGCAAGCCCGGAATTAAATTTTAATTTTTGGTGTAAGATAAAAGAGGGCTTTTAATGTAAAGGGAAGGATTATTTAATATTTGTTGTTGGCCCAATAAATTATTTTTGTGAATTAATAGACTATTTTTAGAGCAGTTTTTGATTTACAGAAAAATGAGCAGAAAGTGCAGAGGGTTTCCCTACCCCTCTCTAGTCCCTCATCCCGTTTCCCCTATTAGTAATATCTTGCCTCAGTGTGGTGCATTTGTTACAATTGATGACCTTGAGTTTGGTGATGACTTTTTTAGATACACCAAAAACATGATTCAGGAAACAAAAAATCGGTTAAGTTGGATTTCATTAAAATTAAAAACATCCGCCCTGTGAAGACACTATAAAAAGAATAAAAAGACAAAGTCACAGACTGAGAAAAAAGTAGTTGCAGAACACATACGAGGATGTGATAAAGAACCGGTATCCAAAATATACAAAGAACTCATAAAACTCAACAAATAAAAATAAAGAACCCAATTATAATATGGGTTTTTAAGATCTGAACAGACACTTCACCAAAGAAGATATACAAATGGAAAACAAGCATAAGTTATTTTTAAAATAGGTCACTTCACATCCTAGAAATAATAAATTTGAAATTGATAAAAGCTTTTAAGATGAAACATAAAAATAAATAAATAAAAAGTTGTTTTGTTAGTATGCAATGAGAAAAGCCTTTCTCAGCCTAAACATAAAAGAAGACACAATAAAGCAAAAGATTGACAAGTTTTACTGCATAAAAAATTACATTTTTTTGTCAGAGACCACAGTGATATTGTACTGCAGTATTTTTACAGAACATTGCCCTTATTTTCACTGACAGAACTCAAGAAATATTTGCATTCTGAGATTTCAAGACAGGAAAGCCATCTAGGCCCTAAAGCAGTTTCTTTCTGCTGAAGCCAAAGTAAGTAAAAGTCCCTTGTGTGTAAGAAAATCCTTTCTAAGCCACGTTTGCCATTTTTCTGACATCCTTTCTGTGCATGTGAACTGCAGTCTTGTATTTTGGAACCAAACCAAATGTTTAATTAAAAAGTGAAATGAATATTCCTTTATATCTAACTTCTTTCATCTCAACCCCAAAGAAGCATGAGTGGGAGGGTGACAAGACGTTAAGTTAAAAAGCAAGAAGCCCAGACGTCTCCAGGGATTCACAACCCCCACATTTATCCCCAAGCAGCACAGCTGTGCGTCCCTCAAACAAGACTGTGCACAGAGGTCTTGTAGATGGCAGCTCGGCAACCAGGGTTATCGACTCTTTACATAACACCCAATTACTTTTCTAATTTAACACACATTTCAAAAACTCTGAGACTTGGCACCTCCCTCTAATATTATGAGCTAACAATCGACATTCGGGGTATTATTCTGCACTAGGAGTAGGTGTGCTCAGTGTCAGTGTGCTTCCTCTTTTTCTAAGCCTTTTGTTCTATAAAAGATGTTCCTGGGCATCAAATTCAATTTCTGCAAAATGTACACAGAATTCTGTGGTTCAGCAAAGCACTGATCTGTTTTTCACCTAGAAAATTTCATCACAGATTTTGACACGGTGCTATCTTTTGCAAAGTGGTGCATACTGTAGGCCTAAAACTTTACAGATATTGTAATTACATATATTATGATATATATTATAGTAATTGCATACACTGATAATCAAATATTACTATAGATTTTTTCTTTTCTCTCAACTCATATTTCTCAAGGCAAAATTATTCTTAAATATATTTTTCTTCTAAAGATTCTTTACAGACTATGTCAAATTTTGCCTTTAAATGTAAGAACATCTCTGAGTAATGGCAGTGTAATCTAACCATGAATATTAAAGGGGAATATAGGACACTGAGTTTGTTTTCAACATAATCTTATTTTTGGAAAAGGAATTGGTTGGTACATGAGGAGACATCTTTTAATACTTCAACATGGGACTTAAAGCCACCTTTAAAATATAGAGTATAAAATCAGAGTATACTGTCTTGATTTTAACTGTCCATCTCAAAGACCAAAATTCAGAGAATTATTTTGTTAAAAAGGTCCACAACACAAAAGCCTGAAGGCTAAATAAAGACCAAAGCTATGGATTAGGCCTGAGGTCTTATAATTTCATTAATATTTTTAAAAGTAGAAATAGTTTGTTTTTAATTTAAAAAACTAAATGTAATCAAATTATTTTTTAGAAAGTTACAGTCTTCTCTTTAGAAAGGAAAAAATAATTTTTAAATTGGAAATGCCCTCGTATTAATTGAAAACATCATTAACATGAAATAGTTAAAGTTGAGTGAAATAATGCCATTACTTGCATAAACATTCACATCTAATGTCTTATATGAACTAAACAACTATAAATATTATTAGAGTCCTTATCCAGTTGAAGAAAATCAATTTTAAGAAAATGTTCTGAGAGACCTTTTTTTCCCTCTATATTGAACTTCCAAAACTGTTTTATATATAAATTCTCTAAACACCACCACCTGCTATGAGGTAGAAAGAAGAAATATACCCTTTTCTTACATGCATATTTTGTTTCCAACTAGGAAAAAAACCAATTTAAAAAATTTTCTGCAGTTTTTTTCTTTTTATTTACTCATTTCAGGACTCTACAAGTTTTTGAAACACGATTTTTGAATGATGCTTGTAAGACCCAAAGGAAGACCGAACTGAACTGAATAAACAGGCGAGTATTTGTTCTTCTCCCAGCCTCCCCCTCATTTCAAAGACTGAGTCATTGAAGGGCAGTTGGTTATTCAATCCTTATCTTTAGGCGTTCACATGCTGAACTATTAGATGTTTTCCTTGGCTTTGCAAACATCAGCTTTCACCCTTATCTTCCTAGTATTTCCTGGGAGACTGAACCCTTCCAAGGAAGGCTTCCTCTGTTTACCCATAAATGTGTGAATTTTGCCATTTTGTGTACTCCCAAGTTAAAGTAAAGATCAATTTTTGGTTTCTTTGCTTTCTACAATAACTGTAAATCACCAACAACCTTCAAAAGGCTCTCTGATAATCTAAAAAAATACAAATACAAAATCTGAAGTTTCAACATAGTTTATATTTTGTCTGGTTCCCTAAAACAAAAGGAAAAACAAAAGAAATTTGTCTCTGAATTACTAAAATAATCTAATTATGAACTGACAAATATATAATGCATATTATATACATGTGTGTAAAGAAATTTTAGATCATATTAGGAGCTTCACAGCTGCATTTATGTATTTATCCAACCACTCAACAAAGATTGATTGAATATAAAATGCTACATAGTGAGAGAATCAAAGAAACAGTCATGTGAAATAGATGTAATGAAACATAGTAGGCAGTGAAGCATTAACTCTGCAGGCCCAGGCTGCACAAGCCCTGGACATTCCAAAGAAAGTCCTGTTTCAGGGGGACTGGACCTTGCCTGGCTCCTGGGACATACCTTCTCAGTCCCTGGAATATTCTGATGACAAAGGTATTGGTCTTGGGCCTGAGGCCTTGTACCATGCTGTGTCAGATAATTTATGCTACCAGTATAACTTCTGGTGAATGCTTGAGGCCCTGGGCCACATGGTATCATTCAACCTGGAAAGGGCTAGAGATGGAGTAGCTAAAGTCAGCTAGGTCAGTGCTACCCGCCTCCCTGACTAAGCCCCACAGACAGCCTGGACTCCAAGGCACCAAGCACAGTTTCTGATTGGATATAAGGCATTAACTACTATTTCTGGTTTGGGGAATGCCTTTTTTTTCTTTTCCCTTGCCCATGTAAATATGATCTATGTGGCTTCTCCTCTCTATTCTACTGAGTCTTCCTAATCTATGGATGTTCTCTGCTCTTCACAACCGCCTGTCCCCATTTTGAACCTCTGTAATGTTGCTTTTGTCCCATATCATCAGTGTCCTATCCTCAATTACATAATATTATTTTCTTACAAGGAACCATTATTGAAATGATTTGTTCACACATCAATTTTCCACAACTAGATTATGAGCTCCCCAAGGGCAAGTAAATGGGCCTTGCTTAATGTGTGAACAAATCATTTCAATAATGGTTCCTTGTAAGAAAAGAGCTATGAACAGAGGGCTATAAACTTTGGAAAAAGAAATACTAATTAGGTGTAGGAGAATAAGACCTTCTTTCTAGGTTCCAATCCACCTGTCTGACGCCAAAACTCATGTTCACAATCAGATAGGTGGGTTAGATTCCCAACTCTACCACTTACTAAGACATGTTAGGACAACTTACCTAAGCCCTATGGAAGTCTATTTTTCTCATATATAAAATAGAAATTCTTTTATTTACCAACTCACATAAAAAACTGTCATACAGTGATGTGCAACGAGCACTCAATGAAAGTTTGCTGTTACTATTATTACACACAAAAATGAATAAAATTTAAGTAAGAAATATTTGACAGTGGAATAGATGGTACATATTTGAGAAGGGGGAAGAATCAAAGTTACATTAAAATGTCAAAAATAGGGGGCTGGAAGAATGTATCATACTGTGAACTCCGAATTCTGATAGGAATTTTACTCTGAATTTTTATGTTCTGAGAAATCATGCCATTGTTTAAATAAATACAATATGAATTTTTAGACCATTTTTTGAGGTATGATCAATATACAAAAAGCAGTATACAGTCAATGCATATAACTTGATGAAATTTTGAATGAATGAAATAATCCGAGAATTATCTGTTCTCTCATCTAGTCATTGTTTTGTTTTTCACTGAGGATTTATCCTACAGGACACACTTTGAATTTTTTATTAACTACATTTTGGTATACAACCTTTTACTTTTAACATTTACACTTTTAATTATAGCGTTAAAGTCAGCATCTGATTTATGATTTTTTTATAAATTTCTAACTTCTATCCTTGAAAGGATGTGGAACTTTGGTAAAGTAACAGAGTCTTCAATTTATATTTTTTTAATATAAAGGGAAATACCATGTGGCATCCTGGTTTATTAAATATTTCCTGGTTTTCTTGATTTATTAAATATGTACATGTTTTTAATATATATCATGAATCAAATGGTATAATTATGTATATGGCTTTCTGTTTACTTTTTTTGCTTAGCATCCTTTATAATCCTTAAGGTTGTCCAATTTTTCCTTTGGCTCTTTCTGCACCTTTCTTTTTCAAGCACTTGTTATACATATCTTAGCACCTGCCTGGTTCTCTGTGCTCTGGGGGACCCTTTATCACAGAAGATGCTGATGAACAAAGCAACTCAGAGGAGATCTGTCAGATCGCTGTTTGCACTGGCACATCTAATGTGCTAATACATTCCTTAGGTAAGGAGCTTCAGTCTGTTTCCACCAACCAGAACTTGGAATGAAATCCTACTCCATACCTGCAGTGATGCTGTGGCTGTTGATTAAATGGAGCATTGGGGAGTGTCTTTGTGTGGGCTGCCATAACAAAATAGCCTAGAGTGGGTAATTTATAAACAACAGCAATTAATTGCATATATTTCTGGAGTCTGGAAAGTCCAAAATTAAGGTGCCAGTAGACTTTGTATCTGGTGAGGGCCTGTTCCTCATAGATGGTAATTTCCAGCTGTGTCCTCGCGCCGCAGAAGGGGATAAGGTGGTGAGGGCAAAAATGGTCGAAGTGGAAATCAGGGTTGTAGGAAATGGAGGACCCGCTTAAATGTGGGGCTCAGGAGCAACAAATCTGGGGGGAATGGCTGCCAAGGACCCCAGAATCAGTGTCTAGAGCAAATGGTCCAAGGCACTTCCTGCATACAGGTAGGCCAAAAATTGCCTCCCCTTGGTGGCCTACCATATCACTGTATGACAGTTTCTTTATGTGAGTTGGTAAATAAAAGAATTTCTATGGAAATCTTACAAAATCTTCAATTTTTAGTTGTCTTGTCCATTCAACTTCAGGCAGACACAGGGGTGGAGAGTGTTTATTTGATGGTTCAGAGGCACAGTCCTTGAGATGACATAGGAAAAACAAGTTGGATTAATCTGGGAAGGAGCTTTGAGTTGTGAAAAATCTCTTTGTATTATATTTTTTGGAGCTTCTTGTAAAGTGTTGTTTTTGTTTTTGTTTATGTTCAGAGTGTTTTCTCAGTTTTCCTCCCTGTTTTGGGGTGATTAGTCAATGTGCAAGTGGGGTGATAGTGTGGAAATCTGCTTCTTTAAATTGCTCTATCAATTTCACTTATTTCAAGTTTTTCATTTGCTTATGTTCATCTTGTATTGTACTTTACTGATGATGTTGCACAGTAGTTTCTTGTAGATTTGACTCCCCCACCAAAACTTCACTTGAAATCTTTGACTACTTTACCTTTCTTAGGAATTTTTATTATTCTTTTCATGTATTACTTCAATACATTCTTTCAATACGTGTATGAATCCTTGATATATACTGTAACACATGTTGCTGGCCATTTGAATTTTCAGAGCAGGTCACATTATTCTATGTTGACATCAAAACAAGTGAATCCTGGTGACATTTCTATTATAAGTAGAAATGATAAATATCACGTTAAAATCTGTACAATTTTGGCACCTGGCATAGATAAGTATTTTTATTATGAAGAGACTAAGGTTAAAAAAATTTCACCTTAACTTCCTTAATTTCCTTGATTTGAAGTAACTTTAGTGTCAGGGTTAAAAAAATACTTCTCCCGAGGAACTATTGCTACTCCATATTCTTCCATTTCTATGTAAAATGTATTAAAACTTTCATGATCTACCAACCAAGGGATAGCAGCATATTCTGTCCTACTTGTGGTTCTTAAATGTTGCTATAAAATCAAACTATTGAAATCCATAATAAAAATTTCATTATCTTCTCCTAATTCTTATGGCATAATTTTTTATGATTAATAAAAGTAAAGGACCAATGAATTGCTCCTTTATTTAAAGGACCAAATTTATTTTATCAATATTGCATTTAGTAGGGGAAATAGCTATATGAGAGCAAATAAAATCTTTGGAAAGTCAAATACTTTAAACCATCAGTAAGATTCTTATATGATTTAGCAATCAATATTCTAGAACAATTAAAATAAGTAACTGGCTGGCTAATAAAGGTCAGATGATTCTTCTTTACCTCTGCCTTATGCCATGGAAATGCACTGATTAATGCAAATAAGAAACAAATTGCTGATGTGTTTTACAATTCAAAGAAGAAAATGGTAAACATTCTGGTGAACTGCAGTGATTTTTGTTTTAATTTAATCCAACCCTAACTCATTAAAATTTAGTTGTAATTACTTGAGGGAAAATGGAGGCTACTATGCCCAAAAGTTTGATTCCATCCAACAAATATTTACAGGTGCAAAACGGATACATGACCATGCCTCCCCACTCATAAACCTTAATAGCTGGAGAAGAAAAAGACAGCAACACTTAACTGCTACATGGCAGAATGCAATTAATACTGAAAATGTGCTCCTGTAAATCTTTACAGCCACAACACATCCTCTGTTACGCTGGTTAAGAGTGGTTAATCCACTTAAAATTGTGTGCCTGTCTCCTTTTTTTAAAACTAGTCACTATTAAAAAAAAAAAAGAGAATAAAATGAAACGTAAATAGATTTCTATTTTCAGCAATCGACCTGGCTAGATAAATTATTAAAACTCCAATAATAAAAAACAGAGTTTCTAGTTAAAATAAACATACAAAAACACTATTATATGTTTTAATAAATAACTGAGCTTACGGAAGAGTAAAGGAGGACTCAAATGTGCAGAGAAGTAATTAAAATAATGGGTAATTTTAAGAATGAGAGTGTAAGCAAAACACTTTGCAAACAAAGAAGAGGGAAAGGCCCAGTAGTGGAAGGAGACAATTATTTTAGAGGTGTATTTGCGTGGTATTTGGTCAAAATACACACACAAACACAGGCACAATTACGTGTTAAAATGAGTATGTCTTATGATTCTGTAACAAATACATGATGATGTGATTATAGTTAAAAGTATATAAAAATTGGCATGTCTTCCTAAATTTTGAGCAAATTTTCTCAATAAAGTTTTTACCTTAAAATACGAACCTTTTCAGAAAACAAAGCAAATTATTTTAAAACAAGTGAGAATTATTGTGTCTTAGCTGCAAGGGTCTAATGGTCCTCAACTCAATTCTTTCTATTTTTTTTTTTTGCATATGGTTACTCTTAAGCTATTTTTTCATTAATTTCTTTATTCATTTGAAACTTTAATTAAGTAGCATAGAAAAGTTTCAAACTTTCAGTGCTTCAGCTCAACTATCCTCAAATACTCATGTATGAAAGGAAAATGAAAGTCTGTCTTATCTCTCAGGCAGAACATATGTCTCATTTATGCATTGCAGATACTAGAGTAAAAGTCGACTCTGGGCTACAGATGGTCAGACACATTTGTTCACAGTGACATGCTGTAAACCTAGGGAAGTTAGGATGTTTTCTTGCATTGCTTGGTTATGATCCATTACCAACAAAATCAAAGGTTAACTTGAATGAAAATTTCACTTCTAGAAAGCTGTCCTTCAGAAATAGTAACATGCATACACATGTGTACATGTACGCAATGTTCATTGGAGCATTATGTGTAAAACTAAGGAAGCTGTAAAAACCTAAATGCTGCTTAATGATCAATGGTTAAATGAATTATTTTACATATATAATATGGAATATAATGCAGACATGAAAAAATATTAAGATAATTCTGTATAAAGTGATATAGAGGGGTGCCAAAGAAATATTTTTGAGTCAGGATTTTATACAATCATTACTTACAATATGATACACATATACATATACATATATACTTTTTATATATACACAAAGATAATATCAGATTATTAATAATAATTATTCTTAATATTTTTTTTTTTTTGAGACAGAGTCCTGCTTTATTGCCCAGGGTAGAATGCAGTGGCATCATCATAGCTCACTGAAACTTCAAACACTTGGGCTCAAATGATCCTCCTGCATCAGCCTCCCAAGTAGCTGGGACTACAGGTATGTGCCACCATGTCCGGCTAATTTTTCTATTTTTTGTAGAGATGGGGTCTCGAGGCTGGTCTCGAACTCCTGAGCTCAAGCAATCCTCCTGCCTTGGCCTCCCAGAGTGCTAGGATTATAGGCATGAGCCACCACACCTGGCCATATTCTTAACAATTTAATGGGTAATTTTCACTTTATATTTTATGTGCTTTTATATTGTGCAAGCTTTTGAAATGAGTATGTATTGCTTTTGCAATTTGAAAATGAAGACAGAAACAAACAGTTTATGACTGAGCAGGAAAAATAATTTGCATAGCTGGAAAACTGTTCTTTCAGAACTACTTTAAGTATGGTAGACTGTTATTTCAGAACTATTTTAAGTATGTAAACTGTTCTTTCAGAACTATTTTAAGTATGGTAGAGTGACTTCACATTAAATTGAATGATGTGAAGTCACTCTTATCCAAACCCTGTTGATAAAGCTATCCATCCTACCTGAGAAGCTGAAAGAGAAACTCATGAATCTCTAGATTTTATGAATTATGGCATGTGTGTGTGCATAACATCATTTATTATTGTGACCAAATTACCATGTGCCTCTAAAGTTTCACTGTAATCATCAGATTAGCAATTTATTAAAATATGGATTATATTCCTTCCCAAAGTATTTGAGGAGTTAGGAACTTAAGAGTGAACACATTTTAGTTGCCTTCTAATAGTAATTATTTATTACCATAACTTTTTATAAAATTAAGACACATACATAAGAAAGTGCTTTTTCACCATGTACTTTTAGAACTGTGGGGCAGTAGTAGCAGGTGAGCTAGACAGGGGAGGGCAGGGTTTGTGGAAGCCTGGCAGGGGGTTGGCTGAAGTGAGGTGGGGGCGGGGAGGAATAGTTGATTGGAGGATAATTGCAGCACAATTTCTGTTGTATATTTCTCTAATATTGGGGTCTTGTCTACAAAGTGTCCAGGACATGGATATTATATCAGTTTCCAGGATGACTTTTAATTGCTAGGAAATTATTGATAATGTTTTACATATTGGTATCATTCATGGATGCTTTTGATTTTTGTATCCATTATAGAAATGTTAGGAATGGGGTCTCTAATCAGTGTACCATTTGGGAAAAAATATTTCTCTGTTGCTATTTGAAGAATTACAGCTCTCCTTTCATAGGGGTATAGGGGATAAAATGAGAATACAACACAAGTATAGTACCCCTCCTAAAAAATGGGGTATCCCTGTGACACTTTGAAGTTATTCAATTCATTTATGATAGTTCATTCTACCGTGTGTGTGTGTCTATACTAATATATATATTTTAATGGTGATGGGGAAGATAGAAGAATATGTTTTTGCCTCTCCAATTATTAAAATACTAGTCCAGAAGAAATAATTCATTACCCTCACCTGTATATCACTGCGAACTTATTAACAATACTTGTTTTGCCATCCATCTAGTGCTAAAACACAAGCTCCAGATGACACTGGGGAGAAACAGAAGCTCTCTACTCAAGTCAGCTGCTTTTCCTTTTCAACAAGGAATTTGTCTTTTCTTTTCCTAAGCACTGCTCACTTTTCTACCTTCCCTGAAATGCCTTCATCCTTTCTTTCCTCCTGAACAAGCATACCTTCTTCTTCAAGTTGAAATACAGCATCCTCTAACAAGCTTTCTTTGGCTTTGACTTCCATCTTACATAGATTTCTCCTTCTGGAACACCAGAGTATTCATTATGTGCTTTGCTCATGAACAGTAGACTTCTTTGTCTTTACACTGAGCAATATTTTTACGAGTGTAGGTCTGGCTTCTTCAGCGTGAGGTTCCTTGAAAGTAGGAACCCATAGTCTCTAACATTGGGGCTTTGGACATACCTGGAATTCAACAGCAAATTTATCTGTTTGCTTTATTAACTTAGAATACAGGGATGTTAATTTTAGGAAGCTACTTACAAGTCATGCTGTGATTATACTTATTGTGCAGTGACTGTTCTCAGCTTTTTCCACGAAAATTAAAATAAAATGCAATGCAAGCATTTTAAATTACTAATTCAATCAAAATAAATTTATATTGTAATATAATTCCCACAAATGATCATTGTTTATCTGAACAAAATAGAACATATGCCTCATAATATACAGCAGCACTGCCTGGGAGAAGGAAGAGGCAACACAAGAAAAAGGAGGACCATGGAAACAACAATTTGTTTATGAAAAAGAGACTCCAAAAGAAAGCAACAGAACCACAGAATCAGACTGTCTCAGATTTGGATTCCTGCAGTCTCCACTGACACTCAAGACAGCAGACACCCTTCCACCCCGCGCCGCCCCCAGTGGTTTGTTCTGACTTACACACCAAATTCTATTCAAAGAATTCTTCACACTCTCCCCACGTCCAAGTAAAAAACAAAAGTGCTACTTCTCCCAGCCATCTGGTTGCATTGGTGGATGGCTCTGGCAGTGAGAAAGTGGCCCCGCGTGTCCCTGCATATGCTCCCCGTGTTGTGTGTATGTTTCTCCTTGCCTGCCCTCTGGAGTGCAACGAACCAGGGCATCATCTCCCCTCAGCCTTCTCGGGGGGCCCTTCCAGCTCCCTCACCACCATTGACAAGAGACTATTTCCTCATCCTTCTCTGTCAAGTGCTACTCCTTTGGACACACTCTAGATTTTTGACATCCCTTTTCAATGAGGACATTCAGAACTGAACAAAATACTTTTGCTATGACCCAAACACAAAATAGAAAGTTAAATATATTCCACAGTTAGGATTTAGAAACTATACTTTTAAGATTTTTGTTAGTTTTTTAGAAGCTGCCTCACACTGCTCTTGAAATCAGCTGGACTTCTGTGTCTTTTGCCCACAAGTTGCTGCCAAGTCTGATCTTTCCTATATTGATACTTGTTCCATTTACTAGAACTAATGATTACCCAAAATACCCTGTGTTATTTGAGAGGGAAATGTAATAATGTCTTCAACTTAATACTAAAATGGTCCAGAAAAAAATACACAGACAGAGAGAGAGAGAGAGACAGAGAGAGGGAGGGAGAATGTGGCATACTGTTAAAAACTGGCAGATCTACTTAAGGAATATATAGGTATTTATTGTGCTATTCAATCAACTTATCTATAGCTTGAGCTGTTTCATAATAAAGAGTTGAGAACAAGATATTTAGTAGGGATGGGAGGTGCTATCTAAATATATATACATTTGGTGACAGATCTTACCATGGAAGTCCTGTTGTTAATATAACGTCCATATTTTTTTAAAATTTTTATTGAGGTAAAATATACATATATAATTTACCATCTTTACCATTTTTAAGTAAGGTGCATATTTTTGAAAGGAAATGAACACTTTCTGTGTCTGTGTTCCTTTATAGACTCAGAAGTGTATGGCATATTCTATAAGAAGTTATTAGACAACTATGATTCATGTACTTTCCTTCTTTTAGAGTCCCTAGTACCCTGCCAGTTTGAAAGCTTGCCAGTTTCTTAATGAGGTTATCACGTTTCCCTGAAACACAAATCACAGCATGTAATCTGCTAAGTGTCATGCGGACAATAGGTCACAATATTTGAACTTGTGACCACCCGGGAAAAGGGAACAAGAGGTTCTCATGAGAGAACAAGGAGGGGTAGTTGAATTTGAGAGAAGAGAGGAGAGCTCGCCTGTGAAAGGGAAACAAGACCTTGGGCCCATCACGTGAAGGTTCCTCACTTGAACATTATATTATACTCAAATCCAGCTATCGTTCATTGAACAAATGTGGAAAATATTATTCTCCTTTGTTCCTCATATAGCATTTTGCTTTCATACATAACGTTTTAATTACTATAAAGTGATCAAGTGGCTGATGTTTTCAAGTTCTTGACAATGGGTTGGTTGGAGATTTCTTAGGGTGATAAGAATTCACACTTCAATCAATGTTTTAAAGATACTCTCGAAAGAGCCAAAGAATGAACTAATGAGAATAAGCATAATTATAATCTAATTTTATTTCAAAATCTGCCAAAGAAATTCTTGGGGGACTTATTGTCTCTTTCAGTCAAATAAAGTGGCCACAATTAGATCACAATGTAATAGAGCTTGAGGGAAAAACATTGTTTCCTCAGAGAAGCTCTTTACGGAGAGCTGTTCAGCCAATACAATGTAGGAATCCAAGGCAGAGAAACATGTACCCAAAGCCTTCTTCCAGGGCTCAAATACAATTTCCCCTGCTTTTTAATAGACAACGGAGAGGTATAAATACTAGGAAGAATGAGAAAGAAAGCAGTCTGATAACCTACAAATCACTGGACAGAATGCTTCTGAAGACAGACTCACTGAGAAGAAGAGATTCAAGGTCTGAAGGCATCTACATTTTTTGGGAAATTTATCGGTACTCAGTTGACACATTCAGTTTGTGATAACAGATATTTGAAAAATATAACATTTTAGAGTTCATATAATTACCTTTGGGGGTGGCACCTTGAGTCATGAAGAATTTCATGTAAAAAACACCTGTCTCATCAAAACCATTCATTAAAAATGGTGATTATAAAATAAAATATTCTAAACCAGAACACTATGTGATATAAAGAGATACAATACACAGTTTAGAATTTATGATTTCCCCCACCAACTTTCTGACTATATCCTTAACCATCTGAGCATATTTTTTTCTCATGCATAAAATGTAAAAGGAAATTAAATAAGATTAAGAGCTATTTTGGCTGCAAATGTATATAATCCTGCCTTTAAAAACAGTTATATTATTTAATTAATCTAGTTATTTTAATATATTGTAAACAAGTTGATTATTCTAAGAGTAAGAATTCTAAAGTATTCCTTTGATATCCAAACAATATCAAATCATACAAAACATTTAGGGTAATCTTTCTTATAGCAGTGAATAAAGTTCAAATAGTTTTTGGCCATTTTATTAATTCTGTTTATAAATACACCCCACTTGAAACACGTGGAGTTGGGGATTTTTGCATTTGATAAAATCAGGTTATGATTATAGATTTATATTGGAGTCCTTGAATGGACTCACCTAGTAGAAATTATCTGGCTGCAGAGGCAACCACAGAGACCCTCTGCTGGGTCAATTAATACAAGTGTTCCTCTAATGAGCCAAGAGGTATTTAGAAGCTCAGGGATCAATTAATTTGTAAGTCAACAAACAATTTAGGAAAGTAACTAGAGCATTTAAATGGACAGTAATTCCATTTAGAATACTAATCATATTAATGTGACCTTAAAATGTATTTTCATGCAATGCTTGAAACTCTCACTAATGGCATTTGCACTCAGGGAAACTGAGTCAAGAAAAAATACTAATGAAATAAAAACTTTGTCTTCTATTTCTATTTCTAAAAAATAGAAATGTGTACAGTTGAATGTTCAATTAAGTACTGTCAATTGAGATCTGGAGACATCCCATAGTTTAACTACCAAGAACCAAGAATTAAAGCCTTCCTCATCAACATGACTTTACTATTTGTTCCAGCAAGTACTTGCTCAGAAAGGTAAGGTTGTAAGTTAGTAAATAACCTCATGGTTTGCTTCAGGAAATATCACCAAGTCAACAGACTGCTCAAACATCTCCTGTACCCCAGCCAATTCCTCTTTTATCAAACAAATGATTAACAACACTTGCTTCAAGACCCTTGCCTCTCTGAGTTGACCAATCCTAAACTGTAGAATCACGAGCTTGGCCCAATCTTGCTCAGATCCCCTCATGTAAAGATTTATCTTAAATTACTTGAGTCCAGACCTCAAAAGCCCACAGATATCCATTCCTTGGCTATCCCTTCTGAAAACTACTGAAAGACTTTGTCATGTGTTCTCCCTTAAAGGTAATAAACTGAACTTTGCTTTATCCACAAGTTATTTTAGGTGGTTGACCAAGACAACCATAACGTTCCTCTGCCTGTGACTAAACTTTTGACAAGCTTCTTCTTGATTCTAGGTCTCAGACCTCCTTTTATTCCTTTAGAGCATTTATTTTAGAAAACTTGTAATTGTAAATTTTTTCCCTGTCCTTTGAAAATGTATGTCTTTTCCCAGCCCATTGCCTGTTTTACAACCCAGGAATGTCCTTCTCTAGGACTTGGTAGCCATCCCTTTGACTGGTAATCATCAAGGAAGACAGGACCTCTATCTCCCAGTCTCTATGGGAGGGTAGAAGACTAATTTCATGAGGCATCTTGCTCCAAGTTGTAAGTGCCTCGTGTCATGGCAAGTTTAGGACAATTAGCAAATTCTGAGCCTGTCATCCTGATTCCTGCACCCAACTCTTAAAACCACCCAGCTCTTTGTTTCAGCCTAGTTGAGCTCCTCTTGGGTTCTGGCTTGGCTCCTTTTTCTCAGTAGCCTTAAATAAAGTCATCCTTGCTGTTTAACTTTGGGGCAATTTTTGCTTTGTCATGATCTTTCAGGGAGTTGGCAGTCAATACTCATTTTCTCACATAAGAAATGCACATTTTTGATGTGTACAAACACTATCTGTAAACCTCAAACATAATTATTGAAATGGGTGTTGAGATTCCTATATGTCATTGTATTTCTAGTTGGATCTTACCTTTTTCTTAGGGAATTCAATAAAATCTAATTAATTATGCAACCTTATTAGTAAATATTTTAAAATGATTCAAACACAAATGCTTCAGATAAAATTATTTATAAATGCAATATAATGTATCAAACAAGGTAAAGAAGTTCTATGTGAGACTATAGGCAATAATATTTGCCATTATTTATTGAATATCGTATAAGTGACAAACACTGTTCTTTTTATTAATTTATTTAATATTCACAAAAACATTGAGGTTGGTGAAATTACTATTTAAATAATGCAGATTTTTTAAAAAGTCAAAGCAAAAACAAAACAAAAACAAAGAGGATAGAGGACTTGCCCAAGGTCACACAAAAGAGTTTAACAAAGGGCGTCTGGTTTTTCAGTCTGTTTAAACCACTGTTTAAAGTATGCTATGCTTACACTCTTTTTGATGGCTAAATGCTTACATTTATTTTTATAATTTTTTTTGCTATTTCCTTTTACTTAACTGGGAAAATTAAAGGAACTCAGCCTTTTTCGTGATTTTCACTAAAACTTTAGATTTGTACCATTTCATCACCAAAATAGCCACTGTTATATATTATACAGTTGTACTAAGTATTTAAAAATACAAATTTGAAAAATATACAAAATGTTTAGAGACAAATGTTCTTGTTCCAGATCCTAAAATAAAATAATTTTTAACTTTTCATGTAAGTTACAGATCAAAAGTATCTTCAGAGTTTCATCATGCAGAGCACCTGACAAACTAGGGAATTAAAAATTCTTCATATCAAAGTCACTTTTTAATTCAAACGAGTCCTGAGTGTCAAAGGAATGACTTACACTGTCACGACCAGCCTTCCTTAAAGGTGCAGTTAAAGTCAGTCCATTAAACCAGGGGAGAACCAGCCACCCCATTCCGGATCCCAGTTTCCTCTCTCTATGCCCAGACACTCTAATATTTCAAAGCATCCTGGATATTTGAAACATTGGCAGTGCAACATCCTCAAGACATCTAACATATAAGCAAGAGCCGATTTGGGAGAATTTCAAAACTCCTGGCACCATAGCTATTAGCCTCTTATGACAACTTTTCTTCATAATATCTGTGTCTTGTTTTACTTTTACAGTCACATTAAAGAATACCAACATTATATGCCTCTATATTTTGAAATATTTTCGTTACTTCAACACATCTGTCAAAGGAGACTGATCCTCATTCTGCTCTCCTTCCTCCACAATCATTTTTTACAGGTGCATTTGTCACTGGCACATATTCTGTATGTATCCACTGTCATAATTGTGACTTTTTACTCTCTGGTGATAATAAGTGTTAAACAGTTAATTTCTAAATGGAATTAAAGTACTAGATGGAATTTTAAGTGAGATCTGCTCTGGAAAAAAATGGAAAGAGGAGGAGCTAAGGCTTCCTTTCTAATTATATGTACCACTAATTAATGCCCAGACTTTAAAGGAAGATATTATGCTCCTAGGTTTTCGCCTTTTGCAAAACAATATTAGAGACATGTGAAATGTGACAGACATATGTCAGAAACTTGCCTGTAACTCTTTTTAAGTTGAAGTAGGTTATTTTTTAAGAACTCAGGAAGAAATTAATATAGCAGAAGGAATAAGTCATTTTTTGAAAGTCACACACAGTTATTTCTATTCAATTTCTCTCTCTCTCCCTTTCTGATTTTTACTATCATGAAAAATGGTGGCAAAGCCAAGAAGGAGGTTGGCACTCAGGAAGATGGGTCATTTAAGTAATTTCTGGCTTGATGTAAGGCAGAGAAAAGAATATTTGCTTCAAAGGATGCAATTTCAAAAAAGAACCAAAAATATTCATAAGTGGAGGGGATTACTTTATTCATAACATGGAGACAAAAACTTTAAAGCCAAATTGGGTTATTAAAAGCTAACATTTTTGAGCACTACTCCTGCTAGTATTCAACCCATTTTATAGTTGATACTGAGGCCTAAAGAGGTTAAGTAAATGGCCCAAGAATACACAGCTGATGTGTGGAGTTGCTCAAGCTTGAAACTAAGCCAACTTCAGAGACCCTCTTTTAATACCAGTACTGAGGTTGCCTCTCTGGTGGTTAAGCTCATTCATTAGCTAAATCATTAATTTACTAAGTAATTCATTATTTAAGTCATCATAGCATATCTGCCTTGCAATATTTTGACTCAAATTTGTTCTTAGGTAAAATTCCAGATTGCTGAATGTCATGGATCTTTGAGGTCTCTATAGAGCACTTAAATCTGCCTATACTAAAGGGCTGTTGTATTTTTTTATTCTGGTCCAAAACAAAATATTGTAGAACATGAATGGACATTATATGAGATAAAGTCTAAAGCTCTAATGAAACAATGTTTGCTAAAAATAGTATTTCCACTAAATCTCTAATATTAAACAAAATATACTGATGAAGACTTTCTCATATCCTGTGGCTAATATTTCTACTAATCCTATTATAGTCTTTAAAAATATCCCAAAGTAAAACAGACTAGGTAGGACAAAAAGCTTTGATCATTTGATACTGGAGTAACCCCCGGATGTTACTGAAGAAGATAAAGATTTGAATATGTGAGTCCTTTTGACCATCTGAAGAGGTTCTGATGTGGCATATGCTTTTGGAGACTGAAGGTTTTCTCTTTTATTAATTACTTTTAAATGGATCTGACAAACATATTACCACTGGATTGATTGCTAAGAGCTTCATTAGGGCAATTAGAGAGGAATTCCATTATAATGTCATTGAGATCAAGAGAAAGCCACTGAAGGATTCCATATCATGAAACTTCTCCCTAAGACTGAAAATTGACCATCCCTAAAATTCCTAATAAATAAGATACTATCTTGAAACAGTTTGTTAGAAATAAATCTTGGTCACAATGGTTTATCTCAAATAATTGAATAGTATAAAATTCTTTCCTACAGCCCTTTCACACTCTAACAGAAAAAAAAAACTAATGATTTTTTCTATTAAAAATAAGTTATTTTTCTATAAAAGCAATTACACCAAACTTAACAATTTTTTATGATAGTACTCTCCAAAGCATGTAAACAGATATACTGAATTCGATGTTTTAGTTGATTTTGTAATTCAGTTAAAAATTATCTATTAAACACCTACCAGATGAAAGGTACTACTCTCAGAGGACAAAGGATGAACAAGATCCTGTGCCTTCAGCCCTGGAGCCTCCCAGTGAAGCAGCACAAGTGCAAACCCAAGGGGGATGGATGTGGGAAGTGTTATGAGGGCTAAAAGGACAGACTGGGTTGCCTCTAATTAACAGCATAAGCAATGCTTCTTGGAAAAGGTGATATTTGAAGTGCCCTAGAGGATAGGAAGTTTTGAGAGGAGTTTTCTGCTCCATTGCGTTGTGGGTTTTAAGTGTTCTTGCCTAATCAAGGCATAGAAATACCACAAGCATTAGTGGAAATAGAGGAAGTCGATGTAGGTCATGAGAGAAATATTCTCTTACCCTTATTTCTGCATGAAATTAATGATCTCAGTGTGATGGTTGACTACATGTGTCAACCTGGCTAAGCCTTGGTACCCAGATATTTGGTCAAACACCAGTCTAGATGTTACTATGTAGTATTTTTTAGATGAGATTAACATTTAAATCATAGTTTCAGGCCAAAACAGATTATCCTCCATAATGTGAGTGGATCTCATCCAATCATTTAAGTGCCTTAAGAGACAAAACTGACCTTTCCTGAGAAAGAAGGAATTCTGCCTCCAGTCTGCCTTTGGACTGGAGTTGCAACATCAACCCTTCCCTGGGTCTCCAGCCTGCCAGTCTGTCCTGCAGATTATGGACTTGCACTGCCACAATTTCAAGAGCCAATCTTTAAAATAAATTTTTCTGTCTTTCTATATATACACACACATATACTATTGGTTCTATTTCTCTGGAGAACCCTGACTAATATACTCAGGGGCTTCACTGAAGATGTTACTCCTCAATAAAATACTTTTTTATAATACCCTTCTATGTCTATATTGTAGGAGAGAACTCAGATATAGTATGAAGAACATTTGAATATAAACAAGAGAAGAGAGAAAGAGAAACCACATCAAGTGCCATTTTAAGTAAAGTGGGAAGGCACATTTTGCAGAACATATGAGAAATAAACATGGCTTTTAAGCAGTATAATTAATAAAAACAGTATATTAAATTAATTTTCAGCAAGATCATGGGAACTGGCCTTGAATAGTTATCCTGGGAAAACAGAGATGTATTTTGGCCCAGATAAGCATGGAGAATGGATAGAGGTCATACATGGGAGAGAAAGTGTGGGGCTTTGAAAGTCAAGGAGAATATGACCAAAACCAATACCAAAGCAGTTCCCTTGCCATGCTGGCAAAGCTCACTATGAACAATAAATTAAAAATGTAAATTGCAAGTTCCTTCTCCCCCTTCCCAATTAGCACTCTGTCATCCTCCTGGCCTCAGCCCTGGATAACTCTTCCAGAGAGGCCTTTCCCACCTCCATGCCAAAAATAACCTTACTAAATGCCTCTTCAGAACCATGCAGCCCTGGTTGTGCTTACAGATGTTAGAGTTTTATGTTTATTGGTAAGATTGACATCCCCTCCCAAACAGCACACAGGCTCCCACATAGACATGTGCTGCACTGATCACGTCTATTTCCATCAACCTGGCATCATGCCTGTGCATAGTAAGAACTCAATACCTATTAGTTAAATGAACAGATGCATGAACACTGTATAACCAGCATAATGAATGCTTTAAGTTTACTTACGTAAAATACACATAAATAAATATCATTCAAAGTTCCAAATTTCTTTGATTTGAAGACAACTTTATTCTTCAGGTCTTAACATTTCAGAAATCTAGAAGTGTAATAAAATCAATGACATGTCATATTTTAATTGTGTTTTTTCTTTCAGTCTCAAAATTGATAGCATTTTAGTTTGATGAAATGCAATGCTTGTTTGGTTTTCATCAAATCAGATATCCATATGTAACATACAGAAATCTGATTTACTAAAATAACAATCTATAAAGGGTATCTCTTAACCTTTTTATCTGCATACACATGTATAGGCCTTCTGAGGAAGAAACCAGTAGACAAAATAGACTTCAGATTATTTTAGCACAGAAATGATTTTTTAAACAGTACAAATTTGGTTCAAAGAGCTTTGAGCCATTATTATCACATTAGATGACAATAAAATTTACATAGAAAGGAACTGGAGCTTCAACGTGGAACCTAATTTTTAAACTCTCATACTTGAGGCATTACTACACTGTAGTGTTAAAACTAGAATGTAAAAGGTCAGCAATCTTATAAACACAAATGCTACATAAATATAATAGTTGAAAATGCTTTAGAGGTTAAAAAAACAATTTTAAAGCAAATTTATATATATTATATAAAACCTTCTATGATTCTTATAAGAATTCTAAGAAATAGGTTCTCCTGGTCTTATTATTATTCCATCTTTTCACAACTTTGAAGGTTAAATGTTTTAGCCACAGTCCCAAAGCAAGTAAATGCAAAAGTCAGCATTGAACACAAATTTCCTAAATCTAAAATCTCATTCTTTATTTGCCAAACCACTATAGCACAGTAGAGAAGGCCAAGAAAGAATGAACAATTTGTCATTCACTATAGCTTGCTAACAGCAGAATGGTAATTGAAATAAAGAAATCTGTGTCCAACATTTTTATATATTACACTAATTCTAGGAAAAAGGGAATTATCTATTTTTCCTGCATATTCTACATTCAATATAGAGCTGAACAAGTTTTGTGTCCGTTTGTGACTCTTTTGCTTTATAAACACTTTCTGGCAAATTACTTTAGGGAATGGTCATATTTTCAATCACAAGAACACATTAGATCACTGAGACACAAATTATACCTTCATACTTTGAAATCCCCATAAGACCTTGACAAGGAGAACCACTTTCGTGGGGGGAGACTGCATGCTCTGGAGTGAGAAGGACTGTCTTCTTCATTTCTTCTCCCTCCTCCAGGTTAAGTGAAAAACAATCAAAACTTAACAGGGCTTTTCACTACCCATTTTTGGAATCCTGCCATCTATACATATTTGTCCAATGAATGACCATATGAATAAATGTTCCCAATCCACTGGCAGCTTTCCTTAACATCCTACCTGCAGTATCGTATACGTGGCATCATAGGAAGCAGGAAAAGATAAGAAGGGAGGAAGTGCAGAAGATATTCTGATATTAGTACAGAGTTCTAAATGGCAGATGAAGGGTGCAACAAAGTCCCTGAGAACAGCCCTTTTATGGACAGGAGAAAGCACTATTTATTGTTTGAGTCAGAGCTCCAAGAACACATAAGCAGGGAAAACCTGCAGAGAAACTGGAGCCCACAGCTATAGTAATCCATTTTCAGTTAGAAAGCCTCTCAGAGCAATCACTCTTGCAGAATATTTGTCTTTAGGGTATTTCCAGTGATCAAACTACTTGCCCAGTGGAACATGATGGGATATCAAATTCTGCTTATGTTTATACCCACACAGGACTCACTAGCCTCATAAGTGCTAGTTAATTCACATAGGGCTTGAAAAAGTTCTTTTTTTTCAGCAAATTTCCTAAAGGTACAGCTATGCTATAAGTGTTCTGAAGTAGGGCTTCTTGGGTAATTGCCATCCTCCCAATAATGAAGGCTCTGCCAGTGGTGCTGTGTGTCTGTGTTCCTTTTGGAGATGAAGACAGTACATTTAGCTGCTGCCTCTCTTAGTGATGGCCAATTATCAACAGTAAAATTAATTAGACACTTTACTGGCACTTCTGCTGGAGGCTTGACAAGCTCAATATTTGGACCCCATCAATTCCTTTCCTGTTTCCCAGCATTCTAAAGCTCTAAGCATCTGCAATGATATCAGTCTTCACGTTTTATAAGCTGCTAAGCAGTTCTTTGCAGGGCAAACATCTGAATGCATAGCAATACATTTGAAACAAGAACTCTACCTTCGTCCACCTTAACTGTACTGCATTGCCCCCATCTCGTTCACCATCAGATATTCAACAGTAAAATTATAAATATGTTAGGGGCTGAACCGCTTGGGAGCAGGCAGAGGTTGTGTCTCATGCACTTCTATATGCCTTGTACTCAGTAGAGAAACAAGTCTGCAGAGAATTTTCAATAACTATTCATTGAATGCACAAATGACCAATTGTTCTAAAAGAAATATTGATGCAACTGTACACAACCCCTTTAAACAATTTTGTAGGATTATTCCACCTAAAATTTAACTAAAAGCAAAAACCTTTCATGCACATGCAGGATCTTTATTTATGTGGCTTTTTCTCAGTTCCCCCAACCAGCTAGCAGGGGATGGGGGAGGGCTCTGCACATGCAACTGATGTCACCCTGCCTCCCCACCACTTCTTACAGTGAATTCCAAGATAATTACAGCCTTGAGGAAACTTGCTCAAATCCCTAGAACAGGACAAGTTTCCCTGTTATATGCTCTCATAGCACTTAAAATAGTTATAATTTTCCATGAATTTGTAAAACTGCTGGTCCGTCCTATATATATATATCTCCTCCTCCACCTCCCACCCTACTAAATCCGCAAGCCCTATGTTTTTACTCCCCAGTCTGTCTCTAGAATCTAGCTCAGTGTCAGGCATACAGTTGAGTGCCCAAAATATTTATAAATTTTAAGAAGCTCGGTTCCCTCTTGGCCAAGACAGCACACACACGTGGGATGGTCATCTGTCCTCGTGGATGGGGACAAAGTGAAACTGATTGGACAATGTGGGCTTTTCCTTTAGGACTTGGGTTGATACATACCAGTTAGCTAGACTGATCTCATGATTAGAGACTGATAAAAGATCTTTGTTTGTTAGTTGTTAAACCACAGATTAAAGGTAAAAGAAGTAGAGAGGAATTATTAGGGGAAAGATTATAGGAAGAGCTGTAAGGAGGAGGAGAGAACAAGGAAAGCAAGATCTCAAGCATTTAGGAGAAAACAGCTTTTGCATTGAACTGTCACCAAAATCTCCCTCTTCTGATCCCGGCGCCTCTGAGGCCACAGAGCAGGCCTGGGACTCAGAGGATAGAGACACTAGAGACCCCTTCCTGCGTTTCTAATGTGTCCTGGCCTGGGCTTGGTAAACCTTGCTGCTCTCACGTGTGACCTGGGAAGAGCCAGCCAAAGACTGGCAGAAAACCAAGGCTCAGAAGGTCCACCTAAGGGAGCTTTCATTTTTAATTTCTCATGTTCTGTTTCCAATCTGAATTTTCTTGAGGGGGAAGCACAGAAATGAGTGTGGTATTTCCTTCCTCCCCCTCAGTCCCCCTTTAGTGTGTAATATTTCAACTCCCCATCCTTGGGTACCCAAGGGGGTCAATAATTTTATCATGCTTTCATAGAAGTGGATAAACGTTTTGGGAAATATTAAAACTATTTTCTTAATATAGTTTATATGAAGACTAAACATAATACTAAGGGTCTAAAAAGGATATCTACCATAAAGATCCTGAATCCTAATTTTTATGAGGTCTTTACCAACTCATAAGGAAAGAGAACTGATTATATATAAAGTAGAAAATAAGGTAGTTATAGAATATAAATTCCTCAAGTACAGCTCTTGTCTGTGTGGGTATCTCTTGTGTCCGCCATGCTTAGCATAAAGACTATTCTCAGCGTCACCTAATTAGTTTAAGATCACCCGTGGGTGAAGAGTATCATTTACTATCTGCTCTCACACAAACACCATAAAGTACTTGTTGCAACACATAAAATGGCTTATACTTAAGTACACAGACATTGAATTCTAGATGAACAATATGAATATTGGTATATTATCTGGGGCAACTCTGTGTGGGCAGAGCACTTGTAATTTTCACATACAATTTCACACAGACATAACTTGGAAAACAAGTTTCCAGGTGTTGGGGTATACCTTATTCTTTAGGACAACGAATATATTGTTGATAAAGTACTTGCAAATAAATAGGAATTTTTTGTTTAAAAATTGGGGATTTATAACTGACAGTATGAAAACTTGGGATACCTAAAAATCACTCTCATTTTTTCAGCGCACACTCACAGGGTGTGACAGATCCTTGGTGGTGGGAATGTATATGCATTTGATGACAGACGCAGGGTAACATTTTCTTATTTCCCCAGAAGAAGCCACATTTTAAAGAGTGCCAGTATTTATATAGCCATCACCTACCTGTGTTTATTCTCCAAGTTTATTGTATAGAAACACATCGCAGTGTAACAAAATGGTAAATAATAATATAATGTACTTGAGAGACTAATAAAAATGTTTAATCAATTTGATTCAACTACTACATAGTCTGCAAACAAATCTTACAGTGTTGACCAGACACCAAAGATTCCAGGAACAAGGACACCATGTCCCCAACCCAACCTACTGTTTTACCTCAGCAAAATTAAGCCATGGATCTTCCATACTCACTAAAAAAGCAACAAAATTCCCCACCTTACAGGAGCATAAGGAATTCCTCGTGAGTCTAACAAGCCAGTGGGTTACAGCTAGAGAAATTTGTTTCAAGAAGAAAGAAAAAAATGAACGTGTGGTGAAGAAAATGTCCTGAGTTGGTTCCTGGCACAATGGATCACCCAGTTGAGATGGAACCAGTGAAGGGATGTTTGTACAGGGGTGGAGGCAGACCAGGTGCAGAACATTTACAAAGGCTTAAAGAGTTTCTCCGTTTTCCCCTCTAGGGTCACATACAAATGACTTTGTTAGTTACAAGGGGTGACAAACATTGTGAGAAATCCCTCTAGGTGGTTGACTCTAGGTCTGAGAATGGAATGGAAAAAGTGAATGATACTTGCAGAGAAAACATGTTTTCCGGAAGACTATAGGATGCTGACTGTACAGCTGCACGGGTTTTGGAGAGTCCACAGGTGCCCTGCCAAGGGAGCAAGAGGGAGCTGAAGTCCAGCCACTCAGGGGCTGAGGCCACTAGAAGAAGATCCCTGATCCAGTTCCCCAAGGGCACCCTGTGGGTCAGGGCAGACCTACATTTCCACCCCTGCAAAGAGTAAATTAAAGATACAACTTTAGAAGACAGAAATAATAACTGGAGCCTGAAAGTTATCAAAATAACCATGTCAGAAACAACTGCTAAAAAATCTCATTTGTCTCTAGTTTAAACTATATTTAATGTCTTGTTTGCTCCACATTCTCACCTACTTTTGACCATACACACGCTGTCTCTCTTTACAATACTCCACACGTTTTTAGTAAACATGAAATGATATAAGTTGTCGTGTGCACTTAATTCTTACAAAGATTATTGTAAAAAGGAAAAAAAAGAGAAAAAATTGAAAACATAAAATGAGACAATGTGGAGAAATGATAGGATCAGTGATTTTAAATGACAATGGTAATAATTATTATCATTATTATTTTGTTGAAAGATATCTGGGCACATATATCTTTTAAAGCACTCCAGTAGGCTCCCAATGTATACGTGCCTATCTTAAACTTACCCCGACATGAAGAATTGATGGCTCCAGAAATAGAACCAGATGATGGTCTAAAACCTCAATTATCTACTCTTGCTGTCACAGGTGTTCTTGTGCTTTCCCCTGCACTACAACCTGCTTACACTTCTCATTCTATAAACCCCGTCTCAGTTCACAGGTCATCTCCTCGAAGAAGCAGTAGAAGCTTCTTCTCGAAGCTTCTCGAAGAAGCAGAAGAAGCCATTGCCTTGCCCAGTGGCTTGCTGTAACACCCTATCCACGATGCCAGAACTGCAATCCCACAGTATTTTTCTAGTTGACTATTTATTTGTTTCTCTCTCTACTTTTCTATTGGTTCCTTGCTGTCTGTAAATAGGATGTTTTCTTAGATACCGAAGGAATAAACTGTGACAAAAAAGATTAACTTATAAGATTGCTAATGGCTATGCATCATGGGTAGGCAACAATAGATATTTCTGTAGTTATTTAGATTTAAAACTAGCTCAATCAGAACTCCAAAAAAGAGTACACAATATCATTTTCTTTGAGGATAAAACATCTGTGGCCAAAAAGAGACAGCTGTTGTAATGACTTCACAGTGATATTAATATGTAGAATAATTATGAAAAATAGAGCAATCTGTTATTAAGAACAAGTGTGGCTGAATTATTAATAGAATTTATCACTGGAATTGTATGTAATAGTGGATCATCCACCATTTTATAATCTTTAGAATTGTTGAAAGTGCTTTCATAACCATTATTTTAGTTTTATGGTTTTATCCTCTCATTATAGCCTGGATATGCCTGAAAAGATACCACCATTTCTATCTTATGTATGAGGAAAATAAAAATCATAGTGGTTAAGAGATTTTCCTAAGCGTTTGATAAAGCACAAATTGCAATGAATGGGCCAGACAAGGGGTTATCTGGAAAAATTTGTATGGCAAGAAATAACCCCAGAAAGACAGGATACAGAGTAAAATCTACTTTGAGTCTTTTGCCCCACATCATGTGGACTCTTAGAAGTAAGCAAGTCAGGATCTCGTAGGCATGCTGCAATATCGTGGTATGCTGCAATGTGGTAGCATTTGATTTCAAGTCTCAACAGATGGAAGTGTATGAGATTAAATGTATCACCTTGTGTTTACAGAAGGAACTGTTATGTTTATTCCACTTGCACAAATATTGACTGCAGCAAAATGAACAGTTAGGAATGTATGGAAATAAATAAATATAGGTGTTCTGAAGGGGTTAAAAAAGAGTAGAAAACAAAATATAAAACAAAAATATTAGAGGAAACTATAAACTGCAGAAGATGTATTGTTTCATTATTTAACTAATTTGGTTGTCTATAAATAGGTGTAATGATTTGATTTCAGGGCACTAACATTTATATATCTTCTACTTGATAAATGTGGTTCTTAAAATTGATATGATTTGAACCTCAATTGTTAGAAATACTAACAAATGGTGATTGTGATGTATAATCAAAAAATATTCATACAGGAACACCACTTATCCCCTTGCCATAGGTAAACTGATGGAAGAAAGTTACCGCAAGAATCTAGATAGAACAATCCATTTTTCATAGTCATAAGAGGACAGATAAATTCAAAAGCTAGGGTAGCTAGCACCATCAGGCAGGTAGACCGAAGGGTTAGTGGTGTAATTATTCACTTTAATAGCTCTAAATAGAAATGGTTTGGATGCAAAGAGGATCCTGTTGAATTTATTGATAAAGGAAAAAGAAAGAAGCAGAGTGGAAGGACACACTCAAAATTTCAGTTAAGCACGGTGTCCTCACCTCTGCCTGGCCCCAAGCCTTTATTTGCATTATGCCCACTTTCTGTGTAACTATTGCCATACTGGTCTTTTCTCGTGTCCTCAAAAACACCTCAGGACCTTTGCACATGCTGTTATTTTTGCCTAAGTTCATTGCTCTGGCCTAAGTTAACTACTGTGCTTTGTAAAAATCAAGTTTAATTTTTAATGTTACAAATAGCATGACCATTTTCCTAAGGCTTTAGACAGGGAAAATGAGAATGATTGCACCATGCCAGCATGACCTGGACATCACTGAAAAAGAAAGCTAAATGGCTGTGTTATTTTAATGGTAGGTGGAAGGACACATACAACTAACTGGATTACAGGAGCAAATAACCAAAACAGAGGACGCTTCACAGTATATGGAAATAATTTGGGTTGGGCATGTTGGAGAAAAGGATGTGAATCACATATGGGAATGGATCTCACAAGTACAGCATAAGACAAGCAAGTGCTTCTAAATTAAACAAAAGATTTTGTCTTCCCCAAAGCCACCAGTGCTTACTCGAACATAGACACCGCCCCATTAGTTTGAGCACACCACACAAAAGAACATGCATTATCATGTCATACTCTTGATTGCTCAGCAAAAGTGAGTAAAGTTATATTTCCAGCATCAGAGGTTGCAACTCAGATGTTGTGTTTGAAAAAGATGAGAGAATTTTGATAACAGTGTGTTGGCCCTTATAACATACAACTGATTTTGTCAGATACTACAAACAGTTGTGTGTGTGTGTGTGTGTGTTTTGTATTATATAAAGAGATGCATCCAATCACAGCAACACCACCACCACCAAAAATGCTAAAAATGTTCTTCCTAGCTATCAGGTACTTTGGTTTGGAAAATGATTTGGAAAACGTTTAAATCATTATCTTGATTTCTATAAAGATTTTAATAAAACCACAGAAAACATAAAACGAAAATTGTTGATTCTTGATATCTTGTCCAAAGCAAAGTAGACCCTGCTCATCTACCTGCATATTTGGCAGAAAGTATAAATATAAATTTTGGCAAATTCAATTAAGACTATAAACTCTATACACTTCCCCCAGAAACAAGACCAAACCAAAGAAAACATTCTCTTCTAAAGTTCCAGGATACCTGTCCACAACTTTACTAATGTGGGTGAGATTTGCTTTCCTGTGATGTGGAGGCTTTCATAATGGAACTTTCGGTCACTGTTCAGTTCCCTCACAACACGCAGAAGACTCTATGAGATTTGTGAAATCACAGATAGGAAGGAAATGGCCTCTGTAGACAAGAAAATAAGTTAAAACGCTGATGTGTCCTAAGATCATACTTTCAAAGTGTGGGACAAGAAGGATGTCCCTCACCAATCTGATGTCCACTGAGGATGAGAAGGAAGAAAAGAAACACAGTACGCAGAAACACATATGCTATTTCTCCAGAACTGTTTGACGACCTTTGAAGAGGCCAGAGTTAGCGTACATATATATATATATATATATATATATATATATATATATATATATATATAATTTTTACCAGAAAGGGACAAATAAGTAAAACAGTCTTTTCTCAATTTCTTTAGAAGAATTATAACTTATTTGGAAACCACCTTAGGTTTCACAATTTCAAATTACCTCTTTACTTTAAAAGCATCTTTCCTGAGAAAGCAGTTTAAATTAAGATGCCATCCAATATGTTTTGGGATGTTTAAAAATGTCAGACATTTTAGGCACAAGTAGCTGGTATGGTCAATTTATAGATGCAAAGGGCCCTATTGACAAACAGCTTGTCCATGAAACAAGCCTGTAGAAAAAAAGTAGATGGGCATTTTTGGAGAGCAGGAAACCAATTCCTGTAAGTCTAAAACTTGTTGTTGCCAGTTAAGTAAAATCCTAAGTAGCCCATGTTCCAATGCTTTTGTTGAGAGGATATTTAGCTTAATGTCATCACACTGGACTGACTCCTGCAATCAATGTCACGCATATCTGATAAGAGCAGAGCTACAAGTCAAAGTGAAATTTATGTGTGTATTCAGTTTTACCATGAAAGAAAAGAAGGATGTCTGAAAGGCTACAGTTAGTCCAGAGAAGCATTGTTGGAAAAGGAAAAAAAGATTTACAATATTCTACTGGACCATGAAACAGAAAGCAACACATCATTTTTTTAATATAGGTAATAACTGCTTAATTAGTCCTAATTTTATGTATTTTCTTTCTAAAATTCTTACATTTATGAATCTTAAGATTACATATTATACACAGAGTACATATTACATATTATACACAGAGTACAAAATGTAAATTCAATAAAGGATTTAACAAGAAGCTAAAACAAATTGCTGTAACTGAGAACAGGAAGAAATATCATAAAAATATTGTTACATTTTAACCATACAAATTATTTGATTAATTAACACTGTTCACTAGTCTTATTGTTGTTTTACCTAAATATCATTTACGTAACAGGAAAGCAAATAATACAGAACAATATATAGTTTCAAATAAAGACCTATGCCTCATTTTTAATAAAGCCTTAATACATATATATATATCATATTCATTATATAATATTGTTATATTTTTGTCTCATCTGCCATGGCTGTATCCCGGGTTGTGTCTCCACAAATGTGGTCACTCTGATCACCAAGTTTAACTGTCATTCTCAGGACAAGTCACTCCCTCCCTGTGATGGACACTTTCTTCAATTACATCTTTCAAGATGATTTAAAATCCACATTAACATTATCCCATCAATAAAGACTTTTTTAATCAAAGCAATCAAAATTAATACTCCCCTGTGTCCTTACAGCATACCTAGCTTATAATTTGATTGGTATTAAAGATATTCGTGTGCATGCAAATCTTTCCTATCAAATACAGACAATCCAGGGTCGGGAGCCCTGCCTTGTGCAACTTTAAGACATGCTTACAGCACCTCTGGTAGATGGAGGCCTTTAATTAATGATGATTAAATGTGCCTTTGCAGACTCTGATAATTAAATACAAAACAACTAAATCACAAATTAGCAAATCTGCCACATGCATGCATACAGATAAAGTCAATAATTACGAACTTTATCCCTTTCCAGATGATCGAGAATTTTTGCCCTTGTAAGAACAGAATACAGTTTTATGAAACACAACAGTATTGTTTGACTGCCTCACAAGTTCTGATCCTTATCCAAAAAAAACACATTAAGCCAACCATATGTGATATTTTATCTTATTAATTTGATGTGAAAATAGATGGGATAGAATAGAATAGACATTAAGTATCTAATTAAAGAGATATCACATAAAACAAACCCTGTATGTAGAATCTATGTGTAAACAACAAGAAAGAATGAAGAAAGTCATGTTTGGTGATCGACTTATCCAATATCAAAAGGAAAAAGCCAGGAAAATATTTATCACATGGCAAAAAGAGTCAGGCAGATAACCTGTGTCGAAGTGTAGAAAGTTCAAAGAAAGATTCCCTTCCATTGTTGGATCCGTGACAGAATAACTACTGGTGGAGAATGTGAAGAGCTTGTCAGAGACTGTGGCAGACTAGGAACAATTTATGTTGGGGAAAATAAGAAAGCCCTGGAGTTGTCTGCGTTCTGGTTATTGTTAAAAATGGCTGCAGATGTCTCAGAGTCGATTGAATTTGAGAGTGATTTTGGAGGGTGAACAAGTTTTGTGCAGAAAGAGATAAGGGGCGATGATGATTAGTGATCAAAGGGCAAGATTTATTGCTGCAATTTAAGAAGAGAAAATGGCGGGAAAAAGACAGGAGCAGAACAATGTGGAATTGAGGGGTAATTTTAGAACTAGGGAACTCCTGGCAAAGACGACGATCCCAATTATGAAGGGAGGAAAAATGAATGGATACACACAGATTATAAAAAAATTAAGCAAGAGTTTGATGTTTATTCTTGTTGCTATTACTGTTTGGACAATGAGTTCAAGGTTCTTTAACAAGAGAAATGAAAAAAACAACCCTGAAAATTGCTATGAAGTTAAAGGATTCTTTCAGATTAATCCAAAAAACCTTTAGGAGGACAATTAGAAGCAGTTTTCACTCTGAACAATTCGACAAAAACGGACATATATGTAGGAAGAGTAGTAGAATAGTAGTAATGAATACTTTTAATGGTATTAGGGCTTCATCATATGTGTGTGCACATATGTATTTGTGTGTGTGTAGTACATATCTCTCACTCTCTCACACACACACACACACACACACACAGAATGATACAGCCCTAATGGCAATTATACTTCACTGAAGAAAAAAAGGATCAACACACTCAGAAGTAAAACTGAGATGTATGATTTTTAAGTATTTTAATTATTTTAAGTCAATAAATTAATTCCAGAAGTAAAAAAAAAAACACATATATGGCCACTTTATAAAATTTGTTAATATAGGCCACTTAAAGGACAATCCATTCAATTCTGAAAGTATTTATTTTCTCAGACCTTTTGAGAATTATAGATCCATGCAGTTCACAGAGTGTTAGAACTAAATCCCTGTCTTACATTTAAAAGTTGTATATATAGTTAAGTCTTTTTAAATCACTTTGTCTTAGAAGCCGTGGAAATTCTACTTTTCTTAGAAATTTTAGGTTATGTACCATATGCTTGATTTTGATTGGCACTTTTACATACTATTTTAATAATGTGTGACTTTTACAGTATCATTCTGAAAATTGAGAATACTGTAAAGGTGACAGAGGTTTGAAGACCAAAGGAAAAAATAACTGGAAAGATACTTATGCCTTTTTTTTCTTTCTTGTTATTCCTAATTTAACATATTCTTCTCTAATTACTGTAAATTTCTTTTATATATGTATATTTTCTCTTTTCCTTCAGACATAAGTGACTTCAGGACTTTTCTTTACCTTATGTCTATATCATCTAGTACAATTTTTATTTGTTGTCTTCAAATAATATGCTGACAGGCAACTCTATTGTTTCTCTGAGGCAAGTCATTATCTTTAAAACTCATCCTAACATTCCATTTAAAAGGTCAGGTATAAAAGTAGCATCAAAATTATCTATACTGTCAAAACACATTACACACAGTTTCTAGGTCTACTGTATCAATTATTATGCATAAGGTTAGAAGTTACAATAGGGTTTGTCATCCAAAGCATACTGGAAGTCTTGGCAATCTTTCATATATTAATTCTGAATTGAATAGGAATTTTAAAAACCCCAGTATTTTGTTTTGGTTGTTGTAAAAAATTATGTCTTAAGACATCATTTTATGTCTGCCTTAGTCCATTGTGTGCCGCTGTAAGAGAATACTTGAGACTGAGTAATTTATAAAGAACAGGAATTTATTTCCCACAGTTCTGAGGCTGGGAAGTCCAAGATCAAGGCCCTGGCATGTTGGGGCTCCGTCTCTCTGCTTTCAAGATGGTGCCTTGAACACTGAGCCTTTCAGAGGGCAGGGACATCATGTCCTCACATGGCAGAGGAGCAGAGGAAGGAGAATTAAAACCCACTCACACAGGTTCTTTGAATAGGGGCATTTATTTATTCCTAAGTGCTCCAACCTCATGACCTGAACACCTCCTAAAAGGCCCCACCTGCCAACACTACAGGCTGGGAGTCAAGTTTCCAACACATTAATTTGGAAGATACATTCAAACCGTAATAATGCCTAATATTACTTTGCTGCAACTTTCATTTTTTTACATTTTATTTAATGTTTCTTTTATTTCCATTGTGTCTCATCATGAAGATGTCTGCTAAGAACTAAGTTGCTAGAACAGCAAATATTTTGAACAATGACTCAATAAACTGAAGTATTTTAAGAGAAGCTGCATTTTCAGAGTGTCACACATGTCAGGTAGATGTGATCTTGTGCATTTACTAAGTCACTGTCCTCGTACAGTTTCAAGTGTAAGTGTGTAAGTTATTTAAGCTGTCACCGATCAGATCAGACTTGCACTTTCCGCTGAATGTGTGTGGCTGAAGGAGGACAAATAAAACAGTGATTCGTTAGGAAATAAGAGAAAAGGAAGTTTCTTTTTTTGCATCCTTCTATTATATAAAACAAATAATTTCAGGCATTTCTTTTAATGTGAATATATCTTTTTGATTTATAATAGGAAAAATTAACAATTTATCCAGCTGAAAGGACGGAAATTGTGAGAGTCTTCACTGCTTTTCACCTAAACAAATGTGAAAGGATTATGGTCTGGGGTCCCATTTTGGGGGAGGCAGTAAGAATACTCTCAAATTTAAAAGAACTTAATAAATCCTTTGTCATTTGCAGATAATATTTGACTGAGAACAACGGGAAGATTTGTTTTCTTGGCCCAAACTTTCAGCAGAACAATCTATTTTTAGTGCTCAGCACCTGCTTCATAAGGTCAAGAGTGCAAAGGATACACAGTCCTGAGTGATAAAAGACACCATGTCTTCCCTCTTTTTTAATATTTTGGCTATTCTCATGAAAATATAAATATGAGAAAATACTTTGAAAGTTCATATTAATGGTGTGAAATTTAGAAATATACAGTTAATATCAATTTTTGTTTTTCAGAAGAGACTTCAAGAGATGTTTGAGATTTCCAGGCTCCTGCCCATCCCTCAGTACCTATCCTTTAGCAAATGGAAACAGTCTGAATCTCCCCTATAATTCTCTGAGTTAAATTCATTGGGAGGTTTTTATTGAAAGAGATCATTATTGTTTATCTCAATTGTTTTTAATTTAAAAGAGTAAGGTGCATAGCAGTAATTCAACTAAGATCACAAAACAAATGAGAAATACAATGGCCTTGATGAGGATATGCCTCCATGGAAACCACCTGTTCCACCTGGTCACCATGACTACAGGTGACTCTGCATGCCCCAGAACTCCTTAACCCATTCCCTGGGGACTTTGGATCATCCCCACTTAAAACACCTTTGCAGGGTATCATTCTTCATATAACCATTTAAACAATACATTCTAGATGTCAGCTATTTTTTCAGACAGTAAGATAAAAGTGAAAGCAGGCACATGGTTAAATCTAGATTTTCTGTCCTATATTTGTGCTTTTTTGGTGAAATTTAACTTCTTAAAAGCTTTCAGGAAATATATCTGAATATGATATGTTAATATGACTTTCTTTTTTAAATATCATAGAGTACTTATTTTGTTTTGTATATTTTTGGGGACATCTTAGTAAAGAGCCCTATGTCTGTGGTATCAGCCTAAGGATATGCCTTGATTGTACTAACTTGAGCTTTGAGAGCACTGTTACAGGCTCATAGCCTTCAGGCTCAGTCCTACCAGCAGATTGGCTTTGTTTACCTTCAATGTCAAAAATTAAATTGAATGTGAATGTTGTTAGGTGGGCAAAGCCTCTCCAGGCTTACTTCCCTAGAAAGCTCAGCCAGGCCAGCTTATTCATTTAGTTTTCCTGCCCAGTCCATTCTTTAAGGCATTTGAAACTGTTGCCTTTATAGAAGACAGATATGATAAGACAAAATAGACCAACTTTTTAACAAGTTCCCCAGTAACTATTATTGCTTATTGTAAATTAAAAAAACCCTAATTTATTATCCAAAAGGCATAATTATACTACTAATCAGTTTTAAATTCCATCAGGTATATAAACTGGTGCTCAACATCACTAGTTATTAGGGAATTACAAATTAAAACCATTATGCGATATCACCTCACATTCATAAGGACGACGATTATCATAAAGACAGGAGATAACAAATGTTCGCAAGGTGTGGAAAAGAGAACCCTAGTATACTATTAATGGGCACATAAATTGTCACAGACGTACTGAAAACAGTAATAAAGTTCCCAATAATTAAAACTACCACTAGCACATGACCCGGCAAATCCTCTTCTGGGAGCATACCCAAAGACGAAATCACTACCTCATAAAGATGTCTGCACCACCATGTTCACTGCAGCATTATTCACAATAGCCAAGGTGTGGAAACAACCTAAATGCCCCTTGACGGGTGAATGGATAAACAAAATGTGGATAGCTCACACATGGATTATTATTCAGCCTTAAAAAGAAGGAGATTCTGCCATTTGCCACAACATGGGTGGACACAGAGGATATTATGCTAAGTGAAATAAGCCAGATACAGAAAGAAAAATATTTCATGATCTCACTTATATGTGAAATATTTAAAAAGAAAGCTCAAATGGATTGAGATCAAGAATGACACAGTGGTTATCACGGGCAGGGGGTAGGGGCAGGAAATAGGGAGATGTACGTCAAAGGGTACAAAACAGCAAATATGCAGGATGAACAAGTCTAAAGATCTAATGTACAACATGAGGACTAATGTTAATAAAATGGTATCGTATTAGGGATTTTTGTTAAATAAATAGATTTTAGCTTCTCTTGTCACAAAAAAAGTAATGTGAGATGATAGTAACCTGCTTCATTATAGTCACATTTTGCTATATGTTATGTATCCCACAACATCATGTTACACACCTCAAATACACACAATAAAATTTATTAAAAAGTAAATTCCTGTATGGGTTTACATATTACTAATAACATGAAGTCCAAAGTTCTTGATACTCATGTTGAAGGCCCAATCCTCTAAATTATGACTCAATTAATTTTCAATTATCATCCTATTTTCATCCCAAACTCATTTTTATTACATAACATTTTTCCACTGCCTTATTTCATTTTGCATCTAGTTATTAATGTCTTCATCTAGCTGTCACTTAAGTCTTGTATCCAGTCTTCCAAGTCTTGAGTCCTCCTAAAATATCAGCAAGTTGCTTTGCTTCCTCTGACACATCTATGACACCAAGCCTGCTAACTTGCGGCATCCTAGTGTGAATCAAACAAAAATACCACTGCCTCAGGGACGGTTGCTTATCCAGCATGGGAACGCAGACGGGCTACGGATACCAAGTTTGGCTGATGTAACTGCAGGAAGGGCGTACGAGAGAGTGGTCAGGGGAGAGTTTAGAGATGATCGAGGGCAGGACCTCTGAGCAGTGGCAGAGGTGTCGAGAGCTGGTGGGATGAGTGGCAAGCCACGCGAAAATGGAAGGACGTTCCGAGGCTAGAAGTGCAGAAGGAAAGCAAGCAGAGAGAGACCGCCTGTGAGGACTGTTGAGGCTGAGAAGGCTGAGTTGACCAAGCTGAGGCGGGTACCAAGAGGGCCTCGATGCCGGGAGTGTTTTCTCAGTTGTCAAGAGTTTCGGGTTTTGAACCAGGATGGATGGCCTCAGATCTATGTTATGAAGGAGCTCGTTTGATGCCTGGGGAGGTGGTCGTGTTTCTACGATTTTCATTTCCTCACGTTTTGCTTGATGTGTGTCATATGCGACTTGTGTTTAGTATGTTTAAGATGTTTTAGACTTTCATGGTATCAGTTGTGATTTTCTTTTTCATTTCTAATTGAGCTTTAGAGTCCTTTCTTTTGCTTTGTCACTGGAGTGGCTGTTATTTGTTTAACTTTCCACTAAGCAGCTTTCATTTTAATTTCTGTATTGTTCTGTTTTTCTCGATTTCATTTAATGCTGTTGTCTTGAGTTTCTTTTTCTGTCCCTAGATTGCTTGCTATTCTCTCCATTTCTTAAGATGATTCGTTAGTTTACTGATTTGTGCCTTCTGTCTTTTGATGTGCAATTAGGGCGATAAGTTTTCCTGTCAGGACTGCTTTTGCTGTATCCCACAGATTTTGATAACTTGTGTCCCCATTATCGTTTAGTTCGAAGAATCTTTTGATTTCCATTTGAATCTCCTCCTTGACCCAATAGTCACTCAGCAACAGATTGTTTAATTTCCATGTTTTTGGATGAAGATGTGAGTTTCTGTTGGAATTGATTTCTAATTTTATTCTGTTGTGGTCTGAAAAGATACATGGTATGATTTCTATTTTTTTGAATTTGTTTAGATCTGTTTTGTGGCCTAGGATGTGGTCAATTTTAGAGAAAGTTCCATGAGCTGATGAGAAGAATGTATATTCAGTGTTATTTGGATGGAGTGTTCTGTAGATAACTGTTAGGCCCAAATGTTCTAGAGTCCTGTTTAGGTCCTTTGTTTCTTTGTTTATTTTCTGTTTGGAGGATCTGCCCAGTTCCGTCAGTGGGGTGTTGAAGTCCCCTGCTATTATGGCATTCCTATTTATTATGTTGTCTAGATCAAGCAGTATTTGCTTTATGTACCTGGGCGCTCCTGTGTTGGGTGCATAAATATTTAGGATTGTTAAATCCTCTTGTAAGATTTTTCCCTTCACCACTATATAGTGTCCATTTTTGTTCTTCTTTACTTTTGTTGCTTTAAAGTTTATATCATCTGAAATAAGGATGGCTACTCCAGATTTCTCTTGGTTTCCATTAGCCTGGAAAATTGTATTCCATCCTTTCACCTTGAGTCTGAATGCGTCTCTGTGTGTAAGGTGTGTTTCCTGGAGACAACGGATACTTGGCTTGTATTTTTTAATCCATTCAGCCAGCCTATGTCTCTTCAATGGGCAATTCAAGCCATTCACATTTATTGAGAGAATTGATATTTGGGGTAAATTTCTGATTATTCTGTTGGGTGGTGTCTTTTGTTTTACCTCTTGCATCATTGTGGAAAAATGGGCAAAGGACATGATCAGAAACTTTTCAAAAGAAGACAGAATAATGGCCAGCAAACACACAAAAAATTGCTCAACTTCTCTAATCATCAGGGAAATGCAAATCAAAACCACAATGAGATATCACTTAACTCCAGTGAGATTGGCTCATATCAAAAAATCCCCAAACAACAAATGTTGGCGGGGATGCGGACAGATAGGAACACTCATACACTGCTGATGGGACTGCAAATTAGTACAACCTTTATGGAAAGTAATATGGAGATACCTCAAAGAATTAAAAGTAGAATTACCATTTGATCCAGCAATCCCACTACTGGGTATTTACCCAAAGGAAAAAAAGACATTCTATAATAAAGACATCTGCACGTGAATGTTTATAGCAGCACAATTCACAATTGCAAAGATGTGAAAACAACCCAGGTGCCCATCAATACACGAGTGGATTAATAAAATGTGGTATATGTATACCATGGAGTACTACTCAGCAATAAAAAACAATGGTGAATTAACACATCTGGTATTATCCTGGTTGGAGCTAGAGCCCATTCTTCGAAGTGAAGTGTCACAAGAATGGAAAAACAAGCACCACTGGTACTCACCATCAAACTGGTACTAACTGATCAACACTTAAGTCACACAGGGCAATAATATTCACCAGGGGGCGGGCAGGCGGGAGGGGGGTGGAGGGGATGGGAAAACTCTCACTGAATGGATGCGGGGTGCACAGTTTGGGGGATGACCACGATTGTAGCTCTGACACGGGCAGTGCATGGGCAATATATATAGCCAAAGTGTTGTACCCCCATAGTATTATGAAATAAAAAAAAGGAGCCCTCCGGCTTCCCGGCAGGAGGCTCAGAGCAGACGCAGGGAGCATAGATGACTCTGCAATGATGCAGGTGAGAGATGAGCACAGACGGGAAGAAGGTGAGAGATGGTAGAGGCCAATTTACGTGGAAGGAAGGATGCAGGATCTGACAATGGGCTATACCGGATGTGGGGAGAGAAGGAAAGTCATGGGTGATCCAGTGTATGTGGTCCAACCACTGAGGGGGGAAGAGTGGGGAAGGTGGACAGAAGAGCCAGGTTGGGGCACAGAGACTAGGAGTCCTGTTGGGGGTGTGCAAAGCTTGAGGTGCCTTTTAGATATGCAAATAGAGACGGCCAAGGGAGCTTTTTAGTAGGTCATTGGATATCTGAGTCTTGAAGTTACAGAGCTGGGCATGTGACTTTAGAAGTTATAAGTTATCCATAGTATTGTGAGAATCACTTTAGTCTTATTATCTCAATTATATGTGGAGAAATCTGTTTTCCCAGCATACTAAAAGCTCATTGGCAAGAAAACATCATCACCTGAATGGTTTGCAGAGTGACAGATAAATACAAACGGACAGTATACAGTGAAGGCGCAATAAGTACTAGCTGAACAACTTGTGGTAATAAAATTTTCTTTATAGATAATTTACTTGATACATTAAAATTTGCTCTTAAAACCAATTCTAAACGTTTTCGAGCATGTTTGATGTTGTTCTACCGGAATTATGTATTAACAATTATGATGTAAAATATCTTACCACTCTAATTCTCAAACTTGGAGGATATTTTTGTTGTTATTACTGTTAATTTATGACATCAGAATGCTGTATATATGAAATCAAAGACTCAGTTTAGTCCCGAAAGGCCTTTAAGTAGCAATAATTTAAGAAACTATTGTCCTATGTAATTATTTTCTCTAAAGTCAAGCCACCGCTATCTATTCCTACACTATTCTTTAACTAACATGTTTTTAAAAATATACTAGATTTTAAAACAAAGTAGTATCTTTAAAAGTAAACAGCTTTATTGAGATACAATTCACATATACTACCATTTACCTAAAGTATACAATCCAGTGTTTTTCAGTATAAAGAGTTGTGAAACCATCACCACATTCTAATTTTAGAACATTCTTACCACCCACAAAAGAAAACCTGTACTTATTAGCAGTCACTCAACTCAGCTCAAGGCTACCGCTTCTGTCTGTCTATCTTGGAAACTTCCTATAAATAGAATGACAAACTATGGGTCTCCTGTGAGTGGCTTCTTTCATGTAGCATAATATTTTCAAGGTTCATCTGTGTTTTAACAGGCATCAGAACTTCATTTCCTTTTTCCTCTGAATAATATTCCATTCTATGTATACACCATCTTTATCTATCTATTTATCATTTGATGGACATATGACTTTCTCCCTTTCAATGCTGCTATCAATGTTTATGTACACGTTTTTGAGCGGACATGTGTTTTATTCATTTCTCTTAGGTATATACATAGGAATGGAATTGTTGAGTAAAAGTATCTTTTTAAAAAATCTACTTTAAAAAATTATTATATAATTCAGAAACTGTTTTTAATTTATCAGGAAAATCATCTTCTTTCATTGGTAAAATGTGGAAGGGAAAGAATACTGAATCCCTCGGGTACTGCCAATTTCTAAGCCAATAGATGGCTCTTTCATGGAGCACGTAACATAATACAGGTACTCCTCATTCAATGCTGAGTGCATAAACATTAAAACACTAATCTATTCTCCAGAGAGAAAATAGTTATTCAGATTTGCAATAGAATTTATGTTAAGCTGACTTAGTGTAAGCATTTTATTAGGGATTTTCTAGTCAGCAGGTTATAGGGTAACTGAGGACTTTTAACTACAAAAATGGCAGCAATATCTAGGAGGAAGATAGGACCTCTTCAAATCTCCTTTCCTTCATTTACTTAGAATGTTGGACATTTGTAGCTGAGTCCAGAGAAGATTCATGTATTTTATATGGTAGATTTTTTTTAATGGCTAAGGAAAGAAAGTTACGTGAGAAACAAGCAATTGAAAAAACCTAAATTAAGAAACTTGCTTATGTATGTTTAAAAGCCCACATCGTCTCCTTTTTTTAAAATTTATTTTAAACTTGTCCCATTATGTCCTAGTTGTTCATCCTCCCTAAAGAAAGGAAGGGCAGACACACACAAGACAATGCAGTTCACACTACCAGTCATGGAACCACTTTTTCTAGTATGCTGAAGTTGCTTTGAAATCAGGCCTTTTGGTTCTTAAATTGTCTCACCCTGTTGATATTGGGATTCCTTCAAACTATACCCTGCAATATTTATTTAAATAGTGAAAAATAATTAGATCTCATTATGGAAGTGATAATTGAAAAGCCAAGTACAAAAATTAAGAGTAAAAAACGGCTGGCTGCAATAACTAGGAGACCAAACGCTACTCGAATTCACTGGATGCTCCTAGAACACAATGCAATGGCTCCACCCTATGTCTGACTCATCTCCCAAGCTACCCACTCCTGCTGGTCCTATCTCTCTGAAATCCCAACTTCTGCATAAAAACTGATTAGCATCAGTTAGAAAAAAAAAGTAATCAATTATACTGGTTTGTCCTATTTAAAAATGCATCTATCATGACTTCTGACAATTGGAAATATTCATAGGAATATTCAACCTTAATTGAAGCATGAAAAGGATTATATATTATTGCCTCATAACACTTGAGATGCTAGACATTAGTGGAAATTGCGCTTGTTTTATGAAATCTTGAAAAACGATGATTCAGCTCTTATCTTACCTGTATAATAATATTTAGATATCTGAGGCTAGTCATAAATGCTTTAAAAATAAGTAATCTAAGGAGCTTACTAATATGTGATATACCAATGTATATTAATATACACATATCATATTATCAATATATTGTTATATAAATTATACTAATATAACATATATTCTATATTAGATTAATATATAATCAGTGCAACCATTGATCCATAATACCAATGAATAAAAGGAATTTTAATGATAAAATATGAGCAGAACTGTTTGCCTCATAGAAGCTATGTCACTAACCAGGTGTGAATCTTGAGCAAGTCTTTTAATCTCTCTTAAACTTTGCATTTTGATCAGTAAATTAACTTTCACATGTTGACAATAAAATGCAGTTCTAGTATTCTGACTTCACTATAACCTTTCAAATTCACTCTGGTTTTCCTTGAGCAGTTTGATGAAAAAACAAAAAACATCACAAATAAGCATAGAAAGGAAAAGTCCAGCTGTGTATTATTATAGGTTTCAACTATACATAGACCTCTGATCTCACAACTGGCACAAAATCAGAAAGAAAAAACCAACAAAATCAGCCTTATAACTGGAGAGCAGAGCCAAACAAGCCTTTCACTCATTAAAAGACAAACCAAATAAAGCAAGAAAATAAGATAATTTCCATGATTAGTTTAAAACTTGGATTTGGGAAATTTTTGTCTTTTGTTAGAGAACACTATGATTATTTGTCATGAAAATAAGACTAACATCAAAACAAATTATTTGAAAATTATATTTTATAAAAATTATATTTTAACAGCTAATAATTCTAAGTTTGAGAGATATATACATATATATTTTAAAATATGCTTCTCTGTTTCAAATAGAAATTGGCTTAAATATGTATATCTGAGCCAATTTCTGCTGTTTATGCATAAGTGATCTATCGGGATGATATATTAGCATATATATTTATATTTAGTAGTATTATATCTACATATTACTTTTTAATATTATATAAAAATGCATACATATATACACACACACCAGACAGTCTTGGAAATCTTATTCCATATTTATCAAATTGAATTGATAGCTCTATTTTTCACTATTTTAATGCTTTAACTCCAGGAAATCTAAATAATGATTAAAAAGCATATGAATAATTAAGAAACTGTTGCCTAAATTTCTTGTAATCAAACCCTCACAACAAAGATTTCAGTAGGAAAGACTTATAAGAAATACATTGAAAATTGAAATATGGGACTTAGAAAAACAGGTCCCTCAGTTTTTGAATATTCACACTTCAAAGACTAAATACTTATCGATTTGTCCTTGAGGTGTAAGTACCTTCCACATGTCTCTTTTACAATGTTACTTCCAATCTTTTTTCAAAATTCCAGCATGTCTTATTGGACGCAGATTCATCCTCTCACTTGAGCCGCCGTAGAGGGAGAGGAGAGTGACACATTCAGAAGTAAATTAGCAACAACTTACCATTGACCATTTTAGATTTCCTTATAGTTATGGGGACAAATGACTCTTCTTTGAAATTTTTAAAGGAACAGTTGATTTAACTAAAATTAATCTTATTGTTTTCCTTTAATAAAATCCATATCCCTCCATAACACCAAATAAAAGCTCAAATATGATGATAATGGTGCTATTTGAGTGATAACATTCATTTTTACTGGTGTTTTCCCACTGAATTCCCATTCTTTCTTCTCCATAACTCTTGGGAAGAATCAGCAATTAAACCCAGTTCATTCCGCAATTCTCAAGACTTGTTGCCCAATAGAAATTGTAAGCAAAATTGAAGAGGAATCTTATACCATTTGAACCTACAACAGAGGGTCTTCTTTCATTGTTTTTAAGTGGAAAAGTCAAGGAAGTCAAAGTCAAAGATGAGAATCACAACAGAGATGGAACATGCTTTGTATTGTGCAGATTTCTAAGGTAACACCAAAATAAAACTCAATTTTATCAAGTACTGAGTATTTTTCAGACACATTAAATACTTTAAAACCTATCTAATCCTTCCCATAATCCTACAACATCACTATTTTATGCCCAATGTATGGATAACAAAATAGCTGAGAAAGAGGGAAGCTGCCTCTGTCATTGCAGAGTTTGCCAGGCACAGTCAGGTCTTGGTATTCTGCTGCTGAACGCAAACAATTTCACAAACCACCAACATTGTACAAGACGGTTCTGCGACCATGATAGATCAGAGGGCACTCTACAATCATGTCTGAACATAGACAGGAACATGAACATTGTCCAAACCACAGAAATGTTCAAGTATCTCTTTACCCTGGCTCATAAGAACGACTGCTGCTTCCTTACAAATTAGTTTCACCAAAGTTATTCCTTCTTCTAGGTAAAATTTATGAAGATCCTCAGTCATAGAACCCCCCTACCATCCTGCATTCTGCTTTGCGACAGCAGCCGGTCCAGAGCAAAAGCCCCCTCTTAAGCCCTCCCCAATCACTAACACAAACCTAAATCCTTAAGTCCTTCCTAATACCCTCTTACTGAGATACCCATGTTCTCCCATGCTGCTGCAACAAGTAATAACACCACTTGTTTAACTAGAGATGTGTTCCTAGTGGCATTGGCTGGGGGGCATTGACAGTAAAACTCAAGGAGTTTTAAGTGACTTTTTTAGATGATAGATATTTTAACTAGCAGAAGCAAGTCTCAAACCTTAGTCTTCTATTGTTTGTACTTTGTGTGACTAGATCATATTGTGGCCCAATATTTATTATACATGACCTTAGAATATATGGCATGCAATTGGAGTCACAGGAAACTTTAATATAGATTTACAGGCACCAGAGGAGAGAAAAATCACATAATAAGGCTGGTAGAAAGAGTTGGCAAGCAAAATCCATGGAGGAGGAGAAAACATCTGCAAATGTGCAGAGAAGGAAAAGAATAAAAAATGTTATAATACTGCCATAAATGCCCAAATACTGGCCAACACCAACTAAATGATTATAGCTAACAAATCTACCACAGTGAGAATAGTCTTAAGTGCCTTAAATGAATTAACACATTTTCTCATAACAACATTATGAGTCAAATAAGTATTTTTGTTCATACTTTACAAATGGAGAAACTGAGGCATAGGGAACTCAAGCATCTTGGCTAAGGTCTCATATAGCTGATAAATGGCCATGCCAGGACTCAAACTTTGGAATAGGCAATTGCATATCTACTTACAATACTTATTAATTTCATTTCATATGTTAAAAATTAGCTAAAATAGTATAGTGATTTTACAAATATTGCCGTTTCCACCCATATTTAATGAAAACAAAGTTATTCATCTCTTTACCTGCATCTAACACCTTCATTGTTGAATAGCAGTTTGAATAAATCTAAAAGTAGTTACCCAAAGTGCATCACCATCACAACCTGATGGTCTGAGTGGCCATGTTTTTGGTTCTCTTTTATGGCTGTACTGAATGTCAAATGCCAAATTTGTGCAATGTTAGTACTTTCTGTTGTTGTTTTTGTTTCTCTCTGGAGTTGTATACCTGAACCACAGACCGCATTAATAAAGTGATCTTTAGAAGATGTATGTTTGCTTCAACATCTAAAACTTAACATTGTAAGGTCATAGCCCAAGGAAGTAAATATTATATCTGTATTAAATTGTTTTGATTTTAAAAATTTATTAGTTGACCCATTATAATAAGCATCAAAACACCATTGCTTGAATTTACGTAAGCCAATATATATCTTCCATAAAGGTACTTTTAAACTAAGTGTTCAAAAGAACACATCATAGTCTGAAGGACTTCATAAGGACTCTTATATAAGACAACACAGTTTTTTGAGGGATAATTTTTTGGGAAAATAAAGTTCTCCTTGATGTTTGGGTCAGTAAGGTAGCTACTGATTACCGCATGCTTACCATCTATCACTGTTGTAGATGCTTTGTGGCAAAATAATTTATTGAACTGTTAACTTGGCTGAAGTTATTTTTTCAACTTTTTCACTTGGAAAAAGATAAAAATCTACAGAAAAGATGCCTGAACGATCTATTTTTGTATAGTTCTTATGCCATGAATCTCTCTTAGTCTCTCATTCCAAGCCCTCAGCAAGGCTTCTGTATTTCCTTGCCTCAGAGGAAGTTTGTATTGTGGGAAACAAGCACTTGTTTAGGACCAGAACATCCTGTCTTTTTTTTTTTTAATCTGTGCTAACTAAGGTTTATTGCTATTGTAATAGAGGAACGAGGTGCCTTTGAAGGATGAAGGTAAAAGTAATAATAGAAAGCAAAAGTACTGCCTTGAGCCTAGATAAATAGTGCAGCTCCATGAATAGAGGAGATCACAGGTTCTCTTCTTTAGCGGCAGAGGGGCAGGTCTTCTGGGAAAATGGTTGAAGGGACATAAAGGGCTGCTAAACCAGAGGCTTGGGGCTGTGGGAAACTAGGATATGCCACCCAAACATAGGAAGTATTGTTGAGCTGCAGACAATTAAGAAGAAACAAATGCAAGAAAGGTCTCTGCCCTCTGTCTATTTGCCTAAAAGCAGGACACAGATTTACAAAGACAAAATATATCCCTCAACCCTCCATACCAGGGAGAAGAAAGCTTAACTACCGAAGACAACCATAGATCCTTATCCTCTGGAGAGGGTACAGGAGGAATATGCATTAACAAGCTTTACTAACTAGCCTTTATCTGACATTTATCTGCCTTCCCACAAGTTGCTGCCCCCAGAGACTCAAAGTCCTTTTCCTTTGACTTGAGACTTCTCTGAAAATTTACTGTTCTTTGTTGCAGATACTATATAAGGTGGAATTCAAAGACACCTCTTTGAAAACTACTCATTCTCTGGGTATCTCCCATGTATGTGTGAAATATATATGTTAATAAATTTTTCTTTTTCTCTTGTTAATTTGTCTTTTGTTACAAGGGTTCATTCCAACTAAGAACCTATGGGGGTTAAAGAAAAAATTATAATTCTTTCCCTACAGGTCCAAGTAAGTATGGAAAATTCAGGACATCAGACTTCAAGGGACACAAGTCAATAGACAATGGGTATTTTGGTGGTTATTGGACCCATGATTTGAAGAGCTTCTCCTTTTTATTTTTTTGGTTTGGCATAAAAACCTTAAGACCTTTGAATGACACCAGGTTTAAGGGCCAGCTGAGCCAGCAATAAAATTGAAGAACCTATGGCTAAGACTTGATTTAAATAAATGTAAGGTAACTTATTTTGCAGACTTGAACCATTTGAGGAAGATTTACATCTTCCAAATGACAGTGTGGAACAAAATAATATATATTGTTTTTATTACTGAATCCTGCCTTTTTTTGCTCAGTTTTAAAAATTTACTCAAGATCACACAGCAAGTAAATGGTTGAATCTGGTCTGGGTTATTTGAAGTCCATACTCTTCCCCTACTTATTTTCTGACTGTAGTTTGGCTGAATCATTGGAAAAATGATAGGATATAAATGTGAAATAGCAGTTAGGCTAGAAAGTATAGTTCATTGATAGGCAATGGAGAGTATGATCAGATCTGACCTTTGTTTATTTAACAGATATTTATCATATGCTTCCTATGGATGGCAGAAACATAGACCCTATCTTCAAAGAGCTCCAGAAATATTAAGCTCTTTATGTGACCTACCAGCTGTGTGGCCATAAGCAGGTATTCTCTGAGCAACAGTCTACTCATTTCTAATATATGAGAAGCAGGTGGACCCCTCTAAATGGAAGCTTTGAAAATCAAATGCACTCCTTTTGTAAGAGTACAGTGCAATCACCACAGAAACTACTCCAAAGTGAGAAAGTACAATCCTTACAAAAATTGAGTGGCATCCTGTTCCTGAACCCTTGTGATGACAGTAAGATTGGTAAGGTAAGGTGTCGGAAATGGTTTGAGAGAAAGAGAAAAAGAGGAAGATCACCAGAAATTTTATCTTTGGAAATTCAGGCTTATAGATGTTGAGTACTAAATATTAGTATACCGAGTGCCTAATATGTGTTAGATACCATGGAAAGTCCTTAACGTGTATTAACCCATGTAACCTTATAACAACCTCATGTGGTAGGTAATGCTATGATTCCCATCCAACAGGAAAGGAAACGGACTTTGTAAACCACAGAGACTTGTCCCAGATCAGATAGCTTCATAATAAAAAAAGCTGGGTTTGAAACCAACTCCATCCAGATGCAAAGCCCATATTCTTATCTGTTATGATTAGCAATAATAACCAGAATCGTTACACAGATGTGTTGTAACACAACTATTTGAACTTTGAGTTTGAGGCATTTATTCCACATTCTCCTCACCACCACCTTCACAACCCTGTGGGCTGCATGCTTCCTGCATCCCAGGTGCTGGCACAGTTCCTTTGTTAAGCTCTTTTCTGGATTGGCTGGAGTGGAAATGGCCCTGTTGTATTCGCTGTATTAGCACAGATTTCAGGAAGAGGGGGTATTGGAGAGTGGGAGACTAGGTAACTTCATTGCTTTGGAAGAAAACTATACCTCAGACGTTGACTATGCCGTGAAAGGGACTAAGAAAATCTCACAAAGAAGACAGTGAGTTGACAATTCTGGGCAAAGCAGAATGTGATAAGGGACCAGCACATTTCCAGGATGGCCTAACTCAATGGTTCTGAAAATAAAATGAAAATATTTATTCTGTGGGTTGAAGCTATTGGGCATGACCTACAGGGTTTTAAGGAGAAAAAGGTTGACATTTGTTCCACAAGCAATAAAGAGTTCCCAGGCAGGGTTTCTAAAGAAGACAAAGGTGGCAATGAGCAGAGTCAGGGTTTGGGGACTCAGATGTGGAGAAAGAAAGGACAGAAGTCAGAAGAAAGACCATACGAACTAACCCCATTAATGTGGCAAAAAGCAGTGTTTGGAAGCAGAGAGTATATGCTATTTGTTCTGTTCCATGCCTGTTAAACATAGTTAGGATTGACTAACATTATATTATATAGATAAACTGTCTTTAAAGCATATGCCATGTAATGAGCAAAGGAATTTTATTTAATTTGACAACTACGTTTAACTTTTTTTTATTAATGTCTACAGTTTTCAAAACATATTGCCAACTTTCAGACTATTTTGTTAAAATAATAAAACAATTTAATCTTGTAGTGGTTAGCAATCGCATCTAGAAAAAGGTTCCACGGTGGTGTCTACATTTTTATGGTCTATGTTATAAACAGACGAATTGAATGCAGCGGCAGGGACTGTGTGTACAGTAACATTCCCAGTTTTTAACTGAGCGCCACAGGAAAGCTTTCCAAACAATGCTCACCATGACTTCTGACCACATAATGAGGGCCTTACTGAATATGGAGGCATTCACTGATATTTTCCCAAATAAACATTGAAGTTTGTGTTTGCAAAAATGGACACGGATTCTTTAATAAACACCAGATTTCAAAGCTTCTAAAATTCAATCTTTTGGATAGCCTTTGGTTGGATAAACAGAGGTTTATCAATTTACCACGCTGACATTCATGAAGGAAGACGAAAATGGTGCCAGGCTATAGTTGGAAACGTGCTTCCATTAATATGAAATAAGAAGATTCCCTTACTATTCATCTATTCCTTCCTACTTATTTTGTTAATTTTAAGTAAAGTTTTGTGTGTGTGTGTGTGTGTACATCTTGGCTCCTACTCTTACTGATCTTTGGTGATGTTTAGCAAAAGATTCTACCCTTTTTTATTAAAAATAGAGGTGAAAACATCAAAGCTTTTTATAAAGTAGAGAAAACAGAATTTGAAAACTAAAGGAAAAGAAAAAAATAAAGTAAAATATTGGGAAACAACATCCAGGGTTAACCTCCTCCCCCATGTTAGTGGAAATTTTTTAAAAATTTAAAAAGAAAATTAAAACTTAACGGAAGTTCAAAAAAGTAATTTGGAGTGAAGTAGAATGTATAACATAGACAAAAGCAACTCATGAATCCTGTGCAGGATGCAGAAGGCAAGAGACCCAATAAAGAGGACTCGCTGCATTGGACTGAGAGTATCTTTGCTGGGTAAAATGAGAAATGAAATGATATGGCCAAATACGAGAAAAATTGCTGTTTTTCTTTTTCGCCTGTGAAAATATGTTAATTTTCATTGTTCGTTTTCAAGTCAAAATATTAAATCCTAGAATAGAAAGATGAGGACAGGAAGAGAACAGAGTAGGAAAGCTCAGATATTGCCTCAAACGACAAAACACGAAGTAGACAATTTTTATGGGGGCTACACATGGCTCTGGTTTAATTTCATTGTTTATATTTTCTCTACTAAACATACTCAAATGTTGGAATTTGGGGGCATCTAGGAGTTGGAGGAGTGAGAGCAGTTTTCACGAAATTAGTGAAACGAAATTTGAAGTTTTTATATTCGCACTTGGAAAGAAAGGAGCTCTCTAAAGTACTCATAACTAAGCATATTTCTCATCCATGCGTTTGTTCATCCATTCAGCCAGTGTTTATTGGCTGCACTGTGCGTCATCGCTTTTCTAGGCACTTAGGTGACTCCACTTGACAAAGTAAAGGCGCCTGCCCTCCTGCAGCGTATATTCTAGGGAGAGGCAGGAGACGCACGTGAACATGACGGGCGAGTAAATGTACGGTGTGATAGCAGGTGACCGCTGCTTTAGGAGAAGAAGTAAAAAGCAGGAGCGGGTAGGGTGCTCGTGTCTGCTGGGCAGGGTTGGCCAGGTCGGCATTTAGTAGGTGGATCACAGACCCGATTGGCTCCCACCGTCCAAGTCTGAACAGAAGAGGGTATGTGAGTTAGCCTGAAACTGTGCCTTTACTTACCTTGGGCGTTTAGCAAGCACGCTGATTTTCAGACGGAACGCCCTAAACAAATCAGAGAACATTTCAACATCACAGTCACTTATTCGGAAAAGTGAACTTAAGGCAGAACCTCACAAGACAACAAGGCCACAGTGATTCTCGGGGGCGATGAGAGCCGCACTGGAACGCCCAGCAGGGCGAGAGGCCGCAGCGACCCTTGCGGGAAGGCAAATTGGGTCGAGGTCGAAATCCTTCGGCGAAGCGCAGACACGCGCCCGCGGACCAGCACTCGGATGACGCGTACCTGGGCAAGCTTTTGGGCAAAGCCACATGGGCAGAATTTATAGAGTGCCTTCAAGAAAGCTTTGCTAACGTCTGGTAAAAACCATTCGGGAATGGCTGGTGATATGTGCTTACGACCAATTACAACTTACTTGTAAAAGAAGCAAAATAAAGAAGAAGAAGTAAAAGAAGAAAAAATATAATTATTACTTACATTGGTTTCCAACCAGAACTATAATATTTGAAATTCTCAAAAGAATAAAGATTTCTCTGGCACTTAATTCCAATTTCTTTTATTGGGAGTTATTAACTATAAAAGTTGTATTGTAAGCATGATACTGAAGAAGAGGATTCTTATGTGACATCATATCAGAAGATCTGGGGGAAGAAAAGAGAAGTTTTCAAAGACTATTCATTACAGTACACAACTACTGAAGCCAGTAAAACTGTGAGTTCTAGCTGGCACAGGACCTAGTGTTATAAGAATGGTGTTAGTGTCCCCGGAGGCAATGGCTCCCAGGGGATTTTTCAGGAGGATAACACCATCCAGTGTATGGCTTACCAAGGAATTGTCATGTGTCCATTATTAGGAAGGCAATACAAGTTGTTAAATAGTTGCTGCTTTTGGCTGGGATGGGAAAATTGCTCAGGGACCCTACTGTAACCCCTTCCTATCCAGATATCAAAATATAATATGTAATATCAAAATATTAAATAAAATTAAATCTATATGACTTAGTAAAATGAACACTACTTTCCAGTCAAAGTAATGATCTTCTTCCACTGCAGCTAACTCTCTTGATATCACCAAGAGAAGCCGGTAAAGAGAAAAGAAGCAGTTTGAGAAACTCTCTTCAGGAATTATTCCCTTAGAATTAACTACCAGTTAATTCTAGAGATAGTAACTATCTCAAACTATAGTTAGAGAATGGACATTTTAACACATGTAGTACTCTGGTTGGATTAAAGTTGCCAATAACATCCTGTATTAACGCATATGGAATATGCTTTAAAAATTTGAATCCAACAAGTAAAACAAACACTATAAGGACTAAACTTTATTTTTTAACGCCCCAGGATGTTCTTCAGTGTCGTGTTATGTCTGCATTATGAATATTCACTGTTAAGTTTTACAGGAGAAAATTATAACCAATTGAATTTCATTTATACTTGTGCAAGTCATACCTTTGAAACGATTTTTGAGGTTCAAATAAATATAACTGTTTCCACACATGCATAAGAACAAATGTACAGGAAAAACAAAAACAGTCAGTTGTTAAAAGGGTCAATCTCAGTGGGTTTCACTTAGATGAGAATTTCCTATTCTAAGATCATGATTGAAATAGAACAAATGAGTTTCAGGACTCCCTACATAATTTACATTCCTTCATTCAATGTATTTTCACAGCGAATGTCTAGAAATAAAATGTTAAAGAAGAAGCAAGATTATTACAACAGCAAGGAAGGAGGTTATACCTGAAGAAAACGAACTCAGAGATTGTGATGTATCTTTTGACTTAAATCTTAAAGCAAGGAAACATTTCACACTGTAGCACTAACAGTAGCTGCAGTAGCTAATACTTACTAAGGAGTTACTTGGTGTTTGGCACCCAAATAAGCTTTTTACATTCAATTCCTCATGAATGAACTTTATTCACTCAATCACCAATTAATTTATCAAACCCTTACTATGTGCAAAGCTCTGTACACAGTGACTCTCAACAGGGCTGCTTTTGTCATTTAATGGAACAAGTCTTCACTGGGAGCAACAGCTTATATACTGCAGAACATTTGGCATCACTACCTAAATGCTGGCAGGGTTCTCCACTCTTGGTTGATGGCCAAAATGCCTTATCACAGGTTTTAAACACATGGGGCAAGGTGGTACCAATCCCAGGGTACATCGCTGCCTATGAGAGCTAAAAGGGTATGACCTCTGCCCTCCAGGAGTCCCTGCAACAACATGCTCCTCTCTGAATCGCCACGGTATGATGTTAGAAAAGACACAACAAGTGATCAATGGTTTACATTGCATATTTTAAGCTATATTTATATACTATCTCTGAGGTGTGAAGTCATGTCATCAAAGCACTAAAAAATAGGAATATATAAATGAAGCTTTATAAAAAGTTATTTTGCATTAGCACAGCATGACTAGAAGACCAAAAGCTCACTTGATAAAACTTCTATAGCTGTAAGTTGTGATGTAATACTGACTCTAATGCAAAGCAATGAATCCATGCTGACAAAAATACGTGCCATTTCAATTAATCATAATTTTAAAAATTGGAATTTCACTTGCATCAGAAAATCCTTCAAGGGAAAATCTCGATTACAGCTCATTCCACTACATTAAAACAAATAATAAATCCCAGTAACTTTATATAGAGTCAAAGAGGAACATTTACCTTTTTATGACTTAATTCTTAATAGAAAATTTATATAGATTTTCCTCTAATCTCTTCTTAAAACTGAATAACTTAAAGTAAAACTACCTTTGTAATTCCTAATAAAATTTCTTCTTTCGTTATAGTTATATACAAAGTGGTATATTAATTAGTTTGAATATTAATTATACCCCCTTATAAATTACCATGTTGAATAACAAATTCAAATGTATTATTATGTCTTATAAGTTACAGTTCTCATAGTTTCACTGTTAATAATTAAGTTAAGCATGTGACTTTGTCTTTTAATAGGGGTATATGCAGGGATATGGGTTTTCAATCTTTAGTGGGAAGATGATGAGACTCCCAAAAGTCACTTTAGTTTTCTGGGGCCACTGTTGCTGGTCTCCAGCCTCAACCACAGCATCATGTGACGCATTCTGGTGGCAGATTTAGTTCAGCATGAGGTGGGCACTATCAAAAATGCGGGAACAATGTGTAGTAAACCAGGGAAATTGTCAGTTCATTCAGAGAAACAAATGAAGCTGATGTCATGTAGAAATGGTCAAAGGAAATTATGTCGATAGGACTAATATTAGGAGTCAGGCAATCCTTCATCTTCCTTCAGTCATCTTATATATAGTGTAGTTATTGAAATTCCAAGGTCCACAAAGTTTTTTGCTAGATTCTGTAGGGGACCCACAAGTAAATCAGGGCAGCAGGCAACAAAGCCATTGTCATCCTTGGAGCTAACACTAATACACATAGTGTTTGAGGCAATGGTGGAAGTACCTTATGTGTATCACCCTCTCACACAGCCTTCCCGAGAAGTTCTAATAATATGCCCATTTATGGATGAGGAAACTGAGGCACAAAGAGCTTGGGTAACTGCTGAGATTACTGCAACTAGAAAGTAGTGGAGCTGGGGTTCAGATGGCTGTAGAGTCAACTCATAACCCCCAGGGTATAGATGTTCTCAGAAATCTCCCAGGATTTTATTTCCAAACAAGCCAGATTTTTTTTAAATTAATGTTTTTTTAAAATTTTTAAATGCTTAGCTGACCTGGCGCATATATTTGAAACAAGGATCTAGATCCATATAGATACTAAAACTCTGAAACTAGACTTTAGTTTTTATCAGGCCACAAGCATGAACACTAGGATCTAAAACCTCAGCAGCGTGGCAGATCCTCCCAGGAGCAACCCAGAAAAGCCAGGAACTATCAACAAAGCTGCCCAGTAGAGAGCCAGATGGGGATCTCTGCCTGCCTTTCCCTTCAGATAGATTCATGAGTTCAGAAAATCCTTAGCTCCCTGTTTGCTGAAATATCCTCCCAGTCTTGATGAATCCTATTCTGACAACCTAAGTGAAAAGTACAACTTGTTGTCGTCCCAAATTTATATTACCCTGATATATTTTTCTAAAGCCTCTCATCTTTGTGCATACTTAATTTATAATAAATACTAAATTGTTAATATTTTTAATATCATTATTAGGGATTTCATCTGTTTTGTTCACAGATATAGTTCTGGAACATACAACCAGTAGCTGAATATTTCAGCTTTAAGTCAGGTGTCCGGGGAGGTAAAGAAACGCCCCTGTGAGTGTGTTCTTCACCACAAGCTTGCTCTCATCAGCTGGCTAGGGGGTAGCTAGTTCAGTGGTCCCAGTTTAAATCAAAAGTAGCCAGTTGTCAAAATGGAGTATGCATATCCAGGAGTACAAAAAAGAAATAAGAAAATATATAGGCATAGACCGCTTTTATTTCTTCACCTTTCTGAAATTGGTCTGTCCAAGAACTTGCTGGAGATAGAAGGACCAGTTCTTCTGTTCTTCTTCCACTACACACACACACACCATGCATCTCTCACACATCCTGAGTCTTACTATGTGCCTGTCTCAAGGGATAAAATCTTCCAGGATACAAAACAAAGAGACAATTAGAAATAATGTTGTAGGTGATGAAGAAATAAATCCTCTTCAGATTGCATCACAAATCCTTTTGCAATTCAAGGAGAAAATAATAGATTTATCAGCTGACAACAATGAAAACCTAACTTTCAGGAGCTGGGTCTTATTTCCCTTCTTAATCCTATTGAATTTCTTTCTTGTATTCCATACCCTGTCCCCTACTACACTGAAACAAACAAACAAACAAAAATATTCATTTTTCCTCTTATTTCTTGGACTCTTTCTCAATGTCCCAGAAATCCTGTATCACCTCCTAAAGCCAGTGCTTCTCTTCATTATTAGTTCTCTCATCTTCTCTATGTCCATCCTTTAAAGTATTTCAACCATTCCTAAGGCTTCAGTGATAAATATTTGTCTCTTTTCTAGTATTTCTTTGTGTATATTTGGGTTCTTCTCTATAGAGTACCTACTAGGTTTAGTTTTAGATAAGTTTTCTCTTTGAGTTCACATCTTCTTGGTGAATGAACATTAAATGATGTGCATTTCCCTAGGAGATTTGCAGTATCCAAATTCTTTCAAAAGAACTTCTGCAAAGATGACAAGTTGGAGAAATTTAAGTGTACGAAGTCACAAGCTCGGCATGTCAAAAAACTGAATCCATCATTTGTTTCCCATCTCAAACCATGGTTTGGTAATAATGACTGTATAAGAGTGGATAAACTGGTTGGTGATTAAAAAGGAAGATGGATGTCAGAGAATTAAGGAAGGGAACCAATAAGGTCATTCTGAAAATCATCCAGGAAAAAGTACTACATGGGGATTATAAGGGAGGAATGAATTCAGAGCTCTGGTTCTCAATATTTGCTATTGCCCTAGGTCATTCACATATGGCAAAACTTCACTGTCAAACATACCCTTCAATATGCACAGTGATTCCCAAGGTGGCACAGGTGAGTGTTCACATATATATTAGAATCTCAGTTGCCAAAGTGCTCCTGTACACCATTGCACGGTGGAGATGTTAACATAGGGGTTAACAACCCCAACTTCTTTGAGAAACACTGACATGGAGTTCTGGGTGAAAAGACTTGTCAATGATGTGAAGGCTGGAGCAGGAGAGATTGTCTTAAGGGTGGCTGTTCTTAATTTTCAAGCCTGGGTGTCTGGAGGGTTGGTGGTACCAATTAATGAAAATGAGGCAAATCAGAATAATGGGTACATTTAAGATAAAAATAATAAATTACATTTGTTTAAATTTTACCCCCAAAATGGGAATGAATTTCTTTTCTGATTATGAAAATATCTAACGAAGCCAAATAAAATTAATATTAAAAAGAAGCAATCACATGCTATGTTATAACCTCTTATTTTCATTTAAAAATATAAGGGTGTATTTTACATGAATAAATGTAAATCTGCAATGGCAATATAAAGTTGCATTATATGGAATTATCTTTAATTTATGTAGACAATTCCCTACTGATAGATATGGAAGTGTTTTCAATGTTTTGGCTGTGAAATAAATGATGAGCTTGGATTATACATCTCTGCACACTTTTTTTACTCTAAAAAGTGGTGGTGTGGGGTCACAGAGCATACTGTGGAAATTTTGGGCCCCTCTTAAACAGTATGCACTCAAAAATTTCTTCCAGTTTAAATTTCCACAAATAATGCATGACAATTTCTATTCCAACCTTCAGTAGAAATATGATCTTTCAAATACAGAAAGTTTAAGATGTCAGAGAAGTTGAGTAGAAATGACCCAATTGATTGGAAATGAATATCTGGAGTTCAATAAAGATACCAGAGCAGAAAGTATAGATTTGAAAGCTATTTCCATAAGTATTTGTTAGAAGAAGACATGGCAATTAATGTAATTTTTCAAAGAAAAAAGTGTGTGAGGGAAGAGAATTGATATCTCCAAGTTTCTATTTTAACTAAGCGTCAACACTTAGAGAGTAGGAGAAAGCAGATTCATAGAAAAAGGTAGCATGGAATGATCAACCAAGTAACAGGAAAATTAAACATGGGCAGTATAAGAGAAAGCAAACTAGACGAGGTGATGTTAAAAATAGAATGAGAATAACACATAATAATAATTAGCACTTGAAACATTCTGTATCCCAAAGTCTCAAAGCACTTTGCAGCCTAACCATTTGAATTTTAGAATACCCTTGGTACAGAGATAGTAATTCAATAGGAAAACTTGGATAAAAAGAAATAAGATGGATGGCTTAAAAGTTTACTCGACCTTGGCAATTTTAGGAACTCAAAACCTTGGGTTAAGAAAGGAAATGTTGACTCTCTGCTAAATTACTGTATATGTAATATTTACACATTCTCAGTTTCAGATGATTTCCAGAGCCATAGTTCAGCAGCTGCAGCTTAAAAGCTGTGAATTTAAACATCTCACTATAACAGCTGAGGAACTTGTCTCAGGGAGAAAAAAAGAAAATCCCAGGAGACACAGAAAGCTTTCAAGCTTCCCAAGTTTACCATGCCATTTCTGACTTTGTTTTCCACATGAGGTGTTCAAGAGATTAATCTGTAGGAAATTCAGTGAATCTTGAACATTTCAAGAGGCTATGTGAACCCCCCTTTTGTTTTTTGTTTTGCATTTTAAATTAACAAACGGTTAAATTGTTCTTTCGTGTGTGTGTGTGTGTGTGTGTGTGTGTGTGTATACAGTTCTATGAATTTTAATACTTACAGATTGGTGTAACTACCACCACAATCAGGATACAGAATAGTCCAATCACCCCCCAAAACTCCCTCATACAATCCCTTTAAAGTCACACAATCACTTCACAGGTGTAAGCACTGATCTGCTCTCCATCTCTATAGCTCTGTCTTTTCCAGAATGTAATACAAATCAAATCATGTAGTATGTCTTTTGAGAATGACTTCCTTCATTCAGTGTCTGCATTTAAGATTCATCTATGTTGTTACATGTATCAACACTTTGTTGCTTCTTATTGCTGAGTAGTATTCCATGGTACGGGAAGTACCATAGTTTGTTTATCCATTCACCCAGTGAAAGACATTTGAGTTGATTCCAGCATGGGGACATTATGAATAGAAATTCTATAAGTATTTATGTACAAACTTTCATATGAACATACATTTTTATTTTTGTCTGGGTAAATACCTAAGAGTGAGATTTCTCGGTCAGATGATGACCATATATTTAATTTTATAAGAAATTGACAAACTGTTTTCTAGAATGGCTCTACTATTTTGTGCTGTTTTTGCACTATTTTGCTTCAGTAGCATATGAAAGATCCAATTATTCTGCATACTCACCATCACTTGGTATTATCAATATTTAATTGTCTATATTGTAAATATTTAATTTTAGTCATTCTAATAAGTTGTGGTATCTTATATTGATTTTAATTTGCATTTCGGTAATGGCTAATGATGTCAAACATCTTGTCATGTACTTATTTACTATCCAACTAGCCTGTTTGGTAAAGTATCTATACATGTTTTCTTCCCATTTTTAATTGGATTGTTTGCTTTTTTAACATTTTAAGCATTTTTTTTTGGTATTCTAGATACAAGTTCTTTGTTAGATATGTCCTTTGTAAGTCCCACGCCTCACAGTTTGTAGTTTATTTTACTTTTTAACTTTCACAAAGCAAAAGTTTCTAATTTCTTTTATTTTTTTATCATCACAATTTTCATGTAGTTTGTGTCATAAGAGCTACTTATTCTCCATCTCTGTTTTTTTCATGAGCGTTCATGTGTTCAGATAAACTGAAGTGTGTTCCTAGGATGATCTGATTTTTAAGCTGTACTCAACACAGTGTTTCTGAGCACATCTCTTCTGTGAGTACCCATCTACCGAAAGCTTTCCCTGGCAGCAGCCAATGTGTCTCTTTCTGATGACTTTATCTCTTAATTCTGTTTAAGTTGATTGTTTTATGTCATCTGTGTATCCCCTACCAGAGAAACCGGGAAGTCCTTGTACAGGGTGGTTATTTGTATGGATAATTTAATACGCATTATTCATCTCATGCATTATTTTCCAAGGCAATATAGTAAACCTGACAATTTTTGAAGATTGAGTTGTATTCTAACTACAAATAAGATTATTGTAGTAGGATAAACAGTGGAAAATCATTATTAATCAAGGGCACCCTAAAAGAGTGGTAGGAATTGCTACCACTTCTGGATAACAGAAGACAATCTGAAACTACAGTCCTGGAATTAACCATGGTCAGACATGTAGCTCATGCCTCTGTGTTTAAAGAGCATTAAATTTAAGATGTTCAAAATCAGTGAAAGTCTATCTGACTTTTAGAGATTTTTTACGATTAAGAAACAGCATCTGCTGCTCAAAAAAAAATAAGTCAAGAAAACACTTTCAGACATGAGACAGCTTGGAAAGTGTTTGTCTACTAAATGACAGGATGAAATTAAATTGAGAACATGTGTAGTCTAACCTAGTTTTGACACAATTGATCTTCCTCCAAAGATCCATCAAGACTCTTGAATAAGAGCACTAAAAAATTAGGACAAGGATGATTCATATTAGCCACAATATTTGCAATGTGTCTTTTAGAGTTTTCTAATTAACCCCAGTGAAATTTCAAACATAGTTTTTCTATTGCCTTAAGTGGTAAGGAAAAAAATGTCAGGTAGGACTATGATGTACTGATCTTTACTTGGGAATTGCAGCTTTGGACTCGCTGTCATTGGGGGATCACTTTGATGTGTAGAAGGACAAATGGATTTATGCTGATCTATCTCCACAGCTTCCCTTGGCTTCTTTGTGATAAATTGTGAACATCTGTGAAAGTGTTCAGAGGATGTCTTTGGGAACATGAGCAGAGGAACTCTGATGGTCCACAAGAAGGAAAAAAGCTCTGAAAGTTGGCATAGATATGTTCCATCTTGAAAGTTAAAATCTTTAATTTTCAAACAGTTAATTAAGACAATAAGTACAACTTTTAATCACACACATGTATGGGCACACTCACACACACACACATGTTTTTCATGGCTGATAACTAAATACAGAATTTTTTTGCCTCAATTTGAAAAACTCTGGGCAGTTTAAGCCTACCTGAATTTCTCTTATTCAAAAAATAAAATTCCTTATATTTCAAAAGTTGTTAGGTTACTAAAGAGAAATATAAACATAATTCATACATTAAAATGAATGAGGTCATTACTAATATAATTGAAAGAACATCCACTAGTTTAAAAATGCAAGTGTAACTGGTATTTACCCAAAGGAAAAAAAGACATTTCATTAAAAAAGACACTTGCACTCGAATGTTTATTGCAGCACAATTCACAATTGCAAAGATGTGGAAACAACCCAAGTGCCCATCAATACATAAGTAGATCAATCAAATGTGGTATATGTACACCATGGAGTACTACTCAACCATAAAAAACGGTGAACTAATACCTATTGTAACAACCTGGAGGGAACTGCAGACCATCCTTTTAAATGAAGTATCACAAACCATATGTACTCACTACTAAATTGAAACTTATAGATGAACACTCATGTGCACATATGATAGTAAAATTCAACAGAAATCAAGCAGGTGGGAGCAGGGAAGAGGGGATGGGTAAATTCACACCTAACGGGTACAATGCACATTGTATGGGTGACGGACATACTTATAACTTTGACTCAAACTGTACAAAAGCAATTCATGTAACCAAAATGTTTGTACACCTGTAATATTCTGAAATAAAAAAATGTAAGTGTGTATAAACATAAATTTCTCCTTAAATTACTAGCAAATTATTTGTTAAAGATAACTCAAAATACTCTCTGCAATCAATCTAGACTATAATACCATAATCTGCATGTTGGTAATAACAATTTAAAAAATCAAGATGATATTTCTTTTTTCCAATTCGGAAAAAAGTTTTCACAATCGGGTCAAATGCTCATATAAATAACAAATAGAAACTTTGCCATAGTAAACTTTATGTGATAATAAAATAAGTTAAAACTTTACACTCTGGTAAAAAAATACTGTATAAATATGTATTCTAACAATGTGACATATCAGTTACGTATAATCTCTAATGGAATCATATGCTTTTTAAAATTAAAACATGCCCTAATAAAGACAGATTCACTAACTGAGTCCCAGGAACTTCTGTTTCTTTTTTATCTTATGAAATTATTTGTATCCTCTGAGGTTTCAAAATTCTCTCTCCACAAGCCTCCAGGGCAACTGCCCAGTTTCAAAGGTGTCAAGCATTCTGGAGGCTTTCAAGGTACAAGGTCTGTTCTCCAGGTATGAGAGCCAAATTGAGGATAAGTTTAGGTCCACATGGGTAACATATTAGCCATGAGGAACTGTCCTATCTGAGGAGGACAACAGATGCTGATGTCAGCAGTCACTGACTCATGTAGGAGAGCCATGTATGATACCACTTTCACACAGAAATGATTCACTGGTGTGTACGGTAAAGGGCTAAGCATCAATCACTTGTAATTAAACCACTACTGCTATGTCATTCAAAATGTGAGGATACAACTAAATAATCAAAGAAACCAAAGCACAGGTGAATATATTAATGAATAAAACAGGGCACAATGCTTTGAATCATGAACTTCCATGTACAGGCTATGTGGCCTTTGCCCATGAAGCCTCTTCCTCTTCCTGGTGAACACTGCTTGTTTTCCAGTTAAACTGCAGATTCTACAACCCTTTCCTCCAGGGCTACTCAGCCTTACCTCTGTTTTCCTATAGCACTCTGATCAGAGCTTTAACCCTTCATTTGTATTCCATTTCATTTACTTAACAAGATCTTCCCACCAGACAGGGAGTAGCCTAATGTTGGAGACTTTGTCTTAACCATGTTAGTTTTCTCAGTGCTTAGCACATGGCTAGGAGATCCTCAACATTTGAAGAAATGTTTGAATAACTGCACAAGTGAATAATTAAAAGGACAGAAGAGTGAGACTATAGTTCTGGCATTAACAAGTTATGTAACTTCAAGAAATTACTTAATCCTTCTAGGTCTTAAGTTAAAAAAAAAATTAGGAATTGGATAGACAGTCAGGAAAGAGAATGTTCCACATGGAAGAAAGAGAATTTGGAAACAGGGGGACAAATATGAGCAAGGTACATTCATGAAATAGCAAATGATTTGGTATTTGACTTTCCACACAACTCCAAACTTCCATACTACATACACTAAACGTGTAGTTCGCTAGCCTAATCTGGACTCTCAGATAAACGGCAAGCAGTGTTGATGTCCAACTACTCCAGGTTGGTCCCACAGGACAGCAGCTGACCGTTTTCCAGCTTTGCTGGCATTGCAAAGTGTGTGCAATGATTAGAAGATGTGCTGAATTACTTACATCTTACTACTTTTGTTCAGATCTTGAATCAAGCTCTGATTGCCATATGAGGGATGAACAGGTATCACCGGAAGGAAAGGATGATGTCTACTAGATTTTGATAGTGACAGAATTTTAGAAACCATCCATGGGAGGGGTGCAGTTGGCCAGTCACTATGCTCGATATCTCTTTGTCCAGTGGCCATGGGGTTCTGAGGCAGCTTTTCATAAAGAACCAAAGTCAAATTCACAATTTGCCTGAATTGGTATTCTTATCGTTGAAGTAGATGACAATAGTTAATAGCCAAGGGCAAAAAAGCAAGGCAATCTACAGTCACCTCATGCCATTTTCCCAGAGCTCACTCTCGTAGCTCTGCCAGCTCCCTTAGTCTACTCCAGCCTGTCACATGTGTTCCCCTGGCATTCCCTCCACTTTCTCCCTTCCCCGCCACTCTTCCCCATTGAGCTAACACGTGGACTCAGACTCATTCTTCCCAGCATAGTCACCTACTCAGAGAGACCCAATAAGCCTATCCCAACTAAAAAATCTCCATCCCAGCAAGATACTCTGCTTTTGTTTATTTCCATAGCACGTATCCCAACTGATGAGTATTTTAATATTTATTTTCTTATTTACTGCCTGTACTCCCCACTAGCATGGAAACATTTAAGCTACTTGATCACTAATATATCCTCAGAGCCATGAAGAACCTGATACATAGTAAGTGCTGAAAATAATTATTAAATGAATGAAATATATAGAAAGTGAAGCAGAATACAAGAAATTCCTTTTATTTAATATTTCTAAAATTTAAACATTGACTTAAGGTTTTAATGTATGAGCTATGATTATTTTAATATATTTATAGTATATGCATGTATGCATAACATAGACTCATTCCACACAAAAATGCTATGGCACAAATACTGTCTGTTGGGGCAACCCAGCAGCTATTACATGATAGACAGGAGGCAAAATCATATTGCAAATCACCAAAGCTATAGGGAAAACATATTATCAATTACATTATAATTATGTAAACTGGAATCTGTCCAAAACACTGAGGCTAATTATCTATGAAAAGCAGCTGACAATATAGAAAGAAAAACAAGTATCTAAGGCATGAACTGTGAACTATTTTCACCATTCTTTCAATGCAATTTTTTAAATAATGTGGAAATCGGCATGATCGTCAGAAATGTGCAAAGAATATGGACAATTTTTATTGTGATTTTTAGTGACAAAATTTTAGTTGTATAAAAATGTTAGAGATAGACTCTGTCCTCTGTCCTCTAATGTAAATAACTCTGCTGAACATTTCCATTCACAGATATGCGTCTGCATCTGAGATATTTTCTTAAGATGCATTCCTATAATAGGAACTGCTGAATCAAAGAGGGTGGACTTTTAATACTATATTTTAATGTGGCCCTCCAGAAAGTGAAAGTAGTTGATGGCAGACTCTCATCATCAATATTCTCTTGTCAGTTTCCTTAATTTATTCAATTCAGTATCAAGAAATGGTACTTTTTGGTTAAACATACATTGAACATTTGTATTTGTTTCCTTTTTTGAGCTGTCTTTTCATATAGTGCTTTAATTTTTCTCTCGTCATGCCCATCTTTCTCTTGACTTTATTGGAATACACGATGCAAATAATTTTTCCAGCTTCTCACTTGCATTTTAATTTTATGATGCTTTCAGATATGCTAAACTTTTGCATTTTGTGAAGACTTATCATTGATATTCTTCTTTGAATTTTTTCCATTAATTTTACACTTACAAAGGTCCCTGCCATTTTGCAATCAGATATTTATGTGTATTTGTTTTCTAGGTAATTAGGACATCAGTTTTCACAATTAAGTATATCATCCAGCTGATTTAGTGTCCTGACCTAACTTAAAAGTTTTCTCGCAGATAGTGAATTATCCAAGAAACATTTACTGTAAAATGCTTTATTTCTTAACTGACTTATAAGCCATTTTATCGTTCACTAAATCCTTTGAAGTGCTAGGGTCTGCTTAAGGTTTCTTGTAGTCAACCAAGAACAAAATGAAAGAAGTAGGAGAAAGTGAAGAAAAGTAGAGTCTAAAAAGCTACAGGCTTTCAAGGTCAACATTTTAAAGTAAAAAGACATCGCTTCCTCTGAAATTTTGTGAATTCCCCCAACGTGAGACATGTTCTTATTCAAGGACATGTATTAAAAAACCCATAAAGAATTTTCAATGATTTTTGTTTCCCTTGGCTGAGCTGTCAGCACGGACTTACTTTCTGGGTGTTAACAGTGTTTTTCCAAAAGTTGCTCATTCTAGTGGTGTGTGCTCCCTCATCAATAAACATGAAATTTATCTTATTAAATATCAAGAGTTAAGGTTATTATAAAACACAAGGCTTTTAGTGTGATGTAGTACAAATTCATACTTCATAAACTACTGGTAAATTAATCAAAATGTATTACATGATGTTTTTATATACCCATATCTTCTGACATGATTTATTTAAAGTGTTTGATTATTTCTCATAGACCTCATTCCAACTTTGATTTTTCTGTCTCACATGCCCGGTCCATTTATACAACTAGCCTCAGATATTAATGAAATTCTTAAGAACTTTAAATTTGAGAAAATATGAATCCCTGAAAAGTGAGCAATTTAGAAATTAATTTAGGAATATAATCATAGTTTTGTGCTAATTTCTAACATAAAATTGCAATCGTATTAACCAAGGACAAAGTGCTGGCCCCTAGATAGGCTTCAAAAATTACATTAAGGTTAGTAGCAGAACTATTAAGAAAATGACATAAAAATAGCTATTAAAGATTAAAATTATATAAAAACAAATTAAGTATAAATGCTAAGCTGAAATTTTAAAATACCATTTTAGAATCCAGATTGTTTTGACTAAATCCCATTGTTGCTTGTCCTTTCAATTTAAACTTTTATTTAACTCATTTTACCAAAGCAAATATTCCCTCTGAGAGTATGATAACCGTAATTTTTAAAGAGGCCCAGTTTTGCCCATGTTTTTTTCTTTCTGTATATTTTGATTGTTTGTAAAATGACTGTTAGAAAAATTTATAGAAACTTACACATTTGACTATGCACAGTGCTATAATTATGTACAGCACAGGTTCTTTGCTGTGGTTTGAATGTCAGATCCCCTCCAAAATTCATGGTAAAACCTCATCACCAAGGTGATAGTATTGGAAGATAGGATTCCTAGGAGGTGATTAAATCACGAGGGCTCCCCCATGATGGATGGATTAGGACCCTTATGAGAAGGGCTTTTGGGACTCTGCTGGGTGAGGACACAGTGTTCCTCTGCTCTGGAGGATGCAACCCTCACCAGACAATCAAACCTACTGGTACCTTGATCTTACATTTTCCAGCCTCCAGAACTGTGAAAAAATAAATTTATGTTCTTTATAAATTATCCAGTCTGTGGTATTTTGTTATAGCAGCACAAATAGACTAAGACATTCTTTAATGTGTATTCAGGTATCTTTCAAATTAGAAGTCTGTGGATTACATAATTACTAGGATAGGATTTGAGGGAGGCCTTCTTTTGGGAAACAAAACAAAACAAAAAGAAACCTCTCCAAATGAAAATAACACCCCTAAACCTATCCTCTGTTGAGGCTCCATGGTGCTTGAAGTGGTATCAGCAGAGATCATGATTTTGATTAAGGTCTTATTAAAAGCTCAATATTTCTAAGGCAGTGTCTTTGCATGTCATTGGATAACATCAGGTAAAATCAGTTCTTCAAATTGTTTGACAACATAATGAGTTCATTTTATGGGGCAATGGGGGGGAGAAAGAATGAAAAAATCTATTGTTACCTGGGGGGAACCAGAGAACTATATACCCTGCAAGGCAAATGGCTGCAGAAGGAAATTTCTCTGCACAATGGAGAAAGAGAATGAAGACAGCAGAGAGAAATGGAATGTGACAGGCAAATCTAGAGTCACAGTTTTATAAACGTGGTCTTGGTACAACAGCATCAGCAACACTTGGACTTGTGAGAAACACAAGTTCCCCGGCCCCACCCAGACTTGCAGAATCAGAAACTTTGGCATGGGGACTAGACATGTGTTTTAGTAAGCCCACCAGGGGACTCTGAAGCACCTTCAAGTTTTAGAACCACAAGTGTGTTTACTTCAGAATTTTGCCTCATCTTCTGATTAAAAACAATCTAAAAAATTACTTTGTAAAACATATTTTTATATATATATATATTTATGTACATGTTAACATTTTTTTTCTCTAAAAAGACTATGACACTATTTGTAATTTAGTTGAAAAAAGAAAGAAAGGAGGGAGGGAGAGAAAGAGGAAGGAGGACAAGGAGGAGAGAAAGGTTAATGTAGAATGCTAATTTTCTAATATAAAAGGTAGGCCAGTATTTCCCATATTTTAGCCAAGGGACTTGTTCAAACATGCAGATCTTAGGCATCCCCCTCAAGCATCTGGTTTAAGTAACTAGAGTGCCTGTGATGATCCTATTTCAGACAAACACCAACAGTGACTCTGATGCAGGAGACCCGTGGACCATACTCTTTCTCTCCATAGGCAGATAATTATCCTTTTAATTGTGTCTCAAAGTACAGAGTATCCACTGTAAAGTATTTTTTCTTCTGACTCAAACATACCAAAATTTCTACAGATTATTTGCAAATAATTATTTATCTCACAGCTCTTAGGCACCCAGATTAGCCATTTTTATAGGTGTGCTTCGCATGTAATTTGTTAGCCCAATTCAGAAACTAACTTGAACATGTATTCCACTTATACATGCCATGTTTATAACTGAGATGTCACATATGATTACTCTTTAGCTTCATTATTATAACTTGTTTACTCAGTGGTTGCAATGTATTTCTCATCATTCCACTTGAAAATTTTAATGGAACTCACATTCACAAAACACTTGATTTCCACAATACCAGGGGATTGTTTTTCACTTTTCCGTCTCTACAATATTTTACAGATTTACGCTAAAAATGATATTACTGGCATACTACATAGAGATGTCAAGCCAAAAGCCTCCAGAGACCAGCCTGACAACTGGAATGAGAGAAAGCAAGACAGGCTCCATAGAGACCATGAGGACTGTGGTAAACGCCACGGGCAGCCTCCGGTCAGTAGCACTGAGTGTGGCAGTGCACGACTCATAATAAATAGGTCCAGATTTTCCAAATTTTCCAGAGCAACCAAAAATCTTAATGTATGTGTGAAATTTTCCAATTTTGAAGACCTTTCGGATCCAATAAAATGTGTATGAGGACCACAATTTACTCATAATTCATCCATTTTCTACATCTGCTCAACTTGCATCTTACGGTCCAATCAAGCCACTTAATACATGCACCCCTCACTTTCTGTTTGGGCAACCCAGTTCCTTTATTTGGGAAACTTCTTTTCATTCTCCATGCCACCTTCCCCATAAGTCTTTCATGGATCAGTAACCCTTGAACTGCTTTCCTTTGAATCTCCGTAGGTGTTCTCCTTAAACATATTTTATGAAACAGTTTCATACGCAAAGCATTAACCTGCATACTCCAAGGAGGTAGAAAGTATTACTTCTCTTATGTTTAAGCTGAAGCCACTGGAGCTCAGAATAAATCACTTTCCAAGGAGCCAAATTGGTGAAGGACCTATCTGGAGTTCTAATCATATGATCTCAAATACAGATCCTGTTTCTCACTGGACAGTGTGTTTCAAGACTCAGTCATTGGAATCAGACCTCAGTTCAAATCCTGATTTCACCTAAAGAGGTGGGAAAAATTGCTTAATTTCTCTAAGCTACAGTCTACCTTTCAGTAAGATGGGATCACATCTATTCCAGAAGGTTGTTGTGGTAACCATAATAGATAATGTTTATACAGGGTGCAACGTATCACTTGGAACATAGTACAAGGTCAATATAGGTTAGCTTGGTAAATGACATAAACTTGGAGTCACACAAGGTCTTCCACCAAACTCTGCTTTAACATCAATTTGATTTTCTCCCCTTTTTTTCTCCTTCTTCATACAAACATACATGTAATTAAAAGGAAACAGCATTTGATATATAGAAATTTATTTTATAACCTCTTCTCTGAAATGTCCCTCTTAGCTATAAAGGGATCCTTCTCATTTCTTGGTAGAGAACTACGAGGTGACCACATACTTAGTTCTTTGAGCTACACTTACAATCGCATTGAAACAGAGCAGTCATCATTGAGGAATAGTGGTTCAGTCAATGAGTATAGCAGAGACTACTGCTTTTCTTTATTCTGGGAAAACATTTAACATTTTTTTTCCTATATTTGTTGCTCATTTTTATATTGGAAGACTGTCATGTCACTACTGTTAAAGGCTGTTGGCTGGGATTTGAAGACACTTTCCCTCTGAAGAACTCCTTACTGTCAGGCCATTTATTTTAATAATATCACCTTTATTCTTCTGTCTAGTCTTTGATCTGTAATATTCACATCTTTTGCTTCAAATTATATTTACATATCTCCAATATAAAAACGAGGTGCATAGTGCATGTATCAAGCTATATACAATGAAAGTCAGTATCCAATTGTAAGGTCTTTGGTGTGGTCTACAGGGGAGAACCTGTGCCCTCCCCTCCTCTCTCCTTCTTTTCCTGCTTCCCTCCTTTTAATTCAAAAGAGATTGGTCATTCAAGGGTCCTGAGTTTGTAACTAAACTATTCTACTCTTTTGATTAAATGCCCTTCTTTTTATCTAGAAAATGAAGGAAGAGAAAGGGTACTTCTGCAGGTGCAGACATACTAAATTAATGTCCTTAAGCAATAACCCAGTTATTGGACAATGTACCATCCAAGCTGTAGCAGCCTCTTTAAGAGCAAGACTAGAACAGCAGCTCCAGTAACCAGCCTCATCTTTGAAATAACAAGAAAGCATTTTTCAAACAGACATATAATGATCCTAGCTTTTTGTTCATTGACAGTTGAATAATTAATTGCAAGACATTTGTAAGGTTATTAAAAGCTTTGGATTGAGTAGGGAAAAGTAAGGAGCATAAATCTTGCTTTTCATTTTTTGTTTATTACAAGTGGCTGTCAGGGCTGTTTTTAAGTCATTTAATATTCTTGTTAATAACAAGTCTAATTAAGAAATCCATTAGAAGACTGTAAAGTTAATTTAACAGAGGGAAGTCCTAATGGAGTATTACTGGAATTGTCTTTATAAAAAGAATGTCATAGGCTTTCATGGATTCTTAATCAGAATCTCCTATCATCTAATTTCGTTCATGTATTCACGTTTGTGTATTTTAAAATGTTTATTATTTGAGCATATCTGAAAACATTTTTTGGGTAATTCATATGTTGCTAATTAGATATATCTCCTGGATTTTAATGGCTGCTATGTTGATAGGATTTTGGAAATTAATGACTTTAGTTTGTATAAAATGTTTGGAATGTGGAAGAAGATTAAATGATTTTTACCCCTAATGAATCCAACCTTTTAAAATTCAGGCAACACCAGGAGCAACACCAAGACCAGCAGTGACTGTGGAAATTGTCACCAAAGCTTTCAATCAATTTAGTATTCCAAGAGCAAATTGTTCACTTTTCTAAAGGGTCTGTATTTTCTGCCTCCTGGTGAGCATACACACACATGTGTATATACAGACATATACATATATCACACATGCACATGCATACACACATATACATATGCATATACGCATATTCATATATATATACATATATGTATATATACACATATATAAAAATATTCACTTTACAAAATCAAGACTGCAACTCTAGGATACATGATACTATATTTTGGTCACGATAAAGAAATTAGAATTTCAAATGTTATTTATGTCCTACAAGAATACTAAAAAAGTGATTAAATCAAAACTCAGAGGCAATCTCTTCAGGATTGTCAAATTAGACTGTATTCTTTATATGTTACATATTTCCAGCTTTAGCAGAGGCTGAAAATTTTGGAATTATATTATTTTTCAGTGATCTAAAGACTTACTGTGAGGGACAAGAGTTCTGTGTAAAATACTGTCCCTGTTATGCTTAAAAAGAATGCCATTCACAACTATCCAATGTATAAACAGCATCCCTAATGCCACAACAAAGACTTAGTTGTGCTATTCTGCTGAGAATTGCCTACAAAATCATGTTTTAAAAATTGCCTATGATTATTGTTATATATCTTAGAAACACTTTAAATTCTCACTGGGATAACAAAAGCTGGTGGATATCTGTTGCTGTTTTCCTTGTGTTTTGTTTGTTTTTAAGTGGTATTTTAAGAAATTATTAACTAGAACAATCCTTAAAATGTTACCTTTAGGAACACAGAAAAAAAGTCTTGTAAGTTTATACATCTCAGTAATGTAGAACAAAACCAAAACTTCATGCCAGTTAAGAGTACATGCTTTGGAGTCAGAGAAAACTGGGTTTGAGTTGCAGATTCACCAATTATGATTTAGATACAAAATCATAACCACTGCGGGTACAAAAATATAAGTCATGTGGTTTAGAACATTTCAAAGAGCCATTGTAAGTTAATAAATGGTACAAATAATGTTACCACAGTTATTCCATTAACTCTATGCAAAACCTTTTGTGTATTTTATACTATTCTAGAATGTTAATATAATATATTGTTTTGTGATAGTTATTCAGTAAAATATGTTTTATTTCTCCTTGTTTTATAGATGGAGAAATAAGTTTAAGAAAATTAAGTTGACTTGGGCAAACATTCATTGCATGTCAACTCTATGCTGAATGTGTTTGAATATGGCCTGCAAATTCATTTGTTTGAAACCTAATCCCCAAAGCAACACTATTGGGAAGTGGGACCTAATAAGAGGTGATTAAGGCACAGGGGCAGAGTCCTCATCAATGGATTAAATTCATTATCACAGGAGTGGGTTTGTTATCATGAGACTGGGTGGTTATAAAAGGGCATCCACCCCTTTTTCTCTCTCTGTCTCAAGCACTAGAGTCCCCCTGTGCCCTTCTGCCATGGGATGACCAAAGACTGTCACCATGCTCTTGGACTTCTCAGGCCCCAGAGCCATGAGCTGAATAAACATATGTTCTTTATAAATTTTCTAGTGTGTGATATTCTGTTACAGCAACAGAAAATGTACTAAGACAATAGGCTTCTTAGATACTTCAGGGGATGCAAAGATAATGCATAACAACTTCCCTGTGGAGTATACAGACCAGTAGAGAAAAGACCAAGTACCTAAATTCAATTGATGAATTTAAAATAATAAGTCCACATCTGTTTCCTGGGTGAGAGAAACAATAAGTGTCTGAGAGCAACATGAATGAATGAATGAATAATAGGTACTATTTATTAGGTCATTTCTATATGATGTTCATAAAAGCTAACCTATATTGACCATGTACTATATTCCAAGTGATACGCTACACCCTCCATAAACACTATCTATTATGGTTACCACAACAACCTTGTGGAATAGATGTGATCCCATCTTACTGAGAGGTAGACTGTAGCTTAGAGAAATTAAGCAATTTTTCCCACCTCTTCAGATGAAATCAGGATTTGAACTGAGGTCTGATTCCAATGACTGAGTCTTGAAACACACTGTCCAATGAGAAACAGGATCTATGTTTGAGATCATATGATTAGAACTCCAGGTAGGTCCTTCACCAATTTGGCTCCTTGGAAAGTGATTTATTCTGAGCTCCAGTGGCTTCTGCTTGAACGTAAGAGAAGTAATACTCTCTACCTCCTTGGAGTATGCAGATTAATGCTTTGTGTATGAAACTGTTTCATAAAATATGTTTAAGGAGTACACCTAAGGAGATTCAAAGGAAAGCAGTTCAAGGGTTACTGATCCATGAAAGACTTATGGGGAAGGTGGCATGGAGAATGAAAAGAAGTTTCCCAAATAAAGGAACTAGGTTGTCCACACAGAAAGTGAGGGGTACACGTATTAAGTGGCTTGATTGGACTGTAAGACACAAGTTGAGCAGATGTAGAAAATGGATGAATTGTGAGTCAATTGTGCTCCTCAGACACATTTTACGGGATCTGGAAGGTCTTCAAAATTGGAAACTTTCACACATACATGGAGATTTTTGGTTGCTCTGGGAAGTTTGGAAAACGTTGCCCCACTTATGAGTCATGCACTGCCACACTCAATGTACACTCAGTGAGTGTGCACCACCACACTGCAGGAGGACTGAGGCTGCCTGTGGTGCTCATCACCATCCTCACGGTCTCTGTGGAACCTGGCTGGCTTCTCTCACTGGCATGAGCTGCATGGCCCCTGGAGGCTTCTGAGTTTGGCATCCCAGTGAACAAAGGTGACAACACAAATGCCTAACAAAGGAAGAAATGGAAAAACAAAATGTATTTTATCCATACAGCAATTCAGCCACAAAAAATAATGAAGTACTGATACATGCTACCACACTGATGAACCTTGAAAACACGCTAAGTGAAGAAGCCAGACAACAGAAGTTATGTATGGCATGATCCCATTCACATGGAACATTCAGAGTAGGCAAACTTAGGGATACACAAAGGAGACCAGTGGTTGCTTAGGGCTGGTGGGGGAGGGAGGATGATGACAGAGTAGAAAGGCACCAGCGAAAGAAAACAGTTTCTCTTTGCAGTGAGGAAAATAATGTTCAAAAATTGACTGTGGTGATGGCTCCACGTGTGTGTAAATATACTAAAACCCATTGAATTGTACACTTCAAATGGGTGATTTGTATGGTATGTCAATTATATATCAATAAAAATGCTTTTAAAAAATAAGTTGAAACAGATATGGTCCAAATATATTTTTATCACTTAAAAGAACCAGACTTCCATATCACTATTTCCACTATCATTCAAACTTATTATTTATTTGTTTGACATGAGATCAGCGTGAAGTTCGAGACCATAAGGTTTCATCAATATATCAAATTAATTGAAAGTAAAATTAAAACAATATATAAGTCATTCTCTACATTTTGCTGCTGGAGTGAACACTGATAATTCTACATGGTTATTCAAAAAGTAAAGAAACAGTTGAGTTTTTAACTTCCAATTTTTTCTTAGAAAATTTGTTGACATTATGTTTGGTCAATTAAGGTGATGCAATCATTTATCATTTTAATTCTTGTTTCTAAAACATTAGAAGCCATGGCATTCAGACAGTTTATACTTCATGAAAATTTATAAAAACCCACTTAATCCCTCATTTATCATAATCTCCTTTCTCCAATTTACAGTAATCACTGTTCTACCCATCACCTTGGCAAACACTGTTATTACCTTTCTCCTCTCTGTTTTCTACGGAGCCACAATTCACTCAGATACAGATATTAGTTGAAATCACTATACTTGCATTATGAACAAAAAGTACTTAACAGACCACCTGAATCTAATAATTTAAATATAATAATTTCAAACTAATTTAAAAGTCAAGTTATTGGTTTTTGAAAAATTGAATTGCACACTAGAAATATATTTAACTATTTTATAGCCACAATATTCACATCTAAAAGGGCTATCACTAAACTTGTATATTTTGAAACACATAGCAAACATTGCCTTTTCTCAGGGCAAACTTTGTTCTTAAATTCAGAATAAATAGCTCCTATATCAGATACCAAAGTGGAATAAATATAACTTAAAGTACATTTAGCATTAAAACTTAAAACCAATGCCACATAATTTCATTTCACCTCACTTTATATAAAGTAGCAACAACCACAAAACAAAAATCACATATCATGAATTCAACTGTAATTAACCTTCACATTCTATTCAGACCCACTCAGAGAGAAAATGAACCAAGCATGCCCTGCTCTTTTTATATAAAGAAGTAGTCAAAATTCAACCATCATATACCTTCAATATTAGATACCATCCTAAAAAAAATTCTACTATATATATATATACACACACATATATATGTTATGATATATACACACACACATATATGTGTGTGTATGTGTATATACACAGACACATACAGATGCTCCTCAACTTACAATGGGGCTATGCCCTGATAAACTCATGGTAAGTTGAAAATATCGTGTCAATGATGCATTTAATACTTCGATAAACTCATTGTAAAGTTGAAAAATCATAACTTGAACCATCATTAGTTGGGACCATCTGCCTACACATAAATGACAAATTTTAGAGTTTTCAACCTGAATAGCAATTCAGAGGTGCAGAAAAAACTAGAAGTGAAATAGTGGAAATATAGGGGCAATTTAGTGTTCAAATATCTATGGCTGATAAATATTTTTATATATTTTTAGATAATATATAAAAATTATATATTTATCAATATAAATAGCCATTTTTTCAAAATCTAACAGTGGAAGGGAGTGATGTTTTCAGTCAGTGAACAGCAACCTAAAAGTTGAAATATAAACAAGGTATTTTGATACTCAAATGTATCAGAATGTACCCTTCTGCTAGAATTAGTGAGATAATTGAAGTCTGCAAACATGATAATACCATGCTATATGTATAGCAATATAAATTGTGAAAATTTATTCTAAAGAAACTATCTAATTCACTAACCTAAAGGAGGTGGGCTGACAGACACATGCTTTTAGCTAAGTGGCCTCAAATGTTCAAATATACTCTGTGGGACATCCAAAAGGAATACCATTTTGATTTAACAATATTATTTAGTTAGAAAAGCTTGGCATTTGTGATATTTTAATATACTCTGTGTTCCCAGTTCAGAGCCTATATTATTTCAAATGAGTCTCACCATAAATAAGAATAGATGTGTTAACTATCCAAAATGAAGAAAAACAGCAATTTTGCTCAAACTTTCCACCAAAATAAACAAAATTATATCTCAGAGGCAAAATAGAAGCATGAACAATTTCTGAAGTCAGAATTCCAGTTTCTTCTAAGCCATTTTTTTGCTGCTAAACTTAGACATGTCTGGAACTTAACAGTATGTATTTTGTTTTAACTGGCCGGAATGCTGACACAGGCATTCAGTAGCAATGAACACCTACAGGACCTTTGGTTCTATAGTGGCCTTTATGCAGTAGCTTTTGGTTTTTTTCTCAGATCCAGGGAGGAGCCTATTATTGACACCAACTAATTCTGTAGAGCGAGAATTTTATCCTCGCCTTGAAAAAGAAAAGTGGGGAGCATTCTGCACATGAGTTGATAAGTAGAAAGGAGATTCATTCATAAAATATTTTGAACATCGAGTGTGTGCCAATCACTGTTTGAGGAGCTGGAGCTAGAAGTTAACGAGATGGAGATCACAGTCCACTGTAGGAGACAGACTTGAAATAATACTCAATCACAAAAATAAACTTACAATGGCAACTTGTGCTGAATTCTCCAAAGGAAATACACAGTTTGCTCTGTATCATGGGCTGAGTTGTCCCTTCAAAGGATATGCCAAAGTCCTAACTCCTGGTTCCTATAAATGTGACTTTATTTGGGAATAAGTCTTTGAAGAGGTGATCAAGTGAAGATTCTGTCCTTAGGGTGGACTCTAATCCAATATGCCTGGTGTCCTTATGAGAAGAGGAAAAGAGACACAGGGACAGACACATGCCAAGGGAAGGTGATGTGAAGAGACACAGGGAGGATGTGCTGACAGAGGCAGAGCTTGCAGTGATGAAACTGCAAACCAAGGAATAACAAGGATCCCCGGCAATGCCAGAAGCTAAGAGAGACAGGCAGGAAACAGATTCTCCCCCGGAGCCTTCAAAGAGAGCATGGCCCTGCCAACACCATGACTTCAGACTTCCAGCCTCCAGAAGTATGAGAGAATAAATTTCTGTTGTTTTAAGGCACCTGATTTGTGGTGCTCTGTTACAGCAGCCCCAGGAAGCTAATAGACAATGGCAGAACAGGGAGGGATGCCTGAGCTTATCTCAGAAGGAGGGAGGGAGGAGGACAGGAAAGACTTCCCTAGAGGAGTGGAGTTGGAGCCTGAGGTCTGAAGGATGATGAGTCACAGCAGGTAACAGGGTGAGGAGTCAGGTGGCGTTTCTAGGCAGGAACCAGTGTGGTCTGAGGCCTGAGGAAACGCGACGGGGGGGATGCACTCCAACCGAAAGGAGGCGAGTGTGAACGATGCTGGAGAAGGAGGGCAGCTCGGGATCCAGTGAGGCAGGATAGACAGGCAGTGCAAGGTTGCAGAAGCCTAACGGACTGGGAGAGAAAGACACTGAGCAAGCTCATGGCAAAGCAGGGGGCATGTTCTGTATACGACTCTCTGTTCCTGTTACCTTCTAACACCCTGGAATAGCACTGGTAAATGCTAATCTCCTTTAGAAACTAATATCCCTAACAACTAGTTTGCCTCTATATCATGGCTTCTTCCTTATAGAAAACATCTTGAATGATGTCGCATTTTTTTAGGCATCTCTTTGCCAAATAAATACAGGCGCTTCCTTTACATTGGACTGTTCACAGGCTCCAGGTCAAACATCCAAGAACATTTTTCAGCTTTCCCCAGAGCCCTCCACAGATGGCCTGAAACTGCTGGGCCTTCATTCTTCCCAGGAAGTTACAGCCAACATCACAGGAACACTGTAAACACCCACTTGGCCTCTGGCATCCTGGGGCCATTGTGCTGACAACACTCACTGTGCTCTATCCAGTCCTGCTGCTCTGCAGACAGGCCTTATGTAAAGAGGAAAATCCTCCAGGAACTTAGTGCTCTTAAAGGACACCTAGTGCGTTTGTCCTCAAGGCAAGGGAAATCAACAACAAGCACAAACACACTGTGTACAGTTTCTCAGCCTTTTCCATCACAGGTTGCCCAGAAAACCTCTTACATGTTTCTTCTTAATTGACCTTATGCATGAGAAGTGTCCAGAATACCATGGCCTGAATTATTTCATTTTAAACTAGGATCAGCTCTCCTAAATACTGCAGTCATTTGTAGATTCGTGTTCCATATTGACCTTTTTATTTGCACTTCCAGGGGGCAAAAAGAGCTCTAGCTACAACCTGAAGCACTGCTAATACAAATCAATAATGCTTTACTATGAGGCAAGTTTAATTATTTTGTGGTTCGTTCTCTCTCTCTCTCTCTCTCTCTCTCGGCTAGCTTTCCATCATGCAGAAATAAAACTCTGAAAACCACTACTGAATTTTAAAAACTAATGAAAAAAATTTCAGTGATATAGTATATAAATAAAATTACTTTTTAGTGAAGAGTACAGATACTGTGACGCATGACATCCAAGTTGTGTGTGTATATTGCTTTATATCCAAGTAGCGCTTCCTGCAGCACTCAGTATAACCGAGTACCAAATATAATAAATGCCATTTTCTTGTGTAGGGAGAAAATATGGTAGAACAATTTGCAGGTAAACATTGGTGGGCCTGGTTTTCTAAATCCAGCTGAAATACACTAGCTGTGTGACAGTCACTGAGTCACTAGATCACTCATATCATCTTAGGCACCTCATTTGCAAGTGGAGATAATAATACCTTCCTCACAGTTTTGTTAAGAAAAGTAAATAATAAAATATTTGTAGAAGTATTTGCTCAGTGCCTGCCACCTGTAGAGTGTCCAATAAGTTGTGGTCATTAATAATAATCACAATATATAAATAGAAAGCACAAATAACAATGTGCATTCTTTGACTTTTGCAGCATTACAAGAACACCTCATATGTATAATAATACAATTTATTATAATATTTATGTGACTTGAGGGGAGGGATGAGAGGGTTGTTTGGGTGTTTTCCTGAAAGAAACTGCTCTGTTGAAGCTGAAAAATCCAGAAGAGCTGAATTCTGTTATGGAATCCCAGATTCTTTGATTATATAATACTTGCTAGAATAATGTAAGTTTCAATTACTTTGGAATTTAAGAGTCTATAATAGATATCATCTGTGGGTTACCAAATGATTTTTTAAAACAATTGTTAAATAATAACATAGCTAAAAATCATTGATCGTTTCTCACTGGCCAGCCACTATATAAAGTACTTCTCGTGGATTGGCTCAATTAGTCTTCATTTCAGCTCTTGAGGTGGCAGCTGTCACTATCCCCGTTTTATACATGAGGTTCCTGAGGCACAATTTGCCAATGTGACAGGGGTAACAAGTGGTGGAGCCAGGTTAGAATGCAGCCCCATGCTCTGTCCCACCCATGTGGTCCCTGCATGTAGATCGTCCTAACATCCAGTACTTGGGGCCACATTAGAGAAGTTTCATGTAGGACTAACACAGAGCTCAACAGATTGGTAAACACACACTCCTCTTAAATTGAAATGTATCGATATAGTCTAAAATCTGATGAGACCATTAGTGAAACAGAATGGTCCTTAAAAATCTAGATAGAAGTGTTGTGTCTGCAAGATCAGCAGTAGGACAAGTGATTAAGGAATAGCGAAGACTCTATTAGGAAAGAAGAAACAGCAGATGGCCCATCCTTGTTACCGTTAATACTGTCCAGAAATACCTGCCCAAGTGCTTACTCCTCTTACACCATCTGTCTAGTACCACACTGGCTTAGAGATATTTCCTTCAGCTCTCTAGACTGTTCTGCACCCTCACCTGTATTATACATATAAATTATGATAAACAATTTATTACAAAAGAAAGCCTTTGATCATATTTTTAGAAATCTAAATATGGGTTTTGTGCAGTTTCTGGATTAGAAATGTAATGTGGAAAATGCATCTTGGTAAAGAGATGTCATAATTGCACATCAGCCTAGTAGTTTATTAAAATAATGACTATAGAATGTTTAATATGAACTTTTACCTTCTAAATCCAGGATCTAGGATCATTTGTACATTCTATGACCTAAGATAATAGGGGTTAGCTTATAAAAATATTCTTTTGTCAATAACATTGATGTGAAATCACTAAATGCAAAGTAGCTCAGTCACCTTCGAACAAAATGAGTAGAAGTTAATATTCCTCTTATACTAATCCGTGACATCGTTCCTTATATCTAACAATTGAGGAGGAAGCTGGGGCTGGCAGTGGTTGTGGTAAGGAGAATGAGGATAGACATTCTTTAAGTGGAAAATACATAGAGTTACTTGCTGTATTCATAGGTGTATATTGACTAATTCTGAAATGTTTACAAGTTTGCCACTAGTCCCTAAGGATATAAGGTAAAGATGGCTGTCACACCAGGTGAGGACTGATCAATACAAAGGTATCAAATTCAGGTCTGAAGAATATAGCTATGTACAAATTTCATTAACTATGTAATTTTTTTAACTTTGAAAAGATATTAGTCTTCCAGAAAAGTTGCAGAAATAGTACAAAGACCCCTAATATACCTTTCCCCCAGAGTCCCCAAATGTTAAAATTTTAGTACATTTACTTTACCATTCTATGCGTATGTGCAGATGTGTAGAAATATTTTTTTTCTGAACTAATTGAGAGTAATACCTTTTCACCACTACATACTTCAATGTTTATTTAAACAAGAACCAGTCCTCTATATAACCATAGTATAATTATCAAACTCAGGAAATTAATATTGATAAAGTACTATTATCTAACCCACAGAACATACTGCACTTTTGCAAATTATCCTTCTAGTAGTCTCTACAGCAATTTTTCAATTTTTTTTCTGGTACAGGATCCAATCCAGGTTTCTACACTGAGTTTCCTATCATAACTCTTCTGTTCCTTTAGTCCGGAGCACTTATGGAGTCTTTCCTTTCTATTCATGATGTTGGCATTTTTAAGGAGAATAGGACATTTAATTATTAGAAACTCTCTTTTTTGGTTTGCTGGATGTTTACTCATAGTGATCCTCAGTCATGTTAATAAAATTATCAACTTATAGAATATTCAAACCATCACATCACTAAAACCATCCCAGATATTGCTACTTTTGAAGAACTTCACTATACATACAATTTTACAACTTCCTTGGATAATTATTCCTTCGTCTTAAATGTTCTTTCCTCTGTGTCTTCCTGGTTAATTTCCAGTTCATTTAAATTCAGCTCCAGAGCTCACCACTCTCCCAAGCCTTACTGTCTCTGAATCTAGGGGGACTAAGGGCTTCTCCTCCGTACCATTAATACTAGAGCATTGATTGATTGATCACTAATTCATTCATTCTATTGTTAAAATAAATATAAATGAACCGCTTAATGAAGCTTTGAAATTTCTAACCATTTTCAATACACAGAATAATTTATCATTTTGTTGTCAACACCTTAACACATTGGAATAACATCTGGTTCTTTTTCTCCCTTTTTATAATCGTAGTCTAGGTCACTATAATGTCAGAATCTTGTTCACCAGCATCTTTCTTATCGATTTCCTCCCATTATTCAAAAGTCACCACCTTGGTTTGGGCCCTTTATCATACCACTTCTTGAATACTAAAACGGGGTTTCCAAATTTTTAGTTATTCCTTCTTCAGATCATTTTGTAAATAAATGATTAGCCTTCCTTAGACATTCCTTGATTAAGAATGTGAAGAGCTGAAAAAGGAAAGAGTGGCAGGTTTTGCCACACCAGCGAGGAGAGCTGGAGACCAATAATCTGCGCTCTGAGTGTAGGCCCTGGCTCCAATGACATGAAATAAAATTCAAATTTCCTGATATGGAATTGAGGGTTTTCTAAAACTTAAAGTTTATTTCACTATTGACATTTTAGAAAAACTGTTGTTTTTGATGCTTTTTTTCCCTTTAGTCTCTTTTTATCTTATATGTTATTCCCCCTGTATATACTACGTATACCTTTGCATATTAGTATAACACATATACTCTACATCTTAATGGTCCTGTATGCGGTACCTCTGCCATGTCCTTTGTCAGTCCTGCCTTCTGCTTTCACTAATTCCCCAGCCTTATTCCATCACTTCTCTGAGTCTGGTAGCATTGTGTCTGAAGTACCTGTTCAGAATCAAGTTTATCTTCTTATGATGTCTCCTCTTTGAATAAAGAAATCTAAGTTATTTGAATCTTATATTTAAGTAACACTCCATTTCTTAGTTATTAGAATCTTATATTTATGTACCATTTGATTTGTTTGTGTCTTATATTTATGAAAACTCCCATGTATTTGTGTTTTATCATCTCAGCTTTGTGTGCTTTTTGGGGTTAATGACCGTATCTTTATCATCCAGGACATTAATTCACAGTAAATTTAAAACAACAACAACGAAACCTGAGCTCTCCATCTCTGCTTAGCATTGAGCTGGGGTAATAAAGAAAAAGATAACATATCTGCCATTTTTAGTGCAATTCATATATGTGAAGGTAAATATATAAATATTATTTACATAACATAATGTAATATAAATATTAAAAATGCTTCATTTTATCTTATTGGATTAAATATTACATTGAGTAAAGTCATCATTTCTTGTGCTCTTGTTATTATTTTTTCAGCATATTGTTAACTGTCAGGCTTAGATGTTGGGTGGCTGTCATCCTCACAACCACAATCTGAGGACTCATTCACATAATGTCTGGATGTTTTTTATCATGAAATTTCAACCTTAATGTTGAAATCTAACAGCAATTTCTTATCAACCTCTTATTTTCCTAAACCTCCCTTCATAATTCTTGCAGTATTTCTTCTGTTCTACTTATTTCTGTTAACTTATGAGCATGCTTCTAACGAGGTGATTTATTATATTAATCAGGTCAGATCTATATCTCTTAGTGTTATTCTTCAGTCATTAAATTTTCTTACCTGAGAGCAACTAGGAGTTAATAAAAGGATCAGAATCTACTTAAGCTTTCTATATAATTGCAAGGTAAGAAAAGCTGAGAAAATAGCATCAAATTATGCTGTTAAAGGTAAATAAATATCTTTAAAGTGTTAAGAAGTAAAAATTTTGCAACTAAACCTGGAAATTCCTTGACAGGAATATATCACCTCCAGAAATATATAAAAGAAAATGAATTTTAAATCTGAGATAAATAGACCAATATCATCAAACTACATTATATAAGTTTTAAATTAAATTCTTAGACAGACATATCACCTTATTAGTGAATAGAACACCTATGCAGAATGTAAACTTATAAATAGTGGGACCCAGTTACCTATCCTTGTCAGTTCATCCCTAGCACCCAGGCCATTGCTATTTACATACTCAAAAAATATTTCCTGAACAAATAAATAAACGAAAATGCAATATGTGGTAATAAATATAGTGCATGCCTGTTATTTAGTCTCAAAATATGCTCATGTTATTTAATTAGATTAATGCATTGGTCAGATTATGAATTAGCAACTTAGATCACATCAGGAAAACATACAAATCATTTAATAGAATTTCCTTCTTTACAGGAGAGAATTTAGTGAATTTACATGCTACTCCAAAATATAAGGGAACCATGAATCCTTCAGTATACAAACAAACTGGATTCATTTATGCATATTACATACTTATAAACTGAGGGTGTTGGGAACAGCACCTACAGGTACCGCAAAGACTCCCGAATGTCTTTCTAAGTTCAGCCCCACTTCACTGTGGAACATCCAAGGCACTATAACACCTATATTCACAATGATTCTTATTGTCCTATAAAGGGAAAGAACACTTGAAAAACCTGGATAATTAAATTATAGCTTTACATAATGCAGTGTACATTTTTTATTGCTCTTTAATCTGAGGGTATTTAAAATATGTTTGACAGAGTTACATAATAGTTTTGGAGTTACATCATAGTTTTGGGAATTAAAAAATGTATGTTTTACCAGTGATTTACTTTCATTTATATAACATTAAAATATGGCACACGATAATATTCAATGGAGCTTAAAGGGTATAAACCCATTAAATTAATTTCTTCTTAAATACTCTGAATTGTTATCTAGTAAATCAATAAATTAAAATCAAATATTCAGTGATCCTCCTTTAATTTAAAAGATTTAGAGACTCAGTTCTCATAAATACAAATAGATGAATCCTCAACAACATCAATACATAATAAATGAAAAGCAACACAGACAAGATAAAAGGATAGAAATGGTTCATAGAGGAAATTCTACCTAATGTTTAAAGATAAGAGGTGTTTCCTGGCTTATAAACTCCAGGAATGCATTACTAAATCTTTTCATGAAACTGCTGTATAACATGTAAGAAATCCCATTGTAACTAAGGTACTTCACTTTTAAAAAAATAACATTTTTGTTATTATGCCTTGAGGCAATCATCAATAATCACATTCCATGACACTCAGAGTTTGGCAGACAACACACATGTTACCTACCACTTTTCATATTAGACTCACTGGGAATTGCACTGGACTGTGAATATAGCTACTTTTTTTTGGTGGGCTATCATGATGAATATACCCACATTTTTAAGCAAATATTTATAGAGTAAATAATATGTTCTAGGAATTATAAAAGAGCCTTCACATGTATAATTTGATATTTTAAAAAACCTTTCAATTGCTTCTAAAGTTAGCATTGTAGTTTACTATAGATTACTGTGATTTAACCTTTATTTACAAATTATTGTAATTTGTTTTTCTTAAATGTCCTAGCTGAATTGTGATATCAATAAAACGTCACTAAATCAAAATATTCATTTGATATTTCAGTTAATATAAATAAGAGTTTATTAAGCTTCATTAATTGATACATATATTATTGATAAATTGACAAATGGTTAGTAAGTCCCTAAAGTCATGCCAAATAGAGGATCTTCTGAATCTACTTCCATTATAAGAAGGTGGCACTTGAGTACCTCAGAGCCTTGAAGAGTAATCACACTTCCTCCAGCCCTGCTCTGCTACTCAGGGTTCACGTTAGGCCTCGTTCTAAAGTCAATTCTACTTTAGTTAAGCAAGTGCCTGGCCGAATCCATGTCTACTCTAAAAGAGGACATTTATGAACTGACACAGCCAGAAAGTCATCAGTCTGGTTCTGTGTCTCCACTTACTTCATGGCCATGTGCCATGAGGCTACACAGCCCCTGGGAGCCTTGGTTTCCTCATGTACAAATGCAGATAAGCCTGTGACCTCCTGCAGCTGTGTGGATAAGTGGGCCATTATAGATGGCACCTGGCCTGACAACATGTGGGGTTTCCTGATGTACAGCAGACAGTCTGAGCTGAGCCCACAGCCGAATTCAAGCCTGTGTCACGAGATGAGGCTGGTGGAACCCTGGGCTTCTCTTTGCAGGAAGCTTCATTTTCAGATTTCTGCAGAGAATTGAGAAGACAGAACTGTCTGTTCTTCTCTCCAGTTCTATGGTCTAAGACCAGAGGTCCAGCGGAAAAGGCTACAAGGAAAAGCTAAAAATACCCTTTTGTGGAAGAGTTTGCGAGACCTGAGGCAGAGTGTCTGCTGCTTCAAAGAGTGGGTGAAGGAGGTCAATGTAGAGTAAGTCAGCCCTGCCCAAAACACAGGGTGCCACCAGCAGGGTGGCCTGAGGCAGGGCAGTGCAATCAGTCATCGGAGGCCTTTGTCAGGGCGGAGGCGTCCCTGTCCAGCATGCAGGTGGCAGCCACAGCAAGACCCAGAGAGGCCAGGAGGGAGCTTAAGTCAGGGTCCAGGAGCCAGTGGGGAGTTAGCAAAGCAGGCCACGGCCTCCATCAGTTGGATATATTATTCACACTCATTTTAATTCCAGAGTGTGAAATGCACACTTTCTTTCTAATAGCTTCTGATAGTTGCTTCCCATTCACATTTGCTGCCCACGATTTTATGTTGTGTCTGTGCGAGTCTCTCTCCCTCTCCAGCCTCCACTAAAGCATGATGATAAATATCGCCATTTCTCCAGTGGAGGGAAGGTTTTCGCCTCTGCAGAATGCACAAGCAGCCTGGCTCGCAGGGTTAGGAAGCCAGTGCACTGAAGGAAGAGTGAGGAGAATGCTTAAGTAGGGGAGGAACTAATGTACGTAGGCGGGAGGAATGCCAAGCAGCCTCTACCTCTGCAGCAAGCACCGCAAGTGCTGGGCACAGAAAACAGTGCGGGAGATCTTTGAGCCTCAGATACCCAGGGAAGCTACCACTGAACAATTTTTTTTCCTCTCTTCTGAATATTACAGGTAAAAAAGACAAGGTTGAGCTGTCAAACAATCACTTCAATTTGAGTGATTATTGCAACTCTTTAGTTATTTCAGTTGGTGGCAAATAATACAATCAATCATTTAGCAGGCTGCTTAATGATACTGTGATTCACCACCCCTCACCGTTAGACTAGGGCTCTGAGCAGGATGATATGAATTTCTTCATGCAAATACCACCCAAAATTTATTTTGTGAGGGGAGATGAAGTTTGATGGTAGTAGCAAATTTAGGAAACATATTTGGGAAGCTCTCGAGAAACCCGAATTTACTTTGGGTAATAATCACTAACTTTTTTCTGATATTCAAATTGCTTATTGATAATCAGTGTGTCATTCATCAGATGTAGTCATTAAGAATAAAAAATAATTGTGAACATACTGGGGCAAGCCTCTTTAAATTAAAAAAAGTAAGCTTTATAGAAAAAATTTAGAAGAAATTCAATTTTAATACCTGCAAGCTTAGATGGTTATATAAAAATTGATAACTAGCAAAATATATTATCAAATACAATATATGCAGGTCTCTCAATGATGGGATGAGGATGATATGTGTTTAGAATATGGTGGAAAACAAACCAAGTGCCTTAATATTAACCAAGTAAAATAATTTACTTGAGAAATATTTTAAATGACTTCTTTGCTTAAATTATTACTGAATATTCTCAAGTACTCAATCAATAAATTATATTTAAGTTTAGTCAAAGAGTGTACTACATCTTCAAAAAAGGGATATATTCTTCCCTTGAAAGTTACCATTCTGGTTTTATATTTAAGCCAAACTTGTTTTAGCTGAAGAGAATTTGACCAAATTCTTATATATATAAAGTCTGTTGTAAAAGACGGGGATGGGAAGATTATATTAGGCACAGATGTGGGACTGGTAATTTTTTTTTCTTATCTTCAAGATGTGCCAATATTTTTATGTACATATATAAATATATACGGGAGAGTCTTGGAAATAATATTTGGATTAGAACTTTTTTTCCTATTTTTCTTCAACATCAAAACTCAAGAGGCCTTACAGAACCACACTGAAGTCTAATCTATTTTATTGTTCAGCAGTTCCATCAGATTAAGCTCTACTTTCTGCTAGTATTTGGCAGGAGAAGATGATGAAGAGGAAAGAAGGGAAGGAGGAAGAGGCAGAAGAGGAGGAAGAGGAGGAGCAGGAGGAAGAGAAAATATAATCAGCTAAGAGACGGAAGAGAAGCAAGGACATCCAATACTACACAAATTGTATAATGCAATTTTCTAGCCTCTGAAATACCATGTGTTGGGTTATGATTTAGTGTACAACAGTTTACCTTCCCCAAAATAGCAGAAGAGTTTAATTAGAATTTTAAGCATTTCAGAAAAGTGATATATCTTCTTTAATCTTTTTTTTTATGGCCAGAGGCTAGCTTTTCAACAGGGAATATTGTTTTGTTAGGTTTTTTTGTTTGTTTGTGTGTTTGTTTTAAGAACATTCATTCACCAAAATTTAGTGTTTACTATGCCTTGGAAAACTCTAAGCACAGGAGCTACAGCAGCAAACAAAACAAACAACAAATGAACAAGCACAGTCTATATTAAATTCTTAAACTTCATCTTCTGGAGGCATACTGGAGGGAGTAATGGATAATTTCACACGGCCCCATCTCATTTGGAGGCAGGATGGAGACTGTGGAAACAATGTGCGGTGAGAGTGGTACAGGTCTGCATGCGGCTGAGGGGAAGAGGCAGAACCTGCCCCTGACTGGTTATGTCTCATCCTAAGCCTCCCTACCAGGACACACAATGGATAAGTCCACAACTCACATGTCCCTATTTTAAGTTTGACTGGGAATATATTATTTTTTTTTAGCCCTGTGACCCTTTACCATTCTTGAGTTTAGCAAAGGACCTTAATTGGTTGTTAGTATGTTACCAAATATTTTATTGGGCACATTTTTGATGACTTTTAATTGTACATTATTATTTATTCGCTTTATCAATCTTTTAAAAGTAAGTGGTTCTTTGTTCTTTTCAATAGCAGAGAAATTATCATTGAAATTGTGCTAGTATAAGCTATTCCTTGTACTAAAACGTGAGACTGAATGCCTTTCCTCCTGGTGGTGAATCCTCCAAGCTCATTCCAGTGAGCTAAATCTGAGCGCCTCTCCTTGGTCAGAATGGTCCCTTTGATGTAAACACGAACCAGCTGGTAGGTATTAACAACCTCACAACTAAAATCAATAGGACTGAAAAATTGGAGGCTTTGCCAAGGGATATGCTTACCATGAAATTGAAGCTAATTCCAGAAGAATTAGAGATTATCCCTAAATCAATAGTTACTTTAAATCCTGTTTTTCCTTATAAAAGGAAAGGGGATTTACCTGAGGTTGGGATTATTGACAACAGAGTCAATTTAGGACTTGGGGCACTTCATACAAACTCAACAATCTGTGGGCTTTAACCCTAACTATGATTCTTCTCACTACAAACATCATCATGGTCTATATATCTTCATCATCTTCATCACATGCCAAATTATAAGCCACGTCTTTCCATTAGGCTCATTTTCACTAGATTTGAATTCTTATGTCATCTGTGAATTATAGGAAATGATGTATATAAAGGCTTAATACAGATCCTAATATATAGTAAGGACTCAATAAAGCTATTTTTATAAGTGGTGGCAATGTTAGCATTATTATCTATAGACATTGAGATTTGCCACACCTTCAAACATTAAATGTCCAATGCATCCTGGCTCTAATTTTCTTCTAGATTTCTGTAGATTGTTCATCCTATAAATTGACTGTATCAGATAGAGTTCTATATTTCAAACAACAGAAATAGATTTTGGTTGATTATTCCAGAAAATAAATGTTTTGAAATTGCCTAAAGACCTGGAGATCTAGACTTGGGAAATGGATGCCATATAGCCCAAATCACTACCAAAATCATGTTTCAGAACCAACCTACTGAGGACACTGCTGCCAACACAAGGGACACTGGATGCCTCATCTGCATGGCGGACACCAGATGCTGGGATACACACCTGGCTCTATCGTCCCTGCTGCTCTGGAAAATGGATGATGGTTGTTCCTTTTAAAATTATTTTGGTTTCTCAGAAGCATGGCCTTTTTGAGATGGAAGAAAACACATGTTGTAGAATAGAACACTTGGGCACAGAAAATTTACGTGTTTTTCCTAAGGTACAAAATCCAGGGGTCCCAAATCCCATTTTCATATACTTTCTACATACCACACTATATAAGGAAACAAACAAAAAGCAAACAACTGAAACACATATGTTTGAGGAAGAGAAAAGAGGCCCTATAGTAACTATAATTTTCTTTATTCCTAAAAAAAAAAATTCAAATTGTATCAGACATGCCTACTGTCAACATTCTGCCTGGGCACTATAGTTGTGTGTCTGTACTTTTGTGGAACATGTCATTGTCACAGTGGTCATTCATACTGGAAAGTCCTTGATGTTCACAGATACTGCATAGAGGAAACAAAACCCCCTCCCAAGCTGCATCCTTGTGAATACACTCAGGACACTGGCCTAAGCTCTGAGAGCTTTATCTGAGAATATTCCAAGAAAAAAAAATTATTCAAATGTTGATGAAGATGGGTTCAGAAGAGTGAAAAATTAATCCGTCCAAAATATCGTAGAAAATCAGTGGTAAATCTGCAAAGAAAACTCGGGTCTCTTCTTTATGCACAGCATTCCAACATGCTAAAATGTATCTCTAAATATAGTGTTCCACATTTCCTGAAAGAAAATACTAATATGATCACATAATAATAAAATACTATGAGGAATTGTGATTTCCTATGTTTATTTTCATAGTAAAAATAAAACTAAATCACTCCCTACTCTTGCCTGTGGTTGAAGATATGGCTTGAACTGGAATTTGGTTTGGAGAGGTGGAGGTGATGGCAGATAGCTGGTGATGGTTAACGTTATATGTTGACTGAGCTAATGCCCAGATTGCTGGTAAAACTTTATTTCTGGAGTGTCTGTGAGGGTGTTTGCAGAAGAGATTAGCATTTGACTCAGTAGTCTGATTAAAGATCACACTCACCAATGCCCATGGGCATCATGCAATAAGCTGAGAGCCTGAATAGAATAAAAAGGCAGAAGAAAAGCGAATATACTCTCGTCTTGTGTTGGGACATCCATCTTCTCCTGCCATTGAACATCTGCACTCCTGGTTCTCGGACTTTCTGACTGAGACTGGGACCACACCATTGGCTCAGTACTCTGGGGCCAATGGGCTTGGACTGCAACTAAAGCACTGGCTTTCCTGTGCCTCCAGCTTGCAGGCTGCAGACTGTGGGACCTCTCAGCCTCCACGATCGCGTGAGCCAACCCTTCATAATAAGGCTGTTTCTGTATATGTATATATCCTGTTGGTTTTGTTTGTCTGTAGAACCCTGACTAATATCCAGCCCCTGGGCAGGAGACATCCCCTGGGAAGGAAACTGTAGAAGCAAATGCAGAGTAGCAGAGAGGAGAGGCTGTGCTCAAAAATCAGCCAATGCTGTAGAAGAAGGGGCAGTAGAGAACGCTTTAGGGAGTAACTCCCAAAGTTTGCATAGTATGAAAGGCACTGGGACAGGGAGAACAGTCCAGATAAGGAGTAAATCTTTAAGTATTTTGCCTCATAAAAACACAAAAAACCAACATAAGGCAGCTCACAAAAATACAAAGAGTGTAATAAACCGTAAGAATAAATGAAGAAATAATGAGAAAAAGAAAATAAATGGAAGAGAAAAAGTAAAAATCCAATAATATGTCATTTATTCGTATCTGAGCTTCCTAGATCCAAAGTAAGGAAGGCAACATGATCAGATTTAGGAGTCGTAGGGTCTACTTAGGTGGTACACAGTGTCCGTGTGCATGATCAAGTTGTTCCGGGAGGAACAACTACTCATCAGGATAGAAATCTCTGCTCTGGGTCCTTGTAAGGGATACAAAGGCCATGGAATGAACTATATATTCAGCACCAAACCTATGCAACAACAACAGCAAAATCTACAGGGCTGCTATTTGTATCATTCCTTGATGTTCATGGTAAACTGTTAAATTATAGACTAAAATTAACATAAAACTTTTATACAAAGGAAAGGACAATAATGATTTGAAACAGATGAATACAGGTGAGAAAAAACGGGAAGGGAGAAGAGCAACGTTGCAGAGATGGAACCAGCAGTGACTGATGGGTGATGAGCAGACACGGCAGGAGCCATAGGAGCAGGTGAAGATCATTCCGAGTTTCCCTCTGTAAACATGAGTGATGGAGAAACCATGAAGAAAGGTAAGGACCACTAGGGAAATGGCCAAATTACCTGGAATTAGGGGAAAACAAGTTGGTTTGGAAACTGAGTTTGAAAAGCCAGTAGAATTTTTGAGCAGAGATGATCAAATCTGTAGGCTTCCAGGGATACGCATTTGGAATTGGCAAAGGAATCTGCTGGAGAAGATGAGGTAAAAGTGGACCCCAGAGAAAAACTGAAATTAGAAGGGGTCTTCTGCAAGGTAGGCTGAGTGAGACTACCGGGGAGGTTTGGGGATCCAGAGAGAGGCAAGAGAAACCACTGAAGATAACAAAATGCCCAAGGATTTGGCTGATAATTTTCAAGAACATTGCAAATAAAAAAAGCAAACGAGGTACTAAAAATATGCTGCATGCTACTGTACTTACAAAGAAAGGCTTTTATCAATCTTAGGATAAATATATTTCATGTTTTCTTTCAGTACTTTTAAATTTTATTTTTCACCGTTATTTAAAGGGTCTGAAGTGTATTTCAATATGGCATGAAGTAGGATTAGACCCTATGTTATTTTAACTGGAGAGCGATTTCCCTATTTGATTATTAGTGCATTCTTTCTGCTCTTGCTTTCATCATATTCACACCCACACCCACACTCGCACAGACGTGTGTGTACTCTCTGCTCCCCTACTGGTCTACTGCTGCACTGTCAGGGCCATTCATTTTTAAATTTTCATATCTTTATATTTGCTAAGGCACAGAAACAACTTCCTTAAAAAATAGAGTTTGAAAGTCTTCACTGCCAACTTTATATGTATAGGATAAACTCCTCATCATGGCTGAGAAAAATGCTAATTAATTGTTTTCAACATACTTTTTTTAGCCTTGTTTCCTAATACCACCAACCATTAATCCCACATTTTTGCTAAAACTATTGTAATTATTTGAAATATTTCACATCAGTCCACTATTTTGTGTTATTGCACATTTGTTCTAAGTGTTGAATGTTCTTGTCAGTATTTTTTTTCTGAGCCATTTATCTCTTAATATTCATTTAAGGTCTTATTTCCCAAGAGCAAGGATATTCTCTTATATAACATTGATATGATACTTTCATCTAATATACGTTCCATATTGCAATTTTTGACAAGTGTCCCAATGATGTCCTTTATAACATTTCCCTTGTTCCGATGGAGAATTCAGTCCAGGATTATATATTGTATTTAGTTGCCATGTCTCCTTAGTCTCCTTTTAATCTGGAAATGCTCCTCAACTTTATGTGGTCTATCATGATATTGACATTTTGCAAACAAAAGGTAAGTTAGTTTATAGAATGTTCTTCACTTTGAGTTAGTCTGATGTTTCCTTGTGATTAGATTTAGGTGATACATTCCCCACAAGAATGACACATAACTCTTATTTCTTAGGGTATCATATTTGAAGGACCCAATGTCTCTCTCCTACCATTAACCATGATAATTCTGAATACTTGGTCAAGGTGCTGTCTGAGATTTCCCCTGCTGTTACTTTTAATAGTTTCTCCTTTCATATGTAATCTGTAGGAAGAAACTTTGAGAATGTGCTGTTCCTTGCCAACCTTTTTAGTCTGTGAATTCCTATTATTTTTTAATATTACCATCTTTTCTGTAAAATTTTCACCAGCCCCAGAGCATAGCTAATTATTTTGTCTTCCCTACTTTCAGTGAAGCCTGTGCCTGTCCCTGTTATAGGATTCATTGTAAATTTGTGTTTGCATAATTGTCTCTTTCTGTATTGACTCCTCATAGTCAGAGATGACATATTGCTAGTAGTTAACATACTCAATCTTGCGAATTAGTTGCACTATTTACTAATGGCCTTAGATTATACTGAAAAAAACCCTCCTAGGTTTGTCATTTTATATTAACAAGATAATATGCAAAAGTGGAGCCCATTTTGTAATCCCTTGAATTTAAGCATGTTTAATAAAATGGTATTTATAGAATCTAAAAATGGCTGCCTAATAGACTATCCAAAAATTTAGGAGGAAAAAAAAAAGATTTTGCTATTTTGACCTTGCCTTGACATCTTGGAAATGAAAATATAAGCTTTTATCCAGGCCTCACTACTCTGTATGTACACACCTTCTCACATCTCATTTCAAAGGTATAAAACCTTGGAAATTGGTTGTATGTTGGCATGGATTTAGTCTTCATTGTCATTTGGTAACATGTGCTATTTCGAATGAGTCCTTATGCTAGCATCCGTGCAGTTTTATTTCTAAGAGCAATGGCAGTCAAAGGCATACTTGTAATTGGTATATTCTCGCCTTATCTGCCACTCAATTTCTGGCCGCATAAACATTCTGGAAGACAGGAGACAGTAAACTGTTCAGCCCCTGTGCTGGCTTCTGGCTCTGCCCCTCTGCGTCTCTTATGTTTTGTATGCATCTCATAGCAGCTGCAGCAACAGGATTTCTGATGATATCTGATATAAATACAAAAGTTTCCGTTTTATTTTACTCTGAAAAAATCAGCTAAGTGCTGCGGATGTATGTGGATCTTTAAAACCATGATCTGCTTCTGTCAAGTCTCCAGTGATCAGCCTACAAATGTGAACCTCAGAATCTTAAAAATAACAAAGACAGTGCCCTTTGTTTCTAAGACCACAGGAACTCTTTCTTTGGACAATTTCTGACCATCCAGTATGCTCCAGGATGAAGGAGGCTACAGGATAAGTTAAATGTGGTCCTTGGCCTGAAGGAGTACCATGCAATGATCTGATGAAACAGGAGCGAGTGCTGTGAGTTCCTTTTATTTCAAAGAAAAAATTACCTCCCAGCCAACCAGAGCCTTCCCAGTTGCCATGTCGAGTTTCCTCTCGGTTCTGCTCAAAATTGCCAAAGCCTACTTTTGAAACGTTAGAGCTGAGTCCTACTTAGAACTCAAATGGGTAAGCTTTTCAAACTCAGAGTTTGGAAGGGTCTTCAGATGAACAGGTTAATAAAGGTGAGTAAAAATATGTCTAATGAGTTTTAACAATTGTTTACTCAAATCAGATTTTTTTAAAAATTTACTGGCCAGGTGCGGTGGCTCATGCCTTTAAGCCTAGTACTCTGGGGGCCTGAGGCAGGAGGTTTGCTTGAGCTCGGGAGTTCGAGACCAGCCTGAGCAAGAGCGAGACCCCGTCTCTACTTAAAATAGAAAAATTAGCCATCCGTCGTGGTGCGCGCCTATAGTCCCAGCTGCTCGGGGGCTGAGGCAGGAGGATCGCCTGAGCCCAGGATTTTGAGGCTGCAGTGAGCTGTGATGACGCCACTGCACTCTACCCAGCCCAACAGAGTGAGAGTCTGTCTCAAAAAAATTACTGAGCACATAGTTTAAGATACATGACTTCATATTTGAGGAGTTAAAATAATGAATGAGACACAGCGCCTGCCTCAAGGTGATTCCAGTCCTGCTGCTGGGGAAGACGACAACTTCATGGGGACCTCAGCTGCTGATTGAAATCACAAGCCCCCAAGTCAAAGATCACCTCTTACAGATCTATGGCCTTAAAGACAGGCCAGAGCACATCGATTCAGTTTTGACAAACACAATCATGTGTGTGTTCCTGTTGCTGAAAGAGTGGTTCAAGAAACATCAGCATCAACGCCATCAGACAGCTCGTCAGAAAAGCAGAGCCTCAGCCCTCACCCGGGAACCTGGAGTTAGAATCGGCATTTTAGCGTATTTTTCAGGTGATTTGGATTCACATTAATATTTGGGAAGCACTAGTGTAGCAATTTTATTCTCTTATTTACATTTCAAATAGTAACAAAAATTTGCAAAGTTGATTTCATATGAGAAGGGGAGATTGCACTTTATACTGCAACATATTATTCACTTATTCCTATAAAGTGCCAGTGTCCTTTAGCTCTGTCCCTCTTCACTGAAAGTCTCTGAAGACAGTGCAGCCAAACAGCCCTGTGCAGTTACAAGGGAATCAAAAGAAAACATTTCCATTCTGGTCCCTGGAGGCAGCACCAGCTGTTATGTAATTTTGTTATAAAGCTATTTCCTGCTGCTGGAGGGTTTGAAATAACATTCACTTGTATAATTCTAATTCTATTTAGTTTATCCATCCGGGGCCAAATAAAAAGCATAAATTAATCCACTATGAATATGTCAGGCAGATAACCATTTTAGAATACAAGAGAATTAAATGTTGTTTACAAATACTTTATAGGCTAAAAAGTACCTTTCCAAAGATCTCTAAACATTGATTATGTGCCCTATATGTGACCTGTTATTGTTCAGGAGAACAGTATTTTTCAAACTTTCAAAGTTCTTAGCATACTTTGGAATCTACGGGATATACTGGACTGGAAGGAAGGAACTTCTGAAAGAACGGGGCCAATGCACTGTCCTAACAGAGCCTGGGGTGATGAGACTCCTCTGTCTATGCAGTCTAAAAGTTCATCTCTCAAACTTAAATATGCAAACCAACTATGCAACTTAAGGACATTTTAGCTCTATAATCCAATGATTCTAATTTTATTTTCTTTTTGATTTCAAAGGTTTTAGAGATGTATACAGTAACATCTAGGTGCACATGTGTGTGGGGTGGGATGTAAGAGAGAGACAGATACTGATTCACCAAAACAATCTTATTTCCTCAAATTGGGAAACTGGGTGAAAGCGGAGCAGTTGCCAGTCACCCTCCAAGGTCTCCTGTGCCTTGTGAGCCATCCTGGTGTAAACATTATACCAAATCCTCTCAGCGGCGAGGTGGTTCTGGGTGCCTGGGCCTTCCTTGGTTCACCGTGGTTTCTCTTCCTCATCCTCCACGGAGCAAAGACTAACCCTAGAGTGCAGGCACCCCGTGCTTAGAACTTTGTGCTTGGAGGATGGACCCTGCTTTCCTTCAGAGTAGCTCAGGTGAACACCCCCCATATGAAGTTTGGATGCCACTTGAACACTACAAATTGCTACTGCTGGAGCTTCCACACATCCGCCTCCCTCCATCAGCTGAAAGCTTATCCTGCTTTCGGGTTGGGGGGTGTCGGGAGCAATGAGACAGGGCTTGTCTTTTGGTCAGTTTTCTCAATCCACAGTCCAGCCAGCAGCAGCAGGGTCTCTTCATCTTTGCATTCAAGACAGAACCACTAGGGTCTGAGCCCAAATTCCCCCATACAGGTAAGGCTGTTAAAAAGGCTGGAAAGGAAAGAATTAAGGTCACCTCTACAAAACCATGCATGATCACTCACCACAAGAATGTCCCCATGTTCCTGAACCTAAAAGAGTATTACAGATTTGCTTTAGAAGCAGGATTCCATATACAGGCATAAATATGATTTGAACTTTTACATTGACCAATGCAATTAAACATGAATGCAAATGCCTCCAAAAAGACATTTTCCTTGGTTTTCATTTTATAAAGAATCCTATCTAAACGAGGGAAGGAGAGGGAGGTGAAACTGGTTACACTGAGAGAAAAATATTACAAGGAAATGTGTCATTTGATGAAGCAAGAGAACACATGGAAGAGGAAGGGGCAGAAATAGAATGAATAAAATATAATTAAGGAAAAGATACAGACAAATCCTGGTAACTTGAAATATGGGAAGGAGGGAGGTGAAGGCAGGAACAAAGGATGGTGTGTAAATATAGAGAAGGGGTAATATCTGGGCAAAAACTAGCATAAGTCAGTGAGAAAGAAAAAAACAAAAATCAAAGATATGAACAAACAGTATGAAATAAGAACAGCGTCACACAAGAACAGGAAGTAGAAATCCAGAGATCCCCGAGAGCAAAGAGAAAAATGGACGAAAATCAGGAATTATTAAAATCAAGGGGCATAACATGATAGGAACTCTAGGGATGTGATAAACAAAGCATGTCTGAAAGGAAGCAGTGCTCAAATCCAAACAAAATGAAGCAGAAACTCTGCGTAACATGGACTAGAGAAAAAACACATAGATATTTTGAAAAGAATGCCTTCCTGAGAGTTGGAAAATCCCCTTTGTAGGCCTAATCCTGCCACAAATTCATTCTGCGACTTAAGAAACTGATTATTCTCAGTGGTCTTCAAATTCCCCATCTGTAAAATGAGACAGTCACCATGAGTCAAAATAACATGTGTGCCTGTGCGTGCAGGCCCACATGTGTGCATACATGTGTGCATATGTGTATGTGCATACATGTCTATATCAGTTTCAGGATATGGCCTGTTTTCTCTTCTTTTTCTGTAACTTATAACCTTTATCTGGCGCCTTCTCCCTAAGCTGATTTTGAAATTGATGAGCCTGTAATATTTTGCCCAGGCCGATTTCTAAATTATCCTATGAAATTTGCAATGATTTCACTTGTGACTTCTAGCAGCCTCCTACAGGAAAACATTCCAATCGTTGAAATTTCTCTTTAAAACAGAAACAAAATTTTCTCAGTCCCCAAGGTAACCCAACATATGACTAGAGCCTAAATTTTCCATTAAAACACAATTCTATTTTTCCAGATAGAGTAAAAGAATATGATATTTATTTCCCAACATCCATGAATTGTAATGTACCTCAGTGTAGGCCAAAATATTATTTCCTATTGGGAGGCATTTGTTCAAGACAGAACTGCAAAGGGATAGGGAAATTTTTTTCAGCAACATTAAGCTGAAATGATATTTTTTTCTCACCAAAAGTCAAGAATTGCTATAAAAACATTCACTCACAGCGATAGGGAGGATTTTGTAAGAGGCATTTCACAAAAGATATTCACAATTTTACAGGCAAGGAGGGAGTCTATAGAATGCTTGAACAGAGCACATTCTATCAGAAATGAGGCATACTTTCAGCATCTCCTGCACTCTGATTTGTGCAATAACAAATATGAACACAAATAGCTACCATAACAGAAACAAAGGTGAGGAAGTCTCTGTAGTCACAGAAGAATCTCTGAACTGTCATGACTGTACTGGGAGCAATTACAGAGACACAACAGCCTCTGGAGTATTAGCTGAGGCCGCCAGCAGCACCAAGTGCTGTCTAGGTCCACAGGCAGGGAACCAGTTCCAAACACCGCACAGACCAATGTGGTCAGAAACAGGAGCAGGTCGGAATGCACTGTGCAGTCTAACTTCAATGGAGTTTCACTAGCCTCACTGAAAGAGGTTTGAACATTAACAGACCCACATTGTGGTTATGTCTCCAGAACCTTCAGTTTGCTTTCAATATGTTATTTCTTTTATTTGTATATCATTCATTCCATGAGAGCTGTTAATCCTTTGTAACAAATGATTCAGTTGTATTTTTTACAACTTCCAATTTAATCGATCATCATTAGGCAATCTTAAAGAAAGCTGTGTGAACAGAGGGGATTTGACATTTGCAACCATGATCCATTTTCAAGGCTAGAGGACCCAGAGGCAGTGCCTGATGTGGCTTCTGTCCAGGCCAGCTGCCCAAATACAAATATATTAGTACATTTTGAGTCTTTTTATTTAAAGAAATACAGCAATGTTTTGGTATATAGATTTGATGCCAGACTTCATTTTATTTTTTCTTATTTGATTTTTTTTCTGATTAAATGAGTATTACTAAGGTATACAAATGCCAAATATTAAAAAAACTCATAAGAAGTGAAAAAAAACTTATTCTGTACTCCTGAAATAACTATCTTCAAGGGTTTAATGTACATTCTTCTAATTTTGTCCATACATATGTTAACATGTTAAAATAATTTTTAAAAAACTCAGTTACCTATATATTTTTATTCTAAAAATAAAAATGGGCTCTATGTATGGTATGTGTATATACACATACTGCATATATATTCTTCCCCATACTTATCAAAATGACATATTTTCATTGATAACAAATTTTAAATCAAAGGACAATCCCAGCTAACATTAATATTAAATTTAGCCTTTTTTTAAAAATAAAAGAGTTATTAGGTCCCAAAGTCAGGAATTTATTAGACATTAAGTTCAACACACACAGATGGGCTTGATTATCTACTTGAAATGATACCCAACCTTGCATTTTTTGTTAACTTTTTATTTCAAAATAGTTATAAATTCATAGGTTACAAGAACTCTACAGGGAAATCCTGCATTTGTTATCTTATACTACTAAGGTAAAATATCAAAACCATAATATCGACATGTCTACCACCCAGATTTTACATACACTTTTCTGTTTGTGTTTGTGGTTGTGTGGGCTTATCTGTAGCTCTATGCGATGTTATTACATGTGTAGTGATCACCACCACAATCAAAACACTCTGTAGTAGCATCGACTCAAATCTCCCTCAAATTACCCCTTTATAGCTGAACCTACCACATCCTCCATTCCTGAACCCTGCCAGTCACTAATCAGTTCTTCAACTCTGTGACGATGTTAGTTCAGAAATGTTACGTAAGTGGAATCATGCAGTCTGTGTCCTTTGGAGACTGGCTTTTTTCACTCATATCATTTCTTTGAGGGTCATCCAAGCTGGCATTGCATATATTAATATTTTGTTCTCTTTTCTTAACGAGTAATTTTCCATGCTATGGATGTGTCACAAGGGATTTTACCACTCACTCACTGAAAGACTTTTGGGTACTTTCCACTTTGGGGTTGTTTTTATAAGCATAGCTGCCATGAATATTCATGTGTAAATAGTTGCATGAAAATAAGTCTTCATCATCTGGAATAAGCACCTAATAATTATTGGGTTGTACGGTAAGTCCATTTTTAGTTTTGAAAAGAAATCCCAAACTATTTTTTGAGTGGCTGTACCATTTTACATCCCACAAACAATGTATGAGTGATCCAATTTCTTACACCCTCACCAGCATTTGCTGTTATTGTCATTTATTATTTTGATCATTCTGATAAGTGTGTAGTGATTTCTCATTGTAGTTTTAATGGGCATTTCTCTACTGGTTATGATGTTGAACGTCTTTTTATGTGCTTATTTGCCATCTGTGTATTCTATTTAGTGAAATGTCTTGCATATCTTTTGCACATTTTCTATTTGGATTTTTTAAATGTTGACTTTTGAGAGTTCTTTATATATCCTAAATACAAGACCATTGTCAGATATGCAATGTGTAAATATTTTCTCCTGGTCTGTAATTTTATTTTTATCTTTCTAACAGGGTATTTTGTAGAACATTTTTCTTATTTTGATGAAAACCGATTTATCAGATTTTCCTTTATGGATCATGATTGTGGTATCCAATCTAAGAACTCTTTGCTGAGTTTTAGGTCCCAAAGATTTTCCCCTGTGTCCTTTCTAGAAGTTTTATAGTTTTATATTTCATATTTAAGCTTGTAATCTATTTTGAGTTAAGGTGTGAGCTTTATATAAGGTGTGAGATTTAGATCAAGATTATATATTTTTTTTTGTTTTGGATATCCAATTTCTCCAGGGTGATTTATTAAAAATGCTATCCATTCTCCATTGACTTACTTTTGCCATTTGCCAAAAATAAATTTGGCCATATTTTTGTAGATCTATTTCTGTATTCTATATTCTGTTCCACTGACCTATGAGTCTATCCTTGTGCCGGTACTACACTGTCTTGTTTACTACAGCTCTAAAGTAAGCTCTAACAACAGAAAAAGTGATTCCTCTCATTTTATTCATCTTTTTCAAAATTGTCCTGACTATTCTAGAACTTTTACCTTTCCATACAAGCATTAGAGTAAGCTATCTACAAAGAAACTTGCTGAGATTTTGGTAGGAATTATATTAAACCTGTCTATCAATTGGGTAAGAAGTGACATCGTTAGTATATCGGTCTTCCAATCCATGAACATGGTATGTCTCTCTAAATATTTAGGTCTTCTTTGATTTCATCATATAGATCCTGTACATGTTTTGTTTTCCTTGGAGAAATTTTAAAAGGTATTGTATTTCTTAAACTTCTGTTTCCATTTGTTCCATTTATTATTTGCTAGTATAGAGAAACACAAATTTTTTTTTTGGTGATTTTGTCCTGTGACCTTACTGAACTCTCTTATTGATTTTAAAAAGTTTTTTTTTGTTTGTTTTTCTTGTTAGATCTCTTTTTTATGTGGAGAATCATGTCATCTACAAGTATATACAATTTTACTTCTTCCTTTCCAATCTGTATGCCTTTCATTATTTTTTCCCCTTGACTTGCAGCAGTGACTAGAACTGCTAGTACTATATTAAATAGTAGTGGGGAGAGCAGACATCCTGACCTTGATCCTGATCTTAGAGGAAATCATCCAGACTGCCACCATTAAGTATATCAGCTGCATTTTTTTAAAATAAAGCTGAGGACATTCCTCTCTATTCTTAGCATACTGAGAATTTTTATCATAAACAAGTGTTGAATTTTGTCAAATGCCTTTTCTGTGTGAATTAATATGATCCTATGACTTTTCTCCTTTAACTTCTTGATATGGTGGATTACATAGATTGATTTTCAAATATTGAACCAGCCTAGCATAGCTGAAATAAATCCTACTTGGTCTATATATTTATTTTTAAAAGCAAATAAAGTATACCACTAAGCACAACATATTTTTAAAAATTATTACCTGATATATTTCACAAAGGAAATACTAAGTAACTTTAATAATAAGTAACAGACACTTGCAGTAAGATCAGAATTTATATTTTAATATATAGTTTATTTAAAGTGAATACAAACAGCTACATCTTTGGCACTGAGTTTTCATAGGAATTTAGAAAGAGAACTAGAGGCACCCCAATTGCATGTTAAAAAAGAAAAAAGATAGAGAATCTTAGGATTCCTAAATGACATTTGTATATTTTAGTTCCTATGAATTGCTATGGCAACACAACCCTAAAATTAGAGTGGTAATAGATGGAAAAACATTATTTGATGCAAAAATACTTTTATAAACATCAATGTATAAGACAAGAAGGGAACATCACTGTGGCATAATAAGAAATATATATTTGGTGTCTGCCCTCAGCTCCTGACAGTGAGATGATAAATCCCTTGGTATTTCCGGAGAGACTGTGATAAGACATGTGTCTTCTGTTATTCATAATATGCCCTTTTTGGCCACACCTGTTGATGCTAATGAAGTGACCCTTGAAGGCCAGGGCTGATTGCCAGGAAGAACAAAGCATGATTAGAAGGTTGGACTTTCATTCCCACCGCTGGACCTCTGGGGACTGGAAGGGACTAGAGATTGAGTTAATCACCAATGGCCAGTGGTTTATTGTCACAACTAGGTACCAAAACCTCCATAAAAACCCTAAATAATGGGCTTTGAAGAGCTTCCAGCTTGGTGAACATGTGGAGGAGCTGGGAGGGTGGTGCACCTGGGGAGGACATGGAAGCTCTGTGCCCCTCCCCATACCTGCCTTAGGCATCTCTTCCATTTGGCTGTGTCTAAGTTGTGTCTTTTATAACAAACTAGCAATAGTAAATACAGGTTTTTCCTGAGTTCTTTGAGCCATTACAGAAAATTATCGAGCTTAAGGAGGAGGTCGTGGGAGCCTCAACTTAGAGCTGGTTATACAGAAGTTACAGGTGACAACTTTGGACTCAGGGTTGGTGTCTGAAATGGGGGCAATATTGTGGGAATGAGCCATTAGGGTGTGGGGTCTGTGTTAACACCAGGTAGTTTGTGTCAGATTGAAGAGAATTGTAGGACATCCACCTGGTATGTGCAGAGAATGGACAGCCTGCTGTGGAAAGAACTTGTATATTTGGTGTCATATATGTTCTGTGGGGGTAGAAGAGTAGCATTTTCCTTTAATTGCCTTTTCAAGATCCAGAGTATTCCAAATCACTGATTTTTAGAAATCATATTGTGAAACTTGACTTTGGCATATTAGAAAGAATTCTAAGTGCTTCTAAGGTGTCTGAACATTTCAGCTGTCAATATAAATAGTGTTTCACATTTATATCATAAAATTATGCACAAAAAACTAACATTCACATTAAAATGATAATGTGTTAGTAATAGAATTGGCATATCTTGCACAAATACTTTCAAATGATACTACTAAAATTGCCTTTGTGGGAAACAATTCTCCTGAATCTCTTGCATTTCTGCATATCTTGTGAGTAGACACTGACTCCCCTTTGTTTAGGTCTATTTTTTCAAGGACCTTTCTATAATGAACAACCTTAGGAGACAGAGGAAGTGTCTCTCCATGGATCAAAGAGCAGGGACATACTTAATGCCCATGATGAAAGCTTTGTTTCATATAAGCTCAGGCTGTTTCTCCTGTACTGTAATGTACTAGGGTGGGCGGAAGTCACCTGGCCCTCTCTATGTTGCCCCTGTGGGAACTGGGGCTCAGCCAATTGGCACAAAAATAACGATAGTCTGGCTGCTGCTGTTCTGTGGGTGATAAACTTCTTCTTGTTCTGATCCAGGACTCTCATGATTTCCTGCCAGCATCCACAAAACCGTGGCAGGTGCACTTGCCAGATTGCAAGTAGGATAAAATCTTAGGCCCGCCATAGTTCTTGACAGATATATGATTCCCTTAGCCCTACTTTGAGTAAACTAATTAGCAAATAAACCCTTCATTTTTGGGAGACAAATGACATTTCTGAAGTCCCTAGAAAATGGTAATTTATAAAATGCCAACTCTATGTCTAGGAACCAAATTCATCATTCATTTTGATTTTAATTTATCTCTTTTTAAAAATAATTCACATAAGAGATACTTTTCTTCTAAAACATATGTCAAATCATGTCACTCCCTTCCACAAAACATGCCAGTGACTTCGCCATCCTGCTCAGGGTAAAATCCAAAGTGCTATTAACAGCCTGCAGGACCCTTCGGAATGGTACTTCTCTGAAATCATCTTGAACCAAACTCCCCTGAGCCCCCTTTGCAGCCACATGGGACTCTGTGCCTCCAAGTACATAACATACAATTCCTTCTCGGGGCGTTTGTGCTCACCTCCTTCTCTCTGAAATGCTCTCCCTGTTTTTCTGCTGGTGCCTCTGGCATTGCTCTAGATCTGCTGAACACAGCAGGAATAAGTCCACAGAAGTACCACCTGAGCAGAATTGCTTCATATAGTAATAGGTACATCAAATAGCTTCAACATTTTCCCAATGTGATTCCACTTTTGTTCATCTAATTTTTCTTATTTTGTGAATTTTGGTGTAGATCTCTCTTGTGAGCCAAATTTGGATTTTTTGTTGTTGTTTATCATTCTTATCTTGCTAAGATGTATGGCAGTAGAAATAACTGACCTGGGAAAAAAGAATACTCGCAAGTGCTTGGCACATAATTGGTGAATGGGGCAAACACCTACTGCCCCATATACACCTGTCTTCTTTTTGTCAATGTTCTCAGCTAAAAGACTGCAATTCTCCATCACTCTTGCATACAGGTGTGGAAATGTGACTAATTTCTCAAAAGTGAAGGATAAGCAGAACTTGTAGGTGATTTCCAGGAATGCTATTCAAAGAACAGTTAGCTAGTCTTTCATCCTTCTCTCCTTGCTTCAATAAGGTGACTGAGGACAGTTACTTGTTAGGATAGAAGACCATAAAGATAGAAGACCATAAAGATGTAAGGTATTTAGGGCCCCAACGTAACAGCTCTGTGCTATCTACCTTTGCACATACATTGCAGGAAAAAGAAACAATTTCTGCCCTGCTTAAGCCAAAGTTATTTTGGAGTTTCTGTTTTATGCATCAAAATATGATCCTGAATGGTACGGTGCTCAAAGAGATTTGATTAAATAGACTAATGTCACCACCCCATCATTCTCTGTTACCTCATCCTATATCATTTTTATTTATCACCCTGTCATCACCTGACAATGATGCCTTTATTATTAATTGTTCATTTGTTTGTTGCCTGTTTCTTTTCTCTACACCTCAACTATTAATAGAATATAAGCTCCATAAGAACAGAGGCTCTTGCTGTTGATAACTGGTATATTCCTAGCACCTACAAAAACAAGCACTCAATAAATATTGAATGTGTGAATGGATGAATCAGTCATTTACTTTCTATAAGTTATCTTCTGGTACGAACACATATTTGAAGCTAAAACAATCACTTCTGCATTAAAAAAACTTACTGGAGATTATGCTTTGCTTTTTCATTATAAGTGAGGTTCACAGATAAAACTAAGTGACTTGTTGGTAGCAGATCAAAGTCTCACAATCATAAAAGACTCAAGGGTCCTACCATTCTTCAGACCTTTGGTTGATTCCACAGCTTGAAACTCCTAAAGGACACACCAGTTCCTCAATCTGCATATCAATGAGCAGCCTTTCTTTAGCAAAGATGTTATCCTTAAATCACAAATGGAAACTTGCACTCCAAGTAAAACAGAGGTTTGGAAAAGAAAGTGTATACAATCTAGGATAGACAGCTGAGAAGTTTTTGACAACTTAGGGATAGTAAAGTGACCAACAATTATTCTTACACCTGAAGTATCTTGCACTTATACGTTATGAATACTGTCCTCAGCTAACAAAACTCGTGGATGCATGCCATAAAGTTTATACCGAAGCTTAGAAAGGGGGTCTAACTCTTCTTACTGTATGAGGAGTAAGGACATAATTGAGACCTACATGTAGACAAGGCCTGATGTAAAACACTATTTCCACTGGCAATAAAAAATTGGAATGACAATGCAGACTCAGATAATATGGATCATTTTGTAATAGAATGGAGCCTTAGGACTCTGGTGAATTTTTCACATTATCCAAATTAGTATAGTCCAGGGAAAAAAAGAACAAAACCTTAGACTCAAAAGGACTTCAAGGCCATTTGGTGGAATGCTTCAATTTGTATTTAAGAAAGTGGAGGTGCAAAGAGATGGTAAGAGTGGCCCAGGGTAAGTCTGGTCAAGGGGGGACCACGACCAGTACCCAGTTCAGGAAGGCCCCACCTCTCCAGGGCACCATCACATGAGCCCCATTCTGCAATGTAAGTTCAGTGTAGATTCCCTGATGCCATCCCTGGTTCTTATCTGCATCCTGGAGAGGAAAAGTCACCACAAGATACTAAGGCCAATAGCAGAGTGAGTGGGGAATAGAAAGCCGAGGAGTCTCAGTGTAAACAACTTGCTGTTGTCATCCACATCCTGTCACTTTCCCTCATGGGTAAGGCCTCTTTCTTCCATCCCCTTTGCATGCCTCAGGCTCCCTTATCACTTTTTCCCTTTGGTTAAAGATGGACACCTGGCTGTCACTTTCTGCCATCATTCTGAAGTGGGAGAGGATTTGTGAAAAAAACAGATTTTGCAATATTACCAAAATCATAGCAGTGAAGGTGATTTTTTTTCCCCACCAAGGAAGTCAGGCTTGCAGTCTGACTTCCAGTTTGAGATTGACATAGAATATTGTCTGAGTACAAAACAAAGTGCATGAATATATGTTTGGAAAGAGGGGTGTGTGTGTGTGTGTGTGTGTGTGTGTGTGTGTGTAGGTTTAATACATTTAGTGTCTGTGTCCTGGTCAGGAGCAGAGGCATAAATAAAACAGTGGCAGGATAAATCTGAATATGTTCTCTGTCCAAGTTGAGTCAGGAAACGTGAGCACAATCTGCCATGCTCTTTAACTTTTTGTTTAATGATGAAAGAGAATCTTTCATTGCAGATAAGGATGGCTCTTGTTACATCAGATTTAAGTGTACTAAAAAGTTCCATTTCAGAGAATAACCATTGAATTAGTCATTTGTACATATTCACCAACATTTTCCCTTTCTGGGTCTAAAATTTCTAATAGTGAAACAATCATTACCCCAAAGGAGAGAACGTTTTTCTTTTTCTAGAATTTTGAGAATTCTTTGCTTGGACTAAGTTTATAGCCTACTATGTGTCAGGAACTCCAAAGGGTGAGGGTAGGAAAACAAAGATGAGTGAATCATGCTACTTTCTCAACAAGGAGTTCATAATGTAGACGAGAACAATGTAAAACAATGATTGACACACAGTGTGATAGGCTATATACAGTAAGACTATGCACGAGTTCTGCATATGGGTCACCTGCATACGGGCCAAAGGAGGGAATGATTATTTTCTAGCTGATTCTGGGAAGGCTCCATGATCTGAGTTTTACAGAATTGGGCAGAATAAGCCAGGCAAAGAATTGGAAAGGCCATTCTGGAAAGAAAGGACAACCGACACAATACAGGGAGGTATGAAATGGCTCACCATGTATTAAAAAAGACAAGTGACAAGGAGTTTGGAAGGACAGAAGCATAGAAAATAAATACTTTCTATTCTCAGTTTAGGATTGGCTTTCTAATTGTTCCTACTCTGTCAAAACCTTCTGTGGACAAGTGTTCTCTTGAGAACAGTGAACAGCACTGTGTGGATAGTAGTTACATGAACTCTGGAACATGTTCCTTATATAAATTGGAAGATAAGCAAAGTTTTCATAACAACAAAAGTGCCCACTATTCCATGGCCTAAATGATAAAAGCAGTTTGTTTCTCTCTCATATATGAGGCCGGGAGTGGCAGACCAGGCTGGCAAATACCTCCAAACTAGGCAATCTGTAATCTGTAAATTTCAGAGTATTAGAGGGGTACACATGTTTTGGTTACATAATTTGCTTTTATACAGTTTGAGTCAAAGTTAAAAGTGTGCCCTTCACCCAGATAGTGTGCATGTACTCATTAGGTGTGAATTTACCTATCCTCTCCTCCCCCCTCGCACCTACTTGATTTCCATTGACTTTTACCTCCATATGTGCATATAAGTGTTGATTGATTAGTTCCAATTTAGTATTGAGTACACGTAGTGTTTGTTTTTCCATTCTTATGACACTTCACTTAGAAGAATGGTCTCCAGTTCCCTCTAGTATCTTTTGTAACAATCTGGATAGAACTGTCCATAATCCTTTTGCAAAGGGATATACTGTAGTCCTCCTCACTCAGTGTAATAATTCTGTGAATTAAAGAATTAACCTAAATGTTCTTGCCTCTACTGTGAAGATCTCTTTACTAGCTGATTTGGTAGATTTATTTTCTGTCACATTTTTCGCCCTCAAGTTTTCTGTGGCCTCTGATGTTGTAAAACCTACCATGTTGTTGAAACTCTTCCACCCAAGCCCATCAGCTTCTTGAGATGTTACGTTAGCCCAGATCTCTTCAAGTTGCACGCTCACGCCTCTGTGCACTGTCTCTTCACCTTGCGTCTACCTTCGAGTGTGTGGCTTTTCTCCTTCCTCGTCTTGTTACAAAACGTTCACCCTTCCTTATTCTCCTTCCTCATTTCTTCGTCAAATACCATTTTAATACTTTGCCTTTAGATGTAAATTTTCAACATAAAACACTTTGAATCTCCATTCATTTTAAAGTCTCCCCTACAGATTTCACCAAGTTGTTCTCCCCCCGTTGTTGCCTCCTCCCTGCACTCGCTGCTGCTCATTCTTCAGCCACTGGGACTCAAAATCCGAGTCTCTGACTCCCTCCATTTATTTGCTCTTATCATCCAATTTGCTGACATCTTCTGCCATCCTTCCTCTTCAAATAACCCTAAATCAGTCAACTTTTATCTCTTCTGGTTGTTTGTCCCCGAGCACGATACCCAGTTCTCCCCCACGTACGTGGCTCCTAACTGGTTTCTTTGACATTAGTTGTGCCTTGTTAAGTTCTATTTACTAATTTTGGATTAGGCTTTTTGATTTTTTTTTACTCCTCAATTCATTAAAATTCTAATGGAGGAATTTTTCATCCTTTCTTGTGATGCTTTCATCCTCCTAGCAAGTTTTCCCTTCTTATATTTACTTGAATGGAACGTATGTTCTGAAGTCTATCTCAAAACAACTTCTGTGCTCTCTTCCACAACGACCTCAGCCCCAGGAAATGTTCTGGCATTTAATTCATACTCATTATGTATTGCCTTGATACTTTAATAAATGAAAATTATATATATTACCTATCAACTAGATTGTTATATCATTTGACATGAATCGTATTTTTTTCTTTCTGTGGTCCATGGCACATGTTAAAATGAGTTATCCTTAGTATATACATAATGCATATTGCTAATCATCTAAGGAGCACCTGAATTCTGGAAGATGGAACCACATGTATGGAAATTTAGAACTATACTGTTTGTTGATAACCACAGATTCTTTACTGATTTTTATTTTATTTCTTAAATAGGCTGCTGTGTTTGTACTTTATAGAGGACCAAGCCAAAAACAGGACTCATCTTGAATTTTTCACTTTCCCGCATATTCTACATCTCAACCATCAGCAAGTCTTGTTATTTCTATCACGCCCCTTCTCAACTACTCTCACTTTGCTCTAATCTATCACTATATTTTGCCTGAATGAGTACAAAACCTACTAATTGTTCTCCAAGCTTCTATGCTGAGACCCCTATAATCACTTTTCTATTTTAATATTCATTTTTCATAATCAATATTCATTCAGTCTCTCCTGAGTGCCTACTGTGCCAGGTCGTTTTTAGGCATTGGAGCTAGAGCAACAGGCAAAGAATCAACCTGATCTTAGAATCAACCCCACCCTCTTCCGTGGACCACGTGGCCCCTTGTGTTTTCTTCCTCCTTCCTTCCACCTCATAGTCTGCTGCTTTTCTTTTTAATACCACACTCTAGTATGTCTTCATCTTCCTTCCTAAGGCTTTTGCCTGCTTCCCACCTAAGGGCTTTAGCACCTGTTTTCACATGCCTGGAATGCTCTGCCTCAGTTCTGTGGGTGACTGGGTCCTTTTTATCACCTGCATCCCGGTCACAACGGCACCTCTCAAGAGGCCTGCTCCACTGATCCTTCAAAAGTAGCACTTCCCCGCCCCACCTGCATGACACCACCCTCTTCCATCTTCTCCTTAGTCCTTTTCACTTTCTCAAATTATATTACTTTCCATATGTCTGATTTTTTGTCTTCCCATAAGAATACAAGTTCTATTAAAGAAGAAATGTTGTCTTTGTCATTGCTTTACTACTTGGGTCTGGCAAAGAGCAGGAAATCAATAAATATTTGCCTAATAAATCAAATTAATCATTTTTCTGACTTTGTAGGAAAAAGCTTAACACTTTGGGGGATATTATTTAATGCACATATTTTCCCTTTTTCTGAATTATATTAATATTATATCTAAGCATTTTAACAACAGTGGGAGAAGAGTGCCAGATTTTGACTAGCGAGGACTAGAGACTTGGTGACAATTCAGGATTCAAAGAAAAAGAGCAAAGGAAAGGAGTCACCTTAGCAGTAAGAGAAACGTCGCCCTTTACTGTGCAATCTGAACAGAAGCCAAGAAAGGCGTTAAATGAGCCAGAGACCAGAGAAAAATGGTCAAAACACGGTAAACCCAGATAAGAGCGAAGTAAAAGGCTCTGGCTGTGAAAACCAAGACTAGGAAATGATGTTTTTCCAGAAAAGTAGAAAAATAGAGTTATTTTTCCTGTTTTGTTTGCATTGTTTGTTCCTTGGAGGCATTTCGATTAAACTAAGGCAATGCAATCACTGTTTCAGGACAGCATTTGTCAAAGGCTGGGTAATTGCTGTATATTGTTTTTTCTTCTTATTGCTTGAATGTGAACATGTGATACGTTTTCATATAAAAAAACTAACAGCATTAAGGGCTGGAAAAAGGGGAGCACTATCAACAAAGCAATGCTCTGTAACGTGGTGTACTATCACTCCATATCTGATTCAAACGTTTTGAGTTTCCTACTTGCCATTTATCTTGATTGTTATATATGCCTTGAAAGTTTAATATAGTGTTTATCTGCTCTGTCTAGACTGAAGCAATCACAGGACATCAATAAACTTTCAAAATCAGTGATCTTTCTACTTTTTCTAATTTAATTAAAAACCAACACATAAAACCCTGTGTAGTACAAGAAAATTGTGTAATGAGAGAGGTAACCCAACTCTGAACAAAGTAAACACATCCTTGTAGTTCTGGTTGGAGCCACGTTTCAATAAGACAAAATGAGTGCATATTCTAGTAAACGTCTGGACGATGGGTGTATCCTTGCAAGTGAGCCCTTTAGCCCTGTTGACATCCTTTATAAGCAAATTTTATCTATTTTTCTACCCCAACACCAATTCAGACCCTCATCAATTCACATGTAGTTCATTAAAATAGTCTCCTGTTTTCTGTGACCCCATTCTTTCTCACCCATCATCTTTTTTTTTTTTTTTTTTAGAGACAGGGTCTTGCTATGGTGTCCAGGCTGGTCTTGAACTCCTGACCTCAAGCAATACTCCCACCTCAGCTTCTGGAGCAGCTGGCATTGTAGGTGTGAGCCACCACTCCTGGCTCACCCATCACCTTATATAAGTCCATAATAATGATAACTGTTCTTGTTCCTAATAATTCCATCCCATGGTGATCATTCCTGCATCAGATCCCTTTGGACACTTATTTCTCATATGACTCATTACTATAGAGTTGTAGGTTTTCTTTTAGGAACTTTTGTGTTTCTTTCTACATTGCTCTGAACTCTATGGTGCCATAGGTTGCTTAGCCCAAAGCCCTGGATATGGAATAAATCATCTGTATTTAATATAAAATTATTTTTAAAAATGGGAAAGATAATGTTGACTCGTGGTGACCAACAATTACTACAAATGTTATCAATTCTTAAGAAATAGAGTCACTTTTTAAAGTCATTAAGGACATCCTATAAATACGCACTAAGAAAGACATGGGATAAAAGCCAGATAAGACATGGGTTCTGCTCTGTCAACAGGAGACTACTGTGGAAACCCACAAATTCCACAGAGAATAACAAACATGATAATGACACTGGAAATACAAGTGTACAGAAGTGCCCCTGCATCGTCAGAGAAACAGGAAAGGATTCACAGACAAGTAATGACTGCATCTGGTCTCAAAGGCTGAAAACATTCCAGGCCAGAGATCCCATTGCCAAACGATTCAGTACCAAGAGAAATAATGGAATGTCAAAAATCCAGAATAGTGAAGTGTAAGTTGAATCGGGGCCAGGAAGCCCAACTGCTATTAGGTCAGAATGTAAAGAAGATTGTTTCAACTATGGTTATAAATTGTTTCTTTTCTTAAATATTCATTTAAGGAAAGATTCAAAGTACATTTGAAATTACATACAGCTAATATCTCTTTCACATTTAAGCGAATGTGTACACCCCAAATGTGGAGAAGTTCATGTTTAAGAGCGAATAAAAACAATGCCTTACTTATGATGCCCTAAAATTAAAAAAAATAAGTTTACATACGATCCAGACAGTTTGAAACTTTCATCTGTAATCCATATGTCGCTTAAAATGTTTCTTCCCTTGCACGTTCATGCACTGCTTTCTCACGTTGGTTTTGTGGTTAAGAAGTCCAAAGCCATTACAATCCCTGATTCTCTGTATGTCATTTTTCCCCCTCTCTGAAAGCTTTTAGAATCATCCTTTCACCATTAATGGCTTGAAATTTTTCAATAATGCATCTAGGAGTGGGACTATTTTCATCATTTCCAGGAATATTTCTTGAACTATTTCATTCTGATTTCCTTTCTCTTTTCTCTGTCTCTTTTAGTGAATCACCCAGCCTTTTAATACAGAAGGAAATAAAGATTCTGAATTTGATAGATAAGATATATATACATATATTATAATATTAATAAAATGTATGTTTATATACATATATAATTTATAAATTATAGTATTTATAATATATACATATTTTTGCAAGAATCACTTTAGTGATATACTTTCAGTCCGTGCACATATTTTACCAGATGTGTAAGTTTTCCAATAATTGTATAAAAAATTTTTATATTGTTAAGTAAGTAAAACTTTTCTATTTCCTTTCCTTCTTTTTTTTTTTTTTTTAAGACAGGGTTCCTCTCTGTTGCTTGGGCTAGAGCACAGTGGCACGATCATAGCTCACTGCAACCTCAAACTCCTGGACTCAAGAGATCCTCCTGCCTAGGCCTCCCAGAGTGATAGGATTACAGGTGTGAGCCACTGTGCGGGGCCATAAAACTTTTTTTTTCTAAAATATTTTAGTTCAGATCATTATGAAGTATAATTTGGTAAAACATGCATGACTTCTGTTCCCATATGTTAAATATTTTCTGTCATTGGGTATTTGGCCAGTGATGATAAAATACAGCAAAACTGATCCATTAAAGTGACACCTTGAAAATGGTTATTGTGATTTTAAGACCAGTTTAAAAACAGGCACATTTGGAAATAAATAGTTTGAGCCATCAGTGTAACTGATGTAGAATATATACTAGTTTAGCATATATGATTTTTGGCATTCTCTTACCTAAAGAGACCCAGGATTCTTAACCTGGCTTCAATGGATAGACATTTTTTTGGAAGTACTCAAACTCCAGGAAATGGTACACAGAGTTTGTGTATATACATTTCACAGGGGTGCAAATGTGTGGCTCGCCTTATATTTTCAAAGCAGTCTGTGTTCCTAAGAGTTACTATCCACCAAAATATGCTGTAACCTTTCTTCCTCCTGCCACTGTGTGTTTCTTCTCCTCAATAACTTTCTTCCCTGACTCCCAGGTAAGGAGAGAGGCTTTCTACCACCCCATCCTAAGGAGAAAAAATATTCCCTTAAATTCCCTTTATCTGTCATCAAGGAGTACACAGCAACGAGACTTAATTATAATCCAGGACTTCAGGTGAAATTCTGAAAGATCTGTGGTACCCAAACATATAGAATCCATGGTTATAATTTATAGAAAATTATTTTAAAATGTGCCATAACCTATGGACTCTCAGTAAATAACTCTCCTTTTCCAATTTCTAAAAGGAATAAATGTGTTTTCTCGAATGAATGACACATAGGAAAAAGGAAGTTAGTTAAATAATCACTTGTGAATACAAGATTAATATGTACCAGATACATAAGAAAATTATACATACACCAGAATTATTTAAGAGTTTTAATAGGAACTATGATTTGGAATGTCAGATACGCTGAAGCTACCACTTAGAAGCAAAATACTTGCAGAGTAGGATCATCAAATGTACTTTAATGCACGGCTGTTTAAGAAAATGAGCTGTTTTCTTCTATATCTCGAATTTGAAAAACCCATATTTTTCTGCATTCATTCATCAATTCATACCTGCAGTTTAACACCATAAATTAAACCTCAAGGAAGCATGATCAATATGTCAAATGTGAGCAACGGTTAGAAGAGGCTTTTAAATTATTGCTTCTTGTAGGAACGTCAAGTTTCAAAACGGTTCTCATTCTTTATCACTGCATGAAATAATATTAAACCCAACTGAAATGTTAACTGAACTGCCACATTTTTTGGGGGTGTTTGCACTTTTCACTTGTGATAAATGGACCAGTTAATTTCTGACAGCAGGTAGGTCTCACTATCATTTCTGCAGCTGCCCAGTTGGAAGGTCTCTGTGCAATGCATAGCCCCATTTGAAGCAGGTTGGGGGGCTTTGTATATGTGCTCACTTTTCTCCTGATTCAGCCCTTTGGATTGTCTTGGAGTCTGCTTCTTCCACTACATTATGTTATCGTGATTGTTATTGTTATCGTCACTGCTACTATTGCTCCTTCTTCACATTAGTCTACCACCTCTCCAGTGCCTATTATCTGCTATATAGTGCTGGCTTCTTTATATAATTAAGAATAATTTATTCTTACAGTACCTTTACGAGAAAGAGATTATTTTTATTTTGCAGGTGATTAAAAAGGTGCAGAAAAGTAAAGTTATCATCTGTGGACACACAGATAAAGTGTGATAAAACTGCAATTCAAACTTATTCTGACTTAAGAGACATAACTTTTCTATTATATTAAGACACCAACCTCCTTTGAACAAAAGAGGTATGTCTTATCCATCTGTGAATCCAACCCAGTCATTTTTTTCCAAAATATATTCCTAATAATCAATTGTTTAAGCAAATCAAATAAAAAATCTCTTCTATTCTTTTACCTGGAAATAGATACAAATAAATTTGTGAAATTACCAGATCAATTTTTTAACCAGACAAACCACTCAAGGCTAGCAGGCAAAAGCAAGCAAACAAAAAATATTTAGTAAACCCAACTTCTTACAAAGGGAAAGAAAAATCCAACTAATCTCATAAGAAATATGAGGTTTCACATTTTAGATAAGGAGAAGTGATTGTATTTTAATATTTTTATTTAAGGAGCAATTTATTGTTAGTTTTCTGAAGATTTCATGGAAGCAAAGGATGAGACTTCTATATTTTCTTAAAGAAAAAAATGAAATATTGGACAAGATTCCAGAGATGATGTTTTAGCCCAGCATCTATTCATTTCAGCAGAGCTTTCTGTATGGTTGCTCCACGATGGGAAATTACCAACCATTTATCATCACCTACTTCCTGCTTGCTGGGGCCTCCTAACCCAACTGACAGCCTCTGCCATCTGTTCTTGGATAATAGTCAAGGACAACAATAGTCAGCACAACAAAGCATCACTCTTTGTGTTTATTTTTTCTGCCATTACCACATACCAACCTCATAAACATACTGTATGGTATTTCATTAATTTGATCACTCATTTCACAAAATCCTTTCTGTTGGGGAAAAAAATCAATTATCTGAAATATCAAGCAAAGCATGTATTTAATTACTTTTGACCATATGTTTAGCACTGGAACATTTGCTTATGATAGAGGTAGGATTCAAAGTCAGTGCTGTAAAACATCTGATGTGAAAAGTTAAGATTTGGAAGAATGCCTGTCATCTCAGCAGGTGGCAATGGAACTGATTTTACTCTGACTGAGTGTGGAAGGCTTTGTGTGGAAGAAAGGAAGGAAGGAAGGCAGGTAAATGAAGGTGTCTGTGGTCAAGGCTCCTGGTGAAAGTGGTGCTCTAGGGAGAGCGCCATGGGGAACAGCTGGTTTGAATTTGCAGCTCTATCACAAGAGACTTTGGAGTCTTAACTTTGCTCATTTACAAAGTAGAGTTGATACCATCTCACCAACTTCACAGAGTGGTAAGACAGACAGAAAAATACTGTGAAATGTAGGCTTACTATCCTTTATTAATGAGGATCCCAGTGGTCAATGTGGCTCAAAGACATAGGAGTCTACAGTGTGCATGCCGTGGCCTTTGATTCCCTGTGACCCCAGACACTGAGTTCAATAGCTCTGCCATGTTCTTAGAGTACCATTCTGTTACGAGTCCATTTCAAATTATTTTACTGGTTATTTAAATAAATAATTGTATTTATATATTTATGGAAAGTATATTATTCAACTTGTATTTTAGGAAGATACTTTTAAAAACTAATCACTCAGAGATCATTCCTTTATTCAGAGCTCTCCTACAGAGATTTTTGCTAGGAACGGGTTTATAAAATGCATTAGAGCAAACAGTATAGACAAATGTAAGGCATACTGTCCAAGGGACAGCCAAATCACCAAAATGCTACTGCCTTGTATATTCCACTAATTTCAACGTTTCTGCATTGGTTACTTGTGGGCTCTAAGATTTATGTACAGAGAAGAAAAAAATGGATGAGAATTAAATGGAAAAACGAAGGTGTCATGGTAGTGGGAGAAATAGGAAGGTCCATACATTTGCCATGATTAATCTATTATGTTAATATATGTCTATAAAACTATGCATTAGTGGATTGAGTGGCTAAATCCCATGAATCTCTATATCTGGGGGAAAAAAAAGTCTTAAAATGCCAGTCATTTTTGGACCTCTGCTCATGAGTATCCAATTCTTGCTTCTAGATCTAAACGATACCACTACTTAGAACTATTCCCAGGATGTCACATAGCATCCAGACAATTGAACCTAATGAAAGTTCAAATGCTTCTTGCAGTGGCTTTGACATTTGAGAGGATGGCGGCAGTCACAAGGGAAGCACAGACATCCCCCAAGGCTTTTAAAAACTTTTATACATGAACTGCAGGGATTGAGTGGGGTGATTTTCACAATCACCTGTGGGTTCTTTAGGAGCAAAGGGCTCAAAGATCAGGCACTGCAAAATCCAGCGACCAGTCTCTTAGAAAGGTCAATTTATCAACGTACAGAATACACTAAGCTATGTCTTTCAGAGTATTCTTTCCCTATTTCAATTGTTATTTCTTTTTTAACCCCTGTTTTTCTGTAGAGACAATAAGATTTCAAATATAAATGTCACTCTAGGGATGATAATTGTGGACAAAAATTTCAATTCAATTTGTTGTACCTTGGCAGAAAAATAAGTAGAAGAAAGGCAAGAGTAGGAATGGATAAGAAAACAGTTTTAAAAGTGGATCTGAGAAAGTGCTGCATTTGCTTCCAATATGAGAGGCAAGGGACACCAAGGTGAGAAAAAAGTATATAAAATGGAAGTCTGAGATGCAGAATTCTTTACAACGTTGTCTTGGGATGAATGAGAGGTACTATTGGAGGTCAACACTCAAATAGTAACTTTTATTATTATTTTTTATTGGCATTAATTGTTGTCCTTATATTTATTTTCAACTGGCCGAGGGGTTGGGCAGAATTGAAAAGGTGCACAGACCTCTCACATGGCTTCATCCCTACTAGACTGTAAACCACATGTGGAGATGGAGTGTCTATATTCCTCTCTCCTGTATCTCCAGGGCCCAGCACAATAAAATGTACTGAATACATGAACGCATAAATGAATAAATGATGGAACAGCTTATGAAGATTTTCTTGCTTGCTTTGCTGACAGACTTTATTCCCAGAGACTTATGTAATTAAGCTACCATTGTCCATCAATCAAGGGCTGTTTCTACAATCTTGCACGAAGTAGGCACGCTCATGAACATCTCCTCTACTCTCTCAGGGTGATACCACCTATGAGTTTCCAAAGCAGAGTGTTAATGGAAAGCCACTATCGATGTACACACATCAGTCCAAAGAGCCTTAACAGAAATTACTTTATCAAATAAGTTAATCACCCATATTGCTTTGGGTAATTTTCAGTTTCTGTCTTGATACAATGTGACGTAGAATTGGACGTAGATATGTTGGAAGGTCTGGAAAGAGCGAATTGAGAAACACGACTGTGACCACCTGGATTCTAGAGGCCATAAAAGAAACCCTGGGAAACCAAAATAACTGAAGCATGCCTGGGAATAACAGACAGGCCCCAAATAATTGGGCATAGAAAAAGCAGCTGAGTTATGACAGTTTGGGAATAAGGGGAAGACAGCATGGAGTCATCCAAGAACCACTTTGGTCATTTCACTGTTTTGAAGAAGTCTGTTTGGTATTTATAAATCTGTTATTTGTGAATGGGAAAGAAAAAACAGCAAAAGTAAATTTCACTTGCATAATTTCTGGCACGAAGTCTTTTAAATCAATATCTGCATAATTTTGACTATGCAGAAAAAATAGTCTTTTATTTTTTGTTTTTTCTAAATAAGGTATAGTTGGCATCATGTCAGTGGCATTCTGCATGTATATGAAACTGAATCAATCATATTTTCCGGGAATAATAAGAAAAAGAAAGAGCCAACTTTTTAAATTCATTGAGAGCATGTGAACCTCTGTAAATGGCAATATCACAATGTGATGTCATTTTAAGAAATAATTTAAGCATTTAAAAAGGCTGAAATGATCAACTTAATCAAAGGTTAAGACACATTTCTGCCCAAAATAATCTAATTGTAATCCATTTTAATTGAAAATTTGCCTAAAATATTCAGGATAGAGAATAGCAAACACATTACTGCCAAGATATTTTGGACCATAATTTTTATTCACGGTTTTTCTTATTTTTGAGGGGTAATATATATAAAAAATAATCAAGAAGTCAAGAATCAAATGCCAATTTATGAATTATCCAAATTGTTGTTTATCTTGTATCTTTTCTTTTTCTGCCTTTTAATGTTTTTATGAATATTGGCTCACTAGGAGTGGTTAGAAAATCAAGAAGATAATTTAAATGTAGTATCTTCAACACCATTAAAATTTTGGTTACTCTTCCAGGTCACAAGAGAAGCCAGAAGCAAATTCCACTGTCTGAATTTTAGTAGTGTTTTATAAAATAGCAACTAAAATACTTTCTACTATAATAAATTTGTATATAACAATAATTCCTGAAATATTTTGTGATTTTATAAATGCATTGAATTGATGAGAAATTTCGTTAAATTTATAGAAGTTTTAAAATTTTATCTTATGAATTTGTTTTAATATTCAAACAGTTATCTATGACTTGAGGGTAAAAGATCTATCGAATTTTTTCCTGTACATTAAAGAATAGCTGGTATTTGTACATAAACATTAAATTAATTTTATTAAAGCATGTCTGATAGTGTTTAATTTTCATAATATTTAATATAATCATCTCTGAATTATGTGCAATCAGGCTATAATTGTGATATGAAACATGAAAGTATAATATTTCCAAAATATAACAATACATTTATAATTAGATACTGATTAAGGTAGTAGACTATCTAGTAAACTAGTATTTTCTTTGATTGCCTGATTTTTGGAAATCCCCCCGAGGCAGAGCTTAAATGATGTGATTGGGCTTGAAATGTTTGCTAAGAACTTATAATATTAGGCAGGATGACCAAACAGATTATATGTCTAGACTAGATGGATCCTTGACATTGCAGCTGAAAGAACGTAGCACATGCTGTTAGGCATTTCCGTCAGTTCTATTGGTTAACATGGTAATATTCTTTACTTTTTTTTACTTAAATGGAATTAAATTTTCTTTGTATTCCTGTCTTTGGTTGGCAAGAAAGACACTAGAGATACAGTAAGATGGTAATTATAACAGCCACAAGTACTAGTTTGATAAATATTCTTATCATGAAAAATGCCATAATCATAAAGTTAGAAAATGTCTAATCATGTTCACCCACCCTCCACTCTTCCTTCTGTGGCATGCCTTTATCTTACAGACACTTGTAATCCCCCATATGTTAGCTATAGTTGATGATAAACTATGAAGGCATAGGATTTGTGTGACTATTTTCTAAGCATACTATTATAAACTCTAGTACCGTTTATAAAGACTATTATAAAACTTATCGATAAAAAGAACACGTAAATGTAAAATTGAGAGGCAGTAAAGAGGAAAGAGACCAACCAGTCAGCCAAATGCCTAATGGAATTAATAAAGGTGAAAATAACAACAGAATTCCCATTAGGATAATTCAGTATTTCCATGATTTCCAAGTACTTTTTGATAATAGAACCAAAATACATTTACATAGACATCCTGATAAAGTTATGCTTAGCTCTGAATCCTAAAAAGAAACAGTTAAAGGAGTATAAAATTGAAATGCGTATAAGATCAAGTATGGATGGAATAACTCCAGAGACCCCTTCCCTTCCACAGCTGTAGCAAATGCAGTGACACATGTCACTTGAGCGACCAAGTGTGATTCCTATTCAGCAAAGTGATAGGCTCAGCACATTCAGCATTATTTCAGACCTCCTGGAGACTGGTGGAGATATCCGAGTGCATCTGAACCTATCTTTTAGATAAATGGCAGGGTGCAGGTGTAAAATTTGATTAGTGGGTTTTACTTATTTTATCATACATGTCAATTAATTCCAGGTGCAATGTAAGGGGTAATTCCTATTCATCTTCTTCCAATTTGTATCACAGGGTTGACTTTACCTCCATATAAATAATGTGTAAGTGGATTTCAGTTTGTTTCATGTTATACCTCTTCCCACAAGTTTAGTAAATAGAGGAAAGATATTTGTATTTCCTTCATCCGCCTGGAGTGTTAGAATTGTAGATAACCACTTACTTCATTCTGACAGAAACTTCTTGACTGACTCTCCGTATTTGTTTTTCAAATACAAAGATATAATTAACCAAATTAAAAATTTTTGTAAAATCCTTTCTTAAAACTAAACTTGGTCTGAATATTTCCCTGAACAGTCACCTTATATGATGAAGGACTATTATTTCTGATAATACTCAAGATAGACGGAGATTCCATGTCCCATGGGGCACTCAAGTCGATAACTGACGAGCTCTGCCCTCCAGTTTCAAATATTTACCCAACCAAACGCAGAGCTTTCACTCAGATGACAGTTATTTCACTCAGTATTTCTTAGAAATCTGCTATACTATGATCCCAAGTTCATCTGGCAAAGAAAGAATGTGTGTGTCTCCATGTGTGTAAACAACAATAACTTAAAAAAAAAGGCCAAATAAAAGTGTATTAACTATTTCTAGGCACTTAATCTTATGTAGCTTAAAATATACTAATAAATTGCTAGAATCTCTCTTGAAGGAATTTAAATTATTTTAATCTACTTCAAAGTGTTATGTTTGTTATGATCACTATGAAAAAAAAGATGGAATGTTGGCAAAACTAATTAATCTACGAATATTTAGAAAACACCATTAATCTACGGAAAACCAGTTAACGTACAGATATATTGAAAATCCCATGATAGGAGGATGATAATTATCATGGGATTTTCAATATACCTGCATATTTTTCTAGCAATCAGAAGAATTCACCTTTAGAAATATTTTAAAATATTATTCCAACTATTTTTACTTCACAAAATAGTTTCATAAAAATTATAGTTTGTCATTTAACATTAGTTACACTATTGCTATTAAAAATCATAATTTATTTAATTCCAAGGAGAGAAGTACTGGGATGAAATTGGCATGCCATGTAAAACCAGTAAGGTCTATCAGCAGAATGAAAAATAAAGAGATAACTGCATTTCATAGCAAAATAATAGAATCAAATGCCTTGATTCAGCTTAACCTAGGCTCATCTTGATGTATATGGAATTAAAATTCTATATAGAAAACATATACTCACTTTCTAGTTAGCATCATCAACCTCTAAAATTCAGTAGGCATCAAGGTCCAGACAGATATTTCACAGAAAAACCTTCTCTGCATGACTTTAACAGCATTTGTAGTTACTGGTAAATTATATATACATTTATATATTTATTTTTATATATATATTTCCCCACACACATAAGAAATGAAACCCTCTCTGGATACCAACCATTTGCCTTCCTTGCCATCTATACATATTCTTTACTTCCTTTTGCCCAATTCTAAAATTTTTAATGTTGTTGTCATTTGGGTAGCAATCTAAGAAATATAAGCAAGTATGTATCTTTTGAAGACATGTAAAAATAATCTTAATTAACATTATTGATCTCTTTTGTAAGAGTTATCTTTTAATATGTTGACTCTAAATGTAGTAGAGTATAATTTTAAGAATTAAAGTGGTAATATATCTCCTTGATGGAGTACATATTTTTAATTTTTTTTATTATCTAAACTATGATTCCAAATAAAGAAACACTCTTAATGCACTTAGGATCATAAATTTAATCTAGGAAGTTAAACTTTAAGAACATGAAAGCTATATATCATATTATTCTTAAACATCTTATTTCATGTGTATAAGTCAACTTCTAAGGCACCAAAATTTTTTACTTAATGAAAATACTATTTGATAATTTTCTCAAATATTTGCTCATGATATCTATTATTTTTACAGTTACCCTTTACTTTCAGAGTTTTATTATAATGCTTGAGGCAGAGTATACATTGAAAAGCGTTTATTGAATTAAATTTTATGTGGAACCAGGTCATTATCTTTTAGTCACTACAACTTCCGATAGAAGTAAAACAGTTTTTTAACAAATTCAATTAGCAGACTATAGCCCTAAATGAAAAGTTATAAGCACGTGGGATTTTAGAACTGTGAGAGACCAAAGTCCACCTCGCAAAACTTTGTCCTTCATACCATTCAATAAATGCCTACCCTAAAAACCCAGTCAGACTAAATGATATGTTTGGGATACATATGTCATTTACTTCAGATCATACATAATATGATATTTTAAGTAATGATATAATGAAAGTTTAATGACACCACTAGAGATCTAGAAAAAAAATCAGTCATTATCAAAGACCAGATTAGGATTGTCTCTGATATGTTTTCACCAGGAAAAATACAGAAATAAGAACTTGCATTTGCTTGGAAACTGTCATGGAGCAGGCACTATATACGGTCTTTTTGAATACATTTAATCTTTACGAGAATATTTGTGAGAGTGCATGGCAAGAGTACTACAAGAATACTGAGTTTCAGGCCCTCAGACAATATGACAAATTTACAGCTAAATAAAACTTTCTTATTCTAAAATGACATTCTAAAAATGACATTATCTCAACATTCTAGATAATGATCCACTTATCCATCTCCTTTTCTTCACATCCAAATTCTCCAAAACTGACAATCTAACTAAGCCCTTCCCTTTACTTTCCAGTTCGTTGAACTTGGCCTGAAGGTGGGCTGTAATCCACACAATGTCCAGGTTCTCAGTCTTTCCACAGAGCTGCGAGCACAAAAGGGGACAAGTGCAAAATTCCACTATGTCCATTCTCCTCTTAACACTTTTTCCCTTAGTTTATTGCTTGGGAAATTAAGCACTACATAAAGATGAATTAACATGTGAATAATGAATAAATGATTCCTTTGCATGAATTTCATTAGTACAATACATAGTCAATCACTTTATGCCATTGATACTGTGGATCTCTGCCCCCTGTCTTTTCCTCTCTCTCTCTCTCTCTCTCTCTCTGTATATGCATGCGCTTGCATGCACATGTATATTTTTTCCACTAAACTGATCAGTTTGGCATGTTATCAAGGCATTGTACATTTACTGACCTTCAAAGAATCCTAATAAAATTTCCATCCATTAGTGTTTAATTTATGAGAGCAGGGAATGATAGCCAAAACAATCTGATATGTGCATATAAGTTTATGTTTAAAGCATAAAAACTCTTACATTAGTATTTAGGTTGCCCAAAAATCAATTATGACAATTTTCCCTATAAGTTGGAAATTAAAGTAAAGTAATTTTTTTTTCATTTTAAAGGATGTATTGAAGTGGTGCTTTCACAATGACAACTCTGTTAAAAGTCAGAAAACCTTGGCAAAAAATGCAGTACGCACTGAACTTTCTGTACACTCTCAGGTCAGTAGTTTATTATCTTTTGCAATTATATAATTTCAAATTTTAAATGTTCCAATAATTAATTTGTTATTTTAACACACAGAAAATCTTCAAGGAAAATGAGTAGCCAAGATAGCAATCAGTGTCCCTGAAGTGTTTTAGTGTCATAGTAAGGAGGAACAGAAATCCTTAAGCTTCTTCAAATCAAAACTGCCAATCTAGTAATTTTGAAATTGTCACACCACTCATAATCAGGGAAAAGTTTGTCCTACTAATTAATTTGAGGATATCTAATCTAGCACATAATGAAAACATTATTCTAATTGTAGGAAAAATTATTCTTTTACATAACATTCTAAATGATAAGAACAAGTGCAGGGCACTTGTTTAGTGTTTAGTGTATTAAAATTGTTAGAAGGAGGTTTCTCATATTTTTTATTGATTGCATTAATATAGCAATGGTATACATTCCTGGTGGACATTTATGCTGTTCATGGCCCACCATCTACATGTACTTCATTTCATAACAAGTCAAAATAGTTGGTACTATATAATTGTAGTTCCATAGCTGATTTTCTTTTTATATAAGCAAGAATGGGCTTATTTCTAATGAACACTTTCTAATCGCCATATTTTCCAGATAATTACTTCTTACGAAGATAAATGCAAAGCTCTTTTAACATGTCCAATCTGATATAGCTACCACATGCATTATCCGTGACCATGAGTGGTGTGTGAGAGAAAACTCAGAACAATTTCAAATAACTGTAAAATTGAGGGTCAAAGATCTCAGCCTATTTTAAAGCAAAGAATAGGAAGGTCCCACTCTATAGACGATCATGTGATCTGTCTGTCTGCCACCATTTTCTGAACTTTCTCCCTTAATAGCATAGTGCACCGTACGGCCTTTCTGCTTAGATTTTAGATATTGCTGCTGCTCCAGTTTATATATTTAGCCTTTGGCCAACAACATTATAAACAAAAGAACAATATTAAAGATTGTGGGATGGAAACTGCCAAAACCCAGCAGAGAGAGAGAGAGAGAGAGAGAGAGAGTGTGTATGTGTGTGTGTGTGTGTGTGTGTGTGTGTGTGAGGGTGAGAGAGAGACAGAGAGGGAGAATAAATCAGGCTGTGAGGGCAATAAAGCAAAAAATATCTCCAGTGGAGGATGGATGATCTATGGGAGAAGGCACCTAGGCAAATTCAAGGTAGCAGGTATCTTGCAGTATTAAGGTCTCCATCAATCTCTTTGGGAAGTTAACCATGATATAGGAAAAGGCAATTTTCTTTCTTGTTTATTACTATTTTTTTTTCAAATTGGCAATATGCTTAATGTTATCTTAGGGAAAGACATTGTGTCTGTTCTTTTAAGAAACTGAACTTATTGAAATCACTTAAAATCACAATGATGACTGGATCTTCTAGGCACATGACTCTATTTCCCTTGCGTCAGTTTGGTATTTACTTGAGATATTTTGAAATATATAATATTTAAATGGAGATAAACCTTAAATGTTATTTTGCATATATTGAGAAAGCTACTTTTCATATATGTCCTCCGAAAATATCAGAAGTGCTTTTGTAGATAAGGTGAACAGATTTTTCAAATCAATCCTTGAAACGTCTATATTATCAAAGATGCTAGCACAAAGCAACAAGTATATTGCCTTAATGCCTGTGACTTCTATAACTAATGCATATACACACACAAATGGACACACACACAGCTCCCCTGCACATGCACAGCAGACAAAAGGCACAGGTAGTTCAAATTATGCTTTTTATACAAGATTTAGGAAACATCTACAGTAGATTCTATTTAGTATCTCATCTCCCACATAATTCATTTGAAACCTTTCCTATATATAGTAAGGACAGTGAAAATGCATGAATTTTAGTGTGTACATTAAGTTCCACCTGAGACTGTCAATCTCATACTCATGGAAATTCTTTCTTCCCAGGGCTTTTGTTCTTATAAATAATAGAAGTAACATAAAGGATACTGAATTGTGTAAATGGCTTACTTCTAGGGAAATAATACAAAAGATTACAAAAGAAAAATAAGTCAATATTAGGTAATACAATGCAATTGTAAATGAGAGTAGACAATTTATCCTGAGACCAAGACTATGAATGTCTGTCTGATTCTTTTTAATGAAAATAGCTTTAGCTGCTAATTATAATAATAATATACAATTATTTCAAAAATCAATCAATACAGTAAAGAATAAAAGAAAAAGTAAAATTTATCCACAATCTTACATCCTATCACCTAGATGGTAAAATTTAGTGTTAACATTTTGCTATCTGTCCAGAATTTTCTCTAGGGACACACAACACACACACACACACCCCACTAATTTGTCATAGATGTGTGAGTTTCTTTCTATTTAACTTTATGTTATTAGCACAAATCTCTCTTGGTTTTCCATCTATATCTTTGGTAACAATTCCTGTTCTCTTGGCTGAATCCTTACCTCTTCCAATCTCTAAATAAATGAGTAACCCAAGGTTAAGTCCTTAAATGTCTATGCTCACCTTTTAAGTGATCACAGTCAGTCCATGATTTTAAAATGATTTATAGATTGCAATTTCCCAAATATATATCTCCAGTCCTGAATGTTCTCCCTTGATCACCTGCTTCATAGATCTAGTTGTGAAGACAACATCATTAATTGGATGACTGATGTGTATATAAAATCTAACATGTCCAAAACTACATTTTTGATTCTTCTGATTCCCAGAATACTCCTTTGTCAGTCTTGCAGTCTCCTCCAGATAAGAAAAATGGAAATTCCATTATTTCACTTTCTCTAGCTAAAAATTGAAATCTATGATCCTATGACATCCATGATTTGGATCTTCTTCCTCCATGAAATTACATGGTTTTCATGCGTAGTTAATCAGGTCTCTGATTAAATATTACTTTATCAGAGGGGCTTAACAAGACTACTCTATCTGAGATAGTAGCCTTTCCCCTCCACTATCATTATTCACTTACCCTAGCTTATTTTTCTTCTTACTTATTATGATCTGACATAATTTTCTTCCCTGATTGCAAAGTAATCTAAGGCAAATTATATTTGGGAACTTGTGTTGTTGTCATTTGAATGTTTGTTTGTTTTTTGCTGCTCTTTCCTCCAAGAGTACCTGATGCTCAATAAACACTTGTCAAGTTAAGGAATCAAATCGTTTCATTTGTTTTATGGTGTCCCATAATGCGAGTTTGTCTCAATTTATTTTACCAACGAACATTTGTGTTGTTTTCAAATTTTCACAACAAAGATCCTTCAAAGAACATTGTTAGACGTTATTCTATGCACATGCAAGACAGAATCTAGAATGCCTAGAAGTAACATTATTGGAGTGTACTATATCTAATGTCATCTTTTAAAAATAGCCAGATTATTACTCTCCAAAATAGATATATAATTTTGTATCCCCTCCCGCAGTCTATGATTTGCCATTTTCCACATCCCAGGCAATACTGGCTATTGCCAGATATTTAAATTATTGTAAATCCAATGAGCATAAAATGCCATTTTATTCTAAATTTTTACTTTAGTTTCATTTCCAAATCATTAGTGAGGTGGAACATCATTTTATGTGCTCTTGTTTTTGTTTTTTTTGCCTATCCAGTCTTACTGGTATAATAGGATAGTAAGCTAAGAAATGCTAGTTATTAAAAAGAAATACATTGAAGGAATATTACTCGGTTTCTTTATTTAAGTAAGTTGTACAGGGCAGGTTAAGGTAATTATGCTTGCATACCTGTGGGCATTTGGTAAGTCCCTGGCTAATTACATAGATCATAAAAAATATCTAGTTGTGTGAAAAAAAGGCAAATTTAAACAAGTTTAAACATTTCCCCATTATATAGCCTTACTCTGATATAACGTTATTATTACTCAAATGGTACCATATTTTTATGAAATATAATCACTAAGACTGTAGATAAATATCTCAGTTGCTTTTCATCTGGAAGTTAATTATAATTTAAATCAAATTCTTATTTCTGGTTATAAAGCTGCAGGAAACTAACCTCTTCAGGAAATATTATAGATAAAATCACCATGACATTCAGAATTCACAGTTGAAGATTATATGTTACAATGACAATAAGACAACAGCAACATGGCGATCAAATTTAATTAAATTTATCTAGGTAATAAGATAGTATTCTATATAATACTCATGGATCGGCAACAGGTAGCAAGAACACAGCAATGTTAAATTTTCAATGTTCTCCTCAAGTTATCAATATTTTAGAGTTAGAATGACTTAAGATTTTCATCCCACAAGGAAGGATGCCAATTGAACAGAAAGTTCATAGAAATAGACCTCTCAAAACTATTATGTAAATTAATGTCTAAAATAATAGTCAGAGTCTCATAACAAATATGTTACTATAATAAATAATGTTTTACTATAATACTCATAAAATAAAATATTAAACACTTCTGTTAATAGCTAACTTACTCCATGGATTGAATGCTAGCTCAGCCACCAGTTTATTGTACAACAGCTAGTTACAGTCATTGGTGCCTAGTGTATACTAGGCAGGCACTGAGCCTGGTTCTAGGAAGAGAGGTAAATAATACTAAAATGTGGACCCTCACTTTGAAAACATACAGGTGAATACAAAATAAAACAAAGAAAGTAGCATAAGATACACCAGAACAATGATTAACTGATATATCATCAGTACTTTGAAACATACCTGACACAGAATTTGACCTCAATGTTTTTGCTGAGTGAATGGAGGAAATCGTGTGTATGTAGGGAACAGAAGGATGACCAGAAGGTCTCTTAGGCAAGTGAGGAGTGAGGGAAGTATGTGTGTTACTGGGGGAAGGAGGGGGTTCTGCATGAAGTCCTTACAATTCAAAGAGCTGATAAAGGAAAACAGACGTAAAGGATAAAGACCTGTGCAGATCACACAGGTCTTCCTACCCCATGAAAGATTTTGGCCTTTACCTAAGAAAAATATGGAGCCCCTAAAGAAATATTAGTTGGGGATTGACAGGTCCGATTGTCCATTTAGAAAGATTGCTTTGGTTTTCATGTAGGAAATGGACTGGATTGCATGATGCTCCCTCACCCCAGATTGAAGCCACCCATTAAAGGGCCAAAGCACCACTTTAGGCCAGAGGTAACGGCTGGTTGCGTGGAACTGGTGCCAACCTGGATCGCTACGGATTCCAACGTAAGAATTCCCTCTGTAATACAGAAATGCAAATTTGGGAACCTGAAATAATCTTGTATATTATTTTGTCCTCTTTTTATTAATTTTCAGTTGAGGAAGTGAGGCTAAGAGATGGAGTGATTTTCCTGATGCTACACTTCCCACTTTCCTTCCACCTCTGTGTTTCTGAACCCTTTGGAAAGAACCGATTCAGCTCAACTCTAGAACTCTCTTTCTTGACTAACCCAAATGCAGTTAGTATTCACATTTTTTATTAGGAGGCCTTGTTTGTTTGATTTTTGTTAACTAAATTATTAGATTACCTCCTGACTGTAATTTCTGAATGTGTACGAATATCCTAATAAAATCAATGTCTTCATCACACTTTCCAAAGAACTAACACAGTACCTCATTCTCCACTATGTCAGGGCATTTTCTTCTTTCTAAAGCACTGTTTTGGGGCTTCTGAGACAAAAACAAAACAAAATACACACACACAGAAAACAACAACAACAGCAAAACAAAGACAAAGGATCACCTTGCTTTAAAAGGTGGAACCAGAGTATGTTTCTTCACACGGACAAATCATTAGCTATTATAAAACACCGCAGTGCTGCGAGAGAAACCCGGGCCGCAACCGCAGAGGCTGCCTTGCTTGCTTGCTCTCTTCCTCCCTCCCTATTCTCCTCCTCAGCCTCCTCCTCCGCCTCCTCCTTCTCTATTTATCTCTCTCTCTCCTCCCCACTATTTTTTAAAATGGAACAAGTTTTTCTCTGTTTCTCCCCTAAACATTTTTTTCTTAGAATTCAGCATGATTTGAACAATTAATCTTAAAGATAAGGTTGAGATGGTTCAATTATATAGAAGGGCTTCTGAACTGCATGCAGTTCACTTGGGTTCTAATTCCAGCTCTGCCACTCAGAATATATACATTTTTGAGCAAGTCAACACACATTTTTAAACTAGGGCTTTAATGAGCTTATGTAATAAATGGCAGGGTTAGACAAGCGGACCTACAGATAATTCAATTCCAACCATCTATGAAGCCAGAAGAATTGAATCTGAAATCTGTATGCTCAGGACATAAAAATAAAGGTTTTGTAAGCATTGTCATTGGAAAAGTGCTGAGAACAAATGAAGTTTTCAAAGAGAAGACGTTGCCTGTTGTAATGTAAGGTCTCAGGTGCGATTCTTGACTAGAATCGCACCTGAGATCTATCTACAGTGCCTCGGCCACCACGAGCTTGGAGTTCTTGGCCCAGTCACTCAACCTCCCCGAACTGGTGTTTCCCCATCTTTTAAAGGAAGAATGATAAAGTTGGCTTCTCTTATCTCACATATTTTCAGGTAGATCAAATGAGAAACTATAATGACCAGTAATGTAGACATTTATATCATGGTGATATGACTTATTAATATTGTTCTATTTTCCTTAAATGTTATACAATAAATTACCAATAGTGTTTGAGTTTGCCTTTAAATATTTAAGGGACATTTAAAGAGTTAACAATGTTTACTTTGATTCCATAAAAGGTTTAATTCACTAAACTATTCCTTGGTATCTAGCCCTGCAATTTGTGTGCTTATATCTGCAAGGTTTCACATGGATCCATTCATCTCACCAATGCTGCTCGTAGCCGTGCAGAACCAAAAAGCATAAACACACAAAAACACACCATTCTGTATGTTTATATTTTATTATAGATTTATCAATATATGCATATGTCATATCTTATCTTCTTTAGTAATTGTGTGGCAAATCTTCCTATTCTGCATAAATGACTTAGCAATTAGGCCTATTTAGTGGCAGAAGGAACAGGACAGTTTAGCAGCTCTGTTAGTAAAAATTCTCTGGTCACAGTCATGTCTGAAAAAGGAAATTTTGGCATATTCAAAATTGTTTCTTATTGAGATTTCTTTTAAATAACCTTAATCCTTAATTATTTTATAAAGCAATGCTAAAATTAATCAAAATTATCATTTTTATTTTTCATTGTATATATACACAATTTAATAATCACTTGTAAAATATAAATGTTGCTGAAATGTTACTGCAGAAGTATTTCTAATTAAAACACACTTTCTATTCACATTTTCCAGATGACTTATGGACTCATGACTCCATTTTCTGCTAGTCATAAATCTGTAGAGGTACCAGTTCATTTATTATAAGGAAAGAGTGCCATGTCCTAGGCAAAATTGTTCAAATTTAAGAACTTACTCTCAGGTTAATCAGAAAAGTCAGCCAAATATGAGGGGTTCTTCTTATATTTTGAAGCAATAATGAGTTATTATTGCTGTTTTTAGAAACTGAAGCCATCAACTATATAAATAACAGTCTAAAGTAAATGACATGGAGTTATTTTTAAATATGCCATTGTGTATAAAAATAAAATAAGAAAATGGATTAGTAAATATCATAAAAAGTACACTCCTCTTTTTTAAATAACTGTTTAGTAATGAACACATTAACAAAGAGCCAGTTTAAATTCTGACTATAAAAACTCAATTGAAGAAGACAACAAAAATTAAAACATAAATCCTTGGGTCATCACGTGGGTGACCAGTGAACCATGGTATTTGTGTCTGCTGCTCCATTTTCTGTGTTTCCATCTGTGGCTCCAAATGCCAACAGGATTCTGGTGAATACAGTTATCTATTTTAAAAATGCCTTAGTTTTTGCATGTTTTGATACTCCGATGACTTACATTTTCTACACTGTGCACCAGGAAATTGTTGGATTATGTTGCCCCGGAGTGGGAGGGACGTAGCAAGCGGTAACGCCCACCAATCACATGCAGGAGACTGTGTTTTAACTCAAAGAATTTATTTTAATTGAGGAAAAAATAATTCTCAATTTCACATCTTCCAGAAATAATTTGTCCTCTAACCATTTTCGAAGACAAAAATGATTCACGTAGCTAAAATATGTCTGAGCCATCAAAAAAAGCATTCAAGCACACAGAAGTTAAAATACTAATACCATTCTTCCCCCAAACATTTTCTAAATCAGTGACCTTTAGATTAGAAATGATGTACTTCTTATAATCGCATTCTTGCCAATAATAATTATAATACCCAAAATGCAAGCATACTAAAATTGCTTTTTTGCTGTTTAGAGGACTTAGGGGCTGCATTTCAAATTGTTGGCCTTTAATCCAAATAGATATTTTTTATTTTTTTAAATCCACATTTAGAATTCAGTAGTTTTTTCCCCTTTCAAAGGAATTTAGAAATTATTTTTCTCATTTGTATAATTAGACGTTAGAAGATTCAGAATCAAAATGAGAATACTCAAAGCAGTGTAATTCTAACCTGTTAGTGGATTTTTCATTTCTGGGAAACATATCTGAACCAAACATTGCTGATTTCAGAAAAGTATAGGATGGGTTCTAGTTTCCATGTTTGATCTTTTGGAAGACTCAGTTGCAATAAATAGGAAAGTTATTCCCCATAATTAAGTCTGGGGAATAAAACATAAGATAAGAGGAAGAATATGGCAAGTTGCCTCAATATTCTGTAATATTTTGATTTTAGAAATTTAAGTTCACAGTATGAAATTTATCTCAGAAAAATTTCTGTGCTACTTCCAAGTTACCCTGTGACGACGTGCAATGGGGTGACTCTCATAAAGCTCTGCTCCTCCCCAATATCATAGCTGAGTTCCTGTGTAGAACGGATTTGGCCTGTGTCCTTTCCATCTTCCTGTTAGCCAGGAGATGATAATAATGCTATGACTACTAATTATGATGGCTTTCATTTTTCTGAGTGCCTACTATGTGCCAGACCCCATGCTAAGCATTTCACATGCATCTTCTCATCCAAAAAAAAAGTATACTCAAAAGTTGATATGGTATTGTTGCTTACAGATGAGAAAACTGAGAATCAGAAATTTCATAATTTGTTCCAAGGTCACAGAACCATTGAGTTGTGGAGTCTATCACGGTTTGACTCCAGAGATGAGCTGTTAACTGCTTTGACCTACTACAGCCAAAAGGAGGATTTAAGGAAAGTCTTGGTCAGAGCATGGTTTTCATTTGTGACAAGGACACATTTTGTATAATCATATCTAATAATATCCTGTGTTTTCCTTCAACGGAAATTCTAAGAACTTGATGTGCTTCTCTTCCAGTGAAATAGTTTAGCTATTACTGTTCATGGCATTAAATATGTAATACATCCTCCTGTTCCCCTTCCAGCTTAACTGGGTGTCATAACCAACTGTTTATAAAAGAAGGAAAGACATTCTTCTACCTTCCTGTTAACTGATTAGGGACTTGACTTTGCAGATTTGTAACAGATTCAAAGACAAACACATTATTAGGCCTATTTACTTAATTGAATATTCTCATGCTTTTGTTTTTACTATTTCTATTATCTACTAGATTTTCATATGGGTATTATTTATGGATTTCATAAAAAAAAGATTTATTAAAGAAAATAGGACTCTATCCCTAAAAGGGAAGAATCCTAATGTGGTACTTTTTGGAAATTTCCACCCATGTACATGTGTTACTGAAATGTTCTACAGCCAGAAAAAGTGACTTATTTTTTCACACGGTGTTTTTCCAGAAAGCTAAACAAAGGTGTTGCAGATTAAACAAAGTGGGATCCAGTCACTGCTGCTGGGAAACATCCCCTCCATACAGTGAAACATATTAGTTGAAGAAAACATTTGTTGAAACATTTTCTAGCAGATGACCTGTTCCCACGCTGAGAAGCTAATGCCTTCCCTCTTATACACCAGTTAGTTCACTCCAGCAACACATGTAGACCCAGCTAGGTTGTATAATTGAAATCATTATCTGTCATGGAACGCAAACCGGGGAGGTGGGGGAATTTTAGGATTCAATAGCCAGATCTCCAACAAATTTCCTGAAATACTCCAGAGAACATAATTATTCATTTATACATGCACTGCAGGCAAAAGGTGTTTTCTACTGCTTAAATTCACATGTACATTAAAAAGCCCCCAAATGAGCATTTTTTAATCCTTGCCACAGTAATTACTATGACAATGGAACTCGGGATCCCAATGACCAGATTAAGTAGTAGAAGTGATTCTACTCCCTGAGGAAACATTCTCTATCTTCCTGTTAATTATGTATATCTTAACATCTTCTGAAAGGAAACATTTAAAATATATTTAGTGAGAAATTTTTAAAAGTTAAAACTGTTAACTCCCTAATACAAAACCGTTTCCAAGCTGGATAGTCAGTTGGTTGGTTGGCTCCACATTTTCTGTGCTGTCATATTATTAAAGCACCAGTCAGCAGGAATAACTCAAAATAAAATTGATCTGTCCTGAAACGTGACATAGTGCATTAGCCTTGCTTTGTTTCTATTTCACAGCAACCTAACTTTGCTCAGTTATCAAGGACATTATTTGAACTTTGCTCTGTTCTAGTCCATTTGTAATTAGAGATAATTCTTTTTTTGTTACTCTGAAGGCTGATTCTTATTATATTTAGACTACAGTTATGTGGGGGAATTTCTAGCAAATGCTCTGAAGGTCTATAATGTTATGAAGCCTCAACACAATCCCAAGGTTTTTGAGGTGTTTCAACTAAAAAAAGAGCCAAGATAAAACCATAATGAACTTATAAAGCATTTAAAATTGAACAAAAATAAGAGTACTGCATATTAAAACATTAGTAATTTAACTACATTGGTCTTGGACATTTGTAGACTTGAATGGATCGTGAAATATAAGAAAGGTTATTAATAAATAAGCTAAGCATTTGATACCTGGATTCTGGAGTCAGATAATCTGGGTTAGAGTCCTGGTTGTCCCACTTACCAGCTGTGGGCAATTTAATTAACCAGCCTTGCCTTACTTATCGTTTCTTTAACGTGGGGATAATACTAGAAGCTAACTCATAGGGTTTTATAAGGATTTAATGGGCAGCATTTGCAAAGCAGTTAAAACCATCTCTGTAAGCAGAAAACATATTTAGTCAATAAATCAATTCCCCTAACCCTTCTCTACAGAAGGATGGGTGTTATTCCATAGACCTCACTGTCTACACTGGAACATCGCACCACAAGTACCGCCCTATGTGAAACTTTGTCTTTTTCTTAATTTGCATCTCATATTGCTTTAAAACATTTCTGTACATTCTTTGACATTTCTCCCATTCAAATGTAAAGTGTATTTTTTCTCTTTCTAAGTATGGAACAAACTTAGTGTCTTATTTTGATGACTAGAATGTGTTGGAAGTAAAGCCACGTGGTTTCTGAGATTAGGTGATTACAGGTTATAGAGCCTCTACTGGCTTTCCTGAGAATCTTGCCTTTTGAATCCCGACACAGCACTGTGAGGAGACCCAGGCCACATGGAGAAGCCACATGACAGTGTTTCAGCCAACAGCCCCAGCTAAGCTCCCAACCAACAGGCAGCATTAACCACCAGATGCGTGAGTGAAAGAATATCCAGATAACTCCCGCCTCCTTCAAGACACCTCAGTTGACACCAAGTAGAACACAGATAAATGGAGCCTACAGAACAGAGCAAAGCCCTGCACAAGTTGCAGATATATGATAAAATAAATGTTGTTTAATCCATTATGCTCTGCAGTGGCTTGTTACACAGCAATACGTTACCAGCACAGATTTTGTTACTAAAAGTGGGGTGTTGCCATATCACAAAACCTAAAATATGTATGAATGGCTTTATGACTGGGTGGTGGGTGGAAGCTGTACTTGGTGATACACAGCTAATTCCAGAAATGTAAGTGAGGATTATACAGTGTTTAATATGTATCAAATATAATTAAGCACACAGAAAAATTAAAGGAGAAAAAAAAGCAGATGATCCTGTTGATTGACTCAGGAAAACAAAAAAAGAATTCAATAAAACTCCCATTCCTTAAAAGAAAATCTTAGCGACCTGTTGTCAAAGAACATTACAGATTTAAAAGACAAAGAATACACTTGGAGAAAATATATGCATATATATAACAGACAATTACTAGTTATCCAGAATACATCTATATTTACCTGAATTGATAGGCACATAAACGCATATGTGTGCGTATTCCTAAAAATTAAATTTTAAAAAATGGAAAAATAGAATAAAATAGATGAAGGAAACAGAAGAGAACTCCCAAATAGCAAAAAGAGTATAGACAGATAAGGAAAATGAAAGAGAGAGATAAGCAACTTTGCAAGTAATGAAGATACAAAATAAATCCACAATGAAATGCTGGCCCGTGCTCTCAGATTTGCACAAATGTAAATGGTAACAAAGTTACGGAGCAGAGTGAACTCACAGGCAGTGCTAGCGGAGAGCAAGCTGGTGGGCTACTTTGACAAACACCGTGGCAGCCTTTAGTGTAACTGAGGACGTGTGCCACGTATGACCTATCAGTTCTCCTTGCAAGAGTATATACGAGACAGTCGCTCATGTTGTACGAGGAGACTGGGAAGTTATACAAAGGTGTCCACTGCACCAATGTCTATCAAAAGAAAAAATTAAAAAATAACCTAAATATCCACTTATCTAAGTGGATAAATAAGAAACATAATTTTAAGTTAAAAAAGACAGTATGATACCTACAGCATTTTGTCGTTTATAAACTTTAAATAAACATGAAATCACAATATATGTTGTTTCTAAATATAGTATCTACACAAATAGTTGAAAATTGTTAGAACGGTACATGTCAAATTTAAGATAGTGCTTGCCTATGAGTTGTCAATAGTGGTTTCGGAGAACTTGAACATTATTTGTATTATTAAAGTTAAGTTACATAAATATACTTGAAAACAACTATTATTTCTTTTAAGTGGAAATGAAACAGAATGGTCTCCGGAAAGCTGAAAACAGGTTCATGAGCCTATGTATAGGTCATGCCAACCCTATGTCAGTCCTCAAAGTTCTTGAATTCTAAGAATATTATTTGAGAAAGGGTGGCATCACTGTGAAAGTTTCCTTCTCTTCAGTGGAAGACCAGAGCTGAGTGAGCTGACACCAGTCCTGAGAATTGTGCTGGCACTGTGTGGATGAATGAGGGGTTCCAAAACACAGTGCTGCCAGTGGCGGGGATAAGCGGGAAGATGGAAGGAGAGAAGCTCAGCAGAGAGCAAGAAAAGTGGAGCACACGCATTGCCCCTAGAATCTAGACATCTTAAGAGCAGAAACTGCCCTTTTAGCTTTAACTATTTGTGTTGTAATTTGTATGATTATTTCATTTCTTCCTCCCCAATGGTATGTAGTGGTTCTTTTTAAAAATGTCAATCTGTCTCAGTGTGCTAAGAAGAAACTAGGAAAGGTGTTTTAGTCTGAGCTTTGAAAGGAATGGAGCCTCTGTTGGCGGGGTGGTAAAATGATGCAGCTGCTATGGACAAAAGTATGAAGGTTCCTCAAAGAATTAAAAATAGAATTATCATATGATCTGGCAATCATGCTTCTGGGTATATATCCAAACAAATTGGAAACAGGAGCTGGAAGAGATATTTGCACACCCATGTTCATTGCAGCATTATTCACAATAGCCATGAGGTGGGAACAACCCAGGTGCTCTTTGATGCATCAATGAATGGATATAGAAAATGTGGCATACATACACAATGGAATATTAGGCAGCCTTTAAAAAGAAGGAAATCCTGTAATATGCTATGAAAAGGATGAACCTTAAGGATGTTACACTAATTGAAATAAGCCAGTCACAAAAAGACAAATAATGCATGATTCTACTTACATGAGGAATCTAAAATAATTAAGTTTACAGAAAGAGAAATTAGAATGGTAGTAGCCAGAGGCTGGGTGGGAAGGGGAAAAGGGGAGTTGCTGTTCAGTGGATAAAGAGTTTCAGTTATGAAAGATGAAAAAGTTCTAGAGATCTGTTGTATAACTATGTGCATATAGTTAACAATACTGTAATATACACTTAAAGCGTGTTGAGAGTATGATTGTTAATTTTATGTGTCAACTTGCCTGGGCCATGGAATGCCTAGACTTGATCACAGATTATTCTGGGTGTGTCTGTGGGGGTGTTTCTGGATTGTTCCAACTTTGGAATCAGTAGAACCAGTAAAGCAGATCCAATAGGCTGAAGGCTGCATAGAACAAAAAGGCTGAGTGAAAAGGAGCTCCTTCTGTCTGAGCATTTGAGGCAGGACTTTGGTCTTTCCTGACTTCTGAACACAGACTGAAATATTGGCATTTCCTTGGGTCTCAAGCCTGCTGGCTTTTGGACTGGAACTTGTACCATTGGCTCTCCTGGGTCTCCAGTTTGCCCACTGTAGATCTTGGGACTTCTCCTCCATAATCACATAATTTCTTCTAATAAATCTCTCTCTCTCATAGGATAACTATCTCATCTGTTTGTCTGTCTGTCTGTCTATCAACTAGGATATTTACCTCTACACACATTGTACTGGATAGGTTTCCCTGGAGAACCCCGACTGATACAGGGGAAAATTTATGTTACATGTTTCCTACCATAAAAAAAAAAAGGATTATAGCCTCCCCAGGGGTTGTGAAAAATCAAAGCAGAAGGCTCTGATCAGAGGAAAAGCCGAAACTCCTGGGGAAAGTTCTCAGACTTGCTGTTTTATTTCATTTCTTGCTTCTTTCCTACCCAGAGATACTAATTTTAGAGCTTTTCCTTCATGAAACTTTGAAATCTTTGGTTATGTTCAACCTTGAATCAAGACAAAGAGGGTTCTATTCCGGGGCAACCACTGTCATTCCAGCTTTTCTCACTATTGGGAACATTTTTTTTAAAGGCTGAAATTTGACAGGCAGATAGTTCCAGCCCTGACCCTGACCAGCTAAATCACTTCCTCTCCAGGCTGGCCTCGGGGTCCCCCGTCTTGAGAGGGCGGCAGACGCTGGCTGATGGTGGGATATTCAGCTCAGAGTGTCTCGTCAAAAGTCAAGGAAATACGACAACATACTCTTCAGAAAGGGAGTAACTGAAATTAAAGTACAATTTTTCCAAAACAGCTCTGTATCTCTTCTCTTAGATTTCAGTCCACATTTTATTTGAACTTGGTTTTCTTAATTCTGAGCCCTACCACCACCCCGCCACCCTAGAAAAACAAATCACTGCTTTGTCTACGTGCCCATAATTCTTTGCAAGTGCTTAATTCAGTTAATGAATCCATTTATTTCAGGTAACCTAGTAGAATGCTGAGCACAAAGTAGCCATCCAATAAATATTTTCCAAGTCAAACTGAAATAGGTTTTCTTGGAAACAGCATTGGATTTAATCAGAAATCCTATTTCTTATTGGGCAGAAAAAGATGGAAAAAAATAATCTACATTGATGGAGTGATTACTCTTTGCAGGCACTGTGTTCATTACTTCCTGTTGGCATGTCATTTAGTGCTCACAGCAACCCTGAGCAGTAGACACTATTTCCATTTTAAAGATAAGAAAATTGATACTCAGAAGGGGTGAGTACTGACCTACCTTTTTCAAGATTTTGTCAACTATATTTCTCTACCACATTTCTTGTTTGCACACTTTGCTCATTAAATTTGAGTTGGATTGTAATGACAGGTTTTAGCTGACTTTGGTACATGGATTAGGGCTCCCTTTGTCAGAACCATTTCAAATCTTTCATATCAGAGCAAGACCAAAATGCCTTGAAACATAATCTCCCTTACCTAAAAGTGATCATTTTCAACTTAATAAAACGTTAATAATGCCACCTGCTCTAACATCATCAAGGATTAAAGAAATGCTTCTCCACATCTAGTCTTTTATAAGCACCCATGTTCTTGTTAAATAGGCCAGGCGTTGGCTGTGTCCACCTCCCTGCACCTCGAGACCCCACTGCAGAGGCAGCAGACTCTGGTTTACATCCTGGGTCTTTCACTTACGTTCAGTGTGATCCTAGGCAAGTTAGCTACCCTCCCCCTCACCACCTCATTTCCACACCTATAAAATGGGAATAATAATGGAATATAACAATATAACTCATAAAGATGACATGAAAATTTGATGAATCAAACCTTTGAAGATTTGATGAATCAATATGTATACAGTCCTTAGAATTTCATAAGTGCTGGTAAAATAGAAAACTACTATTTAAATGTTCATTAAATAAGCAAATACACCAACTGTTCTCTGGATAAAGATGGGAGTTTGCCCACGGACCACATACACTATCTTTTCAACTCTTAAATTTTGTGGCACAGGTACCTCTTTTTGAAACTTTGCCCTTTCCTTAATTTCAATCCTGCATCGTTTGCTTCTCACCAGAGACACCTGCACATGCAGCCACCATTTCAAAAATCAGTTGACATAAACTTGACCTTTTCATCTTCGTCTTTCAATTTAATTAACACTTTGTCCATTTATTTTTTTTCCTATCAAGGGGCAAAAATCACATCTTTAAATGTATCTGTCCTCTCTATAATATCACAGTGCTCTGCCTGCAGCGGGAACTCAACCAGATTAGCCTCTGACTCCCACTCTTTGTGCCCCGCTACCATGTTTGCAGGTCCACCTACTTACACTTGTTGTTGTTCCTCCTGCACGATGATTTTCCCCATAACTGTCCCCTTGTCTAATTCCTGGGTTTATTCCACAAACCCTGCATGCATCTATTTTTTATAGCCTCTCGCCTTCAACTCCTGTGACACCTACAGTCTATAAAATGAATTTGTCAGCCACTGGTCAGGAAATAGGCAGAAAAGTGTCAAGACAGTGATCCCTTCCACCGCCAGGGCAATGGTGTAGCCTGAAGTGGCTGAAGTCCACGGGCCAGTCACCACCTCTGAGCCAGCCTCATTGACATTGTATGTACACAAACTCTCTGTGTGCCCTGATACGAAGAGGGTGAGGAGCACTGGTCCGTATTAGTCATCTGATGCTTAGAAATGATTATCTGGAACATGTTTTCCTTTAATGTACATATATGTTCTTCTCAGTTAAATTATAAACCCTTCTAGGACTGAGGAACACCATCACTTCTACCTTCTTTGTCTAGCTGCTAGGTGGGACATGCTTCTTCAGTCAGGTCTCCCGCAGCATGAGTTAAAATCTCAGCATTGCTATTTAAAAGCTCTGTGGTAACTTAGGCATCCATAACGCCCAATCTCTAAAGTCCTAATCTGTCAAGTGGGTATGTTGATATACTCCATACAGGACTGCTGTGTAAGTTCCTGTCACGCGACAGATGCTCAGTTAATGACAGCTCCTCTCTTAAGTAGCCTTTCTAGGCTACTTAAGCCTGATAATGAAGGAGATGTGAAATTAATATCTGCAAAAACAAGATAGAAACTTCCTGGAAAAGAAAAACCTATTGGAAAGTTAAAAGTAAAAGTTTATCATTATAGAAAATAAAAATGTTAATGCTAAGATTAAAATTCCAACCCACACATACAGCGTTTACATTTAACATGGGCACTTGATCTCTAGTTGATTTCTATCAATGTTCTTTGCTGACAATTAGCCTATTCTTTGTAAGAACTCTCTCAGCCATGCACAGATGCCATTGCATTCAGTAAACAATCCAAGGGAATTTGCCAGTTTCAGTTTAATAAGTGCTAAGCATTTTTTTTCTTTTTTTTGCCATACATGTTGAAAGCAGAATTTATTTTTTAAATGTCTCTTTTAAGGCCATTCATCTCCTCTTTTTTTTTTATAGAAAAATGTTAAAACTGAAAACAAACTACAGGTTTGGTTTTGACACAGAATTCAGGAAAAGCTTCTCTGCAAACGTAACTCTTATAAGATTGAACTCAGGTAACAAGATCCTTACTCTTGCTTCTTTTAGTCCAAAGCAAATGTCAGGAGCTGCTATATCATCCATCCTTTGTAGAACAAATGCCAGACAAGCTGACATATGAGAAGACACACAGTGCTTCAGGGTCATCAGGAATATTGATGGAAGTAAAAGGACAAGCCAGTCCCCATGCTGCCCGGGAACTCTCCCCTGCCACAGTGTATGGAGTATGACCAGCAACAATTTCAGAAATGCCTTGCTGCATTCACCTGTTCCTGAGTTACAATAAAACTCTATTTACAGTCAGATGCTACCCATGGATTGAAATGCAGAAATAACAGCTAGGTATGGAAAAATAATAATCTCTCACGGAGCAATTATTTTTTCCATATATAGCATGAAACATAATCATTCTTAAGAATTATTTTTTAATACAAAAATGCCAGGGTAGGTGAAAAATGGGATTTCTCCAGTACATACAAATAAATGCATTTTTAGCAAGTTAAATTCATCACAGATGCATTCAATTTGTTGTGGGATTTAGTCATCCAAATTTTTAAAAATTAGGCATTTTACCATTTTAAACCTTGCATCCTTAAATTTGAACATATTCATAGCCTTCAAAATTTAACCAGGAAAAATTGAAAAAAGCAAATCTGGTGTCCACTCTAGGAAGGAATCTAGGCATACTCTAGGATTTAGAGCCCTTTTTGTTAATGCTCTGGTTAAAGGGATCACTTAATTTGCAATCTACAGATTGCACTCAACTTCTCACAAGAGAATCACCGGTTACAATCAGTCTGTGAAAGGATTCTTTGGTCTTCCTTTTTACATCAGTGAGGAAGAACACAGTGCTTCCTACAACAAGCTGTTTGCATAACAACTTATCAGAGGTTTATTGAAGATTTTGGTTTTATATTCTACATGAGATGAGAGAAAACAATTCTCAAGAATTAAAAAGTTCTGTCCATCACCCCAGTGGGTGGTAAATAACCCATCAAAAAGAGCTCAGTGGAGAGGAGCCACAGAGAAGGAGCCAGGAGCATCAGGGGGTTAGAGAAGATGACAGCAAGTCCACGGCCACAGATCGGATGAAAAAATAGGCTAGGGAAGGAAAGCCTGGTAGATACAGCAGCACAGGAAGGACTAATGGAAAGAAGGTCACCGCAGAGCAAAATAGGGGGCAATTACTTGTTTTAGGTGTCCTGATTTTTTTTCCATTTTTTTCTTCTTCATCTTTCTCTTCAGCATTTCTACAAGCACTCACATCATCAATGTTTTCCTGCTGACCCTTGATTGACTGCAATTTGGCACTCAATAACTGACATGCTCCAGACTTCTTGGGATGACCTTCCTTTGTTGAAATTTTGCTGTATCTCATTCTTAGAAGCACAGGTAATTAAACTGACAAATGCATTTTGATCATTTATTCATTCATTCATTGAACATATATTTATTAAGATCTTCCACAATGCATAAGGCAAGCACGATCCCTGCTCTCATCTAGCAAATAATAAAAAAGGGACACAAATGCATTAAAAGCTACTGACAGATTTGCTAAGTGCTATGGGGCATATAAACAGGGTGCTGAGATAGACACAAAGGAGAGTCATTTCAGCTGAGATTGGAAGAAGCCAGAAGAAACCAGCCATTCATCGTACGGGCAAAACGTTGCTAGACAAGGCAAAGGAAATTGCAAAGTCAAACTTTCCAAGGTAGGAAAGAGATTGCTAGAAACTGGACACAGCAGAAGGGTCACTGTGGCTGGAGTGTTGTGAACAAGGGGCTGAGGGTGCAGAGCAAGGGAGGGGCTGGAGGATTGTGGGTATTTGATTTTTGTTTCACCCTAAGTGCAACAGAAGATTCATTCTAATTTGTATCTTGAAAAGATCATTTTTACACCGTGTGGAAAATGAATTAGAGTCAGGACAGAGGGGAAGACAAGAGACTGCTCTGAACGCTTCTGCAGCTATCCAGGTGGGGGAGGTGACGGTGGCAGGACCAGGTGCTGGCCATGAAGGAAGAGGAGTGACTGGATTTGAGATGCACTTTGGAGGACTTGCTGGTGGACTTCACACGTGTGTCAGAGTTGGGAGGGAGAAGATTGTGAGGGAAATGAGGGAGTGAAGCACTCACATTTGACCGCTAGTTCGGTGGCAGTGCCACTTAGGGACAAGGGTGTTGGGGACAGACAGAGAATTAGGGGGTAGAGAGTTGAGGATTTGTCTGTAGGGGTAAGAAGGAAGCCAGATTGACAGAGTGGGGGTGGCCTAGGATGTAGCAACAATGGCAAAGGCTAGCTGGTGCATTTCTTGATATTTCTTATATCTGCCCCTTCCTCTTTAATCCTCGTATTGCTACTCTAGAAGATCCTCATCATCTGATATCAGGAAAAACACTGTCCAATACAACTTTCTGTGATGACGAAAATGTTCTCTGTTTGTGCTGTGCAATGCAGCAGCCACAAGCCACATGCGGCTATTGGGCACTTGCACTGTGACTACTCTGACTGAGGAATTGAACTTTCAACTTTCATTTGTTTAAATTTAAATAGCCACATGTGTCTAGTGAACAGCTTACTAGGGAAGTGCATGTCTAGAATATTACCAATGTCTTGCAGTCTAGAGACATGAGGAAATTGTTTATTTGCTCAGATTGGTTAAGATGTGAGGATTCGTCTTTTCTGTTCTCTGTTAAAGTGGAAGCCGGGAGGCGGTGAGAATGGAGTTGTGTGTGGAGGGGAAGGAGAGGGGGTGACCTGGGGTCGCAATAATCAGCCTGTAATAAATCAAGACTCTGCAGTATCGATTTGGAACAGTATTCCAATATAAAGTATCTCATTGCCTCACAGCAAAACCCTGTCTCTACTGAACGCTGGTACTCAGTGGGGGTTTTAGAAGAAATAGAGCTTAGTGACCAAACACTCAGACTGGGTGGCCTCAGAATGTAAAAGTACTTTTAGCACATTGCATTTTCTTTATTAGATTATGGCCAAATATAAAATGTGTTGCTAAACTTGAATTTGTAAAGACAAGGAAAAGTATTGTCTAATAAACTCCATTTTTTAGAGAAAAATCACAGAAGATTTGAATTGGATTTGAACTGGAAGATACTCAGAGATCATCAAACTCACCGCCTGAAAGAAGGTAAGTGATTTGCCTTGAGTTACTCAACTAGCTACTAGCAGAACTGTGAAAAGAATGTAGGTCTCCTTATTCTTGGTGTGTATAATTTAGATTGTAATATAACCATGTTGTAGTCTAAGATTTAGCCAAATAACAGAAGTTGAAGCTTTTTTCCCCCAAAAAAGGCCAATATAAGACTTTTAGAAGCTTGAATGCCTGGGCATCCTTCTTTCTGTCAATTTTCCCACATCATAAAGAGATTGGGGTAGAAAGAAACAGGTGTCCTCTTTTTCATGTGTTCATTATTAAGTAATCTGGCACACATCAATTGAGCATTTTTTTCCTGGTATTTTCCAGTTGGCTTTTATAGAGCCTTTAAACCTGAATAATCTCTAATTATGGTGTTTGAAATCTGTTCCAGGCAAAAAATAGTGCCAGTGCTTAGCCAGGAAGCTTATCACTGAAGTCCACGAGTACACCTTGGAACCACAATTTGATGGTAAGCCAGAGAAGAGATTTCAAAAGCATGGTAATGACTTGGACAAGTGGGAAACACTCCTGATATTTAAAGCTATTAATGCCTTGGCCACAAAGAGACCCATCACACACTAATAGAGATAATCTATGTGGGGAATAACATGCTATTGTTTGAATGATAACAGGATAATCTCTAATTATGTGTGTTGATTGAAAATTCTAGGAGAAAAAGAAACAGCCCCAGCCTTGCAATTCTATAATTGGATGCTCACAAACCTTTAACAGAATTCCCTACCAGCGAGACTTTTTCTCATCTTTACCAACCACGGATGTCTTCCCAATGTCTGGATTCCCTGGAGGTTGGAATCTGTTGCTGTTGCACCAAAATGACTTTGTCATAGCAGTGAGAATCCTGGTGCCTATGTTCTCTGTTCCGTCACCCACTCTTTGGCCAGTTAAGGTATAAATGGGAATCAGTGTATATATTCAGTATCCAAAAACACCCAACCAATGAATTGTGCCACACGTATATGGTCCTAAATATTACATGTGTTTCAACTCAACCAAACTCTTCCATTGGCAACCCATTCCCATAGGACCACACGAGAGAGATGTCTGGAATTGTCTTTGCAGGGAGGGCATATGGAGAAGTTGCCCCATCACTCTGGCTTAAGGCTTCTTCTTATCCCAATTAACCACCATCCCTGGCTGTTTCTGAGTTTGCCAAAATGTCTTTGATTTATTTAAAGAGAAACTTTAGTCCCCTGTACTAGAAGTAATCATTTCTACTGTTCTGCCTCTGTATGTGTGTTAACTTCCGCAGGCAAGGACTCATGCCATTTATATCTTTGTATTATTCACGGTACCTAGCTTATTACGAATTCAAACACAGGGTGCATGTGACAGGTAGTCCTGGGAGCATCATTCTGCCAAGTAGAATAGGTGCTTAAGAGCAGATGATTCATGATCTTGAAAGTGTTGCTGCTGAACCATCCCATCATGGATGGCATGTGATGTTCTGGATGAACTTCAAGTGAGTAGTTACTTTCCAAATGCTTAAATTCTCCCTGCAATTTCATCTAATTCTTCCTGTCCTAAATTACAGTGTTAACACTGCCGTCCACTATTAAGTAGTTTGCATATCTCAATGTCAATAAGAATATTCTATTATTATTTTTGAGTTGATAAACATTTTCTAATATTATTAATATTCCTTAAGATTAAAATAATTGTGTAAACATAGCAGCACATATCTTCTACTAATGACAATGTTAAACTTTCTAATGTCTATCAAGAAGCTGTGAACTGTGAGAAATAAGATGGTAAAAGAATCCTGTTTGGTGAACTTTTAAGCTAAATTGGACAGACATAAAATTACAAAGAGAGAACCGGTGAGTCATCAGAACAGTCCCAGAATCACATTTTGCATGCCTGCTACACCAATTCCTATAATGTGCTACTGCTATGTTTCAAATGATTGTGTTATTTCTTCCTGTATTATAGTTGTTAGGATATTACTTTCTACACTAGGTATTCCTATTCCTCAGGGACAATAACACTTATCACAGACATGCCAGAATGTAATGCCCGTCATGTCATCCCCACCTACATACTGAACACACAAAATCCATGAGAAAAATTGAGGCACACTACTCTGCTAAAGACATCATGGGGTCCTAGACGAGGCTGTGGCTTCCTGAGCAGAGATCACATTGGAATTCAATCTCTGGTGTTGTAATCCAAGTGACTGCATCATATAACTGATCCAATGACTGGGTCATCCAGGCTGACGTCTCTCTCTCTGCTCCAAAAGTCAGTTCTACCCTGCGTAACTGGCAGTGAAACCATCCTCTACCTAAGGAAGTTGTTGTGATTCATGGAATGATATCTGAAATATGTCCACAAAAGTCTTTTTCTAAGAATCATTACTCTGTTCCACTGATCCTCTGTCCCTGCTGAATTTTGCCTGCTTACCACAGAGGCAGGCTACTGAACAGAGAAAATTATACTATGCAACACCACAGGGTTAATTTTACCCCTAGGGACTTGCAAATTATTCTTCCCAGATGGAAATTTTAATAATTAGTCAATGAACAAATCACTGTTTGCCAATTAAAAACTATTCCATTTCCGATCCAGAGATTCAGCTCAGGTTAATTCATTTAATTTTTTTAAATTTTATTTCTGTAGACAATGCACCCTATAGAAAAGTTTCCCAGAAACTATTACAGTAACTAGTCATAGCAGTGGAAGTAAGAGTATTTGATACCATCTATAGAGTTTTCTGTTAAAGTGAGAAAAATACATTTATATGAGACCATGTACATCTGTGAAACAGATTTACGGCACCATGCAAAATTGTAAAGACATCAAATGAACCTGATTTGACCAACAAAATCTGTGGTACTCTGGTATATAAAGAACTTCTGTGATAGATTACCACTGTTGCTGAGGACATGTTCTTATGAATGCAGGGGGCTCTGGTTCAAGCTATATCATAATGGCACGAATTGCCTGTATCTACAGCTCCCCTGTAAGAATGTATGGATGTAATAAATTATAGCATACATATACATATTCAACTCTATATTACCTGTGATAAGTTTTGCTTCCAAGTTCCTATTAATATAATTTAGTTGGAGGGTTTATAAGTCTTCCACTGTTTAAATATTTCCTACCATGACTTTTCTTTTATATAGCCTGCATTCTGAGTAAAGAAAGAAAATAGCAATTTTTCTTATATACTTTTTTTTCTCATGGAAATATTGTTTTTCATGCAAGATAAGTTATTTTAGGTGAAGGTTACATCACTAGAAAGAAAATACTTCCAAGCCTGGAAACATGGTAAAGAAATTAGGGAAAAGAACCCAAAAAACTGCCCTCCTCCCCACCCCGAGCCATATCCCTAAAATTACTCTTGGAAATGTTTTGAATGCTTAAGAATTTTAAATTCAAAAATATACCAAAGTTTTAAAAGAAATATAAGTAAATGTACTATTGGCACTATTTTTTTTCCTATTGTATGCATAGTTCAAGTGAATTGCCCAAGACATCTGTGGAAATGCAGAGATTTGGCATATTGTCTGTGAACTAAGGAAAGTGAGGTGGAGTGATTTTCTGTGCTTCCCCAGTCTCTCCAGAGAAATCTAAAACATAGTAAAGGGTCACTTAATGTCTATTCAGCAATTAAGCAAATGAAATGGGCACATATAGAAACAACATTAATTAGGAAAGTCTTTATGAACTAGATAATTAATAGGGGATAGAAGAAAGGAAACTGGTTTGGCCCAAAGGTTAAGGAATTATTTTCCAGATGGAGAGAAAATTACATGCAAAATCATTTTAAAGCAAGACAATGGATGAAAATGTACATAGAGATGTGTATAGTATGCTAACATACAGACTTGGTTGATTAAAGCATAAGTGCCATCCAGTTATATGAAAAAATAATCATAGTATCATCAGCTTTCATTTGCATAGTATTGTAACATTTGTAAAAATGTTTTGGAATCTTATGGCATTAAGTTCTTGATGAAGAATAACTCAGTGATGGAGAAAAAGTTATCCTCATTTTACAAGCAAGGAAACCGAGGCTCAGAAATGTTAATTCATCATATAAAACTATATCTATGTACGAGAAAGTGGTAGACGTAGTAATATTCACCATTCTTCTGACTTCATGTCTAATGCTCTTCCACTAAGCCACTGTGTGATTTATACAAATGTATGTATATATAACATGTGAGTAGTAGAAAGGAAAGATGAGAAAACATAGGAGACATTTGGAAGAGCACTTAAAATCCAAATAATTTATATTAACGCTTGTGTTTCACAGTATATTGGAGTTTCTTGGTAAAAATTCTTAAGAAATCAAACTCCTCAATCTGTAGTTTTGGAAAAAACCACAGGATGTCATCCTGTATAATACTCTTTTTAGGCAAGTTATTATTAGTTTTGAGATGGGTAATGTAAAATTTTTAAAGACAGCATAAAGCATCAATTTTTTTAAAGTGAATTTTATTATTTTGAATACTAATTTATTCATGTGGCTTAGAAGTCAAAATGATTTAATAAATTATAGATTGAAAAGTCTTGCTCCTACTTGATTTCTGTTGATCTCAATCATCCCGCCGACGCACCCTCACCTCCCATAGGTACAGTGCATCCCTCGGGATGTCTTACACACACACACACACACACACACACACACGCTTCCTCTTCTTCACACAAAGGACAGCATATTGGACACATTATTTTGCACTGGTTTTTAATTTAACATATCCTGAGATCTTTTATAATTAATACATAGAGAATTTCCCATAGGTTTTAGCAGCTTCAGAGTATTTCCATACGTAGGTGTTTATGGAGGGATGCTTCAGTTCTTTTGAATTTTTGCTGTAAAACTTTTGAATAATGAATTGTGAGAAAAATATTGCTAAAATGCAGTTTGATTTAGCCATATCGATGGCCTTTGACCTCTAGTTGCCAATCCTCATCAATTCCACTTTGCAACATTGGGCCCTTTCACCATTTGCTCAGGAGTTGACAATAACCCCCTGTCTTCTTAGTAAAGGAGGAGGGCAGAGGAGGCAGTACGAGATAGTGAAGATGCTCATGTTCCAAATCTTGGAAGGGAATACTACATTATATTTTTCAAGCCAAACTTAAAACATTCAAATGTGTCAACCCTAGACATCTCCAACTCTATTGTTATACACAGTTTTATTCCACATAACCCATGGCTCGTACCAGCATGCATTAACCTAAGTTTAAAATTTGATTTAGATTGCCTACTGTGGCCCCTGAGGCCTGAAAAATTACCCACCATCATAGGCAGGCACAGAACTCTCACATGGAGTATCACTTCTTCTTGCCTTTAAAGATTAAATTTCCACTGGCACCTGATAATTTGATCCTAACCTATCTCTACTTGCAGCTTTATGTAAATACTGCATTAGATTCATCTCCAGCCAGAGGCAATGTAAGTTGAAAAAAAAAATCTATGAAACATGGTTCAATGTTTTTCACAAAAAAGGCTGAAAGAAAAGCATCCGAATGACTCAGAAAAGATGTTGACTTTCTTTCACTTAGCATAAAACAGCACAAATATATGAACTACCCATTACAAATAATTAGCCATGTATTAAGAGATGAAATTATTTAAAGTAAAAGTTATTATTTAAAGTATTATTTATCAGAGTATGTTAAAAAGCACCTTATGGACACTGTAAAACTGTAATATCCCATCTTCCATGACTATGTATGTTAGTGCTGCATTTTATGTGAGGCACTGATTGTCTATACAAAATATTTCTGGAATATCAAAGTTTATAAATGACATGCTGAAAAAAAATAACGAAGTCTCGTTTGCTCCAATACCCATTTAATCCCAATGTTCATTTCTTCTTTATCAGTCCCTCAGATAGCCTTTCATCTGTCTTCCAGGCCAGGCGAATGCTATAGTTTCCCAAGAAGGATAATATTTCTAGAATAAATGTGCCTTCTAGTCTGGAGCTACACGACACCAACAAAACCTGTCGAAAAGTGAAAATTCATTCCTACCTGACACCAAATAACTGTTTTGACTGATTATTTTCTGTGAACTGACAGGTTGTTTTGGCAATGTAGACACAAGCTTAGTCAATTTAGTGCATGAATGATACATGAGGGGTTCCATATTCAAAGCAGAAAAATGTTACAGTTGTTCACTGCATACTCAGGGTGTTTGGCTCAATAACACCTATGTAAAAAGTATTCGATATGTAGATTTTGAAAGGCTTTTCTTTTTGCACTTGTTAATCCTGTGCACTACATAAAATTGGAAAATATTGGCAAGAGTTGTTTAATAGATTTCATTAATAACTGATGAGGTGACAGCTATGTCAAAACCTTCAAAAACGTTACCAAATCCCCACTTTTATAAGTCTATCATAATCACACACACTGTAAACGAGTTATATGTAAAAATGCTCCTTGCATTGTTATTTCTAACTAAAAAAGTAGAAACAACCAAAAAGATCTACAATAAGAAAGTGGTTAAATAAATTAAGGCACATTTTATTTCTCATTTTTCTCTGCCACATAGTGTAATGATGAATTCTAAATTAGGCTCAATTTCATAGTGGCATATTGTTCCTCATTCTTCCCCATAGCATTTTACAGTGAGCAATTCTTAATGTTGAGTCAATTTGAAAATGTCATAGTACCCTAAACCAGTGGTCTCCAACCTTTTTGGCACCAGGGACCAGTTTCACAGAAGACAATTTTTCCACGGACTGGGGCTGGGGGTGGTTTTGGGATGACTCAAGCACATTACATTTATTGTGCACTTTATTACTATTATTACATTGTAATATATGACAAAATAATTATACAATTCATCATAATGCAGAATCGGTGGGAGCCCCGAGCTTGTTTTCCTGCAGCTAGGCGGTCCTATCTAGGGGGGATGTGAGACAGTTGATTTATTATGGTCTCTGTGCAGTCAAACATCTCTGCTAATGATAATATGTATTTGCAGCTGCTCCCCAGTGCTAGCATCACTGCCTCAGCTCCACCTCAGGTCATCAGGCATTAGATTCTCATATGGAGAGCACAACCTAGATCCCTCACATGCACAGTCTACAGTAAAGTCCCTGCTCCTGTGGAATCTAATGCTGCTGCTGATCTGACAGGAGGCAAGCTCAGGTGGTGATTCAAGTGATGGGGAGTGGCTGGAAATACAGATGAAGCTTCACTGGCTGGCCTGCCACTCACCTCCTGCTGTGCGGCCCAGTTCCTAACAGGCCAGAGAAGGGTGGTGGTCCACAGCCCAGCAATGGATCAAAACCTAGAGACTAACGTGATTTTTGTCCCCTGTTGAAATGTTTCCAATCCAATTGATTTAGCTGTTACCCTATGTTCCAATGAACTCAGGAAAGTTTTAATTACATAGAAAATATATTTCTATTTCCCCTGAGATATGGGAATTAGAGAATGATTTTCAAGAAATGTATGAAAGGAAATGAGTACCTTGCAAGATTATGTACTACACCAGCTCAATTCTATCATACTAATTTATCAGACCCTGTATTATTAAAATAAATAGATTTCTTGAGGCTTTTTTCTCCTTATGATTATTATTAGTAAAGCCCATAATGGAGTCCATGATTTAACAGAAACTCATATTCTTCTCAGGGTTATTTACCATGGGTGAAGGGGTGGCTGTCTATTACTAGGTGTCAGTGAAACCTTAATGAGGAGCCCCTTATATTTTCTCTACGTGAAAGCTACATGAATGTCAGCGACTGGGGCACATTCTTCCCAATAAGCCTAGCAGTGCAATTTCCTATAAAACTTACATTTTAAAGCCTACACATAAGGCTTAAAAAATGCCACTCAGAAAGTGACTTGGAACAAAGAATCAAATGAAATATCACTATGGAGAAAGAGCTGCAACTATGGACTCTATATTTTCTCCCACCTCCTCACATACATTATTATTAGGATTATCAGTATCCTGCTTTTCAGAGAAAAAGTACAAATTTGTATGCATTCAATATTAGTATTTCCATACGTTTGCTTAATTTGCCTTAAGCCCGAGGGCAGTCATTGCCTCTGAGTTGTTTTGAAACCCAGCTCATTGGACAATAGGAATGCGATTTTAAAGCTTTCGTCTGACTTGTAAGTAGAACATTTTTTAAAAAATGACCAAAGTAATTTTACTTTCATGTATCAGTAATGTCTACATAGAATCTATAAATTTTGTGAGAATAAAATTATTTTCTCATAAACCTGAAAATGAACAAGTTATCATACAAATCAGACATATATTTCTTCAAGGGCACAGACTGCTTTCTCTCCCATCCTTTACCACACATTCCATGTTTGTTTGTTTTTAATAAACCATCACGAAGGCAAGCTACCCTTCTGATAGACACTTGACATCCCAAAGCAAGGCGTTTCATTCAAAAAGACAGCCAAGATTCATGCTTTGGCAATTTGGTGTTATAAATTAAGTCTAACTTCTTCACTTTGCATCTCTAAAGTGCATTTGAGCTGATTTTAAGGCCAAATCCAAAAACCTTCTCCTTTCATGGACACTATACATGCCAACGCCCACTTTCCCTTTCACTAGGCCACACTTTATGCCATTGTTTCCTTCAAGGAGACCAACTAATGGATCTCTTGCTGTTTTGTAGCCTCAATTGGAAACTGAGGCCTCTGGCAAAATTATTTGTTAATAGATTTTCATTCAAGACAGGACACCCTTTACTTCACCTCCTTTTGTGTTATAGATATGTCTGAGCAGTGCTTTACCATTTTTACATTTCATAAAATATGTTTCACATTATTAAAAGGCATATTGATTCAAAGCACTCACAACTATATAGCAAATGGAAAAGATAATTAACTAAAGTAAGTTTGCCAAAGTATTTTGCATATCAAAAGGTAACAGGGTTCTTCAGTTGCTTGAGGTAATTCTCAATGCTCTTTTAAAAAGACAGACTATCAGAGTTTTAAATAATACCCTGAACATGACTTCAGTCACAATTTTTTTCCTTTCATTCAGGAAAGAATCCATTACCTCAAGTGATACTGCCAATTTGCAAATGGCACTAAAAACAAAACAAAAAAATCTGGAAAAAAACAAACAAAACTGTGATTAGCTTTCATATGAATGCTAAATGGGGTATCTTTTCAAAAATTATTATTCATGTTTTTACTTCAAAATAATTGATTTTTTAAAAACCTGGGCAATTTTTAATAATCAGACCATCGAAAGATCAAAGTGCTCCTGGAACAGACATATCTAACCAGGAGTTAAGAAGTGATGTTACTGTGCTCTTTCTCTGTGAAACTTTTCCTTACCCAACTGCTCACCAATTCAATTTCATATCTCTTAGGACATTCCTTTTACTTTGTCTGTTATAAGTAATAGTGCACTTCTAATCTGTCCTCTAGTACCTAAAATTTTACTTGAGAGAAGTTATATTTTCCACATTCTTCTCCATCTCTTTTGTATCCACACAGTGCCATGCTTGGAACTGAATTAAATCCCTTATGACTAATGTGAACTACAGAAGACAAATTTCTAGACATATAATCAAAGGCCAAGTCAACTTTATGAAAAGTCCAAGTTTATATCAATAGTCACAATTCACTTTTAATTATTTGACCATTGACCCTAAGATGCTTTTTGGGGAAACAATACTAATATAGTTGTAAACATTAATAGAGCTTCTGCTCCCACCCATTCTACACACATTTATTCAGGTTGACAAGAACAAACAAATCTTTGAGATCTACTTTTAAATTATCTACAAGGAATTTACGATATTGTTCTCTATGGCATGAAATCATATCACTAAAAACTGAAACTGAGATTTGGGGCAATTATATAATTCCAACTAAACTATGAACTATGCTTTTGATTCATATATGCACATTAGGCTTCAACTCTGACCTTGCTTTTGAGATTCAGATCCATATCTTTTGCCTACCTGCTGAATATCACCTCTTGGACAATGAGTTGCTTTTTCAAAAGACATCCAAAACTCAGTATTTCCCCTCATTCTCCCAGTTGCTTGCTCTCCCCACCTTGATTAACAATGTCACCTTTCATCTTGTCACAAAGTTAGAAATTTTGGAGTCATTCTCAATAATTCCTTTTTCCTTTTCTGTATTTCTTTGCAATTGATCACCAACTCCTATAAATTCTACTTCAGATAAATAAATAGATACAGATATTACTTAAGGTATACATATATGTATGAAGTATTATGCATATGTGTATGTACTCATTCCCATCTTATTTTTTTTCAATGAAACCCACATTATTACTGTCTGGATGTGTGTAACAGCTTCCTAACTAGTATTTTTTGCTTTCAAGATCTTCTCCAAACAAGCAGTCAAGATATCTTTTCTAAAATATCCATCTATCTATCTATCTATCTATGGCTTGGATGGACTCCCTTTGCCTAATCAAACTGTGTCCATTCTCTTACCATGACACAAGAGGCACTTGGACATTTGCTAAGCCGTCCACTCTTGCCTCTGCTCACTCCTCTTAGAATCTACTGCACAACTCCAGGCAACATCCTGTTTCACTCATCACTCTCTCAAAATACCATGTACTCTGTGACTTCAGGGTCCTTTTGGGGCTCATTATTCCTCCTGAAATGCTTCAACATCCTCATCTAATTGGAAAGAAGCTCAAATACCATCCTCTGTCCCCAAAATAGCATTAAACTACAGGCATTTCTTATAGTACTCAAAAGCCATCATTGTACATAATTAATATATGATTCTCAGCCACTAAAGCCCCTTAAGTAAGGATACTTTTTTATCATCTTTCTACCTTCTGTCCCTGCCATATATTAAATAGTAAGTTCTCAATAAATATTTGTTGAATGAATAATAAAGACAAAATTATATTTTTGTTATAATTATCTAATGGCTGGTTTACATATTTTGCATGTACAGGTATGATCTAAGTCTGTCATAAAAAGGCAGCCACGTGCAGTGGCACATGCTTGTCGTTCAACATATTCGGGAGGCAGAGGCGGGAAGATTGCTAGAGCCCAGGAGTTTGAGGCTGCAGTGAGCTATGATAATGCCACTGCATTCCAACCTGGGCAACAGAACAAGACCTCATCTTTAAGAAAATACACTCCAAGAAAATAATAAAATAAAATAAAAGCAAAGCAAAGCAAAACAAAGCAAAGCAAAGCTGGTATTTCAAGACAAAAGGGAGTTCTGAGACATGGTTTGTAAAATGTATATTTTTTAGGTTAGGACATATTTTTACTACTCTCATCTCTGGGATGATTGAGGATCAACTGCTAAACAAAAACACCGACGGGTCCTGCTTACCTCTGTGGCAGCTAGGACAATTATCTAGGTAACTGAACTCAAATCCCCCAGCTGTTTTAATCTATAGACCTAAATGTATAAATATAACAGTGTTTTTGAAATATTATCTTATGTTGGCAAAATGGCTTATTTCTTTTATTATTTTGCTATACTTTCAAGTGTTCTTTAATACATGCGCAATAATAAGACCCGCCGCGATATTGTGCTTGCTGTGCACTAGGCATGTGCTAGGGACTCAGTGTTCCTCCTTCCACTCCTTCTGTGTAGGGGGTGATCCAATTATTTCACCAATGAGGACCAGAATCTGAAAATATAATACTTTAAGAATGAATAACATTTATTTAAATTGGGAAAACTACCTCTTAAGACAATTATAAATAACCATCTTAGTTTTTATTTTTAGTTAGTTAAAATAAGAGAAAATAACCCCCCAAATTTGGTAAACATAGCAGAAACAATGCCACTGAGATTACCACATATCCAGAATTCAGACTGTAGGTCTCTCTTCAGAATTGCTTATTACAAAGGGAGGCTGTGAACAACCATAATGCACAGCAGGACTCCCTCCTGGAAATCACTTGGCTGCCCATTGTATTGACTAGTTGTGCACAGACTTGCTAAAACCTCAAGCAGCAAAATGATTTGTTTTTTTATGATAAGCCTCCACATATCCTTGCTGACATCAAACCGAAGGAGAATTCACCTTGCCTGATACAGATTATATATAGCCATACATATTAGAAATATTTCACACAATTTCCTTTTTATTTTTCAAAGACAACCCAGGAAAACATCAGTTTAGCCATATAATAATTCTCTCTCTCCTCTCTCTCTTTCTCTCTCTGTCTTCTTTGATTTCTCCTTCAAAGATTTAGAGAAGATGAAACTCCTACGGGTCTCAGAAATGACAATAACCCATGTTTTTATCCTCCACATTTCATATTCTAGATGTAAAATTTAAAATTTGCATGTCAATAAAAATAAATTACAGCTATCATTTGCCTAGGCATGTGTGGTTGACAAAGCATATTTGCAAATGTCATTTAATCTAAACTGAGTTTAACGTGCCATATCAGGATAATATAAGTGTCTATAATAGGATATGAGCATTTAAAATGCTCTGGTGACAAATGCTATATCTGTCTTTCTCTGTATCTACCTTCACATCTATCTATCCGTCTACCCTTCCATCCATCCATCCACACACACATACACACATATAAAATATATTTGATTGGTTCATCTCTGTCTTTACCTCCTCGGGTTACTCAAACCTCTGTGTGAGGTTTCTGAATTCTGGTCCTTGGAGAAAGAAGTACAAATGAGGGTGGGCTGAGAGGTCCCACCTCCTTAATAACACTTCCAAACTCTATAGTTTTCCACACATGGGCATTCTCTAGAATCACTGGTCCTGTCTTACTTTCTCTCCTGTTTTCTTCCATCTTTTAATGACCTCTTCTTCACCATGTCTTCAAGTGCCTCTCTAGGCTGATGCCATCTGCTCCAACTTCCTCAACAAAGCCAATAACAGAGAGTGAAAAGATCCCACTTTTATCTAATTCCATCCATTCGTCTTAAAGGCTAAATTCGGTAACATTTGTATTTAAAGAGAGAGATTATAATGCAAGCACACATGTGTGTGTGTGTGTGTGTGTGTGTGTGTGTGTATTTATCTATCAATAACTTTAAGGAAAAAAATGAAATTAAACATTGCCTTCAAAATGAATGATAGAATAAATGGATATGATTATTGTATTATGAGTTCTCCAGGGAAGGAGAGCCCAGAAAAATAAAAATAAAAGCAGAAACTTTTATAACAAGACTCAAAGAAAAAAATACGAACGTCCAGGTGTATAGATTTCATTGACAGATTACAATTAGTGCAGCTCTTTTTAAAATTAGCACCTGTCTTCAGTGAGGATTAGCATGCAAAATAAAGTGTGCAAGTATTTTTAGAAGGAGAGACTGATCGGTCTGGTGATCTTAATTCATACTCCTCTTTTTTATTTTTGGAAATAGATTTTGTTTATAGATGAAAGAATGAATAGCATATTTAGACATAAAGATATAGGCCTTTATATTTTGATATAAAGGCAGACAATTTTGGGAATTAGTGACTTTTTAAAAATAAGTGTTTAAATTGATCTCACGGAGATAGAGAGTAGGAGGATGGTTATTGGAGGCTCAGAAGGGTAGCAGAGAAGGGGGATAGGGTGGGAATGGTTAATGGGTGCAAAAATATAGTTAGGTATTTAGACTGAATGAATAATATTTGAAAGCACAACAAGGTGACCATAGTCAACAATAAGTTATGGTATACTTTAAAATAACTAAAAGAGTGAAATTAGAATGTTCCTAACACAAAGAAACGATAAATGCTTGAGGTGATGGATACCCCAATTACCCTGATTCAATTATTACACATTGTATGCCTGCATCAAAACATCACATGGATTCCATACATATATACAAGTATTACGTACCCATAATAATTGACAATTTTAAAAATTTAAAAAGAAAAAATGTGTTTAAAATTCTCCATGTATATGAAATACATATATAAAAGACAGATATAAGATGTTGTGAAAATAATAATATAAAATAAAAGGAAAATCAGGTCAGGACACTCAAGAACTCATAAGCACGATGCTGACCCTGAGCAAATCTGCTTACTCTTCAGTCATCTTAGCTGGAATATGAATAGCAGGAGAGATCATGTCTAAGGTCATTTCAAGCCCCATCTTTCTGCCACAATGCACCATTTTATAGATCGTCTTTGTGAATGATCATTCTATGTTGCTGATGCTGAAATCTTAGCCTATCACTAATTTTACTCCTGTCCAATCCATTCTCTTCCTACTCTGGTTTTTGTTTTGTGATGCCTTATGGCCCAGACCTCATAAATGCCACATTGTGCTGCCTTTTCTCTTCTATTTCTTCCTTATTAAGCATAATGTAAAAAAAAATCCAGACAGTTTTCTTTTAAGTTTACCATTCATTTGCCCCATGTTTTATATGTATAGATACCATTTTTATAAATTGGTCTTATATTTGTGCTCCAGATACTACAACATTCAGAGAGTTACATGGGTTTTAGCAATATTTTAAAAGAATCACGATATACTAAATCACCAGTTCCTTAGTCCTTTATGAAATTGTGTAGAATTATAACGCTGACCCCAAGTAGAGAAAATCAATTGGTTACTGGACAAACACTTACTGTCCATACGAGGCATCTTCAGTGAATAACCTCAGAAAAGGGTGGCAAGTATGCTGACGAGGCAGCAACCCACTAAAATGCTAACTTACACTCCCCACCCTTATCCATATTTATAGGCCACCTGGAAAGAATGAAATTAATATATGTGAACATGTCAGAAAACAATTTTTTTCCCAAAAATGTGGTGCTGCAACAGAAGTTTAAAGGAAGGAAAAAACTTTAGATCTTGGAGTGAAAGACTTATTTTTAGAGGTGGGACTTCAGCTAACTTGTGAAGGATTCAGATAAACAGAGAAGAGGAAAGAGAATATAAATGGGAAATGATAGGAAAAAAGATCAAAGGCAGTGTTTTTTCTTCTTTTTTTTCAGGGAAAGAAGGTTAGTAGAAGTCAGGGGCAGAAGTATGGTGACGAATGTTGAGGGAATCAAAAAATCAAAGATTCTCATCAGGAAAGAAGAGAGACAAACCAAAGGGAAGAAAGTGTCTGAATCGAATGTTGCAATACTGTTACAGAGAACAAAAGGGTAACAAAGGAAATTAGACATAGCAAGGGACACACAGTTAACTTCAAAGAGAACTATTTCAACAAAGTGCTGGGAATAAGTTCTGTAAATAGGAGTTTAAGATTAAGTTTATGCAAACAAGGTAAAGAGTAACTCGCATAATTGTAAATTAACCTTTGTTTTGTACTTCATATTTATCCAAACTACAATGATTACTACATATAAGCAATAATTAAAATGTTTTGACCAGATACAAGTATGTGATTGCCTTAACACCTAGCATTCCTTCCGTAAACTGTTGGGTTTTTGACCTTCACACACCCGCTAACTCAAATTCCGTCAAGTACTGATGTTTACCATTTGAGGCTAGTTCAAGTTTCTAACGTGTTCTCGGTATTCAGAACTACATACTAGCTGATTATCCATTTACAATTCACTTAACCTTTCTAAATTTCAATTCCTCCATCAATAAAATGGGAATGGTAATAATAATAATAAACCTGTAGGTTTGCTTGAAGAATCAAACATACCAGTGCATGGAGGACACTTAACCCTGTGCACAGCCCATGACTGTTAATGTTAGCTGTAATTATTAGTAGTAGCTCAAATCAAAGCACAACCTATTAGTTGCACAGTTCATTGATTTGCTTGAATAGTAAACAGAAGCCTATTTACAAATTTATAAGTATGATTAGGTCCCCTCTAACTTAGTTATTAAACTTTAAACCTGAATCCGACTGAGAAATGTTTAGGAGAAAAACCATGTAAAGGATCTGTAAAAGAAAGCATTTTTTTCAGAGGTATGGGAAAAAAGATGGATGAGCAGGAAACACCACAGACTCAAAGAATAACCGCTCTCATCAGTGCAGTTTGAAACTGTACCAAAAGAAGCATAAAGCAAAAAGTCATCTAAGTCCCTCCTACATGGCTGAGATGCACACACTGTCATGATACCAAACAGTTGTATTATTGAATCCATTATTCAGAATAACTTGATCCAAAAATCAAAGTTGCCAAACAAGAAATAAACTGGAATAAAATATGGATGAGTTTGCTCAAGCACCATTCACTGACAGCTTCTAAACAAACACACAATTGTTTGGAATTGTCTGGTGGCAATTGTTTAGAACTTACAAGATGAAACAAAACACTTATTCATTGCATGTTATTTGAAAGATTGATTTGTAGGTGCCCAAAGTAGACATTGATCGAGAACACTAACATTTAACCATTCATTTTCAGGATAAAAATGCTAAACCCTTTTCATTATTCCTAACTCTAGCGATGGATCGCATATATAACAGTGGTCCCATAAGATTATAATGGAGCTGAAAAATTCCTATTGCACAAATGCTTAATAATTGTGTTACTATTTCCTTACTATTTAATAAAGTAACATGATGGACAAGTTGTAGCCTAGGAGCAATAAGCTATGCCATATAGCCTAGGTGTAGAGTAGACTACACCATCTAGGTTTGTATAAGTACACTTTGTGATGTTCACACAACAAAACTGCCTAACGATACGCTTCTTAGAACACGCCCCTGTTGTTAAGCAATGAATGATTATATATTATATTACATTAGTGTATTATATATTACATATGTGTATATATGTTATGTATATATGTGTATATTACATTATATTATATATGTGTGTATATATAATTTTTTAAGGCAAACTTTATTTCTCAAGTTACTGGGAAATTTTATTCATTATGTAATTATTCTATTTGGGGGCATTTTGTTATTTTTCTCCTATACTCAAAACTCAAACCATAACCAAACCACAACACAAACCATAATCCTTAGATTATTGTTTCAAGGTATTTCCTTCCAACAAGAAAAACCTTCTCTAATCGTGTTATATCCTGGCCCCTTTAAAATGCCGCAAGTGGATGGGATGATCCCTATGTAAGCAGCCTTTTAAAATTTACTTTCTTCCTGCAATGAACGCCTAAGCTCTCAGTCAATGAACACTGCTGTGGCAGATTCTACGTTATCCTTTCTGCCAGAAAACATTCTACCCAACTGTCTCATGCCGCTGTGTCCTTTCAGGGCGTGTGTTTTACTATCGTAACTGCTCTTTCTGCCACTCATTGTATCTTCTTGTGAAGAGCTTTGACCCGTATTGGCACCAAAAGTATGCACATGGAGTGCTGAACCAGCCACAAATAAGCCAATGAGGAGTCTCATGTAGGATGGTAAAATGCAAGTTTTTGAGAAGAAATTAGGTAATGATCCAGAAGTCTTACATACGTACACATTGCGTAGGATCCAGTGGGCTGTCTCATTCTCTGCCTACCTCATTCCTTTTCCTTCCCTGTCTGATGTCCACTGGCATTCAGCTTGTGACTCTTGCCTTACAGAGTCAAATTAGCCTACAAAAAGTCAGCATGATGAGTGCAAAGACTAAAACTCAACAGATACGGTTATAACAGATTTGTACCATATAGTGCCTTCGTGACCATAAGCAGTCTTTCCGAGTTCAACTTTCGGAAAGCTGAATGCCATAAGTGGCATCCAAATAATATAGCATCTGCTCCGGCTCGGGTTGTTACGGAAACCAAATGTAGCGATGAACCCATATATGAAAGCACTGTGCGCACAAAATGCTATAAAATATACAAGTATATCTCTTGGAGAAAATGTATCATTTAAGATAAACATTGACAGAGTGCTTCCACCTCTCATGGAAATGGTATAATTTATTTCCAGGAGTAGATTCTTTCTTTGTTTAGCAAAGCGTATCGCTAGACTTGTTTGTTCATGGGAGTGGAGCATGCCAGCTGTATACCCTGGACAGGCGGAGTTTATTCATACATCATTCATTCAACAAGTACGTGTTGAGTGGTCACTGTGTGCCAGACACCACTGAGAGCGCCGGGGCAGAGCGGTGGATGAAGCGGAGGTCGTGCCCGTGTCAATGAGTCTTACGACCTGAGATAGCACGCAGGGAAGAGAGGAGGACAGGCAATCACAAAATGAACTTATGACGGAATGAGACACTTTCAGTGAATGATACAAGCTTTGAAGGAAAGAAAAGAAAAAACAGCAATGAGACAAGAGGGTAGGCAGCGGAGAAAGTTTCTAGTTTCTATGGCAGAGTCAGGGAAGGCCCCTCTCAAGAGCCAGTACCTGAATGAGCCAGAAGGCAGCACGGGAAGATCTTGGAGAAACGCTCTCTGGGCAGAGGAAATGGGTAAGGCAAAGGCCCTGGGGTGCGACTGAGAGCAATTTGACACCTACGGAGGCTGGAGAATAGGGAGCTCCAGGGAGGGGACCAGCGGCAAAATCACAGACGGGCATGAAAGAATCAGGGACCCCAAGTGGCTCACATCTGACTTCTCCACATGCATGGAACATGTAAATGCTTTTCAGTAACAGGAGCTCGATAAACAGTTGCTGATTGATCATTGTTAGAACAGCTGATTGATTACAGTACCTTCCCAGTGAAAGCAAATTGTCCTCCTGAGGGAAATAATGAAAGAAAAAGATAGCTGTTTCAGTGAAAGAGATAATTTACCTAATATAAGCTATTTATTTTGCTGGGGGCCAAATGGATTACTTCTAATCCATCCTTCATGGCAGCTCGGCTGACTCGCAAGGCAAAGTCTGGTGCCACCGCCCTCTGCGCTTTCATGGAATACAGCCTGTGAGCGCCAACCTGGAACACAAGACCTGGCACGATCTGACCCCTGCCGAATCTACCAAACCCATCTCTCGACAAGCTTACCTTCCTTCCTCCCCCAAAAGGCCCGGGCAAATAGAGTTTCATAGTTCCACAGACACACCACGCTCTCTCTGCCTTTGCTTGTAGTATTTACTCCACCAGAAGTGTCCTTACCCTCTACCTTCAATTTATACTTCTAAAAAATCAGCTAAATTTATTAAAATTTCCTCTAAGGAACTTTCCTAACTACCCTGACTGCACTAGTTATCCCACCTCATGCCCTGTGTCCTTATTGTAGCCTGTGCATATTCCCACACCATTGAGTGTTCAGGAATGTATATTATCCTCCTCAGAGCCAAGGTTTCTTCAGGATACAGGTTTTAAGTATATAAATCTTTACATTACTAATGCTAGGAACAAACCCTGACATAGAACAGCTATTCAATAAATAATTGAAAGTGAATGCACTTTCTTGACTTAGGTATGATGTCATGCCCAGTTCCCAAGTGGAGATGACCATGCCCAGCTTCAATTTCTCATTGTACTCACTACATCCTTTTATTCTGATTTCTGTAACAATCTATACACATTTATTATGAGTGGGATTGTGTCCTACTCACATTGGTATTCCTAATACCTGAGAAAGGTAGTTGGCATCTAATAAACATTTGTTGAATATATAAATATTTGAGAATTATCATTCAACTTGTTTTATATTATGGTTGTTTTGAATCAATCTTTATAATCAAACATCACCTAGGCAAATACATGATAACAAAAGGGCAAATCTTATAGTCAAAAGAATTAGAATCATTGAATGTTTTAAATATTTATAATTTATTTTGCCTTCTTGTTATTATAGCATCTATTTGGTGAGTGAATAGGAAATCATTTAAAATTTTAATTAGAAGATCATTCTGCCAAAAAAAGACAACAACTTTACACAGTGTTGAAGGTTATAAACAAATTCTGTGCCTCAACCACTAAGTACTACAGCATTAGTCAGAGAAACAAAATAAAAATTATAACCTGCCCTACATGACAGAGCCTACAGCTAAACTGATAAGAACATGGTTTGTTTATGCAGTAGTGCAAATGTTTTTAGCATTAAAAAGTCAAGGCAGAGAATTTTAGAATATAACTTAAAATGAAATATATCTTGAGTTATCGGCTTATTTGGTTTTATTTTATTTTAACATAATATTTTAATGATAGCGTAAAAGTGCATTCAAATTATTTTAGCCAACTATCCTGGCAGCATTCTCATCATCTTTAATTACTTTCATATCAGTTTTACCTTCTGAGGTTTAGGATTAATAAGTACCAAACTGAAATAATAATCTATAGATCAGGTGTTGTTCAGAGCTGACTTCTATCTATCACTCCCTAGAAATACATCATCAAGGAAATAGTATTTGAGAAAATACTCCCATAAGTTTATTCTTTCCTCAAGACTTCATTTGCATGAATATTTTTTCTAAGAATAATGCTTTGGTGAAAGACAGACTTTGGCATTTGTGTTATACCATTCCTGTGAGACCTAAGAACAATAGTAATGAAAGACCACGAAGATGGAAAAGAGTTAGCAACATTCTTCGTGCTCCTCTTGGATCTTGTGACCAGGATGAAACGTGAAAGATTCCAAGGCATAAAATGTATCGTTACAGAGTCAGTATCCAGTGACCCACTACTGGGTATATTTCCAAAAGAAAGGAAATCAGTATTAAAGAGATACCTGCAGTCCCATGTTTACTGTAGCACTATTCACAGTAGTCAAGGTATGGAATCGACCTACGTGTCCATCAAAGGATGAATGGATAAAGAAAATGTGATAAATATATACACAATAAAATATGCAGCCATAAAAAAAGAATTCCTATCATTTTCAGCAACATGGATGCTCATTATGTTAAGTGAAATAATCCTGACATAGAATGACAAGTATCACATGTTCTCACTCATATGTGGGAGCTAAAAAAAGTGGATCTCATGGAGGTGAAGAGTAGAATAGTGGTTATCAGAGGCTGGGAACAGTGAAAGGGAGGGGAGGAAGAGAATTTGGTCACTGGGTATAAACACACAGTTAGAAAGAATAAGTTCTAGTATTTGATAGTACAGTAGTGAGACATATTATATATTAAATTATATATTAAACAATAATTTTCTGTATATTTAAAAAAAAAAGGAACATTCCCAACACAAAGATCAATATTTGAAGTGATGGGTATTCCAATTACACTGATTTAAATCATTACACATTGTATACATGTATCAAAATATCACCTGTATCCCCCAAATATGTAAAACTATTATATATCAATTAAAAAACATTTAAAACAAAGTGTCAGCCTTTTAGTTAGGGAAAACAAATACAGATTTGGAGGTAAAAATAATAGTAGCAGTATAATAACAACAAAGTCTAAAAGTGATGGATTATTTACCACTGTACTCAAGATAGTATCCCAAGCCCTTGAACTGAAATCATTTAATCTTCTCAAAATATCTATATGAGGTGGACACCTTTATTATCTCCATTTTGCAGATACAGATATGGAAGTTCAGAGAATATGAATAACTTGCCCAAGGTCCCACATCAGAAAGTGGCAGAGCTATAATTTGAATGCAAAAAACCAGGTTCTACACCCTGAGTTCTTGTCCATTACATCAGCACTAATAAAAAGATGCACAAGTAAAAGAAACTTCATCGAATTTCCTCCAAGGTAGGAACCATATCTGTATAGTATTTTTGCCTCTGAAGATTACATGCCATAGACCCAGGAACATTAAAAGTGCATGATTACTTAGAGATTCACACAAAGCAACAAATGTCATGCTTCACAGTTTTAATTTTATAGGTATCTCCAATCACTTTGGCATCAACAGCCTTTCTGTTACAGACAAGGAAGTCTATCCGTGAAATTCCACCAGCAAGCGTGAGAACTAAGAAGACCAAGTAAACTCCTCCCTTGCTCTTCACATACCTTCTACCTACATTCCTGGTCTCTCTGGTGAGGTTCCAACAAAAGCTGAGACTCACCCAGTGCAGCTGTAGGATGAGAACGGCCAGGTGTCACAAGGGACACGTGACTGCCCCTTTTCTCAGCGTCCTTCCTCCTATGTGCATTCTTCTATTTTCTTTCAGCAAAGATGTGATTTTTGTAGTATATTTCTATAAAAAGGTGAACATGTGTATTCATTTATAATTTAATAATCCTTGGGACTTTCAAACCCTGTTGCTTAAATTGGTCAGTTATTATCTTAGTCAAAAATCATTTGGTAGCAGCTAAGAAAAAACTAGCTAACCCTCAAAATGGGTGTTTCTTTCAAAGATACAGAAATATTTCATGGAGACGAAAGGCAATTAGGGTAACTGGATCTCAAAAGAGGAACCAAAACCCAGGGCCCCACAATCTCCTCAATTCTAGTTTGTTTTCATCTTCAATCTCTACACAGACCGATGCTTCTTTTTCGCAAGTGTCATAAAGCAACTCGCAGTGCAGCTTTACCTGACTCCGTGTTAGGGAGTGGTCAGAGTGTCAAAGTCCCAATTTTACAGGTTGGTGGACGGCAGCACTAGGATGAGGCCTCAGAGCCTGGACATTGGCAGGAGCTGACGGAGCAGGGGCAAGGAGGGGAAAGGGAGTTAACAATCTAGGAGGGTTTATAAACTCACTCTCCACAAAGTGCCTATCAAGTGTTTCTTTCTATTGGAACCACCTGGAGAACTTTAGCAAACCCAATACCCAGTTCTCACTACACACCCGTTAAACCCAAGTATCTCAGGAATGGGATTCCACATCAGTACCTTTTATAGCTTCCCAGGTGATTCCAATGTGCAGCAAAGTGTGACAAAACCAGTGCCAAGACCGACTAAGGTCCTCAGACTAGTGGCATCAACACTGCCTGGGAGCACGTTAGAAAGGCAGAGTCTCCCTGACCTATTGGATAAGAATCTACATCTGAACACAATCCCCAGGCAATTTTTATGCACAGTAAAAGCTGACAAGCTTTGCTTTCAACACATAGGAGAGCAGAGCTGGTGGAAGTGATTGGCGTAACTCATGGAATTATATTTTCACTAAAAGTAAAGGCAGAATTTCACTTATTTATTTCTCTATGATTCAGCTAACTGAGCTAAAATATTGGCTATTTTTGCACAATAAGAAAATATCTGATTTGAAGTCACCATTTACCCATTTATCCAGAAAATAATTATCAAGTCAATACCATGCATCTGGCACTCTACCAGATATTGTGGAGTTTTGGTTTCCAATAAATAAAAAATATATAAACTTTATATGCTGAGCATATAAGACAGTGAGCATTGCACACATTGCATGTTGTTGAGCTGAAAATTGTCAGTTTATTCACAACCAATTCTTGATATTTATCTACATACATCAACATACATCTCCTGAAAATATCACTAAGATTTGTCCTAGCTAAAATCCCTGTTTATCTATTTCAGAACTGTGTATGGTTTCTATGAAAGGACAGATACCAGCATATCACAAAGGAATATGTAGGTAAAAACATCACTAAGACCAGAGTTAGAAGATACTTGCCACAACAAGGAAATAAGAGAGGAGAGCATAGAGTCAGTGCCTAGCATTTAACATACCTACAGCACATCATTTATCATTAACAGCGGTCTTATTTAATCATTCTCATTATGTTATACATGTTTATGTCAGAAGCCCTTTCAACTTTAAAGACTTAGCTACTGTGCTGTACTCTTAAATGGGAGTGTTTCAGGAAAAGGAGAGTATGGTAAGACCTCGTATTGGAGTTTCTGCCTAGTCATAATTATCACATGTATGAGAATCATAGCCTGCGGGAGCAGACTGCATATCTCACAGGATAAGATGGCATCTATCAGAGATGACCATCGGCTGAAGGGGAGGGGCATGTCATCAAGTTTGGCACTTTATTCTCAGCACAGTGTACCCAGCCCAACATTGGGTGGGGCTTCATTCACTAATCCAGACTTTGAGCCCTGGCATGTGCTGTGTTCTTCATCCAATTCCCACAAAGATGTTTTATGGGCTAGTGATAATTCTCCTCAAAAACAGTGACATTAAATATTAGTTACAAAACACAAGCATTTTTATTAAAATAATTATTTTCATGGGTGAGGCAGCCAACTGAATGAAATTAGAGATGAAAATTTTACAGACAGAGAATTAGCATAACCAAAAAAGAAAGTGTCCGGAAGGAGGGCTAGCAGCCATAGGTTAATAAACTATTCCCGTTCAGAAATGGAATAGGATGCAGTTATTCATAATTAGGTCTTCAAAGATATGTAAGTTACAGGAAAGGCTTCCAAATAGACCTAGATGAGAAAAACTCAGGATGTAAAAAGGTAAATACAGCACAATTCCCATATATAGCGAATCTGGGGGGAGATTGGCAGCAATTACACAATTTAAAATGTGGTTATTTGGGCCAAGGAGAATCAAGGGGGAGGATCAGTTAGAGAAATGAGTAATTTTATTTTCTTCTTTATGGTTTTATTTCTAATTTTCAAATTTTTAGTATATTACTTTTTATGGTCAGAAGAAATACATATTCAATTTTAAAAATGGAGAAGGTTTTCTGACCCCAGAGAAAGTAGTACCATGCCTGATGCCAAGATTTTACAACTAAATCCCTTCGTGTATTCCCTGCTCACTAAACAGCCTTCTGATAATTCACTTCCTGTGCAGCATCCAGGGAAACTGGGGCTGGTCAGAGCCTAGCCCACCTGGCAGGTGGATTTTGCATTGAGAAAGAGAGAGAGGTTCATAGTTAGGAGACTGAAACTCCTCCTGCCACTGAATTTCAGTTTAATTTTTAATGACAGGTTTACACAGCTGTATAATAGCTTCTGTTAGTACAGGGAGCACAACTACATACGTCAGGCTGTGCTTCTATTATTTTCTGTTTTCACCATAGTCCATCAGGCTTGATATCATTTCACTCTGTTTATGTACACAGAAACTCAGGTTAAAAAATCTGCGCAATGCTAAATAGCCAATAAATGCAGAGACTGAATTTGAACCCATGTCTAATTGACTTTAAGTTATGTGCTTTGTTCACTCAACCACTCTCTACTTACTCTCAATGAATTCTTCTAGCTAATTTTAACATCATAGGCCAAGGAAAAAATGGTTTTAAAAAAGACATTTAGAGTATATATATGCTTTTACATAAGTAGGAAATCATACAATGTCCCAGTAGTCTAAGGACTGTTCATGGGTCTAAAATACTGTCTTAAACATATTTTTAAGTGTTCATTTTTAATGCAAACTTATTTTTTTAACCATACAAAAAGGAAAGTGCAAGTGAACACACCTGTGGAACCACTACCTAGATCCGTTGCTATCCTTGTCCCCATACTGTTTTCCAGCAAAAGAAACCACTGCCACAGATTTTTTGCCTGTTTTTGAACTTTATATTAATACAAATGGAATAATATATTCTGTGTTCCATTGTGTCTGTCTTCTTGTCATCGTGTGTAGCAAGAGATCATTTGATCTCATTACTTTATTTCATTGTATGAACGTACTATGATTTATTTGGCATTTTTACCATTGATGGGCATTTGGAGTTTCCAGTTTAGGCTATTATAAATAGTACTGCTATAATACATCTAATCATTTTTGCCCACATACCTAGGAGTAGAATTGCTGAGTCATAAGGTAGGCTTGTATTTATAGCAGCTTTGGTAGACACCACCAGTTCTTCAAAGTAATTATTTACAATCCCACAAGCCGTTACGGTTGTTTCACATCCTCGCCAACACTTACTACTGTCTTTTTCACTTTAGCCAGTCTGGTGAATATACAGGTATCAAATTGTTTTTTATTGTGCATTTCTTTGATGACTGTGGTAGACAGAATAATGCCCCTCCTCAAAGATGTTCACCTGCCTATCCCCAGAATCTGTGAAGATGTTATATTACATGGCAATGGGGAATTAAGGTTGCAGATGGAATTAAGGTTGCTAATCAGCTGATCTTAAATAGGGAGCTTATAAAAGGTTGTCCAGTTTGGCCTGATGTAATCATGAGGGTCTTTAAAGGTTTAAGAGGAAGGCGGCAAAGAGAGTCAGAGAAAAAGATCTGGTAATGGAAGCAGGGCCAGAGAACGAAGACACAGCCAGGGAGTAAGGGGCAAAGAAATGCAGGTAGCCTCAAAAAGCTGAAAAAAGCAAGGATATCCATTCTCTCCTAGCATCTCCAGAAAGGAATGAAGCCTCACCAACAACTAGCTTCCCGCCCAGTGGGCCCTGTGTTAAATTTCCGTACTACAGAACTGTAACATAATAAATTTGTGTTGTTTTAAGCCATTAAATTTGTGGTAGTTGGTTAGGGCAGCAGGAGAAAACCAAAGCTATGACTAATGAAGTTGAGCACGCTTCATTTCACATGTTTATTAGCCATTGGAATAGCCTCTATTGGGAAGTGCCTATTCAGCTACCCCCACTCCATTTTTCTATATTTTTCTTTTTTGTATTAATTTGTAGACAATATTTATATATTCTAGATATTGCATCTTTGTCATATATATGTTGGAGATGTTTGAATCTCTCAATCATGTCTTCTGATAAACAGATGTTCTTTATTATAACGTAGGTCTATTTATCAGTCGTTTTTTCTATGAGTAGTTGTGCTTGTGTCCTGTTTCAGGACTCTTTGCTCATGCCAACAGTGTGAAGACGTCTCCCCTATGTTATCATCTTGAACTTTTATTGTTATTCCTTTCACATTTAGATCTGTAATCCATCTGGTATGACTTTTGCATAGCATTTGAAGAAGCGTTTGAGACTCACTTTTTTTTTAATGGATATTAAACTGACCCAGCACCATTTATTGGAACATCCATGCTTTCCCCAAAGTGCTTTAGTGAAATACTTATCACAAGTCAAGTGAGGGTATATGTGTGAGTCTGTTTCTTGACTTTCTACGTCATTTCATTTTGCCCATTTGTCTAAACTTATACCAATACAACATCCCTAATTTTTGTAGCTACTTATTAAGTCTTCATATACAGTAATAAGTCATCCAACCTTCTTCAAATTTTTCATGTTTATCTGGCACTTGGTATTTTCATGTGAAATTTGGCATCTGCTTGTTATTTCTTTCATACATGTGTCTGCCTGCACACATGCATGCTCCTAAAATTTAGAATGAAATCGCATGTACTCTCTAGTTCAACCTACGGCCAAATCTTCACTGTTTATGTAGCTATTCAGACTCTCATATAGCGATTCTGATATCTTGAATTATACATCTGTAGATTGAGCTATCAAGAAATGCATGAGGATGTATAACTGTATTCTGTTTGCACTGAAAAATTTCTTGAACAATAGTCTTTAGTTTTACATGCTGTATCATAAAATTTACATAACAGGTGTTTTAAATGTACTAGCTATACATTTGTGATTTTTTCCCAGTTATATTTTACTTTGTTTAAAATGATTAAATCAGATATTTTCTGTGTCACACATTTATATTTAAGTCCTGGATTACAGAGTTAATTATTTCATATAAATTACTTTTCCCATGAGGTATATTTACTGAATACTGTATACATAATATTTACCTTTATTCAATCCTGTTTATGTGCAAATAAAGCTTTTTATGTAAGTAATAAGTTGATCAGTCACAGAAAAAAACAGTATATCCTGGAGAATTATTTTTAAAATGTCATGGCCATGTTAAATGATAAGAAAAATGAAAGCTAAAATATAACTGAGGTAGTACAGGGTATTCGACTTTTAATACAACACACTTTCTATCTGTTAGGAAACTTTATGTTTGTGTATGCTATGTCCTGCAGTCCATACCAAAAAGATGATCCCAAGCAGGATGATACAGACATAAGTCAAGCTCTAACTCCTAAAAGTCAGCTTGTCATTTAAAAATACAATCCTACATAGACTCTTGCTTATACGTGTAAGTTACTTTGATCAATGAATTACGGAACTTAAAAGGAGAAGAACTACAGATTTAGAAAATACTTGATAAGGTATCCTAAATTTTAAAGAGATTAAATTTGCCCTGCTGATTTCCCTATTCTCGAAACGAGTATTTTAAAGTTGCCTGTTAAGTCTAAAATTGGAGTTTTCATCCCTTGTGATGTATCCCTATACTGTCATTAATAATATAGCCTTGGTTTATCTGATAAGATAAAGCCAATATAGATGCCTCCCAAGTTAATAGTGTATGTAAAGGAAGGTCACCTGACAGGGCCACCTGGAACTGGCCTGGTGGAAGAGGACAATGAGGTTGCGCCACCTAGTGGCTATAACTTAGCATCTCCTCTAGCAAAATCAGATGATTTTTGGCAGATGCTGACATTTGAATGGTAATCTTTGTTTATGGGAAGAATTATAAACTCATTACTGTATTTGATTCTAAAAAATTTTGAGATAGGAGGAAAATGGATTATGGCCCCATTTTATATATGGAGAGAGAGTAAGGAACTTGCCCGGGGTCACACAGTACACACAGTACATTAACTTCGGCTTTTGACATTTAGTTCAGAGCTCTTTCCATTCTGCATTCTTTATTTGCACAAGCAACAATCAGGAAGCAATGACAATAGGTCGTGTCAGGGATATCTTAAAACACTGTGCTATTCTAATCATACAGCGTCTAAATGTCAAGTCACAAAGCTCAACTTTGTATTATCTTATTTAAAAGGATATCTGAGCTTTTATTAGTATTTTTATGTCTTAGAGACTGGATTTTCTTCTATGTGTGGGAGTGGGGAATTCCCCAAAATAAACAAATCTACTTATGAAAGTTTTAAGATTATACATGTAGTCTCAATAATAAAAAATACTATAGACACAAATATTGAACAGAGATTTAAAAGCTAGCCTGTTCAATGAGATGCTGTATTAATTACCTTTGAAAGAGAGTGGATATTTCAGCTTGCTTATCTCTTCCCAGGAGATGAAACAAATGTCCCACCCACACCCTCACCTTCCCGGATTTCCAACTGTCTCTGAATGCAATTGAAGCATCAGCTTATTATTACGTGAGATTCCTGAAGAATTGTTCTATAGAACTTTTTTCAATAATGTACATTTGAGGATTACTAAGTTTGAGGTACTAAGATCCAGTCTAATCAAAATAAGATTTCAGGAGTGAGTGAAGGACAGAAAGAAGGAAGGATGCACCTTACCCTCCTGATGTTCAGATGTTCAACCAGGACTCTGGAGATTACCCTCTCTGAATATATCAAAGCTAATTTTAAACTTCATTTTTTTCCATTTTAATGAATATGAGATCATAAACTAGAAAGCATAATGTGATTTTTAAAAAATCTTCATAGATATAAATATGACTAGCTCTATAAATAACTTTATTATGCATTGCTGAAGAAATATCTTTGTTATGATGCAGAACTGACTTTGAATTTTGATTCTAGCCCTTAAAAAAGACTGAGTACTTGTCTGTGACTTGGTCTGGTACTTAACCTTTTGGACCACAGTCTTCTCATCTATGCAATGAGGTGATTGGATTACCCGATGACTAAACTCTCTTTTCCATTTAAATTTCTGTGCTTTAAGTTGCATGAAATTATACTACTATTCTTGTCATTCTGGCCTTTGTAATAATGCTTGTTTAAAAATTCATTATGTGCTCAATGACAAAATATTTAAATGTTCTTATTAGAGAAATAGTTATGGTTCTTTAAAATTGAAGATAACTAAATATAATATTGTTTTAAGTTTATATATTTTAAGTTTCCTTAGAAGTATACACAATACATCTCCAAAGTCCCTTCCCCTATGAAACTTAACATATTCACAATTTCTGGGGATTAGGACGTGGACATCTTTGGGAGCCATTATTTTGTCCATGGCAGTCTGCTTCCCTGGCCCCCAGAGGATCATCCCCATCTCACATGTAAAATTCATTCCACTCCATTCCAATATCTCTCAAAGTCTCAACCCATTACAGCATAAACTCAAAAGTCCTAAAATCCTGTCAGCTTAGAAGTCCCAAATTTCGTCATCTAAGTCATCTAAATTAGGCATGGGTGAGACTGAGGATTATCCATCCTGGAGAAAAATTTCTGTCCTTCTAGAGCCTGGGAAAGCAGAAAAGTAATTATCTATCCCCAAAATAAAATGGTGGGCCAAGTATAAGATAACAGTTATGGATATTCCACTTCAAAAAGGGAGAACCTAGAAAGTAAAAAGGAGCCACCGGCCCCAAGCAACTTTGAAATCCAGCCTTCAAGACCTGGGAATCATCCTCTATGACTTGTGGCCCCGCCCTCTAATGCACTACAGGACACAAGCCCCCACTTGGTGTAAAAAATCCAATTGACAGGATTGCCTCCCTAATTAGTAAGACATTTTGATATTATGAAGGCATAAAATTTACTCAAAAAAAAAAGAGAATGTTGATGACAGCAAACAATCAGTATGTTTTCATCATATCAGATAACAGATGACACAGTCTCCTTTCCCTAAACATAATAATACAGAACTGTCCATTCTTGATTAAAAGTTTAATTCATGATGATGAAGGAGGAATTGGGTATAATTTTGTAGCACACTACAGTGTACATTGTAACAAACACCACATAAAAGATGAATTCATATTAGACGCATTAGATGCTCTTATGCTCAAAACTTGTCTTTGGTGAGCAGGTTTGATACTTACATCAGGATGGATAATTAATGAGGAATCTCTGGAGAAAACACAGTCCACATTCATTCAGATCCAGGTTAATATTCCTTTATGAAAATGCTTCTGATAAGCAGACAATATTATGTTGATTTAACAACTGAAATTTTTAAATCTTTTTTACCCTCTAAGTTGCCAGGCAGATTTCTGACCCTTCTTTTCAAAATATCAAAATATCAAATTCATCCAAAAGTGATAATTTTAGGCAAGGGCAAAGATATGGGGCTTTACCTTTAGCTCTGGACTGAGAGACCATCAGGGCTCAGCCACTGTTAGTGGCTTCTTGGATAAATGTCAGTGGTATGCAAGTAAGCCTGTGGGCCTTCCACTCCCTGGAGGAGCAATGCTTATATATTATAACAAGAATATTACATTTCATATTATTTACTTTACCATCAGTCTGAAGAATCTACTAGGCAGTGTCCTGCTTGAGTTCAAAGTATTTTGCAAACTACACAAATCAGTAGCATTCCTATACACCAACAACTGTCAAGTGGAGAATCAAATCAAAGACTCAATACCATTCACAATAGCTACAAAGAAAATAAAGTACCTAGGAATATATTTAACCAAGGAGGTGAAAGATCTCTACAAAGAGAACTATGAATCACTGAGGAAGGAAATTGCAGATGATGTAAACAAATGGAAAAACATATCATCCTCATGGATCAGTACACTCAACATTGTTAAAATGTCCATTCCACCCAAAGTGATTTACAGATTCAATGCAATCCCCATTAAAATACCAACATCATTTTTTGCAGATCTAGAAAAAATAATTCTACGCTTCATGTGGAACCAGAAAAGAGCCCAAATAGCCAAAAGCAACCTTAAGCAAAAGGAACAAATCTGGAGGCATCACTTTATCAGACTTTAAGCTATACTACAAGGCTATAGGAACCAAAACAGCATGGTACTGGCACAAAAGTAGACACATAGACCAATGGAACAGAGAACCCAGATATAAAACCATCTACATATTGCCATCTGATGTTTGACAAAATAAACAGCAATATACACTGGGGAAAAGAATCCCTATTTAATAAATGGTGCTACGAAAATTGGATAGCCACATGTAGAAGATCGAAATAGGATCCATATCTCTCACCACTCACAAAAATTAATTGAAGATGGATAACAGACTCACATCTAAGGTATGAAAGCACAAAAATTCTTGAAGAAAATGTTGGAAAAACTCTTCTAGATATCAGCCTAGGAGAAGAATTTATGAAGAAGACCCCAAGGGCAATCACAGCAACAACAAAAATAAATAAATGGGACCTAATTAAATTACAAAGCTTCCGCACAGCCAAGGAAACAGTCAACAGAGCAAATAGACAACCTACAGAATGGGAGAAAATACTCACATACTATACATCCAAGAAATGGCTAATAAACAGAATCTACAAAGAACTCAAGCAAGTCAGCAAGAAAAAATCAAACAACCCCATTAAAAAGCGGGCAAAAGACATGAACAGAAGCTTTTCAAAAGAAGATAGACTAATGGCCAATAAGCATATGAAAAAATGTTCAATGTCACTAATCATCAGGGAAATGCAAATCAAAACTACAATGAAATGGAATGGAGTTAGATCACCTAACTCCAATGAGAATGGCTTTTATCAAAAAGTCCCAAAACAACAGATGCTGGCGCAGAGATGGAGAGAAAGGAACACTTATACACTGTTGGTGGGACTGCAAACTAGTGCAACCTCTATAGGTAGTATGGAGATACCTCAAAGAACTAAAAGTAGAACTACCATTTGATCCAGCAATCCCACTACTAGGTATTTACCCAAAGGGAAAAAACTCACTTAATCAAAAAGACACTCGCACCAGAATGTTCATAGCAGCACAATTCACAATCGCAAAGATGTGGAATCACCCCAAGTGCCCATCAATTCATAGAGGATTAATAAAATGTGGTAGATGTATACCATGGAGTACTACTCAGCCATATAAAATGAATTAAACCTTTTGCAACAACCTAGATGAAACTGGAGACCATCCTCCTAAGTGAGGTATCACAAGAATGGAAAAACAAACACCACACGTACTTACTATTAAATTGGAACTAACCAATCAGCACTTATGTGCACAGATGGAAGTAAACTCAATGGAAATCATGCAGGTGGGAGGGGGAGGAGGGGACGGGTGAAATCACACCTAACAGGTACAGTGTACACTATCTGGGCGATGGGCACACTTATAACTTTGACTCAAGCAGTACAAAAGCAACCCATGTAACCAAAACTTTTGTACTCCTGTAATATTCTGAAATATAAAAAAAAGTATTTTGAAACCTAATGCCATTTAGCAGGTAAGAGTGAAAAAATATAAAAATAAGAGACTATGCAACAAATAGGAAAATGTTGGCCATATTTGTTCATATCATTAAATCAATGAATGCATTAAGGATTTTTAAACTCACCCCAAAAAGCCTATGTGTGGGCAGGGAGCATAAAGTTTACAAACACTTTTTTTTCATTTGCATTATTTTTTTAAGTTTTAAAACCTTGAGACCATATCTATTGTGACATTCCAGGAGAGAGTACTATTTCACTTCCATTTTTCTCCCTGTCCCTATCCAGATAAATTTCTCACCCTTATACTGTCAGGAAAGGCCTTTACCCTCGGAATTACTTTATCAATTATCCCCTTTTCACAATATGGAAAACATCGAGGATTAGAAGCATCGTACCACTGGCTGCCTCGGATTGCTGCAGTCTGAGTTATCCACAGTTTGCTCTGTGTCCCCTAGGTTGGCATTATTTTTTCCTTCATGACTTCTGCCAAGACTCTTTCAACAGAGAGACAAATGAGGGTTGAAACACACTTCATTCTCTAAGGATTACCGATTAGAAATAATTATAATATTTCTCTTACTTGTCAGGAAATAAAGTTCCAATATAATATCATTTTCTGGTTATGTGAATATTACCATAAAGGTCATTGTAAACAATGGCAAAAAAATGGTAAAGTATTTTTGGTATCTTTACATGTTGCTTTTGGCTTATATCTAGGACCAGTTCAAGTTGTGAGAAATAAGTTCACCTCCATTGTTGTTCTCCATGAGATTATTCAATAGAATCACTGTGCTGCATCATTTTTGTTGTTGTTGCTGTAGAAACTCAAAAAGTAAACATCAGAACGAGTAAAGAATTATTAAGCCACACTTATGGTTTTATGTTTTCATCTGAGTCTTAAATATCATTGTTACTGTTGAAAAAATCAAGTAAAAAGAGAGAAAGAATTTTTCAAGTAAGATTATCAAGTAGTTGGAAAAGGAAGATTAAAAATAGCATTCAAACTTGGTAACTCTCTAGTATAGAAAACCCAATAAAAAAGTTACCCATTGATTAAAAGAACACCTGAGTCCTGCAAAGAAATCCCTAAATTTCAAAACTTCTCATGCTGGTGGAAACCTTTTCATAACACTTTTTCTTCACCTTTAGAGATTCCTATACTTTGACTTTTCTATATTGTTAATGATTATTTCACATAATTTTAGGAGCAAATATGCTGGATGAAATTCAATCTCATTAAAACAAAGGTCTTTCCTTGAAAACTAATGATATCAGAAAGTAAATTGCGTTTATCCTTGAAAATTAATAAAAGCCACTCTGTTATTTGGGAAAAATAGGTTTATATGAAACAGTGTGGAGCTACTTGCATCACAAATGTAGCCTTCACTGACCTTGATTTCAACATCACTCTCTAATCATTGAACACTCTCAGCCAATCTGATCATTTTTAGTGATCAACACATCACATGAATTATAAGAAGTTAGAAAAAAAATCAGAATAATTTACCATTTAAAAATACTTGATCAGTTTCATTTAATTTTTTTCTGAAGTGAATGTAAAATATTATAAAATGTGTCTATGCTCCTGACTATGCTGGATAAGAAAAATAAAGAAAAAATCAGTACTTCTTTGAGTTCAGTACTAACACCATATAATTGTGGTAACCTTTGTCTCTCTAATGTTCAGCTGCTGCTTCTCTGAAAACCAGACAGCTGGATGAAATAAGTACTTTAAAAAAATGGAAAGTTTTGCATATATTTCAAAGCACTCTTGGCATAGGCTGGGCGTTCATTTATTCTGTTGTTTTTTGTGTATGCAAGTGTGGGAGTCTGTTATGTGGCAGGGATCAGAGAGTAGCAAGAGAGAGGTACAGGTTATGAAAAATAAATGCAATATTCACCTCTATAAATACTTCTTCAAAACAAATTAATGGTCAAATTACTGAAAGGTAATCTCTAACCTCAAATTCTATCAAAAGGTATGCTGCCAAAGGAAATAAGATAGATGCAATAAAAAAGAAATAAGAATAAAGAAAATTGGTGAAAATCAAAGAGAACTTTTACTATGATTAAAATGTTATTGCTTTGTCAAGGCTAATTTTGTCAATGTTAAAATGAAAAATAAGGTGTGGACAATGATTCAAATATAATTTGCAGAAATTATAGCACTATAAATATATAAGCAAGGTTAATGCAAAAAAGCTGTAACATTAAGTACAATATGTTCTTATTGCACTTATTTTTTAAATTCCACCCTCAGAGTATTTTAATATCAATCATTAACTTTTGAAAAAAATTTAGAAAATCCAAGTAATTACATGAGGCATAAATAAATGAAACCACTTAGATATACCGTGCAGTTTGAATATCTACTCAGAGGACCGATGTTCTAAAATAGTATTTCAGTTGCACAGTGTCTCTTAGAGTACATCAGTTAAATTTAAATTGCAAAATTATCGCATATATATAGCAACCATATATACCTTCCTATTTTCATTTCCACTTTTACCATAAACACAAGAGGGATGCTAATGGCAATGTAATATTTAGAGACAAATAGATGTTGGAGTTGGTAAATACACTTTAAAAGGAATAAATACTGGAATATATAAAGAATATTATTTTATGATGATAGTTTGTTCCATAAAATTAATAAATAAGTACTCTTGCTATAAAGAAAATATTAAAATTTAAAGAGGTATCAGCAAATATACTTTAATTAATAGAAATTAAGCATCCAGATAGCCTCCTTTTTGGATTTTCTCATGTACCTATTGCTAGCAGTATGCAAAGTTATCATAAATCTTTTCCATATGTTGTCAAATTAAGGACAGTGATGTATATACCCCTTGGCATGGAGCAAAAGTAGACACGCAGCAATGCTAATGTTTCCTCTACCACAACACCTATAATTCTTTAGGACATTGTTTATTTAGTGATTTGCTTTGCTTGTAGACTAACAGTGGGTGCAGAAAAGTCTATACCACTTATTCATTATTTTATCCCCAATTCCTAGCAAATTGATTGCACATAGTCAAGTCTCAATCAGTATTTGTTAAAAGGATGTATTAATGCATAAAATAAGTCAGATATATAAGGGAAAGAATAAATTAGGGATTTTGCATTATGGGAAATGAGTTTTTTATTTGCAAGAAAAAACTATTGTGGGCTTCTTTAAGAAACAAATGTCCCCTGTGAGATTTAAATAGAATACTATAAACAAAAATGGACATTTTAAGCATTTGTAAGAATGACATTTAAGAAAAACAATCTATTCTGTTTTGTTTTACCAGATTGAATTAGATTAAATGAGTAAAGGTTGTATACTGAGTTGTGTATTTTGATGGTAGCTCAGTAAGTAATTAATATTCCCTCTTTTTCCATTTACTTATGCTGGAGAAGGTAATTGGGAATTACCTAATGGGGGATGAATTCACTGAAAGGTTCCTGACTGTTGAAAGAGAAAATTAGGTGATAGAAAGTTCTATCCACCTATTTTTACACTGAGCCATTATTTATTTTAGTCCCTAGTCGTCTAACACCAACAAATATAATTAAGCCATTGTTGTTCTTAGCAGAAAGCTATTTTCTCTTTTTTATCATAAATTAGTGTGTAGAAATGTTGGAATCTGTCAGCTAAGTCATTAGCTCCACTTTTTTTTTTACTTCCAATGCATTTTGAGCTCTTAATATAATAGGCCACCCCCAAATAGAATATATTCTCTCTACTTCTACTGGCAGTGCACACAAGGAACAGGAGTCCATGAACAATGACCTTCATGACTGTAGATCCCTAAGGACCACACCTTAGCTGCTCTTGCAGGGCTCTCCAGGACCCTGCCACATATGCTCATACACATTAAAGGAAGGAAATGGTGAACAAAAATAAAAGGTTTAAGCAAGTAAAAACATGAGTTCTCACATGAAACACTGTGAGCCCAGTTCCTCCCTGCTGTTGCATGTGGAAGGGGAGAGATGCGTCTTCTCCCTTTGGGTACTGTTAGGGGCCTGCAGATAGCAGCTGCCTCGCTTAGTGGCCTGTCTGTGGCAGGCGGGGAGGGTGGTCTCAGGGACAGGAAGCAGAAAAGCTAGGTAATTCCTCCTGCTGGGGGGTGTCTGCAGGTCACACTTGCTGGGCATCCTCTGGCTCAACCTAGACCCTGTGCACACATATTTCACAGCATGCAAAGGGAATGGAAATCGTGTGCTGGCGGCTAACAGGGACCACACACTGAGCAATCTGCAGGTATTTCCAACAAAGAGGAGGTACTTTGGGACCACAAATTCCTATGTAACAAAGGTAAGGAAAAAAGAATCCATCAGCAAGGTCCTCAAAAACCTCTTCTTTCATTTGCAAGACAGAAAGTAGTGTTGTTATCCCTCCTGAGTTGAAAGTAAAAAGAAAAAAACAAACAAAAAAAGGAACTAAACCTATAACATTAGTGTGAAAACTAAATAGACACACACACACACCCCTTGAGGCAGAGGAAACTAACTTGCTGGGTGTTACTGAATAGCCCTATCTACATGATACCAAAATATACAAATGAAAAGATGAAAAGCCTCTTGAATCTGTGCACATGGCACTAATATTCAGATTTAGTGAAATATCTGTGTACTCTCTATATTATAAACACAACTAGTATTTATTATCAAATCCTTCCCTGAATTTTCTGGAACCTTGCTTTCTCTTCCCTCAAACAGCAGCTCTGCAGGTGGTTTTTTTTGTTGATAATTCACTGTGTATCATGTTGAATAAGCAGAGAGTAACAAAACTGTTTCAATCATGTGTTAGAATATATTTTCACCCACAAAATCCCAGTTCTGTATAAATGGCATGGTTTATTTATAGAAGCAGTTTAAATTGAATACAATATTGTTTTCTATTCAAGCGAATCGTGAGTTCTTCAAAAGGTAGTGAGTAGCATGGCTTGCTCATCACTGTGCCCCTCAGCCTTTAGCAGAGTGCCTAGCATGTAGCCCAAACTGAGTAATTATTGAGAAATTAAAGTATTGTTTGTAAAACAAATAGGTGGGAAACAATTTTGGAAAGGGAACTTCAAAGCAATTTTACAGATAGAGCAAGCAAAAATAATAAGTTTAATGGAATATACAGGTAAATGAAAATAAAGTGGCATTTTGCATTGACTTCTAGACCATATTTCCAAAAATTAAAAAGAAGAAGAAGAAAGATAAGAAGGACAATGGTAAGGAGGAGGAGAAGAGAAATAAAAGAAAGGCTATGCTGAACTCAACTATCATCCCTACTATTTTGCATCTTTGTAAATATCAAGACATATGCTTATTTTTGTTATTAAACCTTAATCAATCATTTTAATTATTTAATATAAAAATGAACTTGGAATAATACTAAATAGTTGCCAGCAACCTTAGTTTACTACTTTCTCGCAATAAAAAAGTAGTGCTGATGATCATTTGATTGTACATGTGAATCCCTTGAGGCATCATATTGATTTTTTTGTGTTTATCATTACTTAGGAATAATGTCTTCATAAAACTACATTTCAGTTTCAAACTCTGTCCTAAGCCTCAGACACATGTACCCGATTCTTTCATGCATACAATACATACATTGTGAAATTCTACAGGTACTGTTAAGGTAGATTTTGAAAGAGTTGTCCTGGTTCTTTGGTTCCTGGTTTGGAAGAATCACAAGCAGGGCTGGTGCTACAGAGTGATGACAGACACGAAGCACTTCCACACAGCAGCCTTTATTTGCAAAGTGAAAGTACTTTCCAGAGACAGAAGAACGGGTCTGTCCCCATGAGTGCAGAAGACCCTGAGTTTAAAGGCAGAGTAAGAAAGTATAGTACATTCTCACAGTCAGTAGAGAGCAGACTGCTCCAATAAGGAACAGCATCATCTTAGGGTTAGAGTCTGTCCTTTATTCTAATACCTAATAATGTTAAGCTGGGGGTGGAATACTCATGTCTTTTGGGGGAAGTGGGTGGGGATTTCCTGGAATTATGTACCCTCTCATTTTCTATCCTCATATGGCTGGAACTGTCATGGTGCTGGGAGTACGATTTTTACTATGCTAATGGGGAAAAGTTACCCACAGACAGGTTCTCTATTCCTCTGCACATGCCCCAGCAGAGAGAAAGTCCCTAAACCACTTCTCCCACTGTTGTGGTTTCTACTCTTTATCCTCATTGGTCTGTACCACCTGCATACCCTCATCCCCACATAAAAGTACTACAAATATTTTTCCAAAACTAAATCAATCACTTCTTTCCCCTAACTAGATATACCACCCCCCAATCACCAAATAGCAGCTCTTTAGAAGGTAACTTGGTTGACTATTTTTTGCTGGTATTTTGTGTGTGAGAGAGTGTGTGTGTGTGTGTGAGAGAGAGAGAGAGAGACTATGTGTGTAGATGTATGCATATGTGTGTATATTAGGGGCAAAGAGACTGATCAATAGTCATAGTGAGTAAAGGAAGTTTTCAATGGGAGTTGTGGAGAGATGGCCACATTTATTAGGTATAATTTTAATGCTGTGGGTACAAAGCATTTACGAGACTTTGTGGGGATGTTGTTTCCATGTAGCTGACAAGTGACTGTAACTGAATATTCAGGAGATGTGTGCTCTAAGCAAGAACCTATTGCCTATTCCCGATTCCATCTAAGGACAGCTATCTATTTCTGTTTTTCAAAGTATATGTTTAAACTCATCATATGCCAGTAACTGACATATCAACATCATATGTAACTTTGTTTAGATTTCTCACCTATTTACCAATTTCCTGGTGTGCTGTCCCATCTGGCACTTCAGACTTGCACGAATGTCATGCTTTAGAATTTCCTTACTTTAGTGAGGGTTTTTGGTGATAAAATCTCTCAGTTTTTATTAAACTGAAAATATTTCTTATCTCGCCCTCCTTGTTGAAACAGAACTTTACTGGGTATACATTTTTAAGACATTAGTTATTTTTCCTGGGCACTTTGTGTCCTGGTTCCCACTGATGCTTTAAAATGCTGTTTGTTAGTCTGAATTTCTTTTTTATTTCTTTGCTGGGATTTGGTGAGCCTCCTGAATATAAGTGTTGGTGAATTTTACTTGACTGGGTCTGCAAAATTCTTATTTATCTTTGCATTTTGCCTCCTGCCAATTACCTCTCCCCTCTCTTGCAACATTCATTTGCTTATATAAGAGCCTGATATGTCTACCCTCCATGACTCTGGGTCTTTTTTTATATTCTTCATCTCCTTGCCTGCTTTCTAATACTGATGGCTTTTATCATCTTTCCTAATAGCATCTACTCTTTTCAGGTCATTTCATATCAATTATCAACACCCTGTACCTCAAGCTGTACTTCATGTTGAATACTGAATTTATGCCTTACCTCTAAAGCAAATGTATTGGCCCTTTTCTTTCAATCTGTATGATTTTTTCCAACAGTCTAGTGTCATTTTCAAACCCTACTTCTTGTCATCACTTGAAATTGTTTTATTTCTGAAAACTCAAATCCTACATTCTCACCCTCCCCAGAATTTTGTACTGTTCTAGACTCAGATTCCCTCCCTTCAACCACCACCAGCTCCCAACTTCATTCAACCTTTCTCACCTGTGACCCACTTTTATCAGTTCTTACCCATCTTATTACAAGAATCCCCCACCTCGAACCATTTCTCAGTTCTAGTTCCTCTCCCTGAACATCACTAGAGTGATATTTCTATAAGAAAAGTCTGACAATGCCATTCCCTTACTCTAATTGTTTATTCCGTAGTTCCCCAGGCAAGGAGGCCCTTATTGATCTGAAATGTGATCACATCTCTCGATCCTATGCCATCGCTGATTAAAGCTCCACGTTGTTGGAAACAAGACTATTTGTAGTTAGCCATGGGTGCCATTACTTCTACATTTCTCTGTGTATTTTATGTTAAATATTTTATTTGGAAAACCTACACACCCATGCATGTGCATGCACACATGCTTTACCTCCTCATTAACTTCTGTTCATCTTTTAGGAGTCCACTGAAGTGTCACATCCCCCTGGGAAACCACACACCAGGGTGCATCAGAGCTATTTCTTTGTGCTACACACCATCCCATTTATACTGCTGACCTATAATTTGCATGTAATCTATTGCATGTAACTGCTTCCCCCACTAGATTGCTGTTGCCTTATCAGTAGAGAGTGTCTTTTATCTTTGTGCCTTTGGTACCTAGTGGAGTGTCTTCCACATTTTTGATGTTAAAAAAGTTAAATGAATTAAGGTCTAAAAAGACCATCCATTTTACCCCTCAAACTATCAACATTTTACTTATTTCTAGAGAACCACTCTCTTTCCTTTCCCTATAGCATTTACTTGACAACTTTTTTTGAAATATACAGACTGGGTGCAGTGGTGCACACCTATAGTCCCAGCTACTTGGGAGGATTGCTTGAGCTCGTGAGTTTGAGGTCAGCCTGAGCAACATAGCAAGACCCCATCTCTTTAAAAAGTCAGGAGAAACATACAACAGTCTAACTCATATTATAGTGGAATTGGCTAGCTCTCTTATTAAATAATAAGCACCTCTATAGCAGTAAATGTATTTTTTTCTCTTTATAGGTTCCTAGAATAGTGCTTTCTGAAACATGAAATCAATAATTCTATATTTTTTAATTTGTGACTAAGATTGTTCTGGCTGCCACTGACTTCTAAGTAGGTATCCTCTTGTAAACATTTGTCTATGTAACCGGTTACAAGTGTCCCTTGCTTTCAAAAAATATATATAAATTGCCAAATATTTGCAGTAAAGTGGAAGAAAATCTCAATCTAATGAAACCTTGAAGTAATGTCTGTCTTTTTTAATTAAAATGTTTTGGATGATGCAAATCATAGTATCTTCACTTAATTTATAAAAATCTTCCTGTTAACATGTATGTTTTTATTTCTTAATTATTTTCTATTTGTAGACACAGACTTAGCCACTATCTGAGAAATGTATCAAATAGACAGTTAAAAAGTACAGTTTTGTTGGGCACATAGGATTTTTAGGGCATTGAAAAATACTCTCTATGAGACTATAATGGTAGATACGTGTTATCATACATTTGTCCAAAAATATGGGATGTACAGCAGCCAGAGTGAACTCTAATGTAAACAATGCACTCTGGGTTATGAGGCTGCATCAGTGCAGGTTCACCCACTGTAACAAATGTACCACTCTGGTGTGGGATATTCATAATGGGGGAGGCTGTGTGTGTGGGCAGTGATGTGTGTGTGCACAATCTCTGTATTTTCCACTTGATATTGCTGTAAACCTAAAATTGATCTAAACTATTTAAGCATTTTTTTAAAGTAAGTTTGCAAGTGTCAGAGGATTCTTTTCCTCATTGAATAATTTATTTGGAAAAATTGCACGTGTTGAACTCAGCAAGTTATAAGTTATACAGTAGCTCTAACGGTTTTATTGGGAGGAGGATTGAAGCATCTCTTAAATGAGACTTGGAATACTCTGCGCTTCTAAATTCTAGGGACTTTCAAAAACATTTGTGTTCATCATTAGGAGAGATTTATTGAGCAACTTTGTGTGAATTTGATTTCCAGGATTGCTTGTTCACCTCCAGCCACCCCACACCCTCCTTCCCTCAAATCTTATCAGCCTGAAATGAAACCCTTTTCACTGTTAGCAGTGGGTGCAGGCAACTGCTGCATCAGGCCGCATCAGATACTTCTAGTTTAATCTGTAAAGTATACACTTTTCGTTAGCCTGGGAAAACACTTTTATTTGTTTTTACTTTCGAATCTGCAGTTCATGACATAGTCAAGGAAGTAGACCGTCACATATGATGTCCAACAATCAAATTGTTGACTTGTCTTTTGCACGTGGCCAATTAAAGTAGCACGATAGATAACTAAATATGAAATACATGATGGAGAAGTTTCCTAACAAATAAGTGCACTAAACATAATACCTTAAACAAGACATGCCACACAACCCAAGGATTAATTCAATTAGTATTACATAAATGTTCTGTGAAAACTGAATTACCTCCCATCTCAGTTTGAGATAACACCCTGTCATACATCATCACTGGGAAAATCATGGGTTCTTCAGCCCAATTCACATTGAGGTAATTATGTCTAACTAATAAGAAATGTCAAGGAATAAATATATTCTACAACACTAATTGTATACATATTTTAAGCCTGATACTTAAACCTCTTACAGCCCTACTCAAAAGAAAAAAAATAAGATGAAGAAACAACATAAAAGAAATCTACATCAATTTCTTAATTTTTTCAACTCTTCAACCCAATCTACAATTTTAAAATTCCTGTGGATTATTTCCATGGCTATAATCATTACAAAATTACACAAGGAAGTTATTAACATTTACTTTTGCCCAAGAAGGACTAAATTTACAAATTTCCGTTAGATATAAAAGGGGTTAGGGCTGGAGGAGGGTAACAAAAACAAGCTCTATTATTCCGTTAAAATTAAACCCTTTCTCTTGATATTTTTGGGCATGGAAGTCTTCCGATACACATGTTCTCTCCTCTCCCACCTTGCAACCACTCTTGTCATTTGCTCAGTGTGTCCTGGCCTAGTTATAACAGACTGGCCAGAGCTAGCAGCGAATGTGCTAGAGGTCACAGGGTCGCAGGTTACTCCAAAAACCACCTGGTCCTCGGCACTGGATTCAACCAGCTGGCCTTAGAACTCATTATTTCCAGGTATGTCTCTAGGACAGAATAGAGCAGCCACTGAAGTACATCATCTACGAGCCTCCTCATTTTATTTAGCAGACTTTAAAAAGTATTGACAGCATTAATAGTATTTCCTTAAATAGGGAAAATTAACCCTGATAACTATCAGATACACAAATACCATAGGAAAAATATGCAAATAAGCTTTCTTTGAAATTGGGATTGTTTTTAGCCAATGTACTATCATTCCCTACCAATGTGTTTCATGCAGTTCTCAAGCACCACATCCATTAAAAATAACTTGAAAACAGAATTAATATCACATAATTCCCCTTATTACATTCTATGATTTTAAAAATTGTAAAAATTGAAATTTTTAGCAAATTAACAATAAATACAAAAGAAAAGAAAAGAGACCTGCATTTATGTGCCTATTCTAATCAAGAGATGATACTATTATTAGTTGTAAAAAAGACACTCATTTTACAGAGGCTCAATGAACATGTATACAATTGAAAGCAAATGTAGTTCAATTAAATTAAGATTATGCTTTTATAGAATAAGTATATTTTAGAGATTTTGGAAATAAAAAATAACAAGTCATTAAGAATTAATTCAGAATTTTAATTTAATTTTTAAATTTTTTGATATCTATATGTTATTGACCTTAATATTTTTACTATGCAAACTTGAATTAATTCTTCAAACTAACAAGATAAATATCCCCTCACTTACTGGGATACTAAATATTCAGCTTGAATAATTCCTTCTCACTGAAAAATAAGTTATATTGGTGTTATATAAGTATCATCTCATAGCCTCACAGTAATAAGGCTTTACACATAAAATGTACTATGATATTTCAATCTTGGAGAAAAATGTTTGACGGTGAAGATAAATTCTGGTGATTCTTTTCATAACTTAGCACATAAAATTCATTCATTAGTTCCTTAGGGGACAAATGTTTCCTTTTTTGTTCAAGGGTAATAGCCCTGAATAGAAAACTGATGAAGTGAAATTGATTTAACCCACAGCCAAAAAAGACCTTCAGAAAGTGTGTAGTGGATACCACTATTGCAGGAGAGACACACAATTAAGCTCTCTTTGGCAGTTGAGTGCCTAGTTAAAGGTGAAAAAAGACCTTTTTAAAGATCTTCAAAGCAGAAAACTCCAAAGAAGCCTAATTGTCAAGATAATAGTTTTTTTGTTTGTTTTGCTTTGTTGTTTTTTAAATGTAGAATTTAATAACTTGTACCATAGTTAAATCATAGTTACTTATGCTAAATTCTCCATATGACCAGCTCAAGAAATACATCATAATCTGTTTCAGACACTTAGGAAGCAATGCAATGTTTTATGATGGAAAATGCAAAAGCTTAGTTTCTTTCTTACCATTTTGTAAAACATCACACGCCAGCCAGCCTTTTACCCTCTCCTTTCTACAGAAACTGCTCTCAACAATGCCACCACCTCCTTACCAAATTTAATAATGAGTTCTGTTATCCCACTGAAGCTACTGGCATCATTTTCCCAATTCATCCCCCTTCTTTGATACTCCGTCTTCATTTTGCCTCCAGGACACCACTGTGTCCTTTTTTTCTCCTTCCACTTTGGGTACTTTTACTCATTCTCTGTTACTGGCCCTCCTCAGCTCACAAACTTCTTAATGTTGGCGTAGCCAAGGCTTTATCCTAGGACTTGTTGTCTCTCTGCTCAGCGCTTTGTGATCCCACCCCATGCCATGGCTTCAGACAACACCTGCATGCTGGAGACTTCCCAGTGCACGTCTTCAGCTCAGAAATCTCCACTGAAGTTCAAGCCATGTGTGGAAAGTTCACGTGACACCTCCAGCTGGAGATCTAATGGACGTCTCAGGAAAGCCTCCCAATATTTTCTCCATCACACCTGCCTTCTGCTCCCCCACCCTCAAAGTCTTCCCCATTTCAGTGAGGATTGCATTTTTCTAGTGTTCAGGACAAACCTAAGCATCATACTCTATATTTCTCTCACTTTTACCCAATCTTTCCATGTATCTACTCTGTTGGTTCTACCATCCAATGAAACTCACAACCCTACAGCTTCTCACCACCTTCTACCATCTTGTCCAAGCCCTTCTCTTGCCCCACGTGGACCATCACTTTAGCTCCTACCTGATTTCTATACACACTCTTGCCACCCTTCCCTCAGTCTACTTCGAGCACAGTAGCCAATATGTTGGGTGATGTCCTTATTCTAAACAAAACCCTTCATTATTTCCCATTTCATGGAGAAGAAAAGCCATCACCATCATGACACCCTGCCAAGTTCCCCACTGCTACTTCCCAATGCCAGCCTATAAACCTTTTTCCTATTATTCATAGGAAATGACTTCTCTCCTACTCTACTCATCACCATTTTATGGGTGGTTTTATATACTTTTGCTATAAATACAAACACTAAAAAAAGGGTTCCCCTCAATGCGTTCGATGGAGCTGTAGTACCATTGTAGCTCTTTTGTTTCCTGCACTGCATTGTTTTAATCCAGTGTGATATTCTGTATTCATCCTTGCTTAACTGGACCCAAGAACGTTTTTCTATAAGCACTATTTCGGTCTTCCAAGAGCACCTTGAATTTGGGATCTCTCTGCCCAGGTGTTTCTGTCCCCCTTCTTCACAATCTACACCAGCTCTTTGGTTTCATCTGCTGTCATAGAGACCACTCAGGACAAAGTGGAACAGTGGTGGGAAACCGAAACAGAAAGTAAAGAGATGTCAGCATTTCCAATGGATAAGATGATGCTTAGAACCAGACATACTACGGTTGCTGTAACGGGATATTAAATTTAAGTTTGAACTCCCTGATATTTGTAAAGGAGAAATTTGACGAGTTAAGCCATTCTAATTGTCTGACTGTAGAAGACACATCTATACTCTAGTTTTATTTTTTCCCTACACTTAGCATTTATACTCTACCCATCATATCAAAAGAGAACTATCATAACAAGCAGCCAGTGAGATTTACCACTGTGTTTATCCCAAGATTGTTGGGAATATTTCTAAAGACATTAGACAATAGAAAACATACATTGTTAATATCATGATAGTTCTTTTCCTTGAGCAACAGTTTTAATTTTTACAATATGGGCACTGTACATATTGTAACTGACAGGTTTCCACATTTGCTTTGCCTGTAATAAAGCTTAAAGACAAATTTGTGGATACCTTCTCATAAGTATATAGTATTTCATGGCATGATAATTCTGCAGAAAATATATTTTCCCCCTTTCCATCAAAGCTCTAAGTCCTAAGAGTAAATTACAATTGGATGCTTTACTGGTAGAAATATCTTGTTCTCCTACATTGTTTTTCGTATTATTTGTATTTGATCTCATATTGTCATGTTGTTTGTGTTTTGTAAGTTGCCTTAAATGGTTTTTAAAATATTGGGAATAAATAAAGAAAAATATGTAAGGAGATATTGTATAATAGAAACCATTAAACCATTTTAAATAGATAAGCAATTGTACATATCCATTTATTTTTTAGATTTCTATAGTGTCATCTTGATCCCAATTTTCCCTCTACCTATATTAATTGCTCAATAAATGCAGTTTAAGCTAATAAACAGATATCTGATAATTGATTTTCCCTTAACATTATATGTAATTACCATAAGGGATATTTTTTATTTGAGAGTCAATATAAATTTTGAGAGATTTGATTTTCAGTTCACTTATTTATGTCACTTAACAATTTAGACTTCAGTTTACTCATTAATTATGTGAGGATTTAAACTAGATGATTTCTAAGATTCTTAAAGCATATTTGAAGGTAGAGAAGCAGTGTAAAAAAATGCAATATTAAAATTTGTGGTTCATTGTTTAAGGTCAAATTTTTAAAGTCAATTCTTCTAATTTTCTTTTAGAAAAAAACAAGAGTCATCCATGTGAACCAAAATTAGTTTGTGTAACTTCCATGGAGGTCAGAAATAAGATCTTTACAGAAAATGTGGGTAGAATAATTGTTTGACAGCAAAAGAGTTACCTAATCAAACCACTATAAAATCATAGAAGAGAATTCAAATTTTTTCAAAATCTCTATAAAATGGAAAATATTTTCTTATCTTCTGTGATGGCAAAAAGTGGATGAGCCACGTTTCCTTGTTACATATTTATCTCTACATCATATATATCCATATACCCAATATAATTATCATATTTAAATGCATGTCAATTATTATTTTTAAGCAGAAATGATGAATTACATATTTAACTGAAAATTTTGGTAGTTCAAGTAGTTTCCAATCTATTTTGAAATCAGCTTTTTCAAAAAGTATGATGTATATATTGCTGAACAATCCACCAGATAAAACAAAACAGATATTTCATAATATCTACCCAAAGAATAAGCATGCCAGGTTTAAAGAAGTGAAAAGAATACACAATTCTCTGTTCAACTGTCCTTTCCAACTCAACTACTAACTCATCTCTAAGGTTTGGAAAGGCCCTGGTCCTTTCTCCCTCCTGTATCTTGGTGAGGCCCAACACCCAGGCAGTTTTGCTGCTGTTGTCCGGTGTGGTGGTGGCTGTCAGGGTCAGAGGAGCTTGGGCTGCCACCAAGCTGAGGTCGCATGTCTTTTCTTATCTTCCAACCCTGAGAGTCATGCAGCATCGACCTCCCTTGGGACCCCACTCCTGAGACATGTTTTGCAAGCAGAACCCAGTTTATTCTTCTGTTTTTCTGATACCTAGATAACTAAATCTACCTTTATTTGTTTCAATAGTTGCAATATTCCTTATGAGTGATTACATCTGTTATGGTTGATGATGAACAATTTTTTCTCTCTCTTCCACCCTAGAACTTACACAGCCCAGACACTAAAGTCAGGAGCAACACTGTCCTGTGATATCTGAGATGTGCTCATATAGAGTCTAGGCCTCTGTGCCCTGTGAGGGTCCATGCATGAAATACCCTATTATAAATCTAACAGCTTTTCATTTATAATTTAGCCATGGCTCATCACCCACCACAGAGGAATAGGATAAAATTTAATGAGATCAGAACTAAGGGATAGTATGAGCTTCTTGGAAGACAGACAACCCATAAATAGTGCACTAAATATTAGAATGATCTCCTGAGTTTACACTTACACATAACAAATTATATAAAAAAAAGCATTGACAGTCAGCTTCAAAATCAGAAGTCACTCAACCATACTGAAAAATCCTTGCTTTTATACTTTGCTATTCTTATTTATACACCAAGATACTTTTTGGAAAACTTAATTATGTGGTACTAATATTGAGCTTGCTTTTTGTTGTATTTGTACTTATATATTCATTTATACAGTCAACAAAAACTTAGTGATAATCTATTAAACACTACCCTAGGCCTGATGCACAGAAGAAACGAAGAAAGGATGGGAGCAATCTGACTCTACTTGTCAGGAAAGACACTATAATTGAAAAGTGCTAGTGAGAGCTTTTCTTACATAATTTTTGCATATGAAAACACTTTTTCAAGTAATAACCAGAAATAAAAATTTACTTTTAACAGACCCTATTTAAAAGATTGTGCAGAATTGTAACACATGATTAAAAACTAGAAAATGTGAAACTTGGAATGCTACTTTAAAACAGCTTTATACCTAGTTACCTTAGTCTCATTTTTAATCCAAATAAATACAAACAGGAACACCTGATTGCAAGCACATGACATTAGCTGAGAAAACCAATTCAATACCACGTAAATGAGTCATGGGGGCCTGCTAAAAATATTGGATTCCCTGAAGAAGCACAGAGCTGCTGCATGAACAATCAAACATCTGTTATTTACAACAGGTTTACAAGCAGAGCTTGTGTGAGCTCATCACAAAGGTTTACCAACACAACCACATTTTCAGAGATGAATGGCACAAGAGCACATTTTTCTCCCTCGTTTCAATAGTGTTTTCTGTTAGTGTTCATGCGCTCAGTGTAGTAACCAAAAAATAGAAAAGCAATCCTTGGAAAAGTGGAAGTGCTTTGGGATACAATGCAAGTCAGAACAAACATGAATGCAATCCAGAGTCCCATGCCTGCATGGCCCTCCCACTTTCTGGCACTGCACTGTTCTATTATTCTCCCTGGGTAGTAGAATTGTACGGATAATGATGCTGCAAATCCTCAGTTATGAAAGGTTGACTCAACTGAAATGATGTTTGGAATTGTTTGGCTTCACCCTGTTTCTCTTAAATACTTCTTTAGAAAATGAATCCTTTGGATTTTACCATTTATTGGTGTACAGTGATGAGTTTATGCTTCTATTTTAGAGTCACTTATTGAAATTACTCAAAAGGTTCGGTAAACCTAAGACCATCTGAGGATAATTTACCAGATCGCATAGAGGTGAATCCAGCATACAGAAGGGTGTGATAAGGCAAAAGCATCAACAAGCTGAATTTAAATATGGTCTTAGTGACTAGTGAAATAGTCGTACCCCTAAAAATATTGTCTTACATACACATGCACACAGAAACGTGGTACACAAGCACACGCACATGCACGCACATGCACATGCTCACAAGAACATAAGAAGGATCATAGCCGTTCATTTATCTCTTAATTTTCAAGAAAAAGGAACATGAGGTAAGGGACTTAAGAAAGCTCTAAGAAAGACGGGCTACAGCTCAACATCTTTGAGTCTCTATTTTCTCATGGAAAATAGTGAGAAGGATATCTCCTTTCAAAGCCGTTATAGTAAATGGGCTAATGTATGTAAAGTGCCCAACACAGCCCCTGATAGATGCAAGGTGCTACATACATGGTGGCTAGATATAATCTTGCTATTTTTGCTTTGAGATTCCTCACTCTCACTGTCGTATTCCACAGATGACCTATCATTTGTTGCCATCTTTTCTAAATCACGGTGTCCAGATCCGTGTAACGTTCTCTACGGCCACCAGTTGCGTTAGCTGCTGTGGGCCAAGGGGCAATCAAGACACAGTGTTGCTCATGTTGAGATTACAGTCAAAAGCCTGAAGTCATTCTCTAAACGTTATTGTTCAGTGAGGTCTCCTGTACTTGTGTGAGAGTTAATACCCTGTGCTGGTCAACTTAAAATTTGGAAGTGAGGTTTTGACCAAGTTATTTTGGGGCCTTGATTCTATGGTCTAGGCTCCTCATCATTCTTTCCAGGATTTTTAAGGAAGACATGTGTGGGATCAATTCCCAGCTCTGTGCACTTTTAATTTCATCACTTTGAATCAGTTACTGAATCTCTCAGATTTACATCTTCCTTATCAATAAAACAATGGGATATGTATGTAACTCAATTTTAACATAAAAATCAAAATAATATTCTCTCAAATATTATAGAATTACTTTTAAAAACAATGAATAATAAGTGCTTAAAATCATAAAAGAAATTTGAGGAATACGGGGAAGGTATCACCTTAAAGTAGTAATATATCTCGTGAATATTTGATAATTAAAATATTGGCACCCGTAAATAAATGGGCAAAAATATCCATGATAAAGCATAGGGATGGTAGAAACAAAGCGAATTACACAGGGAATTTTTTTCGTATGATAAAAGTATATTAAAAAGGAGAAGGAAAAAATGGATTATTCCAAAGTTGGTGTCTGGAACAACTGGATAACCATTTAAGGAAGAAAAAGAGGCAGATCTGTACCTCACAAGCATATTCTTTTATGCCTCATTAAAATTTTTAATATAGAAATTATTAGAAAAAAATGAATGTAAATAGTTTTATAGAAGCTGTATGGGAAAGACCTTTGGAATCTGATATCAAAGGTGAAGAATTATGCAAAAGACTGATCAACATGATTATATAAAGTTTAAAACATACATTAAAAAGTTAACAAATAAATAAAATATTTGCCCCATATATGTAAACAAAAGTCTTTCTACTTTTGAAAAATGTTAAGTATGGTAATATACAAGAAAACACAATTCACAAAAATAAAACAACTAATGGCGAATAATTACATGAAAAATGTGCACAAACAGCTCAGTAATCAAATAGTACAAGTTAGTATGATGCAATATTTCCTGTTCAGGAAGTTCTCAAGTGCCTGTGAGGATGTACAGCAAAATGTTAATGGTGTTCATTCCCGTTGATAGGAAAGGTGTATTTTTTCTTATAATTTTCTGAGCTTTTATTTTTCAAGAAACATACTGGTTTTTATAATAATAGAAAAAAAATACCCTACCTCTCTTTCTGGGGTAAAACTTCCTTGAAAATATCTGCCCTATGTGTTTCTAAGAACTAAAATCAGATAGAGCCTGTGGAGGTCCTGACAGGATGCCTGGCGGAGCAGGCATTCATGCAGTGCGAGCTGTTCCTCCTGTCTGCTGAACGCGCAGGTCTCCAGAGGGGCAACCACTCATTAATGAACACTCTTTTGAGTCCTTCAACTAGCTATGAATCATCATTAAATATATCACCCAGTCCACTTCTCTCTGATATGTCCGTCCATAAAGGTGTCATGAGACTTTCCCAAATAGCTTGCTAAAATAGAGGAGATTTCTTAATATAGTTACTATACTTTCAATATAATAATACCTGAGTTCCACATTTGTCCATCCCCTGGCCTTTAAGAATTTGGTGCAGCGTGCGTTGTCCGAGAAGGTAAGCTTTGGCTCAGGCCTTATCCACAGAGCCGAGCATGGCACGTTGCAAGGAGCAACATGCTGGGTGAAAACACAGTCCTAGTATCAACTGCAGTTAGGCCTGCCTTATCCTCATCACCACTGCATAGAAGAGAAAACTGATGGCCAGAGAGGAAACCAGTCAAGAAGAGAGCCAAGGCTGCCCTGCGGGAAACCTGGTCATATTTGATACAACCCTTAAGTGAACAGGACGTTAGTGCCTTTTTAAAATATATGATTGTTTCACATTATTCTTTTTTTCATTACTGCAAAAATTCCTGCTCTTTTTCCTATATCCATCACTAGTATTATCAAACAGTAGCTCTGTCAATACTTGCACTCCTCCACAAACTCACTAAATTAAACTCTGGCAAGCTAGGGGGTGATTTTAAATTGTCCAAGGAAAAATGTCCCCCAAGGTCAGTGCTGACCGGCTCACGCGGCCTTCGTCATCCCCACAGTGTCTGGCAGCGGCCACTCCCTCATCTTCCCCTCTATGCTCCCCTTATCCCTTGCCCCTCCCTTTTCCTTCCTTGGTTCTTCTTGCGTTCCTTCACATGCAAATAATATCTGTCACCCCAAATCTAGATGATCACTCCTAACCCAATAGAGCTAATAACAGACACACACCCATATCTGGCAACAAAGGTGCTTATAGTATCTACACCCAAAATACCTCTCCTGTTTCCTGTCCTCTCTGTGTCTGTGCTGCTGCGTGTCTGGGCTTTGGTCACGTCTTCTGAAGACTTCAAAAGCCCATTATTACGCTGCTTTTTCTTCTCCTCCTCGTCTTTCTTCCTATCCTTCTTCTCTGTTGTTAGTTTAATGGATTTTACTTCTCAGGGCAAATGCTGTAACAAAATTAGTAGAGGAAAATAAACAACAACAAAACAGCCTGTTTTACCTCACCCCTCTTGTAGCCACAGGTTGGAGCTTGTCCTAGGGAAACAAACCAGTTGCTCTTTTCTGGAAGGTGGAGGGGGTGTTCGCTAAGCCACAGGAGGAGTTTGGTGATTATGCACATTTTGACTATACTATGTTGCTCCTATTCTCTCAAGATCAAGAACAATTAGGCTCCTTCTGCCAAGCTATGGAAAGGTCTGCGAGCTCAACATCACAGTGCTTTTCAACCAAAAATAAATAAATAAGAATAATGAAGAAGAAAGTGAGGTGAGGGTTATAGAAGACGCCATTCAGTCGTGCCTGTTGGAGCTTCTCCTCTTGATGAGGTAGAAGGCACAGAAACAACTCAAGGGTTCTCCCCACATCAGGGACCAGCATCTCAACAGCTGGGCAGTGCAGCAGCTCTTAAACGTCATCCAAAATGTATTTATGTTTCTCTCTATTAGTGACCCACATATGGGAGGCAAATCAAACCGTCACTTAGTTTTCACTTTCAAGTTTCAGAATAGAACTTGATATTTAATCTGGTTTTGTGGCACTGCCTGCTCTTTAGTCCTGCAGTGACTAGTAGAAAGGTAAAACAAACACAAAAACAAAAAAACCTAAACAAAATCCCTGCCTCTGACTTCTCTGCTATCCGACTATCCTGCACTGCAATCTGAATGTAACCTGCAAATAAAATAGGGTGTGATACTTTTCCAAAATTTGCATTTTAGAATATTCTATTCTCAAAACACAAGCATGCTATCGACCATCTTAACCAAAGCAAACATCCCAGACTCTTTCCACTTCATCCTGAGCACATCCTGTTAGTCAGCCCTCCCCGGATACTCACGGGTCTTTGAATATACTGCACTTTCCTGTAAGCTTTCCTCATGCTTTTCCTCTGTACTTCATGTCCTTCTTTCCAATTTATTTCTATTGGAACATTCTTTTTTTTTTTCTTTTTCTAAATAGCCTTTATTGGATCCATTCTACATGCCATGCAATGGGCTAGGCCCTGTGCCTGTCCTCGAGGGGCTGAGACGCTAGACTGGGAAAAGGCTCATAAAGAAAATAATGACAAATCTACAACATATACTACAACGCATGCATAAACTAAGGCAAAGGCCTGAAGGGATAATGAAAGACTTTAAGTACACACAAGACGATAAAACACCATGTTCAAAGACACAGAAGAGTGAAGGGCTTTCCCAATTCAGAGACCAGGGAAAAGATTGGGTGGCAGGTGTGAAAGCCACCCAAGGGTTGAGAGAAAAGGTGTCGTCAAAGTAGTTTACCTTGAAACTTCACTCCCTCCCCAGCTACTCAGAAGTAAGATCCTATCGGAAGCTTGGAGCTCAGTTATGAGGCCTACCTTTTACTAGGCTAAGAAGGAGCTGGACAAAGATGTTGTGATGGGATTTGCTACAAAGTAGGGAGTATGTCTTGAGAAAGGCAGGTAATAGGTCTACTGCAACACTGCAGGCCACAGCAAAGAATGCAGAGGAGCAGCAGCCAAGAGGCCGAGGACTTGGGACTAAGAGACATTTCTATACTCTTTTAAAGGTTCAATTCATATATCTCATTAATGTTAAATTTTCCCTTCCAAAAGGAAGCTGACATTCCATGGTAATGAGCTCATCCTTCTGCTCTGACATCCGTGTCATTGGCCCCTGCACATGATCAGTAGATTCGCTTTTGTTCCCGCACTGGGGTGCAGGCTCCTGGGTGGCAGGCTCAGGTCAGGGTCCCCGGAGCCCCTGCAGCACCTGCTCATAGATGGCAGCATCACCCAACAGCTGCTTATTAAATAAATGTGATTAGAGTCATTTAAATAGGATTTCTGTGAGGAAAAAAAACCTTTATGTATCTGTTAAAAGTGTTATGAGCATCTTTATCATGTTGCATTATAAATTCTTCCTCTCTTGTGTCTTTTTCAGGAATCTCTAGGACTTTGTACCTGTACCATTAATCATATTGAAGTCCTAAAATAAGTGTTGACCACAGCCTTCTGTCCAAGCCTAGGAAGATTTTCAAAGTTAACGTGATACTAAGTATAAATCTCTCAAACTGAAAAACAAGGCTGCGACAATTTCAGCATCATATTATATATGTGCAGAATCTTCACTTCTCTTCACCCTTCAGAAAGTGACCTAATGCAAGTAGTGATCTAACCCCTATCATCTGTCAACGGTCTGTAACATTTTGAGGATAAGGGTCTTTGTCTTGAACCAATTATTCATTTATAAGCTGGAGACAACTGCATGGCTGCTCCGAGCATGTAGACTTATTCAGCAAGAAAGTCACATATCTGCTATCAGTTACATAACCCAGAGACCAGCGAGAAGACAAGGAGGAAACTCCCTGACAACACGGCCTGGGACCTGGAAACTGAGGCTGACAACTGCTGGGGGAAGCCAGGCACCCAGGCGGACCCTTTCCGGAAGAAAGCGGAGGGAGCAGCACAGCCCCTCGCTGCATCAGGCCTTTCATCTGGATGTGTATTTTTAAATCCACAAATCCACTTCTCAGAAGGATTTCAGGTGGCTTTTTGCCCGGTATCAGAATTCTTAATGCTGAAAATACATTCACTCACTATACCGTGTGTGAAAACAGATATCTTGATCAACTTACGGTCTTTGATGTTAATCCTTCGAGGCCATAAAAAGAAAAACATAGGCTTAGAAGTTAAAATAACATAATATTCAAGTTCACACTAGAAAATGTTTATAAAAGAAATCACCATGTCTACAAGGAAATGCACTTGATGACTCTACAGTTGATTTGAGAAATACTGATTATCACTGCTTGGACATGTAAGTGCTTAATTGAAATCTTGTCTAGCATCGTCTAAATGATACAAAAATTTCTTAACTAATGTTTTTGTCTCATTTTGTCTCATCCCCAGTAAAGAATGGGGATAGAGGGACGAAGCCAGCAACTGGGCCTGAACTCTTAACCACCTCACTTCATGCACCCCAAGTGCTATTTCCGGTACAGCCCTCCATGGTCCCACTGGTAATGTTGGTGTCCCCTCCTGTGAACATATTTTTCAAATATGTTGTAGGTTTTTGTCTGCCACCCTCTCCTGCATCCAATTGCTTACACAATAGAATATACAGCCCTTGTCTTTGATTTTCAAGATTCAGTTAATTGTGCTGAACATATCCTAAAACATATTTGTTGCTGTAAATTTAATGGCAAAACAGTTCAATCAGATGAGTACACCAGTCAATTTGATCATGACAAACACAGGACTTATTCAACTTAAGCTGTTGTTCATGTTAAGCTGTTGCCCCTAAAATGCACGCAGTACCTCGTGGAATTCTTGTCCTTGTACACAATTGATTTACTATTATGAGGAAACAAGTAATACCAAAAGTCACTATTATGGAGCGAATTCCAGGTAAGGCCAGGAATGTCACTCACATATGGGGATCTAAAGAAACATGCATTTTCCCCACCCTCTTCTTGGTGCTAAATGAAGGCTCTATGATACAAGAGAAAGGCAAAGCTTCCCCTCTCAGAGTGGGCAGCCACCTGCTACCAGATTTCTAGAGGGTCTAATTGGAAACTTCCAGTCACAGGTAGAAATTCAAGGCTTGTGAAGTTATAGTCCACTGCCCTCTTTGCTGTTTCTCTTTCATTCCCAAGTGTACCAAGGCCTTCACAAACTTTTCGCCAGCTTAAACAAGATCCCTGGAAAAACACTCAGGCCTGCTCAGAGGAGTAAATATTATTTATTCCTTCCCTCCCTTGAAGGAGTGTGATTAAATTAAACTAATGCATACAACGAGCTAATGACCACTCCAGACCTTGTAACATTCCCAGTATATTTGTTTTAAAAATACTAATTATGCAATGAACAGAGTCATATAGACTTAGTAGGATGCAGTTCCTGATGATGGAAATGGGCCTGTCAGCATTTTAGGAATTCTTGTGTGAAGATTTGGTCTTTAGAGAGACTTAGGTCTTCAAGAGGATGATTGGAAGAAAAATCCATGGCATGCTTTCCTTAGGCATAGGAGACAATAAAAATATGTGGGATATTTGGAAAATATAAAATTATCTGTCAAGGCTAACTTAGAAGGGCTGCCAAATGCCATTAAAGACAGGGCCTTTTGTCATATAGACAAGATGCTGTTTTCACAGCATTTTAAAATGAAGGGGCTTATATGAATATCTTTATTTTAGAAATGCAATTCTAGCTATAGTTCACAGGAAGGATTAAAGGGAAAACGATTTATATTTGAAATATATATACCTGTATATCTCACATTCAAATGCATAATATACACACAAGTTTTTTTAAAACTGGTATCAAATAGCGCTTATATTTGCTTTTGGTTACAAGCCTATATAATTATTTGACTTTTAAAATCATGTGAGTAATCTCAATAAAGAAAGCAAAAAGGAGGGGAGGAGAATAATAAAATACCAAAAGAATGAAAAAAAATTCCCATGGGATAAAAAAATATCTGCCCATTAAAACACCTTACAGATTTATGGTTTTGATGAGACTCTCCCTCTAATTTTGGGGTCTGAATCACATATAACTGGATAGAATAAATAGGATTTCTCAGACCGTAAACGTGTATAAACACAATTGAGGAAAATATGGTAATATTTATCAAGAGCCACAGTAAGTTTAAACATTCTATTTTGTAACTTCCCTCCCAAAATTGTGTCATAGGAATAACTAGAGTTGGTCACAGAGACATATAAGCAATTATGCTAACCACAGTATCATTTATAATAGCAAAAACCGCAAACTAAATTTAGTATTCAAAACCAGGGAAATAATAAAATACTTCATGGTAAATTCACATAATGGAATATTACACAGACATTAAAATCATTTCTTATAAGCGTATGTAGAGATATAATAACAAAGTGTCAAGGGAAAAAAGTAAGGCACAAAACAACATGAAAATATAACCAAAATATTGCTTTAAAAGCCTTTAATAATATTATCCACCTACTGCTTTTTAAATCATGTTATTCTGTCAACATATCCACAGTCTATGATTATATCATAAAGAATTAAAATGTAAAATGTGAGCTAATGGAAGCAAATACAAACAAGCCAAGAAAACAAAGTAAGTAGAGGAGATCTGTGGTTCGGATGGCTTAAGGAAGTTTAAATTGGATTTTCTAGAACGCTTTACATATTTACATTTAGAGTCTCTTTTGTTTTGCCACCTTAAAAGGTACATACCATACCATGTTTCTGCTATGGTATATTGTGAAAAATTTCTATACACAGCAATGGCCTATATTTTCTGCTGAATTATTAATTTTTGGATTTCTTAATAACCAGGCCATGAACAATTACAGAAACTACAAAGTCCATCCCTTTTTGTATGTCAAAATGAAAAATTATCCTGGCTGGACTGTTTGTGGAGTCAGTGACCTTCTTTGGAGCATTTATGTTCTGCTCTCACTTTGAAGAGCTTTCTCTTCACTCCCACTGAGCCTCATAGACTAGAGGCCTTGTGAATTGGAGGGGTTAACCGAGTGCTTGGCTGGTGGCTGGAGGGAAGGAGTGTGGTTGGGGGATGGAGAGGGGATGCGAGCGGGAATCTCAAAGTTTCAACTGCACGAAAAATTCTAGAATGACCTATCCACTTTACATAAATGTTTACAGGGCTCTTGTATTTGTGAAACCCCGTCATTACCCACACACATGGGTGGGGCCTGACAAGTGAGTAGGGACCGTGGATAAGGTCAATAAAAGAGAGTGGTGTCCTACACTGTCCTCGGGGAAAATCTAAATCTCTGTGACCTAAAACAAGTCACTTTGAACATGGCTTTCATCCAATGTGCTCATAAGGCTATTAATGAGACGTTTGGCAAATAATTGGTGTTCAATACGTATTCGGTCCCTTTCTGTAAAAAGTCTTTAAGGCAGCTTACATGAAGAGTGTGAGCTGTGGTTTTCACTCACACACCATTTTTCTGACTTTTGTCCCTAGGCCCACATATTCTGTATATTCTGGGATAGTCTCAGTTTCTCATAGTTTTAAAAAATGTTCAAATGCGATAATTTATTATATCTAGAGTTTATCGTTTAGTTTTTCATAACCTTGTCAGTCTTTATGTCAATAAATTTATGGTGGGAAAATAAGCCTTTTTCAGAAAATGTTTCCCGAAGTTTTATTTGGAAAACGTAGTCATCATTAACTATAAATGCTCCTAGGATAGGATCCAGAGTGTTTTTCTCTTTATTCGTTCCCCCAGGCATACCTAACACTTAGCATATGGTAACCATGCAACAAATATTTGTTGAAGGAATGAATGTCAGACCCTAGGACTGGGTGGGGGAGGGCTAGTTACAGAGCCAGACCTCCCTGTGCAACTGATTTTTATTTATGCAGGTGAAAGCAGATTAGAATTATGATAAACACTATCAAATGCAACTCTTGGGAGCAGACAATCCCTTTGAGTGGAGGTGGGCTCTGCACCCTGATGGAATGCGTGCACCACCCTCGGGACCTCCTCAAGGTCTCTCCTGGGGTGGGGGGGTCTCCCTGCTCAGTCCAGAGTCCCCCTCACTGACATATTCCACAGCACCCACTGACCACGTGATGCTGGGCCTTGGGTGTCCTGGTGTTATGTGGCTTCTCTGTGCTTTTATAACACTGAGCACCTTTAAGTGGAAAAGATGGATCTTCACAGTGAAGCTCAACCCAGCTCACTGACACTAGATATATGGGGCATCTCAATTTAATTGTTTAATAACTAGGTTTCTTAAACAAAGCCTCAGTGCTCTACACTGGGGTGTATTTGAATCTACCAACTCTATGTAGTTTTATTTCTCAGAAGCAAGAACACATTTTTCATGGCCCTGGCTTTGCTCTTATTCTTTTAAGTGTGGAGACATAATTCCCTTCCTGGACAACCCTAGTATGTGTGAGTGCATCTCTTTGGTGGCCATCGGGGAAGGGGTGGAAGATCTTCTGGGGGACACCTGCTCCCAGAGGCTCTGCACAGTGTCCAGGGCCCAGGGGCCCATCAGCCCCTCCCACTCGAGACCACCAGCATTTTTGAGAGGAACCATTGTAGCCAAGCCAGCCTCTTCCTACAAATGAGAGGAAATGTTCTCTCTGTACAAACGCCAACAACAACAGTGATGATGACACGCTGACCAGTTGGTCCTGAGGAAGCTTTGGCCTTTTTGAGTGCACAGGAACTACCATTTTCTGGGCCCATGAAGGCGTTAGTCTTCTTTTGCTGATGCCAGCTTGTATGTACGTATGTGTGTGCACATGCATGCACTTGTTTATCATGTCAGTTAATTTTTCAGTTTATCATATGTTTGTTTGAAAGAACATATTTCACATTTTGGTAAAGCTGGGTGAATGTTTAAAGGCTTGAGTTTTTAAGCAGTCACTATTAATAATGTTATTACCTATTAATGGTCTGTTTCTTAATACCGGTGCTTGTCCCTGTGTTACACAGCAAAATAACTGGAAATACACATGTGATATTCAAGAGGCAAGTTATTCTAACGCTGGAAATGTGTTTTTGAAGCCATGTACCTTTACTAATAAAATAAAGAAGTTGGCTAGGTCAGGAGCACGAAATTTTATTTGTTTGTTTACCTCTTTAAAGATTGGTCTTACTGACTTTGAATGAAGTATTTGGGCAAAGCCTAATATATGAATGAGGTAAAACAACTGCTGATTTGGCTAAGCCTGTGGGTGGAGAACAAGCTGCCTAATCTAACCTTTCTCACTTCCTAAGTGGCCCTGGGCTGCGTCCAGGAACTCTATGGTTTGAGGGACAAAAGTTTGAAAAAACATTACTACTTTACATAATCTCTATTTCCTGTTAACTTCTAAATTTTTGTCTTCAAATACTATCCTGAACGCATGAGGGAGAGCCAGGACTATCACAGAAGCCAGCTGGGGAGACTGAGTCAAAGGAAATGACTGGAACAGGTTGTCCACTTCCCTGCAGGCTGGTCTAACCTTGTGACACTTGATGCTGTCACCTGCGTCCTGCTCTCGTCTGCCTGTTTTCAGGCCTAGGGGAGGCCGTTCACTCAAGGGAGCTGAAGGGCTGCAGATCCCCTCTTTCCTCCTGCCTTCAGCCCTGGCACTTGGCTTGTTCCGGAAGCCTCAAGTATTTGTAGATGCAGAGACAGAGACACAGAAAAAAAGAGCGAGTCTCACTGACAGAATGGCTGCATTTATCCATTCCTCCTCTCTAGTACCACCAAATAAGCTTGCTTTTCTCATTATCTATCCTTGGAGTACGTGTACACTAGACTCTTCTGGAAATCCGACAACCACAGTACATCCAAATGACCTCCTGGCCATTTATTTCACTAATAGACATGAATAAATAACGTATTGGAAATGTATTGAAAAAGACAACTTCAGCATATGTTATAGAGTTTACAAATGTTCATCCCAAACTTTTAAAAATTCCATATAGACTTATATTCAACTAACATCTAATGAGCCACTCACTGCTTTCTCCCAGGTTGTGCAATCCCCTTCTTATGCATGCACTGATTCCTCTAAACCTCTAACAATTCTGTGAAGGAGACAAAGTATTACTGCCCCATTTTGAAAATATAAGGAAAGATGAGCCATGCTTTTTAAGAAGCCAAATAACAGCTAGCAACGGTGATGGTGACCTCGCCTTCAAGGTGGGATCTGCCCTACCTTCCTCCCTGGCCTGTCTCGGGTCCCAGGACCCACACTCCCTGCAGGTCAACCCGCAGCTTCTTCCAGTTCTTCAATCCGGCAACATTCTTCCTGCCTCTGCCCTTCACACATGCCGCTCCTTCTGCCAGCATTGAGCTCTGTCCAATATGTTGCCTGTCTGCTGTGCCCCATCAGTGTTCGACTCAAATACTCCACCCCTAATGCAAGCCCAGGACCTCCCAGTCAGAATTCGGCTGCACCCTCAGGCTCCTTTGGGACTTCTCAGCATTTTCTTTCTCAACACTTTTTAAAATGTGTAATCTTTTGAGTAAAGATGCATTCATTGATTTATCTGCTACTTACACTAAACTATAATCTCTGTGAGGGCCAGGCCAAGTTTCCCTTTTCCATTGTGCACATGTACGCACGGAGGGCCCCGGTGAGCATGTGCTGCATCAGGGCATGACTAAGAAAGTCTGAGACTCACGCTGAAGTCCATCTTGATCCAAGTCCAGAGCACTTTCCAATGGCCTCATGCCATAGGACAGCCCCAAACTGTCTCAAAATCCTATTTTTTCTTAAGTATAACTTTAAAATGAAATTATATTTAGGGCTAATTTTAATAAAAAGTATTCTTTTCTCTGTTCAAACATTTTATTTTTAATTTTTGAGGTAACAGAGATCCTAATAACCCTGATTTGATTATTACAATTGTAAACATGTTTCAAAATATCACATGTACCCCATAAATATGTACAACTATTACACATCAATTAAAAAAGTCCAATTCTCTGTTTTATCCTTTTTGTATTTTTATAAATTGACAAGTTCAATTTCTCTATTCAAATATTTTAAATGGTAGCTCAGGTATAAAGAGTAAGTCGAATAAACACATCTGGTGACGTAAGAAAGTGCAATTTTATTTTGTTTTCCCACCATTATTTTAAAATATATCTGGTGGGATAATTTGTCCCTGACACTAGATAAATTCTCTGGCAGAGTATCCATGCCATTCTGCTTATATATATTCAAGAGAAAGGCATAGGGTCATTTTATGCTGCAAAACAATCTGTGATTAGAATCTACAGTTTAAAGTGCTGCCCTAAACTCCAAAGTCCACTCACTGTTAGGTCTTTCCTTCTTCCTCAGCACATGGCTGGGAGCCTACAGCGCGGAAGGAGAATTCAGTTCCTCTGCTTTCTGCTCCTTGTTCCATATGGCGACATGGTTTCATCCTCTCCCAGCTGATGAAGTGTGGGTGTCCGGTGCCCCAGAGAGGCCTCCGCATAACTGAACCTGACTCCGACTCCATGAAGAGGCCTCTTTAGGGGTTTACTGCTGGGTTCCTCTCTCCTGGGATTCTCTTGTCCCCCACAGGTGCATTTCTGTCCTGGGTGGTCACTCCCACTGGAACACATCCTGTGGAGGGCTCCCAGACACCTGAGTGACAGGACCCACATTAACCCAACACTGGCTCTTGCCTCTACAGCCCACATATCTTTCAGGAAAAGCATTCAAAGTATTCAAAAGCATTCAAAGTATTCTTGCTCCAAAACCTCTGGCAGCAGGGCAACTCTGGTGCCACCCCCAAAGCATCCTTGTAGCCATTTTCTCCCCACCTGGGCTGCTGCCTAGGGCACTGGGACCCCAGGCCAAAGGCTTCCTCAATTTTCCAGGCACAAGTGAGCCACCAGTTCTCTGAGGCTCCCAAGTGCAGAACACAACTCACAGCTCTCTGTTTTTCCAACTGCCTCCACCTGCAAGAAGTATTAACACCCAGCTCATAACTTTACTTTCCAAAGGGTGTGGGGGGCACCTTGCTCTTTTCTGAATCTTCTACCTTATTCATGACCATGCCAAGGGGCCTGGGCTTGCTTCAGTCCACTCCTTATGTAAATGTGCAAAGGGGAGCAAGTGTGTATCACACTGGCTCAGGCATTTGGTATCTGCATACTGATGCCTTAGGAAGCTGAACTTCAAAGAATACCATCCTAACATTTTGTTACAATCCTTTCAAGACAGCTACTGTAAGACTAACGTGCTAGTCCTCCACAATTCCAGATAAATAGTATCGGCTCAGGAAAGGACGAGTCCCGAGTGGTATCAGAGAGTATCCAGGAGGACTCCAGGGCAACAGTTGAGCCAGGAAAGTATTATTTGCCCCGTCAGTGTCCTTTTCAACCCAAATTTAACTTTCAGACACAGGTGTCTAAAACAGAATACTGTCAACAGACTCTCAGGCTGGTGTAGCCCTTTTAATTAGTAAGGTATGAAAAAACATATTTTAGTTCGGTTGTCTCTAGTGAATTACTTAGCTACCCATGATGAGGGATTTCAGGAAACTCAATACTTGTCAACAAGCACAGATGTTGGCAGATATCTTCAATTTGGTGCAAAGTTCCTAATTAAAATAACATCTATGCCTCTCTTTGAATAACTGGCGTTATTAATCCTGAAGGTCCCTTAAGGCCCATGGACTCTTTTGCTGCCTAGATGCACCCCTTGCTTCCCATTGCTAATTAGAGCTTCATTCTCCACGACTCACATGAGCATGGGGAACATGCCGTCTACTGCAGTTATTGGTGTACACATCCCAGCTTCTCTCCTAGTTAAAAACAAACAAACACAACTCCTTAAGGACACACAACCTCCCACTTTGGCATTTTTGTTTCCCCAATATTTATAAAGGTAGAGTAGGGGGATAATAAATCTTGTTGAATATTAGATTATTTTTTTAAATTGATTAAAAAATTATATAGAAAAACAAGTGTTGGAATTCGAGCACAGGATGACAGTAACTTGAAATAAAGAATGGTCTCTTATGACACAGAACATATTATTATTATTGTTGTTATTATTATAATATTGGGTTTCTTGAGACAGAGTCTTGCTCTGTTGCCCCAGCTAGAGTGTAGTGACGTCATCACAGCTCAGTGCAACCTCAAACCCCGGGGCTCAAGTGATCCTCCTGCCTCTGCCTCCCGAGTAGCTGGGACTACAGGCACATGCCACCACGCCCAGCTAATTTTTCTAATTTTTTTTTTGTAGAGACAGGGTCTCACTTTTTTGCTCAGGCTGATCTTGAACTTCTGAGTTCAAGCAATCCTCCCACCTTGGCCTTCTAGAGAGCTAGGATTACAGGTATGAGCCACTGTGCCCAGTCTGAATATATTATTTTTAAAGGGAAAAATTTTATCTTGACTAAAGCTAAATTTAGTTTCCACAACAGCTTTCTAAATCTTGAATGGATCAATGGATCTCCCTATATGCACCAAACTCAAACCTCATAAACGGCGACAGGATGGAGGGAAAAAGGATAATTGCAGAAAAGTGAAGAAATGTAAATGATGGAATCCACTGGCTGCTTCATTCAGCCAGTCTATTCTGGCCACCAAGTCTCTGCTAACTCTCTTCTAAGTTCTTTGTGTTCTACAACGAGAAAGTTCGATAGGGTTCGTCGCTCACAAACTTACTTTCTATCTGGAGGAAGGGTGTTATAATAAACAAACAGACCCCGACGTCACTCACGATGGTGCTACGAAGAACAGGGAACAGGCTGACGCACGAAGTGGCAGGTGAGAGTGGAGCAACTGGGCCGGGAGCAGAGGGGTGGTGGAAGGTCTCTCTGAAATGGTGAGGGTTGAGGGAGGACTGTATGAAAGGCCGTGGGGACATCTGGAGGAAGAATATCTCAGAGTTGTATGGTAAAAGCAAGCTCAGAATGCAGGAGACAGCAAGTGGAGCAGTGGGGCCGAGTACAGGGAGTGGGGAGGGTGGTGCCCGTGGAGGTGGGAGGTAGGAAGCGCTCTCCACGTGGCCAGGTAAAGACTGTATCTCAACCACAAAGGGACCACACGAGCGGGGTTGAGCAGGGCTGTGTTTCACGCAGTTCACTCTGACTGTTGTGTACAATACGCTCTAAGATCACAATGATGAAGGCAGAGCAAACGCATCAGCCTTGCATGAGCCCAGATGGGACCCGCCATCGGCTGGGACAAGTGTGGAGAAAGACAGAGGACCAGACGTTTTGAAAGGATGTCTGGTTGACCAGGAAGGAGCAACAAAGAAAAGTGATGTATGAATGAAGTGTCTTATGATCACAAGTGTTTATAATATTCATCACAGCATAAATATACCTTATATCTGTACAGGGCTTGAGTGTTTGTAAAACACATGTACTCCTTTAGTTTTCACGATCATCCCATGAGGTAGGTGCTGTTATTCCCATTTGCCTGTCATCCACTGCAGTTTGCCTATTCCATAATTATGGAGACTTCCCTTGCCTTAGTAACAGTTTTGATAATTTAGCAAAAGAAAACATTTAACATATTAACTGCCACATGAGTTGTATTTAACTCACACTAGTTTTGAGTCCAGGGCCTCATGAAGCATATGAAGACTCAATTCTGCAAAACAAATTCAGTAAGTATGTCGTGAGTCACATACAACTCAATTGGCATGCTGTGTAAAAATTGATTCTAGTGCCACGTGAGTTGCAATATAACTCACACACAGAAAACAATAAAAAATAACAAATTTTTCATTGAATTAGAAAGGATCATTTTCTTTTTGAAGTTTTTATTCTATTTTCATAATAAAACACAGTGGCCCCAGGGAAAAATTTTTTTTTCTAGAGTGGCAGTCAATGTGTTAAACCAATTTCATAGTCTGAGAAGAGAAAATGCCCCAGACTTCAAATAATTATGAATTTGGTAATAATAATCTTTCAATCATTTGCCTCTAAAGATTGCAAAATTACAAAAGGTGTTCTGCACAGAAGTATGATAAAAATATGCAGTTTCCTCCTCACTTTATTTTATTTCAAATCACTCCTGCTATCTCTGTTCAGAGCAAGTGGTTCTTGGTATTTCAAATTCCTTATGCTTGGGATTTATATATGTGAGTAACTAAGGAGTTAATGTTGTTTTATTTGAACATGTGAGCCTTGCTTATTCAATTTCTACTTCGTGGTCCAGCTCTTCCTATCACTCTTGTGTTCCACATCACCCCCACCCCATTTAAGACTCATGTATTATTCTACCTGACTCAAAGAAAGCATGTAATTTTCTAAAATTAAACACTATTTCATTTATTTTACATTCTCTTTTACAATAAATAAAAAGATACAGTTCAATTTAACATGATTTAAGTCTCTGAATCTTCCCATAATATAATCAAGTAACTATGTATTTTTGTCTTAGAAAATGGATCACAAAATAAGGTGGGGGAATTACTTACAGTGCCATGTCTTATATATTCTTGTTGAATTAGTATCAATATGATCATTTTACCCACTTAAAAACAATAAGTTGCCTGGAGCAATACTGCCCAATACCATAAGCACTAGTGACATGTAGCTATTTCAGTTTACCAGATGAAATACTTAGTAGAAGTATGTGCTGTGCAATCTTTAGACATTCTAAATATTAAAACATGAGTTTGTTGTTTGAAGTCAACAATTGGGCTGGATATCCTGTATTGTTATTTGCTAAATCTGGCAACCCCAGGCTATTTAAATTAAGATGAATTAAAATTAAATAAAATTAGAAATTCAGATTGTCAGTTGTACTAGCCATATGTCAAATACAATAGCCACATGGAGCATGTGGCCACTGCAGACACAGAACGTCTCCATCACTGCAGAGAGGTCCATGGAAAGCACTGGGAGAACACCTGAAATTCCCAAACCAAAGCTTAAGCCAAAAAAAAAAAAAAAAAATATATATATATATATATATTTATATGTGTGTGTGTGTATATACACACACACACATATACTTTTAAGAATAACAACATTCTTCCGAAGAACATTGGTATAGAATTTTAACATTTTAAAAATAAAATACGATAATATAATATGATAATTCTAAGCACTATTACTATTAATAATAATAATAGCCTTATATGCAGCAAGTGCTGTGCTACATGTCTTTAACCATATTCTCATATCATTTTCATTTGAATCTGATGACATAGGTGCTATTATTAGGTACATTTTATGCCTGTGAAGTTTGACACTCAAAGTAGTTCATTAACTTCCCCAAGGCTGAAGAGATACTAAGCGGCCCCAAGCGTGCAATCCCAGGCAGCTGACTCCAGACTCTAAGTTCTAAACCACTTCTCCCACCTGACATTGCTGAGAGTTTAAAAACTTTTAACATAGGATTTTACTCTGAGTACCGACAATCTTAACATTAGTAAATTTAAATTATATGTCATTTCTGTTAAAATAGGTGAGTGTTAAATAACCACAGAAATACCAGCTATAGAAAATATATAACTATGTTTTGAACAGTATAAAATTGCTTAGACAATCATGGCAAAGCTCTTTTCAATTGTTTTTAGAGCTTAATGGGAAAAATTAAAAATGATGACCAATGACAATTCTAAGGTGGCTATTCAAATAAAACGAAATCAGACTTCTTTTTCTCAGCATATGAAAGACATTTTAGAGGCAGAGGCAGTGCCCAAGGCACCATATCTCTGTGCCATTTTAGAGCTCCTGTCCAGGCAACCCTACCTCCAAAGGCCGTGGACCTGGTGCCAGAAAAATGGACTAGAAATTTCAACGACAGGAGGAATCCGCTAGGAATATAGAGAGGTCAGAGGCAGAGGCTGGCAGAAACGAGGCTCTTGGCCCAGGTGACACAACTGCATCACCTAATGAAAATGTCAGCAAAGTGCAGCAGACAAAAGTCTCCAAATGGAGGTCGCTGGGGAGGATGATGGTGCTGAGGAGAGGCACCAGGGCACATGCAGATGGAGCAGGAGGACAAACCGCACAGAACAAGAAGATCCAGCTGCAAGAGCTGAGGACGCTGCTCTGTCACGGCCTGAGCAGGAAAGTTGACCAGACAGCTCATTGGCTGGGCAGACTTTCTCTGTCGTCCCCTTGACGAGATCCAGAGAGAAGTCGCCCTGCCCGGAGTCGCGGCAGGGGAGTCTGCACCTGCTCTCCAGGAGTCCCATTCCTGATTCAGCCCGGGAAGCACCTGTCACCTTTCCCTCTGTCTCCCGTCCTTCAGCCACCTGGCCTTTGACCACTTTTTCCCTCCCTTCTGTCCTCCTCCTTACTCAGGTCCTGCTGCTTACACTTTGTGATGACAATTCTTAATGACTGATGTGGCATAATCCATAATCTTTGACCTTTTTTTTTGGTTTGTTTTCTTTTAGGATCTTAGTAACGAAAGAATCACACTGGCATTGAATTTTTGCAGTTGCTTTCTGAGAAATGAAATTAAAATACTTTGGTAATAGGTTGATCATTCCAAGAAATCTACCTTGGTCCTACAGACCTTTGCCAAAGCAGAATTTCAAGAGACTGTTGTTTGAGCCTAAACTGAAATTCTAAAAATAATAATATTAAAAGATTTAATTTAACAAAATCAGACATCTAATAGTCATTGCAGATATTTTTTACAATGGCTTTATTTGGAGAATTTTCAAATTCTCCCTGTGAACCTGAGAATGGGACAGTAGCACAAAGAAAAATACCGTTTTATTCTAGAAAAGGTCTGGAGATTCTTGCTATATGTAAGTGAATAAGTTATGGCACCTTTGAAAACATTCCAGGTCCTGCCTATCAGCTTGGTTTAATTTGTCTTCACTCCCTTTTGCAAATTAAAAACATCATCAAAAGTAACATGTCATAGAGATGGTATATATTTTATCATTTAAGTGATCAAACAATATAGCTCCCTGTAGATATATCTAAATCTTAACTTGTATATTTTGATGCAGTTATTATTTAAGTTTAGCATTTAAGTAGAAGTGAATAAGTTATTCAAAGAAAAGTTTCAGAAAGCAGCTAAACATATATTAATTACATTTTGCTGCTAAATGTTAGCTGATTTATTACTCATAGCAATCCTTAAAAGCAAGTCTTACTGTCCCTAATTTATTATTATAAATGAAGACTATGAGAAGAAGGGAGTTTAAAGAACTGTGTGAGACTTAGAACAAAGAAGAAACTGAACTGATATTCTAATCCACTTGTGCTATGTTCCAAAGTCCATACTTTGCCATTCTATTTTCTTTAAGTGTTAATGCAATCAAAACTTCAAAGAGAGTGTTCATGATGCAAAAAGAAAAGAAAAGAGATACAGTGCTTTGATGAGAGGGAAAGGATGTAAATTAGAGAATGTCATATTCTTAAAATGCAGTTCACAAATTCAATAGTATTTGAAAGTTTCCAGGACTTGACTTCCCCAGGGAGAATTCAATGTAGGACATCTGGAATGATAGGTTTTCTGTGTATTTTTTTCTGAGAAGTTTAAGTGGTTTTTGCTTTGTCTCCTGGGGAATTAGTGACTGATTCGAACTAAATAAAGCATTCAAAATTAAAGGTATTTTGATTAAGTGGAACAGATCAACTGTGTACACTGAGAATGCTCATCTTAAAATTTAGGAAATATAAACTAAATATGGAGTAATAGTTTTGCCTCAGGGTGGGGCAGAGTGCTAGTGGAAAGAAAAATATCCTTTGGACTAGTTTACCAAACACGCTCAGAACTAACGCTTTAAAGGAGTGTGGGACAATGGGTTGCATGCATCTCAGAATGGCGTCTTAACATAAGCACTGAATGCTGCAGTTGAGAGGATGAGAGGCAGAAATCTAATTATTCATGCTACAAACCCTCGTGGAGAGTTTCTAACAGCCACAAAGAAGGTATACTCATAAAAAGATGGTAAGAATATAGGTCACTCATGCATTCTTACAGTGATATGGAAAATCCACTTAGCTTTACATAAATTTGAGGCAAGAATTTATTATCATTTATGGGTTGAATTGTGTCCCCCCAAAATGTATATGTTGAAGTACCTCAGAATTTGAACTTATCCTGCAAATTCAATTAGTCAAGTTAGGATGGGGTCATATTAGAATAGGGTGGGCCCATTAATACAATATGGTGTCATTATAAAAGGGGAAATTTGGACTCAGATGCACACACAGTGAGAACCCCAAGAGAAGGTGAAGGCAGAGATCGGGGATGCTTCCACAAGCCAAGGGATGCCAAAGACTGCCAGAAAATGGCCAGAAGCTAGGAGAGAAGAATAGAACATATTTTCCCTCACAACCTCAGAAGGAACCAACCCTGCTAACACCTTGATCTTGGACTTGTCAGACTTCAGAACTGTGAGACAATAAATTTCTTTTGTTCAAGCCACTTAGTTTGTGGTACTTTGTTATAGCAGCCCTAGGAAACTAATAAGATATCCCAAGATGTAGTTTATTTCTGATTATCTATAGGGACTGAATCAGATTATAAAGGTATGGCCCACAACCCTTTGCATTTAAGATCAAAAATCAAAGTAAAAAGAAGAAGTCATCTTCCAACTCACATGAACACAATTCAGTTTTTCTTAACCAAATTTTTTCAAAGTCAAAGCATACAGCAACAATATTCATTAGCAAATGAATATTGACAAAGGCAAGTATGTGAAATCCATTTATGCTGCACTGTACAATTTATTCTCAAATACTGTAAATTAATGCTATGCTTTGTTCTATGGTTTTATGATATATTCCCCTAGTGAAAATTTAATAAAGATTATATGAATAAATAAAAACATGGGCAAAGAGATCCTAAACAAGATTTTGTAAAAACAAATCATAAAGTACAAAAAAAAAATAGGTATATGAATAAAACAAACATGTGCAAAGAGATTTGAAACAAGATTTGGTAAAGATGTATGTTTTTTGAAAAACTGTTTAAACTGGAATACTCTAAACCCTCCATTATTTGTGGAACAACTGAGGACAAGACATATCATACTGATCTTTTTTATCTTCAACTGTAACAACACATATTAATATATTGTTCTTTTTCAATAAATGTTTCTCAAATCTCTAAAGAAACAAATGAAGTAAAATAAAATCTTATGGACATATGAACATACCACCCACCACATTTGCTATAATTATTTACATAAAAGAGAGATGAGTGGAGACATATTGAGATTTATAGATAATTCATATTACATAAAATTATTCATTTGATGACTTTGAATAGGAAAAGTTCAAAAATAAGTTAAGAGCCTAATTCACCCCCCTGTAAATTAGACTCTAGTGAGAATGGGTTGTAGTCAATGCCAATTTTCTGCTACCTCTCTTTGGCCAACATCCGTTCGGGTATTCTTTGGGATACCTGAATTTATTACGTATAAAGTGTAATAGTATGTTTTTTCAAGTATTGGTATTGTGTGGAAAAATTGATTCGGTAAAGCAATATATTGGTCATTACATTTTGATACAAATATATAATGTAGCCAAACACAAACTTTTTTCCATTTAAAATCTCAATTTTCTTGAGAAATTAAAGCTAAATTGATTTTGTAGTATGCCAATCTGGCCCAGCTTGAAGCAATCTAGAAATTACTTTAATTCTGGCTATTTGTGGATTAAAATACTACACTTGCTGCTAAAGAAACCCAAACTATGTGATTCTTAATTGTTTCTTCTGTGGTCTCAATTATAATCAAATAAAAATGGGAATCCGAAGCCAAACTAACCATTATAAGTAAAAATTTTCTCATAAACCTTGAAGAAGAACTGTGCAGCTGACATATTTAAAAATAATCTTCTTAATTTGGCATATATTTATGGCTATGCCAAAGTAACAACATCTACTTACTATGGATGTAAGCTAGAAATCCACTCATTCACTGTGTGCCTGAATAACTAAACAAGCAGTAGCAGTTATTAGATAAACTTAAATAAAATTTCTTAGTTTATATAGAAAAGAACAGTAAATTTCTAGAATAAACAAAATGGGGGAAACATTTCCAATGACAGTTACGTGGAATCTCTGTTGTGCTTATTCTGTGAAGTAAAGTTGTTTTTTGAAAATCATTTTTCTTTTTTTTTTCTTTATTATGGTGGCAAAAGGAGCATTAGTTGAACCTAGTTCTTCACCATTGCTCATATGGTACTTCCCACCATATCACCATTCTAATTGCCACTGGACTTTGACCGTATAAATGTATTATAATATGTTTCCCAGAAAAAAAAAAGATGTCATAAATATAAACACTGAGTAGAAGGCAATCCAGTCTCAGAAATGCTAAGATGTGACTCAGATTCAAAAGCCCTGGTCTTTTCTAAGTACTGGGCTAGTTGTTTCGCACACTTATCCCATGGGTTCATCACAATATCCTGTTAGGTAAAAATTATCACCTTCATTTTACTGAGGGAGGAACTCGAGAATGATTAAAGCACACACGTAAGGTCACAGCAGTGGTGGAGGGAACGGTGATCACACCGCCCGACTTCTTTGTACTTCACCATCAACAAGACAGAAATATATGGAGAAAGGCTTTTTGCTAAAGGCAGAAGAATTACCGCATGTAATAACCTGCAGCAGGGAGCAGCACTTGTTAAAACACGGACGAGGGATTTTTCAAACAGTTGTTGAAGTTGGACAGGATTAAGAGACGCTGGAGATACTGTCTAATCCTACCAGCTCAAGGACTGAACTCCTCCGCCTCAGTCCTTTTAAAATTGATTGTCAGGTTATCTTTCATTTTCTGCTTCCTCCGTAAGCTCCACACTCTTCTACCCACTTCATGAATTCATTTTTTCCTGGATCTCCCTTTGCTCTTAATTTGGCAATTTCATAAATTAAGGAAAGGCAGACTACATTTGCTTCCAGTTTATATATATTTCATTATTCAAGCCAAAATCAATCGTGAAGCCAATGACTGGTTTGCATGGGAATGAATCCCTGAAAATTCTAATGTATTTAATTTTGGGGGGGATGGGAGCGGGAATCTGCATATAACAGAGACTGGGACCCACAAACTAAGACTTTAGATACCACCAAATTACCAACAACTTATCTATGTTTGTGACACACTGATTTTGTCGCTTTTTAAAATTTTCTTGCTCAAGTCTCAGACTGAATTTTAATTACACCGAAATAGTCCTGATTTCTTCAGCAGAAATAAAAACACAAAAGCAATACTACACATATCAATCTTTACTTAGAAAATAGTTTTATTTTCCCCCCTCTGAAACTTCTGTAAATCTATAACATTATATTGAAGTCAGTTCTGGTTATAGATTGCAGCTCCCACATGAACTTGAACTTTGAGGACACTCCTTATGCTCCAAGCCTCAGTTTCCTCGCATATGATATACAACCAATAACTACCTTCAATATAGAAGGAAATGAAAATACAAAAAGCACCTGCCATATGCCTTAAAGTCAGAGAAAAAGTAGTGCATTCTGGATAGTTGGCAGGAGACAGCCACCATGAATTTAGATGTGTAAGTAAGGTAAGATACTTTTTATACCATAACTTTACCTTTTTAGAAAACCATAGGCATTAAAACAAACAAACACAGCAGGTTATGATCACCTTGGCACAGGAGAACATTCAGTGACTCTCCTCTCATATATTTTCTTAACTAACTTTAGTGGCAGATTCATGGCTCTGTACCCAAAATAATTTTGCTTATTCCTTCCTTCTAAGGCATCTGCCTAATTTCATTTGTTTGCACTTGTTCAAAGTCCAAAATGAGCTCTTCCTTTAAATACAGAGATTTTAACTGGGCTTTTGAACGCTAAATATAACACAGGTAGATAATAAATGAGCAATCAATAGCGTTCTCCTGGGTTCTAGATGAGAACTCTTTCCATTACACCACGTATCCTTGGTTTGTTATTCCCGCGCTCCTCTGATAAATTGTTTCACTTAGGAAGCCTATACAATTAAGCACACCTTTACCAAAAGCATGAATAAGATGTAGTTTTCAACACACTGCCTGCTCCAATAATTTTTTAGTCAAATTAATTAGTGCAACTTTATGGTGGAAAATATGAGATAGGTTTGTTCATGTATAAATTCTTCTTAATACGAGCCTTTACCAGTTAGTCATGGTTGAAATCTGTGAGACTTAAAGCAAAGGGGGGCTAAAGACTGGCTCTAGTGAAAGATACACTACGTACACTTTAAATTCTAAAGTTTCCAACACTTCGGAAATGTTAATCACGTTGGACATTCATTCAATAAGGGGTGATTCAAAATCTGTTTTCCATTTCTCAGCTGAAAGCCTCACACAATGGAAAACATAGGCAAGAGAGGGTCATATAAACTAAGGACTTGGGGCTCAAGCACACTCAGTTTTAAATACCAGCTCTACCAGTTAGTCGTAAGGGGGAAAATTACTTCTCATCTCCAGGCCTTCGAGAGTGTGTGTGTGTGTAGTTATTTCTGTGTGTGTGTACAACACGGAAATATCAGAATTAATGGTTGTTTATAGAAATATTGAGGATTTAAATTAGATGATGTATATGTAAAAGAACCAGCAGTATTTGCTATACAAAAACGCTAAATAAATAGCAGCTATTATTTAATTTTTCTAATTTACCTGGTGTTTATATTTGGAATCATTTTCATATCTTGCATGATATTTATTTCTCTAATTGGCATCGCTTTTGTATGTTATATATTGTGTCCTTGCCTGCACCCTACCCCACACACTTACTCCTATACCCACACACATGCTTTCTCTTCCTCACTCTCCCCTCCTCTATAACCTGCTTTCTTTTTTATTTCTTTTTTATTTGTGTGGTCAAAAGGTGGTATGAACAATGATCAATCATAAGGCATGACTAAGAAATAAAGAGTTTGGTACATTAAGGTACTTTGTGAGTTTCAGACAATTATTTAGAGAGTATCTAAATAATGATTTCATAGAATGTAAGTTACTGCCTAAGGCCACATACCAAGGCTATGGAAACTAAAATAGGAAATACAACAACTAAATGCCTAATTTATAAGTATCTAAGATATCAACAGAATTACTATTCCACAGGACACATATTTATAAAAGACTTCTGATATGTTTTATTTGAATCTACTAAATGATTCTTAATAGCATTGGATTTGTGAAGAATACCTTATATGAAGATACTAATTTACCAGGTATATCATTTATGTGAGAAAAAAATCAATTCCAAGCATTGGAATTAGCGACTTGAAATGAACTTTCACCCAAAACATTAATTTATAATCTTGCATTTATAGGTCAACATGGATAATTTTACTTTGAACTTGATACCTTAATGTTATAAAAGTTTATTTGTATTAAACAATATTGGGCTATGTCTTTCACCTATAATTAGTTTCCTACATTAAGCATTTTCATTTTTAGCCTTATGTTAAATAATACTAATTAAAATTTCTGTTCTGGAAATCATATTGGTTTTAAATGCCTTTTATTTATCAAGTAAGCTCTCTACCAAAATGTCTACTGAGAAAGAAAACAGGAGATTTCATTTTTTCCATAATATCTATACATACATATACATACATATAAAAAGTAAAAGGAATCATTACTTACAAATTATTAAAAATTAAAGTAGCACTTGAACTGAAAACCTGTTTTCCTTTGCTTTTCATTCTTCTCTCTAACATTTTTTTACTTATACTCTTTCAAACTTCTTTTTGCAAACAACTCCATTCTTCTCTAAACTATCTTTCGCATAGGAGCAAATTTATAATCTCAAAATACAAAATATATGGGGAAAAGTTCTCTTCATCTCTGATCCCCATCTATCCATTTTTCCAGTTTTCAGTGTATATGACACATATGCAAACCAATCCTGTATAGCCCCATCTTTTTTATGTAAATTGTATAAACAAACACCACACACTGTTCTGCATTTTATTTGTGTTTTGCTTTTCTTAGCAATTCCTTATGGAAATCTCTTCATGTCATTTGAAAAAGACCATCCTCATTGGTTTTTTTAAATAGAAATTACTATTCCATTATATAAAGTTATCATAATTTATTTAACCAGTCTCCTGGTGATAGAAATTTAAGTTGTCTCCTACCTTTTGTTATTACAGAAAAGTAATGTAATAAATATTCTTGGGGATATGTAATTCTCAAATGTGCTAGCATGTCCCAAGGGATATATACTGTCTAAATTCAGGAAGAACTGCCAAATTACCCTCCAAAGTACTTGTGCCAATTGACACATCCAACAGCAATTCTAACCTACACTTTTTTCTTCTATTTCCTATCTTGTGCCCCTGTTTCAGCCAGGGAAGATTCTCTAACTGGTCATCATAATACTAACTAGTGTCAATTTCTGTCTTCAGAGGCTATTTCCTTTACCCACAGCTGTCTCCCACCTACTCTCTATATAAAACCATTACAGTACCCTATATAAAACAGTACCCTACATTAAATCAGCATATACTCTCTACTGAATGCTTATTTATTTGCTTCATGATTAATATCTTTCTAAAAACATTTTTAAAAATGTAAAATATCATTCTCTAAGCTCAAGACTATAAACTTGTTTCCCTTTCACCCATAGTGACTAGGATTTTCAGTTAGACACAACAATATGCAGAATAAGAACTGCATTTACCCAACTCCCTTAGAGCTCAAATGGCCCTGAGTCTAATGAGATATGATCCAAACTGTATCCAACTTCTGGGGCTCATCTACAAAGGGAAAGTGTACCTCTCCTTTTTCTTTCTGTCAGCTATAATACTGACACAGAGGTGATAGACATCTAGGATCGTGAGCATTTGGGATGTCAGAGCAATAAGGTTGTAGAAGCTCAGGATTCTGATGATCTCATAGAATAAAATTGCCTTAACAGCTTAGATTTTTACAAGAGAGAGAAAAAAATGAAGAATTCTATCTTACTTAAGGAGTCTGTCATTTTAGGTCTCCATCATTCACAGCTCAACCTATACCATAACGAATATTCTTTCTTTAGTATATGCAGATGCAAAACACTGTTCATTCAATTGGGAAGTGAAGAATTATTGTTAAAATTTTATGGAAATAATGTTAATGTGACCTTTTTGGTTTGGAATAATACTGATTTTTGTCCTCCTAAGCCAATAATCATTGAATCCCCCTCAAATAAATGTCATTATACTCAATGCAAGAAAGAGAGAAGCTACTTGGAGAAGACGCATTACTGAGAATTGGGCTCTGTTTTGTTAGAGAGGAGTAGAGAGAAGGAAAAATATCACAGAGGACAGAGCCTTGATTAGAAGATGGGTATTCCATAGTATAAAACACAATTATTCTGAATTGTCTTAGAAAAATTTTTATTCCTAGATGACAATTCTAAAACAGGCAACTGAAAGGTCACGATTCCTCCAGCCACACTTACATTGTACAAAAACTCCCATGGACTGTGCAGGTATGCTGTTTTAGCATAAGGGAAGGAAAAACAGGGGGAGGCAGACTTGGAAAATCTTCATTTTTTTCTATATGCAACTGCAACCAGTATTCACTAATATTCAGCATAGTACTGGGAGTATTAGCAAACACAATCAGACAAGAAAAGGAAATAAAAGGCATCCAAATCAGTAAGAAACAAAGAAGTCAAATTGTCTCTATTTGCAGATGATACAATCCTGTATGTAGAAAACCCCGAAATTTCCATTAAAAACTTTTAGAACAAATAAATTCAGTAAAGTTTCAGAATACAAAATCAACATACAAAAGCCAGCAGCATTTCTATATACAAATAATGACCTAGCTAAAAAAGAAATCAAGAAAACAATCCCATTTATGATAGCAACAACAAAAAATTAAATAATTAGGAATAAAGTTAAATAAGGAGGTGAAAGATTTGCACCCTGAAAACCATAAAATATTGCTGAAAAAATTAAAGAAGACCCAAATAAATGGGGAGATATCCCATGTTCATGCATCAGAAGAAATAATAGTATTAAAATGTGTATACTACCCAAAACAATATATAGATTTAACACAATTTCTATCAAAACTCCAAAGGCATTCTTCACAGATATAGAAAAAAATCCAAAAATTTGTATGGGACTACAAAACACCCTGAATAGACAAAGCAATATTGAAAAAGAAAAGTAAAATTGAAGGCATCACAATTCCTGATTTAAAATTATATCACAAAGCTATGGTATTCAAAACCATATGAGAATGGTGTAAAAACAGAAGCACAGACCAATGGAACAGAATAGAAAGCCCATAAATAAATCCAAACAAACACTATCAATTAATTTTTGACAAGGACACCAAAAGGATGCAATGCAGAAAGGATAGTCTCTTCAATTAGTGGTGCTTGGCAAACTGGATTTTCGCATGCAAAAGAATGAAATGGGCCCCTTCTTTTACACAATACTCAAAAATCAACTCAAAATGGAAAATAAACCTAAATGTAAGACCTGAAGCCATAATGGAATTTTGGTATCAGACAGATGTGATCTGAATTATGGTTCCTTCACTTACTATCTAAAGGAAATTAGCACATTTACTAAATTTTCTTAACTTTTAGTTTCACACTGTAAAAAATAATGTTGTAAGCAGCAACTACTATAATCAGTATAAGGAATGGAAAGTTTAAATATTTCTGTTCCAAAGCTTATTATGAAAATGTCTTGTCTCCACTCTTCTGGCTCAGCAGTCTTGCTTCTCAGAGGCAAGCACTATCACCTGATTCAGTTGCTCCTTTTGTATCTAAATTTATATCTCTAAAAAAATAGTTCATATATAATTAATTCTTTATGTATTTTAGTGTTTGTGCTGCTGTTCAGTTGTGGTGGATGGATGGGTAGTCAGCCCCGCCACTCTTCCTGTTCACCTGCCTCTTACCAGCTCATTTCCTCTCTTCCCCAGATAATTATTTTACATCAATATCTTAGTTATATTACTAATTAGCTTGTACATTTTATGACTCCATAAATATTGTTTTCTGCTGGACTCAAACATTGTAATGTGTATTTATTCTTTATACAAATTTTGTTTTTCTTAAAGTTAACAAATGCTTTATATTTCTACGTTTGCTTAATTTTTTTTTACATATGTATTGTGAAAACAATTCAAAAATACTGTAAAAGCCTTATATCAATTTGAATCCACATATTTTCAAATACATCATAAAACCCATACATTTTATTTTCTCTTAAACTTAGTTTTTTGGAGTCTTTCATTCTGGAGCTTTTCTAGACATGCCACATGGGGAACCTCTCTTTCCTGACTTCTCTGTTAAAGCCCTTGCTCCCTTGTTCTCTTGCTTTTCTTTCGTGGCACACACTTTCTGTAGTTTTGTGATGAATATTAAAAGGAAGGTAAACATTTTTTGAGACTTTTACGTGGTCAAAAATGTCTTTTTTCCCTCTCACTCTTACTAATAGTTTGACTGGCTGTAGAATGTCAGTAAAAAATAATTTCCCTCTAGAAATATAAAGGCATTGCCCTCTGTCTTCCAGAGTCCAGTGTTGTTCTTAATGCATTTAATCAAATATGATGCATTTGCATACACCTTTTTCTTTTTAGAAATTTTTGGTCCTTGATATTATGTTTGGTGTATGAAATTTTGTGGTGATGGACATTAGTGTGAGTTTCCCACTCCCCAATCGTTCTGGTTGCTTCGTGGTCCTTTTAATCTGAAGATTTGTGTTTCCCAAATCTAAAATATGTTATTGAATTATTTCTTTCTTTGATAACATTCCATTTATTTTCTTTTGTTTTCTCTTCCTGGAATTCCTAATAGTTAGATCTAAGACTTCCCAGATAATTTTCTCTCATTTAACAATCTTTTCTGTACCAATATCTATCTTTTTTGTTTTCATTATATTTTGGGGAAATTTCTTCAACTTTAGATTAAAATTCTTTTGTTAAATTTTTTCAGTTTTTTTTTTAACTTCCAAGAATTATTTTCTAGTTCTCTGGCAATGTATTTTACATACTATCCTATTCTTATCTCATAATGCATAATGCATATCATAAGATAGTCTATATCTTGAATTAGCTGTACTTATTGTAAGACTCTAAGATTTTGGTGTCACTATGTCTTTTGTTTGGAATTACTGGATTTATCCTTAAAAGAATCCTATAATCTTCAAATAATTGGAAATATTTGCATGGCTACTAGCATTCTCAGGTAAGATCATAAGAGGACAGGGAACCCTACCTATCACTGTACAGAATGTGATATCCTTGTTTTGTTTTTAATTCTAAACTTTGCCTTAGAATTGAGATGCCTTGAGTCCCAATTTTTCTAGCTCATTTACTCAAGAGAATAAATTGGGTGGGGGAGTGGGGAAGAAAAGAAAGAATGCTCCCTGACTGTGTAGGACCTTACTTGTGGAGCTCACTATTAGGCAAACAGAATTTCAATCAGTCTTTCTATGATTAGTCTCACGTCTGGCCTATATAACTTATGGAAATTGGTTCTTCTTCCACATTCTGAACCTCCTTGTCTCTATTATGTGTCAGAATTTAAATACATTCTCTCTCATTTATACTTTATATCAGGCATATTAAAGAAGTATACATATTACTCCCTATGATATACAAGGAAATAGAAGTATTCCCAAGTATAGAGGTGTTTCTCAAGACACAGAGAAGTATTCTCAAGACACCATAAATGGGTAGTGGCAAGATCCAAACCCAGCCTTGTCCAACCAGGAAGTTTATACTATTAACGTCTATATAGTACCACCTCCCTCACAAGAATGTAGTACAGATATGTCTTACCATAATGGGCTACTAATGCATGATGCAGTCATTGCTGAGGGTTTTTAAAAGAAATTTGAATTTAAATAAAGTCAAACCTCTAACCATTTACTGTAGTTAGCCCCAGCAAAGTACTTGTGAGATAGGAATGCACATAGGAGTATGTACTTTTGAAATATTGGCAGATTATGTAGCCTAATGGAATGAGCTATAAAAGGTTCATATGCCAAGTCTACAAGAGGATAGTTTATATATATATATATATACACACACACACACATATAAAAAATACATACGCACATGCATATATATACACATACACACATATTTACACTTATAATCCAAATTGTACCATGTTTACACAGTGATGCATAAGTATAAAACAACATAGAATTTGTCATTGATCATAAAAACATTATTAGGCATAAACAAAATACTGGCTTAGGAAGAAACACAGTAAGAAAGTAATATAATTATTCCTTACAATTTGTTCCAAAACCAGGGCCCATAACATTAAAAAAAAAGCTTGAATTAGCTACCAACCTCGGCTGAGGACAAAACAGAACAATTATGCCTTTCAGCATAAGAAAATATAAACAGATGCTCTAGTGAACACAGTGTGCAAAACTTGGGAGGCTTTGCTTTTATTATTCATTTTTTCCATTGACAGCTCACATTTAGTCATAGATTTGTAGCCATGAGAGAGGACTTAACTAGTTATTTTTCTAGCTGTTACACTCTGCAGATATGTAAGAGAAAGAGAGAGAACAGAGGCTTAGTGGTGCAGTGGCTTAAAGCACTGAAGGACCTGCCGAGAGCTTAACTCAACAAGGAGTGACAGTTTTATCTCCAGCATCATCAGTAACTATAACCTAGACATCTGCATAAAAGACAAGTTATTCAGCTTAAGTACAGATTTTCAACATTCTGCTAAACTGCAAAGAAAGACAAAGGTGGATGCCTACAGTATTCTGGAACAATAGAATTCAATCTTTGGTGGCAATAAAATACCTGAAAAATGCATTCCCCTGGCTCCCCATGTGAAGGGGAAAGTCAACTATCAGAAACGTAACCAGAACTCTGATCCCTTCCAGACGTTATAAGTTTCCTCGTTGACTTTATATTTCTGTTTCCTAGGAATACATGTTATGTAAAATATATGGACAAGCAGCTCAGCAAGACAGATTATGTCGGCAGTTATTTCACTAAGCCTAATAACACTTCATATTATATTTAGATTTCTCATGTGCACTCCTTTTAAGTAGATGAGTTTTATCCTAAAATGATTTTATTATCACGTCTATTTCTTCATGCCTAATCTGCCAGTTCCCCACCCCAAAAATTGTTCTCAATGCAAATTTAAATGTAGCATTAGATGCAGTCCATTTCATTTGGTAACTTGAAAAAAGGTTAGTCCTGAGCAAATAGTGTCATCCAGAAAAGCAAAAGAATGGATTTTTTTAAATGGAGGGAGTATAACCCAGTCCTCACTCACATGGAGAAGGCTGTACTAGAATGGGTGGATATCCTCAGGTTGTTTCAATGATTAGCTGTACTGATCATCTTCAATACCTCAACTTCGAACTTCCTATCTTCTAATTTAAAATATCAGCAAGAAACTATTTTCTCTTAATAGTCCAAACTCATTAGTAGTTGAACGCAATTGCTTAATGGTTTAACATATACAGGGATAGGATTATGCCACCAGCTTTCAGATTAAGAATGCTCATATGATATTGTGTCATGTGGCCATTCAGGTAGACTAACATAAACCTAATAATCTGGAAAATTTTAATTTCTTTCTTGAGTCATAAAAATGATGCATCCAATAGCAGTGGTAAAGGCATTTAATAAGAATTTATATATAATAGAACTTTTTTCTTATTTTTGGTTGCTTCATTTCAGAACCTCCTGTTCATGTTTGCAAAGTCTCCTATCTCCTATAGACTTCAACTTACAACTGAAATGAAAATTCCAGATACTCCCTTTTCTGTCCTGTCCCATAGCTAGGGCACAGGCATATGACTTAGGTTCTGCCAACCACAAGCACTCACTCCCTACTGAATAGGAAATTACTGATGCAAAGCAGAAGGGAATACGTAGACCAGTTCTAGTGAGAGTGTGCGGAGGCAGGGCATCCACTGTCCCCCAGCTGGTGACGGTGTTCTCTCCATCCGCCTCGATATTTGGGGGATAGATTTCATTGTTCATAGCTATATAGCCTTCAAGCTGGGTTAGCTGGCTTTCTCAGATTTTCTATTAGCTACCTAAGAGACTTAAATGCATTTTACCTTTCTACCTAAATTAGCCAATGTCTTTTGCTTGCAAACAAGAACTCTTACTGATACTCTATGTTTCCTGTTTGCACTAATTTTCAGCTTTGGGACTTCTAGACCAAAAAGACATACAGGGATCCCTGGTTTTGAAAATGCCTGTTATACTCATATAAATAATTATAATCACCCCCAAATTGTTTGCATGGATAGGTGTACGTGTTTTCTGAATGGCAGTAAGAAAGGAATAAATAGAGTCAATTTGCTATCTAGAAAATGCTCATATAATAATTTACCTCAAGATAATAGCAGGGACCTTTGAAAGTCATGATGAAATTTGCATCTAGGGAACAGTCTACCCTTAGGTAAAAATCCATTGCTCACATTTTTCTCCGTTATGTCTGTAATTGGGGACTCCTGCAAGGGGAAAAAAAGTGACTCTTGTTTGAGAGCACAACTACCCCTTAAAGTCACCTTTTTTCTTTTTGGCCATTATTCTATTTTATGGATGCTCCCTCAGTTACTTATTTTATGCTTCTACCTGATCTCCTGAAATAGTCTCTATTTCTAAAAAACGCACTGTCATGAACTTTGGCTATAGACACCAAATAATTGTTGAAGAGAAGGAACCACTAAGTCGCAGTCTTTGCCTTCAAGAATCCCATACTATAACCTCTGGGTTAGGATTAGTACACAAATAATACTAATAAAAGACAAGCTATAATTATCTTAAATGAGATATAGGCCAAGTGTCACTGAGGTTTAAAGAAATAAGTTCTCACTATTTTTTAAAATCATGAATAAATCATGGATATTACTCCAAAGAGTTTAAAAATAAGCTATTGTTGAAACAATTTCAACTATCAATTTGACCCCACAATTTCACCACCAACTGATTACTTTATACCACTTTTTCTTGTTTTCATTTTAGAAAAGTTTTCATTTTCAAAGTAAAATGTATTTATCAATAAATAATACATTTTTCCATTTATATTTACCAGAAATACATAATAAGCAGGGCTGTTGGGGTAACATAAAATAAATTGCATACCAAAACCAGGTAACAACCACAACAATAATACTAACAATCGTAATTTAAAGTAAAAAATAACTAAATCAAAATCCAAAAAGCCCTGTAATACTTTAGATTATATGTTCCAGCTTTGTTGAAAGGGATCTCATTTGCTTTATGAAATATTAAAAATAAAGTAGGGAAGAGTCCACAAACACCACTTCCAAGGACTCAGAGCCACATGATATATGGATTAGGATGTCAGTTCAATTCCATCAAGACATATACCTATGTATATTATGATATAAAACAGGTTGGTATAAGTAAAGTTTATATGGCAGGAGGAGAAATGAGGCTGGGGCATTTGTTCATGTGCATCCAGCATTGTCCAAGGATCTGAGCTGGCTGTCTGGTTACCAAGCAAGGTGTGCTCCGCAGTGAAAATGGGGGTAATTCATGACAGTCTCTGGCAGGCCTCCAGATCAAACGAATCTAAAAGCTTTCAACTCTGATTGCATGCTAGCCAAGCAGCTGTGTGACCATGAATGTGCTTCACAAGGGAACTAGTTCTGGAAAGGAAGTTGTCTAGATGGCAACTCTATCAATGTAGTCACCAAGAAGATACCTCCTTTTACAGTAAAATTCTGGTTTATCAGTCCCTTGTGAAGTTGGTTTCCAATAGTCAGCAACTAGAGTTGCATCAATAGTCTTAATGTGCATATGGATTTTAGGAACTCTTCTAAGACATTTTACCTTTTAGGAGGCACAGACTAAATATTCAACAAATCATTCCCCACACAATTTAATATAATTACAACAAATAAGTACAAGATAGCGATCTCAACCAGTTGTTGGCAGTATACCATGGCACATCTCCCCACATTCATGGTCTATTCCATAGCTCTCAGTCACAAATATAGAATATTTCTAACAGACTGTTAGCCAGACCCCAGATGTGCTTGAAAAGGACTCAGCATAAGTACTAATACATGCACCTGTATCTACACTGCAGCCATACCAAACCTCTTGGGTATCTACTCCTGTTCAAAGAGTTGGCAACAACGGCCCATTAGCAACAGAAACCAAAGCCCTCAGATTGGCTCGTTCTTGGTAAGACATTCTCATCCTCACCACAAGCCTCATTATGGTCACCTGTCGCTCATTGTCACCACCACCCATCATCATCACGGCTCGGTGCTCACAGTTAACGACAGACAGAGATTTTCAAAGCCCAAAAAGAATCTCCAGGAAACCAGATGTTCTAGATTAGAGCTCTCTTTCAACTAACTATTCAAAAAATATTTGTTTAATCTCCTATGTAGTGAAAAATTATGGCTTTGCTCCCAAATGAGCTGAAGTGCAGTGCTGCCCAGCAGCATTGTCTGCAACAATGGAAATGCTCTCTGTCTGCAATGCCCAATATGGAAGCCTTTGCCCACATGTGGCTTTTGAGCACATGAAATATGGCTATTGCAAATAAGAAAATGAACTTTTAAATTTTATTTAATTTTAATTAATTTACATTGAAATTTAAAGAACCAAACAGGCTAATGGCTACTGCCTTGGATAATGCAGGTTTAGTGGACCATTGCAAAGGTGGTTATTTTTGAGAGAATCACAAAATATTTCTCATTTCATCATTTCCCACTCTTTCAACCTTGCTGTTTAGGATATGAAGGAAATGCTTCTTTTATAAATTCATTTTTCACAATGAAACAATTGGAGTATTACCATCAGAAAATGAACACAATATTTTTTTCTTCACCAATTCATTCTATTTGGTTTATAAATAATACTATAAAAGGGAAGTTTACTATAGAAGAGAAAATACATGTATATGGAATCTTCATTATTAATTTAGTGCCTGTTCCTGTGATGATATCTTCACTGGGATTCAATAATTTAGTCAAATCTGGCAGGCACAGGCTCCCAATGGAAGGGAGATGAGTAGGGTATCAGTTATTCCAAGTGGCTTCACAGACAACCCAAGTTTGGTTTTTTTGTTTTGTTTTTGTTTGTTTGTTTCTTTTGGTATAAAGTTAAATTGTTTCCACACAGCATCAATGTGGTTCTATATAAATCAGTATGAACACTTCCCTCTGGCATATACCTTAATACACGGGCCAGTTGTGTGTGTGTGTGTGTGTGTACACATATATACATACTATAGATAGATATCCTAGTTTTTATGTGTGATTCTTATTTGCTTGAGAATGATTGAGTATAGGTATTAGTAACCATTTTATGAAAGACTACCTCAAATAATGTTTATTTATTCTCTACTTTCTTTATCCCTCTAAATAACGTGATTTCTCCTTTTTATGAAATGCTCAGAAAAAGCACACAGATATATTTTAATTGTTATTTATTTAACTTATTTCCTCACTACATTCTAAGCAACTTGAGAGAAGAGCTTGTGTCTTGCATGTTATTATGTTACCTACAGGGACTTTTTAAAAGAGTGCCCTTCTTCCAGTAGTTATTCTAGAAATGTTTATGGAATTGAATTATGTATCATATTGTGATATTATTCTAAACTCATAATCCTTATTCTTTCATAGAGTTCTCTTTATCCTAGTATGAAGTGGATGCATTCATGAAGAGGCAGTCAGTCATATAAAGTACCCGGAAAATCAACGGCTTTCCTTATCACCTTGGGGATATCTATGTCCCATATGGGTTTGTAACAGCTTGTATAATAGGAAAAAAAGTATCTTATTAGTCTATGACAAACCCTAGGGTATTCAGCAGCAATTTTAAACAGCATTTTTGGCACTACTTCTGAATACTGCTTCCTATAGAAACAGAAGGAGAGACAGGTTCAGAGAATACATTTCGCTGTAGCTATTGGTCCTGTTTTTTAATCCCAGTTAATAGGAAACATGTGCTTGTAACAATATACTACTTCTAATAAAAACAGTACCTGACGGCTGCTGCTGAAATCTGAATATATTGATATGAGGCAACTTTAGATCCTTTTCAGAGAAAGAGAAACAGGTTTTTATACGTACTAACTAAAATCACATGAAGACCCCAGCACAAATACACAAACATGGCTCTACTTATATCAGATCCTTCCATACCAAAAAATAGAAATAACTTTTAAATTTTTACCTTAAATTATCTCTTAATCCTATATTAAACACACACATTATAAATTATGCCTCAATTTGGTAATAAGAATCTAAAAAAATTGTCCAAATGGGCCAGTGACTTCACTACACTCTAATGTTTACATTTGATTTTGGAGAAATCTTGATGCCTATATTCTTCCTTTTTCTGCTCTCTCCTAGAGGAGATATTAATAAACAGTGGCATTCCCTTAAAGGATTCAAAAACCAGAAGGCATGAACTCAAAACAAACAGACGGTAATAATAGCAATAAAACAGAGGCCAGGGCAATACACAGCCTAAAAAAGACGCTGGACGTGAACCATAAACACAAACTGAATTCTGAGATTCTGAATTAAGCTGAGATTCAGCATGACGCACAGAGGCCTAAAGAGCCATAGAAATTAATTGTGAATGTCCTTTTTTCAAGATTTGATTAAAAAGTAGAAGAGATAACACAGGATCGTACAGACGTAGGAAAGCAGAAACATAAACTATGAAGCACAGCCCCAGCTTCAATTCAGGGAGGAGAGTCTTGCCAGATGGTGGACTGCTATACTTATAATTTTACTGTGGCAAGCGCTAGAAGGATAAAAACAAAAAAATGAAAGCACTGAAATGTCACGCAGTGCGAAAGGCGTGTATGAAAGGTACAGAGCTGTCTTTCAGCAGACATTCTACAAAAGCTTTTCAAATTGTTGCCTCATAACAGCTGCAATGGCTTGATTCCCTAAATTCAAAAGACTTTCTCTTGTATGCTATCAAAGACAGAAGCTGACTTCGCTAACCCATAAACAAAACCGACACTGAGTCTTAAGGTCCACCCATGCTTCATTTCCATCTGTCTGGAGATGGACTGTGTCCAGCATATTAACCTGACACGGAGGAGTGAGCCCTTTTACTCTGCTCCAGGACAGGGCATTCAGAGCTGCAGTGTCCCTGCAGCTCCAGAGAACACCTTCCTGACCCAGATCTTCTGGTCAAAACCACATTCCCACATAAGGGACAACTACTGCAAAGCATTATCAAATTTTCATTAGAAGTAGCTCCCTTAAATGTATTTTTAAATTATATTCTTTTAAGTGCCCTCTCCCTTCAGAAAGCAGAAACATTCCACATATGGATTATCCTTTGAGGGAAATGAACACAAACACATGATTTTTTACTTTTTCAGAACACATCAATATAATTCAGCATTGTTCCTTTCTTAATTTATGACACGATACTTTCCCTCTCTGTTCTCTTTTAAGGACTCTGATTTTTTTATTGAGTATAATGATATCCACAAATAATGACAAGGACTCATATTTATGGCTCATGTACTACATGTTAGGCATGTTAGGTACCTCACGTGAATGACTCCATATAATCCTCACAACAGGGTTGTTTGGTACACACCGTCACTGTCTATTTTCTACATATGAGGTAACTGAGGGTTACAGAGATTAAATCCATCGTCTGAGATCCCACAATCTTAAGTAGGTTATATAAGCTAGTGTCCTTAACATCATGTTATCATAATCTTACCTCAATTTGGCAATTCAGTCCCTGATTTACTTGGTAAACAACATAGTATAGAGGCAAAAGAATGATAAAATGGAGTCGAAATTAACCAGCATATACAACATGTGTATTAAATATTTATCAGTAATTTTTTTGCATCTGTTTTTAAAAAGGGGGCAAATGACAGCATCACCCAATACCCTAATCCTTCCTGATGTACCAAGTATAGTCTTGTATGATTATAAATATGATCTTGAAATTTTTTAAAAAATGCATAATGGGCAGTATGCTGTATAGACTAAAGGAAAGAAGTGTTTTTAAACAATTAAGTGAAAAGAATAAAAATAAAGACAGAGAGAGGCTGAACATGGGAGAAGAAAAGGCCTCATGGTTGAAGTCAGAAGCCTTGGACATGAGTCTTACTTTCAGCTTTCACCACCAGTGAGGCCTGGCACAATTTACTTCAGTTCTGATTTGAGTCTAAGTCGACGTCACCATATAATGAATAGATAATCTCTCTAAAGCCTCTTACAACCGTAGATTCTGTGATGACACATTTTAACGTAAAGAATTCCTTTCATGGAAAACATTCCATTTGTGGTTGATCATGAAATGTGATGTTGAATACATTTGTGTAAAGCTTGGAATTAAAAAGGTGAAAACTTCACAGCACTCTGGCTGGCTCCTACCTCCTAGCTTCATCCCATGCGACCGGGCACCATGAAATCACCCTAAATTATCCCTTCCTAACAAAATTGGGAAACTCCTTAATCTGAACAGAACATTGTCTCTTTTGTTTGCATTCTGCTTTGATATTTCAAGTTTACCTCTTATGGATTTGATACAGATGTGTCTGTATTACTGTTTTTTCCTACTTTAAATTCCAAGATATTAGGGACTGTGTCCATGGCATCACTACTGTTTTTGTGCCTGAAAGAGTTTCATTTTATGGATTTCAAAAACTAACCAGGTTCATCTATAAATAGCAGCACTACTCCAAATGTGGCCATAAACAATTAGTTACTGTTCATAGCAGGGAAAGAACCAAAATTGAAAGTGTTTAGAAAAAAATTTTTACAGTAATTTGATAGTGCTTTGACATTTCTGTGCATAATCAAGGAGTCACCTTGTTGAACAAGGTATAGCCGAGTTAAACAGGATATAGTCAGGTATAGTTTTTGGATTCACGTGATGAGCTGCATGTGACGTGAGCTTTGTACAGTCACTCCCAGTAGGACTTTGATGGGTTGTAATGCAAGGGAAAGAGTGATTCCTTCTGCAAAGAAAGGTTGCAAAGCACTGTGCTATGGTGTGCACTTCTGGCATAGAGGCCTTTAGTGTCTTTATGGTTGTCAATGTGTTTCGCCACATATGAGCATAAATAATTATGCTGGACTAGCAGTAAGTAACCTTTTCTGGAGTGTTTTAAAAATGAAAACACAAGCTCAACAGATTGGGATGCAGGGTTTCCTAAAAGGGGATAGAACTTTTTTCCCTGTAATTATGTGTTGCTACAGAGAAAAAGAAGTAAATGGAATGATGTAAAGAACACGGAACGCTTGCTGTTTCTCCTGACTTTGCTTCATCCAAGTTTGCTAAGTTCAGTGCATGGAACAGAGTTAACTGTGGGAAGCTAAAAGACTGGTGTTACTTGTAAAACTTAGGATGTCCATCTCAGGCGGCAATTTAGACCCATTTATTTCACCCTGCAAGGCAACATTAATGTCTTAGATACCCCTATCAATGCTTCCATCAAGACCATTCAGACGTTCTCAAAGGCATCATACTCATTTGCACTTCTTAGCTGGAGTTATTACCAACGATAAGAGAGCACTGAAAGGTTCAAAATTCATCAGTCTTCACATTCGGAAAAGAGAACATTCAATCACTCAGGCACAGTGCTCCCTGATTTCAGACAGGTGTAAAATTCACCCGGGTAAAAGAGTCTGAGCATATTATCATTCACTGTGCCATATTTTTGTTTTACCCTCATTGCAAAGGCTTTATCAGCGCTCAATGCAGATACAGAAGAGAGGGCAGCATGATTAATTTTCCCTCCCAAACTCATTCCAGTTCATCCAGGGTCACGGCTTGATATGGGAGAGAAACTACACTTTAAGTTTACAGACAAGTTGGTTGTGCAAACTGCTTCCTCTTCACTTTCTGTATAGGCAGGCGACACATTTAGAAATCTTCACAGGACGTTATGCTGAAAATACCTCCTTCCAAAAAGTGGATATGCAGTGACCAGCTTAGCTGGAGACAGGAGATGTGACTATTTAAATATGGGCTTTTTTTTTTTTTTAGATGAAATGTCTTTAACGTCTGGCAAGATATTACACAGCGGTTGCTTGCATCCCCAGAGACTATGGTAAATGGTGTCTGTTTGGTAGGAAAAGAGTTCAGACGCCAACTGCCGTCGCTGGCAGCCGTGATGGAAGAGTGGAGTTATGAAGAGAAACGCACCTTTACATCTTCTTTGTTGTTTATTTGGATGAGATGTTCTATAAAGAGGAGGTGGCCCAGGTTACTTTGAAATAAAATGTTGAACCTTGGGAAAACCAAAATCACTGACTCTCAGAGTTGGGAGAAAACTTAAAGATCACCTATTCCAACTGCATACTCATGCTAAAAACTGCTACAGCATCCTCAGCAGGTAGATACTTCAATTGTCCTCAAATTTACCCAGCTGTCCCATTCCAACGACTACTCTTTGAGATAAGTTTATGTTATGCCAGTAAGATTTTCCTTTACCCTCTGTCATTAATTCTATCTGTATCCACTGGGAACAAACATCAACAAAACACCTCATCCAGCTGACACTCATTTAGACATCTCACGTAGTATGTCACGCCCTCCAGCTTTAATCCAATATATTCTTAATCTACATATTCCCCAAGCTTAGTGCCCAGACCTGCAGTGGAAGTATCACCTGGGAACTTAATAAAATGCAAAATCTCAAGTCTGACCACAGACCCACTGACTTAGAAACTCTAGAGGTGGAGCCCAGCAAGCTCTGGTTTAACCAACCTTCCAGGTGATCCTAATGCACACCAGTGTTTGAGAGCCACTGACCTGGGAAATCCTTAAAAGGAAGAAGAGAAGCTGAGAAACCTGTGAGATGTGGAACCAGGAGGGAACAGAACATGTTCATCAAAGTAGCTTGGGGATGTTGAGTAGGAAGCTATGCCCAGTGCCCAGGAAATTGCAGTTGTAACCAAGAAGTGGGGGAAAAATGGACCAGGCTGAACATCTAGACAGAAAAGGACTGATTCTCTAATGTTTTTAGCTTCAGCCTTTGTCATCTTTCACGCTCCTAAAAGCAGGGGGTGAGGAGAGTGGAGCAATACCCTCTGTGACTTTCTTCTCCTTCTCTCCCCGCTAAGTCCCCACTCTCACCTCACCTTAGTGGCTGAAGCAGTCACAGTTAGGACATAATGATGATCAGGATGTAATGTACTTAGACCCCCTTTGATCTTTCTTCACCAAATAGTTTTTAACCCTCTTTTTTCAGATCCCACATTCACTGGTCCATGGTGCTACTACCCATCGATTTGTTTCCAGTGAGACCCAGCCCTCCGCCTGTTCATTGACCCAGCTGATAAAATTGGCTTTGGCCTTTGACTCCTAAATTCTGGCAACTGAATCAGATTGGAAAGCAGGTGTCTCAGCATCAGATGCTTATCCCTCATCTCAAGGCCAGAGCCCTGCTGCTGTGCACCCAAGCCCTGGATGATACTATCTACCTGCCTGACCCATCCTAGAGTCCTTCCCACTCCAGACTTCAGATCGTGATGTTCTGTCCCTCTGTTATGATCCATTCACCCTTTCACTTTGTCTCAGAAGCTTGGCTACAATGCTTTATGCAATTCAGGATGAGATTGTTATGTACAGTAGCCCCTGAAAGTCAAACTCCTGCTCATGTTATCACAGTCAGCAACTGCACTAAAATCAGTTCCTACAGAATCTCCCTCATTTAAGGAAGACTCTCAGCCTGTTCACTCCCAACCTAGCCAGTGGCTGCCACGCTTATGATCATACCAGGTCCTTGTGTCCTCAGATACTTCTCTTGGGGAGAAAATTATGCTTAGCTGAACTTAAGCATAGACATAAAAATAAAGAGGGAGATTTTGTGGACTAGTAGACAGAGTACCTGGGGCGAGGGTTTACAGTTTTAAATAAACTTATTAAGTTGTATGAAACTGGTGAAAAACTGCCCCATGTCACAGAAAGAGCACAGTCTCTGATACCAGTGTGACTTAGGTTCAACTCTTGGCTTCAACATTCAACTTATTCAACTAATACTTACTTCATCCCACTCTGAACCTGGCCCTGCACTGTCCAACATGGTGGTCATTAGTCACATGTAGCTATGCAGACTTAAACTAGCTGAAATTAAATAATGGTAAAAATCCAGTTCCTCAACTGCCCTAGCCATATTTCAAGTGCTCAATAGCTGCATGTGTCTGGGGACTACTGTGCTGGACTGAGCAGCTACAGAACGTGGCCTTCATCTCAGGAAATTCTATGGCACAAGGCCAGGTGCTAAACCTCTTGCTCCTTGGGTGGTTTTACATAAGCACTTGATCATCTTCATCTGAAAAGTAGGAGCATAGTTCCAAGTGTTTGCATTTGAATTAAATGCGATCATTTAAATAGAGGGCCTGGCCCCTAGTAGATATTCAGTAAATGGTAATTATCATAATTTCAGGTTATTCATTTTTTTCATCAAAAACATTTGAAATAACTATTTTTATTTCCTTGTGATGTACTCTCTGTAACTACTTGAAATCTGCTAAATGTCCATGGAGGTTACCAAAGCCCTCGTAGATTTCAAATTAGCAAGCTCCCCTACATGTTCTGATATTGAACCCTATTACCCACTCTCATCTTGCTGAAACATTCGCTTAGCTGCTTCAATAAGGCCTTTCCCTTTTTCCCACTGCTTCCATATGGCCCCATGCAATCTCCCTAAATTCCCCTTTCTTAAAAATCTCCCTCAAATGTTCACCATCCGTCCTTCCATGGTTACCCCCTTTTCTCAGTGAGATGATCATGATTACTATCTCAACAACCACTTTTTAAAGGAATTTCCAAAATTTATTTGTCCTATCCTGACCTTTTTCTCAGCTCCAAATAAATGTTTTTACCTAGACATCTATAGTAGATGTAGAACTCAAATTAAACAAAATTAAAAGCTCCCAATCTTCTCTTGCTTCCAGCCAAATCCTCTCTTCTGCACAGTCCATTGCTGGTAATTGTATGAGATCCTGAGATCCAGGCCCAAAAGTCCACAGTCATATTTTATACTCTTTCCCCGCCTTTTCCCAACATTTCCTCCAGGGCATCTGCTCCAGTGAGCCCTTTACTTCCTCCAACCCAGATGATAACAGCTGCCTAATGGGGTGTTCCTGGGCTTCACGCGCCCCAATTCACCACAAATACGTCTGCCTGGCAGATCTTCCCCACTGCAATGTCAGCTGCGTTACTCTCCTACTTCTCTCTCTGTTTGGAAGGTGCTCCCCGTCCCCACTTACCACACCCCCACCCCAACCTAATCCCATCTTTGTGTCCTCTCTTATTTGGTACCACCTTTATGGATCCTCTCCAGCCCACCTCTAAGAGACATAATTTTTATTCCATAGCACTTTGGCGGCCTCCGCCCTATGAACTTGCGACTTCTTACACCTGTATGTGACTTATCTGCCTTATTAAATCTCCTTAAAGACAATAATGTGCTTTACTCAATTTTATAATAGCCACAGTTTACAGCATAATACATAATGAGTGTTAAGAGTCCAGTAACATCTGCAGAATTATATTTTTAAATTCTGTATTTGATCACGTAAAGAACTGCAGCAGCAAATTAGCCCAATCAAATGATGGAAGGAACTTCGCCGGGGAACCAGAGAGAGTTTGCTATTTCCACAAACGTTGCCCACTTGCCTGCACTGCAGTTCTAATCCGTGTCCTTTTTATGACAGATTACTTCAGGGCAAAATCAAGTTGAGCAGAGGGCAGTGATTACCCTCATCTTGTGGATAAACACAGGTTGAAACACATCTGTTTACACCAAAGGTTGCACATACGTGTTTTTTCCATACTGGCAGAATAATGCAGCACATGCTATCTGTGCACAGTTAAATCTGAACTGAAGACTGAGCTAGCAAGACATTAGTTCTAAATCCATTCGTGTCCATATGAATGTCAGTGTGCTTTGTGGCCATCATGAGTTTCATGTAAATAGTACATTGGAGTGTGAGAACTGCATTATCTACTCCAGGACAGATAACAGTTTAAGACTGGTTGTCATTGGATCTCTCTCTATATATAAAATTATAAAATAATTATAAGTTTCATTTTTGGAATAGATATCAAGGACCAGATCGTGAGCACTCTGTATATCAGGCCACAAATTGTATGAAATAAAGTTAATATATGTGTAAATGATATAGGTTCTTAGGGGACACTGTACAAACCCACAGTGGCTTTGCTGGAACTTCTGTTTTTGCCCTCTCTCTCAAAACGTGAGCTGGTCCTTCATCATCTTCCACTGGCACCCACACTAAAGGAAAGTGCAGTTCTCTATGGTGTAGCCCAGCTGCTGTGACAGTCCTTCGGGAACACAATGAAAACACAAACTGCTGCCCATTTAGATAAGTAAGCAGAGAGGCTGAGTCAATACCTACAGACGTCCTCATTTTTAATGGTAACTACATTTTGTGTGGAGCAGGTAAAATTATTTCAAGTTTGACACATTCCTGAAAAAATATGCAGAATACATCTCTCTCCACAGTGTGGTGCAAATCCGGCTTCCTCTCTCTCTCCGAGTGGTAGAAGCCACCGTGGCTTCCCTGCGTGGCCTCAGGCTGCAGGACACTGCCTGCAGGCTCATCAATCCCCTTTGAAGGGATTTCCCTCTTCCTGGCTTTGCCCAGAATGTACACTGACTGTTTTTCTGGCAGAATCCAAACACCTAATTCCCAGGGAGTGATGGACGTTTGGGGATATGCTCCATTTGCATTTTTGCTTCTCACTATAATAATCTTACTGCCTAGTAGTGTCAAGCAGAATGTATAAAATCCTCTCTGTTCTCTCCTGTAAGAGAGGGAACTGCAGCATAGAGAGGCGATCCAGCGACTGCTGATGTCTGATAATCACAACACATCCCTACTGCAGATTCATGAATATTTTAAAACTTTCTCAAACGAGGCTTTTGGTATGCTCTGTTTATTCACACACTCTGGCTAGTGATAACTTAAAGAAGTCATCACTGAAGGTTTTCTCCCCTCACCTTTGAGTTTTAAGATGATTATAAACTTAAGACAAAACATTCAGCAATAAGAAATAGAGACATTCTGGTGGAATTGTATGCAATGACTAAAATATGGAGGGGTGGATTAAAGAATTAATTAAATCTACCACAGAAATCAAGGCTTATCATAAAGCAAGAAGTGCTGCTTATGTCCTTTCTGTACTCAGAATCCAAACTGAAGGAAACAAAGAGAAACAATGTCTCCGAAACTGGATGATTTGATGGTTTATGTAATCGCAATAAGGAAGAGCCTTGGCTACCTCCTTTGTTGCTCTGGCTGCTTTGTCTGAAGTGTTCCAGAGCGCAGGGGCAGAAGTAGCACCTTCCCGACACAGAGTGAAGCTGAGTCTGCTCCTCGATGCAGGCTTTCCTGCCAGTGCCTTGTGTAGTGCCCCTGACCATACGGCTATATTCCTTCTTAGAATGTCTGCCTGTAGCTCTCATACAGAGTGTGGGAGAAAGGCTTTGGATACAGACACACTTGACATCAAACCTGAGTATACCTACCCGTATCCACCTGGGCAGGTCACGAAACCTCCCCATCCCTCACTTCCATCTGAAGAGTGGAAGTAAAAACATGCCACTTCAGGGTTGTTGTAACAACCTCAAGTATTGCACGGAAAGCATTCAGCCCAGTCAGGTTGGATTGTTACAACATAGGATGGATTTCAGCCTATACTTTCCCCCTTGTCTGGGTACCTTGTGTAAAGCACTACTATATATGGCAGCTCTGAGCACAGTGCCTGGTGCAGACCCTAAACAGTAGCTATTATGATGATTAAAAATTTTAGAATTTGTTTTCCATGTATTTGTCACAAATTATTAAAACTGAAAAAAATCTTAAAAGCCATCTAGTTAGAATTCATACCCAAATCTCAAATACTTGAGCAATAACCTTGATTAATTATTGCATTCATTCAAGATATTGAGTCAGTAGGTTGAATCCCAAGAAGATGATAAATGTGGAAGTGGGCAGCTGATTCCTGGTTTACATCTTTGTGATACCCTAGTACCAGAATTCCTGGTAGCATTTGTGGTTCCTGACTATTCTATATATCTTTTGTCCTGCAGTTCTCATTTTTAGATGTGTTCTCCAGACCCTGAGAACTCAGTCTAAAGTACTAGATCAAAAAATTCAGTTTTTGTAAGCTCTTAAATATATTAAATATTAAATACTTTAACATGACTTCAAAGCTGAAAAGAAAGAAGCTCAGAAATTCTGAAAGATGAAAACACAGAAGAGATCCTGTATATATCCTACATGCAAAGCATTTTGTTGGGAGCTTTGGGGGATAAAGGTACCAGAACAATTAAATACACACACACACATACGCACATGTACACACACATATATACAGTGTACAACACACATATGTGTATGTGTATGTATATATTTCAATGAGGACAGAGATAACGTTTGTTCTACTCGTTACATGTTCAATAATTATTTGCTAAATGCAAGGACATGATATTTAGAGCGAGTTTTAAAGCAAGTGTGAAAGATCCTCACCCTGAACTCGGGGGCTAAAGAAGGAGGAAAAGAAAGTGAGAAGAAAGCTCCTCAGGAGAGAACACTGCGGTCAAGGGCCTAGTGTGTGCTGAAGCAGCAAGTGGCTGTGTCAACGTGTGGCGGAGGGCAATGAGCGACATGATGCAGAAGTGGGTGGTTTCATTTTAAAGGTGTCACAATACTGTTGGGTGGTATCTTTTGTTTTACCTCTTGCGTCATTGTGGAATCTGGTTTCTGGGGTTTTAGCCTTTGCATAATTTTACATAGGTGGGTGTCTGTTGCGCTGGATAGTGTATAATGCAGGTCTAAGCATTTCTTGCAAGGCGGTTCTGGCATTTCGCAAATTCTATCAGTGATTGCTTATTAAAGGTCTTTATTTCTCCCTTCGATAGAAGCTTTTTTTGGCAGATAGAGAATTCTGGTTGACCTTTGTTTTGTTTTAGGAGATTGATGATGTCTCCCATTCCCTTCTGGCTTGAAGGTTTTCAGTTGAGAATCTGCGTTTAATCTGATGAGTGGTCTTGACCCTTCTTAGTTTACCTCCTTTTCTTGCTTTTACGCTCCCTGAGGATGCCTCTTTTTGTTTCTTTGGTCAGTCTAATATTTATGTGGTCGTGTTGATTGCCTTTTCACGTTGGACTCTCCCAGATCCTGATGTGCTTCTTGTACTGGATCGACCTTAGATGATTTCTGGCTAAGCCATGGAAATTTCTCCCTATTATTCCTTCAAATAAATTTTCCAGCCCATGCAAATTTTCTTCCTCTCCCTCAGGGATACCTATTATCCTTATGTTTGGCCTCTTTACATAATCCCACATTTCTTGTATGCTTTTTTCCTGTCTCTTGTTTTTGTGTTCTTTCTCTTCAGCTGATTTATTTAGATCCTTTCAATAGATGCAGAAAAGGCTTTTGACAAAATCCAACACCCTTTTATGATAAGAACTCTTAACAATATAGGCATAGATGGCTCATTCCTAGAAACTATTAAAGCCATATATGATAAACCCACAGCCAATATCATACTGAATGGGGAAAAATTGAAGGCATTCCCCCTTAAAACTGGCACCAGACAAGGGTGTCCACTATCTCCACTTCTTTTCAACATAGTGCTGGAAGTCCTGGCCACAGCAATTAGACAAGACAGAGGAATCAGGGGCGTCCAGATAGGGGCAGAAGAGGTCAAACTTTCACTATTCGCAGACGATATGATATTATACATAGAAAACCCCAAAGATTCAACCAAGAGATTACTGGAATTGATAAATGAATTCAGCAAAGTCTCAGGATACAAAATTAATACACACAAATCCATAGCCTTCATATATGCTAATAACAATCAAGCCGAGAAACAAATTAAAGATGCTATACCTTTTGCAATAGCAACAAAGAAAATTAAATATTTAGGAATATATCTAACTAAGGAGATCAAAGACCTATATAGAGAAAATTATGAAACACTGAGAAAGGAAATTGCAGAGGATGTAAATAGATGGAAAACCTTACCATGCTCTTGGATAGGCAGAGTCAACATAGTAAAAATGGCTTTGCTACCTAAATTAATTTACAGAATCAATGCAATCCCTATCAAAATACCAACATCATTTTTTTGCCGATCTAGAAAAAATAATTCTACGCTTCGTGTGGAACCAGAGAAGACCCCGTCTAGCCAAGCAATCTTAAGCAAAAAGAACAAATTGGGAGGCATCTGTCTACCAGACTTCAAACTATACTACAAGGCTATAGTAACCAAAACTGCATGGTATTGGCACAAGAACAGACATGTAGACCAATGGAACAGGACTGAAAACCCAAATATAAAACCAACCTCATACAGTCACCTGATCTTTGACAAATTCCAGAAAAACGTACACTGGGGAAAAGATTCCCTATCAACAAATGGTGCTGGGAAAATTGGATGGCCATATGTAGAAGACTGAAAGTGGACCCACACCTCTCACCTCTCACAAAAATCAATTCACAATGGATAACAGATCTAAACCTAAGACATGAAACCATAAGAATTCTCGAAGAAAATGTTGGAAAAACTCTTATGGACATTGGCCTAGGCAAAGAATTTATGAAGAAGACCCCCAAAGCAATCACAGCAGCAACAAAAATAAATACATGGGACCTGATCAAATTGAAAAGCTTCTGCACAGCCAAGGAAACTATCACTAGAGTGAACAGACAACCTACAGAATGGGAGAAAATATTTGCATACTACACCTCTGATAAAGGGCTGATAACCAGAATCTATACAGAACTTAGGAAAATCAACAAGAAAAAATCAAACAACCCTATTAAAAAATGGGCAAAGGACATGAACAAAAACTTTTCCAAAGAAGACAGAATGATGGCCAGCAAACATATAAAAAAGTGCTCAACTTCTCTAATCAGCAGGGAAATGCAAATCAAAACCACAATGAGATATCACTTAACTCCAGTGAGATTGGCTCATATCAAAAAATCCCCAAAAAACAAATGTTGGCGGGGATGTGGACAGGTAGGAACACTCATACACTGCTGGTGGGACTGCAAATTAGTACAACCTCTATGGAAAAGAATATGGAGATATCTCAAAGAATTAAAAGTAGAATTACCATTTGACCCAGCAATCCCACTACTGGGTATTTATCCAAAAGAAAAAAAGACATTTTATAATAAAGACATCTGCTCTCGAATGTTCATAGCAGCACAATTCACAATTGCAAAGTTGTGGAAACAACCCAGGTGCCCATCAATACACGAGTGGATCAATAAAATGTGGTATATGTACACCATGGAGTATTACTCAGCAATAAGGAAACAACAGTGAATTAACACATCTGGTATTATCCTGGTTGGAGCTAGAACCCATTCTTCGAAGCGAAGTGTCACAGGATTGGAAAAACAAGCACCACTGGTACTCACCATCAAACTGGTACTAACTGATGAACACTTACATCACACAGGGCAATAACATTCATCTGAGGGCGGGCGGGCGGGAGGGGGGTGGAAGGGATGGTAAAAACTCTCACTGAATGGATGTGGGGAGCACAGTTTGGGGGATGACCACGATTGTGGCTCTGACACGGGCAGAACAGGGGCAATGTGTATGGCCAAAGTGTTGTACCCCCATGATATTCTGAAATTAAAAAAATAAATAAAAAAAAAAAAAAGCAAAAAAAAAAAAAAAAAAAGGTGTCACAATAATCTGGAAGTCCTGAGTTAAAGCTGTCGTTTGAGGTATGTTAGAAGTGTGTTAAGCACTCTTGCTATCGTGAGGCTACTTCACCATATAAAATACCAAGAAGAATCAGTGCTCACCTCAAAATTGAAAACCTTTTTTTTTGGTAGGTTTAAGTTTGTCTCAAATATTACCCTGTCATGCGGTCATATGTTGTTAGTTTTGATTTATACCTTATTCACATTCGAGAAGGTTTCAAAGCACGTCACCAGGTGAAAGTCACCCGCAGCCTGAGCTCAGTGTGATAATCTCGTACACTTGGCTTAAAACTCTCTTTAAATAGCATGTATTTCCATTTATTCAGCAAAAACTAGAACATGCAACAGGCAGAACAAACACAATCTCTGTCCTCATTGAAATGTATGTGCCATATACACATGTCTATGTGCATGTATACTGCGTGCGTGTGTGTATAAATGTGATATAAGATGAATGAGTTACATGAGAAAATTATAGGAACACAATTTAGACTGGGTTGGTCAATCTTAGAGCTTGCCAGGTCTTAACTGCCAAATAAAAGATAGCCCAAACTTGTAAACATATGGGGTAGGAAATGCATTTCCTTGAGTTACTGAGTGAACAAGCGAAACAAAAAGCACATTTTCAATGTTTCCAAATTGGAAAACTCTAGAATTTTCTCTAGGGATTATATAAGACAATCAGCATTGTAGATTGGATTGTGAGTTGAAAGTGACATTGCCCTTATGAAAGCGTGGAAGGGAATCACATGTAAAAGCTAAAGATACGTATTGCTATTCATTCAGTATGATGCCTGCTGCCGTATAGAATACTGCAAAACATTTCAATTCTCTCAAATCCAAAAAAGATAGAGACTTTGAGATGTCCAGCCGGAGGTCTCACAAGTGAAGTGCATTTCTAAATTCACGTATTCATCTTTAGCCTTTCACGGGTTGCTGTCACCAAATGCCTCTGCAACTCTCTTCCGTATAGCTCATGCACGTATCAGAAATAGCTAGTCAATTAATTGATTAATTTACAAAGTTATAAGTATTATCTGCCTTGGAATGTAAGGGCAATCTTTCTTATCCCAGCTGTTGTCATCGAAGTGCTCTCCTCCCCAAATAAAATTTTAAGAACACAGTGGACATTCAAGTGATGCATACTGTCTAAAGCAATAATGTATCTGTCATGCATTATTTTACTGATGTCTTACTTAGGGCTCTAAAATTCGGACCTATAATACTTAGCTGCTCACCAGTGACTCCTCAAATTCAAAACCAAAAAATCCTCAATCAGTGTTCTAAAAGGATGGCAATGCCCTTTGAATATAGAAGATATAGGCAATAATGCTAAAGTTATACTGTGGCTTTCTTCCCACCTTACCTACCCCACATCCCCAAAATTCATTTTAAATTGTGTAATGGCAAGACATTTCTGATATTAATATGTTTCTTTGTCATTAGGGAAAGGAAGAATTAATAAATGGTATCTGTATTCTATACCTATATCTAAATATCATCTAATTGACAGTACTGACTAGACTATGATGTGCATAGTCAAGTGACAGTTAACTTACACTTACTGCATATGTTTAATTTTCATAGTTGCATGCTATAAAAAAACTGTCTAAATTTTTTTTTATGGCTGGGACTTATTTCACTTTTATTAAATAAGCCCTGATTTTCTGTGATTAAGCTATAGAAAACAGAAAAGCAGACATAAGGTATTATATAGTTTTTAAAATAAAAACACAGTCAAAACTTATATTTAATTTGCATTTGTATCAAAATAAACTCTCCTCTATAAAACTCACTGACATTAAACAGTTTCTTTCTTGAGCTTATCAATTAATTATAGTCGTACTTTTTCCTACAGAGGAGACATATTTAGAGTCTGAATATTTTGCCTTTGGTGCCCCCTCGCTGACTGTGAACAGACATATGTGAAGGTAGAGTGAACAGCCACACCTACGTGTGACCTGTTGGAGGAAAAAACAGGCCACAATCTTACCATTATCTGTTTAATTGGTATGGCTGTCAATTGGAATAGGAATGCCCTAGTGTTAATCCTTGTAGCCAACACTTAGAAAATAATTTAACACCCAGTTTACAGTCAAGAAAAGAAAATTTTGGTGAGACAATGGGCAGGGACTGCCAGAAAAGACCAGAAGGACACCAAAGATACACTATGTCTGTTTTATAGGCTTTTCTTCAGCAAATCTAGGGAAGCTTTGCAAATTGATCTTTGCACTGTTAAGCTGTGAAGGCTGCTGAGACACACTGGACCCCTGGGTTGAGGGCATCATTTGTATTTCAATCAAGCAGTTAGCACCTAACAATTTATTACCAACTTAAATTATTATAGTTTTACATATACTCTACAATATACTGTATGAATACATATGATACTACATGTAAATATATACCATACCATATACTCTTTTAATATTTATCATATTAATACACATAATATTGGGTCTTGCAAAATTCTCAAGGATTGTCCAAATTATATATTACCTACAAATGCAGGGAGGATAAATACACTCAAATTTTAAAATCAATAGGGCCCAATGAATATTTTCTTTTAAACTGGTCCCTTACAGTTCACATGTAAACAGAATAGACTTGTGGAGAAGGAAGAAAAATATTAGCCCAACATAGGCGTGAGAAGGTTGGTTAAACAGCAGAGTGAAACCGAAAGGAATGTCAATCATATGATTTCCAGATAAAAGTACTCAGCCTGATGCTATAGGCAATTAAGTGGAATAAGCCTAGGGGCTTGATTTAGTGAATTTCCCATGAAACAATTCTAAACTTCCATTTAGGCCTCATAGAAAATTATTTTAAATAAAGTGGAACCAATCTGGGTGGTGATTTTTCTTACTTTTCTCTCAGTTTATTCTCATTTCCCTGGGGCTTGTGAAAGGTACAGATATTTGTTGTTTGGATCAGAAATATGTGTCCTTTTGCATATTTTATCTTTGATATGTATTCTCTACTTAACAGCTTCTATCTAATCTTATCTAATTAGACAGATTATCTAACTACCAGTTTGTCTACTTTTAATATGAAAAACTGTTAACTAGAGCCAAAATGCTCTTATATATTGTTACTTTTATTAATATACCTTAACTTTCCATGCAAATATTTGATTTTTATATTGATAAAGATATGTTCAAAGTTAAATTTTAAGCTAAATAATTTGAGAATAAGGGATTTGTTTTTCACAGGAAAACAGATGGTTGCAAATTAATTTGCAAAGACATACTATTGCCTACAAAGAACACACTCAAATAAACTTAAAGATGAAAATACGAGGTTTGTTCCATTTACTTTTTTAAATAATAAACTCAAGACTATTTTTACCCCCAGTTTTCAAATACTTTTGTGTCAGTTGCTTTTCTCTTCTAAGATCTGTTATTACCAAAGTTTGAAATTTTGTGTTTTATTAATTCTTCATTTTTACTTTTCCAAGTTTGGAAGTTATGCCTATTTCATGGTGTAAACTACAACACATACTGCTAAAATTTTGCTTAATACAAAAAATAAAAAAAAGAAGTCATCTTCTGGAAGGAAAAACACAATCCTGATTTTTATTTTTTTTCTTTTTAATGTAGCAAAATATCTTGCTAAAACCCAGCGTGTGTTTCATTTACGAAGTGACATTAATTCTTCAAATTGCCAGCTTCAAGATTTCGATTGAAAAGAAAAACAATGTACACAAAACGTGTATGTTCTAGGAAGAGCTTTTCGAGCTCTATTAACAATGTGATTCAGAAGTTCTTTTCATTGTCCCTTGTCATTCTAGCTTTCACATTCTCTGGAACTATCAAACACAGCGGACAGAGTGGGGGAAAAAAGAAAGGGTGTTTCAATGATACAAGAGACTGACATGGTAGTAAAGAATATGGCATGTTTAAGGCACAGACTTGAGCCCAGTATGTCTTTTGCTAAAAGAGAAGACAGAGGCACAGCTTGCCATGAAAAAAATAAATGTGATAATATGCATAAAGAAGCAAACTAAAATAATCTTGTAAAAATTTCATCTAAAAAGACTAAAATAGGTAGATGCACATTATTTCCTTATCTCTATTTGACATTCTATGAGTTATGCCAATAAGTCTGCATAAAGAAAATTCTGAGTCTTGTGGCACTTCCCATGAGAGTTCCATAGGCTGAAGGTTTTCAGAATTTAGGAACTGCTACAGACTCCTCTAGAACCTGAATGGAATCATCCCCATACTCTGTGGTTTAGGAGCATCCCCTTGGAAAGAGAAAAAGCTTCCTTGAGCCTGGTACTAAGCATCTGTTACAGTCCTTGGTTCCAACACTAGTTCCTGTAATTTCATCAGCATCTAAACCCGGAGAGGAAGACTCCAGGCACAAAGAAACGGCGAAGAGATTTTCCTCTTTGAATTGAACAACCCGGTTTGAAATTGGGAGACCATTCTCTTCTTCAGATGTTGGCACAGCTGAGATGTCAGGTGCACAGTAAGGGAAGGATTCATGGCCAATAGGCCAAAAAGGTACCCATTGAACAAGCTACAATAAGAGAAAAAATAAGGACATGCAATCAGAAGACAGTTGGACTATAAATTCTTGAGATTAAGAAATTGCCCATATTCAATGTATTTGCTTACCATGGCAGAGAATGGCAATTTAAAGGATTCTTCCTTAGGGGATGCACCAAATAGCATTTGAAAAGAAAACATTTACACTTTAGGCTACATACTGAATTTGATCAGGTTGGCAAACCACAGCCCCATGTCTGATTGTATCTGTTTTTGTGCTGCAATGATCTAAGAATTTTTTTTATATTTTAAAAGAATTATATAAAAACACACTCATACACACACAAAATGTATGTGATACAGATGACACAATGCCTGCAAAACCTAAAGTCTAAAACATTTTCTATCTGACGCTTTACAGAAAAGTTTGCCAATCCCTGACCTAAAACTTAATTTGTCCTATCACAAATCTCCATTTCCACTTCCTCCTTCAGCTCTGAGTTTTGTAATGGGATGCTACTCTTTGTTGCATTATAGTGCTACTGAGAAAAACTAAATATGGAAATGTAATGTATAAAGTTGCTCTTAAATGTTAGGTATTAATGCATTTTTAATTTAAAAAATAGTTTTAAATGAATGAAACTATGTGGACTGTGAAGCTCCCTCTGGCCATGTATGATGAGTTGTTCACTGGATGGACTTCAGGGGACAAAGGCCTAGAACTGACTCAAGCTACCAAAAGTTATTTATTGAGTGTGTACTCTTATGCAGTGTAGTCAAAATATATTAAATTTTCTAGATTTATAGAACTCTCGGTCAATATATCAAAGCCCATTTCTGTTAATTATCAATAACATAATCTCTACCAAATTATAAAAATCTATTTTCTAAGTTTGCTACTAAATTTGCTAGTGGAAAGGTCAAATACCAGTCTATACCAAGAAAACAGAGAAAGCGTATCCATAAAGCAGGCTTCTACATACAGACCTACGGTAAAGAAGCTTCTCATTATTGTTATTATTATTGTCATTATTTTGCTTTAAATAAAGTGATTTCTTTTCATAGAGTTATTGAAAATGTTGCTGATATATGAAAGTATTTTTCACCTTTTGCATATCACATCAGAATTCAGGCTCAATCAACACTCTCCTATCTAACAACCCAGTTGTATCCTCCATAATATGAACTTTGGTTCCCAAATTTGTTTTCATTTTTGTGGTGACTGACATTACCTGCTTTTGTTAAAAAAAAAATCTTTAGCCATAATGTAAATTAAACTTTGGACTGTAATTTGATTTAGTGCTTTCTCAGTACTTCTGTGTTCACTGATTTAATTCATTGGCTGGAGTTCAAATGATTCTCTAATAATTCCTAGTGTTCCAATCTAATACTTGCTTTCCTTAGAAGACATTCAGTATTACCTTGTATTCATCTATGAAATCTCAGAAACAATTTTTAAAACATCATTTGGAAATCATTTTCAATGTGCTTTTCAATAAAAAATGGCATATATCTTTAATGTCTTGGGGGTATCTGATAATATTGCATAAACTCAGGTAACCATCTCCAAATGAATTACCACCATTTACTTTACCTTTTATTGTAATTAAGGAAATGAATGACATAGTCTAAAATAAGTGATAGTGATACTGTAGGAACCAAGCAACAGACCTCTCCATAGGCTAACATGTGCGGAAATCCTGAATTCAGAGTCTGTGCACAATTAGGGACAATATAGCATATAAATACTGTAAATTACCCCTGAGTTTCCAGCCTCAAACTAGTGATGAGGTGCTTAGCATCATACTTCACGTGTATGTTAATGGAATGACCATGTTAGGGAAAGTTCTGCCTGCAGAAAATGTTGAAAAAGCATAAGAGCTGCTCCTACAGTATAAATTAGAGCAATGAGAATTACTAGAGCATGATGCAATATTATTTTTGCTGTAGTCTTTCATAGACAGTTAGTATGCTGATTAGTTTTCCAAAAAATAAGCTGCAGAAGAAATCTTTGCAGAAAGGTGTGGAAAGCATCCAGTGTCTTCACAAAGAGATGATTTGAATTATATGATTCACTCTCAATAGTAGTCTTTATATCCTATATGAATTTTCAATAAAATGTTATGCTTTGGGGGTAATAGTTGAGAAAGTGTGCTTGAGAATCCACACGTTCATTTATGATACAGTAAATTTTAAAATCCTTTAAAGCCTTTCTCTACTGCTCCTTTTGCCCTACAGAATCCTCCACAGGGCTACCTAGATTTAGAACTGTAGGATTTGTATGATAAAGAACAAACAAAGGAAAATAGGAATTAAAAATGGTTGTAGGGGTCCTGCTGCTGTAAACTGACTTATTCCTCTGAGGTTATTAACTCCTTACATATTATGACCCTCATTTTTAGCAACCTTTAACTGTGTCTCAGCCTCCTGGGGAGCTACGTCACTCATCCTTCATCCTAAACCTTGCCCGGATTCCTTTCACTTGATTTTGAACACTGTACTATATACACTATATACTATATATAATACATACTATAAACTACGTATATTCTAAATATACTATACACTACACATACACGGTATACTATATATCCTATATACTAAGATATGAAAACATCTATATAAAATAATATGTACATGATATACACACACACACACACACATATATATGGTTTGCACTAATTTCAATTACATTTGACTTTATGTCTGCGTGGTGTACAAGTACACACAGTGGGTTTCTCATTTGCTGGAAATGCTCTGAACAAGATGAGAACTTGAAAAAACATACTAGCTTCCTAAAACTAAACTGTCTAGCAGCTTGGGTAGCCTCACTAGGAACAGTCATGCTGTCCCAGATTTAGAGGTAGTGTTACATATGTCCTTCTTTCTATGCAAGAACTAGGGCCGTGGTATGACTGCTATTGCATAGGTCTACTCTCTCCTCATTTCCCTAGAAGTTCACCAAATGATCACTCACCCACCTATCTAGGACATATACTCCATAAAAGTGCAAGCAGCTACAGAAGGGAGGAGAGTCTGTACCTTCTGGTATTTGTTTATTCTGACCTACTTTTCTCAACAGTGAGATTTGAAGCTTTCTTATCTTTTACCTACTTTCATTTCCGTGATAAATAGGTATAAGTAATAAAAATCTATTTCAAAAAGTACGTGAACACTAGAATATGTGACAAGTCCTAATCATCTGATCTTTGCTTCCTCTTTCATCCTTCCTCCATAAAGACATGTGTATACAAATTTCTGTATAGCTCACCCATTCTGTAGAAAGAAACTTGATTTTCCCAAGTTAATTATTTTTAAAGAGTTCAGAGAAAGGTAAGAAGTATGGAGTGAGGGCACCATTATTTGAAATACATTGTGCTATTTCATGAATTAATATAAAAATTCATGAAGTAAGTCAGCCCCTGGAAAAGAAGGGACACCTGGATTAAAAGCATCTTCATTCAACTCTAGAAATATTGGGCATTTCTTTAGGTTTATAAGTTCTTCTATTAGGATAAAAAAGCCCTGGGAATATTAATCCGTTACTCATTCATGACTTATGCCAATTTTTTAAATTGTCTAGCCTAAGTGACCTAGGGTGAAGTTAGAGGGTCCAGAGGGGACAGCAGCACACTGCAAAACCACTTTCCTTTTATCATCTTTGATAGAACACACCTATGCTTTACCGTGGATACTCCAGGATCACCATATTCAAGAGAGTTAATTCATACAATAACAATTGTGAAGACTTTTGTTTCAGAATGCTTAATTCTTGTTAGTTGAACTAACAAGAATTAGTTAGTTGAAGTTGAACTTCTACAGGCAGTGACAGAATTTTGTCATATGGAAGATTTCAACATCTTATAATGATAGTTTTTAGTTTATCGAGATGTGTCTTTGGAAACATATATACAAATAGTAAAAAATAGTGATACATCTTATATCTATTACTTTTTTTCCTAAAATCAGAGTTATATATAAGAATTAGAATAAAATAGGGTTGTTTGTCTTAGCTTACAACTAAGGAAATAATTTTTACTAATTCCTAATCTACATAATGAAAATAAATCAATGACAAAAAAACTGGTAGAAATATCATGGCTTTAAAAGTCACTAAGGTTATTAGTGAAACTTAATTTATTTAGACACAGTTAGATATTATGTGATACTAAAACTTGTTCTTAGGATACAATTTGTATCTATTTTCCAGAAGAGGGGGCAAGAAAATAGAAGATACAGTCATGCATTGCTTAAAGACAGGGATACATTCTGAGAAATGTGTTGTTTGGCAATTTTGTCATTGTGTGAACATCATGGAGTGCACTTACACAAACTTAGATGGTATAGACTAAAACACACCTATGTCATATGGTATAGCCTATTGTTCCCAGGCTACAAACCTATACAATATGTTACTGTTCTTAATACTGTAGGCAACTGTAACACATTGGTAAGTATTTGTATATTTAAACATAGAAAAGGTAATGTGCTGTGCTACAGTATTAGGAAAGCTATGAGGTCACCAGACAATAGGGATTTTTCAGTTCCATTATAATCTTATGGAACCACTGTCATACATTCTGTCGCTGACCAAAATATTCCCGTGGGGCACATGACTATATATGATAAGGAATCTGGTCTTGCCGCCACATCACTTAATTATGCTAGTTAATGTGGCAATATCAGCCACTGATGAACCCTGCAATTTAACTCTGGGAAAGGTCATCCCTAGGGAACATCTATGATGTTTCACTGTGAGGCAAGAGAAAATCTATGGATCTTTTTTCATTTCTAAAAAAAGCATGAAATAGGAATTAAGAGAAGAGCCAAAAGCTAGATGTAGGGTATTGAAAATATATGTTTACTTTCCTGCTGAAATACCAGTAATCTTTTTTTAAAAAGTCTTCATGGTGTTATTGCTTTTTAAAGCTGTAGTAGATAGTAAAATCTGTGGCATAAGGGAAACTGGCTTTGTCTCTAGGAAGATGAAGTTTCAAATCCCAGCTCTTCCAGTTAATAGATGGATGATGCGATTAAGATGCTTATGATTTTGAGCCTCAGTTTTCTCATTCAAAAACTATGGATAATAATGCTTATTTCATGAGAATACTGTAAAGATGAACTAGGGTAACATACATAATGTGCTCACATTGATAATAATGATCGTGGGAAGTGCCACTGGCAGTATACTCACTGTGTGCCGGCAGCCTGTATAAATAATATTACATTATATCCCTCCAAATGATAGTTTCTGTCTGCTTTCCCTCCTCCACTGTGCTCCAGGCCAAAGCTTAGACATTGCTATGGATCCTCCTCTATACATGGAGGTAACCTGGTAACTGACTGATGAACTAAACTCCATCTGGGTATCTGTGGAATCAAAGACTACCACTCCTGGGAGCAAAAAATACAACTGCAGATTGGAGAGCCTGCCTTCCATCATGAATACAATTTTCCACCAGGAAACTGGTGGGCTGAGAGCCCAGAAACACTAGATAAGGACTTGATCCAATTACATGGGCCCCTGGTGGAAAATAGTCACCCAGACCTCATATTCTCTTCAGAGTCCCAGGAAAGAAGATCGTAATAACACTTTGGTTTTGTTAAGTTTTACTCCACATATGACAACTAGATCTGGGTAGTAAAGGCATACTGAAGCCAATATAGCCTTTATGGAAGACTAATTAATGAACATTTCTAAATTCCAAGTGTTCAAGAATATAACATGGGTGGATGACTGAAATAATTAATTTGCAGAGAATGGCCAAACGTTTTCAGCCAGTATTTGAGTTTTGGCAGTTTGCCTCTTTCTGCTGGCTTGAGAATGCTGACTAACTCTTTTTATCCAGGAAGGTACTATAAAATCAGAAAAACCCACCTCTAATTTCCCCATGTGAAGGCACATATGTATGATTTCTCTTTCTTCTTAGGTTAAGTTAGGAGAGGAGTAAGTGTCAAGGAGTAAACAAAAATGTGACACTGCACTGCCTTAAAACAGACTCCTTTAGAAGCCATAATCATAAAATCAGGTTTTTTTTAACTGAAACGCCTAATCACTTTAGTCAAAACAGTAGGGATTATACAAACAGCTGCAGCCTTATAGATGTGAGTTTACATCATTAACAGATAAAGAAAGTGCTTTTCTCTTGCAGTGTACCCTTACCCACAAACCCTTCCTGGTACAGGAATAATGGAGAAATGCAACAAGCCATGGATAGTGCAAATTACAGCATCACAGCTGGTAAGGTATTTGAGGTAGTCCTGGCTAAGAATGAGAACTGCACATTCTTGAACTCCTAACTCTCTCTGAGTAATTTTTCTCTGCTCTTCAGTTGTATGCCTCTCTTATGACATTTATCTCCCTTTATCTTGACTGAAGTTATTTGATGTTAATCTTATATTCCCTGCTACACTATGAAGACTTTGAGGGCTGGAACAATAAACATGTGCTGACTGCATCAAAGTTATCATGATGTGACTTACAGCCCAATGGCATGTAAAAGAACAAAGATGATATTTTCATTGTTTCTCAGACAATCATGCCAAGATATATACCCCACACACACCCCCGCCAAATAAGCTATATCTGAATAGTTACATTGTGTTTGTAAGAAATGTGGGCACCTTCATAACAGAGTGCAGTGCAGCAGCAGCCTTTCCTGAGTTGTATTAATACAATGTTTCCCTGTTGGAGTTTGCTTGTTGAATTGCTCATGCAGGTTGATAACACCCCTGTTGCTGCTGCTGTCAGTAGGCTTCCCTGAAAATAAGATGCTGCAATTCAGTAGGCGGGAATAAATCAGCACAAATAAGCAGCAAACCTACTCATTCCTTTGTGCTTTAAAATACTTAGTTATGAATCTTTTAAAAATGTACATACTGTTAGTTCTCTAAAGAACTCCATAGTATAGAGTGCAGCACCAAAATATATTTTACACTCCCACTGTTCGATTTGGGTGTTAGATTAGCATTCAAATGTTAGGGGGTTTAAATGGTCTCTTCTTTTCAGCACGATCTTGCTGCCTATAAATTCTAGTCATTTAAGTTACCGGTTTTAGTTAACAAGTTATGAAGAAAGCCAGAGCGAATCAAAGACTCTTAGCTAATTTTGGGTGTGAAGAGGCACTGATAGAGGAAAAAAATAAAGGCTAAGAAAGAAATGCCAGAGCAGAGACCAGCAGTATCTTTCTCCAAAATTTGAAGCAAATCAAAATGAAAGCAAATCCACCATATTAGCATTGTTTTTCCTAGACTAACTTGGCAGGGGATTCCCACGCAGCGAGGAAATTCTAATGTCCTGCCAACCATTGGAGCAGTTCTGCATTTCTAATTACACATATTTCCATGAATTATAACTTCATGTATTATCTGCTGAACCAATTTGGAAGACAGCTGAGAACCAACCACATCAACTTTTCCATGTTCTTCCTTTATTCTGAACATTAAAACAATTTTATTAAGTCTTTGTAAATGATGTTGTTAATAGCTACATATGGGTATAGCATATAGAAGCACTAGTGTCCTCTTTTGTAGGTGTTATATAATTTCGTTTTTTCATGAATTACTGTTAATGATTTCATGAGACCATTTCTCAGCAGTTGGTTATTATTACTTCTACAGTATTGCTAACAATAAATGAAATTCCTAGGTCAAAAGTGATAAATATTTATAAGCTTAGTTTTTTAAAATAGGTTTTATTAACATTCCAGTGTGATACAGAATTCCTATTCACTGAATCCTAAATAGCATCAGATATTCTCATTTTAAAACTAATTGATTTTTAAAACAAATTGATGGGATAATTGGAAGATCACTATTATTAAAATTAACATTACTTTGAAAATGGTAGGTGATCATTTCCCATGTTTATTACCTATTTATATTTTCTATTTTATAATCATCATGTTTTTCTTAAACCTAAGAAATTTGCTGGTTTCTGGAAAAAGGAGCCAAAATAGAACTCTAAGTTTTATTTGGTTTCATTGCATACATTTGCATAAGAAACTTCCAGAGGAGCTGAAGGGATGGGAGTAGAAACAAATTTCCTAATTATTTGTAGATTTGTTTGCATTTTGCATGAGTACATCCAGTTATCTATAAAACTATTGCAAAATGATCCATTGTATTGTACAGTTTGCTATCTGGGATTCTGTGTGCCTAATGAAAACACTTTCCTTCTTCCTCTTTTAATGTAGAGTCAGAATAGTCTTTCTGAAGAACAGAAAATGCATCCATGTATGATTCAGGAAGAGGAGTATTAAAACATGTGAAAACAATTGGAAAATACAAAACTTCTGCAGAGTCATAAATACAAGCATACAAGTGGCAACAAAAATGGGTCTAATTCAGTCACTTTGATACTAAGACACAACACTAAAATATTTAAGAATATAAGTCTTTCTCTGCAATCAGCACTATTTTACTGCACAAAAGCAATAAAATAAAGCATAAGTCACCATTAGTCACTTATCATCCGTGGGTGATATTTTTGATAATTCTCCTTAAAATTGTTAATAGCATATCCAGTTCATTTAAGTCTCGTCAGAAAAAAGGTGACTGAAAACACTTTATAGAATGTTTCCCTAAAGATACTGATTCTTACATATGACAAGTTTGCTCTGGATGAGAAGTCACTGCTTTCTGTTCTAAGTGGCTTCTACATGTTCTGTAGACTCATGATCTTGATGGACAGAATCCACTTGTCCAATTGGACAGTAGCTTTATCAGTCCCTCATGACTCTAATCATAGGCCTGGACTTTGCCCAATCACCCTTTTTCTCCCAATTTCCTTGTCTCCAAACACTTTCTCATCCTCCAACAGTCAATTTAGGTCAAATAATTAGTAACATGAGAATAAACAAGAAAATAATAATACTACTTTGTTCAACAACAGATTATTAAAAATTTTGCCCCTACAACCTTAGAATGGGCCAATAAAGAGGCAGTTAGAAATGAAGTCAACATATTTACAGAACAGCTGTATATAATTTGCAAAGAGAAAATTGAAATTAAATGTTATGATCAAAGAGCATGTTTGCTCAAAAATCTGGCTGCAGAGGTTCTCAGTCATGCCTTGGACAAACTGCCTCACCTACTGATGTTGACCTTGTTGAATCATTGGGAACACAGGGTGACAAATACATACCTCGTGCATCACTGGACTAAGGCCATCCTGATTGTACAAGGCAAAATGTGTTATTTATTAGGATTTAGAGGAACTGAACTCTATAATGCATTCAAACCAGTATAACTTATACATTGTACAATTTATATTTCAGAAATAATATTTTTATAAATCTCAAGTAAAAATATTTATATGTATATATAAAAACAATGCATTTTCCCATTGGAAATGATAAATGCAGAATGGGAATTACCCTATAAAGAAAAATAAAACCATAGAATATGTAATAGACTCAGGATAGATACAATCCACGAGGTATCTGTTGAAAATATTATATCTGCCCTATTTATCTTTGAAGATTAAAGATTAATATTTCAAATTATTATTTTTGGTTTTGGAGTACTTACTATGGAAATACATAAAATCAATTAAATGTAATTCACACTGAATTTCTTGACATTACATAGCATCTACCATTGGATTATTAATCACTATTGATCTTTTAGACTCATGGGCAAAGTATAATAAAATAAATACTTGCAATTAGAAAACTAGAAGTGTTTACATATTAATTTCACTCATTTTTTCATAAATCAAATTATTACTAACCTAGGTCACTTCCAGATATTATTGAATGTACTCACTTTGTTCACATGGTCATTTTATAAATAGGCAATATTTTGCATGCATCACTGGCCTAAGAATGTTTTGCGAAATGGGTAGAATACTTTGCCAATCCCTGCCAGCTTTCTTGGAAATCAGAAAAACAAAATCCTACAGGAACCCTCACTGGGAGGGATAAAATATATGCCTTGGAATGTAAACAAGATAAGAGTAAACTATTTCTGTAGATTAAATGAAGAGAGAGAATGAGGGTAGTGAAGAATGTGTTTGAACATCATTAAATTCAAGAACTAGAGTGGCAGTGACCACCCTAGTGTTCACTGCTCATTCATTCATTAATTCATTCATTCAGTACATATTTGCTGTGGTCCTACTATATACCAGGCATTAAATTGACCCTTCTGTTTGATATGAGTAGCATTTTGTTAGTTATAATACAAAAATAGAATCAGTATTAAGAAAATTCATTTGTGACAATATATAAGGGCTCATCAAGAGCATATGTGACAAAAAATTCCAAGACCTATTATTTATATTTTATTCTGGTGCCAATTTTATTCTGGAATTTTTACTAACTATTGAGACTTTCTCTGAGTTTGTTTTCCCAAATAACAATGTAATAAAAATATGTTCTACCCTAATTCAGCCTCCCCTAGGAAAATATTTGCAAAAGTAAATATTGATCAATGAAACAATCAGCTTATTGTTAATTTATGTATTGTTCTATGGACAAAGTGAAGATATAAAAAAGATAAATGTTTTCATTATTAATAAAAAACAACTATGCAGTACTTAACTGACTTACAGTCTTTTGGAGAGGCAATCTATTGAATTCATATGCCTAAAATATCATAAATAATTGGAAAAGTGCCTTAAGTAAATAGCCTATGTTAATTTTTTTAAATATAAGAAGACAGCCATACTAAATCATGGCCACTGTCACATTTATCAATCCTGAAGCAGAATTGTATAGATTAAATAAAATGTTCTTGATGTAGTTTTTGCTTCTTTAACTTAGCTGTAGGCAAATAAAATTTTGCTTACAAATCTCCCATAAGCAGTGGTGCACCAAGAGGAATCTTGAGACATCCCCTTCTCTATGAGCTCTCAACTATTTGTCTCCCATTCTTTGATGTGTACAATTTTCAAGCTAATGTAAAGTGCTATGCAGAAGCAGTTTTAAAAAATGGATCCTGTAGCAGCCTTTCTCCATAGAAATTTGGTAGTTTTCCACCTTGGAGTTCACCTAATAAACGTCTGTATCATGTTCACACTTTGATTCTGAATTCTCTGGTTAAATGAAGACTCAAATCTCATTGAATTTGAGTATTTGTGACAAGGGAGGAAGGTTATCTCCTGCTGAATTTGTGGCTTTGGAAGAGATAAAGGTGGAAGGACGAAGGAACACCACCCAGCCAGGCATACCAACCAGGGATAAACATTGGTGAAAGAAGTAGCCGCCAGATTTTCCTGTTGTCCAAGAGACACAATTTAAGACCAAGTTCTGGGTGGGTTTTATGGAAGAAATGTCTTCTGAAGGAGCAGTAACACATAAAAACAGGAAATAAATGGGAAATATCAGGAATAAATGTAAAGGCAAGACTATAGAAATATGAATGTTCAATGAAGAGTCTAAATTGACAGAAGTGGATGATTATTTGAAGGAGAAAAGAGAAACAGAGATTAGAAAGGTAAGTAGAAATTAGACTGAAAGGGCCCTGAACTCCAGATATTTGGATTTTATACCCAAATTATTTGGGAAAGTTTTAAGAATTTTAAACAAGAACTTTGTAGAATTATCATAACAGAAAGAATACTTAAAAATTAAAAAAAAAAAAACCTTGAAAAGAGTTTTAGAATATGGGTGGGGTGATAGAGCCAGGGAGAGGTGAGAAATCTAGAATGACGACAGATATTTAAGCCTGGATCACTGAGAAAATGGGTACCATGGACAGGAATAGAAATATCTTGCAATAATATCAGGGACTTTTTAGCACTTATGAGATTGTTTTTGAAACACTGAGTTTAGGAATTGGTGTGCTGTCTAGTTGGAATGGTCTGGTATAGGACCACATGCAACCCAAGAACCAGGTCAGAAGCCTGATGGTTTAATTAAGAGTAACTGGATGAAAAATGGGTTGAAGTAATTTGGTGCATGAGACCTCTGAAGGAGAGAAGGTAAAGCCAAAGGCAAAGAGATTCAAGATATGGAACTTGGGTTATTCTCTAGTTTATGGATGAGAAAGTGAAAACAGGAAGTTTCTAGAAAGACATGAATGTGGGTAGCTATGAGTACCAGCACAATGTAAGGAACATTTCTCAACCTTGCCACCATAGAACCTTGGTCTTATGTGATTAATAATAACAACAACAATAATAATAAATAGAAATTAAATTGATACCAAAGATGTTTGTCATATAATTGTTAGGATGTGAGAATCCGTCTTCAAGAAGTGGTGCACCATGTTCCCAAGAAACAGCATGAGAGACTGGAAGTCTTTCTCCCCTCACTCAGCATTATCCAGTGGGTTAGCTTTTGGAAAGTGCACAGGTCACATCCCCAGCCCTTGTGCTTGCCTTTCCTTTCCCTTTTATGGATCACTACTTCCCTGGCTATTCACACAGCTGGCTCTTTCTTTTTATACAGGTCTTGCCTCAGACATCGCTTCCTGTAGCCCGACCTACCTCCCTATCTGGAGTGAGCGTCAGTCTTTATAGGTTATTCCCCCTGTTTACGTCCTTCAGTGATCACAGACCCTTTCTCACGGGAGTATAAGCTCTATGCAGATGCCATGTCCATTTTGTCCATGGATATATTCACCATCCCCGACAGAGGGCCTGGCACCTAAGGCACTAATTTTAAATGAACGGATAAATGAATAAACGGTACCATTCTAAGAATTATGGATTCTAGGAAGAATGGAGAGATCAATTCTCGAGGCTTTGCCCTGGAGGAGTATGGCAGGGACACCTATTTCCTCAGCACACACATATCCTGAGCATACCCAGTTGCCCTCTGTCTGAGCATATTCTGGGGCTGCCCAACATGCTCAGTCTGATCTGGCCAGGCTGGGAGAGCTGGGGAGTTCATTTTATGTGGGGGTGGCCCTCACCCAGTGCCAGAGGGAATCTAGCATGTAAATACTCCTGCTTCTTCTCCCCTAGCAAGGACGTATTACAAGGTAATTCCCGAGGAGACTGAGTCTCAGTTTTTCAGAGCATTCATCTGCTCATTAACACACGTCCTTCCCTTCCCTGTCTCCTCCCCTCCCTCATCCCCCATAAGTGCTTCCTAAGATGAACTCCAAAATAAATTATTTGCACTTAACCCTTGTCTCAGACTTGACTTCTGAGGGAATTAGCCTGTGACAAGAAACTTACATTTTGGTAGGAAAAAGCATGTTTAAATCACTCTAGTATACCGTTAAAGGTAATAGAGGCCATAATGGAAGTGCAGATCTAGTGCTATGAAAGGTCAAAGGCAGAAACAAACCAGGAAGAATCAGAAAGAGATGGCCTTTAAAGAAAAATGGAAACCTGCATTATGTAGAAGACATTCTCCCAAGGCAATTGCTACAGTTTAAATCTCATTTGGGTGAAGCTGGGAGGGATGATTTGGATATAGCCATGAAAAAATTGGGGATATTCCTAACACAGGAAACAGAACAAGAAAAGCATGGGGGCCACACAGCAGATTTGTGTACAGGGCACGGTGAGTGCTGCTGTTTGCCTGGACCATGGGCTGCGTGAAGAATATCAGCTGGAGGACAATTGAGAGGAACTCTGAAGCTAGACATGGAGTACACTGCACGTGAATTGTGGTGACTATTTGTATAGACAAAAGGGAGCCTTAATGATTTCTTTAAGGTAAGTAGCACAATCAGAATGTGCCTTAGGAAACTGAACTTTTAATTATGTAAAATAGATTAGAATTGAGAAAGGAGTTCGTGAAATCTTTGTAGAAGACTAACGCAATAGTCTAGGTAGCAAATAATGATGCCCAGAATTAAGGGTACAGCAGTGGGAACGAAAAAGAAAAGACAGAGGTGTACATTAGACTCAGCCTGGCTGTCTGTGAGGCAAGAAAAGAGACTATAAAAACCCAGCACAGAAAGTACAGCAGACAGAGACAGCTTTGAGTCAGACAGACTTGGGTTTAATCCAGTGTGAGATCTTGCAAGCTGTTTAAGCCCTCTGAGATGTGAGAATTTTCATTTGCAAGAAAGGAAAGAAGACATAGCCTACAGGCTTGTGACACTTGAAACAGATAACGAATTTAAAGTCCAGCAAAGTGCCTGGAGGATATTAGACATGCCAATAATTAATGGCAGTTATTGTCATTGCTGTTGAAACATAAATAAGTAAGCAAAATCTTGAAAAGTGATATCCCTAAGTCCCAAACCTGGCCAAAAGTATTAACATATTAAAATAAAGAATTGTTCAATCAGAAGATGGATGCAGTTTATCGGCCTGGAATTAACTATTAAAGAAAGAAGACAAAAGATAGGTAGGTGCATCCCTATAGTAGAGTCCAGCACATTAGTCTATATGTATCATGTGAGTCACACTCCGTCCTCTGCTTTGGTGTCCTTAAAACAATCTTGAGATTAAAATTTGGTTACACATGTAGGTCTGACTACAAGGACACAAGATGCTGGCCGTGCCAACTTGAGAAATCTGCCTTCTGTGAAAGTTGTACTTTTATTGAAATTTAATAAATTCCCATTTTAAATTTATATATAGTCTCTTACGACATGGTCTAACATGATTATACTCTCAATATCAAGACAAATTCAAGTTTCTAAGAGTAAAAACGTTAAGATTAGAGAACGTACCAAAAATGTCTGTTTATGTATTTCATTCATTTTACTGTGACTGTCAGATCATGGCCCTTGACAGTCCTGAATGAAAGATTCTACCACACATATTTTTCATTCTACTCCATTTATATTCACAGTCAGTTTCAACAAGTAAGTTGGAACTATTATCAACTTTAATAAATGGCCCTTAACTAACATGATACAGTAGATATTCCAGTCCATGATGGGAAAAGTCTGTAGCACTAACACCTACAATCAGGGAATAGAAACATTGGCTTTTAATTGCAACCAAAACTTAAACAAATAGAAACAAGATAACACAGAGGTTGTGTTATTCTTTAAAAGACTTCTGAGATCCCTATAGAAGGTTGCACAGAACAAGACTGAAGGTGGATCCTGTTAAAGTAAAGGAGCACTGGATCTAGAGTTAAAAGACAGGGAGGGGATCTGCTCTCTCGTCTTTTATATACTAGTCAAATTATAGATGCTCTCTAGCAATCAGCTTCAATAAATATTCATAAGATTGTTGGATTAGGTGATTATGCAGGTGTCTGGAATTTCTAACATGCTACTGGAAACTGCTATTATACCTTAGCCAACACAGATCTGACCTCCTTGTTTTCTTCTTAGTTCATAACAGGGTTCACATGGATAAATAACAAAAAATAAATAGAACATTTATAGTGACCCATGTTTATTTTTCTTAAGTAAAGAAATTCAAATCAGGGAATTCCTCTTACTGCACATAGCATCAATATTTACTTGTTATTTTTTACTGCCAGAAAGGCAGAGCAATAACTTAGATCCAGAGATCACCCCAAGATGCTTAATAAATATTGATAACTAAATGTGTGTCCAAAGGAAAAAAAAAAGTCAGGTTTCTTTTTAAGCATTGTGTCAAAGATTCCATTGCTGAGCATGATTTTTCACTGGTTAGCACTTTGTTTTAGCACAGGCTTTTTTGAGATAAATCGTTCTTTAATTCTTTCATAACTGTATATTAGCATGAATATGTAACATTCAGATTACATAGGAATCTTACTATCAAGATACATCTGTATTCTAACACAGTTATTTTCTACATCTTGACTGGGGATGCATTAAATTTGGAAGCTTCTTCTCAATGTTAATGGGAAAGGAGCGCTTGGTTTGGTAACACTTTAAAAGGGGCCTTTTAGTAGACTATAAATGCACACATTTATTTCTGGGCTCTCTGTTCTGTTCCAAGATCATACAATGGGAAAGGACAGTCTCTTCAATAAATGGAGTAGAGAAAACTGGCTATCAACATTCAGAAGAATGAAATTGGGTCTTTGTCTCACTTCATATACAAAACTCAACTCAAAATGGATTAAAGACTTAAACATAACACCGGAAACTATAAAACTACTACAAGAAAACAGCAAGAAAGCTGCTTGACATTGGTCTGGTCAATGATTTTTTTGGATACAACCCTCAAATCACTGAAAACAAAAGCAAAAATAGACAAATGGAATTGCATCAAACGAACAAGCTTCTGCACAACAAAGGAAGCAATCAACGGAGTGAAGAGACAGCCATTAGAATGGGAGAAAGTATTTCAGGCAGACAAGATGAAGAAGTTCTGGAGATCTATTGCACAGCATGTTGACAACAGTTAATGATAATATACTTTATACTTTAAAATTGCTAAGAGATTGTATCATAAATGTTCTTACCACGCACAAAAAAATCATATGTATGTTTGGTGAGGGATAAGTTAATTAGCTTGATTTAATCATTTTGCATTGTATTCACGTATCAAAACATCACATCGTACATCATAAATATACATAATTTTTATTTGTAAATTATACCTTAATAAAGAAGGGGAGAGAAAAAGGGGCTTTCCAAGAACCATTCATATATTTCACAATAATCAGATTGAATGAAGATTAAATGTTCCACTCTTCATGCCAGTACTTGGTTATCCTTCTGAAATAGAAAAAGTTTCTGTTCTAATAAATATAACTAAAAGACTGCTGTGGTGACTACATTTGATCAAAACTTCTGTGGACTGTATATACCAAGAGCCAAACCCAGAGGCACCATGTTTGGTCTTTACAGAAAATTGACAGTGAAATCAAAATTGCCTAAGAATGTATGATACCAGGCTATGCTCAATGATGTCCAAGCATACCAGCTCCACCACTGGTACTCAATTGCAGTGTCCTGTAAGAATGCCTACCTACCCCTATTCTGGATCTTTATCCAAACCACCTGGGTCAGTCTTGCCTTACAATACATAACACTCTGAAAAAACTATTTCCTTCCCCATTACTCCTGGACACAAAACTACTATTGTTTCAACAATAGCAAATTCCTAGATAATCTTACTATGTTTAAGATGCTTTTCCAAATATTTTCCATATACTAATTTATTGATTTTGGAATTTGAAGTCATACAATGAGGCTGAAACACCCATACTCTAAACCACTAAACCCTATTGCCTCTCTGTATTATTGTATGATATTAATTTTTTAAAATTTATTGAAATTTGTTGAGACTTGCTTTGTATGGCTTAGCAGATGATTTAAATATAAATGAACAGCATATAATTTTTTTAGTATTATGTACAGGGTTTTAATAAATCAGACTTGTTAATTGTGTTGTCCAAATTTTTGTCTTTCCTAATTTTTCATCTTCTTGACCTATCAGTAATTGAGAAAGATGTGTTGAAATCTCCTATTATGTAAAAAACATTTTCACAAGAGTTTCTTTCTGTTATTTTATCAATTTTGCTTAGTTTGTATTTTAGGCTTTTTTCATTAATTGCATACAACTCTAAAATTATTATATCGTTCTGATGAATTACAGTAAACTCAGATGGGAGGAGGAAAATGGGCTAAACTGATTCTTATTTAAGTGTGAGGGAATCTCCATTTAAACTTTTCAAGGTCAATTATATTTTGAGCCAATTTATTAAATAAATAATCTTTTAAATTTAACAATTTACTTGTAAATATTTTGATAAGTTCTTGGTGGAAATATTTTTTGCAGAGTAGCTACCTGCACTGCTTTAAGCTCAGCAGGACTTTGATCTCAGAGAAAGCAGGATCCAGGCTCACAGAACTTGCCTCCCTCTAAACCAATATATCTCCAAATTTTCTCTGCTCTAACCCATTCCACTTACATACTGATATTCCTGAATTCATTCTTTAATTTTACTTCTTTTCATTTTCTACTGAATAAAACAGTTGTCATGATATTCACAACCTTTACAAAATAACTTCAATTTCCATCCTGAGCCCTGTTTCCTTACACTCACCTTACACCATCAGCAAAGAATTACTTGCTATACCATGATCGTGATTTGTGTTTTCTCCCTTACATCATTTTGTTCTTTCTGTTTTAAAGGTTTCCCTCTCCATCTCTATCTGTAAAAGTCTGCTGTCTTGTACAGTTAGCTTCAAATGCAGCTTATTTTGTGAAGCTCAAACTTTCCATGAGAGAGGGTCTTACTTCTACTATACTGAAACTAGGGTTCTCTTCCAGTAGTTAGGAAATGAACTTCCATCCTTTAATTTTTGTTAATTATATGCATATTTGTTTTACCTTTCTTTATATACTTCCCCATTATATTCTAAGCATTCTGAGTGCAAAGACTCATACTTTTGAACAATGTTCAGACTCTGGTTTAAAGCTAATATTTGAAAGGTGGTCTCAGGAACTAATGGAGAATCATATGACCATACTCTTAACCCATACTCACTATGTCTTTCACTTTTGTTAGATTAGACAACTAAAATTCTGCCATGTAATAGCCCATTCTTCTAGAAAATAACTCTTAGAAAGAGAGCTGTATTTACTCAAGAAGAGTTGTGGACTTGTTTTTAATCCAAAAACTCATGTATTTATGACTCCCTACTGAGATTGTAAAACGAAAACCACACATGCACACTAACAAACAAACTTAAGGTAAAACATTTCATTCTAAACTTAATTATTTCTGATTTGTTTCCTATATGCAATCATCAGTGTATAGGATAATTTTATGTCTCACCAAGTACTTTTTCTATTCTGATTACTAATGAGGAACATCTTATGTGAACTAGTTATCAACTGAAAGAGCCCATGTTATTTCTGTACTAAGGTTTTTCATTCTAATAAATTGACAAATTTGAATCTCAACTACAGTAATCTAACCACACTTTCTTGGCACAGTGAAAAACATCCTCAATTTCTCTACTTCTCTTCAAGGATCAAATGAGACATCATATGTTAAATTACCCTGAAAAGAGTAAAAGGTACAAGAAAATGAAAAGCAGGAAAAATCCTATGAAGTAATGGTCAATCTGCTTTCTCAGCAGATAATTTTTTTTTAATTATTTGAAGTATATAAAAATACTTGATTTGCAGTTTGTGGCTTATAAGATGGAAAATTCATTTTTATTTCAATTTATTATTTGCAAACGCTTGCTTTCCAGTTCCACATAAGTTGCCTGCTTAATATAAGGAGCAAAAAAGAAAATCTCAAAATAATAAAAAGTGAACAAATCTTTATACTATAGATTGACTAATTTTACTACATGTACGGTATTTATTTACTGAAACAATTACCCTCTGTGAAGTCTGATTATTAAATTCCATGTATGCCTGTTACCAATGAATCTCCAGCGTCTAAAGCACAATTCCTTGAACAATGTAAGCTCTCAATAAATATTTGTTAACTGACCTGAAAATTAATTAATACTCATTAGTCTAGAATAAATTTTGAATCAGTAGCTTTGAATGCCCTCTGGTATTTAACTTAATGTCTTGAATATTTAATTGAAGGTGATGATAAGAATTAGAAGTGTTTAGCATATGAAAATATATATACTAGACAGCAGAGTAGGGATTTCTCACACATTATTTGATTTAATTACATTATTTGTCCTTTTACCCACAAAGTATGAGTCTGGAAATGAGGAAAGAATGAAAGAAAGAACCTGAGGAATCTAAAGTCAACCAGCTGAAAAGGGCCATTTAGCCATGCAAAGAACACATGCAATGCACACGCAGAATTCTATGCGAGTCACCGACATGTGTAACGTTAGAATAGAAGATGATCTAAATCATGTCACACAACTATTACTATGCTTCCCAAGGTATGAGCTATAGAATGCCATTCCTGAAAGATGTTCTTTGAAAACTGGGTGACGAACTAAAATTAATTTGGGAAATGACTCAGGATATAATGTATATAATATGTGTGTGTGTGTGTGTGTGCCACATATTAAACCTCTAAGAAACCTTTCTAACTCTAACTTTGTAAAACACATATTTTGAAAATTCTGCATTTTAAGGGAATTTAGTAAAATATAAAGGAGACGGAGAAAAATTTAACTTGTGTGAGAATTTATTGCCATGCTCACCTTTATGAAGAGAACTATAACTGTCTCCCTCCACTGGAAGCACCAGAGCAGCACTGTATAAGAGAAATGTAATGCACAGCAAATAGGCAATTTTAAATATTCTAGTAGCTACGTTAAAAAAGTAAAAAAAAGAAACAGGTGACATTAATTTTAATACTGCATTTAATTTAACCCAGCATATACAAAAACTTAGCACTCTAGCATATAGTCAATATAAAAATTATTCCTGAAATATTGTACTTCTTACTTTCATACTATATCTTCAAAACTTTGTATTTTACATTTAGCATCAGATGCTAAACTTTCAAAGTATAAGGTAAATGTAGTCCTAGCAAATCGATAAGGGATACTTAATGTGAAATAATTTTATACTGTATCTGTTTTTAAATTTAAATTGATTAAAATTAGATAGAATTTTTTGGTAAGCATTTCCTCAATCTCACTGACCCAGGTCAAGTGCCCACTAGTCACTTGCGGTCCATGGCTGCCATATTGGAGCATGGGGGCCAAGCTCCATCTGTACCAAGGAGAACCAGCTTGCCACGACAGCATCAGGGAGACTGGAAAATACAACAGGTGTTCAAGCTACCAAACACGGATGTCTATCTTCGTCTTGCATAAAATAACCATGGAAATTGGATTTCTCAAGAAGAAATATAAGGAAACATCTAATCTGTCATATTAAATTGAACTGCATTACAATTTTTAAATCCTCAGAAATTACAACCCATTTAGGATTTTATATGTGGATGTATTTTGGAATGAAAGTGAATAATAAGAAATCATATACTTATAGAAAAGGAAAGGTTGGGAAAGGAAAAAAAGAAATAAAAAATTGCTGTTTATGGCAAATTCCTAGCCTCCAAAATTGATACTGGATTTCAAAACCATGAAAAGAAGAAGAAACAAAGAAAAGCAACAAATAGAGTGAACACACAAATAGTGATGTGCTAGTAACAGATAACAATAGTTTTAAGTATATATTAGCTTTCCACTAAAATAATAATTACACTATAGTCACATTTGAAAATTATATTGAAGAGTAGTAGATCTTAAATATTTTCTTAAATGTTACTATAAATGTTCTTTATGCTAAAATGTCATAAAATAAAATATTAAAATTTAGAAAATAAACTTCTTAAAGAGAAAAATATTTTTTATTTAGAAAGCTAAAAGGTATTAAATTTGAAAAGAACTGATTTTTATGTGTTCTATAAAGCATGATAGCCCCCAGCTTCCCTCCCACAAAAAAATAATGCGACACAGAAAGCCTAGCTTAAAGACTCCATCCTAGTATACATAGGTGAATGTCTGACAGGTGGCAACCTTAATTTGGAAGCCTCTTGCCTCTTGACTAAGTAATAAAATAAGCCAGAAATTGATTAATCTCTTTGAACTACAAATGTGCTGTTAAGCATTCTAAAAAGACAACTTCATTTCCTCCAGTGCAAACTATACTTTGCAGGGAAAGCTGCTTTACCATAACATTATCTATTTTGTAGGCTTAGGGGGTTTCAGCTGGGCAGCATGCCTTAACCTTTCTGGAGTGGGAAAATTACTGTAAGGCTCATAGCCAAATAGCAGAGCATGTTCCAATAATATTTCACATTGCTTCGCCCAAGGAAGAGGTAAAAAGAAGTTGCATTTGTATGTTTATGGAAACCTTCTTTCAGGGTTAAAGGTAATGGGAAACTGATCATGAAGAATATCTGTGCTTTGTAATGAGTTAGAGAACATTATTTCGGTAAAACAGCTATAGGTACATGATGTCAAACAACTGGTTTTTGGATTAAACACAAAGAACCAACTGGCTTGATGATTTTCCTTCAAAAACTTTTATCAATCATGAAGTTAGAGCAACTCAACTCATACAAGCAAAATTTATTGAACTAAAATAAATATTTATTCCTTAAAATAAACCGAATTAATGTTAATAGACTTTTCTATTGCATGTGTGTTTGTGTGTGTGTGCGCGCACGTGTGTGTATATATATATATAAATCCTCTGCTGAGTGGTGGTGTCCATATACAAATTGAAGGCCTATTAAGACACTACCCTGTCTGAAATACTAAATCATGATGAGGAATGTAACACAGATATTCATAAATATATAAATATTATATTCTGTAAGAGTCAGCTCACCCCTTTTATGTCAAGGCAAAGAAATTGACATCCTATTGATACACAGAGTACTTTCTGCAAGGAGTTTTATATAATTTTCCTGTTCAATTGTTCTTGGCAGGCTGAAGACATTGAAGGATCTCCTGAGCCCAGGAGTTTGAGGTTACAGTGAGCAGCTATGATCGCTGCTGCACTGCAGCCTGGGCCACAGTGCAAGACCTTGTCTCAAAAAAAAAAAAAAAAAAAAAAAAACCAAATTATTATGCATGTTACTGAAGTGTACATAAATTGATAGACTTTTCTTGAAATTATTTATTAACATGGAATTTAAAAGTGTGCCTTTGAGAGAATAAAGATCAGTAGTTTCCAGGAGTCAGGAGAGAGAGAAGAATGAACAGGGCAACATAAAGGATATTTAGGGCAGTGAAACTACCTTGTGTGATACTATAATGGCAGATACATGCCATTATACATTTGTCCAGATCCACAGAGTGTACAACACCAAGAGTGAACTCTGATATAAACTGTGGACTCTGGGTAATAATGGTGTGTCAATGTAGGTTCATCACCTGTAACAAATGCACCACCCTGGTGGGAGGTGTTGAAAATTGGGAAGCCTGTGCATGGGTGGGGGATGGGGTATATGGGAAATCTCTGTACCCTCTGCTCGATTTTGCTGTAAGCCTAAAACTGCTCTAAAAATAAAGTCTATTTATTTTTCAAGTAAAAAAAAAAGAAAGTAAACTTTACAGATACGCATCATTATTTTTAGAGTTCTCAACAGAATGCAATACTGGGACAAAACCAAAAAGATAATGTTGAACAAGGATACATATAAAGTGTTGCCTTTAAATTCAAAGAGTTAATTGTACAAATAAAGATGTGGAGCAGCAGGGCTGAGAGTTTCCATTTGACTGCAGAGGAGCACACAGAATGTTAACACTAACAACACAAGACTACACTTAAGGGTATTGTGTTCAATCCTGATATGACATTTTAAAAATAGGTATTGACAAAACAGAATTCATATAGAAAAGTGCTTCTAAAATGTTGGGCAGCTGAAAATAGAGAGTTTTCTCTAACCTATGGGGAAAAATGAGAAAAATAAGAACTATATTGTGCAAAAGTTTGGTAGGTATGATAAAATTAACTTGTCACATAGAAACTGTTCTATTCTGAGATTACTTTCTTGATACTTTTAAGTGAAATTTATAGTTTTATTTATGCAATAAAGGTGAGATTAATTAGATGGTAGTGATTTTTTTAAATGCCATTTTACAAACCTATCATTTGATTTGATTTTAGTGGTCCATTAAATTCAAAAGCCAAAAAAGGGATACCAGGTTACCCAGAAATTTTATATATATATATATATATACACACACACACACACACACACACTCATGCATGCACACACATATGTGTATATCATGTATCAAGTATCACATATGGATCATTTGTAGAATCTGAGCATGTTTAGCTTAGAAAAATTTCTAAAGAGAAGTATGACAATCATCTTCAAAGATTTAAGTGGAAGGAACAAGTGTGTTCTTGCTGTGGGGCAGGGGTGGTCAAATAACATGCCGATCATTAGATGTTGTTTTTTGGGGTTTTTTTTCCCTAATCAACCTCAGAGAAAGAACTTTCCAAAAGCTGTCTTGAAAAAGTGAATCAAACTGTCAGTAAATGAGTTTATACTTCAATAAAAACCAGACAGGAGGTAGAAAGGATTTCTCTTTTATATGAAAGTCAGGCAAAATGATTCTCAATGATGTTCTCATTCTAAGACCACATGATTTTGTAGTTAACAAGTTTAAGGAGTGTCTTTTCATACTTGTCTTCTAAATTTACTTGAATCTTTTCATCTACCAATTTTAACAAGAATAATGTCTTTATATACCTATACTATCAGAGAAGTTGTAAATATTGTGGATGGGGGTAAGTACAGTTCTCTTTGATTTTTTGCACTTTTAAAAAAATTTCTGGATTTTTTTTCATTAAGATTTTATGATAGTCAAGGTCTTCTGGTCAATTCATACATAGGATCAATCCTGTGTGTCTCCTTCAGTTATTGTTTAATAAAATTTCAAACCTCAGCTCTAAAATTGTTGATAAATTGAGATGAACTACAAAGGCATAGAGCGTTAAATGTGCTATACAACTTGGCTTTATAATAAAGACAAGACATCTGGTTACCTGTGAAAGCAATGAAGCTATAGATATTTCACCACAGTTATTACCCTGCAAGAGCTAACGCTCAAGGGACAGGACTTTTCAACTATTTTTCAAAAACAAAAAAAATCCTTTAAAACTACGAAAACTTTTTTTCTTGTTTCCAGATTACTTTGCTATGGGTTCAGTTTAGATCACATGATTGTCCACCCAAAGCCTTGCCTATGGCTCTCTCTTATCTTCTCAATATAATTGAAAGTTTTCAGTTCAGCATGTGATATTTGTGCGATCTAGCTTCAAACAGCCTTCACTCTAACACCACTATTTTACCAGGCTCTACACCTTTCCTCAATGTAACTATTTCCTCTTTATGCCTCATCATTTTTGGTGTTCTTGTCTTTGTTCTCACCATTTCTTCCAGTTCAAATGCTCTTGCTTTTTCCTACTTGCTGGAGTGCTAGGTATCTTCCAAAGTTCAGTTAAATACCAGGTTAGCCGAAAATGTCTTTTTGATTAGCCCATTCACAAGTAATCAGAAGCTTCTTTGTTGCATTTTCACACCAAAGTGATTTCTGTTCAATTTGTTTTACATACTAGATTATAAATGCCAGGAAGGGAGGAATTGTTCTCAACTTATCTTTGCCAACTGCCACAGCTCCCATGATGAACATCAGTTGATAGACAAAACAATTAGAGATGCTGAACATTAATTCACTATATCCTTGAATGCACGTGTGCACACACACATGTGTACATATAGAGGAAAAGTTACCATCTACTGCAAGTTTGGAGATGACCCAAAGTTTCAGCCATTAGCATTTGTCTCCAAACATAAAAATATCACAGACCCCTACAACCAGAAGCCCTGTAACTTCGGGAGTGATGTAAGTCAGGTCCAGCAGATCCATTTATCCCCATGTTTTATTTATGTACAATTCTGTGCTCGTCCTTTAGGTGTCCACATGAAGTACAGATGTCACAACTGACGACAAAGGAGACCATGAAGGGAAAGAACTTGCTTCCATTGACACGTAGGCCCATTACGCTCACAGTGTCTGATGAGGTCGTGCTTGGGGCTTACTAAGGACAGTGTGTCTAATGTTTCCTTGTGATATTTTGCTTGTGTGACTCCTGAATACAATCTCCATCTGGTAAGTAGAAGCTAGAAGATAAGATGTTTTTAAGAAAAATATTAAATGATTATTTCTAGGGACTCTCACATCTTAAAAATGACAGTGATGTTTCAAAACCAAATATTATTTCATATCTATAGGGAATATATTTTATAGAGACACAGAACAACACTCAAGCTTTAATCGCATACAAAACATTAGAAGAAGGGGTCTTGTTAAACCTTAGATTTTGACTTTAGTAGTTCAGGGTGACATCTGAATTCTATGTTTTTAACAAGCTCCTTCGTATGATGCCAATGTCGCTGGTCCATGGACTGCACTTTGAGGAACAGGATGTAAGGACTCATATTTAAATCAATCATAATTAAATATTAAATAAGTTAAATGTTTTTTTTAATATATATATGTAAGCATAGATACACAAATGCATATAAAATGTAAACACCTAAATCATGGTGGAGACTTTACATTTTAAGATAAAATAAAATAAAAATAATATTAGTCTGGGCAGACCTGACACAGCTTTTGTATTCTTACAACTGTATTTTCAAAACCTGTATCCTTTAGTAAAGATGCATGCTTAACTGTATTAAACACCTCCAGGGATTTGTCACCATTTAAATTATTCCTTGTGGTCCATAAACCATGAATATCAATTTTCACAAGTACATCAGGGGTCAGAGGCAGTCCCCTACAGGGCTGCAGGAAAGAGGATGTGTCTTCAGTGAAAGCAACAATTAACCCTCAGAACCAGGACCGCCACTTTCCTTTTCACACAATAAACAAGGACAGCAGCCCTACTGCATTGCAAAATTAATTATTTGGTCACATACAAAGGTTTAGGAATCTGATTTTGTTGTAATGAAATTAGACATACTTGTCACACATATCTTCATAAATAGTCTATGGATTCTTGGGTACATTTTTGTCATAAGTTTCATTTAATAAGGTCATATTAAAGGCTACAAATTGACATGTGTCCTAACTCTCAATTGTTTTTCATTATAAATAGTCCCTCAAAGATACTTTGTAAAGGAAAAAATTATATACACTAAAGGTTGTGTTAACACATACAAGTTTTGCCCATACAAGCTTCTGATTACATGCAAGAAATGGTCCACACTTTTAAACAAGGAACAAGACCATAACTAAGGCAGTATATACTGACCTACAGCAAATAAACACAGGAAGGTATGAAATTTGCATGACACAGTTGATAATGTGAGGTCAACTCTACATTGACAGGAAGGAAGTAAGACATTCCATGACTGTTACTGCGGTGAGAGGGCAAAGGGGAGATTTGCAGAGAAGATGGCTGTAACTACATCTGAGGCTTCGTCTGGGAGAAACAGCAAGTTAGGGAAGACAAGAATAACGTTATGGAGAGCTTCACCTTCCAGTTAACAACATTAGCCTACATTTATTTATTATTTTCAATCAACAGATACTACTGAATGTCTACGTGTGAATAGTAAGAAGCTAGAAATCTATAAAAGTGCAAGCTGTAACTCTGAAAAACTGATTTTAGTTTAATAGATAGTAAGGAGTCATTGCAGATATAAGGAATTGTAGAGATCATTCATCCCAAAATATAGCTTTCAATTATTTTGAAATGCTTAGGTAAATATATGTTATGTGTATACACACACACATATTTTCCCCTTGTGTAGTCAATTCTTTATTTTGTCACTGAGGTATAGACCTGTTCTAAGACTTTAAGAAAAACTCTTAAGAATTTTATCAGCTGATCAGTAAACTAAAACAACTGTCAAATGAATCACTTGACCAATTTGAAGCTTATTCAAACTGGATGTTTAAATGATTTAGACCGTTTGAAAAATTCTATCAAACAATCTTGAGTTTTGTGGTTATGTCATTACGGCATCCGTAATGGTAACAGACCATCAATAACCTCTTATTTTGGACATTAAAAATGGCACTGAATTATTTTTCCAACATTAATTGTTCAGTGACTGATCGAGGAGATAAATTGATGATCCCTTTATTTGGCTATTGTATTTACATATCCAACTGACGGTAGCATCTCCCCATCACCACCTTGAAAAAATGACAAGAGGAAGAAACATCAAAATACAGCCACTCCACTCTGTAACTTAGGCAATACAAACAAAATGTCTGATGGAGAAATTGATTAAAAAGACCAAAAGAACTCCGATTGGATTTTGATTTCAAGTGTACCTGCTTGTCTATTTCATTGCACTTCACACAACTATTAACAAGTAAGTGTGTGTGTGTGTGTTGTGCTGACCAAACTGAAAGTTTCTGGAATAAATATTTACCCATTTATGTATTAACACCATCCTGTTCATAAATCTCAAATCATCAAAGCTATCAAACAATTCAGTTTTAATTTTTATATAACAGCACAGTCATTACCTTATTGCAACTCATTTGCTGAGTCAATAAAAAGCATGTTATATTTGCCATATTTTGGCTTTTCCATAAAATACAAATTTAAGATAATTTATCATGCATAATGGGAAAAAATTCAGGTATGGAATTGTTTTATTCAAAATCTCCATACAGATTTCAAAAGAACAAGAACACCAAAAAACCTACATCCAAATTGCAAGACTCTCTGAAGCCAGTCTAGATGATCTAGGCTGACAGTGTATGGGGATGACCTGTACAATCAACTCCACTTGCCTGGCCTAGAACCCTCAAGGTCTCAGGGCTGTGCCATATAAAGTGCTTGTGGATTTTGTAATAGCCTTCTGTCCTCTGACGTGCAAGAGGGTTAAGAAGTGGGTTAAGAAGAAACAGCAAACAGCAGGGCCTGGAAAAATACCTTCAAGAGTCTTTTAATGATACTCCTATATCTTGATAGAAATGGGTCCAGGTGTGCCTCTGAATTTTTTGCAAACAAGCCTGGTTCTTATGGGTCCCAACCCATATTCCATCTATTCCAAGGGAATTAACTGGTTTTGCCAGCGCCTGTCAGATTAATTCCAGCCCTTCAGCTTTCGCAGAACCCATCAACCATCACTTTACCTGTGTTTGCTCTTCCCTCACCTGGTCAGCATCTCTATCCATTCTCTCTATTTGGAACCTCAATTAGTTATCTTCCAAAGGAATTTACTTTGCTCCTTTCTGTAGGACTTAGTTGCTTGTATCTTTTCCTAGATAAGCTATCATTTTTACCAGAATGTTTTTCCTTAATGTTCCAGCTGGGTTCTGCTGAGAATGAAGAGGCCATAGAGACAGCACCTTGCTCTTTTGTTTGTGTGAAACCAGACCAGTTTATAAAAATAACTTCTTTGTTGTATTCAACATCTAGAGTATGAGGTATCTATCTAGTAATGATCTATAATTCTACTAAACTACCAAATTACTTTTCATTCCAATAAACAATGATGCATGACTAAGGTAAAAATATAAAATGAATATAATCAACATAAAATTTAAGCAAACCTTATCAAGTTACTCCAACCTTTGCTTTCCAAGCTCAGGACACTTTCTCATACATATATATGTAGTCACTGCATCAAGGTAGATTTCTCTTTTATTTTTTTCAGTTAGTTACATGTTTGATTTTCACATGTACACATGTGTATCGCAAATGAAACTATGGGAACCTAAGGAGGAGGAATAATTCATCCTCCACAGATCAAGGGAGAGGAAGATTCTAAATCAACGTGATGCTTATTCAGAGTAAGAAAAGTAAAGACGAGGTAAGGAAGAAGGTGAGTGAAGGAAGTCGGAACATACCTCCTGATTGGCCCTGGAAAGTCACAACTGATGTCTGTTTTCCCAATTCGATTATTAAGTTTCCCCCTGCTTTCCACTCTCAAAAAGGTCTTGGTTAGTTGATTAATTATGTTTTCACAGAACAAGTAATCTAGAAATATAATTTCTAATTCTTATTTTGGCCCAACTATTCTCACTTCAGCAAGTCACTGATGGTTGTTTGTAAAACAGAAATTGTAATATTCTACCTTTTCTTTCAAAGTCAGTTATGATATAAAAATGACATGAGTGATGGTGAACATGCCTTTAAAGTTATAAGTATTATTCAAATGTCACATTTTTATCACAATTCCAGCAAAGTATTAGGACTCAGTCACGTGATGTTGTTTTCTTATGAAATTTGTGCTATTCTTCTATAGCTTGTGATAATTATAACTCATTTTCTTGGTGGCCATTACAAGATCTCCCTGACCTAATTTTTTTGCACTAGTAGTTGCCTCTGATTGTTGTTCTAATTAAGGAAGAAGAGAGAGAAGAAAGGCGCTAACATTTTTTGAAAACATGCCTCACTGTAAGCTCTGAGAAAGGCACTCAGCGTACGGTATGACAGTAATGGTTGTCATTTGTTGAGTTTTCACTGCTTGCCAGGCACTGTGCTACGCGGCTTGAATAGATGAAAACATTGAATGCTCATCACACATCTTTGAAGTGGTCATAATCATTCATTATAAGTAAGGAAATGGGGTCCCAACACATCAAGCAATAAAATTTCAGAACCTGACTTCATATTCAAAATGGCTGATTCTAGTAATGTTTTTTTTTCCTATGAACTGCGTCACCTCGGACAAATCACTTAATATCTCTATCCAACAATGGACATAATCATAGTCCCTACTCCAAACAGTTATTATGAGGATTGAATGGATTAATATAAGGAAAGATTTAAAAATGCCTATTACTTAATAACCTCTTTGTAAATGTCAGTGATGGCTGCTGTTACCACTGCTATTATGGTTGTGATTAACACAAGTATTATTATTGTTGTCATTACTGTCATTATCTTTATTTACCCAAGGGCACACAAGTAAGTGACAAAATTAGATTCAAATCTAGGTATTCTGAGTATTGACCCACTTATTCAGTCAATAAGTACTTATTTAGTGTGTTCTAGAGTGGCAGGAATAAATGATGAGCAAGACTGGGTGTCCTTATTTGTGTAGCTATTATTTTTGGTTTCAAAGGGCTCACATTCTATAAGAAAAAAATTGCTAATTATTGGATAGCTGGAAATAAAAGATGCTATATAAAAGCACATAGTAGGTATGTATCTGCCACTCTAGGAGAGATTTTAAGTCTATATCTGGAACGTGAGTTGGAAGATAACCACTCAAGTGTGGAGGAGAGTATCCCAGCCAGTGGGAAGGACATGAGGGAAGGCCCTGGAATGGAAGCTGAGACCTCGTTTATGGCAATAAAGCGTGTATTGAGGGGGGTTAGAGTAAATCAAATAGCAAAGGCAGGAACCAGATTAAGGAAGTTTTACAGAATGAAATAGTGTAATTGCTGGGTCTGGAGGGAAAAAATGGAGAGTTGTTGTTCATTGGGAACAGAGTTTCTGTTTTGCAAGATGGAAAAATTCTGGAGATCTATTGCACAACAACGTGAATATACTTAACACTACTAAACTCTACACTTAAAAATGGTTAAGATGGTAAATTTTATAGCATGTGTTTTTTACTACAATTAGAATTGTTTTCAATATTAAAAAAGAAAGAAAGCCATATAAAATTTTTAAGGAGTTTGGATTTTATCTGGTAGGTGCTGAGGAACTATTACCCTATTACTTTTTTAGAGAGGGAATTGACACAAGCAAAATAGTGACAGAATTTCCAACTTCTAGATATCAGCTTTTGTAGACGCTGCAAGTAATAACAATTAGCAGATCTGTTTTGATACTTTTTTTCTAGTGGGCCTCAAATTGTAGCTTAAAGAGAGAAAAATGAATTTATCATTTTTCTGGCATTGAACAAATTATTTGAAATCATTTTATATAGTTTTCAAAAAGTCTAAAGTAAACATAATATAATAGAAATTATAAAAATGAGAAAATCAATATCTAAATAATAAGGAATATCTTAAACCTTCTCCTCTTCCAAGAATTAGTCACCAATCAGACCTCAATGGATAAAAATAGCAACTCCAGTAAATTAAGTATCACTAGATGCTATTCTCCATAAAATGTCCACTTATAGCCTTAAAATAGTTATTTAGTTGTCTTGTTATTATTTTCTTCAGACTAAATCACTGGTTCTCAAATTATGTACTTTCAGAACATCTGGGATTCTGGGTTCTATACTGAAGTTCATTTTACTGAAACTTGAAAAAAAAAGGTAAGCCTTCCCAGCTCACTGGGGAGAAAAACAGTAGATAATGTTATTTCCATATTAAATGTCCTTCAAAAACACTCCTTGAAGCTCTGGGGTCTGTTTCTGCTTGTCTGAAACAAATGACATTAGTGAAAATCAGCATGTAGATATTACTAGTGAACTTAAAACAGCTGATGGTTTCTCTCAGTGACTTGTACACTCACGGTAACAGTGATAAACAAGGCAGAAAATAATACATTCTAACTAGTAAAATTTGAACTGTTTTGCATTAATTAATACATCAGTATTATACAAAGTTATATAATGACAGGACTACTAGGTATCCAGCTGTCTGGATGAGTTTTCCATTGCCCAAGGGGTCTACCTTAATCACAAGCTGTACCACCCTGCTGTCACCCTATCCTAAGTGTGTCACCTTCCTCTTCCTTTGCACTATACATCTAAATTGATGTAATAGTCTGTGTAATTTGATCTTCTTAATTTGGTCTGAGAACTTTTCTGTTCAATGGTCTCTGGGAAAATTTGCCAGGCAGTGTACATAGAGGTACCAAAGCATCAAGGAAATTTCCCACTGGTGACTCTTTTATTTTCTGATCCTGCTTCTTTCCACTGGGGTTGAAATATTATGCAGGTTGGACATGTTAGAAGAAATAGAAAAACTAGATACTGCAACACTTTTAGGCAAAGGTCTATTACTTTTTAAAATTAAGTCAGCGAGTACATATATATATGAGAGAAATTATGTATATTTAATTATATGTGTGAAACACACATGCATATATATTTTTATATGTATATATATATATAGAGAGAGAGAGAGAGAGAGAGACCTTGACATAATTACATCAATATCTGTTAAAGTATTCTAATGAAGGGAGTTTGTCTCATCCAGGTGACACTAATGTAAGGAAAATCAAAAAAGGGAAAACAAAAGTACATGTGACTTCTTAAATTCAGCATCTAAAAATTTCTGTAACTGTGTCAAATGGCAATTCTGTATTGTCAAACATGTAAAGCACAATGTCTAATACTGAGAAGTCTCTTCTATCACAAACATACTCATCAGATGACCACAATTAGCACAGCTGGTGCAAACAGTGCAGAAGACCCAGTGATGGACTGAGATTCAATTTGGGGAGTTTAAAATTTCTTCGGCAAGATGTTCTCTGTGCTTAAGTCAACTACATGATTTCAAGCCAAGCCCTTCAGAGGGCTGCATGCAATTAGCAATTTTCCAGTCACTGGACTGAAAGAGCCAACACAGATTGTAAAGTAATTTATCTTATAACTTGGGATTACCTTATGCATGGAGGACATCCAGTCCCTGCTTTTTAAGCCACTGCAAATTACTGCATCCTTGCTAAATTTTCTCTAAAACAAGAGCTGCTCCTCACCCACTGAAAGAGATGTCTAGTGGATATATTTGTCACTTCTCTGAATGACAGTTACAACTGAATGGAAAGAAAATATGTTGCTAGGCTTAGAATATCCCAGAGATCCCCCACCACACACACAGCCGCTCAGCCACAGAGATACTGAAATCTCACAACTTTCTTCGATTTTCAGCTTTGTTGTGTTAATTGCAATTTACAAATTTCATTGCACCACAAATGTTCAACAAGCCATAAATCCCCATTTCCAAAGAACCAGGTATCATCTGAATCTGTTCTGAATGAATCCAGTCCAACAGGGTTTCTAATTTTCTCTTTAAAATATTTATCCAACAACAGAGTCCAAGGCTTAGTATCAGTTTAATGTAGATGGGACAATATTGTTTGGTTATGTAAGTAACAGCATACAGAAGTGCCATTTTATCTCAATTATCCAGTTATTATAGCTTTACACATAACTTGCAAGCCCACTTACATAATATTTGCTTATTTAGTTTTGATTATGTGTTTAAATGTATATATATTAACATATGTATATACATACTATTCAAGTATAGATCTAAAGATGAAATTGAGTTTTCATCTTTAATGAAATCATTTAGTAAATAGGAGTCATGCCTTCCAACTCTTTATATTCATAACAAATGAAAACAGATATCTCACATCATTTATAAAACCTAGTCTCACTAGTCTCACTGAATAGTCTTGAAATATTGTCTTAGTTTATTTAAGCTAACTAAATGATTACATAAAGTAATAAATATTACCTAGATTTGGAGGATTTTAAAAGGAATAAAGTATTTAGAAAATACCTATTATTAAACCTTAATAAATATTTGAGGAACATGTCTATGACAAATCACATCCTTTAGGGTCTAATCAACTAGCTGTTTTAAATTCCTCTTTATCTAGGTCACATTGCTCTCTTTTTTAAAAATAGCTGTATTTTAGCTGTTTCTTTTTCTTTGTTCATTGTAAAAATAAAAGGCATAAAGAACAGAAAAATCATCCATAATAGCTCCATGAGAGCCAACCACTGTTTACATTTGATGATCACCCTTCATATTGAGTTAGGAGTGAATGTAATTACAGACACACGTGAAGCAATAATGAGGCCTTGCTGCAGCCCCATTTGCCTGAGAAGCTTGGTAAATCTCTCTGAGGACAGTGTTTGCAAGATGAATCTGTACCATCCCCAGTGATCAAGTAAATACAATAGATATCTTTCATTTTAGACAGCAATCTAAAGCAAACAGTGGCTTCCCACATGTGTTTTAAATACTGTTTGCAAAAGAATAAATAGTAGATAACAAACAATGTGCTCACCAAAACATTTTAATCAAATGAAAATAAGACATAAAGAAAATGTAGGGTTAGGTCACTAAAAATTAATTTTCTTTCAAGTGAAATTTCACTAGAAAATCAATTGAAATGCAGAATTATTAGCATTAATGATGATAGGAGAAATTCTTACTGAAGTCTGCAGTGAATTTGTTGTTGCAAATATCTGCTGGGTTAATGATATATTATAGTCGATACATATTTAAGCAGATGCAGTTGTGTTAAAGAGGATATTTTAGAATTCGTTTCAACCTATGAAAGGATTTATATCTGTATATGTATAGCATAAGGAAAAAACCCCTCTCATATTGTGAACATGTTGATATCTTTGCATTAAAGCAACATTTAACGACTCCGAATGTTGCTTTAATTTAAAATTTAAAACACACTTCATTAAAATATATTGGATGTAAGCAATTTCTAACTTTTAAACTATCATTTATTTGTTTCATTTATTCAATTCAGAATAGTTCGTGGAGAGGCAGAAAATGTGGACTCATGCCTCATTCTTTGTTTTAGTGGCATCTGACCCAAAATATGAAAACTACAGAAGTAAAAGCAAATTTGTTTATATTTTCATATTAAAGTCAGAGTCCAAAAGCTACTCAGAGCTATTTGTTTATAATTTCATTTTATATTATGGCTTAAGGAAGCAGGCAACTGACAACAGAAAGAATTAGAAATGTACAGGAAAAAACAAACAAACGAAAGGGTAAGACAGAGTCAGAGGAAAATCCAACAGAATAGAAAAAAATATACAGATAAGAAAAGAGGGATTTATGTCCAGAAAAAGACAAGGACACACTCCGTGGTGTATTTCTCTCATACAGAAACAAAATGAATGTCACATATGCACAGAAACAGAGACAAACATTAACAGGATTGAAATCCACAACATGTGACCTACTACGGTGGATTTCCTGAAGTTAAAATCACGTTGTGCTTTGTAACTGGATGCATAAATGGCTTGTCACTTCCTGTTACTTGTCTCCCAGGCCAAAGGAAATTAAGTCAAGGGCTCAGGATTCCCTCTAGCTGCTCTATGTTGAGTGTAATTGGGCAGCAAAGGCCGACTCCAGCCCCGCATTCGTGTTCTGTAGCAGTAACCAGTTATTAAATGCAGTTCCTGTGTCCTAAATGTCTCTAGAACTTCTTACAAGGATTTAGTTTGTTGGTTCACATCAGAATGTTCTAGGTCACATGTCCATAGGTAAATCAGGCGACAATTGCTTTCCTTGTGAGAAGTAGCTTGGAACTGCATTAGCATCTTAAAGCTAGGGGGGAGGTTTTCAACTGTGTCATGTGTTTGCATGTGATGGCTTAAGAGTTATAGGGGTACTCCCCTCTCCCACCTGTCCAATCTCCCATGAATATTACAGGGTACTGCTAAAGGTCATTTTATTCATACTATATATTTCATTAAGAGCATCACAATTAGTAAATTCTGGGAATGTTGTTATGACATTCTGTTTTGACTTCATAGCCCATTATTTTTTCTTTTTGACCTTTTTATAATAGAACTTTTCTCTGTTTACATATGATAGCATACCCTGCTCTATTATATATTTTAAGCAATTGCTAAATCTTCACAGAGTTTTTTTTCTTTTACATTTTCATGCTTTTATATAATAAGAAATACACTTACAGAGTGGAGAGACATATATAAAAGGGGGACACATTGAGAAAGCAAAGGCTACCAAGAATTATCCCTGGGTAGTCATTTGAAAAAATCCTCCCAGGAACCTATTCTCTGATAGAAGGCAAGACCAGAGGTGGGAGTTATGTGTCCTTTAGCCAGTTATTTTAATTATTTGAGCCTCGGCTTCCTTAACTGAAAATGAAGTCAATAATACACACCTCACTGTATTATTTTGAGGATAAAATTAGACAATACATGCACAGAATTTTGAGTAGTAATCGGCCCATAGTGAGCACCCAGTAAGTGGATAGTAATTTATTTCTAAAATCATGGCTCTGACATGCTAAATACTGTATGATTGTGGTAAGTTATTTAACTACTGTGATCCTTGACTTTTATGATATAATAATAAACATATTTACCTACAAGGAGACTCACTTTAAGGATTAGGTTTAATATATGGAAACATTCTAACATGATGGGACATGGTAAATTAATTACTATTACATGATCGTTTTAAAAAAATTTAGGATGCAAACAAAATTATTGAAACTTATTTTTTTCTACTAATTGAGATCTCCAAAAAGCATATATTAATAACAGGGATGGACAATTTGAATTATTCCCTGAATAAGTTTCTTTCCATCTTTAACATCTGATAAGCTAGTAAAAGAAAACAGAGTCAAACTTTTTTTGGAAGTAGAAGCATAAATTCTTAAAATTCTTAAAATTAATAGTACTGATAAAATTAATGAACAGCAACTGATTGAAAGAAATAGCAATATAGTAATTTTTTCAGAGTTTAGAAATATAATTCTTAACCTTAAAAACTGTTCCATTAATCTTAACGTAACCAGCCAGTTCCTGATTGAATCACCAGCTATGTATGAGTGCAGGAGAAGGTCCTGTTGGCTGAGCCTAAACTGTAGTGGGTTACCATCACTAAGTATAATTTTATCAATGTAGACCCTCCAAATATCTCAAACTTCAAAATCCACTTTTTAAAAAAATTATGATAATCTCCAACATTAGCCAAATTTACCTAAGACGTTCATTTGATTATTTCTATTATTTGCAGCTACCTAAAATCCAAAGGTAGTTTAGTTCTCATAATCCATTTAGTCTTGCATTGTAAGTGTAGGTAAGGGGTAGATGGTCAACTTTTTATGTGATACAGCTTTTGCGTACCTAAAATTTTTAAATGTCAACAAGTTATTTAATATTATTTATGCATAGTATACCATTCACAGATATATAGAATTGTAAATCTAGTTTATCATTCAAGAAGACCTCTACAACTTCAGGAATGATATTTTTCATAAGTGTCTATAACTGGGCTTTGATTTCTGAAATAGACTTCACATACCATGGTTTCACAGGTGAATAATATAGATTTTCTTATCTGATGATCCTTCTAATCACTTTCAAGCCATTCTCCAAAGTGCAGGGTTTATTAACAGCCTTTCTGAGAGTCACCTGTTGTAACTATGAAGACTTGGGAAGACGTGTTAACAGCTTGGGTGAAGTCTCAAGGGGATCCTGTACAAGTTCATTTGATGGCTTTGTTCTCCTTGACATTGATTAGTCAATTAAATCTTTAATGACCTAACTTTTCCTTTTTCTCTTCTCTCTTTAAAGCACTTGCTGATTGCCTTTTTCATTTGTTTTCTTTGCTTCTGGCAGTTTTTTTGCTGCACTCTCCCTTTTCAACTAAGCAATCTTCCACCTTCAGCAGGACCTGCGGGTGCCTATTTTCCCTCCTTGTTAGGAATAAGAGAGTGTGGGTTTAGCACCTTAAATAAAATTACCTGACATGCTTTCTCAAGGGGACACAAAACAACTTCATTTGAAAATGTACTTAACATGTATATATTTGTTATCTTGCAATTTAAATTTGCATTGTGTTAGAAATTAGATTTGAAAACATCTAACCAAAATATAAAATTAACAAAATTTTAAAATTTTACATTCTGGACGTTTCTAAATCCCAAATTTCTAGATTAGTTTGAGATTATTTAACATAAGGTTGTTTTTGTTTTTGTTTTTGTTTTCAGTATGTGATAATTATTTGGAACTAGGTTTTTTAAGTGTTTTGCAATTGAAAATATAAATAGATTGTGGAAAATCTTTAAATATGATCATAATTAATATATAACATACTTAATGTCTATCAACTAGATGCCATTTTATACACATTTTATACACACACACAAAATATTTGTTTTCTTTAACAGCATAAATGTATTGATATGTGTGTGTATAATATATAATACACAAATAATCTATAATATATTAATATAACATAGTATAATATATAAGATATATTAGTAAAGTTAATAAATATTGGGGTAGGGGGACCATTTGGTTGATCCATTATGCATTCTAGAGAGCTTCCACACTTGATGTGAAAGAAATCCTGCCCTTTCACAAATAACACAGCATAATAGATTCAGCATAAAACATTAATTCAGTGAGGTCTTCCAGGAGTTATACGAATGTTATATGAAAAAAATTCCCTTATTAACAATTTAGGCAATGTATCAGTAAAGGCTAAATCAACTAATGTGAAATTTGCAGTATCATAGCAGGCTTTCCTAAAATACGTTCAACGAGAGAAGAAACTTTGGGATAAAATAACTGTGAAAAACACAGTGAACTGTATCCCTTCTTGGGTCATGGCCATGCATATTAACCTATTATATTAAAAGCTCTCCTACGTAAGCGAAGCACCTATTAAAAATCTTTGAAAGCAATGTTCTATGGAACACACATAGAAAAAAAGCTACATTTAAAACTCCTATACAAAATATCTACCATAGGTGATTGTTTCCAGTTAAAAATTAATGTTTGAATTTATACAATGTAAAATTTGAGGGTAGATCTTTAATCCATCACATTTAAAAAGATTTTTTACATCTTACATTGTATAAAATTGCTTTATTTAATGAAAATTGAATGAGTCTCTAGAGTGTACCTAGCTAAAGACAAGTAACATAGGATGAATAATTCACAGTTTTTACTTTTAAGAAGCTCAATTTCATCAGAGGATAAAACAAAAGTACTAGTTCTTAATTAAGGTAAACAGTATATTGGCCATGTGTTTGCAAAAGCTATTTGACTTGTGGTATATTTTTTTATTCACAGACTTTGACATACGCCACCTTGGTCATATACCAGCTTGATGGATTATATTCAATTTTCTCATCAGAAACATGAACTGAAACAAAGATAGCACTAGAAAATATGAAACTATTTTGATATACATGATAAATCACACTTCAGGATTACAAATCATACTCACAATAAGCAAGCTCAAAAACAACTTAGAAGAGATAATAACGTTTTTGTTTAAAGCAACTATATGGCTGGACCTTGAGGCTATTAATGGAAAAATTTTGTGATTACTTTGTTATCAGGTGAATAAGCTAAAAATTTGATAAAATAATCTCAAAGGATTGATTTCTTGTTCCTGTTCTAATTATATCCCTCCATTTCTCAATAAATTTTCTAAAACAAAACCAAAATCATCCTACAAAAAAAACTCTGTATTTAGTAACAGTGTGTGGATTTTAAGTTTTGATTTCCTTGTCATTTAAAAATAACAGTGAGTGTCTCTATTTTGTATAAGTTTAAGGTCACCTGGGTTATAAAGGCTACTTTCTGTTTTCAATCTTGCTAATTTTTTCTCTTAAGTGATCAATTACAATTATTTTAAGCCATTCATTATTAAATTATTTACTTGAGTCAGCCTGTTATGCTTTTATTCATAAACTATTAACTGAGTGTCTACTACGCTCCAGATACTAAGCTAAAACCTTTGCTCCTTAATGCATGCAAGAAGAAGTTACTCACTTCAATCATTTCTCTTGACATTTCCAATAAAGATTGATGTACGGTAGCAGTAATCTGTATCAATGTAAATGTGTGTATTTGTGTTCATGTGCGTAAGCGTGTTACAGAGCTCCAATTTTGTAAGTCATGTTATACATTTTTCTGAGTGGTTTGCAAACATCAGTGGCAGTTCATGTACTTACTAGGGGCTCTCAACAGATTCGATGAACTTATAAATTAACTGAAAAAATGAAGTTCACAGGCAACACCCCTGGATGACAAAATCAATGTGAACACTTGATGGCATTTCTTTCCAAATTAGGAGGACGAAATCCCAAGAAACTACAATCATAGATTTTACAGTCAGAAATTCTATGTTCCTTTAACTTTTCCTGACTAGATGAACTATATTGGTCAAATTACAGCCTCTCTGAGCCTAAATTTTTCATTAGTGAAGGAGAGTTAAAAATACTTCTTCCCTAACACCGGTATGTAACTTTGGTTATTACATTCTCTATTGCTTAACAATTCGCCCACCAGATATTTAATGAATTCCTATTACATGCAAAGCTTTGGTGTGAGGCAGTGGGGATAGAGAATGGAAAAATAGTTTCTGTCTTTGTCCTCATGTCTTTGTCCCTTATTTTTGGACTTGTGCGGTCCAGGGGAATGGATCACTATTAAATCAGCCGTGCTCTAAAGGAGCAGAACTTCTTCAAAAACCAGCCAGAAATCCCAGCTCTTACAGCCCTTCCTTTCCCTTTTTGGAGTCAGGAGGACTTTTTCCCCTGCCATCTCTATACCATATATACATCTAGTACCATGCATCTCAGAGACTGCATCATACTGCAGTTACTGATGCAAATTTCTATGTCTTCCATTGGACCGTGAATGTCCCTGAGGTGAGAAACACAAAGCTCTACTCTAGGATAGACAACATTTTAGGTGCTTTCCCATTTTATTTCATTTATTCTTTACAACAATACAGAAAAGTATTATGTTCCCCACTTCAAACATAAGGGGGCTGAGGTTTGGGGAGGCTGAATAATATCTCTGAGGTTAGTTAGGAAATGACCAAGCCATTACATCAGGTTGGCTCTTATGTAACTGGCCTATAACCACTGAATGGTGATATCTGAGTAACACGGTCATAGTAAAATTTTCCAAAAGTGAAAGTTGACCTTGTTTTTCTTACATATCAACTGTACAACTTGCTGGCCTTAGCAGCCAAAAGGAAGAAGGAAGTGCCATGGCCCATCAGCTGTAGCTTCTGAAAGCAGTCAGGAGAGAACAAAATAAATGTACAAATTGACCTAAATATGGAGCATTTTTAAAAATCATTGCTATCATTAGAAACATGTAACTTGAGTGATTGAGCAGGGTAGGCAGCAATAAAAGGCAGTGACTAATTGTTCTGGCTACAGAGTGAGACAGCCTGGGTTCTAACCTGCTCAGTCACTCCCAGGAAGCTGAGTAACTTTCTTTGGGCAAGTTTCTCATACTCTAGGTAGCTCTGTTTCCTCATCTGTGAAAAGAGACTGGTGGTTGAACCTATCTCAAAGGGTTATAGTGAGGATTAAAAGCCATTTTCTGGCTTATGGCAATCTTTTAATAATAATAGTTACATCATTGTTAACACATAAAGAATAAGTCATGGATTTATGCCAGATTATGATGTGATAGGCATTAGCACTAAACAATAGTATAGTTTGACTGATGAGCTCTTAAATTGCATCATTTATTAATTCATTTATTACATTAATTTCACAAGAATTTATTGAATATACCAGGAATCATGGTAGATCTTGTGGATATGAAATTGAGTAGGAGACCATTCCCTTATGGACATGATATTTTAGGACAGACAAAAGTGTAAACATACCTAAAATACACTTGAAATATGCTTTGATGTAAATGCTGAAATATAAAGAAATTCAGTGGTGGCCTAATTAAAATAGCTAATATTTACTGATGCCTTTCTCTATCTGACAATTTTTCCAACACTTCCTGTACGGTATCTTGTATGCCTGTTCCAGCATCCTTACAAGGAAGATACTATTATTGCCCCCATCTTACAGGTAAGGAAATTAAGGTTAAGATAAATTTAAAATTTGCCCTAGCCATAAAACTAGTAATTGGTACAGCCAGAAGTTTGCCTCTTGGGCTCTGCCAGCCTATAGGGAAGAGGTACAAGGAAAGAGAGATACACCCATCAGTGCCTTTCAAGAACAGAAATTCAATTCTATAAAGTTATAGGAAAAGGCTATTACTAAAGAAATTTGAGAAAAAAATTTAAAGGGCTCTTATATACAGATTTTTTAATAAATTAAGTTTTAAAAAATAAACATATTTTATAACATATTCCCAGAGATGTTTTCCTTTGACTTTGTGACATTATTCTTACTTTTTGTCTTGTTCAAATTCTCTGCTGGTTTGTTTGTTGACAAATTAAAAATATAGTTTAATAAGATAGATTCAAATTGCACACTTTATTTTTAAAGAATTGGTTCCAAATCTCAAGATGAAGGAGACCTGGGTAGATAAAAGAACTTGTGAAAACACCCAGGACTTTTAGGGTGACTTTACCTTTAACAGGAATGAACAGAGGGACGTGGCTGCCAAAACTCCCCTGCAAACTGAGGCTGCATGAATGGAATCCCAGGATTCAGAACAAAGGAATCACCTGTCTTTCTCTGTCCCTTGGTGTGTGGAATGTATTTGGAGCATCAGGCTTAAATCTGGGCACCACATTTTAAGAAGAACCTTAATTAGAGTATCCCCAGAAGAGGAAAATCAGGAGAGTGGAACATCTAAATGATACCGTGTGAGGGGTGGGTAAAGAAACTGGGAACATTGAACTTGAACTGAATACATAAAGGGTGTATGATCACAGAATTCATATTTTAAAGACCGGAATGTTGAACAGGAATCGGAACAGGTATGACTCTTGACAGCAAACCTAAAGTCCACAGCTGGAAGTTTGAGGAAGGCAGATTTCAGACTAGGGCTAAAGCAGGGAAGGCGGTCACAGGGGAGGAGGGAACTGCCTGTTTCTAGAAGGGCCCGAGCGCAGGGTTTCTGTATGGGGGGAGACGGAGGCCATAAACTCTGAGGTGCCTCCCAACTCAAACGCCCCGTGACTCAGTTTCTTTTGCTGAACCCTCTTTCTCTTCCCTGTCATTCTCCAGAAGCAGTAAAGGCTCCGTCCACCCCCACCGTTCATGATTCTTCATAAACAGACAGCGGCTCTTGACACCTTCAGCTGTCACTATTCAGCTATCACCGCCTAAATGTATATTTTTAGCCATAAACTCTCACATTTTTCTGGTACCAATTATTTTTACTAAAAACAGTATTAATATTTCACTATTCTTAATCTTACACTCTTTACAGTCAAAATGTCATCAAGTTCTGCTCCTTTTTTTAGGTCAGTAAGATTTATAAGAGCCTTATTATTTCATATTTGGAATATTTTGGCTGAAGTACTACAGAGAGATGCAATATTTTCACAGCTTTATGCTTTTCTCATACATAAATGCCTCTGGCATTCCTTCATTTTTATGCCATATATTCCATAATCTTATCATATTGACTTAAATAAGGGATGGACATCTTCACACCTGCATTCTTCTGAAATTAATTCAAATATCTGAGTTTGTGGTTTCCTCTTAGGCCATTACAACCCTGCCACAGTTTGCACAGAACCAGAAGAGGTTCTCCAATACCACCTTCATTACTGCATGTGGAAGGGTATTGCCTCTAACAATTTTCCTTTCCATATTTCCTTGAACGAATATCCAGTATAGATCCAATACATTATAATCTCTGATTCATGCACATGATGATATTGCTTCTAAATAAGATGCAGTGGCTTGCAGACACTGATATATGTCCACGTGCTTTTCTGCTTATAAATGAAGAGGGGAGATTTTGTCAAGTTGCTGGGGGAGAGCAGCAATTGGAAAGAGTTTGTGAAGAAAAATTCAGCAATATAAAATAATCATTCAAAAATTCTGAACTGGAGGTTGATTATAACAGAAAGCAAATATGTTTAACCTAGTTAAGTTAATGGAACTTTAATTAGATTGAAGAGAAACTTGAGTGTCTGTCACAAATGGCATTCTGACTGCAGTGAGGAAACTTGGGGACGATAGAGTTCCTGGTCTGACTTGACTGCTCTCTTGGGTTGCCATGGGGTGGGTCACAGCCTTGTCTGAACTGGACCAAGAGAAGAAATTAGAATTAGGAAACCTAATAAAATAACAGGAAGAAATTGTATGTGTGTGTGTGTGTGTGTGTGTATGTGTGCATATACAAACACAGGACAAGAGAGATCATGATATTAAAATTAAATATTTCAGTAGTTTGCCTTGAACTTACTGGAATTATTTTTTGTGTGTATGAGACTGTGATTTCTAACCCCACAGCTTCATTACAACAATATGTACAGAGTGGTTTAACAATTTTTTAAAAATCTCTTTTTCTTTAAGAAGTATTTCTTTAACTAAGTTATAAAGGGGTATCAATTATGGCAGGTAATTCATTTTGTCTTATTATAATCACACCAAGTTCCACCTTAAAAGGTAAAGGCTTTATGCACAGGTAGCTTATTGTTTGGAAACTATGCTTACTTGATCTTTATTTTACAATTTCTTTGTCAATCTATTTCAAGAAGTATACAGGCTGGACAAAGAAGCAAGAGTGATAAAGAACTAAAAGATAGTGTGCATTGACTATGTACCAAACATTTTTACATTTCTTTTATTTTTAAAGCCTCATAATCATCTGAAAAGGAAACAATCTTTTTTTTCCATTTTGTAGATAACAAAATTGAAAATCAGAGGGATTGTTTTCTAGCATCATACAGCTAGAAAGTGGCAAAGTCAGGATTTGCACCCAGGTCTCTTTGAACCAAATGCCCATGCTTTCTCTACCACAATATACTGCTAGAGGTGGTTGGTTATAATTGCCTAAATTCCTGGCAAATTGTAATATCTGGCTAAAAATCTGTCAATCAATTATTTATTTACTGAGAGCCCTATATAGGCAACGAACAACAAAAGAAACTAAACTTTTGTTTAGAAAAATAAAAATGCCAAAGTGTGTTTTTCAGGACTCATTCACATCTTTGCACTTTATACATGATATTTTGAAATATTCAATAGTACATATTTATAGTGCTGCATCAACAAAACCACTGCTAAATTACAATGCAAAATCAGCAAGACTCATAAATCATAGGATAATTTAGGAAATTAGGGTGGTACAGACATAATATTTAAGAATATTCTAAAACATTTATAATAATGATGACCATCAGTGTTTATGGAGTACTTATTCCAAGTAATGTTCAAAATCTTTCATGTGTATTTATGTATATAACTTGGCTAAAATAAAATAAAAAGTATTAAACATAGCACTTGACAAAAAAGGTTAGCAGAAAAAACAGTGGAATTGTATAGTATATAGAATACGCCAAAATTAACTCTTAAACAGGCAATAAGTTGAAGAAAGCATTGAGGGTGAATATTAAAATATAAAAAGACCAATTTTGTTTTGGAAGCTTAGATAGAAGTATTTATAGAATAAACTATACATTGTATTAATAATTTAAATCTGTTCCATAAATAGTAATTTATCAATCACCTACTAGATGATGAAGTTTTATTGATGATGAAGTTAAACTGAATAAAACAAGGCAGAAAGTCATTATGTCAGATTACACACACATAATTCACTAACAGCAACATGATATGAGTCATAGCAAGATAGGCCTATTGCACAGCTATTAAAATAGCACAGCAATTCTGCATACATTTATGTGAATAAAAGAAGCAGCTGTTTCACTGTGATCATGGTTAATCAAGGATTGTTAATTTCTAGCCATATATGGGGGTAGTATTAAATAGATTTGGTGAAAATGCATAGAAAATGTGTGCAGGTTAGGCTCTTATTTTAGAGGCCTTTCAGTTATATAAGGCTAAATAAAAATCTGTAAATGTAAGTTTATAAAAATGTTACATTTTATTAAAAAATCTTGGGATTCTTATTCTATAAAAAGCTTATAGTATCATTAGGAAAAAACATACCCGAAAACATTCCAGAAAAGGGCATCTAACATTCTCAGATAATCCAACAAACCTGAAAATATAATCAGCCTCATTTTTATTAAAAAATCTGGAAGGGGTGGCAAACTATAGAAATGAGATCCACTTTTCCCTCTTTACTTTGCTTATTTTATTTAATATGGGAAGATATAAAGTTATAAATATTCAGATTTATTGAAGCTACAATAAGATTGGTAAGAATATAAAATGATAAAAAAATTTTGCAGGAAGCAAATTTATCAAATATTTACTAAAATTTTTAACAGTTTAAAAATGATTATGCTGTTAAGGGAAAGGGCAACATTAAAGTAGTATCTACACTATAATTCTGTGTTTATAAAAAACTGTCTATTCTACCTATCTATCATCTATCTATCTCCCCACCCTACATTGATTACTCATTGGTATGGGTGATTACTGTTCTAAACTTTACACTGTTTTCAAATTTTCCATATGGTCACTTAATGCTTTTATAATTAGACATATTTTTTAAGTACAGAGACAAACAAAAAATATTAGTTTGGAGTACACTATGATCCTTTGGTTCTTCCAATGGTTACTTTATTTTTAAAATTCCTTCTGCAATAAATTATAAAAAGAAATATGATGTACTCAGAATTGACAAGGATATAAAGTGTTGTGAAAAATTAATAACTAACTTACTGAGAATCCTTAAATTGGAAGCACGTAACACAGAGATCCTACAAATACGCTGTTTTAATTTTTGATCAAGAGCTGAAATGCATTTCAAATTAATTTTATTATAAATATGCACATAAGGGGCATAAGTGCGGGATTTAAAAATGTGCAATTCTTGCTAGAAACCTATAAACTCAGTTTTTACTTCATTAAGTTAAACTTGTTTTTAGAAAGTTTGTCATGATGATAACAGTGGGACAGTCTAATGCCTTTTCGGAGTGCGTGGACACTGCACTCACAGTGTCACCCCACTTTGGCTCTGTGCAGGCTTAGGTGGAGCTGCGGGGCAGCAGCAGGGCTTGCTAGGCGGCAAGACCAAAACCCTCTCTGATAACTTTGGAATAGAATCTGTGTCCTTTGATTCATGGCAAAATTTTTGTCTTTCTCACCAAGTGGCACTACTAATTCAGTATAATATTAAAACTTCGTAAGCTGTCATAATGCACAATTTAAAAATCTTTACAAATGTAATACTGTACATGGATTGTGTTAATGTCATATATGTGACATTTTAGGATTGTTATAATAGATTTTTTTCTCAAGTTTATGCTACTTTCCAGGAGAAAGAGACACTTAGCAATAGTCACAGATTCACTCCTCCCCCCAGAATGGATGTTGATAAAATATAGATGTATGTTAGCTAATGTTCATAAAAGAGATGAGATATTTATGTAACAATCATAGTAACTAAAAGCTTTGGTGGCATCACTCCATGTTTTATAATGTACTATAAAATTAAATGAGTTAAGCCTAGTTCTTAATGTTTTAGCTGCAATATCCTTAATTTTTTAATAATATTTATGGACAACAGGGAGACTTTAAATATGACCACAAACAAAACCTTCCCTTCATTTGTTAAGATCACAAGTTTCATGGTTTTTATAGTAGTTTATGTAGTTTAACAGTAATAAGAGGCAGGGAAAGGATCATAGAAAAAATGTGTAAGTTTGTTCTGTGCCCTTTAACTTCAAGTGAGCCAGTTTATGTCAGTAGGGTGGCAGCGCTACTGATTTTTCATACTCTCTGTATTATATACCACAATGCCATAGGAAGAAATACATATCTGTGAATGTTTTGGATAAGCACGCTCTACAACAATGAAAAATTTGCATTGTCAACACTAAAACTGATTATGATGCAAGAATTCTAACAAAAAGCTAGGGTATGAATTTAGGGTTAGTCATGCCATCTTAATGTATTTATCAAATAAAATGATTACTCCAAACATCATGCAAAATGCTATTCTGAACATTTTACTTAATCTATTTTTACAATTTTCTCAAACTACACTAGTTTATGCCAAGCACAGATCAAGTATCATCTAACTCTGCTTCTATTAAGTAGGTTTATGTCAAAATTTTAGTATTAGTATTTCTTTTTAAATCTCAGCTTCAAACTTTCTGCCATTAAAATGTCATAAGTTTGAGTCAGACCTAGTTATTCTGAATCAATTTTTACTGTGATTTTAGGTTATAAAGTCTCTCCCACCTACATATCCTATTATAAATTCTGGTATCTAGACACAAATAAACCCACTTCAACTTAACTACTTTCTTTAGTCTCTAAATTGACAATGAAGCATTAAAAGTGTTTTTTTAATTTCAATTTTTGAAAGTTGTTTGAAATTGTCTGAAAAAAACTTGAACATGAATATGAATTTCACAAGCTCATCCTATTCATTCTTATTTCAAAGCAAGGTAACGTTTAAACCATCCCAAACAGGAGAGAGAATCATCACTGTTTTAAAATATGTCTAGGAAAAAGAGTTAAATATCATCTTTAAGTAAACTATTTCCACAGCCAACTTATATTTAACCTAAATCCATTGTACTGCAGCACATACCTTACTTCCTGTTCTATGCCCTTAGAAATGAGGATCAACTGCCTTCCCCCTTGCATTCAATCCAAAGGCCCCTGGTTATGTCTCCCGTTTGACTTTTCCTTTCCAACATAAACCATGGTTATTTTCCTCTGGGCTTCTGACCTCTCCTTCATGAATAACTGCTGTGTCCTTTTTTTCCCAGGACTATTATGACTGTTCAACCCTAAACTGGAAAGATATACACAGGGTCTGTTAATGCTAATTATAATATAACGGGGAAAGTCTTTTGTAGCATGTAATTCATTTTCTTTTTTATGGTAAGAGTGATAATGCTTAACCCAAATATTTCAATATATAGCCATTTTCTTTAAAAACTTCCTCACCCACCAAAAAAAAAAGAAATTCTGCTAAAATCTGACATGGGATGCCAGTTTCTACAAGTATTCTTGGAATCCACATAATTGGGTAAAAAACCCACAAACTACTATCCCTATATTCTATCTATAATAATAGGGGCGCTAGGAATAATGGCAACTCTATTACAGGATTACCATAAGAATTTAAGATACTGTAAGGCAAACTTCTGCCACATAGGAAACACTGAATAATTATTTTTATTTATGCTCTTAGAGTTATACTTAGAATGCTTGCACAATATATGCATGCCTAAAGCTATGTTTAAATTGCACCAAATAATTGGTTTAAGTTCTTAATAGGAAAATATTTTTCTAAAGTTCTTCTAACATTGAAAAGACAAGAAAATTTTTCGAATCACTGATTGCCACTCATTCTATTGACTGAGAGTGTGACAATAAGAACAGAAAGAAAAAATACAAGAGGCAAAGTAAGCACACACATTAATTCCATACGATGTTTGTTTGCATATACAAGCAATTGCAAATAAAGAAAACACATTAAGCAAAACAGGCAAAAGTTAGCTAAGGTAATGTTAGAAACATGCATTTGCAATTTTTATTCCGAATACAAGGGTAATTACAAACCAGGCCTATGTTTCTGAATAAGGCAAAATACCACCAAGTAATATTTAGGTCAATCTAATTTGCTTATTCTCTCAGGCAACAACCACCAAAAAAAAAAATATATCAGTACACATCTTGTAAAAAAAAGAGGGGAGAAAGCCACAATCTGGAAAAGAGAAAAGTTTTTAAAAGGCTCATCAGTCACATGCAACTAACTGAGTTAGGCACCCTTTTGTAGAAGCTATACAGATCAACACAGAGAATGGAAAGCCTCAATAAACAAACTAGCCTACCCCTCTCTGGTTTAAGGTTGTCCCCCGTAGTACCACATAGTCCTACCTTTTCAACAAGTTAGGTCCATAATATCGGAAGAAAAGGCCTTTATACTTTTCTATATGAAGCTGTTCTCCTCAAATAAGTTTCCAATTCAGAAGGTAGAAGGCTTTGTTCTTTTAAGATCTCAAGATATTCCCCTTTATCTTAGCATAATGCTATACACATACTATTTATAATTGTTATTATTCCTAATAATACTAGAGTTCATATATCACTTTACATTTTGCAATTTGTAAACACAAATTACCACAAGTTAAAAATGAATGAAGGTTTAACATACATTTCCACTATTCCATTGACTATACTACCCCTTGAATATAAAAAAAAAAATTTCTTCTCCAGTTTCATCTCAATAGCCTTGTGCTGTCAATATACGTGAGGAAAAATCCCCAAACACCATTCTCCTATGTTGTTAAACATGTTTTTTTTCCTTTCTTTTCTTACTCTTCAGTTAGAGTATTCTTTAAAAACCACCTGTTTTGCCTGCTAAATGTCACAGCAGACTCATTACTGCTAGGCTTAAAGGATATCTGCATTAATATTGGTGAGTGCCCTGCTGTATTCCTAAGCCACCATTTTATAAAACATCAAATATCGATGGGTAAAACATTTTTAACATCAAAACATGTTTAACGGTAATATAAGGTAATCTTTGTGTGTGGTAATTGTATAGAACAATACTTCTCCTTAAATATATTTCCCTCAAAATTTAAAGCCAGAATTAATGGATTTTCTTTTATTTACCTTATGTATATTGCTTCTTATAACTTTTTAAGCCTTATAATAAGCTCACAGTAGTGTTTGTTCACATCAAATAGCGTCCAATTTGTCAACATTCATCTTTCCTTTTTCTGGAATTGCTCAGCTACGTTTCTTACATGATTTTTTTTTTCTGGTCTTAATGTCATACTTTTATTAGTGTTTTACTTTAAGGGATTCTTTTTGTCATTATTATTTTCCAAGTATTTTTCTCTTATTTGAAGTGAACAAATGATTAAGATGTACTTAATCTCACTTTTCACTGGCCAAGATTTAATTATACTTTTCTATTTTAACTTCATCTGAAATTTCTGTGAAATTTGCATTACTCCCAATAATTATTAACAATCTCTGAATGTATTACTTTTTCTATTTTATTGATCTTTTGTGTCTTTTCCCTTCTTTAAATGCCAGTGTTACTTCTCTATGCTGTCAGTGCAGTACATCCCCATGCACCGGTTGTAAAATACCTGCCTGCTCTCTTCCCGATAGTCACCGTCCAAATTTATTCTCCATGATGCTATCAGAGTTATTTTTCTAAAATACCATTCTGATTTGTTATTTAGATTTACGTGAACAAAAATTTTCAATGACACCCCGCTAATTATAGAATAAAGAAAAATTCCTTAACAGGAAATACAAACCTCTGACACATGTATATGCTTCCATCACCTTATTTTACCATATTTTACATGCACCCAATACCCTCAGTTCCCACAAAACACCAAATTTTCTCACCCATTTCCACAAATGCAGGCCCCCCACAACCTGAATTGTTCTCCAGCTGCTTATGAACCCTGTGTACTCATACATAGTTCAAAGGTCACCTCTACCAAAAAGCTTTCTGAACCAGTGATAGCCTTTCCTCCCACCAGCTTTCCTTAGTCTCTTTACTGAGAGGTTAGCATATTGTTTTGTTTTTTATATTTACATTTCTATTCCTCATCACCCCAATCTATATAGGCATTTGCTTAGCAAATGATCCACAAATACTTATTATCTACGATTTATGAGTCAGTGTCCTGGGAACTGGGGGTGCATCCAACAAAGCAGGTCCTCCTGGAAGTTATAGTCTGATTAAAGAATGAATTAAACTCACAAGTTAAAATATCGTTGATTTTAAGATTTTATATTTGCACATAGGTTTCATTAGTTTTTTTGAATATTTAAATTTACAAAAGGTAAACATAATGAAAGTAAAGAAATATTTTACAAATCCAACGTCAATCACATATTTGAATGATACACATGGATTATATTTCTTATTTTTTTTATTCTTCACATAAAAATATTTTCAACAGACCTAATGAAATGCAGTTTAATATAATTGGCCCTAGATGGCTATTTTTTCTATATTTAAAAAGTCTGAAAGCAATTTGCACCAATTTAAATAGCATATCCACTTTTTCTCAGCTTAGGTTATAGCAGATTGTATGAAGGCATATTGCTATGCTTTGGAAAACAGTATTCTTGGCCACAGAGCCATGTTGATGGGTAATAAAGGATTCACTATTTTCCCCATGATTTATACTTTCTGCTTTTATCCTTTAGAATATGGGAGTCCGTGGCATCTGTCCATTCACTAACAATGAGTAGAGATCATCAGTGGCTGACTGCAGCCAATTTTAGTTTTGTGTAATTTCTTGTCCTTTGCATGCAACGTTATTTTTCAGAGGGCACAATTAGCAAAATGTACATTAAATATATGTTGCCAGTTGAGTATGCTAACTTCTTGGCTCTAGAGGTTAATATGTTTTCCATTCAGAATTGAAATACCATTTTTAAAATTAATAACAAAACTTTCCTAATAGATTAACAGAAATTCCTGAAGCTATAATTGCAAAATTTTATCTTCTAGTAGTGTTTTGAGATAACACCACTGTTATCCATCTCCTCTTCCCCTCTCTTACCATCTTACCTATTCCTTCTTCCCTTCATTTACTTTGTTTGTGTTCCTCATCTTTTCTTCTCAATTTTTAAATATCCTCAAGAAGCAGATCAACCAATGACAGCACAATTTAAATTATCAGTGAATCCGGACTGGAAATTCTTTCAGTATGGAATATACTAACATTTTCATTTTAAGCATTTCTAAATAGAGTTTGCCAATGTTATATAAAACAATACTTCTTTTGTAAGCTATGTCTTTCTGGCTAAGTCCTACTTTGAATACAGTCCATAGTCCATGAAGAAGTCCTGGCAATAAGAAAAAAACAAACTGACAAAATATTGTAGAACAAAATGCAACTTTTTTTCAAATTAGAAATAACAACAAAAACATAAATTATGGCCTTTTGAACAACTATATATACACATATATATATATGGAACTTTATGTTTTCTCTTTTAAGCTCACAACAACTCTCTCATAATTAGTCTCATTTCAGAGAAAAACCAAGCTTTAGAAAGCCTAATGTATTGGAGGTCCCACAGTCTGAAAATTGCAGACTTAATAGTCCACCTTGGCTAACTTATCCCCAAAACCTATGTTCCTAACCATGTATTCACTGCCTTTTATTATACTTAGTACCTAATCCTCACATACCAGATAGGGGGAAGCCTTGCAAAAATGACTGTGGCCTTAGACTTTTACTGCAGTGATTTAAACACCTTGTGTTGGGACATGAAAGCATGTATTGCAAAATCATGAGCAAATGTCGGTGTAGCCACAGACGCCTCCCATTATGCCCCATTTACAGCTTCTTTTATGGGGCTTGCTCAGCAGAAGATCCCTTGTTGGTACTGACGTGAATGTGACATGCCTCGAAATTAGGTGATATGTGCAGAAGTGCTGAGCTCAGTGCCAAGGGAGTGTTATACACTTAGTAAATAACAGTTTCCTTGAACTTTCTTCAATCTCCCTTTTCCATGAATATTTGGACAGGGAATGAAAGCAACTGGTAGTAGGCTTACGTTCCTCAGCTTTTCTACATGGGCCTCCCCCACGGCCAGCACCACAGCTGGAGGCTAGAAGTTTCCACTTGCGATCACTATTCACTTTTACAAACAACGCTTACATTGCAAAAGGCTTATTTTGCTTAAAATAAATCTTAAGGTAGAAGGATCTATGGACTGATTATTAAGTGCTTTTAAAAATAGAATCGGCACATGTTAAAATGTGGTATGTCTAAAAGCAATCAAAAGAATACTGAAAATTTGAAAACTGTATTATGATTAGGTCAGTGGATAAAAGCAAAATAGCAAGACTGAGAGTTCAAATGTCATTCAGATTCCCTTTACTTGTAGAGGGAGGTAAAAGTAGCAGCAACAAAAATGAAAAAAATCACGTAAAGAATCTCTGGAATTTTAGTTACGTTTTTGTACTAATTCTTAGAGACAGGAGAAAGCAATGTAAATTAAAGAAAGTCAGAAAAAGAAAAAATAAAGGGAGAAAGAAAGGAAAGAGGGAGGAAGAAAGGGAAGAAAAAGGAGGAGAAACTAGTCATCGTTTTGAAGAACCGAACTGTGTCTGATACTCCTTGTGCAGTCCTCACGCTTAAAGAACATACAGTTGGTATTGGTTGGCTGAATAAAATATAGAACGAAAAAGGACAGAAAAGAAAAAGATAGAAAGAACTTCAGACTATACTCTACTGAAGTTTTCTCTCAGGAGTCATTTAGAATTATACTTTGCCTAACTTTTTTTTATATTTTTCAAATTTTTAATTATTATGGGTACATAATTGTTGTCTACTTACAGGGTACATGTGATGTTTTGATACAGGGAAACCTCACATGTTCTCACTCATACATGGGAACTAAATATTAAAACAATTGATCTCATAGAGACAGAGAGTAGAATGATGGTACCAGAGTCTGGGAGGGGTAGTGGGGAGGGCGGGGGGATAAAATGGGGGTGGTTAATGGGTGCAAAAATATAGTAAGATAGAATGAACAATATTTGATAACACAACGAAGTGAGTATTGAATAACTTTTGTGGGCAGGAAAATTAATGACAGAGTGAAGGAGACTGTTCACAATACTTGACGTTCAAATTTGATATTGTGCAGAAAACCCATTTAAACTATTTTACTGTATTATTATTATTATTACTATTATTATTCTTTCAGAGGCTCTGTCATGGTTTGCACCCATGTAACTAAATAAAATGAGTTTAAACATAGTGAAAGTAATCTCTAAATTGCAAGTAAAATAACATCCAACTCTTTCTCTTAGCATTACTTGGATTGAGGTGGATTTATTACATTTCTTTCTAAAATATTAAGCTATAAATATTTGGAGTACAGCTTTTTATCTGATAGACAAAATCTAACTGAAGAACAGAAGCCTATATCAACAAACTACCTTATACTAAGTCAAGTTCCTCAATCATATTTCAAGAAATTGGTTTGCATAATTTATCTTACTAAAGGTTCTTTACAATCTGTCGAACTATTTAAATGCCCTTAAATAACACTTGCTTTCTCTTTGCTTTGACTAGGCCCACAGATTTTTCTACAGATCAATAAAGAACATAAGGTACACTACATAGCATAATATTAAGATGTTTGTTAGGAAAGCACTGAGAACTGTAACAGTGTCATTTGCTGTTACAGAAATCTAGACATTCTAGATGATTGGATATAATTATTTCATTAAAACATTCTACACTGCCTCCATAGCTAATTTTCTTTCTGAGGTACCCACGTATGGAAAGCACAGCAATAAGACATCTCCCAGATATTTCAGAGTAGATTAACTGGTGTACTAGGATGATGTCAATTTGTTTTAAAATATTTGCAAGAATGGTTTTGAATAGTGGAGCAATGACTAAAGAGTGTTGGTGCAATTATAATACAGTGACAGGTCATGCTCAGATACTGTTCTTATATTACAAGAAATTTCAAAGAAATCCAGTAAAAGGCAATAATAATAAGACAGATGGTTTGGGTAGGGTCTTGGCAGCTGTCAGTGGGAAATTTAGATCAGTGCATCCATTCCTTACAAGGTTTTCCTAGAAACCGACTACTGCAGAAAATTAAAATCCTGTTAGGGGCCAATTAAATATGTGCCCTCGATTGCTGACATAATATTCAGTTGGATGTGAACAGATTTTAATTTCATATCATAATTAACACTGGTAGAGAGCAATTTCAAAAATGTTTCACAAGGAGGAACCAAGTCTACTCAGTTGCTGTCTGAAATTGGCCCTGAACATCTATTTGCACTAACAGCCTTCTCGGCCTTCTTTCTCTCCCTCTCCCCAGCGTACGCCCTTCATGCACTGGTTGAATGAAATGATTCTGAACTACCTCTGCCTTCCACACATTTCATGGTCTCAGTTCTACAGGGTGTCCCAATAGTCTCCATACAAAGGAAAAATTTTGTAAAATATTGTAATGCATATTTTGTATATAAAAGTACATTTCGCTACAACTTCCCATTTTCCCTATGTAAGTACTGCAAATTGATATACAAAAAATCATGGTCCTTTTCATCCAGGAACTTGTTTTGTGCATCTCTTTTCCATTCTTGGAAAAGACTTTTGGGACACCCTTTATAACTCTTTGTGTATCAGTGGTTTAAGGAGTCATCTAATTTGTCTATGCTTTTAAGTGGAAATATATTTTAGAAATTTAAAAAAAAGGAAATGTGTGAAATCTGTCCTATGTAAACAACTCAACATGAAAAACGTCTTCACTGGAAAAATCCTTAGCTGTATTATCAAGAAATTAGTTGCCAGATGTGTCTCCTCTCACAGATTTGTATCAAAGATAAATGTAAATCATCAGGCTTTTATGTAACAATTTTTATAATTGATTTGTTTCAATTTGCAGGGCACTCCTTATATTTTTCACTTGGGTAAATTGATTATTCACTTAGCATATTATAAATTAGTATGCTGTGTAGATATCCCTAGAAAAATATTTTATTACCACAAATAGAAATGACAAAATTAGTCTTCCCAAAACTTGACCTTGAGTATTCTTATTTTTCCCTTTATAGCCTTCATCTAATTTACCTGTATATATTTCAGATTGCCAAAAAAGATTACATATAATACCAAAATCATATTATTTATAAAATATATCATTCTAAACATGTTTTTAATTTTTTTAATTTTTTAATGTTTAATTCTTCTAAACATCTTGCATGTAGATTTTCTACTCATAGCTTGAGTGATTCTATAAATCTTAGAGCAATTAAAATATTTTATATCTATTTTTTTCTCTAATCCTTTTTTATTTTTACTTTCCTACCAGTCATCTAAAATTTATTGAAACATAATTGCTATAGACATCCATTTCCAAGAATGGAAAAGAGATGCACAAAACAGGTTCCTGGATGAAAAGGGCCATGATTTTTTGTATATCAATTTGCAATACTTAACACAATGCTTAGCAGAGAGTATACACCTTATGTTTTATATAATATACCAATAAATTCTGGGGTATGGATGGATGAATAAATAAAAGAAAGGTTGCTGAATATTTTGGGCAGAATAAAAAGGAAAAAGCCATCTTTATATCAAATACAATTCCCATTACTAGAAATTTTATTAGTTCCAATGGTTAGCTTTAAGACTGAGGGTGATCACTGGCTTGATAGGGCTAAATAAAAAAATCTTAGCATAAAGTTGGGTTCAAATGAACAGTTAGTTATTCAATGACAGGAAACTCCATTGCACTAGATGTTCAAGCCTTGGTCAGCACCCTCTGGGTAGAAATGAAAAGATCTCTTACATGCATCTGCCCGAAAAACTCAACTTTGATATCATTCATTTATGCACACAATTCTTCAATCGGTATTTACTAAGCACTTTCTAAATGCTAGTATTTTGCTACTAGTATTTTGTACCCATGAAAGAAATGGCCCTTGCCCTCTCGGATTAGAAGAAGGTAGATGGGTTGTGCCTATTATTTGAAAGAAGCAAATAGACGGTGTAGAAAACCAGGGGAGCCTGGATCCAATTTGTAAGTAACATTGGTAAGAATTTAAGGGGAAATTATAACAATTTCATGACATTACATTTCTAAATTTAACACAACTTGGTCAATTTTTCTCTCAAAATTCTAGTTAATTTCCAGGAAATAGTAATAAGAGCTAACTGGCAACAATTTTATGAAGTGGAATTATATTTTATGGACTAGTCTGGATTAAGAATCTTTAAAATGGTGTCATAATAGGGTAAAAACCATTAAGAAACATTTGATGAAAACTTTTCTTATTCTAAATATCACATTCTCACTTTGCTATCCTTTTTTGTACAAAATTTTATAATAGTATCTACTACAGGGAGGTACCCTGCCCCGAACAAGTGCCAAACTCTTTCAACTAATCAAAAATATGGGGATTTTATAGTGTTTATGGTTTTGATTTGTTAAACTAACTAAAAATAAAATGACTCTCTAAACTAAAAATTTAATAGACTTTTAATGAGTACTATTATAAACCAGGCACTTGCATCTGCATTAATTAATTTAACTCTCAAAATAAGAGGTTGGATTCAGAGGGGACAGTACCTTGCCCAAGGACACACAGGTAAAAATAACAGTGCTCGATTTAAGTACTGGCCCCTCATGTCAGCCCAGGGCTCTTTCCATGCACCAGGGAGCTGCTTCTATAATTTGGACCCAATCTCAGTGAATTGCCTAAGACAGAAAACTAGTAGTTTCATTTACTTCTCCTCTGTACCCAGCATCACAGTCAATTGCAAAAGCCTGCCCATTTCCCCACTGCAGTATCACTATTGCCTCCTCTTCCCTACTCTTCTGGAATTATCTTTCCTAAACAGAAATGTAAGCATGCAAATCCCCTTCTATAAACCCATCAGTGTTCCCACGCTCTTGGTGCTAAACACAGTGCACACTAAAACACCGCCCCAGGGCTCTTCTCTCGCCTGCCCACCTTGATTCAAGCAAGTGCCCTTCCTGAAAGGCTCAGTTTGCTGCATTCGAGACCTTGCACACTCCCATCTTCTGTCTGGCACGCTCTTAAGTCATTCATTTAAAAATACCTTTAGCATCAATTATACCCCAGCCCTGCTCTAGAGTTGGGGAAACGAAAGTAAAAAGATAGACACGTTCCGGTTCTCATTTCTTCCCACTTCCCTTTCTTTGAGACTAGAGCTCCCAGGTCATTTCCTTTCTCTGATAAGACTTCTCTGGTCTCTGCCCCACTATAAACACATTTCACAACCTCCCCAAACACACGCTTTAGCTCCCCACAGTGGAGTGTCCTGCACCAGCACCTGAGGTCCCTGAGGAAAGAGTGTGCGTCCATCATCTGCTTCCTGTCACACACTCAGCATCTCACAAAAGCCTGGCACAGAGTGCACACTCAACAGGTACTTGTTGAACTGAATATATTCTTTTTTCACCAGGGAATATGGTACACCGTCATATTCCTCTCAGTATGTGGGCACTTTGAATGTCTGGACATATCAGTCATTCTAAAAGATAATAATATGTGTATATTATAATCCCAAGCATTTAATTTATAATGAAAACTTAAGGTGTAATGAACAATTCTATAGTAACTCAAATTTATTCAGCTGTCTAAAAAAGTATGTACATGCAGGATTTATTGCCTTGAACAAGAAATAAATAGAAAATAAAATATTCATTTGTTAATATAAACAGGTACATCGTGCCCTATATATCTAATTGTAATTCTTTTGCTTCAAATTACATTTTAAGGGATTAAGGAATTAAATACAACAACATACAAAAGTAAAATTTGCATCATAATTTACATACAATAAGTATACCATAATTTAAGTCATTGAATATATCACTGACTTGTGAGGGTGACCCTAGACTACTGACATAAAATAGTCACCCTTAAGTCAGACAGCTAAAAACAGTAATTGAAATATGTTTAGAAAAGTGTAATTACCCTTAATTTATGTACTTTTCAGCCCAATTATGTAACATTGAAATGACATTACATTATACTATAAGTAAATTCTATAGGTCCCTTCACCATTTTGTAAAGATTTCTAAGAGCTTACTCTTATAGATTATATACAGTCTTCTTAACTGTGCATATATCACCACTGGTTTCTCTCTCAAGTGAGCCAAAACCCATTGGTGCCTTTGGTGCTTGTAAGGAACATGTTTTTCTATGCATTGTCTCACTTCCATGCTTTATAGTGGAAACATAGATAATATTTTAGGATGTCCAAAATAATTTTACTTCTTGATGATTATAAAATAAACATGTTTATTCCCTACCCTCCCAGGATCTGTAAAAACAAATTTTACAGAGGGACAGGAGGGGGGAGCTATAATAACCCTCAGACTCCACTTGCCTTCTTCCCACCCTTTCTTTATTTCCATCACAAAAAATAAGGTTTCAAAATTTCTAAGTTATATGAATTAATAAATACGAAATTGAGAAATGGTATGCTTTATATAATCCTATGTGCAATTAACCCTCAGACTTAGTTATCACAGGAGCAAATTTATATACAAATAAAGCATTTTCTGTAAACCTGGAAGTCTTGGATAAACATTTCACAAGTATCTTCTTAATGAACTGGTAACAATTCTAACTGCTGTTGGTGCTGGGATTTCCCTGAAATCACTTGTGACTTCTTCCCACCCAGATCCCTAAAGTGTGGAGGGCTATGATCATAAAATCATAGGAAAAATATCACACACCAAATCAAAAGGGCCAGTCCAAGCATCTGTAGGTTTTTTTTAAAAAGTCAAAACAGATAAATTGCCTTAAATATATTCTTACTGTTCTTCAATGTTCTAAATAAGATTTTGTAGAATTATACAGAAAAAAACATGGAGAAACATTTAGAGTTCAGAGCTTGACCCTGTTGTAATGGTTGCAGATTGCGAGCATTTTGAACTAAACATACAAACCTCAAAGTGACCTAGAGAGAAAAAGCAGTGGATGGGAAGGGATAGGCATTTGTAGAGGGATGACCTAGTTTCTGATGCGAAAAGCTCTGCTGTGTTCCTGGGTTCTGTTGCCGACAGTTTTAAAATACTCTGTACCTTCAGGTGTTTTTTTGTTAATGTAGTCACTGATGATGTGGCTTAAATAGTGGCCTTTTCAATTTGGAGGAAGATGAAACAGAATTTGTCATGTTTTACTTCTTGTAAAAATGTTAAAATACTGAAACGTGAAAACTCTCTAGATCAAATTTTTTAAAAATCCCAGAAAAGAGCCCAAAAAAGGAATGAATCTTGAAGCACACTCATTTTTTTTAAAGTCAATTTATATTGTATCCATCTCTTAATACCTCATAAAACTTAGAAATGATAAGAACATACAGTTTTATGAGTTTTAAACACCAATGGATTATTGATTTATCATTAAATATGGTGTCAAAATGTGACATCTTGTCAGAAAAGCAAAAAATGTCTATATGTGGGGTTGATTCAGTACACCAAGTTGACGAGAAAATTTGAAATACACTTTCAGAATATTTCTTACAAAAGTCACTTCTTAATCCCTGGGCTACCATTATGATAGTTTCCAGTTAAACTGAAATGTCTGCATTTTATTTCCAAATGTGTCTCCAACCAACTATAAGAAAATGAAAATGAAGACTTTTTAATAGCTCTTTTTTAAACCGCAAGAGTTTCAATGCAATAAATCAACAACATGTAGTTAAAAACTCCTTACTTATGGGTATCATGCTTTATTTCTTTTCTTTCAAAATCATTCTTATAAATTAAATTACCTGTGCTAGTAGACACCCTATAATTCTTTTTCAAAGTTAAAACAATTTTTGGCAGATTCATCTTATTTCTTATTTTAGTGAATTCTAGAATGTGTTTCAATCTCTACATATCAAGCCAGCAGACAAATATCAAAATATCTAATACTGACATGTACTTCCAAAAGAAAATATAGTATATTTAGTTTATTTTATTATTAATCCTTTCATGACTTATTCTTTAGAAATTCAGCTATAAAATATTCAGTATGTAAGTATGATTTTATTGATATGAGAGTTTGCTTATTCAGCTTCATAAAACATTTTGTATTATGGCAAAATATTATTCTCAATATCTAATGTATAATATATGCATCTGAAGTATAAACTATAGTCATATATAAATATACATTGTGATATATTATTGAATAATATTACTACACCCAGATGATTCTGCAAAGACTGACAAAATCAAAGGATTAAGAACAAAAGTCTTAACACTTCAAATAAACTATCCACAAATGCCTAAAGTACCACTCAAAAATATGAAAATTTTCAATATCAAAGAGCATTAATTTTCACTTACAAGGAAAATCACTGAGCCAGTAGATGGCTGCTACCAAAGCAGTACTTGTAGATTTTTTATTATTCTTTCCACACTGCATTACCTAAATATTGAGATAAAATGGAAAATGTATCAATGATAAATGAACTCAGAAGATTTCAATGTGGTTCCTCCTACAAACAATAATTTACGCCAGAAGTAAATGTTATCTGGTGAGTTCTAGGCCTCCCTCATTAACAGGCTGTCTGGTTTACGAAAATTACTTTTTTCTCTTCAGGCCTCATTTAGTTTATTTATCAAAGGGGACCATAGTGATCACCTAATTCGCAGGGGTATCGTGGAGCCCAAGTGCTTTCTCAGTCTAGATATATACCCCACAGGGAATACCTTATAAGAACTACCATGTAAATGATTGTACCAAACAATGTTTACAATGGAATGTTTATGATATTTATTTAGGTCATCAAACCTAAATAACAGAAAGACTCTCTGAGAGAAAACGACATTTATTTGAGAATGGCCCTTGCAATGCAAATATGCGTGGGTATATTCAGGGAGGTAAAGGAAGACAACGGTTTTTAAAAGAAGAATAACAAGGGTTACATAAGTTGTTTGCAGTCAATTATCCTTGGCTACAAGGTTTAATAACAAGGATGGCGTCAGTCCAAGATGGGACAGGCAGTTTTGGGGCAGATGTCCTCGCAGAAGTATATATTTTTCATTAGGTTGGAGTGGCCTTTGTGCAGGTTGCGGGTTTTGCAGAGTCTTTTGTGACAGTTCTTGTTATCAGGCAAATATGCACGAGGACCTCCTCTTCATAGCCTTCCCCGGTTCCATTTGTCAGGGTTATAACATGAGTGACTCCATTTCGATTCTGACAACGTTTACAAGATCTTTCCGTACTAAAGGAATGTCTCCCTACCTTTTTTTTTACCCAGAAAAATATAAATTTTACTTAGTGTTTTGCAAATTTCTTCCAAGATTTTTCCTACTTTTCTGTTGTCAAAATTTGTCTTTTTCTTTCTCCTGACTTCCTGTACAACAGAGTTATCTTAGCTTCAATAGATCCCCTTGCTACAAACATCAACCACGAACAGAGGCTTTTGGAGAAACACAATGACTATGAGAAAAGAAAAACCTTAGATGATAGAGGGAGTGGTCTTTCCTGTTTGCATTTTTCTATTTGCACAACTTTTAGTTGTGACAAAATTCCTCCTGTATAGATAAAAAAAAGAATCCTTGGATAGATTAGAACAATGTGGGAAATTACGTAGTAAAAGAAAAGGCAGTTTGGTAGTACACTTCCTGACATCTGTCAAAATCTACCTCCCTGCCTCTGATCACAGTATTAGGCATAAGCGGGACAGGGTCGGGACACCTCATAACGCACATCCAAATCAAAGTGCTGGTCGGCTAGACTGTTCTACTCAGGACCCACCCTCACTCCTGGAAATGAGTTACTTGTCGGTCTGTGAACATGTAAACCTGCTTTTATATAATTAACATCAAGAACAGGGCTAAAAACCTTGTTTCCGGAAATCATAGGCTATATAAAATTTGCAGTGAAAATCACATGCATGAGAAAGAAAAAATCTACTGTAGGAATATGAGCCACCTGAGTCACTTTGACTCACAGAGTCAATTTTAACCTGTAGATGCAGAGCTTAGCATTCCACATTTATCTTCATCATGTGATTTGCAAAGAAGCAGAACCCCAATCCCAGGTTTGCTTCTTAACGCTGCTGTTGATCAGGCCATGAATTTCCTAAATGATGTTTTTAACTAGACATGGACAAGACCATATACACCATTTTCCTTCCCAAGCCACACAATCCTGCTGCTTGTGTAATCACGATTTTGTTCCCAATGATATTCCTACCTTCTCAGTTCCTTCCAACTCTTGAACAATGACTGAGACAAGCAATTACTGAAAAGATTCTTTCTTGTCACAATAGCCGATTTGAAGTTATTTGCTACTTCACTCAGACCACACTTACAGTTATTCAGCAAAATTTCAAGAAAATTTTTTATTTTCCTTTAGAAAAGCCCTTCTCCGCTCCCTCTAACTGAGATGCCCACTGTTTGTAGGGGTGTGCTTCCTTTTCTGAAACAAATTTAAAATGCCAACATTGCCCTTGGCAGTCTTTGCCTTGCGGCCTTTATCCTTTTGGAGAATCATAGGATGTGCCCCCAATTTCTGGAAGACTTGTTTTTGCTGTGATTGACTGTCTCATCCTGGATCTGAATATCACGCCTACTATGACATCCTCGTGGTGACTTTCCTGTGCAGGACTTCTCTTCCCACACGTGAAAACTTGCCATTGGCTCCCAGCCCATGTCCACCACAGAGGTCTCTGAGAAAACAGAGCTCACGCTCATGTGAATGTCCCCCATATTTCTCAACCACACCCCACATTTGTCCTTTACCCTCACTTGTCATCTTCATTCTGTATCGAGGAAGACATAGCTCTACGCCCTTGCAAGGCAAATCGCTCCATCCTACTTTTGATCTTACCCTGTTTCTCATTTCTTCTCAATTTACTGCTATTTCCCCTTGACTTGTGTAAGTACTAGGACCACATCATACTACTATTCCAGCTGGCTCTCTTCACTGACAGAATTTTCTGGAAAGTAATTCACATCTTCTACATGCACTTCCTTACCATTTCCTCTTTCCTAAATAAGATGAAACTGTTTTGTTTCCATTTCTCCATTTCTGTAGAAATTATTTTCTCCAAGGCCAACAACCACTTCTCAATGGCAAATCCATAGTCTACACACTACTCAATATCTCCACAGACAGGACACTTCCAAACAATCACGGAATTATCTCCCTCCTTGCCCTTTTATTATGACTGACTACTTCTTTTCTTTCTCCGTCACTAGCAATTCATCTCAGAGTCTCTCCATCCCTCACTCAATGACCAGCTACTTTCAAGTTAATCTTCCCCAAATTTCTGGCATCATGTTTCCTTTCTTCTTGTGCTGTATGTTCATTCCTATAATTACCTGTATCACTTCTATGCAGATAAGCCCTAAATCTACACATTTGCCCTTATATCTTTACTGAATTTAATACCCATGTTTCCAATAGCTTCTTTCATGTTTATGCATGGATGTCCTGATAACATCTAAAACTGCACAGATAAAAAACAAACATCATTTTTCAAAAAAAAAATTCTTCCATCATCATCTTTGTTATTGGCGTGATCATTCTCTTCATGACCCAGGCTAAGCCATCGTGTTTGTCTAAGGTTGGTTTCTCTCCCACATTTATTATAGTCAGTCAGTCACCAATTCTCATCAATTCTTAGTTCAAAATCTCTCCCACCGTGTTATTCCCTTTCCAGCCAAAAAATGTCATTCTGGGAACTATATCTTCTGTGTCTCTCAACAGAGGTGTTTCATTAGCATCTAGAACAATCTTCCTTCAGTGTCCTGCATCTCCATTCTATCCCCCACTCTGCACCCAGATCAACTTCTGTGCAATTCTCCATATATATGTGCAATCATATATTGTCTATATTTAATGTATATGTAATCTAATATATAAATCAATGCATGAATATGTCTTGTGATGTATGGTGACACATTATACCTTTGTTCAGATATACTTATCTATAAAGTAGAATCCAAAATATTTTTTAAAGCAACAACCATCCCCCTACAGAACACTACCTAAACGGCAGGCATACTGTATAATTACTTGCCACTGAAACATGGTACGCAGTTTCACACTTGCTTTTACTCATGCTTTTTCCTCAGGGGAAATGTTATTTTGCTTTTGTCCACTTAAGAAATTCTACCAACCCATCAAACGCCAATTTAAATGCCACTGTCTGTAACTCTCCCTGATTCCAGAAACTGAAATAATTATTCTTGTCACTCTGATTATATACCTTTTAGTATCTGTTATACTTTTTATATCTTATGTTGATTGACATTATAAATATGGCATATATGTACTCTCTATTAAATTATAAGTTCACAGAGGTCAAGAAAGACATTTTACTAACCTTTATAGCCCCCTAATTTCAAAAATGTGCTTGTGACTTTGGCTAAACTTTGAATTGAAATGCGTTTGTATTTTTGCGTATTTATGCCTGTTTTCATTCATTTTCTACTGCTATAACAGAACAAAACAGATTGGGGAATAAAGGGAAGAAATGTATTTGGATCAAGATCTGGAGGCTGGAAAGTCCAAAAGCACAGCACCAGCATGTGGCAAGGGCCTCATCCCAGGGTGGAAGGGTGATAACTAACCTACTCCTCTGACAAGGTCACTAGTCTCTTTGTAAGGGCAGAGCCCTCATGGCCCAATCACCCATTAAAGGCCCCACCTCCTCATACTGTTACAATGGGCATTAAGTTCCTAACACATGAACTTTGGGGAACATATCAAGCCATAGCAACACCTTAAATTGTTTTCAAGGACATGTAGAAAACTTAATCACAGCAGTTGAAAATTGTCTCCATTCAATATATTCATAAGGCCTAAAAAGTAGAATATAAGAAACAGACAATATTTAATGTTGGTTGGTATTTAGTGTTTTAATACTTAAACATAATTATTATAATAATAGCATGATTTTAAAATTGATGAGATCTTAATAAAGTTCCTAGAAAGAATAAAACCACTCATCAGCTGGATATATGCTAATGTCTATATGTAGCATAAATGCTATAATATCCAAATATAAATGCAGTTTTATTTTCATTAAGATTAAGTAATTATAGCTACCAACCAAATTTTACCATCATAAACACAATTGACTTGCTTTAATGAATTAAATGTTTCTATTATAATAGTATGTATTCAATAATTCTATGCTTCGTATGGAACCAGAGAAGGCTCTGTATAGCCAAAGCAACACTAAGCAAAAAGAACAAATTATGAGGCATCAATTTACCAGACTTCAAGCTATACTACAAGGCTATAGTCACCAAAACAGCATGGTACTGGCACAAGAACAGAGACATAGACCAATTGAACAGAACAGAGAACCTAGATATAAAACCATCCTCATATAGCCCTCTGATCTTTGACAAAGCAGACAAAAACATACACTGGGGAAAATAACCCCTATTCAATTAATGGTGCCAGGAAAATTGGATAGCCACATGTAGAAGACTGAAACGGGATCCGTAACTCTCACCTCTCACAAAAATCAGCTCACAATGGATAAGAGACTTAAACCTAAGGCATGAAACCATAAGAATTCTAGAAGAAGTTGTTGAAAAAACTTTTATAGACATTGGTCTAGGCAAAGAATTTATGAAGAAGACCCCAAAAGCAATCACAGCAACAACAAAAATAAATAAATGGGACCTGATCAAACTAAAAAGCTCTGCATAGCCAAGGAAACAATCATTAGAGTGAATAGACAACGTACAGAACAGGAGAAAATATTTGCATGCTACACATCTGATAAAGGGCTGATAACTAGAACCTATAAAGAATTCAGGCAAGTCAGCAAGAAAAAATCTATCAACCCCGTTAAAAAGTGTGCAAAGGACATAAACAGAAACTTTTCAAAAGAAGATAGACTAGTGGCCAACAAACATATGAAAAAATGCTCAATGTCTCTAATCATCAGGGTAATGCAAATCAAAACCACAATGAGATATCAGTTAACTCTGGTGAGAACGGCTTTTATCAAAAAGTCCCAAAACAACAAATGTTGGCATGCATGCGGAAAGGTAGGAACACTAGTACAACCTCTATGGAAAGAAGTATGGAGACACCTCAAAGAACTAAAAGTAGGCCTACCATTTGATCCAGCAATCCCACTACTGGGTATCTACCCAAAGGAAAAAAAGACATTCTATAAAAAAGATGTCTGCAGTTGAATGTTTATAGCAGCACAATTCACAATTGCAAAGATGTGGAAACAACCCAACTACCCATCAATACATGATTGAATTAATACAATGTGGTACACGTATACCATGGAGTACTACTTAGCCATAAAAAAGGATGAACTAACACCTCTTGCATTATCCTGGATGGAGCTGAAGCCCATTTTTCTAAGTGAAATATCACAAGAATGGAAAAACAAACACCACATGTACTCACCGTTAAATTGGTACTAATCGACCAACACTTATGTGCACATGTGGAAGTAACATTCATCGGGTGTTGGGCAGTTGGGAATGGGGAGGAGGGGGTGGGTAAATCCACACCTAATGGCTGCTGCGCATGCTGTCTGGAGGATGGGCACGCTTGTAGCTCTGACTCAGGCGGTACAAAGGCAATTTATGTGACCAAAGCATTTGTACCCTTATAACACTCTGAAATAAAAATATATATAATAATATATTTTAACTATTCAAGAGAATACCACTATGATACTTTAAGATAATTTGATCACTTAGATTAGTGCAAAAAAAAACACTTGAAATGCGTTCATGTGATTAATGTGCAGAGACCATAACACACGGGCCCATCTCATCTTCAGTCTGCCGATCAACATGATATTTAGCCATGTCAATGAAAAAGCACTTCTAATAATGGATACAAAGTTTGTGTTATAATATTAATATTCAAACTTCTCAGTACTGCACTGATGTATATTTTTAAACTTATGGGCATATCTAGAAATTTATACAATCTTTTTAAGATTTAGCATGTTAAACTCCTCCTGGTTGTAAGTAATTAGTATTTATTTTTATTTTTCTCAAGCCAAAGATTCTGTTTTTAAGCTGCATAACTTTCTGAAAATTTCTAAATAATGCTACATTGCTTCTATCCATGTTATTATGACATTTTAAAAAGCTTATTCTACTTTGGCCTTATTGCAATAAGATTAGCAACTTTCTTAATAAATATTCATTGTGGCACAGGCTTGGTCAAATTTTCATAAATTGTGAGTTACTGAGCTTTGAATAAATATGCTTATTTATATGTGTCATTTGCCCACAGCAAATTATCACAGTGAACAATGAAACCAAAGCTATAATTAAGTAGATAGAAAATGACTATTATATTCTGCAACAGCATTATAGGTCTCAAAGGTGACTGGTTTAGAAACACAAATTTAATGCACAAAGAAACAACACATGATACAGACGAACCTACCTGCAGAAAGCCAAAGTACTTAATTCCTCCTATAACATTAATTACATTTTGAGAAGCTCAAATATAAATTTTGGAAAACTCAAACATGTTTTAATGTTTGTTTATTTGTGTGTTTTCACTTTTTTTCATAAGGTTGGCTATGTATTAGGTACTATTTATTACATATTATTATTATTATACGCTATATGTACTAGGTGCTATATATTTCTTGCACTGTAGTACTTACTGAATTCAACTGGCTGTCAATAACAGAAATTTTCTGCTGAAAATTCTAGAAAAATGCATAAAGAAGATAAGGAAAGAATTTTTTCTACTATACATAGGGATAGGGTCTGTGCCATATCTATGAATAAACATAGACATCAGATGGGCATTGGGGGTGTGGGTGGTTCTGACTTGCTGAGATTCAAGATCATGAGTTAAATTAAGACTACCAGTTAAATTGTTGTTTTGTAGTTGTTTTTGTTGTTGTTTAACTATCTTTGTTGGAAATTATATATGAAGATGTAATCAATGTAGGTATCCAAAACATACAGGTTTTTAAGCTTATGGCATGAGAAGACAAGATAAAATATAAAGGGGGGCAAAGAAGTAAACTAGAGGCATATTCTCTTCTACACTGTATGTTGGGGAAAAGAAACATAAATTGAAGTAGCAGACTACAGATTCACATTTAAGGATGTTATCTTATTGCTGGACAACAGAAGTTGAGTCCAGGGAATAGGGATGGATTTGCTGATGTTTATGCGAAATGCTACTAGGAAACAGGACTTTCTGATGCAATTCATTTCACCATTATATTGCCAGCTCTTCTCAGTTAAGGAGGGAGGGGTTTTTATGGACCTACTGTTGATCCATCATCCTCAGTCTGTCCCCACCAGAAGCATAAACAGTCACACAGGGAGGCCTCGGACCCTTCCTTCCACTGGGCAATCCAGGTCCTGGGAGAGAAGGAGTACTGACACCCATCTCAGATTTTCTCAACTCTTAATGGATTGTCTGCAGGAGACACTTCAGATGGAAAAATACAAATAGTTTGAGAGTAAAAGAATAGAGAGAGGTATATTTTGCAAACAGCACCCAAATAAAAGCTAGAGTTAACTATACTAATATCAGACAAAATCAACATTAAAACAACAACCAAAGAAGTTACTAGACATAAAGAGGGATATTTTATAGTGATAAAAGAGTCACTTTATCAGGAAAATATAAAAAGTATAAAAATTTATTTACCTAACAGAAGCTCAAAATACATGAATCAAAACCTGAAATATTGAAGAGAGGAAAAGATAATTCAAAAAAAATAGTTGGACACTGCAACATCCCATTTTCAATAATTAATAGAACAACTGAGCAAAAGATTAACAGGGAAATAGGAGACATGAACAAACCTTTAAACCAACTAGACCTAGCAGACATCTACAGCACACTCCACCCAGCACAGCAGAATGAAAATTTTCTCAAGTGCACACATGGAACATTCTCCAGGATAGATCATGTCCTAAGCCATAAAACAAGATTTAATAAATTTGAAATGTTTAAAATAATAAATACATAGTATGTTCTCTGATCACACACAAAAACTAATTCAAAATGGATCACAGACCTAAATGATAAAAGCTAACACTTTAAAACTCTGAGAAGAAAACATAGATGTAAATTTTTTGTGACCTTGGATTAGGCAATGGTTTCTCAGATATGATGCCAAAAGCCCAAGCAATAAAAGAAAAAATAGATAAATTTGACTTCATCAAAGTTGAAAACTTTTGTGCTTCAAAAGGCACTATCAAGAAAGCTAAAAGATAACCCAAAGAATGGGAGAAGATATCTGCAAATCATATATCTGATTAAAAGAAAGCTTGTACCTAGGATATATAAAGACTTCTTACAACTCAATAATAAAATAAATAACCCAACTAAAAATTGAGAAATGATCTGAATAGAATTTTTCCAAAGAATATATCCAAACGGCTAAAGAGAACATGTGAATAGCAGCTCGACATCACTAGGAATCACTGAAATAGAAACCGGAGCCTCAGCGAGATACCCCTTCACACCTGCTAGGATGGTTACAACCAAACAACAGACAACAACAAGTGCTGAGAGGATGTGCAAGGATGTGTAACCTTCACACATCACTAGTGCAAGTGTAAAATGGTGCAGCTACTTTAAAAAACCGTTTTGCAGTTCCTCAAATAGTCAAACGTAGCATTTTCAAATAACCTGGCAAGTCCACTCCTAGGTATATACCCAAGAGAAATGAAAACATATGTCCACAAAAAAAGCAGTATATGGATGCTCATAGTAGCACTATTCACAATAGCCAAAAACAGTAAACAATCCAAATGTCCAGCAACTGGTGAATGGATAAAAAATATGTGGCATATCCATATCATGAAATATTATATGGCAAGAAAAATTAATGGGCTTTGAAAAATTGTGCTATGGGAAAGAATCCAGTCACAAAAGACCACACATAATTGTAAAATTCCATTTATATAAAGTTTTAAAGAGAGGCAAGTCTCTAGAGGCAGAGTCCATCAGCAGTTGCCTAGGGCTGGGGGTATGAAGAGGACACAGGGAGGGGCTGCTAGTACATATCAAGCTTTTTTGGGGGATTGAGAAGAATGTTCTAAAATTGCTTATAGTGATAGTTGCATAACTCTGGGAATATAGTATACTCGTACACCATTAAAACTTACACTTTAAAAGAGTAAATTGGATATGTGAATTATATAGCAATAACGATGATATAAAAATGATTTTTATTGACAACAAAACATAGGTGATTGACAAGCATATGACAAGGTTTGTTGACCTATTTAGTGTTACACAAGAAAATAACAGCTTTAAATTTAATGTACCATAGATTATGATGAATTTTATTTTTATGCAGAGTAGGTCCAAGTGATTCATAGAACTAACTTTATATCTACCAATAGAGAAGTAACCAGGGATATTTAAAAGCAAAATGTGGGTCTGCTAATCAAGCAAATTTATTTTATTATTTCACTTATTCCTTATTATTTTATCTTTTTCTTATTATTTTATACATATGGACTTTGGAGAATTTAAAACAAATATTTTTCATATATTTTAAAAATCTCTTCAGGACTTAACTATTCCTGGGGGAAAGAGAGAAAGCAAAAGCCAGTGAGAGGGAGGGAACAAGATCAATTTATATGAACTACGAACACCAATCTCAATGAAGATGAAGTAAATACGTGACCAAATGTAAGCAGGTAAATAAATAAATAATGTGGTTCTCATTGCAAGATCATCTAAAATATACCTCAAGATTAAAAATAGAAAACATTATCATTCATAGAATGTCCTGGAATACACGCTGTGATTTGTGCAAAATGATACATTACAGGTATCGAAACAACAGTGTATACAGCTGTGGTACCCCTGTGCTACTTAGCATGATGACTCCATAACTTTTTGTAGACTTGCACAAAGATCTGTAACCTAGGAAGTATAAACAGGCGATGACACACCACCAGAGCTATATAAAGGAACACACTGTGGTATCTTCAGAAATGTTCTTATCTTTAAAACTTTCACCATGGGGAGTACAGGGATTTTTATCCCTGTAAATATCTTCTATTTTCTCTCCCAATTCCCTCCTCCTAAAGAAATCTTTTTTTCCCTTTTTAAGGTAATCCACCCATCTGTGACATTCACCTCTTTTTAAAATTTGTTTTCAGTGTCTCCCAAACATAGATGACATCTCACCCATCTGCACTCCTGCTCAAATCTCCTAAATACTAAACGGCTTCTCTCACCCTTTTTGCTCCACAGTGTTTCTGTCTTACGTTGTCCTTCACATCACTGCAAACTCCCTGAAAGGACACTCTCTTTGTCAATCCTGTACCTCCTCAAGACATCATCCCTTGTAATCTAGCTTCCACTTGCTTTTCTGTCCTGTAGTAGCACAACTCAAGGGCTTTTGCTTTCATATCCATCCATCCATCCATATGAAAGACATTTATTGATTGTCGGGTGCTCTGTTAAGTTTTGTGAATATACAGAGGAATAAAACACACTCTTTGCTCTCAAGAAGCTGTTTGGTGGTAGAGGGGGACGTGAAATAAAAGATAAATTCCTATCCTTCTTGAATTCTCCCTCTAGGTCGTACGGTGACAGTGCTCTCTTTCTTGCAATGCTGTCTGCTCTGGTATAAGACGGCATCTAAAGAACATCAACAAGCATCTCCAGCCAGGTCAGGGCATCTTGAGGAGAGGTAAGCTTGCTCTTGTTCAGTGGGACACATCGAGGGGCTGTGATCCAGAAAAATGACTCTGCCCAACTGCTGTTCTCCCTTTCTATGGGGTAGGGGAACATCGAAGTGGGGAGAGAGAGTAAAACACTCTGGGTCTGAGTGCCAAATAACATTCACTCAGCGCCACCTGTTTCCAGGACTTCCTGAGAACAGCAAGTGCTCAGTACCGGGAGACATTTGAGGAAGCAGGGTCCACGTATAGCTCCTCCAACTGGAAGGGGCTTTGTGGAGAGTGAGCACCAGTGCCAAAGAGTCCCTAATCAGGCAACGTGGATTGTTGGTGTTGAGTTGGGGATTGCAGAGTTAAAGTTGCGCACGTCTTGCACATGAGATCAGAACTGGTCATAGAAAGCCAGTTGAGTAAATCTGAGACTTCCAGCATGAAGGCGAAAATATTCAACTATGTTCTTACAGGGTGAGAATGCCGGGGAACTAGGAAATATGAGAGCTTAATTTCTGAAAGTCACAATCGACTATTTTCCTTTTGTTTCCCTGAAACTAGCTTAAACTTCTTGAGGCATACTCCCATTACAACCTGCTACCTTTGTAATGCTGACCATGATTGTGTGGTTTATTGCTCTAATTTCTCAGCTTAGCCAAGTGTCTTGCAGATAGTAAGTTCTCAGTAAATATCTACTGAATAAATGAATAAGTGATTTGTAATAACTTACTTGAATAAGCCTTTCTTTCCCTCTAGAATATAAGTAATATGAGATAGGGTGCAATATTTACCTTGTTCACTCTGAATTTCCAATGTCAACACAGTTACAGGCACATAAAGCGTAGACACTCAATAAATGCCTTTAAGCAAATGAACGATTATATAAATAGTTATCATTTGTCAGATTCTACCTTAACAGCTTCACTGGCATTTGTGTCATCTCTTTTTCCAAGCTTAGGACACCATCATCTTTTGCTCATACTACTTAAGTGGGATTCCCCATGCTCGATACACCCAAAAGTGATTTTATAAACTTCGACCAAATAAACCTTCCTAAAGTACAATTCTATTTATGTTCTTTTGCTACCTACAAACGTTAATCACTTCCCATTGACCACCGAGTAAGGTCTAGACTTAAATAACTTTAGGAGTATATTAATTGTTCTCTAACACTATATTCCCACAAAACGAATCTGCTGTCTCCAGCTGGAAATTCTCTCTCTCTTTCTCTCTCTCTTTCTCACACACACACTTTTTCTTTCCCTTCTTCTCTCCTTTTCTCCCTCTCTTCCTTCTCTCAAACATATCTTATAACCTATACCTTCTCGTGGCCCCTTGCCACTTTCTGTTTTGTAGGGTTTCTGATTTGCTCATCTAGTTGTCTAAACTGGTTCTAGCTTATTATCAGTTTCTTCCCCAATGATGGATTCATTCACAAGGAATCTGGAAACCAAAATCTTGAAATGCAGATTACAGACCTCTTGCTCCAGACACTGCTTTCTTTTTTGTTACCTATCCCTGCTTCTTGTAACCCAGTTGGGTAGAACCTCATTTACCCTTCTTTCTCCAGGAAGCAGTTTAGACCACCTATAAGCTCCTCGGGAGTAGATTCTTTATCTTATACATCATTTGTATCCTCTACAGTGCCATCGATAGTATTTTGAACAAGGAAAGAGATCAATAAATACATGTTTTATGAATGATGCATTGTGTCATGTTTTGTGAATGCAAGAATTTCCTATTCTTCCAAAGAAATTTTATAGCCAGCTGGACTCATTTCTGACCATATATTTTCATGAGTATGACAGTCTCCAATTGCCTGATTCACACTCATATTTTTGAAATTGAATGCACATACAGATCTGACATTTACTTTGGATGGATTATTCCAAAGTCTTTACAGTACATCACACAAGCAGACGAAAATTTTGCTCTCAGCTTGTTACCTGCAACTCCCTATCTACCTTGTCAAGGTACTGACATGTAAGCTTATTTTTTCAAACCCTTCCAGGCAGAAGCTTAAAGTATTTAGGGAGTTGAAAAGCCTAAATGACAATTTCCAAATGAATATTGGGAGTGTTAATCTATTTCCCCTTATCTACTATATAGATCTTCCCCTTCATGCTTAAGGGCTTCACATTTTAATAGAAAATGCATGTTTCCCAGTACTTACTATATTGATATTTCTCTCACAGTGCCTGCTGCTCACAGTGATTTTCCAGTTGTAGTCTGTAGCTTAATAACCACCAGAGACACTGATTTGGCAAAATATGATATTATTTCATAATCTAGTCCATAATCTATATTAGAAACCTGGCAGCAAAATGTCACCTGCCATATATTTACTCCAAGTAATGGCAAAAATCATCCAATATTACTTGCACTCTCATATATGTGGATAAAATGCATGGTAATTTATTTTGCACACTCCCTCCTTTTAGTATTAAGGTATTTAGGGAGTTTAAAAGTCTATATTTATCAAATATAGGAACATGAGCACAAACGCCAGTCATTATATGCACATGTACATTGCTGCCTATGTTCTTTAATGTAAAATATGTCCATAGAGCTGAAAAAAATTTTTCTTTAAGGAATACAAATACTTCTGTGCTTAAGTATGTTTTTACTCATTTATTTGTAGTTTTTCTTAACAGAATTTATCATATTTTGCTTTATTATAGAAATATTTATAAGAAAGAATTTTCTAACTGATTTGCTGATGGCTTACATACCAATATTCTTCAATGACTGAAATATGAATTTCCATAAGTGTTTACTATTATGCATTTATTGCAACTTAGCATCAGTAATGATGCCTGTAGTTATGCAAACACAAGCTCAAATCTAAAAGTAGATGAGACTGTAATGTCATGTGGATATTATGTACCCTCTAAGATGATCTATGAAAAGGACGTTTCTTCTCTGTGAAATTCTTTCCAAAAACCCACAACCCTAGCCTAATACTGAGAAAAGTATAGATAATTCTAGATTCAGAGACATTTTACAGGATGCCTGGACAGTACTCTTCAAACTGTCAAGGTTATGAAAAGTCAAGGAATATCAAGAAAATGTCACAGACCAGAGGAGACAGGAGAGACACGACAACTAAATTCAATGTGGTACCTTGGATGTAATCCTAGAACAGAAAGAGGACATAATGGGGTGACTGGTGAAATCCAAATAAAGCCATATCCTTAATCATATTAACCAAAAAAGGAAATAGGAGTTTAAACTAATCATTGAATTTAATTTGTTTGTAAAAATATTGTGTCATTCTTCATATCCTTCCTTAAACCTTTAAACAACTTATCATTATCACGTCATCATTAATGTTTACATTCCAGCATATTTTATAAGGACTATATGAACCAATTGGCCACAGCACAATATAATATTCAAAATAACTCTAAACTCACAACAGATGTGGACAATAATGATGTATAAATACATCTTCTTTTGTCATACATTTTATGCTCTCCTGTGAGCATAAAATTAACTACAAACGTGTCTCTCTTCTAGAGAATGTATGTACATATCATTTGAGAAACATGCATGCTTAGAAGGCTAGTTGGCTTTTCACTTAATAGAAAGCCTCTTGTTATAAAAGGGCCAGGGCAGCCAGGCGATGGGGTCACAATGCTGACCCTCTGCAGCAAAACAACTAATCCCTGTCTGCCTTCCGCTCCTTTTCACGGAAGGGCACTTGAGTGGTGAAGCTCTGCTCTCCCTCCAACCCCAGAAGCTGCCCAATGGCACACAAACTGTTTTAAGACCAACTTTCTTTTCCTCCACTGGTTCTCAAAGCATGCTCTCTATATTAGCAGCAGCATCACCTGGGAACTTTTTAGAAATGCAAATGTAAGACTTACTGAGTCAGAAATTCTGGGGAGTGAGGTACAGCAGTCCATGTTCTAACTGGCCCGACGGCTGACTCCACTACATAGGCAAACAGGAGAAGTGCTGCTTTACCATTAAAGCAACTTAATATGTTACAGCACAAAAGCAGTCAGCAGCGCACAGTCTCCTCATCGCCTCATGTTAGCACTAACATGACTGAAAATGCTCCAGATTTTGGCGCGATAGTCAAAGGGACAGATTGCCTTTGCATTCTGGAAGGACAGGAAGATTTAGAAAAATTATTCAATATGAAAAGATCAATAAAAATTTCTGGCTTAAAAAGGTGCACCCAAAAATTGAAATGGTAAGTTGAGCTGCTAGTGTTAAACCAAAAATTCGTGGGGAGTGAATATTAATTCACCTTTCTGAGGAAGTCTGCTCTCTCTTCAAATGGGGTTTTAACGACATGTCTGCCAGTGGCCATAACAAACGGTCGAGCACCATCGTGGTCTGCTGGAGCGAGGATCTCTGTAACACCTGCTTGGACACAGCTGGCCGTGGGAAATGCTGCGTGAAGAGCATCTGTTTAGTTTTGCTGTGACCATTCAATTTACCCAAGTTTCCTCTCTCCGTATCTACCTCTTGCCCCTACTTAGAATGGCCAGTCACCTTCCTCGTTGTCTGGAAAACCCTTGCCTTTCAGGCCCAGTGGGGCTGTTGCTTCTCTGTCGAGTCTACCTTTAGCAGAGAGCTCTAATGCAATTAAAAACTCCATTCTATTGTGGTCACCAAACTGTTGACTTCACCACCCTCACCCTTGTCCACACTGTCATCGTCACCTCTCACCTGGGTAAGTGCAATGGTCACCTAACTCACCTTCCAGGGTCCCATCTGCCCCTGGTTGCAATTTGCTCTCCAAGCAACGTCGAGCCAACTCCATGGCATCCTAAGGCTCCTAGGCTGAAGACACATCTCTTTACCATGCCTAGCCTTGCCCCTGCTTGCCCCGCCAGGCTCATCCTGCCAAGCTCCTCCGTGCTCTGGCCTCCTGGCTTCTGTCAGCTTTTCTCACGGCCTGTGCCCCGCCATCCAGAGGGCCTTGTTACTCTCTCTCCCTTCTCCACCAAGTTATATCCCAGTTACCCCTCAAAGGTTAATTCTTCAGAGAAGCCTTTCATGACCTTCCAGGGACCTTCTGTGCTCCTCTTTCAATGAAATTTTACACATGTTTGTGGGATAAGTATATAGTTTTTGGAGCCAGATGACCTGGGTTTGAATATTGGTTATGCTACTTACTAGCTATGTGATACTGGGCAAGTTATTTAACCTCCTTGTTTTCAGTTCTCTCATCTATAAAATGGGGATAATAATAATGCTTATTTCATAAGGCTCTTGGGAGGAATCAGTGATGTAATACCCGTAAAGTATTTCTGGTGGTGCTGGCATCTAGAAAACGCTCAATATTATCATCATTGCCACTCTTATCATCACCCTCCCACAGACCATATCTTCTTCAAAGGCAAAGACTGTTTCTGCTTTTCTCATCCTATGTAACATGCTGATGGTATATGGCTGGCCTTCAATAAATATTTGTTGAATAAACAAATGAACATTTCCATATATTTGCCACATACTAAAATAAGTATGATAGGTGCATAACTCTGTTTTTCCACTAGATTGTCTGACTGTTAGTGGTAAGGACCATATCGGAATGGCCCCTGTATATATTTGTTTTGACTCTAGTGCCTAACACAGTACTGGCATGTAACGAATACTTGTTGAAGTAGGAAATAAATGGGGAAAAAATTGTGAATAGATGAATTTCCCTAAAGCTATTTTCTTCCATAATTTCCTTAACTACTTGCATTTTGAGTGACATATAATTGGACTGAAGAAGCTGTAATGGAATTCATTCTCCACTAATACAAAGCCTGAGGAAACCTTCCTCAGATTTGAGAAAACAAGGTAAAGGGAAGACTAGAAGTCATGAGTGTGATATTCTAGACAGGAAATTCTGGCCTGTACTAATCCAGATTAAAGGATTAAAATAACTGATTCAGGCAGAAAATTGCTCGTCTCTCAACTCCAGGACGCGTGTGTGGAAGATTCGTCCATTCTGCATATATAAATACAGGTAATCACAGAGTTCTAGGAAAAGAAGCCACAACTGCAATGCAGTTCATTCTGATGAGAATTCTGATACTTCTTTGAATGCACATGGTGTTCATCACGTACGGATCGGGCTTTTCCATCATTATGCACTCATAAATCATGCTTGCTCTGCACCATCGCTCTTTCGAATTTCAGTTTGCCACTTCAGTGGCCAGTGTCAGAAGTGTGAAAGTAGAAGATAAAGTACTAAAATGCTTTCCACCTTTCCTGAAGACTAGGACATCATCCAAAACCACAGATCTAGTAGCTACAATGCTTTTGTTGTTGTTGTTGTTTACTTACTTGTTAATTTTCATTCCCATAGTATTTTGGATGCAGATAGGAAAGACAATACTGACAATAGTAAACTCATGCTTTATAAAGTAAAACACACTGTCAGTTCCTAGAAATAATATGAAGTAAACAAAAATTGGACTGGGTTTGGTACAGTTAGGAGTTCTAGCCTATGTTATTAACTAGCTTTTTTGTTTTTGTGATAAATAATCTAAAGTCTACCTCCCAGAAATTCCCTAAGCTGTAAAATGAGGATATTAGTCTACTTTGGATGTCTGACTAACTTTATAACTATAACATATTAATATATTCTGTCTCTCTCTCTCTCTCCATATATATATATATATATATATAAAACTTTTCTTCTCTAACCTAAACTAAATGAAGCATGCTATTTATTTGGTGAAATAACATTTTTCATATCAAATGTCATATGGCATCAGAAAAAAATGTTGATGCCCCTTAAATTGTTTTTAAATTTGATATATAATCCTTCACCAGAACCTTCTTTCCTTGATCTGAACTCTTGCCTCAATCCATAATTGGGCCTCAATCCTTGTGTACCATGTATAAAAAGCATTTCACAGAGAGCATTAACTCAGTAACTCAATTATTATTATTTAATAATCAAAGCTAAGAGGATTATTAAAAATAAATAAATTCCTATACTTGTAGGAAATGATCAACTTTAATGTAAGCAGTTTTTCACCCATGCAAATCTATGAAAAGAAGAGAAATTTTATAAACTTTTAAAATGAGCAGTTATCATTCCAACAAAGACCATTAACGTATCTGCATGTGTGTGTGTGTGTGTGTTGCTCCTACCAGAGTTCAAAGTCACTCAACCAACAACACAACCTGAGAGAGTGTACCTCAGGGAATGCCTGCAGTTGAAAATCTGTGAGACACAGCTTGAGGATGGTACATGCTTAAAACAGAACAGGGTGCCCTAGAAAGAGCAGGAAAAAAGCATCATATATAATGGTCCAATGTGAAAAAAGACACCAAGTGGGGTCTAGGCTGAAAGTGTGAAGCAGAAAAAAAAAAAGTATCTTTTAAAAAAAGAGAATGCAGCTTACAAACATTTTTCAAGAAGTGTAGGAAAGCTCTTTTAGCATTATAACTGGTGATGTCAGAGAAAAATCTGTCTGCATAAAATACACACAAGACTAGTGGAGAAGACCACAGTTAACTCACAAAGAGAACTTTTCCTTCTGAAAAGGAGGCAGGCCTTGGATTCGGAAATGTTCCAATTAAAATTCTGCTCCACCTCATTATTTACTTGACCTTGGGGAAACACATCTCTTAGCCTCAGTTTTCTCATTGGAATAAGAGGCATCATAGGTCTCAAAGGGTTGCTGGGGAAAAAAATGTAGTGATTTTGCATCTTGCCTGACACATGGTAGGTGCCCAGTCTTCTTAGTTTATGAGACAAACAAGACCTTATACACATCGTAGAAAATTCCAAGACAGAGAAAGCAAGTGAGCATTTCAAATTACATCAGAATGTGTCAGACTACTGATCCACGTAAGTCCATTTATTTACAAGACTTCGCACCTACTAGTTCGGGGAGCTTATGCTCAGCACAATCTCTGACTTGCCTTAGGGTTTATGAATGTAGTGGGCTCCTAAAACCACAAACACTGCAATATACCTGTTTTAACCCATCAAATCAAATATTATTTGAGTCATCTTGGTAACATAAAAATAAATAATTGTGGGGTATCTATTGAAGATTAAGACATTTTCCTAATTAATGGGACACTCCTCACAGTCTTCCTAACTGTACTTGCAGACTTGCTTCGCACGTTTTTTTCTGTTCCCTCCTTTGCTTTTGACAAGCCTAGGGTCCACATCTGACCTGAAGGATCAAAAGGATTCCTTGACAATCAGTCATGTATTTCCTTTAGAATCATTCCACTCAGGTACCTAGGAATAACATTTGTCAGAGTCAAGGGGTTTGCTGCAGAATCACTGAGAACAGACCTGCTCCTAAGAACTAATCCCAGTGGTTCCACTGAGATTGAGACCTGGGTCTGGCCATAAGGCAGCATTAGATCCAACCGCTAAATCTGCCTTCCCGGGCCAGGGAGCATTGGCCACCCCTAGACCAACTCCCTCCCTTTGGTTTTAATTAGTGACTGTTCACTTTTGTTTGCTTTTATATTTATTTGCCATCTTTGCCCTGCAAATCAATAATTCAAATTCATTCCACAAACATGTTTTAAAAACATTCTGATTGTAAACACTCTGCTTTATTTTCACAGACATGTAAAAATGAGATACAACAAACGATTGTTTCTTTATCAGTGTAGTACTTAATTGAAAAAAGGACATTAGATTAACAAGGACTGGTTATAATTTTAAGACTATTAAAGTTGGGTGCATTTTGGAAAGGCCAGTTAAAAACATGTCTTTTAGCACAGAAATGAAAAGAAAACTCTTTTGGGAATATTATCCTCTTGTATTTTTATTTGAATAAAACTGGAGCCACCAGTGGTGGTAAGTGTTTTGCCCCTCAGTCAGAATCTGATCCTGTGGTAAGCTTGCCTGGCAGATGTGCATCCCCAGGTGATAAGGATCGTACAGTCAGAGTAAACCAAAGGAATCTGTGAATTAGATTTCACATTATCTCTCATTTGGGCAATTTTCAGCTTAGTCTTCAAAGGCTGGTAGCACTTTTATTAAACTACACAATCTTATCTTTGTTTTTGAAAAGTTTTTTATGAGTAATTAGAATTAAGGCTCTCCTTAGTATTGTCGGCATTCCAAATTTTGTTATTGTTATCTGTTTTGATATTGTTGTATAATATCTGTTATATTCACGTCACTGCATGTAGTTCTAGTCTGCAGTGACCACAGGAAGCACAGAAGCCACGTCACAGCAGCACAGAAGAGGTTCGGGTCAGGCTCCGTATAGCAGCTGCGTCTGCATACATCAGCGTGCTAAACCTTTTTCTAAAACCCATCTCATACCATTTGATTAAATCAAATCACTCGGAAAGTAGAGTGCTTTTTAGAGTTCAGCCAGAGAGTTCTTTTTTAAAGGGAACAACACTACGAGGAAATTTAGAATATGTAGTGAATCATATTAAATTCTTTCAGAATATATATGGGTGCACACACACACATGCATGTGTGCGCACACACACACACACACATCTACCATAACAACAAACATGATGTCCATTTATACTGCATTCCCATCTAATACCTCTTTTCAGAGAAGATACATTTCTGCTTGGAGAAGCAGATAAAAGAATAATGACTTCACAATTGGTCACCTATTCAAAACCTGCACGAGACAGATGTGAATTTGTACTTTCACTCAGTAACTGACACCTCCATATATATGAATAGGGACACAGTTTCAGATGAGCTTGGGAGCACAGTACAGCTTCACCATTTTGATTATATGTGTACCATTACCTGGACGAGGACATTTGTCTAAAGCAGTTAGATTATGTACACTGTTTGTTCTGGCCCAAGGTTCAATAAAGCCTGTATCCATTGGCTTATCTCAGAAGAATTTCCAAAGACGGCTGCATCATGAAGATACCCTCTCTTTTCTCTGCACTTAAGATTGTAGCTAGCCAAGTGAACAAAAGTAGACAGGTGACTCTGAAAATGCAAGACATGTGAAATACTACAGAGATTGCCCATTATTTATTCAAAGCAAAGTGAAGAAGGAACTTCGGAGGGTGTCAGAATGACATGGAAGTGAAATAAAAATACCCTCACATCCAGCTTCCACATCAGCTCCACACTGTATCTAGCAAATACCAGTATTGAGCAGTGACTAATATACTTCTAATTACGTTGGTTAGTCAAAGCCTGTAACTCTGATAAAGCATATCACATATGCCACAAAAACCACGTATATACTTCATAAATTTGCTAGACCAAAAATACTGTGGTGAACCTGACATTTAAATGTCGACATAATATGCCCCCATGCTAGAAATGAAATAACATTTAGAACCCAAGTCGTTGGTTTTCTTTGCAGTGGTTGAATCAAATCAAGTCTTCATATTCTTTCAGACAAAAGCACTGACATTTAAGGGGCCATGTTATGAACAGAAACTGCTTTTTGCCTTTTCATATTATTATAATTAAGTTTAGGATAACTGCATTAACTGCATTTCTAAATATTATTGGTACTTCAGAATAACTTATGGAAAAAAGATCATGAACTTATGTCTGAACATTTTTTGTAGCAGTACATATACTAATAGGTTTACATGTTTTTCCTCATCAGTGAAGTTTGCATTTATATACTTGTTGAAATCACTAATTCACTATATTCTAAAAGTTTTGTAGTGTAATGGAAAGCCATACTAGATTTTTAAAAATTTCTCTTTATGCATTATCATGTATAACAGAGATCTGTACCAGTTTCAATTCACAGTGTTACTATGTTAAGCGGACTTTGAAGTCACGTTCAGGCTTAGCAGGAAGGAACAACGTGAAAGTTTGGCAACATATGCCAACCCTAATCCATTTACATAACCCAAGAATGCCACCATTATCCTTGGAACCCACATCACATAAGTAGGAAACTACACTGACAATAATTTGGCCCACCTGTCTCTGGTCCGATCCCCTTTCTACCTCCTCTTGTGTATTCAAAGCAGTCTGACTTGATGGGTGGTCTGCAAATTGATAAAATGGTTACTTCACACTGTGCAGACCAAAATATCGGTCTACCTAAGGCCAAACATCTCTGCATCTTTCATTTCCTTAAATCTCTGGTTTTTCTGAATACATTAAGAACAATACCAAGCTAATTTGCTAAGTATACAACATAGAATGCCTCGAATGTTTTGCTCTACTACCTTTTAAACATACCTATCCAAATTATTTCACATTTTCCATTCCTGTGACCCTCAGAGGTTTTTTTCTCTTTGAAAAAACTTTTCTTTAAATTTGTATATCAACTATTGCTTCATACTAAAAATGATGCATTTTTTGGTTTTTTTCTGCCATATGATACTTAAAAGGCTTATAAGAAGAAATACCCTCCTCACTCAAATTATTGAAAATCTATCATTACTGGTATTTAGACCATATCTCCTTATTCTACATTTATTTCTAAAAGTATATTTTCGTTAAGGAATATCTCCAGAAATATTTTGATCCATTTTCATTTAAAAGCAAAATCCTAGAAAAATCCTAAATAATTATTTTTTTCTTGCACGAGCCTACCCTTGAAGTTGAGAGAACACCCACTTCTTCCTGTTTTTCCTCCAGTTCCACATCTGCAGACCAGGGCAAATTGCACAGTAGTTAGGAATCTGCACATGGAGTCAGAAACATTTCCTTCAAATTCCACCACCTCTATTCCTAGCGGACTGATTAACCTCCTCAAATCTCACTTTCCTCATCTGTAAAATGGGGCTTATAATGCCCGCTTTCCAGGCATATTTTAAGGATGAAGTTGGTTGTTGTTACTTTGATAATACTTTCTGCAAGCTGCTAATGCTACCTGCTATGAAGAAATATTCTGGGTCAAGCACCTGTTTCAGTGAGCGGCTAATAGTAGACAATTGATGGACAGTATCAACTATTACCATCCCATGTTTTTTCTCTTCTCAGTGACCTTGCTTCACGGAGGGTTCATCGAATACTTTGTATTTTTAATCTCCCTTTTTGCAATAATTTTTGTTACCTGCTCAAATGAATTTCCATGTTTCCATAAGATCATGATAGTGTCCTAAAGATTTAGGATCTCTTCACATATTCTAAAAAAACCATATAGCTCAAGAATGACAGCAAACAGAACCTTCTCATGAAACTTAGGACCTAGAGAAAACTAAGAACTTTAATGTGTATGTAATTTGGGAAGTGCCAAGCCTGGAATGTGGTTTGCACCTGAAAAAAAAAAAGGTATGCCTTGTGATTACATTATACCAGAAGTGAGTCCCATCCAAAGTGGAACTCCTGAAAAGCAACCTAAGACATGGTCGATGGCACTGGCTACTGATGGCAAGAAAATGGTTTGAAGGAGGCAGAAACAGAAGTGACTGTCTTGGGAAGGTACCACTCTTGTGTGTGTGGACAGGTAGGGAGAGGGAGTGACAGAGAAGCATCTTCAAACTTAAGAACGAAAGCAAAAAAGGAGAATGCATGAGGGAATTAAAGAGAATAAAGATATAAAGGAGGACCCCACAATCAAAAGACAAAAAAAAAAAAAAAAAAAACCCTGTCATCCTTAAAAGGAGCTATCTATTAAAGAAATTGCACTTCACTGTACCCAAAAAAGGGAGATGTCTAATGATGGAAACCACAACCGAGTGCACCCTTCAAAGCTCTCTCCCCTACCCTTAGTGCTGGTCTCCAAAAACATGACTTTTCAAAGTGAACAAAAAGGAGCAAGTAACACTCATACAAGCTATTACAAGAAAAGTACAAAACATGAAAATCAAAACTTTCAGATGATAAAAATTTTCCTGGGTGGGACAGTGGATGACACAGAAGAAAACAGATATAAGACCCCATACTGAATTAAACAATGTCTCCCCCATCCTTCCAGAATGAACGGACGTGCAAGCCCCTGCCAACCCCAGGTATCCTCAGGGCACTGCCCGTCACAAACTTCCTGGACGAGCCGGTGACCTGCAGAACCCTCCCCGCCCTGGTTAATTGGCTCCTGCCCTCGCCACTCTGAATAACCTCCTCTTTCAGAAGTCTACAAAAATTGCCTGCTCATTTCTTGCCTTCCTCGACCTCTCTGCACACTCTAACGTTAATTCTCCCAGGTTCTATGAGCTACTTTTCAGTGGTTTCCACGACATGACATCCTTCTGTCTTCTCCCTTCTTCTCTGACTTCCCCTCACTCTGTTTTATGAACTCCATTTTTCTTCTCTTTCTTTACATTGAATATTATTTCTACTCAGATTTTGTTCCTGTCCGTTCTTTTTTAATTATTTATTTATTTTTAGATTTTGGCAAAATATACTTAACAGTATTGACCATTTTAGACATTTTCAAATGTCCAGTTCAGTGGCATTTAGTGCATTCATTTTGTCAGGCAACCATCACCACTATCCTTCTCCAGAACCTTGCCATCTTCCCAGACAGAAACATTGTAGCCATTGTATGGCAACTCCCCACTCCCCCTCCCTCTGGATCCTAGCAACCAACATTCTTTTTTTTTTAATTTCATAATATTACGGGGGTACAACACTTTGGCTATATACACCGCCCATGCACTGCCCAAGTCAGAGCTAAGCAACCAACATTCTACTTTCTGTCTCCATGAATTGACTATTCGAGGTACCTCATTTAAGTACAACCATCCAGTATTTGTCCTTTCAAGACTGGCTTATTTCACTTAGCATACTGTCTTCAAAGTTCATCCATCTATTAACATGTCAGACTTTTCCTTCTTTTTTAAGGCTGAATCATATCCCATCATGTATATATATATATATGTCACATTTTGTCATCCATCCATTTATCCAATGGTGGACACTTGGGTTGCTTCCACCTTGTGGCTATCATAAATATTGCTGCTATGAATATGGGTGTACAAGTCTCTGTTTGAGTCTCTGTTCTCAATTCTTTTGAGTATGTATGCAAAAGTGAAATAGCTGGATCATATGGTAATTTTATGTTTAATTTTTTGAGGAATAATCATCCCATTTTCCACAGTGGCTGCATTATTTTGCATTCCCACCAGCAACGTACAAGGCTTCTTCTTTCTCCGTGTCCTTGCCAACAGTTGTTATTTTATGATTCTTTGGTGGTGGCCAACCTAACGGCTGTGAAGCTATGTCTCACTGTGGTTTTGATTCGGGTTTCCCTAATGACTAGAGATGTTCGGCAAGTTTTCATGGCGATTGTCCATTAGTATATCTTCTTTGGAGAAATGTCTATTGCAGCCCTTTTTCCATGTTTTGATCATTTTTGGGGGTGTTGTTGTTGTTTCTATCTCTCTTCTCTCTTTTACTCCAAACCCTCTCTGTATGAGCACATCCATTCCCAGAGACTGAAGTACCTCCAGACCAAGGTCTCCAAAGAGAGGTACAAGCAACATGTGTGCTCCAAAGACTCACAGGATACACAAAGAAATACTTTCTTTATATTGTATATTAAACTATGAATGAAATTAGGCTTTGCTAATATTTAATATTTAGATTAAAATGGCACCTTCAGTCAGCCCATCCTTATTTCAGATAATCTCATGTTCTACATGAAAAATGAGGGTTCTGAGAAAAATGGGATGTTCCATAAAGAGGAGGGGCTGGCAGTGTTGTCCTCACTCTGACTGTGTGGATTAAAAAACCTCATTATAACCAGAGTTTTTAAAGATTTCTGCAAAGAAACTGGGATTGAAGATTGTCCCGAAAATGTAAACACATAAATGGACAAGAAAGTAGCAGTGTTGACACTTTACCTACTGTGAAGAAGAATTTTTCATTATCCACATTTCAAAAGTAAAAACTAAGACAGTCCATCCAGATTTAAAACAACAGACAACTTAAAAATTCAAATTTTCAAGAAGATGGTTTGAACTCTGGATTTACATTAATCATTGCTAACAATAAACTTTGCCTTGTGTGTATGTTGTTTCTTCACCTAAAGAAACCACTAAAATTAGCAAAACACTTAAAAATTAATCCTCAGTACTTAACAAATATTGACAATTATTCATAGCTTAAAGAAATAATATATTAGAATATGGCAACACTTTGCAATAATTTGGAAAGACATGGAAAGTAGTCATGACAACATCTTGTGCCATGCAGAATTTTGCTAGTCTGGCTCAGACCAAAGTACAAATAAAATATTTTTCTTTTAAAAAAAAAAAGGATGCATCCTAAATTTTCTGACTCATGCTGTGATTCAGTAGCAAAAAGAGTAGAAAAATCTGTGATCAACTTTGAAAAATAAAAATACTCTGTTGCACTTTCAAGAAAGGTGATTTTATAATGGTGAATGGGAAGGTACAGTAACTGATTCGGGGGAGGAGATTTAAGTTTTGGAGAATGTTTTGTAAAAAGATGTTTGTACATATTTGCAGCCTTTGGGATTTTGCTGTTGAAAATAGTGCATGTCACTTCTCATCTCTGCTTAGACAGAAGAACTTTCTAACATATTTCAAGATATTCCAGAGTTTAACTTGGGTTTAAATTCATTTGATAATAATGCAAAAATTCAACTACTTTCTTTTAGTTTGTAAATACATCTAATTAATTTTAAAGATGGAAATTCAACAGCTACATTCAAACAATTTGAGGTAGAAATTTTCCATAATTTATAGACAGATTTAAAATAAAACTAATGATTTAATAAATAAAGCCCATATTGTGAATCCATTTAGAACTATATATTTTTGTGGTAACCTTTAAGCTATTATGTCCAATATTGAAAGCAAAAATCATGGCATGAACTAAACTTAAATTTACCATATTCTTTATCTTAAAATATCAAACCAAGATTTTCAAGATAATGATGGAAATTCAAGCCCATAATTCACTTAGCGCTTATAACTAATATGTTATTAATGTATTATTTATTATATTTATCTATTCTATTCAAGTAAAAGCAAAGATATTCTGTGTCATTAATAGACAAAATATCTTTAAAATATTGTTTACTTCAGTTTTATGCTATCTTATGTAAATATTTTGTATATATATTTAATGTACATATATATCCATTAGTGCTAACATATGTATAGATCACATATAAATAAAATATTCTTATTTGGGGTGTGTAGTGAAGATTTGCCTACTCCATTTGTGTCCCCCTAGTACCTCAAATTAAATATGTATAAAACCAAACTCCACATCATCACCATCTGATTCGTCATTAAACCTGTTTTTCAGTCTCTCCTGTTTAATGAAATGATAACATGTGCTACTCATTTGCCTAAATTGGAAGCTAAGAGTCCTGTGTGACTCCTCCTCCTCCCTTCCCTTAACACCCTGCCCCTTTTACTAACAGCTACAAATGGCCTTTCCTTCAGGCCTCACGGGATCCCTTGAGTTTGGCTTCGGCTCTTCCCTGTCTGGCTTATTACAAGAACTGCCTAACCCTAACCGATCATCCTTTCTAGAGCTTTGCTGTCTTCCAACCCCTAATTCAAGTTGCAGAAGAATGATCTTTCAAAAACAATGAAACAATGATGTAGAGCCTCTTCTTAAGATCATTCGCTAGCTTCCCACTGCTCTTGGGTAAAATCCAAACGTCACCTCATCAGCACGGTGTCTGCTGGCCGCTGTAGCCTCCCCCTCCCTCAGGTTCTAACATCCGGAGAGTCAATGTTTTCCCGCTCCTCAGGTGGCCCACGGTCTCGCCAGCGTTTTGCATGTGTGCCCACTCGCCTGGACAGTTACACCCACCCTGCAGTTCTCCGTGCAGAGGCCCCTCCACGATGCAGCCGTCCCCATGCACCTTCTTCAACGGAGCACTCTGAACACATGAAGACATGTCTGATAAACCGCTTGAACTGCTTCCAGAACAAGAACTACGTCTACATTGCTCAGCAGCGTAGGTTCAGTGAGCCCATACCCACGCCACACCTTTATTTAATGATTGTGTGTTGTATATACACACAAACACCACTGGTATCATTTTATGTCAGGTTCAAAATAAACTCTGGACACTGCGCATTAGTTGGATGAAGAGTCACATCTTCCTCCTTTTTTCTTCACTTACAGGATTATTTTTGTAAAACTATTGCTGCTAGTTGTCTTATTACACTGTTACGTCCATCTCTTAAAACTGATCTTCTACATTCAAATATCCCTATCATGATGAAGTACCAAATATATTTAACTATTTGTGCTCCATCTTTAAATTTGTTTTTTCCTCATGCTCAATGATTTCCCTTCTCAATTCTTTCAGTTAGAAAGATGCTAAAAATAAGATACTTCACATAGCAAAGTAATGGAGAAACAGAAGGTTAATTCACAAGTCAAAAGATTCTCAAGCAATTAATAAAAGTGTTGAAATGGAAACCAAGATTTCTGACCCCCTTGTTATCCAGTGCCATCAAAATGCTTCCCATGCAAAGCTATTACTCCATGATATTCTTTTCCTTTCTTCTCATAATAATATTTAAATTTTAAATATTTTGCATATTAAAGATAAGCCTTTTTAAATAATATCACTCATATATATATATATATAGAGAGAGAGAGAGAGAGAGAGGAACTATGGCAACTTTGAGGAAGAAATTTCAAACCTAATATGGTTGGCCTCTGTAGCTACAGGTTTTGCACCCATGGATTGAACCAACTGTGGAACAAAAATGTGGGAAAAAATTAAAAATAACAACACAACAATATAAAGTAATAAAAATAAAAAACAATACAGCAAAGCAACTATTTATGTAGTGTTTACTTTGTATTAGGTATTTTAAGTTATCTTGAGATGACTTAAAGTACACAGGAGGATGTGCGTAGGATATATGCAAACACTGAGCCATTTTATATAAGGAACTTGAGCGTCTATGGATTTTGTTATCTGTGGGAGTCCTGGAACCAATCCCCTTCAACTGTACTGTACTGAATTAGACCATTTTTGTGTTATATCTGAGCCACAGAGCATGAGACTGAATTTTGAACATATTTTTTAACAACAGTTAAGCCCTTACCATTGATGTCAAGAGTATGGGAAAAATGCAATGAATCATGCCCCTATTTATCAGCCAAGCTGTGAGATAGGAGTCATCAGAGTACTGGTCCAATAAGGTTGCCAATTAATGATGCAATAACTGGTAAACAATTAACTAGTGTAATTAAAAAGATTCTGAATCTCATGTCTAAATGTTACCCCAGACAGCCAGATTATTTGTCTGGAGAAAAGCTTTACTCTCCAATTTTTCATAAGAAAAATGGAATCAATTTTCATTCTCATATTCCCCATTTAGATGATAAAGATAACTTTCTCAGGAACATATACATTAAGATATTTCAATTCTGCTAAGGTATGGTATGCAATTTAATTTTGAAAATTCTGTCAAAACATTATTCATCTGTAGCATTGCTTTCCTAACTGTGGGATGATAATTTCCTGTATAACCAATCCCTCAGAAAGGTTCCTAAGGAAACGAGGCAAGAACACAAAACTAATGCCAGGTTCAATATGACAGCAAACAGCATGGAGAAGGAGAGGGAAGGTAATTCACAGGAGACATGCCATAAACGATAGCCTTTGAAGACCGATTTTGGAATAAGGCAACCGTCACATATATGTTAGTATTTTCCTTTCTCTTCCACACGTTAGTATTTTCCTTTCTCTTCTGTTTCATCCTTTCATGAAAATATACAATCACATTGCCATAACGTCTAATATAGAGTTAATTATTAGCTATTAATTTTTTATTTGATGTAACATGATATTTACAAGATGGCTGTAAATATATATCATCTTCTGGGTTAAAAACGGAGGTCATGGAAGCATACAAGAGCATCGGTTCATGTGTAAAATGGCACAAAATTTTTTTTCTATTCTTAGATGCCAGAAGATAAAAAGCCTTACCATTTCTTTATGCATGCCATCAATATTCCCCCATCCCCAAATGGTAAAAGTGGAGGGACAAGGTAACCTCCCTTTTCCCTCCGAACTTCCTGCACTGTGAGCGCTCTCACACAACGGCACGACGTAGTAAATAAGAAAGAGCCATGTAATCCACCAGCCACTCCCCTGAGAGCAGGAGGAATAAACCTCCCCTTTGGAAGTGTCCATTCCCTCAGCTAATTCTGCCCTGAGAATGAGGGAACCAGGACTTTTGTCACTTGAGCCTATTGTGTCACCTATTTTAAAGAAATGGAAAGCACAAAATGCCATTCAAGGGAGCTTAACAGCAGGCACAAGATCAACATGCAAACCAGTGACTCAGGACTTAGCTACTTAATAACCACAGTTTTGAAGTATATAAATAATAACAGTCAAGTAATAACGACATAAAATATGTGAAATGACAACATTAATTTAGAGAGCTAGTACTCACTGATGCTTACTCTGTGCCAGGCTGTGTACTTTACATTCTTACTTTAATCACCACAACAACCCTCTGAGAACATGTGCTGCACTGTTCCCACCGTATAGGTAAGGATAAGGCCAAGAGAAGATCACCATCTTCCCCTCAGCCCAGAACATCACCCAGAGAGCCAGCAGCTCCCCAGCAAGGATTTAAAGCCTGGAAGTGTTACAGAGCCAGCCTGACTCTAAATGCAATACGGAGGCAATTTTATATAAATTTTAGGAAGCATTTTGCTTTCAAAACTGTCGTAAATTATTTGATTTGATTTAAAAAAGCTTAGAAGAGTGTAGTAAACCTTGAAATCAAGGTAGTTGAACATTAACATTTATATACTATTGTTTTCTTGTTAAACATGCCAATAAGAGTATCATCAAAAAACGAGAAATTTCTCACTGAAAAATGGATTAGTCCATTTGTTCATGAGATGGGATCTTTAAAATTTTATAAAATTATGGCTTAATTAGTAAAATAGTAGAAATATATCATAACATAAAAAACAAGAAAAGCAGGATTCAATAATATTCTGAATTAAATATTACTCTATATTTGTAGGGTATTTAACAGCATTTTCCTAGTGGTAAAATTCCCGGCCTGGCTTCAAAATATCCCTTTAAAATACTTACTAGCCAAGGGACCTCAGGTGAGTTGCCCTACATTTGTTGTTGGGACAACCTATGTGGAAGCTTTGTAAATTGTAAATCTCCCTGTGGATGCTGCCAACATTAGGAGATGTTGTTCACAGCCCTTCCTATAAGCTCACCGATCTCAAATGAGCATGTAGCATGTGGAGACACTGGGGAGGCTGGTGCCCAGAGAGGACAGGACTAAGAGGAAGACATACTCGCAGCGCTTCAAGTTCTAACTTACTGAAGGAAAAATGCATCGGTACAATAACAGCTTGATAGCAGTTGAGAGCTTTTTCTTGCTTTTTTCCATTTCTTGTCACTAGTGGCCCTTCTTCATTCATACCCCTCCCACTGTCAAAGGAACCTCTACAATTTCCCTTAGGCACCTACCCATTTGATAAAGTTAAGCTGAGTTCTATAAGCACAGAAGATGTCGTATACCATGGGTCCTGAGGAGAGCAGGGAGATGCTGAGAATGCAGAGAAACAGCAAAGCTTTAGGGACATAAATAAACTAAAATAATCTGGGGAGGGTTTCAGGACCCTGAATGCCCCACCAGCTGCACAGACTCTCCCAGGAGTCAGCGTGACATCTGCTTTCACTCCTTCCGTACAGCACTTCACAGAGCCATCCGAGTTTGTAAAAAGACATTTGATGAAGATGATGAATAGAAATGATACTTTACCAGTTCTTTCTGCAAAATAGCCTGAAATACTCTAAGATTATTTTATGGAGGTTTCCCTGTGAGAACACAGTCATAGCTGACTTACAAGGGAGCCTCCATCAGGATATACAAATTTTTTTTAAAAACATAGGTCCAAAAACTCCTGATAGACCCATTATGCTTCAGAAATGTAATGTGGTTTGGTATTTATATTAATTCTGTGCTCAAAACATGAGCAGAATTGGCTGTGACTTCTGTTTAGACTGAACTTCCAAATGCTGGTTGCAAGCACAAGAAAAATTTATGAAGGAATGGGGTTCTAAAGAGCTTATAATTGACCCTGTCTCGAATCTATTTAGAAGTGTGTCATTATACCACAGCACCTTGTATTCTGAGTGCAGCCAAAAACACTCAGCATCACCAGCATCGCCTAGGAGATTGTTAGACAAGGACCCTCAGACCCCACCCCACCCTACTGACTCACAATCTACTGTTGAGCAGAATCCCCAGGTGATTCACATAAGCAATAAAATTTGAGATGCATTACTTTTCCCAATGGTAAATTAAATTAAATGATAAATTAAAATGAAATTGGATGTTTTTGTTTTCCTTTTCAGCTACAATGATTTCTTTTTCCTGTAATTGCTGTCATACACTGTATCGAGCAGCCTACAATCAGAAATCAGTTTGCTTTTTCTATTCACAGGGGGCTCCAGAACACATTTCTTAAGGCATTTCAAATTGTGTTGCACATAACAGTTCATCGGTGGGAAGTGTGCCTGCGCGAGCATGCATCCAGGCTGCATCACAGATTAAAGAGATCTTAGCAGAAACAATGGAGATAGCAACAGTTTGAAAAGCACTTTAGAGATCTGTTTTATTCAAGCTTTCATTTAAATTCATGCCAAACACACCTCCACTCTAGTCTTCCCCTCTAGTGATCTCACTTGGCTTAAAAAAATACATGCTGTTAGAGGTTCCAGTTATTCCCTGAGCAGGTGGGAGGATGCAGAGCTCTTCAATCACTCATCTGCAGAGTTCAGGGATGTTTTGAGTATGAAAGTCATTATACCACAACAAATCCTCTTCTATCACATTTCATTGGTGAGTAATTATTGTGTTCTAGCAAGTGAAGGATTAACAGTTCTGCCTTGCAGTAAGAGAGAGCACAGCAGGTGCTTCCCTCTCACCTGCAGGGGCCTTATCTTTGGCTGCAAAATCCTGATTATGTTTGATTCTGGGTCTTCCCCTTTCAGAGCGTGAGGATTCATGATGACCTCTACTACCCTGAACTAAGCTAATAATTTCCATCTCCCTAGGAAAAAAATAATTGTTTTGTAATAAGACTAGGGATAAGGGGTTGATATTTAGCTGGTCCACCTAGTTTAGTGCTTAGTTTAATTCTTATGCCATGCAGATGAACACAATCTTACTGCTCTTATTATGGTCACGTTGTGTAAAAGCTTCGCTGTTATTTAAATGGTGTTCTCATATTTTCACTTTATCCTTCTTCCAATCCATCTCCCAGACTGCAATCTCTTTTAACCTACCTAAAATCCCAGTTTCTTCATCTAGTATGCTTCCACTTCCAATTTAAATCATTTGCTATATTTACACATGGGTAAAGTTTAAACTCTATAGTTTATCATGAAAAGATCTCCATTATAATAATTGCTGGTTATTTGATAGTGTTTATCGATACCAGGCACCATACAAGCACTTTCCATATATTAGTGCAATTTATTCTCTGGTGTAAGTTCTATTATTCCCCAGCTGTGAGGAAATTAAAGGAGAGGAAGGTTTAAAAAACTTGCCCAAGGTCACACAGTTAGGAAGCATCAGAGTTGGATCACAACCCTGGGCCCATGGTGGAAAATAGATGGGCATGTTAAAAAAAAAATTCTAAATTTTATTTAAATTTTAGATAAATGGATCTCCGTGACCCATAAAACATTTTGGAGACAAGGAATAAATTTTGAAGACAAGGAATAAAGTGGAAAAAATAAATAAAAATGATTAGAGGCCATTATTTTTTATGTCTGTATGGAACCTGACTATTCCGTGGATAACTTACAGTGGTGAAATGGTGTTGTATATTATATTCTGTTTGCATTTAAACTTGTATCCTGCTCCCTTAAGTCAAAGACATAGTCACAAACCCGAACACTCTGCAAATGCGTATGCACCATGGACTTGCAGTGCTCTTGTGTAGATAAGGGAGATGGACAAATTGATGCCATACATATCCTAAGGTCTAAATATAAAGAAACTAAAAAAAATCAGCACAGACGATAAAGCTCTTTAGCAATGTCACTGTCATATATTTTCAGTCATTTATTCACTACTCATTCTTTAGTCAGTTAAACACAGCCTGCCATATACTAACCATGTCCATGCAACTGTGCAAATGCAAAAGAAACAGAAAATTTAATCTTTGGATTGTGAGCTCCAGGAGAATTACACACTATTTGGGGAGTATATAAATTGGGGTTATCTTTAGCTACACATAACAACAAAATCTCAAGTAACAGTGGTTACAAGCAAGCAGTTTATTGCTTGCATTAAAGAAAAACGGCACTAGTTGGTTTACACTGGCTTAGCGGCTCCAGATACACACCCTGTCCCCTTACTAAACTGTACCAATCCTAGGACATGACCTTCCTGATCAAGGTTCAAAATGTCTTCTGGAGTTCCTGGACATCACACGTGCATTCCCAGGAGAAAAATGGGGTGACAGAAGAAAAACGAATGTCCCTTCCCTTTAAGATGATTCCACTGAAGGGTTACACTGAATTTCTGTATGCATTTTAAAAAATGTTTAAATTTTAATATTATGGATACGTAACAGTTGTTGGCTAGTACTTGGTCGTATTGCCACAGGTAGCTGCACATGAGTTCAGGATATTGGGGTTCTATTAGTAAACAGTAAAGAAAGCATGTCTATTGGGAAGCAATTTTCAGTCTCTGATATATAGAAACAAATTTTAAAATTCAAACAAAACAAACTATTCAAAGTTTTCAATACATCAAACACATCAGACACAGCAAGCTTATCCTGCAACACACCCTCGCCTTCCCAGTCTCTGGGTTTTTGTCCTCAGTGTTCTGTTTACTCAGGGTGCCCTTTTCTTTCTCCATATGTTAAGATCCTACCCATCCTTATCATTCAATTTAAAAGCCACTTCCTAAGTAAAATCTTTCCTAATCCTTCCCTGTTGAACTTGACCTTTCCTCGTGATCCACAGCATCCTGGCTGGGAACACAAAGAGTTTTAAACAACTCTGTTTCTCCCATTAAACTATGTGCTCTTGAGGAGCAGGGGGCATCTGTGTACTTATTCATTCATTCAACAAACATGAATTTAGCAACAATGCTGGGCACCCCCACTCCATATTTTGCATACACAGGATATTCAATAAATATTTATTAAATTATGCAATTACACTTCAGCAGATTTCAAATGCTTTTTTAACAGCACTATGGGTTTTACAATCCAGTGAGGAGTCAAGGCAGTCTGGGATTATCTGGGCCTTGGTCGGTCACTGACCAAACTCCTTCCTACAGGCTGGCCATGGAGAGAGCCCTCACCATGTCTGCCTCCAGGGTCCCATCCTTACAGGGGCAGAGCATGTCAAAGGTAAAGAGGATCATCAATCACCGAGCACAGTTAATGACATGAGGAAGTGTTGTTCAGAGGTATTTTAATTTACATAGAAGAAAATAATATTAAAATGCTTAAGAGGAAAAAAGGGGGTAATCCTCACCAATGAAATACCCTAAATAAGTATTATAGGTCATAGATGTTTTCTCTCTTTTCCTAGTTCTTGGTTCTTCTCAATGAAAATTACTCTAAACTTTTGTTACCCATACAAAAGAGAAATGTAAAAGAAATGGTGGAATCTTTATCAAAAAAAAAAAAAGCCCAAACTAGAAATAATAAAAATGCTTTCAATTTTTTGTTTAACATTGTTTTGCTTTGTTTTGGTTTTACATACCACATTTCATAAGGATTGTTTTTACACTGCCAGGGGAAAGCATATTGTTTGAATAAGTTCTGAGAAAGAAGTTAATTATATGCCTGTTTTACTTTTTATAATATTTTCTACATGCTTGAAATATCATTGAAATCCCAAATATTCTTGCAAAAGAATGCTTTTCATAAACCATATGTAGAAATATGTGTTTGTATATAAATGACTATCATTTTAGAGGTAGATAACATGTAGATAAAATATTAATTATTATATATTAAGAATGAAAATACATTTATTTCTGCTTACACTTATGAAAACTTTATTACTGGGTGAAATATCCTATATACATAATAAGTTTTTAAAATTTTGATCTAATTTAGAACATTTTAGCCATTTTGACCTCTATGTGTATAGTAAAGTAAGACAAGCAACAGAAAACTGTTTCTTTTAAAAATATCCACTATATCATTGATGTAAACATGGTCCAAAATCCATATCCTCATAGGTATCAGAATTGAAAGAAACATTTTTTTAAAAGTCCTATTTCATTTACTGTATGAAAATGAGGTATGCCTATTTTATTGATAAAAAAATCAAAAGTGAGAGAGATCAAATTATTTATGCAAGATCCCAAAGAAATAGTGTGTCTATTACAGAAATTTGGTATATTGTCTTTTATAAATTCCTTAAATGGGGGCTATTATTATGATACAAAATTATAATTGCTTTCAAAACCAAATATGTAGATTAACAGTGAATTACAAATAAAGATTAAAGGTAGAAATTTGTACATTTACCAACAAATAATAATATTTGTGGTAAATTCCTTTTAGGATTGTTTGATTTATTTTAGTGTATCATATTGTACTGGACATGGTCCCTCACAATGCCTCTTAAAACAGTTTCATATTTAAGTGAGTTTGGAGATTCACAAAGCACATGATGTACGAAAGACTCTGAGTAGAACTGCCATAAAGAAATATAATTGACTTTTTAAAAAAGCTAATAATCTTAGACATACTTGAACATAAAATCCTTTATCTTTCAACAGCTCTTAACTTTCTATGTAATTAGTCATTCCTCAGCACACTCTTTGGAAAAACCTGAGAGTACTTTAATGCAATCTTGACAAATCTCTGGGAAGAAGACATCTGATCTGTGAGTGTAATATTTATTTCTGTTTTCTTATTTAGGTAATACTAGGACATCCCCCCCCAGTCAATTTTTGTGTCTTCTCCTCAATAAAAGCATAATCCAGATGTTCCCCCAAGCCAAAGAAACTCTCAGGCTCCATGGGTCATGTGCATGTTACCCAGGTCACTGATACGTACCTAGGTAATAGAGATATATTTCACATTTAACTAACAACATCCATCAGCCCATCAGTGAAGATGATGGTTGGCTGTTATGTTTTACCTACAAAGCATATTTTATTTATCTAACAAATACTTCTATAGCACTTACAATGTTCCAGAAACTATTCTAAGTGCTTTATTAATCTGAATTTATTTAATATCTATAACAACCCCAGGAGGTAGGTGCTGTTATTATCCTATTATTACAGATGAAAAACCTGACTGTCAGAAAACTTAAGCAAATGGCTTGAAGTTACATGGCTTATAAATTGCAGGGCTGAAGTTTGAAATTAGAAATTCTGGACTACATAGTTCATGCACCACTTAGAGAATCATCCATATGATCTGCTGCTCTACCAAAGGAGGTTTTGTTATATGACAAGAACTCCTCAAATCTCACTTTCCCAATGGCCAGGTCTTCCTATTAGTACCCACATCATGGACATGACCTGAGAACTTGTCAGAACCACAGGTACTCAGATCCACCCAGGACCTACAGAATCAGGCTTGGCATTTTGACAAGATCCCAAGTGGTTCACCTGGCAAAGGTAAATGAAATACACTGGGGAATGAACCTAACCACCCCAATTCCTTGTTTCACCTTTGTTTTCCATCAGGTTCATCCTAAAACTTCTAATGTGCACACATTAGACCTCTTTACCACCTTTCCTAGTATTGAGGTCAGATTGACCAAAAATCAGTAAAGGAAAAAAGAGCCAGTAGAAACACCAGCCATCTGCAAATGGAATCGAGCCAAAAAATAAATTGAGAATAAACTTAACAGTATTTTAGAGATGTTTGGAGAGAAACTAAATGTGAACTAATGATCAAAAATCCTATTTTGTAAAATAGACATTGCCCCTAACATCAAATGCTACTGCTTGTAAAGAGACAAAGTGTTTCACTGAGTTATTTTCCACTCAAGTACTGAAGCACCAAAAAATGCTTAGCCTTCACTTTCTGAATTAAATCTGATGTGAATTAGTAAATAACGGACATTAATACTTACTCTTCTCTTACTCAGTTTCTAAAGAAACCTGTTTTTTGAAGGGTTCTAAAATTAGTTGATTAGGATAATTAGAATAACTTAACATCTTTTTTTTTCTAATGTTTATGACTAGAAATAAAGACAGTCTGTTGAGTAGCAAGTTGTGGGTAGCCACAAATCAAATATAGATTTTAAGAAAATCTTAAAAATCGGTAACTATACACATAGAATCTTATGAAATGACCAGCAGAAAAGTGGTAATGATAAGCATGAATTTAAACTGAAAAGCTAAATCATTATGCCACGGTTCTTTCTTATTTTAGTTTTTACAGGATGCTAATAAGAATTTGAAAATTCATCATTATGTAGGTCATTCTTAAAATATGCTTCAATAAAGTTTTAAGAAACAAAATGCCTTATCTTTGGATTCAATCATATTAAAAGAATATTCAACAATAACTATAACTGAATTCAACATTCAGCGGTTCTCACTACAGTCTAGCTCCTCACAGTTAATCTTTTTTATTTGTCACAAACCATTAAAATATCTTCGGTCCTTTAATAAAGCTAATCATAATACAGTAATTATATGAATCATGCTTTGATTTGAAGAAATCCAACAACTACTGATAGTTCGACAATGGAATGAATACACTTTCACATGAAGAGATGGATTTATTTAAATTTTTTTCCCTAATTCAAACAAGATTTTGACATTGTGATCCAGCATGACTTTATCTAAAAACCACACAGAAAAAGACTATAGATGATTATGTCTAATTTCCTCCAGAGCATAGCCTAACCATAGGTGTTTCTGAGAGTCACAGCAAATTTGGATACTCAACACTGTGGGGTTTTTTATGTTTATAAAATTAAAACTATATTTTTCCAAGTGAAAAATATATTTAAAAAATATTTAGTGAATACTTATGTATTGAATATAGTGCAACAACAAATAATATTTAGAGTCCTAGAGATTCTTTTACATAGCACATCAATCCAAAGTCAGCAATTATGCACAGGAAAAAAAAAGACCAACATAAACACAGCTTAATAGTCAGTTCAAAATATCCAGGAAGACAATGATTCCATTTATGGCAAAAGGGAAAATCCAGAATTTTTTTTTTCCTTCTTAATTTTGGTTGAATGCACTCATTTATTTTATTGCTTTGGCATGACTCAAGTCCAGATGAAAGATTCCCTTCTGTCCTTTAAATAACCAAGGTGATACTCTTAGGGGGCATAAGATTAGAATAACTTTTCTCAAGTATTAATGATGTATTTGCAATGATCCATTTCAACTTCCTTAAACAACCAGAACGTCCAGCGTGCTGTGGAATAGAGCTACGTGATGACAAACAAGAGGTGAAAGTTGAGATGGGGAAGGCGATGGCAAGCCTTAGCCTCAGTCTGCTTGTCCAACACACCAATTTAATTTGCTCCTTCTCCACAAAGAACCATACCAGCTCCCCAATGAGTAGGAATCCAGAATTTAAAACATTATCCCCACACTGTGTTTTCCATATGCAATATAAAGCATTCTATTGCCCTTCACTTATTTGGATAATGTTAACTCATGAAACCATAATAGTATAAAAACAGATGATGCAATTGAGACTAATTTTCAATCTTGGGACTCTTTAACCCCTGTGCTTTTTAGGAGAAAATTCCAAAATGTTGCTATACACATATCTCTCCTACTCCCCAGAAAGTTATAATTTGCTTTTAAACTACTGACAATTACAGGCAGAAACGTCTCAACTATCAGCTATATCAATTTTATCACCATTATAATACTACCCAAAAGAATGCAACTTATAAAGTCTTCTTTGGAACACTTTCCTATGAAAGCCTAGCCTTAAACATGGAAGATAATGGTAGAGTTGAATATAATTCATATATACATGAATAAATATATGCAGATTCTAGAATATATATATATATATATATACTAGAAAAAATAGTACTGATCATAAGTGAAGTCCTGAAATATACAAATATATCTTCTTTTGAGGACAGATTCTCTCCATCTTATCCTTACCCTTCTGGTAGATTGTATTACTGCTTGCCAAATATTCCTGCTCTATTGAACACAGGAGTGGTGATATGATTTGCTTCAGCAAGTGAAATGTAGCTGCAAATGTCATATCACTTTTGAGCTAGACTTTTCAGAGCCAGAGTATGGTCCTGTCTCTTTTCCTTCTGCCATGGAACCAACAATGTTCTAGGTAGAGATTGTTCTGGCAGACTGAAGACTGGAATGAAAATGTACAGCAGAGGCACTGCCAATCCACAAAAGCCATAGGATGTTATCAAGAAAGAAACCCTAAGCAAAAATTGTTGTTGTAAGTCCCTGAGATTTGGGGGATGTTTATTAATTCAGCATAACCTAATCTATCCTGATTGACATACCCTCCTGCCTCTCAAGCCTGGCTCAATACACCCATTCCTACCTCAGGGGTATTTTTCCACTCTCCCTAACAGAACCATACAGTAAGCAAGAATTTGAAAAAAATTTTACTTAAAAGTAAATGTATAATGAGGATAGCCATCTATAATTTGTGCTTTAATGAGGCTCAAGGACTGAAGACAGAAGATGGAACTCCTAGAAGAATATCTGGCATTCTAGAATTGGTGAAAAGAAAGAATTCTGCCAATAGGGTCAGAATAGTTGAGGAAAAGGAGTTTCCAGACCTCTGTTCATAAAGGCAGTTGCCCTGAAGTCCCTTCATGTCCATTTCAAATCCCATTGCTGAAACCTTTAGTCTGAATTCACCACTATGGGCAGCATTCCAGACAGATGAGATTCAGATGGATGACCAGATAGGCACATGTGATTACTGCGTTGGCCTAAATAAGTCGGCCTAATTACGAGAGTTATAAGCCACCACTTAGAAACCACAGGTTCTAAAGGTTCATTAATTTACATAAAAATACATTCGTGGGAAACAGACTGTATTCTTCTAGAGCAATTGTGTGACACTTATTATTCCATAATTACAGCAAATTTCTTAAATTAAAAAAAATTAAGGTAAACTTTAGAATTTATTTTACATATAAACAATTTTGGAAGACATGAGAAAACTTGAAGTGATCATTTTCAATTTCATTAATTAAAATTCCATTTTCTCTATGCAGAATAATGCTTAATAAAATTTTATTTACCTATGTTCCTGCAATAAAGCTCATTTGCATTTAATAAGGCTGATGGTCTCCTACATTGATAGTTAAATATTTATCAAATATTTCTTGATTTATTGACAACACAAAACAATAATAAACATGCATTTTGCCTGAGAAGATTTGAAAATATGTCAAATTGCCTCTAATTATCTAAAGAATAATGTAATTGAGAGACCTTCAAAAGTAATGGATTTGCAAACAGTCTCTAAGGCGGTACCCTCGATTTCTCCTCCTGACGTTCACATCCTTATGCCCTTCCCTCCCCTTGAATGTAGTCAGGACCTGTGAGTTGCTTCTAGCAAACAGAATACAACGGTAAGGGATGTCACTTTCATGATTACATTACGTGAGATTGTAATACCTGTCTGACTGAGAAACTTTCCCCCTGGCTGACTTTAAAGAAGCAAGCTGCCAGATTGTTTAAGCTACTTTAGAGAGGGTCACATGCAAAGAAGTAAGGGCAGCACACGGCCAGCCAAGAGCAAAGAGCTGAGATCCTCAATTCAACAGTCTGCAAGGAACAGGATGCTGCAGACAACCATGTGAGCTTGGTTCTAACCCTTCCCTAGCAGAGTCTCGCACGAGACCTCAGCCCTGGCTGACACCTTCATTTCAGCCCTGCCAAGGACATAGCAAAGCTGTGCCCAGACTTTTGGCCCACAGAAAGTGTGACATAATAAACATGCATGGTTTCAATTCCCTACGCTTTTGATAATTGGTTACATAGCAGTAGATACCAGGTATGATGGAATTCTCTACTTTTTTTGGTAAAGCAGGAAAAATAAACTGAAGCTGCTTCACTTTGATCTAAACTTTAAGAAGGAATCAAATATAATATTATTTCACTCTTGGAATTACCTGTGAAAAATGGCAATCACTGTATTAAATAAAAAGTCTACTAAATCACCCAGAAAACTGATTAGTGCTTCCCTTCATGACAACTGTCTCTTTCAATTGCTGGAGAATGTCTCTAGCTTCTGATTATAAAATAACCAAGTTTTCTTTAGAATTTGTATGAATATTAACCTTTACTTCTTCCCCAAATATTGAATGTACAAATTTGCACAAATACTCTTTAGAATATTCAAAAGCATGGCTGGTAGATACATGATCAAAAAGATGGTAATTTTAACATGTGCATGAAAACCTAACTACTTTCTCCTAAAGAACAATAGAAACTCTGGCTAAGAGAGAATGTTTGATGCTATAAATGCAGAGTAAATTATTCAATTTCAAGATAAATAGCTCACTATGGCTTCTTAATTTAAAAAAAACAATAAAATATGAGGATTTCAATTAAATTTCCCAGATAATGTACCCTTAAAATTACTTTTCCCTCAAAAATTTCAGCAGATATAGTTTGATGCTTTCATTATTTGGACAGTTAATTTCCATTTTATATGCCACATATGGACACACAGTAAAACATATTAGTATAATCCAAAAGAAAAAGCAAAAATGTTGTCTATCCTAAATTCCCTGAGCATTGTGCTGTATCTCTCCACAGCACTTCATATTCAGCTTCAAACTGTATCTTTTCAGTTATACTGTATACAACCTGTTCATAGGTGTAATGTCTTATAAACATTATATTTCTCATAACTTCTCAAATGATAAATTGTACAAAAACGTTTATCCTGTAAAATTCACTGCTAAGTGATTTAAGTGAACTGGCAGGGGGAAATGTCATAACAGCTTCAAGAATCTACTTACCAGCATTACTAACCCAAGAGGAAAATAATTTGGTCAAATACAATAGGTTTCTCTTATTTCAATTTTCATTAGTTTTACTCAGTAGGACCTCTCCCATAATGGAGATTCCTTCAACAAATTATTATTGAACACTGTCCCAGTTATTTATTGCTGTATAGCAAACCATCCCAAAATGTAGTTTAAGACAACCATTTTATTACGTTCAAGGATTTTGTGGATTAGGAATTCAGACATTGCATAATGGGGGCCAGCTTTTCTCTCCTCTAAAATATATGAGGCTTTGGGAAGATTTGAAGGGCTCAGGGTGATTTAAATGGTGGGGTGAGGAACTCATCTGGAGGCTTCACCCACATGTCTGGTACCTGGGAAGACACAAAAGCTGGGCTCAACTGAGAAAGTCTGCAATAAAGCCTACCCATTGCCTCTCTATGTGGCTTGACCTTCCTCACAGTATGGTGGTCTTGAGTTAATTGAACATCCTACACGACAGCTCAATGCTTTAAGAATATCCCAGCAAACAGCATGAAAACTGCATGGCCTTGTATCACCTACCTTGCAAGTCACAGAACATTACTTCTGCCCTACTCACTCTCAATTGGCTGAGTGTCAAAGAATCTGCTGCTCTGTTTTATAACCACCCACCACAAGCTCATTTTTTTCTTTTTTTCTTCCTTTTCTGCTTTTCGAGTGATTAGACAAAAATGATTAAGACACAACACCTATCTTTAAGAGTATTCTCAAAATCTAATAGGAGAAACAAACGGACTGGTATATACATATGTAATTCATCTTATGGCTTTTTCATGTAAATTATCCACGTGTGACTGAAATTGTCTTCAAGCTAATATTTTTTAGTGATTTCTTGTTTTCTTCCTTTTCAATAATCTGTTATCTTTGAAAATCAGGATTGCCTTTATACCATAAGCAATGTGATAGAAAACAAATAAAAAATGGTTGTTGAAAGCCTTAGTCAAGAGCCCTATACCCTAGGTCTTCATTTCCTTATCTGCAGAATGGGGATAATTATCAGACCTACTTCATAGAATGAAATAAATTGGCCTGGCATCATCACTGAGTACTGATTATTAATTATGATTGTCTTACCAGAGAAGAAAACTGCCCTCTAGCTTTGGGCATAATTTTGCTGCCATCTATGAGTCAAATTAAAATTTAAAGGTATAATTTAATTAAACCACTTATATTTGCAAAGACAGAGAAATAGTTTATTTCAACAACTAGGGTTGTTGACTGATACCAACCTGTCTTCAAAACAGATGATCAAAGCAGTCATAGTACTTATTTATATTTGTTTCTATTACGATTAATATACTTTCCGCCAAAAAAAAAATCCCTGAATGACCACTAGGGATATAGCTTCTTCTCTCTTTTATTGGTAATGCTCTAGTTCATTCCATAACGTGAAATAATACGGAACAATGTTTGGAAAGTGATAGTAAGAAAAAAAAATCTATAGTTTTACCCCAACGGTTAGATTAATCAAAAAGTTTCAATTATGCTGCCAAATAGTCTCTTGCTTTTTTCTTTTAAGTGGAATCTTCTCTTTCAATCTCATCTTAAATTTGGTACCCAATATGGTAGCTTTATAGCATCTTTCCAGTGTCTTCAAATTCATAAACTAATCAGCAGAAACAAACAGTGGCATATTTTTCTTAACATCTTCTAAATTTGGAAAACAAGTGACATTAGCTTTAAAAATTGCTTCTCTGGAGAAGTTCACAGATGAACAGTTATTTCCTTTTTTAAGTGGTCATATTAAGGAAACACACATTTCCACTGCAAGCATGGAGTAATTACACTGTTGTTTATTACTTCTCAAACCCATAGTTAGCCATAAAGAAGCATGAAGAACCCATATAAAAAGCTATGTTGTTCAGTAACAAAGACATCAAACACCACATTTTATAAAACTGGTGTTTTATAATTATCTGAATTAGAGCCTACTATATTTTAAAATGGAAACAAGGAATCTTTCATAAGCAAGGTAGAAAGAATAACTCTGGGTTGAAATTTCAGCACTGTCCCAATTTCAAGGATCAGAGTAAAATTTAATTTTTGCTTATAGGTTGAAAGTGAGAGCATTTGAAAAGGAAAATGTGTTACTAAGATTTATTTTTAGTAACGTATTTTTTATGAGCACAACAGCTTTTGGATTAAGGGATTTACATGCCCTTTAATCTTGTTCTTATTAACATGCAACTAGAAAAAGTAAAGAAAATATTATCCTATGTTTTCCCTTATATTCCTTCCTTCCCTTGCTTTAATAATCACCCTGTTTATATTTAAATTTCTTACATTTTTCCATGTCAATATATGAGTCACACATGATGAAATGCTTGATTACTTATTCCTTTTTTAACTAGGTGCACTGTGGGATATCTTTTATCTCAGTGCCTAAATTACTATTGCCATATAATAACAGTGCTCAAATTATCCAAGAACAGTTTCCACTAAAGATCTATTTTTAAAAGGCAATATTCATTTGTCCCTCTACTGCATTTCTTTTTCCATGTAGTACATACACAAAGATCGTATGAAAAAATGTATTCCCAGAGGAAATAATCACAAATTAAGATACTAAAATGTTCTTTAATGCATCAGGATGACAATTACCACATCCTTTGCAAACATGCACTGAGATCATTTTGAGGAAATGCATGTGTTCTTCTCAATGCTGACAGTTCTTGGTCCCTCTGCTTCACCCGCTCATTCCACAAGCATAGGCACCCCAAGAAGATGGTCCTTCACCGTTAGGTGGAGAAATTCAGAGGAACTAGGTTGAACAGCCCCTTGGAAAATTCTTTTTAATAATTTACTTCATTAATCATATTATCTATTGTCATGGTATTGAAAAAAAAACACACTAGAATAAGAATAGGTTCAGGGCCATTCAAAATAGCCCAGAATGGAGAGAGCATTACAATGACAAGAGAAAATTGTTATAATCAGTCAAGGGTAGGAAATGGGAACTCTCAAATGTCATTTCATGTTATCCTTGGCTTATTTGCAGCATCAATTAGGCTACCTCATCTTGTCCTGTGTATTTCAAATGTCAGGCCCTTAGGATGAATTAATATATTTAAATGAAGACACGATTTTTCCCTAAACCATATCTATCATGAATTAACTTTTCTACAATTCATCTACTCTAGTCTTCACATGGAAGAAAAAAATTAAATTGTTGAGTGTTGTATAGTGTCTTTAGCTCTATTGTTTTAATATTATCAATATTATCAAGTTGTGAAAGAAATGCAAATTTGCACTAAACAGATTTTGCATTTATCTGTTTAAAGTGGATATTGTGACAAAATTTAACAACCATCTAAGTAAAGTGTAATACTGAAAAACTGAGTATTGTTCCCCAAACAGTGATCCACCCTATTTCTGACAAAGACTATTGGCCAAAAAAGTTGATTAACAAAACAGCGTTTTAAATCTTTGCCTATTTGTATTTGCCTCAGTTGTAGTTATTTATTGGTCTTACTTTTCTTCTCTTGTGTGGAAACAGTTAAAAAGGGAGTTAAGAAAATCTGATAATGACCAAAACTACTCCTGTAATTAGGATTTTTAAAAAATCAGTACCTTTATGAAACAACTGAGGAACATCAAAGATTATCCCCACAAATTTTTACTATGAAAAATTTCAAGTTCTTAATATCACAATATCTTTATATACATACACACACACACACACACATATAATTATGTATTTTTTAAAAGAGATAGGGTCTTGCTCTGTCACCCAGGCTGGAGTGCAGTGGTGCAATCATATTAATAGCTCACTGCAACCTCGAACTCCTGGGCTCAAGTGATCCTGCTGCCTGGGCCTCCTGAGTAGCTGGGACTACAGGCATGCACCACCACGCCCAGCTAATTTTTTTTATTTTTTGTGGAAATGAGGTCTCACTCCTGGCCTCAAGTGATCCTCCCACCTCAGCTTCCCAAAGTGCTGGGATTACAAATGTGAGCCACCACATCCAGTCTTAATATCACCATATCTTAATATCACAAATTAAATTTTAATTTAATACATTGAAGCTAATTTAAATGTACAATTAATGATATGAGACTTAGGAATATCAATGGACTTTCCCAACTTTCCAGACTTTGAAGTTATTTGGAAATGAGAAATGTATTTGTCAAAGACAAAATAAAACACACAAAAATAGGTTGGGTACTCTTTTTTTCACATTTGAATTTGTGAAAAAAACAGATATAAGGCCCGTTGACTCATTGTAGGTGAAATAGCATAAATACAACTGGCTTGTTTCACCCACTGAGTCGTAAGGACAACAAAATACCTAAAAATACCTAAAGATTGAATCAATTATTTTAATCATCTTAAATAGCTAATTAATTGAAGGGAGAGATCAAATTTAGTTAACAACTATGACGGTTAAAAGACCAAATACTCCATATACTCATCAATGACATAAAACTATGTAGACAGGATTTTGTTCACTAAGAACTGAATTCCCTCCTCTTTACTAGAATTTGCACGCACATGGAATAAAAACAAACATTCAGTGTAAAAAGCCAAAATGGAGAGAATATAAAAGGATTCATTTTTCATAAATGACTTTTAATATTTATGTATTATGTACACATACTACACATATATATGTGTATATTGTGTGTGTGTGTGTGTGTATGTATATACATATATAAAAGAAACTTGCTGGGACAAACAGAATATATCTGAAATCGGTCACAATTTACCAAACCCCCACGCAGCAGATTGGATGTAAAGTCTCAGTTCCATCGACAACAAGATCACCTTCATTTGCGTGTGGTCTCTTTTTTTTTTTTCACTACTTCATTTGGGCTTTGGCATGAAGCCATTGCCTCAAAAGGCACACCTGCCTGACGACTTGTTGCGTAATGGCCTATGACAGCCAGTCTACTTTTCACTGTGGACAGGAGAAATACTATTTTTAAATGATTTCAGATTCAAATTGATCTTTTTTAAAACATTTGTTTCTCTCCGGACAGATTCTCACAGCTAATCTAGGGTCACTGTGATTTCTAAGGTTGAATTTATCACCAGTGCCTTTTGAAAAATGCCGAGTTCAAGTTCCCTGTCAGACAGTTGATCTGGACTAGAAAAAGGACAACTTTGATTAGAAACTAATTACTGAGATGAGACAGATAAACTTGTCAATGTTTTCTACTAGTTCAGCACCTAGACAGTAGGGAGAGTAGTGTGTTGTTGCAGTGAAGTACGAAGCCATCACCTCTTCTCAAAGTGGCTTAGCTAAGAAGAGGACAACTTTCTTGCTACATTTTATTATACACTCACTCTGGTCTTTCTCTCTGCGACTCAAACTGGATGGACACATCCCCATTTTACAGGAATTGATGAAAGAGCTATTTGAATCTAGGCCTCTCTGACCTTTGGGCCCACACGCATTCCTTATACCAAGCTGCTGCAACAGCAAACAAATTTTGAATGCAGCAAGTTACATTTTCTTTTATGTGCCAAATAATTTTATGTTCTATCCACTTCTACTGTTATGCACCCACCTTCTCCCCTCTGCAACAAAAACAAAACTAACAAACAAAAAACTGGACATGGGTAAAGACTTGTGACAGAGTTAACAGTATAATGTAATAGTAAAGTTAAGCATATTGTAAGAACCAGATAAATGGGTGGAATTCCATGAGAGAGGGGATTTTTATATTGTGATTTCATTTCTGTTGATAAATCCCAAAAGAATTGGATGTGTGGATGAATTAATGTGTGAAAAGGAGAGCTGTAAAACCAGTGGAAAAAGTTCATATGAAACATTTCTTTCCCAGTCCCACCATAATGCTGAATCCTGCTTTGCTCAAGAGGGGTGTATGAAGCTTATAATAGCAACTGAAATGTTTGTGATCAGAAGAGATGAAATCGCATATATTCTTGATATCAGCAATAACAAAAACATCACTTATAAATTAGTCTCACTTCCTATCTATCTCTAGGATAAGCAAATACAGTTAATTCATTATTTTTTAAAACTATTCAGGATAACAACATAAATAGGAACCAGAGAAATAATTTAAAGTTGAACTTGTCAAGCTTTTCTTTTTGAAAGCAAAGCACTATTACTATAAGCAAGGAATTAGGCTAAAAAAAATAGTTATGTTTTTTGTGTAATGGAATTTTATCTTTGACTGGGATTGGCAATAAGTACTATCTCATAGTAAAAAGTCACTTCTGGGTGCCTCATTTTATGCCAAAGGACGTTGGATGGAATATTTAAAATTATGTAGTCCAACCTGCAACCTATAGGAAAGATGTCCTCTAGAGTCATGGCAGACAGCTCCCATCCCTTTTGTACATTTTCTGTAGTAATGTCTTCCTGATTTCCTCAGACAACCCTTTTTTTGGAAGGAGAGAAATAACTCCTTTAATAGGACACTCTCCCTTATGTAGAGCAGAGATCTTCCTGCCGAAAACACCTACACACAGATCCTCATTCTCACCCCTAGAGACAGACAAAGTATTGGATATTGACTCCCCTTCCATATGGCAGTTTTCACCATGTTATAGAACCTTGCTGTGTCCCCCTGACTTCTCTTTCTCGGGGTAATCATGTTCCCACTCATGGAGCAGAGCATACAGCCTTTTCTTCTACCTGCTCAGTCTTCTCCATCTTGGCACTTGCTATGTTTCCCTTGTCTGGCAGATCTAGTTCAATGTCAAGGCTGTCTGTCACCTCATGTCATTTCACTCCCCAATCAATAAATATACTAATTATGGCAGAGCAGATAAATGTGGGGTGGAGCAGAGAACAAAAGGGACAACAAAAACCAAGCACAAAGCTGGGAATATAGAGTGCAGGGCAAAGTTCCCACCTTTTAAAACGGAATTTGGAGGCACGTGACTCTCCCATGCCTGACAAACTACAAAACACAACACTTTCCCCAGACTATTTCTGCCCACAGGTTTACAGGAGATGGAATTTGACTACAATGGCTCTCCTCCTTTCATCCCAGAATGGGTGTGAACAAAAGTGCCCAGGTGCCTTTGGTTAAGTAATCTAACAGAAGACACTCAGTCCAAAATGCAGCACATGTTAATGTCTAATCCGAAATAACAGAGAAAAAATTCAAGTTTTTGGAATGAAACATTTTTACTCCAGCTAATGTTTTGTTTCCATTTTATTCTAGAGTTGTTCAACAATTTAGAGTCACCTATCTAGAGAAGCAGAATAAATGAGATGCAATAAATCAGAGGATTTTACCTTATGAAATGCAAAGTCTGCTTATAAAACTCTTTAAAATGAGTGCTGTTGACCAGAAAATTTATACGGGATCATGAGTGAGGACTATATTAATTTTACTGATGTTTCCCATGGGTGTGATGAATTGCTACTATTTATTAGGCATTATCAAGCCCCAGGCAAAGTACATTTATATGCACAGGAGTCTCCTAATTTCTTCCCCTCAACCATCCTATCAGAGAGGAATTAGAATCCCTATTTTATTACGTGACTTGCGCAATGTCACATAACTAACAAATGGTGAAACTCGGAGTTGAATACAGTCTATCCTCAGTCATTCCTTAAACCATTGAGCTACACTTCCCTACTAGGGTTAAAACTAATTTCTATTTTTAAATTTTCTATAAAACATATCAATTATTTTTCAAGAAAACCTAAAAAAAGGTATCCATATTTAATTCAGTTGATTCTATAAATATGCCATTGAATCCCAGGGCAACACATTCCTATAAAAAATAATTTACAGTAACACATAACTATGCAATTGTGGATGATTCCATATTCAAAGCCAAGGATTATTTCACATTATTTGAAAGTAAGTTTTCTACTTCATTTAAGCATATTCAAGTCAATAATGCATTTATTTTCTGAAATTATGAAAGTAAATCATTGTTCCTGTTTAAAATATAAACAAGAAAATAACGGATCTTAGACGGACAGCAGCGCGGACAAGGTGCAGCCGCTGCTCCCCCCAAGGCTAAGCAGTAAGAGGAGCCCATCACTTCTCCTGTGGGATCTGGTGCCGTCATTAACTTTTTCTGAATATGATTCTTTCAATCCTATACTCCCATCTGGATCTTGGATCAAAAAGTGCAAATATTCTGATATTTATTTAATCATAAACCATTTATTTCTGTGAACTCCCACCCATCTTCGCACTTACTCTGTTCGCTCTTCTTTCTACTGCCAAACTGAGCGAAGAGTGGTGTGGACTCGTCTCTACTCCTCAACTCCCACTCGCGCCTTACTCCATCGCATGTTGACGTCTCCTCCCACCGTCCTATGAAGCTACTCTCGCAAGGTGACCAAGGCTTACTTGCCAAAGTCAGTGACCCATTTCCAGGCTTCCTCCTACATGTCCTTTCTGCAATGTGGGGCAGTCTTGAGATTCCGCGTCTTTCTCAAAATTCCCCCTGAGGCCTCTCAGGTCGTGACAGTCCCCTGGGTCTCTCTCGCTCCTTTTTCTCTTCCCTTCGTCTCTCCCTGGCCGGTCTCAGGCTCGCTCACGTTCTCGCTCTCCTTCCTTGTCCTTTCTCGGGCTTTGCCCCTGCTCTCTTTTCTGCCAGACCCGTGACTGTTGATCTTCAAGACGCATCCCGGGCACGCTCTTCACGTCGTCTGCTTTCCTGAAGGCGCGGGTCTCTGCCACGGCGTCCCGATCACACCTATGACACACGTGGAGACCCCACCTCATGGTCGAGCTCCCGACGCGCCCGGCGTGCGACCCGCCGGAAGTGTCCTCATGTCATTATCTCCAGAAACGATCCCCTTGTTTTCTTCACCCATCTCGGTCCCAACTTATTCTTCTTTCTTTATTTCTGACCTCATTAAATAGAACCAACATACGCCCAGTCTCGCATTTTACAAAGTTTGATTCATATCCTCCCTCTGCGTAAGTTGGTCCCTGTGAATCTGAACTCACAAAAGTCTCCTGAATCTGATGTTTCCTCTCCACTTCCACAGTCATTGTAGTCATTTTCTATCCGACACGGTAGCCACCGGCCACATGGGGCTATTTAAATTTGAACTAGTAAAAATTGAATAAAATTAAAAATTCAGTTCCTCATTTACCCTAACCACCTTTTAATTGCTCAATAGCAACACATGGGTGGCTACCACGCCAGACAGGGCAGAGAATAAAACATTTCCATCATCACAGGAAGGTCTATTGACGAGTGCTGATCTAGAAGAACATCCAATTATTTCCAAGAAAGATAACAGCTTTTGAATTGATCTCTCTGCCAACCTATTGCCATATTATAGCCAGAGATAATTTCTGAGAAAAAAAATCATCTCAAGTGAACCCCTTGATTAAAATTTGTCTCTGATATTTTATGATACAGATAATGAAAGTCATAGACTTTACCATGGCATAAACAGTCCTTTACGAGTGAGCACTAACATCTCCCCAGAGGTATTTCCTACAGCCCTTGACACATACCTTACTGAGAATCATAGGTGAACTTGCCTCCTAAAACTTCTATGTTGAAGCCCTAACCCCCAATGTGACTGTATTTGGAGATAAGGACTATAATGAGCTAGTAAAGTTTAAATGAGGTAATACGGGGGGTGCCTAATCCAAGAGGATGACTATCCTTATAAGAAGAGGAAGAAACACTAGAGCTTTCTCAGAGCAGGCACATAGAGGAAAGGCCATGTGAAGATACAGTGAGAAGGTGGCCGTCTGCAAGCCCAGAAGAGAATTCTCGCTAGAAACTAAATTTTCATGCACCTCGATCACGAACTTAAAACCTTCAGAACTGTAGGAAAATAAATGCCTATGGTTTAAGCCATCCAGTATGTGGAATTTTGTCACGGTAGCCCAACCAGACTAATGCACTCAGTCATAGTGAACTTATAAATTCATAAGAATTATCACAGGTCTCCAAAGTTTACTTCCCTCCCACCAAAACTTTACATACATCCTTTCTCTGCTCAGCTCTAAATGTGAAATCAAAAACCTAAGTGTCCTTCTGGCCTTCATCCTAGTCATTCATATCCCCTAAGCCTTTGACATGAGAAACCAGGCCATCCATCCCAGCTGCATTTGAGTACACTCAAATTTCTGTCTTCTTAGCTTTCTACAACATCTGTAAAATGTTTTCAATGATAAATTTAAAATAAATAGAAGAAGCAAATATGGCAAAATTTTTAACAATTGTTAAATTTATGTGACAGATATATATGGGCTTATCATACTAATCTCTTAATTCTCTGGGATGTTCGTAGATATTCCTACTCAAAAGAAAAAAGAAAATATTTAAAGTGATGAAATGAACTTGATATTTAACATCACTCAGCTGTTTGACCTTGGGATAGTTAATCGTATGTCCTTGCCTAACTCATCTGTAAAATTTATGATAATGCTTACCTCATAGAGTTGACATGAGAATTAAACGAATTAGAACTGCTTTGATGTCTAATAAACTCTAAAGCTTGTTAGCTGCTGTGCAAGCTTGCTATAGGATTTAAATTTCTGGGTGGTTCAAGTCATTTTCTGTGAGAGCTAATACTTTGTCATGATCATCCATTTATATCTTAGTTCAATTCTCCTTTCAAATAAACAAAGTCAGTGATAGTTTAGTAAGAAAGAGACCAACCTTTTCTCATCAGAGTGGAAATACAGAAAAGAAAAGAATCCTGAACCTTGGGGTTCCCAAGGTACAATGGCCCTAGAAATGCAGCTTCCAAGTGGCAGGAGAAGACACAATCAAGTGAGAGAAAGAAAGCAGACTGACAAGGAAGAGAGGAAAAGAGACGGATAAAGAGGCTCAGTCACCAATCTCACAATTTTGATAGGATCACTCTTCCTTCTTCTGCAGGACAGAGCAGCTGACACACAAAACCTCCAAGTGTCTGCACAGAAATCATCATTGTGTTCACCCTCACAAATAAGAGTGGTTATTCTACTGCTAAGATCAACAACAGTATTTAAATAGATATTACATATATATGTTTTGCAGGGTTTTTACCATCTATTATAGTTTCTATAACATTTTGTTTATAAATGGCTGACTAGAACACCATGTAAGAAAAATCAACTATTATTTTTTAACACCTTAGACACCCAAGAATTAAATAGCTTCATGCATTCCAGTGCAATACATAGCACAAATCATTGTTTATTAGCAAAGAACAACACATATGGACCATCTCTTTTTTCCAGTATTAAAGGATCAGAATAAATTATAACATTACATTAAAGAACTTCCACTATTTGGGTTATAATGATACTTAATTTCTTATTGGATAAAATTTACATTTAGTTTTGCACAGTATCTTGTAATCTAAAATGTAAAAAAATAAAAGATAACTGATAGTACAATCACTTCAAAACAGAATAATGATAAGATCTTATTAAAACTAATTTCCAAATTAAGCTTGATAGTAATCTGTGACTACTTAGCAATTTGTATCCTCAAAATACCATATGAATGTCAACTAGTTATTCCAGTATTATAGAAATAAGTGAAAAATAAAATACGGTTTATTATCACAGTGAATAAGAACGAGTACATTCCTAGGTTTACTAAAGTGAACAGGTGAAGAAAGAATAGACTTGAATCAGGTGAAATACAATGAAAAGCCAACATGTTTTCTCTTAAAACCAACCATATACTTTTGAAAAAGTCTAAATTTTAGCCATTTGTATAGGATACAATTAGAGACAAAAATAATGAGTCTAGGGCACCTTTAATCAAATCGTTGATTAGTCTCCCCAAAACAATCATTCAATTTCTGTGCTCATGTGCTCAGCCCATTATGTGAACACCAGTATAATGACTCAGTCCTGGCTAAAAGACAGAAAACCCACAGTCAGCCGACACATCCATAAACATTCAAAACTCTGGTACTTTACACGTCCATCTCCTTATCTCGATGTTACATTCTGGCACAACCCCTAACCCTGGGGCCCAGTTAGTTCTCCTCTCCCTCACCTCCTCGGCCTCATCAATACATACTTGCTCCCCTGTCCTTTAGCTATATTTTATTGCCTTTACCACTTTAAAAAATATATCTGTTGAGCAAACTGGATTATTACGTACTACTGAGACATAGGAGCTAAAAGGTCATTCCACATTCATTGTCACTGTCAACCAGAACAATGTTTCTCAACCTTGGCTGCACATCTGAATCACCAGGGAAACTTTGAAAGAGCCCAGACCCACAACATAAGCAAGAACAATAAAATCAGAATCTCTTGGGGTTGGGAATGCCAAGGCTTTAAGCTCCCCAGGATATCCCGTTGTAACCCCAAAGACCACTAAACTAGAATATATGTTCACTGATATTGAAGAAATATCTTCAACATAAACAACAAAATATTTGATGCTTAGTCATTGCGAGACTGACACAGAAGGTAAGATTTTAAAAAGAAACTGAGAAATAAAATTAAAGCACTAGTTCAGATAATTCAAACGAAAGTCCTTTGTTTGAAATAGTTACCTGTGTATTTGTTTTTGTATACTTAATCTAGGAAGAAAAAATTATCTGAATGAATAATGCTGTATATGTGGGAGAGGATGAGACTGAGAACAGTGCTGATTTCCTTTCCTACATTCTTGTAATTCACCTTCATATGCAGACACTAACCTCATCTAGTAAGTGACTGAAACCAATATGCAACAGCAATTCTTCAAACTTTGCGGTTATGCCCTATATAGCTACTAACTTGACCCAGTTACAAGCCCAAAGTAAAAATATTTATTCTTTGGTATGTAAGACAACAGACATATCATAATAAGATACAACTAAAAGTGTTTCTCTATAAAAATAAAACATAGATCATAAATTTATAGTTGTACATGAAACAAAAATATGAAAAACAGAAATCCTAAAAAAGAAATTGATAGTCTCTTTGATTTTATAAATAGCCTTATTAATGGATAAAGTAGTCAAAATATGTACAATGATTATGTATCAATAAACATTTTTTAAAAAGTAGTCATCTGAACGATCAGACTTTTTGATTTTGTACAGAAGCAATTCAACTATAAAAATAATTTTAAAATAAAGTGGTGGAATATAAAAAGGATTTATTTACAGATGTGTACTCCACACTTGTAAACAATGACATAATATTACAATACCACTTAACCAGTAGCAAAATAATATTTTAGGTTCAAAATTTAAGTTGAAAGAATTGTGAGATATTTGATTTCTTTTCTAAAAATTATTTCTTTATGAATCTATAGTGCTTGACACTAAAACAAATAAAAATTTAAGAAATGTATTTTTTTCAAATTGTATATTGCATAAACCAAACTCTATGTTCTAAAACTGGGTAATATTTATGAGTGGTGCCTGCAAACAAGACAGAAAGTCTCAGGTATCATGATTGTTTTCTAGGCCTAACATTTGCAAGGTATCCTTTTGGTCAGCTTCTGTTAAATAAAAATAAGCAACATACTTTGCTTTAATATAAGATTGTAAAAATAAAAATATAAGAATGCATACATTCTTGAGAGTATAAAGATTAGAATTTATACTGAGAGAACTAACGTACAGATGGTGCAATGATTTATGTTAGAATCTAATCTCAAAGCCACTTTCACTGACCAACTGTCTGAGGGTATAGTAAGTAAATAAAGCTATCAGTAACTACAAAATTTTACTTGTAACATAAAAATTTATATTCTCTAAATGCCTCATTTTTATAATATTTCTTTTCAAGAATTGTCAGGAGGTAAAGAATGGTAAATGTAAGAGAAAATCTTTATTCAAGTAAAAATCAAGCATGTTAATAAAATAAATTTGTAATTTTGTAGCTTAGAATATTTCTTTTTTTTTTTTTTTGAGACAGAGTCTCGCTCTGTCTCCCGGGCTGGAGTGCCATGGCATCAGCCTAGCTCACAGCAACCTCAAACTCCTGGGTTCAAGCGATCCTCCTGCCTCTCCTGCCTGAGCCTCCGAGTAGCTGGGTCTATAGGCACACACTACCACGCCTGACTAATTTTTTCTATTTTTAGTAGAGACGGGGTCCTGCTCAGGCTGGTCTCAAACTCCTGAGCTCAAGCAATCCTCCTGCCTTGGCCTCCCAGAGTGCTAGGATTACAGGTGTGAACCACCACACCCGCCCAGAATATTTCATTTTTTAATGCTGCCAGCCAACTTGAAGATTTTGACAGATTTTTCAGATTCTTATTATATATTAAAAACATTTTTGAATAATACTGCAAACTACAGTGGAAAATTACTGCCATAATATTTGCTACTCAATTTATGTAATTTAGCAAATTAAATGCTATAGTATAAATGATATACGTGACAGTCTTGTTCTTTATTTATCCATAAATTATTTCCCAGATAAATGCATGCGTGCACTTTTTAAGAAAATTAACTCAGCTATTTCTCAGAATATTAAAACATGTTCTTGGGTGCAAATGATTTCTGTGATATGTTGCAATACAAAGGTTTACCAAAATAAATCCAAGTAGTATTTTACGTCCAATTACTGTGAATTCAAGTCACTGTAATTGTATTAGAACTATGTCAAAAAGTTTCTTTTGAATAACTGGTTAAAAAGCTCTTTAACAATTTAAATTAAAATGATACTTAATCCATTTTAATTTTATACATATTTAGAATTTGGCAACTTTTTAATGGGGGGAGAATATAAAACTAGAGAGTGATAAACTCTAAAAAGTTAGAAATCACTGTATTAATCATTTAATTATATATGATGTAATAGTTAATATATCTTTTCTAAAATATGAATCCCCAAAATTTGTAGTGCTAATGTGATATTATGTTGTCTTCTATCTACAATTTTAATAAATATATTTATAAACTACTAAAATTAAATTTTTTCATGAAAATATTACCAATTACAGAAATATAATGCATTTACTTTTAATGTAGCCTAGGACTTTGTAGATGCTTTTAAAAATAAAAAATTTTACATGGAATTTATGTCTTGAACAAGGGTCCTAATGACAGTAATTTCATAATTACAAGAATGTCTGAAATAAGTAAAAGTGTTCACAGAGAAACTCAGACACATTCTTCAAAGACAAATGACATTTTAGTTCATGTAATATAGTTTGTATGTGAGTGTGTTTGTGGCTTTTTCAGAATCAAGGAAAAAATATATATTAAACTAAGAAACTATGCTTCTATTACATTTCTACATATAATCAATTGATTTGTGAGTCTTAAAATAAGAACACCAGCACTTTAAATTTGAAACTGTAATTTTTGAAACAGCTATTATGAAATAAATGTTCCAAATTGACAAACAACAACAAAAAAGCTCTACACCCGAGAAATATCTATAAGACATCACAGGTAGTTAGTTCTCCATTGTGGTGATGAAAAACTTGTGTCTGTGTTTACTTTTCAATGTAAAGAATGATTTTTTTAAGGAGTTAAGGTTTTTATTACATGCTATTGTGTATACAGTTAACAACTCCTACTTTACACAAAAATGTAATCCAGAAGCATTCAATAACATTATAAAAGAGTTTAACTTACACTATACCTTATAGCTATGCTGATAGAAATATAAAACTGACAATTAATTCAGGTTAAAGGGAAAGAAAACTTTTTAATGTATTTATTTGGACATCTGGACAAAGATATATTTAGCATGCCTATTTGAAAATATGCTGCATTCTATTGACAACACAGACTATTTTTTAAACACTGGACTATACAAGTTGAAATTACTACCAATGGCTCACATTTGGGGAAGCAGGCAAATTCAATTATTACAAGGTGCCACTCAAACATAAATATATAGAAATCTCTGCAACCTTTTCATTCGTAGCAGAATTAGCAGACACAGAATTTCCTTTCCTTTACAATTTCAATGCAACACATTTTGTCAAAATGAATAACTATGCTAAATGTACTAGTCATTTATTATTAATTTCTACCATTAAGTTTAAGTTTAATTCCCAGGCATGAGTTATAGTGGTATGGTTAAAAAAAAAAGGTAGAAAAGTTTAAGACCCACTCAACTAGTCAAATAACATTCTAAATTAATGTTTGACTCAGATTTACTATTTTCAAAGATCTGTGTTTCTGGTCTTAAAGAATGATGGTAAAACAAGGTCAATTTCACTTTAGTTTAATTGTCAAAAACATAATCAGAATCTAAAGTAAAATATGGTCCTTGAACTATGTTCATTTAAAATAGGTACCCCTTAGTCCAGTTGTCTTGTGAAAGTATCAAAAAATCCTTTGATCTTTACTACCCTTGATTGCACTTTCCCAGTACAAAGCAAGAGATGCAAAGAGGGAACAGTTGTTCTGTTTGTGTGTAGGGTTGGGGTAGTAGGAAAGAGAAAGGAAGAGAATGTGGTGTATTATTTCTTGTGAAAAGCAATTGCAGTTTATTGTGTTGTTTAAGAGATTACCTTTGGAACAAAACATTAAGGCTTAGAGAGATTTTATCATTGCATCTACCCTACTAAAGGTCACTGCAGTATCTTCATTTTCAATAGATCTCTTGGGTAAAGCTCATTTCAGAACCATGGACAGTGGCACGTCTATAAAGACCTGCGAACATGGTTGCATTGACCAATTCTTGAGAAACTTGCATAGACTTCTTTTCTCATCAGCAAGGGTTATATTCTTTATTACATTCTACAGGGATATCTCAAATATAATATGCATCATTAAATATTTTGGTAGATTTTAATTTACAGCATCAAACATTTACCATTTAACACTTCTGAAAAGCACACTGAAAAATTCAAGCTAATTACATAATGTGTCTGATAAATAGCCCAACGTTGCTAACCAATCACTAGATACCTAATTACAACCTTCCACTCATAGTGAGTCTCAGATCAACAATTACACCAATATCCAAAACAAAACAGGAAACTTAAGGAGAGTACATATGCTCAGGTAGGCCCCCAGGCTTTCCAAACAACCAGAACTACCCTTGAACAAACAGATTTTTTTTCCCTACATAAACAACTGCAAACAATTTTTCCTGTTCTCCCTGGTCAACCAACTCAATGATGTCACTATCAGAGAGTTCATGTGTGCTGATCCATATGCCAAACCATATAAACCTATCTCTGACTCTTCCGACTTTATCTGTGGGCATCACTATGCATTCCCATCACTATCCTTCCGGCAAGTCTTAGTCAAATTGCATTTTAAAGAAGATGTAACGGAGTTTGAGCTAACTGTATAGGTGTAAGAAGTTGTGAAAGCACCAGCTTTGTTATCTCAGAAGACCAGGGACTTCCCAAGGATTCCCAGATGAAGGCACCAGTCCACTAATAACCCACCAGGTATCCCCCATTGAAACAGCAAGTCAAGCTCTTATAACCACAAAAGCAACGATTAAAGTAACAAAACCAGAGCCAAAAAAAAATTTAAACTCGAGAAGACACCCCAACTGAGCAGAGATAGAAAAGTGCAGGAAGGGGGGCGGGGAATCCGCTGTTCCTACCTTACAGTCTTCAGGACAGGATTTGACCGAGTACTCCTCCGATTGTAAATACTTATGGAGCACACTTTCAAACTCTTCGTATTTCTCCTGAGCATGGTGGTCATAGTCTTGGTAAGCCTCGACGCACTGCCTGCAAGTGGTCATCTCACCGCCTTCCTTGAGCACCACATCCAAACTACAGTTCAAAGTGTTGGGACTGGACAACCCCGAGAACAACTCCCAAAGTGTGTAGGAATTACAAAACGAAAGGTAAAAATCCGACAAGTTCCAGAGCGGAGTTGGATGCTTGCTCCTCACCTCCTGCTCCTCCCCCCCGGCGGCCACCCCCCGACTCCAGTTCCTGGCGCACACGGCGTCCGCATTCTCCACCGTGAAGCACTGGCCCGAGGAGGCGCCCTGGGGGTAACAAGTCTCCAGGCGCCACACAGGTTTGGCAGAGTTTCCTAGAAAAAGAGCCTTGCTCCGGTTGTTTTTGCCTCGGCCGCCCTTGCCGCCGCCGCCGTCTCCCGGGGAGGGGGGCAGCGTGGGGGACGAGGAGGCGGAGAGGAGTCTGTGCGCCTGGGCGGCGGGCGAGGACTCCCCCATGCTCGCCAGGAGCGCGGGCCAGGACGGCTCCTGCTGCCGCTGCCGCTGCTGCTGCTGCTGCTGCCGCTGGCGCTGCTGCTGCTGCTGCTGCTGCTGGCGCTGCTGCTCCTTGTCCCGGGTGCGGGTCAGTTTGGCCTCGGCGCAGAACCACAAGTGATCAGAGAGCAGGACTGTGAAAAACAAGAGAGATGCCAGAGACAGTCGCCATTTCTGAGCCCTCTCTGAATCGATGAACGGTTTCTCGTTCTCCCGGGGTGCTGCCAACCAGATTTTTAAGCCGTCGTCATACTGCCGACACATCCAAGCACCCCTGGTCATATTTTGGGAACGCACAGCCCTGGCCGACTCCACCGTGAGGGCTCCTGTGCCAGTGTCACCACAATATGCATTGACTTAAAGGTTTAATTTCCTCATCCCCTCCTCCCGTTTCTTCTCTCTCTTCCTCTCTCCCCCTCTCCCTCTCTCCCTCTCTCTCCCTCCCTCTCTTTTCGGTCTCTCTTTCTCTCTCTTTTGCCTACATAAATATTACCGGGCTTTGAAGAAAGGTCTGACCTGCTTCCGACCTAATCACCAGCCGACCCCATCCTCCGTAGAGTGGGAAGCAATAATGCAGAGGGAGAGAGAGAGAGAGAGGGGGGCGGGCGGAGGGGCCGGGGCTGGCGCCGGTGGCCGGTGGCGAGGCTGGGCGCAGGAGGCGACGGCGGAGGCGGCGGGGTGGCTGGCGCTGCTCGTCTCACCCAGGCATTGTCAGAGCGCGGGTCCCCATGGCCCTGCTGAGGACAGCCCGCTCTCCCCCGCCAGGGGCATGCCGCGTCTCCGCTGCCCGCTGACGGCGACCAGAGCGCCTCCCCCCTCCTCTCCTCCTCCTCCTCCTCTCCGCCGCCTCTCCTCCTCCTTCCTTTCCTTCCTCTGCTTCTCCTCCGCCTCCCGCTCCCACTCCTCGCTCGCTCTCCCCGAGTCCGGAGCCTGGGCTGCCCGCGCCGGCAGGGCTGTCCCTCCCCCCTCCCCCCACCCCGCGCTCTAAGTGCCGCCGCCGCCGCCGCCGCCGCCGCCGCCGCCGCTGCCGCAGGTCTGCCCGCGGGCGCCGCCGCCCCCGGACCTGCGGGCCGAATCGCCTGGGCTGGGCCTCCCGGGAGCCACAGTCATCTTCAGTCCCCGGGCTAAGTTGCCGCCATCTTCGTCCTGGAGAAACACTTTTTTGGGGGGAGCGCTGGCTTTTGCGTCATCCGCTCCCGCGCCGCGCTCTCTCCATCCTGGCGCATTGGCGCCGGCTCGGCCGCGAGGAGGGCGAGCACGCGCGGGGGCCGGCTGTGCGGGGTGGCCCCCGCCCGGCCTCCCGAGCCGTGCCAGTGTCTGCTCTTTGCTTTCCGTGCACCCTCCCCGCCGTCTCGTTTTCTTTTGTCACTGAGAAAAGTCAGAATGAGGACCGCACGGCCGAGGATGCTAATTTCTTCAGCATCTCCCACGCTCTCTGTCTCTGGAAAAAGTCCGAGTTGCGGGCGCCGGGTCACAGGTCTCTGCTGGGGCGAGGGTTTGGGTCCAGGCATCTTAAGGAAGCAACGATTGCCTCAAATGGAAGGCTGGCGGCCGGGGGCGGGGGACACGAATTGGCTAGAGGAGAGACGAGGTGACATTTGGTCTCCTGGAATGTGTCTCGGGATCCCCAGACAGTTACAGGTCAACAGCCACCAGCACGTTAAGTTTCCTCTCAATTGGCCTCCTACATGGAAGGGACGGGGGTGTATCTATGTGCCATCTATGTCGCTGTACATGTTACGGCCACATTTTTGTCCGTGTTTTCACATGGGAAAGTGCACGATTAGAAGTGGCCTAACAGAGTCTTAGGAAAAATCTGTTAACACCCGCGGTCACTGCCTAGATTTTCCCTCCGCATTCAACGCCTTAATCTCCGAGGATTCCTCCCCCAACCCGGAACGTCTCCAGCGCCCCTGACCACCCGCGCGACGCCCGGCCCAGCCCCGGCCAGGTGGGCTTTCCTGCCGCCGGGGACTTCCGCAGCCGCGGGCGAGTCGGGCTGCCCGCGCGGTCGCTGCAGCCTGAGTCTCTGGTGCCCCTTAGCGTTGGCTCGCGGAGTTCTGAGAGGGGAAAGCGACGACACACCGAGAAAATCTTGGGTCACCTCAATCCGGGTCGACGCCGTGGGCAACCACCACTTTCCTTTTCTCTGAAGACCCTGCCCGCCCGCCCCTCGCCCCTCGCCCGCGCGGGAGCCCGAGGCCGCCTGTGCGCGCGCCGGGAGCGCGGCGCTGTCCGGGGTCCCTGGTGGTTGCGCAGCACAGCGGTTTGCTGTGTCGCCCTCCCTTCCCTGCTTTCTGATGACACTGATGCCCTGCCCGGGTGCACATTCACATAGGCCTTATCAGGTGCCTTCGTTCTAAGTAACTACCTGGGAAACCAAAGGGGTGGCCATCCGTGTCCATTTCCTCTTACAGGCGCTGTGGGGGCGGGGGGATGCAGGAGAAGTATTTTATTTTTAAAATGGGAAGCTGTAAAACGTAATGGGCAGGATTCAAAACGCAATTGGCAGCGTAATAGGTACTGTATATACTAAATTTTACCCATGTGAATTTTAAGTTCATCAAAAATATATGTCATGACCACCGCAAAGCTGCATCCAGTTTGATGGCTGGTTTCCTGATTAAGCGTCGTGTAATGTTTTCAAAGACCATTTGTGTAAGTATACCATTCTAATACTTTGGAATTCAATGTGTTGGATTTCTGATTAAAGTCAGCATTTTCCTTCATAATTCAGACAAAAATATTTATTAGCAAGATTGTTTATTAATCAGGCAACTTTCTGTACTTTGCATGTGGACTCTCAGCCACAATACCTCGTAAATTAAATATATCCGTGTGCATATATTCACACACACATAATTATAATATAAGTACCGCATGGACATTGTAGAAAAATTATAAAAAGCAATTTTAAAAGTCATAAATGATCTCAACACCCAGATATACTTATTATTTCCATTTTACAGCATCCTAATATTTTTATTTTATAATACTAATCTCCTGTTTTGTGATATTTACTAGTCAAGATTTTTTGAAGGACTGAAGTAGGAAGTACAATAGAATACATATCCACATTTATTAGAGAATAACATATTTTCCCTTTAATATTGCATTAGTTTTAATCAGAGACATACAGATTTTAGCGGTATCTCAGATTATTAGCATCTCTCTCAAACTCTGAGGGTGTGATTAACTGAGAAAGAGAACTAGGAATGGGAGAAATAAAAGAAATAAACAATATATAAAATTAAAGGTTGATAATTCCCAAACAAAGTAAAGAAAAAAAAGAGCATTCTTTTTATCTGATTATTATGCAGCTCTAGTTAAATTATATCTCAAAAAATATTTCAATGATACTTAGTAAAAATTATTATATACTACATTAAAATAATAGAGCTTAATCTAATTTTTACTTTCTATAATAAATTCTTCTTTTTTAAGTAAGCTGGCCTTGCCTTCCTCTAATGTTTCTCATGAATTAGGACATTTTATAAAAGACAAATTTAGGGTTGCAGGTCCACTAAAAGTAAACTGTCAACAACCAATTCCACCTTTGTTTGCTCTGCTTTGGCTCTAGGGTGAACCACAGGAAGACAGATGACAGACCTTGTCTGGCCTCCTGAAGCTTAGTCAAGGGGTAGAGAAAACCAATGAAGCCAAAAATGGCAATACAAGGGAATGCATGAGCATTCATGAATTTTGAGACTTCAGAGTAGAGCAGTGACCTCCAATTGGATTTTGGGAGAGACCAGGAATAAGTAGGTAATGGAGCATTGATTGGGATCAAAAAGGAGTTTTTAAGGAAGTGGAAAAGGGCATTTCAGAAGAACAACAGCGTTCAAGGACGAAGGAGCTGCAAGGATCCAAGAGCCCTGGAGGGTCTATGGATAAGTGCTCTGTGTTGTGTGCGACCCGTACCTCAGGAGGGGTAAGGGAGAAGGCCAGAGAGAAGGGCTAAGGCTCTGTTATGAATGGTACTGTATAATATGCAAAGGAAATTGGCTTTTCTCCTGAGTGATATTGGCATTCGTTAAGAAAATTTAGATCATGATTTAAATGTTCGTTTTCATTAACATCATTGTTCACTAAAATCCAAATGAGGAATATGTTCAGAGAAGGTGTTAAGCAGATTAATAAGTGTTGATTCTTTTTAGCTTATCAGCTAAAATATTGCACAGTGGCAAAGGAGAGCAAATAGGTTGCCTGGAATGTAGGTTTCATTTATCAGGAAAAGCAGGCTGTGGAGTCTAGAAACTCCTACGTAGGTTTTACCTAGGAGAGTGACTAATAGCATAGAGAAGTTTAATAGCACAGGCACATTTCAGTAGGCTGCTGAATAGTAGAGAGTTGCAAATACATTATATTGAGGGATCTGGCAACAGGATATACTTTATACAAGAGAACATTGCAGAAACGATCTGCATATTTATCATAGCTCCGTGGTTACTGTTCAGGGTGTCATTTATGCTTATATCCTTCAAAGATTCAAAGTTCTTATTTGATTATGCTTATTTTCATAGGAATCTGTACTTTTATTCCTATTTAAGTGGCTAAATTTGTTATGCCTTGGGAGATAGGTTTCTTATTCTGCTTTTACATTATAAAAACAATAAAGTGATATATTTGTTGTCTTCTCAAAAATTCATCTTTATTCCTTAGAGTTATCACTTGCCAAATAATTTTACCATAGAAGAGTAGTCAAATCAAGAATATCTTCTTTTCTAATGAAACCCATTATTTCAACATAGCCACTTTCTAAATCAAATAAATAACCCTGTGGTATTGTCTTTGTTCATGCTGACTGTCTTCTGAATGCACAAAAATAGCCACACCCTCTTTGTTGTTCCTATACATTGTTTATGTGACACATATAAGTGAAAATAGATTATAGTCTTATATACATATTAATCTATAAAAGGAATTTTGTGCTTCAGAATTCACAGATAACGTAGAAATTTTTGACCAGCATGTGTACAGTTTTAAAAACAAGTTAAGCATAAAGAGCTGATAAAGAATAGTCTAAGTTTATTTATTTAAAAAGTAATATTAAACCATATGCTTTTAAGCCCACTATAGCTTACTAACGTCAACCTCTAAGATAAAAGCAGATTCTACCACCATAAGGTACCTGAGGGCTCAAGTTAGTTCCCAAGATGGTAAATATGCCCAGGGTCTTTCTGTAACCTCATTTTCACCTTTACTCATTTGGGTTTATTTGGCAGAACTAAAATTTTCTCTCAGCTCAGTAGTTTTCAAACTTTGCTGGGCAGAGAATCAAGTGGGGACTTAGTAAATGTGGGCCCCTCTCCAGCTTCTGAGGAACTAGGGTAAGGTCTGAGGAAACTGCACTTTTAACCAGATCCCCTTGGTAACTTTGTATAACCAATGAATCTTACTAGCCACAGTGTTGGCCCTGCTGGATAGAGTGGCAAGTGTTAGTCAAATGAGGGTGCATACTCTAAATTTTAAACCAGTATCAAGATTAATCTGTGGAGAATGTAGGGTTAAATAATAATATTTGTGATTAAGAGTTAGCATAAGTGGAATTAGTTCATGGACACTTTTCATAGAAAGCAAATATAGTACACCACATATAACTTTAAAAAAATCTACATTATCATCATCATAGAAATTATTTACTGTTTGCCAACTGTTCTAAGAATGTGTGTACACACACAGAGTTTTGCAAGTAAAAAAGTGACAGAGGGAAAATACTTCCTCTAAGATACACAGAGCAAGGCCCATATGGAGAAATGAACAGAAGTTATTGAGAAATATAAGAAAAGATTTGAATAGTAGGAAAAATCTGCATGTGCCTAAATAGGAAGATAACTATTATGAAGATGGAAATTCTCCCAAATCAATCTAAATATGCCTTAAAACAAGGTGCAATTACATTTCCTAAAAGAGATAACCTATCAGAAAAGAGGGAGCCACCTTATATTTGAGTCCTTATGAAATCTCTCATATCATGAGTGCCTCTCACTATTTTATTTCAGGCTTCCTTTGGGGAAGACACATTCTCCTAAAATAACAGTCACCAGTGATAGCTTTAGATGCTTATAGAGCTTATCCAATGGAGCTGTTAATATAACAAAAGCATTTTTTTAAGGAGGCAAATTTAGTAATTATTTCTGGGGTAATGATTTCACAACAGTAAGTATTAGATATCATTTTAAATAAGCATTTAAAGGATCATGGTAGAAAGCAATATAAAAAATGTTCATGTGACAGTGGTTGAGAATATTATTTTCAGGAATTTTTTTGATATAAAAAGAGAAAGAACAGTCTCACCATTATATGCATGGTTTCTCTGGTTTGGTACAAAATTTCCCAGTGACATCATCATAGAATGTTCCAAATGTGGCAGGTCAAACAAAGATGAGAGTGAAGTTGATGACAGTTGGGTGGCTTCACAAGTTGCTCTAGTGGTAATGAAGATTCTGATGTCAAATATACAAGTGAAGAGTTTGAATAATTTTGTTTTATGACATTTGAGAATACAAAAACATGTTTTAAAATTAATATATTATTTTATGTGTTACTTTAAATAAAAGTATCTAAATCAACACATAAAATGTTATGAGTTGAAGACATTTGGCTATATAATTTCATTTCATTCTTAAATTTGATACATACAAACTTACAGAAGATTTTTTAGGGTAAGCTTCTGATTCATCAAAAAGAATGGACCTTAGACATATTTATTATATGTGGGTTTGCCTTATATCCATGTATAAATATGGTTTATTTAATACAATTTCAATAGGATTTTTTTTAAAGAATATGACAGTTAGAAAGTTTATCTGGAATTATAAATAGACACTAGAATGGAGCTTCCCTGAATGTGCTCCTGCGGCAGCTTGCAGCTGTCACGGGAAACATCTGCCTCTACTTCAGTCGGCCTTCATGGTGCTGTCACAGGACTCAGCACACTCATATGGAAGCAGAGTGGGGGCTGGGGGGGAGAAAAGTGGTGACTTACTCATTCTATGAATATTTGATGCAGGATCCAGCCTCTGCCCCTCCATCTCTCAGAGCCAGAGCATGGATGAGGCTAGGGGGCAGGTCCCAGGGAAGTTTTCCCAGGCCAGTTACTTCCAGACATTACTGTATAGCTGGCACTTGTTCCCACAATACGATAGAGGGAATAGCTTTGTGACACTAGCTACAAGTTTAATCATAAGTTGAGATCTGATACATCCACAAAAAAGTAGACCCTGTGATATATTTCTCTCTCTGGTTCTCAAACTTTATAACCAACAGGGGTGATAGTGGTGGAGTTTAGGAGAAAATTAATTGTAAACAAAGAGGAGGGAGAACACACCTAAGATACCTCCATCCAAAGGGAGAGCCCACCCGTTTGGGGAACATTCCAGTGTAGGTGAATTTTAAAAAGCAATGAGGGTGATAGCCCTACCAGGTGCTAAAGCATATTTTAATAATATTATATTAAATCAATGTGTGAGTGGCCAAGAGTAGGTAAATAGTGGTGAAAATAAAAACTATAGAAAAAAGATCTAGTATATATAAGAATTTAGTATATGATAAAGAATTAGGAAAACTATTACACAACAAGTGGTTCAGGAACAATGGGTTAGATATTTGGATGTGAACTCACTTAGGTATTTACTTTTTTTTAATATAACTTCCAGGCATGTTAAATAATTAAATATGAAAATAATAAACTTCACTGAAAAAAATAGATATGACTATGAAAGAAGACTTAAAATCAATGGGAAAAGCACAAGATGAATTACAAGATTTAAATTCATATAATAATGAATCTTTTGATTGTCAAAATTTATAGCTATACTAAAAGGAACATACACTCTTACATATTCAAGGGTGCTATATGCACATTGCTGATTCGTTCTCTGATGCTGATACACATACCCTCCACAAACTTACAAACACAGAAGTGTAGAGTTCTAAAATACTGTGTAATGTATATTTATTCATTCATTATGAAACACTTATTGCACAATCACTAAATGTTTGGTAAAATGTGTTGTTCTCCTCGACTCAAGGTTGGACAATGTAAATATGCTTTTTTGACCACATGGTGCTTACAATCTAAAAATACGTGTTGATATTTTTATACATTACTTTTAAGGGATTCAAAGAAAATTAAATTTAAGATTATGTAAACTCATAATCAAAAGAACAAATATGTCACCAATTCAGTCTGCTTTGTAAATTCTGATTCCTTAAGTTTTGGTGCACACACTATTCTTTTCTTGCTGCCTTCCTTGACTATTCCAAACAAAGCTAGTCATTCATTAATTCATTTCACCAATGTATATTAAGTAGTGTCTATGTGCTTTTCTAGGAACAGAAATGTGAGCATGTCTTCAACATGTTCTGAATGTAGTTACAATTTTAATATTGATTATTTCCTTTTTGGTGTTCCCACCATAATGTTTGCAGCAATAATTCAACCATTTCAAGGTGAAGTGCCTCTTTGATTCCCTGATAACAGCTCTGCACACTCTCCCTGAAATAGGTTTATAGGCTCATATACTCAACGTTTTGCCTATAATTTTTCCGGGTTCATGGATTTCCTGAAACTCTATCATGGGTCATATGAATCAGGTCAGTAATACTTGCTGTAGACTCTCTATCTTGACAGGTGCCCATAAATATTGCTTGTGTTTGTTTATACATCTGCCTTTTTTCTTCTTCTTTTTTTTAAATATTTTATAGGCTCCTCTTGGGCAGTGTGTCTTTTTGTATTTACGGTAGCTAGCAGAGTGACAGGACATGTCATATGTATTGAGTGAAAGTGGATATGTGTAAAAACATAATTCAGTAGGACCTCACATATATTTCCCTCTAACACATGCTCCATGAAAGGTGCTTATTCCTGTATAATGCACCTATACCAAGGACTGCCACCACAGACCACATCATTTAGGAAATCTCTGTTGAAAGCAACAGAAAAAAATCCTAAATAGACTTAAGATCTATTAAGATCAATTTATTGAATCATGTAAGTGAAAAGTCCAGGGATAAGCTTTCTTTCAAGCATAGCTAGATTGGGGGGGGGGTCAATAATGTCTTTCTTGCCAGGTTTATTGTCCAACTCTTTCTCCAACTTCTGATTTGTTGGCTCTGCTCACATGTAGGTGCTTCACACATGTGGCAGGATTGTATCAGCAGCCACTGTCCCACGTGCTCCAAAGTTCAAGACCATTACATATGACAAATTCTCTTCTGGAAACTCCCATAAAAGTCCTGAATTTCACTGTCATTGGACAGACTTCAGTCAAGTGCTCACTCTTGAACTAATCACAATGCCTTAGGCTTGCCTCATGTGATCCACACCTGGAGGTGCAGTTGATCCCCACCTGGCCATATGTACTGAATGCAGGACACTCAAGGAATGGCAGGCATCCACCTGTCCTCTTCCTCATCCATACCCCTTCAAAACACACAGATTTACATAAGCTGCTCCCTCCCTTCTATAAATACAGACAGCCTCTATCAATTAGGTCTATTTTATTTGCAAGTCATAGAAAATCTACTGGAAACTAATTTGAAAAAAGAAAAATGAATATATTAGCTTTTATTACTGAAATGTCAAGGAACAGAGCTGGCTTCCTGTGCATCTATATTCAGCTCAATCAATGCCAGTAAGACTCAGCCTCTCTGATTCTGTCAGCTCTGCATTCCACTGTGTTGGCTTCACTCTTAAGGTCCACATTGTGGCCTCTGGAGATCCAAGGTTAAATGCAAGTCCCCAGAATTGAGATTTCGTGCTCCTGCACAACCTTTCTTGGTCCTAGAGCCCATCCTTGAATCAATCACTATGGCCAAGAGGAAGGGTCATGCTAAAGGGCCTAGTCTGGTGCGTGTGTTTTATTCAGAAATCCAGGAGTGAAGTTAGTTTAACAGACACCACCTGGGCTGAGGAAAGATTTATCCAAAGTAAAGTAAGAATGCTATGATCACAAGAAGAAAGTAGACAGTGAGAAGAAAAGAAAAGAATAATTATTCAAATAATATAACCTTCTTTCCCATCTTGGAGTCCCAACATCGGACTCCAAGTCCAGGATCACTGAGCGATACACCACAACCTTAGATATAGATGTGGCTTCTTGGAGTCTGGCAACTATGGATAGATAATATGCCCAACCACTCCAAACACATTAATACCACGTTGTGGAAAGTGAACTACCAATTATCAAAAGAGGAGAAATTTCCACTTCTACTGTCAGAAGACAGGCTTGTTACAGCTAAGAAAGCAGAATAAAATATAAAATATATCTGCCTGACAGTGACGATGAACTACAGTATCTCCAACATTCCACGTTATTCCTCAAAAATTTGTCAATTCAGGAACAACAGTGGTGAAGTTTTATAGCTAAACTGAGAGCAGCAACTGTGGGAGTGACCAATGACAAAAAAGGAATATAATCTAGTTTATAAAAAGCTATTTTGAGGAGAAAAATTAAAGTAATCCTATTAACATTTTGACAGATAATGAAAACACACCAGAAACATGTGGCCACAAAGTGAATAAACTGTAGTCTCATATTTTATATTGATCTGGAAAAAAATTTTTAAAAAATCACAGCTTTGAAATAACCAATTAAAAATAGCAAAATTTAGAAATGATGTGGCTAAATCAAACCTGTAATGATACTATTGAATCATTTTGTAAACGTGTTCTATAAAAACTGGTTCAATTTTGTTCAAAATTAGTTGGAAATCTTTAATCCAAGTATTCAGTGAATGGAGTGCTAAGAAACTTCAGATTTTGAATAAGTGGGTGAACTGCAATTATTGAAAATAGACCTTGCAAGCAAAAAGACATTGAAAATTATCCCAACAAAAGCAAGGGAGGAACTGAATAAATCAAAGAGAGCTCAGATGGTGTACAGAATTTAATTTTCAACTTCTATAAGTGTGATTTGGAATATCTTGGATTGTGAGAAGAATTTTTGATGAACTTTCTATTTTAATTGGATAAATTTATGTTCTGACTGGAACAGAATGAAACAGAGAAGGCCTATGATTTTCCAGCATATAAATGTAAAACATTCAGAAGAATCATAAATAGAATCAATTGATTTAAAGAGATTTTTTCATGTAAAATTTTTTTCAAAGACAGATAATATGAATAGGGGCTAGAAACAGTACCTACAAAATATTTTGGTAACATATTTACACATTTAATATCTTATAAAAAGACAAGAACACCCTCCACTTAGCAGAATTTTCTGTGAGTCTACCAGGTAGCTCAAAACCCAAAAACAGTATTTTCTCAAATATATTTTTGTATACAGAGAAAATTCAATCATTTCCAAAAAAATTATTAATCATAAATTTAAAAATTGAATAAGCTAGCAGTAAATTTTATAACAAATTATAAGTAATCCTATTGGGGGAAAAAACCCTTTATTTCTGAAATATGCCAGTGACAGGCTATTACAAACATACACAGGTGTGAAATGATTTTGTGACTATTACCAAGATGAATTATTCTGTCTTTGTTATCTTTTGATGCTGAGAGCGAAATTTTAAAAATTTTTAAATTTGCTTTACTATATATATTGTAAATATTGTGTAACTTTTATTTTATTTTTTCAGATATATTATTTTTAAAAATAATTTTGAGTAGAACTTTCTATAGGTTCACCAATATAATAAAATTGAGTTATGCATGAATAAATGAATATTTCTAAAATTCATATAATTTAATTTTTTGGATGCCCTCTTTCAATTTCAAAATTATTCCAGTTTGGAAAATAAATTATATAGTCACCTTACTCATTAATTGATGATAATTATTACAATGTAGTATTGGATGATAGAGATTCATAAAGACCAATGTATGGAATGAAAGGTCTAGACACAGGAAGAGATACCTCTTATATGGGTATGTGGCTCATGACGGACATAGCATTCAGACAGTGGAAAATCTTCAATAAATATTTTGATAATTGATTTCAATAAATGGTTCTTGGGTTAATTATAATAATGTGTGATAAAATTGATGTTTGAGTCTAACCTTACAAAAAAAATCAACTGTAAGTTGATTAAAGCCAACTGTAAAAGGGAAAGTTATAAAAGCAAGAACATATAAAAATAACTTCCTTACTTCAAGATAGAAAGTAATTGTTAAGCAAGACAAAAACAGCACCCATAATTTATATTATTTATGCAGCAATGAATTATTATTATGATACATAGAAATAACTTAAATCTGTGAACAAAAGAGAGACGGCATGCACATGAGAAAGACAAAAAAAACAATAAAAATGTGCAAAAAGTAAAGTACTTTAGAAAGGAGGATATTCACATGGTTAATAAACTTAATAAAGTACTTAACTTCATTAGAAATCAGAGAAATGCCAAGGAAAATTACATTTGTAACAATGATGTGTAAACAGATTGACAAAAAATTTTAAAAATCTGACAGTACAGAGTAGAGTAAAGCAATAGGACTTCTAACACATTTATGGTAGAAATTTACCTTGCTACAAATGCTGTGAATAACAGTTTGGCCTTATCTTCTAAATTTAAAAACATGTACATCCTATATCTCAGCAACTCAGTTCTAGGCATATGTTGTAAAGAAATGTGTGCTCTTTTTACAGGATATATGTATGTGACTGCCACTTTTTTTTTTTTTGCACTAGCCTCAGAGTGAAAACAAAAAAAAATTTGGTCCATCAACACTATAGTGGATAGAGTGTGGTCTATACATAGATGGAATTCAATACATCAATGACAATGAATAAACCACAAGTACAATCCATATTTTGCATGAATCTCACAATTATAATATTGAGCTAAAGAAGCCAGTCAAAACAAAATGTGTGCTGTTTGATTCCATATGTATAAATTTCAAAAACAGGCGAAGCCACAGTATATTGTTCAGGGATGCATATAGGTGGTAAAACTGTAAAGCAACATAGAAATCTAGATAGTGAATGTCTCCAGAGGGACAAAGGGAGGGGACTCCTCACCACTCACTCACAGTCCGACATAAACTTTCTTGTATTGTCCTGAGGTGAACAGGGAGCCCAGGCTTTCCCAGCCAATATCACATCCAATTAATGAGAGTGATTGTGTAGTGGATGGGCCTGAACCCAAAAAGATCCACTGAGGCTCAATCCTAGAATCTTTAGAACTTCTGGGAAGAGAGATCAGTACACTGGTAGCCGTACTGTCACGGGAAGAAGAGAGCCAGTCTGACAATTGACCCAAAGAAAGTAAAGCAGCTAAGAAATGCGGGCAACGGAGCTGTGTCCTCAGGAATCCATGTGGACAAAATAAAACCTGTCCCTGGAAGTGGTTGTTATCTGAGTCAGTAAGTTGATTTTTTTTTTGGCATAGTTTTCATTGTTCTTTAAGGCTAAAAGATCTAATATTCCACAGGTCATCAAAATGTCACAGCCCACAATGTCATTTTCCAGTATGCACATCTCCAGTATGCTGCCTGTCACATGTGTATGTGGGGCATGATTGCTTAATCAGATAAAACACAAGTAGTTTATGCTTGAAACGCAGGAAGGCAAAGTGGGCCTGTAGCCCAAATGTTTTCCTTTAAGCCTTACTACTCCTCTGACAACTGTTACTAGTTATTTTTACCACCCATGCTAGTCTCATCATACACTACCTTTACCTTCTGTTACTTTATTAACTTGAAGCATAATTAACATAAGCCTCATATATAAAGTTTATAATGACACACTTAGATTTAAGTTTTATCTTCACAGATCACTACATTTGTGATTCATTGAAAGTTCATTCACCCAAGTTAATTAACTCAAGGTAATTGAAACATAACAGCTTCACCTGTAAAACTGGTATTAATCATAGTATTTGTTCATGAAGTTATTGTAAAGTCTATATAAAATACTTGCAGAAGCTTATACTGAAGTGCTTAAAAGTGCATATTCTGAAGCCACACAGCAGCTGGACAACAGCAGCAAACTCACAGTATTCCCGTGAGATTTAGGTAATAAGAGTGCTTAGAACAGTGTTTAACATTTAATAATTACCTAATAATTATTCACTTTTATTATTTGAAAATACTTTGGAAAGGGTCTGACACATAATAAATGCTAACAATTAATATTAAACTCTCTTATTAGTATCAAGAATAAAAGATTGCATGTCACTACTAATTCTACCATCATTAGAGAATGACAATTTACAAATAATGTTATGACAATAAATCTGACAACTTAGATAAAATTGACAAATTTCTTGGAAAACACAACTTACCAAAGCACAATAAGAAATAGAAAGTCTGAATAGTCTTATATCTGTTAAAGACATTTAACTCATAATCAGAAAATTTTCTCCAAAGGAAATTCTTGTCCCAGATGGATTCACTGTTGAATTCTACCAAATATTTAAGGAAAGAATAATACCAATATTACAAAACACTTTCAGAATATAGAGAAAGAATACTACATCCTCATTTTTTTGGCCTGTGTAACTATTACCAAAATCTAGCAATAATATTACAAGTAAAAACAAAATGAAGCTGCAGATCAAGAGCCCTCATGAACATAACAAAATACTAAAAAATCAAATAAAGCAATTTATTAAAAGTATAATCTATATGACCAAATAGATTTATCCCTGAAATGCAAGGTTCATTTAACTACTGAAAATCAATATATCAACAGAATGAAGGATTGAAAAACATATAAATATTTCAATAAATTCAGAAAAAGCATTTGACAAAATTCAACACTCATTCATAATAATGACTCTCAGAAAATTAGGACCCAAGGGAACTTCCTCAACCTGATTAAGGGTATGTGGTAGAGTGAACCGTGGCCACCCCAAAAAAAATTTCCAATTTTTAATCCCCAAAGCATATGAATGTCACCTTATTTGAAAAGTGGGTTTTTGCAGACGTAATTTTGTTAATATGATATCATCCTGGATTATGTGGGTGGGCCCAAAAAATCCAACAAGTGTCATTGTAAGATACACTCAAATGAGAAACACAGACACACACAAGAGGAGCAGGCCATATAACCATGGAGACAGGGACTGGGTAATGCAACCACAAGCCAGTAAACACCTGGAACCACCAAAATGGGGAAGAGGCAAGGAACAGAATCTACTCTAGAGACTCGGAAGGGAGCAGGGCCCTACAGTAACTTTGGTTTTAGACTTCTGGTGAGGCCCAACTGTGAGGTCATAAATTTCTGTTGTTTAAGCCGCTCAGTTTGTGATAATATGGTAATGTAGCTATAGAAAACTATTTAATAATACTGAGCATTTATGAAAATCCTACAGCTAATATCATACTTAATGAAGAACTTTTGAATAATGCAAAGTTATCTGAACTCACCACTGCCAATCAGTATTTTAGCTGGAGGTTGTAGCCAGTGCAATAATGTAAGAAATAAAATAAAAGGCAAGGAAAGAGAAAACTAAAAATATTTTATTTGCATATAATATGATTATCTATGTCAAAAAAACCTCCATAATACATACAAAAATTTATCAAGTTTGCAGGATACAAAGTCAATATAAAAATAATCAACTATATTTATATATAATATAATAGGAGCAAAGAGTTGCCAAATTAAATTCAAAAATTCCATTTATACTGACATAAAAATATAACATATGCAAGAATGAATTTAACAAAAGGCATGCAAGTTTTGTACCCTGAAAAAAAGACTCTGAAACATTGTCAAGAGAAATTAAAGAAGAACTAAACAAATGGAGATATATAATATGTTCATGGATTAGAAGACTCAAAATTGTTAATATGTCACAACCTTCAGATGTATCTATAGATTCAATGATGTATCTATAGATTCAATTTCCCAATCAAAATCTTTGTAGATTTTAAAAAGGTATTGACTTTAATTTTAAAATGAAAAAGAAAATGAAAAGGATCTAAGCTAAGAATAGATTATAAATGAAAAAATTGAGGTGTTTTAAGACTTCCTATAAAGCAATAAAAATCAAGGATAGCATGGCATTAGGGAAAAGATAAAGCAGTAGAATGGAACAGAGCAGAGATTTCAAAGTGTAAAAGAAAATACTTTCAGCAAATGGCACTAAAACAACAAAATGGAGAATAGATAAACAGATTGTATCATTTTCATATAGCAAAATACTTCTTGGCAATAAGGTAAAACTACTGATACACAAGCATAAACATGGATGGATCTAAAATACATACTGAGTCATATGCAAAAGGGCACACACTGAATGATTTCACTTACCTGAAGTTCAAGAACAATGGCAACAACAAAAAGCCTAATCTGTAGTGATAGAAATGAAATAGTGGTTCCTATAATAATGGGTAAAAGTTTACTAAAATGGAGAAAAGGGAACTTCCTAGGATGATGGAAATGATTTATATCTTGAGGTAGAAAGATGTATTATATGACAAAACTCATCAAATTTTACAATTTTTAAAAATCCACATAAAAATAGTGAAGTGGCAAAAATTTCAAATAAGACTTCAATACTCAAGGGTAGCAGAAAGGAAATATACACATAAAATAACAGGACACAGAAGTTTGGGCTCCCTGAAATAACGTGGTGGGATGTTGTAGAAAATTCTTTACATTGAATGTATCCCAAATACTTTGAAATAGAAAAATCCAGAAAAGTGAGATTGATATTTGGTGTGATTTCTTAATCAGAATATTGCTAACTTAAAATTTGTAGCTGAGAGACTTAGTTATGTCAAAAGTAACAGCCAAGAGCCTGACAAGTTGAGCTCAGCTTTAGGTAATTATACAGAATTTAAGAGACAAAAATTAGATACACCATAGGACGACTACCTTACTCATAAGACCCTTTGCAGGGTTCTTTTTTTTTTATTTCTAGGATTTACCCTATTGTCACTGAAGTCTTCTAGGAATCAGATGGTGCTATGGGCTGAATGATTTTGTCCCACCAAAATTCATATGTTGGAACCTAACCCTCGATGTGATGGTATTAGGAAGTGGGGCCTTTGGGAGGTAATTAGATTAGTGCCCTTATATAAAGGACCCCAGAGAGCTCCCACTCTCTGCCATGTGAGAGTACAGCAAGAATTCAATGGTCTGCAGTCAGAAAGGGAGCCCTCACCAGAACCCAGCCAAGCTGGCACTCTCATCTTAGACTTCTAGCCTCTAGAACTGTGAGAAATAAATTTCTATTGTTTATAAGCCACCCAGTCTATGTAATTTTGTTATAGCAACCCAAACAGAGAGAACAGATGGTAAGTTCTAAAGAGGTCAAGCCTGCCTTTTTTTAACCAGGTCCCTATATCAGGAAAAAAATCACTGGTTTAGGACCAGAGTCCTGAGCAGAGGAACCAGCAGCAGGGAGCCTACTGTTAACCCCAGGATTTCTACTCAGGGCTGAGTCAAACCAGTATCAACCCCAGCTTTTGGATGCCACATTGGTACTTCTGACGCCAACGTCACTGTGGAATCTTGTTATCTTCCATTCAAAGCTGCCTCACCCTCTTCTTTCTTCTGAATTAGTTTCAATAATTACCATAATTTAGGGGCATTCTTTAATCTCTAATGGAAGATGTTTTTTTGGTTTTTTTTAGTAAGACTTTATTTATATTTATATGGAGAGTTTGTTTTCCCAGCAGTTTTATCTAACCAGGGCTGATTTTCCAAATACCACGCTACAGCATTTTGTGCAAGGGCTGAGGTATTTTCTGCTTTCTTTGCTATACAGAAGAAAATTGACATCAGAATTCTGTCAACTCTCCGTATCAATTTGCACTGTTCAAGTGTACTGTGCATCAGTTCAGAAACAGAGGAATTTGAGGGTATGTGACCAGATATAATTCTTAATGCCAGGCTCTGAAAACTTTCCATTTATATCTGTCACTTCTGTCTGAGGCCTGTCATTTCTCTAAAAATTCAGTGGCATATTGTAACGCCAACTCAAAATTCTCCACTCCTGTTTCTGGCAGTGTATCTCCTGCAAATGTTTCCAGACTCTGGTAACACCAGGAGTTCAGCACTGTGCTAGATAGCCAACCACACAGTAGCTCTCCAGCCTACAGGGTCTCCTAAGTCGGAGAAAAGGGTTTTTTCCCACACTACTCACGGCTCCCACAGACATTCTTTCACATGGCTAGACAATGCTAATTTCTTGATACAATTTTCACTTTAAAAGTTTGGTTGTACCCCGTTTTCCACTTTTAATGGTCACCCGTGGTTCTTAGCCTTTCTCTAGTAAATTCATTCAGTGCTGCGGGGTCTGGATCTGTACCTGAAACGTATGTCTTAAAACATGCAATTCACAAAAGTTCCAATTAAGATCTCAAAGAAGTTTTCACAATGTCACTGACTTTGAGGTAGCGTATTGAGAATCGTCACAGATCTTGCCGATCTATCTCAAATTCTGATCACCTCACATCCCCAGGATTCCACAGATATGGGGAATGTCCATTCTCGATGCAATTATAAGGGAGGGTTTAATCTAAACCATACCTAGGTATTGTATCGTAGCACAAAAATCCTATGTGAAAAATCACATGCCACTGAAGACTCCCTGCTACTTTAAGATTTGGAAACATTTAGCTCTAAGTACCTCTTCTGTAGCTTTGAAAATCCAAGCTGTCTCCAGAGTTTCTCTGAACCTCTTAATCCTTCTTATTTTTGTATCTGCTCTCCTTCCAAGTGTGTGCTCAGGTTGCATTTCTGCTCAGCCTGAGCAGGTCTCAACCATCGTGCCCTTTCTACAACCATACTTTGGGTATTGTACATTCCTGAAGAGGTGAAAGTGTTCAGTGAGGGTCTGATGAGCCATGCACAGCCTTCCACTATCTACCTGGCCCCCTCCTGCTGCAACACCATCTCTGAAGCCCCCACCTACCCTCTTTCTGTGTTAAAAATGCTGGAAAGGGAGTGTGATCTGCTTTCTTGCTTCCCTGCTCCCTTTTAACCAGGTGCCTCTCCTTGTTGGTCATCCTTCTAGAATCATTGTTCATTGACACTTGTCGAGCACCAAATATGCAAGAAGTTTTGCTTGGTGAGTACTACATCAGTTTCACTCTACAATTTTTATTCTAATAAGGAAAATGTGCTCACTTCTTCCTTCACCTTCTCCCAGTTTTCCCAATCCAGTTGTTGTACTGTTGACTGAACTAGTGATGATCTTGGGTGCTCTTGCTAGATATTTCAATGGTACCATCTCCATTATCCTAGATTCCCAAGTTCTCTTCCTCACTCCCCACCCAACCCTGGCAAGGAGCTCACAACAGAGGGACCATCTCCAGACCTCACTCCCTTCCCCCACCTGCAATTCATTTTTTTCCTCTGGTGTCTGAAGAGATAGAATTATGTTGGCTCATTCCATTATAAAGTCAGGCTTTCTACATTTAATTTTGTCTTTTCTACCATTTCTAACCATTTTATTCACCCTGATTCATTCCCAATCGAAATGCTCACAGCAGCTATTCTATATTTTAATTTTTCTACTCAATCTTCTAATCCCTTTCATCAGAGGAACCAAACTCTGCATAGAACCCTCAAATAAGCTGTAATGATCCCAGCCACATATCACCCCCTTTTTTGAGTTTTCACCATTCTTATACCATCTTCAAATACGATCCCTTCTTGCCACAGTGTTCTTAGCAGTGAGGATAAATGACCTTGCTCAAGCATGGTAGGTGGTTGTATAAATTGAAAGAACCTTTCTGGAGCCCAGTTTCGTAATACATGTCAAAACATAAAATGAATATAGCATGTGATTCAACAGTGGTCATTTCTGTGAAATAATCTAAAGGAAATAATCCTAGAAGAAAAAAGTTATGTACAAGGATGTTCTTTGGAATTTTAAAAATGATAGTAACAAGTAAAGAAAAGAAAGGCACGGTCTACTTTTCTAGTAAAAGAGAATGGCTAAGTAAATTACAATTTATATATCTGCAGCAGAACCAATTTTGACCAATTTATTGCTATGCTTCAAGTCTTATGTTTTTTGTGACCCTCTGTAATAGACATTTTTCATATTTTAGACAACCACTATCCAGTCTTATTTCTGTTAATATGTTGGTTACTATGGGGAGATAGTGACTGCCTTCTTCTATAGAAACCAAAGTTTTAATCTTCATTTTCCCACATGGCATAATCAAGAGGCAGGTACATAAGACTTAGTCTTAACCAGTTTAGCGCTGTCCCCCAGGATTTTGAAACTTGAGCTAATAACAATGTATGGTTGTAGAACATTTTTATTATGGTTTAGTGCAGAACCTGACTATATCCTACACTTCTCTGCATTTATAGCTGCCTGATGTTCAAAGAGTCCTTGTGTCCCATGCCTGGACATCTGTTTCCCAAAATAACAAGGGAAACAAACCTTAGCAAAGTATGGGAACTCTTTTAGGTGTCTGATGTGTACAAACCCATTTACTCTGTACAAAACTCCATATGTAAATTGAATTATTATCCCATTTTGCAGATAAGACAACAGAATCTCAGAAAGTTTGGATGACTTGCTCAGGGTCACAAAGAATCAGAGCAAGAATTAGAAACCAGGAACTCTGGCTGCAAAATCTATACCCTTAACAATTATACTACTGCCTAATTATGCAGTCCCTTGAAAGCAAAACTTTTGCCTGAAAATTCTTACAACTTTCCCAGTTAAAGTAATACTTATGTTGTTCTATGTCCATGGCATCAGGAAATGGACAGCACAAAAGAATGCAGATTATGAAAGACTGAAGTTTGTGAATGTCAGTCTGTTTGGGTGAGGGGTACAGGGCATACGCAGTAGCTTTGGAGAACCCAGGTGACCTGCATCCAAACTGAATATAGGTTTTCTGATGAGAGGGATGTCGAGGTAAAGAAAGTCCTTGATGGAAAAGTTTGTGCCTTGATACAACCCAGTCTAAAATCCAGGAAAGCAATGGCAGGGGAAACCACAGAAATTCCACATAACGTGAGCTCAGAAAAATCACACCCTAGGTGTAATAACATATCCTAGGAATAAGACGAAACTGAAACAGGTCCCCCAACCCCCAATAAAGCTTACAACCAAGATCTGAGAATATCAAGGTAAACTGCTGGCATTTAATTGCTATGATGAATGAATGAAACCCTTTATGAAAAGATAGCATAATTCATAGATTCCACAAGGAATTGTCTAGAGTGTCCAGCATACCATTAGAAATTATTAACTGCAAAAAAAGAAGAGGAAGATTACATATTAATTGATCAAAAAGATAGTGAACAGAAGTAGATGCAGAGATGATTAAGATGTTGGAGTTAGCAGAAAGGATTTGACAATAATGCTGATAAAAACAATAAAGAAAGAAAATAGAGGAAAATAAATAGAAAAAATAGATGAAAAGATGTTTACTTTCATCTGAGAATGGGATGTATTAAAAGATGGATATCATAGGATGTCTAAGTACAATAAATGAAATTAAGAGCTCATAGGACAGTTTTAACAGCATACTGAAAACAGAAGAAGGAAAGATGAGTAAATTTGAAGGCCAATTAGTAGAAAATGTCTAAATTAAGGAAATAAGAAGGAGCAAAAAACAGAACAGGAATAAAAATCTGTAGGACATGGTGAAAAGGTCAAAATATGTGACCCTGGAGTCTCAGAAGGAGAGCATAGACAGAATGAGAAATGGGTAATTTTCCAAATCTGATGAAAAATCAAAGTTTAAAAATTCAGTAGCACCCTTCTATAAAATATGCTACTTTAAAAGAAACAATAGAAATATAAAAATATTTTGAGCTGAATGATTTTTAAATATATATATCTACACTCAGGGAATTCTCCTTAGAGGGGACTTTATAGCATTAAAACATGTGTTTGGAAAAATGAAAGTTGTATAACATTTAAACTTCCAATACAATTAGATTAAAATAAAAAAAATAGTTGAAACCAATGGAAAATAGAAAAAAAAGAATTAAAAATAAAGCAAAAAATAAATGTGATACAAAGACATGTAACAAAATGTCAAAAAAACCAAAAATATTTTGCCTGAAAATTTTTATTCAAAGTTGGGACTTCGAAAAAATTAATATTGTTACTGAAAAACAAATTATCCATACAGAAATTAATAAGACAACATTATCATAGATAAAACAGACATTAAAGAGAAAATAAGAAGATGTTACATACAGTTTTCTATTGGTAAATTTGAAAATTTGAGGAAATGGATACATTCTTTAAAAGTAAAACCTAGCCAGGTGGGGAGGCTGTCATGCTTGTAGTCCCAGCACTTTGGGAGGCCAATGTGGGAGGATCACCAGAGGCCAGGCATTTGAGACCAGCCTGAGGAACATAGTGAGACCCCACCTTTACAAAAAATTTTTTAAAAATTAGCCACATGTGGTGGCACACACCTATAGTCCCAGTTACTCAGAAAGCTGAGGTGGGAGGATCACCTGAGCCTAGGAGTTTGAGGCTGCAGTGAGCTATGACTGGGCCACCACACTCCAGCCTGGGCAACAGAGCGAGACCTTATCTCTGAACAAAAATAAAAACAAAAAACCAAAAAAAGCTAAAACCTACCAACTCTGTTAAAAGAAGAAATAAAATATCTATATACTCCAACATTTATTAAAGTGGATAATCAAAAGCCTTCCCATTAAGAAAATTCCAGGTCCAGGTGGCTTTCTGAATTCTTTCAAACATTTAGGGAATAAATAACACCAAATTTTACACAAATTTTTCAGAAAATAGTGAAAGAAAAATTATGTTCCAATTTATTTTATGGAGCCAACATAATCTTGATACAAATATCTAACCAGATTATAAGAAAAAATTACATGTTAATATCTCATATATGAACATCAAAAAATTCTAAATAAAATTTTAGAAAATGCAATCAATGCAACACATAAAAAATATAATCATGACCAAGCAGAAGTTCAGGAATTCCTGCATTATTTTAGGAAAGCAAGGTTAGTATAATATTTGAAATGAATGAATGCAAATCTTTGCATTAAAAGAGTAGAAGAGAAAAACATTTGATCACTTCAACAGATGCACAAAATAATATTTATGAATGCATAACTTACTTAGCAATACAGTAATGTAAAACCTCAGGGGCAAAATAATAATGATTATGGTAAAAACAACATCAATGACAACAAGAAAGCGTTAACCCAGTGATCAATCCTGTCTAGCAGTTACCTGGGGTTAATGTCACATCCCTGGTTATTTAGAGCTTTGATTTTAATGAGCTGTGATATTTGATTGGAGATAGTCTAAGGCTCCAGCAAGCCAGCAATTTGGATCAGACTACTGTATGAAGTCAGAAGCCCAGAAGGCTGCCACACACGTAGGAAGGGTGAGTGGACTGGGGAGTAATCTGTCGTTTCCTACTAGAAGCAAACAAGAGTCAGAAGCTGCAGGTCCTGTTCACCTTCCCGTTTCTTTTTTTATAAACTGAAGGAGGGGAGAGAGGAATGTCATGCCTGGTACCTGGAGATCGGGTTTTGTCTTATATCTACTGAAACAATTTTTTTTTGCATTTTCTAAGATATTTTTTAATCATAAGGTGAAGAAATAAATATTCTAAAAGAATTATTTTAGTCCTCTTTTCTCACCTGAATTTGCTGACATTTGTATGGGTAAGTGACAAGCGAGCAGGCACAGATTGGATTTTATAAAGAGAAAAAAAATCGAAATAGGTTAATATGTCTAAAGAATATGGAATACTGTGTGTGAACTCAGGAGAAGGGGGCTGACTAGATTGTCTGGTCACATTCAATTCCGTGCAGTTTTCATGGGTTGCAATTTGTAAACTTAGCTTCTTTTGAACTGCATTCCGAGCCCAAAGCAACTAATTTTTTCTGACCATAATGTCCCCTTATAAAAAATAAATAAATATTCACTTTAGACATGAGCTTGACTGATATCCCTGGGCCCTGCCCCTATTTTGCTGACATTATGTTTTAGACAAAACTTTTCATGTGCTCCGTTAAGTTGGCACCTACTCAGATCATCCTTCCCAATTTCCTAAATATGAGTTCCACCCTAGAGACCTCACAAAACTCTTGAATAATAACTGCTTTTTAATGATCAAGTGCATATTTTAAGGTGATCTATATTAACTTCTCCCAGAATCTATTAACTTCTTCCCCAGATTAAAACAAATACAAACATAGCCAATCCCATCTGCTTGTGATGATTTATAATGACACAGAGGATTTTTTTGTTGTTTGTTTGCTTGCTTGTTTATTTGATTTTTAGACGTTCCACCACTTCCTCTTGTACTTTTCTTTAGCAATGAGACAGGAGAAAAGAATTACGTTAGAGGACTCTAGCACCCTGTAACGGGCAGGGACGCTGCTGAGCATCTGGCCAACACGTCTCTGGAATACGGAGCGCCTGGTGCCGGTATTCCCCGACCACCTTTCTCTCCCTTCGCCATCACCTGAGGCTTTAAAAAAATAGCTCTAACAGAATCATACCCTTAAAAAAAGTAAACCTGAATATCCTTATTTCCTTAATGACGATTTTTCTTCTTGTAGCCAAAAGAGAAACAAAAATAATGAAAAGCTTGTTTTTTCAAAGAAGTTTTTAAAAATTTATGTTTAAGGTGCTTATGTCTGTGACTGTCCCATAGACCAAATATTTTCACTTGTTAGAGCAGCATTTTGATTTAGTATTTTCTAAGCAATACTCTTTGGAGAGATAACACAAGAGTGGAGGAAAATGTCCTGTGGTCGAAGAATCTTGGGAAACATGGAATATGATACCACATTCTTAGAGATGCAGATTCCAAAACTCCAAAATATCCTATTGTGAAAAAATTTACTTAACTTTATTTACACCAGCCTTCCCCAAGCTTATTTGACAAAAATATTTTAGCGGCATGTATTACTTTCTTACTATAAGAAATCCACTTGCATATTACCTGGCACTGGGCCTAATTTGGTGGTATTTACATATTTTTCATGAATGCACAGAGTAGATGATCAACTATATATATTTAATGAAAATCCAACCAACACATCATTCTTCTACTTCTACCCATTTATTTCCTGAAAGCTTTCTGTGTGAATCTAGTTAAAGCTCTAATTTTCTATTCAACATAGTGCTGGAAGTCCTGGCCAGAGCATTCAGACAAGACAGAGGAATCAGGGGTGTCCAGATGGGGGCAGAAGAGGTCAAACTTTCACTGTTCGCAGACAATATGATATTATACATAGAAAACCCCAAAGATTCAACTAAGAGATTACTGGAATTGATAAATGAATTCAGCAAAGTCTCAGGATACAAAATTAACACACACAAATCCATAACCTTCATATATGCTAATAACAATCAAGCCAAGAAACAAATTAAAGATGCAATACCTTTCACAGTAGCACCAAAGAAAATCAAATATTTAGGAACATATCTAACTAAGGAGGTCAAAGACCTATATAGAGAGAATTATGAAACACTGAGAAAAGAAATTGCAGAGGATGTAAACAGATGGAAAACACTACCATGCTCTTGCAGAATCAACATTGTAAAAATGGCTTTGCTATCTAAAGTGATTTACAGATTCAATGCAGTCCCCATCCTAATATCAACATCATTTTTTGCTGATCTAGAAAAAATAATTCTACGCTTCATGTGGAACCAGAGAAGACCCCGTCTAGCCAAAGCAATCTTAAGCAAAAAGAACAAATTGGGAGGCATCTATCTACCAGACTTCAAACTATACTACAAGGCTATAGTAACCAAAACTGCATGGTATTGGCACAAGAACAGAGACGTAGACCAATGGAACAGGACTGAGAACCCAAATGTAAAACCAACCTCATACAGTCACCTGATCTTTGACAAATTCCAGAAAAATGTACACTGGGGAAAAGATTCCCTATTCAACAAATGGTGCTGGGAAAACTGGATGGCCATATGCAGAAGACTGAAACTGGACCCAGACCTCTCACCTCTCACAAAAATCAACTCACAATGGATAACTGATCTAAACCTAAGACATGAAACCATAAGAATTCTTGAAGAAAACGTTGGAAAAACTCTTATGGACATTGGCCTAGGCAAAGAATTTATGAAGAAGACCCCCAAAGCAATCACAGCAGCAATAAAAATAAATACATGGGACCTGATCAAATTAAAAAGCTTCTGCACAGCCAAGGAAACTATCACTATAGTGAACAGACAACCTACAGAATGGGAGAAAATATTTGCATGCTACACATCTGATAAAGGACTGATAACCAGAATCTATACAGAACTTAGGAAAATCAACAAGAAAAAATCAAACAACCCTATTAAAAAATGGGCAAAGGACATGAACAGAAACTTTTCAAAAGAAGATAAAATAATGGCCCACAAACATATAAAAAATTGCTCACCTTCTCTAATCATCAGGGAAATGCAAATCAAAACCACAGTGAGATATCACTTAACTCCAGTGAGATTGGCTCATATCAAAAAATCCCCAAACAACAAATGTTGGCGGGGATGCGGACAGATAGGAACACTCATACACTGCTGGTGGGACTGCAAATTAGTACAACCTCTTTGGAAAGTAATATGGAGATAACTCAAAGAATTAAAAGTAGAACTACCATTTGACCCAGGAATCCCACTACTGGGTATTTATCCAAAGGAAAAAAAGACATTTTATAATAAAGACATCTGCTCACGAATGTTCATAGCAGCACAATTCACAATTGCAAAGATGTGGAAACAACCCAGGTGCCCATCAATACACGAGTGGATCAATAAAATGTGGTATATGTACACCATGGGGTATTACTCAGCAATAAGGAACAATAGTGAATTAACACATCTGGTATTATCCTGGTTGGAGCTAGAGCCCATTCTTCGAAGCGAAGTGTCACAGGATTGGAAAAACAAGCACCACTGGTACTCACCATCAAACTGGTACTAACTGATGAACACGTACATCACACAGGGCAATAACACTCATCTGAGGGCGGGCGGGCGGGAGGGGGGTGGAAGGGATGGGAAAAACTCTCACTGAATGGATGTGGGGAGCACAGTTTGGGGGATGACCACGATTGTAGCTTTGACACGGGCAGTGCATGGGCAATATACATAACCAAAGTGTTGTACCCCCATGATATTCTGAAATAAAAAAAAAAGAAATTACCACAAAAAAAATTAAATAAATAAATAAATAAAAGTCTAATAAAATCTTTTGTTCTGTTGCAAACTGGTATCTGCTGCCATGCTTATTACACTTTGCTGTATAAAATAGCAGTTCCTGTATATTTTTTCCCTTTTTCAGACATAAATGAAGATATCCCATGCATGACACACTTCCCTGATATACCCAGATTTACTGTATCCAAAATTGCTAATTTTGTTGGTAAATCAATCTATAATGTTTTGCCACAAATGCTAACAGTATTCATCCAAATTAACTAACCATATATTTCAATTATCTTATGCACATGTTCCTATGTTGTGTAAACCATACTTTTTCTGTCATTCAAAAATACAACTCCAAATGCAAGTGAGTGAAAATGCTGTGATTTGATTAAAAACTTACATCTGTTTTAATATTTATTGAAAAGCAAATAATTCCCAGTATTCAATACTGAAATTTTTTATCACCTATGTGGCAGTGACTATGTTTTGATTTTACTTTTTGTCTTTTACTTTTCTTCCTTCATGTCCATTGTATAATGAGCAACTCTCTACTCGTTAACTAAGGGAAGGGAATTTTCATCAACACGTTGAACCAATAACTAAGAAACATATTTTACTTCATTTCCACACTCCCCTGGCCCCTAGTTCTTTGCAATGTGTGAAACCCATTAGCTATATCCCAATGTGAGAGGGGAAATTTTAAACATATTGTGTCTGAGCAGAATAAAATCTTTGAATTAAATATTAAGATGAATAATAGAAAAAACTTGTCTTCTGCACAGTTGAAATTATCTACTGAAATTTTTATCTTCTCCACACATCAAGATCTGATCAAGACACACAAGTAGGTTCTGACTCACTGCTAGGAAAAGCTGTTCTAGAAGGAAACAACAGCCATCAACACCTGAACCTCAAGATTCTCTTTTATTAAAATACCTGCTTCAGTTGCTGTGTTCTGCCTTCTTAGTGGAATTGTCCAATTTAGAGTGTCTCATAGTGAGATTGCAATGACAAATATATACATGAATTAAGGTTGGTCATGTCTATACACATACATGCTGGTTTAAGAGGGCTTTTCTTTTTTAATTAGATTCAATAAAACTGAAAATTTTTTTTGTCAGGGCTCTAAATAGCTTGCTTGACCAAACTCAGTTTTGAAGGACTACTTATGCTATGTCTATGTTATGAGTAAGATCAATTACTGAGTTAGAGAGAACAATTGATTCACTGGAAAAAAGACGAATCATTAGTGAATGATAGGCCAGGCTTTTATGGCCATTGAAGGTGGTCCGGATGACTGGGCAGGCGGGACTTAAAGCAGGGTATGGAGGGTGGTAGGTTCCTGGAAAAGCTCCTGAAATAGAAGGTGGAGTAGATTGTAACCCATTTTAACAAGTTGATTGTTTAAATAATAAAACATGTGGGGTACATACTATTTATTACAGGAGTACTTGTGGAATATATCACTGTCAATTTTATTCATTAGTCAATATTTGAATGTCTGCTTTAGGGAAGGCACTGTGATTTTCCTGGATATAAAAAGACTAATATGATTTTGTGCTTTATGTTAAGAAGCTTCCATCCTATTAGGGAATACATACACAGAAATAATTAATAATAAGTATTTGTACATATCCACATTATTCAAAGAGTTATTCCAAATAAGTAGGGAGTAGAAAAATGATGCAATGGCAAATGTTGGGAAATATAGATGGCCTTCAAAGATAAATTTGTGTTTAACCTCACTAATAAATAAGAAAATAAAATATTAAAAGAAAGGAGTCAAGGCAGAAATTATTAATAAATTATTAATAAAAAATTTGATTATCAAAGACACCATTAAGAAAATGGAAAGGTAAGCCACAGACTGGAAAAAATACTTAAAATTAATGTTAATTAATTGAAAATAATATTAATAGATTCACTCCATCCTTCTTAAGTTTACTGTTTGCATGTTATAGATTTTCTCAGTCTTTCATATTCAAAATATCTATGCCTGTGTAAATAAAGTGCACATCATATAGACAGTAGGAGAAGCAATTCTTACCTTTTATCCACTCTGGGAATCTGTGCCTTTTAATTTGAATGCTAAATACATTTACATTGAAGTGAAACTCAGTGGAAATCAAGTAGGGAGGAGGGGGGAGGAGGCGATGGGCGAAAACCCACCTAACGGGTACGATGAACACTATCTGGGTGACGGGCACACTTGTAGTCCTGACTCAAGCAGTACAAAAGTGATCCGTGCAACCAAAAACATTTGTACCCCTGTAATATTATACTTTGAAATAAAAAAATACATTCACATTTAAAATGATTATTGGTATGTCTGGGCTTTAACACATTATTGTGCTATTTACTTCTTATTTGTCTCATCTGTTTTTGTTCCCTGTTGTGCTTGTCTGATTTCTTTTGGGCTAATCAAGTACCTTGTAGGATTTCATTTTAATTCCTCATTTAGCTTTTTAGCTCACCCTTTTAAAAATGTTTCAGTGGTTGCTGTAAAGATTATATTATGCTTTAACTTAGATTTAATGTGAATACTGTACCACATTATGTAAAATATAGGAATCTTATACCAGTATGGTTCCATTTACACCTCATTTACTTTGTGCTGTTTTTGTCATTTATATATGTGAATCATATATATATCATATAATCATACACAAATTTATATCACATATACATGTATAAAAAATCTCTACATTCCTTATAAACCCCTCAATGTACTGTTATAGTATTTTTAAACTAATACATTTCTTTCAAAAATTAAGATTAGAAAAATACAGTATTTTATATTTCTCACGTATTTACTTTTCCCCATGTTCTTCATTCCTTCCTGCTGATCTAGGTTTTTGTCTGGCAGTATTTGTTTTCAGCTAAGGAAAAACTTTCTTAGCATTTTTTGTAGTGAGGTTAGCTGTCAACAAATTTTTCTAGTATTCATTTATCTGAAAATCTTTTAATTTCAATTCGTTATTTAAAGTAAACTTTGTAAATTATACTTTACATAAAATCAAAAAATTCTAAATATATAATCAGATAAATGTTGACAAATGTGTGCAACCATGAAACCACCACATCATTCAAGATATAGACTATTTCTATCACTGCAGGATGTTCCTTGCACCCCTTGAATTCAATCCCAGTTTACCTCCCAGTCAAACAATTTATCTGATTTGTATCACTATATATTATCTTCCATGTTCTAGACTTCACATAAATGGAATCATGAAGCACATAATCTTTGTGTCTAGCTTCTTTCACATGACATTTTTGAGATTGATCAATGTTTCATAAATCAGCATTTCATTACACTTTCTTAATGAGGAGTATTTCATTTTAAAAATATATCATAATTTGTGTATTCATTCACTCATGGAAGGATATTTGGATTATTTTTATTTGGGACTATGTTGAATAAAGTAGAACATGTGTGTATAAGTCTTTTGTGGAAGTATATTTTTATTTCCTTTAGAAAAATACCTGGGAATGGAATTTCTGGGTCCTACGATAAGTACATGCTTAACTTTAAAGAAACTATAGTAAAATTCACCAAAGTTGTGGTACCATTTTATATGACTGTTAGCAAAATATGAGAGTCTACTTGCTTCACATTCTGGCCAATATTCTTTTTTGTTGTTTTTGAGCTGTCACCCCAGGTAGAGTGCAGTGGCGTCATCCCAGCTCACTGCAACCTCCAATTCCTAGGCTCAAGTGACCCTCCTGCCTCAGCCTCCCGAGTAGCTGGGACTAATTTTTCTATTTTTAGTAGAGACAGGGTCTTGCTCTTGCTCAGGCTGGTCTCCAACTCCTGAGCTCAAGCGATCCTCCCGCCTCAGCCTCCCAGAGTGCTGGGATTACATACGTGAGCCACCATGCCGGGCCCAATATTCTTTTAACTGCACTCATTCCAGTGGTTGTGAAATAGTACCATGTCATTGTGGTTCCATTTTGCATTTCCCTAATACTGACGTATTTGAACAACTGTTCTTGTGCTTGTTGAGTATTCCCATGTCTTTTTTGTATGGTGTCCAAACAAGACTTCTGCTCATTGCCTTTGTGTAGATTTTATGTTCTTGATATTGAGTTGTAAGAGGTGGTTACATATTCTGAAAATAAATTCTTTACCAAGTGAATGCTTTGCAAATATTTTCCTGTAGTCTGCAACTGGAATTTTCATTTTCTTAATGGTGTCTTTGAAGAGCAAAGTTTAAAATTTTGATGAAGTCTAGTTCATCTATATTTTTTCTTTTAAGATTAGTAGAATTTTGTTTCTAAGAGAGTTTTGACACCTCAAGGATGCAAAGATTTTCTGTTTTCCTAGAAATTTTTGTTTATATCTCTAATACATGTCAAATGAATTTTGTGTATGGCGTAAGGTAGAAGTCAAGGTTAGTTTCTCCTTCACATGAGTATCTAGTTGTTGCAGGGCCACTTGTTTGAATGACTGTCTTCTCATTGAAATTATGTCAACACTATTTCTGAATATCAACTGACTATTAAGTCTAATTCTGGATGCTTTAGTTTGTGCCAATTATCCATATGTATATATTTACACCAATACCAAACTGTCTTGTATACTATAGCTTTATAGTAAGTTTTGAAGTCAGGTAATACAGATTATCTAAATTTATTCTTTTCAAAATATTTTTGACCATTTTACTCCTTTCCCTTTCCACATATTATAAAGTCAAATTGTCAATTTCTACCACAAAGGTAATTCCTAAGATTTTGATTAAGATGTTTCTATCTAAAGAGTAACCTGGGGATAATGGACTTATTACTATTATGCCTTCTAGTCCACAGTCATATTATATCTACTTGTTTAAGTCTTATTTAATTTCTCTCAACAATATTTGGCAGGTTGTTTGTTAAACTTATTTCTAAGTTTTTAAATGCACTATACTTTTGGAAATAAAATCTCATAAAATGCAATTTTCTAGATTTTTACTGTCAGTATATAGAAATATGACTGATTTTTGTATATTGACTTTGTATCCTTTAATCTCGCTAATCTAATCTAATTCTAGTAGTTTGGGATAGAATCTTTTTTATCTTCAATGTAGATAATAATTCATGTAGCTACCATATGACAGATTATAATGTTAAATCATGAAAAGAACTCATCCTGGGAGCCTCTATTTTCTTTCTTTTCCAAAAAAAAGAAAAGAAAAGAAAAGAAAATTAGGCTCAAAAGTGTTAAGTGACTTCCCTGAGGCCCCTCACTCACAGATGCCAGAGTTGGGATTCAAACCCCAGAGCCACAGCTGCTTGCACTGCACTGCTCCCACCTGCTCCATCCTCTGGACATCTCAGCATGGGAGCTGAAAACAAGAAGGTACTGTCACCTGGTTCAGCCTCAGCTGGAAATGGTGTGGCAACTCAAATTTTTAGCCTCTCTGTGCACATCCACCAAAGACCACAAAGACCACCTGGGACAATTTTTTTTTAATTTATTTTTTTAATTTCAGAATATCATGGGCGTACAACACTTTGGCCATACACATTGCCCCTGTTCTGCCCGTGTCAGAGCCACACACCTGGGCTATTGATTCTATGGTTACAAATAAATTGTAGGTGAATTTGCAGATACAGAATCCACAAATAATGAGGATAGACTGTATTTAACTCCTAAATCCAGATAAGAGCACTTAAAAATAAGTAAAGGTAGAGATAAGAAGAAATTCAGGTACTGAGTCTTGAGGTGTGCCAACACACGCTCACACCAAACTGCGGGGAGAGGGGAGGATTAGGGGAAGGGAGAACTGTCTCCAGCACAGTCATCTGTGAAAAGCCACCAGTGAGTTATAAGGAATACAAGAAGAGTGTCTTAGAAGCTAAATGAAGAGAATTTCAGGAAATGACCAAAGTGAGCAAATGAAGGGAAAACAAATTTTGACCACATGGAGCTTGTTGATAATCTTGCCAATAGTAGTTTCAGTGATTGAGGTAAGAGTAGATTAATATTCCAGCTCTCTATGTCTACCTAACAAAACTACCCCAAATTGGTGGCATAAAACAAGATTTTTTTTAATGCTCATGATTTGATGATCCAGAAATTTGGTTTGGACACATCAGGGACAACTTGACTGTGTGCCATGTGTGCAGCTTAGTTGGTCGGGTTCTAATGATTGGACATGGCTAGGAGCTTGGCTGGGCCACATGTTTGGACTTTGATTCTCTCTCCCTGGCATTTGCTGGAGCCGGATTGTCCAAGGTGTCTCCCGCACCACGTTAGCATGGAGGCTGCTGTGGCCGGGAGAGCTTGGCAGTGGCTGGAATTGCTCTTGCTCTCCTTGTGTCTGCACTGGGCTTCCTCACAGCATGGCCGTCTCAGGACAGCTGGACTTTCTCCATGGCAGCTGCTTGCCCTGTTCCTTATCCAAGGAGATGAAGACAGAAACTGAAATGCTCCTTAGGATGCAGCCCCAGAAGTCACATACACAGTCTGGAATGTAGGGATAAGAGACAACTGGAAAAACAAAGCCATTGTGGGTAAGAGTAGATGAGACTTAGTGTACAAATGGAGAGGATGCAATTAGCTTGCAGCTTAGCAGGTTTGTTCATTGTCGCAGGAGGGAAGGTAGAGCGCATGGTCACCATGTCGTTAAGGTGGGAATTTAGTAATAGGACAAAAGAAATTTCTTTCCTATTTGATTTTATTTTCTCAGATTAGAAGGAAAGTCAATAGTTGTAATGGGGGTTAGCAGGATTGAGTTAGAAGAATATGGGACGTGTTCTGGTGACTAGTTTTGTAATTATGTGAAATATCCAACAACATGAAATAGCAGGCCTTCAAAAGATATTTGTCTTCATTATCAAATCCACTTCTTTTTCTTTATTGCCAATACCAACTCTAGCTCTTCCTGTCTAAGTAGATTTTCAGAATAGAGGTAATATATTCTATTTCAATATACTCTATGGGGGTAATATACATTTCCCCCATTTCCAGATCTAAATTTCTAACTAATATAGTGAGAATTAATTTGCGAGGATTAAGACAAATGAACAAGAATGATTGGATTTTGTTTTTAAAAATTCTTTACATCTAATTAAATTCCAATGTGACACCTCACACCACTGAGCTGGTGGGAGATCCAAGCTCTTTCATTTTAGGAAAACCTTATTGTAACCTAAGGTCGCATAACCTAACATACTTACAATGTTATCTATTACACGGTATGGTCTGCCCGTTGTTACTCCCTTATGTTGCCTTCTAGAATCTTCATTACTCAAGGAGTCCTTTAAAGACAGTTCTGCTGCTCCTCGCATCATGGAAATCTACCAAAACCTGGTGCTTCAGGGATGTGTGTAGAGCTTTTCAAAGTGCAGCGTGTTCTGTCCCCTACTTCCCTGAGGTCTTTCCACTTACTGAGACGAAGCCAGGAAGCAGAGTGAGATTTTCTCTTCTTAAGGACCTAATAAGACCATCCCCTTGAAAAGTCTGTACCTCATCCCATCTCTGTATCCAGTTCTGCCCTGGACAGTGAGTTCTCCTTGCTCCACCCCAACCAGAGGGTCCTGGAGGATGGCCTTCCTATTACGTCACTTTTCTGGATTAAGCATTATTCTGTTTCTCATATTTATTTGCTCATTAGTTTCTTTGCTAGACCTCATGTTGGAACAACAGCACAGTTATCTGAAGTACCAGTCCATTGAAACCCATTTACTATTGGGAGAATATTTTATATCTATAGAGGCCCACAAAAGAACCACTCCATCTCACAAACTGTGTAAAGAAAGGCACAGAATGGGTTATCTGAAATAGTTGACCAGTTGAATTCAGTGTTTATTGTGTTAGGTGTTGTGATCAGTTATATACCATTTTGTATGTTGTATTGCCACATGATGGTACCAAAATTAAATACATGCCTTACAGTTCACAAAGTCATTTAGGAAACGTTATTTACTCCTAAAAATATTCTGTAAGGACAAATATTAGTTTTCCCATTTTCTTCTTTTTCTTTATATCTTTTAGTAGGTAAAAAAAAAAATTGAGCCCTTGAAAATTTTTGAAATATGCTGGATTATGTAGGAGGTAATAATTCCTGAAGGACTGACTCAAATCTAGTTCCTCTGTCCCCAGGGGAAAAAAATTTATGTTTCCACCACAATCACATTTAAGGCTATTCTTGAAATAGAGTACAATTTATGACTTTAGATTCACAACTGAATTTGCAAAAAGGAGGAAAGGGCAACATTTACCCCTGGCTTCATGCCCCACCGTGTGCTTCTCTGCTCGCACGGATGGAGGCAGTGACTCTAGTGTTAAACTGTACTGCACGGGAGGATGATAACTGTAAGTTTATTTCATATTAGCATTCATTTTATAGATTCTCCCCTCCGACTAGAAATACCGCTTCAACTCTACTCACCATGGCAACAAAACAGCTGAAGATTCTTACAGCTTGCCTAGTGAAGAAAAATACTTGAAAATATCCTTTGATGCTAAAATTGGTTTTGTTTTCACAGTACCACATGAAGAAACTGAAGGAAGAGGGATCTCACCATGCATCTCAAAAGATGGATTCACCCTGCAGGAGCACTGAGGGTGCACCAGAAAGAGAAGAAGAATGAAAGAACAAAAGGACAGAAGGAAAAAAGAAAGGCAGGAGGGCAGGGCACAGCAAGCTTATGCCCTGTGAGACACATTTAGCCACATAGGTGCTCCCGCAAGTCATTCCTCATTTATCTCCCTGCACTCGCTTTGCTGTTGGGTACTTCCTGTTTATCTGGCTGCCCCTCACAACTGGATTGTGATTTCCTCGAGGGCAATGACCAGGCCTTATTCATCTTTGAACCCCATTGTTCTTTTTAAGCGTGTGTTGGACAAAAGAATAAATTAAGATTTTTATTGAGGAATCAAAAAATATAGAAACTAAATAATGGTTAACTTCAAACAACTTTAGAAATCTTGGCATGAAAGGAATTGTAAGAATAGAATTTTTCTTGAACATATTATTTCCGGGAAAACATCTTAACCAGTCCATTTTCCTCTTTCCCCCAGGATTGGTTGCAAATTCTTCTGTCAAAGGGTATTTGTGGAGGGAGTTAATACCAGCTGGAATTAAACTAAGCACATTTGGAAAGGTAAATGTGTTGACAAATAGGTTAGGTAAAGGATTACAAAGTCATATTGAAATGATTGTATTTATTTTTATCATAGACCTTGTTTGTATATATAACTGAGATTTGATTACATATCTTAAAGAATGGGTAAGTGGCAGATTACTGTTTCTTGTGAAGGAGAAAGGGTTTCCTGGGAACTTAGTTTTTAGAGTCTGATGACCATGTTAATGTTATTCTGTTCTTGGCCCTCAGTCATCACAAATAACAGTCTGCATTTGGGCAGAGGTACATCAGTGACATACTGTTACATGCTTACCAATCAGCCCTCCAGGAGAAAAAAATAAAGCCCACATTTATAGTATTTGCCAGTTTCCATGATGTAAATACTCGCACCATGACCAAATTCAAGATATCAACACAACATAATTTAATGCATAGTTGGGAACAAATGTACAGTGGTACATCATGTTGTAGTAATGCCATCATATAGATACGATAGATGTAAATAATCTCAAGAGCATAGAAAGTAGTAAAATTAGGAAGTGATGAGTCTTGAGTATTTATTTTTATTTTAATATAATTAAAGTTTAAGATCGTATAATTTAATTTGTAATAAAGACTGTGTTTAAAAACTTTAGCAATAATCTCTCCCATGTAGATAAGAGCCAGCTCCAGCACACCACGGAATATTGGCTCTGTAGTTTTGCCTTAGATTATAGTGAGAGGGGCATGTTGTGGCATTGTTTAACACAGCACCTCTTGGCCTGAGTAAAGAGGTACGTGGTCTTTCCCTCATTGTACAATGGTGGCACAGACACACAGCACCAGGTGTGTTACACACTGTAACTATAGAACAAGGGTTACTGAGGAAACACAAACACAGAAAAGTAGCCGAGTGCCATGTTCCCGTGTTCTCTCGCCATTTTTCAGGGAGGCAGCTTGTGTTGGGCAGAGCTTACCACACCAAGGAAGAACACCAATAGAAAGATCCAACCCTCCACATTACTCTGCATATTATAGAGAAAGGAGGGCAGAGAACATGCAGTCTACCGCGTAACAATGGCTGCTTTCTGCTAAGAATATAACCTCATCTGAAAATAAGAGTTTCTGAAGGTGTTCTTCCATTGAATCCACTTGCACATGCAGAGCCAGATTCTCACTAGAAGGGGAGGAGGAAATGAGGATCCAGGGCATTCCAGATGTGTTTTTCTTCACCCCACACCAACTTACATGATTCCCAAAATGAAATAAATGAGATCATGCAATGTAGTTGTTTCTTCTCTCAGGCTAAATTTTAGTTTTCCCAAGTCATCCAATTTTCTTGCATGGTGTAGACAGATCCCAGAAGATATTGGGTCTCCTTATGAGGTAGGTAGTAAGATTAAGGTTTTCTTGTGAGTTCTGACTGTTGAAGGGAAGGGTGACTTCCCAGGCAAAGCGGTGCCATTGATGGCCTGGCCAGAAGATGGAAAGAGGGAGCACAGGTAACTGAGAGAGGGTTGTGGAAGCAGTAGGAACTCAGGTGAGCAACAGCAGCTTTGGGAGACGGCCAGCCTTCCTCGAACTGAAAGGAAATGGCCTACCTGCTTTTCCAGCTACAGTCTTTAGCAAAATTTCCAGCACAATGTCTGGGAAGTGACTTTAGCCAACTACTCTAGAGAGAAGATCAGTTGGAAAGTACAGAACGCAGTGATGAACAGAAGACCCCTGGTCTTCCGCTGCTACATGACAACAAGCCCCTCACCACTGGGCTCTAGCTTGGGTAGAGGAAGGAGGAAGAGGCGGATGTCAGAGGCTGAACATTCTTCCTGAAGAGCATCAAGCGATTCCTCAAAGGACTGTTTAAATTATCCCATGAGTTTAATACACTGCGTTTAAATTATATTTTTCTACTTCCCAGAGCTACAAGGGAATAGGAGAGAAGGGAAGCAGCTAAATTTTCCTTGCACAGTTGTTTATGGTATTGATAAATCCATAGCTTTTCTACAAAATATTCTTAGCAATCCAAGGCAAGTTCCCATGTGAGGGTAGTACCAGTCTTAGTCCATCCACTTAGGTGTTCGAGACATATTTCCCCCATTATATTCATATTTCCCCCATTATATTCATATTTCAATTTATTATATAAGCATTCTTTAATTACTGGTGAAAAACCAATTAATATATCAAAATCTGTCTCCCCCTATTTATCTTCCAGTTGTACAAAGAAAATGAAATTCACAAACACACACAAAAAAACATTAAATGATTTCCTTAATCATCGGTCAAATGGTCAAACGGTCACTGGGTAATGAAAGTAGTACATACCCCAAGTCTCCCAGTGCCTACCGAAGTGTCATTTCCATTTACTAAAAACACTGGCTGGGCTGCTACCCATTTGTTCCAAGCCTGGGAGCCTAGTTCTTTTAGAGAATTCTCAGCCAAAGTTCACAGGAAACTCTCTGCCTATCTTCAGTTAGCTCCTCATTTATTTAATTAGTACTTTGTATAACACTTTAAATGCAAGATTTAGAATGACCAAGATTAAATGTCAGAAAAAGAAACGTTTTTCATCAAAGTGTCTTCCATTTCTACACATACAAAAAATGTTAATAAATAATCCAGATATCTTACCTGCACTAATTTCATGGCTTTCTGCTGGTAAAAAGCCCCTGGAACCAAAAGGTCTTTCAGGTTGCTGGTGTTTGACAGCTCTCCCTAATTCTTCTAAGGTTATTTGTCTGTTTGGAATTTCTATATCTCCATTGATTAGTTTTGGTGATTTTTAGATAACTATGAAATCATGCATGTCACCCATGTTTTCAAAATTATTTGCTTAGTGTTGAACAAAAAGTGTCATGAATGTAAATCTCTGCATCTGTGGTTAGTTTGCCCTTATTGTGTCTTGTTTTGAATAGTTGTGTTTTTCCTCCCCACTGTTTTTTGACAAAATTAGCTAATGATCTGTGGACTTTATTGTATATTCTTTTTCCTTCAAAAATCAAGCTCTTGGATATATTTCTTTTGACAATTTTATCAATTGCTGTCTTTTTGAAATTGATTCTTACCTTTTGTTCTTTTTAGTTTTATTTTTTCTATTTTTGTATTATTTTATTATTATTTTTCTAACTCCTTGAGTTTGATGTTTGGGTAATTATTTCTTCTTAATTGAGAATGCAATTATTTATGGCTATAACTTTTTTCTTGAGTGTGGTTTTGGCTCCATCTAATGTAATATAATATTGTATTAAAATTATCTTGGAGATATTATGCAATAATAGTTTTTTCCTCACCACCACTACCCCTCCCTGCTCCAGCTTTAACCAAGTCGTTTAAAGAGAATTTTCAATTTTTAGATAGGATATTTTATTTTCTAGTTTTTCTTCATTTATTGTTATTATATTTTGATTAAAAATAATGCCTTTCCTTCTATTATGGATAATTTGAGGTTTTCTTTGTCAATTTTTGCAGCTATTTCAGGATGAATGACCACTTTGCTGACAAGAGTCAATATAGGTAAGAATTGCCGAAAATAACACAAAGTCTCTATAAGGCCAGATCAACCACTGTTTAATTATCTAAAGGACACAGCTGTATAAACACAATACTGGTAGGTAGCAAAAAGATCAGCAATATTTTCACAGACACAGTGAACGTTTGGCCCTAAAATTTCTCACCAGAGAAAGCAAAGCCGCAGGTGATGACATGCAAGTGAACAGAGGTCATGTTAGAATTCCTTAAAGTATAAGAACTTCCCCCTAGATCCAGTTTGGTATATATTAGGCTTTAGAAATCCTGCTAGTAGTGAAATCTGAATCCATGCCAGAGAACATCTCACCTGGACCAGGTGTGCTTCATCAATCTCTGAGCTACCCTGTGCAATTTATCACTGCAGGGAAACATTGACCTCAGACATAAAAATGAGGATTCATCACCTACAGACTTGGGTTGTTCAATCTGCCCTGAGTCAATTCCTGAATGTAGTGTCTGAGAACCAGGATGGGGACAATTCTCCAAACAGCTACAAGAGTAATGTGTAAAATGCCTTAGACCAGCTGTAGCAGTCCTTGTGTTGGGCCTATGGTCACTTAACACAAAGGCATGTTCTCTGTTTTCATAGTTAGAATTTATTACATTGAGTAGATCTTTTTATTCATTAAATTATCTAGGTCTTATTTATCATTATTTTGTCCACATCCGATGCCACAAGCAAGATATGAATCAACTTGCCTAGTACATTACATTGTTTCTATTTATCCTTGCATTGCCTGTTGTTTTGTTTATGAATGTTTGTGATATTTTATTACATGCATAGATATTCATAACTACAAGATTTTTGTTGTGGATTGCACACTTAATCAGTATAAATTGTCCTTCTTTGTGTCCTATAGTGTTTAATAATTCAAAATTCAACACTGATTGGTATTATGACTTCTGATTTCAATTTGTGTCGGGCATGCTTTGCCCGTCTGACTATTCTGAGTCATTTTTTGTTTTAGTGACTTACATACAATATACAGTTGTATTTTATACTGTAATTCCATCTGGGAATGTTATTCATTTAGTAGATGAGTTGAAATAATTAAAGTCTCTTGATACGGTAAATGTGGTTGTTCTTGGTTTTGCAATCATATTTTGTTATTATATTTCTGTTTTTATTTTTTAACTACTTTTTGACTTATTGTCTGTGTCATTGTTTGTGTGTGTTAGCATTGTGTTTTCCTTCTGATCATTTGGAAGATTTGAACTCTTATTCTATTGGCCAATTTTATAGCTAAAACTTTGTTATGTATCCTATAATTTTACTTTTCTCTGACATAAATCAATTAATTAGGTAAAGTCAGAAACAAATACCAGAGATATCTTATAAATAAATTCAGAATTAATAAATGATGTTACTAAATAGTAATCATGTAGAGACATTCAGTTATTTTAGTTATGAAGCTTTCTGCCTACAGGATTATTTTTTCTACATTACAGATTTTGCTGGTACCCCAGCACACATGTATGTTTTTGTGGATGTTTCTCTAATCAGTTCTCAAGTAGACAAGGGAACTGGAGGTCATGAGTGGGGCTTCACTGAATTTTGATATCATGGAACATGGTAGGTCTGAATGAAAACAAGTCACAGTGCGATTGGCATAATTTAATTTTGCTTCTTTTGCTGATGGAAGCCTTCTTCCTACGACTGAGGTTTCTCTCCATTCCTGGCTTTCGCTTTCTCTCCCTCACATTATCCACGACAAATCTAGAGCTTATGTAGCTTGTGTTCCGTTTCCTTCTTGCTTGCCTCCACACCCTGACCTTCTGTTAGTTTATTAAGGTATGGTGCCCATCACATTTCAGCTCTATTTTATAAAGATAGAGTAATGAAAACTGTAGTAACTGAAGAGGAAGTAGAGCATCATAAACACCCAGAACATGCTCAGGATCAACATTTGATTCTCAAACAATTATTACTGTAGAGGCATTTCATCTTATGAAGCACCCTAGGGGCATCAAAGGTTTCTAAAATTTTATACATATAAATTCAAGGAGAAAGAGCTGAGCACAAGCACAAATGATATATATTTTTCTAAATATCTAAGTGAAGAACAAAAGATGACTATCGAGCTTTTTCAATTATTACTTTAGAATACTTAGTAAAGCATTGCTTAATTAGAAGAAAAGTATGTACTTATATGACAAATAATTTTTCACAATAAATTTTTATTCATTTATTCATTCACTGATTCATTCAATATAGATATTCTAAGGGATGTGTCATAAATCTGAATATGACATAGCCTTTTAAATACTTTTATAATTTTAATAATAAACATAATTCATGTACTTACAGAAAATATGTCAGAATCCTGGGTTTCAGCACCAAAGTTGCCAGGGTGGGATCCTGCCCTCGGTTCTTGGTGTGCTCTTGGCTGAAGAATGACCAGACACACCAAAGTGTCAAGTCCAGACTATTACCCTAGTCCTCTGAGTCCTTTCTTGGAAAAATTACCAGCAAGGCCAATGTGACTGAGTAGCCTCAGGCAGGGAGCAGTTTCACAAGAGCAGCTCTTTATCATAGAATAAAACGTGTCTGTCTCCGCAAGTAGAGAGACAGACCGACAGACCAACTCACTCACTCACTCATTCACCCACTCACTTTCTACTGACCTATCAGATTGTTTCCTTTTATTAGCCCAGTCTAGAGGCAGACTCTTGGGAGGTGTAGGATGTTATCAAATGATCAACAGGTGCCCTCAAAATCCATCTGCTTGTATACGAGCTCCTTCTAAGAAAGCCCACCTGGTGGGGTAGCGATGAATCATAAAGCAGATTCAAGCTAATGGCATATTAATTACCCTTAGGTTACTGTAGGTCACTTTCCAAATCTTATTATGCCTGGGCTGGAGAATTCCTAGATTGATAAAGTATCCCCCCCTTCCCCAGGTGTAGCAGTTGCTTGGTATAGGATTAAGGGTGGGGCAGCACCAAAATGGAGTGCCCACCCCATCGTTCTTCCCAGGTGGAGCAATAGCCTGAAACAGCACTACAATGGGGAACCCTTGCCCCAAGGATGAGTCAGAGGACTTAACTATCTACCTAATAAATATAGAAAAATAATGACAGAAGAAGAAAACAAAAAATCCATATAGTAGACAGATAGACAGATGGATAGTTATACAGAATTACCATTGTATTTACTGTATTATATAGCCTCTCATCTTTTTTACTCATATAAAAACATAAATATATGTTAAATATTTATATTATTTTTACATATTCTTTCTTAGGCTTTTTTTCACGTACTATGAAATATAATAATTTTCCATATCATTAAATGGCTAATTTAATGCTTTACAGAAATCTATTAAATAGATACATCTAATTTATTTATTATTTTTTACTGCTCTATATGTATGTTCTTTTTTTTCCCCAAATATTGAGGGGACACAAATGTTTTTGTTACGTGGCTTGAGTCAGGGCTATGAATGTGCCCTTCACCTGAGTAGTGTTCATTGTATGTATTAGGTGGGTTTTTGCCCCTTCCCTCCTTCCTCCTCCCCCTTCTTGCTTGATTTTCCAATGACTTTTACTTCCTTCTGTGCACTTGTGTGCCCACTGGTTAGTTCCAATTTATTAGAGAGTTCATATGGTGTTTATTTTTTCATTCTTAAGATACTTCACTTAAGATAATGGTCTCCAATTCCTTCCAAATTGCTGCAAAAGGCATTAATTCACCCTTCGTTATGGCTGCATAGTACTCCATGGTATACATACACCACATTTTGTTAATCCACTCATGAATTGATAGGCACTTGGGTTGATTCCAGATCTTTGCAATTGTGAATTGTGCAGGTGTCTTTTTGGTAAAATGATGTATTTTCCTCTGGGTAGATACCCAGTAGTGGGATTGCTGGATTGAGTAGTAGGTCCACTTTTAGTTCTTTGAGGAATCTCCATACTGTTTTCCATAGGGGTTGTACTAATTTGCAGTCCCACCAACAGTGTATAAGTGTTCTTTTCTTTCTGCATCCGCACCAGCATCTGTTGATTTTGGACTTTTTAATGAAAGCCATTCTAACAGGAATAAAGTGATATCTCATTGTGGTTTTAGTTTACATTTCCCTGATGATTACTGATATTGAACAATTTTTCATATGCTTATTGGCCATTTGTCTATCTTCTTTTGAAAAACTTCTGTTCATGTCTTTTGCCCACTTTGTAATGTTTTTTTTCCCTTGCTGATTTGCTTGAGTTTTTTGTAGATTCTGGATATTAGCCCTTTATTGGATGTATAGTTTGTGAATATTTTCTCTCATTTTATAGGTTGTCTATTTATTCTGTTGATTATTTCCTTAACTGTGCAGAAGATTTTTAATTTAATCAGGTCCCATTTATTTATTTTTGTTGTTGCTGTAATTACCACTGGGGTGTTGGTCATGAATTTTTTGGCTAGACTGACATCCAGAAGAGTTTTCCCTCCATTTTCTTCTAGAATTCTTATGGTTTCATGCCTTACATGTAAGTCTTTTATCCACCTTGAAGTAATTTTTGTGAGTGGTGAGAGATAGGGTCCTTTTTCATTCTTCTGCATGTAGCTATCCATTTATTCAATAGGGCTTCTTAAAAGCCATACATGACAAACCCACAGCCAACATCATACTGAATGGGGAAACGTTGAAAGCATTCCCGCTAAGAACTGGAACAAGACAAGGATGCCCAATGTCACCACTTCTATTCAACAAAGTACTTGAAGTCCTAGCCAGAGCAATCAGGCAAGAGAAAGAAATAAAGGGTATCCAAATGAGGAAAGAGGAGGTCCAACTATCACTTTTCATTGACGATATAATCTTGCATCTAGAAAACCCCAAAGACTCCACCAAGAGACTCCTGGAATTGATAAATAAATTCAGCAAAGTTTCAGGTTATAAAATCAATGTACATAAATAAGTAGCATTTCTATATCCCGATAACAGTCAAACTGAGAGTCAAATCAAGGACTCAATACCATTCACAATAGCTACAAAGTAAATAAAATACCTGGGACTGTACCTAACCAAGGAGGTGAAAGATCTCTACAAGGAGAACTACAAAACACTGAGGAAAGAAATTGCAGATGACACAAACAAATGGAAAAACATATGCCCTTTGATCAGTAGAATCAACATTGTTAAAATGTCCATACTACCCATAGTGATTTACAGATTCAATGCAATCCCCATCAAAATACCAACGGCATATTTCACAGATCTAGAAAAAATAATTATGTGCTTCATTTGGAGCCAGAAAAGAGCCCAAATAGCCAAAGAAATCTTAAGCAAAAAAAAAAAAAAAAAAAAAATCTCCCACAAATCTGGAGGCATCACATTACCAGACTTCAAGCTATACTACAGGGCTATAGTAAACAAAATGGCATGGTATTAGCACAAAAATAGAGACATAGACCAATGGAACAAAATAGAACCCAGATATAAAACCATCTACCTACAGCCAAGGGATCTTTGACAAAGCAGACAACATACACTGGGGAAAAGAAGCCCTATTCATCTAATTTTTTTAAATGGCCCACTCTTTTTGGACTTTTAAACTCTTCTACATTATGAACAACTGTTCTACAAACTTTGTAGATTGTACATCCTTCCAGTAAAATTTTTTAGCATGAACTCAATATGCAAATATTCATTTACAAGTAAGGTATGACTTTATATGCCTGTTTTTAATTTATAAAAGTAATTTTAATTATTTTTCTCAAAATTGGGTAAAAAACTAGATGGAATATTTTTAAAATTTTTTTTACTGTGAAAAATTCCTACAGGAAAACTTCTCTGTTCTCTTTGCAGTCTATTTTCATGCTTCCCTACTGTGAGTATGGAGTCGTCCTCACTCCAGAAAAAGCTCTGCTCTTCTACAAGTCACAACTATTTTGAGATTCTGCTAGAAGCCTCCACAAATCATTGAAGATTCTCCAATTGGTATGGTCATAGTTTGAGCATCTTTTCACCTTGTGTGAGCTCTAGGAAGCACTCAGCCTACCACTTCTTGGTCGTTTTTTGCCCAGCATTTCAAAGGTCTGCTCTATGCTAGTTGGCCTAGTGCTCAGCAATGCCCCAAGTGTATTTCTACGCAGATCTGCCGTGCTCTGTCGCCCAGAGACTCCTTCCTCCTGGGGCTCCGTCTTATAAAGTCCAGCCCCTCAGTGTTTCAGCCTTTCCGCCTTCCTACCCCTGTCTCCTCCAGTGAGAATGCTGAGCTCTGTCTGTGGTCCCTTCTTTAAAAATCCCCTCAGGCAGAAAACTGGATTACAATCCCAGGACTCACTTCATGGATGTGCTTTCCCCAACATCACAGTCTGAGGGCCGCTCATAATTTTGTGTCCAAAACAGTTGTTGTATGTATTCTCCCCATTTTCTATTTTTTTATGACAGTAAGTTACATCTTGTCCTTGTCTCTCCATCATGGCTAGGAGCAAAATTCTATTCATTTAAATTGAAGTAAGAATATAAAATTCTTGGGACACTTTTTTTTGTTCTTGCACATGTCTGATTTATCTTTCAATTTTTCTTTGATGCCATTTCCTTTTGCTTAGAGAATTTTCTTGGTCCATTTCTTCAGAATGACGCCCTGGATGGTATACACACCAGGCACTTGCACATTGGGATAATTCCTTCTTTTGCTCTCATACACGTTTGCTCTCTTGGGTGTGTAAATAATCCCAGAGGACAGTTATATATGGAATAATCTGTAAGTATTGTTCCACTTCCTTTAGCTTCCAGAATTATAAATAAGAATACTGATGACATGATTCATGACCAATTTGTTGAAGCACAGTCAATATGAAATAGCTTGGCCCTGTTGCAGAATAGGTACTTCACATGCAACAGCTCTCAGGCAAACTGGCCCAGTTCCTGATGCTTCCTCTTCTTAGCTGAGTGACCAGGGGTAGTTACATAATATTTTTGTGCTGTGTTTTTCTCACTTATAAAATAAGGCCATATAATAATACCTATCTCAGAGGGTTATTGTGAGGATTAAATACATTTTTATATAGAGTGCTCACAATATTCCCTGGCACATAGTGAATGCTCAAGTGATGTTAAGTGATAATGTTATCTGAGAAGTCACTCCAAAGTTGCTTTGCAATAATGTGGACTGATGTATTCTTCTCTTTGAATAGATTTTCTTTACCCATTGACTGCTTGAAGAAGCAGCACCAGTCACATACTCTGCTTGCCTTTCTAATCCAAGGCCTCGCATAAGCATAAGAGAGCTAAATCTTTCTTGTTTTCTACTGTTTAAAAAGGCTACTTTTGGTAGCTTAGCACATACATTTAAAAGTTTGAGATTTTCTGTCTTTTTGCACAATATGACTATATATTTATTATTTATAATAGTTAAAATTTGGAAGCAATCCTCAAGTCTAAGTACCAGAAAATAGTTGATGTAGTCACTCAATAGAATATTATGAAGCCACTATAAAACATTTCTTATAAAACAGATTTTAATATATGGTTATACTGTGATATAATATAAAATCATAAGGGTAGAATTAGGTATATATCTGTATATACAAATACATATGTATAGATGTATATATATATAGATCATATGCTATTATCTTATTACTCTATGTACTCAAGGAAAATCACAATACTGCTCAGTGACTACCTTTGGGTAATAGTTTTTTGGAGGGCTTTTGTTTGTTCAATTTATTTTTTTTAATTTTTTAAAATGAACATATATTATTTTTAAATTCACAGAAAACGTTGTTTGGGCCCAGTAATTTTTTCTGGGAAGCTGTTATTTTTTATCCTTCTATGCTTTTGGCACCACTAGTCCCATTGGTCTTGTAGGTATATTGTCAGTTCTAAGTATGGACTCAAACAGCATTTTGCTATATTCTTACACAGCAATATGCATATACATACTCATATATGTGTTGTGTGTATGTGTGTGTTTATGTATATTTTTACCTTATTTGTATTCTCTTACATAGTTCTACCATGTGATTTCTAAGTAACACTGCTTTTTTTACTGCTCTCTTCTCTCTTCTTTTATAAGCCTTTGGGAACAGCTCAAGGAAGAAATAGAGGAGATAATTTGTTTTATATTGTGTGAAAACACTGACAAATGAAATAAGACAGCTTAAAAACCATCTCTTCTTGTGTAATACTTTAAACTTGATACATTTCATAAACAAAAAACAATCTTGTTTGCAAAGAAAAAACATAATTCCCCTGGTAATGACTCCTTGAATTCAGACTGGCCATTTGATGCAGGGCCAAAATGTCTTCAAATGCTTCTTGTTGCCAGAATCACCAAATTTCCCTTCACCTCTCGAAATTCATTTTGAGCCCTGAGTTAAGCATCAGTTCAGACCATCAGACCCCAGATACTGTGATTTGGGGCCACAAATTTTCCATCATTAGAAAATGACAAGTTAAAATGCATAAAACATTACAGGATTTAATCCATCAATTATGAAATTATCACATTTTCTCCATTTTACTAATTGTTTTCAGTGAAAAAAAGTTTCAGAATTATTTGTCATGATTTGACATTACCGCTCATTTCAATTCATCATTTCCTATTGGGGGTAAAGTCACGAATGCAGACTGCTTAAATGTTCTTTTATTCTCTCTGTATCCTCACAGCTAGCAACCCTACAGCACACCTCTGTTACTCCTGGACCACTGCAACAGACAGAGCCAGATGATTGACAGACATAGACAGATAGAACTGATAATTGTTGGGAATGTACACTCAGAGGTTTTCCAGACCTTGCCTTATTGTATGCTTCGATGAACTTCCGTGAGGTCGATATTCTCCTTCCTTTTCTAGACATAAGAAAATTAAGATTCAGACTAGCTCAGAAACTCAACTAGGCTCACAAAATCTACAAGTTGGGGAGCCAGTCTGCAGTTTCACGCTCGTTCTAATACTCAAGCTCTTTCCTCAGGGTTCAGTCAACCTTTTATCTCTATCCACTTAAGTTCACCCCAAACTTTGATCCTAGATAAATATTTCTAAAGTATTGTCCTGAGAATACTAATCCCTGGCTCAAAATTATCATGGATCCCTTATTGTCCTCAAAACTTTCTAAAATATATTCCCAAACTAGCCTTGCAGACTTACTTGTCACTCTTTAAGAACATATACATATATTCCAATCAAGTCAAAATATGATCCCTGAATAGATTCTAGTGTTTTTTGCCTTATATTTTTCTAATGTATTGGCTTGAAGGTAAGCCACCCTACTCTCCATAACCACCAACATTATTTTATTCATTAAGCTTCATCACAAATATCCTGTCTATGTATCTTATCTGGTCACCTCTTAATATCCCACTAAACTCTTATAGTACTTTTAAGCCCAAATTATATTATGAATTTTTTTAACTCTTTGTATTGTCAAATTCACACCCCATTTTGTATAAAAAATTTAACAGATCAAGGTTTCCTTCTAAGATGCCCAAAGTAACAGTATTAAAAAATAAAATAATTAGGAATGTCCTCTGTGCTCACCCAGCTCTGAACCCATGGGGGTAAGTGTTCTCTCTCTTCACACCTTCAACTCCTCATGTCTTTAAACAACATTTTACTAGAAGTATGGACTCAGGAAATGCCTGTTAACTTCATTTCAACTTTTTGAAAAGCATTTCCTTAAAAATGAAGGCAGGCTAAAAACACAATTAACTATGCTTTAAATATCTTATGCTTTCTTTTCATTATTTTCCTTCTAGTGATCCATGCCATCCTCAGAAGTCCTGCCTATTTCCAAAAAGGGAAGAATTTAATTCTGAAATTTACAATATTTGCTTAAATTCCTTTTTACTTATATGTGATATTCCATTTTTAATTATTTTACTTCAATCTTTAATTTTATAATGAAAGAAAAAGAATGTTTACTACATGCAAGTGGACATGATCATTTTGTGAGGAATAAAAGCATCTTCATCCCTGAAGTCATACTAGTAAACATGCTTGCAAATCATTTTCTGACAGGGTCAGGCAGGCATTATGAGGCTGGGTGACACTTTTCTCGTACTTCCTTACTCTCCTCTATTTATTAATACATAACCCAAAGGGTTTTTGTCAGGGTTCCAGAGACATTCAAGTAGTGTTCTTTAACCAAACCTGTGTGCCCATCCTGCTATGCACTCACCTCCTTCCTTCCTGCAGCACCTCACTGACCAGTTTTCTCCCTGTGCCCACGAGTTCCCAGGAAGAAAGAAGAGGAAAGGTACAAGAGCCACTGGTCAAGGATGCCTGAGTTAGTGGGCGGGACCCAGAAAGGAGAACCCCATTGGCTACAGCTGCCATACACCTTGCAGAAGGCCACACCCCTTTTTAAAGGCTCACATCCACAGACAGACTGATACAAAGTTACAAAGGCCCATCACTTGGATCCAACTTGAAACAATTACCAAGGGCCTTTCTGTTTCCAGAGCCTAATTCCCTGTCTGTGGCAGTTCGGGTTTCCTGAGAAGCATAATCTGTGAGGGAGTCCAGAAAGGATGTTTGTTAAGACATGCCCACAAGATAAATAATTTCTGGAGATCTGATGTACAGCATGGTTACTACAGTTAATAGTACGTATTATATACTTGCAATTTGCTAAAAGAGTAGATCTTAGGCGTACTCACTACACACAAAAGAATAGTAATTGTGTGAGATGATGGATGTGTTAACTAACCTGATTGTGGTAATCATTTCATAATATATACCTATATTAAATCATCACTTTGTCCACCTTGAATATATACAATGTTATTTGCCAATTATACCTCATTAAGCTGGAAAAGAGGACATGCCCTTGGGACCAAACTCTGCAGAAGGAAGAGGAAACACAGAATCAAAGGAATCTAAGTCCCTGGAGTGTGTGTCTGTGTATGTGTATGCATACATGTGCCTGATGATGAAATAGTTTCTTCTCAGTTATGACAGAAAAATGATAAAAATCAAAACGAGGCTTGATTATACAAAAATGATAGTATTTCCATTTTTATGTAATATTCTGGCCTTGCTGAATGTTGGAATTACCCGTGCTCCTGATAAGTTATTTAGAAGATAGAAGTCATGTCCAAGGCATTATTCCTATAATTATGATTAAGTATGCCTATTTGTACACTTGCTTATTTTCTGCTTCTACCACTAGGGTGTTAGCTCTGCAAGGTCAAGGACACTGTCTGACTGTCAAGCAACCTGAAGAGTTTGTGTCACATAAATTATTAATAATTAATTGTTAACAATTGTTTAACAACTTACCATATTAATATTGTTTTTATATGATTGCATGACTAAATGATATGTATGTATACCCAGTCTTTATTATATGGCATTTGTATTTCATGGTTTTCTTCTCACAGTTTATATAAATTAGACAGCATATTGCCCTGAGACACTTTTGTTAGATGATTATTGCCAGAATGGCAAGTAATTAAATTGTAGGGTCATGTGTGCAGTAGAAGCAACCAAACTGGATGCTAAGAATGTCAAAATCGAGTCCCTTTGCATTGGAGCACTGGCAAAAGAATAGACCAAAATTGGGCTATGATGAACATGTAACAGAAATCGCCTGGCATCATGTTCTCATGTGGCCCTTTCATTGTAGTATATCCCTTCACTGCCCTTTCTTACTTTGTTGTAAATTAACATCTGTGTTATCAGTATAGCTCATTTTGAACATTAGCCTTAATAAGAGAAAGAATACTAACTTCAGAAGAAATTATAGCAGGCTTTTTTCTGACAGCTGGTAGGAAAACAGAAAGAATGATTATAGGTTCATTCATATTCTTCTGGTTAAAAATAATATTTTTCCAATAAAAATGTAAATTGGAGAAAATATAGAAAATTGTGAAGAAAATAATGATTTACCTTATTCCCACTGATAAGACATAAGCATTTTTTTTTTTAGCATTTTGGTACTTTGGTATTTTTTCTTACGGTCTTTTGTGTGTAGATGCATGTGTGTGCATGTGTATACCTGGTCTGGATTTCTCTATCATACTTAAAGAACAAGTAGTGCCACCTTTTAATTTGTGTAATAAACCATCTCTGCCTTGAGAGCCTTCTCCTCAATATTGGAGAGAAGTATAGTTTTCATGGTTGCCAATCAAGTCCTTTTATCAGAGTTACCTCAGAGTTTATATCAGGCCAGAAAGGCTGAAAGCCCCTGGTCTCCCGTCACAGTGCTGGGCTCCTTACTGCTGGGCTTCTGCCCTAAGCATGTGAAACCTATTTGAGGGTGTACAGCTGCACTACAAACACAACATTCTATGACTCAAGCTTCGAGCCAAGCTCAACATTCTTTGAGTCACTTGGGAACTTCACCTCTGCTCTTAGGACCTCTTCGATCAGTTCCCACGCTCCCTGTCAATTACATTTTATATGACACCAAATTTTCAAGCAAATTTATAATTCCTAAAAAACAAATTTTAAACTATTTATTTGAGCTAATGTTATCTTCCTCTTCTTCAAAAATTTACTTTCACAAATCCCCATTGGAATTATCTATTAATTATAGATAGAGATAAAACCTTTTCTTTACCTATGGCTTGCCCCTGTCCCTGAATTTTGGCCAAATCCTCTAAGTTCTTCAGCTGGATGGGACAATGTTGTATGACGTTCCCAAATGATGTCTCTGTGTCTGGAGGGTTTTATCTGGTGCCACCTTTGCACTTGAGATAAGTTCACCCCCTACCACAAATGTCTGAATGTGCAACACACTGAATGAAAGGGATATCCATGTCTTACTACTACTGTCATAAGATGAAAATAGTCATTGAGAAAGAGAGCATCCAGGTATCAGCAACTTAACTTCCCCTCTTCATTTATGGGTCACTGAGAAGGGGAACATCAAAGACACAAAGTTCACTTAGCCCAAGCTTATCTTGTAGTGGGCTTGGTGTACCCCAGAAGTGATGAGCCAGCTGGGACTTGCACCCCCACATGAAAGAGCTGGATGGAGATGATGACTTTGACAACTAGCAAAAGACCTGTGGGCAACAGAATCTATTGGGCTTATAGTGTGTGTGGGCGGGGGGGGTGCAGACCAGAATGAAAGAGGGTTAGGACCAGGGACCAGGCACAGTGTGAAGGAGAGAGTTTTGGTTTGCTCTTTTCTCTGGGCGGCATTGCTGTGGGAAGGCCACTGGCTGTGCAATATTAGTGTGCACTCAGCATGGAAAGAAGGAATTGATAGGCACAAATCAACTGACAGACATTTGAGCATTGACTCTCTTTCCACACCTGAAAGGCAGTATGATCAAAACTGAGGAAGATCACCTTTGAAAAATTACGATGCAAGGACAGAGATGCAGTGTTACGATGCCAGAGAATTTCTGTCTTGAGAGATGCTCCCAAACCCCTGTATTCATCATAAGAATCATGACATAGTCACAGCAGCTAGCAAAACCCTTTGCAGCACATATTACCAACAGAGGAAATACAAGCTCACAGGGAAAAATTGAAAGGCATTTTAAGAGCACAACCATATAAAAGAAAGATAAACAGAATCACTTACACCAGGCAAAATAAAATTAACGGAACAGATAATTGATGAATTTAAATTAGTCTCATTAAATATTCTCAAGGAGATAAAAGAATAAGTAGTTATAAAGGAGAACTAAGAGTCTATGTTGTTTTACATTAACCTAGTTTTAATTAATTAATTATTCCATTAATGTTGAGTAATAAGTAACTAAACAGATTTGGTACAAGTAGAATAAATTTAAATATAAATCAACGATCTCAAAGTTCAGACTGTGACAGTTTCCTGGAGGTGTTAGAAAGACATAAACAGGTAGACAACACAAAATGAAGTTTAGGAATATTGAGGAAAGAAGAAATTTGTCAACAATGACATGAAAGAAGTACTCAAAGAAATGAAATAAAAAGAAAGGAATATTATCTAAGAATTTCCCAGGATAAAAGAAAGAAATATTGCTGGCTGACTGAAAATTTTCAGAGTACTCAAAAAAAAAAAAAAGTCACAATCAGAAACAATTTTGTAAACTTTAAACAAATGAAAGACAAAGAAAAACATTTCAAAAACTTCCTGAGAGGAAGGAAATCTTCCTTAGACAGAAAACAAGTTCCATCAGATCAACCTCAAACTTTTCATCACAAATTTTCATGGAAAAAGAAAATGAGTAGCATATTTCAAGAATCTAAGTAAAAAAAACTATAAAACTAGCCTTATAACCAACTCAAATATCACTGGATTAAGTAGTTAAAGATTTTAGTCTTTGAAGGCGTGAGGTGGTTTGCCATACCAAGGTCTGATTTATAAACACTCTTGGGGAAGGTGCTTTAGTGAGAAGAGAGCAATATCGTGGGTGGATGGAGTCAATGGAAGTAAGGCTTTCCCATAACTTAGCAAATTTGATGTTTTCTCATGCACAAGGTATATAACAAAACTAACAGAGCAAGCAACAAACACATGTCCTTAACAGATTAGATCTAGAGTTCCAGATGTTTTTATAACACCATGCACTGGTGAAGGAGGGGCGGGACGTGCAGGAGTAGGGGTGAGAACTGGCAAGTGCACTCGTTGTGCTGGGGGATGATATGCACAGTTGGTGGAAAAGTAATTTCACTATCCATTGAGGAAAAAGAAAAAGGAGTTCTAAGATCAAAAGCTTTAAGAATCACCACTTTTGAGCCCTGAAAATGATTGAAATAGGACTATACAAATCATCACGGGTAAATCTAAAAACAAGACTGAGGGGACACAGAGCAGGTCAGAGAAGAATCCAGACAGGTCAGCCCATGTTTATAAACTCACGAGAAAGCAGAACTAAAATATGTGTGTATCATTTAGCGATATCTACTACTGTGATAAATCTACAAAGAAATAAGAGAAAATAGTTATCATAAATTAAGAAAAGTGTTACAGTTGTGAGAGAGTGATAGGAATAAGATCAGGGAGTAGCCCACAGGGTCTCCAAAGTACTAACATGCTTACTTCTTTAGCAGAGTGTTGGCTCATGGAGTTAATTTTATGGTTATTTTTTAACTTTACATATATGTCACACACACATTTTTATGTACATTTCCTTTTAATACTAAATATGATTACTGATTTTGCTTGATGTATATCAACAATTACAAATTTTCATAAATAATAAATTATATGCTAAAGAGAAATTTTTATCACTGCCAATAACCAAAACATTACATTAGCAGAGGTGCATGACTATTTTATTCTGAGAAATTGTGTAATTCCTTAACCTATGATGGATTTGACCAGGTTGTATCATGCTTTTTTGGTGTTTTATATACACTAACCAAAAAATAATTGTATAAAATTGTCAAACAGTGTTAATGTGATAGTGCCTGTACACAGAGGCATACAAATATTTTGGAAACCAAAGTAGACATAATAAAAATAGTGTGGTTGGTAAAGAAATAGTAAATATTACTTCTTTGGTTCTTCATTGAACTTCTAAACAACCCTATGCAATCTAATGTGTTCATAGCTAAAGAGACTGTCGTGTATACTTAGAAAGTTGTTCTTTTATTTTGGAATTATCTTCAAGATGATTGGCTAATGCTATTCAATCCATTCATTCTTCCACTAATATGTATCAAGTTCCCTTCCTCTACAATATATCATGCATTGTGCTAAGCACTTAATGTACGTTATTTTAAATATAATAGTAAAAACAAAGATATGAAATAGACATAATAACATGAGATTAAGGTAGATGAAATTCCAGGTGCACTATAGCCAGATTTCAATATTTATTGAAAAATGATTTGTGTTTGAAAAACAAAAGAATACTGAAAGAGGATCTGCACCTCTCACCACTCACAAAAATCAACTCACGATGGATAACAGGCTTAAACCTAAGGCATGAAATCATAGGAATTCTAGAATAAAATGTTAGAAAAACTCTAATAGACATTGGCCTAGACAAAGAATTTATGAAGACCCCAAAAGCAATCACAGTAACAACAAAAATAAATAAATGGGACTTGATTGAATTAAAAAGCCTCTGCACAGCCAAGGAAACAATTATTTGAGCGAATAGACAACCTACAGAATGGGAGAAAATATTTGCATGCTATACATCCAATAAAGAAGGGCTATTAACTAGAATTTATAAAGAAATCAAGCAAATCAGCAAGAAAAAATTCAAACAACCCCATTAAAAAGTGGGCAAAAGACATAAACAGAAATTTTTCAAAAGAAGATAGATTAATGGCTAATAAACATATGAAAAAATGCTCAACATCTCTAGTCATCAGGGAAATGCAAATCAAAACCACAATGAGATATCACTTAACTCCAATGAGAATGGCTTTTATCAAAAATTCCCAAAACAAAAAATGATGGCATGGATGCGGGGAGATGGCAACACTCATACACTGTTGGTGGGACTGCAAACCAGTTCAATCTCTATGGAAAGTAGTATGGAGGTAACTCAAAGAACTAAAAGTAAACCTACCGTTTGATCCCGAAATCCCACTATTAGGTATTTACCCAAAGGAAAAAAAGACATTCTATAAAAAGGACACCTGCATTCGAATGTTTATAGCAGCACAATTCACAACTGCGAAGATGTGGAAACAACCCAAGTGCCCATCAATACATGAGTGGATTAATAAAATGTGGCATATGTATACCATGGGACGTGCAGGAGTGGGGGTGAGAACTGGCAATGAGTGAGAACTACTCAGCCATGAAAAAATAGTGAACTAACACCTCTTATATTAACCTAGATGGAACTGGAGCTCATTTATCTAAGTGAAGTATCACGAGAACAGAAAAACAAACACCACGTGTGCTCACCATTAAATTGGAACTAATCGATCAACACTTACATGCACATATGGCAATAACATTCATCCAAAACCAACCAAGTGGGAGGGGGGAGGAGGGGATGAGTAAATTCATACCTAATGGGTACAATGCACACTATCTGGGGGATGGACACACTTATAACTTTGAATCAAATGGTACAAAAGCAATTTATGTAACCAAAACATTTGTACCCTCATAATATTCTGAAATTAAAAAAAAGAAAAAGAAAAGAATGAACTAGAAATGGGCGAGATTTGCTCCAATAAATAAGCATCAAAGCTCGGATTCAAGCCCACTGTTCTCTGAAGCCTTTATATCTGCGCTGTCTTCATTTAGTGCACAAATGAATTGCACCGTAATCCTTGGTCTGGCTGCTGTTTTCAGAACGTGACACTGCCACTTGTTTGTTTCTTCTGTTTGCATTCAGACTGTCCTATACATTACAAGATTAGTTTAAATGAATCAACCTATTATTTACCTACTCTAAGATTCCAAGTGATGTCATTCTTCAAGGTTAGAAATAGATATTTGAGTCAGTTCAGAGTCTGTATCAACAAATGCATGGAATGGTCGGGGGTGGTTGATGGGGTGTCTGAGGAAGGAGTGCATGACTCAATCTCAAAACAGCATTTTAAAAAATCCCATTTGAGATGTAGATTTAACCAGGAGCCTAAACTTTTAACTGATATATGGAGCTTGTCTCAATAATATTCTGATATATTCTGCACACCATGTTAGTGAATCACTAGGGAGATATTTTCATGACAAAAAAATGTATTGAGGGAATATGAGGGCAAACTGCCTACCTTCATTTATGCCAAAGATACTGAATGTTAGAAATGCAAACAGACTCTTTTCCTTGCATGCCTAACACTATGCAAATACAAACTTAGGAAAAGGCCCAATACAATATGTAACAGAAAAGTAAATAAGCAAGCACAATCTCTTGACATATTTTGTGGTTCAGTAATGCTAGTCTTCTGTTTGCAGAGGAATCAAAGTTCTGGTCTTCATGTTTATACTCTGCTGCAAGATGTCTGAGTTGGAAGGGTTTTTTTTTTTTTCTGGTGTGTTTTTACACAAAACTCACATGAGATTATGGATCTAAAGTAAATAAAAATATTTGTGAAAGCCTGCATGAATATGAGTAACCTTTATTATGTAAAGAGCATTAACCAGTACTGCAAGCTAATGTTTAATACACACTAAAGAAAGGAAAAATCATCTAGAAATTAAATTTAATAAGTGATCTATGATATTAGCATATGTAGAGTTGTTATGAATATTCAGTTATTCTGGTTCAGTTATTCTAAACCATATTATTTCAGAAGGCTATTGCTTTAACTGTTCAAAGTATCTTCTTCACAATTTACAATGCTTTATGAAAAGCATGTATACCAAAATCGTACAGTTGTCATTATGTATGCATAAGCACACAAATGTGTACAGGAAATAAAAATATTCTAGAGAAATATGTATTTAATTCAGGAGAAAGACATTAGCATTTTTCTAAAATGTAGTATCTCAAAAGCGCAAGACCAGTATTATATAATATTATATACATAATTTGTATTTTACAATTGAATCACATTTGAATAACCGGTTTAAACACAGCCCACTATTTTTGTGTCATCTACCAAGACCTCTGAAGAATATGGAAAATATTAGGAAAGTGCAGCCAGATAAGGAAGAAGGTTTGTATTTGAGGTACATTATTGATCAGGGGCCTCAGTCTTACTCTTCTCCAACGTGTCTTCACACGATCCTCAGAATTCTTTTTCTAACATGCAAAAATAATTATGTCACTGTCCATTCTGAATATGTTCAACGTATCTTTCTTTTCTCCAGGATAAACAAACTTTCATTCTCTTTTTAATATCATGATCTGGTTCTGCCCACCCATCATATTCATTTTCTTTATCCTCAGAGGTGAATAATTGTTTGGTTTTGGGTTTTCTTTTATTTATGTTTCTGTCTTTTTTATTCTGCTTATAATCTATTTTGGAAGTTCTCCCCTTTATGTGATTTTTTAAATAATTCTGTTCATGTTATCTACTGAGAAGGAGTTTGACACTACCCCTGTCCTGCCCAGAGGTGGGTATGTAAACTCAAACTCAGCAAGTCAGAGCACCCCACAGAAGAGAAAATGACTCAAAATGAGCCAATCTGCCTTCTACCCAGAGGAGTGTGGTTAGGAAAACCACAATGACAATAACAATAGCATCAGAGATTCTCATCCCCTAGGATGGCCAAGCTGATGGACGTGAGTCACCAGCTTTGGCTACCATCTTTGTCAGCGCAACTGAGAAGGACGCCAACACACAAGAAAGGAGAAACAAGGGATGGAGACAAATAGAGAGTCCAGATGGTGTGATTTGAATCCCTGGATGTTGAGATGCCAGAAACCATATTCTTTTAAGTTATATGAATTCTAGTTTTCCTCCCTTTCCTCTTAAATTTAACTGAGGCAAGTTTTCACCATTGTAACTGATGGAATCATTACTAATATATCTTCTCATGTCACATCTTAAATAATAACACCCTGCAGTATCGAAATTCTTATATTTTCCAAAACAACTCATGTTATTTCAGACTTTCATGACTTGGCACAAGAGCCCTCATCTAGAACTCTCTCCCATTGCTTTTCAGCCTAATTAACCACTTTTCACCATTTCACTCTCAACTGAAATGCTTTTTCCACTGTCAGGGTGTGTTTGACTCCATTAGAAATTTAATTCACCCTTCTCCCACCCTCCTTTTGTACACAAGGTGTAATCTATGTCCAACAAAAATGTCCTTTTGCTTGGATGTATTCATAGTAATTCCTACACAGGTTGAGAGTGGAAACTGTGAATGTTAAAGCAAATCTTTACAGTGCCTGATATATACAAACTGAATAAACAAAGGAATTTATTGTCTCACAGTTCTGGAGGATTAAAGTCTGAAATCAAGGGGTCAGCAGGGCTGTTTCCTGAGAAACAAGTAGGGGTGAATTCTTTCTTGCCTCTTCCTGGCTTCTAATGATTTTCTAGCAATCTCTGATGTTCCCTGGCTTACAGCTGCCAGCACTTCAACCTCTACCTTGCCATCACATGATATATTTCTTGTGTGTCTGTGTCTTTACATAGCTATTTTCCCCTCTTATAAAGACACCAGTCAAATTGGATAACAGCCATCCCTAATTACCTCATCGTAACTTGATGACATATGCAAGAAACCTATTTTCAAATAAAGCCATATTCACAGGTACTTGGGATTAAGACTTCAACATATCTTTGGGGGAGACATAATTCATCTTACAGTGATAATGGTTTTTTAATGCATGCAACAATAAGTATAAACCTATGTTAACAGGCATGCAATGTATGAAGATATACTTTGTGACAATAACACAAAAAGGGAAAGATGGAGCTGTATGGGGCAGGTGTTTTACACATTATTGAAGCTAAGTTGGTATTAATTAAAACTAGTTTGTTATAAATTTAAGATGCTAAGATGTTAATTGCAACCCCAGAAAGAAACTCTAAGAAAATTATTGAAAAAAATATTTTAAGGAAAAGAAACGAGAAAGGAATCAAAATGGTACACTAAAAACTATCAATTAATCACAAAAGAAGGAAGTAATGGAGGAAATGAGGAACAAAAAGGTATAAGAAATGTAGAAAACAAATGGGAAAATGGAAATTATGGTAAATGGATTAAACCCTTCAATTAAAATGCCGAGATGGGAAGAATGGATGGAAAAAAATGATCCAAATATATGTTATCTGCAAGAGACTCACTTTACATCCAAAAACAAGTTACTCAAAAGTAAAGGGATGGAAAAAGATACGCAAGGCAAATATTAACCACAAAGGACTGGGGTAGCTATGTTAATATTGGATAATATATATAGTTATAGCAAGAAGATATAGCAATTATAAAAGTATGTGCACCAAATAACAGAGCCCCACAATATATGAAGCAAATATTGATAGAATTAAAGACACAGTTCAACAATAATATTTGGATACTTCAATATCCCATTTTTATTAATAGATAGACAACTAGACAAAAGATCAAAGAAGGAAAAAGAGGAATTGACTACACTATAAATCAATTAGATTTAAAGGAGATATACAGGACACTGTACCCAACAACAGCAGAATACACATTTTCTGAAGTGCACATGGAACATTCTCCAGGAGAGCATATCTTTGGCCACAAAATAAGCCTCAATAGATTTAAAAATATCAAAATCCCAAAAAGTACCTTCACCAAGCACAATAGAATAAAATTATAAATCAATAACATAAGAAAATCTGAAAAAATTCATAAATATATGGAAAGTAAACAACCTATTCTTGAACAACAAATGGGTCAAAAAAGAAATCACAAGGGGAATTAGAAAATACTGTGAAATAAACAAAAATGAAAATACAATATAACAAATTTATGGGATGCAGTAAAAGCAGCACTCAGAGGAGAATTTAGAGCTGTAAACACCTATGTTAAAAAGGAGAAAGATCACAAATCAACTACCCACACTTCCACTATTAGGAACTAAAAAAGCAGAGCAAAGTAAACCCAAAACAAGTAGTAGGATGGAAATATAAAAGTTGGAATGGAGATAAGCAAAATAAAGAATAAAAAATCAATAGAGAGAACCAATATTACCAAAAGTTATTTCTTTGAAAAGATCAAAAAAATTGACAAATCTTTAGGTAGAGTGTCCCGGGGCAGGGGGGAAGAAAAGACTCAAATTACTAAAATAAAAATGAAAGTGGGCATTACTATGAACAATACAGAATTAAATAAATAAATAAATATAAAAATGCCAAGACCATTCAATTGGAGAAAAATAGTCTTTTCAACAAATGATACTAGGAAAACTTGATAGCTAAATGAAAAAGAATAAATTTTAATCCCTTACCTCACACCAAACACAAAAATTAGCTCAAAATGGATGACAGATCTAAATGTAAGGGGTAAAATGTCAAATATTTAGAAGAAAACTTAGGCATAGAACTTTGCGACCTTTTATTAAGCATATTTTCTTAAATATGACATCAAAAGCACAAGCAACAAAAGAAAAACAGATACATTGAGTCATAAGAATTAAAAATGTTTGTGTTTCAAAGGTCACTATCAAGACAGTAAAAAAACAACCTATGGAATGAGAGAAAGTATTTGTAAATCATATATCTGATAAGTGCCAAGTAACCAGAATATATAAATAATTGTACAACTCAACAACAATAACAAAACAATTAAAAAATGGGCAAATAATTTGAATATGGTGATTTCTGTAAAGAAGATACACATATCCAATAAGCTCATGAAAATATTCTCTACATCATTAATCATTATGGAAAAATAAATCAAAACCACAAGGAGATACTGCTTCATGCCCTCTAGGATGACTATGGCCAAAAAAATGAAAAATAAAAACCGTTGGCAAAGATATGAAGAAACTGGAACCCCTCATGCATTACTGGTAGGAATCAATGAGCCCACTGTGGAAAATAATTTTGTCATTTCTCAAAATGTTTAACAGAATAACCATAGGATCCAGGATTTACTCTTAGGCATGTACCCAAGAGAATTGAATACAAGTGCAAAACTTGTGTGTGAGTGCTCACACAGTATTGTCCACAACGGCTAAAAAGCAACAACAACTCAAATATCCCTCGTGTGACGAACGGATGTACAGACGTGGTACGTCCGTGCAACGTGACTCATTTGGCTATCAAGAGGAAGGAAGTGTTGAAACATGCCTCAACATGGGTGAACCTTGAAAACACTATGCCCAGTGAAGTGAAAGAAGTTAGACATATACGTTATGATTCCATTTATATGAAATGTCCAGGATGGGGAAATCCATAAAGACAGAAAGCAGATTAGTGGTAGACAGGGATTGAGAGCAGGGCGGGGAATGGGGATGACTGCTTAATGCGTACAAGGTTTCTTCCGGAAGCAATGAAAATGTTATGAAGTTAGATAGTAGTGATCGTTGCATAACATTGTGAACGTACTAAAAGCCACTGAGTTGTACATTTTAAAATGTTTTCAGTGGTGAATTGTATTTCAATTAAAAAGAAAGTTCAAGAGACAAGGGAAGTTCAGGACAGAGGTGCTGACAAATTCTATGAATGATTCCTCTATTTACTTGATTAAATACTGATGCCGGGTGACTTCCTATATTATCTAAATCTTTTTTTCCCTCCACTTAGTACAATTACTTATCTTTGGACATTTATGTAAATGCAATAAAATTAGTATTAATCTATGTAATTACTTTGTCCTTTTTTGCCTACTTGAAATGAAGTATCACCTTAATATTGACAGATTACTTAAGTTTTCAGGTTTTGCAAATACATTTGTTAAGCTGTAACTTCAGCAGTAATAAAGACCCTGTAAAATCCCTAGGAGTCTTAGAAATGCGTGGAAGAAAAACAACATGAGAAGATTCTCTGATTCTCCACGAAGAGTGCCAGTGGTAGAGCATGACAGAGGCACGTCGCCAGCAGAATGGCAAGTGGTGTGAGTTCTGGGTTCTGCAGGGATGCAGAAGTTTCCAATCATCCAGAAGTTCTTTTGTTTGTTTCTTCGTCTGATTTTTAATCATCTCTAAAAAAATTTTGATCTTGTGATTGCAAAGATTGCAATGTGACAGAGATTTTTGGAGTGAAAAGAATTCTAGAAAAATGTGGTTGGTTGTTTCATAGCTTCCTCATTTCCCATTCAACCCTCAAATCTGGTAGTAAGTGCCACAGAAGAAAAAGAAGTAGAATAAAACCCTAACTTGACGGATTCTGACATTCTGTCATTTGTTGCTAAAACCTTTGAAAGAATTTGGCTTTTTTTCCCCAGCATCAGAGCTACTTACCTAGAAAGCAGCTCTCACGTCTCTTCGGGCTGACAGTCAGGTGTGGCTGCACCTCACCCCTCCTGGTACCTCAGGGATCGGGCACGTGCCAAGGTGAACAACGCCAGGCATAGCGCTCTGTCTGTACTTCCATTCTTTAAAACATTATTCAACAATTAATCAAAGCCAAATATGAAAAGTATATCATCTGAGGAAAAGAGTAGTTTGAAAATTTAGAAAGAAAAGGATCTATTTAATATAAGGTGATGAAAGAATACAACTGAGAAGCACTACTCTTGCGACTTACGTTTCCATCGCTTAGGTAAAGCTCTTACAGTGCTGTCAGATCTCTTCTCACAGTGTGTCAGCAGGTGAGCACACGAAAGTAAACGTGGCCAATTACGTTCTTCCTTTCAACACATGATTATCTGAAAAAAATAAATACATATGCACCTTGAGATCTTCCCTATATCCAGACTTTCTTCTCTTGTGGAAAATGGGCCAAATAAAACAGATTTTCATCAAACAATGTCTTACTAGGAATGACCACTCCTTTTTGTAGTTTCTTTAAGTCTGTTATTTCTATTGTGTAACATTCAGCTAAAAATGGGAAGGATGATATTGTAGTGAAAAACAAGCTAAAAGTGTAGCGTTGTAATATTTAGAGGACTAACAGCAACAAAAATTCTAAGTCTAGTTTAGAATATGTGAAAACTAGGCTCTGGCCATCAGTTATACAGTATCTCACTAGAAGAACAAGACACACTACTACTCAGCATTGTCAGGTATGATTCACAAATATTAATTATCAGAAGCATTCTTCATTGTTTATGACCATAAATATAGTATGCATTACTAACAAGTCCTAATTGCATCTAATGCTGTTTACATAAGAGAAGCAAAATCACCCATTTTTGTAGCTAGTATTAAAGCCTTTGACATTGGAATAAATCTAGAAAATAATTTAAATTAAGTATGTAGAGTTTCAATTGTAAATTAAGGTAAATCAATTCCTACACACTTGTGGATAGTTAAGTTACATCTTAAAAGATACTCCTCTCATAAGAGATATTTCTCTTTCTCTAAAGGTTGGCTATTTACTGGCAAGTGAACTCAGAGGGCCAGATGGCCAAAGCCATACGAGATCATTAGACAGTTCCTGTTAAAATTTTGGACAACAATTAACAGAAGCCCAGCAGGAGTTCCCCACTTTTGACCCCTAAAGGGTGGCTAATCAGCAGCATATGTGTTTATTTATACCAGCAGGCCCTTTTAATTAACAGCTCTGATGTGTGTACTTTTTGGAATTTTGTACAGTGTTTTAGGAAACAATTCTGAAAAGGCCCATAAGGCCTTTTTAAGGCATAAATTATATTAAAATTGAAGACAGAAGACAACAAGATGTCAAGATGTCTAGTCATGGTACAGATGGGCCAAATATTTATATGATCCCAACAAAAAAATATCCCTTTGGCTAGTTCCAAGGGTTGCCAAAAGTTGATGCTGTTTTCACTCTCCCACCCCATCTGAACAAGTTTACATAATCTGTGACCATATCCCTGCTCTGACACTTGGAATGTTACTGCTAGTGATGAATCCAGACTATTCCCCTAGCTGCTTTTTGCAATTAGACCCTTATGAACCTTGATACAGGTATGAGCTCATTTCAGATGAGTCTCATCATATATGCACAAAAAATGCTAGGCAGCATGGTACTGAGAATCTGACAGCAATGTTACTTCTTTATCCAAAAGATGGACTTGCTGGAGGAAATGTCCATTCCATGATTGGGAAAACTATAAATATTCAATTTTATAATATTATATAAATTCCCTTTCTTGGTCTTAATATTTAATTTTTAATCACATGGGATGTTATGGTTGAAGAACAATTCATAAAGAAGCAGAAACACCAGCTTCAATATCAAATTTACACCTGTGTGAGTCATTGAGGTGATGATTATGTCACAAACATCTTGCCCCATGACAAGAACAGTGTAAGCTCTTGATTCAGATCCGTTTCTGAAAAACATTGACTTACTTTCAAGCTCTGCATAGGCAAAAGTAACCAGTAATATTAATAATACACACACTTTAATATAAATCAATGCTCTAATTATTCATTTTAATTTATTTTGGAATATTTACTTACTTTCATCTTCGATGAGGTAACTTTTATTCTCAAAGTACCTCTGAAATCACATTGGCATCTGATATTTACTCTGTAAAACTTTCTTTGATCTTTCAGCATGCATTTCATTCCCAAATTTTCAAATTGATTTGAAATCTAAGACTTCATTTGATTTTGGTAGTCGCTGTGGCAAATGGTCTAAGCAGATGTCACTGTCCTCCTTTTATAGGTGAGACAGAGTGAGTCTCACAAACCCCACAGCATGTCAAGGGCTTCCAACCTGGGTCTCCGGCTTCCATGAGAAATGTTTTCTTCCCTTTACCATGCTATCTCCTAAGCAACTTCTAACACCCCCAAGCCTCTTGAGGGAACTGCAGAGTATCCTAACTTCTGGGATAAGGAAACAAATTTTCTGGAAATCATGAAGTTATATGAAGTTGTTTTAAAAATGACTTTATTATTAAATATGCAAAAGGCATTCTATAGATATATTTTATTATTGTTATGTGAGATAAGAAGTTTTGTGTGATCCAGCTGAAATATGGACAGAGATACTACTTTATATTCTAACTCAAATGCAAATCTTCCAATTGAATAAGAACCTTATGTTATTGGCTTTACTTGACATCAAATAACAGTTAATGAGTTCAAAGAATAAAGCAATAGATGATTGTATTACATTTTATAAATGGGACTCCAGTATTTTTATCACAATAATAACAAATTTCACTCTATATTATATTTGGGGGAAGATGAAGTTTCCATTATCCATTAGTATAAAACAAAATAGTTTTGCTCAATTCGAATGCTAAAGGCTATAATTCTCAGTGAGTTTATTTAAAAACCATACTGAATTTATTTAAAAATAAAACAACTTTAGGTCTTCTTAGTAACCTCACCAAATCACTAACAGACAGTAATTACATTATCATTTATAAAAGGCTTCAGTCGAGAATGAGTACCAGCAGTGGAAGAAGAGCAGTTATGCACCATGATGGTTATTCACAAAGAAAAAGATAATTTTATTGTGGTACAGATCCAGACTTAAAGGGCATTTGAGCAAACCACTATTTTCACTTAAAATGGAATAAATGCTAAGATGATGTCAAGTGTCAAGATGTTCTGGACTTGTATATCTTGTTAACAACGCCTGCTGTAGGTATTTTACATCCTGCTGAGACTGAACTGTATATATTATTGTATTTAAAAGAGATAGACATAAAGAAGGATACTATAATATATCTATGGTACCAATGTCACACATCACAGCAGAAGACTCTAAAGTCGTCCAAGGTTCAAAAAATTCATATTGATATCAAAGAATGATGATGAGATCTCATCTTGTATGCTATGGTTACAATTTTCAAATCCGTTGCCTTGCATTTTCATAGATTGATTAATAATGTTTTGCTTGTAGAATGAAGCAGACAATTTTTTGTGGAGACTGGGTCCTCACTATGTTGTTTAAGCTGATCTTGAACTCCTGGCCTCAAATGATCCTCCCACCTTGGCCTCCCAAAGTGCTAGGATTTAGTAGACTAGTTTATGTAATAGAATCAGAGGCTTTAAATACTATTAGAGATTTTAAAAACACTCTAATCAAAAGCTTTTAACATATCTGGAACTTCAGTTTCTTCTTTTTAATTTAGTAATTTAACCAAAAACCTACAACTAACTTTGGTAAAACAAGGATTGGAGTCCAGGTCTTATGACCTATTCAATATGTTTTCAACCACTATATGATATGCCCTAAACAGTGACTAAACCATTAATTGGTGCCTAAGAATTAGGTAAATCAAAATATCATTTTACATTATAAACCTTATGAGAAAATAATTCCTATTCTAGTGATGGCATACTTGAGACAATTCTATATAGAAAATATATTGCCAGAGATTCTCAATAAATGAAGACAATGTATCTTTTTGAAAAGCAAATATAATCTTGATAAAGTACAGTTTTTAAAAGGAAGTAAAACTTTGTCAAAAAATCTAAACTTATTTTCCTTTCATTTACTCAATTATGCATTTATAATTAAATATATTTATTTAGAAATGATGTGTTCTTTCCAGAACCTAACATTTTCAGTAACTTTTATTTCTTACTACTATATCTGTTAGAACTTTGAAAGACAAATACTGTAGTAGCAAAGACAAATGCAAATATGGAAGTTAGGAAATCACTTTAGTGTTAGTGTCTTGAAATTCACTTCCTCTGTTCTCAAAAGGAATATGCTTTACTATACTAACTAATGTTAGTGGCTATGGTGAGATGGTATAACTGCAAATCATATAATTAAGTATTGATTTTAAAGATCAAAGAAGTACTGATGCGACTTCAGTTGATGGAGTCTATTTTAAAGCCACATGAGGAATAAATAAAGGACAGGAAACAACCTCAATAGTGGCACAGATGAGCCTCAATAAGAATGTAATTTCCCCCAATACAATGCAAGTCTGTGCACGATTGGGGAAAAATGTCTTTTGCCTCAACAGAAGGTATCTCCAGCTTCCAACAATAGTGTCCTGACGTAATGTTGAGTCTGTTACTCTCTATATTTGTTTTATTGGCTATATTCTTCTGGCTACTACCAAATGTTTCCATTTCCTCCAAATTGAAACTATCTTTTGGAGATGAGCTTTGATTGGATCAGACAGTCTTCATCAAGTGTAGTGTACACATTTTCTAGAGTAGCTTGTAGAAGACCAACTAGCTTGCAGATGTTGCATTTGGGTAGGTGGTTACCTTTCATCCAACCATCTGCAGCTAGGATGGCAGACTCACAGAAAACAAAGCATAATGACATTTTAAAGGAGGCTTTGCTCACATTCTGAGGCATTTGAAAGGGAAGTGATGAACTTTCAGGTACTGCTCTTAAATTACTAACACCGGCCCCCAGCCAGTGTTAGCTACCATGTCATCACGGTAATTACCAGTGTGAGGATGATGACTGTTACAGGCCTTTTCAATTAAAATCCTCAGGAACCCTAAGACATGACAACATACTACTAGTGAAAACACCCTTCTTGCACACTTTGTCCACTGTATTAAAGTACGTACTGTTTATGAAATGGATGGTAATTCTTTTTTATCCATGCTTAAATTTGGAGCTTGGTTTATACTTTTCATTTTGTTTCCTTAGAAATGAATGTGCTAACACACAGGAGGTACCCAGGTAAAAAGAATTATCAGTTGTCATATCTGCTTCCATTGTTAAAGTTGGCTTCTCTGGTCTTAATTTAAAAATGACATATTTTTCCCATGCTATGCAAACAGAATTTTATAGGTGCTATGCCATATGGAGCAGACTATCATATTTCACATTCTTGTCGTGGTCACAGAATGAATGGCACATTATCATCAGTCTTTCCATTGATTTCCATCTGAGTATCTAGTCTTCAGGGTTTGTCAGCATGGCTATTAGCCACAGAATCATTCAAGCTAACATGATACAGCTATTTTGCTGATGAATGCTCTTTAAATTTTGCATTTCTTATGCTCAAGAGTCTTTCAAAAATAAAAAAAGTAACGCTTTCTACAAGAATTTTGTTAAAGAAAAATGTACCTTACATACAAAATATAAAATAGAAACTGAGGTAGTTATTTAGATAATAAAGGCAAAGCAATTCAATATATGTTTGAAATAATATTCATGAATATATTTTAAACTATTCAAAACATTAATTTTTATTTCATTAATAGCCTATGGAATATTTCATGGTTTTCTTCATTACATGATGCTTGAATGTTGACCGAATGTTAAATGTTGCTGCTGGTGATACAGCAAATCTGGATTTCTTTTTAAAGGGACTTTACACCCAAGAATTTAAAGCAATATATAATTATTGAAAATAGATAATAAATTATTCTGATTTATAAACAAGCATGATACATTTGTTAAACCTTAGTAAAGTCTAGCTATGTTTTTAAAGTCGGAAAAAATAAAACGTGTTAATTTTCTCTAATTAACTCATACAATCAAGTTAGAGGTTTTAATTAATATCAAAAAATGTTCCGTTTGGAATTTAAGGCATGCTCATTGCTGCAAGTAGGAAGTTTTTTAGAAATACTATATATAGGTTAATGTAAATAAAATCACTGAAGAATAAATAAGTCTGTTATGGGTCAAATTATGTTTTCAAAAAAGATATGTTGAAATCCTAATCCTCACTACCTCAGACTGTGACCTTATTTGGAAATAGGGTCTTACAGACATTAATTACATTAAGATGAGGTCATAGCGGAGTGGGGTGAGTCCCTAATTTAATATGACTTGTGTCCTTATAAGGAGACAGCCATTTGAAGGCAGAGGATTGGAGTAATACAGCTACAAACCAGAGATTGCCAGCAAACCTCCAGAAGCTGGAAGAAACAAGAATGGATATGCCCCTACAAGTTTCAGAGGGAGTACTCCTTTGGCAATTCTTTGATTTCAGACTTCCCGACTCCAGAACTGTAAGATAAGGAATTTCTGTTTTTCTAAGCCACTCAGTTTGTGGGACTTTGCTACAGCAGCCCTAGGAAAATAATACAAGTTCATTCATAAATACTTAGTAAACATCTACCAAATTGAAGACATTGCATGATATGTTAGAGGAGATAAATCTAGAGAAATACAATTATATCTAAATATCTCTCTCTGTCTCACCAACATATTACTAATGTTTTAACACTTCTTATTAATGCCTTGTTATGTACAGTAAAGTCTTATGGATGACTTAATATAAAAGGTCTTTGGGATTCATGTTGAGAGGTCAAATTATAAGCCCTCTCTAGTAGTTTGTTTGATAATTACTCTTTCCTGAACCTTATTATAAGTCTTATTCAGGGAAGCTCACTATTTAGCCTGAAAGCCAATCTTAAAAATAAGCACATTATTATTGACAGTGAAAAGAGCAAAAATAAAAGCATATATAGAATGTGAATTTAGCAAAGATAAGGGCACAAAGACTTGAATTGGAAAAGGCAGAGGTAACTTACTTAAGAAGATGATTTCCGATATAGGTTTTAAAAATGAATGAAATTATTCCATGAACAAGGATATTCCAGAAGAAATACGTGAGAAAATACAGAGGCTTAAATATTCCTCCACTTGATGTTTGCTTCCGTTACACTCTGCACTGCCTAAGGGTTCAATCTAGGTTCCAGTCTTATTTTCAGCTTCCACCTTTGGAGCATCAAAAAAGTTTGTAAGTGGCCATAAAATAGTAAGATATTGATTGAATTGGTGTTTCTCAAATGAACGCTCCTGCAAAAAGTGAAAAGGAATTGCAAACATTAGGGCATTTGGTTGGTTGGTTCCAGCAGAACAGATCCTCCTTTAAGATCAGCAAATGCGTAAAACACCCTCCTTAAAGCCCCTCAGCACCTCCCTCCAGCCCACCCATCTCTCCTCCATCCACGTGAAGACATCGCTAATCAGTCACACCTCACTCTCCTGCTGACAAACGAACAGCGCAGAGTCCTCATCTCAGCACCGATATTGCCACGGATCCATTAATTAGGGTGGCGTGAATTTGTGTGTGTGTGTGTGTGTGTGTTAGCAAAAAGGGAACGTGGATGTCTTACAACCGTAGATTCCTTCAGAAGGGGTGAAATATAAGGACTGGCTAAGGATTTCAAGGATGTAAAATGATTAAAAAAAAAAAAAGAGAAAAGGAGGATTGTTTCAAATAAAGCTGAGAGAAAATAATTTTTTTTTACCTCCTAGAAAATATATGCCCTCCAGAATTTGCTTTATTCATTTACAAAAAGCTTTTGATAGCCTTCATGCAATTCTACAGCAGCTAAACCATCATTAGCAGATGATGCCAGCTTGCTTTCACAAGTATGTTTCATATAGCATAATTTATGTATTTTAGCTTCAAAATAAGTACCACTTATCCTGTCTGGCACCTCTTCCTCCTTCTTCTCTGTCACAAAGTGTGGACTGTGAGTGGTGTAGCCTCCAGCAAGGAGACCCGTGGACAGCTGCTCTTCCCTTCCCTGCTCAGCAAGGCTGGCGGGGTTGTGCCCGCCTGGGTGCTCCCCTGCAAAGCAGAGGTGCTAGTGGGCGAGTGCCACAGTCCAACCTTTGCTAAGTCTTTTAGTAAGAAACTGGTTAGCATACTGTCATATCAGCAAAGAAATAAGTGAATTGAACAGAATGGTGATTCTGGGTTTAGAACCTTGTATGAGTTCTTTCAGCCATTTGAGTACAACCATAGAAAGGCATACATTTTTGTCTTTATTCCTCTAACTCCAAGCATATAGAGAGGAAACATTTCAACAGATGAGAACAATTGAAGTAGAACTAATCTGGTAAGGTGCCACTTTACTTCACATACCCACTTTCTTCGTGGAGTACCAGCTACCTAATTTGCTGGGCCCCAGGCAAAAATGAAAATGTGAGGCTCCCTGCTAAAAAATTATTAAGAATATCGTGATGACAACAGCATGAGCCTTTTTGAGCTTGGGCCTGATGTGAAGCCAGCATTGCCTTCGTGGTTTGATTCAACCATATTCTCTGTTTATTTCATCACTATTGGGTCTAGTATTTTCATTTACAGATGATCCCGCATCTTTTTTATCTTGTGACAGAAGAACTTTTCTTTCCCCTATTCATAGTCTGTCTTTAAAGTGACAAAATAAATGTTATACAGTTTTAGTTTTATCTGCTCTTGACAGATAATCAAATTCTTTCTAGGCATAAAGGTTTAGTAAAATAAATTCAGAATTCTATGAGTTAAAAAAGGTCATAAGTTACTTGAAAATTAATAGCTATTATTTTTACCTAATGGGGTTTAGTAATAATATATTAAACAGTAATGCCAAAATGATGCTATATTAAACCCTAATTTTTCATGTTATATTTTATTGATTTACCATTCTTAACTCAGCATTTCTGAGTAGAGAAATAATCTTCCCAGTTATTAAAATATTAAGAATATTAAGAACACAAGAAGTGAAATTTTCTGAACCAAATGTATTCCAGTGTATCAGCTTTGTGCTCATTGATATGCAGATCCGGGCTCCTGAAGATCCAATCACACTCAGATTTTGTGGCATAAAAAAACCCATTGACTTCTATTTCTTTACTGAGAGAAAGAGAGCCATTAATATCCCAATTAAACAATCTGCCATGCATATATTATTTTCCTTAGCAACTTTACTAAGGTATATTTTATATAACACAAAATTCACTCATGTTAAATGTACAATTTCATGATTTTTAGTAACTTTACCAAGGGTGAAACCATCATCAAAAAACAGTTTTAGAATGCTTTCATTCACCCAATAACATCCCTCATGCCTATGTACCCATTTCTACCCCCAGCCCAGAAAACCACTACTCTATTTCCTTTCTGTATACATTTATCCATTCTGGACATTTAATGTAAACAGAATCATATACTTTGTGTTCTCTTGCGTCTGGCTTTTTTCACTTGGCGTAATGTGTTTGAGGTTCATTTGTGATGTGCCATATGTCAGTAGAGTGTAGATCTTCTATTGCTGAATGGGACTCTATCTTGCCTGTCCATCCCCATTGATGAACATTTAGGTTATTTCAGTTTGGGGATATTAAAAACAACACTTCCATGAATATTCACATGTAAGTCTTAACACGGACATATATTTTTATTACTCTTGGGTAGATACCTAGCAGTAAAATCACTGGGTCATATGGTAATTATGTGTTTGACTTTTTGAGAAATTGCTAAACTGTTTTTAAAGTAGCCACACCTCTTTACGTTCACGGAAGAATATGTATTCATTTCTCCACATTCTCACTAATATTTGTCTTAGTCTATCTCATTTATTGTAACGATTCTCGTAGGTGTGAAATGTTAGGTCACTGTGGTTTAAATTTGCATCTTCCTAGTGATTAATGTTGTTGAGCATCATTTCATGTACTTACTAGCCATTCGTATATCTTCTTATGTCTGTTCATATTTTTGCCCATTTCATATTGGTTTATTTATCTTATTATTGAGTTGTAAGTGTTCTTTATAAATTCTGGCTACAAATCCTTCTTTGGATAAATGCTTTGCAAATATTTTCTCCTTAGTTGCTTATCTTCTTATTTTCTTAATGGTCATTTTTGAAATGGAAATTTTGAACTTTGAATTTTGATGAGGTTCAATTTATCATTTTTTTTCTTTTAGGGGTTGTGTTTTTAGTGTCATATATAATAAATTATTGCCTAGCTCTAGGTCTCAAAAATTTTCTCCTATGTTTTCTTCTACAAGTTTCACTGTTTTAGTTACTTCATTTAAGTCTGTATGACCCATTGTGAGTTAATTTTGTGGGTTCTATGAGGTATAGGTCTGAGTTCATCTTTTTACATGTGGATATCCAATTGTCCCAGTGCTGTCTGTTGAACAGACTATCCTTTTCCCATTGAATATTGTTGGCGCCTTTGTAAAAAATAAAATGACTATAAATATAAATATTTATTTCTGGATTCTGAATTCTGTGTCATTTGTCAATATGTCTATCCTTACTATCTTGATAACTAGAGATTTATATAAAGTTTTGAAACTGGTAAGTGCAAGCATTCTAACTTTGTCTTTTTCCAAATTGTTTTTGCTATTCTATATGTTTTGCATGTCCACATAGATTCTTAGATTTGTTTCTTAATATGTGGGGGCTACGGGGAACCTGCTGGAATTTTGAAAGGGATTGAACTGAAGCTTCAGATGAATTTGGGCAGAATTTCCCTCTTAACAATACTGAATCTTTCAATCCAGAAACATGGAATGTATATCAATTTAATTATATCTTCTTTGACTGCTCTCAGCAAAGTTTTGTGATTTTTAATGTAGAAGTCTTTTCTTCTTTTTGTTAAACTTATTTAATAGTATTTGTTTTGATGCTATTGTGAATGGAATTTTATTCTGAATTTAATTTTTGGATTGTTCATCGCTTATATACATATATTACTTTTTAAATGTACAGTCATGTTCTGCATAGTAACTTTTCAGTAAATGGTGGACCACATATACAACAGTGGTCCCATAAGAATATAATGAAATTGAAAAATTCCTATCTCCTCTTAGCTCTTAGCTCTTAGCTGTGCTGATGTCCTGGTGCAACATATTACTGACTTGTTTATGGTGATGCTGGTGTAAACAAACATACTGCACTGCTTGTCATATAAAAGTGTACAGCAATGTCCTGGGCCTTCACATTCACTCAACACTCACTCGCTGACTTACGTAGAGCAACTTCCAGTTCTACAGGCTCCATTCATGGTAATGCTGTATACAGGTATACCATTTTTTATTTTTTATACTGTATTTTTACTCTACCTTTTCTGTTTAGATATGTTTAGACATACAAAGATTTCCCATGTGTTGCAGTTGCCTACAGTATTAAGTACAGTGACATGCTGTACAGGTTTGTAGTCTAGGAGCAATAGGCTATACCATATACTACAGCCTAGGTGTGCAGTAGGCTGTACCATCTATTTTTGTGTAAGCACACTTTGTGATGTTCAAACAATGATGAAATCACCTAACAATGCATTTCTCAGAATGTATCTTGGTCATTAAGTGATGCATAACTGTACTTCAATAGGAACAGAATTTTTTTTTAAAAAAAACAGTATTTCTCTTTTCTTACTTTTTTGAGCAATAAATATTCATTGTGTAAAACATGGTTATAATACAAGAGTCCCTGGAAGCTACGATATCATGCAGTCGAATCACACCTGCCTCCACTGGGGTTCTCTGGTCCCATCGTTCTGCTTATATGCAGGCCAGCCACTTTCAGATTTTTTTTTTTGCCATCTTTTCTGCAAACATTTTCTGGCCTGGGTGAAGAGCTTAGTGGCTGAGCACATGGGTTCTGGACTCCAGTCCCAGTTCACCACACGCTAGTTGTGAGACCTGGGGTAGGCTGCTTACCCTCTGATTACTCCACGTCCCCACTTGCAAAGGGGATGATAGGAATCTTTACACTCCTTTCTTGCTGTTTCCCTTAATTCCCGCCTTCCTTCTTTTCTTTCCTCCTTCTCTCCTTCTTTCCAACTCGATTTCTTCACTCCAATAAGCTCATACCTGACTGTCTGTCTGAAATAACTGCTCCTGAACAGTACGTGCTCTCAGGAACTGGGATGCCAACCTCACGCAGCTTCACACCTCACCTCTGACTTGGGGGAATATTCCAAGGACCATGTCTGCCTCCCCAGAGTCCATGTCTAGTTGTTCCGACACATTCCTTCCCGTTTTCCTCTTTCTTGTCCTCAAGTTATCACTCAGATGCAATTTCAGGCAGCCTAACCCCTTGGAGTGACAGGTAAAAGTGCTCAATTTCCCAGCTTTTTGGATTTTGCCATCCTCCCCCAGTGTTTTCTCTGAGTTCTTGGTCTCCACTCCTGCATCTGTTCACAATATCTAAATTCAGCTGTGTCCTGATTAATATGCAGATCTGGGCTCCTTTACTATTTTACTGTGTTAAAAGTCCAGTCACAGTCATATTTGCATGAATTTAATAACTTCCATAAAGATTCAGGAAGATATAGGAAAGCTTGAATCATAGATCACAAAAACATCTGCAGTCTTGTTAGTAAAGCCCACATCACCCCCGTGACCAAGGTGGAGAGGCAGCCCATCTACCCCCCACCCCTCTTGGGAGAAACTCCGCCAAACACGTTGACCTTCCCCAGCTCTTATGAAATTCTGAAAAGTGATAGCAGGGTAAATAAAAAATCCAGAAAGAAAAACAAAAAGAAAAGAAAGGTACCTGTATCTATTACCCAGAATTCAACACCATTTTTTAGAATATTGTACACACTTTTGCTTTCATACAGTTTTTGAATTTTCAGATATAACCAAGCATATAAGATGATTGAGGCTCTGTCTATATGATGGCTAAAGCAATAAGATGATTCAGTCACATTGATATAACCCCCAATAAATCAGTAAATAAGTTGACTTATTTTTCTTTGCATTTTATCAAGATGGCACTATATCATAGATGGCACTTAAAGTCAGAAATCCTACTTCTTTGCCAGGTATAAATTGCATGCTTTTGAGTAAGTTACTTTAATTTGGGGGCTTCACTTTCTCTTATGGTGAAAAGGGGATGTTGTTCGAGTTAAACTTTAAGATCCCTTCAGTCCAATAATCTTCAGATACATTAAGTATGTGTGTTTATACTGATTTCATACAAACCTATGCTGAAAATGGTATCACCACCTTGAAAAAGAATATACGCATTTCTATTATTTAGTCCAAGTTGAATTTTGTAACCATGCATGAAGACAATTTCATCATAGTATTTTGTGATACTAATATATGCAAAAAAGTTTAGACAATGTAACTGTAAAAGTAGACTCCAAAACTAAACTGGTGCAAATTTCAAAAATATTATAGAAAATTTCTATTGCAGATTGAAAGAAGACCTATGTGGTACTTTAAAACACTGGTCCTAGATTTTGAATTTGAAGGAGGAGTTAATGGGTTTATATCACAATGTATCCATCTTTTTCAATAGAAGAGTAATTGCTGGTTATTTCCATAGGCACTTTCACATGTTTAGTGATTTAAAATGATTTTAGAACCCAAATGACAATTACTCATCAAGGACAAAGTGTCCTAGCACCACTTTAAGTGAAAATGAGGCTTTGTTGGTTCAGAGGGCTTAGCATTGTTAAATCAAGAGACTTAAAGTCAGTGTTCTTTGGTGACATCAGTTTTAATGTATAGTCCTTAGACATTGCATGGTGGACATTTACACAATCATTCTGCATAATAAACCTATTGCAAAAAAAAAAAAAGTTGCTTACTAGTAATAAACCACCATACTCCTTGTAAAGTGCCCATCAGGGCCAGCCATTTTTGCTGAAACAAACATAATTTTGTCATTTTTGTAGTAACTTCCACTCTGTAGCTCACGGGTTAAGTGCTGTTATTAAGCTTGCCCTTAAAGCACTCACACCTGCCTTTTTACATTTACTGGCTTTAACTATTGATGTGCTTGGAAATAATTCAAAGAGTACAAAATTGGTGTTATTATGCTACTTTCTTCTTAAGAACAGCTATGTGGCAATTTTTTGAATGATAGCTAGTGCCAAAACTGAGATCCATATGGTATGAAAACAACCTAGTTATCAAGATTGTATAAACAACTCAAAAGGGGAAGAGAACATAAACATCTTCCAAGTTAATGCAGCATCAAAAACAGAGTGACTGTTAAACAATCTTCCCTAAGTGTACAAGCAAGCCAATCAGCAGTGTGTTGCAAACTGAGAATGCAGATATACCTGGCAAAAATAGAATTAGCTATGGAGTCTGAAGCTTAGAAACTTGTCTAGAAGGCTTAGGACTATTGTCAACTGCCTCCTCAACCCCTCCCATCTCCCACCCAGCCTAATGTACAAAGCAAGACCTTTTGAAAGTGTGACCTAAGATAACTTCTTTATTTTGAATTTCTGTGTAATCAAGATTAATCTCTAAGGTCTCTTCAGGCTCTAACATCTTCTGGTTTTATGAAAGAGATGTGTAGGGTAGTCAGCACTGGCTTCATAGGTGTGCAACCTGGGCAACCACACAAAGCCTGCACTTAGAAGAGCCCTCTGCTTAGTGTAATGCTCAGCTGTTGTCGTCTTAAACTTTCTAATAATTCTCAAACAGCTCCCCCCCACCCACACACACATTTTCATTTTTCACTGGATCTTACAAATTTTGTAGCCAATCCTGGGCATAGCATTTTTGTTGAAAGTTTTAGATCAGATTCTGTGACTAAATATGTAATTTGGAGAAATAACATTAACTTCTCTTACATATAAGATTAGATGAATTTGACCTGAATGTAACCAAAGAATTTTCATGAGGCATGGCCTTTAATATTAAACTGCCTTTAATATTAATAATGTTGAAATTACGATCTGTTTTCACTTGCTTTTGAGTGAGGCACTCTGTCTTGCAGAATAGCCAGTTTCTGGAAATAGCTATATCCAAATAGACTAACTCTTTAGAACATACCCAGCTACATTCCAAATAGTGGAAGAATGAACTAATGTGAAAAAAGGGTGTACTTTGAAGCTAGACAGACTTGGCTTTAGTCCTTGCCTCTGGTATAAGTTATCTATAAAAATCACACAACTAACATCCTTTTTAATACTGAAATACTTAACACTTTCTATCTCTGGTCAGGAACAAAACCAAGCCCACCATCGCCACTTTATTCACATTGTATGGAAGTCCTAGACGGGGGATATTAAAAGGTTCTTAACAGCCTATGTTGCTTAAGCATACGCAACATACTTAAAAGCAACCAATCATAAAATGTAGAGTGTTTCTAGAATAATATAATTTACCAAAAATGACTCCAGATGAGTTAGAAAATTTAAACAGGTCAATTTAGGTAGAAAAAATAGGGAAACTTGTTAATGACTTATTTTTTCTTTTTTTTTTTTTACTAAGAGTATCAGATCTAGAAGAGTTTAAGGTAATTTCTATAAAATATTTTAAAAGAATAATATTTCAATAGCAATTTTACTATTCCACATTCTGTAAGACGACGAAAGCTGCTAACTTATTTGAAGAAAAATAACAATAACATAAATAAAAATGAAAAAAAGACTGATCCAAAAAGACATTTTCAAACCAATTCCTTCATAAATGGTAAACAAAAATTCTAACTATTAGCTCATAGAATCTAGCACCACTTGAAAAAAAAGACTAAATTGGGGTGAATTCAAGAATGCAAGATTTTTTTTAGAATTAGAAAATGTATTAGTATAATTCATCAAGTTTATAGATCTATAGTAAAAAAATAATTGATCACCTTTAATACGGAAATAACATTTTGAGATTCAAAATCTGTTCTTAGTAAAAATGTGCAATGATAAAATAGTAGATTGATATGCTTTTAATAGAATAGAATTAAATGAAACAATATTAAATTTAATTGGGAAACAGTAAGTGCATCACATAAAGGTTAAATGTGTACTGTTTAACATTGTACACTGTAATATTTAACATTGTTTTGGTCACTATCAATGCAATCTGGTGAGGGTAAATAAATTAGAAGTAGAGTTGTTAAAAAAAAAGGTTAAATTATCACTATTCTCAGACAACATGATTTTATTACTGGAAAGCAGCATAAAAACAATTATAATCAGTGGGAGAAATCAGTAAACGGTTTGGGTGAAAACAATAATATTCAGAAATCAATAGCCTTCATGAACACAAAAGAATTTTTAGAAGATATAATTCAAGATGAGGTCCCATTTATAAACAACAAGGGCAAGGAATGACCTTAAAAATAAATCTACACTATCAATATGAAAAAAATTTTTAATGTTTTGTATCATCACAAGGGTCAATGTCCCTGACATATAAAGAGTGCTGAAAAATCAATTTTGATTCTTAGTCAGTGGCTATTGGCTGAATGACTAGAAACACGGAAAGAACAGATTTCTGACAACTGTGACAAGGAAATCTGGGAAAGTTGTATGTCAATTGGCCTGCCAGATAAAGTACAGACTATGAAGATATTTGACTGCTCATCAAAGTGAATTTGCTACAGAGGAGGCACCTAATCATGTGGTAAAGAGAAAATGTCCAGGAGCTAACAGCCACCTTCTGTCTCCAGCTACCCAATATTTCTCAATTGGCCAAAGTCCAGTAAGTCTACAATGGCAGAGTCTATTCATGGACTCCATACATTGACTCACCATCACCAAGACTGTTCTGAAGACCAGCACTGTTCAATGCTTAATGGGCCAACAGCAGAGATTATTTTGCTTGGTCCCCAATATGACACCAGCTTAGAGGGGCTGGCAATTCACCTCTTAGCAGGTTGATTATTTTGAAACTTTCTATCACTGAAGAGGCATAATTTTGTCTTTATTGGAATAAATTTATATTCTGGAGATGAATTTACTTTCCCTGTGTCCAAAGCTTATGCCAGGACCAACATCTAGTGGACCTAAAAGTGCCCTATTAATTGCCATGGTATACCATCAATTATTACTACTGATAAAGAAATTCATTTCACAGCAAAGAAGTGTGACAATACGCTAAGCCCCTAGTGTTCTCTGGTCTCACCCTGGGTCCCATCATCAAAAGTAGCTGTCTGGGGGGCTAGTGTAATTATCACGGGGGACTCAGTTTCACCACCAGTTGAGAAATGACACCATAAAAATTTGAATCTCGATCTTACAAGATGTGATACGTGATTTAATAAGAGATTAATATGTGGTGCCATGTTCTTTTTTTTGCTTATTCCCCTAACATCTGTGTAAATATTTCTCCCTATTAAACTTCCATTGATTAAATAACTATGTATTCTATTGTTGAAATATCTACGAGTATTATGCTTTTCTGATTATACCCTAATACGGTATTTCCCTCTGTGGTAGTTTCTTCACCTCTTTTCTTAAGGAGGGGGATGGTGTTCTCCGATATATAAGGTGGTTTTTATTTTTGTACTAGCGTTACCAACGTTGTTATAACTTCATACAGTATCCTCGGTGTTCTATTTTTTAGACAGTGTTTATAAGTATTCTCCTATAAGCACTGATAAAATTCCTAGTCTGGTTGCTTTGAAATGCTAAACTCAGGCTCTTTCTTATTGAAACTCAATTTACTTAGATAACCATGTTAATGCGTTGCACCTAAATAGGTGCCCTAGCACAAAACTAGTTTACAAAAAGCTATTAAGTTCATACGTAGTTTTGTGAGTAGAATTGATATGTCTCTATATTGTTGACAGAAAAGACAGTGTGCACCAGGGGTTCAGTAAAGTAAATTAAGTTTAAGATACTGGACAGGAGGAACACTTTAGAATAGTGAGGAAAGAAAAACTAACATTAAGCAATTTACATGCGCTATTGGGAAACTGCAATATACCAATCTAGGATTTATCAGCAACCATATGACCACAGTTTCTTGATTATAAACTCAAATTATGCCTTATTTTTTCCCACTAAATTTTCGGTGTTAGGCTAAATAGTCTTTTTCTGCTTTCTTAGTGATAAATTTTCAATCAATCTGTTGGTCTTAGAGTGTTTTCCAATGATTGGATTTCATAAAATAGAGTCACTGCAAAATAGAATGTTATAAATAAAGCTATGTGTCCATAAACTAAAGTGTGCTTATATGACATGGAAGAATAGGATTCTTGCTCGCTGGTTTCTGGGCCTAGACACATGTACAAATACAAGTGACTATATCATTTGAGTATAAAGGACAATATTATAGAGGAACCCAGGATTTTGAAGGTAAATAAGTAGCACAAAGCCTATTAAGTACACTGAAATTTGTAAATTGTGTTAGCTATTCACAATGGGCAGTAACACATTTAAACACTGGTGTAGGCTTCATTAGTCTGAAGGGCAGGCAAAATAATATTGCCTGCTGTTAGTTTACAAAGAACATAGAGATTTTAGAGAATTTGAAATATTTGCATCATGAAATATCTGATGTGAGGTACTGTAGAAGAAGATAATAAAAAAGTTTAAAAAACACAGAAATTATACAAAATTATTGTACAAGAATAACAGTTTAATATCTAGTGAATCATAGAAGGTTTTAAGTGTTTGTCCCACTTATGTGGTAATATATTAAGAAATATTATTTTTAAATTCTGTAAGTGAACAGAATCTAATTTTTAAAGTTTCACTTTGGCAAAGTCTGTGCATCTAACTATTTAATTTTATTTCAAGCATTTAAAGAACAGATTGTTGTAGACACGTGGTAGAAGTATTAAGGGGTGCAGGTTCAACTTAAAAAGACTTCTTCTAAGGTCTCAATTAAGGGGCCAGTGTAAGGCAAATTGCTCAAAAGACTAAATTTCTATCTAGATTAAATTCATTTCACAATAACAATAACAACAAAGCTTAAATTACTGCAAAGGGAACAATAGTTTGATTACAAAGTCTTTGGGAGAACTATTTTGGAAAAGGTGTCTAGAGCCAATATCTACCATGTGGTGCCCACCCCCGACTCAGCTGTTCTGGTACTGTTCATAAAACCCAGGCACTAAAGAGGAAGTTAACCCTTCGGCATTTTTTATCAGTGTACTGCCAAGCCTGATTTTCTGCATGTTAAAAAAAAAATTTTAAGGAAATGGGAGTATTAGAAAAGAAAAATGTTTTAGTTGACTATTTCTTACTCATTAAATTTTCTCCCAGGAATTATTGGCAGAGTGAATGAGAGTAGAAAAAAACTAACATTTATCTGGTGACTATAGATTTTTTTTTCATTAATTCTTTACCTTTTGAATTACATATCTTTCCCATTAAGAAATTTGGGGAAGGGGACTCACAATATAACCATTATTAACTCATTAACATAATAAGTGCCCAAGATCACACACCTGGAGTGTGGCAGAGTTGAAATTCAAACTTAGATCTGCAATAATGCAAAGCCTATAATCTTTATGCTATTATTTATTTTTTAATATTTTAAAAGGATATATACAAAATGTCATACATATACATGGCATATGTATATGATGTGTATATAGTATATATAAAATATATATTACATATAGCATATATAATATGTTGTATATAGCATATATATAATATTAAATAATATATTTGTACCTACCTCTCAGTTTAAGAAATTAAACATCAGCAGTACTTTCTAAGCCTCCTGAATTCTTCTGAGACTGCACCACTCTGCTTTCACTCGATGTAAACAACAACCTCATTTTTGTTTTAGTCATTTCTTTGTTTTCTTTTATACTTTACCAAATATTTAAACCCTAAATTGTATATCGTTCACCTAGATCTGCTTTTAAGTGATATGAGGGCCGTATCCATTTTCATCGTCATATTGTACTCCATTGTCTGAAGATATAATTTATCCATTCTTGAAAATTTGGATTGTTTACTTCTTTTTTACTGTAAACCATGCTACTGACAACATTCTAGTATATGTTGTTTTGTGCACATCTGTAACAGTTCTTTGATGAATGTACATATGATTGAAATTGCCAAGTCCTAGAATATGCACAACTTTAATTACACATTAAGGCCAAATAACTTAGTTCGGATGAACCAATATACAACCTCAGAAACAGAAAGAGTTTCATTTATTTCATATACTCACAAACACTTGATTTTGAAAGACTTCTAATAATTTACTAATCTAGTGGGTATGAAAAATCTATCATACTGTTTTATATATTTTATATTATTGAAATTAAATATTGTAAAAAACCTTTTCATGTGATTTTCTTTTCTTTCTTTCTTTTTTTCTTTACTTTTGGGGATAGCCAAATGCTAATCTATATTTTTACCCACTTTTCTATTGAGTTGTTAATTTTTTCCTTAATGATTGTGGTAATTCTTTTATATCATAGATATTAGACCTTGTACAGTTTCATGTGCAGCAGCTCAGGTGTGAATAGTGGTTTGTTTTGTTTTCTTAATTAAATTTTAATTGGAACACAGTTTAGATTCACCTTCACTTGAGGAAAGTAATACAGAGAGATCTCATGTACCCTTTCCTTGACTTCCCTGTAGGGTAACATCTTGCAAAATATACTGAAATATCACCAGCAAAGGATTGACATTGATATGGTCAAGACACAATATTTTCATCAAGGCATGGTTTCTCCACGTTGCTCATTTATAACCACCTCCAATTTCCACCTGTCCCCATCTTCTTAAGCCCAAGCAACCACTAATCTTTTCTCAATTCGAATAGTTCTGTCATTTCAAGAATGTTATATGAAGTGGATCATACAGCATGCAGCCTTTTGAATTAGCTTTTGTCACTCAGCGTGATTACTTGCAGATTCATCCAAGTGCTCATTCTGTTTTATTACTGAGCAGTAGTCTATGGAATGGATGTACCACAGTTTGTTGAACCATTCATCCGTCAAAAGACATCTGGGTTCTTTTCACTTTTTGGCTAACATAAATAAAGCTACTGCTAATGTTTGAGTACAGGTTTTTGTATGAACCTATGAATTCATGTTTTTATTGCTCTGGGATAAATGCCCAAGAGTGAAAGAGCTGGGTTTTTTAATAGTGGTATGTTTAATTTTATTTAAGAAACTTCCAAACTCTTTTCCAGACTGGCCATAACATTTTATGTCAGTACCAGCAATATATGTATTATGCAGTTTCTCTGCATTCTTCACAGATTTTGGTGTTATTACATTTTTAAAAACTTTAACCATTCTGGTAGGTATACAGTGATACCTCATCTTGGTTTTAATTTGCATTTCCTTGTCAGCTAATGATGCTGAACATCTATTCATGTGCTTATTTGACATCTGTATATCCTCTTGATTGAAATGTCTGTTCAGGTCTTTGGCCTGTTTTCCAGATGGACTGTTTTATTTTTAATGTAGAGTTTTGAGAATTCTTTATATATTCTAGATACTAGTTTTTTGTTGGATATGTGCATGCAATATTTTCTTCCAGAAAAATATTTAAGTCTCTTAAAATGTGTTTTCTGTTTGCTTTCTCTTTTTCTTGTTCCTCTGTTTTTCTTTCCTTGCATTCTTTCGTGCTACTTAAGCCTATTTTTATTTCATCTTAACTTTTTTTTTATAGTATTTGTCACTTTGTGTAGGCTCCTTGGTGGTTATTCTGGATATTACAATATAAATGTATAATTTTTCACAGTCTACGCATTCAAGTTCTATGGCTTCAAGTGAAATGTGTAGGCCTTGATTCTATTTAGGTTCTTTTACCCTTCCTGTTCTGTCTTGAGTATTATAATTTTTTAGATTGCATTAAGATTTTGGTTTCAATCATCACATAAAGTTTAGAAAACCTGTGAGGAAGACAATCTACGGCATTTACGCATAGTTCTTCCCTTTTGGTTGTTTTTTCTTGCTTCCTGACAGTCCAGGACTTCTCCTTTCACGGTTTCTTCCCTTTTAAAGAATTTCTGTAAGCCATTCTTTAAGGGTAGATCTGCAGTTGACAAATTACTTCCCCTTTGCCTGAAAATGTCTTTATTTCTCCTTCATTTACGATGGATAGTTTTATTGGATATAAAATTTGCCGTTGGCAGTTCTTTGCTTTCAGCACTTGAGAAATGTTGAGCCCCTTCCTTCTGGTCTCCACGGGTTCACAGGAGAAATCCACTGTTCTTTAAACTGGTGTCACCTACAGGTAATATGTCATTTTACTCCAGGTGCTCTAAAGATTTCTGGTCTTAATCTTGAGAAGTTTAACTGCAATAGTTCCTGGAGTGGCTTTCTTTGGGTTTATTCTAACAAGGGCACCTAGTGGAGGAGGAGGGATTCTGGGGATAAAAACCCATGAAGGTGTGGGGGCCCCCATAAAACTCTTGCCCCCAGGAGTGTCTCACTTTTAAGCTAGCACATTCTCCCTCTCCAGCACTTTGTCAAAGGTCCCACTCCAGTGCTGTGACCAGTTTGTAGGTCTAGTGCCTTCTGCTTTGGGTAAGCTGATCTCAGCTGTGATTCCCTTACTGCTCGTCTGGGTGGGGACCTCAAGATTGTCCTTTTTTAAGGACCAAAGGAGGCAAGAAAAGCTTAATCTTTCTCTGCTGCACCCCCTTTAATAAAAGGATTTGTTTTGTAAAATTTGGTTTCAGTCAAAAGGCTGCACTTAAGGACCTAGAAGGCCACAGCTTCCCCATAAATATATAACAATGATGGATTTATTTTTTCTTACAATTCTTTTCACATTCATTTATTTTTCTTGTCTTATTTCACTAGCTGGGAAGTACAGCCCAAAGTTAAATCAAAGAGGTGATGGCAGGTTGCCTTGACTCATTTCTGATTTTGAAGTATTTTTAAATTTTACCATTTAGTGTGTTATTAACTATGTGTATTCTCGTAGATTTTTTTCCTCAGGTTAAGAAATAGCCCATGCATTATTTTAGCTAGAATAATTATCATAAATTGATGCTTTGCTTTACCAAATGCTTTTTCTACAATTGCTGAAATAATCATACATCATTTAATACAATATGTATTTTAATGTTGGTCTAATTTTGCACTTTAGTAATTCATCAATTCTGATATAATATGTATTCATATCTGAATTCAATTTGTCATTTTTTGTTTAGTATTAATCTATGTTTGCTTTAAATTAGCCCATATTTTGTCTTTTTTATAATTTCGTTGTCAGGTTTTGGTATGAAAATTATACCAACCTAATGAGTTTGAGTGTTTCCTCCCTTCATATATTTTGAAAGCATTTGTATAAAATTAGAACTATCTTTTTTTTTTTACATTTTTGATAGAACTTGGCTATAAAAGCTTTCTAGTACTGCTGCTTCACTTGTGGAAACATTTTAAACTACTAATGCAATTTTCCTAATGGTTATAGTAAAATTTTTATTTATTCTTGGATTTTTGACACATTTTCTCTAGAATTTTTTCCACTTTATTCTTACTTCCAGATATATTGTCATAAAGATACTGCCCCTAATATTATCTTATCATCTGTCTAAGTTTCTCAAGATCTATAATTTTGTTCCTTTTTATGTTACCAGTATTGTTTATTTGCACCTTCTCTTTTACGTTTCTCTTGATTAATCATACAACATATTTCATTTTAATCATCTTTTCAAAGACACTGCTTTATGTGTTATTGTTCCTCTGTTATTTTTTGTTTAGTTTTCTATTTTATTAATTGTTCTTTTTTAAATAACATTTTCCTTCCTTTTACTTTCTTTGCCTTTATTCTGTGGTTCTTTTTCTATCATTTTATGCTGCTTATAATTCATTAATTTTCAGGGTTTTTTTGTTTCTTAAAAGAAAAACTCAGTATCTTCTTAAGATGAAGATGTATTCCAGTTCCATCCAAATTGCTGCAAAAGAAATTAATTCATTCCTTTTTATGTCTGAGTAATACTCCATGGTATATATATACCATATTTTGTTAATCCACTCATGAACTGATGGACACTTGAATTGATTCCCCATCTTTGCAATTGTGAATTGTGCTGCAATAAACATTCAAGTTCAGGTGTCTTTTTGATAAAATGACTTCTTTTCCTTTGAGTAGATACCTAGTAGTGGGATTGCTGGATTGAACATGTATTTACATTTCATAAATTTGTTGTGTGATAATTTTATTATTGTTCTATGCCATATATTTTTAAATCTTTATATACTTCTCTGTTTCACTGTTATTAGGATTTTTTTAAATTTTCCTATTAAAGGGGGATTTTATGTTACATTTTTATTAGTAATTGTCTTCATTTCATTTTGGTGAATGAATAAGCTATATATGATACACAATCATTTGAAATTTTTGAGACATGATTTATGTCTTAGCATGTGGTTATTTTTCATAATTGTTTCTTTTTGTAATAGTCGTTTTTTTGTAAGTGCTCTGAGGAGAAACTTTGCTCTTTAGTTGTTAAGATTGTTTAAACAATTTTTTAACTGATTTGTTTTGTCTACAGTCTCAATTACTGTAAGAGATGAGTTAAAAATCTCCTGATATAATGATGGATTTGACAATTCCTCTATTTTGTTTTATGCAGCCAATTTCATTAGATTTGATCACAGTTTACTTCTTTCTTGGTTTGTGCTATGATTTCCTGCATCTCAGACTTTGCTTCTTGGACCTTTTCTTCCTTTTCAAAACATATTTTTCAATATTTCTTTAATAACAGTCTTACGGTAATTAGCTTTTATTTTTCTGCTTATCTCTTTATTTTCTCCATATTCTGGAAATAGAATTTGCTTAGGTATGGAATTACAGGATGTAGTTGTTTTATTTTGAAGTTGTATTAATTTTGTTCCCTTTGAACTGGTTTCCATCATTGCTTCAAAAAGCTTTTGGTTTACTTGTAGATAATTTATTCTCCTTATGATTTGTTAGGACATCTGAATGACAAGATTGGTATATTAGGTAGGCAGAACAATGGTGTCCAAAAGATGTTTCTGTCTTAATTCCCAGAAGCTGTGAATATGTTATGCTACATGGCTGGACAAAACGAAGGTTGCAGAGGGAATTAGGGTTGCTAATCCTTGAGATGTGGAGGTTATCCTGGGTTGATGGTGTTTGTCCACTGTAACACCCAGAGTCTTTTTAAGTGAAAGATGGAGGCAGGAGAGGCAATGTCAGAATTAAAGGGAGCTTTGCTGCTGGTGTTGAATGAAGAGGGAGGACGGAGCCACGAGCCAGGGAAGGTGGGCGAACTCTAGAAGTTGGCCAAAGGAAGGAAACTGATTCTGCCCTGCAGACGCCTTGATGTCAGCCCAGTGAAACCCATTTTAGGCTTCCGACTGCCAGAACTCTAAGATAATAAATTTGTGTTGTTTTAAGTTAGTAAGTTTGTGGTAATTTGGAAATAGGAATAGTCATATGGAAGCAAGGGAAATTCATACAGTATCTTTTACTAGTTCTGGATAATCTCAACTATTTTCACTACAAAAGTTTTCTACCTGATTCTCTCCATTCTTTATTGTTGAAATTGGTTTGATAAATGTTATATCTTCAGCTTTGTCTTATATTTCTCTAAAACTTTCTTTTTTTTATGTTTTTGTCCCTTTGTTCTGAATTCTGTATAGTTTGTTCAGATGTGTTTTACTAACTTTCTCTTTATAGGTATCTAATCTGCTTCTTTTTTTTATTTCTTCTTTTTTAATTTCAGAATATTATGGGGGTACAAACACTTTGGTTACATATATTGCCTAATATGCTTTTTAACATACTCACTCAATTTTTAATTTCAACTTTTGAATGTTTACATTTTCAAGAGTTCTAATTCTTTTTTCTTTTATAGATAAACCTGGTCATTTTCTTAGTCTCTGCCTCTTTTTTAACTTTTCTGTAATACTACTGATAATTTTATATTTTAATTCTTCAAGAATACTAAGTAAATGGATTTTTATTTAATTATTTAATTTAAATGTAAATTCTAACATTTTCGTGTTTCAAAAGATTCTTACTTATGGTTTTTCATTTATTATTGCATTTTGTCATTTTGTTGAAGACTCTGATCTTTGGGACTTTATCTGTGGTAATGTCTTGAAATCTGAGATTTTAAGTTGAATTTGCTTCTTTTCAGTATTTATGAGCACAAGTAAACCCAGCAATACATCACATTAAGCTTTTCTGGAGGGGTCTACAAAAAACTTTTTGATTAAGAATCCAAACACACATAAAAGTGGGCTTGGACTGTAGTTTGGAGTTTTTAGAAAGACATTTTCCTCTAGAACAATGACTGAGAAAGGTAGCTATCTCCACCATCTACCCAGAGGGTGTTTTTGTTATTGTTGTTTTGTTGTTGTCACTTTTGTTGTTGTCAACGGCGCTGTCTCTGTCTACTGTCAGCGTCTCAGCCTTCTGGGAGAATGTCTGCTCAAGCTGCCCACCTTGTGCTGGCCTGAGGCTCCAGCTCACACGTTTCACAGCGTCCCATTAAGACAAAGGTTCTGGGTCATTAGAGTGGAAGATGCCACCACAGCCAACAACAGTTTTAGTGTCTATTTTCCTTATTAAATTCACACTTTTATGTCATTTATGACCCCAGAATATTTCTTTATTTTTTGACACTTAGCCATGCTTACAAAAGGATGTTCTTAAATGTTTTGCCCAGCTACCTTATTGTTCTAAACAAGAGGGTTTTCTGGAATGTAGTCCACCGAGCTGCCAGAAAAAATTCCCAAGTTTATGTGTTTCACGCCAAAGTAGAATGAGAAACATTCTAATGTAATTGTTGAAGTCTCTTTCTTCTAATTTCTTCTAATAGAAGTTAACAGTTGTGGTTGTGGATGTTAAGTTCTCTGCATTTACAGTTTTTCCTCTAGAGCAAAAATTTTTATTGGATGAGATAATATGAACTCTGAGATTTGCTTCCAAATTATTTGGGTGTGGAGGAAGTGAGTGGCATGTGGATGAAACCAGAGTGGGTGTGAATGGATCACTATTGAAGGTGGGTGACTAGTACATGGGGTTTCATTGTACTTTTGTTTCTTTTTTTGAAATAAATTTGAAATTTCCATAATTGGTTACAATTAAATGATATTTCCAAAATCCTACTACAATTCAAGCTTTGGAATATGCAAAATGGAAATTCCTTTTGAATGTAATAAATAGAATGAATCATCTTTAGTCCATTTGTCATATAATACAGTGCCTGGCTGAGAAGTGTTTATTAATAAAGATAAAGAATACTAAGTGTTTATTAATGAAGATAACATTCTAAACAGCTAAAACCACATAGTAAATATGAACTTTTACATGCAAATTATAAAAGTGCTTGGATATAAAACCTGTCAAAAGTAAATTATTATCCAAGGTTAATCCCTAAAAAATAGACCCAGAGTGTGTGTCTTACATTTTTTAATCTCTTGGTTTTGGACTGTATTAAAGAACTACAAGATGATGCCATTACTGAGTAGATACAGGGTTTTAGCAGAAACTTAGAAAAAAGGACTAGAAATCATCTATTCTCCTAGGGCAACAATTATTCTTAAACCTAGCAGAAGAGGAGAGGAGAATAAGATTATCAAACATACTGAATGTTGACCAGAGGATGTCTTGGTCTAAAGAGGTACGTGAGGAATGTTTCTGGACACAGATTGAGCTGCACAAGAACAATCAGAATGAAGTCTGTCTTAAAAAAGCCTTAATAATTGGTTCCTATATTGCTTTATTTTGTGGGTACACTTTAACTAGTAACAGCGTTCTATAGAAACCATCACAATTTCCTATAATTCTATTTTACTTTAGATCTTGCTATTTACTCATAACTCATAAGTAATTTTTATTTTTGTCTCTTTAAATTTGCAGAATAGGGAATTTTGCACTAATAAAACACAAACATTTGTTTTGCACCTCCTATGTTTCCTTCAGCACAGTTCACATATTCATATGATTATTGTTTCATTAAATCATTTATTTCTTATTTGTTGGAGTAAAAAACAACTCTCATTACAAAAGAAATAGGCAGAAAGACTAATTTTTATTTAAGTATCTTGGCCTTTCTTCTGAGCAGGCAAAAAAATAACTAAATGTCAAATCTGGTTTAAAGTTTGTTCTAATCTGATATTAGGCAGTTAATCTCTGGGAGGAACATCCTTAGTCCTCCCATTCCCGCCACCTGTAGGATGGTGGATGGTTGTAAGAAAGGAGGTGGGCGGTAGGTACGACTTGTGGCCCTGGTTTTATGACAGTCCCTCCCTTCCGTGCAGTCTTCTTTTGTTGTTAGGCCTTGTTAACTGAGCAACACCCACCACCCCTCCTCCTGCCTCCTGAGTGTGGCTTGCTCAGAAGTTAACCGATGTCTACCTTTGGGGCAACTGATCAGATGCCTCCTCTCAGTTTTGAGAACACTCCTTGGCTGCCCTGGCCTGCGTCTCACCTCACACAGGTGTTGTGTGTTCCTGAGTCCTGGCCGTGACTCCCATTCTGTCTTCTGTCCAGCAGCACAGTCTCCATCCCCCTCTGCAGTCACTTTACTGCAATCAGCTCAGCCCACCCCAGCACATACACACGGGACACAGGGCAGTATGGAAAGGCATACCCCAATCTCCCTCCGCTTGCCCTTGTGGCGGTGCCTCATGTATTTTGCAGAGATTGTTCCCCAAGTAGGTATGTGGTTGCCTTTGAGGAAGCCACTAACCAGAGTTCTAAAAAGCCGATGTCAATGGTTGATCGTATTTATCCCCCTCTAGGCATCAGGAAATTGGTCTCCCTCCTCCCTTTCTAATTCCTTTTGATGGTCTCTCAGCTTTTCTTTTGTTCTATTGGAGCTATAACCCCTGTTTCTGTGCTGTCACAGGCAGAAGAGTTTATTCTCTCCAGACTATGGGAGAATTCTAAGGGCACACATCACTAGCTTTGGTTGTTGCTTCACACTGCTGATGAATAGGCAAAGGAAAATGGCAGTCTTTATCTACACAATAAATGGGCTTGCACAGCTAATTGTTTTGCTGCAAAATCTATTTTGCACAGCAGAAATGTTTTATTTGTATTCCTTCTGTAACATTACTAATCTTCCCTGCAGGCCAATGAACCGCCTGGGGCAACTAGGCTTAAAGTGATGCATTAGGAAAAACATTTTGAAAAGACAAATTAATACTTCTCAATTTTTTTTCCTTGATGAATAACTTGTATTGAAAATCTGCTGTGGGTCAGAATTGTGTTAGGAAAGTTCATATTCAAGGTGAAGAGGAAATAAATGTAAGATTAAAAAAATTCAAAGTAAGATAAATACTAAACACAGGAGAAATATCTGTACACCTTAGGCACTAAAATGCTTACAGCCCAAAAATGGAAGCAGGACTTCTAAAACAGGGTTTATCAAAAACCGGTTCTCAGATTATTGCCTCAGAATCGTGAGGCAACCAGGTTTGTCAAGTGAGACCATGGGCACTCACCTCCCTCAACGGGAATTCTAATTCCATGGGTTTGAGTTGGCATAATACTCTATCTTTTAAGAAAAAAAAGTTCTTCAGATGATTGTAATAAATTACTTAGTTGAAGAAGAAAATTCACAGTGTAAAAGAAGCACACACACACACACACATTTGTATCTCTACTTTGTACCCCATTTCTACACATACCACTTGTTTGAGAGAAGCACAGCTTTTGCAGGCACTAAGGGAACATGTCCCCATTGATTCTTATAAAAGAAACAGTTTGTGAAACATGGTGCAAATTTTTTATTCTGGAGAGGCTACGTATCATTTATGTGAAAATTGTCAGAATCAAGATGGAACTACTTGTGTTAAAACCCTGATAAATGGAGACAGGGAAGGCTGTGAAGGGAGGTTTTCACGCATACATATTTGATAACAAGAACAATAACAAAAGACTGCAAAAACCACAACCTTCACAAAGGCCACCTTACAAAATATGTATACTTCTGTGAGGACACCTGCCCAGCAACTGGCTGTCCAACCTTAGACTGAGTCTCCCTTGTTACTGAACTTTGTGGCCAAGGATAATTGTTTCCTTTGTCTTTACCTCCCTGGATTCGCCCACCTGTTCTCATTGCAATGCTCAATCTCAAATAAATATTTTCTTTTAGGGATCCCTCTCTCTGTTATTTAGTTTTGACACTTATAAGTAGTGTACCAATAAACAGAAGATTAGATAGTTCTATATTACTCTATATTTCATGAGCAAATTTTTTTACTACAGCAACTTTTAAAAATCAACTCCCTTTTTTTCAATTGTCTAGTACTACTGTACCCAATATGGTAGCAAATGAACACCACATGTGGCCAGTACAAGTTGAGAAGTGCTAAAAATATGAAATATTAATATATACTGGATTTCAAAAATGTAGAATATACTAGCAATTTTTATATTAGCTATTTGTTGACATAATGTTTTGGATATTTCAAGTTAAATAAAATATACTACTAAAATTATATTCACCTATTCTTTTTACTTGAAAAAATACAGCTATCAGAAATTTCAAATTACATATGTGGGTCTCATTTACAGTTTGCCTTACATTTCTATTAGTTCTGCTGCAGTATTTTAATCCTGCTATTTATGTTACTTAAATGAAATCATACTTCTGTTGGAATGTGTGGGATAATCCTTTATGTAAACAAGAAAAAGCTTAACTGATACCCAAAGAAAGCAGTTAAGCAATATGTTGCAAGAAAAATTTTACTTTGGTGTTTTGAAAAAGAAATGGGCATTAAACTTTTGATTAGAGAAAACTGAATCTGAAAAAGTTAAGTTTGATTATCTTTTAAATTATTGTAATGTCTTTACAGATATCTGTCTTTGCGTAGCATGTACAATCGTCCATGATCACGTGCATGATCAAATCCTGTATCTTTTGGGTGCTTTTATGCTTAACCCTCCTTATTCCCATTGGCCTATCTCCACCTTCACCTCCACGGCGTGGTAGCAAAATGGACAATCTAATATGCAGTCCTTGTATTTTTCCATGCTCAGATCCATGTGTGCATACGCAAATGCTTGCCCATATGTGCGTGCATATATTTGTGTATTTGTATGCATACATGTATGTGTACTGGTCATGGAGCTTTGCAAAAAATGGGGTCCCGTGATACACCTTTTTCTGAGTCTTTCACTTTTCGGTCAGTTCCTTGTTGACTTCATGCCAAGTCATAACATTTTAACTTACTGTTTTCAATGGCTGCAGAGTATTCACAGAGAATTCTAAGATAAGGGTGTAATGTGACATAGTGGTAATACATTGCAGCGTTCCTCTACTGACGGGTAATTATTTAGTTATTTTGTTTCTAAAGCTCTTGTGTTTCTTTTTTATTTTCTTTCTTTCATTCCTTCTTCCCGCTCCCCAACCCCCTCTTTTTTTTTTTTTTTTGCTGCTATTACAACCAAGACTGTCATAAACACCCTTATACATATGTCATTTTGTACTTCGACTTTTACTTCTATGGAAGACATTTCCAGGAATGATATCACCCAAAAATTTATATCTGACGCATGTACGCATATATGTTATACAATGTTATTAAATAAACTGTATTGTTTTGCACTTAAGAATAGTACAATGATTCATAGTTCTGTGGTAAGAGTGAGAATACTCGTTCTGTTCAAGTTTTGCCAGTGTAGTGGTTCTAAAGTAATACTCTTTGTTACTATAATCACTGTTTCTCAAGCTACTAGTGAATTTGGACTTTTTTTTTGTTTGGTTTTTGGGCATTTTTATTTGCTTTTCTGCAAACTGACAATATAGAGCAATAATCTTCAATAAAACTTTCAATGAACGTAGAAATGTTCTCTTAAAATGTAGCAACCATGACTGAGAAACTGAATTTTTTATTTTGTTTCATTTTGATTAATTTGGATTTCAATGGCCACACATGCCACCAGTTGTCATAGTGGGCCATGCAAATTTAGATCGTTATCCAACTTTCTGTCTAATTTTTTTCTTTTCCCTATCATTCTCAAAGAGCACTTTCCATATTATAGAAAGTAACAAGTTATCATCATTACATTTCTTTACATTTGAGTTTTTAAAAAATATTTTATTTCAGAGTATTATGGGAGTACAAACACTTTGGTTGCATAAATTGCCTTTGGCACCAAGCATTGCCGCCCCGACAGAGCCGGCCCCTTCGTGGATATCCATTCCCTTCCCCTCTCCACCTGGATTTACCATCCCTAAGCATTTACTCCTTATGCGCACATACTGTGACAATTATACCAATTAATGGTGAGTACATTGTGTTTTTTTCCATTTGTGATACTTCATTTGGTGATTGTGCTCCAGCTCCATCCGGTAATACTCGATAGGTAGTGTTGTCACTCTTTTATGGCTGATAGTACTCCATTGGAACACATTACCACATTTTGTTAATCTACTCAGGTATTGATGGCAGTTGTGGTTTGTTTCACATCTTGCAATTGTGAACTGTGCTGCTATATACTTCGAGTGCAGGTGTCTTTTTTAGATGACTTTTTTTTTTGGGTAGATACCCAGCAGTGGGATTCTTGGATGAAATGGTAGTTCTACTTTAGTTCTTTGAGGTAGTCATCATACTTATCTTTCCAAGAGGTGTGCTATTTCAGTCCCCAACAGGTGTGAGTGTCCCAACTCTCTGCATCACACGCATTTGTTGTTCGGACCCTTTGTAAAGCCTTCTCTCTGGAGCTTAAGTGATAACACTGTGTTTTGATTGCATTTCTCGTGATTAGTGACTTAGCATTTTTTCATATGTTTATGGCCATATTCTTTCTTTTTGAAAACTTTCTCTTCTTAAAACTTTCCCACTTTTATGGGCTTTTTTTTTCTTGTAATTTTCCTGAGTTCTATATAGATTCTACTTATCAGCCTTTATTCATAGTGTACATGCAAATTTTCTCCATTCTGTAGGTTGTCTATTGCTCTAGTGATAGTTTCTTTGGCTGTGCAGAAGCTTTTTAATTTGATCAGTCTCATTTATTTATTTTTGTTGTTGCTGTGATTGCTTATGGGATCTTCTTCATAAATTCTTTGCCTAGGCTGATGTCTATAAGAGTTTTTCCAACATTTTCTAGAATTCTTATGGTTTCATGCCTTAGGTTTAAGTCTGTTATCCACTGTGAGTTGATGCATAGGCATAGACGGGACTTACCTCAAAATGATAAAAGCCAGATATGACAAACCCACAGCCAACATCATACTGAATGAGCAAAAATTGAAAGCATTCCCACTTAGAACTGGAACCAGACAAGGATGCCCTCTATCACCACTTCTATTCAACATAGTGCTGGGTGTCCTAGTCAGAGCAATCAGACAAGAGAAGGAAATCAAGGGCATCCAAGTGGGGGCACAAGAGGTCAAACTATCACTCTTTGCTGATGATATGATCTTATATCTAGAAAATCCCAAAGATTCTGCCAAGAGACTACTGGAACTGTTAAATAAGTTCATCAGAGTCTCAGTTTACAAAATCAATGTACACCAATCAGTGGCATTCTTTTATGCCAACAACAGTCAAACTGAGAACCAAAATAAAAGACTCAATAACTTTCACAATAGCAACAAGGAAAATAAAATGCTTAGGAATACATTTAACTAAGGAGGTGACAGACCTCTACAGGGAGAACTATGAAGCACTGAGGAAGGAAATAGCAGAGGACGTAAACAGATAGAAAACCATACCATGCTCATGGATCAGCAGAACCAATATTGTTAAAATGTCTATACTACCCAAAGTGATCTACAGATTCAATGCAATCCCTATTAAAATACCAACATCATTTTTCACAGATCTAGAAAAAATAATTCTATTCTTCATGTGGAACCAGAGAAGACCCCATATAGCTAAAGCAACCTTAAACAAAAAGAACAAATTGAGAGGCTTCAGTTTACCAGACTTCAAACTATACTACAAGGATATAGTCACCAAAACAATGTGGTACTGGCACAAGAACAGAGACATAGACCCAATGGAACAGAACAGAGAACGCAGATATAAAACCATCCTCATACAGCCATCTGATCTTTGACAAATCAGGCAAAAATATACACTGGGGAAAAGAAACCCTGTTCAATAAATGGTGCTGGGAAAATTGGATAGTCACATGCAGAAGACTGAAACAGGATCCACACCTCTCACCTCTCACATTAGGTTTTTGGTTATGTATATTACATTTCATCTTGTAAAAGGGGTTGGAATGATATTGTCACATTTTATACATAGGTGTCATTCTTCTATTTTTAAATTTTCTTAATAACTTTTGATATGATTTAATATTTTTATAATACTTTTATCAAATAGAGTGAAAAAATAATATCTTGAATAGTGCTTTGCTATTTTTTCTTTAACCATATAGAATATATTTTCACACTTTGCTTTGTATTTTAATATTATTTAATAAATGCCATAGTTTTAAAGTGTCTTCTCCCATTCTATTTTCATTATTTTAAAAACAAACAGTTTTCATTTCCCGCTTTAGTAATTTGCATCTGCTTTCTTTTACTAAAGATATAAACATTAATATCCTGTTAGGATTTTAGATGAAGCAATATAACTATAATATTTAGTATTCATTTATTCCTTCAAATGACTTCTTGGCAATTATTCATTCATTAGTATTTATTGCACGCCAAAAACAACTTGTGGTTTTATTTTCTATAAATCGAACCACCATATAAGCTAGAAACTCATGTAACAGATTGCTAGATCTAAGGTGAGGTTATATGGTGTAAAAAAAGATATTTTCAAACACTCACAATTGATTGGAAATCTTTCCTATGGGAGTATATAACTGGAAGTATATGAAATGAAAGCAGAACAGATTCTGATTTAATCTCTTCTTTCTAATGCACAATGAATTTATGTATTTCAGTCAGCTAAGAAAAACTCAGCTGTTTATTACAAAAAATAAGCAATAAAAACAGGGCAGTTGTAATTCTTTTCATACCAAGAATGTGAAATGCCTTCACATATGCTACCGAGATTGTACTTGTGCAGAAGCTCTAATATCAAAATTTTTCTTTGAGGATATAATTCACTGTCGATTTGAACATATATTCTATTTATACCATTTCACTAGAAAAATTATTCTTCATTTATTTTGAGTTAATGGATTTTGGCATTTATCTCACATTTCACTGTTGTTTCAATGATAAAATAAGTTTTCTATTTATAAAAGTCATTCCTTTTTATTGAAGAAAATTTAGAAAATATTAAAAAATGAAGTTAAAATTAAAAACTAAAAGATAAAAATGCAGAAAAACCACAAACAATAAAATAAACCTCAACTATTCTCTTTAAATACAGACATACTTTTTATATTTATTGAAATTATACAGCATAAACCATTTTTAAAATATTTAACAAATTATTATGTAACTGATATCATTGGCAACATAGTTTTGTTTTGTCACATGGTATTTCATACAATGATAATCCAGAAATGTCAAATCACCATTCCATTGGTGCTGTCATACACAGGAAATAAACTGGAGATTCTACCCATGATAGCCAGTGGGAGGTTGCAGTTCATTAAGCCCGAGTGTTAGGTATGCTAGAGCAACATGAATGGCAGAGAAAAGTGCCATTTACCTGGAGACTCTGGCTACTTCTGGGACTTTATTACTAAATCTACTACTAGAATTATTTTTTAAAGTTTTTATTAGAATAAAACATAAGCTCAAAAATGTCTGTATATGTTTGTGTCAAAGTTTAATGTATTTAAGCTTCATGGCCACATACTGATTCAGGATCCTTCCGAGTCCCTTTAGCTGTGTTTTTATTCCTAATTTTATGGGGCTTTTCTTTTTCTTAAATGTTGCTCTTCAAGTTATATGAGCCTCACCCTCTGTAAAACCTGAATCCACCTCTGGTGTCAATTAAATGTTTATTTTTGCAAACTTTTTATCCTTAAAAAGCAATGCTATCAATCAAAAGTATCTTGCAAAGTATGAAGGTATCAGTCTTCTCTGAAACAAGCTGCATAAAGCATCATAAAATGGGTAAACTTTTGTAGGAGATATTTTGTTATATAAAACCAATAATTCATTTAAATGTATCATTTGGCTTTGCCATCTACTTTGCTCCTTTTTGCCTAAAATTTCCCCTAAGGAGAGGACATTTAAATGTGAAAGACATTTTCATTTAGTATGCAAGTCCCATTTTGTATGCATTTTTTCATGCATTCATTCATTATGGCCATCTATGCTACGAGAAATACAATGCTAGACACTGCTTGTCAGTTTACCTACTAGGTTATACATCCCACTTGACGAATCAGGGATCAGAAAATACTATTAATATTTTTCTATCTATATTGTGCCTATATAGATCCACTGAACATTGTACTTGTTGTCTTCCTTTATTTGGTAATTTCTTTTTTATTTTTAGAGATAGGGTCTTCCTGTGTTGCCCAGGCTGGAGTAGAGTGGCCCCATCATAGCTCACTGCAACCTCCAAAACCTGTGGCTCAGGTAATTCTCTTGTCTCAGCCTCCTGATTAGCTGAGACTATAGATGCATGCCACCACACCTGGTCATTTTAAAACTTTTTTGTAGATATGGGGTCTTGCTATGTTGCCCAGGCTGGTTTTGAACTCTTAAGCTCAAGGAATCCTCCCACCTCTGCCTCCCAAAGTGCTGGCATTACAGGTGTGAACTACCGTGCCCAGCGTATTTAGTAATTCTAGTATGCCCTCACTCACTTTTTTTTTTCTCCCTAACTCTGAGTTCATTCTCTGGAATGAATAAATCACATTAAACTATTCTGTAATTTACAACTGCTTTTCTACATAATCATGACAGAAGTTTGAAAAGGAATGTGAAGTAAAGATTGCTTCGTGGCAACTAGAAATGGCAGCTTTATGCATTCATTTATCTAACCAACAAATAAGCGAGATGCCGTAATGTTTAAGGACTTGGGCTTTAAAGTTAGATAGGGATCAAAACTCTGGCTTTATTGGTAATTTAAAATTTGACCCAAGCCAAGCCAACATCTTTAAATTAAGTTGCCACATCTATGAAATAACACAGGGGTGTGTGTGTGTGTGTTTAGCATCGTAGAGAAAATATGTTTATGTGTTTGCACAGTTATGGCTTTCTACACAAGTTTTACTGAATCCTGGGATCTGAGCTGAAAGGCAGCCTTAGAAGTTAATTTACATCTGTAAAGATAATGAAAACTCCAGAGAGATTTACCTAACTCTTGAGTTATACATTGACATTTCAAGGAGTGGGGTGAAGCCCAGATCCCACAGGGACATCTCTGAGTTGTAATAGTGAAGACACAGGACTTAATAGGTTTCTAAAACAGACTCTCTCAGAAGGGGAGGGAGAGATAGTTGCCTTACTCCCCATCATAAGCAGATAAAATTCAATTTTTTCCATTCCTTGCCTACAATCCAGACTTTGCATGGTGAGATATCTGACCTGGTTCTCATCACAATGGCCCAGGGATAATAATGGGGACGTGGGAAAACCACATTCTTGTTACTTGTTGTAAGTAATAAGGAATATGTCTCTTATCCAAAAATCTTGTGGGTAAATTTAGGACAGAATTAATCAAGATGAACATTTAAAAACCTAATAATTGGTTGTGGCGATTAAATATTTTGATACATGACAATGCTTTTCACAGGTGGTACATACTAAGCACTCAATCGTTGTTCACTGCTATAACAACTGGCTTATTTTAAGCTCCACTGAGTGAATTAACTCAGTCCCCCAGGTGCTATGTCATAGTATAACTCATAGGAAATTGAAAAAAACAACAGGATTATTACAAGCTGTCTGTGTACTTTACATAATTTCAGAACAAAGCATTCATGAGGACTCACAGGAAAAAAAGTCTGCATCTCATTGGTCTAGAGAGCTATTTCTGTCCACTTATGGTCACAAACCTGGCATGTCTCTGTGAGACCGTAACTGGGTCATTTGATTGTCACTTTCAATATTTACGTGTATGGAAACCTTGGTAGCAGGTTCACTGAATTTCAAACCTTCATGATACAATTGTTTCCTCAATAATATATACCCGCACTAATAATATGGCCATTTTCTTAGGATGTAGCTCGAATCATTAAAGTACAAAGGGAGAATATGGGACACTCATGCACAGCTGTTGTTTAAACGGAGAAAAAAATCACATTAGCAATCAGAACATTTTAACATCTAAAAATGGTTCCGTGATAAATTTAAACACTTCTTTAAATACTCCATGCCTTTGAAAGTGATAAAAGATAACTTAAAATGAACAATTAAAAGAACATGGGATCTGAATATAGACAATCACAGGGATACCCAAAAAATTCTCAATTTTTATTTGTAAATAAAATATTCACTGAAGTGTTAACTTAAGTCTGTGACGTGAAATAAAACTCAGTCTGTAGTTCTACAGCTGTATTTCTAAATGTAATCTTAGTCATCTGAGAAGTAATATTTTTTCCCCTGAAGGACTGAATGTCAGCTGGTGGTAGGGCAGTCCCTAATGCTAGGACAAGACACAGGCAGAAGTGGGACAGTTTCTTGTCCTAATGTCATAGGTCCCAATTGGCATCTGTAGAGCTACACATTGGCTTCTTTTAGGCTTTGGCCACTTATCATGCAGGAGTGGTCTGCGGGATTCCTTAAGGACCTGCGACCCTTTCTGCTTTGGAGGAGAGGGGATGATTTAACATTTCCATGCCACATTGCAACCAGGGAATTCTGTCAATCTTTCTTTGACTCTTACTTTTTTCAGTTCTACTTGAGAGCTATGCGAATTATTTTGTTGCTCTTACATACCCCTGGAATAAGGAGGAATGTTTCAGGCTTCAGGTCCATCCTTCCAAATATAACCCCCTGCCATTGCTCTGTGAACTGGCCACCTCCCCAGGACTCCATTTGAGGTACTAGACATACACCCTCTATTCTTGTATTCCATAAACCTGTTTGTCCATTCCTTGCCCCACCCCGTCTTTAGGCTCCCTTTCCTGTAGCTCCACCAGGGCTACGCCGTTCCCACTGGCCTCCGATTCTCTCTTCCACCAGCCCAGACAACACTAAATGGCGTAGGGATGGGGTGGTGAAGAAAATTTGCACATATTATCTCAAAACTATGTATAGACATCTTTTTCTCTTTTTTTTCTCTTATTTCAAACTTTTCTCCAGAAAAATAACATGGTACTTTAGCTGACCGAATAAAGGCCAAAGAGTAGAAAGAACTACCAGGGAGAACCATGACAGGAGAGAGACTTGGCATGACTCAGTAAACCGCAGCGTGCTGCCTAATGCAATCTCAGCCTTTGGGATGGGACACGGAAAGATGACTAATATTTCCAGGGTTCAGTTTGTTAAACAAGGAAAATAGGATCCCCCGTATCTTAAAGAAGAGTTAAATAAATATTTCATGCACTATGTAAAATGTATTTCAAAATAACTATCTCAATGCCTGATTAAAGTAATAATACTAATCATTAATAACCAATAATTAATTATAATAATGTATCAGTATTGGTTCAATAATTGTGACAAATGCATTACACTAATGAAAAGTGTTAATAATGGTTGAAATTGGGTGTGCAATATATGAAAACTCATGGTACTATCTTTGCAACATTTTGGTAAATCTAAAGCTATTCTAAAATTTAAAAAAAAAAAATCTTTGTTTTGAACTTTTATGTTTAAGGAAAAAGTGAAGTTGCATTTAACCGAAAGTGATTTGTTTCAAATTCAAAGTTTATATACTGTGTACCAGACAGTACCCAAACCAATAAATACTCTTCCATAATTTTGTCAGTGATAAGGAATAAGTCCACCCTCAGATGAGAACTGTTTTCACATGGATTTAAGTTGGTTGTGAAATCACTGTTTTAGGTTAATGTTGGTCAGTGGGTCCCTCTTAAAAGTCTGCAGGCATCTCTTTGTATTTCATTCTACTCACATCATAGGTAAAAATTCCATGACCTTATTTTGTTTATATTAGTCTATACAATCTTTTTTCTTATGCATTATAGTATATGGGCTTTTAAAAATAAACAGCAGTCGGGAGAACTATTCCTCATGTAAAAACTGAGTCTCTCAAATTATGTGTCAAATATCAGATGCCTGCTGCCAACCCCAGGCTCCGGGGAGTCTTCCCTTGAATCTTCTTCTAGCTTCTCTGTGATACTTGCCCAGAAAGCATTCATTTATTTCCCCTGTCAGCTAGAATCACTCGAGTTTTAAATTTGTGAATCAAACATAACTGATGTTTCTTTTCTGAAAAGATAAAAACTATGCTAAATAATTCTGCCATGTTACACTGAACGGACTTTAACAGGATCAAGTCCTGGGGAGGGAAATGAATTATAAATTTGGTAAAATGTCATTCATTTTAGAGTCTCTAATTTACTTCAGTTGATGGTGGGTTTTTTCCCCTAATTAAATAAACTAATAAAAAAGTATATATTTTAAAATGTATTTTCAGAGTTTTGTGCTTTAGGAAAAGCTGAAAATAAAATAAATTAGCTGCTCCCAATCTTTGGTTTTATTAATGAAAATGAATCTATTTACTGGTTTATGGTAGTTTTATTTTTTTCTGTTCTGAATATTGTTGTTTGATTATCCATTAATTTTCTTAATTAATAAAATAAGTAATAAATTCAACTTTGTTATTATAGTAAAGAATTAACCAGAAATGTTAACCTTACTTGAAATTAACCTTACTTGAAAGGATGTATTGATGTGGCAAACAGAAAACTTCACGTTGCAATTTCCTATTATTGTTAGCTTCACAGCATTTGTATATTCCAGGCAGTTATTTCAGGGGGTATTTTGTGATGACAGAATCTTGAGTTGTTTAGAAAGGGTTGGCTTGTCCAACTTTGGCTGACACTAACTAAAGAAGGTAAAGAAGGAAGCAAAGGAGGAGGGAGGGAGTATGAATAAATAAATAAACTTAAAGAAACAGTGGCTGGAGATCTGGCGTTTCTTCTGCTATATATTCAAAAGCTTAAAAATAATTTATCAAGACTGCCCATTTCTGGTCAAGATACAGTAACAGTTTTCAACACATTTGAAAGCAGGCTAAAAAAAAAAAATAACCCTGAGACACAGGAAACACACAAAAGAAGTCCTGTGATTCCTTTAGACTTCTGTTTTGAGAGAGTTTCCAGGCTGCTGTGTACCAAGTGGAATGCCCAGCTGATACACTGAGTTAAGGATATAGAACTGAGGGACCAAGGAGACCAAGGTGTCTAGATTTTACAGAAAAGTATGTGGAAAAGAAAGAGCTAAACAGAGAGAGAGAATTCCAGAGACCTGCAGAAGGTCCCCTTCAGTACATATCTGATCAGCAAATGCATGTGAGAAAAGGGCATGTGTACAAGGAAATAAACCACCAGGAACGTGTAATGGTAACAATGTCCTGCACTTGTGCAGGGCCCTCAATAGTGCCTGTTCACACCAGCCAGACTGGAAATTCCCAGGACTCATGGGACATTAGGTGGAGTGTGCAGAAGGGTCTTGCCTCAGAAATGGAGAAAAGTTGGCCTTACACTCAGCACTGCCCTGTTCCTGCTGACAGATATTAAAGCCAATATCTCCGCCAGGCAGAGTAGGTCACACCTGTAGTCCCACCACTTTGGGAGGCCAAGGCAGGAGGATCACTTGAGGCCAGGATTTCAAGATCAGCCTGGGCAACATAGTGAGACCCTGTCTCTTCCCAAGCTACTCGGGAAGCTGAGGCAGGAGGATCGCTTGAGGCCAGGAGCCCAGGAGTTCCAGGTTACAGTGAGCCATGATCACGCCACTGCACTCCAGCCTGGGCGACAAAGTGAGACCCCGTTTCTAAAAAAAGAAAAAAAAAGAATATCTTAAAGGGTAAAACTGTTGCCAAGAACTTAACTATGTCCCATAACACAGCTCAATAATATTTATAGAAATATAAAATTATCCAGCACTGAATAAAGTAAAATACATACCATCTGGGATCTGATAAAAAATTACCAGGCATGCAAAGAAGCAGGAAAACATGGCCCATAATGGAAAGAAAATCTTTCAATTGACAGATGTAAAAATTAAGAGACATTAAAACTGGATTCCATGTGTTACAAAAGTTAAATGCAGGAAGAAAAGGTATGAAAAGAACCAAACCAAATTTCTACAAACTATGTGTGAGATATAAAATACATTATATCATATTAAAGGCAGATTAGACATTGTAAACAAAAAGATTAAAGAACTTAATAGCTAGCAATAGAAAGTATCCAAAATGAAACACAGAGAAAAGATAATTTTTTTACTGTTTTAATCATTTTTAAGTATACAGTTGAGCGGCACTAATTACATTCACATTGTTGTACAACCATCACCTCTGTCTATGTCCATAACTTTTTCATCATCCCAAACTGAAATTCTGTACCCATTGAACACTAATTCCTCATTCTTCCCCTCCCCTAGGCCCTCCGAACCTCTATTTCACTTTCTGTCTCTGTGAATTTCACTGCTCCAGGCACCTCTTACAAGTGGGATCACATAACAGTTGTCCTTCTGTGGCTGCTTTACTTTACTTCACATGGTGTCTTCAAGGTTCATCCATATTGTAGCATGTGTCAGCATTTCATTCATTTTTAAGATCAAATATTATTTTAATGTATGTAAACACCCCATTTTGTTTGTCTATTTATCTGGGTTGTTTCTATCTTTTGGTTATTATGAATAATGCTACTATGAACAAGAGTGTACAAGAAACATGGTTTACTTTGTTCCATCAGGTGAGTCCAGTGGGCTTCTTGGGTAAAATGCTAAAACTCTTAATATGTAATTTTCAAATATACTTTAAAATGACATTTATAAAAATAAGATGATCCAATAGACTATAATATGAGCAAAAAAGTAAGATAAATATATATCAAAGATTTATTCAACTAATTAATTAAGGGAACTAGTAAGATATTATGACCAGTTCAAAAAGTAGTTTAGAGGCTAAATATAAATAGGCAATGATAGGATAAGATTATTGGGTTAGATACAAAACTGATTAATGCCCCAAAAGGCCATATACATAACTTTCAAGGTTATCTCTGGAGAGAAATCAGTCACATCTCTACCAGACAAAAATCTATACTTTAACATGTGACTTTACTTAGTCTAGAACCTTTAATCAATAATGAACAGGGAATTGGGCTGTGCACCTTCTCTTGGCCTTCAGCTCCATGTGACATTAAAGGAATGCACCACCCACATTTTTGCCTTATTTCCACATTTTGGACAATTCTTACGCATATTCATACCACTGCCCCAGCGGCTGTCCCAAATTTTCTTTCTTTGGAACCCTAACTGAATTTCTAAATATCTGACCAGCACAATCGGAAGATGCTTGAACCTGTGACTCACCCACATCCTTCCCAGACCTATCCCCATCCACACCCATGCACAGAAGTCTGGACCTTTGTATCAGCCTTGACGTTACTCCCTTCTAAGAAAACACGTCCTAGTACAGTGATAGGCCCCGAATTGTGATGCGTTCATGTCCTAGACTCACGATCAACTACCCTTAGGGTCCTTGGAAAATCATTCTACTCTCTAGATGTCAACTTCCTTCTTTTCAATATAAAGGTAGTAATCTCCATCCTATAGAGATTGTGCGAGGACAAACAAAGTGCACAATTGCTGTTCTTTTTGCATGGAAGGCTCTTTCCCAGTTTTTGCATGGCTGGCCTCTCATTATTCTGTCTTTAGGCAAGTCATTCTTGGAGAAGTTAGATAAATCTTGCCCAGTTGGATTTGCTGAGATGATGGAAATGTTCTATATCTGTGCTGCCCAACACAGTAGCCACTAAAATGATTTTTCAAATTTTGTGGAATTTTAATTAACTTAAATTTAAATAGCCACATGTGGTTAGTGGGTAACACATTGTACAGAGTCAGTTTGGAAACAGGATAGCAATTAAGAGCAAGAGAATGTAATGGTTTAAACATCAGGCCATAAAATGACTCGTTAATTTGTGAAGTTCAGAGTTAAATAATTGAGATAGAAAAAAACCCAGAGGTTAGATCACCTGATATAGATAATTGAATGTGCAGAGTATAAGATCACTTTCACCTATTGAATGGGAAAAAAACCCAAAACAAAACACTAAGCCAAGCTCTAAAGTTGGAGAGTGGGCACTCCTGATTCCTGGGAATTTAGTGAATTCAATCTCCAAAAAAACTTGTACTTATTTATGATTTTCTCTCTTTTTTTAGTTCCTTTGCCTGACTGTCTATTTAAAAATGTTTAGTCCCAAAATAACTTACATCAATTCTTTGGACTTTTTAAAATTCATTTTGATATTCTCATTTTGCAGCTGCTAAATGTTGAATTGTCTTAGGCAGCTGAGGATGTTATGTACAATATTACTTAACTAGAATCTGTTAACCATTCAGCTAAAATATTAAATTTACATGAGGTGATAATTAACACAAACATAAAAGAGAAGCCACTTAAAAGTATAACAGACAAAATCTTGATTTTTCAGAAGTAGCCTTTATTTCAGCTATTTTGTTTGTTTTCCCCCATAGAACATACAAATGTGAGATCAAATATTTTAATTCTTGATTCTTGGTTTAAGACCACTAATCCATACGTGTCATATGGTTATATGTCAACTTACCCAATTAGTAAAGTATAAGATTTAAAATTCAGTTTATTTCACATGTTTACATATACAAATAGATTAAGAAAGTTCATAGTACCAAAATTCAAAAATTTTAGGGAAACATACTTAAGCAGTATTTACACAAATCTTAGAGCCTACCTGCAGACTCTACCTGGTGAAGCATTTGCTAGTTTTCATTAGTGACAGCAAAGTAGAGAAAGTTGTATTGCTAACAGCTCTACCTTAGCTAACAATGCAGACAAGAATTTGAATAATTGAAAATGTTTATTAAAATGTTGACCTGGGATTATCTTTGAAACTTCTGATAGTCTATCAAAATCACAAAAATCAAGATTGTTTGTTTTATTTTATCAGATAATTGACACATAAAACATTTTCAGGTTTTGAAGATTTTGGTTTCTACAATTCTAAATAAAAGTTGCTTTTATCACCCAAGAATTTTACTCTCTTAACTTCTGTTCAAGCAATAGGCATTAGTGTCAAGTGTTTCTACCTTTCAGGGGAGCAGTCAGTGACTGACTTTTTCTGAAATCAAATGAGGAAATGTGCATGAAAGAGATCAAAAGAACTAATATAGCTGGAACAACAAATGTTTAAATATAATGATCAAATAGAACCTTTCAGAAGACTAATACATAAAAACAAATTTTCAATATACTGTACAGAAGGAAAATAATAGAATACTGATTAAAGTGTGAGCTGCACATTTTTACTTACAAACTATCAACATATGAACTACACATATGCATTGTGCTGGTTGATTTGCATGTATTGAGTAAACATTTGTGATTTATTTTTCTTGGAAAATTAAAAAATATATAAAACTTTATACTTAATGACTAAAATGTACATATCTTTTATTTTTCAGCTAATTCTATGGTGAACCAGAAATCTTTATAATCTCCCAAATATTGTAATATTTACTCATTTTCAAAACATAACTATAAAATTGTTGACAAAGGAAAAAGTTGGAGATTTTTTTGTCATTACAAAAGAAGGCTGAGTCACTGGTAGGCACCACGGAAGCCAAGACATATATCTGTATCCATTCTACATTGCTGACAACTATATAAAAAATAGGGTTAAGTGTTTTACTTCTGCATTAGAAATACATATCGATTGTCTATAAAAGAAAAAGTTAAACACCATTTTCATCGTAAATTTGGAAAAATAACAAAAAGAATAAAAAAGAAATCAACATCACTCAACTTCATTACCCAGTTATAACAATTTCTAACACTGTTGGTGTCTCCACATGTATGTGTGAGAGGGGCAAAGGATGTATACCTTTGTAATTTATTTTTATAAAACTGGAAACAGAGGCTATATGCTATTGAAAATATTAATTTCAGTAATATGTTCTGAATTATTTTCCAAGTCTGTAAATATCCTTCAAAACTATGATTTAACATCTCATAATATTTCATGATGTAACTGTATCATTAAGGTTTAAATAATTAACCTCAATTTTTGACATATAGGTTATTCCTAAGGTTTTACTATTATAAGAAATACTGTCTCAAATATATGTTAGCAAAAATTCCTACAAATGGGTTTACTAACTAAATAAAGTGAGCTCTAAAAATTCCTTTGTACCCAGTTAAAATTAATATTATAGCCAGATGTGCTGGCTCACGCCTGTAATCCTAACACTTTGGGAGGCCAAGGTGGGAAGATCGCTTGAGTCCAGGAGTTTGAGATCAGCCTGGGCAACATAGGGAGACTCTCTAAAAAAAATTGAAAAAAATTGGCCAGGTATGGTGCTGCACACCTGTAGTCCCAGCTACTCTGGAGGATGAGGCAGGAAGATCACTTGAGCCCAGGCTGCAGTGAGCTATGATTATGACACTGCACTCCAGCCTGGGTGACAAATCGACACTTCATCTGTTTAAAAAAAAAAGAAGGAAAGAAAAAGAAAAAAAATTAATTTTATATATTTTCATTGTACAATATGTGTTAACTACACAGAAAGCAAAGTTAAAATAATCAAAATCATGCATTATCCTATCTCCTCTTCAGTTTTTAAATTTGTATATACAATGCATTTTTAAACAAGTAGGATCCAACTTTACCTAAGATAAGAATGGTCTTATTTTTATTCCAGATTTGTATTGCCAAATTGCTTTCCAAAAAGATTGCACCTACATAGAGTCTTCACAACTATTGTTATATTCTTAGCTAAAAATAAATCTACCTTTATTACAAAATTGAAACGTTCATTTTGGAAACATTTAAAGAGGCATACAGGCAAAATATGGAAAATTTAAAAATAACCATCATCCCATTTCTTTGATGTGGTCCCTGTTAATATCTTGGTATATCTACTTCCAGGCACAGGAGAAATAGTTGCTAAGAGGGAGGGCTCTGGAGTCAGATCGTTAGGGTTCAAATTCTGGCCCCATTTGTTAACAGCTGTGGGATCTACCTGTCTGTGCCTCCTCTTACTTATTGGTGAAATGGGCTCAATACAATAATAGTGGCTGTCTTGAGGATAGAATTGTTAATATATGTGAAGTGCTTACCAAAGTTCAGGGCCCAGAATAAGTCTCAGTCAATAGTAAATGCCATAAAATCACAAGGTTTTCAGTAGCACGGAGATGAGCCTTTGCCGTGAGCTTTACTTAGGGATGTTGGATGCCCTGTCAGTCAGTGAGGTTTCTTCACTCTGAGAATTGTTCAGCCACAGCTGAATTACAGTTGTTCTTGGCCCAACTTCATGGAGTTTCAACAACATAGGTACAGCTTAATGTTCAGTCAGAAACTTAAAAGAAACCCTGTGTAAATTCCTGGAGCTCCCTCTCAGTGTACCGCTTCCTCTTCCATCCTCTTCCTCACTGGCTGCAGCCACCGTCCTCCCCAAATCATGTCTGCCTCCTTGGCTGGAGGAGCCCACTGTGCTATGCTTGGTTTTTGCTTGCTGCACTGGGCTGGGCATGTTCTTCCAACAGACATCAGGGCAGCTGTAGGACTGCCCTCATCTATCTCCTGCCTCTTTCCCAATGCCTAAAAAATGTTTGTTTCACATTTTGTCCAGTTTTCCAATTGTTAATAGTGAAAAAGAAATCTGCTACCATTATGGGATGATATGAAAATCTTACATATGATTTCTGCACTTAAAAAAAATCACTCAACAATATTGTGAATTTTTATGCCAATAAATATTCATCTGTATTATCATTTTCATGGCTATAAAATAGTCCAGTTCATGAGGATTTAGGGTTTCATCTCTCTTAAAACACACATATCAATTTGATTCATTATAATAATATTCAGTGTACCCATCACTGGGGTCATCTTAATTATTCTTCAAATTCAGTCATGCTTCCACCTGAATATTCTGTAACTTATTGACTAAATTATAAAGTTAACTACCATCTGTAACACTTATGTAAATTATTAAGAGGTAAGAAGTGAAAAAAATAAGGTATAGATGACAAGTAGACAGACATAGACAGAGATGATAGACAGATAGATAGAGATGATAGATAGGCAGCCATATGCACACACACATACATAAAGAGCCAATAAGCAAAAAATGGTACACACACAAATATGTATGCATCAAATAAGCAAGAAAGAAATAACTCATAGCAGCTGCTACAGTCCTAGCTTCTGTAACTGAGTACTTACAACCTCCTTCTACCTCTAAACATTCCATGTGCCTTCTGCCCCTCTGCCCTCTCCTGACACCATAGCTAAGTGGGTTTCTTTATCTGGTGGGATGACTGGTACTTTCATCCCTGGAAGACCTGGATCCTCAGGGGCCTTGCTTTTGTTGCTGTAGCTTTCTGTTAACTTTTACTACACAACCTGGTAGTTTAAGAGGTGTCCCAGAGAATCCAGAAATAAATGAGTATATACTCTAAGCTATTGGCCCACTGAGATGCGTCTATGTCACTATGGTGGGTATACCACCATCCAAACTCCTTTATATCTGAGGAGAATATGTGGATAGCTTTATATTAATAACTATTAAGTCTATGACATACATAAATTTATTTTCTATAATTCAACTTAATTTTTTGACTCCAGCTTCAGTTGTTTCTGAGTCCAAAGAGATCTCTGTAGCGTCTGGTGTGTGGTGCATCCAGGCTGCCAGTGGTGGTCTTGGGCCACAGAAACATCTATGAGGCAGTAGGGCAGGGCCCCTGGACGTACCACAGGGCGTTTCTCTCTGAGGCTATGCTTCCTCCCATGGCTCCATTAGGATGAGACAGCAGGTTCTCTCTGCTTTGAGGACACACAGAGATGCCACTCCTGTCTCCTTCTTAGCCTGGGAGAATATCTTCATTTTTTTTGTGTGAGCAGTCTTCAAAATATTATTGTTTGTGTGAAAAGTCTTCACAAAAAAGGCTTATCAGTTCTCTGTATCCTAGATTACCAGGGTTACAAGAGCCAATAAAATTATTGAATTCCATCATCCACCATGTTCTTCAATTGTATGTATAATATTATACTGACACAACTATTGAAAAATAAGTCTCTGATGTGAGAACCTTGTGACACCTTTGAGGTGAATGTTCCTCTAACTGGAGTAATTCAACATCATTGGTTGTTTAAGAATTTTTTTATTGTCATTTGAACGATTGTTAAAAAATATTAATCTGGATTTCAGAAGTGTTTCTGAGAACCACATGAGATTTTAGGGCCTGAGTTTGCATTTGTTTTTATTATTGTATTTGTCACCCTGCTTTATTTTAATGTCAATAAAAATGAGTTTGTTAGTTAATGTTATTTAATTTTGAAGAGTTTATAAAAGAGAAAAATTCATAAAGGGAGTTTATAAAGAAAGAGTAATCCTGCCGGATGCGGTGGCTCACGCCTGTAATCCTAACACTCTGGGAGGCTGAGACGGGAGGATCCCTTGAGGCCAGGAGTTCAAGACCAGCCTGAGCAAGAGCAAGACCCTGTCTCTACTAAAAATAGAAAAATTAGCCAGGCGTGGTGGCGTGTGCTGTAGTCCCAGCTACTCAGGAGGCTGAGGCAGGAAGATCGCTTGAGCCCAGGAGTTTGAGGTTGCAGTGAGCTGTCATGACGCCACGGCACTCCAGCCTGGGAGACAGACTCTGTCTAAAATAAAAACAGGAAGAAAGAAAGAGAGAGAGAGAGAAAGAAAGAAAGAAAGAAATTCTGTGCTTGTTCCTAATACTTACACAATTAAAAATGATGTGAGTTTAAGATGTCTTATTTAACAGTGCACAACATTTTAACCAAATAATCTTCATTCCCTGTCAATTAAAACAGGTTATTTATATAATGCTAATAGTCACAGAGCCTTGGTATTCTTGAAAACCCACAAACTGATTTTCCAACATGTATCTTTAGAGGCTTGGTTTTTAAACCATTACTGAAGCAACAATTTATAATTTCAAAAATAATTATTGAGAACTCCATGGATGTTTCACAAGATTCTAATATATCCATAACCAAGAACAAGCATTAAGGTAAAACTCTAACTTCTCTGAGACGTAGATACTTACAGAGGGCTTCAGAGCGAGTGTAAAATAAAACCAACAATTTAATGACTCCACTCTCAACACCTATTAACACTTTCTGCTTTGGATTTTGCACAAGTTGTCTAAAGCAACACTGCATCTCTTTGATGTAGAGAGACCAGGGCACGCAGGTCAAAGTGTACTCCAATGTTTTGTTTACCGTTGCAGCTCTTAGCTGTTAACACCTGTCAGCCAGAGAGGGGCCTGGCTGCAGCCGTGACAACTCTCAGGCTGCCTGCAAGGGGGGGTGAATTGGTGCTGAAGACTCCAGTCTTTGGCAAAGACTGGCTCATGTGAACTGGGATAATTGGTAAAAACAGGCTTTTGGTGAAAAAGTACTCCGCTTCAAGGGATGAACCACCTACCTTTGCACACTGGATTAAGTTATTTTTCTTCCTTATTGATACATCTCTAATCCCATTTACAGACTCTGCCAATCTAATTTTCTTTAGCATAAATACACGAGGCTTATCAGAACTCTAGTTAGGTCCGGATGCTGGATTTTTGTGGCATTTCATTCCTAAATCTTGTACCAGCGGACTCCTTAGATCACCTGTTCCAATATAACTATTATTCAATTTTTTCTCTTACCTTTCATTATCATTTTAATTAGTTTATTTTCTTCCAAGAATGTGTTTCCACTTCCTCCTTCCAGTCTCTTTTTTTGTTAGCAATGAATCTCCATTTCCTCACCTGTAAAATAATAGTTGAATTAAATACTAATAGATTTTATGCTCTAGTCAATGACAGAACTCATTCATTAGGAGGGGTTTTTTTTCAGTAATTATCTTTAAGATACCAGATTTAAACTCTATGGAAATAAACCTTAGGAAATATTTTTATATGTATACTATATAAAAAGTCATAAAGTTTAAGAGTCATTATATTTTATATGTATACTATATAAAAAGTCATAAAGTTTAAGAGTCATCGTAGCCATGTTTTTTAGCCTGCTAAAAATGCTTTCTCAGAAAATATATCATTGATTTTACTTCTCAAAATACAATATGGATAGTCTTTAATTAGTGTCTCAGTATGTGATATATTCTTTTCATTATATAGGATGGGTATATCGATAAGGTAGAAAAGTAGGAGCCATTTATTATGTTAGGGGAAAATTTAAGCAAATTGAAAAAAATATATACGTTTACCAGATTTGAAACTGCTCTAAAATTTCCAGACTATCTAATTTATTTCCTCTTCCGGAGGCAATTTCCAGAGGCAATTTTTAGCTTTCCACTTTTACCATGACAATATATGTGCATCCCTGGTAAAGCACAGGGTTATCATCAGTTTGTTGCTTAGGTGACTAGAAATGGTGCAGTGGACAGTGTGTTTATTTTCACGTCTCCCTTGCACATCACCTAGGTCCTGGCTGCCACTGTGTGTTGCCTGACATGTGTCTCCCTTTGCATGCAGGTCACCCCTGGTTGCCCACCTGTGAGCAGATGGTGGGCAGCTGGATGGTCCCCAGTGTCCTCTTTTTGTTTACTGGAATTGACACTGTTTAAAGTTGTTTTTTTTTTTTTCTTCTCTTGAGCTCTTTTCACCAGCTGTAGGTGAATACCTTGCACCATCTGACATCACCCTTGCCAGAATCTGTCATGAAAAGTAAGAAAAGGTAGAATTTCAATGTTGTGAAACCATAGCACCCTGCTGCCCCTTCTTCCACTGGAGTGCTCCTTCCCAGTGATTTCACAGTCCTGCTTTGACATGGTGTAAACCTAACAAGGGAAAGCTATTGCTTTCTGAAAAGCTGTTGATTTTCTCCTAGACAGAGCTCAGCAGTGTTACACAAATTAAAAGACAAATACCTTCTTCTTCAGAACTTCACATATTGATTTCTGTACTATACATTTGTATGCAAGCACAAAAGTCACTTTTCACCACTCTGTGGCTGTCTTTAAAAAGAAAGTCACTTTACTTCTTAATATGACACTTAAGCCCCAATGTTTGGGATGTACTAAAAGACAGGTATCAGTGTATTAGGGTAAAGGATTATGAAGTTCAGTTTTAGAGTGTATACATTTTGAACTAAGCTTTAATAATGTAACCAAATAGACATAGGGCTTCTTAATATCAACCAGTTTGCAAGCTAACAATTTAATTTTCAATATGATCTGAGCTAAAAAATTTCCATCCTAAATGCCACATAAATACAACATATTTTGATCTTCATTCTATAACTATTAATACCTTGAAATATGCTAAAGAAATTTTAGTGCTATTTCCATGCATATTACTAAATCAGTCACAACAGTTTCACAATGAGAGACAAAATCCCAGAACCTTAATATACAAAATAAAGTGAATACTTTAATATTCATAAAAATACTAGGGCATGTGCCAAGCAATACTTCTGACTATTTTATGTTAATACAATGACTGCTTATATCTTAGTAAATACTGCATCATAATTTTAAATGTTTAATTTTATAATAGATAAGTGAAATATTCCTTTATCATACAGAAATAAAGCCTGCAATAAAGGTGCTAACATCTGCTTTCATCTCAGATCCAAAATAATCATTTTTCTGAAATGGTTAAGACAACTTCAAAGTAATTTTCATAGGTTTCAAATACTTATATAATAATCATATTGCCTAAAAGATATATTGTATTTTCTGCATAAAAAATGTTCAAATAAAATTTTTCCTGATATGTTTTCATTTGAATGGACACTTATTAAGGTTGGAAATATAAAAATGTCATGGCCCTAATATGAGGTTTTCTGGTTTAAAGACATGTCTTCAAAAATAGTGTATATACAAAAGAAAGGAAATCAGTGTATTGAAGAGATGTCTGCACTGCCATGTTTGTTGCAGCAGTATTCACAATATCCAAGGAAGAAGTCAAATCAGCCTCTTTAGCAGCAATATGATCTTATATTTTAAAAACCTGAAGATCTCACCATAAAACTTTTAGAACTGATGAAAAAATTCAGTAAAGTTGCAGGATACAAAAGCAACATACAAAAATTTATACCATTTCTATATGCCAACAGTAAACAATCTGAAAAAGAAACCAAGAAAGTAATCCTGTTATAATCCCTACAAATTAAATAAAACAGCTAGGAGTAAACAAGAAATGAAAGATTCTACAATGGAAACTACAAAACATTGATGACAGAAATTGAAGAGGACACAAAAAAATGGAAAGATACACTATGTTCATGCATTGGAAGGATCAATGTTCTTAGAATGTCTGTACTATCTGAAGCAATTTGCAGATTCAATGCAATACCATCAAAATGCCAATGACATTCTTCAAGAAATATAAAAAATCATCCTAAAATTTATATGGAACCACAAAAGACCCAGAATAGCCAAAATCATCCTGAGCAAAAAGAATTATACTACAAAGCTACAGCAACCAAAATAGCATGGTACTGGCATAAAAAAAAAAAAAAACAGACACAAAAAACAATGGAACAGAATAGAGAACCTAGAAATAAATTCACACACTTATAGTGAACTCATTTTTGACAAAGGGGCTACATTGAGGAAGGCACAGTCTCTTCAATAAACTGTGCTGGGAAAACTGGATATCCATATGCAGAAGAATGAAACTAGACCCCTATCTCTTGCCATATACAAAAATCAAATCAAAAAGAATTAAACACTTAAATCTAAGACCTAAAACTATGAAACTAGAAGAAAACATGAGGTAAACACTCCAGGACCTTGGTCTGGGCAAAGATTTCTTGAGTAATACCTCAAAAGCACAGGCAACCAAAGCAAAAATGGACAAATAGGATCAGATCAAGCTAAAGAGCTTCTGCACAGTGAAGGAAACAATCAACAAAGTGAAGAGACAATTCACAGAATGGAAAAAAAATTTGCAAACTACCCATCTGACAAGAAATTAACAACCAGAATATATAAGCAGCTCAAACAACTCAGTAGGAAAAAAAGCCAATAATCTGATTTTAAAATGAGCAAAAGATTCCAATAGACATTTATCAAAAGAAGACATACAAATGGCCAACAGGCTTATGAAAAAATTCTCAAGATTACTAATCATCAGAGAAATGCAAATCAAAACTACAATGAGATATCAGCTCTCTCCAATTAAAATGATTTTTATCAAAAAGACAGGCAATAATGAATGCTGGTGAGGATATAGAGGGAGGGGAACACTTTTACATTGTTGGTAGGAAGGTAAATTAGAACAGCCACTATGGAATATAGAGATTCCTCAAAATCTAAAATAGAACTACCACATGATCCAGCAATCCCACTGCTGGGTACATATCAAAAGAAAGGAAATCAGTATATTGAAGAGATATCTGTACTCCCACGTGCTTTGCGGCACTATTCACAATAGCCGAGGCATGGAATCAACCTAAGTGTCCATGGACAGATAAATGGATAAAGAAAAAGTGGTGCATACACACAATGGGATATTATTCAGCGGTAAAGAAGAGTGAGATCTTGTCATTTGCAGCCACATGGATGGAACTGGAGGACATTATGTTAAGTGAAATAAGCCAGGCACAGAAACGCAAATATCACATGTTCTCACTCATATGTGGGAGCTAAAAAAAAAAAAAAAAACTGAACTCATGGAGATAGAGAGTAGAATGATGGTTAACCATGGTTACCAGAGGCTGGGAAGGGCAGTGGGGAGGGAGGGTAGAGAGGTTAATGGGTGCAAAGATACTGTTAGAAGGAATAAGGTCTATTGTTCTGCAGTACAATAGGGTGACTATAGTTAGCAATAATACTTTAAAATAACTAAAAGAGTGGAATTGGTACGTTCCTAAAACAAACAGATGATAAATGCTTGAGGTGGTGGATACCCCAATTACCCTGATGTGATCATCACACATCATATGCCCGTATCAAAACAACACATGTACCCTGTAAATACATACGACTATGTATCCATAATAATTAATTTTAAAAAAAATTTTAAGTAAAAAACAGATAAAAATATATATAAATCATCCTGATGAAAACAGCATTAGTGTTCTTAACAGCAATTGTTTGCTTAACAAATATCCTGATAGCTGAGTCTTGGTGCAGCTTTTCACAGATCTCCATATACATACATCAAATCACACACATCAATCAAAAGGATATTAGAAGTATTTCAGTCTTTTGTTCAATTTCTCTGCAAAGGGCTACCAAGGAGGGAGGAGTATCTTCCTGCTGCTGGGAAATATTTAAATCTTCTCTCCTTTCTGCAGCCCAGCTCACTCTTCTCCTGGGGAGGCAGCTGCTCCCGAACTGCTCATGCCACCTACTCTCGCAAACCTCACTGCTCCCTTCTACTTTTCATAATCGCTTCTGAAGCCTCATTTAAGCCTTTCGATCTTCTTTTGATTCTATCTGTAGACCCCTATCTGGTTCCTCCCCATCAATATAGAGCTCCAAATCTGAAATGCTGTTTATGATAGAATGTACAAGCTTGAGACCAGGGAGGGGTAGGCAAATGCTTTGGATCTTCTGTGTATGTTTCTGTAATATGAATAAATTAATATTTTTGACCATGTGTCATACAAATATGTACTGCTTCCCTGTAGTACTTTCTTTCCTCCCAAAACTCACCCACTCCTCAGCCCCCAGATTGGTTCACGTGCACATATAACAACCACTCCTTAAATTGGGTAACGCTGCCAATTTAAGCTGATTTTGATACATTTCACCATAGTAATTTTCCACTGGGGATGGCATTGACCTCGAAGGGCATTTGGAAATCTTCGTGTCTGTCTTTGTGTTTATTGGTTGGTTTGTTAGTTGTAACAATGGCTGAGGAGCACAGCTGGCATCTAGTGGTTCCTCGGTGCAAAGAGTCATCCCCTCCAAATGCCAATCCCACTGCTTGAGAAACACTGACATAGAACACTGAGCATTTCACCCTTTGACATGTTCTACCACAGGACTACAAAGGGTGGAAAGGACATTTAGCTCTTTACTTTGCATTTGAACAGGAATAAACATAACCTTACAAAATCAGAAGACAAAACACTGAGTGGACAGGAATTTCAGAAATAATTTTAAGAACATCGAGCAGAAGTGGACCTGACAGGACAGAGAGGACAGATACCACCCGGTCACTGTGGTGGGAAGTTGTCTAAGATGGTTGGTACTGCAAGGGGATTTACACCTCACCCCGCCCTGCCTCAGCTATTATTGCTTATCCTGGGGTGGGGCTCTCCCTGCAGCCACATCCCTACATCCCTATTTCATACAAGTTGCTAAAAAGAGAAGAAAATAATCCAGAACTTTGTTGTGATCCTCTGTTCTTATGATACTCATTTTATCTAGCAACACTGAACCATTGGACCTCCTCCTTCCAGGAGGAAAAGCAGGAACGAAGGCTGGGCCTATAAAACCACTGAGTTGCCCAAAAGAAGAGGGCTGCGTTTCTCCTCCATACCTCATGGGCTGGGCATTTGAATCAACCTTTGTCCTGAATAGGAAAGTGAAATTTGTCAACTTAAAAAACTAGGTCAGTATGGGAACCCAGAGAGGTAACCTGAGCACAAAAACTAATTTCCTCCTGAGGACATTTGCCAAACTGGGAAAACTTGTGATGAGGTTTTACAGGTTCACAGTATTCTGGAATCAGATTAACCCCAGGACACGAGGTGGGGAATCTCACAGAGATTCTTCTCCTGTAAGCCGGGACCCTGAAGGGCTGCTTCCTCAGGGGAAATATGAATAGAAATCACCCCACCCCTCTGGAACTACGCAGAGGGGAGACACGGTATCACCGTGTCTAAGAATGTAGAGACGGGTGTTTTCCCCGAGTGGTTCTGGCCTGGCTCCTGCCCCAGGACTCTGTCCTGTGCAAATGAAGATCCTCCCTGAAAATGTATTCTCATCCCCTGCCCCCTGCATATTCCCACATGCAAAACAACAAGGACAATAAATATGCCGATACAAAATGACTAAACATGAGGAAAAAAGACTCCATGAGCAAAGCCTTGCGGATTTAATAAAAAAAAAAAAAACTAAATAAACAAGATGTTGGATTTATCAGAGGTAAACTATAAAACAGCTATGTTTTATATGCTAATGAACTAAAAGCTTAAAAATATATGGTTAAAGAGACTATCAAGAATAAAAAGATTTGAAAATTTCAAAATAGAAATTTTTGTACACATTAAAAATATAATAACTAAAATTAAAAATTCAAGGGAAAGGTTTGGGGGCAGGTGGGAGGCACAGAAAAGAGAATCTGTCTCCACTGCCTGTCCTGCCCTTGAAGCCTCTTTCTCCGTGTCCCTGGCTCTCTCCCCCCATGTGTGCTTCCATCACCCCACAGGTGCGTCTCTTGCCCACCCCAGGGTGACAGAAATGCCAGTGATGGACGGAGGAAGCAGGACACTGACGATGAAGTAGACTAGGAGGGAGAGATGCAGTGAGAAAGAAGAGGAAAAGAGACAGCGAGAAGGAGGGGTGAGCAGATCGAAGATGGTGTGGACAACCTGAAACACCATCACCGTTGAGGACGAGGTGCCCACCAAAAGGAAAAACTGAAAAGTACAAAAAGGTAGAAGAAAATAATATCACTTTTGGTTTCCTCTGTAATATTCTAAATGTAGTCATCTTTGCATGAAAAATTCTGCCCAAGCCCCTGAAGATGATGTAACACATAAAATCAACCACAAGTAAAACAACACACAAAGAATTTCCAAACTGGGAGGGGGCTGGGAAGAATCTGCATTTCTAAGTGTATGAGTTCCCTAGGGCTGCCACAATAAAGTACTAAAAACTGGGTGGCTTAAAACAATAGATATATTGTCTCACATATCTGGAGACTAGATGTCTGAAATCACCGGTGTCAGCAGGGCCCTGTTCTTTCTGAAGACTAGCAGAGAACCCTTCCTCACCTCTGGTAACTCTTGGTGGTTGCCCCCAATCCCCGGCATCCCTTGGTTTGTCGATGTGTACCTCCAGGAACATGGCCATCCTTGTCCCACACGTGTTCACTGTGTCTTCCTAGCGTGTGTCTGTCTCTGTGTCCAAACTTTCCCTTTTTGTTAGGACACCAGTCATATTGGATTAGGGCCTGACCTAATGACCTCATTTTAATGTGATTGCCTCTCTAATGACCTTATTTCCAAATAAGGTTACATTCTGAGCTACTGGGGGTTAGAACTTCAACATATCATTTTTGGACACCTTTTTAATCTTAAAAACATCCACTTTTAAATGGAAAACCCTATATATTTTTCAATTATATTTTAAATTATTTTATCTATTATTAGCAGGCCAACTTATTACCTGATCTCAAAAGAAAAAAGTTTTGGAATACTCTATTATCCTACTCTGACTTTATTGTATACAGGGATTGAGGGTATCCCTATACAGTAAAGACCAAAAATTACAAAAACAAAACAAAGTCACATACCAAGTGTGAGAGTTAATTTTATGTGTCAGCTTGACCAGGCTAAGGTATGCCCAATTGCTAGTAAAACATTATTTTGGAGTATGTCTATGAGGGTGTTTCTGGAAGAGATTTGAATTTGGATCAGTAGACTGAGTAAAGAAGATCCACCCTCACCAGTGCAGGTGGGTGTCATCCAGTCCTTTGAGGGCCCAGATGAAACAAAAAGAGGAAAGAAGGTGAATTTTCTCTCTCTCTTTTTGAGCTGGGACATCATATTCTCCTACCCTGGGACATTGTCTCCCCTGGTTCTCAGGCCTTCACACTTGGACTAAATTACACCACCAGCTTTCCTGGTCTCCAACTTGCAGAGGGTATATCATGGGATTTAGCCTCGATAATTGCATGATTCAATTCCTATAGTAAATCTCTCCTCCTACCTCAATTTATATACATATGTATTGAGTATATAATTGAGAATTTTCCAGAATTTTGAAAGAAACAAACCCACAGATTCAAAAAGCCAAATGAATTACAGGTGGTATAGTAAAAGTAATTACATACTAATAAAACACGAAGACAAAGAAAAGAACTTATATATGTTATCTTGTTTTATCCACCTGTTAAATATTTTCTTGCCATTTATCTCATTGATTTTCTTGTTAGAGATAATGTGTTTTGTTTGCTAGTTGAAGTTCCCCATCATGTTTATACTTCTACTAATGTCACTTTTATTTAAGTATTCCAAAACAATTCTTGAATCAATATTTATATGCTGTCAATTTGAATATTTTCCCTTAATGAAAAATGAATGGTTTGTCTTACTCCACTTCCGTTTTCTAAAACTACAACTAAAATGGAATTTGCTAGTTTTATTTAGGATTGTAAACTGTATCATTATGATAATATAAGTGATTTTGTTAAAGATTCTTATTCTTTAGTGTTCTGTTCTGTCATTGTACTGACAAGAAAAGCTCCGATTTTTATGATTTCCATGGTCATGACTGATCTGTTTCCTTTTATTATATTATTAATTTTGACACTTTTCAAATAACTCAGATTTCAAGTAATTTTTTCAGGAACTATACCTCGGAGCTAAGTTTTATGAGTCCTAAATATCTGCGATGGGCATGGACATTTTGTTTCAAAAATGTTTCCAATCAGTAATTGTAGATATCATGATACTTTTCTGGTATGTTAAATAACTATGAAGAAACCTGTAGTCACTTTAATTTGCACTAGTTTCTCCTCTCTTCTTGGTATATGGTCTTATTCCTTTTCGTAGCAATATTTTTCCATGCATGCCAATTGGATTTTTCTGTTTAATCAAAAAGACACCTATTTTGATGGTTAACTCTCCTCTACCCTCTCCCAGGCAACAGCAGCGTGCTATGGAGAGTTAATTTTATTTTTTAAAATACGAATGCCAGTAAAATGGTTATCTAATTACAACCAGGTATGAATCATTTCTTTGTTTAGTCTCCAACCTTGGTAAGCCTCCTACTTCAAAAAGTAGAATAAAAAAATCAGATGATAATGCTTTCCTCGCTATAAAATCCTTTTGTTCCTCTATATATCTGATTATACCTTTTCCTTCATTTATTCCATTTTTTCCTTATCGTCATGTAAGGAAACGCTATATATCCACCATCTCTTGTCCTTTCTTACAGCTTCAGCTCTCATCTGCTTATCTTTTTCTCTCCTCTCCGTGATTGGTTCACAAGTATGTTCTTTAAATAACTAATTCAATTTCTGATACATAAGACATTTCCTTTAAAGCTTTCCATTTGTTTTTTGCAACCTTTGCTAACATTTTCCATGCCAACTATTCTCAATTTTGTTCTTACTGTCTTTATAATGACCTGTACTTTTATCATAATTTTCCTTACTGATAACATGAAGAAACTATTATACATTGTATTTTTGGTTTTGCAAAAATCAGTTTCAGCAACATGCATTGCTCCTCTGTTTTTGGCATGTGGTCTTATTTCTTTTTGTGAAACATTTTTCCAAATATGCCAATTGGATTTTTCTCTGTTTACTCAACAATACACAAAGACATCTATTTTGATGGTTAACTCTCCTACCCTCTTCCTAGAGCATCTTTCCAGGCAATAGCAGCATGCTACAGAGAGAATAGCCGAGCCAAAGTGATGCAGAGATATTTTGATTTTTTACAATGGTCTTTCTGCTGGGACCATATAGCAAGAGAAATGACCAGCAAGAGCAGGGCCGAAGATGATATTGATAAATCTCCAAATTCAATATATTCCTGTTTATCTGTCTTGCAAACCACTTCCTCATTAATTCAGGCATTTTTCTCTGCATAAGTCCTCCAGAACTGTATCTCAGTTCTTCATTCTCTTGTGGTTGCAAAATCATAAACACTTACAATTCATTCCTTTCAATTATTGTTATATCATTTTCATGTCTGAAAGTATCTTACTGAATGAGTCTTTTCAAACCCTTCTAGTGATTTAGTGCACTCTATTTTCAGAAACAAAACATAATGTGTACAATATTCCCAAACATGCAAGACCAAATAGTGCATCTCTCACATATGTATGGCTTGACCTAAAAGTTTTTTACCTTGTGTTACAAGAAAATTTCTAATTTCTACCTAGCAAAGGTACACCCAGCCTCAACTCTCCAAGTATGAGGGGACAAAGTGTGATACAACCCTAACCATCACTTTTATCAAATTAAAAAGGGAGAAATATTATCGGTAATGACAACACATAAGCCATAACCATGATCGTGAGTAATTTAATTAGGAAACTCTATAATATGGTGTTTACACTTGATTCCATACAGACTGTTTTCTTTTTCAATCCATTATTTTGATGCTATGGCATCATGTTTACATTCTAAAATGTTAAATGACATGCAATGATTTTAGTTATTTAAAAGACTATTCCACAATGTCTAAAATTTATTTACTCACAGCCATATAAATTGATCGTATCATAGAGTGTACCATTTAAATGATTGCTCAGCCATTCTTATATGTAAATTATATAAATGGCCGTGTTTACATTTTTAAAATTATTTTTATTAGAGACAGGGTCTTGCTATGTTTCCCAGACTGGAATAAGCTGGGACTATAGGCAAGCCCCACAATGCCTGGTTGTGTTTCCATTTGTAGGTGTGTTTATATACATCAAAACTTATATATCCATACACACACAGTGAAAAAGTTGGGCTTGCTTATGCAACCTCTATCAAGGTCAACAAGGGTACAGGCGGCCCTATCCTGGGCTGGAACATACTTCTGATGGCACTGAGATAGGCAATAAGTCCCAGACTGTCTTCCACCTGTTATGTGATCTGTGTTTTCTTATCTCAAGCCAGACTGTCCTTACATTTGTTTGATTCAAATACACAAACACAGAAATATAAAGGTAGGAAAGTAAAACCTGACTACAAGCATACTTTATTTTTATGTGTCTAGGAATAAAGTTCTACAAGTATTTATAATTAGATTTAATCCAAATAACAAAGAACACTCTTCTTATAATAGTTAACCTTTGAAAGCCGTGCCATGTCTCTACCACACATTTCTAAGAATAAGTGATGAATACTATAAGCAGCTCAAAAATAGACCAAACACAGAAACAGCTCACCTGGCAGAGTATTATGCTTTTCCCCTGAAAAACTTTATAGAAATACCATAAGGGTTTTTTTTTGCCTGATGTTTTTCTAATAGTTGAAACCAAAGTTTGGAAGACTTTATGTTTGCACCCAATTTTAGAGCATACAATGTCAAATAGACTCCATTTTACATGGGACTCCAAAAACTTGTGCTGTTTTTTTATATTTATCTTTCTTTTTTCTAACACAATTAAAAAGCATCTTGCTTTCTTCACAGTAATCGGAACATGAAATATTACCTGGTGTTCTGAATGTAACCCCTGAGGTTGCTTAGCATGTCTCTACAAGACTCTCAGGAATTCTCCACAAATGTTGGAAAAACACATGCTGGCAATGTCATTAAAAAGGAAGAAAACAGATGGTTCTTTGGCTTGAATTTATGCAGCAATTTTATGTGTTCAAGATAAGTTAGATTAAATAATAATTTCAATAGGATTTTAGCTAGTAAATAACTGTCCAGCCATTTTCTATTTCAGAAAAAATAATTCTGGCTTTTCCAACTTCCTCCTATTCCTCTACCCCAGGTAAAAATATTTGACATTTTCAATCTTAAGATAGCAAAATTTGAAGTGTTTACTTTGCTGTTATAATGTCATAAATTCTAATTATCTTTGACATGGGAAAGCAGCATAGCATTGTGGTTAGGAGTTTGTGCTCTTGGGTAGGCACATTGAGTTCAAATTTATGGACAATTAACCATTCTGTGTCTCATTTACTTTATTGTTTAACATGAGGGACAATAACAGAATCTACTCAACAAAACTTTTGTGGGAAGATGGTATTTGGAAAACAATGCCTAGTACCTAGGAAGCACTTAATCCAATTTCAATGTCTTTATGAATATTTATGTATTTGGAGAAACAGGGCAAAGCAATGCTATATTTTTCCCTAGGTTTATGGTTCTTGAATAATGTGGCTTAGAATAAAGAGAAGATTAATTTAATCTCATCTATTTGAAATACTCTCTGAATCGTTCTACACTCTGAGACATAGTGTCTTGTCTACAAATAAAAGCAAATGTGCCCAGTGAAAAAGTGGGATGATAATGGGTTGAACTTCTCCCTCAGAAATGAGCTATTTAAGATTTCTTGGTACTTTCTTATCACATTGGGGCCTGGATACATCTTTTGCTTCACCATAATGTCACTGTTCGAGAGGGAGAAAGATAAGAGCAATTTGCTAATTGTGGATAGGATGCTGTTTCTATACAACTAGACACCTTGGCTTATCCCCAAGCAGTGTTATTAATGACATTTTTGGGAATGCATGTTAGAAATCAGAGTTTCAATGACTTCCTATATCAATTGTGCTGACAAAACATGAATAGCAACAGGAATGAGCTATTTTTTCCTCTTTGTCATACAACAAATAAGAGGATCATCTTGAAAACCTGTAGATCCTACAGACTAGGTGACTGTACCTGCCATGTCCTTAATAGGCTCTGATTAGGATAAGAGAGATTATCTGTACTGCAGTCAAAGGAGTGGCTCTTCCTGGCTCTTTGCCAAATTGGGTTTAGAGAAACGCCCATGTTTTTAGCTAAGGAAAAAAAATAGGTAAATTTTTGTACATCATGTTTCCATTTTCTAAAGAATGAGGAGGATTTGGGGCTGCTGATAACTGAAAAGTACATCGATTTTATATGGTTCATCATGACCACTAAACGTGAAGCCCATTCTCAGAGCAGGATTGCATCTTTTGTACTTACTTTTTTTGACATGGAAACATCTGATCATAAATTATGGCATCAATATATCAAAATAAGAGTTATAATGGAGGATTTCACTGAAATGTCTAAGCCCCAAATACCTTTTAAATATCATTATGCCTACCAGAATTCTAGGTAACATTGCCAAGAACTCTTTTATGAGCATTACTCACAGCTCCCTGACACTGTTCCCTGTATGCAAGGACTAGAATGGTACAAAAAAAAAAAAGATGTTGCTCGGAAACAGGGGGGAAAAAAGTCAATGTTTTCCTCATAAGGTAGTCCAAAGCACAAATTTCTAGTAATGATTCTAAAACTCAAAGTTGTTCCAAGAATTAGTAGTAAAATTCTGAGAATAAAACGAACCATAATAACCAATTTCAGATGAATGTAAATTATCTTGGAACACACATAACAATCACTGCATCATACATCACTTCACGTTTGCAGAGCTTCCCAGTTTTCAAAATGTTCTCAACCATAATGCAATAGAAAAGCACATTTCTTGAAATAGTTTATCTCTGATCATTAGAATAGATAATTGAACTAAACTATTTTATTGAAAATGATGTAAAACTGACATCTTCAGAGACATATCTAGAAATGTAGTAATGAAAACCAATATAGTGGTGCAACTATTGACGTCAGTACTTGGATTTAACTGTAAAATATGTGGTATTAGCATAAGTACAGACACCAGTGGAGAAGAATTAGAAGTCTAGAAATGTACCCACAGATATATGGACCTTGTTTTTGACACCGATTCCAAATTCAGTGGGGAAAGGATAGTCTTTTCAACAAATGGTGCTGTAACAACAGGATTTAAAAAAGAAAAAAGAAAAGGAAGGGAGAGAGAGAGACGGAGGAAGGGAGAAAGGAAAGAAGTCAGTCAAGGCTCAAACAAACAAACAAACAAACAAGAGATTCCAGACAAATCGTAGACCTAAAAACAATCCTGAGAGAATATCTCTGTCTTTGTGGCCCTGTGGTAGGCAAAAATTGCTAGGACTCAAGTAGCACCATAAAAGAAAAAAAAATAAATTGGACTTCATCAAAATTGAAAACTCTTCACCAAAAGGCAGCTAGTAAAATGAAAAGGCAAGTCAAAACGAGGAGAAAATATTTGCAACACATGTATCTGACAAAGAACTTGGGTCCAGACCATATTTTTCAAAGTCCTACAACTCAATAATAAACAGACAACCCAGTTGAGAAATGGGCCTGAGGGAGCTTATGCACAGTGGTAGTTACATAGGTCAAAACTCATTGGACTGTTCGGTTAAAAGCTTTGCACTTTGTTGTATATAAATGATATATACATAAAATATAAGCATTTGTGGATAGGGTGCTGTTTCTATACAACTATACGCCTTAACCTTATTAATATTCTTAATTATTCTAACCTCTTTTCCTAATGTGAAATTGAAGTTACTCTAGGAATGAATTGGGTTGAATATTTTAACAAAAATAAATTCAGAAATTGATTTTCTATGTTTTTGTTTATATATTTAAATATTGACTATACTTAAATAGGGATTTTATTGCTTTTATGTCTTTTCCATATTTCATCTCTCTCAGGTCAAAATATTTTTAATAATGCTCACTACACCACATTTCCTAGGAAAGATCTCCTACCATGAGGGCATCTCACCATGTGTCTCCCAGTTCTTCCATCATGTAACTTGGGATTTGGCCAGCTGATCTCTTCCTATAAAATTCATCTAGGCTTCTCTCCCTTTCTTTTTTTACCTTCACTTTGATATTCCATGATCTACAGTAACAAAATCTGAGTAAAGAAAAAATCTTTGACTTAAACCATCAAGTTAGGGAAACATGTGCCTCATAAGATCCATATTACAATGACAAAGCCTGAATCAATCATATGAATCATTTAGAGTTACATTAAAGAATACATAATTTTTAATAAAATATGCATGTATTAATATAAATTTTTTGTTTTCCTTGAGACATCATTGTTTCAATTTTCATTTATTCATATCAAGGACTGAAAATATTCCCTAATAAAACCAACACATATATGTTGAAATGTTCATGCATTTTAATTAAAGACTGCTGATGTACTTTTAGATAAAGAAAATATAATAATGACTTAGATAAAATAACCAAACATCTTAAATTAATTTAAAATATATATGTTTTCCTGAATTCAAAATTAAAACTTACTGTTTTATCAGTCAATGTAAAAGTCTCACCATTTTAAAATTAGAAAAAATTAAAACTGAAAGCTTATTAAATAGAGGGTTGATAAAAGGAATGCATATTGTATACCTACCAGTTCACTAGAAACACGTTAAAAATGTAGATGCTACAGAAAAGACCACTATGGCAGAAAGGAGATAAACTTGATACATAGCTCTTTAAAAGTGTTTGTTTACACACAAAATAAGTATATATAACCCTAGTAAAAAGGAAAACACTATGAAGAAAATAAACATGTTATTAATAGAAAAGAAGGTTAAATATATAAGATGATGTTTTTAATTCATAAGAAATGCTAGTATAATTTCAGAACATTAATTTATAATGTTTATGGTGATATGATTTACATAAAATAAAAAACAATAAGTAAACATATACAGGAAAACACTCAACTTCATTCATAAAAGGAATGTAAATTATAACTAAGCTGAAGTAAACTTTTGACATATTGCAAGGCATTTATAAAAATTTAAATGCCTAATGTTTACAGAGCTATGGTGTTTCTGGTTGTCTCAAACTTCGTTAAACAATGTTATAGAATCATACTAATAATGTAAATTGTGAAGACTATACACATAAAGAAACATCACAATTTTTATGCTGTTTGACTAGTAAACTCATATCCTATAATTAATTCAAAAGAAGCATTATTAAATATGAAAAAATATATAGGTAGAAAGGTAGTTTTACTACATTTTAACAATAATTAAAAACCAGAAACAAAATTATTATTTAATAATATGAAATATTAAAGAAATTATCTCCATTCAGTGGGATGCTATGATGACATTTAAAATGATAGGAAGTTATGATGGCTAAGAAGATATACTCATGATATAATGATAGGCAAAATAGCCACCTAAGACCAAATAAGTAAAAAGAGCATATTTGTTCTTAGAATTAAAAACATGATGATGAAGCTGGTGTAAGGGTGGTCAGATTATAAGTGTCTTTTTTGTTTTCTTATTTCAAAGTATTATGGGGTACAAATAGCTATGGTATTTGCTTACATGAATCACTTTTATAATGCTTGCGTCATGGTTATAAGAGTACCTGTCACACAGATATGTTCATGTTACCTGTTAGGTAGGTTTTCGCCCATCCTCTCCTCTACCCTCCCCCCAGGTTGATTTCCACTGAGTTTTACTTCACTTTATGTACATGTGTGTTCATCAGTTAGTTCCAGTTTAGTAGTGAGTACATGTGGTGTTTGTTTTTCCATTCTTTGGATACTTCACTCAGGATAATGGTCTCCAATTCCATCCAACTTGCTGCAAAAGACATTAATTCTTCCCTTTTTATGGCTGAGTAGTACTCCATAGTATACATATACCACATTTTGTTAATCCACTCATGAATTGATGAGCACTTAGGTTGATTCCACATCTTTGCAATCGTGAATTGTGCTCCAATAAACATTTGTGTGCAGGTGTCTTTTTGATAAAATGTCTTCTTCTCCTTTGGGTAAATTCCCAGAAGTGGAATTGCTGGATCAAATGGTAGGTTGATTTTAGTTCTTTGAGGAATCTCCATACTGTTTCCCATAGAGGTTGTACTAATTTGCAGTCCCACCAACAGTGCATAAGTGTTCCTTTCTCTCTGCATCTACATCAGCATTTAGTGTTTTTGGACTTTTTAATACAGGCCATTCTGACTGGAGTAAAGTGATATCTCCTTGTGTTTTAATTTTCATTTCCCTGATGATTAGTGACGTTGAGCATTTTTTCATATATTTATTGGCTACTTGTCTATCTTCTTTTGAAAAGCTTCCATTTGTGTCTTTTGCCCACTTTTTAATGGGGTTGTTTGATTTTTTTCCTTGCTGATTTGCTTGAGTTCTTTGTAGATTCTTGTTATTAGTCCTTTATTGGATGTATAGCTTGTGAATATTTTTTCCTATTCTGTAGGTTGTCTATTTGCTCTGTTAATTATTAATATTTCCTTGGCTGTGCAGAAGTTTTGAATTTAATCAAGTAATATCAAGAAAAGTTTTTCCCACGTGTTCTTCTAGAATTCTTGTGGTTTCAGGCCTTCCATTTAAGTCCTTTATCCATCTTGAATTAATTTTAGTAAGTGGTGAGAGATATGGGTCCTGTTTCATTCTTCTGCATGTGGCTATCCAATTTTCCCAGGACCATTTATTGAATAAGGATTCTTTTCCCCAGTTTATATTGTTGACTGCTTTGTCAAAGATCAGTTGGCTGTATGTGTATGATATCTGAGTTTTCCGTTCTGTTCCATTCGTCTATGTCTCTATTTTTGTGCCAATACCATGCTGATTTAGTTACTATAGCCTTACAGTATAGTTTGAAGTCTGGTACTGTGATGGCTCCTGATTTGTTCCTTTTGCTTAAGATTGCTTTGGCTATTTGGGCTCTTTTCTGGTTCCACACAAAGTGTAGAATTATATTTTCTTGATCTGTGAGATATGATATTGGTATTTTGATGGGATTTGCAATGAATCTGTAAATCACTTTGGGTAGTATTGACATTTTGACAATGTTGATTCTACCCATCCATGAGCATGATATGTTTTTCCACTTGTTTGTATCATGTGCGATTTCTTTCCTCACTGTTTCATAGTTCTCTTTGTAGAGGTCTTTCGCCTCCTTGGTTAAGTATATTCCTGGGTATTTCATTTTTTTTTGTAGCAATTATGAATGGTATTGAGGCTTTCATTTGAATCTCATCTTGACTATTACTGGTGTACAGGAATGCTACTGATTTGTGTACATTGATTTTATAACCTGAGACTTTGCTGAATTTATTTATCAATTCCAGGAATATCTTGGTGGAATTTTTGGGGTCTTCTAAGTATAAGATCATATTATCTGCAAAAAGTGATAGTTTAACCTCCTTGTTTCCATTTCGGAAACTCTTAATTTCTTTCTCTTGCCCGATTGCTCTAGCTAGGACTCCCAGCACTGTGTTGAATAGAAGTGGTGACAGTGGGCATCCTTTTCTTTTTCCAGTTCTTGGGAATGCTTTCAACTTTTCCCTATTCAGTAGAATGCTGGCTGTGGGTTTGTCACATATGGCACTTATAATTTTGAGATATGTTCCTTCTATGCCTAGTTTGTTGAGAGTTTTTATCATGAGAGGGTGCTGAATTTTGTCAAATGCTTTTACTGCATCTATTGAGATGATATATGATTTTGTTTTTGTTTCTGTTAATGTGGTGAATCACATTTATTGATATATTAATACATATGTGGAACCATCCTTGCATCCCTGAGATGAAGCCCACTTGGTCATGGTGGATTAATTTTTTTGATAATCTGCTGAATTCAGTTTGCTGATATTTTATTGAGGATTTTTGCAACTGTATTCATAAGGGATATTGGTCTGTAGTTTTCTTTTTTTGTTGTGTCCTTTCCTGGCTTTGGTATCAAAATGATATTGTCTTCACAGAATGTGTTGGGGAGGTTTCCCTCTTTCTCTATGGTATGGATTAATTTCCACAGAATGGGTATCAACTCTTCTATGTAGGTCTGGTAAAATTCTGCTGTGAATCCATCTGGTCTGGGGCTTTTTTTTTGTTGGAAGGTTTTTATTGGTGCTTCAATCTCATTGCTTGTTATTGTTCTGTTCAGGAGTTCTATTTCTTCCTGATTGAGTCTTGGGAGGTTGTATGTTTCCAGAAATTCATCCATTACCTCTACACTTTTGAGTTTATGTGCATAGAGAATTTCATATTATTCACAGATGATATTTTGTATTTCTGTGGTATCAGTTGTAATATCTCCTTTTTCATTTCTAATTAATCTTATTTGAGTTCTTTCTTTTCTATTCCTCGTTAATCTAGCCAGAAGTCTGTCAATTTTGTTTATCTTGTCAAAGAACTGACTTTTTGTTTCATTGATCTTCTGTATAATGTTCTTATTTTCCATTTTGTTTACTTCTGCTCTGACCTTAGTTATTTCTTTTCTTCTCTACCTTTGTGCTTGGTTTGCTCTTCCTTTCCTAGTTCCTTGAGATGTATCATTAGATTGTTAATTTTTAATTTTTCTTTATTTTTGTGTGGGCATTTAAGGCTATGAATTTTCCCCTTAGGACTGCTTTTGCTATATCCCACAGATTTTGATAGCTTGTGTCCTCTTTGTCATTCAGTTTGAGGTATCTTTTAATTTCCATCTTAATTTCTTCTTTGATTCAATAATCATTCAGCAGCAGGGTGTTTAATTTCCATGACTTTGTGTAGAATTGGGAGTTTCTCTTGGATTTGATTTCTAGTTTTTTCTACCATAGTCTGAAGAGATACATGGTATGATTTCGATATTTTTGAATTTTTTGAGCCATGTTTTGTGGCCTAAAATGTGATCAGTCTTGGAGAATGATCTGTGTGCTGATGAGTACAATGTATATTTCATAGTTTTGGGGTAAAACGTTCTGTAAATGTCTGTTAGACCCAATTGTTCTACAGTCCAATTTATGTCCAATATTTCTATGTTTATTTTCTGCTTGGATGATCTGTCCAGTTCTGTTAGTGCGGTGTTGAAGTCCCCAGCAATTACAATATTGCTGTTCATCTCTCTACTTAGGTCTAGTAAGGTTTGCTTTATGAATCTGGGTGCTTCTGTGTTAGGTGCATAGATATTTAGGATTGTTATGTCTTCTTGTTGAATTGCTCTCTATACCATTATAGAATGACCATCTTTGTCTTTCTTTCCTATTGTTGATTTAAAGTCAATTTTATCTGATATGAGAGTGGTTACACCTGTTTTCTTTTGGCTTCCATTTGCATGGAATATTTTTTTCCATCCCTTGACTTTGAGTCTGTAAGAGTCCTTGTGGTTTAGATGTGTTTCCTGGAGACAGTAGATACTTGGCTTATGGTTTTTTTTGCATACATTCAGCCAGCCTATGTCTCTTGAGTGGGGAATTTAAACCATTTAAATTGATTGATAGAATTGATATGTGGGATGCTATTCTTTTCATCCTGCTGTTTATTACCTTATTGCTTTGCTTTACTTCTTATATCATTGCTTTATTTGAGCTTTGAGTTCTAGCTTTTGGGTGGTTTTACACTGGAGGATGACCATTGTGTTGCTCCATGTATAATGCAGCTCTGAATACTACTTGCAGGGCAGATCTGGTCATGACAAATTCCCTCAGTGTTTGCTTGTCTGGAAAAGTCTTTATTTCTCCTTTGTTTATGAAACTTAGTTTTGCAGGATACAAAATTCTAGGCTGGCAGTTGTTATGTTTAAGAAGACTGAGATGGAACCCCAATCCTTTCTGCCTTGTAAGGTCTCAGTTGAGAAGACTTCAGTTAGTCTGATAGATTTTCCCTTGTAAGTTACTTGATGTTTTCACCTTACAGCTTGCAGGAGTTCCTCCTTCATGTTGACTTTGATCAGTCTGATGACTATGTCTCTTGGTGGTTGTCCCTTTACAATGAACCTCCCAGGTTTTTGTTGAGCATCTTGTACTTGTATGCCTAAATCTCTATCAAGTCCAGGGAAATTTTCCTCAATTATTCCCTGAAATAGGTTTTCCAGCCCTTGTGCATTTTCTTCTTCACCCTCTGGCATGCCTATAAGTCTTATATTCGAGCATTTTACATTATGCCATGTTTCTTGTAGGCTTTGTTCATTCCTCTTAATTCTCTGTTCATTATTTTTGACTGACTGATTTAAGTTGAAAGAGTCATCTTCAAGCACTGAGAGTCTTTTTTCTGCCTGGTCTAGTCTATTCTTAAAACTTTCCACTGTGTTTTGTATTTCCTTAAATGAATTTTTCATTTCCAGAAGTTCTATCTGGTTTTTCTTTAATATGTCAATCTCTTTAGTGAATTTTGGTTTCTTTGAGTTGGTTTTCCATTTTCTCTTGGATTTTGTTGAGCTTCCTTATAAACAATATTTGGAATTCTTTATCTGTCATTTCAGTATTTTCATTTTGGCTAGTATCCACTGCTAGAAGCCTGGTGGTCCCTTTTGGGGGAGACCTTTTGTTCTGATTTTTCATACTTCCATAGTTCTTATGTTGGTTCCTTCTCATCTGGTTCTAAATTTTTTATTTTATTTTGTTTAAATGGGTTTTTTCCCCCCCTACTCACTTATATGGTGTGTTTGTAGCATATGTTGGGTACCAACCTTTGGCTTTGTTTGTGAGTGCTTTGATGGTGATCCAGGTTCCTGATAGATGCCTTAGTAACAGATAGCCTTAGGGTGATGCTTTTCTCAGTCGCTAGTTGTTTGCATGCTGTAGCAGTGGTGAGCTATGTGTGTGGGCAGATTTCCTGTCTCTCTTTGATGAGAGAGGATGGAAGCCTTTGAAATCTTTTCTCTGTCTGCACCCCTGTGGTCTTCATAGCAGTGTGAATTGTAATGGCACACCCAGTTTAATCATTGAGACAGCAGGTGGTGCTTATAGCTGAGAAATGACCTTATCCTGTATGATTGAGTCAGTAAATGTTGAAAAGCTCTGTGCAAATTGACTTCCCTGTCAGTAGGCGGCATTTGCTGGAAGGAACAGTCTGCCATGTTGTTTTTGTGCCTGACTCTAGTCCCTCAGGAAGAGCACTCAAATGTTCCAAGTGGTGGGTGGGGCCCTGGAACTTCCAGGTGAGTCCTTATCCTCTGCTTCAGTGGAGGCCAGTAGGGGAGCCAGGCTGGGTGGGGCTGGGATGGGTGGGCCTGCCCTCAGGCTCCACAAAAGCTGGCAAGATAGCTGTTTTGGCCAGGGCCAAAGGTCTGCTCCCAGCTTCTGAGGATAGCCACCTGGGAGGGGCTAAAGCGGCCCAGAGCTTATGGATACAGCCATCTGAGATTCACAGTCTGACTGTCCAGTTCTCACATCTGTCCCCAGCCTGCATGTCTGTCCTGCTAGCATGCATCTCCACAAAACACCAATGAACAGGGAACTCTGAAATTTGGCATCCCAGGTCCACTACAAGTCCACAGAGGAAGAGGTGTGGGCCCCTCTGTCTGTGGGTTCCTCAGCCTGGAGTACACACACACTGGGGAGAGGAAACCATTCACCTACTTTTCAGCACAAACTGCTGTCCCTGCTGGAATGGGTTGGGGAGGGCCTGCCACATGGTCAGCTCCAGCACCTGAATGAACTGTGCGTGGTTGCTATGACAACAGGGCTGTGCCATAGAATCTGCCCTAAACAAACAGGGCAGTTTTTTGCGGGGGAGGTGAGCTCTCTCCCAGCTCGCCGCATCTGGGAAGCCCACAGTATTCTACTGTCAGGTATGTCCATGCGGGCCTTCCTTGCCACCCAAGACAAACTTACACACCTCCCCTCTTGTCTTCAGGAACCTGCTCATGTCCAGAGGGAATGGGGTCCAGCCCATTTGTCTGACTTGCTGGTGTGTGACTCTGCAAAATACTGTCAGGCAGGGAGTTCTTGAATCGGACAACCCAGATCCACTGCAGGCCCTCAAAGCGAGAGGCTTGGGTCTCACTTTCCATAGAAGCCTCAGCCTGTGGCATGCCCCACTGAGGGGAGGCAGCCACTCGCCTACTTCTCAGTGCAAACTGCTGTCCTGGCTGGAATGGGTGAGGCAACCCCAGTGCCTCAATGAACCGCGCCTGGTTGCTATGGCACTTGGGGTTGTGCTCTAGGTTCTTCCTCACCACAGAATCTAGAATCTACCCTAATTAAACAGGGCAGTTTTCTGGCAGGAGGGTGAACATTCTCCTGGCTCACTCATCTCGGAACCCCAGAGTATTCCATCAGATCTATCCACGTGGGCTTCCTCACCACCTGAGTCCAACTCACAGACCTCCCCCACTTGTCCCCAGCAACCCACTTGTGTCCAAGGGACCCAGGGTCTGGCCTGCTTGTCTGACCCACTGGTATGTGACTCTGCAAAACACCTTTGGGCAGGTAGTTCCTGAATCGGGCACCCTGGATCTTCTGCAGGCCCCAAAAGGAAAAGGCATGGGTCCCACTTTCCATGGAAGCCTCAGCCTGTAACATGCTCCCACTGGGGTGGGGGCTGGCGCTCACCAAATTCTTGGCCCAAACTGCTTTCCCTGTTGCAGTGGGTGGGGGTGGGAGTGTGGGGAAGGGAGCATATGGATGGAGGGAAGCTGGCTCTCTGGCCTCTCGTGACACTCTCCTTGGTGGGGAGCTCCGCACGAAGCGTCCCAGCTCTGGGGTCACACAAGTTCTCCTCATTATACTGTGTTTGCTGCCATGTCTGGGCTCATGGGGGTGGAAAAGCCTCCAAAACACTCAGCAGGCTGCTGGCCACTGAATGCCTGTAGAAGGGTGAGAGGGACCCCACCCTTTCACTGGGCTCAGAACTTCTCTGGGTTTGACCCTCGCTGGTATCTTTTTTCCTTTATCTTCTATCTTTTCTTCACAGTTTCCCCTGTGAGATCCCCGCAGGCCCCAGCAACTCTCTGTATGATCCATACTCACTCTACATCTCTTCTCTTTCTCTTGTCAGAATTCCTGTCTTCCCATGGGATGGTCCCACAAACCATGTCTCTACTTGGCCATCTTGGTACTTCCTCCACAAGTGTCTTTTTGTCTATTTTATCTCAGGCCAAAATTATATGAGAATCATAATAAAAAGTATATGTAAAAGCAAACAAACTAGCTGTCATTAATAAATTTATTAGTAAAATAGATAATATAGATAATATATTCAAGTCATATTATAATTACCACAAATCATCACTATTTAATAATACTGTAATTAAAACTATTCAGCAATAGAACTAGATAAAAAAAGAAAAACAATCTGATTACCAAGACCTTTAAAGAGAGATTAAAAAAAAAAAGAATCTTCCTCCTTTTCCTGTAAACTTGTGAATTTTATTCCTAATGTTTCCATGTGAACTTATTTTTGTAAATGTGCTAAATAAATGCAGAGTTAAAATAAACCATCTAAGTCTTTGCTTTTAAAAAAAATAGAATTAAACAGCTCTTATCTCTCTAGATGTGCATGCATGTGCTGATGTCTACTCAATGAACCAACACAGCAGAGGGGGAGAGAAAAAGAAGGGAGAGAGGGGGACAGAAGAGAATATTGACCTGTCAGGTTGTTTTAAAGTTTCTAAAAAATGTTTCAGTGGACTATCTCCATAATTATTTGAAAAAGATAGAACCATTAAATCTGTGAATATAGTTTATTCTATATTCATTCATAAGTATTTATACCATTCAAGAACATACATATAAAGCCAAAGCATTACTACTAAATATTTAAATCAATGGTGAAAAATCCTTAGTATTTAATAATCAGTAGTGTCTATATAACATTAATATTTGTAGTGTCAAGCAATTAAGATTATTTACAGAGGCAGTAATGGAACCACAGCATGATTAGCAAGAAACCGACACAGATGTTGCTGGATGTTTACTTCATGCTAGGCCCGTTCAGATGTATTTCATTTTATCCTCACACCAATCCTTTGATGTAGATATTATTACACATATTTTATAGGTGACGAAATTGATCTCCATAGAGTTAATTATTTTTCCAAGGTTAAGATGAAGGACACCTAAGCATTCATACCTCAACACTAGCAATTTTTCTATTGTATCAGAGCTACCTTAAATATTTTATTATTGAGATAATATACAACCTTCAATATTCAAAATTATTATTTAATGTTTTACTAAAAACTTAAATGTTGAGAAATATTATATATTGAAAATAAGCCATTTCCTTTCCACTTAATTGGCTCATAAACTCAACTAAAAAAGTAGGTGGATAAAGCTATCCATAAAATTTATTCCTTCTTTCTCATGTGAATAAGTATTTAAGAGAATATCACAATATTGTCTTCTGAGATAATTCTTAAATTTATCCTATGATGGGTGAAGATAAGTCTCTTCCAAGAGAGAAGGATAATAGTACATGTCACATGTAAGGAAAGAAAAATTAGATATACAAATTTGAGTAGAAAATTCAGCATTGTGGTGAATAAAATATAAGGTTTGTGTAAAAGGAGTAGAGGTTGATTAGAGGAGAACGCAATGAGTTTCTCACTTCATGTATTCCAATGAACAAACTGCAAGTGTCTGTTATTTCTTTAGGTACTATAAAACAAATAGTAATGTTTTTTAATAACCATATTTGAATTTATCAGCAGATGATAATAAGAAATGTGAAAATATGAAGCACATTACATACAAAGAAGTGCTGTCATAACCCTAAACTACATTCTTCAAATAACAACACTGAAATATACACAAATATCTCAAAACTCTCGCTATCTATTAACATTAACCAGAATTTTTTTAAATACTCAGTTCATTCTGAAGTTTATGATACATGCATTATATGGTGTATGTGTTTGTGTATGTATGTGTTTCTTTAGCATATAAACTCCTAAATGACAGGCATTTCACTTTCTTTTTGCAAAGTTTTTACAGCAACTTTTTAAAATAGTTGTCGGGTGTGGAGATCAGATGTTAGGTTTGAGTACCCTGGTTCTTGGTTCCCAGTACCAAAGAATGGTACTGGTAGTACCAAGCTGACGGAATGAATGAGCAAGCCAAGCATATGCAAGCAGGCAAAGCACCAAGATTTACTGAAGCACAGTACGTTCCGAAGAGGGAACGGGTCTATCTCTGTAAGTGGAGAAGACCCTGAATTTAAAGACAGATTACAGAAAGTATAGTACACTCTCAAAGTCAGTAAACAGCAGATTGCTCCAATAAGGAACAGCCACCCCAGGGTTAGGGTCTATCCTTTATGCTAATCCCTAATAATATGTTAAGCTGGGGGTGGAATATTCATGAATTTTCTGTGAGAGGGGTGGAAAGTTCCCAGAACTGGGAACCCTCCCATTTCCTGACCTTATAGGGTAACTTCCAAAGGTTACCATGGCATTTGTAAACTGTCATGGCACTGGGGGGTGTGATTTTTACTATGCTAAGGAGGGTAGGTTACTTGAGGACACTGTCACCTTGCTCGTATACATGCTCTAAAGACCCCTTTTGTGGTCTTGATCATATCTCCACTTTATAGTTTTTCTGCCTCTTTCTGGTTGGTCAGTCCTTGGAGACCCCCTTGACAAGGCATCTGTTCCTTCTTGGAAGGCCCTTCTGGTCAATTTGTTTCTCCTATTGCAGACAAAGTATCTCCTAGTGCCATCTGTTCCTCTTCATCCTTATCCCTACCTAACAATAGGCATGTGTGTATAATTGTGATGCATAAAAATATACAAATTTTAAAAACCCAAAAGCAGTTCTGATTGTGCTCAGGACTACAGAGAAGAGTCGAAAGAAAGCTCACTTCCACAGCTAAAATATATTTTTTTAAATTACAAATTCAATTTTGACCTGTCAGAGACCTAAGTTCACAAGGCAACCACTAGCCCCAAAATCTAAGAAGATGCAGATAGCAACATGGAGAGACAATACAGGAGCACTTGCTTCTGTGGGATAAACACAACCCGACATTAGAAAACAGAGCTCAGCTAAGCACAAACTCATTAGTTAAAATATTAGTAAACTCAATAATCCTAAACTACTCAGAACTCAATTACCACCTGATTAAGTACTACACTGATGGTTCCTGCCTTGGGTCCAGTCCATAGAAGTTGAGCCTTGGCAAGGAATCCTTCTTTAGGAGAGGAATGAGGGAAGCAGTTTAGATCCGGGGAAACTAGCTAAGCAAGAATAACCTCTTGCCTGTAAACTGGCTTGCATCTGATCCCAGGGAAATTTTGGGGCCTGGCTTGTTCCATGAGGTCACTCTGCAAGGTGTCCAGCCTTTAGTACCCTCTGTCTTTTGGTTATTGACCAACTAATTGCCTGAGAGAGGGCTCGAGGGCATAGTCCCCTAGGCAAGGTGACTCCCATTTTAATACATAGTGTTGTGCCTGACAGTTAGCAGGTTCTGAATAAATGTTTGTTAAACATTATTACCTGCTCAGATGTCCCCTCACCCCGTTACTCATGTTCAATATAGTCTGAACTGAATTCAGTTTTTCTTGCTCAAAGCCTGTTTCCATACCCGCTTATCCTATCTTGATCTTATTATTATCCTCCCAGACACAGGAGCAAGAGATTTCTAAGTCAAATTTACTTCTTACTTGCTTTTATTCACTCATAAATAATTCATTAATTCTACAAATATTGCTGCTAGAAACTAAAACAAGTGTTGGTGACACAGAGTCAAATAAAACATAGCTTCTGCTTTCAAAGATAATTGTATCTAGTGGGAAAAGGACAAGTAAATTAAGATTTATAGGACAATGTGAAAAGAGCAGCGGCAGGACAAAGGGTCATCAGCAGAGAGGCCAGGAGAGGTGGGGAAGTTGGAATTGGGAAGACGGAAGGAGAAAGTGCTCAGTGGATGGGGGAAGGACAGAGGAAACAGTATATGCAAAAGCAGAGAGGGCTCCATAGTGAGTGCATTCCTGCCAGGATAAAAAGTAGTTCACAGTGGCTGGGTGGAAACTGATCAGGAGAGGCCAGCGAAGTCTTCCAAATGCAGGTGTCCCATGGGGACCAGGGAGGATGAAAGAAACAGAAACTGCTCTGATCTTACAGAATTTGCAAGAAGATCATTTGTCTTAATCCTGAAAGCTCTGGAGAGTGGTTGAAGGATTTTATCCAGGGTTTAACAGTGTGTGTGTGCACATGCGTGCACAGTATAAAGAGCATATTTACTCGTTATGCCACAGGGATCTAGCGAGAAACCTTGTCAAAATTTTTGATATGGTTTATATATACTATTTACATAGCAATTCTCTTTTGTTTTGAACTAACTTAAAATGGAAATATCTCATTTGTTCTAGGCACTGAGGATTCGGAAGCAAATAAGAACTTGTGCCTACCCTGGGATCACACAACAATCCATAAGTAATAAAAATGTGTGCAATATAATGTGGTAACTATTAGCATAAAGATGTGAACAGGCCATGCGACAGGACAGGGAGAAAAGGCTAACTGCCTGAAAGTTGACCTTCCTGGACCCATGTTAAGTTCTTGCAACCTTTTCTAAGTACTCATAAGAATCAGGATTGCAAGGGGTTCATTCGTCTGTGGATAGTGAATTCTCTTTGACACTTCTGTTCAAATTAAAACTTTTTTTGTTATGTTATTAAAACATTTTGAACTTAACATTTTGTTGGTGTGTACATTTAAATGGTGTGAACATTCCTTGAATAAATACAAAGAAAAAATCTACTTTGATTATAAATTCACTGCTGGTGGACTTGAACTATAGTTATCAGGTACTCTTACTATATAATTTATTTGCAGAGTATAAAAATCTCCTAATGTTGATATAACCAAACTATAAATCCTAGGCAATAAATTTCATTTGGGTAAAATTCCTCAGAGGAGTGTCATTTAAGGTTAGACTTTCAAAATTATTAGTGCATTCATTATGCATTTTATTTTTGTTTATTTTTTAAATAAAATTATAAGCAGAGCTCATTTGCATGTTATTATCATCCTTTACACTATTGCAATAAAATTTTCAACAAAATAATCTTTATACTCTGTAATAATCTGGAATATTTAATCATTTATGTTTCTTTTATAGTCTCCAAAAACTCCTCTTGCACATTTGATACATTGATAATTTTCAGGCCAAAAGCAATTTGTATTTATTTATTTATTTATTTTTAGGGACAGAGTCTCGTTCTGTCACCTAGGCTGGAGTGCAGTGGTAGGATCACAGCTCACTACAGCCTAGAACTCCTGGGCTTCAAGTGATCCTCCCTCCTTAGCCTCCAGACTAGCTGGGACTACAGGCATGTGCCACCAAGCCTGGCTTATGTATTTTTTAACTTTTTGTAGACACAGGGTCTCACTATGTTGCCCAGGCTAGTCTTGCATTTTTTCATTTAAATGTTAGTTCAGACTAAGCAATTCTTAAAATATATATGTACAAATGGCCAATGAGCACTTGCAAAGATGCTCAACATCATTTGTCATTAGTTAAATGCAAATCAAAACCACAAGGAGAGACCACTTCACACCTACTGGGATGACTATAATAAAAGAGATTCATAATAAGTGTTGGCGAGGATGTGGAGAAATTGGAACCATCACAGAAGAGCAGATCTTAATAGCAAACCCAAAAGATTCTCAGAATAAGCTTTTAGATTAGCTTCCATCTTTTTCAGTATAAGAACTTTATTTTTTATTGCTATCAAAAATGGTTGCATACTTTAGTGATGGAAGTTGTGTTTTAATACATGTCAGTTTATAAGACATATAATGATAACACTACTATAAGTTCAATAATATTTTCAAATATTTATAAAGTAACCCCTTCATAAGTTATGTGTGGATAGAAGCAACTCCATCATCATAAGTCGAAGAGAATACTGAATGCATATTGCTTTTGCACCGTAGTAACATTGAAAAATTGTAAGTCAAACCATTTTAAGTTAATGACTCTCTATACTGTCATGAGGTCCTTACACTACGCTAGATGTGTTATAATATTTGTAGTTGGACTTATTATAGATTATTTAAAAGTTTTGGCCAGGAGTGGCAGCTCACGCCTATAATCCCAGCACTTTGAGAGGCCGAAGTGGGAGGATCATTTGAGGCCAGGAGTTTGAGATCAGTCGGGGCAACATAGGGATACCCTTTAAAAATAAAAAATAAAAAATATTAGCCAGGTGTTGTAGCACACCCGTAGTCCCAACTACTCTGGAGGCTAAGGCAGGAGGAGTGTTTGATCCCAGAACTTTGAGGTTGCAGTGAGCTACGATGACACCACTGCACTCCAGCCTAGGGAACAGACGGAGACTCCACCTCTAAAACAATAAAAAATAAAATAAAATTTAAAAAATAAATAACAAAATAAAAAATAAAAAAATTTTAAGTGTATTTTGCAAAAACTCCAGGTGCAATCTTCTCTTTAGATGGAGCAGATTAGTGCATGCATTTTTCTCTATCTTAGCTATAATTGCATTATTTGCATACCATTTTTCTTATAATAGAACCATTATCATGAAAAGAGGGCATGTTCAAACAGTTATAGCTTCAAGTCCATCTAATTAAACTATATTTTTGCTTCATCAGATTAATTTACGATCTTGGTTCACTTCAGTCCTTTGCAAAATACAAACACTCTACAATTTCTTCCTCCTAATCTGTTTGTCTGCATTGCTTTTTTGACCAGTATAACTTTCTTTAAATATGTCAACTTAATACATTATGAAACTACTAATTAACTCTAATCAAAATTTTTCCTGAAAATCCAACAGTTTTTTTTCTGATCAATGCTGCCTTACAGTATTAGCTATTCTTTATCGAGTCTCCTTACCAGTGATGTCCAGAGAAGGTCACTGCTTGGAGCTCCTTCAGAAGAGCCTGATGTAGAGGCATCACTGACCAGCTCCAGCCCTTCACCCTTCAATCCACACCAGGTTTCTGTTGAGCCAGGACCCCTCTGAGTTGCTACAAGTTAATGAATGGCCATCGTGGTGGCACTAGTGCCAGCCCATATCTCTCTAACATGAGATCCCTCCAACAGGCAACCTTTACTGGGAAAATCCCCAATTCACCTGTGAAACTTCCTCAGAATTCCACTGTGGTCTGGCATTCTTCCTATGTCAACTAGAGAGCAGTCTCTCACTTATAAAAGAGCCAGCTAAAGGCACAATGAGGAAGCTTAGTCTGCTCATTGATTAAGAGTAATTAATGGTGGGAGGGTTGGAATTTTTGGCAATCCCTCCTCTTCATTCCCCACAGACATGTCCCCTAATAAATTTTCCAACATCTAATCCCATCATGGCACCTGCTACTTGGAGATGTTTAACACTATCATATGTTAAACATTTGGCATTAATTAAAAGCTAATTTTCACAAAAATATTACTATCCACATTTTATAGTGATAAAACTACTTTAACCCTGAAGTATAGAGCCAGAATTTGAACTAGGTTATGCTTGGTTCCAAATTTCATACTCTTTCTACTATACAACACTGCCTCCACAAACAAGAATGATGCCTTTCAAATAAATGAAACATGGAGACACTAAGTCATATTTTTAGGCAAATAAACATCTCATATGTATTTGTATATCTCTCCAAAGGAAGTCCTCTATCAACTCTAATTTGATCATTCATGTATATGTGTGTGTGTATATATATATAAAATATGATCTGTTTCAATCTTGCCTAATTGCCTAATCACATTGATGAAACCTTTCAGAAGCATAGAAATCTGAACAATGCAATCAAGTACAAATATCTCCTATATACACTTTTAAAATATTTTAAAATCCCCACTACACCACTGCTTAGAGATTTTCAATTCTCTATAAGTATCAAAAATACTAAGACATTTTGGTACCTAAGCAAGATGGAGAGACTTGTAATGACAACTCCAAGACCTAAAATTAAATTCTGAACCAAAAGGGGCTTGTAATCCAATAAGATGAGATTCTGGCATTAGGAAGCAAAGAGACTCTATAAATGTAAGTTATGATTAAGAAGTGACATTTTCATACCTGGATTCACTGTGTAAAAAGAGAGAATATTTTTCATCCTTTAAAATCTAGAAAATTTCTTAAAAGATGAACAGCAGTGCTCTTGCTTCAAATTCAAATTGAATTAGCGACAGTGCCAAAAATGCCCAAAATGCCAAAGCCCCACCATTAATTACTCTTAATCAATGAGCAGACTAAGCTTCCTCAAGTGTCAGGCCTGGGATGTGTGTTTAGCTGGTTCTTTTATAAGTGAGAGACTGCTCTCTGGTTGATATAAAAAAGTACACAAGCCATAATTAATATGTACCCTGCTTAAGAATGCTAATGCTTTCCCAGAAAAAAAAAGAGTCTTTAGCTGCTAGCACAATCAGAATTCATATTTCAGCATCTTGCTGGGGAAAAGGAAATGTGCCACTGTATCAGTACCAGTTACATAAGATTTTTATTATGTCAAGCAAAAATTTTAAAACCCCAACTAAAACGGAAAGGAGGAACTGAAGCAGGATTTTTTAAAAAATGATGGCTCAGGAAAAACACTATTGAAGTGTGGATGACTCAAACCAAAGAAACACTTAGTATTTAATTTGCATATAGAGCAAACATTATCATTATTTTGATATTATCAAAAATAATAAGCTCTGCTTTACAAAAAGATTATTGACTTACTACTAACTATAGGTATTAACTAGTACTATTTTGTCCTAATAATAATTTGTATGGATTTTTCCATGGTCTTAGTGACCAAGTAAATGTGAAGTTGTTGGTCAAGATATTAGTGTTAATATCTTATAAATCACTTTTTCATTATAATCCCCACCATCACCATCGTAACCATTACTGTCTTACTCCTGAAAGAAGAGTGAGTAATCATCTTTATCTATTTCATTTTACCTATGAGAGGAATGTAATTTTTCCCAGATGGCAGTAACATCCATTTTAGTAGTTCAAGTAGGCAGTTTTTCTATCTCTGAATTTAATATTTTTTCCCATACAAAAAATGTGAGAACAGGACAAAGTATTCTAGGTTGTCCACTATTAGGAAATATTCACTAGAGTATTTAGGAATAAAGAAATGTTATGTCTGTGGCTTATTCTAAAATGGTTGAGAAAAAAATAAAAGAAATATAGTAAAATAATAATATTTGGAGATTCTGTAAAGGATGTCCAGCAATTCTCTGTACCATTTTTGTATATTGCTTATAAGTCTTTAATTATATAATTTTAAAAAACACAGTTTGGAAATGTTGTGCAGAGAACAACTTTCATTAAGTCTTTAGCCAACTATGATAGGTTTTTTATGTTGATTGAGAAAGTGATCCAAATCCTGTAGGACCTTACATCTGTGATAATATGAATATTGATCATTGCTGCACAAAAAACAAGAAATATTATGTAAGAAATGGAGAAATACTATGTTTATTAACAGTTTCCAAATCATCAGTATTTTGGTTATTGCAATCTTTAGTTTAATTAATAATAGTATCTATTATAAGAGAGATATCACTTTAATATGCATTAATATTTCAAAAATTGTAAGTAGAATCACCCATGTGTTAAATTTCTACCAAGATTTGTGCTAGACATTTTATAATTTCATATGTAACCCCAGCAGAACTCCTATGGGAAATTTGATTCTAAGCCCATTTCACAAATGAAGACATCACGTGTTAGAGAAGTTAAGTAACTTTCTCAAGGTCACAGACATTAAACAGTGAAACAGTGAACCAAGTTTCAAGCACAGTTGTACGAGCACAAGATAGTATTACTATTACAAGGTATTTACTAAAGGAATTAGATGTTATGCCTTATATGGTACAGTTAAAGGAACTAGACACATTAAGTCCAGAGAAGATATGACTCGATGGTTATGATTTCTGTTATGGGCCAGTCTCTGGAATGATTAGTAGAGTTTTAGTGTTGCAAACTATTGCAGAAATCCGTTAAGTTTCTATTGGTTAAAACATAGTAGTAATCATGGGATCCAGCTTTCTCATTGTCAGAGAAAGAAGCTACAATAAAGAAACAGAAGAAGGCTATAACAAACATTATGGTGTAAGATTAGAGTCAAAGAAATCAATATGAACTCATGTTTATTTTTATATGTATATATGATAAATGCAGAAATAATTATAGATATGTGTGTATGTATAGGCTAGAATATATGCATACATTTCCTAGCTGTGTCCACTGAGAGAGCCTGGAAGCAGTGATGCCCCAGTACAATGAGCACACCTTGGAGAAATGGCTAATTCTAGGGGAGGGGCAGGGAAAATATAACATGATCCCAGAGCATTTTGTGGTCCCATAAAGTAACAACCAAAAACAACCAAACAAACAAAAAGATGAGGATATGTCAAAAGAACACAGGAGCTGATTTAAAAGAGCCCCCAACGGACAAAGCTGAAACAATTTAAGCAACAAAATAAATAAGGTATAATTGGTTTATATACCAAAGTATAAAAAAAAGCATGAGTTTATACTGAAATAAGTAAATGAATAATAAGGGACAAAACTTCCTTACAAGAGTTTCAAATAATATATGTAGTTGCTTTCCATTGCAGATGTGGAACTTAACTCCTCTTCCATAAAGAGCATGTTTACAAAAAACAAAAACAAAAAAAGAAAGAAAGAAAGAAGAAAAAAAATGTAATTTTAAAAAAACCAAGCCATTTATTTGCTATTGTTTTTTTTCTATATATTGTTACCAAAACATTTTTTAAATTTTAATGTCAGTACACCTCATCATTCAACACTGCGGCACAGAAGGCCTCAAACGTGGTCTGCTTTCTCCACTACATTCCAGTTTGTACTCAGCATTCAAATTGAACCCTTAAGCCACCTAGAAAATTTTAAAGGAAACCCAGATACTCTGAGGCAAGGGTAAAACCAAGAGGAAGATAGTCGTATCAGCTCTGAGAAACTTGCTTAAGAGTAAAATAAAATTGTTCTTTCCCAGAGGGGTGTGCAAACATAGCCAGGTAAATCATATCAGAAAAGAACTTCAAACAGGAGTCATTTGAATGTGAATGGAAATATCCATTTGCAGAGGCAATTTATGCTTGACAGGATTTTTGATTAATCATTACCTGAATTTCAAAAGATCCCAGGAAAGTGAGTTGCCAGATTAACACTGCATATATTGCATTTTTCAAGCCATTTCAGACCATTTGAGCCAAATCAGACCACTTTTCATGGGCCTGATTAGTAGGTATAAAGTGATCTAATGAAAGGGACTTTTTAATTGGTTCACTAATTTCCTTAACTTGAAAGGAAATTTTGTTTGAAACATAATTTTAAAATAGTTGGTCATTTACAAATGTTTATTGGAATGTCACATAAGAGGTAAGTATCAAAGAGGCAAAAGAAAGAAAAAACTTATGTTCAGATGTCCTGGAGAAATTGGCATTCTAAAGTCAAAGTGGTTTGGCAAAAAGAGTTAAGTCAGAGGTGTTTGGCAAAGTGAGTTAAGTTAGCATGACTTCTTTAGTGACTGGGAAGATGAGGAAACTATTGAGAACTAAAGAGGATATGAAAGTTAAGAACCTCCAATTAATTTTGTTATTTTATTGAACTTAGAAATAAGATTGCAACTAGGCACTGATGCATATTTTTGCTCTCTAATTTTGAGCAACAGTGTCATCTACACAAAATAATAATGTTTTAATCTTAACCATTTCTTTCTGTGTTAGGGTTATCAATTGGGACTGTACAAGTACTTTAATACTTACATTTACTATAGCTTTCTTCTTTATGGTTACCATGAAGTTTACATAAAACATCTTACAGTTATAACAAGCTATTTTAAGCTGATAATAACTTAAGTTTGATCACACAAAATAACTCTATGTTTTTACTCACATTTTATGTTTTTAAAGTCATAATTCATGCATATGTTAAATAGCTTGATTAAGCATTCCATAATGTATACAAATATAAAAACATGTTGTATACCATAAATATATACAATTTTTACTTGTCAATTAAAAAATAATATTTATACAATTTCCCATGTGTAATTACCTATACCCAAGGTGATACATATATATATTTAAATTGTGATTTAAAAACCCCTCACATCCACATAACATAAACTTACCTTAATAATTCCAAGCTGATATTTTGAACTCCTATATTTTTACATTTGTTATTTGTGTCTGATACTGTGAAAACAATTAAAATAAATCACAGCATCAATAAGAGGCTTGATATGCTTTTGTCCCATAATCTTGAATTGGGGAGACTCATTCAAACCTCTCAAATGCGTGTCATAAATTTTTCAACCTTGTCATAGAAACACGATGAAGCCTGTGTTCATGCACTCGAGGGACCATAAGACCTTGCCAGTGAGAGGTTCTGCATCCTAAATATTCAGGATTTCTCTGATTGATACTGAGCATCCCTTATAACGGGAGTCAAGAGAAGTTGCAAACCCAGACATATATGGAAACTCTCACAATATTGAAATGTTGGTCAAGGGTTTTCTTGAAACAATGTGATAACAGTTTGCATTATAGCCTGTGTCTGTCCTCTCAGATCACAGACTGCTTGTGAGCAGGGGCTATTTTTGTTCAGGTTTGTATTATGCACCTAATACAATGCCTTGTGCAAAGTGACCATTTGTATTTGTAGGTTTGAGTTTGGCAAAGACAAAAAGAAACATCAAAAAAATATCATTATGCAACGTTTCCCTCATTCTAATGTCTTTAATCATGACAGATTCTTAATGAAGCCATGAAGGTCTCAAACAGACTCACCATAAATATTTTACAAAATTAAGTGAAATAAATTGTGCCCAACGATGGCTCTGATTAGGGACTAAGGATACTGACTGGGAACAGTTATGGCAAACGGCATCCTGATGGACCAATGATTCGTTGCAAACCTATAGTAGGATGAGCCGGAAGAAATTGCTGCAGTGCAGCTCGTGAGTCAGGCTTCATCAGTTGGCTTGGGTTAATTCAGCATTGTGACATCTAGATCTTTCAAGAGGTTATTTTTGACATTGGGTGGCTTTGTTCTCCACTATATCACATCTCTAACAAGGCTGTGTTATCATCTTCTATTTAATGTTTCTAAAATGAGAAAACACTTAACCATTCCTGAAATAAAAAATAAACTTGTATTTTCATGGTCTGCTTACATAGCATTCCTGAAACTCATTGTGCTTTCATGAAATGTTCGTGTGCTTCCTTGATTTCCCTTGTTGTTAATGTTATTAAAGACATATTTGTATGTTCTTGCACAAAGGAGCTAAAAAATATAAATGTTATGTGTATGGTATGTACTCAGGATATATATGGATAACCACTTCTATGAGTAGGAGTGATCATACTGATTTCCCTAAGTTATTGTGTTAATTAATCTGCATCATAAAGTTTTAGTCCCTTTCCTTTTATAAGAAAACTAAGACACTTGGTGTACAGATTTAGATGTAAAATATAGGACAAGATCAGTGGTCATATCACAGCCAGACAATAGGAGCAAAGCAGAAATCCATCCTCAAAACTGAAACCCATCTAGCTAAAGAACAGGAAGTTGTACAAAATTTGGAAGGTAAAAGTTAATATCAAGGTTATGTAGCCATTGTGAATAAAACTGTTCTGATTTTCTGTGTTAGGGCTTCTTTAGTTTCAGGTGATGTAAATCCAACACAGATTAGTTCATGCAAAGAAAAATGAATTTATTGTCATTCAGCTGTCACTCCTAGAGCTCTGCTGGACCCAGAGGTTAGAATAGTCTCATTCCCTGGCAGGCTGCCTTCTTGTGGTGGCCAAGACAGACACAGGAAGTTGCTTACATCATCCTTCTGGCTAACAAGCCCAGGGAAATCAAAATCACATCCCTCCTGATCGTTCTAGCAGATGACCTTGGAGCATTCTGATTGGCCCCACTTGGGTCAATGCTAATCCACTGGCTACTTACTGTACACCAAGTGGACTTCCGTGAACTTTTCCCACTTCTGCCCAACTCTGGTGCAAGAGTGAGAAAAGAGTCAGAACTTTCAAAGACACCTGAAGTGAGTTGTACACAAGGATTGGTTTTTCACCAGAAGGGGAATGGGGTTGGTAGAAGACAGAACCTCGGGTCTACCTGAGTTGTAGCCACCATTGACCACTACATTGTTCCTGCCTCTGAGGAGGCTGCTGGAGCACACGGCCTTCAACACAGGCTCTGGAAGAAGAACAGAGCCAATAAAGAGCAGGCAGATATGTTGAGTGTCCAAGCCCTGTGTTTCAGCAACTTGGTCCTCATCTGCTCTGCTCCTATCCTCAATTTATATCAGCTACGTCTGTTTCTTGTAGCTGTCTCTGTCATCCGGATGCCAGCCTCACAATCTGATATCTGTTATTCCTACTCTAGGGTCTCAGCAAGAATGGTCAGAGTTGCTTGCGTATACATGTTCCGACAACTTCTTGCATTATTTGTTGTTTTTAATGTTCTCATCTGTAAATAGTTATTTACATGTCTAAGAGACAGGTGTCATATTTTATATTAGCTTGAGTCTCATGGAGCATCCTCTGCAGTATACTGAATGGTTCCATGTTCTTTTCTGTAAAAATGGACAAGATTTTAACTGAAGAAAGTAGGGAGCTTCCTGCTCAGACCCTAATAGATGAAGACTAACTCAGCATTCAAGGTCCAGATTTCTCATCTTATTTTCAAAACCTTAACGGATTATTTTACCAGGGACTTCTACTAGTTAGTGTTCATATACAAAAGCCCTTCTGCTGAATGGTTTGAATCTGCCCTACAGAGTTTAATATCCCCCTTGATCTGAAGAAAATAGCATGCTTGGAGTTTTATCTTCCTAGATCCTAACTCTGGGGCCAGGGCTGGCACTCTGGCAGAAAGGTTTATGGCACAGGCTGAAAATAGCTGACTTCCATAGTCTTGCCAGGAATGTCAGATGAGCTCAGAGGACTCTTAAGAATTCTCTCAATGGCATTTCTGCTTTTCTTGGAAGGGCGAGATAACCAACAGTGACCGATTTTAAGTTTTATAGTTTTTCTAACTGCTACTGGTATCACAAAGTACTGTTAATTTCTCCCTGAGCAACACTCTAAAGTCACCTTCTCAATGGGATGGCATCTTGGAAATTTGTCTTCGCTACTGGGCATAAATAGTCCAGTTCACAGCCAGCATAGCTCAGTGAGCGGAATGGTGAACAATACCCTTGGGTGACCACTCAGGATGTCTAGACTTGAGCTAGATCATCTTTAGAATATTTTCTGGATATAAAATTCTATTCTGTAAGAAACATAGTAAACCAATATTTTTTTCCAAATAGCATTAAAGTTTTATGTTCAATAATTTGTAAGGTATGGCATGATTGAAGGAGGGCCTCAATCATTTTCACGAATGGGCACTTACATTTAAAAAATCTACACACTTGAAAGCCCCTTAAAGGGCCACCAAATAGAGAGGCCACTTGCCAAAATGTATTCAGAAAAGAACACATAATCCAGGGGGAAAGTGCACTCCAGTACTTGCTTAAGATGTAGCCATATACCCCTTGAATCAACTCCCTGAACCTAACAAATTCTGCCCATAAGACAGTCTACACTTACTGTGTATGTCATATGAGTGAATTAGTTAAGAGATTTTGAGTTCTGTGTAAGAACAATTTTATAAATGGCTTTGTTGGAATAAAGAAGAAATAATTTTCTTGGAGCTCAAGGGGTTAGCCCTTTTATGGGTTAAATAAATTGTCAAAAGACAGACTGAGGCTATCTATACTGGCCTGTGAATAAAGAAAAACACGTGGGCTTTCCTACATCCGTAACTTTCACACACATTAAAATCACTTAGATGGTTATAAATCTGGACATGTCCAATGTTATGCTGACTATGAGAACTTTATGAAACTTATACATGCTTCCATAATTGTTTCAGTTCTATAAAAGAGATGTTATAGTTTAAGGTTGACTCCACTCTGCCGAGAAATGACAAAAGAGAATGACAGCACGTACCTTCAGAGTTGCATTCATCAAAATTACTTATAGGAGAAGATCACAGTAGCTAGAAAAATTTGGCTCCAGCAAAACTCCATTTTATCTCATTTTCCCATAACGTTCTCCACAGAAAACTGAATCTTTGAAATTGTATTTAACGTAATGTCTACAGCAAGCACAACAATTTCTTAACCTTTTGAAGTATCCTTGCAAGTTATACATATAGTATGGAGATCTATACACCAGGCAAATGTGGCAATGCCTAATGTAATAAATCATATGAAATGTAACGATGGACCTCGTCTTGCCCTAAACACTGATTCCAGAAGCCGTGTAGACGAGCAAACAGCAAAGTCTTACCGGTTCCTTCCCCATGAGTCAATACAATGGGTTGCTTATTTCAACTTTCCATTGACAAAATTAAAAAATTTATTAAAAAGCAAGCAAATCCTACATACTGGTTTAAAGTCTAGCTTTTCTCATGCAGCCTTTCAGAATTTTTTTTTTTTAATTCTCAAAGCACAATTTTTCTACAAGGTTTTTCTGAAAATGCTGATGTCTCTTGTGTGTGGCCCGCAAAAGATCTATCTGCCTAGAACCACAGAAGGTGACCTCATTTGTAATGAGGGTCTTTGCAGATGTAATTAGGGTTAGGACCTTATGAGATCATCCTGGATTAGGGTGGGCCCTTATAAGAGACAGAAAAGGAGAGCTACAAGCACTTAAGGATAAGGCCATGTGAAGTAGAGATGGAAGTCATGCAGTCCCAAACCAAGGAACATGTGGAGCTACCAGGAGCCAGAAGAGGCAAGGAAGGCTCGAAGAGCACTCAGACAGTAGGACGCCCCACTCAAACCTTGGTTTCTTTCTTACTTCTAGCCTCCAGAATTTCAAGAGAATGAATTTCTGTTGTTTGAAGTTACCCTGTCTGTGGTAATTTATTACAGCAGCCCTAGGAAACTAATACACATCTTTAAGTAGTTGATATTATCTTCAATGGAAAAACTACATAAAACTATGAAATCACTTCTGCAGGGTCTGGTATTTGCAAAAATCAAAAATTCTGGCAAAAGGGACTCACTGAGTAATATTATCTAAGTGTATAATCCTGCAATTTCTTTTCAAATATTTTACCTAAATCTTAGGAAGATGTTAAAAAGGCCATTCTGTATGGGTCTTCTGAAATGAATACGGCTGAGATAGCAGATCCATTAAAAAACAGTTGCTCTGAGAACATTCTAAGCCAAACTGAACAACTGAGGTGTGGATAAAACATCACTAAATTCTAAACTCTGTGAAAGTATCTTTCAAGAACAAGGGTGAAGTAAAGACAAACAAATATGGAATTTACCACCAATCTTCCTTTAAAGAAATCCTAGAAGGTGTAATTCAGAAAGACGGAAGATTGCTCCAGATAGCAAGTTTGAGATGCAGAAATAAATAGAAAGCACAAATATTAGAAAATGGGTGAGTAAATCTAAGAATTTATGGAATCACTAAAACAATTATAATAATTTTAATTTGTGATTTAAAAATAGGCAATATAGAACCAACATATTGGACAAAATTGGCAAGAATGGGAGGAAAGGTGAATGAAGTGAAGGTGTTTTCTGCTATTTCTATGAAGGATAATGACATTAATTTTAATTAAATATGCATGTTAAAGTACCTATGGTAACCATTTAAAAAAATAACAAGGGGAGTATAACTTCCATACCAACAGATGGAAAAATAAAAAGTGAAAACAAAAAACAAACAATAAACCTTGCACTAATTTAAAAGAAGAAATGGGGTAAAAAGAAAAAAACAGGATAAATAGCTAGAACAAAATAAGATGTGAAAATAAATCCACATATCAGTAATCACAATAGATTAAAATTATTGCAAGTTTACCCTTCTCATAAATATGGGTCAAATGCAAATTTTCAAAAACGGCCATAAATAGTGCTAAATTTTCTCAGCATGTGAGAAGATTTAGGGGCACATTACACTTTTCCAGAGGAGGTATCTTTCAATTGAGCTTGAAATTCAGATGTGAAAGGCTTTAGACAATACACTTGGATTTACTAATATTCTGGATAGATTAGTATTTTACATCCATTTTCATTTTCCCTAATTTAAGTCTTTCTTTTCTTTTCTTCTATATGTGCTATCCTCCCTCTTTTCCCCTGATAGCACTATTCTCTGTGGCTGATAATAGTATTATAACTCTAGATTTTAGGACACCTAACAGATTCTTGGAAAGCAGATGTGCCCTAAGTGTTCCTGTAAAATGTAGTCAGGTTTTAGAGCATAACTATGAGAATCATTGAGTGTGCCAATAGTTCCCCTTGCATTTGGAAAGGGGAAAACCTGAGAGACATAGGGGCAGGAATTCACTTCTTCTGTCGTCTTACTGCAAGGACAACCCAGCTTTGAAGGAGGAGTTTTTGGTCCAGTGGAAGACTTTCCAGGTAGATTAGGATGGACGGTCATAGTGTCTGCTACTCAGATATTTCAGAGTGTGCAGTAGAACAGAGGCCTCATTATGTGAGGGTTCACACAAGGAAAAAAAGTTGCCTGATGTAAAATAAATATATTTTTTTCCTGCAATTCAGACTCTGGTCTTTACCTTAAAATGAAAATGGAGAGGCTGAAGTTTTGGAGGAGAATGATCTCAGTGCACCATGGTGGGAAGTCATTAGGTATTTATGTCCAAGGATCTGAGAAAAGAAATATCTCAAAAATATCAAATATAGTTGTTTCAGAAAATAGTGAAGGAAGTAAAAGACTCTGGATCCTAGTTTAACATTTTGAGAAATACAGGAGTTAGAAGGAGGCTCAGGGGCCATGCAAGTTGATGATGAACACGTGCTTCCTGAGTCGGGTGGCCTGCCCTCCCTCTCCCAGTGGCCTCCTGGGTGACAAGTTGCAGGAACTAATTCTTTGTCACTACTTATGCCTAGATGCTGACATTATAGTGTGAATTTTTATAATTAATATTTTTCCAATAAATAGAATGATAATCTGTTATAAAAATATTCCATGTTTTCCATGGAACTGAAAAAAGCTATTTTAACTTTTTTGAATAAAAATAAGGCAGCAAAGACTCATTTTCTTTTTCCCAAATTGCCCTTTGGAGGAGAGTTACTCATTAAATTTCTAATTCACCCTGCTCATATGAAATGCCTGGAAGTGCAAATACATTGAAATAACTTGAGTGAAGGAATTAAGATCTTACGTCGCTTTTCTCACAATATAGAGGCTATTATATGAGTCATGCACTTAAAATTTTTCCCCACTGATATTTTCACTTTTTCTGGGGCATCTCGCTGCTCTTCCTGCCACTGCAGCAGAGCCCAGGACATACATGGAACCTTGGATGGTGGTGTTGAAGGAAGGTGTGGCCTGCCCTCCATTCCACTTCAGCTCACACACGTGAAAAGGAAGCAGAATGTTATCAAGTCGATGGCTGTAACATGAGTGGTAGTCCGGTAATGTAGGAAAAAAAGAAAAAAAATTTTAAAAGAGCAGCATAAATGAAACCAACCCTCTTTCACACAGTTTAACTAGATAAAAGCCAACTATTCTAAGAAGAGGGTTCTTTTGGCATATGGATAGATGGATGGATGAATGTATGGATAGATAGATAAGAGTCATATATTTTGTTTTACAGTACTACTACCTGGAATAACACTTATTTATTTATATAGCTTGCTTTATAATATCTTATTGTCCTTTAGATATAACCCAGGAGGGAAAAATATCTTAAAGGAAAGATTGTCTTATAATGATGATATAGTATACATTTTAGGGCGCACATTTTCTTAAGCCAAATCCACCTTAATAGCAAACAATGTTAAGATTAAGTTTGCTTACATATAATTCAAAAACTGACACAGAGAGTTAAAACCTCTTTCTGTGATTATTTTTGAACGGATGAGGTGAGGTGAAGAAGAAAGTGATTAAAATTTCTTATTCCTCAGAAATTAATCCATGAATAGTGTCTCTTACAGAGTTTTCTTTAAAAACCAAATTCTCCAAACTATTAGATAAGCATAAAAGCTTTTTGAAATAAAGACAGGGCTTTGGGGCAATATCAATTGCAAAATGGCAGGAATATTTTATGTTAGAACAAAGACATCTGGGGTAATTCACTACCTATTTTCACATTTTATGGGATAATTTTATAGAGAACTTAATAAATTACATAAATGGTAACATCAGAATATCCTAGGTAACTTTCTTTTGTATAACATTATGAAAACTTGAGTAGGGTATACCCATTCTCATGGAGGAAATATAGATTCTGGAGTTGCTATTTTAATAAATATCATAATTATTGACTCAGCCATAGGCCATTTTTGTTGGTTATTATTAGAAAGCTATAAATAAAAACCCGTGAAATTAATTTAATCAACAAAAATTACTTATAAGTAGTTAACTGAATCAAAAACTGCAAATTTTTAAAATACATTGGTTGACAAAAATTTAGCAATAAGAACCATTCTATATCTGGAAGTATGTAATTAATAAGAGAGAATTACATTTATATGTTAAACTTTTAGTTCATTCTTATTATACACAAATAAAAATGACTCACTATTTTCCAATGTTAACTGTAGTTGAGTAACACTGGATATTAGCAATTAGTATTAAACTATTCTTTGGGTGGTTATTATCAAAAAGCTAGACTGGTTCCCTGTATTTTTACAAATCAAATTTGAACCAAGTCCAATCATTTCTCCCACATATAAAGTTGTGGGACTTATGTCTCAAGTTTGAATTTTCTCTTAGCTTAAATATATCAAATTTTCATCAATGCAAATAGGATTTTTTTTCACATTTTAACATCTGTGATAATCAGATGCATCCTATCATTTAATATCATTAATAATCAGATGCATCTTATCCTTGATATGCAAACTATCTATATTACGGTTTAACTGGCAGTGCATGTTCTTTTTTAGTGGTATATAACATAATAGTGTAATTTTCTAAATGATAACCCCTTAGTTTACATGAAATATGACATTGTCAGGCTTTTCTCATCTCCACTGATTCACCCAGTTTAGAAGCAGACAAAAAAGTATGGTGAATAGAGCATTTCAGGGGAGAAATCCTAGGTTCAATTCTTGGCATTAGCACTTGATTATAACCTTTTATGAGTAAAACCTGCCTAAATCTTAGTTTCTCATAATATAGAAGAGTTAGGATAAAAATTAAATGAGATAAATAAAAGTATTCTGACTATAGTAGACATTCAAACCATAGTAGTTCCCTCTTCCCCATGATTTAAAAAAAATACAATTTTTACATCATTTTAATACTAACAAAATAATATAGTAAAATAAGACTAATGATAATTATTATTACAGGGGTTGATAATTTCTCACTGTTTTGGTTTTCAAGAGGAAATATTTTCCTGAAGCCTTCCAGGCCTCTTGCTGGGCTGCCACCCCTTCACCAAGGAGGCTCAGTGAGTTTTCTGATTGGTGGGTGACAGTCAGTGCTCTTTGTTCAAATGGTGATAACTTCCTAAAAGACAACCTCAGCCCGCCTTACTTTGGGGCCCTCCTAAACATCACTGGAGAAGAGGCATTGGGTGTGAGAATAGGTGTCATGGTGCTGACATGGCTCTACCAAAATAGTTGCTTCCAGCAGCTATGGTTCATCTACGGGAGTCTTAGTGTGGTCCATCTCTGCAGCATCCCCGAACTAACTAGGGTTAGGAGAACCCTGTCTCCTAGTTTTGCTTATTTCAGGTTTGATTCCCACTGTTGTACAGCATTTCACCTTCAGGTAGGTCCTTCATCTTCAGGAAGTGTACTTTTGCTCCAGCTTGCCGAGACCCGCCGTCAGGTGTCACTGTATGTGCTTTTGCACTCGTCTCTAATTCCTCCCATGCTCCTACCGTGGTTTCCACCCAATCTTAAGAGCTTTCAGCAGCTCTCAAAATTGTTTTGGGATCTGTGGTCTTGATAGAAATGAAGGTCAGTTTTTCTCATTCTCATTTTTGCTTTTGTATTTATTTTCAGGAGAAAGGGCAATGTCTGCCCTATGCAGCCATGTTTCTTCCAGAGGTCACCTATTCCCATGCAGCAGTTTAAAGGGCCATGGTCACAGTGACTCTGCGACAGCCATCCTCTGAGAGTTTTCTGATTATTAAAACCTGCTCTCAGTCTTCAAAAATTCTAGTCTACGTGAGGATGTGTATAAAACAATACCACAGCAGCTATGTACAAGATTATAAATGTCGACCCTATGTGAGAAAGAATTCAGAAAGGAAGAAGCTGGCATGGACGAGGGATGTCAGGGAATACCCTGTGAGGACACTGACATTGAGGATGTCTTGCAAAAAACTAAAAAGGAATATAGAGGAACAGGTTAATAGGATGACACTGCTTTTAAAATGCACATTACAATGAAACCTGGAAAGAAGATGAGTATTCTTTGCTGCAATAATAGAAACAATAATTTACATTTATACAGTGCTTTAGAAGTTTCAAATCACTTTCCCATATAAGAGTTGAGCAGCCCTATTAGATTCCCACTGGAATTATGCACAAAAATTCCAGCTATACTTGAGGGGGCAACATGTTAGTAAATATGGCCAAAAACTCATTAGTATTTAAAAGCAAAAGCATTGTGCCAACAAAATGTTTTGATTATTAAAACATTGACTGAAGACAATGTTTTAATGGGGTGGGAAAGGTTAACCAACCTAATATAACTGGATCCTGCTGCAATTTCTTCTCATAGCTAACATTTGCTTTTGTGATTAAACATAGTTTTCTCCAATAAAAAAAGCCTATAGGTGTTATCAATCTAAATCAAATTACAGAATGCCTGTTGTTGAAACAAATTTTCTGTCTCTTATGCAGAAATCAGTTGCTCAAATTGAGATGCAGTTCCTTTCCAATGAAGTAAAGTTGCGCTGTGCGTGAAAAGCAAGACCTTGCTAAGCTGCCCAGGGCTTTCACCTTAACCCCAGTAGCTTCCTGCTCCCTCTTCTCATTCCTTAACTGAACCTTGCTCAGAGCTTGGCTTCCCTGCCGTGGGTCTTTGAAAATCAAGCTCCTGGCTCCACTTTGTGCATGGAGCCAAATCCACCAATGGGCAGCATTGCCAGCTCTTAACTCTGCCTCGGTTTCTTGGCTGCAGGTCTCATGTGTCCTTTCAGCCGGCCTCTCCTCCACAAATGGGTCACTTCATGGCAATGCCATGGGCACCCACAGAAGCACAAAAAGATCATGCCTTGCTGGAAGCCCCTCTGCAGAGCGACCTTATCCTATTACTCTTATGATAGGACCAAGTTTTCAGTCTTTTAGTCACGAAGAATTTAAAAGTCTCTAATCCAGAGTTTTCATGGGTCATAAAGATTTGGATGTTCAGAGAGTAAAATTAGAAAAAACTTACTTTTTGTATCCTTAGTTTCTATTTTCTACTGTTTTATTTAGACGTAAGTCCCTTTTATATTTCAGTAAGCAATTTTGAGATTCTTTGCCTTGATAACCCCTATTTGGTATTCACTGATTTAGATTCATGAGCCTCCAAAGAGTTGGTTCCTGAGTAGCTTCAGTGTAGACCAGCTCAATCTCTCTCTCTCTTCTATTGCCACTACCCATACCAAAGTCACTTACAAGAAAGTGTTTAAAGATGTAAACATTATCACATTTTTAAAGCCCAACCGAGCTTTTTAAATTAAAATATGCCAATTTGTGACATGATTGGACTTTCGAGTGCCAAGATCTTCAACTAACCTAGGGAGTTTAATAGGTGACTACTTTCCTGCGGATAAAAAACTGCAGGGATCACTGATAAAAAATGAATCTATTCTTTGTTCACAAAAATTCACATAAACTCAATTATGACACAGGGAAAAATAAGCCCAAGTCAATCATTTTGAAAAATTTCAATTGTACACAACGAATTTATCATACAATCAGAGTTTAAATATATTGTTTTAATTTAATCTTGGGGAAAACTCCAATCATGAGCCTCATTTTTCTGTCTTATATTAGACTGTATGTTTTAATCTCACATAACACCATTAACACAAAAGTGATGGGTTCAATCTGATTTACTTCCTTACAATAAGGGGATACATTTGAAAATTAAGACTATAATCAATTTCTCACTAACTCTCATGATGATGTTTGTTTCTTTTTCAGAGTCTGTTATACTTGATGGTATTCTTTACCTTTAATACTTAGAAAGATTTTAAAAGTGTGATAAAGATAAAATGGGCCATTTTGTGCTGGTGAGGGCTCAGAAAAAGATACCCAAAATAAGCTTTGACATGCTGAACTAAAGCAGTAGCTTCAAGGTCTCTTTGACTTCCTCCTGAAATCTGCCTCAATTCTCTGCCTCTCCCAAAGCACAGGATGAGGCTATTCTCTGAAGTTCCCTTATCTGCCTAAAAACCAAACCCTCAAAGAGGAACACAATTGCCTTCAATTTCTTACCTGAAATTTCAATAACCAGAAAGGATTAAAACTCATATCACAGAGGAAGAGATTGAAAATTAAACACTATATCTACAGCCCAGAAGAATCCTCCTAAACTATTATCTGTTCTCAGGTCCCATCTAATTCCCAAAGAGTATTATTTACTAACCACTAAACATTGGGTCCATTCATCTCTCCTAAAATCATTCACTCTCACACACCCCCAACTCCCCTTCCCCTGTGAAAAAGGTACACAAGCATCTGGACCTCACTGGATTATTGGGTCATCATTCTCCTGTGATTCCTCATGCTATGCACATTGAAATAAATTTATATGCCTTTTTCTCCTATTAATCTTCCTTTTTTCAGTTCATTTTCAGCAAACCTTCAGAGGGTAAAGGGGGAAGCATTCCCCCTTCACCCCAACAATGCCCTCCTTTAATTGACATTTTCCAATTATTACTACATTCTCCAAATATATACTCGATTTTCATGTAGCCAATGTTATGCTAGTTTTATCAGGGAAAATATTTTTTTTAAATGCAAAGGACTGTGCTTTTTTATGTTTTTACAGCCTGAATGAATAGTTAGCCCACTCTTGGCTCTTATTAATTGATTTATTTATTGAGAACATGCATGTCTGGGAATTGGAACTCAGGAAATAAGCTCTAGAACTGGTTAGAGGAAATGATTATGGGTTGCAGAGTTCCCAAAAGATAAGTTTTTGGTTCTTTATACCCAACATAGGTCATCTTATGTGGACCTCAAGCAGAAAGAAAATCATCAACAATGTACTAGAATATTTAAATTAACCAGCATGTTGAACATTTTTTTGTATGAACACCAGAAGCATGGAGATTGTTAGATTGGACAAAAAGTGATAATTGTATCATCATTTAAATACCAAAATACAACTTGTTAAGAGAAGGTATAATATGTCTTGTAAGACTTGATATGAATAGAATTGGCTTAGAAAAAAGAGTAGATTTTGATGGGAAATTCTAATCATGAGGAATAATTATTGCATTAAAATAGACACTATAAGGTTAAGTTTGTGAAAAAATCTTGTAAATCTTGTAAGAAAAAAACCTCTGCATGTGTTAACACATACTGGAAAATATTTTGTTAGGATTTTGGGGGAGAAATTATACAAATCGGTAGAACTAACAAAAATGACTGCATCTTTTTACAAAATGTATCTTGGTTCGTATAGTTTTGGACATGTAGAAACAAAACAGAATTGATAAAGAGGCAATGGCTGTGTACTTTCAGCAATCTTCCAACCCCAAGTGAGAAGAATTGCCGACTCTGCAGCTCAGGGGCCATGCGTGCAGGTACAGGGGCTGGAGCCGAGCCCCATGGCTCGGGGCCTGGGCTGTGGGTGAGAGCTATGCCCGGGCAGTGTGCTGTTAGGCTCTGGAGGGCCTCCTCAAGGGACCAAATCAAGGCTGCATCATCCATGGAGACTTTTCATGTCTTGCATTTCACCATTCTTGCTGGGGAGGAAAATCTAGAGATAGCAATGTTGGGAATACAGTAGATTTTACTCACTTTTCTCTAACTTTTTCAGACTTGCCAGGTATTATTTTGAAATTAATTTCCTAATTTTCATAAACTTGAACTCAAACAATATACACACACACACTCTCTCTCTTTTCTGGGGCTTGTGAGTAATATACAGAGGTTGAGATTTAGATGTAGCTTGCTCAGAACAATGCCTGAAAAAAAACCCAATGCTTTGATGCTGTTGTTATTATGAATATTATTAACATAATTGACACTAGGACTAATGTGACAAATGAGAGATATTTATATTTGGAAATTAAACATAGTGACCTCCATTTGTATTAAACAAAATACTATGCCATAATGCATTATGTTATGACAAGGCAACCTATTTTATGGAGACTATATTTAAAAATCTAAAGCATTTAAAAAATAGTCTATATAATAATTTAAGGTTTCACTTGTGTCAATACAATGTGTTTTTTAATTGCATTATTATTTTGTGCATAATTGTACGTGTAATGCATTATTTTTATAAGAGAAAAATAATTCTTCAAGTCTAATTTTCTCGCCATCAAGATGAAGTAAGAATTGTCAGAATAAGTATGGCTATGATGTAAATCCATTGTAATGCTATGGCTGGCAGTACAGCAGAATGGTTTAGAGCATGAGATTTGGTTGCAAACAGAACTGAGTTCAGGCCTGTTTCTATCAGTGGGTAAATATAAGTTTGAATAAGTTATTTAACATCCTTAAGACTCTATTTTCTTATATGTAAAATAGAAATGATAACAATAATAGTATTTACCTTATATGGTACTTACAAATGGATAATTCTTAAATGCTTGGCACAGACAAGAACATTTAAGTTTGATAATGAATTATGTGCATTATGCTTCCATCCTTCTCTCTAGTAAGCCAGGTCTGATTATTTCATCCTTGGGAAAATTGCCCATAAATGAAATCGCAAAGAACCTGAGGTCTATAAGCCTGAGTGCGGAGGAAGGGGCATTGGTCTCCCTTGCGGGCTGCCAGGTGATTCATATGAAAAGCCAAGGGTGAGAACAACCACTTTCTGGCATTGTCATCAGATGAAAATATCTCATAGTTTCAACTCCTTCTAGTTCTTCATACGAGGCTCAGATTCCTATGTAAGAGACTCTTTTTACATTAGTGTGACTGATGTCTCCATGCTGAGACCAGAATTCCACTATCTACATTGGGAGAGGAAGAAACTTTCACAAAGAAAGGGATGCTGAACAGTCCAAAATCCAGATGGGCCCCATAGTACACAATACTGAATAAAGTAGAACATTTTTAGATTCTCAGTTTCAGAGGATGATGGAAATGTTCTACATCTTGGTTTGTGAGATGATTACTCACGTCAAAACTCATCAATCTGAAAGTATTTTGTTACATATAAATACTAAATAAATAAATTGCTTCATTGAAATACCTCAGTAACTCAAACTGTCTGCAACAGTTAAGATGCAATTTGTAATCAGTCTTTCAATAGTGTTCTGTATCACAATCTACCAATCAACGTAAGCATAGAGAAAATTCAGAAGGAAGAGATACACACAGTAGTTTCTTTTGATTTCTTTAATTTCTAAATTCAGGTTACTAGATAAAAGATTAAGTATTCCATACACACATGCATTTATAATTCAAATAATGTGTCTGCAATATTTAGGTAATAGCTTCCATTTTCTTTATTCACTTTAAGTCAGTATCCTGTTGCTAGGTTCTTTATAAAAGTGGCTTTAATATTAATATGCTAAAAATATTACATAGCTCCTCTTTTAATATTTTAGTCTCATGTATATCATTTAAAATCATTTCTTAGAATAGCATTATTATACTTATTCACACTTGTGATAACAAAGTGAGTAACATTTAAATGGCTTAATAAAGAATAGAACTCAGAAGGTTTTGTTCTACTATTACTTGAGGGATGCAACACATATATTTCTATAAGCACAATGTTTGAGAAATTTATGGATACCATTGCTTCCTGTTTTAAATATAAAAATAAAGAAATTAGAGGTAAAGCACATTGAAAAATCTGTATTTGTCTTGAACATTATTCTCTGATTTCCTTTATGAAGAAAACTGCTAATAGTTTGTATATTCTGTAGTAACTCTTAGAATCCAAATGTTTATGTTTGCATAATTATTTTTATATTTGAAAAGTAATCCACATATATACCCACATCTCTATACATCCATATTATTGTCCATTTATTTTATAATCTGTAAAATGAACATAATTATGATTGACTAATTTATATAGTCTTTTATCCAGCAATTATTTACTAAGCATCTGCTATGAGCTAATCATTGTGTTTCAATGTATAAAGAAACCACAACCTCATAGAAAATCCTAGGCCAGAAACTCTGTTATTTGTTTTAGAGAACAGGACAAAAAATCTCTAAGGCAAAATGTAATAACTGGGAAAAAACTGCTTGTAACGAGAATTGTAGAAGGAAAAAAATAACATAAATAATATAGAAAATTACCCAAAGGTAAAGAAAAAAAAAAAACACCTTGAATCTGTAATTTGAAAGCCATCCCAAAGTACGAGGATAATTTGGGGATCTATCTGGTATTATTTCCAAATTCCAAGAATAAAGAAAAGACAGTTCACAGATTGCAATGGGAAAAATAAAATGAGAGGATAAAAATGAAGTCCAATTATTTATGGAAAAGACTGGTAGGTAGATGGTAGCAGAACAATATTACAAACTTTAGAGAGATCAAGACTAGAAATGAGAAATCTGTGCCAAGCCAAGATAGGACTCACTTATTAGTGCAAAATAAAAATACTCTTGACTCTCTAGGCTCAGAAAGTATTCTGCCAGGGCTGGTTTTGGCCAGTTGGCTCTAAGGCCATGTCCTGCAACCAAGTTTCCCAGTCTCCTTTGCCAGAGGGCTTCTCACTAGATTCCAATAAAGGGAGATCCTGACAGGAGACTGGCAAGAGGCAGGAAGGAAGAAACCAGGACTTGTTTTCCCCCCTGTCTCTGCATCAGGTTGCATCCTTGGCTGTCACTATTTTTGCTGTGGTTTCACCCCAACCATTGTTCTGGTAAGACCCCTTTGTCCCCTCATCCTTCCAGCCCTAGTAGAAGTAGCTGCTTCTTGCTGTTGCTAATCAATGGGGAAAAGGGGGAGAGAAGGAGGAGGCAGGATGACAGAGATTTTATAACATTTTTGTTGCAGACCTGACTCATTGCCAAAGCTGCTGATTGAGGAGAGCGAGTGGCATCCTCAGACTTGTGGAAGCAGGCAGCAGCTGTACTGATAAAGGATTTGGCTTTCTGGGCTGAGGAATGAGAGTAATAAAGCAGGTTTCTGTCCGTCTCTGCAAACTTATTAAATGAACATAGAATTTTTGCCAAAGTAGCAAGGCTCCTGTGAGTCACCGATTGAGTGTGGGTACAGGCAGCACTTCATGTTCATATCTGATAGCTGAAGATTTTTACAGTGTGCACCTTTGGCTGCAATAGTGGTGTTAAATCAACAATAGTGAATTAACACATCTGGTATTATCCTGGTTGGAGCTAGAACTCATTCTTCGAAGCGAAGTGTCACAGGAATGGAAAAACAAGCACCACTGGTACTCACCATCAAATTGGTACTAACTGATCAACACTTACATCACACAGGGCAATAATATGCATCAGCGGGTGGGCAGGCGGGAGGGAGGTGGAGGGGATGGGAAAAACTCTCACTGAATGGATGCGGGGAGCACAGTTTGGGGGATGACCACGATTGTAGCTCTGACACGGGCAGTGCATGGGCAATATATATAGCCAAAGTGTTGTAGCCCCATAATATTCTGAAATTAAAAAAAAAAAGGTCTAGCTCAGTGTTATAAATGTCCTTATGTATCAAGGACACTTGATTCCTAGCATATGTACTTTCTAGGAATCCCAAATCTGATTTCAGCTGGTTTATGTCACAAGGGAAGCTCCTTGTACCTATTTCTTCTTACCTAAAGGTATACAGAGGCACCTGGAACTTTGTAACATACTAAGCATAACTATTTCACATCAGGGAGTAAGGAAAATCCAGAAAAAAAAAAAAGAGCAGGCCCTTGACCACTAAGAAAAAGTTCAAAGGGTTTCCAAAGATTTGTTACAAGTACAGCTGATTTATAGCAAAATATCCCCCAAACACATTTACATGTTTGGATCTTCAAAAATATTTTCCTAAACAAAAGCTAGTTAAGTTTCAAGCCTAGGGCAAAAAACTATAACTATAACAAAACATGGAAAACATTCTCGTGTACAAGTGATCACAACGAAAATCCTTTTCAGTGGTGTTGTCCACACATCTCTCTTAACCTACCAATCCCTTCTTAGGTTAAAACTATGAATTTGCTTCCTAATTCATTTTACATATCAAGAGGAAGAATTGCAAAGAAAGTATCAGAAGTATCTGGTGACTGAGTGGAGATAAGAAGTAAAAAGTGCAAGATGAGTTTAAGTGATTTTAAGTTCTTAAACCTGAATGGCTAAAAGAATGCAGTAGCATCGATAGAAACAAAGTCAAGGCAGTTTAACTTCTAGGAAAACTAATATATTGCTGTGTAATAGTCTGATGGAAATGTTCATTAGCCTTCTGGACAAATAACACTCAGGCTCAGAAATGGCTTTAGGATTTGGAAATGGGAAGTATTTGCATAAAGGGCTGGTGGGAGTCATGGGGTTGTGTCCGCTCAAAGAAGAATGCAGCACAGATTTGAGGACAACTTGGGGAGAAGCCAAGTGAGAAAAATCTCTAAGCAATTGTTTTCCCTGTGTGTAGAGTACAATGTGTACTAAGGAATATATTATAATCAGAAAGCTGCATTCTACAAAAACTCCCTGTGCTTAATCACAAAACACTCATACACTTAGAAAAGATTGGGAAATATTTTCACATGAAAAACTGAAAAGATAAAGCTCATAAAATACAAAGTGAGTGGAGTCAGTCGCTAAATCATGCTCTACATTAGAGTGAGAAATATTGGAATGGAAAAAAGAGAACTTACACTCAGCACAAGCAGCAGCAGAATAATTTTCTGTGGTTGAAATGTATTCATATGAAAAATTCATAGAAACACACTCCAACTTAATATGATTTTCTTCAAATTTCTGAGACCTTTATCAAATAAATACATAATTTCTTTTTTTCCATTTCCACTCCACATTCCTTCCTTAAAACTCTCTGTCTCACACACACACACACACACACACACACACCTGTAAGTATGAGCACACAACATTTCAACAGTTCAATGTCATCAAGTTCTGATTTAGTACCTGCTTTGTCTGTTTGCTTGTTCTTGGTAGAAATTTTCTTCCCCAAACTGCAACTCCTTGAAGGCATGAATTATGTCTGTTTCTTTCATCTTCCTTATGTCTAGTATAGTTCCTTAAAATGCGACTCTAGCTCTCCCACCTTCCAGCTATATGGACTTCAATTCTCTGAACTTGAGTTTCTATTTTTGTGTATAAAATTAAAAGTGTGGATAATAAGAACCCAAAGACCACTTGCAGATCTAAAGATGTTTCTGTTGCTAGAACCTATGTGCAGTAATTAAAATTAAGCTTTGAAGACATGATCAATAAATTGTTGTCTGACTAGGTATCAGAGGAGGACATAGGGAACTGAGTTCCATCCAATATTGGAAATCCAAGACCACAGTCAGCAAAGTTCAGAGCGAATGTTGGGAATTTTGCCTAAAATCCTCATACAAATTATAAATATCTCATTTTAAGACATAGAAAGAGAACTATGTTTCTTTCTAAAGACAGTGAAAAGTCTATCTAACCTAGAGTTCCTTATACAAGATCTAAAATGTATTCATTTTTAATCCCCTGTACTTAGTGCAGTACAAGTTAAACACTCAATAGTACTCAATTCTAGTATTTCTTTAAGTGAAATAAATTGAATCCTGAGTTCATAAGGATGAATTGTCAACACACTAATTAATCTTTATCATTCTGGAATCGAAGATCTTGTCTTAAATATCTTTGGGCACCATATATAAAAACTAACTCAAAATTGATTAAAGACTTAAATGTAAGACCCTGAAACTAAGACACTACTTGAAGAAAACAGGGGAAATGCTCCATGATATTGGTCTAGGCAAAGAATTTTGGATAAAGCCTTAAATGTATGTGCAACAAAGGCAAATACTGTATAGACAAATGGGATTATATCTAACTAAAAATCTTCTGCACAACAAAGTAAACAATCAACAGAGCAAAGAGAACGTATATTCTATAAAATGGGAGACTATATATGCAAACTATACATCTGATAAAGGGTTAATATCCAGAATTTTTAGAAATTCAAACAACTCAACAACAAAAAAACCAAAAACCAGATTTTAAAAACGGGCAAAAGGCCCAAATAGACATTTCTCAAAAGAAGACATACAAATGGCCAACAGTTATATGAAAAAATGATCAACATCACTAATCATTAGGGAAATGCAAATCAAAACTACAGTGAGATATTACCTCACTCTAATCAGAATGGCTACAATCAAAAGATGAAAAGATGTGTTGGTGAGGATGTGAATTAAAGGACACCCTTACACACTGCTATTGGTAATGCAAATTAGTACAGCCATTATGGAAAACAGTGTAGAAGTTCCTCAAAAGATTAAAAATAGAATTACCATATGATCCAGCAATCTCATTACTGGGTATATTCCCAAAGGGAATGAAATCAGTATGTTGAAGTGGTATCTGAACTCCTGTATTTATTGCAGCATTATTCACAATAGCCAAGATATGGAATCAACCTCAATGTCCATCAATGGATGAACGAATAAAGAAAATATGGTATACATACACAATGGAATGCTATTCAGCCATAAAAAAGAATGAAATCCTGTCATTTGTGGCAATATGGACAAACCTGGAGGACATTATGTTACGTAAAATAAACCAGGCATAGATACACACATACTGCATTGTCTCACTCATATGTGGAATCTAAAAAGTTGTCCTCATATAAACAGAGAGTAGAATAGCGGTTACCAGTGGATGGGGATGGGGCGGGGAAAAGGAAAGGGAGGATGATGAGAAATTGATCAAGAAGTACAATGCTCCAATTAGACAGGAGGAATAAGTTCTGGCGGTCTATCGCACAGTATGATGACTAGAGTTAACAATAGTGTATATTTCAAAATAACTCAAAGAGAGGTTTTTGAATGTTCTTATCACAAAGAAATGATAAATATTTAAAGTGATGGATATGCTAATTACCCTGATTTGATCATTATATAATTTATACATGTATCAAAACATCACATTGTACCTCATAAACATGTACAATTATGTCAATCATAAACTTCAAAATTAAATTAAGTAAATTTTTAAAAATCTTTGAGAAGTCAGAAACTTCCTTACAGCTCCTTTAATTAGTATTGGGTACTGTGGTGCCCATTGGGTTTTGGACTGCCCAGCATTCCTCTGAGAAACAGCTCCTTTCTCCCCCCACACGCACTCAGGTGGGGCTCTGATCTCAGCAATCTAGGGATGGAGGCAACACCACTCTAAGGCAATTAGATCCTATCACATGGGTATTGGAATTTTGTGTGAAGACTCATAATGGGTAAAGAACATTGGAAGCTTTTTATTCTTTTATTAAAAATTTTATATTCTGTTCAGTCGTAGCTGTTACTGCATTTTGTAATCACCTGGAGAGCTCTCCAAAAAAAAGTAGAAAGAGATGGAGTGAAGGAGGAGGAGGAGGAGAGAAAAAAGTACCAAGTGTAATATTGAAATTCTGACATAATTGTGCTGGGGTGAAGCACAATCATCAGTTTATATATATACACACACACACATATACACAAAGATATCTACATTTATATCTATCTATAGATTTATCTTTTATATTACACCCTAATTATCTTCCCATACTTCATAGGAAACTATTCTGTTTAACATATTTTTTTAAATGTATATTTTTTTAAATGTATATTTTTTTATCCTGCATTGTAAATTCTCTTAATGGTATTGTGCATTATAAATATGTTACATTGTTTCTTTCTTCACTAAGTAAATGCCTTTAAGATTATCCATGTTGTGATGTGTATATCCAATCCATGACTTCTAACCGCTGCTTCTAACTGCTGCATCATACGTCTTAGTGTATATCCATCAGACTTAACAATCCTTTCTCACATGGATGGACAGCCAATTTGAAATCAACTCACTGTAACACAAATATCACTGCAATCAATATTCTTGAATGCTCCCTTAGGGAACCTATGTGAGAATGTCTTTGGAGTATACAGCTAAGGATGGAATTACTGTGCTCTGTGCATAATATGGCTAAATAATGACAGACTGGTCTTCCACATGGCTGAACCAGTCCACACACCCGTTACAAGGCCTGAAGTTTTATCACTGCTTACATCCTCACTAACCCTTGACAATATCCAACTTGTTAATTTTGTCATTCCAAAATTTCAAAGGGATAATTTTTAGTTTTAATTTCTATGTTTATCAATTATTCCAAGTATCTCTTTATGTTTTTTAATTTTAGGGGTCTTTTGCTTATAGAGATTGCCCCTTCATAGTCTTTACTTATTTTTACATTTGGGTTGCTTTTGATTTATTGTTAATTTCCAGCAATTCTTTCCACATTCTAGATATTACCCAGATTTAGAGCTGAACACACTTTCTTTGTATTTGCTGACAATTTCATCCATGTGATACGTTATTTGATGCTCCAAGTTTTCCCTTATTTTTTGCAGTAGTGCTGTTTAAAAGTTCTGCAGATGATTTTATGGTGTAGCCAGGGTCCACTCATGGTTCAGGACCAATGACCTAGATAGATGCTTGGAAGTTTTTTGCTCATACCTGGGCTGTTTTTGTTCTCATCCTCCCCAAGGCATAATAGTCTGTGAGAATAGAGCTTAGAAAGAACTGACAGTAAATGTAGTTGGGTATTTTTACCAAAAGCCCAATAGCACACCAAGTTCACCTTCTAATTGTTTTTTGTGTGGCTGAGCATATAAATTACATGCATATCTTCAATAATTTGCAACTTTTCCACATTAATTTCTGTCATTTGTCATAATATTTGGAAAGGCAGAAGGAAGATATTAAAGCTTTGCCCTCCCTGTCAAAACAGTAAAACATGGTCTTTGATTAAGAAAGAGCTACAGTTCATTATGTATGGGTAGCCTGAGGTCAGTATAACTCTCTGCGACTTACTTCCTTACTTCTCCTTCTCTATAAGTAAGACTGAAAGATCAGCCTCCTCAACTAACTCCAAAATGAATTGTGATGTCAATGGAATTTGAACCCAGAATGGAAGAGGCCACTATGATCTGTTTGATTACCACATAAGTCGTTGAGCTTCGTCTTGGCTGGTGTGCAGGCTTAGAAAGACACCATGGGGAAATCAAAACAGACTACTCGGTCATAAAAAGAAGGAGGTTCTAGGTAGGTCTTTGACACACACTAACCATGGGTGTACATTATATTCTTAGCACCTAGGACTTTGTACACAGAAATATTTGTTAATTGAATGACCAAACTTGCTCTGTAATCTTGGGCAAGGGTTTTAACTGTCTGAGTTCACATTTTGCCTAAACAGGGGGATTAAACCAGATAATATCTAAGGTCTATTCCAGTTTTGCAATCCCAAAATATTGAAAAATTTCTACCAAGTGGTTACCATTTATAAAGCATAGAGCAGTACATGCTCAGACTTTTATGATGTATAGTCTCCTTTTACAGGAAATAGAAATTCCCTGGTATTTTGATCACACAGTGACATAAATCTGCACAACCTAGTATAAATTCCTTACTCTTACCAGTTCTATACACCTATAAAATCAAAAGAAATTATAAAATAAATGGAAAAACTAAAAAAGTAAATTTATTTCAAATCAATATCTATTTAACCTTATTATTTTGTTAAAATTAAACTACAAATGGTAGTTTTAATAATAAAGAACATGTATTTAATAGTAAGGAAGATTTAGCCCAACACCTATTTCTATTTTAATGTTTTCTCCCATGTTGACCTAAATATACTATATATATAGAAAATGTTTATATGCATTGGTATGTTTTATAAAATATTAATAACTTTAAGACTTGACTACTTGAACTAATCAGACTTCTCATTTTAATGAAAGTCTGGCATAAGAAGTTCTCTAATGCCAATTTTAATTAGGAATCACTTATTAATGCCATTGTTTTATCTACTTGAATATAAAGTTTGCATTACTGAATTCTGCATTTCATGAGCATATATGGCAATCACTGCCAATAACCTAGAGTAGAAAAAGTCTTCATTAAAATGAACTGTTCCAAATTGATACCTGTAAGTAAAAGAACCAGGTCACACATCTGCTCTCAATATGAACATGGTAGTGTCTGCTGTGGCAGAAATCCTTTTGAGCTTACCCAGCCTCACCAATGAGATGTGTTATGACTCAATTCCTCTACCACTTTTCTCAAATTATTGCAAAACCTTCAATTCTACAGTGTACCACAAATATTTACACTCGGCCTTTACATAGAGTGAAGTTAAACACAAAGGTAATTATTGGAACAGAAATGGAGCCAAGATTCAGTTATAGGCTGCAATGTAGAAGATCTAGAATATACTTATATTGACTGTTTAATTAAAGACAAAGTCAAAATGCTTAATGTAAAAATATGGAAAACCTGAAGGCCTCTAAGAATATTTCCTGGGCTGGCAGGAGATTTTAGACCACAGTTGGAGAAATACTGGATTCTGAGCATTATAGGCAATAAAAATATTAAGATTTTTTTTCATAAGTGAATACTCAGGATGTATTTCTTCTACTGAGAAATTTAAAACCAGGAAACCAGTAAAAGAATCTAAAAACTTTATCAGGATTCTCAATAATCCTATTTTCTATTGCTGTATGTTGAATTTCTTATAGAAAATATAACCTGCAGAAGATGTAGCTAAATATTCATCTAGGGATTTTCAAAACTGATGTAGATGAGGAATAGTGTAAATATATGGAAACATCAGATACTTTCTCAGATCCTTGTTTTACTTATTTGTCTTCAGCCTCTTTGAAACAGGCAGGAGAAAATACCCTCTCTCAATTCTGCCTTTGGTCAGTGTGCAATGGTGATGCTAATGAGCACAACATGTTCAAAGAGAAAAGAACAAGAAAGAGATACAGAAACCCCAGGGCAAGGAAAATGAACTAACTGGGTAACCTGCTCCCCTGCAAAGAGATCTGGCTATCCTGCTAAAATAATGATAAGGTAGAATATTTTTAAAAGTTATACATTCACAGTATCTTGGAAAAGCTCAATGTTTGTCAGCATGATACTTGTATAATATAAAAGGAAAATTGTAGGTGCACTATCCTTTCAATTAAAAACAGGTAAAAATTTTAATGGGCAAATGATCAGGGCTCAACTAGCAGGCCACCCCCATTGCAGCATGTCCCTGTTCTCTACATGATAACTAAAAAGTTTGATACCAGGGAGATTTCTAAAACTACATGCAAAGCTTTGAGACTAGTTCACTGTAGCTTGCAGGGGAGAAAAAATAAGCAAACCTTTTAAGAACACTGGATTCCCAGTATTTTAAATTTAGAGTTACTTAACGATTGCTTTTTAAGACACAAACTTAGAATCAAAATATTGATTATTGAAGTTGAGAGGAACCTCAGACATGGACTAATCCTATTGATTTATTTCAAAGCTAAGCTTGAATCAGGGAGTGTAGCTTAGTTGTTAGGGCATGGGAAATTTCATCCAAAAAGATTTGGGTTAGGGTGTTAGTTTCATGATTAATTGTAGCATGGCCAGGGTAAAGTTATTAACTTTCCATTGCCCTTATCTATAAATATGAATGACAGTATCTTTCATGAGTTTGCCATTAAGATTAGGCCAGATGTGGACATAAAGCACCCTGCATATATATGGAAAGCACCTCATAAATGGCAGCTATAATTATTAATGCTTGAAGTCATGTGATTAATTACTACTCTGATGGTACATGCCACAGAAACACATATGTTCTGCAGGTCATAACACATATAAAAAACTAACAATTACAAACTACTGCAGAAAGAACACTGTATTAACAAGTAAGACACCAGTGTTCTTGTCTTAACATCAATATATGTGATTTGGGGTATGTCACTATAAATTCTCTCAATCTTTGTTTATCATAATAAGCCTAAATATTCTCTAAGTGCCTTTCTAGTGATTACATTTGTTGAGTTCCTAACCCATGAATGATATGCAGCCCCCTCACTCCTTTTATACAAGGTGGGGGAAGAAACTGAGTGAGTGGACACAATGCTATAGCCACTAACAGTAAAATGACTGAAACTTTGACCTTTTCATTCCCTACACATTTCCAATTGCTCTGTAACATACTAGCCCATAACAAAAGAATATTGTGTAACAGTTACGATGAGCTAAGGAGATGGGCCCTCTGGGAGATCTATTAATAAATTTGAAAAGGTAAAACATATACATAAGAAAATTAACTTCATTCAACCCTAGGCATCGTTTGTGGCAAGTACTAGTTGCTAAATTCATGTTGAGTACTGTATGTAAACAAAAGAAAAAGAGATTGAACGTTAACTATTTTAAAGGTGGATAAGATTCAAAAAACAAGGAGGCATCCAGCGACAGGTAACTATGTCTATCTTTCTGTCCTGTACTATATTTCATTTACAGACACATTATGCTTTTGTTTTATAGCCTCAATCATTGCAGCTGTTTATGCATTCCATAACGCAAGCAGATCTAGAGAATATATGTCTGTACACAATTAAAAAATAGCCAAGAAGGAAGAAATGAAAAACACAAGTAGCAAAAAGTCACTTTTTACTAAAAACTTTTGGAATCCTTAAACTTGTGTTTGACCCTTAAAGTAGGTTATAAATTTAAACAAATTCTCTACCTGAAATGTTGGTCCCTCTTGTGTCTGACAGCATATTCAAGAAAGATGAGCTGAATATCTCAAGAACAGGTTTTGAGAATGATTTGGGGCTCTGCCACATACCTGACACAAACATGTTAGAATCTTGTATCAGTTTTACAATTTCATATTTGACTTCTCACCAACTCCCTGCCATGAATGTAGTACAGTTCGACGAGACTTCTTGTTATTTGCTTATTTCTTTCATTCATTTAGTAAATATTGTTGAATGGCTACTAGTTTCTAGGCCCTGTGAAAGCTCTTTGTGATATAGTTGTAAACAAGGTAGCCCCCGAGTTCAAATATTATAGACAACTTGTCTTTGTGTAGAATGTGAGGAACACAGAAAATTATACTGGGATAATCTAGGGACCTCTTAGAAAGTTGAGAAAGTGTTCAACCCGATATCTTCCATGGTTGCAAAATACAGCTTCAGTTGCTGTCCATCAGACTGCTACTCTGGGATGAACGTGGAATGTAACTATGGACATGGGAAACATTCAAGTAGAGAGAGGAGATGGTAATACCTAGAACTCATTGACCACGTAAACTGTGTAAAGTGAGTTGCTCAACAACCACTTAACTGAGCTTAGGTTCTTGCCGAAAAGAGTTGTATCAATCCCTCAATCCTATAAAAGTGAAAATTAGAATTCCCTGAACTAATCATAATATTTTAGAGTTAATTTTTAAAAACATAGATTTTAGCATGTTCCTGTTGAAGAATCTTATGTGGATCCTTCTTACTATGTAATGAGATTCATATTCCAGCAAGAAAACTAACTGATATTCTCCATAATCTTATTCCTGCTGTCCTTGGTAATCATTCCCCTGTCACACACCATTCTACCATAGCAATACCTTCCTTGCTAGCTGGACACATACACTCTTTCACACAACAGTGCCTGTATGTATGTTGACACCATTTGTCAGAAATGCCCCATCATTTTCATATACTGGGAAAATCCCTACTTTTAAAAACCTCTGCAGAGTGTTCTATTCTCTCCTCTGTGTCCTCAAATATTTGCTAAGATTGTCTCCTAGAGCCTTTACCAATTTATATTGTAAAGCATTGTCTAACATTGTCCATCTAACCTAACCCAACTGGGTGGTGAGTCTTCAAAGGCACAATGTATTGTTCATTTCTGTATGAACAATAATTTTGGTTTAATCAAATGAATCAAAAAATTCAGGGTTTCTCTAAACTTCAAAGAGCAAATATGGGTATGTTCCAACAGCAGGAGACTTTGGAAGAGAAAATGACTGAAGAACGATGGGAGGCTCTTGTAATGAAATTATGAAGATAGTCTAACATAGGACATAACTAAGGAAAATATGATCATCTATTTCAAGAGGCTTATGTAGTTGTATTAAATACAAGCTGTTCTCTAATGAGCTAATATATCAATGGCTAAGTATATAAAATGGAAAATAACCAGAAGCAGAGACATGATAGAAACTCTTGGGAGTAAGGTGATTCATTCTGGGGCACTAAACTATCTATAGAGCTTTGCAATGTCCACTAGGCCACAAAAGATGCATCCTGGGACACTATCACTATCCAAGGAGGCTGATTGGGTTCATGAGATGTATCAGTCGGGCAGGCAAAAGTTTTTTGGCCTCATGGATTCCCAGTATTATGGTCTGCAATACAGGTCATACTTCAGCCCTCAAGGAGAAAGCAAAGGATAGGTTATCAGAGCCACAGTCAAATAAGTTAGTGGGAGTCCCATTTTTAGCAAGGTACAAGGGTGCAAATCAGGATTTAGAGAGGTCAGTTATTGGGCTGGAAAATTATAGAGGAGGATATTGAGAGTGGGTGGTTATTGGGTCTTTCTCTTTATTATTATATAATGACATTCTTTGTCTTTTATTTTAACCATTGTTAATTTAAAGTCTATTTTATCTGATATGACAATAGTTATTCCTGCTTACTTGTGGTTTCCATTCATGTGGAATATTTTTTTTCCATCGCTTTACCTTGTGTCTATGAGTATCCTTGTGAGTTAGTTGGATTTCTTGGAGAGAGTAGAGACTTCAGGTGTGTTTTCTCATCCATTCGGCCAGTCTTTATCTTTTAAAAGGAGGATTAAGACCGTTTATGGTCAATGTTAGTATTGATATGTGAGATAATGTCTTGTTCATCATGTTGAATGATACCTAGTTTTGTTTTCTCCCTTGTGTTACAGTCTTATAAGTCTTATAAACACTTTCAGGTGTTTGTACACTGGTGGTTATCAATTGTTCTTTCCCATATATAGAGCACTTTTAAGCATTTCCAATAGGACAGGTCTAGTGGTGACAAATTCCCATAGTGTTTGCTTGTCTGGGAAAGACTTTATTTCTCTTTCATTTATGAAACATGGTTTTTCAGGATACAAAATTCTTGGCTGGCAGGTATTCTGTTTAAGAAGATTAAAAATGAGACCCCAATCCCTTCTGGCTTGAAAGGTCTCTGCTGAGAGATCTGCTGTTAGTTTGATGGGTTTTCCTTTATAAGTAACTTGTTGCTTTTGTCTCTCAGCTTGTAGGATTTTCTCCTTCACTTTGACTTTGGTCAGACTGATGACTGTATGTCTTGGTGATGTCGTATTTGTTATGAATCTTCCACGTATTTGATGACCATCTTAAATCTGGATATCTAAACCTCTAGCAATATCAGGGAAGTTTTCTTCTATTATTGTCTCAAATAGTTTTTCCACGCTTATTGCTTTTTCTTCTCCTTTGGGGATATCTATAATTCTTATATTCGTTCACTTTGCATAATTCCATATTTTTCTCAGTGATTATTAACTCTTCTTTGTTCTGCATTTTTTACTGAGTTACTTCAAAATCTTTGTCTTCAAGTTCTGAAATTTTTTCTTCTGTTCGGTTTAGTCTGTTGTTAAAGCTTTCTGATGTATTTTGAAATTCTTTAAATGTCTCTTTCATTTCTTTAAGTTCTATTATCTCTTTTCTAATGTTATCTATCTAGTGAATTTTTCACTCATATCCTGAATTATTGTTTTGTTTTCTTTGAGATGGTTTTCTCCCAACTTCTCAATTCCATCCATGTTACTTGCCATCCATAATCAGAATTCATATCTGTCATTTCAACGATTTCCTTTTGGTTGGAGTTCATTGCTGGAGAGCCACTGTGATCCCTTCGGGGTGTTGCGACAGCCTGTTTTTTCGTGTTGCTGGAGTTTTTATGCTGGTGCCTTCTCATATAGAGCCACTTCTCTCAACTCCAAACAGACAGCAGATACGGCACAGCTGTTCTCCTCTGCTGAGACCTCTGTTGCTTGGTGAAGATAAAGATGGGTCCCTGGGTGGTGGGCCTGGGTCCTACTCCAGAAGCTTGACCAGGCAGGAGAGGGGTACATGCACTGGGAACTTTTAATGCTGATGCTCTGCTGTGTCTCCTCTGTTCCCTTTGGTTGTCGCTGGGCTGCTGAGGCAGGACCAGCCCCTGATGCCTGATGCACATACAAGTTGGAGCTGGTCAGCAGGATGGGGCGTGTGCTGGGCATGGTGCGCACACATGCAGGACATGGGCAGCTGAGGTGCCAGGCATGTGGTCTGGGTGAGGTCCACACAGGATGCTGTTCAGGGCATAGCAGGTACTCAAAGCATAGCGGACCTGCAGGCCCACAGGGCATGGGGCGGAGTGGCCCCTGGTGTGGAGCAAGCCAGCAGGTCACAGCTCATGTGCAGGGTGGAGCAAGACCCCCAGACAGAGTGGACCCATGGGGCAGGGCGCCTACTAGGGATGGAGCAGGTCCACAGGGCATGGCGCTCCCATGTGTGGGTCAGGGTGGTTATAGGTAGACTGCCCAGATCCAAAGGCTGTGACTGCACTGGCTTTCACCCTGCTCAGGGCCTTTCAGGCAGCAGTGGTCCAGCTGTCCTGGCAGTGGGCAGTGGGTGCTGAGGGCTACAAGCATGTGCTCTGCCCAGGTCTCACAGGAAGTGCAATTGAGCAGGATCACTCAGGCCACAGCAGCAGGTGCCAGGCCCTTGGTCTCCTGCTCTGCCCAGGGCTCTCAGTGATGGTGGCAGCAGCAGAGGTGCATGTCACCTGCCCACGGGGTGCACACGACACGAGTGCTGGGATTCCCTGCTCCCTCCCTGCCCGGCAGGGCAAGGGTGTGGCTGCAGTCACAGATCTGACCCCTGAGCAAAAGTAGTCTTCAGGGGTTGGGATGTAATAATGGCACCAGCCATAGTGCCCAGGATTTGCAAGCCAGCTGTCACTTCTCTCCAGAGCAACGCAGTACACAGCCTCTAGTCAGGACTCTGTACCACTGGAAGCCTGCTGCAGTGGAGGGGCCCTCCCACCACTCCAGGTACAGTGTCCTCAGGGTAAGCATGGAGCCCAGAATTTTCTCCTTTGTCCCTTTCCCATTTGTGGACACCTTCGTAATTACCTGCTGAGCAGCATGTTCCACTCCTATCTTCTTCACTTCGCCCCCACCTCCTCTCCATGGATTCTCAGAGCTCTTGCTCAGGGGATGGATCCAAAGGTGTGTGTCTGTGGCCATTTCCAACCATGTCCCTGAGAGCGGCGTCATGCAGGCTGCCTCCAGTCCACCATCTCGGCTTCCTCTTTCACTAGAAGCTTAATTTTAATTTTTTTCTAACTTACCTATGTTTTTCTCTTTTTTTTCCTGTCTTCCTTAAGAAATCCTTCACTGCTTTGTAGTTATAAAAACACACTCCTATTACTACTTTGTCATGTTTAGTACCATAAGCCAACTGAAATTGTTTTTTATATATGGCATAAGGTAAGTATTCAAGTTTATTTGACTACATATATGTAACTAATTGGCTCAGCACCAGTTATTGAATAATCTTTCTCCCACACGTACAGGGAAACTCTGTTATAGATCAGATTTCTCAGAGGCTTGTTTTGGTCTGTGCTATTTTGTTTCAATTGTGTCTTTGCCTAACCTATAACCAACACTACATGGTCTTAACTACTGTAACTTTAAAATATGTCTTCAGATCTAGTACAGCAAATCTCCCAACCATTTCCTTATTCAAAATTATCTTGACTACTCTTGGTCCTTTCCAACTCCATATAAATCTGAAATTTAGCTAGTAAAATTTCATGAAATACTCAGTTTAGCTAGATATTGAAGTCACTTCAATTTATAGATTAATTTGGAGAAAATTGACACCTTTACCATATTGGTCCTACTTACCGTGAATGTCATATATCCTTTTGTTTATTTGCATCTTTTATAATATTTTCTGTAAGATGTTATAATTTTCTATATAATTGCCTTGGTTTTAAACTTTTTAAAAATTTTTTGCTAGATATATTCTTAGACCTTAGAATTCCTTACTTTTTTTCTTGTTGCTACTATAAATATCACCTCTTTTTAAATTACATATTTAAAGAGCTTATTATTTGTGAGTGGAATAAAACTGTTGTTGATCTAATATCCAACAACATTGATGACTATCTTATAAATTCTAAAATTGAATCTATAAATTATATTGAGTTTTTTCTATGTATAAAATAATCTTTAAATAATGATAGTTTTATTTTTTCTTTCTAATTCTTTTACATTTTATTTCTTTTTCTTGTCTTATACTAAATGGAAATGGTCAGCCATATTTGTCTCATATCTTATTTTAAAGGGAATGCTTCTAACACTTCTTCATTAAAATTTATGCCACTAAGGGTTCAGTTACAGGAAAAGAAATCACTCCAACTATTTTAAACATAAAATTAGTTAATGTAGAGTGTTAGATCCTGATAAAATGTTTGAAAATACTGGAGTAGTGGACCCATGACTGTTAATCCAGGAAAATATCCACATATCCTGACTTGGCTTTCCCAAACAGCCAGGAGAATAGCTTCTGCCTGTCTTCCACTTCTTATATCTCATGTAAGTTTATCTAATTGGAAGAACCTTAATTCACTTTCAGAATCCTGCCTGTGAGAGAGGCTGGGAAATGCAATGTTTAGCTTTTAAGCCTCTGCAAAGACTCACTAGAAGAAGGTTTGCTGAGGGTCAATCCACCATCTTTATCCCATACCAGTCCTGTGTCCCTCCCATGTCTATGCGTCCTCTGCTGTGGACATTTGCACTTTCAAACAGTGTGATCCTTGTTTACGTTTCCCCACTCTCTTAAAGGAGAAGGCCATAGAGCCATCACTCACTGCACACATCTTTGAATGATTTCCAGGTCAGTCCCAACCCACTTTACTGTTTTATAACTAAGGACTTAATTAAATGGTTAGCCCCCAAAAACGATCCCTTTAGTGATGCTATAACAAGAGAGAGAGAATGAAAGGAAACTGTTTAGTATTTTTTAATAAATATATTAACAAAGCAAAGATTAAAAAAGGAGTAGTTACTAGAGTCTTTGTCTCTATCACTGATCAAGAGATTGTCATTGACATCTAAAATGTCTTCTCCCTCTATCCACTTCATGCTTCTATTGCCTCATTCAGCACCTCAGTGGGATGGGTTCATTATTTGGGGGTGGGGGGAACATAAATCTTCTTTTCCACAGGGTCTGAACTCCTAATAGTCTTGCCTGTATGAGCTTCCTGGAGACTTCTATGAATTTCTACCACTGGACACAGCATTAGAATGAGGCACCCCAAATGAGTGCCTGGGCCCCAATGCTTTCCTCTGGTCACACACTACCAATGGCAGCCCTATTTCCACATGCCAGTCAGAATGAACAAGCCCAGATGTCAAAGAATATTTGGGGGCTTATTGGATCAATGGCATGAGGAGCCTAAAGTGGCAAGTCAGCAGTCTCAGTGGAAGCATTATTCTGTCCTGTAACAAATCATCTTTCCCTTGGACCCTAAGACTTCTGACCAAGCAGAGCCCAAATCTTTTGCTGGGAAAAAACATTGTGCATATGGGCCCTTGGGTTTAAGAGTGACAGGTGCTGTTCCTTTTTTCATCCTTGGGTTCTCCAACCCAATGTTTTGATTATTGAGGAAACAAAATTATTTCTTCATTGATCTTTCAGTGCATACACTACATCCTAAAGGACAACACCTCACATTTACAAGGTATTTTCTCCCAGTTGATGCTGTCATGCTGTCAGTAAGCCAGCTGCATCTAATAAATGGACACATGGTAACACGAGTGAATGCTATGGTGTCAGTCTATTGCCTCATTTATTTTACCATTAGAGAGAGAGAGACAATGTTGTATTAAATACTATGAATGGAATAAGGTGTTCAGTAAGTTTACAGTGGTAGTTCTGGAGGATATTCAGCAAGCATGGAAGTCAAATCCATATCCAAAGTAAGCAAAAAGGAATCACAGCCCCCACTATAATGGAAATGGGTTCATGAAATCAACCTGCCCCCAGGTGACTGGTGTCCGCAAAGGAATGATGTCAAATCAGGGGCTCAGGTTGGTCTCTGCTTTGGTAAAACAGGCACTCAACAGTGTTGGCAGCCAGTTCAGCTTTGTGGAATGTAAGTCCATGTTATTGAGGGCTCTCTTTAAATTTATAAACTTTGAGGACTTCTTTTGGTGTTCCTTTATTTATTTCTTATAAAATTGCATTGGGATCAGAGAGTTTATGTTGCCAGTTACTTTATCGATATTTAATACCCGCTTTATGTCTCAGCCACAATTTTTACAAATGCTTTATGTGTACTTGAGAAGAATTTGTCTTCTGTATAAGTATGTGTATATGCATATGTGCATATATACTTTGAAACCAGGTTATATATACATGCTGTTTTTACCTTTAAAAAATAAATATGCTCTGAATATTTGCCTATAAAAAACTCCAAGATTGTTACTAAAAATAAACTTTTTAAACTTTAACACAGAACTGGCTGTGTTATATGTTCTACGATACTCTAAGACACGCTGTTTAAGGACTTGTGAATATCAGACACTGATATACACAGAAGGGAGTCTGGTCTATCTATAGATTTACAAATGTATAATTTGTAAAAATTTTACAAATGTAAAATTTAGTAGCCTTTATAACTATATAATTTGATGTAATTTTTTCTTATCTTTTCTTCTTTCTCTATAGAGATTGGCAGTAAAATCTTTACAAAAAAACAAAAGGAATAAATATAAGTTGCTGGCTTTTAAAGGGGGGCAAAGTGGCCGAGTTCCCTGAGTCTGCTGGGAGGAAGAAAAGAAAAAGTTGGGAAAACCATTTACAGAATGAGAAGGAGCCAAGGGATTCGTGCCTTTCAGACTCTATCTTCTCTCTCTCAGAGTCTCTAAGAGAGAAAGAAATAAATTCTAGTGCTGCTGAAAAGCCTACAAAATTTAATAACTTGGCTAACACCCTTGCTAGGAACCGAGTGAATCTTGCAACAATTCACCCAGGTTCCGTGGAAAATAAGCCCTTTGGCTTCTGCTGAACAGCCTGAGGGACAACTCCCCTGAATTTCCTGGAAGTCTAGTGTTTGATTTAGGGGACTGTGAGGTACCCTGTTAATCTCCCTGGAGGGTCTGTGTCTGACGGAGAGATCTCTAGAGCACCACTTTTGGTCTTTCTAAGGTTTTAACAAACCATTTCACAGTGACACCTTCATTTTCATCTTTACACCATGTTTTCTTGATGGTGCTTGGATTAGATATTTGCTCAGAAGCCATTTTTTTTTTTAATTTTAGCATTGTTTGGCATCTGGAGAGCTGAGAATCTTCCAAACCAGAAAGTCATGATTTATTTTTGTTGAACAGTCCTTCCTTTACTTATCCCTGTCCTCTTGCATTTTATAATAAGCAGCAGGAGAAACCAGGTGACACCTGCAACACCCTGGTCGGAAATCTCCTTAGCTAAATCACCCAGGAAATTAGGTAAAGTTTATACCTTCCATATACCTGCAGGTGACAGTCCTGCCGCCCCTGTATCTCTAAAATAACAAGCCCACACCACTTTGTCATTTCAAATCATAGCTCTGTTTGTTGGATACAGGAGGATTCTTAGTCTCTAAAACCCCACATTAAATATCCAATATTATCTCATCCATCAGTCCTCAATAAATACTGCCATTTTCAGTCAACTGAGAGCAAAACGCAGTGGTAGTGCAAGAGGAGGAAGAGTTGAGAGAGAAAGGAGGGGTGGTAAGGGCTGAGGTAGGGGCAGCAGAGCAACAAGACAGACACCAATAGATGGAGGGGAAAAAATCATAAAAACCCCACTCCTGTGCCTATAAATAATAATGTCTACTAGGACCAGTGCAGGATCCAGAATGTGATTTTAGTCCTGGATATATCTCTTTCTCTTTGTCTCAGCTCCAGCATGGAATTGCCTGACTGCGTGACTTTGGGAAAAGTTCACCTCCCTGGCTCTGAAGCTTCTTTTCTGAGAAATGAGCATCCAAAATAGCTCCTTGGTTCTTAAATTCTCAGCTTATGGTTCCTTGGAATACTTGTGCAAAAAATAAACTACGCGTTCCTCATTATCCTTAAAGTTGGAGGATGACTGACTGACAGAAAACCACTGAGCAAGCTGCACAACTGTTGAGTTCCCTCCCAGCCTACTGTTTTGACGTTTGGGTATCATAAATGTACTCTCTGCGTTCATATTCAGAGAGACATGACCCACTGGTGCTGTCACTGTTCTTGCCCTGTCTTTGTAGCCTTTTCCATCAGTACAGTTGTTCAAATTGAGTCGTATCAACTTTGACTGTTCATTGATAACAGAATCCTTATTGTTCCCTGTTATTGACAATAGATTACTTAGTAGTGAATATATCTTCTAACACTTAGAAGACAAAAGACAGCTGCTATTTTTTTCTTCACAACACGATGTATCCAATATCTAGTTGTAATCTACTATTATTGAGTATTTTTTAAAGAAGCAAAAAGGAAAATGATGTGTTTAAGGCTGTATTATCAATACTTCTTTGTCTCATGAAAAAAACATTGAAAATATTATAAACCAGTGAAAACCATCCTGGAAAACTAAAACAAAAGAAAGTCCTTGTAATGAATTGTAGTATCTCAGAGATGGAAAGAAGAAAATAGATATTGAAATAAGTTGCCATTTAAAGAAATCTACTTGATATTAAATAAACATGCAAAAGATTGTCTCTGAACTTCTAAAAGCACTTCTTAATCCTCATTCAATTGGCATTTATCTCAAATTTATTTATATCATTAGATTTATCCTGAAGTATCTTTTTATCCAAATACATTGTAGGAAGCTTATTTTAACTACTCAGTCCATATGTTTCCTTCAATTATTATTAGTCATTACAGTTTGTGAAGACTGTGTTTCATGTTAGTGTGGAAGTCAAAAATAAATTTTTAGGTTCCTAACGCCAAGAAGCTTACAGTCAATTGAAGTAGGGTGTCATGGGAGTGTGTAAGTTCAGGTATCACATTAGTTCCCCCACCAGATACTGGTCCAGTGTAAATCACTGGCCTCTTGCTCAGCAGTCCCTTCATCTATAAAAATGGGCTGACAATACCTGCCCCAGAGCTGTCAAGATGACGTAAGTTAAACACATTTGTATACTGAGAACAAACACAGAATTCCATCTTGCCTTTCCTGGAAACACAAGGACTGCTCAGCAAGCCTCTGTACAACATACTCTGTACCAGTCTATGACCTGAAATCTTTCTGATATCAACTCAAGTTTCACAACTACCCTATAAAGAAAGCACTGTCATCACCCCATTTTACATTTAAGGACATTGGGGTCCAGGGACATTAAGTATTTTGCTCAGGTTCACACAAGTTGGAGAGATGGGACTTAAAGCTAGTCAGTTTGGCTTCAGAGTCTGTGTTCTTAAGCACTGAGGTATGCTACTTTAGTTTACAAAGCCAGGCATTTGTGAGAGGATATACTCCCAGTATGGTCTGACTTCTAATTTCCAAGTTTTCCACTGATTTTTTCACTTTTAATTTACTATGACACTGAATTTTTTTTTACATGTAGTATTCATTGTATTTCTTTTGAAAATTTCTGAACTTGATTTTCCCATTAACCTAATTATCCATTGTTGATTTGCTGTGCATACATATTCTCCACTAATTAAAAGTAATAAATTTTGGCTGTCATATTTTACAATTATGTATTTCCATTCATATTCAACAAATACTTATCAAGGGTTTATTATGTATAAAATCATGTTCTGAGCACTGAGACACAAGGAAGAGGTATTCTTTTTGCCCTCTGACGGATTCAAGTCTACCTACAGGCATAGGAATTCAAACATAGAAACAAATGAAAGAGACTATTCGTTTGATCCTTCGAGTCTTCCTTTCTCCATTTGCTGTCTGAGTGACATTGACAAAATACATAACATCTATTTGCTTCAGTTCCCTTATTTATAAAATAGAGGTAGCAATGCTGTCTACCTCATGGGGTTATGCAGAGGATTAGATGCATAATCCATGTAAAGTACCTATTTATTGTAATAAATTTTATCTACAGATTAGCAGGCAATATTTCCAAGTAAGCATAAGACACAAGTAAACAATAGAAGTGCTATAAATAGAGGTATGAAGAAGTACCTAGGAGTGAGCAGATTCATTATGATTCATTATGAATCCTAGATTCACTATGATTACTCACACCAGAGGAGATACAATGAAGGGAGAAGTTCCATGAATGTTTGGGTGTGTATATTGAGTAAGCTTTTATCCACCAGAAATCCATGTGAGGAAGGAGATTCTAGGCTGAAAAAGCAGGGCAAGGACGAGAAATAGTAATTTAGTAAGTTATTTGAAACGTGGGCAATTTTAAAATGGGAGGAGGACAGGGCTAACATCAAATATACTGTAACATTAATATTAGGTGGAGAAATAGAAATATACATATATTTCAAATTTGTATTTATTCCTATGTTTGTATATATTCTACAAACTGAACTATTGACCTCTGAGAAAGATAATTCTGTTGGTAACTCAACTCCGTGTATTTCAAAACTGGCACATTCTTTAATAATCATTTATAATGCTATTTGTTTATTTGAAAAAAGACAAGAGTGATAGAGGTATAATTTCATGCAGATCATCACCTGAAGTCAAAACAGAGATGATAAAATATGTCACTGGCTGTGAGAATAGTATCAACGTCACTGCACTGGTATAACTCCGCATTTGTTCTGATGAGTACCAAATGCTGGGAGTCAATAACATGCAAAAACTTCAACAGTTGACTCTATGCCAAGGCTGTAAACTCTCATAGGTTTTGACGCATTTCATTACTACTTTTGATGGTAAAAGTAACAATATCATTTGAACCTCTCACAAATATTGGATATTAAGGATATTTTTTAAAATTCCATTATATCCATTTTCAGAAGAGGCTCAGAAATATTAAGGCAATTGTCCAAAATCACAAAGCTAGTTTGTGATGGAATCAACACGCTAGGTTTGATGTTTTTACCACTACACTACAATGCTTGAGTGCATGCACATGCACACACACACCACACAATTGAACAAGAATGAATCAATCAATGCAATAAGCAAAGCTCTTGAAGTCAGTAACCCCCAGAGAGTAATGCACTAATAACAGTATAAATTCTTATCCCACAAAATGAGGCAGGCTTGTACCAACTCCCACTTCCTTGATCTCTTCTGTGCCCATCCACTGTCTTCAATTACTGAATCTATAAACTATGGTCTACTTTAGCACAATTGTAGCTCATAGTATTGTCTGTGATAGAGTGAGAAATATTTAAATTTTCTACATTTCTTCAGAACATAACTCTGAAATACAAGAAAATTTCAATGATGACTTAGAAAAATAGTAGTTTATAATGCACTATAAACAGTAGTTTATAATCAATGAATTTTCTCAGTTCTTGGAGGCACAATTGACTTACAATGAAAGTCACCAATTTTAAGCGTACAGTTTGTTGAATTTTCCAAATGTGCAAAGTCACTTACCCTGCACCACAATCATGACATTGAGCATTTCCATCAACCCCGACAGTTCCTTCTTGCCCCTTTGCAGTCGATCACTTTTCCCTATTTCATGCCCCTGAGGACCACTGTTTTGCTTTTTATCACTACAGTTTTGCCTTTTCTAGAATGAGATGCAAATAGGATCATAGAGTGAGCAGTCTTCTGTGTCTGGACAACCAATAACATTTGAATGTTTATAAAATTTAAAACCCAAATAAGTGTGAATTCCCGAGGGCCTATATAACAGAATGGGTGACCTTACTGCCGCACCACCAACCAGGAAGAATTCACCCAGCCACTGTAGCTTTTTTTTTTTTAAGTACATTTTCAATGTGCTATATGAAATATAACCTGGCCTTATAAGGTCATTTTCTGCATCCCTGGAAGTTCCTGAGATGAAGAAACACTAACTGTGACTAGAAAACATTGTTGGTTTTGCCCAAACGTCATCTAAGTCTTAAGAGATGATACAAACATTTGTTATACACTTTCATGCAAAAGCCACCAAAGGTGGTTGACATCGAGAGATAATAAAGAGCATTTTGCTCTTGCTTGAGAAATCATAGGAAAAGTATGTCACATAAATATCTATAAGGTCATCCCAATTCTTTTACAAACTGACAAATTATGGATTATTTTTAAAATTTGCTCCATCTGTGCCTCAAAAATCTTTGTTTTACCAAGTATTTGGTTTTATTGGCTGCCATGTGTTTCATTTGTGGTCCTTATTCTTTATTCATAATTGAGCCTACATCTATTTTGTGACTCTCTGCTTTGTGCTGTGGTCATAACCATTAAGAGAAGCTTCTGGCAGAGGCCAGAGGAACCAGAAGGGACATGGAGAAAAGGGACCAAGGAGGGAACAGATTCAAATAAAGGGTGGATTTTCCCTGTGCCTACGTCCATTTCCCTGCACAACTAAAACAAACCAAAATCTCCTTATTCACTGCCGCTACCACAAATCCAGAGTTTCTGGGCCCAAACTTAGGTTTCCCCCTTGTCAGACACCAGGAATTGGGGGAAAAGGAGGCTGAAAGGGTGAAATCACAACATCAGGATTTACCAGCCTAACTGGTAGACAAATGAGTTAAACAAAGGCATTCCTCTTGTGGATCTGTCATTCGTGAGGCTTCTTTGTGTTCGAGACTTTGCCTTTCTCACTCTTATGTTTTTCATGTCTTTCTTAAACTCAGTTTGTTTATGTACCATACGAACATCTGGGAAACCAAAACAACTACAAAACATGATTCTTACCTTACTGGGCCTCACAGGAAAAAAAAAAAAACACATAAATAACTAACTCTGGTGCTAATTTATAAGGACCATAACAGAGACATGTATATTCATAAGAAGAGTGAGCTACTCACATTCTCCAGGTGGATTAAAGAATCATCCAGACTAGATGTGACATTTGAGCTGAGACATAGAGGGAAGATGTGGTAGGCAGGAGGAACAACCTGTGTGCGAGCAGAGATATGAAAGTTTATCCTCTGTTTAGCAGGGAAAGTGAATAATTCATTTCACCATCCTGACCTTCCCAAACATTAAAAAATTACATGCTCATTATATTCCTAAGCTAAAAGATAGGGGATGGTCGAAAATGATTCAGCCCATGCACCTAGAAAAAGAAACAAATTTTCAACCTATTTAATATTATTATCAATACCCAAATTATTTCTAGTTAAATGTTCTTTTAATTTACATGGAATTATCTTTCATGAAACCCAGAGTATACTAAATTAATCAACACATTTGCAAGGCAGCTGAAATCAAGGCACTCTCCTCAATTGGTTAGCTCTTGCCCTGCTCAGGGACCTTTTTCTCAATATTCCCTTCAGCTTCATTTTCATAGCCTTTCTCATCCTGCATCCCACAGTTTGCTACTGACATCATTTCCTCTTGCTTTTGTTCTCTAATGAGGTCGAGGTCTGTCTTTGTGTTTTCTGTTCCATCTACCCAATGTTAGCATGCTGTGGTAGGTAGGGTTCTGACTAAGGGCCATTCACAATTAGGCTAAAAATTGCTTCCTGACTTTTTTTCCTAACCATCTTTTTAACATGTAATCCTGTTAAAATACAGCTAAATTGCTCCACTCTCTTGTAGCTCAGAACAGAAGCTAAGCTCACATGTGTTCCCAGATATTCTTAACTTCAAGGACAAGTTCTTGTTCAAAATAATCCAAACCTAGTTCTAAGATGAGCAGAAAAACAATTACACCACCTAAAATGATAAATAAGCCAAAACAAGCCTCTTGTTGACATATCACCAGCATCATCCACAAAGATTTATGGAGTATTCTTTGTATCTCCACATTGTGGGCAAAGATATATCTATAAAACAAGGCTCTGGGACTTGAAATTTCAGCCAACGTTAGGAATAAGACATTAAAATATGAACCTTAATCATGAAGTGTGCAAAAATAGTTAACATTAACAGTGTAGATAAGACTCATTGCTCAATGAATCTTAAGAATAAAAATTGTTGTAAGTTCTCTGTAAAAGAAAAAAAATCACTTCAGGCTGACATGAAAATGCATTAAATTACTACACCCTTTCCTAAGACCTACATTATCAAATGCACAGCTTGTTTGTTCCTTGAAGTCACTGTCATTTTAGTTTGCCAGCTAATAAAGGTTCTTTTCTTAACCATGGTTGGGTATGGAATGAGGACAAACGAGCATTTATTGAGACCTTCTTTCATGTCTGGCATTGTGTTAACAGTAATCCAGTTATCCTACAAAAACCAATTTATTTATTTTTAGTTTTTTATTTTTTAATTCACAGATAAAAGTGTATGCATTTATACTGTACAACATGATGTTTTAAAGTATATATATAATACATTGTGGAATAGTTAAATATAGCTAATTAAAAATGCATTATCTCACATAGTTATCATTTTTGCAGTAAGAGCACTTAACATCCATGGAATGGAGAGATGTTGGTCAAAGGATATATTGATAGGAGGAATAAGTTCAAGATATCTAGTCTATGGCATGGTGACTACAGTTAAAGACGACACATTGTATTCTTGAAAAATAAAATTCAAGTTAAATTGACTTAAAACCCATCTAAATTTCTAAAAAGTTATACTTGGAATCAACCCATACCACTTGAATTAGCCAAAGAACTAAATAAAGCATTTTGGAATGTTTTGACCACAACATAAGGTAGCTATTTCATTTCAATTCCCATTGTTTACTCCAGTGTAAATAAAGCTAACAAACAAACAAAAAAATCAAACAAACCTAAACTGACAAACTATCCAGCAAAACAAACCCTAAACAAGCAAATTGAACCATGCCAAAAATTGTAAAAGACAAAAGGGTGGAGGTGGGTATGGGGGATCTAATCATGACAATTCTTTATCTCCTCATTCAGTAATGCACTAGTTATCAGGGGCTTCAACTCACAGATCTGCAAACTTGAATAGACATTAGTCTAATTAAATAAAATTCTAAATTATAAAAACCATATATGACAAACCCACAGCCAACATCATACTGAATGGGGAAAAATTGAAAGCATTCCCACTTAGAACTGGAACTAGACAAGGTTGCCCACTGTCACCACTTCTATTCAACACAGTGCTGGAAGTCTTAGCGAGAGTAATCAGACAGGAGAAGGAAATCAAGGGTATCTAAATGGGTCAAAATATCGCTCTTTGTTGATGATATGATCTTATCTCTAGAAAACCCCAAAAATTCTGCCAAGAGACTCCTGGAATTGATCAATAAATTCACCAAAGTCTCAGGTTACAAGATCAATATACACAAATCAATAGCATTTCTATACACCAACAACAGTCAAGCTGAAAATCAAATCAAAGGCTCAATATCTTTCACAACACCAACCAAGAATATTTATAATCAGAGACAGCAATTTGCCTTTTCTAACAAGTTATACCTCTATTTAGCTGCTTGCTTCAGTTACCTGTTCCCTAGTAAGAAAAGTCCTGAATTTGATATCAAGATCCATTTTTTGTTGTTTTACGTTAAGGGAAAAAAACATACAGTATTAAATATATTGTCATTAAATATGGGTTCAGTCATTTTCAACTAATTCTCTAATAGTCTTCATAAATTACTAAATATAAAAAAACTAGATAATGTATAGTCAGAAAAATCTATCAAAAATATAAAATCTGATTGTAATAAACATTATGAATCTTTACCAACATCCAGTTCTCTTTTTTCCTGGACATAGAGTGTTCTTAGAATGACAACCATCCCCAGCCCATGCAATCTGTAGGTACCATGTGATTTGTTCTGGCCCATGAAATAGGAATGAAAGTTATGGGGGTAATGTCCCGGTTGAGGTAAAATGTCATTGTCTGATTCCCTTGTTTCTTCTGTCTATCACTATGGCAACCATGGAGGTGATGGGCTGAGATGGTGCAAACACAACATTGAGGTAGCCTAGACTGTGGTGTCATTTCATGGAAGGTAATGATGCTGGTGATTGGCTTCGATGTCTAGCAGACTTGACCTAATCAAGAAATCAACTTGTGTTATGTTTATTAACCTATATTGAGCAGTTTTACCACAGCAAAGCCTAGTTCATTTTCTCTCTCACTAATAGTCTAAATTCAATGAAGACATGTAATCCTCAGCTTCCTGTCCTCATCTACAACCATTTTACCCTTCTCCTTAGGGTTCTGCATCTATACACATTTTGCTCACATGACCTTTGTTCCTGCAAAGTCTTCCAAACCTTCCTTGCTTACACAAACTCTCTCCCAAGACTCAGATATGGCATTATGTGGCTAGCAATGTGTTTCTGAACTCTAGAATGGGGTGGGTGCTGTTCATCTGCTATTTCATGTCTCCTGAGCAGGTCACCACCTAAGAAACGAAACCCACAATATTAAAATTATCTGTGCATCTGTCTCCTCCAACAGGCTACAAACTTTCCATATCATTTCTAACTTTTGCAGTATGTGATTATAATACTTCAGGAGGTAATCTTTGTGCTACTATATATCTGGATACATTAAAAATCACCAAAATTATGCCTTTTTGTCTTTTACTTTTAATCTGTGTCCCCAGAGCACCTTGCATAGTTCTGGTGGAAAAAGAGTGCGTAATATACATTAGTAGACTTGACTTGAATAATGAGATATGTTATAATAGGGTTGTATTATATGAATAATTAAAGCTTTAATCAAATCCTATGATAGATAACAAGTCTTAATTCATCTTAGAAAGGGCACAAAGCCCTTGATAATGATGAGATTAAAGGCCTATTAATATTGAAAGAAAAGTATGACCATTAACATTTATCTATTAGGCCTCCTATTTTTAATGCTATGCCACTTTAGGACTTAATATGTTAGTTCTATTAAATTTGATTTTCCGCTTATTTGATTTTCATTTGTAGAATGTCATTGATTGGAAATTAACAACAAATTTGGAGTTTTGGGGTACACAAAAGTAGGAGACATGGTCCTGTCTCTAAAATAGTATAATCCTATAGAGAAAGAACAAGGATAAACTACTGAGCATTGATGAAACAAATAAGATGTATCTGTACTTGAGGGAAGAAACTTGAGTTAAGAAAAGACACAGATGCTGTTTAAGAGAAATAGTCAAATAGGGAAAAAATGTCTCTTAAAAAGAAATGTGTAAAATAATAATAATCATGGGTGAAGTAATAACTAAGATCCTAAAAATAATAGATGTTAGAGACAGATTTGAACAAAGTCACTAAAGCAGATGACCTAAATGACAACATAATGTTATTCTTGTGTTGTCTGGTATTTCACATAACAGAATACTATCTGCTTTCTTATAAGTGAAGTGAATAAAATATAATTTATAGAAGCCAAAATTCATTTACAGAGAATTCACTGTGAGAATACAGTTCTATCAAGAATAGAGTGATAATTAGATTATTAACCAGGCACAGGGATTTTTTTCACTATGGGCATCTCTCACTCTATAATTTCTACTTACTTTGCTCTTCAAAGACACTTATTTCCTGAACACTGGCAATTAGCAGACACCACACTTAAATGCATGCTTTAAGTTTCACACAAGCTTGCTGAGGAAAAACTTCTTGTTTAAAGGAAAATTATATTATTAAGAATTTACTTTTATTAAAATCCCTCATCAGCTTGATTTCCTATCAACAAAGGCATTTACTGCATTGCAAGGCCAAAAACATGAGTTGTTTTGGTAAAGGTTCCTTCATATCTTGGTCCTTGGAAGTGATTTTACCTTTTACTCTATACTTTTAGTGGTATCTATATATAACACAGAGCATTCTGGGACAATAGCCATGTATAAGTTCATTACACAATTATTGCCTGTAATTTCTAGCTTGAGAAAGCAAACATTCTCAAAAATCTATAATACTTTATCAAGGTGGGTCCAGATTTTGACACTTGCGTAGATTATACTGGGTTGGTTTGAAATATTAACACAATCAAGAGAAAAGTGTAGTTCCCAGCATGCTGGCTATAAATTGCTAGTTTAGTAAAAGCCATTATCATTATCTCTCAAAGACTTCTCTGTGTGTGGCCCTGAGATAGGTGCTCTATATCTGTGTTGCCAGACAAATTCCTTAATACGACTTCTGTAATAGCCCCATAATCAGGTCCCCATACGGCTAAGGAGAATCTGCATTAAAATATCCAAACTAGCCAGGCCACAATAGAATACCTTGTTGAACATATATGGAATAGATACATATGTGAATAAACACTAAAGTAACTAAAATGTTAATACATAAATAACCAATTTATAATATTGATGGAGCCAAGGAAAAACTTCTTCACCTCTGAAGGTTGGCTAAAAATCACTGACAAGAGACAGATTAATTGTAGAAAAAGGATACAAATGTATTTAACATGTACACAGGAACCTTCAGAATGAAGACACAAAGATACAAAGGAAATTGTCCATCCATTTTTATGCTTAGGTTCAACAAAGTAGGGACAGGCATGTAGAAATGTGATTGGACAAAAAGGGTATGATCTAATGCTAATAGACTGACAGGGGAACCCAGCAAGACCTGTCTGTCTGGGTTCTTCATGGCCTCTCTGAGCTGCATTCCTTCCTTCTGGGTGTGGGCCAGAGCCCTCTCTGGAATGGGGGTCTTATAACCTACAGTCAAATAAGGTAGGCCAGATAATTTCTTTATGGTCAGTTTTTACACAGTAAAAACAGTAAAAACTGTAAGAGGGAAAGTTAGAGTAATATTTTTATTAATAGGTTGATGGCTAGCTTTGGGGAAAAGCGTTCTGGTGTCTATATCCTACCATGGGCAAAAGAGACTGTAGTTTTTATGGCCTCAGGGGAGAATGGACCTGAAAGTCAGGAGGGCAGGAGAAGGTCAGAAAAAACATTTGCTTCTGAGGCTGCTTGTGAGGCCCTCATTTTTGGAGTGTTGTTTTCTGAGTCCCAACATTATGTACAATGGTAGGTAATAAAAGTAGAATTTTGGAGTGGTATTTAAGTAATATAAATATTTTAGATGCCTTATTGCTAATTTAACTTCACTCTAACATTTCAATAAAGTACTCTAAAAATAACCTTCCAATGATGCTTTGTTGACCAATTTTCACTTGCATGATTCCATTCTTTTATCACATAGTCTATTATTGAAGTATTACATTAATTCAAATAAAATTTGCCTTAGTTTTCTAGTAATTTATGAAGTTCTACTCTTTATTTTTATTTGTTTTTAACTTTAATTGTTTCAAATGGATGGCCACTCTGCCCATACAACTCCACCATTCCTTCTTATCCAACTTTACCACATCCTTCTTTTTCACCCTCTCAACTAGAGCTTCCACTTTTTCTGAACCTATGATGAACTTTCTGATTCTACCAACTTATATTTCTGGATATGATCCTAAAACAGAAAAGAAGGGGGTAAGCAGAGAGAAAGACAAAAATGAAAGTTCATGCTTACCCAGAATAAAGGCATGTAAACAAAAAAAAATGAAAGTTCAATAAAAGACAAATAATAAAGTAAGAAATTTAAGTCATATAAAAGAATCAGGAGTTGCTTGGTGAGCAGAAAATCATGTGGGTACTACACATGCATGTTATAGCATGACAGGTGTGTAAACATACCAAGAGTATACTTACAATACATATTCATGTCTTGGTCTATTCGGGCTGCTATAACAAAATACTTTGGACTAGGTAATTTATAAACAACATAAATTTATTACTCATACTTCTGGAGCCTAGGAAATCCAAGATCAAGGAAGTCCAAGACCAAGACACCAGCAGATTCAGTGTCTGGCAAGAGGGACTCTTCCTCACAGATAATGTCTTCCGTGTGTCCTCATGGGACAGAAGGGGTGAACAAGCTCCCTCAGTCTTCTTTTGTAAGGGCACTAATCCCATTCATGAGGGAAGAGCCCTCATGAACTCATCACCTCCTAAAGGCCTCACCTCTTAATACCATCACATTAGGGATTATGTCTTAAAATATGAATTTGGGGAGGACACAGAGTTTTAGACCATAGCATAATACATATACACGATAGCTTCTGCTTGGAAAATCTCATAGTAAAATGAGACATATGTGAATTCTATTATATAAATAAGGGAATGATTTATAAATTCCCTTTTACTTCATAAATTCATCAATAAGTAATTGAACCAGAGGTTTTCAAGCTTCTTCAAGATAAAGTAAGAAAGAGCCAAATAATATTTATGTTTTCATTCCAACAATTTTTGCAAAGCAAAGTATACTATGGGAAAAGTATACTAGTTTTTCAAAGGTAATTGAGAGCTAATAATATTTTTCATAAGAATTGATTACTACCCTTAAAAGTATTACGGTTCTTTTGTTTTCTTTTAGAATGATCTTATCTCATATACATTTTCCTAAATGTAGTTTATTCTAAAGATGTCAATATCATTTTATCTGAGAAAGTTTCCTTCAAAGCCTAGAGTTAATTAAGAAATTATAAATAACTACCACAAATTCCATCTTAAATAATGTAGAGAATTGGTTGATCAGAATTGTATTTTATTTTTTTCCAAATAGTATGGGAATAAAAGAGTGCAAATAACAAAATTCAGTGATGAAAATAAGGCCTGGCTTATTTAGCTAACGCCTAAAATAAATTGGGCTTAAATTAGGGAGTACACTGAAAATCATTTAACAAACCTAAAAGGGGCAGGACAAGGAGAGAGATATGAACAAATAATCCCAGTATAATCTGGTGCACAGAGGAGGACTGACAGTGGTTCTGATGGAGATGTAGCACCAGGATCCTCACTTGCATGGTCCATTCCAGGCCCTGTGAGGGGCCCTAGCAACGAGTTCACATGGTCATCTGATTTTGAAAATTTAAATCTTGTATTCATTTCCTAAAGTGGGGTCTCCAAATTTTATAAGCTTCAAGCCCTACATGCTCCCCAACAATCGACTATGAAAGAACTAGGAGAGGGCTTTATTGAGAAGATTTTAAAACAACAAGGTGGTGGGGAAATGACAGTTATTGAAGTATTTTTAAACACATTAGCTCATTCTAATTATTCAATTGTGTCCGGTTTCCCCATCCAGCAAACTTTTGTTTAAGCATCTTCTGATGGTATTTTATACCAGGACGGAGAATGGAATATGGTATCTAAGTACTGTCTGTAAGCACCAAGTCAGCTTCCAAAAATTTTGCTGGTATTTTCCCCTCTCCTGTTTCTCTCTTTCTCTTTCTCTTTCTCTCTGGTTTATGCTTTTGAAAATTCCCAACAAAAATATCAACTGGATTTTTGGGGGAGTTAAGAATTCTGATTTCAAAGACATACAGAAAAGGAAACTTGTCAAAATTGCCAGAAGAACTCTGAAAAACATACAATAGGAGACAATATATTGAAACATATTATAATGCAGCAATACTCAAGGCAGTGATATAGTCAGAGCAACTCAACAAAAATCAGAAACAAATTCTAGAAGGCAGGAAGGAAAATGCCAAAAAACTTGAACACACAAGCATTTAAAAAACTTTTGTAAGGTAAACCTGACCAAAAGCAAAGTTGAAAGAGAAGCACAAATAAAACTGTTTTCCACACATAGACCAGGCCAAGGGATAATACCCAAAATGTATAAAGAGTTCTCACAAATATAATAGGAAAAGACCAACATCCCATTTTTTTAAAGGTAAAAATGGAAGGAGAAAGTTCATAGAAGAAAGGCAAATGGCATATAAACATGTGAAAATAATGTTGTTATAAACATGTGACTAAACAGATACAAATAAAAAAAGTAATATACTATTTTTTGCCCTCATGTTGGAAAAGTGCAATCCTGCGACCTCTCTGGAGGGCAATTTAGCTCTCCAAAATTTATAACATACATATCCTTTGTCCCAGCTATCCATCTGTAGGAATTTATTCTACTAATTTACTTGTACCTAAATGAAAATATATTAAAAGTATGGATGTTCATTGCAGCATTTTATGTGAGCAATAAATTTTTTAAAATGTCCATTAAAACAGTGCCAGTTAAATAAGCTATAGCATACCCATAAAGTCATGTTCTCTGTAACTATTATTAAAAAAAAGTAGATTTTTTACTTGGTACTATGGAAATAGTTTCCAAATACTGTTAACTATGAGGATCATGGTTTAGAACAGTGTGAAGGGTAAATTCTCCTTTCTGTCTTTTTACATACATGTGTGAATGGATGCATTGATCAATTCTGGAAGGAAATAAAACAATTTATTATCTCCAGGAAATGGAATGGAGAGTTTTCTGGCACAGAAAGATTTTTATCTTGTATATCCTTGATTTTAAAGTCACCATGTAAATATCTTGCATTTATGTTAAAAATAAAAGCAAGTTAAAGTTTTAAAAAAGTTGATCACAGTTAAAATAAACAAAATGTAGCTATGGCAAGAGATTAGTCAATAAACAAATAAAGCAAAACAAATATCCAAGAAGACATATGTACACATTAAGGAATATAGCACAACACAAAGGGAAAAGTTTTTCAATAAAGGGTGATGAGGTCTTAGAACAAGTTGAAAAAAAAGAAAGAAAGAAAAAAGCCTTCTTGGATTCTCATTTCACAGTGTACCAAAATAGATTCTCGACAAATTCCATACTCAGCTAAGCAAAACACTACTAGTTAAACCATAGAATGATCTGAAGAAGATATAAGTGAGTCTATAATAAAATACTGGAGAAGGATCCCATGAACTTCAAAGTAATTCAAAAAGAAATGCCAAAGGAAATTGATCTATTTGGTAAAAGTGGCTAAATTTATGATTGAATGTTTGCAATAGAACCCAACAAGCCAATCACAAAGATAATTTACCATGAGATTTGCAGAGAATATCCATTGTCTACTTCCTAGTATAGCTATCCATCCTTCAGGGAACCACCATGCCCATGTGGCTGGGGTAGGACTGAGCCGCTGCAGCTGTGGGGTGCCAGGGCACGGGGGGGTAGGGGGAGGCCTGATTGCCTAAACCAGTCAACGAAGCCCATTCCCTGGTCTCACTGGTTGGTTCAGGGAATATTCAGTAACCAAAGCAGAATGATGAGAGGGTAAGGTCTCCTAGGAAAGAGACGTTTCCTCTTTTTTCCAAAGAAGATATTGGGAGAAACCTTCTCTCCTCTTTTGAACCGTGTGATATGAGAATCGAGGTCTGGAACTGTTAAAGCCATTGTTTTATTACATGAAAAAGGATAGAATGAAACCAACATGAGCGTGGCAGAGGAAAGAGTCAGAATGAAAAATGGCCCTGGATACACTGTTTAAGCTGGGACACAAAGGCTCTTCTAATGCCAGATTTTAAGTTACAAAACACAGTAAATTAACTTTGTTGTTTAAAACAACTTAAGTTGGGTTTACCATAACTTGCAATACGTAACATTCCAAATGATGCATTTTTACATAGATATTTTCTCAAGGCAATTTTTTGGATTTCAAAGTGGGTTTTGGAGGCATACACAGACAGCCCAAAAAGTAAGAAACTCCACAGTTACACAACAGGAAGAAATTCCTCACTTTATAAATAATTCATGATGGGACTCTACTGAATAGAATCCACCCTAGTGTACTTAAAATGGAAACTGACTTATAAACAATTTATATTCTTCTAATGTGGAAGCAATAGCCTTCCTCTCTCAGGATTTGCAGTTTGTAAGGCTGTTTTATGTGCATTATCTCATTCAACCTAGGAAACCAAAAGAAGCTTACATTGGCCAGGATCCCAGGAGTATGCTTTTAGAAAGAGTTGACATCCATCTTACTCCATTTGACACTGATACTGATTTACTTTATAGTCCTCCATAATTATGCCAGTGCTGTGCATCCAGAGGAACTGTACCCCACCATTCACATGTTGCCCCACACCTTACAAAGCAAACCCACAACATTTTCTGCTTGATGGTCACTGGTTCAGTAGCCCCACTGCCAAGTAAGAAGCTCTTGGGCTCATTGGGAGACAGATTGAGCTTGAAACTGCCCACATTTACTAAGTATATAACATTTGGAAAAGATATTTAAACACTCTGAATCTCTGATTTATCATGTGAAAGTGGGAATAATAAACACCCACCTCACAGATTTTTAAGTACTAAGCAAGATAATTCCCTTTACATTTTTTATTCTTCCTTTGACTTTTCTTATCTTCTTCAATTCTTCTTTCATAAAAATACGTAAATATTCCTGCACTTCTAGTTTATAAGTTTGATCATTTCATTCCTATGCTTAAAATCTTTCAGTGATTACTTGTTCCTAAAGCACATAGCCTGAGCCGTTTATCAGGACTTTAAGGATTGCCCATGATCTGGCCTGGACCACCTTCTCACTTCCTGTCACTTGGCCACCCCTCCCTGCCAGACACGTGTGCTTCAGGGTATAGATCCTGCCCAAGACAGCTGTAATGTTCCCCTCAACATGACTAAACTTTAGTCAGGTCCCTTTCTTAGACCCTTTACTTTAGAAAACTTGTAAATTCTTTCTCAGTCCCTTTGATATATATATAAATCTTTTTAAAAACCTCTTACAAATTTTACAACCCAAGACTTTCTCAAGCAAGGACCTGGAAGCCATCTCTTTGAAATGTAAACATCAGGGGAGGTGACACCCCTATCTCCCAGTTCCTGTTGTAGAGTAGAGGCCTAACTTAGGGGGCACCTTGCTCTAAGTTGTAAAACTACCTCCAGTCACAAAGATACCAGAAAGGTTACTTTTCCTTTCAGTGAAGCCAATTGGCAAACACAGATAGCCTGTATTCTCTCTCTCACCCAGTACTTAAAAGTCTTCCTTTCGGTGGAGTTAAATTCAGACTGAGTCTGGCCTCTTTCCCCTAGTACAATAGCCTTGAATAAAGTTGTCCTTGCCTTTTCACCTTTGCCTAATGCAATTCTTGCTATGACAATCCCCAAATGCAGCCTGTGGTTATGCACACGCCTGCCTTAACCCATGTTGTTCTCTATACTTGGAACAACTTTTTCTCTCTTACCCACAGCTATTGATGCATATGTCAAAGAATTTACCACACTGTTAATTATGCTTGTTTCAACACTCTCCCTGCTTGGATTAGGGACCTCTTAAAGGCAGAAACCGTTTTATTCCAATTTTTGTTCTGGAGGTTAACTCAATGTCAGGTGCTCAGTGTAATCTCCACAAATGCTTGGTATCTAGCAAACAGAACAACAACCTCTGCTCTACCTCCCTATTCTATTGAGCCTGAACAAATAAATTAGAACCAAAAAAAAAAAGTTGGAGGTCAGAAGGAAAATCCCGTAAGTAAACCAGAGACAACCTGCTACTATTGTTGCTCAGTAAAAATGATGAGAAAACTCAAACTTTATGCTCTTTTCTCCCAGGAAATAAACCAGCCTGGATGACAGAAGTGGAAATAAACCAGCCTGGATGACAGAAGCAAAAAAAAAAAAAGGGAGGTAATCTTTAAACCTGCGAAAGCGCAGTTCCCTCCAGTAATGCGGAAATTTCCGTATAGGTTAAGACTGCAACCCTTTTTCTAAGTATATTTTAAACATTAATAAGGCAGATGTTGAAACACTGTAATTATAAAAATAATGAGTAAAAAGAAAAAAGAAGAAGAGGGAAGAAAGAAGAATACAAACATATTGGGCACTTGCAATTTTCTAGGAACGGTTCTTCTCGAGTCACAGTAGTCACCAAGTAGATGCAATTTATACTGAGGGAGTAACACACAAGGCTGAGTAACTCGCCCGGGTTTGGTCCACTAGCAAGGAGCACAGCCAGGATTCAAAACCAGGCAGTCTGGCTAAGAGTCTGTGCTCCTGCTCACTTATTTCAATGAAGCAACATGTTTACTTGTGGATGAATTCAGAAATTGTAATGCAAATGATATTACTAGTGTTAAGGACCACTTGGATGTGCATTTATGTATTGTAATGAGCTTTATAGAAAATAGTTCCTGATTTTGCCTACACACAACCCCAAATTTTGAGTAGAGGATTTTGTAAAACCTTGCCTCATTTTACTTTGCCAACCATACTCAGGTTGGGGAACATAGATATTCAAAGAAAAACAAAAGTTGAGCAACACATAAACTAAGCCAAAGTTATGAGCACTTCATTGTTATGTGCCCTAACAATCTCTTAAAGCAGAATAAAGTAAATACGAGTGAAACATTTTTCTACACAAACTGACTGCGATTTGTAGCAAAACTATTTTCAGATCATGCAAACCAGAATTTTTCCTTCCAATTGAATATAAGAACTTAGAATATTATATTAACAACAAAGAAAAATCATATTTTCACAAGAAGAGGGCAGTTCTACTTGTACAGACTCTATCCTGTTTTGAGAACGATAAAATCCTCAGAGGAAATAATTGTATTGCTGTAGGGTGCTCTAGCATCTAAAATTGCTTGGTACCTTGATATTAAATTACTGAGAGGTCCTACTGGTTACTGTTTGTTAACGCACATTGAGCCAGCAAAGGAATTAGCAATTGAAAAATGTTTGCAGAGTAGAATCAAAGATATTCATTTGGAATTTTAATAAGAAAACCCAGAAAAGCTTAATAGGAAAATACTTAAATTAACTTCAATTTTATTTATTTATTTATTTATCTATTGCAAAGGTAGACGGGTAAGCAGCTTAGATGGGAAATAAATTAATTTTATTCTATATTAGAAACTTCACATGGATATTAACTATGACCTTTAGAAGGCACATTGGTTTTATAAATACATATATATACATATAATATATATGAATGAGAATAGCTAAGAAGTTAAAAGCCAAAAGTAATAATGGGAAAACATAAACTGAACCACATCCAAGCACTTAAAAATGTTGGCTTGAGGCATGTACTAGTGAGTCTAAGATCACATAACCACCTCTTGTATATTACCTGAGTAATTATTCTTTCTGCATAGAGAGAAGTCAATGTCTTTTCAGTAAATTATCCCCCAGATAACACACTTCTGGGTCAATATATTGAACTTCCTCCATGACTATGTGTTAGAATATATTTTGCAATAATGTTAACTTTGGTAAGAAACTTGTGTATCACAGTTTATTGCACTATGCACTTGCTAAATTGAAAGGTTAATGTTTTATCCTTATATTATCTGGCTTTTTACTGAAATTTGACACTATCTAATGCTCTCCTTAAAAATACTAGCTTTCAAGTATATATATTCAAATGCCTACTCAGCAAATCCAAATGGATGTTTCTTATTCCTGTAAGACCTAATTTTCTTCTCTTGCTCTTATTTCTCTTTCCAGATGGCATTTGTAGTGTCATCATTTATTCAGAGATCTGAGACTGAAGTCATTGTCCATCCCTCGCCCTGCATCTGCTCAGCCATCCAGGATTGGGTCATTGTCCATGCTCCACCTCTTTATATCTAAGTTTTCTCCAAGTCTTGCACATTTTACTTTGTAACTCTCACAACTGTTCTCTCTTTCCATCCCCACTGCCAAACACAGCCTTTGTTCAGTCTCCCTTCATATGTTTTTCAAAGGTCTCCCGACATTATTCCTCATCACCCGTCCACTTACAATACTACCAATGGAATAAATCTAAAATGTCATTCTGATCATGCTACTATTCTATTTAAAAGTCTTCAATAGCCTCCCATAACTTACATGATAAAATCTAAATTCCTTAGTAAGAACTCTCAGGAGCTAGTTTTGCCCAGTTTTTAATCTTCATCTACTTTCTTCCCTCTCCCTCTGCATTTCATGTGATAGTAATCCTGAGTGACTTTTGCAAATATGCCATGCTTCCCCCTTTCCCTGAGCTTGGTCACATGCAGGTCCTTGTGGCTTGAATATGCACCCCCATACCTCTACCATCAATCTGTTTTCCTGATAAACCTGTGTTCACCCAGCCTATATGTTACCTACTCTGTGACAGTTTCCTCATCTCCTGCTCCCCTACCCTCTAAATTATTCACTTCCACCTCTCAGCATCTCCAGTAGGTCATATGCTCTCCCATGGTTACTCTAACTATGCTACATAAATATTATATACGTAAGCATGTGAGGTCAGAGTCCATGTTTCGCTCATCTTAGTCATCTTGGTTTACCTAGAGTATGTCATGGTGTCTGTTACAAAAGAGACATTTAAATATTATAAATAATTAAATAAACTTATATTTATACTATAATTATAAATAAATAGATATTTCTTACAATAGAATATAGAGATTGGGTTTTCTTAAAGATATTTATATTATCCTTCTTTATTCATTTGTACTTTAATGTGTTTTTGTAAAAGCACCCTGAAATGTTCATTGAAAATCCATAATTAACATCTTAGAATTCCAGTTCAAAATTAAGTTGCAAGGACAGGTAACAGCCCTGCTCTAGTGCCTCAAGTATTAGATGGATTGAAAAGGTATTTGTAAATATACAATAACTACATTAGAATAATTAAATGAAACTTAATGGAACAGAAATTAAGAAATTCCTGAAAAATCAAAATTATACAAGACTGTCTTGTCAAGTCAAACACCAATCAAAATGTGTTCAAGAGACTATTGCTGGAAAAGGTGGGTTTGCACTCAGAGGTGAGGCAGGAGGAATATTTCCAGTGTTAACAGAGGGAGTGATTAGCTGGAGCATCACAGCAGAAGTAGCTAGGTGGAGTCAGGCCTTGATATACATACAGCCCCCCTTTCACACACAAACGTTCACCCTGGTCAGAAAACAGTGGTGGGGGTCAGCCTCCAGGTAAAAGTGATGGACCTGAGAGCTTAGGTAACAAAAACAGAATAGTACCCTGGATTGCTAACAACATCTAGACACAAAACAGGGAATATTGGTCTAGCAAACAAGATACCATTTCCATTATGAAGCCCCAAACCTGTCTCATTCTAAGTGAATATAGGTGTGAATAAAAGCTTCTGCCCTGGTGGTTCACTTTTTAAGTAGACTATGCAATGAAACACAGAAGCTTGTCTAGCAAGAAACTTCAACTACAATTGTCAAAAAAATAAAAATTTAAAGAGCACAAAGCACTTGAGGAAAACATACGTCATGAAAGACACAATAAATTTTGAAAATGAAAGGATTTACTGGCAGAGTGAGAATTCAGAAAAAGATATTTAATATCATCAGAGAGATGCAAGGCAAGGCAATATTGCATATATAAAATAAAAACAATTATACATCTTGAAAAAAATTTTTAAACGATTGTTGAAATTCATTCTTCAATAAGTAGCCTAAAAGATTTATATCCAAAAGATAATTTAGAGAGTTGAAAGAATGAGCTTAGGTATATTCAAGAAGGCAGCATGTGATAATGGGATGAAAAATGTAAAAGTATAATAAAATTGTAAAGGAAGACATGGATTATAGATTCCAAGTCCCAGCAATCTTCTAATATAGTGGTTCTCAAACTTGACTGCATATTGAGATTATTTCCAGATTTTAAAATAATAGTGATGCTTAAAAGACACAGACACTTCAGAAAAGAAGATATCTGAATGGCCAATGTGGATATCTTAAAAATGCTCAATATCATTACTCATTAAGGAAATGTAAATTAAAACCACAATGAGATACTACTGCACACCCATTAGAAGGTCTAAAATTTAAAAGACTGAAAATACTAAGTGTTGGTGAGGAAATGGAGAAACTAGAACCCTCATACATTGCTGGTGGGAAAGTAAGATGGTTCCATCACTTTGGAAAAATTCGGCAGTTCTCTAAAGAGTTAAGTCACCATGCATGCCAGCAATTCTACTCCAATAAATATACCCAACATAAATTAGCACATATATCCACCACAAAAAGACATGTAGAAGAATGTTTATAGTAATTTTATTTGTATAATGCCAAACAGAAAACAATTCAAATGTCCATGAACAGGAAAATGAATAAATAAACTATGATACATTTAACTAATGGAACACAAGCCAGGAAAAAAAAAACCAAAAAGCACTGATATGTGCAAAAACATTCATGGATCTCATAGATATTATGGTGAGTAAATAAAGCCATAAACCAAAGAGTACATTTATAAGAAGTTCAAAACCAGAAAATTTAATGGATGATGATAAAATTCATTATATTCATTTATATAGTTAAGTTAAAGATAGATTGAGAAAGGCCAAGATAAAACTGTATGGATTAGGAGGAGGCAGAAGAAGATGGCTGAATAGAATCTTCCAGCAATCATCCCTCTGCAGGAACAACAAATTGAGCAACTATCCATGCAAGAAAACACCTTCATAAGAACTAAAAAATCAGCCCACCAAGGCAGTACCTCTAGGAGTCTGCAAGAGTTGCAGCATTACTAGGCTCAGGGAACCCCCTAGTGCTGATATGGCTACTGTGATCACAGGCTTAGATGACAACACTCAATCCCCTTTGAATACATGAAAGCCTTCTCAAGAGGATGGGTACAAACAATCCCAGACTGCTAAGATTGGAGTAAATTCCTAACTCTGTAATGGCCAGACATAAATGAACATCCACAAGCATTAAAAACACCCAGGAAAACAGGACCTCACCAACAAACTAAACAAAGCACCAGTGACCAGTCCTGGAGTGATGGAAATATGTGACATTTCAGACAGAGAATTCAAAACAGCTGCCTTGAGGAAGCTTAACAAACTTTAATATAACACAGAGAAGGAATTCAGAATTCTATCAAAGAAATCTAACAAAGAGATTGAAATAATTTTTAAAAATCAAGCAGAAAATCTGGAGATGTAAAATTAAGTTGACAAACTGAAAATACATCACAGTCTCTCAATAGTAGTATTGATCAAGTAGAAGAAAGAATTAGTGAGCATGAAGACAGGCTATAAGATAGGAGAAAAAAATTGATAAAAAAGAATGAATCATGTGTACAAGATCTATAAAATAACCTCAAAAGGGCAGATCTAAGAGTTATTGGTATTAAAGAGGAGGTAGAGAAAGAGATTGAGGTAGAAAGTTTATTCAAAGAAATAGTAAGAGGAAACTTTCCAAACCTAGATAAAGATATAAATAAGCAGGTAAAAGAAGGTCATAGAACACCAAGCAGATTCAACTCAAATAAGACTACCTCAAGGCGGTTAATAATCAAACTCTCAAAGGTCAAGGATAAAGAAAGGATCCTAAAAGCAGCAAGAGAAAAGACACAAATAACATATAAAGGAACTCTGATATGTCTGGCAGCAGACTTCCCAGCAGATACTTCACAGGGCGAGAAAGAGTGGGATGACATATTTAAGATGCTGAAGGAAAAAAATCTTTCACTCTAGAATATGATATCCAGCAAAATTATCTTTCAAACATGGGGGGAAAATAAAGACTTTCCCAAACAAAAGTTGATGGACTTCGTAAATACCAGACCTGCCCTACAAGAAATGCTAAAGGGAGTGTTTCAATCTGAAACAAAGGACATTAATGAACAACAAAAAAATCATCTGAAGGTACAAAACTCGCTGGTGATAGTAAGTACACAGACAAATAGAGAATATTGTAACACGGTAATTGCAGTGTGTAAACCACTCATATCTCAAATAGGAAGACTAAAAGACATACCTATCAAAAATAATAACTACAATAACTTTTCAAGACATAGACAGTATAAAAAGACATAATAGAGACAACAAAAAGTAAAAAAGTGGAGGGGGTGGAGTTAAAGTGTAGATTTTTTTCATTTTCTCTTTGCTTGGTTTTGTTTCTTTTTGTGTAATCAGAGTTAAGTTGTCATCAGTTTAAAGTAATTGATTATAAGATGTTATCTGCAATCCTCATGGTAACCACAAATTGAAAATCTAAAACAGATACACAAAAAAATAATAAAAAGTAAGAAATTGAAACATACTACCAAAGAAAATAACTCTTATACAAAGGAAAACATGGAAGAAGGAAGGAAGGAAGGAAGAAAAAGGGCCAATAAAACAACCAGAAAACAAATAAGAAAATGGCAATAGTAAGTCTTTACTTATCAATAATATCATTGAATATAATTGGACTAAATTCTTCAATCAAAAGACATAGAGTGTCTGAATGGGTAAAAAGAAATAAAACAAGACCCAACTATATACTGCATACAAAGAACTCATTTCACCTATAAGGACACGCATAGACTGAAAATAAAGGGAAGGAAAAAGATATTCCATGCAGATGGAAACAAATAAAAAGAGAGCAAGAGTAGCTAAACATCTATCAGATAAAGTAGATGTCCAGACAAAAACTGTAAAAAGAGACAAAGAAGTTCATCACATAATGATAAAGGGGTCAAATCAGCAAGAGGATATACAAATTAAAAATATATATGCTCCCGACACTGGAACACTCAGATATATAAAGCAAGTATTATTAGAGCTAAAGAGAAAGATGCACCCCAATACAATGATAGCTGAAGACCTCAACACTCCGCTTTCAGCATTGGACATATCAGCCAGACAGAAAATCAACAAAGAAACATCAGACTTAATTTGCAATTTAGACCAAATGGACCAAATAAACATTTACAGAACATTTCATCCAACAGCTGCAGAATACATATTCTTTTCCTTAGCACATGGAACATTCTCAAACACGAACATATGTTAGGTCACAAAATAAGTCTTAAAAAATTCAAAAAATTTGAAATCATATCCAGTATCTTTTCTTACCACAATGGAATAAAACTAGAAATCAATAAAAAGAGGAACATTGGAAGCTATACAAACACATGGAAAAATAATATGCTCCTGAATGACAACTGTGGCAATGAAGAATTTAGGAAGGAAATTTAAAAATGTCTTGAAACAAATGAAAATGGAAACACAACATACCAAAACCTATGGGATACAGAAAATACAGTGCTAACATGGAATTTTATAACAATAAATGCATATATCAAAAAAGTAAAAAAACAACCTAATGATGCATCTTAAAGAACCAGAAAAGCAAGAGCAAACCAAACTCATAATTAGTGGAAGAAAGAAATAATAAAGATCAGAGGAGAAATAAATGAAATTGAGACCAAAAAATGCAAAGGAACAGTGAAATGAAAAGTTGATTTTGGAAAGCATAAACAAAATTGGCAAACCTTTAGCCAGACTAAGAAAAAAAGAGAAGACCCAAATGAATAAAATTAGAGATGAAAAAGGAGACATTACACTGGATATCACAAAAATTCAAGGGGTCATTAGAGAATATTATGAGCAACTATATGCCAATAAATTGGAGAACCTAGAAGAAATAGATAAATTCCTGCCAAGATTGAACCAGGAAGAAATCTAAAACCTGAATAGACCAATAACAAGTCAAGAGATAGAAGCAGTAATAAAAAGTCTCCCATCAAGGAAAATCCTAGCACCTGATGGCTTCACTACTGAATTCTACCAAATATTTAAAGAAGAACTAATACCAATCCTGCTCAAACTATTCCAAAAAATTGAGGAGGAGGGAATGGTTCCAAACTCATTCCATGAGGCCAGTATAACCCTGTTACCAAAATTAGACACAGACACAACAAAAAAAGGAAACTACAGGTCAATATCTCTGATGAACACAGATGCAAAAATGCTCAACAAAATACTAGCAAACCGAATTCAACACCACATCGAAAAGACCATTCATAATGATCAAGTGGGGATTATCCTAGGGATGCAGGGATGATTCAACATATGCAAATCAGTAAATGTGATACGTCATATCAACAGAATGAAGGACAAAAACCATATAATCACTTCAATTGATGCTAAAAAAGCATTAAATAAAATTCAACATCACTTCGTGATAAAAACTCTCAAAAAAAACTGAGTATAGAAGTAACACACCTCAACATGATAAAAAGCCATATACAATGAACCCACAGCTAGTATCACAATGAATGGGGAAAAACAGAAAGCCTTTCCTCTAAGATCTAGAACAAGATAAGTATGCCCACTTTCACCACTGTTATTCAAGATAGTACTGGAAGTCTCAGCTATGACAATCAATAAGAGAAAGACATAAAGGGCATCCAAATTAGAAAGGAAGAAGTCCAATCATCCTTTTTTGCAGATGATATGATCTTATATTTAAAAGATCTCACCATAAAACTCTTAAAATTGATGAACAAATTCAGTAAAGTTGCAGGATACAAAAGCAACATACAAAAATTTGTAGCATTTCTATATGCCAACAGTAAACAATCTGAAAAAGAAACCAAGAAAGTAATCCCATCATAATCCCTATAAATTAAATAAAACACCTAGGAGTAAACAATAAATGAAAGATCTCTACAATGAAAGCTACAAAACATTGATGACAGAAATTGAAGAGGACACAAAAAATGGAAAAATATGCCACGTTCATGAATTGGAAGAATCAATATTCTTACAATGTCCATACTATCCAAAGCAATCTGCAGATTCAATGCAATACTGTCAAAATGCCAATAACATTCTTCACAGAAATATAAAAAATAATCCTAAAATTTACATGGAACCACAAAAGACCAAGAATAGCCAAAATAATCCTGAGCAAAAAGAATAAAACTGGAGGAATCACATTACTGACGTCAAATTATACTACAAAGCTATATAGCAACCAAAATAGCATGATACTGGCATAAAAAAGAAAAAAGACACATAAACCAATGGAACAGAATAGAGAACCTAGAAGTAAATTCAGGTGTCCCAACTGAGAGTCTAGGATGTCAAATAGGGACCCTCCTCCTTGGCAGGCCTGAAACTCCAAGTTTATTTCTCCAGCCTTGTGAAATTTACAAAAGCCCTGCTTACTCCCCAGCCTCTAAGCTGAGTTTTCCTTCTTTCAGCCTCTTAGTAGACAATGAACTTCTCAAGTGGAAAAGCCATTGCGATTATCAAGCTCAACTTTTCTATGCCTTTTTTCTCTTTTGGAATTGGTCTCCCAAATCCTAGCTGCTTTGGTAGCCTGAATTTCAATTTAGCCTCCCAGTGCTGGAGACAGCCAAAATCTCTGCTTAGTCACTTGCTTCCTGCTCAGATTTCTCCTTGGTTTCTCAGCCTCTTGTCCAGTTTAATTTAAAAATCACTACAATGCTTCAAGGGAAGCATTGGGATAGGATGTCAGGCTTGGCTCAATGATTTTATGTTCTTTAAGCGATCTTTGACCTTCAAGTTTTGGCTGCCTGGGCTGCTTTCTGATACTTCTGAACAAGGTTTTTATTTTTGTTTTTGTTTTGGAAAGGGGAGAATTGTTTTACATGTAGCTTAAAGAATGTTGTAGTAAAAAGTGGTTGATTTTTCATGTGGGATTTCCTATATCCTCAAATTTGCTGATCATATTCTCCTGTTGCCATTTAACTTGTTCCTCTCATCCCCATGTAACTTGTAAATTGGAAGTTACATATAAACGTTTGATTATATTCAATTTTTTGACAAGGATATTGCAGAGTATTCAGATAATTTTTTATTATTCTACTCTTAGAGATGTTTTATATTGATCAGCAAACCCTGGTGTTGTCAGTGCAAAATATTTTTAAGTAAAAAAAAGACATTGTTGAAGACATATATTACCTGGTCCATTTTGTACCTCACGTATAATAACTGTGTCAGGCTGTCCTTAGGTGATATCATTGAAGGCTTCTATTTTCTTCTTTTTCTTTGTGTATTTTACTTTTAGTCATAATCACATTTTTATTTAAAGAGTTTTAAAGGACATATAAATTCATCTCATAATATTTAAGTGCTGTTAGAGAAACAGTGCTTGCTCTCAAACAACTATCATAAAGAGAAAGAAAAGAATAAGCTGCCATTAACAAGATGGCATGGAAGAAGTGGCCACAAGGACTTTAACCCTGACATACAAAATTTAAAACAGTGGCTCTTGAAGGAGTGGTACTACCCTTGGTAGGCATTTTGCAAACTTGTGGGGTTGTTTTGTCAAAAGAAGTGGAGGTGCTACTGACATTTCATGGACAAGCACCAAGAATGCTACAAGTCCTGGGACATGTTGGCAGCTGCCAGTAGCTGGATACTTCATTATCTCTTCAAGTGTAGCTATTCTGAGCACATACATGGTGAAATGGATATTACCTTATTGTACATTACTTTCCCACTTTTCCTTTGTTAAAATACAGTTAAGGATCTGATACTGATTATTTAAAATTATATATGTAGGTAGTTTACATTATCTTTAAATTTCATTTCATTCATGACAGAAAGCATGTATAAAAATATTTATTATTAACAGAGGGCATTGACTCCACCAAGGTTGAGACCTACCTATTCAGAGTGAAAGGATTTGGACCTTTTCTCTATTTCCATATTCCTACACTTCCCCTGAAGCTTAATAGCTAGATTCTCCTGAGGTCTGCTGGTCTTCCTATCTCAACCTCCTGTTCCTGCCCCAGACAGAAGCTGTGCTGCACATGGACAGATCTGTCATGCTTCGGTATGCTCTATTTTTTCTTCTAGTCTATGGGTTAAAGAAGGTACCTCCTGGTTTTGGGGGTGTCCCGCAGAACTTACCCAAGTTAACTCTTTATTTGGTAAATTGTGACTTATATCACCTTGCTATCCTCTTCATGGCCATATTTTGTAGCTGCTTACTCGCTCCCCCAAATCAGAGAAAGGATCTTTGCTTGATTTCGACTTATTCAGCCTCCCTTTCGGCTTATGGCTGCAGAAAAAAACCCAGATGAGTGGTGCTTAGGTTCAGCCACCATAAACCTGGATCCATTTGAGCTGGATTTTGTACCACTCCACCCTCTACAACAGTCATTGAATTCCCACTAGGAGCAAAGTACTGTGTGACGTAACGGTAGACAAGATTGGGAGGGGCACAGGGTTAAATAATAAGTGGCCTCCTGTCTTGAAGGAGTTTGCAATCCAGCTGGAGAAAAAAACTGTCGCACCAAAGAGTTAATAATGCAAAGAGAAGGCTCTTTGTTGCCCTGGTGTTAAACCTGGGCTGCTATTTATTTCTAGCCTTGCTGACATTCTGCCCATACATGCTGCTTTCCCTTTGGTCAATATTGACATTAGTCCAATAACCATTATTGAAAGGGGCCAGGAAGAGACAAGCTACCTCCAGATTTAGAAAACAAGATAAACAAATACATAGAAGGACATAAGTGAGGGATATATTCAGAGACTAGAAAGTCCTCCACGGTGAGAATCAGATTTAAGGGAGGACATTGGGAGATGTGTCAGTAAATAACTAAATTAAGAAATTAAATAAAAGATCTTCTTCAAATTTCCTTACTCTTCCTAATGTTCACACAAAGGAAAAAGTATGGGTACAAATATTCTGTAAACTCTATCATATTCCCCAATTGGGGAGCTAAGTAATCTAGTTACAGCACAGACAGAGCTAAGATGAAGAAGTCATCTCGGAGTGTGAAGCACAGGGACACAGTGAAGTTTCATCCCCTCAATAAAGCTCCAGATCCCGCACTTCTCTACCGCTCCAGGGCACTTCTGTGAGATTTTGCTTTCCCTACTCGAATTTCTCTTATTTCTCCTGCCCTTACTTGCCACTTGTCTTTGCTATATATGATGCCGCTCTGATTCGTACCATTTAACTCTGGGAATCCTTGAAATCCCATTTTCTCTCCTACTTGAATGACTTGTAGTTTGACTTATTAATTTCTTTATTATGGCATGGCTCCTTAATGACCTAGTAATTTCTCCATAGTTTTGCAATTATCTTTAATATTTAGGTTTTTTTCCTGAAAATTTGTTGTATTTCTCTAATACTTTTAACTTTAATCAGTTATTACATTTCCAACAATTAAGCAACATGATTCAGTGGTTAAAAGACTGGCCACTGGAGCCCAATTGCCTGGTTTAAAATCTTACCTCCTTCACTTAGTAGCTGTGAAAATTTGGGCAAGGTCCCTGCCCCAATTTCCTTGTTTGTAAAATGGGCATAATAATAATATCAACAGAAAGGTTGCTGTGAGCATTAAATATGATGTTATACAGTATATTAAGTACTTAGAATAGTGGGAAGCATAGAATTATCCTTCAATAAAAGCCCTGTTATTACTATTAACCTTAGAATGATACCTTATCTCCACACTGAAAAGTTATTTTCATCTTTAACACAGATGCATTTCACTTTTACATTAAAGAGGAAGGAAAAACTCAGTCACTTTAAAAAGGGAGAGGACAGTGTGTTGGCACAGGTTTTTTAGAGGCGATTCTGTGCTTTTGTGGTAGTATATACTGCCACCTCCTGGAACTATCAGGAATTGTCACATGAGGTGATTGCCGTGTTGTTTGACATAATTTTATATTTACACAAAATAAAGAAGGCAACATATATTACTCAAAGCATTCAACTAATAGTCATCTGAGAAATTTCTGTCACTGGGTGGCACTATTAATAACTAAATGTTATCTCAAAACCTTTGGAAAGGCTACGCAATATGCTACAAGACACCAATGTGTTGAGCTTCATGGTATTCATGATAATGACTATAAAGGTTCTCTTAGTTATAAAATCCACTTAGTTATAAAATTCCACACTTCAGGGCATATCATAATGAAACATAGACTGTGCGATAAAGGTGACATTTGAAAGATCGTTTTTCTTTTAAATTAAAAGGAATTTAAATTATTGATATTATAAAGCAATCTTCCTCTTCTTATTAAGAAATTTTAGTAGAAAAATTTTTTAAATGATTAAATAGCAGGTGACACTTAGATTTTAAAAAATCAATAATTTCCCATCAGAATACTAAGGAAAAATATAAAATATATTTTTAAAATTCTTCCATTAGTTCGCCCCTCATTACCAGATTTTTGTTTCACAGAGTGCAGAGTTCTATGATGGGAGCCCTATTTTTGTTACATAATATTTCTAAGCTTGGATCCAAAGTCAGGGATAAATTCATATAAAAGCCCAAAAAGATATGGCAGAATTTCATAAATAAAGCTTAGAAATTTTAACTCCTCATGATTTAAAAGTATTAACCCCAAACAGATTCTTAGAACCTATGAGATCTTTCATAATACAAGTATTTAAAGACACTGAAGTACCTATACCCCAAAAGCGACAAATCCCAAATGGTGGGTGTTGGGATGCATTTGTAAGAGTTACTTATGACTGTGATTAGCATGTATCCCTTAATCACCACCAATCATTAAATATTGGATTTTCTGTCTGAAAGGAGCACAGTGAAGACCAGCAGGTGGGAAAATATGGCAGTTCCCGCCCCAGCTTTGCTGCTGAAGCACTGTGTGCCTGCTTGCACACACCTCCTCCCCCCATGGCGATTGCACCACATCGCGTTTCACATGTTGGGTGTCAAGGACCCAAGGGAGAGTAAGAGACCCATGTGAAAGCTATAGAGCTATTTCCAGAAAAATTCTGATGTCCACCTCTCTCTCTCTCTCACACACACACACACATAATTGCCAGGGCCCTGAATCTCTTTCTTGGGCCCCTTAAGGGTAAATAATCCATGAACCATATCATACCTAAGGAACTTTGCAATGCTAAAATCCAAGTAGCAAATTTAGTCTTAGGTCAAGAAAATATTCATGAAGAAATTTTAGGAAAAGGAACCCATGTCCTAGTTAACACAAGCTTATTAGCACACTTAGAGTCTCAAGATAAAACTAGGGGCTAACTATTTCAATTTATTCTTCTTTGGGGCAGGGAATGAATTCTTCAGGTGCAATTTTAAAACTTTTGTCTGATATGTTATAGGATATTCTAACCCTGGACTAGTCCAGAAGTGACCCTACTCATGAAAAAGAGAATTCATTTGTATTTTTCTATGTGCAATATAATTACTATAGAACACTATTTTAACATTTGCTTTTCAAACTATTGTCAGATTTACATATATGATATCACATTCATTTTTGGATATAAATGGAAATTTAGTTAATCAATCCAATAATGAATCAATCTGGTTGTTTATCAAGTCTTAAAATCCAAGCAGAAAAGTGTGAAATTCATTTTATAAGTATTAGGAAGGTGCAGCAGGTTCCCATAAGGAGAAACCTCATGAGGAAAGAAATTTTTAGGGTGATTTTGCTGGCAGCAATATGCAAGATTGGTGAGAGCCTATAGAAGCACGGGTTTGCAGTGAGCCCACAGCAGGATGCTGGGCAAAGTGGCAGAGAGAAGGAAACGACAGGGCATGCTAAAGGGTCGCAAAGTGGGGAGTAGGAGAGGAGGATCCACAAGATCCTGAAAATTGAGAAGCTGGAAGGATGGCAAGTTAAAACAGCTACACGTATTTCCCACAACATGGGATGAGGGTCCCACTGGAACATAGGACATCTCATGTTTGAAGGTGTCCTCAAAGGACCAAGTTTCCTCCTCATGATCAGCAATTCAAAAATAGGTAGGCTTGAATGCCCAGAACATAGGAAATTACAATCAAATGTGGTTGAAAGGTAAATAAAGGAGATTTGGGCCATACAACCTAGAAAGTAACCATGCTTGCCATAGCTTCTAGATCCTTGGAGCTTCTAGATCCCTGGGCTCCCTCCCTGCGAGCACAGAACACTCCCTGCCTTGCAGTGTGGGGTGCTTATCACATATTCCATTGTCATCTCCCTAAGGAATTACTTGTTAAATAGAGTGGAACCCAGAGCTAGGCCACTCAAAACCCTGCTTTCTCCCTTGCAGGTGTTATGGTATTATGGCTAAGACTCAGAGCTTGAATCTTACCTCCACAGTTACTTGAGCTCCTTACCTACTACCTCTAAATCTGTTTCCTCGTCCATAAAAATGGGCATAGAAACCTCAGATGATTGTTCAGATGATTGTCGTAGGGATTAGGTGTGATAACATATGTGGAACACTTAGTCATTGAAGAACCTGGGGCTCAAACACGTGACTTTACACATATCCACACCTGGACGTTCTGGTTTCCCGACTCCTGAGGGTACTTCCAACTGAGAAAAGAGGGGGGAAGGGCTGGGCGTGCTGGCTCACACCCGTAATCCCAGCACTCTGGGAGGCTGAGGAGGGTGGATCGCTTGAGGTCAGGAGTTCGAGACCAGCCTGAGCAAGAGCTTAAGGTCAGGAGTTCGAGACCTGGTAGACTCCATCTCTACCAAAAATAGAAAAGATTAGCGGGGTGCAGTGGCACCCACTTGTAGTCCCTGCTACTCGGGAGGCTGAGGCAGGAGGATGGCTTGAGCCCAGGAGTTTGGGGCTGCAGTGAGCTGTGATGATGTCACTGCACTCTAGCCTGGGTGACAGAGCAAGACCCTGTCTCAAAAAAAACAAAAAAAGAAAAAGGAGGAAGGAGAGATGACCAGGAAACACACGGTCACAGGACTTTAGAGCCAATGGCAGAGGCTAAAATTCACACAATTCCAATAGAAATATACTGTTTTGCTTTAGCGAGGGAGGAATCGGCTTGGAAAAGCCAAATGATGTTCCCAGAACTACAAACACATGTTCTGACTCACAACTCAGGCTCAATCCCACTCAAAAGGGAAGAAGAGTTAGACGAGGGAGATCTAGAAGACAGGAGAGGACACAGGGCACAACAGGCAAACAGCTTTGATTATGACTCCATCTGCCGCTTCTAAATTCCAGTACTGAGACACAACCTAAAATATTTGATTGGTAGATATGGGAATGGAGGTAAGAGCTGGTGGCAAATTTTTCCTTTGATTTTTCTTTCATTAGCTATTTTGCCAACTCTTGTGCTTACTTTCACAGAGATGTCAGCTTTTTTGGGGGGTGGGTGGGAGGGGAAGAGAATTTGGTTTTCTACAGTAAAAGACAGAAAACATGGCAGGCGTGGTGGCTCATGCCTGTAATCCCAGCACTTTGAGAGGCCAAGGTGGGAGGATCACTTGAGGCCAGGAGTTTGAGACCAGCCTGGGCAACATAGCAAGATCCCATCTCTACAAAAAATTTAAAAATTAGCTGGGTGTGGTGGCCTGTGCCTGTAGTACCAGGTACTCAGGAGGCTGAGGCAGGAGGATCATGTGAGCCCAGGAGTTTGAGGCTGCAGTGAGCTATGATGATGCCACTGCACTCCAGGCTGGGCAACAGAAAGAGACCCTGTCTCTTAAATAAATAAATGAATAAATGAATAACAGGCCAGGCAGAAGCTGCTTCTGTCAGTGGGCACTATGCTAAGCGTTCAAGAGGCATAGCTCACAGAGGAGTGCAAAATGTGGCCAAATTTTTATTTTAACAATTGGATCACCTTCAATATGTTAGACACATGTGTAAGAGTTACATGTGTCCAGATAGGCATAAGTATTAATTTTAAATCTGACAACAACCCTGCAAGGGAGGTATTACAAATGAGTCTACCAGGACACAGAGAGTTTAATTTCCTATTCAGAGTCAGATAATTCGCAAATTGGTGAGTCAGGCCAGTAACCTAGGTATGTCCTATATTCTGTCTGTCCCCACAGCCGAATAGCTGAAACCGTGGAGAATAGGATCAAGCTCTTCCTTTTTTATTCATTAATATTTTAACTTCACTGAAGAACAGAACCTAATGTTATTAGCCAACGAATCTGAATTCATCAGAAGGAAGATGTTATATAAAGATCAGATAGGGGATATCTTACAATAAATTTGATTGATTTGTTTTTCTGTCAGACACTGTGTCCTTGTACTTACTTTCCATATTTCAATACATACTTTGGAAAAACATCTGCTAAAATACCAAATGACTCTTTTTCCTAACTTGTTAATGCTAACAACCAATGTTCTCAGCAACGACAAGATCATATTAATAACTAATTTCCAGGTTTAAAATTTCTGAATAACTGATGCTTTCCATGACTTCACTGGAATAGGCCTCTGATGACAAAGAAGGTTGTCATTTCCTTGTGCTATTTCTCTCCACGTCCCCTCACCACCCCATTCCTCAAAGTTAGGGCTTGCATGAGGGTCGTACTGGCCAGTCTTCTGTCTTTTGCCATCATGGCTACGAATCCTAATGGGACCATATGGTCATACAACCATTTTCCTGCCTCAAAAGATAAAATCCATGCAGACACAACTTTAAAATTCAAATTTAGAAGAGTATTGTAAAATATAAGATATTTCCATGCTAGCACACCTGACATTGTATTGTTCTGAGGCCCTCTTGCCCTTAAAATTTTGATTATAGATAATAATTTTCTACTTGTTCCTAAAATCTTGCTTTGAATTTCCTACATAAGCATCAATAGCATCACTTTTCCAAGACAGAAGAAGACTAGAAGCAGAACAATTGATCATGTTCTAGATCGGCCCTAATACATGGGATATTGTGGAGATGTTATTATTAATATTACCTCTCAATAGGTTCCTCAAGCTCTGTTCTCTTCCTTTACTAAGTCATTCGCTAACATCATCAGGGAATCGCTCCCTTTCGGGAGAACACAGTACTTGGCAATGATGGTGTCACAATGTTACCTTATTTCCAAACTAAAAAAGGAATTGATCCCTTTGCAAGCAAAGACTCGACACATTTTTTTTTTCTGTGACTCAACAAGTTTTCTTGTCCATGACAAACAAGGTAAGAAATAATAAATTAATAACAATATGGAAATAGATGAATATATAGACTCTATTCCACTTTATAGTAAAGCAGGTATTTGAAAGTAAAATGCAGTGTTCTCTTAACTTCCACTGTGAAATTGGAGACATGACTCAAAGAAGCATAAGATGCTCTGAGTTCAAGTGCTAGTCTTAATGCAAATTGTAGTGTGACTTTAGCCAAATCATTTATCCTTTCTGGGTTTTACATTTTTATCTGAAAATTTAATTTTACTTTCTGTGTTTCCCTCCTCTTCCTATTCCCTAAATGTCAAATGCCTCCAGGCTTAATCCCTGAACACTCACTCCCTACAGGATCTTGTCCAAAATCCTAGTTTTAAATACCATCTATGTCTATGTGTTGCTGACTTCAAAATTCACATCTCTCCCCAAACTCCAAATTTTATGATCACCTTCTTACTTGATATCTCTTTTTAGGTTTCCAATAGGCATGTACAACTTCATATATCTAAAGCAAAATTTTGATTGCCATGACTTAGCAAACTACTTTTCTGAATTTAAACATTGAATGAATATTTGATAATGTTAGAACATTATTGCTCATTTTTTAGGGATGATGACATTACTGTGGTTGTTTTAAAAGAATATTTCTTACAATATAAAATAAATGATAAAAACATAACATATAGTCTGGGATGGTGGTGTGGTAGGTAGAGGGAATAGAACCAAATTGAGGTACAGAAAAAACAAGGATCTCAGTGAGTTGACGATTACTATTGCTGGGTGATGACTACGTGGTTTTTTACTGTACTATCCTTTCTAATTTTGCTTATGTTTAAACTTTTCCCTAATAAAGTTTTAAAAAGAAACTACACCTTCCCCATCTGAATAAAGGACATCGTCATTAACTCAGTTGCTGTGAACAAAAATCTTAGAATGATTTTGGCCTTATCTTCTCTCGCACATCAGTCACATCTGCATGGACTCTCAGGTAGGAATGTACCAGGCATGTCCCCATAACACAGAAGGCTGGGGTGCTGTATCCATGAGTGTGAGGATGTTAGAAAAAGGATTGGAGAGAGGTCCAAATGATCTCAATACAGGGTCTTAGAGGTCACAGTAAGTGTTTGTATTTTATTTTCTATTTTGCTCTATGTAGGATGCAAAAATCATCGGACAGTTACATTCAGAAGAGAAAGATGCTCAGATTTCCATTTGACAAAGAATACATGGATGGTGTGTGAGCAATAGATAAGGGCAAGAATGGAAGAGGAGAACCAGTGAGATGCTGTCTCAAGAGTCCAGGTGAGTGCTGCAGGCTGAAAACAGTGGTCTCAGTGGTGGGAGGGGATCTGATTTCAAAGGGGTGGCTGACACGATTTTCCAATGGATGAATAAATATAAAATGAAATTATTGGATTAAATAATCTCTCAGTTGTCCTTCATCCCCACAATGCCATGAATGTCACCAGTCCTATACAGTGAGGGTGTTGTAGTGTGCACTGTTACTCCTGTGCCTTCTGGCTATCACCTGTTTGCAGTGTACACAGTAGAGCAGAGAAGGCAGGTTTGAGTAGGAGCAGGTAGTGCAGTTTGCCCTGCAGAACCACATGAGAATTAAATGATACCGTATGTAAATCTCCTGTGTACTGTGCAACATAGCATAGGGACTTAACAAAGATATTTCTTTCCTTTCCCAAATACCTGCCCTTCATAAGGCGTCCTCTTTCTTCTGCCGTTGCCCTGCCACAGGATGTCGGCCTTCGCTGCACGTTCTTTGGCTCCACGCACAAGGTTTCCATGATGACCCCTCCTCCCCGTGCCTTTATTCTGTATATTTGTGTTGATTAGAGCTGGGTTGCCAAATCAGAGTTTGCAGAAAATTGGTCCTTAAATGAGGGCTAAATTGAAAATGTCTTTAGTTTGAAATTTCAGGTCCTTATTACCTGATTCATTATATCTAGGTCAGGTTTACTCATATAGTGTCTGTCTTGCCTTGACTTTTTAATAAAACCTCTTCTAAATCCAGAATTAATAACATATAATAAAGCTTTCATCTGTGTGTATGTAACTACTTTATATTCCTTTGTATTTTTCTCTTGTTTCTTCCTTTTTTTAAGCATTAAGTACTGTTCTATATTCTCTTCTACATGTAGGCAAGCAAAAAAAGGAACAGAAGAAATTAAGTTAACAATTAATATTTTCATAAAATCTTGACTGTTTGACCAATGCCTTGATTTTATTAATATTGGGTGCATATAATTTGGTGGTGAGATATCCAACTTTATGTAAAAATAGCACCACAGAATTTTATTTGGGAAAGTTCAATCTTTTTTTTTAGCTTATCATTGAATATCTCATTGAATAGATATTCAGGTAGAATTTTCATTAGATAATAGTCCTTCAGCTAATAATTGGAATGTCAGTGAACTTTTGGCAATTATGCAAGTTAGGCAGCTGACTTCCACTCATGCATGACGACATCTTGTATGAAACGTGACAAATAGATGTTTAGTTATAAAGATAACAGAATGGGTGTGCTAATAAAATCCATAACACCAAAGATGAAGAATTTTTGTTTCTGTGCATTCCTGTTGTTTACTTGCCTTGCTTCTATTGGCAGCACAGGAACGAAAACCCTCTTCAAGGACCCTTCTAAAGTCTAATCGTCAATCCATGAACAATCAATTGCCACCTTCTTCTGCACAATCTGTTCTCTAATTTTCAACCTATAAAATATTTTCAAGTATTTAAAGCTAAGTATTCTAATTTTATCAACTTGTTGCAATTATTATAATTCTTATTGCTTGCTAAAAATATTCTCAGTCATAAAACTATCTGATTTATCCATCCTAAGCACTGAAATTTGGCAGCTGGTGAATCATTCCCCACTACTCTCAAGCAGAATCCTGGCCTTTCCTAGGTTTTCACAGTTTTCCAGTCGTATTTCTAGTGCAGCACCTATCACATTCTACTGTGATGATGTGTCTCGCCCAAACTCTCTGCCCTTCCTCAGTGCACCGGGCCTTGAGGGCCAAGAGCTGGTCTTGTTCGTGCTGGCATTCTTCCTCATCCCCCAGCACGCGCTGATCTGGCACATGGTCAGGACTCAGGAAGGATTTTATTATGAGATAAATGGCTAAATAAGTAAATTTATTTATTTATTATTTATTTATTATTATTTATTTATTACTATTTTGGACAAAAAAAATTTTGACATAACGTCAAAGTAACTGCTATAACCCTTACTGAAACTGAACACCAGCCTCGGGTACGTGTGAACAGGGGGAGTGTGTCCCTGTTATGCCACCCTCACCTTGCCTCTAAGAAGAGTTTGTATTCCACACCAACTCATTCTCACCATTTTAATAAAAAGAGGCTAAGCTGTGATAATAAAGAGTCCCAAAAGGATAATAGCTCCACATAATAGAAGTTTATTTCTCAATCAAAGAAATTGCCCAAAATGGTTGTTCTCAGGCACCAGACATCTTTCCCCCTTGCGTTAATTCAGGGTCCAGCTTCCTTCCATCTGTGGTTCCCCTAGAGAGCAGGAGGGGAAAGGAAGTAAAAGCTAAGTCTGCTTCTAAAAAGTCCTGGTCCCGGAAATGCTACACACAACCTCTGCTCACATTCTATTGGAGAGCTAGTGACACGGACACACCTTCATGCCAAGGGGCTGGGATGTGTGGACCTGACTGTGGAGGGAAGCTGCCTTTGGCCACAACATGGAATGATGGACAGGACTTGGGTTGTGGTGCAACCAGCCATTTCTGCCACCTGCACTGGCCATCGAGGAAACTTAACCTTAGATACCTAATTCCCAATAAGCTACAAAGGACTCTTAAAGCACATTGTTTTGCCTACCTAGTGGCGATGTCATTTTTATCTGAAATTAGAATGTAGACCCTCAAATGGAATGGTATTTTGTACTAAGCAAGTAGGAAGAAGTGGTGATGGGAATGTCAGAAAAACCCTCTGAATTTATGCAAAACAAGCAGCTGACTTCTAGTTATACATCAAATCATTGTAGTTGAAATATTATAACCTCAAAACTGTGTATGAAGGATTCCAAACAGATATTCACACTCTACAATTGGAACATAAGGGAGTGAACATGCTAATAAAACCTCGGTCCACATCTAAGTAATTTTCTACAATAGAATTGCTGCAGTTTCTTATGTGAATAACTAGTCTACTCACAACGTAATACTAAAGCTTAGCATATTAACACAGACATTTCTGATACCAGAGAAAATACCCCTTTTATTCCAGTGATGGCCCAATTTTAACAGACATGTGATTCACAAGTGGGAGGCAGTACCATTGTGAGCCCTGAATGGGAAACAAAAGTTGCCCTCAGGTAATGCTGTTGCTCAGAATCACGTGCAAACTTCCCAGGTCAGGCAGCCAAAACATCTTGGCCTACATTATACGAAACGCAACAGAATAATAGTCTCCTACTGAAAAAATCAGCTTTGAAGCTACTAATAAACAAGAACATGTTTCATTTGCTTTTGTGCCTTTCTTACTATACTTTCATTTGTTGATGTGATAAACCTCAGATGTTATGATTTAATATAAACGAAAATTTTTAAAACACTGATTTTCCACAATTTGAATTTAGTATCTGCACATAATAAAACTCCATGATTAAGGAAAAAAATCAAACAACTCCATTAAAAAGTGGGCAAAGGCCATGAACAGAAACTTTTCAAAAGAAGAAAGACTAATGGCCAACAAACATATGAAAAAATGTTCAACATCTCTAATCATCAGGGAAATACAAATCAAAACCACGATGAGATATCACCTAACTCCAGTGAGAATGGCTTTTATCAAAAAGTCCCAAACAACAGACAGATGCTGGTGTGGATGCAGAGAGAGAAACACTAATACAATGCTGGTGGGACCGCAAACTAGTACAACCTCTATGGAAAGTAGTATGGTGATACCTCAAAGAACTAAAAGTAGAACTACCATTTGATCCAGCAATCCTACTACTGGGTATTTACTCAAAGGAAAAAAAGACATTCTATAAAAAAGACACCTGTACTCGAACGTTTATAGCAGCACAATTCACAATTGCAAAGATGCGGAAACAACCCAAACACCCATCAATACATGAGTGGATTGATAAAATGTGGTATATGTATACCATGGAGTACTATTCAGCCATAAAAAATGGTGAATTAATACCTCTTGTATTAACATGGATGGAACTGGAGACCATCCTCCTAAGTGAAGTATCACAAGAATGGAAAAACAAACACCACATGTACTCACCATTAAATTGGTACTAATTGATCAACACTTAGGTGCACATATGGAAATAAAATTCATCAGAAATCAAGCAGGTGGGAGGAGGGAGGATGGGATGGGTAAATTCACACCTAATGGCTACAATGCACACTATCTGGGGGATGGGCACACTTATAACTTTGACTCAAATGGTACAAAAGCAATTTATGTAACCAAAACACTTGTACCCCCGTAATATTCTGAAATAAAAGAACTCCATGATTAAATACTTTAAAAAGTCAGGCACACTGTGAATTTAAGTGGGCATCAGAGCTGTCCCTGATTTTCAGATGAATAATGGCAAGTTAAAAAGCCCATAAATAGTCACAAGACTGCAATATTTATTACACAAAAGAAACTGTGCAATATATTTTCCCAGAGAAACTTAAGAATGTTCTTAAATATTTGCAAAATATTCTAAACATCACATTTGAATGACCCTTTAAATATATTCACAAATAAAATGGAACCCAATTATGTGACATTTTCACTCCAAATAGTCTGTGAGAAGGACAATTTCATTGTACATGATAATGCAGAAATGGAGTTTTCCCTTTCCCTAATCAGGGATTAAAGTATGACTGTGCATCAGAATTGTGCAGAGAACGTTTTTAAGTGCAGAGTTCCAGGTCCTATTTCCAGAGTTTCTCATTTAGTATGTTTTTTTGCAGAGCTTGAGAATTTGCATTTTATTAATATTTAACCAGGAGGCCACATGTGTGCAGATCACTGATGAGGATTTTGAAAGATTTAGAATGGCCTTCCTCAAACTTCATCGTGTGTGAAAACATCCTGTGATCTTGCTGCAAAGAAGATTCTCACACAGAAGGCCTGAGGCTCAGTATTTTTAACAAGCTCCCAGGGGATGTCAGTGCAGCTGTCCATGGACACACCTGGAGTAGTGAGGATGGAGACTACTTAGTAACATAGGGTGTACTTAGGGGGTTGTGGATGTTAAGATAATTGTTTTCAAGACAAGAACCACTGTCCTGCAGCGTGTTGGGACACCAGCAAGGAGTTCACACACTCTAAATGACCATTTCCCAAGAAGAAATATTTGTAGGAGGAGGAACTGTAGGTGCTCCCCTAGAAAAGAGTTTTATCAGCATATCTGATTCTTATCCCTTCATAACAAATCTTTAAGGAACTCCCAGAATGGAGCAGGGGAGAACTAAGTGCTCACTCTCTTGTAAAGTTAAGAGAAAATTCCGATCCTGCATCCTGCATGCTGACTGCTCCACCCGACACACTCCATCTCCCTCTCCACCCTTGTGCTTCCTGGATAGCTCTGGGAGGCAACATTAGTCCACTGGGTAAGAGCACGGACCATGGAGACAGAGAGACCTGGGTGTGTTTCTCAGAACTGTCATTTACTGAGTGAGTTTGTTCAACTTACATAACTTTTCCAGGCCTCAAATTTCCCATCTGAAACATGGATACAGCACCTCTTCAAAGGACTATTGTGAACATCATATGAGAACACACAGTAGCATGTACATGTTGGAGCTCCACAAATGTTAGATGTGATTATTTTCACTGAAGGCCAATGAAGAGCTAGAAAAAGGGAAAAATGTTCAACTATTGCAATAAAACTGAAAGAAAACCTAGTGTTAATGTCTAAGGAAAACAGACACTAAAGAAAAGGCAGGGGATGCCATACACCAAGTCTTCTGTCTCCTGGGGCATACTCATTTTAATTCCCGAAAGACAGAAAACAAATAGGCATAAGCAGGTAACCCTGTCTCCCTCCTGTTCCTCTCCTTTCTAGCATACCAAACGGAATGTGTCATTCCCCTCCGAAAAACCCTCACTGACTTACCCTTGATTTTGGGATAGAAATGAAAATGCTTAACAGTGTCTGTTGATACCACTCCATTTGCCTGGGACCCTCTTTCTCCACCCTAGTCCCATCCTCACTGATCACTATTCCCAACCTACCTAAATACCACTTCCTCTAGGAAGTCTTTTTCAATCACTCATGTTTCCCCACTCCAAATACTCTCATACTTTATTGCAATTTCTCTGTTAATTTTCTGTGCTGTCCCCAAAGTCTGTAAGAACAATGAAGGCAAGCCTTTTCACTGTCTTGAGCACTATTTAAGCACCAGAAGCTATGCAGCCCCTGGCACACAGTTGGTGCTTAATAAATATGTGTTGAAGAATATATATATACACATTGCTTACCCTTAGTTAACTCTTCTGAAGAAAAGCCTCTTTTATCTTTTTAAAAATCCCATCTGTGATTCACACTGAAACCACCTCCTTTGTGTTTCCCACAAACCGTAGTATTACTTGGTCAGTAGCCTTAAACTTCAACTTATACAACTTATATAGCCCATACTTTTACAGATTTTAATTATTTTTCCTCCCGTTACTTTTTACTTACAAATGAGAACCGATTATTTTGGTCATAAACACATGGAGATATAACAAATAGTAAAACCTACTCCTTGTAAGTTGTTGTGTTTTCACAGGGAAAAGGGACACTTCAGTTGGGCTTAGAGAAAGGGATAAAATATAAGGTTCATTCTAAGTGAATACAGATGTTACTGGAAACAATAATATATTGCATGACATGATAAAAACATAAGTTGAATTGTAGCTTGGACTTCCCCAGGCCATATGGAAAAACAGCACAAGATGGCAAGGCAAAACGCTCCTTTTTCATACCCAAAGACCCTCCCTACCCTTGGAAAACAAGCCAGGATGGTGAGTAGGTCCTTTTCTCTGGGGGGGTGGGAGTCCCAGCCTCCACTTAGCCTAGCACAGCCTTCCTTGCCCGGTGTTGCTGCTGGTCTGCTGGTGATATTGTTGCTCCTGCCTTCCGATTTGACTCTGTTTCTAGTCTGTGATCATGCTCCAGGTTTCAACTTCCTTACTATTTGGTAAGTCCCATTCTTTCTGTCAATGAATGACCAAATGTCTATTGAACTCTGTGCCAGTCACCAGGCTGTGGGAATGTCATGCGAGGAAAGTAAGTGTGTTCTCTGTTCTCCTAGAACCTGAGAGGCAGCAGGAGGAACACACTGTTCTCACTGGGCTAGGAAGGGCCTTGTCCTCATGACATTACAAATCTAGTATTGGTGCCATTCAGGTGGACTTAATTATTCTCTTCTCTCCAGTCCCTTCTCATGAAGAGTTTCGGGTGGCCTGGGGCTGGATCACCTCCTAGGAGGTTGGCCAGAGCATCTCCCTCCAAACAGCTGCAGACTAACCTATACCTCAGGGTTCATCCAACTTCTCCCTTCCTTTGCTCATGATGAGTTTACTGCCCACCAGGAAACAACGTGTGCGACTCTCAGTTGCTTTTATCCCCAGTTCTGTCCAAGAGATTTTAATTTGCTGAATTATTGAAAGACAAGCATACAAAACGAATATTAAAACAGCAAGCCCAGAAGAAGAAAATTCACACTTGGCCACGAGGTGGCAACAGTGGAAAGCTGCTGAAGGAATGGCCCCTGGGCTCCTAGTCTGCCAGGGGAAGTCACCTTGTTGTGCCAATGGATTTAGTTATCTTCTCCAGACTCCTCTTACAGCACTCGAAATAAAAACGGGTTTAATTATTCCATATGTAATAACATTTCTGCTCGGTATATTTTCCCATGGGCCTAAATTGTAACAAAATAATGTATCTTCACAGAGTTGATAAAATAGGTCTATATATTTTACCCGTCTAATTAAGCCCTAATTTAAATATGTATGTAATACATGCCCCAGTTTGAAAGTATACTTTCCTATTCTTAAATATTTGTGAAGAAATTCTGCCTGTAAAAACAACTCAATATTGGAAGAAAGAAAAGTGATCCAAAACTAGAAACCATTATTGCCAGACTAGAAAGAAGGAAATGAATGTGAACAATTTTCCCTTTAGATTTAACCACAGTCCAAACACTCTAGAAGAGGCACTCTGCAATAAAATTAAGAATGTTCCTCCCACATTTATTTATATAAACTCCCACTCCTTCTAATAAAACCATCTAGACTAGTACTTCTCAATGTTTACAGTGTGCATGAATCACCTGGAATCTTGTTAAAATGCAGCTTCTGACACAGTGGGTCTGGAGCAGGGCCACTGCTCAGATCCCGCACTGCTAACTCACTCCCAGCTGAGGATTATGGTGCAGAGAGACGGGCCACAGTTTCAGCAGCAAGGACCCAGAGTATAATTATTTCCAGGAAGTTAAGGACAAGAATAATCTGTGCCTATAAATTGCTAGATGTCTGATGGTCTCTGGTTGAATCTTAAGTATTTCATGATTACACTTCCATTTAATATACTTAGTAGAGTTAGGACATTTTCATAAAACCAGCCATTTCCTGAAATTGATGTTATATCTCTTCCTAAATTGATCCAAAGTATTCTAGTTATCTTTTTGATTTGCATAACAAATGCTCCCAAACCTTAGTGGCTTTAAACAACAATAAGTTTACTCTATCTTACAATTTCATAAGCCAGGAATTCAGGCAGGCATTGACTGAGGTCACCTGGCAGTATTCAACTGGTCTAAAGGACCCCGGGTAGCTTCATGTGTGCATCTGAGGATCAATGGCTGGACGGCTGAGCTCATCTGGGTCTCTCCACTCTACATTTTCAGGGCCTCACTACACGGTCTTGTCAGCAGGGCAGTTGGACATCTTACATGATGGTTTAGATTTCAAGACCAAGGCAGAAGCTGCCAGCCCTCCTACAGGCTAGGTATAGAACTGGAATGTTGTCATTTCCATCGTATGTTATAGTTAAGGCCATCATCCTTCCCAGCCAAGGTCCAGGGAAAGAGAAATGGACTCTTTCTCTCAACAGGAGTATCAGGGAATGTACAACCATCCCGAATCTAGCACAGTTAGCTAGTGTCAGACAGTAAATCAACTTCAGGGAACCAGTGGATGCCTGTGTATTTGTGAGGAGGGGTAGGAAAAACTGCAATACTAATATTGATTTTCTTCCCTTATCCATATATTTAAATTGAATTTAGTTCCATCTCTCTTCCTTTCATTTGGCTATTGTACTCACAATGTGGAACACATTTTGTTTGTAAATATGTTTGTTACTATTGAGAAATGTATATAATAGCTCTGGGTCTCAGGTTTCCTAGGTCTCCAGGTTTTCTTATTTACTGAATTAAGAGTAATAATTTACATGATTACTAGGTCTCCCTAGAACTCCATGATTACAGGGTATTTAATCTATTCTGTTATATCTTGTATAATATACTTGTAGTTATTTTTAATACATCTAATGTCTAAAAACCATACCAAACCAAACAAAAAAGTATGTGTGTATGTATATGTACATGCATAAGTATATGTATGTGTGTATGTTTGTAATATATTAACAATGGCTGGATACTTTCCAGGCAGCCCTCATATATATATTATTAGCAATTTATACCCTAACTCCCCACCTCATCTTTATTTCCAGCAAGTTCTTCAAGAGCTTCTACACAATTCAACTACCACTTATTTAAAGATTCACCACTTTAATTATAGATATCCTCCCTCTTTGAAAATCCTTTAGATGTTTAGAGAAAGCTTATAGCTGATGCAAGCCCATGCAATTTATTTATATAACATAATTTTAAAGCTTAACTAAAACATTTCTAGTTCAAATCATTATTGATTATTTTAAATCTTTTAACCTTTTTATATTTCCTATTAACATTCTTTTGTAGCCATAATTTCCAAAAAGTTAGAACAATAGAAAAGAGCACCCACCTACTACCTCTAGCCCACTCCAAAAACAAATAATAGTGAATTTTTAGATGGGGATCCAAAACCTAGGATAAGAGAAGAAAAAGAAGGTTTACATCAATCATTAAAATGCCACCGACATTTCTAGAAGTATTTTTAAAACTGCTGGTACATGCTGACTTTTAAAAGGGATCAAAACCCAAAAATCTTGTAACTAAACTATAACAATCTCAAAAGGAAGAGGACCGGGATGAGGAGAAAAGGACACTGCCAGACTCGCTGCGGGCAGGCAGGGGTAAGACACCAAACGAGGGTAAAACAAGACGAGAGCGAAAGCTGCTCGCACAAGGAAAGGAGAAAATGTGGGGTCTGAGGGTGTGGGACTGAGTAGCCAAATCCAAGCAGAGGCTGCCGGCGCCTTAAAGGCAATGAAAAGCAGGGTCCTGCAGCTCCAGCTGAGAGTCTCACGCAGTTGGAGCTGCCAAAAGCATCATCCACACCTTTTAAAATGTAAAATGGAATCATACTTAAGATAATTCTTAAATATATATGGTTTTATCCCAAATTTTGGAAAGTACCTCTTATGGGCTGAGCTGTGTTTCTCCAAAATTCATATATTGAAGCCCTAACCCCTCATACCTCAGAATGTGACTGTATTTGGAGATAGGGTCTTTAAAGAGGTAATGAAAAACCAGGCACAGTGGTTCACACCTATAATCCCAGCACTTTGGGAGGCCAAGGTGGGAGGATCACTTGAGGTCAGGAGTTTGAGACCAGCCTGAGCAACACAGCAAGACCCCATCTCTACAAAAAATAACAAAAAAATTAGATGGGCATGGTGGCGCTCACCAGTAGTCCCAGCTACTCAGGAGGCTTAGGCAGGAGGATCATGTGAGCCCAGGAGTTTGAGACTGCAGTGAGCTATGATAGCACCACTGCATGTTAGCCTTGGTATCGGAGTGAGACCCTGTCTCTAAAAAAAAAAAAAAAGTAGTGAAGTTAAAATGAAGTAATTATTAGGGTGGGCCCTGATCCAATATGACTGGTATCCTTACAACAAGAAGAAATTTGGACACACAAAGAGACACCAGGAATGCACACACACAGAGGAAAGAACATGTGAGAACACAGTGAGAAGGTGGCCATTTGCAAGTCAAGGAGAGGTTTCAGGTGAAACCAGACCTGCTGACATCTTGGTCTTAGACCTCTAGCTAGCCTCCAGAATTGTGACAAAATAAATTTCTATTGTTTAAGCCACCCAGGCTGTGGTATTTTGTTAGGGCATCTCCAGGGCACTAATATAGTACCTTCATATAATTTAAAGATCATGAGTTCGAATCTCAGTTCCAACACACACTAATATGTTCTTTAAGGCAGATTTTTTAAAGTTAACTTTTTTAGATTTTAGAATAGTTTTATATTTAAAGAAAAGGTGCAAAGATAGTATAGAGAGTTCCCGTAAACCCCATACCCCGTATCCCCTATTAATATTTTACATTATTTGTATGGTACTATTAAGAAGAGTCTTAATTGTCACAATTAATGAACCAATATTGATGCATTACTGTTAACTAAAGTTCGTGGTTTATTTGAACTTTCTTAATTTTTACCTAAATGTGTTTTCTATCCCATATCCCATCCAGAACACCACATTACAATTATTCTTCATGTCTCCTTAGGCTCCTCTTGCTGCAACAGTTTCTTAGACTTTCCTTGTTTGATGACCTTGACAGTTTTGAGGAGTACTGATCAGGCATTTTGCAGGATGTTCCTCTATTGGAATTTGTGTTATGTTTTCCTCATGGTTAGACTTGGGTTATGAGCTTTAGGGAGAAAGACCACAGGGATAAAGTGTTATTCTTACCTCACCACATGGTATCAAGGGTCCATACTGTCAACATGGTTCATCATTGTTGATGTTGACTTGGATCATCTGCCAAATTTCTCCACCATAACATTAGTCTTTTCCCCCTTTCCATACAGTAAGGCAAGATTTTAACCTCCTAAACCTCAGTTTCTTCTTGTCATAAAATATGGATAAAAGACCTCAAGAAGCTTTGGGAGCAATTCTACAAAATGATGTGGGCTACTGGTTTCCAAGGCTGCCATGGAATTAGGAAGAGGGGACCAGAACAGGGCAAGTTAACACACCACAAAGCTCACCACTTTTAGCAAGATTCAGCCATTTTTCTTAAATAAATGTTCCCTGGATCATTGAAAGCCTTTAGTTAATTACTAGAGTGCTGGAAAGGTTCATGTTGGCAAGTTACCACTGTTCTCATTGCTTCTGTGAAGGAGAGGGTTTCTGAGGTTTTCATTCTGCCTCTTCCAGGGATATCACCTAATCTCATATTTAATTGCACATTCCTAATTTTTAAAATTTTCTTACAGAAGGGCTATAAAATTGTGTAAGCTGCAGGCCCCACATAAATTTATCTGTCCCTGGTACCAAGCAACTATCTTAAGTTAGTAGTGACTTGTAATCTTCACCACAATCCCATGAGGGAGGTCCTGTATTATCTCAATTTTACCTAGAAGTGTACTTAAGCTCAAAGCTACTAAGTTAACAGCCCAAAATCATACGGATTTTTTAGTAAAAATCACCCAAGATCACCCAGATGGCAATATTGCTCAGGCACGCAGACTCCAGAGTCCAAGCACATAACCACTATACTACAACAACTTAAAACTGGTAGCAGGTGCTTCCTGTTATTAACAATCTTGAGGACCCACCCCAAAATATGTTAAATCATCTAGTTTCTGCACTCAGTTTTTGGATATTTTCTAAAGGTAACTTCAGTTCCTCCCTCTGCCTATTCCAGTTAGCCTGGATAGTTTTTCCTTTTAAATTAGACATTATTGCCCTATCACGGAGCTTCTTCCTTTTTTTCTAAATATCTACCAAAATTTATCAGTTCCGTAAATTATCCACCAGCAATCCTATGGAACAATATTTACTTACTGACTTTTCAGCACCATTACATCTATTTTTTTATTGAAATGCTACTAAGACAAAAATAAAAGCACAAAATTTCACAGTGCAATAATATCTAATCAGTATACCAACGTATTTAATGTATACTACATAAAATACAATTAAAGGGAGGACCTAAAAATTTAGGTAAAAGGCTAAATTTCCCTGAAGGAACCATTAAGACTACTTAGATAAAGCAGAGAGTAAGTACCAAATTATACAGTTTATGCTGAAAACACAATTGGAGTTCAGAGAAGGGAAAAGATTAGAGGGAGGTGAATAGAGCAGGTAAGACCAGGAGTGAGCCCTGTAACACACGACGGACAATTTGCAGGCAGAGAGGTGGGGCAAAGGTGCTCCTGAATCTCCGTGAGCACAGGCGAGGGTACAAGTAGCAATACATGATACTGCCTGTATTTTTCCAGAAATGATTTATAGTAGGCTGATGAAGAAGCTGGACCACTGGGGAGCCTGATGAGTAGAACAAAGATACCATGTTGAGATACTGAAGCATAATTTGAGTGTGGAAGAGAAGGCGATGGTGAATAGGTGATGGAGATTATTGGTGAACAAAGGGTATCTTTCATCACCAGGAAATGAGGTTCTCTAGTTTCTCAGCCGCAAGCCATTATTTTTTTCTAACTGCTCTCTCTCTCTCTCTCTCTCTCTCCTGATTTTTGTTTTGTTGCCCTTAATAGGCACAATCTTCAAGCAAGATTTATGATTTACAGAGGGATTAGGAATGCCAAACTGTACTTAGTTTTTAAGTTCATCCTAAATGTTCCTTAGAGAGAACTGAAGACCAAGTATCATATTATTTGGTTACAATGCATTTGATATATGTTGCTAGCTTCATAATTCATCATAGTTTCTGTCATTTACACAAGGGACATCTGGTGACTTTTTACTTCTTATTTTATTCTGATATATTATACTGTAAAATCAGTGCTTTATTTAAGGAAAATGGGAAAAAAAGTGTATGTTAAGGCTCATTCTCATAGAATTCCATTCCACAGACAGTACCCAGTCATCACTTTTACAATAGGCTTCATAGCAGAGAGGAATGAGTGAAGTTCTATGAAACCCCAATCTCTATTGGATGTCAGTAACACTGTCAATGAACTAGATTATACCTGACAACTTACACTTTGATTGAAAGCATAACTCCCGCTTTCCCATTAGTAAAAACTTATGAAATAAGTGAAGGAATCATTAGAAAGAAATAGATAACTGAACAATTAAAATGAGCCCAAAAATGTATATATCTTTTGAATGCCACTTAGAGAGCAAAATAAGATTTCTGATTTCAGTGTACAATGTTAGTGCCCAGAATCTTTTTTAAGTTCATACCACTTCTATTTTATTCTATTTTTCCCTCAGTACAAAAGTACCACTAATACTCAGAAAAACACAAAGAAAAAAGTACTCATAATTACTCTATTTACATATACTTGGTGTTCACATTTTGATATATGATCTACAAGGTTATATTTTTTCCATGTATTTGAATATGCTTTTAAAAATTACATACTATAGCAACTGTTTTGCATATCACATGCAATTAAATCTTCCTCAATATTTTAATGGCTGCGTATCATACATCATATGAAGTGTTCCATTTTACTCAACCTATTTAGATGGTTCCCAATTTTTCCTTACTGCAGTAAACATCCTTGCATATACTTCTTTCCATATATATGGAATTTCATTTTAAAGAGAGATGCTAACCGAGAACTAGATCATGAAAACTATAATTCTCTCATTCTCACTATGTTCAAATAAAAGAATATAATTAAAATTATGCATATCATTTCCACCTCTCCCATCAGGTTTTTGATGGTAACTGATAATTAGCAACGGCATTAACAGTGATCTCATTTACACTAATTAACAAAATCCAATAAGGTTGAAATTTATTGTGCTGTTCAGTGAATCATAATCTGCCAGCTGTTACTACCAAGGCAGGCATTTGTGCCTGGCTGTTAACAGATTTTCTGGAAAAGCATTTTGCTGAAATAATGAATTTATTCTTAGGAGAAAATATTATAAGAAAAACCTAACTAAATTTCCCTATTGAGAAAAGTTCAGGCTGATTTTACCTTGGGGTTTCCCAATAAAAAAAATTCCCAATAAAAAAGGAAATTCCTTCAATTAATAAATTTGTATTATAGGAAAACAGTACACTTTGGAGAACATCCATTTTGAGATAGATTATACAGGAGGAAACTATCTTAGCCAAGCATTTCCTCTGGTGACACTGGCCAGAGAAAGACATCATTGCTGAGTGGACACTGAATCCATTTGGCCCATATCATGCTCTTTAATTTCCCGTCTCATCATCAATCTAGACTATCCATTTTCAACATGCCAGATCTTATCTTTTTACTTATATTTACAATAGAAGGACCAATGTTCAATTGTGTTCATCATCAGTACAAGAATAACAAGGAAAGAAGCAGTGAATCTCCATTGTGATTAGAGTAATTTCTTAGAATTATTACTTATTCTTGAAAAACAAAGACAAAACATAGTTTGAGTTTAGCTTATTCTCATGTCAATCGTGAATGCCAGGTAAATTTAATAATCACAAAAATGTGTCAAGAATATAGGCAAATCTTAATCTAGACTGCTTCAGTTAGATGACATCCCTTAACCCCAATAGAACTTCAATGTGATTAAAATAGCTTTGTTGTTCATTTGTGTTATTTTTAATAAACAAGCACATTTTAATTTCATTTTTAAAAAATTTCTACTATTGAATAACCAAATTTGATATAGTTTTTCAATACTAAGATCAATACAAAGGTAACATTTTTCTACCAGAAAGACGGTCACTGCAGTCACGTAGGCAAGGGCAATAACATTTCCTACATCCCTGAGCAGGCATACATATCAGAAAACTCTAAGAACTATGGTAATTATAGCTATTAGTGTAAATAGGTATTTTTCATTTATTAGTCCTTTCTAGTTTCAATAAATATTATATAAACATGGTACAAAATGTAGAAGGTACAAATAAGTGTGCAAAGAAAAAGAGTAAATCTTATTCTTTTTAAATACAGTCATGCATTGCTTAACAATGGGGATACATTCTGAGAAATGCATGATTAGGCAATTTTCTCATTGTACAAACATCATGGAGTGTACTTACATAAACCTAGATGGTACACCCTACTATACACCTAGGCTATATGGTATAACCTATTGCTCCTAGCTTACAAACCTGTACAGCAAGTCACTGTACTGAATACCACAGGCAATTGCAACACAAAGGTAGGTATTTTTGTATTTAAACATTTCCTTTTTTTAATTATTTCAAAATATTATGGGGGTGCAAATGTTCTTGGTTGGATCATGGATCACTTTTGTTCTGCTTCAGTCAGGGTTATCAGCATACCCATCACACACACAGTGTTCATGGCACCCATTAAATAGGTTTTCGCCCATCTCCTCTTCTCCCCTCCCCTCTGCTTGATTTCCACTAAGTTTAACTTTCCTCTGTGCAACATGTGTGCTCATCATGGGTTAGTTCCAATTAAATAGCAAATACATGTGGTGTTTGTTTTTCCATTCTTTAGATACTTCAGTTAGGAGAATGGTCTCCAGTTTCATCCAAATTGTTGCAAAAGGCCTTAATTCATCCTTCTTAATAGCTGAGTAGTAATCCATACATATACCAAATTTTGTTAATCCACTCATGAATTGATGGGCATTTGGGTTGATTCCACATCTTTGCAATTGTGAATTGTGCTATAATAAACATTCGAGTGCAGGTGTCTTTTTGATAAAATGACTTGTTTTTATTTGGGTAAATACCCAGTAGTGGCAGTGCTGGATCAAATGGTAGGTCTACTTTTAGTTCTCTGAGGAATCTCCATACTGTGTTCCATAGAGGTTGTAATAATTTGCAGTCCCACCAACAGTGTATAAGTGTTCCTTTCTCTCTGCATCCACACCAGCATCTGTTGTTTTTGGACTTTTTAATAAAAGGCATTCTAACTGGCGTAAGGTGATATCTCATTGTGGTTTTAAGTTGCATTTCCCAGATGATTAGTGACATTGAGTATTTTTTCATATGTCTATTGACCATTTGTCTATCTTCTTTTGAAAAGCTTCTGTTAATGTCACTTTTTTAATGGGGTTGTTTGGTTTTTTCTTGCTGATCTGCTTGAGTTCTTTGTAGATTCTGGTTATTAGCCTTTTATCGGATGCATAGTACGAAAATATTTTCTCCAATTCTGTAGGTTGTCTATATGCTCTATTGGTTATTTCCTTAGCTGTGAAGAAGCTTTCTAATTTAATCAAGTCCCATTTTTCTTTTTTAATTTTGTTGTTGCTGTGATTGCCATTGGGGTCTTCTTCACAAATTCTTTGACTAGGCCAATATCTAGAAGAGTTTGTCCAATATATTCTTCCAGAATTCTTGTGGTTTCATGCCTTACACTTAAGTCTTTTATCCATCTTTAATTAATTTTTGAGAGTGGTGAGAGATATGGATCCTATTTCACTCTTCTGCATGTGGCTATCCAATTCTCCCAGCACCATTTATCGACTAGGGATTCTTTTCCCCAGTGTATATTGCTGTCTACTTTGTCACAGATCAGTTGCCTGTATGTGAATGGTTTTACATCTGGGTTCTCTGTTTTGTTCCACTGGTCCATGTCTCTATTTTTGTGCCAATACCACGCTGTTTTGGTTACTATCACTTTGTAGTATAGTTTGAAGTCTGGTAATATGATACATTCAGATTTGTTCTTTTTGCTTAAGATTGCTTTGGCTATTCGGGCTCTTTTCTGGTTCCAAATGAAGCATAGAATTATTTTTTCTAGATCTGTGAAATATGATTTTGGTATTTTGATAGTGATTGCATTGAATCTGTAAATCACTCAGGGTAGTATGGACATATTAACAATGTTGATTCTACCAATCCATGAGCACGACATGTTTTTCCATTTGTTTGTGTCATCTTCTATTTCTTTCCTCAGTGTTTCATAGTTGTCTGTGTAGAGATCTTTCACCTCCATGGTTAAGTATATTCCTAGGTATTTTACTTTCTTTTTAGCTATTGTAAATGGTATTGAGTCTTTGATTTGACTCTCAGCTTGACTGTTATTAGTGTATAGGAATGCTACTGATTTGTGTACATTGATTTTGTAACCTGAGATTTTGCTGAATTTATTAATCAATTCCAGGAGTCTCTTGGTGGAGTCTTCGGGGTTTCCTAAATATGAGATCATATCATCAGCAAAAAGCGATAGTTTGACCTCCTCTTTCCCAATATGCATACCCTTTATTTCTTTCTCTTGTATGATTGCTCTGGCTAGGACTTCCAGCACTATGTTGAATAGAAGTAGTGACAGTGGGCACCCTTGTCTTGTTCCAGTTTTTAGTGGGAATGCTTTCAACATTTCCCCATTCAGTATGATGTTGGATGTGGGTTTGTCATATATGGTTTTTATAATTTTGAGATATGGTCCTTCTGTGCCTAGTTTGTTGAGGGTTTTTATCCTGAAAGGGTGCTGAATTTTGTCGAATGCTTTTTCCACATCTATTGAGATGATCATATGTTCTTTGTTTTTGCTTCTGTTTATGTGGTGAATCACATTTATTAATTTAGGTATGTTGAACCATCCTTGCATCCCTAGAATGAAGTCCACTTGTTCATGGTGGATTATTATTATTTTTTTTGATGTGCTGTTGAATTTGGTTTGCTAGTATTTTATCAAGGGTTTTTGCATCTATATTCATAAGGGATATTGGTCTGTAGTTTTCTTTTTTTGTTTTGTCCTTTCCTCGCTTTGGTATTAAGGTGATACTGGATTTATAGAATGAGTTGAGGAGGATTCCCTCCTTCTTGATGTCATGGAATAATTTCTGCACTATGGGTACCAGCTCTTCTTTGTAGGTCTGATAAAATTAGGCTGTGAATCCATCCGGTCTGGTGCATTTTTTTTGTTGGAAGTTTTTTGTTACTGCTTCAACCTCGTTACTCATTATTGGCCTGTTCAGGAGTTCTATTTCTCCCTGGCTGAGTCATGTGAGGTTGTGTGTTTCCAGGAATTTGTCCATTTCCTCTATGTTTTTGAGTTTATGTGCACAGAGATTTTCATATTAGTCACAGATGATATTTTGTATTTCTGTGGTATCAGTTGTAATATCTCCTTTTTAATTTCTGATTGAGCTTATTTGGGTCCTTTTTCTTCTATTCCTGGTTAATCTAGCAAGAGGTCAATCAATTTTGTTTACCTTTTCAAAGATCCAAATTTTTGTTTCACTGATCCTTTGTATTTTTTGTTTTGTTTTATTTTCCATTTCATTTAGTTCTGCTCTTACCTTAGTTCTTTCTTTTCTTTTCCTGGCTTTGGGTTTGGGTTGCTCTTTCTCTTCTAGTTCCTGAAGACATGTCATTAGATTGTTGACTTGTGATCTTTCTGTCTTTTTGATGTAGGCATTTAAGGCTATGAATTTTCCCCTTAGGACTGCTTTCACTGAATCCCATATATTTTGATAGTTTATGTCTCCTTTGTCATTCCATTCAAGGAATCTTTTGATTTTTATCTTAATTTCATTATTGACCCAATAATTGTTCAGCAGAATGTTGTTTAATTTCCATGACTTTGTGTAGAATTAAGTGTTTCTCTTGCAGTTGATTTCTAGCTTTAATCTACCATGGTCTGAGAGGATACATGATATGATTTCCACTTTTTTGAATTTGTTGCGATATGTTTGTGGCCTAAGATATGATCAATATTGGAGAATGTTCCATGTGCTGATGAAAAGAATATATATTCAGTAGTTTTTGTGTAAAATGTTCTATAAATGTCTGTTAGGCCCATTTGTTATAGAGTCCTGTTTAAGTCCAGTATTTCTTTATTTATTTTCTGCTTGGATTATCTGTCTAGTTCTGTCAGTGGGGTGTTTAAGTCCCCAGCAATTACAATGCTGATGCTTATCTCTTTTCTTATCTCTTTCCCCACTCAGAGTGACAGATCTGCAAACAACATTTAGAATTAGAAGGAAAATTTGAAGCTTTGCAGTACTGGGGCTGAACTGTGGATGCTTTGCCATTAGGGTTCTCTGAAATTCTCCATGGGGATAGGGCCCCATACCAAAGGGGATCTTGGGGAAATGCAGCCTACATTTATCTGGATGGGAATGCTAGCAGTAAAGAGCAGAGTAAGTTTAGGGATTAATGATGGAGAGGACCCAAGAAGGCAGATAGCATAAAGTATTGGAGAAATGGCCACAGGAGAAGAGCCTATTTTTAGTACTTTGCAGAAACAACAAAAGATGGAACCCCACAAATGTGAAGCTGGCAAGGTTATCCTGACCCACCTCGATCCCTCGAACAATAGGAACTTCTTCCTAAAAGTACAGGAAAATCACTTTTACTTTCCTACAAGCAACATAAAAGGCCTGCAGCCAAAACCCATTCAAAGATGCTGTAAGAAAAATGGGGTCAAAAATATGAATAACATTCTATAGAAGAGGAAGATACACCTAATGAATATGGCCATGAAAGAGAGAAAAATATATAATCTACTTTCTCAAAGCATGCCATAACAAATTAAGAAAACAATAGAATCTATGTAGGAAAAGCAATGTATATCAAAATTAGAGTATATCCATACTGAGATGTCTAAAGAACAAGAGAACATAAAAAGAGAGCTGAGTGTGCTCAGAAAATATTTTGAAATTTAAAAAAAAGTTATTTCAAAAATTAAGCCTAAACTAAAAGGAACATAAAAACACAGAAATTACTGTAAGAAAATGAGAGGATAGAAAAAATTTTTGAAAAAATATATCATGCAGAAATGAAGAAAGAGATAAAAAGGATTCCAGAGAAAGTGAGAGAAATAAAAGACAAAGAATAATTAATGTACATATAATTGGAGTCTCAAAGAAAAAAACTAAAGCTATATGTCAGAAAAAGTACTTAAGAATATAATCAAAGAAAATATTTCAGGTAATAAAAGACTTGAAATTATATTTTAAAAAGGCATACTGTGCATCTGGGAGAACTAACTCTGAATGCTCAACATCAAGAAACATTCTAGGGGAACACTTGAAATATTTTTTAAAAATTTCTCTTAGCATTCAGACAAAGTCCCTTAAAAGAAAAACATAATCTATTGGGCATAAGACTTTTGACAACAATGCTTCATGCCAGATGACAATGGAATAATATTTTAAGATACTTAAGGGAAGAAAATGTGAGCCTTGGATTTTATTTCCACTTAACTAAACTTTAAATATAATAGTCACAGAAAAGCTATTATAAAAATGAAAGAATTTGGACATATTGTTTCCACAAGTACTACCCAATGAATCTATAGCAAAAAAGGCTCAATCCACCAAGAAATGATTGTAGGAGTTTTGACACAATAATAATCATTGAAAAATTCTAAAACATGGAAATAAAAAAGACATAATGTAAATAATGATAGATATAATACAACTATAAAAATAGGCAGAGGGTATATAGAAAGTAAGATATACTTCCTTTTAGGTGTTAACTGAAAATAAAGAATATTATATCAAAATATAAGCCAGGGGAGATAATAAAGGGTGGGATAGTATCTAATTTCAATATGACCCTAGTACAGAACTAAATAGATACTACATTTTAAAATGATAAAGAGAGAAAGAAAGCATTAAATGTATTACATTCAGTTGTTGTATGAAGTTAACCCATTGGAACAAAAACAAATATTTCCAATTACAAAAAAAAAAAATTTTTTTTTGAGAGGCAGTGAGAAAATGAAGACAAAATAAATCACTATCTATAATGCTCATTCCACCCCAGGAAAAAATATTGAAATGATCTGACAATGCAACAAAAAGCCCCTGATCCATCCTTCTCAATTCCTCTCTATCCTTAAAGTACCAACACAAATGCTGCTTCCTTCCCTAGATCATCTCAATTAGAAAAAATATCTTCCAAATATGAACACTTGTTATGTATAATATCACTCTGCTTAGTTCAATAGATTTCTAATGCTGCAATCTTACCTTCCCTTCTAAATTAAAAGCTCCCTATGGGTAGGAATTTTCTAGTATTTGAACTCACACTGAGCCAAGCATCATGCTTTTGCACATAGAAGGTTTGTAAGAAACCTATGCTGAATTAATTTGTGAATAAAAGAGAGATTACATCTCAACTCTGAAACAATGTAAAGCAGCTAAGGTTATATAGTAGATATAGAACTTTTCAGAGACGGGCCACAGAATTTAGAAAATCAAAAGGTTCTATAGTAAGACTCTTACCTCTTATATTAAGAGAACCTGATCTAATTAAGGAGATACTGAGAGTGAGTAAAAGTAAGCACACAATAACCAGACTATAACAGTAAAAATCTCATGAACATATAAAATCTTAAGTGCTGTGTGTCCCAAACCCTCACAGGCTGTCGATGCTCTCTGCAGAATCCAGCAGCGCTGGTCACCTTGAGCAGGCTTCCAATACAACAGAGAACTCAGCTCTGGAGGTAGCTCATTCCTTACTTAGTCTACTATTCTCTTCTCCTATTGAGGAGATATCTGCCATTTTCAAATTCCAGTATTCCTATTCTCCCCAGAAGCCATTAGGAGAGAAAACATTCCCTCTTCTCAAGTCAGTTCTTCAGGATTTGAAGAACTGACTGTCATGCACACCAAAAAATTTCTGGGCCAAACTTCCAGGCTTCTCTGGTAACTCTCCTATCACTGTTCTCTATTTCTAAATTTCACTCCCAAAATGAGGTACCCAGGATTGAATGTCATCAACATGGACGTGAAGCTGATTCATACATGCAAACATGTTCCATCAGAATTTGACACAAAGCCAAATTCCACAGCTCTGACTTATGCCTCAACAAGGATACCCAATCTAGATTTACCCCAATATGTCACCAAGAAATACTTACTTTACCCCGATCAATGCTAAGAAAAAAGCATTGCAGGCATTTTCGCAGAACACAATATAATTGTTATATAAATCTATAGGTTAGACTCTGCCCTAACAGGAAAATGTCACAATTGGTAAGACCAAGAGCTACCTTGAAATTTAAAGACATTTACACAAAGTATAAAATTATATTTATAGGACATGATTTATACTTCATAGCTAGAGAAAAAAAAATCACACCCAGTATCTTGTTTTTTTAAGGTTTTTATAAATCATTTTATTGTCTTCATCTTATCAGACACACTCCAAATAACACAGTGACTCATTGGCCAAAGAAAATCAGTTTATAAATATAAATAATAGAAATTTATTTCTATGAATTATTTTTGTTTCCTCATAATCATTTAAATTTGTATTATGGATTTTTGCCACCACCCTCTCATACATATAGTGTTGCAAAATTGGAAGAAATTTACTCTAATATAGCAAACATATCCCAAAGCAAAACCTATAGTTTTCTTGACCTTAATGAGCCAATTTATATACAGTCATATCTCTGTCTAAAATTGGCTTAGGTCCCTGATGCCTATCTTTTTCATTATAAATGTTCCAACTTGTCAAAATAATTCAGCATTGCTCAGTTCTTTGAGGCTTGGCTGTACTAGTGAACAAGTAAGGTCACAGCACAGTTCTTCCAGAATGGTAATTAATAAGAAATAGCATTTACATAGGACTTTATATCTTCAAAGGACTTTACAAACACTAATTAACCCATACACTAACGCTTTTAAAGGACGTAAGCAGGAATTAGCATTTGTTTTATGAATGGAACACAGACTTGCAATACAGCTGTGATTATGCATGGTCTAAAGGGGTCACTAACAAGTAATATAATGCCTTTCCCATTTAAGATGATTCTAGAGCAAGTTTTCTCAACCTCAGTACTATCAGCATTTTACTCTGGATACTTACTTGTTGTGGGGGGCTGTCCTGTTCACTGTAAGATATTTAACAGTGTTCCTTGTCTCTGCTCACTAGATACTAGCAGTACCACTCCAGTCTTGACAATTAAAAAGCATCCAGATATTACCATCTGGAGGGGGCAAAAAATCATCCCCAGTTGTGAACCATCGTCTAGAACTGTGGTCCCCAACCTTTTTGGCACCAAGGACCATTTTCAAGGAAGACAATATTTCCATGGACCAGGGAGGCAGGGGATGGTTTCAGGATGATTCGAGCTCATTACATTTATTGTGCACTTTATTTCTATTATTACATATGTAATGAAATAATTATACAACTCACCTTGGGTTGGGGACCCCTGGTCTAGAAGAAAGGACAAAAAAGATTGATAATGCCTGTCATAAGGTTTTCCCTTACAAATACATTTCTTTTCTCCCATTCACCTTCTTTTATTACTGTACATCACAGCACCTCTGCACCTATCATTTTTCCTTCTCACACCATGTACAGCATTCCAAGCATCATTTAATGCATACACATGCACATACATTTAGTCCTCAAAACAACTCTATAAAACAGATACCACTATTATCCTACTTTATAGAAGAGGAAACTAAGGCATGGAAAAGTTGCATAACTTGCCCAAGTACAAAAGCCAGATTTCAAACCCAGGCTCATTATTTCCAGAGTCATGTAAGATTTTTTCCCAAGCAGAGAGGTTTTCACCAGTGGACATGTTTAATTTCATTACCAATAAAAAAAGGAAAGTTTCAAAAAGAAATGGGGTGAGGCAAGACTGTGTAGGTGTACTCTCATGATGTTTATGAAATAGTTAATAAACACAAGACACACTGAAGCATGAGAGACTCATATAGAGTTCATAACCTCAAAGAGCTAAACCAAAGATGATAGTAGATAAATATATTACAAGGCAGAAAGTTATAAGGAACACAAAATATTTCTAAATTCAGGGGTGGTAGGGAAAAGGACTAGGGTATCATGACTAGGTTATTGGGGTAGTTTTTGTGATTAAAAATGGCATATGATCTATGACTAGAGGTGGATAAAGTTTGGAAGTTTGAGGATTGTCACGGCATGTGCTCAGAGAGGGCAGTTCAGATAAAGGAAACAGGATATTCATGGAATTTGAAAGGGGAAAGCGTAGTAAGTCAGTTTGGCTGGACTTGGCTAAACAGAGAAAAGAATAAAAAATTAGTTTGAGGTCAGGTTATAAATGAATTACAATCAATTTGGATTTCTTCCAGTAGGCCTTACAGAGCAAATAAAGAAGGAGGAAAAGGAAGTATTTTAGTGGCTCTTACGCACTAAACACTGCTGAGCATCTTGACAAACAGTATCTTATTTAATCATTGAAGGGCTTCAGCAAGATGAGAGCATGATGAGAAGTGTGTTAGTTATCAATTGCTGTGTTCTCATCTGGAAGCTCCACTGGAAAAGCATCTGCTTCCCTACTCTCATGGTTGTTGGCAACTTTCTGTTTCTTGCAGCCATAGGATCCATGACAGCTTGCTTCTATAAAAATAAACAAGGAGAACGCAGCGGGGTGGGGGCGGAGGGGAGAGTGGCAGGGAGACTGCTAAGTCTGCTAGTAAGATTGAGACTTATATAATGTAATGTAATCATGGGAGTGACATTCCATCACCTCATTATTTTCTATTGATAGGAAGAAAAGCACAAGTCATGCCCATAACCAAATGGAGGGGATTCTACAAGATTGTGAACACCAGGAGCAGGGATCATGGGAACCACCTTAAAATCTGCCCACCACCGTCTGTCTTCTGACCCCCAAGGATACACTCCCTCCCAAGAGTCCCAAGAGTCTTTTCTCATTACAGTATCAGTAAAATACAAAACTCATCATCTAAACCAGGTTCAGGTTCCTGGTGTAAACTGTTAAATACAGCTCTCCATCTATGGACCTAACACTGGAGAGAATTTATCTGCTCCTGACACACCCAACATGCAATGGTGGGACAGACATGTGATGATAGCTGCAGACATCTCCCTTTGAAAGAGAGGGGAATTGGAAGGTAAAAAAAGTCTCTTGTCCTGAAATATAGCCCAGCAAATGTTCAGCATTCCTTGACAGCTTTCAATGCTTGGGAATTCTCTCTATGGCTCTTGGTTCCGCCCTTTGGACTCATGGTTCTGCCCTCAGAGTCATCCTTCTTTTTTCAGGAAAGAAAGCAAATGTATGAAGCTGAGTAGCTTTCTGAGATTGCTTCCTGCCACTAGATTTTGGTGGTCCCTCAGCCTCCTTTCATTTTATATTTTTCCTGTTCCTGTCAGTCCAAGCTGGCAATATTTCTGCTGAAATAATTTTCTCAAGTGCCTCGTGGGACTCCTGAGTATTTCAATGGAGTTCACTCCATTGAAACAAAAGCCACACAACAGATCTTTGCAATGTAACTGTTCCTCTACTTCATCCTCCTGCTGAGATGGCCTAGGGACAACATACTTAACCTTCTTACAGTCTCTACAGGTTGATTGAGAGGATCTGAAAGGACCCTTTGAGAAATTAAATAATCTGATCTTTAGGTGTATCTGAGGTTACAGCAAAGTTTGCATAATCATATCTTAGGCTTTTTCTGCATTCTACACTTTTTGGAAGCAATTTCTTAATTTCAGCAGCTTTTGCTTTCTGAAGATGCTGAGAATTTTCAAAATCATCAACTTGTGGTTCTTTCTTGTTTAGTGGACAAAACCAGATTTGTTTAACTCCTTCCACATTTTACTTTAAGCAACAAGAAACCAGATGGCATCATCAACACTTTGCTTGGAAATCTCTTTAGCTATATAACCAAGTTCATCACCTACAAGTTCTGCTTTTTACATAATTACTGGAGACAATTTCCCTAAGTTTTTTTACCACTAAATAACAATGATGCCTTTCCCCTCAGTTGATAATATAGTCCCCATTTATTTCTGAGATCTCATTGGTGATGGCCCTAAAATCCGTATTTCTACTGTCTACTCTGGGATTTAAGCTTCTTCTATCATGTTCTTCAGATTTCTTCCAGACTTTGCCCACTACCCATTTCCAAAGTCACTTTTTACGTATTTGGCTAGAAGCACCCCACTTCTGGAACTAAAACTGTGTGGTGGTATTCTATTGCTTCTTTTTCATCTGAAGGATAAACCGGAGAACTGTCACTTCCCTGCTTTCATGGTTGCTGCTAGAACTCGGTCCCTCGAGGCTGTGAGATCCATTATATCCCGCTTCTTCAAAGCCAATATGAGGACAGAGAGAGACTATTCCCAGCTGAGTCCCCAGACATAATGGAACCAAGACATTCCTGCTATGTCCAGTCTGAATACCTGACCACAATTAAATTGGCTGTTTTATACCACCACTTAGTTTTGTGTTGACTTGCTATGCAAAAATAGTAACTCTATTCATAATATATAAGTCTAATTTTGTTTTTTTAATAAGTAAATTCAGTTTAGTTCTCATTAAATAAATTATAAAGGTAGCCATGATTTGTTGGCAGAAATTTAAAAATAGCATACTAGATCCTATTTGGGAACCTATTGTATATTAAAATATTTGCTAAAAATTTACTATTTGTTTCATCATGAATAATATATTTAAAAATACTTTAATTTGATTTTTAAATTTTGAAAATTGTACTTCATAAAAAACCAAGTGGTCATGATTTTTCTCTAAGTGCTAGAGAAAGAGAATGTTTGGAGTTTTTTACAGGCACAACTCTACAAAGAAATACTCTGGGGTTATAACAAGTGTTCTATTACTAATAAATAAAAGACAAATTGGATATAATTATCAATATAGTTTCTCTTTTGTTCAACATTGTTTTTAGAACTGTTAGAAAAAAAACTTGATATGATATATGGGAATTTTGATCAGGTGAATACAAGTTATTAATTTGGTAACAATCATTTTGATAAGTATTTATAATATTATTATGTATATGCTTTTCATTAATTTGCTTTATCTTAGTTAACATACCTTGTTTTTTATTCTTTTATTACAGATATATTATGGGACAAATTAAGTTACATATAACTAAAAATAAAAAAAATTCAAAACTGAATAATTGCCCTAGCCTCCATGTCAGGAAGGGGTGTTCAGTTGAGTGATCACATGATTCAGTAAATGAGTCACAAGGCCCACTTGTCAGACTCAACTAGTACAAGAGCTTACTTAATTTCCACTCAGAGGCTTTCAAATTTCTCCATCTTAAATGAAACATTAGTTATCTTATTTATCAATTCACATAAGAAGCCAAAGATATTAAAACAATTATTAACTTTAGATGGAAACATCTTTGTAAACCTTGAGGTCCCCAAACTACTGGTTGAAAAATGATGCTCTACCCCTAAAGCGAGCACATTCTAGATTGCCTGTTGTCACTTAAGACTAAATTACATGACTCCCAGCACCATCTACAGCTATTAACAATACCAACATTCCAGCAGAAATGAAATATTTTACAGAATGAAATGCAGAAAAACATTAGCAAAATGACTTCAACTTATCTTTTGGGGTTTTAGTCTCAGAAACCCCCCAAATTCTTGCTCTAATAATTGTAAGAGCCATAAGGAAAAGAATGTACCTTACTCACTTAAATTATATAAAGCATGAATTTATGGAATGCATAGTACTGAATGATATTTTTGCACTTAAATATTATACTATGATATATTTTTTTTAAGAATTTGAAAACCTGTATTATTCACTGAATTAAACTTCCTTTTATTTCTTGAAAAGGTACACCTTAAATTTAACAGTGGCTGCCAGGTATATATTTCTTAATCAGCAAGTAGGAAAATCCAAGGAACAGTAGTGTTCTTCATTAGGACTATTAGGAGCTTTGGCCATTTTATCATCATTAATTCAAACAGAGCAACAAAATTTCAAGTAGATTCTCAAGAATTCATGAATTTTGGTTCATTTATATATCACATAATGGAAAGCATACTAACACTGATATAAAAACAACACTTACTATTATTTAAGTAACAACCTTCTGCCAGAGTTAGTTATGTTAGGGTTTGGCTTTTAATCACTATGTATCCTACGCTGCTCCTCAATTTCTATACAAAATCTCTCCATAGGAAAGGGCTTAGAGAAGGCAATCTGATTGGAAGCACGTTAGTATAGTGGGGAAAATGGCACGATGATTTTTATCTTAAGGTACATTTTTAGGTAGTACTGTATTCATACATATATTAATGTCATGGATTAATAAAAGTGTCAAATCAATGAAAGATACCTTTATTTACAGGAGGTAAAGAATCTCATATTTCCAAAGTAAAGGTTAATGGAAATGAAAGGCCACACCTTGGAAAGGCCATTTTCCACTGCTGGATCCACACGTGGTGATTCCCCCCCTCTGGATCTCTCCACTGCTGGATCCACACGTGGTGATTCCCCCCCCGGATCTCTCCACTGCTGGATCCATACGTGGTGATTCCCACCCTCTAGATCTATCCACTGCTGGATCCATACGTGGTGATTCCCCCCCTCTGGATCTCTCCACTGCTGGATCCATACGTGGTGATTCCCCCCCCCTCTGGATCTCTCCACCAGCTGCCCACTCAGGCCCATCCACCAACCATATCGCTGATACCAGTTGCAAGATCGCATTATGAAAATAAAAGGTGCTCTGGCATTACTCCAGTCCTGGTAATGGCTCTGACATACCAAATGTGTAAGTTGAAAGGACCTAAGAGACTCAAAGAATGAGATGTCCTCTTTGGTCGTTCAGGAGGAAACAGGATCTCTATGTCATACTATAATAAATGACCAAGGACCAGGAGGTTATGTGGCCTTTCAAAGGGTCAGATCTAGAGAAGAGTGACGTCAGCAAGAAGGCAGCTGAAGATGTCCCAGCCCTCTTATCACCCCAACACTGACTTAACGATACACAGACCAAACTACCTTTAATATTTTATGTAGTTTAATATGTTTTGTAGTCAAACACATCAATTACTTCTGTGGGTTTAGGTTTCCAATAACACACAGATCTTTTTTCTTTATATCTAATTCCTGAGTTCTTTCAGCTTATTTCTGAGTTTTTCTAATCCTAAAATGTTATTCTCTCACAAAATCTTGTATTTTTTTTTAATCTTATAGCTTGTTCTGAAATCCTATCAGGTTACAGTTACAGATTACAGTTTTATTCTGCTTAAGGGGCATTTCTTGTATGATTTCATTCTCTGTGGACATGTTATTCTTCCAATTATTCTTTTATTCATATTTTTATATATTTAGCCCAAATACTTTCTGGTTGCTCATATTTAGGTGAACTCAGCTTCTCTGAATGTTTAGAAGAAAACGTAGTTAACTGTATCTTTTCTAATTTCACAGAACTCCCACTTTTGTTGCTTTTCAAAACTGTGGTGATTTGCTTTCTGAAAATTTTGACTGTTTCCCTGCCTATCCTTAAGTGCACCTTCTATATCGTTTGTCTCTATAGTCTCTATTTTGCTCACTTTGTATCCTACTCCCAGAAGTTTATCTTCAGTATGAGGTCCTGCCCTGGAAAGCATTGACGGTGGCTGGGTCTGAGAATGCACAGGTGCTAGGCTGTGCCAGCCCCTGCAGATTCACCTAGGGCTCTTCTCCCTCACTTGCTACCAGATTGGACAAAGCTGGTTTCGGTTTCAGTTGCTGCTCTGCCTTACCCACTGTGCTTTCCAATAAGCACCTGCTGAATACGGAGTTTCTGTTTTTCTCAGGTCCCTCTGAGACCTACACAATCCCTCCACACAAATACTAATACCATGCAAGTCTTATAGCTTACCTGTTTGTTCTCACCTATTTGTATGTTTGGCTTTTGGGGGAAACATTATCACTTAGTCCTGTTATAAATGTTGTCCATGGGTTTTTGGTTGCTATTTCGTTCTGTTTAGTTTTTATATGGGAACTTGTAGAGATTCAAAAACTGTGGGGCCACTGCCACCATCATTGTAAAATCCCAAAAGCTACTTGCATTTTTTGAAGCATTATCACATTTAAGAAGTCTCCTATTTATTTTACTTAGTTTTGTTTTTATCTCTTTCAGAAAGAATGCTGTTGAATTTCATAACAATTTCTTATCTGCTGCCTTTAATCTATTAATACAGTTATTACCATAATATATATATATATTTAATATTGGATCATATTCACATTTCTTAAATTAAACATTACTTGGAAATATTTTACTGCTTTGCTTCTTGCAATATTAATTAAAAAGTACATTATTGGGATGTTTTGTCTCTATGTAACTATGTAATCAATAGTTATTTTTAATATTTAAGTAATTTATTGAAATACAATTTACACAGAGTAAATGAGCAAATCATAGGTTTAAGAGCTTAGACAAATGCACGCATCTGTGTAAACAACATGCCAATCACAATAAATTTCCACCACTCCAGAAAGCTCCCTTTGCTCCTTTCCAGTTAATCCCTCTTTGCAGAGCCAAGTCTGTTCTGACGTCTATCACCATAGATTAGTTTTGTTGGCTCCTGACCTTCCTATAAATGGAATCATACAATATTTATGCTCATTGGTATCCTGCTTGTCACTCAGTGGTGGGAATCCACACACAGATTTGTGTGCATCAGTTGTTATTCTTTTATTGTTGTTGAGTAGCGTTCCATTGTATAAATATACCATAATTTATTTATCCATTCTTCTGTTGGTAGGCAAATGGATTGTTTCCAGTCTGGGGCTACTATGAATAAAGCTTCTTCAAACATTCTTGTACCAATCATTCTGTAGACAGCTCTTCCTATCTCTTGTGCAGATACCTAGGAGTAGATTTGCTGAGTCACAGAGTAGATGTATAACTTTAAAGGTTAACATTTTTTCAAAATGGCACCACCGTTTTACGTTCCCACTAGCAATGTATGAAAGTTCAGATTGCTCCAAATTCTATGCTATTTTTGTTAGGTGGTAATATCAATATTCTTAAACCCTAAGAAATGATTTGTTTTTTCTATGCTCCAAAACATTTCAAATATTAAAAGATGCATCTGTTCTTTCAAAGGCAACCTCCCCATGATATCTGTTACTCAGGAGTCAACGGGGTTTATTTGGTTAATCTAGATTACTGATTGCGTGGATTCTCTTCTTCCATTAATGTTCCAAGTACATCATTTCAGAATATGATTATCTTTTCTTCTTGGTGAAAGCTGTGTAAGTATTTGCACTCCCTTAATAGAATTCCCAACAAGCTCTTACAATTTATGGGGTGTAGTGACAGAGAGTTCAAAGACTTTATTAGAAAATCATATATATAATTTTAAGAGTGAAAAGCCAGGAAATGAAACTAGAAGTTTAGACAATTCTGAGAAATGATTGCATGTGAAAAGAAACATCAGCAACATAATATAGGGTTGTTGAAATGCTGAGGGAAACACTCTCTAAGATAAGAATCATTACTTATTCTCTTTCCCTTTTTACCCACTAAAATGTAAACTCAATGAAGGCAGGAATTTCTTCCCACTTTTATTACTGCTGTTTGACCAGGAACTAGAACAGAGCTTAGAATTCAGGAGGCACTCATATTTGTGAATGATTTAATAACAAAAAGCAAAGGGGAAATCAATCAGTAAGTAATGGGTTAGAAGGTAACTGTTGGAGGTGATGGATAAGTTTATGCTCTGATTGTGGTGGTCTCATAGTTGTATACTTAGCTCCAAACTCATCAAGTTGTATACATTAAATAGGTACAGCTTTTTGTATGCCAATCATACCTTAATAAAGTGGTCTAAAAATAAATAAAATTAAAACTAAAAAAATTAAATTAAAAAAAACCTTAGACAGGAGGCTAAAATATCTTGCTTAAAATTCTTCAATGCACTTATCATGAGCACCAGATACAATCCACAATCTGTGATGTGGCATTTAAGACCTTTCAAAATCTACCCTACCCTATTTACCTCCCTCTCTCCTAAATCTCTTATTTCTCCCTCACCCCTAAATCTTAATATTTCACAAATATTCCCCCAAATTTTCCCCTCTGCCAGGAAAATCCTTCCACACCCTATGCCTGATGAAATTCTACTTCTCTTTCCAGAATCTACTCACTTATTAATCCCTCTGTGTTTAATTAACCCCACTGGAGAGGGTCTGGGTAAGGGTACAGATGAAAGCTGGAGAGCCCTTACTCTGTGCTGGGTGCTACAATTCTGTCCTCAAACATTCTGGTGAGACAGGTGTCATTTCCCTTTGAAAATTCAGAAACTAAGGATCAAAGAGGTTGTGATTGTTCAAAATAACACAGATAATTGGTGGCCAAACTGAAATTAAGCCAGGATGACAAGACTGTAAACCTTGTACTCTTTTCCCTACACCATATGCTTTCTAGTGCAGTCCCTTATTCCTTTAACTAGGGAACATTTATCTTTGTATTCTAATTATCTTTATCTTTCAGTACACTGTGAGTCCCCTGAGGGCAGGGATTGTCTTACTCACCTTTTTACCCAAATGATTATGAAAAAGAATAAGCACTTATCATCCCAGTTGCAAATGAATACTGTAGCTATTTACAGAATAGCTGTAGTGCTGAAAGAATTCTCTATTAGATGTGTTTAAGTTAAACACAACATTATTTCCCCAAAAATCAGGATTCCAAGGGTCCAAAACAACCCTGTTCACTCAGATCCCAGGCAATGCACAAGTATGAAGCAGCTACTCTGGCCATCTGACTTTCAAAGAAAGTGCCGTCAGCCTAAGAAATGAATGAACTCTTTGAGGACAGTTCTAGGTCATCGGAGATACAGAAGGTGAGGGAGTTCTTAATAAATCTGCCATCCTGCATCCTGGCAAGGAGCCATGGACTTGGAGACTAAAAGCAAAGTGTGTTTTTCAGTCTGCTTCAAAATATTTATTCCATAAATATAATAGTTGACCAAGTTTATTCATTCTATTCTATTCTATGCTAATAGTAGTGTGAACTAAAATTAAATAAAGGTCTTACCCCCACCCGGCTGACTGAATGGACCCCCTCCTGACCAAGAGGATATCCTAAAACTAAATTGTCTGCCTCAAGGAGGAGGTCAGATTTGCCTCACCATGCCCCCCTCCCTTCTTGGAGATATCCTTTGTAATTCATTAACAGGCCTAAGGCTATGCAAGACAAACCTGCAGGTCCCCCAATTTACACAGCAAGTATGTCCGGTGACTTGTCTCTTATCTAAAACATTCCAAGCCTTTAGAACCAATTACAAGCCAAGGAGTCTTTAAACCCACCTATAACCTGTAAGCTCCCACTTCGAGATGGCCTACCTTTTCGTGCCAAACCAATGTATGCCTTCCATGTATTGATTTATGACTTTACCTGTAACTCCTATTTCCATAAAATATATAAAACCAAACTGTAACCCAACCACAGCAAGTCCACTTGCTCAAGGCTTCTTGGGTGTGGCTCCGGGTCATGGTCCTCAAATTTGGCTCAGAATAAACCCCTTTAAAATTATTTTACAGAGTTCGGCTTCTTTTCTGTCTACAGTAGGAAATAAAGAGGTAGGAAACACAGTGCCTTGGAAAAAATAAAGCAGAGTAAGAAGACAGGAAGTGCTAGGGGTGCAGGTGGGGTATATATGAGGAGAGACCTGAATGAGGTTCAAAGGAAAAGGAAGCAGGCCAGTGTGGCTAGAACGTGGTAAGCAAAAGGGGTAAGAGGTAGGAAATGAAGTTGGAGTACTAACCAAAGCGAGGTAATGCAGGGCCATGTTGAAGTCTTTGGGTGTTGTAAGTGATGGCAATCCAGTGGTTTTGACCAGGGGAGTAACACAATCTGACTTGCAACCTTAAAAGTAGAAATGTTGTTTTGGAGAACAGAAAGTAGTGAAGCAAGAGCACCAGGAGGAAGGCCATCAAGGAGGCCACTGAAACAACCCAGAAAGAGTACACAGATGGCTATTGGTAAGGGTTGTGAAAGGTCATACTCTGAAACCATTTGGAAGCTCTATCTAACCAGATTTGCTGTGTATTGAAGGTATGAGAATAGATGGAGTCCAGGATGACTTTCTGGTTCTTAGCTTGAGCAGTTGGGTGAATGGATGCATTAGTGGGGAGAGAAATACTGGAAGAAACGTCTGTTTAAAAAATAAAGAGTTCTATTATGAAAAATTTGCAGATGAAATTATGTGATCTAGGATTACTTCAAAATAATCGAGACATGTAAATATGGAAGACTGATCGTTTATAATTGTTGAAATTGGGTGATGTGCACACGCAGGTTCATTGTACTATTCTCTTTTGCATGTTTTAATTTTTCTATAATAAAACTTCTTAGAATAGTTATAGACATATTAAGTTTGAGAGGCCCTTAGACCTCATAATAAACTTAATGTGGAGACATCATATAGATAGATGAACTATAGTTCAGCAAAGAAATCGGTGCTAAAGATATGTGGGACTTATCAGTAAATTTAAAGCTGTGTAACAGGATGAGAATACCTATAGTGTGAATAGAAATAGAAAATAGGTCCAGCACTGAGCAACTGAACTCTACAACATTCAGAAATGAGGAAAATGAGAAGACTTTTAAAAAAAAGCAAACATTTTTGCCAGGATTTATCAACTCATATCAAAAGTCACTGAAAAATACGTAACTTTGAAGCAGTACTTTCACTTCTGGAATGTATCCCAAGAAACTAATAGGACTAGTATACATAGACAATGTAAAAGATTTACTACAATGCTCAATAGGAAAAGAAAAAAAAAGGTAGAGGTGGCATGCTGAAATAACCTAAAATTTGAACAATAATGGGCTAGCTATATACATTACAGGACATTTCAATGGATTATTGCTCAGCAATTAAAAATGGTTAGTTATATTTTAGTGACCTCTAAATATTTTCACAATTCATTAAGTGGGAATAGCTGATTAAATTAAGCATTATAGTTTACATTATGCACATTTGTTACACTAAGTATTTATTTTATACTTTCCTTACCATTGATAACCTAAAATAGTAAATGTTATTATCCTTGGTAGAAAGATTATGGACTTTTTTCCCCCACTACACTTTCTTGTAGTTGTAATTTTTCTCAATAGACGTAAAAACATACATTTAAAATTTTTAATAAAGCTCATTCAGTAATGTGAAATACAAAGGACCTTAAAAAGAGACCTGATTTAAACCAGTCAAAAGTTGTATTGACACCATAAAATCTATTTGTTGAAATAGCTATTGTGAATTGTTTTAAAATAAAGTAACAGAAATAAAGTAATAAGAAAGTATTTTAATATATTTAATGTTTTATTTAAATTAAAAGGTATAACAAAAATTACATACATTTGTTCCATTGTTTGGATAAAATTTCCAATTACTTTCAAATAATCTGCACACAGTATCTCATGTACCAAATTCCATACATTGCAATATGGTCATGAAAGCTAATTCCTAAAATATGTAAGCTATTCCAAAGTTTGGTATATAAATCCAGACACAATATATAGTATACCCATTGATTCTAAGTAACCTAATTATAAAAGTCATTTTAAAAAGTAATAGCAATTTACTTCTCTCCAATGAAAGTTCCAGCATGCCAGCCATGTGGACACCAACTCAATGATTATAGCTAGGAATATCACTTTTTGTGAATGCTATTTACACTGGAGTAGAAATTCACATAAAAACACTTTCTTTAAAGCATGTTCTTTTTCAGACAAAAAATTAAAGGTGGGCTACTTTTAAAATTGCAAGATTTATTTTTAATCAAACCAATTCAATTTTAAGTTTTTAGACTGTTAAGTCTCACTCATCTTCCCTAATTTAGCTATGAACATCATCGACAGGTTTTAATGTGTTTGACCTTAAACTTAAAAAGTAAGTTTGTTTACAACATTTTGTATTTAAAAGAGGCATTTAACCTTGAAGTAAAAAGACGTATTCTTACAAGTCCAATTGTAATAATTCTATCATTTTTTTCCTTGCAGTGCTTTTATTAGATAAAAAACACTATTAAATTTTTTAGTTGACTTCAGAACATACTGTCGAGAAGGTCAGTCCCTTTAATGACTTTAGAAGCTTCTAAATGTATTTAATATCTGAGTCAAATTCTAGATTTCCATATGGATATTATACAAACACCTATTATTTAAACTGTTTATTTCATCTTGGTTATAAAAGTCATCAAATACTACACTACTAAGAGAATTTTTTTCTTTCTTGACTTTGGGCCATTCAGTGTCTTTTCAATCTTAAAAGTTAAAATTACTGTTTTCCTACATCTAATAATACTTTTTAAGCATAGATTTTAAGAGACAGAAATAAAATGTAGCTTGCTATTTTATCATTACCTCTGCTGTAAGACCAGAGGCTTTCTTCAGTAGGGAAAACAGCTTTAAATCAAATATTGATTTTCCTCCTGTAATTCACATTTGTCTATTGAATCAGTTACCCAATCTTCTTTTAGGATTTTAAACTTTTTCTTAAAATTTCTTCTAAAAGCTTTAAAATTTGCAACACGACTATGATCCTCCCCAATGATCACATGAGACACTCCCTCAGCTAAACAAGAAACTACTTTTGCTCCATGAAATTGAAGCTCCAAGGCTTTAATAGCTAATCTTGTTCCCTCAGTTTTGGTACTCAAGTCATTAATAACAGTACACAAGTCCAAATAAATGGTGTGGCGTCGAAACACACTGAGAGGAGAGTGGTGCCAGGAATACCGATATTCCAAATCAGCTATCACAGCAGCCATTTCTTCAGGTGTCTGTTCGTTAGAATTTTTAATTCCTGAGAATACTTCTTTCAGTTGGTTCAAATCTGTATCAACAAAATAACTATCACCATAGCAATCATATTCACGGGCAAAATGTTGTTTTGTTGATGGACACATATGAATCATAAAGTGAGGCTGCCACGGCACACAGCTTTTGGCCTTAAAACACTCTAAAAGCCACACAGGCTTGACAACATCATGTTCATTTGAAGAAATTATGTTTTTCACCCTGATGTTCTCAGACCCTGCAATTACACAGTATGTGTCTGGGCCTGGATTTTGTACTATATAACCACCAAATTCTGCAATTCTATTCTCCAGGTCAGGCTTTGGATGGCTGTCTGTTCCACTCATAACACAAAACTCAACATCTTCAAATATATTAGAAACTTTGTTTATATTAGAAAGGTTAGGTGCTTTTAAGTGTTCAATAATTCCAATAACTTTCTTCATCTTTGGGGCAGCTTTCCGCTTTTTTACTTGTGGTTCATCATCAACACCTACATGAAAGTGTTTAGATGCAAGCTTTCCAGATGCTTTCCCCCTAAGTTGCTCTAAGTCATCCAGAGTCATGCATTCATGCCACTCCTTGTCATCTCTTATCTTTTCAATTCGTGGAAAACGCAAGGTGCAGCCAGTTTTATACATGTCACTAGGGACAATCTCTGCTGCCTTAATCTGAACAATGACAGAATTACAAGGTTCTATGTAAACTTCTGGCTTCTCTGTACCACATAAAATGCTACTTGGTGGAGCTTTTTTATGAAAAGGCTTCCAATGTTTGGCCAATTTCAAACCCAGATCATACAGTTCTTTCATGGTGTAACCAGAGCCAACACGAGAGAGAGTATGAAACACAGATGGCTTTTCACCAGGAGGGGGCTTCTCTGCTACTGCACACAAAAAATGAGACATCATCCCACCCCGTGAACCTTTACCCCAATAGCCTCCAACAATTAAGATGTCCAATTCATCCATTAGTTCACTGACATACTCTGGTTTAATTTTTAACCACCCTTCACCTCTTTTGTCTGGCTTGTAAATGGATAGAGGATGTTTTATCATGATTCCCTCTTCTCTTTTATCAATTGCTTCATTCAATGCATCAATTACCTCGTTCTTAGTATGAGCTTGTGTTTTCTGTACTATTTCTATTCTACCTGGTATTGGTGTAAAAATACTACTAAGAATCTCATACCTCTTTCTCAGGGTCTCATTTCCTAGCTTTTTATTATTAACCATCAATACATCAAAAACACAATAACAAGTTTGCAGATCAGAATCTTCTACCATTCTTTTAATATCAAACTTAGTCCCTTTTTGCATAAAAGTCTGTGTATTAGGGTTGTAGGCCATCATCTCACCGTCAAGAATACAGATTTGTATATCTGTTTTGAATGCATTATGAATGAATGGGGAAAGGGAACCTTTATCCGGAGAAGCACCAAACTGATCAGTATAATTATATCCATTTCGGGAGAAGTATTCATATACAGCCCCATCTTTGTGCATTTGCATACGCTCACCATCTAGCTTGGTTTCGATGTAGAAACTCTGGTGTTTCATGTCCTTCTCAATGTGCTCAATATCTGCTATAGCAGCTAGCATTGGTTTAAAGGCAGAAAATAAAGTGATAGAAATATCACTGAGTCCTACAGAAGGATCATGAAGTTGCCTACAGACTTTTTCCAGATCTGTGGTGACACTATGCAACTCAGCAGCATCATTATGAAAAACAGAAAATATAGTCTGCTGACTAACACCAAGCTTTAAATCCTTTATGATCATCCGTATAAGCCACTTTTGCTCAAGTGCTGAACTCTGAGTTATAAGTTGAAGAAGACTCTTCTTTATTAAGTCTTTTCTTTTAGCAGAATTATTGCTGGCGACAGAATCTAAAAGGTCATTTACTTGCTGTATAGTTAAACTTCCTTTCTGTAAACATCTTGGCCTCAACACAAAGTACGCAATCATTGCAAAGTCCCCAGCATCTCCACGAGCTCCAGTGGGTGTTCTGTAATTTAAAAGTTTAAGGGCATCTTTTCCTTCTCTAGGTAAATTAAGCAATTCAATATAAAGCTTAGCAAGCATAGTTTCTTTGATTCCATAGGCCATTCTCTCTCTTTCTAGCTGAGGAAGAATTAGTCTCATTGCTGGATAAAAAGAGTCTGTGACATCTTTTTGGTTCTTATGAAGGGCATCATGAAATTTTCTCCAAGAATCTAAAAATTCCCTGAAATGTCTGATTTTTTCTGCACGTCCTTTACTTTTCTGTATTCGTTCTAAAGTGGAACATAAATCTGCAAAAGGAACATGAGATGCAACAGTTTGTGAAGTTTGTGAGGCTGCCATAGAAGCGATGGTGAATCTTCTCGTTTAACTGGTAAAGCAAAAAAAGAATAACTTTAAGTAAAAGATAAAATTCAACTAAATATTTAATGTAAAGACCTTACAGAGATCACCTGGATCATAATAAATGTTTATTAATGTTGCTAAATGAAAATAGATCAATGTTATAAACGACATAAATGACCTCTACATTTAATAATTATTTTACTTCAGTCCTAATTAGAATTTATTATCAAAATTATCACCAGCCCCATTTCCTACATGTATAATACTGATAAATCATTTTAATTATATTTCTCCCTAAATTCCAACTTTCCCTGAATTATTCTATCGCTTAATTATTTAACATACAATGCAAAAGAGTACTGCCAATAATTCTGACAGAAATACAAATGAGGCTCAATTCACTTCACTTCTGAGCTACTAAGGTAAGGTCCTTTACCGTATGTCTGTTCTTTTTCTGTCAAACTACCACATAGCACCAGAAACAAACTTCTTAAATAGATGTTTTTAACAAATCACTTGCTCAATGAATTGAAATTTGACTTCCTAGAAAGTTTGAAATCCCAATCACAGATAGGGCCCTTGACAAAAGCAATAACAGGTAACCTCTTCTTCCAGCCAAACAAAGCCTGGTCTATGGTTACTTTCAATTCTTCCCTGCTGGCTATGCCAAATCACGCCAAAATTCAAAACCCAACTCAGAATATCTTCCTCATAAAATCCTCACTTTATCTACCTATTTTACCGGTTACTTACTATTTTATAAACATAAATGTATTAGTATACCTCTTTTTGTTCATATTCCCATGCCAGTTATTCTCCAAGTACTCAGTGACTACATATGAGCTAGGCACTGTGCTAAGGGCAAATACAGTATGTTTCTGCTTTAAAATAACATACATTCCATAAACAACAACAACAAAAAGATGTAATGGGAACTAATTACAATAAAATGCTAAGTGGTTTAACAAAATAAAACATAAGTAAAATTTCCTGAGACATTTCATTGACGTATCTTCTAAAGTTAGAGAAGAAAATAATGGGTACCTTGCTGGGACAAGGTCTAGAATATTTCCTAAAATGGTTACAAGTGTGAAATTTCTTTGAAGTCTTAAATAATGATACAAGTTCTATTGGAATGTATAATATATCAGAGTTATTTTAATATGGTTTGAGCTATGTACATTAAAATAACTTTTCCAAAAAAGACTTCAAGTAAAACATGTGCTCCAGGATTATAAACCATGTTTTCTCTTGTGGTTTCAACATATCCTGGCATACCACCAAGGCAGCCCAGGCAGTAGAGTCAGGGAAGCTTAGCTGGAAGTGGGGAGATCTATTATAGTGCAGAGAATGAGATTCTCCAACCCAGCAAACAAGACAAACACACACACACACACACACAAACAGAAGGCTACACTATCACTTAGTATCCAGTAAAATAAATCAAATGGCTAATTATGATACCCCATGTACTAAACTGTCAGTGTCTACAGTTCACAAATTGTGTTTTAACTTGTGCCACTAGTGGCAGATACATAGTAGGTTGGTTTACTGAATGAATGTCACACAGAGTTGATTCCTGGAAAAGCAGACTAGGAAAGGCCATGGGCTGATTACACACATATATACACACACTCACCCACCCACCCCAACATGGCTGGTGAGATTCAATTTGGTTAAAAATATTCAGCAGCTCTGACAGCACTAGCCATGGGTCACAATGGCCATTTGGTGGCCTACAGAGAAAAAGCTTCACTTCTTAGTCTAATTCTGACCAAGGAAACCCAACTTCTACTTAGTATGTTAAATCAAGGTATAAACCCACAATAGAACACTTTCCTGAGACTTTTATCTTTGAATATAGTAACTGCTTCCTCTTCCTATATCTGGTTTGCATAACTGACTGTACCACCTGGTTATATACGTTCCTCTCAAAACATGGGGTACATTATGGTACATAATGCTGTATTTACTATTTATATATAACCTATGTAAAATAAAGTATGTTAAGAAATACTTCTTTGAATGTTTAACCATATATTGGTACATAGTTTCTATAGATCTATCTGTAGATTCTTTATGGTGTCAAAGTTTCCCTCAAAAAATCCCAGGCAAAAACTCAAATTACTTTAGAAGGATAATATTTAGGTAATGGTATGGATAGCCACATATCCTAAAATGGCTATACAGATAGCAAAGATTCCAAAATTACTATAAAATGAATACACATAAATATTTTTGCTCATTACAATTGCATAAACAAGCTGAAGATTAGGACTTACATTGCTTTTTACATGCTCCCTAATTTTATTTTTTGGATTCTGAGGTTTTCAGCTGATGCTTTCATTTGCAATAAGAAAAACAAGGAGGTTTGTGGTTAGGGCTCAAGGTTCTGGAGTCTGAGTTCAAATATGGATTCTAACATTTAATAGCTGTGTAATACTGGGTAATTACTTAATTTCTCTACTCTTCAGTTTCCTTAAGTGTAAAATGGAATTAAAAACTACATAGAAATTGGGATGAGGATGAAATCAGATAATCTACATAAGGTGCTTAATACAGTAGTAAGTCCTTAATAATTTTAGTATTATAATGCTCACTGATCCAAACAACATTTAAAATATAAATACTGTAAAATACTAAGCAGGTAAGTAGGAGAGAAGAAGTGGGGGATGCTACACTTTTTAACAGTGATAAACAAAGCTTTCAAGAGAATGAATGGACGTAATTAGTACACAATAATGACTCATCATCCGTTCAGCCGCTGCCCATATTGTCCTGAAGTGACACAACAAAACAAACTAGCAGGTTTTAATCAGTGAATATGGAAGATAATTAAGTGCTATCTTATTGCAGAAAAAAAGAGAAAGCGTCTAGTGTAACTGAAGTTTCCTTCAGGCAACCCTTGACAAGTTGTGTTTCCCTGTAAGACAGAGGGTTTACAGCTGCCTACCTTCCACAGCACTTAGTGACATTTTGAGAGAATCTCAGCGGAAAAAACCAGTGGTACAATAGGCAAGAAGGGCTCTGGGATCCCGAAAGTCAATGAAAGACAAATTGTAAGAAGACGAAGTAATTCCCCACGGTCTCCTCTACTTCAATTGCCCCTGTACACTCTTGCAAAACCTCAAAGGGTTTAGATCATCCCCTGCCCCATCCCCAAAACCCCCAACGGATTCCGAGTGAACACCTAGCCTGGGGAAACCCTGTTACCTCTCTGAGCCTGAGGGTCCCACCTGTAAAATGGGATCTTGACACTTTCTTGCGAGGTTGTCGTCAGAGTCAGAACGTACTCCAGTAAGGTAGGCAACGCAGTTCCAGAGAGTCAAAAATGGGAGATTCTGTCGTCCCCTTGTCCCACGTTCCAGAGTCTGGGTCTAGACAGCAAGCCCTCAGTCAAGAGGTCAGCTTTCTAATGAAGGATTGTAAAAGATGAATAATCCCACCCCCCCCCCCCCCCCCCCCCCCCCCCCCCCCCCCCCCCCCCCCCCCCCCCCCCCCCCCCCCCCCCCCCCACACCCCCACCACCGGTCCCACAACCCACCACCCAACCCCCCCCCACACCCCCACCCCCACACACCCCCCCCACACACACACACACACCCCCCCCCCCACCCACACACAACCCCCACCCCCACCCACACCCACACACCCCACCCCCCCCACACACCACACACCACCCCACCCCCACCACCCCACCACACCACCAACACCCCCCCCCCCCCACCACACACCACCACACCCACCCACCCCCCCCACACACACACACCCCCACCCGCCGCCTCCACACACACCCCCACCCGCCGCCTCCACACACACACACCCCACCCGCCGCCGCCTCCACACACACCCCCACCCGCCTCCTCCACACACACACACCCCACCTGCCGCCGTCTCCACACACACCACACCCGCCGCCTCCACACACACACACCCCCACCCGCCGCCTCCTCCACACACACACACCCCACCCGCCGCCGCCTCCACACTCACCCCCACCCGCCGCCTCCACACACACTCCACAGGTCGCCGCGCACACACCCCCACCTGCCGCGGAACACAATACCCACCCGACCTCAAGCCTGAGGCTCAGCAGCCAAACCGGAAGCCAGAAGAAGCCGGTTCCGCCAGCTGCTGGCCGCGCCGGCGCAGTGGCGACCTGAGGCCCCGGAGGCCGTGACGTCACGGGAATGATGCGCGCAGGCGCGGCCACGCTTCGGGGAGCGGTGGGAGGGCCGCCCCCACACCGCCGGGCTTCGGAGGCGGGACCGAGGGAACCTGGTTGCAGTTGTGACCAAACACAGCTCCTGTTAACCTCAGCAGCAGGTGCTCTGTGCAAGCGGTTGTCCCACACACGAGTGGATTTTGTCGTTGAGCGAGATCACTTTGTACATTGGCTCGATACAAGGACCCTGAGCCCTTCTTAGCAAGTGACAACCTCTTAGAGTTCTCATTATCTGCACGTAAAACAGTGATAACTACACTCATTTCGCTGGTTGGTTGTGAAAGTGCCCAAGAGAGAAGAGGACATCTTCCCACCCAAAACGTCTGCTGTTTTATTTAAATAGAAAAATAGGTTTTTGCAAAAGTATCTAAGGCTCTTTGGTTTTTCATGTGTTTGCAACTGTGATCTGAATTCTTGTCTCTTAATACATAAATAATACATTATTTATAACAATATATAATTTATAATACGGAAATAAACAGTTGTATGCCCAGAAATAAACTATGGACTCTTCTCAAGAATTCAAACTAAAGTTATTTTGACAAACCTTTATCGAGCTTCTACTATGATGTAGTATAGTAATTGTGCTAGGTAGTCAAGATTGAGATACGGAAACAAACCCGGTTCTTATGCTCCAGGAGCTGTTGATTTCCTCTGAAATTTTGCTGTGGTCTGTCCTCTTCCACCATGGAGAAGTGAGAAGTTATCTGTAAAGAGAGAAATAACATCTAGAATTATTTCCTTTTAGGATAAAATATTGTTGATTTAAGTTGAAAACGAAATTTTGCTGCAACAGGCTCTGAGAAATTTTAGAGCTGTGAGTGCCCTTAGAGGTTGTCTAATGTACAAAACCTCATTTGACAAAACTGACATATTTAATTTGCAGTGCTAGTTTGTAGTGGAGCTAGAACCTAGGGCTGCTTCTAGCCCAGCAACATTCAGTTATTTTCTTTGCATGTCTAATTCACCTAAGTTACCTGAATATTTCTTTGAAATCATCTGCAATGTAGTAAAGTCATATGGTATTGTTTTGTGACTAATTCCTCTACCTACTATTCAACTTAATTATCAATTTACATTGGAGGATTTCTCAATAGTGTTAAGTTAGAGGAGCCCCCACTTGCCCCTCTTGTGAGGGGGCACTTGTCTGTATACATTTGTACCTTGTTCAACATCTACTGACCTCCCTATAGTGTCAGAGACTGGACTTTGTATTAGTGATATGAGAGGAACCATGAATTATGATTCCAGACAAACTCCAAATTGATTCAAAGTCCAGTCTTCATTTTATCATGTAATTTTAGCTGCTTGGTTCAAAGTCAATCAAGAGCTTTTCCACTAAGTATCTTCTAGAGTTGCTGTGATTATTGGTTTATTTATGTAAATGGTCTAATTAGCTCTTGCACCTTTTTAGTTAATCAACAATGGGAAGCTATGAATCAAGAGCCCAGCTTTGACCTGAAGCTCTCCATCTTGTACCAGTGTCACCAGCGTGGAAGGTTGTTGCTACCTCGCAGAAAAGTATTTAAGGACGTGCACACGAAGTCAAGCCACTGATAGTGGCAAGTTTACTAATGCGAAAATACTCTCAAGAAAGAGAGCAGGCAGGCTCAAAAAGAGCAGCTGCCCAGAGTCTAGTTGTTAGCCACCTTTTATTTTCTGGTGTCAGGGAAGGCGAGGTGGTCAGTGTTTGTATTGTCCTATAACGGCAAAAACCGGAGTCACATTGCCCAAGGAAACACCAAGAGGTACACGAGGATGCAGAGAGGTCAGGTTTATTAACTATTACCGCTGGTGGGCTCAGAGGGGATCTTCTGCCAAAGTCTGAGCACCCCAGGTCAGGGGAATTTGTCTTTTATACTTTAGAACAAAGGGGAAGGGTACAGAGCGGTGCATATAGATAAGAAAGTTACAGGGAGGGAGCTGGTGCAGGAACATAAGCTGGGTCACCTTAACCAGTTACCAGTTATCTTTCTTGCAACAGCTGTAGTTTTCAAGCATTCCTGTGACCAGGAGGTTGCAACAAGCAGTCTTACAGAAGCAGATTAAGCAATCTAACAGGGCTATAGCTTCTCCTTTCGAGGTAAAAGGTTTTCAGTGAGTTTTATTTTTTTTTCCATCTCAGTCCAATCTTTGCCTCTTCGTTGGGCCTTTTCGTCATTTGGTCGCTTTGCTGTTGGCCATCTTAGTCCTTACCCATAATTTCCCTTTTCCTCATGGGGTGGTGTCAAAAACCGCAATGCTAATTTATTATAATTACGGTATAATGAGGGAAAAGTTACTAGAGGTGACTCGGTTCCTGTACCTACCCATGCACCACTGCTGGGCACTCCCAGGTGTTTGCAGCAGTTCCTGCTTTTACCTTGAGATGACCACAGATCTGGCTGTTGGCTCCAGTCAAGATTACTAACTTCTCCCTTCTCTCCTCCCTTGCTCATGTCTAACTGACTACCTACTCTTGACAGCAGGATACATATATTAAAAAACAAACAACAACAAAAACGTATGAAATATCCTCTACATAAAATAGGGTACACAGACGAGGGAGTGCTCAAGGGAGGAGGGAGGCACACATCTGTAAAGAAACAGTTCAGTACAATTTGGTGCAAGGGGGTGGGTTTGATAGTGAGGCTAATGAAGCCCAAGTATCAAGGGCCCATTTGTGTGGCTACTTCCAAGGCCCTGGGAGGGACACTAACAACGTGTTCTCATGTTCGTGCACTTTTGTAAAATGTGCGAAAATAAGATAATTCTTTCTCTTTAAAAGGGCTCTCCAAATTGTACAAGGTTCAGACCTCAAAAACCTGCATCCGCCCTTCCCCTGACAGTCCACTCTGACAGAGGTAAAAGGAGAAAAATAGCTATGGAAGCGCTTTAAATCCTGGAACTCATTGCGACACGCCTAACAACACTATCAAGCAGACACAATTTCTTCGGTAAAAACTGCATCTCGCAGAACGATCTGGTGGATTCCCCGAGGTCACCGGCTCCAGGTCGGCCCTGCCCGCGGTCCGGCTCCTCCTAGCACCCGAGGCTTCGGGTGCAGAACCACAGGGCCTCCCGGTGCTCGGAGGAGGATGAGAGGCCGCGATCCGCCAGCCGCCGAGCGGGAAGCGGAGCCCGCGACAGGCGAGGTATCTTTTCCGTCCCAGCCACCGTCGCAGGACTCGCCGGACCGCGGTTTCTGCGCATGCCCGGGAGTAGGGGCAGGGTTCCCACTCGGGGAAGGAAGACCGAGAACAGGTTATGTGGGAGCTGGCGGGGGCATTTGCCGGCGACACCGGAGCGGGGGCCGGAAGTAGAGCCTCTAAGCGTCGCGCCGTGGGAGCTCCGGCTGGACCGTGGCGACGGCAGCGGCCCCTCAGCGGGAGGAGGACGATGAAAAGCGACGGAGGCGGCGCGGGGGGACGCTGCTTCGCGGCGCCCGTTTTCGTGCCCGCGGCCGACTGCGCAGCCTGCCAGCGAGTCTGAGTAAGTGCGGCCCGGGGACGCCGAGCCCCTGGGGCCCGAGCGCCGGGTCCGCGCCTTCGAGGAGGTCGCGGGCAGCCGCCGGCTCCTCACGGTGGACGTGAAGCCCTGGCGGGAGGCCGGGGAGAGGCCGCGGGGCCCCAGCGGCTTCCCCGGGAGGCATGTGGGGGCCGAGCGCCGGGGGCTGTGCGGGACCCGTCCTCGGGCGCCGCGCCTGCCCGAGCAGCAGCCGGTGTCGGCCGCCCTGACCCTGCTCATCCGTCACCTCGCGGGCAGGGAAAAACAAACAGAAACCACATACCTGTTTGGAAACTAAAATGCATTTATAACTAATGGCTCGTCTGGTGTCCTTTTGTTACTGGAACCTGAAACGCTGTTAATATTATATGTCAGTTGTTTTTCCAGTAATGTCTACAAATCTGTGATCCTTAATATTGAGCCCTCCTCACCCCCACCCTCCCATACAGAGATGAAAAGTAAGAGAGAAAAACCTTACTTACCAAGATTGGAGGGATGAAGTAGTCCTATCTGTTCACCTCTAGTAACAGGTTTAGATCTGCGAATACCATGGCAGGAAGTTCTGGGGTTTTTAAGAAACATCAAGAGAGCACCCCATATCACTGAAGTCAGTTTGCTGTAGATTTTTGTCAACATTTATGTTATGTAAAATGCATCACTAGTGTTATTGCCCAAGATATCGTAACTAAGAATAAGTCTCACGTATCAGCTCTTTTACTTATGTTTACTATATAACAGTAACTGAATAGGAGGAGACAAGAGTATATTGGCTTTAAGTTTTGATGTTTGATTTTCATTGATTCTCTCCTGTTTTGTTTTGTTTTTTGGCATGTATTAATACTTATTTGTGTGCATGCTTAGGTTAATCACATGTCTTTGACTAAAATATTAAATTTTATTCTGTATAAGAATTCCTGATCGTCCATTTAGTGCTAATGTCATGATTATCCTACCTAAGACATCAATTGCTCAATTCAGTAATTGTTAATAGAGGCTTATTATGTGTCTTCTATAGGCTATAGGCTATATGCTGAGAGTACAGAGTTGAGTAGGATGAAATAAGTCACTATCATCAAGGAACTCACAGGCTATGTAAGCAGGTTAATTACCCTGTAATAGTAAGTTCCACAGCATAAGTTTGCACAAACTACAGAATATGGAATGGTTGGCAGTAGGGAATAGGGGACCAGGGAAAGGTTTCTGGAAGATCTACCTGACCTTGGTTTTGACAGAAAAATAGGCATTGCCTTATTCAGTAGCTTCCAGTGAATCATATCCATTATTTAATCCAAGACTAGTTGGACTTCTGATTGTACTTATTTTCACTTACTGTGCTCTAGTACATAATAAAGTACTTTAAATTTTTCTCATAGAAGTAGCTGCATTTATTAACAATATTACATTTGATCTCAACGGCATTTCAATTAAGTCTTTCATACTCCTTTTACATGTGAAGAAATATGTATCTAGAGAGGCTAAGTGAGTTGGCAAAAGCTACCTAGCTATTAATAGACCATGCCCCAAAACAGTGTCTCCTTTCCACTGTACCACACCACCTTCCATTGACAGTAAATTTGGAATGATGAAAGTGAGGTTGCTTCTGTACCTACAGGTAGCTCTTGGCACACTCCCTCTCTTCTCAGGCACATCAAAGGCCTTTTGCCATCTGAATAAAAGGGTTTACTAACCAAGTTGTCCTGGGCCAACAATATGACTTAGTGGTAGGGACAGGAAACTGTTGGACCAAACATTTTTCTATGATCTCCCCTCTCTTGTCACTTATCTCAGAGGAATCTATTTCTATTTCTCTGTTTTCATTAATTTAGAATCTATTTAATTGTTACTTAGAGATTGTAAAATCTTTTTAATTCTTGTTTAGTTGCCTCAGGAAAGTCTAAGGCCTTTAAATACCCTTATTTGAGCAGACCTAAAAAAGGCTCTAGTTTGTCTAGTTCTTCTAATTAAGATTTTTTTTCTTCAAATGACAGACTTCATAATACATTATTATATTTTATTTTGCTGTCTCACATGGTCTTAACTCCTGCAACAGTACATTCTGCTGAAATCCCTTGCAAAAGTGTATAGTATTTCCAGGACATGAACTACGTGCATTTATGAGCTAGGCTGAAAATCTAGCTACTTCTGTAACATTGGTTTTATACAAGAAAATAAATTGTTAGTTTCGTCCATCTGGTTTATAGGTAAAGTTTTAGAATATTGCCCATTCATAAGTTGGAAACTTCCTGAATTTTATTATCAGTCTAAATTCTGACATAACTATTCACATTTTTAGGCTTGTGGATTTTTTTTAAACCATTTCAGATATTTATAATCTCAGAACAATTTGTGACTGGCTTCCATAGTGACAATAATTTCTGTCAAGGTTGACTGTTTGCCAAGTCTTTCATGCTTCAAGAAGGGGGAAAGCACAAAAGTGCTACTAAGTTGCTGTCTAGTATAATTTTTGAGGTATCTGCTCATGTGGATTTAAATCCCAGTTTAAAATGCTCTTTGAATATTCAGTTATGATCCAGCATCTCTATAGGCAGTTACTGTTCATTTGTCCCATAGGACTGTTAATACGCACTTTTTCATTATTGATGGCATGTGGGTAACCATTAGGGAAATAGATAATTCATTCTGTGGTGTCTTCAACACATTGATAGCAGCTATTTATGTTTCCATTTCAGCTGTGCAGCTGGCATGGTTTCTTAACTTCCCAATGCTTAGCAGAAAAGGAGACATATTGATGTAAGAATACTGAATCTGAGTTCTGTATTACTTGAAATGTGATTGGAAGCTGGGAGTTCCTCCAGAGTAATTAATGAGCACCCTGGGGTCCTCATTCTCTCCTGTGATATGGATGTCAGCAATGACACATGAACTTGCTTTCTACTTTTTACAGTCTTCACTTGAACCTGCACATTGTTCTGTCCCTTGTAGGTAATTTTTTTAATGTATGAACAGTTTTTATTTTTAAACAAGCTGTTCCTAAAATTATCAATTTAAGATGGACTTGACCTTTAAAAAAATAATAGTACACTTCTGATTTCAAACTTTTTAATTGTATTTAAAATTGTTTAGCCTTTTACCAAATTGTTTTGGGGAAATTTTTATTTAATTCACCTACAGGTAAGAGCATATTTTGTAGTTTTCAAAGACCGTTTGCTATTTACTGAATCAGTAAATCAAATATACAATGTGCAATACAATGTAAACTTTTGTAATTAAAAAAATAATCAGAATTTAATTTGTGGGGCAGTTTTGACTTTATTCGAGTGTAATTTTATCCATGATAAAATGTTATCTGTGATAGAATAATAGTTTGTCTAGTCTCCTAGTTATTAGGGCAGTAATAATTAAAATGCATCCACTCCCATAGTTTGAGTTTTAATTTTTGATATATTCACATTGTTATTCTTTATTTTTAAGTTTTGGATTAAATGTTACTGGGTAAAAAACCTTAAATATATTTATAATATAATGTACAAAGGATTTAAATAAATGTACATCTTTCTTAATTTGAAGGAGGCAAGTCTCTGGGGAAAAATGCAGTAAAGTTATATAGTTAGACAATATAGAACAGTGGTTCTCAAACTTTTTGGTCTCAGACCCCTTTACTTTTGTTTGTTTGGTTGGTTTTTTGTTTTAGACACAGGGTCTTGCTCTGTCTTTCAGGCTGGGGTGTAGTGGTACTATCATAGCTCACTGGCTCACTGCAGCTTCCAACCCCTGGGCTCAAGCGATTCTCCTGCCTCAACCCCCGCGCCCAGATCACTTTACATTTTAAAAAATTAATTGAGGTCCCCAAAGAGTTTTTGTATATGTGGATTATATAGATGTTTATTGTGTTAGAAAATTAAAACTTGGAATTTATAAAATACTTAATTCATTTAAAAATAATTGTAATAAGTGCATTACATATTAATATAAATAACATTTTGTGTGAAACAACTGTAATTACAAACAAATAGGAGTATGGCATTTTATATTTTTGTAAATATCTTTAATGTCTGCTTTAATAGAAGACAGGCAGTTACCATATGTTTTTGCGTTCAGGCTCTTTTAGTGAAGCATGAAGAAAATCAGGCTCATGCACATTTGTAGTTGTAAAGGGAGAAGTATAATAATAGTCGTCCTCTCAGAGAATTGTGGATATTCTATGGTATTACTCCAGCACTCAACAGTGGTAGTTCCTTCAAGGTCAGTTTACCTCATGCCGTCTGAAACCTGTGTCAAAGAAGTTTTTTTCTCTGTTACGTTAAAATCTGTTGGTTTATCTTATAATGCATTTTTTTACTCATGTCTGATTTTGTGACATCATTCATTGGTCATTTGGAATATATTGGTTTATTGAGTTACATACATTCTTCCAAATGGTGACACATTTAATAGATTATCAAAAAATCACATATATTAATATCACCACCACCACAGTGCCACCTGAAAAGTCTCTAATTGTTGGAGAGCTATTGGCAACTTCGTTCATTTTCTAGAAAATGTCTGCCAAACACTATAGTTTGTCAGTTATCTTTTTAAATAAAAATGTTGTCACCTTAAAAAAGCCACTAGTTCAGCTCACAACACAACTGTGTTTCAATATACAGCACAAGTGCTTTATGTGTACTTCCCATTTGTCACACACTTGTCACACGTTAAAAAGATGTATATTCATTGTTTGAGATATAATTAATAATCTTTACTGCTTCTTTGATGACATTCTTAAATAACACTGGCTTTTTCCCTCTTTTACTGTGAGTTCATGATGATAGAGAATACAGTGACCTCAAACACATGGTGCCACTGCCTTGATTCTTGGCCAGGTGCCAGCAGTTTTGCCCATCACTGCTTGTGCACCATTAGTGCAAATGTCAAATGGTGAAAAAGTAAATAACGTCTTAGTATTATTATGAGTATAATATTGGTCTTGTGGACTCCATTAGAGGGTCTGTGACCACCTATTGAGAATCACTGGCATAGAAAGTTACCAGAATCTTTCTGATGTCTTTCTTTGGGCCCTTAGTGTTCATCCAGTTTAACTGCTCTAATTTCTTCTACACTATCCTTCACAACTATTTATTTGGATTATGCTGAATATTTCCAGTTCCTATGAAAAATTGTGCTAAATGCATAAAAACAAGTGGCACAGACAGCTATTTGATGGCAAGTAAGAGATTCTTAACCCTGGAGTTGTACTTTGTCCTGTTTTTTAAAAGTTTGCGTATGTTTCCACTTGGTTTCTATAAGTAATCAAGCTTGATGAAATCCAGAGATTACTAAAATTATGTTGTGAAGGACACATAGTTAAGGTTTTGATGTTCTTTGGCTATTTTTAAGGACACTTGTGATCGTTCTTTGATTTTTCTTTGTCTCTCCTATAATCAAATGAACTTATGTTAGACATGTTCAGTTATTTATGTCCATGTGTGTCTTCTGAGTAGCTCATGAGTTGCTTGAGGGCTACTGTGTAGATCATGGGCTACTTGAGAGCAAGGGCTATGGTACATTTGTCATTTTAAAATTGCCTACAGTGCCTAAGCACTGTGATTCACATAGCAGGTATCTGCACGTATTATTTGTGGCGTTGTCTTTAATCTTGAAATAATATAGTAGAATGCGTCGGAATCTGGTGACCGTCTCTTTGGGAAGAGGCTGGGAAACCAACTGTGGGACTGCTTCGGTGGTCCACACTGGATTTGACAACTTTCCTGGGGGCCTGCAGTGGTATTCTGAGGACTCATCATTAGGGGTGGGTGTAACTTTGATATTGATCTCTTTTAAAGCAGTAGTTTATAAAATAGTTATTTAACTTAGTTTTCCTTAAAAAATGAACCATTTGTGATCCTCCAAGTACAGAAATGAGGGAGCACATGAGATGATTAGTAGAGATCAGATGAGCATGGCCATCACTCACTCAGTTAACTTATTCACCTAACACTGCTAGCCAACAAGGTGGTCTGAGACCTTTACAGATTTAAATTGTTTTTTATTTTTTGTCTTAAATTGGTTATTCTTTACCTATAATGGACTTAAATTTACAGACAGGAAGCATAGAGAACACTAAAGGTGACTATAACAAGTTAATTAGGACCATGAAATTCTCAAGATGATCATTACCAATCTGTTAAGTTGCATCATATGATCAGAGTTCTTATATAGCATATCAGGATGTTGCTGATACTTTAAAACCATTCTTTTAAAAGGAAAACAATCATAATTCTATCTAATTTGTCTATACAGTACATTGTGATAAAGATTAGTCATGCTTTCAGTAGATTATCTCTTGAGATGTGCTTACTGCTATCAATGTGACACCTCAAACCATTTCATTTAGAAAGCACAAAAATTATTTCTAAAGTCGATGTTTTTCATTTAAATATTAATGCAAGACCAGTATTTGTTATAATAAGGTACATGTTTTTTATACTGTAATACATAATTAATGACTATTTTTGCTACTGCAACACATAATCAAATTTTAGTCTACATATTCAATATTGGGCTTCAAAAACCCATGTTTTTTAAAAAATGTATTTGTTTACACACCATGATTCTTTGTTCATAATTAACATAAAGCATGTAAAATGTTGGGTGGGGAGGAGGATGAGTGTAGTTTTGGATAAGTTTGAGATGCCAATGAAGCATCGGGTACTTGAGGACCAGGTAAATTGAGATTGTAGGTGAAGAGTAGACTTGTAGACTGGGAATGAGTCATGCACAGGTGTGATAGTTGGAGCTATGACACGGAATGAAATCACTGAAGGAAAGAACATAGTAATCTAAACGACAGAGGATGAGACCTTGGAAAATGCCTACTTTTAGGGGGATAGAGCAGAGAGAAACAGGAATTTGAGTACACTGTAAGCTAGAAGAGGAGTTTAATGGTGAATGCCACTTTGGGGGTGGGGTGTTGCGGTGTGTATTGAGAAAGATTCACTGGATTTATTTACAAGTGAGTTTTTTTTTTTTTTAAATGAAAGATCATTATGAGAACTCGCTCATCAAATTCTCAGATTGGAAGTGGTTAACAAGTTACTGGAGGTGGTTAAAGCCACAGATTGATGAGTTTTAGAGATGTTTGACTTGTGAAATCAGATCTGATAACATGGCAAAGGCAGCATTGAGAAAAGGGGGTGGCACATATTCACTTAAGATGTAGGCATAAGGCTAAAAATACACAGTAATGATGATGTAAAAGAAGAATGGAAGACGAGAGGTTGTTGGTTGACTACGTTTCTGTTCCATGTTCTCTCCCACCAAACAACCCTTCCAACTAGTATAAACTTTAACTGTTGAGTATATTAAACTCATTTCTCCGAATTGTTTATGGTGCTAAGATGTTATCAGCAAATGTATTTCACGTGCAAAAGAACCTGACAAATAATCCATCTCTTCTGATGACACATTTCATAAACGTCTTACTACATAGGAAAAACTTAATTGCCTCTCTCATTCTGCGTGACCAGCAGCTGTGGACTTGGGGTCAGCTGGACATTCATACTCACAAGACCCAGTAGACCATAATAGACCATACTGTGCACCACCCTCTCTCTGCTTTGTTGAAAAATACCAGATGGAAAACCCAGCATGTCAGTGTCAGGTATATTATTCCTAGGTGATAGAGAGCTCAGGCCTAGTGGAAAGATGACATATAGGTGGGAGTGAGTGTCACCCTGGCTTAGCTGCTTCATGCTCCATGGGACACAGTGTCTTTTGTAACAGCACATGGGCATAGCATCCAGGATTCAGCAAAGGGCAAGCCAATTACAAGTCATATCCCATTCAGAGAAGCCCCTATTTACACTTCCTACTGGGCATAAATAGCCCCTCTCACTGTCCTCCCAGATGTAGCTCACCAATAGATGTCATTTTTACTACAAACAATGTTACTTAGAAACATCTGATATCCCACCTTTATCATGTTTCCAAGGAAACAGTGCTAGAAGGTTAAGGAGAGGTCACTTTTAATACAGAGAAAGAGAAAGATTTTGTTAACCCTTTACTCACACTAATTTATTGACAAAATAAATAGAAAACTTGCATAATGCTGGCTGTAGGACCTGTGCAGTCAACTTTATTAGAGGCAGTGTTCATTTTCATTGACTATCTTAATATCTGGGCTATATGAAGTTGTTTTTACATCTCAGGAGATGGTTCATAGTGATTGTATTTTGCTGATAGTTTCAGCAAATTTAGTAAATACGAAATACTTCCCGGTATTCACTTGTCCCAGTTCCCTTAAGAGCATCTTTAAGGTGGAGATATGATACAGGGAAAAGAGATTATTGGCAAGTTGGGTTAGGTAAAAATAAAGTAGTCTGTGAGTGGAATTCTCATTCAAAACCCCCAATATATCAGAATATGTTAAAGAGAAGAGGCACACACCCCAGAACAGTTTTTATTAAGCTGTTCTTAAAATTGACTTCCATTTGATATTCCTCAAAATGAATTGATTTTTATTCTGACTTCCATAGTATGACAATCCATTGTAAGATTATGTTTGTTTACTTTAAACAAACATACTGACTTTTCAGGAATGTTTTGTAGAAAACTGCAAGTTTATTTCTTACTATTCTTAACCAATAATAGACCTAAACAAATATACCAGTTTTTCTGATGTCCAGTTTTAAACATATGTGCCTACTGCTCAGAATACTTTGTGTTCTTAGAAATCTAATAATTCAGACATGTTACTAGATTATTTAAAAAACATTTTTAGTCTTGAGTATATGTAATGTGCTGTACTATCCATTAGAGATACAATAGTGAAAAAGGGAAACACAGTTCCTAGCCTTGTAGATTTAAATTCAGTACTGTTGGCTGAAATTAGAAATTAGAGGCTACAAAACAAAAAGAACTTTTCAGAGTTCAGTAGTTGAAAATTTTAACTATATAAATTTATACAGATGTCAATATAAGGTTCAAATTTTAAAATATGCTTTATTCATGTATTTGGAACTTTGTGTTTTATCTGGTGTTATGATAGTTTCTTTAATAAGAACTAATTGGAACAGAACACAGTTAACAAAGTCATAGTAGAGCTAGAAATACTAGTCACACAAGCAAATAAACTTAACATATCTATGGCATTTATAAATGCTTTTATTATTAATTTTACTTGATATTACTGACCAGCCTTATATGTAAGCATTTTTAAAATTCTCATTCTACTGAAAAGGAAATCCAGACTGGAATCATAGGTGATAAATACAAAGTATTCAGGAAGTAGATACAGCAAAGATTTTAAGGGTTATGGAATTTTAGTGTGTTCTTTCCTGTTTATCAAATAAATGATGTTTGCATTATGCATCTCTGATACCTCTGTCATAAATGATTGGCTTGTCTATGAAAAAAACAGTAAAATTTTTATATTTTTCAGTAAGTATCTTAAGTAGTATCTTATTTACCAAATATTGCAGTGCTCTGATATATATACACATACACATATATGTTAGATCCCAACCCTTGTTAATCCTAATTATTACACAAAAATTAAAATTATTTTATTTTGATATATAAAGTTAATGCCAGTGTGTTTTCAAATTTCTCCAGCACAACTTCTGGGCACAAACTGAAACCAAGCAGATTATCAATGTACTTAAAAAAAAAATAAAGTTAACTAAGCATTAGATGAGAAGTTTAAGTGAACCAGGTATGTTGTTGAGACTTACCTACTAAAAAGGAGGAGTATAAATTAGCCCTGCCTAATTTAAGCTGTTGACAGATAACTGTGGTAAATTATAAAACAATGAAATAATTCAATATAATAGGCTTAGTACTTGGATTCTATACTACAACTTCTTTTAATGTAATTTTTAGCCAGGTTTAATATCTACAGTGTTCAGGTATTGCTTATGCCATAAGTGTTTAAGCTCAGATTTTTATCTTACCTTTGGTATGTGCTTCTCTCTGGATTGCATGTAGTGCTCAGTAATAAAACTTGCTACCACTGGATGGCAGTGTTGATTTCTGGGAAACCAAAAAAAATGCTATGTTGGTTTATGTTCAAAAAATTCATTTGAATAAGAATTCAAATATGAAAGCCTATGTTTAGTGAAATAATAGTGAAAATCAAATTTATTAAATCATCCAACTTACTGTCTTTATAACCAATCTAATTTAACTTGATTTTATGATTTTTTTCAGTGTTTAAATCTATTTTGATATATAGTAAAATGCCACATATATTAGCTTATGACATGGAATAAAATTTTTAAAAATCAGTCATTAGCATTTATTTAACATTAAGAATATCTTATTTATAGTAATTTGGTAAGTAAAGGGAAATTTAGCATTTTTAAAAATTTGGTAAATAAGCATAAGTGGATGAATAGTGCGTAAGAAAACTTGTGACATATCTCAGTTCTTTTGCCTTTTTTTTAAAGAGACAAGGTCTCCCTCTGTCACCAGGCTGGAGTGCAGTGGCACCATCATAGCTTACTGTAGCCTCAGACTCCTGGGCTCAAGCAGTCCTCCTGCCTCAGCTTCCTAAGTGGTTAGGACTACAAGCCTGGCTAATTTTTTGTAGAGACAGTGGTTTTGCTATGTTGCCCAGGCGGGTCTCAAACTCATAGCCTCAAGTGATCCTTCTGCGTCAGTCTCCTTTTGCCTTTTTAAGGCGACATATATATATACTGTTTGATAACAGAGAAAATTGTCTTTTATTAGTTTTTCTTCTTTATTTTCCTTACATCAGTTATATTTTCCAGTAATCTTTTTAAAAATTTTTCTCTAGTATTTTTGTTTTCGTTTATCTCTGCTTCTCAGAGAATTTCTGTGCATTTGTTTCACACTTATTTCCCTAGTATTTATTGTTTTATCAATACATTATAGCAATCTGTGTTGACTCCATGGTATGAAACTTCAATATGGATTATATAAAAGATAATGCATATCTCATGATACTGGCAATCTGAAATTTATTTTTAATCAGATGTGAAAGACAAATCATTAAATTTTTTCTTAAAAATAATACAATATAGAATCTAGTAGTTAATTTAAATAAATTATTTAAGTTTAGCTGTGAAAACCTTCAGGTGGAGGGGGAGATTTTCTCGTTATTTCTTACCCTAGTTTGTTTAGTTATAATTTTTTTCTATAGTGTAAGATAGAAAGTTGACAATAAATTATATTAGATTTCTCTTGCCAGGTTAGAATTGTTAACTATTTTTTTAATAAAATTTGCCCTAGACATACATAGCTTAACAGTAGATGTAGCGTGAGCTCTGGAATCGAGCTTCTTTGCCTCCCAGCTCTTCTGTCTCGGGAGCAGGGATGATGGCCAGTCCACTTATACCCCTGAGCCTCCGTTTCCTCATTACAAAAACTGGGAATATAGCATCAACTTATTTTTCTCTCAAATCAGTAAGAACACATGAATGAAGGAACTTGGCAGAAAATAAGCACTTTTTAAAACATGAATATAATTTGATGAATATTTGTGTTTCATAAATACGGCAGTGGAGGGATACGGTAGAAAGGAGACTATTGAGAACAGAAGGGACAAGGGAAGTTATAGCAACCAGTTTCGTGGATGGATTGAACCTATTACCACACTTAACAATTAAATGTGGCCTAGTATTATGGTTTATTACATCATGAATCTTACTTTTAAAATAATAGATACATGTTGAATTATTGATATTCCCTCTCTCTTTCTCTCTCTCTAGGGTACTTACAGAGAGCTACAATGGAAAAGTCCTGGATGCTGTGGACCTTTGTTGAAAGATGGCTGATAGCCTTGGCTTCGTGGTCTTGGGCTCTCTGCCGTATTTCTCTTTTACCTTTAATAGTGACTTTTCATCTGTATGGAGGCATTATCTTACTTCTGTTAATATTCATATCAATAGCAGGTATTCTATATAAATTCCAGGATGTATTGCTTTATTTTCCAGAACAGCCATCCTCTTCACGCCTTTATGTTCCCATGCCCACTGGTATTCCACATGAAAACATTTTCATCAGAACCAAAGATGGAGTGCGTCTAAATCTTATTTTGATACGATACACTGGAGACAATTCACCCTATTCCCCAACTATAATTTATTTTCATGGGAATGCAGGCAACATAGGTCACAGGTTACCAAATGCATTGCTTATGTTGGTTAACCTCAAAGTTAATCTGTTGCTGGTTGATTATCGAGGATATGGAAAAAGTGAAGGAGAAGCAAGTGAAGAAGGACTCTACTTAGATTCTGAAGCTGTGTTAGACTATGTGATGACTAGACCTGACCTTGATAAAACAAAAATTTTTCTTTTTGGCCGTTCCTTGGGAGGAGCAGTGGCTATTCATTTGGCTTCTGAAAATTCACATAGGATTTCAGCCATTATGGTGGAGAACACATTTTTAAGCATACCGCATATGGCCAGCACTTTATTTTCATTCTTTCCAATGCGTTACCTTCCTTTATGGTGCTACAAAAATAAATTTTTGTCCTACAGAAAAATCTCTCAGTGCAGAATGCCTTCTCTTTTCATCTCTGGACTCTCCGACCAATTAATTCCACCAGTAATGATGAAGCAACTTTATGAACTCTCCCCATCTCGGACTAAGAGATTAGCCATTTTTCCAGATGGGACTCACAATGATACATGGCAGTGCCAAGGCTATTTCACTGCACTTGAACAGTTCATCAAAGAAGTAATAAAGAGTCATTCTCCTGAAGAAATGGCAAAAACTTCATCTAATGTAACAATTATATAATGTTTCCCTTTTTGACTAATGCATTCTATTTTAATTTGTACAGAATGATAAAGAATGTTTCTTTTAGAAGTGTGTTGTGTCTGTACTTGTCTGAAGAGTGGCATTAAATTTTGAAAGGACTTCAGTGCTCCTTATGATGATCCGAATAGTTTTTTACATTTGAAGAACTATAATTCTTGGGATTATTTCATACATTTTCATCAAAACTTTCAATGTGGTTATGTATTCATATCTTTAGTTTAATTTGTCAATATAAAAGATTATTCAAAAGTTTCTTGTTACTACTGTGGTATAATCTATGTTACGCAGATTAATAGTTGGGTGTGGAAGGAGATAATGTAAACAAGAAACCTTTGGGTATTATTTCTTAAGTAAATATTGGGACAATCATGGTAAACAAACTTAGTTCTGTAACTACATTTTTCAACTTACAGTTAAAATGAAATGCATGATGGTATTTTATTCCTTGAATTAATGCAATGCAGCATTTTAAATGTAAATAGCACTGATCATATACTGATGTATATGATTACCTGGGTTATATCTATTTTTATGTAAACTCTTATTTTGCTTTTGGCAAGAAGTGAAATTGAGGCCTATGTGTAGGTCACCATTGAATTTTGCTCTGGTGAATGCTGAGATCCAGCTTTTTCTTACAAATAAATGGGACCCTGTTTCCAATATAAATGTACCAAGTTTTTGTTAGGTACAATCTGGATCATGGCATGTAGAAATAGAAATTTAAGATTTTATTGCGGCTTTGATGTGCATATTGGAACTTTTTAACATTTGTAATTTTGGTGGCAAAGAGAATTTTAGCTTCTGTCCGTTTTGTAAGTCTACAGCTGAACCACTAATAGCAGTCATAGTGAAGATAAGAACTGCTTAAGAATTAAATTAGGAAATCTTATCATTACATGGTTGTGCATACTATTTTACAAAAACTTACATTTGAGTTTTAAGTCCCATCTAGTTACAGCTAACCCACCAAAGGCAAGATATCACTTAATTGGACTTTGTGACAATAAAAGTTACAAAACCAAAAGCAAAAAAAACCCTGTGTTCTTGGTTTAATGTTCCAGTTGCTATGAACTAGAACTCCTACATCAAAAGACAGTTTTAGGAAGTCTTATTTATTTATTTTAAAAATTCTTACAGGTAGGAATGTGGGAATGAAGGAATTCTGGAGCTTTTTAACACAGAACTATTACCACATTTAAGAATTAAATGGCTGTAGGTGGGAAGTAGTATTTAGACATATAAGAGTAAGAAAAATCTTACTTAGAAACAAAAAGCCCCATTGAAACTTGCAGGATTTACCTTAATAAAAATATAAGCTATGAGACATAATTGTGCCAAGTTGTTTCAAGCAGTCCTCAGAAATTAGATGTAATTTAGCTATGTATATTATGTCAGCTTTAACATATAATATTTTGAATATTTTAGCTGTCTTTATTGGCTTTCTGCAAGCAACTAGAGCAGAGAAATAATGAGTCAATAATCTTGACCTTAATTTAAAACTCTTTCCATGGAGATAGGGCTAGAAATACTTTTGCCAAATAGCATTCTTACCATTCAGTTTATGCCAGTATTTAGAAAAAATAAATTACAGCAAGTATGATTTCTAAAGAATAATGTTTTTCTATAAATTATTAATTGTAAAAAGTCTTGCTTTTTAAAATGAGTTGGTAACGCGTATCATGGAAGGTGTATTTTGTATGTGTAAATTCACCACGATTAAAGGCTACTTTACATCTTGTCAGTCCATTGCTATGTAGAATGACTATTCTAAATATTAATGTATTAAAAAGAAAATACAACAAAATGTATATTTAGACACAAGGTTACATGGCATACCTTATACTTGTATCGTTCTTTAAAGTTTACAAAGTACTTTCTTATGTTTTCATGTAATCATTTAGTCTATGGCACTGTGGAGGAATTTATCAAGTTTAGTTGTAAATATGCAGATGAAGTATAAAAGCTCTTTCTTCATTGGTATTTTGCTTTTATGCTGCTTTTTTTTTTGGAGATACTTCAGGTTTATAAACAATCTTTTTTTTCTTTTAAACCAGGACTTCAAAAGTTGTAGAGTATTTGTGTACCATCTCCTACCTTCACTCTATTCTGAGGGTTAAGGAGCCTTTCTTTCTGCAGCAAAGGGCAGAGGCTGTGTCTAGGTTGTAGTACATCTTTCTTTACTAGCTTCTGTATTAAAGACTATTTCCTTCGATGGGAAGGGGGTGGAAAACGAACTCTTATTATCAGGGGTCCATGAAGCCCATGGCATCATTTTTGAAAACATCTGATTTTGTGGCCAAAGCTATTGGTCTTAGTAAAACATGACTACTTCAAGAGTCACTTCATTTTGAACTCATTGCTTGTGGGAATGGAAGTGTGTGTATGCATCTTGTGCATTAATTTTTGGTTCATTTATATAAGAGCAGCTGTAGGAGATTATAAATGAATTTTAAGTTATTAAGCTACTGTAAATTTGGAAATCCTAGAATGATCTTAAATATGGCAAGATACAATTCATTTAGAATAAAATCCAAAATCCTTTATTTTAAAGGGGATTATTGGGGGGTGAGGAGGGAACTGGTAAAAAATTATAAAAAGCATCCTAAAAAGAACACCGCAAAATAAGAAATAATTTGTGGCAGGTAAAAGAATACTAATAGCATAGAAGTTAACTAGAAAGGAAAATGTGACTCAGTTCTTAAATTTAGATATAGGAAATAATTGATAAGATTGGTGAAAAGGAAACAGTGCGAAGCAAAACGTTTGAATGCAAAGCATTTCTAACAAAGAAAGTGACTGGGGCACCCGACACTGCAACTACCCTGTGTTTTTGCAAATACGTTTTTGACTGTAAAATTGATGTTTTCATAAAAACGGTGTTCTGAATTTTGTTACAGGGCAGCTTAAATTTATGATGAACTGTAGACACTTGATTTACACAAATTACAGCTTTGGTAATATGTCACTGGATAATAATATTGTAATATTTGTTGAGAGATCATGCCATCTAATGCTTACGTATGCAATTCTTATGTTTGTAAGATTTGGCTTGGGGAGAATATGTTTGGGGAAATTAAAGAATGAAGGCCATATTCAATTTTATATAAATTATCTTGCAAGCTCAGACAGCTTAAGAGTAGTTTATATTGGGGAGACCCTTCCCTCCTGAGAATAAATAAGGTAAACTTTCAAAAAGGATGTCACAGAAGTCACTTTTTTATTTATGTCGTGACTGAGATACTGATTATCTCCCACTGATCTTTCCATTCTCCCTTTTTCCTCTTATGTTTGAAAATTATGTTTTTAAAAACTGTGAAAGGAAGAATTTGTCATAAATAACCCTTTTGGATTATCCGCTTAAATTTATGTACTCATGTATTACTCAGGTAAAGATGGAAATGAGAGAGCATAGACATCTATTTTTTAAATTGATAGGGTAGAAAATGAAATGCACTTCTGTTTGTTCTGATTACCATATATGCACATCATCTTAGCTCATCAGAAATAGTACACTCATTTGTATGGCTAAGTAACCGCAGTCATCCTGATGCTAGTCAACACATTGTTGCCAAATGGCGCAAATATACCTCCATTTATATTTTGTATCTTTAAAATGTAGTTTAAAAGTAGGACTGTATGAGACACTTTTCTACAAAAAGTGCCATATATATGTTACAGGTGAGTGTGTGTGTAACATAATTTATAACAATTTCTGTCAGTACAGCATATACGGAGAATTTTAAGTTGTTTTCAACATATCCAGTATGTTCCGGATAAAATAAGTTAATCCAGTTTCATAATGTAAATCATATTTTTGTTATTTGCCATATTTTATTTGAAACAGTAATAAAATTTTATAACTCAAATTTGAATGTTATAGTACATTGTGTGCTAACTATGGCAAGCAAACATTTACATTTGTTTTTTTACAATAAATTTCTTTTAAAATATACTTTCTATTTTTCTGTACTGACATGCAATAAATTGGTACATTAAAAGTTTGGTTAATGTCTTAAGATAGTTTGTATTCAGTCTTTTTTTTAAAAAAATATTTTTGTTAATCTAAATTTTATGGTAGGACATTAAAGTTTCCTTAATGGTTAAATAAAATTCCAGAATTTTCACTGAAATTAATGAATTTTATTCTACTAATGGTGTGGATAAAAAATACAAGTTAGGTTTATATTTACTTCCCTAATAGTATTATCCTCCCACATACATTTAATTTAGGATAATATTAAAACTATTTTTTATGTATGAACCACTAGTGAATGACTAGGCCCCAATGCATTTCTTTAGTTAAATGAGTCCAGGAATGAATACATTTTAACTATTCATGTTGCCTTCAGATTTAAGGACCTTTTCAAAAAGTTCTGTTATTTTTTTTTCTTGTTTGTATTTTAGTTAATGGTTTTGGATGATTAAAAATGGCCTGATATTAACTCATCCTGGAGGGGTCTATGGTTTGCTTTCCCTAACACGAAGCTTGCGTGCTTGACAGTGTCAGAAAGAGTTGGGTAATAGGAAGTGTGTGATGGACCTTAAATGATCCCCTGAAAGTGGAGACGTGAATTCACTTACTGGAGCCCGTCTTTCCATAGGTAGATTTGGTGGCAAGTAGGATCTCTTACGTACTTCCCTGGAAGATCTCCAGCCTGAGTCCCAGGGGGAGTTAGTTTCTAGATCACTATTTCTTCTTGTTAAAAGATAAGTTTTTTCACATTCCCATTTCATTTCCAACACTCCCTTTGCATTCTGTTACTTCCGAAAGAGCCTGAACAGTTAGGTCTAGCTAGAGAACATAATTCTATCTCACTAAGGGAAAGAGAGGGAAAAGAAATTTTCTGACTGTCTCTGAGTGTAAAGCCCGGGTGTTGAATGTGTTAATGTCATTGAGTCCTTGCAACAAACTTGGAGTAATTGTCCCATTTTATAAGAAACAGGCTCAGAGTGGTTCAGTAACATGTTCACAGTTACCCAGAATGGAACCGAGATTTAAATCCAGATCTCCAGTTCTAAATCTAGGACAACTATACATTTGCTCATTTACTAAGTGAAACAGTTTGAAAATTTTTATTCATGTTGAAATAGATTTGAAATGTTGAATTGGAATTACAAGTGGACCAGTTCTTCAGGACTCCCAAAGAATTGGTTGTGAGTTGAACATTAGAATTATTATAGAATAAACTCCATTTTCTTCAAAGTAGTTAACTGTATGTTCCTGCAGGAAAATCTAGAAGTTAATCTCATAAGACTTATCCAAAAAATCTTGGAGTCATCTTTATAAAGTGATTCCTGATACTTTTGAAACTGATCTTGCAGTTTCTTTTTCTAATAAGATTTATTTTCCCAACATTTCCACTGCTACCATACCAGTCCTTGAATCTGTTTTATAATAGCTAACATTTTTATTGAGTGCTTGTTATGTTCAAAGTATTGTTCTGACTTCCTTTTGTCACATATTGTTAATAGCTGAATAGTCTATGAGCTTGTTTCACTTCCCACTCCTCGACCATTGCCCCTGTTCCAACATGTCAGAAAAACTCTTGCCATTCCTTATCTGGGGGTTTTCAACGGCTGTATTTCTCAGTGGATCAAAGTCAGACTTCTTGGTCTGTAGGGTCCTTCACAAACTAAACTTAACTTTGTGGTAAAAGGTATCTGTTCTTTCCCTTTCATGAATCAAACTCATTCCTCTTCTGTGCATTTACTCATACCTGGTGCGTTAACCTCTAGATCCAACATGCCCCAGCACCACCACCTCTCTAGGTCCCTGAGTCCCTGCCCCAAATTCATGGTAGCTCTAGCAATAGTTTTCTCCCCTTTTGAACACCCATTGCACTTGGCATTTTATATTTTGATAATTATATTCAGTTCTTTATTGCCTACTGGCTTATTTTCCTTTTGTATGTCTTACACCTGCAACAAACCAAGATCTGCCAGGGATGTCCTATGATTCTTTTCTGTCTTTCATAGCACCTAGCATGGTGCTAACCACCTTCTAGTGCCAAATACATTTTCTGTATAGAGTGTGCTCACTGACTGTAAAGTTAGTACAGACATTTCCATCTTTAAGAATAAAAAGAAGCACAAAGGCCATTACTGTAATACTTTATATTTCTTAAGGGTTTTGACCTAGAATAGCAACAAACCTGGACGTTAAACACACGAAACTAATAATTAAAGTAGAAACATTGGAAGTTACCCATGTAATTAAATCACTCTTCAGAAATTAAAAGGCGCAATAATTATTCCAGCCACATGCTAGTTGAGGCATCCAGTTTAAGCCGAGCAGAGGAAAGAGGCAAAGGTGAAAATATGCTCAGCAAAGACCACAGACGGCAGACGTGGAACAGATCAGTGCAGATCAACAGGCCTAGCAGTAACCAGTAGTTACTCGTGGGTAACATGAGAAAAACCAGGAAATCAGGAGAGCCCATCAGCAGATGGCGAAGAACCCCTTGCCGTGGGACATCTCCTCTGGGTGGTAGTGACTGTCCCAGTTTTGCTTTCTTCCTCTCCTTTTATGACCCTGTACCCATGGTTCCCTTTTTAAAAATTTATTATCATTGTTATTTTTAAAACAAATGAGGTGTGACAGCCACTTGAATTAATGTGACACATTGGCGTTTTTCTTGGTCTTTCTTTGCAGGACATATTCCTTGAGATATAAGTGAGTTCAAGGTTCCTCTATGCAAAGATCATGCATACCTCCAAACACAGGACAGTCTGAATTAAGAGATGGGGCACACAGAAGTGCAAAATCTCTGGAGATAGTAAATGCTATGGATATGTCTGTGTCCCCCCAGAATTCATATGTGACACCATAATCCCCAACGTGAAGGTATTAGGAGGCGGGGCATTAGGAGGGAGGTAGATTATGAAGGTGGTGTCCTCATGATTGATCAGTGCCCATATTAAAAGAAGCGAGCTATCCCCACCTCTCTGCCATGTGAGGATACAAAGAGAAGTTTCCTGCAAACCAGGAAGAGTGCCCTCACTGGACACCAGATCTTGGACTTTCTAGCTCCCAGAAAGGTGAGAAATAAATTTCTGGTGTTTAAGCCTATGTTTAAGTCCATGGTATTTGTTAACAGCAATCCAAGTTGAGTAAGACAGTAAACAATTATAATTTTTACTTAAAAGTGGACCTGGAAATAAATGAGAGCTGATGCTTACTGCTTTTAAAGTTGTCCATCCCTCCCAGTCTATTCCGGTATTTCACCCATATCTATTATTTGGATATCCTGAATTTTTCTTTCTACTTGAACCTCTCGCTTCTTCCTCTGGAGACATTAGCAGTCCCTCAGTTTGGCCCCCCTCCCCTTCCTTATTCTCTACCCACCTCTTTATTATGTTGTCGTTTTTAACAATCAAAACTTACAGAAAAGTTTAACAATCAAAACTTACAGAAAAGTTGGAAGTACAGTAAAAGAACTTTTCTTGAATCATTTTGAAAGTAAGTTCCCAAGCTAATATACCATCATCTGGGAATATTTCAGTATGTATTTACTAAAAGCATTTGTCTCCATGTCCACAATGCAACCATTAAAATGAAGAAATTAACAGATAATTTACCATTGAGTTCTCAGATCCCTTTCAAGGGATTATCCCAATAATTTTTGTTTGTAGCAAAAGGATTCAGTTTCAAACCACATGTGGCATTTAGTTGACAAGTCTCTTTAGTTTCTCTTTTGGATGGATAATAGGTCCAAAGTTAGCAGGTTCTAATCCTTAGAATTTGTTACCTTAGAAGGTAATCACATTACCTTATAGGAAAAGAGAGTTTTTTTGCAGATGTGCTTAAATTAAGGGTCTGAATTTGGGAAGATTATCCTGGGTTATCTGGGTAGGTTCTTAATCTAGCAGAGGAAGATATGGCACACACAGAGAGGAGAAGGGTATGTGAGGATGAAGGTAGAGATGTAATGATGAGGCCACAGGCAAGGGCACCAAGGAAGACTTCCCCAAGAGCCTCTGGAGGAAGTACGGTCCTGCTGACACTGGATTTCAAATTTGTGGCTTCCATAATTGTCAGAGAATGAATTTCTGTTGTTTTAATCTTCCAAGATTGTGGTAATTTATTGCAGTTTCCATAGGGAACTGATACATATTTGGTAGAGGAAAATGGGGTGTCCCTGTAACAAATACCAAGAACTATGGAAATAGCTTTGGAATTGGATAGTGAATAGTGGCTGAAAGAATTTTAGGAAGTATATTATTAATACAAAAAGTTTAAATTGCTTTGAAGAGACTTTTGGTAGAAATGTGGGCATTAAAGATGCTTTTGGTGTGGACTCAGAAGGAAGTGAGGAGCATGGTAGGAGAACCCTATATCATCTTAGCATTTTGGAGTAAGCCTAGGCCTATGGTTACTCCAGTAACATTGCATGAATCCTTTAATTGGAATGTCACTGGACTCTTTTGCCAAAGGTGCTGTACTTCTCAGGTTAATAAAAGAAAGACAAGCTGAATATTAGATGAGATTAGAATTAGCTTATAAAATGACAAGTATAGTTTACAAACCAGAGGAACTCTGAAATTAAGGAGCCTGCAATCTGATCTCTGTTGTTTCACATACAAAATTAGAAATTTAAATAGAATGTGTGGTGAGGGAGCCTGTCTTGGTCCATTTTGGGTTGATATAAAGGAATACTTGAGACCAGGTAATTGATAAAGAAAAGAGGTTTATTTGGCTCACGGTTCTGCAGGCTGTACAAGAAGCATAGTGACAGCATCTGCATCTGGTGAGGGCCTCAGGGAGCTTCCGCTCATGGCAGAAGGGGAAGGGGAGCCAGTGTGTGCAGAGATCACATGGAAAGAGAGGAAACAAGAGATAGAGAGCGAGAGAGGAGGGAGGTGCCAAGTTCCTTTTAACAATCAGCTCTCAAGGGAACTAATACAGCGAGAACTCAGTCATTACCAGGAGATGGCACCAAGCCATTCATGAGGAATCCACCAACATGACCCAAACACTTCCCACTAGGCCCCACTTCCAACACTGCGGATCAAATTTCAATGTGATGTTTGGAGGGGTCAAATATTTAAACCATAATAGGGCCTTTTTAAGTAATTTCATCCATCTTTTAGGGTTTTCAATACAATAATGCAGCAACAATTTGAAGTCAAGCTATATAAAATGTTTCCTTTTTGCCTGTAAAGCTGGTAATGTGGTTTGTTTCTATCGAATGTCACAGTTTCCTCCTAAAAAGTCTTATTTTATTCAATCAGCTTATAAATACGATTCAACTGCTATTGAAAGTGATTCTTCTACAATTTAAAAAGTTTTGTAGTCTTGGGATGATATTTTACCTCTCAAGACCTTTGTTTCCTTATATGCAAAATGGGGATTGGGCTCAGTTGGTTTCAAAGACCTCTTCCATCAAGGGCTTTCTATGATTCTGAGTATACAGAAATTTAAAGTCATTTTACACTCCCATAATGTTGATCAAAAGTACAGGCTGTCTTCTTAAAATTATATGAATTACTTTGAATAAGAATGCTCATAATTATATTTATGTACATTGTAGATTAATGCAAATTCAACTTCTGTTTCCACTGTGTTTTATCTAGGCATATGGAATAGAAGACAATTTGTCAGCAATGTTTAAGTGTATATGTCTTGGATCAGTTTAAATTCTAGGGGCCTTACTTATGAGAGCACTGCACAGCTCCTATTTTCACTTGTTAGTTAAATATTAAAAGTAGTAAATGGTTCACAAGGCAATTGCAATGTCAATATAGGCATTGTCAATTATGTAGTATCTAACTTGGATTTATAGGCCCAATTTTAAGGATAACACTGTTATAAGTATTAAAGCACAAATCTTATTGACATGAATAACACACATAGGATATGACTATGCAAAAATAGTAAAAATAAAGTCAATATTATATTAATAACTTTTCTTAAAATTGTCTAAATCATGGACAGCAAAAATTTAAAATGATTTTATAAGTACATTTATTACTAAAGTTACAATAAAACAGTATACATATGTATTGCATGGAAGAGTGAAAATATAGATATTTCAAGGAAAATATCAGTATTTGTGCTATTCAGATTAAAATATTCAAAGTCTGCTTCAGTATAGCTGAGCAAGCTTCTAATGGATTTATCCAACAGTCAGATTCCATAGCAAAGTAAAAGACTGGGAAGATGGCTATGGCATGGTATAATTTCCTTTTTAAGAAATAGCTCTTGTCTCATAAAATAGAGAATATAAAAAGAGATAGAAATTATTTTTTAAAAAATGAACAAAATAGAAATTCTGGAGTTGAAATGTACAATAACTGAAATGAAAAATTCACTATACAAGCTTAACAGTACACTCAAACTGTCAGAAGAAGGCATTAGAAAACTTGAAGATAAATTGATAGAAACTATGTAACCTGAAACACACAGAGGAAAAAGAGAATGAAGAAAAATGAACAGAGCCTCCGAGAATTGCACCAACATATGCACAATGCTAGCAGCAGAAAGAGAGGCAAGAAGGGAGCAAGAAAAAAAATCCAAATAAATAATGGCTGAAAACTTCTCAAATTTGATAGAAAACATCAATCTACATATTCGAGATCAAGGAAATTCGAGTAGGATAAAGCACAAAGTTATCCACACCTAGAAACATAGGAAAAATGCTGAAAGACAAAGAAAATTTTAAGAGCAGGAAGAGAATAGCAAGTCATCATGTGGGAGGGAACCCCAATAAGATGAACAGCTGACTGGTCTTCAGAACTGGTTCGTTGAAGACAGAGGGCAATGGTATTACATATTCAAAGTGCTGGAAGAGGACTGTCAAGCAAGATTCTTATATTCAGCAAAACTCTTTCAGGAATGAAGGGGAAGTAAAATATTTCTAGAAACAAAAACGGAGAACTTTTTGCTAGCAGACCCACTTCACAAGAAATGCGAAAAGAAGTTATTCACACTGAAAGCAAGTAAGCATATACGGTAATCCAAATCCACACATAAAAAAACAAAGAGCACTGGTAAAGATAATTAATTAATTAGAAAAGACAGTATAAATGCATATTTATATTTATACTAAAAAGTAATATTCTGAAATGTTGAAGGATTTTAAGGACCACTGGCAAATTACAGTTTATACTTTATTATTTGATTTGACTTGTCATCCTTGGTTAATTATTGCTAGTATTGGTTGTTGATAAGTGATAATGAGATTTTCACATAAATTTCACATTGCATGATGATTGCTTATCCTGAGTGTGGAAATATCAACATGGGTTTGGATTTTGTTTAAATTTGGAAATTGTTGAAAGCTCATTATTCAGTTTAAAATATGTAAACAGCTGTAGCCATGAGATAATAGATTATGCTTTTGGTTAAGATTCTGGAAATCACCCCCTTTTTTTTTTTTATACGAGTGGTCAAACAGAGAGGCTTATATATATTTTTTCTTTTCTTTCAACATATTTAGGGATTACAAGTGCAGTTTTGTTACATGGATACATTGTATAGCAGTTAGATCTAAGCTGTTAGTGTTCCCGTTACCCGAATAGTGTACAATGTACCCAAGAGGTAACTTTTCATTCCTCACCCCCTGTCACCCTCACAACTTTGGAAGGCTTGTATTTAAAACAAAACAAAAAAAACCCAGCAAGTTTTAAGTTTAGTATATTCAGAAGTAATTAATAGTAAGTACAATTGTGACTTCTTAACTCCTCTCTAGTAGACATGTTTTATGACTGTCTGAAAATATCTAATATAGTTTTTATAAATTTTCATATAAAATTATATTTGTGTTTAAGCTATCAGACTTGGTAATAAAACAATTGAGAACAAGTCTTTAGCTTTGTATTTGAGTAGCAGGAAAACACAAAAGAAGTCTTTGATTCATTATAAAGTACTAAACAAAATGGAATTTAATTTTACTTGAGATCATATATATATACAAACATACATACATATATACACATATATGTATATATATGTTCTTTTCTACTGTTTTTGTTTCATGGATAGATTATTAACAGTGATATTGTTGAGTTGAAGTGTAGGTGTGTTTTCAGTGTTTCCAGTATTGCCAGATTGGTTTCCAAAATACCTTTTTTACTTTATATTTTCAAAAGTACCCTTTGCTCACATCTTAACTAGCAATACATAAGTAATTAATCAATTATCAATGTTAGATATATTTATTAACTTTCATTAACTGGATTATTTTGGTTAATTTTTTTCCTTTTCTAATTTCTTCAGATGATTATTTAATTCTTTTGAATGTAAGTCATTGTGTTTGTTATTATAGCTTTGTTTTCAAAGCTATAATTTTTTTTAACAAGTACAGCTTTTGCTGTGACCCATATGTTTTAGTATAAATTGTTTTCCTTTTCGTTGCTTTCTAGGTAGCTTCTAACTTCAGTTTTACATACCTTTTTGATACAAACTTGATCTGTAAATGTATGTTTACATTTTCAAGTGAACAACTCTTTGATCAGCTTTTTAACGATAATTTTTTAAAAATTCTAGTTATTTCTGTCGCTTGTTTCATATGTGTGTTGGGAATGTACTGTGCTCTCTTTCTGTGGCTGCTAAGCTCTCTTAAACAGTTCCTTAGTTTTTCTTTCTTGGCTCAGCTGGTGCAGTCTAGTCCCAGGTGGTGGAAAATCAAGTCATCTCTAACCTATGAACCAGCATTGCACTAGCAGGAAACTTCCAGTCTACTAGTGAGGTATTTGGGGGAGGCTTTTGTTTCCTGTGATCCCTCGATGGTCTCCCAGTCTCAAGGACAGGGAGGACTAACCCCAAACATCTAATTCGTTTGTGGGTTCTCAGAGGTCTGGGAAACTTGGTACATTCATGTGAGGCTAGTCGTGGCCACTGCCCACAGATTTCTGCTCACCCATCCTGTCCGAGCGGCACTGAGATTTGGGTCTCAGATACAGTAATGTAAATTCTTACTTTGGAGGAAAAAAACCTCACATCATTTTTCTCTGTCTAGGGACAATTAAAGCCAAAGGCCTCTCACTGACATCCAGTTACCTCTAAGGCTCTCCTGCAGTTTGGCTCAGAAAAGAGAGATAATTTAATTATACTCTGATTGAAAGTAGTATTGAGATGCACAGAAATTTCTTAAAAACACACACACATAAAAACTGTGACTCATGAGCATTAAATCTGAAAGCAGTTACACACAAATTGAGGAGATAATAAAATAAATCTGACATATGTAACTCTTGAGTTTGAGTTCTTAAAAAAGTGGATTTTTTCCTAACAGTGACAAAGAGTAAGCTCCAATAAGTACATGCACAATTCTCTTCTTAATATAATTATTAGGAAATAGAAATCAGCATGTCCATTCACCCACATTACAATTTTGTGTAAGAAATTACCAGAATTGTTTATTTGAAGAACATATCATTATTTCATGGTTAAATTACAGATATATGGTGTGTATACAAAGGAAAATAAAATCAGTATGTCAAAGAGATGTCTGCACACTCATGTTAGTGGCAGCACTATTCCTAATAACCAAGATATGAAATAAACCTAAATGTCTATCAACAAATAAATGGATTAAAACATGTAGTATAACACAATGGAATACTATTCAGCCATATAAAGAATGAATTACTGTTATTTGCAGCCACATGGATGAGCCTGGAGGATATTATGTTAAGTGAAATAAGCCAGGCACAAAGAGACAAATACCACATGTTCTCATTCGTTTATGGAATCTAAAGAAGTTGATCTCATAGGAGTAGAGAGTGGAGTGGTGGTTACTAGAGGCTGGGGGAGAGGAGGATGGGAAGAGGTTGGTCAATGTGTCCAAAGTTACAGTTAGGAGGAAAAAGTCCTGGTGTTACATTGCACAGTAGGTTGACTATAGCTAACAATAATATATTGTATATTTCAAAATAGCTAGAAAAGAGGATTTTGAATGTTCTCACCACATAGAAATGATAAATATCTGAGGTGATGGATATGCTAATTATCCTAATTTGAGCATTACACATTTTATATATGTATTGAAACATCACACAGTATCCATAAATATGTACAATTATGTGTCAATTAAAATTTTTAAAACTTAAAAAATAATTATTCACAGTGATTAGCATTTAGCCTTCCAAATCAAGTTCCACTATAACTATAATAGCAACTGACTGCATATACAGTATATTTTTCTACCAGAAAACAACATTTTTTTTGAAATGTAAGAATTATTTGTATCAAACTATTTTCCACATCCTGAGAGGTTTAGGATGCCAGTTTTACCTAGGTATATTTTTAGGTACATCCACATGTCTAGAAGAGCTGTATTCTCCTTGCTTGACTGGTCCAAATCCTTTGAGAAAAAACACCTCTTTTCTCAAAGAAGGAGGTGTAGGAGAAATCCCCCAAACCTGTAATTCTTTGTAGTACTATTTAGCCACAAATTTTTTTGAGGTTTTTTATGTAAGAACTTAGTCAAAGAGTGAATGTTTATTTTCTGCTGTGTTTCTGTCCCTTGGATAAATGCATAAGTTATATTGTTTCAATCCTATCTGCCCACTTCTGAGTGCATGGGACAACTTGGACAATCCCAAAGATATGGTATCTCAATTTTTATATTAAATTTGGTATACTTATATTACAGAAGAAAGCTTTACTGTTAAGTTGAGAAAAAGAAGGTGTGAATAAATAGTGAAATACTAACAGGAATCACTGGCTATGTAAGCTCACTATACAATCTGTGACTTAGATACAGTAACTTTTTCTCCCTGAATAAACTTGTGGTGTGGTCAATGAATATGAATATGCTTTTTGTTTAACAGAATTTCAGTTAAATTATTGTCAAACCATTTCCTCTGCAGGAAACAGATTCTTGATTTATGGAGTAATAACTTCCTTTTGTTCATCTAATAAGAAATTCAAGAGTCATGAACACCACTTAGTTTTCTACCTGTGTTTAAAGAAAATGCAATTGCCTGATCCCTGTGGAGAACATGCAAATTGCAATGCCTGTTTGCCCCGTGTCTGGGTCAGAGGGAAAGCCATTCGGCTGCCTTTCATGGAAGAAGCACCATCTTATTTTACGCACAGCATCGCCCACTGCTTCCACCAGCATCAGGTAGTTGTTTTAAAATGGCCTAAATGTAGGCTGTCCAGTGACTTTCTCTTGCGGTGGTCAGGCATGAGGGTTTCTGCCCAATAGAGCAACAAAGGCAGAGGTAATTCCCTAATGCAGTCAAATCATTCCCTCTCTTTGGAATTTTTGCTGAAGAATATGGAGAGCAGTGGTCCATCAGAAGTGGAAGAATGTCAACTCACAGAGATACACAGTGGCTCCAGGGTGTCCTAGTGGAAAGTAGAGAGTAGGTGGTTTCTAGCACTGCCTTGAATCCTTTGGTTTCTACACGTGTTTAGGGCATATTCTTACACACACAAATAATCTGAATGAATCGAAATTACTTTCAGTGAGAAGGGCTTGATACAATCCCCAAACTAATGCCATTTTGTACTGCAAGGTTATCCAGTATAGCTCACCCTGATTGACCTAGAGCAAGGACTGTGGCAAAAGGATTGTATTGTGTGTTTAAAAACTTACTTATAAAAGAGTTCCACCTGAGAAATTAGATAATAACTTATTTTAGGGGCCAAGATAGTAACAAGTCATCTTAAAAAGTCTTTGGAACTTACAGAAGCAAAGGGAAAAAATAACAGTCCCAATGGATAAAATGAATAAGTCTGATGACATCATTTGGTAGTGAGACGTTGAGGAAATAGGAACTCATCGAGGGTAACTGGGTGACACCTGGTAAAAGTGAGGATGTGCCTACCCCTCAGCAGGTGTTTGCTTGGGAACTCCTTGCAGATGTTATAAACACACTTGTATAAAAATGTGTATTGCAGCACTGTTTATAATAGTGAGAAATATTCATACTTTGAATGTAATGAATAAAAGTGAATGAAAAACAATGGAAGCATCCTAAAAGTAGTTCATTTCCACATTCTGTAAGCCTCCTTGCAAATCCCAGGGACAGTTACTGTCAGCATCCCATTGCACAGACTAGGAAACTGAATCAGACAGGTTATGTGCTTTGCCTAAAGAGAGAGTGGAATAGGGGCAGGATTCGTACCCTTGAAGCCTGGCTTTAGAGTCCTTACCTCTATATTAATTATTTCTATAACTTTCTTTCTTAAGCTTGCATAGAAATGTGCAGTGAGATAGAGCTAACTAATGCTCAGTAGTCTTAGTGTACTGGGGAGCAGTGACTACCCTGGGGTTGGTAAGGGCTCAGTAACATTTGTTGAATCAATATTTAGGTGCTGGGGACAAATAAGCCAGAAACTGGTAAATGTCCAGGAACCAGCCATCAAGGCAAGGCAGGAACAGAATGAGTGGAACAGTCCTTGCAGCTGCACCAAGTCCAACAACAAAGAGAAACTAAAGTGGCTCCAGGTTGATTAAGGACGTGTTGTGCACATACCTGTTAGACTGGGGCACAATCAACTTAATGTGGCAGTTGTAGATTAGCTACTTCAGAATAGGTAATGGTAGCAGTGAGGCATTTGGAGCTGGACATAAGACTGATTCTCCTCAACACAGTATTGAACTGAGCAGGGACTTGAAGCTTCAAAAGTCAGAGCAGCAAAGGTGAGACCAGGACGGGCCCATCACATGCGTGATTGACTCCTTGGCAGTGAGTCTCAGAAGGAAAAAGATTTTGCATGTTTTCCTTAAAAATGTAGTCACCCATATTTAGAGAACCCTTCTGATAGCTAATCTAAATAAGTCTCTAAAATTTAGTCACATTCTTTTCATTACATTGTTGAGATAACAGGAATAATTCCCAGTGGACTCCCGTGTCTCCTTAAAGGATACTTCATTTCATTTTGTACTTGAAGTCTGTTAATAAATCACTCTCCAGCTAAGTACAATTCAGTGCTAAAGCACTTAGCTTATCTGACCTTCACATTAATTATTTTTATTACACCACTAGGAACTTTTAATGTCCTTTTCCCTCTTCCTTATGAAGCCACATGGCCCCAAGTAGACACAGATCTCTTGTAGTGCTTAAGGGTGAGCTCCTTAAACGTGTATATAACTTAAAAGTTATCTCTTGAGTATGCCAATCTAAACTCCAAGTTTCCTCCGTGGAAGTAAGGGGCCTTGAATCTACTTGAGCATGAGTGTTTTGAGATGGCCCTAAAATTCTTACAAAAACTGAAAGTGAAATGAGGAAGACAGATTGAGCAATCCTTTAGAAGGGCAAGCGCCAGCAAACCTAGTGTATGGTCAGGACAGAGATGCAGAAAGGCAGAAAGAATAAAATTCAGGAGAACTCTCCTGAGGGGGTGAGCCCAGCTCTGCACTGTAGTAAATGCAGGACACCAACAAACACAGATAACAGGAAATGATCCATTCCCTGTGGTCACTGATTCTAAAGGCCCCAACCTTCAAAGCTCAAGGAGTGAAGTGGATGATTCCACAGAGAGGGAGCACCACGCCTTTCTTCTAACCTCAAAAAGAGAGAAGAAATGAAACCGAAGGAGTGTGTTTCCATCCTCCCGCAGGAGGAAAGCCCCTCTGTGCGAGTCTCCCGAGATGGACAGCTGTTGGCTGCAACCTTGCTGCTGGCACTGCTGTCCTGCTGTCTGGCGGCAGTGTCTTTCTACCAGGTGGCCACCCTGCAAGCGGACCTGGTGAGCCTCCGGGCGGAACTGCAGGGCCACCAGGCTGAGCAGCTGCCAGCCCCTCCTGAGGAAGCTGTAGGAGTCCCCACGGCTGCCTTGGGGGAAGCTCCAGCTGTCACCCCAGGACTGAAAGTGAGTTTGCAGCAACTGCAGCCTCAGGCACAATTCTGCCTACACAGCTGCCTCCCCCATCCCCAGCTGTTTTTCCAATAACTTGGGGTTTTTCTGTTCACAGGAAATCTTTGTACCACCAGCTTCAGGAGAAAGCAACTCCAGTCAGAGCAGCAGGAGTAAGCGTGCCCTTCAGGGGCCAGAAGAAACAGGTATGTTTTGGACACAGAGGCTTTTCAGAGTCTGGGGTTACAGTGTTCACAGGTGTAGAGAATAACATCCAGTTTGGGGGAGCTAGAGGTGAGCGCTACCTCTGTGAACCTCTTAAATAGGGACTATGAAATTTGTCATCTAAACCAGACGTGGCTTTATAGCAAAGCCCCAGCACTGGCAATTGCAATAGGATGCACAATGTGCTTTGCCCTCCCATGAGCAGATTGTGTGGGTAGAAGTTTTTATTTGTGCATAAATAAGTGTTTATGTATAAGCATACAGGAGAAAAAAGGGACACGTTTTTTCTCAAATAGTGTACTCCTATGTGAGAAGCATTATCTCTCATTCCAGAAAAACCCAAAAAGCACTACATGTTACTGTAGAATTAGACTTAGTTTACCTGGGTCATGGAATGTCAGTCAAAGACAAGATATTTCCTGGGGGTGGGCATTGCACCCCGTGAAACCAAGTAAAGATCATAATGGGAACCCTTATATGTTATGCTTTAATTTTCTTTCTTTTAAAAGATTATTTTACACACATACTCACCCCTGCTACACACACACACACACACACACACACACTCTGATTTTAAGGCTTTTCTTTAATGTATACTTTTCCAGGAGATCCATGTGTTTATAATCTTCTTTTAAGTTCTTTAGCAATTTCTACCTTTCTTCACGTTCCACTCATTCCATAGAATGTCACAGAGTTAGTAGGCCCTACCAAAATAATCGATTCTAGTTTTTTCATTTCAAAGACAGAAAAATAGTATTTGTATTACATTTATTAACATTATAATATAACAAATCCTTGGTATTATTTTCCTTTTTTATTGAAAGAACATTCTTTGAGCACCTGGAATATACCAGGTGGGTATAGACCAGAATAGGTATTTTCATACATACTATTTCATTTAACCTTCACAGTGACTCTGTGAGGCCCACAGAACACATATAATTATTTATATACATGCATGAGGGACATAGTGAGAGAGATCAGGTGCCCTTCTGTTACACACTTGTACACACACATATGTGTTCACACACATATGTGTACACATGCGAGGTGCCCTTGGCTATAAACTTATTTTTTTGCTATATGCCTTATTCATGAAAAAAATTCTTCCTTATTTTATAAAACCATCAATTTTGGTATCTAGTTACTATATCTTTGTGTCAGTTATCAGAAACAATTGGATTTAAACTTTTTAAAATCAGGAAATACTCACATTTTTATTATTATAACATGTCAGTTATTTTTGTAGTTTGTGTTTTATCATCTACATTTTATATATAATTGAAAATAATACAGCACATATACTATGGCATATTTTTTATTTCCACTTACTGCACAATAAACATTTTCCCCATTTCTAAGTAATTCTCATATATCTGTATTAATTTACTACCATCCAACTATTTAAGATGGCTCTTTCCTTTTTTCTTTTATTTTTTGGGGGCTATAATAGAGCATGTAAAATTTTTGTGCAGAACTCTTTTGTTTCTGGGGAATTTTTTTATTCAGTATAAAATCTATAGAGTGAAATTTCTGAGCTAAAGACAATGAACATCTTTATCACTCTTGCTGCCTATTGCCGTATTGTTTTCAAAATGAGTTATAAACGTATGCAATAAAAAATGCAGTGTACCAGTTCTCCACATTCTCGCTAACATTTTATCTTTTAAAATTTATTTTGGCCAGTTTAGTAGTTGTAAAACAATATCTTATAATTATTTTAATGTTTTGCCTATTTTTATTAATAAGAATGAACTTTCTGCACATTTTGATTACTTCTATCTTCATGCTAATTTTTATTTATAATTTTCCTCATTTTTCTGCACTAATTTTTTATAAATTTGAACAAAGTCTTTCTAATTAGACTTATTTATCAAAATTTTGATGTAAATATTTTCAGTGTTGTGCTGCTTTTCTTACATGTACAGAGATTTTGCATCTGTATATATTGTGATAATCTTTTCCTTTTGATATTCTCTAATAAATTAAAGCTAAAAATGTATTTGTTCATGATCTCTCACATAGTCTACACTATTCCCTGCTACTTTGGCTTTTTTATAGTTTAGTGTTTTGTTTGCTTTTAACTCATTAATTCTTCTGGTGTTTATTTTGGTAAATCTTCCCACATTGGCTTTAACTTCCCCCTTTCTCTTTCTTTTTCCCCTTCTAAACTGCTATCGCAACCACATGTATTAAATAATTCTCGTTAACTCCTTTGTTTTGGAAAGCTTGTTACATTATGTTAAGTTCCTCATATGTATTTGAATCTATTTGAGTATCTCTGGTTTTTTCATTGATTTATTATTCTATTTATCTGCTTTAAAAACAATTGTAATTATTTTTGTATTATAATGGGCTTCACTGTCTGTATTGATATTTATCAATAGGGTCTGGATTCCTCAATCTTCTTTAACCTCCTTTGCTAGTATCCCATTTCTAAATATCAGTTGTAAAAATAAACCTTAACTTTTCCATTCTAAAGAGGGTATAGATTCATTACAGTAGATTTGAGAATAATAATAGAGTAAGAAATAAGTAACTTCTTGAGTCACAGTTTCCCAAAATATCCTCTATTGATGTTTTTACTTACTTGTGTTTTTATGGCATCCAAAAATTGTATATTGATGAAAATCTTTCACCAAATATTTTGCAATTTGTAGAAAGTTTGGAGACTAACAGAAAATTCTAACAAAGTGAATAAAAATTTACCCAAATTCCCACAGCCTAGAGGTAATCACTATTTTCATTTTCATGTTTTGGCTTAGACTTTTTTATAAACCTTTAATATACAGTGTGTGTGTATATATGTATGTTTTTTGTGTGTGTGTATATATATAACATACAGTTGAGCCTTGAACAGCATGGGTTTGAACAGTGATTATCTTTTCCTTTTGATATTCTATCATATTCTAATAAATATATTAGAAAATTTTTTTGATATTTATGACAATTTGAAAAAATCAAGGAAGAACTACATATCTTAGAAATATTTAAAAAATTGAGAAAAAGTTAGGAATGTCATAAATTCATAAAATATATGTAGATACTAGCCTATTTTATCATTTACTGTCATAAAATATACACAAATATATTATAAAAAGTTAAAATGTTTCATAATGTACTTATACAACACTTAGAGACCACACATGGCACCATTCACAGTTGAGAGAATTGTAAACAAACATAAAGATGCAGTATTAAATCATAACTGCATAAAATTAACTGTTGTACATACTGTACTACTGTAATAATTTTTTAGACACCTCCTGTTGCTATTGTAGTGAGCTCAAATGTTGTAGCTGCTTAAAGCTGTGTAATGCTGATCATCTTTGTGTGAGTTGTTTCTCCAGTAAATTGCGTATTGCAGTAAAAAGTGATCTCTCATGATTCTTGAGTATTTTTCATTGTGTTTAGTGCAATATCATAAACTTTGAGTAATACCATGAGACCCATATGAAGTGCCAATAGTGATGCTGGAAGTGCTCTCAAGAAGCAGAGAAAAGTCATGACATTACAGGTGACCCTTGCACAACACAGGTTTGAACTATGTGGGTCCACTTTTATATGGATTTTCTTCCACCTCTGCCACTTCTGTGACAGCAGGACCAGTCCCTTCTCTTCTTCCTCCTCCTCAGCCTACCCAATGTGAAGACGACAAGGAGAAAGGCCTCTATGATGACCTACTTCTACTTAATGAATAGTCAATGTATTTTCTCTTCTTTATGATTTTTTAATAACATTTTATTTTCTCAATGCTACTTTATTGTGAGAATACAGTATATAATACATAGAACATACAAAATGTGTGTTAATCGACTGTTTATGTTTTTGGTGAGGCTTCTGGTCAACAATGGGCTGTTAGTAGTTAAGTTTCTGGGGTGTCAAAAGTTTATGCATAAATTTTTGACTACATGGGGGTCAGTGCTCCTAATCCCTGCTGTTCTTTAAGGGTCAGTCGCATATGTTTATATATATAGTGTGTGTGTATATATATAACATAGTATATACATTGATAACATTCGTAAGTCCAAGATGGAAGAATTGAAGGTAAGAATCTTAGTGAAGGGTAATGTCTACTATTCCTTGCCAATGAAATTATCTCGAATGTTGCTCTAGATACTATTCGTTAGTGGAGTTAAAATTTATTTTGTTTAGCCCTACTCAAAATTAATATTTACGTACCCAAGAAAGTTGTGTGAAACTCAATGATTTTTTTAGTAGGAACTTTTTTTTGGAATTGAGAAAATTCTATGAAGTTTAAATCTATGCAGTTTTCTTTGATTTTTGTTTATAATCTAGTCATTCTGATTTATTTTTAGTAAGACTCAAAAAACCTTAGGTTGCCCTTTTTACTTTCAAAGTGTTAAATTTATGTTCTTACTTATTGTCTATATGTGTTTTAGAGCCATGCATTTTTATTGGCACTTTACACAAACAGCAGATGAAGGGATGGCATTACCATCAGCCCCACGTCCACTTGATACTTTCATCCTTCCCGTCATCCCAAGCGTAAACACTGCTTTTACTTAATTTTATCCTTTACTACTTTGGCTCCAGTTTTGTTTTTCTTAATTATTTTGTGTTTCAAATTAAAATCCTATTAAACTTAATATATTTCATAAGATCATTTTTGATTATAGTATAATAAACAGAAATGTGGGGAAATCCAGGATCAACAAATTGCCAAATAGCTCATATTAGCCAAAATTTCACTTTTAAGCTTGAAAGTGTGTTTGGAAATCTTCCCAGTGGGAAAAAAATTAACTAAAGCACTATGGCTTTGACAATACTACGTAATAAAATTTCTTTACAAATGGAATCTTGGTGATCTACATTTTCAACACCTGCCTAACTGTAATTTTATTCATAATAAGAACGTAAAGATAAGCATCTTTCAAGCCTGTCAAGAAAATGAATTCTCTCACATGGGTTACTACTGGACTGAAACAGTTTACTGTTAAAATCAGGTAACCTTTGTATTTTCTCCCTTGTTTTTAATAGGGAATTTTAAAACTATTAGAAATTTATGTGTTTTAAATTATGAAAAGACAAAATTATTTTTATTGATAATGTTTTTTATAATATTCTCAATTGTAATAATAAAATATTGGTGCAAATATGAACAATTCAAAGAAATATAAAACAAGAGTAGAAAAAATTGCCCATATTTCATCTTCCAAATAATAATTGTCAAGATTTTGGCCAATCTAATTTAAGTTATTTCTCTTATTTTTTAAATAAACCTTTTAGTTTGGAATTGTTTTAGAATTACAGAAAAGTTGCAGATAGTACAGAGTGTTGGCATGTACCCTATCCGGCTTCCACGGTACCTTATTACTGTGAGAGCAACATTGAGACATCACTATTAACTAAACTCCAGACTTTATTTGTATTTTACAAGTTTTTCTACTAATATCTTCTTTATGTTTCAGGATCCATCCAGGATACCACATTGCATTTTAGATTTTTTAAATTAGAATTTTGAATATAGTGCAGATAAATTAATACCTAATACTGTAACTTAAGTATTTCTCTAGGACAAACCTTTTTAATTGTTTAAAGTAGAAATAGCAATACTATTTTTCTTGAAATCCATAGTCCAACTCCTTTGCAAGGGAAGATGAGATGTTTGACAGGTCTGTAATGTCCAGTCTTTGCCTTGTTGGCATGTCTTGCTTAGCTGTGACTTACAAGGCTGTAACATGAGTGTTGAAAGCATGCAATGTAGAACTCAGCCATCCAACTCCTATCAAAATTAGGCTGACTCGAGCCTCTTACCCAGCAAGGGCGTGTTCCTTCCTGGAACAGAATCAGCTGGCTGCTGGCATGGTGATCTTTGATTGGAGGAGTCTTCTCTGAGTTTTTTCTTTTTCTTTTCTCCTGCTTCAGTAGTGAGGCATTTTGTGTGTGTGTGTGTGTGCGTGTGTGTGAGTGTGTGTTGCAAGAGCTGGCTTCTGTCCATTCCTGAAAAAGTATTTAAAATTAAAAACAGTGAACTGACAACCAAATCTCTCAATCTTGTTCTTGTTAAGCTTGAAATTTTGGGAAACAGAAGAGCCGAGAATCAAGCCCATCAGTGCAGCCAAAGGTGACAGTATGTCTCTTCTACAAATTCTTACATTATAGTGAGTTGGAGAGACACAGAAAATAAACAATGCACACAGCTAATGAGTAAATTGTAATACTAGAAAATGGTAAATATGTTGAAAAACTGAAAAGGTTAGGGTAGGGTTATGAGTATCAGGAACGTAAAGGATGAGGAAGGGGAAGAAGATGGCTTTCTATTTTAAATACGGAGGCCAGGCTAAGCCTTTCTACCTTCTGCTTGAAAGCTCAATAATTCTTTATACTTTCAACTTTTTTTTTAACTTTGCAGATATGGGTAGGTAATTTAAAGATATATTCAGAATGTTTAGGGATGTGTTGTCTTTATTAAAAGTTCCATATGAGTAGAAGATATTAGTTTTTATGTTTATTTTTTCAACTTCTTTTATTTTTATTTTTTTTTGAGACAGTTCTTGCTATGTTGCCCAGGTGGGTCTTGAACTTCTAGGCTCAAGTGATGCTTCTGCCTCAGCTGCTCAAGTAGCTGGGACTATAGGCATGTGCCACTGCCTTAGCTTACTTGTTCTCTTTGTAGGTCAAACTCCTACTAAACTGCATTTTTGCAGTGGTTACATTTTTGTTGTGGTGATATTTTCTTTGAAAGGATATTTCCATTCCTGAAAAGTTAGAGAAAGAGAAGAAATATTTGGTTTTCCTCCAAATAGATCCATCACTCACTGATTGTATAAATATCTGAGGTAGGCACTCCAGAATACGTAGAGAAGAGGAGAGAGAAACTAACAGTTATTGAGCATGTTTCATGTGCAAACTCTGTGTTAGGCTCTGGGATGTATTATATTATTTACCTTTTCAATAACTTTATTAGCTGGGCATTATTGTCTTTATTTTAGATGAGAAAATTGAAATTCAGACAGTCAATTCCTTCTCTCAGCAAGCTAAATATTTAGTTGGGGAGAAATTAAACCAAGTTGATGCAAAATTTAAAATAATAATAAAATAACAATAAAATAAATAACAAGTTCTTTACAATTTATTAGGCACATCTAAATTATGGCTTCAACTGATTTTCACAACACTATGAAATAGATATCATTATTCCCATTATACAGATAAAAAAATATTTCAAAATTGTGTCAAACTTATGATAATTGATAGGAAAGCTAAGATTTGAATTCATTATCTATTAACTATAAATTCTGCGCTTTTCAATGATAGAAGATTTACATGCTTAATTTTGAAGTAAGACACCAGATTTGAGAGAAATTACTGAGTCCCGTCCAGGCCTGGGGTTTTATGGTTACTACCAGTGAGAGAGATGTCATGTTATGGAATCATAGGATGCTCTCAGTGGTGGGGAGCATGGACTGAGAGGCTGTCTTGAACGTGGTCCAGAGAGCTGAAGTGGCTTTGATGATGGAACAGACTTGGGCAAGAGGACAGAAATTTCTGGTTATGGGAACAGTGAAGAAACAGGAAATAGAAGAAATTCAAGAAAAGGCCTATCCCACGCAAGCACCTTTACATTATCCCTTTTCTCTTCTAAATTTGTGGAACTTGGCAAGTACTGATCTGTTGAAGGGTTCTTGCAAGCTCAGGCTTTCCCCTCCCCCCCTTATGGTCAGGCTGTTTGAGGAGGTAATACAGGTAGGGGTGCTGGAATGTGGGAATAACCACTCCTTGACAGCCGCTGTGAAGTCTCGATTTGGCTAGGCCTGTTCTTTTTCTATCTGCTGCTCTGGAGCTTCCTCTGGGAATTAGAGAGTAAGACATTTTAGGGAAATAGTGCACAACCATTTACTTTAAAAATATTATGTTGTTTTACACTTATGTGGATGAAGATTGAAAAATTTATTATTAAGGATTTTGTTATAGAAAATGTTTCCTATATAACTGAGGGCTTGGAGCCTTATTGTTAGAGGGTCCACAAATCATGGAAATTGTTTTATTTTATGGAACCTCTTTTCCCTAAAGCATTAATTTAATTTGACTTAACATGTATCACAAAGTTGGATTTAATGATGGGATTTTCAAGAATTGTTTGGAAAAGTTGAATGCTGTTTTTATGTCTCTTTTCTTTCTTGTATTGTTCCACAGACTTTTTTTTTTAGTCTGCTTTAAATTAGACACTGAAAATTTGTAAATGATGATCTTTAATATCAAATGACTCACAGTCTAAGGAGAGAAACAGTTATAGAAAAAATTATATGTACAGTAAATTATGTTTCAATAGATGATATATAAAGTATAGTGGGATCAAATATTTAGCTAGAAGGTTTGCAGAAAGTTCATATTTGATCTGAATCTTCAAAGATGTATGGAATTTCATCAGATAGAAAGGTAAAGAATATTTGGTCAGAGGGAACAGCAGATACAAAGTCATGGAAGCGTGAAAGATGACCTCTTGTTTCTGAGGTGCCCTGAAGTACGGCGTGTGGCTGGGGGTGGGTGGGTTGCATGCACCCGACTGTGAGGGTGGGCTGGACAAGGGCGTGGAGGACTTGGCTCGTGTGCCAGGGAGACACGTTGAGGGAATTAGAAGCACTAGAAAGATCAAATTTGAGTTTAGAAAGATAATTCTGGAGGAAATGCAGATGATGGACCAGGAATTGTAGAAAGGAGAGACACAACTTGGTAGACTAGTGCAGTTGTCAAGAACGGTGAGGGTCAAGATCTGAAGTTAGGTTAGCCCACTCCTCATCTTATTGTTCCTTCTGTCTCTCCCTCTGAGTCCCTGTCAACATCACCCTTTGTCTATATTCACGTCCTGTTAATTGTGTGGAATGTTCCTGTTGCTGCTCTTCCTTCTGATTTTTGTTCAAATGTTACCTTCCAGAAAAGCCATCCTGACTGGATCAAATCTGGCCTGGGTACTGCGTCTTTCTTACACTTGCACCTTTAATTCTTTAGCACGGTGCTGAGTAACGCCTGTTTCTCAGGCGTTACTGGATTGGAAACTCCACGCGGGTAGGGATTGTGTCTGCGTTTGTTTGCTGTCCTCAGCCCAACCCTGGCATAGATTCCGTACTCAGTAAATTTGTTGAATGAGTTGAATGCGAGACGGAATCTAAAGTCAACAAAAGTAAAAATTCAAACTTGATTATTAGTTGAATTTCAAGACAGAGGAGGGAGGAATCAGGCGTGTTTATAAAGTTTCTAGCTTAGGCAACTCAGAGAATAGTTACGCATCCACTAAGATAGAAAATAGAGAAGAAAGAGGAGGTAGGTGTGCCTGAAGAATTAGATGTGAGGCATGTTGAATTTGAGTATCATTATGGCATCGGAATGGAAATGTCCAGGGGGAACTTGAAGATGTAAAAGCTGATCATGCAATTTATTGGTAGCTTTATACAGTCATTCAAGCATATTTCTATGGTAGGCTTTACCGTCCTTGACACCATGTTGGTTTGAATGTAGTATCATGAAGCTACTGTTCTTCACTGGCAAGTTAATGCTATTTAGTGCTTTCTGAGTATATACAATTTTTTAGATTTTTATTTATTTTTATTTTATTTATTTTTATTGATACATATTAGATGTACATATGTTCAGGGTACATGTGATGATTTGATAACATTCATATAGTCAAATCAGGGTAATTGGAACAGCCATCACCTTAAATATCTATCTTTTCTTTATGCTAGGAACATTCATATTATTCCTCAGTATATATTATTAATAAATTGAAATATTCTAACATAATTCAATAAAGTCATGGCAAAACACACATGATGACTCAAGTATAAAATTAGCAATTTTAAATTAAAATATTTGATCAATAGTAAAGTAACATTAAGTAAAGATGATTTTTTTTACTCTTAGTGCCTATGAGGCAATACAAAAGGCAACAATTTTACATTTTCTGCATTGCTTTAAGCATATAACAATTAAATTATGAGTGGATACATGACATCAACCAATTAATGCTTAAGACTGTTTCTCTACATACAGGCACTCACATACGTACAAGTACATAGTAAATCATTTGAAATATTTTTCATTACTCAGCTGTAGTTTTTTCTGTTCTGTCTACATCTGTTATGTCTACTCAATCAACTCCTCCCCAACACCTTCCATAAAAATAAAAACAGTACCCCTTTCTTACTTTCTCTGGCCATTATAGTGCTACCATCTTTCTGAATTTCCTAGAATTAAAAACTTGTTTTTATTATTAATTTTAATTCCCTTTCAAACACACACAAGCATTGGTCACAACTTCTTAATTTTTCTTCACAATTTATCTTGGATGCTCCATTTACATAACTGCATCTGAGACCAAACCATCCTCGTCTTATGTCGTTTACCAGTCAATAGCTGACAGCTTCGCGGTCATTCTCCCTTCATGGCAGCTTACTGTGCGCATCGGCACATACACGATCTTTCTCAAGCACAATGTATGTCAGGCAGACCCTGCTTGAGATTGAGAATTCATATATTTAAAGCATTTTCCAGGAGGCCAAATACATACATCTCACTCTAGCTCTCTAGAAATTCTTTTTAAACTCTCAATTTTTATTGCTTTCATAAGTAACCACACAAGGCAAACTGCTTGTTGTTGATCAAATAAAACATTAGAAGCCAGCTTTCTACCTCTAAATTCTTGTGTTCCCGTTGAGTGGAAATGTTTATCTGTTACTATGCTTTCCTAATTTCTTCATAAATCTACGTCAAACTTTAGGTCAATATTTGGGTCTTTAAGTGTTTCTCCAAGTTAACCTTTTCCTGCCACTGATTTATTCAAAGCTAGTTCAAGAAAAATCAAACTTCCACATTCACCATGACTTACAATTACTGAATGATAAGGTACACAGAAATGAAAGAGAAGCGTTGCCTTCAAAGAATCCTCCTCTTCAAAAACATATTGTGCAATAAGTAAGATTTCAGAAGAAAGAACAAAGAGATGAGAGAAAACACAGGACATACATTTCATCCAGACTGAAGAGCTGGAAGAAGCTTCTTGAATGGGATGGGTGAGAACACTGTGGAGAATTAGCAGGTGCAGGTTGGATGGATAGGGTAAGTGTAATGGGAAAAGCTCTGTGTGTGATGTTTTTCATGGGAACCACACATAATCTGCAATAATTGCATCATTTATGGTAGTCTATATTAGACTTAGCTTGTTAAAATAATGTATAATAAACCAGATTCCAGTTTGAAAGGACTCAGTTTCAGTACAGAAAACAATACAACAGATATTAGCAATTCTCTAAACTTTCAGATCACTTTTTCTGATTAAATGGTATTAGATATTGCACTTCAAAAGGTGGCTTTGCAAACTAGAAGTTAGTTTTCCGTATGGAAAATACTTAAATGCTATTCTAATTGTGAAGTGTTGAATTTTACTATATCAAATATTGACCAATAGCAAATTATTTTTGTCCTTAAAGCTCTTATTTTAGAAATTTTCTTTTTGTAAACTATTTTTGTCATCAGTATAATATTTTGTTTTTAGAAATATTTTACATAAAGTTTATTATTATAGGTAAATTTTCTTATACTGTAAAGAGGTATTTTAATAAGATTATCAGTGTTTTACACATAGTTATATCATCTTCAGAAATATATATATTCAGAAATGTCTCCCCGTAGGCTCAGAAAAGTTTTAATGTATGCTAATGCCTTGCTTAGTGAAAAAGATAAACTATTCTTAACCTCTTGTATAATTTCCTTCAATTGTAGTGTAGGGAAAGATACGTGAAAGGCTTTTGAAAACCAAACAATAATCAATTAATATTATATTTGTTGTTGACATTGTGTTTCTTACATTAGACTGCATTTTCAAAACTCTTATTGTTAGATAGCTATGCTTTTGGGAAATGTTAAAAATGACATTTTCCTTTTTTGGTCTACTCTTTGTCAAGCAAGTCTTTAGCTGAGCAATAATCTCTAGTCTTAGATCAGATCTATGTTGAATGAGAAAGAAAGTCTCAAAGACTGAATTGGAGATAAGTTGATAATAGGTATCACATCTCCTAAAAGAATGAGTTGTCTTTGAAAAGCCTAGGGAAACAAGGCCAATGGATGACTAGTACTAGCTTCAGTGAGTGCAATTTAAACACTATTATTGAACTGCCAATTTGATACTCCATTTCTTCTGAAGAGCAGTTTTTGAAATAAACTTTTCTCTCCAAAGCACATTTTCTTCTAAAGGTTAGGTTTCTGCTACTACAAGGTAGAATAGACCATTGTTTTTCAATGTGTAGGTTGTGAGTAAGGTTTAGTTGGGCTGCAGAAATTAAAATTTAGTTATTTTCCTATCAGTTTGGTAGTGTCGAATCATCACTCATTAGGTAAACCTTTTTCTGACTAAATAGAATATCTAAGTCTCTGTTTTAGTCCATTCAGGCTGTTATAACAAAATACCATAGACTGGGTGGCTTATAAACAACAACAACAACAATTTGTTTCTCACAGTTCAGGGGGCTGGGAAGTCCAAGACCAAGATGTGGTGCAGATTCAGTATCTGGTGAGGACCTGCTGCCTGGTTCATAAGTGGTATCTTCTCCCTGTGTTCTCACATGGCAGAAGGGGCAAGCTAGCTCTCTGGGGTCTCTTTTATAAGGGTACTAATCCCATTCATGAGGGCCCTGCCCACAGGGCCTAATCACCTCCCAAAAGCCCTACCTCTAATACCATCATCTTGGGGGTTAGGTTTCAACATATGAATTTGGGGACACACAAACATTCAGACCGTAACAGTCTCCTACTGGAATATTGGGAAAAACAGTCAGGGAAAGGGTTATTTGAAATAGGAAGTCGTGTATTCTAGTATTTCTTTGGCTTTTATCTGTTTCAGTTGGGCCACATGCTCCCACAGCAGCCTTCCATTAGGTGAATAATATTGACTCAATATTATTAAGTATAATAATGCTAATGCTACTACTAATAATAATAGCCAAGATATATTTTGCAATTATTATGTAGCACATATAGTGCTAAGTGTTTTTCATGCATTACCTCATTTAATCTTTACAATATACATATAACAAAAAAAGGAAAGATGTAAAGTTTGGACATTTGACTTTGACTTTCATCAACATCCTCCCCTCTTTTGATGTGGAGGAAAGATTGCAGCTTTTTATGCTCTGACTGACCCTTGTATTCCTCACAGAACATGTTATGGTGCCTTGTGAATAGTAATTAATTAAGAAGGATTTGTTGGAAAAATAGGAACACTTTTAAAATAGGTCTAATATGGTGGCTGTAGACAATGTGCTGTTTGGGCTATAGCTGATTTGGATGCTTTGCTATTCCTTTCTTTCAAGCTGTTCTCATTCACAACTATTCTTCCTGTTATGATGCTTTTCCATTCTTTTAGTGGAAGAGGGTCTACCATAGTAACTGCACCAATGAATCATGTTTTCCCTATGGCACAGGCATGGCTACCTTTGTTTTACAAGATCAGTAAAAGAATATGCAGAGTAGACCAAAATGCTCTTGTCCTATCAAAATGATTAGATTAATATTAAAAAATGTGTTAGGAAAGCTTTATGGTTACAAAGGAATTGTTGTGTATAATGGTATATTTCCACCTTTAAATAGCAAGGGGACTATCTTAACGGATTTTCTTATGTGATCACCCCTTTGATAGTATGAATTTACACAGCCTCAAAATATTATGTAATTACTACTGTGTTATTCTAAGCTTTAAATACAGTCATGAATTGCTTGACAATGGGGAAACATTTTGAGAAATGCATTGTTAGGCAATTTCATCATTGTGCAAACATCACACAGTGTGCTTCCACAAACCTAGATAGTAGAGCCTACTACATACACAGACTTTATGTTACAGCCTATTGCTCCTAGGCTATAAACCCGTATTGAATACTTTAGGCAACTGTAACACAATGGTAAGTATTTGTGTCTTAACATAGAAAAGATACAGTAAAAATATGGTTTTATAATCTTATGGTACTTCCATAGTATGTGTGTTCCCATTGACCTACACGTCCTTATGCAGTACATGGCTATATTAGAAGTTTTTCAATTAATTGCCAACCACCAATTAATCACAGTGGAAGTTCCCCACTCTGTCAAGTTCTTAAACTGTATACATTGAGAAGCATGTTTTTAAAGTATTACTGAGTAAAATACTTGTTAGATAAAAAATCTAAACTAATATTTCTTTAATTTAAAACATGAAACATGCAAGTTTAGATTTATGTTCCATGTTTTTAACAAATATTTACTGCTTTGCTTTCCCCCACTACAGATCCAACAGAAGGTGTATTTAATTTGCTTCTATCTGAAGGCATTTCTCTTTATTTAATGCAATTGTTATTTACTCCCTTGAATATTCTCTGGAATATTCTACATGTAATAGGGGATGTGAATTAATGTTTCTGAGAAGCTTTACTGACTATGCAGTCTCATGGGGGTCTTCCATTTTTTTAAAAAAGATGTTCTAGCTCTCTTTCTCTCATTGGCCCAAAATATTTTACCAAAAAGCTTGACTTTGGCTCCAGAATGAAACAAGTGGGATTTAAAATCTGGTTCTGTCGCATTCTGTCTCTGAAGCCCTGAACAAATTGTTTACACTTTCTAAGCCTTAGTTTCCAATACCTAATTTTTAGGATGCTTGTGAGGATAGGAGGAGGCGGCGTATACTAAGCCTTAGTACACTGTCGACACTTACATCTGCTCGAGAAATGTCAGTAATTATTTTCACTTTCAGTAGTGTTAGGAGTAGTATTTTCAGTAGCAGTAAGTCATTATTTAATGTTAGATTTTTTATAAAACGATAGATTGTTTTAGAATGATCTGTTAAGTTTAACTGTTTCATGTATCTGGTAGACTTGAAAAACAAATTGTTAAACTTGCTTTCTGTACGGCCATATTTCAAAGCAAATTAGGTTAAACTGTACATATGATACACTTACTGTATTTCAACAGCACGTGGGTTTTTCTAAAGTGCCATGAATTTCAAGTATATATATTAAAATCAATGAGCAAATTGATTTAAGAAAAATATCATGCAAGCAATGGGAAAAGTAGGATTGATTTAGTGTTTCTGGATGAATGGGTTCGTAGCTTTGTGTTTTCTGTCACCTTAGTACCTTTGCTATTTCTACTCAAGTAACTAAAATGATATATTTTTGTTTTCCAGTCACTCAAGACTGCTTGCAACTGATTGCAGACAGTGACACGCCCACTATACGGAAAGGTAATAAAACAGCCCCAGCATTTTGTCCAGTTAGGATTCAGTCTGCCCCAAATACTTGTAAGCTTCAAGTCTAAAGACTGTATTTGAACTGCATTTCCAATCAACCATGCACCTCAAAACTTTGATGTAACATAATAAACTTAAATTTATTCAAAATAACCAGGGAATAAATATTCAGGCTAAAGTAATAATCTAATAAACAGAATGACCGTGGAAGCACCAATATTTAGAAATTTTAAATAATTGGCATACAATAAAATAAAATCAATACTAAATCAAATTCAATTTTTTTATTATTTAGAGATCATTTTGTCTTCTATAGTAACTGAAGACCCTCTTCACAAATATTAATTCTCCTGTTATTTTTCAGTTGTAAAAATCATAGTAAGATGAAGAGGAAACTGAACAGATCATAAAAAATTATTTTTTGGATAAATCTCCAGTGTCAAATTGTTACTTGATAATTTACCATTTACTTATAGAGTTAGAATGTTTTAAACTTTTTCAGTTGTTTGAAGCATTTTTGTAGCTTTAATTATAGACACATAAATGTTTTCTGTAAAAATGGCCTGAAGCCAGGTTCATGGAGAATAAACTTTTAATGCCATTTCCCATATATATATCACCCAGAATATTAATCCAGAGAAATGGTCCTTGAAATAAGAGTTTGATTGTCAAATAGGTTTGGAAACACAGCATCACAGTCACAAGGCACATTGACAAATTATTGAATCTGAGACGTCCTACTCTAGAAAAACACTTTTGAAAACTTTGTTTCTTCCAGTTTTTCACAAATTCATGTGACTATGAGGTTCTAACATGTATCAACATCTCCCTGAAAGCAAAATATTATTTTGGGAAATGCTGCTCTATAGCAGCTTCTGTTTATACAAGATAACTAATGAACAAAAATGTACTAGAAGAGAAGCATTCATTCATTCACACATTCATTGATTTATTTTACATGTATTAATTAAGAGCATGCAATATCCCAGTTACTGTGTGAGCACTGAGGGTAGCAGAGAATAAAACATGTACAGGTGCTCCTTGATTTACAATGGGACTACGTCCGGATAAACCCAACCTAAATTGAAAACATCCTAGGTTGAAAATGCCTAACCTACCGAACATCATAGCTAAGCCTAGCCCATCTTAAATGTGCTCAGAACACTTCCGTTAGCCTACAGTTGGGCAAACTCATCTAACACAAAGCTTATTTTATAATAAAGTGTTGAATGTCTCATGCAATGTTTTGAATACTGTACTGAAGTGCGGTTTCTCCTGAATGCATGTTGCTTTCACACCGTCATAAAGTCACAAATTCATAAATAAAGCCATCACAGGTCAGGGACCATCTGCATGGTTTCCTACTTTAATGGAGCTTACCTTTTGATGAGGAGAAAACAGAAAAAAACCTACAAATGAACAAGCAAAATATAGAATGACGAAATGAAATACTGTGCAGGGAGATACAGCAGAGCAAGCGGGGCAGAGGAATTTTGGGTTGTGAACCACAGTGGGGAGCTCAAGAGTGTCAAGAGGTTAAGGGAGGGTATCAGGAATGGGTAAAACAAAACTAGCACAGATGATGGATGCGCATGCCTTTGTAATGATTCCCTGGAGTGCTATTTGCATCTCTGTTTTTCTCTGTCACTATCCTAAATGCAACACAAGTACCAAACTATTTAAAAGTCTATTGTTATTTATTGCTCTACACTTTCCAAAATGATGTTTGCAACTTTTAATAGGAAGCAAACTTTTCTCTCAGAAAAAAAATAAATCTAGAAGAAGATCTTAAGGACCAAAGATAAAATTTTTAATGTTTATTTGGAAAAGATTTACTTCATGCATCTGGCAAAAAATAAAATGCTGTAAATCACGCAAAATTATGCAGCTGTTATGCTTCACTATGAGTGTGAATCGTACAGTGTGTTATGATCTTCCTGGAGTGGTGACTGCTTCCCACTGATTCAGAGGTGCTGATCTGCAGTGCTTGCACATTTTGGATGTATGGGTTGGCCTTGTGATACCAGCAAACCCCTTGAATAGTATATAAATGTTAATGTGCATGGACATTTTAGCAGGGAGATAGAGGTAGATTTCATTTTGGTAAGAAAGGTTGTACTCAATGAAATATTTTTACTTGCACAAGTCTATAAGAAGCCTTTTGGGGAAAGATGATAATATATTAGCGTATTATCATAATATATAATATATTATCTTACTGCATTATATATAATGTCAGGTCTTGAGGTGAAATCATGTTATGTATTCCAGAGGACGGAGGTTCACAGGGCTGTGTTCATCTGATATTTTGAATTCCTATCATTGCTATGCCCTGTGCTTTTGTCCAGGCAGTGAGAGCAAAGGTAAGCTACGCAAAATAGAAAAAGGCAAGAGGGGCCTGTTAGGGTGTAGACTCATGTATCTCCTTTTTATTTCTTTCTTTTTTAAAAATTTTAATTTAATTTTTGAATATGTAGTACATTTACATGTTGCAAACAATTAAAAAGCACAAAAGCTGTGGATTGAAAACTCTTGCTTCCCTTCCCACCTGTCCCCACCCACCCCTGCTCACAAACTACCACATTTATCACTTCTTATGTAGACATCAAGACTCTGTTTATGTAAACACAAACATATTAGAATGTAGTTCTGATTTCCCCCTTTCTTATACTAAACCTAAAGTACCATACGTGCCATATTATTTGAAAACAAGATTATGACCTGCTTTCTTTACTTAACAATGTATATTGCAGATATTTTGATGTCTGCTCAGGATTTCCTCATTATTTTAAAAAGCTGCATAGTATTCCACTGTATGAATATAATTTATTTAACCGGTCCCCTACCAATAGACTTCTTGGTGACAATCTTTTGCAGTGATGGTGCTTCAAAATATAATGGTGTGCATTCGTAATCTCTCATATGTCAGCATGTGTGTGGGATAGATTTTGAATTTTGACAATTATTGCCAGGTGGTTCTATAGGGGTTGTAAAATGTTACACTATCACTGGCAATGAAAGAACATTAGGTGAAAAATAGTATCTCTTAATTCGCTTTCTTTTAATATGAAATGAGTGGGCCATCTTTTTGGGTGTTTTAAGAACCATTTGTATTTCTGTCTTTATATTCTTCCAATTTTCTGTTTCTATTTTTATATCTGTGAGCCATCTGTTCATATTCTTTCCATTTTTCTATCAGGCTGTTGGTCATTTTTAAGTTGATTTCTGTGAGCTCCTTACAGCTTAAGCAGATTAATCCTTTGTGTTGTGCATTGCAAGCACTTCCCACCATGCTGTCATCTGTCTTTTCAATTTTGCATTAGGTTTTTTTTTTTTGGTCAAATTTATCTATGTTTTTGGTAAGGATTATGTGCTTAGAAAGGCCTTCTACACGTAAAGATAGCAAGGAAGGCTCCCGAGTTCCTTCTGAAACTTTTATGGTTATTTTTTACATTTAAATATTTTATCTATTTGAAATTTATCCTATGAGATATGATATGAGGTGTCAGGTATACAACCAACTTAAGTTTTTCCCCAGAGGCACCACCAACTTTTAAAAAAAATAGGTCTTCTTTCCCATACTGCTTGAAGATGTTAACTTTGACATATTAAATTGCTGTATTTGAGTCTATTTCTTCCACCTTTTTTGTCTTTTCTATGATATAATATTGATTTTTCTGTCTATTTATGTACCCCCCAAAATGCCATTTTATTTATTAGGGCTTTATGTTGTTATCTGGTAAATCTAATTCTCTCCTCAAATTTTTTTTTCACTTTTAAAGTTTTCCTGTTCTTTATTTTTATTATAGGAACTGTAGAATCAGCTTATCTAGTTACAAAGAAAAAAGAAAGCCTTCTGATATTTTTGTTGAATCTCATCATATTAATAAATTAAGAAAAATATCCTTATGATGACAGGTGTTACGATGAAATCCAATCCAAGAACATAATATATGTTTGTATTTGTTCAGTCTTTTGTTTCTTTCAGTATATATTGAAATTTTCTTCAAGTAGGTCTTCCATATTTCTTGTTAATATTACCACAAGATAGTTTTGTCTTTTCAATTGCTATTACAAATGGGGATACTTTCTTTCATAATATCTTGTAGTTGGTTATTCTTTTGGTGTACGAAGGCCTTAAATTCCATGATATGTCTTTTTAACATTAAGGTTGAAATACTTTCTTTTTTTTGGTTTGCATTTCCCTAAGATGACTTTGCTCAAAATTTTTACCTCTTTGAAATAATTTGTTTTCTGTGTGTCCCATGTATACAGAACAGAGTTGGGCTTTTTGATTTCATCTTAAAATAATTTTCATTTATTGGGGGGTATAATGTAATTTATATTTACCTATCTCCAAAATATGTTTGACCTTTATTCATCATACTATGCAATATTGTGTATTGTTTTATACTTTAACTAAGGAATTTCTATTTTATAGTTTTAAACAGATTTCTCACTATTGCAAGCTATTTGCTTTACTTTTTCTGTGTGTGTAGAGCTCTAGTATTTACCTTTATAATTATATCCTTTTTATTAAGGTCAAATTCATATAACATAAAAGTAAAGTGTGCAATTCATTGACATTTAGTACATTCACAATATTTTGCAACCACCAACTTTCTTTAGCTCTAAAACATTTTTATCAGCCAAAAGAAAACCCTTTATCCCTTAAGCAGTCAATCACCATTTCTCCATCTTCCCGGTAACTACCAAATCTGCTTCTGTCTCTGTGGATGCACCTATTCTGGATGGTTCATATAAATGTAGTTATATAACATATGACTTTCGGTATCTGGCTTCTTTCATTTAGCATAATGTTTTGAGGTTCACCACGCTGTAGGGTGTGTTAGTACTTCATTCCTCCGTATGTGTGCATAATATTCCATTATATGTAAACCATAATTTCATTAGGGGGCATTTGCATTGTTTTCATCTTCTGGCTATTGTAAGTAGTGATCCTATGAATATTTGTGTAAAATATTTGTTTCAGCATTTCAACATATGAATTTGGAGAGACACAAACATTCAGTCCATAACAGATACTATTATAAGTGGAATTACTTTTCTTATTGCACTTCCAGATTATTCATTCCTGGTATATTGAAACACAACTAATTTTTGAGTCTTGTTCTTGTACTCTGCAAATTAACTGAATTCATTGATTAGTTCTAGTAGTTTTTTTATGGATTCTTTGAAATTTTCTCTATATAAGATCATGTTAGCTACAAATAGAGATAGTTTTACTTCTCTCCTTCCATTTGGATGTCTTTAATCTCTTTTTCTTGACTAATTGCCCTTGATAGAACTTCTACTACAATATTGAATAGCAGTGGTGAAGACATTGTCTTGTTCCTGATCTTAGGGTGATCTTGCAGATTGTTGCATCCATGTTCGTGATTGATTTTGGTTTGTATTTTTCTTGTGGTGTCTTTGTCTGGCTTTGGTATTAGGGTAACTTCACTCTCATAGAACGAGTTAGGAATTGTTCTCTTCTATTCTATTGTTCTTGGGAGACTTTGAGAAGAACTGGTGTTAATTCTTCTTTAAATGTTTGCTAGAATTCACCAGTGAAGCTATCTAGTCGTGTACTTTTAGGAAGATTTTAATTAATTCAAACTCTGTACTTGTTATAGGTCTGTTCAGATTTTCTATTTATTCTTAGTCAGTTTTGGTAGTTTGTGTGTGTCTAGGAATTTGTCCATTTCATCTAGGTTATCTAATTTGTTGGAGTACAATTATTATAAATAATAAAAAGGTATAAACTTTTTATTTCTTGTAGGCCAGTAACAACGCCTCCACATTCTTTTGTGATTAATTGGAGACTTTTCTCTTTTTTGCTTTGTCAGTATAGCTAAATGTTTGTCATTTTGTTGATCTTTTCAAAAAAACAACTTTTGGTGTCACTGAGTTTCTCTATTGTTTTTCAATTCTTTGTTTCACTTACCTTCACTCTAATCTTCATTATTTCCTTCCTTCTGTCAGTTTTGGGTTTAGTTTGCTCTTCTATTTCCTTAAGGTAGAAAGTTAGATTATTGAGTTGAGATCTTCTTTTTTAATGTAGGCATGTACAGCTGTACATTTCTTTCTGACCACTTCTTTCTCTGCTTCCCATGAGTATTGCTATGTTTTGTTTTTATTTTCATTCATCTCAAAGTATTTTCTATTTCTCCCTGTGATTAATTCATAGATCCATTGGTGGTTTAACAGCTTGTTCTTCAATTTCCACATATTTGTGAATTTTCTACTTTTCCTTATGTTGTTAATTTCCAGCTTCATTTTATTGTTTTTGAAGAAGATATTTTAAAATTTATTGAGAATTGTTTTGTTGCATAACATAGTCTATCTTGAGGAATATTCTGTGGGCATTTGAGAAGAATGTGCATTCTGCTGTTTTTAGGTGGAGTGTTTTCTATGTGTCTGTTAGTCTAGTTAGTTTGTAGTGTTGGCCAAGTCCTCCATTGCCTTATTGGTTTCTTATCTAGATGGCCTAGCCATGATCGAAAGTAGGATATTAAAGTCTCCAATTAACACATCTGGTATTATCCTGGTTGGAGCTAGAGCCCATTCTTCGAAGCGAAGTGTCACAGGATTGGAAAAACAAGCACCACTGGTGCTCACCATCAAATTGGTACTAACCGATCAACACTTACATCACACAGGGCAATAATATGCATCAGCGGGTGGGCAGGCAGGAGCGGGGATGGGAAAAACTCTCACTGAATGGATGCGGGGAGCACAGTTTGGGGGATGACCACGATTGTAGCTCTGACACGGGCAGTGCATGGGCAATATGTATAGCCAAAGTGTTGTACCCCCATAATATTCTGAAATAAAAAAAAAGAAAAGAAAAAAAGTCTCCAATTATTACTATAGAAATGTCTGTTTCTCCTTTCAATTCAACCAATATCTGCTTATATATTGAGACTCTGTTGTGTGGGGTGTATATGTTTATAATTGTGAGGTTTTCTTGATAGGTTGATCCTTTTATCAATATATAATAGCCTGTTATCTCTTGTAACAATTTTTGATTTAATGTGTATTTTGTCTGATATCAGCATAGCCACCCCAGTTCTTTTTTGTTACTATCATTTTGCTATTTTCTTTACATATGTTTTCTATGTTTTGCTCAATTCTTTTATTAATTCTTTCCTTTGTTTTTAATAGACTTTTATAAATATGCTATTTTGTTTTCCTCTTAATTTCCTTTTCTGCATATTTTTCGGTTATTATCTTAGTTATTACTCTCGTAATTACAATAAGCATCCTAAATTTATAACAAGCCGGTTTGAATTGATACCAACTTAGCTTCTCCCTTTATACTGACATTTTCACAAAATATAAACTTATACATTATGTACCCTTAACATAGATTAACAATTACTATTTTATGTATTTATCTTTTAAATCATATAGGAAACAGAGAGAGAGGTTATAAACTAAAAATACAGTAACAATGGCTTTTATACTTACCTGTGTAGGTACCTTTATCTGTGTTCTTTATTTCTTCATATGAATTCCAGTTACTACTTTATGTCCTTCTGTTTCAATCTAAAGGGCTCCCTTTAGCATTTCTTGTGTGATAGGTCTGCCACTGAACTCCCTCAGTTTTTGTTTATTTGGGAACATCTTAATTTCCCTTCGTATTTGAAGGATATTTTCCCAGATATAAAATGCTTCATTGACAGTTTTCTCATTCAGCACTTTAAATATGTCATTCTACTGCCCTCTGGCCTCTGTCGTTTCTGACAAGAAATCTGCTGTTAACCGTATCGAGCCTACCTTGTACTTAATGCACGACTTCTCTTCTGCTGCTTCCCAGATACTCTTTTTGTCGTTGTTTTTCCATAGCTTGATTTGACAAGTCTTAGTATGGATCTTTTTGTGTTTATTCTGCTTGGAGTGTTTGGATGTGTAGATTTATGACTTTCTTCAAAATTGGGAAGAGTTTGACCATTATTTCTTCAAATATTCTTTCTCCAAATTTTCTCTGTTCTCCTCTCTCAAATGCTCATAATGCATATATTAGTCTGCTTAATGGTATCCTAGAGGTTCTTCATAATACATTCACTTTTCTTCACCCTTTTTTATCTTAAGGTTATTTTTTGGAGCAGTTTTAGTTTCTCAGAAAAATTGGGAAGAAAGTACAGAGGTATGCCGTGGGCCCCATACCCCCTACACACGCACAGCCTCCCCTTTTATCAAAATCCCCCACCAGTGTGGTACATTTGTCACAATTGATAAACCTACACTGATACGTTATTATCACCCAGAGTCTATGGTTTATATTAGAGCTCACGCTTAGTGTTATACTTTCTGTGGGTTAACACAAATGTATAATGGCATGTATCCACCATTATAGTACCATACAGCCCTAAAAATTCTCTGTTCTCTGCCTTTTCATCCCTTCCTTCCCCTTAACCTCAGAAAAAAAGTGATTGATTTTTTTTCTGTCTCCATAGTTTGACTTTTCCAGAGTGTCATATAGTTGAAATTGCAAAGTATGTAATCTTTTCAGTTTGGCTATTTTCATTTAGTATTATGCATCTAAGTTTCCTACATGCCTATTCATGGATTGGTAGCTCATTTCTTTTTTAATGCTGAATAATATTCCATTGTCTGGATGTACAACAGCTTATCCATTCACCTACTGAAGGACATTTTGGATGCTACTAAGTTTTGACAAAATTATAAATAAAGCAGCTATGAACATCCATGTTCAAGTTTTTGTGTGGACATATGTTTTTAACTCCTTTAGGTAAATACTAAGAAGTGTGATTGCTAAATTGTATGGTAAAAGTATGTTTAGTTTTGTAAAAAACCACCAAACTGTCTTCCAAAGTGTCTGTACCATTTTTCATTCCTACCAGCAATAAATTAGAGTTCCTGTTGCTCCACATCCTGACCATAATTGGTGGTGTTAGAGTTCTGAATTTTTGCCATTCTAATAGGTGTGTAGTGTTATCTCATTATTGTTTTAATTTGCATTTCCTTGCTGACGTATGATTTGGAGTGTCTTCTCATATGCTTATTTGCCATCTGTATATCTTCTTTGGTCAGGTGTCTGATAAGGTCTTGGCCCATTTTTAAATTGGGTTCTTTGTTTTTTATTGTTGAGTTTTAAGATATATTTTTTTAAGAGATGGGGTTTTGCTCTGTCACCCAGGCTGGAGTGCAGTGGTGTGATCATAGCTCACTGCAGCCTACAACTCCCAGGCTCAAGCAGGTGATCCTCCCACCTCAGCCTCCTGAGAAGCTGAGACTACAGGTGCATGCCTTCACCCTCAGCTAATTTTTAAAATTTTTTATGGAGATGGAGTTTTGCTATGTTGCTCAGGATGGTATAAAACTCCTGGCCTCAAGATATCCTCCCACCTAGGCCTCCCAAAGTGCCAGGATTACAGGTGTGAGCCACCACACCCAGCCTCTTAAGATTTTAAAAAATATATTTTGAATAACAGTCCTTTATCAGGTATGTCTTTTGTAAATATTTTCTCCAAGTCTCTAGCTTGTCTTTTCATTCTCTTGACAGTGTCTTTTGCAGAGCAGAAATTTTTCATTTTAATGAAGTCCAGCTTATCAATTCTTTCTTTCATTGATTGTGCCTTTGGTACTGCACCTGAAAAGGCATTGCCAAACCCCAAATTATCTAGACTTTCTCTTATGTTACCTTTTATAAGTTTGATAGTTTTGTACTTTACACTCAGGTCAGTGATTCATTTTGAGTTAATTTTTGTGATGGGTGTAAGGTCTGTGTCTAGATTCACTTTTTGCATGTGGGTGTTCAGATGTTCCACCACTATTTTTTTAAAGGTTGTTTTTTCTTTATTGTATTTCCTTTGCCCTCTTTCAAAGATCAGTTAACTATATTTGAATCAATTTCTGGGTTCTCTATTCTGTTCCATTGATCCATTTGTCTATTCTTTCACCAATACCATGCTGTCTTGATCACCATAGCTTTATAGTAAGTCTTGAATTACAGTAGTGTCAGTTGTCCAACTTTGTTCTTCTCCTTCAATTCTATGTTGGCTTTTCTGGGTTTTTGGCTCTCCATGTACTCTTTAAATTCAGTTTGTTGATATCTACAAAATAACTTCCTATGTTTTTGGTTGATTGGAGTTGCATTGAAGATCAAGTTGGGAAGAACTAACATCTTGACGATATTAAGTCTTCCTATCCATGAACATAGAATATCTTTCCATTTATTTTGTTCTTCTTTAATATCTTTCATCCAAGTTTTGTAGTTTTCCTTATATAAATCTTTTACTTATTTTGTTAGATTATACCTAAGTATTTCAATTTAGGGGGGTGGTAATGTAAATGGTATTATGTTTTTAATTTCATATTCCACTTGTTCATTACTGGCATATGGTAAAGTGATTGACTTTTGTATATTAACCTTGTATCCTGCAACCTTGCAATAATCATTTATTAGTCTTCATTCTTTTGTTGCATTGATTGGTCAATAATTTCCTGTTTCTTTGTATGACTTGAAATTTTTTGTTGAAGATTGGGCATTTTGAACATTACAATGTGGCAAATCTGGTAATCAGATTTCCCCCCATCCCCAGGGTTTTCTGTTTTTGACTGTTGTGGGCTGCAGTTGTCCATTTGTTTAGAGACTTTTCCAAAATATTTTTTTGCTTACACTGTATTCACTGTCCTGTGTGGCCACTGAAGCCCTTGTTCTATTATATTTGCAATCAGCTGGATAGAGATTTTCTTATCTCTAATTCTAGTCCTTTTTGTAAACACTGGAAGACAAAAATAAAATTAAAATACTCCCCTGGTCTTTGCAGATTGGCTCTGAGCTGGGGCATTCTTTCAACCCTTAGCTAGGCTGCCTGCAACTCTGTCTTAGTCTTTACCTCCTGCATAGACAGAGCCCAGAGATCAACCAGGGGTATAAGCCTATGATTATCTTAGGTCATTCCTGAGCACATATCTAGCTTTAAGCATGCACATTGCACTCTAGATTTTTTGAGTATATGTGATAGCCCTTCAAAGCCTGTATTTTCCCCAAGTATCTTACGCCTTAGCTTCCTCCTCCTCAGGATTTTTGATTAGTTTGCTTCTTGCCCCATCTGGTGCCCCATGCACCAGGTGTCTATGGGCTGTGTATTTCCTTAAGTGCTTTTGACTGATAACAGCCTAGGAAGCTGCTTCCATCTGAAGGTAGCCTCCAGACAAGTCAAAATGCACAGTCACAATGTTTTGTAAACAAAGTGAGCATTGTACTCCCTGACAATGGCATGTCATTATCTCCATGGCTGCTACCAAGTTGCAGAATGGGGCTTGGTAAGTGGGTAAAAAATGTGACAATACTTTCTTATTAAAATTTTACAGCCTTTTTTTTCTTTATGAAGCACTTCCTTGGGTGACATAAGTTTTTGATTAGATCACCTACATTCCAAAAAGTTGATTATATCAACTTTTACCAGCTTAATGGTTGCTTCAGTGAAAGGACTAAGTTTTTGAGCTTTCTACTCTGCCATTTTCCATGACATTACTCTGACATCTACAATTTTATCTTTTGACAATATCTATTGATTCTCTATTCTGTTCTATGATAAAATTAAAATGATTCCTCTTTACTTCCTATATCCTTCCTGCCCTTCACCATGCATTCTTTGGACAGTAATATGGTATTTCTTAATGTTTATCTATGTACTACAAAACGTTTATATTTATATTACTTGATCTGTCAACTTTAAATTATATTTGTTGAGCTCCAGCTGTTACAAAAGAAGCAATTGATGATTTTACTATCAATATATTTTCTCCTCTACTTTCCAATATTTGTTAGTTACATAATTTCTACATTTTGAAAGGATAAAACAGTTTTATTCTTTCTGTTAAACTATTCTCTTTATGTGTTTTTTCTTAGTTTTGCAAATAAATATAATCAATAATCATGGCAATTCCTTTTGCTGTGGTTTCCCCATTCATATATTTAGTTTGCCTGAATTTTGTTCTCTACCAGTTTACTCAAAATGGGCTACTGAAGAGAAAAAAAATGGTGGACTAGAAGCAGCCTGCCAGCACGCTGGTCCAAGGAAAGAAGTGAAAATTTCAGGCAGCTGCCTGTGTATGATCACTCTTCTCTGAAGGAATATTGTGAAGTCACAGAGAAGCAATGTGGGACACTCAGTGTGGGGGAAAAAAAAGTGACAGGGCAATATATTTAGCAATATCAAAGTAAGTGGGGGGAAGAATAGGAGGATAGAGCACTGGGGTGCCATGCTCACCCTGCTGGTACTGTGTGAGTTGTGACATGGCTCCCTCCACCACCAGAGACCTCTACTTGGTTGGACTGGGGACCTGCCTGTACTCTGTGTGGAGTCATTGCACCAGACAACAAGCACAGTGGGGATAGGGCAGCAGCTAAAGCCATCCTGAGCTCATGGGTACATGGCACCAGGTTGGCATCAGGCTGGGGAAGTAGTGGACTAACTGGAGGTTCCCCTGAGCTGTACCCTGTGACTGGAAGCCAACTGCCCCTCCCTTGTGGTGCAATGAGATCTAAGCATGGGAATTGATTGGGGCACAGCAGGCTCTGACCTGGGAGGCTTTTGTGACTGCTTTGGCAGGTCCTGAGCAGGGTGGGAAGAACTTCATGGTCCCTCGGCTACTGGAGTCAACTTCTGCCCACATGACTTGGCATCTGTGTGGTCCCTGAGCCTGTAGAACAGCCTACCACTTGCTTAGCCCCAACTCCACCATCCAGGCCCCAACTGCCTCCTGCCTGCTTGGCCCTGACTGAGCCCTCCAGGTCGGATCAGCCCTGCTGTCCACATGGCCTTGCTTCTGGCTCAGAGCTCTCATGCCAGAGCCCAAGGCTTTGCCTGTGACACCATCCCCAACACTCCCACACTGTGCCTGGACCCCAAGACCCCATCCCAGAGCCTCCACCACCACCACAGGGTCAGAGGAATTGCTCCAAAGTCCAACACCCTGCCAAGGACCCCCCCCCCAGCCTCAAGCCACCAGTATACTGTGACCTGGTTTGAGCAAATGCCCACAGCCTGGGAACCCATGAAAACTGCCTAGGTAGACTCACTCAGCTGCTACTGTCACCTCTGTGGGGAGACCCTGGGTAGAACAATCCCCACAATCTAGCCTCAGTGAAAGGGGTCTCACCCAGCTCCCAGCTTGAGTATCCTACAACTAACTCATGAACAACCCAATACCCAGCACAAACAGTATTCAGCACAGGCTTGAGCAGAGGCAATCACAGGTAAACAGAACAAATCAGAACAGCTCCATCACAGGCCTTTAGTGCACACGTCCCTCCTCTGCTGGGTCAACAGTCCAGACTAGGGGGAGAACAAAAGCACCATCTAGGGACCTCCCCTTCTTCTAATCAAGCAGGAGAGTTCGTAGCAAGGAATAGGTGCCCTGCAAATGTATTTGCCCTGAGTTAAGAAAAGAGGTTTCAGATGAGAACAAACCAGCAAAAGAACCCTGACAATGTGAAAAATCAAAACAGATCAACACCCACAAGGGATCACAATGGAGTTACAGTAATGAACTCCAACTATAAGGAAATCATTGAAATGATGGAAATGGAATTCAAAATATGGATGGAAAATAAGAAGAATGAAATTGAAAAGAAAGTTGAAAACCAAGAAAAAGAAGCCAAAAAAGCATTTCAGGAAATTAATGAAAAAGTCACTGAAGAACTAGACAACATAAGGAAGAATATAATAGAACTTAAAGAAATGAAAGAGTCATTTAGAGAATTTCAAAACACAGCATAAAGTTCTCAGCAACAGATTAAACCAAGGAGAAGAAAGAATTTCAGAGTTTGAAGATAAGGCTCTTGAGCTAACCCAGTCATTTAAAGAAGCAGAGAAGAGAACAAAAAAGGCAGAGCAATCATGTAGAGAAATATGGGACTATGCAAAGTGAACTAACATATGAATTATAGATACCCCTGAGGGAGAAGAAGAAAGACCTAAAAGCATGGAAAATCTATTCAAGGGAATTATTTTGGAAAATTTCCCTGGTATCGCCAGAGATTCAGACATCCAGATACAAGATGGTCATTGAACACCAGGAAGATTCACAGCAAATAGGACATCTCCAAGACACATAGTAATCAACGTGGCCAAAGTCAAAATGAAAGAGAAAATTCTACAAGAAGCTAGACGTAAGTGACAACTGACCTACAAGGGAAAACCCATAAGACTAACAGCAGACTTCTCAGCAGAAACTTTACAGGCCAGAAGGGAGTGGGGGCCCATCTTCAACCTTCTTAAACAGAACAACTGCCAGCCCAGAATTTTGAATGCTGAAAAACTAAGTTTCACAATTGATGGAGAAATTAAGTCTTTTTTCCAGACAAGCAAACACTGAGGGAATTTGTCATGACTAGACCTGCCCTGCAGGAAATACTCAGAACTGCATTATATATGAATCAGCATAATAGATACCCACCAGTGTAAAATCACCCCAAATAACTAAAGCTCACAACTCCTACAAAACAACAGCACAAGAAGAAAAACAAAGCAACAAGGTACTACCCAATATGATGAACAGAACAGCATCACATATATCAATTCTATTTCTTAATTTAAAGTCTTGAATTCAACACTCAAAACACATAGTCTTGCTAAATGGATGAAAAAACACAACCCAAGTATCTGCTGCCTCCAGGAGACACATCTAACCCACAAGGACTCACACAGACTCAAGGTGAAGGGATGGAAAAATATATTCCATGCAAATGGAAGCCAAAAGAGAGCAAGTATAGCCATTCTCATATCAGACAACATTGACTTTAAATCAACAATGGTAAAGAAAGACAAAGAGGGAACAATTCAACAAGAAGACGTAACAATCCTAAATATATTTGCACCTAACACAGGAACTCCCAGATACATAAAACAAATTCTACTCCAGCTAAGCAAGGAAATAAATAATAGCATCATAATTGCTGGGGACTTCAACACCCCACTGTCAGAGCTGGACAGATAATCAAAGCAGAAAATAAATAAAGGAACACTGGACTTAAATGGGACCCTAGAACAAATGGATCTAACAGATATTTACAGAACATTCTACCCCAAAACCACTGAATATACATTCTTCTCATCAGCACATGGGACATTCTCCAATATTGATCATATCTTAGGCCACAAAACAGGCTTCAACAAATACAAAAATTGAAATCATACCATGTATCTTCTTAAACCATAGTGGAATAAAACTAGAAACCAATTCTAAGAGTAACACTCAATTCTACAAAAAGTCATGGAAATTAAACAGCCTGCTACTGAACAATTATTGGGTCAATAATGAAATTAAGATGAAAATCAAAAGATTCCTTGAACTGAATGACAAAGGAGACATAAGTTATCAAAATCTATAGGATGCAGCAAAAGCATACCTAAGGGGAAAATTCATAGCTTTAAATGCCTACAACCAAAAGTAGGAAAGATCAGAAATTAACAACTTAATATCACATCTCAAGGAAGTAGAAAAGGAAGAGCAAACCAAACCCAAAGCCAGCAGAAGAAAACAAATAACAAAAGTCAGAGCAAAACTAAATGAAGTGGAAAACCAAAAAATAATACAAAAGATCAGTGAAACAAAAAGTTGGTTCTTTGAAAAGATAAACAAGATTGATAGACTTCTTGCTAGATTAACCAGGAATAGAAGAGAAAGGACCCAAATAAGCTCAATCAGAAATGAAAAATGAGATAATACAACTGATAGCACAGAAATACAAAATATCATCTGAGTTAAGTATCTCAAGAATGGAAAAACAAACACCACATGTACTCTCTATAAATTAGAACTAACCAATTGGCACACAAGTACACAGAGGAAAATAAAAGTCATTGGAAATCAAGCAGGGGGGAGCAGGGAGGAGGGGAAGGGCAAAAACCCACCTAACAGGTACAATGAACACTATTCAGGTGATGGGCACATTTATAGGCCTGACTCAAGCCATGCATCAAAAACATCTGTACCCCCTTAATATTTTGAAATTAAAACAAAAACAAAATGGGCCAATGAGAAGTTTTCACTAAGCACTTGCATTAACAAAGCTATTTGTTTGTAGTCTTTATACTTGAAGGACAGGTGGATGGATATAAAATTTTTGGTTTGCCCTTCTTTTCTTCAATGTTTTGCTTGCACTGTTTTTGCACTGTTTTTGGTGTTATTTACACTTTGGAGAAAACTGAGGCAAAGGCAATTTTACTTCTCATAAGTGGCTTGAACTTCTTGCCAGGTTACAGAAAGGATTATTCTTTTACCTTTAAAATTCAATAATTATTTTTTGGTATGTCTCGGGGTTGACCACTGTGATTGATAGAATAATGACACCCCCCAAAGATGGCCACACTCATCCCTGAAACCTGTGATCATGGTACCTTACATGGCAAAAGAGACATTATAGATGTGATTAAGTTAAGGATCTTGGGTCGATTATCCTACATTTTCCAAGTAAGTGCATTGTAATCTCAAAGGTCCTTATGAGAGGGATTTAGGAGGTTCAGAATCAGAGAAGGCTATGTGACGACAGAAGCAGAGTTCAGGACGATGTGATTGATGGTTGTGAAGATGCAGGATGGCCCTTGCCAAGGAATGCAGGCAGCCTCTAGAAGCTGGAAAAGGCAAGAAAATAGATTTTGCCCAAGAGCCTCCAGAAGGAATGCCCACACCTTGATTTTAGCCCAGTGAGAGTTCTGATGTTTAAAATTGTGAGATAATAAATATGTCGTTTTAAGCCACTGTTTGTGGCAATTTGTTACAGTAGCAACAGGAGACAAACACAACTATACTTACTCAACTTTCCCTGATACGTGATGTGCCTTTTAGTTTGCAATAGCTCTAAGATGTTGCTCAGTTTCATCTTTTTTTGTTGTTTGTTTTGTCTTCCAATTCCATATATACTGGTAATCCTTTACCTTTTTACTGTCATCTGGTTCCATATTTTTTCTCAAATCCTTTAACTCTGCATTTCTATCTCATTTTATTTTGTACAAAATCTATTTTTCCTTTGGAAACTTCTACTTTTATCTTAATTAGATGAATTTTTTTCCCTCCTCATTTCCCAAATTCTTCTAGGTAACTGAAATTTCCTGGATTGTCTGTATGTAGATCTGTGTTTGCGTGTGAGAAGTCCTCCACCTTTAGGAAGGTGGTTTTTGCTGGGCCTTTGTGAGGTTTGCCACTGCCAGGCCCTCTTGCTGTTTTCTCTGCTTCTCTTTTCTTCATTCAGCTTTAGTATTATCTCAGTTACTTACAGTTATTGACAACCCTTACAGTTATTCTGGAGGATATGCATCTGTCTTTTCCTTTCATATGACTTACAGGAAGTAGAAAAGGAGAGATATGATTTCCATAATCATGTTGATAGTGGAAGTCTCTTATTTGTTTCTACTTTTCCAAGTAATTGTTTCATGGAGGCTATGATGGGGTTTATTTTTAACGTCTCAACAGATTTTGCACTTGTTGACTCCCTTCTTCTTGAGATGCATGCTTCCCTTGGTTCTTTCTCTAAGCCATTTTCCTGCCCTTTTGGCCACTCCTTTTTAATAATGTCTTTGCAAATTTCTCTTCAATGTGTCTCATAAATATTGATGTTATTCAGACCTCTGACTTAGTCCCACTGTCTTTTCAGTCTTCTTATTTCTTTGACATTCTTAAATATTCCCATGGTGTCATTTAACGTCTATATGCTGATGGCTTAAATGTGTTAATATATCTTTAGCCCAAATCACTTTCCTGAGCTATACATACATTTCCAATTCTATACATACTTCTGTCTATTGAACATCTCTTCTTGAATATCTTGGTGGCATCTCAGCCTGAAGTCTAGAAATTTTCCATAGGTCTATTCATCCCCCAGTGTTCCCGGTTCCAATAAATGCCATGACAATGATTGAGTTATTTATTTCAGAATTCTGGGTGTTATTCTTGACTGCTCACTTTAATTCAGCACATTAATCTCAAAACTATATCATTTATTCCTCCTAAGTACACTTTGAATTAATCTACTTCTCTGCATTCCCGTCTTGTCACACTAGTACAAACCATCATTATCTCTCGCCTTGACTGATTTCCTTTTGTCTGGACTTGGACCTTTCCTGACCTCAGAGCCACATGGTGATATTTCTAACATACAGATATAATCACTTCTCTCCCCTGCTCATAGTCCCATTCGGCCTCCCGTTGCCCTTCAGGGGGGTCAGCCTACACGTCCTGCCTGGTTCTGTTTTCTGTCGATTTTTCTAGCCCTACCACATCTACAGACTCAAGCACGTCATTACTGTGAATTACAATGCCAAACTATAATTGTTTTACATAACAAAAATACTATTTTAATTGATTAATCTACCTTTTAAAAAGTATTACCAATATCTTCTTTTTTAAAATTATTTCAAGCAGTTTTAAGATAATAAAATAGAAAATCAAGAGAAGTAGAAGTGATAGCTATGAACGATGACTGCTCTCTGCAGCCTTTATTTTTGGTTATTGAGGGAGGCATCACTGGATGTATAAATATTTGGGAAATTAAGAAAGTAGTCCTATTAATAAAGTAGAATAAAAAACAAATATTAATTGAAGATGTCTGGTTTTCTATAAAATTTTGTCATCATAAAATTTATCTGCAACTCTTCCATATACATCAGAAAAGGAAAGATCTACTCTGTGAGGGACCATGAAAATACATGCAAATTATATTCACATATTAATACTGACAGTATTTGTATTTAATTTCACATATTAATGTACATATTAATTTTGTTAAATTTTTGAAAACATTTCAATACATTAAGCATTTAAAACTGAGTGAAGCTGGAAACTTTAAACATTTTATTTGATGGTACATCTATGTTTTAGCTGTTGATGTACAATAATAAGTATTAATACTCTTGAAGTTTACTTCCAATTCTTAAATATCTGCTGTAAGGGGTGATGCACAGTAGTTCAGAAAAGCACTCTATGGAGTAGATATTAATGTATATTTTCTTGTTTGCATTTATTCGTAGTCTAACTGTCATGCCAAAAATCTAGGTAACTTTTAAGATGTAGAAATATTTATGCTTAAGTTTATAATTTAGTTTTTAATTTATTGTTTAGCTTGTTTTCTTAAAGGATTTAGAATTCATTCAACAGCACATATTTATTGAGTGCATGCTATGTGCTAGGCTCTATTCTTGGCATTTGAGTATACAGCTATGACTGTAACAAACTCTCTAACTTTATGGAGTATATGTGTGTGCATGGGCGTGGGAGGAATAGAGAGTAAATAAAAACACGTAAACATGTACTCTATTGCTTTAATAAGAATATTGCCAGAAAGAGTTGATATAATGCCAAAAGAAAATATCAAGAGAAGATAAGAATACAGACCTAATAGCTACTTGTTTTTCTTTCTGTGCTAAAAGTATTGCAGTGAAATTTAGTAAGAACTGGGTCATTAATTTTATAGACATAAATATGGTGTAAATAAGTAAGACATAAATTTGAATTGTTGCAAAGAAATTTAGTAAATAAATATCTCTATTCAGAACATGAACAAGCAGTCTTGAAAATACATGTTTTACTTCAATTCAAGAGTACATATGGCATTTCATTTCCCAGAATTTCAGTAACTAGGTAGTAAAATACTTTTTAAAAAAACAATTGAATACTTGTGATTAATTGTCTTAGGACATGGTCATTTTGAATTATTTTATGTTTAAATTTCAATTAGTTAATTTAAAAAATATTTGCCACATGTCTACTGTGGGCCAGTCACCATGTAAAGCCCTTGGGAAAGGGCAGGAAGCCAAACATAAACAGGCTTTCAGCTCAGAGAAGTCAGAATCTAAGATGTGTATTATTATTTTTTTGTAAAGCTCTCTTTGTTCCGAGCATCAAATGATTATCATTAAACCATGAAAGGAATTGCCTTCAAAATCATCAATTTGTATTTTACAATAGTGAAAATCATTATATTAATTTTTTTCAGCACTCTAAAAATGTGCTTTGAGTATATCACCTCATTTAAACAGAATTAAAAACTATTTTGTTATGATCTTTCCACTGTTTCATTATAATCTTTTTACTGAAATTATATCACATAAAAATAGGTGATGATGATTTTGCCTTTGTTATTTGTAATTAGGTGATATTTTGTTCACTGACTATTATTATCCAGTATGGCACCTGGGTTTTCATTAAAGCAAAATGTTCCTCAGAGCCCTTCTCTGGGAAAAGCAGATTGGGGTGACCAGACCAGCCCTGTATCAGGGGCACATTCACCTTCCATGAGAGACAGTGAAGGAGGTGGCTCCTGGGAGGGAGCGGGAGACACAGACAGGAGCGTGTGCTGGGAAGACCCTGTGACTTCTTTATGCATCGCTCAGTCCTCCTTCCTCCTTCTCAGCCTCCTCTTCCTCCCTCTCTCCATGACATCCTTCCTACCTCTGTCTGTGGTGATGTGAGCTTAAAGGGCTGCCTAAGGAACTGTTCACTTTAACTGGAATTTACAGTGAATTTGCTTTGTTTTATTACTTAGGGCTTTTAAAATCCTTAGAAATACTCAGAAATACATGGTTCTTATTTTGTATTCTTCTCTCAAGAATCTTACTAGGAGTAGGCATTGAAATTAGTACAGCCCTTATGGAAAATAGTACGGAAGTTTCTCAAAATTTAAAGTGAGAGGGGCTAAGGGATGAAAAAATTACCTGTGGGGTACAATGTACACTATTCAGGTGATGGGTACACTAAAAGCCCAGACTTCACCACTATACAATATGTACATGTAATGGAAATCAACTTGTACCCCTTATATGTATTAAAATAAAAAAGGGAAAAAAATTAAAAATAAAATACAATATGATCTAGCAGTCCCATTATTCGGTGTATATACCAAGGAAATGAAATCAGTACGTCAAAGAGACATCTCCTACCCAAGTACTAACCAGAGCCAACACTGCTTAGCTGCTGAGATCAGCTGAGATCAGGTGCATTCAGGGTGGTCTGGCCATAGATGGGACATCTGTACTCCAATGCTTATTGCAGCATATTTACAATAGCCAAGATACTGAATCAGCCTAAAGGTCCACCGACAGATGAGTGGATAAGGAAAATGTGGTATATATACACAACAGAATACTATTCCGCCATAAAAAAGGAAATCCTGTCATTTACAACAACATGGATGGACCTGGAGGATATTATGTTAAGTAAAATAAGCCAGACACAGAAAGAAAAATACTGCATCATCTCACTCATGTATGGAATCTTAAAAAAGTTGAATTTGCAGAAGTAAAGAGTAGAATGGTGGTTAGCAGGGGCTGGGGCGGTGGGGGGGGGTTGGGGAGATGTTGGTCAATGGTGACAAAATTTCAATTAGACAGGAGGAATAAGTTTGAGAGATCTATTATACAATATGGTGACCACAGTTAATAACAATGTAATGTATTCTTGAAAAATGCTAAGAAAGTAGATATTAAGTATCTTCACCACAAAATGGCAACTATGTGGGGTAATATATGTGATAATGAGCTTGATTTAGCCATTCTATGATGTACATATATTTCAAAACATCATACTGTACATGATAAATATATACAACTTTGTCTGTCAAATTAAGAAAGAATTTTATTTGGAAAAAGTTCAAATATAATCGGTTTGCTTTGGAAACACTATATAAAGTAGGCACATACACTTGGCAGTTGTACTTATGGAATGTGGAACATTGTCAGCTACCACATCATACTGTGCTTCCTCATGAAAACCCACAGGAGAAAATTTTATTTAATCTCAATTCTAGGAAAAGTTGTTCTTTTCTTGAGCTTCTGGCATATTGTCGCTTTTGGACTCCAAATTTTATTACTGATTTTGTTTTCCTTTTTGTTATGATGAGGGTGAAATTTGGAGAAATGTGTGGCCCACCATTACCAATTATACGGGGATTTTTAAATATGAGTTTAGACTAACTTCCACGGCTTTATTTTATTATTCTATCCTGATATTACCATTTCCCTAATCTTCTGGTCACTTATTTTACATCATTTTATTTATACTCCCCAAATTTCCCAGTCTCTAGCCTTAGGGCTCACATTTTACTCTGATATTTACATAGCATACCTGTGAGAAATCCAGGGGCTTACAGTATGAATTCACAGGAAAGGAGTGTTTATACTCTCTTAATGGGTGTTGACATCCAAAAGCACCAAGTCGTGATCCTGGCTCAACGATTAGGTCCCCTCTTGCTGACTCACTCTGTGGCTGCCGTTTTCTCTCTGCCCCTTTCAGCCCACCCTTCAGCACAGTAACTTGCCTGCTACTGCCCAAGAGAGGGTTGAGAAATAAGGGAGAATTATCAGTGAACTGAACGGAAACCATTTATGCCTGAAGACCACAGACTGTTGTTACGGAGTTCCTTGACCATTTCCTAGCTTGGCTGCTTCCCTCACTCTTCCTCGGACACCGTTTCCATCGCCAGGTTGTGTGTTGGGTGGCGGGGGACTCACTACCCCCGAACACTTTGCTAAACTCTCCACATATTTACTCCCTCCTCCCCGGGAACCAAAGGAAAATCTCTACTAGTGTACTATTCAGAGAAACTTTGTCCATTCTTTGCTTCATATTCTCCTGTCCAGACCAGCCTGTTTTATGAAACAGCTGAAAGACAGAACAGTAAAAGAAAACCCCGACGTTCATACAAAGTGTTTGCTCGAGTTCCTGTATCTGATAGTTGCCCAGGTTAATACATGAGTGGTGGCAAAGAATCCAGTGTAGTATTGTGATTTTTCTTATTTTTATTTATTTTTTAAAAGATGGAATTCTCTTCAACGTTTCAGATATATTTTAGCAGCTAAATGGATGTGAAAACTGCTTTTCTCGGTTTCTTTCCTTATGAATAATTCTCTGCGTTGCAGGATCTTACACATTTGTTCCATGGCTTCTCAGCTTTAAAAGAGGAAGAGCCCTAGAAGAAAAAGAGAATAAAATATTGGTCAAAGAAACTGGTTACTTTTTTATATATGGTCAGGTAGGTTCCAACCCTAATTCTGCTTTCCGTGTGCAGAGCCTCCCATTTTGCGCTCATGTCTGACAAAGTTTTTTGGTTTGTTTCTCAGGTTCTATACACCGATAGCACCTTTGCCATGGGACATCTAATACAGAGGAAAAAAGTTCATGTCTTTGGGGATGAATTGAGTCTGGTGACTTTATTCCGATGTATTCAAAATATGCCTGAAACACTACCCAATAATTCCTGTTATTCAGCTGGTAAATAACAGTTCTCAGACCTGCTTATTGTGGAGTGAAGACAGTTTGATAAAAAGTCTGAGCAGCACAATGCAAAAAAGAAAGGACAGACAGTGCCCTAAAGTGTAAATAGACAGAAAGATATTCCTCAATATACGGTGTGTTTTTTTATCTTGAATGATAGATAAGCTAGTCTGTTTTAATTGAGACAGGTGGAATCAATACTAATAATGTTACCATTTTTAGATCAATTTAGAAAAGGCAATAACTTCATAGCATTATACATTGAGAACAATTCTAATGTATTTTCTTTGATCTTTGATAACAACATCTAACAACCACAGAGTGATTACCATTTGCCAGGTACTCTTTTCTGCATTTTATATATATTTCCTCATTTACTCTTCCCATTTAAGAAAGTTGGAATCTGAGACACAGAGAGATGACATAACTGGTTTCAGGTCGCACAGCTACTAAGTTTCAGAACTTGGTTGAAACCAGCCTGTTTTGATCCACAGTGTTGAGCCACCAAAACTCTTCTTTACATTCTGCGGAAGAAATGCCCTTAGCCAGGTTTGAAGGAAAGGACAAGTTGCACAATGGCTTCTCTCTCACTTTAATACAGGTGACATCTGGTATAAATGGACACCAGACAGGTGACTTTGAAAGGTGAAAACGTAGGGGCAACCCTGCCTTTGAAAGAGCAGGGCAGGCCTTGTTAATTTGGGACCTATTTTAGCTGAATTACTAATGTTTCCTTCATTTTATTTTTAGGGGGTAATTTCAAGTTAGTCAGGGCTGGTTTTTAAAAAAATATATTCACCTAAACACACTTCTATTTCTCTGCTGATTTTGTAAAATCTGTTGAGAACCCTGAGGAATGTTTTCAGTTCCAGACAGTTACCACGAATGACAGTGTGGAAGACAGGATTGGAGATTGGCTGTGCATTTGAAGTATTATATTTCAAAAGTGTTTACACAAATGCCCAATAAATCAGTCAGAAACTAAGGAAAATAGTTCATACTAATGGAGATGATGTCGCTCTGGAGCTGCAGCCACAGACAGCTTTAATGGGGTGATGAGGAAGTTTATTAGGTGGAATTCCCTAATTTTCATAAAGAAATGTTTCCCTGCACCCAGTGCTGACTAGTAATTTGGTGTTGCAAAGTATTTATAAATGGCAAGACTACTCCAATCTGTTATTTATTTATATTCATCAGTACTTAGAATTTTACAACAAAGTCTTTTTAAAAATTTGCTAATCATCTGCTCCTCTTGCATTTACTCTTATTAGAGTACTCTGCCAGATTTCCTAGGCACCTTACTTTGTAAATAATAAATAACTTGACTTTAAAGATATATTTTTTATTACTAATAGCTTAGTGTGTATATGATAGCTGTTCTCTAGGAAGTTTCAGGTTTGCAATTTTAATCTGTTTGAGGGCAAACTTTTTTAGAGCCATTAAAAACTATATGTTAGTGTATAAGCATATGAAGTGTTTCCATAATAACCTGAAAAAATTTAAATGGCCAACTTAAGAAGCCCAACATAATATAAATGAACCATTTTTATACACAAAGCTGAATCTTACTCATTATTTTATTAACAAAATATGTTTATTGTAGAAAAAGTTACAGCTAATTGCTATAATCTGGAAGAGTTGAAATGGCCAATAATTTAGTGTTGAAATTTTAAATAAAACCTATAGTTGTTCTCACTTACTTAATTTTTGGAGTTAATATTACTTAATGCTCTGTGATCTATAGCCTTTGTCAAAACATTAGGTCATTGTTGTTCTTTTGATAATGACAAATCTATTCAACAAATAAATGCCCATCTTTTTTTTTTTTTAACTCTTTAATGTAGTCCTCAAATGCTTTGCCAATTCTAGAAAGTGTACACATTACCCTTAGCAGTACCTAAAAATATGTCTCTTTTGTTTGTTGTCTGTCTTGGCCCATTACAACAAAGCAAGACGACCACTGGGGATGGGAACTTTTGTCATCCATGATGACAAACATGCTGTATGTTTGTCTAGAAGGGTGTCTGGCACACAGTAAGTGTTCAATAAATAATCTCTTACTGGCTGCTGCTCGAGTAAATCTGGGTGTTTTGGGCTTCTGGATAGAACAGACACTAACACAGATGTGTCTGTGTAAGTACATTTTCCCTACGTGTTAATGCAGCAATGAATGAAACAACCTACTTGTTAAACTGTCGTCATTGACGAAGTGTTGACAATTCAGGTTATTTCATCTGTTCCTTTCTTTATTTCTTCCCCTTCCCTTACTCCCCTTTCTTCTTCTTCATGTTTTTCTTTGGGAGTGTGGTCAAGAAAGACCTGACACTCTGGGTGTCGTCCCTCAACTATATTTTGTATTCCTGGTTCCCAGATGTGTTCATCACTGTAAATCAGGCACACACAGATTTATTGGTCATTTTTAAAGAGACAATTACATTGTTGCCTTTGATTATAAAGACAAACATGGTCATCTAAGGACACGAAATATAGACAGTAATATAAAGCTAACTTAAATGATGACTAAACCCGTAGTCTGGACTCTAGAGAAAAACTATGGTAATGAATGTGCTATGTTAATAAATGCTGTTTTGCTTTTTATTTTTTAATATTTATACTTTTTATATGCACATTAAAAATATAATTAGTACTATCCAGTATATATATGTTTGTGTGTAATTTTTCACATTTTTATTTAACATTATTATAAAAACTTTCCCTTGTCAATAAAATTAAGTGAAACATATCTTTAACTATATAATATTCCATCAAGGATGTGCTATGATTTACCTAACTTTTTTTTCGAGTTAGATATTTGAAGGTTTTTTTGGAGTCTCCATTTTACAAACAGTAATACATTTACATCAGTTGTAACTCCTCCTGCTTATTTGTTCTATTTTTTTTTAGGCTAATAGAATTTTTACTAGTTTAGAAGTCCACTGGTGTATTTTGAAATGTGAATGCTTACATCAACATTTTTTCCAAAACAAAATAGTTTTATTTAAGGTTCTTTTTTTTTCCCCCTCTTCCATTGTACACCACTTAAAGTTCTTATAAATCATTTTTTCCCAGGCATTGCAAAGCTGGAAGAAGGAGATGAACTTCAACTTGCAATACCACGGGAAAATGCACAAATATCTCGGGATGGAGATGGCACATTTTTTGGTGCATTGAAACTGCTGTGACCTACTTATCACCATGTTTTTAGCTGTTTTCCTCCCTTTCTCTGTACCTCTAAGCTGAAAGCACTTAACTGGAAATACCAAAACAAAAAACAAAAAAACCAAAAAAAGTAGTTACCATAGCCTTTTCTGTGAGCTATTTGTTTTGGTTTGCTGAAACTAGTCCAAAACAGGAAATTTAACAGACAACCACCACAGCCAAAGAGTGTCATGTGAATTACAAGAAATAGAGCCCATTTAAGGAAAGATAGAATTAGAAAGACTTGTTACTATAATTCCATTTGAACTATTTAGTCATTGCTTCTTGTCTTGGAGGAAGCTGTATGGATTTCTTTAAAAGTGCTATTCTGTAATTTACTATGAAACAAGCGCCCATATCTGTAGGACATTAAGACACTTATTGGAAATTTCCAGATCCATCTTCTATTTTTATGTTAAATACACCCTTCTCCTTCTCAGTTAACATTACCAAAAGTAAAAAATAAAAATTCTAGAAATTTTGCGTTAGGTACATAAAAAAATTAAACATTTAAATATTAAACAATTAGACTGAAAATAGTATACATGTAACTACTTAAGTCTTTTGGTTATTTCAAGTTTGCAATTTTTATCTCTAATATTAGATACTACCCAGATATTTTTCACAGGAGGGAAATAATTTCCTCATTTGTCTATGCTTATGTGTATTTTTTATAGTTAATTTCAATTCAGAAACATTTAATGTAGGGTAATTCCAATTTATGCATTTAAAGCATTAAGTGAAAAATAACCATAGTTGTTCTTACATAAAAACAAAATCTCCAAAAGAAGTTAATGAATACATTTATGATAATGTAATATAATTTCCTTTTATTTCCTGTTCTTCTGTTTCAAACTGCTGCTATTATAGTTCAAATATCTGGGCCTTTAAAAAAATTCCTGTTATTAGCTTTATAGAAATTGAAGTTTAATTAAAATTCTTGGCATCCTGAAGTATGTCATATGCCATGTGCTCCTTATACAGATTATGATATCCCAGAAGACATCATCCTAGTTTTCACTTTATAATGAATCACACTTGAGAATGCTGTAATACTTATCTTGTGTAACATCAGTTTCCCTTGTTTTGCTTGTCTCCTTATGTCATTAGTTTAAACAGTTTACTTCATTAAGCAGTTTACATCATTCAACAGTTTACTTCATTACACAGCCGATGGAAAAATAGACTACAGTCTACATTAATTTTCCCATCTACATTAAAGTATTTTTAAGATACACTTTTCAAAACAAAAATGATTTAAAATTTATGTCTAAAATAGAACTTTGTTTAAATATCTGGTTTCTATAATTTTTATGAATTGGTTCAAAATAAAATCTATTTTGCAATTTATTTTGTTTTATATTATAATTAAAAAAAAAGATGTGGTAGGTGGAGTTGGAGTTTTGATACTAGGATAGGTGGTTAGTAATTTTTCTATTGTTGCTGCTAACTTGGATTGCCAAATAAAAGAATTCAGTGCCTTTTGCTTGTTGTCTGTCTGTGAATACCCACCCACCTTTTGATTTCTCTGTATATAATTAATTGTCACTTTAAAAATCAGGTGAAACATTATAAATTAATATGTGTTAGGGTATTATAATAAAGTATTTGGAAATATGAATATTTTCCACATTTGAAAAAGGATCAGCTCACATCTGTATCTATCTATCTAATTTTAAACTATAATATTTAGAAGACATTGGTTATATTATTACCTTTAGGGTTGTATTTATAGTAGTAGAATATAATATATGAAGTTTTTTGGTATAATATTAAGTGTGTGTGTGTGTATATATCTCTTTGAGAAAAGCTAATAGCAGGCCAAATGTTTTTCTCCTTAAAAGCTGATTATAAGGTGGTAAAATGCTGTTAGGACAAGCATGTGGTAATGATCATGAATAGTATCACTGAGCACAATCTTGTTGTCAGCAACCTCTTGTGTCTAGGACCTGACCCCGCACTCTCATGTGACTGGAAGGTGCAAAGGAGAATTTCGCCTATTATTAATCCTCATCATCTAAGATTATACGATAGTGATGAAAAGACAACAGGATTATAGACATGGGAGAAGGGGGAAATTCTTCACCTTTGAGTTAGTAGCATTACATGTTTTTAAAACTTTTTGACTTTTCATTTTGAAATAATTTCAGACTTTAAAAAAATATAGGGAAAAAAAGTGCAAAGAAACCCTTTATACTCCCTAAATATTAACATCGTACAGTACAAGGGTCAAAATCAAGACAGTAACATTGATACAACAACTAGTGTACAGATCTTATGAAATTTGACTGCATGCTAAATCATAAAGCAAGATTCAACAAATTTTAAATAGTTAGCTTCATACCAATTACAGTCTTTCTGTAACATTCTTTAGTAATTGAAATCAGTAATTAAAAAGTAAGGAAAAAATTACAACACATGGTAGATAACAGACTTAAACCTAAGGCGTGAAACCATAAGAATTCTAGAAGAAAACATCGGAAAAACTCTTGTAGACATTGGCCTAGGCAAAGAATTCATGAAGAAGACCCCAAAGCAACCACAGCATCCACAAAAATAAATAAATGGGACCTGATGAAATTAAAAAGCTTCTGCACAGCCAAAGAAACTATCACTAGAGCGAATAGACAACCTACAGAATGGGAGAAAATATTTGCATGCTACACATCTGATAAAGGACTGGTAACTAGAATCTATATAGAACAGAGGAAAATCAGCAAGAAAAATATGCTGATTAATTGGAAATTAAAGTGGAAAAAGATCACTTCTAAATAATTTATGGCTTAAAGAGACAGTGTATGGAAATTAGGAAATGTTTAAAACTAGATAATACTTCACAAGAAACCTTGGGGTGTAATAAAATCAGTATTTACATAGAATTTATAAACTCAAATGCTTATATTTGAAAAGAAGAATGGCTGGAAATTATGAGCTAAGCACCAATAGCAAGGGAAAAAAGCAAAAACCAAAGCAAGATAAAAACAAAGCAACAAACAGAAAAACCTAAGCCAATGTCGGTATTACTAGAAGAAAGCAATAAAGGTTAAGAGCAGAAATTCAGAAACTGGAAAATGAAGGTAAAAAAACAGAAGATCAACAAGGCCCCAAATCATTTCTTACAGACAAATAAATATGATAAAATATTGGCAAGACTTTCAAACAAAAATACAGAAGGCCAAAATAAACAATATTAGAATGTAAAATGGAGACAAAATTATAGATGCTGCAGAGATAAATGCCATGAGGAATATTATGAACAAAGTTTAAACTTTCAATGAACTTTAAAAAATGAGGTGAGAGACAAATTCCTAGAAAAACATAAAATGCTAAAACTGATCAATATGAAACAGATGAAAATGAATGTTTTAAAATATCTATTAGAGATATTGAATTATTAGTAATTTACAATCTACACACAAAGCAAGAGTCAGGCCAAGATAGGCAAATTCTCCCAAATATTCAAGGGACAGACTATTTCAATCCTATATAAGTTATTTTAGAGAACAAAAAAGAAAGAATACTCCCAAGTTCAGTTTATATTTCCTTCTATAATCTTGAGATCAAAACATCCCGAGGGCATAGCTAGAAATAAAAATTACAAGCCAATCTTATTCACAAACTTAGATACAAACATTTTAAGCAAAATACTAGCAAATTGAATCCAGCAATATATAAAAAAAGATAATGCATGATAACCGAGTTAAATTTGATCCAAATATACAAGACTATATCTACATTAGTAAAAGATGTAATTGATCATAAGAAAATATTAAAGGAGAAAATCATATGATTACCTTAGTAGATCCAGAAAAACATGTACTATTTAATATTTATTTATGGTAAACACTTTTAGAAAACTGGGAATAAAGAAAACTTCTTTAATCTAATAAACTGTAGCAACCAAGACAAGATAATTATCACTGGATAATTATTACCACTTCTACATTATACTGAAGGGTTTAGCATTTATCCACCCCTGCCACAGGCCCTGTGCAGATTCAGGGTGGAAAGGTCATGTGAGCAAGAAATAAGCTTTCTTGTACAAAGCTGCTGAGTTTATGGGAGTGTTCGTTTTTGCAGCTTAACTGAGCCTATACTGACAGACACCTTTCAAGAATGAGAGTTCTGCAGTGTCATACCCATTCAACCTCCCGTGGACCCCCATGAAACAGGGCCAGGCTGCAGATTCCCAAGTGTCACTTCCCCTTAACTAGGCCATGGCTGTGTTCTTTGCCCCTGTTAAGTAACCTTGACTTTGTCTTACGTATCAGATGCTGCCAAGGTGGATGAATGAGCCAAACTGCAGATTCTGAACCTGCTCAATGAAAGTCATCCAGTCTGAGGTATAATAATCCCTTGATTTCCACTATGGCCAAATACACACACACACGACTGGCTTCTTGTCATGCGACCTGCTCCCAGGGCCCCACACTCAGAAACACTCTGTGCTCAGTTTAATGCACTACTATTGCCACATTGAAATTCTTAATCATTTTTGAACAAGGGTCCCTTTCGCTTTGTGCTGGGACCTGCAAATTAGGCAGTGGTCTTGCTTGAAGACATTGGACAGAAGGAGTACAGGATGATAGTCAAGAACGTGAGGTCTTGAGCTGAAGCCCTGGCATTCAAACCCCAGTTTGTTGTTTATTAGTTTTATAATTGGGGCTATGAGGACAACGGTACAAGTAAACTTGCGGAGTTGTGAAAAACGAATGCACATGGAAAAACACTTAGAATAGTGCCGGGCACATTACAGTGATAAATACTTTTGCCTAAAAGATACACACGCCTGCACCAACACGCACAGGCACGACAAGAGGAACGTGAACCGGGGTTCAAAGGAAAGAAAGGGAAGTGCTCTGTCTGGGTTCATTTTAGCAAGAGACCTAAAAACTAAGTTGGCAGGAAATTGAGGAATATCTGGCTTTGTAGTTTTGTTTTTAAGATATATTGAGTAGACCAGAAAAGAGAGAGAGAGACAAAGAAAGAAAGAGAGAGAAAGGGGGAGATCGGTGCCCCGGGGTTCAGAGCACCACTCTGCCCGTCCTTCAGGTCCCAGAACGGCACCGCCCTCTGCCCAGCAGTGCGATGAAAAAGAAAACAAACAGCGAGGGCTACATCCCACCCACAGGCTGAATATGTCTAGGGTTTGGACAGGTGCGGCAAGGACTTCAGCATGGGAGCAGAAGGTTGCCCTAAATTTAACCTTATAGGAGTGAAAGGGAACCAGGATGCAGGAATGGGGTGGCAGTGGCAAGAAAACAGAATAAGGGGGTAGTTGGTTGGGAATGGAAATGTCCAGGAGAAAGATTCCTTCTGAGGCCAGGGAATGTGCAGATGAGGCCACCCTGGAGGTGCGGGCTGGGAGCAAGTAAGTTAGGGAGGGCCACTCTGCCTGCACCCTCGGGACGCCCCCCCCCCCCCAGCCTCCCTCTGAACGCTGAGAAACTGACCGATCCTCCTAAGGGGCTTTCCACGGGGAGGGAGTGCGTGGTGCAGGTTCACAATCACCCATGGAGTAGGAGGCACGGCGTGGACAGCGCTACATACCTAGGGATGGTTTGGAGAGTTGTGTGGGAACGAAAACACAGCCTCGTTTTTATTTGCATTTCAGATAAGACTATTGCATAATACATGGCAATCTGACTCTCTTGGAAATTAAGTTGTTTTAATTTTTTTCCTCAAGTGTAAGCCTCACAATTGACAGGGCTTCTAGATGAGTCCAAGAACCACAGTAAAAGTGAGCAAGACATTTCTGAAACAAAAACCCACCTGATGAGGAATCCCTTCTTCCACCCTGGGAGTTTATGATCTGGTTCTGAAGTGGACACCTCCAAAGAAGACAACCTGCATTAGTGATTGAAATCTGTGTCTCCGGTAGAGAACTAGGACGCGGTTTGTACATTCAGAGCCCCATCTCACCACATTCCAGGAAAGGAAGTCTAGTGCAAAGGCAATTCTGTTTAACCCACGTTAACTGGGTGCATGCGTGATGAGGAGGAAATAAGTTTCAGACACCCGTGAGTTTGAGAAGGTACAGTAATGTTTATTTATGCTACTTACTAATTGAAATTGTAGCTGTTGCTTGAGTGGTAATTCTGGGAAGGTACTTGATAGTCTACCTTTGGCAAATGTGTGGTGAGAGGGTCCCTAGGTTTCCCAGTACGTCACAGTGGATGACTCTGCAAAAGAGGAGTCAACAAATGCCTGTTCCATCTCCGGCCCACTCTGCTTCAGTAAACACAGATGGTGCGAAGATAAACAAGAGAAGGCTCCTACCTGCAAGCAGTCTACTCTCTCAGCATGCCCCGCCCCTGCACCGTGCTTGCTAAGTGTCTGCAAGCTGTCCCTGACACTCTTACCCCTGTCACTGATGCCTCAGCACTCGCCTCCATGTGTGCTTCCAGAGTAGACCGTTCTTATTTTCACAAATTAAAGAATTGTGAAAGCAATCCAGGCTCAAAAACTTGAAGTAGTTTATGCTAGTTGGATCCACATTTCAGAACTACAAATTATGGCCACGATGTTGTAAATGTTATTTAAAGATAGGCAGTAAATTTTCGTTTATAAGAAGACAATAAAAAGAGTGTCTTGAAAACAGGTTGCATATTTGAGATCAGGGTCTCAGACAGTTGATAGATAGAAACCCTGGTCAGAAAGTCATGGTTTTAAAACCCAGAAACCAGCTCCCCCCGCCCTATTTATTTTTAAATGTAAATTTGATCCAGATTCTTACTTAAAAAAATGATGTAGCAAGTAAATGATTTGACTTTGAGCCTAAGGGTTCCTCTCCAGTTTCTAGCATAGTGTTATCAAGAAGGAACAATGTTTCTCTTTTATGTTGCAAACCACTGTGGGAACTGAAAATAAGGCTTTGTATTTAGAGCCAATTGATATATTGCATGCACAATGCGTTACACATGTAGAAATTTTTTCAGATTCTGGGACAAGACTAAGAGATAATTGCCTAATAGTGAAAAATATGAAAACTGTGAAATAATGAAATGTAAAGGACCCAAAAATGTCTCTACAAAAAAGAAAGAAAGACACCTTTCCCTGAAAATAAAAAAGTCAAAAAAGAGAGGAAAGAAGGAAGGAAGAAAGGGAGGAAGGGAGGGAAGGAAGGAAGGAAGGAAGGAAGGAAATATTTTCAGTATTTAAAGACATAACATGATTGGGGGTAAAATTAGAATCAATGGATAGAACTTAGAGATTTTTTTTCTTTTTTCAAAAACTTTCTTGAGGTAAAACATACATACTATAAAATTTACCTATTTTAAGTGTAAAATTCAACGATTTTAGTACATTTACAAAGTTGTGCAGGAAGTTACAAAATTTACTTAAAAATATAAGGAACTTGAAATTAGAATCCTGCCTGGGAAGGAAGGATTTAGAGGAAGACGTAAAAAAAAAATTAAAGAAAGAAAAAAGACTTTTTTTGAGAAAAATTTTGAAGCACCCTTTGAGGAATATTTTTAGTATCTTTTTTACTTTAGAATAGATCTGGATTTACAGAAAGTTACAGGATAGTACACAGTTCGAAACTGCCTACCCAATTCGCCTGTTAACACATTCCTTACATTATGTTTGTCACAACCAAGAAACCAACACTGGTACATTGTTATAACTAAAATCTCCACTTTATTTGGATTTTATTAGTTTTTCAACTTACATTCTTTTACTGTTCTAGAATCCAATCCAGTGTACCTCATCGAATTCAGTCCACGTGGCTCCTTAACATCCTCTGGTCTGTGACATTTTCTGTTTTTCATTGTTTTTCATGACCTTGGCAGTCTTAAGGAGTGTTGTTCGGGTGTTGTGTAGAGCTCCCCTCAGTTTGGGCCTGATGTTTTTCTCCTGGTTAGAATGGGACTATATGCCTTTTGGGGAAGGACATCATACGGGTGAAGCGCCCGTCTCATCACCTCAAATAAGGATACATTATCACCCGGCCAGGTAGTGTTTGCCAAATCCAGTAGTGTTTGCCAAATTCCCAGTAAATTACTTTTAATTTCAGATTTTTTTTTCTCTAGTCACGAAACTATTTCACTGTACATGCTACTTTAATTTGGAAACAAACCCACAAGATGTCCAGGTTGAGCAATGTAGCCGTTTCCTTCCTTCACCTTGTTGTACATGTGTACCACCACTAGAGGGAAGCACTTGAACAGCTAATGTGTGCAGTCTGGGTTATTCTCAAATGCAATTAAATGGATAGAGAAACACTAAAAATTATAAAACCATGAACTGGATGAACATTAAAAGACAAAACAGACACTTTTAGGGTTTCCTTAACCCATATTCCATGCCTAATTAAAATTTATGATGTGAGAGTTTCCACTTTGTTACTGTTTGATGGAAACCTTTGTTCCCATTCAGTTATACCAAATCAGTTACACACCTGAGAACTCTGATACACTTGCAGGCCCCAAAATTTGGAGGCAAAGGAGAGAAATGACGGCAGGAAGCTGCTGTAGAGAGAAAGACTGGAGAACAGACTCTACCCTAAATTGGTTCAGTCTTTTAAAGAATCTCTTCCCATCTCTGACTTTAAATAGCTCCTTCTCAAACCAGCCTGGATTTACCAGAAAACGCATAATGGTTTTTTTTTTTCTTGGTCAGACAATTTTTTTTCTGGTTCTTCAATATCTTGACTTCCTAATACCTTTCTAGATTACAAACCCATTCTTATCTTTAGCCCAAAACATCCCGTATCCTTGTTAAACGTACAATAAAACACATAACTTCCCTTTCACTATTGTTTTTAATGACATACCCTGGCATACGCATGTAGCACATATTTGCCTACTTCTGTTTAAGTTTTTAAACTATATTAGTCACCACTCTAAAACAATTTCATCTATTATCTAATTTAATTTTTCAAAAATTAATACGCTTTATTTTTTTAGAGAAGTTTTGAGTTTATAGAAAACTTGAGCAGAAAACACAGAGTTCCCATACACTCCCATTTAGCATCCCCACAGTTGTCCCTATTAATACCATCATATTTTAGTGTGGTATATTTGCTACAATTAATGAAAATTTTTGATGTTCATTGATGAACATTAATATGTTATTATTTACTCAAGTCCATGGTTTACATTAGGGTTCATTCTGTGTTTACAATTCTGAGTTTGACAAATGCATAAAGTCATTACAGTACAATACAGAACATTTGCACTACCCTCAATATCCCCTGAGTTCCACCTATTCATTCCCTCCCCCTTCCCCCACCTAAACCCACGGCAATCACTGATATTTTACTATATCTGTAGTTTTGCTTTTTAAAAAATGTCATATAGTTGGAATTATACAATATGTAGCCTTTTCAGACTGGTCCTTTCACCAGCACGTGCGATTGATGTCTCCACGTCTTTTCGCAGTTGGATGTCTCCTGCCCTTTCATCACTGAATAACAGTCCGCTGTGTGGTGATCCGTGGCTTGTTTTCTATTCACCCATGGAAGGACATCTTGGTTGCTTTTAATTTTTAGCAATTATAAATAAAGCCGCTGTAAACACTCATATGTAGGTTTTTGTGTGGATGTAAGTTTTAAATTTATTTGGATAGATAACTCATACAGTATCACAATTGCTGGATCATATGGTCAGACTATGTTTAGCTTTGTAAAAAAACTGCCAAACTGTCTTCCAAAGTAGCTGTATCATTTTTCATTCCCAGGAGCAATAAATGAGAGTTCCCATTGCTGCACATCCACACCAGCATTTTGTGTTCTCAGTATTTCAGATTTTTAGACATTCAGTAGGTGAATAGAGGTATTTTATTGTTGTTTTAATTTGCAATTCCCTAAGACGTATGATGTTGAGCATCTTGCATATGCTTTTTTGCCATCTGTATATCTTCTTTGGTAAGGTGTCTGTTTAGATCTTTTGCCCACTTTTTAATTGGGTTATTTGTTTTCTTATTGTTGAGTTTTAAGAGTTCTTTGTATATTTTGGATACAAGTTCTTTATGAGATACAAGTTTCGCATATATTTTCCCCTTGTCTGTGACTTGTCTTTTTATTCTCTTAAATCTAATTTGATTTTTGCAACAACTCTTGGGTGCAGGTGCTATTATTAACTCTATTTTATAGATGAGGAAATAGTGCCATAGAGAAGTTACATATCTTGCCCAAGGTCTCAAAAACTAGTATGCAGTGTATCTGGAATGTGAAACCTGACAATCTGTGTGTTGAGTTTGTTAAGCTTTCTGCTTTGTCACACTTGTATTCAACACTCAATGGCTTTGCATCACAGGCTACTTGTGCTCAGTTGAGACCAATGATGATTATCCACTTCCCATTTGTGTTACTCTGGACACTAATGCTTACTTAGAAAAGAAAGAAAGGAAAGCGTTATGAGCTAGCAATAGTAAATGTTTTAGAGTAGATTTTAAATACTGTAAAATAAATCCAGCCTTTGAGAGGTTTGACTCAGACCAACAGCAGGTGATTTTTCCATGTCAGTGAATAATGGGATGGTTTCTTAAAGGATCAAATAGAAAATCTGTTGTAACTTTCAAATAGAAAGAAATTTTAGCCTTTTCCTTTGTGGAAAGAAAAATGAAACTTCAGGAGCAAGATCATAGGATCAACTATCTTATTTATAATCACTTTGGCCTGGAAGTTTTCCCGGAGAGAGCTATAATATTTTACAGTGCCCTTAATGGAAAGACAGCCACAGAAGAAAAGGTGTGCAGGGAACATAGTGAGTGCATTGTCAGCTGTGCCAATCTCCCACAAAATACTCTCTCTGAGATCACCAACATACCACAACTATCAAACTATCAAATCCAATGACTTCTTTCAGGCCTCCGCTAGTTTAAATTCCGAAGCCTTTAATGATGTTCAGCATTTTCTTCTTACTATTTCTAAGTATGCATTAATTTCAATTATGTCTATCATTAACACAGTGATAGCCATTTTCTGCGCATCTGCCCGCTCGCCATCTACTCATCCCATCTTTCCATCTGTCCACCAGTCAGTCCACCCCTCTGTATGCCATCTGCAGCCTCCCTGCCTTCAGAAATTGCCTCGCCTGTCGTGACTCTCCATGTCTGCACCACTCCAGCACCTCCTCTGTTCCTTTTGCTTCTGTTCCTGTCGTAAGGCTCCGTCTCCTTCTCCTGCAACACCCTGGAGCAGATCTTAGTCCCGTCCACAAGTTCTATTTCAAATCCACCCTTCTTAAGCATTTTGTGACTTTTGTAGCTTTTTTCCTGGGAATGTGGAGGGTTTTGAGGATCCCTGGCATCACAGGCGACGGCCGCCTCTGTGGACACGTGGCCCGAAGCCCCCTGCTTCTTTCCTGTCTTTCTCTCTCTCTTTTCTCATGGCCACCCCAGTCTCCAGGGACCAAGGAAATCACTGCGCTTCTGCTTGGCCACTCTGAGTCTCACTGTCAAACACTTACTAACATTTTTTTCCACCAAAATATTTGTGCCTTCCTAGCAGTAATTCTGGCAGGAAAAAAATACTCATACTTACACAAACCCACACACGTATTCTACAGTAAAGAAATTATAATTAATGACACTTTTATATGTAGGGAGCTGTCATTTATACAATGAATTTGATATATTAGACAGTTTAACACCTATGGTTACCCCATTTTGCCTTGAGCTGGCACTTGTGCATCCTGAGAACTATTAATATTAATTATTGCTCTTACAGGAGGAAAAACAGCAAACATGTAAAAGAAGGTCTATGTAAGCTACACTTTCCTTGAATAAATTACCTGGTCTTGTCCAAGAATCTCAGCCCAACCTCTGGGTGCAGAACTCACTAGGTGGCCTTGGGACAGTCATCACTTATTAGCTCTCCCCTTGAGTTTTCCCACCTATAAATCTGCATGAAGTCCCTGTCCTTCTTCCTTACAGGACTGTATAGAGATCCAAAAACAATGTCTGTGGTGTGTTTAAAAACTGCTAAATGCTAGGCAAATGTAAATTCTTATTATATTTGTTCTCAAAATATGAGATAAATAGTATGAGATAAATAGCACGGAACCTGCTCAAACGCAGCAGGTAGCTCCTAACGCCAGAAGTGCTTTTCAGCTTCCCATTTGCACCCACTGTACCATGTAAAGCAGTTTGGGGCGCTCGTATTGGGAATTGTCAGTAATTTTTGTCCTGCTGCAGCTGTGATTTATTTAAAATGGGAAGCATTTTTCATTTTGGACAATAGGAAGGGGTGGTGGGTAAGAAGGCAAAGAGATACCTGTCCGGTAAGTGTTTATAGCTGGACACAATGTGGGGAAACCTAAACAGCAGCTTCTGCAAGTCAGCTTTTGGTGAATGTCCTCCCGTGGCATCTCCTTCTGCCAAGTTTCACAGTTTGAGCTGAAGCTTAACGCCTAGACCCAGTTAATCTACTTCCTTAACCACTCATTGGATTATTTTTGGAACAGCCACGTAGAGTAAACCCTGTGAGCTGGGGATATAAAGACAATGAAGGTCCCAGCTCCAGGCGATTTGAGTCGTGTCTTCCTCGCGTGATCATTACGGCCTCTCTTCTCACCTCTTTGGAAATACAGGCCCTTCCCTGGTTGTCTCTTTCCTCCTGCTGTTATTTACACCCATCAGGAGAAATTTGGGAAGAACCTGATGATACTTTAACTGCAGAAAGGTTCACCCGCAGCTTGCAGGCCAACTGTCTGTGTGAGCTCTATCCTGGGAAATTAATGATTTTTAAAATCAATAATGGCATTCATAATAATTTAAACAGGAACAAAAAATGCTTGTCCTACTACCACGCCTTGTTTCCTTGATTGCCTCTGTTGACATGGGCTGTGTTGTAAATATCGGTTAATAAGGGTGTGTTATGTTTGTGCCGTATTGTATGATACGTGTATTAGTCTGCTGAGGCTGCCGTAACCAAATGCCACAGCCTGGGTGGCTTAAACGACAGAGATTTATTTTCTCGCGGTTCCAGAGGCCAGGTATCTGAGCCCAGGGAGACGGCCAGGTTGACGTCTTCCGAGGCCTCTCTCCTTGGCTTGCAGATCACCGTCCTCTGTCGGGTCTGTACAAGGCCTTTTCTCCGTGTGGCATCCCTGCGTGGCTTCCTCTTCTTGTAAGGTCACTGGTCGTATCATTATGACCTCATTTAACCTTAATTACCTCTTTAAAGGTTGTAGCACCAAACATAATACCATTGGGACACAGGGCTTCAAATGTGCATTGCAGGAGAGGCACGATTCAGTCCATATCAATGTCCGCGCACAGGCCCTGGCGCCCGGAGGCCTCATGTTCTGTCTGCTCATCACATTATTTCCTGGCTTCTCAGCATCCGCCCTGAATGTCAAGAGCTGCACCCACCACCTGCTTTTATTAAATGACCCATTATGGATCTAGTTTCCATTAATTCTTTTATTCTTTAAAGCTCCTTATACTTTCAGCGAGTGTCTTCTCTTGGGTGATAAGTTTACATGTTGTTTTTTTCCAAAGATGATAAACTTGACAGTGGAGGATGCAGACCTTTATGCTGAACTTAGACGTTCACTAGTTTAGAGAATTATAGTCACAAAAGAAGGAAAGAAAGAAAGAAAGAAAGAAAAAACAGAAAGGAAGGAAAAAAGGAAGGAGAGAGGAGAAAGAAAGAGAAAGAAAAACAGGAAAGAAAGAAGAAAAAAAAAGGAAGAAGGACAGACAGACAGACAGGCTTGGGAAACGGGGCAGGAGGGCTGGTGGAGGGAGGCAAGAGATTTACCTTTGAATATTTGAAGTGCGGTCTTCGAGCAACAGCTCTGGTTTCTTCTCCTGCATACCTCCAGGGAGCACAACTAAGTGCAAGCTGAGGCCACGTTTTCTTTTAGCACAGGGGATTTTTCCCAGGTGTGCAGTTGAGGTACAATTGGCCACCTTTCCAGCAGGCACAGCATCCTGGCGAGAGCAGCGTTGCCCACGGCAGATGTGCAGCAGAGCCACAACACCGAATTTCCCGACGTCAGCACCCAGCAACGAGGAGGGGAGAGAGGCCCAGGGAAGAGATGCCGGGGCCACCCCCAAGTGCATCCAGGTGGAGGCGGGAGGCTCACGGCAAGAAGTAGACATCTGTGGGTGTGGATTTAGAAGTTTATTCACTGCAGCGGGCTGAGTCGTGGGCGGGAGTTGGGAAAAGCAGAGGTAAGGCACATGATTTCAAGTGGTTTGATGGCAAAGAATAACATTTTTCAAGCAATTTGACAACGAAGGCAAGTGGGGGCCGTGGCTGGAGGGGACCCCCCAGCATGTTCACAGGCGGAACACAGTAACCAGACGGGGGGCGTGAGGTTGGAGAAGACAGCGGCAATGGAGGACCCTGGGCAGGGCGGGAGGGCACACAGAGGCAACGGGAAGCGTCGCTCCGCCGAGGCAAGCTGGGATCATCCAAAGAGAGATGACACAGCAGGCAAGGATAGAGAAGAAAAAGGAAAATTATTCCTGAGGGACTTTATTTTCTTTGCAAGGTGAGAGATGAGTTTACTGACTGCACAGAGTATGCTGGATTCAGGGCTAACTCATCATTTTGTTGGCTCCTTCGTCCTCATAGAAATTTGCACTCAGATCTCCACCCGGGAGCAGTTTGTGCCATGTCCTCCCTGACTTCTGTTGCTGCCAGTGGGTCCCTTCTCTCTCACTCTCCTCCCTTCCTCCAGCAACACAGGCAGCCCAGGGGCCGGGCAGGCCCTCCAACCTGAGCCATCCCTTTGTCCTCAAGCTGCCGTGTCACAAGCCAGTGGCTCATGGCCTCCAGAAAACACCGGTAAGTTACACTGTGACATGCAATCTGTTAGGGGCTTGGTGGAAAAACCCTTACTCACCTGTCCATTACTGATGTCTGCTGTGTGTCAGGGACACTCTGGTTGCCAGGTTTAGACTGGTGAAGAAAATGGATGTGATCAGTCCCCTTTTGGTCCACAGAATGTGATGTGAGCTGAGGGGCGCTGAGCAAGGGGGCTTTGGGCTCCTTTGCCTTGTCTTCAATCCCCTCCCCTCCAGGTCAGTGTGGACCCAAAGTCCCAGCGGCCATCTTTGGTAAAGGCTGTAGTGGTTCTACTTTTCAAACAGTTTAATAAAGACAACAGTGAATGAGTTTACTTTTAATAAATGATTTAATGAACTGTTTGCAGTACCATTAAAATGAGCTGTAGAAATTGCGGGATGGGGGGTTGGTCCTTCTGCATCCTTCTCCAAGTCCCCCGCCCTACCTCCCAAACACTCTCCCTCTCCTGCCCCTGAGCCAGCAGGCAAGTTTGGGAGGCAGTCAGCTTTCGGACCCTCATTTTATGCCCTTTGAATGGTGACAAAACATTTTCTTTAAATTGAATACTTGCAAATCTCATTGAAGTTTTTGGATGCGAAGCTCCATTCAAGCTTAAATTATCATAACCTTCACATTGTTTCCTAAACCGACTGCTTTAATTCATGGTGGAGAATGCACCTATATCACTTTTTCTTACTAATTAGCATTTGGGTTTCATAATGAATTAAGTTTAATAGGCCCTGAACTCTACAGGCAGCCTCATTGAATTTCATTTTCTTTTGTTTGAACTGGACTAGGAGTAAATGGATTCAACCAAACTGTGAATCGTATGGATAATATACTATGGAAATAGTAGAATTTTAATGATTATGTTCCTAATATCTATAAATATTATAACTTTAATGATTGTATAATTCCTATTTATCTTGGAGTTTCAAATCATTAATTTTCTTTTGAATTAATGCACCAGACCAAAACAATGTGATGATCCGGGGCACATTTAGTATATCAAGGACCATACACATTTTACTCTTTAACTAGAAAAAGCCTCCTGTAAATCTTCACCCACACACTTTTCTTTGAACTTACAAGCTATGAATTTATAATTGTGGAGGAGCACATATATGTATAGAAAATGGCAGCTGGGCTAGAATCACTTGTATTTTGTTTTGATTATTTACAATTGGATACCAGTATTTCTGCTTGTACAGGATATCACTTTCCTTGCCATGAAGATTTTGCAGATCTCTCCATTTGGAGTCGCTTAAGCCTTCATCTGAAATGGCACAGAACTTCATGTTTACATATTAGATGTATCTTACTACAAGTCCTTGAAAAGCAACATTGAATCCTGACAACAACAGGGGACCTGGAGTCCAGGGAAACTGGCTTGAATGCCAACTGTGTTCATTTTAGATATGCATTCTTAAGCAAGTTCTTAACTTCCCTGGTCTCAGTTTCCTGATCTGTGAAATAGGGATATGAGCATAGAACAGGATTGATGAGAGTTTGTAACACTTGGAGCTCAGGCGGTTTGGCAATTACCTCTACCAAAGTATCCGCCTTTGTCACTAGGTAGGTGCTGATCAGGTCAAAGGCTATTTCTATTTTATTCCCTTTTTTATCCCTGTTATTTAGCACAGTGTGTTGCTCATAAAATGTATCAGTTTTTGCTTCTTTATTGAGGAATTAACTATTAAAGGAATGAAGCACCTCATAAACTCTGACTTGAGGAAATCTGGAAAGCTGTGAAATTTCCATTCTCTTGCCCCATATCAATTTTTCTCTGTATATGATGCCAGTTTGCAAATAGATGGAGGCTCTCCCATTACACATTATCTAAGGTCTGATCTAGAGGAGTAAAATATTTTTTACATCCCAAGTAAATAGAGAGAATCGAAATGGACACAAAGTTAAGTATTCCACGTTATTCCTGCGGACACAGTCCCTGTAGTGTAGGCATAGCTGATCACTAGCACTTGTTGTCAACAAGCTTAGTAAATAAAAATGACTCCAGATGAGTCACAATTCACATAACAAAAATTTGATGTAAAGGTGATTGTTTTTCATTTCTTATGAGTAAATAGTCTTTGTGAGAGATTGTGATCTCAGTCTCAAATGTATTATTTATTTTCTAATATCATGCCCATACAAATTTTATGACAATTCTATCTGCCATCCCTATTCTTGGATTTAAACATCTTAGAAAAATGCTAACAGGCAAAGTAATATAACTGTTTACATGTTTTAATTAAGAGATTAGGGTACATGCACTTTGCTTCCCCTCCCCCGTCTACAAAGCGTATGTCATCTTGTTTGGATGTTTGTGACAGGGACGGGAATTGCCTGTCACAGTCAGTGTTGGAGACCTTCTGCTTGCGGAGTCCCACCAAGTCTCTACTAAAATGGACTAAGTCTTTGCCAGACGAAACTCCAGAAGAACATAACCATAAAACCTGGATATGTGCAAAAGCAACCACCAGGAGGCCTTGGAGGGCGAAGAGTGTGGACAAATCCCCGGACAGAGCAGGCTTGCCCGGAGAAGAGGAGATGGTAGCTCTGCAAGTAACTTTCCTGGGAGGTTGTAGGGCTCGTGTGGAAAAATCCAAAGTCTTTCTGCTTTAGGAAACCAGAAAAGAGCTGATAAAACAGGACTATTGAAAAAAGTAGAAAATCCTCAAAAGAAACAGGCTAAGAAGGGATGTCCAAAATCTACCCACCCACATCTCTGACTGACCCCTGACACACTCAAGCAAAGGGCAGACTCAAAACACATAAGCTTAGGACAAAATATGCAAATAGGGACAAGAACTGCTGCCCAAGAAACTGAGTTTACAGTTCAAACCCAGCTAACACAATTTTATACAATTACTGAAATTTACCAATCTGTACATCTTGTAGATGTACAATCTGTACATCTGTACCAATCTGTACAGATGGTACAGATGTACCAATCTGTACATCTGTACATGTTGTAGATGTACAATCTGTACATCTACAACAGTAAATGCTATTGTGCATACCAATCTGTACATCTAAAACAGTAAATGCTATTGTGCATAAAAACAGTAAATGCTATTATTACCTTAATAAAACAAGAAACAATGAGAGTACATGAGGATCAGAAATGCCTGATTTAAGTATAATTGATAATTTTGTCTATTTTGTAGATTTGTTAGGTACATAGTTAGGATCTCCAGCTCTCCTTGGGATAAGGGTACCGCGTTTTGGTGCTGTTTCAGGCAATTGCCCCACCTGGGAAGAAGGATAAGGGCGGGCACTCCATTTTGGTATTACTCCACCCTTAATCCTATCCCTAGCAACTGCGACACCTGGGGAAGGGGGGAATGCTTTATCAATCTAGGAATGCCCCAGCCCAGGCATAATAAGATTTACAAAATGACCTAGAGTAACCTAAGTGTTACTAATTAATTAACATGCCATTAGCTTGAATCTGCATTGTGGTTCAACCCCCCCACCCCAGGTGAGCTTTCTTCAAGGAAGCTCGAATACACAGATGGAATTTTGAGGACACCTGTTGATCATTTGAACATCCTGCACCTCCCAAGAGCCCTCCTCTAGACTGGACTAATAAAAGGAAACAATCCAAGAGGTGAGGAAGTGAGTGGGTCAGCTAGTGAGTGAGTTGGTCTGTCTCTCTCCACTAGCGGAGAGAGACCCGTTTTATTCTACAACAAAGAGCTGCTCTTGTGAAACTGCTCCTCACCGGAGGTTACTCTGTCTTATTGGCCTTGCTGGTGATTTTTCCAAGAGAGGAGTCAGAGGACCATATCGATAGAAGGAAAAGAAACCAAACTCTGTAAAATAATTTTAAGGAGGTTTACTCTGAGCCAAATTTGAGGCCCATGACCTGGAGCTACACCCAAGAAGCCTTGAGCAAGTGGACTCACTGTGGTTGGATTACAGTTTGGTTTAAACATTTCAGGGAGTCAGGGATAACAGGTAAAGTCATAAATCAACACATAGAAGGCATACATTGATTTGGCCCAAAAAGGTGGGCCATCTCAAATGGGGAGCTTACAGGTTATAGGTGGGTTTAAAGACTCCTTGACTTGTAATTGGTTTAAAAATGAAGCTTTGTCTAAAGGCTTGGAATGTTTTTAGATAAGGAAGAGACAAGTCACCCGGACATATATTTGTTGTGTAAATTGAGGACCTGCAGGTTTGTCTTGAATAGTCTTAGGCCTGTTAGTGAGTTACAAAGGACATCTCCAAGAAGGGAGGGGGGCATGGTGAGGCATGTCTGACCTCCCTCTTCCTGAAAGACAATTTAGTTTTAGGATATCCTCTTGGCTAGGAGGGGGTCCATTCGGTCAGCCGGTGGGGGGGAAGCCTTTTATTTTATTTTAGTTCACAACTGGGATAATAGTCTGGACTTGACACTTTGTGTCTGGTCATTCTTCGGCCAAGAGCACACCAAGAACTGAGGGCAGACTCCCACCCCAACATCTTTGGTGCCGAAACCTGGGATTCTGACAGGTTCCACTATTTTAAACTAATTTAACCTCTTTTTCTTCTTAAACAAGCAGCTTCAAAGGAAAAAAGCCCTACCAATTTGTCTTTTTAGATTTTCATTGTAGGTTGTTGGTAAATTTAAAACTTGTGAAACTATATTTCTTTACATATGTGGGTTTTTTTCATTTATTTATGAGTAGCATAATTCCTCAGGAAAACACTTAAGCTTGTTCATCCTCTTAGATTTTTGAAGATACCTTCAGTATCTTGTATTAGCAAATGCAATCAATTATCTCATTGCTTAATGAATTAAACTTTTTCTGAGACAGACACATCTGTTGGAAACTGTCATAAATTAAACTGGCAAATCACAATTGTCATATCCTTTTTGGTGCACATCTGTAGTTACTAACAGTTAGAGGCAGGCACCCCACCATCGCCCCAGCAAACTGTCTACTAGGAGGTGTACTACAAAGAAAAACAGCTTTGCATTTGGCCATACAGGCCAGTTCCGTCTGTAGGTATTTCAATAAGTAGTTTGCATGAAAGGTTTACCCAGGTGCAAATTCAAAATGTTCTGAAGGTAGGATATACCAAATTTTTTGAAGTTTTTGGCCACAAGGTCAACCAGAGGTTTAGACCTTTGGCACTATTTTAGGAGGTTAACCTACTCATTTAACTAGGTTTTATACACTTGCTGTATAAGAGTGGAGATACATAACTATTCTTAGCAGCCATATATCTTGAACACTGCTTATTTCTTCAATGCAATACTATTTGCAATATCTCTTATGCTCATTAATCTTCCAGTCCAGAAACAGATGCAGTTATTTGAAGGACTTGCCATAACCGTCTGGAGTATGAAATCCTGACTAGGTCTTTCAGTTACCCACCCCTGGAGTTTGTTCCCTGACTTCTTCCAATGTTAAGTCACCATCCCTTGTGAGGGAAAAATGCAGGTTCCCCACCACACATAGAGGAACACTGTGCTGTGCTAGCTTGGAGTGCTCAACAAAATTGTTACAAAATGGATTAAGCAAATGCCAAACAATAGTTACTAGGCACAAGTGATGTGCCTCAGCCTTTCTTGAGGCAGAGGCAACCAGAACAAACCATCCCTAACTGACCTACAATACCCTTTAGCTAATTGTAATACCAAAATTCTCTGCCTAGTGGAGAATTATATCGTTAATATTACTATAACATGGGTTGTATGAAGGCACATGATTGTATTGCTTGTGTTTGACTTGTTTCAATGTGAACACTTGATGATACAATGTGAGAGCTCTGAGTCACTCACTAGGAAGAGATTAAGCTGTTGCTGACACCACGGGTAGGTGGTGCGGTTTTACTCTCCAAGGAACTCCTGCACCTCCCAGGAGTGAGGGAGTGTCCTGTGCAAGTAACCTGCAATAAGCTCATCCGACTCACCAAGGTGGGCTTGTCTGAGTCATTCTTTGGTCTCTTGGCTCCATCTCATTTGGGGGAGACAGTTTTTCTATACCATCCTTCGATTTTCCCAAAACACCTTGGTTATGAACTGAAGGTAAATTATACACACATATTCATCATTCTGTCTACGCTGAGGCATACAAAGGAAATTACAGATAACATAATGGCATTATCAAGTGAGATTATGTGAGAACAGTGATTTTAAAGCACTTCAGATTTTGTAACCTGCTGGCAGCTTGGTTCTATAGCTACTGAGGAAGGGGAGAGAGGAGACAGCCAAAAACACCGTGGTGGAGGAGGCGTCCTGGAAGCCAGCTCTCAGAGGAAGACCGTGCTTAGGAAAATAGTCCATACCCTCCGGAGAAGCAGTGGCCCTGCCTTGAGGACAAAGCAAAGCAGAAGGTGTAAGGGCACAAGGTAAAACTAGAGTCTCCATTCTCTCCCTTCCCCTCCTTTTTTCTTAGACCATTTTCTTTAGAAAATTTGTAAGTACTTTCTCTGTCTTTCAGAAATGTATGAATTTTTTTTTTAAAAAGCTAAACTTTCCAGTTTCACAACCCAGGATGGTCTTTGGGGGACATGGGAGTCATCTCTTTGAAGATAGGGACAGGACAGTAACTTAGGCAGGTACTTTGCTCCAGGCTGTCAAAATGCTTCCTGCCACAAAGACAGAAAAAGTTGATTTTTTCCTTCATATAAATCCAATTAACTAACGCAGATGGTCACCCTGTTTACCATGTGGATTTAGGATGAATCATGTGTAATAAATGCTACTGTCAAGTCATCTTACTTGAGGACTAGTTATTGTTTATCTGGAGAATATACACGTAGTGGGTTGGGTCTCTCTGGCTATATAAAAGGGTGAGATTTCTTGTTTTCTTTATGATCTCTTAGTGGATTACCTGTCATCTGCATCACATTCTTGTTTGCTTAATGCTTATTTGAAGATAAAACTATTTCTTTGTTTTTTCTCTGCTGACTTTGTGGCAAGGACCTCTGGGTTGGAGTAAATTTATTCTAGGTTATATTTCCCCAGCAAAGGCTAAAGCTTGGGTAGTGTTCTCATGATTTCTCTGTTCTTTTTTGCTCTATCATGAAGTTGACAAGATTTGCTATGAGAACATTTTTCTTTGTTCACAGAAATGCAATTTATTTTGTAGTGGGAGAGCAAATTAACCCTCTCACCTCTGGTCGAATATTGAAACTTAGTTGACCCTCCCAGCAACTGTTCACATCCCCAGTCAATCCAATTGTCCTGGAGCTGAGGCCTGAGGACTTTCAGTACCTCTCAATGTGCCCACAGGAGCTTTGACCAATACTGTTCAGCCAAGTGTAAACTGGGCCCCAGGACAATTTAGTCAAAATAATAACACACATATATATTCTTTGAATAATGACTCTTTTGGTGCATCACTAGAGTTTATAAATCTTTCTGTCTTTGAATAATTTCATCAAACTTTCATTTCTTTATCAATATCTTCAATTTATTATTTTTCATGCTTTAAAAAATTGATTTAACTATATTTTTAATAGACCGAAGTAGAATAATAATTTCCCTCCTCCAAAGAACACAGTTCCTAGTGTTTGGGCATCTGAGTTTTTCCACATTGTTGTTATTGCAAAGAGAACAAAGCAGCAATAAATGAATATGTATTTTAAAAATTAAGGAAAAATAAAGTGGAAATCTCTCCCTCCAAATTTTTACTGGCACCTAGATATTTTAAGAAATAATTTTAACAAACACCTTAAAAAAACACCATTTGAAGAATATTTATTTTCAATTAGGTTTTTATGTCGAACATCTTACTTTCAGTTCAATTGCAGTAAAGACAAATTGTTTTGGCTAAATTTTTTTAGCCTAATCATATGCCGTTTCTTAACACAGTGCTTCATGTAACTACTACCAATTAATTGAAGTAATCACAAAAGGGTTCTTTTTCACTAGAGTGATTTTCTTTAGGGATAAATCAACCATTTCCTTAGAGATTTTAAGGGAAAAAAGTCCGGATTAAAAAACAATTTCTAAATTGCAAGACATTCCCCGTATTCTGTTGCTTGTTGAAAAAGCATAAGAGTTTGGTAGCACCTAAATGAACAATGGGCCACTTAGTACAAACATCAGTGATCGTGAAAGGTTACTGAACCCGAATCTAAATTCCAGCATTAGAACATTATACCAAGCTTACCTTCTTCTGAGTAGAGGGAAGGGGCACAGCAAAAGGGACATGGTTATTTGTAATATTTAAGGTAATTGTGAGCTATAGTGACATTTTAAAATTATCTCTCAACTAGTTTTAATATTAGAAGAAATACTTTTCTTTAAGCATCAGTCTTAAGCTTCACTGGTTCATATTGTCATTGCTTAAAAAAATTAATATACTTTTCCAGATGGCTTAATTTATAACAGAGATCAGTTGAAGGCATGAGAAAATTTGGCTTCAATCCCATCCTGATTCTTAATCTTGAACACAAAAGGCTGCTGCTTTATTTCTTCGTGAAGATCTCCACTAGATGGGGCACAGCAACAAGGCCTGCTCCTCCTCCTACATGGCCCAGAATAGAAAGGTTTTCTTCTCAGGAACTGCAAACACTGTCATCTCAAGCACTCATACAATTTATAAATTCTCTCTTTAAAATTAGAAGTTGATAATTTAATTACGATTGAGTCTAACCTCGTGTTTCATCTGTCCCGTGTGTTTGGACAGCCCAAATTCTTCTCTTTCCTGAGGCATCTGTTCCTTCTAAGGAGCAGCAGGAAGGACCACAACGTGAGGTGATGAATTATGGCAGAACAGGGGAGAACATGTGAGTGCTGACAATCTTGGAAACCAAGAAGGGTGGGAGGGCATATAATATGAATGTCTTAATATTTTATCGTAAAGGCCAAAGAAGGCATACCTGAACTTTCAAATCTCTATAGCAAAGACCAGTTTTTTAATATCTTGTCCTTGTTGCCAAGGAGAGAGAAGGAAAAATGGAAACACACAGGAAGGAATTTACATTTTTGGTTGACATTGTAGAAACAAAACCTAACTTTACCTGGCTTTGGATATGACTAAGAAATTCTAGTACCACAATATTCAGGGATAAAACATACTGTGTACCTTAAGATAAGTAAAAAATAACAGATTGCCCTTACTGGTTCTTGTACCTAAAATAATAAAACCCTGACTATTTTGTATAAATATGGACTTCATAACAAAAAATGTTCTTGATTTTTTACATATTGATGTCTGAGTATACATCATGAACTTTTTGAATATCAAAACTGCTTGAGAAATTGCTTTTTCCACAGAGAGCAGATTACTATAAACTTACTGAGCGTGGTAATTTGCAACTGTTGAAAACATCCGTTGTGTTTTAGGCTTGCTGAATCAGTCGTTCTGAAGTCTGATTCCCCGAGAACTCTTTGTGAATAAAACCTTTTCTTTCCTTTTGTGATTGTGCCTCTGAGTCTTCCTTTGACAGTTTTCAACCCATACACTGCATGTGGAGATGTTTGATAAAGAAGGAATTTTGCTTTCAGAAGTAACAATTGGCTTTTGATGTAATGTGCAGGTTAGGCAGTTTTTCCGTTGACCTATTTAAGGAACATCTCAAGTCTTTTCATTATTACTTCCAATCAAAAAGCAGAAACTGCAGCTGATAATTTTATAGTATTTTCAGGATGGCACATTTTGCTGATCCACCTCCAATATCCATTCTCTTCTTTCATAGTATCAGAAGTTTTCACTAGGTTAATTGCTTCTCAGGAGATTACTTTGCTCAGCATCCCACTCAAACGCTAGATGTGGCTATTTGATATAGTTATGGACAATAGAATGTAACCAAAAATGTTGTGAGCAGTTTTGGGGAAATTTCCTTAAGAGATAGCTTGCTTATGTTCTTTACTATTTTCTTCTTTGCCCTTTACCACTTCCTGGTAGCTGGAATACAGTCATGGCTCCATGGCTGGAGCAATCATTTTTCATCCAGGGGTGAATTTGGGAAGGACAACCATGCCCAGCAGAAAAAACAAGAGCTTGCCTCCCTGAAGGTATTGTTAAACACTAAACCAGCTGTGCAAATATTATCTATGTATTACATGAGAAAGAATTAATTTCTATCTTGTATAAGTCACTTTTGTTTTAGGTCTTCTATGGGTTGAATTTTGTCTCTCCAAAAAGATATGATCACCTCAGAATGTGACCTTATTTGGGGATGGGGTCTTTACAGAAGTAATCAATAGGGCCCAATGCTAATAACATGAGGTCATTAGCATGGGCCCTAATCCGATATGACTGGTGTCCTTATAAAGAGGGAGAATTTGAACATAGATGCACATACAGGGAGAATGCCACGTGAACATGAAGTCAGCTGTCTACGAGCCCAGAAGAAAGGCCTGGGACAGATCCTTCCCTCATAGTCCTCAGAAGGAACTTTGACACGTGAGTCTTGGATTTCTAGCCTCTAGAACTTTGAGATAATAAAATTTCTGTTGTTTAAGCAGCCCAGTCTGTACTTTGTCATGGAAGACCTAGCAAACTAATATAAAGTCTGAGTATCAATGAGAGTTTTTCCAGGAAAACAGAAATCACTCAAAGTGCTTCAAGTTGAAAGGATTTAATACAGCAAATTGAGATTACGAAAACTGTTAGAATGCCTGGGAAGGTAGATATAAAAGAAAACATATGCTAGCTTCAGCAGGTCAAGAATGCAGGAATGGCAGGAACATATGGGTGATGAGGTCAGCTCCTGCAGGACCAACTCAGGTTACTGCGGAAGCATCCTTGGAAGCGTTAGCTCCCCAAACCCCCTATCCACTGGCTGCTGAAGCTCCCACACCTGTCTGCCACTGATAAAACAATGAGGCTGCTACTTGTCTTCGTGGTTCCCATACTCGAGTGAGTGCCTCTCAGTGGTAGAATCTAAGTTAAAACGCTGCTGGCAAGCTGGGGAATGTAGTTTTCAGATTTCCAGCCCCTGTAAATACCAGGGAGAACATGGAAATGGGCAAGAATATTCCTGTGAAGGAAATCTAAAATGCAGCACAGTCTCTATTACAACTAAAACTAATCAAACTTAGTGCACACTTTTTAACCACTAAAAAAATGGGTGTTCCCTTTTTCAGCATGCATCCCCTTGGCAGTATTTACAAAGTATAACTACTAAGTCAATTTTAAAAGTATGCTGCAAATTCTTTTGTTCCAAAAGCAAGCTTTGTAATCAACCAAACTTGAGATTGAACTCAGATCCTCCATTTCCTAACTGTATGACTTGGGAAATTTACTTAGGCTAAGTCTGTTACCATATCTGTCAAATGGGGCTAATAACTCTCTCTCTTTGTCTCTCTCTCTCTCTCTCTCTCTCTCTCTCTCTCTCTATATATATATATATATATATATATATATAAATAATTGTGAGGATTAAATGACATCAAATATGTGCAATAACTTTCATCATGGTCCATCATAAGTGCTCAGTGAGTATTATGTATTCGTATTATTGCTGTTACTTACTTCATCATTTTGAGTGGAAATTATTTATTTATTAGTTTCTCCAGTGAGACTGTTGTGTGCTCCTTTAAGGTCAGAAGTCTTATGTTTTTTTTATCTTATCCCAGTGAGAAGCACAATATGTAACACATAGTTGGTTCTTGAGAAATACTATTGCTGAGGTTGTTCTTATCAAATGATATCTAAAATTCTAAAAGTTTTCAAGAGGTTCTAAATTAATTTAACAAACCATTCTTTCACTAATTTTGAGGTTAAAACTCCTAACATTCCCTTGAACACCTAAATTCTGGCATTTTTACGTTCCTACGTGCAAAGAGATTAGCAGTACAATGCTGTGCGACTTTATAAAAGGAATTAAGTATTGGGATGGGAAGGCAAGGCATGGAGTAACAGGTGGGCTTAAATCTGCCTGCAGAAGATAAGGACAGTTTTATACATTACACCCTCATATGATACGTTAAGAAATTTAACGTTTATGATGGAGGCAATGAGAATTAAATGAGTGATTCATTTTGAATGAGAAAGTGATATTTTTACTTTTACTTGTAAGATTACATTGCAATAACGGCAACAGATGTTTTGTCAGGGTGAGAGAGGCAACCAGAAAGTTAGTTAAGAGGGCCTGAACTTTGGCATTAATGTAGGGGAAGGGGAAGAGTGGATGGGAAGGTAGAGCTGATAGGATTGATAGCCCCTGGTCAGGTGCTGCAGGCCCAGTGTCTCAGAAATAAATAGCAAGGGGAGGTGTGTAACGCACAGAGTGAGAGTAGTCTTGGTCAGGGTCATGGTACTCCTTCTCCCACCCTATAACTGAAAAAATGTAGTATATCTGCAGTTCCAGGCCTTTCTGGCTCGTGCAGGTGTCAGTGACTGTGGATTTTCCTGCACGCCTCCTTGAAGACCTGGGGAGGCAGAGGGGGGTTGTGTCCACCTGAATTCTTGGCCTTGTTTACATCTTCTACATAGCTTCTTTACTGGTTCTATGATAAACTAGAGTGGAAACAACCTTACTCCAGGTCCCAATTGTCACTTCCGTCCTTGTTAGCCCTGACTAGCTCTTGTGGTTTGGTCACATGTGCTACCATGTTACAACAAGATTGAACAAGATAAGAATAAACATTTCTCAACACATTTCGGCAATTAGGAGGTCATAATTGCCCTTGGTGAGAGCAGGTGTAATCCTGCAGGAGCACAAGGCTGATTGCTGTGGATCGAGAAATGCGTGGAAGATGAGGGAATTGGGGACATCGAGTGGATTTCACTTCATTCAATAAGCTTGTCTATGAAGAGAAGAAGAGAGAAAAGGCAGTAGGTATTGTGAAAACGTCTCTTCGTTTTGTCAATTGAAGCGTTCTCTATATGCAGTTAGATGGATGGCACTTTATTTTAATGCTTTGCTATAAAAGCCATTGATTGCACAATTAAGTACAAAATGACAATAAAAATGACTTACCATCCTGTTATTTTTTAAATCACCAAATTACTCCCTGGCTATCAGTAATCATAAATCTGCACACACCAACAATAACAAAATGTTTATTTGGGACATGACCTCACATGAGACCAGCCTTTCTAGGTCAGTGAAGAATTACCTGCTTTGCTCTTACTGATGTGTTTCAAAATATTCCTCCAACCTAATTTCCTATGAACTGAAAACTCGTCCCAAAACAAAAATCCTGGGCATACTTTGCCAGCAATAAATCTTGAAAAATACCTTAGTAGGAACTAGGAAACACAACTTTGGAATCTGAACCCTTCATGAAAGGTTGAACTACCCTTGAGTTGTTCAAACTCACTGTGTTGTTTTTTCTTTTTAGTAGACTTTGTTTTTCAGAACAGTTTTAGATTTACAGAAAAAAAATGAGAAAAAGAGTACAGAGTTTTCAGATACTCTGCACCACGTGTTACAATGAACGGACCAGTATCGATACATTATTATGAACTATATTCCACACTTTTTTCAGATTTCCTTAGTTTGTACCTGTTGTCCTTTTCCTGTTCGAGGGTCCCATCCGGGACACCACATTACATCTGGTTGTCTGTCTCCTTAGGCTCCTCTTGGCTGTTACAGTTTGTCAGACTTTCCTTGTATGTCATGACTTTGATAGGTTTGAGGAGTGCTGCTCAGGTATTTTGTAGCATGCCCTCTGTTGGGATTTGTCTGATGTTTTCCTCAGGATAAGAGTGGGGTGTGGGTTATGGGAAGGAAGACCACAGAGATGAAGTAGTATGTTTATCACATCATATTGAGTGTACATATTATCAACATGATTTATGGCTGTTGATTTTGGCCTTGATCTCCAGGAAGGAAGTCACTAAGTGCAGCCCACACCTAAGCAGTGGGAAGTTAGGTTTTGCCTCCTTGAGGGTGGAATATCTACATAAAATATTTGAAGTTCTTCTGCATGGGAGATTTGTCTCTTCTCCCATATTTATTATAATAATTTATGCAACCATTATATCATATGGATCCATGGATATTTATATTTTGGGTCATAATCCAATGCTTTTATTGCTCAAATTTTTCCAGCTTTGGCCATTAGTGGCTCTTTCAGTTGACTCCTGTACTCTTCTGACATGCTCCTATTACTGTGGAATTTTTTCCTTTTCATCTATATATACACACACACACAGAGTATACATATATACATAAATGTGTGTGTGTGGTGAAGGGAAGTGTCTAAAATTGCACTTGAAGTCTTTAATATTCTTCATTACTTTTTGTCCACCTGATATCTCTTGCACAGAGTGTGTTTATATCTATGATTTGTGTCTCATACTTTCTGCCTCATGAAGGAGTTGATGTGTTACTTGGTACATAAGTATTCATACTTCCTATGTCTTAATATGAAATGTTTAAAATGATTTCATGGTGTTTAATTTGTTTCATTTAATGTTTTGACTCAGATTCAATGATGTCTGCTGTCAGGATCACCACCCTGGTTTTATCACTGGTCTCATTTGCCTTGTGCATTTTGTACACCCCTTAACTTAGCCTTTCTGAATCACTTTGTCTTGGCTGTGTCTCTTGTGTGTGGCATGTGGTTGGCTCTTGTGTTGTGAGCCAAATTGAAAATATTGATATGACTGATATGATTGGTCTCAGCTCTGTCATGTTATTTTTGTGGAATTTGTTGTGTTTTTCATTATGTAGTTTTGCCGAAAGCATAGTATTTGCATGGTTATATTAGTTCTTGTTGGTGATCTATACAGTGTTTAGGAGGATGTGTAAAGATTTAAGTGACTGCCATTACCTTAGGTACCCAGAAATTCCTTACCATGATTTCCTTTTAAGCATTTATTTTTCTTTCCTTGCTCTCAAAAGCTATAAGAAGGCAAAATAGCTTTAGGGCATACAAAATGGCTACTATGATTTGTCATATCCTTTTTGGAAAAGAACTAATAAGGCCTTTAACAAAGAAAATGTATCCAACATTTTAAAAAAGCTGGTCACAATGAAAAGCATTATCTATACCTCAATCATCAATTCTCTCAATATTAATATGCAAATTTAATGAAATTACATTTAAAATTCCAACAGAATGTATCCAATTTAGAATTGGATGAAATAATCTTAAAAATCATATAAAACACAAATCTTTGGGAATAACCAAGACAACTCTTTTTAAAACCCATTTAGCAGATGTCAGCAAATACAACAAAGCCACTGGAGTCTACTAAATACAGCATTGGGATAGATAAATAGATTAGTTTAGCCAAATAGTAAACAAAATAATTTTAGCTAAACAGAATCCAAAAACAGAGCCCATTATACATGAGATAAAATATTAGACAAAAATGGTATTTTAGGTCAGTGGCAAAAGGGTGGCTTATGGAACAAACGGTGCTGGCACACTGACTTTCCACATGAAAGAATATTTAAAGCCTCAGTCGGGAGCTAAGTGTCCCCTCAGTGGCCCCATGTGTCTGTGTGGGTGGGAATGCCAGGGGACAGCAGTGGCCAGTGAGATGGCTTTTCATGTCACATGGGGAATGTAAATTCAATCTTGTAGGGAAAATGGGGAGCCATTGTTTGCTACTAAGCAGAAGAAAGACAAAGATATATGTTTTAGAAAAAAGTTGGCAGAAATATGAAGGATTTGTTGAAGGAAAGAAAATGAAAAGTGTTTAAGGTGGCTAGGACAAGAGTCTGGAAGGGCAGGAAGTGGAAAGACGGAGGGTCTAAGAACCGGGCGAAGAGCCGTGATCACTGAGGAGGTAAAGCCTGGAGTCAAACTGGGCCCACGTCGTCATTCTGCCCAGAGCGGCTCTCGGCCCTGCCACATTCACTACAGATATGCGCCTGGCCTCACGTTCTTTCCCCTCCTGTTCTACGGTTACGGTGATTAGAAACGTGCAGAGTTTGAGCTCAGCCTCCTGTGTTTCCTCTTGCACCATGGTCTCGCTCTTTCTCAGTTTCTGACACCAGATGTCATTGTATCATATTGACATCCTCTTTATGGTCATCTGGCTATGGCCATCAGTGCTGCAGTCGAGCACTCACTCAAGAAACCGAAGCTCTGCAGCTCAAGACTCAACCCAGAGTGTTCCCACGCACAAGAGTGGGCTCGTCACAGACACGCTGCTTTGTGTCAGCAAGCAGAGGCACCAGCTGGCGGGACTGTTTCCATCTGCAACATGTATTCCAGCTGTTGTCTGTCTAAAGTAGCAGGTGAAGCCCCTCTGGGGCACAACAGACTTACACTTGTTTGATAAGGGTGGCTGAGGTGTAAATCTTTTTTAAAACAAAGGCTAGATTAGGTTTAAAGTTCATTCAAACTGTGTAATGCAAAATGTCTCTATGAAAACACAGAACATAGACAAACCTGACAGAAAGAGTGAAAATAAATGTCTTTATGTTGTATGAGGATTTCTGTTTTCTGTTTTGCAAGCTCAACCATGACTTGGAAGATCTAGGAAGTGGTGCCTTTCCTTTCCTCTTAGGTTTTCTGTTATTACTGTTTCTATTAGTATTATTATTATTCTTGTATATGTTATTTTTACATTGGTTTATTCAGTAAATATTTTGTGCCAGGTATTCCAAAAGGAATATTTATTCTCATTTTATTCTTCATTCTCGAATCTTTTTATTTTCAGAACAATCCTTACTTTATAAAGTAGAACCCTGGGATTTCAGCAAGATTAAATAATTTTCCCAAAGTCACATAGCTGGGAAGTGAAAAATGTGCAATTTAACTCAAGTGTGTATGACTCCAAAGGACGTGCTCTTCCCACATCGTATTTCCTCCTGAACAAGCTCAGCCAGCTAGTTTGGATGGAGAGGAATGGGACACATTTTGGCAATACATTTTGTTTTTAGTACAAATTGCCTTTGTGCCTATAATCTTAATTTAATTGGATGAATCAACACATCATTTTCATGTGAGCACTGAATCTGAAGAGGGTGAAGCTGGTTTTTGACATTTTTCCTTGTACCCTTACTGACCAGGTTTAGAATCTGATCATCACTAGATGGTTATTTAGGACAATTTACTTAAATTTTCTAAACCTCAGTGTACTCATCTATAAAATGGACTGTCCCAGGCATTAAACAAGAGTAGATGTAGATGTATCTGGAGGAGAATAATCACTAAATAAGCAATAGTCTCGCCTTCTCCATAGTATTCTCCCCTCAGATCTATAGTGTTCTTAGATTCCTAGAAGTTTATATTTTACGTTATAAATAAAACTCTGTGCTAAGGATGGCATTTAACCCAAAGGATACAAATCTCACGGTGGAATTTTAGTGTTATGTTAAACAATGGAAAAAAGAATTCTTGTTGTAAGGTCTTGTTGTAAGGTACTCCCGAATCTCATCACATTGGTGTCTGTTTCATTAAAAGTGCTCTGAAAATCTAAGTTTTGGCTAGCATTCATCGATAAAGTTAGCCATTGTGAAAAAAAAAAAGGGAAGATGTGTTTGGAACGGAAAGAAGGAGACAAGCACACAGAGAGGTTAAGATGATCGAAGATTTTGAAATGAAAACATACAAACCTTGTGAGGCAATAATGGAAATATATAGTTAAATAACCCACTTTTATAGAAAGCTTTGAATATTGTTAGTGTTTAATATTGTCATTTTTATTCTCACGGTATTAATAATTTTTTAATCCATTAGATTTGATATCAATCCAGTCGTCACTGTGAATTATCTGAGCCGGAGAAGCCACGGTTAGAGCGAAAATAAAGAACGACCTTCAATACTAAGGTGCAAAAGCTGGCTGCTTCCACCACTAAAGACCATGGAGCAAGAAGTGATTCACAGAGAATGTGGTATTCAGGCTCTATTTTCCATGAAAGTAACAGATGTGCATTGTGATTGCTTGCTGAGGGAATTGTGTAATTTTTTCTCTAGAGATTTTGGTATGGTGTTGCCAAAGGACAACGTTTTACCCTCCTATCACAGTTCTTCCTTGTGCCCTTTGGGAATATAATTCTTCATTTAAGGAGCCCAAGTTTCCTTCTGCTGTGTTTCAAAGAATCTGGAATTCTGTGACTACCATAGAAGAAAGAATGTCATTTTGCTTCTGGAATTTGTTAGACTGCAAATATAACTCAAAATCTTTGCCAAATGCACCTTTTTCTTAGATAATCCTCTGAAAGCCATCATATTTAAAGTCAAAGCACAGTTTTTAACCTCTTTCTGGTGACTCTGAGAGGTTTCTCAGCTGAGTAAGGCGCTAATGTCCAGAGTGATGTACACAAATGTTCAAAACCACATAATGTCAAAGAAGACAAATTGTTGGAATTATCTAACACATTTTGAAATTCGGTGTACAGAAAATAGGGTAGTAAAAAATGTCCTGTTGTTGGGCCTAGGTAACTGAAGAATCACTGAAGCCTACACAGAAAGAAAGACAGGAAGATGAATTTAGCTTTCCTCTTCATCAGTATAATATTGACAGGTTAACTAACAATATAGCTCTTGGATGAAAAATTGCAAGTGAGGCTGACAGATATACTGGTGAGGTCTGTTCCCTTGCTTTGTTCTAATGGGTTTACTTTAGCGACACATCAGCTTTTATTTAAAATATTACATAGAAAACTGGGATGCAGTCGTTTATTCTAAAAGCTTCGCGTGTCTCACTTCTTCAATGAGCATTTTTGAGTGCATGCAGGACACATTTCAGACTCACAGTATTCAAAGACGGGGAAGACATGGGTCCTCTTTTCACAGAACAGTTGGTCTTCCAATTGTTGGAAGATTCCACCTCTGCAGAATGGAACTGGGTAGGCATTCCTTAAATTTTAATCTAGCTCTTCACTTCTGAGTGGTCGGTAACTAAAAAATTTCCATAGTGCTATTTGACTTCCCCACACATTTATATTCTGTTCTTTTGTTACAGATGAAACCAGAGCAAGGGTCATGCATGGTAATACCCATCCAAGAAGAGTGATGACCCATGTCCTAAGCAATAGGAAGTAGGATGCTTACAGGAAGATCACCAAACACTTTCCTCAGCCATCTGAGGAGCAGATACAGCTTAGGGCTTTCTGTAGTGAAGAACTCCATGGCACTTTTTATTTTATAAGGATACTACATTGGTCATCAGAGCTTTCACTGAATATTCATATATACAGTCTCCATGTGAGAGAAGGTGGTGTTTCTGCTTCTCTGACCAGCAAATAATATTTAAGAAACTCTCGTTGATAAGAAGGTGACTCTAAGTTCACATGAGACAAATCCATGCAATACTTTGCTGCAGATCGTCTGATGTATAAACAGATCATAACCCAGACATACAAAAGGACATGTAGTCTATAGGCTACAGTCTCCATAGGCTACTGAGTTAAGACATGAGGGATTCATATATAAGGGTGAACTTTGTTTCTTTATTCATTTATTTAATTGAATTTATTCCCTTGACCTGCTGTTTTAGTGTTGCATGTGCAAAACCACAATCCTATGCCTTGCTGCCCAGACCACAACCCTTAAAGACTCGTCCTTAAAGGATTGTGTGAGATTGTGAAACAAATTTTAGTTGACAGACTATTTTGCATGAGGTCTTGTTCTAGTTTTGGGAGATGCAGTAAGAAACAAACAAAAATCTACTCAGGGAGTTTATTACTCAGGGAAGGAGATAATAAATAAGTCGAGTAAATAAAACAGTTCATGTAACAGTGACAAGTGCTTGGGAGAAAATATGATCGAGGGAGTGGGCATTTGTAATGTCAGAGCAGGAGAGAGGAGTGAGTGGTGACATTTAGGTAGCATGGCCAGAGAGAGTGACTTTTGAGTTAAAACTGAAGAAAATGAGGGAACTGTTCATGTGGCTAACAGGAGTGAGAGCAGAAAGGGAGCAGTGCATAAGAAAGTGTTGGAGTGTAGAGGGTGGCTGGTGTGTTTGGAGAGCTGGGAAGAGGCCAGTGCACCTGCAGTGGAGAGAGTGACAGGGAGGGTAGGAGGAGATGAGGTCGGACAGGCAATGGGAGCACGTAGGACATAGTAAGGGTTTTGGCGTTTACTCTGACATAGGAATCTCTTGTTCGGTGTCATGCAGAGGAGGGATGAAGTATGACTTAATGTTCTAACAGGTTTGTACTGCCTGCTGTGTTGAGAACACGCTATAGAGAAGCTGTGGCAGAAGCAGGGAGAAAGTCAGAACGTTACTGAAGATGAGGGTTAGTGGGGGCCTTGACCAGGGAGTTGGCCATGAAGACAGGGTGGCTTGCTCCTGTAAGGAGAGACGGTGTGGGAGAAAGAGGAGACTCAAGAAAATAGAGTTGCTGTCACCTGAGACTGGGAAGACAATGGGGTGACATTGTGTGGGTGGGGATAGAGAAATGTGCTTTGGAATAAGAGTTTTTGGTGCTAGTATGATTCCAAATGAGGGGCATATGTTTTCTGGAATTTGGGGGGAAGTCTGAGCTATAGGCATAAGTCTGGGGCTCGTCAACAAACAGATGCTATTTAAAGTTATGAAACTGAATAACATCAACTACAGAATTAGTAAGATTTTTTTTAAAAAGCCTCATCAGAACAGGCACAGGGGCAGGGATTGGAACAGAGGCTTGGCCAACCCAGAAGGTTCCTAACAGGTCTGTGGTAGTAACTGGGATGTCAGAGAAATACTAGGCCTACCTTTGGGAGCAGCTTCCACTCAATACTCGTAGCAGATCACCTGGCTTGGTGGAAGTTTCACCTTGGGTCTAAATATTAAATGACTGTGGAATCCAAGTTTCGCTGTGTACAGAGGAGAATGGTTGATGCAGGCAGGAGTGAGGTGGTCAGTCATGAGTAATTCTGCTGATGCAAATATTCCATCATAAAATTAAATACGTATTTGTGTATATTAAAATATAAAATTAATATCTTTAATATACATTAAGATACACATAAAATTATATACATTGGCATAGCTTTGGCTAATTTACTCAAAACACTTTCATAAAAAGCAAATGTTGTCATTTTTTCATCCTCCAGAAAGTCAACAAGCAAAAGGCCTTGAGCATCCCCCAAATGTTGTTGCCATGACCTTTGCTCTTGACCAGTCCACTTTTGCTTTGAATGGACATGTCCACCTCTTGGTGACAGTTGCTTGCAGTGTGCTCTGTCTTCAGTGTATGTTTTTGCTTTATCGTACTGGTAAAGCCATGTTTTGTCTCCTGTTACAACTCTTCAAAGAAGTGCTTCAGGATCTCGGTCCCACTTGCTTAAAATTTGCATTGAAAGCTCCGCTCTTGTCTGTACCTGATCTTGGCACAACAGTTTTGATCCCCATCGAGTGTAAAGTTTGCTCAACTTTAATTTTTTAGTCGGAATTGTGTAAGATGGACCAAGTTGAGATGTCTATGATGTAGGCTATTGTTTCTGCTGTTAATCCTCAGTCCTTTTCAATCAGGGTGTGAACACGATGACTTTTTTCCTTGCAGATTGATGTGGAAGGTCTGCCGCTGGGGCTTCATCTTCAGCGTCACCTCGTCCCTTCTTAAAATGAGTTATCAGTTTGTAAACTGCTGACTTGGGGTCCTTTTCCCCATAAGCTCTTCTGAAGGTGTCCCTGGCTTCACCACTCTTCTCCCTTGGCCTCGGAAATCTGATATTTGTTCTTGCTTTGATTTTAGCAGAATTCATGTTGCTCTGAGAGGGGCTCTTTTCAAACTGATGTCTTATTCTTCTTAGTGCCTCAAATTGGATCTTGTTCAGACGTGTTATAACAAGTTAGGATGAGTTGATTTTCGGCAAAAAAATTTTTTTACTCCATGCATAGTTTTTTCATAATACACATTTTCTCCGAACTTTTTGAAGACCCCTTATATATATACGTTTTTTACATGCACATGTAATTAACTAAAATCTTCTATTCATCAATGTTGTATCTGACATCTGTGAAATTTTCCATAATTAATGATTATGAGAACTTGTAGTTGACTCTTAAAATTATTTATCATAATAGCATGTCATTTGGAATTATTGTTAATATCTTACATCTTAAGATTTTAAATACTATATATCTTAGAATATTATTAATATCTTAAGATTTATTGTCAATATTCATCTCAAAGTATTTTACATGTAACTTGACAAGAGTTTCTCCTTATGTATTTTATATACTGAGATTGCTTTATTGAAATATATATTGTATTTATTGCTAAAATAAAATGCAATAATTTGTGATGGCAATTTATAAAATAATTAAGAACTTTCAAATAATAGGCATAAAACTGAGAAGTAATAGCAATAATAATTGCAAGAGCATTAGCTAGATATTGCTAGAATGATCATTGTACAACTTTAGTGAATACATGTGCATATAAATTTAAATAATAGTTCAAAGCAGGATAATAAAGATTAGATAATACCACAAATCCAAACTTTGAGGATTTGTATGTGGTTTTTATAATATAAAACAACATAAATTTTTAAACCTGTATTTTGCTTTTTTGTTCTTAAATGCTGTTTTGGCCTTTAGTTTTTCTAAGTAAAAATCCTATTTGGATATTTTTGATATCTTGTAAAAGTGACATAATAACAGAATACCCACTTAGTCTCTTTAAAATTTCAAAATAAGGAATAAGTCCAATACCATGTAAAAAAAAAATCAGTGATGCATATTTTCATCCAGGCATAATAAAGAATGTGTAAACTAAGACTAATTTAAAAATTGGAGGAAAATGAGTTAATTTATGAAGATAAACCTCAGTTGAATAAAAAGCAAATATTTATTATTGCAAAAATGTGGCACACTGATTGCAGGAGTGATCCAACAGCTAAGAGTGTGGAGAAATTGTTGTTCCCGTGATTCAACATCAAATATTAAAAATGAAGCCATTTCAATTTTTAAGAATAATACTCATGATTTAAAAATAGATAACATGTTAGATTTATTCTTATATCAAGAAGTTTATGCTATAATGACATTGATCTTTGGTGGAATATTGGTTCTAAGACTCAGCCATTGACAATTTGAACAAAATATGGTTTTGGTATCTTTATCTCCGTGTGTGAATTCACACATGTATATTTATGTAAACTGTTTTTCTGCCTGTGTCTACCGTTTCAGCAATAACCAGCATTTTTCAGCACCGTGTGTTTTCCTGGTGAATCCCTGCTGTGTGCTTCTTACCGTCTCACTGGCCTTTTCCTCAGTTTCCCCACAGTTGAGCATTTTGTTTTGTTCTTAATTGTTATATTCATTACTGCCTCGATTACCGACTGGACAGTAAAGTGCTCTTTACAGGGACAGAATCTTTTTTTGCACAATTCATAAGAATTTTAGACACTTAGCAAGCACTCAACAAATAATTTCTTGTCAAGTGATAGTAATTTTATAATTCTTTCTTTTTTACCAAAATGGAAATAGTCATGATCCTAATTTTGGACTATTGTTGTAGGACTTGAAGTGACATGAGCTTGTGGAGGTACATTCATGGTTTCAATTTCAAAAGTGTACCTTTGTGACTGTGGCTCTACCACAAAGGTGCACTTGCCAACTCCACTAGGGTTTAGTTATTTGCAGAAAACAAAAATGTTTTAAAAAGAGAGAGAAGAAATTTAATTCCATTCTTAGAATCTCCATAATGGTATTATCTTTTAACTATATTTTGACTACTGCCTCTTGTAGTCAGATAGTATAGTGCTAAAAATACCATCTGGGACAGCTGGGTTGGGTTGTAGATTCCAGAAACTACAGCTGTTCTGGGTAAACTTTGATCAATGCCATCCGCACCAGTTGTTAATTACTACAATAGCAAAAGTTTTCTTTTAAAAACCTGACATAAAGCCACAGCATTAAGCCTTTTGTGTAGCATGGAATACATTTAAAAACCCCGCAGTATGGTAATATAATATAATGAAGTATACAAATGATGTGTCTGAATAGAGTACTGCTAGAGCAATTGACATTGGAAAGCTGCATTCTATGTAGCTTAATTGCATGTCTCTAAACATAGACACAATCTGTAAAACAGGACAAAGTCTTAGGTAGATTTATAAATTGCATTTGCTAAATGGTAAAATACATATGGCCAACACAAATGATGATCTTTCTATTCAGCCTTACTGGTTTGACTTGGGCCCCAGGTCCAGGTGTTTTGCTGGGCACTTTCACATACATGATCTCATTTAATCCTTGCAACAATCTTTGGGATGTGCATTATTTTCAACCTTTTATAGGTATGGAGACTAATGCTCACACAGGACAAAGTGCGTGCCCTGAATCACCCATTGGTTCTTATGGATTTGCAATTATAAAGAGCAAAAACTAACAAAGGACAAAAAGAAGTGAAGGAAATTTACATGGGGTGATCAGCAAATCCATCTACACTATGCAGGGAACTCCTAGGGCATACCCTCCCACTAGTAGGTCAGAAATGTTACCCTCATCCCAGAAAGACAGCACATTAAAATGAAAAGACTGTGATTTTAGAATCATAAATGGACTGACATCTCTATTTTTAACCTCTAAATGGAAGTGACAATGACATCCTCTGTAGCACATTATTCAGCAATTGTTTTTGTAACTATAAAAGTATATACTTAGAAAGCATTTCGACAACTGAAAAAAATTAAGAACAATAACACTCTTTGTAGAGTGTCCATATATTTGCTCTGAATTAATTCCTGCTAATGCTATTTTGCTGAAATGCTAATGTATTCAGCTAAGGTGGAAGTGCAATGTAGAATAAAATGAGGACAGGATTTTCAGTGAGAGCTCCTTACTTCTTTTGTGTTGTTCCTAACTTTAATGAACTTAGGGTTCATGGTGACAAATGTGAAGAAACAGAAAAACAGAAACCACAAAAGTGGGTCTTACAGTGAAAAACAAAGCTCATTGTTTATATGTAATAGACGGTTGACCTACAGTCAAGTCTGAGTAGTGGGTCCTCCCCTGCATCCTCCCTCCCATCTGAAAACAAGTATTGACCTGGTAGGACAGGACGATGTTGAGTCCACCACCTGCTTTGTGCCTGTTAGCTGCACAACGTCAAGTCTGTTCAAGGATACTGTGAAAATCAAATGAAGGAGTCTGCATGTGGGAAAGGACTTTGTGATTCCTGATGGGTGGTATGAAGGGCAGGGGTTTTCCTCCCTGGCTTTACATTGGAATCACTTGGGAACATTTGAAAATTCCCAAAGCCCAGGACACACTGCAGACCAATTCAATAAGGAACTTTGTGCATGAGACCCAGGCATTAATACATTAATAATATTTTTTTCTTTTTTTAGAGATGGAGCCTCACTCTGTCACCCAGGCTGTAGTGCAGTGGTGCAATCATAGCTCACTGCAGCCTAGCACTCCTGGGCTCAAGTGACTCTCCTGCCTCAGCCTCCTGAGTAGTTGGGACTACAGGGACCTGCCACCACACCCAGCTAATTTTTTAACTTTTTGTAGAGACGAATTCTATTTGGGAGCCTCGGTTGTGAGCTGCAGGGTTAGTGGGATGTTAAGAATACACCTCAATGCACACTGTGCTGTCTTCCTTGTTCTGAAATACCTCCCACCGCCACCACAGCAAGCCTGCTGAACACAGAAGGCCGTGGTTTAGAACTATCATTTCTCACACCCATGCTGCAGGCCTACTGCCAATAGATGGGTGCAGATTAGAAAATAGAAGAATATGGACTGATTGAGGCTATGAAATGAGATAAAAAGGAGTCATATGCAAACTATCTAAATAATGAAATGTTTGTGACCCATGGTAGAAATAGTCATTTATTCAATTATACAGGCGCATCTCAAGTTTCAATGTTTTTAAATATGGAGAACGTTTTTAAACAATATTTCCAAATTTAGAGTAGAGATAGTTATGACATAAATTAAAATGTAGACTTTGGAATCAGAGGTGAATTTACTGATTATAATTGTGTTGTTACTCATATAAGTAAATTATTCTCTGGATGGATATGGCAAGGTACCTTTATTACATTAGAAGTTTAAAATTTTTATTTCCTGAATAAAAAGTGTTTATTCACCTAGTCCTTGAAGGTCCACATAATCCAAGCAGCTTTTCAAAACCTGCTTGAAAGAGATCAACTTATTTTTGTGGAGTTAGCCAACAGCAACTTATTTCTCAATGGAGCAATTAACAGTCAGCAGCCCCATTCTACACTGCTGGAGTTTTAACAATGCTGTTTCACAGTCTCTCTGAACCTCTGGGAAAAGTAATTGCAGCTCTGATTTTGCACTTCCCCTTCATGGTTCATCAGTACAGCAACAGTGTTCATAGAAAGTGTATATGCAGCATAAATGCAACCAAAGAAGGTTGTCAATTTTAAAATATAAATCAAGCAAGCGTCTATCATCACTCTTTGAATTTTATTTTTGAGAAGAGTGAACAACACAATAATCATAGTAGCAACACCGAGTGCCTGAGACTTACTATTTATACATGCCCTGTAAAAAACACAATGCAGGTTTATAAGCTATGATAAACCCACCGCACATCTTATACCTGTGTGTCATCCACACACATGACAATTCCTTTTGCCCAGAAACAGTCAGATGAAAATATTCTTGAAAACTGTTTAGAGAATCCAGATTCCAATAATTGAAGAAGGCTCCATTTCTGAGTCCTGAGTTGTTGTTTTTTAACTTATCCTTATCACTTTGAGTAAACTGGTCCAATCTTTCATAGCATTGATCTTATAACTCCTAGGGAAGCACAGGAAAAATGACTGAATTGGAACTTTTAGCTTTCATACATCCTGTGGGAGCACGAAGGGGAGGAAGGTATTGAAATATTCTCCAGGAATTAGTCTGAAAATATAAACAAAGTTAATGCGATTTTTACTCAACGACAAAATGGTCAGCCACGTTCTTGGGCAGAAAACAAGACCAAGACAATCTGAAATAGAGTGAAGCAGGCTCCAAGCAGGTCAAAGCCAGCAATGATGGTGGAGAAGCAGACAGGTGGGACGATCAGCTGAGGACACGTGAGCTTCCAGGTGTGTTGGAGTGACCAGGTTGGGGTGTTGGCCATGTGTTAGCAACTTTTGCACCTGCCATGCTCAGTGCAAGGTGACGGCACCAGTTGCTTAGTGTGATGAGTGGGAAAAAGTCAGGCCATGAGAGAAAACCGATGGAGGGACACTCAGAACAAGGCTGTGACGAACGAACGTACCATTGTTTGAGCTGCCATGAGGTCTCTTAGGTATTGTTTCAAGACAAAAAAGGCAGAGCACAGCAAGGAATCAGAATTATTTTATCCTTATTTACGTTACTTCTGTATGTACTACACTAAAATATTTACAGAAAATGGATTTGTTTATACACCAATGAATATTTTAGGCTATGTGCTGATTCAATACTACAATTTCATAAAGAGATTCCGCCAATGTTTAATTGAGTAACAGCACACTCCAATCAGTGTCTGGGTTGGGATCTCTGCTTGCCACTTTCCACATGTCTGACAATTCCATAACCTTTCTCTGCCTCAGCTTCTTCATGTGGACTATGGGGATTATTTAGTCACTACTTGACAGGGTTGTTGGGAGGATTAAATGCATTTATTCTTGAGAAAAACATGAAAACAGAAAAAAATAGCAGCCATTATTTTCTCAGTGTTTTTATACAAGTAGACTAAATATACATTATCATGAAACCACTGAATCATTAAGGTTTTTTCCATCTCGACTGGCTTTATCAGGTGAATTAGCTTACGGGCAGACGTAAGGATTTTAGAGTGAGCTCCAACTAATGGATTGAATTCCTTTCATTACCAGAAATATAGGAAAAAATTGAGAAGCTTGAAGTTTTTTAAAATATAACTAAGACACTGTGAAACAATTTATACATATGTCTGAAAAAGCAAATAGTACAGAAGAAATTTTTAAAAATGAGCTCCTATTCCAATGTTTCCCACTCTCAGGTTTACTCCCCAAAGCAATAAGTTCTCTTTTGTAATTGAAGAATAACATGTATGTACAGGAAAATGCACAATTTGTAAGTGTACAGGGTGAGTTTTTACAAAGTGAGCACACCCATGTAGCTCTATCCACTTAGATAAAGCTTTGGAATTATGATGTCCAATGCATGTGGCTACTTAACACAGTGCACTTACTTACAAAAACTGATATTGATTCATTTATTGGACAACTTTTAAGTATACTTGGAGCAACCTGAATATGTGAATCTACTTTTCATCTGTAAAATTTTCAAAATCTAAGTATAGATCAAGAACTTCTGTTGAAAAATTAGCATCTGAATTGAGATGGTTGTAAATGTAAAACACAACTGATTGCAAAGACTTAGTACCAAAAATGAAAAATAGCTCATTAATAAATTTTATATTGATTCCATGTTTGGTTAAATGAAATATATAAAAATAGCTTTAGCTGTTTCTTTTTACTTTTTAAAAATGTGGCTACTAACCATTTAAATCACAGGTAGCTCACATTCCACTTATTTTTATCTAGAACATCACCAGCACCCCGACTCCTGTCTTGTACCCTTGCCAGCTGAGTACTAGCAGTCCTCTCTGTTGCTCTTTAATTTCCCATTGTTGAGAAAACCACCATTTATTTACTCATTCTACTGCAAATGGTGTTTTAGAAACATATGTTTTTATATTCTGTTTTCTAACATTTACCTAGATTTATGGCATTACAGGCTATACTTTTACCAAATATTTTCTTATCACATAGCATGAACTTCCTGCAGTCTACCCTGCAAAATGATTTGCTGACCACCATGCCCTATTGCAATGCCAAGACCACAAGAGAAAAAATGTAGCATGGGTAATGATGAACACAGCCATTCTCTGCTTTCAAGAGAATCCTTTCCAATATCCTGTGGTTTTTTCCTATTTGAATTCTTCTGTCTTTCAACTTTAGAAATTATCATGTGTCATTCTTTAATAATTTATTTCCCTCGTATCTTGGGAATTGCTATAAGTTGTAAGTTGTACCTCCAGTATTGATAGTCTACGTTGCTTATTTTTTCCTGTCATGTTTCTTTTTTCTCTCTTATTTCTTGAATTTGTATGCATCTCCCAATTAAAGTTTCGCGTTTTTTGTTGTTGTTATTTGCTGTCCCTTGAGTTGTCTTCCTGGGTCATTTAGTTTGTTTGTTTTCTTGGACTTTTCCCTTCATATTATGGAAGTTCTTGAAATGGCTTGGGTTCCTTGATTGCTCACATTTAAAACCTGGATGATAGAAAAGGGGAACAGAAATTCTATACACGTTGTTAGGTGTATCAACTGGCAGAATCCATTCTGTGATGACTGGGAACGAGCCAGCGAGTGAGCTGGAAAACACCGGAATATGAAAAAGAAGCCAGCTTCATGCCTGGGTTCAAAAACCATCTCCAATTTCCTTGTGCCACCTGGCAATGTCTTCAGAGAATACCTCCAGGAGTTAGCTATCCTGTTCTGCTTGTGCTCTGGGTTTTACCTGGGCACACAGGGCCCTTGAGAGATGATTTTGGAGACAGGATATTGATCACATGCTCCCACCCTTACTCTTCTCAAACTTAAACCCTCTCCTGTGGTCTGCCCAGCAGGTGGGCTCTTGCCTCTACTCTCTGAGACTATTTTCCAGCTTGATTCATCAATCATATCTATCTGTCTTCGAAGTAGAGTTGAACCTTGAACAACACTGGTTTGAATTGTGCAAGTTGTATACTTCTAGTTGAATTTTCTTCCACCTCTGCCACCCCTGAGACAACAAGACTAACCCATCCACTTCCTCCTCCTCCTCACCCTACTCAATGTAGAGATGATGAGGATGAAGACCTTTATGATGATCCACTTCCACTTACTTAATAGTACATATATTTTCTCTTTCTTATGATTTTCTTAATAACATTTCTTTTCTCTAGCTTACTTTATTGTAAGAATACAGCATATAATAAATATAAAATACAAAATGTGTTAATCTATTGTTTATGTTATCGGTAAGGCTTCCAGTCAACAGTAGATTATGAGTAGTAAAGTTTTTAGGGAGTCAAAAGTTATATGTGACTTTTCAACTGCACGAAGGTTGGCATCCCTAGGCACCCTACATTGTTCAAGGGTCAGCAACATATTCTTTACCTTTAGTTCACGATTTTAAAAAGAGCTGAAATGGGAAAAAATTTTGCACTTTGTGAAGAAGTGATATTGAATGCCCTATGTGGGTACCAACTAAGTCAGTTGTGGTATCATCTGTCTTTTATATTTTACACTTGGGAAACTCCACTCCATTATACTGCTCCTAAATCAACCAAACTATTGGACAATTTATTAAGATACCTTAGAAAACTTGTTTGGTTTTTGACTTTTTTTAATTTAGAGAAAAGTAAAATTGACTTTTTTGTGCACAGTTCTATGAGTTTTAACACATTTGTAGATTTGTGTAAATACCACAATCAGGATACAGAACAGTTCTATCAGCCCCCAAAACTCACTGATACTGTCCTTTGTTGACAATTTTCCCCCTGCCTCAATGCTAGCAACTACAAGTCTGTTCTCTGTCCCTATAGATTTTCCTTTTCTAGAATGTCACATAAATAAAATGCTACAGTGTGTAATCTTTTGAGACTGAATTCTTTTACTCTGTATATGCCTTTGAGATTCATCTACATTGTTCAATGTCTCAGTGGTTAATTCTTTTTTAATGGTGTGTAGTCAATTCCATTCTATGGATGCACCACTGTGTGTCTATCCATTCATCAATTTGAGGATTGCAGGACATTTGGCTTGTTTTGTTTTTTGGCCACTATGAATAGAAATGTTATAAATATCTGTGTAAAGTTTTTATGTGAACATAATTTTTTATTTCTTTAGAATAAATTCCTAAGAATGATATTCTGGACATAGAATAAGTGTATGTTTAATTTTATAAGAAAATTGCAAACTGTTTTCCAGGGAGTGGCTCTGCCGTTTTGTGTTCCCAACAGTGGATGGGAATTCCAGTCACTCTGCATCCACACCAGCATTTGTCATTGTCATTTATTGTTCATTCATTTAGTCTTAGGCATTCTAATAGACGTGTAATGCTATCTCCTTATGGTTTTAATTAGCACTTACCTAATGGCTAGAAATATTGAGCGTCTTTGCATGTATCTGTATATTCACTGGAAAAGTGCCTGTTCAAATCTGTTCCCATTTTTCATTGAATGGCTTGTTTTCTTACTCTGGAGCTTAAAGAGAGTTCTTTCAATATTTTGAACAGTCATTTATCACAGTTGAAATTGGCAAATATTTTCTCCTAATCTATAGCTTACCTTTTCATTCGTTTAACCATGTATTTAACAGAGTAAACATTTTTAATTTTGCTGAAGTCTAATTTGTTTTTCTTTTACCTATTATACTTTTGGTTTCATATTTAAGAATTCTTTGCCTAACATAAAATCATAAAGTTTTCTCTATGTACTCTTTTAAAAGTGTGTAGTTTTACCTTTTATATTAATTCTATTGCACATTTTGGGTTAATATTTTATATAAGGTATGAGGTTTATGTTGAAGTTCATTTTGTTTGTTTGCAGATAGATGTCCAATTGTTTCATCACCATTTTTATTGATGGTGAAGAAACTTTGAATTGCCTGGATTTCTATGTTGTTTTGTTGATCTATGTGCCTGTTCCTTTACCAATACCACAATCTTAATTACTGTAGCTTTATAGTAAGAGTGAAAACTGAGTAGTGGGAGTCATCTATTTTCTTCTTCTTTTCTCAAATTGTTTTGACTTTTGCAGTTTCTTTGTATTTTTTGTATAAATAAATCAACTTGTCTGTATCTACAAACTGACTCCAGAACTCAGGTCTTCAGTCTTGCGTTGATCTTCAGTGACCTTTTCTCAACATTGACTATATTATTTATCCTGAATATTCAAGTGAAGACTCCAGTTTAAATCACTGCCCTTCCTTGGGCTGCTGTATATCATGTATTGAAAAATACCTATTTTTTCTAGAAATTTCTTAATGACTATCATGTAGTAAGTTTTACCTGAGAAAAGAGGTATTCTCCAAAAGCTACTCATTGTTTGACATGCAGGAGTCTGAGTGTAGCTCTTCAAATTTAGGTCTACTTGTTTCCTAAAAGGGTTGGAGAGAGGAGTCGTCGACACTGTTGGTCTAAATCAAGTCTGAAATTTCCTGTGGATTCCAGTTTTCCCAGGGATCAACATCTATTTTAGTAATTGTAAAGAATAATTGCTGGACTAATCAATTTACTAAGTGAAAAGGATCAGTGTTAAGGATTTTTTAAAAGTAGCTATTATAGGTACACTTGAAATATAGCAAATGGATATTCTGACCAGGAAGTCTGTGTTAGCGTGGGAGATAGTATGTCAACAACAAATTCAATCTTGTTTAAGGAAATATAATGTAATATCTATGTTTTTCTAGTTCCATTTCAATGTTTTTGTTTATGGAGATTGGTCAGTTTTAATTAGTTGTCAATGAGTCAAGTGTCACCCTATTTTACACATTCACAATATATCCATGAAGGGAAAAAGAATGAACTTGATAACCTAATTTTGTAAATACATCATATTCACACACTCTAAAGTTGGCTTGGGAACAGACTGACCTTAATTTTAAGTTAAACAGATTAGCATGCTGAAGGCTCTATTGTGGTATCATCTAGCACCAGGTACTTCTGACAAGCTCCACGTGAATTATCTGGCTGTCCTCTTTTTCATGCTTGGACACACAGTCATGTTTGCTTGGAAGGAAGAAAGACCAACAGAGGGATCATTTGTCTCTAGATTTCCTCCAAAGCTCTCTTCCTGGGGCTTTGGGGCGTGATATCTCCTGGGCTGAGTTGCTAAGGCTGTGAACTAAAGTGTCCCTTTGCATTGCTCAACTAAAATGTTTCCCCAGCAATTACTTTAATGGGAGGACAAATTTGCTTCCTGTGAGCTACAGTGGCTGCTGGATGATATGAGTCAGAAAATGGGATGTCTAATTTGCTAATTGTATTTGGTGGGTATTTTAACTAAGTCATAACCTCTTAACTGACTAGAGAAGAGTTTATATTTTAAGGATTTGAGAGATTTTACATAGTTGCTTTCAGATTTGCAATCTAGTTAAATCAGGTTTTCTCTGCTGCAGCTGTGGTAGTATTGACATTTTGAATTGGATAATTCTTTGTTGTGGGGCTGTCCTGTGCCTTGTAGGATGATTAGCAGCATCCCTGGCCTCTACCTACTAGATGCCGGTGGTCCTCCCTCTCTGATCCCGGTCAGGACGATCATAAATGTCTCCTAATATTGCTAACTGACATTTGGGGGTGGGGGAGCAAAATTGTCCCCAGTTAAGAACCACTGAGTTAGAAAATGGTAGCACTGAGTAGTAACCTATGTTAGCACAGTGTTTGTGACTTCAGTTTGGAAAAAAGGTTTGTTAAATTAAAGGCAAAAAAATCACATTTTGGAAAAATCATATTAAAATCAGCACAGTGAAAGGTGAGCTATAAAATGCATTGACATTTATATTAAATGATGTATTGAAATATTCTAATCTCATATAATTTCCCAAATATCCAATATTTCTTTTCAAGCATGGATTACATGAAATCATAAGTTGCACATACGTGTCAAATTTGTTTATTTTTGTAATTTATCTTTGCTATAAAATATTTAGTTTTCCCTCACAGATAAGTTTATTCTGGCTGTTGGATATTTATATTTTATGCTGAATTCAATGGACTATACTAGAGCAGCTATTTGTGGAATCATGAAAATATTCAAATCATTTTATTTTAGAATCACACATCTTTATATTCATTGCTGAAATTGTATGTAATTCACTTATGAAATGAATCTATTTTTCCAGTTTTTTAAAAACACATTTACATCTTTCTAAGTACCTCAGCAGGTCTTTAATAACTGTGGCATACTATTTTTCTGTTTTACTTTGCTCATCTCCCCACAGAAGGCTAGTGACTAGTAATCTAATTCTATTTCTTCCTCTCTCTATCATGTGATATGTGAAGTCAAATTAATTTTTATTAGATTTAAAATAGAGAATAGAATTATTCACTTGAGATAGTAATCCATAACATTTTTCATTCATAGTAGAACTATGTAAGATCCAAGGATATGATTGAAATGTAGTAGCATGATTTGTTTCAGGGTAATTTTTTTATTAGGAAGTAAAACATTTTAAACAATACCATTTTTTAATATTTCCACTTCCAAATAAACCTCTGATAATTCAGAAATAATAAGAAATGTCTTCATAATTTTAAAAAGTATTTGCCATTGTAATACAATTTAATTATATAAAAATATAAAATTTTAGTTAGTTCTTTTTAAGAATCATTTATTAAAATAGTATGAGAGATCTGGCATTAAAATGAAACACTTATACTGAAACTTCAGCTAAAAATAGTCACTTCTTTCTTTGGAAATCATTGTTAACAAAATTGTAAATAATATATTGACAGTCTAAAATAGCCTTTGTCACCAGAAGCACAATTCATCTTTTCCCCTATCTTTGTCAAGGTGACTTTCACAACTGTCTTGGACATATTGACTAGCCAGTGACTGCAAGGGATTGCACTTAATAGGTCCAGATTTTAAAAACAAAAACAAAGCATATACCCAAGAAAAGGATGTGATTTTTAATTCCTCTTTAGCTTGAAAGAGTAGCTCTAAATTCATTCTTTCTTTATGGGTGCAAAGCTCACCAAGTGAGTCTGTATTAGTGGCCAGGAGTGATGACACATGCTGAGCTTGTGGTCCTGGGAAGGTATAAAATCACAGGTGATTGGAGTAGGGTGGTTTGGTGGAAACCGCTTACGTAGAGGAATAGGAGTGACCAGGGATTTTCAAAGGTTTGTGTTCATTTTTGGCACACTTTAAAATGCTACAATTTTTGGTAGAATATCCAAAGGGATTAGTAGATTTAAAAAAACTAAACCAGTCCCCGGGCATGACAACATACTTATTTACATTATACAAGTTCTTCTTTTTTTTTTTTTCTAAGTACTTTTAAAAGTACCCCAAGATAGACCCTTCTCTTATTTGCTTTTCAGCACTTGTTGGCAGTTTGGGTAGAACTGATTCCTGGGTCACAATACTCTTGCATTTATGCCCAAGACAAAATTCACAAATGCCCCAGGAGACAGTGATCCTTCTTAGCCGCCTTCTGGGCACCCTGCATGGCTTTACACCTCTTGAGTTCAGAGCCAATTGCATCAACTCCAAACTGCATCACATGATGCAGTGAAATACTAGTAGGAGTAGTATTTTGCTTAGTCAGTGAAATACTCTGGCTGACGCTGTCCTGTAACTAGCCTAAGCAAAATTACATTTGCATTTTGATTTTATTTAGCAGTGGACCTGTGACGGAGGTATGGAATCACGCTGAGCCATGTTAAAAGACTCCGAGCCCGTCATCTCACCAAGGGCCAGTGAACAAGGGCCAGTCCATGGGTCAGTGGTCCATGCTCCATCCCCAGCACCTGGCCGACATTACCAATCAATGGGCACGCTGGTCCCAGAGAGTGCTCGGGCTGAGCCCTTCGTCAAACAGCCCCCAGGCAGCCACTGCTAATTTACTATGTTGGGACTAGAGTTGAAACCTCTGAACCAGCCTCATTCTTGTTGTCTCTTTGCCAATGAAAAGTGGTGTAATCTTTGGCAAACTTCACCTCTTGGTCTTGACTTTTTCATCTGTAAAATAAAAAGGGACTCATTTTTAAATTCTACAATTGTTAGCCTGACTATAAGAAGGAAGGTGAAATATATAAAATCTGATATTTTTTCCAATTTATAATTCTATCATGAAAAATGTGTGGATATTAGGTTGCCTGTGAGAATTTGACTACTTCGCTTGCTTATTATGACTTACATGTGAGCAGATTACATCCATCCAAAGTATTATAGCCCTTGAAAAACATGTATAACGATTTTGTTTATAAAGCAAACCTAAATTATTACTCAGAAATTATTTCTCAGTGCTAATAAATAATTCTGTAAATTAAAGCCAACTAACAATAAACACAAATGTATTTTTTTAAAGCACACATTTTTTTCAGCATCCTTTTCTAAAACTTTTCAAGTCTTAGTAATTAACTCTAGCTTCCAATTATACTGTTTTTAGCACCCAGTGTTCACATGAGAATGATCTGACCCAAATTCACTTAACATATGGAGCTGCAGCTGTTCCAGAAAAACGAGCTGAAGAAAGCTCTGATGTTCTCCTAAGTTCTGGGTATAGTGGCTAAAACACCAAATTGAGGATTGCAACCAGCTTCCAGTTATGCAGTATTGAAAGAACTACCATTGCTAGTAATTTGATTATGTAATAAACACTCTATTTGGAAATGGCTAGACTTTTGGAAGGAGATGGAGAACTGTACTTATGAGGCACAAGATCATGGTGATTAAAACTTTAACTTCTGGAGACAGCTGTCTTGGTTCAGGCACTTGTGTGACCTTGTGTGAACTTGGGAAGTTATGGAACATCTTTGTGCCTTGTTTACACTTGTACAAAAAGGGGATAGCACCTATCAGATAGTATACTTCTGTGGCTAACTTGGATAATACGTGTACAATGCTTAGAATGCTGTCTGTCAACTAGTAATGGTCCAATAAATGTAAACGATTATTATTAACAAAAATAAGGTGTTCCAGGTTGCTAGGTGTCTCTGTTGTGGACCAAACCTCCCTGGTCTACAGCCATAGGACCATAGAAACTAATCCTATGGTTTCATGTTTCTCTGAGGCTACCTATTAAATTTTGGCTTCCACATCAGTGCTGTGGGGGCTGTGCACACGTGGGGACTGATTTCTGTGCAGGGTTCAGAGTTGTCTGTTGGAGACTATGATGCCACAAGCTGGGTCAACAGTGGCTTCGGGATCAGAACAGAAGACTGTGCTGAGATTCAGACATCCTGAGGCAGGTGGATGGTGATAAAACCTGTTGATCTTGCATTCCCCTCGTAGGTTTTAAGCTCTTAGACGCAGAAGTCATCACAGTGATGGAATTTAGAACCAAAGGGATGGCCACTTGTGGAGACCTGCACCTGCTGTTCACTGGGCTCTCCCCTTCCTCACTCACCAGTTAGGAGCTCTGCAAAATGGGCCTTCCCTGTCTGTCCACCACGGGGCTGGGTACCCTGCTCCAGAAGAACCGCTGAGCTCCAGGTACCACCACTGGGTACAATTCAGGAATGTTTGAATAGTGTCTGGTCTATGGGACAAGTCCATAGCTGCTGCAGTTGTTTTCTGGTCTGCAGGACTTGCCCTCAGCTCTACACTATCATGAGAGGGGTAGGGATCTTGGTTTACAAGTGGAGACCCAAACCTTGGCCACCCTAATATACAGGTTGAACACCAGACCAATTAAAACCAGAATCTCTGGCATTGAACCAGCACATCAGGATTATTTTAACTTCTCCAGGTGTATCTGATGAGTGGTCATGGTTGAAAACAACCTTTGCAACCCAAAGTGTGATCCACACACCCCTGTCACCTGGGGGCTTGTTGGAAATGCAGAGTCTCAGGCCCACCTAGAGATACTGAATCAGAATCCACATTTTTGCAAGGTCCTCTGATGATGTGTATGCCTATTTAAATTTGAGAAACTGTGGTTTAGAAACTGCAGTACGATTTCATAGCTCTTGGCCTGCCCTCACATCCAATCATCAAGGCAGCATTAAAAACACACTTCTGGTCTTTGCATCAGTCCATCAGATTTATTGGGTCTGGAGTGAGGTATGGCCTGGGGAGTTTAGAATGCTACTCCCAGGACTGAGAACCACTGCAACTAAACTTGCTGCATCTTTGTATTTTACATCATGATGAGTGGGTATTATTAGCAAGATTGAATTTTGACTACAACAGGTTTAAAAAGAAACTTTGAAAACCCAAAGAAACATTCTTCCCCTTAAATTTTAATCAAGTACTTAACTTCAAGTCTCAGAGTTTTCTTTCCCTTAAATTTTAACCTTAATTAATTACTATCTCACTCAATAATTTATGCTGGAAAATACTTAATGAGTTTTGATCTTTAACAACAAATATTTTTATTATAATGTATCATACAGTTTATTTATTTATTTATTCATTTATTTTTGCAAAGTAATGATATTGGTGGGTCCCACAATTTGGGGCCCTAAAATAAATGTTTCATTTACCTAACATGAAAATAAATTCACTTAAGATTCTGTTTTATTCAGTCCAACTGTCAAAGAGAAATTGCACTGGACAAGGTTAAACAGGTAAGGAAGATTTTATTATTTAAGACTATTCCCATAGGAAAGAGATAGAACTCAATTTTGCTGATACAAAAAGAGGAGAGTTTCTAAGCACCACAGTGAACTGGTGGGAAAGTCCTGGGGGGACCTGAGGGCAGGGTTGGTTAATGTGATTAGGCCATCTGTGCTTAATTGTCATTCATAGGAAGTTAGGCCCCTCTGGTCCCACAGAGACTGGGAGATAGAGTCCCTGAATTCCTGGATGATTACATTTCAAAGGGATGGCCCCCAGGTCCTGGAGAAAGACATTTCTGGGTTGTAAAACCAGCGAGAAGCTTGCAAAAAAACTTTTTATACATTTCAAAGGAAGCTTAGTGTAGGCAAAAAGGTCAACCTTCTGCGAGTAGTTTGGTCTTTGGGTTTCCTTTTAGTTGCTCTTGTTGCAGAATCAACTCTTGAAGGGTCAGTTCTAGGACTCAAGCCCAGCAGTAGACTCAGCCCTCTTCTTCCTCTTGTCTTCTTTCTCCAGGGGAGAGCCCTCGTAGCAGGGGTCTGGGCTGTTTGGTATGTTGGCAATGGGCTGGTTATACGACTTAGAGCCAGCTTAGCGGAAAGCAGAGGCACTGTCAGGCTTGGAGCTGAATTGCATTCTTTTCATTTATGCCAGAACTAAGCATTAGGCACTTGCTTAACTAATGTTCAAGAGAGACTTTGATTTTTCATTTTTGATTTTTCTTTATGTAGATCTCTTTCAGGAACCGTACAGAGAGAAGATAATATTCTTAGGAAGGAATTCTCACATTCCTGGGCACATGAATCTATTAGTAGTTAATGACTTTCAAACGCTATATCCGCCACTTAACAAGAAGCCAGATTGGACAGTAAACTGACTGTCCAAAGGACTAAAAGACTTAGGGAACTGGACACGGTGAGCACAGCCTCTTCTCCCCAGGAGCCCAGCTGGGAGCGAGCGAGAACAATCATTCTCTTCCTAAGGTTCTTTCTAAGGGTACCGATGACTTCCATTTGATGTATTTCATTATGATTTTCAGTCATTTTACTGCACCTACTGTTGACCAACTGATGCCCTTTCTCTATATTCTATTTTGGGGTCTCACCCACATCTTCAAAGACAGGAACTTGGGAAGCTTCTACATCTCTTTCTTTCTGTAGTACCTGCATCCTATCACTTACCCAATACTGATGACATTTTATTATAGTTGTGTGTTGCAAATCCATTCCCTCCCTTCCCTCTGCACTAGCACCAGCTTAGGCTGTACCCACATTTTCTCTGTCCTGGGCCATGAATCAGCCTCCTGAAAAGTTCCTTGATACAGTCTGTATGTCTCATCAGTGCACCGTCACCTTATCCACAAACCAATTTTCCTAACACTAGGGGGAAGTGGGCAAAGGATATGCAGGATTTCTTTGTATTGTTTCTTACAACTGAATGTATATCAGCTGTCTAAATATAAAAAAGATTAAGTAAAAAAATAGCAACTTCCCTTTTTAAAAAATCAAATTCTAGAATATTTTCCAGAGTTTGCATGTCCCATTATGAACTGGCCTCTTGCCTTTCTTGTGCAGTCTTACTTCCTGGTACACTCACTCCGTCATGGTGCTTTTTATTCAGCCATATTGAACTACTTGTAGATCCCAGAGTCTTCCACATTTTCTCACATTTTTGTTTTTGGTAATGATGCTTCCTTTGGCTTGGGTGTCCTCTGCAACTTGTTAGTTGAAAAACTTTTTATCCCTCGAATCTCTTCTTAGTCGCTGCTTTCTCTATGGGCCAAAACTGACCTAAAATTTCACATTGAAAACTGTTCAGCAATTTGTATACTTTTGCTTAGGCAAATGCTTAATGTGCACTAATTGGTTTTGCATATCTCCCTACTTACTAGGCTGTAGGCCCCTTGTGAACTGGGATTGTATCCACTTATCTCTATATTCCTAGTAGCTGAGACAAAACAGAGCTTAACATTTGTGACATAAATGCATGACTCCTTTTCCTTGCTTTAATTGACAGATCCAATAGAAGATGTATTGATGTCCCCAATGCTACTGAAATATTTATTGTAATATTTCTGATGCTTCTTCTCTACTCTGAAAAATATGTGAAAAATAAACAATCTTTTGTGCTTAAGATAAAAACTTATTGAAGACAAAATGATTGAATAAAATATTATATAATCAGACCACATCTTGCATTCTAAACTTTCAAGTCAAATCAATCAATAAGTAACTAATTAAACCATTTTCCATGGATATTTTATTGGAAAAGATGAAAACTATATGTTCCTTAAAGATTTCATTTTTCACTTAACTGCAAGAATTTCATATAGAATAATGGAATGTAAACCAACATATTTGTAAGCTGTACAAGAGTTGGTGATAAGAATATTGAGAATTAAATACAAAAATAAATAATATCTGTGGAGTAGCTATGCAAATTACCTTAAAGCATATTTAAGGTATTTGAAAGTATTAAGGAATTTAAGTATTTAATATTTTCACTGTGGAAGAAAAAAGGACGTGGCCCCTGAAGGTAAACAGTCTGTTAGTGGTGTGGGTGTAACACTAAGGAGATGGTACGGTACTTTGTCACAGCATGGGGACTAAAGCCATTGAGACCCTTACCCAACTCCTCCTGCTATGATTTGGCTTCCGAAATCTCATCTGTGAGGACAGACTGCTATCGGGGAACCCAAGTATCCCATCCACTTGGCAGACGTATTTTTACGTAGTTAGCATTTCAGTGATGTCTGTGTGCTGAAACGTGATAACCTCTGGGTTCACTAATAATCAAATCTCTGAGCCTACAAAAATGAGAACCACACATGGAGTTAGGTGACTATGCCAGCTTAACACCACCAAGGATAGCTCCCTTGTAGGTAATCAACAAAGCTTGAGTTCTCAGAACAAAACTTTTTAGAACAGAAACAACTGTGATGAGCAGATAACTAATACGAAGTTTTTATTGCGACACCAGAATCATGAAAGTGAAATTTTCCTCGTGACTTTTACTCATTACCATATTGTCAAAATATCAGGATTAAATATTACATTACAGTTGTTTTCTTCTCTTCTTCTTTTTTGTTCAACTTGGATAGCTAGAATGAATTATTTCATGCATTAAATAGGTATTTTACAACTGAACACTTTGGCTTTTAGAAAATATATTTAATTCCAATTAGTTTATATAGGATAATGGCTTTATTTAAATTAATGAAATATTTGCATATATTTTTAATATAATTGAAAGTCAAACATAATAGCCTAATGTGTTGGGTTATTTTAATCAGTCATTAAAAATTAATGTTAATATAATATTTTTTAAACATTATGACTAATTTCTTACAGGATATATCTGAGTAAAAAACAGTTTATTGCAGTCCCTATTTATATGAGTAATTTTATATAGACTATTGAAATTACTGGTGGATGTTATTTATAAAAATAAATCAACTTCTTTTGAGGACAATGGCATACATGTATCATTGAAAGATTTCTGGTTGACAAAATTCCATAAAATTCTGTTCAATGGAATAACTTAGTTATTAAGTTTACATACTATATTTATCTCATACACATACACACACACACACACAGACACACACACACTCCATTATATCAAACCTAATGAAGCATAGTGGGTGGATGGTACTGAGTTTTAGATAATTAGAATAGCTGGTGATCTGAAAAATTAAAATAGATCATTGTCAGCTGAGCTACATGTTTTCACTTTCATGCTAGTGGAAAAAAAACTAGTCAAAATAGTTTGTATAATATCCCAGAATGGGGTTTTGGGAACTTTTCTTCTGAAATGGATTGAGGATTTATTAAAATAGTCAAAAGAGTTAAAATTGCTATTCAATATTACAAAATGTAAAAAGTGACTTGATTAATTGTGAAACAGGCATAAGACTGATCCCTTCATATCTCTGCAGCTTTTTACCAAGTTCTTTGATGTCTCTGAGTCAGTTTCCCCATCTTTAAAATGGGATAACCAAACTTCAACACCTGAAATAGGCATCTCTTTCAGGGACGCTCCCCTTGGTAAAAAATTTCCCCCCATCCTATGTTCCAAATTTTTCAGATTTCTATTATTGCACTTAATATTATTAAAGGATCTGTTATCCATCCCCATTCAACACACACACACACACACACACGCAGGATTTAAGCGTTTTTAAGAAGATACGTGCCTTACGGTATTTCCTGCATTAAACAAAGGGACTCAACATATTTTTGATACTATTTGGTATTGTTTGCATCAAATTTAAAGTATTGGTTCCTTAGAGAAGTTAATGTGGATTAAATGAAATTCTTAATGGGAAAGCACTGGATAACTCTTGACACAATTTAGTGCTCCATAAAGTTTAGTGTTTCTATTTTAGTTTCTAAATGGTGCAAAATAACCAGATCACAACTCCCAAGATTTCAGGCTAAGCAAAATTCTCCAAGCCAAAGTAAAATAGATGCAGTATGGGCATAAAAGGCGAAATGCAAAAATGTTAGCGAGAACTGAAACAGAACTTCGAATTCCAAAGGACATCATGGATGTGTTAGTTTACAAGGTGGGGCTTGGCTGCGAGAAAATGTTAAATTAATATTACAAACATCATCGCCACCATCAGCATCACCCTCATTATCGTCACCCTTGTCTGGTCTGTAACCACCATCACCTTACCAGTTAATATCTGTGAAAGACACAGAAAAGTAAACAACTTTTATCACCATTGAAAACAGAGCTGACTGTCAACTCAGTGACAATTTAGAAAGAACTAATTTTAATTATCAGGTCACGGGTGGGGCTTGAGGAAAACCTACTCAGCTCATGCAAGATTTTGGCTTCTTTCAGGAAATAGACAACATCTGAGGAAAGCTAAGATGATATTTTCTATTATTTGCAACATTTTACCTGTGGCTCAGAGACCTGACAAGGAGATAATTACGTTTTTCTCAGACTACGCACTGAAAATAGGGCCAAACTGGCAGTGCTGTGGTGCATTTTACCCACAAATAAACAGCTTCTGCAAGAGGCAGACAGGCAAACACCTGGTAACAGTGTGGGCTATAATTCTCCATTTTCTTGGGCGCCAACCTGCTCCCTGTGCCAGTGGATCTGGAGGGTTGTGAAGCAAAATGCCACTTGCGGAAAATCAAAGCTTACTGGGTACTGGGCCTGGGAAATGCTCCAGGGGTTTGCACATTGATCTGTTCTCCAGCAGCAGAAGTAAGATGACTCTACCATGCTTGGACAGAACATCAGGGCTAAAGACTCGTTTTTTATCCCAACATATGTCAAACATTTCTTTACTCCTTCAAGGTCGAGTAAAGAAATCACACGCGCACACCCACACACACGCAGAGCAAATAGGATCTATAAAGATACTACAAAGCATATATGTGCAGACAAAATAGAAGAGTAAATTTACAATGATGATAAAAATGCCCTGACCTTTCTTCCAGAGGTTACAAACTCAGACTCATACAGGGATAGGAAGATAATATCCATGGCTGAGTAAAAACCGACTGGTAGAACCCCGGGTCCACGTACCTATCTCAAAGACAAATTAGAAATCAGCCCTCACTGACTGCTGCTGGGTGTAAATATCAGCCTATTGTCACTGAATCAGGATTTTCAAATGAGGCTGAATCTCCAAATTTTTATGGGAGTTGTCCCAATATTTGTAGTATTGTGTGTGCCAAACCAAACATGTCTGTGGGCCATACGTGGCCCAGGAGAGGCAATATATTACCTTCCTCATACGCTGAATAAGAATGCATTAAATATTTAAGACTGAAAGTGTTAGAAACACAAAATCTTAATTACCAGAAACATAATATTTTACACTGGGACTTTGTCAGAATAAGGAAGCAAAACATAAATACGCAAACAAATAAAAAACAGAGCTATACATTTAAAAAATTAGGACAAAATAATTTGGAAATGTACATTTAGTTCAACATTGAGACATCATAAGTGATATAAAATACATCTTTCGACAGCAAAACAGCAGGTGATAAAATTCAATATCCATTCCTATTTCTTTTTAATATTAATTAAGTAGGACCAATGCTTATAAGGATACTGTCATGAAAAAGAAAAGAAAATCCATGGAACGGAAGAAAATATTTGCAAATGATATATCAGGTAAAGGAGTTGTATCTGGAATATATACAGAATCTTACAATATAATGACAAACTGATAAAAAAATGGTCAAAGGATTTGAATAGACATTTCTCCAAAGAAGACATACAAGTGGTGAATAAGCACATGAAAAGATGCTCAGTAAAATTAGTTATCAAGTAAATGCAAATCAAAACCACGAGGACTGCCTCTTCATACCCAAGAGGATAACTAAAATAAAAATAAAAAAGACAGATAACAAAAAATTTGTCAAGGAATGGGAGATGTTGAAACCCTCATATATTGCTGGTGGGAATGTAAAATGGTACAGCCACTTTGGAAAATAATTTGGCGGTTCCTCAAAAAGTTAAACATAAAATTACCACATGAGCCAGTAATTCTACTCCTAGTTATATACCCAAGAAAACTGAAAAATTATGTTCACACAAAACATGTACACAAATGTTTATAGCAGCTTTATACATAATAGCCAAAAAGTAGAAGCAAACCTGTGTCCACCAAAATGTGGTATATACATATAACACAATATGTAAAAACAAATAAAGTCATAAAAATAAATAAAGTACTTATATCCGCTACAGCATGGATGAACTTTGAAAAAATTTATACGTGAAAGAAGCCAGACAAGTAAGTTCCCTGACTGTAAGATTTCATTTTTTTAGATCTCCAGAATAGGTAAATTCATAAAGACAGAAAGCAGATTGGTGATTCCAGGGGCTGGAGGGAACAGGAATGGATGGGGTGACTGCCCATGGGCATAGAGTTTCTTTCTGGGGTGATGGCAATGTTCTGAACTTAGACTGTGGTAATTTTTGCACAAAGTTGTAAATATACTAAACGCCACTGAATTGTACACTTTAAAAGGATGCATATATGTATGTAAATTATATTTCAAAGAAACAGTTATTAAAAAATAAAGTAGAAACAGAAAGATTCTTCTTAAATGGTACAGATTAATAAGAGGTTTTCATTTTGTTTTCTTACCATGCCTCCACTAAAGTGATATTAAAGTGGAAAAATGATATAAATACGGCATTATAGGTGTGGCCCACAAACTGTGTTGATGGTATGCACAATGTTTTCAAATTAGGAAATCACCCCCTGCTTTCACCCACACGCCAACAGTGCAGAAACTGGAGGTCCTGGCAGCAGTGGCCCCATGTCCTTATTGGATGCTCCTGTCTGGAATGCAGTGGGCGGGCGACAGCCACAGCCTCTGGGTGAAAGCCTGTCCTCTGCCTGCCACTGCCACCATCCCTTTCTGTCCCAGTCCACATGGCTCCTTTGCTGTACTTGCTTTGTCACATATATTTGTGACTTCTGGCATCAAAACACAATCCTAGAATGAGTAGGAAACATGTCTGACAAGAGATAGCGACAATTTCTGGAAGTGTGAATGTGGTTGGAGGAGAGGTACCTAATGAAGTGGGAGCAAGGGAGCTGCAGTGCAGCATAGCAAGCAGTACTCAAAATTGTCCATTCTTAAAAAAATCCATTTGTTAAAACACAATGTGGAGGCACCACCCACAGAGATTCTAATTCACTTAGGTCCAGGGTGGGGGCTGAGAGTGTGTATATTTATCGATGCTCCTCAGGGATGCTAATCTGTAGATCACACACTGACCAACAAGGGTCTGGAGTACACAGCAGGTGATTATGGCAAAGCAGGAGACATCAGCAGAACCCCAGGAGAACACTGGATCTCAAAAACACCATTTACAAAAGAGTGCTGGAGTGAGGCTTAGGGCATAAAATAGGAGGCTTGATTATTGAAAAGTCTGTTTTTAAGTCAGTTAACACCCACCTCTCCCCAGCACCTAAGTGTCTACCCACCTGCCAAAAAATTGCATTGTCTTTTCTATAGAAATTTGCTGCAGGCTGAGATGCTTATGTAATAGCCCCCAAGTTACTTTCCTGCTCTCTGAATAATTACTTTAAAACAAGTTGACAAGACTTGCCCTTACAGAGCTTACAAGCAGCTTTTATTGTTTTCATCTAAAATATAAGTGAACCATTGGGAACTCCATATATTTAATGAAATCCTTGTGATGAGAAAGACACCAAAATTAACAACTAGAACAACTGATCACTGAAGCATCTATAAATAGATGAGACCCAAAGAGGGAAAAATAGTGTCTGTGGAGAGATTCAGGAAGAAAGTTCATCTATAAAATAAGAACAAGATACTATGGAAAAAAATTTAAAAAAAGAACATTTGGAAAATTAGAAGTATGATTTGAGAAATTTAAAAATATTCAATAACTGGCAGAAATTCAAAATCAAGGAAATAGCCAAGAAAATGGAATAAAAAAGCAAAGGGATGGAAAACATGGGTGAAAAGATTAGGATAAGAGATATGAAAGATTATTCCAAGAAATCAAATTTCAACTATTTTCAGCTAATAGAAATTCCTGAAGGAAAGAACAGTGAAAATAGGTGGGGGAATGGTCAAAACTCTAACACAAAATATTTTCCCAGAGCCAACAGTCAGGAATCCACAACAATAGAAGCTTAACAAATGTCCAACAGAGTGAATAATAAAAGAATCTTGGTAAATATGTCATTGTAATAATTGAAAACGGCAGGTTTGAAGAGAAGTTTCTAAAATTTCCAGAATAAAAATCACCACGAAAGGACGAGAATCTGAAGGCATCAGAGTTCTCATTAGTAACAATAAAGACTGCAAGGGGCGGGGGTCAGTGCCTACAGAACTGTAATACAGCTTTTTAATTAAACGTTTTCTTGCAGCAAGACTTCCAGTAAAGGCAAATATTAGAATAAAGAAATTTTTGAATTATGAGGAATCATGAAGTTTATTCCTACTGATCTTTGCTTCAGGGTGTGCCCTGTGAAATTAAGGGATGGTTCCAAAAAATGGAATCAGTATTTGGATCCAGACAATAGTAATTCATCTCAGAGTAATAATGAAGGAACATGAGGCAGTAACAGACTTAAAGTAGACATAGAGAGTTTGGAAAGTAACAAAAGAGCAGAAAATTCCAAGGGAAACTTATAGTAAAAAAGGGATATGTGATACTGTATTTAGAGTATCTAATAAAGCAATCAATAAAGGCAGATGATACAGGAAGAAAAAGTAACCAAGCATGAAAGGCATAGTAGTTGCAATAGTTAGGTGCTGTCCTGAAGAAACAAACACATGTACACACACCGACTAAAGATGAAAACCACCTCTCTAGATAGATACACCTGATCTTAGGCAACAGGCTGAGAAGAGATCTAGATAGATAGGTGATAGATAAATATTACTTGACTAATATTCAGATTTGCAGTTCCTCAACTGAAGACTTTTTATGTGGAGACATGATCCCACCTTTGTAATGTCATTGAATTTATTGATCACTTTAACTTAATAGAGTGTATATTTAAGGCAAATTCAGATCCAAGTCTTCAGCCAAAGGCAGCGTGTTGAATCACAGATTGTCAGCAGCAAGGTATTTTTGAATGAAGAGGTTATCATACAGAAAGTAATTTGTCTTTCAGTTTAGAAAACTTATATTTCTCTAGTTTTATATTTCTCATCTTTCTTGATAATGAAAACTTTTGTCTATCACATCCTTGTTTAGTTAGATTTTTTACGACATCACCAGATTTTTCTCTGCCTCTTCTCAGTAGACCAGTTAGCTAATTTAACAATGTGAAACCCCAACTTCTGATTTTAAGGTATTCATAAAGCTTCAGTCATGTAATAAAGCATCATGTTTTAAAATGAATGGATGTGGGGAGCACAGTTTTGAGGATGTCCACGTTTGGAGCTCTGACATGGACAGTGCATGGGCAATATATATAGCAGAAGTGTTGTACCCCCATAATATTCCAAAATTAAAAGATAAATAAATAAAATGTTGGCCACCACCAATTTGGTCAGTTCAACAGAACAATGGCAGATTTTACTTTAAAAATGCCATATAGTTAGATTGCTTGGTGCTATGATGAGCAGCAACATAATTGTATTACTGACTTCCTACTTTTAAATTTGTTACATTAATGTCATGTTTTTTCAGCCACAGAAAAATTTATGTCAATTGAGCTTTACATTTAGGATGTGTTGATACCACATTTGTGCATATAACTTCTAAGAAGGATTATAATACCTCAGAGATTTTAATTACAAATATAAATGGCTAAGGAGTTGAGTTTTTAGTAGTCAAAAGGCCTGGGATGAAATTTGTCTGATTGGTAGTCATTTGTTTATACTTATAAAATAATTGATGATATAAACTGACATGCATTAGAGCTAAGAAGAAATCTGGCCAATCATATATTGATATCATTTTTAAAGTTTCTTATGTTTTCCCTCCAATGAGTAATTTTGCACACACACACACACAGATGGGTTTTGGTATTTAGGTGTTTTCTGAGGCCAAATTATGCATATTAGTCTATAATTTTAGGCAAATGCAGTAGCCACCAGAACTCCAAAGCTATAAAGACAAGGGCCCCATAATTCCTGCCTAGTCCTAGAGTCTTACAAAATATCACCTTGTCCAATAGAAATGCTACTAGTTTGTAACTTTTGCTATACAGAGAAAGACTGACAAGTTTACATAAAAATTTATAACTTGTGTATAGAAAGTGACATCAGACACAAAGTAAAAAGATAAGTAAGGTTTCCATATCTGACAATATGACCGCTCTTTCCACTAAGAAATGCTGAAAAAATGCTGGATAATCCTTTTAGACATCTTCTTAAATGCTTGGCTGAAGAGGTAAGTAAATAAGGAAAGTTAATTGCCAAAATTGAGCAAGAACAGGAATCTGGAAGTGTAAACCAGCACTGAACCTATTGGCCACCTTGAGGAGCCAGCAGGGAGCAGGGACCAATCCTAAGGCATCAGTGAAGAGGGCGGTTGAATGAAGGAGCTCTGCAGGAGGCAGGACCCCAAAGGGCCACACGCTCAGGAAGAGTGTGCTGAAAACAACCACGATGAACCATCTGCTTGCCTTGAGGAAAGCACACACCAAACGTTTTCCCCTGAACACATCTGCAGCCACAGGTTGTTCCTCCCGTTGCTATGAGGCCTGAATTCATACCACCTGTGTGCTTTTAAATTTGTTTTTTTTGTGGGAGCATAAATTGAGCTAACTTTATGGAGGTTGACTTGGCAAAAGCAAGTAAAATGAAAAATTTATCTCTGAGCCAGGAATTCTACTTCTAGATTTATCTACTCATACAGGTGTGCACACACACACAAATATCTTCAAGGATGTTTTCAGAAGTAAAAAACAAAAGCAACAACTATATGCCCATCAGTAAGGGTCTGGGACAACCACTTTACACAGTAATAAGCAATTGGTAGCTAATAAATAAAATATACTCAAATAAATAAAATATGATTGCAATTATCCTTTTAATAAATCTTCAAATTCATCAAAATATATGATAGAAATCACCCGTGTTTCTTGCCCCTCATTCTGGTTTGTTATATGAGGTGGAAACATTGAATATTAAACTCCCTCCAAGAAAATAATTCTAGGAAAAACACATCTGCAACCTAAAAAAGTGGAAGTAGAAGTTAGGAATAAAATGGTATATATAAGTAGAATGTTGAACACAGAAATCAACAAAATTCAATGCCTTTTATAAATGTAGCTGGTATGAATTTCAATCCACAAACTAAGGTCAGTAAGGGGTGTGTGTGTGTGTGTGTGTGTATATTTGGTATCCAAAAATTTTGATTCCAAGCAGAGAATAGAATATTCACCTTTATTTATTTTCAGTCCCTGAGGTGGTATAAACATCCAATGGCTTATTAAGCATCAAGGCAATGGGATGCCTTTATACTCATCAGACTGCCCAAATCATGGCAGCCCACATGAGCCCAGTGGACATGCTGGGCCATGCTAAGGACCTGAATTCCTACCTCCCTAGGTACACAGATGTAATTTCCCATCTGAGTCTTGCCACCCAGAGGGCCTCCCAGAATCACTGCGAGTCCCATACCCCAAGCAAGGGGGCATAGCAGCAGCAGAGTCCCTTGGCCAAGAGACCTCACTGCCCTTCTGGGTGTCCTGGGATGTAACCCCATCCCTTTCCTGGCTACTAGGGCTTTCCTGCTGGACAGACCCTCCAGAAAACCCAGGGTAATCTCTTCAATGGGTTTAGGCTTTTACAAAAGACAGGGAGAAACAGGCTGCCTTTGCTCTCATCCCAGCCAAAAACTCCAGAGGGGTGGGGGCACGGGGAGGATTTATAAAAGAATTACAAATCCTGGCTACTTGCTTGAAATGAAGAGAAAGAGAACATTACAGAAAGTACAAAAACAATTTACTATTTCAGTTACTTATCTTGGCCATATAAAGACAGAAGATTTAAGCATTCAAATTTAAAGTACAGTGAAAATATCTGTGGTAAGAAAGCATCAGAGAAAAAAGAGACTTGTCCAGTTTAAAACCAAATTTTAAACAAAACTGTAACATTAAACTCAAAGAGAAAGGCAAACAAATCTTTGAAAGCTCAGAAAGTAAAACTAACATAGAAAATGTAAAACCTGCAGCTTAGCAGTGTTACTTCTCTGAATAGAAAGGTGTCTGGCATGTTATTTCTGTTCTAAGGGCCTGGTACAGAAAACCCAAATCCAAGAAAGGAGTGCAGGGAGTCTGTACTCTGCTTATGCAGCCCTGGGTGAAGTTGTTTTTGTGGCAGCTAGAGATGTCCTTGCTCACAGAGCACGGCCACTTGTCCAAACAGATCAAATTCACCAAGATGGTGCTGCAAATAGACATAGTTCCCTTCAGAATTCTGGATAAATAGAGAGCAGGTGCTCATACTTATCACCTTGGAATCAAGTTAATTTCCAAGAAGAGAAATCATGTTTATCCTTGTATTTACCCCACATTGTGAAATGTCAACTGGAATAGATAAGATGACTTTCTTCCACATTTAACCATCCTGCTTACAATCTGTTAGTAAGCAAACAACCAAAAAAATTATAACTGTATTATTGGAGATAGTGAGTGAAAATGTCTCTAGGAGTTTTTCTGTGAGAAGCAGAAAACTGGGGTGGTCATTAGAGTTGGAAAAAATACAAGTAGAGGTTTTTTTTGCCAGCTAGTAGGCAAAACAATGGCAAAACTACTAACCAGCTAGTAGGCACTTGCTCTCCCCTTCCCTTCGTGGATAAGAATCTTGGAATTGTTGCTTATATTTGCTATCTCCATTTTTTCATTTCCCATTCTATCTTCTGTTTAATGCAATTTGTTTCCTGCCCCCACCAAAACACTGGAATTCTTCTAGGGTCCAGTGATCACCTGAGTCATTTTCAGGCCATATTGGATGTTGTGCACAGACTCCATGGTAGATTCCTAATATTCACCCATCTCCCAGTAGTCACTTCTTTCTGCTTGAATGTAGGCAGGACCTGTGACTTGCTTCCAATCAATAGAATATGGTGAAGGTGGTAGATGTCACTCCCATGATTATGTTACAATATGCAAGATTCCCTTTTGGCAGACTGGACTGAAAAATTCTCTTTGCTGGCATGATGACATGAGCAGCTATGTTAAGGAAGTCCACAGAACAAAGAACTGCGGGACCCCTCTGGGCCCTGAGAGTGGCCCCCAGCCAACAGCTGGGTCCAGTCCAAAAGGTGGGACCCTTCAGTCACATAGACACAAGGAAATAAAATATACCAAAAATATGATTGAGCTTGGAAGTGAATCTTCCCTAGTCAAGCCTCCACATGGGAACACAGCTCAGCCAACACTTTGGTCGCAGCATCCTGAGATCCTGCAGAAGGCCCAGGTAGGCTGTGTTCAAAATCCTGATCTGTGGAAACTGAGATAATAAATCGAAAGTTTATTAAGCTGCAAGTAAGTTGTAAGCTGTTTTAAGCTTCTAAGTTTGTGATAATTTGTTATGCAGCAACAGAAAATTATAGCATTGTGCATGAGTAACTGTACATTTGTAACTGTTTAACATTTTCTCTTGAGGTTTTCTCCATCCTTTTCTTCTATGATATCATTCCTTCCTGATTTTATTGCTTATTCTGCAAAAAACCACTTCCAGTCTTGTGTGTGGGCTACTCTCCTCCCATGTTCTTCTTGATGTTAGTATTCCTCAGGGTCCATCCCCTTCCTGCCCCTCTGCATACTCCAGTGGCTTCCACATTTGCATCTCTACTTCTGATCTCTTGCTCAACAAAGATACATAGTTGTGGTTTTCTTAATAAACCTGGTAACCCCACCTGAAAATATTTAAACCCTGATACTCCTCTTGTAAAACCTATCTAGAAATTTGGCATCATCACTCAACACATCCCCCAGGCCAAAATCCCATAAGTAACCCTTTAGGTCACTCCCTCTCTCTAACATGCCTTACCCAGAAGATTCTGATTAGCCCTGTGTTAGCTGATTTTAAGTTATAAGTATCTCCACATTTTTCCCTCCTCTCTATCTCTACTGACAATACTTTGGTGTGGAAAGTCATTATTTCCGGGACTATATCAACAGCGTCATTACAGGTCCCAACATTGGAGGCTTGTTCCCATTCACTGGTCGGCACGACACTTGCTGAGCACATGCCATGTGCTGCGGCCAGTGCTGGGAGCAGGTGTGGACTATCGAGCAAGACACACCGGTGGTGCTCCTGTGGAGCTCATTTCTGCACCATCCAGAGGCGCTTGCTGCTCGGCAGGGAACTCTGGTCCACCCTGCAAGCGGTGCTACCCGAAGTGCTGGTCCACAGAGGGACGAGGAGCTTGAGACGGAGTAAATCCACGCGCTTTTGTCTTCAACGAAGTCTATTTCTTTAGAAGTCAGCTGAGCTCACTAGTGCGCCTAACGAAGTAGCTGATTTAAGATTTGGAGCAAGGTTCTTACCACGTCTGGGGCCAGGACGAACAGTTTGAAGGCAGCAGGGGATCCAGAGCCAGCGCTTGGGTGGGACTGCTTCGGTGCATCCCCCACTCTTGTTAAAGTGGCTTATAGAAAGGTGAGTCAGGCGAGTATGCCTTTTTCGATAAATTCAATGGCTCTTTTTCACTTATTAGATGACCTACAAACTCCTTTTATTAGCACAAAAAGCTTAAAAAACTAGCCCTTGCTTGCCTCTCTATACCTACCTTTGTACACTTTATAATGTTCCAAGCACACTTAGAAATTTGTGTTTCTTTGACCTTGACATTTTCCCTCCATTTCATTGTAAGTCATTGCTTCTGTCTAAGTAGTCTCCCACTTTCTTCTCTCCTTGCTAAATGCTAACTTGCTTTTCAAGGCTCAGCCTGGTGCCAGCATTGCTATGAACTACACTCCACCTCATAATATTTAGTGTACACCTCTACTTTAGGTTTTACACTATCTTTGAGGATAAGTGTGGCCACTCACTAGATTGACTTCTTTTAAAGCAGTGATTTTGGCTTAATCATCCGTGTATGCCTAGGCCATAGCATGATCCCTGAAGCTTGAAATATGTGTGTGAAACAGAGCAAATTAGTCGTCCTCTCAGTATCTCCACTCCTAGGGCTCTCCTTTTGTCTAGAGATCCAGTGCTCTCATCTGGTAGTGAGCAACAAAGCGTCCCATATATGTCTGTCTTGGGAAATTTGTTTGTCTCTTAGGTACACTACATTAATATAATGATAATATATTAATAATAAAACCTAGTGATTGAAATTACAACACTGTAGCACACTGCTGGGAATGGTATTTTTGCTGTTCATGGAATCTCATACATTACTCAAGCTGTTGACTCAAATTTACTGGGCCTGTCTTGCCCGTGGGGGACGTTTACTAGGGTGTGGACAGGGTAGAGAAAAAAGAAAGGAACAGATTAGAGCACAGGTGAGGGCTCATTTGTTCCTGCTGTTTATTTCTTTAGTTTTACTTGTTTATTTTATTTCTTTTGTTGGAGGCACTGCTTTTCTATTTTCTCTGTTCACATCAATAGGTTCTAGGCTGAAGAGTTGGAACCTCCCCAGACACGGTGAGCAACGCTCTAATGAGGTGGCCATTCTGTACAGGGAGGTGTTTCTCCCCTGCCCCCGGGCTTGTGAGGACTACTGCTACATGGGGTTTCTTTTTTTAAATAACATGCTAAAACTATGCACTTGTGACTAAACCTATTTTTTCAGGATAAGTAGAATATGTCTACCATTTTTAAGTGACTATTCTATTATAATCATTACCCAATTACTCCCTTTGCACTGTGGAACTTTCATGGTTCTTACACATAACTTTCCCACTGGGCCAGGCAGAATAAATTGCTGTTTTCCAATAGTTAGTCCCAGTAGAGACAGAATAAACATATTCTTTAAACAGAATATGTTGCATCCTAATGTTTGTTAGTAATTTGCTTTTACTGATTTTGATCATCTTAGACAACTAGGCAATTGAATGAATTTTACAGGAAAAATTAGTCAATCTGATTCTTTGATTCACTAACATCAGAATGGGATGCTGGGGTTTTAGAAGAAAGGAATAAAATGAAAGCGTCAATCAATGACCAGATATCTTTTCACTTATATGAAATTTAAAGGATTTTCATCATCACGACGTTTGCTTTAGCCAATTGATCCATAGATCTCTTATTCACAAACTAACTTATAATACAGTTTTTAAAAGAAAATAATATAATGACAGTGAGCTAAAACAAAGCGATACTCTTCTTCTAGTCAGGATTAAGTCCATTTGAAAGAAAAACTTGTTGCCACATAGTTTATGATTGCATTTATATAAAATGTCTAGAATGGGCAAATCTATAGAGACAGAAGGTTGATTAGTGTTTGCGTGGAGCTTTGGGGAGAAGGAAATGGGGAGTGACTGCTAATGGGCAGGGTGTTTCTTTGGGGTGATGAGAATGTTCTGGAAGTAGTTTGTTGTGATGATTGTGCAAATCTGTGAAAGCACTGAAACCACGGATTGTATACTTTAAAAGAGTGAATTTTATAGTATGTGAATTATATCTTCACAAGCAATGATATATAGAGATGATGCTATCTGTGTTGTATTTTAACTTGCCTCTGTATTGAAAGCACAGTAATTATTTTTTTTCTGACTATGCTCATTGTTTTGAGAAGAGAAACATTGATTTTTTAAGTTGACAAAATATCTTATATTCATGAAGTATCAGATTTAGGAGTTCTTTATTAAGTAATGCTTTAATTTTTAGGTTTTCATAAGAATATTTGTTTCTGAATGAATTTGCTAAGATTTTAACCAACAGATTGCATATCCTCACTCTGCTTTCTTCTGCTTCCCATGGCTGCACTTGCAGTGCTGGTGGTTCCAGAGCAGAGCAGGAGTCTGAGGTGCTGAGAGACACTGTTGTATGTGCAGAGCCTCCTCCAAGAGAAATAGATTAAGTTCACGTGTTTACCTAAAGTGGTGGCATATCTATTGCTTATGCAGCACCTACTATGACAGCAGGAACTCCATCCAGAGTCTCCAACTCAGTTCTTGAATGACTTTTCTCAGTGATTACAATAATAAGTGTATATTATGTAAACAAAGATACAAACCAACAAATCTCCCTTGGAAATTCTTTTTACTATATTGTTTTTATGAGATTTACCACCTACATAATGTGAGATGATTCTGGTATAAATCAGGTCTTCTTATAATGCAAATACACTGGTAACAATGATTATTTTTATATAGTAAAAAGATTTTTAAGCCCAAATTAATTGCACAACTCATTTTTAGCATTTCGCAAATCAATAAGCTTCTATCAAATTACCATTTAGACATTTTCTTTAAAGTATTATTTACCAAGGATTTATCCATACTTATAAACTATTTTTGAAATCAGTTCATTAAAAGATGTGGTGGGAAGCCAGGTAGCACTTGATTATTACCTTACAAGTCTAGCAGGTTTGTGTTGGTGGACACAGGAGAGCAAGATCAGGAAAGACATATTCACCTTGGCTCTCCTCAGAGGAGCAACATAAAAGATTCAATGATCCTGTATGATTGTTATCAATGAATATCTTGACGATAAATTGTTTAGAATGTGCTGTACAAAAATTGCAAAATTCCCATATTTCAGAATTTTAACAAGCCAGGCATTTGGAATATTAATTACAAAATATTTTTAAAAGAAAATGATAAAAAAGAGACAATTTTTAACATTAGTATGTTCCTACTACTAGATAAAATATTTTTGATTCCCTGTTCACTTGAATTTAAACAGAGACTTTAAAATAAATATAAAACATTCACACATCAAGTTCTCACTACTATAAAATCAGTTCCTTTTTATATAGAAACTGGTCAGGCTTTTGTTAGACTGGCTGTACCTGCTGTCTTAGTGTGAATTATATTTCAGTTCAGCACTCTCTATAAGCTGCAGAAAAAATGAGTATTTTATCATAATCTGGACTGGCTATAGCTATTAGTTCTTTTGTAAACCTGGATCCAGAACTTAGCATATATTTCATTGTCTGATGAAAAAAATGTAAAAAAAAAAAAGACAAAAAAATGTAAGTTAGGTTTATTGTATGAAAGATAATTGTTCTTTCATTTTAAAAATGTATTCAGATTTTGCACGGAGAGGAAACTAATTTTAGCTGAATTCTTAAGACAGAAAAGGCACTGGCAAAGCTTCTTAAATTAGTAAAAAAATCCTAAAATATACACCTTCTTTAATGCAGAATTTATTAGACTTATTTGAGTGTTAACACCGTATACTCTTAATCAATACTTGCAAATTCTTTTCATTTGTAGATGGGTTTACTCTTTTCATCTGCTTATGGTTATCTCTGAATTAAATTTAAAAAATATTCCACAGAGCCACAGTGGCCATTTCCCTGCTATTATTTGTTTATTTATTAAGGCTTAAGATGAATCAATCTGTCATGATAGAGCAAAGGCGTTTATTCATCCTCAGAGAGACAGTGCCAGGTGAGCAGGGGCCACCAGAGCATGGTTCCTAACGTGTGTCCCGAGAGATATTAAGTAGGTGTTTCTTGGTAGCAAAACATTCAGAGATTATCTCTGCTGGGGCTGTGGAGTTGAAGAGCATGTGGGATGCACTTTGCAGAGGATTCCAAGGGTGATGGGTGTCCTGGAGACAGGGGCAGTGGAGGTTCAGACCCTTTTCCAGGAGGATGTGAAGTTTTTGAGGGAAGGTTGTTCGTGTCTCGTTCCCTACTATATCCCCAGCGCCTAGAAACATGTTTGGAACATGTTAGACGCCCAGGAAATATTTGTGAAATTAACAATATCTAAATTTGGGCAAGCTAAATTAAAAACAGATTGAATTATCTTTGGTGTTCTATTATTTAAATACATCATGGAATCATTTGATAGAGAACTGCCATAAAAAATTCCCTGCGTTAGAAATATGATGAGGAGTAAATAGAGTAGCCTAAAGCTAATGACCTAGGAGTTTAGGAGCGTAAGAAAATCCCTTAGAAGAACATTACAACGACATCATCAATTGTATTATTGATACATGGAAGGTGAAGAGAAAAGAAGAGGGAGAATAATTTATATGATTTAACGTCCTCATCTGGAAATTAGAGGAAAGCAGAGCTGAGAATATCTTTCTTTCAGTGCACTGTGTCCATCCACTTCCTGATTTTGTTAAAAGTATTGGAAACGTGTTATTAAAGTTTAAAAAGGAATTTTTAAGATGAAATAAACCCAGAATATAATCCTTCTAAACATGTAGAGGAAAGACATACACACATCCCAAGTTAAAAACAGAGACAATGGAGAGAAAGAGAAAAAATAGAAGAATCATTAAGAAGGAAATGGAAAAGAAAATGTAAGGAAGATGACAAAACTGCGATCAACCTTGCCTGTCATAGCAGTAAACGTAAGTGGGATAAGGCAAACTAATTACAGGAAACCTTTCTGATTTCATCAGAAATAGAACCCAAATATGTGTATACAGAGCAATGCATTCTAGAAAATACTCATAATAAATACAGAGGATAATGGGAAAGAAAAAGAATTAACAGATAAATGTATGCAAAAAGAACACAGGGATCATATGATCATGTCATGCAAGGTAGAATTCAAGGCAAAATTATTGAAAGACAAAAAGAGGTACTTTATGATGATTAATTTTCAATGCAGGATAAAGCTTTACAACCATCACGAAGCCAGTACTACCAACATTGTACGTATCGTGCACTGTATTCCAAGCAAATGTCTCTTTCAAGGATTGCGCTGTGGGCTCTGACAGAGGTGAGATTTTATTTTGGTGAATGCACAGGGCAAGAGAACCAGAAGGCAGGAGATGTAGCCTAGAGCCATCCTAGGGTGGAAGTCTGATAGCAACGCCCTGACTAGAGTTGGTCCCAACGAGTTAGCACATTCTTTCTTTGTAAAGGAAAGTAAGAAATAAATCTGCTGAGCCAAAGGGAGCAGGAAGGAAACTTAACTGGCATGACTTCAGCAGTGAGTGACCACATAATTTATCTTCCAAACTGGGACACTTTTGAAGGGACAGATACATTTTTACATAATTGTCCTACAACAAAAAGCTGGGATAAATAGTTGCTCTAGATGGTAGGGAACAGAAATCCTCTGAGAACTTGTAACCACAGTCCACTTCTTAAGCCAGTTTTTTCAACATGAATTCACATTACCCACAAGTCTGTGAAAAACCTATGCAAACAGTTTAACTTAAAGTAGTCTCTGGGAGGTAGTAACCCCAGGAGCCTGGCAAAACAAATACCATTCCTCTTTGGAGGAATACAACTTTAAAACAGGCCCAGAAGGATCTTCACAGAAAAAGTTGAACATAAGCATCAGGGAAAATATTGGAAAACACACAAGGAACAAAAAGCATAATATCTAATTAGCTTTTGTGAATTATTAAGGAAGAAACCAAAAAAACAATATATATTTGTATAATACATAAAAAAGTTTTTTATAGGAAAATACATGACCCCAAATCTTAAGACTTGAAAACATTGAAAAATATTCTCCATTACACTTATTACATGTATAATTAATAACATGCAAATTAAAATGAGCATTATAACAATTTCCACCTATCGAATAAAGTTTGACAATTCGTAGTGTTAGCAAAGTTGGGTGAAATAGACACGTGAATGCTGTTTGTGGGAGTAAAAACTTTTGCAAAGTCTTTGGAAGGAACCTGGCAATATTTATCAAAATTTAAAATACCTATTCCTCCCGTTTCACATTTAGGAACTTAAGCCCAAATATAATAAAAAAGTATCTAAAAATGCATGTATAAGGATGTTCATTACAGCATTGTTTTTAATAAGAAAGATTGGGAATGACCCAAATGCCCATCGCTAGAGACCATAATTTTATGTTACTGTGCAGCCAAAAAAGCGAAACAGACCTGTGTATGCTTATATGGAAAGTTAACCCAGACGGAGTGTAAGACAAAGGCACAGACTGTGGTGTGTATAGTAAATACAGTATAGTATACGTAGCACCATTTAAGAAAATAAAGATGCATCATTTTAAAAGTCACATGGATGCATATATGTGTGGAAAAGTTTTGGAAGGATGATTTTGGGAATTGAACCTGTGCTACAGGGAGATTTCCTTTTTATTTTTTTAGTCTCCTGGCTGCATCTGCTTGAGACCGCCTCCTCCTCGCCTGGCTTTTCTCTCCCTGGCAACACCTCTGGGGTACATCCCTGCAGGTAGCCACGGCTGCACAATGTTTATCATGTTTCCATCATTATTTAAACTCTTGTCATGCCTTCTCCAACACTTCTATTGTCACCATCTGGCCTCTGGGTGGAAAAAGTACACCTTGTATCAGATGTAAATTGAAGAAGAAGTTGGGGGGCAGATGAACCTAAGAAGCCTTATGTGTTCCACTCTCTTTCTCTCTCTCTCTCTTTCCTTATATGTATATACACACACACACACACGCATGTATATGTGGGTATATATAAATGTGTGTGTGTATATATTCATATAACTACCATTCAGATGAAAATATAGATAATTTCCAGCACCCAGAAGACTCTACTGTGCTCTTTCCTGGTTAATATTGGGACCCTGACAAAAATCACTATTCTGATTTCTATTACTATATGTAATTTGTTTTGCCTGATCCTGATCCACACTATAAAATGGGATCATATAGTGTATTCTCTTTTATGTCTAGTTTTTCTCTCATCCCTATTGCTGTGGAATTCACCCATGGTGCATGTGGTAATCACCTGTTCCTTCTCCTTTCTATTGCCATGGAGTGTTCCATTGCATACCTGTCCCGCAATTTTTTATCCATTTTCCTGTTGATGCACGCACAGGTTTTTTCCAGTTTGGGGCTATTATAAATAAAGATTCTATGAACATTTGCATGCTATCTTTTGATAGACATAGGAACTCACTTTCTTCACTGAAGGCACATTTACAGGCAGAGTTTGTGTCTGGGATGGGAAGGAATAGGGATCTCTGCGTGGTGAGCACCCGAGAGCTGCAGGTTGCTGTTGTCTAAAGGGGAGGGTCGGGGAGGAGTTGTCAAAATTACTTATAGTCCAACCCTGTGTGAGAAGGGAAGGTGCTTCGTCCTGTTCTTCTATCTTTCATCTTGCTTTTGGAAGTTTGTCTTCTAATCCACCCACAGTCTTTCCTCCAACGTCTGTGCCATGACATGTGGTTTTAATCTTCCAAGTCCTGTACCCTAAAACATGAAAACTCTTTTCTTTGTTAACAATCACATGACTTACAAATAAGATATGCCTTTCATGTTAAAATTGTTTCTATTATGTGTTTTATCAGCATAAATTTTGAATCTCAAGCTCAAAATCTGACTTTCTGACCTTTACTCACAGCCCTGAGGGCAGTGAGTAAAGAAATTCTCAATTTATCTGCATTGGCAGGGTGGACGGGGGTGAGAAAGCAGAAAATTAAAAGAAACATTGAAAATTATCAAGCATATACATATGCATGATGGTATGAGAAAGTATTTTTTGTTACTTTTAAACATAACTTTCAAGTGAATCCAAGTTCTTAATTTACAAAATAAATCCTTAAATCACTGGATGAAAACAAGAGACATTAAAAAATTGTTTGAAAGGAAATTTTTCTTTAGACTCCCTCTTGATGTTCTTTTAGAATGATATTTTCATGACTTTTCTTGGTAAACTCCTTAAGTCTCAGCTCATGTTTTCTAATAGACAAGCAAAATTGCTTCTACTAAGACTTTTCATTTTACTTTATTTGTGAAAGGGCACCCAACAGAACAAAATAACATGATCATCATCATGTGACTAAAGGATAGTATTATTTTGATTTTGTGTATGTCATAACTTTTTTTTCAATATTTTATTTTATTTTTTTTTCTTTTATTTCAGAATATTATGGGGTACAACACTTTGTTTATATATATTGCCCATGCATTATCATACCTTTTGAATAACATCTAAGGACTTTATGTCTTTGAGTCTACGTGCAGAGCTGTACAATGAATATATATGTCTAAGAAGATACATAGGAATACTTTTAGAGTTGACTTTGATTTTTTTTATATTTCATTCACCTTCAGTTACAATTTTTGGCCATTTTTTTTAAATTCTAAAAAAATTAGAAATTTGCCTGTGCGATATAATTTTATTTCCCACTCCAAACCTTCTGTGTTCGCTTCTCTACCCTGCCCTTTGCCCTAGGAGGCTAATTTGTGTGGACTAAATTAAATTAGTTCTCCTGTTTTTAGGCTTGTAGTTGGCTTAAGCTATAGGTCCCAGTAACATGCAACTGGAGGGAGGAAGGAGGAAAAGGTTAGGGTATTTATCTGCTGATTCTCACCTACAGATGCTGCAGGTTGGTGGGTGTATCCCTCTACTCAAGACATGGCTCGTGTCAGCTAGTCCTCTCCATACAGCTCACTTCTCAGGATTCTAGAGAAGATCCTCCTCCCTGCTTCTTTCTCTTGCACTCTCAGGTCAAGGAGTAATGACTGTCTCTTGCTGGTTTCCTTAAATCCTGCACACACCTTTGTAAATAGACCCCCATACTTCCCTCAATTCCTCAGCTTCAAAGTACCATCCGTTTGCTTCTGGGACATGATACAATGCCAAGAGCAAATACGCAAAAGTTATAAATATATGTCAAAATAAGTGCTAAGGAATTATCTTTTTGATATAATTAATAGTGTTTCTGAGTTGGGAAATTAAAAGTTAGTTGTAATGCATGTGGACAAAAAGGAAATAATTTATCATAAAAATAGGTTGTTGAATTAGCCTGTATAGATATGTGGACTGCAATAGAATCTAGTAAGTTGCTGACAGCTATAGCCATTTGATAGCTGTCTGAAGTACATCAGAGTGAGGAAACAAGCCTGATCTTACTGAAGGGGACATAAAATAATATGGCACACAGGAACACAGGGTACTCAGCATCACATCAGCCCAGTTACTTTTCTGGTTCCGATTTTAAATCTGAACTTCTTGCTTTGTTTGTATACTCAGCCTTCTTTACCCGTCTCCAATACTCAACATTGATCTCCATTTCCCAGGGCTTAGTCTTTTCCAGGTGGAGTGACATGCTCAACCCAGTTTTTCCAAATATAGTTAGTAAACTCCTATTTGTGAATATGGTCATTCATTTATTTAAAAAAAGTATTTGAGTGTCTGTGCTAGTCACCATACTGATACAATATGGATGTGATAGTGAAGAAGACAAGATGTACACCCACAAAAAATGCAGGATATAGATAAGTAAATACGTAACTAAAATTCAGTAGAATATGTGTTATAAAGAGAGATATCACATGATTGCATGAGAGAATTCAAGAAGAGAGTTGGGGGGAAAGGAAGAGCTCTTAAATTTCTTAAATCTAAGCTGAGACATGAACATCCTAAAATATGAGTAGAATTTTGTTAAGACAAAGGGAGGGCAGACAGAGTGCTGGAAAGAGAATCTTCCAAACAGAGGGAAAAGTAGATACGAAAACTAGATTCAGGGTACTAACAAGAAACAGATCACGAAACAGAGTAGAGGACTGTTTGGAGAGAATGGAGAAGTATGGAGCTTGTTATGAACTTTGGAATAAAATGTTAAAAGTTTAGATTTTATCTTGAGGTTAAGGCAGCCACTGGAGGTGTTTAGCTGTGTGTATTAGGGGGTTGGGGGGCTCTGGTAATATTCACGATGGTGACCTGACGTAGGGTGTTTGCAGTGGGGATTGAGGAGCACTGGGTGCATCTATTAGATGATAAAACAATGGCACTTGGTGACCAGTTGAATGCAGGGGTGGAGAAGAAAGGAGAAGTGAGAAATCATATGGGGGTTTCCAGTGTGGACACACGTGCTGACGGTGGCATCATTCAGTGAGGGGTTTGGTGGAGGGGGTGTTGGGTTTTCTATGGAACTTGAAGATTTTAAAGTATTTATGGGATATGCAAGCAGAGATTCACAAATGATCTTTAGTTCTGGAGCCCAGGGGAAAGAATCACTTAACAAATAATTCAGCAAGTATTTTTTTAAGAGTCTTCCATGTGCTGGATTTTGTTCCTGGAACTGGGGATGAATAAGCAAATAGATAGACATTTGAGCTGGACCCACACATTTTGATTCCATCGACATATAAATGGTACCTGAAGAAATGGGAATGTATAAGATTGCCAAGTAAAGCATATGGACAGAGACAGGAAGAAGGATTTGAGCAAATTCTTAGGGAGCACACAACTCCAGGGATTGGGTAGGAGAGAGAAAACAGCAAAGGAGGCTGAGAAGCGGCCAGAGATGTAAGAGGAAAAATTAAAGGGTGAGTAAGGTCAAGAGAAACCTGAATTTTAAAAAGTAGGAAATGGTCAAGGGTCAAATGCTATATGGAGGATAGAAAATAATTCATTGACTTTAGCAACAAGGCTGTCCCGGTGGAACTCGGGGGTGGGGGTGGGGAGGAAGGGAAAGCTGGGGACGTGTATCTTATGCGTATCTCCAGTCCTTGGAATATTGTAGACAGTTAATAGATTTGTTAAATTAATAAAAGAGTGTATTGACAAACAAATGCATTTGAAGAGAGCAAAAGATTTCAACAAAAAATCTCTACGTGGCAGGGTGTATTCTGGGGCTGTTACAGCAGTGAACAAGGTAGAAAAGTCCTTCCTACCAGGAGACAGCACTTGCGTTGTGCCAAGCCAGGTGATAAATAAATATGTGATGTGTCAGAAAGGGAGAAACACTCTCAAGTGGGGGACAGATAGGAAGTGATGGGGACGGGGATGGCACTTTGTATAAGTGTCCAGGAAAGGACTCTGACAAAGTGTCATTTGAGCAGAAACTGAAGAAAATGAGGCACTGAGTCCTGCAGGCGTCTGGGGAAAGGTACTCCAGGCAAAGGGAACTGCAAGAGTGAGGGCTGTGGGACCACAGATGAGACTGTCCCAGGAACAGGAAGCAGGGCCAGGGCTGGAGCCCAGTGAGCAAGGGAGAGAAAGTGGCGGGTGGATGGGTCAAGCCGAGGACCATTGTGGTAGGTCTTGCAGTTACCATGAAGCAAGCGTTCTACAGGTAGTGTAGAAATCTCCAGGGAAAAGTTAGACCGGGAGACAAAATGCTCAGTGATCGCAGAGGGACTTTTACTTGTGGTGATGCCCAAGGATTATAGGTTGACTTAATATAGTCAGTAACTATCCAAAGAGATCCCAAGGAATTAGTCCCTGCAGTCCCTGTTGGATGGAGAAGGTGGTGACATTGTCCTCTCAGGACTGTGCCACAGCCAGGATGGCTGCCTTTCTGGGTGAGATCTAGTCCAGGTGAGCAGACCAATGATGAAAAATTTTATTCTCCAGCATAGCTGGAGGAGCTCATCACCTGCTATCGGCCTTCTCTGAGGCCAGTCTCCTTCCTGCTGCAGTGTTTGGTTAACAGGTGCAGCCAGTGTCATTTCTACAGCACCCTAAGACCAACTGGACATCTCCTAGTATGTTTTCCTGGGTTTTTCTGATATTGGTTATCACCCATAATCACATTTTCATGATACATCTCCTGCCTACCAATCTAGGATTCTCCTGATTGAGTTAATGTTGAGGGGCCTTCTCACAGAGATACACAATAGCGTAATGGAGCTGGGTCCTATTGGCTCACTGGGGCCAATTGTTAGCATTCATCCTGGCTTTATGCTCACTGATGTCATATTGGCAGTTTGACATCAACCGTGGTGGGAGTATTTACATCACAGAAATTGTGAAACACTTTTGTAAATCATTGCTTTCTCCCTGAGAGTCAGCTGTTAAACACTCACCAGCACTTGACCAAAAATATATCTAAATTCCTCCCAATCTGTCCTCTCTTGACCCCAAGAATACTTTTAAACATAGCCTCTGGTACATGTTACCAAGATCATAAAGCTCAGACTGACAAATGGGTCACCAGAAAGCAACTGAAATCTCCATTCCACTTTGACTAGCCGAGGACTTGTTCCTCCTTGGCTCCAGCCAGAATGTTGTCCTTGGAGCTTCCGTGTTCAGGTTTCCCTTCCTTCCTCTGAGACTTGCTCTTCATTCTTCAGTCACTTCGAGATGCTGATATTCAATGATGTCTTTTTTATGTAGAAAAATAAGCCTGACATTTGTTGTTACCTTTCTCCCTCCAATGTCAGCCCAACTATCTACCATGCCATGACATGACATATGTAACCCTTAAGAGGACCACAGTATGTGAAATTGCACGATTAACACCACAGGGCTAGGAGAAAACATTAGGTTAGGGATATAACACTCAAAAACTTTGTCAGTGATACAGTAAAAAAAAAAAAAAGATAAAACTCTAATGAAAATCATAGCATAATTTTCACTTGTTAAATGGTTGGGAAATATATAATAGTACAGTAAGTATGACACATTTAGTTGAAAAGGACCCAAAGTTGCTTGTGGAAGTGGATGTAGGAAGGGCTCTGACTTGTGAGATACTGTGAAGTAGTTGCGGGAGGGTTATTTGAAACTGGAGGTAAGCTGTAACAACAGATGTGACAGGTGTGACTCAGCACCTAAAATAAACTGAGGTAGCTGGTGGGTTTTTGAAGTGCACGCATGTATACATTTTGTGTACTCTTACGTGTCTCTGTATCTGTGTGCATTTTTGCATACATTTGATGTTTCTTGCAGACATAAGGCATAAGCAAAACAAAATTCACATCAAGCTCAAATTGTTCCCTAATATATCAATCATGCAGGAACAAATTTGACTTTCAAAACAAGTGTTATAGCAGAACTGACTGCACTTAATCATCTATAATCATCTTTGCATACATTTGAATATATGGTGTAACATTTTATCAGACTAGTGGTTCTCCACCCTGGCTGTCTATTAGGTCATCTGGGGACCTTTAAAAAAAAACCAATGCCTGGGCCTGGATGCCTTAGAGCTGTCTCTCTGTACGTAGGTTCTGAGCACATCGTTTTATACCCTGATGATTCTCATGCCTGGCTAGATTTGCGAACCACTGATTTAGATATATTTGTGAGCTAGAAAATTATATAGTGTTATATTATGTGTTTATGTTTATAATTTACATAAATGGTGTTGTGCTATAAATATCATTGTGTTTTTCTTTTCATTTATACTATTTTTGAGAGCTATCCAGGTTGCTGTGTAGTTACTTATGAATGTTTTATTTTTATGTATAATAACCCCTTCTATGCATTTACTGAATTCTGCTTATCTGTTACAATAGTGAGCACAAGGTACCTCAACATTTGTTATTGCAGAAGAAGCTAGGTGCCTCCGCTCAGTTCTCCCCCAGGAGTGGGGTACCTGGTTCAATTTCACTATCCATGTCAGATTGTTCTCTAGGGTAGCTACACATGTTTACATTTTGACATATTAAAAATGCCCCAAGAGTGTCTGTAGCTTTGGGATCAGTGCACAAGCTTGACATCCTAATTTTTTTGTTTGTTTGTTTAACCTCTGGCAATTTTCTTTGCTTTCTTAGGAGCCATAGGTATGTATTTAAAGATTTATTTATTTATTTATTTTTATTTTTTGGCTGAAACAACAGACATTTATTTTATCATGGTTGTGGAGGCTGAAGTCCAAGATCGAGATGCCAGTCAGTTGTTTTCTGGCACAGGCTCTCTTTCCTGCTTGCAGACAGCGACCTTCCTGCTGTGTCTTTGCACAGCCTTCCATTGGTGCACGTGCACAGAGAGAGACAGTGACAGAGTTCTCTGGTGCTTCTTCTTTTTTTTTTCTCTTTTCTTTCAAAATATTAAGGGGGTACAAATGTTTTTGTTACATGTATACCTTGTATAATGCTTAAGTTGGGGGTTTTAGTATGCCCATCACTAGAAGAGTGTTCGTTGTACCCTATAGGTAAGTTTTTACCCCTCAACCCCCTCTCACCCTCCCCATTTCTTGGTTTCCAATGTCCTTTACATCTCTTTGTGCCTGTGCGTGACCATAATTTATCTCCCAATAATTAGAAAGTCCATGTGGTATTTGTTTTTCCATTCCTGAGATATTTCACTTAGGATAATGATCTCCAGTTCCATCCAAGTTGCTGCAAAAGACATTATTTAATTCCTTTTTATGGTTAAGTAGTATTCCATGGTATATATATACTATATTTTCTTTATCCACTCATGAATTGATGGGCATTTAGGTTTATTCCACATCTTTGCAATTGTGAATTGTGCTGTGATAAACATTGGAGTGTGGGTGTCTTTTTGATAAAATGACTTCTTTGCCTTTGGGTAGATACCCAATAGTGGGATTGCTGGATCAAACAGTAAGTCTACATTTAGCTCTTTGAGGAATCTCCATAATGTTTTCCACAGATGTTGTACTAATTGGTAGTTCTACCAACAGTGTATAAGTGTTCCTTTCTCTCTGCATCCACACCAGCATCTACTGTTTCTTGACTTTTTAGTAATGGCCATTCTGACAGGGGTAAGGTGTTATCTGTTTGTGGTTTTGATTTGAATTTTCCTGATGATTAGTGATGTTGAGCAATTTTGTATGTTTGTTGGCCATTTGTCTATCTTCTTTTAAGAAACTTTTGTTCATGGCTTTTGCCCACTTTTTAATGGGATTGGTTGTTCTTTTCTTGATGATTTGTTTGAGTTCTTTGTAGATCATAGATATTAGCCCTTTATCATATATATAATTTATGAACATTTTATCCCACTCTGTAGGTTGTCTGTTTACTCTGTTGCTTATATCCTTTGCTGTGTAGAAGCTTTTTAATTTAATTAAGTCCCATTCATTTACTTTTGTTATTGTTGCATTTGCCTTTGGGGTCTTAATCATCAATTCTTTGCTTGATCAATGTCTAGAAGAGGTTTTCCTATGTTTTCTTCTAGAATTTTTATGGTTTCATGACTTAAATTTAAGTCTTTTATCCATCTTGAATTAATTTACATATATAGTGAGAGATACGGGTCCTGTTTCAATTTTCTGCATGTGGCTGTCCAGTTTTCCAGCACCATTTATTGGATATGGCTTCCTTTCCCTGGTGTATGTTGTTGTCAGCTTTGTCAAAGATCGGTTGGTTGTAGGTAGATGGTTTTATTTCTGGGTTCTCTATTCTGTTCCATCGGTCTATGTCTCTACTTTATACCAGCACCATGCTGTTTTGGTTGCTATTGCCTTATGGTATAATTTTAAGTGGGTTATTGTGATGCCTTCAGATTTGTTCATTTTGCTTAAGATTGCTTTGGCTATTCAGGCTCTTTTTGGCTCCAAATGACACTTAGAATTATTTTTTCTAGATCTGTGAAATATGAGGTTGGTGTTTTGATGGGGATTGAGTTGAATCTTTAAATCACTTTGGGCAGTATGGACATTTTAGAGATGTTGATTCTACTAATCCATGAGCATGGGATGTTTTTCCATTTGTTTGCATCATCTCTGATTTCTTTCATCAGTGTTTTGTAGTTCTCCTTGTAGAGATCTTTCACCTCCTTGGTTAAGTATATTCCTAGGTATTCTATTTTCTTTGTAGCTGTTGTAAATGGAATTGAGTCCAGCTTGACTATTATTAGTATATAGAAAAGCTACTAATTTGTGTACATTGATTTTGTAATCTGAGACTTTGCTGAATTTATTTATCAATTATTGGAGTCTTCTGGTGGAGTCTTTAGGGTTTTCTAAATATAACATCATATCATCAGGGAAGAGGGATAGTTTGACCTCCCCTTTCCTGATTTGTATACCCTTTATTTCTTTCTCTTGCCTGATTGCTACCTTGGGGATTAACTGATCATCTTATTTCCCTTTGATTCTGATTATGTGATGCTTTCCTGACTAGATTTTTCACTTATTAACTGAATAGTAGTCTGATTGTTATATCACTTTATCTTTAACACACTACTTCATAGGGAAGATTTTTAAAAGAATAAATAATATTAGGTATTAAATAAGATTCTAATTGTGAACTTTGCCTTGTACATATAACATTGTGTGTTTACTATGGAATTGACATTTTATCTGTTGATATTTTTACTTTTCTTCTTGTATTTGATTATTCCCTCAATTAGATAGTGAAATACCATGTGTATTCAGCTAAGTTGTACATTGCAAGAACTTGGATAACTACTCTGTGTTGTACTCTAATTTACAATATTGGAAATCCAGTTATTAATCAGGTAACAGCAACAGGATATTTTGAGACTCTCAAAAGAAAAGTCAAAAGGACACTATGATTAAGGTGAAGTGTTCCCAAAGAAGTTTAAAAGTCGGTGTATTTAAAATCCTATGATCACAAAGCAAGAAAGTGCTCAAAAACAACATCTAAAAAAAACTTGTAGGCGTGTCAAAAGGACACACAAGACAGACTGAAGGGGTTCCCACTAGCCAAATCTAGGACCAGACTCTCTGCTGGAGGATAAACAACACAAAATAAAGATTTTGCAAAGAACTTGTCAGATACCTGACAAATTTGGAAGGTGGAAGGCATATTAGATTAAAGTATTATATTAAGGGTAAATCCTCTGAATCTTTGCTGTGGTTACATAAAAGAATGAGAATACCTCATTCATTGGAAATACATATTAAAATATTAAAGGATCAAAGAGTATGATGTATCCAACCTACTCTCAAGGAGCTCTGAAGAAACAAAAACAAATTCTGGCAAAGGTATAAAAATTGGTGGATCTGGCTAAAGATTATTTGGAGGTTCTTTATACTGTTTTCCAATTTTTCTAAAAGTATAAAACTATTTCAAAATAAAAACAAAATAAAAATTAGGAAAAAAATTGCCATATCTCTTTTTTCCCTGTTATGAAAAGCAAGTAACAGAATTCTCACTGATGGAGCTAAGTTCACAGTTTGCTGAGTCAACCTGTGAGTTTCATCAACATAACACATCTATCCGCCCGTGCACAGGAGAGAAGCAGGCAAGCTGGCAACTGCTGTGGGCGGAACTGAGGCTTCTTTACGCTTTATGTACCGAAAGTGATGTTGTGCTGCTGTAGACACAACCTCTATTTAGTTCTTGCATGATGAGTGAAATTGATCAAGAAGCCTTTAGCTTTTAGGTGAAGTGAAGTTAAATAAAATAGTGTAGAGCCCCAGTATACAAAATGTGTGTCAGTGAATGGGTGTATGTGTGTAATGCTCTTTCTATATCATTCTTGGCTTACCCATGATAAATGTATATCTAACCTGGTTAGATGTCACTTAACCTGGTTAACAACCAGTCATTACCTGATGGCAGCTGACCAGGGAAGAAGACAGCATAATAAAAGGAACTTAAACAGCTTTTCTAGGACTCCTGGGCAAATGCCAACCCTTCAGCTGTCACTGATATGTCACAGTGATTTCTCCAAATCAAGCATTTTCTTATAACCATTAACCCCAACTTTATGTTTCTAGCCCAGGTCAGTGTACTTGCAACAGGATGTTTCAGGGTTTGGGCAGAAGCCCTAAACTCCAAGCATCATAAAAGAACAACTGTGGCCAAAACATTCATATCCTAACAGCAATGGTAGAGATTGTAAAATTTTTGTTCCAGCCTATCACCCACTTTGTAGATTAAAGGTTGAAATGGAAGACACCAGACAGTGATAAAATTGTTAGAGTGTCATAGTGTTTCTCTCCCTTTCATTTGTGTGTGTGGGGGTTCTGGTCCCCTCATATAAAATTGGAAGGGGCTCTCAGAGCATCTTAGGAGGGCTTGGCATATGCCCCTGGACTGTAAGACACATGACAACTGATACTTGACTCATACCTAAAAAGTCTAAAGGCAAGTGGCCAGGACTGCAGCTACAACCTGAATTCTTGAAAATCAAAGCAAAGTGGCTGTGTGGGAACCAGTCATAATTTCAGTGACAGGAAATGTTTGAATTTTGGAGGAACCAAGTAATACCCTTCAGATGGGGGCTGGCTTGGAGTTTGCTTAAAAGGGACCCCACTCAAGAGAGTGCTTGGTGGAGGACAGAGACCCCAACAGAAGGATGAGCCTCAGGAAGCCCAGTGGCTGCAGGCTAAGTGTTAAGCCACCAGTAAGAGAGGCATGTGGCACAGTAATTGTAGCTGGAGGAGCCCAGCTGAGAATATTCACCAAAGCCAGCACACAGGCAGCTAAAGGGCACATCCACCATACTTGCTGGGCGCCAGTGCCACGTCATACCTACTGGCTGTGTAAGATGCTGTCATTCCCCACAAACTATTGCACATCCTGAGCCTCATCCTGGGAGGTCAAAGGTGGAAACCAGAAAGTGAGGAAGGAGCGGACTGTGAAGAAAGAACTGGCCAGACGCCCTTCCCCCTTTCCGGACTCCCGAGCCTGAAGCCGGCCAGATCTGCGACAGGGAGAAGTTAAATCAGATTAGAACTTGGGATTTTGATTGCATACTAGTGAAAACTCTCTAAAAGCTGAAATGGGACCGTACTTGTGACTAAAAGAGACTGGGAAAGCTACAAGGCCTCCCCGAATTTCTTCCCAGGAGCCGTGAGAAATGGGTCTACTGCGTGAATTAATGGGGAGCAGTGAGAAGAGTTGGTTTCTGCCCACGCACTTTGTGATCCAGCATGTTCAGTAAAGTGATTTAATACTTAATATCGTCATTTGGAGAATCCCACAGAAAATTCACATCAGGAGTCCCGGGACTGAGCTCTTCTTTATCTAAACTTGTCCTCCTCCTATAATCCCTACCCTGGTGAGCAGGACCCACGCCGCAAGCCAGACGCAGTGACGTGAGGCTACTCAACGCCCACCAGCATTTCAGGCTCCAGGTTCGTGAATCTGATGCGAGTCATCTTGCGTGGCACTGCAAGACCATTGTTCTGGTAAAAGAAATGAGTTCATACAAATTCTTTTTAATATGTCACCTATGTTTAGCATAGAACATGGTGCCCTTCGTGCCAAGCTCCTACTCACCTGTCCCATGTAAACTCCTCTCCTGCTACCATAGGCACCGTTTACTCCAGCCCCTCTCAACTGCTGCAGGATCCCCGAAATAGATCATGTTGCCTTACTCTGAGGCATCATATATTCTGTTGGTTCTACCTAAAATGGTCTTTCTCGCCTTCAAATTATATCTTATTCTACAAAACTCAGTTGAAGCATCACTGTTTCCTGGCACTGCATCCTGGCTTGTGTGGTCCGTGTCAGTCCCCCCATCAAAATCTGCAGTTTGCTGTGTTGTAGCCCTTATCATGCTCTGCCAGGAGAAATGACTTACTTATTCTCTCTCCTTACTATACTTCATGCTTCTGCATGTCTTATTTGAGGTTGCATTTCAGCACAATACCTGATACCAATTATGTTTATTAATTGTTTGTTGAGTAGATAAATGAAGGAATAATGGGTGAATGGCTTTTTTAATGCAGTACGTTATTATTATTACTATTATTTATGGCAGTAGCTTCTGTTCAATAATGCTTTGTAGTTTGCAAAGTGTTCCATGTGCATTATCCCTGCAGTCCCCAATCCCTGGGCCATGGACTGGTACTGGTCTATGGCCTGTTAGGAACTGGGCTGCATGGCAGGAGCTGAGTGGCGGGTGACTGAGCCAAGCTTCATCTGTGTTTACAGCCACTCCCCATTCCTGGCATCACCACACAAGCTCCACCTCCTGTCAGACCAGCGGCAGCGCTAGATTCTCATAGGAGTGCGAACCGTACTGTAAACTGTGCATATGAGGGATCTAGGTTGTGGCTCCTTATGAGAATCTAACGCCTGATGATCTGAGGTGGAGCTGAGGAGGTGATGCTAGCGCTGGGGAGTGGCTGCAAATACAGGTTATCATTAGCAGAGAGGTTTGACTGCACAATAAATGAAATGTGCTTGAATCATCCTGAAACCATCCCCCCACATCCCCACCCCGGTCCATGGAAAAATTGTCTTCCATGAAACCGGTTTCTGGTGCCAAAAAAGTTGGGGATTGCTGTGTTATCCTGTGTTTCTTAGTTTACCCTGTACAAAAGAAGAATCCAAAGTTCAGAGAAATTAAAGAACTTGTACAAGATACAAAGCAGTATTTCTTTTTTCCTTTGTAATAATCACAACTTTACAAAGAGTTGGAATTGCAGTACAGAAACATTTTTTTTCCCCAAAACTACTTGAAAGTCAGTGGCCAACCCACTGCCCTATCAACTCTGAACACTTTATTGTTCTAACAAGGATAATTCAAAGCAAAATGCAACCGTCAAAATCAGGAATTAATATTGATACATTACTGCCTTATAATCCTCAGAGCCCATACAAGTTCTGCAGCTGTACCAAGGACGTCTTTTAAATCAAAGGATCAAAAGTGAGCTTTGGCAGCTGGTTGCCTCAGCTCTTCAGACTTTCTCAGTATGGAAGAGTTCCTCAGTCTCCCCTTGAACATCATGGTCTTGATGGCTTTGGATATTGCAGAACAATTATTATGTAGAGTATCCTTCAATTTGGATTTGTCTGGTGCTTACGTGATTTGATTCGGGTTATGGGGTCTCTGGCAGGAGTTTCACAGAAGCAGCACCATGCTCTCCTCATTCCATCTTCAAGTGGTGCAGGTTGTTGATTTGTCCGCACTGATGATGTTCACTTTCATCATGCGTTAAGGTGCAGTGAAAATTAAGGAGCTTCCACTGCAGAGCTATTTTTTCTCTTTCATAATTAATATGTATTTTGTGGGGATACACTTTGAAAATATGTAAATATCCTCTTCCTCATCATGCTTTCAAATTATTAACTTATCTACACAAACTCAGAGTTTCCTTTTCTAATCTATTACTCTCATTAATTATTTGATGTTCCAGTTATCCTTACATTGACCAATTCACCCTCTTCAAACTGGCTTCTGAGTTCTTTTGTCATTTCCATCATACTTGGGTCACTTCCTTGTCTTCTGGTAAGACAAGATTTTCCAGACTCACATTTTTTTTTCTTCCAGCTCTGAAGCTTTTTCCAAAGAGCCTTTGTTTTCTTTAGTGGAAAATGGGCACTAGGTCTGCTCATGCCTACCAGGGTGTCATTCACTCAGTCTCTCTCAGTAGGCAGAGCTGGGGGAACACCACACACTTTACATTTATTTCTGTATCTATCCAAACACTTTGGAAACCACAAGCTCACACCAATATATCCAACTCCAGCCCAACATCACAAGAGGTTTATTCTCATCTCCTTTTTCATTTTTTATAACTTTCTTCTGTGACAATAAGCAGACCTTGTTTGAATCATCCTTAAAATATTTACTTTTATGATCACTTCCCCTGTTTATAACCAACTTCCTGTCTCCACTGCCACCTGCTTCTTTAGACAAACGCCCTCCTCGACCTCCTGGCCAGCCACCCTTGGAGTACCATTTCTTCCCCCTGCTGGGGCGCTGACACTCCATGACAAACAGGGCCCTCCCACGGGTGCCCCACCCCCTCTCTGGCCACCATGGCTGCCCCCTCTCTGCTGTGGGAACAGGTGGTTGCCCTACTTTAGCCCACGTGGTGGAATCAGGTTTTAGTTGTTCAACACATGAAGGGTAGGGAAGAGGAGGAGGAAGAGGAAGAGCAAGACCTACTGAGCAGTTTTAAGTAGTAGGACAAATAAATACAGGGCTTTCAATTCTAATTTGACTGCCCTGCAAACAACTCCTTGGCATTTCTACCGTTGTAATAGCTAAAAGACCTCAGCTGGCTTAATCTAGTGAAGCATGAAATAGCCACATATCCTAATGGGTTCAGTGGCTAATTTCAGGGGCAACAAGATACTACTTAGTTTTTTCTTAAAAGGAGTGTTCAAATTGAAGAGGCTCAAAGCATTAGTTATTTATGTTATTTTCAAGTTTTTCATGATGAGTAATGCTTCAGCAAACATTCTTGTAAGAAATATATGATAATTTTCTTAGGATAAATTCCTAGAATTGAAATAAATTTCTCATTCAAAGAGTAAATAATTCTAAAGCTATATATTTATGTGTATGAATATGCATACGTATATACACATATATGTATACATGTACACACACATATATAACTGTCTTAAAAATAAATAAATTTTTTACTATAGGTAAAATATATAGAAAAGCAAAGCAAAACAAGAACCATATCATGATACCTATATATCTATATGTTTACATATCATACTTAAATATATTTACTCAGAACACCTAGAACTGTCCCTAACACAGTGTAGAAACCCAAAAATTTATTGAACAAATAGTGCTTTCATACACAGCACCATATATATAAGATATATATAATATATATAAATTATATATAATTATAAATATATATTTATATATTATAATTATAAATTATATATATATAAATTAGATATGTATTATATATATAAAATATATATTATATATAGTAGCTATTTGAATGTTTTCTTCATGTAATTGGCTATAGACAATTGTTGCTCATTTTCTTTTATTGATTTAAAAGAAATTTAGATTTATTAAAAGTTTAATTTACTGTCTCTTATATATGATGCAAATATATATTGTTTTGCTTCTTAATGGTTTCCTTTGCAATGAGAGACATAGAAAAATAAATTAAAAATTTTAAGTGTAAAAGTCTATTTACCTTGGGCAGTTTTTAAATGGTCTTTTCCCTCCCAAATAGTACATAAACATCAACATATATTTTTTCCAAATTATTTTACAATTATTTTGGTGTAAAGATGATACAAGTATATAATTTTCCCTTCAAATTGCCAGCTAGTTTTTACTACTCTGTTTACAATTCATCATTTCTCTATTGATTTGAAATGATCTTTTATTATATACTACATTATTAAAATACCCAAAGCTGTTTCTGAATATCTTCTCTGTTCCAATAATCCAATGTCTTATCTAGTCCAGGATTTAATTACTGCATCTATGTAATATATATTGGTATTTTATAGGGTATGCATCTTATTTATTTTTTCTTCTCTCATGTGTATTGTGTCAGAAGAACTTTAGAATCTTATTTTCAGAAAAGAATCACACTTGTAATTTTATTGGAATTGTGGGAAATATATGTTTTATTGAGGCATACATAGGTATCTTTTATTTTTAATATTCTTTTCATGCCTCTAATAAATTTTCAGATTAGAAAATATATGTTGTCAATCACACAATATTATTATAGGTAGATATTTGTATGTTAATATTGTTTCTAGTTAATGTATATTTTTCTATTTTAACTTAGCCTCTTGTGAACATGCTTATTGTTGGTATAGAGAAAAACTATCAATTATATATATATACATTTTTGGCTAGTCCCCTTACTGAACTCAGTCATTATTTTAAGTATGTTTAATTTTATTCTTTGGGTTTTATACATAGCAACTATTTCTATATATAATGTGACTTTATCTCTTCCTTTCAAATACTATATAGTGCAATGATGAACGCTAGTAGTCTGCTTACTATTCATCCCCCTCCACCCTTAGCCCCACAGTTTTGTAGTAATACAACACTGACTTTTGTTAGGGATGTTAAGTGGAAAACATACAATTTCTGCAATTGAAAGACACAGTTCTGGAAATTGAAACATATAGGCAAGTTCTAGACACCCCTTTGGCTTTCTTGGCTATGAGGACTTGAACAAGTTATAACTGTCTGAGGAGACCCCAGGGACACCAGGTGACAAGAGGGGAGCCACAGAAAACCTGAACTTATGGAAAGGATTTCTCTTGGGAAAACCAAAGGGCATTTAATGAGATAAGATGCTGTCAGTTCCAACAATGCAACATTTGACATGTTGCTATGTGTTTTCTACCTCTTGATGGAGTCTTGAGGGGCAGGGGTGAAGGGTGTTTGAATACTATGAAAACAACCTTTATGAACTAGAGATGTTCAATAATGCAACTGTTTGCTGTCTAAACTAGAAAAATTCCCATATATTGGCAGAACTCAAACTGAAGATTTGGAGAAAATGCCACGCCGTAGTTTCCTACATTAGTGAGTAAAACGAATGCCTTCTGAGCCAAAAGCTATGGTCCCGTTCCTTAAATATATAAGTTTCAAAATATCATTGCACTAATTTTATAAATGACAAAAATACAAAAATTATGTATGTAAGGACTTAAACAGAATTTTCAACCTACACAACTACAAAAAAAAAATGGGAGATTTGGTCCATTAATAGACTGATCATACTACTTGATGCTCAAAATGAACCAAGTAAATGGCCTAAGACTGAAATGTGTGCTTGGATTTTTGTTATTATTCTAACTTAAAACTGGGCTCAGTCAAGGTGAATAACTATTATATTTCTCTTACAAAAATAAAAATCTTGAATACTCTGTATCAGGATCTCTCAACATCTGCCACTGGATGATAGAGCTTGTTCCTAGAATCATGTTCCCCTTTCTGCCTTATTCAACCACCCCTTCCCTGACTCACGAATTGTGTAGCTTCTCAAAACAAAGAAATGTATACATCTGACTTATCAGCAAGACTCAGATGTTTCTTTTTTGTTTTAATTGAAAGTAGGAAAGATATATGAAATTTAAGAATACAATAAGAGGATCAGAGCTAGTACATAACAGTACCAACAGATACTGGTAAGAATTTAGAAAAGCTAAGAATATAAGCATCCTGGAACAAAACTAATAAGCGTTTATCTCAACCAGGCTGTTTTGTGATTGGAAATAGGATATTGCCCAACTTGAACTTCTGCCATTGGTAGAGAAGACTGGAATAGTTTGAGATAGAATTACATTGGCTCAGGTCTAAATTTCCACAGAATAAATTGTCTGTGAATGGATTCAGTTCTCATTCTCGTTCTGAAGCTTTGATGAACTGCACTGATTTATCAATATATGAGCTACTTGTTCTATTTGACTTTCAGGTATATCACAAGTTTCTCTATATTGCTTGGAAATGCTAGCTGCTCTACATTTTTCATTTTGGCAAGTTTCTGCATTTTTTTTTACCTAGTGCCTTTTATTTTGTAAGCATGACTGTGTATTATTATAGATCTAGTTACTTATTAATTTCAGTCTTTCTGATATTTGAATCACAGCCCTAGAAAAAGGTATCTTTCAGAGTAGACCAGCTCCTGGCTGAAATTTCTATTACAACTGAATAAGATTAAGCCCACATTGAATTTGTATTTAGATAATCTTGTCACTTTTCATTACCTAATTCTAAACAGTTATGAGTAAGTGAAAGCCCCCACTGTCCTTCTCAGATTATGCCAATGTCAGGAAAATAAACACGTGACTACACCAAATTGTGCCATTACCACATTGCCTTCAGCAGTTAACAGATTCTATTTAAACAAGATTGATACGGTATTCTCAGATTTTCCATGGAATCAAAAATTACCACTGAGATTTCTTTGTTGTCAGATCATTTGGAATCCATTCCCTTAATTAATCTGAACTTTGAAAATTTGAAATTTCCATTCTCTTCAATGAAACTGCTCTTCTTAACTGCACAGCACAGATGCTCATACTCAACACAGCAGCCTCTAGGAACACAGGCAGTGGTATAATGACATGTAGGCTGTAAACAAGAGGATAAAGCTTGTGTTGTAGTCATGGCAATTACAATGAAGCATAGCCATCTTCAATAAGCTCTGTAGTTATGCTTTAAAAAATCCCCTTTTCAGAAGCATATGCATTAGATATCATAATCACTACAAATTATTTATTAGCTCTGAATATTGAGAATGGTTATATCATATCCAAAAACTATTTTTTAATAAAGCAGTAGTTTATCAACATGCTAGATCAGGAGTCAGCAAACCACAGCCCACGATGCCTGTTTTGTACAGCCCATGAGCTATGAATGGTTTTTACATTTTTAAATGGTTAAAAGAAAACCAAAAGAAGAATAATGTTTCATGATACATGAAAATTATATGAAATTCAAGTTTCATAGGCCGTAATTAAAGCTTTGTTGGCACAAAAGCATGCTCATTTGTTCACATATTGTCTGGGGCTGCTTTCAGGCCACAAAGGCAGAGGTTTCCAACCAAGTAACTGATCAGTCTAGATACAGAATAAACTCTCCGAGGTTGTTCCCATCCAAGTATTGCTGAAAGGCATTTCTGATCATCATTGTTCCTGTCTTCATGATGAGCTGAGCTTCAGGCCCATTTCAGCTGATGGCTAATTATTTAATAATTACAGGGGTCCCTTTGTGTTCTGAAACTCAGAAAATGTTACCAGGTGCTGCCACTCCAGTGACTCACGCATCCTCAGAGAAAACCATATTAGCATGGGAGGAGTCAATATTGGCTGCTATCTTCAGAAGCTATCTTTAAGCTGTTTTTTCTCATAACCAAATCACTTTGTTATGATTTAGACAAATAGTATATAAGATCAAAACCCATATTTACATCTTTGTTTTAGGAAGTAGTTACTTCTGACTCACCAGTCTTTTCTCAGAGTTACAGGTAGATCCATCACAAACATACCTCTGCACAGTGGTTTAGAATACTCCTGGTCCGGTGTTGATCCCCCTGATGCATTTCACTAGTCATAGGCTCATTCTCCAACTCACCTGAAATGGCAGGCTGGTTTTCAGGGGCAGGGGTTGAGCTGAGATAGGCACATGCCAGGGCTGTGCCACACCAGCCCCAAGGAGCTGCTGCTGGAGTCTCTGTCTGAAGTGTAGATGCCAAGAGCAGGACACACAGTAACTCATGGAAAATGCACAAAATTGGCACACTCCAATTCCTTTTCTTTCTGTTATTATCTATTTGTTGTCACTGTCAGTGTTCCTATGTAGATAGATTCCATGTCTTTTTATAATTTTCTAAACTTCAGATCAGAGACAAAAGAGTAATGAATCATCCCAGAGATAATATGACCCCCACACTGACTACCCAGGGTAAAGAGGCACTCAGTGGCATCCACACAGCCTCTGTTCAATTATCCGTGGTCAATGGTTAATGACCTGACAAGGAAGTCCACTCCAGTTTGGGTAAATGTAATTATTAGACATTCCCCCAACACACACTTTTTTGCAATCTTGTAGGTTTCTTCTTCTGGCCCCTGAAACAACCCATAATTAAGTATAATCCTTTGTGCACAGCATGACCTACTATCATATATAAAGCAATTGTTATGTTTTTCTCAGCTTTCACTTCCCAGTTCTTCAGCTCTTCCTAGTAAAGCCCCATTTCCAATCCCCTCAGAAGCTGGATTACTTTCCTGTGGACACATTGCAGCCTGTCAGATTTATTCCAGGTAGTTCAGATCAGAAGTCCCTCCTCCAGTAATTATGCTGGGGCTCCTTAGATATCTCATTCAGTATTTTGCTTAATTACATACCTTCTCAGCACCTGTTTTCTTAACAAAATACTAAAATAAACACAAAGATGAATAAAGGTAGTGCGTTTCATTGGCACAGAAGTTTTCTCATAAACCCTGTTAATTTAAAGAGATATCTATAAGGACTTTGAACTCACTCTTTTACTATTTCACAAAAACATGGCACAAAGTAACATTCAAGGTCAAACCAAGATTCTTGTTTTCAAAATACTTAATTAACGTGTGGTGCGTTTTATGTAAGATAGATTTGAGGGAATAAAACTAGTTCACAATTCCTTAGTATTGAAGAGCAGAAGACTGGCAAATTCAGTGGAATTATGGTGTCATGATTTCAGGATAACTTACTGTTGAAGGCCCACAGGGATTAACACTACACTGAATTTATCACGCATCTTTTATTTTTGGCTTGGAAAATGAGGATAAACAGAAATTCCTTTGTTATTTCTGAACCAATCCCAATTTGGAAAGTGTTGTAAGCACCACCAAGGAAAGGAAGCTAATATTTAAAATGGAACAAGAGAAGTTAAAAATACACATGGGAAATAAAAATGTAATGTTTAGCCTGGATAATTTGAGTTAATAGATCTAGAGACCAGCAATCCCAATGACAGTTAGTCAGCAGGGGAGCTGTGTAGAAAGCCAGAGTGTTAGTGCTGGAAAAGACCTTTTAGATTACAAAACAGACACAGTTTGCAACGGGAGATAGGCAAACGCAGTGTGACCTTATCTGTAACCATGGAATCATCATACCCTGAGGTATAATCCTTCTGTCTGTCACACCAATGAAGCTGGAGGATTCTCAGTAGATAGAATGAACTCTGTGGCATTCAGTGTACCTCCGTGACATAAAGATATGATAAAATTTGAGGGGATATAGGAAAGTGAATATCAGAGGAAGCAAAGAATTTTCTTAGGATATTTTAAACTAAAAGGAGTCTGCATGAATACTCTAGCCTGATACTTTGTATGTGTTGAAAAAATAATGAAGTTTTTTTTCAGGGTATGTTTTTCCAACAGCATAATATTATGTGAATCATTTAATTGCATGCAAATGATAGAGACATGGGTGACTTCCATCCCTTTCTCTGGATTTGATGTTTTCACTTGAAACTATTGGAAAGATGTAAACAGGAAGGGGGAAAAGGGTTGATTCAAAGATCAGAAGGCAGAATCAGAGTTTGAAATTCAGAAATGATGTCATATTGAGAATGTAAGTTTCAAGATAAGTGGTTTAACCATCCCGCCTTACGTCAGTTATTTAGCAACCTATTCTCGTTTCCTTTAACGTCAATAGGAGCACAGTGCAAGAGAGATGGCCCTAATGGCCAGCAAGGCCAATATTAGAAATTCCCTGCCCAACGGTAACGGTAACAATAATGTCCTTTCAAATTTTAATAACACCTGTCACCCGGGGGACTCATAGCCCTCCTCGAATTTCATTATATGCAACATTTCCATTATGTTAGTCGTCTGTTTTGTTATCCTCTGCCTGGGAAGAATCCTATTAAGGGTGTGCAAATTGGCTAAAATTATGATTCAAGTTGGTTAATGTATTTTTTAAAGTTTTGTGTAATAATTGGACTCACAATTCCCTACACATTGGTTTATAGTGTGTCTAATTACTATATTAATTTTGACTGAACTGCACCTTGACCTTTTATTTAGAGAAGGTGAACACTCAATGTGCTTTACCCTTCAAACATAAACAAAATGTAGTGTCTGCTTAATCTTTTCTCTTGGAATTGAGGGCCGAAGGAAATGGGAGAGCCCAGATTACGCACATAGGAAGGTTTAATGGGACAGTAGGTCTGTGGATTCATTGAACAAAAATATTACTACCATGTTTCCCTGTCACCACCTCTTCCCTGCCTCCTCCTTACTCCAAAGATCCCAGGGTTTATTTTATGTTCAGGAGAGCCCGTAATTGGATTAATGACAAAATGAATATTTATCTATATGCCACTGATAGGATAAATTTTAAATACTCACTGCCTTAAATATTAATGTTTGTGTATATCATTTACCTAGGAAGTATTTAACCAACTGGTCAAATCAGTCATTTTGTTAAAAGTGTAAAAAATGTCCTCCAGTCTTTGAATGATTGATTTTGTCACTTTTACACATGCAACTTGGTGACAATGTTGATGACAGAGACGTTGGCAGTCTAGACTGGATTTCCCTAACAATTCAACAATAACAGCAGCAACAACAGTAACAATAATAGCTAACACTTACGTGGTGTTACCCTGTGCCAGGCTCTGCGATAATCGCTCTGCATATTTTAGTTTATGGGACTCCTATGAAGAAGGCCCTATCACCATCCCCATTTTAGAGGTGACTAGACAGAGGCCAAGGAGAGAGGCCTCAGGAGAAACCAACCCTGCCAACACATTGATCTTGGACTTCCAGCCTACAGAATTGTGAAAAAATAAATTTTTGTTGCTTAAGCCATGCAGTCTGTGGTACTTTGTGATAGTAGCCCTAGCACCTAACACAGATATTTCCACAGAGGTGAGGTAAAGAGGCTGAGTCCCTCATTACCAATGACTGGGCTGGGACTCCGGCTTCCTGTACAGGCCTCTGGCCATGTGAGCACTTTGCTCTTTAGAAATGGAAATTCACTGAGTATGTTTTCTTTTATTTTATGGTCTTGACTTTATATTAAACAGTTTTACCTCATAAATTTTTTAAAATGGAGTTGACTGAGTCAGCTAGGGACAAGCATAAAATCTTACTAACTGCTTTGTTCATAAGGAAATGAATAAGATTTAAAGTAAGCAGATTCTGTAGGGCTTCAGTTGTCTTTGAGGACAATAGAGGTGAAAAATTAGCCACTGTGTGCATTTTTTTTTTACATAATAAAGTACGTGTAACATTATTAACCTCACATCTTCCACTTTGCTTCTTAATGCTAACTGTCATTCTAACATAGATTTATAAAAAGCAATTTTATTTGGAACATTAAGGAGATGAGGTTATCAGAGATTAAATGACATGATGTCTGGTGTTTGCTTTTAATGTGGAGAAAATGATGAAATAAGATTGGAAAAATGTTAATAGTTCAAACTGGATGATGAATACATGGAATTTATTTTACTATTGCACATTATTTTGTATAAGTTTGAATTTTTTTCTATTGGAAAATAATTTTTAAGACACTCTAAAAATTGGGAGGGAGGGCAAGATGGTGGACTAGACACACTGGTCGCCAGATTGTCCCAAATAGAAGAGGGAGTTTCAGGTAAGAAAGCATAGCCCAGGTGAAATACTGAGGGAATGGAGGGCAGAAGCTAGCGAAATAATCCCCAGGATCGGATCCTGCAGAAAGGGTAGGTGGGAGTGTTTACTTTCCTCCCCTCACGCCTGTGGTGGTGCCAGCTCCCAACCTGTCGGAGAGCCCTCTGCCCTGACAAATCCAGATGCTGCTGCCACTGGCGAACTGAGAGCTTCTTGGGAACCGAACACTGGGCTGCAGGCCTGTGTAGGGTCACTTCCCCTCACCACAGACCCGAGCTGAGCCAGTAGGTACCATATTGCCTGGGAACACACCCGGGGCCTCTATCCATCCAGGCACATCACAGCTCCCCAGTCTCTCTGCCACTGGATCCCACATAAATATTCCTTAGCACCCACTTGGACTCTGATAACCACAAAGGAACCAGGAGACACAGGAGAGTAGCAGTGTTCCTGGAGATATGACCCATGGGGTGCCATGGGGACTGGGAAGTGCCACGGACGCTTTTTAGGACAGAGGAAGGTGAACTGTGCACTCTCCTGAACCAGAGAGCCCCTGGCTCATGATCTGAAGTTGTCTGCCCTGCTCTCAGTGGAGATGCTCCCCACCATTTGGGGCCATCTCTTCCTCCTCCCCTCCCCTGCCCACTGCCACAGACGCAGCCACGGCTGAAAGTCTGTTTCTGTTCAGGACTGGTGTGTCTCCCACAGGGGACCATTAATCAGGGGACTCAGGAGTGGCTGCCCCGCCTCTGACAGATTGCCTATCCTACCCCGGCTTCCACAGAGCTTGGGGCTCACTCTCATCCGCTGAAAAGGATCAAGGAGAACTTTGGTGCGGCCCAAGGATAAAGGGATAAAAGCTACCACCTCCTGTGAGGGAGGGCAGGGACAGCAGTCTTCTCCCTGAGCTGCAAGCTGCCTGTCTTTTCTGCGAGCAGCTTACCTTCCCTGGAGGCACCTCTCTGACACAACTACATCTCCCCTGCAGGAGCATTTCAGCCACAGCCCACACTCAGTCTGGGAGCCCTACACACAGTGGCATGAAATGTCTCTACCACCTCTGCTGCAGCTGGGCTGGGGTGGAAGCTAGGAATCTGGCTGCTTTTGTGCCCCCTAAGGACAGAGACTGCTGTCATTGCTGAGAGAGGGAGGCGTGAGTGTCTTGTGTGTCCCACAGCTGCCTGCCTCTGCCAGTCTCATCCAGAGCGGCCCACCCTCCTGTCTCAGGCTCACAATGCATCTGCCCTTGTCCTGCCTGAGTGTTCTTCTGGAGGAAGAGAGCACCCGCCCCTCACTATCACAGCCAATGCCTGAAGCCAGGAAGGCTTGAGAGCAAGTTTGCTAGCTTGATTTCAGTCTGGGCCCCCCAGGACTCAAGCATGCAGGGGCCTGGGAACTGAGGATCACCTAACCTAGTCCACCATCACTGGCACCTGAACACTCTGGCAGGGGTCTGAGGTCCAACTCACCCAAATTGCCAGCAACACCACAGTGAGTACCTGCCTGCATGAGCTAAAAGGCAGTGCACCTCTCCCTCTCTGCACTGAACAGCAGAGTTCCTGGCGGAGGAGAACAGGTGAACCACAAAGCTATCTGGTTTGAGCTGAGGGAAGAGGTTCCAGATAAGAAGGACCAGTGTAAGAACTCTGGCACTATGACAAAGCAGTCTGTTTCAACACCTCAGAAGGATGACACTAGCTCTCCAGCAATGGACTCCACCCAAAAAGGAATTATTGACATGTTGGATATGGAAATGAAAACATAGATATTGAGTTAGCAAAATGGGATCAATGAGAAAGTTGAAAACCAACACAAGGAAACAAAAAATAATTCAGAACATGAATGGAAATTCAGTAAAGAGATAGATAGTTTAAAAAAAATAACAGAACTGTTAATGAAAAAATCATTTAAAGAAGTATACAATACTGTGGAAAATTTTAACAACAGACTAGATCAAGCACAAGAAAGAATTTCAGAACTTGAAGACAAGGCTTGTGAACTAACCATTCTTCAAAAATGGAGAAAAAGGAATCAAGAGGATTGAACAAAATCTTTGAGAATTTTGGGGCTATGTAAGGTGACTGAACATAAGAATGATAGGTGTCCCTGAGGGAGAAGAAGAAAAAGCAAAAATCACAGAAAACCTACTTGAGGGAATAATGGAGGAAAACTTCCCTGGTCTTGCTAGAGATTTAGACACCCAGAGACAAGAATGTCATCACTCTCCTGGAAGATTCATTGCAAACAGGACATCTCCAAGGAACATAGTCATCAGACAGGCCAAAGTCAAAGTAAAGGAGAAAATCCTACAAGCTGTAAGATGAAAGTATCAAGTAACTTACAAAGGAAAACCCATCAGACTAACAGCAGACTCCTCAGAGGAAATGTTACAAGCCAGAATGGAATGCGGTCCTATCTTCAGTATTCTTAAACAGAATGACTGTCAGCCAATAATTTCGTATCCTGCAAAACTAAGTTTCATAAATGAAGGAGAAATAGAGTCTTTCCCAGACAAGCAAACACTAAGGGAATTTGTCACACTTGACCTGCCCTACAAGAAATTCTTTAAAGTGTTCTATACATTGAACAGAATAATGAATACCCACCAAGTGTAAAAACAGCTAAAAGTAAAAACTCACACCTCTTGTAAAATAGTAACACAAGGGAGAAAACAAGGCAACTAGGCAGCAGTCAATGATGACTGATAGAGTATCTCACATATCAACACTAACCTCAAATGTAAACGGTCCACATGACCCATGTAAAAGATATAGACTGGGGGAATGGATGAAAAAATAACAACTTGAACACATGCTGTCTCCAAGAAACCCATTTAACTCATAAAGATTCTTATAGACTCAAGGTAAAGGGGTGAAAAAAAATATTCCACACAAATGGAAACCAAAAGCAAGCAGGAGTAGCTATTATTCTATAAGATAAAATAGACTTTAAATCAACAAAAGTACCACTGTCATTATATGATGATAAAGGGATCCACTCAGCAAGAAGACACAACAATCATAAATATGTATGCACCTAACACAGTAGCTCCCAGAGTCATAAAACAAATTCTACTAGACTTAAAGGATGAAATAAACAACAACATCATAGTAGCAGGTGACTTAAAAATTCCACTGATAGAACTAGACAGATCATGCAGGCAGAAAATCAACAACAACAACAACAAAAAAAAACACTGGACTTAAGTGGGACTCTAGAATGAATGGATATAACAGACATATACAGAAAATTCTACCCCCAAATTGCACATTCTTCTCATCAGCACATGGAGCATTTTCCAAGATAGATCGTATGTTAGGCCACAAAACCAGTCTCCAGAAATTTAAAAAAATCAAAATCATACCATGTAGCTTCTCAGACCACAGTGGAATAAAAATAGAAATCAACTCCAAGAGGAACTCTCAAAGCTACAAAAATACATGGAAATTAAGCAATCTAATGCTGAACAATCCTTGGGTCAATGAGGAAGTCAAGATAGAAATAAAAAAACATTTCATATTGAACAAAAAAAGTTCCAGGATACAGCAAAAGCAGTGTGAAGAGGGAAGTTCATAGCACTAAATGCCTACATCAAAAAGACAGAAAGACCACAAATTAACAACCTAATGTCATACTTCAAGGAACCATGAAAAGAAGAACAAACTAAACCCAAAGTTAGCAGAAGAAAAGGAATCACAAAGATCAGAGCTGAACTAAACGAAATTGAAACAAAAAATAAATACAAAGGATCACAAAATGAAAAATTGGTTCTTTGAAAAGATATACAAAATTGATAGACCGCTAACTAGATTAACCAAGATTAGAAGAGAAAGGATTCAAGTAAGCTCAATCAGAAATGAAAGGGAGACATTACAACTGATACCACAGAACTAAAAAATATCATCCGAGACTACTAAAAAATCATCTACACACACAAACTAGAAAATCCAGAGGAAATGGATAAATTTTTGGAAATGCACAACCTCCCAACCTTGAATCAGGAAGAATTATAAATCCTGAACAGACCAATAACAAGTGGCAAGATTGAAAGAGTAATAATAAATCTCCCAATTGAAAAATCCCAAAACCAGATGGATTCACAGCCAAATTCTACCAGACCCACCAAGAATAACAGGCAGCTATCTTACTGAAACTGGGTCAAACTTAGAGGAGGAGGAACTCCTCCCTAACTCATTCTCTGAAGCCAGTATCACCCTAATACCAAACCAGGAAAGAACACAACAGAAAAAGAAAACTACAGACCAATATCCCTCATGAACATAGATGCAACAATCCTAAACAAAATGCTAGCAAACCTAATTAAACAGCACATCAAAAAGATAATCCATCATGATCAAGTGGGTTTCATCCCAGGGATGCAAGGATGGTTGAACATATGCAAATCAATAAATATGATTCACCACATAAAGAGTATTAAAAACAAAAACCATATAATCATCTCAATAGATGCAGAGAAAGCATTTGATAAAATCCAGCACCCTTTTATGATTAAAAGAACCTCAATAAACTAGGCATATTGGAACATACATCAAAATAATAAAAGCTATATATGTCAAACTGACAGCCAACATCATACGGAATGAAGAAAAGTTGAAAACATTCCCCATAAGAACTGGAATAAGACAAGGATGCCCACTGTCACCAATTCTATTCAACATAGTGTTGGAAGTCCTAGCCAGAGCAATCAGGCAAGAGAGAGAAATACAGGGCACCCAAATCGGAAAAGAGGAGGTCAAACTCTGTTTGCTGATGATATGATCTCGTATCTAGAAAACCTTAAAGACTCCACCAGAAGACTCCCAGAACTTGATAAATAAATTCAGTAAAGTCTCAGGTTACAAAATTAATGTACACAAGTCAGTACCATTTCTATACACTAATAACAGTCAAGCTGAGAATCAGGTCAAGAACTCAATACCATTTACAATAGCTACAAAGAAAATAAAACACCTGGAAATATACTTAACCAAGGAGGTGAAATATCTCTACAAAGAGAACTACAAAACACTGATGAGAGAAACCATAGATGACATAAATGAGTGGAAAAACATCTCATGTTCATGGATCGGAAGATCAATATTGTTAAATTGTCCATACTGCCCAAAGTTATTGACAGATGGAAAGGAATTCCCATCAAAATATCAATATAATTTTTCACAGAACTAGAAAAAACAATCCCATATTTTATATGGAACCAAAAAAGAGCCCAAATAGCCAAAGCAATCTTAAGCAAAAAGGACAAAGTTGGAGGCAACACATTATCTAACTTCAAATTATACTACAAGGCTACAGTCACCAAAACAGCTTGGCACTGGTATAAAAATAGACACATAGATCAATTGAACAGAATAGAGAACCCAGAAATAAAATCATCTGTCTACAACCAACTGATTTTCAACAAGGCAGGCAAAAACATACACTGAGGAAAGGATGCCCTATGCAATAAATGGTGCTGCAAAAATTGAATAGCCACATGCAGAAGCTTGAAACAAGATCCATGTCTGTGACCACTCACAAAAATTAATTCAAGATGTATGACAGACTTAAATCTAAGACATGAAACCATAAGAATTCTAGAAGAAAATGTTGGAAAAAATCTTCTAGATAATCAGCCTAGGCAAAGAATTTATGAAGAAGATCCCAAGGGCAATCACAGCAACAACAAAAATAAATAAATAAATGGGACTTAATTAAATGAAAAAGCTTCTGCATAGCCAAGGAAACAACAGAGAAAATAGACAAACTATGGAATGGGAGAAAATATTTGCATTTTACATATCCGATAAATGGCTAATAACCAGAATCTACAAAGAACTCTTCCGGTCTCAGCTTGCCTTGTTCATGTCTATGGCTGATCCAGGTTAGCCTCACCTGCGTGGATGCCATGCTTCTCCACCTGTCTCTTATTCTTCAGTGGTCTAGTCTAGACATGTGCTCATGGTGATGGCAGAAGTAGTGAACAAGACCCAACACATTGAGGTTTTTAAGCCTCTGCTTTGCATACTTTGCTAAACACCATCAGCCAAATCAAGTCACGTGACCAAACCAAGAGCGAGAATGGGAAGACCCTACAAAATTATATGGCAAAGGGCTAGAAATTGGACCACTGAAGCAATTAGACTGTCTACCACCCCACCCCAGGGGACAGCAGACTGGCCACCATCTTGGTTCTCTCATCAGCTCCCAGAGTGGAGAGGGGTTTTCATTCATGCTATCAATGAGTAAGATATTTTAAAATTTCACAATAAAGCAGATACAAGCCTAGGGACCTAAGGTGTTCATACTTTATTCAGTCAAGCCTGGGATGTATCATTTAAGCTGCTATGTCTCCCTTGGGAGTTCCGATAATCTGTTTTGTGCTGACCTCCCCTTTGCCACACAGCCCTCCCCCAACATTTAACTCAGGTGCACATAACAGCCAGAGGGCAAAGGCTTCTGCTGGGCAACTGGGGTAGTGCAGTGGGCAGAAGAGACCATGCCACAGCTTGTAGGGATCCCCATCACTAACTCATCCCATGGCATCTTCAGATCATGCAAGGCAGCGATAAGAAACAGATCCTTGCCAAGCTGGGAGAATTAGGACAACCACTTCTCTGTAACCAGAAAAAGTCCGCTGACCTGACAATACCACCCTAAATGGGCTTCCCAGAATGCAAAGAGCCTTTCATTATCTGCCTGCAGATACCACAATTAGCTCCAATGAAATAGGGAGTGACAGGGCTGAGCTAAGAATTCATTGGAATAGCAGGTGGGTCTTTTGTAACTTATAAAGAGGCTAAGCTGACTAATTATCTGTGAAGAGAGAGCAAAGGTAATTGTCTGCTCCCTCCTAGAATAAAGACCACATCCATCCCTGAAGGGAAATGAGCATTTCAAAGACAGTTACAAATATTCAGTAGGTATAATTCTCATCTAAGCAGCATTGCACATTTTGGGTTCCTGAAATAAATTTAGTTTATTTTAGAGAGTTAGCTATCCATTACAGACCATATATATATATATATATATATACGAATGAAAATTCAACCAAATGAACCACCATTCTTAAAAACACCTTTTAATATTTGGGTACATAAACTGAACTGAATTAATTAAAGGAAAACATAGCTCTTTTTAAAAAATAGATTAATGCAATCAGGGAAAAATCTATTGCCAATATATAACTCCCATAATAGATAGCAGAGTGACTAAGATCACACTATTTATCAGTTGTATACACTTTGACATCCTCAGGTGAGGGTCTACAAAATGGTGACATTAATTATACTTAAGAATACAGTTGTTGTGAGAATTAAATAAGTTAATGCATGCAAAGAGCTTAGCACAGTTCCTGAAACATTGCACTGGAAATCACTTGTCAACCTAAAGGAAGAAACTGAGGCAAAATTAATACAGAGTTTATTAGGGTCAAACTTGAGGACTGCAGCCGGGACATGCTTCCAAGTTGCCTCAGGGAGTGCTCTGAGTTGGGGCAGTTACAAGCAGATTTTTAAGGACAAAATGAGGAGGTATAGCGAGGCGGTCTTGACCTGTTCATGTAGAAATACTGTTGGTTAACAGGAATAAGCAAATGAATGATTGGCTAAAGGCTACAGTGCTACTCGGAATGGTCATTATCAGTCTATGATTAACTCAGTTCCCAGAGTTCTTTACATAAGCAGGAGGGGTCCAGGAATTTTGGGGGGTAACTTGGCCTCATGCCCACTCCCCTTTGGCCATTGTAATTTAGTTAACCTCTATTTGTCCGATTTTGTTCTCATACTGTTGTAACAAAGAACCTTCTATTAACTTCAGTGGTTCTGAGGTTGAAGCCCCAACCTTAAATAAGTTTAAATAAGATTCATTAAGGACCTACTCTGTGTAAAGAATTCTGCCAAACTCTGGAGGGGTAGAAAAATTGAAGCAATATTCTCCCTGCTTTTAAAGAACTTACAAGCCAATAGAAGTTGCTGTCACATACGTGAAGAAGATAGACTACAATGAGATAATAGAAGGAAACAAAAGCCACGGAACCAGACAGAATGAGATCACTGTGGCTACAGAGATGAGGGTGGGCGTCTGAGGAAAGGTAGGGCTTTGGGGTTCCTTGTAGGGAAAGGAGGGATTTTGAATAGTGACAAGGGGGAGAGAATTCCAAGTAGAAGAATAACTTGAGCATATTTAGGGAAGCTGGAAAAATCAAGATTAATTTGTGTCCATAACCCCACTAAAATGTCAGAGAAATGAGTTGTATGACATTATCATAACCCATATTACATAATTCACATATATTATAATTAAAGATTATGATTAAGAGTCAGAATACGTCTATGACTGTATATTGTCTTCATTAATATTGAGTACTCATCATGGTATATGAATCCAAATACCATTCATTTATTCATTTAAGTAACATTTACATTGCACCTACTGGGTGCCACACACTGCAGTAGGACTTGGAACACGAAGCAAGTAAGAGGCACACTTTGTTCTCAGGAAGTGTGAGCAGATGGAGGGGGAAAAGATGAGTTATCGGGTCATTACAATGCCATGAGGTGGTGGGATGCACACCCTGGCACTGGGAGCTCCCAGGAGGGCTAACGCACACAACGGAGGGGGAGTTAGGCGGGGAACAGAGTCTCTGGACTAAGTGACACATGGGCCCAGTCTTGTAGGATAACTAGGAAGTAGATAAGGCTAAGGAAGGAGGAGATTCATATTAGACAGAAGAATGTGCTCAGGTCTGGAGACAGAAGAACAAATTGGAGGTACTACAAGTTGTTCCCTGACCAAAGTGTAGGATGCGGATGTGGGCTGGTAAGATTTAAGGCTGAATAGATAAGCCAGGAACAGACAATTAAAAGCCTTATATGTTAGGCTAAGGAGCTAGAATTTTATCCTGAAGGAACAGGAAATGAATAGTTTTAGATAAGACAGAATAGAATTTGCAATTAGAAAGACTTTGGTGGCAGCATGGGACCTGACTGGCAGGATCAACCCTGAGGGTGAGACAGCAAGGACTTCAGACTGGAAATGATGGCTCGACCAGACGGGCAGGTTTCCGGAGGAGGGCAGGAGAGGATTCAATATGAATGGAGCCTGACTGTAGGGGGAGAAGTTACAGATGTCTCTCAGGTTTTTAAGTTGGAGATTGCATTATTCAGGGGAATGAACCAAAGGTATTTTGATAAGTTTAATAATGCAGTTGGCTCAATATAAGAAGATTTTGTTTTATTTGGCACTCATGCGAGTGGGCAGTTCTCCATCAAGCAGTGACTACGTCCTGCACCGTGACCATGTGAGAATTGTGTGAGACCAGGTGGAAGCCTAGGAACTGTGTCCAGGTCCTCACCCAGGGCTCCATCAGTGATCCCTGCAAGTGCAGGGAGGGTGGAGAATATGGCCTTCATTTGTATTCAGGAGAAAAACAAAACAATTTAACACATAGCACTGTGTGTGCCAGCTTGTCCTCTTTGGAGATTGGAAACACTGGAGGAGGAACAAGTTTGGGGAAATAAAACTGCAAGTTTTCAATATCTTCAGTATGAAGGAACTACAGAACATTACAAGATAAGCCTATGGATGGAGATGTGAAAAATTAAGAGCCAGAAGCTCATAAGATGTTTCTGCAGTAATATTATACATTTAGAAATGACCAACTTATATTTGGTAGAAGCAGCAAATGGGATGTATGAGCCAACACAGGGAGAGCACTCAAAGAGGATACCCTGGAGAAAATTAACGTCTAAGGGCAGGCTGGGAAATAGAAGCCCACAGAAAGGACTAAGAAGGAGGACCCAGAGACTGTAGTGTCCCAGAGGCCAGAAGCTGTGGTTAAACGGTTCAATGATTAGAGTCGGAGAATTTCCTCATAGTTAATGTTGCAGAGACATCGCAGAGTTGAAACTGAAAGCCCATTGGCTGTAGCGAGAGAGAGTCCGCGGCGAGAGCAGTTTCAGGGAAGGTAAAGGGACAGGCACAGCAGAGCAGGCAGGTTGCTCCACCTGCCTGCCACGTGGCGTGGGAAGCAGGAGGCTTGAACAGGGCATTCTCTTTTCTGTTCCTCTTTCTTTTTCTTTCTTTCTTTTTTTTTTTGGTGAAATAAAGGAAAGACCTTAGCACTTTTAAATATTGATGAAACAAATGTGGAGGGGAGATGCTGGAAAGCAGGACAGAAATGGGATGACGGGTGGACTGAGAACTTTGAAGACGTGGAAGAGAACAAGATCCTGAGGGAATGTGTCCCTTCAGTTGAGATAAAGGCCACCACCCTCTTCACATGGGGAGGTGCTGAATGGGGGCCAGGGTGGGTGCAGAGCCCCCCATTTCTGGGGCTAGGGGAGGGGAGAACCAAGACTACGGGAGTAAGATGCTCTTGCGAGGACTAGCTACGCAGATTTTCAAAGGTTTCATGCCTACTCTGCTTTTGCACAGGGTAGTGCAAAATTTAAAGAACAATCAGGAGTCCAAAATGACTTTCACCAACAACTTTTCCAAAGGCAGCAATAGATGTAAGAGGCAGGAAAGATGATTTTTAAAAATTAATCAAACAAGATATTTTTGAAATGTTTGTGGGTTGCAAACATTTGGTCAGTGCCCTGTTTATCATGCGTTTTTAACATTGTAAAGATGAGGATTGTGCCAAAGGTTATATACATTTAAAATTTTGGTAGATTATTTTTAAAAATTATTCTCTATAAGTTTTACAAATATTTATGCTCATAGCAATGGTGCCAGCAACAGTGGGATTGTGAACCTCTGTTTCTCCACAATTTGCTAAGATGGGGTTTAATTTATTACATTTTAAACTTCAGTTGATAGTGAAAAATCGTATCTCATTGTTACTTTTATTTTTATTTGCTTTACTATTAGTAAAGATAAGCATCTTCCTATATACTAATCAGAATTTTAATTTCTTTTTGTATGTATTATTTAATCATATGTCCTGCTAGTTCATATTGGGTTGATATATATATATATATTGTTAATTTGTAAGTGCTCTTTTCATTTTAAGAAAGTGTCATTTTCTCTCATTGGAGTTGCAAATCTTTATTTTTGTCTTTGACTCTATGCAAGTATACTTTTAAGATTCTCCCCAACATGTGCTGCATATTCCTTGTTAAGTTTATCAAGATTTTTTGAAAAAATTATTTATTTTAAAATTGACATATAAAATAGTATTTATTTATTAACAGATCAATGTATAAAGGAAATGTGGTATATATTCACAATGGAATACTATTCAGCCATGAAAAAGAAGGGGATCCTGTCATTTGTAGCAACATGGATGGAACTGGAGGATAGTTCTCACTCCCATGTGGGAGCCAAAAATTAGATGTCATGAAGGCAGAGAGTACACTGGTGGTTACTAGAGTCTTGGAAGGGAGTGTGGACAGGGGGGATAAAGAAAGGTTGCTTAATGGGTAAAAAAAGCAATAAGATCTAGTGTTTAATAGTTCAGTAGGGTGACTATAGTTAACAACAATTTATTGTACATTTCAAAATAGCTAGAAGAGAAGAATTCAAATGTTCCCAACATAAAATATTACCCTGATTTGCTCATTACACATTGTACACATATCACATTTACCCCAAAATATGTAAACTAGTATGTATCACTAAAAAACAAAAAAAGTACATATTTATCATTTATAGCATAATGTTTTGAAATATATATACATAGTGGAATGGGTAAATCTAGCTGATTAACGAATGCATTACCTCACATAGTTTTCACTTTTTTGTGGTGAGAACACTTAATATCCACTTTTAGCATTTTTCAGGAATACAATCTATTGTCATTAACTACTCATGTTGTGTAATAGATATCTTGAACGTATTCTTCCTATCTAACTGTGATTATGTATCATTTGACCAACATCTCCCCAATGCCCCCTCCTCTCCAACCATACCAGCCTCAGGTAAGCACCACTCTACTCTCTACTTTGTGAGATCAACTTTTTTGGATTCCACATATGAGCGAGAATATGGAATATTTGTCTTTCTATGCCTAGCTTATTTCGCTTAATATAATGTACTCCATGTTCATTTGTGTTGTCTCAAATGACAAGATCTCCTTCTTTTTCATAGTTGGATAGTTTTCCATTGTATCTATAGACCACATTTTCTTTATCCATTGATCCACTGATGGGCGCTTGGGTTGCTTCTACGTAGAGGCTACTGTGAATAGTGCTGCAATAAGTATAGGAGTACAGATATCTCTTTGAAATACTATCAAGATATTTTACCCTCCCTTTTTGGGGGTTGGGGGTATTATTATAAGTCTAATATTTTCTTTCAATTAAAGATAAAAACGGTAAGCAGAGTTTCTATTTGGGTGTATTAATGGAAGCAACCTCTTTCTGACTTGTATTTAATGTTTTTATTATATTTACTGTACTTGTATTTTTATTTGATTCTGTTGTATTTATGTATAGAATTATTTCACCTGCAAATGATAATTTTGTTACTTCCTTTCTAATTTTACAATTTTTTTTCCTTTCTTGTCTGTTTGCACCGGCTAGTACTCTGGAAGGCTTCCAAGTGCTGATGCCAGCAGTGGGTCTCCCCGCCTCGGTCTGGCATAGACAGAACCGGTCTTAGCATTTCTCCTCCAAGCACGATGCAGAGTTTGATTTCACCTGTGTTCTTTCAGTTGAGTAAGGAAGTATTTAACTGTTCCTATTTTATAAAAATGTTTTTTCTTTAATTAGGAATGGTGTTGAAATTTCAAATGTTAATTCTCCATCAAATGAAATGACAAGATAATATTTTCATTTTGATTTATATTCATATTCATAGTTTAGCTAATCTTTAACTGTGGTTACATTCCTGGAATAAATATCTTTTTGTGTGGGCTATTATTATTTTAATGTATGTTGGATTCTATTTTGTTTTGCAAAATATTCACAAGTTACTGTGTTTTCTTTTTGTGTGGTCATCAACTTCCAGTAGAAAATAATGGTCCCTCTCTGTCTTGTCTGTCTGTCTGTCTCTATTTTTCTTTCTCCTGCCTTTCAAATCCAGAAAATCCAGAGTGAGACCCTCTTGCTGGTGGACTCTAAAATTCTAAGTCATATTAGGAAGGGGATTCTGGGAAATGTAGCTCCCAGAGCTTCCCCTGCAAAGGAGGTAACACTTTAGAACATGGTGGCGACTCCACTGGAGTAGACAAGAGACAATCTATCACAGTTGCCAGAGAAGCAACTTTAGCTTTTCTTCTCTGATATGCTTCATGCCCCTTTTTAACTTCAAATAAATTGCTTTTTGTTTTATATCGTTAGTTCTTTCCTTATCTTCTCCTTTGTTTTATTTGGAGGTGCTTTTACTAAATTCCCAGGAAATGCCTTAGTTTAATTTAATTCATTCTTATTTAATGATGTAAATATTTAGTTCAATGTATTTGATCTGAGTACTGTCTTACCCACATCTTAAATTTCTGTTATATGGCCAAATATATTATCTTCCTTCCCTTCTACAAATGCTTCATGTCCTTCAAATTTCAGCAAAGTAAAACCAGTCGCTGTAAAAAAGTTGATGGTAAACATTTTTAGTCTATGCAAGTGGGAGTATGAGTTGGGGTGACCTTTAAATAAAGCTTGGCTGGATGTATAAGATGCATTTATAAATTTCATGTTTTTTAACTCAGTAATCAAGCCTCTAGTTTATCCTAAGGAGATCATTAGAGATACAAAAAAAGCTTTATGTAGAAGGACGTCAATCACAGTTCTATTTTCAAAATTTGGAAACAACAAAAATGTCAAACAATAGAACAGTCGCTAAATACAAGTTTTGGTACATTTATGTGATGGAATATTCTGCCGCCAGGTTTTTTACTCTAAAAATATTTATTAAACCACTAAAAGTTATTTTCTTAGAGAATATTTAAAGATGGGAAAATTCTTATGATATATTTTAAAGTGGAAAAAATTTTATCTAGTAGGAGTAGTATGTCCGCAATTTTGTAAAAGAATCATTTGCAAAAGATATGCCAAAATATTAAATATTTATAATGGTTATTTCTAGGTAGTAGAGATACAGGTAATTTATATTTTAATTTTTTCTCAAATTCTCCATATTATTCATGCATTGCTTTTATAATAGTAGAGAAAGAAATGATAAACATTTTCATGCAATGTGGGGTGTAAATAAACCCAGTTTAGAGAGCAACCTGGGCATCCAACTCATTGTATATAAACGTCTGAAAAGCAGCCTGCCTGGTGCTACTTTCTTTTTCAGAGCAAACAATTGTTAAAACTTCTGGATATCCAGCAGTGATCAAATATTTAACTTCCAAAATTAATCCTCAGCATGCACATTTAAATGTTAATTGAAATGAAGTATGCCAAATAAATAGAAGATTTCTGGAACCATGTTTTATAAGAAGATAAGTGCACATGCACATGTTTGGAGCAGGAAAGATGGAGCTACTGTTCTTCCTTTATTACTAGCAGGTCACATTTCTCTAAAATATTCATAGAAATTATTCGAGGACCAAATTATCCATAGGTAAGGTTAGAACTATGAGCCCAAGTTAGAGTTTTTAAATCCTTTATTGAAATTTAAAAACCCAGAAAAGTACTTAATGTTGAATCAGAGGTGTTCTCTTGAATACTATGTTCAACACATCACCAACAGAGAGGAGGTCAGTGCTTCCTTAGATCTGAGTAGTGGATGTTGTTTCTTTTAGATCTTTTGTGATGAATAATTCTGAGTAGAAAAGGGAAAAAGGGGCCTATTTTAAGTATGTTTTGATCCTGCAGTTGGAGACTGTGTGGAACTTATTGATGTTTGAAAACTATTTTTGTAAAATAAAACTACACCTTGCAAATAAAATTTATCTTTCTCATTGAGAAATGTAAAATTTATTTCACTATCCAATTTGCAAATACAGGTGGCTTTTACTGTCCAACCTATCCAAAGTAGGTCTGTGCTGATAACCCCATCACAGCCTTCTTTCTTTTATTGTCCTGTGCTCTCTCTCTCTCCCTGCCCCCCTTTCTTCCCTTCCTCCCTCCCTCTCTTCCTCTCTCTCTCTCTTTCTTTCTCTCCCACTAAAATGTTTATTCCATGAAGATAGCTTGTCTACCTAATAGGTGCTCATTACATATCTGTTTAACAAATGAAGACATGAGTGAATAATTAGGTTGTGTAGCCAGTGATATTTAAAGTCTATTCAGATAATCACATGTATAACTGGATTGTTATTTTAATTCTTTCAATGGAAATTGATTTCAATAACAAGAAAAAACCTGGTTTTAAAGTATATAATTTGGACAGTATAACCTTTGTTCCCTTTTTTCCCACAACAAAAATAATCTAAGGCAAAAGACCTTGCATTTATCTTTAAGTGGGATTTTAAATTAAGTACTAGGGGATTGTTATGATCCAAAAATGAACGGCTTTTCTTATACTACTGAAATTAATACTACTTTTTGTAATATATTTTACAAGTAATAATAATAGAGAAAGCAAAAGCGTGCAATTATATTATTTTTACTTTGAAACATCAAGTCTGTTTCAAACTTCTCTGATAGATTTTTTTTCCTTTTTATTAAACAAGTGTTAAAGCATGACAGTGAAATTTTTGCTTCTAAATAAGGCTTAAACATACTTTGAAATACATCTTAGTTAGAAGGCAAATAAATGTTTCTACAGAAGCACTGCATCTTGAGATATATTTTACCATCAATGACTCTAGGATTTCTAATGAAATTCCTTCTATGTCTTCAAATGCCAAGTAATCACTGGGAGACAGTTTGGGGTATTGTTTAAGAACATGGATGTGATGTCAAACTTCCCCCATTTGAAGCTGTGTGACCTTGGGCAAGTCTCTTTCTGTGTTAGTTTCCGTTATACTAATAAAATGAGAATTAGCAATACTGCTGCTAGTTTGCATTAAATGTGGGGTACATTTGTCAGTACAGTTAGAACAGTACCAGTTACGCAGTAATATTCCTGCTGTGACAGTTGCTGCTATGATTATTATCATTGTCATTATTAACATTATTTAATTATTTAGGAAGCTGCCAGTGACCTTGACAGCTGACTGGATGATCAAAGGGCACATGAGCAGAGCTATCTTCCAGCCCTTCCCTTATCATTTGCTTTTGGGATTTCCCAACTCATTTCTGGTTTTCATTCTCTTTTTTTTTCTTTTCTCCTTTTATTTCAGAATATTATGAGGGTACAACACTTTGGTTATATATATTTCCTATGCACTGCCCGAGTCAGAGCTACAGTCGTGGACATCCCCCAAAGTGTGTGCCCCGCACCCATTTGGTGAGAGTTTTCCCATCCTCTACACCCGCCTCCCGCCTGCCCACACCCTGATGAATATTATTGCCACGTGTGACATAAGTATTGATCAGTTAGTACCAATTTGCTGGTGAGTACCAGTGGTGCTTGTTTTTCCATTCTTGTGATACTTCGCTTTGAAGAACAGGCTCTATCTCCATCCAGGATAATACCAGATGTGTTAATTCACCATTGTTTTTTATTGCTGAGCAATACTCCATTGTGTACATATACCACATTTTATTAATCCACTCGTGTATTGATGGGCACCTGGGTTGTTTCCACATCTTTGCAATTGTGAATTGTGCTGCTATAAACATTTGAAAGCAGATGTAATTATTACAGAATGGCTTTTTTTCCTTTGGGTAAATACCCAGTAGTGGGATTGCTGGATCAGATGGTAGTTCTATTTTTAGTTCTTTGAGGTATCTCCATACTACTTTCCATAGAGGTTGTACTAATTTGCAGTCCCACCAGCAGTGTATGAGTGTTCCTATCTGTCCACATCCCCGCCAACATTTGTTGTTTTGGGACTTTTTGATATAAACCAATCTCACTGGAGTTAAGTGATATTTCATTGTGGTTTTGATTTGCATTTCCCTCATGATTAGAGAGGTTGAGCAATTTTTTATATGTTTGCTGGCTGTTATTCTGTCTTCTATTGAAAAGTTTCTGTTCGTGTCCTTTGCCCATTTTTTAATGGGGTTGTTTGATTTTTTTCTTGTTGATTTTCCTAAGTTCTGTATAGACTCTGGTTATCAGCCCTTTATCAGATGTGTAGCATGTAAATATTTTCTCCCATTCTGTAGGTTGTCTGTTCACTCTAGTGATAGTTTCCTTGGCTGTGCAGAAGCTTTTTAATTTGATCAGGTCCCATTTATTTATTTTTGTTGCTGCTGTGATTGCTTTGGGGATCTTCTTCATAAATTCTTTTTTTTTTAATTATTATTATTTTTTTATTTCAGAATATTATGGGGGTACAACACTTTGGCTATATATATTGCCCATGCACTGCCCGTGTCAGAGCTACAATTGTGGTCATCCCCCAAACTGTGCTCCCCGCATCCATTCAGTAAGAGTTTTTCCCATCCGCTCCACCCGCCTGCCACCTGCCCGCCCCCTGATGAATATTATTGTCCTGTGTGATGTAAGTGTTGATCAGTTAGTACCAATTTGATGGTGAGTACCAGTGGTGCTTGTTTTTCCATTCCTGTGACACTTCACTTCGAAGAATGGGTTCTCAGTGTCCATAAGAGTTTCTTCAATGTTTTCTTCTAGAAATCTTATGGTTTCACATCTTAGGTCTAAGTCTGTTGTCTATCATGAGTTGATTTTTGTGAGAGGTGAGAGGTGTGGATCTAGTTTCAGTCTCCTACATGTGGCTATCCAGTTTTCCCAGCACTATTTATTGAATAGGGATTCTTTTCCCCAGTGTATGTTTTTGTCTACTCTGTCAAAGATCAGATGACAGTATGAGGATGGTTTTATATCTGGGTTCTCAGTCCTGTTCCATTGGTTTATGTCTCTGTTTTTGTGCTAGTACAATGGTGTTTTGGTTACTAGTACACTAGTAGAATAGTTTGAAGTCTGATAGATTGATTCCTCCCAATTTGTTCTTTTTTCTTAAGATTGCTCTGGCTAGACGGGGTCTTCTCTGGTTCCACACAAAATGTAGAATTATTTTTTGTAGATCAGCAAAAAATGATGTTGGTATTATGATAGGGACTGCATTGATTCTGTAAGTCACTTTAGGTAGCAAAGACATTTTAACAATGTTGATTCTACCTATCCAAGAGCATGGTAGGGTTTTCCATCTGTTTACATCCTCTGCAATTTCTTTTCTCAGTGTTTCATAATTCTCTCGATATAGGTCTTTCACCTCCTTAGTTAGATATGTTCCTAAATACTTAATTTTCTTTGGTGCTATTGTGAAAGGTATTGAATCTTTTATTTGTTTCTTGGCTCAACTGTTATTGGCATATATGAAGGCTACTGATTTGTGTGCATTGATTTTGAATTCTGAGACTTTGCTGAATTCATTTATCAATTCCAGTAATCTCTTGGTTGAATCTTTGGGATTTTCTAGATATAATATCATATTGTCCACAAAGAATAAAAGTTTGATCTCTTCTGCCCCCATTTGGGCACCCCTGATTCCTTTCTATTTTCTGATTGCTTTGGCAGGGACTTCCAGCACTATGTTGAATAGAACTGGAGATAGTGGACAACCTTGTCTGGTTCCAGTTTTAAAGGTGAATGCTTTCAATTTTTCCCCATTCAGTATGATATTGGCTGTAGATTTATCATATATGGCTTTAATAATTTTGAGGTATGAGCCATCTATGCCTATATTGTTAAGAGTTCTTATGATAAAAGGGTGCTGGATTTTGTCAAAAGCCTTTTCTGCAGCTATTGAAAGGATCATATAATCTTTGTTTTTGCTTTTATTTATGCGGTGAATAACATTTATAGATTTATGTATGTTGAACCATCCCTGTGTCTCAGGGATGAAGCCCACCTGATCGTGATGAATAATTTTTTTATGTACATCTGAATTTGGTTTGCGAGGATTTTATTGAGAATTTTTGCATGTGCATTCATAAGGGATATATTGGTCTGTAGTTTTCTTTTCTTGTTGTGTCCTTTCCTGGCTTTGGTATAAAGGTGATATTGGCTTCGTAGAATGAGTTTGGGAGGGTACCATCCTTCTCAATGTTTTCAAATAATTTCTGCAGTATAGGCACCAGTTCTTCTTTGTAGGTTTGGTAGAATTCAGATGTGATCCCATGTGGTCCAAGACTTTTTTGTTGTTGGAAGATTTTTTATTACTGCTTCAATCTCAGTGCTTGATATTGGTCTGTTTAGAAATTCTATTTCTTCCTGATTGAGCCTAGGGAGATGGTGTGTTTCTAAGAATTTGTTCATTTCCTCCACGTTTTCATGCTTTTGGGCATAGAGATTTTTGTAGTATTTGAAGATGATGTTTTGTATTTCCATGATATCAGTTGTGACCTCTCCTTTCTCATTTCTAATTGAGTTTGTTAGAGTCCTTTCCTTTCTGCTTCTGGTCAACCTGGCAAGTGGCCTGTCTATTTTGTTTATCTTTTCAAAGAACCAACTTTTCATTTTATTACTCTTCTGTATAGTTCTTTTGTTCTCAATTTCATTTAATTCTGCTCTGATCTTGGCTATTTCTTTTCTTCTGCTGGGTTTAGGATTGGTTTGCTCTTCCTTTTCCATTTCCTTTAGATGATTCATTAGTTTACTGATTTGTGACCTTTCTGTCTTTTGGATCTGGGCATTTAAGGCGATAAGTTTTCCTCTCAGGACTGCTTTTGCTGTATCCCACAGATTTTGATAACTTGTGTCCCCATTATTGTTTATTGCAAAGAATCTTTTGATTTCCATTTGAATCTCCTCCTTGACCCAATAGTCATTCAACAGATTGTTTAATTTCCATGTTTTTGGATGAAGATGTGAGTTTCTGTTGGAATTGATTGCTAATTTTATTCCGCTGTGGTCTGAAAAGATACATGGTATGATTTCTATTTTTTAAAATTTGTTGAGATCTGTTTTGTGGCGTAGGATGTGATCAATTTTAGAGAAAGTTCCATGAGCTGATAAGAAGAAAGTATAGTTAGTGTTATTTGGGTGGAGTGTTCTATAGATGTTTGTTAGGCCCAAATGTTCTAGAGTCCTGTTTGGCTCCATTGTTTCTTTGCTTATTTTCTGTTTGGAGGATCTGTCCAGTTCTGTCAGTGGGATGCTGATGTCTTCAGCTATTATGGCATTGCTATTTATTATGCTGTCTAGATCAAGCAGTATTTGCTTTATGTGTCTGGGCACTCCTGTGTTGGGTGCATAAATATTTAGGATTGTTAAATCTTCTTGTAAGATTTTTCTCTTCACCACTCTATAGTGACCATTTTTGTCTTTCTTTACTTTTATTGCTTTAAAGTTAATATCTGATATAAGAATGGCTATTCCTGATTTCTTGTCGTTTCCATTTGCCTGGAAAATTGTATTCCATCCTTTCACCTTGAGGCTGAATGAATCGTTGTGTGTAAGAGGTGTTTCCTGGAGACAGCAGATAATTGGCTTGTATTTTTTAATCCATTCAGCCAGCCTGTGTCTCTTCAATGGGAAATTCAAGCCATTCACATTTATTTAGAGAATTGATATTTTGGGTATATTTCTGTTTATTCTGTTGGGTAGTCTTTTGTTCTGTTTTACCTCTTGAGTCATTGTGAAATCTGGGTTCTGGAGTTTTAGCTTTTGGGTAGTTTTACACTGGTGGGTGTCTGTTGTGCTGGTTAGTGTACAATGCAGGTCTAAGCACTTCTTGCAGGGCTGGTCTGAACTTTGAAAATTCTATCAGTGATTGCTTGTCTAGAAAAGTCTTTATTTCTCCCTTATATAAGAAGCTTAGTTTTGCAGGATAAAGAATTCTGGGTTGGCCATTATTTTGTTTTAGGAGACTGAGCATGGATTCCCTAGTCCCTTCTGGTTTGTAAGGTTTCAGCTGAGAAATCTGGAGTTAATCTGATAGGTTTCTCTTTGTAGGTTACCTGCTCTTCTTGCCTTACCGCTCGGAGGAGTGCCTCTTTTGTGTTTACTTTTGCCAGCCTTATAATTATGTGGCGTGGTGAATGCCTTCTCATGTTGAATCTCCCAGGAGTCCTGTGTGCTTCTTGTCCTTGGATATCGAGATTTCCGGCTAGGCCATGGAAATTTTCCTCTATTATTCCTTCAAATAGATTTTCCAGCCCATGCGAATTTTCTTCCTCTCACTCAGGAATGCCTATGATCCTTATGTTTGGCCTCTTTACATAATCCCACATTTCTTGTATGCTTTGTTCATGCCTCTTGTTTTTGTGTTCTTTCTCTTCGGCTGATTTATTTAGTGCATAGGAGCTGTCTTCTAGCTCTGAGATTCTTTCCTCTGCATGGTCCCGCCTATTCTTAAGGCTTTCCACTGTGTTTTGTAGATCCTTAAATGCCTCTTTCATTTCTAGGATTTCTATTTGATTTTTCTGTAATACTTCTATTTCTTTAGAAAATTTTTCATTCATTTCTTGCATTTTTCTTGTGGTTTCTTTGTACTGGGATTCAATTTTCTCTTGAATTTCATTGAGCTTTCTTATAATCCATAAAAGAAATTCTCTTCTGTCATTCTACCCATTTCATTTGAGTTGGTATCCATTGCTAAGGAACTAATGATTTCTTTTTGGGGTGACTTTTCACTCTGATTTTTCATGTTTCCTGAGTTCTTTCACTGATTTTTTCTCATCTGGCCTCTTGGTTGAGAGCTGGCAGTGTTAGGGCTAGTTTATGGCCCTGTCTCCAAGCCCCCAAGGTTCGTTGCTTGGCAGAACCAGAAGAGGAGTACCAGTCTGTATTGCCTTAGCTGTATTTTAGCAAGTTAAGTGGACCTCTTGGGTTACCTCTGGCCTGTTGTCTTCACCTCTTTCTGGTGGAGTGTAGTGAGTTTGTACTCCCAGCTTGAACTCCAAGCTGGTGGATTGTACTTGAGGGTATGAATCCACAGCTCCCTAATAGTCTGAGGTGGAAGGCAATATTTTTAGCTGTGGGGTTGTTCCCACTGTCATTGATTGTAGTTTGTGTGGAGTAGCCAGTTAACTAGGTATTCTGTTGTGCCTGTGGCAGACTCTGGTCCCCCAGTTGGGGTATACGAAAGCCCCAAGCTTTGGGAGGGGCCTTGTACTCCCAGGGGTTACTTTGACCCTGCTCCTCCTGAGGTGTGGGTAGAAACACAATTGCTTGCAGCTGCAGTTTGAGAGCTGAATTGGGAAAATTCTACACAGCTCAGAGATTGCTTATCTGGCCACTGGGGGGCTGCTGCTATGGAGTTCAGAGCTCTCTGTCTCCAGGCTTGGAGGGCTGCTTCTGGTGGGAGGGGCCAGCTGGTGGGATTGCTGTGGTCTGTAGTGGTTTGTTCTTCCCTGTCCACACTCTTGGGCACTTTCCCCTCTGGACCACTTGTGGGCTCTCAGTTTTCCCACATTTCATGTGTCTGGCCCTCTGATGTGCATCTCCACATGTCACTGGCTGGTAGGGAGATCTCCAATTGTGCACCCCTTTTCCACCACTAGACCCCAAGGTGAGGCGGGTGGGCATCTCTATCCCCAGAAGTCTCAGCCAGGGGGATATTCCCACTGGGGGGAATAGTGGCTGCTGGTGGCATTCTTGGGTCGAGCAAAATTTCCTAATGAAGTAGGCAGGGTTAGGGGGAGCTGCTCTGGTTCAGCCTGTGGCTCTTGAGGCATTCGGTTGCCATGAGAACTGGTACTTATACAAAATGAGTCACTATGACCAGCAACCTTCAAAATAACCGATCTCTGTGGTACAGGAGGGCTGGGATTTGAGGAGTGGGCACTAGGACCAGCACGTAGCACTCACAGGAGGCCAGAGCCAGGGAAGCAGGACCAGATGGATGGGCTGCAAACTGTTTCCAATACACAAAGATCCTGCCACTACAGTTCTGGGATCTCATCCCATCTGGAACCCATGGATGCAGCTGTCCCTGGTCACCAAGTGTGAAGCCTGTTGGACCCAGGCCAAAGAGCCCCCAGGCCAGGGGTGGGGTGAAGCTGGAGACCTAGCTCACAGCTCCAGGCAGGAGACTTTACAGATGGCTGCTGACTGCCAGCCTGGTGTACAGCAGAGCCCAGAATGCGCCCGTGAATGCAAGTCTTCTCAACTGGCCTGGGTTCCGCGGAGGCAATTGCCAGCAGCCCCTAAGGGTGTGTCCCATTGCTCTCCATTCAACTCCCGTGCCCAGGTCCCGCTGACTTCCAGGAGCGAGGTGCCATTCTGCAGATTCCTGCACACTGTCCTGGGAAGCTGTATCTCCACCCAGTCCCTACCCAGCCCTGAGCGGTCCCTGTATAGTGCAGCTGAGAGTTCCATATGGCTCTCACAATTGCTTCCTTTCCACAGAGCCTGCTGTCTTGAACAGCAGCTTTGCCCCAACTCTGGGCTTGTCCCAGACTGAGTGGATGGGAAGTCTGTGGGGAAGGTGCGTGACCACCTGTAGGTCAGGTCGCACTGTGCTGACCTGGCAAGCACGTCCTTCCTGTGCTCTGGGCTGTATTGTACTCCCTGCGCTCTCCGATCTTTGTGAATGTGTCTCCCTGTCACCTGTTTTCTTAGGCTGAGTGTCCCACGATGTTTCTCTGTAAATTCACAATGCTGTTTTCGGAGTGAGCGATCCACGCGCAGGCAGCTGATGGTGTTTTTCACCTCCTTCCCTGGGAGTGGGGAGGTGGGAGGACTCTATCAGACTGCTGTTTTCCAGGAATACTCTGGTTTTCATTTTCTTGAGTCAGAATTTTCCCAAAACCGTACTCACTTGATAATTTTACCTCTTCTACTAGTAGACCCCACATCAGCCAAGACTCACAGTGAGGAAACTAAGTGGGTGTCTTTTCACCTAACATATATTTCAAAAAAGAAGAGCTTAAAAAAAAAGTGAGACTATTCCAGTGGATATCAAAATGTTCTCAGTAGTGAATAAACAGCAGTGGAATTCCACCTGAATGTATAGAGGTTAAAGGATCATTTTGTAGAGTCCAGGAATCATGATACTAGTTGCCACACCTAACTTGTACCAGTTGTGCTCTGAGGGCTTTACATGCATTAATTCATTGACTCTTACCAAACCTCGAAGGTGGTTGCTATTATTTTGCCCAGTTTACAGATGAGCAAACTGAGGCACTGATTATTTAAGACACTTTCACAAGAACACACTGACATTTAGTAACGTAACTATTCCCTAACTATTCCAACGATTCCACTGTAGAGCATGCCCATAACCCAGTATACTGCAGCAAAAGGCCTGCACTTACTAACACTTTAAAATACATGTTAACCCATGACATCTATCTGCTTAAACTACCTCAGGAGAATCATGACATTTATTGTACTCTTATGCTACCTTATTTTCTTCCCAAGAAAATTGGAAATCTTGTGTAACGCTTTTCTTTTACCCCACAATTTATTCTGTACCATGTCTGCCCTTTTGATATATCCTGACAGCTTCATGACTAGTAGTTTAACTTATTTCTCAGTTTTTAAATTAATAGCGGTTTGAAGTATTTCTCTGAGTGTCGTGCCTATCACAGGCCATACTCAGATCCTTTTCAATGACAATGAAAGCAGGACCTAAGACACAGTAGGAGAGGAAATACAGAAGTGACCAAAGTATACCAGCGTGGCAAGAAGGAAGTCCATTGGTGCTTTACCATCTCCCATCTGCCCGACTGCCTTCAGCTAAAAGGCAGCGACACATGCAATTCCTGGGTCACCCAGAATTCGGGGTTCCCCATCTGTGTGAGGGAGGAAGGAGACACAGGAAAGCCCCCCACCAGCTCTATGTGTTCTTAGTCTCTTGGGGATCCCTTGTGCTATGTATTAACACATTTGATTATGAGACTAAGCGGAAGCAGCAATAGCCAAGTTGAGTTATTCTCACCACTCCTTGAGCTGAAACCAGACTTGGTGGCTTGGCTTTGCTTAAGGCCATTTCTACTTCTTTTCACTCTGAGCTGAATGTAGTTAAGTGTTGTGAAACAAAAAATATGACAGGTCTTTGACATACATTATTGTTCATCTCTTTAAAATATTGCTCTACTATATTTGTTTTCATTGTCAAGTAAGACAAATTGCACACAAATTTGTTTCCCTCAAATGATGTTTGTATATAAATGTAGAATAACGGAGCTCTATCATTGTGAAACGAAAATCAGAGTAACTGGGTCACCATAGCTCTTTTAAATTGTTCCACATTAAAATTAAACGACTAGTAACAGTGAAATTCTGTTGAATTTTGTTATATCAGCCAGAGAGAAGATGGGGCCTGAGTAATACAGCTAGTTGCTCTTAACTTTAGAAGAGTCATTTCATTTTGCTTTTTTAAACAATGGATAACTCTAAATATATAAGTGTGTGAATTCTTGCATAAATATACTTTTTTTGTGTGTGACTGAAGTCTAAAGATTGTGGCCTTGCCTCACTCCTGAAAATTGTTTGAATTGGTGAATTGCAAACTGAATAAATTTCTAAAGAAAATGTGATGTGTGCTTCTCTCTTCTGATCCAGCTACATCCATATTAATGGGGACACTTCTAAAACTTCTCAGAAACATTTATTTGTGGTTTTCTAGATCCATTTCCTTCACTAATTCATTAGCTAGATTGTGGAAGGGAAATGGAAGATTCTACATTCCCCCAAGTTTTGAATACTCACCAAGTGCATAGCAGTGAGCTGGAATAGGAACACAGTGCCTTCTTCCAGATGTCAGGGCTTTCCAGAGAAATTAGAAATCTTCTGGTAGATTCAGTTCTCCTTCTGCAGATCTCCTTGTCTGATGCCACCTGTCAGATATTATCAGGTATTATTGTCAATATTATAGGCACTATCAACATTTTGGTCCTCTTCCTGTATGTAGACCCAATGTGTAGCCTGGACCGTATAAAACTTGGCTTCAATATGCTGCAAACATCACAGAGCCAGAAATTCCTACCCAAACTAAGATTTGGGAGTTTTATTCATAAAAACCATATGAGAGATTGTTAAATACCTTGCTGAAAATAATGCCTTGCTAAAGTGAAGATACACTCTATGGTTTTGGTCTGCACTATCAGTATAACATTATCAGGAAAGGAACTAATGTTAGTTTGGTATACATGGATTTTAGAGAACCTGTTTTGCTTCTGGTTCCTAATGATTATTTCCCTTTTTAAGTAATTTGCTCATGGGGATATAGCTCATTGTCTTCTACATACTGAAATAAAACCTACATCTCACCATTTGAGACCAGATTGGTTGTTTTATTTCTAACAGTCTTTTGTTCTTTTGTCTCACAGCCCTTTTTGAAATGGAATTATTAAGAGGAACTTAAGAGTAATTAATAGGAGCCAAAAAATTTTAATTGTGTACATTTGAAATCTTAAGGAAATATGTAGGGACAATGGCTGTGTAATAAAACATTGTGCTTGAAAAGGCCAAATATAATTAATGACAATAAAAGAGTAATTTCTAAATGACTAGAAGAGAAAATCTGCTGATTTTGCAATAAAAAGTGGAGTTGAGCCCTAGTACAGACCTTTCACTTTGGTGTTTTAGGTTAGAAACCCTGTGAACCTGTTGAAAATATGGGTTCCAAGAAATAAAGAATAAAAAAACCAAAAAAGCTAGGCTCTGAAAATGACTGTTAACACTTTTGTAAATCTGCCAAGATTCTCAATACAACTGCCAAAGTTTTGATGTTCAGAAAAACACAGCAGAATTGCTAACATGCATGCTGTATAAATGACTATTCATTGAATGAATGCTGTAGCTTATATGTGACTGCTTTCCCTGGCTGACTAATATATCAAGCATGGTACTTGTTTTGTGCTCTGAAAAACTTTCTCCATTACCATAGTAACCTCTTACATGTTGGCGGAAGCTGATGTCATTCAAGGTATTATTCATTCTTGCTGAATTGATACTCAGAGTGCTAATAAGTCTCAGGAAGATAAAAAGAACTAAGTATACATACTGGTTAAACATTACTTAACCCTTTCACCCCATAGAGTCCTTGAATGCCTACTGAGAGCATTACTGAGGAAAGTTCAGAATGCCATCTGTGCTCAAGATGATTATGTAGCAAGAGTCACCATTAAATTATAGCTTACTTTGGTAGGTTTACATCATCGTATTTGTCTGTTAAGGCTGCCATAACAAAATATAACAGACTAGGTAGCTTAAGTAACAGAAATTTATTTTATCACTGTTCTAGAAGCTGGAAGTATGAGATTAAGGTACTAGAAAACTTTGTTTCTGGTGAGGGCTGTCTTCCTGGCTTACAAACAGCCTCCTTCTCACTGTGTCCTAGCATGGAAACCAGGAAAGGGGGCTGTTACCAAGACCAAGTAAAGAAAATTTTTCAAAGAGGAGGAAGGGCTCATTGGTTCCAGGGGCAACAGAGTCATGTAAATAAACAGAAAAGCATCTTTTGGATTTGATGACATAGAGATTAAAAATGGCAAACTGTGATAACTCAAGAGTGGTGACCAACCAGAGATTGGAAGACAATTTAATGGGACATATTTGGCATATTTACATGCAGACAGAAAATAGGGCGGCCTTAAATACAATAAAATTTCACTTTCTACTTTTTAAAGAACTCCTCTATCCATCCCTTCATTTGATCTTCATAACCCCCACCCCATGGTTGTGCTGCTATAATGTTGCAAACTTACAAATGAGGAAAATGAAACTCAGACACAGAGAAGTTTGATGACATGATCAAGGCAACACAATACAAAGTGGAAAAAAAGATTAGAGCCCACAATCCATTAAATCTTATTTGAGTGAAATTTTACTATACCATATGTAAATACTACCTAAAAGCAACATTTGCAGAAGAATTTTAGACTTCTGTGACCATCCTTGCTTTCTGTTTTAAATTCATACTGGAAGGAAAGAAGAATGTTAGTCATGAGAGAACAGAAAATTTGAAATTGAAACTGGTCTAATCTCAAGTACCTTTGCATGCCCTTAAGAAAAAAAAAAATAGGATCAAGTTATTATTTAGGTTACAAAGTTCTGCAATGAAAAACAAAAAGTCATATTAATGTAGAAGTTAACAGAGCTTCTGGAAAATACATTGAAACTTCAGACTGAAAATTGTCCAGTATCAATTTTTGTGGGGGGGTGTCAAACTCTGCTTATACTTTGAGCTTAGGTTTTGAGATTTACTCTTAATCCCTCAAAACACTGATTAGGTAAAGGAAATAAAGTCTGTCCTATAGTCCCTGGGGCCAATGTGGCAGTATTGGCACTGTAGTAAATGTTTTAAAATTTTAGGCATGTGGGAGTCCTTAATTTTCAAGAAGAGGAGTTGCTTCATGACAGTGGAGTGAATGGGAGGGAAGGGCTTGGGTTGTTGACTCATTCATTCATTCAATAAATAATGGAGCAACAATTATGGGCATGAGGCACAGGGGATATAGAAATGAACAAAAGCAACTGTGTTCCTGCTTTTATAGAGCATGCTCTCTTTTAGGAGAGACAGTAATCCAGTGAGTTAATGCATAATATGCCAGGCAGGGATATTCACCTTGAAAAAACAAAGCAGGGAAGAGGAGAAGGACGAGCAAGGAGTGTTATTGTGGCAGAGTGGGCAGGAAGGCCTCTCTGGCAAGGCGGCATTTGGAAAGGGGCCCAAAGGCAGGGGATGAACCTCATGCACGGGGAAGGGCAGGGAAGTGGAGGCCAGGGAAGGAGTGGCAGGAGAGAGGGTAAGGCTTTTGGGCAGTGCCCATGCGGGACTCTGAAATAAATAGGAAATCTTGGAAGGGTTGGAGCAAAGGAGAAACAAGACCTAATGTGGATTTTAATAGTATCATTCTAGCTACTGTGTGAACAAGAACTGTAATGAGGGTAAGAGTCACAGAAATTCCAGTTTGGGGGCTAACCCGACAGCCTGAGTCATAGATGATGATGGTTTGACCCAGGAGGACAGCAGCACAAGTGATGAGACGTGGCTGGATTCAGCCTGTGATTTGAAACTAGACCCAACAGAATTTGCACATGGATTACTTGTGTAAAAAGAGAAGGCTCTAGATTGGCTCTAAGGTTTTGGGCCCAAACAAGTGGGAAAAATAGAGGCGCCCTGTACTTTGATGAATAAGACTTGGGGATGATAGAAAACAACCTTGGACTTACAGGGAACTAAGAAGTAGGCTTGAGACAAACACTTATCACCAAACAAAAGTAGACTTGTATCATGGTATTTAAATTCTTATGGGGAAACTATTAGCCTGCTGTATTAAACACAGTATCAGATTAGCTAGAGCACGTCCCTCGCAGTGATAGAAAACAGACATTGTGGAGCAAAAAAATTCCATAGCTGTTTGAACCAAACGTGAGCGTGTATTCAAGTTGCAAACCAAATCTTCTAACTTTGGATTTTAACAGCCATGTGAGAATCAGTTTTAGAGGGGACATGGGAGTACTGCCACATGCTTGTGATACCTAAAAATTCTGGTTCAGATTTTTTTCCCACCCTGTACCACTTTCCGTCCTCCTCCTCTGCCGAGAGCTACAAATCACTCAAACAAGCATCCCTGTTTCTTAGAGCCTGACCTGAGATACATAAATACACACACAAGCTGACCAAGATTTCATACATTTGCTTGCCTCAGAAAGAAAACACTGCTTTTCCTTGTGTAAAATAGAGATGAACAAAGTGGATAAAAGTCACTTTTAAACTCACCACCACAGCTAGCCATTACTGGCATTTTTATATATTCCATGTCTTCTTTTCTATGTATAAAGATGGGTATATGATTAAATTTATAATACTAGCTATACAGCTCTGCACTTGCTTGTTCACTAAACAGTATAAGCTTGGACAACCTTCTCTGCCATGACACACTCTTCTAAAACTTCATTTATAAGGGCTGCATAGAATTCTATGATTTGCACAATCGAAATAGCAATTGAGATCACCCTACTTCCTAAACTGTAGATAAGATTGGCTCAAAATCCCCCATATAATAGATTGCGGAAAGTTCAGTGCCCTCCCCGGGATTTCTGTAAATTACTAGGGTTGTTATTTTCTAGCCATCGGTCCTGGCTCTATGCTCAGGCTTCCATTAAATTAGTTCTGTCTCAGAATCTTCTTACTGTCTCACGTAAGATTTCCTTGTCTATACCACACTGACCCAGATATGAACTTCAGGTATTTTCCTTAATAAAAAAAAAAAAAAAACACAGAAGGCGTGTGTAAGTGTGGCTGACGGACAGTTTGGGGAGAGGAAGGAGTTCACTTGCTGTAATGCAAACCACCTAAAAACCAATGTTAGACGTCACTTAATATGTTTCTTGGTTGGGGAATTTTTTTAAAGGCTCCTGTGTCTTCTCCTTCCCTTTGTTTTCTGTATGTTTACCTGTTTATTGGCCCCTTTTTTTCTCCAGAGCAAAACTGAATTATTCACTTTTACTTTAAGAAAACAGTTCAGCTTTCAGCAGCGCCTGTTCTTTTTCTGAATATTCTCTGGCTCACGAAAGGATCCTTCCGTTTTCACCTCTTGTTTAGTTACCGTGGGGCAAGAGGTGGAGGGTGTGCCATTGCTCTGCTTACAGAAGGATAGACCATAATTCCTCTAACGTTTGATATTTTAAACGTGTCCTTTTTTTTTTTTGCCAATATAAGTAATTCTGTGATAAATTTCTTTGTGACTAATCTGCATCGACATTTTATGTCTTCTTATTCTAGATGTCTAGAATAAGAAATTCTGTATAAAGTATATGAATGTTTTGTAAAGCTTATCATTCTTATTGGCAACTTGTTTCTAGAAAAGCTATACCAATTTGTACTCCCATTACCAGGGTATGTGAAGACCCTTGCCTTCTCTGGATGCTATGATGCCTTTTAATTTTTACTTATCTGATATCTGAACATATAATCTCACTTTCTAATTGGTATTTCTTTAATTGATAATATGGTTGAAAATTTTTCTTCAATTGCTAGTATGGTTGAATGTTGGTGGAAATATAAATTTCTTTTTTTCTGAATTGGCCCTTAGTCTCCTGGAAGTTCTTATTTTTAATTATCTTTCTTATTAATTTTAAGAGCTCCTTAAAGTGATGTTTAGATCACTAACAAACTCTTTGTCAGCTGTTCTATTTTTTCAGTCTGTTATGTGTCCTACAGTTTTTAAACCTACAGATGTATAACAGTTTTAAGTGGTATTTGAGGAATCCTCTTTCCTTTATGCTTTCTGCCCTTGAGGCGTGGTAGGCAGCCTCTATGGTGGCCCTGAGGAAGGAGTCAGAACCACTCCTAGTTCCTCATCTACAGACACTGAGATAATGCATATTTATTGTTTTATGCTGCTAAATTTTGGATCAATTTGCTACACACCAGTAGATAACTGGTTATTTAAATAAGTCTTTCAATCTAATATTACATAAAAACTTGCCCTATATTTTATCCCAGTTATGTTATTTAATTTCGACAGTTAAATGTTTAACCTATTTAGAATGTATTGTTGCATGAGGGGAATTACATTTTAAAGAAAAACAGATTATATTTCCTTCTTCTGTAAAACAAGGATTGCAAGTCTTTATCTTCATTGTAGGAATTTGCATTAATCGAGAAACTACTGTGGAAATGCTTTATAAGCATAATTTTAAACATCTTTTATTGAGGTTATATACAATAAAAATAGAACATTTTACATAAATTCTTTATTATATATTTAATAATCATGCTTCTTTATTTTCTAAATTTTCAATTCTTTGACATCTTTGCACCGTGTTCACCTTGGAGAGACTGCCCCTCCCAGGGCTAACCAAGTCCAGGAGACAGTAAAAGATGGCCTCAGAGTACCTTTCATGTGCAAGCCCCACCCCAAACCCCTCTGTGACTGGGCTCTTACACTCCAGGCCACTATTCCTCTGCCCTAATCTTCTCAGGTCCAAGTACCAGAGAGCTAGCGACAGCCCCTATACCCAAGAGCCTGCTGAAATTATTCAAACCAGCCCATCCTAAACCTGCTTACCCTGCCTCATCCACTCCTTCCCATAGAAACCACAGTAAAGCCTGTTCCCATGTTTTCTCCTTGTCCCCCCATACTCCCCCATCCTCATGACCGACCCTGGTGCATCCCTGTGTGGCCCCACATGGCCTGCCCTGCCGCCTTGGGAGTGCAGTCGTGCATCACTTAACCAAGGGGGATATGTTTGGAGAAATGTGTTTTTGGGCAATTTTGTCATTGCGTGAACATCATAGAATGTACTTAGATGGAACTAGATGGTACAGCCTATCACTCCTAGGCTGCAAACCTGTACAGCACATTACTGTACTGAATACTGTAGGCAACTGTAACACAACGGTAATGTCAGAATCCCGGGTTTCAGCACCAAAAAAAGCCAGGGTGGGCGTCTGCCGTCGGTTCTTGGCCAAAGAATGACCAGTGTCAAGTTCAGACTATTATCCTAGTCCTCTGACTCCTTTCTTGGAAGAATTACCAGCAAGGCCAATAGGACTGAGTAGCGTCAGGCAGGGAGCAGTTTCACAAGAGCAGCTCTTTATCATAGAATAAAACAGTTCTGTCTCCGCGAGTGGAGAGAGACCAACTCACTCACTGACTGACCCACTCGCTTCCTCGCTTCTTGGATTGTTTCCTTTTATTAGTCCAGTCCGGAAAGGGCTCTTGGGAGGTGTAGGATGTTATCAAATGATCAAAAGGTGTCCTCAATTCTATCTGCATATACGAGCTCCCTCTAAGAAGGCCCACAGGGGTCAGGGATGGGGGGTGGTGAGCCGCAATGCAGTTTCAAGCTAATGGCAGATTAATTACCCTTAGGTTACTCTAGGTCACTTTCTAAATCTTATTATGCCTGGGCTGGGGAATTCCCAGATTGATAAAGCATCCCCTCCTTCCCCTGGTGTAGCAGTTGCTCGAGATAGGATTAAGGGTGGGGCGACACCAAAATGGAGTGCCCGCCCCATCCTTCTTCCCAGGTGGGGCAATTGCTCGAGACAGCACCGAAGCAGGGAACCTTTGTCCCGAGATGAGCCAGAGATCCTACCAATCTACCTAACAGTAAGTGTCTATCTAAACATAGCTAAACATAGAAAAAGTACGGTAAAAATATATTATTATAATCTTATGGGATCTCCATCATATGTGTGAGTCTGTTGTTGACCAAAATGTCGCTATTCAGTGCTTGACTTTATAACTGTCTTTTCAATGAGTCATCTGATTCAATGAGGCACCACCATACCTGAATAATGATAAAACCTATATTTTAAAACATATCTATATATGTGTGCACAACTATATACATATATGTTACTCTATTACATATGTGCACATATAGGCATGTGCACGTATATATGTATATATGCATTTATAAAACACATATAGTTGCTCTTAATTTTAATAAAATTATTCTGTTAAGGTTACACTGGACAGGGAATTGTGTTATTCTTTTTTGTATCCTCAATGCCTGTATGCCGACTGATTGAACAAATAGATGAGAGAAAAAAAGACAGTTTTGTAGTACACGGTATTTCCTTCTAAATCTTTGGTAACGACAGACGTTGTTTGTAAGCTGTGTTTCTTCAATTATGTTCCTTATGGACATCACGAGATACTCACCAGACTCCTGAGGTGGGCGTCTGAGAAGACACTTCCTGCTCTGTGATGAAATACCACTTCGCTATCAGTGAATATCACTGCAGCTTTTCTCATTGAGATTTATAGTGTTTCTTCTACTGGCAGTTGCCAGTCACGTAGTTTAAGTTTACCATGAAATGATCCCTTAACCATCATCTCCTCCATGCCACGTTCTGGGCGTGCAGCGTGAGGGTGGGTACCGAGGTGCAGTACTCACTGAAGGGCAACCAGACACATGTAATGTGCCCTTTCTACCACCGTGAAAGCAACGTTCTAAGAAAATGATGGAGGTGGCAAAACTTAAAATAGATTAAAGAACAAACAAATTAAAAAAGAAAAACCCTGATGTATTGCATTTTTTTTCTCACAAGGAAAAAAAAAATCACATAGTAGTGTAAATATTTTCCACCACTTTTCTAACCATACAGGAAATTCTCTCTCACAGCTTTAATAGAGAGACAAGGGGGGTGAAATCAAAGTTAGGTAAGAGGTCAGGAAAGACTGAGGGTTAAATGGCATCCAGGACAGAGATGAGGTTGAATAAAGTCGAAATGAAGATTGACAGCGACAGAAACACAAGGACAAGTGAGAAGCAGCCGCTCGGACCCTCGCCTGAGACACGGGGTTCTGAGCAATGGGCCGGGACTGATTTAGCGCTATTCTCGTCCACCCCTGCGGCCTGGGGACAGCACAACCAGAAAGCAGCACCCAGCCAAGTGGTACCTTTGCAGGTTTGTCTTGTGAGGGAATGAACTGGAACGTGTGTAGTAGCAGGGGCTCTGAGAAGTTTCTGAGCCTTCCGGAGTAACGACCGCACCACTTTGCCAACTCCTGCATGTGCTGACGTGCAGCGTCCTGGGTGCATGAAGAAGTATCACAGTGCACAAGGTGGAATGTGAAGAAGTATCACCACAAGGCAGTGGTGAGATGGTGGAAAGAGCTTTGGAATCAGAAATCCAGCCATTAGTGTGACTTTATAATTGCCTTTCTAGCCAGCTGAATGGTTCTGACCACCCATTGACCTCTTTGAAAGACTCAGTTTTATTGGTAAAATGAGATCAATAATAGCAATTCACAGCCTACACATTAAACAAGGTTGCTGTGAAATTCTCAAAGGAGATACTTTATACTAAAATCCATAAATGGAAAAGCACTACACAAACCTATAGTTGGGGAGCTCCGGAGATCAACTTGACATGATGGAAAACACAAGGACTGATGGCAGCACCAGGCCCCGCTCGACTGAATAAGTCTGTATTTAACAAAACCCAAACTGATTCATAATTGCCCCACCTGGGAAGAAGGACAAGGGTGGGCCCCAGGCCTCCATCTTGGTCCTGCTCCACCTTAATCCTGCCCTGAGCTACTGCCCTACCTGGGGAGGAGGGAACACCCTATGAATTGGCCAATCAGAAGTTAGCGCACCAGCTGCAAAAGAATGAAGAGGACTCTGTAGTCCAGAGCCAAGCCACATAGGTATGACAGAGTCCAGAAAGTGGCCTACAACAACCCGCATGCATATGTAGTAAGGCTCAGGTCATGCAACTCCCAACTGTCCAGTCAAAGTGGTTCCATGGTGACGTCTGAGCCACAGGGAGGTCCCAATCCAGGCACCGTAAAACAAGACGCCGACCATAACCAGACCCTTTTTGCCCTTCCTTTTGCTCTCCCTTTGCTGCGACAGTGGGTCCAGTGACCATCTACGGCGTATGTATCACGCTCTGTAAACCTGTATCTTGCTCTTGCTGTATAATCCGATCTTTGTCTCCTCAACAAACCTCATTTTCATGCTTGCCTTACTTTGGTGCACCTGGTCATTCTTTGGCCGTGGGTGTGCCAAGAACCGACGTTTCAGACTGAAACCTGACAGATATAAGAAACTCAACTTACTTTTCATACTCAGAATTTCTTGGGTAAAGTTTATGTCCTAATGATATTCTTCTCAATGCACTAAGACATACTTACCTCTCATCAAAATTCAGAAGAAAAACTTTTAAAGTAAACTAAAAATGTAAATGGCATGTTCAGAATAAAAATATAACTTGTTTCCTGAAATTCAGGATAGGTAAATGAAAAGATTATAAAATTTGAAATCATGCAATCTGAATTTCTGTCTTAAATCTTTTCCTCACCTAATTAGGTAAATTGCTCAAGAGCTCTAAGTTCAGTAACCTCAAACATTAAATGGAAGTAATAACATCATTGCTTTTCAAGAATTTAAAGATTATACAAACTATTTTATGTAGAAGTTATGTTAAAGCTATATAGTAATGTACAAATGTTAATTATTTTTGTTGCTTTTATCTTGAAGTGTTTAACAACTTCTACACCAATGTACCATGATGGGTAAAATTATCTACAATCATTCTTGAAGCACTGCCTCTTAGGCAACATGGTTATATGTATCCATAAATAAAGTGCCCATGGAAAATATTTTTTATAAAACAAAATAACAAGAAAAGAAAGTGTGCCATTGCCAAAGAAAATAGTACACATTTCTCTTGTGACAGATGCAAATTTTGAAGTGGATAATGTTTATATTCACTTTCACTGTTTATAATCTCTAAAAGAACTGTGAGGTCCAAATTTAGTGGCTGTTCATGCTCACTATATTATTAATCAATCATTTATTATATTATAGATACCATTTTGTAAGACTACAAGACACATTGCTATGTAACAATTACTTCTCTCATCTTAAGCTTTTGCCTTTATTTCAAAAATCAAAAACACAATATTCATGGGATAGGAAACCTACATATACCAGGAGGCCGACTTTTCATATATGCAGGTTCTACAGGGCCAACTTATGGACTTGGGTACATGGATTTTGTTATATTTGGGGGTCTTGGAACCAATCCCCCATGTGTAATGAGGGATGACTGTACTTTACATTTCTCCTTGTTGGCTGTCCCATATTCTTTCCAAAAGAGGAGAAAAATAAATAAGAATAAATAGATACCACAGAAAGCTGTTCATAAGCAAGTTCTGTTTGAATTAAATGTACATTATATACCTGTACATAATGATATATTAATGTATGTGTAATATACACATTGTAAATATTTTTAAATGCATTTTATGATGGAACCAAATTTAAGGATGTTAAGTAATAATCTCCTACAGCACTTGTACTTGATATAGTTAAAAGGACAAGAAATCATTGTTAAAAATTCAAGTTTTGAACATTGCATTTTCAAAGACCAATGATATTTTTTATTTTATTCTTAGCACTTTTTTTTTTTTAACACAGGGATAAGAACAACACGTGGATAAGAACCACATGAAAATCTAATGGCTAAAATAAACCACTTTGGCCTCTAGAGATTTATTTGAAATGATGACTCCTTTTCTCTGGCAAACGTATTCTGGTACAAAGAAATTTTTTAAATGCCCAGAGGTGACGGCATTTAGGCAACTGATTTGAAACAAAGTAAAGAGATTGATTACAAAGATTTCAGTATTGAAACAAGTGGAGTCTCGGTGGCAAACTGTCATTTGCATGCAAGATTTAAGCAGATGAAGAGAGGCCTGACCTTTGCTGTCAATCCAGCCTCTGGCGCGTCTGTCCCCAGGCCCGAGATGCTCCTCCAAAGACGCGTGTGGGTCTGCAGTGCTGAGGAGCGTCTGTGTGCCTGCCCTATTCTCCCGACTGACAAGAAACGGGTGAATTACAGAATCAGAAAAACTGGGTTTGGGGATCTCCATGCTTTGTTCATCTTCTGTCCTTCCAGGGTATCTTTTCATCCCCGCGTCCGCTCCGTGTGGTCATTTGCACTGATCCAACGCGCATCCCCCGCCTCAGGTCAGCGCCCACTCTCGCTTTCTGTTTTCTTTTTAATAATCACCGATGTGATGGTATCGAACATTTTTATTTTAAATTTGTTTTTACTTCTATAAAGAAAGAATTTGTTGCTAAGAAATTTCAGCTAATGTAGAAGTAAGATTTTTTGTTGTTAGAAGGACGATGATATTCTTACTGAAGACTACCTCCTGCTTAAGCGCTGGCCTGACGGGGAACCTGCTTGTTTATTTTCATGGCTCCATAAAGAAAAGGGCGAGGCAGAATCAAAAAGGCGAGCAACTGACCAAAACAGTCCTGCGGCTCCCCTTTACTCTTCCTCTTTCTTCTGCCTCCCTGCGATGGTGCACCCTCCACTCTGCCAAGCCCTGCCTGCTGGACACGCAGCTTCAGAACCAGTCCTTGGTGTTCCCTCCCCTCTGTGCGGTGCCTTCGCTTCCCGTCCACGCTACGGAGCAATTGCGCTGTCATTTCCAGCACGCCGTTCCTACCCTCTCTGCTGCCACAGTTTCTAGGATACCTGACATGACTACAGAGACCGGGAACAATCCTTTAAATGCCTGGGAAAAGATTGCATACATTCTTACAGATGAGCTTCTGTGGTCATCTGAAACTCTGAGATCATGGTAGAGGTATGCTAGGGACAGGAGAACCCAATATATTGAAGAGTAAATATCTAAAATTTTTGCCTTTTAACATCTAGAGGAGGTAATTTTAAATATAAGATAGCAGCTGTTATAAACAATATGTCCTATTGAACCCATTTATAAATGCTGTGAGATTGTATGAAAATAAAACTGATTTGGCTATTAGAAAATAGTATTAGTCACTACAGTCTAAAAGAATGACTTATCTTTCTGGTATAATTAGTATAAAGCATAATAATAATTACATAAATCATTAAATATGTCAGATTCAGCTGGTTGAAAGTGTTTATTGCAATAATAAAGTCAATACACATGTATCAATTCTCAAGAACTGTTGGAATTGTAATAGAGTTGTATGCTCACTTATCCTGGTCATATAATCATACCTGTAAAAATATGTAGATAGCAATATGAGAAATATAAAAGAGCCATGCTGTCTGGGGTAGATTAGCAATATAATCACAAGTAAAGTGCCAGTGTCAGAAAAGAAATGAAACATAGAGTTATAGCTTAAGGAGACAGAATAAATTTGGAGATAGAATCAGTTTTAACATGACAGCATTGATCTAGAGAGGAAGTTTTACTACAAATGAAGACAGGGCTCAGAGACTTAGGTTTGGGAAATGAATTAATTTTAGGTCAGGGTGTAAAAAGTCTACTTATATGAAAAGATAGGGGTAACTGAGGGAATGATTACATTGGCACCAGAGTCCACACAGCCTTAAAGCCTAGATGGGACTAAGCCTAAGGTAATAAGGCCCCAGAGAGTACCATGCAGAACACAACAAGGATGCTGGCAGGAAAAGGAGCCAGTGTTGCTTTATGAGACATATCCTAACTTCAGGGCTCATGTGATAGATATACCAGTGGTGTGTCATAGTTGTAAAAGCTTGACATTCACACTAGAAAAGCAATATGACATTTGCTTGATAAAGTGAAAAGTTGCTCAGTCTTAGATGCTTTGATATAGTTGAAATAGTTTTTATGTGACTATACTCCATATTTTGTAGCATTGCTAAATTATATTCTTCAAATAGGAGAATTTAACAGAAATGCATTGTCATCTTCTTTCCATTAGGGGTTTTTGGGACCACTGATCATTGCTCTATTCTGATGCTGGAAACTGATGTGACTGAGGGGACAGTGATAAAGAGCAAGTATAAATTAAAGAGGAAACATGTTTAAATCAAAAAAGAAGCAGTTATGCTCTAGAAAGTAAGAATATATTAAAACTAAAAATGTTTCTAGATCATTCTTATGCTTATAAAATTGTAAACATGAATAACTCATAGATTTATAAATATATTTCACACCACATATGTGGGCTCAATAACCACTAAACAGTGTCTGAAGTTTTCTGAACCACATCTCACTTGTCAATAAGCTTGGCAGATACAAATGGGATTGGTGTATTCATAGTAACCAACGTACGTTATTGGGCAAATTGAAGAAGTAAATGGCTTAAAATCAGAGTGAAATTGAAAAGGTAAAAAACACATACCTGGCAATAAATCCAGTACCCAGTACTTTTTTTAAAGAAGTTAAAGTAAATTCTTACAATTTAGTAGAAATAGAAACTTTACAAATCATTAACCTTAGGGTTCTGAGAATTCAAAAGTGTCTTTATCTTTTTTCATATATAGAACAGTCTCATCTTTGAAATGACCTGTGGAAAAAACTCAAAATTATCTAAATTTTGGGATATTGTCTACTATTAGAAATTATTGATTTTGAGACAATTTTAAACTAAAATTTGGAATGCCTCCCAACTGATTATATTTATAAGATAATTGCTGAAAATCTTCTTACAATTTGCTCTGGGTATTTTCCTATGAGATACACTTGAGATAATTTATTTTTACTGGTTCATTTCATCATTTCATATGTATGGATTTTTGCTCATTGTGCATTTGGAAATTTTCATATTTGAATCAATTTTCCTCATGTCCCTGAATATCTTTGAAACTGCCACAGGTAGTTGGTGATTTTTCAAAGAAATTCTTACAAGTGACTTGATGATAGCATTAAAGAATACATGAGCAAAGATTTCTACTCCTGGCCCAGAAGGAGTTATAGGGACCAAATTTACCCCATTGCTTAAAACAACTAAAAAGCCAGACAAAATTTGTACAACGGTTTTGAAGATGCTGGACATTGGCAACAGAGAACAGTGATCCCTGAGAGATGAGGAACAAACAGGATGAGCTCTGTGATTACCCCAGCTTACTGCCCAGAGAAAATATCCAGATGCAGCACAGGGAAGGGGAACTTGGGTGGATGTTGGTGGACTACTCATTTGCGGAGACAGGCTGAGAGTCTGAGGATATTGAGTTGGCTGGAGTTCACAGGCAGAGTGCCGGAGATGAGAAAGCTGCACAGAGACACAACTTCAGAGGTCTGCAGATGGTCTTCCTCAAGTTTTCACATGTGCATCAATCAACTCATGCATGTGAGGAAAATACCTAATAAAATACCATGCATATGGGGAAATAACTACTCAAAAGAATTATAGGGAACAATCAGTGGAGTTCACATAGAATAATGTCTGTTTCCACCAGCCAGAGTGGGAAACCTTATAATTCTTGGGGTAGCATATGCAAGAGGTTTTAGCGTAAATGTGGAAAAAGTTAGACCTAGACTAAACATTTGTCTTGTCCAAACTAACATCTTAAAAGCAAGATCCAAAAAGGTCAAACAATTGTTACATAACTTACGTGTGTCACAGAACAAAGCTCAAGAATATTTATAGGAATATAAAAAATCCAGCAACCAAAAAGGAAAATTACAATGTCTAGCATCCAATCAAAAATAACCAGACATGCAAAGGAACCAAAAAAGTGCCCATGATGAGAAGAAAATCAATCAATTGAAACCAACCAACACCATAAAACTAATAGACAAGTAATTAAAATAGTTATTAGGGGACAATTCTCTATGCTTGGCATAGACACTGGGCTGTGGTCCTGTGGAAGTTGATGATCATTATTAGAAGGGGCAAAGGGTCATTGTGGAAGAGGTGCACATCTCTAGAATGCTGTTATAAGTCAATGGTCTCTAATAACTGTTAGAGAAGACATCCATCCAAGCTGTGCTGCCTATGGATTTATTTGGTGGTACTAGAATATTAGTAAGAGGGAAGAGTTAAAGATACAAGATACAATAATAAGTTATATGAGTTACAAGCAGGTTACTGGTTATGAAAGAAAAAAAGGAAAACCCAGCCCCCATTTTCTTGTTTATCTCATTGTATTGAACTTAAATACAGATTTTCTCTAACTGGTAAAAATGGCTATTTATCTTGTGGTCTGGCAAATAAAGGTGAAGAGTCAAAATATAATATTCCCAGATATTTAAATGATATTTATGAGTTGGAGACACAGAATGCTTCTGAAGTTGTTGATTATAACAGTCCAATGTTTCAATGGATTGTGCCTTCTCTGATCCATGAGACCATTATAGATTGTGGCAAGAAAGATTCTAGAAGTACTGAAATATACATTATAGATGAAATACATGGTACTTATTTAATGACCTATGGCAATTTGACATTAAAACTATATCATGATCAAAACCAGAAATTGGAGGAGCAGTGCCACTTCCATTAAGTGTATATAGCCTTTTTGGAGGAAAGAAGTTGTATATTTTTGGTGGGTGGGTTCCACGTACAGTGGATAATTTTGAGACCTTGCCTCATGATTGTGAATGACAATGTACCAGTTCATTTTCTCACCTGAATCTGGATATAGTAAGCTAGACTACCCTAGTATTAGATTTTTGGGAAATTTATATTTAAAAAACCCAAAAACATCAAGACTAAGAACAAGAGATGACATTGGCTGTTGCAGTTAGTACTGGTACTCAGTCATATTTTTGGACTGGAAGAGATAGCTGCAAAAAACTAAAAAAACATTGAGCAGTCAAGTGTAGAGCAGAGATCTTTGTACTGAGAAACCACTAGCATTATCACAAATTCTACAGATTAAAGCTGCTACCAATACTTCCAGTCAAATGGAATGAAGTGTCTGCAGTTGTGGGATAGCTTTGTGGTTAAACATAGACACGCGGTGCCAAGTTGCATCATTAGAGTCTTCAGCAGCAGCACATATGAAAAGATTCAGAATGCATGCTCACAGACAAGGCAGTAATGACATTATTTCTAACAGTATTCAAGTTTCTCTGTCTAAGAAACTATTAAAATTCCATAATAGTAAACAGTGAAAAAACTGAATATATACCTATGAAGAATTCAATGGAAAACAAAACAGAACGCCATGTATGGGCTAGATGTTAACGCCACTTTATTTTTATTTTGGCAATGAATGCTTCCAATCATAATTGTTATGAGATGGATATGCCAAGGAAAATTGAAATTCCTCACACTTCAACAAATGTACATGAACTAAGTAGCTGCTTGAGCTTAAGCAACTTCTGTATTCAGCACTGTTTCAAACACACAAACTATGGAAACCCAGATCATGATTCTAGTAACTGCTTGTTGTATACTATTCTCTCTTATATAGTAAATGTTCTCTACACTTTAAATGTTCAATGTTTAAGCACTTTCTCTAACCTTATTTCATATAAACAGTTGTCCCTAACAATTGTCTTTTACTGGATAATATTGGTTATAATAATTTCATTGGCCACCTGATTTGATTCATTTTTAAATTGTTTATTTTTAGTTAGTACAGAACTTAAGAAATTTTTAAAAAGAAGTAAGTACAGAAATCCTGCTTTTGAGTTTTTATGATTTTCTAAGTATCATGGTAAGATACAAAATGAGTAATGGATTTTTTTGATTCTTACCAGACTGGTATATTTTTGGCCAATTCACTGAACTTATGTGACCCTCAGTCTCTTCATTAATAGAACAATTTACCTTTATGAATCTTTTTGGAGCTATAATTCTGTATTTTCATGAAATATGAAAATTTTTGTGGGATAGATATGGAATTGAATACTTCATAAGTTAAAATTCAAAATTAAAGCATATGTCCTTCTATTGCCAAAAGAAAGAAGCATCTTAACAAGACACAAGATTTGAAATAGCACTTTAAATACTTGTAAGAGTTTTGTAAATGCTCTAAATGTTTTAGTTTTACAGTATTCACCTCAAAATTGTATAAGCTTATGCACTTCTGAAATATAAATATATTACTGAAGCTCCATTACAACCTTAAAGATGCAGAGTGTCATTAGAAACCCTGTGCCACAGATAACTTTTAAATCTATGAGGAATGCTGTGGTTCTACTGCCTTTTCAAATCAGGACTCAATACGCAGAACAATAATTGCATAACAGACATTTAGAACTAAGTGCTGCAATGATTCAATGGCACAGAACTCTATTTTTTATAACACATACCCTTATGCTAATTTAGTTCCACTGAGTAGCTGTGTCCCCACAATTCATGTACAAAAGCCAAACAATGGTGGATTTATTTGTGCGGGATTAATATGTACAGGTGTTACAGTTATTAATTTAAAATATATAGAATAGCTAGTATATAGTTTTTGTTAAAAAATAGTATTTTTATACTACAGTAGTTGTAATTAACATATTTTATTGTTTCTTTTGAAGAAAATATGCGAACTGTTATATTGTGTGCAAAATGAGTGTTTTCTGAACTCTAAAGTTAAAGTAAGTGCACTGCCACAGTTTGATTAGAATACTTTTTTTGTGGCCATATAAATCCTTGAGCTTTGAACATGCACTTTATAAATAATTTTGACAAAGAGCATTGCTGGTTTGTTCCTCCAGCACCTCTATTGGTGAGAGCTGCATTTTGCATTTGCTGAACTCATCATGCTTTGCCTTTGGCTTATGCCTACTTTTTTAACTGGGGAAATTTTAACTTATATCATCATTATGTTTTTATCATTTGTATAGGCAAATTTAATCAAATGTGTCTCATTAGGCTATACAAATAATTCATGTTAAAGTTAAAGTAAATGGCAATCAATTTTGCACATATAAAATGCTATAGCTTGAGTGTATATAGTGTTAAGATTAAAAATATTAATATAAAGTAATAGTATGTTTCAAGAACAATTGTTTAATGGCCTATTTTCTTTATTGGAGAAAGACTGAACTTTTAACACTTTATTCTTAAGGTTCATTAGCAATTTTCTTCTTGAAACACTTCTCTTAATGACAAGGCATTATTTGATTTTAATCAAAAGGTAAAATATTTGTCTGAATGCAAACATTTGCACCTATTCAATATTGTAAAGCATTTGATTTACATAGTTGAAATGCCCCTGCCACTATAAAGCATGAGGTGAACATGAAACTGTGGATCTAACTTTTCAGAGAGAAGGGTGACATTTCCATACCAAGGGACTTAACTAAACTAAATAAACAAATGTTTCCAGTTTAAGAATTAGCCAACTCCTGTTAATTTTCTAGCATTTGTGCATTAACCACCAATCATACTTATCTCTCCTAGAAGTGACTGGTGACTTAAAGATATTATTGAGACATCTCTGTGGCTTTGCCATTGTTATACAAATGGTCTGGTGTGAATAAATAGAGAAGATCAATTAGCTTCTTATGATTTGCATATTTTTCTAATAAAGATCCACTTGTGTAACAATGAGGCATATTATACAGATAGAATTTTCCATAGGAGGATTTGCATTGAGTTAAATTACTTTCTTTATACCTCCTAATTGGATGAGTAAATGAGATGTAACAAGTCGTTATGCTACAGCCTTCTTCCTGTGCTCTGTGACTATGGCCCACACATAGACTACATGAAAATAGGCTGTTGTAAAATTTTTATACTCTATATATACACGAGATAAATGTAAATGGTCTAAACATTCCAATTAAAAGGCGGAGATTGTAAGAGTAAATAAAAAACAAGACCAAATTATATGCTTCTTACAAGAAACACACTTTAAATATAAACACTCAAATCATTTAAAAGTTAGAAGATGAAATGCGATATCATGCTATTATGTAGTGAATGTTTGTGTTTCCCCCACTCCCCAAAATTTCATATGTTAAAACCCTCATCCCCACTGTGATGGTATCTGGAGGTGGGTTGCCAGCCCACTGGCTATTTACTTTGAGGTTGCCATTTTGGTATAGTATGTTTGTGAAATTATTTGTCTATTTTTTTAAAAAAATTTAAAAATGTGTATAAAAGTGATAGGAAATGTGCTCTTAAAATTTATACAGTGAAGACAAAGTAAGAAATTATTTCATGTGCAAAAAATGGCTTCTTTCCTGAAGATAGTCACCAGGATCTTCAACTGTAAAGGGAAAGAACAAGTACAATATAGGTCAAAATCCTTGAAATCATATCATAGACAATTGCACCCAAAAGAAGAGGTGTACTCAGGATCTTACAATTTTACATAATTTTCTAGAAACTGACAGTCCTTTGAATAGTGAATCCTACTACTGAGTTTTTAAAAAAATTTCAACTTTCCTACATGGTTTCAGTAATAGCTGCAATAACACACTAAAGTACCAATGTATTTATTGTGTTGAATTTAACTAGTACTTATTTAGCCTCAATTGTAACTCTGCTTTTGATAAAAAGAGGTATAAGATCTAGGCTATCCTTAAAGAACTTAAAATGGAATTGGAGAAACTAGACTTATATACAAATGGTGAAGCAGGAGGTATAACTGTGCAATAATTAAAAATGATGTTGTGTTTTCCAATAACACAAATGAAATTCTTCTCACTAATTCTCTGGCTCATACCAATACAGTCGTGTGCCACATAATAATGTTTTGGTCAATGATGGACCACATATATGATGGTTATCTCATAAGATTATAATGGAAAAATTCCTATAGCCTAGTAACATCACATAGCCTTCATAGTGTCATAGCGTAACACATTACTCAGGTGTTTGGTGATGCTGGTGTAGACAAACCTACCGCCCTGTCAGTAATGTAAAAGTAAAGCACATACAATTATGTACAGTGCATAATACTTGATAATGATAATAAATTACTACATTACCAGTTTACGTATTTCCTATGCTATACTTTTTATCATTATTTTAGAGTGTACTTCTTCTACTTATATAAAAAAAGTTAACTGTAAAACAGCCTGGGGCAGGTCCCTCGGTGGTATTCGGGAAGAAGGCATTGTTGTCATAGGAGGTGACAACTCCATGTGTGTTATGGCCCCTGGAGACCCTCCAGTGGGACAAGATATGGGGGTGGAAGACAGTGATATTAATGATCCCGACCCTGTGCAGGCCTTAGTTAATGTGTGTGATTGTGTCTTAGTTTTTAACAAAAACTTTTAAAAATCTTTAAAAATTAAAAATTAATTTTAACAGAAAAAATCTTATAGAATAGGGATATAAAGAAAGAAAATAATTACTATTGTGTGTATTTAATGTATTGTATGTATTTAAAACACAATAAATACATTGGTACATTTTTTCTAATACTGTTAAATATTAGAAAATTACTTTATTTTCATGTTTACGTTTCCAGTTCATTTGAGAAAGATATTTTTATACAGTTGTGCAATGTTTGTTTTAAACTAAGTGTTATTATAAAAGAGTCAAAAAGTTAAAAAAAATTAAAAGGTTTGTAAAGTAAAAAATTACAGTAAGCTAAGGTTAATTTATTACTGCAGAAAAAAATTTAAAATAAATTTAGCATAGCCCAAGTGTGCAATGTTTATAAAGGATCTTCACGTTCACTCACCGACTCACCCAGGGCAACTTGAAGTCCCGCAAGCTCCATTCATTGTAAGTTGTCTATGAAGGTGTACCATTTTTTATCTTTTATACCATATTTTTTACCATACCTTTTCTATATTTAGATATGTTTAGTGCCATTGTGTTACAATCGCCTGCAGTATTCAGTACAGTAACATGCCATACAGGTTTGTAGCCTGGGAGCAATAGGCTGTACCATATGGTGTAGGTGTGCAGTGGGCTACACCATCTAGGTTTGTTTAAGTACACTTTCTGATGTTCACAGAATGGCAAAATAGCCAATGACACATTTCTCAGAATGTATCTCCATCATTAAGCAAGGCATGACTTTACCTTTAGGTACATGACTTTAATCTAGATGTGGTGTTTTATGGGAAATCAATGTCTCTGTTTCCCAAATAACTGTTAAATATTAGAAATTTACTTTATTTCCATGTTTAAATTTCCAGTTCATTTGAGAAAGGTATATACAGAGCAGAATAGATTATGAGTATAATAAAATATGAAGAATTCACTTTATGCACTTTTTTATGAGATGAAATTCATAATTTCTGTCCTGAAAAGTGATAAAAACTTTAATTGACAATGTAATTGTAGCCATTTTTTTTGTTTGTATTTAATGTAATCCTTTTTTACTACACTGTACCTCACCGGGTTGCCAAAGCTGGATAATGTATGCTTCTGTGCTAACAAAACAATTACTATTTCAGAGTTGGATGTCTTTATGTAAACAGAGTGATCACCAATGACAAACCAGCATTTATATCTCCCTTTAAAGAGAAAAATTACCTTTGGGAACTCAACCAATATTGACATTCTTAATAATACATAGCCCATATACTTAAAGAGGATAATAATTTTTTAAAACCTTATCAAAGTCATCTGTTTATTCAAGGCCACTGTAATCACTACCTGATGCAAGATGTGATGGGAATAGCTAGAATACAAACATGATTTGCATTTATAATTTATATTTTTTCTTTACATGCCTTTGTCTTAGCTTATTTTATACTATTACACTTAATATAAGAAGAAACTTAGATATATGATGATATAAAAATATATCAAATACATAAACCTGTATTTGAGAAATATAAGCACTTTAGCAATACAAAGCATGAACTCTCATGCTGATCACATCAGTATTTTAATAGTCACCCCTTGTTTGATGTCTGTAGAGTTTTAAATGCTGGTTTCCAGAGCTAACTTTTGGTAAGCTAAATTTGTGCAAGCATCTTCTTCTATAGAAATTTTGCAATATCAAGAAAAAGAGGATGATTTCCAATATTATGCAATACAATAAACATAGAAATGCATAACATTCCTACACAACATTTATATTTCTCTGGTGCTAAATGCATACAGTGCCAGAAAAACAATTAGGTGCTGACATAACTATTTTACTTTTAATTCGTGGTCGTACATTTTGGCTTTCATTATTACTATGATTTTGTAAATTATTCTTCTAAGAATTAACTCTGACTTGAGACTCCAGTCTTGTCACATTATGTATGGAAAATATCTCCGTATAGTCTCATAAGGTAAATTATTCAGTTTAATCCTATCTTAAAGGTCACAGAATATATCTCATTTCAAATCACTTAAAAATATGAAATATAAACAGTAATTATAAAGAAGTATCTCAAGTCATTATTTAATACATTCCTGAAAATGCAGTGTTATAATACTAAGTATGAAATTTATATTCCATGCAGAAAACTAACTATAGATTCCCTATTTTTCATATATCTGTTTCATATAATTTATCCAGATATATCCAATAATTAATATGGTTATAAACTCATTTGAATAAACAGTTATTGAGTGTGTACCATGATCAAGGCCCTCTGCTTTCATATATGTGTATATACATATACACACACCCCTATGCTTCTATGTGATTTTATATATATATATATAATCACATTATATGTTTATTCACATATACAGTCATGCACTGCATAACGTTGGTTGGCTCTACAACTTATTGCACATACAAAGGTGGTCCCATTAGATTATAATACCATATTTTTACTGCACCTTTTCTATGTTTAGATATGTTTAGGTGCACAAATACACTGTATTACGACTGCCTACAGTATTTAGTACAGTAACATGCTGTATGGGTTTGTAGCTGAGGAGCAACATGGCTTAGGTGAGTAGTAGGCTACACCATCTAGGTTTGTGTAACTCTGGTTAGCACAAGGAGGAAATCGGCTAACGACACATTTCTCAGAATGTATCCCCCTGGTGAAGCCATGCATGACTATACATACCACATTAACACCGGAATTAATATAGCAAATAGCCCTCATGGCAAAATGTGGACAGTGGCTGTGTTCTTAGTACACAGCCAACTAAGAACAAAATTGGGAAAAGAGGTAAGCCTTCTATTTTGTCATAGTGAATGCACTACAATTCTTTGAAAATTGTGGCAGAGAGCAGTCCCCACGAGAAAGGCTTGGCCTAGCAGATGTTCTCTTGTCCCACGCTGAAGTTCACATTTTGGAGCCCACTTCAGAAGGCTCTTGAATACCAGAGAGGGGGGAGGACTGTTGTGGCCTCTGTAGCTTTAAAAAGCGTCACTCATTTCATCGTGACAACTGTCATAGTCCCCGAGATGGCCTTTGTTCTGTTCCGCCTACCCAAGGGGAATCCCGAGCTCCAGGTCACAACTTCTGGGCACCGCCTCCCCTTCTCGCTCCCTCGGTTCTTGCAGGAGTCAGGACGGGAAAGTTTTGAAGAGTGAACCCCTTTCTCACACTCGCAGCAAAGCGAGAGGGGGGAGACTACCGAGAGGGTCCTAAAGCAAGAACGGGAGAGGCGCGGTCTCCGAGAACGCGCGAGGGCGCGTGAAAAGGAGGGCACGGGAGACCCGGGGGGCCGCCCAGGCAAAAATAGAGAGGCGGGTTTAGCGTCCTGGGCGAGGCAGGAAAGTGAAACGCACAGCCACGGGAGGCAGCTGGGCGAGGCGCCCGGGGAGCTGGAGTCAAGCCCGACGACCCGCGCTGCGGCGGGCACCGCGCGGGGGGCGCGGGGAGGGGAGAGGCGGGGCCGGGGGACAGTGTCGCCGCCGACGCCGCGGCTACGGGCGGGAGAGGCAGGCAGAGCGAGCTGCAGCGGACCGGGTGGCGGAGCCGCGGTCGCCAGTCTCCAGCCCGCCGGGCTGCGCGCATCTGCGGCCCCGGGCTTAGGGGAACCGCTGCCCCCGTCTGTCTCCACCGCCGCGCGGGGCTGGTCCTCAAGCCGAGTGCGGGCCGTCGCTGCGCCGCCGGGCCCCCGGCTCCCGCGGACCCTTCTCCAGCAGGTAGGGGCGGCGGCGGGGCGCGCGAGCGCGGTCCCAGGCGCGGGGAACTTGGCCCAGCAAGCTCGCCTCCAGATCTGGGGCTTGGCGGGGCGCAGATGCTCCCCTCCCCGGCGGGGCTGGTGACTCGGGAGAGTGCTGGGTGTTCGGAGCTGCATCGTCGGGTCTCCAACTGGAGTTCCAGCATGGTGAAGCTGGACACGCCTGGGGGCGTGGAGAGGAGGCTTGTCGGTCCGTTCCTGGGAAAGGAACACCGGGGACTCCCCAACCCTTAGGCTGTGTGAACGGAGGTTGAGAACAGAACCCTCCTGAAGTCTGGACCTAACCCAGGAGGAGGAAGCGAAACTGGCAATTTAGAGGGACGTGGAAGCCTCTCGTTGCTACGGGAGATGCGAGAAGCGGCGCAGTCACCTATACAACCGCTCCCAGGGGCGGCGGGGGGATGTGCTTCGTCTTTTTCTTTGGGGATGGAAAAGGGAGACTGGAACAAAGATGTAGGGGTGAAGGAGGGCTCCCCAGCTGTTGCCTCTTCTAGTGATCCTACTGACCCCTCACCGCGACCCCACTGGGCAGGGCCAGCTCCATTGTCTCAGAGGCTGGCCACTAAGTGAGGCGCAAAGTGGGCGGGTGGCGTGGTGCCTACCGGGGGCACAATGCCTCGGCTCTTCATTCATTGCCGCATCTTTCCAGGCTGAATAAAGCCAACTAGGTCGGTAGAAGCGCTCGGTTTAAGTGGTACCTTGTACGCCTCCAAAAGAAAATGGAGATGGTTTTCATCAAATTCTCTTAGTATTTCTGTCATTTACGGAAAAGCAGTAGCTACTTACTTGTGGCTCAGATCTCTGTTTGAGGGGAGTGAGCCAATACATTCAAATTGTGTGCTAATCCTTTGCCACCTGGAAGAATTATTTAGCCATCCGAGAAGGAGGAGGAGTTTCTTTTGCCAAGCAGGGCCGAGTAAACTTAGCTGCTCTGAATTGGCCAGAGGGTGGGATGAGCAGAGAGCCAGCCTGCATGCTCCCAGGTGCAGACGCTCTGGGGAAGCTCTTAACGTCTTTTGAGCAGTGGCTTTCTTTGAGAATCTCATGAAATCCTTGGAGTCTGTGTTGGGGTTAAAGCACTGACATAACATTTGCCATGTGATCTTGGGGGTATTTTTGAGCTCCTGCAGTCTATCCACGCATCTCCTAGTGCTTTTCACTTAAAGTCAAGAGGAAGAACAAGGGACCCCAAAGTCATTAATGAGATTCTGAAACTAAAGCCACGTGACTGAGGAGGGGCCAACCACAGACCCATTTGGACCATCAAGCTTCCCTCTTATGGGATTATTGCATAGCTGCCAGAATAAATTAAATTTTGCTCTTGGTGTTTTTAAAAGCTTGGAAGGTAATTTGTCCTCTGTGGATTAAGGGTGGTCTAAAACTACGGTTCTCAACCCCCAGCCATGGACCAACACCGGCCCACGGCCTGTCAGGAGTCCTACTGCACAGCAGGAGCTAGCGGCAGGTGAAGGAAGCCCCACCTGCACCCACAGCCGCTCCCCGTTGCTGGCATCACGGCCGGAGCCCCGCGTGTCCCACCCCCTCCCCCGGTCAGATCAGCCGGGGCATCAGACCCTCCTGGGAGCGCGAACCCCACTGCAAACTGCGCATTCGAGGGATCCCGGTTGCGCGCTCCCCGTGAGAATCTAATGCGTGATGATCTGAGGTGGAGCTGAGGTGGCGACGCGCCCCCCACGCCCTGTCAGTGGAAAAACTGTCTTCCACGATACCGGTCCCTGGTGTCAAAAAGGTTGGGGGCCGCTGGTCTAAAACATGTCTATTGGTCTGTTTGAAGTTATTTTAGTTTCTTCATATTATACAAGCATACGTGACATGTACTTAACATTAACAGCTATGATCCCCTACCACATGTGATCGACTTCTGTGAGCATATGAGGTTTATATTTTTGATGGACATTTTGGAAACCAGTCTATATGGCATTGCCTTACAGACAGCATTAATATATCCCAGGGACTATATTACTTGCTATAAAAATCATCCAGAGTGTGATATTTAATTACTGAAGGAAAAATAAGCTTAATCAGCTGAATCAATAAAATTTTATCTAGAGGGCGTAATGCTATGGTTGAGTTTATCTTTATCTGTGTACTGTGAGAATTGGCAAGGGGGATTTAATAAAGTGAAATGATTTGTTCAGTACATCCTAAAATAGCTAACATATTTTGCACATGCAGTTAACACTCTAAAGGTCTCCCCATCCCCCTCCAAGTGTGAGAATGCTTGAAGATACAAGTTCCACTTGCTGCTGCCCAGCTCGTTAATGTGATCTGTGGGTAAATCAGTACTGCAGATAAAGGAGAATGTATACTGAACACAAGCCCACTGCAGCTCATGAATGTTCTTGAAGGAGATTAAATAAAAATAGAAACATCTCCTCCTTCTTAAGAAATCAGAGAATAAAATCTGTTGGGTAAAACCAAAACCACACACAGAATGCATATATGATCCAAATATATACGTATATATGTGTGTATCTAGATGTATGTACATAACTTGCAGATCGTAAATGTGTTAAAACATTTGCATAAGTGAGAAAAGATATGGCATCGGAACTGTGATATTTGAAAATGATGCTTCTTTAAATTTGAGCTGAGCACCTCGCAAATGTATCTGCCCTTTCCAGATCTTATCATCAGGGCAAATCCAGGCCAATGATAACACATGTTCATAGAATGAGAAAATTCTGGAGTAGAAAGGAACTTTAACAATGATCTGCCAAAGCTCCCAGTACTACAAATGAAGGTAATGAGGCCCAGAGGACTTCGGTAAATTTTTTTGAGATCACACAGCTAGATATTGGCGAGGTTACTGGGTCTTGCTGTGTCCACCAGACTGGAGTGTTAGATGTGTGGGGAGTTAGAGTGATTTAATTACTTCCTCCAGAGAGGAGGGCTGGCCAGTGAAACCTGCCATAGGTGTAAAGCAGATCTTCCTCCTCCTCATCCCTTTCCTCCTTTCCTGTGTGGTTCTCTGCCCTCCAACCTTTCCAGATTCTGTTCTGTACTAGGAATAACACTAGGAATATGATTCCCAGAGAGCAAAGAATGAGCATGTCAAGAAAACAAGAAAAACTTATGGAGGTTAAAAATGCATACAATTTAACCACATGGACTTTTTTAAAAAAAGCCAGGCAATCAAAGCAGATGGTTTTCACCTGGAGTGCTTTGAGGTGAGGACGTAGTCATAGGAAGTGAAATGTCTTCACCCTTGGAAACTGAAGGGCTCACGGCAACACCTTACCCGTAAGCTGCTTTTCCATTTAATATCTGCTTCGGTCTTTACAACTGCCCTGCCGAGGTCGCAGGGCAGCCACATTCATTCCTCATTCCCTCTTTCCAACCACTGAATTCTGATCCTTCTCCCTCTCACAGAAGCCCCCAGGCAAAATTAGGTGCTCTTCTGGGGCTTCCGTCTATGGGGGTGACTAAAACCTTGTATTTTGCTGTCTTCAAGTCTATTTCATCTTCATCTTCATCTCCTAACAGCCTGCCCTGGAGTGGCACTCAGTAAGGATTCAGTCGATGTTTTTAGACTGTAGTGAATTAATGGATTAATTGAGATCAAGTAATTTTACTCAACTTGCCTCTTTCAAGCATGGGCTTTTTTCAAGGTAATATGGCAAAAAATAATTTTCACAAAATGTAAAATGATAAAAATTTATTCACAGTTGTGTTGTGACATTTTCTGAAAATGAGTCTTCATTCAAGCATACAGTAACTTGACTTCGAAAGGAAATTGTATACCTGTAAGGACTAGGGTAGTGTGTGCCTTGGGCTGCCAACTCTAGGTTTTCTGGAGGTGCCTAATAAGAAGTGGATTTCCCCAGCCTGACCCAGGCCTGAAGAATCAGAGTCTGGGGCTGGGACACAACCCACCCCTGTGTCATTTCTACCATTTCTACGAGCACTTCATGTGAGAACCACAGTGCCATGGTCTTTCAAAAGTTCACATTCAGCCCCTCCATGTAGTTAGAATCACTTCTCTTTTCTACTTAAAGCTGGAATCCACACAGATTTCCTTACTTGGTTATTTTTATGTTATCACAATAACTAGGAAGACTTGATAATAAACCAGGCCATAAATTCTCAGGAAGTTTAGATTTACATTATCTAACTGTAAGTAAAAGTATATATAGACAAAATGTTGCATTTTTGAGTAAACCTTAACTGGCTGGATCAAATTGATTTCTTTTATAGCCTACACAGGATTATGCTATTTTGTTTATAATTATGTTTAAAAAATAATGATTTTCAATGACATGGATGTTGTAATTTCTGCCATGTGCTTATTTCTGTTGACATGGAAGAAGCCAGGGCAGAGTTGTCCTCATTCACTGTCTACTTCACTAAAGTCCATTCCTCAGCCCTTTGCAATCCAGCTTCTCTGACTCACTCCCTGGCTTGGATTCTCTTTCCCTGTCTTAAGGTAGCTCCTTCATGCTCTCTTTGGCCCTCTGCCTTTTCTACCTTATGGCCCCAGGTTTCTCCTCTGCTCTCTACCTGCAGGTGCCTGAGGCCTGCATCTCCAGCCCTGACCTGCGTCTGCCTGCACGGCACCTTACCTGGAGGTTCCATACCATGTCCAAATTGGAGTCCTAATCTCGATGGCTCTCTTCAGGCCTGCCTCTGCTAATCCTGTTTGTTGCTTTGTTTCCCACGTTTTCCTCATTCTGCTGTTTTCATCCCCTCCCCTGCCCCATGTTCCATTTCCCTTCAGTCATCAAGTCTTTACAATTTGTCTTATAAATGTTGCTAAGATTATTCTTCTCCATTCTGGCCTTTTATGACCACCCTCTATCCAATTTTCATCAACCCCTGCTGGGGCTAAGGGACAGGCCCTAATTCATCTTCCTGCTCCAGTCTGTGCCCCTCTGATCCACTCTGACAGTTGCCAGAGTGATTTATCTTAAATGCAGATTTGGCCACGAGACCTCTTGCTTAAAAGACATGAGTGACTTCCTGTTACCCACAGCATAAAGGGCCTGCTCTTCCGTACGGTAGACGTTGTCTTCCTGACCCAATCCCTGGCCGACTGCCGCCTCCTATCTGTGTCTCCTGACTCATAGCCCTACTTTTGACAACACTGAATTGCTTATAATTCTCCACAAAGGATTTGGCATTTCTTAACAGGTTGACTTTATTTGTTCTCCTGGGTGCTGGGAATGAGCTTCCTCTAACTTTGTTCAGCTGGAATCCAATCTAGACCATCCTTCAGCACCACCCCCCACAGACGTCCCCTTTTGATAACTTCTTAGTGCATGCACATCTTTGCGCTAAACCCTCAGTGTTACAACACTCTGTCTAAATGGCTGACTCTCCCTGCTCTCTGCTTCCTTTCTTAGTCCTCTCTGTGGAAGTGTCTAGATTTGGTAGGTGTTACATGAATGGATATATGCACTGCAAATGACCAAAGAAAAGCTGCCTTTGAGGCCTCAAGAATGCCCTTTGGAGATTCTAGCTTCCCCAGCTCCTAAGCTCTGACCAAAGGGAGCCCCATCTCACTTTTTATTGTGTCTCTCCTCTCTCCCACCATCCCAGACCCTACCATATTCATCCTTCTAACGCACTGTCTCCTTCTCCCTTCCATAAAAGTCACCTGCTCATTCTACAGATAGGGCAAAGAAAACCCAGAGAGACTGAGTAATTTATCACAGTTACACTGCTAGCTTATGGTGGATATGGACTAGCATAAAAGTCTGATTTTTTTTTTACCCTGTCATCACTTTCTAAGAAAGAAGAAAAATTGCTTCTTGAATAGGTGCCATATAGAAAATCATCTACAGCTGGGGGCAAAAAACTGCTACCAGGGGCCAGTTCCAACCTTCGCCTGTTTGTGTGCAGCCCGTAGGCTAAACATGCACTTTTAAAGTATGAAAAAAGTCCAAAACCAAATAAGGAATGTGTGACCAGCTGAAGATCTATCACCCATGCAACCTAACATATTTCCTCTCGGGGCCTTTACGGAGAATGTTTTGTGAGCCTTGATCCATAGGAGCCATGAAACCTGAAGATAATGTTTAGTATAATTTATGTGGTAACTGACTTTTGGCAAATAATTGTAATACCAGAAAAAAACTGGACATATAAAAATAAGTTGTAGGTTTATTAAATTTTAAGAAAAAAGAAAGTATAATCCTTACCACCTTCAAATAGTTAAAGTCTTATATTTATTTTTCAAGTTTTTTGATGCTTATTACTTACCCACAAATAATTACCATGATAGACATAATTACTATTAAGTAATGAAAGTAGAGTAAGTCAGATAATTCCCCATAAAAATCATCTGGGCATTTTCCGTTAAAAAAAATGCTTGCAGGTGTAGATAACAGTCAGTTTGATGTTCAAATTCTCATAAGCTGAATTGAATTATGCATAAAAATTGGCATTTGAATATCCTTTTATTCTATCACTAAAATGTTGAAAGCATTTTAATTTCATTTTTATCACTAGAATTAGTTAGTGTTTTAAAAATAAACCTGGAAGGTTAAAACCTCTAGCACGTGGTACTGTATGTCTTTAATGAACACATTTGAAAGATTAAGTAATTCCTTTAAGAATGATAAAGGCTTATTTAGGCAACTCATTTCCTTTCTAATTTGGATTCTTGGTTATAAGCAGCTCAGAAGCATGAAGTTGGGGGTCCCTGGGTAGACATCATTTCATGAGTCCCCAAACCTTCTTTTAAAAAGTCCTATTAATATGCATTTTATCTTTGTTATTTGGAACCGAGTGCCATTACCTTTACATTTATTTCAGTGACTTAAACGATATGCAAGAGAAAGACAAGAGAAATTTGGTTTAAGAAATAAAGAAACTTAGTAGAACGGAATACTGAGAAAATATTTTTATATATTTTGTCATTCTCTATTTTCATTTTATAGTGTGTAGAAACAAATAGCAGTTTTCTGGAATGAACCTAAGACATTATTTCTCAGGAAGGGAGTTTGCTAAAGCTGTAGATACACAAGCATTCAGATAAGGATGAAAAATGGGGTTTTCCTAATATGGATTATAAAACAGACATTGAGGCAGGAATTTGTGATACAGTGTAACATGGTCAATAAGAGAGTGAACTTGAGGTGGACAAGCGTTGGCTGGAATTCCGGTCTGCTGCTTACCTCTCTGAGACGATTAGTGCATGGGAAAACTTTCGTAGGCCTTATCTGTGAAATGGGTAGGCAAAGTGCCAGCAGCAACAACAACAAGGCAGTGGTCAAATCTGCTGGGCACGGATGACATAAAAAGTGAGGATGATTTGAATGGATCCATACGTCCTAATTTGGATCTCCATCCTCTTCATCAGGGAGAAGGAGCTCATAAAAAGAAAAAAAAAATTCAGCATCTTGGATAGGTGAGGAAATTAAAACAAAAATTTATCTAGCTCTCTTAAGTGAATTCAAGTCAGGCTCAAGTCAATCCCGTGCCAGAACACTGGGGCTTTGCGGGTGCCGTTGGTAAGCTTTGGGGTGTGATGGAGGATTACAGAGATGCCAGAGAACTGGAGTGAGTCAGAAGTCCTGAGCTTCACAAAGAAGCATCCTAGACACTATGAACTGGTCTATGGATTCATATCAAAAAATAAATACATACAATGCATACACACATCACAAATAATTTTTAAACCTTTAAAACATGAGAAGCCAGAGTAGTTCACAAAAGTAAGTCATTGCAAACTGACCTGACCACTTAGTCTTAGAATAAAACCAGATAAAATTAATACTAAAGTTTGCTTATCTATAAAATTAGGGATCCGGGCTAATTAATTTCTAAGATTCCTATGTTTTAAGAATTTACGGTAGAGTTTAGATGATTTGTTTTTTTTTGTTTTTTTTTTGGCTTTACTTGGTGCCAGGTTTTCTATATGTATTGTGGTAAAAAGTGCATAACAAAATTTACCATCTTAACCATGTTTAAGTGTACAATACAGTAGTGTTTATTATATGCAAATTTTTGTGCTGCAGATCACTAGAACTTTTTATCTTGCAAAGCTGAAACTCTATACTCATTGGACAACAACTCTCCATATCCCTCATACCTCCCAGCCCCTAGGGAGCACATTCTATTTGCTGTTTCTGTGAGTTGACTATTCTAGGAACCTCATATAAGTGGAATAATACAGTATTTGACTTTTCATGGGCTTTTTTCACTTAGCATAATGTCCTCAAGATTCATTTGTGTTGTAGCCTATGACTGTTATTTCCTTTTTTTAAAAGGCTGAATAATATTCTATTGTATGTATATGCCACATATATATATTTGCTGATAGAAATTTAGGTTTTTTTCACCTTGGCTATTGTGAATAATGCTGCAGTGAACATGGGTATGCAGATATCTCTTCAAGATCCTATATTCAATTCTTTTGGATCTAAACCCAGAAGTAGGATTGCTGGCTCATATGGTAATTCTACTATTAATTTTTTGATGAAACTCAATACTGTTTTCCATAGGGACTGCACCATTTTACATTCCCACCAACAGCGCACAAGGGTTCCAATTTCTCCACATCCTCGCCAACACTTGTTATTTTATGTTTTCTTGACAGTGCCCATCCTAATGGGTGTGAGGTGGTATCTCATGGTGGTTTTGATTAGCATTTTCCTGATGACCAGTGACGTGAAGCATCTTTTCATAGGCTGTTGGCCACTAGTGTATCTTCTTTGGAAAAAGTCCTTTGCCCATTTTTTAACCAGGTCATTTGATTTTTTTATTGTTGAGTTTTAAGAGTTCTTTATATATTCTGTGTATTAAGCCCTTATGATATATATGGTTTGCAATATTTTCTCCTATTCTGTAGATTGTCTTTTCAGTCTTTCGACCATTTCCTTTGCTGCACAGAAACTTTTTAGTTTGTTGTTGTCCTATTTGTCAATTTTTGCTTTTGTTGCCTGTGCTTTTAGTGTCATACTTAAGAAATCATTGCCAAAGCAAAGTCAAGAAGTTTTCCCCCTGCCTTTTCTTCTTGGAGTATTCTAGTTCAGGTCCTATGTTTAGGTCTGTGATGCATTTTGAGTTGTTTTTTGTATATGGCATTGGGTAAGGATCAAATGTCATTCTTCTGCATGTGATATCTAATTTTCTGAACACCATTTGTTGAAGACACTGTCCTTTTCCCCATTGTGTAGTCTTGGTATTCTTGTTGAAGATCGTTTGACTATATACAGAAGGGTTTATTTCTGGGCTCTCTATTCTGTTCCATTGGTCTTTATGTCTATTTTTATGCCAGTGCCATACTGTTTTAATTACAGTAGGTTTTAATATATTTTAAAATCAGAAAATGTGAGGCCTCCAGCTTTATTCTTTTTCCTCAGGATATTTTGGGTCCTTGGAGTCCTTTGAGATCCCATATGAATTTTAGAATATCTTTTTCTATTTCTGCAAAAAATGCCATTGGGATTCTGGCAGGGATTATGTTGAGTTTGTTTATTGCCTGAGTAGTATGAACATATTAACAATATTAAATCTTCCAATCCATGATCACAGGATATCTTTCCATTTACTTGTGTCTTCTTTAATGTCTTTCAGTGATGTTTTGTAGTTTTCAGAGTACAGGTCTTTTACTTTTTTGGTTAAGTTTATTGCCAAGTATTTTATTTTTTTTGGGTGCTATTGTAATGGAATTTTAAAAAATTTCTTTTTCATATTCTTCACTGTTAGTTATAGAAAAGCAACTGATTTTTGCACGTTGTTTTAGTATCCTGTAACTTTACTGAATTCATTTATTAGTTCTAACAATTTTTTTGTGAAGTCTTAGGATTTTCTGCATATAGGATTATCTCATCTATGAGAAGAGATAATTTTACTTCTTCCTTCACAATTTGGATGCCTTTTATTTCTTTTTCTTGCCTAATTGGTTCTGGCTAGGACTTCCAGAATTATGTTGAATAGAAGTGGCAAGAGTGAATATCTTTCCCTTGTTCCGATCTTAAAGAAAAAGATTTCAGTTTTTCACTAGAGTATAATGTTAGCTGTGGGCTTTTCATATATGACCTTTATTATGTTAAGGAAATTTCCTTCTATTCCTAGTTTTTTAATGTATTTATCATGAAAGGGCATTGAATTTTGTCAAATGCTTTTTCTGTATCAATTGAGATGATCATGTGATTTATATCCTTCATTCTGATAATGTGGTGTATCACATGGATTTATTTTTGTATGTTGAACCATCTTTACATCACAGGAATTAATCCCACTTCGTCAAGGTGTGTGATCATTTTAATGTGCTGTTGACTTCTGTTGGCTAGTATTTTGTTAAGGAAGATTGTATCAATATTCATCGGAGATGTAGATCTGTAGGTTTCTTTTCTTGTAGTGTCTTTGTCTGGCTTTGGTATCAGGGTAATGTTGCCCTCATAAAATGAGTTTGTAAGTGTTCTCTCTTCTTCAATATTTTGCATGAGTTTGAGAAGAATTGCTGTTAATTTTTCTTTAAATCTTTGGTACAATTCTTCAGTAAAACTATCTAATCCTGGGGTTTTCTTTGTTGGGAGGTTTGTGATTGCCAGATCAATTCCTTTAGTAGTTATAGTCCAGATTTTAAATTTCTTCATGATTCATTCTTGGTGGTTTATATGTTTCTAAGACTTTTAAACTTTTTTTAGATTATTCCAATTTGTTGGCATATAATTGTTTATAGTAGTTTCATAATCCTTTTTATTTCTGTGGCATCACTTGTAATGTATCCTCTTTCATTTCTGACTTGTGTTATTTGAGTCTTTGTTTTTAGTCTAGCTAAATGTTTGTCAAATTTATTGATGTGTTCAAAAAACCAACTCTTAGTTTCGTTGATTTTTTTTCTGTTCTTTTCTATTCTCTATCTTATTTACTTCTGCTTTAATTTTTATTTTTTCTTCCTTCTTACTTTGGGATTAGTTTGTTCCTCCTTTTCTAGTTCTTTGAGGTATGAAGATAAGTTTTTGATTTGCGAGCTTTCTTCCTGTTTAATGTAGGCATTTACTACTGTCAACTCCCCTCTTAGTGCAGCTTTTGCTGCATCTCATACATGTTGGTAGTTGTGCTTTCCTTTTCATTTGTCTCAAGGTGTTTTCTAATTTCTCTTGTGATTTCTATTGTGACCCATTAGCTTTCAGGAGTATATTGTTTAATTTCTATGTATTTGTGGATTTCCCAGTTATCCTTCTCCTACTGATTTCTACTTTCATTCCATTGTGGTCATAGAAGACACTTGGTATGATTTCAAATATCTTAAATTTGTTTTGTTTTGGAGCCTAACTTATGATTTATCCTTGAGGATGTTTGTTGTATGCCTGAGAAGAACCTATCCTGCTATTGTTGGGTAGAGTGTTTAGGATGTATCTGTTCAGTCTTTTCAAGTCCTCTTTTTCCTTATTTATCTTCTGTCTTATTGTTCTATTCCTTATTAAAAGTAAAGTATTGAAATATCCTGATATGATTTTGTTGCTGTTTATTTCTTCCTTCAAGTCTGTCAATGTTTGCTTCCTATATTTGGGTGCTCTGGTGTTGGTTGCATATATATTTATGATTGTTTTATAGTCTTGGTAAATTGACCCTTTTACCATTATATAATGTCCTTCTTTGTCTCTTGTTACCATTTTTGACTTAAAGTCTATATTGTCTATTTTGGCCACCTTGCTCTTTTTCAAATTACCATTTGTATGAAATGTTCATCCTTTTACCTTCAGTATATTTAAGTCCTTATATCAAAGTGGTTTTTGTACTCTGCATGTAGTTTGATCTTGGATTTTTAAAAATCCATTCCGGCACTCTGTGTCTTTTGACGTAGCACTTTAATCCATTTACATTTAAAATTTCTGATAGGGAAGTACTTAGTATTGCCATTTTGTTAATTTCTTTCCATAGCTGTTTTGTCCTTCTTTTTCTTTTTGGCTGCCTCCCTTTGCATTTCACTGATTTTTCGTAGTGATGTTCTTTGATTCCTTTCTCATTTCTTTTGTGTGTCTTCTACAGGCATTTTCTTTACAATGGGAATTACATAAAACATTTTACAGTTATAACATTTCTATTTTACGCTGAAAACAAGTTAACTTTAATCACATACAAAACCTCTACTCCTTTATATCCCCCTCACTTTATGTAATTGATGTCCCAAATTGTATATTTTATACTGTTCATGAATTAACATAGTTTTATAGTTATAGTTTTTTTATGCTTTGGCCTTTTAAATTTTATACCAAAATTAAAATGATTTACACATCACCATTAAACTATTAAAGGGTTCTGTGTTTTTGTATACAGACGGTCCCTGATTTATGATGGTTCAACTTACAGTTTTTCAAATTTACAATGGCAAGAAAGTGATGTGCCTTTAGTAGAAATCACACTTCTTGTGTGCTGATGGACAGCAGCAGTGAGCCACAGCTCATAGCCATGCATTTTTGACATACAATATTTTCAACTTGCAATGGGTTTATTGGGCCATAGCCCCATCTTAAGTTGAGGACCATCTGTATATTTAACTTCACCAGAGAGCTTTATATTCTTGTAGGCGTTCATGGTGCTTTCTACCATCCTTTCTTTTCAACTTGAAGGGATTTTTAGCATTTATCATAAGGCTGGTCTAGTAATGATGAACTCCCTCAGCTTCTGTTTATCTAGAAAAGTTTTCATTTCTCCTTTATTTTTGAAGGACAATTTTGCTGCATATAATATTCTTGGCTGGCCATTTTTTTTTCTTTCAGCACTTTGAATGTATCATACCACTTTCTTTTGGCATGTAGGTTTCTGCTGAGAAATCCGCTGCTAATCTTATGGGAGCTCCCTTCTATGTGCCACATCACATTTCCTTGCTGTTTCAAGATTCTTCTTTGTCTTTGTCTTTTGACAGTTTGGTTATAATGTGTCTCTGTGTGGGTCACTTTTGATTATCTGGTTGGAGTCTGTTTATCTTCATGTATTTAAATGTCCATTTTTTTCTTCTGATTTGGGAAGTTTCCAACCATTATTTCTTCAAATAATCTCTTTGCTCCTTTCTCTTCTGTTCACCTCTGTGTCTCTGATAATGCATATATTGGCTCACTCAGTGGTGTCCCATAAGTCCCTTAGTCTTCCTTCAGTTTTTTTCACTCTTTTTCTTTTTGCTTTTCTGATTAGATAATTGCAAATGACCTGTCTTCAAGTTCAATGATTTTTTTCCTCTGCTTGACCAAGTCTGCTGTTGAACTTTTATAGTAAAATTTCCAATTCAGTTATTATATTCTTCAGCTCCAAAACTTCTGTGTCATTCTTTTTTATAGTTTCTCTTTGTTGATATTCTCATTTTGTTCATGCATAGCTTTCCAGATTTTTTTTTTAATTTGTCTATCTGGGTTCTCAATAAGCTCATGAAGCTTCTTTAAGGTGGCTATTCTGATTTCTTTGTCAAATAATTCATAGATCTCTGTTTCTTGGGAATCAGTTTCTGGAGATTTATTTTGTTCCTTTGATTGGTCCAAGTTTCCCTCTTTTTGGTATGCCTGTAACTTTTTGCTGAGACTTGGGTATTTGCAACAAACAAACAAACAAGCAAACAAAAAACAGCCACCTTTCCCAGTCTTTATGGACTGGCTTCATACTGGGGAGGACTTTCACCAATCAACCCAGCTAGAGATCCTCGGTGCCTCTCAAACTTTCCTAAGGAGGATGCACTTTCTTTGGGCATGTGTGTGTAATTTTTTTTTTTTTTAGCTGGGAATCTCTTGCTCCCTCTGTGTTCATCTGTGGTGCTGCAGGTTTTTGGTACTCGGTGACCCCCAGGGGTCTGAAGTATGTCAGTAAAGGCTTTCCTTACCCATTTCAGTGCAGCTGTCCTTGGCTTGGCACTCACCTGGGGCACTGCAACTGGCTGGTTTCTGGAGTTCTCATAAAGATGTTTTGGTTCATATATTGCTGTTTAGTCAGTGTCTTTGTGGGAAAATGAGGGCTGGGGCTTCTTATTCTGTTATTTTGCTGACCTCATTCCATAGACTGGAGTTTAGTTTCCTTTTAATAAGATATTTTACAAACTTTCTTGGATTTTCCAAAGGACATCATTGCCCTGATCAGCTGTCTCCTGTTTGTGGAAAGGAGGAACTGGGTAAGATGAGAAAGGTTGAGCCAAAATATTTGGTAAACCAGTGTCAGCCTTGGACCATCAAAGATCAGTTTTAGTGAGACATATTTAAAAGAATAGGCAGAGAGATCTGATAACTTCAGGAAGAAATGTAAGTTGATAACTGATCAAGGTCAAATCATGAAAGACCAAAGGAGAATGAATTGGAATCCCAGGTAAACATCAAGACCAGTAAGACACATGTATGACCTGAGGAGTGCTTTATAAGCAGAGAGTGCCCTGATGCAGAAACTAGAAAAAGGATTTTTGTTTGCTATAGAAATGTTACAAAGTGCAAATAAATTTAAAAAATGAAAAAATGAAATAATTCATAATCCTACTACTCTATGGAAAGCTACACTTTACACTCTGGTGTATATCTGTTCATAATGTTGACTATATGATTGTGTATATATGTATGTGTGCATATGAATATATACAAATTACCTTTCATTTTACTCTTTTCCACATATGTAGTAATCACATTATTTGGATGAAATTCATCCAACTCAAGCTCCAGATGTGATTGGCTTAAATTGATCAGCCTAATAGCATCCTATTTGCCTGGTGGTTTTATTTTTTTTTCTTCTGGTAATTTTTCAGGTTTAAGAATGTGACCCAACTGAGTGTGGCCCAGGACTGACTTTTCTTATAGTATTGAGCCAGTCTCTGTCTCTGTCTTTCTCTGTCTCTCTCTCTCTTTCTGCCTCTCTCTTTCCACATTGTTATTCTTCAGCCATGTTGCTATCATGACAGAAGCCATCCTATTACTAAGGCACCACAAGATACAGCAGACATTGAGTGAGAACAGAAAGGGGATAAGGCTAAAGAATCAAATAGCACCTGACACTGTACTACCTCCCACCTAGAATGCTTGTGGGTTAGAGAGAGAGAGTCATGAGAGTTAATTCTGCAACAGAACACTTGGAAAAATATGTGGATGTTAGTTGACTAATGGTCAACATCATAAGCCCAGTGACACCACAGTTAATGCAGATATACTGTTGCAGTTGAAGCATAGCATCTAATATCCTAAGTTGATGAGTTCCTTTTTAGAATAATATATTCATTTTGGGAAGCCATCTAAATTAATGATTTGATAAACTGGAATACTGCCTTTGTCTGTTTGATGTTTAGATATAAGCAAATAACTTAGATTTTGTCGTATATAAACAGAACTTTTTTGCTGACAGTTCTGGAGGCTGGGAATTGCCAGATCAAGGCTCCAGCAGACTTGCTGTCTGGTGAGGGCTCTCTACTTCATAGATAGTGCCTTGTTACTGTGTTTTCACGTAGCAGAAAAGGCCAGGTAGCTCGCGCAAGCCTCTTTTATAAGGTTACTAATTCCATTCATGAGGGTGGAGCACTTGTGACTCAATCACTTCCCAAAGGCCCCACCTCTTAATATTATCACATTGGGTATTAGATTACAACATATAAATTTGGGGCAGACACCAACATTCAGACTGTAGTAAATATGTATGGAGGAAATAAACTATAATGGTTAAATCCCCGAAAGAACAATGTGAATAGTTTATCCTGGGAAGGTTTACCCTGGAAAAGGTTAGGGAGAGTGTTAATATCTTACATATAGAAAAAAACTATTATACCTAATTTATTGTCTATGTATATTTGACCTTGGGACAATGGGTGGAGTGGGAGATGATTGCATTAAGGCAAACTTCATATGACTCATAATTCAATATAAATTGGACTCTAATAATTTAATGGAAAGTAAAAAGCGATCTCACAACATAGAGAGCTCATCATGAAAGAGGTGTTCAAACAGAAACAGGAATGACGTCTGCCTGAGATGTCTAATATGTCCTGAAGTTAGATGATAACTTTTTAGGGTTTCTCTTTCAAAAGAGACAGGAAAAATTCACTGCCCCAAATAGGGAAATCTTGGGTAATCTTTAAAATATCCACTTGAAGCATATTTCTACTTTTTGAACAGAGAGGTATTTCTTAGTCCTAAATTATAGCTTCCATTCACCATGTGTAATGTGACTTAGACAATTGCACCAGTTTTCCATAGGAATAATTACTACTTGAAAAGGGATAAAGTCAAAACAAAGGACAAAGTAACCTCTAAGGACAGATACTAAAAAGAATGTTGGGCAAAATCACATGCCATAGTGAATAACTCTTAATGTGGCCTATATAGTTCTAGACGACCTCATCAGAACAATTTGGATTGATAGAAGGAGGAAATACAGTGTGGAGGGGTACTTATTGAGAAAAAAGAGTGTCAAAATTCAAGATGTTTTAGAAATTCGATGATTATTTTAATTTTCTAAGAAAATTTAATAGAATTAGAAATCTTGATTAGGTTAAAGGATGCACATAAATTTAACATATTGACTGCCACATTAGAAAAAAAATTTTTTTCTTTGGGGCCACGATGTTTTATTACAAAAATAGAATAAAAACTTTGAAAACAAAATGATCCTTTCTAATTTAATGAATAATTTGTTATTTTTTATTGTTTTCTGTGTGTTGAGTTATATGCAATGTAAAAATTAGTTTGGGCAGCTCCCAAGGTGAAGAGACACGTGAGTTACATATGCTTCATGAGGCCCTGGACTCAAAACTAGCATGAGTTAAATACAACTCACATGGCATTTAATGTGTTAATAATGTGACCTCAAATTGACACACTTTAAAAAACATAGAAACACTAACCTTAAACATCTTGGAATAGATGCTGATTTAAAAGTATTGAAGAAAATAGAAAAAAAATCCTATTGCATAGATATTTTCATATTTTCATGAAATCGGTAGCATAATACATTTCCCAAATCCTCATTGTGATCATCTTAACAGAGGCAAGAAGTCCAAATTTCACACAGGTGAGCACAGAATAGTTTAGACTTGCATAGCAGATGGCTCTAGGTCGGTGGCCAATAACAATTTGTAACACACCAATGCTAATGCCAGGAAGCCAGTTCTCTCCGTGGACTGCAACCTGCTTTATAAAAATAAAACAGGCTAATGCCTTTTTCTGTAAGATGGAAATCAATCTTTCCTTCTGTCTCTCTCTCCCCCTCCTACTCCCTCTCTTTTCTCTTTCTTCTTCTGTCAATTTGTTTCTTTTATCTTTTTTCTTTTTTCTCTCTTCTAAGCTATGGATTTAACTGCACTTAGTTGTTCTCTTGCTTGTGTAAAAGTACCGCATGCATAAGCACATTGGATGCTTATATGGATATCATATATGAATTTTAGCACTGAAAATGATGGAAAAATGAGATTTACTTGGCCTAAATAAGCAATGTGAAAAATAACATATACATACACACACACATGCATGTACACACATCAGAAAAAATCAAACTGTTACACAAAATCCAAACATTTTCTTAATAGCTTAGAAAAGCTATCGCATGAATAAACAATGTAAAAATAACAATGGGAAGTCCATTTGTAGGATTCAAAATAAATATGCTAAAGAATAGCTCTTCTAGCTCCTATTTGCCTTAAGAGAAGGAACAGAAGTTATTACTATTATATAAATAAACTGAAAATATAAGTTTTGAAAAGTTGAGCACTTGTGCATTTCAATACTGTACCTCTTCTAACGAAATAATTTGATATAATAAATCATATCTAGAGAAAGCTTACCTTTTGATCTTGACACTGTAAACCCTGGGGCCATCAATTTACAAGATAGAAACTTTCTAGAATTTTTGAGTGTATTGTCACTGAGAAAATAATAGAAGTGAGGATAAAACTTTTTTTTGGGACAGGTCTCATAGGTGTCACCCAGGCTGGAGTGCAGTGGTGTGATCATAGCTGACTGTAGCCTCGAACTCCTGGGCTCAAGCGATCCTCCTGCCTCAGCCTCCCAATTAGCTAACTAAGACTACAGTCACATGCCACCATTCCTGGCTAATTTTTAAAATTTTCATTGAGACGGGGTCTTGCTATGTTGCCCAGGCTGGTCTTAAACTCCTGGCCTCAAGTGATCCTCCCGCCTTGGCCTCCCAAAGTGCTGGGATTACAGGCCTGAGCCATCGTGCCAGGCTGAGGATGAAATTTTTAACACATTCATTTTCTCTAACTTTCCTTTGCTCTCCCCTCCCCTCTCTCCTCTCCTCTTTTTTCTCCTTCCTTCTATGTGACCTGGGCAAGTCACTTCATATGACTGTCATGGTGTTCTAATTTACAAAGTGTACATCATAAGATCTGTCTGGTCTGCTTCAGTTTTAGTGAGAATCAAATGAAGTGATGCATGTGAAAGTCATTTACAAAACTGTAACATGCACTTCAAACACACACTATTATATATCTCTGCAGGTAAAAATATGCAATTGCAATCATAATAAAACAACAGGTCATTTTATTTGAAAAAAATCCAATTTATATGTGTGACTAAAGATTTAGTCAGACCATATCTGGTTTTTTGATCTTAGAGATTACTTTTATCTGTTTATCATGAATTTGATTCTTTTTTAGCATGATACATTGTTACAATTCATTAAATTAAAATACGTAGAAATATTCTTCAGTCTCAGATAGATTCAAACCTGTAAACTTTTAATATACCTTGTGGTATGGAGACATAGGGTGTGAAGCATAGAGGACAAATGAGGTTTCAGCAGAACCGCAGTGTGTGTCATCAACACACGTGACAGGGTGACAGCCACGACGTGACAGGGACCACCTTGTGCTAAGCTCCACGCATGTGGACACACGCTTTCTCTCTCCCGATGGTGTTCCCGAGCTCCTCCCCTGCTCAGGAGAGGACTGGGGTGAACCAGAAGCGGGGCCAACAGCCTCAGCTTACCCTGTGCAGTGTGCAACTCCTGTACTCCATGTGTTCTTTCCTCCCTCCTCCCCAACCCTCCTTCCTTCCTGCCTTCTCTCTTTTTCCTGTGCTTCCTCCATTTTCTTTCCTTCCTTCCTTAATCCTTTTATCCAAACTCTGTGTAGCTCTACCGTGCTAGGAATGGGATGGAAGCAGCACAGGACAAGTTCGCCGACCTTCTGGAATTCACAGTGCGATGGAGGGAGAGGAGAGGAACACATGACACAGGCAAGGAGGAGTGCAAGCCACGTGGGGACAGTCTGTCTCAGTGAGTGGAGTCGACAGACAGTGTTCGAGAAATTTAGGAAGAGGCAGATTAGTGTGACTAGGATAGGTGAGGAGGCTTCCTGGGGGTGTAGTGGCTCTTAAAGGGTGGATACAATTAAGTTACATGAATAATAAATGAAGATTATATGATAAGATTTTATAGCTTTATTAACTATTTTTTGAAAGTCAGTGTTGGGTGGCAAGTAGGGAAAACAATTGAAACTTTTAAAAATGAATTCCAACTTCTTTTAATTATCTACAAAGTCTATTTCCAACACAGCTATCTGTTTAGAGAAGAGTCTTGTGTTTTAAGTCCTTCAATCTCAAAAGTAATTGACTGTAGTATAAATGTATGAGGTGTCTGCATGCTACTTACTGCTGTCACCTTTGGTGCAGCTGCCTGGTAAATGGCACTATTCGAACTGATAACTGTCCTCTTTATGTCTGATAATCTGCCTCTGAACCTGGCATTTGGGACCTTAAGTAGTTTTTCTTATAAATGTAATTATATTTAATGATCTATTTTATAAATACACTGGCGTTTCCTTTCTGTGCATAGTCAACTGAATCTGAATGTGTTAAAAAAAAAAGAAATGTGAGCAGTAGATATTTCAGAAAAGGTTCCTATTGTTGTTTATATGTTATACTTTGTTTAGATTTACATTAAACACAATTTTATCTTTATTAATCCCAAATGACAAAAATATGACTTAAATGTATGTAAACATTCTTTGGGTGCAGGTTGAATCTATTTACTTTGCAATTTTTCCAATCTTTCTTCTCCTCAATAGAATTTCCAGTGTTGTTTAAAAAGATTTCTCAATAAAGAGTTATTATTTTTCAAATGTAAAAGCAAAATCAAAGGGAAGAGAAAAACAAGCCTAAGTAGAGAGACTATTTTGCACAGCTACTAAATGGAAAGGACATTCCATCTAAATGGTTTGATATAGCCTAGAACTGGGCTAAAATCCTTGGAGACCCCCAAATTCTTCCCTCCTTGGAAAGCAATGCCTTCTATGAAGTATGTGATCTGGATAATGTGCTAGAAATAAAACCTTTGGGAAGTCTATTTCTATTTGTTTACAGAATGAATGAACAAATGAATATATAAATAAATTACATTTAATGTCTGTTCCACATGGATTTGAAATTGTATTTTGGGGAAGAGTCTAGTTCTTGAATCCCCTAATTTCTAAGAACATACCAATATCTAATTTTTCATGAGGGCATTCATTTCCTAGGGCTGACATAACAAAGTACCACAAAGTGAGTGGCTTTAACAACAGAAATTTATTGTGTCACAGTTCTGGAGTCTAAAAGTCCAAGATCAAAGTGTCAGCAGGTTGGTTCCTCCTGAAGGTGGTGAAGGGAGAATCTGTTCCATGCCTCTTTCCTAGTTTTGGTGGCTACCTGGCAATTTTTAATGTTCCTTGGCTTACAGATCTCTGCCTTCGTCTTCACGATGGGGTGTTTACCCTGTGTGTGTGTGTGCGTGTGTGTGTGTGTGCTGTCTGTCTGTGTCTGTCTGTCTGTCTCTGTGTCTAAAAACGCAAGCCCGATCCTAACAACCTCATCTCATCTTAATTACATCTGCAATAACCCTATTTCCAAATAAGGTCAAGTTCTCAGGCACTGGGAGTTAGGTCTTCAACATATGAATTTAGGGTGGGGGACACAGTTCAACCCGTAACAAAGAGTGGCATCTTATTCAACCTCGAGCTCCTTACCCCACCAGTGTAGTCTTTTCACAGCCTGGCCTCAACTTCCATTTTTCATGTTGACATTCAGTAGGGTTAACGGATCTCAGCTCTGGAAAGGAGTTCAGAGGCCGTCTGGCTTACCCTCCACCATACGTATGAACCCTCGAACAACATCCCAGTGAGGAAGTCGTGTCTTATTTCTGTCTCCTGTTCCGAGAACTTGCCTTGTTGCACAGCCAACCTGTGTGCACGACCATTTCAAGCGTGCGGGCATGCTCTCTCACTTCTGCATCTTTGCATCATCGTCTTCTTCGGAGACAGCTTCACCCACGCCTACCCTTACCGGGTGATATCACCCCATCATCCCAGGCCTGACTCAAATGCCATCTCCACTGTGAAAATGATTACGGCACTCAGATTACAACACCTGGACTGTGGATTGGGGTTGTGCTGTAATGACAGGGGTAATGACAAATTTGAAAGAAATAATAGAATCAAGAATGAGAAGATGGGAGGAAAATGTATGTGGAATTTGGATGTAAAGATTTGTGTAGAAGGGTTGGATATTTTATATAAAATTTATTTTTAAAAATATGAAGTTGATTTTAAAAATTAACTTGCTTATTTAATATGACTTCTGAGTTCAAGTTAAAACAGTTGCCCTATGGTTTATATTTTTAAACCTTTTTTTAAAAAATAAAACTGCTGTGATATAATAGTCCACATTCAGAAGTGAATTAAGAGAGTGGAAGTGTCTGGGTGTGTGAGGACCAAAATCCGCAGCAACACACAGACCCTACCCTGGGTTTTCTTGGACAGTGAACACTCAAAAGTCACCATGGCTGAAACGTGATGCGCGCTCACAGTGTGAACCAAGCTGCCCCACTAATTCACTTATCTCAAAAATACATTCCATAGTAGAACACTATTAACAATAACCTCGTTTAATATGTATGTTAGAAAGCAATGAAGGTGATAGCTAAATTATTTAGCTCTTCTAACTTTGAAGTGCTCATCAGGTGTCAGGCATTTCTCACGTACAACAGGAAGCAACTGAATTAATGAAATGATGGATACCATTCACCGACACCCCCTGGGCGCTGTGCTCTGTGCACATTTTTGCGTCATGTGAGGAAGTCACTATGCTTCATGACGTCACCTGAATGTGCATTTCTTTGTTGTGGGGCCTTTCCTGTGCATCTGGCCTCTACCCTCGATGCTAAAAGTGCACCCCTAACACCTAGTTTTGACAGCCAAAAATATCTTCACACTTTGCGAAAATGTTTAGGAAGCAAAATCACCCAAAGTTGAAAACCACTGATCTGATATTAGCTCAAGCTCTGTGATCTATTTTTCATTACATTGAGTGGCCAGATACTTTGTGGGGACACCTCCTGAGTATACCACTGCACGATCACGTCACATAACATGTAGGCTTAGGAACTTATTAAAGAGCCTTTCATGAGAGTCCTAAAAATAAAATCCATACATTTTGGATTCCTTTAATGAGTATATTGCACTTAACTTCAATGATCTGGAATTCATTACATTTTACTCATTTTACATATTTTCTGTGTGTATTGCTTGAGAAAATGATACCAATTTTTTTTTCTTTTTTTAAGTCTGGCAACAGATGCTACTCTCCATCTCCCTACATCTGATGTTTTTTTGGGGGGATGGGAAGGGGACAGAGAGACACCAGCTGGTGAATGCAGAATTAATTACAGATTGTTTCCCTCAAAAAACACATACATGGATGCCCAACCTCTAATGACTTTGGCAGCTGTTCCTGCCCTTTTAAGATCGCTAGTAACTGGACAGACACTTTATTCTTTTTCTCGGAGGCATATGTTGCAATTTTGGGGGATTTGGACGCTAGAAGTTTTGTTACAGATGTTATATCTGTTGAAAAATTCAGTCTATACACACTATTGCCTCCATAATCTATTACTAAATGTATTAATTTATTAACCTTTTGATAGTATTTGAATTTTTGTTAAATAAAAATGAATAAATAAGCACATTTCAAAAATTCTAGCTTAGGATTCAGCGTATGTGTCTTAAAAACAGAAAACTTTAAAACAGATGAATAGAGACCTTTTTATTGACACTTTTTTGGTTTGAAAAAGAACGATCCCAATAATATTTAAGATTCTTAAAGTTTGTTGTGTTCACAACAACAATTTTGTGGGGGCACCTTTCCCCCCAAGCACTGATTTTTTAGTGGTTTAAGCACACTGAAATAAAACCTTTTAAAAAATGCAAAATAAACAGGATCATTACTGAAGTAAAATTGCTACAATCTCTATAAATGAAATCATTTTATTTTAAATTACAAAGCTGAAAAGAAGAATCTTAGCATTCTCAAAAATACAATTTACATATAATTTCCAATTTCTTGCTTCCCACTTACTCTTCAATCTGCCAAACTTGAACTTGAATCAAGTATTTCATTAACGAATACATTGGATATTCCTGTGGATATTCTATTTTATTTCTGCCTACTTTGGTAGTCACCCAATGCTGCTGTTTTTACTGTTAATATTTCTTTAATATATCACTTTTTTCATGAAGAAGCAGAGTAGTGTCAGGGTAAAAAGCACAGACTTTAGACAAACTGCCTCCGTTTGGATCTTAGTCCTGCAGATCTTACTGGAAAAAGCCAATATAAGCTGCTATCTTGTTCGCTGACTAACAAATAGGTCAAGTCATTAAATTTGGGTGAAGTTACAAAATACTGTGAGATCACAGATGGTGAGTTAATTATCATGAGGTTGGTGGATAAAATCAACCTTCTATGACAAAATGGCTTATAGCGTTAAGTGAGCAAACACAGCTTTCTAAGACAAATTTCTAACAAATGTAGCTTTTTATAATAAGCAATCATAAACACAGTCCTTGGAACTTTTTACATTAGTAAAACAGATCTTTCATTATTTATAGGAAAAGTTTTATTTTTGCCTTTAGAAAACAGTTTATCTAGAAACTCAAGTTTGTGATGACAAGATACAGATTAAGTGCAGAGTCAACTTATGTTTGATCATAACTACTAAATAAATTTTGCCAAAATTTTTCTTATTTTTTAATAAGATGTAATGGATAAGTGCATGCTTTGATTTCGCAAATTCCCTATATCAACAGTCTCCCAATTTTTACATGCTTCCTTATTAAACTGTTAATTAAGGCCGATAGCCTCTGGCTTCAGTTACAGTTTTTGGTAATGGCTGAATCAAAAAATATGGGGCTTATAATTTTTGATTTCTGTACACACTCATTAAAAAAATCATTTGTGCAGATTCCTATAGGTGCTTAAAGTTACTTGGCAATCTGAATGTTATTGTGTATGAGTAAACATTCCGTGCGGAGTGGCCTTTCTAACATCTCTGCGTTTATGGTGTGTGCCAGTAAAAGGATTCTTTGAAAGTGAGAGGTTAGTTTCGTAACTTATTCCTTTCATTTGTAAGGATTATTAATATAGGAATCTCAGTTCAGTAATAATCCTGTTTGTTTAACATACCTTATTTTTGAATATGCTCTTTTATTCCAGTTGGTCTTTCTAATACTTCTATGTTAGCAGATATGCCAATGAAAGGATTCTTTGAAAGTGAGGACGTTAGTTTTCCTACTTACAGGGACTTCCAAAATATGCCCCTTGTTTTACGACTCCCTGGTATCTTTGTATCTCTGGTGTAAACACGTCACTGCAGTGACGGTGCACTCTCTGACATCTGATTCCATTAAGTTTGACACATGGAAAATTGGTAACCGCAGGATATCCAAGCATCTACTGAAACGTGGAAGTAAGATTACTGCAAACCAGACAGGTAGAAAAAATAGTGATTAGCATGTACAGGGGTGAAGCTTTAAGCAATTAAGTGGGGTGAATGCTTGTGGAAACAGGGTAGCACTCATGTTTGCCATGTCTGACAGCCTCTTGTTTATATAATATTTCATTTTAGGTGGAAACATTGAGAATGAGCTGAAGGAAAAAATGTCAAAAGGGACAGAGCCCATCAACAGGTTACCTTTTGGCCAGATGGCACAACTGAACCCTATTTATTTATCAAGATACGAGGACAGAATTTGGGACAACAATGCTTAGGCCCAATGCCAAAAATAAGACAGGAAACTAACAAAGTGAGGAGACATGGAATTATCTGTCCCAAATAAATATTCCACAATTTAAAGTGCAAAATGCAAGTTCTATTACCCACAAAATATTAGTCCCCTGGATTGTTTACTCTAAAGCTCAGAGTAGTTGCATTTTGCTGTATTTCAGCTCCCTTTTCTTTCTTTCTTCTTTGCGTGCTCTCTCACGCACACACTCTCTCTTTGCTGTCTTTCTGACAAAAAAAGTTTTAAGCTTTTGACTTTCTTGTAAAAAGATGTGGGAGGAAGAGCAGCTGGTAATAACTTAGACAAAGGAAGAGAAGGGAAGGGAAAGAGGGAAGAAGACAAGTTAAGTCTTTGAACGAGTCTAGCGTTTAAACTTCCCCAGGACGGCAGGGATGGTTCAATAACAATGTCTCAGGTCCAAGAAAACTCCATACTCTTTTTAAATTCCCTTCCATTTTTCTCTCTACATTTCTAAATCTTTCAAAATATAACTTAAATACCATTTCCTATAGGAAGCCTTTCTTACTAATTCATCCCAACTTGGAATAGTCTCCCCACTTCCAAACCTCATTACTACCTACCAATAACTATAGGAATTGTCCCTATAGTTTAAATGTCAAAGAACTATATATTAAATTGTATTTGTCATTGTTATAAACATTTTCTTATATATTTTGTTCAGGTCTTTGATTCTCATCTCTCTAACTAGATCACTAGGATTACTACGGTATTTAGGGCAGGGGAGTTTTATGCACTCTATCACTCCAGTACCTAGCATAATCCTTGAAGAGAATATGTTTTTCATTAAATACTTCACTTCTTCATTTGTTGAACTGTCAATCTGGATATCATATATTCTTACTTTATAGCTATTTTCTTAATAAAGTGATTTTTTTTTTGGAAGCACACAGGTATTTCAGTGGGTAAGAAAAACAATCTCTATATTTTGTTTTGATTTGTAGTTTCTCTATTAAAACTCCATCAGGGTCAACTTCACTAGAGCCAACAATGTTCCCTGTGCATATGGACTAAAAATATTTGGTAAAATCAAACAGATGATATAATCAGGGACAGATTATGGGCCCCAGTCTAAGTCATCTTCAAGGTCTTTTCCCCTTTAACCTGACCGTTTCTTGTGGAATGTGTACTAGATTGGCAGTCAGTTACAATTAATTCCAATTAAAAAAAATACAGCCTCATCTTTAATGATCTTTCCTTAAGGAATGCTGATTTGACTAACCATGAGGGTTTTCATTGATAACTCTATAGGAATAGGAAACACCTCTTATGATTATCCTTGGTGCAACTGAACCTGTCTTATGATTATATTAATTCAATTGAGCATCTCTTGTAATCTACTTGGGTGCCACCTATAGTGCCTTAGATCCACTCTATTAGAAGCAGAGTGAGAGATCAGGGATTTTACTGAGCAATATTCCTTAGATTTCTCTCTCACCAGGCTTTGCTGGAACCCCAAATCTTTCTGCCATTCCGACAATGAGCCTCCTGACTGATTAGGTGGGCCCATACGTGGTCCCAATTTCTTGCTGCTCCCAAGTGAGTTCAGTGCTGATGTTTCTTTGCATTTCCCTCTGCAAATACGCCCAGATACTGCTTTAAATTCTTCCATTTATGCTGGCTGTAAATCACCCCCAAGTTCTATGCAGGGAATATCTTAGAGAAGAACTTGAGAGGACAAGAGCCTGCTCTAACTGTAACCACATGTGAGGAGTCAGCAGAGAAATGACCAGGAAAGAAAAGCAAAATAGCAGACACAGCATTAAGGGCGTGGAAAAAAATTAAAAGGTAAAATAGGACTAAAACCTTCAGAGAAGAATAGGACGATGACTGTTCGAATGTATGGTGTGACAGGAAGCATGATAGCACCAGTTCTTTATTTCTAGCATTATTTCTCTCAGAAAAATTAGATCTGAATAGATCAAATATCCAGCTATGTTACTTGCTATAGTAATGGGACCCAGATTTAGCAAAGACAGATCGTTAGTTTCATTACGTTATAGCACGTTAATTACATATCATTATTTGGTTAATGGGTCTCACTTTGGTAGAGTGTGGGCTCTGTGGAGACAGAGAATGTGCCCACTTTGATCACTGCCATCTTCTTAACATTTAGCTAAGTGCCTAGTTCATGGGAAAAACTGAAGTTTGAGTAATATCTATCTTCAAATTATAATAAAAATGTGTCATATATACAATATAATGTTATATTACACTTCTAGTTACCAGTGAGGTTTGATGTTTTTAATGACTATTAATTATTATATTTTCTATTTTGGAAAATTATCTTTACCCATTTATAAGTTGGGTCTTAAAATTTTTTTATTGATATCATATGATGCTATCAACTCTATCTGTGAGGAGTCTTGTCAATATTTTCTAGGTTTCTGTTACTTTTGTTTATGGTGTCTTTTTGAAATGGAGACAGTTTAATTTGATTACCTTCATAGTTATAGATCTTTTCTTTAGTGATCTCTTTCTCTGTATTTACATTTAGAAAGTATTCACCCATGCAAAAATCAGCCTTGCTGGTAGAAAAGCATTTGTACAAACCTGGAGTTGGCCTGCTGAGGTGGTTTTGAGGAAGTAAAAGAAAGTCAGGGAAAATGAAGTTCAGGGTGAGGGAGAAGGTAGTTTAAGATGAAATTAGAGAGGATAGTTAGAGATCATAGTGTGCAGGACTTTGAAGCTGTATTAAGGATTAGTGTCTTTTCTATGAGAGAAATGTGCAGCCTTTTACACAGACAATAATATGGCCATTTTGAAGACCACTCTGGAAGTAAGAAGAACGTCAGAAAAAAGCAGAGGAACAAGTACAATGTGGAATCAGGATGCTCTCAGTCACTTACACAAAAGCAAGAGCTCTGTGGAGCAGCGTGGCAGAAGTGGAGAGAAGTGGATGCATCTTGGAGATCTATTTTAGAGGGAGATCTAGACTTGAGATAGATTTGAAGTGGAGTTTTAGGGGAAGAAGAAGACATGAAGGAAGATGATCAGGTTCTGGTCTGAGTAGCTGTGGGGTGGAGGCACTGTTTATTGAGATGGGAACATGACAGAAGCAGCAGCTCCGTTTTAGATGTGTTTTTTGTTTGTTTTTTAGATGACTGTGAGATATTTAAGTGGAAACAAAATGTGAAACAGACAGTCCATATATGCTTCACAAAGCTCACAAAAGAGGTCTGGCCTGGAAATAAAAGATCAGAAGTCACTGGCTAACAATTAATTAATTTGGATGTGGATGAGGTCCCTTAGGCATAGAGAACAGTGGGAAGAGAAAGACTGGCTCTAGACTTTGACAAACTGCTACATTTAAAGATCAAACTAACAGGGCAATTTTAGGCCAGGAAAAGTAAGGGGAATTTAAAAGAGTATGGGCTCATTAAAACCAGAAGAAGCGATTATTTCAAGAACAGGGGATAATTAGCTGTGTAAGATCCCATTAAGTGGTCAAGTCGAATGAGGACCAGCATCAGCAACTTGGAATTTATTGGTGATGTTCGGAAGAGCCACTTGGGCAGAGTGGTGACGGCCGGAGCAAAAAAGGCATGAGTAGTGAGAAAATATCAATCTTCTGCTTGTTTATGAGGGGAGGGAGGGTGGTAACTGAAAGAGATGGGGGAATGAGTGTTTTTAAAACAAAAGATTCTAGAGACTGGATGTTTTTGTCCTCTCAAAAAGCAGAGGACAGTGGGATCACGAGCTGCAGAAGACGCTGGCCTTTGCTGTGAGAAGATGCCTTTCTTCATTTAAACAGAAGGAAAAGGGTACAGATATAAGTTGGTTTGCAGATTTGCTGACGGAAAGATGAGTGGATTCCCAACCGATGAGTGGCTTCTATTTTCTTTTAAATTACGGAGCATGGTTATCCGGTGAAACCGATCAGGAGGAGAGGGGAGGGGCATCCAGTTATACAGGAGAGAGGGCCACTTGTGTCAGGCTAAGGGGGTCATGGAGATATCAACAACCTGTGTAGTAGAGAATTTGGCTTCACCCAAAGAGAAGTCTGCTCTTTCTCCTGGCTCCTGGGCGGTAACTATTAAAGTCTTGGACTTTCTGAAGTGATAGGAGTATTTGTTGTTCTTGGTGGGCCTCTGGGACCACACCTGATAGTTTAAGGCTAATGAGGTGACTCAGGGTAGAACTGGCCAAACCCCATAAATGGGGCGTGGGGGTTGTTCATGCCAGAATGACCACCGTATGATTTATGGGGGGAGCCTTGAGTTTCATGGCGTCACCTGAGCGAGAGACTATGTGGGCAATGCGTCATCAATCATGCCTTTATAATGAAGCCTCAGTAGAAACTCTGGACACCAAGGCTTGGGTGGACTTCCTGGGTTAGCAGTACTCTCTGTGTGTGTAGTACACATCGATGCTGGGAGTGCAAAGTGTCCCTGAAAACAACAGAAACTCTGGCTTGGAATCCCCTCAGACTCTGAGATATGTATTTCTTCCTTTGGCTGGTTCTAATTTGTATGCTTTCCTTGAAATAAATATAACTGATATGTATTTAGTCAGAATAAACAAAGATTTCCATTTGGGGTGACATTTGATTTCCCATAGAAATAAATTCATATTTAATAAATTTAAAAATTGCCTTGTATAAAAAATGTAGATGTTCTTTTGTAGTGATTTCATCTGCATATATTCAAGTGAATATACATGGCACCCTGCAAATGCTTCTCTGATTTTAATACTAGGACTTTTTTTCTTTATTGGAGATTTCACATGGCCTTCATCTAGCCCCTTATTTTTGTACAGTTGTGAAAGCAGATTTTATTTGTATTTTCTCAGATAGGCTGTATTTTACTGAAAGTGTTACAACTCAAACTAATTACTATAATCATTATGCAGGAATTGAAATGTTGCTTGTTTTGATTTTAAGGGGTTCTTTTTTGCCTTCTGGTTCTGGTTTATATTTTGTTTATTCACAGATTGTGCTTGAGTCTAACAATTGTACTTATTGCTTCAGTACATTAATGGGAAATTCAGGACAAACTTTCAAAAGAGAATATTATTTATTCATCTTTTAGGGTCATTCTCAGAAACGATTTATGACCCTTGGACCACCATTTCTATACATTGTTATTGAAAGTGGAACGCTTCATCTTGACTATCCTAAAGCCTCTAGAGAAAGATGCCTTCAATGCTGATATAATATTCATTAGCCCCAGAACAAGCCCAGTGCTCAGAACATCCCACGCTTACTCAGCTGTTCATAGGTTTGGTGTCTGGTGATGAATTGTAATGACAACAAGTCACAGCAAGAAAAATGGGTCATGTTGCTGTCAAAGTAGCCGAGTCCTGGTGCTTCTCTTGAATGTCTACACTTAAGGAACTTAACCATTCGTGCAAGAATTACTGTCCTTTTTCCGATTCCACTCAGGAAGGGTGAACGTGGCAAACGGGATTTCTACTCTGCTTCAGCGTGAGGAAAACTAAAAGGGGAATCTGCTCCTCACCAGCTCGTTTTGTTGGCTCTGCAGCCAACTAATCTCAATATATGAAAGGAACACTTGACAGTTCTTAACTTTTTCTTATTTTTCTTACTTTTTTTTGTTTGTTTAGCAAACAGGGAACTGTTTGAATGGGGGAAGAACCTGCCAAACATCAACAGATCTCAGTTCTTTTCATTTGTATTACTTAACTTAAATACAGGCTTGGATAAAGTGACAGCAAACATCCCAAATAACAGTGGCCTGAATAATATTGGTGCTTATTTTTCTCTCTTATCTGTTGCCTTACACAGCCTGAGGCTGGCACGGTGGGGCCATAATCCTCTGGTGGCTTCTGTAGGCCAAGACGGGAGCTCCAGCTCCAGTGAACATTCTCACACTTCAACTTTCACAACAAAGGAAAAGAGAGAAGAGTATGCTGCTTCCCCTTTCAGGGCACTTGTTAAAAATTGCATTCATCACTTTCCCTTACATTCTATAGGGTAGAATTTAGTCTGTTGCTTCACCTAGCTACAGCAAATGATGGAATATATACTCTTTATATTTAGGTGTCCTTGTGCCAAGCCAGTATTCAAGAGTTATGTTACTTCACTAGAGTTTCATTTTTTGAAGTCTAGAACCATGCCTTATACTTCCTCGACATACCCAGTTGTTCCTACCAAAATGCTGACTACATTTCAGTATTTTACTTAATGCTAGATTAATTGTCTAATACCCTTTCTCTTGCAAATCTGGAGTAGGAATCTTTTTGAATATGTCAAGTTGACAAAAAAGCTTCACTTTTGTGGAACTCCATATGTTTATCCTGTGTGTGTGTAAATGTGTGCACATGTGTCTGTGCTTTCTTTGGTTGAGTACAGGAACACTGCTAGAAGGAGCAATTCCTAGGAACCAATGGCATCAGAATATATAGTGTTGGTCAAGTGAGGGTAGCTGTTTATGAAATCCCCAGTGATCTGCTTCAGCTCAGCCTCAACCGGATCACTTGGAGAAGAAAGAAACAATTTCAGTCTTGATATAATCTCTTTGGGACCAGTAATCAAAGAGCTGCAGCTTTACAACTAGCTTATTATAACTTGGGGATTTAGTTTTGCAGCTACCACACTGAACTTTCACAGCAGAAGGAATTTATGAAATTATTGAAGCTGGTGAGGAGACAGGTTTTGAAATTAATGTTTCAAGAGTCAGCAAACAGCTTACGAGATAAAATGCATTGACTCTTTTTGTTTCTTGGAGCTGTATCCCATGTATTCTGGAGTCAGGGTAGGGTTTAAATTTAAACAGTAACTGTAAAAAACTGTATAATCTTGGGAAGGTTTACAACCTGTCTATACCTCAGTTTCCTCATTCACATATAGGGAAAACGATCACACTATTCAGTTAATCATTTAGTAAGGAGAATCTAGGAAGTGAATCAGTCTATTTAACTACTTGGAAATAACTTTGGAAAAGGAGTTAATGAAAGGAAATCTAAAAGTGTTAAATCAAACTAGATTTTGGGAATTTTCTGATTTCTCATCTTTCCGTTATATTTATCAATAATTTAATGTCTTAATATATAATTATAAAAACTTAAGGGAGTAAGAAATATGTAAAATCGAAACCTGTCATTTTAGTGGTAGGGAGACTGAGAGAGGTTGACAGGAATAGGGTCCCAAATAAATCCACCCTCAAGTCCCTCATTACAAATAGTGTTGTTGACATTCCTGCCCCTGAAACCTGGGGCGTCTGGTATCACGTCTTACGCCCTTTCTCTTTCTAATAGCTAAAATATATGTGTATATGGGAGATAATTTAATCCATAAAGCTAGAGAGAATAATAGAGTGTGTCATAGAAAAAAAGGGCCAAGATAGGACCAGGAGAAACAACAATATTTTAAGAGTGGTGAGAGTAGAAAAACTGTAAGGGCGATGAGAATTAACCACAGATTTAGAAGAGAACCAGGGAAGTATAGTATTGTGGGAGGAAGAACCAATGTTAAAATTGGGAAGCATTCTTGGTGCTTTCAAATGAAGTGAGCAGGATCCTTCGTTGTGGTAATTAATTGATTAGTGACTTTGGCAAGAGAAATTTCAGTGGTTATGTGGGTGTGGAATGGGGGAATCAAATTCAGAATGTGGTGGGTAGAGGAGTGAACATTGGGGTGATGAAGTGAAGATGGCAAATATTGATTATTCCTCACTGAAGCTAAGCTTTGAATGGAATAAAATGCCAGGCACTAGAGAAGAGTAAGGGTGATAATTTTTTTTCCAGGGAGGGTTATAATTCTGGAGAGGTAGCCATTAAATTAATCCCTGTTGGTGTGGTGTGCTTGCCTTCTTCCTACTCCATTCTACAATTTTAAAGGATAGTTGCCCCCTTTATTTATTTCTCTGTCCCTAGTATTTAGCACCATGGCTAGAACACTGAGCATCTATTTGTGGAATGAATAAAAATGTTTCATGTGCCACTCTAACATAAAGTTAGTTTTTGTACTATGCCAGGTACCAATCCCAAACTTGGATCTGGCCCCTGGTGTCTATAAGAATATTTGACCTAGATTTGAAAAAGAATACAAGTAAGTTTTAAGTTTTCCTCCTTTTAGTTCTCTCAACTGAATGGTGTGTACCATTAAATCACATCCATTGCTGTCTCCTACACCTTGTGCACTCCAGCCTTCATCTACCTGGTGGTTGCCACAGCCCAGGGGCATCACTGCAGCTTTCTTGCTACACCACCAGATTTAAAAAAAAAAAAAAAATATATATATATATACACCACACACACACATATATATATACTGTGCCTGAGTTGTCATTTATCAGAAAAATTGCTTTTCAATGCTTCATATTCTGTACTTGAGTTAAAAGTAATGATCAGTGTTTGCCAAAGATTCTTTCTAAGAAAACAACCTGCTTGACATTAATAATTTACTGCACAGACACACAATGTTCAAGGATACAGAGACACATAACATTCCATACCTGTTTTGCAAGAGAGTAAGCTGTTCTATAAATCTGAGAAGTCCTTACCAACATACACTGCAAAGCAGTCCTAGGCCCACATTTCACTGGTATTGATCAAGTAGCAATCTGCATGGACCCCCTCCCCTTTTAGTTTCCAGTTCTTTGAGAGTTGGAGTTTTATTCTTCAGGCAAATGAATGACAAAAGACCTAAAACATATATTAAACCTCATGGTTTGTCCAGGAAACCAGGACAGGGAACTGTAAATTGATGATCTGCCTTCCCATGGGTCCAATAACTTACGATCTGTCAAATCGTGAATGAAATGCTGTGGTTAAGAAGGAATATTACAGTAGTTGTGTGCAGATGTTTCTTACATTGAAAAATGGGTTTATTAATGGCATGCTTATGAAGGAAGCTCTAATCTGGGATTCTGTTACCGTAGTTAATTAACTAGTCAATGACTGAAGATCCATGAAGCTTAGGTCTGGAAGTGAGAGATAATCATTTTTTTTTTTTTTTTGGTTTTGCTCTGTCCACAGCTAGGAAGAGAATGGTTGCAAGCCTTGGAGAGCTCAGTCAAAAGAGTAGATCAATATTTCATTTTGTCTTTTGTTACTGGTAATCTAATGGAAGGAAATGCAATTATATTTTCCTTGCTTTCTCTTTGGCTTCACACTTGCATAATTTTCAAGGGGTTCAGAGGAAGTGTGAGTTGGAAAAAGAGTATTAAATAGTTTGTGTCATTGCAGGATGATAATTAAATACCATGGTTATACAACCAGTGTTTATCACTAAAATCAAAATGACTAATTCTGTAATAGGGGAAGTATGGTATGTATCATTAGCAAACTTTCTTAAGACAAGGGTTCAAGATTTTTAGAGATAATGATAAGCTTATTTTCTATAATTATATGACTAGCTTTTCCCTTTTCTAATACAACTGTTGAATGAGAGTCTGAACAAACTAGACTGTAACGAAGGACACGGGGAAATATTTTGTATCATATTCACGTACACATAGTCATGCAGTCGACAATGTAAGTGGTAGAAATACCAAGGTGCATATAATATGAATTTTGAATAACTTATTTTTATGGATTTACTTCGTGGCAAAGACAGTATTTTGTAGAACTATAAAATAAACGTGACTCTTGTGTAAAATGAGGATATTGGAAAAACTTTCTTTTGCCCATATAGAAGAAGCCTTTATTTGAAAAAAGCCTAGAAAAAGATGTCATCCAAAAGAAGTGAATCTGGTATGAATAAGGGACATCTTGCATGATTGTATGGTGTAACTGACAGTGCCTCTCCACAAGGAAGAAATTATTTAGAACTGTGTGATTCTAAACAATGCTTTTCAAAGTTTCAGTCTGTTAAAGGCTGAAAAATTGGAGATCTTTTTGCCACTCACAGAAAAGAAACATGTAATAATTACTTTTTGTTTTGGAGTGTAACTTCTTTAGGTAGGGATATAGCATAACCATTTCTGCAACTGCTTCTGTATTCACTATAACACGAATGCTGTACAGAGTCCATTTCTGAAGAGCCACTTTTAGAAAGTAAAGTTTACAGAGCTTAGTTGGATCAGAAGTGTTTTTTTCATAGGCAGAACTATTATGAGACAGTAGCCTCAAAGTCAATTAGCTAAGAAAGAGTAAGTTCTGTCTTATTTATCAGTATATAGCAAAATTTTAGTTTCTAAGATGTTAAAAATTAGAAAACCTTATATTAATCAAATACACATTCAAAGTGGCAATTTGAAGATTAGGAAACACTCTTAGGTGAGATAAATATTGAGATATAATGGGTGCTCTTTTCACTTGGCATGGCCTGATAGTTTATTTGTCAGGAAGATCAAAAAATTTTCACAGAAGAGTTGGCTATTACTGAATGCTTGTTACTTAAAATTCCTCAATAACCTTGGTAGACCTGTTAACGTTGGCTACTTGTCACAATATTATTTTAGTTAAAATTGGGAAACTGAATTAAATATTTATACCTTTCCTGTAAGTGACTTAAAGACCTATTCCCTAAATATTAATATTATACATCTACATTATATATAGGTGTGTATGTATATATTACATTATATTACCTCCATATTACATTCCATCTACATTATATGTAGACACATGTATAAATTTATAGATTATGTAAATGATAATCTATCATTTTATATATTTTTATAATTATTAAAATAAAAATATGTGCATACATGATATTCTATAAGGAATATATCTTTTGATGCACTGTAATATGAAATAGACCTTTGATTTTAGCTGCCAGGCTATTTTATTTCACTTTTTGTTTTGTGCTTTAAAGATTATGGGTTCAACATTTCTTTTCATCTTTCTTTTGAACATTTTATCATGAAAAATTTCCAACATACTGCAAAATTGATATAATAATATAATAGGCCTTCAGATACTCTAGATTCAAAAATTGGTATTTATTTCTTAACAAAAGAGTTATTGGGGTTTTTGGGTCTGTGACTTTCTTTGGTGTCTCAAATCCTGTAGTATTTCTTAAAATGGGTTAAATATGCAAATTTATCTTTGGGATTAGTGTTCATTTTGAAATCTTATATACAAATTCCCAAGAAGTAATAAATGCACTGGAGTTTATACAGACGTTACTATTGATATACCAACTAGGTATGGGAATGTTTTCCATAATAACAGTAAAAAGAAAAATGATTATACCTATAATTTTGAATAATATTCTTGAGAACCACAGTTTTCTATAAGTGAAAGAAAGATGTGAGTCAGGGAAAAATATGAGAAAACCCATTTCTATTTTATACCATTATTCATTTTAAAAAAAAAACCATTTTTACAATAAGATTTTATTATTATGTAACATGATTTTTTAAAAAAATGAATATGTCAACATCAACCTGAAGGTAGATATGAACAGATAAAACAATTTCTTATATTGCACAGAAATTAGATATTTGATATTATCCTAAGATATTCTGCTTACTTGGTTTAATAAAAATAATTTTTTAATATAAAATATAACAAGCCTTTCTCTACAGAAAGTATCAAATGAATATTTGGTAAGGATAAGGAAAGGAATTATTAAGTGAATAAAATAAAGAATGATTGTCCAGGATGGTTTGTTTTAAAAAAAGATTTTAAAATGTTAATTGAAGTTTAATTACAATAATGTATATTTATTGCAATTGTAAAATATACAATAATACCCAATAAATAATTTCACATATTTTAAGAGTAATGTACCTTAATGACATAAGATCTTATTTTGGCAAAATAGAATCCCTGACTTTTTTATTTGACCAAAGTAAAGGTACCAGGCAAATCAATTACTTTCAGTTAATCCTTTTTATCGTACATTTTGTTAAAAGAGAATGATTACTTCTTTGCCTTTTTTTACATCCCATACCATACAATGTTAGATATTTAATGAATTTAAGCCCTTGTGTATACTAATATGTTTAAATTAATATTCCAATTTGATACCTAATTTGTTATAGGCTGAATGTAGAGATCAGTTATTACTCTCAACTGATCGTCCTTTGATTAGGGACAAGTTTCCAGATGTTTCCCAATCACATAAAACCTTAGAAATTAGACAAGAAGTAAAAGGAATTGTTGAGCCATTTTATATAAAAGGATCCATGGAGGAGGGATGGAGTTTGACTTATACCTGGGGCGTGGTATATGGTACTAATGACGACTTTGACCCTTTGGAGTCAGAACTGAGTTTGGGTTCAGGTTTCGACAACCTCTATGTGCTTGGGCAGCTTCTCTTAGCTTTAGTGAAACAAAGATATCTAACTCATAGTGTGTGAGTTAGACATCTCTGGAGATAAGATATCTCTCTCTTTCTCTCTCTATCTCTCTTACACACACACACACACACACACACACAATGTAGCTTATTACAAAGCTTGGTTGGTACTTTATGCTTAATGTCCACATTTGCTTTCTGAATGTTTATGGTTTCACCCACTTTCTGAATGTTTTGCAGAGAAAACACTCACTGCAATAGCATTTGACTGATGACTGATGTCCAAAGTGTGTAATGGCACAGGATGCCCTGGTCCTCATTCCTCCCATCACAACGTGGATACAACACAGAACCCCCCACTAGGTGAGGAACCTTGAATTTTCTCTTCTTACCTTATTTTTGATTCTCAATATAATTAAAATAATAACATTTTGTATTTGTAGTACACATCTCAGAATCAATTTTCAAATCACTAGAGAGAAAATCATGTGGGGTTAGTAAGTGGTAAGTGGTAACCTTTATCTTTTCTCCAGGATAAGCACAGAGAACAGAAATCGAAGCTGGCTCAGAATCACTTAGCTCACGTCAGTACTCAGAACGACCTCCAGAGCTGTCTAATACAGAGCCCTTTGTCAGTTCACCTGTGTCTGCAAGCAGCGGTGTGCAAGTCATGTTTAACATCGTTTCTCACCGAGGGTGAGGGAGACATTGACTGTAGCATTTCCTAGTTTCCCCAGTGTGGAAACTCTCATCAGGGCTGACTTCAAGCTACTCACATAGTGTCACTGAACCGAGCTGGGAAGAGGTGTGTGAGCTAGTGCCCCTGGCTGCAGCACAACACCCTTTATATCTATTAAGCAAACTTTGGATATTCAGTTTTTTAATTTACTGGGTTGTTATTAGGTCATTTCCAAAAGCAATATAATGTACTACAGCAGTTATAAATAAATAGGCTCTGCAGCATCTGTCATCCAACAGCGTAAAAATAAAATTGTGGATGGGATGCAGTTAGGCATTAGTTATCTAACAGTTGCCACGGAAATGCCGAGGTGGATAAGATCACCTGAGACTGCATGAGCAGGGCTTTGGCTAATAGGTAGAATTTAAAGAAAGGGAGTCTTCAATGTGCATACTGAGTAATGTGTGTGGTCCTCATCCTCCTTTTCCAATTAGGATCATTCTTCTGAACTTGTCAACATCCCTTCCCACTAGTTCAGATACCACTTCATTTGTACTTCCCTAGAGACAGTGCAGTTTGGAGGAAAGAGCACTGATTTATCAGAAAGGTCTTGGTTAAAAAATGGATTCCTTACCTTCTCATATAAGGGGTTGGGAACATCTCCTAAATTCCCTAACTGATCTGAGCCCATCTTTTCTTCATGCATGAAATATGAGTTAATTCTTTAAAATTTTTTGGTCTACTTTGCAAGTTTGTTTTGAGGATAAACGTTGTATTCGAAAGGTAAAAATCAGCTCACAAGTGTACCATGGTATACTGCCATGGCTGTCATGGTGATGGTGGTGGGGGTGGGGGTGTGGGTGATGATGATGGAGATGGTGATTCTGATGATGGGATGGTGCGGTGGTGTCGATCATGAAGGCAGTGTTGATGGAGGTGACGATGGTGATGATGCGGATCCCAGTAGATACACTCACTTCTGCTGCCCACTTCAGTCTTTTAGGTTCAAGATTAGCAAATAGAGTTTCCTAATAATTTATTAATTATTGTAACTAGCTGTACTAGTAAGAAGTAGTAAAATGAAATGGTCAAGGAATCCTATGTATGCGTTCCTCCTTGTGCACAGTTAACAAGTTCCTGTTCTTCATTTTGAGGAGGACACTCTGATGGCACCAAGGAATTGTAGTATAACTTCATATGTAACTTGGGGATTTGCCAGCATACTGCACTTCTCTACCTTCTTCTCCCTGTTTTCTTGATCAATTGCAATACTTTTATAAGGTGGAAAAAAAAAGAAAGGAAATTGTCAGAAAAGGGATTCAGTTCTATACAGAAAATTTAAGTTTTGCAGAAAAATAATTATCATATATTTACACAATCTTGCTCATACCATTCCTAATATGGTTTCATACTTGGCAGAATAAATACCAAATAAACAGAACTTGAGTGAGAGACTCAGGTAAGGAAGAACAGTATTTAACATCTGTAGTCAGTTTATGTCTATGGGGAGCTGAAAATACCTTTCTTACTAAGTGAGAACTTTGTTTATACTTTGTACTATAATTATGCTTTATTTTTACTTCCTATCACAATCCCATTAAAAAAATAAGTAACACCGTTTCAAAAGTCCACTTTTTTCATCAGAAACTTTCAAAAGGATAAATCATACCCTTGCTGTTCCCATAAATTCTGTTGGAACTTACGTTAGTGTGTGTGTGTGTGTGCATGTGTGTGTGTGTGTGCATGCTTACATCCATATATTTTATCAACAATGATCCATTTTGTTGAGGAGAAAATGGTAAAAGGGTAATCAATCAGAATGACTCTTACACCAAGACAGTACATCCTAATGCTATGCACACCCTATAATAGAAACCAGCGTTTTAAATGGTTGTTTTTGTTGGCTAGGAATAGCCTGGAATATCTTTCTTCTTGCAAAGATTAAATGATAAGGTATGATGATTACTTATTGGTTCCAATTTATTTGCTGTCAACTGGTTTTTGTTTGGTCAGATTTTACATTCCCCTCACACAGCTTTGTAGTCTTGCTGGTGGAGTCTCAAGTCTTTTGAGAGATGAATATTGCCAAACATATGGTTGTAAATTCTGATATGTGTTTCTGGGGTCACATAGCAACCAGCAGTTCTATAGCTGTGGATGAGAAAATAAATACTATATATTCTAGTTATGAATTTTAGCTCATCTACTTTCCTTAAAAACATTTATCGTAAAATGAAACATTTATCTTGGCCTAGAAGACCACAGCTTAAAAGGTTTCCTACTTTATATTTTGAGACATAAGATAACTCATGGTGAATTAAATTTTATTTAATATGATTTTTAATATTAGTATTTTATTATGTTATATAGTTTATAATACATAAGTAAGCCTATAATTTTATAGCATTTAAAAATGCTATTTAATACTATAGAGGATTTTCAGTACTAAAATTTTCGTAACATGGTATGCATTCCCATACATTCAAGTCAAATTTTATGTCTCTCAGAAATGTGATACAATATATAATTTTCCACATATAGGTGTTGGAAATGTATATATTTGTATATGTATATACACATACCCATTCACACCTATGTGAAATACTTTTTTCCTATAACACTAAGTATAGTACATTTATTTATTATCTGTGTCTCTCCATAAAAACATTATATTCTGAGGACAGAATTTATTTGTTTTGTTTACTGTTGGATCCCCAGTGCTATGAAAAATAGGTGACACATCATAAATGCTCAAAATATACTTGGTCAACAAACAAAAGTAGGTATAAATAAGCTTCTTCCCTGTCCCCACCATATCCTCCCAAATGTATATTTATTCTTTGGTGATGTCTTTGATATTTTCATTATTGGTCTGTACTTACATTTAAGGGAACTTTGTTATAATTAACAATAAAAAATAATTTCTAGGGCAGAAATTGCAAACTGGCAACTCATGGCAAATTTAGCAGAAAAATTTGGTTTTCCCTGAATAATGTTTAATAAACTTCTTTTCCAGTTAGTTTGCCCCTACATAAACCATGTGATTTTACCTGACTTCCTGTAACAGGCTGGTAGAGTTGGCAGCCCCAAGTCTCTGTCGTGGCAGGAACCGAGTCACAGTTGTTCCCTTCAAGTGGCACAGGCATTTTCTATTTGCCACAGGGCTCTACTCTCTTTTGACACTTCACATGGATTCTTCTACAGATCATTCATCCCTCCTGACCTTTGAAGGCATTTGCATCTTCTATCTGTATCCAATGGATTTGCTGTTTGCACAAGACAAAAAAAAAAAAATAACAAACTGTTGTATATTGAGTACCTTCCAGGCATCAGACAATTTGGTTAATATTATTCCATTTAATTTTCCCAATAACCCAACAAGGCGGTCCTTATTGTCTCTATGTTTCAGATAAAAACAACAAAACAAAACAAAGCAACACTCAGATCCACTTCCAGGCATATTTTTACAACACTGTCTTTACACACAGTAGTAGCTGTGGCTTAATAATCTAATTAATTAATAGTCAAATTATAATTTCATTACGTATAAAATTAGTGAGATTTATTAGTTTCTGAAAATATTCTAATTCAATCATTGAATATTATTAATTTGCTTAAAAACATTTCCTTGGTGTGCCCCTTTTAATTCACAGAATCCAATACAGTTCTCTGTACACTATGAACTCTAAATAAAGAGTTGTTGATGCTTAGTCTGTGATAAGAGAGTCAGATATGTGAAGTATTTTAATTCTGAAAAGGCATAAGTTATGATAAATATGTGAGTCATGTCATTGGTTAATTTGTCAATTATATGGAATATTTTAAACAAGTGTTGTCTGGCCATCGAGAAGATGCAGCCACAGCCTAAGTGGGAAAACATGGAGAAACCAAAATAAATTTAAATCTAACCTCAAACAAATAAGTCTGGAAAATTTTTCATGAAAATGAGAGTCTTTACCTGGGTATACGGGAAGAGACTTGGAGTGGATTATACATTGCATGAGCGAAACTGTGGAAGCGAGGACCGTGTGGTTAGCCCTTGTGAACAGAGGGCAGTGGGTCAAGGAACTTCTGTGAAATAACTTTCAAAATCAGATATTAATGTCTTCAATTCTTTACTACCAGCACCGTTGTCATTCTTCAGGGCTCGAGCCTGACATAGTCAACACAGCATCCCACAGGTGACACACTACACTCACCTACCCGGAGCCAGTTTCTGTTCTTGTGTACTCTAGCTTAGTTGGTCCTAGAAATTTTGTAGTAAAAATATGCTTCAATGTGTCCCTTAACTTTATTCCCACTGCCCACCCTCTGTGTGAAGACTTTGTCATACACCTAGACACAGCAACTGCTCCCCAAGTCATTTTTCTGCCTCTAGTTTCAAGTTCATCCGCCACTTAACTGTTATAGTGACCATCTTTAAAGACAGACCATTCTCCTGCTTTAAAGCCTTCGACAACACTCCATTCCTAAGAGTTAGATGCCAAGTTCCTTACTCAGCAGTGAGAAGAGACAACATGTAGCCACCGCCCAGGCGCCTCTCTGCTGCCCTACTCCTCCCACCTTATGCAGCATCCGCGATGAACTGTTTCTAGGTTCTCCAAGGACATCATCCACCCCCAGCTCATCCCTTCCCCCTGCCCTACGCAGTCGATCATTGTCACCCACGGAAAGTCCATTTGTTTAGTCCATCATCCCAAAAGAGATGACTACTGCCCCTGCCACCCCTCCTTTCAGCTTGGATCATGTGCTTTTTTTTCATGATTCTGAAAAATCCCCAATATATATATGTATACATACACATATATGTAATTCCACAGCACTGTCTTCCAACTGGACTGCGCTAGTCAGGAGGGCAGGATTTGAGGTGGCTTATTGATTGTTAGATCCCCGTAAGTAGAAGGCAGACTAGCACTCCCTGACGATGTCCATGTCCTAATCCCCAGAAACTGTGAGTGTATTACCTCACATGGCAAAAGGGACTTTGCAAATATGATTAAATCAGGAATTTTGAGATGGGGAGATTATTTTGGATCATCTGGGTGGTCCAAGATAATCCAAAGGGCCCTCTCTCTCATAAGAGGAAGGCAGGAGTGTCACAGTGAGAGAGATTAGCAGATACTACAATACTGGCTTTGAAGATGGAGGAAGGGTTCACAAACCAAGGAACAGGGGCAGTTTCTAGACATGGAAAAGGCAGGGGGGCAGAGTTCACTGGATTCTCCAAAGGGAACACAGTACTGCTGACATGCTGGTTTTTTTCCCAGTAACACCTATTTTGGACTTCTGTCCTCTAGAACTGTAAAACAATAAATTTGTGTTGTCTTAAGGCACTGTTGTAATAATTTGTTACAGCAACAGTGGGAAACCCATGCAACATGAATTGAGGAGAGAGTTAGTAAATATTTGATGTGTAAGTAAATGAATGACGAAATGGAGCACGTAATGGAGCATCTTAGATTTTATGTCAAATGCATGGATGAAGTCAGTCCTCAGGTGATGGGAAGAAAGTGATATTTGGTGGGCTGGCGGGTTGGTAGGAGTGGGGAGAGGGGCAAGGAGACTGGTGCTGGTAGCTCTCTGAGACTGATGAATTTCAGAATATGGCAATAATGGAAATAACATAAAAAATGGGAAAAAGAAAAAAAAAACCCAAACCCAACTCGTCCTACTCTAGAAGACATTAAAAAGTGATTAAAGACTTAAAAAACCTAATATATTTGACTTAAAATAGAAGCTAATTTTGGTAACAATGCAAAGTAGAAGGAAGAATAATGAGTCTAAATTTCCTGAACCAGACTTTGGTGCAGACTCTCTGGCCCCCCTGTGGGCAAGATGCTCTGGACTTCTGTCTTTGACGAGCGCCTATGCGGGCAGAACTGCATCCAGCTCTATTTCATTTCTGCAATGTTGGTAGGGCCAGCTGGCTGGCAGACCATACAACTGCCTTTGTGGACCCGTGGCCTCGATTGCTGAGAGACAAGAAGTAGGACATCTGAGCAATGCAAAGAGACAGTGGGCCTTGGAGAAAGTTTGGCCACTGGCGACACAATTCCTCACCCATCTGCTGTCTGACACAGCTGCTCTGGGTGTTACTGCCACGGCGTCAGCCATTTGGCAGCTGTGCACAGGGTCTTGGAAAGAACAACAATCTTTACAATATCCTGGTAGTACAAGCTACACTGTATGCTTGAGCTTTTAACTTGAATATCATTAGTGGGTAAAACCCAGAGTGTGTATACTCGAGTAATGTCTTAAAATCCTACAAGTGATGCCGATGCTTTACTTAGATTCAACACCTTGGACCTGAATCTGGAGTCTTTTGTTCCTTAAAGAAAATATAAAAATAGTTTTTCCTTCACCTGCCAGAGTACAAACAAAATTAAAAATAGAAAAAGATATTAGATCTGCAGTTTCTATTCTGTCATGACTTTTAACTAAGGCAAATAATATTGAATCATGTACAGCACTTTGAGATTTATTTAAGTTATAATGTCTGTGGATCTGTAATAGAAACAAACTAAATTGAAGGAGAAAAATAATGACCATCATTTGTCTTTATTTTATTATACTTACCAAAGCTATCCCTCACTTCCAAATTTGCTTTTCCAATTAAAAAAACATTTATTGAATCCCCCCTAATGCTTTGAAAATAAATTATCACATTTGGGAGAAAAGCATCACATTTTTCTTTTCCTTTCTTTGCTGGCAATGTTAACTTTCTCTTTGAGAGTGCATCTTAAAGAGAAATACTATATCCACAGACATAATGCGTGATTAAAAATGCACCTAGTATCTTATGTATTTGATAAATATCAATGTCAGGAAGTCCTTGTTTCGCATCACTTGGTGTTAGGCCTTGTGCCTTTTTATAAAAAATTCTTCTTCCTTGGTTTTCCTAATACAAAATAACATTGTCAGCTTTGATAGAGAATCTCCTCCTTGCCTTCCTTCACATGCTTATTTTAATCTATACTTTTTAAAAATATTGAGGTTCTAAATAACTTCATCTTCTCCATCTTCATTTGTTTTTACACTTTCAACCTCCCTGAGTGATTTCATCTATTCTCTTGGTTTCATCCTGCAACTATACCTGGTGACTTCCTTATCGACATCCTCAGCCCAGGTCTTCATCCTAAGCTTCAGATTCACCTACCCAGCTGAAGCGGACCTCTTCCTGCAGCTTGCTCCTTCTGTCTGAAACCGAATGCCCTCCATGCCACACACAAATGACTGGCCCTGCCTGGCTGTCTCTCTAATGCCTCACTCCTAATTCTCACATGACCTTTTCTTGCTCACTTGCCATTTCTTGAATCTGTTTCCTTCTCACCAATCCTACGGTTAAGACTCTTGTTTAATCTTCTCTTATTTTTTTCTTGAGTTGTGCAGTTCTCTCTAAACTACCTCTAGTCTAGGTTTATCTTATCTACCTCTAGCCTGGGTCTTCTCCACAGTCATTCCAGAATTATCCCAAACATGATCATGTTTTTTGCTCCATAAAATCCTACAAGGATTCTGTGTTGCCTAGGGGATAAATTCTTTACCCCAAAGATTTGTAGGAAAGGCCTTTTATGATTTGATCCTTACCTATTTTTCTCAACTTGTCTCTCATCACTCCACAACTAACATCTAATATTTTAAGCATACTAAATTTCCTGTGGTTTTCTCACAGTTATTGTGGTCTGGGAAATTATCCTGATGCAATGGTAGCTTCCAAATACAGTACTAGCCAGGATATCCCAGAGGTTGCAGAACAGAAAAGCTCACACACCAAATTAAAATGACTGAATTGCTCTGCTCACTAACTAAATTTAAACATATGGCAAGAAGCAAGGGGAAAGAAATGGGTAAGTTAACCTCCATAGGTCAGGAGGCAAGTAGGCAAAAGAACCGTATCTACCTGAGTGCTGGGACACTGCTGCTGCTGATATGGTTATGAGGACCCCAGCTGAGGTTTGAGCCCATGAATAGAAGGTGTCTTGGGCCAATGACACTTGGTTCCTCTATTGGAGAGCAAGTGTATCTGGCCACAACGCTCCCTTGCTCATTGGCCTCTTGAATAGCCATGGCTTTTATGTACCTTTATTGGGTCACACATATGTAGGGCCAGAATGAGAACATACTGAGTGTCACTAGTGGATGGCCAAATTTGGGTGATAGAGCTGTCTGCCCAGAAATGACAAGATCATGATTTGGTGCTTCCATTCTTTCTGTCTATAAACAATGCTCTTGATTTGTTGAAACCTATTTTATTTTTATTTATTCCATCTGTTCTTGGCATACAGCTCACTTTCTTTTCTGTTCTTCCTGTGGTGCACAAGCTTTCTGTTTATATATTACCCATCCTGAACAAACCCTGTGCATTTTCTCTAGAGCTCACAAACTACAAGCTTACCACAGTTTATGTTCAACACTTGCTATGAGCATGTCCACTCTGTTTGTGTATCTTGCCTTTAAGCAGAATTAAATATTCTCGAATACATTCAGAAGTATACCCTCAAATATATTCATTACAGTTAAGCACTATGATATACCCACGTGACTTAGCTCCTGCTGTGTCTGTCCTAGTCTGTTTTGTGCTGCTATAACAGAATTCCTGAGACTGGGCAATTTATAATGAACAAATTTATTGGCTGACATTTCTGAAGGCTGAGAAGCTCAAGATCAAGGTGCCGGCATATTGCAAGGGCCTTCTTGCTGCATCATCACATGGTGGAAGGCCAAAGGGAGAAAGCAAGGGGGGGCCAAACTCGCCCTTTTATACAGCAGCAATCCCACCCATGAGGGTGGAGCCCCCGTGGCCTAATCACATCTTAAAGGTCTGTTACCCTGACAATTACATCTCAGCATGGGTTTTGGAGGGGACAAACATTCAAACCATAGTGGAATCTATCTGCCTTACTTCTATCTTCACTCTTCAACACCCAATTCTAGCATCCCTAGGAAACTTTCTTGACCCTACCAGTCTGGATTAGAAGCCCTGGAGATAATGTTTCTTTTGTCTACGTCCGTCATAGTATTTAATTATGCTTTGCTGTAATTTCATGTTTACTGTTTCATTCTCTCATATTACTCTGGGAACTGCTTTGGGTAGAAAGTTTGGTAGAATCTTTTACCTGTTGGTATTCTGAGTTATTCCAGCCTGAGTTATTCCCACAGTTGGAATATGAGGTCATGGTATTGATAACAAACGGTATTTCTCTAGTTTTGCTTCGACCTCCAGTTGCCAATATTCTGGTTGCACTTTGAGACTGTGTCTTCCCCCAATATTTTAAGAACTCTCTAAGGGATATTTCAAGTGTGTTCTTGGCATAGCCTTCTCAGCTACCACTTGGGTTCAGCCATTGCACTCTTTTCTTCCCTCACTTCCTCATGTAATTCTCTGCAGATGACTAAAGTGCCCCAGGAGGGAAGTGGATATGTGTCCCTATGCTGTAGCTCATCTCCCTTGGCGCTGGTTCTGAAGTCAAGTTGCATCATCACCAATCCACTGCACTGTTCTGAAGCTGCATGCTCTCTCACAGTTCCTGTGTCATTATTTTCCTTGATGTGCCATACGAAGCACCTTGGGGGTCTCTGCAATTTCAGGCAAATACCTTGTCTTTATATTATACTCTGATTCATGGTTCCAAGTCAATTCTGCCTTAACTTTACAACAAATTACAGAAAGTGCACACTATGGCATTATTTTTCCTTCTTAAAATTTTTCTAGTCTGAAATCTATGGTACTCTGCCTTTTTTTTTTTTTTTGGCTTCCTTCCCTGGTCTTTCTTTGTGCTTTTCTTCAGCTGAAGGCAGAAATCCAAGGTCAGCACTGGCCTCCCAGTCTCTTCTATAAATACCTGTCTCAGAGTGTTCATCTCTTCCTTTCCCTTTGTGTTGTTGGCTCCAAATTCCAAGCCATTAGTTTTGCCATCTCGTCCAAGCACTAGTTATATTTTTAGTATTGTCTACTTTTTCAGGGAAGTTTTGATGCTTGCCAGATTCCACAAGTTTCTCAAATCTACGTTTATCACCTTTTATCTGGAAATGATCTACCTCCACTCATCTTTTGATGATGATCTTTCATAATCTTGGAAGAGATCTAGATATTATCTAAGAAATGTAAACTTCTTAGACCATACAGAAACCCGATTTATCTATTTATTCTATTATACTTGCTAGCATTGGACATCTAGCTGGTATTTAATAAGTAGTTGTTAATTGATTATCTATTCTCTAAAGAGAATCATTAAGTATTTGGGCCTGTATGTCTTCTTCAAAGCAATTATTTATTATTTCACCTAATCATTAAACAAGCATTTATCAGGTGCTCATTGTGAGTTGGGCAAAGAGCTCAATAATATTCTATAAGAAGTTGACTAAAGAGTCACAGGCACAGAGGTAACCTGAACTCAGATGATATCTTCCAGTGTATAAGCAAAGTGGGAAAGGCCCCTAAAGGCTTTCAGATATTTTTAACACTTTAAAAATTTATTATTTTTAATTGAAAAATAAAAATTTTATATATTTATGGTATAGAATATGATGTTTTGAAATATGCATACATGGTAGAATGGGTAAATTGACCTAATTAACATATACATTATCTCATATCCTTATCTTTGGGTTGTTTTGTGGTGAGAACACTTTAAATCTACTCTTAGCAATTTTCAAGTATACAATAATTTGTTATTACCTGTAATCACCATGTTGTACAGTAGATCTCTTGAACTTATTTTTTCTATCTAACTGAAATTTTGTATCCTTTGACCGACATATCCCCAACTTCCTCCCCTGCTCCACCACTTCCTGCAGCCCCTGGTAACCAGCGTTCTACTCTTTACTTTTGTGAGTTCAACATTTTTTAGATTCCACGTATAAGTGAGATGACATGCTATTTGTCTTTCTGAGCCTCGCTTATTTCATTTAACATAATGTCTTCCAGGTTCACCCATGTTGTCAGAAATGTCAGGATTTCCTTCTTTTTTATGGCTGAATAGTATTCCTTTGCATGTATCTTATTTTCTTTATCTTTTCATCCATTGATGAACACTTAGGTTGATTCCATATCTTGGGTATTATGAATAATTCTACAATGAATATATTAGTGCAGATATCTTCAACATACTGGTGTTATTTTCTTAGGATATATATCCAGTATTGGGATTCCTGGATCATATGGTATTGCAACCAACAGCATGCAAGGATTCCCATTACTCCACATCCTCTCCAACATTTACTTGTCATCTTTTTGATAATAGCCATTCTAGCAGGTGTGAGGTGCTATCTCATTGTGGTATTAATTTGCATTTCTCTGATGATTAGTGATTTTGAGAATTTTTTCATATATCTATTGACTGATTTTATGTCTTATTTTGAGAAATGTCTATTCAGATCTTTTACCCATTTTAATCAAAATATTTGTGGGTTTTTTTTTACTATTGATTTTCTTATATATTTTGGATAATAACCTATTATCAGATATATGGTTTGCAAATATATTCTCCAATTCTGTAGGTTGTCTCTTTACTCTGCTAATTGTTTCCTTTGCTGTGAAGAAGCTTTTTAGTTTGATACACCTATTTGTCTATTTTAATGCTCTTCTTGCTGACACTTTTGGGTTCATATCCAAAAATCATTGCCCATATCAATTCCATGTAGCTTTCCCCCTAGGTTTTATTCTAGTAGTTTTATAGTTTCAGGTCTTAAATTTAATTCTTTTATCCATTGCATGTTTATTTTTATATATGCTTGAGATAAGGGTCAAACTTCATTCTTCTGCATATGGATATCCAGTTATTCCATAACTAACTGTTATTCCATAACAATTTATTGATGAAATTACCTTTTTCCTATTATGCATTCTTGGAACTTTGTCAAAAAACAATTGACTGTAAATGTGTGGGTTTAATTCTGGGCCCTCTATTTTATGCCACTGGGCTATGTGTCTATTTTTATGTCAGTACCGCGGTGTTTTGATTATTATGGTTTTGTAGTATATTGTGAAGTCAAGTAGCAAGATGCCTCCCACTTCATCCCATTTGCTGAAAATTGCTTTAGCAATTCAGGGTCTTCTTTGGTTCCATACAAATTTTAGGGTTGCTGTTTCTATTTCTGTTAGAAATTTCATTTGAATTTCGATAAGGATTACATTGAATCTGTAGATCACTTTGGAGAGTGTGGACATTTTAACAATATTAATACTTCCAATCCATGAATGCAGGATTCCTTTCCATTTATTTGTGTCTTCTTCATTTTATCAAAGCTTTATAGTTTTCAGTGTATAGGTCTTTCACCTCCATGGTTAAATTTCCAGTTTTTGATCATAATGCACACTAAGTAATACATTTAATACTGCACCACACAAACCTACACACATTTATAACTGAAACAAAAATGTAACATTTAACTGAAAACAAAAGTTTCACAAACCAATATTTGTCTCACTATGTGAGATAGATGCTGATGCTTTCAAGTCTAGAAACAATACTAGTTGTTACTCACTGAACTGGATCCTTGAACCACAGTTTGAAAAATACTGCTGTGGTTTACTTGAAGTTGGGCACAATTGCCATTGATTCCTTTCCTCAACATGGGTTGGTACATGTTTTATAAAACCCTAGAAGAAAAGACAAGTTTTTAATTATATAAATAGAATGGGTGAAAATAAGTAAATATTTAATTCAAAAGAAAGATATTGAATTGCTTACTCATTCAGAACTAGCTCTTATAAAGGCAAAATGGGTTATGCAAATAAAAACAAGTATTATATGTGAATTTTTCTTATTTGATTTAATTTTATTGTCATATAGTGATAAAAAGCATGTATAATTATATACATACATACATACATACATGATAGATGCACACACATACACATAGTGTGACATGTTATCACATGTACATAATTGGATTTAACAAGCAACCAACATCAAGTAGCCCTGAGAATAATTAAGGTAATCATTTATTAAAATTTTATTTTAAATTTTCTTAAAGAAGAATTAAAAGCCTCACAAGTAAAATGGAAAAAAAATAGATTTCAGTTTTCCACAAACAGAGCTTGAATTCTTCTCCCAGCAGAGATAACAACGCCAGGGTTTTAAACACTTGCAGATTCTCTCCCTTCCTATACAAGGTGTTCACTGTGCCAAAGTTACCTGTTTTACACTTAAGTCAAATTGGCTTTGGTGATTCCTGCCGTCTTCATGACTCTCACTGAATGTGGCTTTGGGAAAAGTCTCCCTGTCCCTCCACTTTCTCACATTTGGGGAGGGCTTGGCACCTGAAGGGGCGTGATCGTTGCCATACTTCCTCAGGTCCACTTTGAGTCAAAGGGTAAGGCTGCTGACTAATGGTTGAGTATCCAGAAAGCTAGGCACCTCGACCGGATCTTTTCACAGAAGTTTTGCAGTTGCAGTCAGAAACACAGTGTAAACCTCTATTGGTTGTTCAAAGATGAAATCTGTTCAAAACAACATGGCCACGGCAGCCTGAGGGACATGAGGAGGGGAGGGAGGCCTTCACCATCTCACAGCTGAAGCCCCCTCCACCCACTGCAGCTCCCACTGGTGGGTTATAAATGCACGTGCCCTGGGGAAGTTCTTCCAGCACCAGCTGGCAGGGTTGTCACCATCCTCTTGATCCTACTTCCTGTTATAACCCACAGGTGGGGACCTTCCACAGAGGCCCAGGGTTATGACCTTGAGTACAAGGACCTGCAAGAGAATAGTTCAAACTCCAAGGCAGGTGTTATATCCTATCCCTTGGCCTATACCAAAAATCCACCATTTTTGTCAATTGTTTATACATCAGTGAGCACAATTTAGTACTTGTGGCTGCCTCTCCTCACAGATGTTTGATTTTTCTTCACTTTGTATAAATATTTTCTCAATAGCACTATAATGGGTTGAGTTGTGCTCCCCAAAAATGTTGAAATCCTAACCCCCACACCTGTGAATGTGACCTTATTTGGAAATAGTTCTTTACATATGTCATCAAGTTAAGATGAGGCCATTAAGGTGAGCCCTGATCTAATATGTCTGGTGTCCTTACAAGAAGTGACACAGGGACAGATAGACAAAAAGAGAAGAAGACACACAGGGAGAACTCCATGTGATCACAGAGGAGATTGGAGACATATATCTATAGGCCAAGGACCACCAAGAATTGCTGGGAACACCAGAAATGAAGGCATGGGACAGAATTTCCCCTGGAGCTGTCAGAGAGAATATCGCCCTGCCCACACTTTGATTTTGAACTTCTATCCTCCAGAACTGTAAGAGATTAAATTTCTGTGTTTTAAGCCATCCAGTTTGTGTTACTTTGTTACAGCAACCCTAGGAAACTAATGCAAACACACAATCACTGTACCAGTAAGATTTTATAAGAAAAACAAGGTACAGTACTACTAAATTTTTAATGACTAGTAATCAAAAGTTTTAATTTTAGATAACTGCCTTTTATTTGAAAGTACAGCATTGTGCAGATATTCAACCTGAAAATTAGTTACTTAAAAATTGTTAAGGTGAACTAAAGTCTCTCTAACATTCTTCTTAATGGTAATACAAGTTAGGTTATGCTCTTTTCTTTAGGGATTTTAGAAAATTTTAGATATGCACCTAGAATATTCTCTGCAACATCAAGAATTAACCAGAGATTTGCTTTCTCTTGCGTTGAATTATTATTCCTTGGTGCTAAGAGCAAGTGTAAAAGGACCCCTATCTGTGAAGGCACAGTGCTGTCTATTCATATGATGCAGTTCACCATACACTGGGACTTGAGCAGCAGAGCTTAGCTGGCGTGTTACCATGTTGCTGAGTTGCTATGGCAACATCAAACCAATGAATAGACCGCCTCCCAGAAACAGGGTGGTGAGTAAGTGTGAAATTGATTCAGTTGTACACAGGGATACCTTCAAGCCAAATTTTTCAGGATAAAATTTCTGGTAGGAAACTGCATTTTCATTTTAAATAGACATTATGAATACGATATTAAATATTTGCTCTGGATATTCCAGTAAAATAGCACTTGAAAATTAAGAGTGTTATGCTAATCTTATGCTGTTTAATGTACTGTTTACTTTGCACCTATTTCAGGTAACACTGATTTTGGTTCCATTCATTTAAATTCGGATAGCTAAAACAGAATTTTATACTTGAGATTAATATTTTAAGTTATGTACCTTTGAAGTTAAACTGGTTTTATTTGCTTATTTTAGATTAATGTGCTTGAGGAAAAGACTTTTAAAAATGTAAACAAAAGTTGTTGAGTACATGTGTTTATTTATAAATTACATTTTGCATTGAATAGTAAAAATATCATAAGTAGTTCAAATCAGACAAAATAAATAAGTCTTAATATTTTAGTACTTAAGGAGCCTATGGTTAGGCTTTATAAAAATAATGCATTCACATGATATTTTATTGTTTTCAGAACTCATTTTTGGAATCTGGTTATTATATAGTATTATTTTAGGTAAGAAGTATGTCTTGAGCTTGGTCAAGTGATTCTTTATGATAAATTGCTTATTTTGAGTAACCTGATAACATGGATGTGGTTTGCTTCCTTTCTTACTCATAATACATACACAAGTCTTTGTCTATCCCATAAGGTTGCTGAAAGCATTAAAGAGCAGGGAAGGGTCTATCTGTGGTATGTTAATTTCCAAAATGCTTCTGTGATATTAAATGCAGTCCACATTAACAAAATACATTTATCAGGTATAATCAGTTTGAAATTAGAAATGTCTAATCTCAGGGAACCCATACATACTAGGGCTGTCTACTTTCCCATTAGTTCAACTTGTAGAACAGAAGAGCATGACTTGTTTACATAACAGAAACCAATATTTACTCTCTTTTATTCTCCTGGCATAGACTTCCAAGGGCAACGTTTGCCAGATCCTGGCAAAATCCTTGCTGACAATGCATTTCTTCTTGGACGATTAAATGGAACTCTCTAAAGTGAAGCAAAGCTGCTTGAATATTTTTATGACTTTCTAATAGTAATAGGTGAAAACCTTGATTTTTCTTATGAAGAGGAATAATTTAAAAACTAAAACTGAGGTTAAGTATTACAAAATGTGTTCCCTTTTATTTCATGACCTAAAACTGTGGTCATATACTAATATTTGTTTGAAGGCACTAACACATTAAAATGGTGCTATAGATCAAACTAGACTTTTTACTCAATCTTACACATATCTATTCATGGCAAATGCTATTACCTATTTCTTATTTTTTAACTCATTTAGAGTGGTGAACACACATACTTATAGAGAAAAATGTATACGTAAAACACTAAATAAGATGAGCCACTCAAGTAAATAAATCAAAGTCACTTTTGGAATAGTGTATTTTTTAGCATGAAGCTAGTAAACCTATTCAAGATGGAATCTCAGGAGACAAGAGAAATATTTCTAAATACAAAATCACTCTGTTAATACATTTAGGCATTTGTGAGCCTGGACTCTGTAATCAACTAAACCCTTTAATTTTACTTACCCAAGTAAGCCTTTTTGCAGAAGGTATTTGTCTTAGTCAGCTTGGATTGCTATAACAAAGTGCCATAGACTTTATTTCACACAGTTATGGAAGTTGGAAGTCTGAGATCTAGGTGCCAGCATGGTCAGTTTCTGCTTAGGGTTTTATCCAGGTTGCAGACAGCCACGTTCTCTATGTGACCTCACATGTCAGAAATGGTAAGAGAGCACTCTGGGGTCTCCTTTATAAGGGCACTAATCCCATTCATGAGGGTTCCACCCTCATGACCTCATCACCTGCCTAATACTCCACCTCCAAACACTATTACATTGGGGGTTTGGATTTCAACATACAAATTTTAAGGGAACACAGACATTCAGTCCATTGCAGAATCCCAACTGACAGATAACATAAGAAAATATAGGAATAGTAGAAAAAGGGATGATTCATTTTAAAATCACTGTCACATGTAAACTGGCACACCATTGGATGCATATCTTAAGGCTGACTTGTTTACACAACAGAGTCCTATTTCTAGAAAATTTAATATGCAAACTGCTTAGGATGTTTGCATTTTAAAATGGCTTTATACACAATTGTGATATTATTTTGGCATATGTACAGTCACATGCTGCGTGGTCAATGACAGTGGTCCTGTAAGATTATAATGCATTTTTACTATACCATTTCTATGTTTAGATATATTTAGATATACTTACCATTGTCTTATAATTGCCGACAGCATTTAGCTCGGTAACATGCTGTGCAGGTTTGTAGCCTAGAAGCAATAGGCTATACCATATGGCTTGGGTGTGTAGTAGGCTATACTATGTAGGTTTGTGTAAGCATACTCCATGATGTTTTTGCAATGACAAAATCACCTATTGACACATTTCTCAGAAAGTATCCCCATAATTAAGTGACACATGTCTGTATGTGTGATATTCATATATATACCATATATGTGAATATGTATATGGACCAGTGCTGGACCATGAAATTTTGTTATTGGTCTATAGTAAGTGCAGGCATTGATGGGATGTGCTTAGAAACATTTAGGGCAATCTAGCATTGCTGTGACATACAACTGCCTGATCGGGGACTCATTTCATCGGTATGGACCCAATAGGGCATTGTTGAACTTGCATGAGTTGAAAGAGGTGTGAGCTGTGTACTACTCACATGCAGCAGAGCCACATTTTTATCTGTAATTATTTTTTTAAAAAGCTCATTCACAGAGATAGCTTCAGAAGCATTGATGTAGGAGTGTAGATGAAGGACTCATTTCTATCAAAAGATCAAATGTCATAATTTTATACATGTGAAATTTAACATATTTAATCCAGAATATTTTGATATAGAAGAGAAAATCTGGTTCTGATGATAATGATAACAACAACAATAACAAAACTGAAACAAACCAACCTGCCACTTCCTGAGGACTAAATATATTTGGGCACCATGCAGGGTTCCTCACCTACATTTTGTTTCTTAATTCTTAAAAATACCCTCTAAAGTCGGTCATATTATTCCCATTTTAGAGATGAGGAAATTAAATGTAGACAAGTTTCATGTCTTGCCTGAATGTTAGTACCAGTAAATGGGAGAGCTGTAATTTAAGCATTCCTCCAAACTTAGGCTCTCCTCACATGCTGATGAGAAAGAAGTACTTCATTTGAGTGGGTATTTAACTTGTGATAAACAAGTAGGCAGTAACAAGGAAGGGGAAATTTTCAAGTGGAAGTAGACTCTCAGGTGTGTTCCAGGTTGTTGATTAGAGCAATTTGACCGGGGTAAAAGAATAGTGAATGTGCAATACTAGAAAATAACATGGGAAAATGTGGGAATGTGGCCAGTATATGGAGGTATTTAACTGTCAAAAGATTGAACTTAACCTTATAGGAGATGAGGAAATATTGAATATTTTTGAGCTAAAACATTCTACAGAGAAAGATAAATTGTAGGAATTTGTTTGCAAGATGAGTTGGAGAGAGAAGAAACTGTAAGCAGGAGAAAAGGTAAGGAGGATATTGAAATAGTCTAGCCTTGAGTTAATAAGATAAAGAATCAGGATGATGGTAACAAAAACAGCATGGCACTGGCACAAGAACAGAGACAAAGACCAATGGAACAGGACTGAGAACCCAGATATAAAACCATCCTCATATGGTCAACTGATCTTTGAAAAAGTAGACAAAAACATACACTGGGGAAAAGAATCCCTATTCAATAAATGGTGCTGTGAAAACTGGATGGCCACATGTAGAAGCCTGAAACTAGATCCACACCTCTCAACTCTCATAAAAAACAACTCACGATGGATAACAGACTTAAACCTAAGACATGAAACCATAAGAATTCTAGAAGAAAACATTGGAAAAACTCTTATAGACATTGGCCCAGGCAAAGGTTTATGAAGATGACCCCAAAAGCAATCACAGCAGCAACAAAAATAAATAAATGGGACCTGATCATATTAAAAAGCTTCTGCACAGCCAAGGAAACTATCACTAGAGTGAACAGACAACCTACAGAATGGGAGAAAATATTTGCATGCTACACCTCTGATAAAGGGCTGATAAACAGAATCTATACAGAACTTAGGAAAATCAACAAGAAAAAATCAAACAACCCCATTAAAAAGTGGACAAAGGACATGAACAGAAACTCTTCAAAAGAAGAGAGAATAATGGCCAAAAAACATATAAAAAATTGCTCAACTTCTCTAATCATCAGGGAAATGCAAATCAAAATCACAATGAGATATCACTTAACTCCAGTGAGATTGGCTTATATCAAAAAGTCCCAAAACAACAAATGTTGGTGGGGATGCAGACAGATAGGAACACTCACACACTGCTGGTGGGACTGCAAATTAGTACAACCTGTATGGAAAGTAATATGGAGATACCTCAAAGAACTAAAAGTAGAACTACCATTTGATTCAGCAATCCCACTACTGGCTATTTACCCAAAGGAAAAAAAGGCATTCTATGATAAAGACATCTGCACGTGAATGTTTATAGCAGCACAATTCACAATTGCAAAGATGTGGAAACAACCCAAGGGCCCATCAATACATGAGTGGATTAATAAAATGTGGTATATGTATATCATGGAGTACTACTCAGCCATAAAAGACAATGGTAAATTAACACATCTGGTATTATCCTGGTTGGAGCTAGAGCCCATTCTTCGAAGTGAAGTATCACAAGAATGGAAAAACAAGCACCACGGGTACTCACCATCAAATTGGTACTAACTTATCAGTACTTATGTGCACACATGGCAATAATATTCATCGGGGGCAGGCAGGTGGGATGAGGGTAGAGGCGATTGGAAAACTCACTCCTAATGGGTGGGTGCTGGGCACACTGTCTGGGGGATGTCCATGATTGTAGCTCTGACTTGGGCAGTGCATAGGCAATATATGTAACCAAAGTGTTTGTACCCCCTTAATAATCTGAAATAATAAAAAAAAAGAACCAGAATGATGGAAATAGAAGAAAGGGAAGTGCAACTAGGAGAGGCATCTGAAGGATGAACAAGGCTTGCTGACCGGGTGTGAAGGGAAAATGAAAAATACGGACTAACTTCAGAGCTTGGAGCACAGACCCCTGTGGAGAGGAGGATTCCTTGACTGATGATGGAAGCTGATAAGGGACAATGGCTTTATCAGCCAAGGTGACAAGATGGATTTGTTACCTGCATTGAGACACAAGAAATAAAAATTAAAAAATGATTTATAGACAATTGAAAACATGACAATAAAATCTGAGAGTGGGGAAAAAAGGTATGGATATTTTGTGATTCCTTGGAAACTACCAAAAGAACCACAAGGGAAGATACTCATGACATCCACCTGCTTTATGTAATAAAATGAAGAGAACTTGGTGGTGATGTTTCTGAAATAATGTCATGGTGGACATTAAAACATGAAGGAATATAGCTAAGTAAACTTTTGTTTTACTATCTTTATTGAGATATAATTCATAAACCATAAAATTTACCCCTTTAAGGTGTATACAATTCAGTGATTTTTAGTATATTCACAGAGTTATGCAACAATCACCACAGTTAATTTTAAAAGATTTTCATCACCACCCCCCCAAAAAACAAATCCCTATACTCATTAGCAGTTGATATTTTCAACCCACCTACCCCAGCCTAGGCAAGCACTAATATACTTTTCTGACTCTACAGGTTTCCTTGCCTATACCGAACATTTCATATAAATAGACTCATATATGTGTGTCCTTTGTGTCTGGCTTTGTTCACTTAGCATGTTTTCAAAGCTCATCCATGTTGTATCATGGATCAGTACTTCATTCCTTTTTTACACTGAATACTATTCCGTTGTAAAGATACACCACATTTGATTTTCCATTTGTATGGACACTTGTGTTGCTTCCACTTTTTTGTTATGAATGATGTTGTTATGAACATTCATGTATAAGTGTTTTGTGGATGTAGGCTTTCATTTCTTTTGCACCTAGTAGTGCAATTGTTGGGTCATATGATAACTCCAATTTTAACATTTTGAGGAGCTACCAAACTGTTTTCCAAAGTGACAGCAGCATTTAAAAATCTTGCCAGCAATGCATAAGGGTTCCAATTTCTTCATATCCTCATCAATGCCTATTATTGTCTGAGTTTTGATTTTAGCCATCCTAGTGGGTGTGAAGTGGTATCTCACTGTGGTTGTAATTTGCATTTTCCTAAGGACTAATTATGTTCAGCATCTTTTCATGTGCTTATTGGCCATTTGTATATCTTCTTTGGAAAATTATCTATTCAAATCCCTTGCCCGTTATTTACTTGGGTTATCTTAATGTTGAGTTGTAAAGATTCTTTATACATTCTGTATAGCAGTCCCTTATATGTTTTAAAAATATTTTCCTACATTGTGTGAGTTGTCTTTTCACTTTATTGATGATATCAATTCCAGAATGAACATTTTAAATTTTGACATTGTCCAATTTATTTATTTTTTTGCCACTAATATTTTTGATGACATATCTAAAAAACCCTTTTATAATCTATGTCCACAAACGTTTACCCCTACATTTTCTCCCAAGAATTTTATAGTTTTGTCTTTTATAATTGGGTCTATTATCTATTTTGAGATAATTTTGTGGGTAGTAAAAGGAAATCCACCTTTATACTTTTGCATATGGATATCCAGTTGTTCTAGCACCATTTGCTGAAAAACTATTCTTTTCCTATATACGATTTTGTCAAATTCAATGGACCATAACTTTTAGGGTTTATTTCTGGAATCTGTTTTATTCCTTTGATCTATATGTCTATCCTTATGCCAGCACCTCACTGTCTTAATTATTGTAGCTATATGGTAAGTTTTGAAATTGAAAATGTGAGCCCTCATCCAACTTTGTTCTTATTTTCAAGATTATTTTGGCTAGTCTTGGTCCTTTGCATTTTCATATAAATTTTATGATCAGCTTTCCAATTTCATCACAAAAGTCAGCTGGAATTTTGATAGGGTTTGTGTTGAGTCAGTAGATCAATTTGGGAAGTATTGCTAAGTTAACAATATTAAGGCTTCCAATCTATGAACATGGAGTATCTTTTAATTTATTTTGATATTTAATTTCTTTCAACAGGGCCTTGTAGGTTTCAGTATACAAATCTTGCATCTATCTTGTTAAATTTATTCTTGAGCATTTCATTATTTTGATGCTATTATAAATGGAATTACTTTCTTAAATTTATTTTGGTGTATTCATTGTCAGTGTATAGAAATACAACTGATTTTTATATATTGATTTTGTATCCTACAAACTAGCTGAACTCAATTATTTGTTCTAATAGATTTTTTTGTGTGTGTAGATTCTTTAGGATTTTTATGTACAAGATCATGTCTTCTTTGAATAGAGATAATTTTACTTCTTCCTTTCCAATCTAGATGCCCTTTATTATTTTTAATGCCTGATTGTCCTGGCTAGAACCTCTATTAGAATGTTGAATAGAAATGGTGAAAGCAGACACCCTTGTCTTGTTCTGATCTTAAAGGGAACCTTTTCATACTTCCACCATTAAGTATGACGTTACCTCTGGGATTTTTGTAGATATCCTTTATCAGGTTGAGGAAGTTCTTCTCTTCCTAGTTTTTTGGATGTTTTAAACATGGACTGTTGTTATCTATTGAAATAATTGTGTGGCTTTTTTGTCCTTATCCTAGAAATGTGGTGTGCTTGATTTTCATATATTAGCCACTGATTGATTTTCACATGGTAAACCAATTTTGCATTCCTGGAGTAAATCCTAATTGACCATGGTATACAATCCATTTTATGTTTCTGGATTTCATTTGCTTGTATTTTGTTGAAGATTTTTTGCATCTGTAGTATTATGATCTCTGCCTGGTTTTGGTAATACTGGTATCATAGAGTGGGAAGTGTTTCATCTCCTTCCATTTTTTGGAAGTGTTTGTGGAGGATTGGTGTTAATTCTTTTTTGAATATCTGTAATAACTCTCCAATGAACCCATCTAGGCCTAATGAGAAGACATTTAAAAGTAATATTTCTTACCTGTTTACTTATTCTGTGCACAGGAGTCCAGAATACTTTGTAGGTCCTACCAAGTCCATGTATATATCTGAGATAATAATAAAAGTAAGGTTTCTTTAATTCAGATCTTTACAAACATTTTTTAAAATGCATTGAGATTGACCAAATCTGTTCATGCTATAAATGGTGTGGTTGTTGCTAAGAGCCTTGGCTCTTTGCTGGGCTGCAATTCTATTATTCTGTTTTGCAGCTATGCTCTTTAGTGGTCCTGTACTGAGATTAGTGGTTTCCTTTGAGATAGCCCATTATTTTGAATTAAAACATCTTTTGGGTCTATTAGGCACTTACTAAAGGTTAGCTTTAAGGACAAAGTATTTATCAAAAACATTCTAAGGAGGTCTAAGGTGACACTGACAAGTTATTTTAATTTTGGGTTTTGTGGCATAAATAAGTTTGAATAAATCTAGACCAGATTATTTTAGGTTTTAATATTACCAAAGCAAAAGGGAAAAGAAGATATAACAAGGCAAGTAGTTTGCGTTGCAGTTTCCATTATTTTTTTCCTTCAGGCTTTAAGAAAATACCTCTTTGATGACTGAATCTCTGTGAACTGTACCAGTCTAGGAATTGGTTCACTGGTTAAGGATAAGAGGATCTAGTAAAGATGAAAGCAAGGGGATCCGAGGATGGCTCAGCACTGAGGATTAGCCCCAGGACCAAGAAAAGACAAAATTGTAAAAATCTGTGAAACTTTGAGAGTAGAAAAAATAATAAAAGTGGCGCCAAAGGTGGCAAGGACCACAAATGTTTATGTCATGATATTGATACTGATTTTAGAAATTTCTACAATAATAAAAGGCTAATCATGAGTGTTGGAGGGAATTCTAATTTAAGATTATCATTAGTTATATACTGAGATTAACATATTTTTTAAAACATCAAATGTACAGAACATGGAAAACTAAGTGGAGGTGCAACAGCTACTAACTGGAGCCACCTTTTTCCTAGAACAAGACAGAAGCTTAGGCAAGCAAGCAGAAACTCCTGATGCCTCCTAAATTCTCTGGCTGAGGATGGCATTGTAGGCTGGTATCCTTGCATCGTGTGTACATGAGTTCGTATGTACATGTGTGTGCATTGATAGTTCAAAACAAAACCAAGTAATGAGTCAAGGGGTTTTACAGAGTTGAAAACAAAGTTGGATAATTGTGAGTGGTTATGCATAAGTCTTCATGGAATTGAGTCGAGTATAAGAAAGTTTCCATATAAGCAATCGCTGGTATAATCCCTATATCAATTTAATCACCTTTTTGTTAATGGTGGCATTGAGATTTATAAATACTAAAGCTTTTCTGTGGCTTATTATCTATAGTATACTCCCACTAGCTGGTGGGTATAATCTGCATTATTTAAATAACTTAGAAATACAATACAAGTGACACTTATTTTATTTGGAAGAAAGATATGATTTCAAACTTCCAAGTGATTATAATAAGTAAAGTATAGAAACTTGGATGTGCAGGACCACCCAACTCATATGTTCCAAACTTTACATCAGTGAATGAATTCTAGGAATAAAATTCTTGAGAAGTGGTCACTAGTCCCTACTTGAATGCATCTCATTTTGGTAGATCACTATCTAATAAAACAGCCCATTCTATATTTTTGCAGCTGTAATTATTATAAATTCTTCTATATTACCTTGTCTTAGGTCCTTCCCTCCTCATGTTAAACACATCAAATTCCTTTATCATTTCTTTTGTGAGGTAGTTACTGAAAGTTACAGTTCTGATTAGATTCCTCAATATTTGGATTTGGTGGCCTCCACTTTAATAGCATGCTTTAAAAATCACATTTAAAGCTATATTTGAAAATACTGTTAAATTAAATGGGAGCAAGGGCAACAAGGATTTTCACAGTGGTTTTGTTAACCAGCTTTCATTACAGCAACAAGCAGCACAAAAGTCTTATGTCTATAACAAGCCTTTATTGCTTAATGACCTTGCATGAGGACCGTGGTGCCCACAGCAGATGAACTGGGCTTGGTTCAGCTTCACGTGTCTTCCACTCTTTTCCTGGAATGAGACAGCAGTTTACGTGGGCAAGCAGAATCTCTCAATGCCTCCTAAATTCTCTGGTTGTAACTGGCATGCCGTTCCTTCCACCCACATTCCATTGGTCAAAGCAAATCATATGGCCAACTCTAAAATGCCTCTATTTACTGACAGGCACTACAGCAGTTCATGGGAAAAAATGCCAGTGCATAAACCAGCTGCAAAGAGGCACTGATGATTGCGGGCTTTAATCTAGCACAGTGGTTATCTTGGAGTGAGATTATGGATTATTTGTCTTTTCTCACTTTTTCAGTTTTATTTATTTATTTTCCCCCCTAAGTTAAAATCTTTATTGTTTTTCATTATAAAACTTACATATGCTCATTGTAAAATTTTTAAATGATGTAAATATGGGTAAAGCAGAATTACAATTTTACACCTCCCCACTTGAAGATTTGGTGATTTTTAAAATATATCTTTTTATTATTATTTATTTTTTCATTCCAAAATGTTATGGGGGTACAAACATTGAGGTTACATATATTGCCTGTGCACGGACCGAGCCATAGCTACAAATATGCCCATCCCCAGACAGTGCGTACTGCACCCATTAGCTGTGAATTTACCATCCCTACCCCCCTTCCCTCCTGCCTGACACCCAATGAATGCTACTTCCATATGTGCACTTAAGTGTTGATCAATTAGTACCAATTTGATAGTGAGTACATATGGTGCTTGTTTTTCCATTCTTGTGATACTTTACTTAAAAGAATGGGCTCCAGCACCATCCAGGATAATACAAGAGGGGTTAGTTCACCACTGTTTTTTTGTGGCTGAGTAGTACTCCATGGTATACATGTACCACATTTTATTAATCCACTCATGTATTGATGGGCACTTGGGTTGTTTCCACATCTTTGTAATTGTGAATTGTGCTGCTATAAACATTCGAGAGCAGATGTCTTTATTATAGGAAGACATTTTTTCCTTTGGGTAGATACCCAGGACTGGGATTACTGGATTAAATGTAGTTCTACTTTTAGTTTTCTGAGGTATCTCCATATTACTTTCTATAGACATACTAGTTTGCAGTCCCACCAGCAGTGTATGAGTGTTCCTATCTCTCTGCATGCACACCAACATTTGTTGTTTTGGGACTTTTTGATAAAAGCTGTCCTCACTGGAGTTAAGTGATATCTCATTGTGGTTTTGATTTGCATTTCCCTGGTGATTAGAGAGCTTGAGGATTTTTTCATATGTTTGTTGGCCATTAGTCTATCTTCTTTTGAAAAGTTTCTGTTCATGGCCAGTGCCCACTTTTTAATGGGGTTGTTTGATTTTTTCTTGTTGATTTTCCTGAGTTCTATATAGATTCTTGTTATCAGCCCTTTATCAGATGTATAGTATGCAAATATTTTCTCCCATTCTGTAGGTTGTCTATTCGCTCTAGTGAGTTTCTTTGGCTGTGCAGAAGCTTTTTAATTTGATCAGGTCCCATTTATTTATTTTTGTTGTTGCTGTGATTGCTTTTGGGGTCTTCTTCATAAATTCTTTGCCTAGGCCAATGTCTGTAAGAGTTTTTTCAACATTTTCTTCTAGAATTCTTATGGTTTTATGCCTTAGGTTTAACTCTGTTATCTATCGTGAGTTGATTTTTGTGAGAGGTGAGGGGTGCGGATCCTGTTTTAGTCTTCTACATGTGGCTATCCAGTTTTGCTAGGACCATTTATTGAATTTGGATTCTTTTCCCCAGTGTATGTTCTTGTCTGCTTTGTCAAAAATCAGATGGCTGTATGAGGGTGGTTTTATGTCTGGGTTCTCAATCCTGTTCCCTTGATCTATGCTTCTATTCTTGTGCCAGTACCATGCTGTTTTAGTTACTATAGCCTTGTTCTATAGCTTGAAGTCTGAAAATTGATGTCTCCCAATTTGTTTTCTTTGCTTAAGGTTGCTTTGGCTTTACCAGCCGTTCTCTGGATCCATACAAAATGTAGAATTATTTTTTCTAGATCTGTGAAAAATGATGTTGGTATTTTAACAGGGAAGCATTGAATCTGTAGATCACTTTGGGTAGTATAGACATTTTAACAATATTGATTCTGCCGATCCATGAGCACGGTATGGTTTTCCATCTGTTTACATCCACTGCTATTTCCTTTCTTATTGTTTCAGTTTTCCCTGTAGAGGTCTTTAATCTCCTTGGTTAAATATATTCCTAGGTATTTTATTTTCTTTGTAGCTATTGTGAAAAGTATTGAGTCTTTGATTTGGTTCTCAATTGACTGTTGTTGGCATATATGAATGCTACTGATTTGTGTACATTAATTTTGTAACCTGAAACTTTGCTGAACTTATTTATCAATTCCAATAGTCTCTTGGCAGAATCTTTGGGGTTTTCCAGATGTAGGATCATATGGTTTGTAAAGAGCGATAGTTTGACCTCTTCAGCCCCCATTTGGATACCCTTGATTTCCTTCTCTTGTCTGATTGCTCTGGCTAGGAATTCCAGCACTATGTTGAATAAGTTGTGATAAAGGGCAACCTTGTCTGGTCCCAGTTCTAAACGGGAATGCTTTCAATTTTTCAGTGTGATGTTGGCTGTGGGCTTGTCATATATGGCTTTTATCATTTTAAGATGTGTCCCATCTATGCCTATTTTGTTAAGTGTTCTTATTCTAAAAAAGTGCTGAATTTTGTCGAATGCTTTTCTGCGTCTATTGAGAGGATCATGTGGTCATCGTTTTTACTTCTTATGATGTGGTGAATTACATTTATAGATTTGTGTATGTTGTACCATCCCTGCATCTCTGGGATGAAGCCCACTTGGTCATGATGTATTATTTTTTTTGATGACCAGCTGAATTTGATTTGCTAGGATTTTATTGAGAATTTTTGCATCTATATTCATAAGGGATATTGGTCTGTAGTTTTATTTTTTTGTTGAGTCCTTTCCTGGCTTTGGTATCAGGGTGATGTCGGCTGCGTAAAATGTGTTGGGGAGGATTCCTTCCTTTTCAAGGTTGTGGAATAATTTCTGTAAGATAGGTACCAATTCTTCTTTGTGGGTGTGGTAGAATTCAGGTGTGAAACCATCTTGTCTCAGACTTTTTTTTAGGAAGGTTTTTTATTACTGCTCCAATTTCAGTGCTTGATATATGTCTGTTCAGGAATTCTGTATCTTCCTGATTGAGCCTAAGTAGGCTATGTGTTTCTAAGAATTTGTCTATTTCCTCTTGTTTTCAAGTTTATGTGCATAGAGATTTTTATAGTATTCAGAGATGGTATTTTGTATTTCTGTTGTATCAGTTGTAATTTCTCCTTTTTCATTCCTAATTGAGCTTATAAGAGTCTTTTCTGCTTCTGGTTAATCTAGCGAGAGGCGTGTCAATTTTGTTTTTCTTTTCAAGAAGTAACTTTCTGTTTTATTGATCTTCTGTATAGTTCTTTTGTTATTGATTTCATTTAATTCTGCTCTGATCTTGGTTATTTCTTTTCTTCTGCTTTTTTTGAGATTGGTTTTCTCATCCTTTTCCAGATCTTTGAGATAATTCATTAAATTGTTGATTTGTGATCTTTCTATCTTTTGGATGTAGGCATTTATGGCTATGAAGTTTCCTCTCAGGAAAGCTTTAGCTGTATCCCACAGATTTTGACAACTTGTGTCCCCTTTATCATTTAGTTCAAAGAATCTTTTGATTTCCATCTTAACTTCCTTCTTGACCTGCCAATCATTCAGCAGTAGGTTGTTTAGTTTCCATGACTTTGTGTAGAGATGAGTGTTTTTGTTGGAGTTGATTTCTAATTTTATACCACTATGGTCTGAGAAGATGCAGGGTAAAATTTCTATTTTTTAAAATTGTTGAGACATGTTTTGTGGCCTAGAATGTGATCAATCTTAGAGAATGTCCCATGAGCTGATGAGAAGAATGTATATTTGGTGGTTTTTGTGTAGAATATTCTGTAAATGTCTGTTAGGCCCATATGTTCTAGAGTTCTTTTGAAGTCTCTTGTTCCTTTGTGTATTTTCTGTTTGGAGGATCTGTCCAGTTCTGTCAGTGGGGTGTTGAAGTCCCTGGCTATCATGGTGCTGCTGTCTATCTTTTTGTTTAGATCAAGTATGATATGATTAATGAATCTGGGTGCTCCTGTGTTAGGTGTGTAAATATTTATGATTGTTATATCTTCTTGTTCAATTGTTCCCTTTACCATTATATAATGACTATCTTTGTCTTTCATTACTTTTATTGATTTGAAGACTAAGTTATCTGATAGGAGAACTGCTACACCAGCTTTCTTTTGGTTTCCATTAGCATGGAATATTGTTTTCCATCCCTTCACCTTGAGTCTAGATGAGTCCCTGTGGGGTAGATTGTTTCCTGAAGACAGCAGATATTTGTCCCGTGTATATTTATCCATTCAGCCGGTCTCTGTCTCTTCAGTGGCTATCAAGCAGTTTACACTTATTAATAGAATTGATAAATGGTGTGGATTTCTGTTCTTCCCATTGAGTTGAACTGCATTGCTTTGTTTTGTCTCTCAGGCCATTGTGATATCTGGCCTTCGACCTTTAGCTTTTGGATAATTTTATCTTGGTAAGTGTTTCTTGCACCGATCCATGAATAATGCAGTTCTGAGTACTTCCTGTAGAGTAGGTCTTATCTTGACAAATTCCCTCAGTGTTTGCTTGTCTGAGAAAGACTTTTTCCCCCTCATATATGAAACTTAGTTTTGCAAGGTATAGGATTCTAGGTTGGCATTATTCTGTCTGAGAAGAGTGAGGATGAGGCCCCAATCCCTTATGGCTTGTAGGGTCTCAGTTGAGAAGTCTGCTGTTATTCTGATGGGCTTGCCTTTGTATGTTACCTGCTGTTTTCACCTTACAGATCATAGGAGCACCTCTTTCATGTTTATTTTGGCAAGTCTGATAACTATGTGTCATGATGTTTTCCTCTTTTTGATGAATCTCCCAGGGGTCCTATGAGCTTCTTGAGCCTGGATATCTAGATTTCTGACAAGGCCAGGGAAATTTTCCTCAATTATTCCCTCAAATAAATTATCCAACCCTTGTGTATTTTCTTCTTCACCCTCTGGGATGCCTATGATTCTTATGTTAGGCCTCTTTACATAAGCCGATATTTCTTGTAGTCTTTGCTCATTCCTCCTGTATCTCTGCTCCATCTCTGTGACTGACTTATTTAGTTGAATGGTGTTGTCCTTGAGCTCTGAGATTCTTTCTTCTGCCTGATCTAACCTATTCTTAAGGCTTTCCACTATGTTTTGTAATTCCTTGAATGAATTGTTCATTTCCAGAAGTTCTGTTTGATTTTTCTTTAATAATTCAATTTCTTTAGTGAATTTTTCATTCATTTCCTGCATTGTTCTATGGTTTCTTTGTGTTGGGTTTCTATTTTATCTTGTATTTCATTGAGCTTCCTTATAATCCATGTTTGGAATTCTTCATCTGTCATTTCAATATTCTGATTTTGGTTGGTTTCCATTGGTAGGGAGCTGGTGTTCCCTTTTGGGGGTGACCTTTTGCTCTGATTCTTCATACTTCCAGAGTTCTTTCACTGGTCCCTTCTCATCTGGAACAGATAATGTTTTTTACTTTTGGATTTTCTTTTGTTTAGATCCTGACATGCCGAGTTTAATCTCTGAGTCAGTAGGTGGTGCTTGTGGGTGTGAATCAACCACACTCTTTCTGATTGAGTCAGTAAATGCTGTTATGGATGTGCAAATTGACTTCCCTGTCAGTAGGTGGTGTTTGCCTGCTGCACAGGTGACGAGCTGTGCTGTTGTCTTAGGGTCCTGTGACCAGCTCTAGTTCCTCAGGGAAGCCTTCTAATGCCCCAGGTGGTGGGTTGGGCCCTGGTACTTCCAGGTGTATCCATTATTCACCACCACAGCAGAGGCAGGTGGGGGAATGAGGTTGAGTGGGGTTAGGCTGGGTAAGCCTGCCCTCAGGCTCTGCAAATGCTAGTAAGGGATATGCAGGGGTTAAAGGACCATTACCCGCCTCTGGGCTAAGCTGCCCAGGAGGGGCTGAAGTGGCCCCACTTAACCAGAGAGTCTGCGTGTGCAGGCGGAGCTGTCTGAGACCCGCAATCCAGTGGTGTGCAGAAGGCCTCGCTCCCTTCAACCCACCCCTATTTCCCAGTTTTTCCCAGCCCTCTGCCTGCAGGTGTGACCTCAAGTCAGCTGAGCTCCCCAATGACTGTGATACAGGCAGGGAGGGTTCTTGGTCAGTGTCCCGGCCTCAGCTGGGAGCATGGCCCTCCCGAGGCAGGAGGGGTGCCTTACTAGCTCACTGCAGCTAGCACCCACATTACTCTCTCCCCCCGTTCTGCTCCTGTAGGCACCTGTACTTTGTGAGTCAAATTCACAAATATCCTCCGTGACCCTGGGCAATGTGATTGAGACCTGGGTGTGTCTGGGCCATCCATGGGGCCCCAGAGATCAATCCCTGACCATGCCAGGGAGAAGAATGCTGGTCCTGTGTCACCCATGGAGTACCCACCGTGGTTCGAAGCCCCACCACCTCGGGGCCTGTCTTGTTCTGTTGGGGCTGCCAGGCAAGCAGCAGCAGGGAGGCTCTGGCAAGCAGGGAGCTCACAGTCCGCACACCCCTCAGACTGCTGCAGGACCCCAGAAGGGAAGTTATGAGCTCCACTTCCCTGTGGAAGCCTCTGTGAGGCAGCTCACTTGTCTCTCTCTGCAGCCACGGGAGAGGTAGGGGAAGGGGAGCAAAAAGATTCTGGGTAGGGGGAAGTCCACCCTCTAGTTGTCACCAATCCTTTCTCTGGGAGGCAGACTGCCCAAAATGACCAGGCCTTGGAGTCATGCAGAACACCCCAGGACTCACTGGACCCCTGTGGCTTCTGCAGTTTGGGTCAGAGTTGAGAAATGTCAGTGTGTGAGTGAGCAGGCCATAGCCAGGGGAGTTGAAGCCCCCTGGGGAGGACAAAGGTGCCTGGGTGGTTGAGAAGCAATATGATGCCTGTTGTCTGACTCAAATCTGTGGGATGGATGCACCCTGGGGGTGCTGGGAACCTGGTGTTTTGTTCTCAGAAAGCTTCCTGCTCACTGATAGTAGCAATCTCTGGGCTTGTGTAGGTAGAAGGACTCTCTGGTTGCTTGGGAGTGTGCAGATGGCAAGCCTACCTGAACTGGGGGCAGGTTCAGGTCCTAGGAGGCAGGAGGTGGCTAGGGCCTGGAAGGGCGGCTGGGGTGGGTAGGCTGCAATCTACCTCTTAGGCATCAGGGACCCACAGATGCAGGTCTGCCACACAGAAAGCTTGGTTCTCCTTGCTCTGCCAGAGCCCAAGAAAGTGCTGGGGCATAGCCAGCTGTATCCCATTTCGAGAGCCCTTGGGCTGGGCGTGGGGTGGAGCCTGAAACCAAGTTACCAAACCAGACCTCCAGGCAGAGTGGCCTGAAGATGGCGGCCGCAGGGGGCGACAGATGACCCAGGTTAACAGATCACAATCTGCTTCTTAGGCACCAGAGTCCCAGAGATGTTGGTCATCCATGAAGAAAATGCGGGTCTCTTCATCCCCTACAGAGCCCCTGGAAGTGGCCATCGGCGGCCGTTCAGGTGGGACCCGCTGTGCCCTGGTGCACAAGCCCTTGGGCGGGGAGTGGGGTGGGGCCTGAAACCAAGTTTCTAAACAGGGTCTCCGAGTGGAGATGCCCAAAGATGGGGGCCGCCAGGGGCGACCTGGCAGACGGCCCGAATCAATAGACTGCAGTCTGCCTCTTAGGCGCCGGTGTTCCACGCAGAAAATGCGGCTTTCCTAGCCTCCCGCGGAGCCGGCAGGAGTGGCTACCGGCGCCTGTTCAGGGCAGGGCCTGCTGCTCCCACCAATTCCCCCGTGCCCCGGTCCCACTGATTCCAGCGGCAAAGTGCCCGTCTCCACGTTCCAGCGTTCGGCAGCGGGAAGCTGCAACCCAGTCTAGTCCCTCCCCAGCCGGCGCTGCCCAGTGCACCGGAGGGCTCAGCCTGGCTCCCGCTGTTTTCTCCCCTCCACAGAGCCTGTTGCCTAGTGCGATGGCTTTGCACTGCCTCCAGGTGTGTCCCTACCTGGGCAGGCAGGGTGTCTGTGGGGGTGGTGGGCGTCTTCCTGCAGGTCAGAGCGCACCGTGCAGGCAGGGTGGTGCGGCCCTCCTGCGCTCTGTTTTCCACTGATCTGCCGCTCTCCAACCCTTGCAAATGTGTCTCCCCTCCACCTTTCTTCCTGCACTGAGTGTCCCACGCTGGTTCTCTGCAAATTCACAAGGCTGCCCTTGGGGCCGGAGGTGCACGCGCAGGCAGCTATCCACGCTCTACACCTCCTTCCCTGGGATCGGTGAGCTGGGGGGCCCCCACTAGTCTGCCATCTTTCCACTCCCTAGTCTTTCAGTTTTATTAATATTTCTTCACAATAAATATCAGTTACTTTAGAAGTTGGAAAAGAGTAACATTTTTAAAAAATGATAATTTTTTAAAATAGATTTTAAAATGCTACTTAAATTCAAATATTCACATATTTTAAAATTTAATTGATACATGATTTGCATATTTAATATTTGTACTGTTTTGATATTTATAGTTTATTAAGTGAATTATGAACTGCATGTTAAAGTTATCATGGTAAGAAATGGGTGTTGGTCAGACAGACCAGGGATAGCCTGCTGGTAGAGTCTGAACAAGAAATAAAGGAGGGTAAAGAGATCATGTTGTCTACCTCGTGGTCTGGGAGTATGGGAGCTTAGAGATGAAATTGAACAATCTGTTCTCCACAGTTGACTTCCTGGGCTCAGGGGTAGCATAGCAGACCCTCAGATTTTCACATTCTGTTCTTCACCCATACACACTATTTCTCTATTCAAAAAAAATAGATAAAATTAATAAATACAGCGTCATTAAGAGTCTTGGAAGGTCAGGTTCAGTATTTTTCATGGACCCTTCCAGTTGGTAGGGTTTCCCTTGCTCGGATTTTTCTTGAATATGTCAGTAGCTGGCTGGGCTTGCTAAGGATGTCCTCCAGGCTGTGTCTCTTGTTGGTGCCCAGTTTTCTGTAGTTCTAGGGGAAATTCAGGGAACTCTCTTGAAGCTCCAGGGTTAGAAGAAGCAAGAAAATAGAATAAAGTTCTATTAACTTCTTCTCTTTCAGTGAGCTGTAGAATTTTCTAGTTGTAAGAGCCAAGTATGCCTTCAGTATTAAGAGCCCATGTACATATAGTTCCTTGAAGGGAAATCATGAAATAAACTTTAAAATAAACTTTATCTCCTACTGACCCCTTTAAACATGCTCAGTGAAGACAGTGTTTCCTGTGACACAGGATGGAAATTCTGACAGGCCTAGTGAGTTTTCTGCTAACTCATATGTAACAGAAAGACCTATGTTTTTAGAATTCTCAATAAAGTTTCAATTCAATAATTTAAAATGTCCAGTGTCAGAAAATCCACAATATTTCTCCCTTTCCACAGTAGCTGCCCTGCTAATTGTTACTCGGGGTGTGTGTGTGTGTGTGTGTGTGAGAGAGAGAGAGAGAAACAGAGAGAGAATGAGAGATTCTTTCTTTCCCTGCCAAGCATTTCTTCCCCCCCAGTTTGTTAAACATAGTCTTTAATGACAATACGTGATTATCGAGAGGTACTATAGCAGTCCAAGGGAAAAATGCTGATGAATAAACCAGCCACCGAAAGGGAGTGATGGTTGTGGGATTTAATCCAGCACAGTGGTTGTCTAGATTTCTGAAGGAGGAGGCAAAGCTGAGCCCACTGCACCCTCAACTGTGGGGCTATAACCAGCTCTCTAAGTGGTCCCACAAAATCCCCTTGGACCTTTCTCCCTTGGGGGAGAGCAGTGCAAACACATAGTACACTGGCAGTTCTCTCCAAAGAAATTCTCTTCTAAAATTTTCTCTCCCCATAGTTGCCAATCCATGACCCTTTGTCCTTTTGATGTGAATTTTAGAGTCATCTAATTAGTTGTCAGCATTCTAATTTCACCTTTGGTTACAAATGTATGATATGGTCTACTGCCGGCTAGTATATATTTTTCCTTTCTCTGTCCAGCATTTCTGGACATGGAGATGTGGTTCCTCTGCTCTGGTTGATTCTGTCTTTTCCAACACTGAACCCAGAAAGGCTAATAATACTGCGGGAAGCGCAGGTGTTGCAGAAAGAGGCCAACCTCATTTCCAGCAGGTGAGTTGATATGGCACAGACATTAAATCCTTCAAGCCAAAACCTTTCAAGTCTCAGAAGCTGAAGGCCTATAGGATAATGTCTAACACCTAACTCCAGCTGGAGCTGGAAGGGGTAGAGGAAGGAGAGGCCAAAAGGTGATTGTACAATAGTCGGTGCCAGTATCCCGAGACTACGGAGAAGACACAAGTCTGAAGACTGGATTTATATGCGAGGGTCGAGAAGTTGGTAAATCAGGGTGTCAAAACTACGGAAAGGACTTAAGCAAATGAGAGTGTAGGATAAAGAATCAAAGCATCAGATGTAGTGCTAGAGACAGATCAGAACATGGAGGTACTGTACCTTGGATCTAGAATGAATCGTGGCTTCTAGGAAGTGAATCCTCATTTCAGCCACTGTATTCTCTCAAATGCAGCTTGGCAAGTGCCTGGAAGGATGGCCATGGGCCCTCCAAGAGTACTTTTCTTCTGGGAAGCACTGGAGCCTGGACATTTAGGACCCTGGCCACTGTCATATGGAGGAACAGAGACAGTCACATTGTGTCATTATACCATGAACTCCAGCATCTGCAGGGATAGAATGCAGATAGAAAATAGTAGTGATTATATAAAGCATTCTCACTTATTAGGCATGCAAAATAAAAGAATCTATGCTGTCTGAAAAATAACTTATGTTTTCGTCAATTGTTTTTAACTTATAATGCAATTATAATGTAATTACTCCTAATTATAAGAGAATTTAATGGTGTTATAATATTTAAAGAATCAAAATTGAATTACAAATACAAAAGTTATTGCCTTCTTGCCAAAATTGACTATAACATATTCGTAATAATTTTAGGGGCACTTTAGCTTTAATTTGGATTCCCAGCGAACTTTGCAATACCTTTTCTTTTGATTCAATTTTTCTAAAAATTCATCACCATATAGTTGTCTTGAATTGTCTTTTTCACAAGGCTGTTTGCCAGTTTTTCAGTTCTACATGATGCAATATCCCACTAACTCTTAGCGTCTATACAGAAATGAGTAAGAGATGCCACACTGATGGAATTCACCCATTTGTGCATGGCTCCTGCAGGCAGAGTGGCAGAGTAGTGGCTTGGAGGAGGAAGTGGATAGTGGTTGGGTTCTGGAAGCAGCTGGCCAAATCTGGCTAGTGGAGAGCCTTGATTTGTCATCTGTAGAATGGGGATAATGATACTCCTCACCGTGGTGTTGTGAGGATGCAATTAGGGGATACAGAGAAGTTCTCCTAGCACCCCAGCACAGGGCACTGGTGCAGTTTTGTCTAGTTTATCCCCACCCACCTTCGTGTCTTTAACTTCTGCCTCTGCCACATCTGGAACATCATTGCCAACTCTTTTTGTGTTAATCCAGCCCTATCCTTCAAGGTCTTGCTCACATCCCATTTGCCCCATGAGCCCTTCTAAACCTACTGTAGGCTACTTTCATTCTTAACATTTAGTCCTAAAATGGTATTTTCTCCCCATCATGTGGTGCTAAAGGTTGTCAGATACCTTTGCACTGTTTTATGTCTCATGGTCCCATTTAGACTGAAATTGTTTTGACATTAGGAAAGGTGGCCAAGCAGTCTTTTATTGAGAAGGTATTCAATAAAAGTCTTTTTAATGATTCATTAACAAGAAAACTATGTATCCGTGTGTCTATAAAATTCCAGAACTTACTCTTTGTGTCCCCACCCACAAATCTGTTGTGATCATCTAATTCTATTTTGATTCTACTTGAGGAGCTTCATTTGAGTAGCTTAACACAGGAGATGAATAGCCCAAATAATGACCTTTTGTAACTTTCCTTAACTGAGGAAGTATATACTTTGTGCCCCCCCTTTTTTTAATGAAAAACTTATAGTTTTTAAGCAGATCTGGAAAATGAAATTCTCCATATTAAATACTTTTATCCTTTGTTCTTACCCAAATTAAGCAGTTACCAATGTTAAATTTGGTTTTAAGGTATTTGACTTAATATTTTTTCAACATATAAAAGCTGTCATAAGTTGCCAGATTTTGTACATTTGGCTTAGTATAGTTGGGAAATCTGTGCAGGCTTTTCCCGTGTTTAATTCAATAATTAAAATACTAAAAATGTTGTGTAAACTGCCAATTGAAAAGTGAAAACTAGATAATGAGAAACTTGTTTATATAACAAAATTTCTAATTGCAGTCTATTTCACAGTTTCTATATGAAACCCAAATGGGAATGATTACACAAAATAAAATATCAAGGTAGCTGCCAGGACTGGGTGCCCATTTGAACACTTTAAGTCTAGAAATGACCACTTAGAAAAGGCAGGTTCTAAACGAGGTACACGGCCCTTGATTCTGTGTCTCTTTTTGTTTGGTTCTGTGTGCTTATAAAGCCTTTCCTTTCTAAAAGATCTGCCAGTGTTCTTCCCTGGGCTCATAAACTTCCATCAGTGTTTTGTCTTCACCACTAGGATGAAACCCCTGGTGTCCCGATGCCCATATATTTCTCACGTTCAACTTCAGAATGTGGCTATTGTCGGTCCAGAATTCGAACCTATGGTCTTGGGGCCACATGTGGCCGTCTGGATCCTTGAGTGCGGCCTTTTGACTGAATCCAAAGTTTACAGAACAAATCATTTGTTCTGTGAAGTTTGGATTCAGTGGAGGGACCACACTTGGGGATCTGGAGGGCCACATGTGGCCTTGAGGACACAGGTTCCCCACCCCTGGTCCAGATATACATCATGAGAAGCACTGTGACATTTTCAGATTCCCAGCTCCTTTGCTTTTTTCTTAGTCCTGTGGCATGTTGATAATTATGGACTATGTGTGAATCATAATAAATTATCAGGTATACATTTTTAGTTCACATATATATTTTGTTATTCCAACATCAGAACATTATAAACATGATTGCTGAGAAATCATATCTTTAAAGTTTTATTATATTTAGGATTCATGGCAAATTCAAAAGGGGTTAATGAGGTCATATTTTTTCTGTTTTAGAAAACAGAATTGAGAGGCATACATGTTCACTTCCATTTGAATGTATAGAATTCTGCATGTATGGAAATCGTCTAAGCCATCTCTGTGGCATGAAAAAACATTCTGTCAAAAATGATAAATAATCATCTGCATGTTAAGAGCCAATTTAAATCACTTTCCAACTGCACTCTTAATTTAATTTATTAATATATCCCTAGGCCCAAAAGAAATTACATTTCTGCTATGACATAAATACTTCTATTTAGAGGATAAATAATATTATCAAGGTCTATTCAAAATTAGAAAACAAACCCTTGAGTTTTCCACAGTTACTGGCTGTAAAACTTTATGTGGATTCATGTTTTGAAATGCAAATATTAGTATTGTTTCAAAATTTACATCTTTGACTTTGAAATAGAAATGTTGGCCCTAGCAGTCTTTCCAGTAGCAAACTATAATAAATTATTACAGTTTTTCTGCACTTACAAATCCAGCTTCATTGCATTCCCTCCAGGATGCAGCAGTGGCATCAGGCCACTGCACATTCCGCTGAGCCTTGCTTTCACCTTGGAACCCCTCTGAGGTCCTCCCCAAACTCTAGGTATCCCAGCTGCTCTTGCACTTGCTACCTTGGTAAAAATCCACTGATACCTTAGTATTTCCTTCTTACCTTTCAGTCTTTGAATGTCCAATGATCAATTCTTTTCACCTAATTCCCTCAGTACAACAAGTGGTATGGCTCTGTCTTCTGGTAGCTGCTGACTGACACACGCACCCTCTCCTGCCCCCTCCATTAGTGTCACAGGGTTGGAGGGTCGCTTGACAGTGAAGTTGCTAACCCTGTTGTGCTCTGCGGGCTGGGGCAGATGAGAGATGCCAGAATCTTTCACCAGAGGCTGAATTTTATAGACCTAAAGAGTCAATAATAGAATTATATCTGAGGAAATGTGCTAGTGGATAAAGAGAATTATGGGCAAGAATGTAGTCAAAGACAGAGGCTTGAACCAAATATTGCTGGTGGCTGGAATGGATCTCAGAAACCCTGTGCTTCCGTATGTGAAAAGTTGCAACCCCTTGGAAATGGAAGACTAATGTTCTCTTATGTTAGGAAATGTTTGGGAATGTGCTGGGGTTATAGTACTCTAGTGGCCTGCATTTGGAGAACAGGGAATATAGAGTTATGATGTCTATTCCCTGTACTAACTCCGAATAGTTAGTAGAGGTCGTTGGGGAATAGGGAAGAGCACAGGTGGCTATAACACCACCCATTAGAGAGGTAAAGGGCAGAAAGACCGAAGCGATCCTCAAAGGCTGGTTGGCATCTTGGGGAAACTTGGACAGAGTGGTGGCCCATGCCCTGTGTAGTTATTTGTTTGCAGTTAAGATTGTGTGTCATTATCAATGTGGAAGTAACTTGTATCTTTTGCTTGTCTCTTGGGGTTTTTCCGTCAGTCACCATTCCCTTTGGGATAGCCTCAGTAACTATATATTTACATGTAAACTTATATAGGAACATTTTGATATAGGGCTTCCTTGAGTAGGAGTCTACAGGTTGGAGGTCCAGTGTCTTTCTTCACTAAATCACACCTGTATTGTCTACCCTGTGACTTCCATGCTTAACATTATTCAGGTTAACCTAGAACTGAAAGATATATGTGCAAAAATTTGAGTGTAGAATCTTGCTAGATTTTATGGATTTCTCCTCAAACATTTAAAGTTGTTTATCTTCCAACTAATTGGACAATTATTTTAAGAAACTTTATATTTACAAAATATTAAGTTTAGTTTTCATAGTAACAACTCAGTCTTTGTGTACTCAATTCATCTGTTTATTTAGTTAAATTATGTAACCATAACAAGTACAATGGGCATATCAATGTTTGGACCTGCAAGGGAATGTACTCTTGGTAAGTTCACATTTCTGCAGAAGGGAAAGCAATGCCCCTGCTGACTGGAGACCAGCCTAGTGACAGCATGTGCTGGGGTGTCACCCACACTAGTCAGGATATTTTACAGAGGGAATGGAAGACACCTAGTGAAGGAAGGTCAGTTAAAATCTTCTACTAGAGTAGACACTTATTTTGCACAATTTAACAATTCAGAAAATAATAGTGTATATATAAACATTGTAACATTTAGACTGTATAGACACTTTAAGACTACTGAGGGAAGTGAAATTATATGAATTGGGTTTTTTTAGCCTTTAACAAGAATGTTTCTTTCTAAAACAAATTGTAAAATTATTTTTTTTCTCTGTGGCAGAAGATAAGAATGGTGTTTTAATTCAATTAGCTTTAAGTACATTGGATGAATACATAATGCCATGTGGATACATACAATTACGGTAACTGTAAGCATTTTAGGGCATAATTTTTGGAGTAACTACTTCAGAAAAGTGAAAAGGGGTGCAAGAATTTATTAAGATTATTTGTGATTCACTAAAGTCATATAGCAAGAAGGACAAAGTGTATGTTACCTAATACAGAATTTCTAAATGTAGAACCACATCCTTGATGTGTGAATATCATTGGGGATTCCGGGTTAAAATTCTTCTTGACTGTCGGAATCCTAAACCATACACAGATGATATATACATACAAAATGCACACTAAATTAAATATAATATTCAAAGTCTATTACTATCGAACTCTTTTTCAAGGATATTCTCTAGTCATTGAGGTGGGTTTTTCCTACTTATAATCCTCACCGTTTTTCTTGCCTATTTTTGTGCATGTGGCCTGTGTTTCTTGTCATTGTGGTCCCATTAGGATTTACTCTCTTCTATTCTTTCTCATAGGGTAGCCTTAGGCAATATTGTGAAGTAGGCAAAGTTTGTCAGCACTGTTAGAAACTAGTGAAGCTGTTTTGTTTTTTCCAGCATTCTCAGTGAGTTTATTGAACTAATGTATGTTTATTATTTCCATTTGAGAGACTGTAGATTATTTAGGTACATTCCATAATACACTTTCTGTGTATCACTAAAGCCATTTTGCAGCAATTATGAAGACCTAATTTTTTTCCTTCTTTTGATGGCATGTGACTATTTCAGGTTCTCAGAGGTACTGGGAATTTGGTGCAAGTATATTGAACTCAATGATAGAACACCACTGAGTCATTTATTTTTTCCTCTGGACTTTGCACCCCTGTTTGGTTTGGTTCTGTCCAGTTCCACATTTATGTTTTCAGCCCGTTCTCTATGAGGGATTCTCACAGATAGTTGAAATACAAAGTGAAATATACATGCTTCTAAACTTGAGGATCTTTAAGAAGGAGGAGGATGTTCTGACTGAGGGTGGTAGGAGTCACAACCCAACTCAGCACCTAGCGCTCCCAAATCAGCCAGGGAAACAAGGAAGATATTTAAGCAAAATATTTCAATTCACAGATACTAGGAAACAGTGCTATGGGAACAGCAAGCAGGGATGATTGCCAGTGTTCCTGTATTCCATTTTGGAGATGGCTTCCATGTGTATATGGAAGACTGAGTTAAGTCTTGAGGGGTTGAGGAGTAGAGATTGGACAAATAAAGTATGTGTGTGTTTTGGAGATGGGGTGGTCTTTAGGATGAACATAAAGACACTTTTGTACAAAAGAAAGACAAAGTTTTGTACTTAGACAATGTTGTGCATAGAGTAAGTTATTGCCTAAAAGTTTACAAATGGTTCTGGAAGGTGGACCGTGATGAAAATATTGCCTCCTTTGCTGACCTCCAGGGATTATAGGGTCATCCACCCCAAATGGGGTCATGTATGGAAAATCAATTGAAAAACACAAAATTACAATATTATTATAATATTCAGCTTTAACATTGATATTTTAGTTTTAGAAAATGCTATAGGTCAAGTTTATGAGTAAATGCTGGAATATTTAAGAACATGTTCTGCCAAAGATAAATAATATTTGAAAATTTATAAACTTACATGGTGTGCATTCTGGCTCTTACAGTTTATGTAAAATAATAGGAGCAATAGTTATCGGTTTGTTTTAATTTCTTCTTTATTTAAAGAAATATCGAGGATTTTTCTTCTATACAAATTTATTTTCTTCATATTTTTGATCAAAGAAGGTTCTCAGGATGTGATATAAGAATGACTTTTTGGAACACACCCATAAATCATCCCAGGTATGGAAAAAAGACTCATGCATCAAGTTGACAGGGTTGATGGCGTTATCCACTCAGCATCCTGCATTCAGAGGCAAAGGGTTCTAGAAAAGACTTTATTTAGACAGAAAAACTCCCCTGGCACATGATTATAATATTCTTTTGGGTTGCTAAAATTGAAATTTTAGTACATTGCAGATCAAACCTCATATTTCAATAGTATCAATAACACAAGTTTGCATAGTGGACTTGCAATATAATAATCCAGTGATACATTATTATTTTTTAAAAGATAGGAAGGGGGTATATTTTATTTCTCACAGAGAATAATATTAGAATTGTTTAAAATAAAATCATCGCATTTATTATGACATTTATATGGATAAATATGGAAGGGGATTACAATGGATCCATTGACAAAGTGCTGGAATGATGAATGGTAATAATTTATTCATTTTGGAATTTTGTATTGCTGTGTAATTTTTCTAAATTACAAAGTTGATTCTTGCACAATGTAGAAAATTTGGAAAAAAAGATAAGAAAAATGAAGGAATTAAAACCACCTTCAATATCACCAGGCAGAAAACAATAACTGCTAACCTTTTGGTGCCTACCCATTCAGTCTTTTTACAACTATGTACATACTAAATATACCTTATTTTATGTAAAAATAGAATCCCACTATTTGGTAACTTGTTTTTTCAAATAATTTATGGTGCTGATATTTGATTTTAATTTAACAATATTTTAGAACTCTTTTGAAAAGACGTTGTCAAAATATTAATAATTAAGGATTGAAAGCAAGGAGTGAATCTTTGAGATTTATTCTCCATTAAAATCGTTTTTGAACCAATTTTAACACATATAATTGGATACAGTTATTTACATTCTCCATGATTTCTGATCAAATATTATTTGGAGTCAGGTATATTTATTTATACATAATAATTGTACATATTTATGGGGTACATGTGATATTTTGATACATGTATACAATGTGTAATCAGAGTAATTAGCGTATCCATCATTTCAAACATTTATCATTTGTTCGTGTTGGGAACATTCCAAATCTTCTCTTCTAGCTATTTTGAAATATGCAATAAATTGTTGTTAACTATAGTCACCCTATTGTGTAATCAAACACTAATATTCTTTCTAATTGTATGTTTGTACACATTAACCAATCCCTCTTCATCCCCCCTCCCTCCCAGTCTTCCCAACCTCTGGTAATCACCATTCTACTCTCCACCTCCATGAGATCCACTTGTTTAGTTCCACCATGAGTGAGAACATGTGATATTTGTCATTCTGTGCCTGGCTCATGAGATTACATATATGTTTATCAGAGCGATTTTGGACAAAATGTTCTGACTTATAACAATTATTACCATTACATATAGCTATATTCAATATGTTTAATGTTATATTTTTATAGAGTAATTATTAATTAAAATCTGGTCTTAGAGTTGGCTCAATAGAGGTATAATTTATCAATATATTTAAAGCAAAGTCTGAGGTTCAATGGCTTTCCCCTCTTTAACCCCATAACAAATTTGTAATTTAATTATGAGCAAGAACTTGTTTTCTCCTGTAGTTCAACTGAAAGTAATAGTGAAGCATTAGAAAGTTATTCTAGTGCTATCATTAATTAGACTTATTTACACCTAGATTTATATGTAAACAAAAATCTAAACAATTGTTTTCCAAACATTTAAAGGATGGAGAAATAATTTGGTTGCTATTTATAATAATGCTCAATCTTTAACAAAATCTTAAATTCCCCAAGATCCAGCCTATAAACTGATGGATGACTTATTAGAGATTTCAATAAGTTAAGATAGAAAATTTTTTTGAATTGAGACACATAGTAGAGCATTCATTTAATACTAATTAATTTAAATAATACTATGTTTATGAAATACATAAATTATGTAACTTCCATATGTCATATACACATCACACACACATACACACACACACACACACACACATACACCCCAGATATAGTAAGAAGAGATCATTAGAAAAATATACCAACTTAAAATAAAAGAATACAAGAAAAATACATAGATTTGAGCCAAATTAACATTAAAAATATGATTATAAATGATAATTTTACACTGAATGTAAAGAAATAGCCATTTTTTTAATGAAATCTCCTTATTTTGGTACATTTTAAAATATTTTTTTCTTTAGAAACTATCCTCATCTTTATAACATTTAAATTTTGAAAAAATTAGTTGCAAATGAGCTGGGTACTACTAAAGTTCCACTTGGTAGACTGAGGTTCAAAGATATTAAGTAGTATATACAAATGATATTATATCATTTATAACAACTAGAGATTTTGATTCCTACTATCTGAACTTCTTTTCTGGAAATGAATATAACATTACAAATATTCTCCTTCAATGGAATACCTACTCAGTCCACTTTTTTCTAAGTAATAGCAATTATATAATTAATGAATTAGGGTCCTGCTTGGGGCTCTCAGTGTTATCAGGGTACATGTGATATTTCATCACATTAAATTAGCAAACAATGTTATATTAGAAGTGTTACATTTTGAATTCAACAGCAAGTTTTAGCAACAAATTTTGATACCATGTTCTATAGATTAGGATTGGGATTTTAATTAAGATTTAAAAGGTTTCCTTCATAAAAGAGTATAGGATGAGGTTAGCGTTTGCTAATAATGTTTGGTACCACTGACAAGAAAGATTCATATGTAATAAAACCAATTTTTTCATATTTAGATTCTCCATGAATATGGGAATGACCTCCCATGGCACTTAACTCTACTTCCAAAACACCAGGTTATTTTAACCACCCAATCCAGTGATTTTCTAAAAACAGCCTAAAGCCATAACTCACCTGTGAGCAGAGATTAACATTTGGGCCAAAAATCAACCTTCTCAGAAAAGACAAATATATCTGAATATAGCCATTACCTGAAGTACTCACTCAGTTTCTTTTTACTAAAATAACATTTTGTTCTGTTTACAAATGTAATATGTAATACAAGTATACTACAGAGTATCTGGAAAACAAGGAAAATATCTAAATAAGGCAATATGTTTTTAAAAATGAACTTTAATGCTATCACTCGGGAATAACAACCTTTAAAATCTTTTTTTTTTTTGATTTTATATATTATACATACATATTCAGTTAAAGTTGTAGAGATCATTCTATACATGGAATTTTGTGTATGTCCTCTACTTCTCAGAGAAATTTCTGTGTCTTGAAAGGAACAATATCTATGTATTACAATCCCCACTTTGCTGTTTGGGAAAGGGAAGATTTCCTTATTTGTACTTTGATAAATGTGGCTATTTTCTAGGCTATTCTGGTCACAGAGATTGTACAAAGACATGCATCATTGCTTACTAAGTGCTAAGCAGAGAAGGATATACGGAAAGTGGCATACATAAAATGTGGTTTGCTCTGCAGCATCTTTTGTAGCATGAGCAGACTTAGATACAGTTTTTAGAGAGTTATAAAAACAATACAAAGCAAGACAGAAGTCAGAGAGAAAAAATACTGAAGAACAGAGAGAAAGATAGACCCTCCTCAAGAAAGGAAAAGAAAAAAATCAAGAAAGGTCTTTCTGAGAGCCAGGTTCAAGAAGACATTGAGTTATGAAGATATATTTATAGTCATTAATTACACTTCTGAATATTTCCACTCACCCCTTCCAGGATTGTGTTTTGTAGTCTCTTCTTGGTTGGGTGGCACCTTGTGATTAGTTTTTGTAAATTAGATATGAGAGAATGTGTTATGTGTCATTTTCAAGGCACAACTCTCGCCGTTGGTATGAGGCCTTGTACACACTTTCCTTTTCCTCTGGCGCAGTGACTGCCGGTGTTCAAGCCTAGGCTAAACAGAGACCCCTTGCCTACCCACAATGGCCAGGTAACCTTGGAGTGTTTTCATCCACTGAGATTTGGGGGTTGATTTTTACCACAGTGTAGTTGAACCTGCTTTACTCCTAAGAATGATTTAGTATTTATAAATTTTTGCATACAACATTTTGAAATAGTTATTGACTAAATGGGTACTCTTTCATATTTCATCATGGAAAAGACAGCAGGAAGGTGTTTCAAGGGCTAAGCCCAAGCCACATGCAAAGGTGAGCCAAGGGCAGTGCGAGGGTGGAATAAAACCACAGCTACCGTACAGCCCAGGTCTGGGGACAGCCCCTGCTTGTAGCTGGTGTCCTTGCATGATTATTAATAGCAACTTCTTTGCTTCTCAAAGGTCCTAATTTGGATGACAAATTTTGTCCTAGTTCTACATAAACTACATGTTGACTTCTTTATTCTTACCTTTTCCTATTGAGCAGGTTTTGTGATTTATTTACCATTGCTAAACTGATTAATATGTTTTTGTATACTTCCATATTAGTATTTTACTTCTCACATTTTATTATGCTGTATTTCTTAATTTACTAGCCCCTGGTGTTTTCATTAATGTGCTGTTTATTTTCCCCTGGATTATAATATACCAGTAATTCTTTACTTCCTTACTTTATACCATTTTGTAATAAACACAGTGAAATTATTATTTCATGAAATTGTTTTTACTGTTTAGCCAGTAATCACGATAACAACAAACTAAATACCAATACAGAATTGTCTTCAATCCAGAAAAGAAAATGACTCCCAATGTTACTAATTTAACCTTTTTCAAAGTATTTTCTAGACCTCCACATCGGACTATACGCATTGAACACCTCACTCTTCCTCGTCTCGCCTTCTCTCCTTCTCTCTGTCTCTTTAAACCAAGTAATTGCATCTATGTATTTGAAAAATTTACATGTCATTACCAAGTGTTTTCTGGAATCATGATTCTGGAAAATGGGGGGGGGCAATTTGGAGGGAATATTTCAAAGACAGTTCAATATTCTTATTCCTTTGCAACAAAATTAGAGATGTGTCTCCATGGGAAAGTCTTGAAATAGGTGTTACAAGATCACAAATTTATTCAGGTTTACTTTCTTAGCTCAAATTTCTTCTTCAGTTTTTCTCATATGTACTGTCCTCCTTAACTCTTTGCCTTTATTTCTAAGTGTGTACAATGAGATATATAAGAATAAATATTTCATAATCCATACTATACCCATTTTAAAAATTATCAAATGTTTATAGTAATATCGATGAGAACTTTTGGTTCTTGAAAATCATTATCAAAATCCTCCATTTTCTAAATTGCATATTTTCAGCATAGATTAAATTGTCAGCATATTTTTCCAATGCATAGTAAGAAAGCAAACATTCCATTTAAAAATATTACACATATTCACAAAGATCTATAAAATATGAGTCTTATTTGGTGATTCTTAAACCTTGGTATGCACTAAAAATTACTTGAGAAATTTTAAAGAATAGTAATGCCTGGTGTACCCCAAGAGATTTGGATTTAATTGGTTGCAGCCTAGTATTGGTATAATTTTGAAAGTTCCCCTGGTGATTCTAATGAACAATCAATGTCAAGAACTACAATCTTAGTGGATTCTAAACTTTGGTGTGCATGTTTTGGGTTGAACTGTGTCCCCCCAGAAAATATGTTGAACCCCTAATGCACAGTACCTGTGAACGTGAATTTATTTGGAAATAGTATCTTTGCAGATGTAATCAAGTTAAGATAAGGTTATAATGGAGTAGGGTGGGCCCTAATCCAATGACTGATGTCCTTATAAGAGGAGAGAAATTTGGGCACAGAGACACAGAAGACACAAAATGGAGAAGACCATACAAAAGGGTGAAGATAGAGGTGGTATTGGACTGTTGCAACTACAAGCTGAAGAACACCAGCAACTGCCAGCCACCACCAGAACCCAGAATAGGAGAGAAAGAACTTTTCCTAGAGCCTTCAGAGGGGCATTACCCCACTCCCTTGGTTTCAGAGATACAGCCTCCAGTGTATGAGAGAATACATTTCTGTTGTAAACCACCCAGTTTCTGGTACAGTGATGGCAGCCCTAGGAAACTCCATACAGTGCATTATGATCATTTGTTGAATTTATTAAAGATAAAAAGTTCAGTCCCTATTATATATGTGCTTAATCTAATCACTGGGATCACTGGGTGTGAATCATTTGGATTGTAGGGCTACTGAATTTTTACACTGCTCTCTCGGCCCTTGCAGTCCCCAGACCAGAGCATTGTCATTGCTAGAGAAGCAGACTCCCAGGTCCCTCACCGGATCTGAATCCAACCTGCATTTTGAACAAGATCCCTGAATGATTCCTGTGCACATTGCATCTGAGAAACCCTGCCTCCCAGGGATAAATGAGGTGCCCTGAAGTGGGAGCTTGGTTGCTATAGCCAAGAAAATAATTTTTAAGATGAGTAAGAGCTTCAGTCTTCCAGCAAATGCAGTTAGTTGTTAAGAAGACAAGTTTAAAAAAAAAAAAAAAGAAGACAAGTTTTTCCTAAACATAAAAGAGGGGCATTCAATATTCTTTGAAAACCTAGTTGAAAATTGAGTTCAACACAAAATATGAATTCACTTACTCTTCAAAAGAAAAAGAAATCTGGTTTTCAGGCTTATAAATAGTTAATGTCTCCTTCTTTTCATTTTGAATGCTAGGATTGTTTTGTTCTTTTTCATTTTTAGCTTATGGTCGATGGCCTTTCATAATGATTGGAAGGAAACAGAACAACAAAAACCAATTTCATGACTTATTTTTCCCAACAATACTGGACAATGTGCTTTAGAAAAAAAAAAGTATTTGAATTTGGGTTTTACTATTGTTGAGACTTCGTTTTTATGTTAACGTTTTCTCTTTTCTTCCTGTCCTTTTCACTGTGTAAATGACCTACTTTGAAGTTTCAAATAAAAAGAAGTTAAATAGGCTTTTATTTGGCTCTTGATTCTGTCTTTTTCTAGCAAATTTGGAAAAGGTCCTGACTTTGACTATAACATGGCTGATTGTAGAGAAGAAAAGCAAGAGCTTATCCTGCCTTGTCTCCTTGTACTGGTATGCTCACGAGAACTTTCTAGCACTAAGGGAAAGCAACTAACCTGCCAATATTTGCACTCTATGAATAGAAGCATTTGAGTAAAAAATAAAAAAATAAAGCATATTTATCCACTTTTAAATAAATAGGATAAAAAAATCTGAGGGAGCACATCGTGTGTGTGTGTGTGTGTGTGTGTGTGTGTGTGTGTGTAGTTAGCTACCTAGGATTCATTCTGTCTTGGATGTTTTGGTATCAGCGTGGGACTGTTCTCAGTAGGATTTGATGGCAATGGTTGCTTTCTAATAAAAAGAACATGGTATGCTGCTGCTGAAATAAAAGATTTTTATATAATTTTTTACTTCTTAGAATTTGTAGGACATTGTACTCTTTTCCAGAGAAAATTACAATTATAATTCCTTTAACATAAAATACCCTCTGTCTCCATATAGTTTGATGAATACCTCCATTGTTTGTTCCAGTGAATGTGGATGGAATACCACCTCTTTCACCTTGTGTCACTAGGAAATTAACACTTACACTATCACTGCAGCATTATCTGTGATGGTACCACTTTCTCTCTTAAACGCTGTGAGTAACTGAAGAGCAGTTAGGTAGGAGTGAGTATCATGGTTAAGAAGTAGGCTGATAGCTCCTCACAATGAGGGAAAACTTGTTAGCAGTTATTTAGTACGAGTATGACACAGAGGGGTGTTAATATAATCTACAATACTCAGGTGACTGTGCTAGAGGAATTTAAGATAAGCTTCAATGTTAGTGTGATTTAAACTGTAGGAAAGATGCAGAAGGAATGCTGGAGTTGGGTTTATCTGACAGAATAGAGATTTCTGGTAAAGGATTCCAGGAATCTGTTCCCTGTGGGGAGAATGGCATGAGCAGCTACTGAGACTTTAGTTTCCTTCTCCTGGACACACTGGAGAAGCCATCAATGGCAGCATGGAACAATCTCTTCTTTACAATCTGAAGCCTTGCAGATGAATAGTTTTCCTGTGTATTCTAAAAGTGAGAAGTAGAGACTATGCTTTGCAAAGTGGCGTATTTTGACCTATGACATTGGGAAGTTGTTACCCATAAAGTTGTACATGCATGGCCTCCTCAAACCCTTACCTGGGAATCCGCTGAACACACCCACCTGCAAGGTCAGGGGTTACCAGTCAAGCTCTAACACTCTTAGAGCTCTAACAGCTCTAAGTGATGAAGTTGCCCTTAGAATCTGCTGGGCTCCCACACGGCTCCCAGCATTGTTCAGCAAATGTGGTCCAGGTATGATACCTCACCTACACTTACCCTCGCAACACACAGCTCACCTGTAGTATTCTGGTGGACATAAACAATTTTACCAAACACCAACATCAGACCAGGCTTCTCGGTATTCATGATGGAACAAGACCCCTCTGTAGTGTATGAACACAGGAAAAACATGAGCAGACACAGACAAAATATGGACATTAGGCAAGCCACCAAAATGCTGGCTACCCAAGCCACCCATGCTGGCCCATGTGGGTGACACTGCTTCTTGTCCAATTACAGCCTTAGCCTGGCTCTCGTATTTCCCCCATAGAGATACAATTTATTACTATGCACAATCATATAATTAACCCAATGTCCTGATAGCACCTAATCCATAGGAAATCCCTGTTTCCTTGAACCTCTTTCAAAATTACCTAACCCAAGACCAAATCCTATACATCTGTCTTACTGAGATGTCCCACAATTCACATTGTCTGCATTCTTCCTCCCTGCAAACTCCATAAACCAAACTTGTTCAACCTCGGGTTTCCTGGGCATCTTGACGAAGAGCATTGACACTCTTTCCCGACCATCAAAAGGCTTATTTCTCTCATCCTCTGACTAAAAACCTCCTCTTGAATCCCAGCTGGTTTATTATAGCTCTTGCCAGCCACTCACCTCTCTAGCCAGGTGATTATTATCCTGTCATCTTTTAACAAATATTTTGGAATCTGTGTACTGGAGGATTGGCTCCAATTTACCTACCCTGGAATCCCCCAGGTCCCCTGATGGGACACTGTCAGGCTGGATATTTTCAGACAACCCTAAACCTCATTGCATGGATACCTCATTGCATCCTTTGTTGCAATCCCTGGAGCTGGATCAGTTCTCTTAGTCCCCAACAACCCAGTGTCGCTGAGCAAACAACAGGTCTTGTACCTCAGCCTGCCTGACATGTGACAGTTCCCTGGAAATATTCAGGCATATGTTTGTTGGGATCTCTGGGTTGGGAAGGAGTTTGAACCAGTAGTTAGTGGTTCAAGCTCCATTCTTCCTAAAAGAAATTTCTCTGAAGTTATGATTCACAGAGGTTGAGGGAAAGGAATCTTTTGTTTCTTAATCAGTTATGAGTTGCTTTTGCTGAAAAACTAAACCACAGTGAATTCTGGATCATATATATCAAAAATTTATTCCTTTCTCAACATTGAACTCTTTTAAATATATTCAAATCTATACACTGCATGAGTATTTTGACTGTCTGAATAATTCTGAAGTAAAATGTCAAAATCTTGACCTCTGTGGAGAATTTGTCCTTCCTGTACATTCCATCTCTCCTTTGTAATTAGCTCTAGCTGTTTTACACATAGATATTTATTTCTTTCAGTGACCGGTCATAGAAGCCTGGAATTTTTAGATTGGAAATTCATAGTTGACATTGGCTTTCTTAGTGTTGCTCCAGTATTCATAAGAGTATTAGGCTTGTTTAATTCATTCAACAAAATTGAATGGATTAGTGGAATCAGGAATCTTCCCACCCCAAATGACTAGAAAAGTGTCTGACTCCAGTATGTTTTATAAGGAGCCTGACTCAAAGCTTGCTCTTGAGTTAAAATAAAAGGTTTCTTTAAAAACAGTGTTGCATATTCTATGAGGTTACATTTCTAAGTGATTAAGACAACTGATGCAGTTGGGGTGGGGATGTTCTTTTACTAGATGGCTAATCAAGTCTCTAATAACCTCAAGCAGCCGCTCTCCTGCAGATGCTCCAGCCGCCTTCTGGCTCTCTAGTCACCGTGCAGTCACCCCCTCTCCACCTGCTGGGGAGTGTTTTGACACCAGACAAGGACTTGGCCCTAAGCAGCCTCTGGTCCCTCCAATACCTAAGGCTGCAGATGCTCACACCTGCTTTGTCCTCTACCCCTATTCATTCTGTGTGACCATCTTCCTGGCAAACTTTTAACTTTATTTATTGTATTGATTTTGATGTTCATCATGCTGGCTACTTTGAGTGTTTCTAGAGATAAAACGTAGTTCACAAGTCAGAGTTCTTCACAAATTCAAGTTTTTCTTTCTTTTCTTTCTTTTTTTTTAACCTTGAGCAGGCTAAGGCTTCCCTGTTAATTGCTGTGGGGCTGAATGAGGGGCTGCCTTTAAGTCAACCTGAGCTTCTTTGTTTTCTGGAATTTTTTTTTTGGTTGACCTATAGAAATCCACCCCAGCAGCTGTGTGTGTTGGGAGGTGGGGATGAGGGAGGCATGTGTCACACACTGAGTGTGGACCAGAATTGCACACGGAGACTTTCAGTGAAAGCAGAGGAGAGATTTCCAAAGGTTGTATTTTCCTTTTGGTTGGAGCCTCTCCTCCACATTGTGGTAAGTGGGTCAGCTCTAGCTCATTCTTCCTTTTAGGAGAGGAGGGGAAACCCATGCAAAATTAACTCTGCATTCTCCTCAAGTGAATTTTAATCCCCTTATTTTAACTTTGAAATGTATATATTTCAGTATTAAATGTTTTTCTTGGCTTTGTTTTTGTTTTCTGATGGTTAGATTCAGTTCAGTCCACTGCAATCTTTAAACCTGACCTCTAATTAAAACTAAAAAAATTTCAAACTCTGAAAATCTTCCTGAGTGAAGAGGAAATATTGGCAAAGTTCTGAAAGACAGACAAAGAAGGTGATTTTCTCAGTTATAAGTGTTTTAGCAAAGTGTTATGTGTAACGTAAGAGTGGAGCTCATAGTGGAAAATAATAATTTTTCTTATTCTAGAGTGCATAACCATACATTTTAAATGACTCTATAGTGTATATAATACAACTTAAAGCTGCACACATTTTTTACAATATGTGGTGTGTCTTTCATATATCAAATTTTCACAAAACATGATGTATTTTTTGTAGGAACAGTGTATCTAGATTGCCTGAATTTTTTAACCTTGACAAATTTTTTAAAAAGTAATAGACACCATTTATGAATGCGTCATTTAAATCCGACTCTGTTAGCTCTTTACTTGCAACACTCCATACTTACAACAAACTCATGACTTAGACATTTTTGTTACTCCTTTAAAAATATATTTGTATCAAAGTGACACATACACATGGTGAAAATAAACCAAATGGTACTGAAAGTTCGTAATGAAAACCTACACTCCCTTTGCACCACAGCTGTCCTTACCTAGTTTTGCACCCCAGAGGCAAAAAATTTAACTATTTCTGTGTCTAGATTTTTTTGGGATTTACCTCCAGATTCCTAAATAATACACCAGTGCTGCAATTATTTTCTCCAGACCTTGTCTACGGACAGCCTGCTGTCATGGGTAAGGATTTAGCTCCTCCCACCCCACACCCCATCTCCTGTCACCCCTGTCATCTAATATACATTTAATTTTTAGTTTCCCTCTGTCAGTCACCTTAAACCTGTATTTGTTCTATCACCCATAGACAGTGTTCCCCAGCTCCCCGTTTCATAAGATGCGTTGTTCTCCCTCTCCTGCCCTGTCAGTCCCCCTCTGCTTTCTAGTCTCTATCAGCCGTGCTTTGCTTTTGATCTGCTTGCCACATGTGAAATTGCTGATATGCTATCGGTTTTGACCTACAAAAATGGCAGTTTCATACAGTTATGGTCAAGGTAAATAACATTAGGTTGCGTTTCATAACCATTATAAAGGCTTCCATATCTGTGGGATGGGTTTAAAATGGACAAGTAATTTATATTATTTATATTCTTATAACTATAAAAATGTATTTAGAAACAGAGATATATAGTAAAAAGGATTACTATTCCTTCTTTCTGAGCCCTTATCACACGTAAGAAGTCGCCTTAGAATGGGTTCTCCTTTTGAATAGTCCACCATTGCCTTACCCAGGGACATGGCTACTCAACCTCTGGAAATAATTCCCATTATCACTGGAAAGAGGAGTCATTGGCATCTTGGAGATAGCTGCATTAGTGAGATAGATGAGATAGGTGGGTGGTGATCAATATTAGTGTTACTTTTGTTTATTTATTCTGCAAGTATTTGTTAGGCACCTACACAAGCCAGGCATTGTGCAATAGGGCAAAGGATGAATCACATGAAGATCCCTGCCTTCAGGTGGTTGATGCTTTGATGATGGTATTTTGTGTGTGACTCTCCACAAAATAACACTGGAGTAGGAAAGAGAGAGAGAGAGAGAGAGAGAGAGAGAGAGACAGAAAATATGTATTAAACTTCTCATCTCCAACACAGGAATAGTAAAATTTTCATTTGTATGAAGTGGTCTGGAAAGATTTTATATTTCCATATTTTTAAAAATTAAATTCCAGATTTATATAACAAACCAAAAGTGAATTGTCTTCCCGTGATAGAAAAATATTTTTTAAAAGTTGTTATTCAAGTGATAATTTGAGGCTTTTTTGTTTTGTGTCCTTGTTTTTTTTTAACTGTTCCTGTCATATATGAGCTGAAAGTGTCCTTTTTCTGTTGCTGGACTTGCTATTTCACAGCAGATAGGTGGTTTCAAAGGTGAAATAAGCAGGAATGAACAAGTATGTGTTGATTTCATGTGTGATTTGAAGAGACACACGTCCTCTCCATTCTGACTATTTTCACTCACTGGAACATGAGACTACTTTGAGATCAAGTGCAGGAAGTCAGTAAATACGTACAGCTAGAATATTGAACAAAATTACCCATGGTTTATTTTCTCCCTGTATAGGTATTTTCATAAATACCTTCGGAAAACAAGGGTTGTGCTCACTTTAGGATGTTAATTTGTAACCCATGTACCAGCCATAGGTCACAGTCTGTGTATAACTAAGACGAATATACACCACATAGAAAAGGGTTTGGCCCAGAGTCTGTGTTCCATACCTCCATTTGGAATTGGTGAGGAAGTAGAATTAACTCAACTCCACTTAATGGCAGAAAAAACCAAATGCCTTCCTTGAGGTTTCTGTGAATTTCTGGGGAGCTAAAATTTTATGGTTCCTTTTGGCTCTAAATTTCTCCTTCCACCAATTAATAAAATTTTTTGATTGCCTCGCAAAAGTCTCATGCTTTCCCAATTTTGGTTTCCAAGTTTAGAGATGAAATGAGATCCTTTCTTTGTACCCTCCTCCATGCATGAAAAGGAAAGTAAGTAACAGAAAATCCATTCACAAGGTCCATTTGTGAGAATTGTACTCAAAGTGTGGAGAAATTTTTCTTCCTTTTACGTAGGCAATTTGGCCATGCCATTTGCATATCACCCACTGCATAGTTAGACACACCCCCAGCACTTCTTTATACAAACAAAACTATTCAACTGAACAAAGTCAGCACCTCTCTAATTACTCCTACTTACCCTAGTCCTTGACTTTTTAAGATTACATTTTCTTGTACTCTGATTCTGATGCAAAATTTTTGGCAACATTGCCCTGAAAGAGTGTGCGGTTGGGGGAAATTGATGAACAAAAGTTGTTCAAGAGTTTATGATTACGTCAGACAGAACTGGGTTTGTATTTTGCCTCTGATATTTACTGATCTTTGACATTACTTAATTTGTTGAACTTCTCTAAACTGTAGCCTCCTCATGTTAAATGTGGGTAATTATAACATTTTACCTACTTCATAAAGCTGTGAGGATCAGATAACATAATGCATCTAAGGTGGGTAGAATAGTGTCCAGCACTTTGTAAGCAGCCAATAACTTTCCTTTGTTGACACTGTATCATTAATACTGCTACTGTTGACACATATACACTCAGAAGACTGTGTTTAAGTTTCAACAATCACCATTAGAAATTTTTGCTGCTATAGAATTTACTGCATTTAAAAATAGTTCCCTAGAAGAGAAGCAAAACTGAAAAACAAAATGTAAATTGTGGAGGAAAAAACAGTACACTAGACTTAGTGTCACCACTGAACTATTTCACTTTCTGTTAGAAATTCTAGTACTTTGAAGTGAAACTACTTTGAAACTTAGCAACCATTGTATCACCAGCAGCACCATTTTGTCTTGCATTTTATAGTTGCTTATGGGGAATTTAGTAAATGTAGCCCATGACAGATCTCACATAGTGAAATCAGCCCTGTCTTAAATGCTGACCATTTATTTATTTTACTGTGGTTTTTATAAGTAAATCAGCTTCTCACTTTACATTTTGTAGCAGGTCTTATTAAATAGAATTTTTTTTACTACATTTTTCCCCATAAGGATTTTTTTTTACAGAAAGAAGTATGGAGAGAGGAAAAAAGTGTAATACTTGGTCCTTTTTACTTGAGAGGTTCTTGCGTGACTTTGAACTCAGCAGGTAGGGAGTTTTGACCTGTATAAAAGCCTTGTGAAAAAGGATGACTTTTCTGAGAGGCAGATCAGAGATAATTGTGACTGTGTGCTTCATTCAATGCACCTTTTTCTTTTGGAGATATATGTCCCATGGAGCATGGCAACTGAATTTTAAGCTTTTAAAACTAGTATTTGTTTAACTTTGGACTGTGTTATGACAAAGTGGAAAATTAGAAAGCTTCCTAAAACCCCAGTTGGACAATTTCATGTTATTTATTGTAGCTACACACCATCATTAGAGTAAATTATTTAAACTTTCAATAGGTTGCATCTCAGTAGGCTTTTTTTTTAAATGAGAAGGAACATACTTTTTGTCACATGTGAGGAAATTAGCTGCAGAGTAAACAAAGGGGAAAAAACAAATTAATTATTCCCTATTTAGAGAACTATAAATCATGTGGTCACCTAAAACTAAGATTGGAGACTAGACAATTTATTTGTTCATTAATATGACAATATAATAATTTTTTCAAGTTTCAAGATGATTCTAAACTCTTCTGTATAGTGTATATGAGAAGGTTATGCCCAGAGAAATTATGAGACAATCCTAAGGGCCCTGAGGTGAAGCACGTTCTGCTGCATTCCAGACCCTTGGCCAAAACTTCAGCCCAGCCCTGACTCTAGTTCTTCATATTTCTAGTGCTTACATTTAGGATAATGAGAAGGAAACAATAGGTTAAACTGCTGAGTGGTTACATGGTCTTTAAGTCATTTTGAAGCAGTTTACCAAGACCATCTCAATTTGGGAAAGTGTGACCATTTTTTGTTATTTTTAAAAAATTTTTATTTTTAATTATTATGGGTACATAATAGCTGTATATCTTTAGAGGGTATGTGTGATGTTTTGATATAGGTATACAATTAATCAAAACAGGGTAATTGGGGCATCCATCACCTCAGGCATTTAACATGTTTTTGTGTCAGGAACATTCCAATTCCACCCTTTTAGTTATTTTAAAGTATACCCTAACTTATTGTTGATTATAGTCACTTTGTTGTGCTATCAAATGTTGTTCATGCTAACAATCTAACTATATTTTTGCACCCATTAACTATCCCCACATTTTCCTCCCTCCCCACTAACCTTTCTAGCCTCTGGTAACCATCATTCTACTCTCTGTCTCCATGATATCAATTACTTTTCATCTTTAGCTCCCACATATGAGTGAGAACATAAAAGATTTGTCTTTCTGTACTTGACTTATTTCAGTTTACATAATGTTCTCCAGTTCCATCCATGTTGTTTCAAATGACAAGATTTCATTCTTTTTTGTGGCTATGTAATATTCCATTGTGTATATGTACCATAATTTCTTTATCCATTCATCCATTGATGGACACTTAGGTTGATTCCAAATCTTGGCTATTGTGAATAGTGCTGCAATAAACAAGGGAGTGCAGGTATCTGTTTGATATACTAAATTCCCATCCTTTGGCTATATATCCAGAAGTGGGATTACTGTGTCATATGGTAGTTCTATTTTTAGTTTTTGAGGAGCCTCCATACTGTTTTCCTTAGTGGTTGCACTAATTTATATTCCCACCAACAGTGTATGAGGGTTCCACATCCTCATCAGCATTCTTTATTGCCTGTCTTTTTGATAAAAGTCATTTTAACTGGGGTGAAATGATCTCTCATTGTAGTTTAGATTTGCATTTCTGTGATGACTAATGATGTTGAGCATTTTTTCATATACCTGTTGGCCATTTGTATGTCCTTTTAATTGGTGCTCTTCATCCTTTCTACCTACTTTGGATGGAATGTCTGTGTCCCTCCAAAATTTGTATGTTGAAACCTAACCCCCAATGTGCTGGTATTAGGAGGTGGGGCTTTGGCAGGTGATTAGGTCATGAGGGTGGAGCCTTCGTGATGGGATTAGTGCCTTTATAAGAAGAGGCAGGAGAATTTTCTCTCTCTCTCTGCTATGTGAGGGTACAATAACAAAACAGCCCAAAAAGAGTGCCATCACTAGACACCAGGTCTGTCAGTGCCTTGATGTCTTGGACTTACCAGCCTCCAGAACTCTGAGAAATAAATGTCTGCTATTTCAGCCATCCAGCCTATGGTATTCTGTTATCACAGTCTGACCTGACTAAAACACTACCCACATAGACATGCAGCATTTTACCAGTGTCTTCAATATGTCCATCTCTTGGCACCCTATCTTCTGCTAACTCTCACCTCTCTGATGCAGTCTTTGGTAGCCAGTTTATATAAAATTACAATCTTAAAAGAACATGTTTAGGTTTTTAAGGAGTTTTGAATGTGTTTTGGCAATAATTAATTTTTTTCCAACCATAGGAATTTTTCCCAAAAATAAAAATAGTCATAAAACATCTCACTAAAAAGTGAAAACATTAAGATTTCACCAAACGTGGGGAAAAATCACATGTTATATTGTAACTTAGGCCTAAAGTCTAGATTTTGAGAAATCATTAGATCTTTTTGTATTTTTTGTCTTGACTTTGAAATATTAAATTACAGCCAGATTGTAAATTGATTGGTCCTATAATATTCTGGAGAGTACTGAGGAATATTTTTGTTCCAGTAGAAGAACTTTCATTTTTTAAACCTCTACCAATGGAATCCATTTTCTATCTCTGCTCCTGCAGCCTCCTCTTATTGATTGAAAAGTTCTGCTGAATTTGGAGGCAAAACTAAAGAGAATGTAACACTTGGTACTAAGTAGTGCAACAGGTGTGGGAAAACATACCCTGAATTGCTAGAAAAGAAACCTGGAATGATGTCCTGTTTCCATTTTCTTCTCTATTTCCAGCAGCAAGTAAATCCCTGAATGACCAGAAGGTGGTTTGAAAATGAAAGAAAGGGCCTATTGGAAAAGTATCTGTTAAATGGGAATTTAGACTCAGAATCTAAAATAACTTACAAAGGACTTGCTCTTGGTTTTAAAAGAGACATTCTAAGAGGATATTGTGAAATATTATGAAACACTTACCTTGCTTAAAAACTAGCTGAGAATTAGATTTGGTGTGTCTCAGGATTGTGTCGGGGATGAGGGCATAGAGGGAGCAGCCAGTTTTCTTAATTAAGAAAATCCTGGACATATTTACATCATCCCAAAATGTTGTAATCAATCTGTGAAGCATTAAATTGACTGCTTTTCCTAATAGGGATAGTGCATGTGTTCTGAATTGCTAATTTGCTCTGAGATTAATAATATTCTACTTCTAAATTGAGCCAAGCACGGCAAAAATTCATGGAATTAATTTGTAATATGTCATTCTTCCATTTCATATACAACCTTGGGATTTTTGGTGATTTTAGATGTTGAATCATTGAAAAAAAATATTCAAATTAACTGATGATAACTTTTGATGTCTGGATTGGTCATTGTCTTTACATTCAAATTGAAGCTACTTATGATTCTTTGCTTTGAAATCATTCAATTAAGTTCTTTGCATGAATTTGTTAATTTTTTCTTACTGTGAGTTCATTTGAATGGCTTATTCGTGACAGCACTGGCTATATCCAGCTATATTTAGCAGTTTGGTGGCTATGATTGTGCGGAATTACATGCACAAAGGCAGTTAATCAGCCATCCTGCTACACTTCATGTATGTGCTTATGCTATTTTCTTGTAATAGATTCTTTTCCAAATCTTTTTTTTTTCTTAAACACTAGTAATCCTTGATTGATATGACAAATACATTCAATAAATATGTTCAGTGTCTATACTGTGTGTAACCTCATAAGGGATGTTAGAGATATTTTGGTAAGAAAGAGGTTTCTGTACCAAGGAACTAGCTCTGAGACCTTTTGGGGAGGCCAAGGAAGGACTGAAATACTAACATGTAGTGCTTGAAGGAGGAATGCAGTAATGAGGCTGAGGAAATGAAGAAAGCATTTAGAGAAATATGACAAAAATAACAGAGTGAACAGCTGTATTCATTGCAATGGTGATAGCACAAAAGATGAACTAGAAGAATGATCAAACCAATGTTGAGTTGCTGCTGGAAAAAATCTTGGCAATGCTGGCTCAAATATTAACATTAGAAAAGATTCATAAACATGTGAATTATTGAAGTCATCTTTCAAGTATAAGTATAGGTCTTGGATTCTTAAGTTTTATTTAGAAATTTTAGTGTAACGGCTTGATTTTTCTGATTTTTGATGAATATTCCATTAAATGACTTTTCTTTTATTGAAAGGTTTTAAATAAGCACTTACTACATTTAACTGAAACTGTGTTTCTGTTTTCTGACTACATTGTCAGCCTTGGAGGGCAGGTACAATGTCTGTTTTTCCCCTTGTATACCTCTGCACAGTACATGGTAACTGTACTATATTATTGAATAAATAGATGGATGCATAGATGGATGGATGAATTGGTTGATGTCTAGATAGATGAATGGATTTTGAATGTCCCAGCAGGATAATGCACATTTGAAATATCGGATCCGTGTGTAAACATTTCTACTTCAGGAGTTATCAGTAGACTGTTCTAAGGGGAAAAAAGAAAAAATATTTCTGGTAGTAGTAATGTGTTCTTGTTATAAGCAAAGCCCTGTGTGCTTTATCACAGTCCTCTATCATAGTTCTATGTTCATGTCATTACTTAAAGGACTGCCTCATAGACATAATATGGACTGCTGTGAAAGAATTATACTCGGGAGCTAAATATGGGTATGAGTGTGAAGAACACAACTACTTCTGCTTCTAAGGAGCTGGTCTTAGTAATATATCTTTGTTTACCTAACAGGGATACTCCTCATCTGATTTATTCCATGTGAAAAAACATCCCTTGCAACATTCAAATACCCTACAATGTTGTAATCCCTTTCTGGTGGAGAGCTGGTTCCCAGACTCCTAGAGGGATGGCGTTGGTATGAAAAGAAAGGACCCCCCCAGCCCTGCTGTCCCCTGTGGAACTTTCTGGGACTGAACTCAACGTGCTTATATGTTCTCTGAAGCTGGTCAGTAAATTAATTGTATCACACACCTGTCACCCTGTATGGTCCTTCACGGCGTCACAAATGTTAACTATTGGCTGCTTTCATGCAGGTCTCACCTTTTTCTTCTCTTCTTTGCCTTTTTCCACAGTCCTCTGATCTTACAGCTTCTCCCTTCAGCTCAATCTCAGAATGTCTACAAACTGCACTTTTTAAAAATAGGCAGTGTAAACACATCAAACTTCCCTTGATTTTCTCAGCCAGTCGGGATCTCTTTCCCACGGCACTTTGTAATTCTAACAATCGATAATTATCACTTTCAGCTTTACAGATTTCTGGAACTCTGATTTTAGTTTCCATCACTGCTTTGGAAGGTTCGCATTAATATTTCAGTCATGCGAGGCAGCCTAGGGAAGTGTTTAAATGTAACCTTGTATTTACTGAAATACATTAGGTGCCTGTTATCAAGAATCTGCAGTTCCTGCATGATGTGGCCTCTACCCTGGCAGTACTCCCACTGCAGCTACCGTGATGTTGTCTCTGCTCATCTGTTAATAATTTGCCATCATCCTTCCCGCCTCGTGGACGTGAGAGGCTCATGCAGTACGCTCTGCCTAGGAATCCTCCCCTGACTAATGCTCCTCCGTTGTGCACACCTCATCTTAAATCCACTTCGTCATCACAACCTGGCCAGAATCTTCCCTCCCACCCCCCACAGTTAAATTATACCTTTCCTGTTCTTCTCTTTCATATCACCCTATTCCTGACTTTCATAGTATTTTTCACAAATGCCATCTGCATACATGTATATCTATGTGTCACCCATATAAATCTCTGAACCCATTTGCCCACTCTGTGTGGGGAACAATATTTTTAAAAGTATATCCTTGTACCCAAAATCAATGTAAAAGAAATTCTTCATCTTCATTTATTGAAGAGCATTTAAAAGGGCCCAAAGTATGACCCCACAGACACTCCACACGGTTTCTTTTCATTACTGCCTTATTTTTCCATAAAGCAGGTTCAGCCCCCTCCCTGGCCAGACAACTCAAACCTCTCTGGGGCTGTCGACCCACTCAGAAGCTTCCCCCTTCCTCTTATGTCCTTCTTGGTGCTATGTACCTGCTCTGCCTTGCCTTTCTTCTGATGCTGCAACATAGACAGCTGGGGCTGCAGGCATTGCGCGGGGGAGGAAGAATGACTGCAAGTTGGTGCAAAGACAGAGGGGGGCACAGAGAAAGGGAAGATGCAGGCACGCTGTGGCCCTTGGGTCGCTGTGGTTCCTTCATGCTTAGCATCGCCCTAGACCGTGACCCCATGGAGGCGGGGGCCATGTCTGTTTTGTTCACAGGCACATACACTAGCGAGGTGCTTGGCCCAAGGCAGGTGCTGCATTGAAGTATCAGTCCAGTGAGTGAATGAAGGAACAATTTTGAAGACAGCCATTAAGCTGATGAGTAAATGTAGTACTAAAGTGAAGACACTAGAGGGAGATCAGAGAAGGACTTTAACAAAATGAACACAACAGAAGCCAAGATTTAGCTGCATTTGCTAGGGTGAACATTTCATTTCTCCCTCCTTGTCTTAAATTCAATATATATATATCTATATCTGAACTGAATCTGACACAAATCCTTTCTCTGTTTTTAATATAAGTCATGACGGCCCCTACCATTTGTAGAAAAATGTGAGAACGTAGATAGATATTCTAAGAAGATAAATACTTATCTGAGTAGAGGTATCATGGAATTGTACTATCTCAATAAACAGATTGGCTAGAATTAACACCACTAATAGTCATCTGAAATGATTAATTATGGACACATGAAAGAATTCTAGACAGGAAAACACTGGGCTGGAAAGGAAATTGTCAGACTGTTGTATATATTAAATAAAAGGATTTACTATGTTCTCGCAAATGCAGTCATTAATATAATTCATGAATTATATAGGAGACACAGGAAATTAGTTAAGAATAAGCAGGATAAAGTTAATGTGAAGCTCTGGGACAGACTGCCACACCTAAAACAGGTATCCAGGGTCTACTCTCTGTTTGACCTTGAGCAATAACCTCTCTAGGTATTGTTTCTTCATCTGTAAAATGGGGATAACAATAATATGTATTTCATAGGGTAAGGATTTGGTGAGAACTAAAGGAGAGAATGCACATAAAGGACTTAACACACGGACTGACACATACATAGTGAGAATTTAATGCACACGCTAAATAGAGGCCTTTCTGTTAATGCAACAATTGTTTTTTGTCTGCTCCAGCCATTTCTTCTCTTGGACTTCCTTTTAATGATTATGCTACACTAGAAATTTTTCCTAAACTGTACCTCAAAATATTTGGGACCTGGAGTGTTTTGTAGGCAAAGGTTCTTTTCTATTATTTTTGTAATCCTCCTGCATGTTGGTTCATCTAATGAAATAGAAAGATAAGACCGTGCTGTGGTTTATGAACAAGCATAGGGAGCAGCTGTGCTCTGAGGATTATTTCAAATTTGTATGGAAAGATGCTGATGGACGTGCTCTATGTTGAAGTTGTATAAGCATTTTAAGTTCAGCTGCATTCACACTGCAGGTCACAGTAAATCCTCCTTTTTATATTTGCTTTATTCTTGGCTTCAGTATTATTGTATCTGGCAGAGGCTCTGACAAGCAAATGGCCAAGAGCGATCTTGACGGGGAAGAGGTGACCTTGAGGCAGAAGACTGGAGAAAAGCTGAGACAACTAAGTACATCGAACTGGAGGATGGTTAAAAGAAGTGCTTTTGCCTTTACTTTAACCTTGTCTATATTAGAGTGTTCTTTTTTCCTCCAGATAAATAAAAGTCTGCTGGAAGTTCCTTGCCAGATGTTTCAATAAAAAATTAAGTTGACTCATATTAATAAAAGGGATGATAGGAAAGTCTTCAGTGGGTGTAAAAGCCATAATGTTTCGAATGATGACTTCTTATATGAACTTTAAAAATTAAAGATATTCATTAAGTATTACATATATCATTTTGAAAATAATGGCATGTCTTTGTCTAAATTTGAAAGGAGTATCAAAGATCTAAGAGTCCATATAATTTAGCTTTCCATAATAAGAGTAAGTCATCATAAAATACAAAGAGACATTGGCATAGTAGGTCTCGCAGCCTTCTAGTTTTGAAGCCCCGGGGGGTGGACCTGGCCTGTTGTTTTCAGTTGCATTACATCACAATAAAGAGGCAAAAAAAAAGGACCTTTAAAAAAGCGTCTATTCAATGAAGCAAATTAATCATTTAAAAAATTTCTAAACTGAAAGTCAAACTGAAACAAATGAGAAAGGGATTAATTTGGAGCTACCCGAAAAATGACATGTAGCCAGTATTGGATTCAGTTCAATTTCAAATCAGAACAGCTTTTATGTTTTACCATCTGCCTCACCAAGAGCCTTGTAAAATTTGAATAGTACAATCTTTAGAGATTCACATATGAGGAAAGCTTTTTAAAAGGCCATTTGATGAATATAAAATCAGAATAAATAATGTTGGTCCTTGTGCATAAATAGAGTTCATAATTAGTGATTACTGAAAAGATGAATCACATGTGTCATATTATAGGCTCAAGCATTCTATTTGACCTTCTGCCCTCTGCCAAACGTCACAGTAGCCCAGCAAATGGGCTTGTGTCCCATGTGGCAGACGAGCAAGTTGAGATCCAGGTGAGACATGCCATGGGCCATACTCCAACCTGCACATTGAGGACAGCTGGAATTGGGGCTGTGGCTCTAAACTGTTGGTTTTAGGCATAATACTTATTTTTTAAATAAATGACAAGAAGCATGTAACAGAACTAACCTCTTTCTGCAAAATTTTCATATTCTAGTTTTATCTTCAAGTGAGTTAGATAGAAGGCAGGTGGTATGCTGATAAAGTAGATCCTGTTCTTTTTACACATATGCATGCAGACATGTACCTCTTTGTAGAGATTTTGATCGATTCTAAGCTTTAGTTTGTGGTTAAGATATGGACATCATCATATTTTATTCCCCCATTTTGATGATGCTTCTGAAGCTGCTCTGGATATACACTGTAACTCAACCATCTTCACGGTCCCGTGTCTTGCACGCCGCCTGTTCACCAGTGAACAGTTGCGTGAGGAAAGAAGGAATCACCAAGAAGGAAAGGGAAAAAAGGGACAAGGTGCTGATTCCAGAAAAATAGAGTGACAGTATGCTTGAATCAGAGCTTCCCTGGAGCTGATCGTTTTAAGAAAAGATGAGCTTCTACAGGGGACAGGGCGTTTGGGTGGTAGACACCAACAAGGTAGACCTAGGTACTACCTGCACAATCTTGGCAGAAAAGCCTTTACTTTTAAGAATACCAAATCACTAGCTATTTATTGATTTAACATCTAACATGTGCCAAGTACTTTGACTGGGTTAAAATGTCAAATAAGATGTGGTCCTTGCCAGATGGAGTTCACAGGAGACCCAAAAAATGGGTAAATGGGATACAAGGTGATAGGCGCCAAGGGAGCCCCTGTGCTACGCAGAGCACAGCTCGCAGGCAGGGGCAGTGTCCATCAGGCGTGAGGCAGCAGGGTTGATTGGATGGGGACACTGGGGTAGCTGCTGATTTCTGACAACTGGTCCTCTGGTTTCCTTCTCACTTCCTCCCTGCAGCCTGTGAGACATGTGACTCATCAAGAGCAATACCTGTTTCATGTTCTTGCTGCTCTATTAGTAGACCCTGCCTTCCCTGCTAAATGAGCAAATAAATCACAAAAGGTTAGTTCTTATACAAACTCAGTCTTGAAATTAAACCAGGATGCACCTTGTGGAGAAGTAGCCAGGATGAGGAGAGGGGATTATTCCGACACAAAGACTCTGAAGCAAGGAAGGGCACTTCACGTTTGAAGGTGATGCGGTATTTAGGGAGTGGAGCTGCGATGAAAGACAAGAAGCAAATGTAGCTGAGGGTGTAAGATACTGTTTAGGGCTTAGGAAGGTAGGACTGATTACGGCCACACTTAAAGGTCGTGACAGCAAATTGAACACGTTGTCCTAGGGTGGCTAAAGTTTCATTAAATTTGATTAAAATGTAAAAATAATTGTTTTCAGCTTTTTCTGAATATGGCAGGGCACATTTGTATGTCTGAAAAAATCTACATAATCTTTCTGGATTTGACATTCTGTCTGCCTGTAAAAACATCAGAAATATGTAAATGAGTGATTGTATCTAAATGTGTCCTCATTTCTGGATATGCTTGTGACATTCTAAAATTCATCTTCACTTGCTCCCTCTTTTTATTTCTTGACATCCAGTTAGTTAACATGCCCTTCTGGTTATGCTCATGTAAGTTAGTCCTTAACTTAGTGCATGATGGACGAGGAAGGAGGACTTCCCAAATTATTCCATGCAGCCAGCATTGTCCCAATACCAAAACCAGACTAAGCCAGTCCATGAAAACTATAGAGAAAAGTCCCTTACGAATATAAAAAGAAAAGATTCAACAAAATACCAGTAAACCAAATCAAGAAACATATAAAAACTTTTATTCAGCATGACCAAGTTGAATTTATTTCAGGAGTACAAGGTTGGTTCAAGATATGAAAATCAACCAATGTAATATATTATATTAATAGAATCAAGTACAAAAACCAAATGGTCATCTCAATAGACTCAGAAAAAGCATTTGACAAAATCTAACACCCTTTCATGATATTTTAAAAAACACTCAATAAACCAGAAATAGAAATTCACTTCCTCAACCTGATGAAGCTTTACTCTTAAGATCAGGAACAGGACAATGACGTCTGCTCTCACCACTTCAGTTCAATAATGTACTGGAGGTTCTAGCCAGGACGCTTAAGTAAGAAAATGAAATAAACGGGATTTAGATTGGAAAATAAGAAGTAAAATTTTCCACTCTCATATAACATGATCTTGCATATAGAAAACCCTAAGAAATCCACACAGAAAATAAAACTAATAAATAAGTTCTGCATGTTTATGGGATATACAATTAGTAACCAGAAATTCATCTTATTTCTATAAACCATCAATAAACAACCCAAAAATGAATTTAACAAAACAATTCCACTTACAAATAACATCAAAAAGTATAAACTACTTAAATTTAACAAAACAAGTGCAAGATTTGTACATTCAAAACCTATTGTTGAAAGAAATAAAAAAAGTCCTAAATAAATGGAAAGGCATTCTGTGTTCGTGGTTGAAAGATTTAATATTAGAAAGATGGCAGTGCCCTCCAAAGTGATCTACAGAATAAATGCAATCCCTATTAAAATTACCGCTGACCTGTTTGCAAAAATTGGCAATCTGAGCTTAAAATTAATATGTCAAAGCACGGGACCTAGACTAGCCAAAGCAATCTTAGAAAAGAACAACGAAATTATAGGACTGACATGTCCCAATTTCAAAATTACTACAAAGCTACAGTAATCAAGACAGTGTGGTACTGACGTAAAGCTAGATATACAAATCAGTGGAATAGAATCAAAAGTCCAGAAATAAACCTTTACATTTATGGTCAATCAGTTTTGACAAGGGTGCTAAGACCCTTTAATGGGGAAAAAGTGGTCTTTTCAGCAAATGCTGCTGAGACAACTGAATACCCACATGCAAACGAATGCAGTTGGACCCATATTTCGCACCATACATAAAAATTAACAAAAATGAATCATGGAACTAAAGACAAATGCTAAATTTTAACTATAAAATTCTTAGAAAAAAATACAGGAATAAATACAGGAGTAAATTTTTGTGCCCTTGGATTGGGCAATGGTTTCTCAGATATACTAAAATCACAGTGGCAAAAATTACAAATTGAACTACATCAAAATTAATAACCATTGTGTTTCATAAGGTATGAAAAAGACAGTGAAAACACAACCCACAGAATGGGAGAAAATATTTAAAAATTTTATATTTGATGAGATTTTTTTCTAGAATATTTAAAATACTCTTATAACTCAACAATAAAAAGATAAACAACTCAATTTATAAAAAGGGTAAATGACTCAAATAAACATGTCTCCAAAGAAGACATACAAATGATCAACAAGAACAGAAAAGGATACTGGAAAGCATCAGTAATCAAGGAAATGCAAATTACAACTGCAATGAAATACACTTTATATCTGTGATTGGCTAAAATAAAAAGTCAAACAATTAGATAATAACAAGTATTGACAAGGATATGAAGAAATTGAAGCCCTAATGTGTTAGTAATAGAATTGTAAAATGGTGTACCACTTTGGAAAACAGTTTGGTAGCTCTGCAAAATGTTACATGTAGAGTTATCACATGAAACAAAAATTCTCCTAGGTATAGATTAAAGAGAATTAAACGTATGCCCACACAAAAAAAAAACCCTATACCTGAATATTCATAGAGACATCACTCATAATAGAAAAAGAAATGGAAACAATCCAAATTTCTATCAATTGAAAGAGGTAAACAAAATGTGGTATATCCATACAATTGAATGCCATTCAATATAAAAAGAAATGAGGTATTTATCCATGCTAAAAAATGAATGAACCCTGAAAACATTATGCTGCATGAAAAAGTCAGACACAGAAGGCCACATATAGCATGATTCCATTTACATGAACTGTCCAGAACTGGCAAATCCAAAGAGACAGAAAGCAGATTAGTGGTTTCTAGAGACATTCACATTGTTCTGGGTTTTGTTTTCATGCTACCTCACCTACAACTACCTACTTCCATACTGGAGAGTCTATTATTATAAAAGTAAAACATGCATTTTTCTCTTTCCTGACCTGTTTATTCCATTTTACTACCCAGGTTTCCATCTGTCATCTTTCTTTCTCAGCTCCAATGCAGTCTGTCTTATCTCTAAGTAGAATGAATCACTGTTTTCAGTGTTCCTATGGCACTGCATAAGTGCTTTGATTTGGCCTAAACAATTATACTCTATATTTACCTGATGATTTTCCATGGTTGCCCTTTTTCCCTCAAGAAACTAGTTACTTGAGGATGGGATGCATGCATTTTTCTTCATCATCTTATCCAAGTTAGCTTTTAGAAAGAGGTTTGCACACAATAGTCTTTCTATACTACTTATTAAATGGAATATTTTAAGAGTAACATTTTCAAATTATAATTGTGTGTGTAATAGACATTAAAAAGAAAACTTCTCCACTTTTTCTGTATTTTATGTGTAAGTAACAAACTGAGTTAGCAATCATTCAAGGAAAAATGAAATGTTTTGAGCTAACTACAACCCCACTTTGTCCTGGGGATTCTAATTTCTTCACTGCTATAGTATATGCTTTTTATCTTTGAGAAAAAGGCGGATAGCCCTAGCTTCAATTACTCTTTTAGCTCAATCTTGTCCATTTGGTGTTGGTCATATGGTGATGGTGACTCGGGAACTGACCATAGGCAGGCATCCTTTACCTTGTTCACATGTAAACCACTCTCCAGTGAGTGAAGCTGGAGAGTCTTCTCTGTGCCCCCGAAATGTGGTTCTGGGGAACCATCATATACTTTGTGCAGGATTTGAAGTCCTTCCTTACTGCTCTAAGCCTGTTAAATGTCATAGCATTTTAGGAGTTATTAATTGTTTTGAGAAAGTTATCAGAATCTATCAGTAAGTCAAAGCAGTAAGTCAAAAAATGCAGAAAGAATAATAGTACTCATCAACTTGTTACAAAGGGCCAAATTCCCTCATTTAAACTGTAACCTATTCACAGGCAGGAGATTTTATCTGTGCCATGGTTGTCTCTCAGGGCCTAGCACCCTGCCTTGTAGTACAGACTTCATGAACATAGTTACTAAAGGAAAATAAAAGAAGACATGGATGGAGCCCCGAATCCATGTTCAGTCTGTTGTGTTCTCTCCAACACCAGCAAAGGCCTGTGCGTAGCAAAAGCACTATACACGTTTGCTGAATTAACAAAGGATGGTTGTACAGGGATCCAAGGGCAAGACTTTTTACGTACCTACTATATGTACTTTCTTTATTCTACTGTGGAGATAACCTAGACATATCATCCCCAAAGAATAACCTGTTGTCTTTCCCCTAAACCATCTCCTTCTTCCTCCGCTCTCTGATCCCACGGACGGCCCCCCCAAATACCAGGTACCGGTACCTGGGGACCTGGTGGCCACTCTTTCCTTCCCTCACACTGCATCTCACTTCCCAAGTCCCGTCGACCTCACAGGCATGGCTTCCTAAGAACCTATGCAGCCTGGTCTGTCTCCACCACCGTGACTCTGTTTCAAGCCCTCATCATCTCTCCCTTGGACTATTATTGGAGCTTTTTTAATAGATTTCCTTGCTGTCCATCTTGTCTCCTTCAAATTCTGTTCTTCACAGAGTCTCACAATTTGACTCCTCTGTTTAAAATCTGCCAACCACTCCCCATCTGCCACAAGAGAGGTCTTAATTTTTTGGGTCAGAGACCCTTTTGAGTAACTATGGAATCTTTCCCAAGATTCTATAGAAGAGGTGCATATATTTCATGGTAGAAGGGCACCTGCAGAGAGTGGGGAGAAAAGACTGTTCTCGGCAGGGGACACCTCCAGCAAAGGCAACCTGCACTAAGGCTGCAGTAAGCCAGGTGGTGTTCTGGAACATTTGCATTGAAATAGGAAGTGGCTAGAGTTGAACCTGTAGAGACAGACAGAACATCTTATATGGTAAAAAGAGCTTCATTGCCTAGGCCAGCCCCCACCTCTTCTCTGCTCCCATAATGCCTTGTTTATAGCTTGCCTTTACGTTTGCCACACTGCATTATAATTGCCTATTTGCCATGCTAGGAAATAACTTTAAAGGCAGTGACTGCCCCTTATTTATATGTATTCATCTGCGTAACTATAGTAGCCTAAAAATCAATGGTTGTTGAATGAAGAATGGAGAATGAACTAATATTTACCTTGAGTTACCTCGGTTTTTCACATTTTGAAATCTATTTTTTACTGTATCTATTGTTGCTATGTTAGGAAAGATGTCACTTTTTATAACACTTAAATAAGAGATATAATTTGCATATAGTAAAATGCATAAATCTTACAGTTATAGCTCAATAAATATTTGTATATCTATATATTTGTATCTGTGTAACCATCATCCAGGTCAAAATATGAAACATTTCTATTGTTCTAGAAAGTTCCCTTGTTCCCTTTTCCCATCAATAGCTCACCCTTTTCTTATTTCTGTCATCATAAATTACTTTTGCCTGTTCTTGAACCTTACGTAAATGGAAAGAGTCATAAATTTAACACTCTAAAAATGTCCCCCATCACGCTCATGTGAAACTTTTATTTCGGTGATGTTTATTCATACACTTCATACTATAATTTACCTTAAACCACTTAATTAACACCTACCTATTGAGGTCTAGAGATGTATATCAATATCCTCTGTGGTCTAGAAATAATTCCTATAGCGTTAACAGCTTAGATATAACTGCTAGTCTTCATACTATGTTAACAAATTGAATAAACGACTGTTAAAATTGCTACAGCTTAGCTATTTCATAAGAATCTAAAATTCTATTCCCTTCTACCCCCTTAAATTTCATAGATAAAAATGTATCTCTTTTGATAGAGTCTAACTTCCTATTTGTAAATCGTTTCTTAACACTTCCTTTGTCTTCACACTTAAGGCTGAGTGGACCTGTGTGTCACAATGTCTGTCTTGATGGAGACTCTTGGTTGTAAAGGAAACGTCATCGTACTAGCATCCTACTGGCGCTTTGAAAGGAAGACCACATAGGACATAAATAAACAGTAATAGGATGCAGAGTCAGGAGGCATCATGGCAACAAATCTGCGCAGCTAACCTAACCAGAGAAGGAAGGATGGGGGCAGAGAAAGTGGGTGGTGCCCCCACCTACCCATGGCCCTTGAACACTCATTTCTGACCTCATTTTACCCACCCCTTCCTTTATTCCCCTTCTTTCCTCTATAGGACGTTTCCGTGTGCATCCTCCTCTCTCCTCTGCTACTACGCGTGCATAATATGGGGGGTTGAAGTTCATCAGGCAAGGGAGGGTCGGGGGGTGAGGAAGGCAGAAAAATGTGACAGATGGAAGAAAAGTGTGTGCTAGGGGTTGAGGGTACATGGCATGCTAAAAATATTTTTTTAATTTTAATTTTAATTTTATTTTAATAGGTTTAAGGGATATAAATTGAATTCCATTACATGTACATATTGTACAGTGGTGGAGTCTGGGCTTTTGGTGTTCCCATCACTGAATAGTGTCCATTGTACCCCATGGGTAATTTTTCATGCCTTACTACCTCCCCCCACCATGAGTCTCCACCGTCCCTTATACCACTCTGTGTGCCCTCGTGTAGCCGTAGTTTAGCTCCCGTTTGTAAGAGAGAACACGCGGCACTTACTTTTCTGTCCCTGGGTCACTTCACTTAGAGTAATGCCCTCCAGCTCCACTCAAGTTGCTGCAAAAGCCATTGATTCATTCTTTGGAATCTTTAAGCAGCACCCCATTGTGTGCTACGCACGTGCACACCACATTCTCCTCATCCACTCATCAGTTGACGGGCACTTAGGTTCATTCCATATCTTTGCGGTTGTGAATTGTGGCATGCTAAAAATCTAAAAATAAATTTTAGAAAAATGGCTTGCTATTGAGCAGGAGGTGCTATTGCCGTATGACTAAGGGCAGGGTGGGCTGTGTGGCCTGAATGTCTTGGTGAGCTGAGTCACGCTCTGTCATGGCTGAATGATCTTGGACATCTTGCTTAGCCATTGTGCCTCAGTTTCTTCATCTGTTAAAAAAAGGTGATAGCACCTACTGCATCACTGTTATTTAAATGAGTCGATACCTATAAAGTGATTAGAACAATGCCTGGCATACTATAAGTACTTTTTAAATTGTTTGTCATATAAAATTAAGCCTTAAGAAAAATTTGAAGTCACTTCCTAGAACTGTTCACTTAGAAGCTTATTTATAATTTTCTTATTTTTTGAATAATTAGTCTGAATATTTATTCCAGAAGTGCTAAAGGGAATGACATGTATTTATACTTTGATGACCTGAGCTCAGGACTGTTGCACTGTCTGTGACTGAAGCTACCCTGGAGAAGACAGGAAGCAGTGAACAATGTGAGGGGTCAGTTCAAGTTGCTTTTTCTGGCATCCCAGACTCATTCTTCTGGTGCCAAGCCTATAGGTGGAACTTCTGGATTTGGGGCTTCTAGGGAAGAAATATTTCTAGGATTGGTGACATTAGATAAATTAAAGAAACAACACATAGGGTCAGATCAAGTCCATCTTTATGAAAACACTGTGAAAAGGGCTGGATGGAAAGTCTGAAAAGAGCGGCTTATAAAGAAGGAAACAGAAATAGAGGGAGGTTTTGGGACAGGCAGTAGAGGATTCACATTTTGGTCGTAGATAGGATGTGCCATCTGCCCTCCCTGCTTGTGACCGCCTTTGCCACCACCAGCCACCGGAGCCTCTTCCTTGGATGACTTCAACAGCTTCCCAGCTTCCCTCATTCCTCCTGCTCCAATAACTTCCTGCAATAAGTGTGATGTTTATAAATTGCAAATCTGATCATCCCTACCCCATCCATTTGCATCTTCCCTGTCCCGTAGCGACTCGCGAGAAGGAATAGAGCCTGCCTAACCGAATCCTCCGCTTGGCCTCTGGTGAGCTCTCACCGGGCCATCCCACGCACTTTTCCCTTAGCCATACCAAACATTTTTTTCTTCCCTAAACGCGTCATGCATATCCCTCACGTCACCCTTCTGCCCACCTCCTTTGCTTGATTTCTTCCTGCTCATTCTCCGGTGTCTGCCAGGCACCACGTCTTCAAGAACACACTCCAAACCCTCAGGCTGTGGTTGCCTGCCCCCTAATGCAGTTCATTTGCTAGTTTGGTCATCCCTCGATTCCTATTTCCCAGTGTGTCATCTGTAGGGTCCATAGGGTGGGTCTAGGTCTGATTCATTACTGCTGTATGTGTAGTGCCCCCAAAATACTTCCAGAGTCAAAAGAATTCCACAGTGGTCCCCACTTATTCATAGTTTCACTTTCCACAGTTTCAGTTATCCGTGGCTAACTGCGGTATGAAAATATGAAATGGAAAATTCTGGAAATAAACAGTTCATTAATTTTAAATTCCACGCTGTTCCAGTAGTGTGATGAAATCTCGCCCCATCCTGCTGTGTCCTTCCTGGGACATGAATCACCCCTGTCCAGCATGTCCACTCTGTATACTCTGCCCACACCATTAGTCACTGACACCATGTGCTCCTGACACCCAGGCATTGACACCGTCATGGATTGATGATCCAGGGCCACCCAAAGCAGAAGACCCTCCAGCTGATGCATTGTCAGGTCAATAGTAGCCTCACACTCTGTCACAATGCCTCCGTCATTCACCTTCCTTCATCTCATCACACAGGCATTTTATGACCTCACATCATCACGAGAAGAAGAAGGGTGAGTATAGGACAATAAGATATTTTCAGAGAGAGAGAGTGTGTGTGTGCATATCTACATAGCTTTTATTAGAGTATGTTATAATTATTCTATTTTATTATTAGTTATTTTTGTTAATCTCTTATTGTGCCTAATTTAAAAATTAAACTTTATCATAAGTGTGCATGTGTAGGAAAAATGGTATATATAGGTTCATTACTACCTGTGGTTTCAGGCATCCACTGGGGGTCTTAGAAAATATTCCCTGTGGATAAGGGGAACTACTCTATAATATTTAATTACTTGTTTAGCTCCTGGCTTGTGGTATACATGGAACAAATATTTACTGTGAATGGGTTTTACTAGTCATTGATACCTGCAAGTCTGTACCAAAGGGCAGTGATATATTCAGGGCAAATCACATCATATTTTCACTAACATAAAGATAAGATTAGGTTGATAAAACATCAGGAGTACACAAAATATTTAGAAAATAATGGTTGGAAATATACTTGTCCAGTACGTAGCCTGTACGTTGGAACCCTGTGTAGTAGGCACTAGTATTTCCATTTTTCGTGTGAGGAATTTGAACCTCAAACAGGTAATCTGATCTTTAGGGTGTGGCAGACACAGGATTCGCATCCGAGGAAGTTCACTGATGTGAAAGTAAGGGAGGCCACGCACTAGGGGAGCCTTGGTGATGAGAAGGCCAGCACAGCCTTCGAGGGTTTCCCTAGCCTTACTCGGTGTAGCCAGCTTTACCTGTGTTTTTGCTTCACTCTGATAAGTGCTTTCAATTATTCATATGAGCATTAAGCATGGAGAGAGAGGGAGAGAAAGGAGGAGGAGGAAGAGGAAGAGAGGGGGACGGGGAAGGGGCAGGTGATGGGGGGGAAGGAAAAGAGAGGGATTAAGAGAGGAGTAGAGACAAAGATTCTGGCAGGAAACATGGAATCATGGATCGGAGCACAGACCATTTTCTACCCGCAGAGCATGCATCCTAGCACTGGTTTCTTGAGCCCCAGTGTGCACAGAGCAATGCAGGGAAAGCCTGTTGTTGCCGTCCGTGAGTGGTGGTATTGTAACACCTCCAGGAGACCAAAGAATTGGAAGACTCTACGCTTTTATAGCTGCTGGCACGTCTTCCCGTCTGCCCATTTGGAGAGAGAGAGGGAGAGCAAACGTTCTCCAGAGAGGGGAAGGGAAAGTCTCCGACTTCATCGCCCTGAAATATAAGTAAATGGGTTTGGGGAGAGAATTCTCCAAATCTCCTCAGAGCCGTACACTATCTCCAGCTTCCAAGCACGCTTTTTAATGCAATCGCCCTTTAACACGGTTGCCAACGCTGTTTGCTCTGACAGCTCAGGCTGTGCAGATATGAGAAAATATTTACGTTGCTAATCTCTTACTGTGCCTAACTTATAAATTAAACTATATCATAGACATGTATGTATAGGAAAAAACAGTGTACATAAGGTTCATTACTATCTGTGGTTTCAGGTATCCACTGGGGTCTTGGAAAGTGTTCCCCATGGATAAGGGTGACTTCTTTTTCCAGATCGCTTAAAAATATTATTAAATTTTGGGGACCTCTCTAGAGACCACATTTTATCCATTGTAGCCCAAAGGGGAATATGCAACTAGGGAATTCACTTAGAAGAAGGAAGTCAAACTTGCCCTCGATCTTCCTATGATTCATTTTAAAGGAGCCTTCACAGAGAATATTGAAAAACTAAATAAATTAAGTCGGCTTGTACCCAGGTGCTCACACGAAGGAGAGGCTATCTGAGGCTGTATTCTACTTCATTTCTCCCCTCTTCTCCTCCTTTATCAACTACAGTAAGTTATGTTTGCCCAAGTATTCAATAATCTTGCCTTTAATAAAATATTTCTCAAGACATTATATGTCATACCCCAGAAGATGTTTTAGAGCAATTTAATTCTCTGGTTTTTTATTTATTCATCCCTGAATGTGCACCAATGTTTTGGACTCCATAGGAAATAATAAATAGTACAAAGTCTAAGACACAAACAACTGATTACCTGACTAGGATAACTGCCATAAGATACAAGTAAAGGAAAATACAAAGCATTGTGTTATAAACGAATATTGGGTTTAAAGAAGGCTAAGACTAATTTAAGCCAAAAAACAAGAAAAAAAACAAAATAAACAAGGACAATTTGTAGGTTAAATGGGCTTGAAGTGAATTTCAAGGAATGCATAGAATTTGAATAAAAAACTTTGTGTATAGATAAGTGCATAGATGATTAAATCATAAATAAGTACATGGTTCAAGTAAAGAGGCATTACATAAAGAGTAATTATCAGGCTTTGTGGAAGAGTTCTTTTGTTTATTTGTTTGTTTTGTTTTTTTGAGACAGAGTCTTGCTCTGTTGCCCTGGGTAGAGTGCAGTGGCATCATCATAGCTCACTGCAACCTCAAACTCCTGGGCTCAAGTGATCCTCCTGCCTCAGCTTTCTGAGTAGCTGGGACAATAGCCATGTGCCATAACACCCAGCTAATTTTTCCATTTTTGGTAGAGACAGGGTCTCGCTCTTGCTCAGGCTGGCCTTGAACTCCTGAGCTCAAGTAATCCTCCTGTCTTGGCCCCCCAGAGTGTAGGATTATAGGCGTGAGCCACTATACCCAGCCTGTGGAACAGTTTTAAAATTTCATTATTTCTGTACTTTACATTGCTATTCTATGAAAATAGCAGAATAAATAGCAATGAGTATTTTTTAATCCTTATATTACATATTAACTTTTAGGTGCTAAAGCAGTGCTCAGCTGGGTTAGCACCCTCACTGCTCTGCTGACACAAAAACGGCAGTCCATATTCACCCCTACTTTCTTTCCAGCCATGCAAATCTGTCTTGTAAATTCCCTTCTGTTTGCCCCACAGTTGCTCACATCTAACTTAAATGTCCCTTTGCTCTGGTTGGAGAAACGTGTCACATTTGCAGCTGAGGTGAGCACCCAGCCCTGTGGAGTCCTGAATCTGAAAGCCAGTGGTTTCAGGGGCTGGCTAAAATCAAGATCAGCCCCAACAGTCAGAAGGCTGAGGACAGGGACTTGATCAGTCAGGGATCTGGTCAAGCATTCAAGACAGGTTTGACCCCGGTCCTGAGGCACCAGGGCTCAACCAGTAAGACTGACACTGTAGCAAGAGCTTACTTCATTTATGCCTTTTGCTTCTTCACAACTCAGATCTTTCCTTCTCTGCAGCTTTCAGAAGGATCCTGTAGGCCTCAAAGGGCTTATTAGACCAGAGTCAAGTTCCCAGGAAAGATCTTGACCCCATCCACCCAGAAGCAGTCAATACTTGTAACAGAAGATAGTATAAATTTAGTTCCCAGCTATTGTGTATGGGTCACTTGTGGCTTGAGGTCCCTAAACCTATGTGAGATTTGCTTCATCAATGTCTAATATTTATAATCCACAACCTATTCTCAGGGCAAAGGCAAGGATGCCCAGTCACAGACCTTGACTTTGCATTACAAGAAACTGTGATGTGTTATTTATATCCTCATTTGGAATTTTTGTGGTTACCTACTATGAATATACACCCTGCCTGAAATGGCAATATTTGCAAACTCGGGTCTTAATTCCATCATTTAACAAGATATGAAAATGCAAGAACTATTGGATTTAGGAATTACCCATCAAAAGGCGGGCAATGTGAGCCTGCAAGCTGTGCACCCTCAAAGCAGGGTTCCAAATGAGAACATGAGGCAGTATCCTGCCTGGGGGCTTTTTGAAGCTGTGTGTCTCATGTGTCACATTTTTAAAAACATTTACTAAGCAAATTTGTAATGTTTAAATGCTTGTCTCTCACTAGACCTATTCCAGTTTCATATTTTTGGGGGGCTGGGAAATAATTTAACCTTATTTGATAAAATCTGGTATATAGTAATGTCAACATTTAAAATAAAAAAATCATGTTTTCTAAAAATCTGGAATAGTGTGAATAGTGAGCAGCTGTTTGGTGTAAAAAGAGAAAAAGGAATTTCTTGATTATTCACAATTGCTTTTAAAGTATTGTGTGTGACATATTCAGTGGGAACAGTAGTTCACTGTAATAACTCTGAAAATAAAATAATTGTGCTTTATTTGTTTGTAAGTTTTCTGGCAATGAAAATTAATCTCTTCTTTCCAACGCATGGATTTAATTTTGTACTTAATGACCATATTCTGCAAAATAGATGAATTGCTAACAATATATCTAATCCAGCCTAGGTCTTTTCTTGCTACTGTCATCAACTCTGATGTTATATTTAAAATATAAGATTCAGAGTATCCCCAAATAATTGATGTGATGGCTTAACATTGAGTTTAGTTTCTTAGGGATGAGCATAGACCAGGAAATTTTAATCAGTTTTAAATTATCATTTTTCCCTATTTTATGAAGGAAGCAAAGTTAATGGAGCCAAAATTATTTTCCCTCAGTATTAATGCCTGTATTGGAAATTAATTTTTGTTTGATGATGATGAAAAATATAAAGATGTATTTCCATGTGTTTAAACATAGTTCTACCAGTGTTGAGAGCATGAGTATGTAATTTCCAAAGACAGAAAGATAAAAGGACCTATTAATCTGGTGAAATTATATGCACATACAGCTTATGCATATGAAACAGATTATAAGGATTTTAATAAACCTACGAAACATTTCTCAGTGTATCCTCTTTCAGTTCCTCAAAGTGGATTGGATGTTGCCCCTATGTGTTGTTTTATAGGTCTACATTGCAGTCTTGGAATTTCTAGCATACTCCATTGTGCTAGCTTGATTAATTGTTTATATTTCACCAGATTATGAGCACTTTGAGGGCAGAGATGGAGTCATATTTCTCTCTTGTAGCACAAAACAGTGGCTTACTAAATGTTTATGGAATAAATGAGTAAATGAAAAATGAACACATTTCTTAATTAGCCCCTGGAGTATGGGGAGAGATGTTAATTCTCACAGGATACTTTGGTAAGATTCCTTACAAGAAAAGGGTTTAAGTTATTTTAAAAACATAATTAAGGGTGCAAATCAATCATATTTTCAATAACGTATTTTCTTTCCCAAGTGCACATGATGCTTCTCTGAGTCTCATGCATTTTTTTTCATTTTAAACTATGAATGGTGTCGTAGGACTCAGTTGTCTTAAAATGTTTGCAGAGGCATGCAATTTGCAGAAAACTAAGAAATTCAGGCACTTAAGGAAGCTACGTAGACAACATACTGTTTACCTGACCTTGTGTTAAGATGAGGGGTGTAGATATCTAGATAGATAGAACCATTCCCAAAGAAATGCTAGATATCATCCTCATAAACTGATTATCACTGCATGCACATACGAAGATTTGTATTGATTTAAGAGGACAGAGCCTTGCTCACTATGTTGGATAATGAACATATAATTATCTCTTATAGTTTTATTGGAACATTACAAAATACCCAAGGAAATCTTTAAAAATACACTACATATTTCTTATATATACAAGCTATGTTTTAGACATACTTTTATTTCTAAAACACCCGAAATGATGACTTGTATGACAACAACTTTCAATAATTAATTGTGTAATAAATGAATAAATGAGGAATCAGCATTACTAATGAAGGCTGCAAATCCTCATTCTAAGTCTTGGAAAAACAAGTTAAAGTGTCCATAACAGTTATTTGATATATAACTAAATATTTTTTTCCTTGTTCATGTTAACAGCAACTTTTTATTGAACATCAATGATATAAACTATAATTTTTATGTGCATTATTCCTAACCTTCAGAATAAGGGTTAGAAATTATATTTCCCATGCATAGATGAGGAAACCGAGGCTCCAGGAGGTTTACCAGAGAATAAATGTGCCTAAATTGACATTGGTAAGTGGTAGAAACTGGATTTGAACTCAGGCTGTTCTGATTGAAACCTTAACTTGTTCTTTTACATTATGCTACTAAAATGGTTAGAATGTTATTCAGTGAAAATTTAATAGTCATGACCTTTTGTCACATAGATTTGAGATTTACAATCTTCTGGTTTAATAAAGGCACCACTCTGAGTTTTGTTCAGTAAGGGAGTCCAAGATTTAGGTTTCTACCATAGAAGAAAGTGAATGTGTCACACACTGTTCATGTTCACCTTTCCAATGCCCTCAAAATCTGAATCACAAATTCTAGATTTGTCAACTTGTTTTCAGTGATCATCATAAAAATGTATCAATCTGTAAAAATTTTATTAATTGCATTTGTAAGTGACTTAAATACGACCTTTGTATTTGGCTAACATGATCATTTCATTGTAGGTGTGATATTTATTTTTATGGCAATAAACCTTTGCAGACCGTATATTTCTTTCTGATTCCAATTCAGTCACCCTAACTTCACCCAGTTGGGTTGTACAGTTAAATTCATTGCAGTCTGCAGAGGTAGCAGAATCCTAAATTTTAAAGCTATGCAAACCAAAAGCTTCTTGTGGATAATTTAAGTTTTACATTCTGCACAGATAACTAACAAGATGGGATGTAAAACATAATGTAATTTTTTCATTACTAGAGGCAGATCAGAAGGTCTCTGATTCTAAGAGGTGGCTATTTTGAGTTCCTGCTCTCAATTTCCTATTCACACACAGCAACTGGTGTCAACTACAAATAATCAGCATTACTACCAGCTAAGAATCTGGTCATATTTGGCTGATGTGCACAAATAAGATTTAGGATCCCTCATTTGGTTGCTTCTCTCCAGCCCACTCATCGGCTTAGTTTGCTGCCATTTGGAAGCTATTGAAAAGCCATTAGCAGGCAGAACCGGGAGAGCCGCACTGCAGCACACCTCCGTGCGGCAGAATGTGGCTGCCCGTGAGCACCAATTAGAGCTGACCACTCCCGGGATTGTGGCACCAGCGGCTGTGTCAATCAAGGGTGCTACAATAGCACGTGCAGCGGTGGTGCCTCAGGACCCACCAGAGAGGCTTATCTTAACTCCAGCTGCTGAACGAGAATGAGTCTGAAGCTTTTTGCAGGATCATGGAACAGAGCCTCCGTTCAATAATGCATCTTGAGGTAAACTGTTACCTGAGTAAGGGCTGTGAATAATGCATTTCCTGGGGACGACAGTTGTAGCAGAAAAGAATGCTGGAACCCGTAGCAGGATTCCTGTCTGAGATGGAAAGATGTCTCACTATCATTTTATCAAGTGCTGTAAGTAAGCTTGATGATTTGTTCATGTGGTTATTTGTCTTCTTGAAGTATTGTTTTATACAGATGCCAAAATTAAGGTGGATCTTCTGGTAGACCACATCCAGATGGGTGACATATACTGGGGACTTCGAAGGGTATTTTACAGGCTGAATATATTGCCTCTTTATTTCAGATTCTGAAATAATTCCAATGTGATCCAAATGCTGATAGTACAGAAATCTTTAAAACTTTATGCTTTTTTTTAAAAAATGCCTCATAGAAACAGCAACCAAAAAAAAAAAAGCGACATATAGAAAGGAATTGTATAAGGATATTTTTGGGAATCAGCACATATTAATAAAGTACATAAAAGCTTAGTTATTAATATGTGGAAAAGGTCATTTAGTTATTGTTTTACTCTCAAGTTTTACTGTTTAAGCCTAAATTCAGTGCATTTTGTAAGCTTGATCTTTAGGGTTACCCTTGACTGTAAAGTTTTGTCCTTGTGTCATTCACCTTGTAATTCTTAGGGACTCAAGTGACTTGGTACCAAATGCTCTACACTGATGTTCATATGGTGAAAAATAGTTTGTCACCAGCTTTCCTAATAGGTTCACCAAGGGTTTCTTTAATGCCTGAATTTTTAGCAGGGTTTTCTGAGCTAGATGATAGCTGCATCTAGACCTTCTCTGGATGGTAATAATGAAGAGGAAGACATATTTATCTAAAAATGGCTTGCTGGATATACATTTTTTTCTCCAGTAGCACTTCTGAAAACTTCTGTACATTTTTGTCATGATCTTAAAGTGACAGATGATATTTGTAGAAAATGGTTTCCTTTTAAGATAAGGTTTTGTTGCCAAAGGACATTACAATGTTAAATTTAAGTAACATATTAAGGGAACACGTGTTTTGAATGAATCATGAGTTTTGCACTAAAGGAGACTGAAAAACAATAATAATGATTAAGAGGGAGAAAATATTTACCTTTCTCTTGTAAGTCTTTGGTGGAGAATGTATACAGGAAATAAAACTCTATGATTAATGGAAATAAAAATGTCTTACTCTTAAATATTGCCAAAAGTGACATGCTTTTAGGTTGCAGAACAATTTTGACTTCAAAAATAATTCACTGGTCAGCTTGTAAGTTTGTATATTAGCTTTTTCATTAATAAGAATTAGGGGCATTCAGCATATTTAAGTATGAGAATAGTCTTTTGTTTTAACCTCTTAAATCTTGGGGTTGTTATCTTGGTGAAATATATATAGGGCAGTTCCCTCCACTGGTTTTTGTATTGCCTCTCATGTTTTACTGCACTAGCAGAATGCCATTATTTTCCTTTCTGTGCCTCTGCAGAGGAAACTCCTGGAGCCCTCTGCATCATTCCAACTAGGAACCTGGGTGCTCCTTAGGCAGGGTGAACACACCTGGTGGAAGGCAGCAAGGTAGCATGGGTGAAAGGACAAAGGGACAGAGTGACATGGATGTAGGAGATTCAGGGAGCAGTTGGTTTCCAAACACAATATGAGGCTTCCCTTTCCCCACCTTATGCTACTTTTGTTTTAATTAAGTTATTTGATTATAGAATTTCAGAAAAGTAGAAGATGTAATGATGTCTTGTCAATGGAAGCATTTGAGATCATTCTTGCAGTCCACCAGTATGAGACGAAATCTAAAGTTAAGGAATTTAAACATTCCTGATGAATTCATCAGAGTAATTAGCAACTACTAACTAAAGATCCACCTATTTTCTAAGCTCTGGGTATGGCAATATCTAAAAGGTGGAAAGAAAGCATGAATGTTGTCAAATGCTAACTTCTCTGGAGAAATGGTACAAAGTGCCAAAGGAGTTCGGAAATGAGATTCCATTTTGTGCTTAACTAGTCAAGGGGCATCTCATAGGAAGAATACACCTTGAGCTAGATCTTGAAGGATGAATAAAATCTAGAAAGAAAAGTGAGGTCCTTTGTGATATCAGAAGAGTTTATTGATACAGATCATAATTCAACATTTAATAGTTGTTCCTGATGTATTGTTCCTTCCCCAGATTGTTCCCTATACTGGGCTGATCTCCTGACGAGGCTTATTGGTCCACATTTTCTACACTCCATCCTTTATCACATGACCTCCATTTCTACCACCTGTCTTTCATTCTGACCCTGGTTTATCACCATGTCCACTTCTAAGACTGGCACCAATGCAGGAAGTGGTCAAATTCCAGGGCAGGAGCAAAAACTTCTGAAATATGTGACATCAGCATCCCATGTGGTCCTGTGAGACAAAGGAAGCCTTAGGGTGGGATGTTGCAAAACCAATCACTAAAACGTACAAGGAACTTTAAGTCACCTGGGGTAATGCTCATTATTTAAGGTTAAATTATGTATACCCTGTAATGCCTAAACTCATTCCAACAGTAGTTATCTCTGGCTAATAGTATTATCAGTTACTTTTATAAACTATTCTATACTCTCAAAATTGTCTACATGGGTGTTTTACTTTTACAATCAGAAAATTAAAACTTTAAGATAGTGTAAGAGAATATTGAGAGAAAGAAATAGCTTAGATCTGCATCACCACCCATGGCCCTTTCTGATCCCATGGGAACTGACCTAATTCTGCATGTTCCGTATATCTTATATAGAAATGATAAATACTAGAATATGAAAATTTGTCATGGAAGCACCTGCAGCTTCAAGGCCATATGTAGCCTTCCAGATGTCTAAGCGCAGCCCCTTTATTAAAAGGATTTGTTCTGTAAAATTTGGATTCAGTCAAAAGGCCTCACTCAAAGATCCAGAAGGCTACATGTGACCCCAAGACTGCAGTTTCCCCACCCCTGGAACAGAACAACAAAAAGCGCTATGTTCCACATATCTCTGTGGTCAAGTATCCTCAGATGGATGTGCAGTGAGATTCTGTGCCTGGTGAGAGGTAACAGGTGAGTTTGACCAAGTGCTTCAGCTGAGGTGCAAGCAGGATGAGACAAGGAACTTGAGGTTAATGGGATCACAGAGTTTTAATGCCATGGAGACCTTAAAACTCTGGTTCTGTTTAACTCTTAACCACCTGGAGCAGAAGCTTGAGGTCAGCCTGTTAAGTTCCCTTCACATGCCTCGGGGAGAAAAGTGTTACAGTAACTATGCCTCACCTATTTCTCTCCTGGTTTAGGTCTTCCCTGAGCACATGGGCTTGGGGCAGCATTGTTTCTAGCAGAAGGAAGGTTAAAGTTGTTTGAAGTGAAAATCCTCTAGAACTGCTAATTCAGAGCAACTAAGAATGAATTGTACCAAAAACCTGTTAGTTTACACATTAAACAAGCTTTGTAATACCGAGGTCACCCTCATGTCCCCCAAGCCATTCATCCCCATAAATTCTACGTCCTCCAAAGTGTCTCCCACATTCTTCTACTTGTTGCACATGCCACTCACTTGTTCAAAAACCTCCAGCGATTCTACAAGTTCACTGAAACACCACACCCTGGTCCCCCCATTTCCTCACCCTCCCTTTACTTGCTCTCTGCCCAGTCCAGATGCCAGGGCCCATCACTGCAGCCTCTCCACTCTGTGTCCCCCTCTCCTTCTGTTGCCCTCAAGAGACAAACGCCTGGCCAAGGTCCAGCTCAGCTTTCCAGCTTTGTCCTTGCTCCAAAACAGTGGACGATCATTGAAGGAGGTCATCAGAGCACACGCAGACTAATTTCACTTTAACGTCACAACTGTAAGTCTCTATCAGGCGACACACTCCTGCACTCTCGTCGTGTGCCCACAGTAGGCACAACTGTTCGTTCCCAGGGACCCCTTCTCTTTCCTTCAGTCTCCCACACTGAGAAAACAGAAGCCGTCGGTAATAACTCTCGTGTCTTCCCACCATTATGTCTACAAAGGTGCCTGCGTGTGAGCTCCTCTCTGCTGCTCCTCTTCTGCAGTAGTGGAAGGGCCCCTGCACCCAGGGCCATGTGTGCCGGATTTTGCCCTCTCTTGCCTCCTTGTAGATTTTCACTCTTCTTCCGCTCCCCCTTCCTGCCTGCGCCACGGAACTCTTCACCGTTTCCGTGAGAGTAAACGCCTGGCCTGCTGCGCTCACCTTCACATAAGCAGACAGTCCCCTGGTCTCATAGTCCCTCCTGCCCCCTCCTCATTTCTTTGTTTTCAGAGTTGTGCCTTGAAAACGGTGCCTGTGCACGTGGTCTCCAGGCCCACCTCCTCTCTCACCCTCCCCTTGCTGCGTTCTGCGCCTTCTTCCTCTGCTCCGCTGAATCCACTTGGGTTAAACCACCTTTGTGTGGCACAATCCCACGGACACTAGACCTTCCTCATGTTCATTCATTTCTGACTTGAGTACCACTTCTTCTTTTACAACTCTTGGGGCTTTTCTCCTACTTCACTAGCAAGTTTTCCTCTGCGTCTCCTGCTGACTTTCTCTTCTTCTTGGGGCTCGGCCCTAACACATTCAAAATCCCTGGGGACATGGTACATTCCTGTGGTTTTAAACATCATCTACATTTTCCCAGATATGTTCCTTTAACCCAGATGTCCCTTATACAACACTTCCTTTCCTCCATGGACATCTTTTCTGGACAATAGTAATATACCTAAGTAAGTGTTCCTTTTTGATAGCTAAATAATATTCCATAGCATGTATGAAAACATTTATTGAACTCTTTTTGCTAGGCATTAAGAGATTATATTTAAGCATTTTGGCTTATATTACTAGAATATTGACTCACAAAAGCAGTAATACTGAATCAAATGGAATCTGTAGTTTTAGTTTTTGTAGAAACTGCTAAGTTTCTTTCCAGTAAGCTGTAGCACTTCACATTCCCAAGACCAGTAGAGAACGCACATCCCTACATTTCTGGCAGCCTGGAAAGGTGTCTGTCTCTTAAAATGATGTTGACTACATGGTTGAAATATGGTTTCCTGTGAGGATCTCAATTTTATTTTATACATAGTTAAGGGCTATTCCTCCATTTTTAACTAGCCCTATTTTTTCGTGTCTGTTTTAATTATTTACATTGGATTTTTTATCCTTTTTCTTATCAATTTGATGCAATCTTTTATGTAAGGAAATATGAATGTTTCTCTGGGTATGTATGTTCTGAAGATAGTTTTCTCTTTGTGTCTTTTGTCTTTGTTTTGGGTGTTTGTTGGCATCTAATTTTTTAATAATTGTTAGAAAAATATGTCTCTCTGTTTTCTTTTATGGATTTTGGTTTAATTTATTGTTTTGGGAGGCCTATTTTTCCTAAAGCTAAATGATTAGTCTTCTACATCTTATTGTAAACTTTTACTTTTGTATTTTAAATTTTAATTCTTATAGAATTAACGTGTCTGTGTGAGGTGAGATGGGAATTACCTTTTCTCCCCTTCCATTTTTACATGCATAATATCCACTAAATTGAAAATTTCTTTTGTCATATTTTAAATTCCTAAATGTATTCACATCTATTTCTGGTTTCTGTTTAGTTACATTGATCCATTTGATTAGTTCAGGGCCATGCTGTTTTCATTACTGTGGCTTTGTAGTAACTTTTGAGATATGATAAGGCAAATCTCCTATGATTAAAGTTTTTGTGATATTCTTAAATATTCTTAAATATTTACTTTTCTGTTCAATAGTAAAATAATTATAACTAATTTTTAATTAAAAAAATCCCAAGTCAGGTTTTTAAAAAAAATACACCAAGCAATTTAAATTTAAAAATATATTAGAATAATACCCAGTAGTGGGATTATTGGATCAAATGGTAGTTGTACTTTTAGTTCTTTGAGGTATCTCCATACTACTTTTCATAGAGGTTGTACTAGTTTGCAGTCCCACCAGCAGTGTATGAGTGTTCCTATCTGTCCACATCTCCGCCAACATTTGTTCTTTTGGGACTTTTTGATATAAGCCATTCTCACTGGAGTTAAGTGGTATCTCATTGTGGTTTTGATTTGCATTTCCCTGATGATTAGAGATGTTGAGCATTGCACTTGAATGTTTGTAGCAGCACAATTCACAATTGCAAAGATGTGGGAACAACCCAAGTGCCCATCAATCCATGAGTGGATTAATAAAATATGGTATATGTATACCATGGAGTACTACACAGCCACAAAAAACAACAGTTAACTAACACCTCTTGTATTATCCTGGATGGAACTAGAACCCATTCTTCTAAGCGAAGTATCTCAAGAATGGAAAAACAAGCACCGCATGTACTCACCATCAAATTGATACTAATTGATCAATACTTATGCACACATGTAGAAGTAACATTCATCAGGTGTCAGGCAGGTGGGAGGGGGGAGGAGGGGATGGGTAAATTCACACCTAAGGGGTGCAGTGCGCACTATGTGGGGGATGAGCATGCCTGTAGCTCTGATTTGGGCAGAGCAAAGGCAATACATGTAACCTAAATGTCTGTACCCCCGTAATACTCTGAAATCAAAAAATATATATACATTAGGATAAGATCCAGAGATTTGTAGTGCCTGTATTCTACTGAATAAATTAGTTTCAATACAGAGCACAAGTACTCTAAACTGATACTTATAACAGTATATCCGTAATTATCAAAATATTTTATTGTTAATGACACATTAAATATTATTAAAAGAAATGGTACCCTCATACTAGTGATAGACTTAGGACACAAAAACATAATGCCATTAAGAAAAAGATAGAAATCATTAAATATTCTGCTAAAAGAAACTTTTTAACCTCAAATATCTATATCTATATCCAAATCTATTGTTCTCTCTCTCTATATATATATATTTCTTTCTGTGTCATCAATTGTGAAGTAAAGAAGAAGAGTTGAACAATATATATAAAAGGATAAACTTATTATAGTATATGTCTATTGTTCAGCCTTTATACAGACTTTCAGGAATGTCGTGGCTACTTGTGGACTGGTGGTCTGATGCTATATCTTTGCGTATCGCTCAGTGTTGACATTGCGTTATTAAAGGTTTGTCATTATATCTGGCGTGTTCCACACCTGTGTCCTTACTTGTTGGCTGTTATTCTAATGTGATATCCTCCCTCTTAGGTTGTTTGGTGGATGAAACAGGACTCCTTACGCTTTTAATGGTTGGCTCAGATCACATCAGGGACATAAAAATGCCATGGTAACTTAATTGGGCTGGATAGAATAAGTCAATTTTATTTTCCTTCTATTTCATTCATTCATTCATTCATTCATTCATGTATTTATTCATTAATTCAAGAAATATTATTGAACTCCTGGTTCTTTCCAAGCACTGGTCTAAGGGCTAAGGATACAAGGATAAACAAGCCATCTAATGTTCCTACTCTCTTGAATTTATCAGGACTGTGGATGAGACAGACAGTAGGTAAGTGAACAAAGAGATGTTGATAAAAATTTTTGGTAGCAGCAACTGATATAAAAAAAATAAAGGTGTTTAAAGCTTTAAAATAAATAAAGGTGTTTAAAGTGACCTGAGAGTAGAATAGGGTTAAGGGGAAATTTTAAACAAGTTGTTAAGGGAAGACCTCTTTCAAGAAGTGACCTATAATTGTTGTATGGAGTGAGAGAGTCAGCACTGTGAAGATCTGTGGGAAGAGTGTGCCAAGCAGAGGGAACAGCAAGTGCAAAGGCCCTGAGGCAAGAATAAGCATGTTTTAAATTGTTGATTCATAGAATCTAGACTGTCAAAAGTTAACATTTTTGTTTAACATTTTGTTAATTCTTTCCAAACTGATGGCTGAATCCTACTTTCTATTTCAATGTTCTGATCTACTCAAGCTAATTTCCCATAGCTACACTTACTTTTACTTCCAATCTCCTTTTAAAAAGGTAATTATTCATGCTCCTCGAATACGTTGCCACCCAACTACTGCATTTTAGCTCCCACACCATTATAGTGCTGAAACGTCAAACTCTCTGTTTTTGCTCCCCATTTATCTAAAATATTTGCATATTTTCACTCACTGACTGTCTCTAACTTCCTAACTTCCCCCGATTTGCTTTCCTAAAAAAAAAAGTCCTTGTAATTCTGACGTGTTCTGCCCATCGGGGCTCCCCTCTGTCTTCCCGCCAATACCCGTTGTTTTCAGATATTTCGATCATTCACTCATGCTGGACATCATGCTGTGCATTGAGTTTGTATTTATACACAGATTTCTTTTCCACAAGAAATTCGCAATCTAGAAGGGAGGTTGAAAGTGAATAAATGATTCACGTACATTTCTGTAAGTTGGAATGATGAGATCAGACGTGGTGTGCAGGCGCCAGGGCAACCTTCGCAGACTGAGCAAGAAGGTGTTTAAGGAAGAAGAGAAATTCACTGAAGATCAGTGCAGGAGGAGCTGGGGAGAGGGCCTGTGTGAGACACAGTGTGGTGACATCGTGGTGCAATGTGCTTTCAGAGAACAGGCCCAGGAGCTCCACGTGACAGAGAAAAAACAATGTGCAATCAGTGGACAAGTATGATGCGTGTTTACGTTATTCATTACTCAAGGGAGCCCCCTGAGTGGTGTTAGAGAGTGAGGGGTGTGATCAGATTTGTGTGTTAGGGCTGTCGTGCTGACACGCTGTGGAGTATGCACTAAGGGGAAGATTGAAAAGGACGATGGCCGAGAAGACAGCCCGGTGACAGCTTAAGTCAGGATGGTGGCCATGGAATGGTGAGATTCATAAGGCAGAATTTGCAGAATTTATTGTCTGATTAGTGAAAAATTCTGTGTGTGGCTTTGCTCTTTTTTCTTTATACATGTCCTATTTAAGTTAATGATTTCCTCTCCAACATCTCTGTAGGTGGATTCCAGGGAAATATCTCTGGCTATGCTCTTTTTCAGGATTTCTAGATTTGCACTATCCAAACCCAAGCAGACCACTACACCTTCTCAGCACTTCAAACTTGAAGTGTCCAAACTAGTTTATGCTCTTCCTTCCTCAGCCTGAATGTCCCGATCCTGAAGGACCTACGCACCATAGGTCAAGTTTAGACTTTTCTAAAGAGATTTTATTGACAGCAGTTGGAATACACAAAGCTAGAGTGGAAAGCAAAGATCTGTACTAGCAAGATCACATATGGAGAACAACTGGGAAGGAGCAACAGCAGAGTCCTAGAGGCCAATGGGTGGCCCTCGTGACGATCTGCACACAGGTGAAGCGTTTGTATTGGAGCGCGACCCGAGAGTGGGAAAAGGGCATGAATTTGAATGAGACTTGAGTCCCACGGACTCCTGGCCTTGGGACTGATTTAGAGGTTGTGAAGAACGAAAGAAAGGGTGTGTCAAAGTCTGGCTCTGAGACTTTTGCTTGGGCAACTGTGTATATGGTGTCACTGCTAAGCTGCAGATGGGAAGGACAGGTTTGGGCATGCAGAGTCCCAGCAGGTCCCCGGAGAGCTGCCCAGCATGTAGTCATACACACAGATCCGAAGCTCCGGTGTGAGATGTCTATTTGAAATAGACTCTGGAGTCATTAGATATAGTTTAATTTAAGTCATTGTAGGGGAGGAAATAGCCAGCAAAGGAATGGATGGCTTGGGTCAGAAATTTTAGAACAGCGGGTAGAGGAAGAGTAGCTCACAAAGGAGCTACATGGTCTTAGATGAAGAACACAAGTCACACTGTCCCAGGAGCAGGGTCCACTGAGCGTCTGGTGTGAAGTGGTGACAGCGTTGGATGCGCTCGGGAAGCAGCCACTGGAAGGCTTGGCAAGAGGCCACCAGGGACGTGGGTAGTACAGTCGTTTCTCTTGTTGCGAGTGCTCATTGTGACAGCAGGTAACTGGACATGCCTCAGTATTCTGTAAATCTATTTCAACACTGTCTTATAGCAGTTTGAAAGTCTGGTTCTAAATTGAACTATCTTCTATTATTGTTTTGTCTGTTTTGTTAAGTCAGGTTTATTGAGGTATAATTCACACACAGAACTGTTTTTAGGTGTACAGTTCAAAACACTTTGACAAATGCAGAGCATCACCTAAGTGCCCCACAGTGAGGATATAGAACATTTTTCTCACTCCAAAGAGATTCTTTGTGTCCCTTTGTTCTCCCATGTTGTCCCATGATCCCAAGCCTCTGGCAACCACAGATCACATTTCTATCCCTACAGCTTTGCCTTTCCCAGAATGTCATATAAATGGAATCATACAATATGTAATCTTTTGAGATTGGCTTTTTTTCCCCTCAGTATAATGCCCTTGAGATCCATCCAAGTTGTACGTACCAATGGTTTCATCCTTTTTGTTACTGAGTAGTCTTCCATGGGATGGACATACCGTGGTTTGCTGAACTATTCACCTGTTGAGAGATATTTTGGTTGTTGCTGTTATAGTTTTTGTCTGTTACAAATAAAGTTACTATGAATAGTCCTGTACTGGTTTTTGTGTGGACATATATTTTCATTTCTCTTTGATAAATGCTCAAGAGTGCAATTGCTGGGTTTTATGGTAAATAAATTTAGTTATTTAAAGAAACTGGCTTCTATTCTTTAGTATGATGCATCTGGGAATCATCCCGGTTGATGCATGTATCAAGGTTCGTTCCTTTTTTGTTGAGTGGTATCTAATTTTACGCATATACCATAGTGTGTGTATCCATTCACTAGTTTGTTGGCATTTTAGTTGTTTCCAGTCTTTGGATATTATGGATACAACCTCTATAAAGGTTTTAAAAAGTTTTCTTTTTTGCATGGGTGCGTGGTTTTATTTGCTTTGGGTAAATACTTGGGACTGGGATTTCTATTACATCCTGACACACTGAAATTCCTGAATCGCCATAGGGGAGTCCATTAGCAAGCAGAAGTTGTAGAAATACAGTACTCAAAACACCATAATTTAGTTATGAAGCCATGGGGATGGGAAATATTAAATAAACAATCTTATTTTTAAAACATCTTAGTTGACGAGTTCAGCACAGAGGAATGTTGCCGGGCTCTGTCCTCTAACTGACTTTATTTGTCCTGGGTTCAGTATTCAGGGTCCAGACTTGGGCTCCTCTTTCTGTACTCAGCTTTTGAAGTTGTGTTCTCGCCTCTCAGACTGAGAGTAATTCCTGAGCTCATTCTGCTAACAGAACAGACTTCTGGTGTCCGTGCCTGTGTGGTCCAGCAGTGTCAGCCCAGGGGCGCTCCTGCAGTGTCACACTTGACGACCTCAGCTTCTAGTCTTTCAAGTTCCTAAGCTGCCCCCACTCCACTCTCTGTCCAAATACCTGGTCTCAAATCATTGGAGTATTTATTCTATCTATCTATCATCCATGTAAATGATTATAATCCATGTGCTGAAATAATAAAATTCATTCCTATTTTACTATAGTAGCATAATGGAAAAGCTTTTCTCTTTTAATAATTAGTAGAGATGGTGCTTTTTAATGGAAGGCCCATAGTCTGTGTACATTTCAAAATGCTTTGTAAAAAAGAAATTCTTAATGACCTCAAACTCCTATTTGTAAGCAACAGTCTCTAAAATATATATTGCATTTAACATCTTTAGTCCTCTTTTCCTTACCTTGTTTTGATGTTATCTTTACCTATTGACTTGAGCACAAATGAAACTTTAAAAGTATCTTAATAATTTATTTTCAGTAGCATCTATGAAGGTTTTAGAAAAAGAAATCTGTATTCAACTCTCACACTATAGAACATGCCAGAAGATACTAGCTAGGCTGGAGTTCAGTTCTATAAAAATACTTTTAGGATGTTTGTTTGATAATTTTTGATGCAGTTAATAGTAGCAATTTTAGTCCAAGGCTATAAATAGGGTAATACTAGTAGCATTTTCTAAACTAGTTTTCTGAAAATTAAGAAGTTCCTAAGTATTGTTTTTGGCTACAGTTTCAAGTAGTTTTGTGCCTTATCCCTATATCCCTGTAACCCCAGGAAATGGATGGCAGAGACATCGGGGCAGAGACAGGGGAGAGGCAGTGGCCCTGGCAGGTGTTCTGTGTCTCCCTCAGTCATGGCGAGGGCTTACTCTGGGCCAGGTCTAGGCTAGGCCTGGGCCCTCAGGTGAAGACTGATCATACAGTGAACCTGGCTTGGTGTTAAACAAAACTTACATTAATAAAACCTGACACATATTAATGGCACTTAGAATAATATTTGATAAATGAAAGTGAGTCATCAGTAGTAATCAGTACACATAAATGACCGTCATTCATATTCTTTAATGGAGTCCTATTTTAACAGTTTTTCTCTTTATTTCCCCAGTATCTACAATAGTTTTCAGTGTTGAAAATGATCCCTAAACCTTGAAAGGTTTAGTATGTACACTGTTCCCCTGTAGCTTTAAAAGGCTCCCAATGTGTTTCTCAAAGTTCAGAGATCTCAAACTCACCTACTCCCTGCCTCAGATCTCCTTACACCAACCTCCTTGCACCTCCCACAAAATAAGGAGTACTGTCTCCTTCACATATGAGAATTCTGGGGAAAAGACTTCCAGTAGCTGTTCTCCTTACCAGCCAGGACGCTGCCGAACACACACGCTGAGTTGCAAAAGACAAGGTAAGGTCAACGCTGGATGGAATTACGTGGAGAGTGATAGGTCAGGAGGCTCTGTCTGAAAGGAATGGATATGGTCCCAAATAGCAGCATAGCCCAACACTCCCCACGCCACACTTTCTGTCCTCTACAAGTGCTTGTATGTCCCCTACCTCTCCTTATGTCAGACAGCTGAAGCTGGAGACAGAGAAAGTGGAATCAGTGTCTCTAGGTTCCCCAACCCTGCCATGGGGCACAGGGAGGTGAGGACTCAAGAGTGAGGCAGGAAACACTCTTAGACGTGTCTCCAAGGTCAAGTTCTTACTCTCAGCCCTGCTGCAGCTCTGCTAAAGACTCAGGCTGCCTGTAGGTGACCCCTGTCCACGAGGGCACCACATTTTTTTCGACCCTTTAGTTTGTGATCACAAGTCTGCATAAGGAGGAAATGGTGTTTTCATGAAAGGAACATTAGAAAGAAGAGGGCTTTTTTTGTTTGTTAGTTTGATTTTCTCTTTTTTTTTTTTTGGTGGGATGTGATTTCCTTAATTTATTTGGCTTGTATCATCCATGTTTACCGTAGTGTTTAGCATGCTTTTCTTTCTGTGTCAATTAATTTTGAATATGCATCCAAAGATTTCAGGGGCACACAGATAAGACACATAACCTCATTTAATATTTAGGAAAGCATTTTTGTTCATTTTTAATTCAAAACCAGCTTATATAACACTTTTATAAAGTGTTAAATTATAGGGTAGTAATAAAAGTTATGGAAATAAAATCTATTATACATTAAGGCAAGTCCCCATGCCTCCCTTCAATTCATGATTAACTAGTTGATATCATTTTATGGGTTAGCTTAATGCTAATTTATAATTAGCATTAATGGCAGTGGGCCATTGTCTTATGAAAATGTTCTGTGACTGGTATAATCTATCAAAAAGAGATAATCAGTATAGGTAATTTTGATATTATTTAGAAATAATTAAATGCATACCTTTCCAAATCACATACCACAGTATTTCTTCGTTTTTATAAAGTTTAAAAATATGTAGTAGTTAATTGGGTGAGACTTGTGCTTATATACATAAAATTACAGCTGGCTTAAAGAAATTGTGTAGAGCTGATGTCTGTAAAATATTCCAGTTGTTTGCTGGACATTTCCTACTTGATGCTTTGCCAATTAACACTATGAATGCATGTACTGATGTGTATCAATTGATTAACCATACATATTAATCATATTCATATGCACATATATATTTGCCCCCTTCCAAAATCAATGACAAGGAAAGTTCAGAGACATTTCTTTCTCTACTTTCTGACTCCACTTTCTCCCTGTCACCCACATGGGGTTGGATATTCAGCATCTCTTAAAAGTTCTTGCTCTTCATGAGCCCTGTCACCCAGCCTGGCCTTCCATGGTGTCGCTGTAGTCGAGATGCTTATGAGTTTCAGCCTGGGTCAGTGCTACAGCTTCCTGACTGTGTTCCCCAGTGTGTCTCCCATCAGCTACTTAGGAGCCCCAAGATTTTTCATAGACCCCACTACTGTGACTGTAATGTTATTTACAAATCTACAATGGTTCCCTGTGGCAGGACGAAAAATGATAAAGCTATTTTTACTCCCTCATAAATGTTGCAACTCCATTTCTTGTTTTAGCTTTATTTTCAACTTTCCACCCTTGTGTATCTTTGATTCTGCCAAACTGAACTCCACAAGTCCCTGGAAATTTTCTGTGACTCTGCCTTTCTTCCACTGTTTTTCTTAATTTGAAATTCAAAAATTTTTTCTCATATTTGAATTTCAACCTTTTAGTTATTATCAAGTTTCAGATCAAAAAGGCACAGAATCTTATTTGACCTTCTCCAAGTACTGAGTTCTCCTGATATCTGAGTTAACTTGGCACTTTGTCCATTCTTCTCCTTTAGCTATAGGTATATTTAAGTGACTATCCTCTTTATCTTAGTTGGCAAACAATATCAGTGCGAAGTATAATATTAACTTGTTAAACTTGTAACCACCCAATGTGTAAATGCTAAGCCTTGCATATAGCAAGTTCTTAATAATATAGTTGAATGAGTGAATATTTTGGCACCAGGGGCCCGTTTCATGAAAGACAATTTTTCAGTGGACGGGGGGCAGGGGAAAGTGAGCGATGGGGAGCGGCTGGAAATACAGATGAAGTTTCACTCGCTCACCTGCCACTCACCGCCTGCTGTGCGGCCCAGTTCCTAACAGGCCACTGACCAGTATCAGTCTGCCGCCCCAGGGGTTGGGGACCCCAACATTAGAGGACAAATGAATAAGTGAATAAATAGTTATTGAGTCCCTTTAACATGACAGGTCCCTTGATGGGCTCTGTAGATGCAACTGTGAGCAAAAATGGAGATGGTTTCGCCTTCGTGGAGTTTATGGTCTATGGGGCACAAGGCAGGAGAAGAACACTGATTAAAGTATCCCTTTACTCATAGGAGTGTAATTATATAGTGATACAACTGCTTCACATTGACTTTTCAGACACATTCAGATGAAATTAGTAAAATGCAAGAATTGGGTCAATGGGCTCTAATGGTAGAAAGAGGGTTAAACTGAACCTTCACATTCTCTGGTCCTCCTGTGGCTTTAATACTCCCTGGGAATGGTCGGTGGTGTTGGTATATCCAGTGTGAGAAGCACAGAGTATTGGCTTTTAGCACCTCTCAATTATTATGTGTATGAATTCTCAACCCTATGGGTATGCCTTTGTGACCAGGGACCTTAAACTTTCATCACTTTTATGTCTTAGTTCATAGCCAAGCGCACAGAAGGCATTCAGTGAATACTTTGTTTACTAAGAATTGACAGACTAGAAGAATTTTTGTCCTCTATCTGAAGCACAGCACGTACGGAACCCAAAACATGAAGCTTTCTGATATCTGAAAATGTATTATTTAAAAATACATAATATATAATAAATGTTCTGCATAGTATAAACATTTTAACCTTTGCTCTACTAGTGGAAATGAGCTATCCATTCATGGCAAAAGAGGACAGAACTAGGTGTGCTAAAGGCATATATTCTTTAGCAGGAAGAAAGAAAAGATACTCATAGACTTGTATATTACATGAGACACTTGGTTGCTATTGACAGAAATCAACTCTTAATGGTTTAAGTACAAAAGGGGATTTACTGGCTCTCATACCCAGAAGATGGTCCTTATGCCCAGAAAATCAAAATTCCTACTGGTTTTACGTACTGCTGGATCTGGACTCTGGGGACTTGACTGTATTCTTCATTTTCATTCTCTCTCTCCCCTCGTCTCTCTCTCCCGCCTCTGTCTGTCTCTGCCTCTCTCTCTCTTTCTTTCTTTGTCTCAGAAGATATGGGCCTTGACAGCAAATGCCTGCATCCTACAGGATTGGTATTAAAACGACAGAGAGAGCCTTGTTTAAAAAAATTAATCTTCCAGTGTCCATTTATCAAACTTCATGGAATTGTCCCCACTAGGATCATATCCCACACTAGAACCAGTCATTGATCACCAGTGTCAGGGACGTTACGATGGGCTCAGCCTAGGGCAAGTTTCTCAGTCCTGTGGGCAGTTGAATCGGACAAACTTCCTCATAAACCCAGTAGGAAAAACATGGGGTGACAGAGTAAAGGTGACTCTCCGGAAGGAAGATGCTCCCAGAGATAATAATGGGCCACTCTAGGTAGTTAATGGAAATGGCTGATTCCACACAATGGAATAGCAACAAAATAGGAATGGGGATGGAAGGTATGGAAAAGGCTGATTTTGGGGATATGAATTAGTAGTAACTTTCAATGAGCAACCTGGAAACCATTGACAGTGGGCTCAGACTTGCTTCTGGAAAGTCTACCTAGTAGAGCAGATGGTGAGAGACTAATGCCAAGGGTGTCTAATGTAGCAACCAAGACTCAAGGTAAGAAGTCTGTGTTGCATAGAGAGATGCTTATCTGGGAATTGTATTTTGACCTTGAGGAATTTTTTTTTCATCTGAATGTGTATTAAAGATTGATATGAAGGGCAATGGAAATCATTTAAAAACACAAACTACGTATAACTGAGAAAAGATAATAGAAATTTTAGCATCTTATTTTCCCCTAAGAATATTTACAATCAAAGGGGAAAAAACAGACATCATAAAGCCAAAATTGTATATTAAATTGAAATTCAATTTTGTCTCAACCCATTTTAGTACTGAAAATGTTTGGTATCAAAATAATATCAAATAGAAAATATTTCATATCAAAATATTTTAAATAAAAATTTTTCCAAGACTCAAGAATGTAATGAAGTATCTTTAAAAAGTTTTACTTACAACCATGAAATTGAAGTTGCCAGGGTATATGCACATATGCACACACACAAGCTGTTGAATTAAAAAGAAAGGAATTTAAAGAGAAATTGTTACGGTAAAGCATGTGCTCATTGGTCTTGTATTTGAAGTGTGCAATGCTCATTCTACAATGTTACTTCAGGACTCAGACTAAAGGCATTCAGGAGGCCACATGACTGGAGCCAGCCAGGGCTTATGTTTCTGGAGAAGGCAAGCAGAGTGTTGAAGCTGATGAGTATCCTGTTCTGAGACACCAGGGAATTTGTCCACTAAATACCTCATCTGGCAGAAATAGTAAGCTGAGTTTCTTCCAACCAGGACTGAAAATGTTGAGTAAGGATGAAATACATAGTTGTGGCTTCCAAGCAGATTATTCAACATTCGAGGCCTCAAAAATGTATATTTGGGGTAGAGGGTCTAAATTTATTTTATTGAGTGTAAAACTAAAAAGAATTTCTCTCTCAAGATATGACCTTTTTGGGCCAGGAATTCAAGCTTGTCTGAGACAGTTTTAATTACAAAGTATCATCCTCCCTTGGAAGGAACAGAGGGGCAATTGGCATTTCCAAATCTTGAAGACACCCAGTAGTAGGAATATGGTGAATGGGGAATGGTAGGGACATTTGGGAATAGATAGGCTTCAGAGTCCACAATACATCACTCCATCCGAAGGCATCTAACAGCTGTCAGTAGGCAATTCAGATCTTAAAGGGGGTGGACTTTTCCACAGAAATCCTCCTCAGGTGTGTATCTGATAAGACAACAGCTAAGATGGGATGTGCCACACCCTTGGTTGACACTTCACATGCGTTTTATCATTGGGTTCCCCCTCTGAGGCAGACTTGGGACACAGAGAAGAAATGCAATTTGGCCAAAGTCATGCAACTAGCAAGTAGCTGAGTGAGGATTTGACACCAGGCACTTGGTGCAAAAGGCAGAGCTGCAAATCAGCAGGCGCTCCAGATCCCGGATGTAGCGGGATTGCCTCTGCAAGGGAATCTGTTCCACTGGGGCTCTGTGTCAATCTTTTTGCTGGGGCATTAGCACATGGACATGATTTTGGAACCATTTGTGGAACAAGACGGAGCATTCATAGCATGGTACACTCCATCAACCACAGGTCTGACTGTACATCTGGGTCCACTGAGATAATGAACCAGGAACATCACATCATAGTGAAAATCTTTAGTTTTATTATATTATTACCCTAAAACAAATCCTGGACGGAACTATGGCTGTAAATCTATATTCACTGAAAACTGCTTATCATCATCCAATCACTTGTTAAAGAAATATTGCAAGGGAAATATTAAGCATAGAAAAACATACATTGGTGTGTAAAAAATAAAGATACTTTAGATTATACAGTGATTTTTATGTCGTGTATTTGTTTTATTTCCATTTTAATTTAAAGAGAAAACATTTAGTACATTCTCTCACTAGAAAAAAACATGCCCAAATAATTGGATGGAAAACCAAGAAATAACCTCTTGATACATAGTTTAAAAAACTTAAGGATAGCTATAAAGTAGTGAGATGAAAAATATTGCTGATTTTCTTAAGTGGAATTTAAATTATTTATGTTTGTTTAAATAGTTTAAGTTTATATCTCCATCTTTCAGAGAAGTGTTTTAATGCAGGATTACATGAGAGAGGTGCTGTAGATCTAACTGCTTAGCTTAGAGCATAAGATCTATATCTTGCCCAAATGTAATTTCTTTCTACTATTTTTTGGTTTATAAAGAGGGATATGGACCTACCGCTTGATTACAAAGATGTTAAAAATCTAGCACTTTCTAAAGACTTCAGTGCTTAAGGAGAGTTTTTTTTAAGGCTCTGGGGGAGTATGCTGAAATTGATTATACTCTTGTCTTTGAGAATCCTCATTGTTCCTTTGTTTCACTGTCATTGTATGTGCAGTAAAAATTCTCTGGAAGCTTGTTATAACAATGGATTCTGAGAATAAAACTTCTGCTGGAAGAAACATTGAGTGCACGATACCAATATGTGTGTGTGTGTGTGTGTGTGTTTGCTGCACCTGCATGTAAGCATGCTTAATTTTTTCTTGAACAACACTCATTTAGGCTCTCAAAATTCATAGCAAACATTTTTATAAAGTGGTGTAAACAATAACTTTGCTACCACATGTTTTGTGCAATACTTAATCTAGGTATATATGTTTTTAAAGCTGTGTGATGCAGCTGTTTGTGTCTTATTACTTTTTTAAAAAAATTTTTCTACTGTGGTAAAAAAAAAACGCAACATGAAATGTACCATCTCAACCATTTTTAAGTGCACAGTTCGGGAGTGTTAAGTACATTCACATTATTGTGAAACAGACCTTCAGGACATTTTTGTCTTGCAGATCTGAAGCTCTGTACCCAAACAACAACTCCCCTTTCCCCTCAGTCCCTGGCAACCACCATTCCAATTTCTAAGAGTTAGATTACTTCAGATACCTCATATAGATGAAATACTACAGTTTTTATCTTTTAGTGACCAGCGTATTTCACTTAAAATAATGTCTTCAACGTTCATTCATGTTGTAGAATGTGACAGGAATTCCTTCATTTTTAAGACTGAATAATATTCCATTGTATGTGTATACACCATTTTGTTTGTCCATTCTTCTGTGGACAATGGGTTGTTTCCACCTCTTGGCTAATGTGAGTAGTGCTGCTATGAACATGGGTGTGCAAATATCTCGCTGAGACACTGCTTTCATTTTTTCGATGTATATCCAAAGTGGGATTGTCAGACATTACGATAGTTCAATTTTTAATTTTTTGATGAGCCTCCATACTGTTTTCCATAGTGGCTGCACCATCTTGCAATCCCACCAACAGTGAACAAGAATCCAATTTCTCTGGGTCCTCACCAACAATTTTTATTTTCTGTTTCTTTGACAGTAGTCATCCCAGTGAGTATGAGGTGATATCAGATTGTAGTCTTGCCTTGCATTTCTCTGAAGATTAGTGATGTTGAGCATCTTTTTATATGCTTGTTGGCCATTCGTATGTCATCTTTGTAGAAATGTCTGTTCAAGTCCTTGACCCATTTTTTAATCAGGAAATTTGATTTTTTTGTTGTTGAGTTGTAAGAGTTCTTTATATATTCTGGATGTTAACCACTTGTCAGATGTATGACTTGCAAATATTTTCTCCCATTCTGTAGGTTGCCTTTTCGCTGTGTTAATTGTGTCTCTTGATGCACAAAAGTATTTATGTTTGACAAAGTCCCATTTTTCTATTTTTGCTTTTGTTATACGTGCTTTTGGTGTTATATCAAAGGATTCATTGCCAAGTGTAATCATATGAAGATTTTCCTTTATGTTTTCTGTTAGGAGATTTATAGTTTTAGGTCTTATATTTAGGTCTTACATCCATTTTCAGTTAATTTTGTATATGATGTAAAACAATAGTCAAAATTTATTATTTTGCGTATGTTTTATTATTTCTTGTGCTTTTATTATTTTCTATTTTTGAAAACCTACATCATTAATACATTCAATCTGTGTAAATTTTGCATGTATGAAAAAATCCTTCCCCTTGTTGTAAACCATGAACATTAATAGACAATAGAAAAGGAGGGAAAAAAATGTATGTGTATATATATGTATAGATAGATGTGTGTGTGTGTGTGTGTGTGTGTGTATTCTTATACATCTTAGACTGTGTCCCCCAGAAGCAGAGTCTGAGAGGAGCAGTCCGGTGCATATGACCATATATCAAGAAAGCTCATCAGGGAAAATCTGTAAGGGAGTGAGTGAAGCAGGGTATAGAACAAAAAAGAGCAAAAAATCTATTTATTTTGGGGTAAAGTACATATGATCCAAATATGCTTTGTTCTGGGGTATAAATCACACCATGGAGTGTCTCTTCTTGAGTCAAAGTGACACGTTTTTGTATCCCTGTATAGGTTGCTCAGCAGCTATGGCTTACAGGATGGAGTTAGGGTCTCCACTTCCTGGGAGGCTGAGCCTGACAGGGCAGCTCTCCAGAGAAGGAAACAACTCTGAGTCCTTAGGAGCCAGGACTCAGGGCAGCTGGAGATGGGTGTGTCAGTCAGTAAAGAGGATTGAGCAGGGCATCAACAGCATCTGCTCGAAAACACCTGAGGTCTTTGCTAGAAAGCATCCCTAAATTGCAAATACAAGCTGATGTAATTGAAATATAATTCATTCTCACCAATTAAGATAAAATATACATTCTTGCATATAAATAACAAAGTATATTTTCTTTCCCTTTATAGGGAAAATAGTAACACTTTTATTTCTTTCTGATGATTCATTTTACTTTTGGAAAAATAGGGCAATAAACTATTTCCAATCATGCCCAGAGTATATTGAACCTTCTGACAGCATCCCCTCCATTCTCAGCTTTTTGAGGTCTGTTCATTAAGGACAAATGCATGTCTATTAAGATGTATTTCAAAAATTTTTTTAAAAAGTACAATCGGAATAAGGATGGCTACTCCAGATTTATTTTGGTTTCCATTAGCCTGGAAAATTGTATTCCATCCTTTCACCTTGACTCTGAATGCGTCTTTCTGTGTAAGGTGTGTTTCCTGAAGACAACAGATACTTCGCTTGTATTTTTTAATCCATTCAGCCAGCCTATGTCTCTTCAGTGGGCAGTTCACGCCATTTACATTTATTGAGAGAATTGATATTTGGGCTAAATTTCTGATTATTCTATTGGGTGGTGTCTTTTGTTTTACTACTTGCATCATTGTGGAATCTGGATTCTGGGGTTTTAGCTTTTGCATAGTTTTACATAAGTGGGTGTCTGTTGCGCTGGTTAGTGTATAATGCAGGTCTAAGCACTTCTTGCAAGGCTGGTCTGGATATCGCAAATTCTATCAGTGATTGCTTATCTGGAAACGTCTTTATTTCTCCCTCATATAAGAAGCTTAGTTTGGCAGGATACAGAATTCTGGGTTGGCCTTTGTTTTGTTTTAGGAGACTGATGATGTCTCCCCATTCCCTTCTGGCTTGTAAGGTTTCAGCTGAGAAATCTGCAGTTAATCTGATCGGTTTCCCTTTATAGGTTACCTGCTGTTTTCGTCTTACAGCTCTGAGGAGTGCCTCTTTTGTGTTTACTTTGGTCAGTCTAATAATTATGTGGCATGGTGAATGCCTTTTCACGTTGAGTCTCCCAGGAGTCCTGTGTGCTTCTTGTACTTGGATATTGAGATTTCTGGCTAAGCCATGGAAATTTTCCTCTATTATTCCTTCAAATAGATTTTCCAGCCCATGCAAATTTTCTTCCTCTTCCTCAGGGATGCCTATGATCCTTATGTTTGGCCTCTTTACATAATCCCACATTTCTTGTATGCTTTTTTCCTGCCTCTTGTTTTTGTGTTCTTTCTCTTCGACTGTTTTATTTAGCACATAGGAGTTGTCTTCTAGCTCTGAAATTCTTTCCTCTGCATGGTCCAGCCTATTCTTAAGGCTTTCCGCTGTGTTTTGTAGATCCTTGAATGCTTCTTTCATTTCTAGGATTTCTATTTGATTTTTCTGTAATATTTCTATTTCTTTGGAGAATTTTTCATTCATTTCTTGCATTTTTCTTGTGGTTTCTTTGTGCTGGGATTCAATTTTCTCTTGAATTTCATTCAGCTTTCTTATAATCCATAAACGAAATTCCTCTTCTGTCATTCTACAAAAAAGGACACTATATAGTGGCGAAGGGAAAAATCTTACAAGAGGATTTAACAATCCTAAACATTTATGCACCCAACACAGGAGCACCCAGGTACATAAAGCAAATACTGTTAGATCTAGACAACATAATAAACAGCAATACCATAATAGCAGGGGATTTCAACACCCCACTGACAGAACTGGACAGATCCTCCAAACAAAAATTAAATAGAGAAACAAAAGACCTAAACAGGACTCTAGAACATTTGGGCCTAACAGATATCTACAGAACACTCAACCCAAATAACACTGAATATACATTCTTCTCATCAGCTCATGGAACTTTCTCTAAAATTGACCACATCCTAGGCCACAAAACAGATCTAAACAAATTCAAAAAAGATAGAAATCATACCATGTATCTTTTCAGACCACAGCGGAATAAAATTAGAAATTAATTCCAACAGAAACTCAGATCTTCATCCAAAAACTTGGAAACTAAACAATCTGTTGCTGAAAGACTATTGGGTCAAGGAGGAGATTCAAATGGAAATCAAAAGATTCTTTGAACTAAACGACAATGGGGACACAAGTTATAAAAATCTGTGGGATACAGCAAAAGCAGTCCTGAGAGGAAAACTTATCGCCTTAAATGCCCACATCCAAAAGACAGAAAGGCCACAAATCAGTAAACTAATGAATCATCTTAAGGAAATGGAAAAGGAAGAGCAAAGCAATCCTAAAGCCAGCAGAAGAAAAGAAATAACCAAGATCAGAGCAGAATTAAATGAAATCGAGAACAAAAGAACAATACAGAAGATTAATAAAATGAAAAGTTGGTTCTTTGAAAAGATAAACAAAATAGACAGGCCACTTGCCAGGTTGACCAGAAGCAGAAAGGAAAGGACTCCAATAAGCTCAATTAGAAATGAGAAAGGAGAAGTCACAACTGATACCATGGAAATACAAAACATCATCTTCGAATACTACAAAAACCTCTATGCCCACAAACACAAAAACGTGGAGGAAATGGACAAATTCTTAGAAACATACTACCTCCCTAGGCTCAATGAGGAAGAAACCAGAATTTCTAAACAGACCAATATCAAACACTGAAATCGAAGCAGTAATAAAAAATCTTCTCACCAAAAAAAGTCCTGGACCAGATGGGTTCACACCTGAATTCTACCAAGCCTACAAAGAAGAACTGGTGCCTATACTGCAGAAATTATTTGAAAATATCCAGAAGGATGGAGTCCTCCCAAACTCATTCTACAAAGCCAATATCACCTTGATACCAAAGCCAGGAAAGGACACAACAAAAAAAGAAAACTACAGACCAATATCCCTTATGAATATAGATGCAAAAATTCTCAATAAAATCCTTGCAAACCGAATTCAAATGTACATCAAAAAAATAATCCATCACGATCAGGTGGGCTTTATTCCCGAGATGCAGGGATGGTTCAACATACACAAATCTATAAATGTAATTCACCATATAAATAAAAGCAAGAACAAAGATTATATGATTCTTTCCATAGTTGCAGAAAAGGCTTTTGACAAAATCCAGCATCCTTTTATGATAAGAACTCTTAACAATATAGGCATAGATGGCTCATACCTTGAAACTATTAAAGCCATATACGATAAACCCACAGCCAATATCATACTGAATGGGGACAAATTGAAAGCATTCCCCCTTAAAACTGGCACCAGACAAGGGTGCCCACTATCTCCACTTCTTTTCAACATAGTGCTGGAAGTCCTGGCCACAGCAATTAGACAAGACAGAGGAATCAGGGGTGTCCAGATAGGGGCAGAAGAGGTCAAACTTTCACTATTCACAGATGATATGATATTATACATAGAAAACCCCAAAGATTCAACCAAGAGATTACTGGAATTGATAAATGAATTCAACAAAGTCTCAGGATACAAAATTAATACACACAAATCCATAGCCTTCATATATGCTAATAACAATCAAGCCGAGAAACAAATTAAAGATGCAATACCCTTCACAATAGCACCAAAGAAAATTAAATATTTAGGAACATATCTAACTAAGGAGGTCAAAGACCTATATAGAGAGAATTACGAAACACTGAGAAAAGAAATAGCAGAGGAGGTAAATAGATGGAAAACCCTACCATGCTCTTGGATAGGCAGAGTCAACATAGTAAAAATGGCTTTGCTACCTAAAGTGATTTACAGAATCAACACAGTCCCTATCAAAATACCAACATCATTTTTTGCCAATCTAGAAAAAATAATTCTACACTTCGTGTGGAACCAGAGAAGACCCCGTCTAGCCAAAGCAATCTTAAGCAAAAAGAACAAATTGGGAGGCATCTATCTACCAGACTTCAAACTATACTACAAGGCTATAGTAACCAAAACTGCATGGTATTGGCACAAGAACAGAGACGTAGACCAATGGAACAGGACTGAGAACCCAAATATAGAACCAACCTCATACAGTCACCTGATCTTTGACAAATTCCAAAAAAACATACACTGGGGAAAAAATTCCCTATTCAACAAATGGTGCTGGGAAAACTGGATGGCCATATGTAGAAGACTGAAACTGGACCCACACCTCTCACCTCTCACAAAAATCAACTCACAGTAGATAACAGATCTAAACCTAAGACATGAAACCATAAGAATTCTTGAAGAAAACGTTGAAAAAACTCTTATGGACATTGGCCCAGGCAAAGAATTTATGAAGAAGACCCCCAAAGCAATCACAGCAGCAACCAAAATAAATACATGGGACCTGATCAAATTAAAAAGCTTCTGCACAGCCAAGGAAACTATCACTAGAGTGAACAGACAACCTACAGAATGGGAGAAAATATTTGCATGCTACACCTCTGATAAAGGGCTGATAACCAGAATCTATACAGAACTTAGGAAAATCAACAAGAAAAAATCAAACAACCCTATTAAAAAATGGGCAAAGGACATGAACAGAAACTTTTCCAAAGAAGACAGAATAATGGCCAGCAAACATAAAAAAGTGCTCAACTTCTCTAATCATCAGGGAAATGCAAATCAAAACCACAATGAGATATCACTTAACTCCAGTGAGATTGGCTCACATTAAAAAATCCCCAAACAACAAATGTTGGTGGGGATGTGGACAGACAGGAACACTCATACACTGCTGGTGGGACTGCAAATTAGTACAACCTCTATGGAAAGTAATATGGAGATACCTCAAAGAATTAAAAGTAGAATTACCATTTGACCCAGCAATCCCACTACTGGGTATTTACCCAAAGGAAAAAAAGACATTTTATAATAAAGACATCTGCTCACGAATGTTTATAGCAGCACAATTCACAATCGCAAAGTTATGGAAACAACCCAGGTGCCCGTCAATACACGAGTGGATTAATAAAATGTGGTATATGTATACCACGGAGTATTACTCAGCAATAAGGAACAATAGTGAATCAACACATCTGGTATTATCCTGGTTGGAGCTAGAACCCATTCTTCGAAGTGAAGTATCACAGGAATGGAAAAACAAGCACCACTGGTACTCACCATCAAATTGGTACTAACTGATCAACACTTACATCACTCAGGGCAATAATATTCATCAGGGGGTGGGGGGTGGAGGGGATGGGAAAAACTCTCACTGAATGGATGTGGGGAGCACAGTTTGGGAGATGACCACAATTGTAGCTCTGACACGGGCAGTGCATGGGCAATATATATAACCAAAGTGTTGTACCCCATAATATTCTCAAATAAAAAAATAAATTAAAAAAAAAAAGTACAATCGGTCAATGGAAACAGGCACTCTGTCCTAATTGTTGTTAAACTCTTGTGTCCTGGTTGGTGCTCCATGGAGACAGCTGACTCAGCACCAGTCAGTAGGCTAACAATGTCCCAAGATAGAGAGATCACTGTGATCACTCAAAGAAGGAATGTTCTCAGGTTTTCATGTGAGGGTTGCAAGGCCTCAGCATGTCGAAAGTCATCCTGAATGGCCCTCGTGAGCACCATTATTTCACCTAGAAATGCTCCTACATAATGTAGCTAAAGAAACTGCTGAACTATTTTCTTGAATACCTGTACTATTTTTACATTCCCATCAGCAATGTATTAGAGATCCAGTTCTCTGCATTCTCACCAGCATTAGGTATTATCACTAATTTTATTTTTATTTTAGCTTTTCTAACGTGTGTATAGCAATATATCATCGTGTTTTTAATTTGCACTTTCCCAGTGGCTTGTGAAGTTGAACATCTTCTCATGTGCTTATCAGCCATCTCTGTATGTTGGTGAAATGACTCCATGCCTTTTTCACTTCTTCTAATTGGACTGTTTTTGTTTTTTACTGTTGAGTTTTGAGTTCTTTACATATTCTAGATATAATTCTGTTGTCATATACATGGATTGCAAGTATTTTTTCACCAGTAGGTAGCTTTTCATCCTTTTCATGGGATCTACTATACAGCAAAAGGTTTTCCTTTTGGCGAAGTCCAATTTATCAATTTTTTTTCCTTTATGGATCATGTTTTGGTCTTAAGTCTAAGAAGGCTATGTATCAGAGATTTTCTGTGTTGTCTTCTAGAAGTGGCATAGTTATGTTTGCATTTAAGTCTATTACCCATTTTGAGCTACTTTTTGTATAAGGTGTGAGTTTATGTGGAGTTCACTTTTTTCCTTATGGATGCCCTGTTGCTCCGGCATCATTTGTTGCAAGGTCTAGACTGTGTCCACTGACTAGCTTCTACACGTTTGCCACAAATCAGCTGGCTGTATTTGTGTGGAACTATTTCTGGGTTCTCTATTTTGTTCCATTGATTGAGTGTCTTCCTCTACTAATGCCACACATAAAAAATATTGAGGGAAGAAGGTGGAAAAATGCACGTATTTCCTCCAAAAATAAGGGAGGGGATTGTTTAAAAGGTTTATTTTTGCCACCTGTAATATTTTTATGGCATGCTACATTATTTTGTATTTGCTTATCTTTATCTGCAACATATTTCAAGAGGTGTCTAGGATACATAGCTTGGTGCAGGAGAGATACATCTTAAATTTTACTAAGTATTTCCAATTTGCTTTTCAACAGCAATGACATTTATCAACTTTCTCAATCAATGACGTTTTTCATCTATTTTACATTTCCCTGTATGTTAGTGAGGTGGAGTATCTTTTGTTAGGTTTGAAAATGTAAATAATCTTCTATGTGTATTTTGACTTGTATTTAATGAAAGCATGGACTATCAGTCCTAATAGCTGATTCATGGGGTATGTTGGTTTTTCTATGTAGGTAATAGTATTTATAATGATAACGGATTTTTTCCCTCTTCCTACCCACATTTTATGCCCATTATTTATTTTCCTTTTTTTTTCTATGCTTACACCTCATTTTGAGGAAGAATAGAAGCAACAATAGAGGGCCTTCTTTTCCTAAATTTTAAAGAGAATTTAAAATGGTAACTTACATTACTAGATGTTTTAAGATAAGCCATCCTTTCCTTTCCTTTCCTTCCACTGAAAAACTATGCATTTCTGGGCTCATTTTGTTAACGTGCATGCATGTAGACTATTTGCATGTATATTTATAAATTAGATTTTTCAGGGTGGCAGTCTGCCCTCAGTTCTTGGAGTGCTCTTGGCCAAAGAATGACCAGACGCACCAAAGTGTCAAGTCCAAACTATTATCTTGGAAAAATCACCAGCAAGGCCAACATGACGGAGCAACCCCAGGCAGGAAGCAGTTTCACAGGAGCAGCTCTTTATTGTAGAACAAAATGGGTCTGTCTCCGCAAGTGGAGAGAGACTTAGTGACTCACTCACTCACTCACCCACTCAGTCACCACTCTCTTACTGACATCTTGGATTGTTTCCTTTTATTAGCCCAGTCCTGGGGAGAGACTCACCGGAGGTGTGGGATGTTATCAAATAATCAACAGGTGTCCTCAAAATTCCATCTGCATATATATGTGTGTGTATATATATATATACCCGAGCTCCCTCTCTGAAAGCCCACCTGGGAGGAGGATGAACCGTAAAGCAGATTCAAGCTAATAGCATATTAATTACCCTTAAGTTACTTTAGGTCACTTTCTAAATCCTGTTATGCCTAAACTGGGGAATTCCTAGATTGATAAAGCATGCCCTCCTTCCCCAGGTGTAGCAGTTGCTCAGGATAGGATAAAGGGTGGGGCAGCACCTAAATGGAGCACCCGCCCTTATCCTCCTTCCCAGGTGGAGCAGTTGCTCTAAACAGCACCAAAGCAGGAAACACTCATCCCGAGAAGAGCCGAAGATCCTATCCACCTACCTAACAGACTAACCTGTAACTCTTTTTTTGTGATGTCCTTATTTGGTTTTGGTATCAAGCTTATGCTGATATCAGAAAATGAGTTGAGGTAATTTCATCTTTTTTCTATTCTCTGAAAACACTGGGTGAAAATCCAGGTTATCTATTCCTTAAAGACCAGTAAAACCATCTGGGTCATGGTTTTGTTTGTTTGTTGTTTTTGTTTGTTTTTGCTTCTTGCCAACAGATTTTTTACATCTGATTTAATTAAATGATTAGAAATCTCTTCATTTTCTATTTCTTCTTGAGTCATGTTTTGTAAGTTGTATTTTCCTAGATATTGTCCATGTCTTGTGTCTTTCTTCAACTTTCATCTTTCCTTGTTTTATTTCTATTTATTCATACCCCCATTTTATTATATATTTTCTTATTTCTCTTTTGTTTGGGCTTCCTTTATTCTTTCCTAACTTTATGTACCAGATATTTTGCTTATTGATTTAAAAACTGTATTCTTTCCTAATATGTATTTAAAGCTATAATTTATTTCTATCAACTGCTTTAGTTTCATCTACAAAATTGTGATACAAATTTCCTTTCATCAGTGGTTGACTCTAAAAATTTATTATTTCTATAATGTTTTCTTCTTTGAACCATGCTTTATTTAGAATTGGCTTTGTAAATTTCTGAACATATTGGGAGATGTGGTTCCATTTCTGTAGTTGATATCCATTTTCAATTATGTTAAGGAAATGCCTGTGTAAATTCAGTTCTTCAGTATTTGTTGAGATTTGCTGGGCTTTGTGGCCTAAGACATAGTCAATTTCATAAATCATTTATGAATTCTTGAAAAAGAAGTGTGTTCCCTGAAAATTGGGTACAGGTTTTTATAAATGTTCTTAAGACCAAATTTTCTATGTTCTTAGTAATGTTTTGGTTCTTTAATCTAGCAATCATGAAGAGATGTATGTAAAAATCTTGAACACTGATTGTACCACGGCCATATGAAAATTATCATTCCTTTTGAAATGAGGCATTTCTGGTAGTTGTACAGCAGAATAATTTCAAGGGTTCATTTTTTTTTTTAGTTCCTTTTCCCCTTAGTTTTATTCTTTATATTTCTGGTTTGCTACAATATAATGTTCCAAGGTCATGACACAGTGCATAGGTCCCTACAAACCAAGGTGTGGGGGCAACTGTTTTTTTCTTCACTAGATGTCATATATTTATTTCTAAATATACATCTTTGCCTTTTCCTTTCTGTATTTTGTTTGCTGGCTTTCAAGGTCAGTCATATGTAGACTCACATTTGCTGAGCAGGGACTTCTGGCTGTAAATTTTTATCTAGAATTGCAAGATAGCCAAATATATAGGACTCCCTCCAGGCCCTCCCCATAACAAAAAGTAACACTGGAGAGAAGGAAATCTAATACCAGTATGCACTTGCTTGTGTTGCCTCAGGCCAGATAATTCTGTGAGGAAGAACAGTTAGATGAGAGCACAGAGTCTTCTTGCATTTTGGTAAGAGCAGAAATAATAAGCATTTATCTGCCACACGTTGAGTGCTGGATTAGTTCCTAATAAAGGACCTACCAACAATCCAATAGTCCATTCAACAATGCCATTCAACAACAACAACACAAATATTGAGTACCTACTGTTCCAGATGCTGAGAATAAGCAGTGGGAAAAACAGCCCAAGTTCCTGCCTTCATGAGGCTTACAGACAAATAAGAAAATATATGGTATAAATATTTCAGTAAACAGTATTGGTATAAGTATAATATATGATCTAAGCATAGTAATTGATATTGTAGAAGTATATGTCAGAGTGATAAATACCAAGGAGAAAAATAAAGCAAGGAATAGGTATGGAAGTATTTTTCAGGGGACATTTGCAAATATAAAGTGGCCTGTGGAAGTCTTATGAAATGGGGATTTTGAGTGGCAAACTGGAGGAAGGGGGTGCTGCCCACTGTCTTCAGCTGTTGGAGGGGTGAGCGTTCCAGGCAAAAGGAGTAACTTGCATCTGGAACACCCCGGGCTCACTGGAGAGCCAAACGGAAAATAAGCAGGGAAGAGCTCTGGCATGCCCTGTAGAATAGAAGCCCCCCTTGGGTTTTTTTTTTTTACACACTCCATAGCAGCAGTTGGGACACAGATCCTGATAATGTTATTGCTACAATAACAATTACAGTTCGTTGGTTACTTACTTTGTGCCAGACTCTTTTTGCAAACTATCTCCCATTTTTTAAATATATAAGCAACTTGACTTATTAGCTCCTTTTAAAAATGTTTTTTTAAAAATCTTTGCTCAAGGTCACAGATAAGAAATACATCTAAGGGTGGAAACCAAGTTGACTCTGATTTCTCTAGTCTTTCCACTGCTTTACATTGCCTTCTGTAAGTGAATGAGGTTATGATAAGGAATTTTAAAGTAGATGAGTTACATATCTACTTACTTATCTGCTTCCTCCAGTAGCCAACTACCACTTGGTTAAATCAGTTAAACATCTTGGGCAAAGACTATTATGTCTATAGTTATTTACACTTGGGAAGTGTGTCATAATGCTATCCACTTCAAACATGCCTTGGAAGTCATTCCTGAATATGTGTTATTAATATTTCTGGTGCATTAAAGGCTGAATTCTCCCGGGTTGTGTAGGTGATGTGGTGGTCTGAAGCCAGCTGCACTGACTCCCAAGGGCCAATTATGCACAGCTCTTCACATCACACTGGTACCTTGCAATGGCCATGCTAGGAGTGGTTACAAGCATGGGAAGCTAAAAAATGATGTCTACTGTTGTGTCAAGGGACAAGAAAAACTGGTTTTGTCGACAACTAGTCAGTTTCTGCCACAACAATGAAAATATGCTCTGTTTTGCTGCATGTGTCTTTGTAATACTCACTAACTCATGTATGATTGTGAGAATGAATTCTCACACAGTACTGACGTTGTGTTAGTTCATATGTGGTTTTTTCCAGGCAAAGAAAACAAGAATAGTGGAAGAAGTAGTATAGTCTCTATTAGGGAAGAGCCTTCAGTCCAGTTGCTGCCAGATAGCACCCTGTCACTCCATTATACAATTAAAAATGTGTGCCTGCACCCTGGACTCCTGTGTGAGAGGCGCACAACAATCCTGCACAGCTCAGTCTCAGGTGCCTCTTCTTGCAGCCATAACCACCTGCCTGCCTGGGATGTCCACATCGTCACCTGAGACATTAATTACTGTCATTCTTAGTGCTCTGGTTACAAAGTTCCATAGGTTTTGAGTAGACTGCTTCAAACCTATGTTTTCCATACTCTTTTACTCTTAGTGTGTTGTCTTGTAGATTGATAGACGCATATATACATGACACAGCTGATCTATTTGTATTTAGATTTTTTTTAAAAAAGTCATAATACCCACTAAATTTTCAGATAATAAAATAATCAATTTACAGACTATTTAAAATCAAAACATGGAGAATTATTTAACAAAAAATACATTAAAAATCGATATTTGGTACATTTATGGATTTGAAATTTAACAACCATGGTGTTTGATTTTTCCAAATCCTAAGGGAAAATAAGAAAATTAATTTAAGAGCAATCCTTGGCACTCCTCTTTGATAGCCTGTGAGAGATTACTCAATGAATCATGAGCTGTCAAAGCAGATTCCTTAAAAGTTAATTGAAAATTTCACCAGGAGACCCTTCTTAAGAGTTAAAAACTAGAGGACTGCTGTGTTATTAGATTATCTTCAACTGTCAACTGCTTGCTAACCAGCACATGACACTCCGAAATGTTGGTTTACATCTTTATGTTTTTTGTGGCTCTGATGATTCCCTGGGTACCTAATAACAAGCCAGGAAAGTCACAGAAGTCAAAGTGTCATGAGCATCAAAGTCAATAAAGCAAACCCAGTACAGTTTTCTAAACAGATTTGCAGACAGAAGACATTTCTTATTTATTAACGAGCTCTTTCAGTCAATCCATTTGTGGCAGTGATCATGGCTTTTATCAAATAAACATACTCCAGAGCAATTTATCATTATTTCAGAACTGCTGTTGTCTATTTGTGTTTAGGTCATTGGAAAGGGAACATTTTACATGTAGCCAGTTGATACTTATAACATTACTTTTACAGATACTTATGAAGAGTCCTGTAAAAACATGATTCTAAAATACATAGTTTTTGTCACATGCAAATAAATTAAAATTAAATTCCCCAAAACTGTTTCTGTCTCTTTCTTCTTCCCTATTATGTAAAAGCACATATATATCAAATGCCTGGCTTTAGGGAATCACTGTGTTTTATTTTGTTTATTCTTGAGCCTTTATGGAACATTTTTGATTCTGTTATTTGTTTCTTTTGTCTTGGACAAGTCACAGCACCTCTCAAGTTTGTTTTCTTTATCTGCAAAACAGGGATGGTCACGCTGGTGCACTGGTGGTTGTGAGAATAAAGATTTGCAAAGTGTCAAAAGAAACAGAAATGGAAATAGCATTTTCACAATATTGCCATTTGTTCCTTCAAAGGGATGGGGTACCTATATCTAAAGATACAGCAGACCCTTAGTATATTATCTTTTCAGTTATGGCATATGATCAACCACATTTTGTGCAGGCATAGTTACTTAAACTTGCTTGGGACCTATGTCATAAATATCTTAAGACCGTAACACCATAACACTTATCTGAATTTACATTTGTGAGCCAGATTCTAGAATTTTTAGTGCTTTAACATTAATTTTCTGGCAATAGTAAAATTTTAACCTGGTGGTAAATATAAGTGTTTGTACAATTCCATTGCAGGTGCTTTAAGTGGTGTTTATAAGAAATAGCATCTTGAAAGAAAGTGAATATTGTCAATTTCAGTACAGGAAATTCAGTTTGTTAATCACTATAGAAATAAAACAAAGACCACAGAACCACTATTCTATTCATGATTTTTAGTTGCCAAAAGAAAAATCTCTGTGCCATCTCTCAGCCTTTATACTTAACCATAGTTAGGTCTTGGAAGTGAATGTCATTGATCATGAGAAAAAGGGTTCAACAATAAATTGGTGAAAAATGACCACTGTATTATATAAACAATTGATAGCATATATACATTCTATTACATGAAATTAACAGAGTCATGATAGGTCAACATGATACGCAAAAATACTTATATTAGGGTGTTGTGAAAAACTTGGAATGACTTTCTGCCAAAATTTAAAGTTTAGTTAGCATTATTCAATTAGACAGAAGGAGTTTAACACCAAGGTAAAATACATAGGCCTCTGGTATGGATTAAAGAAATAGGAAAAGCTGGATTGTTGGTAATTATGTTGAGCAAGACTACATATCTATATCCAATTCTATCATCTGTTTTATTACCGTGAAATCTTGAGTGAGACATTGACTCTCTGTTTCCCCCCAATCTGTAAAAACGGCTTTGTATTTGTATATCAAACACAGAGAATTGAATGAGTTTATGATTTGTGCAATGGGTAATGAAAAATCAAGTATACTTTGTAGTTCTATACTGGTTGTAATAATAGGTTTGTTGACTTTCACATTGCATTTCTTTCAGGTTGCTTTCAGCTATGTAATGTTTTTCGACCCCATGAAATGGAAATTGACCAGTGCCTGCTGGAGTCCCTTCCCCTGGGCCAAAGGCAGCGTCTGGTGAAACGCATGCGCTGTGAGCAAATCAAAGCCTACTATGAACGTGAGAAGGCTTTTCAGAAGCAAGAAGGATTCTTGAAAAGGCTGAAGCATGGGAAGAATCAGAAAGTTCACTTTCACCTTGCTGACATGATACAGGATGCAATTATCCACCACAATGACAAAGAAGGTACGTGACAAAATAGAAAAATGAAGTTTTCTGGTGTGATTTCTCATGTTTTGTTTTTGTTTCTTTGCTATGTTTTGATGGGGATATGGGAGATAAAATTCCCTTTAAATATTAGAGGCTGCTTTCTTTTAACTGTCTGAAATATTCAAGGAAAAGAAATGTTCTTTCCAAAGAACATAATTAAAAGTCCCATGTCTCCTAGTAAAAATGAAAAATATATAAAATTTTGGTGAAATTATTGTATTTGTTTTTCTAAGAATACCCATATGAAAAGCAAGTGATTTCCTTTCAAATTGTCCATTCAAATGGTTAATGAAATTTTTTATCAATGAATTTTTTTTGATGATGAGTCTGGACTGCAAAATGCATTAATTATTAGCTCATACACAGGTAGATACGGAAGTAAACTCACTTCCCCCAAAATTCCCAGAATGTGAGTCAATTTTTTTATCCCTTAAAGTTTGCTGGCTTATGGTATCACATTTTTCTAAGAATACCAAATCCAAATCTTAATTGTCTTCACAAGACTATTAAGTTTTTTACCTTTCATGTATTTTTGTGTGTGAATTTTTCTTTTTTTGTTTTTGTAATCCTCTTTCCCTAGTTCTGGTGTGAGAGAAACATTCCATCTCTGGGTGTACATGGAGAAGACTTCAAAGAAATAGATATAAATCAATTTACCTTGATTGGCCCTAAATCCAGTGGTTGAATTAATCTAAAATAGCATTCTCCACAATATGTTAACCACAATTTGAAATCTAAAACACTCTGAAACCATTTATTTTGTAACTTATTTAGTGATAAAACCTTCCCTGACTTATTTATATTTTTTAACCTGTTCAATTTGGAAAAATAATTAATTTAGTGGCATATGTGTTTCCAAGGCTTTCAAATAGGGATTGTGGATCTGTATCTAAGAAAGCTGGCAGCACATGATATACAATAATAGTTATGCATAATGAGGAGACTCGAGGTTTTGCGTGGGCTTGCTAGTTAAACTAGAATACTCTGAGAAGTTCTGATTTTTTTTTTCTTAAATGGCAATGACAGCAGAGAATCTATGAGCTGGAATGTACCTAAGAGATCAACTGGTCCAAACCTCTTATTTCACCCATGAAGGAACTGAATCTCCGCCACCGTATCACAATCTCCAGAAGGCTGTCTGTAGCGCTCTTACCTCCCATTTTATTATTCTCTTCTCACTGGAGGCTGTTCATTTACTGGCCATCTCCTCTGTGACTCTGTATGCACACCAAGGGCAGGGACAATGACCATTGGGTTCACTGCTCCTTCCTGCCCATCTCATACCTTCCAGCAGTGTCAAATGAATGACAGTAAAGCCACCTGTCCTAGCTCACCAAACAGTAGTTGTCACAGCAAACATGAATTGGAAAGCAAGTCTTTAAACTTAAATTCTGCATTGATTTAATGAATGCACAAAAATTTATTGGGAAAGTTATAAAGTTTCTTAGGCAAAATATCTGCAGTACAAAATCATGTCTAAGTTAGGGTTAAAAGGAAATTCAGAGTAGTAAAGTAATAAACCCAGAGAGCAAGAGGCAACTATTATATAAATTATAATGTTTCCCCCAAAACATTATAATGTCCTAAGAAAGGCATTTATGTGCTACAGATGATTTCTAGTGAAGCTTAGTCAGGGGTGTTTATCTGTAGGGTGGATTAAAGGGTGAAGCTGAGAGCTGGAAGCAAACACATCATCTCGGAACCTACCGATGAAATTTCAGTGTGAGAAGAGAGAGTAGGGCTGGAATAGTTGCAGCGGGAGTAGGAACAAAAGAATAAACCTGAGAGTCATCTTTCATGGAAAAAGTGCATTATTTCGTCAAATATTGACTGAGGCTTTATTATGTAAAAGACAAATGTGGATAAAGCAGACAAAGTCTGTACCTCTCCGATGCCCAGCTGTCTGCTTGGGTGACCATGAGTAAGGAGAAGAATGTGTGGTCTGAGAGAGGATGGTAAATGCTGAGGCAGTGGGGAGTTAACCACACAGATATCTGGGGGTGAGCACTTCAGCTGGGTACCACTGCCTGAGGGGAGGACCATGCCACCTGCTGGAGGGACAGCAAGACAACCCACGTGGGGGGCCGAGTGTGTACAAGGGACAAGGAGGAGCCAGGGCACGTGGCATCTGGGTGATCATGCGCAGGGCTCTACCTGTCCTGTGTGGGGAGCTCCGACACCAGGGGAGGGTTTTGAGCAGAAGAAAGACCTGGTACCACTTCTGCCTTAATAGCCCGGCTGCTGTGTTTGGATTGACAAAAGGATTTCAAGGGCAAAAGCAGGGACCCTGGTTAGGAGGCTTTAGCGGCAAGCTAGGCGAAAGATGGTGGCAGCTTGGACCAAAATGGAACAAGGGTGTGGTGAGAAATAGTCAATTTTTGAATACAATTTTAGGATAGAGCTGACAGGAAATGCTGATTAACTGGCTGTAGGGAGTGTAACAATTTTCTATTGCTGACAGAACAGATTATCACAAATTTAGTAGTTGCAAACACCATAAGTGTATTATTTTATAGTTCTGTAGGTCAGAAATCAGGGTCTCATCGGAGCTGCTCTTGATGTTTCCGGCTTCTAGCAGCCACCTGTATTCCTTGGACCATAGTCCCCCGCCTCTGTTTTCTAAGTCAGCCATATGGGTCCGGGGGGGACGATGCTTGTTCTCAGGCTTCACATTTTGCCTGTTTCTATTTTCATCCCTGCATGTCTCTGATGGAAACTTCTGCCTTCCTCTTCCACTTTTAGGGGCCCGTGTGATTACACTGGGCTCACCAGAGTAACCTCCCTAATCTAAGGTCAGCTCATTAGTAACCATAATTCCCTTTCCCCAGATAATGTAACATATTTACAGGCATAACACCAAATTGCAACATTCTGGGGGCCAAAATCCTACCTACCATGGGGAGTGAGCGATTCGAAGATAACATCAATTTTTTTTTTGGCCTGAACAACTAGAAGAATGAAGTGCCATTAGGAACATTAGAAATGAATGGCTCTAGGAGCTAAGAATAAGAGAGGGGGTGTCATGCTGGCTGGATATGTACATTTGAAACTCATGAGCATATAGATGGTATCAAAAGCCCAAAGAGTGGATAAAATGACTTAGGAAATAAAATTAGATAAAACTATATGAAGTCCAAGGACTGAGTCCTGAGGAATTTCAATATTAAGAATTCAGGGAAATGAGGTAGAACCACAGGGGCAACCAGGAAAGGAAGAGAGGGAGGCTGCTTCCTGGGGAGCTAAGTGGTAAGAAGTTTTCAAGGAAGAGAAATCGATCTACTGTGCCAAATGCTGCTGCTCTGTCAAGCAGAGTAAAGGCTGGGAATTGACCACGGCATTGAGAAGTATGGAGCTCAGTGGTTTTGGTGAGTTGTTGGGAGCAATAACTTCATGGCTTGGGTTCCAAAGGGGGTGGGAAAATAGAAATGGACACAGAACACATAAAAATCTTTTTGAAGGAGATTTCTATAAAAAAGAAATACATGGGAAGATCGCTGCAGAGGGAAGATAAATTAGGAGTTTTTTTAATAATGGGGGAAACAAGAGCGAGTGTGTATTCTGACAAAAATAATTTATTTGAGAGAGAAAAACTGGTGACGCTGGGGTAAGGGAGGAAACTTGACGCAGCACGCCCTTGAGCACGCACACCAGGATGGGATCTGTGCCGCTAGGGCGATCTCTGGCAGTTGTTCTCGACCCTGGCTACAGGGTAGGATCATCTGGGGGGATTTTATATTTAATTCCAACGTCTAGGACCTACCCACAAAGATGCCTATTTGAGTGGGGCCAGGCAGTTTTCAAAGATGCCTTGGAGATCGTGTGCTCGGAGGGAGCTGAGAACCTCCAGTCTAGGGAATGGTAGATGTGATGGGAGATGTGCTTCTCTTACCGGTTCCAAAATTAACTGAACCACAGCTGTCGGCTAAGAGTGAGGATGCAGAAGAGGAACTGCAAGTAAAGAAAAGAGGGGAATGTGCAAGAATGAGAGAATAAATGGACCAAAAAATATACATTATAAAAATAAAAGAACTTATAAAAATAGATATAAAAATAGGTACAAAAATAAGAACTAAAAAGAAGGATCAAATATGATTCAAATGTTTCAGAAACGATTTGGCATAGCCTCTGCACTCCATTCTCTGTATTCTTAACTATTTGACATCCTATCATAAAATTTTCCCATACTTTTTAAAGTATAGAAGTTTTCCTTCACAGAAATTATTCTACATGTATACACAGATACCATTTGCTAGAAAATAACATAATCTTATCTATAGTCACTCAATATTTCTTGCCTAATTAGATTTTTTTGGTAACCACAAGTGCCACTTGTTAGCACATATTTTAAGTGTCCCAAATGAACGAGCACAGTATGTATAGCAGATTATTTATATATGAATGTTGGTATAAGGACATTAAAATCTAAGTAAGCGGTCAGATTTGATTTTTCAATTCTAAAGGAGCAAAGAGTAATTTTTTATTTGAATAATCCACGATTAACTTTGAGTTGGGTTTTTATGAGAAACTGCTTTTTGTGTGTTTGTTTGGTGAATGGCAATGGAGAAACAGGACTGGACAGGAAAGCCCCATGTTTTTCTCAGTGTAATGACCAATTTAAGGCACTCAAAGTGATAGAAACAAGAGGAATCAGAAAAAAAATAAACACCCACACACAAAAACATGCACATATACACAAACACAATGTTTTTTGCATGCTTGCGATGTATGCACGACTATAATAAACCCTTCCTACACACCATCTTGCTTATTCTTTATGAAAGAAATAACACAAAAGAAATTTCTGAAGATATTGGGAGAAAACATCCTCAGAAAGGCAAACTGTATAACTTTATCTCTCTCAGGAAATAGTTCCCATTACTAATGGAAGCAAAGCTGACAGGCAATAAGGAAGGTCAGCATCAGCATCAAATGATGGAGAAGTAGGTGAATGACTCCTAGAGATCAACAAAAGAGTTTGAATTTCTAACAACTAGTAAAACTTCAAATACATTATTACAAAGCGACAATTAAGATATTTGGCTACGGAGAGTGTGTCTGTCAACTTGAGCTGCTGTATCAGGGTATCGTAGGCTAGATGGCTTAAACAACATTTGTTTATCACAGTTCTGGAGTCTGGGAAGTCCGAGATCAAGATGCCTGGCTTGCAGATGGCCACCTTCTTGCTGAGTCCTCCCTCACATGGTGAAGAGGAAGCTCTGGTATCGCTTCCTCTTCTTATGAGGACACTAATCCTATCAAGGGGACTCCACCTCATAATCTTGTCTAACCCTAATTACCTCCCCAAGGCCCCACGACCTAATACCATCGCACGTGGGTTAGGGCTTCCACATAGGATTTTTGGGGAGAAATGTTCAGTCCATAACAGGGTATATTTACTCGCTACTCAGAGCTGACCCAAGTATGGTTTTGTGTGTGTGCGTGTGCGTGTGTGTGTGTGTATAAAACTTCCCTTGAGTCTCTCATCTACCTTGGAAACACCCTCATGATACTTATGTACCTCACTATGTTAGAGAAAAAATATGAATTTCTAGCAATTTAAGAAATTTAATTGTGTTGAAAATGTACTCAGTATCTTTAGAGGCATTATAACCTTTCTAGAACAAGTATTACTTCTCCCAAAAATGTATCTAGGAAAAAGTTTTCATTTAATCATGGTGGTGATATTTTCATTTATCATAAAGCTGCTAAAATAGTCAAATGCATGTTTATGCAATGAAGAAAGTAAAATATATTGCTATAGGAAAAAACTTTCCATTTAAGTTGTTTAAACTTTGCAGATTGTGTATTTGTGTAAATAATTTTATTTCTTAGTTCCAAACACTTTTATTGGCATACTGAGTATATAGAATCAAATACACTGTCTCAAAGGACGATATGTCTATGGTGTTATTTATGCTAAGGCTTGTACCATGTCATTTAAAAGTAATTCAGAATTTTTTTTTACTTTATACATGTTTCATTTTTGTCAGTGTAAATTTAGTATCTTTGATGCTTTATTGCTCTCTCCTGGGAGCTGGTGATATTTTAGTGTGCAATTTGTCATTTTAATATACCGCATCAATCTAAAATGTGCTCAACAAAACTTTTCCCTCCAAAGGGGAAAATTTGGTCTAAATTGTTTTTTGAGGGCTGCTAATTCAACTCTGAGCTACACTACATGAAAGAAAAAGGGAGAGCGAGCGAGAGACAGAGACAGTCAGTTTGTGGGCAAGTTAAAGAGACAGAGAGGAAGCGTGCAGGGAACACTTGAGAGGAATGAAAATTCCTCCATTAGGGTTGCTACCCCCAAATATCGGTCAGTTTTTACTAATTTGCCCACAATATGCTTTTACTAAAAGTAATTGATATGCTGTTATTGTCTGGCACATTGCAGGTATACTCAGCACTGCCTGTGCTTTACATGACTTTACTTAATTCAATCTTCATGATAACAGCATGTGGTACGTAGGACATACACCCCACTTTATGGATGAACAAACTGAGCCTTAGAAGAAGAAATTGCTATCTCACCTGAGTTTAGAGACCATGTTTTTGTCCACAACATCATGCTGTCTCTCAAACTGATTTATGATGGTACAATTAGCTAACCTATTAACCTCACAAGTTAATTTGCCATCGTTGACATTTGAAATTCTCTCTTCATGTTTCCTTTTTTGTAATTTCAGAATATTATGGGGGTACAAACACTTTGGTTATATATATTGCCTATGCACTGCCCAAGTCAGAGCTACAATCATGGACATCCCCCAAACTGTGCGCCCCACACCCATTCAGTGAGAGTTTTCCCATCCCCTCTACCCCCCTCCCACCTGCCCGACCCCTGATGAATATTATTCCCATGTGTGCACATAAGTATTGATCAGTAAGTACTAATTTGATGGTGAGTACCAGTGGTGCTTGTTTTTCCATTCTTGTGATACTTCGCTTTAAAGAATGAACACTAGCTCCAACCAGGATAATACCAGATGTGTTAATTCACCATTGTTTTTTATTGCTGAGTAATACTCCGTGGTATACATATACCACATTTTATTAATCCACTCGTGTATTGATGGGCACCTAGGTTGTTTCCACATCTTTCCAATTGTGAATTGTGCTGCTATAAACATTCGCGAGCAGATATCTTTACTATAGAATGTCTTTTTTTCCATTGGGAAAATACCCAGCAGTGGGATTGCTGCATCACACGATAGCTCTACTTTTAGTTCTTTGAGGTATCTCCATATTACTCTCCATAGAGGTTGTCCTAATTTGCAGTCCCACCACCAGTGTATGAGTGTTCCTATCTATCCTCATCCCCACCAACACTTGTTGTTTGGGGACTTTTTGATATAAGCCAATCTCACTGGAGTTAAGTGCTTTCTCATTGTGGTTTTGATTTGCATTTCCCTGATGAATAGAAAGGTTGAGCAATTTTTTATATGTTTGCTGGCCTTTATTCTGTCTTCTTTTGAAAAGATTCTCTTCATGTCCTTTGCCCACTTTTTAATGGGGTTGTTTGATTTTTTCTTTTTGATTTTCCTAGGTTCTGTATAGATTCTGGTTATCAGCCCTTTATCAGATGTGTAGCATGCAAATATTTTCTCCCATTCTGTAGGTTGTCTGTTCACTCCAGTGATAGTTTACTTGGCGGCTGTGCAGAAGCTTTTTAATTTGATCAGGTCCCATTTATTTATTTTTGTTGCTGCTGTGATTGCTTTGGGGGTCTTCTTCATAAATTCTTTGCCTAGGCCAATGTCCATAAGAGTTTTTCCAATGTTTTCTTCGAGAATTCTTATGGTTTCACGTCTTAGGTGTATGTTTGTTATCCATCGTGAGTTGATTTTTGTGAGAGGTGAGAGGTGTGGATCTAGTTTCAGTCTTCTATATGTGGCCATCCAGTTTTCCCAGCACCACTTACTGAATAGGGATTGTTTTCCCCAGTGTATGTTTTTGTCCACTTTGTCAAAGATCAGATGACCGTATGAGTATGGTTTTATATCTGGATTCTCAGTCCTGTTCCATTGGTCTATGTCTCTGTTCTTGTGCCAGTACCATGCTGTTTGGGTTACTATAGCATTGTAGTGTGGTTTGAAGCCTGGTAGATTGATGCTTCCCAATTTGTTCCTTTTGCTTAAGACTGCTTTGGCTAGATGGGGTCTTCTCTGGTTCCACACGAAGCATAGAATTACTTTTTCTAGAGCTCCAAAAAATGATGTTGGTATCTTGATAGGGACTGCATTGATTCCATAAATAACTTTAGGTAGTACAGACATTTTAACAAGGTTGATTCTGCCTATCCAAGATCATGGTAGGGATTTCCATCTGTTTACATCCTCTGCAATTTCTTTTCTCAGTGTTTCGTGGTTCTCTCTATATAGGTCTCTCACCTCCTTAGATATGTTCCTAAATATTTAATTTTCTTTGGTGCTATTGTGAAAGGTATTGCATCTTTGATTTGTTTCTTGGCTTGACTGTTATTGGCATATATGAAAGCTACTGATTTGTGTGCTGATTTTGTATCCTAAGACTTTGCTGAATTCATTTATCAATTCCAGTCTCTTGGTTGACTCTTTGGTGTTTTCTAGATATAATATCATATCATCTATGAAGAGTGAGAGTTTGATCTCTTCTGCCCCCATTTGGACACCCCTGATTCCTCTCTCTTGTCTGATTGCTCTGGCAAGGACTTCCAGCACTATGTTGAATAGAAGTGGAGATAGTTGACAACCTTGTCTGCTTCCAGTTTTAAGGGGGAATGCTTTCAATTTTTACCCATTCAGTATGATATTGGCTGTGGGTTTATTGTATATGGCTTTAATAATTTTGAGGTATGAACCATCTATGCCTATATTGTTAAGAGTTCTTATGATAAAAGGGTGCTGAACTTTGTCAAAAGCCTTTTCTGCGTCTATTGAGAGGATCAAATAGTCTTTGTCCTTCTTTAATTATGTGGTGAATTGCATTTATAGATTTGCATATATTGAACCATCCCTGCATCTCAGGGATGAAGCCCACCTGATCGTGATGAATTGTTTTTTTTTTTGATGTACATTTGAATTCAGTTTGCTAGGATTTTATTGAGACTTTTTGCATCTATATTCATAAGAGATATTGGTCTGTAGCTTTCTCTTCTTGTCCTGAGGCTGACATTCATTGGATTAGCTTGGGTCACAAGGCAATCTCTGAACCAATCACTGTGACCAGGGAAATGGAATGTTCTGATTGGCCAGGCCTATACCTTGCATCCAATTTTGTATCCATGGTTGATGTCCTTTCCTGGCTTTAGTGTCAAGGTGATATTGGCTTTGTAAATGAGTTTGGTAGGATTCCATCCTTCTTGATGTTATGGAATAATTTCCGCAGTATAGGCACCAGTTCTTTGTAGCTTTGGTAGAATTCAGGTGTGAACCCATCTGGTCCAGGACTTTTTTTGTTGGAAGATTTTTTATTACTGGTTCAATTTCGTGCTTGATATTGGTCTGTTTTGGAATTCTGTTTCTTCCTGGTGAGCCTAGGGATGTGATGTGTTTCTAAGAATTTGTCCATTTCCTCCACGTTTTCATGTTTTGGGGCATAGAGATTTTTGTAGTATTCAAAGATGATATTTTGTATTTCCGTGATATCAGTTGTGACCTCTCCTTTTTCATTTCTAATTGAGCTTATTAGAGTCCTTTCCTTTCTGCTTCTGGTCAACCTGGCAAGTGGCCTGTCTATTTTGTTTATCTTTTCAAAGAACCAACTTTTTGTTTTATTAATCTTATGTATAGTTCTTTTGTTCTCAATTTCATTTAATTCTGCTCTGATCTTGGCTATTTTTTTCTTCTGCTGGGTTTAGGATTGGTTTGCTCTTCCTTTTCCATTTCCTTGAGGTGATTCATTAGTTTACTGATTTGTGAACTTTCTGTGTTTTGGATGTGGGCATTTAAGGCAATAAGTTTTCCTGTCAGGACTGCTTTTGTTGTATCCCACAGATTTTGATAACTTGTGTCCCCACTATAATTTAGTTCCAAGAATCTTTTGATTTCCATCTGAATCTCCTCCTTGATCCAATAGTCTTTCAGGAATAGATTGTTTAATTTCCATGTCTTTGGATAGAGATGTGAGTTTGTGTTGGAATTGCTTTCTAATTTTATTCCGCTGTGGTCCGAAAAGATACATGGTATGATTTCTGTTTTTTTAAATGTGTTGAGATCTGTTTTGTGGCCTTGGATGTGATCAATTTTAGAGAAAGTTCTGTGAGCTGATAAGAAGGACGTATATTCAGTGTTATTTGGATGTAGTGTTCTGTAGATGACTGTTAGGCCCAAATGTTGTAGAGTCCCGTTTAGGTCCATTGTTTCTTTGCTTATTTTCTGTTTGGAGGATCTGTCCAGTTCTGTCAGTGGGGTGTTGAAGTCCCCAGCTATTATGGCATTGCTATCTATTATGTTGTCTAGGTCAAGCAGTATTTGCTTTATGTATCTGGGAGCTTCTGTGTTAGGTGCATAAATATTTAGGATTGTTAAGTCTTCTTGTAAAATTTTTCCCTTCACCACTATATAGTGACCATCTTTGTCTTTCTTTATTTTTATTGCTTTAAAGTTTATAATATCTGATATAAGAATGGCTACCCCAGATTTCTTTTGGTTTCCATTTGCCTGGAAAATTGTATGCTGTCCTTTCACCTTGAGACTGAACGAGTCCTTATGTGTAAGATGTGTTTCCTGGAGACAGCAGATACTTGAGTTGTATTATTTTATCCATTTAGCCAGGCTATGTCTCTTCAATGGGCAATTCAAGCCATTCACATTTATTGAGAGAATTTATATTTGGGGTGGATTTCTGATTATCCTGTTGGGTAGACTTTTGTTTTGTTTTACCTCTTGAACCACTGTGAAATCTGGGTTGTGGAGTTTTAGCTTTTGGGTAGTTTTACACTGGTGGGTGTGTGTTATGCTGGTGAGTGTGCAATGCAGGTCTAAGCACTTCTTGCAGGGCTGGTCTGGTCTTCACAAATTCTATCAGTGATTGCTTGTCTGGAAAAGTCTTTATTTCTCCCTCATATAAGAAGCTTAGTTTTGCAGGATAAAGAATTCTGGGTTGGCCATTATTCTGTTTTAGAAGACTGAGATTGGGTACCCAGTCCCTTCCGGCTTGTAAGGTTTCAGCTGAGAAATCTGAAGTTAGTCTGATCGGTTTTCCTTTGTAGGCTACCTGCTGTTTTTGTCTTACTGCTTAAAGGAGTGCCTCTTTTGTGTTTACTTTGGCCAGCCTAATAATTATGTTGTGTGGTGAATGCCTTTTCACGTTGAATCTCCCAGGAGTCCTGTGTGCTTCTTGTGCTTGGATATCGAGATTTCTCACTAGGCCATGAAAATTTTCCTCTATTATTCCTTCAAATAGATTTTCCAGCCCATGCGAATTTTCTTCCTCTCCCTCAGGGATGCCTATGATCCTTATGTTTGGACTCTTTACATAATCCCACATTTCTTGTATGCTTTGCTCATGCCTCTTGTTTTTGTGTTCTTTCTCGTTGACTGATTTATTTAGCACATAGGAGTTATATTCCAGCTCTGATATTCTTTCCTCTGTGTGATCCAGCCTATTCTTAAGGCTTTCCACTGTGTTTTGTAGATCCTTAAATGCCTCTTTCATTTCTAGAATTTCTATTTGATTTTTCCATAATACTTCTATTTCTTTAGAAAATTTTTCATTCATTTCTTGCATTTTTCTTGTGGTTTCTTTGTGCTGGGATTCAATTTTCTCTTGAATTTCATTGAGCTTTCTTATAATCCATAAAAGAAGTTCCTCTTCTGTTATTCTACCCATTTCATTTGAGTTGGTATCTGTTGCTGAGGAACTAATGATTTCTTTTGGGAGTGACTTTTTGCTCTGATTTTTCATGGTTCCTGAGTTCTTTTGCTGATTTTTTTATCATCTGGCCTCTTGGTCAAGAACTGGGGGTGTTAGGGCTAGTTAATGGCCCTGTCTCCAAGCCCCCAAGGATCATTCCTTGGCAGAGCCAGGGAAAAGAGTACTGGTCTATATTGCCTTAGGTGTATTTTAGCAAGTTTGGTGGACCTCTTGGGTTACCTCTGACCTGTTGTTTTCGCCTCTTCACAGTGGAGTTTAGTGAGTTTGTTCTCCCAGCTTGAGCTCCAAGCTGGTGGATTGTACTTGAGGGTATGAATCCACTGCTCCCTGATAGCTTGAGATGGAAGGCAATATTTATAGCTGTAGGGTTGTTCCCGCTGTCGTTGATTATAGTTTGTGTGGAGTAGCCAGTTACCTAGGTATTCTGTTGTGCCTGTGGCAGGGTCTGGTCCCCCAGTTGGGGTATATGAAAGCCCCAAGCTTTGGGAGGGGCCTTGTAGCTCCCAGGGGTTACTTGGACCCTGCTCCTCCTGAGGTGGGGGGAGAAACAAAATAGCTTGAGGCTGCAGTGCGAGAGCTCGATTAGGTTAATTCTACACACCTCGTAGGTTGCTTACCTGACCGCTGGTGGGGGGTTGCTGCTGCTGTGGAGTTCAGAGCTCTCTGTCTCCAGGCTTGGAGGGCTGCTTCTGGTGGGAGGGGCCAGCTGGTAGGATTGTTGAGGTCTCTAGGCAGGTTTTTTCTTCCCTGTCCACAAGCTCGGGCACTTTCCCCTCTGGACCGCTTCTGGGCTCTCGAGTCTTCCCACAGTTCGTGTGTCTGGTCCTCTGACGTGCATCTCCATATGTCACTGGCTGATAGGGGGATGTCCAATTGTGTACCCCTTTTCCACCACTAGACCCCAAGGCAAGGTGGGGTGAGCATCTCTGTCCCCAGAAGTCTCTGCCAGGGGGATGTTCCCACCGGGGGGAATAGTGGCAGCTGGAGGCACTCTTGGATCGAACAAAATTCCCTAATAAAGTGGGCAGGGTTAGGGGGAGCTGCTCTGGTTCAGCCTGTGGCACTTGAGGCATTCAGTTGCCATGAGAACTGGTACTTATACAACATGAGTTACTATGGCAAGTAACCTTCAAAATGACTGATCTCTGGGGTACAGGAGGTCTGGGATCTGAGGAGCAGGCATTAGGACCAGCACGTAGTGGGCATGTAGGAGGCCAGAGCTGGGGAGGCAGGACCAGATGGACAGGCTGCAAGCTGTTTCCAATACACAAAGTTCCCACAGATACAAATCCGGGACTTCATCCTACCTGGAACTCACGTAGGCAGCTGTCTGTGGCCACCAAGGGTGTAGCTTGTCACGCCCAGGCCGAAGAGCTCCCGGGTCAGGGGTGGGGTGAAGCTAGAAACCTAGCTCACAGCTCCAGGTGGGAGACCTTAAAGATGTCTGCTGACTGCCAGTCTGGCATACAGCAGGGCTCAGATCACACCATGAACACAACTCTTCTCAACCAGCCTGGGTCCCAAGGAAGCAATTGCCGGCAGCCCCTAGGGGCATGTCCCATTGTTCTCCTTTCAATTCCTGTGCCCTGGTCCCGCTGACTTACAGTGGACAGGTGCCTGCCTGCAGATTCCCATGTACTCTCCCGGGAAGCTGTATCTCAGCCCAGACCCTACCTGGCCCTGTGCAGTCCCTGTGCAGTGCATCTGAGGGTTCCGTATGGCTGTCACAATTGCTTCCTCTCCACAGAGCCTGCTTTCTCGAGCAACAGCTTTGCCCCGACTCTGGGCTTGTCCCTGACAGAGTGGATGGGAAGTCTGTGGGGATGGTGTGTGACCACCTGTAGGTCAGGTCGCACTGTGCTGACCCAGCAAGCGTGTCCTTCCCGTGCTCTGGGCTGTATTGTACTCCCTGTGCTCTCCGACATTTGTGAATGTATCTCCCAGTCACCTGTTTTCTTGGGCTGAGTGTCCCACAATGTTTCTCTGTAAATTCACAATGCTGTTTTAAGAGTGCGCGATCTGCGCACAGGCGGCCAATGGCGTTTTTCACCTCCTTCCCTGGGAGTGGTGAGGTTGGAGGTCACTATGAGACTGACATTTTTCTATTCTGCTCATTTCCCTGTTTTGTAGTTGAGGGCTCTGCCTGCTGTCAAGGGGATGTCCACAGGCAAGTGTTCTTTATGCTTTTGGGTTTTCCCTCATCTTTCCCTGCTCAGCCTCTTCCTGCTTCTTCTTCTTTTCCCAGCATTTTAAGATTATTTACTTATGAATTAATATTACAAATGTTTACTGGGGGCCTGTTTTTATTCTAGCTACACAAAGAACTTGTGAGTGTTGTTACAGACCTGTAATAGCACACTCCATTTTAACGCAACATTCTAAGCAGTCTCTTAGGTGAAAAGGGAAGTGTCGGATTATAGCAATGGGACCCCTCTGTTCTCTTCTCCCAGTTCTCAAACCCCTGCGCTGGTTTCCTTGCTGGGGTCCCTTTCCTCGTGACCGTAGCTCCGGCTCTGACCTCTGCACTGTTCTCTTTCCCCCTCCTTGCCAGAAGACCTCATTTCCGCCATCACATCCGTGTCACCCGCTGTAATGATCCCAAACCTGTATCCACACCCCTTTCCACCCTTCTGATGGCCTGACCTTTCTAACTTGCCGTGTTCCAAGTTGCACATCTACCTTTACCTCCTTCCCACGTCAAAATTTCCGGTTTGATTCCCGGTTGTAGTTAACGTCACCGTCACTGCCCTGGTCTTCCAGGCTGGAAACCTTGAGGTCACTTTGATTTAGTTGTACATTTGTAACAGGAAATGTCAGCTGTTTGTAATCCAGAGTCCTCTAAAAATATGCCTAGAATATGTAGATGATCAATATATATTAGATGATCCACTTATTGAAATACTGGACATCTCATTTAGAATTTCATGAGTAAATCATCAGGACCGAGATTTTTCTTCTCTATCCACCCCACCCCCAAAAGTGTAGACTTGGGTCAAAGAATAAATTTCACATATGCCTTAAGTGTTTTATACATAAAAAATTAAATGATACTGCCTATTTAGTTTGTGATACTTAATCCAGCCCTTTCCTTGAATTTACTAGATTGTCTCAGAAGTTATAATTCTGAGGTAGTTGAGTATCAAATAAGCTTTTTCTTAAATTTATTTTTTAGTATCTGGGGTGTAAATAAAGAAGGAGCTCATTGTAATTTTTCAGTGCTAGCATTTAGTGAATGCTGCCTTTGTGAAGGTGATCCACCTGGGCTGGCACTGTTTCCATAGTGGTGGTGATGGCTTTGTACTAAATGCAGCTTCATTCTCTCTGCCTAACGTCCCTGCAACCAGCTACACAAATTGGCAGTTAGAAAATGTGACAGTCAATAAGTGGATTTCAGCTGACATCCCAAAAACTGAAACCAGGGCCCTGTCACCTTTAGAAGGGACGGGTCAGATTGACTGAGAAGGTAACCAACCCTGGATCCATATGAGCATAACTTGATGTGATGTGTGTTAAGTACCCTGCAAGGATAAATGTTTCTCCAAGTCAAAATTAGGAGTATGTATTTGACATGGAATATATGTAGACCCTCTCCAAAAGAGTTGGATTTAACAAATATGAATGTCTCATATATTAGATATATAGATATAGATAGATTAGTTGTAAAGCAAATATAAATCATCATTCTGTATTTAAGGGGAAACAACATTCCCTGTGAAAAGACATTAACAATATAGTGCTGTCTGCATCTTCCATGTTCCATGGTGGGCACCAAGCTTGGTGGGGAAATGGCAGCTTTATCGGCATCACCACCTTCATATTAACTGCTCAATAGGATGGAAACAGACCACCCTCAGGAAGCCAAGCTGTGAATTCATTCTTTCCTGTCTCTTAGCACAGGAGGGGGCAGATGCAGGAAGATGTAGCCCAGATAAGATGTTTGCTGGGGCAGCCACAAGGAACAAAAGAGTAACTTCTGGACTTTAGAGAAAAAGGTGGGTTTTTTAGCTCCACAAACACGTCAGCGTCAGAGATCTGTATATCTAAATACATATAAATCTAGTCATCCTGGGCAGGTTAGGATTTACATAGCTATGCTCACTAGACTATGATGCTTTCAGTCAATAGGTAACAGCTGCTAGGTAATTAAAGGTGACCATTTGAAAATCAGATAAAATCATCAAAAGTTGGAAATTAAATACATTTAAATTCTGAAGGATTCTGCATAAAGTTAATGTGTGGCTTAATTCACGAAATTCATATTCCTGAGACATATTAATTCTTTTGACTGCCTGCTATGTAGTCACAACTTTACTAGTTACTGTGAGAATAATTGAGAAAAGAGGAAAAACATGCGCTTTGTAAGTTTTTAGAACCTAGATGGAAAGACGTGCTGTCCGTCTAAAGGGAACTGCTGTGGACATTCATTCACTGGGGTGGGGGGGGTGAGATGAGTGTGAAACTTGCTCCCTGAGATATTTTAAGAGTTGGGTAGAAAGAGAGAAAGGGACTTTGTGGCTGTGAAATGCAGTTCAAGGGCAGCAGTGGAGCCAGAGGAAAGCAGGATTCTGCTGGGAGAGCATCACAACAGAAGCGTCGCTGGGGCTTAGCATCAAAGGTTCTAACTCTGGACTTGGGTTGAAGGGTTGGCTCATACCCCGATGCTTGGGAGCTGTGTTCCCCTCATCTTTCTACCTGCAAATGAGGTAAACAGGTGCACCTGTCCCACATGCAGCTGTGAGGATGGGTTAGACAATGCACGCAGAGACCTTCGAATGGCATCTGTCCTGTATTACTACGTTCATAATAAACGTTAGCTCCCATTATGACTTGAATGGGAATTAAGAGATATTACTGGAGCAGTAAAGACTAGCTATCGGATCGCCTTGACTGGCATGTGATTCAACAATAGTCTCTGTGAACTCTAATTATAGGAATAAGAGTATAGTTTTAGGAATGTTTTGGACAATCATATTTTAAATTCTAATGAAATAGAGGGGAAAAGGCTGAAGATAGACACATAAGCTCCGGGCCCCAATAGAAACATGAGATGATGAGAAACAGGAGTTGGATAGTACCTTTGGGAATGAATTGAAAGGGGAAAATCACATTATTAAGGAGCACTGAACAATTGTTTTATTCATTCTTTTCTGCTAGGAAAATGTGTGATATCATTGTACATATGTATATACGCACACACACATATATATATGAAACGTATATCTCATAGTGTGTGCCACTCATCTCCCTAAACACTTTATATGTATTGTGTCTTTTAATCCCAAAATAATACTGTGAGGTACTGGACTAGGTTAGTGTCCCCCCAAAATTCACGTCCACCCAGAACCTGTAAGTATGACATTATTTGCAGATGTAATCAAGTTCAGATGAAGTCATAGTGGATTAGGGTGGGTCCTAATCCAGTGACCGGTGTCCATACAAAAGAAGGAGGAATTTGGATACAAACGCACGAGGGGAAGAAGCCATGTGGATATCGAGAAAGATATTGGGGTGATGCAGCTACGAGCCCAAGAACCCTAGAATTGTCCATAGCCCCCAGAAGCAAGGAGGCGTGGGGCAGTTTCTTCCTCAGAGCCTCCAGAGAGAGTGTGGCTCTGATGGCGTCTGGATTCTAGACTTTCAAGTTCCAGAACTGCCAGTGAACAAATTTGTGTTGTCTTAAGCCACCTATTTTGTGGTACTTAGTTATGACAGTCCCAGGAAACTAATACAGGTGCAGACAAATAGTGCCCCAATTTTATAGATTAGGACACTAGGATTTAAGGAATTTAAGCAATTTGTTCACGATTAGAGTGCTAATGAGGGACAGAGCTGACACTCAAACCCACATCCATTGCATTCCGTTGCCTCAATTGTCATGGTATACTAATTCTTAGCACGAGCCACAGCTACTCATAGGTTCCTTGTGAGTAAATGAGAAGGACTTTACCTCTCTTCCACCTCTAACATCCTGTGAATCTGAAATGTTGGAGCAGTTGCTACAACGCTGCAGCTGTAACTGTCAAAGAAATGAGGCCCCACAGAACACAGAGGCGGAAACTAGCAGTGAGCAACCGTGAGCAACAGAAAGGTTCGCAAATACCAGATATCCTTTCCCTCTGCCTCTGATTCCTTGCTTCTTGTTGGTGGGACTTCTGACTCTTTGATTTCCATCTGGTGAAAATGTTGACATTAAGCAACTGTTTCTGGGGACATCTGCACGTCCGACCTCTCCATCGCCATGCTCCAGGATGCAGATGGTGCTCAAAACAACAGAGGTCAAGTGCCCTCATGCACGACAAGTGCTGGGACGCCGTTTTCTTGGAGTTCGCTCTTGCCACCAAGTGGAGTTTTGTCTACTTTTAGCACTCGACAGGTCTCCTGAGTGTGCTCCACTAGAAGTACCACTTCCTCCCCATCTCCTACATGGCCCTTGGTGTCCTTCTCCCTGGGGTCCCCAGGCACACTCCTTTCCTTTCAACCTCTATGAGCATTTTCCTTCCAACTCCTATGAGCATTTCCCTCCCTAGGCTTCTTCACAGCCTGTGGCCTCCTGAGAAAATTAATCCATATATTCTTTAAATAGTAGTTTTCATGAACCCAGAGCATTGGATCTTGGAGGTGGAAGACACCGCAAATTCATCTAGTCCAAAATCCTGAGTTTGGATGCTATCTCCTGGAACTTTTGTGTGTGTGTGTGTGTGCGCGCGCGCACACGCGCGTGCTTTAAAGAGAATCAATTTCTTTTTTACTTATGGTGAAGCCACTTTCCCTCTGTGGTGCCTGGAGAGATTGGTCATATCCTTGTCATTTCGGCAGTGGCAGCTCACTCCCTGACTCAGGCTGGCTTCCTTCCCTTGATCCCAGGCGGGATGTGCAAGAGACAGTGAGGGGGTTGATAGAAATGTGTTTCTACTCGGGTGGCCCCAAGCTCAGCAATTCCCAGGATGGGAAATGTACTTTCTTACGGCTGTGCCTTTGCCCCAATGTTTCCTTCTGCCCAGAGCACCCTTCCTCCGTCCCCTTGGGAGGAACCTCTCCTCACCCCATGGAGCCTTCCCTGATGTCCTCGGGCAAGGCCAAGCCCTTCCCCCCCTTGTGTTGCCAGGGCTATTTCCTCGAAGTCTTAATCCCTTGTTCACATGTCCACATCTTTCACTAGAATGTGTGCCCTGCAAAGAAAAGGGTCATAATTCATTCGTCACTCATTCATTTATGTAGCAAATATTTACCGAATCCTTGCCATCTTCTGTGTAGATTCTAGGTGCTGGGGACATACAGAAGGGACAGGGTATTCAGGGAAGAATGCAAGGCTTGAGTGAAGGCACAACTAGAAGGAAGGTTTTCTTTTCCTGCCCTAATGAACTTCATTGTATTTCTGTCTCTATTCCTAGTACAGAGACTGTGTACAAGTCAGGGTTCTCCAGAGAACCAGAACCAATAAGATGCATGCACACACATACATGCATGCACATGTGCACACATGCATGCACACACATGTGTACATATGTGTGTATGTATATTAATTTTAACCCAGTGTTTTTCATGTTTTAGGGAAGGGGAAGGAAAGGAACAGGTTCTGGGCTGTACAATAAAAATCGTCTCCTTATTTCACAGTGTCACTTGCTTTATGTCAATTTCTTGCTGAATAAGATGTTATTTCTTACAGCTGTTCCCTTCTACTAAGGTAAATGTCTAATAAGAATTAATGGCAGAACATTAAATCTGTAATTTCTACCTCTTCACATTCTTAAGTTTTTATTAAATTAAAACTGGAAAAAAGCAAACATTTTAGTTCACTGAATTAATGCAGCTGTGGCTCTTGATCCATCAAATTTGAAACAGTATTTTGTCGCTGGTATAAACCTAGAGTTTTCTGATTTATTGTGCTCACAATGGTCTATGAAAAAAGAAGAAAAAATGACTCATAATTTTCATAGGAAAAAGGTGCAATCTTCCAGAGGCCCAGAGGCTGCTGTGTGCACAGGTGCCTCCGCGGAACAATCTGTAGATCATGTTTGCCTCTGACAGTGCGACTTACTACATGCTGAAGTAAAATGTTTTATAGGGAAAATGCAGATTTGCCATTTATAAGATCAGAGAAGTCGTTTAGTGTTTGCAAGAATGGACAGAAGAGAATATATTATCAGAGTTTTTCTGAGCTTTTTTAATACACAGAGAATTTCTAAAAATGGAAAGCAGAATTTGCCAATAATGTTAAAACTCACCCACTGGACCCAGCACCTCTGGCCTTCTCAAGATCATTATTCTTCTAACCATTCATGTTCTACAGCACAGGATCATTTACACGGAAAAAAAAATAGCTTTGATGTTTTCCAAAGTGAAAAGAAAAGAAAATCAAACCATCTCCCCTTCATTTCATCGTTCCCCACTGTGACCAAAACTCTTCAGAAGAAGTTGTCTGTGCTCACGGGCTCCTCTTTCTCTCTTGAAAACACTCCAACAGGCTTTTCCCCGATAATTCCACCAAAACTGCCTGTAACAACGGTGTCCTTGTTGCCGAGTTCAGAGGATATTTTTAGTCTTTGTCATGTTCATCTACAAGCAGCATTGACGTGGTCGTCATTTCTTCCTTTTTGATCCACTTCCTTCACTTGACTTTCTCTCCTTGGTTCTTCGTCTCCCGCACCTGTCCTTCCTTCACAGCTGTCTCTGCATGTTGCTCCTCCTTTTCAAGTTCTGAACGCAGTACCTGTATTAGTTTGCTAGGGCTGTATTAGCTCCCCAGCATGTAATGCAATCCTGGGCACGGGCATGCAGTAAAAAATATATATGGCAAATGAATGAATGAATGAATGAGAGCTGATACAGCATCAGAAATGAAGAGTAGGCAACAGAGAAGGGACCAACATCCCTCTAGGCAGCCGGGTAATATGCAGGGTGAGGGACAAGGTCAGTCACTGGAACTCAGTAGCAGAGTCTGGAAGGCAGATTTTAAAGGTCCACGGTCAGTTTATGCAGAAAATATCTAACCCAACTATGAGGTTTCAAGATGGAGTTTCTCGAAAAAACAGTCGTATTATTGGCAAATGTGCATGTGGGGAAAAGAAGCCTATTTTTGTGAGGAAAGGAGAGTAGGGGTCTAGAAGACAGGATAGTTTTAGACATAAGTGGCTTTAGGTGCCTGGTAGTCAAAATGCAACAGAAAAATTAGAGTAGTGACTAGACTGTGGAAAATCAAATTTGTAAATTATCCCATGAAAGAGACCAAAGGCCATAAGAAAGGCATTTGATGTGTTTGACTCAAAAATTACATTGACAAATAAGAATTTGTCAAGGACCATTGAGAAAGAGAGTTTTATTTTTTTCTCTTTAAGCTTTGAATGGAGTAGTAGAAATGTAGTTAGGCATTTGACTTCAGAAATTCTTTGTCCCTATGACTATGTTGCTACTCAAGACCCTCCACAATTTTATTCTTCAGTGTGACTTTCCACTTCTGTATTTTGTGCTCCATAGAGAATGCTGCCCCAAGAATGTGCCCAGGACAGCCGCATCCTCCTCATTTGGGAACTTGTTAGAAATGCAAGTTATCAGGTCCCATCCCAGATCTGCTGCCTCAGAAAGTCTGGGGGTAGGGCCAGGAATCAACAAGCCCTGATGCTCAACCTTGAGTCAGACTCTAGTGTTCTCAACTTGATGTCTTTGTCAAATTACTTTTGGGCTCCTCTGGAATTCTCTGTTCAGGGGACAGAAATGCTGAACATCATGCATCTATGGGACGGTGACTAACAAAAACAATTATCTCTTTCCAAATGCCCCAATCACCCCTGTTGAGAAACGTGATGAATCTTGTCTAACAGAGACGTTGACGTTCCTTGAATGTAGTGGTTGGTTTCCTGCCTCTGTGTCTCCTCACTCTGCTTTTTATTGTTTACCTCCCTCTCAACCCAGCTAAATCCTACTCGTCCTTCAAGGCTGGAATTAAATAGCATCTCCTTTCAGAATCCTGATTTTCTCTGAAAGTGTAGTACTCCTACAGGCATTTTATCCATGGGTCTAGAATTTCCTTATTTATATCTGCCTTGTGATAAAATTCTCAATATAAATGCCTTATCCTTCCTACTCTAAGTGACTCAGGTACGGGATTATGTCTTCCATCATTTTCTGGGTGGGGCAGAGTTGCCGGATTGTGAGAGGCTCATAGTAGAAGCTTCCTTTTCCTTCCCTCCTCCTTTGCTGTTGTAGCCCTTGGACACAAGAAACCTAAGAAGTACTGATTAATTTAGCAATTTATTGAAAAATTATTTTTAAAAAAGGAAATACCCACACTTATAGTCCATGACCAAACAGTCACTCACAGGAGGCATTTACAAGCGAGAAATCTGTGTCTGATAAATGAGCCACTTCATGCTGGATTGGTGCATGATAAAAGACGCTGTAATTCCAGCTAACCTCAGCTGTGTGATTCTAGAAGCCATTTTTGAATACCCCAGGGCAACGTAGATTTGACAACTGCCTCTGTTTTCTTCTTGATTGAAAATGTTTCTGTAAAAAGACAGGATTACCTTCTTGTTCTAATACAATAAAAAATCACAAACACAATTTTACGTTCAATTCGAATTTTAGAAAGATAAGGCTTGAAGTTAAACCTGAGAATCCAGGGCCTCAGTGCATATCCTCTGAATTTCTTTTTCTCATGGGACAAGTGATAGGCAGACACATGCTTTATGCCTCTGGGAATTGTGGAGAAGTTAAGTTTCTTCCATGCCACAGGGGCAACTGTGGGGCAACAATACAGGGGCAACTTGTACAGCATTTTTTTTCTCTTTTCACTTTATGGGATTGTTTTAAGCATGAGAGGTGTGTTTGGTTTGTTTCTCCTTTCAACAGGTCTGTGTTAGTTTAGATCCACTGAGCAGCTGACACAAAGATGAGATTAGATATATAAGAGACTTGTGAGGGGAAACGCCGGCAAGGGGAAAAGGATGATGTGCTCTTGTGATATAATAAGAATGTATATTTGGTCTCTGCCTCCAGTTCCTGACACAGAGCTCTTGCTCCCTTGGAATTTCCTGGGTGAAAGGAGTATCTTTCGTTCTAATGAGGCAGCCGCTGGTGGCTCCTGGCTGGGGGCTGGTCCCAGGAAGACCAAGCCACGATTAGAAGCTGGGAACTCTGAGTCCCAGCCCGCGTCCTCCGGCAGGAGGGAAAGCCTGGGAGTCGAGTTAATAACCAGTCATGCCTGCGTAATGAAGCCACCATAAAAATCCCCAAACTATGGGTGCACAGAGTCTCCGGGTTACTGAACGCATGGAGGTGCTGGGAGGGTGGTGTGCCTGGAGTGCGCATGGTGGCTCCGTGCCCCTGCCCCGTACCTCGCCTATGTGCCTCTTCATGTACATGCTTATCTGTATCCTTTGTAAAAGTCTTTAAAGTAAATGGGAAAACATATGTAAAGTGATCCCCTAAGTTCTGTGAGCTGTCCTAGCAAATTGCCGACCCCAGGTTGGTTTATAGCTGGTTGGTCCAGAAGTACAGGACACAACCTGGGACTTGCAGCTGGCATCTAAAGTGGGGGCAGTCTGGCAGGCCTGGGCCCTCAACCTGTGTGGAATTGAATTGGATTATAGGATGCCCAGTTGGTGTCCACTGGAGAATTGCTTGGTGTGGTGGAAAAGGCCCACACATGTGATCACAGACATGTTCTGTGTTTAGTGTTTAGGGTGTGGTAGAAGGAAAAGGAGTTGGTTTTCCCTATTATAAGGGAAGGTCCCACATGAGGCTGGGAGAACCTCCAAAATGCTGTGCTATCCACGTGTGATCCCAGTTGACATAGTCTGCTGGGGCTGTCATAACAGAGTACCACAGACTGGGCAGCTTACACGACAGATATGTATTTTCTCACACTTGGGCTGGAGGTCCAAGATCATGGTGTCATGTCAGATTTGGTTTGGTTTCTGCTGAGACCTCACTCCTTGGCTTGCAGACTGCAGTCTTCTTGCTGCGTTTTCACATATTTGTCCTTCTGTCTGTGTGTGTCTGTGTCCTAACCTCCTTTTCTTATGAGGACACCAGTCATAATGGATTAGGGCCCAGCCTAATGACGTCAATTAGCCTTCATTAATCTCTTTATAGACCTCATCTCTGATTATAGTCAAATTCTGAGGTATAGCTTCAACATAGGAATTTTTGGAGATACAATTCAGCCCATAGCACCAATGAAGGAGAGAGGGAAACAAAGGATCCAGTAGGAAACATTTCAGAATGCAGCAGCAGCATTCTAAGAAAGTTCCCTAGTGGGCTGGCAGGTAGTTCTCCAGTCAAGGTGGCTATCAGAGGATCCCACATCTTGCAGGAATGGACCTGTGTTAATTGGCATCCCTGTCACACTCTGTCATGTTGGCCCTGAGAAGCCTGTGAAAGTGTGACCTGGTGTGATTGGCACAGCAGGTGGGGTCCTGGTTCAGTCATACATTTTGCTACAAGAAATCTGAGTAGGAATGTTCATGGGCAATGCAAAGCTTTTTGTCACATATTTTACAGAGAGAGAGAGAGAGATTGTGTGTGTGTGTGTGTGTGTGTGTGTGTGTGTGTGTTAGTTTAAAGATAAAAGCCTGTAACATTTACATCAGAAATTGAGGTTCAGGTAGGAATATAAGGGCAGAAACTACAATGGGCATATAGAGTGAACTAAGATAATATATACTGTGCCAAGACATGATCAGCGGCCAAACCAGGAACTATCAAGGTAAATCAGATCTCAGGCTCTGAATACTCCAATTTAGAGTCACAAAGAGATTGGCAGTTATCATTACTAAAACGAAACCAGGGACCCAAGCCAGAGGACCAGGTTGAGGATACAATGCGATGTTTGAATTAAAATAATTTCCCAGATGTTTATTTTCGCTTATGTGAAGTCCTAACTTCTTGAAATGTTATAAAATCAATGGTAGAAACCATCAAGAAGAGAATGGACAAATATTTGTCCTGGATGATTTGAACGTTTAACTGCCTGATGACAATGCAGTGGTAGTGGGGAGAGGTGTGGTGTGTAACTGGGCACTAAGATAGCTCCCTGGGATGCAGTGGCTTTTCTGTGAAGGACATGGAAGACACATGCAGTGGCTGGTGCAGCCAACAGCAGCAGCTGAGGCCAGACATGGTCCTGCAGCAGCGGCTGCTTATCCCAGCAGCCCTCTATGAAATTGCAATAGTCAACCATTTTTGCTAAGAATAATTGCCAAGTTCATTTGGTTTCACCTTGGTTTAGTTGCTTATTCTCAATTTTAAAAGGGTGTTATATCATTTTTCAGTTTGTCAGGTAACAAAGATACACTTATAATCACTGATTCCATACTGTGGAATAATACTATACAGTTATTAAGGAGTTATGTTAAGCATAAATATATACATAGCAAAGTTTAATTAGAATATAAATCTGACTTCTCTACTGATCAGTAGACTAATTGCAGTGCCTTCTTCCCAGGGGTTTGGTAAACAGTCTTGGCAGAAATGGTTATGGGTAGGTCCCTGGCCTGACTCTGGCCTCACGATTTTTGGCATCCTACGTAATTATAATCACACAGTCTCTCCTGTGTGTTCCATGCTGATTTCTTTCTTTCCTGTTGAACCATACCAGACTGGTCACTTCTTCCTTTGGAACTGATCTACCTATTGCAGAAAAATCACAGGCTCTTGCGGTTGCACAGAGTCGCTAAGATTCAAAATTCCTACAGCTTCCTGGATAGCTTTGCATCCATTTTAAGCCACTCATTTGTAGGCTATATACATTTCCTACTTTTGTAGCTGGACAGAGTGGAAATCACTTTGAATATTGAACCAGAATCTAAAAAAAACTTGAATTTGAATAATGTACTTAATCCACAATAGAAAAATTAACAAGGGCAAATGTAAATTCCAAACTATTGATTACTTAAGTAGAGAATTTTGAAGGTGTGATTTTGGGCAATAGTCCGATATGAGTGCTGCTCTTACCAATTAATAAATTAGAAGACTGCATTAATAGAATATATTCTCTAAAACAAGGGAGGCAGAAGGCCAGGGTAATATAATTTAATTTGAGGGGCTTGGTACCTTAGAGCTCCAGCTATAGAGAAGAGATTCTAGGACAAGGTACATCCGGACTGTGGGAACCACGAGTGACCTAAAGCCATATTACCTGAGGAAGAGACAATGTGACTAAGGATGTTTGGCTCAGAGAAGAGAAAGCTCAAAGCAAAATAGCTTTGAGTATCTGAAGTACTTGCCATGTAGTGTTTAATCTTGTAGCTTGATCTTATTGTGACTACATTTGTTCAGTGTGGGTAAAAGAAGGCCAGGGCTCTTAAATCACAAGGGAAACAAAATTCGGCTCCCTGTAAGGAAGCAACTTCACACACTGAGGACAGGATGCCCTGGGAGGTTGTGAACAAGTCGGGAGCATTAACTAAACTTTCAGTGCCTCAGTTTTCTCATTGATAATAATAGTACCTACATCACAGATAACAGGAATATGAATTTGCTACAATTCTCATTATTATCATTTTTTATTATTTTGTACATAACTGAAATTCTTTATCTTTATAATTTCTCCCAATATTATCATAGTGTGGTTCTCCAAGTTCTTTATACTGCAATGGATTCCATACTTCGAACCTGTGCTCTAGAACTACTCTACAATTCCTGGGAACCTTAGGATCAAACCTCCTGTGGGTTTCATCATCAAATATAAATTATTTTCAATGCAGAGGTAGGAATTTATTTAGGCAGAAAACAGCCTCCTGCTGAATTGCTCCTCCTTTTCTCCTGAACTTTTCAGGCAGCTTGGCACCTGTAGGGCTATGGATTAAAGAATATACAATTGTATAATTTTATTAAGGTATGTCATGAAAATATACTTTAACAAAGACTGTAAGTTTTAGAAGCAGTGATGTGTGAGTTATAAATCTTGCACAGGCTATATATATACTTTAATGGCATCATTCAAGTCAACTTGATGTTTTTGAGCCTCAGTTTCCTTACTAGTTAAATGGAGTTAGTACCAGCTTACAAGCTTGTTATAAAGACTGGATATCAGGTAGACATTTGTTAAATGGTAATTTTCTTATTAATAAACTATCAAGGGATCACTGTAAGCATCTATTATCATTATATTTGTTATAACTTATAATTATTACAAGAAATACATCATTAAACTATTGTCTTAAAATACTGTGACAATTTTAAAACTTTAGGTTATAATTTTTGAGAGCAGATATTGTTGATATGACATTGGAAGTGAAGTTGAATTTTATTTTCATAGTTCATATGGATTTCAAACCTAAGAAACAGTTGATATTTTGAAATTTTAAATTTTTCATTGTACCACTATTTGCTTCACAAAAGAAACTTCAAAAATACATAGTGGAAATTAAAATACATTAAATAATGTAATTATTTAACAGTGTTAAATAATTTAATTGTTTGACACATTAAATCATTGTTAATCTAGTTATCTAAATGTGTACATGTTTGCTTTTATATATATGGACATTTTTATCATACTTGCTAATTAAATTAAAAATTTTAAAAGGACCCACAATTTTGTTATGACACTGTATTGCAATAGTTAAAAATGAGTCATTTCACTTGAATAACCCATCAGGTTGTCTAAGTGAATAGTAGGATTTTTGTTATCTTTGTAATTATCCTATTTATTAAGAATTCAATTAACTTTCATTGTCAAAACTTATCTATAATGAACTCAGAAACAAATAATCTGTTTTATTGCCTGTTTTTTATTAACTCTCATTTTGTATAAAATGAGTGAATGTACAAATACAGAGTCTCTGAAGTATGAAAGATACAGATATAACAGCAGCAAAAAAGTTAAAGCTTAAATGCTCATACAATACCTAAGTGGACTTTTAAACAGCACCACAGCCAACATATTTCTACTGACTTCATTTCCAAAGAAAAGAATCAATTAATTGAGGAAAATTGAGAATTGTACATTACAGAAACAGTATTCAAAACGAGATTCTACCTGTAACGACTTGCAGTGGGAACTGAGAATATCTCTTATTTTTCACATAATATAATGAATTATGTATGTACCTAAGTTATTTTCCCAAATGTGTATATGAACCAGCTCTCATCTGATGTTCCACTACTTTCTCCAAATATCATTTAAAATGCTCATTTATCAGTAAGTCCAATGCCTTCTACCAGATACTCTCAAATTCTATTAACATAAAAGTCAAACGCAGTGCCTCAAAAGGCAGATACAACACAAACCAAAACACAAAGGCATGTTGCAAGCACGTGTGGCTACTTCAGACCCCAGGGGGAGGGTTTAGGAGCTGCAGTGGTCGCCAGCTGATCAACCATCCTTGATTCTTTCCTCAACTTTCCCTTCTTTCCTCTTTTTTCTCTTCCTTTGCACAACAACTGTTAAAGTAAAAATTCCTGCTATTTTCTTTTGCAGGTTATTTCCATCATTTTTTTTTTTCTTACTGACCAATTCACTTCCAACCCGAGAACGGAAAGGCTGCGTGTGAATGACTGGCTTGTTCTGCAGCCACGGTTCTTTCTTTTTCATCAGGCTCTGTCTGGTGGAGATTGCTCTTCCAGAAGATACGCAGGCTCTTTGATTCCTGTCCTTACTTCTTCATTTTCAAAGTCTGAACTTAATGGATCCCAAGGAAAACTTGGTGAAATGATGTAGGAGCCACAACTGTATCAACATAATTTTCATGTTTGGGTAAGACTTATTCAAGATTGACAGAAGGCTAGGAAGCAGCTAACGGGTGGGAGTGTGGACAGTGTGGAGACCTTGGACAAAGGCAGGATTCACACCCCAGGCAGGATGTGGCAGGATGGCATGAGATTCCATCACACTGCTCAGAATGGAGCAAAACTTAGAACTTATGAATTGTTAATTTCTGAAAGTTTTCATTTAATTTTCAGACTGTGATTGATCTTGGATACCTTAAACCTTGGAAAGCAAAACTTCAGATAAAGGAGGACCTCTGTATTTATATATCTCTCTTTTTCTTTCTCTATTCTTTCACACACACATGTTGACCTTTGTTGATCATTAGAATTCCACATCCCTAAAGAGATTAGTTAAGTCATAAATTGTTTTATTAACTTAATTTTATCACTTAATTATGCTTTAAAATACTATGTGTGTTTGGGTTTTTGTGCCTAGGAGGCTTTATCTTTGAAGCTTTCTTGCATAAAGTTCTTTAAATTTGTTTTATGTCATATGTCCTTAACTGCTAAATGGTTTTAAAAGGATCCTTCAGAATTAAGTGAATTCAGTATGATTCACAGCATTTTATCTCTCATTATAAATGTTCAGACTATAAACTTTGATGGAAAATTCTGCAACCTAATATACACCATTTCCAATATGCAGACTTGTGCTCTTATGCACTGCATAATTATTTCATTCTTATTTTAGTAGTGATATATCATTTGAAAAATTCATATTAAACAAATGACTTAGTTCATCACAAAGGATTTACAAACAGGCTCTATTATCCATGCTGTCTTTACCCATGCTATGGGTTATAGTCTCGTTTTACCAAGATACTTCAGTAAATTGTCCTTGCAGTGTTGATTCTGAATCTCCTTTTTACAATTTTAGATCTTTATTATAAATCTAAAGAAAAAAGTTCTATTGAAAATAGCAATTTGAAGATACTATGTGTGATCAAGTTAGAAGATTAAACTACTCTTCAGAGAGGAAAAATACTAGAATATTACACATGTTCTTCAAGGATCTCTTTAGCATACAAAATATATTGAACCAATTATTAATAATAAATATGCATAATAGAATGTGATCACCTTTTGTTCTACATAAATTTTGTTCTACACATGTTCAATAAACTTTGTTCTGCATAGTCATGTCAATTTTCTAATTAAAGAACTTGAAATGATTGCTTAGATAATCAAGAGAGATTGTAATCAGTGAAATCAAGATAATCATATCAGCACAAAACACAGGATGCCTCCCCAACTTCTCTCTCTCTCCTCTCTCTGTCTTTCACACACACACTTACTCACTCACTCACTCATTTATGCTATAAAATACCATGTATGTTTGGGCTTTTGTGCCTAGGAGGCTTTACCTTTGAAGCTTTCTCCCATCACTGTCCTTTGTCATCTCCAGGTGGACCTGCTGATGGAACATCCATTTCTTCCTCTCCTGCACGGTAGTTCTACCTGGTAGTTCCACCACTTGCCTCACCTGACCTGCCGTTTTACATTTTCTTCCATCTCTGTATCTTATGGCTTCCCTGATGTCATCTCAGTCCCTTAATTCTACAGGGACATCACTTGTCTGTTTTCTTTCTACTCTTTAACCCTTTTTAATCTTCTGGCCAGCTGCCTATCTTGACTGTCAACTGTAGCCTAGACCACAGCTTCCAAATGTATTAAATGCTTCAAAGTTGCTAAATCCTTTTGATCCAATAAAAATGAAAACCATTATCTTTTTCTTGGTTTGGGGCTTAAACATTTTTTATCATACCTATAGAAATCCTAGATACATTTTCATTATAAATTATTTTTTCATAAGCTTGGATATGTGATTATAATCTAAAAATATTTTTGATGACTTGAAAATACAAGTTGCTAGTCTAGTACAAAAATGAAACTTCTCATAACTTCAGGAGCTAAACTTCAAATATCGCAGACAAAAATTTAAAGCAATAATGAACAATATATGGGCAGAAATTCTGAATATTGTTTACTTATAATGAAGTGGTGTTTATTAGACCTGAATATAGATAAAGAATTTAAAATCCAGGAAAAATGAGATAAGGCTATTTAACAAATGAGGCTGGATAATAGGCTAATTTGGAAATAAATAAGTCAATTTGTAGCAATATTTTTTTGAATACTTGGCTAGGTAAGGGGGATGCGTTGTATCAGATGCTCTTACAGTCTTTCCCAAAGTACCTATTCCCTCCACCTGTGGATTTTCATGAGTTCCACTAGGTAGTGTGGTACCCAAAATACCACTGCACAGCCACCAAAGTTATGGGAGTGCTTTGGAGCAGAAAGAACATTGGGAATCTCAGGAAATTTTATTTCATGTCATGGCCTTAATTAAGTTGCAGCTGGGTTAATAAGTTTAATATAAAAAAATTAGATATTTATTAAATACAATTAGATATTTAAATGATTTCCAAAAGGGAAAGGGTCTTCCTAAATAAAATAGTATTAATTCTATTTATTTATTTTACTTAAGTTTCTGTTTTAAAGTTAGCAATGCATCTCAGATTTATGTAACAATTTGCCTCCAGCACTTTTTTGGGTAACAAACATCAGTATGGCCAAATGTCATCTTATTCCACTGTTGTGTCAGTAACAAATTAATATTTTAACAATGTTCCTGAAAAAGTACAAAACTTTTCTTGGAATTATTTTGTTTTTAAAAGAAAACACTTTAAAAAATAATATCATAGTCCCACAAGAAACATTCTGAAAAGGTATGAAATCTTGGAGGGGTTGTGCTATGGGGTTGAGTTTCAGGTCAAGTATGTTAGTTCCTCAAATTGCTAAGGATCACACCCCTTAGTTACTGTGATATAACTAAGCATTTTTATATTTTCTGAGTTATCGTTCTGTCCTGTTTCTAAAATTATGATTCTTATTGTAGTTGTAGGTTGATTAGTTTTAACATGGCAACAGATTAACAACTTGTTGTTGATAATAGGCTTTTCAATTTTCACTTTTGTGTGTCCCAATTAGAGTCAATCTTCAAAGTTTACAGCATCTAGACTTACAAGGCACTGGCAAAAGTTTAGTTTTTTTAAAACATTTTCAGATAATTATTGAGCAGAATAGGTACTTATATAACTTAAGTTAAGTGTGAGGCTCATGAAAGTGTCTCAAATCTACTTCATTTATTTTTTACAGAAAGGATCTATTTTGTGAGTTGTCTGCCAGATTTTTGCCTATCAGATCGTATTTTAAATAACTGAAAGAAACCCCCAAAACCAGGGTGGTCTGAGTAATCTAAACAAAGTATAGGACAGTATGGGGGTGGGGAGAGAGAGAGAAAGAGAGAGAGAAATTTGTGGTATAAATAATCATTCCTTAGCATAAATCATTTGTTCCTTTATGTTTTTGCCTACTGTTCACTTGTAAAATAGGGATTTATTTCATCGTGAGTCCAAAGGGATGGAGGATGTACTTATTCAGTAATTCTTGTCATTTGCTTAGTCACTCCAATTTCTAGCTAAACCAATTCTTTTGGGTTTGAAGTGAGGTGACTTTTGCAGCCCACACTAATATTTGGTGATTAATGAACAGAAATAGGCTAGGAAATAGCTAGGACTATTACAACTGTCATATTTCTGAACTTTTAGGAAATCATACTCTATATTGGACAAGACCTTGGTTGAGAGGTTGACTAGGTGACAACACAAGAAGTGTCCCTTTCACGACAAAAGCAGATTTATTTGTAATATCTCTAAATTGGTTGAAAGGCACTGCTTCAAATAACAACATTTTGGAACCTCCCTGAAGCCGCGCTTGTTTTACCCTTGCCTCTGAATTTTTGACTCACTCTTTATATTTAATCATAAACTTTTAAGCAAAGAACATCATGAATCAAATGTCCATGTTCAATATATTTGAGCTAAATCAGACTTGGGCAGTAGGAAAAGATGGTTCTTTAGTACCTACTTTTTAAAGAACGATCTTCGTCATGCATGCCTTATAGTTCCTTACTTTTTCATGAGACTGAAATGTCCTCACATTTCTGAAACTAACAGATGTATTTCATATTCATCAGCATAACCTAGTTGGTACACATAATACTGGATTTTAAAAAATGTTTAAGATACAACTGAAAATGGGTTAATTAAAATAAATCATTCACCATGCAAGGACACTAAATACTGTTGATTTTGCCTTTGTAGGGCAGTTCTTTCATGTGAAGGCCTAACACTGATAGATAGATTTTTCGGGCAGCTTCTGTGGTCATGAGCAGCCTTGTGAAGGAGCAGGCTCTCTCAATTTTGTTGAATGCTGAAGCCTCTGGCAAATATTGAAATTGGGATTGATAATTTCCTAAGGGGGAACATTTATCTCTCTTTCTTAATGTGCCACACGGTACATATCTTTCTACATGAGCTTCTCTGGGGATAACAGTTATAAATGCTTAGTGGGGCATATGTCTGAGAATAAAAAGAAAAATGTGCTTATTAATGAAATGCAAAAAGAAAGGAAGTGGTTGAAATAGGAACCTGGGAAATAACAGGGTCAATTTACATTTATGAGCGTGTGGTTTATTTGACTCTGAGTTGAAACCCTCAGAGCTGGTGCACACTGTCGACAGGACTTAAACCAGTTCCAGCTCTGTTAAGTCATTCTAAGGCGATCAGAAACTATACCTCTGAATTCATAACTACTCTCACTGATCATTCTTGGGGCTAAATGTGCATATATTCCAAATGAATATTATCCCTCAAAGTTGTTTTCTTCATACTTCAGAATTACTGAAAAATATAAACAGGATTTATGCAAATGAAATTATTTGACATTAGATTTTCTATAAAGATAGTTTAATAAAATGTAATTAGGATAAGGTATATATGGTTTAAGAAGTTTTTAAAATTTAAGGACATCACTGTGAGGGAATTATGGCTGTTTATGGTGGTAAAAGACATCTAAAATAAAACTCATCCATGAGCTACCACACCTGGCTAATTTTTAAATTTTTTGTAGAGACAGGGTCTCTCTCTTGCTCTGGCTGGTCTCCAACTCCTGGCCTCAAGAGATCCTCCCACCTTAGCCTCCCAAAGTGCTAGGATTACAGGCATGAGCCACTGCACCTGGCCTTAATCCAGGTTTTTGACTCTTTATGAGACCCCGTATGGCAGCAGCAAACGACAATGTGGCATGATTCTGAACAAAATTGTGGAGAAAGAAGGAGGCAGCTTCTGGTATCTGGCACGGCCTTTGTCTCTTGCCCTGGGCACCGAGCTGGGGTCCCCCACTGCACTGTGCATCTCCAGGAGGGCCCAGGTGTCTCTGCCACAACCTCTGTCACCATAGGGAGGACTCTGGGACACCCCGGAAGCTGGGAAATGGTGAGTGTGTGGTGCTGGGTGTCCCGAGAAGGGCAGGGGGCTGGTGGGAGCCACTGGAAATAGCTGCGGTGGGACCCGGGCCTCCCCGCTTCAGATTTGGCTCCGAGCAGCTTTGCGCACGCAGAGCCCGCTCATCCTAGATGGTGCGGTGACCGGAGGGTCCTTGGGAGAATCCCGACTGGATGCGCTTGGGGAGCTCGTGCCTGGGAGGGGCTGTGGTCCGTGGGGTCCCCAGTCCCTCCTTTCTCTTGTAAAAAGAAACTGAGGAACCATTAAAATGGTAACGAGTTTATTTTATTTGAACCAACAGCAATTCATGAATTGCAAAGCCCTCAGCCATGGTTTGTAGTTTGGGGGTCCCCGGGTGGGGGGGATTAAGGAAAGGCTCTTAAAAGGTACACGAGAAAGCGAACCAAATTAAATTAACTGTTTGGTTACAGTTATGTATTTACCTTGTTTGGACTATCCGGTTGAAAACTTTCTGGTTTTGTAATCAGGGGATAATTGGCAGTTTGTGATTGGTTAAGCCTAAATTTTGTTTCCATTCTTCCACACATCTGCAGTCTATGTATGTGACTAAGGCAGCCATGCCAGAAAATTAACTTAGATTTGCTGGTGGTAGGAAATTAAGAACTGGGGAACAAAGCAACTTATTATCTCTTTGATTGTAGAATTATCTATATCTAGTGGCCTTACATAGAAATTCTGACTTAGTAGATTTGGGGTAAGACCTACTAGGATTTCTGACTCATATGGTAATTGTATGTTTAAAAATTCAAAGAACCACTAAACTACTTTCCACAGGGATTAAATCATTTTTCATTCCCTCTTGCAGTGTATGAAGGTTCCAGTTTCTCCACATCCTTACCAACACTTGTTAATTTTCTTTTTAAAAATTTTATCTATTATAATCACCCCAGTGGGAGTGAAGTGGTACCTCATTGTGGTTTTGATATTCATTTCGATTAATGCTGTTGAGCATCTTTCATGTGCTTGTTGGTCATTTGTAAATCTTCTTTGGAGAAATATCTATTCAAGTACTTCATCTATTTTTGTTTGACTTTTTGTTTTTCAGTGTTAAGAATTCTTTATATACATATTTTGTATACTAGGCCTTAATCAGATATATGCTTTACAAATATTTTTTCTCATTCTGTGGGTTGTTTTGTCATTCTTTTGATAGTATCCTTTCATGCACATTTTTTTTGAAATTTTGATGAAGTCCAATTTATCTATTAATATTTTATTTCTTTGTTGCTTGTGCTTTTGGTATCATATCTAAGAAATCATTGCCAAGCCCAAGATCATGAAGATTTATCCCTATATTTTCTTCTAAGAGTTTTATAGTTTAGATATTATATGTACGTCTTTTATCTACTTTGAGTTATTATTTTTATATATGTTCATTCTTTCATGTGGCTATCCAATTGTTCCAGTAGCATTTGTCGAAGAGACTATTCTTTCCCTATTGAAAGATCTTGGAATCCTTGTTGCAAATCTGTTGAACATGGGTGTATGGGTTTATAGGCTCTGAATTCTCTATTCCCCTCCACTGATCTATCCTATGCCAGTACCACACTGTTATGATTACTGTAGCTTTGCAGTAAGTTTTGAAATCATGAAGTGTAAGTCCTCCAATTTTGTCTTTTTCAAGATTATTTTGGTCATTTAAGGTCCCTTGTAATCTCAAAGGATCAGATTTTCATTTGTTCAAAATGAGTTTTGGGGATTTTGATAGGGTGACCTATGGCTTTTTTGATAAGTACATTGTCCTGGAAAATGAAGGAGCAGGTTGCCACCTCATGTATAGGTATTTTTGTTCTCACTGATATTAGGTATTGTAGATCAACTTAACAAAGTAGTTATTATTCAGTAAATAGTATTTTGAAATGTTAGACTCATTATTTTAATATAGCAAAATTTTTATTATAATATTTTTGGTATAAAATAAAACATATTAAAATTCACAAATAATGCGCAACTATGATTTATCAAAAAGTGAACATCAGGTAACCACAACTGAGGAAATAAAGTAGAATATTGTCAGTACTCTAGGAATGCAAGGCTGATTTAACACCTGAAAAACAATGTGATTTTGTACTTTAACCAAATAAAGAAGAAACAACCATATGCAATTGATCCAGAACTTTTACAAATCAAAAAAAAAAATGCTAAAACTTACTATAAAATATTGAACTGCACATTAAAACCACAAAGTGATATGCTTTCTTACCCATAAGTATTGCTTCATTCAATAATCAATAATCTATAGTGCTGATGTGAATGTGTGGCAACTGGAACTCTTTTGTACTGCTGGTGGGCATGTGAAACAAGACAGTCATTTTTGAAAACTGTTTGGCAGTTTCTAATAAGTTTAACTTTAAATGTATGCCTGTGTTCCAGCAATTCTACCTCTAGGAATGTGTCTTTTAAAATAATCTAGCCCACTTTTCTAGTGGTTTTCCATGAATAAGTTGACACAAATTATTTAGTTTGGCAAAGCAAACTTTACACCCATGAAATTTCAGTTTTAAAATGAATTTAAAAATAATGAATATCTGTGATGCATTTGGAATTCAAAATATCTTGCACTCAATGTTGTGTCTGTAAATTTACCTGGTGAGGAAGACTTGAGGGGAAAAATAAAAAGAAAAGAAAAATAAACCAAACATCTAACCCAATAACAACAGATCAACAAGTGTCCTGCAAGTTACTTACATGATCCCCTCCCTTTACTCTCTCTTGCTGTGGAATGCCCGTCCCTCCCTCCAGGACTACCCAGTCCCCTCAAAATTTCTCCTCTTTACCTTCCACTGTGAAGTGCTGAAGATCGCCCAGAGTCCCCAACCCCGCGCCCAAAAATCGCCCAAAGAGAAAGTCTAGAATTTCTCCAGTATAGTCCCATTTCTCTATGATTGTGTTTCATTTCAATAGGTTTGATGATGTCATTTACTATGAACTGATATGATACGACAAAAGGCATACTCCTGAACTATATAAAATTCTTTATTGAACTTTCTTGTGAATGAAACAATTTCTAAATATCAATTTGTATATTTTCACAAAAAAAACCACATGAGTAATTTCTAAATATCAATTTGTATATTTTCACTTTTAGTTTCTGATTTATAACAAATTACTTTAAACTTCATTTACAGATGGATACGAATTACTATTAAAATAGATTAATACCCACATTAATGTACTCTTGAATAATCATTTTTCTTAATTTGTGCCAAATATAAATGGCCAAAAGTATATATTACTCTATAAGAGTATTATTCTTCATTTTATTGATAGGTTATGTTTATCAGACTTTTTTAATCAGAATATTTTTAAAAAATAGATTTTTAAACATATATGTTTTTTCTTCCCACAAGAAATAAGATGTATCTTGATTTTATTTTGTTAATATTTATGTGAGTCATAACTTCAAGATAAAACTTATAATATTAATAAATGAAGAGAATAAAATAATAAATGTTATAATTGTAAAACAAAGTTTTGCTAAAACTTTCAGATTTTCTGGTATTTTCTGGTCAAATGTTAAATAAAACACACCCTTACATAAAAGATAGTCTTCTAAACTTTATTGCAGTTTACCTTTAAATACAGTAAAACAAACAAAAAATGATTATAGTAAAATATATCATGTGTAAGACAAGTGCTGTTCAGAGTTGTGGAATAGTGTAGTTTGTCATGAGTCTGTTATAGGTACTGGAAATCACTATTTGCTAGCACTGGGCCCCTGACATGTTATAAGAAAATCAGAAGTCTATTTGATTGCATATTTGCCCTCATCTTTCTCACTGGCACCATGGAAGTGACTAATGTGACATTTCAAACTCAATCAAGCCAGTGAATTTTCAAAAGGCTATGCCCTCTGAGAGGGGTTTAAAACATGTCAGCCAATTCTTTGGCAGTCTTCCCATTAAGGCTTGGAGTCTACATCCTCTCCCTTGAACTTGGGCAAACCTTCTACAAAATAGAACATAACCAATAGAAGACGTGTTACTTTGAGACTCTTTTAGAAACTGGGACATTTGTTCTGTGAGATTTCAGTTGCCATGGGAGAAGTCCAGCCTGCATAAAGCCACCATGTGGAAATTTTACATGTAGAGATGATAGATAGGATGATTGATAGATAGATGATAGGATGATAGATGATAGACGGATTATAGAGAGAGATGGTAGATAGATAGTGATGTTCACGGGGACCCAGCTGTTCCGGTCCCTGAGTCTTCTCGGTCCCAGCAAGTGACTGAAGAAGCATTCAGAATGATCCATCCCCAGCCACTGTCTGGCTGCACCACGCAGAAGACCTTAAATGAGATCTGGTTAACAGAGTCTTGTCAAGCCCTAGATGTGTGAGCAAAATAAATGGTTTTCATTGTTAGCCACTGTTTAGGGGTAGTTGGTTACGTAGCAACAGATAGCCTACTGTGACCCGTCTAAATTGAAGCTCTTTTACAATCCCGTCCTAGTTCAGAACCTTCACATCAATATAAGAACAATATAGGACAGCTTTGCAACCAGTTGTCCTGGACTTATGCCTGTTGTTCAATTATAACATCTCCTCTGGTTCCCCCATTATCCTGGCTTGGAAAATAAGGTATATGGTCACACTACTAACTAAATAAAGATTTATCGCCTGAGTCAGGAATAGTTTTGTTATAAAAACGTAAACCAACTTATGCTTAAGAAGGGACATACAACGTAAGAACAAGGAAGTATCTCACAAAACTTAAGTGGAAATGTGAAGTGAGGCCTCCGTGGAACACGTGGACATAAAACCAAGGAGCCGGAAAGTTGGTGGGACGTCTATGCGCCTGGGAGTATTCTTGCTCTTTTCCCTCTCTCTCCCCCTCTGTCCCATCTCTGCAGATTGGTCTCGCATTTGCACTTAAGCTATTGTGGTGATCTCAAGATAGCACTTAAGTCACTGTCCGTGTCCGGTGCCTGTAATGAAATAACTGGTTTCTGTGTCTCAATTCCAGATTACTAGCTGGGAAAATCCATTGTACTCACCTTGGCTCAGGTGTCCTCCTTTGCTCCAGTCAGTGGTGTTCTGAGAATAAAGATAGGATATATGTAGTAGGACCCTTTTCTGAACAGGTGAAGGAGGTAATTTTCAGAAAAGGTGTATGGAGAGATGTTTAGTGTGGCTATTGCAAGAAAAGGTAAGAGAAATAAAGGGAGATTTGATATTTGTTCCCAATTTGAGATGCATCCTTAGCTAATTCATATGGTGATTGCATCTCATTCCTGAGGGCTTGGGAAATCTGTGATTATGTGAATTTTTCTCAAACCGCACATCAGAAAAACACAAATACTATATAAGCACTAAGCCTCCCTGATTAATTAAAACCTGACAAAATAGGGATGTCATAAAATTATCTAAGATAAAAGGAAATGCATTGTGAAACTTGGGGGTGAATTAAATTCCATAAAGACACTTCTCAGCTAGAACTAAAAGACATGTTTGAAAGGAACAAAGAGTAAGAGATGACTAGTTAAACCAGTAAATTGTATCTGAGATTTCTGCTGTGAAAGTTTTTCTTCTAAAGCTACATGCTCAATAATTCTCACCTTTTTAAAAAGTTTCTCAAAGTGTATCTACTGCCTCCTGTAAGTTTTCTTTTACTATCTCGTATATTAACTAAGTAATGATTATCTGTCACATTAATATGGTATCTTATTTTTCACAATAATGTACTATTGTTATCATGGTTTAACAGATGAGAAAACTGAGGTGCCCCAAAAGTCAAAGAACATAGTAAGTGCCACAACCAGCGTTGTAATATGGTCTTTTGATTCCTGGCTTATTTTTAGGTAGTGGTCAATGACATACATACTGAGATATTTTTCTTCATCTTGACTGACTCTTTTTTTTTTCAGAATATTACAGGAGTACAAACGTTTTGGTTACATAAATTGCTTTTGTCAATTGCTTTTTTGAGTCAAAGTTATAAGTATGCCCATCCCCCAGAGTGTATTATACCCATTAAGTGTGAACTTCTTGACTGACTTTTAATAGACAATATGTATATAATATATAAATATATAAAATCACATTTTAATAACTCTCACAATTATTGGTATGATTTTTTTACTCTCCCAAGATGTAAACAGAGTTCTTGATTAGTAGTCAAGTCAGTTCTGTACCTCACTTTATTTATTTGTAAAATGAGTCATTTTTTGAAGCTAAGGTTACTTCTAACATTTGGCATAGAAAAAGAGCATTTTAAACTTATGAAACATAAATTGGCAGAGGATTATAGAGAGAGAGAAAATAAAAAGTGAAACATGCATTTATACCGTGTGCATCCTGGATTTACTATTTCAACATCAAGGTCTTAAGAAATACGCAGTCAACTTTATGATGTTATAAAATTTTCATTTTGAATCTGTTCTGGAATATTTAGAGAGCTAATGATTTAGGACTGGTTTTTGTAAGCAGGTTGTTCCTGATTCCCACCAGATGATTTATACCATGATAGCATGTTAGAAATTCTGCAGAACAGGTGATTTTGACAATAGCCTTTTGGAATTTTTTTTTTTTAATTTTATATAACCTTGGTAATTTAATCTTTAGCAAAAAAATAATTATTATTTCACATAATGTTAGCTACTTTTTTCTTCTTCTCAATGGCAGATAAGTGGTATTAGGGATTCTTCTCTCATTTTTTAAGTTCAAATGTGTGGGAGAAACTGCTGCTGGGATTACCAAGGGCCACTGAAAATCTGTGCTTCATAAAAGCAACAAGAAAACTGTCACAAAACTGTCACAAAACTGTCAAAATCAACTTTTTCAAAACTCTGGAGATTAATCAAAGGCTTGCAATACGCTGAGGAGCAGTTATTCAGTAACAACAGTTGAATCTCAGTGAGAAAAGTGGACTTTGTGGTGTTTTGATTTATTTAGCCCCATCCTTTTCTCTCCAGCTCTATGGCAGCCCCGCAATCCAGCGCCTTGCAGTCACAGCAGCCCCGGGGCCAGTGGAGGGTGCGGAATGGGCTTAGAGCTACCCACAAAGCCCCATTTTTAGAGAATCCCCTTTCGAAGGATTTTGGAATCCTCTGAAATATCTTGCAGTCCACTGGAAACTCCCACTCACAAGACTTGTTTTTATTTGACCTGATTCAGAGTAAGCTCACTACAGACATTTTTCCTGGGTCATTTGTAGGAAACAACCAGCAGCAATTGTTTAGCATCACAACAATTCAGACAAACACGAAGCTGACCAAAACACTTAAAAGGAAAAGCTGGGGAATAAACGTGTCATAGGGTACTTTGAAAGATTGTGACCTGTTCCTTGGAATCTAGAAGGCCATGTGCGTGTTCGGTGCTATGGACACGCCGAAAACACCTGGGGAGACCCAAATCTCTCTCCTAGGACTGACCTCAAGGCTTTCCACAGCAGGAAGTGTAGACTCAGGGGAAGATGTAAACTGCCAACCAGAGCACTAAGTGGATGCCCCAGCCTGTACACGGAGCACCTCAGCCAGGGGGGTTATTGTTTCAAGCCATTTAAGGAAATCCGTTCAGTCTTTAGCTGACCACAAAGATAACTGAGCGGGGATTTCAGTGGCCACACATGACAAAGAATATAGACATTGCAGATTTAGTTCAGAAAAGTAATGAAACAAACAAAAAGCAATTATATGCAGAAAAAACAATCTACCCAGGCAAGGAGAGTGAATCTGAATTCCAGAGTTACCACATTTTATTATTTATAATGTTTATTGCCGTGGTTTGAATATTTCTTCTCCCAAACGCATGTTAAAATTTAAAAGCCATTGTGACAGTATTAAGAGGTGATTAGGCCATGAGAGCTCTACCTTCAAGAATGGATTAATGCTGTTATTGCAGGAGTAGATTTGTTATTTTGGGAGTGGGTTCCTTATAAAAGGATGCGTTCAGCCCCTCTGCCCCCATCTCTCTCTCCTGCCAACTTACACCATGGGATGATGCAGCAAATTTCTGTTTTTTATAAATTACCCAGTCTGTGATATTCTGTTACAGCAGCACAAACCCAACTGAGACATACAGAGATGCAAAGAAACAAGAAAGTATGTTCCATATATGGAGAAAAATGTAGTCAATAGAAACTGTCTCTGAGAAAGCCCAGACATTAGATTTACTAAAGAGAGATTTTACGTAAACTATTATAAATATGTTCAGATAACTAAAGAAAACCATGTCCAAGTAACTAAAGGAAATTATGAGAGTGGAGAACAATAAAGAGATAGAAATTACAAAAAGAACAAAATGGAAATTCTGGAGTTGAAAAGTACAATAACTGAAATTAAGTGTATACTAGAAGAAAGCAACAGTATTTTTGAGTTGGAAAAAGAATCAGTATATTTAAAGATAGATCAATTAAGATTATCCAGTCTGAGGTGGAGAAAGAAAAAAATTAAGAAAAATGAACAGAGCCCACGGGACCTGTGGGACACCACCAAGTGTACCCACATACACAATGGAAGTCACAGCTGAGGGGAGAGAGAAAGGGGCAGGGAGAATATTGGAAGAAGCAATTTCTAAAAAACATCCTGAATTTGATGGAAAATGTTAATCTACATACCCCCAGAAACTCAGAATATGACTGTATTTGGAGACAAGGCCTTTATGGAGGTAAGTTAAAATGAAGTCATTATGCTGGGCTCAAATCTAGTCTTCCTGGTGTTTTTATAAGAAGAGCAAATTTGGACACACAAAGTATGTGTCACTGGGGATTCACACGCGCAGAGGAAAGACCTCGTGAGGACACAGTGAGGCACCATCCACAAGCCAGGAAGAGGCCTCAGGAGAAATCATACCTGCCAACACCTTGACCTTGGACATCTAGTTTCCAGAACTGTGAGAAAATAAATTTGTTGTTTAAACCACTACAGTATTTAACCAGTAGTTAAATACTACTCAGTCTGTAGTATTTGGTTATAGCAGCCCTAGGAAATGACTACATTAACCAAAATACTCCTAAATAACCAGTGAACCAAAGGAGAAGTAACAAGAGCCCTTAGAAAATAATTTTTGATGAAGGACATGGAGACACAACATATTAAAAGGTGTGAGCTGTGACTAAGGACATCCTTAGAGGAAAACTTACAGCTGTAAATGCCTATCATTTTTTCATATTTTTTTTAGACAAGTTTTAGGTTCACAGGAAAATTGAGAGGAAGTTGCAGAGATTTCCCATATACCCCCTGGTCTGACACCTGCACAGCCTCCCCTGCTATCAGCACCCCCGTGACAGTGGAGCATCTTTCACAACTGATAAACCTACATTGACACATTATAAACACCCAAAGTCCATAGTTGTAAATGCCTTAATTTAAAAATCAGAAATATCCTAAACCTATAACCTAAATTTACACATTCAAAAATAAGAAAAAAAAAGAATAAATAATACCCAGTGCCAATACAAGGAATAATATGATAAAGATTTGAGTAGAAATAAAAGAAATATAAAGAACAATTAATAAAGAAAATCAGTAAAACCAAAACTTGGTTCTTAGAAAAGATTGACACAGTTGAAAACTTTTACCTAAACTGACCCCTCCCAAAAAAACCAAAAACCTCATATTACTAAACTCAGGAATGAAAGGGGATACAGCAGTTCCCTCTTATCTGTGATTTTGCTCTCCATGGTTTCAGTTACCTGTGGTTAACCCCAGTCCAAAAATATTAAATGGAAAATTCCAGAAATAAATAATTCATAAATTCTAAATTTTCCAGCAATCTGAGTAGCATAGTAAAAACTCATGACATACTGCTCTGTCCCACTTGTGTAGCAAATCATCCCTTTGTCCAACATATATGCTGTCTACACTACCTGCATGTTAGTGATGGACATGGTCTGCTCTTGACATCAACCATTGACATTGTCATGGCTCAGTGACCCAGGATCGCCTGAAGCAGATGATCCTTTTTCTGACATATCCTCAGAAGGCCAATGGTAGCCTAACACTCCATCGCTGTGTATGTCATCTCATCATGTGGGCATTTTATGGTCTCACTTCATTACGAGAAGAAGAGGGGCAGAATGGTACAGTAAAGTATTTTGAGACAGAAAGAAAGACCAACTTCACATAACTTTTATTACAGTGTATTGTTATAACTGTTCTATTTTATTGTTAGTTATTTTTGTTAATCTCTTGCTGTGCCTAATTTACAAAGTAAACTTTATCACAGGTATATATGTATAGGAAAAAACATAGCATGTATAGAGCTTCGTTCTATCTGCAGTTTCTGGTATCCAATGGAGGTATTGGACCTTATCCCACACAGATAAGGGTGGGCGTACTGTACAATCAAACTTACAGAAGTAAAATGGACTAAAATGTAATACTATTAAAATTGTGTGCCAAAAATTAGATAACCCACATGACATGGAAAAATTCCTAGAAAGACACAAATTACCAACAATGAATCAAGATAAAAATAGAAAACTATAATAGGCTTATAACAAGTAAAGAGATTGAATTAATAAAATATTCCCACAAAGGAAATTCTGGGCACAGATGTCTTCATTTAGGAATTTTTCCAAATGATTACAGAAAAATTAATACTTATTTTCATAAGCGCTTTCATAAATTTGAACAGGAGGGAATACAGCCTAAAACATTCTATGAGGCCAGTATTATCCCAATACCAAAACCAGACAAAGGCATCACAATACAAGAAAAAGACAGACCGGTATCTCCTATGAATATAGATGCAAAAATTCTCAGCAAAATACTAGAACAATGAAACCAGTAATACATAAGAAGAATTATATACCACAACCAAATGAGTTTTATTCCAGGAATGCTAGATTGTTTCTACATATGAAAAATCATTAAAAAGTACAGCATATTAGTAGAATAAAGAATAAAAATCACATTATCATCTCAATAGATGAAGGAAATACACTTCAAAACATAAGATTCGTTCTTAATAAACATACTCAATAAATTAAAATAGTGAGGAAATTGTTGAACTTCATATAGGGCATCTACCAAAACCCACAGCTAACATACTTAATGGTGAAACACTGAAAGCTTTCATATTAGATAAGGACTAAGGCAAATATTCTGCTCTCTACTTCTATTTGATGCTATAAAGGTTCTACCCAGGGAAATTAGTAAAGGAAGAGTTCCTTTTTGGGGATGATGAAAATGTATTTGAGGCTGTACAACTCTGTGAGTCCATTGAAAGCCAATGAATATTAAATTTTATGTTATATGAATTATGTACCTGTCAAGCTATTATTATAAATGCATGGTGATTATTATTTTCCATTACAAAAACTTCATATTTATTCAAATCTGTTCCTTTTTTTCTAGGATTTCCTTTTCCTTCCCTTTGTTTTTTAATACATTTTTTCTGCATTTTTCTATTTTCTCTGTATTTTAATTTTCTACAAAAAACATTGCCTATCTTTATTATTAGGGAAAATTTTTTAAAATTTATACTTAAGAAGTATATGAAACAAAACGTATAGTGCATTATTACTCTCCATTGGAATCCACTCTGGCAATTGTGTCCTGTGTAAGAGTCCTCCAAGCCTGATAGTTGAGAACGTGAAATCTGACTAAGATTTCCTGAATTCAAATCCAGTCCTACCATTCACTGACTGTGTGACCTGGGGCGAGTTACTATCACCGGTTTCTCCACTTGTAGAATGAGGCTAATAATGCAATGTCTTATTTCTGGGGAAACAAAGAATGTAGTCGTGACACGCCAAGGAAGAAGGTCCCTGCAACCAGCCCAGACACTCACTCGAGAACCCTGCAGTGCTGTACTCCAGAATGTGAGCAAACCTGAAGCAGGTGGAACCTGTGCTTGGTCTTCAGTCAGCTCAGATCATGAGTGGAATGAGGTTACCTGTTCTTTCCCTTGTTGCTTGCCAAATAATAGGGTGTATATTCTTTGGAAGACGATAACATTATCCAGAGATTCTATAATTTTTTAACCAAAATATCTAGCATTTAGTCAATAAAATGATAACATCAATGATAACAGGCATACCAAGATACAGGACCCAGAGACACAATAGGCAATCGAAACTCGCAGGTGATGCAGATAATAGAGTTATCAGATTTGATTTTGTACTAACTCCAATATGTACAAAAATATTGACAAAAATCACTAAAGAATTCAAATCTATATGAAAATATCAATAGAAAATTTTCCAGGACTTAAAAAATAATGTGACTGAAATTAAAGCTGAACTTATGGGTTTAACAGTTGGCTGTACTTGGCTGAACAGTGTTACACATTGTGATAGGTCAGTAGAAAATACCCAGAGTAATGTATCGAGAGAAAACAAAGGAAGAGCCTAAGAGATACAGGGAATACAGTGACAATTCTGAACACATGTATCAGTGTGATCCTTGGAGGGGAGGAGAGATAAAATGGGTTACAAGTAACATTTGAAGAGGTAAATGGTAATTAATTTTCAAAACTACTTCAAGATATTCAGCCACTGATTCAAGAAGCGCTACAAATCCCTCTACTATATGGTTATAATCTCGTTTGTCCTCTGTCTTCTCCATGACCGATACCTGCTAGATTATACACTTTATGAAGGCAGGATTTTTTCTGTTTCTTCTCTGCTGCACTTCCAATCCTAGGATAGTGCTTTGTGCATAAAAGAAACTCCCTAAATATTTGTTGTATTAGTCATGACTGTACAGTGGATTGGGATGGGAGAATTTGTGTCAACTTGGAAATGAGGACCTTGGACTTGGCTTAAAACCTTCAGGCATTAGATCCAGTTTTGACAAAGTTGGGTTGGAAGGAAGAAATTTTAAACCCATTGCCAAAGTGATATGAAATGAGTTTTGACTGCCTGGAGGCTGTTAGGTCAATGGGGCTAAGGTGGGCCTCAGCCATCACTTGCTTCCATGGTGCACCTGGCTAATTAGTGTTCAGTTCTCTTGCTAAGTCTAGAAACTTAATGGAGCCCTGACACCATGCCTGGCCCTCAGCGGCCTCCTTTTCCAGGAGGGTGGCTGACAGCCTTCTTGCACATCCCATCAGTACAGGTGGACCTGACCCAAGTCAGAAGCAACCACTTACGGTACGACTGAGCTACTGACTTGAATACAGATTTCAGGCAGAGCCACACCACAGCTTCAGGAGCCTACTTAGAATGTCTTATTATGAATCATGCATTGCCAGGCTGGTATGGGAACAAGCTAAACAGTCCTTAGACACTGATTTCTGCAGCTGCCTCCTCTTCCCAGTGTTATAAGCAAGAAACACATGGGTTGATGGACACATCCTTGAGTGACTGAATTTAAGAATCTGGTGACAGAGCCCGGGTGTTTGTATAAAGTTCTGCTAACTGATCTATAGTGCAGTGAGGGGTGAGGTTACTGCCCACAGTCAGGCTCTGACCTGAGCCTCCCCCTTCACTGGAGCCTTGAAGCCTCCTGTGTGATTGACTTATGTCAGGGAGGTCCTCGTCAATATCCATTTATTGAGAACACACTGTGTGTTCTGAGGGATACTGTGGTGCCCATAGCAGTGGGGACCAGATTCTCAATGGCAAATTCATGGAAAAGGATCTTCCATTAGTTCTTAACTTTACCCCTCACTTATCCTGTCACTCCAAATGAGGCGTTCAAAGGCAATTTTCTGAGATTGTAAAATCCTAGCAGTTTTTCTCAGAAATGTCTTTAGGGGACCATATGTGCCAGAATCCCCTGAAGTGTTTTTTACAAAATTCACAATTTTAAATCCTACAACAAAACTACTGAATCAGAGAAACAGGAGGTAGGATGAGGGCATGATTTTAACGGGGTTAGAAATAGCTCCCGAAGATGCAAAAGTTGGTTCTTGGGGGAGAAAAATGTTGGATAAAATGATGGTTTCTTACCCTTTATAGGGCCACAGTCTGTAAGCAGATATCCAGAATATCTGTGGTATTGCAGTTTTATGGGGGACGTAGGGGGAGGCAATAATAAATAAATTCAGAAGCCCTGAACTAGGCAAATCTATTTAAATAAAATCCTCAAGTTATTCTTATACATCCTAAAATTTGAGCTCTAGTTAGGGAAGAAAATCTGTATTTCAGCAGCATAGCTGTGCAAATAGACATTTCTGTGGTATTGATAACATAATTTCTACATTACTGCTTTCTTCTTCCCTTCTTGATTGACCTATTAATGAGATAAGATTAAAAATTTTAAAGGATTTCTTAGAGGGCTATCAACTATATGGAAATTCTCACATATACATTTTTAGACATCTTCATATTGATATTTCTATTATCATTTCAGGAGGGGAAAATGACACTGGCTTGATTCTTTTGTTGTTATTCATTGTAACTTTTTAATGTAGAAATAAAATCAAACGTGCAGAAAAGTTTCCCAGATAATGCACGGAACTCTCATATGTGGGCTGACCAGGTTTACTAATTGCTAATGTTTTACCACACGTGATTTGTCCCTCCCTTTCTCTAGAAAAGGTTTTTTTCAAGGCTTAAAACTGGAAAAAAATTTAGAACCCAGTTATGTTTTGTTTTACTCTTCTTTCCTCTTGATTTTACATGTAACATCTTTGTGAATATTAAGTCATGTAGACTGTGTGACAGGTATAGACTGCTGTGTAATCTAATGTCCCCACCAGATGATCTGGTCTCCAAAGAACTTACAGATACATTGTGGCAATACTGTATCTAGAAACATAAAATGCATTCTGATTACAGGTGGACTGTTGTGTTTGGTTATTTTTGGTGATGGTGGGGCCAGCTGCATAGTCTATTAAAGCCCCTTAGCAAAACTTTAAGATGTATTTTAGTCCATTTTTTTTTTTACCGCAGTAGCTGAAGATTTAGAGTCTTGATGTTTCTTTTTAAATATCAAATCATGCCCCCCACACAGACATCTTGATGGAGTTCTGCTGCGCTTGATGATGAAGCCACAAATATACAATAAATTCTGAATCCATTCCAAGCAGTAACACTATAAAAGGAAAACAAAGTTTCATTATTCTATTTGGTCCCAGATGGCTGTTTTTCTTTAGACTGTTCCCTTGCAGATTTTGTGTAACAGAAAGACTCAAAGTGGTGGTGCAGTTTCACTTGACTGACAGTCGGAATCATGTTTTTACAAGGATGCTATGAACCCATACCTTTCTGAAGAAAGTATTTTAATCCAAATTTGGGCAATTTTCCGCAAAATTAGTAATTTTGAGGCCATTAAAGTGGAGCTTGATTCCTGCTGGGATTTTGAAATTTCACCACCTTGATGCTGTTTAGGGTGAAGAACAATACGTAGAGTGCTGTTGCTGTGCTTGAGTTCCAGATCCGCTCATGCCACCTGTAGCCTCGGGGAACTGCCCAGTGTATCAGAGCCTCCATTTCCTTATTAGTGAAACAGTGACAGTTACCGTATCTGTATTGTAGAGGTGTAGAGAGAATAGAGAGAAAGTATTTCTTATACATAAAGAGCTTAGAACAGTGTTGGACCCTAAGTATTTAGGAAAGTGTTCAACATGGGTTAGTTTTATAAAGATGTACTTCTTTCTTTTTCAAAATTCTTGTTATAAACCAATTATTGTGCAAGTGACATTTTCTTTATTATACCTTAATATTTAGGTTCCTTACAATGTCAAGTTTTTAACCCATAGAAGAGTCATAGACTGTAGCCCACACTATCATTTGTATATGCAAACAATATGCTCTCTCTATTTTGCCAGTAGTTGATTTTGTCTCATTCTTGAGTCTTCACTGATGAGGGGCAAACCAGTTACTATCCAATCTGTGGTTCTAATATAGTTCAATCTGATCATGTAAACAGCCCTCTCAGAAAATAATCCTTCTATCTAGGAAAAACAAAACACCCAGATTGCCTGCATCCCTCTGCTCCCTAGGATGTTGTCTGGCTGGATGGAGGAAGGAGTGTGGCTTACTCACCTGTTCCTCTGTGACAGAAAGGACCTCTGGAGCTCTTGGGTGCAGTGCCTCTCTCATTCCTAGACATCCCTGGGCAGTGTTCCTTATGCATCTTGTGGCCACTGACTGCAGCGTGCTGGCGCTTACCCATGTCAGCTCATGGGAGCCAACTGTTAAAATTTCAGGTATTTTATGAATTGGTTGTGAAGCAGTTAAATAACACCAATATTAAAAATTAAATGATATAAACTTAAAATTCAGTAGATTGTATTAAAAACAAAGTAATACGTATTCACTTTTTCCATGCTCAGCATTTTCCTTTGCCTTGTACATTTTCCCCTTCCTCCTATTTTTCATGTTTGACAAATTTTACACTCACCCTTCAAGTTAGTATTGCTAGATTGGCATTGCTTATGTTCTACACTTAAGTTCAACATTTAGTAATTAAAAAGTTTTGAGAAAATTTAGAATAAACTTTAAAATAGGGGTTCTATGTTATATTATTATGGGATTTTATTACTCATAGTAATTATAAATCATTTAGTGATCCTCAACAAGTGGTTGGAGGTGTGATAGGCATGCTGCAGATGTTGTCTCTTTCAGTTCTCACAATACCCCCAGGAAGTGAGTCCAACAATTGTCAGCTGTCTTATGGACACAAAACTGAGGCATGAAGTTTAGTGGCTTTCCCAGTGGGGCCAGGTCTCAGATCTCAATCTGTCTGACCCCAAAACCGTTGAATATGAAGCACTGATTCCTATTATGTATAATTCACTATATGTCTGCGTAGTGGATCTACATAAAAATTTGACCGCATTTTATTGTTATTATGATATACTCCAATTCACACTATACTTGTAGCAATACCACACTTTTGCTAGTGTTTTGCAGGCTATACAAACATATATAGATATTAGTTAATTCAAGATAAATAACTTCATTTGCTAAAAGAATAAATATTAGGATAAAAGTGCTATTTATCTTCTGAGGAAACCACTGGCAAATGTATATAATGAACTTTCTGTTATTGCAAATGGGATTTTAAACATTAAGTGTACCAAGTACATAAGGTAGCAAGAAGTACCTTCATTTATTTTTTATATATATATATAGAGAGAGAGAGAGAGGGAGGGAGAGGAAGGCAGGCGCAGAGGGGGAGAGAGGCAGAGAAAGGGAGAGAAAGTGCATCTCCATGCCTCATTGTAGATGGTTCTTAGAAATACAGTAAAAAAGCAAGAGAGGAAAGGTCTTGACCTCCGGACTTTTCTCATAATGACTGAGAAAGAAGATAACCCACTAAGAAAATGAATACTACACTTGCTGTTGGGGTAAAGTTGATCCTACAAGTCTGCCACCTTGGAGAATTTTTTTGTAACAAACTACCAAATGTTAGCATAATCTAGGTTATAAAAGGAATTAATTCCTTGATTGAAGAAAGAACAGCATCAAAGGCAAGTCACTTGGTAAATAAAAAGATATGGGCACATGTTCCTATTTAGGAACTTCTCTCTGGATTTGGACCAAGGGTGCTTTGATTTAAGGAAAGGCTGTATAGACAGTACACTGGGTGGGGTGGGCTGACCTGTTCACAGGGGGAGGCCTGTCTCCTTCATCTCACTCACTGTACCCCCCATCAAAGAGGGTGCCTTCTTGGAGAGGAACCTTGGCAGGAGTAACTATGTCTGCCAAGACTTGTGATTTCTTCCATGACACTCAGTTAGAGGTGGGGAAGATGGTAAGAGTCCAGACACTAGAACACATAAAAGAATTGGGGTACCATGGAAAGGAAGTTACCTTCAGGCAACACTTAAGATCACAGAAAAATTTAATGGAAAGACAATATGCCTCAGTGAGGTATGAGTTTGAACCTGAGCCATTTTGTACAGTTCTGTGTTATAAAGAAGTAAAAGACTTTGGTATCAAGGTGATGCTGGCTTCATAGCTGGGGAGGATTCCCTCCTTCTCAGTGTTATAGAATAATTTCTGCAGCATGGGTACCAGCTATTCTCTGTAGGTCTGGTAAAAATTTGGCTGTGAATCCATCTGGTCTGGGGCTTTTTTTGTTGGAATATTTTTATTGCTGCTTCGATCTTGCTGCTCATTATTGGTCTGTTTAGGAGTTCTATTTCTTTCTGATTGAGTCTTGGGAGGTTGTTTGTTTCCAGGAATTTGTCCATTTCTTCTACATTTTCGAGTTTATGTGAGTAGAGATTTTCATAGTATTTACAGATGATATTTTATATTTCTGTGGTATCAGTTGTAATATATCCTTTTTCATTTCTGATTGAGCTTATTTGGGTCCTTTCTCTTCTATTCCTGGTTAAGCTAGCAAAAGGTCTATCAATTTTGTTTGTCTTTTCAAAGAATCAGATTTTTGTTTCATTGATCCTGTGTATTGATTTTTGTTTTCCATTTCATTTGCTTCTGCTCTGGCCTAGTTATTTATTTTCTTCTGCTGTCTTTGGGTTTGGTTTGCTCTTCCTTTTATAGTTCCTTGGAATGCATCATTGTATTGTTAATTTGTGACCTTTCTGTCTTTTTTATGTAGGCATTTAAGGCTATGAATTTTCCCCTTAGTACTGCTTTTGCTGAATCTCATAGATTTTGATAGCTTGTGTCCCCTTTGTCATTCAGTTTGAGGAATCCTTTGATTTCCATCTTAATTTCATTATTAACCCAATAAACATGTTTTCTGACCTAAGGTAAGATCAATCTTAGAGAATGTTCCATGTGCTAATGAGAAGAATGCATATTCAGTTGTTTTGGGGTAAAGTGTTCTGTAAATGTCTGTTAGGCCCATTTGTTCTAGAAACCCATTTAAGACCAATATCCCTTATTAATATAAGTGCAAAAATCCTCAATAAAGTACCAGGAACCTGAATTCAACAGCACATCAAAAAATAATCCACAATGACTGAGTGGGTTTCATCCCAGGGATGCAAGGATGGTTCAACATACATAAATCAATAAATGTGATTCACCACATAAATGGAAGCAAAAATAAAGACCAGATGATCATCTCAATAGATGCAGAAAAAGCATTCGACAAAATTCAGCACACATTCATGAAAAAAACCCTCAACAAACTAGGCATAGAAGGAATATATCTCAAAATTACGAAAGCCATACATGATGAAACCACAGCCAACATCATACTGAATGGGGAAAAGTTGAAAGCATTCCCACTAAGAACTAGAACAAGAAAAGAATGTCCACTGTTGTCATTTCTATTCAGCATAGTGCTGGAAGTCCTAGCCAGAGCAATCAGGCAATCATAACATTTTGAAATAAAAGAAAAGTTAATAAAAGTATCTGGTCAATTAGAAAAAAAAAGAAGGAAAAATAGAAAATACTTGATTTTAGATATATCTTAGAAGTAGGGTGAGCAACTGTTCTAGTTTGCCCAGGGTTCAGGAAGCTCCCTGGACTTGGGACTTTGTAGATAGTAGGAAAGTTCAAGGAAAATTAAAAAATAAAATAAAATAAAAGAATAACTAGAATAACTGTTGCTTTAATTATATATATATTTTTTTTTTTTTTTTTGTGGAAAATGCATTAATGACATTTTATTCAAACTGTGATACTGCTATTAGCAGTGGAAACCAGTATATTGCTTGGGGAACTAATGAACTAATGGGCTGTTCTTACAGCTCCACTTTGAGTAGCAGAGAATATAACACAGTCAATCTCTTAATGCCCTGTGGTGTTCCATGTACTAATGAATTCACCTTTGCCATTCAAATGGAAACATAGGTCACCTTTCATCTGTGAATTTATTCTGATAATTGATATGTATTTCAATCTATTTGACATTACTAATTTGGATGTACATAGCTTTGTCCCAAAGTGCTTTGTGAGAATGGTAAAAACGTTGCCAAGGGCTAATGGCACCAACAAAAGGTTAATGTGCAAAAGGAAACTTTTACTGTCTGAATAGGTCTTAATGAATTTAAAAAATAAGAACTCAGTGACCTAATGCCCACGTGAGCCAAGTGAAGTAATTTCTTTCTTTTTGCTTTTTTTGTTCTACAAAGGATGCATAAACTAGACACTTTGAAACAATAAACAGTAAAACTCTGATTCACTTTCTTGTTAATTTGCATGGCTGTAGTAAGTACTTATATTGCCAAACCGTGGGATAGGTTTGAATGTGAGGAGAGACGGTACCAATCACAAGTACAAAAAATAAGGTCAGAATGTCATTAATCCTTTTTCTTTGGCTTTCACGGCTGTTTGTATTTTGGATCTTAATGAAAAGCTACAACTTTTGGTTCAGGGTATAGCAGGGAACTGCTCTAATTCCATCCTCCTCTCGTTCTTTCAGTGCTTCGGCTCCTGAAGGAGGGGGCAGATCCTCATACGCTCGTCTCCTCAGGAGGGTCCTTACTCCATCTGGTAAGAACTGTGACAATCAATGTGGTGACACCAGGAAAAGGAGAATAAATTACAGGCTCAAAGCTCAGGAACAAAATGTACATCCAAAAGATGATCAGAAAAATAATGTGTTTCTAATTAACAGGCTTAGATAATGAGCTGCAACAATTGTTAATTACTGCATTGAAGTTTGCAAATCATCTTTAATAAATCGAGTTAGAGTCTCTGCCTTAAAGGAAACACTTTTAAAAACTCTTAATAATCGTATTCAACAAATAAGTAAAGTAATATTGTATCAATTTTGCAGTGTGTGTGTGTGAGAGAGAGACAGAGACAGAGACACAGAGAGAGAGAGAGGGAGGGAAACAGGCGAAGAAGGAGCAGGAGAAGGAAGAGGAAGGGGAGGCGGAGGACAGCGAGGGCGGCGGGGGGGAGGGGGAGGATGTCACTTCTTCACATATACATAGTTTCTGACTTTTAATGAGTTCCTGCAAATCAGCAGTTGCCTTCTTGATCTTTGAAATAAAGCCAGAAAACCACCATCTCTCCTCCCTGGATAAACAGCTTCCTCAGTCTTCTCCCAGGGCCCATCCTTGCCTACTCCACACTCTGTTTCCCATACGAAGCCAGAGCATGTCACTCCTATATCCAAAATGCCCCAACAACTTTCCTTTTCACACAAGCAAACTCCAAAGGCCTGCCTCTGCCCACACAGGGGTCTGTCTCCAAGTCCCAGCCCACAGCCATTGTGACCTCATCTCTGCTTACTCCCCTCCTGCTCTCTCTGCTCCACCCACACTGGCCACTTTGCTGCTCGTGGTCCTGCCCCGAGCTCTTGCTGGTCCTTCCACTTAGCACATGCCTCCCAGATACCCCCCAGCTACGTTGCTCACTTGCTTTGGGTCCCTGCTCAAATATCACCTAACAGAAGAGCCTTCCCTCCTTGCCCTGGAGGATATAGTAACCCACCACTAACACTACACAACCAACTCCATTTCCATCCCTTTGTCTGTTTTTTCCCCATCTTTTGTAGCAAGATTGGCATCAAAGTGTTTATAGGTTCATGTGACTATTTCCTATTTCCTAGAATGTCAGCTCTATGAGACACAGGACTTGGCATATTTTCATAACTCTTGTATCTATAATGCCCAGGATAGTGCCTGGCACATAGAGCACCTGGTGCTCAGTAGATCAGTTAATTAATATCTGACACAGTGATTGATATTGGGGGTGTGAAGATGTAAAACGCACATTCTGTGCTCATACTAAGTTTGATTTTCTGAGGGAGACAGAAAAATAAGCCACTGACTACAGCAGACTAGACAAGGGATAAGCAGGTGATAGTGAAGGAAGGGAACAAAGAAGCTACTTGGCTGCCTTTGGGGATCAGCTACAAAGCCTCTTCTCACCCTCCTGGTCAGGTTTAATTACTCTTCTATCCAAGGTCTCATAATATGTGATCCCTGCTCCTCTATAGATCTTGTCACAATGGATTATAATTAATGGATTGTGTGCCTTTTTCTGTATGCTAGACTGAAATTTTGAAAACTGTGACTGTGTTAGACACTTTTATAGTCTTAGCATGTGACACATAATAAATACTCAATGCATAGTAAATGAATGAATGCGAGGGCTCTAAGCATATAAAGATCTCTTTGTATAATGAGAAGATAGTTATTCTGGGCCCAGGTAGCAGAGTATAAAGATTCAGAAATGGTAGAGTCAGAAGAAAACAGAAATGAGAAGATTAAAGTGATGGGGAACACTTTATTAACTCTCTATCCAAGGCACGAATATTGCATTTTTATGTTGTTATGCACTGGTTGTGAGACTAAGACAAAGGGGAGGCTGGCTCTGGAGGAATTATAGGGAAACCTGGTGATGGCTGAAGGAGGGAGGGCTCGTTGCTGGAGTCTTCTTTCCCTAAGGTTACCAAGTAAATAAAAACAAATAAGAAATTACAGGTTGCCAGAGGGACAAAATTACAGGGTTTCCGAATGCCTTAGGTACTGAAAAAGGCAATTTAGCTGTCTAAAATGTCAAGTGTGAGAAGCTTTGCTGTGCACCCCACCTTTTGGGCATCCCACATTATGAAGGCTGATGCTTCATCGGCACTGAAGCTCTAATTATACAAGATCAGTGACTTTGAGGGAAGGCAGCACATATTTGCATGGGCGTTGAAAATAAGCTCAGGAATTGTTGAGATTTCCCAGAGTTGTGCTTATTTGACTGAATTATTATTCATTGGGTACTCTATTCTAAGTATAGGTTTCTGTAAGACATTTCTCTTAGCAGTGCTATAAGAACTTTTAGGTTGAAGATTTAAAATTCCCACAGGATTAAAGGTAGATATTTGGGAAACAAGTTTTACTATTTTTGCTCATATAACATCTTTCATTTTATCTTCTTTTGAATACATTTCAACCAGTATACCTGAATTGATCTGTTTACATATCATTCATTAAATAATGCATGTATTAAAAATGTGGCAGGTACCAGGTACTCTGATAGATAAAAGAGGAATAATGGCCAAAAGTGGCAATATATACACCCCAGGAATTTAGTCTCATGAGGACAATATAGAAGAAATTTAAGATTTAACTCTTTGTAAGAAATTATGTTGGTGGGGTGGAAAACAGAATTATTTAGGCCTTGCTAAAATGTTGTCCAGGGTTTTAGGTTATTACCTTTAATCAATGAGAAATTGAAAAGGAGCTCCCAATGGTGGTGGAATCCCCTTGAATGTGTGGCAGCAATTTCTTTTAATTCTGGTCTGTGACAGTCTCAGACCATAACCAAGCTTAAGTGAAATATGTTAGAAATAGAAAATACTCATTCTTTTACCAAGTGAATTCTACTTTAAACACAAAGATAGGCATTGAAGCAGTGGCATTCAGGTAGTTGTTAAAAATATTGAGCTATAACAGATATGAAAATATGTCCAAGACATATTGTTAATGTTAGAGAATAGTGCATCTAGTACAGTCAGATAAATGATAGAGATGATAGATAGATAGATAGATAGATAGATAGATAGATAGATAGATAGAGAATCCTTTTCAATAGCAAACAAAATATCTTAAAGGCTAGACAAGAAATTTTCAACTCAATTTGGGAGATGGGGACAAGGTGTTTTAGTATATTGTTTCCTTTTCATATTGCTTGAACATTTTAAATAATAAACATGTATGTTTCATATAATGAAACTAATACAAAAATATGTACCTTTGCTCCTCTTACAAGAAAATCTGGTGCTCTAAATAGAGCTGCTTTTTGTGCTTCACTGTAAGTTTCTCTAAATTCTCAGATGCTGTGAGAAGCAGAGAGAATTCGCAATTTAAAACAGTAGAGACAGTTCAACAGCTTAATATCATCAAAATCAAGCAGAAAATATTATAATTTGAAAAGAGTCAGATTATCAAAACTCTAGAGAAAATGCCTAAAGAAATCTCTATTTTTTAAAATGTCTAGGTGTTAAATAACAAAAATAGTTGGTAGTGGAATTTGCTAACAAATTGTCCTGCCCATCCACACCACAGCATCTGGGCATTGACTACTTAACTCCAACCCCCTTCTTAGCTTTTCCAAAAGAAAAAGGGCAAAAGCTATAAAGGTAAATCCTAGCAAAAAAGTCAATCGTAGCAGAATATGATATACCCTCTGCAGGGGCTGTTCCTTGAGTTTCTTAGGGGAGGTGGCAGCACAGGGGACGAGGCAGGGGAATACCCATGCAGGATGGTGCAGCAGGAAGCAGAGGGGAAAGTGAAGGGGCAAGAGGGAAGGGACTGATGGTGTCTGAGGATGAGCCACGGCAGGCTGCTGCCAAGGGCTGACAAACAGGAGAGGGAGCGGCCGTGGGCTGTGAGCAGGGGACTCTGCACATTTTCCCATGGATGTGATTCAAGATTCAAAATCTTGACTGGACTGTGTTTTTAAAATTGAACATCTCTTTGGTCCATGAGAAGCATGCATCCATAATTAGAAAGTCTGTAGTCCAGAATTTTAGATCATTAGTAAAATATCCAGCTGAATCTTGAATGAAAATCACCTACTCAGGACGGCCTTCTTTAAACAACTCCAATAATTTATGTCACTTTCTAGACATGCCAAGCTGCTTATAATTCCACAAATGGCAGCTTTCATTGCTACTCCATATTGTTCATGCTGGTTCCTACTTTGGGTGCTCTGCTGAGATGGTCAGTAGCTGACTAGACCTCCCCATCTTGGCTCTTTGACTGAACAGCCCCCCTGAGCATAGGCTGTTGCTGTGGGGATGACAGCTGTTCATCACACTTACCCTCTGGCTCAGCACAACATGGGCAGATGGTAGGTCCTCAATGAACACAGATATTTAATAAGTGGATATATGAATGTCTCGACCCCAGTCCCCACCCCTTTTTGTTAGATGCTTCCTGATTGTTCAAAATGAGCTCCTGTGTTTCCACACTGGATTGTCCAATTAATTCTTATCAGGCTGTTAGGTACCCTGTGCTGTGAATCCATAGAATGCTATGCACTTCTTTAATTATAGAACTCACAACATTGAACTATACTATTTCTCAAGGGTAATTACTAGGTAATTCAATTTTACATACACATTGCCAAGCACAGTACCTGGAATATAGTGTTGCCTAATAAACTCTTAGCTATTCAAAATAAAAGCAAACCAGTGCTGCAGCTTAAGGAGGAGTGTTTATATTCACTTAAAAAATAACTGTTTTATTAAGATTTAAAAATTTCTGGATGTACATCAGTGGTTCATCTGAATCTTTGTAGTAATGACCTGTTTCATGACTAGAGTTTAGTTCTATTGGCTGGAAGCTATGGCTATTTGGAATATTTGGAATGCAAGTGGAAATAATAAATATAATTCAACTCAGTATTCTGGATAGTTTATCTATGGCAAGGTAAAATGATGAGAAGTACGTACCAGATTACACTACAATGAATATGAGTCTGCAATGTGATATAGCAGCAGAGAAGTGGATGTGACTTTGCACAGATCCAAGCACAGGCTGAAGGTGATAGCCCATGGTATTGATGGTAAATACAAAGGATCTTATGAAAGTTCTAGAGTGATGTCAATCAATTTCTCTCTCTCCCCCTCTCTCTCTCAATCTGCATTGTCTCTGTCTCTCATTATAGAATTTTTTTAACTACTGAGAACCCATAAACATAGGACAAGAAAATGGACTGCAACTAACTCAAGTTGATTGTGTAAATTGCATCACTTTCTTTCCCCCCATAGCTCCCAAGAAGTATATATATGTAGTAGAATTATGCCTGGCACATGATATTCACTCAGTAAATAACCCTGGATCAAACAAGATGCTGCTCCAGAACTGTTTCTAGTCTCCTCTGTCATGACGGTTCTGTAACAATACAAAGAAGGGAAGGGAAGCATTTGTAAAATATGTAGATGTTGAGACAATTAATGTTGTGGTAGATCCAGCCTTCATTTTATTTTAAAAAATGGTGAAGGTAGAAGAACACCAGCGGCTGCCTGCGAGCACGGACCGTTCACTCCGAAAACAGCATTGCGAATTACAGAGAAACAACGCTGAATGCCCAGCCCGAGAAAACAGCTCTCGACCAAGAGGCCAGATGAGAAAAAACCAGCGAAAGAACTCAGGGAACATGAAAAATCAGAGTGAAAAGTACCTCCAAAAGAAATTATCAGTTCCTCAGCAATGGATACCAACCCAAATGAAATGGGTAGAATGACAGAAGAGGAATTTCATTTATGGATTATAAGAAAGCTCAATGAAATTCAAGAGAAAATTGAATCCCAGCACAAAGAAACCACAAGAAAAATGCAAGAAATGAATGAAAAATTCTCCAAAGAAATAGAAATATTACGGAAAAATCAAATAGAAATCCTAGAAATGAAAGAAGCATTCAAGGATCTACAAAACACAGTGGAAAGCCTTAAGAATAGGCTGGACCATCCAGAGGAAAGAATTTCAGAGCTAGAAGACAGCTCCTATGCACTAAATAAATCAGCCAAAGAGAAAGAACACAAAAACAAGAGGCAGGAAAAAAGCATACAAGAAATGTGGGATTATGTAAAGAGGCCAAACATAAGGATCATAGGTATCCCTGAGAGAGAGGAAGAAAATTCGCATGGGCTGGAAAATTTATTTGAAGGAATAATAGAGGAAAATTTCCATGGCTTAGCCAGAAATCTTGATATCCGAGTACAAGAAGCACACAGGACTCCTGGGAGACTCAACGTGAAAAGGCATTCACCACGCCACATAATTATTAGACTGACCAAAGTAAACACAAAAGAGGCACTCCTCAGAGCTGTAAGACGAAAAGAGCAGGTAACCTACAAAGGGAAACCGATCAGATTAACTGCAGATTTCTCAGCTGAAACCTTACAAGCCAGAAGGGGATGGGGAGACATCATCAATCTCCTAAAACAAAACAAAGGTCAACCCAGAATTCTGTGTCCTGCCAAACTAAGCTTCTTATATGAGGGAGAAATAAAGACGTTTCCAGATAGGCAATCACTGATAGAATTTGCGAAATCCAGACCGGCCTTGCAAGAAATGCTTAGACCTGCATTATACACTAAACAGAGCAATAGACACCCACCCATGTAAAACTACGCAAAAGCTAAAACCCCAGAAACCAGATTCCACAATGATGCAAGAGGTAAAACAAAAGATACCACCCAACAGAATAATCAGAAATTTACCCCAAATATCAATTCTCTCAATAAATGTAAATGGCTTGAACTGCCCATTGAAGAGACATAGGCTGGCTGAATGGATTAAAAAATACAAACCAAGTATTTGTTGTCTTCAGGAAACACACCTTACACACAAAGACGCATTCAGACTCAAGGTGAAAGGATGGAATACAATTTTCCAGGCTAATGGAAACCAAAAGAAATCTGGAGTAGCCATCCTCATTTCAGATGACATAAACTTTAAAGCAATAATAGTAAAGAAGGACAAAAATGGACACTATATAGTGGTGAAGGGAAAAATCTCACAAGAGGATTTTACAATCCTAAACATTTATGCACCCAACACAGGAGCAACCAGGTACATAAAGCAAATTCTGCTAGATCTAGACAACATAATAAGCAGCAATGTCATAATAGCAGGGGACTTCAACACTCCACTGACGGAACTGGACAGATCCTCCAAACAAAAAACAAATAGAGAAATAAAAGACCTAAACAGGACTATAGAACATTTGGGCCTAACAGATATCTACAGAACACTCCACCCAAATAACACTGAATATATATTCTTCTCATCAGCTCATGGAACTTTCTCTAAAATTGACCACATCCTAGGCCACAAAACAGATCTAAACAAATTCAAAAAAATAGAAATCATACCATGTATCTTTTCAGACCACAGCGGAATGAAATTAGAAATCAATTCCAACAGAAACTCACATCTTCCTCCAAAAAAATTGGAAACTAAACAATCTATTGCTGAAAGATTATTGGATCAAGGAGGAGATTCAAATTGAAATCAAAAGATTCTTCGAACTAAATGATAATGGGGACACAAGTTATCAAAATCTGTGGGATACAGCAAAAGCAGTCCTGAGAGGAAAACTTATCGCCCTAAATTCCCACATCCAAAAGACAGAAAAGTCACAAATCAGTAAACTAATGAATCATCTGAAGGAAATGGAAAAGGAAGAGCAAAGCAATCCTAAAGCCAGCAGAAGAAAAGAAATAACCAAAATCAGAGCAGAATTAAATGAAATCGAGAACAAAAGAACAATACAGAAGATCAATGAAACGAAAAGTTGGTTCTTCGAAAAAATAAACAAAATAGACAGGCCATTTGCAGGTTGACAAGAAGCAGAAAGGAAAGGACTCTAATAAGCTCAATTAGAAATGAAAAAGGAGAAGTCACAACTGATACCGTGGAAATACAAAACATCATCTTCGAATACTACAAAAATCTCTATGCCCACAAACACGAAAATGTGGAGGAAATGGACAAATTCTTAGAAACACACTACCTCCCTAGGCTCAACCAGGAAGAAACAGAATTTCTGAACAGACCAATATCAAGCACCAAAATTGAAGCAGTAATTAAAAATCTACCCACAAAAAAAAGTCCCGGACCAGACGGGTTCACACCCGAATTCTACCAAGCCTACAAAGAAGAACTGGTGCCTATACTGCAGAAATTATTTGAAAATATCCAGAAGGATGGAATCCTCCCAAACTCATTCTACGAAGCCAATATCACCTTGATACCAAAGCCAGGAAAGGACACAACAAAAAAGAAAACTACAGACCAATATCCCTTATGAATATAGATGCAAAAATTCTCAATAAAATCCTTGCAAACCGAATTCAAATGTACATCAAAAAAAATAATCCATCACGATCAGGTGGGCTTTATTCCCGAGATGCAGGGATGGTTCAACATAAGCAAATCTATAAATGTAATTCACCATATAAATAAAAGCAAGAACAAAGATTATATGATCCTTTCAATAGATGCAGAAAAGGCTTTTGACAAAATCCAGCACCCTTTTATGATAAGAACTCTTAACAATATAGGCATAGATGGCTCATTCCTAGAAACTATTAAAGCCATATATGATAAACCCACAGCCAGTATCATACTGAATGGGGAAAAATTGAAGGCATTCCCCCTTAAAACTGGCACCAGACAAGGGTGCCCACTATCTCCACTTCTTTTCAACATAGTGCTGGAAATCCTGGCCACAGCAATTAGACAAGACAGAGGAATCAGGGGCGTCCAGATAGGGGCAGAAGAGGTCAAACTTTCACTATTCGCAGACGATATGATATTATACATAGAAAACCCCAAAGATTCAACCAAGAGATTACTGGAATTGATAAATGAATTCAGCAAAGTCTCAGGATACAAAATTTATACACACAAATCCATAGCCTTCATATATGCTAATAACAATCAAGCCGAGAAACAAATTAAAGATGCAATACCTTTCGCAATAGCAACAAAGAAAATTAAATATTTAGGAACATATCTAACTAAGGAGGTCAAAGACCTATATAGAGAGAATTATGAAACACTGAGAAAAGAAATTGCAGAGGATGTAAATAGATGGAAAACCCTACCATGCTCTTGGATAGGCAGAGTCAACATAGTAAAAATGGCTTTGCTACCTAAATTAATTTACAGAATCAATGCAATCCCTATCAAAATACCAACATCATTTTTTGCCGATCTAGGAAAAATAATTCTATGCTTCGTGTGGAAACAGAGAAGACCCTGTCTAGCCAAAGCAATCTTAAGCAAAAAGAACAAATTGGGAGGCATCTGTCTACCAGACTTCAAACTATACTACAAGGCTATAGTAACCAAAACTGCATGGTATTTACACAAGAACAGACACGTAGACCAATGGAACAGGACTGAGAACCCAAATATAAAACCAACCTCATACAGTCACCTGATCTTTGACAAATTCCAGAAAAACGTACACTGGGGAAAAGATTCCCTATTCAACAAATGGTGCTGGGAAAACTTGATGGCCATATGTAGAAGACTGAAAGTGGACCCACACCTCTCACCTCTCACAAAAATCAATTCACAATGGATAACAGATCTAAACCTAAGACATGAAACCATAAGAATTCTCGAAGAAAACGTTGGAAAAATTCTTATGGACATTGGCCTAGGCAAAGAATTTATGAAGAAGACCCCCAAAGCAATCACAGCAGCAGCAAAAATAAATATATGGGACCTGATCAAATTGAAAAGCTTCTGCACAGCCAAGGAAACTATCACTAGAGTGAACAGACAACCTACAGAATGGGAGAAAATATTGGCATGCTACACCTCTGATAAAGGGCTGATAACCAGAATCTATACAGAACTTAGGAAAATCAACAAGAAAAAATCAAACAACCCTATTAAAAAATGGGCAAAGGACATGAACAGAAACTTTTCCAAAGAAGACAGAATGATGGCCAGCAAACATATAAAAAAGTGCTCAACTTCTCTAATCATCAGGGAAATGCAAATCAAACCACAATGAGATATCACTTAACTCCAGTGAGATTGGCTCATATCAAAAAATCCCCAAATAACAAATGTTGGCGGGGATGTGGACAGATAGGAACACTCATACACTGCTGGTGGGACTGCAAATTAGTACAACCTCTATGGAAAAGAATATGGAGATACCTCAAAGAATTAAAAGTAGAACTACCATTTGACCCAGCAATCCCACTACTGGGTATTTATCCAAAAGAAAAAAAGACATTTTATAATAAAGACATCTGCTCTCGAATGTTCATAGCAGCACAATTCACAATTGCAAAGATGTGGAAACAACCCAGGTGCCCATCAATACACGAGTGGATCAATAAAATGCGGTATATGTATACCATGGAGTATTACTCAGCAATAAGGAACAACAGTGAATTAACACATCTGGTATTATCCTGGTTGGAGCTAGAACCCATTCTTCGAAGCGAAGTGTCACAGGATTGGAAAAACAAGCACCACTGGTACTCACCATCAAACTGGTACTAACTGATGAACACGTACATCACACAGGGCAATAACATTCATCAGAGAGTGGGCGGGCGGGAGGGGGGTGGAAGGGATGGGAAAAACTCTCACTGAATGGATGTGGGGAGCACAGTTTGGGAGACGACCATGATTGTGGCTCTGACATGGGCAGAACAGGGGCAATGTGTATGGCCAAAGTGTTGTACCCCCATGATATTCTGAAATTAAAAAAATAAATTAAAAAAAATAAAAATTGATTGAAACATGAAAAAAAATGGTGAAGGTAACCTTCATAAATGAACCATGGAATTTGACGTGTGAACTCTAAATATTTGTATGGCTTTTTAAAAAAATTTTTCTGAGTGGTAGATTTCAGGGTTAGTCATGACACACTCATTAGCCAACCCAAAGAACTATAATACAGAAAACACCCTTTATGTCAAGACAGAGGGAAAAGACAACACATTTTAAGTTTCAAGTTGCCTTTGTTTGTCATTTTGCTTCTATAATTTTCAGAGTCTTTTCAGATGAATCAGTACTGCATATTTTATTGAGTTTGTGCACTGAGAAATATTACCTTTGTTTAGAAACAATTAAAAATGAGGGCAAGATGAATTACCAGAGAAGCTGTGAACTGCTGATCCAGTCTTGAAAGTACCAGTTGACTTTCTAATCATACAGTCAAATCTGTGAACAGCCTTATAGGCAAAAGCTGTTCATCACATTGCTTTCTCAGTGTATTTTAGGAGACAGAATGAGTTATTTTGGTCATAGATTCGGATATTAGAATTTAATATTTCAGAGTGGAGCCAATCCAGCTGCTGGAAAGCCAGAGGGGTGGGTGAAGATTAGTGGAGTGTAGCAGGGGAGGTATTGGAGATGCTTGTATAGGGTGGGCAATCTAATGTTGTCGATGCTTCCTCTGTTTAGGGTGCTCGGAGTGGAGAGAAGGCTGTTGTTCTGGTTTCCAAGTCTCCTGTGAAAGGGGAGAGATCCAGAAGAAGGAAGTGTATATGGATGGGGTGAATCTTAGAAGGAAGCACATTAAAATGAATGTGCAATGATTCTAGAAAAATCCACAGTAAGCTCAGAAAACGTCCAAGTTTTTCAGGGCCCTGTGCAAGGATAAATTTACCTACACTGGAGAAGGCTGCAGGGAAGATGGTGTTTTCAGGGAGACTGATTTCCACTTAGGTTCTCTGGGCACTTCCAGAAGTTGAGAGTTTATTTAAAATGGTCTAGGTTGCAGAGGTTCAGTGGAAGAAAGAGTAGCGTGCGAGCACGCAGGACCCTGGGAGCTTAGCTGGTTAAAGGGCTTGGCCATTCAGGGCCGGTGTCATGGACATGTAATGCACACAGTCACACAGGGCCTTATGTTTCACACTGTGTTGTCACCATCTTGAAATTCTTAATAATTGTTAAATAAGAGGACCCGCACTTTCCTTTTGCACTGGGTCCCACAAATTATGTAATTAGTTCTTCTTTGCATTTTGAAAGATAGACAATGGTGGCAGGAGGAGCTTGGAGACCTGGCTCCAGGCTGCAGGCAGAGATATCTGGTGTTGTCAGAGTTGTGTGCAGCAGGATGGTGTGGGCTCAGTCATGTTCTTGGTGCTATAAAGCATCACCAGAAATTGGTTGAAGTGATGAAGAACAACTCAAATCGAGAGGAATCTTTTCTAGCTTGAAGAAAATCATTTCTAGAGAGAAATAGATTTACTATCTAACAATAATATTGTAAGAACATTGTAACAGGAATGTTCCCCATCATAATCTTTTCAGGCAAGTGTGACTAGAAGGCATTTATTGCTGTCAAATTATTATTCATAGTCCTCTGAAATATGATTGTAAAAATTACATCACTTTCAACATTGTATCTCATTAATTCTTTTTGGTGAAAGACACTGAAAATCCAAACCTCAGGTATCTTTGAATATAAATGTGGATTCCTGAGGTGCAGGTTGAGGACATCTTGACAGGCACAGGAGGGAGGGGGTCACATCTTTGTTGATTACGCAGTGAGCTATCAAGTAAAGAGAATAGAAAAGAAAGTGCTTCCATATTAATTTCCTAATTTAAATTGGATGCAGGCCCCAGATGCTGAAACCAATCTATTGAATGTTCATATGCTGATCCTCACCTTCTCTGTCGTTGTACCCAAACCTGAAGCTACTGTGGATGGGGTCACAGTTCATATTGTCAGGACCCTTTCAATAGTGACTGTTTTGTTGTTGCTACATATGACCTGGGACATCAGACACACAAAGACCTTCGTTCAAAACCAAAACTTTTTCATCAAAATACATATGTTTGCCATTGCCGCAACTGCTGACTTCCATCCTGATAACGATGTCTGCTGGTATCTTCCTCCACATGGACCTTTGGATTTCGCATTATTGTTATTGCACACTCTTAAGATGATCCGGTAGTGAGGTTGATAAGAATATTTAGTTTGTGTCTCATGACTGCGAATCACAGTTTGGACATCCATTTTTTGGTGATGTGACAGACTAAATCTTATGCTTAATTCTCAAAATTGGGTTGTTTCTTTTCTCAAAATACTGGATTTTGAGAATTCTTTGTATATTCTCAATAAATATATTTTATCAGATATATGTTTTACAAATATTTTCTCTGAGGTTGTGACTTGCCTTTTTATTCTCTATGTACTGTCTTTTGAAGAGTAGAGGATTTTTATTTTGATATAATCCAACTTACTAATATTCCCCTTTATGGATTATGTTTGTGGTGTCATCACAGAAATTTTCTTGTATATTCTTTAGAGAATGTTTGTAATTTTTGAATTTACATTTTTCACTATTTCATGTTTTGAACAAATTTTGTATATGATGTAAGATGTGGATCAAAACGATTTTATATGTATGTACACCCAGTTGTTTCAGCATAGTTTTTTGAATGAACATCCTTTCTCCACTGATTGCCTTTATAACTTACTTAAAAACTGATTGTTCATACATGTGTTGCTGTATTTATAAACTCTCTATTCTGTTACATTGATTCATTTGACTTTATGCCAACATCACACCACCTTGATTACTATAACTTTATATCATAAGTCTTGAAATTAGGTGACCTTAGGCCATGAACTTTGTTTTTTTTTTCCCCAAAGATTTTTGGTCAATTCTAGGTCTTGTGCATTAACTTAAGAAGTTTAGATTGAGCTTTTCTATTTCTACAAAAACTCCTGCTGAAATTTTGATTGCATTTGAATTGAATCTGCAGGTCAATTTGGAAAGGATTATTTCTTTAATAATATTGTATCTTCTGACCCAAGTATACAGTATATATTTCCATTTATTTAGGTTTTTTAAAATCTATTTCACCAATATTTGTTGATTTCAGCATGCAGGTCTTATTCATCTTTTGTCAGATTTATCCCTAAGTTTTTCAATATTTTTTTGTTTTGTTTTGTTTTTTTTAATTTATTTTTTTAATTTCAGAATATCATGGGGGTACAACACTTTGGCCATACACATTGCCCCTGTTCTGCCCGTGTCAGAGCCACAATCGTGGTCATCCCCCAAACTGTGCTCCCCACATCCATTCAGTGAGAGTTTTTCCCATCCCTTCCACCCCCCTCCCGCCCGCCCGCCCCTGATGAATGTTATTGCCCTGTGTGATGTAAGTGTTCATCAGTTAGTACCAGTTTGATGGTGAGTACCAGGGTGCTTGTTTTTCCAATCCTGTGACACTTCGCTTCGAAGAATGGGTTCTAGCTCCGACCAGGATAATACCAGATGTGTTAATTCACTATTGTTCCTTATTGCTGAGTAATACTCCATGGTATACATATACCACATTTTATTGATCCACTCGTGTATTGATGGGCACCTGGGTTGTTTCCACAACTTTGCAATTGTGAATTGTGCTGCTTGGCGGGGATGTGGACAGATAGGAACACTCAATATTTTTGATGCTATTTTAATTTAAATATTATTTTCCAAAGGGTTGTTGCTAGCATATAGAAATACCTTTGACTTTTGCATATTGATCTTATATCCTATAACATCACTATGTTACATCACTATGTTTAATTATTGGTTCTAATTACTGTTTACATATTCCATTATATTTTCTACACAGGTGCTCATGTCAGGTGTGAATAAACACAGTTTTATTCTTGCTTTCCAACGCAGGTGACTTTTACTGCTTTTTACAGTACTCCTTACTGCAGTGGCTGGAATCTCCAGGGAATGTTGAGGGGGTGGTGAAAGTGAACATTCTTGCCTTCCTCTTAATTTTAGGGGAAAGCATTCAGGTTTCTTGTAGACAATTATTACATGTATTAATTACAGGTATTGTGCTTTTTAAAATCCAATCTGGTAATCCCTGCCTTGTAATTGTGGTGTTTGGAATATTTACATTTATTTATATAATTTACTTATATGTTTAGGTTGAAATCTACCAGCTTGCTTTTTTCCCCACTACTTGTCTCATGTACTTCCCTCTCCTCCTTTACTGCCTCCTTTGGGATTGAGTATATTTTATGATTCAAGGTTATCTCTTTTGTGGTATTATGTGCCGTACTTGATATTTTGGTGGCTGCTTTAGTATTTCTAGGATATATCTTTGACTTATTCCACTCAAGTTTCAAGTGATATTCTACCCCTTCACATGTAGGATAAAAACATTACTTATTATATTTTAATTTCTCCCCTCCCAGCTTTTGTGTTACTGCTGTCATACACTTTAAATATACATATATTATAAACCCTATACTTTGTTGTTATTATTTTAAACAGTCAATTATATTTAAAATATATTTAAATAAATTTAAATGAGAATATCCATATTATTCATATAGTCACAATTTTCAGTGCTTTTCATTCTGATAACATCCTTTTTAAATGTATCCCACAGCTCACTGATGCTGTCATTTTTTAAAAATTATTTCTCTCTATTTGCTGTATTTTGTATAATTTATATTACTGTCTTCAAGTTTGCTAATCTTTTCTTCTGTGATATCTAGTCTGCCGTTAATCCCATCTGATATTATGTTTTTCATCTCAGCCATTGTAGTTCTCACCTGAAGATGTTAAATTTGAGGCTTTTTAACATCTTCCATGTATCTACTTAGCATATTAAATAGGTCCCCTGGGTTTTTGAATATATGGAATATAGTTATAATAATGATTTTAACATTCTGATTTGCTAATTCTAACAGATGTGTCACTTCTGGGTTGGTTTACATGGATCAATTTTTCTCCTCACTGTGGTTCCTATTTTCCTACTTTTTTGTATACCTGGTAAATTTTTTCTAGACACAGTAAATTATGCCTTATTAAGTACTGAATATTTCTGTAAATAATCTTGAGCTCTTAGGAGGGGCTGCTAAATTATTTGGAAATAATTCAATACTTTTCAGACTTGAATTTAAGATTTTTTAGTTGGGAACAGAGGAGTATTTAATTTAGAACTAATATTCCCCCTTCACAGAGGCAAGACACATCTGTTACTCTACCCGATGCCCTGTCAATTATGAGGTTTCCACTCTGGCTAGTAAGAACAAGCACTATTTCCTGTGATTTATGAGCTTGGAGACCTCTTTCTTTTCTGGTGGTTCTTTCCCTGACCTTGGGTAGTTTCTTAGAATGCACGTGCTGATCGTTATCCCGCTGAGTGCTTGAAGGGGGGGCCTTCTGTAGAGCTTCAAAGTTCTTTCTTTGTGCAGCTTTGTCCTCTCTGCTACTCTGCTCTGTGAAATTTAGCTGACGTGGTCTCCCACGACGTCTCATGAGCCCTGGTGAAATTGGGTTCTTCCTCCTGTACTGCAGCTTGGGAACTCTGCAGGCAAGAACAGTAGTAGGGCTCATGTCATTTGCTTCCCATCTTTCAGAGATCATATATATATATTTTTTAATTGATTAAAGCAGGTAGGTAAATCTGGCCCTTGTTACTCTGAAGTGGAAGTCCTACAATGATTTCTTTTTAATTATAATATCCAGTGAATAGATGAATCAATTTGTATGATGACACTTCTGGTGAGAATATTGATTGGTACTCTTTGAGGGAGGGAAATATGTTCTATGCATCCAAATCCTATAAAAAGCATATATCTTACAACCCCAAAATGTTGCTGATATATTATTAATAATAGGTTTTTTAAAGTAATTTTACTAGTATGCATTTGGCATTATTGTAACATAAAAATATAAATATGAAAAAGACTTACAAAAGAACCAGGTGATTTTCAAGGCAGTTTCCAGAGGCTGGGGAGAGGAGGAACTGGGGATTGACTGCTAATGGGCATAGGGTCTCCTTTGGGGTGACAAAGAAGTTCTGGAATTGATTGTGGTGATGGTTGCACAGCTGTGTGAAAAAAGTAACAACCATTAAATTGTACACTTAAATTGGGTGAATTGTATGGTATGTGAATTATATCTCAATAAAGTTGTTATAGAAAAGAAAAAAAAGAATATATGGGACTTTTCAAAATTATTAAGAATTACAGATGGGAACAGCAGAATATCAAACAAAGTACAGGACCCATTTGAGTACAATTACATAGATTATACACCCATAATGCCAGCCCTGACTTATACATAAAATATTTCTCTGAGTTTTAATTTTAAGTAGTAAATAAAAATGAGAACAAATAAGTTCTTGGACAGTTTGATTTGGTAGATTATGGAAGATGTTATATATAAAATACAATATTATGAAATCATTAAAATTTATGTTGAAGACTCCTTAATTTCAACCGGTGACTTTTACAATACGGCATGCTGTGGAGTGCCCAATAGTCGTATGCAACTGGTGTGAAGGCTAGACATGAAAATGATGAGAGATGATGTTAGAAAGATTTTAAAGGGACTTGTCTATCTTGAATGCAATAAAATGGTTAAACCTTATTCTTTTGGCAGTGCCAAACTATGCATGTTTTGAAACAGAAGGATAATATGATCAAATCTGTATTCTAGAAAGATAATTGTAGTAAATGATCCAGGATTTTCTAATAATCCTGTCTACAAATGAAAAGGACCCAATAAGTGAAGTATTTTTTTTTAACCTTCTTAATATCTGTCCCTATTTTTTTCTTTTCCTACCCCACTGTCCATTGGCCCAATTCCCCATAAGTCTTATGTATTCTCCATCCCATGTAGGGTAGTTTGGGAATGTGAATACATCCCTTCCCAGTTTAGCTTCATCACTCAACTTCCAAAATTGTCACTGAAGTTTTCTATCCATGGACATTTAGAATAAACCATATCATAGTTTGTTATAATTTTACATTTGTTTTCTTTCTTTCAGTGTGCTCGGTATGACAACGCCTTCATTGCAGAGATCCTGATTGACAGAGGGGTCAACGTCAACCACCAGGATGAAGACTTTTGGACGCCAATGCACATTGCCTGTGCATGTGATCACCCTGACATTGTCCTGCTTCTTGTATTAGTAAGTACTTCAATACAATTTATCTCCCACTTAAGGATTTGGTGATGTGTAAAAGGCTATATGCTTAATATATTTTACAATATGTAACAATTCGATTGAGAAAAAATGTGCATAAATCATTATTTATTTACCTAGACCACAAGACAATTAGAGACTAAGGGTGTGGGTCACATAGTTCATAAAAAAAATTGTTCAGATAACCATGCTAATCTGTACTCCTCTTGCCTTTCCTTGGAACTTTATATGCCTCAACACAAGTCAGTCATAACTAAAATGGTTCAATAATTTTATTTTCAAATTCATTCTCATTTCTAAATTTTTAGTCAAATAGGCATAAAGTTATAAGTAGATACGGCTTATATTGAATCTTCTTTTCTTGGTTACATTTGGTAAAGAAGTATCTACAACATTTGTTTAGGTGAAAATGAAAACTTTAAATATAAAAAGCCTTGGAGTTTATTGTTGTTGTTTTCAGTTACATCTTAAACACTGACATTCATTCTCACAAACACTTTATTTCAGAAGTGAGATTTCTTTTCCTAATTAGTTTATATCTAAAAAAGGTTTTAAGAAATTGTGTAAAATTTTTAGAAAATTTACTGGAATATAAGAGTAAGAATGATTTACTTTTTTCTTGTTTATTAATAAAAATAATCTAATTCCTTAATGGGTTACTATTATGTGCCTGAATTTTCACGTACATTATTTTACTTAAGCTTTCAAGTTTTTATACACAAGCCATGTGATGCTCAGATATATTAAGTAAGTTGCCATAGCCCAAAAAACAAACTATAGATTCGAACTCAAATTCATTGTCCGAAGTCCATCCTTTCTTCACAGAGCCATGCTGCCTACCCTAGCTTCCTGTGCCTGCCGTAACAAATTACCACATACGTGGTGGCTGATGAGAAGTTATTCTCACGGTTCTGGAGGTTAGAGTCTGAAATCAAGGTGTCGAAAAGGCCATTCTCCCTCTGTAGGCTCTGGAGATGAATTCTTCCTTCTTCTCCCAAGTTATGGCAGCTCCTGCCATCTTTGGCTTGTAGAGGCTTCATGCCAATCTCCGCCTTCATCACCACCTGACTTTCTTCTGTGTCTCTGTCCAAATATCCCCGTCCTTTCTTTTATTGACACCAGTCATTGAATTTAGGGCCCACCCTAATACAGTATGACCTCATCTTAACTTGATTACATCTTCAAAGGCATTACTTCCAAAGAAGGTCACATTCATAGTTATTAGGGAGCATGTCTTTTTTGTTGGAAACAAATCCGCTACCTTGAGCCTCTTCCCTCTTTTTTAAAATTATGAGCAGAAGTATTTTGGGATTAAAGACTATGAGTTGGGACTTTCTTAATCTTATGTAAGGTTTAATTTTGTCTAGTTTTCTCTGATTTGTCCTTTAAGAATATGTGTGTGTGTGTATATATATGTATTTTACAGTAGAATATATGTCACTGAAAATGTGTTTCTTTCAAATCCTGGAAAATAGAGGGTATATTTAATTAATAACAAAAGACAAAGGAAATAAAGATTAGTTTGAAATAAAAACTTTTAGAGGGCTGATACTTTACATGAGAAGACACAAAAAGCTACTTAACTCATTTATAAGAACAAAATCTTCATTTCATAGATATAGAGCCTAAGAGGCACTAAATTGACAATTCAGTATAAAAGCTATGGGATTTCCTCAGTATTGAAGGAAAATATAAAACATATTTGGGAAATGAACTGAATCATCTTTTGAGCAAGGCTGTTAAATGATCAACTTTGGAACTCTCTAGAATGCTCACATCTCATAGAGCACTAGGCTGGGTTATTTCAGAAAGGGCTGAGTCCATGTACTTGTTTGATACATTTTTTTTTCGATAGTTCAACCACTGGATGACTTCTATGAAATACCTGCTTTGATTATATGAGAATGGGATAGAAAAGTTTGATTCATGGCTTTTGTGGTTTTTCTATGTTCTCATTTTTTTTTTCTAAATATTGGTTGGGAGAATCAGAAACTTTTCCAAAGCCCATCTCTATTTATTTTCTCTGACTAATTATTATTCATTATATAAGCCTTTGCCAAAAGAGGCTTTTTCCCCCTACATGTAAAATGGCCATACTTATTATCAGGAATCAATATTCCTATGGCTGTGCTTGAATTTTAAAATCCTTCTTCCATTTCCTTAAGCAAATTGCTGGACAGAGACTTCACTTTCTTGAGTTACACTGCCAGCCAAGATTACCTTCCTCCTGAAATGTCTCAGTTTCGCATTTCTGATGGAGCAGAGCAAGAGGATTTATCTTCTTTATATGGTCTTCACTGAGCCTAAGTCTAGACTCATATGATACTTACAATTAAATATTGCAGAAACAGTCCTAAATTGATGCACCAAATCATGACAAAAGAAAAGAAGCAGAATCAAATTTCAAGAAAAACAGTGTATTGATTTCAAGGTGCAGTAGCTATAACTACACTCAAATGACTCCCCTTCAGCATATAAGAGACTGTTACCTCAAATAGCATTAAAATCAGAAATATCATTGGTAGACTAGAGGTAGCAAAACACGTAAACTACCCTGAGCACAAGAATGAGGCACGTTTATAACCAGGGCTAGGATTAGGGCAGGCCCCCAGAACCACTACCTGGGGCATCAACACACAAGTATAATATAGCTATAAGAATAAATTAGGTATGTGGTGGCAAGTTACTTAGGTCTCCCCTGTGACTCCTTGCATAACTGAGGAAATATACATTAGCCTTCTTCATGTTGAGGCTAAACAGCATCTTCCAAAGGAAATCAATAAGCAATGGCACCAATCCTAGTTCCCAAAATAAATGTTTAGTAAAAGAATAAAAATTTGAAGGTTCACCAAATTATTGCCCTAACTAGGGATACCCTCATGTCATTGTCAGATTCAATGACAGCTTCATCATGATGTGAAGCATTCTACATGCTCCGTTTTTGTGCTTTCATTTTATCCTCCTATTCTTTGATACCCCTCCACTTACTTGGAAGATTATTAGCACATTATCCATGCTCCTTGATGTTTTACCTCATCATGAGTATAATATTTGTTTAAATAATGATTTATTTTTCTCTTTGTTCTTATGAGATGCTGTTTCTATGACTTCTGTTTGTTCCCATGGCAACAACTTAATCGTATTAACGGCCAGTTGCCTTTATGATAAACATCTCTTCTGCCTGGAACGGTTTGGTTTATATTCAGTAATTCTTTATATAACTTACAGCAACAGTGTTCATTAGGAGCTCCAAGTTAGGCATTTAATAAATAATTAGCTTCCAGCAAGCCACAGAAGTAGTTAGCTAGTGCATACATGGCTATTAAACAGTGCCTAGTACTTGACAGATGCTCCGTGTACACTTGCTGAATACGTGAATCAGCAAACAAATGAAAGAATGGCAGGCCAATTTTTGGAAGTCAACCTGAAATTGATATCACCACTGCCAACTCATATCTCATAAAAGCTGAGCTATAAACTCATTCACTCTTTTACATATTCTAGAATTCTTTGTCTCGTTCATTCTACACTTTTGCAGGAAGCACTTGCTTTAGCACATAAATTATCTGAATGTCAGATAATGTTGCTTTTCTTTACCAGACAGAATTGAAAAATGGAAACTGGTTGTATTTCATATGTGATCACAGAGTTAAATCTATAAAGTCAAATTATTAGCAACACTTTCATGGCTCTGTAGTGCCCTCCTTCTCACACCATGGAATAATCCAACCTAATATACAGAGTAAAATATCTGCTAGTTACTCTTATGCAGTGAATTTTATTTACTGGTCACCATCTTCAGTCACTTAACTGACACATATTAACTGGTAACTAACTGTGTATTAACACAGGCACTGCCCTGAAGGAAATTACAGTTTATTCATCCATCCAGCAAGTACTTATTGATTGACCACTACATCTTCTAAACGCTAGCCAGGGAACAAGACGATACTTTATAATCTAGAGTAATGGTGAAAACAATGCAGGTAATAAAAATGAGCCACTGAGAAAGGTGATTAATGGGTTAAGCAAGTGTGAGTAGCCTTATTCGTACCATGTTACAGCCAGCCTAAGAATCCATCAACAAAAGTAACTTCCTTTTAAATAAATGTTGATAAAATATGTTGTCATAAAAATTCCAATTACTATAAAAATATGTTCTTGCCAATAACATCGAAAGAAAGGTTTATTTTACTGGACGAATTAAATTCTACTGTGCCTTGTTTATGGCTGTCTGTCCAGTCTTCTTTCCATTTCCAAATCTTAGTGATGGTCAGAGAGATGGGGCAGCACTGAATCATTTAATAAATATTGTATTGCCTTCCGTGCATACCAAAGGGGGCAGCAGTGAACAAAAAAACAAAAATCCCTGCTTCTTGGAGCTTGCATTGTACTGGGGAGAAGCAGGTAAGAACAAATAAATGGCTAAAATATATAGTGTATCAACTAGTAAGAAGTCGTAAAGAGGGAAAGAAGAAAGGAATAGAGAGTACTAGGATGGCCACAAGGAAAAGGTGACATGTGAGCTGTGACCCACCTGGGTACGCGAGTACAAGCATGCTGGGCAGAGGGGACAGCACCTAGGGGCTCCTCGGCAGGGTTCGTGGGCTGGAGGGACAGTAAGGAGACCAGCATGGCTGCCGGGAGATGATGAGCAGCAGGCAGTGGATGAAGTCGGAGAGGCTGTGGGGCTAGGTCAGCCCTCAGAAGGACTTCGAGTCTGCTTTCACCCTGGGCGAATAGATGCTTGTGAAATATCCTGGGAATCTGTTCAGTCACTTGCCTGCTGAGAGAGGAACACTGGAATTTTCTTTGCTATTTTAGATCATGTGATTTTATAGGGAATGGTCTCTGAATAGCATTGCTGAATTCTCGCTTCTTATATGATTTTGGATTAAAAGTTTTCCATTTATCTGCAATATGCTAGATGTGAATTTTCACGTTTAATTTTACGATGTTCCCAGAGTTGGTAAGCTATTCTGTACTGTTAGTAATTCTAAAGGTGTGAGAAATATGCACATTTAAAAGTTCATTGCATTTCAAACCATAAGAAACAAATTACTTTTATTTTGGTGTTAATTATTTTGAAGAGAAAATAATTTGAGTAAACCACCTTATGATGCTTGTATTTGGGATAGTAATTACTTATGTTACTGACCAATCATTTCAGACTTTTTCTCTTTCTTATTGAAAAATTTAGGGAGGAAGAAGTTTGATACCTCATGTGTCCTGGGACCATTTAGTGAATTTTACTGTAAAGGGTATCTATTACATTATATTATATTAATACATAATTTCAATAACTTGATAATAGAAAACTAAAGGATAAGATATTTTTAAATTAGTTTTATTTGTGAAAAGGGTGACAGGTTTTATCAAATTACTGAATTACTACGATTACACACTACCAGGAGATCTGTTAAGATATTTTCATTCCTTGAAATTAGAAGTTGTAGGAAGAAATAAGAGCAAATGGACAGTCATTTGCTAAGTGAGGCTTAGCAGTGGCATCATCACTCTCTTACTTCAGTAACTATGGAATGCTGACTGGAGATTGCAGTGGAAGTTTGCTCGATCCTTGGCATTTTGTGTTTGAACATCTGATATTAGTCATTTCTTTGCCTATAGGATGGAGTGTGCGATGAACTGTATCTGACAGGCAATGTGGAACTAGAGCATTTTAATGGGTACTGAAGGCAACTGCTGGAACCAAACAATTCTGTCATAACTGAAATAGTAAATGATATTTCAGACATATGTGGCTTACTTTGTGTTAAGTGGCTTAAACTGATAGGTAAAAATTAAATCACTTTGATTTAATTAGTCCAAAACTTTACTCATTAGTTGTTTATGTGATTCCTGGGTTAAATGCTACTACAAAAAATGTTTCTGTTATTTGGTTGTGAACTGCCCTTTCTACCACTTTGGTTTGTTGCATATCAGGACACAGGCCACCCTTGCTATTTCAGAAGATTATACCCCTCCTTAGAACTTAAGCATAAATTCAAATGGTTCAAGGTACGTCTGATTCTCCACTGTGAACTGTGGTGGGAAATCCAGGCCAAACACCTGGTTGTCAATATTTTATTTAAGTGACCATGCATACAATATTCAATCTCTTTCTCATAAGTTGATCTTGCCTCTCACTGCACTGAGAAAATTGAAGTCTTCAGGCTTGAATGCCTTCAACTTCCTACTAACAAACTATCGATTTTTTTCCTATTTATTCGCTGCCTTTTTTCCACTCTTAAAGAGGTATTTATTCTCCTTTATAAGCTAAATCCTTCCACATCCCTTCTAGATTCTATTAATTACCACCTCTCTAAAGATTTCTCCTTTATTCCTCTGCTATTTGCATAGTCATTCTATTCACTTTTTCCTTTAAATTCATAGTTATGTCCCAATCTCTTCTATTCACTAAAATAAAAAAAGAAAGAAAAAATGATCAACTTATTTCCTCTAATTGTCTCCCTACCACCCCTCAAGCTTCTGTGGAGAAGGATGAGATTTTGCTGGCCCTGGACACTCCCAATCTGGGCCGTCTGGCTTCGGCCCTTCAAGTCCTTCAACACTCTTGATATCTTTGTGGTGAAACTGGTGGACACATTTCCACTTCCTTCTTTGTCCTATTTAATTTACCTCACTTGATCTAAAGGCAAGTTGACCAAAAACAGAAATTGGGCAAATATTCTATTCTTTACCCAGTGTTATATACTATGGAATATCAGAGGAAGAATTTGAAAGAAGCTATTCTGGCTCCTATGCCCTGTTATTGGCATAAGAGCCCTTTTGTTCTTAGGGTTTGTTTTTGTAGTTCTGCTGCTACTTAAACCTTCTCATCACTAAAAATCTGTGGTGAAAATTCTTACTCAATATTAACAGTGATTAAGACCATAAAATTAGATTTCAGAAGACAAGCAATAAAGTATCATTTAAAAAACAAAACTAGAAGCTTTCTGGTTTCAGATCAGCTTGGAAATTGTCACTCCTGTCTTTACAACAAGAAAGAATGTGAACCAGTTGAAACTCAGTGATTTTTCTTAGGCCCTTCAGAGAACTGAGGTTGTAATCTGAAATACAGGTGAATCCAGAGTGACAGCTGACTGGGCGTGGCAGCTGTAGGAGTCATAAACTAGTAGGAACATTTAAATGGCAATTTTGTTGACTTGCTGAAGGCTGAGTGTAGACTAGCATGAGACTGAGAAATGCTGGAGGCCATGATCTTAGGGGGCCCCACATTTTCATGGGTTCACATCAAGGAGCCTCACCAGGTTCTCACAGGGAAGATCCAAGAAGTGTCCCTTTGTGGCTCTTGAAGGGAGCAGTAAAGATTAATCATTCTGAAATATGCCCCACCAAAAACCCTATACTTCAGGGAAAAAGATTTGCCAGACTTTTATCCAACACAGATGAAGGGCATTTAACCCACCCCAGCCCCCCGTAGCCTTCTTGACTGACTTAATGGTGGGGGAATGGGGAGCAATAGCACTGGGTAAACTCTTGTGAAGGTCACAACAAGACAAAACCCTCAAATCACTCAGGTTTATTCCTAAGATTATAGAATGTTTTTCTTCTCACACACCTTCCCACCATGGCAAGAGGGCTCCAGTAAAACAACAATAGATTACAGCTAAGAGAGCTGCAACACACAGATTCTCTGGAGAGAAGTACTTAGGGAAGACCAAGACAAGAGGAGATACAAACATAAGAGCACTAGAGGAGTTGGAAGCCTCTGGCACCTAGAGTTACAGCCAACAGTAAACACAGCTCAACTGCAGGCCAGATCAAAATAAATCCTTAACCTCCAGACCTATACTTCAGTTATTAAGACTCAATATCTGGCTTTTAATCAAATATTAAAAGACACATCAAAAGACAAAGAAAACGCAATTTGAACAAAGCATCAGAAACGGACACAGATATGACAAAGATATTAGAATTATCAGACAGAGAATTTAAAACAACTGTGATTAATATGCTAAGGCTTCTAATGGGAAAAAGTACACAACTTTCAAGAACAGATGGATAATGTAAGCAGAGATGTGGAAACTCTAATAAAGAATGAAAGGGAAGTTCTCGAAATCTAAAACACTGTAACAGAAACAAAGAATGCCTTTGATGGGCTCCTCAGTAGACTGGACGTGGCCAAGGAAAGAATCACTGAGCCTCGTCTGATATGCCCAAGGACTTTTCTACACTGAAATGTAAAGAACGAAGAATGACAAATAACACAGCAGAACCGTGGAGTACTTTTAGAAGGTCTGACGTGTATAATGGAAATACCAGAAGAAATAACACCTAGTGTGTGGTAGATTAGTACAGTGACTATAGTTTACAATAATCTATTATATATCTGCAAATAGGCACAAGAGAATAATTTGAATGTTTCTAGCATAAAGAAAAGATCAGTATTTAAGCTGATGGATATCCCAATTACACTGATATGATCTTTACGAGTTATATGAATGTATTAAATTATCACATGTACCCCAAAAATGTGAACATCTATTATGTATCAATAAAAAATTTTTAAAAAGAGAGAGGAAAGCAGAATAAATGTTTTATTTAATAATGCCCAAGAACTTTTTAAAATTAATGACAAACACCAAACCACAGATTCAGGAAGCTCAGAGAACACCAAGTAGGATAAACACACACACACACACAACCTATTCTTAAGCATATCATATTTAAACTGCAGAAAATCTTGGGGGGAAAAAAAGCCAGAGAGGAAAAAGTACCTTACATTTAGAGAAACAAAGATAAGAATCACAATGTGCTTCTTCAGAAACCGTGAAAGCAGTTGAATGGATTGAAATACTTAAAGTGCTCAGAACACAAACACCAACAACCTAGAATTTCATATCCAGTAAAATTCTCCTTCACATTTGAAGAAGAATTAAAGTTTCTCTCTTTCTCTCTCTCTAACACTCTCACACACACACACAGACTGAGGGAATTCACTGCCAGCATATCCCTACTTTGCAAGAAATGTGAAAATAAGTCATTCCATGAGAAGGAAAATCATATTGGTCAGAATCTTTGATCTACATGAGGAAAAGAGAACATTAGAAAAGGAATAAATAAAGGCAAAAAAAAATCCCACACACCTTTTGTTTTTCTTATTTTAAATTAATCTAAAAGATAACTATTTAAAAATAATAATAGTAACAATGTATTGGCTGATTATAGCATATGGATAGTTGACCATGAATGATGATAATATCACAGGAAGTGGAGAGGAGGGTGTGGGAATATTATGTTATAAGATACCTGTACTACACATGAAAGTGTATAGTGTCATTTGAAAGTAGACTTGGATTAGTTAAAAATGTAAACTCTGGAGCACCAGTAAAAATTTTTCAAAATAAGTATGATTTTTATACTAAGGAAAGATATAAGATAGAATCATATCATACACTCAATTAAACCAATCAAGGCAGAAAGAGAGGAGAAAATAGAAGCAAAGAGCAAATGTGATGAATAGAAAATCATTACAAAAACAAATTAATGTAACTATATCAATACTTTCTTTAAATGTGAGTGGTCTAAATACACCCATTAAAAGACACATTATCAGTGTAGATAAAAATACATGACACAACTCTATGTTGTCTACACGAAAACCACCTGGAATATAAAGATGCAGACATGTTAAGAGTAAACGAAGAAAGATTTACCTTGCCAACACTAATCACAAGAAAGACAGGGTAGTTATATTAATTTCAGGCAATGCAGACTTTAGAATAAGGGAAATTATCAGGGATAAAGAGAAGCATAACATAATGATAAATGATATGTCTAAGAAGACATAATTCTAAATACGTATATATCTAAGGACAGTGAATCAAAATATCTGAGGCAGAAATTTATCGAACCGCAAGGAGAAATAATCAAACCCACTATTATAATGTTGGACTTCTATACCCCTTTTTTAGAAATTGTTAGATCAAACAGACAAAAAGTAAGGAAGTATCTACTTATGTGAACAACACAACACCATAAGTCAGCTTGATTCAATTGACATTTACAGAATATTCCAGTCAACTTCAGCAAAACACACGTCCTCTCAATCTCATGTGAAATAATTCATGTCAAGATAGACTATATCCTGAGCAATAAAACATGCCTTAAGGAATTTAAAAGTTGAACAAACATGTTAATACAAAATATATTCTCAGACCACAATGGAATTAACTAGAAATCAGTAACAGATATCTGGAAAAACCTCAAATATTTGGAGATTAAACAACACACTTCAAAATTACACATAGGCAAAAGAAGAAGTCTCAAGCTCAACTAAAATATATTTTTAACTAAATAAAAATAGAAATACAGCTTATCAAAATGTGTGGGATACAGCACAAGTAATGCTTGGAGAGAGATTTATACCATTAAATACTTATATTAGAAAAGCAAAAAGATATAAAATGAATAATCTAAGCTGCTCCCTTAGAAAACTAAAGAAATAAGAGCAAATTAAGCCTAAATCAAGCAGAATAAATAAAAATTGGAACAGAAGTCAATAAAATTAAAAATAGGAAAACAATAAAGAGATTTAATCAATGAAACCAAAAACTACATTAAAAAATGCTTACTCTAAAACTACAGTAATCAACAAAGTATGGTTTTCCTGAAGGAATAGGAAGTTTTCATATACATCATTGAAACCAAAAAGATAGTCCATAAACAAACCAATATAAATATAGTCAAATGATCATTGATGAAGGAACAATAGCAGTGCAAAAGAGAAAGGATAGATTTTTTAAAAATACAGTGCTGGAACAATTGGTCATCCCTATGCAAAAGAACAAACCTAGACTCAGATCTTAAACCTTTCATAAAATTAACTCAAAAATGTATCATGGACTTAAATGTAAAATATAAAACTTTAAAATTTCTAAAATAAATCATATGCAAAAATCTATGTGGCCTATGACTTGGTAAAGAGCTTTTTACATATAATACCAAAATCATAACCCCTGAAAGAAAATGTGAGAAATTGGACTATGATATACAAAACAAATGTCTGATAAAGAATTTTTTTAAGTTTGGCAGTTTCTTTTTTATTGACAAATTAAAATTATATATATTTATTGTGTACAACATGATGTTTTGATATATGTATGCATTGTGGAATTGCTAAATCAAGCTAATTAACATAATAATACTTCACATACATATTTTTTGTGGGGAGAACACTTAAAATCTACTCTCTTGGCAATTTGCAAATACATAATATATTGTTATTAACTTTAGTCACCTTGACACACAATAAACCTCTTGAATTTATTTCTCCCTTCTGAGTGAAATTTTGACCATCTCCCCAGTCCTCCCAACCCCATCCTCTAATAACCACCATTTTTCTCTGTTTTTATGAGTTCATCTGAGAAAGAACTTGCAGGTACAATATGAAAAGAAGTCACTTGAGAACTGACTTGAGAATAATATTACACAAATCAATATCTGTATTTTTTTTTCAGAAAAATTCCTGTGAAAATATCTTTACCAAGTTTTCCTATATAAATATGATCCCCTACAAACTATACATTACATATTATTATATCTATTTGTTAGGAAGGTAGACAAATTCTTACAAAGGTTGTACTTAATTTCACGAAGTAGTTAATAAAAGACAGGATTGTTAAATTTCCTGTGGTAGCTTTGTACATGCAAATGTTATAGTCATTCTTCATTGGCAGGAATCGTAAGAGAAATTTCATTAAGCCATTGCTCATTGACATGAAGAGAGCTTATGCCATTAAACCTTTTATGAGGTTGGAGATTTCCATGTTATTTTGAAAGATTGTATGGCCTTAATTTATAGAGGAAAATAATTATGTAAAACTGTACTAATTTTTTTTATATCAGAAACTCATTAAATATGTCAGAAAGGTTGGTATGAGACAGGGGATAAATGGCATAGTGCACCAGTATTGCTGCTCAAATAAATAATGGAAACTTAACAACAATGAAATTTAACTCTGTTTCTTTGGAAGATTATATTAATATGTTTTGGTATTAGTTAAAAACGTTTTTCTATTTGTGAGTTTTTTTCTTTTCAGGAATGCCTTTATTGACTTGTACCTTAACCAAGAGTATTAAGGGGATTCCAAAAGAGCTCTGATCTTAGTAATACCATCAATTCATCTGCACTCAGGGGAGCAAAATGGAATTCAAAATAAGGATTAATTAAAAGCGGGATCCTGAACATTTGTTTGTTTTATAAATTGGAAGAACATGTAGAAACTGTAAGATGTGCTTAAGCCTGCTGTTCAGAAGCTCCTGCGTCATTCTTAAAGTGCACTGAAAATAAGTCCCTTTTGGGCCTTGATTCTTAGATTTACCCTGTTCATTTATTTATGCTACTATTTTTGGTAAATTCTACCCCCTCTTCAAAAGTGTTTTTTATGATACACTTTTTCATCTATATCTTATTAAAGTAATCTGTAAAATTAAATTATCTACATTAATATTATAGAGCATTTATATTTAATTTCTGAATGTCCTTTTGTAAGGCATTTTCTTTTTCTAATTACGGAACAATTTTTATTTATTTTAGAAGCATTATAAAATACAGAAAAAACAAAGGAAAATAAAAGTCACCTATAATCCCACTAATCAGAGAAAATCAATGTTAACATTTTAATACATGTCCTCCTAGTTCTCTTTGTCTTTGTCTGTGTGTGTGTGTGTGTGTGTGTGGTGTGTGTGTATGTAAAACCCACACTAAAAATTTGGATTCATATTATATACATATTGCTTCTTTTAAACCTCACAAAATTTTGTGAATATTTTTCCATGTTTTTAAATATTTTACCCAAACATGAATGGCTGCATGGTGTTCCATATTTAGGTGTCATAATACTTTAATCTTTTGGGCAACTTAAGCTGTTTCCAATTCTTTACATTTATCAATGATGAATAGTTTATAACTTAAAAGATTTGTGTTTCCAACAAAACGTAATTATCAGTTTTGCTTCCTCTATGACTAAAATGGAATAAATTCAAATACAGAAACTCTGAGGATTTATATGAATGTCGACAAATTTGGCTCTTTGTACACTAGAGGCACTCAATTGAGGGATTCTTCCTGCTTTCAGAAAAAGAATCAGCCATAATTCTCTTCTCTGAGACACTCGTTATATGGAACGGCTGGCTTGTGCTTCTAGAATTTTTCTAATAATGAAATCCTTGGAAGAATTGAGAAAATAGTCAAATCCAGAACTCCGGTTGTACCATTGTGCCCCACAGTAATTTAATATGGCACCTGGCTACTACTGTAGGGTCACATACACCTGGAAATATTTCCTTAAAGACACAAATCATATAGCATTTCTGCCATGCTTTGCTTTCCTCTCTGACCTTACATCCACCATTGTAGCTCAACAACAGCTCGAGAATGATGAAACATCTACCTTGTATGCTTATCATAGCATGTGAACATATGATATGGTTGATTTTTAATATGGAATGCACCTTCTATATAGGTGGCACTATACTGGGTACAGAATAGTGAAGGTAAGTGAACAGAAGAGAGTGCCTCTATGGAGAACTTGAAATGAAGTGAGGACAGAGCATACGCAGGTGAAAGACACACAGGGTTGGATGAGGGGATGTAATTATAAAGTAATAAGGGAAGGAGTAAGTCTCATTTCCATGAAGCTAGGGCTCACATTCCTAAATACCTAAGTCAGTAAACCTTTCAAGTGCTGTGGAACTCAGAGCAGGAGAGTTCTAATTGGAAAATAAAACAACACCATTTGGACTGATGGCATAGGTAGAAAGTAAACTTTGTGATATAAATGAGTAGACTGATGCCCTCACCCTCTGTATTTGATGAATAAGGGTTGCAGTTAAGAATCTTGAGTTCTAGACATAGTATGAGTTATTCTGGCTGAGTGGCTGTTGTAGAATCCTGGAGAAAAAGTGATTAGCATGTACATGGGTAGGATCTTGAATGGTGGGCAATACCATCAAAGTGCTGTCAGTGAGACTGTTGTCTGTATAACACACACTGCAGTAACGGAGGAGTATGGGGAGGCGGGGCAATGTGACAGAGTAGAGGTTCGAGAAGCCTTCCCAGAGCTGCTGATCAGCCAGGTGACATCTGCAGGATGAGCCAGGTGAGTTAAACAGGTGCAAAGAGCCGAACATGCCAGGCAGCAGAACAGCTTGTGTAGGGTTCCCTTGATGAGAAGGAGCAGGTCTAAGAAAAGGCCAGCATGGAATCTGTCCTGAGAACCAATGACAAGTTTTAAGTGAGGGTTGGCAGGGTTCACAGTCAAATTGTCATGTGGAAATAACCTCCCTTGATGTTGGGTTAGAAAGGATCAGAGGGTCAGAGTGGATTCTGTTCGAATTGCTGAGGTTACTGCTGTAGCTCAGGAGAGGAGAGATGGAAGCTTGGGCCAAGGTGATGATGGTAGTTATGGGAGATGCAGCGAGCTGGCAGATTAATGATCAACAGGATGATTATAGAACAGTCCTATGGGTAATATGGCCCTCATTTATAGAAAATAATAATATATCCCCATGATTAGTTAGATAGATAGACAGAGAGAGAGAGAGAGAGAGACAGAGATTCTAAGGCTTAGCTCACGTGATTATGAAGGCCGAGAGTCCACGGTCTGCCCTCTTCAAGGTGGGGAAGGCAGTGGTGTAAATAAGTCTGAGTTGGGTTGGAGACTAGGGGGTGGCAAGAGTACAAGTCCTGATCTACCAGCTCAGACAGAAGCAAATTCACCTTTCCTCCACCTTTGTGTTCTGTTCAGGCCCTCAAAGGATTAGATGGTGTCCAGTCACACTGATGAGGGTGTTCTTTACTTAGTCTATGGATTCAAATGCTGATCTCTTCCAGAAACACTCTCACAGACACACCCAGAAAATAATGTTCTACTATGTCTCTTGGCATCCCTTAGCCCAGTCAACTTGACACATAAAATTAACCATCATATGCTATAGATAATTTTATATGGCTGATATTACGATATCCATACTGTTTTGCAACTCAATCACTCTGTGGCTTAATATGGGGTGGCTTAATATGGCAACTTACAGAGCTATACTAAAATGTATTTGATAGTTCTTTGTTTATTTATTCTTTAAATTAAAATGAGGATGTTTAAACAGAATGCCACAACAGTTGCTTTATTCTTGCAAATTTCCAAAACCATGATTACCATAAATATAAGAATAAATTTAACTTTTAATATTAACTTCGAAGGTTCTTAGGAACCTGTAATTTAAAAGATATTTTCTAGCATTATAGCTCTTTTAGAATTTGTCTAGCAGGTTTTCCAGTTTTCATCAGAAGAACGCCCAACCCCCCAAAAAATAAACATTCTACCTAATGGAAAAAATTTACATTTTATCATGACACATAAAATAAAAGCATTTTAATGGAATATTTATTGGCAAGAAAATCCTGAGAGAAATATATTTACACACTTCCAAGGATATTATATCTGTGATCAGTTCAACATGAGAGAAGTGCTTTGAAATTTCAATCTTTGAGTTGTCTACAAAATGTTTCATTCCTAATGTGGGAAAATAATTTATAATAGGAGTTTGTTAACACATTATTGATGGTTTTAAGGTACAGATAGATAAGAAACACCTGTCATCTAAAGTCTTAAAGTCACACTTAAAGTTGTTTTCATGATAAAGCTAATTTTAAAGTATGATTATGTTTCATTGTTTTATTTAGTACTACTTATATATTCATTGTACCACCAGACCACATAGCTACTTAGTACAGGGAAATGACACATCTCAGAGTCTTGCTAATACATAGGTGATTCAATGCCTTGATGCTATGATCTGGATGTTTGTGTCCCTCAAAATTCATATATTGAAATTCTAACTTTTAAGGTGATGGTATTCAGAGGTGAGGCCTTTGGAGAGGTGATTAAGTCATGAGGATAGAGGCCTCATGATTCAGATTAGTGTTCTCATACAGAGAGTACAGAGAGCTAGCCAGCCCTTTCTACCATGTGAGGACATCGCAAGAAGACGCCACGTATGGACCAGAAAGCAGGCCCTCACCAGACATTGAATCTGTTTGGTCTTGGACAGCCTGGCCTCCAGAACTGTGAGAAATAAATTGTTGTTTATAAGCAACCCATTCTAAGATACTTTGTTACCACAGCCAACAAAGACACTTTACTGTCGGTTCTTTTTTGGTTTGAATTGTATGTTTCCAATTTTGTTTCCCATAAGTCAATGACAGTTGTGACATGCAGATGTGTCCTAGGTGTCTGTCCCCTAGGTAGAAGCTTATTTTTAGAGCATATTTTACCAGCAATGACTTTTATTGAAACAGTTCTGTAAGAAACCACTGTTGTCAGGACTGCTCAATTCTAATATTATTTGATTTTCATACAACCTTTTCAGCTAAAGAGAAGAGAAAAGGAGCAAGTCACTCCCACGTGCGTGAGCAGATGGAGAAATGCTGGTCCTTCGATTTCAGTTGTCTGCTCGCTCTTTCATCTTGTGGCTCCGTTAGAACAGGCCAGGCTGTCACACTAGCTGTTAGATGTGGATGCCAGTGTATATTTTACTTAACTCAGAACTCGTCCTGGGGAGTGGAGTAGCATATTGTTAATGTATCAAGTTCCACAAAATCAGAAATTCATACGCATTTAACTTTAAAGAAAGATTCAATCTCTAAACCATATTTGAAAAGCATATTATAATACTCAAATATTGCAAACTGTGCACTTATTTTTGGGGGACTCAGAAATATCAGACCCAAAATAGTATACATTTGTGATCTATGTTTTAATGTAATATCTTTTTTTCTTTTAGAATTCTTCATATCCTTATTTCTTCTTCAATATTGTATGTATTACAACTGCCACATTTGGATACTTTAATATTAATAGAAATATGATGTTAGGTAATATACATTAGCTATTTTATCATTTTCAATGAGGATATTATGAAATCTATACTTTTTTATAATTTAATTTGAAAAGCTTGGGACAGAACTTGCCAAATGAAATCACTTTTAGATAGATTTTGTAGAATATCTTCCTTTAATGATTGTAGTCTGTTAAAAAAAAAGTAACATTCTCAACCTTCTAAAGAGTTCTACTTTAAGAACTGTTTGGCTACAGAAGATATTTCAACAGAATTTCAGAATTCTATGTTAAAATATGAGTATTTATTAGTTGTTTTTAGGACGATGGGGAAGAACTGACTTTCACAAAACACACACATTATCCTTCTGTACTTACTACTATTCCCCTGTGTTTGATATTTTGTCTTGGCGTGTGTACTGTTTGTTAAATCACTGGCAAGTTAAGACATGACTCTGGAGAAATGTAGTGATTGCTATTACCTGGAAACTGAGATAGAAAATGTGGGGGTGTCATATAAAGGAAATGAAGTAAGCAGAGTGTGATAAAACTAGGACGTATTTGAATTCAACTCGATTAGACTGTTCTAGGCATAGAGAATATAGTAGAAAATTTAGTTTGGGAATACTTGGGCAGGAAAACGTGCTTATACTTCTTTTCTTTTTTTAAATTGATTTATAATAGTTGTACTTATTTTGGGGGTACATGTGATATTTTGATACATGTATTCAATGTGTAATGATCAAATCAGTGTAATTGGGATATCCATCACCTGACACATTAATCTTTTCTTTGTGTTGGGAGCATTCCAATTCTTGTCTTCTGGCTATTTTGAAATATACAATAAATTATTGTTAACCATGATCTCCCTAGTGCACTATTAAACACTAGAACATATCCCTTCTCTCTAACTGTATTTTTGTACTCATTAACCAGCCTGTCCCTACCCATCCCCAGCCTCTCACAACCATCATTCTACTCTATACCTCCATGAGATCCACTTTTTTTAGCTCCCATGGAGGAGTGAAAACATGTGATATTAAAAGTGCTTGTACTTTCTGGGATAACGGAGGACTTTTAGTAAAGACTTTAGGTTAAAACTTTACAGACCATAAGCCAGGTAGAAATGTACTCTTGAATAAAGAACACTTCTAGTAAAAGATAATTTTTTTGGCTTCAGAAAGTAAATTTTTAAAAAAGCCAAAATGATGCCAGAAAAAAAAAATCCCATTAAGGATTTTCTGTCAGCCAAGAAGAAGCAGATATGGAATAGATCTGTAAGTTTAATTTCTAAAAATAACAGAAGCAAGGGAGGCATTTGATGTCTCATATTATTCAGTAATATTTTCAGTATGACTATGTGATTGGTGACAGAAATAAGATAACTTTGTCAGGAAACACAAGACAAAATATAAAATAGCTGTAACATTGTCCGCCATGTATTAATAGTTCTCTTAAGGAGCTGTGAGAGATAGGTCCAACCTAAATTCCTGCTTTTCACCCTTTAACTGTTTGTCAGAATCAGCAAACATAGGTTCTGGAATTGCTCCCTCAGTTCTGAACACTTATCTGCCCTGCCACCTTCATCCATAGGAAGGTGGTTATCCCCTGTCCCAGTTTTTTAAATTAATTTTTATTGATAAATAATCATATTTATTTATGGGGTTCATGTGATATTATAATATAGGCACAAAATGTGTAATGACCAAATCAGGGTAATTAGGATATCCATCACCTTAAACATTTATCATTTCTTTGTGTTGGGAGCATTCCAAATTCTTGTCTTCTAGCTATTTTGAAATTTACAATAAATTATTATTAACTATAGTCACCCTATTGTGCTATTGAACACCAGAACTTATTCCTTCTACCTAACTGTATGTTTGTACCCATTAACCAACCTCTCCTCATGCCCCCTCCCACCCACTCCCCCAGCCTCTGTCACCATCATTCTACTCTTCCTCCGTGAGATCCACTTTTTTAGCTCCCACATATGAGTGAGAACATGTGATATTTGTCTTTGTGCACCTGGCTTATTTCATTTAATGTAATGGCCTCCAGTTCAATCCATGCTGTGGCAAATGACAGGATTTCATTCTTTTACATGGCTGAATAATATTCCATTGTAAACATGTACCACATTTCCTTTATCCATTCATCTGTGGAAGACACTTACCTAAACTGGTATATAAAAGAGACAGTAGAGGAAATGGTTTCAGGGCATCTCTGGGCTAAGTGCACCCTGATGAGACCTTCACAGATTGTACCTGGAACTCGCCTGTGGAGCTCAGCATTACCCAGAATATTCAGATAAGATAGTCCCCGTCTGACCCTGATCTTTTCCCACACTCAGAGAGGTCAGCATGTTCAGAGGCTTTATAAAGTCCTGAGAGAGACACAGAATACACAAGGTTCCTCAGACAGATTTGGCCGCAGACATCTTAAGAAAAAGCAACCTTCTCATGAATATAGTGCACCATAAAATGCAGTTAAAGACTTATAAGACTTATCAGTGAAGCTAGGGATAGGAGAAAAAACACCTCAATATCCAGGTTGTCATCTCCATTAGCACCTATGAATAGAGTTTAGTAGATAGTGAAAACATAAGGATAGCGTGTTTGAGAGTTTCAAAGTGAGATTAGGAAGAATTATAGGGAGAGTCCCCAATAACAGGAAAATAGCAACAACAGCACACTACCACCACCACCACGTTTTAAGGGCACATGCACTTCAGTCTCACCTCAAAGTGAAACATCTGACCTTGGTATTATTGCCCAAGTTTACACAGCTAGTGAAATTTCAGGGCTGGGATTCACCAGGGGTTTGTCTATTTGCAAAGTTCTTATTTGTTTCCACCTGTACCATTTCTCTGTAACTGTTGCCTTCCTTATGCTGGTTGGTGCTGACGGGATTATTTTGCAAATTTAACTACTCTTCCAGTAAACTGTAAACATCTTGAAGGTAGCTTCTTTGCCTTATACTTCTTATGTCACTTCTGCAACCTCATCTGGGAACAGCAGATAATAAAATACAAAACGAGAACCTCAAAAAATAAAATAGAATTCTGGAATTTTAGAATTTGTCAAGAGTCTTGTCCCATTATCTCATTTTAAGAGTGACATGAAGTGTCCTAGGTAAAACAATGATTAGGAGCTAGGTTTGGAAAAGAGCCCACATCTTCACCTACCAGAACATCATTGATAGATTTGTTTTATAGTGGTCTTTACTTCCTGAGGGGTTTAACCTTTTCCCATGGCAGTCGAATTTACCAGCTTTTCAAAAATACTATGCTTTGAATTAACATAAAATCCAATTAATATTTTAGAATAAGAGATCAGTCCACAATACATTTTATGTCACAATCTTCTTCTCAAAGTCAGGATAATAATGGAAATGCTATTTTCACAAATATCTCCAGTTAAATTATGAGATAAATTCTTTAATTAATTCATTCATTTAACACATTCATTATTGAGGCTTTGCTATGTGCAAGGAACTATGCTGGCTCATGAGACTACAGGAGCAACAAGGAAACATGGGCTCTGCTTTTAAACATTGATAACCTTCTGTGATACTCTAATTTGTTTATTATTATATAATCACTGATGTATTTATATAAAAATTTCATGCATGCCATGAATAAAATATTAGACTTTAGTGAGTTCTGTGATGGGATAAATAAACAGTACTATGTCTGGGTTCTCTTTTCTGATCCATTGGTCTAGTTCTCTGTTCTTGTGCCAGTACCATGCTGTTTTGGTTACTATAGCCTTGTACTATAGCTTTAAGTCTCACAAAGTGATGCCTCCCGATTTGTTCTTTTTGCTTAAGGTTGCTTTGGCTATTCAGGGTCTTTTCTGGTTCCATACAAAGCATAGAATTATTTTTTATACAACTGCAAAAAGTAACATTGGTACTTTAATGGGGATTGCATTGAATCTGTAAATCACTTTGGGTAGTATAGATATTTTAACAATGTTGATTTTGCCAATCCATGAGCATGATATATATTTCCATTTGTTTACATCCTCTGTGATTTCTTTCTCAGTGTTTCATAGTTCTCCCTGTAGAGGTCTTTCACCTCCTTGGTTAAATATATTCCTAGGTATTTTATTTTCTTTGTAGCTATTGTGAAAGGTATTGAGTCTTTGATTTGATTCTCAGCTTGATTGTTGTTGGTGTATAGGAATGCTACTGATTTGTGTACATTGATTTTGTGGCCTGAGACTTTGCTGAATTTATTTATTAATTCCCAGGAGCCTCTTGACAGAATCTTTGGGGTTTTCTAAATATAAAATCATATCGTCAGCAAAGAGTGATAGTTTGACCTCTTCTTTCTCCATTTGGATACCCTTGATTTCTTTCTCTTACCTGATTGCTCTGGCTAGGACTTCCAAGTACTACGTTGAACAGAAGTGGTGACAGTGGACAACCTTGGCTGGTTCCAGTTCTAAGTGGGAATGCTTTCAGTTTTTCTCTATTCAGTGTGATGTTGGCTGTAGGTTTGTCATATATGTCTTTTATAATATTGAGGTGTGTTCCATCTATGCCTATTTTCTTAAGACTTCTTATCATAAAAGGGTGCTGGGAAAATTAGATAGGCACATGTAGAAGACTGAAACAGTATCTGCACCTCTCACCTCTCATAAAGATTAATTCATGATGGATAACAGACATAAACTAAGGCATGAAACTGTAAGAATTCTAGAAGACATCAGAAAAACTCTTATGGCTATTGGCCTAGGCAAATAATTTATGAAGAAGACCCCAAAGGCAATCACAGCAACAACAAAAATAAATAAATGGGACATAATTAAATTAAAAATGTTCTGCATAGCCAAGGCAACAATTAATAGAGCAAATAGACAACCTAAAGAATGGGAGAAAATATTTGCATGCTATACATCTGATAAAGGGCTAATAACCAGAATCTACAAAGAACTCAAGTGAATCAGCAAGAAAACATCAAACAACCCCATTAAAAAGCGGACAAAAGACATGAACAGAAGCTTTTCAAAAGAAGATAGACTAATGGCCAATAAGCATATGAAAAAATGCTCAACATCTCTGATGATTATCACAGAAATGATGAGATATCACCCAACTCCAGTGAGAATGACTTTTATCAAAAAGTCCCGAAACAACAGATGCTGGCACAGATGCAGAAAAGAAAGGAACACTTATACACTTTTGGTGGGACTGCAAAATAGTACAACCTCTATGGAAAATAGTATGAAGCTACCTCAAAGAACTAAAAGTAGACCCACCATTTGATCCAGAAATCTCACTACCAGGTATTTACCCAAAGGAACAAAAGACATTTTATAAAAAAGACACTTGCACTCGGATGTTTATAGCAGCACAATTCACAATCACAAAGCTGTGGAAACAACCCAAGTGCCCATCAATACATGAGTAGATCAATAAAATGTGGTATATGTATACCATAGAGTATTACTTAGCCATAAAAAATGGTGAACTAATACCTTTTGTAACAACCTGGATGGAACTGGAGACCATCCTTTTAAATGAAGTATCACAAGAATGGAAAAACAAAAACCATATGTACTCACTACTAAATTGAGACTTATAGATCTACACTCATGTGCACATATGGTATTAAGATTCAACAGAAATCAAGCAGGTGGGAGGGGAGAGGAGAGGTTGGGTAAATTCACACCTAATGGGTACAGTGCACACTATATGGGTGATGGAGACACTTATAACTTTGACTCAAACTGTACAAAAACAATTCATGTAATCCAAACATTTGTATCCCCATAATATTCTGAAATAAAAAAAAAAAAGTACTATGAGAGCTCCTGGACTAGCATAAGAGACCCTGGGCAGTGTGTGCAGCAAGATTGCAGGGCACCTCATGGAGGTTGTCCTCGCAAGAACATTGCATAACACCCTGGAAAGTGATTGTGGTGTTTAGGGTAGTAGTGAAGAAAATGAAAAAAATATTGGTGATATATTTTGAAAGTGAAATCAATAGTAATGTTGATTATTTTTATGTAGATGTTAAAGAAGGAATGACTTAAGTCAAGTTAAAAATGACTCCCAGCATTATGTTTTGGGAAAATCAGGAGCATTGATACAGTTTACCAAGAAAGCAAACACCAGTAGAGAAATCTTTTTATGTGAGAGGGCCATGAGTTCCTTGCAGGATATATTAGGTTATTAAGTATGAAATGTCCAATTTCCTTAAGTACTAAGTTTGATAGTTAATATATGTGACATTTCATTTTGACACTTTTTGTTTTATTTTTATGGTAAAGGTAGATCCTCATTCTTTCAAATGCACACTTTGACTTGTGATTATCTTTCAAATTTTTTAGAACAATTTTTGTACAACCATAGATAAGTAAAAAAATTCATATTATTTTCAAATATGAGTTCCATTCTAAAACCAGTATAAGACAGACAGCTCAAAATATCAACAAAGTGTTTGGAGAGGTTGTAGCTAATGAACACACAGTATGTTGATGGTTTAAAAAATGCCATTCTGGTAATTTTAATCTTAAAAATAAGCCACATGGATGACCTGAGACCAAGGTGGATAATGATCAACTAAAAACTGTAGTGGAAGCAAATTCATCTCAACCTATGCATAAATTAACAACAAGGTTTGACATTACTATTCCAACAATATTAGACCATTTAAAACAAATAGACAAGGTAAAGATGCTGGATATATAAATTAAACAAACATCAAAGTAAAAATCATCCAAAGCTTGCCTTTCTTTGCTGTCATGACATAAAGGTGAAACATTTCTACACCATATTGTTATGTGTGATAAAAAATATATTCTTTTTGACAATCACAAGCATTTGGCACAATGACTGGATAAAGATGAAGTGGTGAAACACAGTCCGAAATCAAATACTCATCAAAAAAAGCTAATGGTGTCTGTTTGGTGGTCCAGCGCTGGTATTATACACTACAGCTTCATGAAACCTGGTCAGTCGAATACAGCAGATGTCTACTGCAACCAATTAGATGAAATGATGAGGATGTTTGTGATTAAGCAGCCAAGATTGGTCAATAGAGACAGGCCAATCCTCTTGCAAGACAACACTCGACCACATGTCGCACAAACAATGCTGCTCAAACTACAGAGGCTGGACTTGGAAACTCCCTGTCATCCACCATATTCACCTGACCTTACACCAATTGACTACCACTTCTTCCAGACTTTGGACCACTTCTAACAAGAAAAAATATTCAATTCTCAACAAGCTGTGGAAAACGCCTTTTTGTGATTTCATCGTCACTCACTCTCCAGGCTTCTTTGCTGCTGGCATAAACAAGCTACCATTAAGATGACAAAACTGTGTTGATAGTTTAGACACACACTGTGATTAATTGTACTGCTTCTTGTTTGAGATATAATAAACTACCCCTTTGATTCAAAATTGGACATTTTGCATTTAATGAACTATGATCAGGGTCCCTGGAAGACATGCACCTGAAGAAGTCTAGGAGGCAGTTGATCCTGGAACTCAGGAGAGAGAGAAAAGTCATATTTGCATTTATAGTAGCAGAAGTCCTGGAGCAAATCAGAGCAACCTGCTGAAAATGTGAAGCCTGAAAAATGAAAGAGCTGAAAAATTTGAAAGAGGGTCCAAGGTAAACCAGTTAAGAGATTTTTAGAGAAACAGGAGGCTGCATGAAGACTGGGAGAGAGAAACTAGATGTAGAAGGAAAACCAGAAGCTTGTATTGTCATGAAAGTCAGGAGGAAAATGCTTGCAGAGTTCCCTGTGGGAGTGAAAATGGTTTGGCAACAGGGGCAGCCGGTCCCCCAGCACGGAAACAGACTCTAGGAGTCGTAAAGTGCATCGTTCGCTCAAATGTAGACACAAATTAAACTTTTTGTGGTTTCCCCTTCATATATACATAAATATTACTGTGGGAAACACTAAAACAGGAATAGAATATTTTAGGCTGAAGAAAGGACGAAGAAAGTAAAGAATGTAGATGCTGGAACCATAATGCACTAGAGGCAAATTACACATTCAGGACGTTACTGCAAGACGTTAAGAGACGGAAAACATGAACTGCCCATTCTTTCCGTTCCTTGGTAAACGGACCTGGAAAGGGCTGTGTTTTCTCAGAGCAGAGATGAAGTGTTCCAAGTAGCAAAATATGCTTTATAAAAAGCAGAGTAAATAGACTGCTGTTTGGAGAATAATTAAATGCGTGATTAATGAGGTAGGAGGCACTGGCTGGCTTCATGCAAGGCTTTAGTCAATAAATATTTACCAAATACCTACGTGTGTTGTACACAAAGCCATAGTGCAAGGGAAATGACTGGCTTTGCAGGAAATGCGATATGAGTGACTTCAAATTACCTTGAATTGACCCTAACCATGCGGGGCTCTTTACTAACCCTGCAACCATGATTTCTTTTCTTAGCTTTTTCTCGGAAACACTTACTCAATAGGCTTCCTTGTGTAATTGTATCTTATAATTGGTTGTTTGACCTTTAATTTTATTCTGGCCATTAATTGATTCAAATGTCACTCAAGCTCCCCAGACAATCGTTAACTTGTCTAAAGTTTACTCCTCACCTTTGAATTGAATAGATTTGAAACTTGTTATAGACACAACAGAATGGTGACGTGTTTTCATCTTTTTTCACAGTTTTGTTCATTATTTATTTGGAAAAATATTTTTCTCAATGTAAGAATATGTTTATTATAGAAAATTGGAAGATACTTACAAATATAAAAAATAAATTGAAAATCACAAATAATTCCATCACATAGAGATAATCACTGAATCTTTTTATCAATCTCTCTCTGCCTTCCCTCTTCCGTACACACAGGAAAATCATACAAAAGTTATATACCGTGCATCCGTCTTTGTAGCCTATCTTTTTATACAAATTTTCTGTACTGCTCCAGGGCTTAAAACATTCTTCTATGACATGATTTGTAATGGCATGCGGTTGCATGATATAAATACCGTTAAATATTCTCTTATTTTAGACATTTTATATAAATTTTCACTATTTTTTTCTAATTTTACTATATTATTCTTACATTTTTTATTATTATGGCCATAAATGTCTCATGACATAAGTATTTTTACACATGCCATTATTTCTTTTCATTTTAGATTTTTATGTGTCATACATACGCATATTTTAAAAAGTAAGATCATTTACATGGCTTATTGGAGAAAAATTCCTTCCGATTTTTCTTTCTGGGTACAATGACATTCAGTTATTTTATATAGTTCTTCTGTGTTTTTATATACATTTAGATACATAAGTAATTGTGTTCATATTGCCACACCTTGACTTTTCCTTTTCAGTGTGGAAGGTGGGGCTTAGGTTTCCTATTCACACACCTCCAGCCCCCATCAGGTACACATATTATACTTTGCCCATGAGCCCAACCTCCCCTTACCCTCAAATCAAACTTTCATCATAACAATATGTGGAGATTTCTTTAGTATGACTATAAATGCTACTCTTGTCCTAGTCACTTAGAATTCTATGAGTACCTTTTCTTTCTTACATATTTCATATTGTTATTTAGCATGGCAGCAATACTACATATACATATTTCCAGTTTTCCCAAAGTAATAATTACTGACCTCAGGAAATTTATAAAGGGGAGCTGTAAAAATGTGTTTGAATATGATTCAATAACTATAAAATTTTATATGGTTGTAATAAAGATTTTAAATTTTTATTACAGTAAAAATTTGCAATCATTAACACCTTAAAGTACATTTTAACCATAATAAGGGCTTAGTACAATAGTTACTTAATGAATAAATGAATTCACCAACTGTATTACCTCCTATGTTATCTGCCCAAAAATCTGGAATCTGAAGGAAGATTATGTGCTTCTAGTTTTCTCTGAGTAAATAATGGAAAATTGTGCAGAAGTTTCTACTTGATATTAGAGACACTTGAATCTTCTACTCTTGTCCTTCAAATTTGCATGATCTCAGGCAAATGGAAGCTCAGCAGTTCTCTGGTTGGTTTGACTTAAGTACAAGAGAGAGAATCTGTTTTCAGATATCATGTCCTTTGTCAGCCCCATTCACTGGCGTTCATCAAGAGTGATTCACTCTTCCTGGTTTCTGCAGATGACAACCTACCTGGCAGCCTCTCTCTGACGGCCACAGGGCTTTCAACTGTGAGATGTCTGCTTAACCTTAAGAAAAGAGGTGGCAATTCGGTGGCTTTGGATAGCAAGGTTTAAGAGTTTCTTTACCAGTTCAACTTAGTGGCTTCAATATTTCAGAACAAGGGGGGATTAATTTCCTTATAAAATAGCATTCCTACCAATTGCCTATTTCAACAGCAATAAAGAGTGGAAAATGATGCAGGGCACAGGGGGTAGGTTGGATATAAGAACATGTGCAACCGTTATTCCTGCCTGCCTTTGCTTGCCCTTTTGGGTCACTACCTAACATTCTTTTTTAGGGTTTTTTTCTTTTTTTAGGACTCTTATGTGTTTGTTTGCTTGTCTTTTTATAAAAACAGTCTGGTGAGTTTGGCCTGATTCATTTGAAGGTTTAGCAGTTCTTTGGATTTGGAAGATAAAGGGCGGAATTGTGAAAAACTGCTCTTTTCATTCTCATAGATTTGGTTGTAAGCAATAGAGAAAGATCTGTGGTGTTTTCCTTGGGATACTAGCTGGGATATACTTTTTTAAAAAACTAAATAGTAAATTGCCTGGAAAAAAAATGAATTGGATATACTTTGGAGATCCCTTTCAGAGGTCCCTTCAGGTTTCCACTTAAACATCAATGAACATGTGCTGTCATTGTTACATGTGGGTAGCTTTTAAGAAACAGATTCATAGAGGGCTCTCGTACACATCACAGGGCAATGCTTCTTTTTTCCCAGGAAGAGTAGTGGTAGAGGGCACTCTGTTATTTGTTCTGCTCTGCTATAAATACTACACTAGAAACTTTTAACATTTTTGGGCCTCAGTATTCTGGGAATAACATTTTACAAGCATTTCTTGCCTTTAATGAAAATTACTTTGTTTTCCCATTGCCGGTTTTGTTAAATATATTGTAGGGTAAGAGTGAAGGGAAGAAGGCAAGTGATCAAACTAGATCTAAGACTTTGACATTTCATGGAGGTCTGGGCTGAACACCCTTTCCGTTCTCTCTTCCTGTTTCATTCTATCACATGCTTTTCGGAATTTGAATTCTTAAACTTAGCCCCACACTATGAAAGCAGAGAAGAATGGGTGGTTTAATATATTAGTTTTTCTTTGCATACACTTTAATATGGTATTCTTTACCTTCCCGTTAGTTTTATTAGTATAGCTACAATTTATTGAGTGCCTACTGTATGCCAAGCACTGAGCTGGATACTTTATAGGCTTATACTGACAATTCCCTGCAATATACATGAACTACTCATAGTTGTCTCCATTTTGCAAATGGAAGGGTAGAATTAAGTGATTTGCCCTTGATCACAGTGAGCAGTAAACCTGGGATTCTGGCCCAGGCCTCTCAGACGCTAAGCCCCGCTTCTTTTCATTATGCCACGTGGAATTTTCTTCCCCTTTTCTCCTGTTTACTTGCATCTTTTCCTACTACCTCTGACTCAAACACTCCTCTGCTTCTCTACATCCCTATTGTGCAGCTCTCTGAGTTCCAATATTCAACTTTCTAATAATCTCACCAAACCTTCTATCTTAATAAATGCGAGGTTGCAGAAAATATAAGATTAAAACTTTATGGGCTTCTTCTCTATAAGACCCCCAATGAGACTTCTTGTTCTTATCTAAATATCTGTTTCTTTCTTTGGGGTGTGCATTTCTTGTAGTATGGCAACTTTTATTGTTTAATATAAGACATCATGAATAGTTGAACACTGAATATTGTCATTTTCCAAAGCACAGGGTATTTTTGGTCAAATTAGCTTGAAAATATTTGAGAGAATCTTAAGCTTTTTTTTTTTAAAGTACAGGGCTTCTCAGAGACTTTAATATGCTAACATGCCCTAAACCCTTATAAGACAGAGATAGAGTGTAAAATATTTTTCAATATAGATTTTTGAAGTGAATTTGAATAAAACATTTCATGTGATGCATTTGATTGTTATATTTGAGGAAAATATAATAAAATGAAGTTATTACATTAGAGTTTTATGGTTTATCATGCCTGAACACATTGCCTTTCCAAATAGGTTGGTTTTTTTCAGAATTTCTGCTCTTTGCTCCTAAGAGTTTAGGCTAAAAATCGGCAAGTACATTTTAATATAAACAAAAACCACAACCACAATTTTTAAATAGCAAAGCACTCAAACAGATAATTTACGGAAGAAGAAATACAAATCGCCACGAACATGTTAAGAAAGGAGTGATAATACATATATTTATTACTTAATGTTATTGGGGATTCACTCATTCACATGCAGTTCTGCCCTCAGCACCCGCAGCACATTAGGCTCTGTTTTAGATCTTGTAACTGCAGCAGAATCAAAGGATTTTCTCTCGGGGAGCTTACAACCCAGGAGGGGCATCGTCGATTAGTAAATACGTGTGTGTCTAAAACACTGGGTAGTAACAATCACTGTGAGGGATTGGACCGGGGCAAGGTACGGTGAAGCGGTGGAGCGTGGGAGAAGAGCACTGTTAGACGAGCGGTTCCGGGAAGGACGCGGTAAGGGACCGGGCCAGCCCCAGAAGCCCCTGGGCCGGGACGGGGTCCAGAGGGTGGGGACCAGGCGCGAGGCGAGGCGAGGGGCGTGTCTGAGCGACACAGGCAGACCTGTGCGGCCAGAGCGGATTGAGCCGGAGGCGGATGGAAGTGATGGAGTTGGGGGGTGGCTTGGGGCAGAAGGTTGGATCCACGTGGGCACTCAGGCATCAACGGAAGGGATGAGCTTTCATTCTGGGGTGCGCTGGAGATGTTGAAGGAGACACTCAGGCCACGAGAAGGGTGTATCTTAAAAATCTCTCTGCCTATTCTGCGAGGAATCAACTCTTCGTGAGGTCTTGAGTGAGGTGGTGGTTTCGATAAAGGAGAACCAAGTAAACCAGTTAGAAGGCCACTGGAGAAACCTGAGCCAGACAGCGTGGTCCTGAAATAAGGGGCTGGAAAAGGAGGTGGGGAGAACGGTCAGATTGTGGTACATTGTGAAGGACACAGTTGGCAGAACTTGTTGATTGATTTGATGAGCGTAGCAAGAGAGAGGAGGGATCAATCATTTCTGTATTTGGGGCCTAAGTAACTAGTTGGTGTAATAATTCAGTGAAATGGACACACTGAAGCACTTAAGCAAATTGTATCAAGCACCTTAATAATTTTATACTATCTGATGTAATAGTAATTCCAGTTATGGGAATCGTTTATATGGGAATAAAGGGAAATGTTGCCTGGATTTATGTACAATAGTATTATTTATAATAATGATATGTAAAAATCAATATGTGAAAATAAAATGGTTAAATGATTTTGGTATATAAATATAATGGAATATGGTGTACTCATTTAGGAACTATTTAATGACATGGGAAGGCAAATTTTCATGATTAACTATTAAACAAAAAGTGAGGATATAAAATTGTAAGCATGTTATATTCTCAATTAATTTTTAGTAAATGCATTCATTTAATAGATATATATATTGAATACTGTACACATAAAAAATAAAGCTATAGAAACATTAACAGCATCTAACTCTGAGTGGAGATATTATAAATTAATTTTATTTTCTTTGTACTATTTTTAAAATTTAATTTAAAATATAACTGTATTAACTTAATAATTTTAAAAGCTTTTAAGAAGCAATATTTCTATAAAATTAAATTATTTAAAGTGTTAAATTTTCTACCCTTTCTGTAAAATATATGAAATGCATGATTTCCTAATCTGGATGTTTCTAAATTATGAGGCATTCATACCTTTTAAAAAACTCATGGGTCCCTCATCAGCAGCATCTTCCAAACTTTCACATCTGCCCTTCTGATGAGGACTGCCTGCATTCTTCACTTTATATCTGAAAGCTAAGAGCTACCCCCTCATAACTCCCTTTGGTGGGATGTGTGTAGGAAAATGGAGTCACTGATGCTGGATAGCCTGGGTGAGAAAATAAGAACTATTTTCAACATGAATTCTAATATAAAGTCCTTTTCTCACATTGTGGCAATTACTATACATCAGAGTGGTGAGATCAGCCTATAGACAGCAAGAGCCCAGATTGTTTGCTAGCTGGAGGCCATTCCCATTAGTTACTGAGCAGACTCCAGAGCAGAGTGACCTGAGGGCAGGTGGAAAGGATGAGTTTGCAGAGAGGGTTGGGTCCAGATGATGTGGACGCTTGTAAATCATGAGAAATGGTTGAGGCATTCTCTGGTATAACAGCACAATTTGCTATGTTATTAAAATAAAAGCTTGCAAAATGCTAAAAGCACATTTTTTGCCTAAAATAATTGATTTTAAGTTATATACATATATATTTTTAGGGAGAGATAATGTTCATGTTTTTCTACTAGCACATAAATACAAAATTTTCTATGGAAAGAAGAGAAACCAACTATAACTCAAAAGCATGAAACATCCACTCATTGGCTTGATTTTCTATTTTTCCAATTATGTTTGATGCCAGCATTTTATTTTAAAAAGTTTTTTTAAAACAAAGTCAGGTTCACAGCAAAAATGAGAGGAAGATGTAGAGATTTCCCATATGGCCCCTCCCCCCCCACAGGCACAGCCTCCCACGTTATAAACACCCTCCACCTGAATGGTACATTTGTTACAATTCATGAATCTACATTGACAGATTGTCATTACCCAAAGTTCATAGTTCCCATTAGGGTTCACTCTTGGTGCTGTACATTCTATGGGTTTGGACAAATGTATGACATGTATCTGCATTACAGGATCATACAGAGTCTTTTCACTGCCCTAAAAATCCTCTGTGCTCTTCCTGTTGATCCATCTCCCCCCAGCTCCTGGCAATCACTGATCTTTCTACTGTCTCCAGAGTATCGTCTTTCCCACAAAGTCATGTAGTTGGAATCATACAGCATGTAGTCTTTTCAGATTGGCATCTTTAACTTAGTAATATGCATTTAAGATTCCTTCATGTCTTTTCATGGCTTGATAGCTCATTTTTTATAGCTCTGAATAATATTACAATGTCTGGGTGCATCACAGTTGATTTGTTCATTCACCTGCTGAAGGATGTCTTGGTTGCTTCTAAGTTCTGGCAGTTATGAAGAAAGCTGCTATAAACATCTGTGTGCAGGCGTTAGCATGGACATAAGTTTTCAGTTCCTTTGGGTAGAAACCAAGGGGCATGATTGCTGGATCATGTGGTAAGAAATTGCCAAACTGTATTCTAAAGTGGCTGTACGATTTTGCATTCCCACCACCAATGAAAGAGAGCTTCTATCACTCCATATCCACACCAGCATTTGGTGTTGTCATTGTTCTGGATATTGGCAATTCTAATAGGTGTGTAGTGTCGAAGGAGACTAAAGAGAAAGGACTTCTAAATGCAATGAGTGATCCTAGATTATATCCTAAACCATGGGAAAAAGTACTCTCAGGTATCAAGGACATACTTGGAAAAAATTATGAAGTTTTAATATTAAGTGTGGTTTAGGTAATAGAATTTTTATTGTTGAATTTTCTGATTTTGATAACTGTTATGTAAAAGAATAGCCTTGTTCTTATGAAATGCATACTAAAATATTTAGGGATAAAGAAGCATGTTGCCTGCAACTCACATTCAAGTGATTCCAAAAAATTAAAGAGAGAGAGAGAGAGAGGGAGGGAGGGAGAGGAGGGAGGAGGGAAGAGGAAAGAGAGAGAAGGCATGCACAAAAATAGGATAAAAGTATAAATAATTGGTGAGTTTGGATGTCTTAGTCTGTTTGAGCTGCTATAACAAAATACTGTAAACTGGGTAGCTTATAAACAACAGAAATGTATTTCTCACAGTTCTGAAGGCTAGAAAGTCCGAGATCAATGTGCCAGCAGATTCAGTGTCTGGTGAGGGCTCCCTCCTGGTTTATAGATGGCCGTCTTCTCACTGTGTGTTTACATGGTGGAAGGGGCAAGGGAGCTCTCTGGGGTCTCTTTTATAAAGGCATTAATCTCAACCATGAGAGCTCCACCTTCATAACCTGATCATCTCCCCAAAATCCCACCTCTTGATACCATCGTCTTGGGAGTTTCAATATATAAATCTGGGGAGGCGCATAAATATTCACTCTGTATTGTGTTAATTTCTTAGGTTGCCATAATGAAGTACCACAAACTGGGTGTCTCAAAACAGCAGAAATTTATTCTTTCACAGTTTTGGAGGCCAGAAGTCCAAATTTAAGGTGTCAGCAGGGTCATGCTGCCTCTGCAATCTCTAGGGGCACTCTTTCTTGCCCCTTCAAGCTCCTTGTAGCCCCAGGTGTTTCCTGGCTTGCGACAGCATCACTCCAATCTCCCCTTCTATCCTTACATGCCTGTCTTCCCTCTGTGTCTGTGCCATTACCAAATTTCTCTCTTCTTATAAGGACACCAGTCATATTGAATTAAGGGTCCACCCTACTCTAGTATGACCCCATCTTAATTTAATTGCAACTACAATGACCCTATTTCCAAATAAGGCCACATTCACAGGCACTGTGAGTTAGGACTTCAACATATCTTTTTGGGGGGATGCAATTCAACCCATAACAAGTATACAGGAGTTTTTTGTATTACCTGTGCAACTTTCAGTAAATTTGAAATGATATAAAAAAATGGTCTTTGTTTATGAAAGTGCCATTAGATAACATTCATTAATGTGTTAGGGAATTATTACTAAATGAAACAATCAACAAGTATATTTATTGAGATTGATTTTTTATATAACATAAACCAATAAAATGTTTACTTAAAGGAAATGGGCACCTGTTGTTTCATATGCCATCTGGCGTGCACTAAATAAAATTTCTATTTGGGAGAAATGATATATTTTAGTTCTGTCTCCAATACCCCAGTAACATAGTTTAGGACAAATTGGAAGTTGAGTGGCCTTCCAGTTTCAATAATTAGAGAGAAAATGTGCACAGGGCCCCAGTAAGAACTATCCAATCCTCAACTGCAGAAAGTATCTGAGCGGTTGCTATTGATTTGCATATATAACATTAACTGATTTTATTTTCCTGATGAAAATCAATCAAGATGTGGTTGATTTTTTTTAAGCCAAACTGAAAGACTTGCCTTATAGTCTATATTGTACAAATACAACATTTTTGTTGAGCTGTACTGTTCAGTGTAAGAAATTTGACCTTGGGTTATTAGGTGTAGGAATGTAAATTAAGAAGGTGTTTTATGCATGTGCAGACACACCCACACACACACACTCTTAGGGCTTGGGTTGTTAGTGGGCAATGAATGTAAATTGGTTCTCTTGAATTATGAGAAAAAATAGGAGTTTTTCTCACTTTCAATATCCTTTTCATACACCCAGTTTCTAATCCATATGTTTTTCTACAGTACAGCATTCAGCTATTTTAAAATATTATTTAAGATTTAGAAAATGTATAGTGATTTCTAAAACTATTGTTCCTGTATTATGAAGTAAGTTCAGGCTTTGATATTCTTTGTTTTATATTTGAAAATCTAGTCTAAAATCCTCAACTCCCCTGCTTATCATCCCCTGAAATAAAACAACCCACATACAACCACATGCACATACCAACATACGAGAAAATCAAAGTGCATATTTAGTGTTGGCTCCTCATTCTGTACAGAAAGTATCGAACCATGTATCCAAGGAAGCAATATAATTAATACATGCAACAATTCAGGAGCAGTTTCATCTCACTTTTATATTTATAGCTGAAAAATTATATACTCTACTCTTATATCAGAGGAATGAAATTTGAAATGTTAACATTTTTCAAAGATATTTAAGAATATCATATTTGTCTCTTGGAAGAAAAAATATATTTTAGAACGTACATATTTTTAAATTCTTGTATTATAAATGGGCAATGTCAAGAGTGATATTTTAATTGAATTTAATTATTCTCACTTCACAAAATTGAGTAAATTGATTTGCTATGCCTGAGTAGTTCAAAAATGTCTTTTAAAATAAGAACTAACATAATGCCTTATAAATGCTACTGATTCCCAATCCTATAGGTCATATCACCTTGGATATCCTAGAAATTAGACCTTCCTGATGGTTTTCATAGAGTTCTTCTGGCATTTTGAGGAAATGCCTTGCTTTGCAACTCATCAACTCCGTAGTTCTAGTGGGATCCATTAGCAATTAAAATTGAAAATTTACTTCTGAGTTAGCCAGACTGATAATAAAAATCAGCCACGAATCTTATCAGACGTGTTCACATTAATCTTAAAGTACAGTAAAAATAAGGAATCTTGAAATAAAATTAATTTATGTGAAAAGGAAGAATTACAGTCTTTGCATGTGTGCGTGTGTGAGATGTCAATCAAGCTGTGTAGACTGCGTTGTAGCATTTGAAGCACATCAGCCTGGCTTCATCCTCCATCATTCCTTCTCAATGTCTGTGTATTCCAGCGTAAAAAAAAAAATGGATCTTGGAACCCCTGAGTCTCAAAGGGGCAGGTTTTGTCTGTAGAACTTGTGTGAAATATTGTATTATAACTTAAGAAATGAAAAGCTCCACTTGCCAAAATGTTTTACTCTAGCCTGCCAAGGAATCTACATCCCCAGCTTTAAAGATGCCCCTTTGTGTCAAGATATTATCTCCAAATGCAAATATTTTACACAATCGTGTGAAACATCACTGCCAGTTTTCCTAGGCAAACGCATCTCTTTCAAAATAGGGCATGGGAAGAGTGAGTTTTTATTTCATGGAGGCTAAACAAAGGATTCTGCACATAGTGTGAATCAGGAAGTGATGGGGATCCAGAAGAAAGTGGGAAGGAAACTGAGGCATAGGTTACACAGAGGGATGGATATGAAGAGATCCCACTTACCTACTCTAGAATTTTCCTAAGCCTGTTAGCACTATTGTACCAGCTCTAGATCTTTTGACCTCGGTTCACACTCTCCTTGATATACTTAAATACTTATTGAGTAGCCACTTGTATTTCACCATAGGCACAATAAGCATTCAAATTATTTCATATATTGCTTAATGGAGTATTATTACTTTAATGAGTGTTTGTCTCTACCTATTTGTAGTATTCCAATAAAACTGCTCCTAATAGGTATTTACAATGCCCTTCTGGATTTTGGTATCAGGAAACATGTATATTTTCAGCAGGCCATGTGAGCCATTTTGGTGGCTCTACTGTATCCTATTATTCAAAGCCTGATATGCAGTTATGCTTGCACCAGTACTATATTATCAATACTTTACCAGCATTAACCCATTTTATCTTCACAACAATCCTGTTATTTCCATTTTTCGGCTAGGAGAACTAAGGACAGAGAGGATAAGTAGCTTGCCCAAGGTCACATGACTGACAAATGTCTGAGCAGAGATTTGAACCACATTCTGCCCTTAAACGCTCAACTGTACTGCCCTCCCTCCGCGGAGAGCAGTGGACATATACCTTGAGGGAGTTACAGACATACACTTACTCAACACCATGTGGGTCAACACATTTGTTAACAGCAATATCCAAGATAAGTTGTGTGTACTCAGAACGGCGCAAGCAAAGTACCAGGAGAGTGTCATGCATGCAGTTTTTCCAGTGGTGTTCATACTGCGGCTTTTACATGGGAGGAAACCAAGCCATGGACAGCTTAAGGAATTTACCCCAGGCCATAAAGCTAATAAGTGGTGCATCTGGGATTGAATCACAAACGTTTAACTCTGGAGCCATAAACACCACCAATACTCATTTTCTAATGGAAAGGCACCAACGGAGGCATATGTACCAGTTGGGGTCCAGTCAGAATATAAAAAGTCCACCAAATAAGGTAGTTCGAACAGGGAACACTCAACATAAAAATGATTAAGAATAAGAGAACAGCAGATGTAGGAAGCAGCCACTCTTCCAGAGATGAGGGTGAGCATCCGCAGAAGGGGAAGTCGGGAAGAGAGCCCCCAGGACTGAGATTTAGCCCCTCTGGGAGAGGATGTGCCATGCCCTCTGGACGGGGGGTAGTTCATGGAGGTACCAGAGGCTGGTTCTGACAGGAAGCTACCGGCTGGGTGGCATCACAACTGGCTGGAGGGTGTGCACTGCTGGATCCCCCACCTTGAGCAGGAAGCCTCCCTCTGGCAGCAGGGCTGTGGGAGCAAGAAGGGACATTCTGGAGCACTGAGAGAAGCCCCTTCCTCCTGCAGTGCCCCTCCAGTGCTCCAACTGCAAAAGCTATCATATTAGATCTGGAATCTCTACCACGTGGACCCATGGCCGTGAATTCATGTTCTCCCTTTGTCTAATGTTCTGAGAGCCCATGTCTACATATATTCCCCAGGCATGCATGTATATCTGTATATATGAATGTCTCTCTCAGCCCCAAAAGTAATAATCTCCTCCCTACATTTGCTATTCCTGTATTTTTCAGAGTTCTCTTGATAACATTAAGTAGTTATTTCCTTTTTACTAGTTACTTATTGGTGGGAATTCTGGCACCTGGCTGGAAATTTTATATATATATATATATATGTTGTGTGTGTGTGTGTGTGTGTGTGTGTATGTGTATGTGCAAAACCTTGCAATTCTCTTGATGTGTAAGATACCTCATCTGGAGCCCTAGTGTTTATTTCCCTCTGGAGGGTACTGAGATTCCACTCTGTGTATAAATCTAGAAACAAGGGGTGGTTACAATGGGTCTAGAAAAAATAAGCCTCCTCTTTCAAGGCACTTGTTCCGAGTAAAGTCATCATAGGGTTTTTAAGCAAAAGAACGAAGAGGAATCTCCTCACACACGGGAGGGCAAGGTACTTCCCCTGGCGAGGGGTACTCAGGGTGACTCGAGGGCTCGAGGTTGTCTGTTCCATCTGAGTCCAACCACATGTCCCCATTGTACATTTCCAGATCCCAGTCCATCCCAGTTAATAGGAACTTTCAGAAAAAACTTTGATGAGACTGTGAATCCACCTGACATTGTAATTCAGCCACCTGCGCAATTAAATTTTGTATTTGACTTTCAGCAATATGAGCTCTCAATATGAAAAAATTCTTTTAAGGTTTGCATGGAATTTTTCTGGTTCTCATTTTGACTTGAGCTTGTAGTTAAAGGGCTTGGGCTTGGTTTTTGTTTGTGTGTTTGTTTGTTTTTGTTTTTGTAAACTTTCCAATGCTTGGGGAATCCATAACACATCTGTTTTTGTAGTCATCCTTTCTGCTGTAATTGTCAAGTGCTGCAGCCACTTTAACTCCCAAGGACAGTTTACACCAAAGGACATTCAACTGCAAGTGTGATGCCACTACATGTTATGGATTACTAACATCCCGTTTCCCACTGGCTTGGGCCTCAGCCGTGTACTCAAGCCCAGCAGGACAACTACTGAAATCCCCATATGCAACCACACACACACACACACACACACACGCACAGAGATATATGCAAAATATTGCAATTCTCCCATCTTGGAGGGTCTGTGCCCTGGGACCACCCCATTCTTGAAAGGTGTCCTGTTAGCATCCAGCTAACATCCAGAAATCCCACCAGTAATTTTAAAAAGAAAGATGAATATAAATATTAACAAGTAAAAAATATATGTAACTGCTTAATTTGATCAAGATAACTCTGAAGAATATAGGAACAGCAGATGTAGGGAGCAGATACTACTTCTGGGGTTTAGGAAGACAACCTAGTGAAGGGATCTTCTTGGAAGAGCCTCGTCCCCGAGGCTGAGAGTCAGACCTCATTGGAGAGGGTGTGGCTATGGCCCCCAGGATAGCAAAAACCTTCAGGGAGGTGCCTCAGGCCAGGGCCAACAAGCAGGAAACTGAGGTACTTACATAATTTGCTGAGAAGCTCTTGGCTGGGAGGCCAACAAAACTAACCTGTAGGCTATTTGCTGGGGTACAAGAGAAACTTCCTACTGTGATGCTATAAAAATTCACTGAAGGATGTGTACCCCTGGGTCTCCCATACACCAGAGACAAGGAGACCTTGGGCCCTTGTGCAACCAGGAGGAGAAGCCCCTTCCTCCTGCAGTGTGCCACCTGTGCCCTCTACTTACAAGACCCAATACCGTTCCAGCTTGCAAAGGAGAAACGTCTACAGGGCCCAGCACCAGGACCACCAGAGCAGAGCCAAGAAGGGTGGACCCGGAGTTAATCACTAATTGATGATTGGCACAGAATAGACCCTGAAATCATTTCTTTCATCTTCAACGTTTTCAGAGTTCCACTTCCTGACCGAGGCAAAGCATCTAGCCCTAAAATGCAGAAATGTTTCATTACAAACAGATTATCTTGGTGGATTAAATACAGAAAAAAATGTCCTTACCTTTTGCTTAAAGGTAATCTGTGTCAGCTCGCAGAGCAGTAGGAACATTATTTTAGGTTATATTTTTTGTTTAGTAAAACTGTGTGTGCCATCACGAATTCATTGTTCAAAATGATTGCTTGAACTTAAATTAGAAAAAAATTAAGAACATTAAATTAACTTATAGTGTTTAACTAGAGAAAGAATAAGGAAGGCATTTTTTCAAATTTTTGAAAACTTAGTAATTAATTATGAAAGATTTAAGAATACGAGCTGTCAGGTATATTAGTCATGAAATCACTGACATCAGATAAAAAATTTGCCCAGTGACTAATTCAGTAGGCTTTTTGCTTCTCTTCAATTAAACAGAAAAAAACAGAAAAAGAAAGGAATGAAAGGAAGGAAGGAAGGAAGGAGAAAGAAAATAAGAAAGAAACAGAGAGAGCAAGGAAGGAAGGGAGGGAAAGACAGTCGCGAACGGCGTCTGTCTGCAAAGGTTGAAGGCAGGAGACGTAAATGAGTATAGTGATATCGTAATTGTACCTACAAACCCTTGAAAATAAATTCCAGAAAATTTAGTTACAAAGTATTGTTATAAAAATGATAATTCTTTGCCTCAATTTTTAATAATTTGTTTCAGTTTAGTTTATTACTCCTTATTTTTCAATTTGTTTCAATAAAAATGTTTCAGAAGCTCATATGTGCCAGGCACTATGGTAGTTGTTGGGCACATAAGGAGGATGAAGACCTGATCTGTGACCAGGGAAGTTATCAAGTCTCAGAAAGTCTGGCTTCTATATCGGGAATAATAGCTGGTAACTTAGCAGCACAGAAGAGGGAGTGACTAATGAGTGGAAATGTCAGTGAATGAGCCCAGCTAAAATATTCAGCTCCATGTTTCAGGTTCAGACTTTCCCTGAAAGAGCCTCATCACTTCTCAACATATAGGAAATATTCTTTCCAAGGACACCACTGCTCTTATCCCCAAGTTTCTTTCCTATTTACATTTGTTGTGACTCTATTTACATGACTCTTACTTATATTCACTGTCACCTTGTGCCCAGGTGTTTGCCACTTATAGGATTTTACTTGAAGCATTTGTAAATTGGAAAAGACTATCCACTGCTGATTAGTGGAGTGGAGGAGATTTTACGATTAATATTAAAATTTATGATGACACCCTGTGGTTCTCTCTCTTGTTAATTGAATCTTTAACTACTAATATTTGAGTAGGAATGCAAAATCTTATTCTTGTTTGATGACTAAAGGAAAGGAATCATTAGTAAAGTCTACGTAAGAATATGCCTGAAGTGAGTTTTTTTCAAATTCTGAGTAATTAAAATTAAATTTAAAAGATAATTAAAAGTCTTTACAATCTTACAATTACATGCTTACCTTAAGTAAGTAAAGATCTGAAATATATGATCTGCTCTGTTCAGATAAAGGAGTAGTATCTTTATATGATTATAGAAAATATAATATAGGACACTCAATACGGTGGGTTCAGCAATACAATTTATCTTGGGTGAAAATATGAAGATATGATATATTTTACCACATTAACCTACTTTTTGGTTTTTTGGGGTTTTTTTACAGTTTATTTGGAGTACTTTGGAAATCTGTGCACACTTGCTAAAGTATAGGAAATCTCTTTGTATATATAAAATAACAGAAGGCAAAACCCTGAATGTTAATATATAAAATCATGAATATAAATCACATTTTTATGTAAAGTCATGAATTTGGATATAATAAGAACTATGTTATCTTTGCAACACAGAATCCTATTCTGTAAAAGGACTAGGGGAAATCTTTCACTTGTCTGGCCTGAGTTTAATGACATGTTATTGGGGGGCATATGGGAAATCTTGGGTGACTGGTATATGTTCATGCCATGCCCTTGGAGAAAGATGTTAGCCATGCCTGATAAATTTTATAGAGCTCATTAAAGACCGTAAGGCAATGATGACAATTCATGTGACCAATTTTTTTTTAAGAGTGTAAGCAAATCTATCATTGTATTTAAGCTGGAATGGACAATTCAGGAAACAGGAGTGCTCAGAGGTACTGTGCTGATGGAGGGCTTTTTGAGGCTAAAAGATGTGGAATTGACATATTTAATGTAGTCAATACATTAATGTCTACAGACCATGCTTTTTCTTAGAAAATAATTTCTGGAAAGAGAAAACCATATTGGATCCATTAGACAAGTCTTTATTAAAACATTGTAGTGTGAGAAGAGCTCCCAGATGAGTTTCTGTGGAGAGCAAAGAGTGGGAAGGTTTTATGATAAATTGGGGAAGATCAAAGTTCAGCTTGTTCATAGAAGAGTTTGCCATTTAGACTCTTTGAATCAATGGACACTTCTATTGCATTAGAAACAAGACAAGATATAGGGGCAGCCCACATAGAGGCATGAGTTAGCAGACACTGATTAGATATTTGGGGTTTAGCAATAGGAGTGGGGAGAGATAGCTGGGACCCAGGTCTTGCAAGGGTCAGTGGAACCTTTTGAGAACTTTAGAGTCTTCACAAGTCATTTAACATATTTGTCTGAAAAAATAATTGTATTTTCCTACATTACTCTTCAGGGTTGTATCTAACATAAACTATTTCTGGATCTGTTTCCCAGCTAAGATTGAAGTGAAACTTTTAATATGCTTTTACTTTTAACAGTATGCAATATTATTTATTTTCTTTTTTATCTAGGCTGGGGCCAACATCCTCCTCCAGGATGTTAATGGAAATATTCCATTGGATTACGCCGTAGAAGGGACAGAATCCAGCTCCATCCTACTGACCTATCTGGATGAAAACGGTAGGCTGAAGCTTTGTAAACCTGTAGGAAGAAATAGATTGGTAGAATTATAAGAGTCTATTCATTTTTGCACTATGCTTATATGACCTCAGATTGATGTGGCTTCCCTAGATGGTGTAAAATAAGGTATTTTTCTCTTCAGCTTTCCAGCTGCTGCCACTGTCCTTTATTGGGGGTTAGTGGATGCCGTTTTTTGCAAGCCAGCAGAAATCCAGCAGCCAACAATGAAGGGACATTTTCACAGGCATCTAAAGTCCATAATTAGTGGGACTGCGTTTGTAATTATAATCTGTTCTCCCCTGGGAGACAAGGGAAGTGAACCAGCACAATTGAATTTTGAGCTAATCAGAGCAAGGTCATCTGAAGTGTATTCTCAGAGGAGAGGGTGGTCCCAGTAAGAATTATACGCAAGTAAGTGAAAGCTTAGGTCCAAGGCTGTTTACGCATTGTCCGCAAATCCATTCTTGGTGACACTTGGACACACAAAGGTCATCAGAAGAAAGCCCTATGATCACTGTGCCAGCCTGAAAAAAACAAGGCTGAGCCCCCAAATGCGCTCACTGACGAAGGGCAATTACACAGACCCAGCATATAATTTCGTGAGTAAGCACAGCCTTGGGAAGGTGAGAGACACTTGAATCCCTGGGCCCGAGACGGTACTAAACTAAAGAATTATAATTCTTCTCTTTTCCGTCGCATTTTAGGTATAAATAACAACAAAGAAATTCCAATCCCTTCAAGGATGACCCTCGGCCAGAGAAAAAGTTAACAGTCTCTAGGAGCCACACACTGCTTATGAATCTACCCTTTTTGCCTCTAAGAAAAACTCACATCTGCCTCATTGCTCCCTTGACCCTTTGCCTCCTCCAGAGAGCTGTGTGAGAAAGGTTCATTCTGAGGACAGCATAGAATAATAATAATTAGTACTTAGCGGCAGTGAGTTCTTAAAAACCTAGTCTCATTAATTGTGAAGGCCAGGTAAGTGTGGTAGTTTGGTGATCTTGACTGGGGGTGGGCGTGGGGGTGGTAATGTGCAGGTGGCTGTGCTGCAGAAGGTCCCCGAGTCAGGCCTGTCAGGCAGAAGCCACTGGGTCAGGCTGGCGGTGGATTCAGTCATCCACACTACAGCTCTCTCTTCTCAAAACTGTCTCCTGCAAGAGAGCTCACTGAATTTCTTCAAATCTTGTTAGCTGTGCATTGATAGAGACATATTCCATTACTTCTAAAGGGAAAAAAGCTTGAAGTTATGCAGATTTTACTTTGGGGAAGTTAATTATTCAGACCTTTGCAAAACTTCACGTATAGTACACAATTCTGAATTTGCATGAAAAACTTGGCTGTGATGGTGCCTCTAGTTAATGATACTGTATGTACTGTTTACTTAAAAATTTGCTAGGAGGGTAGATCTTTTGTTAAGTGTTTTTGTTACAGGATAGTCATAATAAGTAAAGAGGATGGGAGGAAACCTGGAGGTGATGAATGTGTTTATGGCATATAATGTGGTGCTGGTTTCACTGACGTATACTTATCTACAAACTCATCAAGGTGTATACATTAAACATGTACAGCTTCTGCATGTCAGTCATACCTCAATAAAGTGGTTTAAAAAATAAAACTCCTGATGCCAAATTAAAACAAACAAACAAAAATGAGCTCAGCTGTGCTTCATTTAGCTGTGCTCGTCCTATAAGATTATTATTTCCTGCTTTTCTTATTGTTCTGAAGTCTAAAAGCCGCAGTGATACATGTTTCTTTTCAGAAAATAAAATTATCTTTATTTGCAAAAGCATTAACTTGTCTTATAAGCCTTTTGAACTCATTAAAGCATTTTGTTTGATAGGAAATGTTAGTATTTACAAGATCTGTATTATCTATCCTATGCAAAGAACAAAAATAAGTATATTTCTTTGGGAGGTTGATTTAAGAAGTAATTAAGAATAAAAAACAAAAGGAAGGTACTGACTTTTGAATGGTTAAGAGAAAATCTGTCACTACTATGGCTGTCACAATCAGTTTGTAAAACACATGTGTGCTGGAACAAACTCAATTTAATATCTCTTAAATTTTTAATTCTGTTTGCCACTTGTCACTGCTGCTGCTCTGGCCCCTGCCTCCCACCCATCTGCCCTTCCCACACCTCATTCACAATCTGGTTCTGCTTTTGTTGGTCTCCCTCCTACTTATCTATATTGTCTACAGAAGTTCTTGGTAAATACTGTCTAATTCAATTTATTCTCTGGCCCTCTTCTTGTTGCAATTTTAGAGCTATCTGCTGTAACAGCCTGGGCTTATGTCCTTAGAAATTCCTAATATTTCAAGATGAGATTTTTATTATTATTTGGCTCCCAGTATTTCAGCATTGTGATATCATAACAAGGTTGTTGCAATCCTAGAATTTTCTTCATCATATAGTTTCAAATCAGAGTACTTATCATGCTGTCACATCAGGATGCACATGGCAGGAGGAGGCAGGCAATGTCATGAACAAGTTGATTACATGGAAAATCACTGGTCACAAGTCCTAATTGTACTGTCACCACTGACTTATACTGTAAACTCAGGCACAGCAATTAACCTCGGCTTACCGCCTGAGCCTGCCAGCCTGTAAAATGAGACAACTATGGAGAGCTGGTTGAGCATTTGATGAATATTAGATCTCCAGTGCAAGGCAAACCAGCTGGCATGCAAGGAAAGCAATCAATTATAAAATGAACCAGCAAGGAAAGAGAGCACTGATGGGAGAGCCCAAGGTAGTCCAGGACAAAAGATCAGTGTTTATACACACACACACACACACACACACACACGTATATATAAATGATCTTTCAGGGATATATATATACACACACACACATATCCATGAAAGAAACCAAAAGCTTTAGCTTTGCAACATCGCCACCATCACCACACACCGTCCTTTCTCCCTCCTTTCAAACCCATCTTTTTAGAAAATGAAGTTCATGTTTATTCTCCTGAGTTCCTGGTCTCCTGTTACTCAGCCCACTGAAGTTCAGCTTCTAGCCCTACAAACCCACTGGAAATGCCTCTGCAACAATTACCATCACCTTCTTTAGTTTTCTGTCCAGTAATTATTTTTCTGTTCTGTTTTATTACCTCCTCTCTCTTTGACATTCGATGACCTTGGTCACACACTCTCAGGAAAATTCTCTGTCCTGCAATGATCTTCCCATAGTTTTCTCCCCTCTCTTTGAGCTTCTACTTGTGTTTCCTGGATGTTCCACTTCTCCATCCAGATCCCTAAATGCCATTCATCTGCAGGGCTTTGTCTTTGAGAAGCTTCTTTTATCACTTTACACACTGTCTCGGGGTCATCCTACCCTTTTGCTCGTGTTGTTACCACCTTCCTATTCCCAGGGACATTCCTGTAGCTTAATTATCTTTCAGTACCTTCATCCTGTATGTGTAGTTTTTTAAATTATTTTGACTGGGATGTCAGATAATTTGAAATAACATATCAGTATGGAACTTGTTATTATTCTTTCACACTGTACCTATATTCTATGTTTTACCATTACAGCTAGGAATCCAGGTATCTGAACATCACTTTTTTCAATCCCAAATCCCTCGTTTAATTTAATTGTCACCAAATCTTATGGATTCTACTTCTTTGGCATCTCTTTAATGTGTCCACCTCCCTCCCCAGTCATGCTCCTGCTGCGTTAGTTGAAACACTGACTTTCTAGTTTGGATTATTACACTAGCCTCCGAAATACATTTTCTTGCCCCAGTCTTCGCCCTCTCCATACATTCCTTCAGAGGACTTTCCGGATGAATCAGTTCACAAATGTCATATGTCTTTCTTCTGCTTAATGCAGTTTACTCAAACTGATGTCCCTGCACCACCCTTTTCAGAACCATGCATAGTTGGGGTCCCAGTGCATGGCACACAGCATGAGACAGTCCTGGGTTATGCCTGCTGCCAGGGTTGGAGAAGCATGAATGGGTGGAGGCAGATACACCCTGTCAGCGTGGACATGGTTATTTCTCTTTGCTGGAACCACCTTTCTTTATTTGTCTTCTCAACTCTCTTACTTCCTTAGATCTCGTAGGAAGTTTACAATGAAGATAAAAATTTGGGTTAACTGCGATGCTTTGAGCTTAGAGAATCCCATGCTAAAATCATGGGATGGGTTGTATCATAGTGAATTGCAAATGCCTGTTTAGTGTTGTTTCCTTTTTGAGGGCAAAGATGATGTTTTATTTATAACCAAATGATAATGCAATAACATATAATAATGAATAAAAATAAGGTGTGTGCAGATCTTATAAAAACACCAAGGAGTAAGGGTATAATTATCCCCAAGAGTACTACAGAAGGCTTCCACAGAAGAAGTGATGCTTACACTAAGCTTTAGGTGAGGGGTGTGATACCCCAGGAACAGGCAAACCAAGTGTGTTTGTGTGACCCAGGCACAGGGAAGAGCAGTGCAAAGGCAGGAGTTCAGAAAAACTGTGGGAGATGGAGCAATATCCTCCTAAAATTTTTGGGGGGGAGGTTACAACAGAACGATTCAGCATAATTTCAGCATAATCATAAAATTATCATAATAACAGCATAGAGTAGCCCCAATGTAGAAGAGAGGAGAGGAAAAGTTGAATTGTTACGAAAATAATATTACCCTAAGAGGGACAGTTAAAGAAAGTTAAGGTGGGGTTCAGATTGACTTGAGGTGTTAATGGAATTTCAGTTTTGCACAAGTATCTGTTGATATTACCAAATGAAATCAGGCAATAACAGTATCACTTGTGAATTTCAAGTAAACTATTATGTTCCTTAATTCCTATATTAAAAGAAATTATCAGATTCTTGTCAAAATAGTAAGTCTAAGCAGGCTTTGTATTAATTTTTTTCAGAAAATGATATGAAAACAGAACTAAATTTCTTCTAAAAATTGAGATTTGGCCCATTATCCATTATTAAATACACTTATTATGAGCCATATCCATCTTGGTATGTTTTATCCAGGAGCAGTTACAGAAATTTGTTTGATCATGAAGGGAAGGAATTTCTGTTTTGTTGTATTACCAAAAAAGAGATTTGTGCTTCTTTTCTGAACATATAACAAAAATCTAAAAATCACATTTTAATTGACATCACATTTGTTTCAAAATTAAGTTTTAAAATATTATGATGCAGTGTCATATTATCCCTCTGTTGTATCTTCACAGCAGTGACCAGAAATAGATTGTTTTCCCATAATATGTTGTGCTGTAAATGAGTCTGCAGTGAATGATGTCTTATCTCTATGTTTTAATTTGTGTATTTCATCACAAGTCTTGTTCTGTTTTTATCATGTTCTGTTCTTATCACTCAGTTTTAAATACTTAAATAATTCTCTAAAAGATAAATACTTTAGTAAACATTGCAACATTATAAAAGTTAACAAAATAATGTCACTTTATAGCAACTATCAGCTACTATCTGCTACTTCTACATGCGAAATTGAATGCTGACATCTGAAAATCTCCTAATTTTTATTTTCCAAAATTAAGTCACATATCAAATTCCATAACCCTAAAAATAAGAATAGAATGACAATTTTAGTTCATTCATAACAGACCTCAAATGATTCTGTTAGGGAAATCTGTTAGTTCTTCTGAAATGGCATGTCATGACTCAGAAGATGAGGAAGGGTTATGGGTGTTCCTAGTCCATGTTTCTACTAAAATTGGTTAGGTTTTTATGGAGTATTTACAAGCTACATTATTCAAACATTGCATTTTGCTTTATTTTGCTTGGTTACTCCATGTTCTTTATTACAAGGAAAAATGCATGTTAATGAAAGGCATATAATCCACATGGCATAAGCTAATAATCACAGTTTACTTGTACTGAGTGCTTACTACAAGCCAAATATGCTTTATTTGTTTTATGTGTTTTAACTCATTCTCATAACAACTGATGAAGCAAGACCTATCATCAGCATTTTGCAGTTGAAGAAACTGAGGCAGAGGATAAATTACTTGCCCACATTGGCACAAGTAGTAGCGGATACCCACACAGCACTAAAACCCAGGCAGGTGGACTCCTAAGCACCTTGGCTCTGCTGCTTATGCAGGTTCAGAGAATGAGCTCCGGAGCGAGGCAGACATGGAGTGCCCCAAGGGGAAAAAGGACAGCAGATAAGCAACATGCTTGACATGGTCTCTGCTAAGGAGACAGATCTTGAAAGTATTAACTATAGCTTCACCCTTTGGGATATATATTATTATCTGAGTAATTAAGGATATTGAAGCCCGTTCAGGTTAAATAACTTTCCCAAAGTCAACCTGAGGAAGTAAACTGCAGACCAGGCACCTCCGGGCGCATCAGTCCGAGGTTTATTCTTGGTTCCACTATGCCAGGCTCTCTCTCGATGTTTGCGGCCGGGATTCAACCAGATGAGAAAATGAAAGTGCTCAGAAGAGTGGCTGGTTCTTAGCAAACACTTGCTGAGGGGGAGATATCATTATCATCAGCATCATCATTACCATTTTCATTTGGAAGAAGATGAATTATTTCCCTGTAGTAAATACCGATTTTGTCCAGGAACTGATACTAGGAAATGCATAACTGAAGAGACACAAGCTACCGTAGAAATTATACATCATGAAAGTGCAGGTTAAAATACATGCTGAATAGAGGTGTAAACAGGAGATAAATAGTCCTGAGCCATCTGTGCATAAATCACCCACCTTGCTTAAGTCAGAATATAGGTTCTTCATTCAATGTTAGTCATATTTATTAATAGCCATGAAGTGTTCAATTGGAACATCCTTTTAAATTTTATTTTGAAATTGTTTAATATGTACAGGAAAGTCTAAAGATAGTGCAGAAAGTTCCCAAATACTTTTCACATAGCTTCCCCTAATGTTAACATTTATATAGCCATGAAAACTAAGAAGTTAACATTCGTACAATACTGCTATTAACCGAACTGCATGCAGACTTTATTCAGATGTTTCCAGTTTTTACACTAAAGTACTTTTTCTATTACAGGATAGTACATTGCTTTTAGAAGCAAGTATTTTAGCAAAAAAAAAAATCATAGCATATAAAAGTTATATCTTTGCAACTTTTTTCAATTCAATTTAAGTACTTTCAAGTATTTGGGGCAGTGTATGTTGATGATATTCATTAATAGCCCGCCATATATAAGGCATCCTATCACATCTTTGGGATATAACAAGAGATACATTTTCTATTTTTTAAAGACTATAATCTAGTTGGAAATAGAATGTATGCAAAGAGAAACAATTTCAATGCTCTGAATGAGAGTTCAAACTAGAAGAGGGTTTCAAAGAAGAACACCTTGAAAGAATAGAAGATAAAGCTATGTTTTGACCCCCAGCACTGAGAAGCATCTCTACATTCTGACTGAAAGGCTCTTTTTCCCCCAGGAGTGGATCTGACCTCACTACGCCAGATGAAGCTTCAGAGACCAATGAGTATGTTAACAGATGTCAAACACTTCTTATCATCTGGTGGAAATGTTAATGAGAAAAATGATGAAGGAGTAACTCTGGTAAGTTAATATATTTGACTCAGAAATTGTTTAAATAGATAATTTTATTTCTAAAACATAGAATTGATTAAAATTAATCTTTAAATAATTTTTGTGATCATAAAAGTAATACTTATTCATTGTAGAAATTTTGGAAAATACACAGATATGCAAAGCAGAAAGTACAAAATACTTATGCCGCCACCCAGAGAAAACCAATGTAAATATGTTGATATATTTTGTGCAAACTATCCTTCTACGTATTTTTCCTACAAATTTAAAATAATTTTATGTAATACTTTGTCAATGTAATTATTGAGATGTAACGTATAGGAGAATGCTTTCATTTTAGTTTTAAGCAAAACAAAGTAAGAGATACTTTGGTGAATGAGTTCCTAAATTCAAGCAAACTCTTGTCATTACTTTTTTGTTGCTATCTGCACCGTTGCAGTAAATTAAAAACAGAGCAATTACATTTGGATTAATTTTAATCTAATCATAGTATCTAATCATCAGTACAAGAACATATTGCCCTACTGACCCATAAAATTTACCTGGATATGTTTGAATTAAAATTCATGATGACAGAAAGAAATGTACTAAGATGCAGGGGAAAAAATTGAGAAAAAGTAAACTAGAATAGCAAAAAGAAATATGAAGCTCTGAAGAGCATAGAAGTGGTTGCAATCGATGATTCAGTTTCTTCCGTGGAAGAAATACAGTGTGAGGTTGGACAGTCAGTGAGGAAAGTGACTGAACTGAATGGATAAGAGTTTGTCATCTGGGAAGTTTTTGTGACATCCATTATATTTTTACATTCATTAAGTGCAGACTAACTGCCTTGTGACCTCTGGATGAAATTCTCTAACTAAATATAGACTTTGGAAGACAAAATTTAGAAGACTATAATTTTAAATTTTTGTTATTTTGTAGCCTTCTGAAATTTGTAAAATTTTAAAATTATAGTCTTCTAAATTTTGTCATCTAAAATTGATGTTTATAAATTTATAAATTTCAGAAGACTATAAAAAATGTAACTCTAAGACATAAGAAAAGAAAACAAAGCATATGTTTTCAACACAAAGTATGTTGAAAAATAACACATTCAAATGGTAAAGCAGTCTCATTAGCTTAGTGAAGACATATTATTGACTACACGCTGTGAACAAATAGTGAACAAAATAACAAAAATCTTTTTGTCATAGATTCACATTTCAGTGGGGAAAATGGATAATATACATTATAAATGAGCTAAATATATATTAGTAATAAATACAAAGGAGAAAATAACAAAACAAGACAGGGACATGTTGGTTGTATTGTTGCCATTTTGAATAGATAAGTAAGATCTACCTGACAAGAACAGTTTTAAGAAACTTGAAGGAAGAGAGTGCCTAGTTTGGCTGTGAAGGAGTAGCATGCCAGGCTGAGCAGTGCAAAGGCCCTGAGGCAGGGGCAAGTGTGGTGTGCTGGAGAAACAGCAAGGAGTCTCATATGGCTGAAGCCAAGTAAACAAGGAGAGAGACGTAGCTGGGACCAGATCATATGGGATTTTATGGGCCTCGATGAGGACTATGGCGATTACTGAGCGAGATGGGAAGACATTGGAAAGTTCTGAAAAGAGGAGGGGCACAATTCTACTTCAGTTTCAAAAGGATCACTCACTCTGGCTGTTGTGTTAAGAAAGGACTGTAAGTCAAGATCATACATCCCATCATGGAGACATAATACAAATGTGGCACAATGTTAACAACTGATGAATCTAGGTAAAAGGTACATGGGTGTTCATTGTAATTCCCTTGCAATTATTCTGTGGGTTTAAATTTTTCCAAATAAAACAATGTTGTAAAAAATAAAATAAAAAACTTTCAAAAATTAAAAAAAGAAAAAGAAAGATAAGACTGTAGAAGGGCGAGGGTGAAGCTGAGAGTCGTGTCGCAAGGCTTTCCCAGCAGTCGAGGCCACCTGGTGCTGCGCAGACGACAGTGGTGGGAGCTGAGGTGGTGAGCAGGGGTTACATTCAGAAGATATTTTAAAGCCCCAGTGACACTCCTGGTGGGTGTGTGGTGTGAGAGGAAGAGAAGACGCCAGAGTGACTCCGAGTTCTTTCAGCTTAAGCTGCTGGTGTGAGGGAGTTGACATCAATGACGACACAGGCTTAGAGCAGGGAAGAGCAGGTCAGTTTGGGAAAAGTTAAGTTTGAGGTGCTCTTCGCTGTCTTAATGGAGCCGTTGAGCTTGTGTTTGGATCCTGGAGTCTGGAGTTCAGGAGCTCTCTAGATTGGAGGGAGACTTTGGGGAACATGAATGTATACATGATATTGAAAGCCTTGATACTGGATGAAATTACCAATTCGATGCAGAAGGAAAGGATTTGGGACTAAGCCGTGGAAATGAGGGAGAAGAGGAGGATCCAGAAAGGAGATGAGAAGGGCAAGTCCTGAGACAGGAGGAAAACCAAGAAAAGGAGATGTCCCAGGAGTCCCAGGAAGAAAGGGTGACGAAGGGAGGGAAAGATTGACTGTCACATACTGCTGAGAGGTCGAGGAAATGGAGAGTGTGGCTTGGCCCTTGCACTTAGCGACTTGGAGGGCCTTGGTTTTCTCTTGGAGGACCGTTGCCATGGACTGGCAGGGTCAAAAGTCAGGCTGCAGTGAAGTACTTAATTAATAACTCATTATTGCATGCAATGAACTAATGCCTAACAGTAACATAAATGCAATAGGGCCTTTGTTTCTTTGTATGGTAGGAGATGTTACAACTGTATATTTTTTTAAAAATTACTACTAAATAAAAGCAGAATACATACTTCAATCACTGCCCAATAAAAGAGCATATACACTTCAGTAGAGAAGCTTTTGAAAGAATCAATACAGAGCAATAAATTGCTGCCATTTTCAACCATCTTCAGCTTTGACATTCCTTGTGTCCTCCTTTTTATTGACAAGAGAGCATAAATGTTGCAAATAATTGTCCTGTAATAGCTAAATCTTGTGGCGATCATCTTTGAGCTTTTAACAAGAAAGTGACAATGAACAAAAGGCTAGGAAGTTGTCCCTTGAAGATTACAGCATTTAGCAAGTGGCAGTTTGGTTTGATTCCTATGTCTGAACTGGTTAGTCTATCTATGTTAATGACTGTCATTCCCTGGTGCTTTCTTTTCCTTAAGGTGTATAGCGTATTCATCTATTGTTGTAGACAAGGATAAGAAGACACTTTTGTTCACAGATCTATTTCTATATCCTGAGTGGAGTGTCAGTTGTGGTTCAAAATTAGGCATAATTTATCCCACTATTAAATTGTTATGTGCAAAACAGATGAAACTAACAACAAAAGGCTCAATGGACGTAAACTTCTAGTAAGGTGGTTTTTATAGTGCCTTTTCCTCCTTTGTTGGAATATGCAATAAAATAACCAAATATATGTCTTTTTAAAAAAGGTCTTTTAGTTTACATTAATATTCTCCTTAAAAGTACATAGAAGCCTCAGGGAAGGATACAATTTTTAAAAAACACCATGTTTCAGAGTATATGAAAATAAATTCCTGAGTTTAAGTGTATAAATGCTCTGAAAATATCACTGTAATAATTAGCCTATATACTATGAAGATACTGGTTCTTTACTGTTTATCACAGAATTTAATATATCACATCTGACATTGAGACTTATTTATCCTGTTTGTTAGGAAGGAATTACTTAAGAGATACAAATATCAAGCAATTTTATTTTTGTTTCTCTTTTTTTTTTTTTAGTAGTGTTGGTTCATCCCTTAGTTATAGATGAAGACAGCCATCAATTTTCTGGTCATTTTTTAGGGAATAAAGCTTTGATGGTCATTTTATGTTACAAAATATACCCTCAATTTAGAGATTAGAATGTCCAGTCCTGTATAATAATGAAAACTCTCAACTTAAGTGGGGAGTTATTGACCTTTTGTACCATATTACTCATAGACGATCTGATGTAGCCCATAGATCCCTTGTTGAAATAATGTTTTAAATGTAATAACAAATGGTGTATAGAATTACAAAGAAAATGAATTATGTTGAAACATAGTAATCATAATATTAAAATCAAATTTGTGAGATGTAATGCATGTGCTTATTTATCAATGCACTAAGCAACGGATCTAATAGTTTCCATGATTTTAAGGTGGTGTTGAACATAATGCTATTTGAGATATATGCTACAACAGTAATGTGATATGAAAATGTCATGATTTCTTTTGATGGTAACATCATGAGTTTGCTGCCTGTGTTCGTCATTGAAGAATCTGCTCAATTCCTGTTACAGATTAGAAGAAAAAAAGCCTAGCCTTTTTCCCACCCAAGATTGCAAACCCCCTGAATTCTACCCACAGATCCTGCAAGGGCCAATGGGCCCAGGTGTTAAGGGCTCTGATTCTTGAACCCACCCCTGGCTCAGTGCTGCACCAGGTTGCAAAATCCCTGGAAGGGATAGTGAACATGGTTAACTATTTCCCCTCCTGCAGCTTCTCTTCATGCCTCACTCCCTTATTAAGCTCTTCTGAATTTAGGAGGGGGGGAAGGGAAGAGGGAGACGATGGGGAAGAGGAGATGTAGTGAGAGCCAGGTTTTTACTTTACCTTCCTGGAGATGGTATCGTGCTTCCTGGGCCAGAACTTGACTCCTCTTCTTATGAGGATGTGGGTTTCTTCAGATACCACCTGCCCATCCTCACCACTGGGAAACTCTAGTCTGCACTAGATCAGGGTGGATGCAACTCTTCCAAATGGCCCTTTACACTTGCTCAGCTCTCAGGAATCTGGGGATACTCTAGATTCTCTCTGCTAAATTATGCTCGCTGCATCAGGAGCCCCTGAAATAGAACCAGAAATGACCACAGCTTCTCTGTAGAAAAACCTCCATACGTTTTTTCCCCTGTGAACTCATGAGGGCACATGGCTCACAGTGTATCAACAAAATCGCCTTCCTTGCATTCCAAAGCAAATAGCCAGACCATCTCTTGCCCTTTATTTTTCCAGGCAGGAATCAAAACCAGTCCACTGTATCTCCCACCAAACTACCCAGGACAGTTAAAATGGAAAACCTCTAGATTAAGAAAAGAATCAGAGGTCTATACTATATTTTCTAGCAATTAAAACTATCATTAAATGAAATAAATGGCCTACCAAAGGCTGAGATAGTGTGGTATGAAATGGACATCTCGGGTGTCCACTCTCCTGTGCTACTTCAAGTCTGAGTGCTAGAGGGCGCAGAAGAACATGGACTTGGAGCTCAGTGGCCTTGCTTCCTTAGGCCAGTGACCTACATTCTGTAAACCACAGTTTCTCTATCTGCAAATTCAGGGTAACAACAATGTCACAGGTTGTAAAGATTATAAGAAATAACTTATAACTTTTATACCTAATGTTTGTGAAGCTACTTCAATGTCTTGTTCTGCATTGTAGCTAGATAGGTGATTTCCAAATTGTGATTTTCCATAGGAACTATGCTTCCAAATATGCTACTGCTAATTCAGGGCAGAAACAATAACCACCTCTGTGTTTCTCACAAGACCCCTTAACATAGCAGAAGAGGAATATTCTAAGACATCATAGTGATAAGCACTGTTAAATTCAGGCACCTGATATCTTCTAGCCATAGTTAGGACAAGTAGTAGGAGTACAGTTTCAGAAAACAGACATTTTTTGTAGTCTTTTATGTTCTCTTAGTGAGGATGAGAAATTATATTCCATGGAGGCTAGTGATTTGCCTATGGATTCAGATGTTGATTACCAGTAGAATCAAGGACAAGGCTCTTAGCTTCTGGTATTTATAAAAATTATTGTTATCTCTTACAATGAAGTAGAAGTATTCAATTAGGGTTCTTTTGTTGTTGTTTCTCTTTGTTTTAAGATTATGTGGCATTAAATTTGCCAGCCTCCATCTGTGTCATCTATGTCACTGGTAGCCAGTATTTTGGAGAACTTTTCTCGAAATTGAATCTGAACTTCTAGTCTTTTCCTTCTCAGCTGTGCTGGAGATGACTGGCTCAGACTTGGACTAAGTCCTGATTGGTGGAATCCCTGGCCCTGTGAACTTGACATCATTAGGATCAGTTACTAACCAGCTAATGGACCCATTCTTGATTCAGTTTTATTGATTCATTTTTATACTAAACATGAAAACCTTCTGAGATCCAGATGTTATTGCATATAGCATAGAGTAACTTCCAATCATTTGCTGATTATTCAAATAATGTAGAATAAATTTAGAAGCAGGTAAAGATTAGTTCTGTAGGAGAGCAAGTAAGTAAAATTAAATTTTCTAAGATACTTGTGGATATATCATTCTTGGTACTGTTTGCTAGAATATCAATGAGATGAATTTTATATGTAGCAAAGTATGGCAAGATTGATGTTAAACTTAGTGTTTTAATGTTTGTGCAGTAATTTAGATGAATGTATTTGTTGTTCTAATATAGTCAAAAGTACAAGAAATAAACATATGTGTATAGACTGTAGATTAAAAAACATAATTAAGTCCAAAAGTAGAATAATAAATATTTCTGCTAAATTTTATAAAAATATACACATTTAATTAGACTTTTTTGACTTTACCATAATTTTGTCTTTTTAATAAAAACAGAAAGGGAGAGAGCTACAAAATTTCATGCTACCAAACCTAGAAAATGTCATTAATTTTTCTACTTTTAAGTCATTTTTTCCTGATAGCTTCTTCTTCTTAATTATGTTTATGAAATAAATCATGTGGTTACTTAGTAAACTCAGTTAAATTGAGTGTGTTGATAGTTTACATAGAAATAGAGGCTGCTACCTTAGGAACAGGAATTCCCCCATCTGAAAAATATAAAAATTCTCTAAACCCTGATCTTATCATTATAGCTCCTAAAACCTCATTTCTAAAGTTCAAGTACAGTTAAGAAACTAAACTAGGAGAATGTTAAAAATTATAAGTACATAATCATTTTAAAGCCTGCCAGGATTAATTAATCCTTTTTAGTGTTCCTGTGGCTTTTTACGTGTATATAAGCATCACAATTAACACATTTCCTGTTTTTAGCTATGTCTTTGAATTCTCCTTCTATAGCACCAAGTACAGTGCCTGGAATATTAGAACTAATCACTAAATCTTTGACCTTTGGGCAAGGAATAGTAAACTATAGAATTATTACATTTTATATTTTAAAATATTAATAGGAATTACATGAAAAAGTGTACATTATCAGAATCAGAAAGAAAATAATAAATAATTAACTCACGAGCTTTCTCTCAAAGAATGATAATGACATCCACTTACACCAAATAAAATTACATCTATGTTCTTTTGTTTTAAAATATTTTTGTATCAAATATTTGAGACCCAATATTTTATTAAATGGCTCTCTTTAAACCACTGAATGAACTGTATTGATATCACTACTTATTTTTAAAAAGTTAAATAATGAAATATCTCTTCATTGCAGTTACACATGGCATGTGCTAGTGGCTACAAGGAGGTGGTATCTCTCATCCTGGAGCATGGTGGAGACCTCAATATAGCAGATGACCAGTACTGGACTCCCCTCCACTTAGCAGCCAAGTATGGCCAGGTAATGTGACATTTTTCTGATTATTTAAAAATCATTTTATGGCAATGAATAATTTCATATTTAATTTTGATCTTATTTCAGATCATGTGCTAATTATTATGTAATTTGATTTTAATGACATCTTCTTGCTAAACAATTATTTTTATGGCTAAAGGATAATATTTATTTTCACAAGGACACATAAAAATTTCTCATGACTCTGAATATTGTATTCAAATCATTGGGGAAACAACAGAGACCTATAAACATTCTTCACAGAATGGAGTTAATGCTGTTTTTTTAATACTATAGGCCTTATTTTTTTATTGTTGTTTTTCGGGTTTTTTTTCCAGAATATTATGGGGGTACAAATGTTTTGGTTACGTGGATTGCTTTTGTACTGCTTGAGTCAAAGTTATAAGTGTGCCCATCATCCAGACAGTGGATTGTACCTGCCAGATATGATTTTACCCATCCCCTTCTCCCCCCTCCCACTTACATGATTTCTGTTGAGTTTTACTTACATCTGTGCATATGAGTGCTAATCAGTTAGTTCTAGTTTAATAGCGAGTACATGTGGTGTTTTTTTTCAATTCTTGAAATATTTCACTTAGGAGAATGGTCTCCAGTTCCATCCAGATTGTTGCAAAAGGTATTAATTCTTTTTTTTTTTATGGTGGAGTAGTACTCCATGGTATACATACACCACATTTTATTAATGCACTCATGAATTGATGGGCACTTGGGTTGATTTCACATCTTTGCAATTGTGAATTGTCCTGCAATAAACATTCTAGTGCATTTATCTTTTTGATAAAATGACCTTTTTTCCTTTGGGGAAATACCCAGTAGTGGGATTCCTGGATCGAATGGTAGGTCTACTTTTAGTTCTTTGAGGATTCTCCATACTATTTTCCATAGAGGTTGCACTAGTTTGCAGTCCCACTAACAGTGTATAAGTGTTCCTTTCTCTCTGCATCCATGCCAACACCTATTGCTTTGGGACTTTTTGATAAAAGCCATTCTCACTGGGGTTAGGTGATATCTCACTGTGGTTTGTATTTGCATTTCTCTGGTGATTAGTGACATTGAGCATTTTCCATATGTTTATTGGCCATTAGTCTCTCTTCTTTTGAAAAGCTTCTGTTCATGTGTTTTGCTCACTTTAGTGGGGTCATTTGATTTTTTTCTTGCTGATTTGCTTGAGTTGTTTGAAGATTCTGCTTATTAGCCCTTTATAAGATGTATAGCATGCAAATATTTTCTCCCATTCTGTAGGTTGCCTATTTGCTCAATTTTCTGCAGAAAATTTTTAATTTAGTCAAGTCCCATTTATTTATGTTTGCTGTTGCTGTGATTGTCCTTGCGGTCTTCTTCATAAATTCTTTGCCTAGGCCAATATCTAGAAGAGTTTTTCGTACATTTTCTTCTAGAATTCTTATGGTTTTATGTCTTAGATTTAAGTCTGTCATCCATCTTGAATTAATTTTTGTGAGTGGTGAGAGATATGGATCATGTTTCAATCTTCTACATGTGGCTATCCAATTTTCCCAGGACCATTTATTGAATAGGGATTCTTTTCCTCAGTGTATGTTGCTGTCTACTTTGTCAAAGATCAGATGGCCATATGTGGATGGTTTTATATCTGGGTTCTCTGTTATGTTCCATTGGTCTATGTCTCTGTTTTTGTGCCAGTACCCTGCTATTTTGGTTACTGTAGACTTGTAGTTTACATTAAAGTCTTGTAAAGTGATGAGTCCAGATTTGCTCCTTTTGCTTAAGGTTGCTTTGGCTATTTGGGCTCTTTTCTGGTTCCAAATGAAGCATAGAATTACTTTTTCTAGATCTGAGAAAAATGACATTGGTATTTTGATGGGGATTGCTTTGAATCTGTAAATCACTTTGGGTAGTATGGACATTTTAACGATGTTGATTCTGCCAATCCATGAGCATGATCTGTTTTTCCATTTGTTTACATCATCTGCAATTTCCTTCCTCAGTGATTCATAGATCAGAGATCTTTTAGACCAAGATCTTTGTAGAGATGTTTTACACCAATATCCCTTGTGAATATAGATGCAAAAATCCTCAATAAAATTTTAGCAAACCGAAATTGGCAGCACATCAAAAAAAGTAATCTTTCACGAACAAATGGGCTTCATCCCAGGGATGCAAGGATGGTTTAACATATGTAAATCCATAAATGTGATTTACCACATAAACAGAAGTAAAAACAAAGATCATATGATCATCTCAATAGATGCAGAAAAAGCATTTGACAAAATTCAGCCCCTTTTATGGTAAGAACTCTTAATAACACAGTCATAGATGGAATATATCTCAAAATTATAAAAGCCATATAAGAAAATCCCACAGCCAACAAGATACTGATGGGGAAAGGTTGAAAGCATTCCCACTCAGAACTGCAACAAGACAAGGATGCCCACTGTCACCACTTCTATTCAGCATAGTGCTGGAATTCCTAGCTAGAGACATCAGGCAAGAGAAGGAAACTGAGGATATCTAAATGGGGAAAGAGGAGATAAAACTATCACTCTTTGCTGATGATATAATCTTATATCTAGAAAACCCCAAAGATTCGACCAAGAGACTCCTGGAACTGATAAATAAATTCAGCAAAGTATCAGGCTACAGAATTAGTAGCATTCCTATACACCAACAACAGTCAAGCTGAGAACCAAATCAAAGACTCAATACCTTTAACAATAGCTACAAATAAAATAAAATACCTAGAAATATATTTAACCAATAGTACAGTTCTCATAAGCTTGTGGTTTCACGAGTCTGTGATGATTCAGTTTATTTTCTATGGTTAGTAGATATAAAGCAAAATCACATTTGATGTTTCATTTTTCTCTATATTTAATTTTAATGAATGATGAGTAGCATATTTCTTTCCCTGAATTGATTTTTGGTTGTACCTAATATATCTTGAGTTACTATTGCACAAATTATAATTTCTCACCAGATGTCATGAAGAAGCACCAAACTTTTATTTATTTATTTATTTTTAATTTTATTTTTTTTTTATTTTTAAATTTCAGAATATTATGGGGGTACAAACACTTTGGTTACATATATTGCCTATGCACTGCCCAAGTCAGAGCTACAATCGTGCCAATCCCCCAAACAGTGCACCCGCACCCATTAGGTGTGAGTTTACCCATCCCCTCCACCCCTTCCCACCTGCCCAACCCCTGGTGAAGCATCAAACTTTTAAATGATTTACATGGGTAAATGTGACACAGCAATGTTCATAATAATTTATTATTATGAAAATCTAGTTTTAAAAATATGGATAATATTTTGTGCTAGATAAAATCTTAGTAGCAATAGCATGAAAAATAATTCAGTTTTACATGTGTATGGAGTTTTAAGCTAGACTTATTGATTTCAAAACATCAGTTTGGGTAACACACAGTCACATCCGGTAAATTTATAGTAAGTTGTATGTCTTAGATACTAATTAGTACGTAAAATATCTATCATAGAATTTCAGTAGTGCAACTGTTGAAAGAATTGAAAGCATTTGCATTTCATGCATTTTAGAAAAAGCATAGTGCTTGGGGAAGGTCTTTCAAACTAACAAAAATGTTGTTTGCTTTGACAACATTTCATACAGAAAATGATTCATTTATTCAATAAATATATTTAACAGGCTATTAAGTACCACCAGACTGTGCTTCTAGCAAGTGATTCAACCTCCCTATTTATTATTGGTCTGTTCCAGCTATCTAGATTCAGTCTTCGTAGTTGTATGTGTTTAGGAATTTATCAATTTATTATAGGTTATCCAATTTGTTCATTACATTTGTTCATAATATTCCCTTATGATTCTTTTTATTTCTGAGACATCCACCGTAATACCTCCTTTCCAAGTTCTCCTTGAATTGCTTGTTATTTCTAGGGTTATTGCTGTAATTAGTGAGGAGAAGCAGAAAGAAAAGTCTAGATTGGTGTGCTTTAAAATTATTGCTTCTGCTTCTAAAAATACTATTAATAATTTCATAAAACTTTGTAAAGCTTGATAGAAAGTAATGAACAGAAGTTAATTTATGATTATTTTCACATGAAACCCACCTCAAAGGCAGAGATGCAATGAGTATGCATTTACATAACTGTTAAAATATAAAGTATTTATTGCGATCTTTGATTCTATATGTTGAACATGCCTAAATGTGACCAGTTTTCTGACTCACATTATAAAAAACATCTAGATGTTTCTTTCCCACTTTACTTCCTGGAAGCTACAATGATTAAGGCAGAAAGAATTAGTAGCTATCAGAATTTTATCCCTCAGGCAATCAGATGAGCTACTGGCCCTTTTCCCTGAAATGCATAGACACAAAAAGTGTGTCACAATTTCAGATGTTGAGAGTCCTCTATGAAAACCAGGCATAGACCTTCCTGAGGTCCATAAGAAACCCTGCTCTTCAGAAATGGAAACTTCTACCCAGGAAATTATGTTTTTAAAGTGCCTATAATAGAGCTGTACTATATGATAAGTATTAAAAGACAGGATCAGAGTCAGGTAAAATTTGTGTCATGGGGAGAGACATGTTTTACGTAGCAATAGCAAAAAAGTGTGTGTGTGTGTGTGTATATATATACACACACACACATATTAAACATATGTATATACACACACACATATAAACACACACACACATTAACTAATAAAGCAGGTTGGTTTTCTATGTGGTAAAAAGATTTACAATTGGTTTGAGTGATAAAAGTAGATATTTCAAAATGTTAATTTATCTAGTTACATTTAACAATAAAAATCATTTACCAATTAATGTATATGCCAGGCATGATAGATGCCACACCTCAGTAATACAAGGTTCATAAGCCCAATCTAATGCTACTTCTTTCAGAAAGCTTCCTGGAGATTCCTGTCCTTCAAAAGTCATAAGATAGAGAAATCACCGATTGATAAGGCAGAGAGAATTAATGGCTTTCAGTACTCTTACCTGCATTTACTCTCACATTCCAAAAATGTCCCAAACTTTTATTTTTTTCAAATCTGTGCTTTCAACCTGGAGAAACATAGTCAGGAACTTACATGAGAAATATGATTCAGAAGCTGCATTTACTTTGTCAGATGCAAAGTAATTAAGATTGCTTTTATTAATACTTCTCAGTGTGCCAGCCACAGGTCCAACACTCATGATTTATTAATGATAAGTAAATTAAGAAACACTTCCCAGTTGCTCCATTTTTTCAAAGTCAGCTACAAAATGTTTGACCCAAACATTAAAAGAAAAAAATATTATTTCTCACTTTTTTAGGTTCCCCATGCATCCTTCCTTTTTCTCTTGCATTTCATTCTGCTTAATTAAGTGACCAAGCCATCTTTGTTCTGAAGACTCCGGGGCCTTCTCGCTGGGGTAGAAAGGACCAGCTCTGGGTACCAGTCCTACCACTCACTGGCTGGGTCAACCCCACAAGACTTGGTAATTATTTTTCTTCACAGAGCCAGCCCTGCGACTTCAATCAATGAGAACCACTAACATCTGTGGAAAGGGGGGATTTTTACATAGATCAGCAGATTTTTGAGAATAGTGAAGGCAATGCATCATGTGTGTTGAACATCAATGAGCGTGTGTCCTGGTCCCTTGACCAGTTGCTAGATTTGTATTAATATAAACAGAAATCCAGTACAAAGTTTTCTAGAAATGGCCATTATGATGTGCAGATGAGGCAGATTTTTAAAATAACAGTACTGTTATCCTTTGCGTCTCTAGGCTTGCCATTAATTCAGTATTTTCTAATTTCTTATACGTTTCAGTACTAAGGATAGTGTCTGATGATCATATGTATCTTTTCTATTTTGTTCCATTAAACTTACTCAGGTGAGGTCTCCACCCGAGGGTAAGCTCCTGAAAGACAGAGGCCTAATTTTCATTGTCCTCTGTGGTCTCCCAGTGCCCAGCAAAGTGACCAAATGAATGGACAAAGATGATCAACCAGGAGCTAGAAACAAAGCCAAAAATACTTAAAGTATAGGTGAGGTTTTCTGTTAGAATATATGACATCAAAACCAATATATTGTTTTCTTAATCATACTGAAAAAAATGACGAATAGATTTATAACAGAAGATTTTGAGTAAATTTCCTCTCAATTACTTTGTCAAGAAAAATATTATATGACATTTAGAATTGTTTAAAAAAATTGTTCACCCACAAAGATACCATTTAATATGCATTTTGGAAATGATATAGAAATAGGTTTTATTTGAATATCAATTTATATGCACAGGATATTTATAACTCTCTAAAGAAACTTATTGTGAATAAATATATCTTTGTTGAGGGGGGAAGCTTTAGAAATGCTAACATTTTAGAGAGACTAATGTCATTTTTAGAGACATTCATAGTAATTTCACTTTCTTATGAATATCTTACAAATATAAATACCTTTATGGAGAAAGTAGTTCATAATCTATAACAGTATTTATTATTTATATTTATACTGGGATGGTGTATATATTTTTCAACTGCCCTTTATAAATATATTAACTTTTTCAGTGAGAAAAAGAGTTGCCTGTTCTTGATCTAAAACTAAGAACTAAATAAATTATGTTAGTGATAAGTATTTTGGTTTTTATAACTCTTTCATGAGCTGCACATAAATAAAATGTCTTGTATATATTTACTGTTTTTAGTGTTTACAATAGAACTGGCAATACTATACCAAAAGATAAGAAAATATTTGTACAAATGCTGGAATCTAAATATCCTTCCTTTCAAAAGTATTTTGTAAGACACAACTCATACATCTAGATGTTCAAAAAAGTTGTTTGTATTCTCAAATACATTTTTGCCCAAGTATGTAGGAATTGAGATATATTTGGAGCTTTTTCTTTTCTTCATACATTTCTTCTTTGCATTGGAAAAAAATCAAAACACTCTCTGGTTTTCCGCCTACCCCTTTGAACATGCGGTGTTGACACACTCAGCGCTCTGTCCTAGGTTCCCCTCTCTTCTCGATGTTTCCTATGTTTTTAGGAAATTTTCATGCCTTTAGCTTCTAATCCTCTCTACATGCTGCGGTGGCTCCCCAAACTTCCTCTCTGTTTCTCTTCCAAGGTCCAGACCCTTGTATATCACTGCCCAGGGGTCATTTCTGTCTACCTGTCCTCAAACACAACTTGTGTAAAAAGGAAACTATCACCCCCTTTCTCCATCCCCATCTGTTGCCCTTTTCTTCATCATTTATTCACCAAAAAATGAGTCATTATCCATTTTTCTACCCCTCCCTCCTCTCTCATGGCTAACAGTCTGCTGTGCCTATAAGCTCCTACCTAGTGGACGGTTTTGAGACATTTGAACTGTAATCACCATCAGCCAATCTGTGTCCTCACTGCCTCGACCTGCACCTGGGGCACCAGCATGTCTACATCTGGATTAACCCATCAAGTTTCTCTGTCCCTCCCCCCATCTTTCTACATGCGGGTGTAATCAAACTATCCCAGCACAACGTCCTTCCCACTGCTGCTGAAATAAAATACTCAGGCCTTAGCACAGTTTATAAAGCCCCATGTGCCTGAACCCTGCCTAATTCTCCAGTTTCTTTTCCCCTGCTTCACCCCACCACATTTGAGGATATAACCATACAGAATTTCTTTCCACTTCTGGAATATGCCAGCACACGTATTCTGTTCTTTTCTCTTCCTGAAATTGTTAAATCTGATTGACATTTCAGGGCTAAGCTGAGATGTCACTTCACCACCTATCTTTCCAAAATTTCTGAATTTGCATGAGATGGTTCCCTCCTGTGCCCTGTATAGTGCCCTGTATATGCAGCATCACAACCTTATCACAACTTGTTATAATTGTCTGTTCATTTGCCCATATTGCCCTTTAGACTGCAAGAACTGAGTGCAGGTACAACGTCTGTTTGGTTTGTTAATACATCATGGCACCTTGGACAGAACCCAATGCAGAATGCTCCCTAAGTTACTATTTACTTAATAAGAGAATCAATGAATGCCCTAGTTTAGTAGGTGCTTGCCTTTATCGATGGATCACTGAATAAATGTATGGAGCAGACTGGATAAGCACGCCCCTTGAGACTAGTGCTGTGGGAACTTCCCATACAGATATCGAAGAGAAGCCTAGGCATACGCAAGACATTGGGTAGGGCTGGAAAGAAAGATTTGGGATAGGTTATTCAAGGAAATCATGCACAATGGAAAGGGATTTCAACTGAGGGAGATATATTGCAAGCAACAGCATATTTACTAGTTGCTATGGTCTGAATGTGTCCTCTAAAACTTATGTGCTGGGAACTTAATCCTCAATGCAACAGTGTTAGGAGATAGGGCCTAATGACAGGTGTTTAGGTTGTGAGGGCTCCACCTTTATGAATGGGTCAATGCTGTTATAAAAAGGGCTTCTGGGAGTGGTTCCTTCTCTTCTGCTCTTCTGCCAAGTGAACATATAGTGTTCTTCCTCCCCCTGTCCCTCTGCCAGAGGACACTATGCTCAATGGACCATCCTGAAAGCAGTCAGACTGGGCCCTAACCTGCCAGGGCCTTGATCTTGGACATCCCAACCTCCAGCACTGTGAGAAATAAATTTCTGTTTGTTGTAAACTGCCCAGTCTCAGGTATTCTGTTATAACAGAACAAATAAGACTAACACAATAGTATAAAAGAAAAATTCTGTAAAAGGAGTCTGAGGAGGAGGGACACAAACACAGGAGGAGTATGAGGCTTGCTGCATGAAAATAAAAGGGGAACATTTCAGGAAAGAAATACATGGACAATCAGGCACAATACTGGAGTGACGAGAAAATGTGTATTTTGTGGGATGAAGGCAGAAACATCTGTTTAATAGAAATCATAGTTGAATCATAAATAAATAATAATTTGTTAGACTTTTTAAAAAATCTTAGATTAGGAATAGTCCACATGGTTCTCAGAGTTAGAGACATTTACTCATTACCATGTAGAGTGTGCACCACTGAGCATAGGTATATATAATTCAAGTGGGATAAACAAATTCTGAATTCCTAAGAGCCTTTAACATTATAATTTACCCTTATTAAGTTGAATCAAACAATCTATTTTAGTTTCTGAACCCAGAATGAGTGTTAGCTCCAAACAGTCATGGCTATACTTTAACTTTTTAAATAGATACTTTAAGTGACTATCAAGAAAATAATTAATCAAAACAGCATGACAGTGGCACAAGAACAGAGATATAGACCAATGGAACAGGATTGAGAACCCAGATATAAAACCATCCTCATACTGTCATCTGATCTTTGACAAAGTAGACAAAAACATAAACTGGGGAAAAGATTCCCTATTCAATAAGTGGTGCTGAGAAAACTGGATAGCCACATGTAGAAGACTGAAATTAGATCCACACCTCTCACCTCTCACAAAAATCAACTCATGATGGATAATGGACTTAAACCTAAGACATGAAACCATAAGAATTCTAGAAGAAAATGTTGGAAAAACTCATATGGACATTGGCCTATGCAAAGAATTTATGAAGAAGACCCCCAAAGTAATCACAGCAGCAACAAAAATAAATAAATGTGACCTGATCAAATTAAAAAGCTTCTGCACAGCCAAGGATACTATCACTAGAGTGAAGGGACAACCCACAGAATGGGAGAAAACATTTGCATGCTACACATCTTATAAAAGACTGATAACCAGAATCAATACAGAACTTAGGAAAATCAACAAGAAAAAATCAAACAACCCCATTAAAAGGTGGGCAAAGGACATGAACAGAAACTTTTCAACAGAAGACAGAATAAAGGCCAGCAAACATATTAAATATTGCTCAACTTCTCTAATCATCAGAGAAATGCAAATCAAAACCACAATGAGATATCACTTAACTCCAGTGAGATTAGCTTACATCGAAAAGTCCCAAAACAACAAATGTTGGCAGGGATACAGAGAGATAGGAATATTCATAGATAGGAATACTCATGTTTGGAGATACCTCAAAGAACTAAAAGTGGAACTACAATTTGACCCAGTATTTGATCCCGCAATCCCACTGCTGGGTATTTACCCAAAGGAAAAAAATACATTTTATAATAAAGACATCTGCACGTGAATGTTTATAGCAGGACAATTCACGATTGCAAAGATGTAGAAACAACGCAAGTGCCCATCAATTCATGAGTGGATTAATAAAATGTGGTATATGTATACCAGGGAGTATTACTCAGCAATAAAAAACAATGGTGAATTAACACACCTGGTATTACTCTGGATGGAGCTAGAGCCCCATTCTTCCAAGTGAAGTGTCACAAGAATGGGAAGACAAGCACCACTGGTACTCACCATCAAATTGATACTAACTGAGCAATACTTATGTCCACACATGGAAAAAATATTCATCAGGGGTCGGGCAGGTGGGAGGGGGTGGAGGCGATGGGAAAACTCACACCTAATGGGTGCGGGGTGCACTGTTTGGGGGATGTTCGTGATTGTAGCTCTGACTTGGGCAGTGCATGGGCAATATATGTAACCGAAGTGTTTGTACCCCCATAATATTCTGAAATAAATAAATAAATAAATATATAAAATTTTGATAAATTTAACCAAACTGAAATACAACTATTCAAAGAATGAGTAAAGTCTATATCCACTAACTCATATGAATTTAAATTTCAGCTTTAATACTTTCTATTAGCCACGTGGTGTTTCCTTTTACACACACACACACACACACACACACACATACTGAATATTAGTCTTTGTAACCTCTGATAGCTTTGCTGATTATGAATTTTTTTAAATAGTGGAGATGAATTGTTCTTGGACCATACGCTCTCCCTATTCCCATTTGAAGTAATTTACCTAAAGGTCTTTTGTGAGGTTAAAGCAGATGTTCCAGAGCAGAACAATTGAAATTAGCACAGACCTGCTTAATTCAGTTCTGCTAAGTGCCTCACTGATTTCTAATTGGAAGCACGTGGGAAATATTGACTTACACAAAGAAAGGAATTCCCCAAGTGAGAGAAGCTTCCTCATTCCACCCATGAATGTTTATTCTTACAGGCCTGAAATAAAATGGAATTACTTTCATTGCTAAAGATTTCCATGTAGGAAACATTGGCTTTTATTACTTCATGTTTTCTGCAGTTGAAGTTGTGGAGAGAGGCAGTTTGTTGGGAGATTGCACAGGTTTTCACTTGGAGTTCTGTAGAGAGCAAAGTGAACTTAGAAATGCAACGTAATTATCAGACTCTGATACTCTGACATGTTTTGCAAAGTTATGAAAGCTTTAGGTCTATTGCTGTTCTTTCAAGTTTGAGAAAAACAGCAGCAGCCCCACCTAGTTCTTGCCTTCATTTTCTTCTCTCTCCATATTTCTTTCCCTTCCTCCTTCTCTCCTTTCATTTCCTCTGACTCACTCCACCCTCTGTTCTTTATTCTTCCTTTTTGCTTCCTTCATTTCTGTCCTGTGGCTTAAAAATAGTCACATCTGTCAGGTATTTAGTATAAAACAAAACTCTTTCTTGTAGCTATCTTACTGCCCTGGGAATCTGTGATATATGTTTAATCTTTCAGATATCAAGATGACTTCTCTTTCTTTAGTAAAATATGTATTTGGAAATCAAAATAAACTTCTAAATACAAGCACTCTGCTGTAACATGAAATAAATGTTACTGAAATAATTTGTGTTCTGCAAAACCAAACACTAATTTTGAATGGCTTGTGGGAAATCTGGCAGTTGGGTAGACCATTGAAAACCTGATAAATTTTATAGTAAGAAAACTGGCAAGAGAAATAATTTATATTTAGGAAGATCCTTTGGAATTCCTGGACAGGAAGCTCAGGATGGGTGAAGAATTCCACAGAAAATGTGATAAAGGCAAAAAAGCAAAAACAAAATCACACACAACAGATTGGAGAAGTCAGTCCCACTCTAATTGGTATAATAAAACAAGAAAGGAAATGAAAGACAAAGTTAGGAAAGGAGAAGTGAGACAATGGAATCTCCAAAAATTTTTAAAACTTAGAACCATAAGCAAATTTATGATAGTTGTTTCCAGAAGCACTACAAATATAAAATCTGTACTAATATATTTAGCAAATGATGTAGGGGATTTCTGCACTGAGAACCATGAAACATTGCAGTGACAATTAAGACCTACATAAATGGAGAGGTAGTCCGCCACGCTCACTGATGTTCAATTGTCCTTGAGACATGGGATATTATTCAGGTATCTGGGAAGGCAGAATAGTGGTCCCCACAGATGTCCATGCCCTAATTCCTGGAGCCTGCCAATGTGCTGGCTTACAAAAGTAAAGAACTTTGCACTGTGACTAAGTTAAGGATCTTGAGCTTGGGAGATTTTCCTGCATTATCCAAGTGGGCCAAATGTAATCACACAGGACCTTAAAAGCAGAGACCCATTTCTGGTTGAAAGGCAGAAAAGGATGTGACTATGGAAGAATGACAAGAGCAATGCAATGTTGCTGGTTTGATGACAGCAGAAAGAAACCATGAGCCAAGGAATGTGGGTGACCCCTAAAAGCTGGAAAAGCCAGAAGCAGATTCTCCCTCAGAACCAGAAGAAAAGACAACCAACACCCTGATGTCAGCCCAATGAGACCCATGTCAACTTCTGACCTGCAGAATTGTGAGATGATACATTTTATTGTTTAAGCCACCAACCTGTGGTAATTTGTTAAGGCAGCTATATAAATCTAATATAGTATCTCCCTATTTAAAGTAATCCCAGTCTAAATCCTAGCAACCTTTCTTATAGAAATTGAAAAGTTCATTCTAAAATTTATATGGAATGCAAAGTACCTATAATGTGCAAAATTATCTTGAAAAGAACAAAACAGAGACTTTTTTTAAGGCCTACTATAAGTCTTCCACTTACAAGATTTCAAGACTTACTATAAAGCTATGCTGGTTAAGGTTGTAAGGTAATGCAGTAAGGACAGACCAATAGATCAATGGAACATAAAATGTAGATTCCAAAAACAGGCAGAACATGTCTAGTCAATTGATTTACAAAGGTCCCAAAGCAATTTGATAAGAAAAAATAGTCTTTTCAATAAATGTTACTGTAAATCATATGGTGCTGGGCCATCCAAGCCTTTACATGCCATTTACAAAAAGTCACTTGAAATGGGCCATATATATAAAAGTTAAAACTATAAAGCTTTTAGAAGAAATTATAGTATTAATATTATTATGACCTTTGAGTAGGTAAAGAGTTATTTGGACACAAGAGTACTAACTAGTAGAGAAAAAAGTGTACAGATATTGTACTTAAAAGTAAAACAAATAAAAATATTTTTTGTTCATCAAAAGGCATTTTTAAGAAGATGAGTAGGCAAGCCATAGAAAGGGAGGTAATATATGTAATACAAGTATATCCAGAACATATATGTAATATAAATACATTCCAGAACATAAAAAGAACATGTACAGACCAATAATAAAAAGATAAACAATCCAGTAATAACCGGACAAAAACATCCTTTAATAAACCCTTCACAAAAGAAAATATAGGAATGGCCATTAAACCCATGAGAGTGTTCGCCATCATTAGTCATCAGGAAAATGTGAATTAACCTATACCGAGATACTATTTCACATCTAGTATAATAGCTAAAATAGTTTTACAATGACAGTATTAAGTGTTGGAGAGGATGTGAAGCAAAATTGCTGGTGAGGATATAAAATGTTAAAACTACTTTGTAAAATTGTCTAGCAGTTCCTTATAAAGTTAAGTATACCAGAACACCCAACATTCCACTCTTAGAATTTTCAAAAGAGAAAAATGAAAACCTAAAAACCTATGTTGACCAAAACAACTTATGTCCATAATAGCCTTATTTAAAGGGCCAAAAACTGAAATAGCACAACTATCAATTAAGAAGAAAATGATGAACATGTTGTATAGTAATACAAGGGACTACAACACAACAATAAATAAAGTATCGATACATGAAAAGAAATGAATGAATCTCAAGACCATTATGTTCAGCACATATATTTCCATATTCTATTTATGTGAAGTTCAAGAACAGACAAAACTAGCCTGGGGTGATGTAAATCACAAGGTGGCTTCTTGTATGGAGTGAGGATTGACCTCAGTGGGGCAGGAGGGACCACTTGGTTTTGAGGGAGATGTTTTGTATCTTAATTATAGTGCCGATTACATAGAAATGCATGTTTGCCCAACTTGTTACAACTGTGCATTTATTATCTGTGCATTTTATTACATTAATTTATCTCAATTTTTTTTAAAGAAAGGAATATTAGGTTAAAAAAAAATACAGCTAGGAGGGTTCCAGTTTCTAGCACAACTGAGTTGAAGTCTTCAGTTTTATGATTTGACTTCATTATTTTGTGTCTCCTTGCTTAGGAGAAAATGCTGTCTACCAACGATTGTCAACTTGAGAATGAGCTATTTTATATTACAGAGACACACATTATTTCAGAACCTACTGTTTCCTGTAAATCAAAAAGGAAATCGTAATGACCATTTAAAAATATTTAGAAAAGAATCATAGTGAAAAAAATACATTGCCGATTCCATCCTTATGTGAGATATGGAAAAAGTGGTGTTTTGATGAAAATTTACAGCCTTTAAAGTTGTAAAGCAAGTAATAAGTGTTTACATTATTAAAGAAGAAAGTTTGAAAATTAATGTTTCTAAATGGTCAACTTATAAGATTTGTCAGAGATTAATAAAATAAACAGAGAATGTCAAAATAAGGATATAAAACAGATAAGAACAAAACTGATTGAATGATAAAGCAAATATATAGCAAGGATCAATAATACCCCAAATATCAACAGTACTCATCTTCTTGTAAGGCTTAATGAGATTAAGCCTTGATGAAGCAAGTTTTGGAAATATTTGTCCAGAGAGATAGAAAGAGAGGGTGCACACAATGGCTGATACTGTACATGCAAAAGAAAACATAACTACATAAATAGCACAGCTATTAAAAGAACAATAAAAGAAAAAATACAATAAAGGGATGGATATATCCAACAATTTATGCCAATAAATTTGAAACCTTAAACAAAAATGGCAAATCCCTAGAAAATCATAACTTAAAAATGTTATTTAATGCTGTAACTGAAGCAGAAGAGTCTTGTAGCTACTATAGACCTACATTTTCAAAGCAACACACTTTTAAACCACACTGATCTATTCTTTTACACCCAAGAATCTAGCAGCATCTAAATGTCTAATAATAAAATTATGAAATACAATGTGGAATAACAGGAACTCCTGTTAGGAAGAGGGAGTGTAAATTTAACCAACTTCTTTGAAAAAAAAAAAAAAGGAGCTATCTCACCACTTTGATGATGTCTAAACCTATATGCCAGCATCTTCAGTCCTAAGTACACATATTCTGAAGAAACTCTTGCATGTGTGCCAAGAATTATGAACAAGACTATTTATAGTAATATTATTTGTAAAAATAAATAAATGACTACAAATGCCTTCAATGTCCACTAAGAGGAAGGCTGGTACATTGTGATATATTTGTATGACACATCGACTCTGATGACTCAAAAATTCTGTGGTAAGCCATGAAATCAAGGCATGGGAGAATATATACACTAGGATTTCATTTCCATAAATGTCACAAGCAGATTAAGCAATATATTTGGGATACTTCTGTATGTATGCGCTAAGCGTATAAAGAAAGGTATTAATGGCCCAAAATTCATAATAGTGGCCAACATTGACAAACAGGGAGAGGGATAGTTTTGAGGAGAAACACAGAAAAATACCACTAATGACATATTTTTAAAATTTGGGTACACTGAAATTTATTTCATTACTGCTCTTTCAATAGTATGTATACATTATATAGACTCTGTGTATGATGTGTTGTAATAAATTGTAAAATATATTCATGTGTTACAGAGTTGCTTCATCCTTATAACTTGAGATTGAGTTTTCCTAATTGTCCAATATGACTTTAGGTTCCTAATGTTTATGATGCTGTCATGGATGGAAAATACCAAGAAGTTAGACTTCGATGAATTGCTCAATTAAAACAAAACAAAACATACTATAAACATATAAATCCTCCCATAAAATGCCCTAATATCAACCTGAAAGTTATAAAGTGTCCTTTTCACATCTTCAATGATTAAACCCTCGTTTGATAAATAATTTTTGTTCTGAATGCATAAACAGTGGAAATAATTTAAATATCTGACATTTTCAAAAAGGGAACAGGCAGTGGGGATAGCAAGAGATATTTAGTGAGAATGCTAATCCTTTCTCATTTTACCAGACTGTGAAGTGCCCCTCCAGGGCAGCAAATGTGTATTATTTACTGATGAATCGTCAGTATCTGGCAAGTGTTTCCTATTTCAACTGTCTTTAATGTTTCAGACAAACCTGGTGAAACTTCTTTTGATGCATCAGGCAAACCCACACCTTGTGAACTGTAATGAGGAGAAGCCATCAGGTAGGTCATGGGCTAGCTGGGACCATTGGGCAGGTACTATTTTCTTCCTTTCATTTTGCAGTTGTTCATCCATCATGACTACAGGTGCGAAATGAGAGTTGGACTCTCCTGTGAAGCTGTGTAACCACCACCCAGTTCATACACAGTTCATAAACTCATATGCACGGCTCCAGCACAAGAAGCTATTAGAGAGCAGTTAAATCCATGCCATACTGTTGTACTTTGTGCGTTTTGCTTTTAATGTTTTAAACTTTCAGGGTAGTGATTCATTCAATATAACTTACTTTAAATTAATATATTTTTCCTGTTATTTAACTAGTTTCTCATACTACCAAATGCATGCTTATTCATTAGGGTATTCTTTTTTAACAATAATAGTATTTTTTTCTACACAGATATTTAGACTATAGGAAATATATAGACAGTAACATTCACATGGTAATTTAAAACTTTGAAAATCTTGACTTAATGTTACTTATTTTTAATAAATTTCTTTTTGAAGATTCCTAAAATTCTTTTAATCACTGTTCTTTCATATGTCCTTATACTTATTTAATAAATGGATACCACATTAATTTTGTAGCTTTTAAAATTTAACACAAATTTACTACTCATAGTTATTTTTTCAATATTAAAAATAAAAGAATTCTAAATAAAAAAGTGAAAAGTGTAGCATAAGTAACACAATAATAGAAAAAATGTGAAGGTAATAAATGATCTGAATAACTTAATAAATCTATTTATTTTTCTTGTTGCTATACTTCTACTAACCTAAAAGCACTTTACACTTGATATTTCTGATTTGAGGTCTTCCTAGCAATGTGATTGTCTGATAAACTTCCAGTTTAAGCTAGAACAAGAGATTTTCTCTATTTCTTATTTTATTGGAATTAAGTATTATTGTTTAAGATTTATTAGTATTTATTACTTATTCTCTACTAAAACAAACTGAAGATTTAACAAATAACTGTATGATAGCTTGAGAGTCTCAAACTTTAGAATCAAGGTAATATTAATGATAGTCTAGTAACTGTAACATTAACTGTATGCCTAATGGTAAATGTTAAAAGAGCAAATAGAAATTTGTAGTGTTTTCTGTCTTTTTAAAATATATGTGTGTATTGTGGATATAAGTCACATCCTCTGTTAATTCTACTCTAGTTCTAACAGTTTTCACGTTCATATTTCTGGCTTCTTTCCCAAACAGGGGAAGGTATGATTCATTCTTGACCACATAGACTCCCATCGTCATACTTTCACCTTTTAGTTCTAATGTCAAATGTTCCAAACAGATATCCAAGGCAATGGCAATTGACAACCTTAGGGCCCCAGTGAACGAATAAGCTTCCAGTTCAGACTCACCTTGTCCCCTCAGCACAGTGTATGAGGACTTTTTCAGACAACTTTCTCCATGTTAGTCATGCAAAGTCCACAATCAATCTCTACCTTTTCAGGGTCTATTGGCAATAAGAGATGCAATGCTGGACCCATAATAAACATTTGTCAATTGAATAAACATACTTCTCTCACACACAAGGGCAAAGAGTTATAAGGCGGTGAGAGGTTTCAACTAAAGCAGATGTAACAATATCCAATCAACAAGAAGAATGAGCCAGATAGGAGAATAGTGAAGGGAATGGTAACCAAGACAGCCAAATTATCACTGAGCAAATGAAAATCATCATCAGTGTTGCATTATATTCTTGTTATTTTCTCTTTCTTGAATTTGGAATGGGTTAATAAAAATAATATCTGGGAGAAAAATGCAGTTTGAGATATAGCTGTTAGGTGGGACAGAAATAACCTCCCAAAGAGTGAAAGGTGAGCTCACCCCTGCTGTTTACATGTATATGTGATCTGAGCCAAATAATGACAAGATCCTGGCATAAATATCTTCACGTGGCAGCTAAATTACTTTAACCAGCCCAGAAAGCCGCACAACTCTAATTACAGACATAGGTGGCCATGCGGCTTAGTCATGGTGACTGAAAAAGTTGTGGCTGCCTCCGTTAGATTCTTAGTTGATATTAATGTGAGTGTTTCTTCATGATCTGTCAAGTTTCAGTTTCAATTGTTGTTAGGTGTAGATTTGATTCATGCATATCTATATTCCTGCACAAATGTGTGCAGAAGTCACTGTTTATGTGTAATTTGTAAGGAAATGTATTTATTTATATTTCCAATTTAAAAAAGATCACAGAGACAGGCCAGATGCACTGTTTTAACAACACAACTTAGTATTTATTTGTACATCTACCCATTTAGTAGAATGTTTATACAATGCCTACTATGTGTTTTATAACCCAGTCATTGGAATGTATAACTATTTTCATCATTTTGATTCATATTTACCAAGATACAGGAAGAGTTTTACTGAGCACGAAATGACATTAAGTTCTTTCAAGCTTAGCCTCTCAATTTTTTATTTAACACATCACCATCCAGTGAATATTTTTTATATCCTTTTTATTTCATTTATAATTAAATATGTCACTGATGAGAAACAAAATAGTCTTTTTAAATGGCAGTACTGCAATTTTATCTCTACCATAAACTTTTAATTTTTTTTTGTTTTGCTTCATTTGTTGATAAGTTTTAGCATTTTAAACATATCAGAATTATTGAAAGTGAATAGATCTCTATGCTAGCACCACTGACTTTTTTCTGATTTTCTGATTTTTTCTTGTAGATATCGCTGCATCTGACTTCATTGAGGAAATGCTGCTGAGAGCTGAGATCGCCTGGGAAGAAAAAATGAAAGAACCTTTGTCTGTCACTACCTTAGCGCAAGAGGAGCCATATGAAGAGATCGTTCACGGCCTGCCAAGACTTCCCAGTAAGCTGTGAGTGTCTTCGTGCTGCAATGATAAAGTAGTAGGACGTTGCTCATTGAAAAGTTGGTTATTCTCATGTGCCATCCTCTCTAGTTGCTGGTCATTTTACAGCTGATATTAAGTCTGTCTCTCAACTAAAAGAGTTAGAAAAATTGAAACTTTTAAACAATATATTTACCAAAAATACTTGTTGACGATGAGTTTAGCATAATTTTATGAAAACTCTTATTTTTTTAAAAAATGTTATTATTTCAGTTATTAGATCAATTTCGGGTACTATGAGACCAAATAATATTTTAAACACATTTCTAGATTTTAGCTAAACTGATTGTGAAGTTTCCAGTGACTGTCATAATGGCTAACTTTCCTAAAGTAGAAAATACAGACATGCATTTTTTTCTCTCCTAAGTATAAAATGAATAATTACTTCTTATGTGGAATATTTCCTAAAAAGTAACTTTCCTGTTGCTTGAAAACATCCAATGCTGGGATAAAACATTGCCATCATTTTCAAGATCTGAAAAAGTGATACAAAGTGTAACTCATAAGAATGACTAATGATAACTTCACATTCTAATTAATGTTAAATTTAATGAGGAAGAAGTGTTCATTTAACTCATAAAACTACGATTATGTTTGCAGTTTCTCTTTGCCAATACTTATACTGTGGATAGGTACGTACATGTGTTAATGCACATAACTTAGATATGCATACATATTTATTCATTTAAAAATATTTATTCAGAATCTACTGACCTTGGTGCTGGGTACACACACACACACACACACACAAACACACACACACACAATGAACATAGTCAGGTGGAGGTGGGCTACGAGTATCTAAATAAATGAAGAACATTGTACACAGTTTTGGGACCTAGTTTTAAAAGCCTTCAGATCATTTTAAATGCCTTCATTAACAGCAATCCAGTAAAGAAATTGCATACACAGTGCAATAATATTATAAAAAATTTATAGTAACAATAACACTAGTGAAAAAGAGTTTGAGCATCTGACAGCATGCTACCTTCAAAACACTGCTGCTTAAACATGCATTAAAAAGAGTAAGAGAAACATTGACAACTTTACAAAGAGTTATCAGTATAATATAAAAGTTTTTTAAATCATAGAACTATTGATGAAAATGAACAAAAGTAAGTATATGAAGATCTGATCCTAATGATGGATCTCTGCATATTCAGAGATACTTCTGTGGTTAGTGGAAAGAGCTTTGCCTTATAGCTAATATTTTAGTTTAAAAGGTTGGAGACTTTGATACCCAACTTTCAAAAATGAGTAGAATAACTAGGTGAAAGAAGACTTAAACAACGCTATAAACCAACTAGACCAAACAGACATATTTAGAGCACTTTTTCCAATACATATTCTTCTTGAGTGCACATGGAACATTCTCTTACCAAAATCAGAAATAAAAGAGGGATGTAACTCCTGAATTTACAGAAAAAAAATAATTAAAAGGACATCCTGTGAACAATCATATGAAAAAATATTAGATAACCTAGAGGAAACTGACAAATTCTGAGAAAAATACAAACAAATAAAACTGAGTCAAGAAAAAACAGAACTTTGCAATCAACCTATAGCAAGTAAACAGATTGAATTAGTTATCTAAAACCTTCTCACAAAGAAAGGCTTATACTCAGACAGCTTCAAGGCTGAATTCTTCCAAACCTTTAAAGAATTAACACCAACTCGTCACAAACTCTTCCAAAAACAGAAGAGGAGGAAACTGTTCTCGACCCATTCTATCAGGTCATAATAACCATGATATAAAAATCAGATGAAAACACCAGGAAAAACAAAGAAAACTATAATACCCTTATGAATATAAGCATAAAACACCTAAATAATAGCAAACCATGTCCAGCCACAGAAAAAAAGGACATAGTGAGATTTATGACAAGAAAGAAGGTTGGTTGAACAAACAAAAATCAGACAATAGGATACACCATATTAAGAGAATAAAGAACAAAATCATATAATCATCTCAATATATGCAGAAAGAGCATTTGATAAAACACAATACTTTCATGAGAAAAAATAAATAAACTAGGAATATCAGGAAACTTCCTCAACCTCTTTCTTTATCAATTTTACCCCCACTTCCTATTCCTTTGCATTATAAGTTGATTTCTTTCTTTTACATTTTCCCAGAATATATTTTGCTAAAATTATAAGAAAGGATGGAATGATTCATTCTTTCTATTACCTCAGCATACATGCTGAACTTCTGTTTCGATACCCGCTCGTATTAGTTGTTCTGCCAGCACTTTGTGTGGAAGGTCATGATTCAGCAAGGACATGGATGTCACTTCCACTGTGCCTCAGTGTCATGGTACTGCCTATCTTTAAACATTTAATGAATTGGAAATTCCTGTGTTACTAGATTATCCCATATTCCATGTTTTCTAAGATGTCTTCCATCCAGTCAACATTCTTAAGGTCTCCATGTGTTACCTGACTTTCAAAGTCATGTCTAAAAATGCATAGGTTTGATTTAACTCCAAATGTTCTTCCAACTGTGACATTCTGTATCTATAAAGGCAAATACTTTTAGGCATCCATTCTCTTCTTTAAGCTTGCAATAACCATTTCCATACTTGACTGCTGTTTTCTTTCCATTCTATTCTTTCTTTCCTTCTGACTTGGTGCCTCCTCTCTGTGTTGTCTTTTCTGTCCTTAGCTGCATCCAAGTGCCTCATTTACTGTTATTGCTGCTAATGAAACAGCTGCTGCTGAATATGCCCTTTGGTATCTGAACATGGAAATGCTCTCCCAGGGCTTTAATTGCTGAGAAGTTTTGATATGTGCCAACCTCCTGTGCTCCTCATATTCTGTTTCATGGAGCCGTTGAGATAGAATCCACAGAAATTTTGCAGAACGCCTGAGTAGAGTAGTTCATTGAAATATTGTGGGTTTCTATTTATCAATAGTAATAATAACAAAAACAATTTTAGCAGCGGATATTTGGTTTGTGGTTACCAGGTGTTGGGACTTGTACAAAGTGGTTTATATGGATAATTTCACATAGTACTTGAAAGACCACCTGAAAATATGTCCTGTTACTTGCTGTGAGCATTTTATACACACCTGGCTGGGGCCTGGAGCCTCGGGAACTTCCAGTGGGAAGTCACACACATTACTCTTACATTGTTTCAGTGAGGTGGTCATTTTTATTTGTAATTCTAAGGCTTTTCATATGGCTTTAAAGAGGAAATTGATGATCTGAGTCTCACTGCTATGGTCAGTCAGCTTTTGGTGTGGAACATCATCAACTGAATGGCTTATTTACTTCCAGCCAACTTAGGATAAGGGTTGAATATGATAACTTGAGGCGAGAGTCTGTAATCAGGAAAAAATTTCTGTGCCACGGAGATGATGAGCATCAAGTTTACTCTGCAATACAATTTCCCACTCAGCTGCTTTTCGGCTAGAGCTGCAAATCAAAATGGAAGAGCCCGGGGCCATGATTTTCTGTCTACCAAGTTATCCATAGAACCCTTTGACCTTGCTCACTCCGGGTGTCTAAACTCCCTCCCTGAGAGTTACTGGTAAGGCGCTGTGGTGTGGTGCTGTGGACAGATACTCCAGAGCCACACTGTCCTGGTTCCGATCCAGACCCTGACATTTACTGGCTCTGTGAGGTTGAGCGATTCAGTCAACCTCCTTGTGACATTTTTACTCAAATGCAAAATGTAGGTGTTGTGTGTATAATAAAGGATTTGGCTGGGTTTTGTCCCTGGTTCCTTGGAGGGAGAGTCTATCTCCTTGGAATTTCCTGAGAGGAGTGTGTTGTTATTCATGAGCCCCTTGGATCACTCCTAAGTTTACGCTAATGAGGCGAGATGGCTCAGGGTGGTGTCTGGTCATTCCAGAAAAGCCAACGATGTGATTAAAGGTTTGGGGCTTTGAGCCAGCACAACCTCCAAGAAGGGAAGGGAGCTGGAGATTCAGTTCAAACATGTGGCCAATGATTGAATCAACCGTGCCTATGCCGTGAAACCCCAATAACAACTGTGGACGTCAGAGCCCACTGGAAGTTCCTGATCAGTGGACACATCAATGGGCTGGGGGCTTGATGTACCCTGTTTCCTTGGGGAGAGGGCATAGGAGCTCAGCAAAATCATCTAAAGAAGAAAGGCCTCTGTCTAAAAGCTGAGATGAAACTAATGGCAGGCCTTTCACTTGGTGCTTTTAAATTGATTAGAACCATATGGAGAAAATCTTATTTTCTAAGCAGGTGGAAAGAAAATCCAATGTCAGTAAGGATCAGCTTTGGTTGGGAGAAACCTCTAAGTAGGATGTTTGGGGGCTGGGCCTCAGGGTTTCTGAGTCCACCGTCACTGGGGATAGAGAAAAGATGCTGCTCTGTGAGGGACGGGGAAAGATCAGGATGAGGCAGAACTGAGCTGGGCTGAGGCTGCTTAGAGCAGATCCCAGGGTGGCTTCAGCCAAGTGACTACTGGGGCAGAGAAATGCCCCACGGAGATTTTGAGTGAAACAGTATGTTATGGTATGTGCCCTTCTTGACCTTAGTAAAAGCATAAGACTCACAACAGGCTTAGAACACATTTTGTGGAAGGTCTTAAAAGTGTCACATTTTATGAAATAGACTTGACTTGCATTCATTCAAAAGATGGCCAACTTGTGGCTATGTAAGGCTTTCTTCAAGGTCCCTGTCCCTCAATTGGAATACATGTGATTTACATATCCATAGCAATGTTAATATTCATTTCCATCAATCTTCATTTAAACTCCATGACTTAAGATGGGTAGACATAATTATCCACATTTTATTTTTGGAGAAACAGAATCCCAGGTGTGTAGGAGACCTAAAGGCATGGCTAGCAAGGGGCAGCTGCAATCAGAACCCAAGCCTGCAGGCTCTGTTCATGCTCTCCAACCTAGGGTGGGAGCGTAATGGGTTCAGGAAGATAGTCTTGGCATCTCCCTAGCCTCATGGTGCACAAAATCTTGCCATGCAGATTTAGAAAAACATTGCCTGTGAGGGAGAAAGGCTTTGACCCTTGCCTAAACACTACATTTGAGAACATTCCTTATGGAAATGTTTCCTTGTAATTTATACAAGGACCCTTGGATAAGCAATACTGAAAAATGCATTTTTACTCTGTCACCCTTAGGTACAATTGCACTACAGCACTAATTTCCTGGCTACTTCTTGCTAAACCCTGGCATCTCTTGTTACTCCTGCTGGAAGTTGTTCTTTTAAATTTACTACTGACCTTGAAGGACCTGAGCATTTTCAAAACCAGCACAGCTTCACATACCATTTGCAGTAAAATGGCATCCCCTGACGCAAAGCCCAACTAGACTCTCACCCTACAGTCTGCAGAGCCCTTTGGAAGCTTGTGTGCTGCAGGTGTGGTTGTCAGGGAAGCTGTGGCTGGTGGCAGTCTGAATTTTATAAGCATGTCATCCAGAGGGATTTGTGAAAATAAGCATAGAGATACAAACATACAAAGCATTCCCATTGTGTTTGTATATTGGATTTTATTACTACTGTCTAATAAATGAATTTCTAGTGATCCAGAGCAAGCAACATTGATACCAGCTTCATGTAATGCAAGTCCATTTCAAAATTATTGGTGTGTATCATTAAAAAGGGAAATTGTGCCTTATTTAGAGATGTTTTTGCCACTTCAAGCAGGAGTGGGATTTGGAGTGAAGACTTCATTTAAAGAAAGCAATTTTAGTTATACCTTCAACTTTAGTGATTAGCCTAAAACACCATGCTTTGCAATTGGGCCTTGGGATGCTCAACAAGTCCACTGCTGTTTGTCTTGGCCCAGCTGGTTCTCTTAGGATAATATAATACAAAGAAATACCATATAAGACATTTCTAATTGTGGATTGTTCTCAAAGTTTAATCAATTGGTGTTGACCTGAAGTGATCAATTTTCAGAGAACAGAGACTGAAATGATTAAGAAAATGTAAAACTTCTATATTGGCATAGCAGTAATCAGCATGAGGTCTGAACCCCAGAAGAAAGGCAGGTGACATACTGGCCACTACTTATATCAGATATTGATAACAAAGGCATGAGGATTTGGTGCACGTGTGGTCTTGGCACTTCTGTTCTGGTAACTGAGGCCTGCCAAGCCTGTCACAATCACCACTGCATGATCTAAAGGAATCCAATTTTTGTTCCTTCCTCTGCTATTATGCAAGTTTGGGGAATGCTGGACCCAGTGCAGTGCTGATGCCTTTCAGCTTAACTCAGACTCCTAAGATGATGTCAAATAAAAAGTTTTATAGTCATTTCTCCACCACAGAGCCCTTTTAATTCCTCAGTGTAAAGCTGAGGCTGTAGGATCTCTATCCTGACTCTACAAAATGGGAGTTGGCCAGGAGCAAGCCCACATATGCTGAAGCACTTCAAAATGGTATTATTATCAGACACTTCACTCAACAATGTTTTAGTGTTGAGGTCCAGCACTGCTTTGTAGAATGCACAGGAGAGAGTGCACTGGAGATTATGTTAGCTTCTCCATTGTTCAGAGTCATTTATTCTGGACCAAAACTTGCAAATGCCACTCAGAAAAGCAAAGCCCTGTAGTTAGTAGGGGCCCCTCAGCCAAGCAGAATTCCATGGTTTCTTGGACTAGCTCAGCTAAAAAAGAGTATTCTGCTTAATTTGATCTTCTTCCCTTGGACAGAATGTTCAAACACTTCTTTTGCTTTGTGGGGTTATCATACTAGTGAATTACATATTATCCAATTTCTCTTTTATCTTTACTAATAAGACCACCATTGTGGTCAGTATAGGAAAGTAACCTATTAAAAATACTCAGTGGCCCAGATTCTCTGAAGTAGGGATTAGCCATATGCCACTCTCTTAGTCAGTTTGGGCTGCTATAACAAAATATTGTACACCGGGTGGCTAATAAACAACAAACATTTATTGCTCACAGTTCTGGAGGCTGGAAAGTCCATGATCAAGGCACTGGCAGATGTGGTGTCCAGCAAGGGCCCCTTCTCCATGGACAGTGACTTCATCTGTGTCTTCATGTGCAGGAAGGGCAAGGCAGCCCTCTGGGGCCTCTTTTATAAGGGACTAAATCTCATTCTTGAAAGCTCCACCCTCATGATCTAATAACCTCCCAAAGGCCCTAGCTCTTAATCCTATCACTGTGGGGACTAGGTTCCAACATGTGAATTTTGGGGGCACACAAACTTTCAGACCATACCAGCTGCTGTCCTGACCACTGATATATTTGCAGAAGTCCACTGGTACAGAGTTGCCATTTAAAATGCAGGACATCCAGCTAAATTTGAATTTGCAACAGAAAACAATTATTTAGTATGAGTATGTGCTTAAAGATTTTATTTTCGTTTGCTAAGTCTAGCAAGTCTAACAAGATAGGGCTTTTAGGAAAGTTGTTCTTTTGCTTAAAAAGGACAGATTTATCTGGTAAGCATTGTTTTGTGGGCTGTTCTGTTACCTTCCTGCCTCGTACATAAAGATGGAGATGCCAAGTGGTCTTGCAACCAAAGGATGAAAGCAACTTTCTAAGAATAACAGAATAGGAAGCTAGAACAAATCAAAATCCTGGAAGAGGAAGACCTTCTTAACAAGGTTACCATTCGTAGGCTGCATATTTCTGACTTTCTTGTTATATGAGAAACATACACATATTATAATTATTAATAAAGCTTTCTTTCAGTTTAAAGGTCCCAGTTGACAACTTACATTCTACTTTTGTAGAATCAGAGAACTCTGGCATAAAATTTCTTGTGTGGTTTCATTTCACATAGATATATTAAAGAATATTAGTGAATAGTTATTTCAACAATAGTAATTCATATTTGTATATTGCCTTTTAGATTACACATGATTTTTGCATGTAATACCTCATTTGATATATATATAAAGCTCTTTTCATTTAGTAATAAATCTACAAGAGATCAAGCCTCTTTACTAATCAAATATTATGGCTGCATTGCTAAAATTCCTAAGAATGTAGTTACAAAGTTTTGATAAACCTGTCAATCAGTTCCCTGGGAATTTTCACTTAGAAAGCAATTGCATAGTTCAGTAGCGCACAGAGAGAAATGCCACAGCCGATGAGGACAGAATGATACATTTAGGGAATCCTTCCTGGCAAATGTAACTCTTGAGACTTTCAGAAACTCCCTTCAAATATGTATAAAGCTACTAGATTAAACTTAAAGACTTTTTTCCCTTAACTGAACCATTTTTAAAATTTCTTTGCAGATATCTGTTGAGAGCTGTTGAGATGAATATAAGGTGTCTTATAAACAATATAAACTCCAATCCAGCCATGTGACACATTGAAAGTTTTATTTGCTTTTTAGACACAAGTAGTATTTTACCAAAATGGTCTTTAAATTATATTAAAAAAATTCTTACAAAAACTCAAGTAATTTTTAGAAGGCCCAAATATATAGCAAGAATTCAAATCTCTCTAGGAACTGTTTCATTTAACACTAATCTTTGGATCACTGTCTGTTTTTATAGAAGCAAAAGAATCCAAAAGATTAATTGAATGTCCTCTAGGAAATAATTCATGTAGCTATGTTTTCTAGGATTAACCTTGAGAACTATCTATTACTCTAAATACCAAAATAACTGAGTCACATATTCCCTATCTTCACATTTGTTTCTATTAGATAACATTTGTTATCATTGTGTCAGCCTAACACATTTCAATATAGTCAATTTTCTTTCATCTCTATGATTTTATAAAATTGCTTTAGTTATAATGGGCAATAATTGTGCCTTTCTTAGTTTCAATTTATTAGGTTCCTTTTTCCATTTTCAGAAATAAATTCCTATTTCCTATAGGCACACTTGCTCTGCATGAAATGACTTTTATGTTTATCAAAATAAGTGAGTCTGGAATAAATCCTTTAGAGTTCCGAAATTGGCTATCTGATGGTATATTCCCATCTAATTTTTCTCACAGTCAGAGTTAAATCTGCCTCTCCTGTATTAACCTAAACTACTCTTGGGTGATACCTGTTTCCTTTTTAAAAAATGTTTATAGAGTCTGCATTACCAAAAGCCTTCTTTTAGAAAATATACTATTTCAATCCTATTTTTTCTGTTTCTCACTGATAAATTTCTATTACTCATAATTTCTTTTGTATAATCAAAATAGGGCTTATTGAAGAAAATTTGGAAAGTGCAAAAAAAAATATAGAAGGATGAAAAAAATCACTCATTAACCTCCAAGAAAAATTGCACCAAAGGACTTATACAGGAAAGAAAGACTTTATTAAAGACTATTCCAATAGGGGAGACAGCTAGAACTCAACCCCACTGAACAACAAATGGGAGCATTTTAAGTGCTGGAGTGAGTGAGGAAAAGTTCAGTGGGACATCAGGGGGGAGGCTGGACTAAGCCCTGTGTGCTTACTAATTGCACCCTTACCAAAGTTAGGCTCCTGCCCTCCAGGGAAACTGGGAGATATAGGGCTATCTCCTTGCAAATTTACATTTCAAAAGCATGACTCCCAGCTCATTCAGAAAGACATTCCTGGGCTGTAAAACTGACAAGAAGCTAGAAGATATAACTCTCAGAGGGGCAGAGAAAAAATTTACAATAGAAAGTTTTCTAAAGTCAGGGCTCTAAAAAGGCGGTGGTCAGAGGCCTAGAATTATTGAGAAGCCTGTCCAAAGTTTAGTTGAGCTGATGAGAATGTTAAGGCCTTCTTGGTCATTAGTCAAGGTTTTTGATGAAACGACTATTAACTTGGCATGTTTCTTTCTGTCCTTTATATGTTTCTTCTTATTAAGTCTTGTTCTATACACATAATCACCTCTGATTTATAAAAATAATATTATAAATATTTTGCCATGCTTATTAAATATTTAATGAGTACTAAGATAAATACCAATGATTAAAAATTATTCTTTTAAAACATAATATTTTAGTATATGTTTCCATAAATTCTACAAATGGGTGGTCAGTGAAAGTTAAATATATTGAAGTTAACTTGTATGAATAGTATTGTTAATCACAATGATTATAGATAGAATATGTTTCATTTTATAAGAGGAATAGAAACATAAAGAAAAATTGTTCTACAAAAATTTAAAATATTATCGTATGCTATCAGCCTAGGTGTGTGTTTTACACTTTTCTTGTACAAAACATGTATATGGCTAATTAATATGTTACGTTTTACACCAATTGTATGATATAGTCATTTTTTCTTATATGAATAAGAGAATATTAATAATTACTTGTGATTATTGTTAGTAATAGATGCTATATTATATAACCTATGATAAAATTGAGTAAGTTCATGGTTTATTTTAAAGATACAGGTGAAAAATTATATGAACAGAGATTATTTATTTGCATCATAGAAACATAGGGCTTGATATACACTTAGATATTACCTACTTTACCTCCTGCATTTTACAAAGGTGAAGCTGTGACCCAGATATTTGGAAGGCCTTAGAAGGTCATGTGGTAGCCAACTTGAGGTAAAATCTGATTTAGAATGATATACTAGTAATCCTATACCAATCTTCTTTCCAATTATAGCTCTAATGGAGCCTGCTATTAATACTGCAATTAGATTTCAGACAGGAAAAAGTATTTTAGCTATTTTACTAAACTCACTATTTATTTCTTTTAGAAATCCTTTATAATTGGTGATTTTATATATTTCATAAACTATGTTCCTAATTTCTACCTTAAAAATCTGATTACTGCTTTATTAAGCATTTTATTCTTAAAAGATTTGGTATATGCAAACTCTCTCTTTAGTTTCTTAAAACTCTCTGACAAAGCAGAAAAAAAGAAATGATTGATATATGAAGTAAAGTAAGAAAAGAAAATATTTTTATAGGTGTGGGAGTGGACTTTTAGATATAGGCATTGCAATCTGGTGGTTAAGCACACAGACCCCAGAGCTTAAACATGACAGATCCAAACCCCAGCTCCAGTAGCACCTCTGTGTGTCCATAGCAAGTTTTTCTCTTGTCTGGCCCTCAGTTACCTCATCTATAAAACAGGAATAAAATAGCGCATACCTGGTAATGTTGTCAAAATGAAAAAATGCATGTATAGTTAATACATGTTAGAAGAGAGATAGTTGCATACTAAATGTCATATAATTATTAAAATATTTTGCTGGTGGTTCACTCAAATCATAAAAAATATAGGGAAATAAAAACTATTTTAAAATATCTGAAGGGCTTTCATGTTGAAGAAGCATAGAACATATTCTTAGGAACTCTGTAGATGATGAATGAAGTTACAGCTGACAGGCGTTTTCCCAAAGTTGCTTGTACAAGAAATAAGGCTTCTTTGGAAGTAATAGTAGCTGATCATTTGATGCTATTTGTCTTAGTCCATTTTCTGTTGCTTGTAACAGAATGCCTGAAACTGGGTAATTTACAAGAAATGAAATTTATTTCTTACAGTTCTGGAGTCTGGGCAGTCCAGGGTTGAGGGTGTGCATCTGCTGACAGCCTTCTTGCTGGTGGGGACTTTGCAGGGTCCTGAGGCAGTACAGGACATCCCATGGTGAGGGGCTGAGTGTGCCAGCTGAGGTCTCTCCTCCTCTTCTTATAAAGCCACCAGTTCCACTCCCATGATAAACCATTAATCCATTAACTCATTAATCCATTAATGCATGAATGGATCATTCCATTCAGGAAGGAAGAGCCCTCATAACACAATCATGTCCAAAGGCCCCACCTCTCAATACTGACACCTTGGGGATTAAATTTCAACATGAGTTTTGGAGGGGATATATATTCAAGCCATAGCAGTATTCAAGCAGATCTGGCTATGAATTTTTATAAGCATTATAACCTTTCCCTTTGTATAGTAATTTTTTAAAAAATTAATAACTATACTCTTGAGAAGGACAGTCTGCCATGGGCTCTGAGCATCTCCACATTGTTGCCCACCTTCTCAGACTGCAAGGCACATGCAGGTAGTTATATAGGCAGCTAAGGACTTCACAGAAACCACAGCAGTCACTCCAAAAGGGAGGGTGACTGACTTATTTGTTTCTCCATATAATGTTTGGGCTTACTCAAAAGGTACCTGATACTTGGCCAGCTTTCTCTCCTGTAACACAACTTTCTCTAGTGGTAGGTATCCATTAAGTTCCAACTGTGTTGCCCTCCTTCCTACCTCCTCCTCCTCCACCACATGGGGCAGGAGAGAAAGGAGAACTGATATAAACATAAAGCTCTGTGTTTGCCATGAATAACAAAGTCCTTTATCTCTGATCCAGGAATCTCTTGTCTTCTGCAACTAACCATGAAATAGTAACAGACTAACCTGTTAGCTTATAAGTAGGGTAAAATCCCAGAAGTGTCACAGTTCTGGGTGCATTAAATAACAACAGCTAATTTTATTTCCTGTTATGACCATAGTCGTGGTGCTATGCCCTCTATGGGCATTATGTTAGTAATCTTTCACCACCATCCTGTTACAGACTGGTTTTACAGAATGTCTATATAACTTGCCCATAGTGGTAGAATAGGCATCAAACTTTGTAGTTTTTCTGACTTGAAAATGTATGCACATTATAGCTGTACTACACCATGGTGCCTCTTATTAATATATGTTCCCCTGTTCCCTTTCCTACCTACATATATCTTCATCAACTAAAATACTATAAAATGTCATCATCCAGGGTTCAAAGGAAGTAAAACTGACCTCACATTTATGTAAACGTGTTCCTTAGCTATTCCTGCCTTTCTGTCAGGTCTGGTCCTATGAGCACGTTTGCATGTCCATTTTCATTCCAGCTTTCTTTGATTCTGTAGCGCAGGTGGAAGGCAGGGCCTGGAGGTGGGATGTGAAACAATGAGACTTTGTGGCTCCTCAAAGAAGCCCTTCAAATTACTTTCTTCCTCCTCTATCAAGGTTCATATACAAAATAATGTATATTTCTATATATTAACAATCAATAATTGAAAATTGAAATTTAAAAATATATTCATAATAGCATAAAACTGGAATACATCTAAAAATTATTTGAAATATTTTAATTCTAAAAGCTACAAAATATTGATGAGAGAAATTGACACAGATCAAAGAAATATACTGTCCTTATGAATGACATAATTTGCCATTGTTAGCATTTTAATTCTCCCCAAATTTATTTATCAGTTGAATGCAGTGCTAACCAAAATCCCAACAGGCATTCTTATAAGAATTGACAAATAGATTATAAACTTTATATGAAAATGCTAAGGATCTCTAATTGCCAAAACAAATTTTAAAAAGAAAACAAAGTTAGATGGCTCATATGAGCTGATTTCAAGGCTTACAGAGGAGGTACTTTAATCAAGACAGTGTAATATTGGTTTAAAAACAGATGATTATATCAATGGAACACACTGAAAAGTTCTAAAATACACCCACACATATATGGTCAATTGATTTTTAACAAAGATGTCCAGGTAATTAGATGGGGAAAGACATTGTTTTCAAAAATGATGCTTGAAGCATTTGGACAGCCGTGAGAAAATAGTGAGCCTTGACTCAAATATAGCACCATATTAAAAAAGCCACTCACAACGGGTCATAGACTTAAATGTAAAGCATAACACTATAAAATTTCTAGAATAAAATTGAGAGAAATTTTTGTTGATCTTGGGTTAAAAAAAGAATTCTTGGATAAGACACAAGAAGCTCAAACAGTAAGAGAAAAAAACTTTTCTCTGAACCACTGTTATGAAAATGAAAGTACAGAGATACAGAGTGGGAAACCAATCAAAGAATGGTCAAAAGATTTGAACTCACACTTTACCAAAGAGAAACTTTGTGTGGAACTACAAAAGACCCCCAATAGCCAAAGCTATTTTGAGAAAGAACAAAGCTGGAGGTATGGCATCCCTGATTTCAAACCACGTTACAAAACTATAATAATCGAACAATATGGCATTGCCATATAAACAGACACACAGACCAATGGAACAGAATGTAGATCCAAGAAATAAACCCAAGCATATGTTGTCAACTAACCTTTGACAAGGTTATAAGATTACGCATTGGGAGAATGCCAAGAATAAGTAATGGGGAAAGGGAAGAAACTTTAATAAATGGTGCTGTGGAAACTGAATATCCACATGCAGAAGCATGGAATTGGACCCTTGTCTTACACAACATAGAAAAATTAACTCAAAATGGATGAAAGACCTAAATGTAAGATCTGAAACCATAAAACTCCTAGAAGAAAACAGGGCAGAAGTTCCTTAACATTGGTCTTGGCAATATTTTTATTTTATTTTTTTGATATGACACCAAAAGCATAGGCAACAAAAGAAGAAATAAAAAAGTCAATTACATCAAACTAAAGGACTTGTGCACAGCAGAGGAAACAATCAACAAAATGAAAAGGTAACGTGTGAAATAGAAAATAGTTGCAAAGATATTAATATATATGAGATAAATAGTAAATATCCAAAATATATAAAGAATGCACACAACCCAATATGATAAAACTAATAACCTAATTTTTTGAGATGAGCAAAGGACCTGAATAGGCATTCTTCTAAAGAAGACACACAGATGCCAACAGGTATATGAAAAGGTGCTCAACACCACTACTCACCAGGGAGATGCAGATGAAAGCCACAGTAAGACACCACCTCATACCTGAAAGGCTGGCTATTTTCAAGAAGACAAGCAATACCAAGTACTGATGAGGGTGTGGAGGGAAGAGAAGCCTGTGCACGGCTGGTGGGAATGTAAGTAGGTACAGCCATTATGGAAAACAGTATGGAGGTTCCTCAAAAAATTGAAAATGGAACTGCCATATGATCCAGCAATCCCACTTCTGGGTATTTCATTCAAAGGAAATGAAATCAGGACCTCAAAGAGATATCTGCACCCGCCATTCACTTCAGCACTAGTCACAATAGCCAAGCTATGGGCACATTCTACGTGTCCATCAGCAGATAAATGAATAAAGGAATTGTAGTGCATATGTGCAGTGGGATATTTTTCAGCTCAATAAAGAAGGCAATCCCGTCATTTGTGACAGCATGGATGAACCGGGAAGATACTATGCTGAGTGAAATAAGTCAGACACAGAAAGACAAATACCGCATGATTTCACTTATATGTGGAATCTTAAAAAGTCAATTCATAGAAGCAGAGAGTAGAAGGGTGGTTGTCAGGGACTAGAGGGTGGGGGGAAAGGGGAGATGTTGGTCGAAGAGCGCACACTTTCAGTTATTAGATGAATGAGTTCTGGAGATCTAATGTGCAGCATTTGTGGTGATGGATGTGTTAACTAATATGGTTGTAGTAACCCTTACTCAATGTATAAGTATATCAAATTACCACATTGTACCTTAAATATATTTAATTTTTTAACAAGTATTTTAAATAAAAAAATGAAATTCAAATTAAAAGCACAGTATGAGACGGCACTAACATCCCTAATAATAATTGACTCCAAAGGGCCAAAAGGGACTCTCGTAGGTGAAAATAATTCTACATATTGCTGGTTATTTTGGTTACACAACTATAAATCTCATTGAACTAAATAACAAAGGGGAATTTTACTGTATATAAATTAGACCTCAATAAACCTGAAGTTTAAAATAGGCCAAAAAAAGTGCACTTAGCTTTATTTAGAATCACAGCTGCTATTGTGGACTACATGAAATAATTATGTTTACATATATTGCACTTGATTAAATATGCATGCATTTCTGCTTGTATGGTAACATTTAGGGAGATACATTTTTAAATTATAATAAAATGTCACAATTACAAATTTAACACTTACTTTGTATTTGTTTTTTTATGAACATTACAAAATAATGGCTTTATTTTGGCAATGAAGTCTATAGAAGAACAAAAAATGAAGTAGCTTTTGTTTTATTTTTTGGCCTCCTTCGAGCTGTATTGAAGTAACATAATTTATTCTGCTTGTAATACTGCACTCTTTAAACATGTTTTTTCTAATTCTCACATTATTATTTCATTGCAAACTTGAAATTTTGCCCATGATTCTATATTTTAAATCCTAAATTAATAATATTTTAATCAATTATACAATTATACCTTTGTTAATTTGTTTGCAATCCATTTTCACATTTAAATATCTTTAAATATCTTGCCTTGTTCAGTCATGCATTTCAACCTTAGCTTTTAAATTGCTTATTGATTTGTCTATTACAGTCAGATACACATTTGTAAACATTTCTTCTGGAGTTCAAGTAAACTCTTTTTTTCTTTTAAAAATGAAAATGAATGAAATTGGGCATTAATAAAAAAGTTTACAGAACTCCCATTAATATTTTTTCCTACAGTTTCTATTATAGAAAGTATTTCTTATCCGAATAAAAGAACCATCTATAATCCAGCTATCCTGTAGTGGTCATTTTTGACTGATACAACAATGTTAGAACAAGAATAATTATAGTATTGATTTCTTTTCCTGTAGCAGTCCCCTCGTGTTACCAATTGCCAAGCAAGACAGTTTGCTGGAAAAAGACATTATGTTCAAAGATGCAACAAAAGGTCTATGTAAGCAACAGTCTCAGGACAGCACACCTGAAAATACCACAGTGAATGCGTCTGCCAAACCTGAACAGGTAATTGCACCCTTACTGCATGTCTAGTAGTATCTTTTCATATAAAGTAATGTTTTAAAATCCAACATATTTTAAAAACAAATATCCACTTACTAACTGCCATTCAAAGAAAAAATAATGAATGTATAGATTAATATTTTGGTTACAGTTTCCATAAATAAGTAGGGAATTATGCTAATCATTAATGAACATAATTGCTCTTGTGCTTTACAACTGTTTGAATTTTACAGTTTTGGCTTATATACCAGGAGTGTAAGCTCAGCCAGTGTGTTACTTTCTGGATATTTCCAGTTGAGTCATTTGTCACTATTTGGGTTATTACACAGTGTGTGTTTTTTGGTTTCCTTCAACTATCCAAATATTTTACAAACAAGGAGAAGAGCAAACCCCGTTACTGAGTCATTTACCGTTAAAATAAACTGTGGTGTTTCATTGTCTGTGTGTCCGCGTGTGTCTGTGTGTACTATTCGGGCATCCCAATCCCCAGGAAGTGAGAAATTACTTTGGATTTGGGAGAGTGATAAACCCAGGGTTAGGGAAATTATTTTCTTTTATCATTGCCGCAGAAATAAGTGGTTTTATATATTTAGTTTTTATAAATGGTGGAGTAATTTGCATCCTTGAAAATATCTTGTTTCATTGTATCTAATTTTGAATATTTTCAAAAGACATTTTAGCCAGGTTTTCTAAAGACACTCTTTTTAAATTTAATTTTATTAATAATTTCATTAATTTTTCTTATTTAAAGTAGCTAAAACAGAGAGGCAAAACATTTGAAATACTTTTAAGTTTTAGTGGGTATATTCATCTGCTCCAGCGGCCACAACAAAATACCACAGACTGGGGGGTTTAAACAACAGAAATATATTTCTCATGGTTATGGAGGCTGGGAAGTCCAAGGGCAATGTGTAGGTTGATTTGGTTCCTGCTGAAGGCTCTCTTCCTGGAGTGTAGATGGCTGCCTTCTCCCAGCTGTGCCCTCACCTGGGGGAGGTGGGGGAAGAGAGGGAGGGAGGGAGGGAGGGAGGCAGGGAGAGGCAGGGAGAGTGCATGCACTTTCCAGGGTCTCTTTTTACTAATCCTATTGAATCAGGGCCCCACTCCTATGACCTCGTTTAACCTAAATTACCTTCTTATAGGCTTCATCTCTGAATACAGTCACACTGGGGTTTGGGGTTTCAACATTTGAATTCGGGGGGTGGGGGGACACAGTTCAGTTCATAGCAGCAGGCAAGTAAATGTTAGGTAAAATTCAGGTCCTGTTATCTTCCATTAACATTCCAAGTGTTTCTGATCCGTATAATTTGTATACTTTAGTATCTGACATAACTTTCAATTTCCAGTTGCTATTTAAGAATGTCCTGTAATTAATATCCTGTACTAGAGGGAAAATGACTTTAATTCACCAGTGTCTTAACCTACCCCCTTTCCCTCATACATTTTAACACTCATGCCCATAACATTTAGTAATTTAAAAGCTTGTTTTTTGTTTTAATTACAGATATTTAAGACTCAACGTAAATCAGTTTTCAGTGAGTGTTCAGGAAAAAACTTCTGAGTTATTTTTCAACAGTTGGAACCTATAGGTGATTTCTGTTTCCTAATTGTTACCCAGATAGCCATTTTGAATTAAGGCTTATCATGGTATGCATTCTCTTGTTATGAAGTTATAAATCTGTTGCTACTTAAAGTTGAGCTTAGCCAAAGTAGTATCATATATGTATTTCCTTTCTGGACAGGGAAAGATTTATTTTTTTCAATAATTAGTTTCTTGATTAGGGATTATTTTACATCATTTGATTCTATCATAATAGGCATGTGATCAAAGGAATTGAGTATTATTGACTATTGAACACTATTTATAACACTACGGAGTTATTTTCCTCAAATTTTAATTTGTTATAAAATTAAGAATGGGACTATTGATGTTATTCATTAGATTTCTTAGATAAATTAGAGATACTTTAATATTTATATTTTTATTGGCATTGTTTTGAAGTATGTTTCTTTTTTTTTTTTAATTTATTTTTTTAAATTTCAGAATATTATGGGGGTACAACACTTTGGCCATACACATTGCCCCTGTTCTGCCCATGTCAGAGCCACAATCGTGGTCGTCTCCCAAACTGTGCTCCCCACATCCATTCAGTGAGAGTTTTTCCCATCCCTTCCACCCCCCTCCCGCCCGCCCGCCCTCTGATGAATGTTATTGCCCTGTGTGATGTAAGTGTTGATCAGTTAGTACCAGTTTGATGGTGACTACCAGTGGTGCTTGTTTTTCCAATCCTGTGACACTTCGCTTCGAAGAATGGGTTCTAGCTCCAACCAGGATAATACCAGATGTGTTAATTCACTGTTGTTCCTTATTGCTGAGTAATACTCCATGGTATACATATACCACATTTTATTGATCCACTCGTGTATTGATGGGCACCTTGGTTGTTTCCACAACTTTGCAATTGTGAATTGTGCTGCTATGAACATTCGAGAGCAGATGTCTTTATTATAAAATGTCTTTTTTTCTTTTGGATAAATACTCAGTAGTGGGATTGCTGGGTCAAATGGTAATTCTACTTTCAATTCTTTGAGGTATCTCCATATTACTTTCCATAGAGGTTGTACTAATTTGTATTCCCACCAGCAGTGTATGAGTGTTCCTATCTGTCCACATCCCCGCCAACATTTGTTATTTGGGGATTTTTTGATATGAGCCAATCTCACTGGAGTTAAGTGATATCTCATTGTGGTTTTGATTTGCATTTCCCTGATGATTAGAGAAGTTGAGCACTTTTTTATATGTTTGCTGGCCATTATTCTGTCTTCTTTGGAAAAGTTTCTGTTCATGTCCTTTGCCCATTTTTTAATAGGGTTGTTCGATTTTTTCTTGTTGATTTTCCTAAGTTCTGTATAGATTCTGGTTATCAGCCCTTTATCAGAGGTGTAGCATGCCAATATTTTCTCCCATTCTGTAGGTTGTCTGTTCACTCTAGTGATAGTTTCCTTGGCTGTGCAGAAGCTTTTCAATTTGATCAGGTCCCATGTATTTATTTTTGCTGCTGCTGTGATTGCTTTGGGGGTCTTCTTCATAAATTCTTTGCCTAGGCCAATGTCCATAAGAGTTTTTCCAACGTTTTCTTCGAGAATTCTTATGGTTTCATGTCTTAGGTTTAGATCTGTTATCCATTGTGAGTTGATTTTTGTGAGAGGTGAGAGGTGTGGGTCCAGTTTCAGTCTTCTACATATGGCCATCCAGTTTTCCCAGCACCATTTGTTGAATAGGGAATCTTTTCCCCAGTGTATGTTTTTCTGGAATTTGTCAAAGATCAGGTGGCTGTATGAGGTTGGTTTTATATTTGGGTTCTCAGTCCTGTTCCATTGGTCTACGTCTCTGTTCTTGTGCCAATACCATGCAGTTTTGGTTACTATAGCCTTGTAATATAGTTTGAAGTCTGGTAGACAGATGCCTCCCAATTTGTTCTTTTTGCTTAAGATTGCTTTGGCTAGACGGGGTCTTCTCTGGTTCCACATGAAGCGTAGAATTATTTTTCCTAGATCGGCAAAAAATGATGTTGGTATTTTGATAGGGATTGCATGGATTCTGTAAATTAATTTAGGTAGCAAAGCCATTTTTACTATGTTGACTCTGCCTATCCAAGAGCATGGTAGGGCTTTCCATCTATTTACATCCTCTGCAATTTCTTTTCTCAGTGTTTCATAATTCTCTCTATATAGGTCTTTGACCTCCTTAGTTAGATATGTTCCTAAATATTTAATTTTCTTTGTTGCTATTGCGAAAGGTATTGCATCTTTAATTTGTTTCTCAGCTTGATTGTTATTAGCATATATGAAGGCTATGGATTTGTGTGTATTAATTTTGTATCCTGAGACTTTGTTGAATTCATTTATCAATTCCAGTAATCTCTTGGTTGAATCTTTGGGGTTTTCTATGTATAATATCAAATCGTCTGCAAATAGTGAAAGTTTGACCTCTTCTGCCCCCATCTGGACACCCCTAATTCCTCTGTCTTGTCTAATTGGTATGGCCAGGACTTCCAGCACTATGTTGAATAGAAGTGGAGATAGTGGGCACCCTTGTCTGGTGCCAGTTTTAAGGGGGAATGCCTTCAATTTTTCCCCATTCAGTATGATATTGGCTGTGGGTTTATCGTATATGGCTTTAATAGTTTCTAGGAATGAGCCATCTATGCCTATATTGTTAAGAGTTCTTATCATAAAAGGGTGCTGGATTTTGTCAAAAGCCTTTTCTGCATCTATTGAAAGGATCATATAATCTTTGTTCTTGCTTTTATTTATATGGTGAATTACATTTATAGATTTGCGTATGTTGAACCATCCCTGCATCTCGGGAATAAAGCCCACCTGATCGTGATGGATTATTTTTTTGATGTACATTTGAATTCTGTTTGCAAGGATTTTATTGAGAATTTTTGCATCTATATTCATAAGGGATATTTGTCTGTAGTTTTCTTTTTTTGTTGTGTCCTTTCCTGGCTTTGGTATCAAGGTGATATTGGCTTCGTAGAATGAGTTTGGGAGGATTCCATCCTTCTGGATATTTTCAAATAATTTCTGCAGTATAGGCACCAGTTCTTCTTTGTAGGTTTGGTAGAATTCAGGTGTGAACCCATCTGGTCCGGGACTTTTTATGTTTTGAAGTATTTTTTCTTAATTCATTATAGAAATGTGTGGAAACTCTAAGGTTAATTGATTTCCTACTATTCAAAGTTACTGACATTCAAAAAACTTTTGAATGTAATTACAGATGTTGCATGACTTATAGTCAATGTTTACTTGTGAATTTATTGTACGTTTCTATAAATTTGCTTTGAAACTGTTCATTAGGTGTTTGAGTTTAGCAGTAGTACAAAAACTATTTAATTAAAGAAGAGCAAACTAGGTCAACCCTTTCACCAAGGTGCTGAAATTTTTCCCTCTGTGGAGTCAAAACAATTTCTGATTAGCAAATCAATTATTGCTTTTAAGTGGTAATTTAACAAGATGTTTCTAAAAAACATAAAACATTCTGCAAAAATAAAGACATTCACAACATAAAAATGTCAGGTGTAATTTTTGTAGAACGACTTTTCTGTTTCCATTGTAGGCTTTTTATAATTGTATCCTAGCTATTTAAAGTAATTGTAACCGTATCCTATTTATGTGTTATCAATGAGGAGATGGCTGCTGTCCAGGTTCTATGTTCATGTATTTTCTGTCTAATAACAACCCACTAATATTGCCAACTGTATGCATCACGTTCTCAGACATTCTTGGCCACCAGGTGCCGCCTGCTTCTCTCCAGGGGAAGATCACTGGACAACACATTGACATTTCACAGGAAGCCTTTAGAAAAGACTTTTCAAAGCAATAAAGTCATGATTAACATTTTAAAGAGGAATATATAATGTGGAAAATTTTAAAAAATTAAAAACCACTTAGCATCTCTCCTTCCAGATTTTTATAAAATGTAGGTCTTATCAAATGATAACTGTGCAATTGAATATTAAGAGCTTGATTTAACCCTTTTTTTAGGTTCTGAGAAGCACTGAAATTAACGTTTGTTTTTACAATATCTTTGAGAATGTAGAATTTTTCTTAAGTTACTTAAAAATGTGCAAGACGTTCTTCCTTCCCCCCCTTTCCGTCCTGTTCCCACCCATCCTATCTCTCCCTGCCCTGCCCTCTTCTTCCACCCTTTCTGGCTTCCTAACTTTTTAATTTCTTTCCTCCCTCCCTATTTCCTTTCAGAAAATATTTATTTAAATTTAGTTGGAGCTTGAAATTCAAATCAAGTCTTCATTCCATTTAGTGAGGGCATGGCAGCCCGGGAGTGAGGAAAGGGGACAGAGTGACGCAGATTTGTTCTGCTCAGGTCTGCAGACCAGTTCTGACTGTGGGCATTTCATGGCCTCACTAAAAGCCTCATCTCTAAAATGGGTATACAGTGCTGGCCTCATATGGTTGTTATGAAGATGACAGTTTTTGAGGGCCATAAGTTATAACACAATCACCAAGAACAGAATACAGACTCAATTAGATATATCTATTATTTTCATTGTCATTATTTCTATAGATGACTATATATTAGGTTTTGCCAGCCTAACAAAGTCTTCTGTATTCACTACAATTGATCTGCCCTTAATCCGTGTAATTCTGCCCTTTACATCCACTGGGCTTTATTTCTTTCAATATAAATGTAGGTTATTTAAGAAAATAATAATACAAAATAATACTTTATATGGGTTAACAGTTCAAGGCTTAAAATTGCTTTCACCTGCATTATTTTAATCCTCAAAATATCACTGTGAGCAAGTTATTATCCATTTGCACTACTTAAATTCAAGTTTCAAACTGAGCTTTAAACTGACCAAACTTAAACTCAAGAAAGTTGAGCAAATTACCCAGATCATGGATGTTTCCTTCATTTCATATCCAGTGCTCTTTTGGGGGCACCACAGCAGGTTCTGAAGGTTAGCAAGAATTTTTTTCCTGTAGAAACAGCAACATGCATGTACACAAACATGTTGATCCTTAGCCTTGTAAAGAGAAAGTAAGAGAAAAGGTCAGATAGATCCCACTATTTAAGAAACATCTAACAGAAAAACAAGAGGAGGGCAGCCCCATTGCAAGGCTATCTAGGCATGGCCATGAGTATAAGCTTTGGAAGCTCAGCAAAGTACTTGTCACATTATCATCCTGTCCGTTAGGATCTTTCCAGGCACCTCATTGTCTTTTTTCTTTTTTTACTGATTCTTTCCTTCTCATTTATACATAGTGGGTTCTTTCCCCCTATGCTGCCTTTCCCTTATCCCACATGTGAGACCATCTCTGTTGCTCATCAAGCTTCTAGTCCCTGGATATATATTTGAAATTTCCCAGAGAGAAATCAAAAGCACACAAACAAACAAAATAAGACAAAACAGTAATTCCCTGTACTCAGATGAGCACACATGTGCACAGAGGGAAGTAAATCTCAAAGGAAATCAAGCAGAGGGGAGGGGAGAGGAGGGGATGGGTGAAAACCTACCTAACTGCTACAATGGACACCATCTGGTGACGGGCACACTTTTAACCCTGACTGGAGCATTACAAAAGTGATGCATGTAACCAAAAACATTTGTACCCCCATAATACTTTGAAATAAAAAATAAAAAAATTTAAAAATTTTAAAGAAAGACAAAACAGTAAAACCCCCAATACTCAAAGCAGCATTGAAACAGTGGAAACAAAGGGTCAGCAAATTCAGAACATTTTCAAAACTTAAATTTGCTTGGATCTCAAAACATTGCAAAATGTTTCTCCTAAGTTCTTCCTAACCTTCTATTGTGAATTATGTGTAACTATTTTGTGTTTTAGATCTTTCCTGTTGGAAATATATATAATAAAAGCCATTATGGTCAGTTCTAGAGAAGATATGCAATGTTATTTTTTACATAGTTATCTGATACCTATTTGGACTAGAGTTATAATTGTTTGGTAGTTGTTGGTAGTACAAGTACACACTATTAAGCCTGCAACTATAACATAAAATTCACTGATACTTTTTTCTTTGTACTGATCAGCTGCCACTGTGCTTTTGAAATCTTTGTAAAGAATGTATCCCTTTGATAGCCTTGCTTAAGATTAATTATCAAAGCTTCCTTCCTGATCACTTTGGAATCTTGATCTGACAAATGCAGGGAATTCTTTCCTTGATCTACTCCAACACTGTATTTGTCACATTTTGTTACTATAAACAGGCTAGGGAGTATTCACATTTTTACTGTCAGCCTAGTACTTTCCCTAACTCAAGTAACAGCTGTGCCACTGAAGATGAAGATCCACAAGAATACCGATGAGATGTCTGTGATAGCTCTTTCAGGCTTGTAGGAACAAATGCAGAACTTCTGTTAGTACTATTCATGCATTTTCTAAATGTGCACACAGAAATTTGCATTGAAATTGTTAGCATTGTGGTTGTAAGAGGAATTTTATTACCTTAGCCTAAATCATTACTCCTGAAGAAAAAAAATCTTGCTGTTGATTTTTCTTTTTATGATTGGTTGGGGAGTTAAACATGCATGCTACCTTACTGGAGATTTTTACCCTTTCTTTGCATTACTCAAAGTTACTGCAATTACATTATTGACTTTTACTATGTACACATGTATGAATGTATATATGTATCAATTTTTTGTATATACATATATGCACACATAATTTTCTGGGCTGTCTACGTGTGTATGTAAGTTTACGTACTTTGGGGAAATGCTTCCAAAGATATTAGAAAAAAAAAGATATTTACATTGATTCCTAAATTGGTAGTAAGAGTTCTTTTTCATGTACCTCACTATGTAAGGACTTCTGCCAGTAGTCTTTTCACTTCTAGAAAATACAGACTTACCCATCTGCATTTCTTTTCCAGATTTCTTTTATATCCAAGGGCAAACATTCTGGGCTGTGGTCCTGGAATAGAGCAAAGTTGTCCATCTATAAAGGAAAACCTTCAATCTTGTCTAAATTAATTCCAACTAAAAAAATCAAGTGTGCACAGTCGAGTATGGTAGCTCCTCTTTCTTAAATAAATCAAAGGCCAATCCATTCTTCCCCTTCTCCGGCCCCTTCTTTGGGCCACCTTTATCTGGAGCTTGCTAGCTGGCCTCACCCTCCCAGCTGTCCCCTCCACAAGCTGCCAGAGTATCACCTTGGCAACCTGAAGCTGATCTTGCCATCCCCCTTCGTGACTTTCCACAATTCCTGGAATTAAGCAGCTTCCCCCGCGGCCTCAAACCTTCACCACCTCCTTCAACACCTTCTTCTGCTGTCTCCTCCCGCTGTTCATCCACACCTGCCAGGTTCCAGCACCTCTAGCACACCAACCTCTTCCTGACCTTCCGGGCTTTACATGTCCTTCTCTCTCCCTGGAACAATCTCCTCCCCCATCCCAAAGGACTCCCGTTATAAATTATCTTCAAATTCAGTTTCAATGTGACCTCTTCACAGAGGACTTCTTAGACCATCCAATCTAAAGTGAATTCTTTGTCTTTTCTGAACATCCTGTTTTTTCCTTCGTGGACTGTTTGTATTTAAAATTTCTTATTTCTGTCCTTGTTTCTGCCCTCAGTAGAATGTAAATACTCTGAGGGAACAAACATCGCCCCTTTTTTCCTCTTTGTACTAAACCACTAGCACATGCCTGGCAAACAGTCGATGAGCAAGAAAAGATTGGCAAATTATTGACCATGTGTTATGAGATTTATCCATCATCTTCTAGAATTCCTCCACTGTTACCCAGTCGTTATCCTCCCAGCTTTTGTGTGGGTCTTATCAGCTGTGTGACCCTAGAAAAATCACATGGCCTCTCTGGGCCTCCAGTACTCCATCTATTAATTAAAGATGTTGGACAATAGCAATGATGAAGGTCAAACTTTTAAAAAACTATTATTTAGCAAAAGAATCCTCCCCAGAAATAAATATGTGAAAGAGAACTCTGATTTCCAGAGCAGAGGAAAGCTGATCATCTTTGCTGAGAGACCCAGAGCCTTGGACACTTGCCTGCCTCCAAAGCAGCCCTAAGGGAAGCTGGCGGAAACTTGACTGCTGGTACCCGCAGCCCTTTCTGAATGCGTTACCCACTACACTAATGAGGCACCCTTAGCTGCAGAGCAGGCACTGTGCCAGGCCCTCCAGATAAACTCAATTCTTACAACCACTCTGTGAAGTACATACTATGTTAATCATATTTTATAAGAGAATTAAAAGGAGCTTCATGACGTTAAGACAAAAAATACTTAAGAACTCACAGCTAGGAAGATATACAATTGGGACTTAAACACTGTTCACCCAAATGATTAAAAATAATCTATGTTTTAGACTTAGACGGGCTTGATTTTCTAGCATTCAAAGTGGGGAAGCTCAAATTAGTGTCTAAAATTTTTACCTGAATTTGCATGACTGATGAATACAGAATTAAAAACTGCCTGGATCAAGATCACCAGTTACTTCACGTGAGGGCTGAGCCGAAGCAGCTGTCACTACTCCTGTTTTCATTCTTGTCTCTGAGCACTGTCAGAGCAGCACTTTGTGCCTGTGAAACTCTTCCAAGTGGAGCTAAATGTATAATGTTAAAAAGTTGATATCACACAATCCCAAAATTCCTTTGACAACCCAGAAAATACTAGAATAGCTGGAACATTATGATTTCTATTTTTATCAGTAAAAAGTACCAGTTTTTGGATACTACTCTTGAATTACTTAAAAAGATATTTCTGACAGTATTAAAGCCTTAAAGCTATGACTCTAACCCAATGTTAAATATCTGATTTTAATAAAACTATGTTACATGTTTTGTGTAGATTAATTCTAAAAGATATTTTGAAATGTATTTCTGTTAAATGTTGCAAAAGTAGAGAAAATAATAAACTCAGATGTTTGAGTGTGCGCATCTTGGCGGTGGAGGGGAGAGGCTTGTTCTTGACATTTCTGAGATCTGGAATATTTTACAAATTAATTTTTCAATAAATAAGCATGTAACTATTGGAATATTGTGTTTCCCCCTTACAGAAATGGTTTCATCACCAATGCCAGATAGTCTACTGCCATGCCACCTTCTAACTATAATTCAGGCAAATCACTCTTCTGACCTTTTGACATACCCAATACAGAATTTGTGTTTCTACCGTTAATACGTTAGGTTTAGAAACAATCCGGAAAAATGATGGAATGATTTTGTGAACTCATGGGAAAGATTTCATTTTGTAAAATGTTCACTAATATCAGAAAAATAGTTCCAAATTTAGTTTTCTTAAAATGTGGTATTTTTCACTCTATAAACACTTAGCTGATAAATAGTAATATTTAAGTTCAAATTATTTAGCAATGGTACATACAATTAATAATACAATATGTAGGACAGATACAAATACAGAATGCAAATGTAAATGTAGAATACAAACATTAATACAAATAATACAAAAAAACTGACTGTTATTAAAAATTTACTATGGCATGAAGGAACTCACATTGATAAGAAAATTCTTGTTCTTTTTGTTCCTATGTATTTGACATTTAAAAAACCAATGCTGTCATGTGATATCAAACGTCTACTTTTCAGAGCATATTCTGTGTACATAAAATTCAACAATGCCCATTTCCAATTTGGAAATGCTAGATTTTCATCTAATTGAAGAATGCAATTTTTTATTTGAAATATTGCACAGTTTTTAAACTTTCCCTCTATGTTAAATTGAATGGGAAAGCATTTTTTTTCTTTATGACAGCGTTAATCTCACAGCTACCTTAATCTTAAGAATTATGTTGAGCAGAATAAAAATCACCAGCCAAAGATCTAGAAACTACATTTAAAATCTGGCCTCATCCTACATGAATGCAGAATCTAAATTCCATACACATTGCTTCCTTTCCATGCCAACTATAGTAACATGGGAAGTTTTGTTTTAGCTTGGGGAATACTACAAATATGCAAGCTGTTCAGCTGCCCGTCTTACAGGGGCTCAGTGCAGCACAGAGCTGTCTAAGCTGTAAGTAGGGAGTGGGAAGAGACAGCATGTTGAAGTGGTTTTGACAGACAGTGAGTGAAGCAAGGTAATGTACAAGGTGTGTGTATGTGCACACTAGTGGGTATAGAACAGAAATTCTCATCTGAATACATTTCTCTGTGGCTTTGAAAATTTTTTTCCCTTCCATTGAACAAAAATTTCATCTTTTAATAACAGTTTCAAACTCAGGTGGTCTTTAAACTTTTGACATGTAATTGAAAATGGAATGTCCAACTGAAGAAAGCTGATTGGGAAGCAATTATGATTGATCATTCTTATTTTTTCCCCAGGTCAAGCTAATGCCTCCTGCTCCAAATGATGACCTGGCGACACTCAGTGAGCTCAATGATGGCAGCCTGCTTTATGAAATCCAGAAGCGCTTCGGGAACAATCAGATACACGTGAGTGCCCCTGAAATTGTCGTGTGCGCTGCTTTGTCTTGCTGCGTATCTTCATCACCCTTTGATGCTACAAATATTGCAAGCAAAGGGCTCATTGGAGCTTCTGGTCATGGTGATAGCTTAAGGTGAATTTCTTAGAGTTCAGGTTCATTCTGGCTCAGTTATAAGGCAAATTCATCAAAGTTCCAAATTTTGGAGTTGTTAAGTATAAACTAATACCCTGAGGGTAGACACAGGTCCTCACTACTGTTGAACTTTCCTGTTGTCATGATTGCTATGAAAGATCTTGCCAGAACCAGCAGGATCTGCACATCACTTATAAAAATGCTGTCTGTCTCCCTTGCTTTAGTTGAGCTGCTAGGTCTGAAAAAAAATCTCAACAGGAAACATTGACTGTGCACGTAGGGATGCCTCTCTGTTTGCGTGAAAAGAGAAACCGTCGTTGCTCTAAATTATCAGGAAATATCTTTGACTGTAAAGTAAATAATTTATACACAGATTTATGATGATAGGATACAAAAATATTACGCAGATAAAAAACAGCATGGAGAATTGATTTCTGTGGTTCTATCCTCATTTGTGTGTTACTTCTTCTAATACTGGTAACAATTTAGACACACTGTAATCTCAAAATCTCTCTTTTCTTTCTTTCTTTCTCCCTCTCGCGCTTGCTTGCTCTCTCTCTCTCTCTCTCTCTCTCTCTCGGATTTTGTTATATTCCACACAAAGCACAGAGCAATTCAATCAGAATGTCTGCAAAGAAATCTGATTATGCATATACCTGCTATTCCTTTTTTGATAACACTCATTTTTTCCTAGTCTGCTGAGAAATTGATTAAATAATTTTCATGTAAATGTGAAGTCTGAGATTTCCTCACAAGTAATAAATTGTCAGATGCTGATTAGCCTATGAAAAATGCAATACAGCATGTTAATATTTGGATAAATTACCTGCCACTGTAAATATACTTAAAATTAAATACTTCTATCAAAATTAATAAAATTAAATCACTGACAAAAAGTGGTGAGACCTGATTACTTTGGTCTCTGTTACCACCCTGCCCTGTTACTTTTGTAAATTGTGTATTATTTTTATTCCATTTTCTCCTCTTTTTCCCAGTATTGTTTGATTTTTTTGTTTGTTTTTACCCTTAATTATGGTACTGGAAGACCATTGCTTGACTCATTTTGTATTTCTTTACCCCCTTCACGCCTATCAAGTGGTGTCATCTCCTAAGTATCAATTTATCTGCCTCTCTCCTCCTCTGGGGCCGCCTCTCATCAAAGCCATCAGCCTGCATTTCCTCTCTATAGAGCAACCTTCATTCTTGCTCAATCCAACCTCACAGTGCACTAGAGTAATGTTTTATAAAGCAAGAATGTAATCTCAAAACTCCCAGTCTGAAATCTTTCCTATGGTTTATCATTTTTCATGGGACAAAGACCACACTCCTTATTCCAGAGTGTAGAGTCTAGACTATGAACCTCCTCATGGTCTGGCCCCTGAACACTACCACTGAGGACTCTTAACTACTTGTGTCTAAGTTATTTGCTCATCACCTTCCTTCCTGCATGAGGGACTCTCCATAGGCTGTTTTTTCTTTCCCTTAACGTTTTCTTTGTACACCATGAAATACTTAGCTTTATAAACTCCCACTCAAATGTTCTTCAGTCTTTAAGTAAACCCTCCCAGCACTTTCAGATTAAATCATTGTGGATGCTCTTTCTCTCCAGCATTTATCACAGTTTGTGATTATATACCTCACTGGTGGTTTGGTTAATGTCTGGCTGGTGCTGGACTCTCAGCTCCAGTGAGCATGGAGTATGTGTGTTGTGCTCACCAAGAGGCCTGGACAAATGCTTTGTAATTAATATTTTATATATTTATATATATTATATATATATAATCTCTTATTTTTTATATGATATATATATGTGTGTGTGTGTGTGTATATGTTTGGCACCACTGAAATGTTGGGGTGGGTAATTTTATATCCCCTTCTAAAAAGTCCATGGAAACTTTCAAACTCAGCATTCACAAACTGCTTATCCTGTGGGTCTCCCCCAACACGGCAAACAGCATTTTATGAACAGCACCAACCTTTTCCTAGCCTCGTGACCTGTAACCCAGGAATGTTATCAAATAGCATTTCCCCCTGTTCAGATTCTAACTTAACATGAACTTAATCCCATTGCTCTTGGGAAGAAAGTCACAATTAATCTTAAATGACAAATACTTCCTACCTTTTTATCAGAGTCCTGGGTCTAGTTCCTTCACACAGTGGACTATCTTCTTACATAATTTTCCCTTTACTTGATTTCTATCTCTATCTGGATAACCAGTATTTATATTCCCTGCTTTGCTAAAGGTCTTGCAACATATAAATTTGCCACTGTGTGACACATGGGTTTCCTCTTCCCAAACCTGGAATATTGAGGAGCTAAATCAACCAGGATCAACTCTGTAGTAGAAGTGCTCTACATTACAGTATATGAAATCACATCTAACAGCTAGACAAGCAATTTAAATTTTACAGATTAAATAATAATAAGTGCTTTTCAATATGTTGCCTGTGGACCAGTAGATATGTGAACTTTTTATTACCAGTGTGTAATAAGAGTAAGTGTTTTTAGAGAAACTCTTATAGCAGTTTCATCATTTAATTTCCACCTGTTGGACTTTATAAGAATTAGAGCTTGCATTTTGTATGTCTGTCTTTTTCAATCTCTTTTTTTTAGTAATTCATTGTTATTTTGTTTTACAAATGCGTCAGTCCATGATTAATTGGGACTAAAATCAAGTGTTTCTTACCTACAAATAGAAAAGCACTAGTTTCATAGAAATCTCAAAATTCAAATATCTGAGTTTGCTTTTCTTCCACACCCCACACCTGATTTTCCTGTGAATATCATCAGCCCTGCCTTCCAGATGTACACAGCACACAACCCCACTGCTGTCCCCTGGGGACATACCTTACTTCAATTGTTGCATTTTGTGCTAACCTTCAAGTAAGTGTATGGGCTTTCTTTGACCACCCATCTGTCTATTCCCCACACAAGAGCCAGAGTCATGCTGTTAGAATGTCCCTTGCATCATGACGTTTCTCTGATGAAAGGACTTCCAGTTCACTCAGAGTAAAGCCAGCGTCTAAAGAAAGGCCCATAAGGCCTGAACACCTTCTCCTACTCTTTATGTTTCTGACCTCAGGTGCTACAGCCCTCCCCTTGGGTGCCCCTGCTATGACCACGATGGTGCCTTGGTGTCCCCTGGGCATGCCCAGCACTTCTGTGAAGGCTTTGCTTGAATAGCCTGACTGCTGTGAGCCCCTCCCTCCCTCCCCTAGGGTCTGAGCACAGACCTCCTTGTTGATGGAGCCTGGTCCCTCAGCATATTTTAAATTGCAGCAAGCACATCCTTTGCCTTGCTGTATTTTTCTCCACAAACTTATCATTCTGTAACATATTGTATATTTTTCTTATTTAGATTCTTTACTATCTGTCTCCTCCCCACCTCATCCCCACACACATGTACACACACACTTGAATGCAAGCTCCATGAGGGCAAGAACTTTTATTATATTCACTACTCACTCCTACATGTGCTATATATGAGACACAAGTAGGCGCCCAATAAATATTGAATAAATGAGTAGACCTCTTAGAACAAATACACATTTTAGCACAAGAGAAAGGAATTAGTATTTGCTTATCCATGGCAAACAACTGAGGGTTGAGCAATGACTTTCATCAGAGCCAACATAAAATATTTTAGCCGAATTAATTGTTTGATCAGAATTTTCATCTCTTTTACTGCAGTCTGATTTGTTATATAATATGATCTTTCAAAACAGACTATAAATTGCTCTTCTCCTAAGTGTATAACATTCCATTTGGACATTGGATTGGGGAGTTTCCACAGTCTGTTGCAGCAGGAAGTTCCCAAACCTTCAAACAGAAAATGAATTGCAGGTGATAAGACACATGCTTCCCAGGAAATGCACAGAATAAAAGCATTGCATTCTTGGAATAATTACTGCCAACAGTACCAGCGAGAACAGAATATGCAATCAAATTCCTTTATGGAGAGCAAAGGAGTTTGCTGGCAGTGTTCACTTTATAAACACATTAGTGGGACTTGAGACTCATAAAGAAAAAAGCCACAAAATAAACACAGGAGCTTCTGTTAACATCTGGTTAGCCAAGAGAGTTCTAAAATATGTATACAGCAATTGGCACTAAGCAAATCAGAGCCAATAAAACACTGTGTGACACCTCCCAGCACACAGCCTGGCTCATCACAGCCATTTCATACCTGTTAATTTGCTGCTCAAGGTGACCCTGTGGGATGTAGCAGGTCGTCTTTTTAAGAGCATTTCAAGAGGCTAAAGTTGACAAGCTGGTGTCAGAGACTGAGGTTTCTCTCACTTCAAGGATATTGGGAATTATGTAGATAGACACATTTTTCCCAAGCTGATACTGCACCTAGCCTACTTATCTATAGTCTCATCTATGATATCCTATGCTATGCGATAAACACCTGCCATATAGTTCCATATCATTCCACTCAGTCTAAAAGACCCTTTTGAGTACTTAACATGTGTAAGCTATTGGAAAAAAAAGTAATATATAAAAAAGATGAGGTGAAGGGATTCTCTTGGTTTCTACAGTTAAAAATTCTTTCTGTGCAGGATATTTAAAGTGTTCCATTTCATCAAAACAGCCTCTTCACTTTTGATGACTCATCAAAAGTCACACTCTATGACCTTGTAATTAACATTAATCACATTTTATAAGCTATTTTTTATCACAAAATATATTTTCAAAGAAAGTCTCAAATTCCTTCAACAAGTAGGCCAATATAAAAATTCTAATAAAAATATAAAATATAAAAATTCTACCTCACTTAGAGGTATTTTTATTTATTTTAAAGTTTCTCATCTTCCTTAACCAGCAAATTTCTAAATTCTCTTACAATCCACTTTCTAGCTTCATTTTTCTTCTCTAGCATTTAACAGTAGTTTTCAGTGTATTACATTAGTAAAGTCCATCTTCAGATCTTTTATTTCACTTTTATTTCTTCTCTTATTGGGTATAAAATAGTGACTGATCCTTCTTTTAAGTAAACGTTGTATTTCGTTGTGCTTACTTACCATCCCTATTTGGAATTCTTCATCAGTCGTTTCATGTTCTGATTTTGGGTGGTATCCATTGCTAGGGAGCTGGTGTTCCCGTTGGGGGTGTCCTTTTGCTTTGATTCTTCATACTTCCGGAGTTCTTTCGCTGATTCCCTCTCACCTGGAGCACCTGTTGCTTCTCACCTTTGGATTTTCTTTTGTTTAGGTAAGGGCACGCCCAGTTTAACCTCTGAGCCGGTAGGTGGCGCTTGTGGGTGGGAATCGACCACCCCCTGCGATGAGTCAGTAAATGCTGTAAAGGGCGTGCAAATTGACCTCCCTGCCAGTAGGTGGCGCTTGTGGGTAGGAATCGACCACACCCTGTATGATGGAGTCAGTAAATGCTGCAAAGGGCGTGCAAATTGACCTCCCTGCCAGTAGGTGGCGCTTGTGGGTAGGAATCGACCACACCCTGTATGATGGAGTCAGTAAATGCTGCAAAGGGCGTGCAAATTGACCTCCCTGCCAGTAGGTGGCGCTTGCCTGGAGGAACAAGCTGCAGTGTTGTGTTGGGGTCCCGTGGCAGCTCTAGCCCCTCAGGAGAAGCACTCCAATGCCCCAGGGGGTGGCGGGGTCCTGGGCTGCCAGGTGTGTCCCTATTCCCCACCTAGCAGGGGGTGGCGGGTTGGGGGAGCTGCCCGCAAGCTCCACAAGTGCTTTTAGCGGGGGTCAAAGGTCTGTCCCTGCCTCTGGGCAAAGCTGCCAGGGAGGGGCTGACGGCCCCCCTCAGCAGAAGGGCCTGCAGTGGGGTCGGGGCTGTCCGAGGCCGCAGGCTGGAGCGGGCCGCGCGCCTTTCCACCCCCCATTCCCGGTTCCTTCCGGGCCTCTGCCGGCAGCACCCCCTGGACTGCGGGCTGGGGGGCCCCGCCGGGATCGGCCTGCGCTGTGGGAGGAGGGCTGCCCCGCACCGTCACCCCGATGGGCCCTGCGGGCACGCACACCTACCTGGGAGACTGACTCACCAATATCCCCTCTGTGCCCCCAGGCGACCTGCTCAAGACCTGGGTGTGGGGATCTGGCCTGCGAGCCTGTCCCCGGTCCCCGCGGATAATCCCTGACCATGCCAGGGAGAAGCATGGCCCTGCGTTGCCTGCGGGGTGCCCAACCGGATTCGAGCCCCTCGCGTCGGCGCGCCCGGCTCTGGTGGAGTTGCCGGCCAGCAGCACCGGGCGGGCCTGGCAGGGAGCTCGCGGCCCAGCACCCCTCGGTCTGCTGCGGGACGCCAGAGGAAGGTCTCAGCCGCACTCTCCGTGGCAGCCTCGGTGTGCTGGCGCAGTGGCTGCGTGGCAGCTATGGCTGGGGCTAGGGAGGAGGGGTCCGCATGGAGGAACCTGGCGCTCTAGTCCCGCACTCCGGGAGGCCGCCCGCCCAGAGTGTCCAGCTCACCCGGGACCCACGGGGCCCCTGGGGCTCCTGCAGTCGGGGCCAGAGTTGGGAGGTGTCTGTGTGGGAGTAAACCAGACTAAACCTGAGGAGTTGGAGCCCCGGGGAGGACAAAGGCGCAGTGGGTGGAGAAGCAATGCGGCCCCCCAACCGGCTTGGGCCTGTGGGGCGGGAGGCACCCGGGGGCGGGGAGCCTGGTGCCCTGTCCGCACGCACTTCCCAGCTCCCTGGCAGCGGCGGCCTCTGGGCTTGTGTGGGCAGAAAGTCCCTCCAGCAGCTTGGGAACCTGCCGGCTGCCAGAGGCAGATGGAAACAAACCCCCCCTCCTACCCTTCTCACCGGCCTGTCCGTCTCCGCCAGTGCCTTGCTCCTTCCTGTCCTGCTCTGCAGCTTCTTCCCAGGGAGTCTCCTGAAGGCTCTGGCACCTTCCCTCAGACCACACCCGGTCTGTTTGTCTGTCTATTCCTATTTTCTCTTCCTCTAAAACTTCTCCTTCTTACTGAGACGCTCTGGCAGCTGGAGTCTCTGGTCAGCGTCTCGCCCACTCCATCATTTGTTGTCTGTTCGGTGGAACAAACCCTATTGGTAGTGTCATTCAATTTGAATTTGACTTTACTACTTCTTTAACTGCAAGTTTTAAAAACAATTTGCAAATTGTTAAAGAGTGATTTTACTTGTTCTTTATATTTTATACAATGTTTTTAAATTTATATAATTTTGAATTATTAAAGGTGCTGTTTATATGGTTCATAAAATCTTTATATTATTTTTGTTAACAGACTTTCATTGGGAACATCCTCTTGCTTGTTAATCCATTCAAGGAGCTTCCAATTTATTCTCCCATGGTGAGTATAAAACTTTCAACATCATTTAATAATGTAGAGTAACCCTCACTAGGCATACATATTTGTATCAAATGACTGATGGAGAAAGAAAGAAAAACAATAAGGCAAATTTCTCAAAAATTTTGACAAATTTTTAATTGTATGATTGTATGATAGTGACTTTAATTTGTTTTGAGGCAACATTGAAAATCAGTTATTTTATCAAAAAGTTTCTTTGCACTTAAAATGTGTAATTTCTCTATGATTGTAGTCACTAGACAGACTTCTAAAATTAAATAATATATAATTCCATTTTCCATACATTCTTAACTAATTCAAGATCAGCCAGTTTAGAGCCCTGGTTTAAATACATGACTTCTTTCTGAAGAGGTTCTGTAATGTTAAAGCAATGGTAATTAGGAAAGGTAATATTGCATGTATACATTTTCCCAAATGACTTGCCAGCTTTAATTATGAGACCCTTAAAATTAAAAGAGAAATTGCTTATAGAAAATTATTCCAGCCAACTGAAAACACAGTATGATTTCTGAGTAGTAATGGGTCAAAAATACTATTAGGAGCTCCTTATTTTTTGTGTGGCCACAGGGCTGATTACACCGGGAAGCAGAATCCCTAAAAGGGAGCAGTAGCGTGTCAGGCAGGAGATGGGGAGTAGACAGATGTTCTTGATGCAGGGACCCACTCATTGATTTTGTGGGCGGGAGAGGGAGAGAGAGATGTTACTTTCTCTAAGCCTCCAAAGAGTCAAATGAGAATTCTCACAGACATGGCTCTTGAGAACACGAGGGTACCCCCTCACTAGCCCCCCACTTCACCCTTCTTACCAATAGTCAATTCCACTGTTACTTTAAAACTGTGTTGAAGCTTGTCCACTCTCCTCATTCCACCCAGTTCTACCCCAACTGCACCCCTGGGCAATCTAAGAATATATGGGAGCATGAGAGACCAGGGCAAGGGGAATTACCCTTAGTCATGTCAGGAATTATGTCAGAGGATTAAAGTTAACCTGACACATGATTATTAAGTAGTTTTGAGGAACAGCTCAGTGCTGTTTCTGTCACTTTGTTGTTGAGCCATAACTAATATTTCTGTAAATACATTTATTGAGGTATAAATACTGCATAGCATACAAATATTAAATGTTCTATTCAATTAATTTATACAAAGTAATGGCCTTCTTGAAACCATCATGCAGATCAAGAAATAGAACGTTAGTAGCATCACAGAGGTCTCTGCCATACCCTGTCCCAGTCATGACATAGCTTCCAAAAGGTCGATGCAGTTCTGAATATTACCATCCTTGATGTGGATGGAATTTATATTAAAGGAATCTTACTGAATATCTTTCTTTGTACCTGGCTACTTCCTCTCAATATTATGAATGGGAGCTTTCTCCTTGTTTTTGTGTGTAGCAATAAAATAAGTAGTTTTTTTTTTTCTTTTGTATTACTGTATAACATTCCCTTCTGTGGCTATATGGGAATTTAATTAACTATTCATGGAACTTTGGTCTGTTTAGTCTAGTATATTACTGCTATGAACTTTCACACACATGTTTTATGGATAACATATGTATTTCTTTTGTTGGATATATACCTAAAAGTGGAATTGGTGAATTAAAGTGTAAACATACGCATTTTGGTATGTTTTGGTAAATACCAACAGTTTTCCAAGTGATTGTACTAATGTGCATTCCCACCAACATAATACAGAAATTCTAGTTGCTTCTCTTCTATGCTCAAATTTTATTTATTTTGTTTATCTGTTTATCATTCTGCTGGGAATATATAGTAGAATCTTGTTTTAATTTGTGTTTCTCTGATAACCAATGATAGTGACCACATATTCACACAATTACTGTCCAGTTATATCTTTTGTGACATGTCTTTTCAAGGCTTCTACACAGTTTTCAAATTAAAAACTTAAAAATAGGTTTGTTTACCTTTTTCATATTGATTTGAAAGCTATTTAAATATTCTGAATTCTCAACACATATTGAAAACATCGTGTAAGAGGTAGGGGTCAAATTCATTTGTTCTCTTATATATTTATAGTTTCTTATATTATTTCTTATATTTCCTGATTTTCAAATGTTAAACCCAACTTGCATTGTTGGTGTTTTGCCCTTTTCTTTATATTATGGATTTTATTAAATAATATTTTGTTTATTATTTTTGCATCTACACTCATGACAGAGATGGGCCTCCAGTTTTCCTTTCCTTTACTGTTTTTTTCAGTGCTTTATATTGAAATTGTGCTGGTTCCATAAAAGGAATTGGAAAATACACTCTGTTTTCTATACTCTGAAAGAGTTTGTGTAAAGCTGGTGTTATTTCTTTCTTAAATGTTTAGAAGCATTCACTAGTGGCACAATTAGGGCCTGTTATTTTCTTTGTGGGAAGGGTTTCAGTTCTGGATTTAATTTCTTTGACATAGATAAGACCGTTCATATTCTCATTTCTTCTTGTGCTGGCTTTTAATAATTCTGTTTTTCAAGAATTGTGTTAATTATATTTAAATTCAACAGTTTTTGGCGCAGAAATAGTCATAGTTCTATTTACCATTTTAACATTTGTAGAATTTTGAGTGTTTTTGTATTCCATATTTTGGTAATTTGTGCCCTTTCTGACATTTTAAAAACAATATAATAGGGATTTATTAATTGCATTAATTTTTTTGAAGAAAAAATTTGTGACTTCTTTTCTATTTTATATTTATCCTCTATGCAATTGATTTCTGCTTTTATCTTTGCTGTTTTCTTCTTTCTACTTTTCTTGGGTGTGATTTGATTATTGTCTATGTGGTATAGCTATATCCTTGATTTCCTGCCTTTCATTTCTAAAGTAAGTATTTGAAGCTTTTTTATTTTGCTTTAAACACAGCTTTACCGAATTCTGCATGTTTGAAATTTCCCCAGTTTATTACCATTTAATTTAAGGTATTATCTGTTGCTATTTGTGATTTTTTTCTTTGTTGCATGAATTTAATAAAAATGTAAGCTTATTTTTTTTCTGTTTTCTACTTTTGTTTCTCTTTGACCTACCATCTGGATATATTGGCTGACCAGGTTAATTAATTAATTAATGCTCTTTTCTGTTGTTTTGAATCTGCTGATAAAATCATCTATTAAATTTTTATGTTTGTTATTTTTCTCATTGCTAAAATTTCCATTTTATACTCTTAAAGATTCCAGCTTTCTGGTGAAATTCTTCATCTTGCCACCTGTTTTCCTGAACATGTCAATCACTGTTATTTTAAATTCTGTGTCTGGTAATTCTAATATGACGGTCTGTGTCTGCTGCGTGTGTGTGTGTGTCAGCTTTTCATGACAGGCATATATTTACTGACGTTCATGGAAATTTTTGGTTGAACATGTTACTTTCCACGTCATAAAACTGTAGCGGCCAGGCCGTTACCTTCCTCCCAAAAGATCTGATGTTCGCTGCTGGTGGGCAGACACCAGGTGGACAGGCCGTCTCGACCCGCGGAGTCTGGCTGACTTTCGTCTGCGTTTTCCGTGCGCTGTGCCCTGGCCGGTGTCAGCGGAGACGCCGGGACGGTGTCCCCTCGCCTTCGCTCTGTTCCTGAGCCCTGCGCACGGGTTCCCGTAAAATCGCGCTGCAGCGGCAACGTGTGCGGAGAGAAGGGTTGGGCAGAGATGCTGCTCGGCTCAGGGCGTTGGCATTTCCTCCAGGATCTTGGCTCCTGAGTCATAGCTGCTGTAGTGACTTTCGGAGGCCCACAATTAGCTGCTCAATTTGTATTTTATCCAATTTTTGTAGCTGTCCATGATAAGAGAATTAGTGTGCTACTAGCTTCTCCATTATAGCTGTAGAGTATAGTAGGCAATAACTATTTTTATTCCATTAGTGTTAGAAGATCATTCGCCTTCAACTACCTAAGCTTGTTTGAGGTTCCATGCCTATTATTATTTAATTCTGTATGCGTCTTTTAGAAGGGTGGGGGGAGAGAGACAGATGCTACTTAAAGTTAACTATTAATGTATAGTCCCTGGCTTTTCTTTATGGTGACAGTTGATTGTAGAGCTAACAAGAATCTTATAGTGAGACATAAATCAGCTTTGAATAACTGAATGAAAAATAAATGTACATATATAACACTTATGTAAATGCTTCTATGGATCTAGAGGTAAAATTCTAAGTTTTAGCCAAAATTTAACATCATAAATTCTTATAGTATGACTCTTATAGTCTGACTATATTTTGTCATGGAAAAAACCTATTATTACTTTGTGGTTGTGTTTGTTTTTAAAATATCCGTAGTATGGCAGTTTTATGACTTTAAATAATGTTGTACTTGCAGTTTTTTCAGAAATACATGTTAGTAGAGAAAAGGAGAGATACATTAAGAGACATATTTCTTCATTAATGTAGTAATAAGATATAATATATTGAGAACGTCACAATAATTCATTAAAACTTACAATGGCTAATGCAACATATAACTTATATAATTATAAATATGTAATTTATATAATATATTTATATAAATTATGTAAGTAAAATTATTTATATGTACTTTTTAATAAGTATTAAGTGTTTAATATATAAGTATTGTTTTTATAACCTGAATTTTATTTTTTATATATATATTCGCCCATTGTATTTGTCACTTCCAACTAACTCTCATAGAATAAAAAAGTAAAGTAAATAGAAAAAATATATTAGGTAAAATATGCATGATATAAAGCTTACAATAAAATTACCTACTTTTGACCAGGCGTAGTGGCTCGCTCCTGTAATACCAGCACTTTGGGAGGCAGAGGCAGGAGGATCACTTCAGGTCAGGAGTTCGAGACCGGCCTGAGTGACATAGTGAAACCCGGTCTCTACAAAAATAAAAATTAGCTGGGTATGTTGCCTCACACTTGTAGTCCCAGCTGCTCAGGAGCCTAGGCTAGGAGGATCACTTGAGCCCAGGAGTTTGAGGTTGCAGTGAGCAGTGAGCTATGATCGCACCACTGCACTCTAGCCTGGGCAACAGAGAGAGACCCTGTTGATCAATCAATCAATCAATAAATAAATACCCAATATCAAAAACAAAAAAAAATTACCTACTTTTCATGGGTTACAGTGGAATTTAAGTGTCTTGTGCTTTTGGATTTCATATTCATTATGTAGAATCAAATAGTTTGTACTCTGGTTTATATGTAATAACCCATAAAATTATAGATATTAGGTTGATACAAGGATTTAAGTTTTATGTTGATTTAGTAAGTGTCCTCTGTAGCAATATTAGTGCTTAATAATTAAAATCAGGCATTCATGTACTGAATCACATTAAAATGATCTTGAACTCTGGACACACACACAAAAATTTATTTCTTTTCATGTCTATTGGTTATCGTTGTATGCATGTTATTTTAAATGATAAATTTTGTTCAAATATTTTGATTTTTCCTACATTGATTACTTTTTAAAAGAAGAAAATAAAACATTAAGTATAATTTTATATATTAACTTTATAAAGACTAAAAGAATAACTTCTATGTTTCATGTTTAAAAAAATTCACATGCAACATCTGTATCTTACTTTGTTATCATTAACTGTGTTATATTAAGCCTTTGAATAATATTCATTTTTTATTTCTAGCAAGTCATTATTCACAGAAGTAGAACACCCTTTGCAAACTTCATCTGAGACTGGTCTAAATGCACGGCAGTTAGAAGCCCTGTGCATTAGATTGCTTTGCGCGCTGCCATGGCAACGTGGATCTGATGCTAACAATCACAGAGGAGTAGGACTCAGCGGCAAGTCGACAGGCAGTTCTGAATGAAATATAACCAACAGGGGGCAGGGTTCGTGACTGTGCTGCCCATTTATGTTGAAGACAAGTAACATCGTTCATTTTAAACATGTAACATATAGGGGAAAAGGAGAAAACAGAAAAGCAGCCAGATCTTTCTGCACGGGCTTTACAAAAAAGCAAACTTTCGGAACAAAAATGCTTTGTCAAGTCAATGGACATTTGCTGAATGTGTTACTATAATACATTGTGTTAGATATTTAGGGATGTTAGGTAAGAGTGCCCTCATCCTTAAGGACTGCATAGACATTCTAGAGACAAAACACAAATAGTAATAAAAATAATCACAGACTTCACTTGTAGCTGAAGACAACAATAGAATGGCTGTATTGAGGGTGTATGGTCCTTATTGACAAGTCAGGAGGTTGGAAGGGAAAGAAATCTTATCGAGTTAAAAAAGGCATTACGTAGAAAAGAAATGTGATTGGGGTAGGTCTTAAAGAATTAGCAACATTCTAATAAGGGGAAGGGAGTATATTTTGGGCAGGAGAATTAACTACAGCCACATAATGGGGATCAAAAAAATACGGGACCATTTAGAGGAATGCACAGTCCAATTTGATAAAATGAGAAGTTCAAATTTGAATAACTGAAAATCTGGTAAATAAAAACAGTAGCTGCCATTGTTCACTGCTTATTACATGGCAGACCTGCATCAACTGACTTTATGTATTTTCACATTTAATCTTAAAAAGCAACCCAATCAGTGTAAGAATTGCTATTTCCACTTTGCAGATGAATAGACTGTCACTTGAGAGTAAACAGATTTTCTAAAGTCTTCCCATGAGTGGCAGAGATAACATTTAAATCCAGGTCGTATAACCCCAGAACAAACATGTGGCAGACTGCTCTCAGCAGCACAAATGCTGAGCCCAGAGGCAAATATATTTTTTAAATTATATGTGATTGTTTGTAAAAACAAAGACATACTTTTTGAGACTATGTCACCTACACATAGGTGGATCCATTGGCATACAGGGCGGTCCTAGGAGGTTTCCAGGATCCCAGCAGGTGGGGGCCTGAAGCTGGATGGTTCTCGCCTAAGCTATGGAAGTGGATGGTTGGTTTCAGGAATCAGAACAGGATTGCAGGATTCTGCAATCCTCTGGCAGTGTATTGAGAGGGATCATGCACAGGCAGGAAAAGAAGAGATTTGATCAATAAAGAAAGAAGGACCTTATTCACTGGAATCAGAGAGTCCAGCAAAGATAGCGAGGCTGACCTCTTGCCGTCTGACCTACGAGCTAAAATGGAGCACTTAACATTCCCACTGACTGAGAATCCTCTCGTTCCAAATGATACCACGGGGGAAGAAGATGGTGAGGTGAAGAGAGAAGACAGGTGGGGAAGGAAGTGGCTGCCCTGAGGACATTTGCTGGGCCACCTGAGAACACGAAATAATATTATTAATAATAATGATAATGATGACCAATATAATAAAGGTTAGATGGCTTGCCAGTCACTCAGAAAAGTAGAACTGCATCAGTGGAAACCCTCAGTTTCAATAAAAATAATTAAATAGAATCTATGTTGTTAAGCTACCAATTTTATTTCCATAACTATATTGTTTATAAAGCATAGAGTCGGCATCAAGTAGCATCACCAGCTGGTAGCAATGGACTGTTCTACAGTGTCAACTCTAACACTGCATGGAGGAGAAACTTACAAGAAAGGTAAAAGGTTTTGAGTTTGATTATCATGAAAAAACTTTCTTCAGACACTCAAGATCCATCACCACATCTAATCTCTAGTAAAACTTGGCCTAAAGAGAATATGTAACCCCAAATACGTTTATAGAAACGCAGTAAGAGAATGAAATGAGCTCCGTGTACACATGGATGGATGGATACATGCTCCAGCCTCTCTCTTGTGTCTGCCTTGTTTGTAACTTCTAATGAAAGTCTCAGTGGTTTACAAAACCGACTGAGTTTAAAAGCATCTTGTCAAAATTAGGTTAGGTCCATTTTGGACTTGTGGAGAAGTAAAATATCAAGTTTTCCAAAAAACCAGAAATTTTTCCTGCAAGAAAATGAAGTTGGGACAAACTCCCTAATTGTTTTATGAATTATTAATATAATGTGTACATGACTATCATTTAGTTATTTTCAATATTCATTTGAAATTCTGGAATAATTAAAAATACAAAAAGTTCAAGTAGAATACAATAGACAGTTGTGTCCCAACATCCATATAGGCTTGATATCTCTTTTAAAAACATTTTAAATTAAAAATTCTGTATTTTTTCACATGTACTTCTGAGATTGGGATACAGCTCTAAAGATGCAATAAGAAAACATTGTGTCTAGTTTAATTGTAACACTTATTTTCTGGGCAGGATATAAAATGTTTTAATTATGTGGTGTCTTAGATTAGATGACACATTGTGCCATCAACACAGGGGAATCACCATTTCAGCCGACTTCTTTCATAAGAGGGGATAACCACTATCCAAACTTATTATCCTTTCATCTAACATTTTATATGTTTAGTAGATACGTAGATACATAGACATAACACACAGTTTTGAATGTTCATAAACATTCAAAAACTGCATAAACCATTATTTTCTATTTTTTAATTCACTCAAAGAACGTATTAGGTATGTCCATTTACCAACAAATTCATTAACCATTGTGCTTTCAAAAATTTTCCATGTTGAAAGGTTTAATCCTAGTTAATTTATTCTATGTGCCCTACAGTATTTTATTGTATTGAAACACAATTGGTTATATTTATCCATCAATCCCCATTGTAGACTTTTAAATTATTTGTGTGTTTTCTGTTCTTACAAAGAGTGCTAAGAGTGGTTTTATGAGTTCTCTTTTTGCTCATGTTTGAGATTTAATACAGAGATATTCCTAGTTGAACATATATCCCCAAGTTTAGAAGATATTGCCAAATGATTCTTGTAATTAATTAAAACAACAATGCTCTGTGGTATAGATGTGGTTTTCCAGTCCAGGAGACAACTCTGTTTTAAAATCATGCTCTGCCCTAACAAGTCCTGTCACCTTAGGCCAGTCACTAACTTCTCTTGGAACCAATTTTTTCATCTGTGAACATGAAAATGCTTCTCATACCCCAGGTGTAGGTTCTCGAGGACTGGATCGGTGGTGCATGTGAGGTGCTGCGGACAGCACCATGCACAGGGTACCCATGAGCTATTATTATCATTATTATTAAACTATTATTGATTAATTCTTCCAGTATTTTCTGTGTAATGTAATATCTTATAGTTTGAAATAGCATTTCTTTGGTCACTAGAGAGCTTTTCATCTTTTGTCACATTTATTTGCAATTTCTTCAATTTATATTCTTTGCCCAAATTTCTATTTTAGTGTCATTTCTTCTTATTGATTTGTACGAGTCCATTACAAATTACTGATAATTTATTGATTATATACATAGCTTATTCTACTCTCTGTCTTTGCTTGTTTTACTTTTTTTTAACATTATGTGGTTGACCAGAACTTGTTAAATTTTTTTTTGGTGCCAAAACCCAGGACTTGTTAAATTTAATGCAGTAAGATTGCTCCATCATTCCATTATAATTTATATTTTAGAACCCTATTTCCAAAATCATGATATTATTTTATTTTAGGTCATTAAATATGAAATGTCTGATTTTGAATCAAAGATGTATTTTGTTATATCTCAAACAAGAAGCAGTACAGTTAATCAAAGTATGCGCCTAAACTATCGACACAGTTTTGCCATCTTAACAGTAGCTTGTTTATGCCAGCAGCAAAGAAGCCTGGAGAGCAAGTTGCCATGAAATTGCCAAAGGCATTTACACAGCTTGTTGAGAATTGAGTATTTTTCCTTGCAAGAAGTGGTCCAAAACCTTGAAGAAGTTGTAGTCAGTTGGTGCAAGGTCTGGTGAATGCAGTGAATGACAGAAAGTTTCCATATCCAGCTTCTGTAGTTTGAACAGTGGTGTTTTTTGCAACATGTGGTCTTCCAAGAGGATTGGCCTGTTTCTGTTGACCAACCTCGGCTGCTTAATCACAAGCATCCTCATCATTTCGTCCAATTGCTTGCAGTAATCAACTGACCAGATTTCATGAGGCTGTCATGGATGATACTAGCGCTGGACTACCAAACAGATACCATTAGCTTTTTTTGATGAATATTCAGTTTTGGACTGTGTTTTGGCAGGTCATCTTTATCCAACCATTGTGCCAAAGGCTTGCGATTGTCAAAAATAATCCATTTTTCATCACACATAACAAGACAGTGTAGAAATGGTTTGCCTTTATGTCGTGAGTGCAAAGAAAGGCAAGGTTTGAGACAATTTCTCTTCTGACGCTTAATTCATGCAGTACCCATCTATCCAGCTTCTTTACCTTGCCCATTTGTTTCAAATGGTCCAATATTATTGGAACAGTAACATCAAACCTTGCTGCCAATTCACACATAGGTTGAGATGAATTCGCTTCCACTACAGCTCTCAGCTCATCATTATCCACCTTGCTCTCAGGTCGCCCACGTGGCTCATTTTCAAGACTAAAATCACCAGAACGCAACTTCTCAAACCATCAACATACTGTGCGTTCATTAGCCACACCCTTCCCAAACACTTCTCTGATATTTTGAGCTGTCTGTGCTGCGCTGGTTCCACGATGGAACTCATATTTGAAAATAACACGAATTTTTGACTTATCCATGGTTTCACAAAAATTGCTTTAAAAAAAAATTGAAAGATAATCACAAGCCAAACCGTGCGTTTGCAAGACTGAAGCTGCACCTGCACAGTAAAAATCAAACAAGAAGTGTCAGAGTGAAATGTCAGAGATATTAACTGTCAAACTTAGTACGTAAGGAAATCAGACATTTCATACTTAATCACCTAATATATACGTCTCAATGTTTTAAACTTTGCTGTTCATATTTGGTATTTAGATTTATCTGTAAATAATTTTTATACATAGGGTGAGATAAGGATCAACTTTTTCCCTTTACAAATAGATGGTTGACCTTCTCCACAGCATCCTTCCCTATTGGTACGTGGTGTAGCCCCTCATACACCAAATTTTTACCCACACGTAGGCTGGAGCTGAGTTCTCTAGTCTGTGTCAGTGATCTGCTTTTCTAGTCTCTGTGCCAGCGCCACACTGTGTAATTCTTGGAGTTTTTGCTGAGGTATAATGCATGTGGGAAAGCGCTCATGTAGTAAGAGTACAGATGGGTGAATTTTCAAGAGCGCTCAGATCCAGAACATTATCAATGCCCCAGAAGCCCCTTAAACACTAGCACCCTAACTAGGCTACCACCAACATGACTTCTAACGGCATAGGTTGCTTTTACCTGTCTTTATCTCTATATAAGTGGAAACTGATAGTGTGTTCTTTTAAGTATCTGATCAATTCCATTCAACATTGTTTGTGAGATTCATCCAATTATTTCATGAAGTTGTAGATCATTTACTCTACTATTTAAAATTTTTTCCACTATAATATTAAATAGTTTTACACTTACATAAAATTTGCAAATAAATTGTACAAACAACTTTTTTTTCAACCTTTTAAAAATAATTTGCTAGCATACAATCCCATCAGGTATGAATATGTTTATTATATATCTCTGACAAACAAGAGCATTCTCCTATGTAACCTCCATACAACCATCAAAATCAAGAAATTACTACTGATGCACTATCATCTAATTAAGAGACCTCCCTCAAGATTTCCCATTGTTCCAATAATGTCCATATATCGAGAGATTAAAGTCAACATCACGTGTTGCACTGAATCACCATGCCCTTTACTTGCCTTCAATATGGAGTTCTGCCGTCTTCTCTTGGCTTTTCTGACCTTGATGACTTTGAAGATATAGATCAGTTATTTTGTAAAATAAAAATTAAGTTTGTCTGATATTTCTTCATGACTTAGAAGTCTTCTTATTATTGAGTTTTTATTCTAATGTAACAATATTCACTAGAAACTCAAAAGGACTAGAACTACTAGAAATAAATCACCATGGCAATCATTATAAATCACCATCTCACGAAAATTAATTAAATTTGTTTTACTGAGAAATTTGTAAGTTTATATGCGTTTCAGCTACAACTGACCCTCACATTCAAGTTTAAAACTCTTGCTATCTTATGTTATTGAAATTAAATATTGCTGAGAGAAATTGTATTTGATGTAAATTACCACGGTTTCAGCTTACTGGATGGATATCTATTAAACTGGATTTTTGTGAGTTGCTCTTCTTAAAGACAGCAGAAAAATTTAAAGCCTGTGGACCAAGTAATACAGGATAAAATACAAGCCTCCATTTTGTCATTATGCATGCTTAAAATGTGCTGAGAAGGATGTAATTTTACAAACATTTTGTTCATACAGGTGAGATTCAAAATTAGAGACTCATTTGCTTTGGTATATAGGGCATAAGTCAACACGTTATGGGATAAGGGGTCCTGGAACCTTTTCACGGAGATTTCTCTCTTTTCTGACCTATTTTTCAGGTCTCCCAGCTGTATTTCAGCGCCTCGGGGAAGCTGCAGTCCTCCCTGCCGCCCCACCTCTTCTCCTGTGCCGAGAGAGCATTCCACCAGCTCTTCCAGGAGCAGTGGCCTCAGTGCTTCATTCTCAGGTGAATCTCCCCCACCTCCCCTCTGAGGCTCAGATCTGTCCCAGGGTCTTGGTGGTAAAGATGTTCTCATTTCTTATGGTTTACATTTATTTACTTTCTCAGCAGTTCGAGGTCCAGTATATCTTTGCAATAAGCACACTTGACTCATTACAAAGGAGAAAGATCTTTGCCGTTAGAAATAGCCCCAAGTGTGGCTGAATCAATATCAAAAAAGTTAACCTGAGACTCATTTCATTTTGAAGATTTAAAACTTAGAAAAAGAGTGTTTTTGCTTTTTAACCTAAGAAAACATAGAGAAAGAAAAGCTTCTAATATTAGTGAAACTAAGCCACTTTTTCTTCAAAATATGGTGCTGCCGAAAATATAATTTCTTTCTTTGCAAAGGTATATTTTCTCAGTTTGCTTCTTGGTATTTACTTTTACTCATATTTCACCAAATTATACTCCCAAAAGTATTTTTTATTTGAAACATAATGGTATTCTTAGCTTTATAACTTTATAACTTGATATATAAATATCAAAATGCTCTGGAGGATGATTTACATTGGAGCAAAAATTGTTCAATAAAAGGGGGTACCACAGGAAATAGGGATGAAATGTGATTATATATTGATAGAAGATTGAAGAAATATTTAAGTATTAAAATAAGGTCTGCACTAGGGAATTATGTTTTATATCAGGCCAAACCTCTACAAGAGGGAGATTTCTATAAATGCTCATGGTTGTGCCTTAGTAGTTATCAGTAGGGTTGGCTGGAACTGAACGCATCAATAAAGTAGCACACGACTCAAAGTGAAATGAAAACAGTGTAAAGATAGAACCTAGGTGGAATCCAAGGGGCTTATTTAAATATTTAAATGAGCACTTATTTATATGCATCTATTGATTTTATCAAAAGGTCCACTGGAGGGTCAGATTGATGGGCTGTAAACTTTAGTGTTCTAGTTTTCAAAGCAGTGCGCAGGTGGCTGTTTCCACGCTGCATTCTGAAGGGTCTCAGGGATGAGGGAGACACTGAGGCAGGGGCTCCTGCCCATACTTGAATCAAACTCTATTTTTTATCTGCTTTATCTGTGAGTTTTCTGGTCTTACCTTGTTAAAAAGGGAAACAACTTTTAAAAACTTGCTTAGAAAGCTTTGTAAATTGGTGAGATGGTGGGGACTGTGTAATACTGTTGACCATGGTAATATTGGTTGAGAACTCACTAGACTCTCAATGAGGTTATTTCTATGTATTATCTTATTCATTTCCTTAGAATTTACATAAATTCTGATTGATTCCACTTAATTCTAGAGCAGCCCAGTCAAGCTGTTGTTCATGAGTTGTGAAATACTTTGGTCCTTAGCAAAGCTATGCCTTGGGAATCTGTCTATGATAGAGTTCCCAATGGCTAGAAGTTGGTTCAGTAAAGAAACCTATTTATTCTCTGTTTAACCCAATAATTTCAACATGCATTTGATCATGAAATTTTTTTTCCCCAGTAGAACTTAATATTCTGGAGAACTAGTATTCTTTGGGGACATTTTTAAGGGTAATAATGCCACGTATCAACCACTTAGTTTGAAAAAATATTATTTCTTCACTCAAGTTTCAAGAGTGTATCACCTAGTCCTGTTATACAGAATTGAAGAACAAATCTGTGGTCACAAGGACTTATAATTTTAGTCATTCTCTTTTGTTTTCAGGACTGTATGTGCTTTCACACAGATTTGCCACCTCTTTGATTATCTTGAGACAATCAAGATACAGGTTTTCTCCACTTACATTTAAGGTCTTATGCTCCACTGACTGAGCTAGCTGGGTGACCTGCACTCCATTTATATTAATACATTAAAATTAGTCATTTAGGAGTCAACTGAATAAATTGTTCACAGATCATGACTGAGTGTCTATTGTGTCCCAGACCTAGCATTTACAGAGGGTAGTTTAAAATGTGATGATCAAAACTCGAATATTCCTGGAATGTATGTCCCTTCACTTAGTACTAGACCAGAAACATTTTATTTCCACATTTTAATTTAATATCTCATTTTGTTTATAATTTTAGTCCCCAGTAATTAAAAGATCAGTACAAATGAGAGGAGTAGACAGATTTGCTAATAACTTGAGACTTGGATAAAATTATTAAGTTTCAACTTACTTCTCTTCTGGCAAATACCCTTTAGTCAACTTCATCAGAACAAATGTTCCAAGGCAGAAACCCAAGAAAGCACTAGGAAAATGGCTTTTTAAAAAAAAATTTTGGCTACCAGATAAGTACAAACTGTTTTTATGAGTTTTCCATCTGGATGAAGTAATAACTTTATGTATATCAGACCATTTGGCATAGTAATTATTACATCAGAACTTTATGTTAATCCTATAGTGTCTAGTGTCAAGAACATGGTAGTTATCATTAGAAATTAGATATGTTAATGAAGATATATCAAAAGTGATATCATTATAAATAACAAGTTTACTTAGTGATTGTTTCTAGATTAAAGAAAAATGCAAAACATAGAACATGAGAACTGAAAGCAACCTAAAATGGGAATTCGGAATGCCAGACACGTTGCCCACCTCATCACCTCTGGAGATTTTATGGCCCTAGTTTTAGTACCTACGCACTTTACGGTCCTTTTAAATAAAAGAGAAGGAATGCCCAGGAAGACTTAATGACTTTCCCAAGGAAGATGGAAAGTCTTTCCTGGAAGGCTCAGAAAGATGTAGAAGCTTTCGCAAGGCCAGGTCCATATGGCCCTTCCCGCCATAGAACGCACTCACTTGGGGTCCCCTCACTTACTTTTATCTGTGAAGCTGTTTCAGCCCAAAGCCTTTCTACTATAATTCACCTCTGTCCTGTGGTTCTCCACGGTAAGTTGCTGGATGACAGAAGTTGCATCACATTCATTTGCAGTCCTGACATCTGAAATGCCATGAGCACATGACATAGTACATATTTACTAACTATTTTGGATGAATGCATCAAAGTGAAGAGTGCAGTTATACCATAAACTCACTGAAAGTTGGTGTGTCATTCCTTCATCATCTTTGGGCCTGAGAATTCTCTCCAGTTATGTAATTTTTTACTATCTCCTCCAAACCAGCAAACTTACATTCTCCCTTTCTATTTTCTCTTAGTGGAGAAAGAGGATCAGGAAAGTCCGAAGCCAGCAAACAAATAATAAGACACCTAACCTGTAGGTCTGGCTCCAGCAGGGCTATATTTGAATCCAGATTTAAACATGTAAGTTTCTTGTTTGGGTTGGCAAATATGGAGTGAATATTGAGCCAAATGTCATTGACAAATAGAGGGGATGGGATGTCATCACAGACAGGAGGTGGTCACCACTGGTAGAAATAAAGAATAGGAAAGACTGAGCCCTGGTACAAGTTAATATTTTTCAATTGAATGTTTATTTTGTTTTATATCTTTAAAAATACTTTTTACATATTCTTTTATATTTGCTCTGAATAGTTGGACCTAAAACATAATATACTTCGAGACTGCTGTTCACGTAGAAGGTTCCACTTTGGAATGTTGGTACATTTAGGGGTGCTGGCCTGAAAGCAACTATTGTGGGGGATTACTGAGAGCTGATGATAGAGTTTCAATGGTTCTAAAAGAACTGCCCACAGTAAACCTTAAAGATGTTGATGGGCAGGTAATAAACCTTTGTCTCCCAAACAGATTTTAAATTATATTCAGAAACACTTGCACTGTTATATTCCATAACATGTGAAGACACCTTATCCCACTACTTCACCTAACTAAAATATTACCAAGATTCAAAGAGGAAGCAAAAAGGCCTGTTAATACCTAAGATAGAGCTAAAAAAAAATTCCACACAATAAAACTCAGAACTTTTATTCAAGGAGGCCCACAGAGGTACTGTCCGGAGACTGATTCTCTTGCTTTTACACAGTTCTAGCAAGTTTTGTTAACAGGTTTTTTCAGAGAATAGAGATTGGAAGAAGGAACATGAGGGAAGCTAGAAGCCTCCTGCAATCACATGCACTGACACAGCAAGAAGGAAAAGCTAACAGCAGGGAACAGACTGGAAAACAATATCCAATCAAAAAATGGTCAGAACTCAACAGTCTGCTCACTAGGGGACTTTACCTGCAGATGGAACCCTCCCCACTTCAGCACTTCTTTTGGAAATTACCTAGGAGGAGTGGCAGTTCATGATGATTGTCTGGGTTTGAAATACAGCGCTGTGCAGAGGGTGCTCTGCCTTGCTTACGCTTGTGGCCCATGATTCAGTCCCATGGCTGCACCAGCAGCTCCCGTCTGAATCTCTGTCCCCACGTCTGTCTTAAGGTGCAGCCCTCCCTGTGCAACAGACGTCGTGGACACACCACAGTGCACCTCGAAGACACGTCCAGAGTTTAACTCAGCATCTTCTTTCCCCCAGCATCCTCCCATGTTACTCACCGCAACTGGTGGCACGATGTTTCCTCAATTCCACTTTCAGAAACCTGGGACTCACGATGACCCCTCCACTCCCCCTCTCTCCAGCACAATCTCCACGTGCTGCTCTCAGTCCCAGCTCTCAGGGCCATCCAGTTCTCTTCAGGCACAGTCGTCACTGTTGCTGAGGCACCTCCCGTCATCAGACCACCTTCGAGACTGGTCTAGTGGCCCCCTTTCTTCTCCCTTTCTTGACCGTCTCCTGGTGCGTGTCCCTGCCGCTGGTCCTGGTTGGCAGGGCAGCTCTCTCCCCACGGCTGGGCAGGGCGCAGGGATGTGCACTTTCTCACCTGCTCAGAGGAATGCCCAGGGTGAGGGCTTGCAGGGGAAGGAGGGATGGCTCACCTGTGTCCACAGTGTGCGCTTCACTTAGTCATACTGCTGTTTAGTTAGATCATTGCTAACTAGGCAGCTTTGTATCCAACTCAAACTATTAAATGGAAGAAAAAGAGTTGATTTGGGTGAACTACTAACAGTTCATATCACCCAAACTCCTTTTCTCAAAACCTTTGAATGATTCTCTGTTCTTTTTACATCAAGTCCAATAAGTCAGCATGGCCCAACATTCTTCCTGACAATGTTATCTTATTCTCTAGCCTTATAGTATTATTTTCCTTCCTCTTACTCTGCACTGAAGCCACCTTGGAACATGCTTCCCTCCCAAACTGGCGCAAGCTGTCTAATCATTTGTCCACTCATTCAACAAGTATCTGTCAAATGGCTAGCAAGCGCCTGTCCCTTGAATTTGGGAGTGCTGTCTTAACAACATAGCAGGAGCTCAGTTTCTATGCAGCAAATAAATGAATGATAATAAAACATCTTAAGGTATTTCAACACAGCTAAGAGACATTTAATTATCCAACATTTCCTACATTAACTTACTCTAATGTTATCAAATAAATTTAATGTGAATAAGCCATTTGTTTGTAGTCAGGGCCCTGTAAATTTTGGGGGGGTGCGTGTTTATGTGCATGTGTATGTGATTTATAGAACTGACATTGGCATTTTCTTGTATCTTACCTGCCTGCCTTTATAAGATAGTGGGAATTTTCTCCAGCTGTTCCTTTGTTTTTTTCTTTCTAGTTCAAGTGTAGGGATGGTACATTTGTTCAAAAATTTAATTATTATCTCTCAGGTCAAAATACCATTTAATGTATATATTAAAAATTATGTTCAATTCCTCACACAAAAGGAATGTAAGTTTCCTATATACGGGTCAACATTCTATATGGCATTCAAAGTGATGTACATATGTGCTCTATCATTTCCTTAATAAAAAATAATGCATTATATACATCATAGGCCATGTTGCCACAGTATAAAACTTTCTATTGTCACTTATTTACCATAAAAATGAGGTATTTCAAATATAATGCTGCAGTCTCAAATTCCTACTGACATTCCTCCAGTGTCTCGTGTGTGCATGTCTTACTGTGCATACATTTACATAAAGATACCTGCATTTCATTCAGCAATTTTATATTAATATTTAAAAGTGTCTGATCACATTAGAATAAAACAACTGCTATTATTTTAGATCATTCCCTAAAACAGGCTATGTAAAAAGGTTCAAAAGTTAAAAATCTAGAAACATGTTGCACAATGAAAATTGTGCTATTTGTACTTGTTTCTGTGTCACCTGCCCTTTTTATCTGGCTGCCACCGGGCAGAGTTATTTGTGGGGCTTACGTGGTCATATTCTGGAGATTCATAAAATCTGATTCTTCATTTAGAAATGAGAGGAGCTTATGTTTAATCAATAGATTAGTATTATTTCCTCATATTTTCTACTTATGAATTATAAGTCCTTTAAAAATTAAATCTGCTCTAATGGATCCCTAAGCTTATGTCTGATTCTGGAGCTTTTTCTCGATATAAAGAATGTATAATAAATCAATCCTGCAACATATCCGCAGTATCATATGCACTCATTAACAACCTTAATTCATAACCATCTATTAAGCTCATACTACATTGAGCAACTGCATAATCTTACAGCAAAGCTCAAAATAATTTTAACATTTGGAGTCAACTTGGGAAGAATAGCATAATCTATACTCTTTGTTCAGATATGTTAATATACCGACTCCTGATACCTAAGGGTTAGAGTATGTATAAAACAACATGGTTATAAAATAGACTCAGGTTAACTAATAGAAATAACAGGATCTACTGACTTAATTGTAATGGCAAGGAACAATAGTTTCTCTTCTAAATTATAGACTAAAACCATCATTTATTAAAATGATCATTTAGGAGACAGTAGGCTGTATAATTTCTAAAATGTATTCTAGATTACCTTATGTAAATTGGCTTTCAATTTTAGCTCAAGTGAATATATTCCAAGTTGCATTCCTTTGGGTAAGTTAGATATAACTTCCAAACCAATTAGTATCTGGGAGTCCAAACTAGAGTACCAGTGAAAATTTCACTGGTAAAATTACCAGTCAATTAGAAGTAAAACTACTTCTAATTCATTTGTTTGTTTTATTCATTCCTCATGACAATAAAAGATGTTATAAATAAGTGATTTCTAGTCTCATGAAAAAATATTGCCTTGCTTTGATCATGGCTTAAACTCAATGTCAATTAGACTTTATTTTGCTTTAAATTATCATTCACATGAATATCATTCAGTGTTCAAGATGTTCATGAAAATTACTCAGCCACCATTTTTGCAAAGCATCCAAGTATATGTACAGGAATTAAATACAAGCATTGGATATATTTGTGAATTGACTGTAATCCTTTATAAAATTACAGGCATTTAGTGAAATTAAGTACATTTAAGAGATGGGCCAGTACCGTAAGTCCTCAGTTAGTGTTGTTGATAGGTTCTTGGGAACTGGGGCTTTAAGTGAAACAGTTTACTGTATGCTGTAGGAGCTTAACTCTTGTTTATATCAATTAGCCTATGGTAAAATTGGTTTTGTTATACAGGACATCGCTTTACTTAAAAATCAAAGTTTCTAAAAACCTATTGGCAACGTTAACTGAGGATGTTTGATACTTCCTGTGTGAAAGAAAAATTTGATTAAGGAAATGAGTAGAAAAGAGTGCCCTTGATATAGGTAGCTATGTTGTAAAAGGGTTGAAGTTCAGTACAAGATAATATGAAAAGAACATTTGTTAGGTGACTGTTAAAGGAGAGAAGAGAGAGCTGCATTAGAGAGACAGTTTAGCCATATTCGGTTGTGAGACGTCAGTCTGAGATATCACACAGGCAGACAAACAGGTGCATAACACACATACACATGGTACCTTCCACTGGGAAAGGCTAGGTTAGGCTAAAGCTGACAATTCTGCCCCCAAACCTAGTATAGTCTGAGACGAAAACAGCCACTGGAGGTTATTTCCATCAGCAGTGACCAAATAATGTGTAGTAAAAGGAAAGAAAAGAAAAACAAAAGTGAAGACATACTGGGTGGTCTTCAGCATAGGATGGTGCACAGGCTGAGGATAAAGAAACCCTTCCTGTGGTTGACACCAGGGGTGTCCTTGTCTAAACTGCAGATTATCACCTCCCTGGAGTATGGGGAGCAGAAGACCAACTCGAAGGGATTTGGGAAGCACTTGGCCTTCAGTAAGCTTCACACTTTGCCGGCACACAGTACTTCCCGTGGAGGAGGTTGTGGGGAGGAGAAAGATTTAGCTGGTAACAGGAAGGGGAGGGAAAGTCCAGCATTGAGGTCCAGAAATGGATTTTTAGTAATTACATGAAGGTAATACACTTATTTTTAAGGGAAATATAACTAAAATATTTTAAAATTTCAATCTTACACTTCAGTTGCCCCATCCTAGAAGTCTATAACAGTTTCCATTCTGCCCTTGCAATGTGCTTTAAAGTGTGTTTTGTCCCCTTCGTGGATGGATGGAATCCTACGTCGCGGATATTGCTTTGTTCCCACTATACAATGTCAGAACAGCTAAGATCAGTTAAGAAGGGCTGTTTTGTTTCTAAGCCCAGTATTTGGATTTCAAATGTTGGAAGCAGGGGATTTTCCATGGCATTAAATTTGTTGGAACAGAAAAGTCAAGTTTTGGAATGAAACTGCCTGGGACCTCTCACTAATTCTGGCCCAAATGAATTTCGACTTTAAGAAACAAACACTCAATTCCACTCCAATTGCTTAAGTAAGCATTTATTGAGCCATAGCTTTCACAGAACAGAGTGACAGGCTCCATTTGATTACATTATTACTTTTACTGAGGAAGCCACAGGTTTTTACTTTTAGAAAATACAATAGATTAACTGCTGTCATAATAGTGTATAACTTTTAGCAACATAACTGTTGAAATTTATAGAAAAAAAGCAATATAAATATAAAAAATTATGCCAATAAAATTTGAATCAGTATATATTGAGCATGCATATACTTAATTTTCTTCACTTATATTTTCATTTAAAATTTTATTACGGTGCAACTTTCTCATTATTTTATTTCAAAGTCTGGTTGGGTAGTGGAATAAAACCAGTTTTGTGTTTTCTCGGTATTTCTCTTAAATATATTTAGTGCCACCTATTGGCCAAGTGGTTAATTAAAGATGAACCGCCCCCCCCACCGTTATTTCAGTTTAACTAGCATTCTAATGTTGAACAACAGTGCACACTGAAATAATGTCATGTAAGTATTTCTATTTTGCTATATAGTTTTAGTTTTATATTAGTTTCATGCTTTAAATGTCTTTATTGGTTTTTTAGCAGTAATTGCTGTATGATGCAGTGATTAAGTGTGTGATTCTGTAGTCGGATTGCCTGGGCTCAAATCCCAGCTCCATACTTACAAGCTATGAGCCCTGGGAAAGTTACTTAATCTATTTCCTTTTTTGTAAAATAGAGACACAAGTTTTGAGGACTAAGAGAAAACACACATGCACGTGCACGTGCACACACACACACAATCTCACTTTAGAATGTTGCCTGGCACATAGTAAGCACGATAGAAATGTTGGCTACCATTATTAACAAAAATAAAATGAATTGTTGTTATTTGTTGAATGTTTTCTATGTGAAAGACACTAAACTGAGTGTTTCACATACTGGACATTGACAACCACCGTAGGAGTCAGTCCTGTGTTAGAATAAAGGAAGATGAGGTTTGGGGAATTTAAGGAACATGCTCAGTGTCATATAATTTGTCATTTGCTGAGCAGGAATGTGGAGGTTGCTCTTTCTCACTCCAAAGCACATGCATTTAACCATTTCCCTATACTTTCTGTGTGAGGCACATGTTATTAATTACCTATAATGTCCTTTCTCCTGGAGTAATAACAACATTACTTATCAGATATGACACCAAAACAACTAGAAGCAAAATATTTTTAAAAATTTATCCTAACCATTTTATGACTTAAAAATAATTATTTAATGTAATATTATTAATGTTTAAAATGTGCTATCATTATACTATTGATTTCATTGTGTATGTATATCACTACATATTTTATATTAGATTATTGGAAAAGAAGCAAAAAAATAAGAGTTTACTAAGTACTATTTTGAATTATTTTTTCAGAAAACATTCTGTCTTCACTCCTATCAATTTACTTTTTATCATCTTTAAAATTAGGTTATTATATATAGACCTATGTCATAGGATTTTTTAAAGATTTAATGTATGTTTATCTCCAAAAATTCAAACTTCAAAAACAGATGGTTTAATATACTTCACTACAATCACAACTTTTAGCACTTTTGATCTGTAATTCACATTAAAGTATTTTATAATCTTTTACAATATAAAATACTTCTGGGTCACTTCAATGCCTTAGTAGAGCAGATGCCAGGAAATTAAAAAATAGGATCATAGCATTAAAAAACAAAGAATAAAGTTCTCAAATAATACTGTCACCAGAAATTACAGGAAACAGGAATTCAAGCCCATCAACGAGGTGTTATTGTGCTCCCTCTTGTGGCTGTTGTAAAAACTGCATTTAACATATCTGTATCTTCAAAGACAGAAAGACACCTTTGAACCTGCCAGATTTTCATACTTCTTTAAAAAAATTGTGGGTACATAATAGTTGTATATCTTTAGAGGGTAACATGTGATGTTTTGATACAAGCATACAATGTAAATTAATCAAATCAGGGTATCTGGGGTATCCATCACCTCAGGCATTTAACATCTTTTTGTGTTAGGAACATTCCAATTTCACTCTTTTAGTTATTTTAAGGTATACCCTAACTTATCATTGGTTATAGCCACTTTGGTGTGCTATCAAATATCATTCACTCTATTTAACTAAATTTTTGCACCCATTAACCATCCCCACTTTATTCCCCCTTTCCTGATACTCTTCGTATCCTGTGATAACCATCATTCTACTCACTGTCTCCATGAGATCAATTGTTTTTAATATTTAGCTCCCACATATGAGTGAGAACATGCAAGATTTGTCTTTCTGTGCTTGGCTTATTCACTTACCATAATGTTCTGCAGTTCCATCCATGTTGTTTCAAATGACAGGATTTCATTTTTTGTGGCTATATAACATTGCATTGTATAAATGTACCACAATTTCTTTATCCATTTATCTGTTGATGAACACTTAGGTTGATTCCATATGTTGGCTATTTTGAATAGTGCTGCAATAAAGATGGGAAAAATATATCTTTTCGATATACTGAATCCGCCTCCTTCAGATATATACCCAGCAGTGGGATTGCTGGGTCATATGTTAGTTCTATTTTTAGATTTTAAGGAACCTCCATACTGTCTTCCATAGAGGTTGCACTAATTTACATTTACACCAACAGTATATGAGGGTTCCCCTTTCTCCACATCTTCACTAGCATTTGTTATGGCCTGTCTTTTTGATAAAAGTCATTTTAACTGGGGTGAGATGATATCTCATTGTAGTTTTGATTTGCATATATCTGATGACTAGTGATGTGTGCTGGGAAAACTGGATGTCCATATGCAGAAGAATGAAACTAGACTTTATCTCTCACCATATACAAAAATCTAATCAAAATAGATTAAAGACTTAAATCCAAGACCTGAAACTATGAAACTACTAAAAGAAAACACTGGGAAAATGCTTTAGGACATTGGTCTGGGCAAGGACTTCTTGAGTAACACCCCCAAAGCACGGGCAACCAAAGCAAAATTGGACAAATGGGACCACATCAAGCTAAAAAGCTTCTGCACAGCAAAGGAAACAATCAACAAAGGGAAGAGAAAACCCACAGAATGGGAGAAAATATTTGCAAACTACCCATCTGACAAGGGATTAATAACTATAATATATAAGGAGCTCCAACAACTCAATAGGAAAAAACCAAATAATCCAATTTAAAAATGGGCAAAGGATCTGAATAGACATTTCTCAAAAGAAGACAGATTTTCATACTTTTTGGAGAATTGTTTGGTCACCATCATTGTCACAGGCACAATCAATTGATGTCCAATAAATGGCTATTACTCTATCATCAATGTTTAAGGAAACATGTAAAGGAAGATTTTCATATCCCTGGGATGATCTGAAGAGCTTTATTATGGCATTTTAAAGCCACAAACTTGCCATGTCTGCAACAAAGTACGTGGCATCAAAAACCAGCAGGCACAGCAGCTTCAACTAGTTTTATTCCTGTTTCTGTGAGAGTAAATGGTTTTTATGGGGCAATAATACCATAGAGGGAGGATTAAGTCAGGGTTCCTGGTTGAAGTGTATAAGAGGGATGTCTGGAAAGTATCCAGCCATGTAATATGAAAAATATATTAACAATGACTGGATACCTTCCGGACAGCCCTTGTATGTGGAAGGCAAATAAGAATTCAAAAAAATGTTACATACCAATATTTAAGTGAATTTATTATTTTTTAAAAAATCCTGACTATTGCTTATATTAATTCTAATTCCTTCTAGCCAAAGCAGCAAAAGCTCTCTTACAGTTCAAGTTTGAAATCTCAAGTAATGTTTTTTAAGCTTGAGGGGTGGAGGGTACAAAAACAATGGCTTTCCTCCCCTTGCAGTGAGAGTGTAGTATAGCAAAGCCATCTCTGTGTTATTATTTTATTAATGGTGGCCATCATTTGAGAAGGAGGATGCTAGTAGTTTGCATTTGAGGAAAGAGTAAACTTAAATATTCAATATGCTCTTATATGAACAGTATAGAACCTTTAAGATCAAGAAATATTCCCTACATCTTTGCTATTACTCTTCAATTTTATTTTTTAAAAAATGAATACTTCAATAAAATTTTCTCTTCTACCATAGGTCATGTGCATCTTAGAAGCCTTTGGACATGCCAAGACAACACTTAATGATTTGTCCAGTTGCTTCATAAAGTATTTTGAACTACAGTTCTGTGAGAAGAAAAGACATTTAACTGGAGGTAAGTGTGCAGTTAGCAAATGGAGATATCCTGTGGTGCCAGAGGAGAGCAGAACAGGCGTGGGACCACGTGAAGCGAATCTTCACTTTCCAGCACGTTTTAAATAGGCACACAGTGAAGAGAAACCAAATATAAGCCAATGCAGGGAAGAGAAAATCTATTCTTCCTCATGGCTGTATTTATAAACTTCTTGGGATAATTCTGGAAAGTTTTCACTATGTTAAAACAAGGATCAACCCTCAGGGACACAGATGGGTGCCTGTACCTGGGATGTCAGGTTGTAAGTTCTAAAATTTTTTATTGTGAATTGAAAAATATTCTTGAATGCAAGGTGGACCTTCTCAAGATAATTATTGTGTAAACTATATAATGTGGAACCAAACCTAAACCAAAAATAGCTGAAATGAGCTAGGTGAACATAGAAATGAACTCAAATACTCAAATAAATTATAACCTTAGTATATAACTTCTACACATAATACACATTGAAATACATTTTAAGTAAAACAGAATCCGTATTTTAAAATGATTGAATTAACACAAATCCAAACATCAAAATAATCATCAAACTAAACCCAAACAGAACCTGTTTCTTATTTGATTTAAATATTTAATGTATATTTTATGAAAACTCCTTATTTAAATTCAACTAATTTAGAATTCACTTAGGATTTTACCTCTTTCCAATCAAAACAGATTATGCATGCAAATTAATGATATAAATACAATTGTAGGTGGAATATCTAATCCACCTGGAGGAATCAACTGTTTAAAATAACTTGCAACAGCTGTCAGCACACAAACATTTGCTAATTAGCAATGATTTTTGAAAGAGCTCAATTTTATTTGGCTTTTTAAAGTTACCCTATCTTCCCTGCAGGAAAGAAAAGCTAGTTTTTACCATAATCTAGAAACAAAAAAGTTGTATTTTGCCGCAAGTGTATGTCAAAATCAAATTACTACTAAATGGAATTTGATACACAATATGCATGAAAGGAATATGAAAAGATAGTTTTAGATGTTGAAGTTAGAGGGTTAAATTATACAATAGGAAAGTTTTTTTGTTTTTAAATCCCCGCCCGCCCCCCCTTTTAGGAACACCTCATAGGAGAGATTTGAGCCTCAAACTCTGGTTTTCAAGTCTTGGTTTGATAACACCCCAGTGAGATGCTCCTGCAAGTGCAAGGCCCAGACTCACCCCTTTAACGCAGAGCACAGTTTTCCCTCTGAGCTCTTGGTGACTGGTGGGTTGTGGCAATGAATAGTCCCTAAGTGGGTAGGACGTCCCCCAAGGGTGGGAAACTAAAACGTTAAAAGATGCAGGTTCCAGCCCTTTGCCCCTCACATGCGTGGCCCAGGGATAAGCGCTAAGTCGTAACTTGGGAGTTGGTTAGGAAGGCGGAATCTCAGGCCCCTCCCCAGACAGGCTGGTAGAGACTGTGCGTTTTGGCAAGAGTCCCAGGTGATTGACGTGAACACGTGCGTGTCAGGGACAGCGCGCCGCCGCCGTTTGTGCAGTCAGAACCAGGAGAGAGAGCTGCTCCAGGACGTTGCTAGCGCGGTGCTTTTCCCAGCTCCGTGTTTCCTTTGCCTGGGCAGGGTCGATACAATAACTGGCTTCTGAAGGTGTCACTAGTTTGGTTTCTTTCTTTCCCTGTTTTTTTCCTCGGATAGAGTTTATTGTGTCCTCTTCTTTAGAAATGTTAACTCAGAAAATAATTATATGCACATATTAAAAAGAACTGGAAAACTCTGTGGCAAACACTTACCGAGCCTTCCGTGAATCAGCAGCCTCCGCCCGGCGCGCACGACCTGCGCACGACCCACCGCGGGCAGCGGCGACCGCGCGTGTGCGTGGCCACCAGCCCGACGCGGCCAAGGTCCCGAAAGCCCTCTGAATCACGAGGGAGCTACAGGCATAAATTCAATATAATTTCAGCACGCACTGGTATAATTTATTCTTCTCTTACAAAAACAGCAGTCTGGGCGTCGATGAAAGGTGTTCCCCACGTTCCTCCGTGTCCCACGTGGCTTTTCTGCTCCTGTTCTCCCAGTTGACGTCCTGGCCCCCGTTCCTAGCGCCTGCGTGTTTGCGTGATAGCTTCCTGCTGTGTTCTTTCAAAAATCTGGCCAAATGATTTGGTGATTGTTCTTTATGATATTTTTAAAACTGAGAATAATATAACTGCTTAAAAAAAAAAAGCGGTGCTATCTGAGACTGCGGTGAGGGACGTGTGAGGCCTGGAACGCACGCCCCGGGCCACGGCACCCTCAGGGGCAGCGCCGGCGCTCGGGTCCCTGCCTGCTGTGTTCAGACGCGCGAAGGAAGGTGATCAGAGACCTTCATCAGGACGCTGAAAGTTCAAGTGCCGTGTTTCCGGAGTTAAGTGTTGACGAAACCGAAAATGTTTGTGCTGAAAAAGAAAAGACTCAAGGGCAATGGGACAGGTTTCTTCAAGCCCTCCCCGTGCGCAAGGGTCTCGCCTGGGGCTGGGTAGGTACGAGCAAGACGAAGGCGCACACCAGGGTGCCAAAAATCGTTCTCCTTTAGGCAGGACACTTGGAGTAGGTTATTTTAAACTCGTGTTTTAAAGATGCTGCCACAGACTTGGTGGTTTCAAACAACAGAAATGTGCTGTCTCATAGTTCCGGAGGCTAGAGTCTGGAATTAAGGGGCCGTAGAGCCATGCGCTCTGGACTTCTTTGGGGAGGGGGGATCCTTCCTTGCCTACTCCTGGCTTCTGGTGGTTGCTACCAACTCTTTGTGTTCCTTGGCTTGTAGATGGATCGACCCGATCTCTGCTTCTCTTGACACACGGCCTTCCCCTGGTGCCTGTCACCCTCTTCTTAACAGGGCACTAGTCGTATTGGACTAGGACCCGACCTACCCCAGTGTGACGTCATCCTAACCGGAGCACAATAGTTTCCCCTTATCTAAGGCTTAGCTTTTCAGTTACTCTTGGTCAATTGTGGTCCAAAAATATTAAACGGGAAATTCCAGAAATAAACAATTCATAAGTTTTCGATCATGTGCTGTTCTGAGTAGTTTGATGAAATCTGTGTCCTCTTGCTCTGCCCAGCCCAGGACGGGAATCCCGCCTTTGTTCAGCACAGCCACACTGTCTACACTGCCTGCCTGTTAGGCACTTAACAGCCCTCTCGGTTATCAGGTGCACTGTTGTGGTATGGCAATGTTTGTGTTCAAGTCACCCTTACTCTACTTAATAATGGCCTCAAAATGCAAGAGTAGTGATGTTGGCAATTTGGATGTGCCAAAGAGAAGCCGTAAAGTGCTCCCTTTGAGAGAAAAGGTGAAAGTTTGCAACTTAATAAGTAAAGAAAACAAATTGCATGCTGATGTTGTTAAGATCTATGGGAAGAAAGTATCTCCTAGCTGTGAAATTGTGAACAGTGTATTCTTGTAATTGTTCTATTTTATCATGAGTTATTGTTAATTTCGTATGGTGCCAAATTTATGAATTAAACTTTATTATAGGTATATATGTGTAGGAAAAAATAGTGTATATAGGGTTTGTTACTATCATCAGTTTCAGGCATCCACTGGGGGTCTTAGAGTGAATCCCCTGCAGATAATGGGGGGCAACTGTAGCTTGGCATTAACGTTATTTGCAAATAAGCTCGTATCCGCAGGCATTGGGGGTGAGGACTTCCCCCCAATATGTATGTTTGTGGGACACAATTCAACCTGCACCACAGTCAGGGGAGACTCATTGTGTCAGCTTTTACTTTTCAAAATTATTTTCAGTTTAAGAATGAATATTATCACTATTCAAAAAAATAGGCATTGAACACTTTAAAAAGCTGTAAGTAAATGTGATAATTTTTAATAATTTCATCTGTTGCCAAGACTTTTTATGAAAGAAAAATAAATGATGCATTAATTTAAACTACTTTACACAATTTTTAAAGAGGGCTGAGTCATTCAAATCAGTCCTCTGTAAAAGCCTTCTGAATTTTTAAATGTTCACTAAAGTGGTTAATCAAATTGGAGGAAAGCTATTATATCTTAAACCAGGTCAAATAAATGTAGATTACAGGTTGATTTAATACTTTATGGTAGACTGTATTTTTTTAAATTATCAACATTTATGAAATAATTGTCACCGTATTATTGGACAGCCTATGTTACCATAATAATTTTAAGATTGATAAATGCAGTATGTTTCCTTTATTGTTGCTATTAGTTATACTTTTATAATTTAATATCAATTATTTCATCAGGGATACAAGCAAAAATTATGGTATGTAATATACCACACTCACTTTTATGAAACATCAGCTATAGATAAGGATCATTTCTTATTTTGGAGAAAACTTAATTAATATTTAACATTCTAGTCTGGCTTCCAGCCCAGTATTTTTCCCCATCTGATTATTTGTTTTACAAAATAATTATTCTAGGCTCGCTGGTGTATGTACCAGCACCCTTCAGGATTGAGTATCTTATAAAACATCTCACTATCACCCCCAGATAAGTTTACAGGAAGTTAATGTGTAAATAAAAGGAAAAATTTGCCAATAATGACTCAGTTTTAGTTGTATAGTGCCTTTCATTTGAGACTTGAGGTAATTGCTCGTATCTTTGTCTGAATCCCTAATGATTTATATTTTTCATCCAAGAATGCAAAGAGGTTTACATGGTGTGGCATACAAGTCCACTTACAAAATTGATTGCAGGGAGTGTAGTAGGTACCTTGTTCCCACTTCTTTCTCTAATGATCAAGTTCATTCCTTGTCTTTTAAGAGAATGAAAATAAAAAGTTGTCATTCACTTTAAACTATCTACAAATTTTCATATAGTACACAAATCTGTTATAAAACATACACTGGTAAAGTAGAAAAATATACTATATTTCTTCATTCTTGTCATCAGCTTATCACTTTATTGTTTATAAATCTTCAAATATATGTGATAATGATGTTCTCAGTTGGTTCTTTATTATTTTAATTTGTTCACAAGTCACCTCCCTCTTGGGAACTACAAATCAAGTTACCAAGCAATCTTCATGTAAGGAAGCTCGGCACAGTAGAGAAGGGACTTCTGGATCAAATCTCAGCTTGGCCTTCGGGTTGTAAAGCCCAGTGAATGCCACTTTTCCTCTTTTCCTAACTACAAAATTAGGGGACCAGACTCCATGCTCTCCTATGAATCTTCCAGCTGTGTTTCACTTAATTAGAAATAAACCACTTTGGAAGTTGACTATTTCTCGGTCTTATGATAGGAGCTATAAATGGTTTAACAGAGCTGCTTCTGAAAGGTATAAAGACAGTGGTGAGAAAGGAATTGTGAACACTGGCATCAATACATCTTCATAAACCTCTCCATTTGGCTAGGAGAGCTTGTGAGCAGACCACAGGACTAGGCTTCTCCCAGATCTCACTTGACAACTAAGTATTCAAAACTGAAATATTCTGTTTATCAAAGGTAAATCTTAGCTACTGACCAGATAGTTTTTCAAACAATGAAGTGATCTCCTCTTCTGGGATATTTATTGTTGAAAAGAATTCTATGCACCAAAAACTGGTTGAAGGACTTTTAGAAGGCACCACATTCCAGAAAACACTGTTTCACTGTCCTGTGTGGCTGCCTGGGTTAGGGGATGATCTCTTTCAAAGATATTTTCTTTTTCTTTTCTTGCACTTTCTTATAAAGCTTACTTGTTGAAAACTGGTAGAAATTGAGAGTCCATAAGGTCATGCTTTCCACTATATCCAGAATGTGAAGAGTGCCCAACTCATCACCGTCAGCCATGTATTTAGCCGGGTTGAAAGGTAAATGTTTGTAGCATTCTGAGTTCCTTAGCTCCCTGGGGCAGCTGTGCACAGTCACTAGAGCCACAACCACCTGGCTCTTTTCCTTTTCAGCTCCATGGCCTTAGGCAGTTCATTTGACTTTCTATGTGTCATTTTCCTCTTCTGTACAGTGGGCATAATCATCACCCCAAACTCTTAGGGTCCCCATGAGTACTGAATGTGGTAACATTGGTCTTTAAATCACTGACCTTTTTTTCTTTTTCTTTCACTTTTATTTCAAATCTTAAGATTCTCCCTTTCCCAGAAATATGCTGGGGGAACTAGAAAGGGAGAGGGACCCAGGGTCCTTGTGTGGGATGTGAAGAGTATGGTCTCTTGATCTTTTCTGTGCCCTAAAGACATGCAAGTCTATTTAAGTTGAAATTGAAAGTTACTAACAATAGCAAAAACTTCCAATAAATATGTCAAGGCTACGTTATCTACTTATGAAACTCAAACCTTAGAGCTAGTACCAATGAGATAGAAAGTATTTCAGGGCCTTTGCTTTGTGTTTTTTCCAAATCCTGATTTTGAGTACACAAATCAGAGATATACTAAGAGATGAATGATCACCTTCGTGATTATCATCATCATCCTTGGTATTACATACTAAATTTTTCACTCTTTTGAAAGTTTCAGAGTGCTTTAATTGATCTTAGCTCATGTGAAAGGCAGCATTTTTATGGCAAAGAGCCTGGGCTTTGGAGATAAGCCACTTGGGTTTACGTGTGAAAAGGCCTGCAACAGAATTCAAATGAGGTGATGTTGGAAAGGCACCCAGCACGGTGTCTGGTATACAGTAGGTGCTTTAACGGACAGCACCTTCCTCTTGGAGTCCAGAGGAAGGAAGCCTGAGTCATTTCCATCTTTTCTTCCCCGTATTATGAATGGGGAAGATGAAGGTAAGAGATACGTGGAGATTGGCAGAGTCAGGTGCAGGAGTAGAACGCATCCCTTTGACTCCCAGGTGAGGCACTTTCACTTACGTGTCACCACCCCTAGTGCTAATGATCATGAAGAACAAGGTGAAAAGAAATGCATAGGTGTGAAAGAGAACATATTTGGCTATATTAACTAATCAATTGTATGCTTTTGGTGGTTGCTAATTGAAGGCGTGGTGGGGCTTTCTGGGAACAGGTCCTCCTGGTTGTGTATCTATAACTAGATGGGTGGATCAGGATGACAGTGGGTGTCAGAAGTTTCTGGAAGGACAGGGGCAGGAATTTTTGTTTCTTGGAAGGAGAGGGCAGTTTATTTCCCCCACTTCCTTTCATAATGGACAAAAATTGGTATAACTCTATAAAATATTTTATTGCAAATTATGTTATATATAATCTTCAAACATATATATTTTTCAGTGCCAAAACTTTTGGAGAAACGTATATTCATATGTAGATACCTGTAGAGGATTACAAGTATATGTCTAGTCAAGAATATTTCAGACATAAAAGAGCTTTTAAAACATACAAGTCTTGAGAGGTCAAGAAATCAGTCAGTAGAGTGTTTCTTTCTGTGCTTGGACACTTGCATGAATGGGTCCTGAAACCTCTGTAACTTAGAAGCCCATCATTTTCCTTCCATTATTACAATTTCACTTCAGACACAACAAAAAGATCTGCATTTTCTCTATTTGGGAGAATATTAGAGCCTTGTGACAATTTGAATTTTTGGCTGTCTTTTGTTTGCTTCCATCTGAAAGCACATCCAAGACTTTTTTTTTTTTTTTTTTAAATCCTACTGATCAGAATCCTGCTAATCCACAGCAATTTTATTCACTGCTGGAGATGAGATAACCAGGTTGATTAATAATTACACTGTTTTTGAATTTAAATGAAAGGTATTGAAGTGACTCCATAATGTGGAATTTGATTAGCTTTGAATACTGCTTTAAGCTAAGCTTGTCTGTTGGCTGGGACAAGTGGGTATCAGCCAAACCTTTCTCCAAGTACAGGGGCGTGATGAGCATTCAGTCCTCCATTCTCCCCTGATGCTTTATGCTTGAAGACCAGGAAAAAAAATGGAAGGGAGCAATTATGGTCATTTATTTCAAATGTGTGAAGATTTTTTTTTAAAAATCCTCTTGAGCAGTAAATTACTTCAGAGTTATTAATATTAAACAGGCAATGTTTTCAGCCAAGAATTTGTTTACGATGAAAAAAAGAAAAAGGAAATAAAAATTAAAACCTTGACTTAAAATTACCACCTGATTAATAGGTATGTGTACACACACATTGACACACGCACATGCACACCCACTGACGTTTATTACTACTTCATAACCCAATGCCACCCCATTCTAATTTTAACATCACCTTTGAGTTTCAATGTCACTGATTAAAGGGATATTTTGAAAGAAGCTTTCTTTATGTACCCACGACAAATTTTCTAAAAAGTTATAAGGGATATTACTTAAGAGATATTAATTCTGATTTTTTTAAACTCTGATAATAACTCTGATTAGCTAAATTGACCACTTACTAAATGAGCTGGGGCAAAGCACTGTAAATAGTAGTTCCAGTTGTTACAGTAGATTTGCTGCATAAAACTAAAATTGGGTGACTTCACATTTTTGTTAGGGGCTGGACTCTAGAATAATTCTTAGCAGATTCATTATATGATTTTTTTACAGTTCAAATGTAGGAAATAGTTAAATTCATTTGCCTTCCTAAGAACTGCCATTCTTCTACACCCCCAATAATATTGATGATGGATTCTTCCTTCAAAGAAGAAAACTATAGTAATCTGCATTTGCAATTCAAATATATAATTGTTTAATTACCATTCATAATAATAAACCTATATTCAAGTAAAAAGATGCTCCAGAAACAACAGAAATTTTATAATGCCAAACATATAGCCATAATTTTGATTAACACTAGCTTCTGTATTGCCAATCCTAATCTGTAAAGCAAAATTGAGGTTGTGACTCCTTTATTATATCCTTTTGGCATTGTTCAGCTACCGTGAAACAAATTTCAACACCATGTGTTTATGATGTGGTTTATATTTTGTTTTCTTTTGTAATATTTTGAAAGTAGAGGATCAAAATAATGAACATTAGATATTAGTCATATTACTAATGTGAAGTCACAAGTAAATGGGAAGATGAATGAACACTGTCCATACTGGGCATGCATTACTTTATAGACACATCACCTACCTCACTCCCTAATTGGGTTATAAACTTTAATGTTGAAGTATCTGTCTCATTATCTATCACTATGATATAATCCATAATTTAGCCTGTTTTTATAATTTCAATATAGGCCTTGAAATTTCCTAAGTTACATTCCATTTATTAAGTTCTATCTGAATAAATTCAAGTTACATTTTCCTTTGCTGCAGTGTGTTTCTTCCAGGGTTTCCAGCAGCAAGAGATCATTGTCTATATCCCTGGGCCTTAATGGTGCAGCCATATGCAATTCTGATCTGGTTGCTAGTGATGCTCATCAGTGATGCCGGCAGAGCTCTTTATAAGCCATATATATTAATATATAGCATAGCAACATGGCTGGAGCTTTCAAATTATGAGACATTAATGGAGAAAATTCTAAAACTTCTTTTGATACCTTTGTCATAGGCAAGAGCAAGTCTTATTTCAGATTTATTTGTGCATCAATGTTTGATATTGGATATGGGACAAGGAAAGGATGTCCCCTCTCACTATTTATTTTCAGCCTCATACTGGAAGTCCAGCTAATGCAATGAGACAAGAAAATGAAAAAAAAGTAAACAGATTGGGAAGAAACTAATCAAACAGTCTTTGCAAATAATATGATTGTCATGAAGAAAATCTGAAAGAACTGACAAAAATGCTTCTAGAACTAATTGGTGATTATAAGAAGGCTGCATAATATAAGGTTAATATACACAAGTCATCCACTTTCCTATATACCAGCAATGAATAATTAAAATTTGGATTAAAAACATAACGTCATTTACATTAGTTCCAAAAAAGCGAGATACTTAGATATATATATCTAACAAAATATATGCAAAACACATAGGAGGAAAACTAAAATCTCTGATGAAAGAAATCAAAGAAAATTTAAATAAGTGAAGATTTATCCATGTTCATGGATGGAAAGACTCAATTTTGTGAAGATATCAGTTCATTTCCAATTGATCTATAGATTCAACAGAATCCTAGTCAAAATCCCAGAGAGTTACTTTGTGGATAACAACAAACTGATTCTAAAGTTTACATATAGAGGCAAATACCCAGAACTGCCAGCACAACATTGAAGAACAAAGTTGACGACTGACCCTACCCAGCTTCGAGACTTACTATAAAGCTACAACTATTAATACAGTGTGATATTGGTGAAATAATAGCCAAATGGATCAATTAAACAGAACAGACGCCAAGAAATAGGCCCACACAAATATAGTCACCTTATCTTGATTAAAGGAACAAAGACGATTCAATGGGGAAAGGATAATCTTTCAAAAAATTATACTGGAACAACAGGAAATCTCCATGCAAACATAAATGAATCTAGACACAGACATTTCACAGAAATTAACTCAAAGTTTATCATAAACCTCAAGGTAAAAACAAAAGCATAAACATTTTAGAAGATGACATAGGGAAAATTCTAGGTAATCTTGAGTTTGGTATTGACTCTTTAGATACAATACCAAAGACACAATCTGTGAAATAAATAATTGATAAGTTGAACCTTATTAAAATTTAAAACTTCTGCTCTGTGAAAGACATTGCTAAGAGAATGAAATGACAAACAGGGAGAAAATATTTGCAAAACATGTACCTGCTATGGGACTGCTATCCAAAATCTACAAAGAACTCTTAAAACTCAATGATAAAAGAAACAAATGGTGCAGTTTAAAAAATGGACAAAATATCTGAACAGACATCTTGCCAAAGAAGACACAGAGAGGACAGTTAAGCATGTGAGAAAATGTTCAGCTTTGTATGTCATTAGGGCATTGCAAATTAAAACAATCAGATACTATATACAAAATCAAAAGCACTGATTACACCAAACCCTGGGGAGGATGTGGAGCAACAGGAACCGTCATTCATTGCCCGTGAAATGAAAAGTGGTATGGCCACCACGGAGGACAGTGTGGTAGTCTCTACAAAGCTTTACCATAGGAACCAGGAACTGTGCTCTTTTGTATTTGCCCAAATGAGTTGAAAACTTATGTCCACACAAAATGTGACATAAATGTTTATAGCAGCTTTATTCATAATTGCAAAAACTGGAAGCAAACAACACCTCCTTTAATAGGTGAATGGATAAATAAACTGTGGTACATTGATACAGTAGAACACTATTCACTGATAAAAAATGAGCTAATAAGACATGAAAAAACATGAATAAACCTCAAATGCATATTATTAAATGAAAGAAGCTAGTCTAAAATGGCTATATACATGTACGATTTCAAATATATGACATTCTGGAAAAGACAAAACTACAGAGACAATAAAAAGATCAGTGGTTGCCAAGGGTTGGGGCAGAGGGGTGAATGGGTAAGTGGAGCACAGGGGACTTTTACATGTTTAGGGCAGTGAAACTATTCTGTAGGATACTATAACAGTGGATCCATCATGATATACATTTCTCAAAACCCACAGAACTGTACAACACAAAGAGCAAAGACTATTGCAAACTATGGACTTTAGTTAATTAATAAGAATTCATCAATATTGGTTCATCAATTTTAACAATGTACCATGTTAATAAAATATGTTAATAATAGAGAAAATAGTGTGTTGGGGTAGGCAAGAAGGGAATATGCTGGAACTCTTGCTACCTTCTGTTTAATTTTTCTGGAAACCTGAAACTTCTCTAGAAAATAAAGTCTCTTGACTTTTTTAGAAATGTCTCTGTTGGAAAAGAAGCTGCATTATTATCTCTTGTAATTAATTAATATGTGTAAATTTATGGAGATGAAACTAATAATGCCATTTAACAGAATCCCTTATCTTTTCTTAACCAGCCAGAATTTATACATATATGCTAGAGAAATCCAGACTTGTTTCACAACCTCTTGGCCAGAGCAATTTTCTCATTTTCTACTTGTTAATGGATGGGTTATCTGCTGAAGAAAAATATGGACTTCACCTTAACAATTTATGCACACACAGGTGAGTGACTAAGCATTTTCTATCTAATAGTTCTGCCTTTAAATTGTGATGGCAATTTACCAGTCTTACTACATTGTCTTCTTGCTTTTCAGAGTAGAAATGGTGATTAAAAGATAATTTTTGGATACTGTTAGAACCATCCATATAACAGGGTTATAACTGTTTATTGAATGTTTAGGTGAAATTGCATGTGTGTGTGTGTGAACTTCTATTTTACTAGTTTTCATATCAGAATAAAAAATATGAGTGTATATGTAAAGTCCTCTATTCCTTTTGAGTATTTTGGACACAACATTAGTTATGCATTTCTAGTCTTTGGTCCTCTTTTGAAATAATGGGAAATATTATTTAAGTATTATTCATAAGCATCAGATGAGTTTACATAATGCAGTAAGATGAACAACACATGTAAACCGAGAGGCTCCTTTTCCTCACTGGGGGCAGAAAGCATTTGTGTTAAAATGAGGATGCCCTGGTCATAGGATGATGGTAGAGTGCAAGGCCTGTAGGAGTCAGCTGAACAGTATGCACTTCTGCCAGCTGCCTCATCCCGTGTGTCTCCCCCAGAAGGATGGTCCAGATTTGGACTAGGATGAAAACTACAAACAAAAAGGGCAGTAAACGTACTCCAGAAGAGAAGTTGGTGAGAAAAGGTAGCAGGAGAGAACTAGATCCTGACCCAAACTCACCACTGAAATCAGTGGCCAGGGGTGGGGGAACGAGACCCTGAAAGAGATATGGATGTACCTCAGATAATGCTAACGCCAGATCTGTGGCTTCTTAGGTATTTGTTACTAGGTCTTTGAGAATGGTGTGAGTTTACTATAGGAGAAAGCACACGCACATGTGCACACACACAGATAGCCAGGATAGTGGCAGAGGCCACAGTGACGGTTGTACAGACAGATGCCTGCTTTCCCAGTGAGCCAGCCTTCTTGACACGTGCGTGGGCTGCTTTAAGCCTGCAGAAGACCATCTCCAGCTCCTCTCTGTGTTGCTGTGTTATTTCTGCATCTTAATTCACTATATTCTGATGGGTGAGACATTGGCAATTGTGTCAGTAGTAAAGTGATATGATGTAAAACAGAGTTGGGGGTGGAGATGGAGGCGGGTGTCCTGTTTTAGGTGGGTTAATTGGGAGGGCTCCTTTCAGGTGATACCTGGTGTGCAGACACCTGAGAAGGCCATGCAAAGATCTTGGCGACGGGTATTCAAGGTGGGCAAAAATATACAAGGAAAAAACTTGGTGTTTGAGGAATATTGCGAAGGCCTGTAGTTGTGACTAGAGTCCCGTGGGCAAGAGGGAGAACAGTAGAGACAACACGGAAAGGACAGGCATAGTCAGAAATCTGGATTCCCTTCTGAGTTGACTGGAGGGGGGTCCCTACAGCAGAAGGGAGCTGGTTTCCCTCTGAAGGCGACTCTGCATCTGTGGAGATGCCACTGTGGTGGGCATAGTCGGAAGCAGGGAGCTGGTGCCTGGTGTGGAATCAGAGGCAGTTTGGCACTGAGGGGGCAGCCGCAGGGCAGGGGGAGGATGGTGAGACCCGCAGTGTGTGCTGAGGGTGGGAAGGTCAGGCTTCATGAATGAACTGAACATGGGCTGTGAGGAAAAGAGACAGATGAGAGCAGTATTATGACTGTGGCCCACGCAGTGCATGGTGTGCCAGGGCTAGGACAGAAGCAGGGTACCTGGTGGGGGGCTGTGGGCCAGGGAAGCAGGCAGGCATGCTGGTTCTGATGGGTCAAGGTGGAGAAGCCTGTTAGACATGGAATGGAGGTGTCAGGTGGCAGCTGGAGCAGTGAGGCGTTTTCTGGGGTGATGGGGTCGATGTCAGGCTGACCTCTGAAAGCCGGTGGAAGAAGTGACCAACCATCTGTCCCACTGTTGCTGGAGGTGTGCACATGGGCGGGGGGGCGGCCAGGGAAGAGAATGAATTGGTCGTAGCCCAATTTACCATTGCGTTACTAATCACTGTCATTAAATTTCAGTGAAAATATTACATCCAGTGGTATAGATAAAGTTGGTCATGTTGAGTAGGAGAAAAGTAGTCAAGACATTAAAAGAGCCTTATAAGAATTGTGTTTTATTTAAAAAGAAAGACTACTTTGGGGTTTACCGTTTCCAAAATAAAATAGAAATTTAAAGAAAAAGAAATTCTTAATATTGAAGTATAGTAGCCTAGGCAAAAGGGATAGAAACAAATTCCAAACTTCCAGAAGATTAGAAATTTTTTTTATCAAATTCCTTCATTTTATAAAGGAGGAATTCAAAGCCAGAGGCAAGAAGAAGCTTGTCCTGAAGTGAATATATTATGCAACAGCAGTATTGGCAAAACCCATTACCTGAGATTAACTTTTTATTTTTCTACATTGAACATCTCTAATTGAACGTGTCCTTTTGGGAAAAACATCAGATTGGATACTACAGGTTGCATTTTGAGGGTAGTCTGTGAAAAAGAAAAGTTCCTTGGGCTTCTATGCTCCCAATCTTTCTAACAAGCAAAAACTCAAAGCCTATAGCACATATTTGGTTTTGAGAGTGCATCTGTGTCTATGTGTGTCTTTGTGTGTGTGCATGAGGCATTGCAGACATAGAGCCACTGAAGAATAAAAGACAATAATCTAATCTACCATTCAAAGAAACAATTTAACTTCTTGATCTGTGGTTTGCATGAGTCTTTTGAAGTATGTGAGTGTGTGGGAGAAAACAAGGATTTCTTTATTAAACCTCAATTCTGACATTCATTTCTCTTTGCAAAAAGAGAGTTTGGAATCACTTAGGCTATTTAGAAAGTCAAACAGTCAGTGGTGACTTTATGAGGAGCTCCAACAGGAAAGAACTCGGGAAAATCATGAATAATTAAATTCTCTTGAACAAAGCAGTTATTTTATTAAAATGTATTCTAAATATCGAATGGGTTCAAAACAACATTTTCCAATGAAAATATACACCACCACTCCAGATTCACAAAGATATCAATTGGATCATTTGTACAATGAAAATTCCACAGAAAAATATATTCCTTAATAATAAAACAAGCTGTTTTGCAAGTTATATTATATATATCACAGTATTTTTGTGATTTATGTCATATGGTTGTCTCACATTTATAATATTGGTGGATCTTCTCACTTTTACAGTGTTGGTCAGGTTTGAGGAGTTCATATTAGTTTGTATTTGAATTTGGGTTGACATATAATCTTTGTTTAGTAATTATGAATATTGAGTCTCATAATTTTGGAAATTGTTTAGCTTGTTTGCAATCAGAAATATAGGAATTTTCTAGTTTTCTAACCTTACAAAAACTGATGATCCTTCTGGGTCTTCTCCTTAAAATTGGTGCTCATAGGCTATTTGTAAAATGTTTAATGCCATGCTAGTATACTAGTATATTAAAAGTGCCATATATATGTATATTTGTGTGTATGTATGTACATGCATATGTACACACAATGTATGTACATATATTGCATATGCATACTATCAAGAGTGCTATTATTATCATCACATCTACTTACCTGATTTTCTTTAAAAAGATGTTGATCTTTCCATTAAATAGAACAAACCAGCCTATACATTACCATCTCTTTGCTGATTCACTCATTCCACAGTGGAGCTTATAGTGAAATTTTGATGAAGTATGTTGACTCTTAAAGCAAATACTACAAAAAAATCACAAGCCTGCTTCCTTCAAGTTCATCTGTTTCTTCTTTGTTCATAACAACTCGCTACCTACATGAAACAAAATAAAATACACATGTAACAGTAACTTGAGATTAAGGCATACTCAGTAGTTACCGTATCTTCTTATGTGATGAGATCTCCAAAGAAAATAAAACATTGGTGTAGCTAATGCTTTTTAAATTAAAGCTACAAAAGTGTTTTTAAACTTTGACTCTGTTTTTGGAACTAAAAGTTTTCAAAGTTTCATATGAAAATCTGTGGAGGTTTATTTCAGCGTTAAAATGGAAGTAAAAATACTTTCCTCTTTGTAACATGGGTATATCTAGAAAAAAAAGATAGCACTTTTGTCTAACTGTAGAATATAAATGGTCCAGCTATAGACATCAACCGTATAGCTTAACTAAATGAAAACAATATTTCTAATACTTTGCATAAATGTCTTCCTCCACAGATTGTTAAAACAAAAGAAAAAGTCTCTAGGTTTCTAATATTTTAGCTGAGCCAGTAAGACTGCATGTGTCTAGAATTCCACAAGGTGGCGAGCTCACCACAAAGTCAGACAGAAGCAAAACCAAAACCCGAGAAACAAACAAAAAAAGGAAAAATCACAAAAACAAATGCTCATAACTAAGTTTCTTTTTTACTTATGGTTCTTCCTATATTTTACTTTTTTCTCCCTGTCCATTTTACAAGTGCTATTTTATTTTTTTTTCTTTTTGTATGCAATACATATATTACATCTGGGAATAAATGTAATTTATGTTTTTGGAAATTGAGATTTAATGAAAGTTAGAAATAGTCATTAATTGTTTGTCTTCAACCTACTGTAAAAAGCTTAAATGGGTTTAGTCCCAAAAAGCTAGGCTTCTAAATCCAAAGAAGTTATTCTGAGTCTCTTTGTATTGATTAATGATGTTAATGATTGTGTTGCTACATAGTAACATTTTTCAGTAAAAAAGGTCAGATTTTGAATTATAAACTAAAAGGAAGCAGTCATTTGACTCAGAGCGTGTGACCTGTTTCTAACCTCCTGTGTCAGTGAAAGGAAACGCTGACTCACCGCATTTGAACTTGTGATCCTGCCGAGGAGGGCACCTGTCACAGGAGAAACCACAGCAGTTAATTCCCAGCAAAAGTTTGTTTTTTGCTGAGAAGTTCATTATGAACATTGAACTTAATCTGAGAAAGTTTTGCATAATTTTGAAAACAGGTGAGGAAAAACTTAAATACTATTTGAAGGTAAGTTTTCATATTAGGCGATAGAATAAAATGTTTATTCAGCCACACTTTTTAGGCAAGCAAAGCTTGAAGGTGCTCCAGAGACAAGCACTTTATCAGTTTCTAACTGACTCTTATTACTAATAACCTGAATGAGAGTCACAGTCGTAATCAGTGGGATTTGTGGCATCCTTCCCACGTGCCAGGCATTGTCTCAAGTGCTCATCTCCCTTCGCTGGTTGAATCCTCACCCTGACTAAGCAGAGGACGTGAAGTTGTGTCCACATCACATAGTCGAGGGGATGAAGACTGAAATGTTACCCAGGAACCAAGATCTGAATCCAGGCCCTGCTGATTCCTAACCTTAACGCTGCACGGTCTCTACGACAATGCTGCCTATAGATGGCAATCGCTGCCTTTGTTGCCTTGTGGCAACGAGATTTTAAAAAGAAATGAAAGGGAGGGCACAAGGACAAAGTCTGCATACCTGTGTCTTTATTTAAAATTGCTGAAGCAAAACTAATTTGCGACAACATTCTAAGCATTGTCATCTCTAACTGCTATAAAAAACAACTCTGGGGCTTTCTTTTATGTAATAAAATAATAAAAAAAATTTGGAACTAATGCAGCTTTTATTACTTCAGCTGAAAGTTATAGGATAGCAATTATGGAAAGGGTTGGACCACCTCTATACATGGGCAGACAGATTTCACTATGAAATGCCAACAGGGAAAAGTCAGAGTCACTGGCCATCTTGCTTCCTTACGTTCTTGAGTTATGTGACCCCAAAAGAGGAAAGAGGGGAAGAACAACATGGATATCAGGCACTGTGCTCTACCTCTTCCATTAATCTTCAAAACCCTGTGGTAGAGTTATGTGTATCCTAAATTTTATTTGTATGTCTGGAGCACAGGTATGTTACTTATTCAAGGATATTTAGCTGGTAAATTTAGTAAGTGAAAGAGGCGAATTCCAAACCCAGGTATATTTGGTTTCATATTTTGTGCTCATCATAACTCTTTGATTGGTAGTTTAAATGCCCAACTCTAATACATTTGAGGACAAAAAGAAGAAGAAAAAGTGGGGGGGGATGTTGAGAAGATGATGTAATTGAAGAGAGCAGAGGTGACACTTGTCACAGGGATGGCCAACCATCCAGGAGCTCAAATGCTGCCTCTCTCTCTCTCTCTCTCTCTGTGTCTCTCTCTCACACACACACGCACACACACACACCAGTTTTACTTGCCTGTGTTTTCTAACACAGAGAGGAATTATGACCACATGTGCCCTAGGCTTCCCTAATTTGGGAGCTCTAGGAAAGAAAGCTGTGTGTTCCTCTCCCAAAGAGGCCGTCTTGGCGGCTCAGCCCAGGTCTCAGGCCCACACCTGGCCCTGAGTCAAGGGAGGGGTCAGTGCCTGTGGCCCATGAGTAGGGGTGGGAGCTATTTGACAGAAGGAGGCAGGAGGGAGAGAGGAGCACATACACCCAGACGCCACAAGAAGCCCTGTGCTTCCCACGGTGTTATGCCCCAACCGCCAGGAAGGTCCCCAGCTGTCCAGTGAGGCCAGCCCCAGTGCGGACGCAGTGGTCAGGAAGCCCGAGTCACATTCAGAGCCCCTCCACTGTCTGCTGAGTGACTGTGGCCAAACTTATCACTGATTTTCCAACTGGCTGGGTTAAATAGCTACTCATAGATCATCAATAGTGTAGATTTATTTCATGAAGCCTGTATATAGATTGTAATGTATTTCCATATAACTCCTATTTGTTATGTTGTCAAAAAATACATTTTGTGTGGCTAATACAGCACTATAAGTGTCCCAATCCACAATGTCATTAAGTAGCTAGTATATGAGAATTTTGGCCAGAGGTCCTGTATTTGTTATTTGAATATATCTCAAAAGTTCAGATTTCTATATTATCTTTAAATGGTTAAATTTATTATATGGTGACATTTATTGTTTTTATTGTTGTTGTTGCTTTTTTTTTCTCCATTGTGATACTTCTAAAACTAACCACAGCTATCACTGACTGAGCACTTTGCACACATTTTTCTCTTTGTCTACTCATGGGAGATTATAATTGATATCCACATGTTACAGACGAGGTTACTGGGAACTGTGGTTACTTGATTAACTAACCAGCATGGGACAGAGTTGATGTTTGAACTTCAATCTGTTCAATTATCAATTATTAGTAGGAATACTTTTGAGATTATTCTATATAGTAAATGAATTTGCATCACAGATACATTTTATTTCCTCTACTACAGCAAGAAAATCATTTGCTAAAATCATCTTAGCTCTTCTTTCTTCTTCATATTTTTGCCAATAGTAGCATTATTAAAATTTTGAGGGTGTAGTTACATAATAAACACATAAATGAACATGCGCACACATATGTACATGCGTATAAAAATCAGCAAGAAACTACCTTTAGGACTTGCATTAAAAGTAAGTACCAGCACTTACTGTACTCAGTAATTGTGTTGGTCCATTTTGTGTTGCTATAAAGGAATACCTGAGATTGGGTAATTTATAAAGAAAAGGGGTTTATTTGGCTCACGATTCTGCAGGCTATGCAGGAAGCATAGTGCCGGCATCTGCTTCTGGTGAGGGCCTTTAATCAAGGCAGAAGGCGAAAGGGAGCTGGTGTGTCACCTGGTGAGAGGAGCGCAAGCAGCGAAGGAGAGAAGGAGACCAGGGGGTGCCAGGTTCTTGGCAACAAGCCATTCGTGAGGGATCCGCCCCTAGGACCCAAACGCCTCCCACCAGTCTTCACCTTCAACATTAGGGTCAAATTTCAACATGAGATTTGATAATTACTGTATCAGTAATTAATCCTCATTTAATTCTTTTAATAACTATGTAAGATAGTTACTAATATCGTCCCTGTCTTATGACTGAGGACACAGACCTTGAGGTTAAATAACTTGGTCAAGGTCATGCAAGGAAGGAAGCAGATGATTTCACACCCAGGAGGGCCCCTCTCCAGGCAGCACTGAACCACCTGCTCCGGACACTGTGTGTCCATGGGGAGGCCAGGGCCTGCCTCGCTGTTTAGAAACTTATACTCTCTGTTCTGATATATGAATTTAAGGCCAATGTCCAGATAGTCACAATATGGGGAAAACACATGAAAATATACGTTTTCTCAATATACGCAGACTCTTTTCTGAGTTTTGCTTCTGGCCCTTGGAATTCCAGTTTGATGGAGTCCACTTTCCCAGTCACTGATGCAAAAGGAAGATGCCTTGAGCCTTAGGGTTGGCTGGTCTCTTTCTTTAAATGCAGCACAAGTGCTGGGCATATTGGTGTCCACTGCTCCTGGCAGGGTCCTGCCCACCCTGCCCATCTCACTGCACAGTGTCTTGCCTTTCGCTCCCCTTCAATCTCACCCTTTAACATTTTTTAAATTCTAATTTAACTATGAAACCTCCTAACTCAGAAATCTGTAGTGAGTACTGCTTTCTGTCCCAGCCGGTAAAATCTCCTGGATGATGCAAAGCAACAGAGATCACCAGGCCTAGAGAGTTGAGGGCAGGGGATTGCTAATGTGCTCTTTGACGTCTTCTCTATCCAGGGTCTCAGCAGTTCCTTCAGGAATGGAATTGATTATCAGTCAAGTGATAATTTAGTTCTTTGCTCAATGAAGAAGACACTCACTTGATGCTACATGATTAAGCAGCGTGTTTACCTTTAAGTCAAAAAGTAGAAAGTCACTCTTGTGTCAGGAGAGGGTCAAGCACTCTAGTCTCCCTTTCCTAGTCAGTAAATTAGATGTCATAAGACATTCTCAGGGTTGTTATGAGTAAATACAAATATGAATTTAAAGCATATCAGTTTAGGCTCTCAACTGTTGATTCATAATTCCAAAATCCAAAAAGTTCTGAAAACTAAACATTTACTTATGAATCATGTGCTGGTAAAAACATGACCCAACCTGAACCTATTCAGCAGCAAAATCTAAACCTGAATTGATATGAAGGTATTTATAATCCTTATTTATTTCCCTGATTGTGAATATTTCTATGATTTCCCCCAGAATTAAAATGTTTGATTAGGGGATACTTCCCCAAACCTACTGGGGATATAAACACTATGTTAACTTAAAAAAAATATGGATCCAGAACATATTTGTCTTCAAAAGGTTAGGATAAGGGGTTGTGGGCTTGTGTAATCTAACTTGTTTAGGTCTGAAAACATGGCAGGAATTATATTTCTCACCAGCTTAAAGATTCATCTTCCCTTGTAGGACCACAGGGCAAAAGGTTTGCTGAAAATGACCAATAGATTTTCTTCAGTGTCTGGGCAGGAAGATCCTATTCACTTCTGAGATCCATCCCTTCTTCCCTTCATCTTCTCCATCTCTCTCTCTGTCTCTGTCATCTCTCTCTCTCTCTTTGAAGTTGTTTATGCCTTATAAATAAAAATTATTTTATTGTATCCTAAATAATGAAGAACTGTGTTAAGCTGCTAACCAGGCACAGATTTGGGGGACAGAATTCACTTTTCGGGTGAGTGTGATATCACTGGTAAATGGAGGTGTGGCTCTCATAGAGCAAAGAAGGTTGCACAGCACAGCTCACGTGTCTGCTCTGTGACCCCGCTGCCATTTTAGAGGGACATGTTCACAGTTTCATGTGTGTGTGACTTGCCTCCTTCTTTCCCAAACCTGCCCACATGTCTGTAGCAAACCACCACACACTTGACCAAGCCCATCTGCCCAGCCAGCGCAGTCAATGTCCAGCAGATGTGGTCTGCGGTTCCTCTCCCAATCACTCTTGCTGGTCTCTCCCCACCCCGGGGACACCCTAGCCCTGTATAGGCAGCTCCCAGCTACCATGTCCACTGGGCCTTCCTCTGGGTCTGGAGTGACCCCTCTCTCTGACAGACCTGCCAAGTGAGAGGGCCTGTGCTCCTTGGAGCCCAGGGGGGCCATAGTCCACGCCCCAGCCCAAACCTGCTCACTCCAACCTGGCCTTGTCCCCTCCTGACTCAGTGGCCATTTGCTGCCTATTCTTGGACATGACACATAAAGCCCTCTCTTATCAGTGCCTTCCACATGCGCTCTCCACAGCTGTCTCTGAGGTTTCCTTTGTAATGTGCAGGGCATATCAGATAGATGTAGCACAGTTGAGATAAAATGCTTTTTTTTGTCCTGTTGATTTTTGCGGAATGGCAAAAATCAATCGATATACATGAATAGCTGTTAGCAAAATCACAGCTGTGTAGGCCCATAAAGTCAAATCTTCCACGATTGCTGACACTTAGAGAGATTATGTCCTCAGTATGGGGTGACAGTCTTTTGCAATTCATGAGCATTCAGTGATCAATATGGTGAGCTGCTCAAAGCAACACACTTATTAGCTAAAGGCACAAAACTTAATTCAGGACCCACCTCTCCCTGGCTGAGTGATTTGGGAAAATTGCACCACTTCTCTGTGCTTCCCTTGGCTCCTCTGCAGACCAGGACCAGCCTCCTAGTGCTGTGGTGAGGATGGCAGGGCTGGCTGGTATTGTCACTGTTGTTATGCAAGGCTGCTTCCCACTGGAGTCATAGGAGAATGACACCTATGAATAGGAAATAGTAATCGTTATGCAAAAGATTAGAAGCTGGAGTTAGAGCTTTCACATGCATAGAAGTCTTGGAATCTAATAAAGTCCTTTTTCCTAGTTGACGTCTCTGCCTCTGTGTGGCTCTGCCCAGGGACATGCCCGTGCTCTTCTGTTGGGTACAAGCTAGAGCCTGGATTTGGATTCACCATGTAACTGGGATGGATTATGATTATGTATTTAAGTTACAAACCTAATGGTATCTTCTGATAAAAATCAACGCAGCACTTTTGAAGTGAGGGCAACTGAGAACAGAGAAGGAAGGGAAAGTGAGGAGGGCAATGCCTCGGTGGGTCTGTCATGCAGAGCAGCCAGAGCCCATCTGCTCATCACCTGGGCCCGGCTTCTCTGCCAGGCCCCTCACAGCCACGAACACCAAGGGTCGTGCTGTTAAGAGATTTTTCAAAAGGCAGAAATTGAACACTTCTGTCAAACTTCCTTTTTCGCATCTCCTCTGATACAAAAGAAAAAAATCAATTCTTTTGGCTTAAAATGCTTTGTCCTTCTGTACCAGCTAGAGTAGAAAAAAAGGGAGATTTTCTCTAAGTGTAAAAACCTGCTCTTATTTAATCACAAGAGATGATGATGTCAGTAAGGTTCAGAATGATTTGTTACCAATCACCTCTGCAGGTGAAGTCCGTTAGTTTCAAACCAGGCATGTGTTGTGTGTGGGTTTTGAAACAAATGACATGTTGTGGATATTTTTTTAGAATTCTATGATAAAACATGTTTACGTGCATGTGCCCAAACTAAAATCACATTCTATGCCATGATAAGAATTAGCGCTTTGAACAGCTAATGCTGTCTGTTGTCATAAATCCACAGCTGAATCCGAAAGCACGTGGGGAGTGTAATCAAACGCATAACAACCAACACTAGTCCGGCACTGTGTTTAGGAGGTGGACTACACTGAGAACTTGACATATGTCATCTCCCTTTATCCACAGCCCAGTCTAGCAGCCTTGCTACCGATGACAACCTAACACAAGGAAAGGTTAAGCGAATTACCCCGTCACACGCTTGGAGCACTGAGGTTTTGTCTGGGCCGTCTTAGACACATCACTTTTTTGCCTTTCAAACCCTGATTTGTAAATAACAGAGTGAGAGATGTTGTCGACATATTTGAACATGAGCCCCAAAAGGACTGTAGTACCTAGAGTACTCACGTGGAGGAGAGGCCGGGGCCCCTGAAGGTATGGGGTGCGTTGATCCATCTCTGTGTCCCAGTCTAGGGTGTCCAAGATGCTGAATGATCCCAGGACACAACAGTGGAATACGGTTAGGAATGGGAAATTCAGACACGGGGGAAGAGGAAAGAGTTACAGGAACTAGTAATGATGTGAAGACAGTACAGCTAAATGATGACTATTGCTAGCAATCACTGCCTCTAGGAGAATTATTTCGGGGGCAGAGGACTGGTGAAGCTAATGCAGGGGGTGTGCAGCGAAGGGCTCTGGGTCAGGCTGACTGCTGAGGGCCTGGGGTCTCCTTCATGGCAGGCAGGCGCTGCCTAGACCCTGAAGAAGGAGAAGGCAAGGGGAACACAGCTGCGCCAGCCACTCTCCACCCACCTTTGCCTGGGGCTGCCAGCCTCCCTGCTTTCACTTCCCCAAGTGCCACAGCTTCCTGTCACCCCTCCCTGCTTAATTCCTTCTCTCCTTTGCAGATCCAGAGCTCTCAGAATTCAGGCTGAGCACTCTGGCTCCTCTGTTTTTTGCTTGCTTGTGATTCTACCACGCCATGGCTTCACACTGACCTCGTCGTCTGTGAGCACGCATAGATTTTGTAATTTACACGACTTATTCTTAGGCTAGATCTTCCCCAGCCAGCATTAGTATGCTTTGATTTTGAAGCCTAAGTGTGGGCATTGGTATATAGTCTGCTCCATTTCATTTTATTAGTTTTTTTGGTTCCAACATTGGCATCTTTTTATTATTGAACTCTTTGGGCCATGAAGCTTCATCACAGAATTTTGGAGAAAGAAAAAGGTTCCTGCCATCTTCCACCGTCAGTTTAGGGCCATACAGAGCAAAGGTACATTAAAATATACCAAATAATCTCTGTATTTATATACATAAAATACATTTGGATAGGATTCTTGGCCCCATCAGTTTCCCCAGCTGGACCCAACACAAAAGTTATGCCAAGTGTCACAAGAAATCGTAGCCCTGTAAATCAAATCTAAGAGGCCGTAAGCTTGTGATTATGTCTCCTCTATTGTGTGATTCCATTGTTCCTATGACTGCAATCTAAATGGGGCTCCAAAACCACGTCAGAACCAAGCCCACACTTTTCAGAGTCATGGGAAAGTCATCAGTTATGCTTCCCACCTCCCTACTCCACAAAAGGAAGAAATTCTCATTATTCAAGTCAGTTGTGTACTACTAGAATTACTTAGACTCAGATAGAGTAGGATGATATTCCCAAACTTTCCTCACTTATTGATTTATAAGTATTTTTCCCATGACTTTAGTCTCTATGTTGCTAGCTAGGGCATTTCCTTGTTACACAAAAGAAATACAGTGGGAATTGTGTCAGTGTACATCCACAGGTCTTTTCATCAACACAGTCTGGCATGCACGACTCACTTCTGATTTCAAACCTTCTAGTATGGATGGAGGCTAGTGGGTTTTGTTCAACTTAATCTGTTTGCTACACCCTGAGGTATTCAGTTTAACTTTTTTATGCTAATTCATATCAGCAAACAAATAAAAATAAATTATTTCTAAATTTTGTTCCTCTGAGTGTGACATCTTTTCTCAACTATTTTTTTTTTTGTGTGTGTGTCTACAGCAAACTCATTTTCAGCCTAGGAAAGGTCTATATTTGTCTTTCCGGGAACAGAAGATTTGCGTTCATTGGTCCATGTGTTTTCTGACTACCACTGTGTTGTTTAGATTTAAGTAAACAGTGTGTTTTTTTGGATTGAGCTGATCATGAGCCAGAGTCACCCCAGATTTTCAGGAAGTTTAAAGTTGGACAACTTGGGTGCCCTTGATCCTGAAAGGACGGTGCTGCTCTCTCACTAGTACCAGCTTCTCTGTTGGCATCTTTGAAGATGTTTAACTCCTCTTTTAAAACAATGAAGTCATTATGGTGTGTTTGCTTTCAGGAGTGACAATGGGGCAGTTGGAGGGAGAGTAACAGGGAGATGAACTAGGGTTAAGCCCGGCTCCGCCATCCCCTGCTCTTGTGACCCTGGACAAGTTGGGAAATCTCTCTCTGTACCTTACCCTTTACACACTTACAGATAGAGGTAGTATTAATGGTCTTGAATTGCTAGTGGTGGCACCAGAGATAGTTAGGATAAATATAAGAAGATTTTTAAATGAGAATAATAAAAATGGTGGTATATTTTCTATTGTGAGTTTTTAATAGCTTTGATTCTCTCTCCCAACAAATCTGGTTCCGTCACCAAGTCTTCTATGTCTCAGTAAGTGGCATCTCCATGCACACTAAAATCCGAAATGTATTCTTAACCCTTCTCCTCTCCCGCCAGGACGTGGGCAAGTCCTGCTGGGTATGCCTCCTAAACATACAACCAATCTGGCTGTGCCACACCACCTCCCTGCTACAGCATTGGGCTTAGCTACCATCTTCTCTTACCTAAAATTCTTCCAGCCTAACCGTTGGGCGTCCTAACACTGACTGGCCCCCACTCAAAGTCACACCCACTCAGTGGTCAGGGTGCTCTTTCTACAGCAAAAGTCTGATCCTCTCACTGGCCCCCTCCTACCCCCATTAAAACCTTCCAGTGTCTTTCTTGGACAACAGAGCAGACCTCATTCTCTTGACCTGGGCCCATGGAGCCTCCTATCTGGCCTCTGCGTGGTCACGGGGACCCGCCACAGCCGCCTTTTACACAGCCGGTTCAGAGCCACGTGCTGGATGGCTCCTCCCCAGACCTTTGCTTAGAAACCTTCTTATTTCTCAGGTCTCCACTCAGACGTCCAATGTTTACAGAGGCCTTTCCAGAATGAAATATACTGAGGTGTCCCAACACGTATACCAAGCAGAGAAAGGGAGGTGTCTAGAAGACCAGCCATCAAGGCAGCTGCAGAGGCAACCAGTGCCAAGGAGGCTACTGCACAGGGACACAATCTTCACTCATCTTTCTGCCCCTGATTCAAAGAGTGGCTATTATCTGTTGTGTTCCAGGCACAATGCTCCTTTCTGAGAATGCAAAAATAAAGGATGGTTCCTGCTCTAAAGTTGCTCAAAGTCAAATTGTTCAAAGTCTAAGTCATCAGCATGTAGGCATTAAATTGCAATGTGAGAAATGTCCCCAACACATGACTAAATCCCCAGGTGTGGGAGAAGCGATAAGCAGAGGCCGGGAGCCAGGCAGGGAGAGGGGAATGTGCGTGCCTCTGCAAAGGGCGGGGTCGTGGTGAACAGACAGGCAACATGTAACATTTTAGATAACGTTTATCTAAGAAGATGCTAAATGTTGAAAAGGAAAACAATTCATTATTTACTGCTGCCTCACTTAGGAGAGTCACTGGGGTTGGGCCTGATGCGCTCATCCTCTTGGAGTCTCTTTTCCTTGTGTTGTGCCTGCATCTGGGGCACTCTCTCCTTTGTTGGTGGACGCCTGTGCCTGCGTTAACTTGGGACGTTTCTCCTGGCTGAGGGCTACAGATGCATCTCATTTGTTATGTCACACTCTGAGGTCTAGACCAGGACTCCGGAAATTCAGCCACTGGTGACTTCACCTCTTGGTATTCATAGCAAGACCCAGTGCCTGTAACCTAAACAGAACTACTAGTTCTGAAATAAATTATTTCTCTAGTATATTATTTTTAAAGATATTATTTAGCACCAGCAATTCAAAAGGGGCATTGATTATGAGTTGGATAAACTTCATCAGTGTTTTCACTGTTGAGGGTTTATCCTTTACCTCATGAGCCCACTGGTGATGAATATTGACGCATTGCTCTTATTTCTCTCAAAAATCGCCTCAGAAGACATCACTCGTATTTGTCTTCTTTGCGGCCATGTGAGGCCACTGGTCTCCAGGTGACTTGCTCCATGTGTGCTCTCCTCTCCCCATTGATCTTTAAATGCAGCCAATATGTTAAAAATTAAAATATTATATACTATTGCATATAATATATAACTATATGTGATAATATGTCTGTTAACATACATATGTCGTGTGTTTTATGTCTGAGAAGCAATGTGTCACTCGTGGAATTCTTGCATTTGAATAAATCATGTCCAGTGGATGCTAGCATTTAAGAAAAGACTTACTTATTGTATATGTAAAGAACTGAACATATGAGTGATTGAAGGAGGAATAACAGAATAGTTTGTTAGGTAGAAGGAGTGTATGTGGACTAATAGGTAAATTTAAAATTTATGGCAGGGATCACATGAGTAGCAGTACTGTAAAATAAAAATTCATAGAAAGGAAATGGGCCTAAAGCTGTATTTGCTTTTGAACTTAAACTGCCTAAAAGTAAAGTGGTGAGCAAAGTTATGTCAGATAAGCAAACGGTAGCTTCATCCCAAAGTGTGTACTTTTCATATCAATACTATATTTCAGATACTTATGGTACATGAATTTAAAAATTGACCATATTTTATGCCATAGAGTAAAGTTTAATAAATTCTCAAATTCCAAAATTGTACAGGGCATATTCTCTGTCCACAATGTAATAAAATTAGGAACAAAATAAAGAAGTAAAGACAAACAAACAAAAATTCACTAGAATCAGCCATAAAAAACAATGGTGCACTACCACCTCTTGTATTAACCTGGATGGAGCTGGAGCCCATTCTTCTAAGTGAAGTATCACAAGAGTGAAAAAACAAACACCACATGCACTTACCATTAAATTGGAACTAATCCATCAACACTTATGTGCACATATGGAAATAACATTTATCAGAAATCAAACAGGTGAGGGGAGGAGGGGATGAGTAAATTTACACCTGACAGATACAATGCACACTATCTGGGGGATGGGCACACTTATAGCCTTGCCAACAGCAAATATGGAACCAAACCATGTGTACCTCCATAGTATTCAGAAATAATAAAATAAATAAATAAATAAATTCACTAGAAAACTAAATATTGATAATTGGTAATAGAAACAAAGGGTATAACCACATATGTAGTGACAGTAAATAAATAAAAATCCTTTGTGCAGATCTGAAATTTGCTCTAAAAGAAATGAAAATTCAAATTATGTGAATAACATAGGAACCAAGACTGTTTTCATCATGAATGAGGCAAGCCCGGGAAGTTCCTAAACATGTACTTTCAAACTTTCAAAGAATAGAAAATTGTTTAAACTATATCAGAAATTAAATAATGAAGAAAATCACTGGTTCCTTTTCCAGAAAGCAGCATATATACAAGTAAAAATCCAAAGTTCCAATAAACGTATAGAAAGATGACTATTTCCACAAGTGATCAAGGAAATGCAAACTGGAAAAATAATTAGATACCATTTCACAATGAAAACATTTGCCATAATAACAAAAATCAGACCATATGAAAAATAGGCACCCTCATACACTCCTGATGACAGTTTAAAGTAGTGCAACTAATTCGAAAGGAGAACAAAACTCCTTTTGTTCTCACTCTGAAAGGTCATCTTGAGGACCTTCTGGTCCTTGAAGCGTCCCCTGTCCTTTGCAGTCACTGCTAGTCCCCTCCACCTTCCGAATGCCAGCATGCTCTGTGCATCTCTCTCCTGTGGAATTCATCATGGGTTATATATTGTTTGTTTACATCACTATTTTCCCCAAAAAATACACATGATAAGATTTGGGACCTTAACTTAATCAACTTTGTGCCCCTAATTTCTGCCACCATCATCCACACAAAACAGGTGTGTGAAAAAATGGATGAATAAATGAACGTTCCTCTGTGTGCGTGCGCGTGTGTATGTGTATGTGCATGCACGTGTGTGTGTGCATGTAGATTTCTAGTTTTACCACAGTGATCCCATATATGATTTTTTTTAAATGTATTGTTTGAGGCTTCTAATTTGCACATCATCAGATGCATTTATTTTACCAGTTTGAAAAATCACTGGCCATGATCCCTGTGAATGTTCCCTCTTCTTGTTTTTTTTCCCTTCTCTTCCTTGGGATTCCTTTCAGACGCATGCCGTTGTTTCTCATTCTCCCCTTCTCAAACTCCTCTTTCATAGTTTCCATTTCTGGATCACTCATTCCGGACAATTTCTGCAGTTCTCTCTTGGACTGTGCTCATTCCTTTTTGAGCAGTGATTAAAGTGAGGTTTAACCTGTGCATTGCATTTTAATTTCAGTGACATTTTTTTTTAACTTCTAAGAGTTCTACTTTGTTCCATTTCAATTCTATTTTTTCCCAAATATTGTTTCTTGTTCTTTTCTCATATTTCCAGTTCTTTTTATATCTGTAGTTGTTTTTAATATACTTATTATGCAGTCTATAACCAATAATCGTATTATGTGATCTTCTTGAGATTCTACTATTGCTGCTTATTGTATCTGCTGATGGTCGCTCAGGGAGATTATTTCTCCGTGTTTGTATTCCTTGGTAGCTTGGCTGAGTGAATCCTCTGTGGCCTAAATCAAGGGTTAGCTCTCTAGGTATGATTTCTTTGGCTTTGGTCAATGCTCCAGGAGTGTTACCAACCTAGGACCATTTTTATATTAATTTCTTAGTTTAAAATGTCCTAATGACCTGTCATGTGTATTCTAAGTTGAAACCCCTAAAGCCAAGAGAGGGCTGGTCATAACTTCCTGGGGGTAGACATTTATTTTCTCACCCAATATCTACCCCAGATAAGTTTCCTTGTTGCCTGTCTGTGTTTCTGTGAGAAGATGTTTTATGATGTACCCTCCAACTGAGGTAGTGACCTTTTGACTGTCTGGCTTTACGTAGTTTCAAGGGGGAATAATGTGCTCCCTTTTACCATTGGCCCTAGCAAACAGAGACCCGTGATTAATAGAATAATCCTGTAAACACTGATAATCAGGAGGTAATCTTTCCTGGGTGATCCAGAGGCTGTCCCTTACTTCCTAAGAGGTCAACTTCCCTTGTAAAAGGCAGGTTTTCAATTGAGCTGGTCCACATGGTCCCAGAAGTGGACTAAGCAGGGTGTTCTTTCCTAATAACATATTTGAAGAAGTGAAGTGACCCTTTGTTTCTCTTCATTATAATCCAGAGTAAATAGTGATTTTAGGTTATTTTACTATATATAAGCTATCTATAAATGTAGGATAGATCATTTGGATGTGTGTGTGTGTGTGTGTGTGTGTGTATGTGTTTATGAGATTAGAAGCATTCTTGCAACAGCCCAGGAAATAGATCTTAACTAAATTTCATTTCATCTAGATATTTTGACACATTCTAAACATTCTCAACTTGTTTTAGAAATATTATTAGAAATAGTTAATCCAGTGCTTCATCTTGTAGATAGATTAATCTAACATGCACCAGCATTTTAGTGTTTTCAAAATCCAAAACACTCACATTTTAAATATTGATTTGCATTCTTGGACTTAATAATTAAAAATCATTGCTATTCTTTATATTACTATTCTATAAAATATATAATGTAACATAATTTATGTATATATTACTATGTTTTGTCTTTACACTTCTGTTGCCCCTTGACAATTTGTTTGATGTATCTGGACAGGTACTGTGCCTCATTCATCTTTGAATCGCCAATAACCCCAGTTCTTGGCATGCATAGACACCCAGTGTTTTTGTTTTCTTGACTGAAGTCTTACTATCTTAAATCAGCAGCTAGTAATAGTGCAGCCATGGAACACGATCTCTCATAAACATACAATTTGTTCAAGTCTGTCTTTACAAACTTCTCTGATTCGCTCAAACAACATAGACTACTGTAACAGATACATCTACTCCAGCATTTTCCATAGTCTGAATTTTGCTTAAAATCATCCCTGTTGGTAACTTGAGGGTGGAAATCTTGCTTTATTTGGGCCTGTGACCCGGGAGGGAAGCATAATTGGTATTAAATTAAACATTTATAGAATGAATAAACTGATGAATGAACAAGACTTATTTGCTGTGATGATAAAAATATTCATCCAATGAAAGAAATGAATATTCTGACCAAAGAGGAAAGTATGAAACATTTCTATGCATATATACCTGTTGTCCAAACATAAACACTGTATTTTTGGCATCCTGCAATGAGAAAATTAACTGATGGTTGATCGTTGGTGCCTTTAAACTGCTGCTTTAACTACAAGAATATGTTTATCAGGATCACATCCTTATGTATAGTATTTGCTGAAATGCAAAATAACTTAGTAACATGTCGTTACACCCTACAGCAATTTCCTCATCTAAATCATGATATAGATGTAGAACTGTTGTTTAAGTGTAATATCATCAACATTTTAAATGTCCTACATTAACTGATGTTTTTAAATGGATCTTCTTTTTTCTTTGGCTAAAATGTGTGATTGATTCCATTTAGTTGCAATTTCAATTTCAGATGGAAGAGATTTTCTATCTGAAAATGGAATTTTGTGGGAATTGAGAGGGACATTTAGAGTAGTTGCTGTGCTAGCAAATCAGCTGATCAAGGTTCGCAGCCAGAATAATCAAAATGCTTGGTGCCGTATTATACTATATATTCTCTCTATGCTCTACCTCCTCTAGATTTCGTCCTTCTCTGCTGTGACTGCATATACAGTCCCTGCTTTTTAGCAGTGCTTGTCACAGAACATCATTCTGGGAGATGAGATTAAAAAAGGAAAGGAAAGAAAGAGGCCCACCTCATTCTTAAATAAAACTTCCTAATGTCACCTGTTAATGTCCAAGAGGAAAAGGGAAATATGGAAAGGACACTCTTGATTTCATTTGATAATGAAGACATGAAGACTATGGTTTTTAACTTTATTAGTTCATTTGTGTAATTTTATCCTCCTCTTTAAGTTGTAGATTCCCTAACAAATCAGAAGTAAATATCTACTGATTTATAAATCTCCCTAATTTTAGAAGCTTTGTTTTCATAAAAGTTGAGATTTATTGTTAATTCCTTGAAGTGTTTGATACTGTAAATATAAATATTGAAGTTATCCAAAGCAGAAAATTGGGTTGAAAGGCATTATCAGAGGGACTGTTAAAGAAACATGTGTAAAGAATCCACAGTACCACAAATCCACATAAATTTATTTCTAAGGAAATACATACTTTTGTATGCTTGAAAATTGAAGATGAATTTGACAGTGAAGATGCATCTGAGTTTATCATATTTATATGTATAATTTTACTTAGTTAAAATTTTTAATAGGTGGAATTGGTATAGAGAACTATAGAGTTATTTTCTAAAAAACAATATTGCAATAATTTAATAGTAGTAGTTATAGTAAAAGGGTAACCCAATTTATACAAGATTATAATATTGTTTCATTTTCTAAGTATGTGAGAAAAAACTGTAACAGAATATTAATTATCCCTTTGAGTTAACCAACATATTAAGCCCTGAACAGTCATGCCTACTGGTCTTGAAGATTCCAGAATCCATCTTTTGTAAAATGGATGTTAAATATTTTGTATTGATTCAGTACTTTTCTACATAACTGATTGCTTTATAATGTTCTTGCTTGGATTTCTCATATTAACATCTCAAAATTAGAATATTACAACTAGAACTGAAGCACATCATTCTGACCTTTACTTATAATAAGTTTTTAGAATTTTTGGATTTCGTTTAATTTTTAAATATAAATGTATAATGACATTTAGTCGATATGCTTGGGCCTTTTCTGGAAATTTTCCTTGATGGAAATGATTTTGACCTAAAAGCACAATACATGACTAGGGGCCACTTATTTGGCGTATTACCCATTACTTGAACTTTATTATTTCATAAATAGTGTTTTATTGTTATTAATAAGTATTTTAAATTAAGCATGCAGGTAGAAATAGTGGAGTAATTCAAAGAAGGTTAGAACTAAACTGAGAATAAGTGGAGTTTATTTTGGGTGCTATGACTTCCTTTCAGTGATTTTTCTTTTAGATTATCTTGGCTTTGTTTCTAAAAATTCAGTATTGTAATGTTATATGTAAATTGTATTTTTAAATGACATAATGTTATTGAAAATATATAGCATATAAGTAATCACAACAACAGGTCCAAAAGACATACTTGACTAGAAATTATTTAAAAATAGGAGCAAAAACAGGTCCAACAGAATAACAGGTCTGGGAGTAGAACCCACATTTTCATCCATTCATCCATTTTTTCTTGACTTATTAGGATTAATTATAATTAAGTAGGCATTTTTACTCAGCTTTTATATGAGAATTGATATTTAGCAAAGAAGAAAATGGGGTTATTTAGTTTTATTTACCTAATGACTCTATTTTGAAATAACTACTTCTAATATCCCATAACTGACGTCATTTAGTTACATACTTTGCCTTGAATAGTAAGATTACTTTACTAGGTATAGCCTACATTTTAATAAAGTTTTGTGGTTGAAAAGATTTTCCTGAATTTTACTTTATAAAATATTTTAAAAATTATTGATATATTTTTATTTTACTTGTTTTAAGTTCTTGATCAAAATCTCAATTTGTTAAAATGGAGGTGCTGATGTTTCATATTAACATCACAGCGAGGTTTTAGTATACTTCCAGCATACTGTAATGAGACCAAGCCCTTGAGCTTTGTGCATGGGACGTGTGTCTGTGTGCATGAGTGTGGACATGCAATTTTTTTGAAGATTAAATTTGCTATTTGTCTAATTATCTTATCAGGAAGGGCCTTCAAGCTAATTAAGTGGACTCTTTATATACCCATTTACCACTATTTTATTATTTCTTCATTCCTTCCCTTCTCTCCATTTTGTCATATTTCCTTCCTACCACTCCTAAAAGGATTTAAAGCTAGTCAATCATCTCTGATCACTTATTTGCATATTTGTTTCTTATACTAAATTTTCTTCACTAGATAACATTTCTCAGTAAATTCTTCATTATAGTATCAGGGGGTTTGTTTGTTTTGATTCTGGCAAAAGAATGACTGACTTTTATGCCATTGATTTGTCACTTACTTTTGCCAACCTTCGGCCAAATGAAAAGAGTAGAGCTTGTGTTCACCAGGTATTTATCAACCAACTACATATGGCACTTCCTAGATATATTGCAAACCTATCAGGTAAAAATGGAACCAACTTTGAAATACATATGCAAACTTTCAGATGTATATGAAACCTTCTGTATGTCCAGTACTAACTTAGATTTTATGAGAATCAACCAGGGATTTTAAGGCATGATCACTATTCACAAAGAATCAAGTTGATGATATTTACTTTTTTAATTTAAATAAGACCTATTAAATATTTAAATATGTGAGTTAGTGAAATGGGGAAAAGAGAGTGTATTAGTCATGATTCTCCAGAGAAACAGAACCGATAGGAGTACAGATAGAGATAAAGACATAGATTTTTTATTATAAGTAATTGGCTCATTTGATTATGGAGGCTGAGAAGTCCCATGATCCCCGGTTGGCAAGCTGGAGGCCAGGAGAGCCCGTGGGTCAGCTGCAGTCCCAGTCTGAAGGTCTGAGAACTGGGAGATCCAACAGTGCAAGTTGCAGTGTGAAAGCTGGCAGGCTGCAGACCCAGGAAGAGACAATGCTTCAGTCCTTGTCTGGCGTCTAGAAACTCTGATGTCCCAGCTCAGTGGTCAGGCAGGAGGAGCTCCCTCTTCCTCAGTCTTTTGTTCTGTCCAGGTCCTCAATGTGTTGGACGAGACCCACCCACGTTAGGGAGGACCATCTGCTTTACTCAGTCTGCTTTGCTCCTCAAGTGTGAAACACCCTCAGACACTCCCAGAGTAATGTTTGACCAGATGTCTGTGCACCCCATGGCCCAGTCAAGTTGACACATGAGAATAACTACTGTAGAGAGTATGGCTAAAATAGTCAGAGAAATTTCAGTATTTGTAGCTTGGTCTGGCCTTGGTGAGTAGTCTGGGTAGGCAGGATGTGAATCCTGGTGAGGGAGGGGCAAAAGAGACAAGGGTAGATCAATATTCGGGGATATGGTGATCAGCTGCAGTGGAGAGGAGGATGCAGAGCAGAAAGTACTGCAAAATCAGAGCAGTTTGATGGGTTGAAGTCCTGTTCTGGGAGTCTTGGAAAACATCTAGGGGAATTTACTTATGGGAAATGTTTATGAGTAGAGAATTGGCATAATGGTAGTAAAATTTGGGGAAGATTAATCTGATAGAGAGCTTGTGCATGCATTCATTCTCTTCAGTCCAGAATGACAGTGACATATGCTTCATAGGGTGTGGGTTTCCAAGGCTGGCCTTGCCTCTCTGGAGGGGACACATGTTCAGGAAATCTTCACAGAGTCTGATATAGTGCTACTGTGGAGGATATATAGAGTTTAGGGGAGCTCATAGGAAAAACATCTGACCTAAAAGACTCCCCAGAGAAAGTAGCCTGGGAAGAACAGTGGGCTTATCCAGAATGTTCTGTGGGGCTTGGGTGTGTGAGGACTATTTTCCCAGTGAAAAGAACAGAGTAAGTTTGGGCACAGAGGTGGACGGGAATGGGGTCTATCTGAGGGACCAGAGGAAGTTCTGTGCGTCCGTACAGAGCTGGGAGGGTGTGAGGGACGTGGCTCCGGCAAGACCAGGGGCTGAGAGGCATGTGGGGTCAGATGGGGGCCCTGCAAGCCATACTGGGGAGCTCGTGTGTTTGACTGCTTTTGATGTGGGAAGTGAGGTCACTAAAATTTTCATTCTAGAGCAATAACTTTGACTGCAGTGCAGAAAATAGATTGGAGGAGCACAGGCCTAGAGACAGGGAGACAGAGACTCCCGCAGTATTTGGGTGGATTTGAATAGACGGAGATGAAGGTGGGAAGAGACTAAGGACGCTCAGTGCCTGGGTGTGAGGTGAGAGAAGCTGCGTCCTCGATGCCGGTGGTCGTGGGGACGCCACAGGGAGGAAGGCGGGCCTCAGGTTCCCGTGAGCGAAGAACCAGCCCCATCAGGTAAATTTCCACATAGTATAGGAGAAGAAAGAAATGTGAAGATTGTGAACGTTCTAATCAGTGAAATTGAAAGAAATGAGAGAGAAATAGGGTAGATAATAGAAATAATTCATTTGGCAGGAAATCAAAATTCTCTTTTAGCCCTACCAAGTTGAAAGAGGTTGCTTGGTATATTTGTGGGTTACAATCAGCGTGGAATTTTTCACGTAGCACTCCATAGACGTTTGATGAAAGTTCACGGGTGGGTCCCAGATGACCCAGGGAAAGAATACATTCATCAGCAGTAGCTGACCATAAATGAGTGTGTGTCTGAATGCATGAACTGTAATACTTACATATGACAAGTTTCCATGCGGGTGCCCACTGTAGTCAGTATTTAAGACCCAGGGTTATGTTTAAGTTTATCCTTCGTAATAGTGCTGTGGACATGACCTTACACAATGCTTTTGGTTACTATCTCCCCTGCAAAGGACTTTGGCACCTGCTCAGCCTTGCCTGCAGCATATTTGCAGAGACATGAACACTGCCCCTCTGCATGTGCAGAGCCCTTGCTAGCCTGGGGATGATGTGGTGTGAATCAGAGAAAGTTCCATCCACCTCCCCCCCACTGGGCGCAGGCCTCCAAGCCTTACTCCTTAAGCTGGTCTTACCATCATCAGAGCCACACCAATTCACACATTCTGAGCAAAAACTTTTCTTTCTCTTCATTTCACTACTTGTAATTTAAATATTGATAGTTCTGTGTGTGTGTTTCTGTGAAAATAAAATGGTGCCCTTTCTTCTGGACACATGGCTTGTGTTCATGCCAGACTCAAGGCTCAGGGAGTAGGTTTCTGCTGGGGTTTAGCCCCCCAACCCTGGCCCAGGACCCTTTGTGCAGGATGCAGCCACTCTGCCCCTGTCTTCAACTTCAGTTATCCCAACTAAACGTTTTCAAGAAACACATAATTGGCCATACTAGCATTCACTGTTTGCAAGGTGGCAAGAGTTTAGAATTTGTTTCACCAGATGTTTTGAAGAAGTGTTCTGACTGATTAGAAAAATATGGGCAAAGTATTCCGGGAATGTCACAAGACCCAAAGTATTTCTGAATGTGTAATTTGTTAAATGAATTCTGTTCTTTTCCTGAATTTATTAAATAGATTCTGTTCTTTTCCTGAAGACGACTGACAAGATTCTCTCTTTCCAAAAAAAACATTGTGTGACTAATATATTAATATTTTCATTGGTGGAGATTTATGCATATGAACCTGTAGTTAATAAAGTCATACTCATGTTTCTTCAGGGGGGACTTAAAATTAGTTAATATGTTCCAGATAGTTTAAAAACAATAAAGACAAGAATTTCTTTTTTAGGAGCAAGGTGGGGGTGGGTGGACTAGGCAAGATGAAGCCCTTTGTCATCTTCATTAGCAAACTATGCTGTCTTTACTGATGCCAGCTGTTTAATTTTGCCTTATCTGGCTTCTATTTACATACTAAACTTCACCAAGTAAAAGACAGCTTCACCCACAATAGAGAAGACCATTGTTCTTTTGTATTCACATGGCATATAAAAAACTGAGTGAAACGTTGTTTTTGTAGTCTGTGAGCCTCTGACTTGGTGAATTGGCTATGCAAGTTTGTTTTTAAGAAGTAACATCTTTTATTAATATTTATATTTGAACCTTCAATCCCAAGTGTGTCTTGGGTACTCACATAGGCACCCAGGAGTCATTTCATGCACGCTGATCGCTGAACCTGCTGAGCTGGGGCACAGTAGCACCCACAGAGACACAGCAGGTGCAGCACAGGCCCTTGAAGTTCCATGATGGTGTTTTTTGCAAATGCTTGTTGTTTGTATTTGATATTTAAATCATATCAATTCCCAATCCTCAAAGTGATGCCACAGGCTGAGTGGTAGAATTTTAAATTTGCCCCTCTACATAGCACATCCTAAAAGAGATTCCCAGTGTGGACTCTTCTGTTAAGAAGGGAAAACCCTCTGTGATTTAGTGCGTGGCTTAACTTTCTCCGTGTATTCTCAGGTGGCATAAGAAACTTATACCAGGACCTATTTTCTTTGCCTCAAAGCAAAAGTATCAACACACATACATATTCAAACCGCACATATGTACAAAAATTATTAATATTTTGGCTACATTATTGATCCACTTTGGAAGATCTATCATCAGCCTGCTACTCGTTGTCAGGATTATAAACAAATTGGCACAATGGGATAGTTGATTAGAAATAGCACATAGGTCAACAGTTGTTGCTACTGACTTATTTTAAATAAATTTAACTTGTAATAAAAAACTTTTCTTGTCCAAAGCCCAAGTAGAATTCTGCACAATTGTAACCCATATTTATCTGGTTTTCTATTTTTTTTTTCCTACAAGCAGTAACAAAAGTATCTTTATGTCTGGGGAAGAGAAGGTGTCCTTTTTTCTTACTGATCTATAAAAGTTAGATTTATAAATTCAGTTGGTCCAAATAAAGCACCATTAAGTTTTGTGAAAAAAACAGGGTGTGAAACCCAAAAAAACCTATAAAACAAAACAAAACATCTTCTAGACCTAAATGAGTTCAGCAATACACATGATACAAGATCAATGCACAAAAGCAAAATCAATCACATACATTAGTCATTATATATTAACAATGATCATGTAGAAAACAAAATTAAAAACATAATAATAATAATGGTCTTTCACATTTCTCCAAGGAAATGAAATACTTAAGTATATACTTAGCCCAACATGTCCAAGATCTGGATACTGAAAATGAAAAGAAAAATACTAATGAGTGAAATCAAAGAGACAAGCCACGTTCGTGTCCTAGAAGACTCAGTAGTGAAGATGCCAGTTAGTCTCAGGATGACTTACAGGTTTAATGCCATTCCTATTGAAATGGTGACGTATTGAGACACAGAGACAAGCTCCTTGTGAAATGCTTATGTAAAGGCACAGGCCCCACAGTAGCTGCAGGGATCGTGGGAAAGAAGAGTGAAATGGGGCACTCACCGTCCCATGCCAGGCTCCCCCTGGCACTGCAGTAAGCCCGATGGCGTGGTGCTGGTGGGCAGGCAGACACAAGGATCCAAGGAACGGAAAGGAGAGCACAAGTGTGCCCAACAGATTTTTAGCAAAGATGCAAAACAATGCAACGGAAGGAAGGCAGCCTTTCAACAAAAGGTGCCAGAGCAATTGGGCATCTGTAGGCCAAGCAAACAAACCAAAAATAACAAAACAAAGCAAAGCAGAAATATCATACCTTATAGAAACATCAAAATGGATTATACACTTAAACATAAAGATGTAAAATTTTTAGGCAAAATAAGAAGAAAATATTTGGGATCTAGGATTAGACAAAATGGTCTTAAACTTGACACCAAAATTATGAAAGGAAAAATTGATAAATTGTGTCACATCAAAATTTAAAACTCTTGTTTTTCAAAAGGCCCCATTAAGAAGATGATAAGACAAGGTACAGACTGGGAGAAAATATTGCAAACTACATTTACAACAAAGGACTAATATTTAAAATACATTTTAAAAGTTCCAAAATCAACAACAGGGGGAAAAAAGAACCCTGTTCTCATCCAATTAGAAAATGGGCAAAAGGCATGAAGAGACATTTCAGCAAAGATGGATATACAGATGGCACATAAGCACATGGAAAGATGTTCAGCATTATTAGCCATTACAGAAATGCACGTTAAAACCCCAATGAGGTATCACCGCACACTTATCACAACGGGTAATACAAAAAATTGTGACAACATCAAATTCTGGTGAAGATGTGGAGAACCTGGTCCCCCCATGCATTGCAGGTGGGAATGTACAATGGCGCAGCTGTGCTGGAAAAGAGTTTGGCAGTTTTTTATGAAACTGAAGATGCAACTACCGTCGGACCCCTCTAGTCCAAGAGAAATGAAGAAGTATATTTACACAAACACCTGTATGTAAACATTCACAGTGGCTTTATCCATAATACCCCCAAACTAGAAACAGCCTAAAAGTCCCCCAAGTGGCTGAATGGTTGGAAACACCACAGTAGGTTCATATTGTGGAACACTACTCAGTAGTAAAATGGAACAATTTTTATTTTATTTTTCTTTTTAGTCACCACTGATCAGAAGGCATAAAATGGAGCAATTTATTGCTACACACAATAGCCTGGATGAATCTCCAGAGAATTATGCTCCCATTTTGGATTCATAGATTTGTAGAGCTTCTTTTTCTTCTGATTATACATAACTGACTTACTGACTTTTTTAGAAAAATTGAGGAATATGTAAAAGAACAATAAAGAAGAAAAGGAAAAAATGCACCATAAAACCCACGGCTTGAAGAAAATCTTTGTAGGTCTGTGCGTATATTCTTCCAACTGCCTTCCATTACTCCCCCCCTTTCCATTTTATTTTCCTGGGACTCTTTTAACTAGCTCAAAAGAGAGAAATACCAGAGTTTCATGAGTTAAAGGCAAGCAAGGAAAGTAAAATTATGCATAAACCACAGAGGCTGTGGAGTGCTGGGTGACGAACATGGTGAGGCACAGACAGTGAGGCTGGCTGACTCTGTCCCCAGGGCCTGTGCTGCTCTGCCTAGCACAGCACTTTTCACATCAATTAGGATTTTTATGTGATTTGTCATTTTAAGAACATAGAAATTTGTTTTTCGTAGAATTTGCCTCAAGAAGAAATGGCCATGCTTAAATAATTGGCTAAAATTTAGAGAGAAGGAATGAACAATAAACAAACAAACAAACAAATAAATAAGAAAAATGTAACAGTAGTGTAGACAGGTTTTTGCCAAGGAACAGTATCAACAAGTCTCCTTTTAGTTACCAACTCAAGCAAACATTTAAGGTCAAAAAACCTCTTCACTTTTAAAAAAAATATAACTATATATGGTTGATAACAGTGTTATCAAAGTTTATACAGAATTGGATAATTTCTACAGTGTTTTAATCCTTTTTCTGATAGTAAAACTTAAGAGCCTTTTTAGTAAAGGCTGGCCTTTTTTTTTTTAGAGACAGGGTCTTTCTCTGTCCCCCAGGCTGGAGAGCAGTGGCACAATCTTAGCCCACTGCAGCCTCCAACTCCTGGGCTCAAGCGATCCTCCCGCCTCAGCCTGCCCAGCACGTGGGACTACAGGTGCATGCCACTGCACCCAGCTGATTTTTTATTTTGTGTTGAGACAGGGCCTCACTATGTGGGGCAGGCTGAAGGCTGACCTTCACTGGAGCAAGAACAGCAAGCTCTTTGGTGCGTCTCCCTCCCCCCTTGCAGCTCTCCTGCAGAAAGCTTGTCAGGAGCTTGAGAAGTACTGGGGGGTGCAGAGGTGGAGTGTCAGGATCAGGTATGTGTTAGTTTGCCAGGGACTAGCTTCATGATCCTGAACAACTTCAGTTCCCTTATTTCTTAAATAGGTAAAATAATACACCTTCCTTTTGTGAGTCATCATGAGACTGACAGAGGAAGTGCCTCTAAAACACCCAGTGGAGGATTGGGCCCGTAGGTATTGGCAAACATAGCCCCCATTACCTTTCCTTCTGAGTAGACTCAGTCGGCACTAATCCGTCCGCAGTTTCTATCAGCACAACCCACAGGTACAGTCTTTTGCCCCATGATAGAAACAGCATCCAGAGTATTCCCTTGATCTGCCAATCTTTTAAGAACAAAACAGCAGTGATGCTTAACAAGTGACTATCTCTGAAACTTCTGACTCTGGCCATTGAGATTTCTGTATGTTGCCAAATAATACTGTTCCAAGTTATGTATGAGGTAAAAGGAGATGCTTAAGACAACAGATTTAAGCTATAGGTATGTGATTTTAATTCATAAAAGAAAGGATATAGAAAACACTGACTATTGAGTTCTAAGATTTGAATGCTAGGAATCATGAGATTATTGGTTACTAGGTAAACAAAGTTCACTTAAAAATAACAAAGTTGTCGCAGTTAGATAAAACGTTGCTTAGGTTTATCCAGAGTGGTTTTCAGCCACTGAGATAAGTGAGATAAGTGAGGTAACATCAGTGGAGTTAAAGCTAGTCCAGAGGGAAGTCCATGACCCATTAACCCGCCGTCATCCTTACCTATTTTAAAGGATTAAAAATAATCTGGAAATGCCATTGTTATATTATATATACAATTGTCAACTTCCAGTTGATTCACATCAGGATAAAACAGTCCAGTGTGAACTGTGATCTTTTCCTTTTATCCATTTATTACTTTTATCCAAGAAGAGCAGAAAAGCATATTTTATGATTTAAAATATTCTTCATTGCTAATAGCATTTGTTATGATTTCTCAAAATGCTTCTTTATTTTATTTGGCTTAGTTATTTAATTGATTAAGAGCTTCATTAATGATAGAGCACGTTGACTAAAAATTCCCCGCATGTACAAGATATAGTCCTTCTAGGAAATACTCATATTCTGTATGTGCATTGCAGTCTGTGTGTAGAAAGCACCCTACACACAATATCTCATTTGATACTCACAAAACTACTATGAACTAGAAATGGGCAATTTTCTTACTCTATTTTAAATCTATTTTTACTCTGTTTTAGAGATAATAAAATGAAGGTTTAAATTTTTTTTTATTTTTGTATTTTTGTTTGTTTTCAAGAAAGAGTCAAATAGTACTCTAAGTCTGCAGATTCTTCGTTTCAGTATTTCATCAGGCATATTTTTCAAGTATTTCTCTGCCCTTGTGTGAAGTTTCAGGATTGAAAAATGTCAAAGGGAAAATTAGTACTTGTAATCTCCAAAAAACATACATGTAATATTTCTTGTTCTGTTACTAAACTTCCCATCTGAAGATATAGTTGTGTTGATAACAAAGAACTGTATTTCTAGTGAAGTCATCCCAGATGCTATTGAATAGTGGGAGAAATTTAAATTAAAATACATCGCATTCTATTTTTTTTTTAATCATCTTCATCCTAACAAGTTTTTTGGCTATAGAGGAAAATGCTCACAAACAGTCTGAAGGCATCTTTCTTTCTATCAGGCAAACTGCCCTTTAAAACTGTCTATTTTGAATTGGTTCCCTCCTGATCTATTAAATACTTAACAGACTTGTCTGCAACTACCAGGATTACTTCCTATGGCTTCTTCTACCCAGAATTTTAACTGAAATAGAAATGCTGTTTCGTATTCATGTCCTCTCATGGCGCAAGTCACGGCTGCTGTGAATTCTGGGCTACAAAGTCACATAAAATGGGGAATTTGAAGGAATACTTGAGGTGGCCATGGGGGTAGCTTACTAACTGATTACTTCTCAAGGATTTTAAAAGAAACAAGGGCCTTTTGCATATTTGACTCTGTAATGATAACAGCAGCCAGTTGTTCTTTGCAAGACTGCAAGTGGCCCCTCTCAGAGGATTATTAGCTTATGTAATTGTCAAGTCAGTGGGAAAGAAGAGATGACATCAGGAAGATGCACAGACACCTGCCATGGGAACAGGAAGTACCCAGAATGGTTACAAATTCTCATCATGAAGACTTGTAGTCACTAAAATTCTGTAAATAGTAAGCAGAAGGACTCTATCTGACTATCATAAACCAATCTCTTATTGATATTGTTGCCGCCCTTGGCCTTTTCCTTTTACCCCATTGCCCTAAACCCCAGCTTGCCCATCCCACATCAGGCATCAGAGGAGCCCTAGAGTGACACCCCCCGTGCTGGGCTGCAGCCCCACCCGGGCACTCACAGCACCGGCTATCCCACGACCTTCCTCAAGCCAACTTCACCCAGTCATGGGGAGCTCAACCTCTTCCTCTTCTACAGAAACCAAAGGCACAGAGCAGTGGTTCCTCTATGCCTCTGAGATGGTACCATATTTCTCACTTTACCTGGCCCGTCCTTCCTGCAGTGGGAGGCAGACCCTCCAGGGACTCCGATTCTTTATCCTCCTCCCGCCTCAGCAGCCCCCTCTTCAGTACCCCTCTCAACTTTATCCAGGTTTTATCGGCTTCTCTCTCGGCATCTACACACCCTGAAGTCTTGCCCACACCCCTCTCCAGCCACTAGGATGCTGTTTTCTACCCTTACAGCCGAGACTGAGGAAAGAGAAGTCCTCCCCGTGAGCACCACCGCCTGCAGCCGGCCTCTCCACACACCTGAGTGTACGCTCGCCTGTCGAGGACGTGCTGTCAGTCAGTCTTAAAAGTACACTATCCTTTTGTTTTAATGACTCTGATTTCTCTTGACATTCCTACTCCCTTCCTGGACACTCAATTCTTTCCCCAGCCTTCAAATGTTAGAGTCTTATTTTGCATGAGCTCGTTCACTCACCTGGTTAGTGCTCTGAGTGTCGATGACTTCTAGGTCATATGTTCTGGCCTTTTCCGAATTCCAGATCCTTATTATTTCTTGGAAGGTCACTTGAACTTTAACAAGTAGTTTAAATTAACATAATATAAAACATAAGGCATTCTCTCTCTAAAAGCATGCTCCTCCTCTTGAGAATGCCCTCTGGTTGATGGGCCCACGATCCTCCATTTCCCCAGACAGAAACTTGAAAAGCATCAGGAGCCCTCTCTCCTCCTCTCCCGTGCCCGTGTGTCCCCTCGTGCTGGCAGTTCGGCCTTCTGTGCTCCTGTCTGTCCTATACATCCTCTTCCTCCCCATGGCTGGCCTCTCACTGGGTCACCTGCTAGCCTTAGTTGCTTCATCTCTTTTCAGGTAATCTTCCACTGGGTGCCAGCATATTCTTTCTGAAATGCCAACCTGATCATGCCACTTTGTTTCAAGGCCTTGAGGGCTGCCCACCACTTCCAAGACATGACTGAAACTCTTTTGCAAGATGTGCAAAACTCTGGCTACTTTTTCCAACTGCATAGATTTTTGCTTATCTCACCATTTTGCTCCAATTTTGCTGACATATATGTTCCCCATATGTATCATGCTTGACCAATTCCATGTGCCCTTGTATGGGTTACTGATTATTCCAGGGACAGCCTGAAATCCTAGTATTTGGGTGGCAAATTCGTAGGTGTCAACTCTTAGAACCAAAGCCTGTTCCAGCCCCCAGCTTTTCCTCATCATCCACTTCTGAGCGAGGTCCCCTTCCTGCACCCTCACAGACACATTGAGTTTACCGCTGTCATTCTACTTTCCCACTGCATTGAGCTGTCCTTTCTCTTGCTTCTGCCCCTGAATATGTTATTTTGTTATTGCTGTTGAGGTTCCAAGGACGTGCTCTTTCTTCACATTCTCAGCTGCTCAGCACTTGCCTGTATTTGGTAGGTGATTCATACATGTTTGTTGAATGAAAGGAATAAATCAATGACTTAATCAACCACCTCATAACTAAAAGATACTGACAAGAAGAGATAATAAATTACTATAAATTAGGCATCTCTGATGTAAATATTAATTACAAAAGCATATGATAGTACCTGCCAAATTTTTTATGAAATACGTAAAAGACTGTGACCTTCTCCTTTCTCAAGGAAGGGTGAAGCCAAGGTGAGAACCATGTAAATATGTAAATGTGTTCTGGTACAATAAGAACTATTTTTTTTCTTTTCCTGAAACATCATGTGCTATTATGTACCAAAACTTTGTAAACACCTGGGTACACAATGTCCAGGTGATGTCCAGCGTTTTGGAGACAGAATATGGTTGAAGTGACTTTAATCCACTGAAGTTTGACTACAAGCCAAGCCATAATGTTATGTGCTTTTAATCCTAACAGGTATTTGAACCAGACCATACGGGAAGATATATTAACAACAGAGCATTCTCTGAACAGAGAGAAGTTAGCTGTTTTGAAACAAGCCCTGAATGTAGTTGGCTTCAGCAATTTGGTGAGTCATATCAAAAACATTTCACTGAGCAAACCAACCTTCTACTAATTTATAAACGTTGTTCATTCATTTACTGAGCTTCTATTATATTCCAGATGTTTCTGTAGACACTGATGATTCACAGAGAATAAGCTCAATTCCTGCCTGCTAGGGTTGACATGCTAGTGGAGAGGTGGACGTGGACAAGTGGCATGCTGAGGGAGAGGGGTGCTACAAAGACAGAAAGGCAGGACACGCAAACAGAGAGTGACAATAGGACTGGGGGGTTGTGTCCAAGAGGGAGGTCAATGAGCCCTTTCCCAAAAGTAATATTTATGTATACTTTATAGATACATATATATATAAATATATCACCAAAACTGAGCAAATAACTTTATATTGGCCAACCCATGGGAAAACTGATAAATCTGAAGTAACTGTTTACTGTTAAGTATCACTTGAATATTAAAATATTTACTTTATTAAAATATCTTTTTGAGCAATGTAAATTTTTTTATTCTTAAAGAATTATCAAATACCTGCAAGTAGTATGGCTGAAGAAGTGAATTTTTAATATATCTTTATCTTAATTAATGTAAATTCAAATAGCCATGACTAGTTGGTGGTTACTGAATTAAACAGCACTGGTCTAGTGAATAAGAAATATGAAAAGATTTAAGCCTTAAGCGAGACCTCTCAGAATTCCCACTGCTCCATGTCCATGCGCATTGTCTCCGACAGCGCCCCCCGTTCATTATGGTGGCGTTTTGGATTATGGCCAATTCCTCATGCATAATTAATGTAAGATTGCAGGAGTAACTGTGGTATGCCAGCAGTTCACAAGTCCAGATTTAGTGACAGATTTAAATGTGTTCTTTTATTTTTCTGAAGCCAGTTGATTGATTTGGGTCTTTGTTTTTTCCCTGTCCACGTAGCTGCGGTGAAGGGGGCAGCCAGCACGTGGGAAGCGGTGGGAAGGTCTGTGCAGGAAAGGGCTACAAGTGGGATGCACCCTAAATAACTCAACTCGGGCACTTTGCTTCACCCCACCCACCCTCTATTCAGAGATTGGAATTCTAGGAGTGTGCAATCTATGGTGCCTTTTTCTTTTTTCTGCTGGTTATCTGATCCCTGTATTTCTTCTGTTACTGACTCTTACCACTTGCACTGTTCTGTCTTTGCACTTACTGCCATTGTAGTTTTTCATTTTTAATTTTTCTTTCCCTCCACACCTGAAATTCCTGCTTCCTTGTAGGAAATGGGGATAGAGATGAGGGTAGGGAACCAGTCTACCAAAATACCAGGTGCCTGGAAACTGGGCTTTGAAAACCCATGATTCATTCTCAAAGGCAGGACAAGCAAAATAATTCTGGGGTAGCGAATAGAGAATCTAACAACGTAATAGAAGAAATATGTACATATCAAAAAAAACACATGAAATTAATCCCTTCATCTTGACCCTTTGGAGTGACCTGACTGATGACAATTTAGTCCACTTTGGAGGGATAGATTATGTCCAATAAGATTTAAAGGAAGGCAGTTCTGGGCTGGTGAGGCCCTTGAATCACCTGTGGTCCTGAGGGGTCTGTTCACAGCGGTGCCTTCACCTGGGCCCTTCATCCCCCCACTGTAGCCAGCCCTGCATTGTAAGGTCCTTGAGGACAGTACACATTCATTTTTCTGCATATTGAGAAGTGCCTATCTTACAGGGCACCAGGACATTTCATGAAGAGTTACTGGATTTATTGAAAAGGAAAAATATAAGTGGTCAGGTACTTCAAGAGGCTAGGAAAATGTTATTTTATAGAGCATAATTGAATTAAATTTGAAACATTAATTTATAACTTAGGGGTTACCAAAAACGTTTTTTAGTATGCCACATTCATAGAATATCATTATACCTGGAAATTACTTAGAAATCATTCTTGCCCATGCTCTCATTTTAAAATTGACAAAATCATACCTTTATGAAAGCTAGAAGTTCTGGAGGAAATTCATGGAAGTCTCAAGAACTATATTCTTTCAGTTGTATACTTGTAAAGCAAGTAAGAATTGTTCTTAGAGCAACTTGTACAGTAGTCATGGAAGAAGGTTTTTATTCCCAAATTGTAAGTTAGGAAACTGAGAATTTAAAAGGCCATGTCACTTGCCCTTTATGGAGCTCAATATGCTTTAATATCGATATCATCATGCTAAAGATTTGGTATTCTAGGGAAGCATAGTTCAACTTGTAGCTTTTTCTTGATTTTTCATTTTTGCCCAAAAATGACTGTCCAAAACCAATTTTAAGGTCTAATTTATTTTTTTATCTAGAGTTCCAGATTCTCAGATATTCTCTTTCAGCAAACATTCTCTTAATTCCTGCTACCTTCTGCTCAAAGATAACTCTTGCCAAGTCAATTTTTTTCTGAGTTTTCCTTAAAATACTTTTAAAAACAATTAGCATTTTGTTATCTAGGCATAGTTGTTTTCGTTATGCCTCCTTTAGTTTTCCAGCAGAATTGAAAAATTCTGTAATCATCATATCAATTTATCTCATAAGAGCAAGAACTAAGACATGGACACCATAATGTACGTTCTTGAATGAATCAGCTACAGCAACTTCAAAGTCTAATTAACCTGCCTTTGCAGCTCTGAGAAGACAGGGTGAAGTCAGACGTTACAAGTGACATCCCGCCAGTCAAACCTTCATTAAACAATCATTCACTTTTGTTATGATAGTTATCTGGAAGCTGTTAATATATATCAAAATATCACTTCCTTACTTTTATGTTTAAGGAACAAAAATGTTGATTTAAAGGATAATGGAATAATTATGAGTTTTTGATTTTGAGGCAGAAATTTGTAGTTGTCTTATTGAACATTTAAGATCTGAAAAGTCACAACTCCACTAATAGGGAATACATAATTTTCATAACCTTCTTTTAGGTTTTTAAAGGATTTGTCTTTTAATCTTCTAAACATCCTATTCATTTTCTCTCATTGTAAAACACATAGGAAGTGGAAAACCTGTTTGTAATTCTGGCAGCAATATTACACATTGGCGACATTAGATTTACTGCCCTGACCGACACCAACTCCGCCTTCATTTCTGACCTTCAGCTTCTGGAACAAGGTCAGTGGAACACGACCTTCTGACATTAACCTCTCTGATGTACAATTTTGCATACTTGCCAGTAGATGGAGACACAGTACAGAAAAGACAGTTGGCATAAACCCTTTCCTGGAGCAGAATTCAATGAGAGGGGAAAAAAACGTTCATTTTGTTCTTTCTTATAAATGATTATGGGAAGGAATAACAAGATGTACTTTTATGTTCCCATTCTGCACCCACATTAACAACATTGATTCTTCAGCAATATTTGTGCTTATTTATATTGTTCTAAGCATTCTCCGCCCCACCCCCAGTACCCAGTATGTTTTGGGGGCATGTTATTAGCCAAACATTTTAAACAGAATATAATTACTTCCCTTCAAAGATCTTGCCAAAAATCCCTCTCTTTGAAGTTGCCTTATTAGTCACTCCCAGATTTTTTCAAAATACCTTAAAACCACAGATTGTCAATAAAAAACATATCTTCACCTATATCAAAGTGATTTAACCAGGAAAAAAAATAATAATAATTCCTTGCCATCTGTGAAGACAAGGAGGAAACAAACCTGCTGTGATTTAATGCATGGGGCCTCAAGAACTCATTAATGTTTTGATTACTCTAAGATGTTTCTCTAAGTTGAAGTTGATGATTACAGTGGTAGTTCTTTTCTTTAATGCACATATTTCCTAATGTGTGTACATAAAACTTATAAATTATGACCATAAAAGCAATGTTCTTGTTATCAACAATGTATACTAACTTTATGTTTATAATACTCCTTTAATTTTAGTGGCTGGAATGTTACAAGTATCAACAGATGAATTGGCTTCTGCCTTAACAACTGATATTCAATATTTTAAAGGTAAATTTTTCTATACTCTGACTTTCATCTTTGTGCCATTTGGAATCAGATATGGAAATTAAATAAAACTTTGCCCGTCTCTGCTTAGTGACACTATTTCTATAAATGGAATTCCAAATGAGAAAAATGTTATGAATCCGTTTGGTCACTTGATATGACTCTATATTGTACATTCTATGCTCTTGAGAGACCATTTTGCTTAACTGGTCACCCTCTCTAGCTAGTCTTTTTAGAAACAAAGCCATCAATTTGAGAGGATTTATTCAGGTGAAATGTTGGATCCATTTACATGTGCAGGGCCATGCTGCTCTCTTTCGGAAGAACCAACCTTTCCCTCTACCTCACGGGTCTTAATAAGGACTGTCATTTATTGGGCATGTATGAACTGACGGGACTTATTCCAAGTGCTATAAATGTTGTAGTTTTTGAATTCTCACAAATCGCTATGAGGTGGGCATAGCTGTTTCCATTTTGACAGATGAGAAAACTAAGATTCAAAGAGGTTAAATAACTTGGAATGTCAGATCACTGGTAAAGAGCAGGTTTGGGAGTAGAACTCAATGCTGTCCGACAGACGACAGCTTCATCTCTCTGCCACATGCCTCTCTGCTCAGGCAACAAGGGGAGTGGTTTTCCCGCATGATCTTAAATTATTCACTACAAATCACAGCCTTGCAACTTCTTTATTGTTAATGGAGAGGACTTACCATCCATCTGATCTTTTTTCTCTTAATCACCACTATTCTTCCCCGATGTCTCTGTTGGACGTACTTGCGGGCATTTAGGTAGGTGGGGTATGATTCCTGCCTCGCCCCTGCTCTCAGAATTCCCCTTCCGTGCTCCTGAACTTAGTGAATCTCCCCATTACCCACTCAGCTGCCTTGACCCTCTTTCTCTCCCTCCACCGAGCAGGTCAGACACAACCATTTGCCTCCATAAGTACCTTTCATTCTCACCACCTTCCCTTCGTTTCCATGGACACTGCTGCATTTTTCATTCCTTCCTGGCTTATGGCAAGAGCCTCCTGGTTAATCTATCATCTGTCCTCATCCCTCCTCTCCTTCCACACTGCCTCAGAAATAACCTTTCTGAAATGCAAATATGATTTTCATTTGTGGTTAACAGTCTTCCAACTTCTCCTCCTTTAGAGGAAAGCCCATTACTTTAGGATTGCCTAAGAGGCTCTTTTATTTTTATTGGTGTCAAATCTAATTTTTGTGCTTGCTCCATAGTCATTTCTCCAACAGCAACCCTGCATTCAATCAGGCTAAGAGTATTGAAGTTCTCCAAATACACTATTATTTTTCATGCCTTTTTTTTTTTTAAGAAAATTTGGACTCACCGTTAGTATCTATTAGTACCTATAATTTAATAGGGGTAGGTCCCTCTGCTTACGTGTCAGTGACCCCATCAGAACTCCTCAATCAAAAAAATAAATAAATAAAAAGAACTCCCCAATTACGTTGACTTTAGGGGGCCTTGATTGTACCATGTCATAAATGGCCACACCTGATTTTCCTGCAGCTGTGTGCTGTTCATCTCAGTGGCCTTGACCTTGTGGCTCTTGGACTACATTACCTGCTATGTTTTCTTTTTTTTTTTTAATCTCAGCCAGTCTCAGCAGCAATTCTCCTTCCCTACCTGTGCCTCCGACTGACTGAGAACCATTCAACCTCCATTTCACGTGACTGCCTCCCTGCTCAGCCTGAGAGGCAATGGGTAGCCAGGTTGGCCAAGGCCATAGAATGTGAATTCTAGACTCCCAGTCACCCTCAACTCTCCAGCAAGAGCGATGTGATGGGCTCAATTCCAAACCACCCTCACTCATTTTTTTCTTGGTCCCTTCTCTAGTCTATTCCTTTCTAAAAACCTTATCACTCGAGAGTCCCATCACTATCTCTTTGAGAATAACAGAGACATTTCTACATTCAGGCCCAATCCTGTTTCTGAACTCCAGACCCACATTTTGGTTGACTAGATCATTTCTTTGAAAATATTTAAAATATGACTAATTTTCCAGATGACCAGGTTTCCAATGCCTTAGGATGATTCAGTATCTAAACCAGTGAGTTGTTACCGGAGAACTTGCCAAGAGGGACCCTTTGAAGAGCTGGTTTCTTAACTGAGACGAAATTACACAGCCTTCATAAAGGTCAAAAGCTCTGGTCAACATTTGTAAGAAATAACATTGCAATGTATATGACATTCATTTTAGGGAAACATTTTACATAATAACTGACAGAGACCTTCTCATTTATTGGAGTCGTAGTACAACTTTTAACATCCTTTGCTGTATGTGGATGTGTGGGGAATAAGTAGGGTATGCATAGTTTTGTTGGCTCCTAAGTAAGGCAAACTCTTTTTCTTATGCTTTCCCTTCTTTCTACTATTTTAGGAGATATGATAATACAACGACATACTATACAGATTGCTGAATTTTACCGAGATCTCTTGGCCAAGTCCCTGTACAGTCGTTTGTTTAGTTTTTTGGTAAATGCCATGAATTGTTGTCTGCACAGTCAAGATGAACACAGAAGGTAGGAGTCGATGGATGCTCATCTTTATGCATGGTTATTCCTGTCATAGACAACTCAAAGGCCCAAATCTTAAAGTTGCTTCATGATACAGTATATTAATAAACTTCATTAATACATTTCATTTTAACAAGGTAATTTTACTTGAAGGGTTTTATTGATTATTCTTTTGGGATTTAAGCCCCCTCCCCTAGACACCCACCCACCCACACTGCTGAATTAATCAATCACCTTTCAGGCATAGATATGTAAATGCATTCTCTCTGGACCGAAAGTATGTATAGCCTTTTGCTCACCAACAAGTATTTTATAAATCTAGGAATAAGACAGTCTAAGAAGATCTGAAGCACTTGAGTTTGTTGAGTAGCTCACATCTCTCTCAGAAAAGATTTGATGATGTGTTTCAGATCAGTAATTCTTCCTCTTGTTCCTTCACTTTTTTTGTAGATTATTTGACAAAGAGTCTCTATAGTAATCATTTTGGCTCATACTCCAAATCATCTTAAACAGTAGCTTTTCAGGGCTCTTTGATCATCTAAAAATTATAGATCTCCATGACATTTTATCAGTGGAAAGTTGTTATTTTTCTTGTCCCTAATGATGACCTCAAGCAGACAATTAAAAGCAAAATTTTATCCAGAAGTCTTCACATGTATGCTTATCTTTGAAAGAAATCTTCTGAGAATTTCTTTGTTGTCCAGGTAGACTTTTTCACCAAATTCCTGAAAGTTGATGCCTTTAGAGGTTTCTTGGAAACATTGGAATTAATATGTACTTATGGAAAAGTTCTTAAATAAATATGGACATCTCAGAAGATTTCAAAGGCAAAGGATACTAAAATTCTTATTAAAATGTATACATATAAAATCCCACTGAACATTGATCAGCATATTCAATATAAAATCTGTGATTTGAGGGTGGCTATGGTATAATCTACATTTCAGAAGAGATGCCTTAGTATTTAGTATGGTGAGGACTCTTGATTTTGCTATTATTCCTTGTTATCAGTTAATTTGTGATTTTTAAGTATGAAGATTATTCATGCAATGATATTATGCTAAGTCTACCAAATTAACCATATATAAAATCATTGGCAGCTCTGCTGAAGATGACATTGAAAAAATTTATATATAAATCTAGCTGTCTGTAGAAAACTTTAGGAAATTTTTGACATTTAAATCTTAAAGAGCTTTAAATTTATATAATTAGAAATACTTATATATGATCTGAATTCTTGACTACTACACATGCATACACAAAGAAAAATTATAAACATAATCCTTAGGAAACACATTATTTCCCTTCCAGTGGAAATACTGCCACTGTGTCAACATGTGAATTTGTGAGGGTGGTCTTATCTTTTACATTTTTTTACTAAGAAAATGAATGAGGACAGGGATTCATGGGAAATTAGAAGTGAGTTAATGTATCATAACTTTAACTTCTAAGAGACAGTATTCTCATTTGAGTCATAACTCTCGTTCCCTCTCCGTTTCTACTATGGGTCACCCACATCTTAATTTAAAGGCCCAAATAATGCAAGGAAAGTTTGTATTTGCAGTATTTCTAACTCATTGAGATTCATGGGAAGTTTAAAGTTTTTGCAGCTTTATAGACTCATTTCCTCAGTCACAGAAAGGCCTCAAAAATTTGGATAACTTTAGAAGAGGCTTTTGTTGTTTACCATCCCCAGTTTTTTTGAAATTTTGTAATCATGTCAAAAAAGATTATAGAAAGAAATAATATCCCTAGGTTAAATTTAGAGAGCACATAGATACATTTTTCACACTAAAAGTATTTTTTGCAAATTTTGCAAGAGAGAATTAACATAAATAAGAGTTACTCTAACAAGTTATGAAGGGAAAACAAGTGAAACAGAGGCAGATAAAACATCTGTTCTTGAAATGATGGATTCATTTCCTGGATTACAGTAAAATATGTACAATATTAATAATATAATACATTTTAAATAATTTTATTTTCTCTACCTAGATCCAAATAAGTTTGCTTCTAAATGAAAACTCTGGGGTATAATGTAGGCGAAGGTGATGATTACTTAATTAAGATGAGCAAAAGCATTTGCTGTGTTTGCCTGGTCAAAATCAAGTCTTTAAGATTAATGTGTAGACGTGTCCCAGGAAGGTGCCTGCTGTGATTGTGATTTCTGTGCAGCTGTCTGGCCTGGACCCTGCAGACTGGGGGACCACTGAGGACCACACTCAGTGGTCAGGAACTTCAGAAATTGAAACACACTAAAACTTTATTTAGTAGGCTTAGTTGAAAATGATTTGGTCCAAACAGGTAAAAAAAAAAAAAAAGGAATAATTATGGTAATAACAACAAATCAACAACAATAATAAAGTGCCTTTTATTTGCTTAAAAGTTTGTTGTTCAAAAAGGATGTACACATAAATTACCTTGGGAAGAAATCCTGTTAAATAGCTAAAAAGGACACATTCTATTCTTGAAACAGTGGCTCTAGGAAGATGTGAAGCGCGAGTCACCAGTGTGAGCTTAGCCTGCCTCCTCCTTCCCCTTTCAATGCTCTTTTTTTTTTGAGAAGCCCATTTAAAAAACAGAGGTTTAGTATTTTAACTATTTTCTGAGGCATTTCTCTTTCTAAACTGTGACTTTGTGACTTCTAAAATAAAGGATATTGTATATCATTTAACTGTGTGTGAGAGTGCTGCCACTCTAAAGTTCATTCCTGTACTCTATTGTAATGCAGGCACAAGTGCACTCTTTCCTCTGCGTCCTGACCTCCCACAAGCTGACGTCCTGTCCGCCTCTGACAGTGGCACTCCCTGCACGTCTCCTTCCCAAGCCCTCGCCTCCAGCTTGCTGTTACTTTCCTGCCACTGCAGATACTCACATGCTCAAGTTTGCAGGGTGCTAGCTGGCATGGTCTCTTGGGGGGCATTACCAAATGGCACCCATTTTCGTCTCTGATTCTTAATCTTAAGGATGCAGTTTACACTGCGGGCAAGTTGCTTCCAACCACTGAACAGCAGACATAGACTGACTTTCCTAATAGGTCCCAGTAAGCCCTGAGGTGGGCACAGAGCCCAGGAAGACAGCCCTGAGCTCTCCTTGTCCAGCTCTCCTTGCAGGTGCCAGTGCAGTAAGTCACTCTTCCAGAGGCCAAGGGGTACAGCTAAAGGGGCTTCCTCTTCATGACTGTGAATAAGCATCTCCACCTAACAAGTGTGAATGTTAATTCAGAGTTGATAAACTTGAAAGATAGGGGGCCCATCTAATGCAAGAAGGCATGTAGGCTTGGCACTCCGATTTTGAGTGATTTCAGTCTGTTTTTCATGGTCTTTTCAAGAGAATAGAGCTGACCTGTCTGGCCACTAGGTACATGGAAGACCCTTGTAATTTATTCATAACCTGTCATCAGTTCACATTAAATTGATACTATTTAACAATTAAAATATGATTTTAAATGACATCAAATAATTTCTAAAGAAAAACTGATAAAGTTAAGTTTGATCTGACTTTTTTAGTATTGTTTGGCTTCAACACCTCTGAGAATTGTCAGCTGACAGCCAGTGACCACTGTGGGTATAAACAAAGTCCTTGTTTAAACCATTTAGAAATCCCATGTACAGATGCCTATGACTTCACATGTAGAAAATTGGCCACCACTGATGGGCATCAGAGACATGGACCTTCTGCCCATTGTCTTCGCTGGCCGGTTTCCCCCCAGTGAATCCAAAGGTGTGTTGTGTAGTCTCTTCCCACAGGTATAGCCATTCTCCCTGAGGAGCCATCACCTCCCCTCACGTGTTTTATTAATTCCACTCAGACCAAAAGTTGTGCTTTGCTCATTCTTTTTAGGAATCATTGTGATGGTTGCTAAGGTCTCATCTATACCGTTAGCATGTTTGATAAGGAAGTAGCAGCATCATGCGGTTTCCCAAATGGGCTCAATTGCCTCTCTGCCCGGATACAGCAGATATAGAGAACTCTGGATTGTCAACTATTTTATTTCTATAGCTCAGAATTGGTCTCTTTGTAGGGTTTAACCACTGTGTTTTAGGGCATCATCAAACAAACCAACCTTGCGAGATGTTGAGAATTCTGTATAGATTTTTCTTAATACTTCTACTCGTTCATGGTTTATCTTGCCTCATTATTTGAAGAAATCCTTTTCCATTTTGTGATGCTTGTTCGCTGTTTATAATATAATATTCAAAATGGAAAGGCTCACTATTAAGTGTTTGTCATTGTTTTACTTAGTAAAACTATGAAACTCTGAATAAGGTTGCTAGAGAATCACATCAGAATCACCCCTGATCTGAAAGGACAGCATCGTGGACAGTACTAGGGTGACTGCAAGAAATATGTCTATTTTATTGTTGTGTCAACATTACAGGTAGAACTGCTCACAACTTTTCAAAGGTGTAGTTGCATTCTAACTTATTTTGGTGTAACCAAATTAGCCATTGTAAGTAACCAGTATCACTTACTTTGGTGTGACTATTGAGCTAGTATGATCTGCTGTGTAACGGAAATGGGCTAGTATGATCTGCCGTGTAACGGAAATGGGCTAGTATGATCTGCCGTGTAACGGAAATGGGCTAGTATGATTTGCTGTGTAATGAAACACATCTTCTTCTTGTGGCCACCTCCCTTTAAAATTTTGCGGTGGGGGTAACATTTCTCTGACTCTGAGGGAAAACTTAAGCAGGTCCCAAGACTTTTCTGCTCACTTTTATACAAATCACAGTTCTATGAGCCCTTTAATCCCAAAATATCCAGTATTTGAACGGAAACTAAAGGTGTCCAAAGGGAAGAGTTCTCCTCCCCCCTACCCCACTGGGGCCTGTGTGGCAGCGACAGCCTCCCGGGGGCAGGGGCAGTGGGGAGGGCTGTGCCCCAGCAAGGAGCCTGCGCCTCCAGCTCCCGTGGTGAGGTAGGGCACAGGGACGAGGAGGTGAGGGATTTCTGGGCTCCTGATTGGCCTCTGGAGGCTTTCCTGGCCGCAGAGACACTTGTCCCCAGCGCGTTCTCTTCGGTTTCTCACAGATTCCCGTCGCTGGGACCCTCAACGTGTGAGCAATGCACTCCTGCCGGGCTGGCTGCCCCCAGCTTCTCCCACGGCCCAGGCCACACTTGAGACTTGGGCACACACGACCAGTGCTCTGAGTCCCCGCACCCTCCCGAGTGTGCCCCTGGACAGGGTTTCTCTGGGTTGGGGGTGGAGGTGGGAGCGCGGGTGGGACGGTGCCTTGTGGAGTCATGCATGTTTCACTTACTCGCTTTCCGTAACTGCTAAACAAAGACGATGCTCTGACTGTGTTTCGTTTTTATAAAGGATGTCATCCACGTGATTCCAAAAGGAGATCAATGATGGGAGATACAGAAGTATAATAAATAATAACTTAATTTTTAAAAAAAGACAAATATATTTTGCAACTCCTAAAATTGTACCTGTTTCATAATGCAACACTTATATCCCCAAGATTGAGTTAAAAATGTTAAATTTAAAGTGAGTACTTTTTCTAAACTGAAGCCTTCATCAGAGTTTTGCAAGCAAATAGAAGCTTGGCACAGGGTTATCGAAAATTTAGAAGCATTCTCCAAATATCTTCACACACCAAAACCTGTAATTTATTTCAACTCATTTTCATCATTACTTTTGAATAAAATGGTATGTGTATATATACACACACACACAGACGGACACATATATAATTACACACGCACAAATATATATATATGAGAAATACAATCCCGGGAGCGTTTTCCTTTTTCTGTAAGAAATACTCTAAGAACTGGTAGATTGAAGTTAGAAATAAGTGAGGTTTAAGAGAGAGCCCAGCAATCCTGCGGAACGGGTGTTGAAGGTGTACTTCTGTTCATTCGTTCATTCATGTCTACGTGATCTGAACCCTACATTTTTGGACAGCACTATTTGGCATGCAAATATATTAAAATAAATAAATTGAGTTTCAAACATACATATGGAGGTTTTTTTTTCACTGAGCCTTCAGTTTAAGTATTCTTATGTTATATTACATTCTTATAGTATTTTAGTTGACCTAAACATAAACATTTAAAAACATTATGACTAATTGCGTTCAATTTCCATGAGTTACTCATTTGTCCAAGCCTGTTCCTTTGACACCAGGTTGCAAAAACTTGTTTGTTTTCCGGGGTTATTTGGAGGTTAACTGAGATGAGGCTGTTCATAAAGTTATCACAGTATCTGGCACAACGAGAATGGTGGTTGCAGTAAGAAGGGTGATAGCTGTAGCTGGTAAGAAGTTCTCTTAGTTATATTAGTTTATTTATGGGGAAGGGGATAGTTGTAAAGAAAGTGCAGATGGCTCACAGGTTGGAAATCCAAGGTACAGCCCAGTTTCTTCCTTTTAAATATCACTCAGTTATCTTGTTTGTTTTAGAGAATAGCAGATGGGGAAATATTTTGTTCTCTAGAAATAGAGGTATCACTATTCCCGTACACTACATGGATATGTAGGGGTTTTTCTTTCTTTTTTAGATGTCTTGCTTGGGTTTGCTTTGTGGTAAGCAATGATAATGGATTTGCAGTGATTAGTTTCCACACTCTCTTATGACATAGGTATGACATGTTTGGAGCATATCTGACTAGGGTCCAGGGCACAGTTTGTGGTCTTTGATTATTGCAAAAATAAGATCCACATGGGTTATAAACAGTGCTATTTCCCAATCAGTAGGGGTTTCTTGAGGAAAATATACCATGGAATGATACTAGGTCCCACCAGTAGACAGGTGATTGCATAGTACCTGAACTATGGGGTACTATGCCTCCTGAGGTGGGGGAGGCATTGCAGAAGAGGGAGCAGGTGCACTAAAGAGATAGGGACCCCGTGAGGCATCTGGGAGCAGGCGGGAGAAGGAGGTTAAAGAGGAATGGGGGCTCAAGGCTTTAAATATGAAGGTGACAATGTATTTCCTGGGGGTGGGAGGGTCACCATCCCAATAACTTCGAGAGTCTTTGTTCCTTGCTCCATAGGTTGAAATTGTTTATGGAGAAAGAAAATAAGCCTATTGAAGAAATATGAACAGATATTTGACAAAAATTTCACATGTGAAATTTCTCAGACTATTACATCTCCTCTCTGCTACCTCCTATAACTGTAATGTGGGCTTAAATAACAGGAGGACATATTGAACAGGTGTTACAGCAATGAGAAATAGGGAATATTTCCATGAGAAGTTGAACTTATTTTCTCTTAAAGTTATTATTTGTTTAATTCACATATCAATTCAATGATTTAATTCCTGAAATCATCAGTAGAATATTTTTTGCATCTTATTTTGTTTCTAAATTTACATATTTTGATTATAAGGAAAGTGATTTTGTCAGTATAGGATTTCCTAGATGTCCAGAAAGATTTTCATCAGTGCGTTTACCAAATGGCCCGTGTGTCTAACACAAGTCTCATTGAGGTAATTTGTAAAAGTTGGCAATGTTAACAGTAGAACGCAGCTTCTACTGTTTCTACTTCTACCCAGTGGCTCAAAACTAATGACTCAACTCTGATGTGAGAAAAAAAAAAAAAGATCACATTCAATAGGATGTAAACTGAAAGTGATATAATGTATTAGGTGGGTACATTCATCAGCAGCATCTGACAACACTTAAGAGAATGTTAACATCTAAATGAATATAGAGAATCTGTGCTAATAAGATTTTAACTAGCAACTTAATATTCTTCAGAAAATTGTACTTCTTCAATAGGTGGGACTTGTTATCCTTTTTTAATTAGAGGGAACAAATATTTCATATAGAGAAAAAAAGTAATTATAGCATTGAAGAATTCTGCAGGCTGGTTTAAAAAAGAAACTTCTAGCAGCATTTTGGATAATCTGTGTTTGGTCGCAAGGCTGTCTTACTGAATGGCATAAAGGGCTGATATTTACCTTGGTGCTCTGAAAGTGAGGTGAATTAACTGGGTTAAATGGATTAAGTTAAGTTGGCTTAAGTTTTCATTTCCTAATTCTATACCTTGGTTTTTTTCTAATAAGAATCCAGTTTATATATTATTAGTTTAGTTTTGAGTATGCAATAGTATGTATGCACATGTTTTTTGGATTTCCAAGGACTTTAAATATAAGAGACTATTTTGCTGTTGATATTAAACAACAGTCAAATTTCCTATAAATTCCATTTTTCTCTGATTGATGTAATCAGGTAGTACTTAATATGCTTATGAAATGTTATAATGTATCTCAAACTTTTCTAGGTCAAAGTCTAATTTGGGAATTAAAGTGAATGCCATAAACACACACACAGAAACACATATGCACACACAAATACGTAGTTTTCCATATAATTTCTGGGGATTAGTTGACCTTCCTCCCCCAAAATTGATATTCTTGGATTGTAAATCTCTTATTTGTTGATTAAAGAAATTAGTACATTCTGAATTGACATCCTCAATGTTGTTCATAGTCTCCTGGTAGTTCTTGAAGATTTGTAAGTCTAAATCTTTTTTTGTAATGATTTTATTGATTTTTTAAATTAATGAATTCTCTTTTTATATTTTAGATAAAATTTATGATTTTAAAAACACATACTGAGATGCCTCCAAAGAGATAAATAACATAATTTTGAAACACTAAAATGACACTAAGCATGTTAGTCTATTTTGTAAGATTATTTTAGTAAATTAGAATTTTCATCTATAACCAAGTATATTTTAAGGATCTTATCCCATTAGGGACAGTACACCAGGAACTTAGTTTATAAAATGCTGAGGAGAGAACATCTTTCTGCTGCATTGCAGGCAAGCCATTAAAATATCTTTTGGATTACGTTTTATACCTACACTATTTGCAAAGATTACCTGTAAAGATGATACCTAGAATCTAGGGACAGTTTTCAAGTTTCGTCTCATAGGTTTATTTATTTATTTGCTTTCTATGCAGGGGAATTTGCCATTACTTCTACAGCAAAGATTACCCATCTTTTCTGTGAAACCCTTGTTATGCTTACTAAGTAAAATAGAAATTGGAGATATATCAATATCCTTTAGGCTTTGAGCAACTATTTATTATCAAAAAGGCCACCGCTGTGGCCTTAAGGGGCTCACTGTCTTCCCATTTCTTACAAGATGCATTGGCCTAAAATTCAAATCAGGTATGTGTATGTGTGAGGCCTCTAGGTGTATGTGTATGTGTGTGATTATTTTGTTCTCAAATTATTTAACCAAGACTTTTTTTTTTTATATCAAATGTGTTTTGTGACTTTTTAACAGGACTGGAATGTAGCCATAATAGTAATAAAAGTATTTTATAAAATAAAAGTGTTCTTATAAAAGTATAATTTATCTTTTATGAGGAATTGAGGTCAACTTGGGCAGGTTAACACATTAAGTTAAAAGTTTTGAGATTAATCTCTTCCATTCGAGCATTCCAGGTGTGTGAGAATTGTTTATTACTGGGACTCAAACATCTCCAAAGGGTATAAACACTTAATTTCCCCTGCCACGCTTCCTTACAAACAGGTCTCCTTCACTTTAGATGAAAGCTTGCCATTATTTCCCCCAATGGGAAGAGTTAAAGTGGATAGTGTACCCTCCTAGAGACAGGTGGTTGGGAAAAATTTTAATGAAAAGAAGCAACATGTTTTTTCAGAATGTATGTGTCTCTCATCTACCATATGAAATGGAACTTGTGTAAGTATTGCCTAACTTTAAGTTTAAGTGTTTTCTGCTCTTTGGGACCATCCACATCATTAACTAGATGATCTGTAGTAATTCTTAATAGGGTGGGTTAGAGCTCAGCAGTCATTGCAAAGCAGAGTAATATTAAAATCAACTTAAGCATTTTTGCCAAACCTCACACATCTCCCCTGTAACATTCCAGGAATCATGGTGAGAGAGAATTTGCAGTGTCCCTCAGTTATCCAAGCCTGAAATAAATTAGGAAACTTAATCTAAATGGTAGACTAGGTGATAGAAAAGTAGAATAAGAAGAAAACATCTAGAAATTACATGTTTTTTCACTGTTATTTTGATGATAAAATTGAAGATTAATTTTTCCAAGAAAACATCTGACCTATGATATATTTAACGTCAATTGAGTATCCTAAGTAAAAGCTCCTCTCTCTTTCTCTCTTATTTGATCTGTATTTTATAAATTGCTATTAAAAGTTCAGAAAAGGACAGGAGGTATAATCTGTTCTCATTTAACAGACACAGAAACTGGGAACAAAGTGAAACTTGCTTCTGAAGCAGGGATTGAATGCGTGTAACTGAACCTGATTAAAACCAAATGTTTTTACTTATTAGTTTCAACTTTTTCCTTTATAGCACTTTATTGAAATGAGTACAAAGATTTAAACTCTCTAATGAGAATTACAAATAAGAAAGATATCTGCAAGAAAAACAAGAATCCAAAAATATGGACAATCAGTTCATTTGTAATTAAGTGTTGGTAAAAAACATATTTTGTGTGTTACCTTATTAATCATAATGAAACCATTTAATTATTAATAAATAGATTTATATCATTAATTTTCAAATGCCTCATAAGAATAGTAAACACCCGCTGTGCATTTGTGAGAAAATGAAAATAGACTTACCCAGTTTTTTCTTTTTCCATTTAATGCATAATATTCTTTATTATATGTTGTCTTTTTTCAGAAAAAAAAATCAGTAATCAAGAAGAGTAAAAAAGGAATATACCTACTACCTAGACTCAACATTATTAACACTTTACAACTTTTGTTTTGGATTTTTATTAACAGAAAAGAAATAGACAATTACAACTAAAAGCTGAGGTTCTTTTGTTTGCATGCATAGATCCACTCCTGCCCTTCCCTCCCCAGAGACAACAATATAATCAATTCTGTGTGCATCTTCCAAATTTTTTTTATTTCTCTAGCTATTGGTTTTTTGTAACAAATATGTAACCCTGTGAGTCGTTAAAAATTACAGAAATGTTATCCTATAGTATATTTTATTCTGTACTTCCCTTTCTAACTTCACATGGTTTTTGAAATCTGACTATATTGATACATCAAGAGCTAGTTCATAGTTTTTAACTGCTGCACTACCCGTGGATGAAGCAACCACAATATTCTCATCTATTTCACTGTTGATGGACACTTAAATTTCATTTCATTTTTTTCTCAGTTACAAATAGTATTGTATCCTCGTACATGTCTCCTGAGATATATGTTTAGAATTTTCCCTGAGGCATATGTTTAGTAGCAGAATTGCAAGAGAGCATTACTTTGCATTTTCCTAATTACAAGTGAAGGTGAATATCTTCTGGCAAGATAGGTTGTGCACTGCACAGTGGCGACATGCTCATAGGATTTATACAATCATATACGGTGGTCTGAATTCATGGCCTTATCATAGACATTCTTTTCCTAATCCAAGGTCATCTTACACTTTTTTCTAAAAACTTTAGATTTTTAACATATCAGGAATATTATTGTGTATACAAAGAATTGATATAATTTTATATTTTTGGTTGAATATTCAATGATCTCTACCCCATTTATTAGCAATGTTTCTTTACCCCGCTCTTGATTTTTAATATATTTGACTAAAACTGTGTCAATAATATATTGTTTTAATTACGTAGTTCTCATAAGTTCTTATTTTTCTTGTTTGTTTTGGTTATCCCTGGATCTTTATTTTTACATATGAATTTTATAATCACTTCGACTCTATCCATAAAAAGTCCTTCTGGGATGTTGCCTTGAAATATATTTATGGGTTAATATGGGGAAAATTTTTCCTTTTAGGTTATCGATTTTTTTCTTCTACAAATATTATCTGTATTTCAACATTTATTCATGTATTCTTTTATTCCTTAAATAATGTTTATAATTTTCTCCAATTTCTTGTACATCTTTATTTTATTTATTTTTCTAGGTACTTGTACTTTATATTGCTATGATGAGTTCTTTTTCTGTTACATTTTAATTTTTTTATTGGAATACTGAGCCTTGATTTTCTATGTTGATCTTGTATCTAGAAATCCTGCTGGTTTTTCTTATTAGTTGTAATAACTTTCCTGTGGAATGTCTTAATATTTTCTAATATAAATGATCACAATTATCTTTTGTCATATTCCCTTATGTCTTTTATTTCTTCTTATTATTTTATTGCATTAGCTAGCACTGCCAGTATAATGTTTAAAATTTGTTATGATAATGGATTTTAGTGTTTTTTTTCCAAATTAATTACAATACCTTTACATGTTTGCCACTAGGTAATATGCTTACTTAGAGTTCCAGTAGATAATCTTTGCTGAGTGTTTTCAATCATGGATGGATGCAAAATTTTGTCTGATGTTTTTTCTTTATCTATTGGGAAGACCATAGCAATTCTTTTCTTTTCTTTGCTCATGGGGAAAATTGCATTGGTGTATATTTTTGATGTTGAATCAGTCTTCATTTATTGTATAAATCCTATTTATTCATGATGTACTTGATTCAGTTTTCTAGTCCTTATTTAGGATGTTTGCATTTATTTTCATTAGTGAGATGAGCTATTTTTTTTCTTCTAATACAATATTTTGCTATCAAATTTGTATTAAAGAATAAATACAAATTTGGGTAGCTTTCTCTATTTTTCTTCTCTCTAAAACAGTTGGTACTGAATGGAGATCACATATTTCTTTAATGTCTAGTGAAATCTCCTTAAAATTTTCTTGGCAGTCGCAAGGAGGGTTGACTTCCGGATACTTAGTAAAGTTTATAGGTCTCATCACATTATTTTTTTTCTTTTATAAGTCACATGTATTTTCTAGAATATTTTCCACTTTAATATTTTAAATTTATTTACCAACTAAATCATAGCTTGATTTTATAATGTTTCAATCTCAATTTTAACTGTAATCTGACAACTTTTACATTCCACATACTGTTTATTTATGCGTTTTCCCCAATATCATTGGTAATTCTTTTATTTTTTATTTTTTTAATTTTTTTTAGAGCCACATCACTGTAGATCATTGGTAATTCTTGCTCAAAACTTGCCTACAAGAATTATTTATTTTCAAAAATCAATTTTTTGGTTTTGTTGTCACTTCCCATGTTAATGTTGTTTTTCTTTTCTTATTGTTGCAGTTTTATTATATCCTTCTTCCTACTTTCTTTGCATTTTGCACTTTTGTTTTTTCCCTGAATTCCTGAGTTGAATGTTTGTTTCATATTTCTCAATGATTTTTTTAGTATTTCCTAAGAATTTTTAAATGCATTCCAGACGTTTTATATGTGGTGCTTCCTTTGTTATTTAGTTCTAAATATTTTGTCTTTATGTTGTTTCAGAGATAAAATAAAAAGCAGGTTGTCAGAAAAATAAATGTGAAACATCATGTTTTTCCTTCCTTTGTCCAAACTGAGGATTTTTTCCGTTAAATAATGAGATTTCTTTGATTCTTATGAATATAGTATAAGTGACTTCTATTTCCGTATAGACTTATTTAAATCATGATGCTTATTACCATGACAACCCAAACTACACAAGTTAGCAAATATCTGAGACAAAACCTGCTTTCTAAATAATTCCCCTTCTGCTCCATTTCCTTACCAAAACACCCATATGTATAATGATTTCCTAAAGAGCTAAAATTTTTTCTTTGTAATTGTGCATTTTTTTGTTATTTTGTAAGATCATTTTTATTTTCAAATAGAAGAATCTAGAGAACTAAAAAGTATTGGGGTTTTAACTAAACCATCATGCACATTATAATACTCAAAAATAACTTTAAATTACCACATAATAAATACAAAATAATCCACACATGAATTGATGGGCATTTGGGTTGATTCCACATCTTTACAATTGTGAATCGTGCTGCAATAAACATTCACGCACAGGTGTCTTTTAGATAAAATGACTTCTTTTCCCGTGGTAGATACCCAGCAGTGGGATTGCTAGGTCAGATGGTAGGTCTACTTTTAGTTCTTTGAGGAATCTCCATACTGTTTTCCGTGGAGGTTGTACTAATTTGCAGTCCCACCAACAGTGTATAAACGTTCCTGTCTCTCTGCATCCATGCCAGCATCTATTGTTTTTGGAGTTTTTAATAAAAGCCATTCTAACAGGGGTAAGGTGATATCTCCTTGTGGTTTTAATTTGCATTTCCCTGATGGTTAGTGACATTGAGTATTTTTTCATATGGTGATGAGCACACTTTCAACCCTGACTCAAGCATTACAAAAGCGCAATCCATGTAACCAAAAACATTTGCACCCGCATAATACTTTGAAATAAAAAAAGAGATAAAATATAATGCACAGATGTCCAACTTCAAAGCCTATGCTCTGAAATACTACATAATTCCACCAATAAATGTGTTCATTAATAACAATAAATAAATACAAGATAATGGTTAAAAATTTACCACTCTTATAAAAATTATCATACAGTAGACAAAAATAGTGGTAAAATTTAAATATTAAACATGATATATTTGTGATAAATTGCTTCAAGAGTAGTCTAGCTTATTGAACAAATAAAGAGCTCTGTACTTTTGCCTTAAGGAGATGGAGAGAAAAATAGATTTATCAGATCTGTGAGAATATGACATTTTTAGTATCAAACAGTAGTTGTCTTTTTTTTCTTTGTGTTAATGATCATTATGTTGTTTGTGAATATTACTTGAGAGTCAAATAGTTTCGATAGAATGTATATAAACTGCAGTGATTTCAAAGGGTAATATTGATGAAAACCTTCTAGCATTCTACTTCTCTAGCTCTTTCTTGAGCCAGGACTGCAGGGTCTAAAGCTTGTACATGTTATACAAAGGGTAAAATTCATTGCATTGCTGGCCATTCCTGCTCTCTTGTTTCATTTCTAACTGGGGAAATGCATTTGGCCTCTTTTCAGCCCCCGATAACTGTCCTGCTCAATAGAGTTAACCAAATCTGTGTTTATTATGCTCTCTGTGCCTGTCATGTGAGCACAGTGGCAGTTCTGCCAGAATAAATAATGCTGCAGTGCCGTTCAGAAAGCAGAGCAGAACGTCCCATTCTGGCTCTTTGTGACCCTGTCTCTGCCTAAAAAAAAAAAAAAAAGCATGAGGAAGGAAATGTCAGTACCTCTGGTTAAATATTGTTTGCCTTTTTCAAATATAATTTTCTAACTGAAGAGGATGTGCTTTCCAACTAAAGGACATTTGTCGTTTTCGTGAACCTCACGCTTTGAACTTTTCTCTGTTCACATACTGTCTTGTTAAAAATACATACTCCAAGCCTGGCAAACTTAATGTGTGTAGGTATGATAAGTGGTAAAGGTACAATACTGAAGTTATTTATTGAATACTGCCACAAATGAGCCAGGCATTTGCCGTGAGGTAGGCATTACCATGTCCCTTTTACAGATGAAGAAACTGGAATTTAGAGAGGTTAAGTCACCCAGCTAGGACGCGGTGGACCTGGGGTATGAACCCTAGTATGCCAGACTCAAAAAACCTGAATTTTCCCAAAAATCCTTCCCACAATGAAGACCATCAAAAGAGAGGGGGAAAAGCTTAGTTTTTAAACCTAAAAAGTTTAATTAACCTTTGAAAATACAGTTAATTTTTCTTTATTTCAGGCAAAATTGTTATTAAAGTTAAATATATACGAATATGGACATGCCCCTAAGGACAAGGCTGTTCTTCGTTCCTTGGTGTCTGGGACTGTAGTATCCAGCACAGTGCTTTGTAAAACTAGGTGCTCAATACATATTTAATGAAAAGATGAATGAACTAATAAATGAATTAAGTAAAACCTAGTTGAAAAGTGACTATCAAGAGAAGAGTCATATGGTAGATTGCAAAAATGGTCCCAATTCTTTATTATTTTCTGCATCCATTCCCTAAACAATATGACCTTGATGCTTCTCTTACAAGAGGTTAAATCTCTCCCGCTTCCTTTGAATTTGAGCTGGTCTTGTGGCTTGCTTTAACCAAAAAAGTACAGCAAATATGATGGTGTGCCAATTCCAAAGCCTTGCACAAATCTACTTTCTCAGATCCCTGTCACTGCCATGTGAGTACGCCCAGCCTGTTCTGCTGGAAGATGACACAGACACATGTGTCACCCCAGCCAGTAGCCAGGCAACTGTGGGGCATTTGGGTTAGGTCATTCTGGACCTGCCAATTCCTGTCAGGTGGCCCAATCTGACATACAGACATGTGAACAATAATAAATACTTATTGTATTAAATCACTGAGTTTTGGGGTGCTTGGTTATCCAGAAGCATCCACTTGCTACAAGTCACTATCTAATTAATTTAATTTTATAGCTGCTACTTGGAACCACAAATTGTGGGTACTTACATTTGAAAGTGATTATTAGAAAGACAGCTCTCCATTTCACAAGTGATTTCAGAGCTTGTGAGATGACCCCCTTCCTGCCGTTTTCAAACTCTGGTCTGTCATCTTCCAAAGAGTTAAATCCCTTCCATTAAAATCCCTAGCCTTCAGATAATGAAGACTTTTGTTTTTCAATACTTCTATTAAATTGGAAAGATATCTGGAACACTTTGTGGTCAGAACCACGAGGAAGGGAGGAAATGAGCAGTAGGTCAAAGGATACAAAGTAGCAAATACATATGACGAAGGAATCAGAAGGTCTATGTACAACATGAGGACATATAGTTAATAAGGGTGTACTGTATTCGGGATTTTTGCTAAATGAGTAGAATATAGCTGCTCTTGCCACAGTAGGGAAAATGGGTAACTATGTGAGATGATGGATATATTAATTTGTTCCACATAGTATCCATTTTAGTATATATGTATCTTTTAATATCATGTTGTATACCTTAAATATATCAATAAAACTTATTCTTAAAATAAAATAAAAAATAAAAAAGGAGAGTTTGAGTTGGAAGAGAATTGCTATATAAGGAACTTTAAAAAAGCATGATAAATAACAAGTTGAACAGCACTTTTTACTGTAACCTATAGCTAGTGGGTTGAAATGGTAAGTAGCTTTTATATTTTGTGTATGTGCATTTGTTCCAAAGTGCAGGGTCATTAATTTACCAATGCTGTAATTATATCTTTTAGCTGGGTTTTAATTTTTTAAAGGGTAATAGGAAACAAACAATCTGGATTCCTATTCTGAGCCTACTGCTTAACATTAATGAAATCATTAGTAAAACATTTATGTCTTGTGAATCTTAATTTTCTCAATCCTTGAAATTGTGATAATCACATTTCATCTGCCTACATAGGGAGGTTTATGCTACATATCTCTTGGGCTTGTTTTTGATCTCAAGACCTATGAGTCTATGATTCCTACTTGGAGTAAGTTTAAAAACATCAGTCACACCCAAACATCTGATGTTCTTGAAATATATTTTGGATAGTTCAGACCAATCCATGGTTTATGGCAGCCCAAGACACAATTTTCTGATTGGAATGGCTAAATTAGAAGTGATTTAATATCACACTTTCTTCAATTTTTATTTTAAAAAATACTTTTTCCATTGATAGTCTCATCCAGGCTGCCAGTAATAATTTGGAATTTTTATTGAAAACATGTGTTCACTCAAGGCCAAAGACTAAATCAGAACGGCAGAGGTAAATTGTAATTATCTAATTGGTTTGAAGCATAGAATAAGTATGCCATACAGAGCAATATCAAATTATTTTTCTAGAAACAAATGCCAACTATGCCATTGCTTGGGTCTCTCCGTTCTCTCCTTTCTCTCTCTTCCTTCCGCCTTTCTCTTTCTCACCAATAAATTTCTCGTCGTATCTTACGTGAGAACCACGGAAGGAGTATGGCAACTGTCAGGGGCCAGCACTTCCCAGGGGCGCTGTGGCACTGTGGGATATTAGTCCAAGATGTTTATAAAACAAATTTTAAAATTCAAGACAGGGGCTTCTTATTGCCAAAAAAGAAAAGGAAAAAAAATGTAGTGCATTATCTTGGAGAAGAACAAAGCACATGCACGGAGCAGCTTCGAACTCAAGATGAAGCGTATCCAGATTTAGTTGACCATACAACTGAGACACACTTGGGAAGTTCTTCAATAGCCAATTTCAAAACATTAAGGAGAATTGGGGCACAAAGCATTACATGCCTTAATAGGATTGTGATTTCTGCAAGTAGAAGCATGCAAATAATTCAATGTTACTAAACAGAGGATGAGCTCTCCCAGCTCATTTCTCCCCAAACAGACTGAAGGCTGCCTGAGGACAGGTGTCGTGCTTTACACTCCCAGTTGCTAACAGACTCAAGGGCATGGTGAATCTTCACCATACTTTTTTAACTGACAGGTTGAAATAGGAACTATCCGTAGGCTTCCCTTTCAATTTGCAAAATAGTTATTTGAGCCCTTCCTCCCCTCTCATTGCCAAAAGTTGACATAACTACCTACAGCATTCTTACTATACTGATCTAACATCAGGAAAAGGCAAAATAGGATTAATCACCCTGGGAAATTTCCACCACTGGGAAGAGCTGGTCATTCTGGGAATTCTCCTAAATATCTGCTGAGCCCCTTTTAGTAGTCAGGGTCAATCATAGTAAGGTTCACTATTCTAACATCATGTTTGACTTGGCAATGCCAAAATAAATATGCATTTAAGTGCTTCTTGTTTAACAGATATTTAACTAGTAATGTCTATCCCTCTGCATAGTTGTTATCCAAGTGGGCATGCATTTTATTGAGGTCTAATGTAGCTAAAGTGTGCATGTTACGTATACAGTTCAATGTGTTTTTACACATGTAACATGAAAATGTAACCTGCACACAAATTAAGATGTAGAATACATCCACAATGCTCCAGAATGCTCCTTCATGAACTTTTTAAATCTCTGGCTCCTTTTGCTCAATATTATTATGTATGTGAGATGTGTATCTAATGTTGAGTGCCGCAGAAATTCATTTGTATTCTATTCATGTGTCATATTCTTTTATAAAAATATATATGACATGCCACTACATACTATGATTTAGTTATTTATTTTATTGTTAATGGGTGCTTGGGTTGTTTCCAGTTTTGGACTATTATAAATAAAGCAGCCCTGAACATTCTTGTGTATGTGTTTTAGTGGACATATGTACTTGTTCTCTTGGATACATGCCCGTGAATGGAATTTCTGAGTCATTCAGTAGTCATGTGTTTAGCTTTGGTAGATAAAGCCAAACCACTTTCCAAATTTCAAAGTCAAGCTACCACCAGCCATGTATGAGGGTTCTAGGTGCTCCACATCCCATAATACAGTTTTGTATCTGGCTCATTTCACTTGTGATAACTATTTGCCCATGTTTCTATCTATTCTTCATAACCATCCTTTTTAATAACTGCAGAATACTTGGTGGAGTAGTGGTATCGTATTTACTTAGTGTCGTATTGACTTACTCATCCTGAAATGAGAATGAGAATTGTTTTAGTTAGTAATACATGAGTTACCATAAATGAAATATTATTTATGGTTTTAAAAACATAATTAAATTATGTGGTAGGTTGAGTTGATTCTTATTTCTAAAGATGTTTTTGGTAACAAAACATACATATATATCATTGTTATAAATGCAGCTTATAATAAATAAGAATCTATGCTCATTAAAAGTTCTAAGTACTCCTGCTTTTAAGCTGTGAGTTGTAGCTTTCACTGATATGAAGGACAGAAATGATATTTTATTATATGTACTCTTACTACTACAGTTATTGATGAACTGCCCATTTTTTAATCCCAAATAGGGAGAGTTCCCGTCCTGGAAGAAGTTTTACGCAGCATTTGATAGGCCCTGCAGGCACAGGACCTAGAGGTAGATTGCCTGAGTGCACGTCCTCGATCCGTCTACTACTAATGTGTATTAGTATCGCACATTCGCATGTTGTCCTTGGGCAAATTACTTCACTATTCTCCGTGTCAGTGTTCTCCTCTACGACACTGGAATGATTATAGTATTTATATCACAGGGTGGTTGTGAAGGTTAAATTAGGTAAGGCATTTTAAAATGTTCATAACAGTGCTTGGTACACAGTGATCAATAAAGTGTTAGCTCCAGTGTTCATCCTTATCCTGGGATTTTCTTATATGTCCAGGCTAATTAGCTACAATCTTCATCTCAAGGGGTCTCCAATTTTGTACTTCCTAACTTAACGATTCATGAGGGAAGAAGCGCAGGGAATGACTGCATTTAGGAAAGATGTTGGTTTGCACAATACTATTATATTAAGGATTAAGACGCCGCTTTGGTCATCTCTCCGCTTCTAGCTTGGCTTTGTCAGCAATTGCAAACACTTTCCGTGATTTATGGCATGGTTTCAGAGAGTGATAAGCCTCAGGTACTTTCTTCAGTCAAAAGATAAATGGGAGAAACTCCCAAAAGTATGCAATCCTGGAGTCCCGCTTCTGCCTCCCACGTTCCTCTTATGGGAATCCCTGACAGCTTGAGATACGCTAAGGAGTGGACAGAGTCAACCTCCTCAGTCAGTGTTCCTGGTGCCTTAAAAAAACAAAACTTATTTTAACTAAACAAATCAGCATGTTGACAGTACAGCTGGTGAATGCCACTGCACAGCCCAACATCCCCAGGGCCTCCCCGCCGCTAGCCTCTGTGTATGCCCAGCTGATCCCAAGCGCAGTTAAGTCTGGACAAGATTGCTCGAGTTTGGAATGGGTTTATATTTAATTCTTACCACCCCTGGGGTCCTACTGATCTATGATTGGCCTAAGAGGCTGATTCAGCTCTAATTCAACCTAAGGGTTTTGTGCCAAGCAGGGTTAAGCTATTTTCTAAACTTACCAAATACTTAGGTAACTCTCCAGGGAATCTCCTTGCCTAAGGATGACTGAGGACAAAACATGGTTTCTACACACCACACACCACCAGATCTTTTTGTTCAGATGAAGTGAGTTTGTCCATGTTCTAAGATAGACATTCTCTTTAACTTGGACCTTCCCCCACCCTATACCTACACACATGAAAGGAAAAATCAAAACCACACAGGTGGGTTGGCATTTAATATTTTGCCTGATATAAAAGGTTTGTAATACTAATATACTAATGCAAACTGGACAGTTTTGTTAACTATCAGGAAAGTTTTCAGGAGAACTGTAACAGACCATATCATTAGTATGTTAATTTTGCATGTCAGATTGAATCCTGGCTGGTCGGATGAACTGTTTCTGTTCCTCTTTGCCAGAAATCGAATGTTGAGTTACATGCCTGTGCAGCAGGAATCAGATATCAATGAAGGAGTGACTGTAGGGCTGACCGCTGTGTAGTGTGGGCATTTTGCTAGCTAAACGTTTCTGTAACTGTCCTGCCAAGGTTGCTATTTCAGTGACAGACACATATTTCATTCAACCATAAATGATGAAATATATTATTTTAAATGAACATATTATGTCTTTCAGTAATTGCAAAAGTAGTTCTTAAAATGCTTTAAACTCGCATTTAATTTTTTTTCCTGACAATGGATTTTCCTTCCCCACCATTGTTGGTTTTTTAAACCAAGTAAGTTTGGAATCAGAGTCTATGAAATGTGAAAAAAAAATAATTTAAGAGGAGTACCTTTTCAACAAAATATATGCTACTTTAAATTACCAATTAATATTTTACTTTCCCCAATATGAACCAGAATCCTTCAATGTGACTTGCTCACCCACACATGTCTTGGTGGCCAAGCATCTCTATTTTGTGTGTTGACACAAATTTGTTGTCCTTCTGAGGAGGGGAGGTGTGTATGAGGTGACATAGTGTCACTGGTATCTCTTGTACTTTTCCCAAAATTCTATCAAAACTATGTGCCGTAATTATAGGGCTGCTGCTGCCAAGGTCAGCTGGGAACCAAGAAGGGGGGTCTGACGTGAGAGTCTGAGGCAGAGTTCCTGATGTAAGATGACAGAGGAGACACCTGTACTTGAGACTGGCACCTGGCCTTCAGGAGAGCGACCCCTTTCTCTCCTGACTCCTGGGGTTCCCTCCTGCACCTGCTGCGTCTCCTATCACTGGCAAAACCAGACACCTCTTTCCTACTACGGCTGGGCCCCAGCTCCTCTCTCTGCCCTTGAAAGGTTATTGGTATCCTTTTCCTCCACCAAATCAAAAAATGCCACAACATATATTTAACCATACATATTTTTAAATAAGGGGTTTTAAATTAGGTTAGTGATAAAGATTATTATAATACTCAGTATAGAACACTTAGAAAATTAATAAGTTACCTCCAGGCTTACCATTATATGACGTCTACTATTAAAATGTGCTTTCCCCGTGCCTTGAATTTATTTTTTAACATCATTCAAATTAACCTGTAAGTATACAGAGGGTATACATTTTGTTTCTGGCTTTTTATTTTTAGATAATGCTGTTCATGAACATTTTCCATGTTTTCATATTGTCTTTATGTACACATCAATTGAATATTTGCTGATTATAAAAATAGCAGTATTTCAATATAGAAACCTTACAATATGGGGAATAGTAAAAAAAAAAAGTAAACAAAAGTGTCTATTTCCTCTTTTCGGGCTTGATTTCTTTCAAGGTCTTCTAGATATATAATTGGAGTTTTTCTTTATTCAGAATTTGTATATCACTTTCTGTCAACCAGACAGTTCCTTTGAATTAATTCATCATAGAATGCATGGTATTTAATTAATTGTGTTTTTAGTGTAGAAGATTTGTTATTTCTTTTTGTTGTTGTCATTGTAATTAAGTTAACAATGAATATCCTTGTACATAAATCTTTAATGGCATTTCTGATCATTTTCTTCATATAGGTTCCTATATGTATGGAAGTATTCATTTAAATGATATGAACATTTCAAAGCTTTATGGCATGTAACCAAATTGTTTTTGAGGAAGACTCTACCAATTTAAACTCTCAAAAAAAAGTATATTGGAAAATATCTTTTTCATCCTAATTTTTAAAATATTATTTCTTTGCAATTTTAATAAGATTGATACTTTGAATATGGCTATTAATCATTTATATTTCTCCTGTTAATTATTCCCTTCATTTATATAGTAAGTTTCAAAAAAATATTTCTTAAAAAGTTAACTCCCACTTATTAGACACACACTATATATTTAATACTAGCTATTTTTCTAGAACTTTTTGTATTAACTCTAATTCTAGCAACAATCTAGGTGGACAAATTTCACTTGTTATCTTATTTTTATATGTGATGAAACTGCAGATCAAAAAATTTAAGTTGGATAACTTGCCCTAAGTTATCCAACTAAAAAGTGTTTGAACCAGGATTCCTACCCAAGACTGAACAACTCCAAGATCTGACAAACTTCATCTCTAAGCTCCTACAAGAGAAATAATGCATCTCATAACATGGATAATGCACATGCACACTCACACACACATGCTCACACACAACCAAAACAAAGAAAGAAATTGTGCTAAATGTCAGCACCATTGTTAGCACTGAGGGGACATCATTCTCAACATTCTTTGTGCATATTGTAAAGAGAGCAGGATGGAGAGAACAATGGATGGATGTCAAATCACGGAATACAGGAGAGATGGATCAGTAGATCAAAAAAAAATCTATTAAGAGGACTGACACAACACATTTTAAATAATTACTCTAACAGAAACTTAATTTTATTTATATTATTTATCCTGCAAAAGAGTTTAATAGTTGCAAAAGTATTCAATAGTTGTATAATCACACCTTTAAACATTTCCTTTGACTTTTCCCACAACTGAAATCAGAAAAAATGGTCACATTTGTGTTTGTATCTTTTGATACTTTCTTGTCCTAACATTTAACTCTCTAATGCGCGTAGAGTTTATTTGGGCACACTATGTGAGTTACAAAGCTATCTTTATTTTTCCCTATAAAAAATAAATTAATTAGCTAGAGACATATATTGGATGGTTCTTTCTCTCATTGTTTTATGTTCTTTGACATATCAAGTTTGTATTAATGGTTTTTAAAAAGTTCTCCTTCCTACTATGACATTTGTATTTCTACCACATACAACAAATGATCTTATAGGCAGGATAGCATAGAAACATTACTCTACATTTTTTAAAGGAAAATAATTGTTATTTAAGTGACATATTACAGACCCTCAAGTATCATAATTATGTACTGTTTGTAAGAAATAAAATACAGGTGCAAATCCAGAGGTGGTTGCCAATTTGGTTCTACAGTTTAGACAAAGTAAATGGAAAAGAAATGAAAAAATTCAGCCACCAAAAGAATAATGGGTGTTGACACTATAATAACTGTAGTGATTACAGAATAGTGCACCCACAGGCAGAAAAGGAGGATGGCAATTGTTCTACTAATGCTCTAGGTCAATGATGCAGAAGAGGCAGGGTGCAAGTTCTCCGGGGCATTCCAGAATCGTCTGGGGACTTTTGGTTTTGCCAGAAGCAACCTCATGCATACTTCCCCATGCAATGCCCCCACCCTCTTCACAAGACCACGGTTATTAGAGTTGTGTGACTGACTTAGGGTGTCTCACTTCTTTCTTTACTCACCATGTGGACTCAGAGCTCTGAGATTTTATCATCCAAGACCATCGTAAATCCCAAGAGTGATAGTTTACATTGAATCACAAGATTGATTTCTTTAAATTATCCTTCAAGGTTTCACTTTCTTCATTTTTCTTTTATAAAGATTATTTCTGAAAGATCACAATGTAATTTTTTTGAAATCACTAAATTTGATCAGCAGAGAACATGCATGTGACTTAATTGTGATTCACGTTATGTTATACTTGTGTGTGATGAAAAAATTCTTGATTTACTGCTTGTATAGCCTAAGTAATAGCTAGTGAGGACCGCTTGACACACAGTCTCAAGTCCCTTAAGGGAAAGCAAGTCCAATCTAAGGAAGCAGATACCAGGACTGTTTTAGAGAAGCCAATATTAAACCATCCATATACTATTACATTTTAAATTTAGAAATCAATGTGTTTTTTATTTGTGTATTTGTGTTTGAATCAAAGCATTAAAAGAATACTTTTCTTTTTTTTGCTAACTTTCAAAATTTTCCACCAGACTCTAAGATAATTGTTTGCACATGTTTAGTTCAAATTGACAGGGATGTGATAAGTAGTTGGATTCTTCTGACCTGAAGTTGCAATGAGCAGAGGGTCCTGGGGGGTTAAGGACGCCCATTTATCCTGGTATATCATTTTGTTCCAGCATGCAGACGTTGGATATTGGAATATTGGACATCTTTGGTTTTGAAGAATTTCAAAAGAATGAATTTGAACAAGTAAGTAGGCTTTTTTTGAAATTTTATGAACTTCAATGGCTTTTTTCCAACTAAGTTATTTTTTACTTCAGTAGAGACTGTTAGTATAATTACTTTCAAATACAGAATTAAAATAAATGCTTTACTCTCATGTTTCAAAATTAATATTCCTGGTTTGTTGACACAATCATCATTTTTATGTGGTCTTATGAACAACTGGTATACTCACACATTAAAAACAGATTCACTTGTTTTAAAAGACAATGCAAGATGAAGACCTGAGTTGTGCTTATGGAAATATTATTTCTACTACGTCAGAGAGAGGGAGGACATGAATATTTGAAATCAGGGCAAAGACTTTCAGAAGCCTTGGCCAAAAATCAGAATGGAAATACTCCACTATGTTACATGCTGTTATTTGTAGATTCATTTCTATGTGACATTCATACATAGGACTACTGCAAATTCATAAAACTACATTACAGAAGCATTGGTTATTTTTAAACCATCTATAATTTAGGGCACTTTGTAAGTGTGAAATTGTTATGCATTTTAATAGTACTGCATGAATAGTTTTATCGAATTAAGTATACCTAAAAATTAACTGTTAAAGAAGAGAAAGAAATGCAACTTTCCTTAGCAAGCTGAGAAGAAAAATAAACCTGTAAAAAGTAAAAGTAGAAAGATAGAAAACCAAACTGCATTATGTTACAGAAAGAATTACAGCTAAGCAGAGTTTGGGGAGAATTTTTAATAATTATGTAATTTATCTGGCTTCATTTTCTTAAGGTAGATAATGTGGTGGTTAATGACACTGGATAAAAAATTAAATAAAATGCATTAGAAACTCTAGGCTGTGACTTTTACTAGCATAGATTTCTTGGCCAAATGAAGAATCTATAGCCTTGGTTTTCTTATTTGTAAAATCAGGATAATAATAGATTTACAGAGTTGTGAGATTAAACATTATTAAATAGAGGTTCTGGTGTCATTTACTAACACACTGTACATGTTTAAGAAATGATGGATAGCTACCATTACTGTTGTAAATGAGAACACTTAAAAACCTTTTCAAATTCAGCCAATTTTATTTCTAGAAAAGTTCTGCATTATTCTGTGTGCAGATCTTAATTATGCTTAATTATCCTTGGATTAGGTGAGTCAGCATGAACCATGTTCCTTACAAAACTTTGCAAAAAGTCTAATTTGAAATAAGACCAAAGATGACATAGAACTCTTCTTTCATATTTTTCTGTGGATTAATAGAAAAGGAAAGACTTCATGTTTTTATTTATTTATTGCTTACCATGAGAAAAATAATGATGAACATAAGGAGGAAAGCAGTTAGGTGTGACTAGTAAAATATATACAATATATGCAGGTTTGCAGGCTGCACCTGATGATATGTTTCTCAGCTCAAATGTTTGAATGTTGTTGGGCATCAATATATATTCCTTACGTTTTTACCTTAAGAAATAGGAAGCTTTCGTGTCTGGAACAATATTCCCTGGTTTATCCATCTCCTGGTAAGTGACAGATGGAACGATGTCGTGTAAAGTCCCTTATGGGAGGACTTGCCTCCCAAGCCGCTGCCCCACACTCAGACGTAACGATCGACCATGTCTGCACTAACTAATACGTGCAAAACATTTACGTTGTTTTTTGTTGAAACATACTTATTTTATTACAATTATGTAAATCCCTCATTATTCTTTCTTTCTGCTAAATATTTCAATGATGTATTTTAGAATATATTCATAGTCTGTGATTTCTGTGTAACGAGGAAGGACCTTTTTTTCCCAATCTAATGAGTAAATCTCTATGAAATGCCAAAAGCTAGTTTTAGACTAGTTTTTATGGGCAAAATCTCAAGACCAATTCTGAGACTTAAATTATGAAAAAAAATTATTTTTTAAAAAATATATTGTTTTCTCAGCAGGTTTGTTTTGCTATTGTGCACAGTAACAACTGGGAGTCATTTAGAAGGATAACATTATTTTCTGTGTGATTAATGCAAATCTTATCTTAAACTGGACTTAGTAAATTCCTAAATTTGCATGTGAACTTTTTTTTAAAAAAGGCCACTGGTTTGAGTGATACATTTTAGATTCCTTTGTCACTAACAGAAGGTGTACTTCCTTGATTTTATCCCATTGCAAACTTTCAACAAAATGCTTAAAAAATCAATATTCAGAATCAGACCTAGGAAAATATTCGTGTTTTTGTAAGTATTTATTTTATTGTGTTTTGAGCTTATTGACCCATCTATCAGCTATTCACTAGAACGTCAACTCCTTCAGGATTGAAATTGTGTCTGCATTTGGTATATAATAGAAATTTAACAAATGTGTTTTCAATCAGAATTTAAAGAAGAATAAACTGGTAAGAAAAAAATCTTGATAGTGGATTTCCTAGTGGTCCTTCTTGTTCAGGAATAATGTACATATTTCTCAACAATAAATCCTCCATAAGAAGCTTGACAAATGTTTAGAATAAGGACACATTCAAGGGGATATCAAGAAGCACCCCAAAACATCAGCATCTCCAAAATGTCAGCATCCTCAACCCAGTATCCTCCAGGAGCTCTAAAAGATTAAATGGGGGATACTTACGATACTCTTAACTGAGAATTTGTTTTAACTAATTGGAGATTCCAATCCTATTTTCTTTGGCTTTGTCTTAGTTCAGGCTTCTACAACAAAATACCTTAGCTTAGGTAATTGATAAACAACAGAAATTTATTGCTCACAGGCTGGGAAGTTCAAGCTCAAGGCACCTGCAGATTCATGTCTGGGGAGGTCTCTCTGCTCTACAGATGGCACCTTGTCCTCACGTGGTGAAAGCGCAGGGCAGCTCTCTAGGACCTCTTTTAGGAAGGGCCTTAATGCCATTCAGGAGGGTGGAGCCATTATGACCTAATCACTTCCCAAAGGCCCACTTTTTAATACCATCAACTTGGTGATTCACATCAACATATGAATTTTGGGGGTACACAAACATTCAGACCATTACAGACTTTTAATGAATCATTTCTGTTCAAAATTATTTCTTATATTATAATAAAGACAATTTTTAGTGTAAAAATTATAGTTGACGTAATTCAGCAGTAGTTTGTTACTTCAGTGGAGAAAGGTATACTAAATAACTTAGTCCCAAAGTACAGTTTGAAAGGCTCTGAATCTGTCACCCTGATTAATTAATTATATTATCATCACCCACTTTCTGTTATGTAATAGCTAAATTTCATAAAATCTTATTTCCTTTATTATGTGGAGTTTATATCTAGCACTGCAAAAATATTTCCAAAGCCTTGATGGGAAAGCCTCTACAGTCTACTCTTTAGCATTCAAAGTAGTGAATTCCAAGTATATAAGGTTGATAAATAGAAAGGTAATAAGCCAGACAATTACACATTGCAATGTCAATGATGTTAGCAGAGAGAAAGCAATTTGAGGCATGAGAAGTGGAAAGGAAAGGTAAAAATATTGCTACTTCCAGAAATGACTATGTATCTAGAAAACCCAAAAGAATTAAGGAGACCATTACTCAAACAGTAAGAGAACTTGGCAAAGTAGCAAGTTGGAAAAATCAGTGTGTAAAATCAATAACATATGTTTTAAAAATATTAATAACTTGTTAGAAGATGTAATAGAAAAGAAGACAACATTTGCATTGTTTAAAAAAAGTGAACAACCTAAGTGAGGGGAATTTTTGAAAGGCAAAATAGAATTAAACAAATGAAAAGACATACCATATTCTCAGACAGAAAGGCTTAATATTGTGAAGATGCCAGTTCTTCCTGTGTTAACTTTGTACCTTGATGCAATGCCACTACAAATAAATTAAGAATGAATGATAAAATTAGAACAAATCAATTTTATAGCTCCTAATAAGTAATGAATCTAGGCAGTGGGTACCAATGGCTGCTAACATTATGAAAAGACAACGTACGCAAGAAACCTATCAAGTATTACTACAGGGAAGGAAGGAAGGAAGGGAAGGAGAAAATCTGAATATAATAAAGTTTCTTGATATGACTAGTAGTTAACAGGAACCAAGGACAGAGAAACATGATAAAATAAACCATAAGGATGCACTCTGCAAAACCCAAAGTGTGGGAAACCGAGCCGGATTGGGTGGCTCAGGCCTGTAATCCCAGCACTTTAGGAGGCCAGAGCATAAGGATCGCTTGAGGCCAGGAACTCGAGACTAGCCTGGGCAAAACAGTGAGACCTCATCTCTAAAAACAGAAAAAATTGGCAGACATGGTGGCATGTGCCTGTAGTCCCAGCTACTCAGGACGCTGGGGCAGGAGGATTGCTTGAGGCCAGGAGTTTGAGACTGCAGTCAGCTACGATCATGCCACTGAACTCCAGCCTGGGTGACAAATGAGACCCTGTCTCAAAAAATAAAATCAATGTGGGAAACTGTATAGGACAAACAACCTGATTTCTTCAACATATAAAATACAGGGGAAAATGTGAAAGGAGAGAGTCTATAGATTAAAAGTAATCTAAAAAAAAATAAAATAAAATAAAAAAATTTTAAAAAATAATAATAATAAAAAAAAGTAATCTAAAGACATACACATCAGGTGAATGTATGGACATTATTAGACCCTAATTTGTTAAATTAGGTATAAAAATTATGAGATAATTAATGTAATGTGAAATCTGGACAGTTGAAATTTTTAAAAATTATTGTTGAATATATTATGTGTGATAATGGTATACTGTAGATATGTTTCTCTAAGTCCTTATATCTCAGAGAATTATACTAAAATATTTGCTGATTTAATGATACAATGTCTGCAGATTGGTTCAAGTTAGTCCCCTTTTGGGGGCAATAGGGCAATGGATGAAGCAGAATGGGCCATGAGACAGTAATTATTGATAATTGTTGAATTTAGTTGATGGTGGATGGTGCTCATTATATTATTCCCTTCACTGTTGAATATTTTTAAAATTATCCATAATATGCCATTTAAATAAAAGAGAAAGATTTGAGGTTATATAAATATTGTTTTAATAAATGCTATAATGTTTTCTCTCCAAACACATTATTACAATTCTCCACATGCTACAGATCTGCATTAAAGAGCAAAGTAGTGGAAACAAATGATTTAACATACAATAATCTCCCCAAATGACCCCCTATACACATACATGCAAATGCACATAATGAATCTCTTCAAGCTTTGGAGTCTAGTAAAATTACATGTCAACAATCTGCTGTAAGAATTTAGAGAATTTGGAGAGAACACATGTGTTCGAAGTAAAAGCTTCTGTCGTAGAAGATAAAATTGTGACATATAATCTGTCTTCAAGCCAGGCTTCATCTAAACTGATTTCAGAAGAGTTGTCAAGGACTCAAAACATTGCCCTGCTTACAGACTGTTTTCTAAAAAGTGAGACTTACTGGAAAATTCGGAGTCCTTCAGCCACAAATCTAGAGGGTGACTCTGGCTGTTGTTGGATGGGGCCCTCAGTTTCTCTTCACATGGGTCTCTGCATGTGGGTCTCTTCACATGGCTTCGGCATAGGCCAGTTTGGACTTTCACACAATATGTTTGTTGATTTCCTGAGAGTGGCTTCCCCAAAGGGGAAATCCATATGAAAGCTATGTCCTTTTCCTATAACCTGGATTCAGAAGTCACATAGTATAATTTCTTCTACATGCCCAGGTTCAAGGGTATGGTAAATAGAGTCCGCCTTTTGATGGTGAAGGATCCATTCCAATTGGATGTCGTGGAAAAAGGATTGGAAAGTTTAAATGAGGAGAGGTTTGCTCTTTTAGCCCTAAGTATGACAGCACCCATATAATTTTAATCCCAGTGTATCTTCTGATAGCTATTAGATAGCAATATTGATCTATCTACCAATCAATTGATACATGAATATGATAAAATATTGCTATTGTTAAGTTGCTTCACATAGAGATTTAAAAATCATACATGTGTTAAATGTCTACCTCTCTCTTAAAGAATTTTCTGCTCTGTGTATCCCTTTTTTACAATGGCTTTGAACGTTCCAAAATCATTTCAGGAACTCACCAAGCTATGGATAATACCTTTTAAGAAAAATTTGAATGAGGAAATGTATTTATTTTCACTATGTATCAGAACTCTAGCATATTGTTATGCAGGTTTCTATAGAAAAATAATATGCTTAAATAATGAGATGCTATTTTAATGTACCTCTTACAATAATATTGGATTCTGTGTTTATAAATAGTATGGTTATAGGTCTTCTTTAGGTCACAGTTTTTGAAAACTTGTTTTGAGGAAATAAAAAAATGGGGAGGAGGAAGGTAATCAAGAATTTTGAGCATATAAACTATATATTTAATTACTTTTTTCCTAAAAATCCCTATAAGTTAAAAAATATTACCATTTCAGAGCTAAAGAAAACAAATAATTTAAGTAACTCATAGAAGTTCACACAGAACTAGGATCTGAGTCCAGGTTTAATGACTTGGGCTATTTCTAGTTTCAAAGGTTCTTTGAAAGCTAGACTTGAATTTGTATTAGTATACATTTTCTAAACTTTAACTGCTGCCTTTTTATGAGAATATTTGTATTTCTCTTAGGATTCAACATTATTTTATTCTATTACTTGGAAAAACAATAAACCCTTAATAAATTTTATATGCTGTTAATTATTTTTTATAGTGAGTTTTTCACCAAATCCATTTAATATAAATAAATAAGTTAGATAATGCAGGTATATATTCTTCATTGTAGAGTACCAGGATGATTATAAGGAAATGTTACAAAGCATAAAAGAAGAATTAATGCATTTGAAAACATCTATGAGATCCCTTTATAGAAGAGTAAATTCACCTCTTTTAATGACCAGGAAAAAGCTCAGATTTACCATAGTGGCAGTCCAGATATAAAGCCTCAAATCCCAAATGTGCTAACTAGGAAAATGCTTTCATGTAGTTTTCTGCTAGTTGATAATGGCTACAACTTCTTGAGCTCCCACTATTAGTCAGATTATTTTCCTATATGATTTCTAACTCTTACAGCAACCTTCTCAGAAAATTAAGATATAACCCTGAGGGCTTTACAAGGCCAAGGGGGACTTCAGAGTCTAAAGTCTAATCCTTCCTCCTGTGTCACAGTGTCAGCTCTTCGGTATCTCTAAGCCGTGCATGTAATTCTGGATAATTACAACTATTAGAAAAAGGATAATTATACGAGTAGAAATAATATATTAGTCATTGTTTTGGAACTATATGAATAAATTTATATGAAAGATAAGGCATATTGTTTAATCTAACCGTTTACTGCTAAACAAAAAAAACTTTTTTTTTTGAAAAATGATGAACAATTTGATATAGTGACTGAAGCTTTAAAATAAGAGCATTTTGTCCAACACTTGGACATGGCTTCTTTAAACTGAAGGGTATGTTTTATGTACAAGTTATCATACAAAATATCTAAAAGCATTTTTGTTTTAATTTGTATTTTTCACTCCTGATCTTAGCATTTTATTATATAAAATTTGACAATAAATTTAGCCATTGGATTTGTTGTTGGCAGACTTCTTTTTGAAGACCAATCCTTTAAGTCCCAAAGTAGCAATTATTTACAGTAAAGGAGAATATAGCCATGAATTTAACACATCAACATACTGGATTTGTTTTATGAATCCATGTTGCTCTGAATAACAGAATAACTAAAAGAAATGTTGTAGGGAGAGAAAGTGTTTTTATTTGTGTAAAAACCATGTCTTTAGACACATGAAGTAACTGCCATTTACATTTGCTTAAAATCTGTTCTATATACTTTGGTTTTAAAATGTCAAAAAAAGCCGGAAAAGGAAAGGATGTTTGGTTCCTTTGAGGAATAGTAATCCACCAAAAAAGAGGGGAGAGGCAAGGGGAGTAGAATGGTGAAAAAACGTAAACCACTAAACAGACAAAATCAAACGCAGGAGCGTGGGGCCGGCGGTAAGCAATGGGCTTTTCCTCTCCGTTGGCTGCGAGTCCGGATGTGGGACTCTCGGGAGGGAAGCGCCCTCCCCCTGCAGGTACCCAGGACCCTAGTCCTCTGTTTTTAAAATAAGATCTGATAATTGTCAGAGGTAGTGTAGATGGTGCTAGCAACAAAGCAAACATGACCTTTCCCAAGAAAGGCCTCTACGGTAATAGGAGATTCAGAGAAAACAAAACAAACTATAGAATTTTAAAACGGAAACAAACAAGAGAGATGCTGTCTCCTCACTAACCCCCTGCACCTGCCATTTTAGAGACAATACATGAGCTGAGGGATGTTTGATATGTTGGAGAAAGCACATAGAGCAGTCTGGTGAGCCTGAGGTATTCTTCAAAAAAGTTAGGTTGAGGTTCACAGTGCACTTGACTAAAGTCTCTGAAAACTCCTGCAGAGAAGCCCATTAACTTGACTCAGTGTTTCTGCAATTGGCCTCTGCTTATTTAATGCTCTTATAAAATAGCTGTTAACATCTCATACAAATAGTATTCTGCTGAACATATTTGAGAAATATTGAATATCTAAAATCTAACATCATTCCTGCTTGTCTTCTCTCTCTCTCTCACACACACACACATGCATACACACACATTAATATATGATATATTACACACGTGTATATTAATTGATGAGCAAATTGGTTAATGGAGTGTACATTTTCTGTTCCACCATTTATCTCAGTGTGTTCAACCATGTCTACATATTAGAATCACCTGGAAAGCCTTTAAAATATATCAATGCCTGGGCCCCGCTCCAATTTAATTGGTTTGGGGTCATGCCCAGGCATCAGCCTTTCTTAAAAAGCTCACCAGTTAATTCTAATATGCAGATAGGATTGAGCATCACTGCCTGATGCCTGGGACTCTGCCTTCAGCTGGAGTCAGCTTTAATTAATCTCCTACTTTAATTCTGTGATGTATATGTCATGCTCTATTATATTTTTGTTTCAGATATATTTCACTGAGCAATAAAATTAAAGGGAGAACAGTTGGTGAAAATTTACTCAAGAAATTAAGTTTGTCATTAATACAAATGATGGGCCATCTGGATAAGCAATAAGGTTCTGTTGCTAAAGAGTGTTTTCAAGGGGTGCATAATTTTTATTATTAAACCAGTTAGCAGCGGCACTTAATGTACAAAGCATGTATTTGAATTAGAGAAGGGTACATACTAACCAAGCAGTTACTTCATGATTATTCATTACCATTTGTGAATACCCACCGTTCATCCACAGTCAAGTCTACTCTGAGGAATACTCTGAGATCTAATTCTGATGGGTAGAGTTGAAAAGCAAAAGTCATGATTGTTTTGCATTGAAGTCAACGATCTCAAGTATTGATTCCTGCTTCTGGATAAATAAGCTAATTTGCTTGTAGAAATCTTCACTCTGTCTTTCTCTGATTGTGTTTAACACACACCCACATATGCACACATTCACATACAAAGACAGTTCAGTGAAAATAAATCAAGAATAAGGTTCTGGCCACCACTTTGGCAACCATTTGGTTGGTCAGATACATTTTTTCAATTTTCAACTAAGTATCTAACATTGGAGAATACATTTGGATTATTAATCTTAGCTACATTTACTAGCAGTTTTGAAGTTCATGCTACTATACTTCTATATTTTAACTTTGGTTCAAACACTGCTTGAACAATTTAGAATAGGGAAAGGCGAACTTTTGGTAAAACACTTTAATATATACATTGCAGCAAAATGGTTTTGAAGAACGCTCTACTTGAAACTGCATATGTTCCCAGTGAGTCACTATTCCACGTGGTATTGCTCTCCCCTGTTAGAAATACAAATATAGATTTAGTTCCAGGAAGTACCACTGTAATAATAGCTACAAGTTGAAGGTCAGTCCATAGACTACTTGGTTTTACACATTAAGCTAGAATTTCCCTATGTGATTTTATAAATTAATTTAAGATATTTTTTCCTCCAGAATACAAAAAACGTGACGTACAATAAAAGGTTCAGGTATACTGTAAAAATCACCCTATGCCGCAGAAACATTAGAAATCCAATAGAGAAGCTGTATGTTTTACGAATCATTTTGACCAGGAGAATAATAAATTGAGTTGCTCTATCCAAAGGCACAGGCAGAATCACTTTCTGTTAGCTGAAGTTTGGCAGGGTGCTTTAGACCTTTCTGGATAAAAGGAGGACAGCAGAGACCTGGCCCCTTCCAGCTTTTGCATTTACTGGGGCTTTGCCTCCATTCACACTCGGCTTTACCATTTTGATTAAACCAGTGGATCAGTTCACTGAAGCCAATATTCGATTCAATAAAATATCAGTAAAAAATTTTAAAATATCTGTTTTTCATTTTGAAAAGGCTCAGGTCAGTCAAAACACTGCAGAGATGGTTTGCTGTAAGACGGTCAGAAACCAAGGGGACTTAGATTGTTATCCAAAATAATTTTAGTAATTTTTGTATATGCAGAGCTGCAGACTATTCTGAATGCAAAATGATAAGAGAGAATTTTATTAAATATGTTGGAGACATCCATGTCCATCTAGGAATGTGCAATTAGAGAATCTCAAAGTGAGGGGAAAGAGAAATGGCCTATAACTTGGATATTTCTTATACAATAGAGAACCAGCCATTGATTATTTTTAAAATTTGGAATCCTTTATCAGATGCCTTTTTATTGTTTCATGTAGTAACAGACGTCACCTTATTTATCTTGGGTTCAACCTTTGTTTCTCAGCAGTGTTTCCTAAAACAGATTACATTTAAGCACTCTATTTATTCATAAACATTTTTAAGTCAAATTACTGAGGTATAGGATCTATTTGTGTATTCTTAAATGACTAATTGTATTTTTAATAGAAAAAATCTTGAGAAATTACAATTGTGTATATCATATAATAAAGGAGAATCTTTTCCAATTGTTCCATTGCATAGAAGGAGTCATTTATTATCTGTACATTTTTGGTAAATATTTCACCCCAAATTTTAATAATTTTATAGATTTATTCTTTAAGAACAAAATTACCTCAATAGTAAAGGAGTTTAACAATTTATTAGTTAAAGGAACACACCAAAATATTATTTCTGAAGCAAAGTGAAATAATTTTTAAAATTTCAATTTTTCTCCTATAACAATTTTCATAAATTTCTATTTTTAGTTTATGATTAAAATGAAGTGACAAGGAAATGTATTGCATTAACGATAGGGATACTATTGTGGACAGATGCTGCACAGTTGTATAGAAAATGGTTTGTCTTTCCAAAACCATTCCTGGAGATTTACACACTGTAGGATAAGATAAACACAGAAACTAATCATGAGGATCTGGATCTGCTGGTGTCACTTAGTTTTGATGGAATAATTCGAGGGAATGAATGTACTTGACTGTACCAGTTACAAGAAAGAAAATATTTTTCACGTGCTGTGTAGATCCTGAATGCCGTTCCTCCCTCTGCCAGCTATAACACGCAGAGTTTGTTGGTCTGTGCCCATATTTAAATTGTATTTGACTCAACAACACATTTAAAGTTAAATGTTTTATAAGGTATGTTCTCAACTGAAGTGACTGTATTTTGAATTAAGAGAGTTGAATACCGGATGTATGAGTTCATCCAAGAAACATTTAGCTTTAAATGTAAAGAACGTCCAGCTTTGTCTATAGCTCACGAAATCTAATTGTCAGAGAGCAGAGAGGAAAAGTCCTAGTTATGTACTGGGAAAACATGATAGAAGGGAGAAAATCCTAGAAATTCCAATATTTATGGAGCAAGGGGGGGTGGGGACAAGATGATGCAAAGAGAGATTCCAAGTTCAAATAAATTCATTCAAGTTATTCAGGTTTTAAAATGACTTCTAAGACAGCAACAACGTGGCATGATTCTTATTTTATTTCTAAGTTACATCCTATTTGGTAATAGAATGCATTAGGGAAGCTTATTCAGTCTATAGAAATTCATCTATCACTGAATTTACAGAAACCGTCTTGTACCGTGAAGTCAGAGATGCAAGGAAAACAACCCAGAAGGGAAATAGCCTTGGAGCATCATTTTTTGACCCAGAGCTAAGAACTATTTGGTTATTGTTTGGGTGTCAGTATGTGGTATTTAGATCTTATTTTAATATAATTATTACTTTAATATTTTATTTGGCATATTTCTACTATACTATTATTCTCCACTTATTGTATTAATAATAAAAAATGTCCATGTACATTCATTGTTCAGATAATTACACCAGGTCATAAGAACCTCTAAACTTGCAGCTGTCCAATAAAATATTCAATAAATATCATGTGGGTACCTTGACTCTGCTTCAGTCAAGGTACCCCTATGCCTGCAATCCTCTCTGCTGTTCACTCCATTTCTGAATATGTTTGAGATGCCTACACCTACTCACAAAAGTCTGGTCCTGGCAATAAGTAAAAAATAGAACTTTGTAGCAAGTCAACCCAGTCTCATGCCCTGCTGTATTCAGACCAATGTTCTGCACTCTGATATGTTTGTTTCTTCCATGAAAATGTTTCCTTCTGAGACTTCTTCATTCCTCTAGAATCTCATAATTTTCCACCCTCCCAAATAACTGGGTCTGTGAGAAGAAACCCCTTTCCATCTACGTGCATGTAATTCTCAATTCATTAATAGCCCACCTTTACGGGTAAGTGCAGACTCCCACAAGGAGGATTGAACCCTTCCTGGTGTCCATCACTTGGGAAGGTGGCGTGTCTCATTCATTGGAAGCGGGAACATAAGAGATGCTCTTCCATGGGCTAGAGGGAAGACAGGAGCACCCATGAGAGGGCAGGAACATCTAGAAGGAGCTCCTACAGTGCAGGCGTTGTGATGACATCAGACTTGGAGAAGATTTGGGGTACATGGAAAAGAGGAACCCAGGGAGGTCTTCCTTTTCTGTGGTGACTATTTATTCCAGTCATATTTTGTTATGTTCTTTACAAAATCTTTGACATTTTCTTTAAATGAATGCAGGATATTTCACTTTAAATATAGTTCTAGATGTTATTCCTTTTGCAGATGAGATCTAATTTCCTTTGAAATGTTTTATCACTTGTTTTCATCTGTATAAATTATTCATCTTTAATTATTTTTAGTGAGTTACTGAACACTAAATATGTGTAACTGATCTGTGGATTTTACCTAGTATGACATAGTGGTTCAGAGCACAGATGAGGAAGCGTGAGGGGCTGCGATGGGAGACCGAGTGGGCCCACGACAGAAGTGGGTGTAGACAGAGAAGAGACAAGGCCCGCAAACAGAGCCCTGGAACATTCCAACGTGAGCAGCTAGGAGCTGACAAAGACCCAGGAAAGGAGACAGGGAAGGAGCAGCCTGTGAGGTAGGAGGCCAGGAGAGTGTGGTGTCCTGGAAGACAGGTGAGAAAGTGTCCCAAGGAAGCAGAGGAACCAACTCTGTCCCCTATCACTGGGGTGGGGGTATCAAGAAAAAGTGAATACTGAGAATTGAACATTGGATTTAGAAATGCAAACGTCACTGGTGACTTCCCCAAAAGCAATTTTAGTGGCGCCGTGGGGTCAAAAGTGTTATCAGAGTGCTTCCAAAAGAAAGTGCGAGGAGAAGAGTTTAGGATAATGAGTAGAAGCAAGACTTTTGCAGTTTTTTGACATGAAAAGAAACAGAAAAATGGAAGGATACCCTAAAGGGGAGGTCAGATTTCATTCTGGTTACATTTGAGTTGTTTTATTTTTAAAAATAGTTTAAGATAAATTTTTTTAAGGTTAAGAAATTAAGACATTAAGATTAGCAAATAACATATATGTTTCCTGAGGGGAATGTCTTGTGGAAAGAGACAAATTGACAGTTGGAGAAATGTAGAAAATTTTCAGAGAAAGAAAATAGTTTCTACAATAAAATGCTTTGACTGGTTATTATTTCTGAAAGAAACCCCACATTCACACTTGCCCATCACCAACATGCAACCAGAAATGAGGTACACAAGAGATGCTGCTTTTTTTTCTTAGAGCTCATCATAAACCCAGCCTTATCTTCATTTCATGACCAGAGCCCAAATATATCTTCATTTTGGAAATATTTTTTAAATGCTCAAATATATTTGAGACTCAAAATTTATAAGTTAATGCTGTACTTATACTTTTTGTTGTTTTTGAATAGTCAGACTATATGAAATCAAACATACATGATTTGTGAAATATGTGGAAGTCCATTACTGGCCTTCAGGTGAAACTCTTCGCCGTCTCAGGCAATACCGTAATGCTTTATCTTAATAGACTAACTCGTTTGAACATTCCTCAGCTCACCAATCTGAAACTGTGTCATTGAACAAGTGGATATGCACTGCTGTATTATCTCGTGAACTGTTTTCTTTTTTTCCCCACAATAGCTTTGTGTCAACATGACCAATGAGAAGATGCACCACTATATCAATGAAGTGCTTTTTCTACACGAGCAAGCAGAATGTGTACAAGAGGGAGTTACCATGGAAACAGCATATTCTCCTGGTAACCAGACTGGAGTTTTGGATTTTTTTTTCCAGGTATTCATATAATTAGATACTTAACAGGATATGTGCATTTAAATATATTGGAGACAAAGCATTTTCTTTCAGGAGGCCTTATTTTTGAGATATCTCTGTATATTAGATTCTGCAATGTATTTATAGTCTTTCAAAATCTATTGAGAAGCACAAATTATCTCTTTTTGAAAGTGCATATGAAGGATCACCAGCTCATTGAAAGTATAAGAAATATCAGATCATTTTGATATAAAAATATTCAACATTATTTATTCAACATTACTAAAACTCTCATTTTGTCAGTTATAAGTGCTCCATGCAAAAAATTGATTTTTTATAAAATAATACCTGAAATTAATGATATCGTAAAACAAATTCAACAGAATTTTTAAATTTATCTTCAAAGTTTTTAAGATATAAATTTGGAAAAATTGGCAGGAAAAATAAATACACACATATATAATATGTGGTTAAATTAAAAGTCTTAGGGCATCTTCAAGTGTTCATATTATCTTTATTGTTTCTACTTTACAATGAAAAAATTTTAACTCAAAATCTGTATCATATAAACAAACATCTATCATATAAACAGCAATCTCTATTTACTGCTATAGGAAGACATATGAATTTACCCACAATATCTCTAAAACACATAGACTTTGTTTAAAAGAGACACCATTCAGTTATTTGGAGAGCACAGTATTTCATTTTTTACCCTTTATTTCTATAAAGGTAGATTTCTAAATTATTTTATGCATTTTCCTTATGCTGTAATACACACTTGTTCTTGCTACCAACTTGTCAACATTCTTTTTTAAAAAATTAAAGCAGAAGCCCTCTTCCTCTAGAAAGCCCTCATCATGATATATACAGTATATAATTTATTTATTTAAGGTTTAAAAATGTCTTCAATCTGACAGAACTATATACTGAATTGTATATGGAAAGCCTCAGGTATATACCAACTTCATTCTGGCTCGCTGTGCTATCCTTGACTGCTAAACAATGGTCATCAGAATGAACATTTACATAGGCCATATTTATATATCCTATAGGGGAAGGCTTGATCCAGATTTTTACCAAATTCTCCAGGTGTCTAGTACATTTTGTTGGACTCTATAGTATTTGTTGCTTTTTGTTGTTAAGGTGAAACTGCACATGAGAACTGTTCACATGCAGTAGAACAATTCAATCTTTCCTAAGCCTTTACCATTAAAGGAATTGAAGACCGTTAATTGTTTTCTTATGACTTATTTGTTCATGTTCTGTTTTCTTCTTCAGACACTTCAACAAGTTTTCAAAGTCTAGAAGGTTAATTATAGTCATTCTTTTATGGCTTTATTTCAAACATCCAGAAGATATAACACACAAGATTTTTTTTTTAATTTGGAGACAATACAAATTATAATGCTTAAAAAGCTTGCTAGTTATCAGCCACATCATCCTTGGAGAATATCATCTTGCTTTTTGGAGCACAGCGGTTTAGCTCTCTTTGAATTGATGTCTTCCCTTATACTGATTAGGGGCCTTGTCTTTGAATTACTGCAACACCCGTTAAAGGCTTTACCAAACAAACGAACATTTTCGCCCCCAAACAAGAGGCCTGTCACTGCCCCTGAAACATGAACACACTTGCAGACAGCCTTAAAATAGCTCCTCTGTCCTACTGCCTGTCTGTATGTGCTTGTGCATGTGGATATGTTTGTATGTGGATGTGTGGATATGTAATAGCATGTAGAGAAGTTATCATGACATGATGCTCAGATTTATAGAATGATTTGTGCTGTTATAATATCAACATTTTATTTACTCTTCAGCAAATACCTTGCTATAAATTGAAATATATATACATTTATATTTATATAAATTTCTTCACCTCTGGGCTCTTCATGGGGATTTTTCATGGGGTCCCTGGCCACTCTGAGATTCTTGGATTCCTGCAACGTACTATTGGAATTGCATGCAGAGCTAACACTCCCAGTAAGGGACTTTCTTCTCTAAATTTCTTTATCAAAAAACATTTTTATATTGGTAACAAAAATCTCCCCGGGTGTTGCTGAGCTCGGGTAAATTACTGAGGTGGGTGGGCTTGCCTCTTGCAGGTGCTCCCAGTTCCTTTCTAGTGCCAGTCTCCCTCTCCTTAGTCCTTCCTCCCTCTCCTTCCCAGGGAGTTCTTTGGTTTCTCATTCTAGAGACAGCTGTCGTGGTTGCCACATGTCTCCGAAAGTGCCCTGTGGGGTGTGAGCTCCCGCCAGGGGTGTGTCTTTCCTGTGGCATTAATGACCTTCACTCCTTATGGCTGCCTGCACCTTTACAGCCCTCAGACAACTGCGTATGGTCTTTGGATTTTCTTTAACGTGAGCAGGAGACTCTGAAAGGCTTGAAACAACTAAAATATTTAAGACACGAAAAAATGACTTTCTATTAGGCAAATAAACGACAGAATAAAATGCCTGTGGTGGTTGGTTTGGTAACTGGGTCAAAATACAAAGTGAAATCACTACGGGGGTCAATATGTATCTCTTCACTTCCTGAGAAGAATTATTTTCATGGTATTCACACTTTTAAAAATGCATTGAGTTGGTGTAAACAATTAAGATACTTGACAGATTAATGTAAAGAAGTAGTATAAATTACCTCATTTAACAAAGTAGAAGTGATATGTCAACAGACAAACTTTCCTAGGGGACACAAGAGAAAAGATACACACACTAGGGAAGAAGCTATTCGACTGTTGTCTAAACCACATGGACAGAGTGGTATAAAATACCACTTACAGTACTTTTTAAATAACTCTATCTCGGGGATGGAATATCAGCACTTGGGAATTTATCTTAGCAACATTTTCCTTCAAGTGAGATTTAAATTGTTGCTTACTATTTATATATATGATTTTAGTTTCCTTGTTGGGCATTTATAAACTATCAGATTTCTAATTTAAGTTTTCTAAGTCATAGCTTGAAGCTTTATTTTTTCTAGGTCTAAATATTTGAATACCATAAAGTCACTTTTCCTACTGAATAGGAATTTGCCACAATTGTATGACTTAACATCATTGCAGCTTTTAATTTTTGATAAGTTTCTTATCCCATCATAAGTATGAGGTCTTTGATATAAGTTACAGGTCAAGAAAAATGATAACTTTTCTACAGTCTGAAATGGTGTTTTTCTTATTAAGATGAGAAATACTTTTTAAAACAACTCCAGTGTATTAATGACACTAAAGTACATTTTTTTTCATTTATTTGTTCATTTGTCATATTCCATAAATGCTATTGAGGGCCTGTTCTGCACCAGAGCAATACTGGGTGGTGAGGATACAGCAGTGAGCAGAAATAGAAATGCATTAAAAGTAAAGATCGATCCATTTTCTGAGTGTCTATGTGAATATAATAAAATATAAATGACATGCATGAATGATAATAAGAATACTTAACTAAGTAACAAAAGAAACAACTTTCTATCTCTTCTTAACTTTCAGAAGCCATCTGGATTTCTGTCTTTATTGGATGAAGAAAGTCAAATGATTTGGCCAGTGGAAACAAACCTTCCAAAAAAGCTGCAAAGCCTCCTAGAATCCTCAAACACAAACGCAGTATATTCCCCCATGAAGGATGGGAATGGCAATGTCACCCCCAGAGACCAAGGCACAGCCTTCACCATCATGCACTACGCAGGAAGGGTGAGTTGGTAGAGCTGCTCAGTTGTCATGTGTATTAATGGACCAATGGGCCTAGGGACAAGCTTTAGACTTTTTTATATTTTAGGGTGTATTATTTTGATAAATGAAAGCTGGATGAACAGCCCACAAAATTTTACTTTTCTAAGCTATTTTCCTACAGCTTGATAAGAATTAGTATCTTCAGAATGATGAAGCGTATTGTGTCATCCTTCTCATAATGTTTGTAGAATTATAACTTAATATGAGCTAAGGACTCCTGGATTTAATACAAAGAGCTCTGCTATAAACTTTGGGATATTTTTCTTAATACAGACAAACACTGGGCAAATATGTTTGCTTGTCCAGAATATAGTTTTGAGTATCTTAAAGTATTTTTCTTAAAGCATGTCAACCAAGGAAAGGAAGCTGCTCTCAGATCTCTGCCAATTCTCTAACCAAGTCTGTAAAACGTGCTTCTTCCTTCAAAACCTTAAAGGACTTCCTCTTACCTGTATAAAAATTGTCATACTCCTTAGTCTAGACTAGTATCAGGCTTCTCCAAGCTGATCATGGTCTTTTCTTCCATAACTTATCTAACCCCCCTATTTAAGACCTGTTAAGATTATTTTTTCTAATTCACTCATTGTTTTCCTGCATTCCCCACCCCCCTTAAGCTCCCATACACTCCAGCTTGAAACATCCTCCTTGTCTTCTTAACGAGTTCAAATTTTATTCACTGTTTAATGCTTAAATCCATGTCCATCTATCTTCAATCCAAATCCTGCCTGTAGTTGATGTCTTCCACCTTTGAATCTGTACCCTGCTGCCTTTGGCCCCACTTAGTACAAATTACATACTAGAGGATGAAATCTCTCGTCGCTGTCTTACAAAGCATTTCAGCTAATTTTGACCAGTGTTTACTGAGACTGTACTACACTCCAAAAAAGGAACGTTAGAGAATCAAAGTTGAGCAAAGCCTATTCCTTGCCCTCAAATAACTCAGATTCAAATAAAGGAAAGGCAAATTAATAAATATTAATAATATATTATTATTATTATTATCTTAACAAATTTATATATTACCACAAAGAAGGAAGCGATTATTTGGCTCAAAAAAATGTAGAAATGTTTTCGAGACCTAGGCCTTCAAGGGTGATTTAGAGCTCACTAATTGTACAAGAGCGGAGGCATTCTGGTAAAGACATAGGATTCTGAAAGTGTGGGGCGTGTGTATCGCTCAGGGTTCAGTTTCATAAGACAGAATCCACTCCAGCTATTTAGGGAGAAAATAACTTAGTAGGGGAAAATAATTGTTGGGAGACTCTAAGTTGAACTTTTAGGAATGACCTTGAAACCACACCATGGAGTAGAGCTACCGTGGTAGTTACAGCCTCATCTCTGATCAGGAAATGTCCAGCCACCTGGAGAAGCACCTGCCACAGTTACTGATTCTCTCAGTGTGACCACCACCTACACAAGTCAAATATCTACACCCTAGTGCTCCACATCCATGACACTAGTAACTGGGACTGGAGATCTCCCTTGTCAGAGAAAACACAAACATCTTCATGACAGGTTTACCAGGCAACACAGCAGAAACAACAGAAGTGTGGCCCTCACCACTCCCACAGACTAGTGGAAACCAATGAATAGTCAGATCCCAGATGCAAAGGAATCTGGGAAGGTAACTTTCTTTTTGTTCAACTTCTGCATACAGCAAGGCAACTAGGACAGATATGGTAAACTATTCCTCCATATATCCACCCTCGTTGTATTTGGGACACAGTGTCAGAAGTTAAGCATAGACAGAATGGTAGGTGAGATATCTAAAAAAGTTATTTTCGGCCAATCATGAATAAATATGCATATACAACTGAGGGCTTTTTTCTCTTGACAATGTTACCTCATGGAATATTTTTAGATGGGAGGACACTGAAGTAGAAAGAAAAACAGGACCGGATGTACAATAGATTGGCGACACAGTGGAGGGGGCTTTGGAGATGCTTCATCACAGCCTGCATTTGAGTAGTAGCAGAGGGACAGAGAAGGGGTATTCAGAAGGAACAGAAAACCAGGCCATGGCTGGCGGGATGTGGCAAAGCTGGGGAGACACAGCCTAAAAGGACCCCCAAGGGTTCTCGCGTGGCTCACCTGAGGAGGTCAGTATTATGTCAACCAAGAGGGGAGGTCCTGGAGGATGCAGTGGTTTGGAAGGAATGATATTCAGTTTTAAATGTTCTGAATTTGAAATTTTTTAATGGAAATCCTAATATGATGCTCAAAATACTTGATGCTGGGATAAAAGAGGTTGGTTGTTTTTAGAAGCCTCGTTATATGCTTGGAAATGTGTATCTTGATACTTTCACCAGGAAGAGCATGGAGAAGAGGGAGAAAAGAAGTCGGTAGAAAAAGAGTTATCACAGAAACCAGGAGAAAGGGGACAAGAGGGCAGTAAGAATCACACCTGGGCGATGTGGAAGTTAGGCCAAGGTGACCTTTGGGAGACTGTATAGCGGAATGTTGTCCTAAGAAAGTTTGTGTAGTAAATGGGATGATTATGTATCTATAGCTATCTATATATGCATCCATATTATATCTATATATCCTTGCAGAGTTATTATTTTTCTTTTATATTTGAGAGGTTTAGCTTTTAAAATTATTTATAAGGAGAATAATGTTTTAGTATTGTATTCAGATTTTTTAAATCTATATTTCCTTCATAACAAACATTTATTAAATTTATAAAAATTATTTTAAAATTCACAATAAGGTATAATAATTTCAGGAAACTATTTTCCTAAAAGTTTCATGGAAGCTATCATAAGTAGGTATATACTTGATCTGTGTCAGAAATCTGTTTGTATTGTGTACTAGAGATGCATTAAATGTTGAATAAAAGCTAATTGCATTAAAGTGAATAGAAATGTGCTTTGGAATAATAAATTTTTAATAATTTTACATTCATTTTTAAAAAATATTCCATAGGCACTTAAAATTTCTATTTTAATTTTAATTGTTTTTAGAAAATTTGGGAGAAAAACAACTAATAGTTCAAATTAATATGATTATTTCACTGAGATCTGACAGAAATAAAACAAAACAGAGAAAACCAATTGATTAGTTGGTACAGAGCCTAAATCCCTGTGGAATTATGAATTTTCTTGTCAAATCACCATTTTTTTAAGCAAGATTTCCATAATTGGGGTCAATTTTGTGGTTTTATAAAAATCTTTCATTTTATTGAGATGTACTAATGAGTCTTAGCCAAAGAACTCCCTAAGGATTCATTCACATGTTACAGTGTATATTATATGTAATTTGTGGCAATATGTCAACCCATATGCCATTCAAATCATCAAATGTAGCTACGTACGCTTAAATTTTGAGCAATTGCCATTTCAAAAAAAAACAGCAGCAAATTCTGCATTTTATAAGTCAAGAGATGTAGAAAAAGTTGATTCATTTAAAATCAACACACAGGGTTTATTTTGGGCAGTAGGATAATAAAGTTGACCCCAAGAGTGAGCACAGTGGCTCTGGGGTTCCAGGATGGGTTTGTAGCCTCTTTTTAGCCAGATGGACAGGCTAGAGCACAGCTCTCATCACCAGTAGCTCCTCCGTGATGGGATTATCTGGTCTTTTTAGTGAAAATTTATTACCTCTCATAGGAAGGATAATTATTACTGCTGGTGACGATATTGATATCCCGCCCCCCCCCCCCCCCGATGGACTCACCTATCCTGAAGCTCTGAACAGGAAACCCTACCATACTTCTGAGTCCTGTTTGGAACAGAGGCTCAGAGGTCCTTTTAAAAATGTTTAAGCAACATTATTTAAATTATAGCTGAAGATCTTTCCCAAACACATTTGAATTTTTTATTACTCATAGGAGCATAGTGTATTTTCCAATCTCAATTACAGAAATATTTTAAAGTAAATGGGAAGAGGCTGTGCATTAAATATTAACATGGTCTCATTAACAAGCATGAATCTGAATTAAAGAAAGCTTGTAGGGTGTTTTTTGGTTGATAATTTGTTTTAGCAAATTTTAAGTCATATATGGGATTACCAGTTATGGGGGCTGCTCTTAAACTTCTACTCATGATTTAAATGACAGATAAGCATTAAATCCAGAAATGTTTCTAATTTTATTGGCTATTAAAATTAAGAATCTTGAAGGAAAGAAGAATTATGGTTTGGCAAAAGACATCGGCTCTTAGGAGAATTGAATTTCCATTAAGGTGATTCTAAACTGACTGTAGTAGGAAGTAGTATTTTGAAGTTCCTAAATTTTGATGTGAGAAAAATGAATAGATTAGGAGATAGTGAAGAAACCTTAAGTAATAACAATTGAATTAATGAAAATGTAGGTCAAAATTCCTATAGAGATACACAACTATTATATACCCATAATAATTAAAAATGAAAAATTAAAAAAATTAATACTTATGCAATATATGACACCTACATATATGACCCTTGTTTGTTGTCTGGCCATTGCCAAATAAGGTCTTATTCTGTGGATCTGGGTGGATATGAATTTTAGGATACACTATTCAACCCACTGCAAGCTGGTAGGTGGCAACACTGTGTCCCATTTTCCTCAAGTCCTCTGTGCCTTTCTTTTCCACCATGTCTTGGGTTGAAATTCTTGAAGTGTTTATTGTATGTGCTCACAGAATTCATGGGGTGTAGTGGAAAGGGAAGAGGTGCTGGGGCCCACGGGCCTGGGTTTGAGTTTCAGCTCCATTGCCGTGTAACTTTGAGTAGGGCAAAGACCTTCACTGGCCACACCCATGAAATTTCCCATAAAGAAAAAATGATCATGAACCTCGTAAACTTGTCTTGAAGCTTAAGTGGTGGGCAAGAAATAAATGCAGGTACAACTATTTTCACACATTCTTCAAATATGTGAGTCGTATTTCCCCAACAATAACTGAAGGTCTTCAACATAGAAATGCCACAGTATTTTGCAAAATTTTGAACACATCAGAGATATTGGCAGGATCGTCTAGTCCACTTGCCATATTTTCAGATGAGAATATCGGCAGCCCAAAGGAGTTGCTCAAATTAAGTGGTAAAATGTTCTTGATTAGTCAAAAAAATTTGTTCTTGTATCTTATAAAAGTACTTGCATTACATAAAGCAATGCTTTATGTCATATTAGAATACTCATTAGATGTAGCCACTCAAATTAGATTATGATATTTTCTTGCTCTTCCTATCCCACTTAAAAGACTTGAGTGGAAGATATGTGTAGAAAATCGAGATGCTGCCTTATCTATGGAAACTATAATAGTAAAAGAGAAAACATGTAGATAAATGTTTTAACTTGTGTTAATGTAACATTCTGATTTTCACTGAGTATATGGGTTGTTTTGTGATATGTGACTCTACCCTGATAAAAGAGAATTTCAAAAAATGTTCATTATCATTTAGTTTTATAACTAATATTTTAATTGGGCATACATATGTGTGAAATTTTACTGCACATTTAAAAAGATTCTTTAAATATAATTTCCCTTAAGAAAGTTAAAACATTCTCTGCAATTTATATACATATTCTTCATTGTAATTTTACAATGGAATAAAAATTTATAGCCACTTTCTATAGTGTGCTTGCAGATGTGTCTTTCTGCAGGTGGATTTTGGTTGTATTCATCAGAATTCCTCTCCATTCTCCTAAACCACATCCTTACAGATAAAGTTGTAATCCCAGACTCATAGACCTGATCATTATTGTTCATGTCACTGATTTCCACAGGCCTTTACAAGAATCATATTACTAAAATGCTGATGGGGGAAAAAATGAAGTTACTGATTTGCAGCCTGTCTATAAAATATTAATACCTAGATTTTTTTTCTTTTCCTTGAAAAGGATCTACCTCTATCTTTGAATAAACTAAATTTGAAATTTATTTGTTGTTTAGATGTATGTTGTTGTCCAGATCTCTGAGTAGAGATCTTTATCTTGTTCATACTGTAGTAGATTCTAGTGATGTACTTATTAAGGCCAACCTCTTTGCCCTTAAATATATTTACATAATGTATTTGCAGGGAAAATCTTGGCCTGTTCAGCTTCCCAATTCTCCCTGTGTCAGGGATACCTTTTATAACTTGTCTCCTGGCCTTCACCCCCTGGAGATTTGTGGGAGACACAATGTACCCAGGAAGACTATGAGAGTGAACCTTTAAATCAAAAGACAAAGGAAATGGATTAATCAATAGGCAGCTTCCATTTATTTCCCTCTCTCCTTTCTGCAGGCAGAATCCCCAGACATAACAATCAAATCTGTCTGGTCTAAGCCAAATTGATACTATTAAAGGTTATTTGACAAAGATATTTTGACCTGCACAGAAAGAGTGTAATTTACATCTGTATGTGTTCACCTCTTGGGCAGACTTTTTGAAAATTAAAAATTAGCTCCACCAGGCTCCTGGTGTTCTATTTATATCAATTTTACTTTTGGCAGAAATTTTCATGGGAGGCAGGATCAACCTTTCCTTAGCCAGGTTTTGTTAGGAAAAGAAAATGCAAGATCTCATTTAGAGAATCTTACTGTTTCTTCAGAGATTTAATATATTTTGTTATCTTCATGAGCTGACAGAAAGTTATAAATATAAAACTTTAGATTTCCCAGAATATTGATGTCTTATTGTTAGTTGATTGGTACTTTTTTTCCTTAAAGGAACCAGCAAGACATATTCATAAATTTCAGCTGTGTCTATTTCGAGGGAATATCTGTATCCAGATTTCTAGATAAAGACTCTTAATAACGTTACTATGTGTTCCTAATAACCCTCTTTATTAATTAGTATTTATCAACTTAAAAAGAAGCCAGAAAGAAAATAAGCAAAACTGTTGGATAGAATCACTTAATGGAGAAGTCAAATAATAGAAGCTATTGCTTATAAACATTGATGATAACGTAGAGATCAATTCACCACTACACAAGAATTCTAGACCTCAGATAGAAAGCTGACAACAGGCATGAAAAATAATTGCACACATTTATATTTGCTGAAAATAATCATTTAATTATTTTGCTAAAATCCAATCTTCATATATATTCTGATGTGATATACTGAATTCGAGAGTTTATCTCAAAAGTTTTGCATTTTTATCACCTGTTAATTCCAGCCACTTGTATTCTAAAAATTATATTTTGCATCATGTAAATAACATGATGGAGAAGGGATTATAAATTTGGTGAATCTGGGAATTTACTTCCATTCCATAAATATTGCTGATGTTTCCCAGGGTAGAGAGCTTATTGACGCTCATTCGATTTCAGAGATGAGATGACTTCCAGATCTCCAGTCTAACTATATCTGCTGGGGGCTTCAGACTGGCATATTGGCTTTTTAATTTCTCTTTTTGTATGGTATCTTAAATTCAACAGAAGCAAAATAAACTCAACTCCCTACCCATCTCCCAAACACTCTCTCCTTCTGTTTCTCAACTCACTTCAAAAAAGTAAATAAAAAAAATAAAACTGATTTTTCGTATTTGTCCCACCTTTCAATTTGTGGAAAAACCAGAAACCCAATTAATTACAAAATACAAACTACTCTCTCCTATGTATCTCGTAAATCCAAATACCCTCTTCTTATCCCAGTAGCCGATTTCATATCACCCCCCCCACTCTCTAGGTCACTTCAATGGTCTCCTAAGACTAATTGATGGAATGAGTACTAATTATCAATAAAAGAATGAATGAATATTTTTACTTAAAAGAATACCAACTGCCTCTAATTCACTTATCTATTTTTTGTTTGTTTGTTTCTCTGGTAACACTTTCAAAATTAAATGTGATTACTCAGAATGGACTTGTTAATAATAGACCTAAACTAGTGGCACCGATGGATGCTTTATTTATCAATTGTTCATAAATCGTCTATATTTTAAACATTTATATTCTCGAGCTTATTGCTCCTTACTAAAAGAGTAAACTTTGCTTTCTTTTTTAAAAATCAGATCTTCTAGATCTTTTTAACATTTTTGTTTTTCATGTACCTGGTAGTTAAACAGACACAATTTGGAGGATGTAGTCAGGATTCTGTATGAGTTGAGGCTTGCACTGTTTTTTAAAATATATTCAGCAAGGACAGTCCTTTCCTTGTAACCAGATTTAAAACTTGGGCGCTCCAGGGATGTTTCTGGTTTGTCTCTCATAATAGAAAGTTGTTTACTTTCTTTAATTGGTACTCACAGACTCGATTCAGTAATTAAGAATTTCTAGTCTATATAATAATCAAAGCAATGAATTTAATGGAAAGTTAGGTCTCCTTGTGCCTCAAATACAGACAAGGCACTATGCGGTGGCCAAGAGAGTCCTTTTCTCTTCCCTGTCATGCCAAGCTTAGCCTCCTGATGCTTGTCCTGTATTGTCACAGTGTGGTTTCACTCCTACTGTGCCTTCAGATGTCCAAGCCCACTCTCCCTTAGGTGCTTTCACATGACCCTTAGAGTACACCCTTCCCATGATGTGGATGATGCTCATCTTTCTGGCTGGTTGCCTCCCCAACCCTGGTTTTTTGGGGTTCTCTCCATGCAGACTCTCCCTACTGGACTCCACCATTCCCAGCCTCCCCACATGTCTCTTGGCAGGATTTAACATAGCTCTGGTTTGTGTACCAGATGAGGAAATGTCACCTTGTCCTTTGCTGTTTATCAAAAGTGAAATATGTCCTGTGCTCATTGCTTCCACGTACTGACACAGAAAAATTCAGGCCTCTAGAGTGGGAAGTGTTCTTGCTCCCCTGTCCTTCTGCACATCCACACCCTTTGTGTGTCCTCGTGGGGGCCAAACGCCTATGCACGGAATCTCCCCAACCAGTGGGACAATGCAAAGGTGTAAGAAGGTTCCCAGGAAGCCTCCCCTTTCTTGACTTAGAGGACAAGGGAAGAAACTGTGTTGAAGTTCCTATGGTCATGTTTGGATGCTCTTAGAGCAATAAAGCAATCACTATTGTGTACTCAAATTGAGTGCAAGATCAATAGATCAATAGATGCAGACATAGATACATAAATCAAATACAGTAGAGAGATAGGGACATAGATAAATATGTAAATACACACACACACATATAAATCAAATACCAATACAGACACACATATAAATTATCTATGCTGTCATCTGGCATATCCTGAAATGCCTAGACTGTCATTGAGGGTGGCTTTGTTAGAGGAACTTTAGTTTTTAGTACTTCATCAACATGGAAATGTAGATCTCTCTATCAGTAACATATTGTGTAATATATTAATTTAATAATATTAATAATATACTGTAATTAGCTATTTGATTTGACATTAACATATTGCCTTACAAGGTAGAGTATGTAAGCTTTAGAAAATTATCAAATTCTGACATAGTGTTTTATATGTAAATTATGGATGGTGTTAGCTAGGTGACAGCGATAGGGAGGGGAAATTAAGGCATGAAAAGTCTAAGTAGTGAATCTCTAAGTGATGCCACCAAAGGCTCTCCTAAGAATGTAACACCATGGCTTTGCTATTTAGAGGCGTTTTTCTGTGCAAGTCCTGATTCCGGCCTGAATTACGGAGGACTGAAGAGTTGTAATGTCTATGTTTTCACCTGATAGTCCAGGGCTCTATTTCTTTTCGTTTCTTCTTTCTGTAACCTGCGAGGCAGTGCACCCCTGCCAAGTATGCTGAGATCCATCCTGCTCTATGCACAGGATTCATTCTGTGGGCTCAGATGGTGCTCCTTCCGCATGCAGTCCTCCTAGAGTGAATGCATCTCACCCCTTTGTCTGCCTCCATCCATCAGCCTGCCCTGTCCTGCCTCATTCTCTTTGCTTTCCTTTATACCTTCGAGAGCTCCATTATCATTCTTCAAGAGTTTTAAACAGTTCTGAGCACAGTTTCTATCCCTGTCCTTTTCTGAGCTGCAGGTAGAAGCTTCTGGGCTGTCAGCAGCAAGACAAAGATAGACAAAGCAAGAAATTGGAAATGGTGGGGCTCGATCAAGATCCAGTCTCAAAATGAACTGCACTAAATTTTCGAGATGAGGAAAGTGATTACGGGAAATAGGTTACACAGGAAAAGTTGAGAAGACAGTCAGGGTCACTGAGGAGGTGCAGAAACTCTCTAGGGCAGGAAGAAGCTGCCTTCCCAAGGCTGAGAGTGAAGTGGGTAGAATGGGCTGCTGTCCCCCAGGAGCTGAGGGCAGGTGGGGAAGCCAGATAATCCTGCGTGAAGAGGGGGTGCAGGGTGCAAATGGAGCCAGGGAGGAGATTCGGCCTTTGCAGGGGGGAAGATAATCACCAAAGCTTCCCTCCTCCTCCTGCCCTCCAGTTCTCTGCCAGCGCCTTCAGTGGTCCAGCCCTTTCTGCAAGGGGAGGCTGAGCGCTGAGAACCCCACCCCACCTGTGATGCACCTCAGAGCAGAAAAGGGCAGGGATTCGTCTTAGAGCAAACGCACATATGTAGAAGGAAAAAGGAGTCCAATTCTCTTGAAAGTGCATGCACAGACCAAACTAGATTTGGTAGATAGATACAGATGTATAAATTAAAGACCAGCTATCTCTGGAAAAAGGAATAAGACATAATTTTTTATTTATTACTTTTAGTTATTTTCCAAATTTCATCAATCTACATGGATTATATTTTATAAAATATTTTTGCAAGGTTAGTCCCAGCTGTTTTCCTTGATTTATTCCAAATTTAGTCCTGTAACTGTGAAAATCTCCGCAATCCAATGACGACTATATTTGTAAAACCTTTGATATTAGCCACTTCAAAGTCAATTTAAAAATTTAAATAGATGATGTTCACTCATGCCCATTTACTAAATTCATGTATTCTAGCCACTTAAAATGTTTTTATTGATGAGCTACACTAATAAAATTACTGACTTTAGTGTGAACTGGCCAGAGTTCAGCAGTGAATGGAATAGATAAGAAAAGCTGCAGTTCAGAGAAGCTGACCACCTCATGCTCCCACATTTAATTGTCACCGTGCTTGTGCCCGAGTGCTTTTGTAGGTTGGTAGGTGGAAACCAGATTGAGAATCCACTCTTCCTAACCCTTGGTCTGTTGCCTCTTCTATTTACCACACATTTATTTGTTTCATTTTCTCCAAACTTCTAACATTATATATGGCTTATATAGGGTAGCACAATAATCCAGGTTTTTTGAAAAACATTGAGTTCTCTTGCTACCATTTTAGATAAAATATTTGAAAGGTTTTTTTTCCTCTGCAAGAACATTATTAAAAATGCTAACTCCTCTATGGAAATAGTTTAGCCTTGACTATAATGATAGTGTAGTCTCTTCTTAAACTTCATCAGCAATTTAAAATATGTCAATATCTGCTCTGTTAGTTGTTGTAGGAGAGACTATGTCCCCATTTCTAAGATGCATTGTTAGCATTCATTTCCTGCAAACCCTGTTCCTGTGCTTGTTTATCGCCGGCAACACCACGTAAGAGGACTGAGTTAACTGCGTATCCTTAGTCAGTAGCCCGTGGAGCAATCTGGGAACCACATTTTGAGAAACAACAAAAGTATTAGCCATATATCATATGTGCTCAGTTTAGACACATCTCACAGCCTGACATTGCTCACCTACTCCATGCAAGGCACACAGAGGATGAGGCTGGAGACATCAAGAATTCACTATTTCCCAGGTGTGACCAGCCCTGCCCCGTCTTTCATAAGGTAAATTAAACCAGCCATTCTGCTTTCAGTTCAGGGAATTTAAACCCAGTGTTGGTAGATAGAGCTATTTCTGTGTCGCTCTTGCCTTTGGATTTCAGTTTCCTTGGTGATTAGCCAAGTATGGGCTTGACAGCCTTCAGTTAGGAAGAAAATGCATGTGGTTTGGCATTTTGTTACTTTTGTTTTCTTTCTGGAGCCAGGAAACTCAGTATCTTGATGAATTGTGAGTCATGGCCATGATGAAAGTTTTATACTCTCTAAATTATAGCTGAGATAATTTATCTTTTAATTGCATTTATTGCAGTGCTGGAGTGTTACAGCAAGTACTGCCCAAAACGCAGCCCACTGTCACCGCTCTCCAGCTTCTATTGCCCTCGCCGAAGCATTGAAATGAGTATTGCTAACTGCTGAAACATGAGCAAAATGCTCAGTTTTCTTTTGAGTCATCTTATTGAACAGCATCATTCCAAAGGAAATTTTGAATACATGATAATTTCCTTAAAGATATGTGTTGGATTGTGTGAATATAAATGTCTCTATTACATGCATGAGGGACGCCGCCACGTACAGCATGAGTCTATTATTCCTCTTCAGAGGAAAAATAAATAAAGCCTGAAGATTAGTTATGTAAAAACGGTGGGGAAAAGGAAAGCATAAACCTAGCCTCTATCTTTGGCTACTTTTATGTTTTTCTCCTTTCATCCCACAAATAATAAACCAGCAAGAAACAGAGGAGCAGGCTGCCGACCTAGAAACTGCTCCCTGCTGCTCCCGCGGCCTGCCCTGCTCTCCCAAGGGTGCAGCTGACCTGTCTCCGTTCCCTTGACATTCCAGCTTCACACAGCTATGGGTGATTTCTAGGATAGGTTGAGTTTCTCCTGGGTGTTTTCTCTTTCACAGAAATTCTTCTGTCCCTCTAACCACGTTTCAAGGCTCACTTTCCTTGGACTTGCCCAGGAACCCAGTGGCCTTGTCTCTACTAAGTTGTTCAGCATTTCTTTGTTTCTTCTCTATGCAAATGCTGGAGGCCAAGGCTCTCAGTGAAGTCCAGATGCTGACACACAGATGCCGATGTCTTTAATGTACCTACCTTTCTAGGAAGAATTGTTTTCTTTGGAAGCAATTCCTTCATAAGTTATAAATGAATTTCAAGTGAAAAAAATTACAGATATAAGACGACCATCTTCTTACTGGGCAGGCAGCCCACAGAGCAGCGTCAAGATAGATTAATTACATCGGCAACTCCAGGAGTCCCTCTCAACTCAGTAATTGAAAAAATTCTGGGACAGGGAAGAGAAGGTGGTACAGGTGAGCATCAGAGACAAGAATGAGGGACATTTATGAGAAAGCTATAGTACTGTGCAAAGGTAGGTATGAGCAGGCCTTTTCATTTATCTTCAAAGCCACCAAGAGACAGACACAGAGAAAGACAGAGACAGGAAAGAGAGAGAGAGACAGTGACATTCCTATCTATGTTTTGTGGATGAGAAGCATTGGAGGCTCTGTATCTCGACCCAGTTACCCAGGCTCTGGGCCTTGATGGAGCTGGAGCCCAGGAGGTATGTCACCGCGTAAGGCTCATGTGTTTTCCACCACAGCCTGGCGCCTCCTGAGACTTGGGCCTTGAAAGGCAGAGCTGCCTTGGTTGTTGGAGAAGCTGGAAGGAGATCATTAAAAGGAAAGGCAGGAATGGTGTCAAGGGAGCAATTTGGGAAACAACTGGGAAAATGCCATATAGCAAAGGATTTTATTAGGTAAAGTATACATTTTTCTGTAGATGGTGAGGATTTATCAGGGATTCAGCATGAATAATCATTAAGTTAGATTTTTTTGTTTCCTATGTCCACCTTTTTCTCAAAGTTAACTTCAAGGTTGTGATGGTTAATTCTGTGTGTCAATTTGACTAGGCCATGGGATGCCCGGATAGCTAAATAAACATCATTTCTGGATTTTTCTGTGTTGGTATTTTGGGAAGAGATGAGCACTTGAATCAGTGGACTGAGTAAAGCAGATGATCCTCCCCAGTGTGGGTTTGGCCTCATCCAATCCCTTGAGGCCTGAATAGAACAAAAAGGTGGAGGAAGGTTGTGTTCTCTCTGACTGACGGCTCAAGCCAGGGCATCAATCTCCTGCCCCTGGTGCTCCTGGATCTTTGGCCTTCAGACTCAGACTGGAATCTGCAGTGTTGGTTCTCCAGCTCTCAGCCCTTCAAACTGCACCATCAGCTTTTCTGTGTCTCCAGCTTGAACTTGGCAAATCGTGGGACTTCTTAGCCCCCATAATCATGTGACTCAATACCTCAGACTACATATATGTACTATACTATCGGTTCTATTTCTCTGGAGAATCCTAACACAAAGGTCTTGTATTCATTTAAGACAAAAAGAAAATATGTAGGTTATTTTAGTCCAGGTTATATTTTTTCAGCTGTGGCCACTTCATTTGTTACAAATTATTTTTAAAAGTAAGATCAAACAAAAAAAATTCTTTTTAGTTGCATTTGTTAAATGCAACTTATAGTGTGTAAAATGTTTAAATGCATAAGTTTATTTCAGATTTTAGTATTGTGCTAAGTTTCTAAATATATATTGTGACCCTGGCTCCCTGCTACTGGGTTGATATTAGAGGAAGCCTGATGGGGTGTCTGGACATTGAGCATTGCCCAGAGGTTAGACCTCTCCCCCCAGTTAACGGAGGCTACACAAGAAGCAGTAAAGAAGCACTTCAACCCCTTCTGCAGCTCACTGCACAGCCAGGGAGGTGTGGCTGCAGACCTACTAGAAAGCCAGAACCCTTGCTTTCACCCAGCAGTGATAAGGAGTCACTCTTCTTATGTGTCAGAGGAGGTTGAGTGGGGGCCTAGATGTCTACTCCCAAGGGCAGTAATGAGGCTGTGCCTTCCTTCCCCTACCAAGTGGTGTCAGAAGAAGCCAGCTAAAACCCAAGATTATGCAGAAAACTTCAACACCCTCCTCTCAGCAATTGGGAGAATAACTACATAGGAAATCAGCAAGGATATGGAAGAACTCAACTACACCCTCAACAACAGGATATACTCAATATTTATAGAACATTCAAACCAACAAAAGCAGAGTTCATATTCTTTTCAAGTACCCACAGAATATGTATCAAGATAGACTATATGCTGAACCATAAATCAAAGCTAAGCAAATTCAAAGGAATTGAAATTATACAAAGTAGGATTGCCTGCCACAATGGAATCAAACTAGAAATTATTAACAGAAGATAACAGGCCAATCTCCAAATGCTTGGAAACTAAACAGTGCCCTTCTGAGTAATACATGGATCAAAGAGGAAATCTTGAGGGAATTAAAGAAACATATGTACTGAGCTGAATGAAAAGGAAAATTCAACACGTCAAACTTGTGGGAAACAGCTAAGACAGTACTGAACAGGAAACTTATAGCACTAAATACATATGTTAGAAAATAGGGGGAGTTTCAAATCAATAATCTAAGCTCCTACCTCAAGAATCTAGGAACAAAATAAACCCAAAGCAAGCAAATGGAAGGTAATAACAAATAGAAGAAATCAATGGAATTTTAAAAAATGGACAAAATCAATGAAACAAAGAGCTGTTCCTTTGAAAATATCAATAAAAATGATAAACCTCTAGTATGAATTTCAAAGAAAAAAGAGAAAAGACATAAATAGCAATATCAGGAATAAAACAGGAAGTATCACTGTAGACCCTATAGACGTCAAAAAGATCGAAAGGGAATGCTATAAACAACTTCTTACACTTAAGTTTTATCACGTAGCTGAAATGGACCAATCTCTCAAAAAACACAAGCTATGTCAATTCACCCACTATGAAATAGATGATTTGATTAGCCCTATAACTATTAAGGAAATGAATTTGTAATTTAAATTCTCTCAAAAAAGAAAGCTTTTTGTCCCAGATGGTTTCACTAAAGAACTCTACCAAATGATTAAAAGAAAATTAATACCAATTTTTCACAATCTTTTCCAGAAAATAGCGAACACTTCTCAATTCACTTTATATGGCTAGTATTACCCTAATACCCAAACCAGACAAAGACAGTAACACACACACACAGAAAATTAGAGATAAATATCCCTCATGAATATAGGTGCAAAAATATTTTTTAAATATTAGCAAATAAAATTCAGCAATACATAAAAAGAATTATCCACTGTGACCAAATGAATTTTTTCAGGGGTGCAAAGCTTATTCAATAATTAAAAATCAATCAAGGTAATCCATAATATTAATAGGCCAAAGGAGAGAAAACACATCGTCATGTCAGTAGATGCATAAAAAGCATTTGATAAAATTTAACACCCATTCAGTATAAAAGCTCTCAGAAAACTAAGAATAGAGGGGGAAAATCTCAACTTAATAAAAAGTATCTATAAAAATCCTACAGCCAATATTATATGTGATTGTAAAAAGTGAATGTTTTACTCCTAAGATCACAAACAAGGCACGGATGTCTGCTCTCCCCACTCATTCAACATAGTGCTGGAAGTCCTGGCAAGTGTAATACGGCAAGAAAGGAAATAGAAGACAAACAAATTGGAAAGGAAGAAAAAACCTGTGACTATTTATACGTAATATAATTTCCTATGTGTAAAATCCCAAGGAATCTACCAAAAAAAAGAAAAGAAAAAAGAAAAAAAATCATAGAACTGATGTTCAGCCAGGTCACCTGGTACAAGATAAACAGAAGAAAATAAACTGCATTTCTATATACTAGTAGTGGGCAACGGAATTAAAAATACAATAACATTAACAATTGCTCATGAAATGCATTACTTAGGTATAAATCTAACAAATTATGTAGAGAACTTCTATGTTGAAAATCACAGAACGTTGATGAAAGGAATCAAAGATGTAAATAAAAGGAAAGACATGTCCTGTTCACAGATTAGAAGACAAAAGAGTAGTCAAGTTAGTAATAATCAACATAGTGGCAGTCAATTCTCCCCAAATCAACAAACAGGTTTCATGCAATTTCTATCAAAATCACAGCAAAATTTTTTGTAGATATAAATATATAGACAATATTATTCTAAAATTTATATGGAAAGGTAAAGAAACTAGAATAGCTGTTGTGTATGCCTAGAGTTCAGATGGTTGTCCCTAAAGTAATGTTTCCACTAAAATGGGCAAGGTCTCCTGGAGAAAATACTTGATTTCAGATTTGGAACCAGGAAAAAAAAACCACATTATTTGGAACCATGTATTAAAAATCCACTAATGCCAATTTTATGTAATACATTGTCAGCTATTTGTGTGACCATATTAATTACGGTAATATATCTAAGCTATTTGGGTAGTCTCTAACATTTGTACTGAGCCATCAGCTTAAATCCCTTCAATACTGTGGTCATCTGTGCCTTATGAATAGGGTCAGGGTTTTTAAAGTTGGAAGGCTGTTAAGAAATATTATTTAACACATAAAAAAAGACTCAAAGGGCTTAAGAAGCTTATCCAACATCACAAAAATAATTACGCCCACCTGCTTCAGTGTTCATTAGTTTATACAAATGCCCTGGCCATAAAAAAATTTTGCTAAACACTGTGCTTCCTACAAACATCAACTGCCCTCATTGAATGTAGTTGTATATATGTGTTAATCACCTTTTTCTAGGTAACTTAGCAAGTTATAGTCTTCAAATGGGAAATTTTAAACTTTAGTTTTAATGGGAGACTTTCAGATTTTTCTCTAGATATCCTTATACAACAAGGGTGCCGTGTGTGAGAATTTTCTGAAGCACATGATCCTGTGATAATGAAAGACTAATCAACACAATCTTAAATAAAAAGGAAGCACATTAGTATGCTATATTTGGTTATAATATAATAAAAACTTCTTGTCTATTTCACCAAATATTTATTAAATGTGTTCAGTGGACAAGGCATTTTGCTAGTTGTGGCAGAGACAGAGCTACATAATGCATAGTCATTGCCCTCAAGGCACTTGGTAGTAATTTTACCAGGGATGTTAGGAAGGTTCATCACAAAATGAGCCCATAACAGGAATAAAGACAGACAGGAACGTATTTAGAGAAAATCAGGTTGTTGAACTGTGTGTGTGTGTGCAGGTTTGTGTACGTGTGTTTCCTTTGAAATCATCAGATTCCCATGCAGAAAATAGGCTAGAATTGTAGGTTTGCGCCATATAAAAGAGGCCCTGTGTCGGGGGTTCTGAATCGGAAAAATGACATTCTCAGTTCAATATAGGCATCAAATAGCAGTGTTGAACTAAAGTGAGAATACAAAAGGCCAGTTTTTAGCCTTTTTGACTATTTGCCTGTCAAAATAATAAGTGATGGTTTTTACTAGTGTGAAGGCAGGAAATATAAAAAAGTGAGGATTAAAGGGGAAAATGAGGTGAAATCTACAGCCATTGGCAGATGACAGGGAGCAGTCCTGGGGAAAGGGGTCCCAGATGGCACCAGCGCTTCCAGGCTAGACCGTGTGCAGTAAACGGGAAGAAGGAGAGAAGACCTGTTTTGAGAAGGAAGAATGATTCAGAGAGATTTTCAAGTGATGTGGTCTTGAGTTTTTCCTTAAAGTAAGAAATGTGTTCATCTACTGAGGATGCAAATCTGGGCCTGGGGCTGGAAGCTTGGAAAGAGGCAAACGGATTTCTAACAATTACTGGGAGCTTTGTAAAGTGGTGTGATTAAGAGGTAAGAGGGAACTTCTTAGCAGCCGGCAGGGTCTATCTGAGACATCGGCATGAATCTGTGGCAGATGCAAATGGTTGTGAATGGCAATTAGATTTGATGATTGACCCAGCCCTTAGCTGGAGTTAGGAATGACTGACTATGAGAAAGATGGTAGCAGATCATCAGTGTCCTTTGCTGCTTAAATGTCTGGGCCTAAGGTTCGGGTTGTATTGAGACCTGAAAGAAGTCAGCACGTAGCAATGGTTTTAGAGACTGTGCAGGAATCGAGGGACAGGCACGTGCAGAGAGAGAAGGAGGACAGCACAGACCATTGCAGATAAGAGTCAGAGACGTGACTATTTTGGAGATGGGGTACTTCTACGTATCTGCAGTCATGGAAAAAAACGTTCTGGGAGAAATTTGGGCAAGATCTTTAGCAAACGCATACTCCTCTTTGATGCAACTGAAATGGCATTGGGGAAACTGGGGCTGAAGTGAAAACTAACCCCTGGCACTCACAGAACATGGTGGTTGTATCAGGCATACCAAGAAGGGTGCCAGGAGAAATTAGATTCAACTTCTGTTAATTTTCTGGAAGTGAATTGGAGTCACTAACTACCAAAATCACGTGGGCGTGGTTGGTTAACGCAGAAACACAGTGGGACTTTCTGTAGAGATGACCCACACTATTTGTAACACCTTACATATTGAGTAACTATTTTTGGTCTACAAAGAACTTTCCTATATATTACATCACAATATTAACAGTATGGTTAGGTATTTTTACTCCCATTTTGCCAATTAAAAAGCCGAAGCTCTGAGACATTAAATGTCTTACCTAAATCCACATAGATCCAGGGTGACTTCTGAAAATGTGTTGACTTTTCTTCCGTGGTTTTGCTGGTGCTGCTCTTTCTGACGTAGGAAGGCATAGCAAAGCCAAACCTCCAGGTCAAGCCTTCTCAATCTCAACATTTTGGACATTTATGGCCAGATAATTGGTGGGAGCTGCCCTGTCTCTGTAGGGTGTTTGGGTTTGGCAGTGTCTCTGCTCAACTGTCACTCCCAGTTATGACAAACAAAAATTTCTCTGGACACTGGCACGTGTCCCCTGGAGGGCATGATCACCCCTACTTGAGAACCACTGCTATAGATTATATGAAATTGTTCATGTTTAACAATGTATAGTGTGTGACCTAATATGCCACTCACATTCTGGTGCATGTGTAAACTGGATAATTAGGTAATGATTTCATTGTATTTGAAAGTTATTTTGGTTTTTGGCATTGTCACTTAGCTCGACCAGTCTTCTGACCCAAATTTATTGGAAAACCTGGGAATGTGCAGGATATCTTGGGATTTCTGTGATGTTTAGGTTCTTATGACAGCAAAGAATAGAAACTCAAGCTGTATTATAAAGGAAGGGCATAATTTAAAAGTCTTGTAGGAAGCAAGACTCAGTAGGGATCATCTGGTTCTTTTCAAGGTTCCTCCCACTGGCCACAACCTCTTTCTAATGGCTGCTTTCTCTGTGACTGCCTAGTGCCCTTTCCCTGCCAATGATCCAATCCTCTCTGTGCTCTCTAGTTAAGATCTCAAAGAAATAGTTCTAACCACTCACACTCCCCCCTGGGTGGTACTTACACTGTCTCCTGGGTGGGGCTCACACTCCCCCACAGGTGGGGCTCACACTGTCTCCTGGGTGGTGAGGTGTCATTGGTCAGCTGTCTCCCCTGGTTCAATCCTAGTCCACTCAGGAAAAAGAACAGCCTATGACACCCTATGGGCCATGCCCCAAGATGTTTCTCCAAAAAGCTGCTACTGAGACTGACAAACCTTTTGATAGATGGGTAGATGGGTGGCTGATCTACTTCTCATGACTGCACTAGGAGTTGACAGTTAGCTGAGGCTGAGAGAGGCAACAAAATCATTTCTGTCTCCCAGCCCATACTAGCCTACCAATGAAACCAGACAATAATGTCATTTAAATGTATTCAAAAGTAAACTATGGTGAAGAAAATTGTCTTTTGGACAATCTGGATTTAATTGTTTCATGTTTTCTTCACTTTAAAGACTTCAGATTAACTATTTAAATGAGCCAACAGAATCCTTTTAATGAGGATTCTATTTAATTTCTCAAACTGAAATCACACAATATTCCCAAAGTGTTGCAGAATCTTTTTACTTGGTTTAGTGAGTTTCATGAACAAGTTAAAGTGCTTAAGAATAAAGGGGTCTACATGAATATTTGCTCTTAAACTCAGGGATCAGAGGAGAGCTTCACAAAATAGAACAGGAGAGGGTTCCTTTGTTTAATGCACAGAATGAGAACAGGCAGATGATAGCTTTGAACTTGCTGGTAACATGAACTCTAAGACCTGGAGACATTTTTTAATGAATAATTTAAAACTTCAGCTGAGTCAAATTATTCTTTAAAGAACTTTATTTTCATGGTCATGTTTAATCATTAGTAATTATGCTATTTTCTCTGATTCTAGGTAATGTATGACATTGTTGGAGCAATTGAAAAAAATAAAGACTCCCTTTCACAGAATCTTCTATTTGTAATGAAAAGTAAGTTTTTTTTTTTCTGTCCTACACTGGTTAAAATGCCATACAGCCCTTATTTCTTTATCTCTAAATATTTTCCTATAAAATATGCTAGTAGCTAAAGGATAATTGAAATATCTTTTGCATTCTAATGCTCAGAATAATAAGGAATGGGTCTTGCCACACTATACATTGGTTACAATTTAATTTGGAGTCCAGTGGAAACCATAATTTAACTAAGCTTTTAGCAGATAGAATGTAAAACACCTTTACTACTTTAGTGGTATGAATATAAAAAAGCTTTTCTCTGAAGACTAATGAAGATAAATATGGATTCCAAAGTTATTTAGGCCACAGTCGGCTGAATTTCATTACTTAAGATGACTCTGAAGCACAACTAAAGGTGGTATTTTATTCTTATGTACTTTCAGTTATAATGTATTAATGCTTACTACATATAAGCCTATAAATTAATGTATATCCATGTATCTATGTGTACCTTAATTTATAGGCTCCTTCTACATAGTGAGTACTAATACTTATATACATATGTCTACTATATTTCTATACTGTATATAAAACTATATACAAAGTTTATATATGCTATAATTAAATGCATGTACATACATATATAAACATATATAATTCTGTCTCCTTTGTAAATTATTTTCTTAGCAGTTCTGCAGTGATTCACATTTTTCTAATAACCTTTTTAATGAATTAAAACATGTCTTCTGTTCTTTAAGTTGCTCTAAATGAGATAGAGTCATTTATCTTTCCTGGTAAAAGAAGCATATGATAGCTTTTCATGAGATAGTTGAATGCCTTTGAGTTGGGAATAAGGCATCCATCTGGTTTGAGGAACGTATGTGCCTCAAATCACAGCTGAACAGTTGAATACATTGTTTTTTGCAGGAGATTACTGTGCTTGCCTCTCAGAACTTATGGTTATTGTGAGTTCTCTGAGTTGAGATTAATGATAAAATCATGGACTTGGGATAATAACATGAAGAAAGAATTGAAATAGTTGATCCTATTTGTTATCATTGGAATTATCTTCCTTCTAGTTTGCAATTATTTGAACTTTATAATGCACTTCTGTTTGGGTCCTGTCTTTTATGAAAATCTAATATATAGCATGTATTAAGAGTTTATACAATGTTTTTTTCTTTATTTTTGTATTTCATAGGATATGTGTTTAGATATATTTAGAATGAAAATGTGATGGCTAATGATACTGTATTTCTGCTTATTTTAATAGAGTCCCTATATTATAAAGACATTCTTTATGTACACTTGTACACAAAAAAGTTCCAAGAAGAAAATAAGTGAATTTTGTTTTATTCTAAATACTTTAGGATGTAGGTGCATCTGAGCAACAGGACAGAATTTACAGTGCACCCTTATATGTTTATACAGAAGGTAGCAAAATTTTCTGTAAAGGGCTAGAAATAAATATTTTAGGCTTTGTGAGCCATCAAGTCTCTGTTGCGATTACTCAACTCTGCTGTTATAATGTGAAAAACAGCTATAGGCAATACAAATAGATGTGGCTATGTTCCAATAAAACTTTATTTACAAAAATAGGCAGTGGGCCATAGTTGGCCCAAGGGCCATAGTTCTCACTCATTTTATCATACAAGCAAAACATTCATGGTTTTCATAATATTTTATAAATCTGTGAGATATTTTGATAACTGTATATAGTTATTAAAAGCAAGTGAAATTTATAAATAATTTTTATCTCCAGATACTTTGCTAAGTACTTTTCTTATGGTATCTAATTCAGTCATCATTAAGAATCTCTCGGTTGAGGAAGATGGTAGTATCTGTTGTAGGATCTGTACAAGCAGAGCTGTGTCTATGAGACACCTAGCCTAGTGAAGTTAGGTAACTCAGAGACACAGCTCATGGAGAACTGCTGCAAATATACTCACTTGCACCTGATATTAGAAGTAATGTCAACTTGACTCAGAAACAGGCAAAAGGAATCAAAATCCAGACTATTAAGTCTGCTCATGAGAACAGTTAATTTTAGGATTTACGAAAATCCATGATTTATTGTCAATTATGTTAACAATTATTGAGTCTTTTGTTGCTGTGTGTCTCTGCACACCTACTTATAAATTTGGGTACCTAAGTTAGTTTATTCCATTTTACAGGCAGAAAGACACTCTGCAATGGTTGCAGATCCCAGGGAGACATCCTCCCCATTTCAATGTGTACATAGAGTGACATGAAGGAAATGGCTTGCAGCAAGTGACTCCTTGTAATGGGACAGGAGGAATAAAACGGCCTCTTCCCCAGGAGCTCCTTCATTAGGATCTAAGAGGGAAAAGGATGGCAGAATTACTGTTGTTATGAGCTATGGTCAGGGCTCTGATGTTAGGCTCCTGATACACGCTAGTGTCTCCCTGTGTCAGCAGGATGACAGGGGACCCGCTCTGTCTTCATGCATCCTAACCGTATGATTCAGGCAAAACACAGAAATAGGTCGGTTACATATTTTGGCCCATATTGATGTCTAGTGTTTTTAGTTTTATTAAGGCTGTTTCCTTAATTATAGGAATAACATGTTGCATTATTTATCTGTAGGTCTATTTGTACCTAGATATGCTATAAATATAAATAATAATTGCTTAATTATTATTTACTTAAATGGGCCATAGTATTACATGTTTATTGTTTAACTGTTTATTTTGAAGTAGTTTTAAAGTTAAAGTTACAAAATTAGTACAAAGAACTCGCAAGTGCACTCTTCCCCAATTCATTTTCATTACTTTTTTTTATTACCTTTTTTTACTTGTTCTCATTCCAGCCTTTGCTCCCTCTCCCTCCTTTCTCCCCTCTGCGTGTGCATATTTACTTTCTGAATCATTTGAGAATAAGTGGCTTGCCTCTTTATGTCTAAGTACTTTGGTTTACACCTTAAGAACAAGGGCATTATTTACATAACCTCAGTAAATCGTCAGAATATTTAACATTGATGCAATGCTAATATCTAATCCAGAGTTCATATAAAACTTTACCAATTGTCGCACTAATATTAGTCTTTTATAGTGATTTCTTCCAATTCAAGATCTTTCATTGCATTTGCTTATCTTTTTTCTTTAGTGTAGTTTTTTAATCCGAGGCAGTTCTCCAGCTTTTCTTTGTCTTACGTGATATTAATATTTAAAATAAATAAAGGCCAGTTAATTTGTAGAATGTCCCTCAATTTGGGTTTATTTGATATTTCCTCATATTAGAAACAGGTCATGCATTTTTGCCCGGAATCCCACAGAAGTGGTGCCGTGTCTTTGGTGTATCATATTTGGGGACAGAGACAGTCTGAAGCGTGTTAACCATGATCACTTTGACATGGTGGTGTCCTTCAGGCTTTCCTAAAGTTGCTGTTTTCTCTTTGTCGTTGATAAGTAATCTGTGAGAAAGTACTTGAGACTATGTACACATTTTGTTCCTCATCAAACTTTCACGCAATGGTTTTGTGTGCATTTGTGATTCTTGCCTAAATCAATTATTTCTCCTATGGTTGCAAAATTTTTATTTTCTAACCCCATCTTTCCATCAGCAGTGGCATTCTACTAGAAGAATTTCCACTTCTCTTTTACTCATTAATTTATTTATTATTAGTGTGGACTCACAGATTCTTACTTTATTCAGTGAATCATAATCCATTAGTGTCATGATATTGATGCTGAAATTTTTTAAGATTTGGCCAATGAGGACCCCTTCAAGTTGCTCCTATGTCCTTTAGACAATTTCTGATGACTTTTTTTGTCACTTCCTTACTATCTGGCCTTCCAAAAATGTTTCAGGATCATCTACCTTGCTTCATATCTAGAATCAGACATTTGTCCAAGAAGCCTTGAGTTATCTTAGAAGAATGGTATTGAGAAACTCCAAGGTCTTGGGCTTGGGGAGGTCATTGCTACTGGGGTGTTATCAGATTTAGGCCCTTTCAGAGCTTGAAGATTCAAGATATGGTAAAAATAATATATAGATATATAATATATATAAAAAATCATGAATTTATCCTGATACCTCTAATTTCAAACCAACATCTCAGGCCTCCTTTTGCATTCCATACTTGTATCGTCCTTCCCTGACAGCTCTCCTGCTTGTCTGCTTGTTTATTAATGTAAGGATTTTTTACTGGAAGCATTACAGATATATATTATGTGAACCCTATTTTGCACCAGAGCAGGCAATATAATTTGAGTGTGGAAAAGGCAGAAACTAATCTGCTTTGCTACTAACATTGCTAGCTCTCTGAAGAGCTAAGCATGATCCTAAGTAATTTACGAACCTTATTTCACATTTTAATTTTGTAATAATCCTCAACATAGGTAATGTCATCATTAGTTTACAAGAGAGGACACTTGGGCTTAAAAACTGCCTATATACAGATATACGTAATAGAAGAAAAATTCTTTCCAGATCCTTAACCACCACATACATTGCTTTCATTATACTATTCCAATTTGTAACCCAAAATCCACTCTCCGAAGCTCCAAGTTCTCCCTCGTGTCAAGAAAGGAATATGAAGCCAGAATTATTAGATTTTTATAACACAACAACTAAAATATATCAGCTTGCTTTTACCTTTGCAGCTTAACTGGATTAATAAAAAAGGATACTTCTTTTCCCTTCTTTAACCTAACAACTGAGGCAGCCCAGTGTGGCAGGGTCTCCCACCGGCATTTACATACTACTCATAGGCAGGTTAGGTCCTGGGGAAACACTTTCCTGGGTAGTTATTTTCCTGGAATGAGGAGTTTTAATATAAACCAAAAGTCTTCATGACTTGGTTAGTGCACAAAAGCCCCTTAGGTCTGAGCAGGTAAGATTTCGTTCTGACAACCAGGGTAGAGGCAGGTATTACCTGATTAGAGAAGGGCCAGGTGCTCAGGTGGAGAAAAAGGAGAAGCGGGGGTGGGGGCTCCTGGCCACCGGCGCTGAAAGTCAAGACTTGTCAACAGTGAAAACAGTGGAAGTAAAATAAGGACGGAGGGAAGGAAAGACTCCTCAGTCCACTGCACCAGTTACGTCTTGCACACGGGTTGGGTTAGTGGCTAAAGCACGTGCATGAGGAATAAGTTTAATGCTCGAGTAAACAATGATGTTAGCGCCACTTACGGTATTCATTTATTTCCTAGCTAGTGAAAATGTCGTGATCAATCATTTGTTCCAGTCGAAATTGTCACAAACAGGATCCCTCATATCCTCCTATCCTTCCCTTAAATTCCGAGGACATAGATCTGCCCTGCTCAGTAAGAAAATGACAGCTTCTTCAATTACCGGAGAAAACAAGAATTACCTAGAACTTAGTAAGGTAGGAGTTTTTTTATTCTTGTTTGGTCGTTTTTTAAGTTTACTTAGTATACTTGCTTCTTCCTTTTTTTTTTTTTAAAAAAAGCATAATTTTGAAGACCAGTGGAAAGAAGTTGATATTCTAATAGAAAGAGTTAAGGGAAAGAAGGCCTACCTAAAGTATAACCATCAGAGAGAGCAAACAGTGTAGGAATTAAGGGAAAGAAGGCCTACCTAAAGTATAACCGTCAGAGCGAACAGTGTAGGAAAGTATAGTATAGTGACAATTCAATAGCAAGTGCAGTATTGGTAATTGTATTGGTTGTCTGGGCAACATGCTATTTATCTTTCATTTTTATGACTGTCTTTGTGGTGAACAGAAAGTACTACAACTTCAGGGACGGTAGGCTTAGAGAGGATAGACTTAGCTATCTTATTCTGTTGAAATTAATCACTCCAGAGGATTTAGGTCTCTAAACAGTAAATTGTCATTTCTCTTATAGATACAGGGTATCTTTCAGATGCTAGAATATTTTCACTGTGTATTTATAGATTTGTAAATTATTTTTGTATTATACTAAATTTTAATGTGTATTTGTTCCATATAAGTTTGGTTGTACATAAGGTTCCATTTGTAAAAGAAAACTAAAAACTCAGTAAAGAGTTGTTTCAAGCTGATAGGTTTTAGGTTTCTTAAGAATCCCATGCCAGATGGTATTCCAGTTTGTTTTGCTTGCATCTACCGAAACTATGAAAGATGAGACATATAATTGGGAAGGTGTTCAGGACAATCAGTTTTAGAAATGCAGTTGTTGCAGCTTGCTGGAAGACATTTTAGCTCATCAATTACAATAAAAGCATAATTAAAATTAACTCTATTTCAGAGGAGTGACAGAAATGTGTATTAAAGTGTGTGTGTGTGTTTAGCCAGTAGATTCTAGAATTAGGGATCCTTCAATGTAGTTTTTCTAGATCTGGATGATCACAGATCATCTCACCACATAGAAAAATGGCATCTTTTACATTAAAAAAAGACAAAGGGTTACCCTTCTTAAGAAAGATCTCTATTCCTGGGGTCTTGCTGAATGGCCCTTTCTTTCTGAATCATCCTGACAACCCAAAGCAGGAAATCACCACACACCTCTAAACTGTAATTTTTAACCTCAATTATTAAACATTACAAGGCCTAGATGCCATTAGTCTTTTCCCTACAGGACTGAAAAAGGGAGATAATTCACAGTAGTTCCTCTACCCAGAAAGGGAAATTGAGTGTTCAATTTCAAAGGAATGGAGATTTATTTATTATGATTATTCCTTAAGTGTTCCATTTCTTACTTCCCTTCAAACTGCCCTTACCCCTGTACATCCATCTTTGTGGCCAGGTAAATAAGATTTTACCCACTCTTTAAGTGAGCATTACACTTTGTGTTGTACTTGTAGAAAACAGGTTGATCATGGACCAATTGCTTCATCATACATTTCCTTGTCAGTTGCAATTAATCACTTCAGCTTGACAATTCATCCTAACAGGAGCAAATGAGCTATTGTCATAATAGCAATGGCACTAACTTGGTAAGAATGATTTATCAGATTTTTTTCTCATATCAAGACCTTTTTATTTCAAGGGAAACAATTTTAGATCAATAGATAAGTTAGTCTAAGTCTGTGTGACTTTGTGAAATGTAATAGTACATTAGTGGTTGAGGTTCCTTTTAACCCCTGCTGGAATTTAATTAATTACCTTCTGCCCTTTATTTCTTCACCCAGTGCCCTCATTTCCACTGATTTTTTTAAATCTCCATTATCATTAAATCTTTGCCACATATGATTTTTTTAAAGACTTGTATTTAATTACTTATTGAAGAAAACAGTCTATTGTCATTTTTCATAGACAGGTAATTTACTAACCCCTTTTAATAGTTATAAAAAAGAAGGAAAGTAACGAAATAACAAAGCATTAAACCCATACATCTGTCTAATTCCTGATTGTAGTTACATTTAAGGAAACAAACCAATGAGTGTTAAAACATCAAATCCTGGTAACATAAAATAGTGTTCTTTTGCCCCAGAGTAAGCTACATTGCATGATAAATGTGAACAGTTAGTAATATAACCAGGATATGATAGTGAGTTTATCGCACTACCAAACGCATCAAGATCTGTGTTTATTCTCAAACGGAAATGGGTGCAGGATGGTGTAGATGTGATTTATATAACAGCCCTGCCCTTGAAAGGTTGGCAGTGATGTTGCCTGTTTTTCTCAACTTAGAGTAACATTACAAGAATTATTTGGTACTAGTTTTTATAATCTATGTTTTAAATCTGTATTTGCCTGTAAGTGAATTTACATGGATGTAAGACTTAGTTTTTTCCTTCTAAACAGGAATTTAGTAAAATAAATTTGCTTACTCTTTTTTCCTTCCTTCCATCCTTCCTTCCTTCTTTTTTTTTGTTACAGTTATTAAAAAAGAAAGGAACTTCTACATTTCTTCAAAGACTGGAACGAGGAGATCCAATAACCATAGCATCACAACTCAGGGTTAGTGAAGTTTTTAGATTTCAAAAACTTAATGTATGTTTATATCCACTGCAGAGGGTTTACATATGATTTTTTCCCCATTTTTGACAACTTGAATACCTTCAGAAGAAATCACACACACACACACACAGAGTGAGTGAATGCATAATTAACAATAGTCTTGGACCGAAGATAAAGATTTTTATTAAAAAACTGCTTTATATTTTCAGTCAGTGTCATCTTTGGAGAATTAGTTGGGTTTTATTCTCTCCTTAGAAATCGCTAACGGATATTACTGGAAAACTTCAGAAGTGCACTCCACACTTCGTTCATTGCATCAGGCCCAATAACTCAAAGCTGCCAGATACTTTTGATAATTTTTATGTGTCTGCTCAGCTACAATATATTGGGGTCCTGGAGATGGTGAAGATCTTTCGATATGGATACCCTGTTCGCCTTTCCTTCTCGGATTTCCTGTCAAGGTAAACTCCTCTGCTCTTAAAATCATTGTTTCATCCATTGTTCAGTGTAGCATACTGATAATATTGTTGCAAGGATCTTCTGTTTTCTTTTTTGGTGTTGCTTTTATTGCTTATATTCTTCTATCTTGAGTAAAAAAAATACTCTGGGAAACAATGAAATACACACAAAGCTTATATAAAAATTATTAAACTCTACCGAAGACAATATCTTAGAAACCATTTTCATTTTCTTTTAAATGTATGAATTTCCTTGGATTTAAAGATTTATGAAATTATTGCATGTAATTTTCACATAAAATTTATTATTTAAAAGAAGAATTTTATATGTGATTTTTCCTCTTTTATATATATAAACAAAATATTTTTTAGATCAAGGATTGATGAACTATACTCATGGGCCAAATACAGCCTACCGCATGTTTTTTCAAATAAAGTTTTATTGGAACATAGCCACAAACATTTGTTTACATATGGTCTGTGACCATTTTTGCACTGCAGTGGTGACAGAGACAGTATGCTATGGTATAACATGTTTGTAAAATATTTACAAATATTTAGAAAAGAAGTTTGTTGATCCCTGTTTTAGATAAATTCAATATAAAAGCATACTGTGTACAAGACAGGGAACTAATTACCAGGATAAATTCACGTTGCCTGGCCTCATCTTTGTATACATATTAACCCTTCTCCCACTGTAGCTTTCTCTCAGTCTTTTACAAGGAGCACCTATATTCACCCAAAAGCAATGTCATCTTCTCAGGCTATATATATGTTCATGGGTATTTTTACTTAATCAGAAATCTTGGTCTGATTTAAACAAATTTATAATACTCACTGATGAATTTGTTCTAGAGAAGTTAGTTGAAGGATATTAACTTAGTTTACAAATATATGCTAATAAGAACTATCCTAGAGCAATCCTTAGTTTAGATACATTGCTGTGGCTGTACACACTTTAGCTAGAGGAAGTTCCGAGTTTGGACAGGTGAATACATATACAAATAAAGGGCATTTACTACTGTTAATTGTTAGAATATGTACAAAGTGTTATAGAAGCACAGGAAGAAGGCGATTTAGGATCAGAGGTGGCTTTCAATGGAAGATATTAATTCTGGTGAAAAAATGAGAATGTCTGTTTTTAGGCATTCAAAAAATAAAAGGGGATGAGCAAAAGGACAATCAGAAATCTTTCAGTAATATCAGATAATATTAGATGAAACTTTAAAGTAATACTGATGTAAAATAATGTCAATATCATGATTGTAAAATTTGGCATTTATATTTAAAAACTAATGGTACAACTATAGCGTGAAAATTTTATTTGATAAATCATCCATCTATAAAAAGAGGTTTTAAAACTTGTTGACTAGTTCAATATGAGCCACTAGTTTGAAGTTGTTTGGTAAACAAAAAAACAACAAAAAAAAACAAATTTAGATCACTAAATTTGAAATATTAAGTTCAGGACAAAGGACATAATATTTAAACTATGACTAAAATTTTGAGTTCAATTTTTATGAGATTTGTTTTTCTAGAAGAAAAAAGTAGCATTTATTTATTGTGCATTTTGGTAAATTTCACACAGACACAAAGAGGAAAATAAACATCATATGGGTTCAGCTTGAGCCATCCATGATAAAGGGACTGATAGAATATTTTCAGAGGATAGAAGACAGACGTAATCACAAGGGGACTGGATGTATTTAAACTGTAGAATATTTCAGGTAGACAAGATGTTTGTGTTTAAAGCTTAAAAGATGCTTATAAATAATACAGTAGACACATTGGCTCTTAATTCATAAGGAAAAACTGCAAAGTTAGATATAAATTAAAGCTGAACATAATAATTAATGTTGTGGGTCTTTCTGGATAGGAGTGGTGGTGTCATGTCACTGAGTCACTAACTATTGTATATTAAGGGGCATTTGGAAGGACAGCTCTTAACCTGTTTCTTTCTATTCCCTAGGTGGAAGTCCACTTATAGTTTTCAGAGATGTTTGGCCTGTTGGGAGCATGTATTTCTTACACATTATAGTTTGTGTATTAAAGATCAGCCCGCCCACCCCTTTAAGTACAAGTGGTCTTTGGGTTGAGTTTAAAATCTGCCCATCTATAAGTTTAAAATAATAGATTCCTAAAAGTTACCCTAGACTTTCTGAATCAGAATCAACAGGTAATGGGATCCCTGGTTTGTAGCTCCATATGTGATTCAATAGGAAACAGAGTTAAGAACGCCTGTCCTAGGGTTAGGGGTAAGGTAGTTATATCTGCTAGTAGCACAGGGTCTCAGAGGCCTGCAGGCCTTGATAAATTGAAGTTTGGTTGACAGTAGTAACTCCCTTCCAAGCATTGCCCAGAACAGCAGTTCTTCAACATTAGTGCACATCAGAATCCCTTGGAGGCTTGTTAAAATACAGATTCCCAGGCACCAACCCCAGAGTTCAGATTTGCTAGCACTAGGTGAGGTCTGTGAATTAGCATTTCTTAGAAGTTTCCAGGTGATATTGAAGCTGTTGCTATGCAGACAGCACTTTGAGAAATACTGGCATCGAATCTTTAGTCACTTGGGGACAATGCTTTTGTTTTGTTTTGTTTTGTTTGTTTCTATATGAAATAGGCTTCCTCTCAATGAACAATAAAAAGTTCATTTAGTGCATTTTCTTCTGTTTCTTCGTTTTGTTAGTGTCTTAGAATCATGACATCAAAGTTGTTCTGCACTAAAGGGTCCCTCACTAGTTCTCTAGTGTAACCTTTGGTAGCTACATGAATCTTCCTAACCACTATTCCAACAAGCAGATAACCAAATGCTCAGTTACCCCAGAACAAGGTGGAGAACATGTGTGTGTGTGTGTGTGTGTGTGTGTGTGCGCGCATGTGCGTGCACGTGAAAGAGAGACAGAGAGATCATATATCATAACATTAGAAAATTATTTTTACCTTTGCTTTCTGTATTTTTTTAAGTTTAGTTTGACATGTATACTCTATTAGGACTAATTTCTGTTAAAATAGTGTATGCAATTACTATCTTTAAAAATTAAGTACAATTTTCATATGGATGCATCTCTTAATAGATTATGAGTTGTTCTAAGCAGGGACCATATCTTATTCAATAACAATTCTTGTGCATTATAGGTGTTTAATAATCATTTTCAGAATGAACCTGGCATTGGAGATTAATGCTTGTTCAATTTAAAGTAATATTTCTGCATAACAGAGACCATAGCCATACTTTTAAAAGTACAGTGGATAAAAAAAGATAGCATGGGAAATGATACTTTTTGGCAAATCTTTGCATTTCTTTCAATATTCCCTTATTTAACAGGAGGTGGGATTTTTTCATATCATCTTTATCTGCAATGGCACATCAGTGGAAATGGAATTATTAATTCATTTTGGTGGAAATTTGCCACTATATCTACTAAATTTAGGATACCAGTCTGGAATAATATCACAAGCAACATTGATCCATAGAGAAGTTATTGGTTCCTATATAGACCTTGAATAAAAAACAGTCAACATACTGTTACATCAAGAAGTAATATAATTTAACATTTCTTGAGTATTCAAAAAGCTTATCAGGGCTTTGAAATGTCCCCAGACAATGAAACATCATTATAAAAACAAAGCCTAGAGGTTAAATTTAATAGAAAATTTTGGTTGCCAAAATAACAGAATGTATTATTCCTATGCAAAATATTTGTTTTCTATTCATATCACCTTGTCGTAACTGTTAGAGAATAAAAACCTGTCAAAACAAGTGACTTCGCTAACTATACAAAAATAATGTGGTTATCACAAAAATCTTACACACAAAAAAATAAGATGTATAGTTTTTCAGTTTGGAAGCAAGCAACCACTTATGTGAATAGCATTTATTGTTTCTAAAATCCATCATGACAATAAACGTGGATAATGGACATTTCCTTGGAATTTGGATGTATGTGAGATGATGTAAATTTACATCATCATGTCCTGGCTTTAATAACTGTCCACATTCTGAGTCTTCCTAACTGAAACTGGAGAATTGCTTGTTGAGAGGATCCTATTTTATTAGATGTAGAAGTATGCTTGTTGGCATGTTTTTCCTGTGTATTCCTTGTGTAATACACAGGAAGAGTGCGATGATAAAGACTTAAGGACACGGTTTCCCATGGCAAGAGACTTCACAAGTTTGGAGGTTTGAGGAACAATGAAGGAAGCAGCAGAAATACTATTATGTGCAAATTGTGATGCCTAATTGCATTGCCTACTGCTGTGGACTAAATGTGTGCCCCCCGAGTGCATGTTACTGTATTCAGAGATGGAGCCTATAAGAAGGTAATTAAGGTTAAGTGAGGTCATAAGAGTGTGGCCCTGATCTGATAGGAATAATGACCTTGTAAAAAGAGGCACCCGAGACACATCTCTCTCCCTCTGTCTCTCCCTCCCCCCCCCATGTCAGGACACAGAGATAATGCAGCAGCCATCTGCAAGCCAGGACGAGGACCCTCACCCTGAATTGGGTGGCACCTTGATCATGGCCTTCTGAGCCTCCAGAACCGTGTGAAATAAATTTCTGTTGTTTAAGCCACATAGGCTAGGGTACTTTGTTATGTGGCAGCCCAAGCTGACTAAAACAGCTCTGTCTATAAGTGTGTGTTTATAAGGTGTCACTAGATAGCAAAGCTGGACAAATTGTGTTTGGAAGTTTTGGTTCTATATTTGTGTTATTTGATATTTTTGTGTTAATGAAAGGAAATACAGTTTACATGCACATATCATGTGGTTTCAAAAACTCTGAGGCTTTGTTCATATCATCTTATCGTCTTTTTACCTTTTTCTTCTTTACTTGCTATTCAAGATTCACTCAGGCATCGTCTCCTTTGGAAGACATTTTATAAGAACCCAGATTGTTTTGTGTGTCTTCTCTAAGTTTCAGAAAGGTCTTGTATAATACGCTTATCACCCACTGACTAGATCATACTGGAAATACCCCTGTATGTGCTCATCTCGACAACTAGAACCAAGGTTACCAAACTACAGCTCACAGGCCAGATCTGGTCTGCCATTTGCTTCCCTGTGGCCTGAGAGCTAAGAATATTTTTTTACATTTTTAAATGGTTACATTTTAAATGGTTATGTAAGCATCTATATCAGATCCTCAGTTTTGCGTCTTGGCATGCAAAGCCTGAAATATTCACCCTCTGGCCCATTACAGAAAAAGTCTGCTGACCTCTGGACTAGGCTGTGAGGGGGCATGCCCGGCTCCAGCAAACGTGGTCGCCCTTCACGCCTCTGGATCCAGTCTCTGTGAGCTCAGTGGAAGAGAACTGATCCACTCCTCAGTACATCACAATAACTTTTCTCTAATGTTGGTCTGATTCTTCAGTTTGTGAGATCTCTTACTGATGGCACTGTAGACGTCAACTCTCACCAACACGTTCTGTAGAACAAAGAAACCCCAAATCAATGGCTTGTAACAGCAAAGGTTTCCATCTGTCTGACATTCCGTTTGGCTGCAGTTTGGAAGTAGCACAGCTAAGCTCAAATCAGCTCTTGTTTTCATGGTGGGATCCAGGTTTAAGGAAGAGCCCAGATCGAGGATACACTCTTCCTAGGTCACGGGAAAAGAGAAATGGCTAAATGGGTGTTTCAAATTCCGCTAAGGGGTAGCCCATGTTACTCCCATATATTCCAGTGGTTAAAGCAGTCACTTGGCCAAGACCAGCACCAATAGGGTGAAGAAGTGTCCTCCTCGTAGGGAGGTACCAAAAAATACAAAGCAAAGAGTTGGGGATGCATAAACTTCTGGCTCAGTTATCTGTTGCTGTGTGTGTGTCAGACCACCCCGAAACTCAGAGGTGTAAAACAGCTGTTTATTATTTTTCCCAGTTCTGTGGGTTAACTGGAATCAGTGGAGCAATTGTTGCTTGGGGTCCCTTCTACAGTTGCAGCCATGTAGCAGAAGAGGCTGGTGTTAGCTGAGGCCTGACTGGGCTGGGTGCACAGGTGGTTTCTTCATTCATACGTCTGGTGTGTCTGTGTTCCTGCATGTGGCTTCTCACTCCAGAAGAACAGCCTGGACTTCTTACCTAGTGGATCAAGTTCCCAGTGGGTGAGATAGGAAGTTTATGGCGCTCTTGAAAGCTAGGCCTGGGACTGGCACAGGATTACTGTCCCTGTGTTCTGTTGGTCAAAGTAGTTACAAACCAGCCCAGATATGTTCAATGGGAAGGGAGCAATTGCTAGTATCAATTTCAAGATAAGCTACCACATCCTTTAAAGAAAGAACATGCGAGTAATTGCAAATAATAAAAGTGTCTTCCACTGCCATGCTAATACTAATGAATTAATATCATTTTCATCTCTCCCCAATAAATCTATGTTAGTTTGGTGTGTTGAATAATAGAATACTATTGGAGTCTTTCCCCGAATTGTGGAATTGAGGAAAAGAATCATAGGAGGCCACGCTGAAAAAATGGCTTTGAAACGTCCTTGAAGGTCATGTCTTATACGGCCCCCAACTGTCTTTCCCAAAGCATTCTTTAACACCCTGTATGCTTATGACATTAGAATCCACACATTTTTTTAGTGGTAATCAAGGACTGTACCAGATTTTGGTCACATGTATCTTCTCTCTTCTCGGAGTGGTATTCCTCTCAATTGCATCCTCTTGCAGGTTTAGGAGGGACACCCTTGGAGTCTAACTCTAGATCCTGGGTGGCAGGCTTTTATGGGTCATGCCCGTCATTTATTTAAGGGATTATTTATGGTTGGCAGGGAAGAGTAGGACAACATCACTAAATGGAGAGGTTTGCTATTTAATGAGGAGAACTTATTTGGAAAAGACAGAAAGACTTGTCCAGGAAAAGCACCAGAGAGTTCCGTATTATGCTTGGCGTGGTGAGGGACCATGAGCTGTGTGTTTAGATTGTCGCTGGATGAAATCCCTTGCAGAAATAGTCTGAACCATTTAGCTTGTTTAAATGACACAGTTGTTGCTGAATGGCCATGCTGTGAAAGAACATAGCCATGAATTAAATTGGGTGTGGGCAGAGGGATGAAAGAAGACACACTTCATCTTATTGGATTAAAACTAATGGGCGCGGCCACCCAATGAAGCAGACACTCGCCAGAGTCATCATCTGTGCTGAAAGCATCTAAAAGTTTGCCTTGCACATATTAGAGATGCCAGTTACTGTCAATACGTCTTTTAAATAAATGGGAATTAATAAGGTCAGGAGATATTAAATATTCTAACAGCTTTAATTGGCAGGGAATAAATTTTCTTCAAGGTAATTTTGCCAAGTCTAGCCATATTCTTTCTGCTAAAACTGTTTTGCAGAGTTGGCTGATTGTCTAAGACTTAATGAAGTTTGGGTGGGAAAAGGACTTGTAACTTTTTAATGAAATATAAAATACAAGAGAAGCTTAAGTAACAGCTTTTAGAAGTCATTTGAACTTAAACATAATGCAGTATATCTTTACTGGGAATTTGTTATACTGCTGTGTGGATTATGCAGCATAAGTTCCCCCGTAATCTCATTCTAGGATCTGTAACCTTTTTCTCTTAAGGACCAAATAGTAAGTATTACAGCCTGGCCAGCTGCGTGTTCTCTGCCACAGTGGTGCCACTAGGCCGGGGGGGCAGCCCTGGACTACGCGTAAGTGAGTGCATGAGGTGGTGGTCCAGGAGGCTCACAGAAACAGCAGGTGGCTGATTTTGGCCCAAGGGCCTCTAAGCCTTGATCCAGTCCCACTCACCTGCCTCCTGATGAAGTTGGGGAAAGATCCTTTAGGAAAAGGGACGGATAATGACAGGTGACCTTGATGCTTTTCACAATCTGGCTCACATCCTATGTCTACTCGACCAAGTGGTAGGTCCCCGTGGCAGCATTTACTCCTCCACTCCCCACGCGTTTCTTCATCCCGTGTTCGTTCACTCCTCTCTTACACAAGCATTTTGCTAAGTCACATGTCGATGTGACTGGGGAGCCGCTGTCAGCGGTGGCTGTGGCCATAACCCGGGGCTGTGGAGCACCAGTGTGAGCCACGCTCTGGACTCCTCCCCCTACACTCACTTCCCATCCTTGTAATAGCCACATAGGGTGACCACTCTCATTGCACAGATGTCAGTTGTGCTGAATGAATGCATTGAATTCATGCCATGAATATGCGACAAGTACCTGCCATGTCTGTGACTTAACTTCACCTTCAGTAGCATTTATCAGAACTTACTAGACACTGGACACCATGCTAAGCTCCTCACAGTGTTATTGCATTTAATCTTCATAACATTCCCTTGAGTTTTATCTTTACCAGAGTTTCTATTTTATAGCTGAAAATGCTGATGTTCTAAGGAGTTAGGTGCTGGTTCAAAGTCTCACACCTCATCCCTGAGGGTATCTCTAACCAGAGCAGGGTGCAGGACTTGTCCTGGTGTTGGTCCTGTTGAGGGTAACTCTTCTTTCAGCTTTTTGCCCTGTGATACTCCGTCTGTCATGTTTGATTGCCGTTAGTATCCACAGGAAATGGCACAGATGTGCCAGACAGCACTGTGACATTAAAGGCGAAAAGCAGTCCCTGCAGATTTCTAAAATTCAGTGGTGGGCCTTACGCTTTGGGTTGTCTTTACTCTGTTTCCTGAAGAACCATCCAGTTAATATTGTAGAGTTTCATGGACGGCAGCCTGTGCCATACTCCTCACCAGCCGTCTTGCAGATTCGTGCGATGGGACAAGGTGGCTAGGTGATGGAATGAGGCTGGATCAGTCATGATCTCTGGAAAATCAGCTCAAGAAGAGTAAGAAAAGGGATGCTTAAAAATGGAGAACTGTATGTTTTCATTTAAAACAAGGTGAAAAGTGAAAATAACTTCCTAACAACTTTGGAAACAAATACCCAAACCTGATGAGCCCAAATGACTTAAAACAAATATATAATTCCACTGAGCAAACATTCAACACCAAACAAATGAAACCAAGGTGATTATTGCTATTCCAGGAAAATAGACAGAAATCTATTTGCAACCTGAATTCAATGTTTTGACAGTTGCATTGTATTTTTAATACAATTGTGGGGTCCATAAAATATTCAATCCCAGAATTCTAAATCTTATTAAAAATTCAATCTCAGAATTCTGAATCTTGGGGCTTGGAGAAGCAGAGGAAAACAACTGTCTCCTTGCAAGCAGTTTGTTCACAAGGAGCTAAGAATGCTCTATTTGTTCTTCCCAAAATTACCATTAGATTAGCCCATCACTTCACCTTCCCTTAGGAAGTGGGATATGTCAGAGAGTGGCCCAGCGTGTCATGCTGCCTCTGTCTCAGGAAACTTCAGACAGGAAAGGGAAGTTTCCTTGTCCCACCCTCTGCAGTGTTTTGTTTTCTGGAACAACCACACTCGTCCAACGAGCCTAATGGGCGTGACCATGCCCCCAAGGGGGATATCTCTAGTCTTTCAGAACATTCCCCCATCTTCATAAGCACCCCACTTCTTATGTATCCCTCTGGAATCACTAATAAGCAACATAGGTTTTACACCCAAAGATGCTGAAATGGGTCAATAATACATTACTTTATCTATCTCAAGGCCACTGTATATTCAAGACTGAAAATATGTTCTATTTCCTATCCCATACCTTGTTCTGACACATTGTCCAATGTAGTTCGTTAGGGATTCTGCAACCAGAATTGATGAAAATGTTAGAATAAAACAAAAGAGCAGTTCTAATAATAAAATCCAAAGAGCCTAGATAGTCTGCATATTTGACTATAAATCTTCTTCCATTATTAAGTTCCCAGTGAGAAATGAAAAGCTCAAAGATTAATATACCTTGTAAATTAAAGTCCAGAGATACTCAATTCCAACGGAATTGAAATCCCAAATCTGATTATCTTGCCTTTCTGAGTTAAAAGTCAAAAATTTCATATGTATAAGTTAAATTATTGTCCCCAAATCATCCTTTCAATTGTTGTATTTTGCTCAGTCTTTGCTGTAAACATTCCAGACATCTTGGTGGAGCTGGGAACTCCTCAGTGTTGTAGTCTGAGCTGTCAGTCATTGCATTGGCCTGCTTGGGCTGCCACATCACAACACCACAGACTGTGTGGCTTAAACAACATTCATTTTCTCACAGTTCTGGAGGATGGAAGTCCAAGATCACAGTGTCAACAGGTTCCTGTCTGGTAAGTGCTGTCCCCTTGGGTTGCGGACGGCCACCTCCTCACTGGGTGGTCGTGTGACCTTGTGGCTTTTCCTAGGTGCTTACATGTGGGGTGGAAGGTAAGGAGGGGGTGGGGGAAATGCTAGCTCCCCTATGTCTCTTCTTGTAAGGACCCTAATCCTATTGGATCAGGGCCCCCCCTTATGACATCATTTAACCTTAATTACCTTGCAAAGCCTCCATCTCCATTACGTTGGGGATTGGGGCTTCAATAAATGAGTTTTAAGGGTACACAAACATTAAATCCATAACAGTCATTTTAATAGATGTGGCTAATTAAGGGACTCACATGTTGTGTGAATTCAGTGTCCAGTCTCTCATGATCTTCACATTGAGAATCCAGTGAATAAATAGTAGACACAATTTTGGGGGCACTAATCTCATACATGCTAAACCTAGAAATTTATCCCTAGTCTCTAGGACAGTATATTATAGGCAAAAATATTCTAGAATCTTAAACTTTAAGTTGCCAAAGACAAGGGTACCATTTAGTACATTGACCAAACCAGGGCATGTTTTATAGTGAAATGGGGCACTATTAGTAATTTTGCCAGGAATACAGGTATAAACTGGGACTCCCCCTGGCAAACCAGGGCATATGGTCACCCTAACCCTCTTTACACTGCACCGTCTTTTCCTAAATCTCATGGCATTTTGTCTCCAGGACTCTTTACTCTGTCATTCCCAGTAGACTGTCAGCTCTGTTAAGGAAGGTCTACTGTATGCCCTTTGTCTGGTACATCATAGCTGGCTGACAAATATTTGTTCAATGGACTAAGACATGAATGACTAATGTTTTAGTTTTCTATATAGTTTTACAGTTGAGCTCTAAATTTAATGTCTAAGATGTAGTGTTTATTGATATTCCATACAAGATATGTAAATGGGCCAAAATAGTTGTTCCCATTATCTTACCAGCTTAAAATATTTTAATTACGTCTAATTATTTCCATTTTAAGGTAGCCATTTAGACCTTAGTATAAGACAATGATCCCAGGTCTTGATGTTGTCAAAGTTTAGTAATCTTACTCTCCAAATAAAGCACTTTGAGCCATTTTCTGAAATTTCTACTAATGTGGTAACTATACTGCAATGCACAGATTAGTACTTCTATTTTATATTTTTAAAAGGTTAAATTTGATTTTTCTTTCTTAGTTCTTTGAAATGTTTTGTTAACTAACAACATTCTCTCTAATATTCCCAAGGAAAAGGATCAATTTATGCAGCAGGATTATTTTTAGGGATAAAAACATCAAATCACAATAGACACTTTATTGGTGATCTCATGTTTAGGGGAGATGCTGTTTTTAAAGTAAGGAAAATTCACAGTTAGAGCTGACCCACTTTACAGTATTTCCACAAAATACAGAATGTTCTACTACCAACTACATCATTGTAAGACCCTAGTACTTAAACTTAAAAACTTAATTTTGTGGCAATTAGTTAGTAAATATTTGTATTATATAAAATGAAGATGTCCACTTTCAACAGAATTTAATTTTGAAATAAAAGTAATATGTTTTCTACAAATCCATAGTTTAGAAAAACCACATTTCCTAAAGAATGAAAATGATGTTGACAAAATATTTTTAAACTTTAGACTAGTATTCTTACAAATATCTCCCTGTTTATGACAAAAACATGTATTTCTGTATAGGATCTCAGTTACTCTCTCCACAGCTATCACAACTTGAATAACTTTATATTAGAAAGGAATTTTTAATATATTCAAAACAATGAAATTTTCAGAAGGATGGATGCTATTACAGAATGACGAGAAAATTGTCAGTGCATATAAAGAGGAAACAATAGGAAAATACTTTAATGGAAATGATGTGAACAGTCTCAACAATTGATGAATGGTATGAGACAGGGCAATGTGACCTTTTTCCAGTTCTGATCATTATAACATTAAAAATCAGAGTCCCATTCACAAGTTAGAATGCTAAATGTGGCATTCATCAAAATTATGTGTTCTCTGTTTTAAAGGAACTTCTATTAGGTCTCTCCAAGGCTAAGAAATGGAAGTAACCATTTATACATCAGGTTTAGTAAATCAATGATTATTTAACAATACAGTAAAACAAGAAAATTATACCTACACATTTTTCCTTAGTGATAACCTACACATCATTTCAAGATTGACTTTTATAGAATTACCAGGAAGAGCCTTTTAGAGAGTAGTCATTATGTAGCCTATTAAAAAAAATCTACCATTCCTATCCCTGTGAAAGATATATTTGGGGCAGGTATAGATACAGGATAATCCATTTTCTATGACCAGCACATTCCACTGTCAGGACCAACTTTAGTGCCATAATAACCTTCCCACACCTGAATGAAATAGTTCAGCGCTTAATTAAATATTCTATATGTTGACTTCTAATTCTCTGTTATACTTTGATCATTGCTGCCGATAAAGCACAGACATTCTGAAAACAGGCAGTGCATTTCCCTTAACACCTAGACCGGTGTGGTTATTCAGACCTAGAGTTAAGGCCTCATCTCAAAGCAGCTTCTGTGCTCTATTTGTGTTGCTTGTTTCCCAGGCTCATCAGCTTCACAATTCAGGTTGAATCCTCTTAGTACATCTCTCATGGGGCACGTGCATGTTTGATGTCTGTATCCCATGTTGTAATGTTCCTTAGAAATGCAGCGGTAGCAGCGTCTTTTCCCACTCCAGATCTGTGTAATTGGAATAGAAAAGATTTGGAATAAAGAAAGAGTTTGCACTTCTCATAATTCCATATCTTCTTACAATCTTATCTAGATGCAACCTGAGTGACAAATGCAAATACCCTGTTTTAGACTGTGTCCCCAGCACCTTTCACGGGGCCTGGGACAAGTTTGGTGCCTTGTAATTGTGTTGTTGCCCTGGAAATGATTAATACAAATTTCGAATTATCACTGGGCATTTTCCAGGGAATGTTCTCCCTTCTTGTGCCGCTGCTAGTGTTTATAAAATCTGTGGCGTTAAACACACACACATGCACACACTCACACCCCAGGTGTTCTTCACACAATTCTTTAACTCAGTGCCTGTCGACCACGGGTGCCCAGTAGACTCACCAGGGCTTTGTAAGAGCGATGGGTGGCTGGGTTGGGGCTGGGGCAGTAGGTAAGTTGCTGATAAGATGTAGAATATTTCGCGTAAACAAGACGTGTTGAAGACTGACCAAAATGATTATCCCTTAAGGATGCCATGACACCTCCCAGGCCATAATTTTGAATATTCTCCTCTCTCTTCTCTTCTGGTTCCTTCCCTTTTTTACTCACATCCTCTTTCCTTTTTTCTTTCAACAAATATTTATGGATTATCTACTATGTACAAGGAAATCTTAACTACAACAGCTAATCGAGCGCTCTGGCAATGCTTGTAAACTACATCAGGATATTCAAATCTGTTATTTTTCTAAGATACATTTCCATTTTCCATTTGATTTACATTAATGATTGTTAAATATTGAGTGAGAGCATTGGGTCAAAGAATGGAGTATATTTATATTGGTGATCATACCCAAATTACTCAAAAATACTAGGAAAAGATTAAATTCTTTCATTCAGTGTACATTTTAATCTCTACCCCATTGTTCAGAGATGAGGGGTATCTAAGCCTAGAGAAAAAATACAGAGATACATGCTTTTAACCAATACACAAGTACATGTTTGTGTAAAAGTGTAGTGATTTGGGATATGAATTGATCATTAGGACATCAACTGACTGAACTATGTGTTATGATCAAATTTCTCTGAAAAGGCTACAGATACACTGACAAAATAACAGTTGTTGTTTTCTCTGCCCTTCAGTATATCCTACTGAGAATAATTACCCATTAAATACTTTTATAACTGTAACCTCACAAATGTAACATTTATCGAACACAAATGACTAATATTTAATAGATTTTGATTTTGGTCAGACACTGTATAGCATGCATTATGGAATCTTGTCTTCCTAGCAGTTAGGTGAGCTGCCTTGTGATTCCCGTCAAGATCTCAAACTCGGTTCATCTGAGTCCGTTTTCTTTGCTTGTTGTGCGCCACTGGGAGGTGCTCCTCTGGTGTTTACTTACGTTCAAACTAAATGTCAGGAGCAAGCATTTTGGTTTTTAACTGTAGGCATACAGGACAGATTTCTTTTTTGAGTTCCTTTGAATTCTTTTTATGAATGCACATTATTTATTTATTGAAAAAATTTTAACAGTGTTATTGGGATATAATTGGCCTACCTGCACCTGGTTTTTAGTAAAAAAAAAAAACAAAAAAACTTATGATTTTACATAAATAAAGACCTATGAAACCATTCTGCAATCAAGAAGGCAACATATCCATCACCCTGAAAATTTCCTCAGGCCATTTTATAGTTTTACTTTCTTACCCATCCCTGCTTCATCACCCCAAACAAGCATTGATGTGCTTTTGGCTATTATAAATTAATTTGACTTCCTAACTTTTTATAACTGGAATTATAAATGGTATACTTTATTTTGTCTGGCTTCCTTCACTCAGCAACATAAATTTGCCATTCATCCATATTGTTATATTCATTCCTTTTTATTACTGAGTAGAATTCCTTTTGTATATTTACTAACCTGTTGATAGATATTGGGGGGTTTTCTTGGTTTTGGATTATTACAAATACACCCTCTATGGTCATTTGTGTACAAGTCTTCATATAGACATGTTTTCATCTTTGGGGCGTGAGTGGGAAAAATATAGGAGAGGAATGGCTGAGGCATATGGTTAATAGATGTAGTAGATGCTTAACTTTTTAAAAAACTGCCAAACTGTTTCTAAACATGGTATACCATTTTGACTTCCCATCAGCAGGGTATGAGAGTTCCAGTTACTCACATTTTCTCCAACAAGGTTTGATTTGTCTTTTCTGTTTTTGACATTCTAATGAATGTACATTAGCAGCTTGCTTTGATTTTACTTTGTGTTTCCATGAGTATTAATGATGTTGAGCATCTTTTTATGGGCTTATTTGCCATATGCCTTTCTTGCTGAATTTTATGTTCAAATATCTTGCTTAATTTTGTATTGGGTTGATCGTTTTCTAGAGTTCTTTATATATTCTGAAGACAGATATGGGTTTGATATATAATTGGCAAACGTTTTCTCCAAGGCTATGTCCTGTCTTCTATGTGTGGAAAAGATTGTGCAGAACTAATGTTAATTTTTCGTTAAATATTTGGTAGAATTTACCAGTAAAGCCATTTATGTATGGAGATTTCTTATTTTAAAGGATTTTAGGCATGAATTCAATTTCTTTAATAGATTTAAAATATTTATGTTGTCTATTTCATCTTGGCACTGTTTTGGTAGTCTGTGGTTTGTGAGGAGTTGGGCTGTTTCATCTAAGTTGTCAAATTTATGTGAATTGTTCCCAGCATTCCTTTATTATCCTTTGAATATCTGCAGGGTCTATAGTGATACCTCTCCTTTATTGCTAATATTGATAATAATTTCTTCTTTTTTTTCTTTGCCAATCTTGCTGGAGTTTTATCACTAATTTATATATTCAGAAAACCAGTTTTTGATATATTACCTCTATTGTTTTCTGTTCAAATAATTATTCAAACTCAATTTCATTAATTTCAGCCCTTACATTTGTTGTATTTCTTTCCATCTGCTGGCTTTAGGTTTATTTAGTTCTTTCCCCCCCCCCATTCCTTAGGTGGAAGTTTAGATTAGTGATATGAAACCTGGCTTCTAATATAAGCATTTAGGGTACATTTCCCTCTGTTTGTTTAAACAGCACTGAGCTGATGGTGACTTCAATATTTTTCCCAGTGTCCTCTGGCCTGGAACCCAGGCAGCTTTAAACCCAGAAGTGGGCGTCAGTGCAAACTGAAACAGCTCCAGGAGAAGCCTCTACTTTAGGCTCAAGGGGCGGGGCATGGATCCTGTAATGCCCCGTGTGTGTGGAAAGGCCCTGCTTTTTGTCTCCTCCATTCTCTCCTACCCCACCCCAGGCAGTCCTGCAGCGGAGGGCCCACAGGCGTACGACACTGTGGGAGAGCGGAACCTTCCTCTCCCTCGGTTACAGAAGTGGTCCCGTGAGGGTGGACTGAACCCCGTGGGATTTCTTTCCTCTTGCTGTCGGCCTACAGCACGGCCCCAGATGTAGATGCAGTCGGGGTGAACGCACAGTAGCAAAAGGTAAATGAAGCCCGGACTTCAGGCTACAGAACAGAGCGGAGGAGACCCGGGGAGCAGGAATCTGATACGACTGGGGAGAAGGAGAGGTTTGGAAAGTGATTCTCTCTCGCTCTCTTTCCCCTCTTCTATTTATTGTTGTTTGTTAATTTTTTGGTTTTGTTTTTTCAATGAACTCACAGGCTCACCTAAAAGCTGTAGTGCATGGATTTTATATTATTTCACCTACTTTTTTTCCTGCTTAATTCATGTATCTTTTATAGACTGATCTTTTGGAGCGGTAGTAGATTCATAACAAAGTCGGGCTGAAGGTACAGAGATTTCCTGTTGACCCCTGTCCCGTCCCTCACACCCGCAGCCTCCCCTGCTATGCAAGTCCCCACCAGAGTGGCAGGTTTGCTACAACTGATGAACCCGCATTGACCAATCACTGTCACTCTCACTCAGAGTCCACAGTTTACATGAGGGTTCACTCTTGGTGTTGTGCATTCTCACCTTCAATGTGAAAGATATTTTTATGACGTAAGGCATTTTACATTGACAGATTTTTCTTCTAGTATTTTTAAGATGTCATTCCTCTGTCTTGCACTTTTTCCAAGAAGACATTGGCTGTCATTCTTAACTTTGTTCTTTTGGACACAATGTATATTTTATTTACATGTGCCTTTAAGATTTTCTATTTGCTACTGTTTTGAGAAATTTGAGTATGATACACCTTGGTGTAGGTCTCTTCACGTTTCTTGTGCTTATGGTTCATCAGGCTTCTTGGATCTTTGAGTTTATGCAGCTTTCATAACATTTGGAAAATGTTTGTGTATAATCTTGTCCAATATTTTTCTACCTTCCCCTCTACCAGTCTTTTATAGAGATTACAAATTCGTTTATATCGGATACTTGAACTTGTCCCACAGATCATCAATGCTCTGTTTATGTTTTTTATTCTTTTTTCTTTATGCTCATTTTGGATAGTTTTTTTATTGCTGTTTTAAGGTCCACTAATCTTTCCTTCTGCATTGTCTAATCTTCTGTTCATCCAATTCAATGCAACTTTTGTTTCAGTTATTATAGTTTTTATTTCTAGAAGTTCAGTTTTTATACTTCTATAAATATTCTTGAGTTTGGTCTGGAATACAATTAAGTTACTTGGAAACGGTTTGTTGTTTTGGGGGTTTTACTTTTAAGCTTTATTAGGTGGAACCAGAGCAGTGTTTAATCAAGGGCTAATTATTTCATAGTTCTGATGCAAAACAATTAAATTCTCTGCCCAGCACTCATGAATTATGGAGTTTCACTCTGGCTGATGGGAACAGCCCTACTTCCTTCCTGCCTTTGCCCTGGGGATGGTTCCCTCTAATCCATCTGGGTGGTCCTTTTCAGGGACTTAGGTAGTTTATTCACATGCATGTGATGATCAGTGTTCTGCTCTGGACTTGAGGGGGTGGCTCTGAAGGTCTCTGGCATCTTCTCTCTGCAGCTCTCTCCTGTCATGTTCTCTGCCCTATAAGCTCTAGCTGCCTTGGCATCCCTCATCTCCAGATTCTGAGTCCATCTCTTATACTCGGGGAGATCATCAGGTTTCACTTGAGTTCCCCTCTCTGTGCTATAGCCTGGAAACTCTTCCACGAAGCAAGCTGGGGCAGGGCTAGGGAGAACCTCATGTGCTTTCTGCCTCTTGGGGATCACTGACTTCACTATCTGGTGCCCAATAACCTGAGAACTATTGCTTCGCATTTGTTGTCCAGTTTTCAGTTATTCAGGGATGGAGGATAAATCTGATCATGGTTGCTCCATTTTGGCTAGAAGCAGAAAACTGTAATTTATTTTTTGTATGGGTTTCCTACTGTACAGATACTTTATTAAATTGTTCCTAGGCTATCTTATAAACATCTACAATCAATTCTTACAATGAAGAACTTCCTACAATGATGGTTTTGTTTGAATATTTGTACTTTTCAAAATAATTTTTGATAGTGTGAATAATGTACATTTTTTCTGCTTTAATTATTTAGATTATGTATACCATCTTTTCCTAAACAGACTTATATCTCTGTACAAAAATTAACATAGAGCAGCTGGTATTTTATAAAATGATGATGCTAGACATGAGTTTTGGATAGGAAGTGGAGGCGAGTACTATATTTGTTTGAATGTGTGCATGGATTTTAATTAAGTTAAAATTAAGCATACTAGAAATTGTCCAGGAAGCTGATGACTTTCATTCTTATTCTTAGGGAAATCTTGGGTTTGGAGCTTTTATGACCAAATGGTCAAAAATGCATTTTTATCTGCAGGGTTCTGAACAGAATTCTGAACATTCTGTCCCCCACCTGCTTCAAAAAAAAAAGTGATAAAGTACTTTGGCTCGAGACAAAGTGACACCTGCTTTGCCTTACATTTCAATAGAATATAAAAGCTAGCAGGAAGTCTTCTATCCTCTTATTGATGATATACCAGTGCTTTAACCCAGGGAAACACTGAGACATTAAAAAAAAAACTCAAAGTATTTCAGAATTTATAAATAATGAGCATAGGAGTATATGCTTTTTTAAAAGTACTTTCACTTATATTTCTCCTGTATTATCTCAGAAATTTGTACAGCAACCATTACCTGCAAGTATTGGTACCGTATAACCATTTATCAGACATTTATCAGGTCAGGAATAAGGCTTAAAAATTAAGATTTTAGGAAATGATTCTGACCTTTATTATGGGCTATTGCCATTCAATTTCAGTGATTATGGAAATTATATATAATCTCCTACTAACAATAATAGATCTCTTTCAAACAAAGAAACAGAAAACCTTATTAAGACAGGCCTTGAAAGGTGTGAGCTCTGTATCTACCTATATCTCTGTCTCTCTGTCTCTCTGTCTCTCTGTCTTTCTCTCTCTCTATATATATATGTCTTATACATTCTCTCCTCAGTATTCTCATACATTATTTACTCATTTAGTTAAAAATATAAAGCCTTCAGATGAAGCTGCAGATAAACGTTCTCAACATAATTCATTGAAGTATTTAAAATTAAGAAAAGTAGCAATCTTAAATAAAATCTAACAAAGTCAAATGCTGCATTGTGCCTTTATTTCCTTCCAAATGTTATTTTATTTCTTGCTCACGTGTTCTCTAAAGACCCAAAAGCTTGAAAACTCAAAGACATCTCCATAAAAATTATTCATTAGAACAAATATCAAGTATCTACAAACTACCTGATGCTATTCTAAGTGTTAAGGGTGCAAAATGAACAAGTCTTGCCCAAGCGTAAAGTATCTCACAGTTGAGTTGGGGTGGCAGACACCTGAGATAGTACTGCGGGGTGTCATCAGAGCCTGGAAGAAAAGCATGTGATCTTGCCAGATGGAAGTGCTCATAAGCGCTCCTGCAGGTGCCTTGAGCAATGATGAGAGATAAACTTGTCAAAGGAGGCAAAGGAGGAGATCCCAGACTTGGAATTAGATGTAAGGATCAGGGTCATGTCAGGGTTAATATGAACACAGGAAGAAAGTGAGAAACGTCATAGGTGTACAGGAAAAGCCGTCATCCTTGCTGTAGCATATGAATGAGTAAAAATGATGAGAGAATGAGAGAAAGGCAGGACCTGCATGTTTTAGGATACAAAACTTGGACTTATACTGTAGCTAATAGGTATTAAACATTTAGGACAAGGTAATGACCTATTTTATTTTTCTTCAAGCTAGATCAGGGGTTGGCAAACGTCCGCCAGTAGGCCAGATCCAGCCAGCAGCCTGTTTTTTAAATAAACATTTATTGGTACACAACCAGACCCATTTGTTTTGATATTGTCTGTGGTTCCTTTCATGTTTCAAAGGCAGAGTTGAGTGTTGTGATACAGACTGTATGCCCACAAAGCCTAAAATACTTACTATCCAGCTCTTTACAGAAAGTGCTGACTCCTGAGCTAGATTTGTCTAGCACAGAGTTTCCCAACTTTGGCATTTGACACTTTGGGCCAGATAATTCTCTTTTGTGGTAGGCTGTCCTGTGTATTATAGAATATTACCAGCACACCTAGTCTCTACTCACTTGATCCATTCTCCATTATGACAACAAAACATCTCCAGACACTGTTAAATTCCCCCTAGGAAGGCTGAGTGGAATTTGGTTTTTAATGAATATGTTGTGGCTGGAGTTAAAACAGTCGTGATCTTAATGAACTGAAGGGACAGATGGAAAAAAAGAGATATTTTGAATGTGGAAATAGCATTACTTAATGATTATAAATATGGGCTTCAGATAGAGGAGAATTGAAGAGAACTCCTGCAGATCTAGCTTAGGGTACAAGATGAGTAATAAGGCCCTTAACTGAGATAAGGAATAGTAGAGGAGAAGCAGGTGTCAAAAGGAAAATAATGAGTTCGTTTTAGATGAGGTGCACTCAGGTACCTGTGAGATGTTAAGGTGGAGAGGTTAGGAAGCAATTGAATGTAAGAAAATTCTGGCAGAATATGTATATTTGAATGTCACTACAATATGACTAGTATTTAAAACCAGGGTAATAGATGAAAACCAAAGAATACAGTGTTAGGAAAGTCAAGGGAATATAAAGTTTGTGTAAACTATGATCAAAAGGGTTTCTGCAGTAGGGAGCACCAGAAGATAAGGAATGTGAATTGCCCACTGTGTCTGTGTGTTAGGGAAGGATGTGCTGAGGCTGCTGGGTCGAAAAAAATAGTGTTGATTGAGGCATAAATGATAGTTGAGAACTTTTGAAGATATAATGAGAAGAAAGTAAAAGATCAAGAGCCCAAAACTCCATGGCCTCTAAGGAATACTGCAAGGGGCAGTCATCACTTAATGCTGGTCAGAAACTTTTCCAAGACTAGTGTAGGTGAGCAGGACACTTTGTTTTGCTTCAGTGTTTATAAGGGCAGTTTCCTTATAAGCCTCTAAAGTGTGCAGATACTGTACTTGGTGGGTGGCAATGAAGACAGCATGAGAGAGTTTTCGAGGGCACCAGCATCACACCAAATACTTGCAACAGTCTGTAAAAGAGATGGAGCATTTGGGAGTTAAGTGGCTGTGAGGTCATAGCCTGCATCTGTTTCTATTTTCATAATATAGATCTATGGTCATACGCAATATATATCTTCCTATCGCAACACACATGATGCATTAATATAAACATAGGGGTTTTTTTTTTTTTTTTAATTCTTCCACTGTTATATTTTATTTTATTTTATTTTTTAAATTTCAGAATATTATGGGGGTACAAACACTTTGGCTATATATATTGCCCATGTACTGCCCGTGTCAGAGCTACAATCGTGGTCATCCCCCAAACTGTGCTCCCCGCATCCATTCAGTGAGAGTTTTTCCCATCCCCTCCACCCTCCTCCCGCCTGCCCGCCCCCTGATGAATATTATTGTCCTGTGTGATGTAAGTGTTGATCAGTTAGTACCAATTTGATGGTGAGTACCTGTGGTGCTTGTTTTTCCATTCCTGTGACACTTCGCTTCGAAGAATGGGTTCTAGCTCCAACCAGGATAATACCAGATGTGTTAATTCACTATTGTTCCTTATTGCTGAGTAATACTCCATGGTATACATATACCACACTTTATTAATCCACTCGTGTATTGATGGGCACCTGGGTTGTTTCCACATCTTTGCAATTGTGAATTGTGCTGCTATAAACATTTGCGAGCAGATGTCTTTATTATAAAATGTCTTTTTTTCCTTTGGGTAAATACCCAGTAGTGGGATTGCTGGATCAAATGGTAGTTCTACTTTTAATTCTTTGAGGTATCTCCGTATTCTTTTCCATAGAGGTTGTACTAATTTGCAGTCCCACCAGCAGTGTATGAGTGTTCCTATCTGTCCACATCCCTGCCAACATTTGTTGTTTGGGGATTTTTTGATATGAGCCAATCTCACTGGAGTTAAGTGATATCTCACTGTGGTTTTGATTTGCATTTCCCTGATGATTAGAGAAGTTGAGCAATTTTTTATATGTTTGCTGGCCATTATTCTGTCTTCTTTTGAAAAGTTTCTGCTCATGTCCTTTGTCCACTTTTTAATGGGGTTGTCTGATTTTTTCTTGTTGATTTTCCTAAGTTCTGTATAGATTCTGGTTATCAGCCCTTTATCAGAGGTGTAGCATGCAAATATTTTCTCCCATTCTGTAGGTTGTCTGTTTAAAGTTGATCCATTTTGTCATTTTCACTGAAGTTGATGCCCTCAGCAGTCTCTGTTTTTAGATGTTTTCTAGATGGTTTGAACATGGTTTTAAATGAAGTGCCATAGGCTTCTTTTAATATCATCCAACATAAAAGTGTAAAAGAAGACACATCTAAAGATAAATGAGCACTTTTAAAATGTTTTAAACAATCCAGGTGAATAAGAGGAAAAGGGAGCTATTGGATAACAACTGTTTAGGGCAGGCACAGCACCCTGAAGAAGAAAGGATCGCATGGCCGATTTGTGTTAATGACTCTGTCTGCTCCCCGTGCGTGGGTCTGAGAGCTCCGGCACAACTAATGCCCCCCGCCCCGTGCTACGTCACAGAGAAATTTGATTGTGACTTTGACCTCTGAGGGGGTAGCCAGGTGCCAGTGAAAGAAAAATGGCCAATACCCTTCAATATGAATTACAAATGAAAATAATGAATGAATTAATTGCTATGAAATTGCTGTGCTTTACAGTAATGGCTAATCAAGTCTGCTATCTGCTATATATCGCTTGTTTTTACATATTTGTTTAAGGTTATGGTTACCAGCAAGGCCACATCCATGAGTTATTATTAAAATAATATAAAATAATATTTAACTGTATTCAGTTTATACATAGATATGTATAAATACTGTATATTAATTATATTAATGAGTAAAATAATATTTAAATAATCATTAAAATTCACTTTCTCCCACCTCCTTCTGTTTCTCCTTCCTTCTCTTCCTTCCTTTGTTTATTCACTCGGCAACAGTTTAGGAGTTCTCAACTTGCCAGATAGTATGGGACACTTTGGGGATAAAAATATGGAATGTATAAAATAGCCTCTATCTCCAAAATCATGGAAAACAGAAAACGAGTGTTTGGAGGGATAAAGTGGAAGCAGTGTGGGTGCACAGGGAAGGGCTCGTAAGACGTCCTGCAGTAGAGGACGTTGAGTTGAGTCTTGAAGACCACTTAGACTTAGCCAGAAAAGAAATCCAGGAATGATTGTCCACACAGGCATGTGCAGAAGCGTAAGAGTGAGGGGGTGGTGATTTCGGTACATTTCAGCTCGTCAGGAGCGCATGATCCTGATGGTCATGGAGATGTTTGACTAGGAAAGGACGAGGCAAGGACTGCCTCACAGAGGGCCCCTGTGCCATACTGAGAAACCAGGACTGGATGCTGAAGGTGAGGAGTCACTGCAGGATATTAAGCGAAACAGAGTGAAGAATTAACTGGATAGGGCAAGACAGATGTATTTAGGAGACTATCGATTACAGTGATTGAGAAAGAAGTAGTGATAGAACTTAGTAGAAATGAAGGAAAAGACAGACATAAACTTAGAGATGTTTAAGATGTAAAAGGATCACGACACATCGATGAGCCACTCTTGAGAGAATCCCAGGTCCCCGGGGAGGGAGGTGGACCAAGGGCAGACCACCCGGAGCAGGATCCAGTGCTAGGGGACATGGCAGGAGGGGAGAGGGACTTGCTGGTCTGGAAGTCTCCTTGAGAGATCCAAGTTGTGCTGTCCAGAGGCATTTCAACATATCAACGTGAAGTTCAAGAAAGCGACGACTGTGTTTTACCTCCGTAACGTTTTTAAGTCGTTAGTTTATAATTGGTAGTTTTAGCCTTGAATGTGTTTGAGATTGCTCAAGAAAGACATGTCAGGAAAGCCAAGAAGCAAGTGCTAAAGAACACGTACATTTACTAGGAGGGTGAACGGACTAATGTTGGCAAGGGAGACTGAGAATTCGTGAAGCAGGAAAGAGGAAAACAAAGGATGGGAAGGTGTCCAGTGACAAGACTGTTTCTGTGAGGTGAAGCCAAGCGTTTCACGTGCTACGGAAAGATCAGGTTATAGGGAAGCGGAGAAGTGTGGTGGAGAGAAACCTTGAAGTGTGGTTATAGATATGACTGTAAAGTGTTGTTCGCTACCTCAACAGGTGGTTTTGATAAGTGATGTGCCCAAAACCTAGAAACTAAATAGCGGGGATTGGAGACCATATTAATGTGAAGAAGTGAATGTAATTTGACTGTTGTTAGAATGCAAACCCCTCCCTTGCTAAGTCTTGATTAAAGTAGAATTTTCAAAAAGGTAAAACTATGACTGTTTGTTATAGAAATAGGTTTTGAATACATAAAATGATTTTATTTAGCTCCTCATTTAAAGAAGAAACTGATAAGATGTTAAAACCAGCTGGGCACGGTGGCGCACACCTGCAGTCCCAGCTACTCGGGATGGTGAGGCTGAGGTGGGAGGATTGCTTGAGGCCAGGCATTTGAAGCTGTAGTGTACTGTGATAATTGCACCTGTGAACAGCCACTGCTCTCCTGCCTGGGCAACATAGTGAGACCCCCTTTATTTTAAAAAAAAGGATGTTAAAATCAGTTCAAGTGAAAATGTGATTTATAGAGATTTGTATTCTCTGCTGACGAAATTTATCTGTGCTATCCAAGACAGGCATCATTTGTGTTGCTTTAGACAGGAATTATTTGCATTGGTACCAGTTTTCTACAGCTGAAGTTCTGTACTTACAGAGCTATAAAATAACCAACTCAAGAGCAATCACAGATTATACCTCTGTGGAATTAAGTATTTACCAGAGGGCCCAATGCACAATGTCCAACATTTTATTGAAATGATACCCAAGGCAGGATGTCTTCTGTTCATCCCTGTTTCTCTAGCACCAAGTACAGTGTTGTATATGTGTTTGTCTTAATGGATAGTTATCAAAAGATGGAATGTAGAGGTAGAAACAATAGACAGGACCCAGACTTTGAGGTGTGTGGTATGTCACAGGCATGTGGTATATTAAGAAATATTAACAGATAGATTATTTTGCATATTATTAATTTCTTTAGGGTCCTGGTCAATTTTTTAAATTAAGACTTTCATTACAGATGTTAATGGCTCTCAGTGAATGAAAATATACTTAAATTTCCAAGATATCTCAAATATCATGCATCTTTTATAATTTGGACCTATCCATCCAATATTAACAAAGAGTGATAACAGGTAATCAAGATTCAATGTGATAATTTGGTATACAAGTTATTTTCCTTCAAAATACAAGTGTTCTGGATTCTGATTCTCAGTGTTGCTAATTGTCCCTCACTATTATCCAATCATCTTTGTTATATTATTCAAAAGCAACGTATCTGTATTTAAAGTGTCTCAATGAAGAGATATAGAAATTCCATTCTTTATATTAAATTTATCAGCATGATCATATATTCTTAAAAGGTACATGTCTATTGCATTTCTTGGCTCACTGTCACATAACTCAGTCAACTGACATTAAAATTCACTGCCACAAATGCTTAATACCTCACTGGCCAAATGTTTATTTTGTCTTTATAAGTATTAGTTGGCTATATTTTAAAATTGATGCATTCCCAAATTAACAAACATAATTAAGTTCAGATGCCAACTCTGAGTCTTGCTTCAACCCCATCACACATTTTAAGAGTAGATGTTCAAAGAAAGTTTCACTGTTGAAACAGCATTACCTGGTTTCAGTTCCACACTGCTCCTTTGAAGGTCATTGTAATTTCATTCTTAACGTTGTCATGTTTTGCCAACCAATTGTAATGGCACTGGCATTCTGAACAGGAGATTCACATGGTAGTGAGTAACTCAGTTCAATAACTGAAATAAGCATAAACTTACTTAAATAATAAAAAAAATTGGCATTAATCACCGATCTCCACAATACTTTTTAGACATTTTCAAGAGAAATAGCCTACTCTCCTTAGTGGGGGAAGAAACACGGGCATAATAAATATCTCCAACAAATCAATCTACCTGTTTGAGTAGCTTTCTGTCCCTACTGGAAGATAGGAGGTCAGGCTGACCCTGGTGAATATTTGATTAAGGAGCAAATTGCTTCAGGAATGGGATAATTTTACTCAAATCACAAAGCTTAAAGAGGTCTCTTATTTAGGCTTAAACAGCAAATGAACATCTGTTCTTTTCGGTTTAACTAAACAAGCTGTTCTTGTACCTGATCAATACAAGCTATGGCTCAGCCAGAAAATTATGAAATGCATGGAGAATAAAGAAATAAAGCACATCAATTTGAACATACGGAACTGACTGTGCTCAGCATCCTCCAGAGTGTGTTCAACCAAATCAGAAAGCAGCACAATTGGTTCCTTTGCCTGCAAACATTATTTCAGCTCCAGCACAGGATCAGTCCTCCAAGAGGGTGCAGTTTTAAATGTTCCCTTTGGTAGATGGCTCTGGAGTATTAAGTATGCATGGATGGGGTTTCTGGGTGGAAAAACATCCCAGGGCTGTGTTAGAAGCAAGTACAAACCTGGCTAAAGTAAATGTTACGTGTTGCAAAGGCTACTCAGGAAATGGAACTTAGTATATATTTTATGCTGAGACATTTCTAATACAGTGTTTCACTTTCATCCATTTATTGAATAAATGAATGTTGTTATATTGCACAATTAAAATGAAATGGTGGGACCAGCTTTGAGTAAGAGAACTTGAGAGCATTGTCTTGTAAATTCTTAGCAGATGCTCTGAATTGTTTTCTTTTTTTTAGAGAGTCTAGCTCTGTTGCCCCTGGTAGAGTGCAGTGGTGTCATCCATAGCTCACTGTAACCTCAAACTCCTGGGCTCAAGCGATCCTCCTGCCTCAGTGTCCTGAGTAGCTGGGACTACAGGCACACACCACAACGCCCAGCTAATTTTTCTATTTTTAGTAGAAACTGGGTCTTGCTGTTGCTCAGGCTGGTCTCGAACTCCTGGCCTCAAGTGATCCTCCCACCTCGGCCTCCCAGAGTGCTAGGATTACAGGCGTGAGTCACTGCGCCAGGCATGAATTCATTTTTTATTTGCATACTGGTATTGTCTATTCCCAGGAGCTGAAGTATAATTTAGCATTCTTTTTTATTTTTCAGCTCCCATATTGTCTGGGGAGAGAGACCCCCAGCTTAATTACATGAAGTAAATGAATGAATACCATAGGATTAGGGTCGTATCTCCGAGCGCTCTGCTCTACCACAGGGTTTGGAATAAGGTGCTTCAGAGGAAGTAGCCCTGGTGGAGTAAGCGCAGGTGGGTTGTGGGCTTTCGTATCCACCACCTTCACCAGGCCACACTGCCACGTGTTGCAGCTAGTCAGCACGTTAGCAGCCACGGCACCTTCAGATGGCACTCATACAAAGTGGGAGCTGCAAAACCACCCTGGTGATTTTCAGAGGATGGTAATGGGCTCTGCCAAGGCCTCTCAGCTAGTCCAGTGATTATTCGGAAATTCAGGAATTCCTCCTTGGTTCTCTAAGTTAGCTCTTTTTTCTTCCTAGGGGTTTCTGCCAGCAGTGCTGTAAAAGTCAGAAACTGAGTCCATTTCGGGTGCTGTGTTTTGGAGTCTTAACAGATAGACGTCTAACACATATGGCTATGGTGACATTAAAATAATAGTAACAAAAACAACACCCTACCACTGCAATGAGGGAGAGAGAGAGAATGACTCTGATTGAGAAGACTTGGAATTTAGATTAGCAGTCACGGAATTTAAGGGATTAGCATGGAGTGTTGCTCTTTTCGTTTTCTGTCCTATTAATATTCCACATCTGTACATTATTCTGTGTGTTGGTTGTCTTCATTCCTTAATGCACAAAACCAAAAAGGACAAGGGCCTGTTTTTATCCCGTGTCTTCCATTGATTTAGTAGAAACTTCGTTTGACTCAAGGTCCTACGGCCTGGATTAAGATGCAAGCTTTATACAAACTGATGATATGGCATAATCTATCATCGTACCTGGAATTTGGGGCACTTTATAAATCTTCCTTTGTTTTTCTCTGTTTCTCTGTCCCTCCCTCCCATCCTTTCTTCATTGCTGCTCCATTTTCAACTCCAGAGATTTGCATGTGGAATTCAGGGAAGTCCCCAACAAGTCAGCCTCCCAGATCACCGAGAGAACCCACCTGGGGCTGGGGAAGATGTCAGCAGGGGCAGCTCTTCCAACACAGGCCTCCTCACTCCTCTCTAGAACTCTACTCCTGGGGGGGGCTCTTAAGCCAAGAAGGACTCGGGAGAGACATTTACAGCAATGTGAAATGTCCCAATATCTTTGTTTGAATTGTGCATCCATGCTTCTAAAAGATGACAGCAGCCTATTCTCCCCAGTCTGGAAGGAGAAGGGAAGTTGGTCTTGACCAATAGCACAAGCAGTCAGCCTGGGCTTGTCACAGTAATAACGCATAGACTCCCTCTTCCCTTCTCAGAGTCATACATAGATCATGATGAGAACTGAGAAGCCCAATACTGGTCCCCGTAATTCTAGGCCTCAGCACTACAGGAGGCTCAAAAGCTCATTGCAAGGTACAGCTAATTCCCCCTTCCTGCCCTTCCTGTAAGCAAGGGCACGGGTCGTGGGCAGTGAGGGAGTGGACAGGTGAGCTCCACAGACAGGTCCGGGTGTCGATGGACAAGCTCCAGGCAGAGGGAGCAGCGAGTGCCGAGGACTGTAGGAGGATCAGACGTGGCTTGGTCCATCTTGGTGCAGAGGACCTGTGGGAAGGTGGGGGAGGGCCAGGCAGAAGAGATGGGCAGGTGCGCCGATGAGAGGCTCCGTGTGGGTGCTGAGCGGCGGGGCCGCACCCTGCAGTGTGGACACAGGAGGTTGCAGGATGGTGGAGCGGACGCCGGGCAGGACAGGCGGCTTGTGGGGGGAGCACGCACTAAACCGCGATGAGGGTGGAGTATTTTTTAACTATAAGCGTCGTAAGAAGAGGAGAAAGAACGTACACACATAGAGAACACAATAGATTTCTGTGTGAACTAGATGATTTTTGACAACTTTGTGCTTTCACATCGTTTTCCTTAAAAGAAAAAAAAGTCCTCCTCTTTTGTGGAAAAGCACTTCTGCAATCCCCTCCCGTCTCATTTCTGTCTCCCATCCTCCCGCTGTGCTCTCCGCAGTGAGATGGGTTTCATCTCCCTCAAGCCCACTCGCCTCATTTCCTTCCTCCTTCCCCTGCGTGCGTGATGTCATCAGCCCCGTTGCTAGGCCGCTGTTACGCTCAACCCACCATGCAGCCTTCTGAATGCTGGAAATTAGCCCCAGATAGCTAGAAAATCACCCTTCCGCACCTGCTCTGTGTTTACTGCGAGAGCAGGAATATGAGGAGCAAAATGAACAATCCAGGCAAGTTCACAGAACGAGTGAAATGCATCCCTGTTGCATCACAGCCGCACAGCTACGTGTGCAGGTACATGGCAGGGCCCGACGCCATGGGGGCCCCTAGGGAGTGGCTGTAGAAGAAAGTGCATCCTCATCCCGTCAGAGCTAAAAATGAATAAATAAGATAATCTGGAGAAAAATGGAAATATACAAAAATAAGTATGAATAAAATGTAGGTGTTGTGTATTTCTACAAATGTTTTTGCCCATAAGCTGAGTCAGTTTTTCCTTGCCTCTGAGAAGCAAAACACCGAAAAAACTTTCACTGATTTTATTTTGCCCTCAAGCTATTGATCTTTCCTTTGATTTATGTCATGAACCACCTTCTGCCAAGGTCTCCGTGCCACGGTCGTCTGGCTTCCCTGTGTCTCTGACACTGCCATGGACTCCCTGGTTTCAAAATCCCGCTCAGGGCGGGTCGGCTTCACCTGCGCAGCAGTCGGCACCGCTGGCCACAGTCCAAGCTCTGCCTTCCCTTCGCTGCTCTGAAGTGGGCCGACTCCCGTCCTGCCTCTCTCTCCTCCTCCTTGCCTCTCCCTTCCGTGCGTCTTTCTCCACCGTCCTGCAGCCTGGAGCTCCTGTGACATTCCGCTTCTCTCTTTCTGTTTTTCTCTTTGCACTGATTGTCCCATCTACTTCTGGGGGATGAGAAGGTTAATGGTTCTCCCCAAATATTATTTTGTTGTTCACAATTAAGTTATTAAAGTATGACTATAATAAGATAAATTTTATAAGGTCTTGAAAAAAGAAAACCACATCTTTTCTGAAACATAATTTTGGCCCCAAAAGGTCATGCTTTATATTTGACTGTATGCAGTAAGATTAGAATGTCGTTTTACACACCTTAGTGATCTAGGTATTTCTTGGCAGAATATCTTGCTCTATAATAAGTGCTCAATAAATGTTTGCTGATTAGAATTAAATTTCTAAAGGGTTTCAGGACACTGAACCAAGAGAATGTTTACTTTCATGACAAAATTCTCTTTGAGAAAGAGAAGGTACTTGCAAACAGAAACAATTTCAAAGAAACTGCATCTGAGGTTAAAAAAATTACCTTGCTATACATCCCTCATATTTTTCTAAGAAAATAATTCTACCACCTCCTTATAGTCTTTTTAAAGTAGTCAACTTAGAGTCACCATATTTAACCTGAATTCTAATGTCACTGCATAAGCACTTTTTTATCTCTAGGTCCATGAGAGATAGGATGTCAAACTAGAAGGAACGATCACTTTTGAAGAGAGAAACACTTATGTCATCTCTTTCCTTAGGTTCTACTTTACACCTCTCGATTGTTAGCTTTTCTCTGCTTTTCAGTTGCAGGCTAGGCCTTTTAAACATGTAGACTCCAAAATAAAGAAGATCTATGATGCTGCTCTTTCACTTATAGTTTTGTAAGATATTGTGATTTCTGTTATTTTAATGTCATCATACTCACAGTACATGAATGGAGGAGAGTTTTCATACTCAAATCTTTGTTGTGGAGAAAGTACTTTGTGAACAGCACCCATTTAGAGAATTTCTCAGTAACTGTAATAGACCTTACCGTGAAACCCCACACTTACTGTATATTGGCAATTTGTGATGTCGGCTGGCAAGAAGCAGGGGAAGTTGAAAGTTGTCTGGGACCTATTCGCCAGGAAAGGGAGGCAAAGGGAGCATCTGAGATGACACAGTGCGGGGCCGGGACCCCGTGAGGGCTCTGAGCTTTCAGCACTGCAGTAGAAACTGAATCCCTTTCCTAAATGGCCGGTGCTGCCCTAACCAGTCCAGCAGAAGTTTACGGCAATAAAGAAGCTGACTACAGCTAAGCAACGGGCAACCAGGGAAGCAATAAATCTGTGGTGTGGGCATTGGCTGATATTTCCTCAATACCTCCTTCTACCTGAACTCCTCTGTGGTTCTCCTCAGGTGCGGTATTTCCCTTGTGTTTATGCAGCATTAGTCTGGGCAAATAACTGCAATTCCCAGTATACTCTATCTCGGTAAATGTCGACTTCACGTCTGGTTTCTTAGGTCAAAAACCTTGAAGTCATCCTTTCTCACTTTGACAGCCACATTGACCCATCCATCAGAAAATCCTGCTGGGTCTGCCCAACCAAGTACAGAGTCCACGTTTTTACCACCTCTCTGGCCACAGCGTGGCCCAATGCTTCTAACCTGGACTGGGAACACCTTGCCCCTCGATAGCCCCCCTCAGCCTAGCAGTCTCAATGATGCTTTTAAAGTCAAGTGATAGGGTTACTCTGCTCAAACCTCATTCCCCAGGAATCTGAGTCAAAGCCAAAGTCCTTGCGGTCACCTGCAGCACCTGAATTCTTATCCCACTGTGTTTACTTTTCTGGACACTTCTACATCTCCCTCCTCACTTCCTCCTCTCCAGCCACACCCGCCTCCTTGACATTCCCAGAACAGGTGTGCACTACGCCCACTCAGGTCTCTGGACCTACTGGCCCCCAGCTTGGATTCCTGTTCCCCCAAGAAGACATAGATTCCTTCCACTGTCAGGTGTCTGCCCCAAGTAAAAGCTTTCCTGCTTTGTCTTTCTCTATCTCTCTGCATGTTGGACACACTTCCTTATTTATTTTTCACCCTTTCTCTCTCCATCATAAAGCACTTTGGCTGTTTTGTTCCCTGCCCAGCCCCCAGAAGAGTCCCCAGCATATATTTTGTGCTCAGTCACTATAGGTGAATTGAGTGAGCCTGAATTGCTGAGACACAAGACCTGGATTCTAGACATGGAATTGGAACTCAGTTGTCCCTCCATCCCAAACCAGGAGAAGGCAAGAAGGCCTGGAAAAGTTCATGTTTACTTTTCAGAGTCAGTTGGTTTATCTCAGACACAGCAGGTGGAAGCCTGAACACAGGGTTCTTTGGTGGGTTAAGGTGACCTGTCTTGGACAAGCGATGCCGGGAGAGTGTGGGGAGACAGCCGACACGTGCACCTCCTATTGCCCCGTGCTCAGGACATAGTCACTGCTCTGGACTCCTTATTACCATATGGCCTCAGGTTGAAGTTGCTGGAAGAACATGTGTGAACTCAGCAACGGAATGCGATCATGTTCTTCTACACCAGCACCCCCCCATAGATGACACTCACATTTCAAAAGACAAGATTTTTTTACATAACACTAATATGGAGTATCTCACCCTGTCTAAGATGATGTTTTTTTCTTTTCAGTTGAAATGTCAGAATTATACCATTTTAAGTATCAAAAGAACAATATAAAATGAGAAAAAGGCACCAAGTGCAAGACTTTTTGTTCTGACTTGTCAATACTATATTCAGATGCTTGAATTATATCAATTAAATTCTTGGTTATAATTAACAAAGTTCCAGAATGAGACAATTGTCAGAGAGAATAAAAAGAAAATTTGAGTGATTTCGTTTTATTGTGTGACTCTGGCTAAATGGTAGAAACGTGTTGATTTTCCTGAGGGCATGAATGAGTCTACATTTCGTTATGAGTTCTGTTTTACTGTGAAGGAGCCTCCAGTCCCCCAAAGGTCAGCAAACCAAGGACTCTTACCTCTCTGCGTCCAATACAGTGAGGATTACTGTCGAGTTTTACCTTTTCAGTTTTTAAGGTCGATCTTTTCCTTGTCCACTCTAGAACCCTCTGGGGCCAAGGGCCTGTTAGTTGTTACCCAGGTGGTAGCAATGGTGGTGGAGAGATTGGCTCCGGAGTTAGATGATTCTGGGTTCAAATTCCAGCTCAGCCACAGTTACCATCTGTATCAGTTTCCTAGAGCTGCTGTAACAAAGTGCCGCAAACTGAAAAGAGGTGGCTTAGATGAACAGAAATCCATTCTCATAGTTCTGGAGGCTAGAAGTTCCCAACGGAGGTATCAGCAGGTCCAAGCTCCTTCTGAGGTCTGGGTAGAATCCTTCCTTGCCTCTTCCAGCTTTGGCTGTTGCCCATGATTCCTTGATGCTCCCTCACTTGCAGCTGCGTCACTCCAACCTCTGCTGCCGTCACCTGTCACTCCTCTGTGTCTCACACTTACCTCTTCATTTAAGGACATGAATCACATTGGATCAGGGCCCGTCCTCATGAACTCATCTTAAATTGGTCACATCTGCAAAGACCTTATTTCCAAATAAGGTCACATTCATTTATCTTTTGAAGGGACACAATTCAACCCATGGGACCATCTCTGTGAACTTGAGCCAGTGACTTGCTATGAGCATCAGCTTTCTTACTATCAAAGTGGATTGTCAAGCAGCCCCTTCACCAGCGAGGGGTCTGTGAAGTGACATGAAGACCCTCCTTTGCTCATTCAATGCTCGGTTAATGTTACTTCCCACCTCTCACTCCCCGGCCCTGTTTCTTGGCTTCCCATCGTCTGTTTGCACTTGCTGCATGTGGTAGAGACCATAAAATGTGCAAAGACAGCACTTTACCCTAGGAAAGCTCACACACTTTGAGGACAGATGGGAGCTTGTAATATGGAATAGAATTTGTGTCTCATCCCGATAAACACATACAGGCACTACTGAGGGAGGGCAGAGAATTACTTGCTAGGACACTTGCCAGGGGCATCCCAGCAAATTTATAGCAAAGTTGGAACCTGAATCTCAGTTTTAAATTTCCGGTCCAGCTTCTTTCGTGTTTGAATGCATTGTACAATTATATCACTTGTCACCTTTTAACCATGTGAACGTTGTTAAACATAATCCATATTTGCTCATAGGATGTACTGATGTCAGGTGACAGGATCCTGAGGGGATGCCCTCGACTCCCTAGTTGGTCTCAGGCACTGCCCTGTGCACAGTTCCCGATGCTCCACACAGACTCCGTTCTACCCGTGTCCTATGCTCTGCTAGACACTGGAAATTCCCCTTTATCTTCTGCAACAACCACAATATGCCCAGGAAAACAAAAAACAAACAAACAAACAAAAACCATAGGTATCAGCTTCGGTGCCTGGCATGTAAGAAATCACATTCTTGTCAACTATAAAAAAAAGAAGTACTGGAAACCATAGTCATCCACAAATCATTTAAATCTCTTTGGTGGGATCAAAATGATGAGCAAGATTTTTCATATCCTTTTCAGTGCTACAATTTCTACAATTTCAGGGTTCAGTCTCTGCTATGTACTGTTTTTGCTATTTTTCTGCCCTCCTATACCCTGAGTTTGATATGTGAGCGAGAATCCATATTTGAGAAGGAAAGATCGTTGCTGGCGTTGATGAATTCATTTTGGCTGGCTCGTGGCGAGCAAGATTATAAATGCTCTCAATCCGGAAAAAACAATATCCTCAGTTTTCAGTGAGAATGCTAAGGATTTAAGAAAGGAAATAAGAAATGTCTTCTGAAAAGTTAAATAGGTCCTCTTTTGGTGAGTTTAAGCTGCTGTAACAAATCACCATAGCCGAAGTGGACGATAAACAGAAATTTCTCATGGTCCTGCAGGGTAGGAAGTCAGAGATCAAAGTGTCGGTAAACTCAGTGGCTGGTGGGAGCCTGCTGCCTGGTTCGTAGATGGTGCCTTCCTGCTGTGCGCTCCCATGGTGAGAGGGGAGAACTCTGGTCTCTTCAGCACCATGTAAAGGCACTAATCCCATTTGTGAGGGCTCCACACTCATGACTTAATCACCTTTCAAAGACCTTACTTCCTAACGCCATCACATTAGGCGTTAGGATTTTGGGAGACACATACATTCAGTCCATAGCAGGTGTATTTTTCTAAGTCTCTCCTGTACACCAGACCCACAGTCACTGTTGCGCTGCCCCACATGAGGGCCCTCATTTAACCACAGTGCTTGCAGGAATAAAGGTGTGTGTGTGTGTGTGTGTGTGTGTGTGAGGGATTCTGGTGTGGCTTTCCACAGGACACGTCCAGTTCTCTCACTGCTTGCTCAGAGGGAAGGTGATACATGCAGAGGCGTAGGCAACACACTCCCTCCCTTAATTGCACTAAGGAAATGGAAAAAAACTCATTTTAGAAGATGCCAAATTTGTTGCAGTGAACTTTAGATGAAACACTAAGGTATTACACTGAAAATAACAGAAAACTTATGTGATTTAGGTTTTGGCATTGAGTTTCCATCAGCTTACAGAGCAGCCCAACATGAGACTCATAAGCACAGAATGCACCAGGTTGCAACTGCATAGATCCTTGCTCGTTTCCTTCTGCTTTCCTCCTCCTCCACCTCCCCCAGTGCAGTCTCGCCTGTATGTCAGGCTAAATACCCTAAGTGCAAGGGGAATTGTACATAGACTTTTTAAATGGGTGATATAATTTTGAAATTCATTTTTTAAAATTCTGTAAGAAACTAGCATATAGCCATGAATTTCAGCTAAGGAATCGAAGTCAATTTACTCATAGGTACTTTCTAAAATAAAAATGTCCTTCTAGATTAGAACATTTAAAATATTCAATACCTAATATATGAAGAGGAAGCTATTCTATCTTTCAAATAAGACTTTTGGATGTTTTGATATTTCTTTATTATGGACCCTAACTACATGGAGATTCACTCTCAAGTGGAATAAAGAATGCTTGAATTTCTTGAAAGGTGTATTTTTAAAGAGCATACCAAATGTTAAAATAACAATTAATAGAGTAATTTCCATTCTCTTCAAGTTTTCTTTGGCTAAATGGTTTAAATGACTCCATGACAATGCTAAACATAAATTAAAGGGCTGAAAAATATATTTGATTCCTTGTAAAAACATTTTCCCTGTAGAGGAAAATGATTATTCATAGCTGCCTGGTAAATGCACAATGTTGGGGTACTGGGGGATTGCTGGGATAAAGTAAGATGGAGAAAATTTTGAGAAACCATGTAGCAAAGACAGTCCTATTGAATATAATCATTTGCTTGGCAAATCCAGTCATTGCTTTCAATCCCTGCTGCTTTTCACAGATATAAGCCATTGGCTGTGACATTCCTGTGTGAGAAGAAGGAACAGTCTGCTGAGGAGAGATGTCGGCTTGTTCTCCAGCAGTGTAAATTACAAGGCTGGCAGGTTGGTGACCTACAAGCTACAAAAGTACCAGTTTAGGATTTTAAATAAGTGAGCTGAGTCACTGCAGGGAATCACCAGAGTCTTCCTGGCATAAACAAAATTCCTTTGATGTGTTTGGCAAGGCAGACAGTAAGTATTTTCCCTGGAAACATGTCAGTCATTATGATTTACTGATTTTAGCATCTAGCAGCCAACATAAGAGGAAATCTAAGGGGCTTCCTTCTGCAGCCGTGACAGAAGCTCATGAAGCTCTGGTTCCAGGTTCCAGTTGCCCTGGTGTCACACTCACACCTTGTCACTAATGCTTTTTGAAGTATCTAAACCCAGCAGAAGTCAGAGAAGCCAGAATGTGAAGAACCAGCGTTGATTTCTTTGCTCAGAGATGGTGTCTCACCTTGTTAGACCTGGACTTCCAAGGCTTGTTCAAGTCTCACTTGGGCCCCCTTTTTTGTCTGTTTCACTTGCCCTGATTCTCACCTACCACTCAGTGAAAATGTCACTATCCTTTGAACTTCATCTGGTACCAAGAGCTTCGTAGTTGAAAACATTTCCTTGCAGTCTGTGGTCTGTTTGAATGGCAGAGCCCAGGGTCTGATGGGAGGGATGGCTGGACTTGCAGAAGAAGGAAATAACTTGGGACAAAATAACATGGGGAACGTCCACCAGAAACAGGAGAGGACAGCTCCAGACATTGTTTAGTCCCATCAACAACCTCAGAATACCATCACTGATTCATTTTAAAAAGGAGAGATTTGAATTGAGAAGGTTATATTAGAACAACAATGGAGTCCGACTCCCTGACACCAGGGCCTACTTGGAAGTTTCTAGCTATACAACGGCGGAAAGTGCACAGACGGCAAAGACCACGGTAGCTGACGGCTTTGGAAAAACAAAACAATTACTGGAAAGCAGACATAAGTCTCATTTTAAAAGACTGAGAGGAAGGACATCCACAAGTAAAAGTGTGTGATACTCGATGAGGCCCAAAATGAGGATTTTGCTTCAGAAGTGATATGAGCATAGGGTTCAGAATCGCTGAGTGTGTCCAGAATGGCCCTGTCTAGGTGAAACAAGCGAAGAATACTGGACCGACACTAGCACGCTCGTCTGTCTATGACAAAGAGCAGAGGGCCTGGAAGTTTGCGTCAATGAGTAACGATTTAACCGTCTGCGCCACCTGGTCTTTTTCTTTGTCACCTTTTTCCTTTTTTTTTTTAAACTAATAATGGAAGTTGAACTTTAAATAACAGTCTGAAGGAGGAAGCTTACTCAGCCTGTAGTTGTCGTGGATGCACATCAGTGCTGAAAGGTTGGATAAAAAAGGAAGGAGGAATTACTAACCGAGGGTGATGTCAGTAGCGGTCTTTCTCCAAGTCTGTAGGTCACTGAAGTCATTTCAACGGGATCATTGCTGGTATTTGTAAATACGTCACTGTATAGGAGTAGTTCATGAATAACACAACACTAAGATTTTCTTGTTGTCTTTTTTTCTTTTAAAGAATACTCACAGATGAGAATATGTATTATATTCCTATATATATTCACTATACCATGTGCATACGTTACATATTGAGAAGGAATCTTGAGGTGTAGAAAAAAGCAAGGGATCTGTAATTATTCTTTCACTAAGGAAGTGATTAGCAGAAACCACAATACCCGATCAGTGGGTAAAATATGGGGACAAAAGTGAGCGGAGGCGGAGAGAGCAATCGGTACCTGCTGCCAGCCATCGTTTCTTCTATGTATGGGCTTGTGCTGGGATACTTGAAATTGCAGCTGAAAATAGTGTTAAATTGAAACATACATTGGGACTTTGAAAAACAGCATCAAAATAAAAAAAATGAGAAAGGTTTCCCGTTTCATTGCACTAGTCCACTTTCCCCTCACATTTTAACTGCCCAGAAGGAAGCTGAAAATACGAAACAAAGAAATGACAGTGAGAGATAAAGAAATTTAGTCATTCACTGAGCATATCTGTGTTGTGTAGTGAAAGAGTGCTACTCTTCAGTTTCCTCAAGATGTAACGTATTATATGCTTTATCCTACAAGACAAATAATGGACTTCACAGAAATAAAGTGTATTCATATTTCACTTACATGCTAGTCAGACAGAAAAAAAAAAGGGTTTTGTAAAAAATCACTTATTCCTGACCTGGAAAGGTAGACTCCTCAGTTTCAAAAGCAAAGCATTTGTTTGAAATGTGTTGATAGTTACAGAAAGAGTTGCTCTTAACTCCATTCTGGGATGCTGATCAATGTGGTGATTGAGTCGGGAGCTGTTTGACTATAGCGGCAGCAAGGTTGCAGTGCGTGGCTGGTGTGTCTGTGGTATTACTTCCGAATTGCTGAGGGTTACAATGTGTGTCTTTATTAAGCAGAGTTCATCCTTTGGTCCCGAGTGGTTAGAATGAATTGAATGGTTATTCTTTTCCATTTTTTTAAAAGTAGTGCTAGAAGATGGAAGGGAGTGGAATCATGTTTTGCTGTGTTAACCTGCATACAGCGTTAGGTAGAAATTCAATCCTTTTAACTAAAAATGATATTTTTATTGTCATTCTAAGGGGTCTTGGAGATCTTGTAGATTTTGTCATTCCCCCTTAACTTTAATCAGGCAAGGACAGCTTTGAATCATCAGTCTGGGGTGCTGACTCTGATTCTCATACTGTTGTACGTTGTAGCGATGCAGTCAGCCACGGCGCACCTCAGGATTTCCTCCTGTTTCAGATGAGGGTAGAGACATCAGACCTTCGGTGCTGTTACTTCCTGAACCAGTCTGTGCACACTATTGAGTCTTTAGGTAGTCATGGGTTTGGAGTCAGTATATGAGGCACTGGAATATTTAATATTTAATAAATAATGATTCCTCTCATCTGTAGAGTGGGCTACAACTATTCATACTTTTTTACTTATTTGGTTTGAGCCTAATACCAACTGCGTGCAGAAAAGGAAAGTAGGCAGCGTGTACAGCAATGACCTCATTTTAGATATGAGGAAATTGAACCTCAGAGAGAGCCCTTGTCTTAGAGATCAGTGTACTGATGTGAATATTAGGTGCAGTTAATGTTTAGTTTTAGTAGGAAGGCAACTTTGCTGAGACCAGCGTCTACCTTTTCCTATGCCGTGTTCTTTCCACTGCATTTAACTTGATCTGTATCTTTTAGTATAACTATCTAAAGTCATTTTGTTCAGACTGCAGAACTTGAAAGGGATAGATTATGCATCACAGGACAAGCTTTGATCAAAGGCACTTATATATTCCTTTATTCGTCTGAGCAGACTGCTCCTTGCAGGTAGTATCTTTTTTGTGTATTTATAATTCACCCAGGAAATGAAGAAATAACAAGCAGATGACTTCCCATTGCAAGTTGACTCCGATCAGAATCTTTTTTACTCAAGCTGGCAGCCAGCTGACACTTAAACAGTACAGTGCCTTCATACTTTCCTTCCCAACTACATCTTGGAAGAACAGGAGAAGGAGAAGGAAAGCCAGGAGAAGGGAAAGGAGGAGGAGATAGAGAAGAACTGGAATCAAGTGGAGACCCCCGGAGTGTTTGATATCAATTCTAGTTCTGAGAGTCGAGACCTCAGTGAGACTCAGCTCTAGCGGAAATTACAGGAGTGGGAGACAACTCATGGGTGGTACTGGTCAGAGTGCACATCACAGGAATATTGCTTCACATCACTACTTGAGCAGGGGCAGTTTGAAAGCAGTTTTATTTTACTCTTTTGGCAGATGCACCAGCTTTGCAGTATGCCGGGCTTCGCTCAAGTGCCAATTCTCAGCGAGGCACTCCCTGAGGACCAGATTTAATCCCATCCTTTACCTCCCCACTACACTCTCTCCTTATCATCTTCTCTGTTTTACTCTTCCCCATAGCACCTAGGACCTTCTCTTGTGCCTCAGGTTGTGATCTTCAACCTGGTGTCCATTGCCTGTCCTCTACTAGCGTGTAAGCACCATGAGAAGGGATTGTGTCTGTTGAGTTTACAGCTCTAGCTCCACCATAGGAGACAGAAAAAGATGCAGGGTAGATACTCTGTGCCTATATGCTGAACCAAAAAATGAGTCTGTGTAAATAAGAAACTGCCAAACAATAGTATATACTTTATGTGGATGCATAAACATATAAGAATTTTAAAAATCTAGTATAATTCACAACCAAAACATAACTGGCTATATCTAGGGAATTGTTTTGAAATAAGACCTAAACGGAATTTTAGCTTATGTCTATATTTATAAGATACATGCATTAATGCATTACTTCTATAATTAAAAATTATTTTAAAAATTTTTAACCACTACATAAATACAATTTAAGTATAACATATTGTATAGGGTCAAATTAATTATTTTAAGCATTTGTGAAAAAACTTAAATCTCATTGTGTTTTGCTCCAAAGCATTTTTGCTTTCCAATACATAATTTCTTTTGCATCTGTTTTATACCACTAGCCCGTACTTCTCAAAGGAATCTTCAGCCCTCTTTCAAACAATTTGAACTGGCCACCATAAGTTTCAGCAAACTTATGCATGTTACTATTCCCTTAACATACTCAAAATTTCTGCTTTTACTTAATGTACTTTTATTTTGAAGAACAGCAAAGAAAATCAAGTTGTAGTAGTGGCTAGAAGGAAATCCTTCTTGTTGGTGGTTTCTTGTTTGTGTTTACAATGAAATGACGTATTTTAAAAATATGGGGGACTAGTCAGGGCTGTGTCCTTATTTGCAAGACAGAATTTATATAACTTGTTCACAAAAAGGAGTGGAAGTTTTTTGAAATGATTTAAATAGAACCTACATGACTAATTTCTAGTGCTGTTTTCTGTCTCACCAGATATATTTTTCTTTATGAAACAAAGAGTTCATGGATTACTTCATTTGTGGAAAAAGTCCAAATAGTTTGAATTAAGTCATAGTTTGAGAAAAAGTTAAATTAAGTTAACATACTAGTTATTAACCACCTGCTATTTGTTTTATTAGTACTATTATTCAGGTATTTTATTTATCTAAATATATACATTTTTGATTCAGTGCTATTTTAAGGTAACTTGAAAAATAATCCCTCTGGAACTATGTACATTTAATTCGCCACTTTCTGCCTGAATTGCCCTAAGCCACAGAAAAGTGACTGGCCAGCATTTAGGCCCATGTGGAACATACTCGTTTTGCATGTAATGTCATTTTTGCAAAATGAAAACCTTTGAAACTAATTCTAACTGGAAAAATAAGTGGTATAATCTGATTTTCACACATTTTGTGTGCATCAGCTGGTTATAGGATGATTTCTTCTGTGTAGTTATTTGAATGCTACATGCATCTGAACGCCATCTGGAGGGTGACGAGTGGAGAAACAAATCTGTCAGGGTGGGTTCGCGCGGCACCAGGGGTGCAGCTTCAGCACACGGGCACTCACAGAGCGCAGGAAAAGTCAGGATGGGGATGAATGGGTTGTGCCCATCTAGAACAGCTTTCATAGTGATGCTTTTAATTGATGCTTCAAACAGATGTCTGGAACTTTGGGGTAGAGGGAGTTTTGTGAACAGGCAAAGAAGAGGGTCCTGTGCTGCCCCTTTGAAGCAGGTGCGTGGGTGTCTGTTACTGGAAATTGTAGAAGAAGAAGTTTAGATTATAACCGTAAACATAACATACCATCTAATATCTTAAGGATGAGGAGGCAGACACAGGGATGCTCCTGGCAACTTACTCAAGACTATGCAGACAAGAAGCAAGAAACACAGTCAGAACTTCAACTTCATCCCAGCTACCCACATGATAGGATACTTATTCGTGTGTGTGTGTGTGTGTGAGAGAGAGAGAGATTATTCTGAAAGAAATAACAAAGAGCATTCACAAAAAAACACAAACCCTGAATTTTAATGAAATATACTTCTTCTATTTGTGTCTATTCACTAACAAAAAAGATATTTTACAGTCATTATTTTCTTTATCATCTTTTAATACAGTTTTCACAGAATAGCCTAGATTTTGTTATCCAAATAGTTTGAATTAAGTCATAGTTTGAAAACAATAAGCTAAATTAGGTTATACTCTTTGAAGGATTTGCTCTTATAGTGCTGAGAATTGCAACATTAACCCTTTAGCATAACATTAAATAAAATCAATTGGATGGAGGGTTCGTTATTTCATTAGTCTACAGTAATACAGTAAAGAAAAGATAATAAAAGTAAGACCAAAAACTGTGAAAGTTTTAACCCCCTCTCACTTTTTTTTATAACTTCTAAGACAAGACAATTGTATTAGGGCCCTTGGCTCTTATTAGTACAATAAGTTAATGGTTTATAACTTTTGTTTTTATTACTCAGAGAACATTCCATAAATCAACTGTAAGTGCAAGGTAGAAAATAGCCTATAAAATGATTCTTTCCCTTGTATTCCTTCTCTTTCTCTGGAATTATAAATTTGAAAATAAACATTAGGGCTAAGGGTATCTATTGAAACAATGTGTATTATAACTGGGAATTCGTATATATACATATATTCTCTTTTTTCCTTTGTGCTAAACACTTACACACATGCACACACACCATATACATATATATAAACACATTTTTGCTATAATAGTTCTATGTATTCTTAATAAGAAATTTTAAAAATAGAAAAAATTAAAGAAGAAAATACAAACTACCCAGAATAGAACTACCTAGAGATAACTACTCCAAATATTTACTCACTAATTTTTTAAAAACAATACTACACATGTTTGATTCTTAGTGTCTTTCTCTCCCTTTTTACACTGAACTTCATGTGAACAGATACCATGTCTCTGTTTCTTATGTATTTTCACGTGTGTGTGTGTATTTCACTATTACGTCTTCTACAGGGTCTGGCACATAGTAGATAGTCAGCCATTATTTGTTGAATGAATGAATGAACAAATGAACCTCCTACTTATTACCACATTTTCTCTTTGAAAACGAAGGCATCTGCAATCAAGTTTGGTAACATATGTGATAGGTTCTGCCTTTAAAGTAAAGTTATATTTTTTCACTCAGCTTCATTATGTAAAGTGAAGAGTAGTATCTTAGAGTATTATCTGGCATTTACTAATTGCCAATTAAAACTGACAATGCCTATGCCTAATGCAACTTTCATCACTTACAAATCAACCTGACTTCCTGTACTCCAAGTTTATTGATCGGTTGATTCAGAAAGCATTTACTGAGCAATTTTTCCGTTCCTGAAATTATGAAAAGCACTTGTGGTAGCTCACAGGTGAGTGGGGGAGAAACGGTCAACTGTGAAGTAATAAATAATTGCAACTAGGACACGGTGGTAGCAAATCAAATCAAAGGGGCCTGACTTAGGGCGGTGGTTGTGAAGGGCAGCTCCAGGAGGGTCACCCGTGGGCTGAGATCCGGGGTGAGGAGGGGCTGGTGTGCGCCAGGCTCAGGGTGGAGGTGGCCTGGGAGGACCAGCGGAGAACGGCACGTGGTGGGCTACAGAGCGGTGTTTCTTAACATGTATTTCTTCATTATTGCCCAGTAAGAAAAAAATTGAGTGAGAGAACCACCAAAAACTTTAGTCCCGGAGACGCAGAAGTATCTTCACTGCCACAGCGGTTCTAACCCTTCAAAATTCAGTCCTCCTGAGCAGCGCGTGGCCCCTGACAACTACAAGAAGAAGGGTGTTTGCGCTTATGCCTCATCCAATTCCATCCCATATATCAATCTCAGTTTCCCCAATTTTGAGATTATTTTGTCATTCAATAAGCATTTAGTAAGCACCTATTATATGCCAAAAATAGCCTGGGGGTAGCTAAGAGTTTTTTGCCATCAAGAACCACATTCACCCATCGGGGGCAGGAGCGCCAGGCTGAGAACGTGTGACTAGAGGTTGCCAGGCGGGGTCCAGTGAGACCTCGCCTGTGTCAAAGTACAATGTTCAACGCGAAACTGTTGGTACGTCTTAAAGTGGGTAGTAACATGATCTGATGTTTTAAATGTGAAAAAAAGGTATCATTAGGGAGCAAGAATAGAACTGGGCAGCCTGTTAGCAAAGGAACGTAGTAGCCCAGGCAAGAGAGAGCGATGGTGGCAGGACGAAGAAGGAAGCGACCAGGGACAGAAGGGAGGGGACCTCAGGTGGCCTTTGGCAAATGAGCTTACTAAGTTCTACGGATGTGATGGGTGGAATCTATGTTAAAACCAAAATGTTAATGTAGGTCAGGAACATACTCAAGCTCTTCTTAACAAGTATGAATTTGCCGCACGAAATAGTGTGGAGTGCTAGAGGATGAAAAAGACTCGGCCCCTTAGGGGTTGAAAGCAGAAGATAGTTCACAAAATTAAATGTGAGTCTCAAAGCAAACACGAGCGGTCCACACCACAAGTAGGAAAAATAGGAAAGCAGTGTAAGTATACTTGAACATCTAGAAATATTCTTAAGGGCGAACAATATAAGATCAAATACCAAGGATAAAGGGCCATGGGTATTCATATTTTTAGAAGAAAAGCAAACAACAAAATACATAAATGCCAGTATCTAGGCAGAGGGGGTGGAAGAAGGGCTCCCACGTAAGTGTACATATGTGCCCCACTGCGTACAAAGGCTGTGGTTGTATTTGTGTGCTGTTAATCATTTATAACATACACATTCCATGGGGCAAGGAATTATTGATGTTATTTAGGCCATTTTGTTAAAAAGAAAGATTAAGAGTGCTCTTTAAATGAATATATTAACTTATCCAATATACTTTTCTCTGTGATTTTGAAGCTAATCAGCCTAGTTTGGGTGTGGTGTTGGTTTGTTTTTCACGATGTGTCTCTTTAGGAGAAGGAATTTTTTTTAAGCACTCTTGACCATGTTGATATGATTTTCATGATGAAATAATACATAGGATCACATAGTGAGTAATTCACTAGTAAGTTCAAAATAGTAGTTTTTATTCTTCACTGCCTGCTGTGCAGGTCATACTGTTCTAGGTGAGAATAATTAATTTTTCTTAGACTATAATTATATGTAATTCAAGCCAAACCACCTTCTTCAAATACCAGAAGATACAGTACAGTGTGTGGCTGTAATTATCTTTTCTGTGTTGAAGTTAAACTTCCAAGAATAGTCTATTTATAACAAAGAGAACTTGTATTTTAATATAAATTTATCCTTTGAGGATGTTTAAAAGTACATTCAAACATTCGGAGCCAGGCTGAACATTAGAATATTTCTATTTCGTAGTTTTTCAGAGCAACCATGAACGTGTAAAATGTTGAGACATTAATACTAAAATGCCCAAACCCGAAAGAGTAATGGTCATTTTTAGAAACTTAATGACTCAAAGAACCAAATGGAGGAAACCTGTGAATTCAGCCTAGAGAGGATGAATTGTAGCTAAATGGTTCCTTTACTGAGCTCCTTGAAAGGATAGACCATGTTCTATTTGTCCTCGTGGTTCCAGAGTCTGGCCCGGTGCTGGGGTGGGGAAGGCCGTGGCAGACACGTGGTTTGTGAATGGTCAGTGAGTAGATGTACAGAGCAGACAGATTCTAGGATGATGGGCAAGTAAATGTGAGACAAGGAAAATCAGGAAAACGTAAGTTTAGTGCACCTGAGTGCCATGGGAAAATGATATAGAACCAGGAATGAATATAGGCAAAGGACCATTCATGGCACACATGTGGAAATGTTGGGGTTTGGGCCGTGTTTCTTTTTTAAGAGATGACCTGGTAGGCACAGAAACATTCTTGCATGGTAGAAATAGAAAGAAGAGTGATTTAAAGGAACACGGTGACATTCTCAGACCAGTGGGAGGGAAAACAAGTCCGATGGGAGAACTATGTAGACATCAGAGCACATAGAAAAGAGACAGTATCGTTCATATCATCATCAATAAAGCTATTTTTTTTAAAGTAGGAACAGATTTATATTGCTAGGCACTTGAAAAGATACCAGGGCATTTTTCTGGAGTGCTAATATTATAGTGAAAGACTTTTAATGTAATGACGATATTACATATCCTGTCTTTAAGCTGGAAGTATTTAGTAGAATAGTGCTAATGTTTTCAGAGCAAGGGAAATTAAAGATTTTAAAGATTAATTTTTTATCACTAATAATGAAAATAAAGCATTTTCATTGCAGCAAAGAAACTAGCATTCACAACAAAACACTTCCCATTAAAATATAATCTATGTAAATAAAACGTTCCAATGATTATATACATAGAAATAAAGGGACAGCGTCTGAGCCAACATTGACAACAGTAGTACTATAATTCAGTAAGAACCCTGTGCATAAGAATGCTGGGGGCCCTGACAGTACAGAATGAAGGAGTGAAGGCTCACACTGGTTTTCCGCTCTGGGGGAGTGTGTGGGAACTTAAAATAGCAGTAAATAAAATCCCTTTAGAGGAGTAGAAAGGGTTAGCTGTTCATGGAATCATTGAAGGGTTAGCTCAACATGGAATCATTGAAGTTTCGGGAAGATTAATAAATTAGAGGCAGTGTGCAAGGTGAGTAAAAAAGCAGGAGAAGAACAGTGGAGGAGTTAAGGTCTAGATTTTGCTCTGCAGTAATTCTATAACAGAGGTGGTGGCACTGGAAACAGAATATTTAACATCTTTGTTTCTTTAATCACACTAGATGTATTTGTATAAGATGAATACATCAAATAGTTTAATCAGATTTAAAATGTTTAAGATTTAATTATTTTAGATGAATGCATTTTTTAACACCTGAGCTCATATTACAACTAGTGTCTAACAAAATCTTTTTTATTTTTATTTTTTGGAATTCTGCCTTCCCCATTTTAGTAATCCATTTAATTTCACATCTTTCACCTTAATCTATGTGAATTATGACCTTTATGCTTTTTCAACATTATTCTAGCCCATAAATATCTCACAGTTAAGTGGAATAATCAAACAAGTTATCCAAATGACAGAACCAGGAATTCAGCGCTATTATAGAGAAATATACAAGGTACATTAGTGACATAGATGTACTATTGTAATGAATTTATTATTATAAGGTATACACTAAACTGTGGGTTCACTAAGCCATGTGGATTTTAAAGGATGAAAAGGAGCTTACCTAGTAGACAATTTCAGAGAAGGGTTGATGAAAAAAGCCAGAGGAGAAAAACAAGTTCCCATTTTGGATCAGCAAGCAATATGACATAATTTAGTAATAGATAAACTTGAATGTATTGAATAAGCTCTAGAGATCTGCCGTACAACATCATGCCTATAGTTAGCAATACTGTATTACACTCTTAAAAATCAAACAGGGTAGATCTCATGGTAATTGTTCTTACCATATTTTTTTTTAAAGAAAAGAAAGAAAAGGTACCAAAGGGGCCATACAACAGAGTCTAGTAAACATTTCACAGGCATTTGAACATCATCCTAAAAATCATGGCAAGCTATTAAATAATTTTAGCCAAGAAAGTGATGTAAGAGGTTGAAGTTTAGAAAGATCACTCTGAAGATACTTTTAAAAAATGGATCTGTGTGGCCCCACGATAATTTAGGGAGCCACAAGAATTATTCAGAAAAGCAAACAGAAAGTGGATTCTAGAGCTATCAATAGGGTTTATGACTAAATGAAGCTCAAAGGAGAAGGGTGAACAAACTTAGATGACTCTTGGGTTGTGGCTTGGGTGACAAGTTGATGATGGCTCCATTTAGCCCACAAAAGCAATAGTGGATAGGGATGGATAGAAAATTGTGCAGGTGAAATGATATTTGTAAAGATACTGTGACTGAGGTGCTCAGGAAACAACCAGGTGGCCTCATTCACGAAGGAGGACAACCCAAGATAAGGGGAACACGTGGGAGGCCGAGGTGCCTACACAACACCAACGTAAATGTGTACACTAGGACGCAGATGGGTCACATAGGTCTAGGCTCGGGAAGTAGATAAACATATAGATTTATGAGTGGAATAATGGACTTATCCACAGAGATTGTAAAAAGTGAGAAGAGTATTTAGTGGGGAACTCTGAGTATAGCTAACATTTAATTAGGGAACAGAAACACTGGAGCCTGTGACAAACACGGGAACAGAGGTGACAGATGCAGAGCAGGGGATCAGGTGAGCTTGTCACAGAAGTCAAGCTTCAAGAAGAGAGAGTGACCTAGAACCTAACCACTTAAAAGGTGGTCCACAGACCAACATCACTGGTACCATCAAGGAGTATGTTAGAAATGCAGAATCATAGGCCCCATCCCAACCTATTGAATCAGAATCTACATTTTAACAAGATCCCCAAGTGACTAATACGCTGCAATTTGAGACTATATGCTATCAAGAGTATCTGTTGGCTTTAGTCTAGAGCCTGGGGAGCTCAGACTAATCTTATCTCTGGCGCTAACTTTGTGTATGACCGTGTGAATGTCATGTATTCTCCCTAAAACATGTCTTCTTTTCTTGTAAAATGAAAAGGTGGAGCTAGATGGTGTCTAAGATCTATCTAAAGCTGTATGGTTATGGGCACCCTGTTCTTTTGCTCCCCTCTGTAGATGATAAATACTATTAGTCTAGTCTGCCATAAGTATCATGATTGTACATTTCCTTGGGGGAAATTGTAGTATTATTTCAAAATAAATTTTAGTCATTTTTCTGTACCACCCATGAATAACTAAAGAGCTTCATGGGTTTTAATTGACATGTCCTTCTTTGTCGAAGCGCAGCCATGTGACCTGAGCCTTCTCCCTTAACTTACCTACACAGGAAACAATTACTCATATTATTTAGTGGCAGTAAATGAATGAACTAAATTAACTCACACATAAAATACAAATAATATATGTGTCTGCTTCAAATCTATAAGAATTCATGGATATAAAAATGAGGGGTGTCACTATTTTTCCATACTACCAATATGTAAGATTAGTTCTACCTTGGTCATTTTTCTCAGTTTCATTAATACGGGGAGAAATGTGCATCATATATAATATCACAGGATAACAGCTAGATTTTTTATTTGTAAATGCTCTTTTAAAAGTACTGCCAGAAACACACAGCACTCCTAAAAATTGTCTTTAAAAAAAAAGAAGTGCTTGCAGGTTCCCTTCAATCTCTCTGCTAACACAGCTTCCATGCCACCTACACTCTATCACAACCACCATCCCAGCATTTGTCTGAACCTCCACAGCCTACACCTCTCAAAAAAAAAAAAAAAATCCCTGAAAACTGTAGCAGTGATTGGAGCTTTGGAAGTCATCAATGACAGTTTTGTTTAATCTTTTAAAATCTGTCACTTAAAAAAAACCTAATGGTTTTCTAATAAAAATAGCGATGAGGGATGACTGTGATTCACAGATGGTTTACTTTTACAGGAGTCAGAATGACATTAACATTTTAATCTCAGATAAGAACACTCTGCATCCAGGAGTGCACAGGGAGAGGGCTCACTTGGGGAACGTTTAACCTCTCCTTTTCTCTGATTAGTGAGAAACATCCTTTGATGTGAGAATGCTGCCAAAACCAAGAATGTAGGTGATCTGAACCTTTGGTCTGATCCGGATGAATCTTAATTCATTGGATTTGACATAGCGCACTAAGACACTGATTATACAGTAACACTCATTTCACAGGAAAAAGAAACAGAAATGGCTGATAATTTCCTTCCAGTCAATGTCATTAATAGACATTGTAAATCCCTGGAAATTCAGGATTCCTGTGATCTTGTCTGTGTTTCCCTGCAAAGGGAGGATCCTTAGACTTATGTCTCATTGATCCCCAGCGTCAGTGAAAGCAGAGGACCGCATGGACTGAAGCCAGAACGGTTTCTCAGGAAGAACACCAAACTACTGCTGAACTGCTGATTGCATTCTTTTAGGGGAGAAGAAACATTTACTACAAACGTGGCATCTCTGCAAAACCAGCAAAGTCAAACAAATGCTAAAACTTCCAACAAGGATCTCCAAATATTGCCAATCTACAAATAAATTATATAGTACAAAATGATATAAAATAAAATGGTCCATTAGATACCATAAAGTATTGCCCAAGTAATTAAATGAAGATTCCTTTTTAAATCATCTGAATGTAATGGCAGCACCATACCCGCCATCTCCACGAAGTCCTTAGCCACATCTTAATGGGGTCCTTGTGTTGTGAGTTCAGACTTCCATCCCCAACTCAGAAGCCCAGAGGCCCCTCGTAACTTAAAAGCCCTTGGTTGTACCTCGGCAGGGCAGATTTTCATGGGCACAGCTACACTGAAAGTCCACCAGGAGCCTGGGGAGCAGGCCTGCCCTTCCGGCTCCTGCTATTGCAGGCGTGTCACACACGCTGTGCTCCCAGGTCCCCTCTCTCCTTCCCTGCCAGCGTCCCAACGCACAGCTGCCAGAAAGAAGTCCGACCTGGCATGAAGAAGTGCCCCGTGAAGCCCTCTGTCCACTTCTCAACTGTTCACCATCACGTGTTGTGAAATCTCTTGTATTTTCTGAGAAAAATCACTTCATCTTCTGTATTTACTCCCCGCCTAATTTAGCCTCCATATCTGAGCAAAAAACTGGCTATTTTCTGAAAATTCTCTGTCCTGAGGTTCCCCTTTCTCATTCCCGTTGTCGCAGGGGGAGGGACCCGCGGAGTCCTCGCTCCCCAGCCCTGGCTCCACCATCGGGGGCTGTTCTAACCTCACTTCCCCTCTTCCTCCACCCCACCCGCGACTTGCTCCGTCACCTTCTGCCTCCATGACTTATTTCTGCAGCACTGATTGACGTCAGGGTCTGACTCAATTTTTCATTTACCATCATATCTTATTTTCATCCTAGAAGGTATCATCTGTCTCTATGACTCATCTTTCACAAGGATTTCACAATTCTCTCTCTTCTGTTCTTTTTTTAAAATCTGAATCCATCCTACCCACATCCCTACCACTTGTGCATTTCAAGAATACGTATCCATGCTCTTCAGGAGATGTAAGTGTATATAATGGCAAATATACAATGCACTATAATAGCAGAAATAAAGAACTACTTGTAGGGAGTCCTGGGAACACAAATGGAAGTGTCACAGCCCTGCTGGATGTGGAGAAGTGGACGTCAGATATCTAGTAATGGAGGTGAGGTTTGATTTCAGTTGTAAAGGGTGAGTAGGACATGCATCGGTTGCATAATCTTCCAAGCCTAAATCGTCAATTGCATTATCCTGCCCTGGCTTGCCAACTGCCTCCCAAAGCTCAGCCCAACAATCCATTCTCCAGAAGTTTTCAGAAGGATCTTCACAAAATTCAAAAGAAATTTTAAAATTAATTTTTATGAAATTTGGATCTGATCCTCTTTAAATCTCCCAGAATATCCCAATTGCTTACAAAGAAAATGTCTATATTTTTCCTAGAATGCCTTTCAAATGTGTCCACCAGTTACATGTAGAGGCCCCTTCCTCATCACTGTACACACGGCTGTACCCCCGGATGGTTTGTTATTTTCTGGTTCTTGCCTTTCACATGATAGCATCTCTGTCTTACATTCATCTTCTCCCACCTTTCCAAGATACCCTGGAAAAATCCTGCTTATCCCTCAAAGCCAAACCAAATGGCTTAAGAAAACATGGTTCTCCATGAATCCTACCTGATCACATCATGATCACTCTCTCCTCTTGCTTGCTGTGTTCCTTGGGTATAGCTCTATCATTGCTCTGAGCATGTATTATTGCCAGAATTTGCTCACTGCTGACCTTCCCCAGCAAATTATGAGTTCCTTGAGAACAGGAACCTCCTATGTAGCCCCCAAAATCTAGCACAATGTTCGGGATAAACCTACTTTGGTGTTTTGAATGGCTGTCATAAATGCTGTAAGAGATCATGGGCACCTCGTCCAACATGCTCCCTGCCCAGGGTCTCCACTGACTTACAGGAATGAAACTATCTCCTATTTCCATTCCACAGCTCTTTCCACCATGTTGTTCTCCTTCCATATATTAATTTCCCTTTGAACACTATTGATTCCCCTCATCGTGGAGTATTTCTGCTATCATTCTTTTTGAATTTTGTTTTGGAACCCAGGTTTGTATGAATTTTGCCTTTGGAATTTAGTTTCCCACAATGAGTCACATCCCACAATCAATGATGAACAGAGAGGTGACATGCTCCCTCCTTCCCAGTGCCTGTCTCACAGATTTGTTCTGCAGAGCTTACAGACAGGACCAACTGTTCTTCCTGTCGGCTGCCAAAATAAGTCAGCAGTTGGGAAGGAAAAAAAAAACTATGAATTATGGAAAATAACTAGGAAGAGAGAATGGCAATACAATGAAAAAAAGAAAAAAATAGGAACAACTCCCAGTAACCACCTACCCACGTGACTGTCTCAAATTTCAACCAACTAAAAGAAAACTAAATGAAGAAGAACATCTAGTCAACCAGGGGTCACTGAAATAGACCAGTAGTTGAGAGCTTTCCCACACGGATCTAACTAATTAGCCTGACTGCCATAATGCAAGATCTGGGTCACAATCTCTGGCAAAACTGTGTGTTTCATTAAGACAACAGATCATGGAAGCAAAGACTTAGGTGGAAAGGGGGGAAGTGACAAAGTATGCTTGGAATACATTCAGTTCTCACGTGAAAAGGTTGAAAAATCTCTGGCCAAGCACTGTGGAGACAAGCCTGACCTATAAACCTTCCCGTACCTAATGGTGTGTACATACATGGCAGCTTCAGGTATCACTGTGATATGTGGCACAGACCGTGGGGTGTCAGCATTTTAACGGCCTGGATCGTGCTTGGGGCACACGTGTTAGTCTTCTCATCACTTTAAGGGTGTTTATCTCTGATGCTGAGAATACGATTATGAACTAATCACAGCACTATTTTTCCTTTATGTAGCAGAATATCACCTCGGAGCTTCCTCGGCACTCCACATTAGGATTTGCCAGGCTCCTCTGCAATTATTTCTGTCTGTTTCCCCTGAGAAACTATGGAGCACTTACTATGTGAGGGGTGTTCCTCACACCTACCACAGTTCTGTGAATTCTTAGAAAATAAGCACAACACACAAGAAAATTATTTTAAAAGTGTATGAATGTGGCTTATCATTATGTGTTTTTAAGAATTTTCTTTGGCAGCTGTCTTCATCAGTAGTAGTACGTTTGGACAAGTTTGCATGCCAGTAGAGCTTTTCGTAGAAACTGATTTGGTGTCATGCTAGAATTTCTTTTTAAAAATTCTGGAGAAGCATGTTCATTGCATAACTACTGTTTGTACAAATATCTAGAAGATTGTTGCTCAGAGAGGACTTTCTTGAGACTTTTTTACTTTTGTGCTGAAGTTCTATGATTGCAGTTGTATAAACATTCAATTTACAATATATAGTATAGTGAAAAAATAATTGAAATTAAACAATGTTATGTGTCAGCTTTATGTTTTGTTTTGGTTGTTGTGTATGTGAGTTTTCCTTTATGTAGACTCAATCTCCCTGCTCTGAGTGGTGGAAAGAAAAGGATCACAAAGGAAAGGGAAGGGTCTAGGTCTGGAATATGAGAATTAGTTCATGAGGATGGTATTATCTTCTGATAAAGAGTCAAGGCCAATGTTTTTCTTTTGCACTGCTTGGTGCAACCACCACATCAGTAATGTGTAGGCATTTGCAAACATTTTGGTGACAATATGTACACACAGCAGACATACTTATTAGAACAAAACGTTTGGGATTTTGACTGAATGGAATAGTGTTAAAAAGTCAGGGAGATGTAATTAATTTTGTTGGTTTTTTCCTTCTAATCCTCTGCTGGAAAAATTTCTTGTCTGATTATTTTTCCATCGTCATTTTGGCATCTTCATGCTGTTAAATGTTTCCCTGCTGTTTGCATTTTAGATGGGAGTCCGAAAAGTGTTTCTAAAATACTGGCATGCTGACCAGCTCAATGATTTGTGTCTACAGTTGCAGAGAAAAATTATAACCTGCCAAAAAGGTAACAGTTATACACAAACATTTCTGAACTTCTTTGAGTTATGAAGTACAAAATTATTTAGTGCACCCCCAAGTTTAAACGCCAATGAGGTCTGCATCATAGTGGGTCACTCTATCCATTCCTGGATGCTACTTTCTGGCACATAGTTTTTGGGTGCTCAGGAAGCATTGTGGCTTAGTTTTATGCTTACCTGTTGTCTCTAAATCATCTGGACATTGCTCATACCTTATTTTGTAGTTATTCCATATGAATTTTTTATTACATTTCCACCTAAATCACAATTTAGAAAAGGGAATATACGTATCTTATTATTAATGCATTCCTTACCTTGCAAATATTCAAGAGAAACAGCACAATAAGAATGTACCTTTTAATCTTCAGTGGAAAAACTCCCCATCTGGCATTTAGGTCCAGCTATGCCTATGCCATTTCAGCAGTGCCTCTGGTTTGCCCGAGTTTGGAGAAGTCAATCAAGCCAATTAGCCAAACAACATTTTCTGTAATTCTACATATGCCTTTGAAAAATCCTTGACTTTATGTTCCCTTTAGGAAGTGATGAGGACACTTGGAGTCCTGGATTTGATATCTGATAGTATCTATTTCACTTTATCTTTGGGAGAGATTCCATTTAGAATTTTCTTTTTCCTATCAAAATTCAAGTGACTATTTCAATGGGTATGATTATAAAGATATAATTATGTTTCATATAAAATTATACACTTAACAGATTTTTTTACTTTTAATTTGCTTAATCATTTAGCTGTTTTATATATATATATATATATATATATATATATATATCTTAAAGAAAGGTAAAAGAGGGAGAAATTAATCTATATGCTAGCTTTTGGTGGGAATTAAAATGACCTTAGTTCTCTGATGTATTTGAAATTGTTCATCTAACCTGGGAACCTGATAGGATGCAGAAATCGGTTTTATTCTGTTCAAGCCTCTGTCCAATTTTTCTGCAGTACTTGTTTGGGTGTGCCTCTGCGTGAATCTCCAATGGGTCCCATCATTTTCTGATAATAAAAAGTCCTGCTATGTACTAGTCCCTCAAACAGTCTCAGTTCAGAATTTAACATGTCCAGTTCAAGTAATGATCCCAATTCAGAGCCCCATTCTGAGTCACACCATCCCTCCTGGGCATTTCAGGCCTGTTCCATGGGGAAACACCCTGTGGGGAAGTGGACAGGGTACTGATCCTTACATACTCAGGATCCTCCTGGGCTAACAAGGAGGAGCAGAAGTTGGGGGCGGGGGACAGGCCTTCTGGTGGCACCAGTGGGATTTGGCACTGGTCTCCTCTGGCTGGGAGGATTTAAATGGCTCTCACATATTCGGGAACATGTCATTGACTCCCTTCTCTAACTGCTAACATTTCTCCTTTGGCCAGTCCTTGTAAACCTCCCTCTGCCCCTGGGCACCCTCAGACCCTCTGCCGGGGGCTCATTGCTCTGTCAGTAGGCATCTCTTTTTTGAAAACCACATCTGGTGCCCAAGAAACAAACTCTGGGACCACTTCCTGGGTGCGGCTTCTCCCGGAATAGCCTGCATCCCACTCAGGGGCCTCAGCCTGGCCTCAGACCTCATGTCCACAGTGGCTGCCAGACTTCAGGAGCCACATGTCAAGCTCTCTGGGTTGTCTGCTTTCACCAGGCTGGGAAGTGGGGGCCTTGGGTAAGGAGGGGGACAACTCCCACCTCTTGGGAAAGAATGCTTCTCTCTGGTGTATGATAATCTGGCCTCCTTAACTTCATCCTTCAACAGTACAGGGGAGAGGCTGGAGCCACAGGTCTGTTCTGGACCTCCCCCTTTGCAATTTCTATTTGTGTGGCCAGCCCCACCCTAACAGAGGTGTCACCTGAGCACCAGCAGCACTTAGGAGCTGATTAGAAATGCAGAGTCCCAGGCCCCACCTGGGACCTACTGAATTCCCAGCTGAAACTGGGATAGGGAGGGTCTCATTTAATATAATACTATATACGGGTAGAACAGGGCATCACTAATTCACCTGGAAATTTTCCTTAAATATAATAAGAAGAATTTGTATGCCATCTTCCATCAGGGGTGCCCAGTAGAAATTTCTCTTCTATTTAACAAAGATTAAGTTGCTGTACCTCACTGACCTAGAACATAAAAAATGAACAGAACTCTAATTTTCTGTTCACCTTTCTAAAGATAAAAATTAAGAATGATCTAAAAAATGGCATCAAGATAAAAAGCGTAATTTCGTACTGCACAAATGAAATAATGGATATAAGAGCATTTTTAAAAATTACAGGCTCTTAAAAGCAAAGCATTAATTACTGGTTTTTATTTTTACATCTCTTAGAACCATTCCCTCAATGCTTTTGGCTAATATTAAATTTGCTCAAAATTTATATTATCTGGAGTCATTTCCAGTTTCTTAGAGTACTATTTTTTTCTTTGTAAATGTCCAGGGAAAAGAAAACTGTAACTTTTAGTTTTAAATTTAATCATTTTAATTTCCAATTATTCCTACCAGAATTTTCCTCTCTGACTATACATGTTCATTTTATCCTGGTTGAAAATCTCTGTAAATTAAGACCTTACATGGAAGGTGTCATAGAAGCAGTCTTTTGAAATTGTCAGAAAGACAGCAAATACCAATATCCATTTGTGGCAAGTTTATTTTTTATTAGTTGTCTCTTATTAAAGATACTGATTTTTAGAAACTGGTATAACATTTTTTAAGAATTTTAAAAGGCTGTTAGGATGAAGTGTGAGAAAATGGAGTCCTCTGGATGTGGGACAATAGATTCTCGGATGAATGTGAGCCCAGTGAATAGCTTTGCCGTAGTAGGAGGTTAGAAGTCTGGCATATCCACATTAATCTTCTCTTTATTCCAAGAGATTAAACATCTTGAATATACTCTTACCTTCAGCCTCCAAAAGTCAGTGTCTCAATTTTTGTAATGTAACAAGAAAGAGCAAGTGAACAGGCCGATTTAAGGTCTCTGCTCTCTTCTCTGTCAATGTGCCTGTCACATGGTTCATACTTCTTCACTTTATTCCACATATTAGATTCCTGGAAGTCTGACTGTACATTTTACTCTTTAATTTTTTTTCCTTTAGATCAGTTCAGCATGACTTTTTTACAGTTAACTTAATGCAACTGCTTTCCAGTGTAACTGAGCATTTAGTATTGCCATCTGGGGGGGAAAAAGCCTTAAGCATTTTAGATATCTGCATATTATTTTCCTCTGAAGCACTAATTGTAGAAAGTTGTGTTCAGCTTTCTGCCATCTAATCAAATATAGGTATCAAAGTGGATGTCATACATAACCAACCTATTTGTTATTTTATAGCTATGGAATATTTTAAAGCACTTAATTTTTTATAGGCTTCTCCCTTCCCCAAGGACAAGAATAAAGTGTTTTTGCTACACGCATTGACACACATTTTCCCTGAAATTATAAATCTTCTATAATTGTAACAACTCCTTCTAATCTTGGATATTTAGAATTGGAAGAGATGGCATCATAGAGTTTCAAAGACTCAAATCAGAGTTCCTCTGACAGCACCTGTCCACTGTACCCATGAGAAGAGGCCACTGTGCTTGTCTTGCACATGCTCAGGGACTACAAACCAACTGCCTTTCTCTCAGGCAACCTGATCCACTTCCACCCTGTGCTAATTGTTAGGAAGTTCTTTCTAATATTGGTTGCAAATATGTTTCCCTCTGACTTCCCTGGTTGGTGATCTGCCCCTGGAAAGCTACTGACCACAGGCTAAGGGAATGCAGTTTGGCCTCGTAAGCACACAGAGATAAGAATCCTGGCTCTGCCATCCATTGGTTGTGTTTACCTGTAGGAATTATCTTAGTCTTACTAAAAAATTACAGTTGTGTCTAAAATGGAGATAATGGCATATATTATCATTGAGTTTCAGCATTATATGATATAATAAAGTATCTGACACATAGAGGTGTCTTTAAATGGCGGTCTTTTTTTTTATTTTCAGTTCTTACATGTTACTGACACACTGGTGATTTAAAAGTGTTTTCACTCACGTGTTTTCCCCAATTTTTACACTTTTTTCTAGCCCTCCTTTCCCAGAGAGGAGGTAGAACGTTCTATATTTCCACAAAATCTCTTTCCAGAGTCTTTTAAATGTAGTGTTAATTTCTCTAGGAATTAAAGCACAGTCTTAGAAATAATATATGCATGATATTTTCAAAGAGCTCCACGAATCCTAGATGTGTATGTAATAATCTGATACAATGAAAGATGATTAGTGTATCTCAAAATAGTCCAGTTGGAGCCATACCCCAAAATTCTCTGGGGTTTGGACCTACTTCTTTCTCATTAATTTAACTCCCATCCATCAATGTCCAGCTTGTGTGACCACAACAGTATGGGAGCCTCTATTATAAATATTACCTGTGGGATCTCATTCAGTTCTTTGTGTTATCATTACAGAATTTAGACATCTTTTTTAATATGAGTGATTAGAATGTTTTAGTAAATTCTTATTCTGGGTTGAATGTATCTTATTTCATAGGTGCTCAGGGATAAATATATTGTGACTTTTGTTTGTGCCTGGGTTTTGTTTGTGTCTGGGTTTTTCACTTTCGTTCCGTTCACTGACCCATGATTGTGTTATTTTATGAAAGTTATCAGAGGATTTTTAGCACGCCAGCACTTGCTTCAGAAAATGAGCATCAAACAGCAAGAGGTCACTTCCATCAATAGCTTTCTGCAGCACACAGAGGACATGGGGCTGAGAACCTATGATGCCCTGGTTATCCAGAATGCTTCAGACATTGCCCGGGAAAATGACAGGCTCCGTAATGAAATGAATGCTACCTACCATAAAGGGAAGTCGGAGGGCAGGGACAAGCAAGAGGAAGGGACCAAAAGGTAAAGGCAGAGCGTATGCAACTGTAATTACCAAGGGGATTGATTTCAATGGAATCATGAAAATTCTAATAACCCTTAATGCAAAATTCAATCGAATATGACAGCAGTCACAACAGGCATGCATGATTTGTTATTTGAAAGCCCCTACCAATCTAAACAGATGCTTTCCCTGTGCTTTCTTTTTATGAGTTAGATGCTATTATGTGTCAGTTTACTCATATGAAATAATCATTGCTTCACCTGCAATGCTTGGGTCACTTAACTATTTCAACACACTCAAAGTTTAAGCATCTAATATTTCTGTATTAGCAAAAACATATAGCTGGGCTCTGGACATATTTACACAGGAGTCATGTGTATAAGGCTGGCTTATAGAAACTTCTGGATATCTGACAAAAGCTGAGACACCACTCTGAATATTTGGAAGTAGTGAACTCAATAAATGGATTGTGTGTACTCTATTTCCCTGTTTAAACTGTCACGTTTTCTTTGCCAAGAAGGAAAGCTTTGGGAAAAGTTTTTTATTTAAAAGTTCACTTTAGATGCTGAGCTTGAAACATAGAAACACTCGGACGACTTGGTCCTTCTCCATTTTCTCACCCTCCCTCTCCACGAATGAGGAGACAGCTGTGAAGCGCAGTACCCTCGCGGGGATGGCAGGAAATGGTTCCTTTGGGTCTTAATTTATTGTCAGGGAGATGTTTATTTTTTCAATAGGAACTTGGTAATATCTTGTTGTTTCTCACTAAAAATGACTTCCCTTTGCCATTTCTGCCTATGTCAAATGATTTTTTATTAAAGTGGAAATGGCAATGTGTATCTCACTAATTAGCTTCAAATATCTCAGTGATTAAATACTGAAAAAATTCCGTTGTACAAAAAAACTGTAATTAAACATTACAGGGAAAACAAATTATCCACTGAGTGCCGTGCTTTCATCTTCAGCTATTTCATTTTCTACATGGGCGGCTGACTCTGCCTGGTGGTGGACTCTAGGCCTGTTGGTGTTCTGCCACAGGAAGATATAATTATAACAACAAGTGCTCGGAAACTCCTTGTAAAATGAATGCATTGGCATCTTGCTAGTACGTGATTATGTTGACATGTGAGGCTGGAAGGAATTTTTTTTAAACCAGATAACTATTTATTTTATATGACTTCCAGAATAATATTTATTATTTTCTCTGCTGGAACTAAACAGCCACCCCAATTTCTCAATTTGATTATGTATGTATTTGCCTGATATAAAATTAAGTGAAGAAGCATTTGTCTGTTTATTTATTGAATAGCAGCAGTTCACTTGGCACTGGGCAACCCTGTGGAGCAATGGAGGAAAAATACTAGTTCTGCACATAATTAAATAATTTCTTGTGGAATTTAAATGACGGGGCTGGGGGTGTGGAGAGAAAGAGAGAGAAACACTGAAATGCGAATCTGTGATAGTTTTAAGTAGAGTTTGCACTCCTTTTGCAAGGGGAAATGGTGATGAACTCCCAGCATTTGATGCATCAGTAACTCTCTATTAAGATGGATTTCCCAGAAATTATCATTCAGATTGAAATTCTGTTTTTTTGATTTGCTTAATAATCAGAGTGTGAAAAATTCATTCAGTGAATGCTTGATGGAAAATGTGCAGCCCCTTAAGTAGTGTTGCATTTGTGTGAGAATTTGAAAAAGCAATCATGATGAATATCCAATGTGCTCTCATCACAAAGCACAAGCCCAAGGATGGGGCAACTTTCTCTGGATGTGCTGGTCACCAGAGTGCTGCACACACATCCTCCAGCCACAGCGGGAAAGGCTGCTTGCCAAAAAGCTGTCATTATGTCTGCTTGAGAAGGTTCATTGTTATCTGAATAATGCATCTGGGCCTTTCTGGTGTGGTGCTGTTTATGTTTTGTTTCCCCCTAAGAGCTGAAGACAAGGGTGGACCCAGGAATTTCCATTCCAGCTCCGTTGTGGTCTCCACGGCAGTGGATGGCCTGGGCCAGGCGCTCGCTGGCCCGTCCATCTGGTCTCCTTCGCTGCACTCGGTGTTCGGCATGGATGACAGCAGCGGCCTCCCGTCGCCACGGAAACAGCCTCCGCCCAAGCCAAAGAGGGACCCCAACACCCGGCTGAGCGCCTCCTATGAAGCTGTGAGTGCCTGCCTCTCAGCAGCCGCCAAGGAAGCAGCGAATGAAGGTGAGCCCAAGGGAAGGAGAAGGTGCTGGGGTTCACCGAGGCTCTGACTTCCAGTCTTGGAGTACCCCGTGGCAGTATTGTGGCCCTAATATATTTTTAATAGAAATAAATCCAATTGTTGGCTTGCCAGTGGCTCTTTAACCATTAAATATAAATCATATTCATTCAAATCTCTAAGCTTCTTAGGGAAAATCTACTTACATATCATTTTCTTAACTTCCGTGTCCACCTCTGCATCAAATGAACAGCCTCAAACCAATTCAAAAGGTCAGTTGCTATTCCCTGTAAATTTTCACCAATTAGAAGGTCAAAAAATTCATCAAGCTTTCCTGTTATCACACTCTAATTAAAAATTAAGCCTGCTTTATCATGTGGTAAGTGAAGTGGTCCACACAGAGGAGAATCATTGCACAAGAAAATTGAGTTAGCAAAACTTTGGGGAGCAGATAACAGAAGTTTCTGCAATGATGGTCTAGAAATATGTATGCAAAAAAGGGAAAATCCCTGCTTATCTTAATCAAATCTCTCATAGATCAGTACGTTTAACAATTATTGCTTAACTATTAATTTTTAGAATTGTGAAAAATAGAGGAAGTGCTTTTAGCAGAACATTCACAAATGTAACAGATTTTGTTGATCACTTACAGATTGTTAGTCTCTCTTCTAGGCGTGTGTATGTCTTCCCTCATGGAGTTTACAGTCTAGTGGAGAAAGACAGACAGTAAACATAATGAAAAGGTGAAGAGGGTTTAGAAGTGGATTGTTACTACAGGGAGATATAAGTAGGTCCAGGAGCAGTAGTGCAGGGTGAGGGAGTTGAAATTCTAAATGAAATAACTGAGTAGATCTCACTAGAAAATAATATCCGAACACAGGATGGAACACAGTTCTTCAGTACATAAATGGACCAAAAATACAAAAACACAGCAGAACAATGAGGTCAGCTTTGGGAAAAGCTGACCGACGCCAAGAAGCTGATGGGAAGACCATGGGGCAGGAGCCTCAAGTGACACGTCCATCCTATCTTTTTTTTTCAAATTTATTTTTAATTGACATAAAATTGTATGATTTTTATCATGTACAACATGATGTTTTTAAGTATCTATGCATTGTGGAGTGATCAAATCTAGCTGATTAACAAATGCATTGCCTCACTCTGTTATCATTTTTGTGATAAGAACACTTATCTACTCTCTTAGCATTTTTCAAGGATACAATATATTGTCACTAACTGCAGTAACCATGCTGTACAATCTTCAAAATGCTTTTCAGCAGTGGCTTTAAGAGAGAATAGATCTTCAGGAGAATTTTTACTAAAAACAAGTTACTGTCTTAATGTATGGGTCATGTTACAACAATCCTTAGAGAAAGATGTAGGAGAATTCATGAGACTTTGGGAGGAGAGTCCAAGGGTATGCTTTTAGAGTCCTGGGGATAAGGACAACAAAGAAAGCTGAAAAGCGAGATCACCTGTAGGAAAGTCTTCCAAGTAGATATCAACGTGGGCATAGATTTAAGTTAGAACAGGACCTCCAAAGGGCCAAACCTTTGCACCAAAGAAAGAAGGTGTTCTCTCCATGTACTGTACATACCAGAAAAAGCTTGTACTCTAAGCAAATCATCAGTGCCTCCCTGAGAAAATGGAATGAGTCACATTTCCACTGTTATTACTTTCAGAGCCCAATTTTGGATTTATGGTGCAGATCTCAAAAAGGTGTGACCGGGATAAGAAGAAAGGATTTTTGGCAGCTTTCATGAGGAATACAGTATCCAAAATGCTAAGACCTGTGAGATAGTGATGATGGAGACTCCAGAGAGTTCCAGACATTGAGAAAACAAAATATAAAATAAGATTGAAAATCACAGTGTATAAAATTTGCACACATTTGAACACTGCAAACAGACTATAAATTTGGATAAGTATCTCAGAGTATCTCGTAAAGTCTAGAAAAAGCTTATCATGTGTGTGGACACTGAAAGACCACACTGGCTGGGCACGGTGGCTCACACCTGTGATCCTAGCACTTTGGGAGGCCGAGGTAGGAGGACTGCTGGAGGTCAGGAGTTCGAGACCAGCCTGAGTGAAAGTGACCCCATTTCTACAAAAAATAGGAAAATTAGCCAAGTGTGGTGGTGCGCACCTGTAGTTTCAGCTACTTGGGAGCCTGAGGCAGGAGGATCGCTTGAGCCAGGAGTTGAGGTTGTGGTGAGCTATGATGATGCCACTGCACTCTATTCCTGATGACAGAGTGAAACTCTGTCTCAAAAAATAAAAAATAAAATAAAATAAAAGACCATTGCCTTGGAGTTGAAATTTTGGAGTCATCAGGTACCAATTAGTCACATGGTTATAAAAGAGATAAAATAGTGAAGAAAAGATTGCTTGAGCTCTCTCACATGAGCAACCACAACAACGAAAGTCAATTAAAAACAGTTACTCAGGAACCATAGGAGATGAAAAATATATATACATATATGAAAGCAAACTGAAAAAATTAATAAAGAGGAAGCAAGATCACAGGTGTAAAACTCTTTAAATTCCTTACTACTGTTTAAAAGACATCATGTGATATCATTAGACCTGCAATACATTTAGGTAAAATTTAGTTTCTTGGAACTTAATTTTGGCTCACATGTGACTATAAGGTACTTAGAGCAGTTTCCTCCAATGCATCCCTCCCCACTGAGCACATCTTTTAGAAGCTCGTAGAAGGGCAACTATATAAATCATTTCCTGTTTATAATTTATACTATTTCTTCTTTCTCACAACACATAATTCCTCATTCTGATGACCTTACAGCCACCACAACAAAAAGAAAGTCTTTGATCTCCTGCAGTTAGAGACATAATCTGCATCGTGGGACATGCTCTAAATACTGAATATTTTTAAGAATAAGAAAATTAAAGTGCTTGATCTGCTTGAGCATGTTTGCTGGTTAGTTTTTATAGCATTAGGGCATCAGAGAGGGCCAACAGAGGGGCTCATTCACTCAGTCCACCATTGGTCTGCATTTCTTTTTTTTTTTTTAAATAGGAAGATTTTATTTTATTTGTTTATTTATTTTTTTATTTTCTAACCAACGAACACCAAGGTAGCTACACCTCATGTGATAAGCCAGCTGCCTGCAGGGGCTCTGGTCCCTTTATGTCATTGTGTCAGGAGCTGAAGGTGGCTGAGTAGGATGATAATGAAACTGATCACAGCGTCCCAGACATCTCCCTCAGTACAACACAAGTATGGTACCATCTAAGTCTTTCTTGTTCAATACAGTAGCTACTAGCTACAGGTGGCCATTTAAATTTAAAGTAGTCAAAATTATTAAATAAATACAATTAAAAATTCAGTTCCTTAGTCATTAGTCACATTCCAAGTACTCAGTACTCAATAGCTGCAGGTGTAGAATTTTCCATTACCACAGAAAGTTCTATTAGACAGCTCTGATTCCAAATGTTTCATGTTTTTACCAAGTGGCAATACTGATTTTTTTGCACCTAGAAACACATCACAAAATATCCTCCTTTCTGTCAAAAGATAGGAAGAACATTTGATCACTATTGAAAATGCTTTGGGAACCTTGGTTTCACAAAAGCAGGGACTACAACTGACAGTGGTGCATTATCGGAGCCATTCCTTCTGGCATGTTGGGAAATCGAGTTCAAGTTCTTTTCCTTCACAAATAAAGCCGCTAATCAATTCTGAAGGTGATAGAGTGAAAGGACATCTGACTTTCTGATTGCAGAATGAGGGCCAAGGACTTCAGAGCCACCAATAATGAGGTCACATTAAAGCTGCCTTGCTGTTCAGTCTTGCTCTTATTAGCACACGCCTTTTCCTAGAGGTCCTCACCCAATACAAACAGTCGTAGTAAGAAAAGACAGTATAAAGTGCTCATTGTTTTCCACTACGTTTGTACCTGAGAAGCATGAAACAATTTTACAAGCCAATGCATTTTAACACTTCTTTGAAAACTATTAACAAGCTATAGATGACTATTTAACAGCACTGTGGTTTAAAAGTCTGGGGTTGCTCTTTGCAAACGGTGGCTCAGAAAGGAAGGACAAGGTCTCACTTCACTCTCTCTTTGCTGGGACCCCCCAGCTGGAGCGCTCTTCTGGAGAGTTCATTCTCTATTCACAAGGTGCAGCCTTTCTCCCAAACATGGTTAAAATTCTTACTGAGTTGTCTCCTGACTTGCAGTTAAATATAAGTCTGCATTTCATGTGTGCAACTTTGATGAAGTGCTGCAATCTTTCCAAGCCCATGAGCATCAAGTGGCAGCAACAGCAGAATGCACAGCAAGGTTTATTTGTGAGAAGTAAAGAAGGTGACGTTTGTAAAGCCCTAGTGCCTGCGACATAGCAAGTGCTCAGCAAAGCTATATAGCTAGTTATAAGCCTATGGTTTTGGAAACCTTTGAAGGTCAGTTTCCTAATCTGTGAAATGGGTACTAAATCCTCAAATGTGGTATTTGGGATTAAATAATGAGGTAGGTGGTGCAGTACCTGGCTCAGAGAGACATTTGCTCCAGGTGAAATTGCAAAAGCAAGTTTCCTGGGGTAGCTCTAGCCTCCACCGCTGAACATTCCATGCGGACACTTCCACACTCACCCCCTCTTCAGACCCAGTAGCCCAATTCTTTGGAAATCATACCTTAATGAACCCATAATTTTAAAAAACTGCTGTACAACTCTATTGTCCACAAAACACGGTTTGTATGTGTAGATCGAAAAATGGTGCAACTCTGTGGCTTAATTTGGAAAAAACTTTGTTTCTTTTTTTTTTCTTTTTGTTACTCTTATTTGTATTTTTATTCTAGAATAGCACTTTTCACGTAGTAACCACTCAATAAATACTGAATGAATAAATAAGTTATAGAAATATATTTCTCTGTGCTCCTTTCATTAAAACAGAATTTGCTTCTTATCAGTAAATCAAAGGGAGCACAATTTGGCAAGGTTCAAAATGTACCCTTGAGATGTGTCAGACGTGGTTTGTCAGCATATTTTTAACAGAAGCTCCTTTATGATATTTTTTCCTATTACCTGAAAATTGACAGAAATTAGGTCTTCTGTGAATGCTGTTCTGAGAAATGTGTTTCTGGAAATAACAGGAGAACACAATTGAATGGTTCACCACCTATGATGCAGTTGTTCATTCAACAAATACTAATTAAGTGTATTCCGTGAGTCTGGCTTCTTCCTGAGGACCTGGCGGAGCAGTGGGGGAGATAGATGGCCAGACAAATCATGAGACAAGCAGAGTAATAGCAATGAGGACAGGATGCAAAAGAAGGCCTGTCTATGGGGACTGCAAAAGGCTTGGGAAGGACATACAAGCAGCGTCGTGCTGGCGGAGCGCAGTTGGATGGGTAAAGGTAGTGTTATTGCCTGAACCGCTCTTCCCACCAGGAAAAAAAAAAGTTATAACAAGGTTGCAATATATGACAGCTCAGGAGAAGCCATTTCTGTCCAGTTTGTAGCTGGTTATAAATCCACACTGCAGTCAGTCATGCATGCAGCTGGCTGAGCACTCAGCTCGCCAGCATTTAATTAAGCATCTTTTATGTCCTAGGTCCTGGCTCAGTGCTAAGTTTGCTCTGAAATTAAGCAAAATCAGACTAGAAATGTTGGGAAATGGAAGATAGTTACCCACACAGATACCAATTTTTTTTTTTTTTTTGATGAGCAAATTTCTCATCCCTCATTTTTCTGGTAGATTAAATATGCAGGTATTTTGTTCTCAGTGAAAATGGGGCCCTGTAAATTGCATCCTAGTACAGATGGTGACTTAAAAGTCACCAACGTGCCTTAGGAAAAATTCTAAAGGAAAATATTTTGTACGAGAAAATATTTGTCTCCTGATAGAACTTAAACACAAGTCCCTGTATCATTCCATGGTAGCTCAGATTAAGAGTCAAGTTTATGATGTAATGAGATGGCTAAAGACTTAGAATCTAACCCTTAAGTCACTGTCTTAACACCAGAACTTGCCCTAAAGGTAACTGTGATCATGGAATGTCTTTCTGATTCCATTTCATTGATATTACCAAGAAGTTGTAAATGCTTTTTGTATAAATGTTTTATACAAAAATTTTAGCACTAAAAAAAAAAGGGAAAGAAAACTCTTAATGTAAGTTCATTTTTAATAGCCCTTTAATCCATATTTGCAAATGAACTTTTAACATGTGTGCATATACACACACCCAGAAATAGGCACAAACCAAATTAGAATGTAATTCGCTAACTGTGGTTTTTCTAATTTTAGTTTATAAAGAGTGAAGATTTGCAGTTCTGGCCCCTAGAGATTCCAATGTAACTGTTAGGGAGTGGGACAGGAAACTCTGCTTTCTATATAATCAGTAAAGTGATCCAGTACTGCTGAAGCCCAGACCACACTGTAAGGAACTCTGTTCTGGCTCTCATGGTTAATTTCTGGTTGTGTGGTAGTAATAATGTTGGTGATGATCATAGCTGACACTTAGTGAGTGTTTATTATGTGCAGGCATTATGTTAAGTATCTTCCGTGTTCAGGACCACCCTACAGAGTAGGACTGTCATGTCCCCTATGTAGAGGAGGACTGAGTCACCGAGAAGTGGTACAACTTGTCCAGAGTCACACAGCCAAGCTTTGAACCCAGGCAGCCTCTGAAGTCTGGTCTCTTGACAGCCTCCTCACAAGCCATGCTACTTTTATTTATAATAGTTTAATACAAAAAGGCTTTTCTCTGCATCTGAAGCAAACTTTGAGGAAATATTGTATCAGTTATCTATTGTTCCTTAACAATCCATCCAAAACTTACTGATTTAAATCAAGTAATGATTGTTTTACTGTATCTCTCAGGCTCTGGGTGTCAACTGAGATTATCTGGGTGGTTCTCGCTCGAGGTCCTTCGTGAAGCTGCAGCGACGTGGCTGAAATCATCTGAAAGCCGGTCACTGTCACGTCTGCTGGCTCAACTGTCTGAGGACTGGTATTCCTTGGGTATCTCCATCTCCGTGTGGTCTCTGCACATTGCTCAGGCAGCATGGCGGCTTCAGGGCATTGGGCTTCTCACATGGGGAATCAGTGCATCAGAGACATGTGTTTTGGGGGAGAGAAAGCAGGTGGACACAGCATCACCTTACAGGAGCCAGCCTTGGAATCCCTGCAGCCTCACTTCTGCCGCACCCTCTCTGTCAGCACAGTTCCAAAGGCCCATCCATGTTTAGTAAAGGAGAAATAGATTCCACCTCTTGATAGGACTGGAAATACTGTTGTGGCCAAGATTTTGGAAAATACAATCTACCTCAGTCCACCCTCTGAACAAAACTATTCGTATCCCTGTAACGTAAAAAATACATTCACCCCTCCTCTAATCTTCCCAGAGTCTCCTTATGTCATCACATCGGGTTCAGGCTCAAGGGCCAGATCTCAAGGTCAAACCAGATCCAGGTATGCAGGCTGCCCAGGCAAGGTTCCTGAGAGGGACATCTCCTCAAGTGTGTTTTCTTCCATCTGAAGACTTGCCACCTAAAAAGACAAGTTACCTGTTCCCCCCACACAACCAACTCACACTTGGAGGGACAGGTATTGGATGACTGTTACATATGCTCCTGCTCAAAAAAAGGGAGTTGGGTGGCACACAGTGGTCACCAGTGTGTAGCAGTTCTGAGCAACAGCTGGACACATATTGCTAGTGCCTTGATGAGGATTTAGCCCTAATGCCTGAAAATAATTTTCCAAGGCTCTTAAGTCTATGCCCTGGAATCCTGGTTTCATCCTTTGAATTTTATTTCTTAACCCATAAGAGGTGACCCATGTTTGGGGCTGGTGGTTTTCTCAGCCTGCTTCCTGCTCGTATATTTTTTTTTCTGGAGATGGGGGTCTGGCTGTTGTCAAGGCTGGAGTGCAGTTGCTAGTCACAGTCACAATCGTAGCACACTGCAGCCTTGAACTCCTAGCCTCGAGTGATCCTCCTGCTCAGCCTCTCAGGTAGCTGGAACTACAGTCACGTGCCACCATACCCAGCCAGAATGTTAAGAGACCAGTCTCTTCATTTTGTATTGACTCTGCTCCTTTCAGTGTAAACTGATAACAATTCCATTTAAAGCTTTGTGAGTTTCTTGTGAATCAATTTATAGTCCACTCTATTAGTCAAAAGCCTCATCCACAAATCTCTATTCTGGGGCTCTCTGTAATATTTCTGTGGGGCAATATCCTTGATATTCTTAGAAGACCTGTGTTTTGCTTCTTTGAAAAGACCTTTGAAGCACCTCCTTGAATCTTTCTGAGGTCTTAATAAAGGGTCTCAGAGCATGTTCTTGGCTTCATCTTTAGGTCATGTTTTCCTAAAAATGCCTTTGATTTTACCTCTGCTTGGAAGTCATTTCCTAATGTTAGAATTATTTGCCATGTGAAGAGCCTGGCAATGAGAACCATTTTATTTTCAAACCCAGGAAGTCCTGGCTCTTTTGTAGTCAATAGTTCTTTCTTCACATTATGTCTTTATTCTCGTGTTTTATGCTGGGCAGCTAGGAGAGTCCAGGAGGCAACTTTAACACTGCCTGAAAATCTCTGTAGCCAGATCACCCTGTTCATTTTCTGTTCTCTATTTTTCACATTAGTGCATGTTAGATAGTATCGCTAACTTTCCACTACGACTAGTAAGTATTAATATGTTTCCTCCAGCTTCCAGCATCTTCCTCACTTTCCTCTAAACCTCACCAGGCCCTTTCCTCAGGGCCTCCAGGCTTCTGCTAACAGTCTCTTCCAGGTTCCTTCAACTTCCCCAGGTGACTCACATTTGTAGTGTTTTTTATAGCAGCAGTCCATTTCCAGGTACCAATATCTGTATGAGTTGTCTATTGTTATGTAACAGACCTCTCCAAAATTCAGTAGCTTAGGATACCAGTGAAAATTTTATTATTATCTCTCAAGGTTCTAGTATTTGGCTGGGCTCAGCTAAGCTGTTCTTACATAGGCTGTCTCCCAGCTGTGCTGAGACAGTGGCTGGGGCTGGCTGAGATCATCAGAAGACACAGTTAATTACATTTCTGGTGTCTGGGGTGGGAAAACCCGGACAGCTGGGGCCAGAGCAGATGGGGTCCTCTGGCATCTCCCTCACCTCCATGTGGCCTCTCCACATGTTCCCCACAGCATGGCTGCTTCAGGGCACGCAGACTTCTTACACAGAATCAAGGCTACCAAGACATGTGTCCCGAGAGAGTGGGAGCCAGACAGAAGCTGTATTGTGGATGGCCCAGCCTCAGAAGGCAGGCAACGTCATCTTCTAATAATTTTATTCACTGGGGCAACCACAGAGACCCTCCCATGTTTAAGGTTCTGGAAGAACATGTGGGACTGAAAATATTATTGAAGACAGCTTTGGAAAATACAATCTGTCACAAATCCTTTAAATTATTCATATCTTCAGAGCAACTCTGTAATACTAATATTAAAAATGGGGTCATTCATTCACTTTCTAGGAGAAGCTTAGGAGCTCCTATGTTTTAGCACATTGAAAGTCATTGGAATAATGCTTATTCATTGGAGAATTGCACATTTTGGGTATTTTCTGTTCTTAAAAGTTGGCTGCTTTTGGAAGCCCTGTGTAATACTGACTTACAAAGATGTCCATTGATTTAAAAAATTAACTTTGTTTTTTTCCATTTACATTTGGATAATTCCCATAGTTTCCTGGTTATAGTATGCCAAGAACTGAGCTAAGCACTTTACATGTAATATCTAATTTATTCCTTTGATAATTACTAATATCACCATTTTATGTACAATGACACTAAGGCTTAGAGACATTTGCCCAAGACCTTTTTAAAAATTATGATTCTGCATAATTTTCTCCACCCCCAACACAAACGCACACAATCCTTTGCCCCTCATGCTGGTCTGTTGTGTCACATCTTCACAGCATGTATCACTTGCCAACACACTATGGAATGCACTCATTCCTCGTATTTGCTTTTTGTGTTGTCTGCTCCCACTAGGGCACAGGAAGGCAGAGAGCTTTTTCTCCTTATTCAGTGATTTATCTCCATAAATACTGAGTTTAATGCATGTGACTTAATGATTAAATGAATAAGAGGTCATGCTGAGTGTGATCCTAGGTCTGTCTGATTCCAAAGCCTTTAACGTTTATATTTTACTGTCTCCCCAAACCTGGATACAGAGACTGCTGTCATATTGGGCATGATAGTGAGAGAGAAACACAGCTGCTTTAAACAACTCAGGGATTTGACAAAATCAGATGTGCTCATAATCAAGAATTCCTACAAATTAGTAAAATAATTCAAGATTTTTGAGTTTTGATATTTCAGTGAAAATTTATGTATGTTTTCTAAAATTGACATCTGTTAGAGAAATTTATTTATTAAAAATTGTTATAATTTATAGTAAGTTGTAGAATTTCTTTAACTTAACTTTTAATAAGTGTTTTAGGCTCATATTTAAGTAGTTTTGTTCTGCCTCTTTCGAAATTAGCTCTTCTGATATTAGGCTTATTCATTTTTCTGAATAATGCCTCTTTTTTCAACTTGAGAAGTTTCCTCTTAAGAAGTTTTTCCAATTAAGAAGTTCATAGTGAAATTTTATGCCCTTGATTTCCCTGTTACATATGTGTCTCTGATAAGCATTCAGATATACTGATGGATTGTAAAACTTATCCTTGGCAACATTTTAACAATGTTCTTTTTTTCTTTTTAATTTCTCCATCCATGTGTTTTGTTGGTTTTTGTTTGGTCCCCTTCATATCATTTAAATAATCAAGCTTACTCACTTCCTACAGGAAGTTCCTGCGTGCCACTGACTAGCTGTAAGTTGCTTGCTCTCCAGGGTTTCTATCTTCCCACCTCTGAAATCGCTAGGACCAGTTCAGCCAATCCTTCCTTCGCACCTGTATCAGGTCTTAAGCACCCAGGTGCACGCACGTCCGCCGTCTGGTCTCTAAGGGCTTTTGCCGCTCCAAGCCGAGGTGCTTCCCGGCTGTAGCGGTCCACGCGCCACTTGACATCTCCTCCTGGGGGGTGGGGGGGAGTCGTCCTCCAGCTCCAGGATGAGATGCCACCTCTCTCCTCGGTGGTCCCGGGTGGGTCACGCCTGGCGGGACCCCCCCCCGGGGGTCCCCCTCACGCCCCGCGCCCCTCTCTCCCCTTGCAGCTCTGACCCGGCCCAGGCCGCACAGCGATGACTACAGCACCATGAAGAAGATTCCTCCCCGAAAGCCCAAGCGCAGCCCCGACACCAAGCTGAGCGGCTCCTACGAGGAGATCCCGGGCCCCGCGGCGGTGCAGGGGGCCTCCGTGACCGTCGGGCCCCCCCGGCGCGTCCCGCACCCGGCCACACCGCAGGCCGACGACGAGGGCGAGCCCGTGTACATCGAGATGGTGGGCCACGCGGGGCGGCCCGGCGGCCCCGAGCCCGACAGCCCGGACCAGGGCGAGGCGGTGTACGAGGAGATGAAGTTCTTCCCGCCCGAGGACGGCGGCAGCCTGGGCACCGTCTGCTGCGCGTCCGCGTCGCCGCCCCTGTGGCCCGAGAGGCGGAGACCCGTGCCCTTCGAGGACAGGGCGCCGAGCAGCCCGGCCGCGGGACCCCCCGGGGACGCGTGCGACATCCCGGCCCCCTTCCCCAACCTGCTGCCCCACCGGCCCCCGCTCCTGGTGTTCCCCCCGACGCCCGCCACCTGCTCCCCGGCCTCCGACGAGTCGCCTCTGACGCCCCTGGAGGTGAAAAAGCTGCCAGTCCTAGAGACCAACCTCAAATACCCTGTTCAGCCTGAGGGTTCGAGCCCCTTGTCTCCACAGTATTCCAAAAACCCAAAGGGGGACGGTGGCAGGCCCGCGTCCCCTGGCTCGACGACATTTAATGGGTCCAGCAGAACCTCCCCGCCGCCCACGCCCCCTCCTCCTCCGCCTCCTCCTGGGCCGCCTCCTGCTTCCCACTTGCCGTCCACGCATTTCACTTTCCCGCCAGAGACGGTTGTGGTTCATACAGGAAAAGCTATGGCAAATTCAGATTTGTCCAAAATCCATCAAAAGCCAAACTCTGCCCCAGTGGGTGGTCCATGCAGCACCTTCTCCAAGATCCCCTATTCCCCGGTGAAGGCAGCCAGGGCGGACCACAGGAAGGCAAGCTCCAGCTGCTCCTCCCCAGCGCCCTACAGCCCTCCGAACTCCAGACCTCTCAGCAGCCCTCTGGGCGAGCTAGCCAGCCTCTTTAATTCTGGAAGGAGCGTGCTTCGGAAGTCTGCAGCAGGAAGAAAAATTAGAGAAGCTGAAGGTAAGCAGCATAAAAATGTATCTCCCTTTTGCATGTATGCGTGTGCGTGTACGTATGTGTATCTATGTGTTCATATATGTAATATTTTAAAAGTTTGAGGTGATTGAACTGGTCATTCAGAGCAGATATCAACTTTAAAAAATCTCATGCAACTGATGTGGCCAAGTAGGTAGGAATTAATATTTCCATTTTGCAGAATAAGACATTAAAGACTCATGATATAGAGATGCATGGTACTAAAATTGGATTTAATAAATTATAACTTGATAAATATTATACATAACAAGGTTAAATTTTAGCTACTGATTTTTTTTCCTAATAATACTTCCTGGTAACATGAAAATGGTACTTTTTGTGATATTATATTGCTGATTTCCGTGAGATTTACAGCTCCCCGTTAACCTTCCAGTATTCTATTTGCCATCCATCTCTCTCTGCCTAGTGGCATCTGGGGTGATTACCTATTCAGTTACTACCTTACATTTGATACCACTCACCTTTACGTGGTTTTGAATGAATTGTTTTTCTTCTGTGCATATGCAACCCAAGGAACTTTCTAACTCAGTTCTATTATATCTGTGTTTTCTCATGTGGGTGGCAGTCCACTCAAGTGAGCTTAGGGGTATGCTGTTGCAGCCAGAGGATGTCGCCTGCATAAAAAAGTATTTATTTTGTGTTCCTATAAAAGCAGAATGTAGCTAGGAAAAAAAAATTCATTAAGACATTTTTGCTAATGTCTTTTAATTAGCTAACCACATACAACTTCACTCAGATAAGGTTGCCTTTATGCAGAACATATTGCTTTTGCATAGATTTTCTTAATAATCACAAAAAGTAGTCATTTTCCAAAAAACAATAAGGCTTTTATACAAAACCAAAATGTTTTTCCAATGGTCTATATTTTGGGGAAGAAATACATTAATGTAAAGCATCTTCTTGTTAAGGAAAATTGTGACCAGTCCCTTCCACCATGGCATCGTTAGATTCCCTACTTCCCACAAATGTAGACTGCAGCTTTTAACATCCTTACTTTGTAGACAGGAAACTTCAAGGTGGAGAGGTTACGTATCTTCCTTAGGGTCAAGTGGTAGGACTGGAAATAAGATTTTGACCTATGGCATAGTAACATTTTACACATGCATTAACCTGCTCCTTCTCCGACAGAAAATATATAAACGTTAGCTTCCATCATTTGATTAAGAAACTTACTTCAGGTACAAAAACCAGAAAATCTAGAAAGTAATCTGAACAAAAGAAAAGTGGGTCAAGGCTACGAACCCTTAGCAAATGAATGAATAACCTGCTCCCTATTTATTCTTCAGACAAATAAGCTAATTGTTTGTTTAGCTAATGGTTTCCTCTTAATTATAGGCCATTAATAAATGAAATTGCAGTGGTAAATAGGAGAATGTTTGAATTTGACAATTTGTGTTTCATTCTAAGGAACAAAACAGATAAGAGAAAATCATTAAATGAATAAATTAATATTTGCTTTTTGAACTTAAAGTTTATTAAAACCTCATAAACCTCATTTTACTATAGATTGTAATTGGGTGAATTCTTCTAGACTCTATTCAAGGAAATAAAATTAGTGAATTTCTAGAAAGACCTCATTGTTTGGAAATCCCAAAGTCTAGGACTCAGAAGATAGTGAGAATTATAGTGAGGCCGCCAGGCATGGTGTGTAAATTTGCTAATTATATTTCCCTATGGTGGCATTAACCAGTGTTTGGGAACACATATCAAAATCTCAAGTACAATATTGTTAGTTCAAGTCCAAAATTATAAGACATCTATTTGCTTATTGTGGGCTTTTACAAAATACTTTTTAGTTTGAAAAGATTGGATTGAGCCGCTTATGACTTTCTTATAAATACATGAATTGGCAAGTTCTGCTACAGGCACACAGTACCTGAAGTAACAGAAAACTTAGCAATATGGGACGAGGTCATCCCCACACACCAGATTATTGGTGTTCCAAATACATAGTTGAGAACTATGTGATACTTTATGGTATGTGATGATGGAAAAAAGTTGACAACTTTGCATGGCATGTTCTCATGGGATAGTACAGGTCATTCTTTCAGAATGTAAAAGAGGTTAAAGATAAGATATGGAAAGAAAAACATTCAATGCTGGTGCTAAGCAGTGGAACTGCTTATATGATTATTAAGGCTTACACAATTTGATCCTGAGGTCAGTAATCCATTTTCTTCTGAATGAATTGGATGGCTGTAATTCACGATTTATTCTAGTCTTGGGATTTCTTTCCTTTAAAGTTTTAAATCTTCTACTTTACCCTCTTTATATTTAAAGGCAATTTTATTTTCACCTGACATAGCTTTCTTACCAAATAATCCAGTGTATGGCTAATTTACCCTCAAGGCACCTAAACTGATTACAGTTCATATTTTGTACAATTTTGATAGGAGGAAATTGTTCTGCAAATTTTGCAGAAGAGTTCAAAGTGTTCCCCTTGCCTCTTTGGAACAGTGACCTTGAGGAGATTAAACTGCCCATTAATTTCCTGCTGTAGGTATTTCCAGTTAAAATACAATGTACTATAATGCACAGTGAGTTGTGTATAGGAAGTGAGGTTCTTTTGTGTGTAATTCTACTCCATTACTACCCGCAAAACAATTCGCTTTCTATAGATTCTTGAATATGCAATTTGAGGCATACAAAATCACTCAAATTCTAAGAGTCAAGGATATACATGCAGAAAATATGTGATTGTGAAGGTAGATATGACTGAAGTCTAAGAAGAATAATACTGGCAGCAAAGAATTTGTAGTGTTTACTGTGTTCCAGGCATGGTCTGAATAACCTATTTAATTCTCGCAAGACTACTAGGTATCTGATATCTTTATCCCCATTTTACAGGTGGGAAAACTGAGGCACAGAAAGATTAATCAACTTACTCAAAGTTGCTCTGCTCATGAGAGAGAGAGAACATGACTTGAATACAGTAATTCTGTCTCTAGAATTCTCTTAACTACGTATGTGATGCTGCCTTGGATAGCAGAGGGAAAAGAGCTAGAGGAAAAGGGCTTAAAAATTAATATTTGCTCACTGAGATGCAACAAGTAAGAATCATAGAGTTTGGATAGAGACAACTGTCCCATAAACTCAAGAATGCCAAACATGTACTTTATAGATTGTTAGTATATATACAACTCTGGAATACAGTATCCAGGCCACTTGGCCCTTATAATTAAGATTGACTAAATGTTTAATTGTCTATGCCTTCCTAGATATAAAGATCCCATTAATTCATAAAAATTTTCATCTGATGTTATAATAAGACTAATATATGTTAATTATTTCTAGTTGTTTGATTTAAAAAAAAAAAAGAGACCTAATTTTAACGATGAATGAGGAGATTCATTGGCTTGTTCTGGCCACTAGGGTGCTCCATTGCTTGGAACGGCATCTCAATGTCTGGTTGAGTTTATCCAGAATAACACAAAATAACCTGAGCATGCTATTCTCCATTCACTGAAAAAGATCAAAATGATAGGGTATTTACAAAAATGAAGTATATCTCAGAAATCTGGAGAAGAATGTGGGAGAGAGCCAGGCTAATTAAGGAAAAATCTGAGTCACGTTATTTTTTTAAAATTCGGTTTCATTATTCTCTGATACTAACCTTAGTTTATAAGTTATTAATAGGTACTTTAAAATGATGTCAGCAAAAAACTATAATGTACACTATTTCTTTGCATATATTAGGTGGTTATTAAATAGTTTTTTGATGTAAAATTTACCTAAAAAGAGCATTTTGACATATAAATCTATTTGATAGATCTAGTCCTTGTGGCATTTTTTCTTAATAAGAACCACTTGAGCCAAATGGAAATTACTGTTCAATGAAACTATTTTTTTGGTTACATAAACATCCTGAACAAGAATATTTTGAGTTTGGAAGTCAAAGTATTGTATAAAAAAATTTTTACAATAAATAAAAGATATTTTTATTCCATAGGACCACTTGTTTAAAAAAGATTTTTTTTTAAAGTTAGCCTTGTGGAAATTTTCAAACATATACAAAAGCAGAGAAAATAGGTTAATGAACTCTCTTTGAGGCCAATCCTATTTCATCTCTCCTCCTGCCCCTTTTCCTTCCTCTAGCACGGGATCATTGTGAAGTGCATCCCAACGTCAAATGATTTTATAATACATATTTATAAATGTTTTATCTAGATGTTCTTTATGGGGAAAGAAGAATTTATTCTTGTCACTTTAATTAGTACAGACCAGTGAATCCATTTCAGCCTTCGCCAACATGAGGCTGCTATTCATGACAGAGACCTGACTCTAGAAATCACGGCATCATTTTGCACGATATAGACAGGAATATTCTCAGGGGTTAGCATTCTACCAAAACAACATGACCCTGCTGGTTCCTCCATTTTGGCTTCAGTGACAGCCCTTGGCATGAGCACCTGGTGCAGACAACCCCCTCTACTATTAAAAAAAATGTGGATTTCTAAATATTGTATCCAAATAGAACTATGAATGATCAAAGATCAAAAAGATACACAATCACATCTTAAATTTAAAAAGACATACAGTTGCATCTTAAGTCAATATTTTATGAGGTTTAGATGCTTCCATGCCAAATTAAGTGCAGTTCCATATACATTGTTTGGTAACAAGAAGCAGAAAGCTTTAGAATGACTGAAATGCTAGAGAATTACTTATAGAAATCAGTGGTGCTCAAGGACAGTGTGTATAAATGGCCATTCTCTGCTCCTGATGTTTGAAACAGAAGTTTCAACATTATCGTCATTTAATCTCAGACACATTCAAATGAGACTGCAGCATGAGAAATTAGCCTGCCTTCTGCAAATCTGTACATCGAATAATGGGATGCAGAGCTTAACATCCCACAGGCTTCTTGCCTATATGCAGATCTCACAGTACTTCGTCCTGGCCGAAACAGTTAATCTTTTTTACTCCCCTAGTTGATTTCTCTCCATGGTGATTTATTTTTGTGTTTGGGGAGGGTGGTGGTGGTGAGAGGGCCTCAGGGCTCATGAAAATTTTAAAAATAGTGGATGGAACAAGTACACAGTTTACTGATGTGTGATTCTCCTCGCTGATCTGTTGCTGTCTGCCTTCTCATCTAACACAAAAGTGTACTCCTGTAAGAGTAGGGCTGTTCCTCTGCATGCTGGAACCATTTACAATCAACACTAAATTTTCCTCATTTTCCAAATGAGTAGGTAGGTCCTTTGGGGAAGCCAGATTAACACCCTCAGCGAAGGAAATTCTCCATTTATCACTAAGTGGACATTAAGCAAGGAGGGGCTATGTGAACTGTCTTCCTTTGCTGTGCCAGTAAACACAAGCTTTAGCCTAAAAAGAATATGCCTACCTGGGAGAAAAGGATTTTTTTTACTAGTTTCTTGGCTTCTCTGCAATGATCAAGATTTTCTGAGCCTGGGACTTGCAGCTATAAATTTCATTGTTTCAAATTCTCCAAATGTCTAGTAGAAATAATACTTTGTTCATCTACACTTCAAAATGAGCTTTGAATTTTAATAAATTGATCAGTAACCAAACTTACCCATGTTATGAGCACAAAACTCTTTGTCGTCTACATTAATTGGAAAGATTTTTTTAATACCTAAGTATAATATTTGTTATGAATGTTTGTAACATTTTCTCACAACCTACACTCTCTCTCTATAAATGACCAAGAATCCATACAGGGAAATTGTGCAACCAGGGGCCTGTAAACCAGACTTGCATTAACTTGCAGAGCTAACTCCTAGTCATCCAATAAGGATTTACTTAATGTAGGCACAAGGCTTGCTACTGAGAATCCAGAAAATGAATAAATAAATCAAGAATTGCCTCTGCCTTCTCATAGACCATACAGGAGACAGAAAGTACACCCCATTGCTGTGAAAGAAATCCCAGCAGAAAGAGAGAAGTTTAACCCGGGGTCATAAACCACTTGTGGTAAACCCATAGTTGAGCTCCTGTGGCCCATGAACCCCAATGGTATGTATGCAACTTGTTTGGGGAGAGGCTTCGTAAACATCTTCAGATTCTCAGAAAATGTCCGTGACTTGGGAAAAGTGGGGCCAGTGCAGCAGATGTGCAAACAGGTTGTGCTCTGTAGCCAGGAAAAGGAGTAAGTGAATACCCGCAAGAGGCCAGGAAGGCCTTGCGTGAGGGCCGGCAGAAGGGCAGGAAGAATGGTAGAGGGGGTGATGGGTGCGTGCAGCCCTCCCGGTGCATAAGTTGGGGGCATAGGCATTGCAGGTGCACAGACAGGTGCGTGCTGAGACATGCAAGTTCAAGGTGCAGGGTCCTTTTAGAATACGGCCATGAATTTTGAGGAAAGAGAGGGAGAACACTACTTGCCTTGCACGGAATCAGAGCAGGATAAGCTTTCTGCCTGGATGCTCCTTATCAGCTTCATGACAAGGCCCTGAATTGTCTCCACTGTTTCTCTTCTGTCAGGTGGGAATCCAGCGTTAACTCTTAGGCTCTCTCCTACAAAGAATGCAAAGGGCCGGAGGAGGAAAATGAACAAAAAGCAATAGCAGCTATTCTTGGTATACAAACAAATAATGAATACTCAGATGTACAGCGTGATGTGTTAATGGTGTTCTGGTGATAATATTAATGGCTAATATTTGTAAGTGCCTATCTCCTGTTGACCAAGCACGCTGACGTCTCTTCTCTCCCCCTGGATCCTTGCCTCTCTGTGAGGCGAGTGAAGCAGCTGTTCCCATCCCTATTTACTAATAAGCATCTGAGACTTCGAGGGATTAAGTGATTTTCCCATAATCACAAAAATTAATCAGTCTCCAAGTCAGGAATCAAACACATCTCCTTAGTCTCAAACCTTGGATTCTTTTGATTATGCCATTCTTTGTCTCTGAAAACAATTAAAATTAAAATAATGATACAAAGTCTCTGTCTGAGTAAGTAGTTTACTTCTGAAGTTAAACACAGACTCATTACCAGGAAAAGATGTGGGAAGCAGGCAGATGAAAACTTCTTGCCCCATTGTCAATGTTTCTGGGAGAATTCAGTTGCTAAACTGCGAGAACGTTCTTCCTGCGCCTCTCTGCCTGCTCCTCCTTCTCTTACCTTCTCTAGAAAATCCTGTCTATTCACCTGCCCGTGAAGTGTCTTCTGTAGGATCCGGCATCCGCAGCCCACACAGTTGGACTGGGATTATTCCCAGCGTTCAAAGCTACTGTTTCTCATTCTCTGTGTCCCTTTTCTTGGCCTCCTTAAGGTTTTGTTTAGGACTGAGTTCCTAATTACTGAAAACAAACTCATGAAAATTGTATTCATTTGGAAATGAAGCATCTGTTTTAGGAAGCACTTGACTCCTGCTAGAGATGTGGACTTCAGTGTCGTTAGTGGGATGTCAGATGCCTTCTCAGGGCCTGCCACAAATTGAATGGGTAGTGAGCTCTCACCGTGTGCCGGGAACTGAGCTGACAGCTGTGCAGGTGACTGGCATTGACTTCAGCAGCCGCCATGAATGGAACAGGGAAAAGGCAGACACTCAACAAAGCCTTCATCAGCTGTCTCTACAGCTACTTTCTTAGAAAAGGCAGAAATTCATGCTTTTCTAAATTATGTCAATGTAGAGAAATGTAGAGATATTGGTAATGGCAAAGTTAGAAACATGACTGAATAAAGACCTAGTGTCAGGCGTACCTCTACTCATAGCCCCTCGATAAATATTTGTTGGGAGACTATGAAATTCACTGGTCTCATGACCATGGTATTCATACCACTCATTCTTCTTTGAAACCCAGGAGCAGAACCAAGCAGAGGTTATAACAATTAAATATTTAGATCAATCTGATCAAAAAGTTACCCTTTCAATTATGTGAATTATATTGGGAAATTAGCTGAACATACTAGCTGTACATCCACAACAGCTAGTGTGTCAGTGAGACTAGAGATGTGTATCTAGCATAAATGGTTCATAAGTTTTTAGGTGAGCCTAGCACAGCACAGGAGCCGTCACAACTGGGATGCTCTATAATGCACCTTCAGCGGGAGGAGAATCTCTTGTACCCGAAATTCTGAAAATAATGCAGTCTTTTCAGAAGTGGATTATCTTCCATAACCAGTAAATATTTTTCGTACTATCAACCCGTTAAAGCAAGTGGCTATTGTGTATTGTGTGTCTCTACACTGGATTGCAAATTAAACTCCCACTGGGGGCTCAAAAGAGAAATGCAGTGCTTTATCCTCTAAGCCACTCAGCAGCTCTCCATAAGCAAGTTAATAAAGACCTTCCTGACTATCTGCATCTCATTATTACCACATAATACAATATCCTGGGGTTTTCTTCCTTTTGTGAAGAAATGTTTAGAAGTGACATGGTGCGTGGAATGTTTCCTAAATTGGGGCTGGGCAGGTGCCATGTTCTCTCTCTCTCCTGAAGAGTATTGGAAGAGAAAAACCTATTTCTTAATTAACTACCAGTGTTTAGGTTCTTTATGCCTGACTTGAATCATTTTTATGATTAATCTCCAGATTAGCCTAGACAATTTCACACCATGGAGAGTGAGCTGTATGCCGCATCACTTTACCCAGTGCTTTATTCCATGTGTCAGCACAGTCAGCTACCAGCCACTCTGCAGAGCTGCTCAGGCCTCTGTCGACTCTACCCTGGTTTCTCCTTGAAATCTTCAGTTTTCGTACTTAGATCCTGTACATCAGCAGTCACTGGTCATTTGCAATTTAATAATACATGTTAATGATAATAAGATAATAAATAATATGATTCATTCCCCCCCTCCCCGCAAATGACTAGGTTCTAAACTATGCAGAGCCCAAACAAGGTCAGGCATGAGCTAGATCCCGCACTCACACTGATTTACGATGGAGCACTAACTATACTGGGACACTTGAGAACTTGTGTTTTACCAAAAGTCCATAAAAACCCCCAAAAGAGCTTCTTCATACCCAGAACTCTGGCTCATAAATGTAATCTTTACAAAAGAAATGTCAACTTTAAAGAAAGGAGGAACTGACATAAGCACAACTGGTTTATCAGTGTATTTCCCAGGATAATATGCATGTTTTAGATTTTGGTTTTATTATTTTCCTTTCACGTGGGAATATGAACAATCCGGGAAGAACTAGATGAGAACGAGAAGACTTGGTAAAAACCATCTCTATGCAGCCTTTTCCGTGTCGCCAAAGAGCAAAGCAAAGCTCACAGCTATTAAGTTACTTGCTGAGGTCACGTCTGTTTGGTAGAATTGCATCCCTTGATTCCAGTTCTCAGGTGGGATTACCTGCTGGAAGGGGTCCTACAGGAGTGCAAACAACCAGTTTTAAGTAGCGCGTCCCCATGATACCTCTGCCAATTCACACATCCTTTCTCAGCAAATTAGCAACACCCAGCAGCAGATCCTGTAGGGCAAAAAAGTATATTTCTTAAATTTTCATTAGAATTGCATTGACTCTGTCTCTTGGTATTTAACTACCTGTATATATTGCTAGTAATAAAGTCTCCTTAGATTTTTAATAGATACATTGCTTTTAAAGTAACTATTTCAGGCCTTAAGTAAAACGTAAGCTGCAGTGGCTGCATTTCAGAGACATCAGCTCACTCCCCCTGCTGTGATAGTTCCTTCTCACCATACCCCGGTTGCACCACATAAAGCTTAACACAACAGAGATTTGGCTGAATCACTTGTCATACCAGACAGAAAACTCTAATTGTTAACATTCATTTCACTGATGTAGCTGCAGCTTAGTGGGGGGTCTCCACCATTCGCTTACCCAGGCTTGGAATCATCTCTAATTTAGGGGTTGGGGACCGTGACACAGGAAAGAGGCTCTGTGCTTCATATATGGTGATGTGGGATCGTAAAATGTCTTTTTAATCTGATGATCATTAGAAAACCCAGTGATATGGTCCAGCTGCTAATCGGAATGCATTTCCATTTCTGTGGGGATTGAATATGCCTTAAGAACCTTCTGCAATGATTTCAGAAAAATATGTTCCTTTTATCAGGTAATAAAATTATCCTATGACATGCCTCAAGATATGTAGTTTTTTTAGGATTTAAAATATCAGAGGTCAACTTCAGGTAAAATGATAATATTTCATATTACTATTAGCTATTTGCCTCAAGATTTCAAAGAGGCTTGGGAAAATCATTAAATATGAAGGGCACACTTCATTCATTCATTAAAAAATGTATTGATAATCTATTTGGTACCAGGCATTGTACAAGATGTATGGATTTTAAAAATGAAATGTGGGCTCTACTCATAAGCAGATCATAGCAGGGAAACTTGAGAAATCCAGTGTATCTAAGGAGTGAGAATCACATTTTACAGGAGGACATGAAGCACTTCTTAGCCTTAATGCTTATTAAATACTGAATTTTTACTCAAAGTATTCTATTCTGTTTCATTTTTAAATGCTTGTTGTGAACCACTAAATTGATTTCCCAGCCCGCAAATATGTCCTTTGAAACACTGGTCTAGGGGGGAGAATTTATATGGAGAGATGGAGGACATTAAATCGACAGGAGAAGTCAGGACAGGAGGACATCCGTCCTTCCTGCCAGAGGCCAGTGCGTACCTTATCCTGCACGTTAAAAGGATTTTTAAAAGGTCATAATCAGATTATGTTTTGGAGTAACTATACCAGACTATGTGGAAAGGATAGATTTTTTTAATCTTGCTACTTATATATTCATTTGCATGTAAACATATATACTTTAAAAATGATTAATCAGAACTGATTATTTGTGGAGCTATATGAGAAGGGGAATTCTACGACCTGACTGCCCATGTGTGGTCTCTCCCAGTGGTCCTGGGTGACATGCAGCACCATGAGGATTAGTCTTTCCCTGCAGTGTCCCAGTCTCTCATCCTTGCTGGGGGACTGGTATCTGCTCTGTGATAAGTTCCTGCAGCAGATCAAGGGAAATTTAGTCACATGAGCATGTGATTTGGAGACACAAAGAATGAGTAACTCCAACCAATCAACCACTAGTAGAAGACACAATTACTAAGGCTATCAAAGAAACAACCCATGTGACTTGTCGAGAATTTTGACAATAATTTAAATCTACATAGATTTTTAATTTCTTCTTTCAGGCCTCAGAGCTGCTGGCTATTAGCCAGCCAACGTGGGCAGGTGGACTGTTCTTCAGCTGGTGTCCATGGGTACCACCATGCTCTTGATAAAATGTGGAAATATCTTTATACCAGTGTGGACAGGACTACTGTCCTGAGCGCCAAAGGTCCCACGTCTACCCCACCACCTTGGGCGGGCTGACCCAGGCCTGCCACATTTCTTCTTGGTTGAATGTTGACATAGAAAGATGCTCTAAGTCTATGGTTTGTGCCTGTTCTGATTGGTTCTGGTGTGCCCTTTTAGTTATTACACACTTTAGATGGATACATTTGTAATTAATTCTGAGCAAGGGATTCCAGAAGACCTCAACATCCACCACTGCTATGACTTTTTTTTTGGTAACTTTTGCTTGCTCTCTCAGACACGTGGTTTGGTTTTGTTTTGTTTTGTTTTGTTTTGTTTTTAGGTGACAGGCATTACTAGCTTACCATCCAGACTGTAGGTGTGACAAACACTAAATCTTCCCAATACAAGAGCAGGGGCATTATCCTCTCACCTTAGCTTTCTGGGGAAAGTGAGGAGGAACCGTTTACCTAAACAAAAGCATATGTTGCTGACACCAACAGGGCAGCTTGGCCACACGTTGAGTTTCAGGACTCCGGGATTTACATTACCACCTGGCAGTTAGGAAATGTAAAAATAACAGCAATATAAATAACCTCATGACCTATGAAATTATGCATGGGGAATGGGGCTGCTGGCCTGGCGGGCTTGTTGTTTAGGTATTGCACACTCGGCTAATTATGTAAAAAGCAGCTACTCAAGTACAGGGAAAGGAAAGGAAAGGAAGAGATTTTTTTCCCCTTTATGGCAGGGACAGAATAAATGGGCAAAAAAGGATTCAGTGAGTTAAATTTAAAAGAAAATTGGCACAACTTAATTTTCTGTGCATTTTTGGGTACTGAAAGCCTTATTTCTACTGACAGTCATTTTTTTAGCTTTACTATCAATGCACTCTTCCCTTGCTCAGCACATATGTTGTTGAAGACATTGCTGTTTCCTCCTTCAGTTGGTGTTTTCTAGCACAAACCATCTCCGCAGACTTGGCAGGGGAGTTGGTAGCAAGAGAGGAGTAGGGGACAAGCAGACATTTCCATCCTACCCTACTTAACCCGGAGAAGTATTTGTGGCACTTAATGCCACAGAAGAATACTTAAAACGTAAGTTTGAGAGGAATTTTGATCTACTCGAGAGTGGTGACTTCATAAGGGATTATTAAAAAGTAGGAAGGGATGCTGGGGGCCCAACTCTGGACGTTTAAGGTTAGTAAAATGTCGGGCAATTGTGACTTCTCAACACACTCATCTTTCCAAGGACCACAGCATTATATTTTTCTGTTTCTTAAGTAATCAGTTTTTATTGAAATATAACCAGCTAACATATTGTGGGTCACGGCTGTGTCACAAGAGTAACTGCATGGGAAGCTAGCGTTCTCTTCCCAGTTTCTCCATCACTGAGAGACACGAAAGCCCTCTCTGGGTATATTTTTGCAACTATTAGCAAAGGGATGATAAAATCTGTTTCACGTGGCTTAGGGTCAGTTAGAATTGTGCTGATCAAAACATATATAAATTCAGTGTGTAACCTTCATGGGTTTATATATCTCCCCTTTAGTACTATTCCTCTCTGCTCTTATCTACATAACTCCACACCTGCAATCTCTCTTCTTGAGTTCTGGACCAGCCACTGTGTCCATGGAATTCTCTGCGCTTGATATTTGTCTTTCCGAGAGGCAATGAGCCAATTGTTTGAGTTATGCTATCACGCAAAAGAAAAAAAAAAACACCTCATTTCCCAGCAGCGTGTTAAAGTAGAATTCAGGTAGACTTGGGAGTGATGCCTAAACCCTTATTTGTATTTCTTCCTCGTGTGCAGTAATGTAAGATTTTAGAGAAATCAGAGATTTACAAGGAGTTTCCCCTTATAACACAAACTAGATTAGGTTTAACACAAGCTGGGTGCCAACTTCAGGTCTAAGTGATTCTATCCACATTTAATTATGTACCTTCTATGTGTATCTGCAAGCGCTATCAAGCTGTAACTTCTAAATTTTAAAAACGAGAACTTGAGAAGCAGTGGGAGCGTGCCAGGCACCTCGCTCCACGTTTGTACTTTTCCTTAATGCCAAGTAGGAAAAAACAAGCACATTCCCTGCATGCAATAGCCTTTCTAAGGAGGAATTTTCCTATAGAGTTGCAGGATGAATTATAGCCAGTATGAGTAATGAGTTTAAAATGTATTTTCACATTTTTTATGCCTTACATAGCACTCTCAGTATTAAGTCAGCCAAACAGCTACAGTTTGTTTTTCTCCTGCATTGCTTAAACCTGGATCCTCTCTGAGATGATTCCAAAGTACACTCTAAAACCTTCTCAAGTTAAGGTACCCAAGAGAGAAATGATGTTTTTAAGCATTCTTCCTAAAGCAACATTCCACTGCTCATTTTGCTCTCCCTGTCCTTGACCTTTTTGCAGCATGTGATACTGTCAGCCACCCCTCCCACCCCCGCCCTGCACAGCCCTCCCTCCCAAGCACACGGCGCCGCCCATCCTCCCTCCTCCCCGCCTACACCTGCCTCTCCCTGCCCACCAGTGTTTTCCCATTCTGCCTCCTCACTCTGGGAATGTCTCCTTTCCTAGAAGAAATCCTCCTTCCTGAGACATGTTCCAGTCTCTCCTAAGACCCTTGGAGAGGGTCAGCATGTGGCTGTCCCTTTAACGTCAGTATGCACAAGGTCAAGTTCATCTCCCTCTGCAGGCATGCGGCTCCTGCTCAAAACAGCAGCAGTGCCGTCCTGCCGTACTCCAGGGCCCAGCTCACAGAGACTTTTAACTCAGCTTCCTCCCGACTTCTCCTTCCATTCTCCCCTTCCCCGTCCACACCCGTGCTGCTTTTCTGCTTCTAATCTCTCCTTGAAGCTAATCCAGTGGTATGCTTTTTTTCCTGCTAGATTAATATTTTTTAAAAAACACTTTCTTCTTCATATCACGCCCTTGCTCAAAACACTTGCTGGAACCCACTCCTGCGATGCCTCATGAAGCCCAGCTCGCCTGCCCCCACTTCCCGGGTGGAGCTGTGGGCAGAGCCGGCCTCCCCTGCGCTCCTGCTGGGATGGAGTCAGCCCTGAGTCGCAGCCTCTTGCCTCTCCCTTCCTTCACCCCCCTTCCACATTCTGTCCATACTTCAGAATCCAGTGTTTTTTCCTCCTGCCTACACAACAAAGGCTCACCCGGCTACTCCAGTCCACCCAGGTCTCCCCTGTGAATTCCGGGAGCATTTGGTGTAGCTTCCGTTCTAGGCCCTGGCCATTGGCTGCCTTGGCATGGACCTTGGAGGCACCTGGAAGGCACTCGCTCTCTGAGTGAAGCCTGAGAGAAGGCACCCCTTAGAATGCATGCAGATGTCCCTTTCACCTGTGCTGGCCTTTTAAGTGTCAAAAGCCTCAACAAAGAAATAAAACTATCAACACTTCACTCAGGGGAGCAGGATGAGAGCCCCACAATGACTAACTACTCCAGACTGTTCATCCTAAATTTTTCCCAAGACAGGTGCACAGTTATCTGTGCTTTTCCTACGTGTACTTACCAGATCGTTCCATAAATCCCTATGCCCTATTGCCCCTCTAGAATGTAAGTCTTTGAGGCATCATTTCTTTTAGATGTATATTTCTTAAAGCTGCAAGGTAAATCTTCCTGTAAAGTTTGGACATTGCAGGACGTAAATACTTGTTGGATCACTGGAGAACTCTCCCAGTTTGGAGGAGAAATACGGTTCCCTCATGGCTCATCCCCTCTTGTAAGTTCAGCTCCCAAGTCCCCCCAGTGGCCTCCAAGCTTGAGGATATCTCTCTGCTTTCCCAGGGGTGGACCAAGCACTCTGCCTTTTGCCAGGTGTCTTGTAGCTGTTGACTTGGAGTGAGTGCTCATCTTGACCACCCACTGTGCTCCTCAAGCTCCCCCGGATCTACTCAAAGACATTTCTGTCTGTCCAGTAAGCAGCTTTTCTCCTTCCCTAGGAGAAGGCCCCTCCTTAGCTTCCCTCCCACCTCCCCCTCCCCCAACAAAATCCTGCCTTTGTTTCCTGTCCCAGACACACCCCCTGATGTTAACTTGTTCACTTGTGCCTCTCCTATCAGGGCACACTTGTAAAATGGTCTTGTTACTACATGAGGAGTAGCTTTTTCCCACAACAGCTTCAACATAGCCAGAGGTGATGCTGCCTTGCAGTCTCATCCAGTGACTTCAGGCCTGTTCTTCTCCCAGTGAGTACAGTTCCTCAAGGGTGAGAATTTTGTCATATGGAGAGATTAAAGTGCCTATCACTGGGGAGAGGTGAGCTTCTTTATGAGAAACAATAATGATGACAAATGAATACTTAGGGGATGAAGTAAACGTTTATTTAAAATGAGAAAATAAATCAAAGCAAAGTATGCACTTATAAAACCTTACAAATGCTAACTGCCCATACATTGTTTGAGTCTCTCTGGGCCTGGAAGGGGCCTGGGGAAGGTGGGGGTGGTAGTGCATGGAACCCCCACACACTAGACTCCTGGTCAACCCACCTGTCCACCCCCAGCAGCCAGAGTGATGTGCAGCACATAAAGTGCAAGCCAATACTTACCCAGTTGTCTTTAATTTCCTGATGTTAAAGATTGTAAAGCAATCTAAAGTAAGATTTGTAAAAACTAAATATGTATGGACCTTGTGGATAATTGATAGGACAAGGGTGAAAAATATGAATTCTCAAACCAGGGGTCGGGAATTAATTTCAAATATCCATATATCTTTTCTCCCACAAGTTAACAGGTTTAGGTAGAAAACAAACAGCTCTGGTCCTTTGAATAATAGAAAGTGTTCACCTCATGCAGTGAGATCTTTTCCTTACCTTATGATTGTAAATAAGTAAAGATTGGAGCCCAAAGGTGTAATTAGCACTGAAAATCCTTTTGTACGTTTCTAATAATCTCATGTGAATGGGGAGAAATTATTACTGTGGTGCATGGTTTCGCCACACTTTATTTTCATGAATTGTTCACTTGGTACACTTGTCATTTAACAGTTACAAGAAGTGTAGTTCCTTTTATAAAGCAAAATTTCTGTAGCAGTGTTTTTGTTACAATTCATGTATTATTCATTCTTTTTTCCCTTTTTTCCAACCAATATTTATTGAGCACCTTGTATGTGCCGGGCACCATTCTAGGCACTGGGGACACAACGGATGTCGTCTTGGGATCAGGGCACCAACATTCCAGAGGAAGGAGACAAAAAGTAAACAAACAACTGCAGTGTAACTCTGTGCGGTGAGAAGGACTATGTAGAAAACCGAAGCAAAGACTGGGGACAGAGCTGACCTGACGTGGGGAGAGGGGTGATCTTTTTCAGAAGGTGACCTGGAAGGCCTTTCTGCAGGGGAGGCAGGTGGGGGCCGAGTCCTGAACACAATGCAGAGCTGCCGCGCTCGCCCGGGCGCTGGAGAAGGGGGTGGCCGATGGGCCCGGGGCGGCCGGGCGCGGCATGGGCAAGGGCGTGCAGAAGGGCAGCAGGCAGGTCTTGGAGGGTCCTCTCAGCATCAGGAAGCCTTTGGATCTTAATCCAAATCAACTAAGAAACCAGCGGAGAGGCTTGAGTGGGGAAATGGCACGATGTGACTTGTGTTTTAAAACAGGGTTTCTCAGCCTCAGCACTCCAGTCATTCGGCACCAGCTACTGTGATTCTTGGGTGTGAAGTGAGGACCTGGGCCTCGTAGGACACTTCGCCCCATCCCTGGCTCTACCGACCAGATGCCAGGAGTGCCCGCTCCCCAGTGTGATGACTAAAAACGTCCACAGACACTGCTGATTCTTCTCTGGGGGAGCAAAAGTCACCTCCTCTCAAAAGCCACAGTTTTAAAAGGATCACACACACCCAGAGTGGTATTTTAGTTATATAAAACTAGCACAGAACAACTGGATTTTTTTTTAATTAACATTGAGAGATTTGCTAGAACTCTCTCACCAGATTAAAACTCCAGTTAAATGTGCCTGCACTTCATACTTGTATTTAATAATCACATCCTAATGTAAAGGCCAAGACTTTTCCTTTGAGTCAGATCCTAGTGTGATTCACTTCCCCTGTACCTGTAAAAACAGCACCAGGCAGAGGTCATGGAGAAACCCTGTTTATAGGCTAAAAGAAAATACCACAGGTATTCAAACCAACTAGTGCTACAGTGCACCCGACCAAAGCATGCCACTGAACCACACAACCACTTACTTCACCAGATGCAGACATGCAAAAAATGTCTTAGACACTCCTTTAAATATTATACAGGATTTTACAGTACTCACTTCCCTACTTGTTTGCTTAAATTCACTGAGAGTCTCAAATATTTTCTTCTGGTGTGACCTTTCCTCATTCTCAAAACCCTGATGGCTGCCGCTTGGAGGCATGAACAGGCTTGATGACTTTGTTTGCTCTGTGTTAGTCCCAAAATTCTCCATAAAGTATGTACTGGGTGTATGTACTTTTTTAACAAAGACCTCTTCAGACTTAATGCCAGTGTCCTCTTGATTTGTCATTGTTGTGATTCCTTAGCTGCTGAAGCACAGGGTAAAAGGGGATACTTTTGCAACCATTCGTGCACTAAACTACCACTTTACAGCAAAATCAAATTATTGAGAGTTTCTGCATTTGACCCTCAATGGGTTTGAATCCAGAAATTAACAAGTTGGAGCACAAACATCTTTACGTTTGGATCTAACCGGGAGCAAGGGTGTTTATGAACAAAGGCTGACACATAATTCCACAAGCCGAGAGTCCTCTGGTTAACGTGAATGAGGGTCACCCCAAAGTGGGATGTCTGTGCTGATGTGGCAACTCTCTTGCAGCTGCTCTTTCTTACAGTTTTTCAACCTACAGTTCCCAGTTCATTAATGCTGAGGCATGGGTGATAAAAAAAGTCACAGAAAAGAAGCTGCCTTATCCTTTACATCAGCAAATGAAATAAGGAGGGAGAACTTTACCTGCAGGAGCTGAGCATGAAGGAATGAGCGTGGGTGGGCGGGGGAGGCCCCTGGGCCTTGGTCTGACTCCAGCTGCAAGGCTGCTGACTGGTTGTGAAATGTTTACTTGGAGATTAACCTCCTCAAGCCTCAATGACCTCATCTCGAAAATAGGGGAAAATAGGCATAAGGCTGACAAGGCTTCAGAATTGTTATGAAAACAAGAGCTAAATCAAGTGCCACGTCTAGCATGGAATTGCATTGGCACATCATAAACACTCGGGGTGATGGTAATTATTGCAAGAGCAATGTGGCTAAGTATCATGTTGACCATTAATTCCTACATCTTGTGTTGAGAAGGACCTACTCCCTTATTCCAGTCCACAGCCATCCTTAAGTAGGCATATGTTTCTAAGATTAAAATATAAAATAAAAACTTAGCAGATAATGTAAAGACTGAAGCCTAACTTATATGACAAATTGTAAAATGTATCTTGGCTACAGCTTAACCTGCTGATTGGAAATATGGAAATATTTTTGAACTTTAATAGCAAAAATGAAGGTTTTGACTACAATTTGTAATATATCAGTTGTTAATGATATAAAAATCAGTTATGAGGAAGCCAACATCAAGTGTTCATACGGAGAGTCAGCAAAGTGTCTGGGAGGATTGAGCCAATTGCCACCAGGTGTGTGACCGTCCCCATTCAGACCCTGGGGCAACCCCCACTGCACTAAGAATGCACTATCTCAACTCCCGTGCTGGTCTCCCAGCCTGACTTAGTAGGATGTTACTGCCTGGTTCCTTGAAAAACGTGAGCCTTTCCCTGCTTCAGGGTCTTTACACAGGGTGTGGAGGTGCCTTTCTGCACAACCTTTTCTTTCCCTCTTCCTTCCCTGAGCTTAAATTTGGCCTCATGGACCTGATCCACCAAAGTTTTCCACCCATTAGGTTTTCCACCCAGCTGGGAGTCCACTACTTTTAATTTTCTGCTTGCATGTGTATTGGCTTGGTTAATCACCCTCCTGGGAGGTAAGCTCCAAGCTACTGGTCTTTGGTATTCATTATTTAGCTCTAGCATTTAGAGAGTGTCTGGCACATAGTAGGCACTCAATAAATGACTGAATTAAAGAATGAAAAACTAAAATAGCTTAAAGAGAAATAAAAGCAGGTGAATGTCTATGTCTTGAGAGTTGACCAGATTGAATAGATATTCTTTCAGTTTCAGACTGTTCAATAATTGCTCATTGTCAAGCACTAAAAGAGTTAAGATCAACTTGACTTTTCACTTTTGTCGCTATTCTTATACATGCTAGCTTGACTAAAGGTCTTTTTGTTTGTTTTTCATGTACCAGGGAGTCAGGAGCCACCATGACGTATCGGATCATTTAAATATAAACTGTTCCGTTTGGTTTTCAAAGTTCTGATCATTTTGCCTTTATTCTATCTATCCAGCATTTTCTACCTATAAATCTCCACACACCTTCCTTTCTGGAGAGAGCAGGCTATGCTCCACGGAGCAATGAGAGCTCACAGCAGGTGACCTGACCAAGGTCCTGACTCAGCTTCCTACCCACTAGTCAGGACCTTGAGCACAAGTGAGGGGGGAGCACATCCCAGGCAAAGGGAATGAGTGGACCCAAGAACCGAAACCTGAGCCAGTATGGAGCGTTAGGATAAACACCTGTTGTCTGTGGTGCTGTCCGCCTGCGTGTCTCAAGGGCAAGGGGAGGTGATGTCTGGGGAGATAGCCAGGAAGCATCAAATCAAGACCCACCTTGGGAGACAGCCCTGGAGGGCTGGACCTCTCCTCCTCCCTTCCTCCCTTCCTTCCTTTCACCTCCCTCCTTCCTTCCTCCCTCCTTTCCTCCTCCCTTCTGTCTTTAGATTTTAGGCAAAGGCAATTTATCCAAGAGTTTTAAGCATGGAAATGATATAATCTGTCTTTTCATGAAAAAAAAGGACTGAACAAGAATCAGAATAAATCGGTTAAAGTTCTGGTCTGCCACTTCCCAGCTGCGTGACTCTGAGTAAGCTCAAGTTCCTCCTCAGCAGAGTAGGCCTTGCATCTCTGCCTGCTGAGACACTGGTTCTTGGGGTCAAGGGTGGTAACACACTGTTCTCCCATATTTAAAGAATAATAAAGCAAATAATGCTTATTATTTCTTTTGAATAATTTGTTAGCCTGAAACTTTAGAAAGGTCTAACTTTAAGCCAGTCAGAATCTGCTGTGTACCAACATAGAAGAACAAAATCAGCACACATATCCCTGATGTAGAATCAAAAATCCCCCCGTAGGTGGGAGCTTTCTTGAGGTTCCTAGAGAAGCAGGAGCCAATCCCAGGTATACCTGTGCAGTCCCAGGATGGGAACCTGGCAAAGGTATGGGGAGAGGAGGGGCCCGTTTGACCCTGCCATTGGCAGTTGTATGTGACTTGCAAATTCTGGTTACTTGTCTGAGTACTATGCAGTGACTATGGGAAGACCTACTTCAGTTAAACATTGTTCCAAAGTCCTAGCATTTGTTATATTTTACTTTATTAATAAAACATAGTTTTTAACAAGTATCCATTTGGTCCTTTAGCCAAATTTGGACAGTGGTTTCTGTGTTCATATATCTCTGAACATTCATTATAGGACATGTATTAAATATTGCAGTAATTAGTTTAGTGTCTAGAATGCAGAAGTAGGGTTTTGAAGTTTAACATTCCAAATGGATAATAAAATTTTTATAGCAATGTTGAAAATACATTTCTTATTTTTTTCAAAGCTATGAGATTACCTAACTCTATTTTAATTTAATTATTCAAGAAACTCCTGAAACATGAATTTATTGCCTTCTCAAGATAGGCAATGCTATTATGACAAGTTATCTGATCCGTGACATCAAAAATTCTGCATGCGTGTGTTTGAAAATAACAAATTATGAAGTTGACTTTTACCAATTAATATTTTCCTTTTTATTTAACAGTGTTGTGGCAAAATTTGGTGAATACTACACAGGCCACAAATTTTATCAAAGATTATAAATGTATTCTAAATATAATTGATGTTTAATTTGATGAGTTTTAATATTTTCTTCTAATGTTTTACTCTATGTATTCAGTACATTTTATCAGAAAAGAATAATCTTTTCTAAAATTTATTTTAGGTTTTGAAACTAACATGAACCTAACTAGCCGGGATGATCCTAGTACATTAGAAATTGCTTCGGAGACTCAAGATAGAAATGCAAATAACCATGGAATTCAATTATCTAATTCACTATCTAATGCTATAACTGCTGAAAATGGAAATTCTGTCTCAAATGGTAAGCGCTTTTTAAACTCAGAAGTAAATGGATAAAAGTTTTAAGCTGCATCAATTTTCTGGGAAGAATGGATTTAAATTATAAAAATGAAGTAGGCATTAAAAACTGGAAAATAGAATATAAACTGTGAAGCTTCACTATAGGTATTATTGTCAGCATATTATTGCTTACATTAAAGAATTAGAATTGCATTCACTATTTGTTGACTTTTCAGAAATTTTTTGGAGTATTGGTTTATAAGAATCAGTATAAAATGAGTCTTATACTAAGCGAAGGAGGAGATGGATTCTCTACCAATATTATTAATTTAAAAAAAGCATTTGTAACTAATAAATGTGAAAGAAAATAATATTGAAAGAAAGGTAAATGCCAAACTGACTTTAAGTATTTTAAGTGCATCATGAATGTATCGTTTAGACGTTGGCTTGGCTGCATGTATCCCAAGGTATGTGATAGCGGCTTAAACAAATATTTTCTCTCACACATAAAAGAAAACAAGGGCTTCTGGTAGTGGTTGATGGGAAAATTCAGACCAATCTTTTCCTGAGAACATGTCCAGCTCTGCTGGACAAAACATACTTTTTGTTTGTTTGTTTAGTCTGATTGAAGGTACTAGAGAACTATCAAGATGGTGAGTTACCGGGAAGCAACTGAAGACACGGGGGTGGGATGCGGTACGAGCCCATGCAAGGAAGCCCGTATCCTAGGCCTTCCTCCTCGGGCACTGGGGGCTGTGCTGCTGACTGCCTCCTAGAATTATAGGGACAGAGAATGAACCTAGGGCCTGCCAAGGCCTTGGAGTGGGACCCTGAAGTGCCTGTCCCTTGAGTCAGAGTGAACCAGAACCTGGAACCACAGCCCAGCTGTGAGTTATCTCAACCCCAGAGTTCGATTGAGGAGTTCCAGAAGCAACAGGGCCCATAGGTGCCTGGGAGAAACACATGTAAATCTACCTCGAAGGACAATAATAGCATCCTGGGCTTCAAAATATTCTTATAAACTGCTTTTCAAATACAATGTCCAACACACAATAAAAATAGCCAGGCATATGAGCACACAAAATAAGATGAAAAATTACAAGCAGAAATAGCAGTCAATTGCAATAGATTGACAGGGGTTCAAAAGATTGGAGTTCAAAGACATATACCTTAAAATAAATATGTTTACTCTGCCCAAAAAAGATAAAAGAATGAGAATTTCGGCAGAAATGGGAAACCATAAAAAAATTCATCAAATGGAAATTCCAAAATTAGAAAATACAGCAATAAAATGAAATACAACTGAGGATGAAGTTAAATTTAATTAAACACAGTTGATTAAAACAAAACAAAAATAAACAAAAAACAACTGGGAAAGTGGAAGATAAGTCAGAAAATTTCCAGAATGAAAAAGCAAAAGAAAAGAATAGAAATTCCAGAAAATGGTTTAGAGACATACAGGATGCAGTGAGAAGGATAATTGGAATCTTAGAGGAAAAAGACAGTACAGAAAAAAGATTTGGTGAGAAATGTTAGAGAATTTTCTAACACTGATGGAAGAGGGTCAAGAAAGAGATAGAAGTTGGCAGTTTCTTGTAAAGTTACAATATACTTTCCGTGTAATCCACCAATCCTCCTTCTTCCTCTCCACCCAAGACGAATGAAAACATCTCCACACAAACACCTGTGTGCAAGTGCTTATGGTGACTTTATTCATAATCACATAAAACTGGAAATAAATCCAATGTCCTTCAAATAGTGACTGAATTTTATTAGTTATCCATTTCTGTGCAATAAATTACCCCCGAAACTTAGAGGTTCAATGCAATAAATGGTTGTTTCATAGTTCCTGTGCATCAGGAAGCTGTGTGGGCCTTAGCTGGGTGCCCCTGGTTTAAGGTCCCTCATGAGACAGAAATCCAACTGTCAGCCAAAGCCATAATCATCTTGAGGCTGGAGTCAGGGCTGATCCATTTTCAAGGTCACTCACATGGCTGTTGGCAGGCTGCAAACAATCCACATCCAAGTCCGCTCACATGGGCCTCTCCATAAGGCAGCCTCACAGCAGGACAGCTGGTCTCCCCCAGAGCCAGCAACCCAAGACAGCACCCAATAGAGCTGCAGTCTTCACATAATCTTGGGAGTGACACCCAGCACTCTGTGACAGTTGACTGAGTCACTAAATCCCACCATGCTCAGTGGGCTGGGATTCCATGAGGGCATGAGTGCAGGGAGGTGGGCTCGCCGGGGGCATCTCACAGGCTAGACTAGCACATGGACAAACCCTGTGATGAATAACAGTGATCGACTATTAAACACAGCAAAAGGGATGGCTCAGAGGCACTGAGCTGAGTGACAGGAGTCAGGATCAAAAGACTATGATTCTGCTTCTAGGACATTCTAGAAAAAGCAAAGCTATAGGAATGGAAAACACATGAGTGGTGGCCAAAGGAGGGAGGTGATGGCACCAGATGGACTGCAAAGGGACACATGGGAATACATGTGTCCTTGCAGATGCACAGATGTTGTGTCTAAAATGGTGACTTACTGTCTGTAAGTTACATCAGAATCAGTCCAACTTTTATAAAAATAAATAAATAAATAAAATGCAAAACCCAAAACCTTTGCAAAGCCTGAGTAAGATAAATGAAAAGAAAATTACTCCTAGGCACGTTGTAGCAAAATGCTTGTGAAATAAAGACCAAGCAAGAGTCTTAAAAGCGGCCAGAGGTAAAAAGACGAAATACCTTCAAAGGAGCAGCAGTTGAAGTCCAAAAACAATGAAATGACATGTTTAATACGCTCAAATAAAATAATTGCCAACCCAGAATTTTATAAATAACAAAAAATGCCTGTAAAAAGGAAGGGGAATTCAGGATATTTTTAGAAGAGAAAAATGGAAAAGATTAAACATTGACAGACTCAGAATGCTCAGAGGTGGAGGAAAGAAGAAAGAATAATTAAAAAGGTGAGTAAAGTCAGGAGGGATAAAATAACGTTTAATGTATACACTGATAAATCCACTTGCCGGTTATAATCTCAAAGGTCACCCCTGAAAGAATGTCAGTGGGGTGGCTGGTTTCCAAACTAATAAAGGGAGTAAAATAGAGTAATAAAAAGTCAATCAACCCAAAAGATGGAAAAAGGGGGTAAAATAGGAATATTTGAATGACAGGACAAATAGAAAGTTCTTAGATGGTAGATATAAAAGCACATATGAAAATAAACTTAATTTAATTACATTAAACTTTAAAAGACTCACTTAGTATACATCTACATTACAGATGATTGATTAATACAACATTTTAAAGACTAAGTTTTCTGAAAACATGTAAAACATGAAGATTCTGAAAGATTAAAGTGAAGGCATAGAAAAGGACAAAATACAATACGCAAGTAACCAAAAGCAGCAACAACAATGCTCATGTGCTTGGAAGTTGAGAATTACATCTCTAAATAATTGACAGATTCAAGACAAAATCCCAATATATATTAAAACACCAAACCTTTTAACTAATGAAAATGAAAATATGCCAGCAGAACTTGTGGAACATGGCTAATGTCTTAATAAGTGGAAATATATATCTTTAAACATTTGTACTGTAAGAGAAGAAAGACTGAAAATCGGTGTTAAAAATACCGAGAAGTCAGAAACAGCACAAAAACTAAACACCAAGAAAATAGAAGGAAAGATATAATAATGACAACAAGAATATAAGTTACTGAAATATAAACAGACAACAAAGCAAAAGTTGGGCCTTTGAAAAAAATTCTCTTCAAAAAAATTAATAAAATGGATAATTCTCTTGCAAGGGTGACAGAAATAAAGAAAGTGAGCACAAATAAGTTCTGGGGATGAAAAAGGGATATCACCACAAATCTTGCAGAAATTAAAAAATAATAAGAGAATATTATGAACAGTTTTATGCCAAAATAAATTTGTAAATTTAGATGAACAAACACGGTTCCCAAAAAACAAACAAATAAATAAATAAAACTAACAAAACTGGAGAAAAGAAACAGGAAAGTAAGTACTGTAAATATTAAATTAATTGACTTTGTAGCTGAATACCTTCCTACAAGGAAAACTTGAGACCCAAGTGGTTTCTCTAGTAAATTCTGTCAAATTCTAAGGATGAAATAATGCTATTGTTACACAGACACCTCCAGAGAATAGAAATAAAGAGGGAGAAAGAGAAAGAAAATAAAATCATTCCAACTTGCATAAATAGCTGCTTAATTTATGACAAAATGAGCATTGTAAGGAGCTGGGGAAAGAATAACCAGTTGCTCTCCATATGTGGGGGGTCCGGGGGGGGATGAAACTAGACCCTCCCTGATGCCATACAAGACAATTCCTGGGAGATCGTAAATCTGTACGTCAAATGTAAAATAATACAATTACAGAAGAAAATATAGGAGAATTTTTTATTTTTTATTTTTTATCAGGAAAGTAAAAGAAAAAAAGACTTCTTAAACAGAACACAAAAGAGTCTAACCACAAAAGAAAAAGAAAAAACATAAATTGGGAGAAAATATTTTCAACACATTTTACCAACAAAGGGTCCTATTCAGAGTTTACTTAAGTTAAAAACAAAAGACATCTGAATAGGAAATTGGACAGGAGACCTGAATAAGCACTTAAATAAATGTTTTCAGTGGAGTTCAACCTCAGTAGTCGTCAGAGAAATGTAACTTAAAACTCCTATGTTATACTACTCCTCACACTGTGGAATTCCAGAACTGACCGGCGGACGTGGGCGCCCAAGAAGGGGTCACCCCGAAGGGAGGACAGTGACTTAACCGGAGGAGAAAGAGCAATAACGATTTGGAGAGAGAGCAATGGGGGCCTCTTGAGAGCTGCCAGTGTTCTCTTTCTTGACTTGCATGTAGTTACAATCCCGTAATTGAAAAAAAGAAATTGACAGAGAAAGGGAGGGAGGGAGGGAACGTCCCTTCACCAACATATTTAACTTTTCTGTGTTTTGAGTCAAAAGGCAGAAGCTATGGCTTGGGAAATAATGCCAGAAAATAATACAAAATACTGTGTTACTCTAAATATTAAAACAAAACTAAAAACCAGTGGAACAAACAAAAACCTTCTAGACCAAAATGGAAATGTTTATGGAATATGCTGCATGAAATTAATAATATAAATTAAATCTTTAGGAATATCAGGCTTCTAAACTTCATGTTACAAATAGTGCATATGTCCAAACGCTGGAGCACAGATTTATATGTTCTCCCTTAAATGCTTACAGGGAACAGATTTTAAAATAAAGCTAGTTCTGTGTTGTCATTAATTAAAGACCACTTGAAAATTTCAAGAGTTATGTACACAAAAGTAAAATTATTTCAATTGGGAATTCAGTCTTTCAAAGCAACTTGACACATTTGCGCTGATCTACTTTTGTGAACACCATGAATTTCTTACCCCACGATTATTAAAATATCCATCACAATGCCCTATATACTTAGGCCCTCGGTAAACATTTACTGATTGAAACAATGTTGCTTATTACATATGAACCAGTAAATCCTATGCAGAGGGCAGAGTCAGAAAAATTGTCCTAAGTCAGTATTATAAAAATTGAATGAACATCACATATGTGCAGCATGTGTTATATACATAACCATGATAACCCTTAAAGCGACTAATAGCATGGATTCATAATTTACAAAGTATGGTCAATGTGCTTTCTAAATAAAGGTGCAAGATAAAAATATAAATGTTTAAAATAGCTTAAAGTTCCTATTGAATCAGAAATAGTGTTATTTTCTAGGAAGTGATTTCTCTTTTGAAAGCCAGTATTTGCATGCTACCTCTGCTTCCCAGAAATAATTATCTGTTTGTTCATTTGTTGAAATATAGTTATGTGTGGGTAATTATAGCTATCACTTACTTTAATTGCTATCCTTTTACTGATGTGAACACAGACTTAGATCTTTTTTTGTACACTTAATTATTCCCTGGACATGTGGTTATTTATCATTAAATTAGAGAGCAGTTTTTAGTGTAAGAACATTTTAGCTATATCAAACAAAATATTGTGAATATAAAGTTGTTTATTTTGTGGTGAAATAGAGATAAAAAAATTCCATCTAGGTCATTTTATGTTCGGTATGATTTTCTTTCTTGCTGTTCAATGAATATACATATTATGCCTAGAAATCAGGAAAAGTGGCAATTAAAGAATACAGTCATTACATGTGAGATTACATTTATCATTCTGTGCAGATTGTCTCTTATTTACATTAAGTTTATCCTCAGCATACATTAAGAGTTATCTGTATTGATAAAAGACTTCCTAAGGGGAAGAGTCGGGTGAGATCATTTGCAGGACCAGGAACTCTGCATTCTTTGCCTTGACTCCAGAGCCGTGTTGGAGTTAGTATCATTAGGGCACCAAACCACACTGGTTCTGGGAACCTCTATGAATGGCTTCCATCAGCCACACCTCAAGATAGACCGGGACGGCTGGCCAAGGAGCCTCTGGTTGGAGCCCATAAAATATCTTTAACATACATTTTACAACATCACTTTGTTTATGGAAATTATACAGATTCTTTGGAACTGGTACTCTCGTATGACTCACAGCCTAACGGCCAGAGGAAATGAAGCCTTCACTTGAAAATCAGGGATACTTTGCAGTTATCTCTTTTGAGCACCAGAAGACACCTTTGCAAAGAAAGCAAACTCTTGGGGCATCTGCGAAGCCCTGCCCCATTCCTCCTTCCAGCTAAAAGCATTTTTAAGCCATATTAAATAATTTCTAATTTGGATATTACTTAATTAAATTTTCTCCACTGCAGTTAAGAAGTCAGGGATGAACATAGATGGATTGAAATGCTCAGGCTGCTGTTTGCTAGCACTGGAGCCTTGTTCCTGGTGCGTAAGGAGTGATTCCGCCAGGGCTCAAACCCCAGCTCTGATTCTTATTGACTATGAGCATGGGGGCAAGTGACTTAACCTCTCTGCTTCTCAGTTTTCTCATCTTAAAAATGGAGATAATCAGGGAAGCTGCCTTGTGGGTTGCTGTGAGTATTTAGAATGATAATGCTAGCACAAAGTTAGCACTCAGTAAATACTACCTGTAACAGTTATCATAAAATCTTACGTGGTTTAGAGCTAGAAGATCCATGAGGATCTATCCATTAAAAACAAAAATCATGGGTATGAGGTAGATGAGGTGCATGGCAGTGAATTCAGTTCTCTGAGACCATACAGTCTATAACACTAGAAATCAATGCCTATGACTTAGTTTCCCATGGACCCAAATGTGTAGAGCCACACATGCATATTATTTGGATGGCCCACACTGGTTTTTAGGACAGAGACAGACATTACAATATGGTCATAAATAGAAGTAAGAATCTGTGGGTGGAGTTCAAGGGAAGAGTCTGTTTTATACCCACGTTGGAGGATTCAAAATAATATGAAGGGCAGAATGGCAAAAGGAAAAGTAGTGAGGAGACAGGTGCACATCGGGTTAAAAAAGCCCTTGTTAAGTGTGCCAGTTGCATTTGGGCACCGTGCTATGCACAGGAAGCAAAACGATGTGTAAGCAGCACAGGATGTCCTCTCTGTGTGAGCAGTGAAAATACACAGAACATTGAAAATATACATCAAAAGAGATTATGAGATACAGCAGTCAGTGGTAAATGTCAGATGAGTCACATGCACGGTGATGACTCTGTTGCTTTCCACATGGAGACTCTGGTGGGCAGGGATTGTTAAGGACGCTTCCTACAGAAGGCTGGGGACGAGTGGGTTCAGAAAGAAGGGAGCGACTTTCTACGAATTTTCTGCTCATTGCATTTGTGGAGTGTGAATTGGCTGCTCTGAGAAAGTAGGTAAGTATATAGGATGGGAAAGAAATTGTTAAGTAGGCGTGTGCAGAGCTGTGAATGCCAATTTGAAGAGTCTCTCTGAAAGTGCTCTTCTTATTTTCAAGGGGGTGCTATCTGCTGTTTTGGAGAAATGCACCTGATCATACTATTCAGGGGGAATAGTAGAATAGGAAATTGAGTTGGGGAGGGGTCATATTTTGTATTCCTTCGCTTGAACCCTCACAGGTGTTGTATACCAAGCAAGACTATTAGGGATGGTATTGGTATAGAAGCCAAGACAAAGGAAGGTGTCAAGGACAACTCCAAGAATTAGAGACAAATGACGGGAGAACACTGCACTCTGTAGCACAGAACAGGAATTCTAAGGAAAAGGTAATTCTGCATGTGGATTTGGAGTCCAAGAGATAGGAAGGACTTCTGATTGTAGGGATCCTTCCATAAAAGATAATGAGAGTTTTGGAGTTTAGGTGAGAGTTCCAGGATGGATTGATAGAAAAGGCAGAATTTTCAAAGAAGCTGGAGACATGAGGATTATTTATAGCATCTGAAGAGAAATCATAAAGAATGAGGGAAAAAAATCTGACCATGAAACTATGTAGAATGCCAAACTTTGAGAAACATACATTGAGAAGGGCAGAAATGGAGCATAGAACAGGTGGTCAAGAGATAGAACACAGATGTCCGATTTCACAGAAACCAAGAGAGGAATGAACTTAAAGACCACGGCAAGCTGGGAGGATGTGAAGAGAGATCCGAACCCGACTGCCATTGACTAAACAACTTGGGGTCCCCACAGAATGGCAGGGATCGTGACTAGCAGGTTCTAACTGGTGAACCACATACAAGCCAGCGTCATACCAGCGCTTTACAGTCTGTCTCATTCTTCTCTTGTGAGACTTTAAATGAACCCACTGGGCCTCTACATAAACTTCGTGACCCCAGAGTCTCTCACTCCTTAAAATCACTTTAAAAATCGTACAGAACTCCAGGGAAGAGGTCCATACTGCGGCAGATGAGGAGAATGTCCCCAAAGCCATTCCTCTTTGTGTCCTGGGGCAAGATTTGATTTGCAAAGCCTGAGCAGCAGCCAGTACACACGGAATGGGCGAGCAGAGGCTTCTCCTTCCTCCTGCACCCCTGATTAGGGCTAAAGCCGAACACAAATGGGGGCAGCGGGTTCCATGGAGTGTCCGTATGCTGTCTATTAAGCCGTGTAGATCAGCTTTTGAGGAAGACAGACCTTACCCGAGCCTCTGTGTGCCTCCACTGAATACAAGAGCTGGGTATCCGGAGGGCAGGGCGGATGTAGCTTCAGAAGACCTTAGCCCTTGCTATAATTTGGGCAAGTATGGCCCAAATTTTAAAATAAAGATTTTTAGTATCAAATGGACATACTGGACTTTTTGAGGCACACTGTTGCTGATCTAGAAAGAATGTGTCGATGGAATATCAACTCCAAGTCTGGTCTTGGAGAAGACTGTGGCAGTGAGAACACCAGGGCGAGCTCTCATCTCTGATGGAATTTTACCTTTCAGAGAAAGGGAGCAGATAAAGGGCCCCAGCTTAACTTGAAATGTGCCCTCAACACTGACTGGGAGTCCTTAACCTTAGTTAGAGTAGACTATGGGATTCTCTACCCTCAGGACTTTGGAACTTTTCTGGGGGCCTCAGCTTAGCAATGTTCCCATTAGCTGCATAAGGAAATCCTTGCTATGTTTTCTTTAAAAAAAAAATGTTCTTGAAAGTTAGAGACACCTGCTAAAGTATTTACAGGTGGAATGACATAACTCCTTAGTTTTTTTCAAAAAAGATAGTGAGAAATAGATGAAACAAGGTTTGTTTATTGATAATCCCAAGGCTTGGAATGTTACATGGGGTTTTACTACACATTCTTGTTACTTTTATGTATATTTGAAATTTTTGTAAAAACTTTTAAAATTTTTTGTTATTTTGGTAGGTAAAATGAGTGTTATTGTAGTCTTATATGTATGTACTTCTTTGAATTCTTAGTGAAAATTAGCATGTTTATTTACGTATTGACCATTCATATTGTTTCTCCTTAATTTCCTAAACATATTCTTTGTTCATTTTTGAAAATGTGAGAGTAGGTCATTTATTTTGATTTGTAGGGTGTTTTAAGAATAATAAAGCCTTTTAGTTAATATATTTAAATATTCTATATTGTTTTAAAATATGCATTTTATTTTTATGGTATTTTAACATATGTTTAGTTTTTAATGTTCCTATTAGAGGCATTAATCCATTTTTTTCATTCCTGATTTGTGCCTTCGGTGTCTCATTTAGATTGTCTAAAAAAGGTACTGCCTCTAATATGACAGCAAAATAAAATATTTTGTTGGTTAAAAAGAAAATCCTGCCATCTAACCTCCTTTGCACCTTTGGGGCTTCCTTAGTCCACACTGCCTTGGCACAAGGCGGAGATGGGGGCCTTTCAACTGTTTGCTGCAACCTTCGAGGATTTCCTCCCCCCAGACTTCTCTTCTCACACCCCGTGCTCTGCTCACCCCTCCATCAGCTGCCTCAGTCTGGCTCTGTCCTCACCTGGCTCCCCATCCACACACACACCTACCCAAACTGTGCCATCTGCCCCGTCTGTGCAGCCCTGCCACAGGTTCTGCAACCAATTATTTCTTCAGTCAACAGGTGTGAAATGCCTTTTAGCTCACTAAGATAAAATGGTGTCACGTCTCTTCTCGGAAATCCACAGTGCTACCTACTGTCTACAGAATATTGTCACACACATTTCTGTGAAACATTATGGAAAGCCCTTTAACATATGGCCTACTTTACCTTCCAGTACATTCTGCAGGTTCCCTGTTGGGCCACAGCATCCCACAGCCTTTCTTCTGGACATGGAGCACTCTCGTATGTCACTGCACTGTCCCCTTTGCTCCCTCACTGCCAGTGTCCTTTTCAACTTTCTTCACTTTTCAAAATTTTTCTCAACCTAGAAGGCCCAGGTCCTTTGGAAACACCACCACGAGTTTTCTCTAATCCCTTCAGCGCAATTTATCCCTGCTTTCTCCAAGATCCTGCTCAATGTTACCTGTGCTCCTATTTAATCCTTACATGGTTGTGTGTGTGTTCAGGTTAAATGCCATTCCCACTAAATTATGACTCTCTCGAGGGTGGGGACTTTTCTTCCTTTTTTGTTGCATTTCCCAGTGCCTTATTCAGAGGATGCTTGCAAATACTTTCAAATTTTATTTAATTGGCCCTATGAAATGCACCTTATGCTCCTGATTGGGCTCTAAGTTTGTAGCTTTATCATCTAAACCAAGTTTCTGTTCTGATTCTGAGAGCAAATTTCTAGCTTATAATTTAGTTTTGAAAAACAGATTACATTTTTCTTCTCCTGCCTCTGATCTCTGGTCTCAGTGAGACATCTGGTGAAGGGGTGTCTCTGGAAGTGGACTTTCGTCTTGCTGGTCAGTCAGCCCTTCTCCCCTTCCCCTCCTTCATACCCTTCAAGAGGGAGTCCTCTTAAAATCCCAAGCCCTTTGCTATGTTGTGCTGTCTGGAAACAGTTTTTTTCCCCCAACTATCTGCTTATCTAGTTGCCTGAAATTCCCATTTGTGTCTGATCTTAGATTTCCACTCTCCCTTCCACCTGTTTGAATTCCAGATTGCTCTAACCCTAACTGCTTGGTTGGAAACTTTCCTATGCCCTGTGACCACAGCATCTAAATACAATATCACCACCCAGCACCTGAGGACACTGCACTTATGACTGAGACCCGTCCTCCAGCACAGACTCCCACCTGCAGGAGTGCCCGTGTCCAGGAGCTGGCTGCGATCTGCGCAGTCTTCACGAAGTTCATCTTTCCACACTCAGGCATTTGCACATATAACAAGAATCAGCTGACAGGCCTTGTTATGTGTTGATGGGATTGTGTGGACTTCCCTGAGAAACTAACGCTCTCCTATAATTGGAAAAATGTGCAGTGATTTTCTAATGATTTTTAATTTAGAAATCATGTATACGTTTAATCAATTACACCATGCTACTTAATTATGCTTTCAGATGAGAGTAGTAATCACGTCAGTAGTTAAAGTCCTCTGAGTTGAATTCATTCCATTGGGTGGTTATTTCTCTTTTAATCTATTCATGTTTATTAATCTAGTCACCTGTGGTGATATGTGATACCTCTATCACAATGGTTCTCAATCATTGTATGGGGTACAAATTCATCCCCCAGCTGAAATTTAGCAATGTCTGGGAACATTTTTGGTTGTCATGAATGGGGGTGCCTCTGGCATCTAGTGGGTCGAGGCCAGAGATGCTGCTAAACATCCTACACGACAGTCCCCACAACAAAAATTAGACAGCGCCACATGCTAGTAGTGCCGAGGTTGAGAATCACTGCTTCTATCATGAAGGATAATTAATAAAATCCTTTGGTACCTCATAGGTACTTCTATATTATTGTAGGGCATGTAAATTTCTTTGAACCCAAAATTTACTCTATATATTATAGTTGCTTATGCATTGGTGTGCTGTGAATCAGCAGCTCTCCCAACCTTTTCCTTATGGAATCTCAGCCAATCTTTTTTCTTCCTTGTACATAAGCTGAGCTATTGCCAATGGAATTCATCTGACACATAGACCTGGTTTTATTCTATCCATCTTTCAACCCATTCTGTGCCTCTCTGCTATCCCATAAATGACATACGAACTCTGCCATCTGCAGTAGCGCAGGTGCGTCGGTCTCCCCTGCACTGGCCACGTGCCTCTCTCCCTACAGACGCTTCATCAAACCATTCTCAGTCTCCAGTTTCCCTTCTCCCTTCCCATACTTTTTGCTCGTTTTTATGCTATTATGACATATTTCTTTACTATGACTTTCTCTCTTTTGTCACCGTATGTCATCTCTTACTAAATGAAACTGCCACAATACTTTGTATTCCCATGCTTCATTGCAAAGCTTAGTATCCAATTAGTGTTTAAAGATCGTCATTTCATTTTGTGAAATATAGCAATTGTAGTTTATTACAATAAGTACACAACTTACTTTATTTGGGGAAAGGAGACACCACGTAACTACTGATTTGTGTTGACCTCAATAGGTTTACCTGAAGAAGATGGATACTCAAGGTTGTCTGTGGGTGGCACCATGACGTCATCATTTCAGAGACACAAGGAGAGTCACACCACTCAGGTAATGACATCTGTGCATCCACAGGCACAGTAACAACTGAAATTACATTGTGACAAGACATGCATTAAGTTATGACCAATATATTTTATTTCTGGACTGGAGAACTCAGTTGCTCCCACCTCTGCCCTGTGCTTGTTCAACTTGACATTCTTCTCTCTCCTCTGTCTCAGCTGACTACAGTTTTCTGCTTGTTTCCAAAAAAAGAATAAAGTCCAAAAGAACTAAAAATTAATAAATGGTTTTAAATGGCATATTGTAGACATAATTTATGTTGTGGTAAAGTTACCATCAGGTGCAGATGATAGTAAACCTCCTGAATGATGTCGAAATGTATTCCACATTTGACCTGGGCTAAAATAGGAAGGCTACAAGTGACCACACATGAAAATAAAATGCTTGAAGTACCTGTGGTTTTATGGCATGCCATTTTATCACAGTTACAACCTCCAGACTCCATGTAATCTAAAATCACTTAAAAAATAACATATGAGAACACTGTAAAATCAAAGTGAGATTACAGTTCACAAAACTGTTTGATGTATGTCACTGATTTCATGTAAATGTTTAATGTGTATGGCCCTAAATAAAGACTATCACATCAAGAGAAAAAAAAATACACTAGTGTTTTAAGTAAGTAAAAGGATTTATAGGATAGAATTTAGTGTTTTTTCTTTTTATGTTGAATTTCAAAATACCACTTTTAATAATCATCTTCAAAATATATGATGTTGCCTTCAAGGTGATGCACAAACCAACAATCATAAAGACATTGTTATCAATATATTAAAATATTATTGCTTTAGCAACAGGATTCTTATTTTATATGAATTTACAGCACAGTTTTTATTACGTCATACGTCTACACAAAAATCTAAAAAAACCTCAGCCAAGTATCCAGATGCTTCCATGAAATGAGCTATCCAGCTAGTGATCCACACTCATCAGAACATTTAGCATTATGTAGGCAGGGCCATGTTGTAACCTGAGATTTTTCCAAATAACACTGATGAGGTAGTGAGAAAAATCAATAAGTTTAATCTTAAGAATAAATCTTACAGTAGGAATCTGCTGAAATCACTTGCACTGATATATAGGCACTGGAATGAAAGCAAATGCTGATTGGTTGTAATAATAGATTGTCCTAATCTCCCCTCTGTTCCTTAGAGATGCATGTCCTTTACCTTGTAAGCATTACGGGCGTTTTATCTAAGATACTCACACGGGGACCTACTTGTAGTGAACACTGTTTTGATTTTTATCATAGGGTTGACTCCTGCACGTTAGGAACAGTGATAGGCCAGCTGACCTCCTTTCTAGAACTTCCACACAATGTGGTTCATAGACAAAAGAAGTAATTTTGAAAGAATGTGCATATGATAGGCCTCTATGTAACTTCTCCTCTGATCTTTCGTGAATTTGGCTAAGAAGCTAAGAGAGAGGGGACGATCGTCAGGAATCATTTTCCGTTCCCAGTTTTCAAAGGGGCCTTATTTTCAAATACAGACATCTCTGATGGAGCAGTAACTCCCAGTTGTCTCATGGCACATTTATATTTCAAGGAAATGGAAAACCATGCTCATTTTCCTCCATGCAAATTGTGGGCGCTCACATGATGGGAGAGATTCCCTACTGTTGAGAGGTTGTAAGAGTTATATGAAACTATGTGTTTAACAGCCACACGTCTTTCAGAAATTATCCCTTGTGTGACATTTATAGAGGGAGTGTAGATACATACAGGCTTGCTGCATTTCAGATTTTCTACTAATGCAATTAAATAGAAATGTTATAAAATCAGTCCTGGACGGATTGGACATGTAGCAATAGAAGTAAATGGTGACCACAACTTAAATTCCCCTTTGAGGATGTCTATATTTTAATTAGCATAATCAATTATCTTAATGAAATTCCTTTAAAGAAGATAAAATGTATGGGCATTGTTGTAGACAAAGAAAAGAGAAAATAGATGCACTAATTTGTCAAAGATCATATGGAAAATGTGCTGAGACCACAGTTTGAATGGATGTCAAATTCATATGTCCTGTTTCTGAGAATGAACTTATCATAACTCATTAAAAGAAATGGAAGAGTCATCCAACTTTTTCAAAAATTTGAAGAATTTTTGGTTCAAGATAAAAGTCTTAAGTAGCCATAGTGGGCATTTGTGATTTTGCTTTTTGCCTGCCAGTCACACGTTTAAGTTTTTCACCTGCCACAGAGAAAATGCAAGGGGAGAGATCCCCTCTTCCTTCCCTCCTCAGACAGCTACACAAGTGGGCGTGAGTTAGGCTCAGTGAATCTCTCTGCCTGGGGTGCAGAGTGGGAGACATATAGTGGAAGGGGTGAGAGAACAGGCCTGGCTGCGCAGGGAGGCATCTGGCTGGGTATCTCCATCCAGCGGTGGCACAAGAATGTTAGAGCATGGCAGCTGCCCAGACACTGCATCCAGCTTGCCCATTTGCCAGACCTTTTCTTCTAATGCCATATCCTTCTTTTGCCTTCCAATAAAGTCTCTACCTGCTTAGGTTGTTCAGAGTTACTTTCTGTTGCTTGGGAATCAGAATTTTGACTGACACACTAATCTAATTTTATTGTTTTTATCCATAAAATCTATTTTACATCAAAACAAGTATTTTTTATAACTTTTTATTTGTTCTTCATGTAGATGTAGGACTTATTTCTAAGAGGGTAGAGCCTCGGTAAATACTGGTATTTCTTTTTTCAAGGTACAGAATATGTAAAATATAGTTCATGTTGTATTCCATCATCATTTCTTATTAACTTGCAAAATATAATGGCTTTACATAAAAGTAGTAAAAATCAATTTCGCTTAAAATATCTGAAAATAGCAAAAGCTGTGACATTAGCTGTTTCATGAATGTGGCTGTATTCATTACTCTTCTTGTCTACAAGGCTCAGAAGGCTCCGTGGGTCGATGCTGTGACCCTCTGTAGCACTGGCATGAATAAAACCATCTGGGAACGTATGACATTATGGAATTCCACATACTGGCCCTTGAGGGTGCTCTGTGGAACTTCCCAGGACTCAAAGCTGGAATTTCATAGGTTACAGAAGCATTTCAAATTGGTTTTGGAATGATATAGAACTTACAAAAGTAGTATGACATTTATCTACTTACCATTTTATGAGACTTAATTCTTTTGTGAAGTTTGTGCTATGTGGCATGATTCAATCCTCAGTGGGGAAAGCCTCATCAGTGAGGGAATACTGAGCACATCCTCCTGCCCAGAATGACCTCTTAGCATTTTTTCCTGTGATGGCAACACTCTGGTGACTCAGAGGGCCAGGTAACCTGACACAGGAAGCCCATGGATTATAAATAGAGCAAAAGCCCAAAAGTCACAGGGGGCTGAGGATGGGGGTACATTCTAAAGGCAAGGTGGCAGCAGAAGGGGATGGATAAAATAAAATGCTTGGTGCTTGCACTTGACGTAAAAATTACTATTTATGCATCTGTTTAGGGGTACACACTTGACATTGAGAAATGAGACTTTTTTTTATTTGAGCATAGCTTGTTCGTATTTACATTACCATTTACCTTCACAACTTTTCCTTTGTGCCTATTTTATGCCTCTCGCCTGTCTATTCACTGCAGTAATATTGTATGTTTTATGATCTTTTCTTTTCCTTATGGGCATTTATCATATTCCATATAATATATTTTTAAAAAATATTCTTTGGGTTTTCTAAAAAACATAAAAAGTTATTATGAGTATTGATCATATTCAGATATTCATTGTAAGAAATCTTCGATAGTCTTTGAGAAAATAGTGGCAATCTGACACCCAAGACTTTAATAAATATCTAGCCCACTCCTGACGTAGCTGCTGATGAAAGCCATAATATAATCAATATACAATTGATCCACATCAAGAAACAAATTGTTACGTGGTTTATTTTACTGAACCATCAAAGAAACCTTTTTGTAATGTCACATATCAACAAAATTAAGAGCAGCAGGGCACTAAATAAATCCAATTCCTTCTTTCTTTATTCATTTTTTATCTGTCTTATGCACTGTTTGAAATATAACATGGAATGGAAACAAAGTGTGTCTTAGATAAAATAATGGCATGTAGACACATTTAGTTTAATCATTAAGAGATAATTCTAACGTGCATACCAGAGAACAGAAATTAGATAACTTTCATAAGGATACCTACGTAAATATATATTTTATACAATCATATATAAGCTAAAAAGAGAAAACAACTTAGCCTAGAAAGCTCTTTCACACAGCTGAGGTTTAAGAGAATCAGTATTCACTTCTCGTGACTTACATATTACGTGCAAGAAATGAATGCAGTAAATTAATTTGATGGTATGAGTGAAATAGCAGCATTTTCAACAGGCAAAGGTCATGTCTACTATATAGATAAATAGAAATTTAGAAAATAAAACATAAAAACCTATCTTATATTTTGTATTTTTCCATCATAAAAACTATATCATATGTATATCCTAAATGTATTTAAATGCATAGTGTTTTTCTAGTTAAGACATTGACTATTCATTATCAATGAGGAAAATTTAATTGTCGGAAATGTTAAAAGAATAAGAAATCAGAATAGTGACTATGTTTGTAAAGAGGAAAAAGGTCTTGTGACATTTCTGCAAGCTTACCTTCCAGATAGGAAATCTGCCGTTAGCAACACTGTTGTTTAGGGGAGATAGTAACAATGTAATCCACAAAATGTGTCTAAGTATACATTCTGGGTAACTTAACAATTTCAACATTAATTTAAATAATTTAATTAAATGTTTTAAAGAAAGGAAGAAAAAAAGAAAAGAACTAGATAAGAATCTCAGATCTGTTATTTAACATGTAGGTGCAGAAAATGGTTATTATTTTTCAGGTTGATTATAAAAGATACATGTAACATGCCCAGCATGCAGCCTGGAATATTATAGGTGCTCAAAAAAAAAAAAAAAAAGCTTGCTATTGTTATGATATTCGTCTGTTTTCCAGGTCAATATTCTGAACAACATTTCTGACTTTAGCATAGGAGATGCTATCTAAAATACATAGAAGATTAGATTGAATCAACAGAGCCCAACACTTATCTGGGATTTTGATAAAATCTGTCATGTGTGATTTTTTAAAATGCATTTTATTATGGAATATTATAAATTTAGGGAAAAAAGCACAATGATTAGTAAGATGCCCAACTTTAATAAATCTTAACATTTTGCTCTATTTGCTTTAGAGCTAAATTTTTAGAAAAACATATCTCTTAGTTCTTGATCCCATCTCTGCCCACTACACTAGAAATGAATAATTATCCTGGAATGAGCACATAGACCACCATCCACATCTGCATTTTTACTAAGTGTGTATGTATCCTTAAATCACCTTAAATCGTATAATATCCACAAATAATAATCAATGCTGTGCATGCTTTTAAAATGTTTTTATACAGATTATTCTGCAAATGGATTTTTGTTGTTATTGAGGTGGAATATTTTTTTCATTTTGATACATCTTGCTCTTATTTGTTGTTTTATTCTGAGTATCAGCTCAGAGGTTGAGGTATCAATACCAAGAGAAGCCACTGAGAACTCATGCACACTCACTGAGTGCAGAATTGCCATGGTGTTCCTTCAACAAGCTCAGCAGGGAGCAAGTATGGGGAGAGGAGGGCCCTTCGGGACACACAACCCTGTTCTGAAGGACAGGAGTCACATTGCCTGGCCACTCCTTGCCCTCAGGTGCAGCAGTGCCTTGGGTAGTCAGGTTGGCTTCCTCTAGACCAGCACAAGGCAGTTGGTGTTGCCTTGTGGTCTGTTGTGTCGTGGTCCACAGCAGCCTAATTTGGCTATCTCCATGACAGGTGCAGGGAGATGGATGATGCTCGGTGTTCAGTGGGAAGATGGCAGGTCAGATATTTATGCTAAAACTTTTACTAGAGGGCTAGAGGTTACAACAGCCAAGGGTATGAGCATACATTTTTACTGGCACCTCTGTAAGCTCTCTTTCAACACCGAAAAATAAAAAAAAAGAAGAATTACATTACTCAGTTTTTAGTTGTAAATATGCCTCCTCCATTTGAAACATTTCTCAAAAACAAATTTTCAGTAAATAGAATCATAGCATTTTTTAAGAACAACATGTTTACAATTTGACAAAGTGGGGTGGAAAACATATCAAAATCGTTTCCAAGTTATCAGTGTTACAAACAATGCTAAAACAAACATCACTGAAAATGCTCCTAACTCATAATTGAAAGAAAAAAAAATTTCCAGAAGTTCTCCTAGAAATGGAGGTGCTAAATTTCTGGGTGTAGACATTTTCAAACGTAGTGGTTAATGCCAAATTACTCCCCTAAATGGTCACATCAATTTATACACTTCTAAAAGGGAATGAGATTTTTCATTTCTCCTGATCAACATGGTTTTAATGAGTTTTTTTTTTTTTTGGCTAATGTGATAAGTATAAAATGGATCTTTCACTTTGTATTTCCCTGGTTGCTATGGAGTGTTTTCATGTATTCTCCAACCTGTTAGTCCAAATGCATCTTGTTTCTATTTCCTAACTGGTTTACATGACTTTCTTCATGATTGTGGGAATTTTTCACATATTCTGCATAATATTCCTTGTCAGTTTTATTCACGGCAAATACTTTGCTTATTGTGTTTTCTTGGTCAGTTTAGCTAGAAGTTTATCAATTTTATTGATCTTTTAAAAAACTAGCTTTTGATTGTGTTGACTTTCTCTATTGTTTTTCTGTTTCATTGGTTTCTATTCTCTTTATTTTCTTTCCTTTTGCTTTCTTTGGGTTTAATTTTCTCTTTTACTGGTTTCTTAAATGGTAGAGTAGATCATTGATCTGAGGTATTCCTTTTCTTTTAATAAAAATATTTAATGTTGTAAATTTTCATCTAAACACTGTATTAGCTACATCCTACAAATCTTGATATGTTTCGTTTACATTTTCATTCAGTTCAAAATATTTTCTAATTTCGCATGGTATTTCTTCTCAGACTAATGCTACTACTTTCCAAATATTTGGGGGTTTTCCAGATATCTTTCTGTTACTGATTTTTAGTTTAATTCCATTATGATCTGAGAATATTCTTTGCATGATTCAATTCTTTTAAATGTATTAGGATTTGTCTTGTGGCCCAGGATATGATCTATCTTGGTGAAATTTCCATGTGCACTTGAGAAATGTCTGCATTCTGCTTTTGGTAGATGGAGTCTTCTGGAAATGTCAATTAGGTCAAGTTGGTTGATAGTGTTCAGTTCTATTAATATATCCTTGCTTGTTTTCTGTCTATTTTTTCTGTCATCTACTGAGAGAAGAGCACCGATGGCTTCAACTCTAACTATGGCTTTGTCTACTTCTTTCAGTTTTATCAGTTTTTGCCTCATGTATTTGGAAGCTCTATTTTAAATGCATAAACCTTTAAGATTATTGTATCTTCCTGGTGAACAAATCTACTTGTCACTATGCACTTTTCATTTTTATTCATGATATTTCTTTTTATGAAGCGTACCTTGTATGAAATTAATATAGCCACTCCATCCTTTTGATCATTGCCTGCAAAGTATATTTTTTCATTCTTTTACCTTTTTAAAAATGTATTTTTTGAGATATAATTCACATACCAAACAAGCCACACCTTAAAGTGTATAATTCTGTGTTTTTTCATAAATTCTTAGGGTTGTACAATTGTTACTGCAATCTAGTTTTAGAACTTTTTACCTTCTCCTCTCAAAAAAATCCATCCCTTCACTTTAATATATTTATATCTGTATATTTGACATAAGATTTTTGTGGGCAGCATACAGATTGGTCTTCTTTATTTGTATCCAACCCGGAAACCTTTTGTCAGACCATTTCTATTTAATGTTCTTATTGATATGGTTGGATTTATGGTTGTATATAGTTTTGTTATGTGTTTTTTGTTTGTCCCACTGTTTTTATTCTTATGTTTCCTTTTGATGGCTTCTTTGGGATTATTCTAATATTTTTTAACATTCCATTTTAATTTCCCTATTGGTATCTTAGCTATAAGTCTTTGTATGTATGTTTTTTGTGGCTTTAGTGATTGTAACGTATGCATACCCAATTTCACTCTATTTCTGGTCAACCATGTTGGCCCCTTGACCCTCCTGTACTGGCCTATACTTTATGGTTGTCCCATGTGCTGCATCTATATTCATGGCAACCTCCCAGGCAACAGCATAACTTTTGCTTTCAACAGTCATACAGGGAGAAAAAGAGTTAGGAAAACACCAATATTTACCATTTCTCTTGCTCTCCTCCATTCCTGAAGTTCTCAGTTTCTGTCTGGTATCATTTCACATCAGCTTAAAGATCTTCCTTTAGCATTCCACTGGAGCAGACCTGAGTTCTTAGTTTTCTTTAATTTGAATGTGGCATTATTCTGCCTTCATTCTCCGGGTTTGGGTACCCCTCCATAATTTCCCTTTTTTTCTTTTACTTTTCTGATTCCTCAGATAGATGGTTTGTATTTTATCCAAAGTTTTAGTTGTAATAAGTGAATTAGGCTCCAGTAAGCGTAGTCCAATTTGGCCAAGTTTATGTATTTATCCCACAAAAATTTATCATGTTAAGGTAGTCAAATTGATTAATTCTTACCTTCAGAGTTTGTATTCTTGTTCTATTCAAGAAAATCTTTCTTACAAAATTTTAAAAAGGAAAAAAAGTCTTTCTTATACTGCCCACTGACATAAAGACATCTTCTTATATGTGTTTGTATACAGTTTAGGTTTGTATTTTTGAATTTAGAAATTTAAGCTATCTGGACTTTATTGTTGAGAATGGTGTAAGTTAGTAATGTAATTTTACTTATGTTTTGTACACATAACAATTGTTACACACTTTTTAAAACATAAGCTCATGGCACTGACTTCTCCTAATGCATTCACTGAATGCATCACCAGAAATGAACTATTCTCCTCACTTATCTATGAGTTTCCAGATTCTTCTGTAATATTACTTTCCTCTTCATGGCCTTTCTTGAGTACCCTGCCCAAAAAAATTAGTTGTCTCGATAACATTGTTCCCATAACTCCATAATATGTATCTTTTATACAAATTTGTTGTTGTATTATAATCATGTGTGTGTATCCTAATAGATTTTTGAGCTTATAGAAAATGCATTGAATGCATCTTAATCACTTTGGTATTCCAAACACAAAGCACTCAATAAATTGCTAGCTCAATGTGTCAACAAGTAGCAGCTCCAGAAGAATTAAGAGAAGCAGACTGATATATTTTTCCCTAACTTTAAAAATATTTTAAATTCAGTCCCATGTTAAAAATGTATCAATAAACTTGGTAAATAGGATCACAGGCAGTTGCTTCACTGGTTGAAGGATATTAAAGTGAAGTCACATTTTATATGATGATTGGCTTCTAAAGTTATATAATTTGAAAGTCACATACAGTGAAAATGATTCTGTAAGATTCCTTATATTACCCATAAAGAATAATATGCTAGGTTTTAATGCATGTAACTGTGTTCAATTATATGCATGCATGTATAAGTAACATATAAAACAGCTTAAAGTATATAATAATGTACATCTAGTATTATGAACTTTAAGAGAGTGAATTGCATAAAATTGAATTTTCAGAGGTTCATTCATTCATCAATAAATATTTGTTGAGGTCCTGCTGTGTCAGGCATTTGGGATACCTTAGTCTACAAAGCAAACATCCTTGGCCTCATGGAAGTTAAATTCTAGCTTGGGAAAGCAAACAATGAGCAATATTTAAGTAAAATGTATAATACACTAAAAGGCAATAAAACATATGGAAAGAAGAAAGGATATCCCAGGGTAAGCAGAGTGCTTGGATTGAGGAAGGTTGGATTGAGTTGCAACTGTGAATCAGCGATCAAGGGAAAGTCTCATTGAGCAAAGATAAAGTAAGGAAGTCTGGAGTCACCTGTGCTGAAATCAGGGGAGAGCATTCCAGATGATTTTGAAGAAAGTCATAATACAATACAGTCATAATTGGTATTTTATATTTAGCCTTTTGCTGCAGTTTACAACTGAAAAGTTTCCCTTTGCTAGAATTGACATTTATAACTAAAAGTAATTTCAACTTCACTTAACATCTAGTAACAAGCAGAGTAACTTCACTCCAGCCCCACTGGCCAGCTTGCAATTCAAGCTTGCAATTCCAGGCTGAGGGAACAGCCCAGCCCCTGATATAGGAACATGCCTGAATTGCAAGCTGGCCAGTGGGGCTGGAGTGAAGTTACTCTGCTTGTTACTAGATGTTAAGTGAAGTTGAAATTACTTTTAGTTATAAATGTCAATTCTAGCAAAGGGAAACTTTTCAGTTGTAAACTGCAGCAAAAGGCTAAATATAAAATACCAATTATGACTGTATTGTATTATGACTTTCTTCAAAATCATCTTACTAAGTTTGGAAACTTTGATCTGTTCAGAGTATAAGTAAAGGGTAAATGTTTGCCTTTTCTGCAAGTGGAAAATATTAGACATATAGCTCAATTTCTGCTCAAGATACCAGAGAATTAGAAGAGAGACTTCAGGGAACCTGGGTCCCAAATTTCCTAACAATTTTGAAGGCAAAATTCAAGCTAGAAGGATACAAAGATTCCCATTGTGCTGACATAGAATGAGCTAACATTCCTTGATGAAGGAATATATTGGATGACCTCGACAGACCTAGTAGGCCTGATTCTTTTCTGCTTTCTATGATTACGCTATTATTTGAAACTGTCATTTTGTAATTCTGACTCTATTTCTAAAACAGATGAACTGTGATATAGAAAGATGTGTCATGAAGTCAATGATATAAAAAGCCTAGATTTTGATGCCCAAGGGGATTTAACTTAATTTTATTCACTTACAGGTGACTTTTACTACCTATTTTTGGAAAGAAGTCTTAATTAAAAATATTTGCTTTCATATTTTGCCTACTTTAGCAAAATCTTGTCTCTTTTCCCTCCTAATTCTTCCTGACATCTGTTTCTCTTTTTTCTAGCATTTGTACAGACATGATTTTCCCTACCAATGTCTTAAAAGCACCGTAAGTGACCCCATAGTCACAGTGGCAGATGTGCTTGCCAAATCTACTTCTTCTTCTTCTTGAGCACGTAGCTTGACTACTTTTCCCAGCTTCCCTTGTGGTTATGAGTCATCATGTGACTGACACTAGCCAATGGGATGGGAGCTAGAGTGACAGGTGCCACTTCCAGGCATGGCCCTTACAAACCTTCCTGCTTGATCTTCTGTAACATTTCCCATCCCAAAAGTGGACACACAATCCTCCAAGACCCAAAAAGAGGCCAGATACATTTATGGTGACACAAAAGGTCTTCCACTCATCAGATTCTGGCCTCAATATGTATAAGAAATATACCTCTTTTGTGCCAAGCTGCTGTTATGTGTGGCTTGTCTGTTATAGCCCTTGGGTGACCCTAAGTAGCCCCTCTTCATCATGTATTTAACTTAAGATGTTATTTTTGCTGCTGAGCATTATTATTTTTAGTACTTTACTAAGTTTATCCTCCATCATTTGGCAACCTTTATTCTTTAAGATAGCAAAACTTATGCCTGTTCATATCTTCCAATGATAGACTTATTGGAATATTGCTTATCAGCAATTTTAATACAAAATAATGATCGGCGGTTCTCCACCAAGCCACCCTCCTCTCTCTCTTTTGTCTCTCTCACACACACACAAATATGTATACTATATATATATTTTTTTCTATGTATAGTTCTATATGTATATGTAAAACTTGTAACTCTTAAAAATTCCTCAAAAATCAATGGACTTAATCTTGCTCAGAGACAAAGTCAATTCCCTACAATTAATTTGGGAACCCTGGGAGATAGAAATATTTTAATACTTTCAGGGCCTTTTCAGTGCATTTAGTGATTATAAAGAAGTGCCTGCCTTACATGCAGTTCTCAAGTGGGTGGCTCTGGCTGGTGCCCACATTCTGAAAGGGGAGGCAAGGGCAAGGACAGAGAATATACTTTCCTCCAGAGGGTGAATTCCATGGCCCACGGAGTTGTTAATCGATGCCCCTTTCTTAATCATAGCTGATGTTTTTTAATCCACTTGGATTGGGTTCTGTTAACATCCAGTTTCATAAAATGGTTTTTCTTATTCTTAATTATATTTAGTTCTGGAAAAGATGTTTTGATAAAGTAATAAACTAAGAGGTAAACTGTGTCCTGAAAAACAATGTAAATTAAGATACTGGCTAAAGTAATAGGTGGAGCAACACATCCTTTGACTTGGGCCCTCGCTCCGCTAATGTTTTGGACACTGTGCTACTGTGATGTCGACGCTTACTTCCCCCACATGCACACCTGGGCCTCACATCCTTTCTTCATTATTCACAACTCTATTATTGCCCCACAGTCAACTCTGAAATCCTACACCACATCTCATAGGGCTTTTCTCTCTCTTGTGGTTTTGTAGTTATAAATATAGCTGTGAACAAAATATGAATACCATTCCTTCTCCCGCTCCCAAGTGGCATTTCCTCTTCTGTGTCCTGCTCATCCTTTTCATCCAAATCAAATCTCACATCCCAATGGCCATATTGTCTTTAAATGAGTTGTGTCTCCCCTATATTCCAAAAAGAGTAATCACATGCATAAATTATTAGGCAATTAATGCTATACTGCCTTGTGAAAGTTTGTATTTGTAACTTGTCTAAGCACCTTTATTCATTTAATTTTATGCATATGTATCCTGTTGCTCAATTTGGATGGAAGCCCCTGGAGGGAGCAGGTCACGTTCTGTGCATCTTGCTATGTTTTGTAGAACCTACCACAGTGCCTTCTATTTTCATAATCATTTAAAGCACATTTGTCAATTGATTAACAGACAGGGAAAACTTCTTGGAAGGCAATGGAATGAGAACATATACAGGTTGACTAAACTCAACGTGCTTGAATTAGCATTCTGACTCTACCGCTTACTAGCCAAGTGACTTTGGGCTTGAAAGGTTAATTTCTGCATCTATGAAATGAAGCTAATAATATTTTACCTGCTTATTTCACGTGGTTGTATCTACTAGAATAACAATATGTGAAAATGCTGTAAAGATCTGAAACAATACCATGAAGATGATGTTAGAGATGGGCCTTGGAAGCCTCAGAGGATTTCATCGGGCAGAGCGGCTTGTGTTTGGACATACAAACCACGACTGCTGCAGGGAAGAGAAATAGAATTACAGGGTGTGTTCTGCGTGTGTCAGGTTGAGTTGGAATGTGTTCTGTGTGAGGATGGACGCTGATGAGGGCAGAATGATCAGTGTGGCCAGAAAACACAGAACTTCCTCTGAGCATATGGGGTTGATTCTTTCTTTAGGCCGGAAGGCAGTGGCATTGAAGAGTTTTGAACAAGCAAATGATATACACAGATTTTTTTCTTTAGAGAGAAAGAAATCTCTTTAGAGAGAAAAAAATCTAGTAGATTCACTGTCATCCATCATAATTCTTGATATTAGCAATAAGCCTTTCATATCACCCCAAGAAAAAAAATTTTAAAGGGAATTTTAGTGCTCTTACTTTCTATGCTTTCGATATAACAGATTTTTGTTTTTCCATATGTTCCCTAATCTGAACCCTATTACTATGTCATTACTATAAACACACTCTAAATATGTGTTATTGATTTTTGCTGCAAACTACTAGTTGCTTATACTGATACTGCTATGTTTTTTGTACAAATTGAGATAAGAGAAAAAATCCATATCCTAAATGTCACAAATTAATTATATTACATATTTTGTAGTAAATCATAAGTTTTTCTTTTATAACTTTCAATTAATATGAAGAAACATATACAGTCACTCACCAGAGTCCCTTTTCATTCGTAACTATGAATTGAGAGGTTAAGACCAGCTGCCAAATGCAAATAAATGAGTGTTTAAATTTCATTAAATGTGCTCCAATATGTTGTCACTTATTATAAAAATAAAGAAGACACTGATTTTTTTAAGAAATAAGACCATCGAGATAAGGTAGCAAATTTAAATCCTCTCTCTCCTCCCTCACCCGTTGTTCAGCGCTAGCTAGTCTTGTTTGCAATAAAACTTTTAACATGCCTTTTAAAGGATATTTTCCTTTTTATTTAAATCTTAAGCAACAAAGAAAATGAACTCCCAAGAACAAACCTAAGTGGATTGCTGGACAAATGACTATTTCTGAACTAGGAAGGACCAACTCTTTTCTACCTAAACCACAAATGCTGTTTTCACATTCAGATATTTTTCTTGATTTTTAGAAGTATAGGAATAGGTAACCCTTTAATCAAAGAGTTTTTTCAGTGACATTTTACTTATGCTACATCTTTAAGATTTATTTATCTGCTTTTACAGATTGTGTTTTTCAGACTTCATTTCTTACTTTTTTTTCCTCTAACATCTTGTTAGCACAGAGTAGAAATGGGATTTGCATTTGAAACACTAATATTCACTATTCAGTCAGCCAAGACACTTCCTTCTTTTAATTTCCATAAATGTCAGTAAATGCCTCTTTTCACCTTTGGGTGAATAGTCAATAGAAAAATCAATTCTGTGACAAATGAACAGCAACATGATTTTACATATGAATTATTTAACAAAGACTATTTTTATCCTTGAAGGGAAAGACTTAAGTTAAAAATCAGCAGCAAATTATTAATTTACATTTACTAATATTATTCACAGAAATGCATATCCATAGGAAGTGAAGAAAATTTGTATCTTTTTTTCGTTTAGTTCATCTCATAGAACTCATAATGGCACAATAGGAAATTATTGAAAATTAGTAAATAGATACATATATAATAAACCTCATTAAGCTTTTAGATCATATTGTATTTCCCTCCAGGTTGTGAAGGACTTAGTGTTTTGTAACCCCTGAAAATAAGTGAACTAATTATAAATGTCTCACTTTAGAGAAAGAATTTCCATGAAGTCAGTCTTTACATCATTATATCAAACTGTATCTTCATATCTGATTGATATCTCCTAGGTCTTGGGAAACACAAGACACTTTACAGTTTGTGCAGGGAAATGGAACCTAGATTCGTGTCTTGAACTTCTAAATACCAAATCAGCAAGATTTTCTCAATAACAAAATAAAACCATTTTTAACCCCTGTACTGAGTTGTCAAGGTAGTAATTACCAGTGTCTTAAGTAGCACTGTTATCTCTAAGGATTACTGTTTCTGTGAAGGAATCTCCTTGTTGAAAACCTAATGAATGGAAGGGATTTTGTGTGAGGATGAGTATCCCAGCCATAGGGAGATGGGTCTGGAGCTGGACCATGATCATGTATGCATCTGCTTGCACATGCAGGGAGCTTGAAATGTCCCAGTGTTCAGAGGCATACATATTTATAGGATGTAAAAGGCTTAGCTTTTCCCTCGTGTAATCCTGCCTTAAGAGCAGAAAGGAGAACATGGTGGTGTTATAGGTGCAACCCAGGCCACATTTAAGGTGGTCTGAAATGACAGGAGGTTGTATATGAAAGACGCTGGCCTCACCCTAAGTGCATCCCACATTGCAGTGGCTCTGGTAATACTGCCTCAGCCTCTGATAGTCCTGAAATGGATCCATTTGTCAATTTCTTTGAGGGCTCACATTTTCCCAGCTTTCTATAAACTGTGACTTTCTGCTTTCTCATTACTGAATTGCAAGTGGCCCCTAAGCTCTGAAGCTTTAACATCTCTTTTGGATGATAAATTTAAAAATAAAGATTGCAGAATAACTTGCAAGTATCTTATTAAGTTCACCACCAAACAACTTAGTTTTGAAAGATATTTAAACTGACAGAAAACCTGCGTCCTTATCTAAAAGCCCAGGTTTTGTACCTGTTATAGAATAGTACCGTATTTTTCCATGCCATCCAAAAATAATAATTCTGGATATATTATAAGCTTATTTGATCTCTTAAGCCTAAATCATTGCATTCTTAGGCCACCAGGAAGTCTGTGGTGACTGTCCCTTGTCTTTCAGTGGCCCCACTGCTAGCCTTCCACACCCATTTAGGCGTGTCTGAATTCACAGCAAGTACTGGGTATGGGACCATCCACACCCTATGTGATTTCAGAGCAGCAGAGCATTTTTAATAAGTTCCCAGACTTTCTAGTGTTTGAAAAGGTCTTAGCTGAACCTGTGAAATGTGAAATACGTCTCACGTATTTAAGAACTTGTTCAGGGTCGGCCTGGCATTGCCTGAAGGTACTGTCTTCTGTTCTCTTTCCTGTACCTGATGGACGTGAGGTGCCCATTTACTCCTAAGTTTTAAAAAAATATGTGCACAAGTTTCATATATTGTGATAACGTTTCTCTCTTCTCTGTAACATGGTCCGGGCATTCACATGCTTATGCCATTTAAACTCTCCAAGCAAGTACACTGGCTGCTTTGTCCCAGGTAGAGGTTAATTTGCTCGTTTGGGACTCTGCAGGACACTGTAGTCTTGTCAAGCAGTCACTAATTCTACTCACATGGAACAGGTCAGCATTTCTTCAACTAGCATAATATACATGATCCTTTTTAAATGAAAAAAAAAATTCTCCTTGACCCTTAACATTTCTTAAATTATTTTATAACAATGTTAATTAAATGTATACATACACAGTGTTACATAAAATCTCTCTATCCTTTTAGCTGTCATTACAGCTGTAAACTTAAAGCAAATTTACCAGTTGAGTAGAATACAAACCTATGAAAGCAAAAAAATTAAAATTCATGACATTCATGTTAGGTGTAAGGTTTTGTTTAGCTAAAATGACATGTCTGTTGAAAACATGAGTATTTTACTGACTATGGTATTCATCAACTTTTGTGCATTTCCACCATTTTGTGCTGTTGGTTAACCAAATCTCTACCACTTTTTTTATTTGAACTGCTGCTCAACTTTTGAACTTACCCTACTCTAAAATATCATTGAGTTTTTCTTAGAGGAAAAATGAAACTTGTTTGCATATTAACTTCATCTGTTGATTTTTCATTAACCTTCAACAGTATAAATAAAATTACTTGTAAACTTATGTCAAACTACTTGTAAATAAACTAAAAAGCCAGAAAAAAATCATTGAGCACTAACTTGAAAGATAGATATTCAGATGATTCAAAACAAAATTACATTACTTTTTTAAAAAAATCATGAAAATATAAATGCAAAAAATTTTAAATTGTCCAAAGACCCTGAGGACCCCTGAAAATACAAACCCCAATTTCAGAAGCATTACATTTAACGATTGTTTAAATAGCTCACTAAAATCTGTTTATAGTCATTTTATCTTACCCCTAAAATTCACAAAACCTCTAAACCTTTTCATCATTTTCTTCCTATATAACTCTCTTTAGTTTTAAATCATATTTAATTCATAGTTATGTTTTAAATCCAATGTGTTGTTCAGTATTTGGAGAGTTTTTTTTAAATAATAAAGGAAGAAACTATGTCATATTTATAAAGGGCTTTAGTTTTAAGAAGTGTTTTCATTTAGCATAATCTAATTTAGTCATCAAGATAATCATAATTCAGCAGTGTTTAGGCTTTGTCTCCCCTGGAAGAACTAACAATGCCAAAATCATAACAGCTCATATTTATATAGCACTCCCTACTTTTTTAAGGCACTCCTTTAAGTGACCTACACATGTGACTCATACAATCCTCACCGAGTCAGTATGAAGTAGAGAATCACTGTGATCCCACTTTGCAGGCGAGGGAACCAGTGAGTACTTGCTCAGTGTTACATAAATAGGTGGCAAACTTAGGATTCCAATGCAGGCAATCAACCTCCAGAGTCTAGGGTGTTCAACCACACTGTCTCTGCTCAAAACATCTTCAAACTCCTCATGGGTCTGGCATTCTGTGTTAGTGAATGGAGTTCCATGTCACCTGTCATCTGTCTGCATCGAGTCCTGTAGAAATCCCCTCCACCGCCTCTTCTTTTCCCCTTTCTGCCTGGTTAGGGGACAATCTCATCTCTTAAAATTCAGATCAAGGGTTCCTTCCCCTGAAGTTTCTTCAGATGTTCCTCCATAAAGCCCCCTTTTCGCAGGTAAATGGTTAAAAAAAAATTTTTAAAAACCCCAAACTTTCTCATTTTGCCCTGCTCTGTCCCTATGCCATATGCAACAATTTAAGACACATACGTGTTTTACTTGTCTAAAAGCACCTTTGAAAGTAGGGCACTGGTCACGTTCATTGGGCACAGGGCACCTAGCACCGATGTCATACAACGTACACCTCTTTTTACTTTCTGAGTTATAACACATGCCTTCTTGTTCTAAAAGATAATGATTTTGTGTGCAAAGACTATTATATAAAACATTCCAGAAAATAAAATAAGTGACTAGTTATCTGAAGTGGTGATATGGGGTGAAGATAAATCTTTTAAAGCAATGGAAAACATGCTTGAAGTTATAAAAAACACCAATATGGCATCCTTTATATCATATCAACAAATCAGGATAAATTACACCCAGTGTGAAGCCAGCTGACTCCAAGCTCACAGCGCCAGCAGCATCTCCAATCCCCAGGCATTTCTTTTCTTTCTGAAAATAAATGATCTCTTTTCAACATCAAAACTAAACTTTTAGTACAAAATCATTACTACATTTTTAATGATAATATTTCCTTTATTATGAAATCAAATAATGGGTTAAGGAAACCATGACTGGTTTTGTGGTCACCAATAGGACATAATGTTTTAAGGATGGATAAACATTGACTTAGATGTTTTTACAGTGTTGAATAATACTTTAAATACTTTTACTTGCTTATATGTTAATGGATCACCATTTAAATAGCATTTATAGTTGCATTTATTTGTTATTCTAAAATATTAAAGCTCTTTATCTATAACAAATATGATTCTTGTGTTTCACAATCTAATAAATTTACAAAATATAAATAAATCAGATTAATGTTATTAGTTAGGAAATACCTCCCTCCTCTTTGATCTACCATTTACTGTCTCACAGATCAGAACTTTAAAACACCCTCTAACCTTTGTGTTCCAGGTGTTGGTCTATCATACAGTCTTACACAGAATTTTAACCTTCATTTAAGAAGGTTAATGTGAAATAAGAAGGTACCTGTGAAAAGTGTTTTGTTTTGTTTTTTTTAATGAAGATCAATGATGTTAATATTTTAGGATCTAGTTTAGGCCATTCTGGCAACTATCCTTATACACCTGGTAGATTTTATTCAATAGCTATTAATCTCTAAGACAGAAAATAAGGAAGTTTCCATGGGATCCCTGAATTAAAAGGTTTATTCTGAATGTTAGTTGATTCTTGCAAACATCAGTCAAATTTTTGCTTAAGGAACCACAGAAGGCTCTTGTGTGTTGATTCAAATATGGTGTTCTATACTCACTGCATTATTCAAAACATCAATATCCTCATTAAGACAAGGCTTTCTAATGGTGTATGTGCATAAGTTTTACCTTTTATAATGTACTTGGGAATTGAGATATTTTTAGTAAACACTGAGAAGCTTTGAAAGGATAGAGAGCATTTTTTTTACCCGAAAAGAGAAGCAATGACTCAGGGGATTTGCGACATTTTTTGTCAAAATCCCTCCTGACAAGCCTAATTCAGATCAGCGGCTGCGGAAAGTCACTCTCAGCATATTGGCACCACTCATATGCTTCTCTGAGTGACTCAAGCTTTTCGCAGAGGGTCGCATCTAGTATATTTTTGGTCATTATGAAAAACTGCTGAAAAGAGTTTAGGATTAGAAGAATAATAGAGTAGATGTATTTTGTGGTTGGAGTAAGGACAGAGTTGTATGGTCTGTCAAACACGCTAGCATCAAGATAAATACAGCATATGCCACGCCGCAATGGAAGAGTAATATGACTGCTGGGTAGAGATTTGGATTCTGTTTGTCTGTTTAGTTTTTGTGCTTTGCTCTGCCTTGTTAGGAATTGGCCTCTATTTTTATATCCTTTTCTCTATGTTTCTTGCCTTCTTTTAGATTAACTGAATATTTATTATTGTACTTTTCTCTTACATTAACTTTTTGATTAAATGTCCTGTCTCCTCTTTTAGCAGTTTCAATACAGGATAAAACATGCATCCTTGACTTGTTGCATCCTAACAGATTTGATTACTTTTACCACTTTCGTAATATTGCTAGAACCTTAAGACTGCTAAACTCTATTTAATCCCTCCTAGGGTTTGCAGTTACTGTTGGCATGCATTTGTGTTCTTCATATAATTTAAAGTCTATGAGACATTCCAAGCACATAATTTGTACTTACCCATGAGTTCACTAATTCTAGTCTTCTTAATTCCCTCTTAAATTTCCATTTTTCTATCTGGGATCATTTTCTTTCACCCTAAAAAAACCTTAATTTTGTCTTTCTATTAATACAAGACTTCTGGTAACAAATTCCCTCATTTTTGTTTGTCCAAAAACATCTTTATATCTCTTTCATGTTTGAGGGCTATTTTTATTGAGTACAGAATTTTGGGTTGAATTATTTTCTTTCATTTAATCTGACCTGTAATTCATTGATCTCTGGCTTCTAGTGTTTCCATTAATAAGTCAGCTCTTACTGTCATTGTGGTTCCTCACTGGGCCATGTTGGAGAACTGTCCACCTCTGGTTCTCTCCCAGCCCTCAGGCTTGATCCCCTGTACTTTTGATTGAACAGCCTTTGTTCCGAGCACTGAAGATGATGCAGGTCCAGCCCTGCATTTCAGAACGCCCAGCCCACAATCCAGCATGGGGCCCCACACAGTTTCAAAATTTAGCAGATGATTTGCATCTCCCCTGTCAGAGTTCTGCTTCTGAAGTACTTCTTTCATTGTAGGAGATTTCATTCTGCTTTTTGTAAGCTTTGGCCTAAGGCACAGTCACCCATACAGTGGAAGAACGCCACAGATGTCCCTTGTGGAAAATGACTAAGCATTTGAGGATCCTCAAGTTTCTAAGTTGTTTCTCTAGGCCCATGCAACTGCAAAATATCAGAAAAGACTCTCTAGACCTGCAGAAGAGCTCAGAATTGACAAATGTCCCCAGGGGGGTAAAAAAACCCAGCTGGTAATTATCAGTTCACTTCAGAAAGCTTTGCTCCATCTGGAATTTTCTCCATTTGGCAGAACTTTCTGATGCTTTAAAAATATGATTTTTGTAATTTACTCTTTTTAAAATTTTTACAATGGGAGCAGAAACTTGCCATGACCTACTTCATCTTATCCAGGACTGGGAGTTCCTAGCTTTTGTTTTCAAAATAAATGAATATGAAGTTGTGTCACTTTAAGAAAGATGGTATCTCAAAAAAGTTTTGGGAAAATACTGGGCTGAGATGGTAGAAATACTTTTCTATCAGTTGTGTTCTCTCTGAGAATAAATCCAGTGACACATTATTTTTCAAAGATCACTACTGTATGCTGCATGTGTGCCAAGGAACACAAATAGGAATATTCCACATCTGCAGAGTAGATGAGACCGGAGTTAACTGTAATCACCGTGGCACATACCAGTGGAAGACAACAGAGAAACTGAAACATACTCTTAGGGAAACACACAGATATCACTAAAAATCCCTTTAGAAAAATAGGGAAAGAGGAACATGGTGTAGGGCGCTGATCCTTGGCCTGTGTCAGAGACTGGATGACAATCATTAGTTAAATGATAAGCTGTGTAGAGTAACAGTTAAGGGCAGAGACCACTCAGGAGCCCGACTGCCATGTTCCACCATTTTCCATTTTCCCATTGCCTGACTGCTCTGTGCCTCAGTTTCCTCACCTGTGAAATAATAGCACTGACTTCATAGGGCTTTTAAGAGGAGCAGATGTGTTAATGTCTGTAAGGTGCTTAGGAAAGGGCTGGTGCATGGGTAACCTCCTACGTGTTCATCAAATAGCTAAATTTTGTGCACATTCCCTGCTTTCTTGGCTCACTCCACTGACAATAGAGTAACTGGGCTCCCAGCAGAATTTCTCATTTCCAGGTCATCCCGGGGCAGTTCTGGAGACTAGCACCAGGCTCACGGAACTTTGCAGAGCACTTCCTACTGGCGCGTAGAAATCGCATCAGGGATTGGGTAGTCACAGCCTTCTCTCGCACACTTAGGTGTTTTCCCCTGTGGTTGTCCATGAATTCAATTTGAGAGACTCCTTTTGCTAATAACCAGCTCCAGAACTCAATTTTTGGGTGCTAAATATAGGTTTGATCTTCATGCCTTAAACACCATCTCCTTGATTCCAGCCTTTAAAATCCTCTTCCTCAGGTCAACAGTAGGCTCAGGTTTCGGTTTTGGAACTGGACCTGGAACACCACCTACCCTTGCTGCTTTCAAGTGACCATTGCCTATGTAAGAGCCACAACCACATAAGTTCTGCTTCACTTTCTTTTGTTTTAACAGAGGAGGTTGTGGTGAGATGAAAGTGGCAGGAGAACAAAGGAGCTGGTGCTCTGGAGGTGGGATGAGCCATCTAGTTTTCCCCAGGTTCTCCCCAGGATTCGCATTCTGATTTCCAGAATCTCATCTTTTTTAAAACTAGCATACCCCCCCAGAATGGCCAGAAAAATGCATGTCTGCAGTGTCCAGCTGTTACAGATTACTGGCTGCTGGGAGAAAAGGGATGAGCCAAGTAACCTGCTTGTCCTGTTGTGCCTTGGCTGAAGTTGGGGGTCTCAGCCCAGTCTTCAGGATGTCTGTCTTCAGGTGCCACAGTGAAGCACGAGGAGGCAGCAATACAATTTCATGTTTCGACGCTGTCCTGCACAGGCAGGTAAAGTTCCTGTCTTTGAGGGCTCGTGGTCTGAGACAGTACACAGTTGCTAGTTTAGCTCATTGCTTAGCTTCACTGCCACGAAAGACAGCATGTCCCAGAGAGGTAGCAGATAGTCTCAAGCCCAGCTAGCTTGCCTCAAATGAGCTAGCCGATACTTCAGGGGCTGTCTTGTGCAATGCCTAACACTTGGAGACAGTTTCTGTATTAGTGTGACGTGACTCTATTCTATATCGCCCATGAATGCAACCTCTCAAGGAGGGGTCCGTCCTCGGGTCTGGAGTGGGGGACTGTTAACTATGTGGACAAATGGAGTGGCTTCTCGAATGGAGTGAAGCTTGAGAAAGCTCTGTTAGCAGGAGAACATCTATTACAGACAGAAATGAAATAACGAAAGGGTACAAGATGTCATAAGAACGTATACAGGAACAGAGGGTGAAGGTCAGACATTTGCTTCTTGCTTACACCATCCGGAGGCATAACGCCAACCACTCTACCTCCTTCCCGGTGTTTTGTTCCCGTCCCCATTTCCGTTCTGCAGCGCACGGCCGACCTGGGCCGATGCCATCTCCAGAGGCAGCAGCGCCTGGAGCTTTTGCAGAGAGAAGTGCTGTCTCTTTCCGCCCCAGCCCAGCCCCTTTGCATCCAGGTGGTGGTGTCGCACTGTGCTCACACTCACAATACTTGCTGCTGTTCTTTTTCCTTCTCTTCGTCCCATAGGTGATCCACCAGCTGAGGCTCTCGGAGAACGAAAGTGTGGCCCTGCAAGAACTCCTGGACTGGAGGCGGAAGCTCTGCGAGGAAGGGGAAGGCTGGCAGCAACTGCTGCACCCCGCGGAGCCCCGGGCGCCTCCCCCACCGCCCTGCAAGAAGCCCACTCTTCTGAAGAAGCCGGAAGGGGCCTCCTGCAACAGGCTGCCTTCTGAGCTCTGGGATACCAGCATTTGATGGGGCTGAACTGCAGACTCACCAAATAAAACTGCCCACGTCCACAGAAGGCTGCCTTCTGACACCTGCTGGGTCTTCTCTTCATGCATTTACACAACAAAGCACAGGACACTGAGGCTGAATATAAGAGAGTCCCCTGTGTGTGTGTGTGTGTGTGTGTGTGTGTGTACTTTCTTATCCATTTTGTGGTGAAACACTGACTTTCAGGCTCCACGTTTATAGGGCCATGCTACTCCTAGGTAGCAAGAGAAAGGCTGGGAAAAGCGTGGCTGGGGCAAGAGAGGGCAAGCGAACCGCGGCAGAAGGGAGCCGTCCGTGCACACCCTGCACAGTTGTTTTTATACAGCTCAACAATGTTTATTGTACTTCCAATGGTTTTATTATAATACAGTATACAAGACATATATTTTATTTCTTTGTAGGTGTTTGTGTTTTACTGGAATTACAAACCTGATAATTATTTACATGTTTATTGCTGTATTTTATAACTTTATGCAATTGGTGGTGCTCCCTTTCTTCAAAATACAAATTTTAAAAAATCATTTCTAGATTTTTTTTCTCCACACCTTTTTTTTTTAACCTAGGTTACCTAAAAATCTCGAGACTGTGTTGTTTTAGCTTCACCAGCGTCAACCCTTGCAAAAGTATGGATCAAGTCCTACATTTTAGATTTTATTCATTGATTAGAAGGCACTTTCCTATGCTCTGTGTTTCTGGATAGGTGGATGATGCACTCTTTAGTTAAATTTTACCTCCCAACTCCAGCATAGGTTAAAGGAAATCATCCGGCACTCAGTTAAACACGTATGGCTTCAGATTCATAGCTGGTGGTGTTAAATGGTCATATTCATTCCAAGGTCTACCGGTTTGAGCAGTAAAGGCTACATCACAAGACAATTGTCCTCTCAGAGTTACACTGCATGATTCAGTCGCTATATATCCTCCACCCTCCTGTAATGCACCGGCCTGTTCATTGCTGTGCTTTTGTCGGCTGTCGGGAAGTTCTGAGCAGCTGCACCAGACCGCCGTGTCTTGCTACTTGGAATTCTTGATTCATACCAGCCTCTGAAACGTTACTGTGCCAATAAAAGGGTTCTATCTATTGTTCTACCTAAATGTTCTTTTGTTTTATTTATTGTTTTTATTATTGCCTATGAACACTCATGTTTTCAGATCAGATATGTAAGGTCAGTGATGTGATCCCAGCCTGCCTCCTGTAACATGTTCTTCATTGCACTGTGCAAGTTTCAGGCACTAGGGGTTTGTTTGGATTTATAGGCTTTATAAGTATTCTGGTATGGTGAGACCAACAGGTCGGAAGGTGACTTCCGTTGAAAAGATGGTTTGTTATACTCAAATATTCCAAGAAAGGTAGGCGCAGCATGCTATAGGAGAGCCAGACAGGGACCCACCAGGATCAGCAGGAAGTGGAGGACTCGAGCTAGATGGTGAGCTGAAGCCTTTATTGTAGCTTTCACAGGAAGGAAGGGGCCAGGCAGGGTGTGCAGGCACAGAATTGGCTAGTTTGAGTGACGTCTGTGGGTTCTGAAGTGCAGGAGCTGTCCCTGCTTGTCTGGTACCTGGCCCTGAGGTGATTAGGGAAGGTGGATAGTGGCCTGGAAATACAGCCCACCAGGGAGGTGGTTGAGAGTGTGGGTTCTGCAGAGCTTGGTTTGCATGTGACGAGCATGCCCCAGCGTGAGTCATTTCCTATCCCTAAGAATTAGCCCTGGGAAAGGGCATTGCTCCAGGGTCAGCAGGGCTCCAGATATCAAAGCGTCAGAATACAGAAAATAAAAACACGTGATTAATACGTGGTTATTGCACCATTACTGCACCACCCAACAATTGCTAGGAGGTGTTCTGCCTCAGGTCCACCTTGACAGTGATGGAGCCCCACTTCCTGCCTAATTCTCTCCTGTCTCTCTCTGACTTTCTAACCCCCACCAAGAAGCAACAGAAGAAGCTGACTTTTCACTGGTGCATGGCTTCCTTGGCCATGCCCTGCACACTGAAGGCATTTAAGGATCTTGGTTGAATTAAAAGTTTAAATTGCATTCCCCTACCCCATGATATATTTATTTTGACCACAATGAAAAATGAACCATTCAAGCATGCACCTTGTGAAAACTTATTTTAAGTGCACACCGAGCACTTGCTGTGACTGTGCTAGGTGCTTGCCACATATTATTCCTAAAACTGACTGTTTTAGTTTGGGCTGCTATAACAAATTACCATAAATGGGATGGATTAAACAACAAATTTATTCTCGCAGTTCTGGAGGTTGGGAAGTCCAAGATCACAGTTTCTGCAGATCCAGTGTTTGGTGAGGGCCTGCTTCCTGGTTTGCAGATGGCCATCTGCTCATTGCGTTCTCACATGGTAGAGAGAAGAAAGAGAGGGAGCTCCCTGGTGTCTCCTCTTTAAAGGGCACTAATGCCATTTGTAAAGCCTCCGCCCTCATCACCTAATCACCTCCCTAATATCCCACCTCCCAATTCCGTCATATTGGGGATTAGGATTTCAACATATAAATTCTGGGAGGACACAGTTAAGTCCATAGCAGTGACATATGCCTACAAGGTAATGATTATCATATTTGTACTGATACTGAAATTGAAGCTTAGAGCTTCAAGTAGTTAATCAGAATATAAACCCTTACCTGTATGATTCCAAGATCCATACCATTTTATTCTGACATACCTAAATTGTCAACTTATATCAAAATATGTTTTTAAAATCTTCAAATTAAAGGACCTTTTTTGGATACACAGTTGTGTGAAACTATGATGAAAGACCATTGTCGAAAGACCTTACATGAAGTAAGGGGGTCCCCATTTACACGTGGGAACAAACCACACAACTCTCTGCTTTATTAACCAAGTCATAGTGTTAGGGTTTGCATAGTCTTTAGGTGACCCCAACAGTCACCTACTACAGTCCCATGAGCATCATGAACATTAAATATTTAACCTCTCAAGTGATCCCTCTGCCTCATTTAAGGTTTGTTGACCTTCAGAAGCTAGAGGCCAAACCTTTTGTAAATTTTGTAGATTCTTTAAATACAATCTCCTAAATCAGTGAGTAAGGTCTTTTGTGTTTAGTTGCTTGGTTTCTCCACTGTGGAGAGAGATTGCAGGTGTGTCATAATCACTGCTTGAGGACCATCTGATTGGTGTTACACTGACATGATAGGAAAATTGGCAGAAACTCAAAAGCAGTAATAGTCATGATAGTAGTAACAGTACTAATAGTCATAATAACATGAGATGGAAGTCAAAGTCTTTGTGTAGCTTTAAGGTACTCTCAGAATGACTCTTTAATGATTATGTGTTGTCAAGAAAATAAACAGAGGTACTATTCTGGATAATAAAGTACTGAATATTATTCCACATAAGCAAGATTTCAAAAATTATGTATGTTTGCAAAATATTTAATGATGGTATTTTAATTGCCATCAGACCATAAGGTATGAATTATTATATATTATTGGGTCTGCAACCTTATGTTTAGCAATATAATTGGTATGAATTATTACCCTATATTCAAACACTCCCCAATCCAATTGCTTTTTAAAAAAATTATTTATGAGAGGTCTTTAAAAACTACTATCCAAATGCTCATAATGGGTTAAAATGATTTAAAATGCATTTTCCAGGATGGAAAATATATTATTACTGTTCTTAAATAATGGCATCTAATTTAGTAGAATTATGCTTATATAAATCTACTCAGTAAAGGCAACAACCAATTAAAATCTTAGATTTATGAATGGACTTCACATATAAACACTACACAACTTGGACAAAAGGCATATTATGAATCCCAGAGTCTAGAAGGATGGATGAGTTTCTGTCAAAGTTCTATTGCTGACAGTTTTCACTCCACTCACATCACAATAGAGGATGTGAAGTTATTAAATAACAACATTCTACAATAAGACACATTTTGCCCATTGACCCGTCACTCTGAACTGCTAATTTTTTCTCCAACTTTTAAATATATTTCTTTGGTGAGAAGTTAATGGAATTGATTTCTATTTTAATTCTCATCAGGAAACTTTCAATAAAAAAGCATTCCTAAATTAGCTGGGGGAAAAAAAACTGTATTCCCAGTAAATAGTATAATTTTATTACATTTTCAAATTGTTTTTAGCTGCACATAAAAATCCATATAATGAAGATGAAAGCAATTAAATTTCTATTTTCTGTGGAATAGTGAGTTCTCTACAATGTTCCTGGTTTCCCAAAACCATAGCACTGCTTTAAAAAAACTAAAAATATAATGTCCACCCCCCATTCTCCTTCCTTTCCATCTTATTTGTAAGCAATGACTATAAAACAAATTCTACTACACAATGTTCTGCGCTGCAATGCGTTCATGTGAGTTATAAAGATACTCATGAGATAGCAAAGGGTTGTAGCATGCTGAGTTACAGACTGGAAAGAATAAGCTTTGTAGTTTTTTCACTTTACCTACGTACTCCAGACCCCTGGGATGTTCTATTATTGTGGTTTCATTAAGTTTCTCTAAAATTCAGGATGCTTTATAAACTTTAAAGATGATATTTTTCAAAGGGTATGTCTTAATAGATGCCTATAATACATCTCTATCACCTGTTCTAATTTCTCAGATCATTTTCCAGGGCTTTGGAAATAAACCTCAAATATCATTTTTTTGTGTTCTTTGACATCAGCACAATATAATCTGGATTTTATGTAGTTTACTATATCGTTACAATGGTAGAAAAAATGTTAATGTTTTCTCATAAGAAAATAATTAAAGGTGAATAAATCTATAAATTCATTTCCATGGTCGTTTTATAATAGGAATGTATCAAATGTGTCTTTCCTTTCCTTTGAATTAGTCATGGGACAGACACCCTGCATCTCTGCCAGCTTGCCTTTCCCTACAGCCCCAGGGAACATGTGCTGCTTCAAAGGAAGGCTAGCGAGCGTGCTCAGATGACACTTTCCTGATGTCACCATTTGGCTTCTAAAGTCTAAAGGAAATGAAAGAGAACAAAACTATTGATAAATTCCAAGACAGAGGGGATCAAAGCTCTAAAGAAAAATGGAATAAAACCAAATTCAATTTGAGGTTTTGATCTTTTAAGATTTCAACAAACAAAGGCGCTGGAGGTCCGTGATATAAAACAATTAATTGAAAAGTGTATAAATTCTGTCATGGTTTTGAAGAGAGGTTTTCTTACCAAATCTATTTTTGGGGATCTATTAAACTGAATGCCATCAAACTGACTCTTGTGTGGTAAGAAGAAGAGCATATCCACCCAACAGAGTCTCTATTACTGTTCACCAATATTTTTGTTGGATAAAATAATTCAATTTAATATTACAAAACTAATTTTTGGATCCTTTTTATATAAATAGGTCATATATATATACACATGCATTGTAGGGGAAATAGTTCTTCAGAAAATCATAACTGCATTTTGCAGTTAGAGAACTATTGTCATTCCCTTGGGCTTAGAAACTGTTACATAAAAGGATGACATTTTATATTTTAAAAAGCAAGAAAAGTTTCCTAGCAAAAGAGAAAAGAGGCTACAGGAAATGCACATAGGGTTGGCCTCAAATACTGAAGGGTGTCAAAGATTTAGGAAATTAGAGCTGACAGTGTTTCATTACTGAAGTGTTTTTACTCCACCACCAGGAACTCTTATCTTTCAGCCTCAGAGGAAAAGGCAAACCCTACAAACACATAGTACTTGGTGCCCAGAACATTCATAAGCCAGAATTCTGCCCAAGGTGACTCAATGAGAAAATTCATTAAAGGTACAAGTTGCTGCATCTCCCAGTTTCAGTCCTGACGGTTAGCATTTGGCACAAGTGAGCAGTTCTCTTATTTGTCTTGAGTCCCCAACCCTGCCTAGGTTTGTTCCTCAAGTAGGCTAAATGTTTAACAAACAGCCATGGAATCGAGTGTCTTAACACAATAAACCTGTCTTTCTATTTTAGTGTGTTCCCTTAAGTCACAGTCCTATGCCTGTTGACCCCACACCGTCATTCAGAGACCCAGGTTCCTTCCAGCTCGTGACTCCAATGCTCCTCCCTTATCCAGTGGGTGGGGATTATTTGTAGAGAACTTTCCATGGGAGAGATTCCCAGCCTGCATGGAAAGGCTCATGTGAGGTCGGGAACTCCTAGCTATAACTCTCTAAAATCTGCATTTCTTCCTGGGTTCAGAAGGTGTACAAGGCCACTAACCTTCCAGCAACCATGAGATGCAAAAATTTCCCTACATCAGCAGCCACTGGCCCCACCTCTATCCCAATGTCTTCTTATAAGTCTTCCTTTGCCCAGCCCTAGAGGCTGATGGAGTGAGGACAGGTGGTAGGAAAGAGAGGCTTCCCCTCCCTGGGCTGGCAGTGGTGCAAGGAGGCTTTATCTTGTGGAAGATTGAATGGGCTCTGGAGACTCTCTGTTGGGTCCTGCCCCATACCGTGCCCTGGGCAGAGGGATGCATCCCTGTTTCCAGTGCTATTGAGACTCCTTCCTGGGTGTCCAGAGGAGTCCGTTTGCCCTCCTTCCCTAAGGTGTCCCCAACCTCCCCTGGAGACGCCATGGGACAGTACTCTTTGCTCCTCAAAGTGTGGTCCAATGGCCAGCAGCAATGACATCATCTGGGAGATTGAGCATCCCAACCCTAGACCTGGAATCAGAATCTGCAGGTGAGTCCTGTGTACATGAACATTTGAGAAGCCTGATCTGGAAGTCCCCAAGTGGGTGACCAGCTGGAAGGACCCTTGTGCACCACTTGCAGGAAGGCAGGCTGAGCCCTGAGGGCCCACTCCTGGCCCCACCTCCAGAGCAAGTGGTCACCAGCCTTCATTGGCCTCTGTGCACTGAGGTTGAGCAGCCTCTCGGAAAACAGCACATCTACGTGAATTTTATGTTTCCTAAATAAAGAACTATTTGGTGAATCACACTATGGGGAAAAGACAATTGAGACAAGCTCTAGAAGAAGTCCACTGTTATTAAAGTGGAGATCTCAAGGGGCTTTCTTCATTCTAGAAGGTAGGAACAACAAGCTGTGGATTGAGGCTTCAAAAACATCCTGAGGGTGGCCGCATGCGGTTCCCTCCTGAGAGGCGATTGGTTTCACCGTGGAACTTCGGGAGCATGCATATTGGAATAGGTCATAAAGATTGTTTTGGTAACTCCCCCACGTCTCTTAACTTTACACCAACTTCCACTCGCTTGAAGTGGTTTGGAGTCGCCCCACATAAGGGCAAAGGAAAAAAGAAAAATACAACAAAACAACAAAGTATTTCTCAGTCTCATCCAGAACAAAGGGATATATAGGGTTTTTTGTTTGTGTTGTTTTTGCTTTATTTTCTTGAGCTCTATTTGGGAAAATATATTAAAACTACAGTGGAAAGAATGCCGTGAATTTCTAAGGGCCATTGTTTTCTATCTCCCTGTAATTGCATTTTAACTCTAATTTGGAGGGGTTGTGACACTCTTAAAAGTTAAGATTTTTACAGAGATAATTTATATGTCATTCGTTTTGGGGTTTCAGCACAAGTTTTAGCATTTCAGTAATAGTTTGCTTTATGCTGGTTTCAAGTCATATTGATATTTTCATTTACAACTATTCCTGGTTCAAAATTTCTATCTGAAATATGTTTACAGGTTTTCACGTTATATCTAAAGTTGAATTGGTTTGAATTTCCATCTCTTAATCAAGAATAAAGCTTCCCACGGCTCCTTTCAGGCCATTAATACCAGGTGAAACGAAGCAAAGACAAATTTCCTGTCAATGAATTCAGTTGACACATAGTCTGTGCTTTCGGTGTAGTCTCTAAATAAGAAAACAAATGGAATATTTTACCCTGAGAAGTAGACCACTGGAAAATAAATTAATGTGAAAAATATTCCAAAATTTAATATTACCCTTTCAACCATCAGACCAACATTTATTTCTTGAATATTTTCTTGTTTCCTGTGGTTTTTTGTTTTGTTTTGTTTTGTTTTCTATTTTACCATTTATGGTGTCTTCATATCCTCTACTCTTTATGGCTATTATGAGAGTGCTATTGACATGTCCAAAAACGTTTGTTCACTCAGAAGTGTAAGCTTGAGAAGCAATGCCGCAGCACTGACCGTAACGCGTGAGTGCAGAGTCCCCAGCCCTGGCTGCACGGCTGCGCACGGAGGGACCCGCCTGAAGGTGGTAGAGGTGAGACAGAGCCGAGACTACCTGTTCCTCTATTCTGCCAAATGAAGAAAGCAAGGAGAGAGCAGAGGAGAGGAAGCAGAAGTTCACTCTCATCTTGGGTTAGTTATAGGTGTGAGAATGAGGCTAAATCAATGAATGCAGTCTCCTTGCATTTCCATCTGAGAAATAGACTTACACTCTGGTCCTAAATCCACAGAGAAGATCACCGGAATTTTCTCTGTGAATATACTTTTATTTTATGTATGGAACACCCAAAGCAAGTTCATCTACTCAAAATTAAACATATATTTCAAAAGCTCCTCCTCTGTATATTTGGCATTAAGTACGTGGTCTTGTTCAAGCAGATATAATTCCTGCTCCTAGGAAGTTACAATCTAGTGGGGAGAAAAGAAGTTAGAAAAATAATTCCACACGTAACTATTTAAAAAGCAACGTCATCAAGTACTATGAAGTAAAAATCCAGGATATTCTAAAATCTAAAGAAAAAGCTGATTTGCTTAAACAAGTCATGGAAGTATTTTCTAAAACGGTATTTATACTGAGACATAAGAATCAGCAAAAATGGGCAGGTGAAAAGCTGGAAGAGCACATGACTCAGTTACCACTCAGAATGTAGAAAGTCCAGAAATAGGAAACTCAGACAGGCTGTCTTCTTCTAATGATTCTTCCCTTCTAAGTGTCCCAAAACCCTCTGCGTATACCTTCACTAAAGCACCTGTCAGCTGGCATCATAATTTCTGTCATTCCCACTGAACTGTGGGGACTTAAGAAATCTTGTTATTCCTCAGACTCCAGAACAGTCCTTGGCGCACAGAGAACAGCACCTTATTACAAATAGATGAATAAACTGAGGGATGCATAAATGCATGAATGAAAAGCAATGAAAGAGTTTTCAAGGTATCAGACTGTGGCATTTATGGTATTCTGTTCCATCCAAAATTTCCACAAATAATATAGAAAATATTTCTTTAATACATAAATAATTATATAGGACTTTTGATGGACCATGGAATGTGGGGGAAAAAACCTTAATTGTAGAACGTAGTGGCAATAGAATTGCAAAAGGAAATCACAACCTAACAATGCATGCAGGAGAGCCACAGCCAACGGAAGGGCAGATCCCACAGCACTTCATGGGCCACATAAAGGCTCCAGGACCCTCTGAAGGTGCTTAACTGGGATACCGCAGCAGGAGCAGCCAGGCATGCAACACCAGACATTTCCTTTTTCCACAATTGGCCAAGCAGGATACATAGGGTCAGTACATATAAAAAGGCTTATTCAGAGTGAGAGGCAGTGCCCCAATAGTAGGGTCTGAATTCTGGTATCCCGCAAAAATTATTTAATCTAATATCATATTAAGTGGTGGGGCCTTTGGGACGTGATTAAGTCATGAGGGCTCCATCCTCATGAATGAGATTAGTGCCCTAATTAGAGAGGCCCAAGTGAGATCCCCTGCTCCTTCCACCACGTGAGGGTGCAGCAAGAAGGTGTCATCTATGAAGCAGAGAATCCTCACCAGACACAAAATCTGCTGGTGCTTTGATCTTGGACTTCCAAGTCTCTAGAACTGTGAGCAATAAATGTTTACTGTTTATAAATTCCTCAGTCTATGGTATTTTGTTATAGCAGCTCGAACAACTAGGACACCCAGGTATTAGAGACCCTCTAGCCACTCAGACTAGGCAAGAAGGAACATTCCGCCCTCCCATCTCTCAATGAAAACAATGTCAAATGGAAACCACAGCTGCACATTTCACCCTTTCCCTAAGGTGGCAGCCCAAACAAATTAAACAGAAAACCTAACTGCCTGGGCATAAAAGATGAACACACGATCAGGGGTCGGTCACCAGGTCCTAGAGAAAAAAAAGACAATAACTTCAACACAAGAAAGAAATTACAGAGTCAGAGACAGAGTCATTACAGCAAACAGGACACCATGTTGGTATAGCATGTGGCAAGTAATTTTGGTGAGAACTTTCCAATTTGGCGGGTCGGCAGCTGGCCATGGAGCTGGCTTTCATGGTCTGCAGGTGTCTTCCCGATTCTGTCAAGTTCAACATCTCCCTTGGCCGTCTGGATTTGTAGTAAAGGAATCTTTCCTTAAAGCTTGGTCTGGAGACTATTCTTCAGCCCTCCCAAAGATTCTGTAAGCTATTTAATATCTTATTTAAAAAATGGGTATACTAGCTAGAATTGACTATTTATTCACCTGAACCTTCTTCAATACAGTAATTGGAAACAGAGGTAGCTGGAGACAATAGACTCTCAGGGAAATGAGAACCTGAAATGAGTTATCTGAGCTGGAAATATTCAAAGAATAAGTTTCTGCTGGCGTTTAAGGGTGGGACACTTGTAGTCCGTGGTCTCTGGTGGTGAAAGAGATACTTAAATCATGCCCTGTGTTGCGGGAAATAAAGTGCCCATTGGAGGAAAGGCTTTGGTGGGCTGCACGTCCGCTGTCTGGACAAGTATGGCAAAAATGAGGAGGGCGAGGAGGCAGAGGTAGCGAAAAATCAGCATCTACTCCTGAGTCTGCAGCTTGTAGACTCACAGGGCTCGTAAGATTAAGCCATTGGTTGCAAACATGTAGGACCCAAAGAATTGCAAAAGAGATTATGGGAAAAATTAATTACTCGGAAATCTCAAAGATCCCCAAACCCGTGGACCTCTCCTACCAGCCACAGATGCTCTTTCTTCCTTTTGTCGTGACACTGCTCCAGCCTTACCTGAAGACCACGGAATGAACTCATGGCAGGGAGTTTCTCAGGAACGCAGCGTTTCTCAGCCTTGGCAGCGTATTTAGACCACTTGGGATCTTCCAAAAACCTAGTGCCCAGACTACACCTCAGACCTGTCAAGTCAGAATCTCTGAACGTGGAACCCGGGCATCGGTGTTTATATAGCTCGGCAGGTGCTCACAAGGTGCAGCCAAGGCTGAGAATCACTGCTGTGTCAGGATTCCATCGACCCGATACCCTCCTCTTCCAACTTTTATTTCCTATACCTTCCCTTGGGGTGGCTTTCTCTGACCAACCTGATCATAATTGCTGTTTTTCCATAATCCTCATTCACTTTTTATTATTTTTCTCTGTAACATTTATCACCGTCTGACATATGTTTTCTTGTGCTCAGTTATTTGGAATATCTTCTGTGTATCCACAGTAGAATAATAATCTGTAAAGCACGGGGACTACTGAGACCATCTTAGTGGACAGACAAACCTTGTCCACTTTCCTAGGAAAGAGAGAGAGAGGCAGGAGCTACATAAATTCATGGCCAAAGGCTAATGCTTGTGCTAGGTGTTCTGGGACTTTGAAAAAATGAAATCAGAAGGCTGGTAACAAAGAAGATATTTGTGACAGAATTATGAGACTAGAACTTTCAGAATTGAGTCACATGTGAATATTCTCCAAAAGAACTTATTTTGGACAAACTGAGCCCATTCCATGAATGTTAGTCAGCCTCATGTCTCAGCTACTTCAAGGATTTTCTCAAAGGCCTCTTGAACAAAGTAGCCATGGCAATAGTGGTGGAGACCAAGCATGGGCTGGACATATGGGCTGTCCCTCACCAGGTCTTACTGGTCACTGACACTTCTGCATATCCATGCTTCCAAACGAGGAGACTAACACTAAGCACCCATTATGACTCCGTAACTCCTAGGCACCTGTCAGTTACCTGGGGCAGGTGAGTTAAAATGGACCTTTTCAAACACAGAGGAGAAAATTTATCCTCACCGGAATTGACACTTATTCTGGTTGTGAATTTGCCATCACTTCCTGCCAAGCTTCACCCAGCAGTACCATCCATAGAGTGCTGCCCAATAAAATGCAGTTTATTTCCTGAAACAGACACCAATATATGCGACTGATTCTCCCACAGCCAGAACATATAGGTGAGGGACCCAAGGAAAGGAAATAAGAATGACAGCTCATTCTTACCCTTAACAGCACGCTCCCAAAGTCCTTGCGATTTCAGCGCTGGGTTCTGTCAATACCGCGGTTTTAGATCCAAGGAAGGAATCTTTCCACTGATCCGCAGGCCACATGGTCATGGGGGCTCCTTTTACCACTCGACCAGCAGCGGATTCTGTGTAAGCAGAGTCACTTGTCCTTATCACAAGGGGAAGCACAAAGGAGAAGGAACAAGTATGACGTGAGTTACAGACATCCTGTGGGTCGTATCCTACTGCAGGCACGTTCAATAGAGCACAGCACCTCTGCAAAAGTCAAGGTCTGGGGCTCCACGTGGGACGAGTCCTCTTGGCTGACGGAGGAAGGAACATGGAAAAGGTGATGGAAAAAGCAAGTTATAAGTACCAGTTTAGAAATACAGTCCTGAGTGTTTGAGCGTGAAAATTTCATTCAACTGTCATGATCCCAAGGGTGCCCAACAATAAACGAGGGGTGATCTGTATGTCTACCATACAGAGTGAGACTGGGTACTAAAGGAAAGGGTACACATGAAAGTGGTTTGCACACTGTGCCAACATTACTTCTTTTTCTGTCTAGAGAGTAACTACTGCTTTCTTACTGAACTATCTGGGGCTCTCTAAATAGCAAAGGAATGCTTAACTTTTGCTTTTCTTAAGTGATTCCAGATATCCCTTAGGTAAAGAAAACAAAACAATAACTATGTATCCATTTGCTATTCTGTTTTACCTCAGGAAAGATAAAATTAATAGACCAGTCACCACGATCTGCGAAGTGTAGGAGCCTGATGTCCGTTCACTCGTCATGAGCATGCCACCGAAACTACAAGAATCTGAATTCCAGTTTTGCTTAGTGCTTAGCTAAGATAGAGAGAGAGTTGGGGACAAGGAGCCAAGAGGATATATAGTGCATCTCTAAAGGATGGCTCTAGAATGTTATAATTCTTATTATAATAGGATAATTGACACTTTTGAAAAAAAATGAGGTAGAATAGCCGGAAGATTGTTTTGTCCTAGCCAGAAAGTGTAAGAGTGGTAGTAAACTCCAAAAGTAGGGAAGGTATGTCTCCAATCAGAGGGAAGACTGAAACTCATTCAACATAACATAGTAAAAATTTTAAGAATATATACGTAAGTTTACCAAAAAAAAAAATGACCAGAAGAGTGACTTCAAGGATCAGCTGAGATAGAAACATAAGCCCATCATCTTCAAAGTATGCACTGACACTTATCCCCAAGACAGCCATTTATTTTTGAATGAGGAAAATAAAAATGATTTGAAATTGGAAATAAAGCCCTCCCCACAATGAGTTGCCAGTGTGAGACCTTGCCTCGGGCAAGCCTCCGGAAAAAGACAAAGAAACACAATGAATTCAGAGCGCCAGAGTGTATCAAAGTCAAAACAGTATCTTTTAAAAAATGCAAGTAAGGTTTAAAAGATGGTTTAATAGAAAAGAACATCTAATCTGACCAAGTGGGAACCTTGGGGGGCATATGGAGGCTCTGAATGCACATTTCTTTCGGGATGGAGCCACAGCTTTGAAAGTGCCAAAAGGATACTTTGAAATCTAAAATCACGGCAAGAAACTGTAAAGTGAAAATTTAAGACATTAGTTTATGAGTCTCCATAAACTCTAGCAGAATCATGAAATCAGAGAAATTAAAAAGGCCCTATGCTGCTGCCCCTGTGCACATTCTAAATATACAGACCACCATTACAACCAAAATTGAACTAGACAGGTAGTATAAATTTTTTTCAAGTTAATTTATTGTTTGTTTTATCTATAATAATCTGTTCACCTTGATTGTCCTGTGGGAGGAAAAATTCCCAGCACGAATGAGTTGCTAAGTAATAAATTCCACAGGGAACACTCAGCTCTTTGATGCAATCAATCAATCTAAACTTTTGAGCACTCACTACATTGGTAAGCTTACAGTGGTCCCAGGGTTTACAAAACCAAAACCTCCAGAGCTCCAGGTCTTGAGTCCATAACAGTCTGGACTGTTGAGTAAAAGAACCACAGCAATAATGCTTAAAACATCAAAATCTAGCCATTCAGAGATGACAGAACACGGAGAAAGGGGGCAGGTGCTTCCCAGTTTGCCATATGCCATTGAAAACTGAACAAGTACAGATAAGTTAAGATTAATGAGATAACTTAATGTAAAGAGTTTTAGAAGATGTATGCAAACTTTTTAAAATTTTGCTGCTAGACGCAAAGGAATAATATCCCTTTGAATAAGCAGTTAAAGAAATGAATTAACAGCTAATGAAGGAGTGAATTATTTTGTACCATCTCAGATTTTTAAAGAAAAGTGACCTACGGTGGTTTTCATTCATCGCCTCTTGTTACCCTGCCCCAGCGTAACAAGTGTGTTTCTGTGTTCCTGACCTGGCTTTTGTCTGAGAGGATGAGTGGATCTGGAGCCATCTGGGTCTGTGAGCCTCTTTTTGAGTTAATCCCAACCTTAGTAGCAGCAAAAATGCTCTCTTTTGGCCAGATGGAAATCTGAGGCTCTCCTGGGATATGACAGGCATTTCAATCCAATGATTCAGTGTAGAATGATACAGATTTACTCTTTTTGATGGATCAAACCAACACTAGGGGGGCCAAGTCTCTTGGTTTCCCTCTGTATATATTGGGAGGGTGATCAAAATGTGTCTACCTTATTTTAAATCAGCTGTGGGTCACCACCAGACTGTTTCCATGAGGTCATTTCTTGCTCATCATCCACTAAGATGTTTGCCCACAAGCAGCAGTAAAAAGCACAAAGGACTTTATTTTTTCAAAAGGAGAAAATAAAACACAACCAAGCCAACTCACATACTTTCCATGTCACAATCCCCGCAGCCTCACAATGCGTTCTCGTCGATGAGGAAACAATATAATGTACATTCCTGTCACCATAGCCATTAATACCTTGGATGATTTCCAGAACCACACGGGTACAGGGGAATATTCTGTCCTTAGCAATCACACCAATGTTCAGATGTTTCTTTATGAGACTGTGCCTCTGTGTCTCTTTCCTGCCACGTGTGACAGTTCTAATTTTCAAGTGACACATAAGCCCTGATTAGTGGTGATAAGGCCGTAAGTAGGACCAGCTTTTTGGTTTTTTTGGGACTTAGAAAACCACAAAGAACTCTGAGTTCCAAAACACTCTACTAGCCCTTTCCAATCCTGTTTTAGAAAACCAATGGGAAAAATGTAAAATGAAGTGGGCTGGGAAATTTTTTCATCAAAGTAGTTGTAATTTTAAGTAGGAGTGTTGTATTTTGAGCCCTTAATGGTAAGCATGCTTAAGAGAAGCTTGGCTTCACTGTTTACAGCAAACCTTGATTAAATACAAACAAGCAAATGGAACAAAAAAAAAAAAAGAAAGAAAGAAAAGAATAATGAAAAGAAAAAATCCTTTCCAGAGTATCCTGGGGTCCTTAGCCAGGAGAATAATCTGGGAGGGAAAGAAAGGAAAAGATCCATGGACCAGCCATCTGTCTCTGTCCCCTTCCTCCTTATTTTCTTCAAGCCTTTGTCCATCTGTATGATTTGCCTACTCTGATCTGTCTTTTGAGTTTCAGCTTTTCACAAAGCAGAAACCACACCAGCTTATTTTATTTTCAGCATCTATCACTGCAGCCTTTATTAAATGTTAAGGAATAAGAAGACCTATTATTGCACTGCGACTGCCTGGGATATTGTTTGGAAGTCAGTAAGGCCCCGTGTCACGTGTCTGCATTTTCCTCTGGGCCGTAGATGCCCGGAGCCCAGGAGCATTAAAAGAGAAGGGAGAGAAGAGGAAGGGTGGCAGGTTATTACGCACCCTGGGGGGCTTCTGGCCTACAGCTCTTTCCCCCGGCTCCCTTCTGTTCCTGCTTCTATAAAAGGAGTAAGCACACAACAACCGTCATACAAACCAACATCAGAAAAGCAAAAAGAATCATCTGTCAAGACGAAAGAGAACATCTGTCACGGGTGCAGGATGGCTATGGCAAAGTGAGTACGGGGGAAGGTGCTGGCCATAGACGGGAACGCGTTCTGTTGCAGAGGCCCCGCTCTGTGCCCAGGGGAAATTGGGAGAAACAGAGCATGCTGTAGCGAGGAAGCAACACTTACCTGACAGCCGCACACCTGACAGGTGGGATGTGGGGAATGAGCCTGTGGGCCAGTGAGGCTAAGGAAACACACTCATCGTCATTGCGTGAGTCGGAGAAGATTCTGCGGAAAAGGTGGTTCTTACGGGGCACGATGCTCGTATTTGTGAAACGGTGTCATTGCTCCGATCAAAACTGGGCTGCTGGTCTCACCTCAGCCTCCTCCCGACTCTCTTCATCGTTTTCCTCCTGCCTCTCCTCCCTGTCCTTCCCTTTCTTCCTCTTCCTACCTGCACGTGACAGCAGGAAGTGACCTTCGTCTGCTGCAGAGCATCGTTCATTCAAATGATCTTTCCAAGCTCCAGAGGAGGAAATATCACTTTGAATTCACGTGAATTATCTCCCCCAACTTCCTTACACCTGACAGCGATGTCAGACTCTACGTGACAGTTTATTTTCTTGTGTTTTCTGTTTGTTTGTTTTACAACAAGCTCTGTGTTTCCGTCTGAGAAAATAATCCTGTGGAAGGTAGTATTCGGTTCTCCCTAGCTCTCCCCCTTGCCTGCTGTCATCCCTGCGTCACCATCTCTGATTTTGTTGGCTATTGAGAAACTACTGGACCGTCACCCTCTTTAGGTAGTTCTCCAACACACGACGTTTCCACCCACCTGCAGACCGTGTGGGTGACCTTCTTTGTGTCACCAAAATAAGCATCACTTATTGCACTTAGCATGTTAGATCACAATCTATTTGTTTGTTTTGTATTTGGGGGGGTTGTGGAGCTGGATTACACTATTAGGGTGGAGGGGGACTTTTAAGAAAATGAATACAACTTTTTTTTTTAATGAAGAAATTTAGTCATTTTATTTTTTTTGCAGATTACTCAAAAGGTGAACCAAAGTCTTTTATTATCTCTCATTAATACTTCATGAAAATCTTGTTTAAAAGAGAAAACCAAATTTTACCCTCATATTGTATTATTATTAAAACTAATTTTAATAAAACCTTATAAACTGTTCTACCCAATCTTAATCAGCTCTGACTACACAAGATAAGATTTCTTTTTGTTTTTAATTTCAGAATATTACAGGGGTACAAACATTTTGATTATATGAATTACTTTTGTACAGTTTGAGTCAAAGTTATAAGTGTGTCAATCACCCAGTGTGCATTGTACCCTTTAGGTGTGAATTTACCCATCCTCTCTTCCTCCCTCCCACCTGCTTGATTTCCTTTGAATTTTACTACCATATGTGCACATGAGTGTTGATCATTTATTTCTAATTTAATAGTGAGTACATATGGTGTTTGTTTTTCCTTTCTTGTGATACTTCACTTAAGAAGATGATCTCCAGTTCCATCCAGGTTGTGACAACAGGTATTAGTTCCCCATTTTTTATGGCTGAGTAGTCCTCCATGGTATACATATACCACATTTTATTGATCTACTCATGTATTGATGGGCACTTGTGTTGTTTCTCACATCTTTGTCATTGTGAATTATGCTGCTATAAACATTCAAGTACAAGTGTCTTTTTTATAAAATGTCTTTTTTTCCTTTGGGTAAATATCCAGTAGTGGGACTGATGAATCAAATGGTAGGTCTACTTCTAGTTCTTTGAGGTATCGCCATACTACTTTCTATGGAGGTTGAACTAGTTTGGAGTCCCACCAACTGTGTGTAAGTGTTCCTTTCTCTCCACATCCATGCCAACATTTGTTGTTTTGGGACTTTTTAATAAAAGACATTCTCACTGGAGTTAGGTGATATCTCATTGTGGTTTTGATTTGCATTTCCCTGATGACTAGAGACATTGAGCATTTTTTCATATGTTTAGTGGTCATTAGTCTATCTTCTTTTGAAAAGCGTCTGTTCATGTCTTTTGCCCACTTTTTAATGGGGTTATTTGATGTTTTCTTGCTGTTTTGCTTAAGTTCTTTGTAGATTCTGGTTATCAGCCCTTTATTGGATGTATAGCATGCAAATATTTTCTCCCACTCTGTAGGTTGTCTATTCACTCTATTGATTGTTTTCCTTGGTTGTGCAGAAGCCTTTTAATTTAATCAGGTCTCATTTATTTATTTTTGTTGTTGCTGTGATTGCCTTTGGGGTCTTCTTCATAAGTTCTTTGCCTAGGCCTATATCTATAAGAGTTTTCCCAACCTCTTCTTCTAGAACTCTTATAGTTTCGTGCTTTTGGTTTAAGTCTGTTATCCATCATGAATTAATTTTTGTGAGTGTTTAGAGGTACAGATCCTATTTCAGTCTTCTACATGTGGCTATCCAATTTTCCCAGCACCATTTATTGAATAGGGATTCTCTTCCACATTGCATATTTTTGTCTGCTTTGTCAAAGATCAGATGGCAATATGAGGATGGTTTTATATCTGGGTTCTCTGCTCTGATCCATTGGTCTATGTCTCTGTTCTTATGCCAGTACCATGCTGTTTTGGTTACTATAACCTGGTAGTATAGCTTGAAGTCTGGTAAAATGATGCCTCCTGATTTGTTTTTGTTGCTTAAGGTTGCTTTGGCTATTAGGGGTCTTTTCTTGTTCCATACAAAGTGTAAAATTGTTTTTTCTAGATCTGAAAAATATGCTGTTGGTACTTTAATGGGATTGAATTGAATCTGTAAATCAGTTTGGGTGGTATAGACATTTTAACAATGTTGATTCTGCCAATCCATGAGCATAATATGGTTTTCCATTTGTTTACAACCTCTGCGGTTTCCTTCCTCAGTGTTTCATAACTCTCCCTGTAGAGGTCTTTCCCCTCTGTGGTTAAATATATTCCTAGGTATTTTATTTTCTTTGTTGCTATTGTGAAAGCTATTTACCTTCTTGCCTGACTCAAAGAACAGACATGGTATGTAAAACAATGGTTTTCAAGACACAGGATGTCAGGCAATGAAGGACAGTTATCTTTGCAAGATGGGAAACAAATGGGATACGGTATTATCATTGCCCAGTTTACTGTCCCTGAGAGTTTTAAAAGCCTCAGATCAGGAATGGGGAACTGAGGTGAGTACCGGTGGACTCCCTGAGTTCAGTAGAAGAGCTGGGAGACCAAAGTGACCACAGTTCACAGAATATAGTAACAGGAGAGGTCTGCAAGGAGAGAGAACCCTGGAGAGCTGCAGAGGGCACCCTCAAGTCTTTAGCTGATTAATGATAAGTATGTGCATGTAAGAAAATTACCCAAGCCTGGAAAAGAACCACCCAGGTATCTGGCACTTACAAAGGACAAGGAACAGGGCCTGTTTCCATGAGTTAGACCAGACAACATCCTGATTCTCAGGGCACTAGGTAGAGTACATAGAAAAGTCTTGCCTAAGTAGGAGCAAATAATTAACTTAAACTGAGGACTACTCCAAACCTTTCCAAAAAACTTTAAAAGAAGGGATCAGTTTCCTAGATAATTTAATTGTATACCCAAACTAAGATAAAGAATATTTGTATAAATGAACAAATTTATAGCACCCAACAAAATAAAATTCATGATATTTAGCAGTCAATCAAAAATTACCAGGCAGGGAAATACAATCAGTAAAGAGGAAAAAAATCAGTCTACTGAAACTGATCCAGAAATGACATATATGTAAGAATTAGTCAACAAGGACATTAATACAGTTATTATGTTAATAACTGTATTCTATACATTCAAAAAGTTAAATAGTGTATGAAAGATACAAAAAAAATCTAAATTCTAGAAATGAAACCTATAATATGTAGGATGAAAGATACACTGGATGGGATTAATGGCAGTTAGGTATTTAGAAGAAAGGTTAGTCAGTTTTAAGATAGCAATGAAAACCGTGCAATATGAAACACAGAAAAGAGACTCTTTTTAAATATAGGAAAGAGTATCCATGAGCACTGAGAACATTTCAAGCCTGAAACATGTAATTAGACTCCTTAAAGGAGAGAAGAGGGGAACATTGGAAGATACAGTGACTGAAAATTCTCCAAATTTGATAAAAATAAGAAACCTGCAGTTATAAGAAGCTCAACATACTCAAAGCACAAAAAACATGATGGAAATTGTACCAAGGCAAATCATAAGCAAATTGCACAAAAACAGTGACAAAAAATAATAGAAACTAAAGAAAAAAAGATTACATAAAGAGGAAAAAAGATAAAGATGATAGCAGATTTCTCATAAAAAACAATAAAAGTCACAAAGTAGCTGGGCAACATCTTTAAAGTACTGAAAAAAAAAACCTGTCAATCTAAAATTCCATAACCAGCAACCAGCAAAATATTGATTTCAAAAATGAAGCTGAAATAAATACTTTTTCAGACATACAGAAACCGAAAGAATTTGTCACTAGCAGAATATTAAAGAGCATCCTTCAGGCAGAAGATAAATGATACAAGGTTACCATATGAATCTACACAAGGAAATGAAGACCACCAGAAATAACTACATGGATAAATATAAAAGATACTTTTATTAATTCAAAATCTCTTTGAAATAAAATTGAATATTTTAACAATATTAACAATGTATTATGGGGTTTATAACATCTATATAAGGATAATGTACAATAATGTACAAAAATACTGTACAAAAATAGCACAAAGGTCAAGAGGGGAAAAATGAAAGTATACTATTGTAAGATTCTTTTAGTATGTGTAAAGTGTCATAATACCATGGATGTTAGACTCTGTCAGAATGCATACTATACACCCTAAGAACACCACTAAAGTAACAGACAAGATGTTACATAGCATTTATATATATAATCATATAACATTATATTTATATAAAACATTATTATACCTATGTAACATAACAGATAAAATGGGATTATAAAAACATACTCAATCCAAAAGAAGGCAGAGGAAAAATAAAAAATGTAAAAAAGAACAGATGGGACAAGTAGAAACAAGTAGCAAGATGGTTAGTTTAAACCTGACCATGTCAATAATCACACTAAATGTAAATGCTCTAAATATCCCAATTAAAAGATACAGATGATCAAAGTTGGCAAAAAGACCAAGACCCAACTCTATGCTGCATAGAACAAACACACTTTAAACATAGAAAAAGTTTAAAAGTAAAAGTATGAAAAATTCATTATGCCAGAACAAATCAAAATAAAAGTGGAGTGACTGCATTAGTATCATAAAATGTAGATTTCTGGGCAAGGAATACCAGGGATAAAGAAAGTCATCTCATTAAAGGCTCAATTTATGAAGAGTATATAATAATTATAAAAGTTTATGCACATAGTAATAGACATTATAAATACACAAAAGGTGCTAATCTCATATTGATAAAAGACATATATCCAGATTGTATAAGGAACTCTCAAACTCAGCAATAAGAAACCAAACAACCCAACAAAAAATGGGAAAAAAAGATTTGAGTAAATACATTATCACAGAAGGTATATAAATTGCAAATAAGCACACAAGAAGATGCGCAACATCATTAGCCATTAAGGAAAGATTAATTAGAAGCACAATCTAAAGCCACTAAACATCTATTTAATGAGTACAATTATAAAAATTGTTAATATCAAGTGGTGTTGTAGATGTGGAGGAATTTGAATTTTCACACACTGCCCTTAGGGATGTAATATGATAAACTACTTTGGAAAACAATTTGGAAGTTTCTGAAAAATGTAAACATACATCTATCGTGTGGTCATATCGTTCCTCTCCTTCATATTTACCCAAGAGAAATGAAAGCAGATGTCTACACAAAGACTTGTATGAGAATGTTCGTTAGTGACTTTATTTGTAATAGCCCCAAACTGGAAACAATTCAAATATTGGTCAACAGTAAATGGATAAACAAATGGCAGTAAATCCCTAAAAGGGAGGGCTACTCAACAATAGAATGGAATAAACTATTGGTGCACACTACCACATGGATGACTCTCAAAATAACTATGCTGTGGGAAGGAAAATACACCAGAAAAGTACAGACTCTATTATTCCATTTATATAAATTTTTATTTTTATTTATTTTATTTTTTATTATTTGTTTATTTTTTTATTATTATTTGTTTATTTTTTTTTCCAGAATATTATGGGGTACAAACGTTGAGGTTACCTACATTGCCTGTGTGCGGACCGAGTCATAGCTACAAATGTGCTCATCCCCCACCGGTGCATACCACACCCATTACGTGTGAATTTACCTTCCTTTCCTCCCCCCTCCCTAACACCCAAAACCCAATGATTGCTACTTGTATATGTGCACATAAGTGTTGGTCAGTCAGTACCAATGATTGATCAATAAGTGTTGATCAATGAGTACATGTGGTGCTAGTTTTTCCACTCTTGAGATACTTCACTTAAAAGAATGGGCTCCAGCACCATCCAGGATAATACAAGAGGTGTTAGTTCACCATTGTTTTTTTTACTACTCAACCATTTATACAAATTTTTAGAAAAGGCAAACTAATCTTTAACAACAGAAAGTGAACCAGCGGTCACCTGAGGACAGGGAAGGGGCAGACTGAGTTACAATGGGGCCTGAGGAAACTTTGGGGGCTGATGGATGTGCTTTTTATTTTGATTGTTTCAATAGTTTCACAGGCATATACACATGTCCAAACTTATCAACTTATATACTTTAAATACATGCGGTTTATTATATGTCAATTATACCTAACTAAAGCTATTGAAAACAGAAAGGGAAAAATAAATTACAGGGCTTTGGAAGGGGCTTTGCAGGTGAAGAAGCATAAAGCTTAAGTTTTAGCAGCTTCGTAGTAAATATTCCTCCTTACATGTCTTTCTCTCCCACTAGAGCTTCTGAAAGATTCATCTTTTTATCCCCGTGCCTCCTAGAGTGATTGTCACATGGCAGTTGTTCCATTAATTCTTCTAACTCACGGATGGGCCAAATAAACCAATGCTTAATCTCTGGGGGTGTCGGAAGGCCGTGAGAGGATGACAGGCAGAAAGTGAACGCAGAGTTGAGAAGAGAGACTTGAAGACGGAGTGGGCAGCTTTTCACTAAAGAAACAGAGACACTGGGGTACAATAAACCACTACCAATGACAGAGAATTTGATTTAGGTACTAGCGTTAGGCAGCTGTGGGGCTAAAGCTTCAGCGGGAGGCCACGTCTGCCCACACAGCCCCAAGGGCAGTCAGGAGGGGAAACGAGGCGGGGCAGCCGGGACCAGCTGGAAGCCGCCAGAATGGAGCAGACTCGGCAAGGGTGGCCGGGAAGCTTTCGACTTCTCGCCAGCGCTTGTCCTCCACCCTTAATCATGGGGTGTCTTTCAGGAAAAACTGATCCCTTCGCCACGGAGAAGAAAAGAACAGTACTGACGACAGTCTTGACAGCACGTTCCTTGGTTTCCCTTGCAAGGCTCTAAAAACTGAGCCCATCTAGTCAGTCCCTTTCCACCTCGGTACCGCCCAGTGCCAGCCTTCTCACGACCTGTCACCCTCAACCCTTCCACAACGTGCCTGTAACACTCCTGTAGCATGTAAGTGTCCAGCACAGCATAGTATGATTTTGTGATTTTTAGATGCTATACAGTAATGTTTATAGTCCTACAGGGCCAGAGCATGGCTTCTGTCTGGAGTATTTAGTTAAAAAGTGAAAGCCCTGAAGACACTTTTTGTCTGCCTGGCTAAAGGCTCTGAGGAGTTCATCGGGTTTACAGAGCAACCTCCTTCCCTATTCCTGTTTGAGCAGTTGCTGGAGCCAATGGGGTTTATTCAAAATAATATTGGGAGTTTTCTAGATCAATATTGGTAAGTGTTCGTTATCAAGAATCCTTGGAATACCTCCTGTAAATCTAAACTGTTGATTTGAGGAAACTAATTTGTTTCCTTCCAAGTTCTTTGAATTACTATTGGCATTATTTTCCAACTAAAATTCCAATCTAATCGTTCACAAGGGCATTTTATGAGCTCATTACAAGATATCAAATAACTTCAGCACATTAGAAGTCACTTAAATGAGTGAAGAAATGTAACAAGGGAAGCCTGAGAAAGTCAGAATGACCAGATCCTGGAGACATTTGTTCTCTGACAACAGGTTTTATTTTAAAAATTTTATTAAAGATACAATGGAAATCCCATTGGGAAGTATCAAAGAATATTGGAATACATATTCCCTCTACTGAAATATCTTCAAAATAGTTTTTCTCATACTAAACATACAAGTTGTTTTTCAATTAAAGGGCCTGAAATATGATGCAAAGGTTAAGTACTACTCATTAGGAAACTAATCAGACTTTAAAAAGTGGGGAATGGGGAAGACAAATTCAGCTTGGAAAGGAAAACAGGTAGCATTTGGTCTGATTAAAACTATGAACTGTAACTTTATATATCTTTTTTCTCATTTACCCAAAGTACCAAAAATAAAGCTGTATTCCTTTCATAAAGATTGCCAAAGACAAAAACAGCAATGTTGTTTCTTTAAAAAATCAATAGTTTCTCCTAATTGGCACAACAGAGCTTACTGTCAAGGAAATCACAATGTCTGTACTGAGAATTTGCTAGGTAATCTTTAATGGCTAAATTTCAAAGGCTTCAGAACTGGAAGTAAGACCTAAAATACCTGGAGAAGATTATATCCTATCATAACTGGATTAGCACAATTTTCTAAGTCAGGAAGAAAATATTTTTTTTATATAGAAGTTCTCTTAAGTTTGCTAAACTAAATAGTTAGTACTCTTTCCACAAAATGATCCTTTGTTATCAGGAAAATTTATCTGTTTCAAGCCAGCATGAAAATTCAAGGGAGATACTCAGGAAGTGATGAATGTTCATTTAGTTGGCCACTTCTACTAGGTCTACCCTGGCAATCAATTACATATCACTTTCCCATCCTAGATTCTCAGGACATCATTGATCCTTTACCTTGGCTGGCTCATGATGAGTAAAACCTCTATGTTCTGCTGTATGCACTCATTTTGAAACAACATCTTTGTTCTGTTCCAAAATTATTAAAGATAAGTCTGATTAAACTATAGCCAATGTAAAAAGATTGAAACAATTTTTAATAAAAGCAAAGTAAGCGGGAAGACAGAATATAGATATAAAAAAGATACAGTGAATCAAGGGTAAAAAATTAATCCCCTAATAATAAAATAACATGCTTTTTTGTTTTAAATTTTTTAATACAGGAAATAGCAAACATAAACTAAATAGAATGATAAATCCTCAAACAGCCATACCTTAGCTCCAAAAATTACCAACTCAAAGTAAGCCTGGTTTCATTCCCCCTACACTCTCCCTTCCCTTACTATTTTGAAGAAAATCCTGGTCGTCACAGTATTTCATTTCTAAACAGTTCAGTAAGTATTTCTAAAATATATGAAAGCTTATTAAAAAGAAACGATCAAATTTATCACACCTAAAAATCGATAATACCTTAATATCATCAAATATCCAGTTAGTATTCAAATTTGTCATTGTCGTGTAAATGTCACATTTTTTTACAGTTTGTTTGATTCAGAATCCAAATAAGGTCAAAAATTACAGTGGGCTGATAAGTCACTGATGTGTTTTATAGTGTGTTGGGTCCCCTCCATCTATTATTTTTGTGTTGTAAATTATATTTTGAAGGAACCCAGTCATATGCTTTCTAAAGTATCGCTAGTCTGAAGCATGATTTTTTTCTTAAAGTGTTAAATAGTACACCCAAGAAGAATTAATGCCAGGGCCTACTGTTGAATTTTAGGTGTCAGTTCTGTTTACTTTGAGTTCACTAACAGTAAATGTTTAAGAGAAATTTTCTTTGTCATTGAACAATTTTTTACAACATTCCTGCCATCTTGTTATATTACTTCAATTATTTCGTTTTCATTTGGTTTTGTGATCCATGAAGAAAATATCATTATCAGTTTTCTCTTGAGAGTTATTGCCAAGGAGTGTCGCACTAAATTTGATTAAGAAACTGTGGCAGACATAATGCCACGTTTTCACCAAATCCCACCTCGTTTTCCCCTCCACAAGAACAAAAAACACTACAACATCCAGTGTCCATTATATTGTGATGCCATATGACCAGCTTCGGGCCACTGGGATGAGAGCAGAAGCCACGTCCTTCCCTAACTGTAAAAATTTCTGTATACATCTCGGTGCTCTGGTTCCCACACAGTTGAGACAGTAGGATCCTGCATCCCTAACACACACCTGGGAGATGGCTGTCTGACCCACGTCAAACGGAGACAGGAAAGAGACATAAAACTTTTGTTTTGCAACAGTTGAGGTTTTGGAGTTTGTCATCACAGTGTAGTCCAGCCTCAACTATCTTAACCAATACTATAATTTTTGCACTGAAATGTAAATGCATCATTTGCAGTCTGGTTGAGAACATTACAAAACTCCTATTTGAGTAAGACTCCCCATTTCAACTTAAATGAACCAAAATAGGTTGTGAAAATGGATAATACATATAGACTATAAAGTTAATTTTTTTAAAAAAGTAAAATACTGAAATATTTTCATGACATTTACTTTAAAATCTAAATATTTATTTGACATCAATATATGGATAGGGAGTAAAATGGGTGCTGGAAATAGGGGTCGCCACTCCTTCAGTTTAACAGCAGATTGGCACAGAAGAAAATATTTTAGATATATGTTTGACTGGAATGCAATTATTCTTTCAGCACTGAGAGGAGTTTTCAACTTAATAATCTATTACCTTGAAATAGACAGCCAAGACTTACTTTCCAATATATGTTTTTACAAAAATCAGAGAGAAGAAAATGTGTAGGAATAGTCCATTGTGATGGAACTTTTGAAGCAACACCCATATGACCCAGGGTCACTCTGTCACATGGAAGGGATTCTCTGAGACACATGGAGTGTCCTCTGGGGCCACTCTTAAGAAGTCCACTCTTATGCCCACCACAGTTCAAGCTCCATAGATCCTACTACATTATTTAACCTAAACCTGTTCTTATCCCATATGGTTGATTGTCAAGTAGAAAAGCAACAGAGATGAAAAGTTAATATAAACTGTATCCAAATGAAACAACATAAAATCACAGAAGTTTAGCAATGGAAGGTGATAGCGATTATGTTACCTAATTCCTTTATTACACAGATGAAGCAACTATGTCACAGAAAACCTAAGAGACTTATATAATACAAGGATAGAACACAACCAGACGGTGACAGAGGCAGCTACATCCAATTTACTGACCCCTGGTTCTCAACTCTTTTGATCTCCCTTTGAATGGAAAACCATTTCAATACAACTTGCATATGCTAAATAAACTGACTTATTACAAACCTGATTTAAAGATTCATAGGATTTAGAATAAATATTTTGTTCACTAATGGACATGAGAAACCATCTTTCTAAAAATGTATAATGAGCTAAGGAGAGGCAGATTATTAAAATAGAAAGAAAACTGGTTCTGAAGTTTTAGTTCAAATCTTGTCTTTACTGCTTTCTAACCATTCTAACCTTGGATAAATTATACTATATGGACCTAAGATTCCTCATTTATAAAATGGGGATAATAATATCCTCACGCACAACTACTGTGACAGTTATCCAGTCCTCAGCTCTAAGTAGGCACTACCAAACAGTATAGCTCTTATTGTGTGGCAGAACTGAAAGGCTTCCACGTATGCCTTGTGTTACCAAAGGTCTTCGAAAATATTGTTTTAAGATTTGGGGACACATGTAGCACCGAATTTATTACCAGTTTCAACTTTAAATTTTGAGCATCCTGGCAAACAAACCCACAATAACCTATTTATTAAACCACTGACATAAATATATTTTTCTGGAGAAATCAACACTGTATATTTTTAAGAAACACAAGTCTGTGAAATCCTATCTTTCTTCCATGCCAACTTAATTGCCACAACCTGCTCTAAGACTCCATTTTAAACCTAATTGCTTCAAGGTGGCAAGAAACATATAGAACTTTATTTGTTTAGGCTTTTTGCAAAAGGAAATACAGCCTGTCACCAAGCATATTCTATTGATGTGGTATGTGGTTGTACACTATGAAAACAGAACTATTTAAAATTATATAGCACTGAACACACCCTCCTATGATGAAGTGTGAGACAAACGTTACACAGCACGCAAAAACCAGTAGAAACCAACACTTTCATTGTAGTGAGCGATCAGTGTGATACAAGTACACAGGCAAAAGGAGTTCAGAAACGATAGACACACTTACTGTTTCTCTTACGCTCACTCATCCAGCCCTTACTTTCGCTTTCTAGTGACAAGTGTACATTTTTTACATAGAAAGAAAAATAGAAAATTATAAAATACTCTCATCTCTACTGAAATAAACTCTATATGTAAAGGGCAATAATACACACATTTTATAGCATTTTAAAATGCTAGAGGTATCTATAAATATGAAATTTGTTTCTACTTTAAAAATAATACAAGTTTAATTTTGTTGTTGTACAGAATTTTGGCAAACAATCATGTGTGCTACTTTGAAGAATACAAAAGATGTGTTACACTGACAAACATAACAGAGGCTGTAATTCAAAATACTGCTATTAAATTACTTTAAAATCAGTTTAGGCTTTAATACTTTTAAATTGTGAGTGATAAAATAGATATTTACAGGAAAGAACTTTAATGAAAGTTTAGTTTCCTCAAGGTGTTTTTTGTTTGTTTATTCGTGTGTTTTTTATGTTTCAGTTTTTGTTTCAGATTGTGTGTTTGGGAGGTGAGGAGGGGAATACTTATCTCCTGAGGACCTCTGAGTTTGTCTGATCCATGTTTGAATGTGCCAAGGCAGATTGGGAAAAGTCAAAATTGTGTCCAACTATTTGACTTCCCAAGTCAGATACCTAAACAAAACTATGGGATTACATCAAACAGCATATTAGAGATTCCTGTGTTAAGGAAAAAAAAGTGTTCAGCATTCCTGACTAGAGTGAGGGAGTGTGAACTATATAAGGAAAGCTTTCAGCACCATTGACAAATATTTGTTATGTAAGGCACTAGACTCCCTATAAAAAAGTGAATACCAGTGAATCCAAAATGTAAGCAACCCAAGACCTGATATGAAGTTATCCTGGGTTTTCACTCCTGTTTTCAGAAGATAGGAATCCTAGTCTATCATGAAACTGAACGTCCACGTTGGCAGGTAGTTCCATGATAGGACATGTGAGCACAAATAGCTCAAACTGCTCAGAGAGTGAAAGTCAAAAGCACATTGTGCAATCTGACTCTTTGGGATGTCAATGTGGTGTATGAATCACCTGACAGGATTTGCCTCAGTCCATTTAAAGACGTTATTCAAAGACACTCATGTACACACCACTGCCCAAAAAGAAGACTTTTCTCTTTCAAAATTAAATAAAATCCTCAGCCAATTTTTTTACAGCAGGTATCATGACTATTGAGTATGTGATAATACACAATATGTTTAGCCTTGTGGGTTATAAATGACACATTATAGCAAACTACAGATTTGGAAGGAACATGGTACTAAGAGTCAGAAATCCTAGATTCTGGACCATGCCAAACCACTTCTCAGACAGGTGACCTTGGATAAGTAAATTAATCTTACCAAACTTTCATTTTCTTCTTTGTTAAAAATAGTGGTAATAGTTCCTGCATTTTCCATCACACATCAGTTGCATGAGAAGCAAAGAAAATAAAAAGTATATAACAATGTTTGACAAAGTTTAATGCATAGAGACATTATCATAGTTATAATTACTGAAATATTTTTATTATTATAGAAGCAAAGGTTTTTTAAAAAAATGTAGTTGAAGACATAGGAATAAATGAGACTGTCCAGAAAACTTGTAGTGTAAGTCAGAAAAAGGCAAAAGCAAAGCAAAGCCAAGCCACAAGGAACACTGATACTTAGAACCAAGGCAAACCTCAGAGTAGGTAAAGGAGAGTAAGATTATGTGACTGTGGAAGTGGTGGGTAACTCAGGAAGCCCAGTGTTGTAGACGTCAGGGAAGGAGAAGGGCAGTCGTAGACAACATGCAACACAAATGGGTCAAGTAGGAAGATCACAACTAAATTGAAATCATTAGGCTTGATAATTAGCAAAAAAAGCAAAAATGAATTTTCAGTGGACTTTGACAAATGGAAGAATGTAATGAGCCAGCACATATGAGCAACTCCTCAACAAAGGGACAGAGGTAGATTGAATAGTGACTTCACCAGAGATCTTAACCCCCTTATTTCTATTTGGTTATTCATGACTTAATTTACATGGTATTTCTTAGAGTTAATGTTTGTAAATGCTTGGCTCATGGTAACTGCTAATATGGATTTGTTCAGTAAACACTGAACACAGAGGACTAGAAAATTCAAAGTCAGCACTACTTATCACAGTTGTAATAAAATTATCGTGTATTTTTTCTTTAATGACACTTTTTCCACTTAGACCATAAACTCCATGTAGGTTGTAAGTGTGTCTACTTTGTTCCCTCCTTTACCTCCACCAATTCATGCAACACCCATAACACTGGCCCATAATAGTGACTCAAAAAATACTTGCTGAATAAATGAATAAAAGAATAAGTCATTGAATGGAAGAATGGTCGCCACTATCCACATGCTTAAATATCTAGTCTAAAATGTGAATATAACATTTGTATGTCATATGACATGGAAATTTTATTTCTATGTCAAGCCCACTTTTAAAAGCAATTTAAATTGTTTGCTATGGGAATGTGTCCTGCCTGACTCTGGAACACGACTCTTTTAAGAAATCTTGTCATTTTGTGAACTTTGGGGAATGCAAACCAGGAAGGAACAGTTTGCATTATGAGAAATTTGAGTAGGTACACCAATCAGATGACAGCCATGCTTTAGAAACAGACATGTCTTAAAAGAAATGAACAACTCCACCTGGCCAAATATAACCACAACAACAGGCTTTTCCAGGCATCTTAACAACATACATGAGAAAAAGTAAATTTGGACTTATGACACACAAAAAATGAAATGTTCTTCTTACCTGAAAGAGTCATTTTGTAAGCAAAGGCAGGTGGTTCTTACCTTTACTAGATGATACCAGATTTACTATTAATAATTGATCACATGTAAGATATTCCTACTTCAAGCTTCTGAGTGACTTTCAATGTCTAATAATGGAAGAGTTAAAATCCTTAATGATACTTTCTGCATATATTGCCTTCTTGGCAAGAGATAGTTGAGGATCTATAGTCTTTGTTACAATGAAAATTCTTCTCAAGTCAACACATTGTGATAGTTATTCTACCTAATTTTATTCTGCCATGTCCCTCCCCTCCCCTGGCAAAATAAAAGGAACGTGAAGCAAAATTGCTGGAGAAAAACAGAGTCTCATGCATTGATGGAAATACAAAATGACATTATCCCAATAAAAGAGAATTTGGAAATGTCTAGCAGAATGACTTATTCATTTATTTTTGACCCAGCACTCTTATTTGCAAGAATCTATCCTAAAATCATGCTAACAAAAAATATGAGAAATACATGTGTGCACGCCCATTCCTTGCAGCATCTTAACTAATAGGGAAGGGTGAAAAGGACATAAAATTCAATGAGCAATGGTGTGTCCTCACAACAGATTATTATAGGGCTACAAAATAAAAGATGAATACTTCCATATGCTTCAATGTATAGTATATTTAACTAAGAAGAGTATATATGCATTTATACATATATAGCTACACACAAAATGTGTTTTAGGTACTCAAAAAGTAATATGTGTAGAGGGATGATGGAAGGAATAGGTACAAAAGACAGAGATAGAAGCAAGTCTTCTCTGAATATATGTTGTTTTGTATATTTGACAAAGAACCCATGTAAATACATTACATAATTTTAAATAAGGTTAAAATTAGAAAGGCAATTCTGAAATATCAAAAGCAAAATGAAAACAATAAACCTAACTATTTATCAAGTTGGTAGCATATGCATAAAAAGAGGAAAATTTCAAGTAACTTTAAAGAATATTAATTGGCTATACCTTCCTATTGAATCAGCTACTAAAGAACTGAGAAAAATTTTAAACTCTTTTCAACAATTATATTTTTAGTGATAGAATTGATATAGCTATTCTGAAACTACATTATTATATTGTGTGTATTTCATGAGTAATTATATATGTATACTATATATGTATAAATGCCATTATCATTGAGAGCTAGAGTTTTCAACATGGAAGAAATAAGATACAGATGTAGGATCAAGGAAATGAAGATAAATCTGTCATCCTGAATTTGATTCAAAATTAGCCAGCAGTATGAACCCAATTGTGTTTCATCTTTATGGGTACGTGTACATGTATGTGTGTGTGTGTGTGTGTGTGTGTTGCTCAGCTTGTCCTCTGAAAAAGTGTAGGAACAGAGACCAACCCAGTAGCAATCACCACCCCTAGCACCAAAATTGTGGTCTCTAAGTCCCATTTACCACTAAAAGGAACCAGGATTCCTTGGTGAAATGGCTGCTTCCAGCTTGAGGAAGAAAATGTTAAAGATGAGTCTGAAGCATCTGTTCTTTCTAGAAAACAAGAAGCTAGAAAAGCACTTAAATCAAGACCAAAGAATTCAGGACCCACATTCAAGAAGCTTCCACTAGCCAATGATGGGTAAATATGAACATAAATAAGATTAACAAATCCAATAATTTAAAGTATGTCAAATATTTAATTCTTCTATTTACCATAATACTTAAAGCAAATCTCATTGATCATCTTTAGATGATGCTAAAAAAATTCATTGTTTTGAAAACTAGTAAACAAGAGGACATAATCACATACTTATATTGCTTCTTCTATAATAATTATACCTCAGAGTAATCAAATAATATTTGAGGGGAAAATGTTCTTTGTAGATACCTTACAGATAATACATTTAAAACAAATGATCAAATTTAAGACATCACCATTTTGTAATCCTGACATTATTTTTAACCTATTCCAGGCAGATTAGTCATCTACCTTTACAAAAAGAGAGACGGCTAGACAATATGTTCCCTCTAATAAAAAATATAATTATGATTTAAGGATTTATTAAATACAAAGTAAAATACAGAAACTAAAACCCAAATCTTACAAAATTCTCGGTCTACCAAGTTATAGGAAATACGGGATTCAAAGGAATTGCACAACCGATATACAGCAAAATCTGAACTGTAAAAGTCTCTTCAGGAAAAATAACCCAGTTTCTACAACAAATAAAATGCAAACAAAAAGGGGTCAAGGCCTACATATTAAAAGAGATTTAAGAGATTCCATATGCTTATGATTTAAGAGATAAATCATCAACTGCAATATGTGGACCTTTAGGAACTTCTGAATCAGACAAATGGTAAGAGAAAAAAAGAGAATCAGAAAAATTTGAACACTTACTGGATATTTAATAATATTAAGAAATTATTTTTAATTTGTGAGTATGACAATGGTATTAAGGTTACATTTTGAAAGAATCTTAATCTTTCAGAGATGCACATCGAAATATTTGTGGAAAAAATAATCTAATATCTGATATTTGCTTCAAAATATTTAGTGGGAGCACCCAGGTACAAGGTAGGATTATACATGAAGCAAGACTTGAACTTTTTTCACCCTATTTTGTTGTACTTTCTGAAGTTCTATGGGTTAGATTGTCACAGGAGTTAATGATCTGCTATTTTAAAAATATATCAGAGAATAATACAACTTGACTCAGTTATAGAAACCAGATCACATACACCTCAATCAAGCCATCTACCCTGCTGATCATCAATTTGGTCTCTGTTATTTTAAAAGAGTCAAAATCCCTTGCCTGCCTCTTAAAACTGTTATAACAAGGAAATGTGGTCATGCGAACTCTGAAATACTCTCTACATGCACAATGTTGAGGATAGACAGAAGGAACATAATAAGTATTCAGTTATTATTTAATGGGCACTTTGATGATAGCTAACATTATTGAGCAACTACTATGTGGCAGGCATTACTAGCAGAGTTTATGTGCACTGATTCATTTAATCCTCAGACAACCCCATGAGGCAAGTATGAACACCTCCTTTTTAAAGATGAGAAAACTGAGGCAATGAAGGCTTAATTAAGTTGTCCTAAATTACAAAACTGGCACCCCCAGCAGGTGGTAGAGTCAGGATTCACAGCCAGGCAGCCTGCCCTCTTAAACACCGTAGTCTACTACATATTTATCGGATGCATTTTTAAAATTATTGGCATTTGTTATCAATCAATATTCATTATTGATATTTATTTCCAAGCCCTGATAGGACAGATGAAGGGACAGGCAAGTCCATATGGATATATTTGAACACCCTGTCAGGCTAACAATATTCATTAAACATGTGTTAAGAGAAGCTAAGTACTCAACAGGGAAGACCAGAAAGGTAGAATTAAAGGACCACTGAGTCAGTGCTTTCATCACCTTTATTGTCCCAAGTGCTCGATATCCCCATACCCATAGACCCACTTAGCAGAAAAAAGCCCCAAAAGTTACAAGAGTATTTAACTCTTATATATCATTACTCAAGTATTCCCCTTGAAGGAGTCACTCCCATAACAAACCCAAGGGTTTATCAAGATATTATTGCCAGTTATGTGCTGTAATCTTTCAAAGAGAAGCTGTGGAGAATAAAATTTTTCTAACTATGATCCAGGGTGTTTTGGCATTCCTTATAAACTGCCACCACAGGCAAATGCCCACCTACCTGGCCCCTTTGCATGGCTAGAAGGACAGTCTCCCTGCTACCAGCGATTGTTCAGGAAATTGATAGAAACCTATTATCTCATTTCCCAGAACTTTCTTTAACCATAAGATCCTTCTCTTTGTCATCATTGCCACACTTACGTTGACTTCTCCCTTGTACCCTAAACCCAATAGCTGCCTGGAAATCCACCCACGTGTCTGCCCTTCTCTTTCCTTCCCTCCCCTTTCCCTGGGCCACTGGATTCAATCAGGCCCCAGCGGGGAGGTCGTAAGGAGTGTACAATCCCTCCACCCAAGGTATCTGCCTAAGGCTTCCCTCTAAGAAAAGCAACCGAAGCAGATGTGACTAATACGATTTACCATATTTAAAATAAACCAAGAAATTATCTGCTAATAAGTGACTGAAGTGTCCAGCATGTACCTGCATTGTTCTGATGGCTGACTACATTTCTGGGTCCAATGGGGACTAAAATGCTATACTTTCCTTCTCTATATAAATGGTCCTTCACACAGAGACACAACTGAATACAAATACAGCAAGTTTTAATTCTGCCTCTAGTTCCCCAGCAAAATCATGGGGAAGAAAGGAAAGCATTCCCAGCCAAGAAGGGTACAGAGACAGAACTTCTCCACGTGTGCTAACAACAGGGAAGGGTGGTACTGGTACGTGGGGTCTCAGGAGAGCAGAGCCCCCCCTCAGGGAGAGAGGCGGGGAAGCGCTCCTGTCGTCTCTCCCCAGCAGGTACAGTAGCAGTAGCATGAACTAGGTCTGATGTTTTGGGATTTTGAGGAAAGTGGGTGGGAAGTTGCCAAACAAGCAGAAGAACAAAGTTCCAGAATTTCCTTAGCAAGACAACACCCAGAACTCCAATCAAGGTGACGGATTCAAGAAGGAGAATTAAATGTGAATAAAATTCAATCAAGTGAAATTACATCTATTTTATTGAACCTTATCTGGAAACTGACTATCAAAAGCCAGCCTGGAGTATTGACGGAGGAAGTGCCGAGAGCCACAATTTCACCATAGTTATTCAGAGAAAAGGCACAGTGATGCTTTAACAGTCTTTGGCTCTCCACTGAAGCAGCGCTCAGTCCAAAAGTTGGGATGACTCGATGTCATGACCATGAGACCATTCTCTTCCTCAGCCTTTTCTACGCTCACCTGACAACCTTCCAAATTCTCCATCGCTAGGGGGATACCCTTATCCTAAGGATGATGATATGAAAATGGGGAGTGCTTTATGTAGCAAACATGGAAAGCACAATATTTCCTTTTATAAAGTAATATTTTGGCATTTACATAAGTTCTCCTAAATCCAAATAACCATGGCAATATTGACAAATTTTATTTTCCAGAACTTTTAAGCTGGAGTCTTCTGACCACAGCGACCTTCTCCGGGTAGTGCCCCACTGTGATTCCAGCTGGGGTGCCTGGGCCACAGCATCCCCCCAACGCCAGGGAGGATTAAGAGTCTGTTAGATTTAATATCAGATATGTAAATTTGCCAATTTTTATCACCTCTGGGCTTCTGTTTCCTCATATGTAATATGATGCAATGGCCTTAATGTTCTCGGGGAACATTCAATCCCTGTGTGTCTCTTCACTGAAAAATACTGTTGATTTTCTTAAATTTTTTTTTTCTTGTTTTTTCTTAATGTCAAAAAAGTGCTGTCTCCTGTAAAACTTAAACGTTGGGACTTGTTCTTGAGTTTGACGTGCTAAACAAATTAAAGAACTGTTTTCAACTGATTAATCACATCCTTCTTCAGTTCCTATGGGAACATGGGTTAGTTATGCAAGACAAAGTCAGCCCATTTTGACATGAAGATGTCTTTTGGGTAGGTAGACCACCTGTGATGAAGTGAGCCATTGAAGAAAGTCTATTTTTTTTGTTGCATAAATACAAGCCTGAAGAGTACATGTAAGCTGTCATACAGGTACCGCCTAAATGCAATCCCATAGAAGTGACATGCCATCATCATTCATGTTAATGTCTATTTGTGCAACTATATTGTTTGAAATAATCAACCAATTCATCAGAGACAACAGCAGACTTGGGCAGGGGGAGGGGCACTTTCTCAGTACTAATGAAAGAAATGACATTTCTGTTCATTATTTGTCAGCTTTAAATAGTTAATAAATGTTTGTAATGATTTCCAAATTTTCATATGTTATACACTTGTAAAGATACACAATTTTTAAGATTTATGGACAAGATGCTTCTTCTATAACATTCAGCTTTAATAACTTTTAGGAGATCTATTCATTATGTCTCAAAAGTTAAATGCATGATAAATGAAATGCCTCTTATTGGTTGCAATTTTTCTAGATGTAAAAAAATGCTTATTTCTTTGATACTTAACTCAAATATATTAATAATAATTGAAAGCTTTTCAGTGCTACAGGTTGTTAGTAAGCCGGAAGGTATATGTTAAAATTATTTTCATTCTCAAGGCAAAAATAACCAAAGTCAGAATTATATCAGTGTGTTCAGCTATCGTACACAGATATAGTTCCTGGTTGATAACTGCAGATGGAGTCAAATATGTCTTCCTACTGTCAGCTCCACTTCACCAAAGCAAACTCCACTCAATTTGCCAGCCAGAAACCAGGCTGGAAGCTGGAATCTAAAGAATGTGTTCACGTTATAAAAGAGCTCTCCCTTTACCAAAGGGCCCACTCTGGGGTTCCATTCTAGTGACTTTACAAAACACATCTAATTACTCATTAGTTAGTTCCCATAATCCCCTTAAGAATTTGTTTACTTGTTAACAAAGAGGGTGGGAAATCTAGCCTTAGGAGTCTGCATCAATTGATCATCATAAATAAGATAAACATTATCTGGAGTGATCACAGTGTTCCTGAATATTGAGCTGGAAGGAATCAAGGGATCATGATCTTCCTTCTGATTTTCCAAATGAGCACACAGGAGAGGTCACCTTAAAGTCACTCTGGTAGAGTTTGTCTGCGTATAATCTCATTTATAGCCCCCTGGCAGCAGCTTGTCATTAGATGGTGTTTAATGAATTCTTGTTGAATTGAATTAATACAATGTGGATTTATATCCTTTCCTGTCAGATATCTAGTTCTAAAAAATATAGACCTGCACTTCAGCCATGCAATGCTCCTAAGATGTTTCACACTATGAAGAGGGAGAAGATGTCTCTTGCCATAACATAACCATTAACCACACCAGGAAAGATCAAAGTCACACAAAGAAAAGGCACAAGCAGGTAATCCCATTGCTGCACACAGTGAGTTCAAAACACTTCATCCGTACTTTATCAGCAAGAAAGCTCCTGGGGGACAATGTGTTCTCTGGGTCCTGGCACAGGAATACCTGAGCTTCAGACATGGGGATGTTCAGTGGTTTGTGTAAATGACATTCCTTTCATGGAGACAGATTCATGCATGGCGTCTAAAAGCCATTCTGTAAGATGTATCCCAAAAATAAACATGTTTTAGTGTCTTTTCAGACTGTGCATTTTGAAAAGCCCCCTTAGCCACTAGGTCACATGTACCAAACAGTAGTTCATTACCATGCAATAAGGTCCTGCTGCACTTACTAATTTTATACCAAAAGGATGAAAGGATGTTGTCTAGGGAACAGGAGAGGAAAGAGGTTTAGGAACTCAGAATTTTATTCTGGCTCCGATGCTAATTTTCCTGTGACCTCAGCCAAATCCTACAAATTGTTACTATCTGCAAAGTGAAGATAATGAACAAGCCCTTCCCATCCCGCAGGATAGTTGTGGAGATTAATTAGGCGGCTCATTTGAGATTCAAAGTGCTGTGAGTCCACAAGAAAAGTGCTGGGCAAGAACAAAGGAGGGGCTCCCACCTCATTTCAGCAGCCAGGGACCACACCAAAGACACTCTCAGGAATCCATTGGGTGGCACACCAGTATTTGTTAATTAACTGGCATTAGGAAGTCATTATGGTTACCAGGGATTAATGGAAAGATTGAACTTGCTAAAATGGGCCTATGGAGGCCTCAATCCAGGGCTGCTTTGTTCCAAAGGAGGATTGGGCCGTACACATTAAACTTAACTTGACTGTGCTTCCTGGCCTTTCAAATATCTTTTAGAAACCTGAAACAGGTAATTGGGAGCATGAACACTTTTTTCTTGATGCAAAATGAAATCTTCTACTCCTTACTATGCCCGAAACAAAAATTATTACAAAAATAAAGGCGGAGAACAAGTTAGTGTTTCTACTTTCGGTAACCCCCTGATGGAAGGGCTCCAGCCCTCCATCCCCCACACGTCCAGTGGTCAGCGTGTGCGTGCTCACACACGTGCACGTCACACACAGCCCCTGAGCCAGGTGAGAAGTCTAGTGAGACCCCGGAGGAGCCCTCAGCCTCTCACAGGGGGAATGGATGTGAAGTATGCAGAGTAGAATGGAATAGATCCCAAGAATTTTCAAAGCATGGCTCAGCTTTGCAAGAGATGCCCACGTGAATACAAGCCAGTCGGGGAAGCTATGAAAGGAAGTGAGGTGTTTGTCATCTTATTTTTTTATTTTTTAGAGGTATCTTTTGAAGGCAAATTTTGTGAGAATTATAAGAGGGAAGGAGAGGTATTGATAAAGATCCAAAGTACAACATTCCCTGAGCTGGCTCCCACCTCCCTCCCCTGGTGGAGCCCCGAGTGTGAAATTTAGCAGGGCACTAAAATCCAGACACCTCTAACCAGCCCCCAATGTCCCACGTGAATACAGCTGTATAGGCGATTAGTGTGAAAAGCCATGTTGCAGTGACCATTCACACGGTGAAAGAACACTGCCATTCACCTTGCCAGGAGAACCCCATTTAGGAAGGAAGGAGAAGGGGGTGAGAAAGACAAGAACAAGCTGCAAATGAAGCAGAACTAAGAAATGAGGCAGGAAGAAGCCCCATTGAGGAAAAGAACACAAGACTCCTGAAAGAGCCGGAACACGCCACCCCAAAATGTGGCACCTTGGCGCTGGAGAAAACAGCAGAAGTGGGAGATCTCCCCGATCTCCTCCTATCATTGTCCTCCGAGGCACACTGTGACAGAACTCGCTGGACTTCCTCCAGAATAGGTCTGAAGACTCGCATTTCAGAAGGACCCTTCCTTTCTGGGGAGGAAAGGAATGAAGACACAGAGACGCCAAAAAGAATCTGAACCCACAGGCAAGTTTATTCCATTGGATCTTGCCCCGTTGCCTGATCACACTTTACATTTCTGGTGATATCCACTCTTCATCCAACCACGCATAAGCATACACAGACTTCCCTGTTTCTTCGGGTCTTCATTTTTGAAGGCTCCCATGTCACATAAAATTTATATTAAGTAGATTTGTATGCTTTTCTCTTGTTAATCTGTGTTTTGTTAATGGAGTCTCAGCTGTGAACCTTGTGTTAGGGACAGGTGCAGGTTAGCAGCGTTAACCACAGGAAAAGATGAAGGGGCATAAATGAGGAGGCCAAGGAGCATCTAGAACCAAACCCCAAACAGCAGGAACTTGAGGTTGGGACTTTTCCAGGCTAGGAGCATGCGCAGAAACTAGGAGCTCATGTCCAAGGGTGACCTTTTCCCCATTAATACACATTAGCATAGTAAAAATCACACCCACCAGCGTCATGGCAACCCCTGGAAATTACCCTATAAGGATAAAATTGGGGAGGGCCCTTAGCTCTAAGAACTCTACACTCTTTTCCCAGAGAAATAACGAATATTCCACCCACCATTTAGCATATCCTAAGGTGTAGACATAGAAGTAGAAGTGTAGAAAGACACCAGCGTCTTCTCCACTCACGGAAACAGACCCGTTTCCCCTCAGGAAGTGTGCTTTAAGCCTTCCGTCTATGCTGAAAGCCTGCAATAAAAGCTGCTTGTGCGGAAGCACTAAGTGTCTGTCATCACTCCATGGCACCAGCCCTGCTTACGATTTTTCCAAGCAAGGAGCCGAATAACCAGGACAACATCCCTTAGAAATCAATCCTGACTCTTACCGTGGGTGAGGAGAGCAACGTTTTTTCCTCTATGCTCCCCATTCTGTCTGTTCCACTGGCTTGTACAAAAAGCACAAGCTAATTCCAAAGCATTTGAATACTTACCAGAGTACTGAGTTCAAATTGCAGAGCAGTCACATGCTTCTAGAGCGTGCGTTCATTACTTCCATGAGATTCTCACAGTTTGAAGATACACAGAGGGGTCTCGACATGGATGGATCTCCAGGGATGCAGGCTCTGAGTCTGACACTGTGTCTAGACCTAAGTGCTCTCTGGAGAGAACAGACTCATTTTTCAAGACTACCACCACCGGCATTATGAACAGCTGGAGTTTTACTTTGTTTTCTCTCTGGTCTTGGAATGGCTGTGGCCTGGGCTGCCAAAGCCTGTTGGCTGTTGGGGGCGGGGTTGGGGTCCTGTTTCAGGTAAGGGAGGCCCTGCCCCGCCAGCTTTGCAGGAGCCTTGGCTGTCTGGGGGGTGGGGGGCGGGGGGTGGGCAAGCTGGGGAGAGATTCCTAAGCAACAGTTGACTTTTCTAGGGCGCATCTAGAGAGGATTGGAAGCTACATTTGACATTCACTCCCTTTTCCAGCTTAACAAGACCAGAGAATATACTTAAAAAAATAAATAAATCTCTAAAGAGGCAGGGGCCTGGGGCTGGGGAGGGTGTGAATGGTAGGATGTGAAGGGCGAAGGTGCGTGGGCTACCATGTGTGTTTGGGATGTAATGTCCCCGCCGTCCTGCCCCAGCCGCCTCTGCTTTCCTGCCCCCCTTGCCAGTCCCACCCTTCCTTTCTCTGCCCACTTACCTTCCTGCTGCCACTTCCTTTCCTGTCACCCGCCACCGGCCTGCGGCTCATCACCAACGAGGGACCAGGAAGACGGGCCACGGTCCCCTCCCAGGCCCTACACCTCTCCTGTCTCTCTGTGGTGCCTGCGGCTCCCCGGGCGGAGCCTTCCGCTTGGCGCTCTGAGTGGGGCCGCCTGCCTTAGCCACACCCAGTCTTACCCATCCCGAAGAACAGTGTCAAAGTGCCAAATAAAATCCTTCAACAAGTCCACTGCGTCCTACCACAACAAAGCTGTTCTCACATGCTTGGCTTTCAGGATTTTTCATAACCTAGCTCTGCTCTGACTATTCAGAAGTACGTCCCAATATTTGCCAAAACCCACTAGGGCTGGACTGTCCACTTGTCTTCCCTGTAGCAGCACTGTGGTGCCCACGGCCTGCGTGTTCCCAAGCCAGTGGCTTGCCTTTCCTGAATGTGTCAGATGCATCCTGTTTGCCCACCTAAATCCTTCCCCAAAGGCCTTTACTGGCTTCTCCACAACTCGTGGAATTCCTTTGGCATGGGATTGCTTGGCCATTTATATTTTTGACTACAAGGTTTCATTCTAAGTCACTGTGTTTCCTGATCCCATTTCTAAAGGAGACCCTGTCCATCACTCTATCTCCACCTTGTTTATTTGTCATCAGACAATTATCATTAGCTCAAATTAAATTACATAGTTACTTAATGATTTTCCTATCTTCCTAATAGTAGATAAATCCCTTTATGGTCTATACTTAGTCTATCTTATAAACATACTGTACCCCCATTGCCTACAACTGCATGGATCACAACGACACGACCAGTCACAAATGTTTCTGTAGCACTTACTACGGACCACACCATTCCAAGTGCTTTCCTTATATTACTAATTTAATCCTCACGGTAATATGATGAAGTAAGTATAATTATTACCCCATTGACAGATGAGGAAATTGAATCACAGATGATTAAGATGCTTGTCCGCACTGCTAGCATGTGGCAGAGCCAAGATTCAAACGCAAGAGAGTTGAGTCCAAAGCCCAAGGTTGCAGCTGATAGATGCTATGGCATATGCTTGCAAATGATTAAATGAATGAAAATTATTTTCCACCGGCTGTAGGTTCCTCATGGAGTGGAAACATGCATGTGCTCTCTAAGCCCACACCCACTGCAGACCCAAGCAGGTATTGTGACCCTTAGTAAATCCAGCACCCCATGACTGACCAATTCTACTGACCCTCGTACTTCAAGGATACTCTCACCTGACTAGGTACAAACACCTGAGAAAATTCTTCATCAACTGTTCAAACTCTATCCCATAAATCAAGGAAAACTTGAGAATTGCTTTTCAGGAAGAAATTTAAAAATAAAAATTATGCCTATTAATAAGGATTTCTCTTCTCAAAAAGTGCTCAGGTATGTGTCTTGTAGCAGCATGATGGTAACTGCAGGGACTTGGATTTAAAGTGGCCTGGGTCCCAATGCCACCAACTTGCTAAATGACCTTAGCATGTGCTTTTAGTCATGTGGACCTGAGTTTCCTCATCTGTAAAATTGTGACATTAGTACCTCCTTCCTACTGTCGATGTGCCTCAAACACAGTAAATAGCAATAGACGTTAATTATCCTAATTGTTAGATATCATTAATGGCTCAACTACGACTTGGATGGGAGGGTCGTGAGAGGGATGAACATGAGACAAGTAGTTACAATAAAGAACATCTCAGGACTTTTAACCCTAAGATTCTATTATTGTATTTACCCACAATGTTAAATAGCACCATTCTCGTAGTCATTCCACAAGCACTTACTGAGCGCCTAGGACAAGAAGGGGTGACCTATAGTTGTAGACCTTAGTCATAATTCCTCTTGTTTTACGATCTTGAGGCCACAGTGCTTTGTGACCCAGGGAAATCCCACTCACAGTCCCAGGACAGAGAAAAAGGGGCTGCCAGACATAGGGGCCAGAGAGAGGCAGAGAGTTGTTTCGAAACAACAGGTGAAGTGATGCAGCAGAGGGTTGTTCAGGTCAAGAAGGGATTCCTCAAATCTAGTATTATAGTGACAGTGTACCCACAATCATGTCAGAAGGAAAGTGGTCCTGATTTTGCAAAGGGTACAATTTATAGAATATATAGTGAAAAACTTCAGATCATCTGTGTTTGTTTTGAAGTGTGAAGAGAAAATGGGACAGGGAACTTACGGTGGAACAAGAAGGTGGTGGTTTCGTCCCAGCCAGAGTCGAAGCCCACAGAGGAAGGCTAAAGATGCAAGAGCTGAGCTTAGATAGTGTGTAAGTCACAGAGAAGAACAAAACTAGTCTCTCCTTCCGTGCAAAGTGAAGCTGGGATTAGGGTTGCCAGATAAAATATAGGACAATCAGTCAAATTTGAATGTCAGACATACAACAAATTTTTTTGGTACAAGTATGTCTAAAATATTGCATATGATTTACTTATACTAAAAAAATACTTCTTATATATCTGGAATTCAAATTTAACTGGGAATCCTGTATTTGTATTTGCTGAATCTGGTTTGACCACCCTATCCAGGGTATCTACCTTGAGTCTTTAAAGGGAATAGCAAGAAATGGCAGATCATAGGATGGTAGGTCTATTAGTCAGATTCTCCAGAGAAACGGAACCAATAGGATGTATGTTTGTGTGTATATGTAGAGAGAGAGACAGAGACAAAAGAGACAGAGAAAGTGATTTATTTTAAGGATTGGCTCATGCAATTGTGGGGACTGGCAAGTCCAAAATTTTCATGGTGGGCCAACAGGCTGGAGACCAGGGAATTGTTGACGCTGCAGCTCGAATGCAGACTGTCTGCTGGCAGAATTTCCACCTCCTCGAGGAAGTCGCTCTTTTTTCTAGTAAGGCCTTCAACTGATTGCATGAGGCCCACCCACATTGTGAAGGGTCATCTGCTTTACTCAAAGTCTACTAATTAAAATTTTAAAATTAAAATTAAATTTAATTTAATTTAAATTTTAAAAATACCTCCATAGAAACACCTAGAATAATGTTTGACCAAATATCTGGGTACCGTGGCCTAGCTCAGTTGACACACAAAAATAACTAACACATTAGGGAAGGCAGCTGGCTTTCTTAATGTGGTGAATTTGAAGCAATTAGCAACATATCCATGGGAATCTCATCACAGAAGGATGTGTTGAATCATAAAGCAAAACAGCAAACATATATACTGCAACAACACAAGTGTTCTGGGCATATGCCTTGCTAACAGGGGAATCTTCATTTTTTTTTTTTTTGAACTGGTTGCCTAGAGATGCTTTGTTTTGCTTTGCTTTTTTTCCCTTTTTTTAAACATTGATCCTTGGATGAAGGGAAGTGAAGGTTACTATTTGTTTTATCTCCTGCTCACAACAGAATGGCTGCGAGAGAAATAGTGAATTTGAAAGAGTGTAGCTTGCTGAAGCCAAGCGAAATTTGAAGTCTCTCTAGATCACTGTAGACAAAACAAATCATGTAGCCAACTCTTACTCACTTGGCCACAAAGGAACTTGCCTGGCCTCCCATTCAAGGTCTAAATTTAACAGAACAACTGTCAGCTAGCTTCCCTGTTTGAAGGTGAGAGCTTGCAAGGACGGCCTAGCTCCCAACTGATCTGCATTTATGGCTTCACTACAAGAGATTCCGTGTACAGAGCATCTGTGGAAACTCTCGCTGGGCGGTGGTGGCCCTTCCTGCCGGTGACATGCAGCTCTGGGACAGGAGCCTGAGAAGGGCAGGCAGGCCACCCACCTGGCTTCATGGGCCTGCTTCCTGCTACCTCCATTCACAGGTGCCCTACACCCACTGATGGTTCCCTAGAAACCCGCCTGTTGTAAAATGAGCCAATTCTGGAGAATGGAATAAGAAATCAGAAAGCAAGGCCCTTTCATCCTGATGAGTACTAAGGGTTGTAAACCATAGCAGGGAGTCCTTCTGCCACACCCAGGTTTTGTTTATTTGCCTTTTTGTAGATTGAGGAAAACATCTCCCTTAGCCTCCAGAGGGAGAAAACACGGCCATATTTCCTGGAGCCAAATGAGGAAAGTGGGTGATTTTTGAGCTCTAATTAGAGCTGGCTCTAAGAAAACACACCATGTGGGTGAGATCTGCTTCTTCTCAAATAACCCAATTGAGGAAATTTCCCCAATTAGATCTTGTCTCTTGTCTCTTTTAATCAGCAAGACTTTATACAATGATGCTTCTACTATACCCTCATCTGATTTACAGATCCATGTAAAAATAACAAGGAGCAGAGTAGGAAATATTCTATTCTCGAGCACTTATCAAGTGCCAGATATTGTCTTAGGGAATTTACACATACTAACTTATTTAATCCTAGCAACAGCCCCATGCAGGAGGTACTGCAATGGCATCTGGCTTCAGAGTTTACTCTATTTCTCAAGGGAAGTCATTTTTGGACATTTCATAAAAATAACTACTGCCATATAAAAAGTCCTGTGAAGCTTACAGAACTCATTTCCCCTTTATGACTACCTGTGAGATGAGGTGTGTGATTTCTTAACATCCCCATCATAAGCCATTCTTCCCAATTCTTCTGCTGTTGTCAGTGATCGTCATCTGTCTTCTGATCTTCCTGCATTGAAACCTAAGAATCATCTTTGATAACCTCCCTCCCTGTCCCTCTCACACCCAACGCAGGCACTCAATATGGTCTTTGAAAAGCATGTGTTCAGTTAGTCAAACCAGCCTAACCCAGCAGCTAACCTAGCACTAATCTCGAGCTATGACGGGGTAGGGGACTCCAGAGATCATGGTTTTATAATGTCATGGAGGGAAAAACCTGGAACATAAATCACTACAAATCAGGATAAGAAGCAAGAGGACATAGAAGAGAAGTCACGTGAGACAGACGCTTTCTGATGTGAGGACGTGTTTGCCTCCAAGTGCAACAGAGAAGAGAAGAACCAGAGAAGTTGTGCAGCCTCTGAGTTGAGGCTGGAAGGACTCAGGACCTACAAAAATAGGGGTAGGGCTGTGCTCAGAAGTCAAAGTAAAAAGAGAGAGCAATGAATGCTGTATTTTGGCTGATTTTTAGGAGGGCATGAAACTAAAGAAACTAGATCATAGAGCCAAAGTTTCTTTAAAATCTCCTTCTTCTGTGTCCGCACATGGTCGCTTGGGTCAGGCCTTGATCACAGATACGTACAGTGACGCCTCAGCCTGCCAGCCAGTGGCCACCACTCCAAGCTCTCCTGCCTGTGCAGAATCTTGCAGGTGACACTGCCACCACAGCTTCCCTCCCGGTGCACCCTCAGGACAGTGTGATGTGCTGTTCATCAGTGAAGACCATTCCAAGCAGGGCACATGCTCTCCTCCCTCTCCCTTGTTACACAGAAGAACCGTCCTACTGGATTTGAAGCCCCAGCTCCCCTGTGTGCCCCGGATCCCATTTCATCTTGCCTACTGAGTCATCCTGGAGAGACGTGATCAGTTCTCTGCCCGTGTAATCAACTTTTTCCTCACCCCTGTGTCCTTTGCATCCTCACTTAAAAGTCCCCAAGTCTCTCTCATTAAAAACATTCTGCCCTCGATCCCCAGCCACCCCCACCCTTCTCATACCCACCCATTTCTCAGCCTTCACCTCTCTGGATTTCTTGTGCTGTCTCTAAAGTGCAATGCTCTTATCTGTCAAGAGAATGCTAGTAATTTATCTTGCTGGCTTACTTTTATTAAATCTTTGTGTTTTAGGTTAATGATGGATCCCTGCAAGAGTCCTTCCCTAATCAGGCCCATACTTCCAGCTTTGCCCTTCCAGTTCTTTAGAATAACATTAGTTAGGGACTTCTGTAGCAGCAAGCATCATTCTCCCAATGTTAAGGAGTAGTCCACAGTTTACCTGTATAGCTTCAGAAGTGTTTGTGTTGGGGGAGGGAGATGTGGTGTTCCAATTACAACTCTAAACGCTTGCCATATTTTGTTGAATGTAAGACGGACATTTTTCACATGGTAGTATCTCTGAAATTTGTCTTTCAATACATGGAATTTTATATGGGTAATAGGAAGCATTCTTATAGTACATAAAGTCATATTATATCTTACAATTGATAACAGCTCAGATTTGATTAACTATATCATGTAACATTGGGCAAATGACTTACCTTTTCACTGCCTAAGTTCTTACTAAGTTGTACAATCTGGTAATATCCAAATCTTAGGATGTTATGATAATTAAAGAAAGATGATATACATAAAGCACTTTAAACATTTGTATCTGGCACACAGTAATTGCTCAATAAATGTTAGTTATAATCATTGCCTTTTGTAATACTCAGAGATATGTAATGAATTAAACAATATCTGATCTTTCTCAATAGGCCAGGCAAGAACTACATCTGTTTTTCCTGTGTGCCCCTAGATCTTAGTCTAATATCTGTCCTGTCCTGGCACTTATAATATATATGTTTAATGTGGAATTTATGTGGAAAAAATGAACATAGCATACTTATCCCTATCTGCATGACTTATTTTTATTCCTGATTTTTTCAACAAGAGATATTTTTTTTTATTCCCATTTTTTCCAACAAGAAGTTTCCCTATGGTAGACCTAGAATAACTCCACCACCAAAAACTCTCATCTATGCAATCAACAAATATTTAATGTAATCTAAAAATCACAAAATTCAAAATGAACTTTAACATACTTCAGCAGCACTTTTTAAAATATAAAATGTAAACAGTTTCACCTTTGCCCCTTCAATTCCACCCTCCAGAAGAAAATCATTACTTAGTGTGACTCTTTTCCAGACTATTTTTTCAGTGCTTTTGCAAGCAAATAGTATGCACTGAAGAGTGATTGTGCGAGAAGATGCACAAAATGTAATGAGAAATTTCATACAAAATATTCCCACGTGGCCGGTGGAAAAACTGCTCAATTCCCCACACCCATACCCCACCCCAGCTTCGGCCCTCACGGCTTCGTTTGGACAACTAGGAAATTGTAGGGAGTGAGGTGGAATAGAGGGCTCTTCTTTCAGCAGTGGAAACTCCGGATAAGGCAGGTCCTGCTTTCGACGTTTCTGAGAGAGTAGAACACTCAGAAGATTCACTCTCCTCCACCTAAAATCTCAAACACTCTCTCCTCCCACCTGCCCGGGATTACCGTAGGGCGCGCTCCTCTTGGTGGAACTATGACTTTTCCGGCCTGTCTGGACAGCCATCTGGCCATATTAATCAAAACTCAAATGTCAACAATTTTGGTCCGGTCACTCCACAGGCAGAAAGAATGACAAATGCTCAAGCACATGTGTAAGAAACGCCCACAGCGCTGCTTTCATTTTTTAACATTATTCATTTTTTAATTGACCAATAAATATTATATATATTTATTTTGTACAATATATTGTTTTGAAATATGTATACATTGTGGAATGATTGAATTGAGCTAATTAACATATGCATTACTTTGCAGACATCCTATTTTTGTGGTGACAAAACTTAAAATCTACTCTTGGCAATCCTCAAGAATATAATACATTGTTATTAAACTTCTAGTCACCATGTTGCACAATAGATCTCTTGAACTTATTTTGTATCCTTTGACCAACATCTCCCCAATCCCCAGCCCCACCCCAGCCCCTGGTAACCAGCGTTCTACCCTCTGCTTCTGTGAGTTCAACTTTACAGAGCATTGTTTTTAAAGGAGAGATATCAAAAGCTGGTATGTTAACCAACCAACAATATGGTGTTATTAAATTATTGTAGATACATACAAGGACTACTACGGGTCATTTGAAAATGGTGAAATAGATCTATATTTACCGGCATAAAATTTTTTTAAAGGCAGGTTGTTTTTTTTTTAAATGATAGATTGGCCTTTTCAAAATTATACACATAAACATATAAACATGGAATAAATTCTGGGAACAAATATCAAAATGCTAGCAGTGGTTTTCTCTAAGAGATTACCAGTGATTTTTTCTTCTTTGTAATTTATTATATTGTCTGATTTTGTATAATGGTCATGTTGTCACTTTTATAATAAAATAAGCTATTTCAACTTTGGAAAATGTAGGGTCTGTCTTCACTGTGCCTTCCCTTCCCTTGAGTTATTCGTCAATCTCAGGGCCCCAGGAAATGGTTTACCAGCATCAACCCACCCACCCTGGTCATCGCATTTTTTGGTACCTGTTTGTCCTAAAGGAGGGCAGCAATGTCATCACTAGGAGGGGAAGGAAAGGGGGCAAAAAGATGAGGAAGAGAGAGCAAAAAATGGGCCACCAAGGAAAGGAAACTACAGTCTGGTAAGATTCAGCCCAATTTGTCTTTTAAATTATTAGAATTCAAATTGTTGATGTATATCATCAATGTTACATGTAAAAATTCGTATTGAAGCACAGTATGAAATAGTATATGTGAAAACACTGAAAAACATACTGTAGTTGATAAATACCAGAGATTATTGTTGTTTTTACCTGCGTGAGTAAGGTGACAGATGGTTCTCTCAACCCACATAACTTGAGATAGGGGTCTTTCCCACTGCAACTTAAGATCACACTAGTCACGACCATTTTAACAGGCAGGACTCCGTCTGCTACTCTTTTTTATTTAAGTGGAAGGGGGTGACTGATTTCTGGCAGGCGTGTTTTATACAGTTTGTAAAATCTATTCTGGATTGGTTTCTGCATTTGTGTGGTTTCCACGGTTGTTAATATCACTTGCAGAAAAAAAATCCAAATAGAAAAGGCTTGTAGGATCTAATATATAGGATTTTTTTCAGATTCTGCCTCTTTCTATCTCACACTGCCAATAGGTGCCTGAGAGCCCTTGAGGGCACAGTGTTCCAGAGAAAAGATGTTCTAACCCCAAATCTATGACACTGAAAGAGAACCCACTTTCTAACTATCCCAACATAGAGTAAGGATAACTCCACCTTGATAGGAAGGCTAGGTTTCTAATAAAAACTAGTAGCTTAATGTCTAGAGCTATTTTCAACTTTGCCTCTCCTACACATTTGGCTGTTGTTTGTTTATTTTTGTCAGAAAGACAGACTTGTTTTTTTTGCCAGGGAATTTTCTAACATCCTGCCACCAACATCTGCACAGAATAGAATGCTTTGGAGGATCAGATGAAAAGAAAAAAAACTTCTCTCTGAAAGGGGTGAGAAAGATAGTAGTGTTTCTGTTGGAAGCAACAGAATGTGTAAGAGAAAGTGCCAACTAAACCACATCAATAAGCCATTGTGACCGGCCAACGCTTCAGCACAGGAGAGGCTGCCTAACTAAGGTGAAAGAAGACGTAGCACAGCTTTCACACTGGACAGAACACAGCAGCGTTCTGTTGGCGTTCAGTATTCTTAATGTGCACAGTGCTCTAAAATTGTACTTTAAAATTTTGCTTACTTATTACCTGTCTTCTCCACCAGATTGTAAACTACAAAACAGAAAGTATGTCTAATATGTTCACCAGTGTATACTCAGTATTTGCCGTGCAGAAGATATGAAACAAATATGAAGGAAGGAAGAAGGAGGGAGGGGAGAGAGGAAGGTGGGAGGGAGGGAGGGGAAAGGAAGAAAGAAGGGAGGGAAGGAATGTGCGTATTTATCCAGTCATACTTTCCCCACCGCCCGCACTAGATCGGTTGCTCCTAGAATGCACCAGGCCATCCTATGCAGCACCCAGCAGAGCGCCCGGCAAAGAGTAAAGCAATCAATAAATGTCTGCTGAATTGAGTATGTTCTTCAGTGCTCATTGGATTAACATTAGATTAAAATTGATATTACAGTAAAAAAGAATGCTAATGTGGACATGCTCATAAATAAGCACTTTAAATGAATCGGTTTTATAAAAAGAAGTCTTTGAATTCATTGTGATAGCTGATTTTTTTGGTCACTAAAATCTTCCAGACTTCAGGCACATTTCTAAGGCTGAAGCAAGTGGCTGTCAGCACACCAGGACTAGATCAGTCCATTTTGTGTGTGGCAGGAAGCCTTCCTGTTCCAACCCAAGCACGGTAGGCAAATCAATTAAGGGGGCATTTGGAGGTTAGTTCCTTGTGGCCTAGGAAAGATTATGCAGCTACATGGCTGTTTTGATACTTTAAGATTATCCTGTTGTCAGAGGTGGAATGACCTGCTCTCATGGTACCCTCCTAGGAGGATAAACACATATTAAAAGTCCTTGAAAAACCAGTATTAGATTCTACCTTTTCCTCATAGCCTGCATTGACTTCCTGGGGCTTCCTCTATGCTACAGTATGGATGACAAGTCTACGGGTTTGATTCCCAGCTTTGCCCTTATAGATGGGTGATTTGAGCAGATCACAGGATGTTTCTCAGTTTTCTAATCTGTAAAATGGGAATAAACAATTCTCATCATGAAAGTGATTGTTGCAAAGATTAAATTAAAAAAAGCTTTGGCATTATTTTGTAAAGCATAAATCACTATGCAAATGTATCCCCACTAGATATAATAATGAACAATTAAGTCCTTTTTGTGGGTCAAGTATTTTGCTAAACACTTTAAGTGCATTTTAATCCCACAACAATTCTATAAAGAAGATAATAGTAGTAGAAGTAGTACCTTTTATATATGTGGAAACATAGACTGGTGTGAAAAACAAAATGCTCTGGGCAAATAAGGTGGTGATTTTAATCAGGTGACTGAAATAGAAAGAATTAATAAGTACTGTTGCAAAGAAAAGGAAGGCGCTGAGGGTCTTATATAGGCAGGTAGACATAAGTTTTATGAGAGTCTAGAGGAAGGATGGATGGCATCTCATCATTGAGGAAAGGTGCCAGTGGGTGGTGTTTTGGAAGATGCAGTTAGGCATTTCCTGGAACACAAAAGCGGTGGAGGTTCTTTAGCCATTGCTATGTTCCAGGAAGCAAAAGGTTGAGGTAAAATCCAATGTTGTCACGGGTTAAAAAAGTTGCCCCAGATCACACAGTTAGTCATAGTTGTAGCAGCAGTAACAATAATCTTAATAATAATGGTGGCAATAATAGTAAACATTTATTGATGGTTGACTTTGTGCTATGTCCCTCACACACTAAAAGTTTACACACATTTTATGTACAATAATCCTACAGGGAAATTCCGTTTTGGTTTTTTTTTCTATTTTACAAGTCAGAATGTCAACTTTCAGAGGAACAAATAAAACTCATCCCAGTAAAACTGACATTAAATGGAAGCGCTGGCTTTGCACCTGGGCTCGGGCCGCCCATCCAATTTCACCCGCCACAGTGTACAAGGGTTTCAACATAACAAGAGGTCTTAACAACATGGAACATCCAGTTCTGGCAATGATAACAAGAGAGTTGTTCTGTTGTTGTAGTTCTGTTTCTTTTCCTTCCTACTGTTTTTTCTTTTAAATTACAGACAAGCATCACATGATGTTCCTGCATCTTCTAAGATCACCGATAATTGTGATATTAATTAAGATAATTGTGATATTAATTCAAAGAATGGGCAAGCAAAAGAGGTCAAATACACAGGGTACAACATAAAGAAAGTCCTTCCCTCGACTTTCTGACATTTTGCATATCAATGCATGCAGTGATACTTGTAGGAGCAAAAGGTTGTGCTGAGGTATCCTCTCTCGGAATTCAGTGAGTGAATGGGGTGAATATTGCCTTTGGAGAGGACACCCATAAACCAACTTAGTAGATGAGAGCAGAATTAAGGCGAAGTTACTGTAAGATAATGGAAACTGTCCCTGGCCAGAGCACACCGTAACTGAAGGAATCAGCTTATTAAAGAAAGAGAAGTAGACAGTGGCTGAGGATGGTGAGGGGCACCCAAGCCCACCTGCAGAAGAGACTGAGGTTCCTGTAAGTGAGGCTGATGCCCTTCAATGTCTGAAGTCATCTGGTTACACCTTTTCCTAATTTTCTGCTCACTCTGCAAGTTAAAGACTATACAGGAGAAAGCCTACTATCCTCCATGATTATGACTGGTGGTTGGTTAATTGGAAAAAAAGAGATCAATGCAGACAATTGTACAAGTGAGTCATACATATCTTAAACATTTTGTTCAAACTTAATAAAATAGACAAGTGTATATTCTCCCACATTAACATTTTCACTAATGGCTGCACTAACTGGACCTCACCATATTTTTTGCATTAACACACACAGATAACAAATAAAGGATTGTCTATTATTTCCTGTTCTTATTTCTTTAAGTCAGAAAAAAACCTTATTAATCTCTATGGAGCAATTTAATTCAGACAACTTAATTCTGGAGTTTTCTCCTTGACACTTACAGCTGCCTCATCTATACCAATTTTGGGGGAAAAACAGTTATAGAAAAAGCTTGCTTTTATAAAATCCTTCCAAACAATTTAATTTCATTTTTCATTGAAGCAACTATTTATACTCTATTTCACTGTATTTAATCTCATAATAGTTCATTAAATTGCATAAGTACAGTAAAAGTACAAATGACACAAAAATGTATGGACAGAAACACACCTGATTCTTGGCAAAGGTAAAAATCAACAGGGTGACACAGCAGTGCTTGCACAGCCACTACAGAGCAGACAACCAGCAAGGAGAGTGTGGGGCGCGGCGTCAGTTAGCACGTCCCAGGTAGGGCAGGAGAACCTACCCAGGAGAGCTCCTGCCTCTGGCTTCCCAGGGGGCTACCGCTCGAAGGACCCTGTGTGGTGCAGGGACAGTATATCCCCTGGTTCTGATGTTGCTGCTGTTTCTCCTGGGAAGACAGTCGTCAACTGGCTTTTTGCTATGTATCTGTCTCTTTTGTGGGCATGACGTTATTCATTCACCATTCAGTCATTCCTTTACTTATTTATGAGGATTTAATTCACAAGGTGCCTAAATCCAAAAAGTGGATAATTTTCCTCTCCCCTTGTGTCCCAGCCAACAAGCTCTCTCTATTACAAAAAAAACATTTATTAGCTTTTGGGGGCTTTGTGTGCTTCCAAGTTCAATTTTCAGCGACCCCAGGAAGACTGAGTGTGGTCCCCGGATGGGCGTGAACCCATTGAGGTAAACTCCTCCTACGACACCACGTGGGAGCCACTGCCTCCCCAGCACCCCAAACACGGAACATGCCTTCTATGTCTTCCACTCACATTTATTTTATCCTTTGGTTTGTAATAAGTAGAAAGCCCTGAATTAAAGATTAGATTAAACTATGTGGTGTGAGACTATTAACTGCCATATTTAGAATTTTGTTGTAGGAGCAAGTTTAACTGAAGAGTTTTTATGATTGGAAGGACCTTGCTAAGACAACATTCCACCCCTAAAACAAGCCCTGGGCTGGCATTGCCCATAAGGCCCGATTAGGAGTAAAATGCCTGTTCCGTGTTTCCTGGAGTCTGTATTGGATGAACTTTAAGCCAAGAAAGGAGGTGGGGTGTCCTGCCCGCTTAACATTCTCATTTGCCTTGGAGTGGGGCAAAGTGTTCCAGGGCCCTAGGACAAATGTTCTCTTTGTCAGGAAGCACTGTCATGGTCCTCAGACAACAGTGCCTCTCTTCCACGGAAGCCAGGGCAGGGCTGTCTGGGGTTCTGCACTATAGAGCAAGTCACATTTTACACCCCACACCCCCACCTACACACACACACACATAAATGCATGCACATGAAGTCATTTCAGAACACATGGATACCTCTGTCCCTCAGACCTGACGCCCTGTGCTGGCACAGCGCCGCTTTCACCTTACACATCTTTCATGTGACGAAGGCCCGTCAGGCCCGAACCAACCCTCTCCCACGTCTTTCTCCCTAATGTCCTTAAAACAAGAAGCTACTGTGTCCACGTGCAGAAAAGATTTGGGTTGAGCTTCTGTCGTGTCATGTGAAGCAGGATTTAAGTGGCCCTGTAAGAGAAAAGACAAATTAGCAAACCACATCCACCCTGTCTAAGAGCAAGGACATAGTAGACCCCATGGTGCTGACTGTCTGTGTCTTGGCTTCTTTCCCTGGTCTGTTTGTGGGTCTGAAGGTCCTCGTAGACTCGCTCAGTACCACAGCAGCTGCAGGGGAAGGCTGCGGAACAGTTCACAATATTAGAAAATTAATTATTATTCAATTTTTATGTTACATATTTTTATTTTATTACTCATTTACATATTGCTATCCATAAAGAGAACATCCAGACATTTCACAATACTAATTAAATTACTTTATCTTTGATAGCTTGCTGACATTCCATCATTAAAATCATAGAATTGTATATGTTGTTCATTTTGTCATTATGTAGGCATATTTGTGAGGGATGGGAAGTTAGAACATTTTTTATTCAATGAAATTTTGATACATAACTTGAAAATATTGGGACATACTGTGTGTGGGCCCTCACTCTTATTTGTGCCCTAAACTTGAAAGATGCATCTGTGAGGACAGTGAAGTTTATAAAAAGGACTTTCTCACCTCTCTGCTTACGATTTTTGTTACTAGAACCACTCAACTTGCTCTAACCATTAAGATAGTGATAATGACTTACCTAATGATCACTTTCTTTGTAATTAAACAAAGAGCTCTAAAACTTAAATAGCCCCCAAAGAACTAGAAAAAGCAGATGGCCATTGGACCAGATGCGACTGACATATGTACAAAGTTTGGCCCTTTCCTTGCGGAGAGAAAAACAAAGAGAAATTACCGATATTTACAAATTGGGAATTTTCACAACAATACTAAAAAATTAGATGATCTAAAACCCCGGGACCGGCATTTCTTCAAGGCAACCATGGGCAGAGCTGAGTTCCAGCTGACTCTATCTGGACCATGCGTCTGCTGTTTGTCAAAGACTCTGTGGCTCCCTTTTCCAAACACTGAGGCCATTGCTGATTGTCACCATTCTTTCTGTGTTGTTCATAAAGGCCAGATTCACACTCTCATTTGTATCCCCAGACTAGCCCAGGGACACATGAGTTTATGACCATAAATGATGGGAACAGCCTCATCCCCACACCCGGGATCCTTCCAGTGGGAATTCTGTGGTTCCTGGGACTGTACAATTCATACCTGGAGACCATGTCTGCACAGGTGCTCAGATATGTAGACTGATCTCAGTAGTTCATCAAGTTGAATCAACAACGGTTAACAATGGAATTTATTTTTGAATACAGAACTTAGTTCTCGTCAGTTCAACGGAATGAATGAAGTAACAGGACAAAAGTGAAATGCCTGTGCTGAAGTGTTAATGTTGTGAGATGCAGCAGACACGATCTCAACACTGAATGACATCTAGGAACAGGTTCTCTCGAGTATATAGCATGAACTGTTTTTCAAATTCATTTTCCAATTAACATTAAAGCCATCCTTAGATTCTCTCTATTTCTGAAGTCTAGATGTACTTTATTCCTCTCACTGGCAAAATACATTGTAGCTATCAAGTGTTTGCATCTGCAATCTCGAGTAAGCAGAAATTTAGTCTGTGTGCTCACATTGGGGAAATGAATCAGAGCTCACATTAGGCATTATTGCCCTTATTAGTGGATGTGACTTTTCAGCCAGGCCTCTGGGGTATTTATTACTAATGGAATTGCAAGGGAATTATGTTGGAGGATAAGCGATCTTATGCTAGTAAAGTAAGTGAAGAAGAAATAATACAAAATGACATATGGATGACAAAAAAGGAGAAAACCTTTAGGCTGACTTTGCCATACAAGATTATTGGATGTAATTTTGGCAAAGCACGTGATCAGCTTCATGTTGAATAAACAATGGAAGTTTACCACTTGCCAATAGCAGGGCTCAACAGCCTACAGTCGGTGTAGTTTCCAGCCACTGTTTTTGTAAGTAAAGTGTTGCTGAAATCCAGCCACCATCTTTCATTTACCTCTTGTCTAGGACTGTTTTCACACGACAATGGCAGAATGGAGTAGTTGCCACAGAGACCTTATAACCTGCCTAAAATATGTATTATATGACCCTTTACGGAAAAATTTTGCCAACCCCTGCTGTAGACAGGTTTAAATACCAAATGATTTGAAATGATTATGGAGAAGTATAGTTAAGGTCATGTGTGTACTTTGCAAGTAGATGGACCTGGATTTAAAACCTGATTCATGTATTCATTCAGTGGATATTGTTGGCATGTCCACTGTATGTCAGGTACTATTCTGGGTGATAAAAGAATGAACAAGGCAGGACCCTCCACTCTCAGGGACCCTGCATTCTAGTGGCCCTATCGATTAATATCAGAAACTATGGGGAAGTTATTTCTCTGAGTTATTTCCTCAGTAGTAAGAACGGCTTACTAAGACATAATTTATAGAGTTATTATGAGACTTACAGAGTAAAATATATGAAATTACTTTATACTGTGCCTGGCACAAAGAAATAATGCAACAAATATTAATTACTATCTTACTGTCAATAAATAGATGGACAAAAGACTATTTTATTTTATTATTTCAAGGCCAACTCATCCAACAAATAATTTCAGTTGGGGTCGTGGTGGTGTGCTCAAGCCAACAATGTCAACACATACATGAATCTTGGGAGTTAATTAGAAGGTAGGGTTGGGCCAGCCTGTGGAGATGTTGCTGGTAGCTAAGGAAATTGAACTTCATAGACCAGGGGCCAATGCAGATTTTGAGAAAAACTGTTAAGATGGTCTGATGGTAATCAGATCCATGTTTTTGAAAGATAGTTTTAGCACATGTTTGGATGATGGGTTTGACTTGAAAGTCCTGATTTTATAAAAGTAAATAATCTACCTTTTAAAAGGTAGATCTAGGCTGCCAATATGATAGCCACTAGTTATGTGAGGCTATTTAAGTTCAAATAAATTAAAATTAAATAAATAAAATAATTGGTCCCCAGTCAGAGTAGTCACATTTCAGTGCTCAGTAGCCACACGTTGGCTAGTTGCAACCATATTGGACAGCACAGATACAGAATATTTCCATTATCACAGAAAGTTCTACTAGATAGTGCACACTGCCCTTTGCAAAACACGTAATTTAATGTTGTTCAAACAAATGATATTCTTTAATTGTTTAGGATCAAAGGGTCTTGCTCAATGGCCTTAGAACTTTGATGATTTTTTGGTAGGAAATAAAGGAGGTTGTTGCATTAGAGAAGGGTGGAAATCCCTCTTCTCTTTGGGACCTGTGATTTGGGCCCAGACGCTACAACGTAGTGCAGCATGGGGTGGCTCCAGCCTTGGTGTTTTGCCCTGACCTTGTGCAGTCAGACTGGGAGCAAGTGCCACACCCAGTGCATTTTGACTGGCACTAGGTCAGGCCTGTAAGGGCAGTTCTGTGAGCTCAGAGTCTTCAGGACAGCCAGCACCCAAGACAACGGTCATGGAGACTTCCAGCCTTAATTGAACAAATCTGAGTTGTGAATGAATTCTTGCACTCAAAATTGGCAACAAAGATGCGCATCAATCAGTAAAATTAGTAGTATCCTCTTTTTGAGGCCCCGTGGGACAATGCTGGGCCACGCACAGCAGACCCGCAATCTCAGAGAGTCACCAGCTACAGAGGCAGCAACAAGTGACAAGTGGGAAAGCCTGGAAGAGAAGAACACCTAGGATGCTTTCCAGATGACAAGTTGTTAAAAACTTGCAAAAATACCTGGGAGATGGTTTGCAGTGAGCTGGTCTCTATCAAGCTGTTGGTTATGTCGCGTGCTACAAAACCTTGGAGATAAAAGAATACACGCTCTCATTTTCTAGCCAGTCTGGTAAGGTCTGATGTATATGAAGAACCTTTTCTCATGACCAAAAAACATCCTATTTGAAGGCCGTTTTGCATTACTGAAATTAACAATTCATAATTTTCTTTGGTGTATAATAAAGTTGATCATTTGGAGTGGATGAGCCTTGGCAGAGCAGCCTAAACAGCCCAGTAGTCACTAGCAGGCTTCTGTCTGTCTGTCTTCTTCCACCCGCCTGCATGCCTTCCTGCCTTCCTGCCTTGCTTCCTTCCTTCCTTCCTTCCTTCCTTCCTGCCTTCCTTCCTTCCTTCCTTCCTGCCTTCCCTCCTGCCTGCCTTCCTTCCTGCCTCCTTCCTGCCTGCCTTCCTGCCTTCCTGCCTTCCTTCCTGCCTGCCTGCCTTCCTGCCTGCCTTCCTGACTTCCTGCCTTCCTGCCTTCCTTCCTGCCCTCCTGCCTTCCTTCCTTCCTTCCTGCCTTCCTGCCTTCCTTCCTGCCTTCCTGCCTTCCTTTCTCTCTCACTCTCTTTTTCACTTTTTTTTTTAATTTCTGGAATCAGGAAGAGAACATTTGGTATTCTGCGAGTTCTTTATCATTTCTCTGATAGACAACTACAGGTTTAAAAAGTTTTGTTTATTGAATGGGATTTCCTGAATAAACCACAGGGCTTAATGCTAGATGGAACACAAGTCGTCCTCTGCTCAGGTGTGTGGGAATGTGCATGTGACCTGGGTGGGTGTAGCTACTTTTTTTCTTTTTAATATATTTGTTCATATATTTACCTTTACTAGAGAACTTTATATTTTCATATGGTTTGGAGTTACTTTCTAGCATCATTTTTTTCAACTTTAAGGATTTGCTTTAGCATTCCTTTTTGTTAAATCTCAGACTATAGGGGGTACAAACACTTTGATCACATAGTTTGCCTTTGCACTGCCCAGGTCAAAGTTACAAGCGAGCCCATCCCCATCAGGTGTGAATTTACACATCCCCTCGTCCCCGCTCCCCCCTGCCTGATCCCCGAGGAGTGTTACTTCCATGTGTGCACATAAGTATTGATCAGTTAGTACCAAGTTGATGGTGAGTACTTGTGGTGTTTGTTTTTCCATTCTTGTGATATTTCACTTAGAAGAATGGGCTCCAGTTCCATCCAGGTTAATACAAGAGGTATTTGTTCACTATTTTTTTTATAGATGAGTAATACTCCATGGTATACATATACCACATTTTGTTAATCCACTCATGGATTGATGGGTACTTGGGTTGTTTCCACATTGTTGCAATTGTGAATTCTGCTGCTATAAACATTCAAGTGCAGATGTCTTTATTATGGAATGTCTTTTTTTCCTTTGGGTAAATACTCAGTAGTGGGATTGCTGGGTCAAATGGTAATTCTACTTTTAGTTCTTTGAGGTATCTCCATATTACTTTCCATAGAGGTTGTACTAATTTGCAGTCCCACCAGCAGTGTATGAGTGTTCCTATCTCTTTGCATCCCCACCAACATTTGTTGTTTTGGAACTTTTTGATAAAAGCCATTCTCAATCATGAGTTAACTGATATCTCATTGTGGTTTTGATTTGCACTTCCCTGATGATTAGAGATGTTGAGCATTGTTTCATATGTTTGTTGGAGATTAGTCTATTTTCTTTTGAAAAGATTCTGTTCATGTCCTTTGCCCACTTTTTAATGGGGTTGTTTGATTTTTTCTTGCTGATTTGCCCGAGTTCTTTATAGATTCTAGTTATCAGCCCTTTACTGGATGTATAGCAGCTAGTTTTTAAAGTATTCCCAGATAATTTGAATGTGCAGCCAGGGTTGAGAATCACTATGCAAGAGGATGAGGACCCACTGTAGAACTGTGGGAAAGACTGTGATGCCCTCTAAGGTGCACTTTTGGAAGTTTATTCTCACGGTATTGTGCAGGAAGGAATAGAAATGGGTGGGTTCCAGTGATTTGTCTATAGTTACTGACAAGACCCTGAACTAGAATCAAGGGAAACTTTAAATAAATTTTTGGGCAAAGAATGCTATAAATTGGAAAAGAAGTGAGCTCCAACTTGTCCTAGAAGCTGAGCCTTGACTGTCTCAGCTCAGGTGAGACAGAGTAATTTTTGGTGAGATTACTGGCATCCTTCCTCTTGGGGACTGAGTTAGCGATGGGCTAGTGGCTAGCTTCAGGGAACAGGCAGTGAATTGTGGAGGTGGGGACATGCTGGGAATAGGCCACAAGGACCACACAACCATGAGTTCTCCCTTTTTATGAAGGTAACATATGTGCTTTGCCTCTAAGAGGAAAGGACAGATTCCCCCAGAGAATGCACATTTTTAGCCCCTGGACACTGCCTTAGTGAAGGAAAGTACCAGTGCCCACCTGGGGTAGAAAAGCTCCTCAAACTCTGTGTAAGGACACAACTGCACACTGTAAATCGGACTTAGAATTCCAACAACAGCTGGGGCTTGGGGCTGGAATTTCCTCCCGATTGGCCCTCCCCTGGGTGACTGGGACTGATGTCGTGTGCCTCCCCAAGGACAGTTCTCGGCATCTGTTCAGGATTTGCTTTGGGACTCACAAAAGGCTTGTATGTGATATGAGCTTCCTATTAGGGGATGACATGCTCATGGTGGTAGACTTGGAAGTAACCATATGTGCCACCATCTCACAACCATCTGTGGTCAAAAGCAGTATAATCCTGACCAGACGTAAGATCCAGACTTCCAGCCAGCTATTCAGTTTTGACCAAACGAACCCTCCTACCAACTATCCTACAGGAAGTCTGCAACCATTTGTGTTTCTTCACAAGGCCACTTTGAGCCAAAGCTGGTACAGGTCTGCACCAGAACGCTGAGGCACGTCCCTCAGTGCCCAGGCCTCGGAAGGATGTGCTGTGCATCGGCTCTCCTGGGAGCCTGCACAGGTTTATTGTCTGCCCACATTTGTTTTTGCTTGGATCTGGACACAGCTCATATTTGGGCTTTAGCACTGGAAATGCAAGATGGGTTCAGGGCACAGGAGACGGAGATTTGGTGGTTCAGAACTTCTTCTATGACAAATCAACTGTATTTCCACAGTATAAGTGCTGTATTTGTAAAAATGATATGGAATCATGTTCTCTTTATAAATAACCATATTGGTCTAATAAAAACCTGCAGAAATCTGAATAGTCTTCTACATTACCAATCATCATATCTACCCTCTTTCTCTCTCTATGCACACATCCATAATACATATTTTTATTTTTTTGATACAGACCTTTAAAGTTTTATGATATACTGAACTACCATTGGGTCATAAGAGTTTTTAAATGCATTTGTTCAGCTAAGATAAAAGCAAGGTTAGATGTACTAATGTGATAAATATTTATAAAACATAAATGTTTTTATAATAAAGCTTTAAAAACATCTTGAATGTATCTTTTTCTTTTCCTTTTGGTCTAGTTAGATGGGAAAAATTACAGTCCTTAGCATCTTAATTAAAATAATATTCTAATGTTAGCAAAACAAAACAATCATTTGACATATTCATGTGGTAATTACATTAAAAACAGATTACTCTCCATTAGTTTTCCTGATTGTACTAAGCCATCTGTGCTTGTAAAAATAATAATAAACAATGAATATCGTATGCCATATGTACTTTGCTGTTTAATAGCAATTAAGCAATAATCCCGAAGCAATCACTTATTAACAGTGATAATTGTTTAAAGGTAATTATTTTGTAATAGATGATGATCAATTACTTATAATATTAACATTAGTTTCCTTAATTTCTTTTACCCTTAAAAATTGCTGGTGGCCATGGCCTCCAGAAGCTGTGCTGTCAATTAGTAATTCTATCGTGATAACCACAAGTTTTCCAGGAATCAAAATTCTAGTTATGGTCTATTAGATTTGTAATATGCATTTATAGTATTTCGAAAAATGAGACTGCTATAAATATCTTACCCACCTTATTATTAAAAATAAATGGCTTTAACAAAACTACTAGTGAAATGTTAAATGTGGAAGGATCAATATTACAAAGCACAACATAAATATAAAAATAACAGAGTGCTATGGCCCAAGTAAGAATATGATAGAAAACAAAGTTTGATTTTTGGAAGGTGGAAAAGCATAAGATATAACTGTTTATCCCAGTTATATACTTTCCAATGTATCACCACCGATTTCAGCTTTAGAGAGCCTAGTAAGTGATTTCAAGAAATGATACATAAAATTAAAGTGGACTATTTCTTATAACAGTGAGGTGAATAACTAAATCATACATATTTAAGCAATGAAACAATTTAGAATATTTTTGTTTACAGCAAGTATGTTGTTTTACTTTTAATATGGCAAAAAAAAATGCACTGGACTAAAACCATTCTTTCTGAATTTCATGATTAGGGGACAAAGCACTTGGTTCAGTCTCTTTGCTCTGTATTTCTGTCGTGACAAGAAAATACTCTGTAGAGTACGCTCAACTGTCCCTACTTCAGTGTTTCTCAACTGGGAGTGATTTTGCCCACAGGGGACATGTGGCAATGACTGGGGACATTTTTGGTTGTCACAGCTGGGACAGGGTGCTCAGGGCATCTGGGAGTAGAGTCTGGGGATACTGCCTCACACCCTGTGAGGCACAGGTCAGCCCCCACCACAAGGAATTATTTGACCCAACATATCTATAACACTGAGAAACCCTCGTCTGGATGACTTCTTTGGCAGTTAAATAATTTGCAAAAGAATTAAAGCATTTCAACTTTGAAATTTTCAAAGTGGAATTAAAAGACCTAACTGCCAGGAACTTTGCTGTTGTTTTTCACCAGAGGAAACAGGAAATATCCAAGGAACAAGAACTTTTCCCCCCAAGATTCCATATTAAGCTGCAAAACCCAAAACCTGTGGCTATTTTATGCAAAAAAGAAATAACTTTATTAAAGAGAATTAGGTAGCTCAACAAATCATCACAAGGACGCCTAAAGAGGAGAGTGGCTTGTGACATGTGAACCACGTCACAGCCAGTGGTCTGATGCAGAACCTCCACTCCTGCTGCTGCTGCCAATACCAGGTATCTGGTGCCAGGAACTGCGGCCTCTATCATCACCCAAAGAAAGAAGGACCCCTGCAGAGGCTCTCCCTTGAACGCTGCATAACCAAGGGCAGCGACCTCCCATGGAGGACCCAGGGCATGCATAGGCACCACTGCTGCAAGGGCGGCTGCAGAAAAGCAATGCGCACCTTCAGAAGACAGGACTCACAATGTGAGTCTGTCCAAAGGTATGCAGTTGTTCAAAGGATGACTTGTGGCCACAAGTGACAGTTCTGCTTTATACTGATCTTGGGACCACACACAGCAAACAAGAGAAATGCTGTTTGTTTTAGGAAATAATAGTGCTACAATGATTGAATCCCAGTATTTCAGGGTTTAAGGAGACGTAAGTTATTATTTATTCTGACTAATCTTCTTCTCCATCCCCAACTTCTGCCATTTATGTTCAGCTTATGTCTCTTGTTTTTTCTCCCTCCTTCCTTCCTTCCTTGTCTCCTCCCTCCCTTGCTCCCTCCCTTACTTCCTTCCCTCCCTCCAGCAATAAATATCTATGGAATGCTTACTTTGTACAAGTTGTTGTTCTAAAGGAGACTGCAGTGAGCAAAAGAGGCACAATCCGTGCACGTATTTTTCAGATTTGGGGACAGAAACAAAATGAATAACTTTAAGCATCTCTGGCTGTCCAAACTCAGGAATTGAACATATACAGGTAAACATTCGGATAAATCTTGTTATCCAAATTCTTGTTACTTGCTGTCTGAAATTCGGGCACTAAATAAATTCAGATAATGTATTATCTCCTTCTGTTCAAACTCAGTATCCCAACTCGGGAATCAAATAGAACTGAGATGCAAAGGGAACTTTTATAAGATTTTTCAGATGGCAGTAAACGCCAGCGAGGAAAGAGAACCGGTTGCCGAGTGTGTGTGGGGGGTGATCGTGGTGGTCACAAGGGGGAAGGAATTGCAACTTTAAATAGTGCGCAAGGCCTCCCTGAAAAGGGGGTGTTTGGGAGAAGTTCCAAGCAGAGGGAGGAGCACGTGCAGATGCTCAGGGCAGGGAGACTTCTGCTGGTTCCAAGAACTGCAAGGCTGCGGGGAGATCTGGAGGAGACAGAAGACGCGGAGAAGTAGCCGAGACAGACCAGGAAATGCTTTGTCGACCATTGTTGGGACTTCGGTTCCAGAGAGAAATGGAGAACCGTCGGGGTTTTGCGCGGAGGAAGGACAAAAGTGAGCTGACACACACTTGGCGGGGTCCCTGTGCCGAGAACGTGCTGCGAGCGTGAGGACCGACGCCAGGACACGGTTTGGAGGCCACTGCGATAGTCCCTGACGGCAGCCGACTCTGCCCGTGGGGTTGGTAAGGTCAGATTCCGGATGTGTTTTGAAGACAAAGAGCCCGTCAATTTCCTGATGGGCTAGACACGGAATGTGGAACTAGGAGGCGGCTGAGGATGACTCCAAGATTTATGGTCAGAGAAACGCGACGGGCGCCAGGAAGAAAGTGACGTGCGTGCGCGTGCGCGAGGAGCTTCTGTTTTGGACACGTTGCATTTGAGGGGCCTCGACGTGCAGGCGCGGCTGTGGGGTGGAGTCTGGGTCCGGGGTCCAGGGAAGAGGTCTGAACGGAAGACAGGCGCCTGGTGTGCTCGGGCTGTGGTGTGACCTGAAGGTGTGTGCCAAGGCTCCAGGCGGAGTCACGCAGGTAAAGAAGAGACGGGGACAGGGACGGCATCCCGGGACGCTCCAGCGTTGGGAAGTTGGGGTGACATGGCAGAACCAGCAAAAACGACTGTGATGGAGTGGCCTTAGGAGAAAAAATAGTCCATTTTCTCACAAATGGACTAAGTATGTCGAATGCTGCTGAAAACTTAGAGATGAAGGCTCCGACGTGTGCAGGGTGAGCGCAACGCCGCGTCGCCGCCGCCCTTCCAGCGCTTTCGGGGAGCGCAGGGCGCAGCCGGCCAAGAGCTCGAGGAGGGAGTGGGAGGGAAAACGCAGGAGGCTTTGCTCGCAAGGGACAGTCGCGCTTGGGTGGTGACAAGAGTGATCCAGTGGAGAAGGAGAAGAGAGGGAGGGGAACGAGTTTCTCATCAACCATGGGACGGTCCCAAGGGATGACCTGATTTTTTTGCCTTTAATGGGTCACTTCCCACCTTTGACTAAGGCCTGAAGTACCCTGAAAACTCTCAGCGACTCTCCCTTAACGAGAGCATCTCTCCAGCCCTGCTCAACCTTCTGTGCTGAGCCTCGGGCCTCAGAAGTGGAATCACTGGTTAATTTTCTGAACTCTGGAAGAGCATTTCTCCTCCTGCATCTACAGCCAAAAGTAGGACTGGACCACTTACATCCCCGACACAAAACCCTCTTAAAACCCTCCATGAAATCCCTTTACCAAACACTCACTCTCATGGCCGCTGTGCATATTATTTCTCTAGACCCTTCGCTCTCTGCACCATTCACAGCCCATGGTCATGAAGAACTTTCTGGAAGCTCCATAATATAGGGTGTGCCGCAGGTGCAGGGAAGTTGTATCAGTAGGAGAGGGCAGATGGCTCTTCTCTGGGCACAGGCATGCCACCCCCACCGCCAGACCTTCCAGATGGCTGAGGCCCTCCTCCCTTTGGTTCTCTGAACACAGCTGACTTGCAGACACGGGCACAGCACTTGGGTCCCTCTCTGTTATGCTCTGTCCACCAGCATCTTACACTCAAAATGAGCACATTAGATCACTCACGTAGGTAGCGAATCTGAGGAGGAGCTGCCCTGGCCTCCCCAGGCGCTTGCTGACCTGCCCGTGGGGGGAGGCAAGGGGTGCCCTTCAGAGCCCCTCCCGCCCTCGGGTGCTCCAGGGCCGCACGGGGAGGCGCGAGGCATCGCTCAGCAGCTCAGGGCACAGCTAGGAGCGCGTTCACATTTGGAACTGCCTTCCGCTCACTGCGCAGACGTCCTCAAAGCTCACCGGGTTCCCGCTGCCCTGGGTGCTGAACTGATACCACCGGGTATTCACTGAGGAGCAGCGTGGACAGCACAGGCGAGAAGCTGGAGCCCAGGGGAGTTAACGGATGTGGAGAAGAGGGAGGAACCAGCTGAGTAGAACTTGTGAGGAAAAGGAGATAAACAAGCTTGGAAAGCGGGAACAGTTCAGGAATTTGCTGTAGAACAAAATATTTACCAAAAAGAGGAAAGGGTGAGTGAGAAAAAATTGGGGGGAGCCAAGTTCAAATGTGCTTTGCTTATTCACTTACTCATTGGTCATAAATCCATAGTAATAAGCGGTGGTGTCCTGACAAATGTGTGGCAGGTGGCTCTCCAGAAAAATCGAGAAGCCCTGATCGATAGCAGTTGCTAATTGTTGTGGTGGAGCAACCCCATCAAGGGTGGCTTCAAGCTGCAGAAATGACACCCCTGACTAAATAAAAGGTTAAACAAGATGTGCACAGTTAGCCTTTGTGAGCTGGTCGGAGCTGGCTCCAGCGCACCCATGGAATACGTACCATTTATTATGTGTAGGTGTCTTAGGTCCGGTGTTTGCAGAGCCGACCCAGAGTCAATGATTTGGATGCACTCGATTTATGAAGGATGTGCTCCCATGGGAGGCGTGTAAGTGGGGGAGACAGCAGGGTGGGGATGGGAAGGCAGGCAGGGGTGTCGTCACAGAGGGTCCCTCAGAGGGCTGCCTCCCACAGGGGACTCGGAGTACAGACTATGCCTCCAAGTTGTCCCCGTTCTCAGATAGAAAGTGCTCCTAGAATGTCACCTATTTTGGTGTGCTGGTCGCTCTGTGCACTGAACACTATCTCCTTCTGCAGTTCGAGACACAGAGGACAGAGTGACTCCCTTCGCCAGCAGCTTGGAAGGTGAAGGGAGCAGAGATTTTACTGCAAGGGTTAACCCTGTGATGGGTTTTGTAGGGTCAACAAGGGCTCACCTAGGAGACAAAAATTGGAGAGAGGGAACTTCAAGGACAGAGCAGAGCACGCGCTTGTCCTAAACAATGGGTTTCAACCCTAACCGCACATTAGAATCACACAGGAAGCCCTAAAAATGTAGATCTTGGGCCCTGCCACCCAAATCTGAGATTTGATTATTTCAAACATTGGTAATTTTTAAAGCTCCCCAGTGATTCATCTGTGCTGTCAAAGTTGAGGATCAGTGTAACAAAACTCTGAAGCAACATGGTATTGTTTTGAGAACTAAAACAGTTCCGTGTTGGAGCATACGGTGGCGTGTGTTTGCATGTGTGTGTGTGTTTATAATGAAGTACCTTACAGGGCACTGTTTTATGTATCACATTCCATTGCATTTTGTGCATAAGTAATTTGGGCAAAGCTACACCTGTACATGGAATAAAGGTATTTCAAAATACAGTTCCATTTTCACTTTCTTTTGAAAACATTATTCTCCTTTTTCAATACTCATTAAACCCTTCTTTTCATAAATCTGGTCCTATTTATAGTCAGTTAAGTGCTTGACTAGCTACTAAACTGCGTTATTCTCTAATTAATTCTTGCCCATAAATTTTCTCACCCAGGTTATAAGTTCTTCTGGAGAAGTGTGATACTTTCATATTTTTCCTGATGCCTCCGTAGCTGGGCCCTCACTGAGAGAGGGAGGCCTGCCCTTCTAGGGCCAATCGGGAGGCTGACAGGTGGTGGATCTGCGTAAGATTTCAAGTCTGCAATTCAGCGTATCATATTCAAATAAAGTATCTCCATGTTTTAGAAAAACAGGGCAGCAAATTGATGGTTGACCTCCTCCATTTAAAAGTGATTCGGAGGTTAGGGGAAAAGTCAGAGGTCTTAGTTGCTTTAGCATAACAGGTAGGAACCCTGCTTATAGGGTCGATAGTAAAGACACAGCTGGGGCTGTGTTCCTGTCAGCTGCTCTCTGTGGTAGCATCAGGCCTCCGTTATTATCTACCATGTGCCCCGCGTCATAGGCTGTGTTTACATCGTGCTAAGTTAAGCAGAGCTTGGGCAAATACTTGGATAATACGATCAATGAAAGTAATCAATACAGTCACCAGTTGGTAACATTTTCAGAAAATTTCATCTGTTCTTAGCAGAAGAAAAGGATTAGGGCTTTGCCGCATTGCCTGGCATAGTTTGGAAGAAAAATGTGTAGGTGTAGCCAGCAACATACGCAAGATGTTCAATCAGACACACATCTGAAGTTCCTTGGTGAGATGATGTCATTGCAAAGATCCCCAGATAGTACAGGAGACTACCTGATTCCCCATTTCCCAGCCCTGGCGGAGCTTGCTAAAGAACTGACATTTATCTTGGCTGTTTTGAATTCCGCTCAGTAGGAGATCTCACTGAAGGAACCGGCAAACAGCACAACTTCCCCCGATAAGGTAAATATTGTGTTAAGATAATTGTTAACTTTGGAATAAGCCCCACTGTAGGGCATGTTTAACCACTAGCCAAAACTGCACACACCTCTGTAATTAAGCAACCTCCCCCTCCCCACAACACAAGCCTGTGGAGAACAAAACAAGTAGAAATGAGCCCAGATTCTGTATTAGAGACAAGCCCTCGGTCATATTCAGGACGAAGTGTGGGAAATTCTTTCACCTTAGTACCAAAGGTAACCCCAGTGGCTTAAAGAATATTGAATTAACAACTACAACCATTAATTGAGGACTTACTGTGTGCCAGGCCTGTTCTTTAAAAACATCTTAAATTTTACTTACTCCTCATATCAATCACAAACACAGAAAGCCCCGAGAGACTGACTAACCAACCAGACGCCTCCTTCTCCAAGAAGCCTCCTTTGATGTTCCATGGACTAGACAGATTGCCCTTCCTGGCACCTTTTATGGTCCCTGTCACACTCCTAGTGCTCTGAATGCATCTGTGACCACATTTCTACCTTGAATTGCACCTTTTTGGGAGTCAGATGTTACTTTTTAAGTCTACCTAGAGACTTTCAAGAACTTGAAACATATATACATCTCTATATGTATGTATATAGATATATATGTGGGCATGTATACATATATATATAAATGAGGCCATGTGCTGTTGAGAACTATAAACAGGGTATAGATCTGTATATCACATGGCCCCATAATAGTGAAAATAAGGCCCCCGGCTCAGAAATTTGTAATTGTGGCTTTGTTTGTTTACTTATCTGCATGCAGAAACTGACCACCAGCTGCAAATAGGAGATTCTTATACCTCAATTCTTAACCCATGGAGTTTTCGGGTTCTTTTTATGGTTGAATACAGCCTACGACCTCACCCTGTCCCCAGCCCTCGTGCTTCCAGGAATTACTGTGAGATCATAGGAGATGGAGCCCGTCATACTCAAAAGTAAACAAAGACTGATAACATGAATTTTATAAGTGATTCGAGTATACCCTTTGAAAGACAGCAAAAAACTGTAAATAAAATGAAATAAAATTTGAAAATAGGTTCAAATATACATTTTTAAAATAAGTGTAGTACAATAGACTAGGTAAGGTATGTGTCTGAAAGGAGATCCAGAAATATGCATTTTAAAGGAAAGGACATTTGTTCAGAAGATTGAACAGGAGTATGGCATCCAGGGAGCAAAATAATGAAAGGCTGTTTCTATCTGAATACATGACACAATGTGCTGTTATTATGTGAGGGCAGCACTCCCTCTAAGCAAAGGCTCGATGTTTGCACACCCCTGAACATAGTTATGTTATGGCACAGGGAGCATCTTCTCTCTTTTTGAGGTCAAAAGCAATAAAGCCATGTAATTCTGGAATTGCCAGGACATTTTTCTTGCTATGTTGAGAACATCTACTCAAGAGTAAAGCCAACTTGGAAAGCAGAAACTTGATGACTTTGGTTGAACTTCTGGATCCAGCTGTTCCTGAAAACTTTACACACAGAACTTTTCAATGATGCAAATGGAATACCTCCTTTTTTGCTCAAGTTGGTTTGAGTTCTGTTTTTTGATTACAGTCTGTTTAAATTTTGTTACCCAAAGCTTAACAAGTTTCTGGAACAATAAGCATTCTGAAAAAAAATGCCAGATAAATAAATTAATTAATTGGCTTCGCTTTACCCCCTGACAGCAGCCACCTATATAACTCACTTTATTTGATTCAAAATGAATGAACACTGGACAGAAAATGACATTTTTAGTCATTTTTCCCAGTTCCTTTCCAAATGTAAAAAAAAAAATAATAATAAAGGAAACATACACTGGTGTACAGATATCTCTACTCCAAAACAAGAATAAAACCTACATGGATCAGGAATAGAGAGTGGTGAGTAGCACCCGAAGCCATGCGGTCCGTGCGGAAGGTGGCCTGGGTCAGAGCACCGGGGAGCAGTCTTCAGCGCCATGCAAGGACCAGGGACAAGCAACGTCAGAGCGCAGGAACAAGCTCAGTGTGTGAAGCCACCTCTCTGAGGGTGAACTGAGGCTGAAATAGCTCTGCTTGCCCACCCCATATTGCAGAGAGAAACGTGATCCTGTCTACATCTCGGGGAACAATGGGAGGCGACGGTGCATGAATGGGAAAGAGGCAGCGTTGCAGACGGGAGTGGAAGCCTAGAACGTGGCTCAGAATCCCTGAGGGAAGAGACGGGCGCAGGGCACCTGCAGACTGAGGATAAAAGGGTGTGAACTTGCTTTGCATGAGGAGGGGTAGAGAATGTGGAAATAGGGAGTGTTTGAAGGAATCATCCTAGAAAAATTTTCCAGGTTTAAAGAGAGCTAAGTATTTATATTAAAAAACTGAAAAGTGCCAAGAAGGAAACATTTCATAAAGAAAACTGGTATTTCTAAAAATGGATCTATCCTTCTAGCCACATTCTAAGCCCTGTGAGACAAATTTCAATATGGTGATCAAGGTCACTTTGTTTACTAAATAAAATAGAGAACAATGTGAGGCCACGTTTCTGGTGCAGTTGCAGAGATTAGTAGCATCCAGAATGTGAAGGATGCGATTCCTACCACGTCCTTATCCAACTCACCTCTTTGGTCTGTGCATATCTCAGTACATGAGAAGAGAGTATTATAAACTAAGTCAATTGGTGACTCTAACAGTGACTGCCGCTCCAGAGGTGGTTTAATTTTTGAAGCAAATTAGCATCCTCCTAGCACCTAGCATACAGCTACTGATAAGAAAAATACATTTTTTTTTTTTGAGCTGTAGATGAGGACTCCAGAGGTTGCTTGCTTTCAGCTGGTAGGTCTGGCAATCAACCCCCCTGCCACACATCAGGTCTACATCATATTTGGGTCGCAAAGTCCTTGTTCCCCTCTCCCTCCGCAAGACATCACACTGGACATTTTGACACTGATGGAATTGGTGAGCAGGAGTAGCAACTCCCCTAGACACTTTGGGAAGACATATTTCCCAAAATTCAGGGGCCTGATGCTTTGGTGAAATCTCCAGGCCTCCGTGGTCTGGGGCATGTTGAAGTCTCCTTTCCAAGGTGAAGGAGAAGTTATTGCACTTGGCCCCTTTTTACTGCTAAGACAATGAAGCAATGCCTAGTGGACCTCTTTGGATTTTTATACCTCGTTTGGACATGATACTTGTATTACTCATGGTCCTCCAGAGAAGCAGAACCCCTAGGATATATAGAGATATATAGGAGGAGATTTATTAGGAGAATTGGGAAGGTGAGACTGACCACTTCTGCTTCTCATACCAGTGGATCAAAAGAGGGGCTTACTCTGCCGGCTGGGGTGATCAGTCCCGATTATTAAAGAGGAATTGAGTTTCTACCACATAGTAGGGGCGGGGAAAAGCGTGTCTGGGACAGCTCTTATTTCTCCCATGTCCCATCATAAAAATTAATGAAAAACTATAACCATTTAATATAGGGAGGGCTGACAATGTCCCAGACCCTTTAGAAATGAAAGTCCAGGTCGCCCCACAAGGCAAGGAACCATGATAAGCTGAAGTTCTCGCTGAGATTGAAGGAATGTGAAATAGGGTGGTGGGAAAAGGAAAGTGTAAGTACAGGCTTTGGCTCTGTGTCCAGTTGTAGAAAGAGGACTGTGGTATGAATGAGCATTTCCCTTAATTTTATGTGAATGTATTTGTGAATATCTATGTCTACATTGAGATCAGTCTCTGTGCATCTACACTGGTTCTTTTTCTTCCTCTTTGCCCAGTGCCATACTATCTACATGAGATACAGTAATAGAGGTTACGTTTTTATCTCAGTATTTAATTTCTAAGATATCATAAAGGGAGCATGACAGCAAGAAGAAGAAGAAACACAACAAAAATTTAAAATGTGGAGCTTTTTGAACCCTGCTCTGGGAAGAAGACTAGCGTGCTTTTGACTGTTTGATACACAGGTGCATCATGCTAGTATGATGTATTAGTTTTTGTTATCTTTGTTTAGACTCTATAGTATCCAATATCCAAATAGCGGGATGTGGACAAGTCAACAAGGGGTGCACTGTCTAGGTTATTTATTGTTAGCTTTGTTAAACTGGGAACTTTGACCCTCAGAATTCCTTTCCTCGCATGGCCCTGGGTTAGAGTTGGCCAAAAGTGAGACTTTCGCAAGATTGGGAGGCGTGAGTGAAGCAGCAGATGTCTGTCTGTTGTAAAGCGACAGACAGACAGAAGCCTGATGGGTTCAGATTATGTCAATGTTTCCCCACTTCGTGCACAGAGGTTCTCCTGCCTGCTGGCCCTGCTGTCTAAGAGTGGCCCCAGGCCACCAGACACTGGGGGCAGAGCCACAGGAGGCAGCGGAGATTCCTGCGGCTTCTCCACAACCCGCCCCCCCCAGCTCCCAGGCCCACACAGCCCCTGGACATTCCTGTCTCCCCAGATTCCCCAGCAAGCCCCAGCTCATCCACAACCCCGGTGTTTCTGCCAACTTTCTAGTTCCTGGTTAAGACCCCTGGTCCTAGCACTCCTTTTCTGGAACTTACTTCTTCAGCTACTCCACACTGCAAGGTTGGTTTTCTCTGGAGTGATTCTTTGTCTTCTGGACAACATGTATTTATATCTTTGGGAAACAAGAAACATTTATGAGAAAAGTTTACATAATATTCAAGGAAAACTTGAATAGCTTTGTTTACTCAACCACACGCATATACAATTTTTGAAACACAAACATGATGTCTAATTGTCCTAGTATGAAATAAAAATTAAAAAATGAATGGTGATTGTGATGATGAATTTTACATGTCAGCTTGGCTGGGCTGTGGTATCCAGATATTTGGTCAAACATTTTCCTGGATGTCCCTGTGAAGGTATTTTTTTTTTTTTGGATAAGATTAACATTTAAATTGGTGAACTTTTAGTAAAGCAGATTCCCGTCCATAATGTGGGTGGTGCCTTCTAATCAGTTGAAGGCCATAAGAGCAAAAACTGCGGTTTCTTGGAGAAAAAGAAATTCTGCCAGCAGACTGCCCTGGGATTCAGACTGCAACTCTTCCCTGGGTCTCTAGCCTGCTGGCCTGCCTTGCATGCTGTGTCCTCACATCCCCACAACTGTGTGAGCTATTTCCTGAAAGTCAATCTCTCTCTCTCTCCTCAATAGGTTCTTGGAAACTACAACTTTAAGCGAAACGATGTATAATGAAACAATTTTTTTCTCATCAACATTGTAACAAAATGACCTTGAAAGAAACAATGCTATTCGAGGACCTGCTACAAATGTTTCACTACGTTAAGTGAGGACTCACTGTGCATATGTGCGTGTGTGTGTGTATAAAAATACATACACATGTAAATAATCCTCCTCTAATATCTTGTCTCCATTTATCTTTGCTGCCTCCCTCTCTCTATATAATATACACATCTGTAATATGTATTTAGACACACAGACACATACTTTTGGTTCTGTTTCTCTGGAGAACTCTAACTAATAAAGTGATGAAAATTGTGTCTTAGCATTAAATAACTTCTGATTCTCTGCTTGTTATTGTACTGTGGTCCTTTAAATGTTATAGCAATTCTGTCCGCAGATTTCATTCAGATTACAACTAAATTAATATCATTTCCAGAGAGTAAATCAAATGGCTATTTTGTTATTTTAAAAGTTCAAAATGAATAATAACAGTTGTCTATGCTTCTTGAGTAACGAGGGAGCACATTAATTAATAATTGTTAATTCGGTAATTAATTAAAGATATTAATTCCTTGGTTGTACAGTGAACAGTTTCTCTGTGGAATGCCAAAACTTTTGTCTAATTCAGGAAGAAATCTAGTAAATTTGGGAAAATAATAGATTGGGTCAGTTGTTTAGAGTCATGGTGAATCAAGAGGCCAACCTAGTAAAGAAATTTTCATGTGGTGGTTTGTCCTTATTTCCAGCTGGTGTAGACATGTCCAGGGGAAGGAAGAGGAGGAGGAGGAGGAGGGGAGGGGAAGGGGAGAAGAAACATTGAAAAATTAATCAGGTTGTATTTCACGTGTCAGAGAGCTATTCACTGGAAACCCTAATTCTTAGGAAATACTACCTACGGTGGAGGAGGATGGAATATTACAATTATCTAACAGATTTTCAAACTCTTTCCCCTTCCCCCTACCCAGATTTTGATATTACTGCTGGGAATAGTTGCATGTGCTCGCAAGTGAGAGTTAAGGCAGTGGTAAGAAGTTGTTATTGATAGATGCATGTTTTCTCCTTTGGTTATGCTGAAACAAGAAAAAAAACCCACTAAATTTGAAATATTTGATAAGCAAAGGGAAATTGTGATGCACTTGGTCATCCCTTAATTTATCTGTGTGTGTGTGTGTGTGTGTGTGGCTAAAATTGAGGTACATCTGTATTGTACATTCTGTTAGTAGAAGGTAAAGAACTCAACTTTCTATACATTTAGAAACTGTTCTCTCTTTTAAAAATAGAGCACAAAGTGTTCGTGGGGTGGAAGCTGCTTCTAAAGCTATACAGATAGCTGGAGTGACCTAAATTATCATCCATAAACGTCAGTCAGGTCCCTCACTGGGCTTGGTGCACGGCGGGCTTAGTTTCCCCCGTTCTGCTTGGGTCCGGGGGTCGTCAGGAGGAGAACACAGCACTCCGCAGAAGTAGCCACGCACGGCTGTCTGCAGAGCAGCCCCGGGGGCGCAGCTGCACCTCTGCACCACGAAACGTAATTTTAAATTCTGACATATTTTCATGAGAAAAATATGGTAGATTCTCAACCTAAACTCTGGCCACTCAGTCAGAGCGTCAGTGAGAGATCATGTTTCTCTGTCGCCGTGCTGAGTGCAGGTTGTTCTCGCCTGGCAGCGCCTTCGCTCCCTTAACTCTCTTTCCTTCACTTTCAAAACAGGACAGAAGCTTGCAAAGTGATTCCCCTCCCCAAGAAAACAGAACTCTTACGTAAAACTCAGCCACTCAGAAAGGAAAGTCCAAACAACGTTTATTCTTCACTTCGGTTTAGTACAAGGGACGTATTTTTTTCTCATTTCTCCAAACCCCTCCCCCAACTTTTTTTATTTTGAAGGTCTTTAGTTAATCTGTATTTATTTCTACTTTCTAGAAATTAAATTTTGATGAGCAAGTCCTCTTAAACCCGACAAAGCTGCCTCCCACACTTCACAGGCGTTGATTTTGTTTCTGTAATGAATCCGTCAAGTGGGAGCTGGTAATTGGCTAGACAGCTCCCATTTAGCATGAGAGCTGGATAAAGAGTGTCCAGGCTTCATTCTCCCTTGTGTAGGGTTTGGGGGCTTAAGAGAGCAGAGCCTGCCCCCCATAGCAGTCCTCAGTGCACAGCTGGGCCCAGAGCTGGTGGAGGAGGCAGGACCCTCCGTCCTCCACTGTAGGACTTTCCTCCAGTGTGGAAGTTTTGTCTTATGAGATTATCTCAGGATAAAATAAAAATAGACATATGCCCTTGCATATTAGACTTCGATCAGGAGTGTAGTAGGATAATTGTTATACTTTACCAGGCTGTGCTGTCTTACTCCCGCGATGGCAAGCCTGAGTAGATCATCATTTCCATCTGGGCTACAGTTTGAAAGGGCCCATTTACTGATACCTGAAGTGGATTAGACAGAATGACTTCAGAGAAAGTAATATGCCACTGATGGTCACTAACAAGAATAGTCACATGGGCTATTACTTTTGAGAAAGGCTTTGGGTGAGTCTAAAATCATTCCAGCCTTTGGAAAGAACATTAAATTCCCATGCCCAGAACCATATTTTGCACTTATATAACCTCTTGCAAAAATCAGATTTTATAGTGTTAGAATTCTCCATTTATTTGTAAATTTATGGGGAACACTGTAAAACTCAACAGTCTTGGCAAAAGAAAATAATAAGAATATGGCTTGAATATTAGCTATACATGTGCACCTTCAAATTCAGAAACAGAGTAAGATAGTGTAGGTTTCGGTTCAGCATCCGTGTATTTTAAAGGAAACAATTCTCTCTGCCTCTTAGAGTAGTTGGTCTGTTTAACACATTCCCATAACAGGTTGTCTTTAATAGACCATTTTGAATATAAAAGCCACTAGAGAAACTTTCTCCTCCCCCCAGTCATGTCCCTCCCCTGCCTTTGTCTCCCTGGAAGGGCGGTTGGAGAGAATGACACCAAGCACTGCATTTGTGTGACTGTGCAACTCCCCCAAAGGCCAGGTCTGCTAGGTGGGCTTCCCCTTCCACATCTCTAATATGCCAGCTTACCACACAGGTACTCAGAAAAGTACCCGATTGTGTCCAGATGGACCTGGATGCTAAAACTTGCCCCTCCTATTGGCCAGTTGTATAACCTTGGGCAAAACGGGGCCCTTCTCAGGCTCAATTTCTCCATCTGTAAAATGAGATCAATACTTACTCCTGTCTCGTAGAGTGCTGTGAAGGTTCAAGGACTCATTCAAATTTCTTAATTCAGTGCCTACCACATAGGAGACACTCGGAAAATGTTAGCTCTGATTATATCAGTACATTTTGATGAGCCCAATATAAAATGTACAAGTTTTCTTTTTGATGCATTGAAATAAAAACACTTACTTCTTCCTTCCAAACAAGTCATTCTTCAGAGAACCAGATGCATAGGTGAAGCAGCCTTATATTAATAGAAAGGAGCTTCAGGGGAGAGAACACTGGGTGAATATTCACAACCACGAAGTGTTTTTCAGCATACACCAGAAATTATGAACTGTGCTGAGTTAGGAGCATGGGCCCACTGGGATCTGATAACCCATTGAAAGTCTTACCTACCTTTGACCTCAAAGGTCACCAATCTTCTTAAGGTCTCTTCTACATTCACTATCATGTGACACTTTCTTGAAGAAAGATTACCTGTGAAAACTAAGAAACCAGTGCTTGGACTGCATGTTCTTTTGTCAACATCAAATACTATTAAAATTAAAGAGCTCCAATTTCTAGTCAGCTTTTTATAGTGGCACATATCAAAATCCTAGGCAAAAAAAGGCAGAAATTTAAAAAAATCAAAAAAAGAGATGAGAGCAGAAATCATGATAGTGCACTGGACTTTCACAAGTTTGGAATAGTTGCCATTGGGCCTGAATAAACTCCACAACCACTTAGAGTCTATGTCAGCCAGGATGCACTCAGGGACACGGCAGTGACAAACACCCTGAATGTCTCCAAGGCTTAAAAACAACAGAGTTTCTTTCTCACTCTGCTGCATGGCTGTCACCAACCACCTGGGGCTCCACTCTCCTGTGACCGAGGCGTACAGGGCAGGACCATGGCTTGTGAAGGTGTAGACGGGAAGTACATTATGGTGGGAGTTTCCTAGTATCAGTGAATCTCTGCCTGGTGAGGACACGTGGCTCAAACTCCCTGGCCAGAGCTGGTCACCGGGCCCTGCTCCACGAGGGGGCCAGGAAGTGTGGTCCTTCCAGGTACCCAGAAGTGGGGGGAGTTGGAAGATTCTGCAGACCGCACAAATGAGGCTATCTCATCTTTGTTTACAGTATTTAAACAATACTAGCCTCGACACCAGTGCCAGAGGCCGAAGGATGAACTGGAAACAAGACCAGAGGCCATGGCAGGAAAACCCAGTGTCTCCGCCAGTCTGTGCTAACTGTGGGCAGTAACAATTCAAAGCCTCAGTGTAAGGATAGGTCACGGGCATCGTAGAAAGACCCACAGTTTCTATGGTTGTGGTAGGACCTCTCTCTGGGGATGCTGCCAGTTGCCAGCGCTTGGGAAAGGAAAATGATCCCTGTGCCTTGGATCCATCATTTCAGTCTTGGACAAAATCTCAGAACAACAAAACAGTGCTGGTGATGGTATATTTACAGCACCCAAATCACCTCAGTATGGCTCTAACTGCTCCGGGCATGGATAGGATAATGTCACTCAATGGGTATGTTTCAGAGCTGATGAGAAATCAAAGGCAGGAGTGAGGCATAAGGGCTGCCCTCCAGATGCCTCCAGAGAAAACTCACCACACCTGATTACCAGCCAGACTGGGTCACCAACAGCCAATCACAGAAAGACAGTAATTTGGGGGTTCTGTGGTGGAAATTCACTGGATTGTGAATTACAACATCAAACTCTCACATACATTATTCAATTGTAAAATTGGTTTGTGTTATACATTAAAACATGCATTTTTGTGTAAACATACCTTAGCGAATTGATTTTAAGTCTGGTTCTTCAACAGCAGTATAGGTACAATTTAGGAACTTGTTAGAAATGCAAATATTCACGTCCCAACCCTACTGAATGCGAAATTCCAAGGGGTGGGTGCCAAGCAGTCTGTGGTTTAACAAATCCTCCGGTAACTCTGATGCACACTCAAGTTGGAGAATCCCTGCCCCAGAACACATTATTTTAAGCTTAATAGAGATCTTAAGAAAGCATCTAGTATAGTAGTTCAAAATCCTGGGTGCAATTAGAAATATCTGCAGCAATTATTAAAAAAAGCACAGTTGTCTGGGTCTCCCTCACAGAGGTTCTAATTCAATATGTCTGAGATGGGACACCAGCATCATGTTTTCAAAAAGGGCTGGGTGCGGTGGCTCACACCTGTAATCCCAGCACTTTGGGAGGTTGAGGTGGGACGCTGCTGTGAGCTATGATCACGCCACTGCACTCCAGCCTGGGTGACAGAGCAAGGCCCTGTCTCTACAAAAAATAATAAAATTAGCCAGGTGTGGTGGCATGCACCTGTAGTACCAGCTACTCAGGAGGCTGAGGCAAGAGGATCACTGGAGCCCAGGGGTTGGAGGGTACAATGAGTTATGATGGTACCACTGCACTCCAGCCTGAGTTACAGAGTAAGAACCTGTTTCTTAAGTAAATAAATAAGTATAAATACTTCCCAGGTGATTCTAATGTGCAGTGGAAGTTGAAAATCCCTGATGCCACTTCCATGATTTTACTGATAACAAATGCACGAGGAGGCCCTCAGGGGCTCAGAGGCCGGGTGGCCCGAAGCCCAAAACTAGTTAGCTCATACACAAACACAGGGAACGGTCCATGTAGCAGTTAAGGAATGGTGTGTGCTGCATTAGCACATAAAATCAAATAATCAATGCATAGTTTCAAGATTCTTCATCTGTTTTTGACCTGGATGAGTCACAAGCAGACATTCCTGTTATTGCTTCAACATGAATTAACAATAGCGTTGCTTTCACAGTGATCCTAGATTTTTAAAATTGTTCATCCTGCAAGATGAAAAACCTTTGATGTAATAATGATGTAAGAAACAAACAGGTCATCATTTTCACCTTCAATTTAATTAGGATTCTTTCTTGTTTGTATTTTACAAATCAATAATAATTACATAAATATTACGTTTCAAATGCAGAATATGCGTGGTCTTTTAAAATAAATGAATGGATCTATTTCTGCACTGGATGGCTCGACCATAAGCATGATGCCCTTAAGTTTTGTCACTTATGTTAAAAGAAGTAGTACGTAACTTTTCCTTTGATCCAAATATCCATTGTAGCCATTAAAATGCTGTGTGGAGACCACTGCTCAACTCAGAACCTCTAAGTCCACCTCATTTTCCCTACCCCCTGCCTCCCTGGAATTCCGAGCTGTCTGCTAGCAGCTGGACCAGCCGGTGTTAGTTTAGCTGCTTCAGCTGTACACCGAAGCCTGCCATGCACAGCGGCAGATGGAAAACGAAGGCGGTGTTTTTCAGCCATTATGTCTATTTTTCCATCTATACACAAAAGAATAATTTCACAGATTGTACTTTTTCCTTCTGACATTTACCACTTAGGATAATAGTCATGAACAATATGGAATTGATTCACCACCTTGGAAAGACAAAGGCACAATTCTAGCACAATTGTTTGATGATATTTGCGATCAATATTTGCAAACCGGTGTTTGTGACGTGATGTTTCCCCAGCCCTCTTTCCTGAGTGGCGGAAACCACACTCTCTGCTGGGAAATTGGGTGTTCATCACACAGGATGTTTTACAGTGGCGTCTGCCCTTGCAACTTGATATTTTCTCTATTGTCATGTGCTCGGTAATCATCGCGTATCATAAAACAGGCTGGAGGTTACTATAGCAACGCTAACCAAACCAACGTGATGAAGGCGGCTTGAGGACCGGGAAATGTTGTCATTTCAGTTCCTGACTTTCAGGGTTTGGAACATGACTCTAAACTGACATATTAGAATACAAAGCATTGAGCTTTTCAGAAAGCATGGAGCTTTGGGGTTTTAAGTTTCCAGACAGGACTTAGACACCTCCTGTATAAATCAACTCATTACAGAGGTCATAAAAAACACTTTCTGCATCAGTCATAATTTGTAAAAACAGTTGTCTGACCTCTACTTTCAAAAACCTCTTAAAAGCACACACCAGAGGAGTTTGGGAGTGGAAAACAGAGGACTGGGCCAGCTGGGCCATCCCCTTGGTGATGCAGCAGCTCGTGTGAAAGCAGCATGATGGTGGTACAGAGAAGTTCTCACAAGTGAAGCTTGGGCAGCTCCGTCACCCTGGTCAAGGTGACTTAACTGTTCTATGAGGAGGTCTGCAGCTAATCTTTTATTCTCTGGTCTTTAGCCCAAGTCCCTCCTCCCACCTTTGTCTCTTGTTCTTGACTCTCAAATACTTTACCTTCCTTCATAGACTATTATCAGAATCCCCTGCAGGCTTTCCACTATGCCCCTTCCATTTTCCTTAATTTTTACTACATGGGCCCAACCTCCTGGCAGTGGCAGAGAGCAGGAAAGTAGGCTCTTCTCCAGCATGGCTGGGCAGAAATCCTGGCTCTTCCCCTTGCTAGCTGCATCAGCAGGGACATATTACTTACTTCCTTAAAGTCCCTGTCTTTGCTCAGAACAATAACCACCTTGCAGGGGTGGTCAGGCTTAAGCAAGATAATGAACATGAAGCACGTGGCCATTGCGCCAACTCACAGCCAGAGCAGCTCTTCTTAGAGTCAAGTTGACAAGACCCTAACACAAGAGCACTGGCCACTTGGGCTTGACTCTAGGGCCTAGGTTTGGGGCCCCTGTCATGGGTCTTATGCTTTTGGGGCACCCTTCCTGGTCCTTCTCTCACCTTGCCCTTCTAAAGGGGCAAGATGCCCAAGGGGCCAAGGGAACAGTCTCTCCTGGAGCCCATTCTTCCTCTTCTAGTCCCACACTGTGCACCGAGGACTCTGGAAATCCTGAGCAAACAGTCTTGAGTTTACTTCTGAGGCCTGTGTAGTGGGGTGCACTTCTAGGCCACCTTCCTGAGGAGGACCCCAAGGCCCCAGGTAGCCAAGGGGTGTATGCTAGTGGGGAGTGGATGGAAACCAGACTCAAGACTCAAGGGCTGGGTGCCCACCTGCACATGCCCAAGGCCAAGCTCAGGAAGAGGCAGAGTGGGCTGAGCCAACACTCCTTTCTCCTCTGTGATTGGAAATTGGTGGAGTCTGAAAACTCCGAACTCACACCCAGCCTTTCAGGTCATTATCCAGATATGTGTGTCTAGGTAGACAGGCTCTATCTTATTTGACTGTTTTCTGGGTTGATTATAACTTTATTATATTTGAACAAACGGCATGAAGGCTCTATTTGCATTGTTGAGTTGGCTCCCATCAATGTTAGCGGTGCACTTTATACATATACTATAGGCATCATACATGACACAGTATGTACATTAACCCCAAGGGACTATCGCACGTAGCAGTCACTTTGATTTGTTTATTTTTGTTCTTTTTCAAAAGGATTTTTTTAGCAATGACTGACCAGGTGATGGATACACGATGCACACAATAATAAGAAAATTGGAAAAGAAGTCAGAAGGGAGGTGAAAAGAACTAAAGTTTGTTTCTGGTAAAAATCATATTCAAGCATCCTTCTTCCCTTCTTCCTAAGGACTTATCTAGAATGGGTAATTCCACAGAGAATATGACAGTAATGCAAAGAACCGAACACCATGGTTGAACAAGAACATAAAGGTAGTCTGGTTGGCGGGGAGTGGTAAATGTTCCTTTTTATATTAGAATACATTTGAACTGTTTTTCTTCCCTGACCTTAGATTGTCTACTTGTGATATGGATTCACCCAGCAGAGATGAATTAAGTTGTGCCAGGGACAGATTTTACAGGCAGGAAGAGCAGGTGGTTGCCTAGGGCAGCAAAATGTTTCAGTGACTCTATTATGGGAGGGTCTGTAAGCTGTGAGGGGGCAGCAGGGATTTGTGACTCTTTTTCCCCACCTTGCCTAGGGCAGCAAAATCTCAGCAGCACCCCAGGGTGGTATCAGGCAGAACATTTGAATATATTTACATCTCTAATTGAGGCTGGGGCAGAGGCAAGAGAGGAGAGAGCTTGCTTACTATTTCATGTGCGTCTGATGAGTATTTAGCTTTCTGTTGCTAGCCCAGCCAGCTCCTGTGACATCTCATGGCTAGAAGAGACGTGCACCCAGCCAGGCTCTAATATAGGTGACATGAAGGTCATGTCAGGGTGTGCCAACCCAGCAGACCAGAGGGACAGCTGGCTCTCATGCTGTTCCCTTTTTTTCTCCTACCCCTCTCTGGAGAGTGAGCACATCAGCACAGCAACATGGTCGACTTCCACTGACACTGGTCCAAATCTGCACCTGGTTCCCAGCTGCCAACACCATCTGTGCAGGTTGTGGCACCAGTTCAGTTTGTCTAAGCCTGAGGAAGACTTGGTGAGACAAGAGCACATCCTGAAAGCAGACCTGATTCTTCTGTAGTGCTCATTCGCTTTAATGGAAATTATTCATTTGTTTTAGTCAAACCAAAGAGTTCATGACATGCAAGTAAACTGCAAGGCAACCTAATGTGCCATACAAGGAACAGGATGACCCCAAGAGATGCTGGTCAAAAACTGATTCTATATTATGTGTGTGGTGCCATGTCAAATTATCATTCACAAGTTCAAGTTCACCATACTCACCATGAGAAAGAATGAGGCAGGTAAATAAACTGTCTAGAGGAAGTCCAGAGGCTTGGTTATTTCCTGAGAACTAACAAATTTTAGGAAATACTGAGGAAGGGTGTCTTCAATTAGTGAAGACCCTTGGAAAAGTCTCTGGAGTCAATGAAAGGCCACAAGGGAAAGTCCTCTGAATGAAGAAGTTTTGTTGCGTTACCTTCACAGCTAGCCATTTTTGCATCTCTGACAGGATGCTGTGTGGCCACTGTGGGGGTCCCTCTTTTTCCATCACAGGCAGTGCAGCTGCACAGAGAATGGTTTTTAACTAATGAGACCATGGCAAGAAGGAACTGGGAGAAAACCGAGGGGCTAGAACAACTAATGGTGCAATTCTTCCTGAATGCCTCATTTGGGGACAAACATTCCATAATACTTGGGAACTATAGTTTGGCACCCTCTCAAGCCAAATTCTTCCCTAAGTCAGCAGAAGATTTTTTCATGTCTCTTTTCAAAGTAATTTTTTTTTATTTTTTCTGATTTGTGGGATATTTGTTTGGTTTCTTTTAAAGTACTTCCCAATTAACAAAATGTACTCTACTCATAGAGCCCAGGGGATCTATACTTATGTCAATGTGTCCACATAATTCACTCTTATTACCATTAATGGGAACTAAATATGCACATCAAAGGAAGAAAAGATCCCTGCATAACCTAAATGAATAAGCTTCATTAATACAACATTATGGCTGATTTTTCCGGAGAAAATGCATTTAAATATAGAGGTTCAGAATAAATCCACCAGCAGACAAAGTTAGCCCAAAGGGATTGGAAAGATGAAGCAGGTCAGGACCGCAAAGACTGCACTGGAGCCCAAAGTCCAAGGCTTCAAGGGAAATTTGGGACCTCGAGTCAACTGCAAAATGCTCTATGACAGCAGGCAGGTGTCCATGGGGAGGAGGCGGTAAGGAGATGCACCTTGAAGACAGAGTGGACACTTAACAAAATGCTTAATTTTGCTGCAGTAATAAATAACAAAGCCCAAAATATAAAATGGTAATTTCTGTGCCATAACTAAATAAATATGTCATCTTTCTACCTCTGTAAAATATGCTCTTGTGCATACTTGTTTATAATCATTGTGAAAATTCTGGAGCTCTTACAAATAGATGAAAATCAAATTTGGACTTTATTTATTTGTGTGTTCGTAAAAATCCTCTATACTGCCTCCTTTACCAATGGGAAGAAGAAAAATGAAGAAGAAACAAAGCGAACAGGTCGTCTGTCATATATTCTAACATCTGTGAGCCTTGGTCATTCACAAGAAATAAAGAAAATATGTACAAAGTAATTTGTCAAAATGCCAGTAGTCTTTACCACCAAAAGTCTCTCTTTCACGAGAGGGCTTCGTCATGCTCAATATCTCCATAGTGATGCAGTGACTTCGCCAAATAGTTTGATTTTGAAGATATCCATACCAGGTTTTTGTTTTGTTTTGTTTTTTACTATTTCTGCTTGAGTCATAAGCTGTGCCTGCTATGTGAGAACTCTGTTAAGGGGATCTCAATGTAAAATTCCTGAAATGGCTTTGAGAAGTAGCTGCCCATGAAGAAGGGGAACAAGGCACGGGCTTCCATTCTGACTCACACACTGATGTGTGTGCTAACCTGTGCGGAAGGACTGCCTCTGTGCACCTGTGATATAAAGGAGGGAGAATGGGCTGTAACAGGTTCACTGTTTCCCAAAGTGTGTTCATTGGCACATGAGTTCTGGAAGACCATTTTTGAAAAAAAATCATTTCTTAAATGAGGAAATACCATTTGTTGTACATTCATAGTAATTTTCAATGATTCTTTTTTAACTAAAAGATTTGAGATGTCTTCAGTTTAAAAAAATTATTTAATTTTAACTTTTTCTTTTCTATCTCCACAGATGCTTAAAAACCTTTAAAAAAATCCAACATCCATTTATGATTTAAAATACTCAAAAACATAGTAATTGAAAGATGTTTTATGAACAAGAATATACATACCACATAGATAGATAGATAGATATAGATATAGTCCACCATGCTACTTAATGGAGAAGTATTAGAGATACTAAAGACATTTCCACAAGGCAAGGATGCCCACTATCTGCACAACTGCCTAACATTGTAATAGAGGTACTGACCAATGCAATTATACAAGAAAAATCAATTAGAGGCATAAGAATGGGTAAAAAAGGAAAATTTTCTCTATTTACAGATAATATGATAGTATACTTGTAAACCTCCAAAGAATAAATGATAAAACTAACTCAATTAAAAACTCAGTGATGTAACAAGATATAAAATTAAAAATAAGCATCAATAGATATAATATATAAAAACAATAAGCAGAGAAAATTCCATTTACAATAGCAATAAAAAATAATACTAAGAAATAAATGCAACAAGAAATGCACAAAATATATATGAAGAAAATATGAAAGTACTTGTGAAAGTTGCAAAAGTAGACATGACCAAATAAATAGAAAGTCAGTCTTATTTTTAGGTAGGAAAACTTAACATTCTAAAGATATGTGTTCTCCCTAGATCAAGTTACAAAATCAACAAATCCCTACAAAAATACCAGCAAGCTAGTTTATGGTTAGACAACTTGATTATAAAATTCATAAGGAAAAAATAACATGCAAATGTACCTGGGGAAATGCTGCTTAAAAAAAAAACTAAGAAGGAGGAGATATTAAAAGTTACAGAATATTATCTGTAATTAAAACAGTGTGGTACTGGCACATGAATAGACAAATAAACAAGTGGGGAAAAAAACTCCATAAAGTCAAGAATTAGACCCAAGTACATATGGAAATTTAGTATATTACAAAGATGGTATCTCAAATCACTGAAGTAAAGAGGGACTTTTTAATAAATTGAGCTAGGACAAATGTATAACCATTTGGAAAAAGGGAAAATTAGATTTATGTCTTATACCTGAAAATATACTCCAAAGTGATTAGGAGACTGAATGCATTGAAAGAAATCATACAAGTACTAGAAGAAAAATGGATAAATTATCTTTAACATTGGCATAGAGAAGAACTTTCTAACTATGACTCAAAACTCAGAAGCAATAAAAGGAAGGATGGATAAATTTTACTAAATAATAAATGCAAAAACCCCTCAAATTTTATATGACAAAAATCTCACCATAAGTCAAAAGGCAATTGAAAACTGGTAGAAAATATTCTTAACAAATACCTCACACAAAGAGCTGATATCCCTAATATATAAAAATCTCTTAAAAATTGAGGGAAAAAGGGCAAAATATGATAGATAAATGTGAAAAAAGCATGAACTGATATCTCTCTCTCTCTCTCCCTCTAGCTAGAGGTTTGCCAATAATGTTTATCTTTTCAAAAAGCTAGCTTTTGTTTCAATGATTTTCTCTATTGTTTGCTCATTTTGATTTTTATTTATTTCCATAATTCTACTATTCCTGCTGTTTTGGTTTTGATTTGATCTTCTTTCCATATCTCTTAAGGCAGAAGTTTAGATTACTGATTTTGAACCTTCTTTTCCTTCTTATGTAATCTTTTAAAGCTAAAAATTTCCTTCTAAACATTGCTTTAGCTGCATCCCAAGGGTTTTGATATGTTGTGATTTTCATTTTTTCCCATCCCCTTAATTTTAGTAAATTTTATTTTTAGAACAGTTTTGGAAATCAAGAAAAGTTGAGAAAATACTAGAGAGAGTTAGTTCCCATATAGCACACACCTAGTTTCCCTTTTTATTAACATTTACAATGCTGCGGTTCACTTGTTCCAATTAATGATCCTATACTCATTAATTATTGTTAACGAAGCCCATCACTTATTCAGATTTCCTTGGTTTTACCAAACGTCTTTTTCTGCTCTAGGATCCCGTCCAGAGTCCCACATTACATCGAGTCATCATGTCTCCTTCGGCTCCTCTGGGCTGTGGGACTTTCTCAGACATTCCTTGTTTGTGATAACTTGGACAGCTTTGAGGACTACTGGTCAGGTATGTTATAGGATACCTGTCTATGGAATTGGTCTGATATTTTTCTCATGATTAGAGTGGGGTTATGGGTTTTTAGGAAGAAAATCAAAGATAAAGTGGCATTTTTATCACATTGTATGACAGGTGCATGCTGTCAACATGACTTAATACTGTGGATGTTCCTGGGTCACCTGATTAAAGTTGTCTTAGTGCAGTTTCTCCTCTGTAAAGTTACTCCTTCCCTTTCCTAGTGTACAATCAGAAGGAAGTCACCATGTGCAGTCCACACTTAGGGAGTGGGGAGTGACTCCTTCTTGAGAGTGAAACATCTACATGAATCATTCGGGATTCTCTGCATGGGAGATTTGTCTCTTCTCCCGATTTATTTTTTCCTTCATTCATTTTTCATCCATTCAGTCAGTCAGTCATTTATTTATATCAGTGTAGACTAATGGATATGTATTTTACATTTGGGTTATAACCTAACAATACTTTACATACTTTGTTTTTCACGTCATCTTGTCAGCATGTAATATATTAGTAGAATAAATTTCTAGAAGTAGAATTATTGAATCAAAGATTATATACACTTTAAATTTTGATAAATGATCAAATATCCCTCCTTAAAAATTACATTTATACTCCCCCCAGAAAAGTGTGAAAACGTCTGTTTCATGACACCCTTTGCAAATGGTGTGTTATAAAATGTGGTGAACATTGCCAAAACCAAAATCTCATTATGGTTTTAAGCACTTATGTGTTTGCTATTTATTAATTAGATCCTTACTAAAATGAAATCTCATTTTTCATATTTTTATGTGAAGGTATTCTATATCCTTACCTATTTCCCAGGTCTACCATAAATTGAGAGAGTTCTAGACTTGTTTTCTGACTATAATTCTAATGATTTTTTATATATGTTTTGATTTCCTATGTTAATAATATATTATTTCATCCATAAAATTTCATGTCTTCAGTCTTCACTGTGTATGGCAACAATTAACATACTAAAATGCCTGTCTTTGTCTTTTTTTGGTGTTTTTGTCCAGAATCCAAACTTACCTGATATTAAGATTTTGACCCTTTACATTATTAACATTTTGGTAGCATGCTTTTTCCATCCTTTTATTTAAATATTTCTGAATCACATTTTTAAATTGATCTCTTTTAAATATCCATGTTCCATTTTCCCCCTTTATTACGGTATGATTGACATTGTATGTATTTAAGTGCACAATGTGATGTTTTGAAACACCCACATTGTGAAATGATTCTCCCAATCAAGTTAATTGAGTCTCTTTTTTTAATAGTTGAGATGAATTCATATATATTTATCAATTTTATATATAGAGTTTTATTTCTGTCCTAGCGTTTTATGTAATTTTTTTTTTTTTTTTGCTATTATAAATCTTTCATTATACAGCAGTTCACTACATGTTTTGTTTGTTTGTTTTCCTGTTAATTTAAATTTGTCTTTTTGGTCTACAGATCAGCTTTTAACTATAAATTTATATGGTATACTTAATCATGTATAAACCTATGTGTGTGTTTTTTTTTGGTAACAGACTTATTGAGGTAGAGATCACACACACATCTCACAAAATTTAAAATGCACATTCACTGTTTTATTTCAAATTACATGTTCACAGAGTTGTACAACCGTTACCGTGGCAGTTTTACAGCATTTTCATCATCCTCTAAAGAAGCCCATACCTTTTAGCTGGCATCTCCCAGCCCTCCCATGCCCCCTGCTGCCCTAAGCTACCATTAGTTTACTTTCTGCATCTGTAGATTTGCCGACTCTGGACAATGCATATAAATGCAGTCATATAACATGTGGCTCTTTGTGCCTCTCTTCTAACAAATAGAGTATGGCAGGACTGCAATGACACGAGCTTCAATGCCTGGCTCTTGCTCCCTTGGATCTGTTGTTCTGGAGGAACCTAATCGCCACATCACGAGTGTTTGAAACACTCGAGCAGCCTCACCAAAACCCAGCACGGCTCGGACGCCTGGGGCCCAGGCTGCTACCCCAGCACAACCTCGTGGGGATCCCTGAGCCAGACCTACCCGGTGAAGCTGTTCTCGAATTCTTGACCCACATAAATATGGATAACAAGTTGTTTTTGGTGATGTTGCTGCCACTCAGTTTTTGGACAATTTATTAGGCAGCCACAAATAACTAATACAAACATTCCCACTGTTTCCCTGCTGCTGTGGAGAAGTTTAGCTTTTCTTTGTTTCTATAATACCTTTTAGGCGACTTTTTCATGTGCCTCCTGTGATGGGCAGAGTAATGCCTCCCCACAAGACGTCCTTATCTTAAACCCTGAACACTGTGAATATGCCACCTTAGAAATGGCAGAAGGGACTTCGCAGGGATTAGGTTACTGATCTTGAAGTGGGAAGATGACTGTGAGTCATCTGGGTGGCCTGTTTCCAGGGAAGAGGCAGGAGCATTGGCGGCAGGGAGGAGCTGTGGCCGGGGAGCCGAGGACAGGCAGGTTGGAGGGGGCCGCTCCAAGCCAGAAAGGGCGAGGACGTGGGTCCCCTCAGAAGGAAGGCAGCTCCGCCGCCCCCTGATTCCAGCCCTGTGGGACCAGCTGGCCTTCTGACCTCTGCAGCTGTAACGTAATGAATCAGTGTTATTTTAGTTACTAAGTTGGTGTACTTTTCTACGGTAGCAATCGGAAACAAACACTTCTTCTAACGTTCAGATTCTTTGACTTTGAAGTTCAGAAACTTTACTAGCTATGTCTTCATGTTCTCTCTTCTATGTGCATTTTTCTTGGGACATGAGATACTCCCTCAAACTGGAAATTTAAGTACTTTTTTCCCGCAATTTTTAAAAATGATATTTTGGTGTTTTGTTATTTTGATATTCTACTTATGTAAATCTATCACACTTTCTAAATTTCACATGCCTATGTTCTGTAGCTATTGTTTCCATTGTAATTCCATCACCTTTTTGTTTATTTGTATTTCACTTTGCTTGTTTTTCTCAGCCCTGTCCATTATGTGCGGCGCTGTGTGTCGGTAGCGTTTCTCCTTAGCACTGCGTCGCATTCAGCTACCATTTTCTCCTGTGCATTTACTTGTTTTCACTTTTTTCCCTGAGTTGTATTAGCTCACATAGCACCTCCTCCTGCTGCCCCAATAAATCATCCATGAGCGAATGTATCTCTGCCGTGTGTTCTGTTTATAGCGATGACCGTTTCTCTTTTTTTTTTTAAATTTTCAAAGATAGGTTGGATCATAATTTTCACTTAGTGGGAGCATTTTTCCAATGCATGATTTCGTTTGGAAATTAATTTCTCTGTTCCTTCTTCCCATTCGTAAAATTGTACCACCTTTGTATAATTTACTGGTTCCTTTCTAATTATTCCTCAAGTATTTCTCATTTTTGAATAAGACAAGCTCTGCCACATCACCTGCACGCAGGGAGTTTTGACTCAGGACGATGCAGCTGTGAAAGTGTTTGCATTTCTCAACTCTTACTTCCTCCCAGCCAAGCAGGATCCACATTCGGGGGGCTCCCTGCAGAACCTCTCCTTGTCCTGATACCTGCCTCATGCTGCCACTAAGGACGGCCTTGGGATGGCACGTGCGTGGTTTTCCTTCTCAGCCACTTTTCCTTCACTTTCTCTCAGAGCCAGACTCAGTCTGGGGAAGCTCCCAGGGTGGGGCCAAGTGTCTCATCCTTGCCCTGTGAACAGGAGTTTAGCTCTAGCCTCATAGTTGCCATCTAGTTTGAAAAAGTGGACTTTGTTGGCCTTTTCTGGGATCTGGGCTAGATTCCTATTTTGTTCTTTCTTTCTTTCTATTTTTTAAAATTTCTTTCTTTTCTTTTTTTTTTTTCTTTTCCTTATTTTTGGAGAGAGGGTCTTGCTCTGTTGTCCAGGCTGGAGGCTGGAGTGCAGTGGTGGGATCATAGCTCACTGCTCACTACAGCCTCTAACTCCCAAGCTCAAGTCATCCTCCCGCCTCAGCCTCCTAAAATGCTGGGATTACAAATGTGAGTCACCACACCCCGCCCCTTTTTTTTTTTTTAATTTCATCAAAGATGAGGTTCATTTGTTTCCATTTTGCTTCTTATTTTGGAATTATTTCTTACAGGAGGAGAAGAAAAGCCAAATTTAATTCACCAAATTCAATTCAAAAGTGAGAAATCCTTAGCATCTCTGGATTGATGGGTTATCTATCTTGTTGCAAAGGATTTCTGAGGAAGTTTCCAACATGTTCTTTTTATTAATAACTTCATACTGGCATGTCTAGATTATTTGAATCTTGGTGGGGTCATTTGCTATAGTAGATATTTCCCTGATCATTAGATTACTCATTTATTTGAGAAGCATGTTTTCTATGCCTTCAAGTAAGTGAATGATAAAAGCATTTGACTGGACTTAATTATATCAGAACCTTCTGGCTTGCTGCTAATAACTTCCTTTCGGGTTGATATCAGTGCATTAATCACTGCTTTTTAAAAAAAATAATTATTCACTACTCTAAATTTCATCCGATTTTACTATCAGTCAGTTCATGTCATTCTGCTGTGTTTCCATGAACGTATTTTAAAAAGAGTGTGTCATATGCTTTAATGGAACCCAGATACACCATATCTGTGCCATCCCTAAGCTGCCAGTCTAGTGAAAATGTCAGGAAGCAAATGAGGTATGACTCGTCATTAGTGAACCCATGCTGACTCCTCGAAATCATGACTTCCTTTTCCAAAGGGCTTATAAATATGTAGTCCAATAATTCACTCATAGGTTTACTAGGAAATGCTGTCAAACTTGTCTATTTGAGGTTTCCACCATCTTCGGCTTTGCCCTTTCACTTTCTCTGCAATTCTTCCAAGACAGCTGGTACTGGTTTTGTAATCACGAATTTGAGTTCTGCAGCCTTGGGATAAGATTCAGTCTGGACCTGCAGACCCGGTCCCACATCTGGGAGTCAGCCGCTCTCACACCAGGCCTCTGAGACTCCACTTCCCATTGTACACATTTGCTTTTTCCATCCACTTTAAAGGTTGATCTTGTTAACCTCAGAAGGTTGGGGAAAAAAAAGTATCAGAGGAGCAGCTTTTTCTCCTCTACTCATGTTGAACCCAAATCCAGGGCTCGTGCAGTTCTCTGCAATGCTCCCTGTTCTGCGCAGCCCATAAAGTTCTCTCCGGCTGCTAGTCTTTTGGCATAGGAGCAGATTTCATCCTTTTGTAAATAGGGATAATCATAGCCTGCTCGGACTCTTCAAGGGCTGGGATAATACACTGCACATACGTAGAATGGTGCCGGACACCTAGTGAGCACGGAGTAAATATTGCCGTCTCTCCGTGAGGGTCACTATCGGCGGCAGATTAATGGGTAGCTCACGAGGGCCTGACACGGTCCCCCTAATGTTAAGGGTTGATGGCCACATTTCTATAACAGGTCTTGATGATGTGTCCTTCCGTGCACTTTTTACACATGACTTTGAACACCTGAACTCTCCACAGATATCCTGGCAGAGACATAATTTTATTATGAGCCCCCCGACTTTCCTTTCTCACCAATTTCACTAGTGATATAATAGTTAATATTTTTAAAAATTACTTATGTGTTCGAAAATGACGCCATCTCTCAGCGTCTCTGACCACGGATTACAGTCATTTGACCATCTCCCCCACTTCTGCTGGCCTTTCCCAAACCTGCTGCCTCCTGGGATTCCCTTCCGGACGCCCATGTGGTGGGACTGGCCAAGCCATCTGTCATTTTCTTTCCCTGGCTCTGCATGGCTAATACATTGCCTGAGTTCTGCTGAGTTTACCTCCTTCAATCAATTGAACCTACTTCTTCTCTTCATCTCTCTTGCCACTGCCTGGCATTTCTCCTCTCGTCAAACATGCTTCAGGCCAGGTTCCCCATCACCAGCTCCACTCTCTGCCGCCAGATGGGTATTTCCAAGACATTCATTTGATAATGTTACCGGCTTAATAAAGATGATTTAACATATTGAAAACTCCTCTAAATCGATAATCAAGAAATGGAATTGCCAGTAGGAATCAGCAAGATCATGATTAAATATATCGTGTTGAGATTGATCTCACAGATCAGCATTAAATATATAAACACGAGAAATTTGACAAGGCCATCGTTCCAAAAGCTTTAAGAAATTTTTTTAAGCTACATTTAGAACTTTGGAGGACAGCGAGGCTAATAAATAAGTATTATAAACAGGAGTTGTTACCCATTAATGTTTCTTGGAGTTGCCTTAATTTCTGAGCATTTATCTACCTGAACATTTGTAGGTGGGAGTTCATCTTCCCATCACAGCTCGAGAATTTCTAATAGAGCTGGGCTGTGGTGTCCCATCAAATGGACATTGAAATGTATGAGGGAATAAAAAAGCTAAATAGAATTATCTGTCTTTGCTATTTACTGATTCTTCCATCAAAGCTTTTAAAGTGTTTACTCTCATTTGAATAAAATCTACTGTGTTAGAAAAAAATTAGATAGAATGTTTGTCCAGAGAAATTTGAGTCTAAATACACAGATTACCATTTATAATATAGTAAAACTTCTGACTAGTTCAAAAGATTACAACTGATCTTTTGACTCAAACAAATCTGTGTGTATGTGTGTGTGTGTGTAATTCACTTCCAAATAACTGAATGGAAATGAATGACAAATCTACCATATAATATTCTAACTACCAAAGCTTTTTTTATAGTATACGTTTGAGGTATAATCACCATTTGAGGTTATAATCTTAATGCTTTTAACTTTTTCATTGACGTTGTAGTTTCACTGACTTGAAAAAATACTTTAAAATCATTACTAACAAGATTCTTTACTCCTAGTAATTCCGTATTAGGAGTAAATGCACAGTGCCTGGTACAGTAGATCATTAGAAAACTTCTTGTTACGTTAATAGTTTAACTGAATAAAGGAAGACTTATACATGGAAGAAGCAAAGTGACTTCTAGAATTAAAATTTTCTAAGATCAAAAAGCTTATCTTATGCTTTGAATAATAGCATGCCAATTGTATACATTTGTTTCAGAAATCTTAAAAATTGAAATACTAGTGTGAGAACGAGCCAGGAAAAAAACTAAGGGAGTGAAGAAGAGAGAAGTTCTCAGAAACCACATGAAAATACCGAAATATATAAGTGTAGGTAACAAAAGGGAATTTCTTTAATTTACCAGAAAAATGGTAAAGCATGTACTTCTGGCACTGTGTCAAATGTGTCTAGGTGTCATTCTGCCATTTTGGGATGGAAGTAATATCTTGATGGTTCTTTCAAACAAAATTCCATCCTAAAACAGGATGACTAAGAAATGGATGCCACATTCAAGGAATGTCATACAATAGAAAAAGTAACAGAAATATCTGTTCCAATGGTCTAGCACAAAGAGAGCTGGGGCAGGGTGAGGCTTTCAGAGAAGAGATGAGGAAGCCGCGTTGAGTCGAGGGAGGCATGGAATGTTGTGTGCAGACGAGTCTGGGAGGCCCCCTAAGCAGCGAGAACAGCACATGCAAAGGCCCAGGAGCCACCGTCTGGGCTGCTCCCGAGCTGCAGCTGTTTGGTATTGACGGAGAATAGTCAGGAAGTGCAGACTGAAGCCAAACATCACCAAGGAAAAATAAGAAGTCACCATGTTTGGCAGAGAAGATTGTTTCAATAAATGTTCTGTTACATCAAGACCTCCCTCAACAAAGGACAGAGATTCTAAGGTTAAAAAGATCACCTGAAACCAGTAAATACGCATCAGTAACAACAAGTGCACCTTGAACGCCGCGTGAGTAGATGTGCATTCAGGGCAGGAAAGGCTCCTCGATTTCTTGGCAGAACTAGACAAAAGTTTATCATTCTCGTGGTCTCTGTAGGTCACGGTGCTCTCTGCAGAAACAAAGAATAACAATTGCAAACTTGTGAAAATTGCTTAATGCTAAGCACGTAATTATTGTTCCTCTAAAGACTTTTGCAAGCAAGAGCAACCACCCAAATATTGGCAAATCTGGATAGTTCTGCCAATTCCAATGGTGAGATAGTGTTTAATGTCATAATTAGAGGATTTTTAAAGGCCTACAAAAATAGCAATAGCATTTTTTAAATATACTATACATAATTAAAAGTCAATACACTCCTATTCCATTACATTTACTAATAGATCATGGGCAGAAACTATCATGGGCTGAAAGTGCTCTTAACTGAGAATTAGGACACCGAGGGTCAAATCCTGGTTGACTGCCTTGTGGAGTAAACTATATGGTGGCAAGTGTTGATTATGTGTCTTCAAATCAAGGGAGCTAGGTAGATGCTGTCATGTACCAGGTACAACAGTGTACCCTGGATCATGTCTGACATGCCTGAAAAATTCTAAGAAATCCCTGATTTTCAGCAGTACTCCGTAATTATGGAATAGGAAAGCTGGCATGAGAAAATGTAATACATTTCTAAGAAATAATTGATTTAGAGAAACAATAAGAAAGAATGTAGTGGTCTCAGCCCTCGAATTCAGAGACCGGGCATTATCCTTGGACTATAGGATACCAAACATCTGTATCTAATTCCAGAATAATGCACCAGGATCCAGGGATGGGATATTCGTGTGGGTCTATAGGGAGTGGCAGATAATTAGAGATGTGTGATCCAATTCTTAACGCTTTATTTTCATGATCTGAGCCAATATTTTTTTCAGCTTATGTTCTCATGAGTCGACACACTGACGTAGACTGCCATAATAAAGCTGTTAACTATTTGGAATCTTATTCCAGCAAATAGTGGTCTGTGTCCCTGTATGACAATTCTGTCTCCTCAAGACCTCTTGCAGTGCTAGAATTAAATCTTCCCATTTTAATCTGTAATTGTCCAGAAGACAAACAATTGATGTCAATTAAAGGATATACAAATTATTGACCCGAAAATATAAGCCCTCCAGACACAAAGGGAGCCAAAATATTAGAAAGTCCAGAACTTAGAGTTACACTTTTATGTGTGCTATTTCGCAGCATGCATTTCCCCAATCACCCACCACCTAGGATATGCTATGTGAAAAAGTCTTCTTTGTTTGGCTGAGTTCAGAAATTCTGTTCTTTAGTTTCTGAAGACATATATATTATATATACTTACATATAGTATTGCATAATATATTGCATATTATAGAAATATACTATATATTACATATATCATATAGGTTACAGGCATATCACTATAACTTAAAAGAAAAACTGTGCCTCAAAAGAGAATTTTAAAACATATTGCTATAATTAATAATAGCAATAATGACAGAGGACATTGAGCTTTTAATTTACGCCATGTACTCTTCTAAGCTCTTTGCATATTTACTTTTCATCTTAAAAACAAACCTATATACATCTGTCAAAACTCATAGAATGTACACCACCAGGAGTGAACCCTACTGTATGCTACAAACTCAGAGTGTTGATGATGAGCTAGTGCAGGTGCACTGATTGTGGCAGGTGTACCACTCCAGCCGAGGCTGTTGATAACAGGGCCAGCGTATGTGTGGCGGTGGCAGAATGTGGGAATCTCTATACCTTCTGCCCAATTTTTCTGTAAATCTAAAACTGCTCTAAAAAAAATGAGTCTATTAAAAAAACCCGTGAGATAGATACCATCACCATCCGCATTTTACAGATGAGTAAAACGGGTCATGGGAATGCCCAGCATCTTTCCTGTGTTCACGCAAGTGCGTGGCAGAGATAAAATTCAAGCTGACACAGCTAGCTTCAGAGCCCACACCGCTCAGAATAAAGTAAAAACAGACATTTATTCCAATTTTTAAAAATATCTACGTCACTCACTCTTCCTTTATGTGCTTGCTTTTAAGATAATGGAGGTGCTGGAGATTAAAAACGATGCCTGGGGGTTATCGAATGCTTGTCTGGAACATAGAAAGTTCACCCATGAATGCCAAGTAAAAGGCCCTTGTTTTAAAGAGATAGCATGATGGAAGATTTCTGGGTTTTGCAACTTTATGTTTTCTTCTCTTTTTGATTACTCTACCAACACCAAGTCACCCCAACAAGGGGTACCCTGCTATATCTTGGAGCTGTATTACTGCTTAATTAACTATATGGAATTTTCTCATGAATCTGTATCTTAATAAACCTACTACTGTTTTATATTGTTTGTCTTTTTAATTAGAATTATATGCCAATCATTATTTTATCTTCAAATGATTTTTCAGTTGTTTTTCTCAAATATTCCTATTTCTCATAATGCTTTTTTCCCATCCAGGTTGCCAAACCCTATCCATCATTCAATCACATTTCTTCCAAAAAGTCTATTTAATGGCCCTGGAAGAAAAGGCTGCTCCCCTGTCTGGAATTCCCTGGCACCGACTGTGTGCATCTGCATGCTCTGCCTTGAAGTCAAAAGCAACTTTTCATATTCCTTGTATCTGCTGGTTGATGGTCATGTATTTCTTTATATATAGTGTACTCTTGACTCCACAGAACTGGGAATAGCATGAAGCATGTATAAGGTAGTTAATTTTTGATATTGGTTGAACATTCTTCCTTTGGTTTTATGAATGGTTGGCAGTCACCAATAAGAACTAGATATACTGAAATTGCCAGGTAAACCGGAGTAAGAGTGGTTTCTGGGTAGTCTACTCAAGTAACACTAAAAAATTACATTGGATTTAGATGGAAATGTAGATTAGTAAAAAAATTATATTGCTGTAAGTGGCAAACACAAAAATGAAAGTAAAATTAACACTTAACGTTGATTGTATACTGACGTAGTAATATTTTGGATATAGTGGCTTAAATAAGACATATTATTAGAACTAATTTCATAAATTTCTCCTTACTTTTAAAGATGTAGCTACTAGAAAATTAAAAATTGCCCGTGCCTTGCATTCTATTTGTGTCACACAGTGCTGCTCAAGACAGTAACTCCTAGGAAGATTTTATTAATCCTCCAACAAAGTGTTAGAATTATATTGTTCACAAAAGGACTTGATTTTTTCTGAAATGTACTAGCATAGGATTTCCCTCCATCTAATAAGAAGAAATGAAACAACAAAGATAATTTCTATTAGTCCTAACAGGAAAAAAATGGAAAGAAGAAGAAAAAAATGATTAGGGCTTAACCTTTATATTATTTTTAATATGTGATTTTTGAAACATACCCACAAACACCACAGCTTTTAGCTTTTGGTGGAAAAATTGATTTGCGGGAAAGATTGATCCCTCGTCTACCAACATGCCAAGAGTAGTAATAAATAGATTATCCATATCAGCTAATAAGAATGCAACTCCAGGGGCATTCTGGAGCAAATGTTTTCTTCTGTGCCATGTTGATAGAAAAACTGACAGGGGACATTTAAAATTCATTGCTGGGAAACTCTAAATTATAATGAATCTCATTAATAGTAATTAGGATTTTGTTTCTCCCAAGCTACCATGGTTGATACCCTCCCTTTACAGGTCAAAAGAGCTTAAATATCTGACAGCCCCCAACAACTGACAACATCACTTTGTTTCTTAAGAATATGTCATATGTTTAAGCAACTTTTAAGCAGAAAATGTTTATTTTCTGCCTGTCCGAGTGTCTACATTGACCTGACATAGCCACATGGCAGATTTTTGAAAGTCATGACTGGAAAGGAAAATCATACTTGTCACAACATCACTAGTGATTTTTCATCATGATTACAGGCAGGTGATTGGTCAAAGCGACCACTTTCCTTTCTTTGTCTAAAGAGCTTTCTTGGAATTCATTATGGAAAATCATGACCTCTGCCCTGTGAACAATGTGTGGTAAGAATAGTGGGATGTTTATTAACGTAAATGGACAAGATGGACTATTTTCTTGCACTGGGTTCAGCCTGGAACACTGTGAACTAATTACTCTTTGCTTTCTTTCTGTGTGGAGACATTTGCTCCTAAGGCAGGGAAGGCTGTATCTTTTGGCAGAGGCTGCAAAGTGGAATCCCACTGTACCTGCAGATCAGTAATAGGACTAACAGGCTGGCACTATGACAGGGCACGGAGGGCACACTATTAGAGAAGGGTTTCTGCTACATTAGCCAGACAGCCTGCCCTTCATGCGTGTCCCCGCCATTGTACCGCTCCGAAATCACATGGCTCTTGAATGTTAATGCCTACCTAATTATATATTTTGGCTTCCGTTTTGGCAATAGGCTGTACTTAAGCAAAATTTAGTACCATCTTATGTGTTCCTACATCTGGATAATTACAAGTCATTTCAGTTTTCAGAGCGGGAAATTAATGATACGAAGATCAGCAGCTATTTAAAGACAGTTATTCTCCGCGCTTACTGGGACCCATGCTGGAAAGCATGTTAAACTCTGCAGAAGGTAGCCAGAGGTGGAGGGAGGCAGGGGTAGTTTTGATTTAATTCAAAATCAAAAGAATTTTTTTTTTTTTTTGCTTTGGGTGGGTCAATGTAGTTGTCGACAGTCTCTACAAAACAAATCTTTCCCACGATAATTTCATATAAGTCCCTTCTAATACACTGAGTAAGTAAATGGAGTTCTTCAGTGGGGATTGGCGGGGTAAGATTTTGGCAAGGATAAAAGCTAGGAAAGTGTAACTCCCAGTTCTTCAAAATTCCCTGATTGGGGGAACAAATTATAAAGCATTAAGGACTGGAACAAGCCTTAGAAATCATTTGGCTGAGAGGTTACTGAAATGTTTTACTTCTGACTACAAATAAACCTAAACAGAAGTGATGTAAACACTGCAAATTATAGAAATTTGGGGCTGTCCTGGGTCCCTGGCAGCCTCCACTAGTCTCCTGGTATAAGAATCTCTGAGTTAGACATTCAGCACTTTTCACAATGTAGAAAATTGGCTTTTCAGATGTAATTATTGTATTATCAATATTATGTATATCAAAGTCTGCGATGTATCAGCTGAAGACAGTTAGCTAATGCCAAGCACAGAAAAAAAGAGAGCTCGTCTGAGTCACAAATTGCACTCCACCTTACAATTCTATTTCCAGGTCACTGACTGAAATAGACTGTTTGGCCTTGCTGCTAAAGCTTTAGCAAATGAGACCTGTTTGTATTGAAAATGCTTTAAATTTCACAGGTTGGAATCAGAATTATGGAATATTCCATATGATCACAAGTAAAAATATTCTAAAAGAAAGATGGTATTAGGCAAAATAAAGTTCACCGATTAATAAATACAGATCCTTGAAGATAGAATAGGAAGGCAAACACATTATTTTAGATGAATTTATTCATAATCTTCCCAGATGAAGAAGCTACTTGGCCTTTGTCATCTAGAGTTTGGCCTTGACATACATGAAAGTAAAACAATAGTCACTACAATTCTTCTGAAGCAGTGAAAGAATTCTTGACCCTCCAGGGGTGATGGGACCCCTGGGCTCACCTGAGCCATCTGTTATTTTGGGTGAGAAGAGCAACCTCACGTCACTCCAAAGCTTCCCTTCTCCTCTACTTCAGAATGTTTCCTTTCTGTCTTTTTCTTAAAGAAATGTGTGTTCAGATGTACATGTGTATGTTTGTGTGTGTGTACAGTTGAGTGCATGGTTGTGTGTTTGTGTGTGAGTATGTGAAGTTGGGTGCATAGTTGTGTGTGTGTTCAGATGTGTGTGTTTGTGTGTGAGTATGTGTGGTTGGGTGCATGGTTATGCATATGTTCAGATGTGAGTGCGTGTTTGTGTGTTTGTGTGTGTGTGTCCAGTTTGTCCAGTGGAAAGTAGGCCTTTGAGCCAGAGAGATGTGAATCCAAATCCTAGCTCCATCCCTACCAGATTGGTCTAGGTCCTTGGAGCCCACACCAGATGGTACATTCGTGTCGCTGGGAGAGCTCATTCAACTCAGATTGCTGGGTCCACCCCCCGAGTTTCTGATGTACTAGGTCTGAACTTAGTACCTAGAACATTGAACTCGAATTTTCAAAAATTTCCCAGTTGGTGCTAATGTCACTGGCACAGGACAATTGAAAATTTCTGTTATCTGTAAAAACGGAGATCATAGACCTACTGGCAGAATGGGTGTAAGGAATAAAGTATGGAGATGGTCTAGCACTGTGGTCTCCAACCCCTAGGCTGTGGACTGGTACCACTCTGTGGCCTGTTAGGAACCAGGGTGCACAGCAGCAGGTGAGTGGTGGGTAAGCCAGGGAAGCTTCATCTGTATTTACAGCCGCTCCCCATCACTCACATCACCACATAAGCTCCACCTCCTGTGAGATCAGTGGCACTTTAGATTCTCATAGGTGTGTGAACCCTACTGTAACTGCACATGCAAGGGGTCTAGGTTGCGCACTCCTTATGATAATGATCTGAGGTGGAGCTGAGGTGGTGATGCTAGCCCTGGGGAGTGGCTGCAAAAACAGATTATCATTAGCAGAGAGATTTGACTGCACAATAAATGTAACGCACTTGAATCATTGCAAAACCATCCCCCCGACCCCACACCCCCTGTCAGGGGAAAACTTGTCTTCCATGAAACTGGTCCCTGGTGCCAAAAAGGTTGGGGACTGCTGGTCTAGCACCATACCAAAAATAACAAATAAACTAATAACCACTAGCTATTGGTATGAGTTTCCTGGAGCTGCCATAACAAAGGACTGCAAACTGGGTGGCTTAAACAACAGGAATTTATTCTCTCATGGTTCTGGAGGCCAGTAGTCTAAAATCAAGGTGTCACAAGGGCCGAGCTCTCTGCTGGCTTCAGGTTCTTGTCTGAAATCTTGGTGTTCTTTGGCTTGTGGCTGCATCCCTCCAGTCTCTGCCTGTGTCACCAGTTGGTGTTCACCTGTGTGTTCCTCTAGGTTCACATGGCATTTTCCTCTTCTGTATGTACATCTGTCATATTGGGTTAGGCCCCACCTTAACGACCTCAACCTGATTACTTCTGCAAAGACCCTAATTACGAGTAAGATTATATTCACAGGTGCCTGGGGTCGAAGTTGAACACACCTTTTTGGGGAACACAATTCAACCCATAAAACTATTACTAGCCATGAAATCAAGGGACATAAAATGTCTGTAGATATTTCACATCTTCTCCACATGACCTTCTTCCTTCACTCCCCTGCAGAGCGTGATAAACACAGAACAGCACTCGGCCTACCATGACACACCAGGTCTAACCTGCTTTCCCCCTGTGGTCACCAGGGTCTCTGAAAAGTCAGTAAGAAAAGATAAACCCACCATTGTGCTGTAATGTGCCTTGTATTGAAAGGCTGTTGCTTTTTCATTTGAAGTAATAACACAACAGAAAAAATTGATGCAATTTTAAAGGGTACCAAATCATGCACCATGGAAATGTATTGCTTACAAATTCTGGATTTTATTACCACCAAAGTGATAGTTTTAAAAGAAATTTTAGGTCATCTTTGAGACTAGCATTGAGATGAAGTTGTTTGAATGATACATTTTGGTATGTACAAATAAGTTCTGATTCATATGACAATATAGGTTTTATTTTCTGAAAACTTGTAGGATATTTTGTTTCCTTTCGTAATACAGTTCAATAGTCTGTGTACCAATTCATGTTTCAGAACAAAAAGATATATATAGATGACTTTGACCTTTTGCATGATGGTAGTCTAATTGCAATGATTTAATATTTAATGTTTCTTTACTGTAGGAATTACCAGTCTTTAGCTTTACAACAAGCAGATAAGACATAATATGTAGCATTTTCCCAAATTACTGATTATGGAACCCCATGATATTTTGTCTTGTAAAGACAAGAAGTCTGTAGGCCCCAAATTGGAAAACTCTACTGCAGAATGAACATAATACAAAGGTATTGTGTACTAATATCATTCTTCAGTACCTTACACTACCTCTAGAATCACTCTGTGATAGTGCGGCTTTGAAAACAATTCAAAAAACTGTTTTAAAAGGCAGTAGTTATAAACACAATATTTCTCTCTCTTTATACTTGGCACAATGCATTTTCTGTTCATTGGTCACCTTCTATTTGAGGAAGCAGGAAAAATAAACAATTGACAAGTTTGTTCTTCATCTGCCACTTGGAAAATATTTTCAGGTTTAAGATTAAGATTTTCAATTATATGAGCCCAATATTTTAAGACTCATCTAAGTTCTTTTGAATATTTCAAGAGTATTGGTTTAAAATCCAATGTAAGTACTGGTCTTTTCTTGTGCTTAAAAAAAAACAATATTTCAAAGTAATGGCATCACAGGCATGAAATATTGTAGCCCTTGATTAAATTTTGTAGCCTCTGATTACATTAGAGCTATGAAATATGACTTGCTCACTAGCTGGCAATGGATAGGTTGTTAATATATCTATACTGCTACTGTATTTAGGTATATCCCGATCTGTCTGCCTACTCAGAGGTAGATAAATGAGGAACAGTGCAATGACCATATAATACGGAGGTGTCAAGAAAACTAAAAAAGAGAAATTCAATTACTTCCATAATCCTTCTTACATTTCTACTTTACATAATTCTTCATCATTACAAGAGACACCGGTCCTTTAATTCACTTTTCATTATCAACTGTCTTGCCATTGCATGCTCATAATACTCCAACTCAAACCACTTACTTGGACACAAAATTCCAACACATTCAGTAGAAGCTTTAGATCTTCCTTTCTGCATAATTAACATGACCCTGATCCATCAGAATCTTCCCCTGTATTTGTAGCTCTAATCTGAACTACTGTAAGAAATAGCTAAAGCCATGCCCAACAAGCAAGATATTACTTAAAGTACAGACTCCATGGTATTCATGCCTTCATATCCCAGGAGCCTGGTACTTAGCCAGTTGAAACGAACTAGTTAATTGTCTACATGAGAAGTAAATAAGATAGTTACCTCTGTTGCCTCAGAGGTAACTATCTTATTCAGGGACAACCCTACCTCCAAGTGACATATAGACATACAGAAGAAAAAACAATTTTGATATCCTGCAATGATAAATGGAACTGAAGTTTAGCATTTGTCATAAAATATCCACTATATTCTCACATCCTTATTAATTCTAATTCTCCTGTGGCCTTGTCCCTGATCCCTGTTCCAATTTTTTGCTCACCTGACCCTCGGCTCCTATTTCTGCCCAGACCCATTAAGTCAATATTTCACACAAAGTGGTAAGACTAGGACCAGTGCTGCAAGGACACGCCAGCATCCACGTTTACCCCAAGCATGGACGCAAGGCCTGTGGCAGCAAGATTAATGCCACTCACAGCCTAAAATGGGAAAATACACCTGGTACTTCCCTCAAGAGTCTAAGGAAAGATACATTTGAGACTATCCGCTACGATATACATTGGGTTGTAAAGGAGTTCAAGGCAGAAAGCAGAAATCAAAGACTTTTCAACATGCAGGGAGATCACAGTTCCCCTGCCTTTTTTGTTTTTAATTTATGCTTTCCATTAGCAGAGTCAACTGATAACAAACAGGCTAAAATATCTGTTGATTTTGGGAAAAAGGGAAGGAAGAATCAAATCACATGTTTTGTAACTTCCACCCAAGGGAAAAATGTCAGCCACCACCTACACTGTCTGTTCCTTCTGTCCCCTGCAAATAGTTATTATCTTCTTTTATGCCATCAACCTCCATAATGCAGAAGTCTTTCCATCACACATACTCTGCTTTCTGGGGCTTCCTTCTATCATCTTCCCTGAACCTTAAAGTATTTAAGATGTTTCTAAAAATCTTCTTGAGGAAAAGATGATTCGTTCAGGTGAAAATTTCCACTTTGGATATGCTTGACCAAGTTGTCCTCTGGAGATGAGGAGCACATAGACAATCTCTGCTTTGCATCCTCGCCCCAAACTATCCGCAACCCTGATCAGTGGAGCAAATGTGTATGCACTGAGTATCTGCTATGTTGCGCGTTATAGTAGGTCCTTACAATTCAGAGACATCTCTCCACAGGTACCTGGCATCATGGAAAGAATAGACAAAAGCAAGCAATGGACCTTGAGGGTCAACTTTTCCACGTCCCCAAAGAGCAGCCTCAGAGAGGTCAGTGGTCTCCCTGAAAGATCCTAGAAAATTAAAATCATCATTCAAATTCCACCTTTCTCACCAGGTAGTTGAAATAGCCACAGAAAAGATAATCCCTGTCAAATAAAAGTAATTTATAAACTATAAAGTATTCTACCGATATAAAGTAATACTTGGCTAATTAATTGAACAGTGAAGCAAACCAAAAATATGTGAAATGATATATTAGAATTGACTAGAACTTGGCCCTGAAAGAATTGCTAGGAAAAGAGGAAGTAAAAAGAGAGGTGCCCTCACCCTTTTGGCCAACGTTCGATATCAGCCTTGCCTTGTCTTGCTTAGCAGAGCAGTGCTGGGGACTAGACCCACAGGCACGGTGCAGCGCGTGCTGCCTGCGTTGCTGAACAGAAATTGATGTGTGACCTGCAGCCAATCATTCAAACCTAACACTGCCTGAAGACAGAGAACCTGCGAGCTTGGAAACTCTACCGCCACTCATTACCTTATAAGTCACACACAGGAGAGTACAAGATTCACAGTTTGTATTAAACCATGATCAGTTTGTCATTCCCAGAAATCGCTAGGAAAACAAAAGAACAAAATTGATGAAATAAATAAATGAAATAACCTGAGTCACACAGTATTAGAAAGATACATCTTCATACATGAGTCACAAAAAATTGATCACCCTTTCAGCAAGCAGTACACCACATAACCATATATTACCATGTATTTTACTGTCTTGTCTTTGCAGTGTTATCATACTTGGAATGCATAAAACTTGCATCCACGTTGTGATGGTAAGCTGCCTCAGATCTATGTTGGAAGTAGATGAGATAGCCCTCAAAAATAAAGGAAATGTGTAAGAGATGTTGCATTTTTATGTGGTGGGTGAAGGTGAGTAAAGCAAGTGCCCCAGTGCTAGTTTTAAAGAAGAGACTACTCGGAGCAACTTAGTGGCAAAATTGTCGCAAGGACCAATCTACTGCTGTTTTACTGAGCAAATTGCCTGAACTTGAACGATGAAACATAGGGCAGAATATACATTAATTTAATGAGGGTTTACTTTTAATTTTCACTAATAGTTTTAAGTAAGACGCACTCTCATTTTGAGGCTTAGAGAAGTTACAAGATTCACAGTATATTATTTTTCTAGGGCTGCTGTAACAAAGTACCACCGACTGGGTGGCTTAAAACAACAGTTCTGGAGTCTAGAAGTCTGAAATCAAGGGGTCAACAGGGCTGCTGTGTTCCCTCTACAATCTGTAGAAGAATATCTCTTCACTGTCACCAGCTTCTGGGAGCCCCGAGCATTCCTTGCTTGGAGCTGCATCACTCCAATTTCTGCTCCCATCGTAACGTGGCATCCTCCCTGTCTTCACATGGCTGCCGTTTTCTCATAAGGACATCGGTCGTATTGTATTAGGGGCCTACCCTACTCCAGTACGACCTCATCGCAATTAATTATATCTGCAACAGCCCCATTTCCAAAGACAGTCACATTCTGAGGCACTGGGAGTTGGGACCTCAATTCAACCCATAGCACTCACCCAAAATAACCAAGAAAATTCATGACATGATCATGATTGCAATTTCATCTTTTGCCTAATTGTTCCTACACCCTTCCAACAAGCAGAGCAGAAAAGACACTGGGGAGAAGGACGATGGGCGAGGAACGGTGAACACACTCACGCATCTCTCCGTGTGAGCAGTCACTTCCGACGTGCCAGCCTCTGTTACTCTGGGAGTGGGAGAGACCACAGGGAACAAGAAGGACTGGCCCCCGTGTCATGGAGGTTATGGTTTTGGGAGGATGGAGCCCAGCAAAGCAAGCAGCCAGTCCCATCAGACAGTAAGCACCATGAACTAATAAGAGCAGTGCTGGTTCATGGTAAGCACTATGCAGATTGTCAGTGGGACAGATCTGGTGGCGGTTCAGGCTGGGCATTTTAGCACAGCTGATTTGGTCGGGGTCATTGCAGGTCTGTGCATCGGGTGGCACACACAGCTCTGTTTAGTTTCTAGGGCCATTTGATAGCTTTACATCATCACTATTCACAAAAAATAGATCCCATGTCTTTTGGTTGTTCTGACAGCTACAAAACTCCCACCATGACTTCAACACAGTCTATATTGATGGGCCCCACAGTGGTCCCCCCTCCATGGCCAACGGTTTGCACCCTAGGCCGTGCTGCACTGGGGCTCCACCACGTCACGTGACGTTGCATGAGGTGTGCAATCTTCTCAGGACCCTTGCTGGACTAGAGTTGGAAAATTAACATCTGAACTCAACATCACCTAAATCTGTGTGTCCTTTACAGAATGGACATGAAGCAGGACCCATTCTCCCCTACACTTTCCCTCCCCCGTGATCTCTCTGGTTTCCTGCTTTCTATTGATCACCCTCCTGCTCTGCCTTCTCCCTTAGCCTTCTTCCTCTTTGCCAAGACCTTGCCTCAATGATCATTCCACTCACAGAGTCACCCTTTCATTGTCTAATACATTGTTTGTGTGTGCATTTACGTAGAACTTTCCAGAAATCATGGCCCCTTATAAGCATGACTCTCTGGGATATCAGGGTAAGGCAAATTAAAAACAAAAACAATGTTAGCTTGAGGAATCCTAAGGAAGTGTGCTGGCTTCAGAGGTGTTGTCCACAGCATGGAAACTAATCAGTTTTCTGGGCCAAGGCTCAGAGAGAGGTCTTCATGAGATTTTATAAAAATCAAAATTGCAAGAAATTCTCAAGTCTGTCTTTTTCCAGTTCAACCCTCTCCTTGGCACAAGAGCTCAATGACTTCGCGCTCCAGGGTTGGGTGGGGCTGGAAGGACCTTGCTAGAGGGAGCCTTCACCCTGAGATACGTCCTCTACCCGCATGTCAACTACCAACAGGTCTCTCCACACCCCTGCGGAACTTTAGCTGAAGAGGAAAGCATTTGTTCTTCGCTCTCCCCACCTGCAGGCTAAAGTCCAAGGTCTGGTGGCATGCTTGGCAAGGATATCCTAGGTCAATTAAAAAGGAAGAAAAGGTTCAACATGAGCAATACGCAGATGTCTGCACTTTTAAACCCAACTGCCTTGAAAAAACTTCTAGCATCAAACAGGGAAGGTGTCAAGTAAGGAAGGTTCTACACATCAGAATTTATCCCAAGATGACCGAACCATTGCCCTAATTCCCCTTTATTTTCCAACCCTGTTACTCCATTGTCACCACGCCCACTCATTCAACAGGAATCTTTTTTCTCTTTTTATGAAACCATTGAAATTCATCACTGAAGACCCCTCAGAAGCCCTTAATCTGCATGTTGGCTCCACTGCCTTTGGCAGCAAAAGCCGTTCCAACCTGGAAAACTCTTCCCTTTGACTCTGGGAAATCACCAGTTTCCTCTTATCCCTCATACTGCCTCTTCTCAGTTTCTCCCTGGGGCCTTTTTCTCTGACCTCTTTGAAGAGTGTGTCCTCCAAGGACCTCTTCTCTTCTCACCTTGTGGACCTGGGTGTGAAATCTTGGCAACCTCTGGGCCGTATGACCTTGGGCCACTGTTCAGTCTCCGTTTATTCAGTTACAAAATGGAGACAATCATGGAGCCAACTTCAGTGGACTGTTAGGAGGATGAAATACAGGGGTCGGGCAGGTGGGGGGGCGGACGGGATGGGAAAACTGTCACCTAATGGGTGCGGGTCACACAGTTTGGGGAATGTCCATGATTGTAGCTCTGACTTGGGCAGGGAATGGGCAATATACGTAACCGAAGTGTTGTGTCCCCATAATATTCTGAAATACAATAAATAAATAAATAAATAAGAAAGAAATAAGGCAGTGTCTGTATCCTGCTCAGTACCTCACACAGCTCATGGCCAGCAGTGAGGACGAGGTATGTTATCTCTTGCATCGTCTTCAACAAAAGCAGTTCACCCTTGATAAAGTTCCCTCTCCTTCCTGGTCAGCTTGTAGAAATTCAACTCATCCTTTATGTGTCCCTCAGCCACCATTCCTCAGAGAAATGGGGTTTGTTTCTTCTTCCTATTGCAAGACTGAGCAAAGTGCCCCCTTTCCAAATCTCCAATTATGATTTGCCCATCACTCTAGTAACATGATTATCTCATGGTTTTGAGCTTCTTTACTTCATTTTATTCTTGGTCTCCTTCTGCAAACTGTGAGATTCTTAAAGGCCAGAGACTTTGTCTTGTTCTGTCTCGTTCCAGCCCAGGGTGAAGAGAAAATCAATACCTGTTGACTATTGTATTAGTTATCCATAGCTGCATAACAAATTACTCCAAAACTTAGCAGCTTATGTTAGTCTGCTAGAGCTACCACAACAAAATACCACAGACTGGGTGGCTTAAATAAGATAAATCTATTTTCTCATACTTCTGGAGGCTGAAAATCCAAGATCAAAGTGTTGGCAGGTTTGATTTCTCCTGAGGCCTCTCTTCTCGGCTTGCAGACGGCTGCCTTCTGGCTGTGTCCTCACGTGGGCTCTGTGTGTGCACATGTCTGTGTCCTGATCTCTTCTTATGAGGACACCAGTCCTATTGGATTAGGGCCCACCCTTACGACCTCATTTAACCTTAATTACTTCCTTAAAGACACTATCTCCCAATACAGTCACACTGAGGGTTAGGGCTTCAACATATGGATGGGTGGGGGTGATGCAGTCCATAAAACAGCAGAAATGACATTTACTGTTCAGAGTTGTATGGATCAGGAATCCGGGCATGGCTCAGCTGGCCCTCTGGCTCACAGCCTTTCACAGGCTTGGACCAAAGGTGATTTAGGGCTACATACATCTCAAAGCGCACCTGGAAAGGATGACTTCTAAGCTCAAACATGTGGTTGTTGGCAGGATTCATTTTCTCAAGGGTGTGGGATTGAGGGTCTCAGTTCCCCACTGGTGGTTGGACGGAGGCTGCCCTTAGTCCTTGTCATGTGAGCTTTCTGGCTTGCTTCACCAGAGCAAGCATTTGGGAAGAGACAGAGAGAGAGGGAAGGAAAAGGGAGAGGGAGAGAGGGGAAGGTGGGGGGACAGAGAGGGGTAAAGAGGGGAGAGGGGAAGAGGAGGAGTGGGAGAGGGGAAGCAGGGAGAGAGGAAGAAGGGGCAGGGGGGAGAGAGGAGCCAGCAAGACAGAGGTCACACTCCTTTGTAACCTGATCTCAGAAGTGACATCCCACCCTTCTTGCTGTACATACTCTATTCATCCGAGGCAAATCACTAGTTCCAGCCTACACTCAAGGGGAGGGGATTACAGAAAGCCCCGTGCACGGGAGCACGATCACTAGGACTCACCTTAGAATGCCGCAGCCTGGCACCAACGTCTACCCCTCTAGGCCTGCGAACGTGGCTACACACAAATACAAGGAGAAGGTAATACCCGCAGTGTTGGAACAAGTAATCGTCATAATGATGATTGTAATAATAATGGCATCATAGTTTCATTTGTGTCACGGTTTAAAGCGTACAAGGCACTTTCTTAAAGATTATTTCTAAGAAACTGGACTTTTGGCAGAACATATTGCCTTGATCCCCAGAGCCTGAGTGAAACTGAAGATCGTGATGAGGTTTGTACACGTGGCGCTCACACCTGCCATCTGGTTGGAGCTGCAGTGGTTTCGTTCCGCATCTCGTCCTGCACGTGCTCCGGCTGCGAGGAGCCGGCTGTCTCCGTGCAGGCACCGGGGGCTCCCTGCAGCCCAGCTGCAGAGGCCGAGAGGTCTGCTTGCTCCATTTAGGATTAAAGTGACAGGCACATGTTTGCTTTATGAATCCTTTATAACACTGGCACGCTCTGAGCCCAGGGTTGTCCATTCTATGGCCAAGTATGATATGTCATTATTTTGAGTTATTAAATATTTGTTATGAAATATTTAATATTTCCCAAAATTGTTTTCTTCTTACAAACTAACTATGTACAAAGCCTTTTATTGCCAAGAACTATATGCTGGTAAAGCTAATAGCATCACAATAACTGTCCCTCATGTAAGTAGGGTTATGAAAGATCAGGATAAATATTTAATTTTAATGTTGTTTGTAAGCTCTTTCTGATTATGCAGAAAGCTCCACCCAGGGGCCTTAGGAGCACCTCACCATACACGAGTTATGCAGCACATGTCACCAGGGCAAAGCATGACCAGGCAGGGTGGTGTTTTCACTGGTACCTGCTATGGGTTGAGTTGTGCCCCCCAAATGTATGTCAAAGTCCTAACCTCTGTTACCCCAGAATGTGGCCTCATTTGCAAATAGTCTTTACAGAGGTAATCAAGTTAAGATGAAGTCATTAGGGTGGGCTCTAGCCCCACATGGTTGGTGTCTTTATAGAAAGGGGAAACTGGACGCAAATGCACACATGGGGAGAATGCCACGTGAAGGCGAAGGCAGAGGTCAGGGTGATGTTTCTACGAGTGAAGGGACACGGCGATAGCTAGAAAGCCACCAGAAGCTAGGAGAGAGGCATGGAACAGAGTCTTCCTACAGCCCCTCAGAGGGAACCAGCCCCGCAGATGCCTTGATCTTGGACTTCTGGCTTCCAGAACGGTGAGACAATAGATTCTGTCATTTAAGCCACACCGTTTGTGGCAATTTGTCACAGCAGCCACAGGAAACTAATGCAGTCCCTCTACACTGGTCAAGGCTCTGGAGTTGAGGGCTACACTCATTTTGGGACAGTCTCCTTAACCCTTTGATGCCTCCTGCTTTATTAGGTGTCTCACAGACCCATCTGCAGAACCTGCCTGCTCCTCCGTCTTGTTATGTGGTTTCATTCCCAGGATTAAGGAGAGTAAATCTTCCAGGATTTGGCCTTCTAACGGGCCCTTTTGATGAAATTCTCACTTCTCTAATATTGCCGTCACCTTACTTAGACTGAACGTTTAGTGTTTGGATGACCCCAGATTAAGAGATTTATAATAATGCTAAGTCTTTTTGTCCATGCCCTGAGTGAAATAAGGACTAAGTGAGCAAAAGAAAACCTTGTGCCAATGTTTGCATCTATGTCATAACAAACTAAAACAAGACTGAAAAAAAGAGAAATATATTTATTGATTGATCCACCCACTCTAGAAGCATATTTTTAGTGATTTTTTGACCAGGAATTGAGCTGGGTACTGAGGATAGGAGGGAAATGGCAAATTCTAACTTGAGTTCTTCTGATTTGTTTTTTGCGTCCTTGATCGTTTAATTTTGAGATGACTTCCACTCCAGAGCAGCTCCCCTAAGACACTGAAAAGGTGTTGTACCTCTCTCCGGGCCTCTGGGGCTGCTTTAACCCTGGCAGCTGACCTGCACCAGCTAAAGGACATGGAGCCCGGAGGTAATGGCTTGGATAATTCTGGCAAAGGAGCTGCCTCTCCCACCCAAAAATCATCTTGACCCATGATCCACCTTGCTTACGTTCATCAGCTGTTTCTCAGCTCTCCATTCCCGTGGTCCATAAAGTGTTAATATCTAACATTAGCCTTCTTCTTTACATCAACTTTAGTGCATATTGAAAGTTACTATAAAAAACTATAGTTAATAGCAATATCTTCTATATTTGAAAATTGTTCAAAGAGTAGATTTTTAAGTGTTTTCACCACAAAAAAATACTATGTGAGGTAATAGATATGTTAATTAGCTTGTTTTAGCCATTTCCCCAGGTGTACAAATTTCAAAACGTCATGCTGTACACCATAAATACAGTATATACAATTTTATATGTCAATTAAAATAAACAAATAAAAAAGAATGCCTCCGTGTGTGTGTGTGTCCAAATAAACTTGTCTCGTGTATAGAACCTCTACAGTTGTTGATATGGGACAAGAGCAGGCTAATTTTTTAAAGATGATTGTAATAGCAGTAAGTCACCAAAATGCTAATTGAGAGTAAATAAGCCCTCACCAGTGACATAACAAAGTGCCACAGGCTGGCAGAGAATAGATAACACCGAAAAGATGTGTCGTTTTTCATCTTTGTTCCAATTTCTCTGGTGCCCTGATTTTTAGCAGTCTTGGCCCAGTGCATTATGTTTTTGTCTCTATCCAGGCAGCAAGCGATGCAAAAAGAGGAGAAAATGCCAGAATCTGTCGGCGGCAGCAGAGGCAGTGACAAAAATAGAAAAATCCATTCAAAGCATGTGGGTCACCAGTCTCAGAGTTCCCGAACTGGAGCGGGCTGAAGGGAGGGATTCACACAAAGCCCCCACGGCCCTCCCCCCGCAGCGCTCCACCACTGCGGCGCTTTGCTGCGGGATGAGCCTCATTCATTGCTTCCCTGCTTGTTTGTTCTGCAGCCTCGTGGGGCGGAGATCCAGGCCTCGTAATGACCGGCTGCTTATCAGGCTCCCTGGCTCCTATCTCTTGCAGGCACCTGAACCCAAGAGGAAAAGGAGCCCAGGAAACACATCGCATGTCAGCTCCGAAAAGGACATTGTGCGGATTCCAGATCCTTTTCGAATCCAGAGGGAAAAGTTCTCACTGGTCTGTGCTCTCCCTGCCTGACTCCGGGAGCACATGCAGCCTCCAGCCGGGTCCTGTCCGCTGCACTCCACTGAAATGGTGCTTCAGCTTGCGAGCTGAAGGTGCAGACAGCTGACTGTTCTGGCGTGGCTGAGTTTCCTGGGGTGGCTTTGTGATCTCATTAAGGGAAATTCCCTGTATAATTATGGCGAAACAGCCACTAATGCACTGCATAGACACACACCAACACAGTGTTCCAAGTGGTGTTATCCGTGTGCCCCTCAAAACTGGAGGAAAATCCAGAAAGTCGCTCAAAGGAAGGGACAGTGTCCCCCAGGGCACTCAGCATTCAACTTGTCCTTGGTCAGTAAGGTCCCGGGTGCTGGGGCTGCTATTGCCACGTTCACGCTTTCCTCATGCGCTTGCCTTGCCATTTTCCAAAAATGATTTCCCAAAATCACAGGAGCCCATGCCGTGAAAACCCTTTTAGTCTCCCGGCCCCCGAACAGCCCACCTGCACCTCCCTGACTGCTGTCCATGCTGTAGAAAGGGGGTGGGGAAGGAAGCTCAACAACGCCACACGCCGACCAGGCGCCAGCACTTACCCCACGCATCGTGCGTTCTTCCCAGTCTTCTCCATGACTGGGTGAGGGGACGTTCTGTGACCGTGTCACAGCTGCGCCTCACAAGGCAGTTCCAGAGGACTGAAGCTGTTAAAAAGTCAGCTCAGTGTAAGTATATTCAAACCGACTCCAGCCAAAATAGAGTCTCACACCACTCCATCCTGCTCGTCTTCTCCATTTTCCTCTTCCCGTCCTGCTCTCAGGGGTCACAGCAGGCAGATCCACGCCACCAGCTTCCCAGCACCTGCCCCCAGCATTGCCCCCCGTGGCTTGTTCACGGACACCCAAGACCTGGCCCTGAAAGGCAGGGCCTGCATTGGAAGGCGGGGCGGGGATGAGAAGAGACCCAGAGGACCCACCAGAAGTGTCTCTAGGGGCGAAGGTGGAGGGAAGACCACCCTCAGCCTTGTGCTAATTCACTTACACTTTCTCGTTTTACAGAAGTTAAGTAAGTTACTCTAGGCCACATACCAAGAGAGGCAGACCTGTCTGACCCTAAAGTCCTCTGTGGGTAGGGTTCAAATCACTTTATCTGTGGACTTCTTCTGTAAAGCAAATAAACACAGGCGGCCCCCAGAGCGCATACCGGTATGAAACCTCCTCTGTCCTCCCCAGGGCAGCTGCGGACATCTGCCCTTTGGAAATTTCACCCCTCTGGGCAGGAGGAAGCAGAAACAGGGCTGTCCCTCAGGGCTGGATTTCAGCCCCAAAGACATCTTAGTCTGGGAGCCTTTGCACAGGGCACACAGTTATTATATAATACATATTGTATACATGATAAGGGTAGCACACTTGACAATTCACACTCATATTTTATTCAGAAAAATACTCCAGAAACAGTGTTTTATTGGGTCAGCTGAACACAGGGCAACATGAAACTGTTCTGCACATAAAACAATTCCAACCTTCTAACATAACAGAAAAGCTGTGTCTCCATTAATACAAGCTTTCCATTTTTAAGCAAATATTTTACATGCTTTTACTCATTCTTCCTACATTGGATTACTTTTTCTATTTGACATTGCATTTAAAGCATTTGCCACATTATTTCAATAGTATTATTCTACCTATATTTCCTACTATTACAAAGTTTCCATAATCGTTAAACAGCTCAGTATTCTGATGAGTAAATAGGTAAATATGGTTATAACATTAAATAGTTCCTCTGCTGTTTTCCCTTTTCTTCTTGTAAGCAACTTCATTCAACATATTTCTTCATCAAGCTTTTGTTTTCTTCATTTTTAGATATATTACCTTAGGAAGCATTCCCAGAAAAGTAATTATTGGATCAAAGGATAACTTTACTAAACTGCCACCTAAAAGATTTTACTAATTCGTGCTCCCGTGAGTGGGTGAGAAGCCTGTTTCCCAGAACTTTCATCTGTATTAAGTATTATTGTTTTAAAAATTTTGATATTTGAAAAGTGAAAAAAATAGTTTCATTATTTGTTTTCATTTATTCAGCACCTGAACTTGAATATCGTCTTGAATGCTTGCCCACCTGTAGTATTTCACTTCATTCTCCAGCCTAGAATGTATTGAGACATTTTTAAACTAATGACCTGCATGTTTTTAAACAACTCCATGATTTTACCCATGTACTATCTCATGTGTGTAGCCACCCCACCCTGGGACTCCACATGTTCCATGCTAAAGTAGCCCTGCTCTCTGCTCCTGTGTACCCTGTGTACATCTCTGTAGTGGCATTTACAACTGGACACAGGGTCAGGTGCTTCTGCAGGATAGCAATGCCTTTCCTCCTGGCATCGAGGCAGGAGGCATCTGCTGGGACTGGGACAGCCAACCACAGCTCAGAATGGAACGAGGCCTTCTTCAGGAGGAAACACTCCCCTAGGCATGCATCTGCAGAGCCACAGACCTCAGAGTCACAGGAATGGTATACATATCCTTCCCCAGGGTCAATGGATTGGTGGTAAGTGGGCCACCCCTACTCTGACACATGGTTCCTAGACTGCAGTCAGCTGGGTTTACCAGGCATGTCTCTCCTTGGCACCATGGCAGTTTGGGCACTCTATGCTCACTTAGTGAAAGCCATCACCTTCTCCAAGCATCCCAGAACCCTCACAGCCCTGGTACCATTTACCATGGTCCTTGTTAAGGTGCCTACCTTGTATAATAAGAGTCTTATGTCGGTAGACATTGTCTTTTCCTACTCAGTGTCCTGCCCCCACTGTAATTTAACACACCCAGAATCTAACCTCTTGATAGTCTCCTGGCTTCTACTGGACATGTTGTCTAGTCTTGGACCCTCCCACCCCCGTAAAGTCCCTTCCTCCCTTCCCAGATGCTACCCTTCCTGAGTCGGGTCATGCTGTGACTAGAAGGAGACTTGGGGTCAGATTCTGAGTGCAGGTGGTTGGCATGTCCTACGAGGCAGACAGCACTCATGGTCTTCAACAAGGCAAGAGTGCCAGCCCTGACAGGGACACTCAGGCCACTTCTGCAGGCTCACAGGGCTCAGGGCATCTAGGGCTTCAAGATTTCCAAGTTCACTGGCCCAGGTGTCCCCACCCCGATGTCCAGGGCCTCACCGTTTTGAAATCAGAGCCCTGAGCATGACATAGCAGTTTTGCTGCGTGAAGCATGCAGTCTCCTCTGCGGCCCACTACCCTGACAAGCCACTGCCGCCTCCAATTCTCAGCTGCTTCTGCCCACCAGCCAAAGAGGATAATCTCTATACTTTGCCAAGGAGGGTGTCTTAGCACAGGTTGCTATGACAAATTACCATAGACTGTGTAGCTTCAAGAAAACACATTTATTTCTCCAAGTTTAGGAGGCTGAGAAGTCCAGGGTCAAGGTGCTGGTCAATTGGTCAATTTGGTTCATGGTGAGGGCCTTCTTCTTGGCTTGCAGACGACTACCTTTCTGCTATTGTGCTATATCCTTACACAGCGGAGAGAGAGAGAAATAGAGAGACAGAAAGAGAGAGAGACAGAGATAGAGACAGAGAGAGACACAAAGAGAGAGAAACTGAGACTGTGCTCTGGTGTCTCTTCTTCTTCCTTACAAGGGCATGGATCCCATCATGGAGGTTCCACCCTAAATGGAATTACCTCCCGAAGGCTCCACCTTCCAAGACCATCACATTGAGGGTTAGGGCTTCAGCATATGAATTTGAGGGGGACACAAACATCCAGTCATAACAGAGGCCCTCACGTGCCTTAAAGTAAACACTTGCAGCCTTTCATTTTCTCTAACATAGGATTTCTCAATCTTGGCACTATCAACATTTGGAGCCTGGTTATTCTCTGTTGTGAGGGCTGTCCTGTGCCTGAAGGATGTTCAGCAGCATCCCTGGCCCCTGTCTACCAGATTCCAGTAGCAACTCTCCTCCTTTAGTTGTCATAGCCAAAATGTCTGCATCCCTTGCCATATATCCCCTAGGGAACAAAATGCATCTGCAGTCCCCAACCCCCGGGCTGAGGCCCGGTAGTGGTCGGTGGCCTGTAGGAACTGGTCCGTGCATCATCGCCTGAGCTCCGCCTCCCTGCTTCCTCGCCTGTCCCCCCGCCACTACCCTCCATGGAAAAATTGTCTGCCATGAAACTTAGGAATGGGAATCGCTGAGATACACCATCTGCCCTTGGATCCCCTCCCACCACTATCTCAGCCCCGATCACCTGGAAGTTTTAACAGTTGCAACACCACAGCACACCAGAGGCTATCTGTGCTCTGTGTACCATGGGTGAAGGTTCTCACAGCTAGCTGACTGGCTGCTTTTGCTGGCCACCTTTGGCAATAAGTTTTATAGGTTAAGTTCCCCAGGAAGCAGAGTGTGAGACATGTATTTGCATACAGAAAGTACACCGGGGAGTGTAGTTGGAGCAGCACCGCTTGGGAGTCAGGAAGCAGGGCTGGGCAGAAGTACAGTGCAGCTGAGACAGAGACTTCAGCTGACCTCCCAGGGCTTGTGGAGGTGGATGGTCCTTGACAGTTATCTGAATTAAGGCAAGGGGCTTTCTGTACGCCTGCATTGACCACTCACTGGATGGGGCTGCCTCAGGGAAGGGGTGAGATCTGGGCAGAGGCAGCTCCCTCCATCGGAGGCGAATCCCAGTGAGGGCTTGGGTAGGGAGGCTGCAGCAGCCAGAGCTCCTGGGGCTGGGAACAAATGCCCTCCTGGTGAGAGGATCTGGACCACACATCATAGCACCCATCCCTCATACATCTCATCGCATAAGATTTATTAAAATGAAATCATATTAAATTTAAATTACTCCTCTTGCTGCCTTTCACTAGACTCTGTACTCCTGGAAGGCAGGGGCCATGTCTTACTGCAAGCTCCTCAGCTCTGAGCAAAATCCTTGGCCCTTGTCCAGCTCAATTTATGTTTGTTTCATGAATAAGTGAATGAACCAATTTAACAGCGTGATTTTTCAAGCAAAATACAACAACTCCTTATGTATTTACGAAGGCTAATGATGAAAGATGAAAAACATGTTTTCTCCTTTTGTAAAGTCTCTCCTGAGCTTAGAGCCACTTTTAGCATCTTTAGTTTCTAGATACCTTCCCTTTGCACACTTCTGCTAATTTGCTGCAGGGAATGGGACCACATGGGAAGGGTTCCTCTGAGGTGCTCTGTGCATTTCAGTGGTGTCTTGGGACAGATTCCTTTGGCACCATATGCCAGATCCAATTGTGAATTGGACTTAAAGGTACAGCATGAACACATTATCTAATTAATTAACGTTTAAAAGGCTCTCTCAAGAAGAAATCACTGGGCAGAGGAAGTGACATGAGAATACGTAACCCATTAAACTCCAGATTTGAGGAACTTAAACTATTTTAATGGGCACCCAAAATTATGTCCTGTACATATCTGTTCAGTGGAGCTTTATGTTTGGGGAACATTATTAGCAGGTGCTGGATGTAAGCCCATTTTCCAGTTCAGGTTGAAACCTTGAACTACTCAAAGTAAGTCCCTAAGAATGTATTTTTAATACTTAAGTAAATTTTTGGCCTGTCTTCTCTTACCAAAATTTCTTATGAGAAAATGAAAACATTGTAACAATTCTGTGCTCAGCAATGATACCAGGAGAAAGGCACTAAAATCCATGATCACAGCACATGGAGTATTATTTGCATAATGTTTCCACATATTTTCACCCTTTTGAAATTGTTCTTACCAAAAGAAGTCAACAGTGTAGGTAGGTTAATGAAAAGATACATATTAAGGAACATAATGTGAGTGACGGAGAAGCTTTCAACTGCATAAGAAAAGCACATCTATTTTTGATTCTGGGACGCAGCTAATTCAGAAGCCACCTGCCCTCTATCTGAATTGACTTGAGTTATGACTGTGATGTTTTGGTTCGCCGTATGGGTGATAGAGTGAACTCAGGACTGAGCAAATACTCTCCACCATTTCTCCCTTTGGATGACCCAAGTGATCTCATTTAATCTCCAGCTTTTAAAATGCATACCATTTTTTTTTCTTGCTACTTTTCCACTTTCCAAGCATGTGGCGATAAGACCTTTTCCCACCCTCCTAGCTGTAGAACATTACATTGGAGGCACATGAAAGGCCCGTGCATTCCTGTCGGCTGTGCCTACAAATGCCATATGGTCAGACGGTGGATGCACCTGGTGAACAATAAGAACGCCATGGAAAAGCTTCCTGTTGGAGGTGTCTAACTGTGTGTTTACCCACAGTGTGAAATGGAAAATTAGGCCAATTATCCTGTTAATGCAAAAAGAAAAAAAGTTCTTTTTCTTTTAAAGTAGATCACCTGAATTTTCAACTTGGCTCTGCCTGGGTAATTTCTGAAAGGAGGCTCAATCATCACTTTCCTAATTCTCAGCACTAGGAGTGGTAATATTTAATAGTCCATCTTGAGAAATGTTTCATGAACATTTTAAGCTTGCATACAAATGCCACAGGCAGGAAGCTGACCAGCTTCCTCAACAGTATATGAAACAGATAAACCATTTCACTCTTCTTTGAAGTCAGGAAAGGTCGGAAGAGTTATTGCTGTCATTAGCTCATAAATAGACTCTCTATGCCGAAACCAGTAACCACCAGCAATATAATTAGATTAAAATAGCCATAATATCTTTTAGCTGAAGGAAGTTTCCAAATATAAGATCCCAATCACCTGCTAAGCCTTTATCTCACCCCTTTGATCAGGAAAAGGGAAAAGACCCTGAAGCTCCTACATGTTCCGATGGAATAAGAGTTGTGTTGTTCTCCCTGGTCAAAAATGCCCGGTGAGATAACAATATGCCTTTGATACTAGACAGTGATATTGATCTGGATGCATCTGTCTCTCCCAGCAGCTGAAAATGACACCACACGTATGTGACTTCTTGTCACTGAAGCCCAAAGGCTTTACCGGCCCAGGGCTCAGCTGATCCAGCTCTGCTGCTATCAGTGACTTGGAATCCAGGCCTCTTCTTGCCTTGCAGCTGATACATTTGGAGCCCTGCTGCACAGAACTGTAACCAACTTGTTTACCTCCTTCACAGGGTAATTTGCTTTTATTTCCATGGGCTGCCATAGCATAAACAGAACATTAAAAAAAAAAAAGTAAAAATCTTACAAAATGAGCAATCAGAAAGAAAACAACCTTCAGGAAAGCAGTCTTTCTAAAGCTTTGCTCCTCAGGGTAAATGATATTATTTATATCTGTTGCTTTCATTTCCAGTCAACAGTACTGTAGTTGTACAGAATACATTATAGCTTAGAGAAAAATAAAATACCGTCAGCTCCATTAATACATGTTCTCTGGCAGGGAACACAAATTAAACCCTGTGGAAGACACCCTGAACTTTTCAAACTTGCATTGAGTTTTGGGCAGATAAAATTCTTACATTAATTTTTTTTATATGACTGTACCTGAGCAACATATCTTTAGCAACATAATTGTCCTCAAGGAAATTCTTGTTATTAGTAATTGTTGCTTTCACCCAGTGATTTAAAAATATTTTATAAATATTAAATGAGTATCTCAGGTTGGATTGGAGAGTTAAATGCTTAAGGGTGAAAATATTAATGTAATTATTTTAAGAGACATCAATTTGATCCATGCTTTATTTTCTCTGTGCTTTAATATGCAGTGATGTGTATATTTCCTTTCAGACAGACCGTAACAGATGATTCTGGGGTGATGAGAGCAGGTAAGAGTAAAGATGAAAGAACAATAGCAACAACAGTAATGCTCATCTTTAAAGTCAAAATTATGGGACCACGGAGCTAAAAGGGGCCTTGGAGATCATCTTCTTTGTCAAACATTCACATTTTGCAGATACAGGATATAAGGCACTGTTGTCAGTTGGATCACGTCCCCAAAATGAAATGTTCAAGTCCTAACCCCTGTGTATGTGACATTATTTGGAAATAGACTCTGTGCAGATGTAATCAAGTTAAGATGAGGTCCTAGGGTGAACCCTAATCCAATGACTCGTGTCTTTATAAGAAGAGGCAAAAAATCATCAACACAGACACACAGGGAGAACGTTGTGTAATGACAGACGCAGAGATTGGAGCAACACATCTACAAGCTAAGGAACACCAGGAATGCTGGCCATATTGGAGGCTCAGAGACAGGCTCGGGGTAGAATCTCTCTTACAGCCTTCAGAGAAAGGCCCTGCTTTCACCTGGATTTCAGACTTTTGACCTCCAGAGTTGTGAAAGGATACATTTTGTTGTTTTAAGCAACCCAGTTGCAATAACTTGTTACAGTAGCCCTAGGAAACAACAGACACAGACACAAGGAATTGGGTAATGGCAGAACTGGGGCTGGTATCCAGTTGGACCCCATTTCAAGTAGACCCTGTTGTGTCCCTAAGCTAGGCACTCAAACAAGTCTGCAGAAGTGCAAGTTGTTCCTTTAGGATTCCCAGAGAAAATTATTTCTGCTTTCATTTGAGTTACCATAAAAGCAGAACCTGATTCAAGTACTGAATAAATGGAGTTGCCGTGAGAGGCAGTCCCTAAAGTGGGGTTTTGAGACAGTCAACACTGGGGCCATCACTGAGCAGGTTCATGCTATGGGCAAAAGGGAACAATCTTGCTGGGACCTTGTGAGAGGCGCTGTGGAACCTGCCCCAGAACTGTCCCACGCAGGGTAAGGAGCTGGGGTATTCAATTACTCATGAGGCATTAAGTCTGCTTCACTTCCCGTCTGCCCTGTGTGTGTCTAGCATATTCCTTTGGACAGAGAATGTTTTCAGGCAAAGAAACAAAAAAAGTTCCAAGCATGTCTGCAAGTTATATTTGGGGTGGGTTGAGGGGATGTGGGTGGGGCACAGACAGCATCTGCCATAGTTTCTTTTCCATCCCTTGATTTACATGTTAACAACAATATAAAATGTCATCCTCAGTGAATTAGAGGGTGCGTCTGGAGAGTAATAACCAAAGGAATTTTTTTTTGAAATTCCAAAGGATTTTTCTAAAAAGAGAAAGTTACATAAAGAAGGTTGAGAATACTCAGAAGTGACAGTATTGGTATCAGCAAAAGAATAATTTAATACAGAATATAAATGCTTTAAATGATACTTTCAGAAATACAGTGGATCTTTATTATTCACAGATTCTGTATTTGCAAATTTGCCTACTCATTAAAATTTACTTGTAACCCCCAAACCAACACTCATGGTGTTTTCAAGGTCATTGTGGACACGTATACAGTGGCCAAAATTTGAGTCCCCAGCTAAGGTTGAACAAGGTGACACTATGTCTTCCTGTTTCAGTTCTCCTAATGTAACCAAGTGTTCTTATTTTGGTCTATTTAGTGCCACATTTTCCACATGTGTGTGATTTTTGTTAGTAATATAATTGCCCCCAAGCACAGTGCTGAAATGCTATCTAATGTTCCTAAGTGCAAGAAGGCTGTGATGTGCCTTACATAGGAAATACATCTGTTAGATAAGCTGTTCAGGCATGAGTTATAGTGCTATTGGCTGTGAGTTCAGTGTTAATGAATCAATGATATATATTAAATAAGGTGTCTTTAAACAGAAACACACATTAAACGAGTCTATGTATTGATCACTTGACAAAAATGTTATGACCAGAGACTTGAAAGAAACTAACTCTGGATTTCCCCTAGGAGAAATGGTTCAGTATTTTCTAATTCTGTGCTCATGGTGATTTTATAGAACATAACAACTGCTAATAACAAGAATCAATTATACTATGAAGCTTTTTAATAAAACGTATTTTAGTAAACTCCCCTTCTCCCAAATACAACTACAATTAGCTTTTCAGTAAAGACAATACAATCCACGTAATATCACTACTCCATTTTATTTTTGTTGAACCATTGAGTTTAGGCACAGTAAAGGATGAGAATAATTTTTTTTTCCATTTTGCTTAATCTCGTACATCAAATTGGTGAGATCCTTTGGACTGAAAATAAATAAATGCTTACATCTATACATACATACATAACATCATTCACTTTTGTTTTTAAGTACAGGAAATACAGGTTAAAGTCATATGTTCATTCATTCCAGTTAAGATTAAAACTGGAGAAACCATAAATGGATGAAAAGCAATTGACCAAAAGGTTGTTTATGGAGGTAATTGCATAAGAGAGTGAAACTAGTAAACTAAGGCAGGGCACTTTAGAAAGAAGTCATTGCAGAAAGTCAATGGTGAAGAGAGGATATGGCCGTTTAAGACCAAGGCTGTGTTTAATGATAGATTTTGAATCTTTTAGATATTTTAGCTTGAGCCCCCAATTTACCTCAAGGTGAAGTGTTGGTGTTTCCTGTTCTTAATGGCTAGTTTTAGCAATTCTTCAGCGAGTGAAGGAAAATGTGTGGGTGCCCAGCAAGTTGGGACTTACATGTGCTCCACAATCCTTGTCCTGCTTGCCCAATGATGGGTGGAGCTGCATGCTTTCTAGATTTCATCTGCTTAGAGAAATTAAGAGCAGAGACTTTCTCCATCATTTCAGTTCTCCAACTTGAGAAAAACAGAGTATTACTGTTTAAAACAGTTTTCTGATTGACTTACCAAGGAGAATATTCGTATTGTTTTAGAAGGTCTCAAAATGCATGAGAATCTTGAGATTTTTGAGATTTCAGAGTCCACCAGCTGTTTTGGTTTTTGTTCTTGTTTTTATTGTTGTCATCTCTAAAATGTTCATAAAAACTTCCTGTCCAGAGGCACGTTTGTGTGGGATCCCAGATTGCTTGGGTGGCTGTGGTAAGAAATGAATGTGGGCTTTAAAGCATGCCTATGCAACAAGAAGAATGCACTCTTTGTTTAATGTTTCCCTCTGTAAATGGAAACCTATTCTCCATCCCATGGAAAACGAGCGCCTCACTAGCTACACAGTGTCCTTCCTTCTGCACTCAAATGCGCACAACACCTGACTCTGCCCTTCCCTCCTGCAGACCTTCCCCACCCCTGGCCCAACTAACCCCAGTACAAACTGGTCTGTCTCCAGGACAGGACAACGCGGGGACAGACAGGGGCTGTGTGTGAGTTGAACGAAGGCTCAGTGTGCCGCTAAAAATTGTGGGTCATCACCGTGCACTGCAGGCTAGAGTTGTGAAAAATGGGACTCTTTTAGCGTTTCTGTGAGACCGGAAGAGAAAACAGAGAAAGAAGGCAATTGTTAACCAAAAGCCACCAAGAGTGGAGAGTTGATTACTGAACCCATCGGAAAGGAGAAAACACAAGAAAAAGGACAATAAGGAAGAAGGACCAGGCGAGAAGGTAAAGCATCGGCTCCAGAACCTGAAAGCCAGGCCCTTCCCTGTTCCACGTAAACAAGTGCCTTGAGCCCTACCTGCCTCACAGCACCACCGCTGCTGAGCGAGAAGACAGTGGCACCTACGTCCAGTACGGCCGTGAGAGTATGTTGTGAAGTGTTCAATGCAGTTGCCTCCTTCCTCCCTCCCTCCCTCCCTTCCTTCCTTCCTTTCTCTCACTCTTTCTTTCTTTCTATCATTACAATAATCTTGAAAGTAATGACGTGCTGATACAAATGGAAGGTCAGCTCAGGTGACTAGAAACCCGACATGGGCAAAGCAAGTAGATGGCCTGTGGGCACCTAAACCAAGTCTCAGGAACACAAACGCTTTGTAAATGTGCTCCCTGAAACAGCTCTGTTACCTTTAAAAAACAGAGAGACAAGGGAAAGTTTCCAGAAGACAAAAGTGATAAAATGATCTTTCAATAAAGTAAAAGAAGATCTGCTGAAGGCAAACTATAGATTGATGGATGGAAAGTAGGTCACCAGGACCTGGAACAGGTAAATTAAAACTATGGTCTGGGAACACCTGAAGAGAAAGCAATGGTAGGTAAGACCCGGTAAGTGTCAAGAAGAATGAGTTGTAATAACATTATTTCTTTCTTGATTCTACTTTTTCCTTGCTAATTATTTAAATTGCTTGATTTATCCCCTGAATTATGAATTTGCTAACTCTGATATGAGTGAGTTAGTTAGTAGACCCAAGATTTTTTTGGTTCACTCCTCAGGGAGACAGGTGCCAGACCGGGCTCCAGCACACTGCCTGCTCCTGCTCCCGCTCCCGGCTGCCCGTCTCCTCTGGCGGGGCCGTGTGGTGACTCACGACTCAGATTTCATGAAACTGTTTTAATGAGTGATTATCTGGACACCAGTCAGCCATAACAGGATCTTCTGTTATGCCCTTAGGGACTAGATGACATTTTTTAATAAAATATTTTGACAAGCATCTTGTCCAACCAATATCTATTTTAAATCCCTGCCACGTGCTCATGACTCTGCTTGGTATTAGAGATCCAAAGATGGGAAGACGTGACCAAAACATTAGGACAGTAAGAGAATCAACAATGTTTTGAATAACTGTACCGACAGGTCATTGATTAATGAATTAGTGTCAGTGTGGAGAGAAGTGTACAGTGTTGAGTTTGTGCTCTGTTTGGCACTTTTATCGATGACTTGATGCAAAGATGGAAGAAATTTCCTCAAATCTACAAGTCCCAAAAGTACAAGGGATGGCAAATACAATGGACGACAGAGTCAGAACCCCAAAATATTCCAGATGCGCTGCAGCAAATGGGACCCCCGCAACCTGTGCAACAAGGTGCAACCTAACGAGAATGGGTGTAGGATCCTTGTGCAGAAAGGGAGGCCCGGGACATGTGTGACGGGGAGACGGGGTTAGAGGCTAACAGCTCCTTCGTGCAGATTCTACATGCACTCTTCCCTCACCTGGGCAGTAGCCACGAGGAACTCCCCTCTCTGACGGGTGGGCCACCCTGGAGTGTGCGTTCGGGACATCACATTCTTAAGAGTATGTTAGTAAACTGGAAGAGATTTAAGGGGAAATGACTTCTACGGTGAAGGGAAACAAAATTGCCAAGCGGGAAGTGAGATCCAGAATGGTCAGCCTAGCAGTGAGATTAGAAGTTGGACCACACACATTTTACGTGACTCCTAGGCATAAAACTTAGACCAATGGGTGGCAATCCTAGGCAGCTAGATTCCAGCTGGAGATAAAACAAAATGAAAGTAAATAAACAAGTACAACTACAACAAAGGCCTTGGGGCAAAACTCAGCTCTCTAAATGTGGAAATTATCAGAATTAATGAATTCATGATTCAGGAATTAAGGCAAGCAGTTTAAATACTTAGCAAGGAACGGTAGAGTCAACCAAAGCATTGAATATAGTATTATTTCCTTGCACCAAATATTTGCAGAAAGTAGACCTGAGGTTTTTTTTGATTCCCTCCTTACAGAGACAGGTGCCTGACCGGGCCTTGCAGGCACACTGCCTGCTCCTGCTCCTGTTCCCGGCCGCCTGTCTTCTCTAGCGGGGCCGTGTGGTGGCTTCTCCGTGATGCTTTTGTTGCATTAATGTCATGCGTGTCCTCCAGGCAGACTGAAGAGGTGTTTATGTCCCTCTCCTTGCAAAATAACACTTTGGAAAGATTCATTTGTGGGCTTATAGTTAGTCTTAAAACCCCACATGGAGTAGATCACCCAAATCAATAGCATTGTTTCAGTTCCTGGGAGTGTTCATGACATAATATAGGAGGACCGGATTGTCTTCCTGACGCAGGCGACCACAAACTCGAGGTGGTCGAAAACTAGTCAGAGCACTGATGGGTTCCCTGCAGTCTGGCTCAGGGTAAGTGATTTCTGTGAGTTGGCCAAGTTCTTAGGAGGCCAATGAACCATGCAGGCTAGAAAGGCGGGGCACAGCTCCTGGTCTTTCTGACTTCTCTGGCCCCAGCAGAAGTTGCAAATGTGCAGATGAACATGCGGCCATCGGTCAAGGACCAGCGTGATCTGGCTCTTGGCTCATGTGTGTATCCTACTACTTCCTCCCTCAGGTTCAATGGATTCCTTCTTGCCAGTTACTTTAGCTGTCATCGGCATTCTGATCTTACCTATGTGGCTTTCTGTTCTCCTTAGCTCATCTTCTCTCAGCCAAATTTCCCCAAAATATTTTTTTGTTTTTACTTGGAGCCATAAGGCATGTCACAGGGGATTTTATAAAAATCAAAATTCTATTAATTTGACTCTTTCTTTTTCCTAGCTATAAGTGTTGTCTGTATAATAAAGTTTCTTAGATGTTTACTAAGACCTTGTTAGTGACACAGAAAATGCACACAGTTTAACATTAAAGGGAATATCCTGATGTAAAATTACAAGTTGTATGTAGAGTGTTGGGGATACTCAAGTGAAAGAATAAACTGTTGCACATAAGTTATATAGCATAATACCAGATACACAGGGTTTAATAAAGGTCTTATTATCTTACCATTTTCTAGCCATAAACATTGTTCCCTATTTGAAGTTGCTATTACTGCTGCTACTATTTACTCTGGCCAGAGAAATCTCATCTGCATTGCTTTTGGTGACAGTGGTGCCAGCACCTCATCCACACAGTGTTAACACATTTCTCAAGATAGGAAAGGCAGAGTCTCAGACTGAGATGAACTTTGGAAATAGAGGAAAGTAATGTAAATTCAAGGCCAGCAGTGGATGAACGCTTGTGTTTTATCTTTCTTACAGCATTAACTTTAATTCTTTAAGAGTTAGAAATGCCATAAGCAGTATTTCTTCAAATATTAAGAACAGTGATGCTACAGAAAAATGTGTTGACATGGTAGACGGAGGAGGAAGCTCACAATATTACATGGATAATATTTTTTTCTCTTATGAAGCATTAATAAATATGAATTTAAAAGTCACAATATCTGTTTAAAAATGAATCTGTTCAATGGAATACTATGCAGCAGTAACGGAATGAACTATTGTTTTCCATTAAAATACAAATGAATCTTAAAATAATTATGCAGAGGAAAAGAAGCCAAACAAAAGAGACTACACATTATATTATTCCATTTATATACAATTCTAGAACATGCAAATTGATCAATAATGACAGAAAGTGAACAGTAATTATCTGGAAAGTGGGGTGAGGGGAGGGATTATAAAGAGGCAAAAGAAAGCTTTTGGGGCTGATGGATCGTTCATTACCTTCAGTGTGGCAGGGGTTTATGGGTGTGTACTTATGCCAAATCTTATCAAGTTGTATGCCTTAAATATGTGCAGCTTATTATGTGTTAATCATACTTCAATAAACCTGTAAACCTATATTTTTCTTCTCATAGAATAAGTTGAGTTTTGATATGTGCTAACAGTTTGATTATTTCCCCAAACATTCAAAATACTTTGCCAAATTTGTTTCCTGGATGGATACTTATCCCAAATGCATAGAGTTGTGTTCATTAAATATGTACGACTTTCCATATGTCAATCAGACCTCAATGAAGTGGTTTAAAAAGTATTTTACCAAACCTAAAATCTTTCCAGGATTTCTCCTATCACTTCATTGTTTGATCAGAGTAAATTTTCTCATACTTATCCTTATGCCCTTTCATGCTTTATCAATCATTTAGCCATTTTTTCTTCATTGTCTTTACATATGCTTAATTCAGAATTCAGTGATAAATTCTCAATTTTACTCAGTATTTTAGGTGCTTCCCATAAGGGTGAAGTGGAATAAGATGATGGAAATTATTTTCCAATTTTTCTTATGAAACCTATCTAATTTCCCTCTTTTGGGTTCCCCAAATGGAGTCTTAGTTACAGGACATCAATACTAAGTTCCTGTATTATAAATCACAGTCCTTACCTTCAAGGAAGAGATGGAAGAGAAAAAAGACAATGTTGTCAGCAACCTACTAAGCCTGGGGTTTTACCTGCGGCCCCCAAATCGGGCCTCCGTACGTCAAAAGCACTCACGAGTCAGAGAGATGCTCTCGCATATTGACCGAATGCTGCTCGTGTGGGTTTACTCTCGTGGGAATGGACCTGGAAACATTGTCCTCTGCACTCACTGGGTCATGAGCGAAGTAGTCTCAGATGCTAGACAGCCTCAGCTCTGGCTTCCAGACACCCCAGTGCTGGCTCGTGCAGAGATCTGCTTCTGACAAAGTCTCCAACAGCCATCAGCACCACCGGAAAGTGCTGCTCGTCAAGGAAACCTGCCCACTTCTTCCCCATTGCACAGGGTGAGCAGCAGAGCCTTCGTCTGCCTCAGATATTGAAGATGGTTGGAATGATGAGCCCTGTGATGACCTTTCTACTTTCCATAGGGAACTTAAATAAAGACAGAGCAGGACTAGACACAAATATCCAATATTATTTTCAGCAGCCCATTTATGGTGGCTTGAATTCATTCTTGCTGGCTTGTTTGGGGAAATGTCTGAATAATCAACTAATTTTTAGTTCTTAACTTACATTTCAACAAATGCTAGTTAAAGAAAGGAAAATCTGGTCTAAGTAAAATATCTTTTGCTATAAAAATTCCCTTAAAAAACACTGTCTACATCTCTCTGTTTAATGTTCCCATCCTTCATCACGGCATTTCACTTCTGGGAATCTCTCCTAACTCTGCAATCAGAAACACATAAGGGGATTTATATCAAAGACGTAGCTATTATAACTTCATCATCATAACAATATTTGTAATACAATTAAAGTCAGTGAAAATATTTACATTATTTACAGTAATGAAAAATTGAAAACATCCAATTGTTTATGAGTAACATAAATGTGCTATGGTAATTCCATCCCCTAAAATATACAGGCATTAAAAATAATGTTTACTAAGAATTTTTAATGATGTAGAGAAAAATATACAGTCAAATGTTAAAAGCACACGATAAAAAAATCACACAATTAATGTACAGTTGTCATGAGAATTAAAGGTATAAATCAGGTAATGAAAGTGCAATATATACCACAGTGCCTGATGCAGGATGTTCAGCCAGTGTTGACTATTATCTCAAATAATATACATCTGTTAATAAGAAAAAATTCAGAATATGGAACAAAGTCTTCAAAATAGAATTTCAGGGAATTTATTTCAGGTATTTTCAGGTTTTTATTTTTTATATCCTTATTCATTTTCTAAATTTTCTGCAGTGAATGTGTAATGCATTATTAGTTGAAAAAAAGTATTTATAGAAAGGAGGGAAACTGGCATCTGAATAGTCATGATTTTTTTTTAATGGCAAAGTGTTAACTCTGGCATCCACAAAATGAGATGGAAAAATAAAATAATCATGTGAAGAGGTGGAACATAAAATAGCCTCCAAATTCACCTATTTTTTAAAGAAGTAGTTGTTATTAGTTTTATGGGATGACACAGTTATTCTGATAATTTATCAGTTATTTAGATAAATTTGCTGATTAGTAAATAGGAACTTAGTGGTAAGAGAGTTTTGACTTTCCAAAATTTATTTATTGGGGGTGTATATGTATGTGAAAGAGAGGCAGAGAGGGGGAGAAGGAGAGGGGGAGGGGGAGAGGGAGAGAGAGAATGCACACATTCATGTCTTTTTAAACAAATTGTGTATTTTACCACGTTCCAGGAAATTTTTACGACAGACTGATTTGCGATGGGCTGTCAACAGTTATATGTAAGTGGAAAATAAAGTGGCCACCTGGAAAAGAACAGTGTCCCTCCACACCTCTTGGAAACCACCTCATGTCTCTTTAAAGCCCCCCAATCTTTAACTCATCAACTGGAGGTGCTACAACTTATTCATACTTTGAGGTTACTGTGGACCTTTGGTGGGCTTGCTGGCTGTTCTCATCCTTTTAGGAAAGTCGCTTTTGTCCCTGAGATCCTCACTATTCAAAATGCTGAATAAGCTCTTGAAATTAGGAATAAATTAAGAATTCTTAAAAGAATATTATTTTCAGCGGCCCGTTGATGGTGGCTTGAATGAATTCTTGTTTCCACTTGTCAGAGAGGCCTTGCAGACAGTGGAGCCACGTGCTTTTCTGGGTGTAGACCTACCTTCCCCTGGGCTTCTGAACCCCCATGGAACATCTCACCCTGAATTGAGTACGCTCCTCAGGTATTACATTGTTAAGCATAAAACATTTGATTCTACTTGCCACTATCAATTCCCATATTTGTAATGGAGTTGTTTTTCTGTTTCTACATTCATATCCTGATACTTAAAAAGAGCAATCAATTGATCAACCACCCATAGTAATTAAACAAACAAAGTGAAATCACTTGTTACTCAAAACTTGTTACTCAAACCTACATTATTACAAAGGCGAAAAAGCCACTACCCTTCTACAGTTATTGCTACACGATTGCAAAAGAGCAAGTGGGTAAAAGTTGTACCTTTTTTCCAGACGCTACTGCATTTGCCAGAGAACATGGATTGCACCGTCCCCATTGCTCATGCTTATAACTCCGTAACATGGGCTGCTGTTTTAGTAGGCAAATGAATTTGCAAAATCAGACCTACCCTTCTGGACTATGCTGCCTTAGCTACAAATATCAACAAAGTCAGCAAATAAACAATTCTCAAAGGAACCTTCCAGCAAGTTCTGCTGGCACCATTGGATTCCTTTGGGAAGAATTATGCAACCATTGTTTATTCACCCATCCGTTAACTAAATCAATATATATGTATTGAGCACCAAGTGTGAGGAAGGCACTTTGTTGGGTATGGAAGAAGACACAAGGATGTGTAAAATACAGTGCTACTGTCTTGGAGTCTACAATATAGTAGAGGAGGTAAATTACATGTGCAAATATCTAGAAAATATAGGAGAAGGTAAATGGCATCTAAGCAAAATCTACAAGAAACCAGAACCCCACCCTCTGACTTATCCTCTGTGTTCAACTCAAGGCAGGGAAGAAAGCCTTCCTCTCCTACACAGATCTCAAGCTTGCCTGTTCTTGACGTGCCTCCTCCCCTGGAGCAGACAGTGCTGGGCTAACCTTGGCTAACCTCCTAGCTGGCCTTCCTGCACCTACTCTTGTCCACCCCAATAAGTTCTCTCTACTGCAATAAGCATGACATTTGAAAAGTTCAGATCTGATCATTGAAATACCTACATAAAACCCTTCACTAGCTTCCTCTTCTTTTTAGAATAAAGACCAACATTTGCATCATGGCCCACAATGCTGTGGATAGCCTGGCCCCTGCCTGCTTCTCTAGGCTTGTGCTGAGGTATTCTGTTCCAATTTTACTCTGCTAAAGCCACGATCTTTGGATCTTTGATGTGCTGCAGTCTCCCCTGTTTCAGGGTCTTCATAATACTGTTCCCCCCACCTGAAATACTCTCTTTCTTTGACTGTATTGAACTCCAAATCTTTCTTCTGATCGAAACTTGAAGTCTACTACTCTGGAAAAACTCCTCTACCTCATTAGACTGAATCATATTATGTGTTCCTAGAGCATCCTACATTTTTTGATTGGTAGCCCTTATTTTAGTTGACACAAATGTGTCTGACAGGATACTTGAACTTAGAACTACAAAGTGTCTTAGAGCTACAAAGCTGTACTTTCTTAATTAAAAAGAGCCAAATAAACCCACGTGGGGCTCCGAGGGTGCCAGGGACCCAAGGTCCTTCTAGGACCTCACTCTAATCATGCTCAACTTTTGGCTTCCACTGCACTGTCCAGGATGGCCAACTCAGCTCCCAAAGTCAAAAGGAAAGATAAAAGCCTTGCTCCCTTACTTTGTGACTACATCCCATAAATTGTATATGACACTTCAATTTACAAACTACTGGGTAGGACGTATTCACATGCCACACTTAGCTGCAAGAGTCTGAAAAACGTGGGATACGATAGATGGTCATTGTCCAGCTGATAATAAGGGAACAAAGCAGGTAAACTCACAACTGGGGGCACCTTCTCTGCCATAGCTCTTTTTCTAGATCGTAAACTTCAAGGACCATGTCAGTTTGCTCGCCACTCTGTAGCCTACTCTTGGGAATATGGTGTACTCATATTCCCAGCACACTGTAGACGATCCATAAGTACTTGTTGAGCGAAAGAGTGGATGGATGAATAAATAAATGAATGTTCTAGCAGTGTCCCTAGATAGGACTTATTCATTCAGATTGGAGGGGAGAGAGAAGTCATCAGAAAGGTATCATTTTGAAGGTATGATTTGAACAGGATGAAAACAATTGGCCTTTTTCCCTCCTAGAAGTATAAGAAGATGTGAATACTCCAGCCAGGAAAATGGTGTGAGCAAGGGCCCTGAGAGAGCAAAACTCCAGAGGAGAATGGAGAACAGTACGACAGACACAGAGAGGTGGAGAAATGTGGGAAAATATTAGAAATGCAGAAGGGCCAAGACTGCAGAGCGCTGCTTGGGGAGCACACCAACGCCTGGGCAAGGCACCGCGGGGCTCAGTGACTGGGGAGCACACCAATGCCTGGACAAGGCACCGCGGGGCTCAGTGACTGGGGAGCACACCAACGCCTGGGCAAGGCACTGCGGGGCTCAGTGACACAGACGCACAGCACATGAGCCATCTCGTCCTGCCGATCCTGGAATGCAAGCATAAAGTCGTCTGAGGATGTGCAGATCTCAGTCAGATCAAAACAGTCCACATTAAACCTGCACCATACAGCACCTCCTAAACCTTGCGTCTGTTCATCTTGCCTCATGCCTCATTAAGAAAGTCAGAGGAAATGGAGGGGAACTCCCTCATCTTACTGCTACCAACACCACCACTGTTAGGCTGGTGGAGTTTGCCCATACCTCTGCTTTCCCTTAGGTTTCAAAGGCCAACCGTTCCTTTCTGCTCTACCTCCATCACCTCCCCTCTCATAAAGTCATCACCCCTCTCTTCTGCATCATCAATTTCTCCATCTCTACTGCATCATTTTTACCTGCATGCAAACATATTCTTGACTATCTTGTTTTTTAAAAAAAACTCTTTTGATTTCTTATTTCCATGCAATGAAAGCCCGATTTCTTTGCTCCTCTGGACAAGAAAACTTCCTGAACAAACCTGGCGCTGCCGCCTCTACTTCGTCCCCTCTTGCTCTGTCCTCATCTCTCCCATCAGGGCTTCAGTTCTCTTCCCTTCCTGGGAACTGTCCTTTTCCACAAACCACTTAAAGCGTGGTTGCAGACCCAGGAACCTCACCTCCTTCTCGTCTGGCCAGCTCCAGTGGCACTCGGTGCACGTGAATACACTCTACCCCTTGAGACACGTTTTCTCCAACCTCCACGACACCCACTCACTTTTTCTTCTACGTCATGTTCTCTTTTGCTGAACCCTAAATGTCGATTCTGGTTAAAATTCTCCAACTATACTTTCTAGATTATGCTGTTTTGGGTTTTTGGTTGTTGTTGTTCAATGACTTTAAACACAATCTATATACCAATGTCAAGTTTATATCTCTAGTTTTGACGTCTGCCCTGATTTCTAGGCTTCTGGACCAAACATCCAACTTTCCCTTTAACATCTCCACTTGGAAGTCTGATGGGCTTCGAAACTTAACATGACAACATGAAATTTTCATTTTCTCCCCAACATTTTCTTCCCTGCTAGATGACCCTACCGTCTACCCAGATGCTACAGCAAGTTCATAGGATACATCCTTGATTCACTGTCTTTTCTCACCTCCTCTGTCCAATTTTTCAGCAAGTCGTGATGACTCTACATCCAAAATAGATCAAAAATAAGTTCCCTTCTCTCCATGTCCACTGTATCCACACAGCCAAAGCCTTTAATTATTTTACTCTCAGAGAGTGTAGGAGACATCTACTTGGCTCTTTGCTTCTTTATTTGCCTTTTTTACTGTTTTCTGTGCATAGCAGCTAGAATATTTTTAATATGCCTCATGGCATGTCAATATCATGTGAGGCACACCCCACCTACAGGCACGTCTGAACTCTGCCATGCCTACCTCCTGTATTGACTTACCATTGTTCCCTCTGTCTGCAACGTGTTTCTCATACATTGTTCCTGGCTGGGATGTACTTATCATTTGGTTCTTTGCCCAAATGCCTCCTCTTTTAAGGGGACTTTTCTAGTCTCCCATTCCAAGTTACTTTCCTTAAAAACTTTAGGGTTTTTTTTTTTATCATTTACTCTTTTTTTTTTTACAAGACTCAACATTATCTTATTTTTTGCTTAATTATTTCATTATTTAATTTTTCCTTTTGTGACTCTTTTTCTATCCCTTGGAATAAGCACCATGCCAGTGGGAAGTTTATCTGATATATTCACTGATACAGCCTTATGCTTTGAATTGTGCTTGGTACACACTATGTGCAAACATAATCAATATGTACTGAGAAAATGAAGAAAATAAGGAATACAGTAATCATTGCTGCTACATACAGGATTCTACAGAGATTCTGAGTAAATAGCAATGACCAGCAAAGTTTAAAGGGCTTTTAAGTGCCTCCCTCACCCTATCTGTCATTTAGATTCATCCTGTTGTACGGTGCTTATTGCTATGTTCAGGGCCTGGCCCTCCAATGGACTGAATGTTTATGTCCCCCCAAAATTCATGTGTTGAAATTCCAGCCCCAGGTGACAGGTTATGGAGGTGGGGCCTTTGGGAGGTGATTAGGTCATGAGGGAGGAGGCCTTATGAATGGCATTATTGTCCTTATAAGAGAAACCCCAGAGAGCTCCCTGCCCCTCCCACCGTGTGAGGACGGTGAGAAGGCACCATCTATGGACCAGGAAGTGACCCTCACCAGACACCCAATGTGCAGGTGACTCGATCTTGAACTGTCCAACCTCCCGCACTGTGAGAAATTTCTGTTGTTTATAAACTCCCCCGTTTATGGTATTTTGTTATAGCTGCCCTCATGAACTTGACAGACACTATTTTATGATTTCAAACATGACAGGAGAAAGTTGATCTCAATTAAGTGGCCTATCAAATCAGTATTTTCTCAGAATAAAGTTTCTCAGAAGATGGATATAAAATCTTAGAGAAGTAATTACTTTATGGGTAAATAGATCAATATAATTTTCATTTCAATGCACTTTTCAGGGTGAAATGAGGTACTATTGATAATGACAAAAGTACAACAAGTAGAAAGCCAGCACTGTCCTAGGCACCATGGAAAGTTCTGGAAGGGAAATTGAAAACAAGATGAACAGAGAAAAGAAAGACACAAGGGTGTGGTTGAAACATTCTGAAACAATGTTACAATGAAACAACTAGGAGATAAACATATTAGTATGTAGTAAACCGGCTTAAACCCATTCAAAAAGATGATGTAAAAACATAAACAAAACCAAGGAAAGGGCTAGCATCCAGGACTCTAATCATCCTTGCAAATGGGCCACTGCTAGACCCACAGGGCAGGAAAACAAACAAACACTTGCACCTGTCCTCACTGTAGAAATGATAACAAGTTCAGAGTAATTTACTGAAACAACTCTGTCTCTGTGTGAAGGACTCACACATGTATACGAACAACAAGGTGGGGGACATCCCAGCCTCACGGTGGACCATTCTCTCCAGACATTAATCTTCAGTTCATCTTGAGAAAATATTAACGAGCACTTTGTTTACCGGTTATTCACTTAAGTCAACGCAGACATAAAGCAACAGACAGCTTACCAAGATGAGGACTGTGTTAAGATGGGAGGGGACGTCACATTGACAAAGCATCGATGATTAAGGACAGGAAATCGCAAAGCAGCTGTATGGAGGTCGTACTGCATCTTGCATACAGTGGGGGGGGCGGATGACTTATAATTCCATCTTGCTGCCCTCAGCTCTATTGATTTTTCCTCTCCTTAAAGATGGAAACGGAAGAGAGGCAAAGGGACACATCCAACATATTTTTTAAAATCCTGACGGTCTGAGCCAAACCTGTACAGGCTGGATCTTCCTGACGTGCAGGCATGCGCGCGGCCCTTTCACGGCCATAGCAAACTTTCTTTGTGCCTTGGGGACTCCTAAAAAGTGAGTTTCTGGGGTAAAGAAAGGGAAGTGTGCAACAGTGTACCTGGGAGTAGGGTGCCATGGGCAGCACAATGAAGGGATGAGCCCAACAACTCTTTCGCATCTTTGTTGCAATCATCTGGATCACGTGAGCATGTGATAGAGCCCTCCCAAGTTTTCTTTAAGAAAATGGCAATTTTCTCCAACAAGTAACATGACATTCAATTTCACCCAATATCCATATCTGGCCTTTGAAGGCCAAAGAATTGACATTGTGTTTTATTTCATTAATGGTCAAAGAAGAATACAGGAAATGTGGGGAAGTATTACTAAGCTTGTTTTGTGCTGTCCAGTGTGATTTAGGAAATCTTAAGGAAAAATATGAAAGGTATTTAACGTAAAGTAGAGATAGTCTTCCTTTAGAATTGCCCTAACAATCATATTCCATCCCCTGGCCAACCAAAAATGTTTGGGGCACTATTTTTATTTCCCAAATTTAATTCTGAACTGAATTTCTTGGAAATATTCCTCTGAAATGACTAAAACTTGATAATATTATGTCACTTTATGTCTCTAAATATATTTCTATTATTTTCATTCTTATTAGATTATTTCCTAACTGCTTTCAGATTAGTAAACATAATTCTTGAAAAGACAAATATAAGTCATCCAAAGGCAGGCATGTCAGAATTAAACCCGATATTTTCAGGATAAGATACACTTTCCATGATGTTTTCTCTATTGCCCCCTAATTCTCCTTCCAGAGTAGAAATATGCTCTGGGAAGGTCTGCCTTGCCTTGCTTGGCCCAACTATTATATAAATTGGCCACATATTTCCCTTGCTGGCTATTGCTTTCTCCTGGGCCTTTCAGCATTAAACAGCAAGGAGGCAGAAAATGGCTTAGTCTCATCTCAAATAGCCCTGCAGGGTTATATGCTAAATGCAAAAGAGGCCATCATCTGCTAAAAACTGGCAAAAAAAAAAGCACTTCAAAAAATGGTTCTGCCACCCATTACCAAACAAGTCCCCTAGCATCTGTGTGCCTCAGTTTCTCCATTGTAAAGAGAAGGGTTGCACCAATCTCCAAGGCATCTTGAAAAACTAGATCCCATTATTGTTTAGTGCCTTCTGAAAGTTGGAAATGTTCTGAAAACATTTTTCCTTAGAAAAGATTCACAAATGGAAGTGGAATGAATCTTTCTCCATCTTTATACACTGTGACAAGATCAAATCTAAGACCGTGGCAGGGAGGAACCCAACATATAGTTGTGTTGCTCAGACCTGTCGGGAATCACACTCTGCAACCTGGTCCACACCCACCATGCTGGCCCTTCTCTGAATCAATTCCACGTTCTTAAAGCCAGAGAACTCAGAATTAGACATAATAAGTTAGGAAAAGTATTACCAGTATTAACAATATAAGACAAACCTTGACCAGGATAATAAAATCAGAAGTGATCTGTGATTATTTTTTAAATACAACTTTGCTGCCTTAAAAACACCTTATTTTCCAATATCTGTATCATTTTTCTCCCACGGTAATATCAGATAATGACCTTCTATTTCGAGTTTGTGCTCTTTTCTTTTCTTCTCTAAATGAATTATCCTTAGAAACATTAATTGTCTTTGAAAGTATAATTTCAGTAGCAGCAAAAGAATACACTATAATTTAAAAATTCAAGTATTGGTTATTTCTCTATTTTTACTAATGCAACTAACACTATCGTAAACACCCTTGAATAATTCTTTGCTTTAAGATTATTTCTTATGATAAATTGCCCTGATTATTTTTTTGTAATTCATGTGTTCAGATATTAATCAGATTGTAGGTTCTTCAGGCTAGGAACCATATCCTAACAGCTTCTCATGTTATAAAATCAGTGATAAACTGTAGTTTTTAATGGATGCCTCTCAGAAAAGTACCTCTCAATAACTTGGACATTAAAAAATTAAAAGATTCATTTTAGTCTGGCTATGAAATAAGTGCATATTAAAGCAGAGATAGAAAATCAAATGAAAGAAACAGACCCATCTCACATGCCTACAAAACTCAGCTTCAACATGGTGAAAGATATTAGCATAACTGAAGAAAAACCTTGTCCATAGGCTGGCGGGGAAGGCTGGGCTATGAACACATGGGCAAAAATACAGTAGCTGGCACAGAGGTAGACATTGTTCACCCAGTGTTTATGGAGTAAGAGCTTTATTCACATTTCAGAGTACTTTCTGCCTGTGAGCAAAACCATCTATATAGTCAGATGGATACGCAAGAAGCCTCAGCCTGGAGCCCCAAAATACAGATTCTTCTAACTCCTCTAGGTCTCTGAGCTTTCTTCTGATTGTGATTTGGTTTCCCATGTAGGTACTTCTCATGTTGGGAGAGAAAACTTGGTTGCTTTTTCTCCTGGAGTTTTCAAAGTTATTTCTCATTGAAATTAAGATATAACATCATTCCATTGGCAAAGCTTTAGTGGCAGCAGTTTCTGCCAGTCTTATGCCAGGTCTCGGGGATAAAGAAAATGCACCCCCAGGGAGCTTACGATCTGAAGAGACCCAGTAAGGTCCGCACGATGCAATAATTTCTGTGACGTAGCTACGTCCAGGGGGCCACAGGACGCATGGGAGGGGCCGCTAGCCGGGCCTTAGGGCAGGAGAGCGCCAGAGGGTGTCTCTATGGAGAGGTGGCGTATCTGTGTGGAAACGTGCAAAGGAGTACGAATCAGTAAGGCAAATGAGTAACAATTAGAAGTAGGGGCTAGAATGAGGAAAAGGTGGCTTCTGGGTTAGGGAAAAAAAGAGCACAAGTCATTTTGTGATCAAACTGCCGCAAACTGTTCTGAGCGTCTGGGGCACGAGGTGCGCAGCTACAGCCCAGTGAATCCACATGGAGATCTCACCAGCCACGCTCAGGGCTGACCCTAAGGAGCAAGAAAGTGACGGGATCATTTCCTCCTGTAAAAGTCTATATCGTGTATGATGCGCTACTCTGCCCTGTACTACCGTAAACACTTCACGTACATTGGGCTACAAGGTGGGATTTATTGTACTCGTTTTACTGATGGGAAACTGAGCCCCTGCCTCCTGGGTCACTCGCCCAGAGTCGCTCATCTGGGGGCTGCAGAGCTGGTGCCCTGGCCTTGGTCTCCTGAGCCTGGATTCTCCCTTGCACACTTTTGCCCTCCTGCTACACTACAAGCAAGTGACCAGACCCGGGCGTGGTACACAATCTGCATGCAATAAACGCTGCTTCTTGCTGCAGGTGATGCCGGCAGTCTTTCCTAACGCAGGTCAACAATGAAAATGTTAAGTAATACTGGGTTCAGGGCCTCCCATTGCCAAATATTGTTGGTAAGATCCTGTTAGATCTAAATTGATCTGTTTTTAATGGCTCAGTTTTAGCTCCAGGCTTTAGCAGATGTGTAGCTTAGGCAGTGCTGAGATGAAGGACATATGGCCAAGGCCATGGGCTAAATGCAGCCGTGGCCACGTGCGGAGAACAGAGGCTTTTGAAGTGTGTTGAAGAATATGTAATGGCAAGAGGGTGCTCTGGACACGCTGTTAAGTAAAAAGCAAGTAGGCTGTAAAAACTGATGTGCTGCACACTGGACAATATGTTCCACATGCACACACACACACACACACACACACGTAATGTACGAATAGAGAGAAACCCTGGGAGGGATTATATTAAAATACGAATGGAGTATACACACGCAGTAGCAGATTTATACATGATTTTAACTTTCTTCTCTATATTTTCCACATTTTTAATAATAAACTTACACTGTTTTGTATACTCAGGAATATTTTTCTTCAAGAAATTGTCACCACAATTTTTTTAAAAACACCTTTTTTATTAAAATATGCATTAATAAAAGTAGACAAGTGAAAATTGTACAGCTTGACAAGGCTCCAGAGTAGACTCACCAAGGTAACCCATGCCTAGATCTAGAAAGAGAATATTGCCAGCAATACTAGGGGCCTCCCATACACCCTTTCCAATTATTACCACCCCTCAAAGATAATTTTTGACACCATAGAATTGTTTGCCTGGTTTTGAAGTTTGTGTAAATGGGGCACAGTACAGTAAGGACCCTTTTGTATCTAGCTTATTTAGATCAACACCATACTTATGAGAATTCATCCATGTTCTTGCACAAAGCAATGATTTTTCCTTCTTTTTGCTGCAGCATACTCCACTGCATGAATATGCTACCTTTGGATCATTTTCACTTTACAGTTATTAGGAATAGTGCTGCTATGAACATTTGTGTGTGTGTGTGTGTGTGTGTCTTTGGTAAATTTATGTGTGCATTTGTGTTGGGCATGTATCTAAGAGTGGAATAGCTGTGCCTTGGTTAATGCATGTGCTCTACTTTGGTAGGAATTTCAAAGGGTTTTCCAAAGTGATTATACTATTAATATTTTACACCCTTGCTAGCCATGTATGTGAGTTCTGGTTGCTGGACACCCTCACTAATCCCTGTCTTCATACTGATCTTTCTGGTGGGTGTTTAACAGCACTGCACTGTGGTTTTAACTTGCGTTTTCCTCATGACAAATGAAGTTATACACCTTTTCATATGTTTAATGGCCACTTGGGTATTATCTTTTGTAATGTGTTTCTTAGAGTTTTTTTTTTAAACCAGTCTTTCCATTGAATTATTTGTCTGTGTCTTACTGATTTGCAGGACTTGTTTACATCTTCCAGACAAAAGTCTTTTGCATAATATGTGTAATTGCAGATGTCTTTCTCCACTCTGTGGCTGCCTTTCACTCTCTCCCTGGCCTGTTCTCATGAACTGAATATATTAACTTGAATGAAGTCCAGTTTATCATTTTTTAATGATTAGTGTTTTGGGGGTCCTATTTAAGAAATCTTTCCTATTCAAGTTCATAAAGATATTCTCTTATGTTTTACTCTAAAATGTGTATTGTTTTATCTTTTACATTTAGATATAATATCCATAAGGAATTGATATTTATACATAATGTGATATATGGGTCAAGATGTATTTGTTTACTTTTTAAGATCTCCAAATTAATTAACTAAAAGTAATTTAAAAATTCTATACAACACTCTCCTTCCCAAAAGACAATGGCCCTTTCTGACAAGACAACAGTAGATAATATTAAACCAAATAAGAGCTCCCAATTAGGGAAGAGGGAAGCAGAATCTATCAGATATTGATCAGCAGTCATATACACCTTCATATAATTGTGTCAAATACATGTATGTGTGTGTCAATATATATTTGACATACATACATATGTGTCTCATGTATATATACACACACACATTATATATGTCTCAACCCTATGAGCCACTAGGTCTTTTTATTCCCATTTTATAGATGAGAATAACAGAAGAAATACAGCAACTTGCCTGTGGTTATGCAACTAAAAATGGAAGTGGAAAAGGCAGGATTCAAATTTACATCTGATCTGACTTCAGCCACTATGTCTTTTCACTATTCCCTGTGCACATAGCAAGGGAACAGGTAATGATTATCTACTAGGATTTAGTTTAAAACCTACTTTCTCTAAGACAATCAGATGCAGTCTCATTGGCTAGGCACCATCAACTTTGTGATTCCAACCCTCCAGATCAATAGGAGGCAACTGACTGGGCTGACTATATCCAATCTGATTGATTTTCTAAAATGGCTACAGTTAACTGGATTGATTCTGCTGTGGTCCAGTTATTTCAGATATAAAGACAATTCCCAGGACTGAATTATCTAGCCCAAAATACCTCTCTGATAAATAAATTAATCCTGCATTTTTTACTAACACCATATGCATTTGAATGAACTTTTCAGATCTCTCTCAGGAAGAAAAGATCTCATCCATAACTCAGCCTGTGGGACCCCTTTTGCAACACGCTGTGAAGGGTAATTTCTCTGAAAGTGGCCCTTGTGAAAAAGCATCACTTGCCCAATTGTTATGAAAATCAGAGCTTTATCTTGGGTTTTCCTAAGCCATCTTTCCACAAATACATAAAGAGGCAATTGCTACTTTATGGTCTAACTCCTGTGAGAGAGCAGGCTGAGGCAACTCAGCATTGACATGACGTAGGCTGGTTACACAGGCATGTGCATTACACAACGCGAGGGTGTCTCTGAGCCACACTTTAAATCAGGCTGACGCCTCACCTCACATTGGAGATCAAACAGTTTTTCTTCAGCACATCTATCACATCTATCTGCTGGAATGTGTGTTCTCTTTTCATGATGTTAATGTTCTAAACAAACAAATGTATTATATCAACCTAATCAATACATTCTGAAACCTGTGACCATCAAAGTTATGGAAATGTATTTTGTACATCTTCCATGTTCAGCTGAAAATCAATAAAAATCCATTCTCTAATATTTCAATTGCTACACACTAGAGAAACAGTTGGAAATAAATCTCTCCAAAGAAAAAAAATTTAAACTGTCTTACACAATTACTAATTATTGATGTTTACTTCTTATAATAATATACCTGGTGGGCAACTATTGGTAATTAAATCTATAATATTAATAGATCAGCCTCAAAGGAAAAGAAATACTAAATTATTAGATTGAGACCTTGCATATCCATTGGTGACCATTTCAGTGAATATTAAGATTTTAAGAGATAGACATTGGATCAATATTCTTGGTTAGTGTTTCTAAACATTGATTTAATTTCAAAATGTCTATCTAGGCATCACATATAATTAAGTAAAGAAAAATAAAATATGATAACAATCTAAAATTCTGCTAGATTTAGACAAAAAGTAGGAAGACACAAACAAAGATGCTTAACTATTAGAAGAATAACACCCATCAAAACATGTGTAGTGAAGCTGAGAATCTAGACAGAAAAGTTGAGACCTACTGGAATAGTATTTATTGGAAATAAGAAAATTCTTCTGCTGTGAATAGCTACACCTGCATATTGACTTCTTTAGAGTACTCCCATCCCTACCAAAACGGATGGCCATACAGTATAGGCATTTAACATATAAACTTTACAAGTATGATTTTCAGGTAAAGAAACTGAGACTCAGAGAATGATCTGACTGAGGTCACCTAGTCAGACAGAGCTGCAGTCTGAATAGAGGCCTGTGTCACTCTCAAGACCTGTGCTTTTCCATTCACTGGGAGGCTTCCCTGTTCAACAACTCCATCAAAATTTATTTGCATTTTTTTATCATATATTATCTTAGGCTTGAGCCTCTTTAAATATTTCACAACTGTTTGGAAAACAAAACATTAGAAAAGATATGGCGTATCCTAAATGTCACAATGATGGATCATTTTTGGCACCTCAATGATTCCAAAATCTATCTACATACAGTCATAGACACTGATTGAGAAATCCCCTGTCTATTCATTCACTCAACAAGTATTTATTGAACATATACTATGTGCCAGGCACCATGCAGAACACTGGGAATCCCACAGTGAGTGAAAAACATGCCTGCCTTCAAAGATCTCAAGATGTGGAGCAGAAAACAGTGACAGAAAGAAATAGCATGCACTCTGCATAGGTTATTAACTCAGTTTGGGGTGCCCAAGGAGCCTTTTGGGGGTAGGTGACAATACATTTGAGTTTTGAATAAGAGGTGGGAGTTCTGTTGATGGATAAAAAAGGCAGAGTATTCTGGGAGGCTGCATGTTCAACATCAGAAAGGCTTGAAAAAATGAGACTCACTAAAGAAATAACAAGTATTTTTTAGCCTAAGTATAGCATTAGAAGATCATGAAAAGTTGCAGAACATGAAATTTTGCTGGCCAGGTGATAACTTTAAAATTTATATGGAGGCACTGAAAGCTGTGAAGCAGAGGAATAACATGATTGGATTTGGGTTTTAAAAAGCCACTCTGGCCGCCTTGAGAGGGCATAAATTTGTAGGCAATGAGAATAGGAGCAAAGTCCAGAAAAACAAGTCAACAAGTTGTGAACACTGAGGCGGAAAAGCACAGTGCAGACGTTCAGCAGGTTGGACCTGGCAGAGGCGGTGACGGGTTACACAGGGCAGATGGAGGCAGCGCGAGGAACACTTCGGGTCTCTTGTTGAAGTCTCCCCTGGGCTGGAACCTCAACACATGAAGACTGGGCATGTAGGACAAAAAGGAGGTTTGGGGAAAGCAGAGGAATTCCGAAGCTGGGTTTGAGGTGCACGTGTGAAGTGCTGTGGGTGACTCCACAAAGGGGCTGGAGCACACAGGAGGTGGCCTAAGGGTTCGGCTTCAGTGGCTGGTGGTCGTGGGGGTGTGACTAGCGAGTCACGTGCAAGGGCCCTGTGCGAGCGAGAGGGCATGAAGTAAAGGGCCTGAGAAATGGACTCTGGGAACTGCAAAGACTTGGGCTGCAGAGGAAGCAGCATCAGAGAAGGAATTTAAGACGGAGCCTCGGTGGGGAGCGCAGTGGCTCAGGCCCCGGAAACCAAGGGGATGGGGGAGAATTCCCTCCAGGCAATCAGTGCATAGCCTCTCTTTGCTTATTTATAATAAGTATTTCTATTACTTAAAATTAACACAGTTTAGTCATTAACACTTGGAAAACAGAAAACCTCATACATAAGAAAATATAATTTTCCCACAATCCTATCCCTCCAAAATAACGACTTTTCACACTTTTTCACCTTTCAGTTATATGCCTCTACTTGACTTAGAGCTACCTCGGAAAAAATACTAAAGGATCTAAGTTGAGAAGGAATTGTTTTTTAGTTTTTTTGCTGTTGACTTTTTATACTTTTATATATAATGATATATACTTTTAGTTTTTTTGAAAAAAATGCATCTATGATTTTGATGTTGAATATAGAATAACGATAAACATTTCCACAGGACCACATGGTAAATGAATTATTTCCTTTCTGTAGGTAATCATTTTTCTGATGGATATTTTTCTATTAGTTTTTTAAGGAAATTCTTCTTAAATACATAAACATCAAAAAACATAGTTCACAATTTTTGTAGACCAAAACTCAAAGGAAGTCATTTTTCAGCTTTTCTAACTCATAAGGTTTATACCTTTCAAACCAGTATTCAGGGCACCAATTTCAGTACAATAGTTTCTTCTTGTGATTTGGGCAATGTACCTATTATTTTGGGTCTTTCATTGTTTTTATTATTTTTGTTTGTTTTCTCATTTTTCCCCACTCCAGTGACCCGTCTCTAGGCATTTTTTAAGGACAATTTTAGATTATGTATCAGGCATAAAATTAAGTCCTGGCCCATATGTCTAGAGTCTACAAAAATAGCCTAAAATAGACTCTCGGCTGTCTGTGGCCATCTGCAGCTTAGGGGGCCGTTAGTACGTTTGGCTGCATGCAAGAAAACCCTTGGCTTTTCCTTGGCTGGACTCAGTGAGGACAGGTGAACAGGACCAGGACTAGGGACAAAGGTAGACTCAACTTGCCTTTCAAACTTGTGACCAGTTTCTCCATGGTTTGTGTTGCATAACCCCAGCTTGCTTGCCTGGAGATGAGCCCGTTCACAGACTCCACGATAGATGGCAGAGAGGAGACGACCTGTCCACGGAAAGCTGACTCCATCTACGTTCTGTGGACGTAAAGAACAGAGCAGCAGAATGGCACAACGCCCAGCTCTGCTGCCGCTCACGCCTTCTCAGCCAACAGTACAACTTGTTTAAGGAAAGACAAGTTCTGAACAATTTCCTATGTGGTATCTTTCAGAAAACTCAGTTACCCCTTATGTTCTTAAATTGCACCTTGAAATAACATGGGCATAAATAGCTATTAATACAATGCTACATTCTTAATTTTAAAATTCTGTAATGTTTTGAGTGGAGGAGTGAATATCTTCAGGACTCTGGCTGTTCCATAGCCATATCTGAGACAGTGTTTCTCAAATCTGTGTCATCTCTAGACAAAGGCAATTAATTGTACTAGTCTGTAAGCAGAGGAAGTAATTTTCATCATTTAATAGGCACCAATTGGAATAAGCCCTGAGATACACTGAGGCTTTTTTTCTCCATGTGCAAATCAACACACGGTACAAGTTGTTCTCAGCCAGGTACACTTTGCTATGTTCCTTGGAGCAGAATAAATAATGGCAGAAAAGGGACTAGATCACTCTTCCCTGCAGTCTTCAACAAGGAATATATCCAGGAGCAAACTAAGACCCTTAAAAATTAAATGCAACCAAAACTTACACAGGTTTTAGTCTTGTATCTAATAACAACCAACAGCTATTTGGAACAACAATGGGTGCTCCTGTCAGATGAGGTAGGCAGAAAGCCAGCCGCCTGTGCAGGGAAGCCACAATCACCATCTTTTGTAGCTGTGAATTCAGGTTGAAAAATGAGGAGAAATGTTCTTCTAAAAGTGTCAAATTTACCCAGTTGGGATTTAAAAATACCCCCCCCCCCGGATAACATTTATTCCTACACATTTTTCTTTTGAACACAAAATCCAAGGAAGCTTAGGTATTACCTACATAATTGGTTGAAGTCTGAGTTTTTGAGTTTTTGAATTCTGGGGTTGAAAATTGATTTTAAAATAAAATATCAGAACAGAATTTGGTCTTCCATTATAAGCAATCTCAGGCTCCAAATAATTTACTCTTTGCAGTTGTGTCATTTAGAAATCCACGTGGAATACTGTTACATTGAACTTGTATCTAAATTTGAGTACAAGAACCAGAGCCTCATACAGACAACTGCACAATCACGTGCACACACACGGGCACCCATGCATATGCACAATTCAAACACACATAGGCACACGCGTGTGCACGGTCAGCAGACACTATTGGCTCATCCGTCCTGCTGATTATGCTGTGGACATTGCAGTTGTTTTCTTGTTTCCCTACCTCACACTGGGGTTTCCTGGAGCCCTCAGCAGTGTGGTGCTGCATGGACTGTTTGGCCTGTGGAGACCTTTCTGTCTGGGACAGTACCATTCTGTCTAGACAGGGAGAGACCATATGTTTTGGTTGTTACTCTCAACACCAAAGTGCTTGTTGCAGAAACCCTGTAGGCTCAAACTATGATTCAACAACATTGAGTCTGGTCTTTGATTCTGCAGAGCAGTTTTCCCTCTGCCGTGGAGGAGCAAGCCGCTGCAGTTGTCTGTGAACGGGGGCAGTTTGCCTGCAAATGATGCTTGGAAGGAGAGTGAGCCCGACCATCCAGAGAGGCACTGCTGCTTTAAAGGAGCTCACGGTTCCCCATCCCCAGTAAGGCCTGCTGTAAATGTGCATACTTCAACCCCAAAGTCAAATCTTAGATGTGCAGGCCGATTCCAAGAAACATTAAACATCAAGTAGAAATATTATAATCCACAAGAAGCTTATTACCATGCAGGTGTTAACCCAGTAGTTCAAAGGTACTTTTCTATTTAATGAAGGGAATTAGTTCAATAAAAGTTTATATGCTGCATGTTTTCCATATTGTATATGCATTCTTTGTATTATGTGTTCTTCTACTTGCTATAATGAAATCTTCAAAGAACTAAAATGCCCCATGGCTAACAGATTTTCCAGATCAGACATCACGGGACAAATAACTTTTGCTCTTTTTGATTGTACATAGTGAGAGAAATTTTATTTTGTTTTTCATTGTATGCCGACAAAATTCCAGAACTCCATTTCTCAGACATTTTAAAGGATCTGTCAGGAAAAGGAAACAACAGGCTATTCACTTTGAGCTAGTCCTAAATTTCTATGTCAAAGAACTAATATTCCCAAAAAGGTACGTTTAGAAGAGATACTTTGCATTTGTTTGTAAAGAAGTCTTACTATAGCACATGGTGAACTAAAAATAGAACCCTACTGCACAGAACTCACCTCTTTTCTTAAAAAATACATTTCAAAGAGGTGTCTTTATTTATTTGTTTAGCAGAAAAGAGGCAACTACAGCCTTTTATGTCAGGAAAGTATAAAAAGTATGGCACAATCTGTTCTGTTGCATCTAATTTCTCCTCTACATGTGCAAAATTAGTTTGGAAAATTCAGACTGGCTCAGCTAGTGGTTCACATGCATGTGTTTAAACACCAGTTCCTGCTCCTCCGCTGTAGGCAGCTCTGCTGCTGCTGGTCCTCACAATTTTCTCATCCCTGCAGCTCGTCACCTGTACACGTGGTAAGTGAGTCACCAGAGGTTTGATCAAATATTCTACATTTACTAAATATTGGATCCTTATAGACACTAAAGTGAAGTTGTTTGATTTCTTTGGTTTTCATCTGACTGATTAAAACACTACTACTATTACTACTACTGCTACTGCTGGTAAAAATACAGGGACGATATGGCTAGTGCCCAAGATCATGTACCATCTTAGGAATGACAGAAAAAAATTTAACTTTTTTGTTCCAATCCTAATCTTATTATATATCCTTGTTTCTATCAAATCTGAAAAATAGGCATATTAAATAGGATAATTATTTTGCACTCTGATGTCATTACATTGCAATAAATAAAAAGTAAAGTGAGCACGAGAGAAAAAATAAAGGAAGAAGGAAAGAAGGAGAAAATGAAAGAGGAGAGAAAGAACATGCAACAGCAAACGCGGCGCAGGCCACTGCGTTCTCCCACACGGGAGCTCTTGGGTAGTTGCTGTAATTCCTGTCAAATAAAGTGAAAGCTTGAGGATCCAGAGCAGTTTCTTACAGAAACCGCCTTATAATTTGGCACCTCTTACGGTGTCTTGAAGAAAATATCAATTTAACTGACAGTTTTTGAAAGAAAGCAGATATCATAATATTTTAAAATTTTCAAATATTAGCTCATGCTCATGACTGTCTTAGAACATGTTGCATTTAACCTAATCTCACATCCTGAGAAACTGAGGCAAAAAGTGGGCTGAGGTTACTTGCATAAAGGCATGGAACCAAAACAAGTCATTTCAGAATCCCAGTGTTAGAGGGCATATTATCTCTTAATCGTGCCTTAAACTCCATAATTTCCACAGTTTATCCTGAGATTTCTTTTCTTTCTCCTGTTTTAATAATAAATTTCCCAGGAAATTGCCCAATAACTGCCACATAAGGAAGACAGATGTTCCAAGAAAAGAGCAATTTTATTGTATAAGATATCTTCTAACATATGCATGTAAAGTCTCATAGATTGTCAAAGAGTAGCAACATTGAATAAAAGGTAGGGCTATAACAGAATTTTAAAAACAAGATTCTGCAAAAATATAATATAATTACATGTGTGTAAAGATCAACATTTATCAAAGAATGTTGAGTATCTAGGGGATTGTGGGTAATGAGCCTCTTAGACTGTCCTCACTTTCCCCAAGTACAACTTCCCTAACTTTAGCTTTCTGTCCCCCGTATGACTCTGATCACTTTGAAAAAAAAATGCTGCTTTCCATGATGTGTAAAAGCAAACGATACTCCTTGTGCAAATTTTAGAAAAAAAGAAAAATATAAAAGATGAAAGTAAGAATGTCTCACAACACCATCACCTGGATAGAATCAATGTTAATTTGCCTTATTTATTTTGAACTCTTTTTTTTTCCTATGCAAGGGAAATAAGAATATATTGAAAAAATACATAAATATAAATGTGTTGAGTTCCTTTCATTTTCATTTATGAGATGGTCTCTGTAGTCATCTCAAATACACAACTGCCTTGAGGAAATTAAGATTTTATGTCATAGATACCCAGAGAAAGATTCAGCTTTTGACATTCAAAACTGGATTTTTTTTTTCCCCAGAAGATACTTCTGAGAAAGACCAGGATTTTGTTTGTTGTGACCTGAGGCTCAGAGGGGTCAGTCACTCACACCTGTCAGCTCATGGGACATTTTCATAATTGTTCTGAGCTGAGAACGGATTTTCTAAATTCTACCATTTCTTCCTTTAACCTATCAAAGTGTCATCTGTCCCTTGACTCAGCCAATGGGAATCAGGGGATCAGAGCGTGGGCAGACAGTGCAGCTGGATGCCCGTCCAGGGCTCCCACCTGCCACTCCCCGAAGCCTGGCAATGACCTTCTGTCACCTTGCAGCTTCGCAGCCTTGCCTTTCTCTGGTGCTGGAAGCCACTCCCTCCTCTTGGCCTGTCATCCAGGGAACCACGGAGGCTTTCGCAGTTGCTAGCCCCAGACTCACTTTCCATACTTTGGTAGTTTTTCCAAAACAATGTGTTTCAAACCCCATGTTTGAAAATAGCTGCTCTATTAGCCTTTCCTCAGTTCTGCTGTATGAGTGAGCCATTTGTTTCCTGGAGGAGATCTCGGTGGACACAGAGCTGATGTGTGAGTCCCAATTGCCCCTACAAAATGCAAACCCCTAAGGGGGGGCAATGTAATGGAAAAGTGGGGGACATCAAAGACAGAAAGACCCTTGTCCTCCCCCTGAAGGAACTTCTTGGGAGAGACCCGTGTGCAGAGTCATCTTGGTCAACTTGGCCTAACTAAGAAATCAAAGGCCCGGACTCAGGCCACCACAGGAGTCAGTTTTCACTCTCAAGTTCTCCTGGGGCCCCAATTCCCACTTCAGTGTGGCACGGCGGCCTCCGTCTTGTGTCTGTCTGCCTATCTGTCATCTATCTATTTATCTATCTAACTATAATCTATCTTTCTATCCTTCTCCCTATTCATCAGCACAAAATATTTAAGTATAGTATATATTGTAACCAGCATTGCTATCATGGAACTTCCAATTCTGTTTTTTCACCACAAATTGTGAACCTTCTCCTTGTATAATATAATGGCTGTGGACTGGTCCAGTTTTAATTTGTTGGATAGCATAGTTATGATCAAGTTCACAGCCTTATTAGCACACACAGTTACTTTGCTTAGAAGATATTGATAAAGAGCTTCTTTTAAAAAATATCAATCTTTAGAACATTTGGAGGAACCCAAAAGCACTAAAAGCCCCAAATAGCTACTATGAGATCTGAGCAACTGCCTTTTCCCTCTTCCAGGTGTGCAATACCTGTCACAGTAACATGACTCATCCCAACACAATAACCTGACAGGGGACACACCTAATAACAAAATATATTTGAACATTTTCAACTTGTTTTTATATTAGGATGATTGTTCTTTTGGGGCTCTTGGTCTAGTTTGGACTTATCCTGTGTATAAACCCCCACCTAATCCTCCAAAATCATGCCATCAAATAATTTAGGAACACAATTTTTGTTGCTTGTATGGCAGGCTTTATAAAATACACTGCATTTGTATGTAAATAAAAAGGCTGTTATAAAAATCTTTATATATGTGTGTGTGTGTGTGTGTTTATATATATATATATCTATCTCTGATTATTTCTTTAGGCCTGTTATCCAGAAGTGTGACATAGAAAAACAGTGAAACACTGTTAAGGCATATCAAAAAAAACTGTTCTCAAAACAAATATATGATTATAAAGTCCCACTACACCCACAATATATGTTCTTTCCACACTAATTTATTTTTAACTTTTCATTTTGAAATAATTAATTACTGACTTTTTAAAAGTTTCAAAAATAATAAAGAGAATTCTATTTATCCTTCTCCCCAATTCTTCCAGTGATAACATCTTAGACAGCCAAGGTACAGATATAAACATTAGAAAAAAATAACATGGGTACAATACTGCTATCTGATGTACACACTGCATTCAAATTTCACCAATTGTTCCGTTAATGTCCATTTTCTGGCCCAGGATATAATTCAAAATCATATGTTGATTGCATTTAGTTACCAGGGCACATTAATCTCCTTTAATCTGGATAGTTGCTCAGTCTGTCTTTCAAGACCTTGATGCTTTTTTGGCCAGTTATTTTATACAATGTCCCTTATTTAATTTGCCTGACATTTCCTCAGGACTAAATTTCAGTTTTGTATTGGCGACAGAAGAGACGTATTCATAACACATCGCACCATTACTAGTGAGGTTAGCTTTGATTATTTGGTTTCTCCCTTGTTTCTCTGCTGATGGAGAAATCTGTCTTGGCAGCAGAGTTCCAATTAAAAGGTGGAGAAAGAGTGATAGAAACAGGAAATCACCATTTGGTAGACACCGTAGGTGGTGGTGTCTGTTAGGATCTCTACATTTTCAGTAGATTTCCAAGTAATACACATAGAAAGAAGGATGAAAATAGAAAATCCCATTTAATAGACACCATAGTAATCATTGTTTCAAGGAAAAATCATCACTGGACGTTAAAAGTAGTACCCAAACCAAATAGGAGAAGCATGGTATTTACATAGCTCAAATTATCTTTCTACATTATTTACAAAGGGGAAAATAGCAACTTTACAACAGAAAAACATGGCAAGCACCACAAAATATTTTTAAATGCATCCTTAGTGGGAAAATAGTCATTAACATGATAAACAAAGATGTTTAACTTGAAAACAGAGACAGATATGTTTAACATATATACCAATCATATGTTTTTTTTCTTTAATAAATTGTCCATTCACATGCTTTACACACTTTTCTCCTGGAGGATTTATTGTTTCATCTGTTGATTTATACTCTGCTTTTGTGTATGAAGTTCATTAACCTATTGTTTGTCACATTTGTTGCAGTTTTCCCTAGGTGGTGTTTCCCTTTTAATATTGTTTATGCTGATTTACGAAATGGAGAAGTTTTACGTAGATGTGGCATTGTTGTTCCCACCATACTCTCTTTCATTGCTTCTGTGATTGTAAAATTCTTCACCGTTCTTGAGAACAGAAAGACAGTCCCTCTGCGTTTTCCACCATACGTAATGGAAAACACTGCTCGGTTTTTTTCTCAAAGGATAATACATTGTTTCAGAGAAGTGTAATATATAATCCTTCTGTTTTTCACAATTTTGTGATGCTGCTCTTACCATTTACTACTTCCAAAGTATGTCAGCGTTTCCAATTCATCTATTTAACCTATTGTTCCATTCGCCAGGCCCAAAGTGACTCGTCTACTGAAGCTTTACCCTCGCTATTCTGCTTTCTTGAAATTTTACTCTTTAATTTCATATGGTTGATCTTCCCGGAAAACTTCAGAATTACTGTGCCAGTAAGTCCCATCCCCCAAATTTCCCATGGGTATTTTGATTGAAATGGCACTAAATCTACAATATAAGCTAATTTTGAGAGGAAAGAAGATCCTTATAATATATATTAATTAATTTAATATATATGCCTCAGAAGTAAAAGGATCCCCTCCTTTATCCATTAACTAACTGAATTAAAATACACATACTGAAAAATGTTTACCATGTGATATGCTTAGTATAACTTTCTCTAAAATCTTCATAATAGTTTCCAAACTATTTGTTGATATTTTAAAAATTGTTTCTGTAACCCTTTTGATGCTACAATCACCAGCTAAATGATGACCCCATCAATGTCATGGTTTGACTGAGGTAACTGCATCAAAGTCTTCCAAAGACTACTCTATTGAATCGATAGTCAATTAGATAACTTGTAGTTTAAGTAGAGAATTTATGGCATCATCGATTATCCATCGTGCTGCTGCATGCTCTCTCAGATTCTTTTGCACAAAGAGCAATTATATTCATAACATTTGCTAGCCTCAGTATATAGTCTGAGATTCATATATATCAAATATCTCCATATCAAAGACACAAACATTCCTTATTGGCATGTTCTATTCCTTTGTTGAATTAATTTTATTAATTAGGTCACTTTTAATGGAAGGAGATTTGCAAGAATAGACCAGCCTTAATAATTGAAAACGTGTCTTTATTGTTAAACCAAAGAGAGTACCATCTTTTTCAGAATGAGTTCTATTAAAGTCAGATTTCAAAAAGAATTATTTTCTAACGTCTAACTGCTTCCCCACTTAATTACTATGAAAGTGAATGTACAAATTTTGATACCATTTTCAAATTGTTTTTGCAAACTTGGCACTACTGTACTAAGCCACTATGCCACTATTGACATACAGATATTCTTCCAGTTTCCCTTATTTTAATATCTGTCTCTTCAGATATATGATTTAATTTTTCTGGTGTTTATTTGACACATAGGTAAACTATGAGATTTATTGGAAGTAACGGTGAAGTGATTTACTTAATTTACATCTTTTATAGCATACCTATAGGTAGGTATTGTGACTTATATGTTGCCAAATTTAAATATGTACAAATGTTTCTGAATTTTAACTGAAACTTCAGACTTTATCCATAAATTAATTGTAATATAATCTGTACAAAATCTGATAAAATTTTATTGTAAATTTTTCTCTTTAAACTATTTTTCTCATGTACCAATAATAAGGTTTTTTTTTTAAGATAACATTCCTTGCAGGTCCCTGAGATCTTCAAAAAACATTACTAGCTTCAAAAATATTGAATTTCACATTTTAAGTAAATTATTAAAACAGTTTTATGTGAAACACTTATCAAAAACAATAATTGAAATTTCACTGACCTGATTTTTAAGTTTTAAATTACTATTTTATTTGACTAGATAAGTCTTGTGAAAACAATACTCAAAAATCTAATTTTCAATATAATACCCATATTGATATTAATTTTTTGAAGTTTGACTTAACATTTAACATCTAAAATGTTCAATATTTTCTAACTATTAAATAGCTTTTAAAATTCTGGTAGTATATTCTAAATATTTTCATTTGCTTTATCAACATTCTTTTGATAAAAATTTTCATAAGTTTTTATTTTTTAAATGCTTTATAGTATCAAAATGATTCATAATGCTATCTTAATTTTCACTTTAATGATGATGAAAAATTTTCTTTATTTGAATCATAAAAATTAATTGTATGTGACTGTTATGGTGAAACAAAAGTTCAGCACTTTCCACTTTTAATGGTAAAAGTTGCAAGCAACATTTGTATTCAATATTTATACCAGAAGCATAATAAGGAACACTTTTTTTGTTGAAAACATTCATTGCTTTTCCTTTTACAAATGCAAATTATTTATGTTGATTCTCACACCATCAAAAGACATTCCAGGCTGGTCTGGGTTTTACACACTATTGGAAGATGTTCTGGGATACATTTAACTATTAAATTTCTTCATTATTCTTTTTGCAATGCAGAAGATTCATGTTCATTTTATTTAAAGAGAATGTTTTAAAAATCATTTAAATATTGTCATCACTTTATCCTGGGTTTTAAAAAGTATTTTTATATATTTTTATATATTAAAACAAGTGCTCCCTACCCACCTGCCAGATCATATTGCCTTCTTGCCAGTTCTTAACCCTTTCATTGAATGTACATTTTAGAATTAGTTTCTCAAGTCTCTTTAAAAGTCTTCTCTATGATCATGTTATGTTCTTATATATTTTAATAAAATCTTATAAGCTTCTGCAGAAAGGACTTGCACATTTTAGTTAGTTTTCTCCTTAGTATATTAGTTTGCTAGGGGTGCCATAACAAAACACCTGGGTTAAGACCGGGTGGCTTCACCAAGAGAAATTTATTGTCTCACAGTTCTGGAGGCTGGAAGTCCAAAATCAAGGTGTCCGCAGGGGTGGTTCCTTCTCAGGCTGCGGGAAGGAAGGATCTGCTCCAGGCCTCTGTCCTTGGCTTGCAGATGGCCATCTTCTCCCTGTGTCTTCACATCATCTTCCCTCTGTCTGGATGTGTCACAATTTCCTCTTCTTATAAGGACACCAGTTATATTGCATTAGGGCCCTCCCCAGTGACCTCATTTTAACTTCATCACTTCTTCAAAGACCCTATCCCCAAGTATAGTCACATTCTATGGTACTGGGTTTAGGACTTCCACATGCAAATTTTTGTGGGGACACAATTCTGCCCATAGCACTTACTAATTAATGTTTTCAGTGCTACTTTAAATTTTTTTTAAATTTCATTTTGTGAAAGTTTGGTGTTGCTGTATTTTGAAATTTTACTTGGGAACTTACTATACTCTCTTGTTAATTTGAAATGTTTTTAGATTTATGAAGGTTTTTCTGTGTAGATACTCATATCATTTGGTAATGATGACACTTTTGTTCTTTTCTTTCCAATTTTATTTCACTGTTTATTGCCTTCTCTTTTCCTGTTGTGCTAGCTGGTGCTGTGAGTACCATGTTCTCCAGAAATGGTGCTAACAGGCATCTTGTCTTCTTCTCTCATGTACCACCTTCCTCAGCACTCTTCGATGATGAACTTCACTTCTCAGAATACACTAAGCCACTATTATTGTAATCTTTATTTAGATGTCTTGCTTTGCAGGCAGGTCTGGGTGCAAAGTAGTTTCTGAGAGAAGGATGGGCGGGGGTCACCTTCTACTCTGCGACTCAGTTCACAGCTCCATTCTGGGAACGTATGAGCTTTGGAGTAGCGGTAGGTTCTGCCTTTTCAGAAATATTGCAACCTCACATCTCCTCGTGAGTATACGTGTGTGTGTTTGTGTTGGATGCTTATTTGGATTTATTTCTGTTGAATAAATCCCACAAAAAACATTAAATAATTCATTAGTTAGCCAACCATGGCAAAACCTATAGTGAGAGCCTCAGAATTCTGAACATGACCCTGTTCTGTCTGATATATGTTTTCTATAACAGCTTTATTGAGATATAATCCACCATTTTTAAGTGCACAACTTCTAGTTCCTAGTATATTCACAGAGCAGTGCTATCATCACTACTATCTAATTTTCAACAGCACATCAATAACCTCCACACCCCTACCAGTCACCCCCCATCTCCCTCTCCCACAGCCCTGGCAACCACCCATCCACTCTCTGCTCGTGGATTCGCCTGTTCTAGACATTTCACATAGTTGGGATCGTACACCATGTGACCTTTTGTAACTGGCTGCTTTCACTCAGCATAATGTGTTTGGGGCTCACTCGTGCTGCGGCATGTGTTGGTAATTCATTCCTTTTCATTGCCTAACATCCTCCAGCGCTTTTATAAATTTTTCAGTGGGGAGGTGGCCAGGGAGGTTACGGTAGACCAGTTGTTGCTTGCTAGCCTCCACGTTGCTCTCTGATTACTGTTGCAACGTGATTCAGATGTGAACTCTCTAACACGTTGTTTTCCTTTTTTGGTTTGCTTAACAGAAAACACAGGTTTCAATTCAATGCTCTTCTTTATTTTGTTACGATGGGTGTAAGTTGCAAAAGAGAGGTAATGTCATAGCTAGCATTCGCTGCGTGGTCATGACGCACCAAGCCCTGCGATCCACATGCAGCCTCACATACATGAAGCTTTAATAACAAGCACATGAGGTGGCAACTGTTATCTCCCTTCCCCCACTGAGGAAAACGAAGTGTAGGGATATTGTTAACAGCTTCCCCAAAGTCACACACAGCTAGTAAGTGAGGGGACTGGAATCCAAAGCCCTGTCGCACAGACCCTGAGCAAGGAAGAAAGTGTGGGGGAAAGAACAGGAGACATCTATGTTCACTGTTCATTGTCTTTATCACCAGTTAACGGTGGGTTTTCAAAAGTGTTCTTGCATTGTATTTACAGACAGGTCCTTTGTCTCCTTAAAACACAACAGACAAATTTCTCTTCTAGAACAGAGCTTATTTCTTCTATTTCTTCTCAACCTCTTCACAGTCCCTAATATAACACTCTTCCCAGGGCAGGTAAATAAATGCTGTTGACAAACACCCCAGGTAAACAATTCCAAGCAGGCACGTGCTGCCCCAGGATGTTACACTAGAAATGCGAGCTTCGCCAGGATGAGATGCTCAAGCCTTTAAAACAATATTCTGGAACTTATGGGTGGTACTTAAACATAATGGCCTCAACATGCCTCAAAATATGCGTACACCAAACAGAATCTCACCTCTGTATTTACTGTTGAGTAATAAAAATGTGTAGAAAAAGGGTGTGATGGCAAATAGTCTTATCAAACCCAGGAGCCAAGCGCAGAGCTACGGTGGAGCGTGGGACCCAGTAATGCCCACCAAGCTATAATCCTGTCAAGGAGGGACACATAAACACCCCTAATGGAATCACAGGCTCATATGGAACGGTAAAAGTGCCTTCTTGTTTATAAAAATGCCAGATTAGACTGTGGAAGTGGCCATTGTGTCATTACTTATCTGAAGCAAAATGGTGTATGGAATTCTGTGGCGTTTTTCTTAGGAAAAGTGGAAGCAAGACTGCACACGTGGGTCTGGTGAGGGATGCGCGCTGCCGAGTGGAAAGAACAGGGCAGGAAAATTTTCTTTAAGGAAAATATGCAAACAGTACAAAATTGTGAGCATTAGAAAAGATTAGCTCTGACATGGGGTGGGGAATTTTTTCTTTGTCATTGTTCAAAGATGAATAGCAATAAGATTGTAAACTGCCGTGCTTCATAATAGAATTAGGCCCCCTTGTATAATGAGGTTCATTATAAATGACATGCATAATTCCAATCCTGTTCTGTGTTGATTCCAGCTTTTGTTGCTGAGACAGTCTGCTTTAATGGGCCAAAGGAACCACACCACACTTAAAACACACTTAAAAATATTTTGCGGGAGTGTTTTGTTTCCTTCCCCTTTTCAATAAGTCAATGGTGCATTTTATACAAAAATACCCATCTGGATGTAGAGTCCTTATGTAATAAAATGTACATCATTCAGGAAACTATTTAAAAAACCTCCAGTGATGAAATTGCATATGTAAAGATTGCCTGGTGAGTCAATTTCATCTGTTACTAACCAAAATATGCAAACGACGTAGGAAAATTATTTGATGAGTGTGGATTTTCAAGGCTGCATATTTATTTCTGCCAGCCCACCATGACCACCATCACCACTCAAATCTTTTGAGAAATCAAACACAGTGAAACATAAAGTAATCTCTGATGAGAGAATAAAGGAAACAGTAGCACAAAAGGATAGATTAAAAACAAAGACAACGCAAGTGAAATACATGTGGTCACCTTAACAGTAGATTTCAAAACTCCACTAAGTTAAAAATGGGACAATGACAAACAGAACCCGTTGCAAGAGTGTCTATCATCTTGCTCAGTTTCCATCTCCACCCACGAGGGCCTGCAGGACACAGACTGACATTCCCAGTGATGCAGCATATAGGATATTGTTATGCCTGGGAATTGCACAACCTGGTGGGAGCTATTTCTTCTGTCCACTCTGTTCTCTTTTCTGTTATTTGATTAGGGAGAAGAAAAGAGCAAAGTGTCAAGGCTTGAGAAGTTCTTTTCAAAGTATGATATCTTGGGCTAAGCTCTTATCTACCCTTTTAAAGCATTAAAACTTTGCACCTCATTTCCCTACATACTTGCCCCAATCTAAGCACAAGCTAGAGAACTCTGTGGTTTACATGGTTCTTTCTGGAACTATTCCTCAATCACTTTGATGTTTGCTGAATTTCAGTAGGTAACAAAGGCTACCAAAAGTCTTAGATCCAGAAGATACGCCATCCTCTCTGCAATAATAGTAGATTTTGCATGAACATTTAATGTGAATGTGACATAATGTATCCGGTCTCAACCAATGAACAGAATCATACATTTCATGAAGAAATAAACACATTCCTATGGATTAAGGTTCTATACCATTTTCCTGTATTTACACATAATAAGGTTTCATATGCATGTCAGAAAAAGAGATCTATCTTGGATTTCTGTCTTCTCTATTGGATATACAATATTGCTTTAGAGAGGTCTGCAATGTATAAGTAGTCTCCTGAAAGGACTGATACTGAAGTTTGAGAAAAGACCCAAAAGAAAGTGGCTAGGGTGGAGGAAGGGATGCTAGGTCACAAGAACAGCACATTTATGTTGCCAGATGAGAATAACCACAGGAATGAACATGACTCTATAATTAGAAACATATAAATTAGACATGAAAGAGACCTATTAGTTCATCTCAATCATCCCTGAAGAGGCTGGGGCAAGGCTGTTCCCTGCAGAGCATTTCCTATACTTTGTCTGTATCACTTTTATCAGTCTTACAGGATGATGTGCTTGCATTGACTGGGTGAAGGGGTGGCTTTACTGTGATTAAACAACAAAGAATCTTTGATGTTAGCGGTGAACATTTTAACATGGAAGTAATGCTTGTAAGGCGTATATGGGAAACAGGGTAGTGCAAGTGTTTATGTTTTCAAGTGAAAACTTCCCTCAGTAGAGTCGTTTCACAGATATTACCCACCCCCACCCTCAGCTACATGTGGACACTTGATCTTTATTGAAAATCTTGAAACCAATAGTCAGAGGATATAATCTGTTATCTGTGAAAAGGCTAAAACCAGTGAAGGAAAAGAATGATTTCCTTGAATTATTGATCCCAGGATTCTTAAGAAAGAACAAAAGAGGAAGCTGGGGAAGAGGTGGGTTTAGTTTCTCTTCCTGAAGATGGCAGCGCTTGACTGAGCAGGTTCAAATAAGCTTTGGTTCTTGATCAGTGGCCCTAACATCATTCACAGAGAGAATGCGGATCTTCTGTGATAAACAGAGTTGGACCTGGGGGCGAGATTATAGGTAAATCCTAAAACATCTTATAAAAGGGGTGGATAGAAAGCCCTAAAGAAGGAAGCAGTGACCCCTGGCAATTTAGAATAAGTCAAGTCTGTCACCAGCACCTAGTAGGGAAAGGCTAAGCCAAAGACGTTTTTACCAGCAGCACCGGAGAGCTAGGGCTGAAATGCTCTTTTACTTACGATCTCTGTGATCTTTGGCAAATTACCTGATCTCTCTAAAGTCACAGTTTCTTCTTTGGTAAAAGTTATTTATTTTTTCTTTCAAAAAATTCTTATGAAGCATCTACTATGTGCCAGGTCCTCTACTGGGTGCAGAGAGCACAACAGTACACAAATTCAGCAGCGTTTTCTTTCATAAATGTAATAAGGGTGCCAAGTCAGGGCTGTTGGGAGGATTAAATTAAGTCATATTGTGGAGCTTATTGCTTGGCACATGGAAAATGCTCGGTAAATACTAGCTTAACTGCTGCTAGGATAATATTATCTGGAATTGGCTGAGTCATTTCTATAAGATTTCTTGATCCTTGGGGATACTTACGTCTGAGGATAAGATGAAAAAATATGGGATGTATGATAACATATTTGGGAGAACTGGTACCTTTGCACTTTCATTTTCTTGAATAATCACACTTTTGCTTTCTCTAATTCCTTCCCTCCAGGTCGCTCCTCAACCCATCTGGGTTCTCTACCCATCACTAAATTAGTTTAACAATTACTTATTGTGCACTTACCGCATGACAGGTGCTATGGTGCAATGAGGGCCAAGGAATCTCTGAGAAAGGACACCTGGAGGCGATGAGCAGAAACGTGTCAGGCAAAGGGTCGGCGTGACGGGGAAGAGCAGGTCCAATGTGGAAGGGGGCTCAGGGCCAAGAGAGGCCCTGCCATTGCTCAGTTGCTCTTTTCAGAAACCTTTGCCCTACATCTCCTATCTAACCAATTCCAAATTCTGTGCATTCTACCTTTTAAATGCTTTTGTGAATACAACCATTACTTTTTATCTCTACTGCCATATTTTCAGTTCAGACATACATCCTCTTAACCACTGCAATGACTCAGCTAGTTTCACCCTCTAGGGTTCCTCCACCTCAGCACTATTGACGTTTTGGGCTGGATAATTCCTTGTCGTATGGGGGTATCCTGTGCATTGTACCATGTTCAGCAACCTCAGGTACCCCTGAGGTCTACCTACTGCATGTCAGCAGCAACCCACCCCTCTCATTATGACAACTAAAAGCATTTCCAGGTCCTGCCAAAAGTGCCCTGGGAGGCAAAAGTTATCCCCAACTTACGAGCCACTGCAATGCTCTTCACGAGGTGCATACATGTTCTGTTCACTCACCTCCCTTGGGTCTTGGCTCAAATGTCCCTGACTATTAAAATTGCAGCCCAAACCACAGCCACAATGTACACTCCCGTCCAGCCTCGCCTCCCTCCTTTATTTATCTCCCCAGTACTTATCACCACCTGATGTATTTTGCCTCTTTTATTTGCCTAGTATCTGTCTCTCATCCCCCATTTTAAAAAAAGTAAGCCACCTTTGTGTGTCTTTTGTTGGTTATGTATCCACACTAAGCCTTTCTGCAGCGTCTTGGCTTTGATATCACCTCCCCACCTTCCTTTTTTCCCAATCTGACTCCCAAATGCCAAAACGTCTCTAGTCATCATTCAATCATGCAATCGCAACAGCATCGTCCTACTGGCAGTTTTTCACGGCGCCCGTCATCCCTGTATGGAAGTCCAATAGAAACTGCTCGTGTACCCAGTCCTGCCGGGGCCCTGGTTGGCCGTTCCGTCTCAGCTTCTGCCTTTCCTCTTCCAACTTGCGCTGTGAGGCAGGGCATAGTCACACAAGTTTCCTGTGACCTCTGGCTTTTGGGCATCTTTTCTTTCTGCCTGGAATGGCCTCATCTTTCCAACAGGTGAATACTCTGCATCTTTCATGTCTCACCTCAGGTGTTAACTTTTTTATAAACCCCTTCCTGATTCTCCTGTAGAGTTTGGTTCTCCTTTCCTGTGCTTCCATACATTTTCCCTACTTCCATAAAAACACCTGCATACCTCCATTAAAAAAAATTGCCTGCATTATAGGTTCTGTACGAGTCTGTTTTCTCAACAGCCTCCAAGGTCCTTGATTGCAAGAACTGTGTATCTTTATATCCTGGACTCCCAGTCCTGCATGGAGCACAGAGCATAACTCAGTAAATGCTCACTGAACACCTGAATACATCTTGCTTTGTGTATTATCTTGTTTCATGCATTTTGATGAAATGTTTTCTTACCCCAGAGCTGTTATTCTCAATACACATCATTTGATAACATCCTATTTTGGTAAAGCTGGATTTTTCGCTATTGCTGTGATAAAAATTAAGTCCTATGTGAACATCAATGTGAACAGAAATTGAAGGTATAGTATTCAATCTGATCCAAGATTTGACAAGTTGTGCAGTGCCCAACAGGTGTACTTACCCTATATATTAGTAAGTAATTGTAATTATTTAAAAGTGAAATAAATTTTTTTCTTTCAATATATCTATATTTTTTAATGACTACCAAATTGTTATGTTATAAGTACTTATTAAAATGTTTAAAACTAACTGCTTAATAAATATTAAGTATAAGTAAGTATTTAATAAATTTATATTTTTCAGTATTTCTTTTGGCCTGTGCATGCTAGGGGGAAAAAACGGCTGAGGCACTAAGGGTACCATGGATAGAGAAAGTTTGGTAACCTCTTCCCTAGAGAAAGAATTACTGGTTAGAGTCCTTATTTGTAAACAATAGAAGTTGATTCCTGCTGGCTTCAGCAAACTAAATGAATTTATTGAAATCATATTGTGGCATTTTCAAGAATCACTGAAATATCTTTAAACTGAAACTTGGGGCTAAATCTTCCAGGAACAAGCCCTGCAACTACACCATCCGGACTGGCCAGGAGAGAAGCGGTGACAGTGCAGCGCTTCTGCCTGCTGGAAACTTGACGCTGCTCTGCAGACAGAACGAGAACAGAGAGACAGGAGACAGAGGGATACGGGGAGAGAAAGAGAGAGACACACATCGAAAGAGAAGGAGAGGACGAGGCACAGAGAAAGGGAGAGACAACGAAAGAGAGAGGCGGAGAGAGACGGGGAAAAGCGGAGACCGACAGCGACAGGAGGTTTAGGTAGGAATAATGGGGTACTGAGTGACGACAGCAGGAATTCTTGGGTAAATTGGTACAAATACTTTAACAATAGAGTTTATTTTCTTTATGAAATTAATGCCAGATTATTATATAAACTATTACTCTTTAAAAATATAATCACCATATTGAAATAAACCCTTCATACATTAAAGTAAACATTTTTAAGGATTTTTATACATACTGCAAAAATAAATTTGAATTATGTTTATGGTGAAAGAGGAATAGAATTGGACTTTCAGTGTTATAAATAACAACAATAAAAAAGTGCACAATGAATAAGAGTCAACGTATTTCTGTAGATGATAAAAATGATGACATTCCTAAAAGAGGATTTTTAAAAACACAGCTTCACTCCCAGACAGAATGATGCTGGCTGCTGAAACTCTTCATGGTGGTAGCTGCCTCGTAAAGCGGGTGGTTCCCACGTGCTTGCGTGCAAAGACTCCTTCCGACCTGTACTCGACAAAATAACAAGCCAAGTAAGAATCGCTTCTCGTGAGCTGGGAATAAACGTGTATTTTAAGGGAAGGAGTGGCTCTGCCCCGCGCATGTGCCAGTTCCTCCGGGAGGAATTCAGCTGGGGTTAATTGACAGGTATGGAGAGGTGCAGAAAGGTTGCTGAGGGAGCACTGCTAAAAGGAAAGTTGGTTGCCTGTTACAAGCTCAGGGAAGCACTTTGACAACTGGAGGACGTGAGCTCTGTCAGTGACAAATCATCCCTGATGGAAACCCAGCACCGGCTAGGGAGGGAGTGGGTGGTTTGTGTTGTGATTGGAGTAGAGGAGAATGGGCTTGAAACCTCCCTTCGTGTTGTCTTACTTAGCCCAGGGAAAGTGACCTTGGCCTTTGGGCAGGTGAGTTCAGTTTTCTGTGCTTTGGTTTTCCAAGCCACAGCATGCCAGTCCTGCCCACACGAGCATCCTGGTGTGTTTGGCACCATCAGGTTCTATCACCTATTGTCTGAAAGACATACCAGTGTCTGCCCAGTGGACTTACATGCTGTAAGAGGGGTGTTCTCTTTGCACGGGAAGGACAGCACCTCTATCCTATGTTAACCATGTTCAGTGGTGCTCTTGGAGACAGTCATCTTTCTGCTAGACACAATGTTTTGGTAGCTGCCTGGTTGTCTGCAAAGCCCAGAGAGGCTAAGTATTTCTTGAAATTAAACAACATTTAAATTTTCCTCAGTATATTTTCTTTGTTTATTCATCAATCACAAATCAGACTGTGGTTAGCCAACCCAATCACTGTTTTGGCCATTGTCATAATCAATACCCATTATTCTGGCTGACTTAACTGTATAAAGAATGTCTTCGAGCTAGAAGACGTTCTTATTTACTGGAATGATTGTTCTAGAAACTTAGCTGGTTGCCCTTTTTAATGGACTAGACTCACCCAAACTAGTAGTTAGTTGTTTAGCATTGAGTAACCCTGTCTTACCAGCGTCTGGTGTAAAGAGCACAGATTTAGCAATCTGGGGACCCATGTTTGAAATGGGTCAGATGGCTTCTGGTCACGTGACCTTAAAATATCTCTTAATCATCCTGCATCTCAGTTTTCTGTCTGGTAAACAAAGCTAGCATTTCCTATGCTTTCCTTTTATTAGCACTGAGGATCTTAAAGCCTTGGAATTCTTGGCTATTAAGTTTTCAACTCAGTCCTTTGACGGTCTCAGTCTTGTTTAGCAGATACAACTTTTCATCCCCGTTTCATTCTGTGGCATTATTTTCAGTCTTACTGAGAAGTGTTTTTATGCTACATGACATGTTCCTAGTGTTTTGCTGTTATTAGTAGGCAAAGTATAAATAGCAAATAAACTAGCATCTGAATTATTTTCCAAATTAGGTGTCTACAGAAATATGTTAGAAAAGTAATATACGTGAAAATACTTTAGAACCTAAAAGCACAGGTACACAATAGCTATATCCACGTCTGCATGTGCACACATGCACATTTGTACATATTGAGAGAGAGAGAGACGTTACCCATGAAAGTCTAGAAGAAACAACGAAAGAAACACGTCCTCCTTTATTTTGTTCTGGCCTTGAGTACGCAGCCTCCCTGTCGGACGCATCCATCCTGGCACAGCGAGGCGGCCACAGGGACCCAGGCCGACTGGACGAGGGAGCACATGGGAAGGTCTCCTGACCCGACTGAGCACTGCAGCGTCTATTGCATTACCCTGTACTCCCCTCGTTCTTTAGTTTCGCTTGATAAGTTGATTAAACAAAGCAGTCAGACGCCTCTGAGAGGCAGCAGCGTATCTACTTTAATTTCTCAAGTACTTTTACCCGTTACAAGTTACATCTGTAAATTTAATTAGAGTTTGGGGTTTATTTGTGAGTTGCATACTAATTGGCCTTTTTTGACCTTTTATTGTAGCTTTTAAAAATTTTCTGACGTTGGTGTCTTGCCTGTTGGATTGCTTTCATTTTTTGCTGTTCGGTATTTTGAGCTCAGGTGTTTTTTGAAGATGTGCCCTTCATTCGTTCAGTCTTCACAGAAAAATTCTTTTAAAAGTGACCATCTGAAAAAGTCCTTTGATCTAGTTCCATAACTGCCACCACACGACAACACTCACACAGAGACACACACACGAATTCCTCTCTTTTTCCATTCATTTTATCTGAGCGCAACCAAGCAGAGGTGCCTTGAAATAGAGACTTTGTCCACGACCCTATCACAGCTTTCATGCCGTGAGAATTTGAATTGCACACACAACTTCTAACCTAAGTTTGAACACACGACTTAAGGAAAAATAAGGTATATATTCTGACATCTGCTTCTCCATTCTACAACGCATTGGTCGCATCGATTCTTCTTTGTCGATTGAATATGGATTATTATAGGGGAATTTATTTCTAAAGTGCTATATACCTATAGCCAGCAATTGGAAAAAGCACATCCGCTATCTAAAGAGTGTTCTCAAACAGAGAACAGATGAAATTTAAGCAGGAAGTGTGTATGGGAGAAGACTGCTTAGTCACTGATAAGATCATTAGGTCATTATTATGTCATTAACGTAATAAATTTTGTGTTACACAGTTTGTGTGTTATAACAGCTCATTTTTAAGTGAAAAACAATAACCTTTCCCATCCTTCTTTCACTGCATTTATTTTTTGAAAAACTGATTTCTATACAGAGTCCTTTCACTAGTCATTCTGATACCACAACTTAATAAAAAGCTCTCATGACAAATATATTCAGAAACACATCCATATAATCCATGATCACTTTTGATTATTTAAAGGATATGTCATTTAAAAATCAAACTACTAATTTTGGTAGGTTAACATTAAAGAAAAATGATAAAAGAAATGGGGGAAAAACAAGAAACAGAAACCAATGGCAGCACAGGTGTTATTATCACCTTTTGGTGCCTTAGGAGAGACTACACATTAGTTGTATCTTTATTTTCTTTTGTAGTTATCCTAAATTTCATCGATCATTTGTCAATTTACACATTCTGTCTTTTAGAGTAAAGTTTGACTTTCCATTAGATTCCCTTTGTTTTTCTCCATTTATGAACTAGGAACGTTACTGAGACTATAATTGTTTATGACTAAAGACTAATAATTGGTTTTAGCACATTCATTAAGAAATCCACACACTCACCAGACAAATACATGTTGTGTTTCTATCATGTGCCCACTTGGGTGTCCAAGTGGTAATCAAAATAGCCACCACCCCTACCCCGTGTCTAAGGAGAGAATGAGACACTCAATAAACAGTGGCGGGATTGGAAATGGAGAGACCTGGTATGTGAGGACCAAGCACCGTGCTGAGCCTGAGAACAACCTTGGGGGCAGTGCGGAGCTGGGACCATTCCGGAAAAGGCCTGTCTGCAGAGTAAGAAAGCCGAGATGGGAAGACCTGGAAGGAGGCAGTCCTGGAAAGAGTCATGAGGACACACCTTTCCAAGAAAAGAACTTGCTAAGGCAGACACAAGACAAGCTTTTTGGAAGATTCTTACATGTTCTTACAGAAGATGAAGAACTTAGTCACTATTAGCATTACATGATATAACCTTCCAGACCTCATATACAAACGCACATACTTTGTTTAACATTATTTGAATATCATTTTGTGTTGTTAAATTTTCTTCAACGTTATTTTAATGCCTATGGTAATACTTGTATGGATATGTTGTAATTGATAGAACCAAACTCCTATTTTTGGATATTTAAATTGTCTCTAATTTTTTTGCTATTAGAAATAGTTCCCTAGGGGACACTCTCGTGATGCCTCAGATGATTTCTAGACATTAATTTGCTGATTCAAAGAGAATCCAAAATTGGCTTTGAAACATAGTATAAAATTGTAAGATTCTTCTTCCTTGAACCCTGGCATGCTTCATCATGTTGTACACTGTTTATATTTAGTTGAATAGGCTCAAATTAAATGTGCGCATGTGGCAAACAATGCTAATAGTTCAAAAAAGACCAGTTTCATTCTTGCCTTCTCCCCCCAGCCCTCCTAGGCCTACTGTCTCCCTCCTGGAGGCAATTTCTGGTATATTTCTCTAGAAATTTTCTGTTTATATAAACATGTGTGTGTGTATTCTTTTCTTTTTAACATTCTTTTTCTTTTAGATACTAATGTATATCTTGGTATTTTCACCTAATAACCCATACTAATAACCTTTCTGTATCAGCCCATACAGATTTATCAACTTGTTTTCTAGTGAGAACAAAGAATTCCATGGTTGTACCATAATTCATTTAGCCAATCTTTTATTATTGAATATTTAAGGTGCTCATTTTTTTGCCTTTTAATATTTTTCTTTAGATATATTTTACACACAGTGAAATTCTCTCTCTCTTTCTCTTTCACACACATTTTATTTAATATAATTGTTGATGGTAATACATTGTATGGATAATCATAAGTAGTACAGCCAGACCCCTACTTTTTGATATTTCCTGGCACCTTGATCCTTTTAAGGTTTGCTTTGAAATTTGTTAGGGTAAGACTAGAGTAGACCTTCTCCTAAGACATGGTCTGTCTTGGGTTGTGATTAAATGCCCTGCATTTTCTGGGAGGTATCTTCTCTCTGGCTGGCTGGAATTTCTGTCTTCCAGGTATCAAAGCTGCTGTCTCCAGGCCCCAGAAAGCCAGCCCCACCTACCTACAAACACACAGCTTAGCTCGTGGTTGAAGGCTTGGGAGGACCTTGTGCGTTTTTCTGCCTCTCTCACTGCAGAGCCCCCTTCTCTCCAGTGTCCAGCCCTGAAATTCCAGCCACTTCAGCTGCCTCCAACCCTACTTCACTTGGCCCCTCTTCCCTGCCTCTTGGTCCACAGAAGGCCTTGAGGCAGAAAGCTTGGAGGATCATGGGGCTAAGTTTGTGCCTTGCTCTTCTCTCCGGGAACACAATCCTACACTTTTTGTTATCTGATATTTCAAAGTTGTTGCTTCTTATATTTTGTGAAGTTTTATAGTTAACTTATGGCAAGGGGGCTATTTTGGTACCTGTTACTTTATCCTGGTCAAAAGTCATCATCTTGTTCTATTTGCAAAATGGGTTTATTATTAAAAGCCATTTTTCAGTGGACATATGTATAGCTCTATAGTTCTATATCTATTAATACAAATACCTCAAATAATTTGCTTTTGGCACCTCTTGAAAGTAAAAATACTGAATCAAGATGTATAGTTTTTGAAATTTGTCTCCTAATTGTGCTATTCCTTTTAGCTATGCCTTGGTATGCTTCAACAGTAAACAGGCAATTTTAAATAATTAGTTTCATAATTAAGAGAAATGCATGTGTACTGTATACTTTTTTTTCCAAGAAGTAAAGTAGAACTATAATGAAATGGAAATCTTTCTCCTGGATCAATATTCATCACTTTTAGAGAAAAACCAATATTAACAGTTTTCTTATGTATCTCAGAATTTTCCAGTTCTAAACTCCTATATATGTGTTTTTCCCTTCCTTTGTTTTCTGATACAAATGGGAATATATTTTTTTCATTGTTGTGCAATTTTAAAAGACTAACAAAATACATTGAATAAATTTTCATATTAGCACAAATATATCTATCACATTTAAAAATAGCTGTGAATTCTTCTTTCTAGATGCACCATAATTTAATTAATAAGTTCCCTATTGATGAACATTAATATTGTCTTTGGTTTTCTTTTAGTGTTTCAAATAATGCCAGAGGAAAAATTCTTGTGCAGGCCTTCATGCAGACAGTTTTGATAATATACCTCCAAATTTTCCAAAGTGAAATTGGTAGGTGAAAGTAAATATGCATTTCATTTTGTTAGATATTGGTAAAATGCTCTCCAAAGAAATTCCACCAATTGATACTCACATTGACAGCAAATGAGGCCACCTGTTCACCCACATCCTCTGCATACTGTGAAAGATCAACTTTTCAATCTTTGCCAATCTGATAGGCTTAAAAAAATAGCATCTCATTTCAATTTATGATTACTTAATTATGAATGAGTTTGTACTTCTTTCATTTTCTTCACATCAGTATACATTTGAACTGCTGGTTCATGTCCTTTGAATAATAAAATTCAGTGGGCCAAGCTGGGTCAGGTAGCTACTGCTGATGTTATTGAATTATGATGAGTTAATCTAAGCAAGAAACTCATGAACAATGTGATTTATCCCAAGAAGATGTTTCTGAAGTTGGATTTTTTTTTTTTGGCATTTATGACAGTTTTATTTTAATTAATTTGATTCTCAAAAATTTTAATTCACATTGTGTGTATATGTGTGTTTGCTTATACCAATGTTTCTGCTTACTGTTATAAAATATTAAAAAATTGGGGTCAAGTCCTTCTTAAAAAAATCTCATAGTAATAAGTAAAGCCAAACTCTTAGCTCATTTTTGGACATTTGACTTTTGTTTGACGGTTGTCTCTGTTATCAGCGTACAGTCCTGATTCAGCTTCCTCTCCATGTCTCAGAGATGTGAGGGTAGATGCTGGCACTGCAAGAGTTAAGAAAATGTCCGGCTTAATGACAGGAGGTCTTGTTCATTGCTATGAACAAATGAAGGTATCTTGAGTATGTTTCATTTGTGTGGCTACTGAAGAGCCAATTTCCACCTCTGCGGGATTTGAGTAAGAGCTGACGACTAAGGCCGGTGTGTGGAGAAAGCTTTACATGAGCTTGTGTGACATGAATCTCTGAGAAAGGCCACATTGCACTTCCCAGCTGAATATTGGCCCTTGGAAACCCTATTGTGTGCCAATATAATCAACCTACACATGATGTCACAAGACGGAGAAAATACTATAAATGGTATCGAAGTTCATGGCACAGTCTCCAAGGGCTGCAAAGTGAAGGGTTGGTAATGCTGGCATAATTCCTTGGCTGAAAGAAGAGCCATGGCAGGAAAGACCAAGCTGAAGTGTAGGTACAGCCACTGCTTAAACACGAGAGTTCACTTCATTAATTTGGGTGACGAGGACATCAGACATTGCCACCTCCTGTGAATAGCCTTTTTTTTTTTTTTGGTGAATTCTTAAATAGCCTCTTAGCCACCATTGTGGCTCGAAAATTGTGACCTTCTAACAGTTACCATGGAAAGAATTCCTAGATTATAAATAATGACAATGTAAGTTTCCTAGTTACCAAGTGTATTTATAAAATGAATTCCAAAGGTACATGACATTTAATTCCAACCTATTTTTAGAAACTAAAGGATAATAAAGGAAAATATTAATATGTTTTTGCAGAAGAGAAAGAATTGTAATATTTTCCCAAATCTAATTATAGACCAGTAGATCTATATGGCTATTAGGAAAAAAAATAAAGGTTTTTGGTAATATACTATCCTTGGGTATTTAAAGAAAGCATTTACAATAATGCAGATTTCAGTATTACATGGGGTTACCATGACCATGCATGGGATTAGATTTATAAAAACTATCTTGGAAATAAACAGATGCAGTGTCCCTTGATAATTTTTGTCAGACACATAAATTGGGAGAACTGCTATGTTTTCTCTTTTGCAAAATTATTTTTATTAAAGAAAATAATTATTTCTCATAAAGAACTCTTGAAAGCAAAAGTTTAACTAGTTAGAGAAGTCACAATCCAAAAAGGAGAGTGAGGATTTCTAAGGAATATATTAAAAAAAAGAAAAGCTACTAAATGGACTCTAAATCACATTTTAATGTGCTGTAGAAATGCTAGTTCAAAATAGATATTAAAGCAATGGAAATGCAGTGATTTTTACATCTGTCTAATATTTTGTCTTCTCCAAACACTATTCCAGGATACGCTTCAAAGAAGCTGATGCACAATGTTTCTTCAACTTGGTTGCAATGTCTCATAATTGAGAAATTTTCTCCTTTCTGAATCTTAAATCACCTCCTATCTCTTGTTTCATACTCTGAAATATGAAATTTGAGAATTTAATCACTGGAGCCTCTAGTGTTTAAAATTTTTCTGTCTCCATGTATATTTAATGTATCACTTTGTAAGTGACATATTAAACATATATATACATATATATAATATATGTATTTGTAAGTTCTTTTGGTTCGATTTCAATAAATATTTGTTGTGCACTGTATTAGTTTTTTATGCTGCAATAGCAAGTTTCCATCAATTTGGTGGCTTAAAATGCAAATTTATTATCTTACAGTTCTATAAGTCAAAACTCTGGCATGGTCTCCCTGGACTAAAATCAAGGTGTTGGCAGGGCTGCGTTCCTTTTGGAGGCTCTGGGGTAGAACCTGTTCTGTTGCCTTTCCAGCTTCTAAAGGCCACTGCATTCCTTGGCTATGGTCCCTTTCTCTGTCTTCAAAGGCAGCGACAGCAAACAGAGTTCTTCTCACACCACAGGCCTCTGACCTCTTCCCTCCTCACATGTCCCCCTGACACTCTCCTGCCTTCCTCTCCCTCTGATAAGGACCCTGGGGATGACATTGGTCACACCTGGATAATCCAGATAATCTCCCCATTGCAGGGTCCTTGACTTAATCACATCTGTCAAGTCCTTTTTGCCACTAAGGTAACAAATACACAAGTTCTGGGGATTGAGTCATGGTCACATTTGGGAAGGAGCCTATTATTCTGCCTACCACAGGTATTTGTTTAGTCTCTCAAAAAATATTTCTTGAATACCTACATGTGTTCAATACAGTGCTGAACAGATGGGTAGAAAGATAATAGATCCTAATACTGAAGTGACTAGTCATGTTTTAAATATCCATAATCAAAGTAAATATCATCTAAGTATATACAAAGCCTGAAACTGGGTACTGTTTCATTTTTCAAAATTGAAATCTTACAAATGTCTTCCGCTTTACTTCCTAATAACTGTTGTTTCCACTCATTTGTTTGCCCAGATAAAGAGATAAAAGAGTCTCTGTACTTCTCCAACATTATTTGGCTCTATTTTTTATTCTATTGTTGGTTTCACCTCTTCTTATATCTCTCGTGTTTTTAAATCTTCCTCTCCCTGTTCTCATTTCCCTCAGTTATATGCAGTAAGTGTGGAATTGTGCCAAGTGTGCAGTTGTGACTGTAGACTGTAGACTGATGGTTGTCAAGGTATCTACACAGACAGCTGGGAAAGGAATGCAAGGCCTGGTGTTTGAGGCGTAGCATTTTCCCTTTTAATTTTTTTTCTTATGTGTTACTCATTTTGTTCTTTCTTTTCTTCTATATCTATAAGAAATAACAGTGTTATAAAATTAAAAAGTACTTTTAAATGAGTCTAAAAATCACATTAATTAGTTTAATTAATAGCAGACAAGTTGTTATCCCAAATTACAGCTAATATTAGCCTCATGGCTAGGAATGAATTAATATGAATTTTATAATGACGCTGGTTATAGGGCAGTTCTAGTTCCAGGAGGCTATTGCTAGCAGTTACCTGCCTCCCTTCCTTCTGAAAGCTGTCATCTTTGAGGTGTTCTCAAATGTTTGAGATAGAGTTAGGGCTGATCGCAAAGCTAAACTTTAGTGAAAAGTGTATCATCATCAAATCCTCAGGAGTCAAGTGAAATCAAGTCACTTGTCAGCACTCCTTTAGGTCTGCGGTCTTGAGAAACCCCATGTAAACTGGTCTTTACATGTCAGGGCAAAGACATTCCAGACTCTGTAAATGATCAGAATATTAGACAAAATTCTACCAAGGACACCCCAAACTACAGCAGACTGCAAAAGCCAATGTCTTCACCACACACAAGAAGGGTAACTGGGAAGGACAGAGATTGAAGGTTTGGAGCCACACAGTTTGGGTCCTCGGCTGCAATAAGGAGTCATGTGAACTTGCACAATGCCTTAATTTCAGTGCTGATGCTTTTGCAAAATGAAGGTCTAGAGCTTTTGTCAATCACCTCTAAGACTTTTTTTTTTATTTAAAAAGTGTGTGTCTTTGTCTGCAATTCTCAAGTATTTTGGTCTCAGGATCCCTTTACATCCTTTGAAGACTACTGAGGACTTCAAAAAGCTTTTGTTGATGTGTGCTATATCTACTGATATTTATTGTATTAGAAATTAGAGCTTAGAAAAAAATTTTAATTGTTTATTAACTTATTTACAATTGACAATAAACCCATCACATGGTAACATAAATAACATATATTTACTAAAAAATAACTCAAAACCAAAAACCTTTGCAATAGAACAGCACTGTTTGACATTTAAAAAAATCTCTTAAGTATCTGGCTGAATGAAAGACAACTATATTTCATCTGCTTCTGCATTTGTCACACAACCTTTAGAAAACTCCACCTGTACTGTTGTGAGACAAGGAAGGTTAAGAGGTGAATAATGTCTCAATATTATTATGAAATCAGTTTTGACCTCTCAGAAACCCTGAAAAGGCCTTGGGGTTCTCCCAGGATGTTTCACCATCAGGATTTAGCAGCGCCTCCTCACAAACGGAGTTATTTTTAGAGTCTGCTGAAGTGGGAAATTTAAAAATCCAGCTCAATGATCTATAGTTTTGACTCTTGTTCCTGATATGAAAGCTGTAGCTCAACAGCCTGGTAAGTTCTTCAAGGTCAAAAAGAGCCTAGGTTCTTTCCCTATCTTTGCATTGCTTTCTTGTGCTTTCTCATTCTTAGTATTGTTCCCCAGTCTGGTGTCCCTTGTGCTTATAGGATAGCTGCCGTGAGTACAAGCATCACAAGCATGAGAACAGTTGTCTTTTACTTCCTTGAGGGGTTTTTGTAAGAGCAAAGAAATGTTTCCCAAATCCCCCAGCAAATCTGCTCTTTAACATCACTGGGAACAATTGGACCACATGCCCTTACCTAAACCCAATTCTAAAACGTGGAATCAGCTTCCAGAATTGGCGTAAGCTAAGCAAGATGCACCCACGTATTGAAGTTGGACCCTGGCTGCCCTAAAGCTGTGATCGCATAAAAGAGAGCATGTACTTCCTTAGAAAGGAGGACTGCCCATGCTAGGAGGCAGGTAACTCACAGTTTTTGCCACAAAGGATCCCAGGAATATATGGTATCTTATAGGCAAGACACTACTGAAAGAGTATTCTCAGTTCCTTAGGGATAAGGTGAACAGATCCTTTCAACATACCAACCTCTGTCTAGATGATTTAAAGATACTTGGATGGCACAATATCCACCACAATCTAGGGTTTTTTAATGTATTCATTATATATTGACAAATTATAGTTGTATATATTCATGGGGTATAAAGTGGTGTTATGATCTTTGAATACAATATGGAATAATTAAGTCAAGCTAATTAACATATCTTCGAAATTTACTCTCAACTATTTTGACGTATACTCGATCATTAGCTGTATTCATCACATTGTGCAATACACCTCATAAACAAACAAACAAACTTACTCCTTTTCTCCAACTGAGGATTTGTACTCTGTGACTATCATCTCCCAACTCCCACACCCCCAGCCTCTGGTAATCACCATTCTACTCTCTGCTTCTGTGAGTTCAAATGTTTTAGATTTAATTTGCACCTCCTCAATGATGTTGATCATTTTTTCACGTCATTTGTTAGCCATTCATATACCTTCTTTTCAGAAATGTCTATTCAGGTCTTTTACCCAATTCCTTAATCAAATTATTTGTTTTCTTTCTATAGAGTTGTTTCAGTCCCTTATGTATTTTGGTTATTAATCCTCATCAGGTGTATGGCTTGCAAATATTTTCTGCCAATCCATAGGCTGTTTCTTTACTCTGTTCCCTTGTTGTACAGAAGTTATTTTGATGTAATTCCATTTGTCTATTTTTGCTTTTGTTGCCTATGCTTTTGGGGTCAAATCTAAAAAAAAAATTATGTCATAGACCAAAATGGTATAGTTTTTCCCCTGTTTTTTCCTAGTATTTTATAATTTCAGGTCTTATGTTTAAGTCTTTAATCCATTTATAATTGGTGCGGTACACGGTGTGAGACAAGGGTCTAATTTCATTTTCTGCATACAATCATCTAGTTTTTTCCACATTATTTACTGAAGACACTGTCCTTTTTCCATTAGATATTCTTGAGTTCTTTGTCAAAAATCAATTGACCATATATGCATGGGTTCATTTCTGAGCTGTAAATTCTGTTTTTTTTTTAATTGGTTGCTGTGTCTATTTTTATGCCAGTACCAAGCTTTTTGAATTATTATAGCTTTGCAGTAGAGTTTAAAATCAGGTCCTGTGATGCCTCCAGCTTTGTTCTTTTCACTCATAATTGCCTTGGCTATTTAGCTTGTTTTTTTTTTTTTTTTTTTTTGGTGTTCCATATAAATTTTAGGATTATTTTTTCTATATCAATGAAAAATGACATTAGAATTTTGACAGGGATTGCATGGAATCTGTAGAGCACTTTGGGTAGTATGGACACTTTAACAGTACTTATTCTTCCAATCCATGAACATGGGATATCTTTCCATTTATTTGTGTCTTCTTCAATTTCTTTCATCAATGTTTTATAGTTTTCAATGTAGAGATCTTTCATCTCCTTGGTCAAATTTATTTCTAAGTATTTTTTGACAGGAGCCACTGTAAATGGGATTGTTTTCTCAATTTATTTTTCAGATGGTTTGTTGTTAGTGTGAAGAAACTCCACTGAATTTTGCAGGTTAACTTTGTATCCTGCAACCTTACTGAATTTATTTATCAGTTTTAATAGTTTGTTGGTGGAATTTTTAGAATTTTCCATATTTAAGATCTTGTTATTAACAAACAATGATGGTTTCACTTCTTCCTTTCCTATTTGGATGTCTTTTATTTCTTTCTCTTGCATTATTTCTCAGGCAAGAACTCCCAATACTGTGCTGGATGGAAGGGGTGAGAGTGGACACCCTTGTCTTATTCTGGATCTTAGAAGCAGTCCTTAAAAGGATTCCAGTTTTTCACCCTTGAGTATAATGTTTGCTGTGAGCTTATCATATATGGCTTTTGTTGTGTTGAAGTATATTGCTTCTATATCTAATTTGTAGAGTGTTTTTTATCATAAAAGAATGTTGAATTTTGTCAAAATTTTTTTCTGTATCTAATGAGATGCATATATAATTTTTGTCCTTCATTCTGTTAATTTGGCCTATCACATTTATTGATTTGCAAGTGTTGGACCATTTGTGTATCCCAGGGATGAATCCCACTTGATCATGGTGAATGATCCTTTGAAAGTCTTGTTGAATTCAGTCTGCTAGTATTTTGTTGAGGATTTGTGCATCTATGTTCATCAAGGATTTTGGCTTGTAGTTTTCTTTTCTTCTGATGTCCTTGTCTGTATTTGGTATAAGAGTAATGCTAGCCTTGTTAAAGGAGTTTGGAAGTATCCCTTCCTCTTTGAGTTTTTGTGAAAGTTTGTGGAGAATTGGTATTAATTCTTCTTTAAATGTTTGGTAGAGTTCAGTTGTGAAGCCATCAGGTCCTGAGATCTCCTTTGATGGGAAAATTTTTATTATTGATTCAACCTCCTTACATTTTCTTGGTCTGTTCAAATTTTCTATTTCTTTGCAATTCAGTCTTGGTAGGTTGTATGTGTCTAGAAATTTATTCTTTTCTTTTAAGTTATCTAATTTTGGGATGTATAATTGTTCATAGTAGTCTCTTATGGTCCTTTGTATTTCTCTTGTGCCAGTCATAATGTCTCCTCTTTCAATTCTGATTTTATCTATTTTATTCTCTTTTTTCTCTTTTTTATTGCTTAGTCTAGCTAAAGGTGTGTTGATTTGGTTTATAATTTTAAAAAAACTAACTCTTAGTTTTGTTGATCTTCTGTATTTTTTTAGTGTCTATTTCATTTGTTTCAGCATATAGTTGGGTCTTCTTTTTCTGTGCATTAGCTATGCTGTGTCTTTATATGGGAGAATTTAATCCATTTACATTTAAGGTAATTATCGATAGGTAAAGGACTTACCACTGCCATTCTGTTAATTGTTTTTGATTGTTTTATAGATACTTTGTTTCTTTCTTTCTCTCTTGCTGCCTTCTTTTGTGATTTGATGGTTTTTTTGTAGTGCTGTGTTTTGAATCTTTCAATTTTTTTGTGTATCTCCTATAGATTTTTGCTTTTTGGTTAAACTGAAGATTACATAGGATATCTTATACTTATAACACTCTGTTTCAAACTGATAACAACTTGCATTTGATTGCATATAACAACTCTACATGTTGACCCCCCCAATATTTCATGTTTTTGCTGTCTGAATTTACATCATTTTGTAATATGTATCCCTTGACAATTTATTTTAGCTATAGTTGTTATTAATAATTCTGTCCTTTGTCCTTCATACTAAGGATAAAATTACTTTATACACCACCATTGCAGTCAGTAGTATTCTAAATATTTCTCTGTATTGCTTATACCAATGGGTTTTGTACTTTTGTAAGTTTTAAATTACTAATTAGTAGTCTTTTCTTTCAGTTTAAAGAAGTTCTTTAGCAATTGCTGTAAGGCAGGTCTAGTGGTGATGAATTCCCTTAGCTTTTGTTTGTCTGAGAAAGTTTTTATTTCTCCCTCATTTCTGAAAGAAGATATGCTGGGTATAGTATTCTTGGCATTTTTTTATTCAGCACTTTTAATATATCATCTCCTCACCTGCAGAGTTTCTTCTGAGAAATCCACTGATAGCCATATTGGGACTCCTTTATATGTAGTGGATTTCTTATCTCTTTCTGCTCTCAGAATTTTGGATTTCTGGCCATTTTTCTGTTCTTCTCATCCTTGAATGCTTATTGTGTAGGTTAGGTAACTTATTCTTGAATGCCTACTATATGTGGGTTCGATAGCAACTTGATTGAGCCTGCTATTGAAGCTTTCTATTGAATCTTTCAGTTCAGTCATTGTATTCTTCATTGGTAGGATTTCTTTTTTGGTTTATTTATTGTTTCTTTTTTTTAACATTTATTTATTTTATCTTTTTAATTTCAAAATATTGAGGGGGTACAGATGTTTTTGGTTGCATGGATCACTTTTGTAATGCTTGAGTCATGGCAATAAGTGTGCCCACCACCCAACTAGTGTTCATTGTACCCATTAGGTAGGTTTTCAACCATCCCCTCCTCCTCTCCCCCCTGCTTGATTTCCACTGAGTTTTACTTCCCTTTGTACACATGTGTGCCCATCACTTAGTTCCAATTTAATAGCAAGTAAAAATGATTGTTTTTCCATTCTTTAGATACTTCACTTAGGATAATGGTCTCCAGTTCCACCCAAATTGTTGCAAAAGGCAATAATTCATCCTTTTTATGGCTGAGTAGTACTCCAGGGTATATGTATACCACATTTTGTTAATCCACTCATGAATCAATGGGCACTTGGGTTGATTCTACATCTTTGCTATTGTGAATTGTGCTGCAATAAACATTTGAGTGCCAGTGTCTTTTTGATAAAATGACTTCTTTTCCTTTGGGTAGATACCCAGTAGTGGGATTGCTGGATCAAATGGTAGTTTTTTTAGTTTTTTGAGGAATCTCCATACTGTTTTCCATAGAGGTTGTACTAATTTGCAGTCCCACCAACAGTGTATAAGCATTCCTTCTACTCTGTATCCATGCCACCCTGTATTGATTTTGAACTTTTTAATAAAAAGTGATTCTAAATAGGATAAGGTGATATCTCATTGTGGTTTTAATTTGCATTTCCCTGATTATTAGTGATGTTGAACATTTTTTCATATGGTTATTGGCCATTTTTCTATCTCCTTTTGAAAAGATTCTGTTCATGTCTTTTACCCACTTTTTGATGGGGTCGTTTGTTTTTTTCTTGCTCATTTGTTTGAGTTCTTTGTAGATTCTGGATATTAGCCCTTTGTCAGATTTACAGTTTGTGAATATTTTCTCCCATTCTGTAGGTTATCTATTTGCTCTGTTGATTATTTCCTTAGCTGTGCAGAAGCTTTTTAATTTAATCAAGTCTCATTAATTTATTTTTGTTGTTGTAATTGCCATTGGGGTCTTAGCCATAAATTCTTAGCCTAGGCCAATATCTAGTTTTTCCTATATTTTTCCTACATTTTCTTCTAGAATTCTTATGGTTTTATTCCTATTTCTTTGTCAAACTTCTTATTTTGTTTGTGTGTTGTTTTCCAAATTTCATTTAATTCTTTATCTAAGGAGAGAAGTTGAAGTTTACTGAAATTTTTAAAGAGTATTATTTCGAATTCCTTTTCTGTCATTTTATATATCTTCCTTTTTTAAGGTCCATTGCTGGAGACTTGTTAATTTCTTTTGGAAGCATCATGATTTCCTGAGTCTTGTAACCCTTGTGTCCTTGCGCTGGTGTTTGTGCATTTGTAGAGAAAGCCATCTTTTCCAGCTTTTATAGGTGTTTTTCAGCAGGGATAGACCATTACTATTTTGTCTACCTGTGATTCCCCATCAGAATTTAATACTATTTCAAGTGTTAGTTACAAATCATGACAAGGGTTAGAAAAGTGCCAGGATCTTTATTCCACAGCTAACATTTTTTAGCATTCACTAAATGTAGTACTTCAACTAGAAGTTAAAACTTCAAATAAAGAAACCTTAGTTTGGGGCTAGTTTATCTATTTATTTTTGTGTTCTGCTTATTTTGGGGGCTAGTTTATCTATTTATTTTTGTGTTCTGCTTATTTTTGGATTTGAATTTGTGCTGACTTTTCTAAATATGTTTGAATTTCTGCTGAATTTCTAAACATGTTTATAAAACTCTGTAGATTTTTATTACTTGCAATTCAAGTTTAAAATGTGTAGCCCTGTCTCTAGGTACCTGATGCAGACAAAGCAATTTCAACTTGAAAAAGGAGTGTCAAATAGTCCTAAGGCTTATTAGTGTTTTATTGTGGGCATAATTCTTTCCTATCTCCACTGTGATTATCTATTCAGAGGAAGCACTTAGCCTCCACTTAAAACATAGGAAGACTTTCCATTAACATCAACTAGAAGGCTATGAGCAAGGCAATAGAAGATTTTATAAGCACAATATAGATGCCCTAAAGCAATGCATATGAAGCTGCAACCACCCCAGATAATTTCATGAGAAAATCCTACTTTTTTCCAAATAATCCGTTACATGTTGAAATTGCTTTGTTTGCATCAAATACTGATAGATGCATATAGCAGAGTGAAAAATTTCTATTGCTTAAAAAAAAAAAGACAGAAAGAAAAGAAAAGAAACTTAGTTTAGGCTAAAAAACTTAGTTTAGGCAACTTCCACATCAAGGTACATTTATGAATGTTTACTTAAAGTGAATCTTTAACAGACACCACAGTGATAAGAGTACAACCTTATCCTTTTGAAGTCAAGAACACACAGGGCATCCACTTTCTCCAATCATAGGATGCTTTGATCAGCTGTCAGACAGAAAATCTGGTGCTGGACATAGCAAGGACCAGCAAGTGCTTATATTTATTCAGAGCAGATGTGGATTTACACAAATAATTCATGGAAAGCTAGAAATCTGTCCTAAATTAAATGTTTTCTGCTGATTTTGTCTATAATCACCCGGAAAGTACAGTACAATATCATGAATCACATGATGCTGTGAAAATTGTCCCTGACATCTTAAATCCATTAAAATAAAATTTTATGGCCCCCTGTTTAATTTTTCAGTGAGAAAAAGAAAGCATTACTGGCATTTATGAAGATTTGGCATACCTGATTTTGATGCCTGACTTCAGCACAGTAAGTTGCTCCTCCTGGTGTTCCACCATGTGCAGACTGCAGAAAAGTGGTCCTTCCCCAAAAGGTGGCTGTGGTTGCCATGACAATGTGCCACTCAGCTATCCTACTGTACAGTGCATCAATGACTGATGCCTCGGCCACTGGCACTCTGGATCCTCCATCACAATCCCTCTGCAGTGATGCTTCACACAGCCTATTCCCAGCCTACAATGAAACATGACAGACTCTTCCCATGAAGATGCAAGACTTCTCCACTAGGCCACTTTGGTCCAAGGACACTGCCCCTGGCCCCTACTGGCCTGGCTGGGCTTCTCTTAAAACTGCACTATAGTGCAAGATTTTTCCTACCTAATATTTCTTCCTTTCCTCTCTCCTTTCATAGGCATCAGACCTGCGTCATGGTCAGAACGCTCTCTCCACTGTGTTCTGTGCCTGCCCCGATCAATTTCTCACGTCTAACCCTGTCATCTGCGTCTAGACAGACCTGAAAGAACTCAGTTTGTTTCCCATAAGTTCAACAAAAGGCACCACATTTGAATAGAATGTGAAGTCTCTGATAAATAATAAAAGCTAAAATATATTCAAAATACGAATTATAGAACTTTCAGGAAGTGAAATTTTATCATAGCCCAATAAATGCACAATAATTAAGGTAACGAAGAATTGGCCAATGAAGTACCTTTAATACTAGATATTGAAAACGTGTAAGTGTTTTATCACTTGTTTGGAGGGAAAATGGATCAGCTCAGAGTATAGGCTGGAAATGAACGGCTACTGAGCTATAGCTCCACCAAGATGGCGCTGGTGAGGGGAAATTTTCCCAATTAGCAGAGTTTTAGTTTTTCCATCTGATTATCCACATTTTGTAGAAAGAAAACTGGCAAGGCAAAAGTGTGTAGTGACTCATTGATAGTGGGAGTGGTCTGGCTCTTGTATATTATGTGTAAAACGTCCAGGGAAGATGCAAGAAGATGTATCTATGAGGGTGGTCACCAAGTAAGCAAATTTTCTCATTGCAACTAATCCCCATCAGAGATTATCCACCATGGAAGTAATACCGAACAACAATGTAGGCAGAAAGACTTGGTCAGGTGCTACCAGCCAGCCTTCATCGCTGGCTACCCTGGCACAATGAGCACATGAGAAGAGTTGTCATGTGTCAGGAATCGAGAGGTGTTCCCTTTTCCATGGCTGTTTTACTACTGCTGCTACAGAGTATCAGCCTAATAGCAGTGGAGAGCAGTGCTGAGCCCCCCAAAATGGCACCAACCCTTGAGGACAACTGGCCTTATGGTGGCAAGTTAATTTCCTTGGAAGTGATAGCAATTTATCTTACCTAGGATTGACATGCATTTTGGCTATGAGTTTACCTTTCCTATCATGTAAGACCTCAGCCAACAGCACTCTCCAGGGACTTGCAGGAGTTTAGTCAACTGACCTGGTATTTCATACACATTGTGTTGGACCAAAAGACCCACATTACAGCAAAGCTTAGAGGCAGTGACCATGTGAATGTGGAATCCACTGGTCCTCTCACATCCCACACTACCCACAAGGCTGCTGGCCTGGTGCAGCAACAGGGTGGCCTTTTGAAGGAAGAGCTAAGATGCAAGCTTGTGTACCGTGAGACAATGGGGTGTCATTCTCCATTATAGGTCATGTATGCCAAATCAAACACCACGATCTGGTGCTGCACCCCCGACAGGTAGAATACGTGGGTCCATGAAGAATGTGTAGAAATTGGAACCGCAATGAAACTCCCCGCTCTGTGGATCTAAAGGTGGAAGATTTCCACCATGACACACAGCAAGAGTCTCATTAAACTTTCAACTATGCCTCTGCTCAGTCACTTCAAGCTCCTCGTGCCAAAAGACCAGCAGGCAAGGAAAAGAGCCACTCCTCCTACCAAAGCTAATTGACCATGTTCACGACGGAAACCAGGGCTCCTATCACAGATGAAAGCAAGTAAAAAATGTGTGTGATATGCAGGTGACCCGCCAGGGCCTCTCTTGATAAGCCCCGATCTGGTTTTGGTGGTGCCTGAACAAGTGCACAGCCTCAGAGAGGAACGATGACCAGGGGCTTGAGCCCCTTAGGCCGCCGGTCTGGACCGACAGCTAAGCCGCGTAGACCAGAGGACACACTAGCCAAGATGAGCGGGTGGAGAACAAGGAGTAAAATGGGAGACGATATGCATCATTTGAAGCCCTATGACCAGCTATTGTGGTCTGTATTTTGTGACACTAACTCTACTTTTGACAGATCCCCAAAAGCAAAGACCACCCGTTAACTTGGAGGAGCTTTTTCCAGGGAGGTAAAGGGATTAGGCTAACAGAGCAGATCCGAGTGGTTCAAGGAGGGCACAGTGGTGGGTGCCATAGTGGGCCCCAGGCCCTCCACCCAGGACAGGGGCACTCACCTCCCCAGCCGCCAAGTTCTTGTCTGGGAAACAGCCTTGGCTGAGGGGAGGTGGGAAAGGAGAGCAGGTTATCACAGGCCTGTTTTCAGCCTGGTCTGTTTTAGGCAGGATTACAAAGGAATTCAGGATCTCAAAAGGGATTTTCTTAAAGTCTCCCTTTTGCCCTGAAGCTACACGAAAGCCTGCGTACCTGCAAGGGTACCGTACTTCAGTTTAAAGACCGCCTTCTCTCGTCGGCTGTCTCACCTAAAACATCAGGACACCGTCCTGACAGAATTCCACTGTACATTTTCCTCCCCGCCTCCCTAGTCCCAATATTGTGCTTACTGCAGCCAAAGTGACATTTTATGAGCTGAAGCCATGCCCCTTTGAGAATCCCCTCCTGGTGGACTCCCGTGGCTCCTAGGAGAAAGCAGCCTCTCTCAGCACAACGCTCCCTCCCCTGCGCTCCCCGGCAGGCCTCCTGCATGGGGCTCTTGCCTTTGCCCCAGCACCTTCCCTCTCACTGCACTCCTTGTGGAAGGCCCCTGCCCTTCCCCCTTCACCTGGCTGTGCTCCACTCAACCTGCAGGTCTGCAGCTGGGATTTTACTTTCCTGGGAAACTTTCCCAAAGTCCACAGAGAGGTTAAATCCTCTATAACAAAGGTGACCACATGTCCTGGTTTGTTTGGGCAATCCACGTGTCCACAACTGGTCTAGTTACTGCCCCCCTTTGCTGGTCAGGGGCATCTAGCCACCCAGCCTATAATCTACTTCTAGGTGGACTATATGACATAAAATCCACTTTAGTTTTCAAAAGCCTCACAATAATGTATGTATTTATGCTTCCTAGAAATTATCCCAACTATTTAAAATATGTGTTATTTTTTAATGTCTGTCTCCTTAGAGCAGCTGTAAGAATGAGGAAGGCAATATTAGGTCTGTCATGTTCATCACCGAATCCCCAGCATGTGGTAGAGTCACTGACACATTGCAGATGCTCCACAGATACTTCCTGAATGGCAGAGAGATTGAAGAAAAGCTTTTGCCATTGAAATATTATCCAATTGCTTTCACACAGAAAGAACTTTATCAATCTATACTACCACCTATTATTTATGTCAATATTCCGACAGGCCCAACAGTATAGAATGTTATCCTTCTTAAATAAAATGGTTATTGGTCTTGCTTTAATTTGCATTTCTTTGGTAACTAGGAAGATAGACATTTTGTTTTTACTATTTGTATTTCATTGTGAATTTGCCATTCATATCCTGATCTCTTTCATTTATTGTGGGCTTTGTAACGTTATTACCTCTGTGAATAAATTTACATCTTGTAGGTATTAACCCTCTATCTGGTTTATTTGATGCAAACATCTTCCTTCTTATTTTCTTACTTCATTTCTGTTGTTTTTCATATTCTATTAATATATGGTTAACATTTTATAGTAAAAGATCTCTCAGCCATTTTTGTTATGAACTGAATGTTTGTGTCCCCCAAAATCCATATGCTGAAATCCTAATCCTAGTGGGATGGTATTAGAAGGTGGGACCTTGAGGGGTAATTGTGTCATGAGGGTGGAGCCCTAATGTCAGTGACATTCTTAAGTGGTATCCTTTCATTTGTCATTTTTGAAGTATTTGCCAATACCTGCCTAGACTCTTGCACAGACAACCTTGTGAGGACGCACCTGTATTTAAAAGAAGTTGGATGATATTCAGGGCACGGTCTGTGCTTCCGGAAGTGCACAGGCCTGACCCAAAGGAATGGCAATGGCCATTCACAGCTGATCTGACTGAACCCGCGTGGTGGCTCAGAGCAGACTGAGAAGTCGTACGTTAAAAACAGATGGGGATGAGGGGCGAGGTTAGGCCACGTATGGCTGAAACTACACACAGCAAAAGGACACCCTTTTAGACAGATGTGAACCTTAACACAAGCTTGTGCTTCCTGCCGATAACACTGATAATCCATGTGCTATCCAAGAGTGCACTCCTACAGCTGACTTGAGAGCATTAGTTCCTAAAAGCCTCATAACAAACCTCATTTGTATTCTCTCTTTTATTCATGGAATGAAGCGGGTCTCGGCCCATTTCTATTCATTGATTTGAACTAAATATTAGGTCTCTCATTTGTTTCATTGCTTTCATTTTTGAAGAAAAAAATGATGAATGAACCCCATGAAATTTTTCAGCAAAGAATGGAGGTAGGAATTCTCCATTAGCCATCAAATATCCATTGTATTTCTAACTCCCTTTTTAGCTATTGGATTAAATTTGCTTTTATGGATATGAATACTGCCATTTCCTTCTGAAAAAAATGTTCTATTTTCTTTCTTCTGTTTTCTCGGTTTAACTGAACCTGTGCTTTAAGTGTGATGGTGACTTCAGTCAGATAATGTTACAAAATGCCAAAATGGAAAATGCAAATAAAAACTGGAAGAAGAAAACAAAGTATCAGCTTTTGTTTGCTTATTTTAAAGATTTAAGAACATTTTTGAGTAATTAATTCATTGTAACCAGAAGGTTAAACTCAGGCAATATGGAATCCTGCTTTTAAAAAATGTCCCTCCAGTTTTTCTCAGCCCCTTCTCAAATGTGTATCATTCATTCAATACATATTTACCAATTTTGTCAGTAACCATAACAAGTGCAGGCATTACAGCAAAATTGAACAAAACAGACAGAAATCCCTGACCTTTAGTTCTGGACACTCAGCAGATGGGATCTGTCATACACAACCACCCTGCGTTCTGTTTCCACAGCCCAGAGTATCCCAGTGTCTCTCTTATTTCCCTTCCTCCCAGGCTTTTGTGGGGAGAATTTTAACAGCACATGAAATTGAAACAAGGTAAAAGATATCTTGAGACCAAGGCTTTTCCCAGAAAATGCTTTAGTGTTTATTTTGTATTTAAAAATTTTTTTTCCAGAATATTATGGGGGTACAAATGTTTTGGTTACATAAATTGCTTTGGGTACAGTTTGAGTCAAAGTTATAACTGTGTCCATCCCCCAGATAGTGTGCATTGTACCCGTTAGGTGTGAATTTACCCATCCCCTCCTCCCACCTGCTTGATTACTGTTGAATTTTACTACCATATGTGCACACGAGTGTTGATCTATTAGTTCCAATTTAGTAGTGAGTACGTGTGATTTTTCTTTATCCATTCTTGCAATACTTCACTTAAAAGGATGGTCTCCAGTTCCATCCAGGTTGTAACAAAAGGTATTAGTTTACCATTTTTTTATGACTGAGTGATACTCCATGGTATACATATACCATGTTTATTAATCCACTTATGTATTGGTGGGCACTTGGGTTGTTTCCACATCTTTGCAATTATGAATTGTGCTGCTATAAACATTCCAGCACAAGTGTCTTTTTTATAAAATGTCTTTTCTTCCTTTGGGTAAATATCCAGTAGTGGGATTCTTGGATGAAATGGTAGTTCTACTTTTAGTTCTTTGAGGTATCTCCATAGTACTTTCCATAGAGGTTGTACCAGTTTGCAGCCCCACCAGCAGGGTATGAGTGTTCCTTTCTCTCTGCATCCACGCCAACATGTGTTGTTTTGGGACTTTTTGATAAAAGCCGTTCTCACTGGAGTTAGGTGATATCTCATGGTGGTTTTGATTTCTGTTCCCCTGATGATTAGAGATGTTAAGCATTTTTTAATATGGTTATTGGCCATTAGTCTATCTTCTTTTGAAAAGCTTCTGTTCATGTCTTTTGCCCACTTTTTAATGGGGTTGTTTGATGTTTTCTTGCTCATTTGCTTGAATTCTTTGTAGACTCTGGTTATTAGCCCTTTATCAGATGTGTAGCACGCAAATATTTTTTCCCATTCTGTAGGTTGTCTTTCACTCTACTGATTGTTTCCTTGGCTGTGCGGAAGCTTTTCAATTTAATCAGGTCCCATTTATTTATTTTTGTTGTTGCTGTGATTGCCTTTGGGGTCTTCTTCATAAATTTTTTGCCTAGGCTGATGTCTATAAGAGTTTTTCCACCCTCTTCTTCTAGAATCCAGGTGACTGGGGTTCCCTGTGGCTGGTGCTAAGGGCACCACAGTGTCCTCTTTATTTCTGTAAAAGGGAGAAAACAGATTTTACTTTTGGACTTTCAAGTCATGGCTTGGGCTGAGGCACATGTCCTTTAAAAAAAAAATCACCTTTAACAATAGTATCTACAAGTCAAATGTTGTCATGTCTAACATTTAAGTATTTCAGAGATTAAACAATTTATACTTAGAAAATGAAGAAAAAAAAAAACCCACTATTGTGTAATTACCGGGCCTATGCTAGGCCCATTCACATGTTACCAAATTAAATCATTGCAATCATCATTGAGATGAGATTTTTTTTTTATACTTGAGGATACTTTGCTCAAAAACCACACAGCCAGGGTCATTCTGGATTCCCACAAGGGTAAGACCAGGGAAGGAGAGAACCACTGGCCACTAGGGAGTCCCTGGTGGGAACGGAAGCCTTTCTCTCTCTGTGGATCCAGAGCAGGGCTGCAAACCTCTAACACATAAACCCGAGGGAGAGAGTCAAACTCGAATGCAACTTCATGCTCAAGTGGCCAGAAGAACACAGGACAGAAGCAAACATGGCGGGGGAGGATGTGGTCTTACCAGATCGACTACGTCTGCTCATGAGTCTCTCTAAGGTGAGGAGCATGGTCAGAAGTAGGGCACAGCCCTGGGCAGCCGGTCTGGCAAGAATGGGATGAACGTAGCAGCAGACCAGTGCCTGGCACAAGAGCAGTTCCCCAGGGGTCCAGAGAGCCAGAAAGACAGGAGTCTCGGGCCCTGTGCCTAGGAAAGTGACAGGCCTGGAGAGCAGTCTGGTCAGCTGAGGCTGGGAAAGAACTGAGCGTCCAAATCCAAACCCAGATCTGCTATATGCAGACCCTACAAGAAACAGAAGTTGGGGTGCTTTGCTTCCAGCTAATGCAAGCGTGGTGAGAACTGATGCTTGCTAGGCCCTTTGTGCTGGGCTAGAGCTGGCCCCGGTCACCAAATGAACTCCAGCGACGCGAGCCGGGTCTTGTATTTGGAGTCACAAGGGAGAAATACTGAAATAATTAGGAAGGATGTTGGAAGTTTGGGCAGGTTTTTAAACTGTTCTTGTTACTGCTGATGGCATATTTCTGAGGACAGGGACCAATGAGCGGAGAAAAAAGATCAAGGGAAACTTCAAGAGAAGGATCCAGGGCTGTGATGCTCCTGCCTTCTGGAATATTCCCTGCTCATCGTCCACTTCTGTAACACTGCACAAAAACCTCCTCCACCGTGGCTGAGCGGATTTGTTTTTCAAATTAAAGTGCATTAAAATACACTTTAGTGATAACAGATTGAGATGTTTACAATAAATATAATTACAAATGTTCTGTGCTGTTGCGAAGCGAGAATGGAAATCACTAATGTACCAATTTAATGCTGCGGTAAGTAGAAAAAATTTAAGCTCCTAGGCTGAAAAATTTTTAACCACATTTGAAAAATTTAAAAAATAAAACTAAACACCCATCAGTAATTTTGTGCACTATCAGCCCAGAAAAGCATTACTTTTATTTTTTATTTTTATTTTTTGTTAATACATAATAATTATACCTATTTATGGGGTACATGTAATATTTTGATACATGCATACAATGTGTAATAACCAAATCAAGGTAAATTAAGATATCTATCACCTCAAATATTTATCATTTCTTTGTGTTGGGAATATTTCGAATCTTCTCCTCTAGCTATGTTGAAATATATAATACGTTATTATTAAGTATAATCACCCTACTGTGCTCTCAAACAGTAGAACTTGTTCCTTCTATCTAACTGCGTCTTTGTGCCCACTATCCAACCTCTCTTCAGCTCCCCCTCTTCGCTTCCCAGCCTCTGGTAACTGTCAGGAAAAGCATTACCTTGACTGAAGTTTTTCTCTCTTTGTCTATCTGTCCAGAAGACAAACAGCCTTGGCACTGCAGGCTCTCTGCTGTTAATAGCCAAAGAAACTCTCCCCTTGATGAAGAAAGTAAGAGATCTAGTTTTGGTGGATATCCATTCATGGCAGATCTATAACGTTGTTTCATAATATCTATGGCCCCCTATTTGCTTTTCTGTTGACCTCTCTGTTTTTTCCAACTTGGAACCAACCATAAGGGTCTTCTTATTCAAAGTATCCCATGCTGAGATATTGAGGCAGAATGCTCTTCAAGCGTTTCCTCTGTCTCAGCACTCTGAGGATAAGCTGTTGTGTCAGTTCTTATATCTGGCACGTGTCTGCTCTGTCCCATTTCATCTGGCTTTATTCGATTCTGACTCCGCGGTTAATTCTCTCTGAAGAACCCAACACAACAGGATGCAGTTGATGCGATCACCATCGCACGTGAAGACAGAGGCATGGGGGATGTGGGATGGGCCTGGGAGTCCACTGCTAGGTTGAGAACATAATTCTGTGCGCAAGCCTGGCGTTCAGGGAAGTCGGCCACATTAAGCAGTAAACAGGAGGGACAGGCAGTGGTCAGGGGAACAGCGTATTCCATGATTAAACCTTTGCTGTTCACATAAATTTCATGTATCACAACCTCAACTAAAAACCCAGAGATCCAAGCACAGGAGGGGGTTGAGTCATCCCTGCCAGTGTCATTTAAGTAGTTGAAAAGGAGAAACAAATGGGAAATGTTAGCTGTCAAGCAGTATTATTGTTTAGACCAAAGACACCAAATAAAATGAACTTTTAGCAAATAGAGTAGGACAAGACTGAGAAGTCCAAATTCAACGCTGTGCTCGTGCTTCACTGGCATACTGTCCCTCCAACACAACCACCAGCCACTTCCGGTTCAGTATCAAAAGTGACTGTTTCAATGGGCCATAGTGCTTGTCTGCCAAAGAACAAATTTCCTTGTTTTTCTAATTTTGCCTACATGGTCAGATTCTCTTTGGAAATGCGGTAAGAGCATCTGATAACAAAAATTACACAACATACCATAGATACTGTCTCAGAAGTCTGTTTGTTTATCTGGGTTTTTTTTCATTTATTCAAGAAAGGTTTAATGTGCCAAGCACTGTGCTTTATGTGGGAGCAGCTAGAATGAGCACAAACAGATTCTGCCCGTTGCAAATACATACATACGTCAAAGGAACCATTATTCAGCAAACAGGGATGGATGTGTCCCATCGTATTTTCCGTGAACTGGAAAAGCTGTGTCTCTGTGGCCTGAGCACGACACTGTTGCCCACCAGCTTCCCTCTCTCACTGGCTCCTCTCACGATCTTGGGCTAGAAAATTCCTCCTTTTCCTCATCTATAGAAATGGGAAAATAAGCCTAGACTCCCAGGAATTAACTAATTAGGGATTTCAAAGGATTTGGAAATCTGTTTCATTTTTTTTATTATTTAACTAGCAGTCTTATTAATATGCTTCATCTGTTGTAGCTTTGTAAATTATACCAATAAGTTATTTGTCCTTTGTTACATTTGCTGCTATGGGACTTCATTCTTGATTAAATTTTCTGCTAAATGAACCCCTTTTCACCCTTGGAATTTTACTCTCCATCCCATAGAACTCCTCAGTTTACCAAAGGCTGTGTCTTCATATGCCTACTTCCAAAATGAAGTGTTTTTATGTTTTTTAAGTTATCCGAGTATTTCACATTATTTCAGTACAAAGGAGGGCCAATTTGCTTCAGAAAGAGAAAGAGAGGGCGGGAGGGAGGGAAAGGAGGCAGGAAGGGAAAAAAGGAAAACACTTAAATGCTCCTCACAGAGATGTGAGGCCTAATAGCAGATTGTTTGAATATATGAAGATTGTTCATTGTATTTGTATATGTTGAAGACAAAACAAAATTGATGAATAATATATTCTAATACAATTCAGGAAGCCAAAAACACATATACTATCTGTGCTCAAGAATTTATAAGTGCAGTAAAAATAATTCCTATAGTTAAATAATAAATTATATGACTGAGCTATTTTAAAGTAGTACTATATTTATAATATTATCTTTTTATAATCCCTAACTTCTAAGTAATGCAAAATAAATCACCCACCTAGAACATTCTATCATTTCCAAATTACCTGTGCTTCATAACCAAATCATTCTTTATTGCATTTTAAAACCATTCAGTATATGAAAATATCTTTCACTGAAAGTATTTTTCTAAGTTTACCAAATGCACATATTTTTCTGTATGCTCTGCAAGACTAAAGTGTATCTATTTTTATCAATTAGGCCAAAACTTAATTTCTTTATGACACCATGAAAAGGATAAATTCTCCTCTCTTAGACTAAAACATGCCCCATTCTCATGCAAGAGTATCATGGCCCTTCCATGCAACTCATAAACACATTCATTCCCTGTATGCTGTGCCCTGGGAGCAATCCGGGAAAAGCAAGCCCATACCTGCTTTTTTATTTTTAAATGAACTTTATTTACTTATAAAATCCTCAAAAGTGCACAAGTGACAGCCTCCGCCCTTTGCCACAGCCATTATTTCTGTGCATACTGATGAGCACTTCATAAAATATTAACCAAGTTTGTGTCGAGGGTAAGATACGGGGTTTTGACAGTGATCTGTGTCATCCACTGGAGGTTTCGTTTTACGCTTCAGAAGGTGCAAGGCGGGCAGTTTTCCCAGATTTCTCTCCCAGCGCCACTGGGACAACGTGGGCCGGTGTATTCACACGTGCACCGAAATGCGTCATTCTGGTTTCATGACTAAAGCATCTCTTTCCTTACCTTCTGGATGTTCCTACCACGTTTCCTATTTCAGAGAAAGAGAAAGAGAGACTACTCCATCCAAATGGGCCTCACTGCAAGATGCAATAAGGTTTCCAAAGGAAAGAAGCAGTTTTGTGATGGGGAATAACAGTGGCCATGACTTGCCATGGGGAGGCCAGGTAAGCTGAGATACGAGGGGTGGAAGACCATAGCTCTGCTAAGCTGCAGAGGACACGTTTCCAGATGAAAGGAAAGCACATGTGAAGGCTTCCCGTGGAATGAAACATTCACGTCCAAGGGGAAAACAATGCTCTCTCGAGCCCCTACAGTGAGTAGAGTTAAGGTGACTGTTATTCTCCCAGTAAATTTCCACAAGGGGTGGACAGGAAGGCTTGGTGTGTACAACATGCCAATCACAGGCATGTAGGATGTCAGGCCAGGCCACGCGGGCTTCTGTTTGCAGCGCACATCCAAGCCAAGCCGGACCAGGGAGCCCAGCAGGGGAGGACAGCCGAGACAGAGGCAGCGAGTGGCCCGGGCAGCCCCAGACCTCCAGGCGAGGTGAGGAGAGGCTGGACGTCTGGGGACCCCGATAACATCTAGTGATGCAGGGCGCACGACGGCCTCAGACCTGAGTCCTGGCAGCCTGCCGCAGGCCCCCCTCAGCAGGTTTAGAGAGACAAAGGCGAGAAGGCTGAGGGGAGCAAAAATCTAAAACTCCTGCTGTCAGGCCGCAGTCCTGAAAGTCTGGCTGAGAGAGCTACCTTATGCAATTTGTTTATGATGCGCTCGAGTTCACTTTGTGTGTGTGTGTGCACGCACGCGCACGTGTTCACGCACACACCTGCGACGGTCAAGCTGCTTGGATTATGGAGTTTATACTTTTCATTAATTTGGGAAATTTTTGGACATCATTTTTTCAACTATCTCTCCTTCTCCTCCTTTCTCTTCTCCTTCAGGGACTCCAATCACACATATATGAGGCCACCTGAAATTGTCCCACAAATCACGATGCGGTTCATGTTCTGTCAGTCTGTCTTTTCTCTGTGTTTCATTTTGGATCATTTCTTTTGCTATGTTTTCAAGTTTCTTTTGCTAATCTTTTCCTCTGCAATGTCTGATCTGCTATTGATCTCACCTACTGTATTTTTCTCCTCAGATGTTGTAGTTTTCAACACTAGATGTTTGATTTGATTCATTTTTATATCTTCTGAGTATCTGCCTATAACAGGCTCAATTTTTCCTGTAGTTTTTGATCACATGGAATACAGCTACAATGGCCATTTTAATGTCCATATTTACTAATTCTATCATTAGTGTCATTTTTAGGTTTGTTTTGGGTCTTTTCATGCCTGAAAAGAAGCAGATATATATATATATATATATTTATATTTTATGTTTTATGTATATATATATTATATATATATTTACTGGTTGGCAGATACTATGTATTTTACCTTATTGCATGCTGGATGTTTCTGTATTCCTGTAAATATACTTGGACTTTGTTCTAGGACACAGTTAAGTTACTTGGAAACAGTTTGATTCTTTCAGGTCTTGCTTTTAGGCTTTGCTAGGTGGGGCCAAAAACACCTTTAGGGCAGGGCTAAGTGTGCTCTAACTGAGGCAATACCCTTCTGTGTGCCCTGCTGGTGTCCCATGAATTACAAGTGTTTTTCTCTCTGGGTGGTGGGAACACATGGTATTCCAGGCTCATGTGAGCTTCAGAAACTCTTTCTCCTGATTGTTTTGGGCAGTTCTTTCCCCAGCGTAGGGTGGTTCCCTGTGCACACGCAATGCCCTCGGCTGAACACTTGCGGGGCCTTGTGCAGATCTCCAGAGTTTGTTCTTTCTGTGCAGCGTTCTCCTCCCTGGCACCCCACTGGAGGACCACTTGGCCTCTCTAAATTCTCAGCTCCATCCCCTCACCTCAGGGACGCAGCCAGGCTCCTCCTGGGCAAAGGCCCCCCCTCCCCACAGCTGCCTGGGGGCATCTCCTGGCAGGAAGTGGTGGCAATTACAAAGTTTATGCTGTCTGTTTCCCATCTCTGGGCATCACTGTCCTATCTGAAATCCACTCTCAGAAAGCCCCTGTTTCATGCTTTTGACTGTTTTTTTCAGTTGTTTCAGGTAGAAGGGAAATCCTGTCCCTGTAACTTCATCTTGGTCAGAAGAAGAATTGAAATAATCAGTATTTGCTTTTCTAGAGCTATAAACGCCCTCAAGTAAGTACGAGGAGAAGCTAAATTGAGCAGAGAATCAGTCAAAAACTACACCCAATAATGACAAAATAAAATAAAATAAAATAAAACAGAGAAGAAAAATAGTTAATATTTATTAATGGACTTTCAGAGTGCCAGGCACTACTCTAAACACATACATGAATTATTTTATTTATTACCCTAAACACTTCTTGGAAGTAGATACTTTCAAAACCTTTATTCTATAGGTAAAAAACTAAGACACAGAGAAACTAGGCAAACTTCCCAAGAAACTGTAATTTTCCAGAGCTAAGAGTAGAACCCAGGCCACCTAAATTTAGAGATTATACTTTCACAGTGTAGAAAAACTTCAGAAGCTACTCAGAACAAAATAGAAGCAAGAGGGACCTTAAGGAAGAAAATTAATATGAACCTTTATTAGTTTTGTTAGATATCCAATAATATGGTAATTATTAGTCACGTCCTTGTTTTTTTCCTCAAAGCCCACGCAGCCTGGGGAAAGGTCTGCACATTTTCATAAGAGCATTGATTTCTGCACTGCCTTCCACCCTCTGCACGCACATGATTGTCTACCTCTCTGAAGACTGTAATTCAGATGCCCTCTTTCTTGATTCTACATTGTTCTAATGTTTTAGATAACAACAACACAAAACGTCCTCTTTTCCCTGTATTCTTTGAGATGTTTGTGCTCAATGCACCTGCCAAAATTAACGTCCTCCACCATATAAACACATGGACAGATAACGGTTATCTGATCATGAATTTTATATAGTAGTTCAGTTAGGAATATGTGTTCTAAAAGATCAAGATTCACCCATCTGACTTTTCTGCCATCTCTCCCTGGCACTATTGCGCATGATGTGTGGAAGTCCCATGACTCCAGTGTAGCAGTGTGGGTGGGTCCCCTTAACCATCCCCTATCTTTTAAGATTTCACATACATCTATACAGGCCATGGTAGTATATGGAAGGTAAATTTGTGGTGGTATGTAGAGGGGTAAGCTGTTCATGTCTTTTGTGTTCAAAGGACCCCGCATACCCTACCTTTGAGCTCTGAACTCACCCAGCTCTCACAACTGCAGCTGCACAGCCTCCACCCGGGACAGGAAGCCCCTCCTCAGTCACTTGTCCTCCATCACCTGGGTCAACATCTCTGGACCTTTCTCAGAGAGTCTACAGCAGAGTGTCTCCTGAGGAGGAGACATAGAATTAATATCCCATGATTTGAGGGGCAAAAGAGAATGAGCTAAAGCGGCTCCAGGTGCAAGTCAGTGGTGACACTTAGGGCCACTCCCAGGTTAGAAGATGCATCCGTCAGGCAGTCTAGCCCTGTTCATGAGCAAACACCCCTCAAGTCTCAGAGGCTATGGCAGTGTGCGTTTATTTCCTGCTCATGTTAACGTGTCCATCTGGGGTCAGCTTTGGCTCTGCTCAATGTTCCTTCGAACTATGGCCTGGTCGGATGAATTCACTCTCTGGGACATTGCTAGTCTTCCTGCAAAAGGCAAAGCAAGACAAGGGGGTCCATGAGATTGCTCTCGACGCTTCTGCCCAAAGATGCTCATTTCTTCTCACCTTACAATGGCCACACAAGTGACGTGCCATTCAGCAAAGTGGGTGCTAGGTTTGTGGGGCCTTCCCAAGTCTCCTATTAGAAGGGAAATTTGCGGTCCCATGGCCATCGCTGATATCCACAGGCAAAGAAGTGTAACACCACCCAGGCAAGGAGACTGAATATGTCAAACAATAATAAAATCTACCACGAGGAGATAGGGCTTTCCTCATGGAAACAGACTTCACATGTGACGCTAAGTCCTCAGTCTTAGGGAGCCCCAGTGTTACGCAGAGCTGCACTGTGCGGCCTTGCACGTGGAAGGGAATGCCATAGTGTATATATGACTTAGCTGCATTCACCATTGCCAGGGTATAGCCTGGTGTAAAAGAGCTACTTGACACCAAAGACCATACAAACAACAGAGTGAGACCCTTGATTCCTGAGGGGGCAGATATCACATGGGTCTAAATTTTTCAGACTGGCATCCACAGAGTAACAGCTCAACCCTCAACCTGCCCTGTCCACATAACACAATAGTGAAAATTTCAGAGCATGGGTGTCAGTCAACAAACAGAATAAAAGCTGTCCTCTTATCAAAGGCTTGAACAAAGATATTCTCTCAGTTTAAAGACCTCATAGTCCTGGGGAAACCAGGTAAAATGGAGTTTAATGGTCTCATTTAAGAAATGGAGATTATTTTATTCACATAAAAAAGTTTTAGATAAAAAAATATAATTGCTGAGACCAGAGGCAACACCCAGGAGGGGAGCTCTCTGAATCAGCAGCAAATTTGAAAGCTTAGTTCTCCTCTTCCGAATGTGATGCTGAACATCAATTTAGCCAAAGAAGTAGGAACAGGAAGCTGCGTAGGACATTACTCAGAGGAGCCTACAGAGAAAGGCTGACTGGGAGGAGGCTTCTGGACGATGTGAGTAATTTTGGAAAGAGCAGCAGCACGGAGACGTTTCCTTTGCCCTCCACAGCCTCTGCAGGCAACCATGCCAATACACTCACAACTCCCCTTGCAAGGAGCGCCCGCTCATCGGGCAGAGCCGCAGGCGGGCTGGACGCCAGCTCCAGCCACCACCACCTCGAAAGCTGTCCCTGAATGGAGATGTGGCTCTGTCCCGAAGGGTCCACTGTTATTGCTGTAATCTCCTTGTTATTATAGGTCACCACGAATAGCGCATGGCACGTGCCCGTACGCTGTGCTTTACGGTACGACTGTAGGCCATGCTGACCAGAGGACGTCAGGAACTCCCCCCACACCTCTCTCGCTGTCTCTCTCTCTGTCTCTCTCTGTCTCTGGGTGAACGTGGGTCTCTCTCTCACACTCTGTGTGTGTGTGTGTATAGTACATGTATATTACATAACTGTAGCCACATACGATGTGTCCACTGATGATATTGTGAGGAGGAGGCCCTGTTAAATAAGAGAAGACTCTAAGAACATAATTGAAATGAAGTATTATAAATACACTAAATGTCCAGAGGAGCTAGTTTGATCACATTAATCAGTTCAGGATTGTTGTGAGAGGAGGACACCACCACAGGCCGTGCCCTGGGAAGCGGGCGCACCGAGGGCCTGGGCGTGAGAGACCGCGGGACACGGGAAATGGCTGGTGCGGAGTGGGGAAGCCAGGACAGCACAATCAGGAGTAAGGGGTTCCTCACACGTCGAGCGAGGTGAAGTGAGGATTGAACATAGGCCACTGGGTTTGCAATGTCTGAAGCCATGAGTGGCTTTTTAACGAGCAATTTAAGGAAAGTTGTTGCAAGTCAAATTGCAGTGTGGGGACAGTTCAATCTCTCATCTGCCCAAGCCATGAGTGCACTGGCGCCCGGCAGGTGAGCAAGTCCCACAGTCAGCGCCACAGCACGGCCACTCGCACTCTGCGATTTCCTTCATTTTAGGCCATGACCCCTATAAGAAATGCATTTTATACTGCAAAATCTCGTGTGTGCACACACACACACGCACACACATGCACATGAGTTTCACTAAGGAAACACCTATCTTTACCAAATGGAATATATGCTGACTTTTTTTACTATTCTATTCAGTTAAAAACCTAATGATTATGACCAACTAAAAATGATTCCACAACCACCAACTGGGTTGCAACGGTGTTGAACAAGCGCTGCCCAGCAGACACGGGCCCCTGGTGCATGCAGACACCCTTTTCACTCGGCCGTGGGCCCTCACTGGAGAGGGGAGGGTGCTGTATGGCAGCAGTGGAGGGCCTTGTCCTCAGGAGGCAGGGACCTGGGGGTGGGAGAGGCCCAGGGGAGCAGCTCTCAGTTCCAGGAGCCGCAGGTCTTAGTGAGGGAAGAAAAGGGGGAGCAGGAGGACCTGGCCCCACCTGAGAGTCCAGCTCCCGTTCTGCAGCCAGGAGCACATTATGCACAGGGTCCTCCAGCCCAAGACTCTCCTACCAGGGCCTCCGCTTCAGTCCACAGGCACCAACTGGGGCCAAGGGCAGATGCTCCCAGGGATGGAGTGATGCCCAGGGAGGGCAGGCAAGAGGGCAGGATGACACCCAAGAGCTGAGCAGGCAGGACACGCTCCTCTCCTCCCATCCCCCTGCCTTTGCTCTGTTCTTCTGAACATGCCACGGATTTCTGCCCCATGCAGTTTTCCTCAGTGCCCCAGGCAGAAGTTGGAGAGGTAGCATTTCCCCATAGTTCCCCGAGGAGGAGCAGGTCACCATGCTCCTTCCAGGACCCGACACTGAGGTAGAGCAGACAGAGGGGTTGGACCGCGAGCTTCTGCACCTGCTGTTCTGGGTCCAGGGCAGGTCTCTATCCTGCTCACTCCCATCCCCTCCCCCAAGTCCTGCTCTGTCCACGAGAAGTTGTGCCACAAGTGTGCTGTGCATTCGATGGGTGCATGGTGGGTATTAAAGGAGGCCTTTCTTCCAATCTCCAGGAGGCTACATCTTGCTTCACCAAAGTGAAGTGAAAAAAACCTATTTGCACGAAGCAAAGGCCAGCAGCCTAGGGGCACTTCATAGCCATGCGTTCTGCAGGGGCAACTGACAGCAGTGAGGCCTCCCCGCTCTCCCGGGAGCGCACACAAGCACAAGTGCACACTTGGTGCCCTCTGGCACACGACAGCGGAAGGGCTGTTCACACTTTCCAGCTTCGTTATTCTCTGGGCTCTTTTTCCCTCTCCCCCCACTTCCAGCTGGCATGGCAGTGAACCCCGAGTTGAATCCCTTGGCCATTTTCTGTTTAGTGTTCCATCCGCGCCTCTCCTCGGTTACTTCGCTCCTGTGGGAGAAGGTTCCGCTGGAGGAACAGTGGAGGCAGGAGCAGCCTGGGCAGGGATGTGGACAAGCAAAGAACACATCACCACGTAGTCTTGCTTAGGGCAAGACCGTTCTCTCTCCAATGCGTGCGAGTGCAAAGTACAGATATTTTTTTTTGTCCATACCAAATATAAAACAATTTTTCAGTACCACCGACCACAAAAATGGTGATCGAGTCAGCCACATCCTCTTCTTTCTAAGTCAGAAGCAGGGCCTAGGATTTTTCATTTTCTAAATTTTTCTTAAAGTAGCTGGTTCAAAGAATACTTTAATAAGATTAAAGACTGATTGCCAAATAGCGTTTAGACATGCTTGAATGTGCTATTCCTTGCATATATATAAGGAAATTCTAGAAATAAACCCTTAACACATTATTGATTTGATATAAATATCTATTTTGTGGCAAGATTGTGGTGCTAAGCACAGAATTTCCCATAAATTTATGTCACATTATGAGATATATGCTATTATAATAGCTCCATTTTATAAAGGAGGAAATGGCAAGACAGAGGCTAACTAACTTGTCTGGAAACACAAGTCATGATGGTAGACTGAACACGGGAGTCCAGTGTGTCTTGCCAGTCTTCTTGCTTAACTACAAAAATACATCCTTTTAGCACTTGATACCCAGTGCTAAGGAGCTAAGAAAAGAGCTGCTGCTTATTATTGGTCTTATAATTTTTGTCCTATAATGTTGCTTTGTGAGCATAACAAATTAAATACTGTTATATCAAAAACAACTAAATACTATCTTTCAGGAACAGAGTATATGAAAATGCAAAAATAATAATCTAACTTAACTCCCCAAGCCAATGGGTAAAACTAGTGTTAGTGAAAGGCTGAAAGAATTGCTTTGTTCATTAACAAGTTTAGAGGAAATAACAGAAATTGGCTGTACTGCCTTGTTTTGAGAAAAACATCTCTTCTGGTGGAACACTGGCTGCACAAGTCCAAACGGGTTGTTCCCACTGGAGGCCGTGAGCACCATCAGTCTATAACCATATCTATCACGAAGTTTGTTGTGTAGAAGAAGAAAACTCATTTGATTTTTCTATTTGTTGGCAATGTTAAGGATCAAATGGGAATAAGCTGGAGGGGTTTTATTTGTGGGCAAAGAGAAAACAATATAGTCTCTCTCCGTCTGGTATCCTTTTGGCTGTATCTTTGCTCTCACCTGGAAACTTCGATGTCAAAAATATTATCAATTTCCAAATAGTTCTGATAACTGGGCAACATACACTTAGGGATTCAGTTTATAAGAAACAGATACATACCCTTTTTCTAGAAATAAAAAAGTAGTATTCTGATTTTACTGGGATTAGACATTCAGCACACAATACGGTCGCTTAGAAACTTTCCTTTCGCACACGCAAAGGCAATATAAAATAGCTTCAAACAAAGGGATCAAGTGCCGCTAAATAAAGATATTTTCCCGATGGCCAAATCCTTTGCCAGTGGTTACGTGCCCCTTAATATCTGCTCTGCAATATAATCTTTTGTCTTATATCATGGATACAAGCCAGAACCATGCAGAGATTTTACTTTTGTTGTTTGTCCTAAAAGCATTCATTCCAAGCCACTTTGCTTTCTAATTCATGATACAAGTTTGGAGCTTCTAGATTTGATTCAAGGCTCTCCTATATAGCTTTCTTTTTTGCTGTTAGGAAATGTTCTGGCTGAATTTCAAGCCATTTTCTATCTTTCTCTGCTCAGGCTTTAATTTGAGCTTTGACCAGTCAAAAACCTATGGGACAGGGGACTATAAACAGCGCACCTCTAGCACGCCCTGCCTCACAGGTGACGGAGTGTACTCAGGGTGGGTTTTGTTACCCTGCAAATAGCAATGCTTACATTCAGGTCTTTGCTTCAGGGATAAATATCTTTGAGAATTTTGCCTCTATTTTCAAATTGGTTGGAATAACAAACAAGGTTCAGAAAATCATTTAACTTGATGTGGAGGTTTCTGAAATTTCCTGAACTTTCGCCTCATTCTTCCTGGTCTGGCTGTCATAAGCATTCTATTGGGGCAGCACGTGGCTTAGCACAGCACAGAGGCCACTACATATTTGTGTGAGTGCTCATTATATATTTGCTGAATACGCACATGGATGAATGTAAATTACTTTTGACAGTAACCTTTCTTTTGTTTTTTACATTATATATATTTTTATTTTTTATTATAACATAAAACATACATACAGAAAACACCCAAAACTGAGGTATGACCTAGTGAGCCATCATAAGGAAACTACTCACCATTCAGGTAAAGAGCTAGAACTTCCCTAAATTCCTCAGAAGGGCTTCCGTGGGGTTGCTCCTTTCAAAGATCCTGTCCTCATCCTGATTTTTGTGATAATCACTTCCTTGCATTTCTTTACAGTTTAGTCACCCAAGTATATGTCCCTAGAAGCTACTGTTTAGGCTTACCCATTAAAAAAATTAAACAACAAAAGTAGATTTGTCTTTTAAGTCTCTTTCAAATTACATTACCTTCCACATCCCTTCATTTACCTTGTAATTTGTCTGTTGAAAAATTCTGGGATACAGTATTTGACTAGTATGTCTCCTTCAGCCTGAATTTTGCTGATTGCATGTTCTCTGTGCAGTTCAACTCCCCCCTTCGTTTTTTGTTTTTCGTGCAGATTGACAGCTGTATCCAGAGCCTCAATCAGACCGAGGTTTGATTCCTTTGGCAAGACTGTGGGTGGTTTAATATTGTTGCATCAGAAAGCACAGAAAATAGAAATTCCATTCATTTTTGGTGGTAGCTACCATGTATGCCTGAAGCCTACACCCATTCCTTCACTAGGGTTGCAAAAGAATAATATCCTAATTCTATCATTTTTTAACTAACTGGAATAATTTTGAAAGGAACAACTTTCTATTATCTCTTATTTGTTTATCTAATACCACCTCTTTTTATTTTAAAAGTCAGATAAAATGCATGAGTCTTTCCTTGTATTCGCTTTGTTTAAACATGAATTTTCTCCTGTCATCTCCAAGATGCAACCAATCACTATTTTTTTTTTAATTTATTTTTTTAATTTCAGAATATCATGGGGGCACAACACTTTGGCCATACACATTGCCCCTGTTCTGCCCGTGTCAGAGCCACAATCGTGGTCATCCCCCAAACTGTGCTCCCCACATCCATTCAGTGAGAGTTTTTCCCATCCCTTCCAACCCCCTCCCGCCCACCCACCCTCAGATGAATGTTATTGCCCTGTGTGATGTAAGTGTTCATCAGTTAGTACCAGTTTGATGGTGAGTACCAGTGATGCTTGTTTTTCCATTCCTGTGACACTTCGCTTTGAAGAATGGGTTCTAGCTCCAACCAGGATAATACCAGATGCAATCACTATTTTTTAATGTCACTATGAACTTATGAATTTAAACCTATTTGTTGAGTTTCAATTCATTACAATTTTTATCCTTTCTGAAGCTCAAATTGTCCCATATTTGGCCATTGGAGACTTTTTGAAATTGACTCCTGAGTCTTTTGAAATGAGTCTACTAATTTTTGATAGCTTCCTTGCTATCTGGTATGTCAAGATGTTCCAACTCTGTTCTCTTTTAATGAAAAATGGTAATTCAAGGCCACAGTCTTGGCATTGAGGACATTCATTGCTACCTAGTTGGTCACGGTTGCTAGGCCTTTTCAGCAGGAAGTGCTAGGAAAATAGATAAATAGATGGATGGATAGATAGATAATTCAATTTTCTATTTAAAGATAAAATGCTTCTTGAGTACCTACCAATGTTTTCAATTTAAATTCAGGCCTAAAGCGTCTATATTTCACCTTTTACGTTAAATCTCTGTCTCCTTTCTTTCACACCAAGAATCCTGGCTCTCATCCATGTCTCATTGCTTTCCCACATGACACAAAGAGGTCTCAGAATAACATAGTAAAATACCACCCCCAATTTTGATTATTAAAAAGTAGTTAAAAATATCTATGTACCCACATTCTCTCTTGGTGTGTCATATAACCATTTCGTTCTGTGTTCTCTTTTATTCGTCATTTAGTCTTAGTTCTATCAGTAATTATACACTTTTTCTCTCTACTGGAATTATGTCAGCTTTTCTGTGGTCCTTTTGGTTGTCCGAAGCTTGTTCCCTAGTACATTCCACAGGAAGAGCTCAGGGAAGAAAATTCCCCAGATTCATAAACACTGATAATAGCTTGCCTGTGCCTTGCAGCCTTGAAGGTATTTTGCTAGCTGTAAAATCCTTGGCTCACTTTTTTCTTACTTTGACTATTTTAAATATGTTACTTCATTTTCTTCTGACATAAAATATTGCATGTCTTAGTTTGTCTAGATAGCAATAGATTTTTTTTTCTTTTTCTGTAAAAGTCAGTAATTTTACTAGAATATGTCTTGGTTCAGTTGCTTCAGTTGACATACTCAGGTTCACAATGTGCTATTTCAATTTATAGGCTCAAATCTATTTTTTAATTGAATGTTTTTAGTCTATTACAATTTTTAGTATTTGTTACTGTCCCCTGTTTTGATTTCACACGTCAGACTCCTGTGTCGATTGTCTTTGCCTGTCCTCAGTGTTTGTCTCTTTCGGTCTTTTAATCATCTTCTTTCTTTTTGGTTTTCTCCTTTCTTTATCTTTTACTTCTTTTAAGGCCGTATAATGTGTCTTCACTCAATCTTGTGGGGTTTTTTTAGTTTAGTGTGTGTTTCTAAAATTTTTATTTCATGGTTATATTATCTCTTAAATTTTTTCATCTCATTTCTGAATTTTTTATAATTCTAATTTATTTTCTTTTATGTCTTGCATCCTTTTCTTAAAATTTTTATCTCATTTTGAAATTGTTCTTTATAAATTTGCTGTGTTTTCTAAGAACGTCTTTCTGCCGCGTTTGCATCGGCTACGGGATGTTATTCTACTCCGCATTCTTTTTTTTCTTAAAGTCACTTTGTGTGGAATGTGACCTCCGTACTTTCCTATTGCTTTATTTAAATTTCGTTCTCCTAAATTTCTAGAAGGAGCCTTGCCCCAGATAGCTTCCTAACTTGTAAAGAGCTCCCTTTCATGTTGTTTCATATAGTTTTTAAAAACACAGCAGTGTGCTTTCTGACATTTCACGTCTCTGTTCCTGTCCTCCACTTTAATCTGGGCTTTATCTGCCTTTCTTTCTCCTCAGGACGGGGGTGTAACCTGGAAGGACGCCCTGGGAGGTCATTTCCAAGAGTTAATAGGGTCTAGAGCCACCCCCTTTGGGTCTTACCACAGACCCCTTGCACTCGGAGTCAGAAATGTCCTCCCGGTTTCAGCTGATCCTCCCCAAGGGGCAGGCCTCCCTTCCTCTGTCTGTTGGCTCTGGGCGTGGGGGGGGCGTTCTTCTGCCCACGGTCCACATGCAGGCCTTGCAGATGTGGGTGGCTTGCTCCAGCAACTTGTATTTGAGCTTTGAGGGGATACCTTATTATTTTATTTTATTGTAAATGTTATTGATGGATTTTTTGGAGGGAGAGGGTTGAAGGAGAATCTAATTGCTGTTTTTATATAGTGATTCAGGAAAGTCCAAAACTGTGCTGGCACTACCAACACCATCTCAGAGTTCCTGACTGCTTGTCAAGGTCTTCTAATTACCTCATATATTTGTCTTGCTGCTTCAACCACATTCCGGATTCTTCTAGGGGTGAGGAATTCAACGTGAAATTTTTTTTTTTTTTTTTTAGTGTACCAGGGGAAGCCTACTGTATATGGCTCAGTAAATATGAATTGTATTAAATACATTAAGTTAATGAAAATTTAGACCTGGAAGGAATTCTAAAGGTTAACTAATCTGAGGTTTTCAATTTATAGCATAGGAATTTGTGTTATAAATATTTTTTCTGCATATGCCATTCCTCTATTATTTTGGTGCTTTTATTAATGAAGGATTTTTTAAAGTATAATGTCATAAATTCATCAATCCTTTTGAGTTTTCTGAATTTTTTGGCATTATTAGAAAACCTTTCACTTAAGTTATAGAGAAAGAAGTCCTCCTGTGAACCTGTATTATTTGCATGTTTGTAGGGGTTTATTTTTGTTGTTGTTTTTCATATTTAAGTGTTTAATCCAGCTGAAAGTTATTTTGGTGTTGGCAATGAGGAAGGGGATCTCACTTCATTATTTTTTCCTGCAGATAACAGCCATCTGCAGTTGTTCCAGCACTATTTAATTAAATAGTCAAACCGTTTTTTTCTCAAATGATTATAAATGCCATCTTTATAATGTTTAAAAATCTCGTATATACTAAATCTGTTTCTGAATTTATTTATTTTTTGCCCCTTATTTCCTCAACTTACATTTCTTCTTTCTTTCTTGTATCTAACCCTGCAACTAGTTTCTCCAGAATAACATCACATGTGGCAACGACAGTAAACACTATTGCCTATGGCTGGTCTTAATAGGAATGAACCTCATGTTTGCCTTTTAAAGAAGATACAGTGTTGGATTTGGAGTTGATATATAGAAATATTTGTATTTATCTGCTATTTACTTATTTGTATTTTGGTAATTTTTTATTATGAATTGGAAATGGATACTAAACTTTAATAAATGCTTTTTCAGCTTCAATGGAAATAAGCTTGTGATTTTTTTCTTCTACTACCTTTATGTAAAAATCATATTGATAGAATTTTCTAATATTGAGTCACCTTTGTATTCTAAAAATAGACCACCCTACTTCTCCATAATGGTGTTTTTCTAATATGAATTTGGATTTTGTAAAATAATATTTTATATAGAATTTTTGAATCATTATTCATAAGTGAAATTGGTCTCTGGTTTCTACGTCTTTTCCTTTTTACTATCTATGCTAGAATTATAAAAAGAATCTGGAATTCTTTTCCTATGCTTTCAAGCAGTTTAGATAGCATTGGAGTTATCCAAATATTGAAAGACTGCTGGAATTCCCCTGTGAACCTCTCTGAGCCTGCTACATTTGGGGAGGTAGTTCTTTGTCAACTTTTGTTATTTTTTCTTTTGATAATTTGTCTGCTTTGTTTATTCCTGTCATCTGGGTCAGTTTTGTTAGTATTTCTAAATGAACCATTTATCCTGATTCTCAAATAAATGTATGTGCATAGATTTAATCAAAATAATCTCTTATAATTGATACTTTTTTGTATTTCTATTTTACCCATTAATCTTTTCAAATCTGTGTATTTATGCTTTAGTCCTTTTATTTCTATGATTAGGTTAGCTACCAGTCTGTCCATTTTTTAAAAATTTCCAAGATTCTCGTTTTTTAACAATTACTATTCTTTCTCTTCTGATTTTTTCTATTTTTATTGGTACCTTCCATTGATGTGTTAGGTGGATTTTTTTGTTCTTTCCCACTTTATTTAGTTGTGTGTTTATGCCTTGGTTTTTACTCCTCTTTTTATTAATATAATATTTAAGGCTATTAATTATTCCTTGAGTGCTGTTTTTGCTGTATGGCACAGATTCTGATGGATACTGTTTTATTATCATCATTTTCTATATATTATAAAAATTTTGGTTTGGGTCCTAGAGTTAAAATTGTTGTTTGAAGTTTGTTTGTTTAGTAAATATAAGTAATTACAGGCAATTGTGGTTTGGTTTGTTTGTTTTCTGGCTTTAAAATTAATTTCTCACTCAATTCCCTTGTGACCAGGGCAACAAGAACAATCTGCCACCCAGCAATTCTGAACAAGTTAATGGCCAACTGTGAATACATCTTCTTAGCCGCACCTTCCTCCCTGTCTCTTTCCTCTCCTCTCTCCTTCCCACTCCTTGTAAGTAGACTAATGGCACTTTAAAACAAACTAACTCTTTTCTATGACATATTTGTAAAAAAAAAAAATACAGAAAATAAAGGTAATTATTTACTAAATATTAACTCCATTAAATTCTGATGGATTTACAAATTTTGGTTGTGAAATCTTTAATCACCAGTGATAACTGGGCCTAAAACTTGCAATTGTGCCCTGTCTGCAAAAGCACCAAACCAGTGATATTTATGGTGATAGGACCTGCTTTTCTTTCATTTGGAGATTGTGAGTAGAACCAAATAATCTTTATGAGATTTGATAATGCCACGTGTGAATTGAAATAGCAGCAAACTAATCCCATTCAGTTTTCCTTTGCTGGGGTAACTATTTGACTTGGAAACTAAATTATGCAATAATTTCTCGTTACCTGCCCATAGGAGGAGAAAATGCTCTTAGGTTATGATGAACTTTTTGTTGATATGAGATATGTGATTTTTATGATGCGGTCACAGAGATTTAGGTCACATGTGAGTTAGAAATGAACAGGAGGTCTCATGCGCTGGACTCTGCTGAAGATATATTTTCAAGTTAGGTGCACTTTTCTTCTAGAAGTCTTCTCCTGCATAATCCTTTTTTTAAATAAAAGAGGTAATCTGGATTAATAGGAATCTAGTGAGGTTGGAGATATGGATGATTTATATGATATTAATACAGGCTCCATAATCCTTTTTAATTCACCAAAACAGAGGTTCATTATCACCATCATTTTAGCTAATTGTTACTGAGCATATTCACCTTACTTACATATTTCATTTAATTGTCATTTGATTATCCTAATTTTACACATGAATAAATGAGAACAGATATTTATTGTACTATGCACTTTACAAATATTAACTCATTTAATTCCTATAAAAACCCGAGAGGTAAGTAGTTTTATTTTCCACAATTTACAGACAAGGAAACTGAAATTTGGAGAGATTGTTACTTGTCCAATTTTATAGCTAGTGTGTAACAGAGCCAGGATCCAAACCCAGTTAGTTCCAAATGCCTCCAAAGAATGAGCTCATAAGCCTTAAGGCTTCCATTTAACTCTGATGCAACCTTCAAAAATCCTTGCACTGGAGATTTTTTTCTATTTGTTAACAACACAATTTTAAGTGTTGATTACAGGTATTATGAAATCCATAAGGCTTACCAGTATGCTGTTCTTTTACGTCTGTTGAAGTAGTCCCCATTGAAATGATGTGGATGTTGGGCAGAGATACATTCTTCACCCAACCAATTTTTAACTGTCAGGCCCCTGTTTGTCCACCACAGAATGTCTCAATTTCAGAATAACATACTGTTCTGAAATGTGTTCTCCCATCAGTGTGTAAATTTGATTACTCTCATCAAGTTTCCTGACTACTGACCATCCTAGAGAACATCTTATGGCATGAGCATTCAACAGGCATAAAGAACCAGAATAAAAATGGAGAAAGAGCCCGCCTGCTCTCATGGGCACACCTGTCCGAGCTAAGGGTTGAAGATATCTGGATGAAGGCATCAATTCTCATTTAGAACAACTGGCCTGGAAAATATGATTTGTCTAGTTAAAAGCAAATCAACTAAGCCAACGGAGAGAAGGGAGCACACAGACGTGATTGGGTCTGCCCAGTCACAGCCGGCAATACTGTAATCAGACCATTCATGGTGTTGCTCTTTGTTTGGAATGTGCCTGTGCTGGATCATTAAAAGTAACTTTTGTTGGGATTAAAGAGAGAGAAAATTAAGGTTCTATGATTCTCAATGGTCACTGTTTATATTTTATAATGTACTTTATTCACAGAGAATCAGGAAAGATCTGAAGGCTGGACTCAGGTCGCAGCAGATCACTGGTGGTCTGTGTGGCCTTAATCCCCCAGTTAACCTCTCTGTACCGGGATTTCCCCAGCTGTAAAATAAGGAGATTGGATCAGCCAGTCTGGCAGCCCTTTCCAGCTCTTCAGTTGGATGGAATTTTGGTAGCAATCACCAGATCCCTGGCATTTTACCCGATGTTTTTCTCCAGCTCATGTGGTGTTAAGGACACTTTCCACTTCTCCTTTGCACTCGAGAATCCCTGTGAATTGCTGCTCACCTGGGCATACGGCAGTTACTAAATCATCCCTCTCACACGCTGATAATCATCACTCTCTCCCTTTCAAAAGTGAGGTGAGAATAGACACAAGCAGAAAGTACTTAGACTCTAAAAATTAAATACAACTTCCATTTATTTCCCAATTGAGGTGACCACTCACAAAATCAAGCTCAGGCAGCCCAGCCCCGGGCATGTCTCTGAAACTGTGCATTTCCATCAAGTTGGAAACCTCTCCTCTCCTGATGGTGTCGTCAAGTGCCATAATGTACACTACCATGTTTGCCAGGGATCACTTAGCAACAGAACCCTGTGTTCTGCCAACTTTCTTCTCATGCTGACAACCTAGATTGCACAGAAGTTGTGTTTTCTAGAAGGCTTTATGGACCGGGAAGGGTGACGAAGGGATGTCTCATCGCAGATGCAGAGACTGGCACTGGCTGTCCCTGTTTATGATTTCTGGGGATATTTTAGATGTTATTATAATGGCACAGTATTCAAAAACAATTTATTTTTAATCACTGGCTATTAATCACAGTAGATTGACGTCAGTTAGCTCATGAAGTTGATGGTATAAAGTGCTGTATTTGTGAAGAAATATCAACTTGATTTTAGCCCAAACATTAAAAGCCATCATAAAACTAATGTATTGCCAATGGGTTATTAGTAGTGCATTAGCGATGTCTGCTCACCTTGTAAAAAATTAAGCTGCATTATTTTATAGGAGAAACGTTCATTTTAAAAACTCAGATATGTCCTGTGGGGTAAAGGATAAAGTATAGTATCTGGGAGGTTATTATATCTTGGTTCTTCCACTTGTCTTTGGTCGTGCTGTGTGGGGACAGGAGATAAATATTGTATGACAAAGCAGAATAATATTACCAATGTTTGAATATAATAAATGACCTTCATTTTAATGCAGGCCCTTATGAGATGATTTAATATGTATAATTTTTTTTAGAAAAGAGTATCTAATCACGGCAGTAACAAAGTACACACTGGACGGTAGAGTGCTGTTCCTTCTAAGGAAGTCTCTGGTTCTCACGTATTATTCTCTGCATATAATATAATAAACAGTATAATGAATATGTAATAACATAACTAAGTTGATCAATTGATGACAGTTTAATCCATTTTCCCTCATATTTCTTTATGAGATTATTATGTGATGATAAGAAAGAAGATGATATTGTTCTTTCTTTCTATAAGCCATACATAACTATGGGTTTGAATTCATCATAGTGAATTGGTATAAAATTGTCCACCAATTTTTCAGAATTCCTTATACCTGCCATTACAATAAATGAAGCGAAGGTCCTGCAGGTAAGTTTCCAGACCAATTAAATTTTTCTCATACTTGTCTTTTGAGGTATATGGGACTAAATCATGAAGTGGCTTATTTTACATTCAGACGATTTGCAGCTTACAGAAATTAATTGACTGGTGGCAGTTTAATAGCAAGTTGATTGGCAAGCTGGGCTTTATTTTTCCTTCCAGTGTATGCTCTGAAACAGCCCCATACTCAAATTGTTTCTGATAATCATTCATTCGACATTTACTTATGGAACATCTATTATGTACCAAACTTTAGGCAGAAAAGTAGTAACAAGTCAAGCTCCCCTGCAGCTTATGTTCTTGGCCATGAAGGGAAATGTGTTGCCTCTCCAAACAGTAAATGAGTGAATAAAACCTCAGGGTAAATGGAAAGAGCAGCAAGCTCTGGGAAGAAGACAAAACAGCACAATGTGGTGTTGCAGCTCTCCCAGTGCAAAGGGTGCTTGTATTGTTTATAAGCTTTAGAATGTGTTTCACAAAAGTGGCTTTTCCTTCCCTGACACTGTCCTGAATGGTATCTTGGAAGCCTGTGTTCCCAAATTGCATGCTTTCACTCTGTACCATTTGAACTTCCTATATGGTTACATTAGATCCAACATATAAACAGGAAGTACCCCACTCACAGAAGTTGATTTTGTGAGCACAATATCTTTTATTCTCTCTCATTCTTTTAAAAAAGATAAACTACAAAAAGCTTTCTTTCTATACATCTTGTAATGAATGCATTGTGAAAAGTTAGTTGCTTGCACACAGTTGGTTTCAATTATGTCTACAATGTTGCAGAGTAAAGTCTCAATCTTACTATTCCTGTTTTAATAATTAAATCTTTCTGGGTATTTATTTCATGCTATTGCACTGAAGTAAAGAGTTTGACAGGGAGCAGGAGGATGTTCAAAATGAAGAAAGCCCAAGTGTGATCCACCCAATGCTGATTTATTAAAGAATCACGTGTCTGGGGACATGTGGATAGTGCATTACGTGAAATCTGATCACAGTGAGTCTGAAAAAGATGGAGTGGTTAGCAACACATCCTTCTTGGCTTATTCAGTACTCAAAATTTAAGAAAAAATTAATTTGGATAATTTGCATAATTTCTCTACTTTTTTTTAAATAAATGAGGATAAAAATAAAAGGAGAAAATGTGAGAGGGAAATGCAAAATTATCTCTTGTTCTCCGTCTCTATCTCTCTGCTTCTGTCTCTCTGTCTCTGTCTGTCTCTCTCTTTCTCGCACACACTCGCATACACACACACACACCCCTTAATAGACTTCAGGCCGTTAAGTAAGCTGAAATTGTTCAAATAATAGCTGTGTGGAATATTTCTAGTTTTTCAAGCTGGAGTGAGTGACATGGTAGTATCAACCAATGGCAGGGGATAGTCCCAAGACAGAAATTGTTCTCGTTTGTTTTAGATCTTGGAGAAGAGTGTGAGTAGTTCAGGGTGTAGATTTCAGAGTCAGACGGATCAGGGTTTGCAACCCAACTCTGATATCTCCTCACTGTGTCAACCTGGAAAATTTACCTAACCTCTCAAAGCTTTGGTGTTTTCAAACATAAATCACACAGGATGGAGATTTCCCCCTCGTAGGGTGTTTGCAAAATGATGCACCCACGGTCTTTATCCAGAGCCTGGTGGAGGGCACTGACTCCATCAACTGGAGCTTCTTTTATGTCTCCACATCTGTGGTTTTCAGGCACAGGTTCCTGCCCCTCCAGGTTAGGTATTGGCCTTCTTGAATTTATCTCAGTTGTCCCTTTTAAAGTCATTTTAATCTAGGAACATAATTACATATATAAAAAAGCAGTAGCACGAGCAATGGCAAGAGTCAAATATTGATGTATGTGAGAAGCACCATCGATCCTTGTTATTCCCAGTAACGATGTCCTCTAGTCACAGCAAACACTGAGCCGTTGCTCCTGGGGAAATACAGGGTTAGGTTCCTGCGAGGCTCTGGTCACAACATTTTCATCAATGGATCAGTATATAAACCTTGTTTTATGTGTGTTCCTGTTTAAAGACACCTTATTTAATATATGTTGCTGATTCATTAACATTGAACCATGGCCAACAGCACCTTCACTCACGCCTGAATGAAGTTCATCCGACACACGTATTTTCTCCACAAGGCACGTCGCGGCCTTCTTGCATGTAGGAACATTAGATAGCAATTCAGCAGAATGCATGGTGTCCATTTTAAGCAGCGAAGTCACTGACAAAAAGCACAAAAACGTGAACAACTTGGCACTAAATAGATCATGGAAAGGACACTCATTAAGAGCTGAAACAAGAAGGCAGAGCACCGCCTTTTCCATCAGCAGCTGGAAATGTGCACATTGAGCGTCTCAGATGTTTTGCTGCTTTCTCTATGTCCACAAAGAACTACAAAAGCACCAGGGGTATTGATTTGGGGGTTACAAATAAATTTTGGTGAGTAAGCAAATTCACAAATATGCAATCACACATAATGAGGATTGACTTGAGGTGACTCTCAGACCATACGCTCCAACCGATGCAGATCAGAGACACCTGGGAGTGGCCATCACAGAGTCGGAAGAGCCTGTTTTCACCTAAGAAAAACCAGGAAGTCTTGTGGGCTGATGGAATCACACTCAATGTTTCTAGTTATCAATTTATCTGGGTTCATTTGTAAAGGAAGCAATAGTTTTTTAAAAAGTAATCTCAGCAACATTTGCCTGATTTCAGTAGGATGCTTTCTCACAAATGGCAAAAGGCACAAAAGTTTTGGATCACTTCGTCCATTATACTTCAAATATTAATTAAACATCTACGGTACAGTAGTCATTTAGGAGGTGCTGTGGGAGACAACAGAGAAGGCAAAGGTAAAATCTCTACCTCATTCAGTTTACAATCTAGGATTCCACATTAAGTACTACGTGTTCTGTAGACTGTATTTAACAGAAGGAGGTTTGGGACTCATGCACTTCCCAAAATAGTGGCCTCAAGGCTTGGTGGGCGAGAGCTGCCGGTTCTGAGAGGCAGGCTCGGCGACAGCCATGAAGGCGGCCATGGCCAAAAGCCAAGTCTCCAACCTTAGGTGTCCCTGCCTGTCCTGTCCAGCCTGTGCAGGTGAGCAGTGCGCTCCCATATGGGGGTTCTACAGACTGAAGTGTGGAGCTTCCCAGGTGCAAAACTTCTGAGCACCCTACCTCTGCTCAATATATTATTAATACAATGCCTCGAGAGGCTAGAGGAAACTGCCCATTCAGGATGTGCAGAGGAAGGCAGGGCCTTCCCTTTGGAAGTATCAATGGTTGGCAGAGCCAGGACGCAGAGATGTGACAGGGATATGGGATAGAGAATTCAGTTCTATTTGCTTCAACGATATTTCATGAACAACCAGTATAGGTGGGCGATCGGGGGCAGGTGCTTACAGCAGTAAGCGAGACAGTCCCGACCCCGCCCTCAGGGAGCTTTTAATTAACAGAGACTCAGGCCTTCTACTAGCGGTCATGGTCATAAATCAGACCCGGGGGGACACTGGAAGTCCAGGACACAGTGGCCAGGCTAGAAGGAGGGAGTCTGGAAAGACCTGCCTCTGGAAGTGACTTTAAACTGAGGAGAAATTGATGAACTGAGGAAGGGGTGGTTCTAGGTTGGGAAGAACAAGTAGGAGCTGCAAAGCCCTCAAGTGAGGAAAGCGTGAGCTTCTAGCAGTTATTTTAAAAGCCGGTAGGGTGCTCTGTGCTTCTGAAGAATGAGTGAGACCATGTTTCCCTTTTTTGTTGTTGTTTTTTGCTCAGTCTACAATCTGCATTTAGGATCACACCGGATTTGAGTTCTCAGATCCTGACAGATAGAATTGCTCCAAACAGATGCCAAAGAGCAGGGAAGCAGGAGGTGTGATATATTTGGGGAGGAAATACCACTCTGGTGGGTTCCCATTGCTCTTTGGGGATTAGTGCGATAATATTTATGAGTTGGAATAAGACAGTAATGTCAAGGATTACAATGACTCAGAGGATCAAACAAGAATCATTGAAACATCCTTAATTTAGTCTCTTGAAATAATGTATTGGGGTTTTCTTATTCAAAATGTGGTCAATTGGTCACCCAAAGTAAGGAAGAGTCCAGTGTCTTCCCAGGGCCTCGAAAGCACACTCCATTTCTGCAGAGCTTTCTACCAAAGCAGTGAAGAAGGCAGGTGCTTCATGCAAATCCACATCACGGAGGCAGGGTGTGTAGCAGGCCACGCGTGTGGCATGGGGCTCTGAGATTGTTCCACCTGGTTGAGTCAGCATCCCCACACAGCAACACTGTTTGTGGATTGGGACAGGAGGAAGGACAGCCACAAAGTCCAACAGCACCAGACAGATGGTGTCCCCTCCTTCTGGGCATGTGGCCACCGAGGGATTGTGCTGGCAAGAGAGAAGCAGAGACATCTACAGGACAGGCAAGACTGGGTATTCCTGGATTATCTTCAGAAAATGCCTAAAAGAGAAGATTTGACCTGGACTTGTACTGTGGGCAAATCAAAGCCTTCATTTATAGAAAAAGAAAATTTGTGGACAGACATGTCAGGGTCAACGGAAAATGAATAGCTTCCTCATTGGAACCCACATATCGCTAGATAGGAGCAAACCACTGCTATTATTATTTATAAAATATACAAATATTATGGGGGATATATAATATATGACATATGTGCAATAAATATCCAGAAGACTCAACAAGATAAATTAATGAATTATTTTTTTCCAATTATTTATCTTTTTAGTTTTGTTGCTTTTTTGAAGTAGGATTTTAAAAATCACATCAATTATTTTGTCTGGATATTGACCACTCTTGGAGAAATGATACAAAAAGAAATATATTCTTATAGCTGTAAAGGTGACAAGGCACCTTATGTCATGAGACTGAGATTTTGGTGACGATCAGTATCAAACAGGAAATTTTCTTCAAAAATATGCATTCAGTCCTAAATTGGCTTGAAAAGATGCCAGCTTTGGAGTCCTGCATATTCTCCATATATAGGCCTTTGAGCACAAGCCATAGGAGACACCTACAACTAAAAATTAGATACCAATTTTTATCTATCAAAATGGCAAAATGAACAAGTGTGTGACTTACATTGGTGAGGAGCTGCTTTGAAACAGCTGTTAACAATGTAGAGACTGTGGAAGGGAATGTGGGAAGTCAGTATTAAAACACTGAAAATTGGTGCATGTCATATCCAGCAATTACATTTCTCGGAAATTTTCTTAATAAAATAAACAAGTATGGGCACAAAGATTTATCTACCACCATAATCAGAGTAGCACCCTTTAAAACACTGAAAAACTAGAATTAAAATTTAGACTCATGGTATATCCAAATGCTGCCATCATAAGTCATGTTGTGTTTAATAATATAAAAAATGTAGATAATTTTTAGAAAAAAAATTCAATAAATAATGGGATTCCTGTTATATAAAGAATACATATCTACATGAGTATATTTATGAATACAAAAAGAAAATAAGTATATATACTAAAATTTTTTAAAAGTTTTATTATGGAAAATTTGCAATATATGCCAAGTAGACTTAATAGTATAATGAACTCAAATGTACCCACTCACTCGGCTTTAATGGTTATCAACTCATGGTCAGTCTTGTTCCATTCATACCACATCTACATCCCTCCATCCCCACTCTACCAGTAAATCATTTTGAAGTCATCATATCACTTCGTTTGTAACTATTTTATTAAGATGGCTAAAAGATAATGACTCTTAAAAATCAAATAATCACAGTTTAATTATCACAGTCCAAAAAATCAAAATAGTAATTTAATTTTATTAAACATTAGTCAATACTCAAATTTCCCCAATTATCTATGTATCTATCTATGTGGCTTAATTTTCTTACATCAGAATCCTAGATAAAACAGATGCTGTAATGGTTGATTATATCTTTTAAGGCTCTTTTAAATTTTAGATTATCCCCTTCCCTCCTATTTTGCTATTTGTTGGTTGAAGAATTTTGCTGGATTTTGCTGATTGCAATCGTATGGTAACATTTAACATGTTTTTCTGCCACTTACATTTGCTAAAAACTGATGTTAACTGTGATGTCAACCAATACATTATTTCATCAGGGGTGGTAAAATGTTGGTATTCTAATTCTATCATTATTTTTTTCATTCCTAAGCCAGAAAATTTTATACAATGAAACTTCACCTTATCAACTCTGATTACACTGTGTTCATTCAGGAAAAGCAGGATAAATGCTTAGGTTTTCCCCTTTCTTAACTAGTTTTCCAAATAATTAGTTGTTTATCCAGCATCTTCCAAAAGGACAAGAAGGCAAAGGAGATTCTTTTATTTTTTAATATCATCATGAACCAAAGGATTTCAACATTTTTATGTATTTCAATGCAGTCATTATCATTGATGTCCATATTGTCCCTTGGCCAGTGGGGATTTCTTCAAATTGACTTGAGTCTTTCTGACATTATCACAGTAATCCTTGATAGCCCTCGAGCTGTGAGGGAACCTAAAGCAACCCATTTGGCGAGACTCCTTGGAGAAGCCCCGAGACTCACATGGAGATGCCCAGCTTCTCCCAGCCACTCCATGTTCTGCCCCAGCTCCAGGCAGCTCCTGATGCAGCCCTGGGAGGGACCATGAACCCAGATCGTCTCACGAAGCCCTTCCTAAATTTCTGACCCATAGAAACTGAAAGACAAATTAAAGTGATTGTTGTAGTTTTTAAGTCATTGTTTCCTGGCAATTTGTTACACACTAATAATCAATTAAATGTGTGTGCGTGTGAGAGACATACATGTATAAGTGAATGGGTGTGTGTTTATATACATTGTGTATATATAATATATAGGATATATATGTGAAATGGAAAATTAAGCCAGTACCTATTTTTAAAAAGGCCATTTGTAAGTAGAGAGAGAAAAACAAGTCAAGGGGATTAGAGCTAGATTTCTTTATCTATACTATATTCTGTAGATTTAATTTTGAAACTGTGTAAATGTTTTAAATAATTATACATAATTCTACAGAGCAGTACATAAATCTTAAAACAAAACGGAATAAATGAGCATAACTGTATATGGAGACAGTGGCATAATCATACAAAGAAGATATTTAATGATAAAACTTATAATAATGCAAGGACAAAAAGAACTATTAATAAAACCAAGAATAAGACAAACAAAAAAGTAAGCTCTGATTTTCAGAATCATTTATTAGTAATAATATTCCTATTGTTTTGTTAAAAGAATTATCATATAATATACAGTAAAACAAATAAGTAATTATGTTATTTCCTTAGAAATCAAAATTTATGACATAAAAGAGAAACAAATATAAAATCAAGGAAGTTTGTCTAGTTGCCTAAAATCCTAGGAACTAGGCTACTTGATAAAATTGACCAATCCTATCTCATTAGTTACCATTTGTGGGTGATGCAAACTCCTTGCAAACTCCTTTGTCACACTCCGAGGATGAGCAGAGCAGTGGGGATGCTGTGCTGTACTTTTACCCCTGCTGGGAGAGGGAGCAAAAAGTAACATAGAAGAAAAAAAAATAAGAAATAAATTGACTACTTTTTGATTCAACTTCAATTTAAGCCACTTTAATGGCACCGAGGAGCGCATGCTTCCCACTAAATTTACAATTCTATCCATACCTCAGAGTTTCAAACGATAAGAGATGTAGCACTTTAAGAGAGCTTGAACCATTTTTATCCTCATGCCTGATATTTAAGCTAAAGCTGAGCACCCCACCCCCAATAAAACACCTGTGAGCTTATGAAGGTGTCTCAGAGCCATACCACAGAAGTTAGGGATGCCTCCTGGCTCCGTCCTATGGGTAGCTCTTCGGCTTGGCTATGGTGACCGGGGTATGTGCCCAGATAATTTTTTTTTCATTTCGTTTCCCATTTTAAACAAAGTTTGGTACAGCCCACTGCATTTGACGGGAAACGGGACTTACACGATTGGAGTAATTATTTACTTGTGTTTACAACACCTTTGCTCCGCAGAGCTGAACTTCATACAAGCTTTCTGCAAGGGGTCGCCTGTGCCATTGCAAGCAGGACCCCGAGACTACTTATTTGAGTGACACCTGATTCTCAGCGCAGGCTCAAATAAGTAACTCAGTCACCAGGCACATCATTTCCCAACACACAACGTGGATAAGCCAGTCCTTTCCACCACCTACCTACACGGGATTTTAGGGGCAGACAGCGTCCTCACTAAATGGCAACATTATGCCCATATTTCAATTTTTCCAAGGCTCCTATTCCAATCAGTCGGAATTTATTGCACTTGCGTGTGTTCAACACCGTGAAAATGCAAGTCCAGCAAGAAACAATGACAACAACAAAGAGGCACAGATCTGGGATGAAGATTTTGATCCAGGAAAGACTTTCATAACCTTTCCCTAGCAACATCCAGCATTTTTGGGAGGTTTGGTTTTTAGTACTGGTTCTAAAGCATTGGTGATTGTTTTCTAGTTTCTGAACTGATGACTTTGGAAGTGACTGAAATCTGCCTTTACGTGAAGAAAGAAGAGGATTCAAGATGGAAGCTGGTGTGAGACAGAACGTCGGGTGGCGGAATGTGACCTCACTTACACCCTGCCTGGCCTCGCTACACTCTGAGCCTAAGGTGAGCGTATGCCAGAATGTCACTTGAAAACGTCGTTAGTCTATCAGTGCAAATACTTCACACGTAACTTAATAAGCCTGTACTGCTGTCATAATAACCTCTTTCTTGATGAAAGGGTGGTTTAGGCAATCTTGGTCGAAACCATGTCTCTCCATCTATTTTTGAACTGATGCAGGGACTTATTCCAACTCATTTCCTTGACTTGGACTACGATGATCTTACAATATTATATTATATTGTAATATAATGATAATATTACAATATTCTGGAACACCCTTTCTGAACCACTCACTTTGGCTTTTTTAAATCTTCCATTCTTCTCATAAAAGAGATTTTAAGATTATTTCTCTTCTAAATGAATACCTGTAACATATCTGCTAGCATCTTGTAAGATCTGGAAAGAGAAAGTAGTATAATAATTAGCATTGCAAAAAATTTCCGTTCTCATTTCTATTTATTAAGCAAATGTTCTTGGAAAGGCCCTTAAATTATAATTTATATATTACATATACATACATATTCTTAGAATTCTACTCAGATTTTTCTGCATAATTTTAATGCCTTAAAATGCTTACATTTGCATTTAGCTACTCTTCTGAAAATTAATAGAACCAACAAAAATAATCACATTATGAACAATTTAAATATAGAATAAAAATATACACGCCCATTTTTTTTTTCTTTTCATTTTTCTCAACTATCATTTGTCCTGAAACCTCAAAGATTTCAGGAAAGAAAAACATCTAAATTACAAAATAGTTTGTGTCTTAGTATTTTATGCCTTCTTTCTTTGTTCCTTTAAGAGTGCAGACTCAGTTGCAGGGCCCTGGTTTATAGAGAGCAGGTGTGATTGCTCCTCAAGGGCAGCCCTGAGGAGGTGCCTCAGAGAAAAGAGTGACAGCCCTGTGCTGGCCCTGCTGAAAAGAAGAGCAAAGACACCCTGTTCCCACAGGATGTCCCTGACCACAGGGGGGACCAGCCCCAGTGAGGCAGCGAACTCTCCAGCACAGAGAGATGGAGACACAGTTGATTGCTGGTCAACTGAAACTTAACAGGATATATTAATATCTTCCTTTCTCAACCTTTGTTGAAACCTCTCCAAAATGTACTCTATCTTAACAAGTAAAAAATCTCATGAATATTATTTAGTCTCTCTGTTTGATGATAAATAATTGCATAATGACCATATTTATTCCAAACCTCAAATATGATAATGTAATACACAGGGCAGTGTTTTTCAAAGTGTGATCCCTGGACCACCTACATTAGCAATGCCTGGAGAAACGGTACAGAGTTACACCACAGAAACAATAAATCAGAATTTGGGGGACTAAGGACTGGGAAATTGCATTTTAACAAATAATTCTGATGCTCACTGAACAAGTTATTGAATTTTAATTATACCATACGGAAATCATAGTATAAAGAAACTACAGTGTAAGGTTTATGGGCTAAATTGAAATGATAGCAATTCCAGCATGAAAGATGAACGCTGTGTTGTAAAGCCCATCTCTGATCAATGGAGGGAGGTGTAGTGATGGTATGATGCTTTGTTTGATTGTTTGTTTGTTTTAAAACCAGAGTGGAAAAAACCCCAATGTGTTGACTGGCATGTTAGAGATTTTCTGTAGCATGGTGGCAGTCACCATACCCCCACTGATACATTTTCTCTTTGACCTTCAACTTCCTTCTCAACTGAAAACAAAGAAGCTATGTGCAAAAGATGACGCGGGAAATGAATGATTCTCTCTCCGTCCAGGGGATCCATTCTCTTGCTTGGAAAAGCAAATGCACAGGCTCATCAAGTGGGAAATGCCATACGGTCTCAACAGCACTCATTTGGCAAAAGGAATCTCCGATTTCTCTTAATCCACGTTTTCCTGCACCACTCCAACCTGGCTTCCGAGTAGCCCCTGTTCATATCACTGTCACACACCGCGCTGGGTACAACAAGAATTTTTCAGTTCTCAGTTACTTCATCCCAGATTAGTATTTAACCGTGTTGACAGCAATTTCCTTCCTGAAGCTCCCTCTTCTCTGTGCTCTCCATGATACCACCTTCTGGTTTTTCTTCTATTTCTCTGTTGCTCCTTCTTAATCTTCTGTCCAAACTCTAAGTGTTGAAGTTCCTCAAAGCTTAATCCCAAACTCTTTGCTCTCTCTGTAGTATCCTCCTACCTGTCAACTTAGCAATTGATTTGATTTAAATTTTCGTCTATACACAGATGACTTATAAATTCATATCTCTAACACACAACTCGCCACTGGGCTCCAGACTGTGTTTCCCGCTCAAAAACTCCACCTGGCTGTCTCAAAGGCACGTCACACTGGGCAAGGTTTTTTCGGCCCTTCACCCCTAACCTGGTCCTCCTCTGCTGTTTCCTGCTGCGAATGTCCTCCCCATCTATCTGAGCGCCCATTCCGGACTCCTTTGTTTCCCTTAGATGTCACGTTTAATCCTCGAGTTCGGTCCTTTTCCGCCCTGCTTCTCCCTGCCATCCCTCTGCTGCAAGTCCACCGCCGCGCTTGTCCTAGCCGCGATCACCCCTCGCCCGGCAGACGCAGGGTCTCCCCACTGTCCCCACGGATCCTTTCTCTGCTCCATTCCGTAACCACTGTTACAAAGAGCTTCAGGGAAAGCCTCACCGGGTTGCCACGTTCCCCCTCAAAGCCATCAGGCGGCCCTCTGCGCTCCTCCCGCTGCTCCTATGCGCTCGGGGCCTGCTGCCAGCCCTCGGGACCCTCGGCCTCCCCTGAGCGGCTCCCCGGCCCTCACCGTCCCAGGGGTGGGGACATAGTTCCCCCCGCCTAGATCCAACTTCTCTTCCTTTCTTTGGCTGACTTTCCGCACGTCTCTAAACTCAGATCAAGTGTGATTTCCTGGGACCCGTCTTTGCTAACCGTCAGGCAAAGCCAGGTTCCCTGTGATAGACCCTTCCAGAACTCTGCAGACCTGGATGTTTCTCCTTCTTACCCTAGTTTGCACATTTGTGCTTATTTGTGTGGTTTCTTGATTAACGTTTCTCTTTCCGGGACACTGGAAGCTCCCAAGGTCAAGGACCAAGCCTCCTTTGCCCTGCTGGGGTTGCGGCAGACCTCCCGCGCCGGCCGGTGCGCAGCCAAGACCCGCGGCGCGAAGACGGAGACGCGCGCCCACAGCCCCGCGAACCTGCGCCGCCAGCAGGACCCCGGCCCAGCCCCGCCGCCCTCTCCAGGCCCGTCGCGCTGCCCCCACGCGGGGGTGCCGTGGCAGGCCGGAGGCACGGGGGAGAGCGGTGTGCGGATCGCAGTTTTGTTACCACTATTGTTACGGCTGTCGCTGTCATTGTCATATGTCTAAGAAGCGCACATCTGTTCCCGAGGGAGATCAGCCCAGAATCTTCATTTTGCGCACTTCACTTGTATGATATCAAGGTTACACTAGCTTCAGAGAACGACTGGGGGGACTTTTCTCTCTCTTTTTATGTGTTTGAGAAGAGCTTGTATGAGATTAAAACTGTGTTTTCCTTAAAAATTTGGAAAAATTCACTGGTAAAACTGTATGAGCTGGTTGTTTTCTTTGAGGAAAGATTTTGAAATATTTATTCAATTTGTTTAATACTTATAAGATTATTCAGGCTAAGTTAAATACAGATAATCTCAGATATTTAAAAGCCAGTTTTGGTATATTTCTAAGAATTTGTCCATTTTGTTTAAATTTTTATAATTTTTAAAAACCTTTTAAATCTGCCTATGTCTTCCTTTGTAGCTCAAATATTATTTGTGCTCCCTCCCTATTTTTCTTGGTCAATATTGCTAGGGTTTTTTTTAGACTTTTCAAAGAACCAGTTTTTGACATTTTTGACCCTCCCTGTTGTATCTTGGTTTGCAATTTCACTTATTTCTGCTCTTACCTTTATTACCTCCCTCTTTCCACTTTCTCAACTTCTATTGTTTTGCTTTTCCTATTTCTTAAAGGGAAAGCTTAACCTATTAATATTTTACTGACTTTCTTTTCTAATACAATGCTCTAAATTTCCCTTTAAGCCTTACTTTAATTGTCTCTCATATATTTTGACATGTGGTATTTTTATTACTGTTTATTGCATTCTTTTCATGTGCATTTTGAGTTTTTTCTTTAATTTATGCTTGACATACAAATTAAAAGTTTTAAAAATCTCTGAATATATGCATTTTGTAAGAGATTTCCTCTTCTCATTGATTTACAACTTGATTGCTTTGTAATCAGAGAATGTAGCCCGCTCTAATATAATTCTTTGAAATTCATTTAGACTTCTCCTGTGGCACAGTGCATGGTATTTATGTAAATGTTCTTTGAAGTAATGAAAATAATGGTTCTCAAATTGTTAAGCAGTTTTCATTACATATCCAGTAAATCCAGCTTGTTAATTGTGTGGTTCAAATATTTCTATCCGTACTAAATATTTTCTGTCTGACCTATCACTAACAGAGTTATATGAATATATTCAAATATATTAATGAATTTCCCTATAACTCCATGTAATTCTGTCAATTTGTCTTATATTTCATGGCTATTTTATTACATCCATAAATATTTAGACTTTTTATAATCTTCTGGGGAATTTAAACTTCAATCAAGATATAATGACCCTCCTCATCTGTAATAATGGTTTTTGCCTTTTTGCCTTTTTCTCTGATATTAATATTACCATTCCAGACTTCCTTCAGTTATTTGCCAGGCATACATTTTTCAATTAATCATCTGAGCATTTCTGCGTTCTCAGGCTTTAAGCATATCTCTTACAAAAACCATATCATTTGATTTTTTAGTTCTCTTCTGGAAATCTTTGTCTTCTACCTAGCAAATTTATTCTTTGTGATTACTAGTATATTTGGATTTATTTCCACCATCTTATTTTGTTCTTTCTATTTGTCCTTCTGTTTTCTGTATCACACTTATTTTTTCTTATTTCTTGCATTTATTTTATGTATTGACCATATATAATATATGTCCAATTAAACTAATAAATATAATGTTAATTCAACATATCTATTCTTTTTATGAGCAAGACAAAGACCTTAGGACATTCACTTATCCCTCTCCATCTGGCTAACCTGCTATTGTTGTCTATATAATCTCACATTATTAATTTTATCCCAATAAGTTAGACATTTCAATTATAGTTTTATAAGCCAATGCTGGTTCAGACTTCCTCACTTGTCACACTCACTGGACACCGCAGCTGCTCTGGGACGCTTTGCACTCTCTCTGAGGTTGACCCTGAAGAGGGGTCTTTATGTAGGATGAGGGTTGTAGGGTCTTTCAGCTTTTGCTTTCCTGAAAAGTATCATTATTTCACCCTTGATCTTGAGAGATCATTTAATGTGTAAAGCAATTTAAATGGACACGTGTTTTTGTACTTCTTTTAAAGATATCATCCTACTTTCTTCTGGTGGGTGTCTTCATTTTCTTTACCTTAATCAATTCTGGAAAGTTCTCAGTTATTATCTTTTCCTTGTCTTCTTGCTCATATTCTCTCCATTTTCTTGGCCATTTTTATTCTGTATTTAATCCTTACAGTGTCTGAAGTCTTTGAGAATGGAAAGGATGGAAATAAGTCACTGTGGCTTCCGCTTATTCTCACTCGAAATGAGTCATTTGTTTATTGAATGGTAATTTGTGTGTGTGTGTGTGTGCACGCACGTACGCACGGCGTGCACATTATATCTGGCCTAATTTAATATGTGAGAATCCTTAGGAAACAAGATTGAGGATGATTTTCTCCAAAGAGGATTTGCCTGAAAATACACTGGATGCTGTCTGCCTGGAAATGTTTTCACATGATGCTTTATCCTGGGGTCTCCTTGAGTACGGGATAGTTTACATTTGGACTCCAGATGCACATGACCAAGCTTATTATCATATATTCTCAAGGGTGCTTTATTTTTTCCATTCGGGAAAAAGAGTTAGAGATGTTTTCCTTGGTTCCCTTGTAGGCAGGCAGATTTTTTTTCACCCACCATTTCTCTGAAGCTGGAGTTCCTTCAGTTGTCCTGGCTTCATGTAGGAGGTTTTGATTCAACTATGCAAATTTGCAAGCAGACTCAAAACCCAATCTCTCAGTCCCCTAAGTAGCCACATTAATTTCCAAAGCTAGGTTGCCAGTTCTGGCTTTTATCCCAAACTTTGGCACATTGGATTCTGTTATTGCCTTCACCCAGCTCTGGCTTTATTTTATTCTTATTTTTTTTCTAGCTTTTAAATGGTTCTGGGTGTGTGTGTGCATGTGTGTGTGTGTTGAGCAACAAGCACTCTAAAAATAACCCGCATGAAGTCAGTTTAGGAAACTTGGTCTACCCCTTTTCCATCAGCAGACCTCCTTGCAAAGCTCTGTTCTCCTGTAGAGGAGGGTTTTGGCTGTTAGATTTCCTTAGATCTGTAGCTGATGATCTACAAAATGGCTGAAGCAGAGTTGGTGCTAGGTATGATAGGGTGGGTGTATGTTTTAAAGCAGAGATTGGGTTATGACAATTGCTAAAATTTCTTTTCACTTTAGCATCCTCTCTCTCTCCCACCAGTAAAGAAACCGGGTGAGTCACAGCACACTGCAATTACTGGTCTGTCAAGGCCTCTCTTGTCGTATTTCATTTTATTATTTTCCTCTTCATCATCCATCACTGACCCAATCCTTTCCTCACCAAGGCACCAACTCAAATGTGTTTATTAAATGTCCTTGGATGCAAATGAATCCTTGAAAGATAGACAGTAAAAGTATGATCTTAAGCCACACACCACAACAATTTTGTGTTACATATCCTATTATTCTGCTCAATGCTGTTTTCAAGATCTCTCCATGTTGCTAAATTTTGCTTCTCACTGTGGCATGGAATTTAACCACATTTTCACGCCATTGTACCTACATTTTCGCCTAGTGGTGGGCACCCAGGTTTCTTCCATGTCTTCCTCACCATGAACAATGCTGTGTGTATCCCTTATAGACCTGGGTGAGTCTCTCTGATTCGTGGAATTGATACATTCTCGGTTTTAACAAACATCTCACAATGCTCTCCAGAGTGGCTGTGCCTGACTCATCTCCCTACAAGGAAGATGCCCATTTTCCATTTCATAGCTAGTGGAAGGAAGACGGTCCAAGGTTGGACCAAATCGTAGCAGTAGGAGTGGTAAGAAAGAGATGATGGATGTACTTTGAAAGTAGGTGCCAAAGGACTCCCTGGTGGAATCATTGTGGGATGGGAGAGACAGAAGGGAGTTCAGGAAACACCAAGCGACTGGAACTCAGTAATTGGAATTGTCAACACTGAGATGAGAAGAACGGCACGAGGGCCCGCTTTGGGGAATAAGAAGAAAAGATCGGAAGTAAATATGTTCAGTTTGGGTGTCTAATTAGACAGTCACATGGAATATGTAACAGGCAATTGGATATATAGTCTGAATTTCACAAGAGACACCTGTGCTAGAGACAGAGATTTGAGAATTATCTGCATGCAGATGGTGCTTAAAACCACAAGGCTGGATGAAATCCCCTAGGGAATGCCTGAAGCCAGAGAGGAGGAAGGAGCAAATCCTGAGCCCTTGTGTCTTCCAAACTGATGAGGTTGGAGACAAGGGGAGGAATTAGCAAGGGATGTGGGCAGGAGGAACCAGCGACACGGGAGGAAAACCAGTGGGCACACCACACTGGAAGGCAGAGGGGAGACATCGCGGAGTGGAGAGGGATGTGCTTTGCCAAACACATCTGGAAGGTCCAGTAACAGAATGGTAATCAACAACTGGAACTATCGAGGAAGGGCCATCAGGGACGTGGGGAGGGGAATTGCAGGGATGTGGCAAGTAGCTGTATTGGACCAGGTTTGAAGAAGAAAGACAGTGAATGCAGACAACATTTTTGAATAGTTTTGTTTTTAAAGGGAAACAGAGAAGTATATGGGGGTGGCAGCAGGATAGAGAGAAATCACAGTTTGGGATTTTTTTAAGATGGGGAAGCTCATAACATGTCGATGTCGTAATGGAAGTGATGCAGAAGAGGGAAACCGATGACACAGGAGGAAGGAGCACAGTATCTTGGAGCAGGCAAGAGCCCAGGAGGTCCATGTGGAACTGGAGAGTTTGGCCTCAGACGGGTGTATGAACATCTCCCCCCGGCGGCAGGCAGGAAGGCAGGGGGCTCCACTCAAAGGATATCGGGATGTGGACGGAAGCAATTAAGAGAATTATGTGAACGTCCTCATTCGATTGCTTCGAGGCTGTGTGGGGCAGGGGACTCCTCAGAGGCTCCAGGACAGAGGGAGAGGTGGGAAATTGACACCAAGTGGCTGAAAAAGCAAATGGACCAGAGACACACAACGTAAGTGCCGACAGCACCAAGGCGCCTTTGAGGTTCCTGACTGTTAGATTAACGTGAAACCAGTGTGGTTGTTGGATTTTCCCCAAATTTAGGCTTAGTTCATGCAGACAAGGATTAGGCAGCATGTTGTTGTTAACCTGTGGTTTAGGCAGATGCGTATCATGGAAAAAGAGAGGCACAAGGGACTGAAATGTGTCCAAGGGCATCATCATGATGGGCCACTGAGTATACACTGAGGGATGAGGAGAGGGGGCCTCAGGGGACAGAGGGACAATGAACATGCAACACGATCAATGGGTTGTGCTCAGGAGGGGACCAAAGGATGGCTGGGGATCAGAGAACCAGGGGAGGGGAGCTGGGAAGATGGAGCGTCAAGGTGTGGGGTTCGGGAGTTTGAGATTAAGGGGCAATGGCATCACCGGCTGGTAATGACAAAGCGAGGCTGTGATCCTGGGGGCGAACGTCTGCAGTGAGTGAAGATAGGACCAGTGAGGGTGTGAGAGCGTCACCCTGGGCTCTGCAGGCAGTGCCAGCTCCCTCCCCTCTTGCCCATGTCCGCCTTGGGGGATATAGTCGTGCTTGAGAGTTTGGTAAACTCAGTTGTGAAAAAGTATGGGCCTTATTTGCTTGGAGAAGTCTTTTTTTCCCATTTTAATTTCTGTAATGGTTATTTGTCTACTTGATTTTTCTATTACTTCTTCTGACCCTTTTTGGCACTGTATGACGTTTTCCAGAAATTTCTCCTTTCAATTCCTTTTAAAACGTATTGTAATTGTTCCTAATATTCGTTTAAAAAAATCAGTTGAATCTGCAGTTATTTCCCATTTTCTTTTCAATATTGTTTTTACATTTTCTTCTGCCAAAAATTGTTGTTTGTTCTACTAACATTTCAGAGAAGCAGACTTTATTAATGTTATCACTTTTTTCCTGAATTTTATTGGTTTTTGCAATTTTTTATTTTCTTCCTCCCATTTCTTTGTGTTTACTCTTATTTTTTTCTAGGTTTTGAATTGGATGCTGAATTCTCTTGCTTTTCTTATTTTTCTTGCTTCTAATAAATGTAGTCACAGCTATAAATTTCTTCCTGAAGTACAACTTTAGCAGTTTCCCACGACATTTTTCATGAAACGCTCTCACTGCTATGTAGTTCTAGTTCCCAGGTTCACATCTTATTTCTTTTTGAATGGAAGTGTTATTTAATACAGTTTTGTTTGTTTCTTTCTATATGAGATTTTCTTAAACAATTCTTTCATTTATGACTTTATTGACTAATGGTCAGGGAATATTGTCCAAAGCTAGTTGGTGATTTAGAATTCACTGAGGTTTTCTTTGCAATCTAACACACAATAGATTCTCACGATTGCTTCATGTGTCCTTGACAGACTGTATTTTTTATTTCTTGGATATGTATACACCTATTGTCACTATTATCTATTTTGTCGAATGTGTTGTATTATCAGTAGTGTCTCCTCTTGCATTTCATATGACTATTTTGCCTTAAATTTTGTGTTGCCTGGTAACAAAATCACCATCTTAATTTTCTCATTGATTTATACTTGGTAGCATATATTTCTTAAATCCTTTTAATTAAAAAAAGCATTACATATTTGTTTTCAATGTGTCTTTTTATGAATTGCTGGATCTGTTTGCTTGTTTTCTTCATCAACCAAATAAGAGAAGATCTGCCCTTTGGTAAATTTATCTTATTTACATTTACTGATGTTACTGATACCTCATATTGTGTTTTATTTACTACACTTCATTTTTATTTCTTTTTCTCTCCTTGTTATTTCTAATTAGGTAGTGGGTTTTTTTTTTCCTGCTGGCTTAAAAAGTTATTTATTCTACTTTTAATTTTCTTATGGTTCTCTTTATTTCATTAAGACCTATGATTTTACTTTTCCTACTAATTTCTTAAATTAATCAATTTCTGTCTGTCCCCCAATACAGTATGCACCTACTTAGCAAGGTTTTTCCGCTCCAGGGATCTTTCAGCCACTGCTCCACCCGTCTTGCTAAGTGACTTTGCATCCCAGCTATGCTTTGCCCCCGGAGTTCGGGTTTTGGATTCCTGCAGATATGCTTCTCTTTGTTGTTGTTGATGTTGTTTTGGTTTTGGTCACTACTTATTGAGAAAACAATAAAATTTGTTAATTTATTTACTGACTCTTTCTTCCCATGTATCATAGTGTGCTCCTGAATTTACTTCTCTCCTCATAGATTTATGTCCTCCAAGTCTGTTTTTGAAGAGGAATTTGTGTGGTAAAGATTCTGTGGCCCTTTATGTCAAAAAATATTTTTTTATTTTCTTTATTAATATAAAAATATTTTCTTTATTTCATTCCCATGCTAAATTTTATTTACAGGGACCCAAAACGATACATTGCATGTTGTCTCCCTCCAACACTTTGAAAATATGACTCCACTGTTTTCCTGCATCCCCTTTGCTGCTAGCTGGTCTCGTGCCAGCTTGACTTTCTTTACTCTGTAGGATAATATGCTTGTTCTCTCTGGAACATCTTACAGTTTTCTTTGTTTCTGACCTCCTAGCCTATCTAGGTATGGATTTTCTCTCTTCTGTTCTGCTTGGCATTCTGCAGGCCTTTTCAATCTTAGGTCTTCCATCTTCCTTTAATACTAGAAGGTGCTCTGTCATTTAATAAAATACATCATCTCCACTGTTTATTTTTCTCCTACTTAATCATCCATATTAGGGCTTTTGACACTGCAACTTTTTCCTTCCATTTCTCTTAACTTTGTTTTTGAATTTTCCCATCTATTTATCACTGACTGAATTATTAGTAGATGGTCTCTCCTGGTTTTTCCAGCTCGCTTCTCGTGCTGTGGCTGTCAAGCTCCTGCTATCTAATCCTCTTTTGTGTTCTCTGTCTAAGCTATCATGTTTTCCGTGCAAGTGTTTCCATTTGCTTCGCATGGCGACTGCCTGTTCCTATGTCACGTTTCCCAGACGTCCCTTGTCGCTTGGAGTTTGAGTCTGTGGGCTCTGGACCCAGACTCCCTGGGCTACTGAAGCTCTGCCTCTCATTCGCTGTGTGATTTTCAGCAAGACGCTTAACTCTTCCTTGCTTTAGTTTCTTCATCTCCAAAGTAGGAATTAAGTACTCACATCATAAAGCTTTTGAAAATAGCACATGAGACAAAGTAGATGAGTTGCCTAGTGGATAGTTCTTGACACATAATAAGTGCTCAATAAATGCTAGCAGTTATTATTATTCTAAATTAATCTGTGTATTTTCCATTAATTATGCTCTTTTTGCTGAAAGTTATCCAGTCTTTCTTTTATTAGGTGGTGCTGGTCAGATGCCTTGTCTTTTCTTCTGTGAGTACATATTCTGTGAGAGCATCCTCAGCTTCTTCTTCCCCAGTAAATGCTCTCAGATTTCCACCTACTTTCTTACTTTTGTGCTGTAGCCTGGGATAAATTCAGGGACAAAACCAGAGTCCAAAGTTAATTATCCTTCTTACTTTCTAAGGGGTCTGGTAATGCTTTATCTTCATGTTTAAATTATCAATAGGACTAAGAGGAAAGGTAGCATGTGGAATTCTAGCATGATGGAGCTGGCAGATGATGAGGGAGAAGACATTGCAGTGTTAGAACTGCGGAAAAACATCCCCCCCAAAACATGTATGTCGTCTCCTTGAACATTTGAGCGAAGGTATCAGGAGTGAGGGTGACAGAAGAAAAAAATGAGAGAAAGATAAAGCCTCATCCCGGAAGAAGACATGACCCCCGTCCTCACATTGAGCTGGCTCAGAAATGAAAAGGCCCCTGCTCACACTTGCTTCTTATCTGATTGTTGTTTCTCCCCGCAATACTCCACATGTACAATAACTGACATGCAAAGTCGAGACAAATAACATAGTAGAGATGGGAATGTTGTGTTACATAGGGTGACAGGACATCACAGTTTGAGTCAGAAATTCTCAGGCATGCCTGTCGTTTCCATGTAATTATTCATAACACCTTCCTTCACTCCCAAGAAAGTGTCCTGGTTTGCATGGTAAAGTATATCATTATACTATCTGTACTCTTTATAAACTTAGAAAAAAACTCCACTGGAAAATGTAGCATTTAAAGATGACAAAGTGATGTATGAATTTCCTGTTGCTGCTATAACAAATTATCACAAACATAGTGGCTTAAAACAACAATAATTTATTATTTTATAGTCATGAAGGTTGGAAGTCCAAAATGGGTTTCACTGGGCTAAAATCAAGCCCTCTGCAGGGCTGCATTCCTCCTGGAGCCTCCAGGGGAGAACGTGTTCCTTTGCCTTTTCCAGCTTCTGCAGGTGCCTGTGTTCCATGGCTGGTGGTCTCTCCCTCCATCTTCAAAGCCAGCAATGGTGAGTCAAGGGTTTTCGACATTGTGTCACTCTGACATTGACTCTCCTACCTCTCTTTCACTCATAAGGACCCTGTGATTACACTGGGTTGATCTAGGATCGTCTCCCCATTTTAAGACTCTTAACTAATCCCATCTGTGTGGTCCCTTTCGTCATGTAAGGTAACATAGTCACAGCTTCTGGGGAGGGGAGCCTTTTTCTGCCTTCTACACGAGCGTACCGAGGCAGGAGGCTGGAACCGTCAGGTCTGACTCTGAGGTGGCAGCTTCCTCTTTCTGGGAGATGAAGTCAGCAGTGTTTGCAGCAGGGCAGTGGAGGGCCCTGAAGGCTCAACCAGACCAACGGGAACACTGGACTAAGTATGTCCTTTCAAAGTTCTAAAGAAATAACACAACAGCAACCACCACCACCGCACAGCCTCGAGTGGAGAATTAACGGAATTACACGCACAGAGGTGGGGGCTGGAGTAGAAAATCGATAGCCCGGAACAGGCACTGTGAGTCACCAGCACCGACCGGCAAGAGGATGAATAAGCACCCGGCACAGCGCTGGGAAAGGTTACCTAGGAATGTTCGGGGATATCACCCTAAGGAGGGGACTGAACGAGCAATACTGACAAAAATCTTTGTTTTATCCTGCCACGTGCTTTGTAACCTGGTCTGGCACGACAATGCTTTGTTTCATTCCTCTCTCGTGTTTCAGCCTGCTTCACGGTTTGCAGAAAACTCGTCCAGCGGGGACACTCCGGCCCCGTCCTCCACAGGGCCGCGAGCCCTGCCAGCGACAGCCCCGCGTGGCAGAAGACTGTGGGGTGGGGGCTGCAGAGAGGCTTGTGGGATTCCCGAGAGCACTGCAGACAGAAGGATGTGAGGAGTGACCAGGCTGATGCTGCCGGGACAGAATCAGGTCAGACGTCAAAGGCTCCTGTGGCATCCCGGAAAGAGGCCCCTGACAGGTGGGATGGGAGATTCCTTAAAGTGACCACCAGCCAGTGTTGGTGTCTACAGGCCTTTCCTTGGAGACTTCACAGATTCCTTCAAGTTTTTGTTTCTTGTCAAAATGTTCTTAAGTGTCATTTCCCAACAGGTACCTCCTTAGGTAATATGGCAATGCATCCTGTTCTCTGACTTTCCACCCTTTGGTCTGGAAATAGTTGTATGTGTGTGTGTTTGTGTGTTGCATAATAGCAAGTATATACACACACACACAATATCAATTATATACGTAAATAAATTACATATATGTACAAAAATTGCCTTTTGTGGGGGAAGCACTTCACGGCTGAAAGTCATTGATGAAACAGATGCAAAAGGGGGACCACTAGCATAACAAATGTCAGTAGTTACTCCAAGAATCCAGCTAGAATGTCAGCTTTAAGTAAGAGAACCAAATTATGGGATAAAAATGACAAAAACAAAGCAGGAGAGAAAACATTTGAACGAGATTTTGGAATAAAGCACTTAGTGATATAAGTAACGGTAAAATAAAAGTGTATATTTTCTATTTGCTGGCACTATTCTAAGAACATTTTATATATTATCTCATTTGCCGCTAATAAACTATAAATAGGGTTATTTCCATTTACTTGAGAAGAAATGGGTGTACAGAGATGTGAAATAACTTTTCCCAGGGCATTCTTGTTAATAAGTGATTGATTGCAGAACATGTATTAACACTTAAACATCTTCCATGTTTGTGTGACTTTAAAAAGGGCTGGCATTTAGAAATGGAAACTTTCTGGACATGTTAAAGCTGTGTTAATGTCTTTTTTGTTCTGCTCACCAAGAAGAACATTTTGAAGGAACTTGAAATACTTGCCCTATTGACTTCTTGGTGTTCATTACAGATCAATTCTCTGTAAGCATTTTCAAATATCGTAAGAAAATTAGTGTCTGAACTATGGCTGACACAAAGCAGAAATTCTGAACCTAGCTGATGAATGAGTCATGAACAAAGGAAGGATGCTGTGTGTCATATCTAAATATGAGGTACTGATATATTTTTTTATTTAGTTTGGGCTTTCTAACTTTCATTTTTCCACTAAATAACCAAATATTGAGAAAAAATATTGAGAATTTAAAGTGAGTAAGAAGGAAAAAGAGTCAAAGAGTATTGAAAGGTATAAGGCAAAAGGACTTGTCACAGTGTTAAGGGGACAGGGGCTCCTCAGAACACCAGCCTACAGACTGGCACAAATACCAGAAAATGGTTCTCTTAACGGTTAGTCGATAAACTATTTCAGCCTTATATTTCAAGTGTGCTGGCTGTGTGCCAAACCAGAGACAGTGGACATCCCTCGCATTTTTGCCACAGAATCTCATATGAGGGATAATTGCCGCAACATAGTATTTTTAACCCACACATACAGGCTCAACCTAGTTTATCAATGATGACATTGATCATGTTACATTAATCTATAATTCTAAATATAAACATATTTAATCTATAATAAGTAGTTTTAAGTATTTTTAGTTGAATATAATAATTGTACGTATTGGGGGGTACATGTGATATTTTGATGGCCGTATACAGTGTGTAATTATCAAATCAGGGTAATATCCATCACCTCAAACATTTCTCTTTTCTTCGTGTTGGAAACAATACAATTTTTCTCTTCTAGCTATTTTGAAATATACACTAAGTAACTGTTAACTATAATTCCCCTACTGCATTATTGAATACCAGAACTAACAGTTGTTCTTTTCTGGGACCTTTGATAAATAATATTAGTAAATATTCTGATGCTATGAGTGTTACTTTAAAACCTCTGAACTAACTGGCAGAGATCTGATACCTGTAGAACTTGCTGTATAGAGATAATTTATAATATAATTTTTTAATTTCTTTGCTTTAGAGGTAGCAAATACTGGGAAACAAAATAGGCATGTATTTACCCACATACACATACATTTACATGATGTTAGATATTCTCAGGATATTTTTTCTAAACATTCTGAAAAGTGTATCTGTGGGAAAATATCTTTAAAATTTTTTTTTAATGTTCAACACATTTCCTTTTTTCTTCCCTAATCCCTCACACAGCTAAATTATTCAGCACACACATCCATGATCAATATTCAGGACAAGTCTAGACAGTTAGCTATAACTGTCAGTCTTGGCAATGGGCATTACTATTTACTTAATGCCACAGTGAATCATATTGCATGCCATATTTTACAATTTCTCATGGACACAAGGTATGTGTAAACCTACTGTCTGGAACAGAGAATGCTACTCTTGCAAAAGGAAGGGCAAAGAGAGAGTCTGTCCCCAGCACCGTATGAGTTTGCAAGGCTGCTGTAACAAATTACCACAGACTGGGTGGCTTAAACAACAGAAATGTACTGCCTCACAGTTCTAGAGGCCAGAAGTCCCAGGTCAAGGTGTTGGCAGAACCATCCTTCCTCTCAGACTGTAGACAGAGTCCTTCTTTGCCTCTTCCTAGCTTCTGGTGGTAGCCATCAATCTTTGATATTCCTTGGTTTGCAGCTGCACAACTCAGATTTCTGCCTAAATCGTCACATGGCATTTCCTCTTCCTGTAAGGACACCAGTCGCATTGGATTAGAGCCCACTGTAATCACCTCATCTTAGCTTGCATAAGACCCTATTTCCAAATAAGGCCACATTCACTGGTGCTAGAGGTTAGAATTTTGGCATATCTTTTGGAGGGAGACATAATTCAACCCAAAATTGGAGACTACAAAGTCCTCTAAGTGCAGTGATGGCTTTTTTATTTGTTTCACACATTTTTACATTTGCCTCTTATACACAGGCCATACTAGGTATTGGAAATGTAGCTGGGAACAACACCAGCACCTGCTTCTTGGTGATTCCAGTCTAGTGAAAGAGACAAACACACAGTCACATGTGATCCTGCATAACGGCATTATCACAGCTGATTGCACACTCGTTAAGCAGAATGCCAAGCACAGAGGGTCAAGGAAGGCCTCCCAAGTGGGGAGGTGCTCCTGTGTGTCCTGTATGATGAACAGGTGTCCACACCAACCGCGGGATGCCAGAGACAAAAAGAGCATCTCAGACCAGAGGGAATAGGGTCTTCCAAGTCCCCGAGACAGGAGAGACCATCAAAACTAGCTGCTGTGTGTGGAATTAGGAAAGACCAAGGAGGTGAATTGTCCTGTCATTGTCCCATAGACCAATGGTGCTCAAACTGGGGCTCAGCAGAGTACAGAGGCCCACGGTCACCCTAGTCCATCAAGCCTGGCTCTCCTGAGTTGACACTGTGAAAGCCCCTCGTGTTCACCACAGTAATGTTAAAGCAATTCGGAAGCCGTGTGAGAGATGTAAGTAGCGGTGTGAAAAGAGACGGCTCTCTGGATCCCTTTGGAGCAGCCTCTCTTGGTGGGGAGCAGATCCACCTCCAGTCATAACCAGAGTGCATTTATCAGTCCCTCTCCTGCCCTCTGTAATGCGCTCCAATCTGGCACTTTCCTCCTCCTAGCTCCTGGCCAGAAATTCTTAAAAGGTGTATAACTAACATGTGATAGCATCAGCGTAACTCTCTACCTCACTCACAAAGGACTGGAGGAAACACCTGCCCCGTGTCTGCACCTACCGTGCAGTAGGAGGCTGTAGCTAGACCACAGAGCTGCCTGTTATGCCCCCACAGGCACATGCAGAAACTATAGGGCAGGGCCGCACGCTACGCAGCGCCAGGCTCCGGGTGCCAAGCCAGTGTGGGGACCCCTTCCGTAATTTCTCTTCTGATCCCCATTTTGCACTCCAGATTTATGCCTCGGTGCAGTGAAACTGACCCACCTCAATTTAATCACTTGGCTTAGGTATCCACCGTCTGTCCCGCAAGACAGCCTCTTCATGTAGGGGAGATGCTGCACACATCACAAGGTAGGAGTCATCCGGGTGCTGTGTGCACAGACGTGTCCAGCTGGAACACAACGGGCCGCAGTGTGGGTGACAATCAATGCCGCCCACGCCGTGCCTTCTTCATATCCTTTGCTACTCAGTCACTTCATGTTCCCTGACACAGGGTCATCTCTGTTCTTCCAGCGTGAATCACCTCAACTTGATTCAAGCATCGTCTTTCTAATAGAAACTCTCCATCCTGTGTCCATGTGATTTCAAGTCTGTTGCATCGGGTACCAGTTAATTAAGTCTGCAGTGATCAGAGCATCCCCAGGAGGCCCCTTAGGGAAGGACAGGGTACCCTCAAACCAGCGTGCACTGCGCTCAGCTCAGTCCTCTAAACATTTCAAAATCCTGCTGCTGGAATGAGCTTAGAGAGGCCCTTTGACTCCATTATACTCTCTAAAAGCATCCTTACTCCCTTCTGCCTTGGAGTATCTTCTCCGTGTGAGATCGATGGGCCTTGCACAGAAATGGGCCAGGCTGTAATGGCCACGATCACGGGCAGTCAGAACAGCAGCAGCAGCCACAGCAAAAGCATTACGCATCATTTTCAAATGGTGCCGGAGTCGGTGGCCACAACCTGTGCTCTACTTTGCCTGGCAGGACGACAGGAAAGAAGCAAATGTTCCTCATATTTGGGAATTTGATGACTTTTTTTTTTCTATGTTACATTTGAGTTTTTCAGATCTGGCTTTATTTTTCTTTTCATGGATTATCCCTTGACCGATCCTATTCCTGCCCCCTTTTCCCTTTTTCCTCCTTCCTCCCATCCTGCCTTTCTCCCCGCTGTCCTGCCTTTCTCTTTGCATTTTCCCAGGTATGTGTTTTCCATTTATTTGTTTTTAAATTTAGTGACATATGGTTGGATTTTGCTTTATTGGATGTATAGTCTGAGAGTTTTATCTTTTAATATTTTAAATGACTCCCACTGGTTCTTGTAAAAGGAATAACACTAACACCAATTGTTTTGTTTCCTGTTTCCATTCTTACACTCTTCTTTCTTCTTTTCCATTCCTGAGTTTCTTTCTAGTGTTCACTGTTCTTTCGACACCTGCCCCTTCCAGGCATCGTAGGATTCCAGCTGTCTGCCCGCACGCCCTCCTCAAAGCTCTATCATCACTGCCTTTACCCGGGTGATCCTGACTCATCTTTGATTCTCAGACTGAATGATTTTGCCCCGTGAGACCATTCCTCAGTCCCCTGCTCCCATGACATCCTGTACTTCCTTAGAGGACTGTGCGTTGTGTCAAATTTCTTGGCTACAGTATAAGCTCCACGAAGTCAGGGATGACTTCAGACCCAAGTGCTTAGTGTGGCTCCAGGGACAAAATAGACTTAATAAAAATTTGTGGAATAGCTGAATGAGTAGTTGGTTGTTTAGAGAGCCTGATTGCAGAAGACTGTAGGAAAGAGCAGCAGCCTCTGCAGTAGGAGCTTCGTCTTTGTTGCACCTCACCTTCCTTTTCTGCCTGAAACCAGCTCATAGCCAGCTGGCCCTGTGGGATGCAGTTCTGCAAAGTGGCGCCACTAAGTGCCGTTAGTCGATCATGTTTGAAGCTCGCAAGGCAGGCCATGGCTTATGTCAGGGTCTCTGAGCACTGTGCATTCTGGCTCTAAGATGGGCAGTCAGGGTTCACTCCCTGTCCCTCAACTTCTTACCTGCCAGATGTCTTGCTTCCCTGAGATGATGGGAAATCTATACCTTCAATTTCTACTATACTCAAGTCAGACCATCAGAGGGCTCTACATATGGACCACATTGCTTTGATTTTTCACAGAACTGAATTGAAGGACATTTTATAAACCACCCTTCTGAAATGCATTAAGGTTATTTAATGTGGAAGGCCCCATAATTTCACACATTCCATTTTTGAGGACCCACAGGAAAAATTCCACTTGTATTTAAGTATTAGAAGAAGATGTACTCCTCCAGCCTGGTTGCTTATTTGTTGTCTGTTTGAAATTACCAAGCTAGGAATCACGTGTTCATCTTTGGTTTGGCTGCCTGGGGGGCTTGGGGCAAAATGCGCCCAGCTCTGCGGCGTGGGCAGCCTTCCCGGCCCTGCCTGCCTTCCTCACTTTCTTCCCTTTGCCCAAATGCCTTACCCATTGATTTTATCCTTTTTAGTGTTATAAGCATTTTATAAGCTTTTATTTTTTTAATACAGAAGAATGTCTGAAGCCTAAATTTCTCACTACTTCTCCTCATCACCAAAATCATTAAGAAACTGATAAAAAAAATTCTTCCTCAAAGTCTTGAAACATAATCTATTACTATTGTGATTATAATCCATTACTTAATGGAGTCCAGGACTCTTTCTTTTTTTTCTTTTGTTTTTTTCTCTTTCTTTCTCTCTTGTTCATGTATTTATGTGCATGTGATATAAATTTTCTGTTATGATATCAGTTTCATGTACTTCTGTGTATGTGATATAAATGTTTCTGTTACGACATCAATTGCGTGGATTGTAAAGCTTTTGCTGCTACTCATGTGCCAGAAGTAGGGATGCTCTGAGGACGGGCACAGTGAGCTCCCTGCCTGGTTATATCTGACCAGTTCCCCACGTCCATACTGTGTTCTCCTTCCTCCTTTATTTCTTATAGACCAGTCATACGTATAAAGAACTTTCACATCTCTTTTGACAAACACTGTAGTGCCCTAAGGGAGCTATTTTCACGCTTGATTTTTCCCGTGAGAGAACTGAAGTTCGAAGGGGAAGCTGCTGAGTCGGCTGTCGTACAATTTGCCCAGACCCGTGCAGTTGGCCAGGAGCAATGCAGTGCCTTGACTGAGACTGTTATCTCCAGGGTTGGCTAGAGCCAGGTTCAAGTCACAGCGTCTATGTTTTCTGGGTCTTGGCATGTTTAGCATCTCTTTGCCTTAATTTCCATAATGGCAAATGTGGACAATAAGCAAAGCTGTTCCAGGGCTTGTGTGAAGTCAAATGGGATGGTGAACACAGAAGTGTCTAAAACACAGTAAGCTCTCAACAGATGTTTGTCAAAAAGGGAAATAATAAGACATTAGAATTGCATCTAAGCCTTTAGTCTCCCGGTCCGGTATCCGTTTTCATTAGACCCCATGCCCAGTCTGGAGGTGGTGGAGAGAGACAAGATATGTGAGCCACATGAGAAGACTTGAAGGTGTGACACTGGAAGCCACTTCAGCCGACCTCAGGACAAGCAATCGTCAATGGCCACACTCTGTACCCAGAGTGAGCTTTCCTTTTGATCTTTTGACTTCTTGAGTGAGCAGTGGTTGGAACAGCATGTTCCTACAGAGAAAGTTCCTTCCCTCCCATCACACACCACCTGAAGGTTGGTACTACACAGGGGCGCCAGGCAATGAGTACACTGGAGAAGTGACCACAGGGTTACAGGGCAGTGTGGAGCCCAGAGCATGCCACCTACACACCACTCACCTGCCCAGCGAGGGAAGGTTCAAACAAGTTTTCAAAACACTTTCAACCTTCAGGGGAGAATAAAATAGAATGGAGTAGAGTAGAATAGAGTAGCCCAGACCAACTCATTTAAGTCCACAGTAACCCAAGAGAAAGACTTACTAATTGGGTAAGTGATCACTGGTGCACCATGGTAAGCCTCTTTGATCAGTTGTTTGTGTCTCACTGGAATACCATGGCTTAACAAATCCTTAAGTTGCAGTTGGGCTGAGTGGAAAAGCATCACCCGTCAGTGATGTTAGCCCTGACCCCAGAATAGGTGGAAGATGTCAGAAAGCGAGCAGACCTTGACCTAGAGATGAAGTTTCCCCCTTACCATCCTGCTTGTTGGATTGTCTTCGGTAACTGGAGTGAGCACTGTGTCCTTCCAGTCCACTGCTCTTCCCACCAGATAACAGGGCATGTGCAATGAAAAACCAGGTATCAACAAGGCCACATTATACTTTTAGGAGGCATGACATTACTGCAGCCTTTCCAATAATTCAAGGACCTGAGCTGTGCAAAATGACTCTCACTGGGAATAAAACATTTGTTTCAGGAGCACCTAAAGGTGAGGGCGAAAAAATTTGTATTTGTTTAAAACACAGCATCATCCATAATTAATGGGATAACTCCAGCTCAGTAGAGCTTGAAACTACTGTGTACATTTGAAGTTGGATTTCTAGTTCTTGAGATGAGGAACAAATTTACCCATAAGCTTTTCTTTTATTTTATTTTTTATGGTAAATGTTATTTCCAGTGTCTGAACATTTGGTGTCTTTCAGTATGTTTTCTGGTGTTGTTTACCATCTAGTGATAAGAGCAAAGCAATTAGTGAAACCTGCTTTTAAATAGTGGCCCTGAAAATGGGGGGGGTGTTAACTTGGGTTACCAGGAGTTCTTTGAATACCTTTTCTCCATAACTTAATTTGAACTCTTGACACAGGTTTTAGAAAGAGAGGTTTAAAATTCATTTAAAAGGGTTTTTTCCCCTATCATAATATACATTCAAAAAATAAAAACTTCCATTTTTTGTAAGCTAGCAGCCAGAAAAGAATTAAGATTTATTATAATATTATTGAAATCTACTCTTCAATAATTATACATCTAAATGAAAGAACTACAGCAATACACCTTCTATCACCCCTATATGATCACATCCCAGTGGAAGTTTTATTTTACCTATGTACAGGAACTGTGACAGGGAACATAGAGTGGCAAATTTTTTTTATTCATTTAATCAGTCTTTCAAAAAAGTTTTACTTCGGGGCTACATCCTGTATGTAAGTTTTTGTGCTTAGACCTGATTCATAGTTAGGAGGTTTCCTGCATGAGTACCTAAATAGTTCCAATATGTGGAAGATTGTGAGAAACGGCTTTAAAGCAATACAGTTACAACTAGCACATGTGATGGTTCAGAAGGAGGACAGGGGTTCAGAGAGGTTCTGTAAAGAAGGCTGGCACTCATGTTTTGGTTGAAAGGATGGTAAAATGTTGACAGAAATCGATAAGAAGAGAAAAGGTAATCCAGGTACGCAAAATGCCTGGAACAAAAGTGCAAATAGAAGGTAGCCTAATATACTCAGCCAAGAGTCATTTTTTCATCCTGAACAGAATAAAAGTCACATAGATAAGTCAATTAGATAAGGCAGAAATGGGATTTGAGACTAAATTGCAAAGCTCTTGAATGGCAGCAAAGAAAGTTGAAATTTATTGTTGACATTATAAATCTTTAGAGGTGTGTATGTGTGTTTTGTTTTGTTGAGTTGGAGAATGTCCTGATCAGAATTGTGTCTGTAATAGTAATCTGAGGAAGGCGAGAGTACTGGATATAAAAAGGGAAGGATTATCAGACAATTTCAAGTCAGTTAGAGAAAAAGTTCCCAGAATGAGCAAAAGATACAAAAAATTTCATCACATCAACACTTACCAAAGCTTACACAGGAACGTCGGCTGCGTCCAGCTTGAGGACCTGCAGAGGGGACCCATTGGGGCTGCGAGAGTGAAGAGAAGGCAGACTCAAGGGGCAAGGGACAGCAGCGGAACAAACAGAGACAGGATGGGAGTGCTGGTGTGCAGGAAACCCAAAGGGCTCGCAGGGTGACAAGGATGGCAACAACAAGCAGGGTGAGTGGGTGAGGCCCTCCTCTGTCTTTGCTGCAAGAGGGAGTGGTGCCATCACTGGGCTGTGACATCAACTCAGCTCCTCTGCCCCCACGCGCTGGCTGCCTCCACCGTGCTGCACCCCTGCAGACCAGGGACACCCACTGGGTCTTTTGTAACCTCGCTCAGGCTGTTTGCTGGTGAGTCTGCCTCCAATCCTTCCTTGCACCTCCCTATGTTCTTCTCCATCTACAGTTTCCAGTGTCATTTAAAAAATCACTGAGACTTTTGCTGCTAATGCACCCTCACTCTATTTACTGCATTGTAGATAAACCCTGTAGCTTCTCTCTGCTTCCATTTCCTCATAACTAGAGTGAAAATTCAGACTGACACCCTTCAGATCTAAATTCAACGTCTCCCTCATTCCTGAGGTCTTCGTCCATTTGTCTAGTAGTCTGTGCCTTCCCCCTAATCTTCCTCAGTTGTTTCAGAGATTGCATGAAAATTCTCCAAGGCTAGAGACAAAGACTTGGACTTCTTTAAGTGACCAGGAAATTAAGAAAACACCTTGTACATAGTAGGTTTTTAGCAATAACAATTTGTTGAATTAATGCAAGAGACAAATATTGAGAAACATGTTATATCTCTCTGATAGTACATAAACCTTTGTCCTGAAGAGAATTGTCTACTGGCATTTTCACCTCCAATTGTAGGATAAAAAGTAAAACTTCAATAGATGGCTATTGACAATCTGGCGATTAAAAACTTTTTTAAAAATTGAAAAAGTACAGTATTTAGATATTAGTAAATATGCAATTCTTTTCAAATTGGGTAGCATTTTTTGTAACATGAAATAGTTCCTAAGGAATCAACACTAAAAATCTAAGGCGAAATCTGCCCTCTCTTTCCTTATAGAAAAAAAAATACTTTCTTCAGTTTTACCCTCAAGATTCTTTTGGAATATAAAATTCTCAGATTTCTGAACTAAAGCCCAGCTTGATGACATCAGTAATTTTTCCATATTACCCTATCTGATCACTGGGTAGTCTTGTTGTAAGAAGGACGGTAAATATTATACAAATCAGCAAAGCCGGGCAATAGAAAACATTTGCTGGCACACTCTTTGATAGGTCAAAATAGAACCAAGCCTGCCGCGTAGGTAGGACTAGCTTCACGTCCTGCAGAGTTGCTGCAGCAGCACAACAAAACCTTGTATTCGTAGAGTCCACACCATGGGAACACTGAGCTGTTCCCTGACACTTTCTTTTATACTTGGTACCATTTGGAAGCAGTGAGAAACCAAGATCATTCCCATTGCACAAATTGGGAAAATGAGGTAGAAAAGCACAAGGTCACTCGTTCTAGAAACTGATCACTGAGTTGTATCTACCCTCAAGCCTTTTGGTTTCCAGAAGGTGCACAAGATTTTCCAGAGCCTGCCTTCACCTCTGAGTTCAATTTGGCTTCTTCCTGGAACTCTCTCCATGAGTTGCAGTGCCTTCTTCCCACCCAAGAGCTACTTATCCCTCCTCAGCACTGTCCTAAACTCAAAACTGCTGAGCCCCTGAAATTCCTTTCAAGGCATTTCTACTCCACCACCATCAGAGAATCCTTTTTCTCAATTTTTTATCACTGTTACCTTCTTGCCCATCTAATACTGATGCAAGTAAGAAATCTGTTGTTTCAATATCTAAGCATTTGTCTTTTCTTCAGTGGTCATTCTAATGCTAACGACTGGCTTATTTTATCCTCTTTGTGCCAGGCACTCTCTTAGCTTCTTGGGATAAATACTACTGAACAAAATAGACCCAACTCCCTGCCCTCATAAGGTTTACATTCTTTCAGAAGGAAGGCAGATAATAAATAGTGAGCATAATAGATAACTAAGTTACAGAACATGTTGGAAAGTGTTAAGTGATACAGAAGAATAAAAGCTGTAGCAGAGTAAAGGGGACAGGAGTAAGGTTGGCAGGTCATAATTTTAAACAAGGTCATCTGGATAAATTGAGAAGGTGAGACTTGGGCAAAGCCTTGGAGAATATTTGGGGGAAGAGTATTCTGGGCGGAGGAGCCAGGCATTGTGCGGGCCCTGAAGCAGGCATATTCTGGGTTTGTCTAAAGAGGAAGCCAGAATAAGTTGGAACAGAGCGAGTAATAGGGAGAGTGTTGTGGTCAATGAGGTCAAACTAGGTAGGTCTCGTGGCCTTTATAAGAACTCTACCTTTTATTCTGATTGAAATGGTAAGCGTCTGCAGGGTTTTCAGCAATTAAAGGGTCTACTCTGTCTTATGTTTAAAGGGGTCACTCCAGCTACTGTGTTGAGAACAGAAGAGACAGGAGCAAGAGTACAAGAAGGCAGACCCAGGAGGTGGCTGTTACAGCAGTGCCAGCTACAGTCCCGAATGTTGAAATCCCAAAAGATCAAAATCCCTAAAGTCTAAATCCGTAAAGTCTAAAATCCCTAATGTCTAAAATACTGAACATCACAGTCCCAAAAGATTAAAATCCCAAATGTTGATATCCCAAAAGCTGAATCCTGTACACAGGACAGCTGCATCATGTTAGGTGGAAATTAAATATGGTTTAAGGACATGTGTATGTTGCTTAGTTGATAAGCAGTGGATTTGTGAACTTAATTTTAGGTGTCAACCTCACTGGATTAAGGAATACATAGAAACCTGGTAAAGTATTATTTTGAATGTGTCTGTGACAGTGTTTCCAGAGGAGATTAGGATGTGAGTCTGCGTGGACTAAGTGGAGATGACTTGTCCTCAATGTTGGAAGCATCAACCCGTCAGCCAAGGCCCCAAAGAGAACAGATACGGAGGGCAAATTGGTCTCTCCGTGAGAGCCGAGGCAGACTTTTCTTTTACTGCCTTGGACATCGAAACCTTGACTCCACAAAAGTACATTATCACAGCATTGACTTTGGGTGTGAGCATTGTATGTGTACATAAAAACATTGAAACTTAACAGTAAATGAAGAGACATCCTTTTTGTACTTCTGCATTTGTGAAAGAAAATTTCTTGAGATCTCAGCTCTTTGGGCGATTGCATATGCAGTGGTGACTCATCATAGTTTTTGATCAATCTTGTCAAATAGTTTAGGCTGTTTGTCACGGCATTTCTGATGACGACGATTATAAACCTGGGAGCACATAATTACCAACCATAGTGATATGCATTTATACACTTCATTTTTGACCTTTTTTTATGAGTATGGTTCATCTGCTTATAATGGTTACACTGCTGTGTCATTAGTATACCTGTTTATGCTTGCAAAAATATGCTTGTTATTATTTCCTATTTTATCGTATAAAATGATTTATGAAGTGTTCTGTCTTGTTTTTCTATGTTTCTCAAATAAGCCCCCTTTTAAAAATGTAAATGAATATCTTTTAAAGAATTTTTAAAATTATTTTTTCCAGAATTATATTTTTGGTATTTTGATGTTTCAGAATTTCAGCCCTCAGGATTACAGCATTTGGGACTGTGCCTTTCAGAATTATAGTCCAAACCCTTATTATAGTAATCCAGGCAGCAGTTTATGAGGGCTTGGAGCAGGGGGCCACATTGGGGGAGTGAAAAGTGTTAGATTTTGGATATAGAGTATTTTGAGGGCAGAATCAAAAGAATTTTCTAATAGATTGTTTGGTGGCCTGAATAATAGGAAAATTGTTGCTGTCATCACTTAAGGAGGGGAAGGCTGCAGCTGGAGCAGCTTCTTGGGGACAGAGCAGACGGCTGTCTTGGATGTGTTGAGCTCGCAGTTGGTGTCTGTCAAAAGTCAACAGGAAATGCCAAGAAGGCAGCTGGTTCAACAAGGTTGGGGCTAAGGAAAGAGGTCTGGGCCAGGGGTGTACCTGGGGGGGCTTGAGCATCTTGATGGTGTTTAATGCCTTGAGACTGGATAAAAATCACATAGAGAATGAGTAGTGCTGCAGAAGAGAAGCGGGTCAAGGAGTCTGTCCTTAAAAAATTGAAAGGTACAGAATTTACCCTTTAGGAGAGGGGAAGGGGCCACCAAAGGAGAGTGAACAGGGACAACCAGTGCTGTAGGAAGAGATGAGGGGTGGGGTGCTGGAGTCCAGGAGAAGAAAGTACAAGGAGAAGGAGGGGGGGACCACACACATTCATACTGTCGATGGGGCATTGTCAGGAGGGCCAGGGATCTGCCATTGAACTTGGTGTAGGGAGGACACGGGGGCCTCCACAAGAGCCGCGTCCTGTAGAAGTAGACATGAAAGTGTGATCTGTGTGTGTTTGACAGAGGATGGGGGAAAGAATTCGGACACAGAGAGTAAAGGCAACTTTTCTGAAGAGTTTTGCTGCAAAGAGAAGCAAATAGATAGGGCAGTCACTGGAGAGGGAAGCAGAGTCAAGTGTATGTTGGTTTATGCATTGCTTTGACATGGGGGGAATCACAGCATGCTGACGTGGAGGTGGTGCTGCTGCAGAACAGAGAGGGAAACTGACGATGAAGGAGGTGGCAGACTGCGGGAGAGAAGTTCTTGAGAACAAGAGCAGGAACGGCATCAGAGGCACGGGGGAAGGACTGTCTCGGAGAGGAGCAAGTGGTTCATCTAGGGAGGCAAGTGGGAAGGTGCCGACCAGCATCCTGGTGCTTGAGAACATCTCCACTTCAGTGTCAAAAGTCATATGTCCAAATAATCAAACCCATCCTCTGTTTTTTTCCAGTCTTCCTCTCCTCTCCTGTGCATTCACCTTATCTTTTAGGATGGTGCCAGGTTATCAGCTGCAACAGACACATCATTGGCAAGCAGTGTTCAAACCAGGGAGGCGTGTATCTGGGTCTACTTGAAAACAAAAGTTTGAAAATGTGGTGTTGTTTTCATGATGCCATTGCACTAGGGAGAAAAATCTGTAGTCCTTCCTGCTTCCAGACACTCCAAGCTGCAGAACCTGACAACTGGGAACAGCCAAAGTGGCTTAAATTAATTCACATCAGTACCAACGCCCAAGTGCAGGTGCTGATGAGCCAAAAGGATGTGACTTTGCTTTGGTCACTGCTATATTCTCCTTGCCATTCAATTCATATTTATCAACTGAATAATATTCTCCACTAGGCTTTCCATAACAAAAAAGGCTCCACATGTCAACTGAATTCCTATAACATAAAAAGTTCAATTTTTTGTACAACTCTACTGTTTATACCCACCCGCAAAAAAACTTTCCTTTCCCAAATGATAATACTAAAAAATATTTTTATCATAAGGCATTTCTCACATGGCAATGATGGCTTAAATGAAAGCAGAGCAAACCCCTAAGCATTTTTTACTCAAGATACAGTAAAAGAGACTCAATTGAGTGATCAAACACTTAGAGAATTTTGCATCAAAACCATTTTTATGCCTAATTATTTTAATGATTAATGTACAAAAGTATGTATTCATCAAGAAGTACCTTGAGAAAACATAATAATGAGAGTTATTATAAGAACTTGAGCTTTTTTCCATTTTTTCAGCACCTTTTGTGGAAAGAGCTATCAAGTTATCATTCCCCGATGTTAAAAGCAATAAATAAAGGTAGCAGAAAGAATGATAATAGGGCTATTATGAGGTCCACAGAGAGGATGCCCCCATCGTTCACATTATAAGCAATGAAATAAAACATTCCCTGCTGGGTTTGATGTCTGCTAGACAAGGAATGCAGGTTTACAGAACAGATCCCTGTCCAGAACATATAGACAATTACCCTGAGATCTTTCTATTTGTTTTTCTTTCTGTGAAATGACAGCCAAGAGCTACGTGGAACGTTCACCAGCATCACCATAATATCCTGGAAAACCCGAAGGGAACCAGAAACAACAAATCTGAAACACTTCAAAAGGAAGGAAATGTAACATGTGCAGCTATCCGTCCTTACTCAAATATACATATGGACTCCACTGGGTGAAGTATTTGCCTCTAATTTTGCAACATACCTAGTGTGATGGAACAAAATTAACGTTCTATTCTTTGTGCAGTTAAAGGGCCTTTCACGTTGCAGTGAAACCTGAGAAAAATACTTTTTCTATCCATGTAACTTAGGACACCCTGGTTGGCAAATACTTAGTGAACAAATCATCCCACCTGCTGCTATAGGAGAGGCAGCAGCATATTCGTTTGGTTTCTCGCTTCACAGAGTTTACAATGGAGTCGGAGAGACAAGGTCTGTGACAACAGTATCACTGAGCGTTTACAGCAGCCCTCCATTCTCTACTGCACCTTCAGGGTGTGCACCTCACTTCCCTGATGGCACCAGGTCAATGTCTTCACTCTCTTGAATTCACAGGACATGACTCTTGTATAAAGCTAATTTGCACTAATTATCACTTTTGTTGAATAAGTGCTGCTCCTGTTGAGATTCTAAGCTCCCCGAGGGCAGAATAATGTGTTTAGAAAAATCTGGTTCTTACTTTTATCTTCTTCACCCCCTTCATCCTTGTCCATAACGAGATTTGAAGCAGGGACTCATTTCTGCTGTTCCTCTCAGTCTGCCTGCCCAAACAAGGAGGGGCCTTGACTCCAGGTTCTCTTCCTGTTTCTCGCTATCTATCTATGCATGACATGAACACACACATGTGCTGAGCTGTCCTACCCCTGCCACATTGGATGAAGTGCTAATGCAGGGGTTACAATCTTGGGCCAGGCATTAGTAGTAGGTAAGATCGCTGCCCCTTAAAAGAGAAACACAGCCGTCTGCTTGCTGTCTTCCACAAGTTGTTTTGGTGGGTGGCCTGATCGCATGGCATTTTACAGATGAGGTCTGCGGGGAACAGACAGAGTTTGGCCCCTTATCACCAGCAGCCCTGGATAACCTCTGCAGCAGGATGGCTGAAGGGAGTCTTGTGTCGGGAAAAAATAGGAAGCAAAAAGCCATGCTTAATTCTCTTAACCTTGCTTAATTATTAACCCAATTGTTGAATTCAGCATTCACCAGGTATCAGGGAGAATCATGGGCTTGCCCAGCTATTTGTAAACTGGAACCATGTTTCACTTTCAGCCAAAGACATCTGTGTGGGCAGCAACCTCAGCCAGGATCCTGTGAGGGAAGGAGGAGCAAGGAAGAACTCTGACACCCAAAACCCACCCCAAATTGTTAGAATCCTGTACTTACAAATATTGTTAATATGCAGATCTTTCCTAAAGCTATGACTATCAGAAAATAGCACATTCTCAAAGTAGAATTGCAGTTGCCAGGGCCTGGGGGGAGATGAAATGGGCAGTTGCTGTTCCGTAGGTACAGAGTTTCAGTCGTGCAAGGTGAGAAAGTTATAGAGACCTGTTGTACAGCATTGTATTTAAAGGTAATAATACTGAACTGTACACTCAAAAATTTGCCAACAGGGTAGATCTCATGTTGTGTGCTTTTTGCCACAATAATAAAAAAAAGGAAAGAAAATAGCACATTCTCAACTAACGTGTTCAGTGGTATCCCTTTCTGAAGACTTCCTGCCCACTGAGTTCCTCTCAAAGGGAGGCTCTGACTTGTTTCCTGGTTTTACTCTACATTTCCCCTGGTCAAGGAGGGGTAGCATGTTTGACTGACAAACACTTGCTCATTCTTCAAGGTCAGATTCCAGTGAAATGATCTCCACGAGTGTGAGCAAAATCAGGTACTCTCCCCTTTACGGACCACAACATCTCTGCAGTTGTCTATAGCATGGTATATTGCAGGTCACATCATGTTCAGACTTCTGTAACACACACCACATTGGGTTTCAGTTAGTAGGCCCTGGTCCCTCTCTCTCTCTCTTTCTCTCTGTCATGAACTCTCTGATGGTAGAAATCAGGATTGATGTGTTTCCATAATCCCAGCATCCATCCCAATGTCAGAAACACTGGGAGCAGGAGCAGGAGCCAGTACTGGCCACCAAGCCGTCCTTGCTCACACATGCACCAACCCAATGAGACACTTCTATTATTTGTCTCCCACAATACAAATGACCTTTATGACAATCAGATGCCCGAATTGGGATTTCAAACATTTTTCACAGACTTTTTCTTTTGGTCCCCTTTTGAAGCACTTACTGTATTGCACTGCAATTGATAATGTACAGATTTGTCTCCCTAGAAGTGAATTTCATGACAGCAGGTGAGTTGTGACTCATTTCTGTATCTGTAGCCCTGGCATAGATGAGGAGCTCAAATATTATTGGTAGATGACACTAAACCTCAGCCTCCCCACCCTGCCTGCCACGTTATATAAATGTACACACTTTCCAGCAACTTTTATTGCTGGCAATCTGTGCTCTTCCTCCGCCTTCCTCTTTCTGCTGCTGCCCTATGTGCAACTTTGGAAATTTACAGAGTGAAGCACAAAACCTAAAAGGATTGATAAGCCCTGATAATGCACCTGCATCTAGAGATGGAGGGGCTCTGAGGGCAAGGGAGCCTTCATTTCTGGAAAGCTTTCATGAGTTGGAAAAGTTCTTCTCTGAACAATAAAAGCATCTGGCCTTTTCTATTTGCAGAAAAAGCTGTGCACACAATTATTGAACAGTGTGATGTGATGTCTTAGTCTGTCTGTGCTGCTATAACAAAATACAACAGACTGGGTAATTGATAAAGAACAGAAATTTATTTTCTCACAGCTCTGTGGGCTGGGAAGTCTAAGATCAAGGCACTGGCAGGCTCAGTTGTCTGACGAAGGCTTCTTTTGCTTCCAATATGCAGCCTTAAATGCTGTGTCCTCCAGGGCAGAAGGCAGAAGGGCAGAAAGGGACGCACTCCCTCCCTTGAGCCCTTTTATAAGGGGACCTGATCCCATGCACGAGGGAGGAGCCCTCATGGCCTCATCATCTCTTAAAGGTCCCGCCTTTCAACACTGTCACATTGGCAACACCTGAATTTCAGAGGAGACACATTCAAACCATGACATGTGGCTACATTTAATTATTTATATATGTGTCAAACAGTTTGTGGAAAAAACTGTGTTTTCAGATTCTCACTGAGCAGGTTGTAATTTCTTTTCTTTCTTCTTCTTTTTTTTTAAAATAGATTTCTTTATTTATATTTACTTTCTCATGCAGCCAGAAACCCAGCAGAAGTGCTTCTAATTGAAAAAAGATTACCCATATGTCACAGACATACTTGGTCTTAGATTTCCTGACCTTCGTTTCTTCTTTTATGGGGCAGCTGACGTTGCCCCCCAGTCAGAGCAGCCCAGCTCCACACCACAGAATACACGTGGGTCAATCAGTGTGCGACCTAGGATCTTCCTACCAAAGCTATCAGGAAAGGCTGCCCAGTTTTACAGGCATTACTAAGCTAGTCGTGAGTTAAGAATTACTAGTGGTCTTCCTGCCTGTCTACCCCAGCTGCCATGGTGCTACTTCAGACCACCACCGTCTCCTGCCTTCTGCAGCAGTTTTCAAATTGTCTCTTAGATCCTTAATTGGGTCTAATTGCTTTCTCAGTGGACCTGCTCCAGTCTGTGTTCTACCCGGCTGCCAGAGTTCAACTTCTAAAATGCAAACGTGGTCATAGTCATCTCTCAGTATTTGGAAAGGATTGGCCCCAGGATCTCCCTCAGATACCAACCTCCAAGGGTGCTCATGTCCCTGATGTAAAGTGGCATATTATTTGCACACAACCAACTCACATCCTCCTGTGCACTTTAAGCCATCTCCAGATTACTTATGATGCCTAATACAACATAAACGCTATGTAAATAGCTGTTATACTGTATTGTTTAGGGAATGACACCAAGAAAAAGAGTCTGTCTGTATATGCTCAGTACAGATGCAATTTTTTTTCCTAATATTTTCAACCTGGTTGGTTAAATCCATAGATGCAGAACCCATGGATGCAGGGGGCTGACTATATTTTACTCTTCTGCTGAAAATATTTAAGTGACTCAGGCTAAAGCACTCACCCCTTTAAAACAGATTGTAAAATGGGTCATGATGCTGTTCGTAGCCTATCTCCTGACTTGCACCACTCCACTGCTGCTCTCCAGCCAAGCCCACAAGCTACCCGCAGGCTCCAGAAGAGCGAGTTTTTTGGTCTCTTTGTGAGAGATAAGAAATTAGCCTTCCCTTCTTCTTTCTGTCAGCATCTTGTCTGTCTAACTTCCTCTTACATATTCCCGTGATGCTCTCTATGTCCCTCATGGTCATGCGTTTATCTCACTACAGTGTAAATGATTATCTTCTCCTCTGTCTGTGCCACTGAGGAAAGGACCACGTGCATGCACAGTAACAACTGCAAGACCAAGCATAGGCACCCGTCAGCGCTCCGGAGTGGTTTTAAGTGGACTGGCTGCACGAGAACCTGTAGCAAGAGGAATACAGAGGGAACCCTGGGGAGCACGAATATGTACTGTTCAGGTGGAAAAAGAAGGATAAGCAAAATAAACTGGGAAGGGTTGTCCAAGAGACAGACAGGAGAAAAGGCACGCGAGGCTGTGGAGACAGAGGGGAAACGGGCTTGGCGAGGAGGAAGGGCCTCACGCGCGCGTAGCAGCCCCCTGCCCACCCACACTCAGGTCAGGAAACCGTGGGCACGGACAGCAGTGAATTATGGAAAGCAAGACAGAGGAAAGACAGAATCGTGCACTGGAGGACTTTAAGGGTATCGATGACGTTCACAGGTGGTTCTAGTCGAGTGGTGGGGCCAGACGTCACACTGGACATAGTCGAGGACCGAGGGTGGTGATGGGTGGGAGACTTGCCTTTGCGCCCACGGGGCCCAGAAGAGGAGGTTCAGGACGACGTGGACAACAGCTCAGACGGGAGCACGGCTGGAGAGAGGCACGTTCAGAGCTGGAAAGGAAGGAACGAGGGAAGAAGCGGAATTTGGAGACGCAAGTAGGAAAAGCAGTGATCAGTGGAAGGGAAAGAGAGACTGTCAAATATCCTGACATCTTTGTCTATCGCAGTAAGTTTGTAAAGGGGCCACCTGTTGAAAGTTCCTGAGGCCTAGATGGAGAAGCCAAGGGGTAGGGAAACATTGGGTGAGCCCTCTGTGAGGACTCCAGTGGGGACCCTGAGACCCCCAGGGCTCTGCCTGAACAACCAGTAAGACAGCCCGTCATGCGCCTTAAGGCTTCCCAACAATTTTTAAAATAAACTATTTTATACAAAGAGTTGTGTGTGGATATGTATTGCAACAAGGGCTTTGTGAGATAAACCTCCCCAACATTCCCACTCACCCTCTCAAAAAAAGAAAAAAAAGAACCAAGTGAAAAGTTTGTATTTGACTGATGATCTTCAAGTAAAATGGTACTGATTGAAAATGTTTATGCAATTCTAAAACTAGCCAGGCACAGACATGTGCAATGAAAGATGTTTCATAACTGTAATACCTATGCTGGGAGATTTTTTTTCCTGTAAAATACATGAGTTGTACCTCAGGAAAATAAAATATACAACCTACCAAAAAATCATCAGAGAATTCTCTAGAAATCTATCTCAAGCAAACGTGTAGTCTAGGTCAGACCAGATTCTCAGAGTTGCCACAGAAACTGCTTTCCAGGGTTATTTTAAATACCTACCCCCAGGAATACAAAACAAAATTGAGATGGTCCACTTAGATGTACATTTCTGGACCTTTGACCTAGTGTTTAAAGATCTTGGTAAGTTTATTTTGCATGTGTAGAGTTTTAAAGCACTGGCTATTATTCCTTTTGACTTCATACATTTTTACAAGCTCTATAAATAGAAGGTATTGATGTTTTTAAAAAGGTGTTTTCAATTTCTTCCATTTTCTCCAATGAAAAGCTAAGTACAGGAGTGTGGGGTTCTGTCTACAACTACAACTGCCCTTCACCTGGGGATCTAATTTCCATTCCTTCAAAAGAATAAACACAAAAGGAATGCACCCAGCTCCTTGAAATAGAATCTCTTGAAAGTCGTTTCCCATTTACTTTAGAGCTATCTTTTTTTCTCTCTCACCCACACAGTGTTCACCACCTCTCCCCTTGCTGCCCTTTGGAGCAGCGCACATGGCTGGTGGAGCTTCTAAAAGATCCTTAAGAGGGACGCAGGATTCTGTCTCTCCCAACAGAATGCAGGGTCTCTTGCTTGTGATAATTGGAGACTCTCTCAGCCCAGGGCACAGGATTCACTTCCTGAGCAGCATCCTCATGTGTCACACTGCTTTGCTGCAGAGGCTGCAGGAGGACTTATAAATATGCATTTACAAACGCATCCCTGCCGGGGGGCAGGTGCAAATCCCCATAAACTGTGGCTATGTAAAAAGTAAATTTTATAGTGCTTGCTTCCAGAACTAACTCTTTTGTCTTTTTCCACTTAAAACAACTTAACCTTTTTTAGCAACCCAAGACTCTCTCTCCCTCTTTTCCAATTTGATTTTATAACCTTGAAAATGTCTCCCAGTGACGACGTTTGTTAGTCTAAATCCTGTTGGTGTCCTCCAAATTGCAGTTTGTTCACCCATATTCCTTTTATGTCCTATCTACAATGTTCATTTTAAAACAGTACAAGACGGAGGGTTCTCTGGCGTTGTTACTTTCATATACCACTGAAAATAGCTGCTCCCTGGGAAGCATCACTGAGGAGTTTCTGTGAGTTGTGATGATAGAAGTAAAGATCCTGCCTTTTCTCAAATGCAGATATAAAAGAGAAATACAAGATGATATTGTAAATTACAGTCTATGACAAAAAAGGGGGGATTAGCCACGTCTTTTCTCTTCCCCTTCCCAGATGCCAGCCCTTCCCCCGCCGCCATCTGCACCCGCTCCTGCACTGGGTTTCTGATTAACAAAGCCCCACCCATCGACTCTGCTTTAATTCACCCCCCTGCTCCCCCTCCCTCTCTTTTCGCCCCCAGAAAACACAATTCCTAATGGTGATCCCTTTGTCTGACGAGTTAGATCTGAAAAGGCACATCCTCTTCCTCCTGGGGAAGGTTTCCAAAGGCATAGGTTTTCAAATGTTCACTCAGGTTACAAGTTAGGAGAAACATTAAGGATCTAATTCTTTCGATTTTTTTTCCAACAGTTTCTGGAACCCACATAAGAAAGAATTTAACTAATATTGTATTTAGCCCCTCCCCCCAAAAATAATAAAGCCTTCCCACTGAATATTGGAGCTTATTAGCAAACATTGTACTTCACCGTACAATCAGTATGTTATTAAAAAATTAATGCCTGTGAAATGAGTTTTTGATACAAAGCTGCATGGCTGTGACTTATTTTTTTCCTTTGGTTTTTAAAAACATTAGTCTCTTCAATAATTCATCTTTTATTCCTTCAGCCTTCCTAAATATTAAACAGGTTAAAGTTAAATATTTGAAAACTAAACAGGGGCTCAAGTCTCTCAGAAAAGGCATACCCATGCGACAGCTCTGAGGTTGACGACGTGGGAACTGGCACTTTGCCAGCTATGACCTGGACATTTTCTTCCTTGGATCTTTCCTGTAGGGCAATTGAGGGTTTTGCGTGTGCATTCTCACCTCTGAGCTGCTGACAACGTTACAAAGGGTTACAACAAAATGGGAATTCCAAAACATAAAGGAGATGTGCATTTGTGGGTCAGCGAGGTCCACTTAGCTCAGAGAAAGGGAGAGTTAACAGTCGTTGCCTGTGGTCAGCACAGGCAGCCTGGCTGGGTCACCACACCATCCGCTGGCCTTCACCCCTCCCCGCCACCCCTGGGCACCACCACAGTCACCGCCAGTAATCTGGTTAAGTGGGACAGCAGCAGGGTCCCTTCCCTGCCTATTCATCTACATAATTTCATCTGAGTTGGTCTGAGCCAAGAGACTTAAATTCCTCTCTCATTTGGCCCCTTGATAACACACATCTTTTAATTATTAGCAGTATTGTTTTTACTAGACTAAGAAATTAATTTTATGATGCATGCTTGGGACATAACTTTTAGGATAATTTTCATCCAAAGTTTTCTACGCAGTTTATCAGCATTTCTCATCTGTCTGAGTGACACTTTGTTAATGACAATTACTACACTACTGATGTTAAAAAATAACTTCTTTCTCTTTGAAATACTATGTGCGTACTGTCTGAGAGATGTGGGTTGCGTTGAAGTAAACATCTTTGGTTTTAAATGTCCACAATAGTAGAAACGAATGCTTATTCTAAGTGGCCTACCAGAAACCTCCCACCGGAAGTGGGAAAACTCCCGTCTCCTCCTCAAAAGCAAACACCAAAGAATAAATCGCTCAAGGTCAAACTACAGTGTAGTGACAATTCTGAATCCAACAACCAAATGATATTTGAAAATATTAGAAAAAAGTAAACACTACCATATCTAAATTCAAACTTGTGCTTAACAAGCATCTATAAACAAGTTCGTAACCACTCGGGGAGCAAGTGGAAGTGATGTGTGGCTTTTGCTGTACAACTGGGCACCAGGAGAGGCCGTGGTGACACTGAGACTCACCCAACACTCACCCGCTGCCCTCCTCATCCTCCCTCAGACCTTCCCAGCCAACTCTTCAGCACAGACGCTTTTCATGCCGTAACTACTAAATAGAGGTTTCTGACGGCAGCAGCGTAGTTTTTCTCAGGGTAGAGTAAACTGTAAACTGAGACTGGATGGGGAAATACAATGAAAATGCTAATTGGCTTCACAGATCCCACTGTCATGTTTTATTAATGAGGTCTGCACCATATTTGTAAGATGATTTACATAATATGTTAATTCTCCAAAGAGGAGGGACTGGGAGCTCATAATTGCATATGAAATCAGCACTTTGTCTGCCTCTACCAAGGCTGCATAATGCTTCAGATTTTTTTTTAATAGTCGTCCTTATTAGGCTTGCATTACATTTAAAAATCAGTCAAGATTAAATTTTTAAATCTTCTTTTTGGGATATAGACTCGTTAGTAAATGTTCATGATGGCTTTAGACCTGGTGGTTTAATAGTTTGGTTTTAAAGAATTAGGAAAGATTCAGTAGCAAATGATGACGTACACACAAAATGAAATGCAAGACTACCTGGAACTCATAAAAGAAACTGGAACTTGGTTGCTGATACTTTTATAAGACTTGCTGGATTTCCGGTTCATTTATTTCTTAGTCTGGCACTTTTTTACATAATGTGGAAATGCCATACTATGATCTCCTTCTTAAGCAGAGGGACTTGCCAAAATTGTTCTAGAACTTTCAAGGAGTCAATGACAGTGACAGGCAAAGGAACCACCAGCGTAAGGAAACCAGAATTGGGGCAGTGAACTGCTCCATGAGCACCTGGTCAGGCCGGCAGGGAATGTAGAATACTCCCAGAGCTGCTTTCGATGTCAAACATGCTGGGTTATGATCACCTGGACAGACCCCTGCTTACCTGAGTTTAGACTTCTTAAAGTTTAACCAGTTACCCTTTATTTAACATTATGGGTGCTAGTCATACAAGCATCCCCATTTCCATATTTTCAGAAATAAAATTAGAATTCTCCTTGTTCCCAGTCCACTGGTGGTTTATAAGTGAGTTAAGTTTGTTTGTCAATTACCACGTAACTTCCAAGCCACCCTGCTAAGTAGAATCCTTATGATCTGAAACCTGGTAGAGGAGGCTTTCCAGGGAGCATTCCTCATACTTAGAAACATCTTACTTAGTAATTAGAAAATGTAGGCTCGTTTTTCTCTGTGTTCTCTGCTTTATAATGAACATGGGAAAGTGGGGCTCCCTCAATTTGTGCCCTTGAAGTCTGGGAGACGCTACTTATGGAATCAAGGCAGTCTTTAAAAGTGGCCAAATATGTAGTAGTGACAACTGAATAGTCTAAGAAGTTGCAGAGAAAAGAAAAAAAAATGATGCATCAGCTACTTTCTCCCCTATTTTTGGAGTTAGGTGGCCTCTCAGGATCAGAAAGAACTGGGAATAAAATGTTGGATTCTTCAACACTGGTCCTAACGAAACACACACAGATACTTGTGACTTTGAAGGATGACAGATTGCCCTAGGTACATAGTTTCTCACTTCACCTTTAACACCAGGCTAAATTCAAGCCCTTTTCAGAATTTAATTATTTTTGTTCTTCCATGAGGTTCACATACACAAGCACATTTCACTCATTCCTTTGTTTATTTAATGAGCATATTCACTGAACACCTAGTATGTGTCAGACACTGTCCTCTGTGACACCATTGATAGCCCCAGAGAGCCACTCTCTGACGGTTAGAGGAGACTGATTTTTCCCTACACCTATTTCCCAGTGTCAAATTTCCAAAGCCTAATTAGTGAGTATTTTTTGCCTTTGACAATCTTGTTTCTTTCTATGAAAATGGAAAATAAAATGGGATGCTTGGCATTTTGGCACCATTTCTGTGTGAATATATATCTTCAGATTAACTCTCTTCTGGTTTTCTTATCTGTTCAAACACCTGTACCTCTACCTGACAACCAAGGCACTGAGCTACAGTTAGAATTGTAGGAGGCCCAGTAGCTCTTTCAACAGCAGAATTAAATCTTTCATTGAAAAGTTCAACAGACAATTGATTCTTCAAATACCCTCCCCAACAATTCCCTCAAAACAAGCCAAAGAACCTGACACAAATGTCAGTTCTGGAGAAGGCTGTGTATTCATTCATCCAGTGTAAGACATAACATGGGAGAGATCAGTGTAAGAGTAAAAATCCAGACCTGCATTTCAATATTTAAAAGGTACAAACCAAACTAACAAACTACTAAATAAAATATAATCTATCTTCTAACTGGATAAATATATCTTTATAATTGCAAAGTAAATTGAATGTGCATAGACCTAGATGTTTCATTGAAAGTCTGGAGATGTTTAGACAAATAATAAAAAAGTTACATACAAAATTCATAAATTAGGATATATCTTAAACAATTTTTTCTTGACTATATTTCAGAAAATTTACTAATCATGATGTTATAATGAAGATTCTCCTTACATAATTTGTGTTCTACTGATACTAAGTAAGCCATCGTTTTTGGATCATTGTAGTTTTTAGATTTTTTCAGGAAGTTTTTTTATTATTTTAGTTTGGGAAAATATCACACTGATCAAACAATAGAAATTGGAATAATTAATAAAATTCTTAAAGCAATTTGTAGATTTGAAAATAAACTATGAGTTCTACATATAACATTCCAACATTGTAATATGGTCATATAGGCTGAATCATTAATATTTCAGAAGACATAAAACATTTTAATTTCATCTATAAATAACTATGATATACAGAAAAATTTTCAGTTAAATCAGAAGCTGGATTCACAAAGTATTTTTTAGTTCTTCTTTCAAATTTGTCTCTCCAGGGAAATTTTAAAATGAACGAAAAATAGAAGTATGTTGTTCGTGGTCAGAATAATTTCTATAGCAATTCATTTGAGGATTATTTCCACACAAATCTTCTTCATGACAGTCATGCAAAATTCAAATCATGATTAATCAACAACAAAATTTTACATCAAAATATTCAAACAAGCTAAAATGTGCCTCTAAAATTTTAATAAAACTCATATTTTAAAATTTATAACACTGTGTTCGATATCCATTAAGGTCCCATGTAAAAAATTGGTATCACTCTTCAAGATTGTAATATCTGGGCCTACACTCATACAAATATAAGAGCGATTTGACTTATTTAATGTTGCAAATATTCCTCTATCCATCTCATACAACTGTTGTGAAAACTGTGCTAATTCACAAATACCTTCAAATACCTTCAGAACAAAAATTGGTACTTGAAGAGAAGGAAGAACATGGGCGCTCAGCATTGCTAAGAAATGATACTTCATTATTCAAGAGTCTATTGCATTTGTGCTCTCTAAGAAGAAAGATTTGACAAGCTGATTAATTTATCTTTCCTTTTATCTAAGTGTTTCTGCCCCATATCCTTTCTCTCTGAAAAGCAGCACCTACCCTTGGTACTGGCAGCAGCACAACCCAAAGCTTCCATATTGTGCTGCCTTTATGTCAAGGACATAGCAGCAGATGCAGCGAGGAACTCCCGGGGATCTGCGTGATGTTACCAGGATGAGATATTGGAGCTATGGGACCATGCTCACCTCCAAGGTAGGGGGCACCTGGAAAACTTGGTGCAGGGGCTATTTCACAACTAGTACAACAATACCTTCATGTGCCAGTGGAATAGCATGTTTACCTGGCACCTGAAGGGCACCATAATATTTATTAAATGGGTGAAAAAACAAATGAAGACAGAATTAATGAAGTGAAAAAAAGGGTGCTATGTGCATCATGAAAGCAGATAGATATATCAACAATTATGTTACAGTTTGGGGGAAATATATTGGAATTTAGTATAAGTAGAGAGGAAGAGGTATCAAATCCTGCCAAAGAAGGAGAACTTTCCTCTCTAGACCTGATCATTGGCCATTTTTAATATGGAGATATACAACCTTGAGCATCCCTGGCTTCCTGTTACAACATATGTACAATATGATTGTGACAGTTGCCAACTTTTAAATGTTTGGTTAACAGTTTGAAGCTTTACTTCTGAAACCTTAATACTTCCTTTGCAACTCCAAACAGAAATACCAGAATACAACCAGAAAAGGAGACTGTCCTTTTGGTATTTCCAAACCCAGCTGAAGACAGGGAACCAGCACTCTAGACATAACTGCCTGGAACAAGCCAATTGCCTTGAGCCAGAGGCTCAAACTAGGCTCCAGAAGCAACTGGACCCTCTGCAATTACACCCTCTCTTCAAAGGGATGAGACATGGGACAGAGAACAGAAGGAAAATTAAGTTCAAGAAACTAAATTGAGAGTAAGAAAAACCAAGATGGTAGAGTATGAGACACCTATCTTCATCCCCCACAAATAAACAAATGTAGATGGCTACTCACAATCCAAGTTAGCCCAGAGTGGGCTCAAGGGCCCATGAAAGACTCTGTAGCAACACAGTGGAGCACAAAAATAGAGAATATTCAAACAGAAAGGATCACTGGTGAGACTGGCATACCTGAGATGCCAGACCACGAGAAGGGAAGAAGAAAGGTGGAGGCTATCAGCACCAGGCACAGCAAATGCCTCCATGGTCCCCAGCAGCCTGCTGTGCAGAGGACACCAACACCTCTTGCTACTGAGATACCAACATCCACTCCCATCAGTGAAGGCCAGAGAGGGAGATGTGGCTGCATGTCCCTCTCCTCCAAGAAGCAGCTGCTGTTGAGCTGCTTTGAGAAAGGAGCTGCCACCTCTCCCAACCCTCGTGTGCTCCAATCCTGGAGTGGCACTACCCTACAAGTGCCCACACTTTAGACCCAGGCTCTGTGGGTGTGCTGAGCATGTTCATGTCTCAGACACCAGAATCATTGCCACAGTGAGCTAGTTAGTACTCTGGCCCCAGAACTAACCTCTTAATGCACGCATATATACTCCAGACACTGGCTCAGCTGCCATAGAGAATGACATCCTGCCCCAACCCCAGAGCCACCATAACTCTGCACACACCTGTGCTCCTCTTATCAGCTCCCGAGCTATTTCACAAGCATCCACCCCTCACATACTATTACCAATGCAGCCACATCAGGGGAGCCTATGCCTGGGCACCAAGGCCATTCCCACCCCCAGAGTCATAGTTCCTCCATGCATGGCCACACTTCAGGCCTCAGCTCCATGGCCACTCCACAGGTGCCACTCATCAGACACTGATGCCAATGCTACTGCAGGCAAGCCCACAGGCCAGACCCAGTGTCAAGAGGGACCCCCTCAGCCATAACTTCTACAGCGGGAGAAAAAGAGATCAGAAAGACCTTAGCAGCCATTGCCACTGAAGACCCCATCAACCCTCACTGCCCCTAGGGACACCCACAGCATTAGTCCCTGAGGATTCCTGCATTCTTCATCAACACTGCCCCCAACTGACAGAGCTGCACAGACACTATACAGCTGCACCCTCACCAGAGCCAGCACACAGCAAACACTCTTGAACTCTCTAGAGGGAAAGATCTTTCCATAGCAAAATTAGCCTGTAAAGTCTGCAAGAGGTGATTTCTTCACCAAATGTACAGATATCAATGTAAGACAACCAGAAACATAAAACACCAAGGAAACAACAGCACCAAAAAGACACACACACAGTAATTTCCAAGTAGCTGAACCCCCAAAAAATGGAGATATGCAAACTGCCTGACAGAGTTCAAAAGAATTGTTTCAGGAAGCTCAGCCAACATAAAGTACAGAGAAACAATTCAATAAAATCAGGAAAATAATAAACAACCAAAACAAGAAATTTAACAGATATATTGAAATTTTACACGTATATAAATTACACAGAATTTGTGGCACTAGAAAATGCTATGAATGAAATGAAAAGTGCAGTAAGGAATGTCAACAGTAGAACTGATCAAGCAGAAGAAAGAATCTGTGGACGTGATGACAGGTCATTTGAAAACATACAGTCAGAAGAGAAAAAAGGGGAAAAAAGAGGAATGAAGAAATCTTACGGGATTTATGTAACAGTATCAAAAGAGCAAATGTTTGAGTTGTCACAATTAAAGAAGGAGAAGAGAGAGACAAAAGGATAGGAGGCTTATTTAAAGAAATAATAGCAGAAACTTTGCAAATCTGGGGAAAGATATACATATTCAGATACAGGAAAGTCAAAGATCTTCAATAAGATTCAATCCAAACAAGTCTACACCAAGATATATTATAATCAAACTGTCAAAAATCAAAGACAAAAAGAGGATTTTGAAAGTAGCAAAAGAAAAGAAGCAAATAACCTATAATTGAGTTTCAGTAATGCTAGTGGTGTGTTTCTCGGCAGAGACCTTACAGGTCAGGAGAGAGTGGAATGATATATTCACAGGTGCTGAAGGACAAAACTGCCAAGAATTCTGTATATGGCAAAGCCGTCCTTCAGAAATGAAGGAGAGATAAAGACATTTCCAGACAAACAAAAGCTGAAGGAGTTCATCACCAGAACTATCTTACAAGAAATGCTAAAAGAAGTTCTTCAAGCTGGAAGAAAAGAACTCTAATTAGTAATACAGAAACATAAGGAATTATAAAATTCACTGGTAAATGTAAGTACACAGTAAATTTCAGAATACTCTAATACTGTAATAGTGGTGTGTAAATTACTTACATCTCTACTATGAAGGTTGAAAGAAACCTATTAAATTAATTAATAATAGCTACAATAATTTAGGGCATTTACAATATAAAAAGATGTAAATTGTGACATCAAAAACATAAAATGTGCATGGTTGAGTAAAAGTGTAACTATTTTACACAATCAAATTTAAGTTGTTATAAGCTTAAAATAGCCTATAAGATGTTTTAGATAAGCCTCATAGTAACCACAAAACAAAAACCTATAGTAGATACACAGAAGATAAAAAGTAAAGAATCAAACCATACCACTAAAAAAAATAATCTAATTACAAAAAAATGACAACAAGAGAGGAAGAAAGGACCAAAGGCTTTACAAAACAACCAGAAAACAATTAACAAAGTAGGAGTGTAAAGAAGTCCCTACCTATCAATAATTACCTTGAATATAAATAGATTAAATTTTTCAATCAAAAATCATAGAATGGTTAAACGGATTTTTATTTTATTTTTTATTTTTTTCCAACTCTTTGTGTTTTTTTGTTTTTTTTTTAATTTATTTTTTTTAATTTCAGAATATCATGGGGGTACAACACTTTGGCCATACACATTGCCCCTGTTCTGCCCGTGTCAGAGCCACAATCGTGGTCGTCTCCCAAACTGTGCTCCCCACATCCATTCAGTGAGAGTTTTTCCCATCCCTTCCACCCCCCTCCCGCCCGCCCGCCCTCTGATGAATGTTATTGCCCTGTGTGATGTAAGTGTTCATCAGTTAGTACCAGTTTGATGGTGAGTACCAGTGGTGCTTGTTTTTCCAATCCTGTGACACTTCGCTTCGAAGAATGGGTTCTAGCTCCAACCAGGATAATACCAGATGTGTTAATTCACTGTTGTTCCTTATTGCTGAGTAATACTCCATGGTATACATATACCACATTTTATTGATCCACTCGTGTATTGATGGGCACCTGGGTTGTTTCCACAACTTTGCAATTGTGAATTGTGCTGCTATGAACATTCGAGAGCAGATGTCTTTATTATAAAATGTCTTTTTTTCTTTTGGATAAATACCCAGTAGTGGGATTGCTGGGTCAAATGGTAATTCTACTTTTAATTCTTTGAGGTATCTCCATATTCTTTTCCATAGAGGTTGTACTAATTTGCAGTCCCACCAGCAGTGTATGAGTGTTCCTATCTGTCCACATCCCCGCCAACATTTGTTATTTGGGGATTTTTTGATATGAGCCAATCTCACTGGAGTTAAGTGATATCTCATTGTGGTTTTGATTTGCATTTCCCTGATGATTAGAGAAGTTGAGCACATTTTACCAAACTATATGCTGCCTACAAGAGACTTGCTCCACCTTTAAGGACAAAGACTGAAAATAAAGGGATGAAAAAATATATTCCACACAAATGGAAACTAAAAGAGAGCAGGGGTAGCTATACTTGCATCAGATAAAATAGATTTTAAGTAAAAAAACTGTAAAAAGAGACACAGAAGGTCACTATGTAACAATAAAGGGATAAATACATCAGAAGATAGAATCTAACAATTATGAATATATATGCACCCCACATCAGAACACCTAAATATATAAAGCAAATATCAATAGATCTGAACAGAGAGAGAGACTGCAAAACAATAATAATAATATTATAATAAACAATATCCCACGTTCTACAGTGAACATATCCAGACAGGAAATCAGTAAGGAAACATTGGACTTGAACTACACTGTCAACCAAATGGCCCTAACAGACATGTACAGAACATTCCATCCAACAGTAGCAAAATACAAATTCTCTTGAAATGCACACAGAATATTCTCCAAGACGTATCATATTTTAGGCCACAAAACAAGTCTTAAAATTTTTAAAAAGATTGAAATCATATCAATTATCTTTTCTGACCACAATGGTATAATAGTAGAAATCAATAATCGGAATTTTGGACAATTCACAAATGTGTGGAAATTGAACATGTTTCTAAACAGACAAAGGGTCAAAGAAGAAATTTTAAAATAAATTAAAACATATCCTGAGAAAACAAAAATGGAAATACAATATACCAAACAGGCAATGTAGCAAAAGCAGGTCTGAGAAAGAAGTTTATAGCAATAAATGCCAACATCAAAAAAGAAGAAAGACTTCAAATGAACAACCTAATGTTACACCTCAAGGAACTAGGAAAAAAAAAAAAAAAAGAACAATCTAAGCCTGAAGTTAATCCAAAAAAGGTAATAATAAAGATCAGAGCACAGATAAATAAAATAGAGACTGGATATACAGTAGAAAAGATTAACAAAACTAAGAGTTGGTTTTTTAAAAGATAAACAAAATTGACAAACCTTTAGCTAGACTAACCAAAAAAAGAGAAAACACTCAAATAAATAAAATTAGAACTGAAAGGAGACATTACAACTGATTCCACAGAAATACAAGGGATTAAAAAGACTACTTTGAACAATTATTTGTCAACAAATTGAATAACCTAAAAGAAATGGATATCTTTCTAGACACACACAACCTACCAAGACTGAATCATGAAGAAATAGAGAATCTGAACAAACCAATAACACGTCAGGATATTGAATCAGTAATAAAAAGTCCCCCACCAAAGAAGAGTTTGGAACCCAGTGGCTTCCTTGCTGAATTCTATCAAACATGTAAATAAAACCTAATGCCAATCCTTCTCAAACTCTTCCACAAAATTGAAGAAAAGGGAACACTTCCACACTCATTTTACAAGGCCAGCATTATAGTGATACCAAAGCCATATAAGGGCACTATAAGAAAAGAAATTATTGTCCAATAACCCTGACAAACATAGATACAAATATCCACAACAAAATACTAGCAAAACTAATTCAACAGTACATAAAAGGATCATTCCCCATGATCAAGTGAGATTTATCCCTAGGATGCAAGGATGGTTCAACATACACATATCGATAAATGTGATACGCCACATTAACAGAATGAAGGACAAAAATCATACAATCATCTCAATAGATGCAGAAAAGACCTTCAACAAAATTCAACATCCTTTCATGATAAAAACTCTCAATAAATTAGGTATGGAAAAAATGTACCTCAACACAATAAAGGCCATGAATAGCAAGCCCATAGCTAACAATTATACTCAATGGTGAAAAGTTGAAATTTTTTCCCATGCAATCACGAACAAGACAAGGATATCCACTCTTGCCACTTCTATTTAACATAGTACTGGAAGTCCTAGCCAGAGCAATTAGGCAAGAGAAAAAAATAAAAAGCACTCAGTTTGGAAAGGAAGAAGTTAAATTGTCTGTTTATAGAGGACATGATCTTATATACAGAAACTTTAAAGACTCCACCAAAAAACTGTTAAAACTAATTAACAAATTCAATAAACTTGCAGGATACAAAAATCAACATACAAAAATTAGTAGCATTTAAAAAAAATTTTTTTTTGTATTTTTTAGAGACAAGGTCTTGTTGGGTTGCCTAGGCTTGCCTTGAACATCTGGGCTCAAGCAATCCTCCTGCTTCAGCCTCCTGAGTAGCTGGGAATACAGAGACATACCACTTTACCTGGTTAGCTGCATTTTTATACCCTAACAACAAACTATTCAGAAAAAATATTCAAGAAAATAATCCCATTCACAATAGCAAAACAAAAAATATATAGAAATAAATTTAACCAAGGCAGTGAAATAACTATACATCAAAAACTATAAAATGTTGGTGAAAGAAATTGAAAAAGACACAAATAAATGAACAGATATCCTGTATTCATGGATTAGAATAATTAATAGTGTTAAAATGTCCATACTACCCACAGCAATCTACAGATTCAATGCAATCCATATGAAAATACCAATAACATCTTTTCACAGAAATAAAAAAAGATCCCAAAATTCAGGTAGAACAATGAAAGACCTTCAATAGCCAAAGCAATCTTGAGCAAAAAGAATAAAGCTGGATGCATCACATTACTTGACTTCAAAATAGACTACAAAGCTATAGTAATCAAAACAGCATGATACTAGCATAAAAACAGACACACAGACCAGTTGAACAGAATAGAGAGTCCAGAAATAAATTCACACATACATGGTCAACTGATTTTCGACAAAGTAGCCAAGGACACACAATGGGGAAGGGACAGCTTCTTCAATAAATGGTATTGGGAAAACTGGATATCCACATGCAGAAGGATGAAATTAGACACTTATCTCACACTGTATACAAAAGTCAACTTAAAACGGATAAACAAATTAATTGTAAGACCTGACACCATAAAGCTGCTAGAAGAAAATGCAGGAAAAACACTCTGCAACATTGCTCTGGGCAGTGATTTCTTGGATAGGGCTCCAAAAGCACAGCAATGAAAACAAAAATACACAAATGGGATTATATCAAAATAAAAAGTTTCTGAATAGCAAAGGAAACAATTAACAGAGTGAAAAGACAACCCATGAAATGGTAGAAAATATTTGCAGACCACACATCTGATAAGGGGCTAATATCCAAAATACATAAGGACTCAAACAACTCGATAGCAAGAAAACGACTGAATTTTCAAATGGGCAAAGACTCTGCACAGACAATTCTCCAAAGAAGAGATATGAATAGCCAGTGGGTATAAAGAAAATGTTCAACATCTCTAATCCTCAGGGAATACAAATTAAAACAATGAGATATCACTTCACGCCTGTTGGGATGGGTATTTTCAAAAAGATGAATGATAACAAGTGTTAGGATGTGGAGAAAAGTGAACCCTTGAACACTGTTGGTGGGAATGTAAATTAGTACAGCCATTTTGAAAAATAGTATGATATTTCCTGGGAAAAACTAAAAACAGAATTACCGTATGATTCAGCAATGTCACTTCTGGGTACATCTGAAGGAATTGAAACTGGTATGTTGAAGAGATGTCTTCACTCCCAGTTCATTGCAGCACTATTCACAATAGCCAAGACACGGAATCCACCTAAGTGTCCACCACTGGGTGAACAGATACGGAGAATGTGGTGCATATTACAAAGTAACACTAATCAGCCTTCACAAACAAGGAAATCCTATCATTTGCCACAACATGCATGAACCTGGAGGACATCATGTTACATGAAATAAGCCAGGAACAGAAAGGCAAATACCTCATGATCCCACTTATATGCAGAGTGTAAAAAAGTTGAACTCATAGAAACAGAGAGAAAAACTGTGGTTACCAGAGACTGAGGGATGAGGGGATTGAGGAGACGCTGGTCGATGGGTACAAAATTTCAGTTAAACGGGAATAAGTTCCAGAGGTTATGGCAGAACATGGTGACTGCAGTTAAAAACAATTTATTATATACTTGAAAACTTCTGAGAGAGTAGATTTCAAGTGTTCTTACTGCAAAGAAAAGAGAAGTATTTAAGGTAATGCATAGGTTAAATAGCTTGATTTAGCCATTCCACAATGCACACATATATCAAAACAACATATTGTACACTATAAATATATACAATTTTTACGTAATAAAAAATCAAGAAAAAGAAAAAAAAGAGTAATACCAGAAAAAGACAAATGCTAAGTTCCACCTGTCTTTCTCCAAGGAAAGGGAAAGAAGAAAAGAAATTGATAGAAAATAAACACAAAAATGCGGTCATAACCAGTAGAGAGATTCTGGAGAAGCGATGAGTGCACCTGCTCGGTCTCATATCAGTCTCCACTGCTGGGCCCTGCGCTCCTTGAGAAAGGGACTTTGCATCACTCATCTTTGAACTCCCAGGGTTCACACTGTGTCTGCAAAATAGCGAGAGTGCAAGAAATATCTGCTGCTGACTGAATGTCTGCAGTCTGTGAGTGGCATATTACAGGAATTCAGCACCAAGCGCTCATGATAACCACCCCATGTTGGGACTTAAGTTATGTAGCCCCCTCCTCTTTCTGTGCCAAATAGGTAGAGTTTCAGAAAGACTCAGTGAGTGCGGTTTCTCTCTCCTGGGCATTGGTTCTATACTATAGCTTAGGCAGAAAACACCTGGATTTTGAAATTTTTGACGAAGCGTTTATTAGGTGAGAGTCTTTCAACTGGAACTTGAAACAGAAACAGTTCAGAGTATTTTTTATCATAGACCACGAATGGTTATAAGAGACAAGTGGCCCTCCTTTCTGCCCATTACCAGAAAGATGGGCTGAACATTCATCCATCAAAGCAAAGATATCTGTGGTGGATTTTCTCCAACATCTAAGTGATAAACATCAAATACTCCCACAGACCAGGCTATTTCAGTCCATTTTATAAGATCTCTTTTGTAGTTAATTCTTCCTGCCAGTCACACTGGAAGTCATGTGGCTCAGGACAGCGGAGACCAACTTACACGTTTCTGTGGCCTAAGCACGTTCCCCGGGGCCCCATATATAACAGTCACTCAATAAATGCACAAGGAAGGAAGGGAGAAAGGAAGAAATGAAGGAAGGGAAGAAAAGAAAAGGAATAAAATAAAAATAATGATTTGAAGGAAGGAATGATTCCTGCCCGTTTAACTAGCAACACCAGCTCTCCGGTTCTTCTTAAGCTAAAACCTTTTTGGAAAATAGTTATCAAATTTCAGAGTGTCTAAGAATAACTGGGGAGCACGTTAAAGCACAGATCCCTGCATCTTTTTCAGTCATCTCCCTATCGACATTCCGAGTCTGCAGGACTGGGCTAGGGTCCCGGAGCCTGCCTTACTCCCAGTACTCCAGGAGACAAGACGGAGGTGGCCGGTGGACAACACGGAGAGAAACACTACTCTGGGGTCAAGAACTCTGAGTTCTCAACAGAATATATGATCACATTAAGGAGCAGACCCAAAACTGCTTTCTGAGAAAAATTACAGCTTTGCATTTAGCTTCCCCTACAGCCCACTTCTGTGCCTCGTAGAGTAGTCCTCCTGTTGGGTTCCCTAAATTTTAAGGAAAGAATCAACTCCTATCCCTGCTTATCTGTCTGCCAAGGTCTCTCTCTCTGTCCCTACTCAGCAATTAAAGCAATCTGTATTCCAGCTAATAAATATAATTGTTATCTTCTGCCATCCAGCTGCTGTCCAAAGCCTGATTTCAATAAAATACTACTTGAGGGAGATAATTTAAGGGATGCTCCAATCTAAATATTCTAAGTTCTGCCTTTGGACCAAATCAATGGCTTGATAAAATTAACATTTTAATGAAATTATTCCTCAATATTATATCTGATTTTTATTAAAGGTTGCTTCAAGCTATATGCAAATGAACACTATTTATATGTTTGTGGTGGAATTGTTGTGACAAGAGTGTGCGTCTTAGCCATCTGAATCTTCTATGTCCATCAGGAGCGTGAGATGAGGAAAGTTCGCTTCCCAGGTGTTGCAGTGTGCTCCCACCTCACATGATGGAGTAAGTATAGTGTGACATTTCCTGCTCTCTCTCACCTGCACAAAGCTTGATGTTTGGTGTCTAACTTATGCACTTAGCTATTTTATCCTGCTTTGTTTCCATTTCACTGAAAATTTCATTTGGTGGGGGGTTTTGTTTGTTTTCTCTTGTTTTGTTTATATGATACCTTAACTCCTCCCTTTTGGAGAGAAGAAAGGTACACATTTTTCAAAAGTTGAAGTGTTATTGTAATAAATGGCTAAACCACTTAGGGCCACTTTATTATACATTATTAATGTGATATATTAGATAGTTAAAATCATCATTGCTACTATAACAATTACAAAAAATCCATGTGCACATAAGTGCAGTTACAGCCACCCATCCCTCGTCATATAGGAGGTCGGTCCACCAAGACAAGGTCATTGTCTTTTCTTTACTCCCTTCTTTCATTTTCTTGCACCTAATGAAGGAAACTAGAAAACTCCTTTTACAGAAATTTAGTGTTTGTTCATCTTAGAGTTCTGACCTTGTCTCTGTTCTGATTTTTATATTTCTAAGCTGGATTTATTTCCTCCTGTGGCTTCCACCACCTCTCTATGCTGATGGGTCCCAATCCCAACTTCCAGCTGCAGAATCTCTTCAAGTTCCAGAACCTATTAGAATCAAGTAACCTCTCTGCTATTGTAGTAAACTCCTGAATAATATTGGACAAGTCAAGGCCATGGTATTCCATCTGGAGAGTTGCTGTCCTCAAGAAAGATGAACAAACAGAAATTAGGGTAACATAATACCCATATGCCTTGAAAAGAAAGTTCTACTTTGTAATCAAGAATGCCTAGATTCTTCTTTCTCTATACACAGATTCTTTGATTTTTTCCCCTAGTTAACAGTCCCCACCTGTTACTTGAAAAAAGAGTTCCATGATCACATAGGTGCCACGTACTTGCCTTCTTAGACACTGGTTACTGAGGCTCTGTAGCAGCAGCAGAGTACACGTGCAGTGTATTGAATTTCAGATGCTGTCTGTCATAAGATGAACTATTGTTTTATGTGCCCCTAAAAAGGGAAGGAAACCACTGCCAAATAAACAATGTGTAAAACTTTCTTCTCATTTCTAATTTCTAATTTCTAATTTGTATTTATTGAGATGTTTAATATGTTTATTGAGGCATAACTGACACATAATAGACTGCATATCTTAAGAGTACAATTTGATAAGTTTTACCTATGTGCATGCCTGTGAAACCATTGCCACAATCACAGAAGTGAACCTGTCCACCGCCTCCCAATGTCTCCTTGTGCCCCTTTGTAGAACCTCCCTGACATCCTCCCTTTCAACCCCCACCTTATCCCCAGACAAATGCTGATCTGATTTGTCTCTATAGGTGAGTTTTCATTGGCCAGAATTTTATATATTAATAATTTTATACAATCATACAAGTTTCTTTTTTGGGTCTGACTTCTTTCACAATGCATAGTTATTTTGGATTCTTCCATCTTGTCATGGACAACAATGGTTTATTTCTTTCTATTGCTGAGTAGTCTTCCGTTGCGTGGCGGTATCACAGTGTGTTTACCCACTCAACTTGGATGGAATTTTGGGTTGTTCCCAGGTTTTGAATATTACAAATTAACCTGCAGTAAACACTTTTATACGTGTGTACATATGTTTTCATGTCTTTTATCTTATGGCTAAAAATACAGTCTGTCTTGGCAAATGTTCTGCGTGCATTTGAAACACTGTGTACTCTGGTCTATAAATGTCAGAGAGACAGGTATCGAAATATCCTAACATAATTGTGCGTTTTCCTTCTTCTCCTTGCATTTCTATCAGTTCTTGCTTCACGTATTTATAACCTCTATTAGGTGCATAAACATTTAGGATTATTACGTTCTCATGATGGATCAATCCCCTTATCATGATGAAATGTGCTTCTTTTCAATCCCCTAAGGGTTCTGTTGACTGAAGGGTCAAAGGGCTCCCACTGCCCCAGCAGGCCATGGGAGTAGCTGCTAAGGTCACACCTGGCAAGACAAAGGGCAGTTCTGTCACCACGGCTGCCTGGCAGTCAAGGTCTGGAAGGCACACACCCCTCACAGATGTTAAAATGTGGAGCATCAATGTGCGTCTTAGAGCTGATGACACACAGTATTATGCAGTGTTTATGAAGCTAGCTGGCAGTGGTGATTATTTTTCATGGAAATCTCCCAGGAATATTCTCTGGAAAGTCCTTTATTCAGCTTGGGTTGTGCCTGTATAAATAGTCCAGACTCTTTTCAGCTGTGTGATAGAGTGATATGGAAAAGGTGAACTGTCAAGGCGGGCACAACTGTGTTAAGACGCGACGTGGCGACTGTGCCTCTCTGAGGGGACGGGGCTCTCAGAGGCCAGGGGTGTAGTCCTGGCTCCTCTGCCCTCGCCACAGGGAGTGCGTTTGCCTGTGTCCTCAGAGGCTCTGGTTTATGCTTCTCAGAGATTTCTTTACACCTGTAACTGCATCTGTACTCTGGACACCTATGCATGGAGGTTGCATAGCATTTCAAACTGAAGACGTCCAAAACCAAAGCACTATATTTCAGGGGCTGCTCCTCCGTGTCTTCTCCCTCTCAGTTAACGAATAAGCACAGGTACAATCGCACGTGTGTGCACAAGCGTGCCGGCACACACACCACGTCCCGTCGAGCCCTCCCGAATGCCACAGGAAGTCATCCGACCTTCCCGGGCTTGCCCCAAACTCCTCTGTGGCTCTCAACTCTCTCCCCATCCCATCCCCACATAACGTCTTTGCTCCTGTCACCTTGAAATTTTCACTTTGCCTCGGGTGTCCCTTTTCCTTTCATTGATTCATGCCAACAATATACTTAACTTTTACATTTACATCTAGAAAATTCTTCTCATCCTTTACAACAGAACTCACAATGTTTTCCCTCCACAGAGATTTCCTACAGTCCCAGGCAGACTGAGCTACCCCGCATGCCATCCTGTTCTCCGCTCAGACCTGCATTACAGAGCCACCCTGTGCGTTGGGTGCTGTCTTTCCGTGTGTTCCTTTCCTGGGCCATGCTCTTCCCTGGGCCAACCATCTTACCTCGTTAACTCTGCTTCTCCAGGTGCCACCGCACGGCCTCTGCACAGGTCAGTGGATGAGGGTAGTTCAGAGGGCCCTGCTTCCCTATCTGCCTCTCCCCCGAGTTCCCTTTCTCTCTTCTCTTACGCTTGCCCATGGGTAGCTAGTTGTCTGGGAGGTGCCACCTCCTTGTATGTGCTGCTTGTGCTGCTCTGCCTGGCCCCCTCCTGCTGGCCCAGGCCTGGGCTGCTCTGTCCCCTCACCTGTCTGGTGCCTGCCTGCCCTCAGCCTCCCTGGGGAGAGGTCCCTGCTTTGGGCATGCACACGACGCTGCACGTGGGTATACGTGGGTAATTCTTGGGTTATATTGTTAACTCTCCATATGTTGGGGGGGGATATTTACCTGCCCCCTTTGGAAAAGCATTATTTCTGGGAAACAAGTCTGGATTCCTGGCAGAGCGTAACCAGGAGGACCATTGCCCTGTAAATAAACTCTCATTCCTGCCACGCCTAAATGGCATGTTCAAAGGGACCACGTGCCTTGGAGCCTTGGCTCCGCCCCCCCCCCCCAGGGGACTGGCCTTCAGGGGATGCTCACAGGACCCTGGCCTCATCCAGCTCCTCTCTGGAACATGATAGGTATGCAACAGCAGGAAGCACAGGTAATAATTTGCCTGTGCTCACGCTGGTAAATCATGACAAAATGAGAAAATAGTGAAATAACTTTGATTAAAACCTCAGTGAATACAGAGTAAGATTGTAGTTTCATATCTTTGATCTTTAATTATGTCCATGTATGCAAAGGGAAGGCAAAATTGAGCATTTTGTAAATCAGTTAAAAATTTGTGAATAATCAAAGACGATAATTCATTCTTTTATATATCTCTATCCTTGCTAGTCTAGTCAAATATTGGCTTGTCCCTCTGTCAGAAGCAAATGGAAATGAACATAGAGCTTGATTCAGGGATTTCCAAAACAATTAAAGTCATCATGGTTTTTATGTATTATCCAAAAGCAGGGAACTTTTATTAATCTACTTATTTTAAAACTCAGGAAATCCTCCTGGTTTTGCTTTTGGAATCGTTTGTCTAAATCTCCAGTTGATATTTTCATTTTGCTTGAGCAACTCCTCTTAAACATTCTAAAAGTCAGCCTGTTTTTTACAAACGGACAAATTCCTTCCAGGTGTTGTGTATACACAAAGAGAAACCTCCATTCTTTAGGCTGAATTCCCAGGTCATAATGTTAAGGATAAATTTTAAGCTGTTTTTAAGTAGTCTAAATAAGTATATCTACATCCTAAGTTGTCATATAAATTTTATTCATATGTCCAAAGCTCTCCCAATAGATACATTAATGTTCTGAAAAAAAAATGTTTTCATGTATGACTTCAAAGTAAAGTATTTGGGTTTTTAAAATTTAATATAGTTTGATTTCCCATTCAAAAGAGTAATACCATCTTTCAGTAAAGAAAGTAATACAATTCAGAGGATTTCTTTCAGCTATATAATTTTTATTATTAATTCATAATGCCTTAGGATTTACAAAAAAAGTTCACCACTAGATTGTTTACATTAATCCTTGCTTAGCCAAATTCAAAATTCATTTTGAGCCTCTTTTATATTAAGAATGATTTTCCCATTTGTTAAATTTATTTATGCTAGAGTTAACAAAAGCTGTTTACTTGGAGTCTTAAACAGTGTATAATGCTTTCAGTATGTTGAATAATTCTTGTTACCTTTGCCTTTGAGTTATTGGGGGAAAAAACAACAGACTAATCATCTGGTCTAACTCCTTCTCGGGAATTGTTAGTTAATTTCTGGTTCTCCATTGGCCATCTGTGCCCAATATCCAACATAGATGTTTTCAAAAACAGTTTCTGCTCTAACAAAACAAGAGTTTATGATTCACTTTCAGACTTTGTTCTTTCAACTAACTTGTTTGTTCAGGAAAACAGATTTCTAGGACTTGCACACACAGCAGGATCTCAGTGCCTCTGGTTTTACTCCTGGGTGGCTCAGATGACACATCTTTTGGCTCATAAAACATACATTAGAGATAACTGCGAGAAAACATGATAATCTTTTAACCGTTTTTTCCAAAGATGCACCAGCCTCTGCCCAGGAAAAGCACAGGCATATAAAATGATCCAGTAACAATAAACGGACGGAAGCTTTTAAAATCACCCAACCTGGAGGGAAGCCAGGGTGCCTTTCTCCATGGACTGGGAATGTGTCAACATTTCAATATGTTTATTCAGGTTTTATTCACATTTTCCCTGTTTTCCCCTAAACTGCAACTAGCCTACACTCTTCCAGTTTGCTCAGTTCCGTCTCCTGCACGCGCTGCCTCCCTGCTCTGAATCTTCCTCGCCTTCCGCTCCATTTGGTTAAAATTAACATCCACCTTGGTTCCCAGACCTCCGCCTACTCTGAGCTCTGGACCCAGATGATTAAGTCTTCGTTTTTTGTCTTTAACGGTTAATCAAGTCTATCTACAAGAGAACTACTTTCTACATTTCTAAATGTAGGGAAAAAAGAAATCAGCAACCGTAGAGGGCGTGTCATGCAAATCTATCGGAGGTAGACAGCTGCTCTCTGTATCTCTAAGCAGTGCAGGAGAGACAAGGAGCAGGGAATTTAAATCATCTTTTCATTCAAGCATGAAAAGGAAAGAACAGATCTTGCTGGTAAGTCACCAAGTGCGCTGCTCTAATACCCCATTGTGCCATTCGGCTCGGTGTGGCCTCCACGTGTGCCGACACTGTGCTAGCCCCGGCACTGCCCTGCAGCCCTGCAAGTCCAGCCACCGACGCAGCCGTCTGAGCAGAACTGGAGCTTTGGCCCAAGTTAGGCAGGAGAAGGAAAACTAAAAAACAGAAAACGTGTTTCACTCACGCTCTGAGTTAGGATATCCCTTATGTGACAATCAAGAGGGAGCTATGTGTGACACCACCGGCCCTTGTCCTGCTCGGCCCTCATGCCCTGCATCTATTTCCCTCAGTATCCCACCACCTCTAAGGAATAAATGATAGTCACGGGTGCTTTTACTAAATTTGGTTGAATAGAAAACAAAACTGAAAGAACAACCAGAAAAGCAGGTTTCTGGTTCCTTGCTACCACTTCCTAGTAAGATAAGCAAGGCGAGGTCCTCCACCTCTTTGAACCTTAAATTCTCACCCCCACTTGAGTTTATTGACACACGTGTGCTCCCTCACGGGGCTGTCTGAGGGTCAAATGAGGAAGGACTTGGAAAACGGCCGGAAAATTCCCACATGCCTCTTCTTACCTCTTCCCGTTCCAGGACTTGCAAATTTCCCTCATCCTCTCCACTCTGTTCCGTCCCTCCTTTTTTGACTCTCTCTGCCTCTGTCCCTTCCTCCAGCAGTTGCTTCATTACCCTCAGTTTGTTTTTTATCTTCCTCAGTTTAACCTTCATTTCTTCCCTTTCCGTCCTGGGTTATTAAGTCTGTCCTTCTCTGCTCTCTCTATAAGTGACTTCGGGAAATGTAAATAAAAGGATACCTTACCACTTTACCCTAACTGCCAAGGAAAGGAAGAATAAAATTAATTAATTTTATTAATCTAAACTAGAAACGAAGACAAACTTCACACATATACATAATTCCGCTGACGAGGGAGTGGAGGACAAGACTGAACCTCTCAGATAACCTTACTAATAGATGAGAGGGATATATAATTTTCCTCTAAAGGTCTTCAGTCTACAAATAAGTTTATTCTAAGGAGACTTTTTTTTAAATACACGGACATGCAAACACACATGCACACACCAAGAGGTAGTAGGGAAGAGAAAAGTGATAGACAGGGAGAGACAGGGGAGGGAGGGAGAGAAAGGGAGAGTGCCAGAGAGGAGTCTACTAAAATGTAAATACTGGGATGCAAAATGTAGGACACTCGTTCTAAAAATTCTGTGTGTAAATGCCAGGAAAGCTTCATCTAGATTTTAAACCCAGATCTTTGGCCCCCACCTCACACATTATGACTTGGTAGAGCTGGGTGAGATCCTGGAATTGATATTGTTCAACATACACCCCAGGAAATTTTAATGCAGTTGGTCAATTTTTAGGTTAGTGAAACTGATTTGAAATCTGGTTTTCATATGAGATCCATATGGGAAACTTCAAAAAATAAGGATGCCTGATGTTGAATGAGGTCCAGGCAGCAGTCCTTATAAAATCTCCCTGAGTGACTCTACTCAGCCAGGGTTGGGAGCTATTATCTGAAGGATATCGACTTTGGGTTCAACAAAGCCAGGGATGTAGCACCTCCAGGGTTGTAATCATAGCTCCAACACTGAGCTGTGTGACCTTGAGCAAATGACTAAATCTCTCTGGGCCTCTGTATCCTCCTCTGTAAGTTAGGGGACAGTAAGTTCCACCTCAAGGATTGAGACAGTGGGTTCTCAAACTTGGCTGTGTATCAAAATCATCTGGGGAGGTTTTAAACCACATCACGCCCCATCCTGTTCAAATTCGAATCTTTGCTAGAATTTGCCTTTGTGTTTTCGTAAAGCTTCCCAGCTTGTCCCATTTAAATGTACAATCAAACCTGAGAAGCTGTGGACTGGAGGAGTAAGTGAGATACTGACGTCATTATTGACGTTCTATGACGAATAATGGAAAACATAGCCGGCGCGCAATGAGTCCTTGCTAGGTGGGAAGGACTGTTCTAGCACTTCACATGTGATGTCTTTTTTTATCAACACCCCCACGAGGAAGACTCTATGCCTTCGTGAAGCATCTCCCTCAGTTACCAGTTGCTAGGTAAGTTTTCTCTTCCCCAGTAGAGACATAAAAAGAGACAAGGTGTGTTACAGAAGGGCACACCCTTTGGTCTCGTGGTGGCAATGCCCAGGACCTGCGGTGGTTGACCTGTGGGCGGCCACCACTGCTGGTAGGTGCAGGGCCCACGGCTGTGGGTGAGGGATCACGTATTGAAGGCAGGCACGTGTCCAAGTGGAACAGAACATTCAAGAGGGAGACACACAGAAGGTTTTCTTGTTTCTATGACAAAAGAGGAGAAACTGAAAAGATTATATTTGATATCAATTAGCAAAAGCTTCAAGTGAGAGCTATTGCCATTTTTTTAAAAAGGTCTTAGCCTGAGGGGGCAATGAGAAGTTAGGAGCATCTTAAATTTTCCTCTTGTCTTTCCCATTTGCACACTATTTTCTCTTCCTGGGAGAGACTGGCACTGAGGTCCTCAATTTTTCCATCTAGGAAGTTGGCATCCTTTTGGCATCCATCTGACCTGACAGTCAGTGCACATCAGATACAAACAATTACATAGCACATAATTAATGGAAAGTCTCTAAAAGTGCCTATGAGTCTTAAGGGTTTCTCCCACTATGGCAATCTATTAAGAGTAAAGAGATGAAAATCTTTTGTTTTCTCCAATCTTCATACATAAAAACCTTGCTTTGGGTACTGGCATAAATGCAAACACATAGACCAATGGAACAGAATAGAGAATCCAGAAATAAATCCACATATTTACAGCCAACTGATTTTTGACAAAGGCTCCAAGAACATTCAGTGAGGAAAAGACAGTCTTTTCACTAAATGGCGCTGGGAAAACTGGACAGTCACATTCAGAAGAATGAAATCAGACCCCTGTCTCTCACCATATACAAAAATCAAATCAAAATGGATTAAAGACTTGAATGTAAGACCTGAAACTATGAAACTACTAGAAAAAAAGAAAGGAAATGCTTCAGGACATTGATCTGGGTAAAGATTTTATGAATAAGACCTCAGAAGCACAGGCAACAAAAGCAAAAATAGACAGATGAGACTACATTAAGCTAAAAAGCTTCCACACAGCAAAGGAGTCACTCAGCAGAGCAAAGAGAAACCCACAGAATGGGAGAATATATTTGCAAACTGTTCTTCCAACAGGGGATTAATATCCTGAATATGCAAGGATCTCAAACAGCACAACGGCAAAAAATAAAATAAAACAAATAATCTGATTTAAAAATGGGGAAATTATATGAATAGACATCTCTCGAAAGAAGATATACAAATGGCCAAGTATGTGAAAAAGTCTTCAACATCACTAATCATCAGGGAAATGCAAGTTAAAACCACCATGAGATATCGTCTACCCCAGTTAGAATGGCTATCATCAAAAAGACAGAAAACAACCAGTGCTGGCAAAGAGCCAAGGAGAAGGAACTCTCATATGCTGTCGGTGGGACTGTACAGCCACTGCGGGAAACAGTAGGGAGGTTCTTTGAGAAAGTAAAACAGAACTGCCAGGTGATCCAGCAATCTCACTACTGGCTATGTGTCCCTAGAAAATGTCAGCATGTTGAAGAGACATCTGCACTGCCACGTGTATTGCAGCACTATTCACAATAACCAAATATGGAATCAACCTAAGTGTTCGTCAACAGATAAATGGATAAAGAAAATGTTGTGTGTGTACACTGGAATACTGTTCAGCCATAGAAAAGAATGAAATCCTGTCATTCACAGTAACATGGATGAACCTGGAAGGCATTATGTAAAGTGAACTAAGCCATGCACAGAGAGATAAACACTGCATATTCTCACACATGGAAGCTGAAGAATTTGATCTCATAGAAGAAGAGAGTGGTTACGAGAGGCTGGGAAGCAAAGTGGGGAGGGGGCATAAGGAGAGGTTGGCTAAAGCAGTGGTCCCCAACCTTTTGGGCAAAAAATAAAATAAAATAAAACAAATAATCTGATTAAAAACTGGGTAAATTATATGAATAGACATCTCTCAAAAGAAGACATACAAATGGCCAAGTATATGAAAAAGTCTTCAACATCCCTAATCATCAGGGAAATGCAAATTAAAACCACCATGAAATATTGTCTACCCCAGTTAGAATGGCTATCACCAAAAGACAGAAAATAACCAGTGCTGGCAAGGAGTGAAGACAATTTTTCCAAGGGGGGTGGGTGGGAGGCGGAGCTCAAGTGTGATGGCTGTAAATACAGATGAAGCTTCGCTTGCCTGCCTGCGCTCACCTCCTGCTGTGCGGCCCGGTTCCTAAGTTTCACGGAAGACAATTTTTCCACAGGCCAGGGCGATGGGGGAAGCGGAGCTCTGCAGCCCGATTTGTAACAGGCCACAGACAGGTACCGGTCCATGGCCCAGGGGCTGGGGACTGCAGAGCTAAAGGATACATAATTTCACTAGATAGTAGAAATAAGTTCTTATAGTCTATAGCACTATAGGCTGACTATAGTTAACAAAAACTTATCATATATTTTTAAATAGCTAGAAGAGAGAATTTTGAATGTTCCTAACACAAAGAAATGATAAATGTTTGAGATGATGGATTTGCTAATTACCCAGATTTTGTCATTACACATTGTGCATGTATCAAAATATTGCATTATCCTTTGTAAATATGTACAATCATGTGTCAATTAAAAATAATTTAAATTTTTAAAAAATTAAAAACACATGATTTTTGTGTTTTCTACAAAGAGAGTTCCATGGCAGTTTTATGATTGCTCCTTACTATAATAATTAAGTAACAAAAAGCTGTGTGGAAGATTATTTCCTCCCTCAAGAATGAGAACAGTGATGATGAAACAGGGCCAGTCACCCTACTTTAATGAAACGGGGAGTCTAATCTACCACATTTTGCCAAGATGTTAAATTAGAGAAAGCAATAAAATGTGTTCCAATATCAATAAAATACAATTCTTTATGTTCTTGTCATGTAAACCCAAAGCCAGGCATTACAGCCCCTGAGGAAGACAGCATTCTGTCTGATGGTGTTTTCCACAAGCACCTTACAATCTCTCTCACATGCGATCGGTGAATAAACAGGTCTGCTTGCGAAAAATCTGTTCATTACACCATCAGATTGTGTATTCAGCATTTTCAGTGGTTAAAAAAAAAAAAACAACTTGCACTGCTGATATATGTTTATGGGAAATTAGTGGAATGGCAGAGCTTGATGCATAAAAGTGAGGAATTAACGTAAAGTGAGTGGGGTGCTCATGCCACACTTTCTAGTAATCCTTTCAAATCTGTATTTCATCCAGAAAGCTTTTTATTTTAAAACCAATTTAAAAAGTCAATAACCATTAAATATGCAGAGACATTTGCGTGCTTCCTGCTTTATAGTATTTTTATTGACATGCTATTAGCGTTCGTGTTGTTTGTTTGTTTGTTGCATCTATAGGGAACTGGGTGATGTTGAAACCTATCACAGTGGCTTTCCAAATAACAGTGCTTTTCCTGCCTTTCAAAGAGAGGTTATGTGACAGCAAAACCAAAACCAATCCTATTTCTTTTTTGGGCTCTTGAGAAACTAAATGTAAAGCAAGCTCCCTGTGGCCAATGTTTCTGATTCCAGAATCCTGCCCTTGCTGCCCGGGAACTTCCGACCATCTGGCCAACCATCAAGCCCAGGCCTGCCCTTTCCAGGACGACCCTTCGCTGCTGACCTCTCTGCTGTTAGAGCCCCGTGCGTGGCTGCAGTGGCCCTTGCCACTTTCTCTGGAACGGATTCTACTTTGCCTGCCTCCCACCTTGAGGTTTTGACAACCTGACGGTGGCCCAAAGTTTTTCCTGTGCTCCTTTCCTGGAGGTCCTGCCTGCCCCTGTGACTGAGAGGACTGGCTTTTAGCTTGGCAGGTGACCCTTTTTTAAGGGCATGTCCTGAGGAAGCACAGAGTGACCTCGCTCTGGCCAGGACACTCCTGGGTACAGAATATAACTTCTTGGTATTTGGCCTCTGGAGTCACTCATTCATTACACAAAGTCTTTATCTTTGTGCATATCCTGGAACAATACTCTTAAATAAATACTCTTGGAGGCATTTTACTCCACGGTTATTTACTTTGCATTTCCATGATCTCAGTGGAACACAGAAAGGGAGGAGGTAGAAGGCTTAGCAAACAATCGTTTGCCACCATCTACGCACAAGGGGACAACTGTGCAGGACATTGCTTTGTTTTACAAGGCAGACACGTCATTGGCTTGACATAGTCCATCTGTGTGCAGACGGTAGTCACTCAGAAAATTCCACTCGGCAAAGCACGCTAGATAACCCCTATCTCGAAAGAACAGAGACAATGTGGGCTTGGAGTCAGAAGACCTGATTTCATTGCTCCCATCTTGTCCCCTTGGCCTTGAGATCTTGGGCAAGTCCTGGAGCCTTTGTGGATCTCAGTTACATTTCATAGTCAAGAGGTATGAATGGGTCTCCAACCTATTCCTTTGAACGGCTTTGTGTTTAAAATGAGAATCTGTATCCTGAACACTAAGGTCTGGAAATCCAAGGAAAGAAATAGAAAGCCATGAATTACCAGACTGCTTTTAAAATAATGACTCTTACACTGCTGGTCATCATTACTAGCATCATTATCATCCCACGTGATCGTTAGATTTTTCTTTTTAAACCTGATAAGATTAAAAGTTATTTTGAGAGGTTGTCAAGTCCACAAATGAAAATGCATTGAGTTAACAAAATTTGTTTTAGACCCACCCACATTTGTGCTGACACCTCACCTGCCCGTTTTAACTACTCCCTCCCACCTGTTCTTTTCAATTAACGACAAACACAAAGATCTGCCCTCAACAAATAAACACAGATTCCCATGAAAACCTGCCAAAAGGAAAAATAAAAGAGGAAGAGGATATAAGATTTCTCAAGGTTCACAGTGTTTATTCCTACTTACGCCAAACTGATCCCATTCATATCCAAAGACAGTGCATGTTTATGTTTGTGACAATAGCCAGAGGTAGGCTGTCCCAGAGGGGCTGGCTGTTTTCCCAGGGACCTAGGGGAGGGGATCTATCTCCTATTTCATCTACAGAAACTGGGGAAGATCCGGGCACTGGCTGCCTCCTGAATGTTCTGGACGGGCCCACGACTGCATCAGGTTGGAGAAAGTCACACAAGTCTCAAAAGCTGACAGAGAATGAGGCCCAGACACATGCCTGCTCTGTAGGTGCTGGTGCCCACCCTCTGTCTTCACAAGCCTAGGTGACAACAGCGCGGAGAGGAATGTCTTTAAAAAATGCAAACACAAGAGCTTGCATACTTTCAACCTAATCCATTATAGAATGTGATCACCTAGTAGACCAGGCTTTTAATTCAATTGCCCTTCCTGTGTTCAAAACATGCTTGGAACTCATCTCTTAAAATTTTTCTTTGGAGAGCATAGCACTCTTTTGGACATCCTGAAGGAAGGAAATCATCAAACTTTTAGGATGGGTGTGATTTTTGGAAGCAGTTAAATATCCTGATGCCACTTTGGTAAATGTGGTCAGTTCTGAAGCCAAATAATACTTAAGTCAGTTGTGAAGCCAAACGCTATTCCTCTAAACTGTTAAAGGAAGTGCAATTATAAAGTAAAGGGATTTTCTTGGACATGACTATAAAAATAACTCTGAATGGAGCTAGGCTTTAGTGATAGCAGCATTCTCAGGGATAATTTAATAGCTTCCCAAAGTAACCTCTTGCTGGGGCCAAAACTTTAGCTCCATTACTCTGTAGTTGTCATATGTTTTATTTAACGATGATGCTGATTCTTTCTACGATAGATAACAATGAAATAGCATCTGCCCCCAAATTCCACCACCAAGTTCACAATATACAGACAGTATGAGGTTGCAGAGAAAAGAAAGGAAACAAATTCAGGCCCAAGTAGAGCAATTTCTTACACAGACCACACAGAGAAACGCTAAGGCTGCTGAGATGTTAAGGAAGAAGGGATGGAGCCCAGGATATCTCTCTGCATAGCACCCTCATTCCATACATTGGGACCCTCCAGTGGATTCGTGCACCCCTTGGAGGACCATTGCTGGTGCACGTCTGGTATGGTGATTAAATAGCAATACGTATACCATGATGTCATTGGAGCCACTGCCTGACGTAGAGGGGAATTGTGTCAATAAATCATGATAACAATTAATTCAAGTAATAAATGATTTTATGGCTGAATATTATATTTATTTATGTTTAAGTCTGGCTGATGTCTGTTACACTGAGACTTTTCTTTATAATTCCATTGTAATATCATTGGCAGTGTTTGCTTGAAATATTGAAGGGGCCCTGATAGACATTATTCAAAAATATAGTTAAGATTTACCATGGAGCTTTCCATCTAAGACAGATTCCTTGGGGACAAGCAACAAAGATACATACAGAAACAGAGCCCCATGGAAATACTGAGCTTGTCAAATCATAAGACAAGAAACAAACCTATATTACATGACATTGGATGGGGGCATCTAGAGAGACAATGGGAGGGTCTTTGAGGTTGCTGTTTAAACAGTGTGGGAATGGGTAAGGAATCATTACCTCAAATTTGACTGGTAGCCAATAAAGGCTTAGGGAGAGATAAAAATTTAGAAACCATTGAAATGATGGAAAGATAGGATCTAGCCAATTCCATCTCTATATAAAAGAATCAATTTAAATTAGTACAAGGCCATGTGATACTTCCCATCAACTACAAAGATGAGCAAGAAAATTGTCAAAATGGGACTGAAGTGTTCTTTCACCCAACGGAAAAGGCTTGAGTTTTTGGTGACAGTTCTACCTTTAAAATAGCAAAGCTATAGATTTCTAGAATGTTCAAGTGATGGGTGAATGGAAGGCCTGTGGAATGTAGGTGACAGTAAGCCAACACCCATCTAAAAGAAAGATGAACTACAGGTTTCACTTAAAAAGCTACCTAAATTGACAGCTCTCACAGAATACACTGGAATTTGGGGGTAAAGATAGATCCTCCCTCAGGTTTGAAAAACAAGCTCTCACTCACATTTTCTATTTTCCCATTGACAAGAAAATTGCCTGAGGAAATTAGAAGAGACCCCAGGGGCACATTGCTTTTCATTTTGAATCTTTGCCTTCCCTTCTCATTTTTTAGTTGCTCTGTGTGCATGTGTATCTGTGCACGCACGTGCATGTGTGTGTACACGTGTGGGGGGGTGGTGTTTGTCCCTGCAAACTTTCTCTTATGAATACCTATGACCTCCAGCAGTAGGTGAATTGAAAACTGCACCCTCCTAATACCAGACCTACCCTTTTTTTTGGAACATGGAAAGGTTTTTCTTGTAAAGTGGGATAGCCTCTTAAGCAGTAGGTAAATTGTCTTCCTTGTGATATTTACTCCCAGAAAGAAAAAATAGTTTGAAGAATAATTTCAACACTTGGCTCATTGAGATTTTAGAATGTGCCTAAGGCTGTTTCAGAGATAAATCTGTGCATTCAGGTTGCATAAAGATCTGTGTGTGTCAGTTTATTTGGAAAGGCAAATTATATTTGATATACTTGGAATTAATTAGTGTGCAAAATGCTGTAAAAGCCTAGTGTATACTGCTTGTTACAGCACACATTTCATTAAACCTCACACACATTATTACCCATAGTTTACACTTTAGACTGCCAGAAGGTTATCACTCATTTCCTAATATACCTAATATACCCCAAGAAAAGCATGAGGGCAGGATGGAATCCTCTCTTCAACCCTTAAAATATCTTTAAGGTAGCTAGGAATGTGGGTTAGGAGGTGTGATGGTTAATTTTATGCCTCAACTTGACTGGGCCGTGGGGTGCCCAGACATTTGGTCAAGCATTATTCTGGGCATGTCTAAGGGTGTTTCACATTTGAGGAGCAGACTGAGTAAAGCAGATGGTCATCCCTAACGTTGGTGGCCCTCATCCAACCCACTGAGGGCCTGGATAGAACAAAAGCCTGATGAAGAGGGAGCTCCTCCTGCCTGACCACTGAGCTGGGACATCAGAGTTTCCAGACTCCAGGCTAAGACTGAAGCACTGTCCCTTCTTGAGTCTGCAGCCGGCCAGCTTTCACACTGCACCTTACCCTACTGGGTTCCGCGGTTATCAGGCCTTCAGACTTGGACAGAAGCTACACATGGGCCTCCGGGTCCCCAGTTTGCCAACTGCAGAACTTGGGACTTCCTGGCCTCCACATCACGAGCTCATTCCTTACAATAAATATTGTGTGTGTGTGTGTGTGTGTGTGTGTGTCTCCTGTTGGCCCTGTTTCTCTGGAGAACCCTGACTAATACAGGAGGCAAGGGGTAGAAGGAGGATACAGCTTTCATGATTATTTAACATTTCCATGTCTCTGTTTCCTTACCTACAACATGAGAATAATAAGCTAAACTGTAGAGCTATGGTTTTGATGCTCACATGAGATAATATATTCCTTCTTAGACACTCCACACAGTATTAGGTATTAGGAAAACCAAACCAGTGATCCTACCTCTACCTTGTCCCAACACCACGTGTTCATCAACATATGCTGTGCATCTTTCTGTCCCTAGAGTCAACCCACCACCTACCAAAGGAACAGCGGGAAAGTTCTCTCTTGGTATCCACAGTGGATTGGTTCCAGGACCCCAGGGATACCAAAATTTGCTGATACTCAAGTATCTTAGATAAAATGGTGTAGTATTTGCATATAAACTATGGTACATTCTCCTGCATACTTTAAGTTATCTCTAGATTATTTGTAATACCTAATATGATGTAAATGTTATATAAGTAGTTGTTATAGTGTATTTTTATTTGTATAAATTTTATTGTTTTTTTCCCAAATATTTTTGATCTATGGTTGTTGAATCCATGGATGTGGAACCACAGATATGGAGGGTTGATTTGTATTAAGAGATAAGAAAAAAAAGGATCCCATAATTAGAAGAGAGTGAGGGTCCTAAGGAATGTTAGAGAGATGCCAAATGAAGGTTCTCTGTTCCTGATTCTGATTGTTTCCATTCTCAATAATGAATTACATACACAAAGACCATTCACACACACATCTCTACTGTATCAGTCTAACATATAATCATTTTTCTTCAGTTGTTCCAGAGCCATTTTGAAACAGGTTTTTCCCAGCGCAGATTGTCAAAGCCCACGTGTAGGGTCACCATAAATACCTCCCATGGTTTGGGGGATGCTGCTATTTTCCACAGATTCCCCATTCTTAGTCTGAACGTCCTTTCCCATAATCCCAGCTTGGGCACCCTGACGAGGGTCCTAATGAGCACCAAAACAGTTTCAAGATCTTCTTAATAACTAAAGGTTATCTTCAGTATGAACAAACTATCTCTTATTTGTAAAAGTATGTTCTTGTTTAAGGAAGAAGTAAGGCATCTACAAGGAAAACATACAGGAAAAAGACAAGGAGGAACAGAACAACTTGACAGACAGCAAAGCCAGAGATGGAGAAAGTGCTCGGGAGTAGGGCGGCCATCAGTTGGAGGACCCCGAATCTAATGTTCTGTGGCTGATCCAGATGAGCCGCTGGCTTTCGCTCTGTGGCTTCTCTCCTTTTTTCAATGTTCCTATGTCTACATCTTCATAGCCAATCTGTATTTCAGTGCATTCAGTTCAATCTCCCAACATGAATGTTAGTCATTAATATGCTGCACCTCGCTCTGTAACCAAATCAACTGGGGGAAAAAGTCAATTTGCTGCCAATAATGTGAGAGTCAGAGTCATGGTAAAAACCCAAGATCTGCAAAGAATAGCCATGACCGCTATCCAAAGGACACTCATTACGCACCTGCCCTACCTGAGGACTGTCAGGTGCCTCACCTGACAGCTACAGCCACACCTGTACCGTGAATTAATCTGTGTATAAGATGTCATTTTTCAGTGCCAGAATTAGTTGGTATATAAGCCTGAATGCGTGATACCTACGGATCTCTCTTACCAGAATAGTACTTTTATCATTGATATGTGAAGTATAAATAAAAATGTGTGGTGTTTCTGGCATTGGTTTATTGATTTTGGATGGTTCCAGCTCCTTCGAAGGTCATTTCCTGGGTAATCACGTCTAGAAACAGTAATTTGCCATTCACTAGTCACCACAGTTTGGATTGCTGTAATGACCTACTTGGGATCAAAGAAAAGGTCTTTCCGTTTCTATTCAATACCTGGATTTCCTTCAACAATAATAGATACACACCTTTACTACTCTGTCCCAACTGGCCAGCATTGAAGGTGGCAAATGTCCATACTGTCAGCAGCACAGACAAGATTTTCTCCATCCCTTGATGAGCCAGCCCTAGTAAACATAAAGCCATTTCATAGCCCAGTTCTTAGTTCTGTCTTGGGAGGTAATCAAAAGTGTGCCCTTCTGAAAATACAGTTATTAACATTTTCATTTTGTGTCACTGACCCCATGGGGAAAGTGATGGAAAGTTGTAGTTTCATATAAATGAATACAATGCTCTAAAATAACCTGACTAGTATTCCTTCCACTTTCACATTCTTAGAGACGTTAGTAAAAGAATCATGGAGGCATGGCAACAATGCATACAGACTTGGGGTTTGCTTTTCAACAGCAAAAAGATAAGTAGATTAAAACTGGGAAGTATAACTCAAGTAACATTTCTGAGTCTTAACATATGATGAGCGTACACCATATTCAATTGCTTAGAGGAGATATAAACAGAAGGAAGAAGAGAGGGCTAACTTTTGAAACATGAGAGGTTTTTTGTTGTTGTGTGTATGTATGTGCGTGTTTTAAATAAGTCAAAGACTGAAAGCTAACATTTGAGGAGGTCTCCATTTGTCTGGAAACTTTGGCTGGCGCACATTACCAGTTTCTGCAGTGAGAATGCATGCATAATTTATGGAAGTGCTTGACCATCCAAATGTTTCTCTAACTGTCCTTTTTAGGTGACTTTCGTAATGTACAGGATCTGATCAGAAATTTGTGCCAAACATAATCCCAAACCCCACACCAGAACAGACTATACATGTATAAAAATACAAGAAATAAACACAAATATTCACTGTAAGCTCACCCACACACTGAGCTCACATAGTTTGATGTTTATTTGTTCATTTTATTTTTATTATACTTAATTTGGGTGTTTGAATTTTCCTTCAAGCCAATTCAGAACCCACATTTCATTCAGGCCAACTTATCACCTGCTTTTTCACTTGGCAACACAAATTCAGGCCCACACAGCTGTGATTCTGGAAAGAAACCTGGGAAACTTTACAACATTTCAAGAGAGAAAAGTTTTCTTGCTTTCTCTACATAGCCAAAAATAATTTTAAAATATTTGCAAGCCACCCATTTCCAGCAGTATATTTTATCTTATTGAAAACTGATCTTTACATTAGAGTCCATTAAACTGGTTGCATAGTTTACACACAGATAAAGCACCTCACCTCAAGACTGGAAAAATATCTGCACCGTAAGTAGAAGAAATAAAAAACTGTGAACACATAAGTGCCCCTTGAGTTAAGAATGCCAAAATATTAATATGAACATTCAGATGCAGATGGGGTCTCTATCTCTCTATCCTTTCTGCAACCACTTTGTCACCCAAAGCTCTTGTCAAATGCCCCTGTCCCCACTAAGGTCCCCACTCCAAGATGTAATAAAGCAGTTCTAGGATTTTAGTCATCCCTAATGGTCAAGGAGAGAATCCTGGTATTTCCTCCACACCAGCTCGCTCCTTCTCTTTCAGAAGAATGATGAACAAACCATGGTTTCTTCTTGGATTAAAATAGATCTTCTACATATAAGTTGTGAGTCCTCAGATGGGATGCTGAATCTCTCTCAGCATCACTTTCCTGTTCTATAAAACAAAGATAACATAATCTGCCCCATAGGGAGACAGTAACTAAACTAGTTGGTATCTGCAAAGGGCCTAACAAGTCTAGGAAGCCACTTTCCTGGTTAATTCCCCTCTGACCAGACCCACAGGGTGCCAGGCACATCCAGACAGCTCTGCTGTCTTCTAGTTCTTATCTGTTCCTCAGCACACATTTCCTTTCTCCTATTTTTTATTTCTCTTTTTAATGATTCTTATTTATTCTTCCTAGCCTTTTTTTTTTTCTTTTTTCAGACAGGGTCTCACTTGTTGCCCTGGCTAGAGTACAGTGGTGTCATCATAGCTTGCTGTAATTTCAAACTCCTGGGCTCAAGCGATCCTCCTACATCAGCCTCCCGAGTAGCTGGAACTACAGACGTGCACCACCACGCCTGGCTAATTTTTCTATTTTTTGTAGAGACGAGGTCTTCTTATGTTCCTCAGGCTGGTCTCAAACTCCTGGCCTCAAGCAATCCTTCCACCTCAGCCTCCCAAAGTGCTAGGATTACAGGGGTGAACTACCACACCCGGCCACTAACCTTTTTTTTTAAATAAACATTTAAGATTGAAATAATACATAAATGCAGGAAAAAACACAACTCGTAAGTGCCCCAGTGAATTTTGGGGAGCACATCTGTGCAACCAGAACTCAGATCAAGATACAAGTCGTTGCCAGCACCCCAGAAACCTTCCTCACACACAAAGCCTACTCACCTAGAACAAACCTCTGTTCTGATTTATCTCACTGTAGATTAATTTTGCCTGGATTATATGACATGCACTCTTCAGAGGCTTTATTCATTCAACATTATATTTGTGAAAGTCTCCCCTGATGTTTGCTAATTTTATTGCTGTATAGCAGGGGTCAGCAAATGCTTTCTTAAAGAGCCGTATAATAAGTATTTTCACATTCAAAACCATATGAGACCCTCTGACTACTCAACTCTGGCATTGCAGCAGAAAAAGCAGCCACAGACAATACATAAACAAGTGAATATTGCTACGTTCTAATAAAAACTGATTTATGGACACTAAAATGTGAATTGTACACAATTTTCACATGATATAAAATATTCTTTTTTCCCAAAGGATTTACATTAAAAATGTAAAAACCTTTTTTAATTTGCAGGCTATAAGAAATAGGCAATGGGCCAGATTTGACCTACAGGATGGGGTTTGCAGACTCATGCTGCACACCATTCTGCTGTAGGAATAGACCATGATTCATTTATGCATTCTGCTCCTCATGAATGTTTTCTTTCAATTTTTGATTCAGAAAAACAAAGATTTCAATTAAAGCTGAAATATACAAAACAGTCGCAGTGATAATCCTACATCTAAAAGAAAATGAAAGTCATTAATTTTGAAGGAAAATTGGGTACTTAAGAAAAAAACCTTTTTTTAGTCAGCATTTAATATCTTTAAATATACATGTAAATTCCCTTTGGGAAATCCATAAAATTGCCCATCATTTTATTTTCCCATAATAAAATCTGCTTTACCTCAAGCACAAGTATTCCACCCAAAAGCAGAAGAGGAAATATTCTAGTTCATTTTTGTTTTAATATTGTGAATTGCATAACACTGTTCTCTTTAGGGTAGCCATTGCCTCTGCCTGGATTTCCAAACCTTTAACTAGTGCAGGGGGCTTGGGTAGAGTGATTTGGGGTGTTATTATCACCCTCTAGTTTTAATGGTGTCTATGTGGGAAAAATAGTTTGAATTTCAGGATTTGACCTACAAAGGAACATCTAAAATACAGGCAATTTAAAAATTGGGGATTGCTTATAAGATAATTCATTTAACTTTCTTTTTTCTTTTTTCTTTTTTTAATGAACTACATCCCCTTGAAATCCAGTAACTGAGAAGGGGACAAGAAGGGAGACAAGAAGGGAGGCTATGGGGAAGACCAGACTGCCAGCATTCGTTCACTCGTTTGAATGAACGAGTTCATTCGTTCATTCGTTCATTCGTTCACTCGTGTGCTCAACAGCAAACATGCGGAGTGTGTTCTGTGCAAACACAATCCTGGTGGTGTGAGATATACTGATCTTGACAAATGTGGCTTTAATTAGGGAAATAACGCAAACACTTCTGAGACATTAGAAAATGATGCAAAGTAGTGTATGACTGAATGACAAATGAGTCTTGGAGACAGCCTATTCTACAGGAATTCAGAGGAGGGATAGAATAGACAAACTAGCTTCAGGGAGAAGGCCAGGACTGAGCTTTGCTTTTGAGAGTGGATACGTGGGGACAGGTGTCTTGTGGGTGAAATGCTGTCCTGAACAGAGGAAGTAATATGAGCCAAAGAACCAGGGCAAGAGAACAGAGCAAGGTAGACGTCCTAGTCAGAGGGAAACACTATAGTGGGACTTGGGTAGGGGGCGGCGGAAGGCAGATTGCAGTCAGAATTTGGTAGATTTTGAAAATTGGAGAGTAAAGGACTGATAAAAGCAACATTTTAGGAATGATTAACCCCAAAGCCATGCTAAAGATGAGTTGGTGAGAAAAACTGATGGCAAATCAGTAGTCCAAAAGCCGAGAAAGTAAAAGCCAATGTGAAGCAATAAGATTATGCAGCTATGAGAACAGAAATGCATGGATGTGAGATACACGGCAGTCGTGGAAAGGAGGAATCAAACACTCAGCTCCATGTTGTTAAAGGCACGTGAGTTGGGAAGTGTTGCTGTCATTGCCAGAAATAGGGAAATCTGGGGAGGGAGACAATTTTAGTAGAAAAAGGAGTTTGTTTGCAACTGTGTCAAACTCAAGCATGAATCCACAATGGTTCCATGTTGGACAACAACTGTGATTTTCCAAAGGAAATTTTATAGTCTAAGGCAAAGAGAGGCAAAATCTGGCCCTCAGGCAAATCCTGGTAGCAGAACACTTTTATAAATAAAGTTTTATTGGAGCCCGTCTTGCCCATTCATTCACATGCTGCCTCTGGCTGTTTTTTCACTACAACAGCAGAGTTGAGTAGTTGTAACACAGACCATATGGTCCACAGCCTAAAATACTACCACCTGGTCTTTTATAGAAAAAGATTGCAGACACCAGGTTGAAGGTTACAGAGGGCTACAATAGGCAGGAAGGGCTTGTGGTTTCTCAGGAGGATGTCCTCAGCCACATTCCACCAAGACGGGAGTTCCTGAGACAAAGATGAATCCCCTGTTGGATGTGTGCACATCGCAGTGTGGAGGATTTCATGGTCCTGTGATGGTCTGAATTTCACGGCTTGGCAGAAATCCTAGGATGAAACAGTTCAACCCAGTACACAATGCACATCTATAGTCGTGCAAGAAGAGAAAAGAACCAGAGTTCAAGAGAAGAGCTTAATAATGTGTGTCCTTGGAAGCACTGTGTTTGCAGAGGGCGGTACTGATAAACCTACACGGAGAATCTCTCCCTGCAGAGTTCTTAGAGAACACTGCCACCGTGGCCAGAGGGGAGGGGAGGCAGCCTCTCCTAAGGTGTCTTAGTACTTGGCAAGGTTGTACAGCTGGCTAAGAGAAGAGTCAGAGGGTAGCTTTGGGTGCTCAATAAGTGGTCCTAGATTGCTGGTCTTTTTGCCACAGACAGGTGAGAAGGAAGCGCATGCTGCCGGTGGGTTTCCTTACGAGGGGGCTGCAAGCTAATCAGGAGCAGTAACATGCACAGTGCTCAGAGAGAACTCTGGGAAGCATCACCGAGTGTCCCTCAATCCTCTCGTCAGAAAGTCCTGTTCTCCCATCCTCTACTTTCCCTGAGTGTCACCTATCCCTCAAGTCTCTGCAGGGAGGGTTCCCCTGCCCCCAAGTGAGGTTAGACCTTTCTAGCATCATAATAACTAGCACTCAGAGACGACTTACTATGTGTGTGGACCTGCTCTGGGAATTTCACATGTATTTATTTAGTTAGTCCTTCCAATAATGCTATGAAATGTTTGCTAATATATCCCCTTTAACAGATGAGCAAGCTGAGGCACAGAATGGTTAGGTGATTTATCCACGGCCACAGATCCAGGGAAAAGTGGGGCCAAGTTTCAAAAGACCATGTCTGTAACTCCCTGCATTTTCCTTCATTCTGTTCAGTTTCTGTCTTTGCTGCTAGAACTCAAGCCCTGTGCGAGTAAAGACGGGGTCAGTCCCAGTTCTTGACCATCCCCCAGCCCCTAGAATTTCGCCTAGCGCAAAGCAGGTGCTCAGTGTAACGCAGAGAGGTGTGCAGAGAGAATCGAAGAAACCCTGACATACTCAGGTGGGGTAAAGGAAACAAAACAAAACCTCTGGACCCATACATCTATTAGCCAATACCTGAAGTATTAATACATAATGTGAATTTGAGATTATAATTTAGGGTGGTGAATGCAGTAAATTACCGTGAGCTTTGTCCTGGTGGGATTTGTGGGTAGAATATGGTGACAGAGGAGTGTACACTATAAAAAAGAAGTGGGTTTATCAAATGTTACGGGTTGAATTGTGTTCCCCAAAAAGATATGTTGAAATCTTCGAACTCCCAGTACCTGTGAATGTGGCCTTATTTGGAAAGAGGATCTTGGCAGGTGTAACCAGGTTAAGATGAGGGCGTTAGAGTGGGCCCTGATTCAATACGACTGGTGTCCTTGTGAATAGAAGAGAGAGAGATGCACAGGGGAATGTCATGGGATGACAGAGGCAAGAGTGGAGTGACACAGCTGCCAGGCCAGGAACGGCCACCCCCAGAAGCTGCGAGAGGCAGGAAGGATTCTAGTCAGAGTCTCACAGGGGCACGGCCCCGCTGACGCCTTGATTTGGGGCTCTGGCCTCCAGAACCCAGTGCGTGGCACTTTGTCACGGCAGCCCTACACCAAGGGGAGAAGGTGCAGCTGTGCTTAAAGGAAGCTGTCAAGCTTGAAGGTGGGGCATGTTGGCCAGGATCTTGGTAAAGATCAAGGGTATGTTCTATGGCAGAGAGTACGTCACAAATCATTCACTGGATTAAAGAGAGAGTGTCATGAGCCCCCGGCTTATCTGTAAAGTCTTATGCAGAGACAAGACGGAGAAATGATTGGAGACTTCAACTCTCGACACCTGTTGGGTGGATGGAGACTATTGGGCTGGTTGCTGGTTCATCATGCCAATGATTCATTTCCCAGGTGTTAGAAAAAACATTGAGATTGACTGCTAGTTGACAAAAGGGAAGAAACAGGTATTTTGGGTGGCAGAGCCCAAAAAGCAAAGGCTTTCCAAAGTCACACGTGCAACCAGGGCATCAGCAAGGCCGTTGGAAAGGTTCCAAGGAAAGGCAGCCGTTCCCGTGAATTGAGACCAGACAGGCAGCCTCCAGGACACGGTTCCCACTCAAATGAAGAACGGGACACGCTTAAATCACTCACACGTGATTTAGGAAGATGGACATACACCCGAAGATGAGTGTAAGAGAGAAAGACGGGTCTCAGAAAATACTGTCACAGGCCACAGTTCCAAAGCACTGCAGTTACAAAAGGTTAAAGGACAAGAAAAATGACTTTTCAGTCAAAGGACAACCAGAAAGCTAAAACAGTGCAGGAAAGAGTGTGGGCTGTGGAACTGGCAGTATCTGTGTTTAAATCTTGGCTTTATCCTTTACTTCCTGGGGAACTTGGGTGGCTTTGGAACCTGCATTCACCTTGCCTTGATTGTGGTTTTTATTTGCAAAACACTGATCATAAGTGTGCGTACCTCAGAGAGTTGATGTGAATTGATATGTGTTTAGTATAGTGTGTGGTCTGTAGCAAGAACTCATTACATATTTGCTCCTATGCTTATTATTATTTAGAATAATTAAAAGCATAGTTTGACAGCATCTAAGAAAGGGAAACATAAGTTAAAAATTATAAACTACAAAATAGTATAACAGTGTGATAAATACACACACACACACACGTATACACATACGCCCTTTAAAAAGAAATACACCAAAATGATAATTTTAAAATACTTGGCTGGTAGGTAAAAATAAAATGGAACATGAGCAGAGGAGAACAATCACATCTGATGAGGAACAGTTGAAAATAAGTCTGCCTGACATTGAGAAAAGCAGACTTGGAAGAATTTTTGGGGTTATCCTGGTTTTGTAGGATTGCAGTGGCTACACCTAGAATCAGTGGGTCAAAGCTGTGGGGGCAAATTTCAGATCAGTGAGGTCAGTATCGTCCGATGTCTGAGCTTCCTGAAGGAGGAAAAATTCATCAGGCAAGTTCGCGCTGTGCGGGGCCTGCCCTAGAGGAGCCGAGTGCACTGTCTCATTCACGACTCTCACCGCTGGGGGGAAGAGTCCTAGGGGACTGGAGGACCTCACAGAGGAATTTGGTAAGGAGAATTCAGACACAAAATGGCTAACAAATTGAAATATTTATAATCTATTTTAAAAGCCCATGGGCTTTGGCCTCCATGTCCCGGCCCAGGTGGGGCAGAAGGGAACCAGGAGCAGTGACTAGGAGTGAGCCGAGACAGCGGCCTCACAGGCCCATGCCTGGGCGTGGGAGCCCACTCGAGGGCTCATTCTTACGGCAGGGCCATAGCGCAAAGTAGAGAAAAGTGCCTCCCGTGAGAATCCCCATTTAAGATCCCTCAGACCTGTATTCTTAAGAGGAAAAGAAGGAAGAAAATATGGGTCCTGGAATTAAAAAAAAAAAAAAGACTTCTGAAACATGAAAGAAATAAAAGACTCTCTTTAGAGGACGTGTGGGTTGATATTTTATGCCCTTCTAGTCCTCTATTCCCTTTTATTTCTATTTTTCAACCATATGTCTTAACCCTACACCCAAAAGTTTCTGGAGTTGATGTGTTTTGTTGTTTGTGTTGTTGTTTATTTCTTATTGTCCATAGAAGCCTAATGCAGGAGCTGTAGTATTGGGGTGGTGGAAGGTGGGTTGGAAGAGACAGTCAGAGTGGTTCCTTCTCTCTTCTTCCCAATGACAAGGCTGAGAAACTATTTCTCAAGCATTTCTATTGACACAGGACAACTTGAAAGCACTGTCATTCTCTGGGCCCATTTCTTTCTCGTGTTCGTGATATTTATAATTTCCATTGGTCACTGAGGCCTGCCCACGTTCTGGCTGGTGCATGGGTTTCCTTGCCCAAGTCATGTCTTTGCACCATGAGCTTGATCCCCCTTCCTCTTTCGTATCAAGAAGGGTGCTGATAATTCTGACTATTCCACAATTGACTCCTAAGCTGAGGAGGGGAATTGTTTTCTTATGTGTAGACATGTAAAGTATTTACTTGTAAAGTGATAAGGTGACCCTTAATGTAATTCCTAAAGTTAAAGTTCAGAAATGTTCTGTGCTGCAGCAAAATTCCTGGGAAACATGGGACAGTCACGTGAGTTTGGCCACACACTCCTGCACATTTGTGGGAAAAAAGTTGTTGTTTTTATAGTCATAGTTTGATTCTTAGGCTACTCTGAAGATGCAGCAAAGTGTTTTGTTTTTATTTAAAAAAAAAAACAGTCTTTCTGTCTAGTAATTGTCGTGGCTAATTGCTTTCTCATTTGCACAAGAAAAGTGATGTTCCATCACAGCCGCCTGGATTCTGGGAATGAATATGCATAAAATAATCTACTGAATGGAGAACAGAAGAAAAGAAACACACGAATGCAACTGGTACATTTTAATTACGGGTGCGTATATATCACCAACCAGGGGTTGCAGACACGCGCATACTACCCTTCCTTCACTCAAAGTGTCAAATGAAAACCCTTCCAAAAAGAAAAAGCCCACTGTCTTATGACTGACATTTAATTTTGAAAGATGCGATTTTCTTCTGTATTTCCCGTGCTCTTTTACAAACCTGTTTATCAAATGTATAGAAGATTTTTGTTTATGATAGCTTCTGATTAATCATTCACCAAGGACACGAGTCCTTTGTACCTATTATTGTCAAGCATTTGTTTGGACTGTGTTTGACCCTTTGTACCCAAGTGGTCTGTGCTGGAACCTTTTAAAAACAATCTACCAGGTTGAATGTGCTCCTGGCACTTACAGAAATCTTGTGGCTCTGTCACCGTGACATCTGTCTACAAGAGAGAAACCAAAATTATTACTTCAGTCACAATGTCAAATTTATTGTTACCCCAGGATAAGCAGGTTCATCCCGGGTTACTTGTAAGCATTTTAAAGTGAAATTTTAAAAATAGTTTTGAGAAACGCATGGCCATTTTGTGACCAAAAGGAGTTATGTGATGAGTATGCCTGTTTGCAAAGCAAGCTGGCCTCGGGTCTGTACTCATCTTTGCCTTGTGTGTGAGTCAAAGACCTTCCCCAGCACACCTCGCGGGAGTATATCCATGTCTCTGGTTACGTAGTGGCCAGAGGACCTCAGCTTCCAAAGCAACAGCACAGGTCAAAAGGAAGAGCAGTATGAGTTACCGCAGCTCGTTTAATCATCCACCACGTGGACACCTCTTACGTGAGTCACCACCTCTCTTTTAATCTCTTCTCGTTCGCTCATTCAGTCAACAAACATTCATTGCACGTTTGCTGTGTGTGAAGTGCCCTGCACAAATCCATCAGGGTGGCCTGTGACCTCCAGGAATTCATAATCCAGCACTGGGCACAAACATACCCACATTTGACTTCAAAAGAGAGTTGTAATGTGCATGCCACACGTCTGCAAAACAGAGTTGTAAATGTGCATGCTACATGTCTGCAAAACAGAGTTGTAATGTGCATGCCACACGTCTGCAAAACAGAGTTGTAATGTGCATGCCACACGTCTGATACAGACGACAAATGCTAAGAGTTCAGAGGACTCCTTGTGTCCAGAAGCCATTTTACAGAATAACTGGATTTGGGGGTAAGGAACAGCTAGTAAGATTTTAATGGGAAAAAAATGCCAACAAATAGAGGGAAGTAAAGTCAGAGGGTCAAGAATTAATTTAGGAAGTTTGGCTTGACAGAAGAGTTCATGCACAGGATTAGTTGGAGATAGAATTGGGAACAGAGTTGATGGAGGTCTCTCTTTTTATTATGAGATATGATGAGTTGTCAAAGGGTGAAGAGAAGGTCCTGCATTATCAACAAAACTAGAATACATGTTTGAACTCTAGAAGTAAGACAGTTAACAGACTGTAAGGTATTTTTCTACACGTACAACATTGTGATATAGACCAACATTGTAACATTATACTTGAGCTTAAGAATTTCCCTATGAGAAATCTAATGTTCTCACTTCTTACCCTATCTCAGAGTGTACATATGCATGTAAATAAATCAATAAGGAACTCTCAAAACCTTTAAAAATCAATAGATTTGACCTGTCATTTCTGCCCTTTCAGACTCTGAGCACTGACTTCATCAAGAGATGCTGGTGGAGACAAGTGAATCAAGTCAGTTTGTTGTTTATCTCAGAGAAAGTCCAATGATGACCTTCATGTTCTTTAAATCAACAAATTATCAGATTCAAATAACTATAAACCAACTTGATACAATGTCATAAGGGAAGCCCGATGATTTTTGCATTTTTGCTAGAAAATATATTACAAAAGTGGAAAGTGACCCAAAATTTTGAAGGGATCTCAATCAATACAGAGGATGATAATAATCAGAAACACAACATTCCACTTGGTTCCCTCTCCCTCGGCAGACAATGTGTGTTTCTAAAGTGTTCTCCTATTGGGGAATTGCAACACACACACACAGGATCCGTTTAACTGGGCTTGCGAGAGAAAAACCCGTAAAGACTGATGAAGAGCCACGTGCTGTCCCAATATCCCTTTACTCCTGTAAAAGTACTTAATAATCACATGATGTAACTAAGAACTAGGTTTCAATCCAAAGGAATTATGTTTCAGGAAGCATTGTTTTCAATTTTGGTTCAGAGGACTATAACATGTCATGTCTGACAGTTAAAAAGTTCTTAACACTACTGATTCCGGACTTAGGAAACAGAGGAACCCCTTGGGACTCCTTCTGCACATAAACCACAAAGTATATTTTTGTATACTTCATTCATTAAAAATGCTTCAAAATTCCAATGCTTATATTGGAAATGAAGGAAGAAGCTAATTTTAGAACTGGGGAGGAGCTGAGCTCTGAGATACACTTTCATATACTCCACGTTTATCCATTCACGTATTTTATTACTTCAGACATTCTTTCATGAAACATTTATCAAGCACCTACTGCTTTCCAAAATGGGCTCTCCTTTAAAATTGTATTATCTCAAAGATAAAAGGATGCTTATTTTATTGCTGGTTCTAGGTGTCCCCTCAAAAAGGCACAGCTATAAATTGATAACCCATTTAATCCTTCCTTAACTAACAAATACTCCATGCCCTGGAAAATGCAAAGACAAATAAGAAATGTTCCCTCAGAGAACTTGCTCGTCTGGTCTCATATCCAAACCAGAGTCTCATATTATGTAACTCTATAAGCTTCTGTATTTATCGTCACCCGGAATGTGTTTAAATAAGACCATCTGTGAAAGTACTGAAAAAAATATATCTATTATCATTCTGATTCATTTTATGGATGATTCTCTTTAGATGTTTGAAAACATGAAATTTCAACATATGTGAAAAAATAACGTCTTATTGCTTTGTTGTCTTTGTTTATCTTAAAAAATTTGTTTTATTTCATCTAGAGGCTAAGTACATCTCAGAACAACTAGTTAAATCTTGATCAGTTACAAGAATTGATCAGGAAAAAGGCTTGAACTATCTAAAAGAGTTCAAAAATATTTTTATAACAGTTTTGTTGAAATATAATTCACATATCAAATTCATCCTTTTAAAGTAAGTATACAATTCAGTGATTGATTTTTAGTTTATTCACAGGATTGCAAAACCATGGCCACTATCTGTCATCATCCCAAAATAAAACACAGTGACAGTCCCTCCCCATTTCCCTCCAGTGGTTCTCCAAAGCCCTTGGCAACAACTAATCTACTTTCTGTATCTACGGATTTGCCCATTCTGGACATTTCCTATAAACAGAATCATACAATATGTGGCCTATTATTACTGCTTCTTTCACTTAGCATAGTGTTTTTGAGGTCCATCAGAACTTCATTCTTTTTATAAAATATCAAATAATATTCCATTGCACAGATATACCACATTTTGTTTATCCATCCATCTGTTGGTGAACATTTGGGTTGTTTCCAATTTGCTATTATGAATAAAACTGATAAGAACATTTGTGTACAAGTTTTTGTGTAGACATAAGTTTTCAATTCTCTTGGGTCTATATCTAGGAGGATAATTACTGGGTCATATATAAACTCCATATTTGACATTTTAAGGGACTGTCAACTGTTTTCCAAAGTAACCACAGCATTTTACATTCCCACCAGCAACGTCTGAGGGTTCCAATTGCTCCACATCCTCACCAACACTTGTTTTAGAAAGACTTCTGTATTTGTATGTGAATAACGTGTCTTAATTTCTAAGAATTCATTTCAAAAAATATGATGAAAGCACACTATTCCAATCTTATTTAGGGGGTAAGAAATGGTATCCTTTTCATCCCGACAGCTTCTCAAATCCCTGCACCACCCTGCACACCAGGATTCAGGGAAGGGAATCTTTAGCAGCCATTGTATATTCTCACCGTGGCACAGTCATTCTTAACTTTTCCTGGTGCAGGCAGGAGAATCATCTTGTGGTCTTCAATGGACATCTCTAATGCAGACAAAGAATATAGTGTTCAAGCTGTGAGTAATTAAGTGGTGTGTTCTTCAGGATCATAGGCTGAAGAGCTTTGATTTGCTTCCAATCTCATCCAGGTTATTTATATATTCTAATTGGAATTTTGACTTTTCTTGTGATTAATATGTATCTTTTATGAAGCCTGTGCCCAGTCATCTGATAATTTTTTATGGTGTTAATGGCCAAATATTTCCCTTAGACATGTTCCTTAGGCGAAGTTAAGATGCACAGCATGCTCGAAGATGATAGCCAAGAACAACCAACTCAGTGAGTCTGTAGGAGTCCATGGTCTGAATAGCATGTTCAATGCATGCACCTTTTAAAGTTAGGGCAGATTTCTAGTGACTCACAAACACTTGAAATTCTATCAAAATTCTATGATATGAAAATTGCAGCATACTTTGGGGAAAGAGTTCAGCATTAGCCATTATAGAGCTAGCGAAAGTGAGCAGCTATAGAATGTGCATGATTTTATAGATGATTACGTATGCGAATGCAGGCTGGGTCTTGTGAGATTAGGAGAAGAATCCTAGGAAAACTATGTTGGGATATGTACATCACACATTGCTGTTTAAAACTGTTAAAGTACACACACACACACACACACACCCCATACATACATACATGCATGTATGCACACACATATGCACACACATATGCATGCACACGTTACTAAACAACAGCATCCATATATTCTTGCTCCTGATACGCTGCTGTCATGAAATTTAGTCCCTCAAAATGTTTGCTAAATTATTTAAAGTACAGTGTCTGTTAAAGTCACTGGATTATACAACCCTCAAAAGCATTCATTTCACTTTGTTGCTATCATTTATACTCTTATTACACAGGACAGTGAGTCAATATCATGGACTGTTGCTGATGGGTTTTCTCAGTGAACAGAGTAGGGGGAAAGGAAGGAGCTTTCAGTCTCTCTGGAGACCCCCAGTGTCTTCCACCCTTGACATAAGGACATCATTGCCATTCTCTGCCACCTGGTGCCGGCCAAGATCTTCACATTAGACACAGCAAACCTAGCAATGCACTTTCTTACTTGCTACGGGTAGTATAGATCACGGCTCTGTCTGGTACTAAGATCACAACAACATTGCCTGGAGCACACTGTTAGAATCTGGGGGATCTTTAGACATGGCTCCAACTCATTCAGGTCACCTTCTAGAAAAAGGCAAGCCAAGAACACGAACATGTCAGCTGCTCTGCGAGGCTCTAGGCAGAATCGGGTGCCCCGCTCCACCTCGAGGTTTCTAGCACATGCCTTTGCCACCTTCTGCCCTCGCCCACTCACGTGCCATGTCTCTCCAGCAGGAAGGCTGAGAGCGAGGATGGAGAGCTGACCATCTCTGCACCACCGGGGCTACCGCATGGCACGTATCTTACAAACGTGCAGCTGTTGGTGAACATCATCTCCTCAGTCCCTTGTGAGAGAAAGATTTCTGCTTGCACTTCCACTGCGACACATCAGCGACTTTGTGGGTTTATGCGGATGATGATGGTACACCCTTCATAAAGTTGTGTAGAGGAATAAATTGTGTGTGTGTGTGTGTATAAACTGCCTGGCACTTAATGAGTATTAATTATTGCTTTTAGTTTAAGGAAATAATCTGTGTAGATTAATGATGCTTTCCACCAAATTTAGTCAAATGACATTCCCTAATATTATACAAAAAAGTGTTAAAAATTCAAACTTATTTACCTTGCACATAAATTCAAATGACTTTAATTTAAGCTGAACAGTTAGCTTATAAAAATAAATTATTAATTTATGTAGCTATCAACGTTCAAACAAAGCTCTAATCATCAAAACTCTAATCATTTTCTTGTTCTTCCTAGCTGTTGACATTAGCACACTCGAGAAAAGAGGGTTTGCTCCAGGAGATTCTCCTTGTGACTTGTTTATATGTAATTATATTATCTATTATCCAAGTAGTTGTCTTGGGCTATCTAAATTATCAGCCTCTCGACCGTTTGCCTTGTTAGTACTGGGATGTGCACCCTAGAGGCTCTCAATAAATATTAATTGAATGAATAACTGAAAAAAACCCTAAATTCCTTTTAACTTAAATCCAAGCCTTTGCCAAGTTTTAACTTTCTTGATGATATAATCACTTACAATTTACAAAGAAAAAAACATAATCAGTGGTGGATCACTTTCCATTTTAAATGCCACTTTAAATTTTGTTCCAATCACAAGCATTACAGGTTTGATATGATTTATGTATTTAACTTTCAACTGAACCTAGAAAATGATCTGAGCAAATCCCTAAAATTTCCTTTTCAAGAGTCTCTAATTTTATCTGTTCATTTAACCTAGTTTTGTTTGAATGATGTAGCCGCCTCTCTACCTCATTCAGGTGCCTGGTGAACGTGTATGTGGAAGAAGATAATGCCCCATTCTGGGGAGATTCTGCTTAGTGCAGATGAAAAAATAAAAACATCCAGTTCAAAAGTAGTCAGTGAAAAAATGGGTGCCTCCTTACTTCTCATTCCCAAACTACCAACATTCAGAAGCAAACTAACAAAAAACCTAAATCGCAGTTTGGTGCTGTAAAGAGAGAACATACCCACACACAGAGGTGTGGCTGGGGCCAAGCCACACACTGGCTTCAGCCACCCAGGGCCACCGGGGGTGAAATCCGCACCTCCGATGACCAACTCAGGCTCCACATTCTCCTCAGTAGAAACTCTATTTTTCCATCTGGCTGGTCATCATGATTTTGTGAGCGCAAATCGAGACCTCCACTTAAATAAGAACAGCTCTATGTGTGGAAGAGTCTTTTGGGGAAAAAAAAGCTGATTCAAAACTTCCAAAATTAATACGTGAATACAGTTCTCTGGCCAATCTTATATATGATAAGAGTAATCAAATTTGGCATAATAAGAAACATTTATTATGTGAGAAAATCTAAAAATAAATTTTTTGCTTATTTTCTTTCCAAATTGAGGAAAACCGAGGTAAGGCAGCAGAATTCCACACGTGGAGAGGGACAGAGATTTTCTTTTGGAGACATAGAAAGAGAAGTCACTTTTTATTTGCATAATTTAAAAACAACTTGAAAATGGAAATGTTTTTCATGCTTTTAGCAGGTCCAAGCCCAAAATAAATAGTTCTAACTAAATAGTACAGAGTTGTGGGTAAATGACATGTTCCATGGATGGGGCATTCTGGAAAAAAGCCTAATGTATCATTTTGCTACAGGTTCTCAGGCAGCCCAACACCCGGCCCCATCTCCATCTCCGCACACTATTTATATATTTTCATTTGCATGAACCTACTCCAAGGTTTTGCCCGGTTGATTTTTCAAGTTAATGATAGGGCACTTGGGGAAAGATTAATGTCAGGCATGCAGAGGTTGAGCAAATTGTTGAAGAGTTTCACCATACAATTAATCACTCTCTTTTCTACATTACTAAAGTGCGAGGGATGGACGCAAGGAAGCTGTAAGGACGCAGCTATCACAGGCCTTTGAGAGCCGGGGCAGTCGGCTATGAAAGTGATGGGAGAACAGCTTTCTGCTCGGAGAAGGATTTAAAAAGCATCCCCCATCCCCTGTGCCATCCTTTTTTGCCAAGCGATTGTGGGGTCTCTGTGCTGCTTCCCATGGAGCTGTCATTGTCTGGGTGAGGGTCCTCTACGTGGAGTGTGGGAGCGAGCCCAGATGCCATCTCCATCAAAGCGACTGCCGAGCCCTGGCCTCCGTGGACACCCCCAGTATCGTCTCTGTGTTTCCGGCCGTGTCTTCATGTGGCTGCGGCAACTCCATTTCTGTGATGTGTTATGTAAATCAAGTGCCTCTTCCCTTCAAGGCAGTATTTCCTCGTAGACGGGGAGGGGGGGATATTCAAAACAGTTAACTGGTGTGGCCCAGACATGGATCCCAGAGAAAGGACACAGGTCCCAGCTGAACCCCTCTGAACCCTTTAGTTCCTGGGCTGTGAGGTTCTGGAGAGGTGCTGGGCAGTGGGCGCGAGGGTGCCCCAGGTGCAGGTGGCAGTGCTACGTATAAAAAGGTAGGAGAGTGTTTCAACTCCGTATCAGCCTTGCAGATAACAACGTCTGTCACTGGCTCTCCCAGCCTCAGGGGCACCTGCTGCCCTCTCTGTTCCAGCCTCTTAACTGGGCATTTCCAGGGTGGGGCAGTAGGCATCTCAGTGAAATGTCAACCCAGGTATGTTACCTCTTTCTGGAACAGGCATGACAGAGCCTGGCCCTTGCCTCCTCCCCACCTCCACCTCGGGGGACCTGGGGTGGTGCTTTATCAACTCACAGAACCTTCCCCCTCTGGTGAGCAATGGGCTGTGGGCTGGCAGCTTGGAGACCTGCCTTGGGATTAATGGAGCCCAAATATGAGCTCTGTGTTTTGAGAGGAGTACAAAAAGACATTTTTTTCCTTTCACTCCAGATTCGTCATAATTCTGGAAGGACAGTTTAACATTCAGAGGCTAAGCCACCGTGCTCTCAAGATGGGCAGGGGCAGAGCCCCTGGGGAAGGTGCTGCCATGCCTGCTGGCCTTCCAAGTGGGACAGACAGCAGCAGGGCAGGTGGGTGTGAGGCGCAGGGGATCCCGGCCCCCAGGAGTGGGGAGGGGCTGCCTTGGCCTGGGAGAAGGAATTGTGACTGTTGTAGCTCCCTCTCAAAAATGGGCCCTCCTGCTGTTTATGACATGTATTGCTCAATGTTTAGGCAGAGGACCTTCAAGCACAATTTTTGGGCAGTATATCTAATAGGAATTAGAGGACTGTCTCTGTCACTAAGGGAAGACCAGAAATCATGCCACCCTCAAGATTTTGAACAGTTATCAGAACTGAATTCTTTAATTCCCTTTGTCATCCCATCTGAAATTTTGGTGAGACTAATATTTGACTTTGCCTTAGACTACTTGCACTGCTGTAACAAAATACCCAAGACTGGGTGATTTGTAAGTAATAGAAATTTATTTCTAACAGTTCTGGAGAATGGAAGCCCAAGATCAAGGCGCCAGCAGGCTCAGTGTCTGGTGAGGGCCCTGGTCTCTGCTTCCAAGATGATGCCTTGAACACTGTGTCCTGACATGGCAAAAAAGGTCCTGAGCTAGCTCCGTCCGGCCCTCCTGACTTAATCACTTCCCCAAAGCTCACCTCTACAATACCACCACACTGGGAATTAAGTCCCAGTGTGAATTTTGGCAGGCACACCATCATTCAAACCACAGCAGACTCAAACAAACAGAACTTACAGTCTCCTGCTAAATTATGTGTCTCATTTGGCATGTTATTTCTCTCGCTTATAACTTCATGTACCTGCGGGGTGTTAGCACTGGGACAAAATCCCCTTGTGAACCCTGCCACCTTGGCAGGCCCCAGGGAGCAGGCGGGCCCCTCCCCGCGCTTCTCACCCCAGACCACCCGGCTCTGCACAGGTGGGCTGCCTGCCACCGTGTGTGACGTCAGTCACGTGCGTGTGTTTATGTCTGTGCCTGTGTGTTTAAGTCTTAGACTCAAGGGCTTGGAGGAGCCCTGGGAAGGCCTCTCATTCTGTTCCTCTACCTGTGCAGCCCAGGAGGAAATAGGTTTTGAAAATTCAAAAGCCTCTTCGTTGATGCAGGGAAGAAAAAGGCACAGGTGAGAGAGGAGGCAACTTCTCACACTTTACCCTCTACTCCTCTTCGTGGTTGAGACATGGTTTACTCATCCCCCACCTTTGGAGTTCAGAGTGTGCCGTGCACAGAGGTGTCAGCCACGCCCCAGGTGAAGAAGACAGTGTCAGACACAGTCTAGCCTTGGATGTTATCTTGTCCATACAAGTACTCCTGGTAGAGTCTCAGGGTGGAATTATCTTCAGTACCTTTATTTATTTGGTGCCACAGTTATAGGCATAATTGTGTGGTCATATGCCCAGGCTCCAGCCATCCCATGTCTTATATGTGCAACACCTGGAAGGTGTAAAGCACTCGAATGATCATCACAGTGGCCCAGAGAGGTAACTACGTGAGCGTTAGCATCATCCTGTTGGTGTGAGTCTAAGGCCCCAAAGAGGCTGAGCATACAGTTTTCAACAGTGCAGCTTGTGTGCTACCTTTCTCCTGGTTCCCATGACAACCTATGGGGCAAGAGAACATGAGAAACTACAGTTGACTATTAAACAACATGGGTTTGAACTGCACAGGTCCCTATATACACATATTTTCTTCTGCCTCTGCCACCCCTGTGACAGCAAGACCAACCCCTCATCTTCCTCCTCCTCCTCAGCCCACTCAGCGTGTAGACAAGGAGAATGAAGACCTTTATGGTGATCCACTTCCACTTAATGAATATAAATATATTTTCTCTTCCTTATGATTTTCTTAATAACGTTTTTTCTTTAGCTAACTTTATTGCAAGAATACATTATATAATCCATATAACATATAAAATATGTGTTAATCAACTGTTTGTGTTATCAGTAAGGCTCTGGTCAACAGCAGGCTATTAGTAGTTAAGTTTTGGGGGAGTCAAAAGTTGTGCACAAACTTTCGGCTATGCCGGGGTCAGCATCCCTACCCCCTGTGTTGTTCAAGGGTCAACTGTACAGTCAATTACAAAAATCCAGCCTTGCGCTTTTAGCCTCTAACACTTGCCCAATGTTTAGGGTGCTAAGTACACCTTTCCAAGCAATGCAAAAGAGAGGAAGAGCCCTGCTGTTAACCTACATGCCAGGAATGCCAGTGTCTTCCTCCTCCCACCACACTTCCTGCCACAGGATAGCCCTGGCCTTGGCAGGCCTGGAGGAAGAGTCCTCTAGTGTGAAGCCATCCCTACCTGCTGCCAGCCACACCTGATTGGATCCTAGTCCAAATGGAGCAAATCAGATTCTTTCCCACAAATTTGGTGTTAAAATACAGAAGCTGAGGCCACAAGAACTATAAAGTCATAGTCAATTCTCTTTACTCACGGATTCTGTATTTGCAAATCTCCTACTAACTAAAATTTATGTGTAGCCCCAAAATCAATACTCAAGGTGATTTCTTGATCATATGAGGATGTGCACAGGGCAAGAAAACTTCTAGTCAATGTATGCCCACACCCCCACCCGAGGTCAAATAAGGCAACACTCTTGTTTCAGTTCTCATACTGTAAATAAGCGTCTTTTACAGCCTACTTAGTGCCACAGTTTTTGCACTTTTGTGCTTGTGTGTGTGTGTGTGTGTGTGTGTGTGATTTCACCATTTAAAGTGGCCCCCAAAGGTAGTGCTGAAGAGATGCCCGATGTTCCTAAGTGCAAGAAGGCTGTGATGTGCCTGATGGAGAATATATATGTGTTAGGGAAGCTTCACTCAGGCGTGAGTTATAGTGTTGTTGGCTGTGACTTCAATGTTAATGAATCAACAATGTATATTAAAGGAGGTGGTGTTAAACAAAAACACAAACACAACAAGTTTATTACTGGTCAGTTGATTAAAATGTTGTGGGAACCCAACCCTCTATTTTCCCTGGAAGCAATTGGTTTAGTGTTTGATAATTTAGTGTTCATGGCAACTTTATACGACACAACCACTCTGAACAATGAGAATCGACTACAAACTGGTCAAGCTAGGTAGAAGCAGGGAAACGTGGCCTACAGAGAATACTAAGGTGTAGATGCTCATACTCATAGATAGCTGGAGAGTAGAGCCTGGGGAGCGGTAAGCATGGATAGAAAAACATCCTCATCACCTTCCTGTTTCCGTGCAGCCCAGCTGTGCTCTCTGCAGCTGGTTTCAGGGAGATTCCCTATGTCCGACAGCAAATCTGCATAGATTCAGACAAGCTTGGATGCTTCTCTGGTCCTTGAATGTACATTTCTGTTGACTAAAACTACCCCAACGTTACCAGTAAACACCTCATAAGATCTATAAATTCAGCCATGCATGAAAAGAAAATGTCTATCAGATGCTAACAGTTATTCTCATCCTTAGCACTAATAAAATGGAAGAGAAATTTAGCAGATAAAGTTTTAGATCCTGATCAACAACATCATCACCTGTATTCCTATGCTCTGGAATTTCCAGTTACTTTGTATTTCTTTGGAGTAACTTCTATTTAATAGTTTTCTTTTTTTAAAAAAGGAAGGTATGAAAAGCATTTATTTAAAAGTTTCTCTATAACTTTCCACTAAAGAAATATCGTCTCTCTTTCATGCTTGATCTTGGCTGAAGAACTGAACAAGTTGATTCCCTCAGGCAGAGCATGTTGGAGGTCAAAGGTCACCTGACATCAAAGCTAATCAACAGCCTTTTGATTAGATGGTTTTACAAAAAATACAAACTTATTCAGCTTTGCAAAGCTATTTTCACGCCTTTGTTCTTCAGGATAATTTGTACCTAGTGCTAAAGACCAAAGCAAAGCAGAAAAGTTTCAGAAAAAAATCTAACACGCTTCCTCATTTATTTACCTGCTATGATTAAAGAAGTAATAATTTCTATAATTTAGAGACTGATTACTCTTCACATACATTATTGACAATGCACTTGGCAATTTTGCAAGGTCGTTGTCATGAACACCATTTTAGACAGAAGGAAACTGATGTTTCACAGATTAAGAGTGGACTAAACTGACATCTATGAGTAAAGCTGAGATTAAAACTTGTGTCTGTTTAGCTTCAGAGTTATACTATTTTCACTTGGCTGTGTTAATTCATGGAGAAGAAGGATCAAGGAAATACATGGAGCATAGTTTCCACGAACTGAAAGATAGAAAACGTGTAACACACGCTTGCACGAAGATTTCACAATCCAATACACTCTGTGATATCTACCCTGAGGACTGGCATAGAACATAGCAAACTGGCCTACCCATTCTCAGTGACATTTGTCATCCCAATGACATATAGTGTTTTCATCCTAATAGCAGGGGCCCAAATCCCAAGCCTTGGACACCCTTGAGCTGCAGTTGGCCTGGCCTGAGCCCAGTGACAAAGGGCATGTGTACCACCCACCAGCTTTCCTCCCCCTGGAAGATGGGTCTGTCTCCACAAGGCTATTGCTTTTATGGACGTAAAAGGGTAAATCTGGAACATCCAGTTTCACAACACTTAACTTGTAGTTGGCTGAATTGTAGTAAATAGAAGCAAATCTAACCTGTTTTCAAGAATAAATACATTGTACTTTATACACACCCAAAAGCGCATGGATCAAATTATATGTGCAGAGTACAGGCAGTAGAGCACATACAGCTGGAAATATTTGACCCCACAGTAAATTTAGCATATTTGGTTCAGAGCATTTCTATTACAAATATATGAAGTGTTTATGTAACCCATCGATTGCTATTATGGCACCAATAAAACCCAATAAGTGACAAAGCTTTTGATACAATCTAACTGATATCCATGCGTGATGTCTCTCTATTCAAAGTATGTATGCAGCCCAGTGCTTTTTGGAAGTTCTTCTCTGTCTTCAGCTTCATGAATTGCATGTGTGTTTGGTGATCAATGTGTAAATGAGATAAATTAAATGATATCATTCTACAAGGAAAAAAAGCAAATGAGCTCAAATACATGCATGTAAGTTCCAGCTATAGATCTACCAGATGGTTTCCTCAAATTTGACTTGCAACCACAGACAGTCACCCAACTGTAGGAATAGCTCTTACAAAATAATGTGACTAATCACCCTTACTCACTTCTCCTTGCCAGTGAACATCAGGTCCAGAACATTCTCTGCCCTCTCCTCGAAACTGATAACACCTCTTCTCCTCCTAAGACGTGAGCCCAGCAGGCGAGCGCTACGCGCCCTCTCTCAGATCCCCTCGCCTGGGAAGATGAAGCTGCCTGTGGCAGTGGATGGAGGGAACAACCCCCAGAATCTTAGGAATTTCTGCGGAGTCCCCAAATAACCACTTCACTCTTTCCTGCATCTTTTAACAAAATAAAATGTCCTAAAGCAATTGTGCCAACAGTTTTCTAGAATTGCTCTGACTGAAATTTGATCTTTAGCCTCTAAACTTGATATTGCAAAACCTCATTTACTAATACAGCTCAACCCTCTACTCCTAACTGTCCACACCAATTTCCACTGCCCTCAGGCAAGAAAGAGCTGCTTTACATAAAGAGTTTCTAACAGGAAGACAGCAACTGCTGCGTGCACATACTACGTACCACCTCCCGTGCAAGCCTGAAAAGACGGTGGCCATTTCTTTCCCCTGTTTCTCTCCTATTATTTTTTCTTCTTAGCCCCAGTATAACTACCTAATCGCCTGTCAGGAAAAGGGTGGATATGCACACCTGGGAGCGCTCTGTCCCTGGGGCGAAGGCAGCTCAGCTGGCCACATGGAGCCATCTTCTTCATACTGCGGGTCCATCCCCTCTACAGTTTGGACTGAGGGCCATGCATATCCCATGCACATTAATGTATTTTGGTGCCGGGACTGTAGTTTGAAGCAAACCCTATTCATTGCTTTGGTTTTATGGAGGCAGATAAAGTGGGGTGGTTATTTACAACTTCACTAAACTGGGAGACCTCAAAGAAAGTGATGGGCAAAGTTAGCTCCGCCAAAGCTGAATTTTCAGTTCCAGGGAAACTAAGGATTTTTAAGATGAAAATTATGGTTGAATCATTGCACTTCAATTCATGCATTTATTTGTTTTAACTTCTTCATTTCTTCACTTCTTCATTTTAACTTCTTCATGTGAGATACAATCCCATCTTCTTACTTAATGGCATTATAAAATCATCGGTGAAACATGGCAAATTTGAATGATCTGTGCACATCTTCTATCTCCAGTAAATAATGGAGGAAGGAGAGGCGGAAATCTGAAAGCATCCACAGGAGAACGGAACCAGAAGCTGTGATCACTAGGTGTTTGTGAGGTACAAATCATCCCATAGACAATTTGACTGCTTTTTTGATGGAATTACAAGATTTACAGGTGAAAGCAATGTAGTTGATGCAATGTGTCTAGAATGATGATTGTAATATACTCGATACAGTTTTGCACAAAAATCCCACTTGCAAAACACATTTGTGTGCAATAGGACTGTCACCAGAACAAAAACCAAGGAGAGACTGCCGATGAGTGAGTGGAAACACACAGTACTGTCTCCTTGGTCCATACGTTCAACCCCGGCTTACAACAACAACAGATGACCTTTGATTTAGAGTTCAAAACTTGTTTAAAAACCAAACATCAAATGAGTCATGCATGTTGGCCTTGTTGAATATCTAAAATTTCAGAAATGGTGAGGAAAAAACTGGTAGGACTATGGATCAACCACAGCTTCATGAGCAAAAGCTAAAAGCTGTGACATAAAAAAAATGGTGCATCATGTCTGAGCTCTGAACCAGGATGGTCTAATTAATGTGCTGGAAGCAGTCACTAAAAAGTGTAGCTCACAGTGAAATGTAGTGCATATGACATTACACAGGAAGAAGTAACACAATTTCGGAGCAGGGAGAGATATAGGAAAGAAACCTGAGTCTAAGTCCATTATCTACTGACAGGCCCAAGTTGCCGTGAGTATGTGTGAGGCAGTGAAAGGTGACTTCGCTGATCCCTGACCCCTGCAGAACACACCCTCTTCCTAACACGCTCACACAAGTGAAGTCTAAACACAGAAGTAAACAGAAACAGCAGGCATCAACAGCGCTGCTGGCCACTAAAGAAAATGGAGCAGTGCGTTTAAAATTCAGAGAGAGAATAATTTTCAATTTAGAATTCTAAAATCAGTCAACATATCAAGTGCAGGAGAAGAATAAGGACATTTTAAGATATGCTGGGGTCTGGGGATAGAATTCGATGCAAGTGGGGAGAGAAGTAAAACACGTATCTCCAGTTAGAAGGGTTACATAAGAAAGGACATGCAGTGGTGGTATGCTCCCTGGCTCTGCAAGGAGCAAAGTAAATGTACAGTGCTCCTATCCGCCTAAACACTGTGCTATGAGGCGTGGCTGCAGGAGGGACAGAGAAGGTGAGGAGTTGCTAATGGGAGCTCACTCATCAAAACAGAAAGACAGCAGGGCTAAAATTAATAAATGATGAACCAAGATTATAAATACATACAGGAGGTAAAAACAACAACAACAGTAAGAGGAAACATCTAAAAGGCTGCAAGTGATGAGCCCCAAGGAGTGGAGTCGAGTGCTGGGGAGCTGTTGGCCAGGGGTTGCTGGTTTTGTCATATACCTTTACTTCTCTTTGATTTTATTTAAATGTGCATGTGTTTTATTGGATAAAAATAAATATTTAAAACCAACATCATAGTCTAACTCAGAAAGAATACAAAGAGAGAGAGAGACAGAGTCAGAGACAAAGAGACACAGAGAGTGATCCCTAAGAAAGACACCCCGTGTGTGAGAAGACGTTGTCGTGAGGGGGGCTTCAGCAGTGCGGGCCTTGGTGCAACACAGTCTGCCAGGTTGTGAAGTGCAGATCCAGCCTTAAGACTGGTTGATTCTAACAGACAGAGAAGGTGGAACCAACAACATCATCAGCTTTGGATCCTAGGCCGCTGGGACAATATTGGTATCAGGGGTTTTAGATAGACAGATAGATATTTGTTTTCCTAGAAATAATACCTTTCACGAGCTACTAGTGAAAATAAAAACAAATTATAATCATGTGACATGTATTGAGTACTTTGCTGTGTGCCAGATAGCAACGTAAGCACCTCACATAAATTCATTCCCTCCGTGGTGGTCACAGCAGGCCCTGAGGTAGGTCCTATGGTTGTCTCTAGCTCAGTGGAAGCTGGTGGTCCCCACACACACTGCTGGATGTCATGACTACTAGTGACTCAGAGATACAGAGATATTCCCCGCCCCCCAACTGCTCTTGACAAAACAGAAGCCACTTTTCCTGGGAAGCTATTTCCACACACCGAAGCCCCCACAGGAGGTGGTCGCCAGCCTGCAGCCAACTAACACAAGGGTGCAAAGACCAGTCTCTGCCTCAAGTTGGGACCAAGTTTTGTACAGCAGTTTGTCCTCTGGAGCTCCCCATGGAGTCAGGCAGAACATAGCCTCTAGCCAAGACCACCTCCTTCCCCAGTGCTGTTTGCTTCCCTCCCTCCCTTTCTCTTGGTAGCACTCCCTCAGCAGACCCAAACCCACCCTGTGCTCTGCTTCCACAGAACCTGACTTAAAATGGAGTTTACAGATGAGGAAATTGAGGCACAGGAAGGTCAGCAGCTTGTGTTAGGGCCATAACTCTTCAGAGGCAGAGCCAGGATGAAACCCAGGCTGTCCATGCAGCAGCCTGACCCGAGAGCTGCTGGAAGCTGAGTCCATACATATCCCTTTGTGACATTTCTCCACCCCAAATTATATTTGTGAAGTTGATCCATTTGGCAGTTGTACAACAAGCAGTTGTAGTTTGTTCATTTTTGTTGCTGTATAGAATTTCATTATACATATCCAAATAAATTTGCTATATCTATTTTCTTAGGTGGACATCTGAGTTATTTTTAAATTTGCTTTTATAAAAAAATACTGCTTTGTACATTTTTTTGTGTATTCTCACGCATGAATGCAAAAGTTTTCTGGATATATATTTAAGAGTGGAACTGCTTAGTCAGAGGTACGGACATCTTCAAATACGTTTAGATAACGCCAAAGTGTTTTCCAAAGTTGGTTCAACATCTCACCAACATTGTGAGGGAGACTCTTTGCCCCACATGCTCACTGATAATATTGCCTCTGATTTCCCTTTTTCTGTTTTTGGCCGATTTGATGGGTGAGTAATTGTTTCTCATTTTGGTTTTACTTTGCACTTATCTCATTGATTATAAGGGCAAGTCTGTTTTAATGTGTTTGCTGGCCATTTGGACATGTGTTTGTGAAGTGTCTATTCAGATTTTTGCCCATTTGTCCATGAGATCACCTGTTGTGTTTTTTCTTATTGATGAAAATGTTCTGGCATAAGTCTTTTGTTGATTAGCTATATTACAAATATCTTCTATTAGAGTATGACTTATCTGTTCACTTTCTTAATACAGGTTGAGTGTCCCTTATCCAAAATGCTTGTGACCAGAAGTGTTTTGGATTTCAGATTTTGGAAAATCCCCATATGCATAATTAGATATCTTGGGCATGGGACCAAAGTCTAAACACAAATTCATTTATGTTTTATGCACACCTTATACACACAGTCTGAAGGTAATTTTATACAATATTTTAATTATTTTGTGAGTGAAACAAAGTTTGTGTACATTGAAGGATCAAAAAGCAAAAACGTCACTATCTTAGCCACCCATGTGGACAGTCTGTGGTTGTTTGACATCACCTCATTCCTGACTCTGAATTTATATGCTACTGATAATCAGTCATTTTCTTACACTTACTCACATGTAAGTACTTAACAGTAAAAAACATGACATACCATTCATACAGCAAAGAAATAATGTGCTCATGGTAACCAAGCAATTCAGTACCATCACCAGAATATCTGCATCACCATTAAACATCATCAACAACAAACAATGACAGACTTTCAGTGCCCACCTATGATGCCATGTTTTGATTAAAAGGTTACTGTACACCATATTTTATTTTTTTAGGTGAGAAGAAACATCAGAAGCAGTTGTGGGACTAGGAAGTGTGTCCTATAGGGATGAGGAGGCATTTTGTTGGATGGCTTTTTAAAATATTTTCTCCAGAGTCAGCTGCCTCATTAATAGTGGTTTTTGTCTCAGAAGAAGTCTCTCTTTGATTTTACAAACCGATATGACTTTTTGTTCTGTTACGGATGCATGCTGCTCTACTCCTCCATCAACAAATAAGCTTATCACACAGTATCATCACGTCATCTGTAGGCACTCTTTCTGCAGTGTTAACAATGTCATCTTCATCACCACTGTTATCACGATCACCTAGATTCAGAACCATTTGGGCTATTTCACCATGAGAAAATGAATGAAGAACTGGAGCCTCATTACTGATGTTAAAAACTTCTTCAATATCCACTTCTTCCAGCTCTGCAGACTTTGAAGGTGTATTTTTTGCATACATAAGGAGGTCAGATGACATTTTTTTCTCACTTAACATATGGGATCCTTCAAAGTCACCACCTTGTTCATCTTCATCACTGAATAGTCGCAGACCAGAGGTTGTGGCAGACATGCACAACTGTGTCTTCAGTCCTTGTATTCCAAGCATTGATGAGAGCATATACACCCCTCTTTATGCTGAGCTTCTTTTGAAAACCTTCCACACCCACTCCTCTGCTCACTGCTGCGAGCATGCTGTTCAAGAAAGTGTTTTTATATTTACTCTTCATTGATCTAAGGATACAATGGTCACATGGCTGGAATAATGAAGTCATATTGGGGGAAGGTACACGGCATAAACATTATTTTTGATGAGGACTTCAGCGGGAGAAGGAGCAGAACAGTTGTCAAGGAATAACAAAATCCTACAGCCATAATCCAGTCCAGCCTCCCTGAAGTGAGCACGCGCCACTGGTAAAAAAATGTTTGCAAAACCAATCAGAAAAGATGTCCCTGGTGGTGCATGGTTTTTTGTTAGCATAATAAAGGACTAGTAAGAAATCCGCTCCTTGAAAGCAGTAAGGAGGCAAGCTTTGCCTATCACAGCAAGTTTACACTTACGCATGCCTGCTGCATTAGCACATCCCAGCATAGTTATTCTGCCCTTGACATCCTGAATTCCTGGAGGGGCTGTCTCATCAGCCACAGTCAGTGTCTTTCTGGGGCAATAAGGCCTAAACTGTGATGTTTCATCAGCAATACAGATTTTTTCTAGCATCAGATTTTCATCAGCAATGACCTTGGAAACTCATCAATGAATTTCTTCCCTGCTTCATGATCAGGAGATGCTTCATCACCACAAAGCTTTAAAAATTTAATGTCATGTCACTTCTTAAATTCCTGCAACCAGGCTGTTGAGCATTGACAGTTCCCTTCAATTTTCTGTTCGTCGTGATAGATCCTCGCTTACTTTCCTGATCAGCATATTGTTAGGGGCACATGTTCATGACGCTGATGGAGGCATTCTTTCAATACACAATCGAGACCTTCATTTTTAGCTTCATGCAGTGTTTTCTTAATTTCTCATTAACTTTATCATTTGCAGCACAGAACTTCAACAGAACTTCTGTTTCTTCAGGTCACATATGGTCGTCATCCCAACACCATGCTGTCCTGAGAGACATCTCACACTTACACCGCTGTCCAGCTTCTCCAGCAGCCTGACATTCTGTGCTATAGACAAACATAAATGCTTCCTCTTTTTCCTGTCACTGATACCCATAGGGGGATCTGCCTGCCTTTTTGAAATTTTCAACAATATCTTTACACCAGAGAGCAGAGAAAAAGCAAAAAAAAAAAAAAACACAATGAGTAACGCATGTGGGTCTTGGCCCCACATGGGGCATCGTGGGGAACCTGCCATTGGCACGTCCAGGCTGCACACATGCCACTTTGTCACCTTTTGTGGGTGTGCTTACATAGAAGAACCTGATCCTGTGTGGAAAATATATATCACAGCTGAAGGGGGCAGGGAGGATCTTTTTTTCCCCTTGGGGATGCTGAATAAAGTATTGTATGTCTGTATTTTGACTGCAACTTTCACATGAAGTCACATGTGGAATTTTCCACTTGTGGTATGATGTCCAAAATGAGTCAAAAGAATTTTATCTTTTCTTTGATCTTAGCTATTCTATCTGGAATACCTTCCTTTCTGCTTAAAGTGTATCTTTTAGAATTTCTTTTAATTTGGGTATACTGGCTTCCAACTCTCTCACCATTTCCTTTTCTAAAAGTAAATTTATTTTGTCTTTATTATTTTAAGATATTTTATTGGATCAGAATTCTAGACTGACAGTATTTTTTTCCTAGAACATTGAAATTATCCCATTGTCCTTCTCCTATTATTGTTACTTGTAAGATAACAGAAATAATTCTGTTATTCCTTTGGATATATGATTTGAACCTGGAATCCAAAGAAAGTGGTTTCATACTGTCCTATTCACAGGGTGTTGTTATTCTGAGGCCACAGGTTTATGCAAGGAAAACAATGTCAGACCCCGACTCCATAGGGACCCTTCATCTAATCTCAAATCCCTGTGTTGACCTTAGAGCCATGCGTCTGCCCATTGTCTGGACATCTCTGGCTCTGTGAACTACTTTGTGTGTCAGTTCACCTACTGGCTGCTGTATCTTTTTAGCACCGGCTTGCTTTCATTCTGGAATTTTCAAACTTTCCTTTTTTTCTTAGAGCTTGGCTATGTATTTAATTTCTGTGCTTCTTGTATTTTTACTTTGCTAAATTTTTTACTAGATTTTACATATCTAGGTATTTGTAGAAGGAGTGTTCTATGTTAACTTTGCCAAACATGATGCTGGAACTAGAAGACCCAATGTTGGCAATGTTTGTCTAACTTGTATTTAAATTTTGCCAGAGCATAGCAATATGAACAGCTTCCCAACTAATTCAGTGACATTTATATAAACCCATTAAATTTTTTAAAATTGTACTCACAAAAAAAGGAGAAACTACTGGCCAATTTCTCCTTATCAATAGAGATCTTTTTAAATTAGCAAATTTAGTCTAGTAGCATAGTCAATGAATAATACAGCATTATCAAGTAGAATTTATTCCAAGAATACAAGAATAATTAAATATTAGGGAACATATTAATACTATTCAACACATTTCAAATAATAATGACTTGACAATAATTATGGGATAATATTAATTTTAAAAATTAGGATATTAAAAGTCTATGGAGAATAATTCCATTTTTATGCCCAAACTATATGTATCTATATACAAAAAAGCCATGATTTTTTAAAAAAAAGGGAAATTGTTATAGTACCTTTTTCTTAGTGACAAGACTATAAGTGATTTATGTTTTCTATTGTACTTTCATGTGTTTTCCAAATTTTCTGCAGTAAAATAGGCATTACTTTTAATATCAGAAAATGCTGATATGATATTAAAGCCTCACTCCGCTGTTACCCAGATAAATCTAACATCCCCTCTGGCAGGGAAGGGACTTCACGATTGCCTCTTCTTCTAATCTAGTTCCCCTGACAATTTTCACAAAAAGACCTTTAGGAACAAGTACTGTCACACTGAAACATCGTGATCTCTCTCAAACCCATTTTATTTTTCAAATACTTTCACCTGCTTTCCTATTTCCATCATTCATAATGTCTATCAAATTAAATACCCTCATTTTAAATACCAGTTCCTCCATTCCCTTCATTAAGACATTCCCATTCAATAAAACATAGGTCTTTATTTTTTCTCAATTTCTACAGCCCTGAAATCTCACCACACAGTTTGGTATTGGATTAAATAATAGTTTGTAATTTTTCCTAGTTACTCAATGCATGTTAATCCTGTCACCAAAACCATTTTGTGCATATAAAAAAGTACAAACTTTTTCATTGTTCTAATTTATTTCATTTATTTATTTACTTATTTATTTTGTATCTCAGTGCATAATTCATTATACAAAATTGGTAAAACAGGTGGAAACCCTGGCTTGTTGGCTATCAGTGAGGAAATAGCACCTTTAAGGAAATAAGTTTTAAAAAAATCAAAAACCCAACACATCATTTGGCCTTCCGCTATAATAAGATGAACAGCAAAAGTAAGTTTTAAGAGAGAAATACACCACGGAACTATGTGTACCGTCAATAAAATTAGACAGACTTTCTAAAAATGGAAATGTAAGTAAAGCATTATCACCTTTTCATTTTGGATTATAGAAGAGTTTGGGAGAGATAATAACAGAGAAATGAAAGGCTATTGGGAAGGAAAATTTGAACAACAAAAGCACAGACCTGAGGAAGAAACAAGAAAGTAAAGCCCATGATGTTGTCTACATAGCAGGTAGGTCGTGAATGTTTAAGTAAATGTATAAATCAAGGGCCCAGTCCATTCTTTAGGAGAACATGACCACCAAAATGCATTGCAATTTGGCTTTTCTTCTACTGAGTTATCTGATTATGTGCTTTAGTTATTCAACCCATTCTGTTTGTCTGGGCCACCTAACCCACACCCCAGATAAAGATCAGACACTGAGACTAAGGTTCTTCTATGACCCTGAGGCTCAGTGAATTAAATTTTTGAGTTTCTGTGTTCATGTGTGGCTGACTTCAGTACGCGTCACCTTCCTGGCCGTGATACCCCAATCACCCCACCATCCCCAAGCTCTGCGCCACTCCTGAGCCCAGTCTCCGTGCTTACCACCGACCCACTGTCGAGTAATACGAGACCTCGTGTCTAAAATTCCCTGTAATGTTTCTCTTTCTTCCATTGGTTTTTTCTGTTAGATCACCAGAAACAGTACAGCACAAAATAAAAATTACAGCACTAAAATCAAAACTGACCTAACACATAAGCAAAAGATGTGATTTTCTAAGTTAAAAGAAAAATCCTAAAAAAATCACTTAAAATTGTATCACTTACCCCGAATTTCATTTTTCCTTTTTGTGTGTATTTTTTTTCAAGTTTGTCGAAAGTCAATGGTGGAATAGAATCTTTGCAATGTGATTGGAGGAAATGTGTGGCTCTTCCCTTGTGGACTGAAATCTCTGTTCTAAGGCACCAGAACTAGTTCTAGGTGCCTCCCTCAACTTCCAGACTATTGTGCCCGTAATGCAGGGGGTGGTACATTCCCCAACAATTGCAGGGTGCCCCCATACTGCGAATGGATAATCCTCAGAAACTAGGGAGAAAGCAAGGACTCTTTCATCAGCCCCTCAGAAAGTTCATATTAAAAAGTGTATAGTTTTCTTTTTTAATCAGCTTGCCATGCTTTTCAGGCACTTATCATCCTTCAGAAATGGGGTAAAACAATGTCTCCCCAACTTGGTCACCTGAGTAGCACCCCATAATTTTTGCTATATCCACACAGCACTGAAACTATTATTTACTTAATATATTTCTTTCTATTTTTCAGGTTTTATTTAAAGTTGATTTAAATTGAGTCTCCACATTCACTGAATCTTGCCATTTGGCATTATCACTTACCATAAATAGAAGGTAGCAATACAAATGAAAGCATAACCAATAGCCCCAAAAGCACCTAGAGTCACCTGGCAAGCCATGTGGTGTGTCTGAAGAGAAGAATAGTTTCCACAGGAAAATGGCTAAAGAAATCATCCCAAAAGACCACAACTTCCACTTCTTGTTCCCATCCCCCCTTTCTAATGTTCTTCCCATGGGGGAGATTAAGTGAGAATATACTTGCGCACAGTAAGTATAAGGAACAGTGAGGGCCACGAAGTTTTGAATATTACTATTCTTTTCTGATCACAACAGGAAAAATCATTAAATATCAATGATATTTTTCTCCTAATCTTTAAAATCCAGTCATATCATGAGTACATACCCCTTGTAATGTAATGTTAGTTCACATAAATATTTTCACATAGTAGCATTACACACACATACAGTGTTTTCATATAGTTTACATGCTATGTTCCACACACATTCTGATGAAATTGAATATTTGGTTTATCTCCACTCCTCCTTTCCCCGTCTCTTCCCTCCTTTCTTTCTAACAAGGCCTAATCATCCCTCTTCCAAAAATTGAATACGTCAGGCAGGAAGATTAAATGGCTGACTTGCAATTTACTGTGAGTTACACTTACAAAAATCACATGAAATGTAAGCTCAAAATGGAACCATTAGCCCAGGAGACATTGGGTTACCTAGACCGTAAATGAGAAAAGAGCTTCAAAATCAATTTAATTATGGAGAGGAGTAAATCATTATTTCCAAAGGAAGCCCCATCCCCTGAAAGTTAACCAAATGGACTAATATTTAATTAGTTTGATGCTTCCTAAACAAAATGGAAACATAGGCATCGAGTGCTACAGGAGAAAAATGTGTCATTATTTCACATATAACCAGTATAATGATCTGTCTTCAACTTCTTGTCTTTATTTTTCCACTTGATAATGTCATTGGATAATTCCTCACCGCAACACTGCATTTGAGCCTGGAAGCATAAATATGTGGGTGTGTTCTTCCATTTATTAGCTATAGGCCCTGGAACAATAATTTAACTTTTTGCATCATAATTTACCCATATTTGAAATGAGAATATAATATGTACATTAACAACTTCACAAAGTTGACCATGAGAATGGTATATATGAAACAACTTAAGTTACCAGTACTAATTTACCATATTTTAATATTAGAGATAGTCCTAAAATTATGGTAATTGAGGGGAGGTATGGTGCCTATAAATTTAGTGAAGTACTTCTTTATCTCCTGCTAAAAGTAAGACACATTGCAAAGATAAGGAAGACAGCAGACATCTGCTTCCAGCTATAAGTAGTTTGTGTCAGGACAATCCTTCCAAGAACAACCACAAAAGCTGAATGAAGCACCAAAAAACACCAAGGTAAAGGCATGCAGGAGCAACCAGGGCATCCAGGACCTGAAGATGCGAGATTCCAGAGAGAAAAGAGGAAAGTAGAGGGTGGCCCAGTTCTACCCACTGCTTTACCTCCGATGGCTCTGCCCCTCTCACAGCTCTGCCAGAGCCTGAGGAGCAAGCAGAAGCCAGTGGCTCTAAATGTTCAGCATCTCATGGGTGACTTCCAGCTTATGCACATGTGTCCACCTGGATTCCTGCAGGCATCCCCTGCAATGGCAGAGTAGCCGCTGGGCAGGAAATAAAAAATACATGGCATTACAGGGTGAATAGTGTCTCCCCAAAATTCATGTCCATCCAGAACCTCAAGATGTGAACTTACTTAGAAACAGGGTCTTTGCAGATGTGATTAGGTAAATTAAGATGAACTCATACTGGATTAAGGTGGTCCTTAAATCCCAGTGTCCTTATGAGAAGTGGAGAGGACACAGAGAGACGGAGGCAAGACAATGTGAAGGCGGAGGCAGAGGTTGGAGTGATGCCTCTGCAAGCCCCGAATGCCAAGGAATACCAGGAGACACCAGAAGTTAGGAAGAGGCAAGGTGGCATTCAGTTCTTCCCTAGAACCCTCAGAGAGATATGGCCCTGCTAACACCTTGATTTCAGAATTCTGACCTCCAGAATTGCAAGAAAATTAATTCCTGTTGTTTTAAGCCACCTAGTTTGTGGTCATTTGTTATAGCAGCTCTCAGAAACTAATCCACACAATGTGGGTCCAAAATGAAGTGCTGTTAGTCAACAGCTTCTTGAGCAAGTTGTTTTCCAGGGACTGGAATAATGATTGGGCTCCTGCTTCTCCCCTGTTCAGAGGAGTGGAATTAGATCTATTTTGCCTGCCACGTGTCTTTTGTGATACTAAATTATATTGGATTGCTAGTGATTTCATTTGCAGCAGCAAAACTGATCCTCTATGGTACATCTGACTTGTCACTAGTTATGTACAATATTATTGATTTAGACATTGACCCTAATATTCACTAGGGCTCCTTTACCCTAATGTATTGTTTAGATTTATAAATTGATTACTTTGATAGTTTTTTGTAGTAATAAAGTTTTCACATTGAGTGAAAATGGGGTTGCTATAATTTCATTATTAAGCCCCAGCCTAGTGGACTGCATTGACTTGGGTGCAGCCTGCAATATCTGATAAAATATGGTTATTGAGAAGCTGTATGCTTGGGTGTTGATTTGTAATAATTTTATAGTCTGCTATTTGCAGAGTTTATAATGTTCCTGGCAGGTAAACATAAAGCCCTAATTTACAAAGGGAAGATTTAGAGTCTCTACCTTTTCGATTTTAGAAAGGATGGTTGCTGGAGTTACACAAAGTCAGACATTATTGATTCCCGTGGAAGTTAAGTCTGCAGTTTTTACTTAGGTTTAAGCCCCATCAAAGTCAATTATCAGAGGAAAGTTCATGAATTGCCAACTATTATTCTGTTTTTCCTCCATCTTTCTCCAAAATTATTTACCGATCATTTACTCAGTTTATTATTCACTGGCCCTCAATCTTTTGAGTCTCAGAGTAAGTGCCTTGGGTGGGTTTTCTTACCAACATAAAGTACTTACTGTCATGCTTTAATGTGCATTGGTATCGTCTTGTGTGAAAAATGCCTGTGGGTTGTGTTTTGAGGTATTTTCCCGTATATTTACTGGTGTTCTTTCAGAGCCTGTTTGTCTTTATTTTTGATACTGTTTAAATGTTGCCTTCATTCATATAATCTATGCTTGAATCACCTTGCTCAAAACAACAACGAAATATTTTACTTTACAAACATTATTGAGCATATAACATATGTGCCTAGTGCTTGCTGCCTGATGCTTGAGGCACAAAGATTTAGAAATACGACCCCTGCCATTGAGGAACACACAGTCTAGTGAGAAAGCAAACATAAGGAAATAGTTAAAATTCACTATGTATCAGTTAGGAGTAGGTTCCAATAGTGGCTTATTAAAATAGAAATTCTATATTAGTCCAAGGCATTGGTGGCTTTGCCACCAAAGACCTCAGGGACTCACACAACTTCTGGTTCACCACTCTGTAATCTAGGATGTGTCCCTCTGTCTTCATGTTCCAAAAGAGCTGCCAGAGCCCCAGTGATCATGAGTGCATTCCAGGCAGCAGGATGGAGGAAGAACCGCGAAAAAATATTAAAGGGCATGCACAAGCTGTCTTTCAAGTGAGGTTCCTAGAAGCTGTTTGTCAGCACATCTGCTTATATCTCATTGGCCAGAACTTATTCTGCAGACCACAACTTGCCAGGTGTAACCTTTCTAATGGGCAGCCACTGGCCCAGATAAAAATTAGGGATTCTATTGCTATTAAAGACAAAAAATAGACAATGGGGACAACCGTTAGGTTGAACTATATGAAATTGCTGATATCTGACTTTTTGATATACAAAAGAGTCAGTTTCACGTAGTTCACTCTAACAGTGGTCTCCTCCCTATAGTGTAACACACATTGTAAGGCAGGATTATGCATGCAGAGAAGATCAGTGAGTAAGCACTAACTGCTGGAAGGTCCGAGGAGGCTCCAGAGAGGATGTTAGAGTTAATTTTGAAAGTTGAATTCCATTCACTAGACAGACAGAAGAGGAGTGTGTACTCTGGGCACGGGGACAAATTTCTTGAACCATAGATTGTGGCCTATTTTCACTTTTTTCTTTTACCTCCCAGAAAGGGTCTTTTAAAATATTTGTGAGTGGTAAGTCTGCATACAAAGGCAGGTTGCCATTGCTGGTTTTATTCCAAGCCTGCTGCCCCATCCCATTTTGGTGGAGAAAGAACGACACAAAGAGGACTGGCCACCGTCCCTCTGCTCACTCAAACACCAAGCCCAGCCCCGCAGCAGGGAGCACCGGGCCTGCACGGCTCTGGGCCGACAAGGGGCGATCCTCGTCAGGGAAGCCCTCGCGCTGGACAGAGTCTCTCTCCAGAAAGCCAAGCTCCTTGCTGTCTGGGGAAGACAGCTAAGCCTGCAAGGACAGCCTCGCACCAGTTCAGGCAACGTAAAACTCGACATGGCAAAATCTCTCTTGTCACTTAGAGCTCAGCTTAAATGGTACCTCTCAGTCACTTGCTATCACATCACCATATTTTAAATTCTCTGCATAAGTCCTACTACTCTCTGCCATGGCACTTATTTACTTGCATGGTGGGCACTGTCCATCTTTCCCTACAAGAATGGAAGCTCCATGCAAGTGGGACATCCATCGTCTGCCTTGTGCTGAGCTGTGTCTGCAGCTCCCAGAATAGTGCTTGGTGCATAGTAACCATAGCAACATCCCCAAACTATAAGGTTTGCTTCCTGCCATTTTCCTAATCAATCCCTCTCATTGACTAAAGATTTTGCTAATTGAGTCAGAGTCCTCCTCACCAACTAATCTTCGGCATCGTGACTCCTCCTTGCTTTACCCCCGCCTCCACTTCCCTCTCTACTTGTTAGCACCTGCTCTACCACAAAAGCGGCCTAAACTCCCTATCCCAATTTCCATCCATCAAATCTGCCTAGAAAATTATTTGGGGGAGGGGGGAGATGAGTCAAAATTTCCATCCTGTCTGCACCTCCACTGAAGACACCAAATGATGCTAGACAGTGTCTCACGGCCTGGTATATTGGACCACTGGAAATTCGTGGTCACACCCTCCACTGCACACAGCACAATCACACAGTCTGTGTCGCTAGTCAGCCTCTCTGTCCCCAGATAGACCACACCGTCATTGCCCCCTGAAGCTGCACTGGTCTCCTGACTCCTCCAATCAACTTCCCAGACTGTAGCTACCTTTACTGAAAGGCAAATATGACCGACTTAGAACTCTTCAGTAGCTTCCTGACAGGATTAAAATCCAACATTCTTAGTCTGGTTTGCAAGTTCTTTCAAGGTCTTGGGCCTAACTCTTCTATCCTGTGATTTCATACCATTCTTTTTTATTCCTATGTATGCTTTGAGCAATACCGTATTTTTAAAACTTTCTTGAAACTGAGCCTCACGCAGTTTCAGATCCGAGGCATTGTACGTGCTGCTGTCCCCTCTGCCCGGCCAGCTCCCCCCACCCACACCCGCCTACCTCCTTTTCACCCTCAAGTCTGTTGGGGACCTCAATGATATGTTCCCACTGCAAGGTTTACCCCTTAGTTACATTTATCACTTTGTTCATTGCTTATTTAATCTCTAATATCTCTGCTATACTCTGAGCTTTCAAGGTCCCTGTCTGCCTTCTTCTCTGCTCTCCCCAGATCCTGGCACAGTGGTGGCACACGGGCAGAAGTGAGCTGAAAGCATAGGAGCTGCTGGTTGGGGGCTGGTACTACCTTCAGGTCCAGTTTCCAAATCCACGTGATTACCCTCAAAAATTTTTTGACAGCACTGCCTTCAGCACCTGATATTTCTATTTTGGTATGAGGATACCATTCCCCTTTTTCGTGCAAATTTGGGGTGACAGCAGGAAAACATAAGCAAGCAGGAGGGTTGTCTGTAGGAGGAATGCTCAGTTGACCCTTCAACATGTTCTCTGAAACGTGCCCATTTGACTGCCGGGAACCACGTGGGCTGCCTTGGCACGGAGCTTTTATTCCTGATGGTTTGATGGGAACAACTTCCAACCCAATGACACACTCACAGTGAAAAGCAATATGCTATAAAAAGTTTAAGGAGTTAATATCCTTGTGGATTTAAACCAGAGGTCTATCACAGATACAGAACTTGAATGATTCACAGGCCTTATGTATTTTTAATATCCAAGACCACAGGAAATGTGCCAGGAAAATGTTGCTAATGGCACCATAATACATGCCCATAGGTTTCTTACAGAGTTGTTGTCATTTTAACCCCAGGACATAAAGTATAAGTGATCTAATTGCTAAAGCAGAAGTTTTCAGCTAATCAAGACTCAATTTGTTAGGAAAAGAGAGAGAATAAGCTAAAGCTGTTATTTTGCACTTACGATGTGATGCCAGCAGGTTTTTCCAAGAAATTCTGTAACTTCATGGATAATGTGTACCCAGCATCAGAGTTAAGGAACACAGAAGGTCAGGCTGTTAACAGAGACAACGTGTGTCAGGCACAGGGCAAGTCTAACTTTTGTTTTTCTGTAGGTGATAGAGACACAGCTCTTCCATTCCAAGAATCCAGTTTCCATGCAGGTGGGGTACATGGAAAGGGAGAGGATGTTCTGGGGTTAGTGAGCAAGAGGTGAGAATATGAGCAGTGAATGGGAACAGGGGTAAAGAGGTTGCCCATGAGGAAGACACCTGCGCCGTGAGCAGTGAAGACAGAATAAGAGGAGGCCCACCCAGTGCAAACAGGGTGACGGTGGGTGATGCTGGGCCAACAAGTTCACACACAAGCTTTGGTGTGAAGCTTACTTAAGAGGGCGGGAAATGCTCCAGGTAGAGCAATCAGAGCTTATTCCATGAGTGAAAGAACGGACGAGAGTCCCTGGGAGCCTGGCCCTACCTCAAGGAGAGCCGGCACACTCTGCAGCGCTGACGTTCTGCTGCCTCATTTGATTTGCTTAGAGAAAAATAACAAGTAGCATTGCTATATAATGATCTCCGCTTAATTGTTCTTTTCTGAAATAGTTTTCAATGTACATTTAGGTTATAGCTGTATCTATATTGACTATCAGAACTAGATTTTGGTCTAGTTCGGTCAAACTGTTCACTCCTGCTGTCTTCACGATCAATACGGTCAAATCAATCTTCCAGCAATCTGGAACCACCATCAGTAGCAGGAATGACCAGAATGAGATCGGCCAAGCTGCAGTCCAGTTTCATGCCAGGGACTCTCGGCATCGTTTGTAGGGGCAACTAAATCCAGCATAAGCCACGTATAGCACGCCATCGTGTTCAGCAGCTGAATGCCACTTATTTCAACACAGCTTTGTGAGAATATAAGCAGAGCAAGACTAGGCCTTTAGAATAAATAAGAAAAAGCACTGGACCAGTATAGATCATTATTTTAAGTGCTTTAGCCTCTCTGGTCGGAGATTAGCTCCAGCCTGCCACCCGCCATGCAGAGATCTCCCTGAGTACTTTAAAAGAGAAAGATTGTCTCCCGCTTATTACTATTTAACAGCTTTGGAAAATAATGGATTATTTTGCTCTCCTTGAAGGAATTATGTATTTCGAGTGTTGTAAATATCCATGGGCTTCAAGCTCTGCACTGTGTAAACAAACGCCTGGGTCATCGTTTATTCCCAAAGTTATAAGCCATGTGTGCATCTTACTAGTAATATTGAGTTTTCATCATTGCCCCTGTCCAAGTCGGCTGTCTGTGCTCTCGCGGACGATAGCTGCTTTTTCTTATCCTGCCCCGTCCATCACGGCCGACCAGCATCTCCTTGCCTGGAGGAAAATACTTTTCACTCACGAACACGCTGAAGCAACTGCTCTCAGTTTTCTCTCAAGTTCACCTTTGCCCACTGCCCAGTATAAACAGGAGAGGATCAGGAAGCTGTTAGGAACTGAACTGTGTCCTCCCCAAATTCATATGCCGAAGTCCTGACCCCCAGTGCGCTTGTGCTTGGAAATAGGGCCTTTATGGAGGTACCTGAGGTTAAATGAGGTCATGAGGGTGGGGCCCAGATCCAACAGGACTGGTGTCCTTATAAGAAGAGGAAAACACCAGGAATGTGCACATGGAGAAAAGGCCCCGTGTGGTCACAGCGACAAGGGTGCAGGCAGGGAAGAAAGGCCTCACCAGAGACTGACCCTGCTGGACCCTGATCTCAGACATCCAGCCGCTACAACAGTGAGAAATGGATTTCCATTGTGTAAGACCCCCATCTGTGGTATTCGTCATGGCAGCTCAAGCGCACTAATAATACAGAGCAGACTCGCCACTTGCTCCCAGGGCCAACACGCAACTGTGCTGCTCCACGCTCTGCAAACCTCCTTGAATCACCACTGTGGACTTTCACCACCATGGAATTATTAAATCAGAGACTATAACAAGCGCAGCAAAGCCTGACTGATACATGCAAATAACTTTTTTTGATTGTGTAAAATATATATAACATAAAGTTTACCATTTTAACTATTTTTAAGGTTATAGTTCAGTGGCATCAAATATATTCACATTGTTGTGTAACCATCACTGTCATCCACCTCCAGAACTTTTTCATCTTCCCAAACTAAAACTCTACGTCCATTGAACCGTAACTCCCCACCCTCCCTACCTCCAGCTCCTAGTAACCAGTGTTCTAGTTTCTGTCCCTATGAATTTCACTACTGTAGGGACTTCATATAACTGGAATTATATAATATTTGGGTTTTTGTGTCTGGCATATTTTACTTAGCATAATATCTTCAAATTTCATCCATGTTGAGACATGTATCAGAATCTCCTCCCTTTTTAATGCTGAATAATATTCCATCATTTGTGCATGTGTGTGTGTGTGTGTGTATACATATATCTCACATCTTGTTTGTCCATTCAGCAATCACTTGTGTATGTTAACTCTTTTCTCTTATTTAGATAACTCCTTTACTAGTTTTAATTTTTTTCCTTGCCCTTGAAATCCATCATCATCTATCACAGTGGTCCCCAACCCCAGGGTGATTCTGCACACTTCCCCCCACCGCTCCCCCAGAGTATTCGGCAATGTCTGGAGACATTTTTGCGGTCTCGACTGGGGGTGCCACCAATATCTAGTGAGTGGAGCCCAGGGATGCTGCCCCACATCCTGCAATGCACAGGACAGCCCCACTGCAGAGAATTGTCCAACCCAAAATGTCAATCGTGCAAAGGTTGAGAAATCTTGGTGTAGAGTGTCGGTATTTAACATGGGATCATTTAGTGCCTCAACCTAAATGTTTCTTTACTTCATTATTCCACAGGCCCTTCGACATACTCCACACCAGCCAAGAAACAGCACCTGCCCTCCGAAGCAACTCAGGCTCCACTTCCTCCAGCCACTCAGGAGGTCTTCCGGGCCACCTCCCGTCACCTGACTCCTCCCCACTGACAACCCTGACCTTCCAGGGGTGTCCACATGGACTTCTTCACCCTCCCCACCCCGAACCTCAGCCATGTCCTCCAGGGCAGGGCCAAGCTCGGAGTCACCTTCACCATTCCTCTCTCCTCCTGGCACCGGACCCTGCACCTGGTCCTCACGCGAAGCCGCCCGACCCTCTACCGACGTGTGTGCTCCAGTTTCACTCGGCCTTTACTGCTGTACCACGATGATGATTTTCCCGATATTTTGGACTTATTTACAAAGCAGAGATCGAGAGACAGGAGAACTGTGCTCCGTCTTCGTCCTTTTTAAGTAACCGTTTGCTTTAGTTCCTGTCTTTTCAGTCTTTATGGTTTCAGTGACTTTTTTTTGCCTATGTACACACAGCAATAACCCTGCATATATGGTCCTCATTCTTTCCATTGCAAATGTCTCAATTGTCACAACTGATTTACCCCCAGGTCTGGGTGGAGAATGTGCAGATTCGTTTGCAGTTGCTGACTTCCTGGCTAGCTGGGTGTGGCTTCTGTCCCCACCGCCAGAGAGAAACGCCACCAGTGAGCATAGGTGGACTCCCCACTCCCAGATTTTGTGTTTATTCCATACTCACGATGACCTCATACTTGGCATGACTGACCTGTTTCTTATTTTAAAATTTCGAGCTGTTTTTCTGACTTCTGTGGCCCTAAATTACCTTGGTTCCGTGTTAATCTCTGTGGTTCTCACTTCTCTGTCTTCTCCTTGTCTTTTCTTCCTCTTCCTCCCTCTAGTTCCTCCTTAAATATTGACATTTTCCCAAGCTAATTCATTCATCTTTTACTGGTTTTTTCCTATATTTTCTTCACTAGAAAATTCACCCACAAGCCATACTTCTTACTCAAAGACATTGAGAAAAAGTTCCATTTTTACTTGATTATGAACTTAAATTTGATCTGCCTGTCCCAAGTTGAATATCCTTCCATCCCCTACTTTGGCCAACAGCACCATCACTCTCCCCCTCCCACCCTAGAAAGTCTCCCACACCCTTCCATTCCTGAGGGCCAACAAGTCATCAGGCTCATCCATTTTTTTTTTTAATCTCTCTCATAACCATCACCTTTTTTTCAATTTCCAGTATGATCCTCATAGCCCAGATCTCATAATACATTTAAACCCTCTTAACTAGTTTTCTTGCTAACATTTTTTTCTTCTGCTAATATATTTTGGACAATATCACACCTTTAACACTCTTAATGTGTTGCTTTGCATGTTATATTTTTTGCCACCAGCTGGTTGGCTGGAAGATGAGTTGGATGGGGAAGAAGTGGGCCAAGATCCCAGGTGGAGACAGAGCATCCATTAGGCCTACGTATTTAGCTACAAAACCGTGACCAAGATTTGACTTTTCTAGCAATAGGCCCTTGGAAATGTGAGTTTGGAGAGTTGAGTGGCAACCAGAAGATTGTCTGAAGATATGGCGTGCGCACGCCTTTTATACGAAAGTCAGGAACTGCTCATGGCAGTCAGCGTGGCAGGAACAGGGAGAGACTGTCGCTATGGTTGGAAACCGGCAGGTTCAAGAAGGTGGCTAATGAGCTTTGCAAAGATCCCAAAGCAGATACTGAGGGTTGAGTTATGGATGGATCAGGACATGTTGGCAGAAAACCTAAACTCTGGAGAGGGTGGGGTATGTGAGGGACAGCCTAGAAAGCAAAAAGCACAACACACTGCAGGGATGAGTTTGCCAACCTCAGAGCAGGACCTGAAGCAAGACTGGATGGTGCACAAACGTGCTACAGAATTAGGACTTCGTCCGATCCCCTGTCTGAAGCCAGGCTGGGGGGGGGCTGGCTCTAGATGTATACACCCAGTTGTCATCATTAGACAGTTATTATTTAGAAGGAAGTTGGAAACCAAAATCCATTCAGAAGCCTCTACCATCTGCCTGTTTCCTGTAAGATAATACCCAAATTCCTTAGCATTTCAAAAGGGACACCCCAGAATGTAAACCCATTTACCTTCTTAATCTAGGACCCCACTTTTTCCCTTCACAGATTCCCTATTTTAGCTAACCTCCTGAGGCCCCAAATACACACTTTAACTTTTCCATAACCCACACACTCTCTGTCCTAACACCACCCACCATTAACAATCAATTTCTACACCTCTTCCCCGGTGAGATTGTTCTTGATCAAACATTGCCCATTAAACGTCCCTCATGTGCACTCCCACAGCAGCTATTGTCTAAATAATTTATTTCCCAGTTAATCATGCATGTACTGCATTAAGATAATTGTCTGTCTGTTGTTTTGAGCTTATCTTTAACTTCTCATGTGATTACGTCTACATTCCCCAATTAGAATCCAAGATCCTTAAGACCAGATCTCATTTTTGCCTGTGTGTCTCCTACAACTCTTAAAACGGGGTTTTTTACATAATATGTATTTGCTAAATATTTGTGGTTCTGACTTAATTGTCATCATCTCCTTTAAAATACTAAGGCCCAAGGACGGTGGTTCTTTCCCTGCATCCGTGTTTTGCCCACTGGTTTTGTCTGCATCCCTTTTGTTTCCAGTCCTCTTGCGATGAAAGCATTTGCCATAGTAACAGACCTTCCTGGTGGTGCTCAATGCTTAGTAATAAGCACAGATGCAGATCTCTTGGCCAAAGCTAGATGCATACACTGACAATTAAAAAGGCAATATGTTGGGGAAATATACCAAATGATTATTTTTCTTTGTTTTTCCTCTGAGCCTTTATTTAAAGGTCTTTTCCAGAAGATAAATATTGTCCCTCATTTACTGTGTATTTCGCATTGCTTGAGATCTTATGGTTTTGTTTATTGTATTTTTTTTTTTTTACACAAGTCCAAGAGCTTTGAACAACTGAATCTACTAGGTCTGGCAAGAATACCCTGCAGCTTGGTATAAACTCTTTTTTCCTTTCTTCAAGATGGGAAGGCTAGGGTGGGAGGATGCTCAGGGAGAGAGGGAATTATAGGCAGAAGACAGATTAAGGCCATGTGTTTTTCGTAATAAACCACTGAGTCAGAGTTAGAATAGCCTCATTTTGCCTCTGCCCCCAAAACTCTCGGGAGACTCGATAACTGTTGCATAGTGTATTTGTCTAGGTAAGCCAGGTGTCAGTCACAGAGCTCCTCGGGAGAGAGTTTAAGAAGGTGACCCAGATGTCTGGTGACTCTTCCTCCCTGAAATCGTTCTTACTGAGCAGAAGCCTATGTTCCTCTAAACAGCATGAGGTCCTATCGATTCTCGGCCTGACTCACTCTCCACAGCGGGCAACAGGAGGGGCTTCGAAGGCACATCTCATCAAAGTGGCTGTGCTTTCACAAACATCACAAGGTCAGACAAGCTAAGTAGTTATGATTGTTCTCCAAGAAAGTGTGACTTCCAAAGTCTAAGCTTCCTGGGGGGACTTAATTATAAAAGGCCGCCTGTGTTCCTTTTGGCTTTTGAAAATAAGCTGAGTTCCTTGCTGGTGGAGAAAAACAAGAACATATTGACAGATTGATTTCTTTTCATATACTGATTTCCACCATAAGCAAAAAGTTTGTGCTGTTCAGAAGCAGAAGAAACACAAGGTACCAATTTGCCATTTTGGTTTTCATATTTCCAGTGCTCATGTCATTCAAAAAGGATGCTCAGTCTGACCAAGGCTGAGGAGAGATGGCTGCAGGCACACATTTTCCCTCCAGTTCATTATTTTTCACACTGCCCATCCCCTCTTTATATTGTTGAACTGATTTGGATGTTCTTTCTCCACCAACCTTTTTATTTCTGTTTAGTTCCACTGCACACTGTGAACATCATTTGTCCAAATGAACTACTCATTAGGAGGAATGAAGGCCAAGTTAGGTCATGCAAAAGGAAGCACTTTTTTGTTTGTTGTATCACTGCCTCCCCTCCGGCCCAGATTATCTTGATGTTGGGGTGTCCACAAGTGATTATATGGTCAGTGCAATTAATTCAAATTGTGCAATTAGTTCTAACAAACACCGGAATAATATTTTTATTTGTTTGTTTTGATCCAGTGGTTTTGGTTATGTAATTGCCACCAGGCCAAACACTTCACAACACTTTTGACTCTGTGTGTTGGCTGATGCAGTCCAAGTCTCTCGAGAGTCTGCAACAGCTCTTCTCTGTCAGGAAATGAGAAGACCCCTAATTTTCTGACATTTTCAGACATTTCTCTGCATGGGGAAATGATGGCCCAAACAGGAAAATTGCCCTGTCAAAACTTCTGCGACTTACGGGATGCTCTAGCACAAAAGAGTGCCTGTTTTTTTTAAAAAAGGAAGATTCATCAAAGATATTAAAATTAATTGTAAATGTAGCATGTTTTGTTTGACTTAATTTTATGCAATCAATGCATTTCTGGAGAAAATCAATGTATTTCTATGAATTTTCCTTATTGCCTCTACATAGAAGAATATTGATTCTGGCAAGAGAGTTGCAACATATTTGCAGGCATTGTGAGGGTTCTGAAAAGGCCCTCCTGGTGATTATATTCTCTGCTGAAATCCTGGCTGGACAAGGACAGCGACCAGGTGTGAGGCCGCCCACAACAGGGCGGTGCACACGAGTGGATGGCAAACAGACCTTTTATGCTACGTCAGGCTATAAGCTGAAGTAAAGATTTTTGAAACAGAAGTCACCACAGTTTATTTCAACCTTGGAAGTCCTGCCGTGCTAGAGAAGGCTTGCACTGGGGCTGGGCTGACATCTCAGAGAAGCAAGTATTGGGGATGGCAAGTGGAATCCCTCAAATATCCTCAAAACAAGCCTCCGGAAAAATTTCCCAAAGTATCTTAAGACAGGAAACTATAAAAAACTATGAAAGTAACTTAAATAAACTCTGTGTTACCCTAGAAGGCACAGTGAGGACAAGAATGACCTAGTCGATCCCTTGTGGAGAGCTGAGCAGGAATTAGGATGCTGGTGGGATGCAGACCCTCCCCATCCCTGACAGAGCAACCTGGGACCTGGTGCCCACAGACGTGAGAATGGGCAGAGCTGCAGGCAGGGCCGGGAGGGGCCGTGGGGCCCACCCGGCAGAGATGGAGGCCAGCAGCCCTCCAGGCACCCAGAGCGCCCAGGACAGTGTGGACCTGGACCTGAGACTGGCACCGCCCTCCGCAAATCCTGAGAGATTTGCCTGCTTACCCTGGGGAGGACCCTCTGAGCTTAGTGGCCCCAGTGCTCCCGAAGCTGGCAGCTCTGCACCCAACCTTATATACCATAACTAGGATCACCTGTCTGTCTTCCCTTGGGTTAAGAATGAGAGAAAGAGGCCCCCTGGCCTTGAAAAGCAAATACGACATGCTAAATAAACAAGTCAGACCAAAGAGAAAAGTTACTCTCTCTGGTAAACTGAAAAAAAGGGAGGGAAGTAGTGCAATTGGAAACAGACAGGCGGGTGGGATAGAAATGACAAGCTCCACTCTGACGTTTACAGACGTGTAAAATCGGCAAGTCCAAAGCACGAGCTTTGCCTCCTTTCTGCAGTGTACCTTCACCCGGTCTCTGCCAGCTCAGTTCACGGAGCCGCAGCCCGTGTCTCGCCCCCTCCCAGCTGCTCACGCCCAGCCCAGCCCCGGGCACCTGCATACCTCCCCCCTGCACCGCCCTGCTCCGTGGCCCCACCACCTCGACGGCCCCCGTACCGGCCGCCCTGGCTTCACGGCCTCCCCCACCGCCCATCGCTCCCACAGCAAGGGTGTCCGGCCCCATCTGCAAGCTCTGCTCACGGCTGCGGACAGCCCTCTCCTCCCCACTGCCACCCCCAGGACAGGACACCTGTGCCCCCCCCCGTCAGGACAAACACAGGAGCTGCTGCACCTCCTCACGCACGTTCTTACTCTGCTTGTAGTTCTTTGCCACCCAGCAGCTAATGATCTTCATAAAATGGAAATCAGATCGTACAACCACCTTACGTAAAAATCCTTACCTGGTTTCCCTGTGCATGCAGAGTAAAATCAAAACCCTTTCCCATGGCGTGCAGGGCCCTGACTTAGCTGCTGCTGCTTAACTCCTCTATTGGTTTCCCAGGACTGACACCAAGTCCCACAAACTGGGTGGCTTAAACAACAGAAATCTATCTTCTCACAATTCCAGAGGCCGGAATCCCAAGATCAAGGGGTGCCAGGGCTGCACCCCTCCAGAGGCTCTGGGGGAGGGTCGTCCCAGCTCCCGCTGGTCCCAGGTGATCCTTGGCATCCCTTGGCTGGTAGACACATCACTGCCATGTCTGCCTCCCTCTTCCCCACTCTCTTGTATCTAGGTCCAAATTTCCTTCTTCTTATAAAAACACTAGTTGTTGGATTAGGGCCCACTCTAACACACCTCTTTCACACATTCAGGGTGGGCGAACTTCACAGGAGAGACTGTCCAACCCAGCACACCTACCCCGTCTGTGAGCTCACATCCGCACGCCCCCCACAGTCCTCGGGCCACACTGGGCCCCCCTCTGCCCCTGCCGTGGTCTTTGCCTCTGTGGCCTGGGGTGGATGTGCTGCCTCCCACGGCCTGTGGCTCCTTCTGACCTTTCACGTTCTACTTCACCCGTCTGGAACAGGTCCTGCTGGTTTTTAATTGATGTTTCTCTTGTTATTTTCTCTCCTTTTTCTGACTGGAATATAATCTCCTTGGAGGCAGCGCTTGTCTGTGGTGTTCACTGGGTTATCCCAGCACATGACACAGCAGGTGAGGACCTACTTGGGTTGGTTTGGGAATTAATCAATGGCTAGGGAAACGGCCAGATGTCTGCATCCTGGTTAAACCATTCCTGGGTTAAGAGAGAGACGGGACGCACACTCGCACGCCGACTTCATTCTAGCAACGTGTCTGTGCTTTAGTGCTACCTGTGTGCTGTTTTTCCACATCAGTGCCCTGCAACTTTTTCATTATCACTCTATTAATATTAAGGAGACTTTTTAGACATTTTCCCTAACCCCTTCTCCATGAAATTTTAACATCACAGATATACTGTGTGTGTGCTATGGTCATTTGAGGGGCCACGAACTATTGCATAATCCAAGGCTTTTCTTGCCTATCAAGAATCAACTTTTGCCTCCTGGGATGATATCAACCCTTCTGAGAATGTATGCTCTGCATAATCCATAATTTCCCCATTCTGTGTTTAAGAAAAGGTGCATGGACATCAACGGTATCTTTTGAAATTTTTTCCCCTATTTCCAAGTGAGCAGTTCTTAATGTACAATCTTCCTGATCTTAAAACTTTTGAGATTTGTGTGTACTTTCCTGTGTATAGAAATGTTGACTTTGTCCCTTGGAGGAATGAAGGATTTTGAAATGTATTACCGGCTGACCACATCTTCCCTGTCCTTGACTTCGGTTGCGGACTGAACAAGGGAGGTGAGGAGGAGAAAAATAGGCAAATAAATCATTGAGCAGGTGCCCAGTGCCAGGTACTGTCCTAGACATTTTATATCAAAAGTCAGGAGAGAAAATTCACTATGTAATTCACTGATAAAAGAATATTTAAATATCTCAGGTGTCATGAGTTAATAAATAAAATGCATATTAATTTTCAACACAAGGACCCCCAGTGTCTCAACACGCCTCAATATGGGAAGCTTCCTGACCTTTTTGCAGAAGGAAGAAGGCCCCACTTGGTTGGGTGCCGTGAAGTCGTCAGTATTTTTCCTACTGATGCACACGTCTATCCATCCTTGGTTGATACCTTGGCTGTCTGTGTTTGGCACCAGAGTTTGGGTGTGGGCCAGATGCCAGGCCAGCAGATGGCCATGAAGATAAGCATATGTCCAGTAACAGGTACGTGCGTCGCATTTGATCATTAATCAAACACTGTCTCGTGCAGGTCACAAACGTGGTTCTCACAGCTCATCTTCATGTGTGGGATGAGAGAATGTGCCCTGTCCAACTGTGCTCGGTACTGGCCTGGCTCTGCAAAGGATCAGAACAAGAGTCTCCTCCAGCTGCAGCTCTGTGTCTCTGAGAAACCGAGCGTGGACAGAGAGCCCATCGTGGCATCTGCCCCAGCAGGTGCCCGCAGCTGCACAGAGGTCTCGAGCGCTGCTCTAACTCCTGGCAGCCTGCCCTGCTCCCGCGGCGATGGGCCCGTGTGTTCCCTCGGGGAAGCTGGGCACCCTTGTGGACAGCACAGCACAGTCTTATTTCTCGTAATACGCTCTTGTGTTTCGAATCCTCTCGCTCCATGAAGATGCAAACTGGCAGAATGGCAGATCCCCTTCTCATAGTGGCCCTGCTCGCTCCAGAGTCATTTACACTCTTGGGAATTGATTCTGACAGGGATGACCGGATCTCCACGCAGGGTCCCTGCGGCACCAGGCTTGCCGTCACTCACCAACTAGAGCAACCCCAGCCCACAGGGCAGCCCCGTCCCGACGCTTGCTCAGCAGAAAGAAGACAGAGCCCTGGAATGATGGCTCCAGACCCGAATGGAGCCCAGGCTCCTGCGCTGGCTGCACGGCCTCCAGTGACATTTTCCTGGGCCTTCTATTTCCAGCGTTGACTTCAGAGCTTGCTGACTCGATGAATGAATGAAACTCTCAAAACCACCCTATGCTATCAGCTAGTGATCTCAAGCCCGACAGTTCCTACTTTTTTACAAGAAATAGAAGCAGGGACATCGGCTGAGTGTGACTGGCTAGGGGTTAAGATGGACACTCTCACTGGATTCTCATAGCCGTCACATGGTAGGTGGGGACTTCGAGAATTTTACTCATTCATTTACTCAGCAGCTATTTGTTGAACACTATGTGCCAGCCTGTGCGTAAAGAGCCAGGAATACAGAGATGCACCGGACAGGAAGGACGGCTGTGCCCGTGTGAGCGGGGCAGCTCCAGGTCTGCCGGGCAGCGGGGTGAGGCTGGGAGGAAGGGGCCTGGCAGAGCCCGTTGCCCCCGGTTAGACGAGTGGGCTCTGTACTGATTAAACAGGAAAGAGAGGAATAATCGCATATTGTCAGTTCAGAACATCACCGCAGGTCACTGGGGAGAAGGTACTGGGCAGGGGAGACATGAGTTCAAACACACTGGAGTTTAGGATCATCGCAAGCAGACGTCTCAGTGGAAAGAACCTGGCACGGGCCGTTCAGCAACGTTGGGACGGGAAAGTGAGGATGTGTTGAGCGAAAAGGGGACAAGGACAGCATAGACAATTCTTGCTAAGTTGTTGGACGTGGCACCTGGAGGGAAGGGGAGACTGGAGGAAGTTCTGCTGATCCAGCGTGGTGACTGCGGCAGGGCACACTCGGGGAACATGCTCTTCCTCTTCGTCTCACCAGGATCTTCAATCACGTCGATCCAATCCCTGCCCTCCCCTGGCCTTGGGCGCCAGTGAGGCCTTCCAGGCTTCTGCTCACTTTCTAGGTTTAAAAAGCCCAACCCTACGCTGCCTTTCAGTTTGGTGTTGGTCTCGGTGTTCTCCGCCTCTGCTGGGGCCTGACGTGGTGGAGCAGGGGAGGAGGGAAGGTCCACGTCGCTCTGCTGCTCGACCCCTTCCCAGGCCTCGGATGCTTCAGACTCTCCTGAGTTCTGGCTGGGGCTGGGGCGGGGGTGGTGTGAGACGGAATAAAGGGGAAAGTAGAAGATGCTGGGCCCCTCTCTCTGGGCTGCTGGTGTCCCTGTCACCACAGCCATTCAAGGCTGGCTCTTGCAGCAGGCACAGCTGAGGGTTCTTTTGGTTCCTCACACAGGGAACCTCCTTCTGCACCATCCCCTGGCAGGGGCAATGCGTATCCAGCTCTCTGGCCTTTCCCAGCCCGCAGCACCTGCCCTGTGGCTCACCTCTAGTTGCTTGGTACTAGGTTCCTCTTGCTTCAGAAACCCTCCCTCTTGAGTCAGGTCTTTCTGAGATAAATGGTCTCTACTTCCTTTGCTGCATTCATGGCCCATGGGAGAACTCAGGGTCCTTTCTAAAAGCTCATACAGTTTGGCCACCTCTTGGCCCTTCTCTTCCCCTGCAGCAGACGACCTTCTACAGGACAGGGACAGGCACAGTCCCTGCAACCACCACCCTGGAGGACACAGCTCCAGCTCTGCTCAGACCATCCCACTGCAGCAGGAGCCCTGAGCATGTCCGCGGGCCTTGGCAGCTCAGCAAGCGGCCAGCTAGCGATCACAGCGTGATTCTACCCTCCTCGCAAACACCCTGTATCTCTACTTGGGCCTCTCACAGGCCCCAGGCTCCCCTCTACTCGTGAGGGGAGAGGGGAGTGGCCACAGCAGCATTCACTCTTACAAAATCACGTAAATAAACTTCTATCCTATGAAATAAATTTTGAGCCTTTTCCTACATAAATTCTTTGGGGTGACAATGATGGGAACCATTTCCTTATCTTCCTGCAGGTGCTGCATGCATGAATATAGCATCTCTCTGTATAATGCAGGGGGAGTGAGCACCCACCGTCTTCAGCTTGGAGGCTTGGACCAAATTCTGAGATAACAGGAAACGCACCACTGAGCAATTTCCTGCAGAACCATCAGGTCGTGTGATTTGGAGACTACATGAAATATATTATAGTTAATTACTGAAATGCATTAAATATAAAGCCATATTCCATTTTTCTAAATTTCCCTCTTTATAGCAGGGGTTAGCCAATGTTTTCTGAAAACATCAAAAAGTAAATATTTTTAGTTTTTTAGGCCTCATGGTCTCTGTTGCAACTATTTAACTTTGCTTTTGTAGCAAGAAAGCAGCCATGCACAATGCACAAGCAAATGATGTAGCCAATAAAACCCTATTTACAAAAGCAGGTGGCTGGCCACATTGGGCCCCTTGGCCACAGTTTGCTGACTCTTGGTTTATAGCATTGAAACAAAACTATCAGGGTTAGCTCAGTATACAACTACAACACATAACTAAGCTGCATTTATATCGTATATATAATATATGCTTCTCAAAATGTAAGTTCTTTAAAATGTAGAATTTAAAAGCATGAGTTCTCATTCTGAGGCGCAGAGGTTCTTTGAATCCCTTAAAATTATAAGCAAAATTGTGTGTATTTTTCTAGGGACCCAATCCATAACTACCAGAAGATTCCTAAAGGTGAAAAAAAAAAAAACTTAAGAAACACTGGTTTGAAAGTAAATATCAATCTCCAAATGGACAATTTCACATTTTCTTTGTTATAACAACTGTAGCAGTCACTCTCTAAAACCCTGATCTAGACAAGCATGTGTGTAACCACGAGCAGTGACATTTTCTGGCCTTGCTGATTTCCCCAGCCACATTCCTGGGCCCCATAACCTCCACAGGTGAGGCAGGAAAGGAGGAAATAAGCAGCCTACAGTTACAAAACTGTCAATTTCTTCTTCATAATAACTCAGCTCATCTCCTCCCGGCTCTTCTCACAAACGCCACAAACCCCTTAGGGTCTCGTGAAACCTGAGGATATTCCCAGGAGGTTCAATTCCTTTTAGGCAGGCCAAGCAGGAAACAAAATAAGATACTCCTAAGTAGGGGAATGTTCTTAGAAATTTCTCTGTACTATTGTTTTGTTTTTTAGTGAACATGCCAAAAACCACACCTTGTAACTCTGGAAAATTCATTTTCCCCAGCTATATAAAGAAGTCTCCCAACCAGAAACTGTGGATTCTACAGATGATCTAACTGGGGCATTAAAAATTTGTAGAAAAATTTTTAACAGCATTGTGCACATGGTCACCCCAGTAGGAAAAACACAACAAAATTAAGAGCTACATGACAGCCAAAGAGATTCAGCGAAGAGGGAAAATTCAAGACCTATAAAAAATTAAAGATTTTCAAGAAATTTATGTATTTAATACCTCAATTTAAAGTGAGAATGGCTTGTATCAAAAAGTCCCAAAACAACAAATGTTGGTGGGGATGCAAAGAGATAGGAACACTCATACACTGCTGGTGGGACTGCAAATTAGTACAACCTCTATGGAAAGTGGTATGGTGATACCTCAAAGAACTAAAAGTAGAATTACCATTTGATCCAGCAATCCCACTACTAGGTATTTACACAAAGGAAAAAAAGACATTCTATAAAAAAGACACTTGAATTTGAATGTTCACAGTAGCACAATTCACAATTACAGAGATGCAGAAACAACCCAAGTGAACATCAATGCATGAGTGGATTAATGAAATGTGGTATATGTATACCATGGAGTACTACTCAGCCATAAAAAATGGTGAACTGATACCTTTTGTAACAACCTGGATGGAACTGGAGATCATCCTTTTAAGTGAAGTATGGCAAGAAAGGAAAAACAAACACCGCATGTACTCACTACTAAATTGGTACTAAATGATCAACACTCATGTGCACATATGGTAGTAAAATTCAAAGGAAATCAAGCAGGTGGGAGGGGGGAGGAGGGCCTGGGTAAATTCACACTTAACGGGTACAATGCACACTATCTGTGTGATGGACACACTCATAACTTCAACTCAAACTGTACAAAAGCAAATTATGTAACCAAAATGTTTGTACCCCCGTAATATTCTGAAATTAAAAAAAGAAATTAAAACTTGAAAAAATAAAATAAAATAAGGTAAGACGTATTTTGATTTGTCACAAAAAAAAGAGATAGAGTTGAAAAACCGTATTTCCAAATTTTATAAAGTGTAAAAAAAGTCAACAAACCCAAAATAGCCAACATAATATTGAAGAAAAACAAAGTTGAAGAGCTGAAATCACCCCAACTCAAGACTTACTATAAAGCTACAGTGGTCAAGGTGATGTGGTATTGGCAAAAGAATATAAAAATAGATCAGAAATAGAATAGAATACTTAACCCATAAATAGACCCACACAAATACTGCCACATGATCTTTGACAAAGGAGCAAAACAATTCAATGGAGAAAGAATAGCCCTTTCAACAAGTGGTGCTAGAAAAACTGGACATCATGTGCAAAAAAAAAATAAAAAACTGTCTTGACACAGAACTTACACATTTCACAAAAATTAACTCAAAATGAATCATAGGCCTAAATGTAAAATGTAAAACTATAAAACTCATGTAAGATTAAGGAAAAAACCTAGATGACTTTGGGTTTGATGATCACTTTTTGATACAACCCCAGAGGTATGATCCATGAAAGAAATAATTGATAACCTGGACTTCAATAAAATTAAAAACTTTTGCTCTGTAACCAGACACCACAAGATAATGAGAAGATAATCCACAAACGGGGAGAAAATATTTACAAATAACATATCTGATAAAGGACTATTATCCAAAATCTGCAAAGAACTCTTTAAACTCAACAATAAGAAAATGAAAAACGCAATTTTAAATAATGAGCAAAACACCTCAACAGACACCTCACCAAAGAAGATATACAGGTGACAAATAAGTACATGAAAAGATGCCCAACATCATCTGTCATCAGGGAAGTGCAGATCTAAACAACAATCAGATAATACTACACACCTATTAAAATCCAAAACACTGACCATACCAAATGCTGGTGTGGATGTGAAGCAAGAGGAACTTTCATTTGTGGCTTGTGGGAATGCAAAATGGCACAGCCACTTTGGAGAACAGTTTGGCAGTTTCTTTCATAACTAAACATACTCTTACCATATGACCCAGCAATTGTACTCCTTGGTATTTACCCAAATAAGTTGAAAACTTATGTCCATGCAAAAACCTACATACAATGTTTATAGCAGCTTTATTCATAATTACCAAAACCTGGAAACAACTAAGATGTCCTTCACTAGGTGAGTGGATAAATAAATTGTTGTACATCAAGACAATGGAATGTTATTCAGTGCTGTGAAGAAATTAGCTCTCAAGCCGTGAAAAGACATGGAGGACACTTACATGCATATTACTAAGTGAAAGAAGCAAATCTGAAAAGGTTATATGATTCCAACTGTACGACATTCTGCAAAAGGCAAAACTACAGAGACAATAAAAAGATTCCTGGTTGCCGGGAGGAGGAGGGGAGGAGGGATGAACAGGCGGAGCACAGAGGATTCTTAGTGCAGTGAAATTGCTCTGTGTGAGACTGTAATGGGTACATGTCGGTATGCATTTGTCCAAACCCATACAATGTAGAACACCAAAAGTGAGCCCTAACGTTAACTGTGGACTTTGGGTGATGATGATGTGTCCAAATAGGTTTATCACTTGTCACAAGTGGACCACTCTGATGCAGGATGTTGATGGTGAGTGTATTAGTCAGGGTTCTCTAGAGAAACAGAACCAATAGGATGTGTGTGTGTGCGTGTGTGTACGTGTGTGTTATATATGTATATATAGAGAGAGATTTATTAGAAGAAATTGGTTCGTGTGATTTTGGACGCTAACAAGTCCCACCCTCTGCAAGGTGAGTGGGCAAGTTGGAGACCCAGGAGAGTTGATGGCATAAGTTCCAGTCAAAGACCAGCAGGCTTGAGGCCCAGAAAGAGCTGGCATTTCAGTTCTAGTCCAAAGGCAGGACAAAGCTAATGTCCTAGCTCAAAACCATCATGCAGGAAGAGTTCCTTTTTCTTGGGGGGAGAGTCAGCCTTTATGTTCTATTCAAGTCCTCAACTGATAGATGAGGCCCACCCACATCAGGAGGTCCACCTGCTGTACTCAGCCTACTGATTCACATGTTGGTCTCATCCAAAAACACCTTCACAGACACACCCGGAATAACGTTTGACCAAATATCTAGGCACTCTGTGACCCAGTCAAGTCGAAACATGGAATTAACCATAATAGTGGGGGATTCTGTGCCTCTGGGAGGGATATGGAAACTCTCTATACTTTCTCTTCAGTTTGTCTGTAAACCTAAAAAACTGCCTTAAAACATAAAATCTATATTAAAAAAAAGCTTAACTCAGAACAACACACTCTACAAAGAAGTAATCTTCAAATGTAACTACATGAAAGGTGAATGAATCTTACAGAAATACATTTCAGTTAAATGGAATTGATTATCTAGATTTAACAGACAGTTTGTTCAAAAGTGCCTCCCATAGCAGGTATTAACTGGCATGATTATTGCATGAAAATAATCATAATGGGCAGTTTAAATTTCTATTTCTATGATGATTATTCTAGTGGTATTGCGAATGAGGATTTCTGGGTATAGATAAAGGTGCAGGAGAAATCTTCAGTCAAGAGAATTCAGCCACCTCCAGTCTAGACCAAAGGAGAGGAGGCCTATTTAAATCCGTCAGCACAAAGCACACTTAGTCTAGGGCAATACCCAGAAAGACTCTTAAATGCTTTGCTAACAATAAGAAAAGGTACATTTTAGTGACTAGTACATCAGGCTTAATGTGAATCACAGCTCACTAAAGTTAGAGGTTGGCAAATTTGCATATTGCTTCACTATGGCCCCACATGTTTTTATAAACAAAGTTTTATTGGAATACTGCCATGCCCACTAGTTTACTTATGTCTTTGGCTGTTTTTGCACTACAAGGGCAGAGTTCAGTAGATGCAAAGAGATTATATGGACCACAAAGCCTAAAATATTTACAGTCTGTTCTTTACAGAATAATTCTACCAACTTTTTATAAAGTTCTTCAATTGTTATTTTTAAGGGGGAATTATTGCTCTTTTAACTTTATGAAGAAAAAACCCCAACCTAGTCTAAATGCAATGTGGTGTCCTAAACGGATCCTGAAACAAAAATGGAACATTTGTTTACAACCTAGTGAAATCTGAATAAAATCTATAGTTAAGTTAAAAGTAACATAGCAATGTTAATTTCTAGGTTTTAACAAATGTAGAATGGCTATATAAGATCTTAACATTAGGAGACCTCTCTGTATTATCCTTCCAACTTTTCTATAAATCTAAAATTTTTCAAAAATTTTTAAGAAGTTTATTTAAAGAAAAATTCCTCAGCAAATAGGTATTTGCAATAAACATTCAGAATGTGAAATAAGTCTGTCTCCAATCATAGCAATGATGTGGCTATGGGAGTCGTTCATTCATTTATTCAATACATATTTATCAAGAACTTGCAACAAAAATAACAAAAAAACTTTTTACAGAAATATGCATGAAAGTCAGCTGGCTTCCCTAATTTTGCTAATTTTATTCTAGCTAAATGTTAGAAACTGTAAAAATGTTGCCGATACAGTTAATGATAGAAGACGTAAATGAAGAAGGAAAGCTGGCGATTACAGCGTGGGCAGGAACTACAGGTGTGCACACAGCAGCTAATTCGGAGGCCAGTCTTTCAGTTTTAACCTTCCCAGAGGAAGTAGTATGAAATGAATATTCCTTCTTTAAAGTATTTATAAGAGACGGTAAAAAACATCTTTGAACGTCTGCTTCTTGCACAGGTTGTGTGTCCCCTGTTTTGGATGCCTTCCAGATCTGAGCACCATGAAGGCATTAACCCGGAGTAAATCCAAATTACCAAGGCCCAGGCACCAGTCTGTGTTTGCGCTGCTACGTGACAGTAGATCAGAGAGAAATTGTTTATAAGCCTGACAAAAAGATTGTGCTACATTCAAAAGGTGTTTGGGATGACAGGAGGCCAAGTGCTTCAAAAGGAAAATATGCCCAGGGAAATAACCGAACAGTGAGGCTCGGACTGGCTCTCCAGCCGGTCAGACAACACCAAGGGGAAAGGAAAGATACACAAGCAGTGCCTGCATACGGAGATCTCTCAAAGTGTTGTGACTTTATTTTGTATCAATTTCACAAAGTAGGAAGATTCCCTGACCCTTTTCTGCCTAAGGAATGTTCACAAACACGGTTTGGGCAAGTTAGATAAATAGTCAGCTCTGCTGTCCACAAGATCCAGAAACAAGGGTTAGGGTGACTTGCGGTTCCCGAGAGCTTATTACCATGTCTCTCTGTTTTCTCTACGATTTAGACTAGAGTATTTAAACCCTGCAAGGTGACAGGGAAATAGCCACACACACCTGACCCTGCTTTCTCAGTGTCAGTTTCATCACCTGCAAATTGAAGGGATTAGAATAATAATACTGAACATCTCCTCAATCCTGAGATTTATGATACTATGGGTGAGACCAGTGAGTTTGTCACTCTTTGACCCCATTAGGAATTCCTCTTCATGGGAAAAGTGACAAAGAGTGAAGAGTTAGAGACCCTGCTCAGATCATTTGGGCAAGATAATGCAGACATTCAAAATATGTTACAAGTCCTGAAATGCACAGGGCATTCTTGTGAGTTTAGCCTTTGGAAACTACTGCTGTAATAAGCAGCCAAGATTCAGCAAAGGCAACTGTGAAGTTCTCAAAGAGGAAATTTGAACCTAGGGGGGAAAATGTTATTGTTTGGATTGTATTTCCTGTCATAAAGTCGCAGCCATGGTTTTCTTTCCCAAGCCGGAAATGAAGTGTTTCCTTATTGCCAAAGACCTGAGATATAGGGTTAAAAGTTCCAGTATGGAAAGTAATTCAGTGGCATGTACAATTTCCCCAGGAAACGTTGATCGAATACTCAACATGTGACAGGCGCAGTGCAAAAAGCTTTACAAGAACTTTCTAATTTAACTCCCACATCAACTCAATGAAAAAGAAATTGTTGTTACCCCAGCTTTACGCAAGAGGAAACTCTTAGGTTAAGAAACTCACCCAAGGTCACAGAACTAAGAAGGATCCCAAACCAAGTAGTCAGATGCCAAAGTCCTTATTCTTAACCTCTAACACCTTATCTGAACCCAGGGACATGAGATTTGAATGTCCAGAACTACTGTTGGAAAGAGACCTGCCCAGCTAAAAGACAATTTTACTTTCTCAGAAATGAAATCTGGACTAAAGTGAATCTCAGGTTTATTCACTACAGTTCCTCTGTCCTATAGGATCCCTAAAGAATATCCATTAGCCAACTGACCCATCTCAGAACAACCAATTCTGAGGCCAGGGGCGATTTCGTCACATGACTTGACCTCTGGAACAACTGGCTATTTGAAAAGTAGGATTTAAAAATTGCTATAAAACTTCTCAGTTATAAGAAAGAACTCACATGAAATTTGGTATTGGGAGCCACATTTAAAATAAAAATGCCTCATCTTCATATAATAAAGACAAAACTACCTTTTTCCTCATTAAATTATAGCTATATACATCTGCTTTCTTTGTGGCTCCTATTTAATCTATCCTTCTGGGTCTCCGATGTTAATACTATATATAATTTAGAAAAGTATCTTTCTTATTCATGACTATATTTGCTTTGCATGACTGTGTTGTGATTTTCTTCATTAATATCTTAAGAATTTCATATAATATATTGTCATTTCACTAAATGTGAAATAATATCCTGTATTTTTGTATTTTTCTACTAAAGCACATGCTTATCTGTGTCATATACAAAGGCTTGTCATTAAACATTAAGTGTCTTTGTTTAGAAAGTGTGAGTATTTATATATTCTTGTTTTTGAAAATTACCTTATTTTAATTCATTAACTTAATATATTGTAAAGTGCTCTGCTTTGCCTTGAGCTGCTTGTCAGAATTCTGACAAAAATGTCAAAAGTCAGATTTTCTTGTATCTGAAGTTTCCAACCATGTAAGCTTACTCTATAAAGACATACAAGATTGATGATGCTCATTTTTACCTGCAATAATGGTAATTTCATACAGTTTTATTTACTATATCTGGTTGAACAAAAAGAAAAAACCCTTACAATTATTATCTTGATGCTAATGATTAAGAACAGTATTATAATTATATCTTACATATTTATGCAAACATATTTTTCCACATGCATCTGAATTTATATGTGGTGATATACTTCATATTATATTGCCCCTGATGTTCGTAGCACAAGGAGTTAAAACCACAGTTCAGTTGTGTGTCGGCACTGGCAGGAATGTTTTTGGTGTAAGGGCCCGATGGTGATGATAGCAATGTTGTAATCGCGTTCTCTGCTAGGGTTCACTTGAGACACAGTGTTCTGTTCTTGTCAGTTCCTGTTAATCTAAATGTAACTTCTGCAATGAGGAAGAGAAGAGGCAGCAATCTAAGAAAACAATTTGTGAGGCAAAAAAATACAAAGAAGTAAACATATATGGCTTGCAAATGTTGAAGACTAAGGATGTAACTTCCTAAAGATATGCTTACCAAATGTTTTAAGGGGTCCTGTGACTGTGTGTGAGAGTGTGGGGGGGGTGTGCATGTGTGTATGGAGTGTGTGGTATGTTTACATGCATGTGTGTGTATGCGTGGAGTGTTCATGTGTGTATGGTGTGTGGTGTATTGTGTATGTGTGCATGTGTGGTATGTGCATTGTGTGTGAGAGTGTGTGTGTTGTGTGTGTACGTGTGTGTGTATGTGAGCATGTGTGTGTTTCTACATTCATAGAAGATGAGCCAGAAAGTGTCCATTGATTCAAACTGAACTGGCTTGAACTTGGACACACTGGAATTATATCAAAGGCATCCCCAGAGATTTTGGAGAGGAAATGAACCAAAACCTCTGTTTCCAGTTAGGGCGGAATTAATTCTATAATTGAGTCTGGCAGAGTGACTGTGCAAGCCAGGAATTTTGATAAATGGTGTTTTGTGAGCTAAGCCAGGCTGCTGTTTCAACATAAATGACACACTTGTTTCCAATTTCAGGGGAAGAGTTAAATTCTAAACCAAGGATGTCTTCACTTCCCTTTTTTTCCATCTCTTCCTCTTGAATTTAGAAATAACAGCGCAGTGCAATGACAACTAAGACATTTCTCATTGGCTTCTCCCACAGCAGCGATGGATAACAAGAGAAAACCACTTATCATGAGCAGAATGGGTAGGAATGAGTCCCAAAGCAACTATGCAGAAACTGAAATAGGTTTCATCCGAGGTATCAAAACTCTTGGTCATGACAAACTTCGGGGCAAACCTCTGTAAGGTCCCCCTGCAGAAGTCCTTCCTGGCTGCAGGGCAGTGGCTTCCCAGGCCCCAGCTCACAATCAGAGTTATCTTAGAGTGGTTGGGAAGCCTCTCTGGCTACAGCGAATTCCCACTGGGTTTTCTGAGGGCTCTCATCGGTGCCTCGGGAAGCACCCTGGGGAGATCAGGCTTGGTTTGTAAGAACTACTTGCAGGGAGGCAGAGACCGGCTCCAGGGAGACCTGCAAGGCTGTTGGCTTGGTGGGGAGTGAGAAATGTCATAGGTTAATCTTGGCTTCCCCTACCTGAAAGCTGAATAAACTTTGATCTCTCCAGGACTTAGTTTTCTCACTTATGAAAATGGAATAAATATAGATACTTTTGTGAGAAAAAAAGTAAGAAATTGGATGGAGGAGCTTAGGGCAGGGCCTAGCACTTACTAATATAAATAAGTGGCTTCATGGGACCAAGCTTTCCATCCGGACTTCTCAGAAGTTTTATCAGCTAGCGGCCCTGTAAGTCCCTTTCCGGGAAAGAAAAGAGCCAACTAGATGCAAGGTGGGGAGGATTGATAACTCACTGGGGCGGGCAGGAAGTAAGCACTAGTAGGCTGCCACAGGGCTTCCCTGGAATACACAGCTCCTCTAAACTTCTCCAAATCTCTAAAAGGAGAAATATTAATATAAGTTAGCTGCTTCCCACACCCTCAAAATTCCTCTTCTACATTTTCTTTTAAACTTTGAGGGTTAAAGGACATCTGGAAAGACTTCTGCTAGTCTAGACAGGAACAAGGAGCATCATGAAGTTGGTCTAGTAATGATGTTTAAAATGGTAAAACTTCCTTTTTCAGTGATTCTTGCATTTGCTGATTTTGATCAAAAACCCTGTCTTGTGTGTCAGCTGCATTAGGAGGAACCGCAAAACATTTGATGTTCCCTGCGAGTCAAGCTGCTTCTTCTCTGAAAAAACTTCGCCTTTGCTGCCCCGTCTCACCTGGCTGGGTCATGTGGCACTCCATCCCTGTACAGTTCTCACTTGACACCTTTCTTCTTCTGCCTCTGACTCTCTCCTTCTCATATTTGTAAAAAAACGCAAACAAGAGAAAATGGTTGTCCATTGTTACTGGTGACAACCAGAATGGACGAGCGCAGCGCTGGTCACTGAGTGTCAGGAGAGCAGTCTGGGGAGTGGCCCATCCACGAACTCTCTGAGCCCGAGGACGCCAGCCTGCTTGAGGCCATCACACGGTCAAAGTCCAAACTGCACCTCTGCGGGTTCCTGAGTCTCAGATTTGCAAGGCAAAGCTTTGGTTTATATTAAGGGAAGAAAAAAAAAAACCTCGAGCCTTATGAAAGCATTATATTAACAGTGAAATTATTTATTTTGATGGATAAAGGAGTCTGGGTATTCAGAGAGAAGTAGGCATAACTTGGAGCATTTTCTTTACTCTCTCTTGTCTTAAACCCTGTACCAAAGAACAGAAACAAAAGCTTTTCTTTTTGTATTTTTGCACATCTCAGTTGGTGATATCAATATGCTGTACACATAAAGGTATATGTTTGCTCACCGGGATAGAATGGATTAAAACCCGTTTGTCTCTCTGGATGGACTCTTGTAAGCTACAAATTCAGAAATCCTAAAAGCAAATCTCAGTAGCACAAACACAGCAGTGCTGTCATGGAGAAGGATATGGTGCTCTGGGACTAGACTTCGCTATAATTTTAGAATATTATTTTAAAACAAAAAGTATGTCTGTGTGTGTGTGTGTGTGTATCAAACTAACTCAAGTCAGTCTCCAAACTAACTCACACCGATTCAATTCTGATTTTGGTAATATCTCGCCAACAGTGGAGAAAAAAAAATTGTGTGTGGATAGGGTATTTGTCTCTGATGAATGCTGGTGCAGATAAACATATCTGCTTGCCCTACTAGCTCCTGTAATTTCTCTTAACTGCTTTAATGTAACGACAACCACAGCTCAGAAACATCACATACTTGTCTCAGGAGATCAATCTATGACGTACACTTAGTTTTCAACATGTTCAGTAAGAGTGTATTAAAAAGAGTCAAATTTCAGAGAAAATGGAGAGAAATGTTATAAATAAACATGGGGGCTTTTTTCAGGTGATCAGTCCATTTTAGATATCAAATAACAACTTTACAACTTTACTGGTTCCAAAATGGGCACTACAGTGTTGAGCATGGTGATCATACCTGCAGTTTACACAGTATGTCTTGGGAGGGGAAGGAGCAGCTGCCCTTGAATTCATCCAATTCAGGTAAGTAACCAAGTTATCTGATACAAATATAGAAAATATATGCAAATGTGCATATTCCATGGTTTCCACATACCCATAACCTGTGGCATTTTATAGTTCTGGACCTCCAAGCAACTCTAAACTTTAATAAAAAATAAATTTTAAAAATTACACATAAATATAGATATAGATACACACACACACACACACAAACATTTATATAATTACAAATGTGAAAGTCAAGAATTTACCAAAGATTTAAAAAGAGGGGTTGTTTTAGTTCATTTCCTGTTGCTGTAACAGAATTCCATATACTGGGTAGTTTATAAAGAAAAAAAGTATTTTTTACAGCTCTGGAAGCTGGAAAGTTTAATATCAAGGTGTTGACATCTGGTGAGGGCCTTCTTGCTGCATCATCACACGGCAGAGTGCGTCACATGTCAAGAAGGCCAGAGCATGCCACACTGGCTTGTGTAACAGACCCACTCTTGTGGCAACTAACCCACTCCCACCATAAGCCATTAATCCATTAACCCATTAATCCATTAATCCATGATTGGATTAATCTGTTCACCATGGCAGAGCCTTCCTGACCAATAAACTCTTCAAGGCCCCACCTCTCAATACTGTTACATTGGGGATTAAGTTTCAACGTGAGTTTGTAAGGGAAAAAATATTCAAACCATACCAGGGATCTTACAGAGCTAATTAAAATAAAGTAATCTCATATAGTTATAGGGAATTACTTAAATAAATGAAGATATATTCCACAACTGGATGTTGCTGAACTGCCAAAATAGTGTTGGACATAGTTATTTGATTACAGGAAAAGATGTTTCCCAAGTAGTGTTAAGGGGAAAGAATAAAATCAGGTTATAAGATATTATGCAAAGTATGATTGCCTTTTTTGTAAAAATAAATTAAATGCATTTTAAAAATTCTAGAATGATAATCACCAGAGTTTTAACTGTGATTATCTCTGGCAGGGGAATTATGGGTCTCTTTAAATTCTTTTTGATTTTCTATATTTTGTGTTTTATCCACATTGAATGTAAGTGGCTTTTTTCATAAGAGGAGAATGAGTTTTGGCAAATTGCACACGCATGCCTTCAGGGTGGAAAGGTGGCTTGGTCAAGATTTCCCAGTGAGCCTCTGAAAATAGGTGTAAGTCACAGAAGTTAAAAAAGTTACAAACACGAGATAACAACCTAACTGTAAAAGATACAACAAAAATCTCACTTACCATAGCATCAAAAAAATAAAATATCTAGGAATAAATTTAACCAAGGAGGTAAAAGACCTGTAGAATAAAAACTATAAAATATTGATGAAAGAAATTGAAGAACACTTAAATAAAGGAAAGATGTCCCATGCTCATGGATTGGAAGAATTATTATTAAAATGTCCATACTATCCAAAGCAATATGCAGATTCAACTCAATCCCTGTCAAAATCCCAATAGCAATCTTCATGTAAGTAAAAACAATCCTAAAATCTATATGAATCCATAAAAGACCCTGAATAACCATTCTGAAAAATAATCATTCTGGAGAATTAATAATTCAGAGAACTAAAAACAGAACTGGAGGCATCAGACTTCCTGATTTAAAGTTATGTTACAAAGCTATAGTAATCAAAACAGTCTGATACTGGCATAAAAACAGAAACATAGACTAGTGGAACAGAACAGACAGCCCAGGGATAAATCCAAATACGTATGGTCAAATACAAATATGTATTGACAAGGGCACCAAGAGGACACAATGTGGAAAGAATAGTCTCTTCAACAAATGTGTTGGGAAAACTGGATTTTCACATGCAAAAGAATGAAATTGGACCCTTATCTTACACCATACACAAAAATCAACTCAAAATAAATTATAAAAAAAATTAAATATAAAACCAGAAACTGTAAAACTTAGAAAAGAATATAGAGGGAAAGCTCCTTGGCATTGGCCTTAGCAATGGTTTTTTGGATATCACATCAAAAGCTCAGGCCACAAAAGCAAAAGTGAATATGTGGGATTACATTGAACTAAAAAGGTTGTGCACAACTAAAAAAAAAAATCAGCAAAATGAAAAGACAACCTGAAGAGTGGGAAAAAATATTTGCAAGCCGTATATCTGATAAGGGGTTAATATCCAAAATTTATAAAGAACTCATACAACTCAATAGTGGAAAAACAAGTAACCCACTTTAAAAATGGGCAAAAGACCTGAACAGACATTTCTCCAAAGAAGACATAAAAGTGGTGCATGGAAAGGTGCTTAACATTAATCATCAGGGAAATGCAAAGCAAAACCACTGTGAAATACCACTTCACACTCACTGGGATGGCTGTTATCACAAAGACAAGTGATAACAAATGCTGGCCAGGGTATGGAGAAAAGGGAACCCTAGTACACGGTTGATAGGAAGATAGATTAGTACAGCCATTATGAAAAACAGTATGGAGGTTTCTAAAAAAATTAAAAATAGAACTACCATATGACCTAGCCACCCCTTCTCTGGGCATATATCCAAAGGAAATGAAATCACGACCTCATAAAAATATCTGCACTCCCATGTTCATTGCAGCATTATTCACAATAGCCAAGATATGGGAAAAAATTAATATCGATGGACAAATGGGTAAAGAAACTATGTTACATATATACAATAGAATATTATTTGGCCCCCAAAGCTTTTTTTTTAAGAATGTTCTTTAAAAAAAAAGAAGCTATAAACAGAGGCATCTTTCTCTTTTTGAAATGATTCCTCGGGAAAGATGTGAGGTTGGAGAATGATTTCCCTCCTTCTGGTAGACAGCCCCACGCACAGATCTCGCTCCGCGTGACCCCTGCTGTTTACAACTAGACCACCTGCCCTGCATGGCTACTCTTTTTAGGCAGGGCTCAGTTCAGCCCATCACCCCATTCTCTCTTTCCTTTTTTCCTTTGCAGTGTCAAGAAAGAGAAACATTCATTTCAAAAGCTACCAGTGCCGCATGAGAATTATTTGTACAACCAATGAGTTCTCGGAGAAGAAGTACTTAAAACAACACACACAAACAAAAAAAAAAATGGGTCTAAGTCTTCTTGTTTAGGAAAAATACTTTTTGGCAAAAATGACCAAGATAGTAATAGTGGTTTCACTCTCGCTAAATGCCCTGTCGTGACCCACAGTTGGAGGGAGGAGTGAACGGTTGATGTGCACGTGGATTTCGCCCCGTCACCTTAGGACATGTTACTAGGAACGAGTGATCTCACCCGGAAGCCAGTAATGATGAACCAGAGCTCAGGCTGTGCTTTGTGGAGAAAACTGATAAAATCAACACGTTGTACTCTCTTTTTCAAGGACTTAGCATCACATCCTGTTCAAAGGCGTCCATTCTCTGGGAAGTAGCCATGGCTGGGACCTACAGCCCCGCACCCCTTTGGTGTCCACTCATCATTTAGCTTCATGTTCATTGAGCAGCATGGGTCAGGCACAGGGATGGACAATGAAGACAGAAAAATAAACAACATTCTGTTCCTACTTTCAAGGAGTTCTCATCAAGTAGAGGGTGACAGATATATAAATAAGCAATTACCATAAAGCTGTGTTTACCAGACTTAAGTTTCTCCGATTAGTGAGTGGGGAGGGGTGGATGCTAAAGAAACAGAAAGAAAAGGAAGATGAGAGACAGATTTAGTACAACTTTCAAAATGAGGGCGATGCCCTATACTCCTTCCTGACAATTATTGTTATTTCATTTAAAAAATACTTTTTAGTATGAAAAAAACAGAAAGGATGTAAACTCAGAGCAAAGACCATTCCTTTCCAAGAGAGAACGTTAAAAGTGCTGTTACAATCTCTCCATCATGGTATCGTTCCGTCAACCCTGAGGTCATCGCTGTCCCGCGTTACACTGGATCCCTGAGCATCGCTTTGGTGTTAGCACTCATCTGTGAGCTGATATCTGGGAACCAGGGGAGGACAATGTTCTGGGATGCTGGAACTCTCCATGCTAGAGTGGGCCTGTGCTGGGTTCACATCCATCCAGAACCTCAGAATGTGGCTTTATCTGCCAAAGGGTCTTTGCAGACATAATCGGTTAAAATGAGGTCATACCAGATTAGGATAAATTAGGGCCTGATCCAATGACTTGTGCCCTTATTAGAGACACAGAGACACAGGGAGAATACCACGTGATGAAGGAGGCAGAGACTGGAGTGACAAATCTACAAGGAATGTCAAGGACTGACAGCCGCACTAGAAGCTGGGAGAGGGGCTGGAACAAGCCCTTCCTCATCATCCTCCAGAAGGAACCAACCCTGCAGACGCCTGGATTCTGGGCTCGCAGCCTCCAGAGCTGAGAGGGAATGACGTTCGCTTGTTTAAAGCCACCCAGGTTGTGGTGCTTTATTAAGCAGCCCTGGAAACTAACCTAAGGTCCAAAAGGGAAGATAAGTCAACCTGGGATTGAGGATGTGGACCCGCAGAATAGGTTTGGGAAGATGGGGATATTTGACAAGGAGAGAAGAATCTCTTTCAAACAGCCAAACTGGGGGAGCACAGGAGTGTCAAAGAATGGGTGGGGGGGGCATTTGGGGGACAGGAAGCAGCAGTGTGAACTGGACCCAGAGCCACGAAACAGCCCCATGTCGTTCACGGGCTGCGAGAACGTTGCGGTCTCAGGACGTGCGAGGGCACGGGGGAGTTGTAGGAGCCAGTTCAGGGAGGAGCAGCCGATGCCAGCCGAGGCCCCCCACTTTGTAGTCAGTGGAGGCTCCTAAGTGCCCTTCGCTTTCTCGGCTCATTCCTGTGGGCCAGCTGTGTTCAGAGAGTAGGAGGGTAAAGGTATTAATGGGAGAACAGGTCCCCAACTTCTGAAAGTTGGAGAAACTATCAAATCACATTAATGACTACTCCTGAAAGTAACTAATTTTAGACATTACCAATTTCTTTTAAATATTCTCTCTAAGACAAATGTGCATATTCTCATGGCATAGTACACATGGTGAAAATCCAACAAGTATTATTGCACGGTTACTACCTGCGCTGCATACACAGCCGTAAGCAAGCAGACCTGGCTCTTGGCTCCATGGGACTTAAATTTGGCAAAAATCTAGTTTGGAAATCAGATCATCAAAGCCGTTATGGGTGTCAGAGAAGGAAAATCCAGGCTGACGTTGGCCTTCTATAGAATGTCTAGCTTTCCAAAAAGTCTATCTTTAATCTATGCTGTCAAACAATCAAAAAAAAACAGACTGGGAGAGGGAAGGAGATGCATTTTGGAAGCTTCTTAATTTGTTTGTTTTAGTTGGAGTACAGAACTCCATTTGAAAATTACCATATTTCCTTTCAAAGCAAGATAAATCATGTGCTGGTGATTTAATCTTTCTAAGGTGATGTTTTAGAAAGACACTCACTCAGCAAAGTCAACCAAAGCGTTGGAAAGCAGGGATGGTGCTGGTAAGCACCTCATGTTGAAGTGCGGATTTGGAGCACTGAGCTAAACGCTAGCATGCGGATTTGAATCTGTCTTTGACACTAGCTGATACATGAAACCTTGGCAAGACATCAGCCCTATCCTCCTTCATAAAATGAAGATTAAAATAATAATAACAGTAACACCTAACTTACAGGCTTATTGTGATGATTGAGTGAAATTGTGAATACTTAGTTCTGTGTCAGGAATACACTCAGTAAATGTTAGCGGGTGTCACCTTTATTATTCTTTTTATTTTTAGTAGATGAATTATTTGATGACTGAACCTCCATGCTGTAAAACTAATTGGGGGAATTTATGATACATTTTACCGAAGAACACATTGTGTATAATCATAAGATGAACTGTAATTCAGATTCATTAGTGGAGTGCTTGTGTTCCCAAACTCCCCCACTAGAGGTTTGGCAAAACTGCTAGCTAGAACATAAGTATTTTCCTTTCACGTTGTTTTTTGCAACTTTTTCTCACCCTCATTTGTAAGTAGTACCAGAATCTACCACATCCATCCACGCCAGTTTGAGGACGTCCTTACGTGAGGACTGACAGATCGATTTGGAATGTTGGTCTCTGGCTCTACAGCTGATCAGCGTTCACTGAGGCCATTTCCAATTGTATTTTTCCGGTTCTGATCCTTGGAAACTTTCTCTTTTGGAATAGTCATCCTTTTTGTTATGGATTGATGAGAGACCTACCCATTAAAGGCCATTAATGATTTGTCAAAAACATGAGGTATTTACTCTTTTTGTATTAGGCTTTTAATTTTGTTCCTGCTGTTCATTTAAACTTTGGATTTCATTTTTGCACGGTTGGATCCATGACTATTCCCTCTGTAGTTTTTTCAATTGGTTATATGCTTAAGAAACATCCCCCTAAGGCCAGTTACATTTTAATTTAGATCTTCATTTTTTTCTTTTTTACTTTTGACTCCCTAATCCACTTGGATTTTTTTATTTAGTTTGAAGGAAGAACCTAGGTATTTTTGTTTGCTTCTTGCTTTATGTTTTGATTTTACAATATTAGTTGATGTTGTAGCATTATTTATTAAAGAAAATGCATTTTTCCACTTGATTTTAAAATACCAACTTTTTCACATAAGTTCTTTCTCTATAGGCAGTTAGCCCTAAAAAATGCCATCTTAGAATAATTGTCAATATGTACTGAGGAGGTTGGGAAAGTGAGAGCTCATGTGACTTGGGAAGAAAAAGCTGACTCCTGCCTGAGTAAATCTCTGCTGTGAGCCTTTCTGCATGGTTGTTTCCTGTCTCCAGCTAAACAAATGCTACTATGCTAATAGCTGCCGGGCTTGGGATACCTTTTGCCAGCTTACTGGCATTTCCTGTGTAAACATCAATCCCAAATGCATTGTTCTAAAGGAGCAACTGCATATTTACGTGTTTAGCAAATGCAAAATCTGGCCCAGAGTAAGTGCAGCGGCTCTAGCCTTTAGATACAACTTGTTTCTGAGGGCCAAATGGGGAAAACTTGCAAACATCAGCCGGGCCCTGACCATGCTGGAGTAAGAGCTGACACTACTGCCTTCTCCTTCCCAGGTGGATTTCCAGAACCCACCCCTGGGTAAAGAGACGAGGGAAGAAAGAAGCCACGGGGCTTCATCCAACAGCGTAGTGTAGCAGAGTATGTCTAATTGCAGGATGCACAAGTGGAGGCTCCTGACGAGGTCACTGCCACTGACCCTCTATCAGAAGTTGGGACAAGGACTTGTTCACAGTGTGCCCCCCCCACACACACCCAGTTTCACAGCCAGAGGCATTGCTGACTGATGCCTACGTTTGGGTGAGAAGAGGTCTTATCCATACCAATGCTCATGCCCGCTAATTCCTAGAGCACACTGGGGAATTTTTATTAAGTGTGTTTTAGAAATTAGTGCCAACTGTTACATTTTTTTCAAGTCTTCCTCTTTCTGAACAATTCAGTCCTAAAGCCGCTGTATGGTTGCAAACAAGGTGGATATCCACCCTGGGTGCAAGGAACCAGGGAGGAACTCTGAGCCAGGATGGGACCTGGGGAGTTTGCTGGAGTCTGAGGTGGGGGTGTCCGCGGCCCAGTGGGACGAAGAGTGGGTCCCTGGAGGGAGTGGGGTTCTGGGACTTGGAGCCTGAGCAGGGTGGGTCCGAGTGGGGCAGGCGCTGAATGGAGGGTGCAGGCTCTCAGCAAAATGGGGTGGTGGGGGCAGAGCAAACAAAGTGTCCATATGAGCAGGGCGAGTCTGATAGGGAGGACAGGGTGAGGGGGCTTACACCTTGGGAATGGTCCAAACAGAACATCACATCACCACAGGGTGGGGAGGACGCCCACGCAGGGTGCTGGCCTTGGAGACCACAAACAACTGGAAGGCAAGGGGTCCGTGCAGGGTGAGGGTGGCAGTGGGGATAGAAAATGGCAGGGGTGGCTCACAGAGGGGACGGGAGTCACAAATAGAGAAAGGGAGAAAGTAAGGGTGAACTCCTAGCTTTTTGGAAAGCTAGACGCTCTATAGGAGGCCAATGTAGGTGTGGATTGAACTGGAGATATTGGCGTGAACTCATGGCTTTCCACATAAATAGATGTTTCTAGAGAGAAACACAGACGTGAATGCGCACGTGTGCATGTCCACGCACAAGCTGTGCAGCTCTGTCCTCAGGGAGGCGCACGCTAACTGCCTGGACCGTGGTGTCTAAAGCCCATTCTCCTGGGGGGACAGGCTGTCCCTGGACAGGCGGCTGAGACAACGTGAGTATGGACATAAGCAGTGGGGAAATTGAGTAAAACGGGAAACCGCAAGTCCCCACGTACACAGATGAACACGTGAAGGAGTAAGTACGTGTTGGCTGAAGAGCAGGCTGTCTGCATAGTCTTCCACGTAATACTTATTAATTACACTGGGAGAAAGGAGTGAAGAAGCCACAGACACCCCCTCATCTGGTCACCAGAGTGAACACCAGCAGCGACAGGGTGGATCAGACCCTGCCCGCCTGGGCTTCTGGGACGTCCGGGCTGCAGGGCCGCTCCTGGGTCCTCCTGCCAAAGACGCTCGCCCCGGACTTCATCGTGAGGAAGCATCGGAGAGACCCAAACAGAGGGTATCCTACAACATAACTGGTCTGTGACCATCAGGGGGTCAAGGCCATGACGTCAAAGGGAAACTGAGGAACTTCTCTAGGTTGATGGAGATTAATGAAATGTGACAGCTGAATGCAGCCCGTAGCTCCAAAGTGGATCCTTTTATTTTAAAGGACACTTTTGAGGCAAATGTGAACAGAGTCTGAGGATTAGGCAGTAGCAGTGCCGCAGTGTTAATTCTCTGATTCTGTTGGCTCTACTGTGGTTATATGGGAGAATATTCGTGTATGTGGAAAATATGTAGTAAAGTGCTCAGGGCTGGATCAGTCATCATGTAGGCAATTTACTCTCAAAAGGTCCAGGAAAAAAATATGTGTTGTACTTGCAACATTTTTGCTAGTTGTTTGTATGTGTTAAAAAAAACCATTCCAGACTTTTTATAGTTGGTGCCTATTTGCGTGAAGAAAGGACAAAAACTTCTGATGAAAATAAATCCCCCAAACACCTTGGCAGCCTCTGCACCACTTAGGGCTTTCCCGTTGTTTGTGCTCTGGAGCTTTGACCTGGAGTGGCTCCCAGGTCACCTTCATCTCCGCTGTAATGAAACAGGCATGTTCCACCGTACCAGCAGGTGAAAACCCCCATAAGTTTGCCAGCGTCCTAAATAAAGGACAGCGAGACCAACACGATATCACACCAGCTGCCAACCTGGGAGGCATGGAAAGACTGACTGGCTCTACCCAAGGGTGTCAAGTAATTTTTGTTCTTGAAATCTAGTCAAATGAATGTTCCATGAGAAGAGATCAGAGAATCTTAGGGCCAAGGGCGATAACCAAAGCTGCCATCTGTTCTGACCATCCCAAGAGATCACCCCAACAAGCCTGCGAGGTGAGTGGAGTTGGTATTTCCTACGGGAGATGAGAAACTTAGTGCTCAGAAAGGTTAGATAACTTGGCTAAGGTCACCCTGTTGTGGGTGATCATCACAACACTCCTACGAAGGGGGCACAATTATCTCTCTCACAGAAGAGGAACCCGAGACAAGAAAACGCTCGGTGGCCTGCCTGCGGTCCCACGAATTCTCACGCGCAGGTCGACCGCGTGCCGTCCCGCCTCCCGGGTGCTCATGGTAAGGGCTTGCGTTCATTGACACCATCTTCATAACGGTAGAATTTTGTAGCAAAAGTAATATGAACACATTCAGATACAACTTATTTTTTGAGTGGCCTGAAGTAGTGGAAAAGTGTTCCTGGGTTCAACCTCCACCACTCTCCCGCGGTGAGCTTCTGCACAGTTTCTTTACTCCTTCTGGGAGCAGCCAGCATTCTTTGCTGTTCTCCAATCTCTCCCACGTCATTCCGTGATTTAAATCAACCTCTTAGAATCGCCACTGTAGCAGGTAAGGTCACAGCTTGTCTTGCAGCCCAAACCTCCCATCCAATACGCTCGCAATTGAGGGCCCAGGGGTTGCAGAGATTCAGATCAGGCAGCCTTGTTCTTGTTTGAGTCTTTTCTTTCAAATATGCGGATAATGACAATGTGCAGGGCTAAACATAAAGCATTATATTCATTAGGACCGTGTCAGGGACTGTGTCTCAAAGTGGTGCATGGAAAATATTACCATGGATACGGAGGTGGTGCGTGTTGACGCCAGCAGTGGGATGGAGCACCGTGTCTGGCCTTTTGCTGCTAAACAATGAGTCCATCTGTTTCTACCTTGGGTGTTAATATTCTGTTGCCTCTTACCTGCTCGAGACCAAGGATCTCCTTGACATCTAGCTGAGCAGTGGCCGAGCTACCCCTCCCAGCAGCACTGGGAAGCCAACATATGAGAGAGAGGAGAGGGCTTGGGGGTGCAGGTGACAGTCCTGGAGCTTTCATGTGTTCATTCACTCAAGGACTCATTCCCCACCAGCATGGATGGTGTGACTGCCATGTGCTAAGCACTGCAGAGAAGCCAGGCAAGGAACTACATTCTACCCTGGAGACAACGTGGAGGAACCCGCAAGGAGCTTTCACACACGTGAAGCCCTTGGATCCATCCGAAGACACAGTTTCACTGCAAGTCTTAGGACCGGAAGTGAAAGGCTAAAATTAGAACGGATGGATCCCTACTATGTCACCTCCACTGTTAACTAACCACGACTAGCGCCTGGGGGTTGAGTCGCTGTCTGTTCGTGAACCCTGCCTTGCTCAGGAACTCTGTTCTGCCTCCTTTGCTGTGCCCAGCCCTCTTGGAGGAGGTGGGTGGTTTGGTAGGCCCGACCACACCGACGCTTTTCTCCCGCCTGATGACAGTGCGGAGCCACTCGGCCACTCTGGGGCGGGCACGGTGCTTTTCCACATTCTCTTCTTTTCTGCTTCATGTCTAGGCTCGAATTTTTTAAGTAAACAAGAGATATAAAAGGTATCGCTACTATGAAGTGCTGTGTAAACATAAGGCATAAACATTTGGGTCCTCGTTACTTTAAGGAGGATGAGGTACGATGACATTAAACAAACTAGGAACAAAGTTACTTCTTTGGTCTCCTCATGAGCCGCTTGCGGTAATTCTTGCCTTGCTCATTCCCACCCCTGCAGACCCACCCAGCCCCTCCCGTCCGACCACAAGGCAAGGAGCCTCTTGAATCAGACAAATCTCCTATTGATATTAGTAATGACGATAGTGATAATATTGGTTAGTCACCATTGTAAAGATTTTTAAAAATACATTTATAGATCACTGTTGTTAGCAGATATTTTTATTAATTTGCATTTGTAAGCCCTAATCTCCACAGGATTCATACAAGACAGGTATTAATATACCCACTTTTATAGTTGAGGACGTACAATTCAGAGACGTGCTCATGACCAGAAGGCTGCGCCGTCCTTCTGACACCGCTACGGCGCTGGCACCTCTGGGTCATCTTCAGAGGCCACAGGTAACTAAGACTCCAGGTATTTAACAGCCACCCCTGCCCCCCCCCCAGAGAATTTTTGGGAAAAGCAGAAGCCCGAGCTGCACCCCATGTGTTCCAATGTAGGTCATGTAGGCGGGAGTCCCCACCTCACCCACAGGTGAGTCTCTGATGGTGCAGCTGTGATTGTGTATGCCTGCCTTTCGCCTTTGCCCCGTCTCTCTGTCAGGCTGATGTCTTCATCCTTTTTGCAGAGGCTCCATTTCCCTCTGCATTAGCAGCTTCCTTACAGTTCTAGAACAGCACTCTAAGTCAGCGCAGGAATTAGCCGCTGCTCACACGGGACTGATCGTGTACACTTGCAGTCATCAGGTCAGCGCGGGTAGGTGACCGCGGCTCATCCGGTGTTGGGAAGGGGACCCTGAGAAGCCAGGTGCTTATCAAAAATTAAATACTTTCAGTTTCTTTAAAGGACAAACTGAGTTTTCTCAGCTCAGTTATTTGAGGTATGTGAGGGTCTGAAAAGATATCACACAGGTTATCCTACATTTTAGCAACATTCCTTTATTTTAATCCACACCTGTATCAACCTGGTGATAAACCATTACTCAACGAATGTCTCTATGTTTATATTCAGCCTCTCTCTCTCTCTCTCCCCTCCACCCCTGAATAATGCATCTGACTTTGAGCTACAATTCTTTCATTACTCCTTCATGAACATTTTTAAAAATCACAGAGCAGATACATATTTCTTATCAAAGACTCCAGGGAAATACTGATTGCCTGTGTGTGTTTCACTCCCTAAATTCACGATAACTGTGGCTATCTGGCATGTTTCAAATACACATCTTGCTCCTCAGTTTGAAGTTTAAATCATTGTTGTAGGCATTGTACAGAGGATTGCTTTTTATTTTCTGTTCTTAAGTGCAGGGCAGCCAAAATAAGAGCATAATTGTATTGTCAGAGACAACAAGAGCATAAGCCCCTATCAGATCTTGCTGGGCTCAGCACTGTTGCTCAGGACTGCCGGGGAGCACTTCCGCCACCAGATCCATTTGGCTCTATTTAGGAACTAAGTACAGGAAGGTAGTTATTGTACAAGATTAGTTTCCTGTAGGCCATAAATTGGCAGTAGCAGAAAAATACAGGATGAATTTATTAGCGTGCAAGGTCAGCTAAAAGGAAGACAGGCTCGGGGACTGTGCTTGTTTTCTTTCATTGAGCCCACCTCCCAGACCTCAGACAGGCTGAAAAAGACCCTTTAACTACTTAATTACTTCTTAATAGTTTTAAGCAAATTCAAAGGCTGCACGTTGCTAAGTGCCCGGAGGTAAGAGCTGCCTGGAATATGTTAGGAATGCCTGTTTGGACTGGAGTTTCTGAAACCTGATTAGGCGCCCTTACAATCTGAGGCTTTGTGAGGCTTTTTTTGCCTTATTTGGTGTTGATTGGCTAGGTATTTACTTTGAAGCTAGAATTTTACATTTGGGAATAAAGGAGCCCCTTCAAACCATTGAAAAAAAATCCATCAAGTCAAAAATATAATTGTTTCCAACCAGAGGTGTGATAATGGGATAAATATCTCTGTAGTACTTACTTTAGGGAGAACAGGGACAGATAGCATTTAAAAAAAAAAAAAAAAGAGTACTTCTCTGAAAACACGTAGTTAAAGGTAGCCTGAAAAGTGGGTGACCCTCCTTATAAAGACATTTCTATGCTCAAGGAGGAAACCTCCCTCTGTTACCTGAGCCTCTCTACTGCGTTAGAAACATAACCCCTTTTTTCATCTTTTGATATTTTTCCAAGTGGCTTAAACTTGTCAGGCAAAATTAGGCCCCACTAGTAGGAGATGAAGTACTTGGATCCAGTTTTTTAGTGTTTTTGCATGAAAGGTTGTAACTCAATTTTAATTATACCAGAGATCTGCAGTGAGTTATAGGAGACCCCTCCTCCTCCGTTCCTCGGAGGCCCTGGGTGCCCCATCTGTGTTTCTGTTGAGCCTGTATGCTGGGCACCTCCTCATCGCCACACAGGTGGGACAGGCAGGGGTAGACAATTTAAGGTAGAATGGGCAACTCTTCCCTGCCCCTTCATAGAAGAGAACCTTGTTTTGGAATATGTTTTCCTTGTTTCTTACTGAACTGCAGCACTTTGATGCAGCAAAAGGCGTGATGATGAACACGCACCAGCTCCAGATGCCATCTGCATAGAAAGGGCCCAATCAAGTGCACTGAAGGAGCGCACCCTTCCCTTGCCCTGGGCTGGCACCTGCTTGAGCCTTGGAAGTGTGGGGACAGGCTGGAGGCGTGAGAGCAGACTGAGGGATGGGAAGTCCAAGGAATGCTAGTGTTTCTCTAGCATGTGCATTTGTCCGACCTGTGCCGCCTCAATAAAATAATTTTGAGAAAATTCCCTGAGGACCGGTCTCAAACAGGTCTGGATGTATTCCATGGCACCATTCCCCAGAGCCTTCAGAGAGGAAGGACCGTGAGCCAACCTGCCGCACGGTCAGGTGCTCGGGTGGGGGCGGGGCAGGGAGGCCCTAGTGAGGACTGGCTGATAGTTTGGCTGCATTGTTAGTCCTCATCCATGGCCCGAGGAGACGGGGGTCTGAGGTGCACACAAGCCCCAAGCTATCCCTCTGGTACTGGCTGGAGCCTTGGTGTCAGGCCAGACTCAACCTCTGGTGACCTTTCCAAAGCCAATTATCACAAAATAAATTCAGAAATTAAGCGGGAAGTTCAAATTCGAAATTGTGCCAAAAAGAGCCTTAGCGAGGCCATCTGAGGCCACGCAGTAGTTGGCAGTTTCTTCATTTACTCACCAGGGCAACCCAAATCCACCATTCCCGTAATAAGGATAACTTTTCCTTCCCATGTTGTTCTGAAGTAGGTTTTAGCCAATCCTGTAAATCTCAATTCAACAAATATATAGACCTAAACAAGGATGGGCTCATTGACATGTTCTCTGCTTAGTATAAGGCAATTGGAAAAAAGACAATTCTATGATCAATCTCCCGGATTTCTTAGTTCAGGCATCCTCAGAGACACGCTCAGTTACTATTTTTGTTTCTATAGGAAAAACAAATGATCATGGCTCTGGAAAGAAGGGAGTGTTATTCAGAGCCAGAAACATTCCTGGTGGACTTCAAAGATGATGCCGCAAGCCCTGGCCAACGGTGTCCTCCCTGTGCCGTGCTCCCCAAGCTAGATGTGAAGGACAAAAGCTGAGGGACGCGCCAGCCTGACCCCTGGGCACTCTGCCTTCCTTCCTCTGCCCTGATCTGCGCCGTGTCCACCAGGCAGAGCAGCCCGCTGCAGCATCACCCCGCTGGTGGCAGGTAGGAGAATGTTTGTTCCCTTGTAAAGCCAGTGGAGGACCCTCACCTTGCAGTTTGTGGTGTGCCTCCCCCAGCTGGGGAGGTGTGACCTGCTGAGCCACCTGGAACATACACAGTGACCCTCTCTCTTCTTCACCCATCACTGATACTCCCCTGCCCCACGCACACCGCCACCACCACCATGCCCTCACTGGACAGATGAAAGGCCCTGCTGTGTTGTGGCACAGACACAGATGTGTGGAGTCCCTTGTCCCCTACACGTGTTATCAAAGGCACGGAACCCCCCACCTCAGAACAACACACGCCTGTGCTGGGAAGGAGAAAACAGAGTCTTCAGGGCCACCAAGTTCTTTGGGGGGGCTTTGCTGCACTTTTTGAAAGACTATCAGAAACAAAAGATTGCTTCTCTTCACACACACCCCACGTCCACACACACACACTTCTGACTTAGGGGAGATTATACGCTGCCCAAGAACCAGAGGTAGCAAATGTTTTTCCTCGTCAGTGAGTTCAGAAAATCTTGTGTTTCTCCAGCCCAAAGACTGCATCTCAGATAAAGCCTGAACGTAAAAACTACAGATCGACAGCTGTCCCCTACCCCAAGCGCTCAGCCAAAGCCACACTCAAGCCAACAGAATAGACAAGGACACAACAATGTACCATCATTGAGGAAGTAGCTAAATCATCCAAGAAACACAAGAGTAGTTGGTGGACACTATTCCAGGCATTACCATGTTAGGGCTAGTATATTAAAAGACAGCATATTGCATGGGTATATATTTTTTAAAATTCTTATTAAAGAAATATTAAAGAAATGTGATATATCTGCACCATGGAATATTACTCAGTCTTAAAAAGGAATGAAGCACCGACACATGCTCCTACAAGGATGAACCTTGAAACATCGTGTTAAGTGAAAGAAGCCAGTCGCAGAAGGCCATGCAGCGTACAACTCTTTGTACATGAAATATCCAGAATACCCAAATTAATAGTGACAGAAAGCAGATTCGTAGCTGCCAGGGACTGAACATAGAGGGTAATGGGGTGTGACTGCTAATGGGTATGGGGTTTCTTTCTGGGGTGATAAAATTCTGAAATTAGACAGTGATAGTGGTTGCCCAACTCTGTGAATACACTAAAAGCTACTGAACTGTGCACCGTTGAAAAAGTGGATGCTATGACTTATGAATTATATCTTCATGGAAATAAAATAAAATAAGTGAGGAGCAAAGGCAGATGAGAACAGAAAGGACCTCCCTCGTCCATTGCGCCTTCACACGGGCTAAGCGTTGCACCACTTTTGTGCAGCAATCTCTTGTGAGGCAAAGGCCACTGGGCTTTGGAAGAGCACCCGGCGTTACAATGAAACCTTCTAGAGGACCTGGTTTACTCAGCGTCCTGGCTCGCTCACAAGTCCCTCTTTGAGTTTGAGTTTTAATGAACCTGCTAATCCCAGTGGAACTAAGAGGCACCTAGAAAGAACTGCCAACTTGGTCAAGACCTTGGTAGTTTGAATAACATTGGCCTGGAAACTGTGCACGTTTACCTATTTCGTAACAAAACCCCAACTCAATGAAATGTGTTTTCACTTAACTAGTCTCGGGGGATTTTCATCTTGCCATCTATAGGGGAGGCTTCCTTGCCAACCGGAGCTGGATTTGTAGGCAAGCTGATTTCTCAACCTGGGTATGCTAACTTTGTGCTCCATTATGCACTTTTCCAATGACCTGGTGACGGCAGAGCCGCCTGGCTCAGATTCGCAAATTTCCACACCAGCAAATGTTGAGAAAGAAATTATATTTCTTAATTGCTCACAAACTAACGACAGACTTACAGGGGAAATGGCAAATGGCAGAGTGTCCTATAATCATGGATCTTGAAGACATAAGGTGGACCTAAAGAAAGTAGCAGTGTAAATAGACACTTTAGTTTCCCAATCCTCAGGCATTTCAATGGGTCTGTGCTTCTCATGAACCACTCTGCAGTGTGAAGGAGACAGGCACAGTTCCCAGGGCTACAACTGATCAGAACTGATTAGAAGCTGCTTAGCTGCCTGGTCTGCCCACTGTTATTTACAAGAATGTCTGCCAGCTCTGGTGCTTAAGGAGCAACACCTCTGTTCCCTCAGGATTTCTGGCCTCTCCCCCTTTCCTTCTCACCTCGGCTGCGGCCCTGACTGTGGCCCACCCTTAAGCTTTGCCCTGTGGCTTCTTTGCCTGGACTCCCGGAGAGGCTAATCCTCAACTCTCTCATCCTTCAGAGGAAATAAACAAATGAATTCCTTCCACATTTTGCTGACCTTAATCACCGAAGGACATGCACAGTGAGGACTAATTGCTTGCTGGGTGGTTGGCGTGTCTTACTCTCAGCAATCTCTAATTAGTTCATCCTTGCCTCCTCTAAATTCCAGGACCCAGAAAAAAATGCCTGCCACATAGGAGAAAGTCAATAAGTATATGCTAAAAAAAATGCAGGAAGGTTAACATAATTTTATTGTTTAAATTTGAGACACACAAAATTAAATTGGAGGCTCCAGAGTTCCTTAAATGCTAAGAACCATCCTGGTGTTCCCAGAAGTCACCAGGGCTTAAATCCTGGCTGCCACTGGTGGTCTGATTACGTTAGACAGAGCATGTGGCCCCTCTGAAAGCCAGGCCCTTCTTCCCTGAGTGCAGGACTAGATTGACATGGACAGTCAGACAAGGAGGGGCAGAGACAGACAAGGGACTCCAGGAGGGAGGGTTCCACACTGAAATGCAGCCGAGAGAGACGGCGTGGCGAGTTCCTCCTGGGTCCCCGGGTGCCAAGGACTTACGTATGCTTCCCATGCTCCTTGGAAATCATCTGTTTACGAGTCTGGCTTCTCCACCGCAGCGTGAGCTTCTCACAATAAAGGCTGAGTCCCCTTTATCCCTGTGCTTGGCACATGGTAGGCACACAGAGGGCAGTTGCTGAAGCGAGCTCAGCTTCCAATATCATTTGCAGAAGGGCGAAGTCTGAGTCAGATCTCTTATTGTCCATTTTCTCATATTAAAAATAACATTTTATCAGATAAAATTGTTTCAAGATTGTCTACCAGGGCCAAAGTGAAGTCAGCGCTCCTTGCCGTTCCCAGGGTAAGAAGAACATGAATAAAAATCACAGAATAACCTGCCTCAAGTTCCATTCTGGGGACTCGGAAATCTCCAGATTCTTTCCTGAAGGCCCCTGATTTTATCGTAAAGACGATTGTCGATCCAATTCCATGGACTCCTATTGCAACATTAAAAGTTAAAAAGAAAATGCCTTGTAATATTTTTAAAAAGACACTGTAAGTATACTAGATAGACAGATTTTGTTGGCAGTGGGAATAATGACTTCAAATACTCTTGTAAAATTATAAGCAAAAATTGTTGGCTTTATATTTTTTTATTTCACAGAGTAATTTCATTCATGTTATTGAATATCATGCAAGATAATAACTAGCGTTTTTAAATGCTTGTGCCTGCCAAGTGCTGTTTTAATTGTTTTACCTGTATTACCTCACTGAAACTCCCCCATTCCCCGGTGAGGTAGCTACTGTTATTGCCCCTATTTTACAGATGACAACACACACACACGGAGCTGGTAAGTTTGAAGATTGGGAGTTAACTCAGGCTCTCTGGCTCTAGCGCCCCCAGACCCAGGTTAACCACTGCACCACTGCCCTGACAATCCCAGCACAGCTGTCAGGGACGGCAACCCAGGGCAAGGTGACTGTTTTTTTAAAAAAACACATTTAGTATATTTAAATTTTATTAAACAGAGGAGACACCAAAGCCTAACTTATAAGGTATATAAAAAGGTTAAAGACTTTTTTTGGTTTCTTCATCAACATTGGAGGAAAACCTAAACAATGGTCGTGCCCAACATCCAATGATGCCTTCTTTTGGGACACCAAAATTTTAGTTCCTCTATTGTGAGCCTTTGATGGATACGTGCTTGTCCTTTTCCTAGGGATTTACAACTAATCTATTTTCTCTAACCTTTCATTCTCTGTTTTTTGTTATAAGTTTAGGGAATAATTATCATTTTTTACAAGAAGAGACAAGTTACAGCACAGTGTTCTGACACACTATGGTCACGGGTAACGGTGTGGGCTTGCACACCAATGCCAGCCTGGCCACATTATTGAACGTGACTCTTCATGTGAGTGTTCTCTGTCAAACGGGGATAATAAGAGAACTTCTAGGAGTAGGGTGTTGTGAGAATTGAACACATTTGTTTTTATAAATTGCTTAGAAGTATGTCTGACATAATGAATGTCTCTAAGGTGTTTGTTAGATAAAAATAAATTTTCGTAGCGATTTTGAGCTAAAGGACGGACGAACATGAACAAAAGCATGAAGTGGAGAAGATGCAGGTTGCGCGCGTCCACTTGGTTGGAGAACGTGAAAAACGCCACCAGAACAGGAGTAGGAGGTTCAAACAACAGGGTGCGAAGACTGGACTTGGAGCCAGGTTTCCGGCTGGGGGTATCGTGAGCACAGCTGCGTCTCAGGGAATCTGATCCGGCTGTGACGGTGGAGAGACAGAACCCGGAGGAAGGGAGGACGACTTGAGGCTTGGAGGCCCCATCGGCCTGCCAGTGCGTGAGGCCCAACAGCAGGCGGAGCTGGTGACGGTGACAGAGAGAGGAGGAGGACAGAGGGGCCCGGAGGGCAGGAGGCAGAGGCCCTGGGGACTCTCGGGCCTGACTGGGCTGCAAGGACTGCAGGGCTCCCATCAGGGACGGGTGAGGGGAGCGCATCTGAACTCAAGACTGAACGCAGATGTTTGCAGCAGTTTGTGTGTTCTGTGCAGCTGAAAACAGCGACTCGCATTCAGCAGTCAGAGGGAATTAAACCGGAGATGTGGAGGTCTTTTGCCCAGAAGTGAAAGGTGGCATCTTAGTAATAAGTGCAGTTGGCTTAGGAGAGACGAGATGGGAGAAGAACCCGAGAGAACAGCCACAATGAGGGCTGGGGGCCGCGGGACGGGAGCTGTCACCAGGGCAGACGCCGCAGAGGCTGCAGAGCACGCCAGGCTGACACAGGTCACCAGACTGGGCAGTGACATGGTCCCTGGTGACACTCAGCACAGCAATTCCAGCCATTCAGGAGTGGGGGCGAGTAGATGGTCAGGAAGGGGCAGATCTAGTGGTTCTCAAAGTGTGGTCCCCAGACCCACTGAATCTGACTCTCAGGGCTGGGTAACGTGTGTGTGTGAGAGAGAGACAGAGACAGAGACAGAGACAGAGAAAAAGAGAGAGGAGGGAAGAGGGGCAGAAAGAGATCTTTCTCTTTGAAAAAGCGTGTAACTAAAAGCTACTATCAATTCAGTAATGCTTGAATAGTTTATAATCTTCTGGGCATGAAAATATCTATACACATTTATAAAATAGTACATTTAAGCATGCATGAGATAGTAATTATTTGGTTGACAAAATGCTTGGGGGGTGTATGAATTGATACAGATGGTCACGGCAAATCCCACATTCTCACATTCAAAGAAAAGGATATGAGGAGACTTCGTATGAGAGTTGCATTTGGCTGCTAGTAACAAAGTCTCCCCCCCGCCCCCCGACAAAACCGCTGTCGCTTACACAAACAAGGGTGACTCTCACAAAAGTCAGTCCCGAGGAAGGCAACCAGGCTTGTTGGGAAGGTTGCGGTCACCCGAGGCCCAGGACCTTCTATTCTTTTAATTTCCTGCCCCATCCTCCTAGTGTGTAGCTCTCATCCTCAAATCATAGTCCACGTGCTGCTGGAGCATCAGTCATCTCGGCCACATTACAAGCTGGAAGGAGGAGGAACAATTTCGGGTCACAAAGAACAAGCCTTTTGTCTGGGTCATTCCACTCGCAGGGTCTCCCGCAGACAGTCCACACATGCTCCCACCCTCATCTCAGAGGCCACGACCCACTCATAGGACCACGAGCAATTGTAAGGAAGACTGGGAGATGCAGCCTTTATCCCAGGCAACAATCTGCCCTGCCAAGCCCTGAGACTCCACTCCAGGAAGGGGAAGGGACAAGTGGGGGACCCCAGCTTTCTCTGCCACATATGGGGACAGGCTATTTATTAAGAAATCTGGTCATGAATGAGCAGGAAGGGATTGGCTGTAAAATTGGAAGATGGCAACATCAAGAGTCAGTTTTGTGTTTTCTTTTTGCTTTTTTATTGTTTTTTCTTTTCTTAATGATTTGGGATATATCTAAAAATATAGGTAATACTGAAGAGAAACACAGTAGAGATGCTACTGAGCAAGATTCCTAAAGAGATAGGAGAGAATAAATCCAGTTCAAAATTCCATAGACAATTTTTTTTAAACTCTTGAGAATACATTTGATAAACAGTGTAGCTTTGACAGACTAGTGAGAAATGTAAAGTCTCATGTGTACAGGATAATGCAGGTATCTAATATATCTTACTGTATTAGATTTCTGGGGCCTCAATAACAAATTTCCACAACTGGAGGCCAGAAGTCCTCCATCAAGGTGTTGGACCCTTCCGAGGGCTGCGAGGGAGAATCTGCCCCATGCCTTTCCCCTAGTTTCTTCTGGCCTCAGGCATTCCTGGGCTTGGAGGTGGCTGTCTTCTCTCTGTCTCGACATCACCTTCTCTCTGTGTGTGTCTCTGTGTCCAAATTTCCCCTTTTATAAGGACCCCTGTCATATTCAATTAGGCCCTATTCTAATGACTTCACCCTAACTTGATCATCTGCAAGGACTTTACTCACAAGTAAGGTCACGTTCATAAGTATCGAGAGTTAGGACTTCGGCATTTTTAGAGGGAATTAGAGGGAACACCATTCAACCCCTAACACCTAATTTAAGAAAAATTATTATGACTATGTTTCTATTTAAAAACAATTCTGGTGTTATATACTTTCCTACCTGTTGCTGTAAAATGCCAAAACAATTTCCTTCATTGTCATTCTCTATCAAAATTTAAAAATGTAATTAATACTTTTATACTTTATACTTTCTCCAGGTCAGACATTTTATATACTATATACATTTATATAGAAAGATCCTTTATCCTTATATATCTTAACATAAATTGGCAGCCAATTTTACTGGAGGAAAAGTAAAGAGACAGAGATTACAAGATTCAAGGTCAACATTCAAATTCAGTATCTTGGTTAAAAGTAATCATGAAAACGTATGTATCACACAAAAAGCTGTATAGGAATGTGCATAAAATCTTTATTCATAATAGCCCCAAACTGGAATCAGCCCAGGTGCCCTTCAACAGCTGAATGCTTAAAAAAACTATGGTACATACCTACCAGGGAATACTATTTGGGAATAAAAAGGAACAAATTACTGATGCACCAACTGGGATGAATCTCTAGAAAAATTATGCTGAGTAAAAAGAAATCCAATCCCAAAGGTTACATGTGGTATGATTTTAATTTTATAACATTTTTGAGTAACAAAATTTTAGAAATGGAAGACAGGTTGTGGTTCCCAAGAGTTAGGCATGGAGGTAGTGGGGCAGGAGGGAAGAGAGTGTGGGACTGTTCAGTGTCTGGACTCCGGTGGTGGATGTGTGAGTCTACACAGGTGACAGAATCAGACAGAACTTAGCACACTCACACACATGGGGGACAAGTACGACCAGGGAAATCTGAATAAGATTGGGTCATTGTGTCAATGCCAATATCCTGGCTGCGATATTATATTACAGTTTCACAAAATGTCACCATGGGGGGAAACTCAGTAAGGAGTGCGTGGTGTCTGTTGTACTAGCTCTTAAAACTGCATGTAAATCTACAATTATTTAAATGAAAATTTCAATAAAAAATAGTAATCTTGAGCCATGGCTTTGCATAGTTTTTAACTTATTTGTTTTTAAAATAAATTTTGTTATACTTTTAACTACAGAGCTGTGGTGACATGCAATAAAAATATAATAAATGTTATTTCTTAAAACATCGATTAGTCAACACAAAGACAAAAAGCAAAGTTAAAAGGGTAAGTCAAAGAGGAAATTAATGAACACAGAACAGCAAAATACCATCCAGATGGATTAGATAAGGGATGAGAAAGAAGGCTAAAAGAAAGAGAATTTGTTCAGGTACGTATATTTGATAAATATTAGGTACTCTGATCTTTGGTTCACAATTAAGACAGATTCAAAGCCATTTATTGTGGGTTTGTAAATCTCTCCCTTATAATAAAAACTCTACTACATTATTCAATTAATTTCTTCATTATCTCTGGGAGAGTTATAATGTAGGGCTAAAGAAAAATATACAGTTAAATTATGTTCAAAACCCACACAAGTCTTATTTATAAATTGCATTCCAAATAGAAGTTCTTTTCCGTTTATACCTCTGAAGAATTGCAACATTAAATGCAAACTTTGCTAACTTCTCTGCGTATCTGAATGCCCGATTGTCTCAACAAGCTTCATCCTCACCACCCTATTTAAAATTCCAGACTCCCCACTCCCTGTACATTCCTGGTTTTCTTCTCTTGTTTCTACAACACTTACTGTATTCTAACATACTCTGTGATGTATTTATTGTGTCTATAGTTTGTTATCTGTCTTCTCCATCCAGAGTATAAGCTTAATGAGGGTAGCAATTTTTTTGAGGGGATGGGAAAGGCATAGATTGATGTACTAGAACATAGTAGGTGCATAATAAATATGTGTCTATTGAATCAATTAATTTTAAGCATTCAATGGTCTTATTTCCACTTCAAGCTTTTTAAGTAGAGACTGAAAAACAAAGAAAGGAAACTTGTGTGTGATCCACTGTTACTGCCATCACTGCTGGGTAGACATTGTTGTGTGGACATAGATATGGCATAAGCGTTTGAGCCAAGGCAAGAACAAAGGAGTCAACCTTAATAACACTATGAATAACTATAATAGTGTCATTCAGCACCTATCATGGGCAGAATATTGTGATGAATGTTTAAAGGTATTAAAATATGATTGAGGCATGGCCATGTCCTTCGTAGTTTATAGTCCGGAAGGAATGCAAAAACACATCCACAAATAACGACCCCACCAGCTATAAAATCATCAATGCCATAAAAGAGATATAGGCAAATGCTATGTAATTCTGCAAATGAAAAAAAAAGCTAACCTCTGAGTGGAGGCCATCCCTGAGGGACTAGAACGTGAAAACGGAACAGGACTTCAGCTCGTGGAGAGGGGACCCTCTCTGGGAGGGAACCCAGAGCACAGGTACGGAAGCTGAAGCCACAGGGCCCATAGGAGGAGCTTTGCTAGACTTAGGAAGCAGAGGTGTGGAGTGAAAGGGGGAGAGGTAAGAGTGAGTCCAGGTAACTGGGGGTTGGGGCCAAGTAAAGAATCGTGGGTGGTGACGAGCTAAGATGGCATGCAGTTAACTAGAAAACATGGATTCATGGTGTGGTTGTAATAGTGCCAAATCTTCAACAGTGGAGAACATGTGCCAGTAGGTCCCAGATCATGCTGGTTGTCGTGACCAAAATAGAGGGAAGGGTCCTAAGCAACCTTCTCCAAGGACAATTGTCTTCATATGTTTGATCAGCCCTACCCTAGTTAGATCTGCAGCCAAAAATGAGGACGCCCATAATGGTCCATGTGCCAGGGACCCTAAATACTCCTTTGATGTCTCACTTAGTGATAGGGGCATAGAAGGTGGGGAAAAAAGGAATTATGTGTTCACTTAAGATGCATTTGCTATAACTAATTGCACTTCACAGCAGTTCACCATCTTGGTTTATTTACTCTGTGTTTCTAGGCTTAGGATCAACCTACAAAGTAGAATCTACCTGGCTTTCCAGATGACAACAGGCCAGGGAAAAGCCATGTCTTCTGGACACCTTTACTGAAATTCCAACCGGCCTTTGCACTAATCCCAACATAGCACTGAGGTGAACATGCATTTCTAACAATGGCGAGAGGTACGTGTTGATCAGTCCATCCCCTCTGGTCACCTGTCCGTCACCCTGAGCCACAGCATGGTCTTGTGAAATAGTACGTCAGGATCAGGGTACATTCCAGAGCAGTGAGCAGAGCCGGTAGGAAATGCCAGCTTCCAGTTATAGGAACTGAACAATGACATTGGCCACATCACCACCACCCTCCTTCTGGCTGAGAGAGATACAAAAACTTAAAAGAGATTTTGCTTTAAAAGGTGACATGCAGCAAATAAGAACTTTATATTTGATTTATATTCCAGAGGACTGATTTATTGTGTCATCTTTTTGTCAACTTTTAAGATAAATTTCAGTAACACATTTCCTTTCTTTATAAATAATCATAGCTGATTACTATTCATATATCTAAAACGTGGAAATTTTTTTAAAAAATGGAACTACAAAATCAGAGAAACGGCTTTAATTTGGAAAGAATTTCAAAATTGCTTCTTTATAATAAATCCATGTATAGCATGAAAAACAAATTTATATCAAATAATATATTGTATTAGTTTGTTTTGGGGTTTTTGAGGGGGAGGGGAGCTTTTTCACTAATCACATGTCATCTCGTCACCACCCACTGAAGTAAAGCCTCACCACGTAACGGTTATTTCATCATTCCCCATGGAAATCTGGGACTGATGCTTTATTAATCTTATTTTCCAGCTGATGAGAATGAAGTTCAGAGTGGTCAAAGAACGACAAAGGTCACACAGCTGACAAAACTCAGATCGTATGATTCCAAAATCTATGTTTTTCCCCGAACACTGCACTTCTTTGCACATAGCCAGTCCTGGTGTGTGCACGGGTGTGTGTACATGCACACACACGACATACACAGAGCCTGGGAAGTTCTGAATGCCAAGCAGTTCACTTTAGCTACTCCTCCTTTTCTTCCACAAGTTATTTTTTCTCCCCAAAGCAGTTATGTCAAGCAGGAGACAGATGTTCCAGGATTGAAACCGTGTCTGTGGAATAGTGCCTGACTCAGACACTTCCAATTTCCTCCTAGAATACCTGCAAAAACACAGAAAAGGGTAAAAACACAACAACACAGAAAGTTAGGACTGTCAATCACCCACCCCCGGCCAGACCCTGGGAGCCAAGCCAGCACAGGAGAAGGACAAAAGGCGTGGATTGGGAAACACCCACAGCCACTGGGCTGGGGCAGAGGCCTCCTCCGCTCCTCTGCCCTGGCGGCCTCTCACTGCTCAGGAGACCGCTCCCTTCTGCCCCTCTATCGCACAGCAGCTGTTTTTGGAAGAAACCAGAGTGATAAATAACATGGAATCAATTGTTTGGAACGTGAAACAGAGAAGACAGGGCAGAAGCCTGTGCCATCCTGACGTCGCCCCCACCCCAACTCTCGGGCCCTTCCTGGCCCCAGGTCTGTCTGGTCTCACCCCAGCGTGGCCCGGACCTGTCCCGTCTCTCCAATCCCACCATCACCGCCAAGGCTCAGCCCATCACTCTCCCTCCCTGGCTTCCTGGAAAGGTTCCCTGCCCCCAAATTGCCCCACTCCAACAGGTTCTGCCCTGAAATCAAGAGGGTCTTGGACAACGCCCATGTGAACTTCGTCCGTCCATGGCCAGTAGTCGTGGGCTCTGAAGCTCAAGCTCATCTTTGCAGCCCCCACCCAGGCCCGCCCGGATGGCGCATGGTGTCCTCCTGTAGCTCTTTCTGTGCACGGTCCCTGAGTAAGTCAAGCTTGCTCTCGGCCCCTCCCCTGAGCTTCTCTCCCTCTCTCTGCCTAGAACGTTCCGTTCCTGTTGTCCTTGGCTTGATCTGGTCATCTCAGATGCAGCTCAAGGAAAACCTCCCAACCCTACCAGGCAAGGCAGGTGCTTCCTCACAGGGCACATTCTGAAGGCGTTTGCCACACATCATGAGCACGGCTGAGCTGCGATCTGGTCCTCGTGTCCTCCTGCATGGTGAACTCCTGGAAGGAGCTTCAGTCATTAATTCAGAAGCTGTTTCTGCAGCCCCATTCCACAGCTGGCACTCCCTGGGCGTACAGCGGCGAAGGCACAGGCTCTGAAATTTTGATGCTTACAAACAAGCAATTGTATAAATAAGATAATTTCTGAGAATGATGGGTGCTCCTCAGCTATAGCCTCCTGGGCTGAAGCCAGCCTCCTGCCTCAGCCTCCTGGGCAGCTGGGGCTACAGGTGCGCCCCACCACGCCCCACTAATTTTTCTATTTTTAGTGGAGAGGGGGTGTCTCTCTTGCTCAGGCTGATCTCGAACTCTTAGCCTCAAGCGATCCTCCCACCTTGGCCTCCCAGAGAGCTGAATGCTGAGATTACAGGCGTGAGCCACCATACCCGGCGTCACCCAGGATATTGACATAAAGGACATGCTCGATGAGTTCGTTGAAAGAGTATAAAATGGTGAGCACCACTGCCATGGCGCCAATGAAGTTTTGAATCTAGAAACCACGTGATAAACAGCAGAGAAGAGACTTACAAAGAAGAGTTGAGGAAAGAGGTGGAGACTTAAGGAGAAATTTAACACTGATGGGTTGGTAGAGTTTTTTCTCGACTTTTTAAGATACGGGCAGAAAAAGGTTGAAGAGACACAAGAGAGGGACGATGACAGATTAGTCGATAAATTGATTTTAAGAAATGCAGTAGCATTGAGTGTTTCCTTGAAGAGCAAGAGGAGTAACTTCTCTGATATGAGCTTAAGAGATACATGAACAGATAACTCGGAGATGGGAAGATGATCTGCAAGTCAGAGGATTTGTCCTGATTATTTCTGTTTCCTTTGAAAAGTCCTAGTCAAGGTCAGACGCCCAGTGTGGGGGAGGGGAAGGGCTAGGGTGGGGGTGTGAGGGAAATGGTAAGAGTGTGGGAACGGGAAAGGCAGCTTCCTGGAAGCTGAGAGAGGTGCCCTTCCCCAGCAACGCCAATGCCCAGCGATGCGGACACCGTCACTTGCAGAGACGTCACTCACATGATTGTGTGACTGTCCATGGAGGAGCCCTGCCAGCTCAGGTGCAGAGAGAACAGAGGTGTGCAGAGAGGATCGCTCCCTGCTAAGAAAAAGCTCAAACCCCGGCAGGTCCTTGGGGTTCAAGGCTGCGGAAAATGACCCGTGCCTCATGTCCAGTGATACATGGCAGATGCCAAAAATATAATGCAGTTTGAAAACTTTGCTTCACAAAGCAAAGATGATTTGTTAGTTTAAACTCTATGAAGTCAGGCAAATACGGTACATAAGATAATTTGACTGTGCTTCCAGAATGATTAAGTCTAACCCAGCAACTTTTGGTTCTCTGGCTTATTTTTATTGTCTATGAAAATATTTCCTAATGTTTTATGACCTAAGTAATCTACTAGCCCTGGGCTCTCCTCACATTTCCAAGACCAGGACAATCATCTATGTACCAGGGCCCACTCCTGGACACACCCATAATTGCCCCAAATGTTGACCCCTCACAGGAGACACCAGCACCCCAAGAGCAAACAAGGGACAAATTTACATCAGATCTCAGGCCGTATGGTTGAAAGGAGGGATGTGGCTGGATAGAGAACCAACAAATTTTTGAAAATGGGACACATGAGAAATGACCCTCCATTGCTTTCCTCAAATTCAGTTTCACCTAACCAGAGTAAATGTTATGTGACTCTCTGTGGCCCAGAGGATAAAAAGGCTTAAGCATTGTCGGTGCCGGCCTCGGTCACTGCTGCCCTTGGAAAACGGAGCACGGGGCAGAGATGTTGCTCCTGTGTGAAAAGCAACTTGGCGCAGAGTCAAGCCTAAGTTTGTAATTCGAGCAGGAAGGGGTGGGTGTGTTTTCAGCACGGGCAGGTCAACTGGGGAAAAGGTGATGTTTACTTCAGGGCTGGGGAAAAGTGAATTTACTGCATCTAAAGAGCTGAAATAGCAGCAAATGACAGGGAGCCAGCACAATCAGCTCTAGCAATGACAGAGCCATCATATTTAGGCTAAAGGGGAAAGTTAGGCAACCCTCTGAAAAAAATAAAAGAAAAGAATAAAATCTGGAGCCCACTAAGCCTGTGTCAGCGGGCAAAAATGAAGAGAGGGTTCAGAAAAGGAAGTAGGCAGGGCAGGCCTGACGTCCACCATGGAGAAGTCCAGGGCAGGTTGGGCTGCCCTCTGTGTGGGTTAAACAGGCTAAAACTCCATTTAGAATGAGCATTTGCAGCATTGTCTCGTAACCTCGGTAGGGGAAGGAAGGGAGGGAGCAAGGGAGAAACAAAGGAAGAGGCTATGTCGGTTTATAAAAATCTATACACTATTACATAGAGAATCATTGTACTTTCTACCTGCATTTGTTTATGTTCTTAAAATTTGCCATTTACTGAAAAACTGCTACCAGATTCGTATGGAACTCTTCATCACAAATCTCTTGGAGCAAATCGAGCCTATGTTTGGGGCCAAATATAAAATATGTTGGACCAAAGGCACAGGGGTAAATCTGGACTTTAATATTTAAAATGTGACGTCATGGCTAGCATTTTACAGTCTTACCAAATGGCCAAATAAACTAAAGCATTGAAAAATTATTTGGGCAATTTGATCAATGAAAAGAGCTAATCTTCATCACATAGGAGAAAACAAAGAACAAAATTAAGTAAAACTTAACCTCCTTATTTTCAACAGCACGTTTCTGTGCATAAATTGTCTTGGGAAGATGTCTCAATTCATATTTTTGACTGTCTAATAGAGCCATATGTTTAAACAAGGGTTCGTAAAATTATTTAGGAAATGAAATATCAGAAAGTTATGAAACATGATAAAATACCAATGTTGACTTCTATTTTTAGAACTAGATTTTTTTTAGTGCTTAAAAGTATGGCAACATTGAAATCTTACAATAACAATTCACAAGTATGAACACAGCTATCCATGAAAATTCAGCTGTCAAACCACCTCAGTGAGCTGTTTTCAAGGCATTCTGCTAAGGTTTATTACCTGTTCACTCTTTTTTCTTATCAGTTTAAGTGCTTTCTGGCAGAGAAACAGTAGAATGTGCCAAAGATTTAAGGAAAAGTTACTGGGAAACTTTTAAATTGAGAAAAATCTATTCCTTTTCTCAACCTGTTTGTGCACCTAGAAAAGTCATTATTTTATTTTAATGGTAAAACCCTTGGTTCAGTCTGTAGAACACATGTTTTCCATGGGAATATAGTTACAGAACCATTGTGCTAAGATGTCTTTCACTTCCTGTGTTCTGTCTTAGAATATATTAGAAATGTGGTTTATTAAGAGTGTGTGTTTTCTGCCTGCAAGAATGAAGCCACTCTTATTTTTCTCTTTGGTCTGACTTCATTATCTATTTTTATATTATTCTATGTACATTTTGTAAAACACCAAAAATCCCTTTTAAAAGAGGTATAAATAAGTTATTCAAATACAACACAACAAAAACAAACACTGACTCTCCTGAAAATAAACTTTGGAGTCTAGGAATTTAGAGTCTTAAAATTTCTGCTTAGTCCTTTATTCAGCCATTGATTCATTCAGCAAATAATTAAGGCGAGTCTATTCTGTGCTAGACACTACCCAGGCCTGGTTATAAAGCAGTGGATAAAACCTGTCAAGCACCTGCTCGCACAGAACATTCTGGAAGGAGTAAATAAGAGATAAACAATTAAATATTTATTTAGTAACATAACATGTCAGGTGGTAGTATTACAAAAACTAGCAGAGTGAAGGGGATAGAGTAGGAGATTTTACTTAGGGTAGTTGGGGAAGGCCCTGCAGTCAAAGTGACACTTAAACAAGGTACTGAGAGACAAATTTGGGCGCCAGGCAGCAGCTATCTGGGACAGAAGAATTCCAGGAAAAGGGCCCAGCAGGTGTACCCACTCTGGGCAAGATTTGCTCTTTAACCCTCTAAGAACTAATTTGTTCACAAAGCCTTTGTAGTGTTACACATTTAAATAGCCTCCAAATGACTTCTTTTATGAGATAAGTGTAAAGTCAAAGTCCTTTGGATTGAACTTCTCTGTCTTTTCAGAATTCCAATATCATCCGCTACCAGGAACTCCTGTTGACCTGATCTCAGATGTGAGTTTTAGGAGCATTCACTTTATGTTTCCACTAATTGCGCTCTATTTACTTCCCCCTTCCCTGCACCAGGACAGAGAAAGATGAGCTCCCGTGATGCAGATAGTTCCCTGTGACTTCAGGCAGAAAGCCTGCTTTGAAAATGTACCTGGCTCCTGCCAAAGCTCATCTCTATATTTTCCTGAAAATTGTTGGAGAGTTTCCTCGTTTGACCCAGATTTCTTTGAAATCAACAGCCAGGAAAAACAAGTAAGCAAATCGGGGGCCTCCCAGGATCCCCCACACCTAGTTTGTAGACAGCAGTGGGATGGGAGGAGCAGGCCTTGCGTCCTCTGCTGGAGGCCAGGTTTCCATGGCGCTGGGTCTGCGGAGGGCAGTGCTCAAAATCAGGCCATTTCACAGTGAAACCAGCACCAGAAAAAACCAAATGCTCTGTCATATCACAAAAGGTGTGCACTGTGCTATGGCACACTGGTTCCACCTGATCACTTTTCAGAATAACTCTTTGCAGGGTGCTTTACATCTCTCCCTAGAAACTGCAGAGGGAAATCTCACATGGCCTCTCTCCCAGCCTCAGCTGACGTTTTCTCCCGAATAGATTGGGGCAAGGGAGGGGGCTGAGCTCTCTGAAGTTTTACTTATATCAGGACACAAACACTTGTCTCAAATGATGGCTTTATCCTCCCGTACAATCAACAACAGCTCACTGGCCATTACTAGAGAGTTACTTTTTCATGGCAATGCAGAGAATATGACCATAATCCTTACACAATGGCAGGAACTCCAACCTTTATGTTAATTTGAGTGATCAAGGTCTGTGAAGGCTTTTCTTGTCCCATCTGACTGTAAGGCAATATATTTTATTTCATAATCATGCCTCCCGGCAACCCCTGTCCAAATTATGCTATTGGGACAGAGAATGTATCGCAGCAGTAGCAAATATATCTTATCTGTTACAAAACCAAAGCTAAGGCTGAAAGTAGAAAGGGCATTTGTCTGAAATTCTGCCCTTTCCTGCAGACACTCTGCTCGGCAGCTCATGTTGCTCTGCGATGCAACTTCTGCATTTCACCATCAGAGTGGAAACCACTAGGCAGCAGTGTCTTTAATTGTTTGAATTCATTGTTTTATTTTCAAAATCATTTAAAATATTTTAGAAGAGATGGTAAGAAGGAGGATGGGCTTCCATAGAATCCAATGTTTTCATTCTTTAAAAACTATCTGAATCAAACAGGGCAAAATGCTAAGATACAGCAAAGCTGGGTGGTGAGGACTCGAATGATCATTATATTAGTCTGTCTTTTCATAAGTAGATATTCAATAATAAATATCTAACAGTAATAGATTTAATAATAAACACCCCTGGATGTTGTGACTTCACTAATTTATATAGCTAGATATAGCTGCACATTTTTTCATGTACACCATTTGCAATGAATGTTTAGACTCCTCCCTCCTCCCCCCAGAGGTTTCCAAAAGGCGGACAATGTAACCACTCTACACTATGGCATCTATGTTTTGTTAATTGATGAAATTATAACAGAATGTAATTAAAAACTCTTAATGCTATACTTTCCAGATGCCCTGCTCGTGACAAGACATCTCCCCATGGTGCTAAGACTCAGCAGCTGTGTGTGGACATCACCATCAGCGGACGCAGCCCCAGATCCAGGAGGCAAAGCTGACCACAGCCCGGTGCGCGTGGGTTACAGCCGACAGCCTGCACCAGGGCTCAGAGAAGAAGGAGGAGATGGATGCCGAACATTTCACCCGAGTGTTACCTGCTTTCTGTTCTTTTTATTTTGAACTGCCCCAGATATACCCTCCTAAAGAGAATACATCAAACTAAACAAAAGCAGGATATTTTAATTTTCTCTTCTGTTGAGTAGTGCATTCTTCACAAATCCTTAGTTGCCTCAACATTACATTTGTAGCTAGCTTGAATCCTTCTCAGTGTTGTACAGTGTGTTACTCAACATTGATTTTTCCTGCCTTTAGCACTGACCACTGTGACCACTGGCCACTGTTTAGATAACCCTGTGCTGGCTTCTCCTAAATCCATTAGCACAATGCGTTAGCCCCAAAGCATATGGCATCCCAGCCTACATCCAGGTCAGATGAGGCACATGCCTCCACTATGCACAGGTGCACGTCTCCACGAAGAACCCTGAGTTCCCCTGGGGCTACCCTCATCTCACAAAAAATGGAGGCACTGCCATGAGGACAGAGTCAGAGAAAGCCACACACACCAGGTGTGGCTTCTTAGATGACAGAGACATGCTCTGCTAGGGGAAGGATAATGTTAGGCGAAGTCAGTTGCCTTGCCTGGCCACATCAGTACAGTCCATTCTACATCCTGATTTCTCTACTCATCGATCACGCTTTAGCCCAGCACAGGCTGTGTGTGTCTCTTGGCAGGGGCCAAGAGGACAGTGCAAAGATGAGATCAAAACCAGCTATTCCAAGATTGCGAGGAAGAAAGAGCTGGAGATTGGTACTTTTCACCTCTCCTAAAGTCATCCTCACTTTACCTCAGTTCACAGGCAAGAGGAGGGCACCCGATAACCACAGCAAGGGGTGGCTTAGCAGATATAAATTAGGACTGAACAAAATATTAGGACAGTTCAGAGAAAAGGCAAGGAGCCCGTCATAAAAATCCTGTGCGCACACATTACATCCTCATGCACCAGCTCTGAGGATAAGGCTTTTCTTAAAGGTGGGTCAGCTGATTATAGATCAGCACTTTTGTTTTGCATAAATAACACTCATAGTGTCTATTCTTAAATTCTAGCTGGGGCTTCTTTAAATAACTTAAGATGCCCTCGAGAGACAATCTGAATGCAAAATCTTTCTAGACGTTTTTGCTTTCCAATTTTTCACAATTTTTCCACCTACATATAACTTAACAGAAAAAAATTTGGTGACTTGACTAATATTCTTTCCAAAGTTTTAACTTTATAAAAACAGCTTTTTTTCCCCCACTAGTTGTTCTTTATTAAATATGCAACCTAGTACACATATATGTAGAAGTATACAACAAAAATTCACAAACACTGAGTACTAAAAATGTTGTACCTTGTATTTCCCATTCTAACAATGTCGTCGAGCCAGTTCTATTCTTTTAAATGCAGGTCATGACCCACTAAATTGATTTAATGACCTGCAAATAGTCAGGACCCCCCAGCTTGAAAAACACTGGGTTAAGAGGGCAAAAAGGAGACCCTTTATCCCCTCTTCCCTCTACCACGCCGCTGCCCACCGCATCTCAGTGTATTGTCCCACTGTCTCAGAGGACAGATAGCAAATGCTTTAAGTACCAAAACTACTGAACTCTAAGTCACCGTTGTGTTTGTTTTGTCATGTTTTCCATCAAGACAGAATATGAAAACATAGAAAACTTCAGTGCCTCCTCCTCCCTGTGCTCAGTGCTTACTCTATTCTTCCAAATATTTTTTCCTCTAAGTCAGAGGTTGGCAAACTGCAGCCCATGGGCCAAATCTGGCCTACGCCTGTTTTTGTAAAGTTATGTTGGAACACAGCCATGCTCAATTGTGTATGTGTTGTCTGTGGCTGTTTTCAGGCCGCAGTGGCAGAGTGGTTTGATCATACAAGGCCTAAGATATTTATGACCTGGCTTTTTACAGAAAAGATTGCCCACCCCTGCTCTAAGTCACTTCCAAGCACTTGGGAAACAATGTTCCTCTGAGAACTTAGAAGCTTTTCCCCCATATTAAATTGTTAGCTTACAAACTTGTTTAATGCGATAACAAGAAGGCAGTATCACTTCTGTTGCCATTTATGCATTAAAGCAAATAAATGATGAAGTCATGCCTAGAAATACTACACATCTTATTGGTTTGAGATGAACTCTTTCCACTCTGTCTTAGTTTATTTTGTTTGTTTTTGTTTGTTTAACATAATAACAGAGGAAAGAAACTTCAGGGGCCTGCAATTACAGTCATATTTTGTCATCTCATATTTAAGTTTAAAGATACATACAAAATTTGCATCCTGTTTTATCCTTTAGTTATATTTATATTAAAATGTTTTAAATTACTTACCTTCAAGTAAAATTCATGGCCCAGAAATTCATGTATAACGCAGAACTTCAAGGAAGCCCTGAAACACTACAATAGAGCCGTATTCCCCAAGGGTGTTTGTACCTCTGTTTTGACCATCGCCCATCACAGGGAATTTCAAGCACCATCCCGCTCCCACTGAGAATGTCTGGGGCAGTGGCTACCAAGGGCTGGGCTGAGGGGAGCAGTCAGCCTGGGCCATAGACAATAAGTTCTGTTGCAGAGAATTTAAATACAGTAAGTAAGCCAACCAAAGTTGGCTTGCTTTTATCATAGTAGGTGAACCATTCTAAACACAGTTAGTGATAAAATACTTCTACACACACACACATGGTTCTTGATGAAAGTTCTAAATAACGGCTTTGATCACTGTTGAGTTTCAATAATATATATTTATGTATTATGGATTGAACTGCATCTCCCAAAAACCTATATTCAAGTAGTAACGCCTGGTGCCTGTGAATGTGACTTTATTTGGAAGTGAGGTCTTTGCAGAAGTGATCAAGTTAAGATGATGTCATACTGAAGTACAGTGGGCTCTTAGTCCAATATGGTTGGCGCCCCTATCAGAACAGGAGAAGAGATAGTGACAGATGCACACAGGGCTAAGGCCTATGAAGAGAGGACAGAGATGGGGTGATATGTCTGTAAGCTGAGCGAAACCAAGGATTGGTGCCACCACTAGCTAAGGAGAGACACAGAACCAGCCTCGCAGACTTCTAGCCTCCAGAACCATGAGGGAATAAACGTCTGTTGTTTTAAGCCACCCTGTTTGGGGTAATTTGTCACAGTGGCCCTAGGAAACTAATACACATATATAAGCTTCGGTCGATTCATTTGTACTTTTATCACTTAATAAACATTACACTGTACATGAAAGTTATTCCAGAAAATTCAAAGTTATACGGTCAGCCCCAGCACACAGGGACTCAGACACATACCCTCAGGAGGAGGGCATAGCCTGATGGTGTAAGCTACTCATGCTTGTGCCAGGAGCTTTGCCAACCCCTGCAATAATGCATATTCTTGCATGTAAACCTTGAATTCTACATTAAAAGTGACAGCACAGTGACTTCAAAGACAAAGAAATACAACTTAACTTATTTCAATTCAGTCATTGGAGGTGACCGTTTGGAGCTTTTATTTGTGCTTAAAATCTAAAAGCAGTGCAACCAAGGACCAACTGCAAGAGGTAATATTTTTGCTTGGTAAATGCAACTTTTAGTTCATAAAATATTTTACTGAATTTGAAAAATATTTTAAAAATAGGAATGTACAATTTTAACTGCTTTTTATTTGTTTTTATTTGTTTTTAAAGAACAATTCAAGAAAATCATTATTATTACTGATTATTACATGATCTTCACTAAAAACAATTTTGTTATGGGAAGGAAGGGAGTGTTAAAGAAACATCTGCTCTCTGTGTCAAATCTTCTGAGTGCAGCCGGGCGCACACCTGTAGTCCCAACTACTTGGGAGGCTGAGGCGGGAGGATCTCTTGAGCCCGAGAGCTGGAGGCTGCAGGGAGCTGTGATCACACCACGGCTCTATGGCCTGGACAGGATTGTGAGACTCACTCTCAGAAAAAACATCTCCTGAGTGCACCACTGTTGGGCAGCAGCCAGGCCTGTGACCACCCACTCCTCACCCCGTGGAAGACCACATCCTCTCATTTATTCAACCATGTGCTAGCGCGCAGTGGGGCTCTGGGGCTGTAGAGATTACAGTAGCAAACGTGCACACAGTCTCTGCCCTCAGGCAGCTTGTAGTCTGCGGGGCGACCAACACATCAACCATTATCCACAGCCATGGCTTCCAAACCCAGCTGTGCATCAGGATCAACCACAAATCCTTTTTTAAAAAAACACAGGCACCTACTCTTGAAAATAGTTTTACAGGCTCTTATAAAGTTACACATACCCTTACCATATGATCCAGCAATTCCACTCCTGGATATTTACCATTGAGAAATAAACATGTGCTATTGCACAAAAATCTGTACATGAATGTTGATCTTAGCTCTATTCATAATTGCCCCAAACTGGAAACAACCCAAATATCCATCAGATGGTGAGTGAATAAATCAACTGTGGTTTGTTGATACAGTGGAATATAACCCATTAATAAGAAGCAAACCTGATACAACAATTGGATGGATCTTAAAGGCATCATGGTAAATGAATGAAGCCAATCTCAACAGGTGATATGGCCTATGACTACATTTGCATGACAATATTCAAAAGGCAAACTTATAGAGTTTCAGAATCGATTAGTAGTTGCCAGGGGTAGGGATGTGAAGAGAGTGTGACTAAAGAGAGAGCCTCACAAAGTTTGTGGGGTGATGGAATTGTTCGTATCCTGATTGTGGTAGTGGTTACACAAATCTACACATGAGTTAAAACTGATAGAACTGCAGGCCAGAAGAAAAACGTCAAATATACTACAAGGTCGAAGGGTCCATGTGGCAGAGAACAAAGACTTGAGAAGCAGGTGACACAGCTGCGAAGAGGTGGAAAGAGGTTTCAAATGAATTCTGAATGTAATGGGAAAACTAAAGATTTTTCTTCATGAGAGAAACATGATTGGATTTGGGTTTTAGTAGGATCATTCTGTTGACAGACTGAAGACGGATTGGGGAGTGTTACATTGATGGGAAGGAAATCAATTAGTATTCTATTTCAAGAGAGATCAATTAAGGGTGAGAGATAATAAATGCAGCTCTGTACATACCGAGTTAGAGATACTTACAGGGCATTGAAGCAACGGTGTCTACAGTCTGAAGCTCCAGAACGAGGTCTGCCCCAATACTAACGTTGGGTAGTCGAATCTCTATGTACAGAAGAAGTTGCCCTTGGTAAACTGCAGGTGGAGTCACGGAGGAAGGAAGCAGCCTGGGATTCGGCCTAAGGGGAGCTGCAGTTTCTAAGAAGAGCAGAGGGAAAAGGGAAACTGAAAACAGGCAGCCAAAGAGAACAGAACGAGACCCAGAAACGAACAGAGGAGAGAAGAAAGGAGGCGACAGTCTCTACCCCTGACGCACGCAAGTCTGCTTGTCATCATCCAATTGCAGGGAATGAGCAACTGAGCTGTGCACAGAGCTACGACGTCATGGGTCTTGGCCACCAGGAGAGATGCCTGTAGTAACCCAGCCCAAATTGTCATCTGACAGCTGAGGAAACTCAGGCTGAGAGAATCTAGACGGCTTACCTGAGATGACATAGCTAATTCCTGGTAAAGCTGTGTCTCGCAACCAAAATGCCTAGTTATTGGAATGAAATAGTTGAATTCTTCAACAAGCCTCCCATAGGACAATTTTTATTTTTGCTCAACACATTTTCCCCAGCAATTTCCCTTATATCCACTTATTAGAGAAAACCACTTTCTATCCCAACACAAATAAGTCAGAACCAGGATGACTGGATTCAGTCCATTTTGCTATGTTTCTTAACCAGGGTAACCAATCCACCTGGGTAATTCAGTTAGTTTCCTCTTCTTATCCGGGGGAGAACACAAACATGGCTTTTGAACTAGCCATATACAGACCCCCCAAATTGAGTTCCCAGACAGGTTTCCCAGATAATTGTGATGGAAATTTTATTTTTTTCCCAGCCTTGACTGTCGTTCCATTTTCTTTCACAAAATCTTTGCCACTTGCAACTTTCCAGGACATGGAGAGACTGATGTACATAGGATTTCCTACAAATGGGGTAACTTATCCAGACCTTATAATGGCTAGACAACTAGAACACATAACTTTTTTGAAAATCCCATACATGTTTCAAAAATTTAAAATTAATCCATTATATAACCAAAATTATTCTTTCCAGAAGGGTTAAATGTCATGCATTTCAGCCTCCAATTTTTGGCTTATTCAGTCTTTTCTGTGTAAATATTAGTTAATACAAAAATATCTAATGCAAATATGCTACAATTGCTTTCTAATGTAGAGATTTCTTAAGAATTTTATTTTGCTTAGTAAATTTGGATGAAAATTTGCCTCCAAAAAATTAACAAAAGTATAACTAATCTAGAGTGGAAGCTATGCATCAAAGAAATTTAAATATTCAGGAACATATTTAACTAAGGAGGTGAGAGACCTACATAGGGAGAACTATGAAACACTGAGAAAAGAAATGGCAGAGGATGTAAACAGATGGAAAATCCTGCCATGTTCTTGGATCAGTAGAATCAACATTGTTAAAATGTCTGTACTACCTAAAGTGATCTACAGAACCAATGCAGTCCCTATCAAAATGCCAACATCATTTTTTGCAGATCTAGAAAAAATAATTCTGCACTTCGTATGCAACCAGAGAAGACCCCATACAGCCAAAGCAACCTTAAGCAAAAAGAACAAATTGGGAAGCATCAATCTACCAGACTTCAAACTATACTACAAGGCTATAGTAACCAAAACCACATGGTACTGGCACAAGAACAGAGACATAGACCAATGGAACAGGACTGAGAACCCAGATATAAAACCATCTTCATACTGTCATCTGATCTTCAACAAAGTAGACAAAAACATACACTGGGGAAAAGAATCCCTATTCAATAAATAGTGCTGGGAAAATTGGATAGCCACATGTAGAAGACTGAAACTAGATCCACACCTCTCACCTCTCACAAAAATCAACTCATGATGGATAACAAACTTAAACCTAAGACGTGAAATTGTAAGAATTCTAGAAGAAAACGTTGGAAAAACTCTTGTAGACATTGGCCTAGGCAAAGAATTTATGAAGAAGACCCCCAAAGCAATCACAGCAGCAACAAAAATAAATAAATGGGACCTGATCAAATTAAAAAGCTTCTGCACAGCCAAGGAAACTATCATTAGAGCAAGCAGACAACCTACAGAATGGGAGAAAATATTTGCTTGCTACACATCTGATAAAGGGCTGATAACCAGAATCTATACAGAACTTGGGAAAATCAATAAGAAAAAATCAAACAGCCCCATTAAAAAGTGGGCAAAGGACATGAACAGAAACTTTTCAAAAGAAGACAGAATAATGGCCAGCAAGCATGTAAAAAATTGCTCAACTTCTCTAGTCATCAGGGAAATGCAAATCAAAACCATAATGTGATATCACTTAACTCCAGTGAGATTGGTTTATATCAAAAAGTCCCAAAACAACAAATGTTGGCATGGATGTGGAGAGACAGGAACACTCATACACTGCTGGTGGGACTGCAAATTAGTACAACCTGTATGGAAAGTAATATGGAGATAACTCAAAGAACTAAAAGTAGAACTACCATTTGATTCAGCAATCCCACTACTGGGTATTTACCCAAAGGAATAAAAGACATTCTATAATAAAGACATCTGCACTCTAATGTTTATAGCAGCAGAATTCACAATTGCAAAGATGTGGAAACAACCCAAGAGTCCATCAATACATGAGTGGATTAATAAAATGTGGTATATGTATACGATGCAGTACTACTCAGCCATAAAAAACAATGGTGACTTAATTCCTCTGGTATTATCCTGGATGGAGCTAGAGCCCATTCTTCGAAGTGAAGTATCACAAGAATGGAAAAACAAGCACCACTGGTTCTCACCATCAAATTGGTACTAACTGGTCAATACTTATGTGCACAAATGGAAATAACATTCACTGGGTGTCAGACAGGTGGGAGAGGGTGGAGGGGATGGGAAAATTCACATCTAATGGGTGCAGGTGCACTGGGGGATGGGCACGCTTGTAGCTCTGACTCGGGCAGTGCAAAGGCAATATATGTAACCAAAGTGTTTGTACCCCTATGATATGCTGAAATTTAAAAATTAGAAAAAAATAGAATGGAAGCCATGGACATTTAGAGGACTATGAAGCCACTAAAATCGTTCCTGGATAAGGCAAGGAATGAGCAGCTAGCAGACAAAGCCAGCAAATAAACACACAGGACAAGACACAGGTTCGGCAGGCTCAGAAGTAGCCATCACGATTGCTAGGAAGGCTCGTGAGTTAACATGTGTCCTGGAGGAAGTGGTGTTTTAGCAGGACGTTCAGGTGTGAGTAGGTTTTAGAGGCAGAGAAGAGAAGTTCGTTTCAGAATGAGAGGAAAATGGGTAGCGAAAATAAAAGGCACATTTTGGAAATCTCATGTGTACGGGGTGTGCGAGGCGCAGACAGCCATCGGAAATTCAGACCTAGCCATCCATGGAGAGACATGACGACATGTTACTAGAAACCAACAGTGCACAGGTTTGAGACGGTCGGAGTATAGGAGCCTTCCCTAGAACTAAGGAGAAGTATATGGGGAGGGGGGGACACTATTTTCTGAGAACTAATTATAATCCTCATAGTTTTGTTGGTAATTTTACTTCCTTCTATGTTAACACCCAGGGATGTGAAACCCAACATAAAATGGAGACTATCAAATCACTTGCTTCTGTGAGACAGAAGAATGAGGAAATATGAAAAATGTTCCATCTTATGGTAAAATATCATACTTCAGAAAGGCATATATGTGTTAGAGAATAAACTCGTCAACAATTTGCATACATTCCACCAAGTGGCTGCCAGGCAAAGCCACACTGTGCGTGGCTATGACTTCTTTTTCCCTGGAGTCCTACCGCAATAATTTCAGAGATTTCTGTTGTATCTTTTTAATGTCTCTCACGTTTTTCAATAAGTACGTGTCAAGCTTTCATTCTTCAAGGTCACCTAACCCTGGCCTGGCCTTGAAAATGAACCACACTGCTTTTTGACAAACGTAGGTTCCAATCATCTGATAAGATGGGCAAGTTTGCTATATTTTGTGGTTTTTCCATTTTCATTTGCAAACTGAGCTCATTTTAGAGGAAATCTGTTCTCTGTGATTCTGATTTAGTCATCTTTATCCCAGAAAAGAGTAGTTTTTCAGTGTCCATTCTGACTCAGGAATATATTGTATAATTGACTAAATTTGAACCTCAAATTCTTCTATTAAAAATGCAGAAACTGTGATGGTTTGACTATTTTTCTATGATTGAGGATTCAAGTCAAGCTAAATTCTAACTGACAACATAAAATGTGAAATCTGAAAACAGTCAATATGATTCAAAATCCACTGTTCTAATTCAAATAAAATTTTGGGAATTAACACTGATGCCCAGCCCAATTAGAATCTTGAGAGAATTCAACATGGCTGACTGAGCAGATGGCTCTATTTTTTCTCTTTCCCAACTTTCTATTTTTTTAGAAAAAGAATATATATAAATGAAAACATAACATTACTGGAAAAGAAAAAATGGGAATAGCAGTGAAATGCAATTGTTGAAAACTTCTTCCCAAGCAAGCCCAGACTTTGCTATGTGTGCAAAGTCAAGAATATATGAAATTTGCCAAGAGCTGAACATCAGATTGAAATTTGGAACTGCTGGGGCAATAAGGCCCCCACCACTGATCCCCCAAGTGGAGTCTGCAAACGATTCTCAGAGGAAATGTTTCTCCCGAAGATGTTTTAAAGAGGATTAATTTCTCAGTGAAGTTTTGGAGGCCTAAAGAAGCAGGACTAACCTTCACACTAGTCAGCGAGGAGGACAAGCCTAGAGAACTAAAGCCGGGATCTGAGTGTGCACTCAAGGCCCAGGACACCCTGGCAAACTCACAGGGGTGCTGTGGCATTTTTAAATTTTCGAGGGACACAGCCCTCTTGGACATCCATCAGACAGCATATGAAATATTTGCTCTAGATAGTGCCTGGTTCCAATGTGCGATTGCACTACATTCCTTTCCATGATGTCCTATCTTCGTGGAGCTGGGTTTTCAGCAGTTGCTGTGATAAAAAGCAAGTGCCACGTGAGAATCAATGCGGAACAGAGGACGGGAGTAGAGGTATGGGAACTCACTCCAAAGTCTGGGAAGCTGTGCAATCCCCAACAGGCACATATAGCCCATGGGTAAGCGATGGCAATTTAAGAATGAAAGGAAAGATTTTTTCTTTTAATATCTAGGTATTAGTTTTTCAAACAGCTACTAAGTTGTTAGGGCACACACAGCTATTGCGTTGTTTGGAGCTAACTACTTAGAAACAGAACTGTTACGAAGTTCTTTGGGCCTAGGGGTGCTGTGAAAAAAATCACCGAGACAATGACGGAGCCATGAACCAAGAAAGCTCGGAAGTCTCTGTACACAGTTATCAGCTCTCAGGGAAACAAAACGTCCCCAGTCTGGCAGCTGGCCCAGGAGGGGAGCGGGAGGAGGAGGTCCTCAGGCTGCCTGATTGCTCTTCCTGCTGTTGACGGGCCGCACCCACTTACACGGGGCCTGCAGTTGGCCATTCAAGGAGGAGGCCTGCCAGGAAACAGACGTGCATAACTGCAGAGGAAACCCTCAGCCACCCCACATAAATCAACCCCATCCTTCATTCATGAACAAGAACCAAACCAAGTGCCACCCAGCACAGGAGGAAAATACCAGCGTGGAAGATAATGGTAATGATGGGTAAATAAAACAGCTCACCTGAGAGGAAACAGAAATAATAAAAATAAAAAAAATCCAATTTAATCCTGAGAGAGTGGAGAGGAAATTGCACCCATAAAATTAGAATTAGCTACAATTAAAAGAAGGAGGAGGGAGGGAGGGAAGGAGAAGATAGAAAGACAACAGCGCTCACAGAGAAGGAGGAGGTACTGGTGATTGAAATATGACTGACAAAATAAAAATTCCATTGGAAGGCCCAGCTGCTTGTTGAGAAGAGGGGCCTGCTCCACTCTGGAGACCAGACGGCTAAGGATAGAGTCAAACAAATCTCCCAGATTTAAAAGGCAAAAAAAAAAAAAAAAAAAAAAAAACAGACAAATGAATAAATGAAAACTTAAAAAGTCTTACAAGATATATCCAGGAGGGTCAAACTGTCTAACAGATTTTTTTTAAATAGAGAGCAGAAAGAAATATTAGAAAGAAATAATCAGAGAAATGATTGAAGCATCTTTTCAGAACTAAAATTTCTTCTATAATGGTCTACCAAGCACTGAACAGGATAGAGAAGAAAATGCACCCATTCCCAGATAGCTCCTGATAAAATTTACAAACACCAAGAATTAAAGGAAAATTGTAAAAGCTCCCACAGCAAAAAATAGAGGAGGATAATATGATATGCATTTACCAGGAGCAGCTAGGGGAAGCTCAGAAAACTCACAAAGCTTTTAAAAGGAATCTAGCAGATCTTGGCCTTGGATAACTCTTCTTTGAGTAGTAGGAGTTTTAGTGACATGGAATTATATTTCCTTTGCTACAGGTTTGTTAACTCATCTTGTTTTAAAGAGAATAAAACATGCATAATTATAATAGTATGTGCTGACATGGAGGGACATCCACAACATGAAAAACAAGTTGCAAAACAAATGGATAATCTTATCCTAATGAGAGTAAATATACACACACACACACACACATGCATGCAACTTAGATAGATATTTAAAAACAATTAAAAGGACACACAGCAGATAGTGGATATCAGGCAGAAGAGGAGGTGGAGATGTTTGCTTTTTATCTTCACCACTTGATACTCTCTCATTTTTGTAACAGGAATATGGATTACTTCTGAAATCTAAACAAATGGAGCTGGAAAAAACCATCCTACCTTTAACAGAATAAAAGCAGCATGAGGCACATACCAGGCAACTAATCAGTATTGTTAAATGATTGAGTGAATGCAAAATATAAATAGTTTTTCCACCAGTAGAAGTATAGCTCTATCCTTTTTTTCAGTGTCTTCTATAGCATTGATAAATTCAAATTTTCTATCTCTTCTTAAGTTATATATGCTAAACATATTTTCCTAGAAATTCATTCATTTCAGCTAGATATTGAAATATATTATGTATAAATAAAATCTAATATGAGAAGTTTTACTTTTTGTTAAGAAAGTTTGATCCATTTATATTTATTATATATTGTGGTGAGTGAGCTTCTTGATAATAGTTCTAATAATATATATACATATTTTTTCAGCATCATTCTATGCTATTAGCACAGGTATATGGCATTTAAAAATATATGTTACTCTGATCTAGCTTAAGGCTTCCCATTCATTCATTTATATATTTGTTCCGGAAATATTTGTTAATCTCCTATTGTTTGCATGACATTTTACTAAGCACTGACTGAAAACCTATTGGTGAAAAAGACCCCTGTGGGTTTTGTCATCATGAAGCCTACGTTCTAAAAATATTAGCAGCAGAAGGATGATGACTATTTGTGTGCTGTCTATCCAAGGGGCACTGTTCTCCTTTCCTTGCTTTAACGCGTCGAATTTTCACAACAACAAAATGAGTTTTTACCAGTGAGCAAACTGAGACAGAGTTTAAATAATGTACCTATTGTTATGTACTTTGTATGCAGTGGACGCAAGATTCAAATACAGGTTTGAATACAGGGCCAATCACCGCGAACATACTGCCCATCCATTAATACGTGCCATCTCTCTCCTCAGGCTCCAAGCTCTATGGAACGCTCCCGCGTTACGGAGCCTTCCATCCCAGCCATCCCTGTACGACCCGTCCTGATGCTTTCCTGCCAGTCACAGCTCGTGGCTGGAGAACACCCTGTGTCTCTTGCCTCAGGCTGCTTTCCGGGATCGCTGGCCATTCCCTTGCTCCCTGGGCCTCACTCTCGCTGGCCCCACTAACCCCCTGAAATCATCTAGGACTTCTGTGGGGCTCTGGGTCTCGGCAACCTTTGCCACAGAGGTGACCTCTGGGCTGTCCTCGGCTTCCTCCCCCTCCCTCCACTTACCTGTGGGACTGTCTTGAAGCTTTCCATGCCACAGGTGACTGGGACACTAAACTCAGGTCCTTGCCCTACCTATTTGAGCTGCACAGCTACTATCGCTCTGAGAAGACCACTCTGAGTTTTGGTGTAGGGGTGGCCTCAATGCACAAGGTCTTTACTAAAAAGCATGGCCCAAGCCCCCCTGCCCTTGACAGATTACCTTCCATCTTCGTGAATGTCTGCAACGCACGCCCCCCACCCCCTTACCCTGCCCTGCTATCCCCCGCATTGGGGGTAGACAAGAACCCTGACACTCCGCTGCCTTCCTCGCGCTCTGCTGTGCCCACAACCCAGCGGAACCTGAAAGGTTTGCCCTTTTCTCTTTCTGTTCCGGCAGCACCTTCCGTATAAAAAACTCCACGATCAAGTCCGCTTCGCCTGGCTTTGAATATGTCAAAGGGGAGATCCCCAAGTTGGGAACTCTTTTTCTTTCTCTACAAATCTTAGCCTTCAGGCCTTGCATGTGTTTGTGAACCGAAGCATCCTAGTTAGCGTGCCGCCGGCCGCCTGGCCCCTCACGTGTGTGGACAAAGCTGCCTCTGCCTTCTCCCCACGGCCCTCCCGCCCGGGACACAAACAGTGCAAAATACCCCAGTGTGGCTCAAAAATATGTGCCCTATTTTATAAGCACTGAAGAAGTTCATGGTGTAGTGACATCCTGAAAGAGGAGAATGTTTACCTAATCTGAGAGGGAGTGAAAAAAAGTTCCCTTGAGGAAGCACGTGTGAGGCGCGTTTTGGGGGGCCCGTGGGACCTGCCCGGCAGAAGAGGAAGCGGCGCCTGCGAGCAGGAGCGGCCGAGCCGGGGGCACCGCGCGTGCAGGCAGCCGCGGAGGCCGCGGGGCGCGGAGCAGGCGCGGGGCGCGGGGCAGGGCGCGGGGCAGGCGCAACGCGGCGGCAGGAGGCGCCGGGCAGTCGCAGGCCGGGGCTGTGGCGCGGCAGGGGCCTGGCGGCCCTTGTCACGCGCGACCGCGCCTCCCCGCTCAGAGGCGGATGGGAAGGCAAAACGGAGGGCCGGCAGCCCCGGCTCAGGGCACGGGCTTGCAGAATCCACCCCGCGCCGCCAGGCTCCGTGCGTGGCCTGTCGCTGACCGACGATTCACAGACGGAGGGGCCGAGAGGTGTGAGGGGCCGAGTGCCGCGTTGCCGGAGCCTCACCGGAGCCTGGTGCCACCTGCGGAAGACGGGACGCGGCGGGCGTCCAGGGCTCCCGTGAGGAACCCAAGCAGGGCCACTCCCCACGGTTACGCTCCTTTGCCCTTCGGCGCTGTGCCACCAGCATTGCCAGCGGTTGCCCTGTGTCCGAAATGCTGTTGAGAAAATGTCCTCAAATACAGCGGAAAATTCTAGATTGTTTTAGAACTGAGCATCAGACGGAACCCCCAGCTTATCTCTTGTCTTTTGTGTCTGAGGACACCCTTCAAGGGGGATGAGGAGTGGACAGTGCAGCCCCTGAGATTTCACGACGGCCAGGTTTCCCCTCCAGTGGAAATACTAGGAGTGGAGAAGAAAACTGGGCTGTAATTTTATCTTACTCGCCCTTACACTAGAACTGTGCGTTAGAGTCAGATTAGGATGTGGGACTTAGGCCCGCAGGTTTGTGTGCGCGTGTTCCTGATCTGCACATAAGCGCAGCGCGCGAGCCGCCTTCCCGAGCCCAGACGCCACAGCGGCAGCGGCAGGTGCACGGTCTCTCCAAAGGACTTCGCAGCCGCGTCTCAACCTCCGAGAGGGAATCTGAGCCAGTTCCACTGGGGGGCCCGGCACCCTCAAAAACCTTACCTAAGCATCTGGACCAAGGTTTCACTAGAGAAAAAGTCAGTGCCAATTTCATTCCAAGGCTCCTCTATAAAATTTAATGAAAAATCACCAGAAGAAAAAAAATCATGATTAAGAAAGGACTAAAACTCAAGTCATATTGCTACCTCTGTTTTAAACAAAACAACACCTACATTTTTTTAATATAAATTTTTATTTCAAAACATTCACTCTCACAAAAGCCTTTCACAAGAAGTGAGTTTTGAGCAAATCAGGATAGTCATCAATAGGACATTAGTTCTGGGGTGAAGCTTTCCACAAGGTGCTCTGTGTTGCTGATGATATTTTAATCATCTATCTTTGAAATACGATGGACACAAAATCAAGTAGCGCACTGAACCCTGAATGTGATTAAACAGCAAAATGAATTTTGAGTCCCAGAAAACATGTAAGAACTAAGAATGTGTTTTTAATGCCCATAGGGGGAGAAAACCCAACAATATAGAATGTGGGACTAAAGAATGATTATTTGAAGCCAGAAGTAGGAGCTCTCCAGCTGAAACCCAAGATCGATCGGCCCCTCCCCCACCTCCCTTTTGTTGTTGACAGCGCCCAGCTCCCCAGGGAAAGCACTTTGTTTTCCTTCAGCTCTCTGACATCATGTGATGCAACCTGATGCAAAGTGATACGCATCTTGTCACAGGAGAAATTTACAGAGAGGAGGGAGTGACTCTGCAGCTGGCGTGGAAATTCTCAGGAGAAAGCCGGTGGAGCTGAGCAGTTGCAGGGTAAGGTGGAGAACCTCTGGGGAAGTTCATGGAAACACAGTGTGGTTCAGAAGAAAAATCAGGTCCCAGTGATTAAAGGAAAAAGTGAGGAAAATTATTGCAGACAAGGACACCAATCTTTGGATAAAAAGGCAATGCTCATTTCAAAATGTCTGTGCAAGCACTCCATGTGTCATGGGAAGAGGAACTGGAGTGGAACATGAACAGAGCAGTATTTGTTCAGAACAAGAATACACAGGAGGGGTGCTAGTGGTCTTTAGAGCCACTTTCTGGGCCAAGGGCTGTGGGGGCAAGATGGTCATCTCCTCCTTTTCCTGCTTCCCAAGGAGCAAGGCCAGCCTTTCCGGCTGTCACAGCAGGTGAGCACCTAACTATGGGGCCAGCAGGGGCGACTGTGTGAACAGAATGAAAGCCACGTGGCGGATGCCTCCTTTAGTGCTGGGGCATCTCCTCGAGGGCACCTGGCTTATGTCCCCTCAGGAGACAAATTGGTGAGAATGATGTACATGACCCTCCCACAGCCCGGGGAGTCCAGGTGGGGAGAGTTGCTCTCTAGATCTTACAGGAAGGACTTAGCACCTAGCACACTGCTGTTAAGTAGTAGGCACTCAATACATATTCATGAGTACACAAAGGAGAAGTAGTTATTTAAAATGTTTATTTTATCTATGGATGAATGGACTGAACAAAGCAAAAGGTAAGTAAGATATCGCAAAAAGCTGGCTCTTTGTGACTAGCTTGTTATCAAATTCATTTGTATAATAATATCAGCAAACACATTCCACTGACTGTGTGCCAGGCACAGCTATAAGAGCTCCACATATACGGAAACTGAAGCCCCAAGAGGCCAGGCAACACGCCTGAGATTGAGTGGTACCTGGCTTCAGGCAGTCTGGAGCTCGGCACTGTTGCTTGGTATAACTGCTGTGTTATGTGGCACGCAGGCAGCCACAGGCAGCCACAAAGGTTGTTGGAAGCCCTGCCCTTTCTTGGTTGTCATGTTTGCTTTCCACCTCATCCTGTGCAGATGACGTGTATTCTCAATGTGGCTCAAGCTTTTAGGTTACATGGCTAACAGATTAGCCCAAATAAATCACATTATGGCTTGTTTATTGCTCTCCATATAGCACTACAAAGATGGGTGTTAAACCTAATTTCCTCATCGCTAAACATGAAAGAATACATAAGCTTCGAAACTTCCCACCTCACTGTTTATTATAAGGTTCAAAAAACACAAAATCCATGACAGTGCTTCAAATGCCTTTCAGGGGCTCTGAACACAAGGATTCCCATCATTTGAGGTTTTAAAGATTTTATTTTAGTTGAAGCAAAGTTAGTAAAAGAAAATAATTTAAATTTTTCTTTTTGAGACCTTTCCGATAAGATTTGTGAAATCGTCATAAAACAAATTCCATATACATACTAAGAACATCCAGGTGTTTCTAAATATCTAAACGTTTGAAATTGTCTGTAATTAACAACTATCATAGAATACCTTCATCGTGATTTATAAAACGTTTAGCAACTAATTAAGCAATTTTTGAAAGTTATTAGTTCTTGAGAAAAACCTGGAAATGTGTCTGATAAGATGAAAATGGACTCTAGCTGTTAATTCAAGATCTTCTAAGTAAATCACACCTTCAGTTCCTTGAAGGAGTGAAAGCTTTGCAGTACTTTGTCCCATACACTCAAGGTATCACGTCATAAGACAGGAAAAGAGATGGCCTGAGGCATCCCTTTATCCATTATTAATCATTTATTGAACATCGACACTGAGCCAGCCATTGTGTTAGGCATTGTGGATACAAAGATGAAGCAAAACTTCCCGTCCCCAAGTCGCCGTAGCTGGAAAGAATAATCCTAGTAGAGGAGGAGTAGGAATGGAAGCCGGAAAGGCAGATTTGAGTGGGAGTGTGGTGATTCTCAAATACTAGACTAAAGGTTTTATCCCATAAGTAGCAGGGAATCATGAACGCTTTGGAAAAGAAAATTGACACAAAACAAATAATTAAAAACATGCTGCCAGAGCTGGAAGAGGCCTCAGAGAATGCCAATTCCCACTCGCATTCCCTCTGGATTGGAGCCCATTTATATCTAGAAAAGTGATTGATACGTCCCTGTGCTCTCCACAGTGCCTAGTAGAAAGTAATTATTCAATATACGTTCAATAAATAAATGAAAGAAATAGGAAAGTGTAACCCTGAGTAATTGATGGAAGGACTTGCCTAAGGCTGCCCTGAAGTGACCAGACCCCAGGTCCACTGTTCAGCTACGGCCAGAACCCATTCTTGCTTCATTCACTGTTAGACATAAACTAGGTGTTTTGTCCACTCAAAGACAGCTATCTAGAGATACGAACTTCCAGAGAGATTTTTGTTTTGGTTTTTTTTTTTTTTTTGCTTACATATGGGTATCTGACATCTTGAAAATATACACATTCAGACATTAAGTTTAAAATTAAAATATATGCCTAAAATTTACTGAAATCATACTTCTGATACTAATATTATAAGGGTCCACAAGCTGTATTACATTTTAGGAGAACCAATAGAGCCCTAATCCTACAAATTTCTCTCTCTCTGTCTTTCTTACACACATACACACATTACAAACTGCTCACCAAGATTCTTAATTCTCCACTCTTCCAAACACTTCACTTTACTCTAGCCCTGGGTGGGAGGATGTTTGTGAAACAAGACTGGCTGTGAGTTTATAATTGCTGAAGCTGGGTGATAAGTATATGGCTACTCATTATACCATGTTCTCTACTTTTATATATTTATTTAAATTGTGCATTAAAAATGTTTTTAATTGAGAGCCAAAAATAAAATCCATTAACAAATAAATGTGTCATTCAAAATTGGCTTACTGAGTAGCATTCAGAAGAAAACGGCTTGTGAAATGAGTGAGTCAGGCATCTTTAGAATTGTTTCTTAGGAGGTGGCTGCAAGTGTTTAGGAGCACCAAATGCAGAATGCAGGCAACTGCCCTAGGTGACTCCGGAGGTTACCCTAGGTAACTTGGGAGGTTATGGTCCTATAAAAAGGTGGGGGAAAGTCTCTGCAATACCTTATATCCTATTGTATAACTTTCTGGGGAATAGAGAATACTTCATTGTTCCAGGGAGAAAGCCATTTTTTTAAAACCCAAAACTTTAAAAACAATATTACTAAAAGAATTTCTAGAGACATCAGTATCTGAAAACTAAATTACTAGGAATCATTCACCAAATTTACAAATTTAAGACTACTGATTTTATTTTTGCTTGTGTACCAAAATAGGTCTTTACCCATGGGTACAGATCGCTGCAAGCAATTTGCAGGAACAAGTTGGAAGGTAGCTGACTGCTATCAACTCCTTCATTTGTGGTGCAGTCCATAAATGTGACCACCTATATCTGAATGTCTGTGCTATGTATGCATGTGTGAATGTAAAGTACACCTTCCTTAAGTAAGCATATAAGACAAAGCCACTTTAAGAAGCATATTCTCATATTGTTGGCTGCAGTCTTTGACCAACTCAGATAAAATTTAGACAGTTGTAACCCTCAGGGCTAAAGAAATCTAAAACTGAACATATTTCCCTAAGTCGTGAGGGCAGTAGAGTGTCTTCATTTTGTCAAAAAGATTAAAATGGGATATGATATGAGAAGGAATAAACCCTCATAACCTCAAGTTCTATATATCCATTCCCAGTTGCATATCCAATGTCTAGTGTCAGCTGATCATAGAAAAAATTCAAGAAATGTTTGCTTTTGAGCATATAAATCATTGTCATTATAACTCTAATTATATAGGAGTAAATTGAAAATATTGGCATAATCTATATACATATTTCCGTATAAGTTGTATGTAATATATACATTGTTCATACAGATTTGAGAAAACACTGACACACTGGTTGCTTCATATTTAAGGGAGTCCAAATGTCTAAGAAAATAGGGAACTGAATTTGTAATAGCATTTTAAGGTCAAGGCATAAAATATGTCACTATGTTTATGAAAGCATGGTCCACCTGAGTTGTAACAGGGTCAGGGTCCTGAAAATATGAATTCTTTCTTTCATACACTATTAAGATGTCTGCAAGGGTTGAATAGTTTCAATGTTTCTGTTCTAGATGAAATTAACCACACTCAGCTACACTCTTTAACTAAGACACAGGTAAGTAAAGGAAATTTTAGCCTGAAATTATCGTGATGTGATGCTTTGAAGGGAGGAAATGCCGCTCAGAGTCATTGGCTCTCAGAATTGGAGGGAATTATGTGCTGGGGGATCTCAGAGGGGCTCTTGCTAAACATTGAGTTAAATGGCCTGGAACTCAACTTACAAGTAGGTTAAAAAATAACAACCTCCCCCCCCCCCATCTCTAGCTCCTTTAATTGAAGTATTTTCTATCTTGGAGGCCTCTTTTGAAATGCAATACTCCTGGGAGTGGTCTCACCTAAAGTTATCAGCTAACACTTTCAGAAAGATTAGCAGACGGCCTGCAGGAAAAAGAAAGGGGATGTAGGCAAAATGCCTGGGGCAGAGGGGGAGGCGCTGCCTGGGAGAAAGGTTACCAGTCAACACCTCTGTTGATTTGTTGATAAACAGACAAATTTCACCTACTCAAGAGCATTTTGGTCTGTAGTGGAGACTCCCAACCTCTGGATTCTATAACGTGACCAAGAAGACTATAAAATGACAACTCGTGCTTTGCTATTTTAGCCATTTCAGCACAATTTCCCAGACTGTTTTGGAAGCAATTTAAGTCACCATAGAGTACAAATAAAATAAACCCACTATTGGCCTATGTATAACTGAAAATTATTAACCTTACTTAGAACGTATTCAGACCATCTCTGAGGGCTGTTTGTATATATGAGATCAGACTTCTAAAAAATCATAAATGCATTTAAAGGTAAAAGACATAGTCAGTAGAATAGCAAGTCATAATAAATCTTCATACTGAAAACTCATCAGATTCTCCTAATGTTGCAACTAAAATACTACATGAAACTACAGTCCCCAACTTACGATTTTTCAACTTTATGATAGTGCAAAAGCAATATGCATTCTTTAGAAAGTGTACTTTGAGAGCTCATACAACCATTCTGTTTCCCATTTTCAATACAGTATTCAATAAATTACATGAGATATTCAACACTTTATTATAAAAAAGGCTTCGTGTGAGACAATTTTGCCCAACCATAGGTTAATGTATGTGTTTGGGGCACATTTAAGGTAGGCTAGGCTAAGTTATGAGGTTCGGTAGGTTAGGTGTATTAAATGCATTTTTGACTTATGATATTTTCAGCTTAAGATGAATTTATCAGGACGTAACCCCATTGTAAATTAAGGAGCATCTATAGATTGCTGAAGGAATAGAAAAATAGGATTTCTCATCTTTTTCACGAGTCTATAGTTAATTGTTCTTACTACTCTGGATATAGTATATTACTCTCTTAGAGCATTTATATTTTACCTTTAAATATCTATTTATATTAATCAATTTAGGGCAGAAGCTTTACTGGAACCATATCACATAGAGGAAATAATTTTTTGAGTTATTTTGTTTGTATTGTTTTGAGGTTTTTTTGGTACTTTTTCCTACACACTTCCTGGAGGCAATAAAGCTGAACAAACTTTTCAAAGTTAACTTGGCGTCTTTGGATCACTGACTATATTGGAAGACCTTAACAGCCTTAACTATCCCCAAAAGTTGCCAAGTGTAGGCCTCGTAAACAAACATTGTGTTAATATCACCTCCGCTTCTCCATCTGTGATCACGGGGAGTACATGCAGCATAGATGGAAGGTATCGTAAGTAATCTCTGAACTCCATTTTCCTGTTGATTTTTATCTTCTTTTGCCACGAAACTTGTCACTATCACCAATAACAAGTGGCAAAACAGAGGTGAACTTTACTTCTGTTTTCCTTATTTTCAACCTCAGGCAATCATACTCATGAGCAATAGAAGGGCCAAAGCTATCAGTATTCTTAAATGAATATTAGATTTATTTTGAAAGTGATCATCAGGAGAAAATGTGTTTATTTTTGGTGCTTTAATTTGGCAATCATATTTAAGCATCTCTTGTGCTCCAGGCACTATGCTAGGCTCTAGGTGTAAAATGATAAGAAGAGCAAACACAGCTGTTGCCTTTCAAGACAGCGTAAGGTAGCAATTAGTAAACTGTGTCTAATTTATGAAGTAACTGGTGGCATTTGAATTCTGTTGAAAAACACTAAACTCATGCTCAGGAGACTTGGTTTATAACCTCCACATTGACATCAATTGTGTGACCTTGGACAAGTTGTTGTGTTTCCCTCAGCTCTGGCTTTTTCTCCCATAAAACCTGACATTTGGCCACAATGAAATGATTCCTTTCTGTTCCCAAATTGCATGATTCCATGACCTTCAGTGGGGGAAAACCAGCACTTACAGACGGAGCAACTATCACTTATGGGGTGGGTAATATCCATCACATCATTTCAAATCGCCTTGATCCTTTGACAGGGGTTAAACCACAGGACTCTACAGCCTCCTGTCTTAGATTTTAGACTTTAAACAATTTGGGGGAAAATTCTATATGTTAGCTGTATGAATACCAAAACTCCATTCTGTTTTCCTTCAAATCTTTGTATGAAAATCTTTGTGTGTAAGATAAGTCTTAGAAAAAGCAATACATATTGAACAATAAGAAAAACTAAGTCACAGAAACTCACAGAGGCCACAGTTCAACCCCAAATGGATCCATTTGAAAGGTATATTTTAACATGGGTTCATTAAAATTTATGATACACAGTCTCTAGTGTCCGATTTTCAAAGCCCCTCTCTCGTCCGGCCCCCACTAGCAAACACTTTCTAGGTCTGCCAAGAGCAGAAGTTCTCTTTGGTTGCCTCAGTGGGGAGATTGGGGCAGAAAGGGGCCTCAAGTCTTCCTTCTCCACATAAACCCTCAGGTATCTGCCACATGCAAGTTCACGACTGCCAGCCCTTACCCACAGGAGGGGGAGCCAGGCTGATTCTGAAGCAACATTCAGTTGTGTGTTGTGAACAGTGACCTATTCATTAAAAAGTATACTTTATAGCACCAGACTAGCTTTTGTTCAGGATCGAAATCCTCAGTGGCCAGAAATAACAACAGTATTTGTTCCTTAGTTCAAGGTAACGCCTTACTAATGAGATTGTGTTCTTCATTCTAACAGATTTTTCTGCTATGTGGATACTGGGAACATGAGAACCCCTACTTAACCCCTGAGTATTATACTGATTTGAAAAAACAGTTGTCACTTTGATGATGTTGTTGACATTTGAGACAGACAGACTGTATGGTGGGGACACACAGGGCTCAGATCCAGCAAACGGGGAGTACACTATGAAGCTCATCTAGAGGAAAATAATACACCGTGGTGGTTAAAGGCGATGGCTCTGGAGTCAGAGGTGTGGGTTTGAACCCTCCGCTTCTCACCAACTAGCTCTGTGGTCCTGGGCAAGTTTTTTCATCTCTAAATCTTAGTTGCACTGGTAATGTTAACGTTTTGGGAGATTTAAGTGAGATGCTGCATAGCAAACATTTTGTACCACACCTTGCGCGTGTTAAAGGCATTCAGTACATGAGATATATATATATATTTTTTTTTTTTACGTTATTTATGTTCATATTACATCACCAAGGCTGCCATAACAAAGTACCCCAGACTGGGTGGCTTAAACAACAGAAATGTATAATCTCACAGTTTTGGAGTCCAGAAGCCCAAGATCAAGATGTCAGCAGGGTGGCGTCCTTGGCCCTCTCCCTGGCTGTAGGTGGCCATCTTCGCCCTGTGTCTCTTCACATCTCCTTCCCTCTATGTGTATGTCTATGTCCAAATTTCTCTTTTTTATAAGGACAGCAATCATATTGAATTAAAGTCTACCCTAGTGACATCATCTGACCTTGGTTACCTCCGTAAAGACTCTATCTCCAAATGCAGTCACACTCTGTGGTACTGGGGATTAGGAATTTGAAAATATGAATGTGGAGGGGATACGATTCAATCCTTAATTCTTTTGCTATAAGTAATAATTATTATTGTTGTTGTTATCATTTTTAGAGCAGAGGTCTTCATTCCATGGAATGACATGTCTTTGAAACTGGGAGTTCTTGCCCAGTGCCTTGAATGTAATTAATGACTTAGAGAGGGGTGAGAGCTACAAGAATGAATGAACAGGTGAACAGTGGGCAGGAGGGGAGTATCCTTAAGGATTTACATCCAACAGGGATGGGGTAAGTGACTGACAGTGTTCAAAGCACCTGCAGGAGATGAACGGCAGAAGGAACCGGGTCAGGAGCCTACAGTGCTAAGACCACGGCAAAAGGAGGACAAAGCAAGGCTCTCTTTTGCAGAAGTACTGAGATCAGAAGGAAAGTTGAAGCCAGGCTGCTGACCTGAGTTCACGCCCATCTCCCCACTTACTAGCCGTGACAGGCAAATTACTCAACATCTCTGAAGCTTAAGACTTCCAAGGTGGGATGTCCCAGAGCTGGAATGAGATCCACTGACATTCACTGGGGCAATCAATATGCACACAAAAAATTTCCTTCCTGAAATTATGTGAAATTCTGGACCCTTCAGGATGACCTCAGCAGCCTAGGGATGACATCAAGGCCAGTCCTGGAGGGAGCGCCCAGGGCACCCCCACTGGAATGGGTGCGAGCGCCCGGAGGCTGTGCATCCCCCTCCTCAGAACCTCCTGGAGGAAGCCATCCCGCCAGGTGACCCAGAGGAAATGGACCTATTTTTAATTAAGTTACATTGTAACCAAGTTGATAGCAGGGCAGGAGAAACAGAAGCTTCTGAGGAAGCACAGACAAGATGAATATTTGGTAATACTTTGAGGATTTTTTTTTGGTCTTGCCTTATTTGCTTGTACTATAAGAGATCTGCTTTATTTAGAAGGCCAAACTCATTTTCCTAAGAAGTTGTAATATCACTTAATATATATTTATTAGCAAACCACGATTGAATTATAACTCAAAAATGAGAAACGAGAATGGCCTCTTATGGAATAAACAGGACACACACAAAAAAATCTAACTGAAAATATCTAATTCAACACGCTGATTGTAAGCCTGATTGCAGGTAGCCTGTGGGCTACTGATGCTTCCTATTACCAAGTATGCTGCTCTCTTTTTTAAAGAGTACTTGGAAATTCTTCTGGGCAACAGCAAATTCAGTAAACAGATGAGGGATTCTGATTGATTGATAAATATAAAATAGATTCTAGACCAGCAGAACTTTGGAAAAAGAAAGTAAAGAAGTCCTGGAAAAGAACAGACCATAATAGTCTCCTACTGATCCAGTGAAATAGCCTCAGTTGTCCTTGAACTTGATCCACGGTGGACAGTGAATTATGGACAGGGCAAAAGGACAAAGTCCTTTCATAAATACTGTTCTTTAGGGCATGGGAAGGAACCAAACACACCATCACACTGAGACTGAACACAAATCATGCTTTTTCCAGGGATAATTATTTTGAATCAACAACCTAAATATTTCCAGTGCACTTTGGCAAGACAAATATTTTCTTGGGATGAAAAAAACATGTTTTGCAAAGAAAGAGAGACCATATCCAAAAAGACCTAAATATGTGTGTGGGGCGGCCTGTATGTGTATACACATATATATACTTATATAGTATATACACATCATATATGTACATATACCACATATATACCATATATCACATATATACAACATATATACACACATACTGACAACAATTACTTATGCCAAGTCTATTTCTTAATGCTGTGATACCATGCTCACATAGTCACCATTTAAATAGAGATATAGTATCACAGTATTAATCACCAGGCTAAAGACTATGCTTATGGCTACATTAAAGTTTAGGTTTTATACTTGGAAATCACAGCTCATCTCTCATACACAGCGGGAATTGAATATTTAACAGTTCTCAATAGAACTTTATAAAAAACAGTAAAAGAGAGAGATACTACTGCTTTTGTAAAAGAAGAAAATTAGCATTGTGTATAATATTTATAGGAACTATTGATGGAGCCCAAAGCGATAACTTCTTTTTAGGGTAAAAAGGTGAATTGGCAATATCTGTGTTAATGGAAGGTCCTTAACTCCCTGGTGGTATTCCGTCTAAGGGCCTTGGATAAAGGGCCAGTCACAGGATTTTGAAGGGCCAGGGATTTCATCAGGAAACACCCAGCCCCCATTGCAACACTCATCCACCATGTCTGACTGCTCTAAAAGAGCGCAGGCTTGTTGGAACACAGAATGACTCCAACCAGGGTCAGACTTTAAAAACCAAACAACAATAGCAACAAACAACGACTTCACAGTCCTCAGAGATCAGCCCTGCTGCCTGAAATGCACAGTAAACCCAGAAATTCTCTGCAAAGTGGCATCAGGCATGACTCTGGAGCAATTTTACAGATAGCCTTGTTTTCCTTTCACTAGTTGGCTAAAGGATCGACTTTTACTATCTCTGGGAGATAGTCTATGATCTCGTTCCAGATATCTGAATAAACTGTAAAAACCACAGTGCAATCGCTTGGACACATTCCCACATCCATCCGTCCGTCCATCTATCAGGACGGGCCCTTCCTGCCCCCGGGAATCTGCCAGTGCAGACGGTACGCCAGGGACGTTATGCAAAACAGAGAAGAGTTAAACAAATTTTTCAAATATGAGCCCTAGGTGAAGTCAGCCTTTGTTCCCTTAAGTTATCCCCTAAAGAGAAGGAGCTAAACCAAGTGGCAAGGTATTGTTGCAGTGACAACAGGGTTTGTGGATTTCAGAAATATAGAAGAAAGGAAGTGGGAAGGACTGGTCAAAGCTCCCGTGTGAGAAGGGGTCTGAGCAGGACTTGGACCTCGAGTCTAAGGATGGACTTTCAGGCGCCTCTCCCACCAAATCTATGAAACAATCTTCTCTGTTTTCTGATTAGTATCGGTCAGCATCATTTACCCTTAAAATTTGTGCAAATGAAAAACATGAAATGCAGTTCCTGGATCAGTAATTAAAGATAATCATTTCAGTGGAAGAGATTTTTGTTTTCATAATCTCCTCTTTGTCTACATAGAGCCAGCTCTTGGTTACATCTGCCACTGATAGCCTTTGCTCTGTTTACTTTAAAGAATAAGCCACTGTTTGACTTGGTTTCTCATTTTCAATATGTAACCCTGGTCTCTTGATTCCCCATTCCAGGAAGAAAAAATAAAAGAACAAGGCTCTTTAAATATCGGAGCAATGATTACTTACAGAGACACACAGCCTCAATATTTTATGTAACAGTCACTTAGGAAAATGCGTAAGAATTTCCCAGCTAGCAGCCCTGATTTGGCAGGTGTACTTCAATTGAACCAATCACTTTTTATTTGGCTGTCAATTTGTTTGGTTTTTCTGGCTGCATTGCACCAGAGTGTGTGTATATTTCAAAAGGTCGTTCACCTATTCCATGGTTCAAAAGGATCATTTTGTTCACCTTAAAGGGTCACTATAATGATATATTAAGACATAGCTAAGGAAGATGAGTTAGATTTTTAAGTGGGGTAAAACTAAGAGGAAATCCTAGGAGTATAAACCACAGAACATAAAAAGTAAAGATAAAACAGAAAACATCATTCCTTAATTCAAAAACAAACACATAAACCCCCAAAAGAAAAAAATCTATAATAAACCATACTCTAAGAGTTTCACTGTATACTATTAATAAAATTAACAACCACAGCTGCTGTAAATACTTTATTTATTTTATTCATACTCTGCATTGGCAACATATTCCAGTTGCCTACTTGATTTAACTAATCCAGAGCAAATGAAAAGTAGAGATTTATATAAATTCGCTTTATACATAGATTGTAAAGGAGTCACTAGTTGGACTTCAGGATTCACCTTATTGGATAAACAGTGATGTATCTTATCCGTGTGGGGAGGAGGTGAAGGGTTTTAATGAAACAATTGCAAATGTATTGCTTCTCCCACGCCGGCAAGTCAGCCTGCTTCTGGTGAACAGCAAAACAAGACAGTGGCTCCAAAGTTTTATTTTTTTAATCCAGAAAAAGCCATTCTTGTAGCAAGGATGAGGGAAACTGTTTCCAAAAAAATAACAGCTTTACTAGATATAATGATTATGTTTGACAAAAACACTGCTTGGTCTACAACACAGCTATATTCAGATAAAAGGAGTTGCTGTTATTTGGTTTTACTGTATTAAAATATTTATACTTACATGGGATTTTTATAATTATACCACTGTGGTTCTCACAGATGTTTGGCTTGTAAAAATGCTGAAGTGTTCAATTTTTATGCTACCAACTACCTGTATTTACGGAGGCTACAAGATAGAGTGCAGAATGTCTGCGAAGCCAAAATGCATTGGAATTAACTCCACCACATATCGCCACGACTTTCAGATGTGAGTCCTTTCCAGGTCTGCGTTCCCTCAAATGTAAAAAGGGGGCAATGGTACCTGCTGCAGGGATCCTGTAAGTGATCAGTGAATTGTCTACGAAGGGGTTTAGCACATTGCCTGGCACTTGAGAGGCATTAGGTTGAGGCTAATCCACGCCCCCCCCAATTAGCGACAGAGCCCCCACCTTGTTCCAATGGCAAACACAGCGCTGATGTAGTGTGTCTGGGTCCCTTCAGGAGGTGTGCTAGGGCAGAGAACAGAAGTCTCTGTACTTACCCATGGACGGACACCCTTGCTGTCTGTCATCAGGCTCACCCCTCAAATCTAGAACAGAAGGAGCCCAGCTCTCACCTCTGGGCCCAATGCACATGGTGGCTGTGAGTGCAAATGTGGTGCCCTGATCACAGAGGCTTGCTGCCAATCTGGCTTTTCCTGTTATTTACGTGCTCAGATGAAAGTGGGCCCTGTTCACAAACATGGCATTAATTCCCGGGACTCATACCAAGCAGAACCTCAAATAAAAACCAGAACAAACTGCACTAATTTGCTGAACCCCAAATGGAGCCAAATTCAAAGCTTTTATTTTTGAAAGTGCAAACAGAACCACAGTTTCAAAAACACTGGGAAAATAGTCTCAACAAGACATTACCTACATGAAGGATGTCTGAAATCTTTTTCAGCATAAAAATGCTATGAGTTTATTCTTCTACTTTCTAAAATTACTGAATTTGTTATTAAAATAACAACATAAATAATCAGACCATGAATTGAGCAGTGTTTTCTTTACGCTAAGATCTCTCAATCAAATGGAGATATAATCAGTGTTATCAACTTAGGTATTTCTACAGCATCTATCCCTGTGACATATTGAATCTATGTCTCTATGAGAGAAGTACATTGATTTTTCCACAGTAGAATTTTTTTTCAGCTCCAAGAACAGCTGAGGGCTGCAAAACTGAGCAGATGGCCACATGGAAGAATCTGCTTGGTTGATAAGATACTTTAAAAGAAAAATCACCTTATTGCACATCCTGAATACATGTCAAACTAGGTCATGAACACTGTTTGATTGGAACAAACCAAAATATTTAATGGATCGAATCTTCTAGAGTTCATGATAACTGCCTTAGCAAAGGCCTGGGCTTAAGCTTCAACATTTCCTTTATTTGTAAAGCCTGGATTCAGAATGTGGCAAACCGCCTGGCCAGTGTGTCTGTAGCTAGTCAGTAACTATATGGCCTCCACAAGGCCTTTATATCTATACCTTCTTTGACCTGACTATAACTGAGTAAAACATAGTAATTATGAAATACAGAATGCCGGAGAGTAGGCACCTTACTTGAATACGCCTAAGTAATTTTGTGAATTTTACAAAAAATGAAGTCAGATGTTTATCAGAGACAAGAAATTTGTCTTAAGAAAGAGCATTTTCTTGACTGGAGAAAACAGAAACACAGAAGGGAATGTCTTTTCTCAGCAGTGATATGTGGCCACAGCCTTGAATGGCAAATTTGCAGATTAATGAAGATAGTAAAATATATCACATCCTCCTGCCTCCAGGTATAATATTTTATTCATATAAGAGCCATGTGAGCCTTGATTTATATGAACTTTCACTAATAGGCAAAATTCAATCATAAGGTTTTCTCTTTTCCACTCTAGGCTTCCTTAAATTCAACACCCAAATGGTGATGGGCTTCTCCTCTCCCTAGGTAATACCACCCCCAAAAAAGAAGAAAAAAGGGTAAAGAAAAAACAAGCAAGTTAGAAAGGTGTGCAGACATCACATATGCCCCCCCAGCGTCACCCAGCATAGCTCTCCCTGGGGAGCCTAGTGTAACCTCTTCAGAGGTCAAAGCAAGTCACAGAGACACAGCTCTGGCTTCATAGGAGCGCTATTTTAAATCTTCCAGAGAGGCCATGCGTTTCCATTGCGATTTCATATAACCAAAAATTTGCAGTTTATTTTCTCCATAAATTGGGAATGCTTTCCAGTTAGTCCCAAATATTGAGGAAGCTCTAGTTGGCTCCACATGGAGATGAGATTACATATTTGCCAATATTTTATTCTCAAAATGTTTGATCTCACTAGGTCAGAGCTTTCATTCATTTGTTCATTAGGTTTTATTTCCTTGGTTGAGGGACAACAGCAGAACTGCAGGACAGATATAAGACTACATAGGGCCCCACAAATTGTAATTATTTTTAACTTTTATAAACCATTAAAATATAATTCAAGTACATAAATATGTCTGCCAAGAAAGGAAGTGGTATTGATAAGTTTCCTGGTAGATTATGGTAGAACTCCCTGGGATTTGAAGCCCAGTGTCTTAATCTTCAGCCTAGTCTAAGTCCTATTTTTGTAGATGATACTGCAGCAGGAATCTCCGACAGTCAGGAAGCCCTGGTCCGCCCCAAATGCAGCTCCGGATTGGTGACAGCAGAGATGGGGGGTGAGCACAGGGACAACGGCAAGACCCTGCTCACCCTACAGCTGAGCTGCTCTCTTTCCCCTCCCACAGAAAACAGAAGGGTCAACCTTTCCTTACTCAACCTCAGAAATTCCCATGGTGCTTAAAATCAAAGGTGAGTCTAGACTTGGATTGCCTGAGGTTGCTTCTGCACTAACAAAGGCATCTCTTCAGTGTGGTGAATCGCTCTGGTGGCCCTGGGCCCAGAGCGGTGGTTTGAGAAAATCACCCATGGCAACAATTAGGCAATGAGTCTTCATTGACTGCCAACATCTCACTGAATATTGGAGGGAGAGAGAATTTATATGCAATCCAATTTAGAATAACAACAACAACATCAACAACTTAATGTTCCCCAGTTCTTCATGGGAGAAATTCAATCCAGGTCTGCAGAGAGCTGAAAGAACAGTGCACGTTTTGCACACACAGTTTGCATTCACGGGCTGGGCGTCGGTCAGACTCAGGTGGCACTCCGGCCCTGCCACACCATGTATTGCCATGTCATCTCAGAGGAGGCATTTATCTTCCAGAGCCTTGGTTTCCTCATCTGCAAAACTGAATACCTAAATCATAGGCTTTGTGACAATTCAATGAGAAAAGAATCTTGCCTAGAACATAATAAGCTAAGCTCAATATACCATGTTTATTATTGTAATTATCATTTTCCTCCAGGTTGCTGCGATATGTGGGAGCCCATAACCAAGTAGCAAAGGAGACAGAGGTGGTTAACTCATCCTTCCTCCAATGCGACTAAGTACCCTAATTACCTTAATAGGAGCTCCAAGGAGGAGCTCGTTGTATTGGAGCTCAGAGGACAGACCTGAAAGAGAGAACTAGAGAGCTGTAATTACCAGCTAAAAGAGGAAGGAAATTTTCTTCCTCCCATGCACCCTTGGAGGCCCCTGAATAACAGGAGGTTGGAGAAGGCTTGACAAGGATCAAAGAGGGACAGCCACAAAGGAACCTCAGCGGCAGGAGGGAACACCCTTTGTGCCCAGCATCTATGGCCAAGGGATGCAGATGCTTGATGGGTGTTTCTTAAATGTATGCCTCATTTCCAATGGAGGACCTCCATGTTCATGTGAGCAGATGGAGGGGCCATAGCCCCTGGCCATGGAGCAAGAGATGGGTGGGAACAAAGGACAGGGCAGGTATCCTCAATCTGGCTCCACCCTATCTGGTGCCAGACACCTAAGGAACTACCTCCACTGGGAGAGATTGGGGAGGAAACAATTTTCCCTTAATATCTGGCTGTCATTTATTTCATATAGTTTATTTGACAGGCAAAGTGCTGGCTCTTTTAAGCAGCTGATATTTCTAATCCCCATAATGATCCTGAAATGTAGGTATTATTGAACCAATTATATGGATAAATAAAATGAAGTTCAGAGAGATTAAGTACCTTGCCCAGCTCAATAGGTAGGTAGGGAGAGAGAGAGGGAAAAAAAAGAGAGGTATTGACAGATATAACATTTTGTTTGCCCTACATTCCTTCCTTTAGATAGGATTCTGAATGTGAAGTGGTCAGGAGAGCTGTCAGTCAAGAAGTGTCACCTGCTCACCACAAGGGTATTCATGGGATCTGAGCCAAGAACCAGGTTACCCTATAGGGTACCCAAGTGACTGCTGCAGGGGTGAGCATGTGACCCATGTAAAGCCAGAGTCATATTTTGGAAAATTTGTATAGAAGTTGGGAAAATATCTTTCTGAAATTACTAACTCTAAAAAAGATGTTAGCCTGGGAATGCCAGGAGCTTACTGTGTTACTGTGTCAACACAGAGGAAAACAATGGAGAAAGGTCAAGAGAGAATAGATTCCCAGTGACAGCATTGAAGACCTGGGTCCAGCAGCGCCTGACTCTGTGGGTCACTGGTTCTCAACGTGAGGCCCCCAGAACACCAGCATCAGCACCACTTGGGACCTTGTTGGAAATGCAAGTTCTTGGCCACCCAGACCCACTACATTAGAAACTCGGGAGGTGGGGCTCAGCAGTACATTTCACAAGCCCCCTAGGAGTCTGATGCACACTCAATTTGAAAATCACTGTTCTAGATCAATCCGGGGTGTTTTTAGTCTCATAGGCCAATAGATTCCTTTTTTTCTTTTTGCCAAAACTTTGATTATGATAAAAGAAAAAGCACCAAGATAGTTTTGAGTTATTTTCATAAAAAATTAACAAAAGATTATTTTTTAATAATGACCAAACTTAATTATTTTATAATTAAAAGCTCTTCAATACAGAAATTCCTTTGAAGTTGTTTTTAGTCTTGTTCTGTGTTTGTTCATATGTGAGAAAAGACACCCCTTTGACATGCGCAAGAAAGAGGCAATTGGAAGTTAACTAGGAGGATTACTATCGGACCCTGTGCGTGCCCACAGTGGAAGGGACTGCTGGACGTATGGACATATGGAGTTGCCTGTCGTTCATACATGAGAGCTAAACAGTTGGCAAGAAGAGTTTTGGCCACAGAGGAGTGGGCTGGGCCAGAAGTGCAGACCTGGCCATTGGATAACACCATGTTTAAAACTATACGCAACTCTAACGAAGAAGAGGAAGTGATTGAAAATGAGGTCTTTAAGAAAGATTTGAGAGGTTGAAAATGAAATGCATCCTATATTTGTTAATTGAGTTGAGAAAAAGTGGCCCAGAAAGATGGTGACGAGATCAGGAAGAAGACCGTGACCGGGGCACAGCACCCCCTACACGGCAGCCGACTGTGCAGAGGCTCCTGGAGAGGCAAGGGCGACAGCTGTGGGCTCAGAAGGGTCCTTGGCTCTGCCAGTCCAGAGGGCTGGGAGCTGCTTCAGCAGACTGCTGGAGTCAGGGGCCATAGGAAAGCTGGGAAGTGAATAGCAGATGCTGCAAGCTATTGTCCTGGAGTGGGGGACACAGTGGGGATGAAGAGTACAGATGGCAGGTAGTTACAGTGATCCAGGAGAGGGGCATTGTGTGTGCTTACAAACGGAGTGGAGGAGAGAGTACAAAGAGATGGAAAATTCGGAGACATGGGATCACCTGTGAATCAATATCCCTGACAAAGAGCCTCATGAGTGCAGGGGGGTGTGTATGTGTGTAACAGAGAAAGAGAGAGAGAAAGAAGGAGATCACATGGCTAAGGGACACAGGTGGGCTGGAACCCCTAACCTCTGGGAAATTCCTGGGTTGTTTGCTCTCTGTACCCACAGGCCTACACTATGTCTCTCTGGAGTCGTCCATCTATTCCTCCAACAAATACTCAACAAGCACCTGTTCTGGGCCAGGTGATGTGGCTGTGCACAGAGGCAGGAGCAACTCCCAAGGGCAGAGTTGCAGGGAGGGGGTCTGGAAGTTAGCTCCCCCTTTAGCTCCCACCCTACACTAGGTGGGAGCTTCTCCATCATCGCATCAGGCAACCCCACATGTATATTTAATATAAGTTAGAAGGTTCTATTTGCTATGAAATTCAGCTTCAAACCAAGTCCCCTTCATGGAGCACCACCTCCCTACAGGCTGCAGTACTGATGTCCTACACAGAAAGCAAAGGCTGCCGCTGACCTGGGAGGTTTAGGGCTGAAGACACAGACTCCCATGGTAGAGGCTCCAAGTGAGATGACGGGACAGATGCTTGGTCGCAGTGACAGCACCGGGCTGGGCAGAACGTGCTCAGGGAGGTGGACACAGGGCACTCCAGTGTGACCTGGGAAGCACACACTGCCCCTGGGGGTGCAGGGAGTGTTCCCAGAGGAAGGTGCTGAGCAATAGGGACAGATACGAGTTATCTATGACAGCGCCAACAGGATGTGCTGGGAGAGACAGGAAGGCAAAGGAGAAAGGCCTGTTCAGGACACTCAGGTATTTCATATGCCTAGAGCAAGGGAGGAAGACCTCTGAGTGACCCTAGGGCCAAGCTAGTGTTTGCACTTTCTTCTAAAGGTCCTGGGGGGGCCCTTGGGGCTGTGGAGACAACTCTGGCCAGCACAGTGGATGGGGAAGGAAACCGGTGCCCGAGGAGGCAGGGGGTGAAGTAACTCTCCAGGCAAGAAACAGGTGAGGGGTGGGGTTTCAAACAGGCAGTGGCAGAGGACATGGAACAGTGGGACAGATTCTAGAGGAGAAATCATAACTGGGCTGAAAAGGTGTGCAAATCTTGCATATATGTGCAGATATTCTTTTCTTCTGGGAAAAGTTTTAATTCTCAAAGGAGTCTACGACCCAAGAGAATTTTCTCATCATATTTTGAAGAGACACGAGTGTCCTATGGCTAGGAGTTGGTGTTTCATTGGCCAACAAGGGGTGGAAGGAATACACCACCATTCCCAAGCTTCCGACTTCTCCAGACAGGGTATTTAAGAGAAGTGTTCAGACCTGTCGCTTTTGAGGTCTCTGTGAGACACTAGGAGGAGTCAGGAAACGTGGGCACGTGCGCATTCACACGCTGACACATCTTTAGGAAGCTGCGCGTCTTTTAATTGTGTTCACTGTTCAGCACTGAATGAAGCTGTGTCAGTTCAATCTAGGGAAAGACTCATTGGCTGTTTCTTCATTTTTCTGACCTTGGAGATTCCAAGGCTGATCCTCGGCACAGTGAGTATTTGATACACTCTGCTCAGGTCAGGATTTCAGACCTCAGCCCAGGAAATGAGCTACAGTCTTACCCCAGGCAAGTACAGAACATTTTCCTGACCAGCAGAAGAAGGCCTGTGACACAAATTCCAAAGGTAGCTGGCGGCAGACACAAAGAAAGCAGCAAGAAAGGAGAGAGGAAATCAAACAGCTCTTCCCCTCCTAAACGTGGCTTTCAGGCAAGTCCTAAACAAAAATGGAGAGCGCATTGCAAATTAAAAACAACAGCCTGCCAGTCAAAGGCAGTGTTTTTAGCACAGAAGGAGGAATATCACGGTGGGTGGGGGAGCTTTTGAGCACCTTGGAAGCTGCTCACACACAAAAGCACCTCTGTGCCTTTCATCAGGAACTCCTAGAAGTTTCCCAAGGTTTCATAACCTGAATGCCCCCCAGTAGTGATGTGGTTAGGAAATTAACCTTGCTTTTCTCCCCACTGCTGTTTTACATATTAATTAAAGTGTTTTCCTCAGATCAGGAATGCCTGCAGGCTGACTTGGTTCTGCATAAGGCACCTCATTTTCCTGCTGTTTCCCGCCCCAGCCACAGTTGTACACAGTTCAACTATTAAAACTTCCCCGAGTCTGCTGTAGCCTCCTCTCTTCCCTTAACTGCCATCGTTATACAGAACACACACTTTAATGCGGCCTTTAAAAAGTAATCGCTTTTTTTCACCCAAAGAGAGATTGTGCAGAGCTAATTTAGGGGAGTTGTCATGTAGAAGAAATTGCTGAGGAGGCATCCAAGTATTTCGCCCCAAGTCTGGTTACCTCAATCGCGAGCTGCTCTCTCTCTCTCTCTTTCTTTCTTTTTTCCAACAGTGTTTGGAAAAGATGTGCAAACACTCACATATTATGAATAATTTGGCTTGTTTTAATTCATATGTTTTTAGGGAATCATGGGGCTCCACGAAAGGTCTGGCTCCTGAATGTGTGAATTTGTTCAACAGTTTGTTTCATTGTCAGACTCTGTGTCTCAATTTGATACTTTCCATATCACTTAAAAATGGAAGATTCATAGTGATGTCGAAGATATAAAAGATACACCAGGATTAGTTTTCTACTTAAGTACATATAGATAATGTGTCTCTGACTCAATATAACAAAAATAAGTCATAGTTACTTCTTTAGACTTTGGAGACTTTAGCGTAATACACCCCTTTTAATTTTTTTTTAATTTCAGAATATTATGGGGGTACAACACTTTGGCTATATATATTGCCCATGCACTGCCCAAGTCAGAGATACAATCGTGGACATCCCCCAAACTGTGCGCCCCACACCCATTCAGTGAGAGTTTTCCCATCCCCTCCACCCCCTCCCACCTTTCCACACACTGATGAATATTATTTCCATGTGTGACATAAGTATTGACCAGTTAGTACCAATTTGATGGTGAGTACCAGTGGTGCTTGTTTTTCCATCTTGTGATACTTCACTTCAAAGAATGGGCTTTAGCTCCATCCAGGATAATACCAGATGTGTTAATTCACCGTTGTTTTTTACTGCTGAGTAATACTCCATGGTATACATATACCACATTTTATGATCCACTCGTGTATTTATGGGCACCTGGGTTTTTTCTGCATCTTTGCAATTGTGAATTGTGCTGCTATAAACGTTTGAGTGCAGATGTCTTTATTATAGAATGTCTTTTTTTCCTTTGGGTAAATACCCAGTAGTGGGATTGCTGGATCAAATGGTAGTTCTACTTTTAGTTCTTTGAGGTATCTCCATATTACTTTCCATAGAGGTTGTACTAATTTGCAGTCCCACCAGCAGTGTATGAGTGTTCCTATCTGTCCACATCCCCCACAACATTTGTTGTTTGGGGATTTTTTGATATGAGCCAATCTCACTGGAGTTAAATGATATCTCACTGTGGTTTTGATTTGCATTTTCCTGATGATTAGAGAAGTTGAGCAATTTTTTATGTTTGCTGGCCATTATTCTGTCTTCTTTTGAAAAGTTTCTGTTCATGTCCTTTGCTCACTTTCTAATGGGGTTGTTTGATTTTTGCTTGTTGATTTTCCTAAGTTCTGTATAGAATCTGGTTATCAGCCCTTTATCAGATGTGTAGCATGCAAATATTTTCTCCCATTCTGTCGGTTGTCTGTTTGCTCTAATGATAGTTTCCTTGGCTGTGCAGAAGCTTTTTAATTTGACCAAGTCCCATTTATTTATTTTTGTTGCTGCTGTGATTGCTTTGGGGGTCTTCTTCATAAATTCTTTGCCTAGGCCAATGTCCATAAGAGTTTTTCCAACGTTTTCTTCTAGAATTCTTATGGTTTCACGTCTTAGGTTGAAGTCTGTTATCCATCGTGAGTTGATTTTTGTGAGAGGTGAGAGGTGTGGATCTAGTTTCAGTCTTCTAACCCCTTTCAATTTTGAATTATGATTTGGACTGTATCCATGATCTTTTAGATTATGTTAAATAAACATTTTTCTGTGTGTGATTATAGGAAACCCTTTGTGCGTCATAAAATCAAGCGTTAAGTGATTTAAACTGTAAAATGCAAAATGCAGGGACAATTGGTAATCTGTAATGAAGGCAAATCAAGTTCATATACCAAAGAGCAGATTATTCTAAAATTTATATAACCAGGTTTTTACATGTGGAAGTAGATTCATGTAAATTCAGCTGATTTATTGAAAATAAAATAAAGCTACTCTATATATTTTCCTACTTAGCATTTATTTATAAAATCCAAAAGGAGTTAATAACGGCCAGGACTCATTGTCTCAAGAGTCAGGGGTGCTGTGGGAAGGCAACCTCCATACCTCGTATCTGTGGCATCATGGGAAATTCCATCTTTATTGGCTTATTCCCTGGGAAGATGTCTACAGTATGTCCCTCCTGCATATTAGCTTTGTGTCCTTTAGGATACAGAAAATCTGAATTACTAGTTTAATCAATAAGGAAACCTACTGGCTTCTATGACCGTAAGCCCAGAGGTAGGGCCTGCTCCAAGGCTGGAGGAGCTCAGAGTTCTCTGACGTCATTTAAGTCACGGGTTCTGTCCGTCCTTGTCCTTCTACTCCTGCATCCACAGCATCAGCTTCCACCGCCCAGGCTGGTACCTCTGGGAGTCCTGGGCTGACTGCCAGCAGCAATCACTGCCTGAGAACTCACTCATATCCCTTGAGTTGCTTCCCCAAGACTTCTCAGTTGGGCAGGGAACCCTTCCCCCAGCCCCACTGAGCCCCCTCAGGACCACTGCAGCCCGTGAATAGGAGAGAGGGACCCAGGCAGTCCCTCTGGGAGCTGCAGGAGCAGCCGGCCTCCCCGCATGGGCGTCAGTGTTCTCACAGTGATGTTTGCTGAGTTGAGCTACCCGAGTTCTCTAACACAGGAATGAGCTGTGGGAAGTTGCCAATCCCTATCTCTAGAACAGCTCAAGGAGAGGAGAGAAGTTTATCTGCCAGGAATGTCACCCCAGGGGTCCTGCACTGAGGAGGAAACAGGACTCAGTCCCGTCTGATGTCTCTTCCAACTTCAATGCTCTCTCATGTTACTCGTCTTTGAAAAGAAACGTCCCACTTTTTGATGACAAAGGACTCAAAGTATTTATGGAATGCCTCCTGTATGCCAGGCACTTTCCCAGAGTACATAACCAAGCGTGAACAAAGCTGCCATTACCATCCAGGTGATATTCTGGTAGGAGAGAGAGACAAGGAACAAAATAAATAAGTGAAATGGGTAGTACTTTAAACAGCGAAAACTAAACGGAAAAGGAGCCTATGAAATTCTGCAGGAATGGCTGGAGTTTTCATTTTAAATAAGCAGCTGCAGAAGTTTTTACTAAGTAACCATCCTGTAAGTAAGTACCCTCCTGAAACAGTCCCTGAGACAAGGATTTGGGCTCAAGTGGTTTACTTGGGAGGCAATTCCAGGGAGCACAGTGGGGAAGTAGGGAGGTGATATAAGGAAGGGAAACTGCAGCAAGGGGGTGTCTTTGAGTGACCCTCGGACAGCGGGTGCAGGACCAGCTGAGGCCCAGGAATAGGAGCAATGACCTCATGGTGAGCAGGGTGGGGTGACTCTGGGGGGTTGTGGTATCAGCAGGGGTGCACAGGCAGGCGGTGGGCACAGCAGACCCAAGTACAGGTGAGGTCAGAGAGGAGCTGGGGCCAGACCACAGAGGTTTCCAGGACGCGGTTAGACTTGCACTCTTTGTGACATTGTGACGCATTCGACCTATTTTCTCAACAGGATCATAGCGGCTTCCTCATAAAGGCTAAACTGCGGCAGGTCAGGGGAAACAGGATGGCCAGTTGGGAAGGAGGCCATTGCGGACATCCAGGCGGGAGGCGACAGCGGTGCGCGGAGGGGCTGTGAGGGGCAGGTGGTGGGCAGATGGGGCCCTGGGGCACCTGAGGGGACGCCCACTCTGTCTGCAGAGGCAACTGCAACAATGGAATTGCCATAAAGCGAGGGCAGGGGTGGCAGGAACAGTAGGGTGTGTTTGTGTGGGGCTCAGTTCTGGACAGGGTTTGGACTCTCGGTGCTCACGAGCAGGCAGGTGGAGAGCAAGAGGAGCCTCTGAATACACATTCTGGGGACGTCACGTGGGAAGTCATCAGCATGTCTGCAGCCATGGCATGGGCGGGGAGGGCGTGGGGTACCTGTGGACAGATAGCAACTACGCCTGAGGCCCCAGGTTTGTCAGGGTCATGTTGGGATTTGGGTCAGTGAGGGAACCAGCAAAACAGACTGAGACAGTAGGCAGATAGGAAGGAGAAGAAACAGGATGGACCGTGCTCATCTGAACCCCAGTACAGACGTGTTTGAAACAGAAGAGAAAGGTAAAGGGGTAAGATGCAGCTATTAGGCCAAATCTGTGTGACTGGAAAGAGAGAGAGAGAGAGAGGGAGGGAGGGAGGGAGTAATGTGAACTAAAGTAAACCTTTTCGTGTGTTTGCTTGTGTGTTTGCCTTTACAACACCAAACAAAGTTTTGAACCTTAAGTATAGTATGAGAGTATGCAACCTCCAATGCACCAGAGTGAGGAAATGCTCTTGCATTTGCTGCTGATGGAGGTGGTATGGGTTTAGAGGCCAATGTCCTTTTCTGTTAAGACAACTTGGCCTCAGGGGAGGGAAGTTGGACTCCGTTGCTCCTGATTCAAACTTATTTTATTTCTTATGATATCTCCACATGTTAAAAAAATGAATATGCATATTATTGGTTTTAACATAATTTTCAATAAGTGAGGGAATTCAGGTAGAGGGTTTCTCATAATGCCAATATCAATTTGGTTAGATCTTCTAAAGAAACATCTAGGGTTCCTCTTATGAATAGGTTCATTAAATCCAAAAGGCAAAAAAAGAAAAGATATACACCTGTGATATATTTGCCTGAGTTACACATAATCATATCTTCCAAGAACAGACCTGCCAAAATACACACAACAAAGTCTATAGCTGGATTACCCAAACTGCCCACAGAAGTCATCTATCAAAATTCAAACTTAGTTCTCTCCAGAACTGACTTTTCAGACCAAGCTACAATTCCACAGACAAATGATTTTAAAGATCCAGACATGCACATTCTTTGAGAGATCGAAGGTATCGGCACCAAAATGTTCATCAGCGAGAGGCCAACACCCCACTGGACCAAAGGTCCCCTAGAGCCATTGGCTCCTTAGCACCCATGTAGCAAACCTCTACAGTCTACTTTCTTGGAGTATTTTTCACATTTTTAAAAGGATTATCCCTGAGTTATGAGACCATGGTTACCACCTTATTCTTATAGTCATAACTTATTATTTTAAGTCAATTTTCTAAATTTTGGTTCATGAGAGTGAAGGTTCATGGAAAGCTGGACAGTCACTCATTTCTACCTCAAAGAACAGACTAGAGGATGAAACAAGCACCCGAAGTCAGAGACAAATATCATAAGTGAAACAATAAAGTGCTCTGGGTCAATCACTTGTTGGAGGGGTCAGGGAAGTCTCCATGAGGGAGAGGACCGTGCAGAGAGGCCTTCAAGGACGGGGGAGTTTTTACCAGGCACAGTGAGGAGGAAAGAGAGAGCAGCACATGGGGAGAGAGGAAAGTGTGGGCATTCGGGAAAGGACTTGATCCAGCCCTGCCTTGGGGCTGCAGCAGCACAGGGGTGTGGAGGTGAAGCTGCAGGCGGGGCCCAAGCTGCCAGGGCCTGGAACACTGATGTGTAGAGTGTGGACTTTATTTGGTAAGAATGGGGAACCATCACGGTTTCATGAGTCGGGACGTGAGATCGTCCCAGCTGAGCATCAGAGTGATTGATCTGGGGATGCTGCAGAGGTGTGCAGAGTGGCAGATAAGCTGGAGACAGGAAGGCGAGTCCAGCAGTTTCTGTGACCCAGGCAAGAAGAGGCGAGCAAGAAGTGACGAGTTATCAGTGGGAACGGCAGGGAGGGACGGATGCCGGCGAGGTCTTAGGAGCTGATTGGATGTGGGGAGGGCCCCGGGGGGCTGTCAGGAAGAAGTGGTTCTCTGACTGTTTGCCCCAGTGAGTCAGAGAAAATGTGAAAGAGATGAAATTGGGCTTCCGGGAAGACACGGATCCATCCTAGACATGCTGGATTTAAGATGCCGTTAGGAAAACCAAATTAAGACATCCTGCAGGCAAATTGCAAGTGCAACATCCTGCCTTCCACAGTTTGAGAGGCAGCTACGAACAGATGAAGACAGAAGCCAAAGGACAAGATCATACAGGAAGGAAAGGAGGGTGAGAAGGTCTTTGGTGGAAATGCAGGGTCCATGACACTGAGGGGCAGAGGAGGGGAGAAGGGGCGGCCAGGCAGGAGCTGAGGAAAGAAAAAATCCCGCCACCCGGACTCTGGGGAAGCAAGGGGCCACCTGGCTGCCCACGGGGCTGGAACCAGCCAGACCCAGGGATAGGGCCTGAATCTGCTCTCGTGTGGCCTCGTACCCTGGGAGACTCACCCGCGTGCTCTGCCAGCACGTCCTCAGGTTTTACGCGAGGGTTGTCGAGAGGGTGAAGTGAGGTGTGAGGGGTTTGACGCAAGCTCTCGCCCACGACTCGCACCAAGACCGGGCCCTGACCTCTCTTCGGTAGGGGTGGGTGCTCGAGAGCTGCCACAGAGGGCGTGGGAGCTGCTGGTTTGCGCTGGGCAGGTTGTCGACACGGCCCTTCCGGGGCTGGAGGTGGCAGAGCCAGAGTGCAAAGGGGGAGGGAGGAAGTGACAACGCAGGAGATAGATGGACATTTTATTTCTTCCCTTCTGTGCCTGGAAAAAGTCCTTTGCCTCCCAAGTTGTGGCTGACATTTTCTTTCTCTAAAGCTTTCCTTGACTCTTCACAAAAGGCTGAGCAGCTGCATCTTCTGGTGTCTCCCTGGGTCTTTGTTCTTATATCAGCTCCCAACGATACCATCCCATCATTTACTTTCCTACCTGCTTGTCTTCCACACACCCCCAGCCCCCAGCCCCCAGCCCCTCCGACGCTGATTAGATTGGAACTGACTCAAGGCAGGAGTGACGCCCTTGTCACATAAGAGGTTCAGTCGAATGCTTCCGGCACAGCCGACTCGCCCTGAGGGTGCCGCAGGGTGCGGGAAGGGCTGGGGGGCCAGGGCCAGCCTGAGGGTGGGAGGTGGGAAAGGAGCCCCTGCTTGGGCAATCCCACCCCCTGGGTACCAGGACCCCTGTGTGCAACGAGGTCCAATGTCCAGTGCTTGGGCCAGAGGCGGGGGACTGACGCCAGCCCATGTCCCGGGGGACCGGGTGTCAGGAAAAGGGAAAGGAATCTCGATACAGCAGTGGGACCTAAACTGCGATTAGAAATTATGAACTTGACAGGTGGTGCCACCTGCAACCCAAGGTCAGGCATACCCCTGATCACAGGGTCACCCGAGGCCAGGATTTGAAATCTGTCTGGCCTTTCTGGGCTGGTCCCTTGACTCAACCCCTCGGGGTAAGTGCGGATGGAAAGGCAGGGGCAGCTGGGTAATGGGGACGGTTGGGAGGACAAAGGACAGAGGAGGGGCTGGAGGTGACCACTGACCAGAGGCTAGGTTGAGAGGTGTCCCTCTTGTCACACGATGCTGCAAACTGAAAACCGCCAAACCTCAACAGCAGACACCAGTGCACCTTCACCTTGGCTCAGGTATGTGAGGGTCAGTCAGGTGACTTCTCATCCTGCTGGGCTTCCTGACACGGCTGGGACAGCCGGACTGACTGGAGTCTGCTCCGTGTGGTCTCATCATCCAGTAGATGTGCCTGACTGGGCTTGTTCCGTGGCAGAAGCTACGGAGCTTTCTGAGGACAAGGTTTAGGACTGGCACGTGCTGCTCCCTCCACATTGTATTGGCCCAAACGAGCTGTGCAACTGGCCAAAGTCAGCAGTGGAGACAGTGAGACTCCACTTCTTGATGAGACCAGCCACAAAGTTACAGGTGGACGCAGGGCAGGGCCAGAGAGCAGCGTGTGTGGGGCCATTGCTGCGATCACCCTGCCGCCGGACGCCTGCAGAAGGGGAAGGTGATGCAGAACAGGGGCGCTGTGGTCAGACGGAGGAGCTCTGGAGCTGGCAGTCCTGGAGGTGGATGACTTTCAACTCCCGGCAAGGCCCGTGGTGTGGCTCTGAGACTTGCTGGTTGACGCTGTCATGTCACACACAATGGAATTTAGTGAATTGAGTGAAGGGTCTTCAGGGTTTCTTGTATGATTTAGTCGAATGCTTGTCACTTATTATAAAATTAATTTATTTTTAATAACTTTATATTAATTTATAAGAATTTATTTTAAAAAGAATTTTATGGAGGGCCTGTGCCTGATACGAGGTAGGTGATCAGTAGAAATATTTGCTGAATGAGTCCAATTCAATCACTTGTGAGATGATTCACATATAAAGAAACTGAGGCCCAGAGAGGTAAAGTGTTTGCTCAATGCCACATGGGTGGAGGATCTTTCCCTGAATCCTAGTCTACCCTGCCTCCCTTCCACTTTTTGTTAATTCCTTTTCTGTAAGTGATAAAAGAAAATGATTGAAGACACAGTGACATTAAGTTGCATAATAATTCTTATTTAACCCATCTCTCCTAAAAAGTATTGTGGCCGCTGTGATATATGGTATGAAATAGATTGTCTTATAAAATAAGGAATCAGATTCTATGCCGGCTTCTCAACACCACGGCTTGAGAAATCAAACCCAAGAATATTGTTCTGTCATTTTATCATAACCCTACTTTATTTCAGCCCCAGATCTTTCCATGACAACTAATTCCACATTTACTCCAGACCCTCTCTCTAGGTGCCACTATTCGAGAATGGCTTCAGGAAAAGAGAACCCTTATGTTTTTATGTTCAACCTGTTTATCCAAGTTTCCCTCTGTCAGGAAGCAAATGGGGATCCTACCCCAAACTGCATCATGTCCTTGGCTAAGAAAAGCTCCCGACCGCAGAGGCGTGGTGTCTACAGAAGACAGTCGAGACAGGAGGAAGTAGCTCAGAACAGGGTTCCAGAATGAGCTTGTGCTGTGGGAAGCAACCCGTGGGCTAGGGAACATCTGTAGCAGCGGGCAGAAGAGATCAACAAGTGGGAGTTGGGTGTGCTGGAATCGAATTTACAGGAATTCATATTATAAAGGGGGACAAAAGCAAGGAAAACACAGGTAAAGACTCCTACCCTTATGCACTGATTATGTAAATTCACATATTGGCTGTATGTAAAATTTCACATCTGTGTGGACATTCAGATATGTGTGTTCCGTTCAAATGATGGGTAAACACGAATTATCCAATAACAATTAGATCATTATTTCTCCTCTCCCTCTTTCAATTGCTCCCATAGCTCTAAAACATTTACAGGTGAACTGAAGTACTGATGTACAGACCTGTATTGGTGTGAATGGGGGTAACAGGAAGTCAGCCCCTGTGGACCCTGGAAGGGAGGTGGGCTCTGCTCGGAGTGTGTAGAAGCCACTGGGGAGGGATCTAAGCACACTGGCGCTGCCTGCGTCTCCCTCTGCTGCCTGCAGAGCGGGTGGAGCAGAGGGATGGGGCAAGGTGGGAAGCCACTTGGGAGCACAGGCCAGAAACGATGGGGACCTGCACTACAAGGGGGTGGGCAGAACTGGTTGGATTAAGGCCGGGACATACTCTGGGGTGAAAACAACTGGATCTGCCACAGGACTGCATGCAGGACGTGAGGTAGAGGAATCTAAGGTGGCTCCCGGCTTCCCGGCCTGAGTGTTTGGCTGCATAGGGGTGCTACTTCTCGACTCGGAGAGGGCTGGTGGGAGAGCAGCTTAGAGGTGGGTTGGGCCAGCCGTGTTCAGTATGGATGTCTTTGCTGATCACATCGATTTTGGGCAAGCAAGAGGAGGCACCGAGCAGATTCGAGGGCCATTGGCGTATAGACAGTATTTGAGGCCACATGATTTTGTGAGATCGCCATCCCAGATCACATGCCTAGGAGAGAAGGGGTCGCGAGGGAGAGGAAGAGAATGTTTGGCCACAGTAGCCGGATGGGGACCCAGGAGGAGGAGCAGGCTGGGCGGGAAGATGACCTCCTGTCTGGTGTGTTGCGCACCGGGCGCCTGTGGCAGGCAGCTGTTCACGTGAGGTTGAGGTTCAGGGCAGTCAGAGTTGAGGGCACAGATTTGGGGGTTGAAGTAACAAGGGAAGGGAAGCCAAGGGAGATATTTACGAGACAGGGAGGCAGAAACTCCCGGATGAAAGACGGTGTCACTCAGGCCCCAGCCAAGAGGTGACAGGTGTCTCCCATCTCGCTTTTTGCTTCATCGTCCTTTCTTACGAAGCGTGGAAATTCTGTCTGCCATGCAGTACAAAAATAAGTAACGGGAGTTTGATTTAGGATCCCTTTCTAAGGCACCGTCAGGTAAATTTGCAAAAAGAAGAAGGAAAGTCACAGAGAGGCCCCCACGCGCAGGACGGGGTCATCCGTACTACAATTTTTACGTGACTTCTGGTTCTTTCTCCTCAGCCTGCAGACAGCAAACCTGGGACGTGTCTGGAAGAGGCGGCCACTCCTTGCCAGGCTCCTCCTCCACTTCAGGGCGATTTTATGGAGGCCCTTCCAGCCGGTGGGTCTGGGCTACGCCCTCCCACGGAGGCCCCCAGTGGAGGCCAAGGAGGAGGGGAGACACCCAGAAAGCTGGGGTCCTGGCTCCGCACTGTCTGTGAGTTGCTTCCTACCCTAGCCCGGGTTCCTGAGCCCGTGATTGTGCACTGCAGTGGGTAAGGCAGGGTTTGAGGAAGAATGAACAAGGTGACAGGTGCTGACTTAGGAGTTAGCGCCTCTTCCCAACAAGCACCTTCCATGCCCTCTCCCACCCAAGTACTAACCAGGCCTGACCCTGCTTAGCTTCCGAGATTAGACAAGATCGGGTGCGTCTGGGGTGGTCTGGCCGTAGACCTCCATTCCCTCCGTGCTTCCCACTGCCCGCCCTCACCCTCCAAAGCGTGGTGCCGGCCCTGCCGCATCTGCATCAGCCCAGAACCTACTGGAAATGCAAACTCTCGGGCTCTACCCGGACCTCCTGAATCAGCGTCTGCATTTTAACAAGATCTCCAGGGGAATTTCTGTGCACGTTAACATTTGAAAAGCATCATTATGTATTATTAAATGAGACTTCACCTAAGGTTTTCCAAAGAAAAATTTACAAAGAACTAAACAACAAACATCTTTACCCCTCAATAAAGGACTCAATTGAGTTGTTTTAGGTATACACCAAAGCAAAACAACACTGATTGCTGATGTTCCTGTTAGCGACTGATGTGGCTTTAATACCTACTTGGTACAGCGCTTAACTTACTCTTTAAAATGTGCCTCTCTGCACTTTTACTACTTCACTGACGCCACAGAAATCTAGCAGATGGTATTCTTACACCTACTGATGATGAAGAACGTGACACTCAGCGGTAACAATCGTTTGCTCAGTGCCAGGTAGGACGTGAACTCAGGTTTTCTGAGTTTATTTATTTATTTCCTAGGGCCTTTGATAATTCCATGCATTCTCCACATACCAGAGGTCGAGAGGAGTAAGCTCTATCCTTTTTTTGCTGTCTACTAGTTTTGCCTTTTACTTGTATGGCTTCCATTCAGCTATTTCCATATTACTCACAAGTGGGTTTTTACTTCACAAATAAAAATTGGAAGTTATTATTTTCTGTAAAAAGACACAGTAACTATTTCAATATATATTTTAAATTTTCTTACATTTGCACCTTGGAACAGTTCAATAATTCAAAGTCTTACCTGCCTACCTGACCTCCAATGCTAAAGAAACATAATTAAAAGGTTTTTGTTCCTTCTGCAAGATAGTAGTTTATCGAGCAGCTTAATGAAACACTAAAACTCCAGAATGCAAGAGGACGTGCGAAACCCCCTTTCCGGCGTGAACTTATTCGTAAACAATCAAATGAAAGCCCCGTCAGCCTTTGCAAGATGCTCACCATCTGGCCTCTGCATCCTGTCTGAGTCACCGGATAAATAGCTACAGGTTGTTTTAAGCACACTGAGCCCTGCACAAGCTGTTTTGCTCTGCTACTCACTGCCTCGAGGTGTAGATATTTACTCCCAGGGCTGAGCACATTTTCAGCCACACCTGGATGCCTCCAAGTAATTAGAAGAAAACTTTTAGTGGAAGGGAAGCTGCGTACCTTTGAATCATCGGCATGTGCATGCAGGAGAAAGGTTAAGGGGGACACGTGGGGGTTGCTCTCCTGAGTGGAGCAGCACTGCTTGCTGGTGGAGAAGTGTACACCTGGAAGGAGGCAGAGATGCTGAAAAGCGCTCTGTGACTGCTTCCTGCTGTCCTCAGCGTTCCAGAAACAAGCTGGATTCTCAGGCGCTGCATCCTGCAGACCCGAGTGTGAGTGAACTATGCACGAAGGCTTCCTGTAACTGCACACTGCCACGGCCAGAGCTACTCGTGCTCCCCTTCGTGTGGAGTCTTGAAAAGTAACCTGATTTTAATAACTCATGAGGGGAAAGTGGTAAGGAAGGGGACAGCCCATCTCCCTGGAGTGCCCTGCCTTGCCTCGTGGGCCACTGCCCTGGGGGATCTGAGCAGCTGAGGGCTGGCTGCGGCCTCGTGGCCTGACGTTGCTGGTTCAGGCCGAGCAGATAAAAGCAGGAAGCGATGCCTGCCAGCCAAGAGCTCAGCGTCGTCAAAAAGTGGACTGCATGGGAGGAAGGAGCATGACTTTTCTGTGAGAGCAGTTAACACATTGTTGGCCGCCTGCCAGGGAGGAGCCTGCCGACGTCCAGGGCAGGAGATCCTGGAAAGCTCCGTGCAGCGGCTGACAAAGCCTCCTCCTTGGGGCTGTGAGGGGGCGGCCGGGCCGGGCAACCCCAGCAGCAGAGTCCAGGGCAAACTCCCCCCGGATTCTCGCTGCACGCCTCCACGGGGAGAGAGCGGGGGCAGAGAGGAAGAACCCAAGTTGAGCTTGATGTTGTGGGATAAACCCTTCCCCGGCTCAGCTACTTCGGGTCAGGGTGGGGGAGGAGAGGCAAAGCCAGGCGGTAATCCCACTGCCCGAGCTCGCAGGGGACCCTTTGTGGGCAGTCAAAGCCTGTTCCTATGAAGCCTCTGTCACCACTGAAGTAAAGGCGATGGCGATCCTTGCAGGAGGGAACTGGGCTCTGCTCTTAGCCAGAACAGACACATCTACCAGGATGAAAAAGGTTTGCAAAGACAGACCCCAGGTGTTTGTCTTCTCCTGACTTTCAAATTAACTGGTCTGCGTTGGTTTTTAGGGAGACCCTGCTCACACACACCCAGCACTGCACAGTTATAAACCAAATATCTAACCTTACAAAGTCACTGTGAACCTTGGTGGTTTCTGCGCATTTTCTGGCATTCGTGTAAAAGGACAGCTAGAGAGGTTGAATACTTTTTAAAAACCTTATCTTCGGTTATTTTAATAGGATATGACAATCTCCTCTCGTTGGCATGTCAATAAAGGTTCATTACCATGTGAAAACACACAGCCTGTCATTGGTTGTTTTTTACTTTGAACAGCGTGAACACTTTTGGCAGAGGTGACTAACAGGGATAATCAAGTTACAGTAATACTGCTAGCAACATTTATATCAGTAGATAAAATACACAGCCTGGTAATTTTTTATTACTTGGGCCCATAAAATTAAATATCTTAAACATGGGGTGATGGGTACATCAGCATCAAGATCTTATCTGCAGCGGGCCCAACTCATTTCCGCTGTGGATTTCATCAGGAGCATCCTGAGTGATCAGACAGCGATGAGCTAGCACACCTGCCATCCTGTGGCACAGAGACCCACCTGGTCACCACAGGCTGCACCAACACTCGGGCTTCAGAGAACAGCTTATCAGCACCCTGCCCACGTGTAACAACGGTGCTGGTTGATGCCCCGAAACCTCCACTCCTACAAACTGTCCTTGAACATGTCAGTATAAAGAGAATCAATTGTACTGCCGGCTGTGGTTTCAGCAGCGGCTCTGGGTCACTAAGGAAACCAAGTGCTTTGTTACAATAGCAGAGCTGAGACACTGTTCTCAACAGAAACCGGAACTGAGCACTGCCTGGTTCTTCACTTGTACCCCTTCCCATGCATGTGGGCATCACGCACACCTTCTGCTGGAAGAAACACTGTCTATGCAAATGTCCTGAATTTTTAAAAATCTAGCTCTTCCACTTACAAGCAGTGTAGTCCCTGGCAAGTTAATTTACCTCTGTAATGCCTAGTTTCCCCATATATAATGTGGCAATAATAGTAATACTCTCTTCATTAAGCAGTTGTGTATTTATTTAGTTAACAAATATAAAAGAAAGGTACATGGCACCAAGTATGTTTTCAGCAAGTGATAACTACCATTCTTATTATTTATCCACATCATCATCATATAAAAAGATAACCACCAGGACTGATCCTAGGAATGTAAGGTTGGTTTAACATTCCATAATCAATCAGTACAATCCACTACTTTAATAGACTTAAAAAGAAAACCATACGATCATCTCAGTAGGTACAGAAAAAGCGTTTGACAAAATTTAACACCTGTTTATGAAAAAAACAAAACCAACTTTGAGCTAACAAGGAATAGAGGGAATTACTTCACCCTGATAAAGGGCATTGATGAAAAAGTCAGAGCTAAAATCATACTTACTCGTGAAAGACTGGATACTTTTTCCCTAAGATCAGGAAAATGGCAAGCCTACCTGTGTTCTGGCCTCTCGTGGAGTATGTTTGCACCCCAAAAGAACACACCTGCAAGCCAAAGGGAAGCTTCTACTTGCTCCTCTCCATCCTCCCTCCTCCTTCACCCTTTCTCTGTATTAGGAGGTGAAGCAAAACTCTTAATGATCACACTTAAATGGCAAAACTATGGTAGGTTATTTCTGGAATTGGTTCTCATTTAAACATGGGAGTTCTAAATAGAGAACTGTAGAAAGTAGAATAGTAGGGCAGGAACTGAGCTGTCAACCTCTTTCCCATATTTCCACTTGTCAAGCATGCTTCTGCCCCAAAGCCAGTGCCCTTGCTGGCCCACAGACCTTCGGTGACGCTCTTCTTCTCAGCATCCACACAGTGGGCCCCTCAGGCCTCTGCCCAAGTGTTGCCTTCTCAGAGAGGCCTTCTCTAACCACCCCTAGGTGAAATAACACTCTCCCCACCCATCCCTGTGCTAGCCCTCTCTAGGTTTACTCCCTGTGTTGTTTGTCTTCATCTCGTGTTTTATATTTGTTTGTTTATCACTAAAAGAAAGTTCTATAAGTGTAGGTACTCAGATTTCCTCCCCACTCTGTCTCCAGTGCCCAGAAGAGTATCAGAGAAGGAGAATGCAATAACCATTTGTTGAAGGAATGAATAATGGAGAAAGGAAATGTTCTCAGTGAAGTCTTTTATGTACACAGCCTACAAGACTTAAGCTGAAGGCTCAGCCAGCAGGGTACCCTTTCGTATGCTTTCCCCATTCATCTTTTCTATTGATAAAACAAATGTGATGGCTGGAGCTGCAGGAGCCACTTTGGGCTATGAGGCAACCTTGAAGACAGAAAGATGTGCACTGAGGATGCCAAAGCTGAACAATGGTGGGAACATGAATCCTGGGAAACTTGATGGAAACACCATGCCAGCTTTGGAATGCCCATATCTGTCTAGTTTTACATGAGAGAATAAACCATTATATGTTTAAGCTATTGTTGTTTTGGCTTTTCTGTTATATGTGGTTAAAGGTATCCCATGCAGGTAAGGTATGAGAAGACAATTAGGATTCAATATCGGCCACTTAATATAATTTAGAGAATGTACTTTAATTCCCTGAGTAATGTTACGCCTTCATAAGCCAATAAACAGGGCAAACATTGAAGAAATCATGGAAGCATAAAGTACAATCATTCAAAGCAACCAATTCCCTCAGGCTAAGAGTGTTATAGTAGCACACAAGACAAATGTATTGGTTCAAAATATTTAATAAACATTTTTTGAGTACCTATTATGTGTCGTGTATTGTGTTAGGTCTACTAGAACATAGTGAGAAAGAGCTAGAATTGAAATAAGTGCTTTGAATTCTGACTCATTACTTATTAGCTGTAACCTTGAGCAAGTTGTTTAGCTTCAGTTCTCTTAATGATACTTGGCCCACAGAGGTTTGTGAATATGAAACGAGAGGGTAGAGAAACGTCTTAGCAGAGTTGCTTAGCAGTTACAGTGACACAGTGTTGCTTGCTACTGTGTCTACAACGTGATCCTTTACGTCCAGGAGCTCTCTCACTAGCTCTGCTCAGGTGACTTGAAAATAGGTGGTATTGTAGTCATTGGGGCCATTCACCAAATATTTCCAGTTTTCCTTCTCCTGACACATGTTAGAGTTGTTTCCCTTCTCCTTTGAATATGTCACCATGGGATCAGATTTGGCCAATGAAAAATTAGCAGAAGTGGCATGTCTCACTTCTCACTGTAAACTTTAAGAGGCAGTAGACAATTTTCCATGTTTCCTACTAAGTGCCACGTTGATCAAGGAAGCAAATGATGGTGCCTCCATCAGCCTGAGACTCCAGGACAACTGTAAACCAGACCCCGCTCCCCTCCACCAGTTCACACTGGACACGTTACTGTGAATGAGAAATGAACTTTGGTTGTGTTAAGCTCCTGAGACTTGGGGCTGCTTGTCACTGCCACATCACCTGGCCTATCCTGACTGATAGAGGTGACGATACCTATCTTGGAGTTAGTACAAGTTTCTAGGTGAAGAAGGACCTAGGGCAGAGGGAATTTTGCAGGCAAAGCACAGAGTCATAAAAGGATTAAAATTTGGTGACAAGTTCAGTGTAACTGTTACCAACATTGGGCCCACAGTGTAGAAAGGTAGAAGTGGAATCCAGTTAGGTAGATAGGAGACAGATTGTATATAATAGGGCAACTTTGGACAAGATGAACTCTCCTGAAGTAGTTTAAACCTTTCACCAAAAATCTCTTGATTCAATAAAGAGTTCAAAATTGAATTAATAAACAAAAATCAGAATAAGATGAAAAAGGGGAATGCAGCCCTAAAGGCAATAAATTGAGAGCCAAAACAACACTGATATAGCACCAATAAATATATTAGAAACAGTAAGGAACAGGACAGACATGGCTGAAACTTGAGTTACTGATAGAGAGGAAACTTCAAATCATCATAGTGAATACATACAGACGGAAAAGAATTAAAATACTAAGGTTTTTAAGGAGAAGCAGCTAAAAGATATGGATATAAAGATATGTCAGGATAAAGCCCATTAAAATAAGGTAAATCATTACCCCTTAAGTAGAAAACTCAATGAATTAAAAATAAAAATATTCAAAGATATAATACAAGAACTTTTTTTAACATAAAGAAAGATCTACATCTGCAAATGCAAAGAGTATTAGAAACAAAATGCTCAACAATGAGACATACCCTGGTTAAGATGCAAGGATAAAAGCAGGATTTTCAGGTTTCTAAACAGAAAGGGAAAAGCATTATAAGAGTAAAAAATAAGGTTAAGTAATATTTCAATATAGTAAAATTCAGTGCAAGAAGGCAATGGAGAAATGTCTACAGAGTTCTAGAGAAAAGAGCGTGTGACCTAAGAAGAGTCTACCCAACCAGTTTTTTGCTCATCTATCAAGACAACAGGCAAATAATCTCCCAAATATGGGAGCTCTCAGGGAACACAGCATATATAAAAGTTTCTTGAAAAAAGTTTTGAGTTTTTTTGTTTGTTTTTTGAAACAACCTAATAACAGATGGATGAAAAGTGAGTGTGCTCAAAGGACCAGAGGCAGGAAATGAACCAGTGTAAATGAGGATGAATATTTAAAAATCACGTGAATTATATTATAGAAAAAATGTAAATTTTTTACTTTGAAAGTACAAATAATAAGTAACTGATGAACATGGAGAGGAGAGGGGAATTTGAGTGTCCTCCGATTTCACAGGAAGACGTGAAGAAACGCTGTGTACGGTATAAACATATGTTTTAAAATGCTTTCAATTTCTAAAATTTAGCATTAATTTTTCTCGAGGGATCTTTTAGGAAATAATAGCTCTCAGCAAACACTCGTTTATTTTAAGTTCAGCGATTCTTTTTGCTTCACTGCATGTTCTCTGCCATGCGCGAGCTGGGCACGGCGCTCGTGCTGCGGGGGGCTCAGGTGCCGACCCCGCGTGGGGCCTTGAAGAGGCAGAAGTAGGCCGGAGCCAGGCCACCGAGCACCTACGTCCACCACGCTAAGGCATTTTGACTTTTCCTATGACATAACGGGCGAGTGGGGGGAAAGAGAATTTTAACCAAGATGCAGATAGAATCATATGTGCGCTTTCCACGCCATCCTGCCTCAGCCTTTCAAGTAGCCGGGAGTACAGGCTTGGGCACAGCACCCGGCACACACGTGCATGTTATAGAGCTCATTTTGTCACTTTGGCTATACTGTATTTAAAAGTTTCTTTAAGCATCTTGCTTTTACCTCTTGTTTAAAAAAAAAGTCTCTTTAAGCAACAGGATTTAGAGATGCTTTATAAGCACGATTTTATGAAGCTAGACTATGCTCAGGATTGACCTAATATACTGATCTTTCCTTCAAATTTTAGATCTTTCTTTCAGATTTTTAAATAATACTTTGGTAAATACTTTAACTACAAAGTAGACTAAGTATAAGAAACACCATAATAATTCTTTTTCATGATTAAATCCAATGCTAAATAGTTCCCTCATCCTCAGAGAAGCCAGGACAAGGCACAGGACCAGGATCTACGGGTTTGCAGCTGTGCCCTGCACAAGTGCAGGGGGTGCTGTTGGTAAGAGTGACACAGAGAACAGCAGGCTGCCTCCCGAGCCCTGGAGCCCTGGGTGGTGTAGATCCTGCTGGGAAGGGCTGGGCAAGCTTACACGGCCCACCTGCCACCCCCATCACTTCAAAGGAAGATGGCTACCAAGTCCTGTCTTTTAAGGTGTCCAAGGAAGGAAATCTAAAATTCTCTCAAAGTCGGTATTTAATAACCCTCATTATTATCAAATTATTTTTATGGAAATTGAACATATTTTCTTGCTGTATTCTATCCCTTTTTCTGGTTATCTCTTCTTCCGAGGTCAGCTGCCAAGTCTTTTTCTTATCACAGCCTCTAATGTAATCGCTGCTAGCACATCACGCTGTAGCTTTCTTTCTCCCAACCTCAATAGTCCTAGCTCTTTAATGTACCTTCAAAGGTCCAATTTTCCAATCCTTTGGATCTTGATCTTTTATAAAACAGCTTCCAGTGTTGCGCAGAATTCAATAACAAAAGCAAACATATGTGACGATCATAGTGATGGAATTATATTCTGAGTCTTGAAAATAACAGTCCTGTAAATATAATCCAATAATATCTGCATGTTTCTGATAATGCCAGATTCATTTTTATTCTACTGTACTCCATTATAAATCGCCCTTTTCAAAATCACTGTAGATTGGGAAGTATGTGTCCTCCATGTATGGAGACAATACATCAGAGGTATAATTGCATTTGGAAAGAGTTGTGATCACACTTTCATTTTGTGCTGCTGTGGCAGACACTGTGAGCTGCTACTAAAATGACACTGCCCCTTCTTATTCTTTGTTGCCAACACCTAACTTTTGTCAAACTGTCTCTTCATGGGGTACTGACTCCTCCCCAGCTCCAGAGGGTGAATCTCTCTTGGTGTAAATCAACCAGTCTCCTTTCCCAATGATCAATGTAAGAATGAGCGTGGGGCCCACCTCCAGACAATGGGAAGGGAGGCAGAGTCAGCGGGGGATCTCCTGCATCACTCCAAAAAAGTACCCAAGGAAGAGACACCGTTTTCATGGGGTATTATTAGGAGGGGATACGCTGTTTGGAGCTGCCACAACCATCTTATAAACACAGGGACCAAGTCTGAGAAATAAAGGCGGCGATCCTGTGGATGGCTGAGTAGAAAAATGCAAGGATCCGGGACTCCTGGGGATGGCACTTAGCTGCCTAGTTAACCAGCCCTGAACTCCTTCTGTGAAATAATAAATCCCTTTGCCATTTAGTGGTTTTCGAAGTGTGGTCTCAGATCAGCATCAGCATCACTTGGAAATTTTGAAAAATGCAAGTTCTTGGGTCCTACCTCATACCTGCTGAAAAGGAGTCTAGGAGTGGAGCACAGAGAGCTGTCTTAACACCCTCCCCCACCCCATAATTCTGATAAGCCCCGAAGTTTGAGAACTACTGGTTTGATCTTGCTATAGTCTGAATGTTTGTGTCTCCCCTCCTTCATATGTTAAAATTCTAATTCCCAAGGTGATGGCATTAGGAGGTGATCAGGTCACGAGGGCAGAGCTGTCAGGAATGGGATGAGTGCCCTTATAAAAGGCACCCCAGAGAGCTAGCTCATGCCTTCCAGCATATGAGGACACAGCTAGAAGGTGCCATCTGTGAACCAGGGAGTAGGCCCTCACTAGACACCAAATATGCCAGCACCTTGTTCTTGGACTTCTCAGCCTCCAGAACTGTGAGAAAAAAATTCCATGGTTTGTAAGCCACCCAGTCTATGGTATTTTGTCATAGCAGCCCGAACTGACTAAGAGCCATTGGATTGGAGTTTCTATTACTTGCAGCTAAATACATCCTAATTAGTACAGCCTTTATTGTATTTTATGTATCTTCTCTAGAAAAACCTATCAATCAGCATGATGTTTTTGTTTTGTGTCAATGTCATCTGAGAGCTGACAGTGTCATAGACAGGAAGATCCAGAGAGGCAGGAGCATGTTGTATGTTCCCTGATCAGTGTGCAAGGCCACCCAGGTAGGCTGCTAAAGAGTTGGGGTATGTTTCTTAAGGTGTTAAGTAATTTTGGTAAAAATTTAGAGCTCTTTAAGTTCCTAACTGAAAGGAGGGCATTCTGAAATAGAAAAAAAGAAAACTTAGAGAGTAAAGACTTGGACGGAACTCGTGTCAGAGGAACCAAGTGTGGACAATAGGACAGGGAGTTTCCACGTGCAATGGAAAGGCCATGAGTAATCCAAGAGCACAGGTGCATTCAAGGAAAGTAGGACCAGCATGACATTAAGCAGGAAGTAATGAAAAGCAGACAGGAAATCACCAAACTGCTTTTAGGGTCATTTGGAGCTGCAGAGGGGAAAAAAGCTTTAGAGACAAGAGGAGAGACCCAGGTTGAAGAGTCAAAATCTAAAAGGAGACCCTAAAGTGATGCTTAGTGCTTTCGGACTATTGACTGCATTAGGCTGGTGATATCGCATATGGATCATTGCCAACGCAAGGGCTATAAACAGCAGATGGACTCAGTTGTATAATTCCAAGAAACAACGCTGGGGCAATGACAGGGAAGAGGCACCGCACATTCGTAAAAGACCATCATCATCCCCTCTACCCTTCAACTGGTGCATCAAACAGTTTCCACGACCAGTGAGTAATGCTAGCTAGCTTCACTCAAATACTAACGTACCTAGTCAATTCACAGTTAAATGCACTGACCAGTGAACAATCTATGTGATCTATTAAGCAATATTTAAGGTAGGTTTGAGGAAGGACTAGCTATGACCCTGTAGGTTAGCTCAAGGATTGGACTCACATGTCATGACAGTACCAGGAGCTTATGTGCACCTTCCAAGCTGCCGAGGGCCATCAATGGTTAGAACCAAACTTCCAAAATCAATGCAGTGGAATCTTTATGTTTCATCTTTTTTTGTCATGTAACACTTAACATTATTTTAAAAGCCTCTGAATTGGTTCTGAGTGAATATTTCCAGGATCTACAGACCTTTGAAACAGATCCACCTCCATGTACTTTACCTACAATGGCTTTTTCGGGTAAAGCGTTTGCCCACTCCTGCCCCATATGATGACAGACAGGCATCATTTGCCCTTTCATTGTTAAAGCAGTGAGCAGATTTCAGGGCAGTGAGCAGATTTCCGGGCTGTCACACCTTGCAGACCAGGCCTCCTACTCTGTGTGACTAACAGGTTCCCTCAGAACAACCTGTCGAGGCACAAACAGGTGGGTGAAGGGCTGTGGCTTGTGCATCACTGTCACAAGTCCCCACACACTGTAGTGTGAGCCAGTCTGTTAAAAGTCATTTGAAAATCACTGTTCAAATTGCCTGATTTTATTTGTTCAAGTGATGACACACATTAGTACATGACTATAATTTTAGGACAAAGTGGATGTATAGAAAAATATTTCAAACAAGGAGGTAAAATTGTCCTTGATAAACATCAACAGGCATCAGCTTTATATTTTCTGCTTCCCAAATTGCATCTCCTGGATCTGATGATTTTACTTCTTTTTTCCCTACATCGTGGGATTTCTTCTTCTGTGTGCATGTCAGAGAGGGAGCACAGAGGAGTGTCTGCCCGCACTGCCAGGCTGCCCTCGGACTGGTCATTCAACCTATTCGCACCTTAGTCTCCTCACCTGTCAAATGAGGATGGTAAGTCCTTCCTCCCAAGGCTGTTACGGGCTATGAAGAAGTTGATATTTGTAAAGCATTTAGAAAAGCATCCAGCACATCAGAAGGACTCTATGTTTTGTGAAGTAAATAAAATGTTCCTTTTTCTTTTCATAACACATTTCTTTTTCATAAGGTTTGTGATCTGGGGGATATTTTCTGGTTTCCAGAACGAAAGTTTTAAAATTAAAAGGAATCAAAGTACTTTTTGGAGCCTAATATTTACTCATCTACTCCCAAACTCCAAAAGTAGATCGGCTTTATGTTAAACTCAGAATCCATACAGAAAAAAATATTCAAAATTTATTCATTTCATAAATAATGTATTTTATTTTATTGCATATGGCTATTAAGGAGGGCATCCATGATCAATACAGACTAAATACAATGCACTATTCTAGTCCAGTTTATTCTTGTCCCCAGCAGCATCACATCGACCCCTATATACAGCGTGTACAGTGGAAGACAGAGCAAGATAAGTTAAGTCTTTTGTCATATCACAATAGCAAGAAATATATTTAACATCTTGATATCCAGAAACAATACGTACCCAAAAAGAAAACACTGTTTAATAACTGTTAAAGTTTATATAGCAAAAAATATTTTAAATTTAAGGTAAGTCAGGCAAAATGTACAAAGACCCAATATACATTGTGAAGTTTTAGCAAACATAACATTTATACATTTTGGTTCCATTCTGTAAACTAAATTAAAAATGTAAATATTGCATATACCTTTCTTTTGAAATGTACAGGATAGAAGAAAATTTCGTATATTATCAACTTTTTATTTTGCTTCTTTTAAGTTGCAGTGTGAACATGAACCATTGGTATAGTGTCATGACTACCCTAAGTATAGGGGACTAGTTAAATATGTGTCAATACACTGTATTCAGCAGGGTCCATATTCAGTCCTATCGTACCTGGGGGTGCGGACGGGGAGTTACAAAGCAAATATCACCCATCGATTCCTATTCCCAAAACTAAATAAAAACTTCAGGACATTTTATACATCTTAATAAAGTATATCATACACTGAAACTGACCTTCAAACTAACATCATATGGCCTAAGCACTGCTGTGATGTATAATTTCAGAAAAGTAAAACCTTAAAAATGTTCGGGGGGATCGCTTTACATTCAACTTTGTCTTGCAATACAATCCTCTGTTCTAAAGTTCAGCATGGAAGCAGGAAGACTTTTGCATTGCCATTAAATATACTTTTAAGACATTGAATTTTTGGGTCTTCCTCTAAAAAAGCCTCATTAATGCATTATTCTATAGTGATATATATCTATATATTTATATATATTTTTCTCAAAAGAAAAAAAAAAAACAACAGCTCACATCTCCAACGAATTAGCGTAACCTCTCCGCTGACTACCAGAGAAGACAGGCACCGGGGACACCCCCGCAGAGGCGGCCAGCGCCACCATTGCGTGCGAGGCAGTGGAGACGGCGGAGCATGCTGCCGGCAGTTCAGCAGTTTTAGGTGACATCTGTGACATCTGCCACGACACTGATACTTTCAGAACACTGGAAACATAAACAAGGGCAGCCTCGTCAGGAATTGTTTTTGACGAGTGACATGTACCGTGAAGCCGTCTCTCCTCTCTTTCTTCTTCCATTAATGACACAGGGGCTTGAATGCCCCTTTGTATCGGTTTCTTTCTTTTCCTGTCTTTTTTTTTTTGTTTTTTTTGGTTTTTTTTTTGGTTTTTGTTTCTGTTTTTTGTGTTTTTTTTTTGTTTTGTTTTTTGTTTTTGTTCAGGGCAGACTTGTTGGCCAACATAATAGCATTATATTAAAGATAATACATTTTAACAAATTAAATCTGCCAAACCCGGACCACCCTAGAATTGCTAGCATGCCTACGTGAATTTTTGGTTAAAGAAATGCAAGCCCAAGATTAAGGATAGCAGAGAGAGACATTTGAGCTTGTAAATAGGATAAAAGGCTTTTGCAATTTGAAGTACCTACGTAAACATCTACATAGAGAAGATTAAACAAGTCTGTTCAAGGTAAAAAGAGATATTGATCCCCTTCCCAAACCCCTTCCCTCCCACCCATCCCCACTACCCAATACAGTTGATGATTTTCAAAAGTAGGTTGCTTCAGTTACATATAATAATTATTATTTATTAATCCATCTTCAAAGTCCAATCCCAAATTTCACTTCCGTTGAGAAATGTCAGTCCCACATTGGGCTCTGTGTGTAAGTAAACTTTGCAGGTACCTGGATTGGAATCCGTCAAGCAGCTGTCTACTTGAACCAGTTCAATAAGGCCGATGACCACACTTCAGACACATGGAGCAGAGATGCACAGGAGGTCCTGTTGTGCCCCAACCACGCAAATCCAGCTTTTCCTTGAACTGAGGTAGGACTGTGGTAGTCTTGAGTGTAAGCCAGTAAATACCAGATTTTACCACTTTAATGGGTATTGGTAGAATCTCCTAGCATGCTGAGGGATACATTTGCTTTGCCAAAGCGAAAGTAAGAAGAAATTAAGACACTGCCCACAATTTAAGGAGGCCAATGAAAACATCCAATTTTCTTGAGAATAATTTCTTCAGCTAATTTTGTTAGAAAAAATAAAACAAAACACAACACAAACAGCACAATGATGAATGCCCCATACAGGAACAAGTGACAGAGGCAGGCGATCTTGCCTTGTTGGTTCCTTGTCTAATATGGCCCACAGAGGTTTCAAAACGTAGGAATTGCTCAGATCCAGAAGAAAAACTGTAAGCAGCTTCAGATTGAAAGAAATGCTGAGCATCTTCTTTTAATGACGTTCTCTGCTGTGTGACATCTGGGTGGTGAAGCCAGACATATCTTCACTCTGAAAGAGAAAGGAAGGAAGTGAGCAGAGACTCCCACGAGAGCAGAGCACTCTCTGGAGCTCTAGAAAAGGCCCCTTAACCCACTTCTATGATCTGTGTCATCTTCATAAAATTATGCACTTTGAGAAACAAACACATATTCATTCCATTTTCCAGAAAGTTCAATGGGTAAACTCTAATTTGGTTTTCCTGGAAGCAGAGCTATTAGGTTCATAGTGAATTGTCTACAGAGTGAGGTTCATGTTTTCAAGTTAGAAAAAACAGTCACATAAGCTTTTGTGAACCACTCTGTCGAACGAGATATAACAGATACAGAGGCGTGATGTCAGCCTTCCGATCGAGCACCAGCGCGACCTGGGAACCACCCCGCTCACTCCCTAGGCTTGGCTCTTCGTGTGCTGTGTGGAATAAATGCAAACCATTGCCTCCCCCCCTGGGCTGCCGGAAAGATGACAAACCATGACATGTGTTAACATGCTCTGTCAACTATGTTTACTCTAAATGTGTATTTATATTATGAACGTGGGAGAACTAACAAGTCTACACTTCTGCCCTCAGAAAACCTGCAGCTGGATAATCTATCTTCTTTGTAAAAGTGCCCAGGGTAGTGAAAGCCCCCTGTAGTGCCACATGTGTTCTTACACAACCCTCAACACTAGGAAGGATTTCTTCTTGTCTGCCCAACTTCCGAATGTTCCAGTTTCAATAATTTACTCTTTCACTGTGCTCAGGAGATGGAGGGGTGGGGTGGGGGTCCTTGCCCAGCTCTAATTGCCTCCTCCCCTCCAGGTTGAAGGGTCAAACTGCTCAAGCTTCTTTAACCTTTCCTCAATTTCTAATGTTTAAAGCATATTTTCACTTGATACTTTCCTTCTTCAAGGGACAGAACAACTTGGAAGGTTTTGACATTTCATAGCATGTTGCTTTTTTTTTTTTTTAAAAGCTTCTTGACATTTTAACCCAAATGGCATATTGTTAATTTTCATCACTCACCACCATGTTTGCTACTTGGTCACATGTGAGCACTGGTGGTTATGCTCTATCTTAAGTTTTCTTCCTTTGCAGTTATACTTATACAAACTTAATTTCTGGACGCTCTTCTGAAATCACTTAGAATTCTGATCCTAGACTCTCACCACATTCCCTGGTCTACTTTTTGTGAATCTAATTCTTTTCTTCCCATCTGGAGTTCAGAGGATTGATCCCAGCAAGGAAGAAACTTCCAGTGTGTCCTATAGCTGAGTGTGAGTCCCTAAAAACCACTATAAACTCGAGGCACTACATCCTGTGGCCAGAAAAACAAAAGCTTGTACAGACAGGGTGCTTGTCGATGTACAAGGTAAACATATCTTTCCATGCCTTATTTAAAAGTCCCCTACAATGTGACATTTTGAGGCAGTGCTACTTTATCTTATTGTTTTCAAAAAAGCTTATGTCTTTTAAAAATTTAACAGGTAAACAATTTTCTGTCAATGAATCTTAACAGAAAACAGGGCCCAAAATTTCCTCCTAAGGGAAGAGCTGTCCTCTAGCCATTTCAGTCATTATTGCTGTGATTTTCAACCCCAAGAGATGGCAGTGAGAAAATCCACTTGTTTTCATCCCTTAGAAAACAGGGATTTGCTAAAATCTACCTAGACTTGTGTTTCACCCTAAAATGAGCTTGCATTTTGTTACTCAGGCCCTGATTATGAGATGAATCCCATGGCCACCCCAGAGCAGGTGACCAAGACCCTGTGAATCCACTTACAGAAAGATTTCTAATCAAAGCTTATTTTATTTTTACACTGACAGTTAGCTAAATGTGTTTAAATTGTCTCATGTTAACCCTAAGTCCATTATCTCAAAAACAGCTAAGCAAGTAAGTTCTTCAGTTTCTCAAACTTACACACCTGTCACATAAATGGTGGGTTAATTATTGCTGGAAAAAAATTACTTTCCATTTTCACTTACAAATTCATGGGGCCACTGACGTTTTCACTGTTTTTAAGGATGCTCATTGCTGTGAAACCCAACTCTTATCATTAGATCTCTGTGAGCTCTAATTAAGTCGAACATGTAATTTTATTGTTTTGAAGTACAATACAGTTACCAAAACCTTAATTTCTAAGCATGAGCATTATGCAAGAAAAGAGCTGATAAACGGCAAGGAAATAATTCATCCATACATTTATTCATGCAATGACCTTTCCCCAATTTTCTTATTTAATTCTACTCCAGTGCACAGCTTAACTGATGATTTGGGGGGAAAAGGCCAACCAAAAAGGAAAAAAAAAGGTACTATTACAGGAAGATTAATCTGTCCACGGCACACTCGAAGGATGCAAGAAGGCCTACATAAGGAGGACCAGGCACAAGATGACCACCAGCTCAGACACAGGTGTGTGGGCATTGGCTGCGCAGTGTTTCAAACACATTTACGTGTATACATGTGCACTAGAGCAAACGCAAGTGGATATAACTTGTCTCCTGTTAGGTTAAAAAAAACCAACTGCTTTGTACGGACACCTCCTGTCACCTGAGGCCTCTGGGTCCCCTCCTGACCACGGGACTTTGGTTCAAGCTGCTCAGCAGCCTGCCACCCACAGACCTGCTGGTTTACCACTGGCTGGCTTGGAGACCCTCCCATGGGCGGCTGCAGCTGACTCTGGGCAACAGGTTGGGATGCCTGGAAGTACCCACACAAACGTAAACAGGATTAGCCATCAGACACAATCCTTTGTTGAGGTGCAAAAGAAAGGAAGCAAGTAAAAGGCTGGGAGTACTCCTCAAATTAGATCCAGATGACTCCACTTGCCCAGCCACAGTAAAAGGATTTGGATAAAATGGGGACCTAAGAAACATAAACACTCCCTAAGAACGCATGTAGGAAAAAAGGCATCTGTCTTGAAAACCTAACCATAATTTTCTTCATTTCTTATAGAAAGAGGGTCTAAGACAGATGCTGTCTGACTCAAATGATGTCTAAAATGCCCTTTTCCAATGCGAGCCCACCGTGGCAGACTCTTTGTGGCACATGCTAGGTAAGGGCCCTGAGCTAGAATCGGCAAGGAGGGGATAGGCCTAGGGAACGATGCCTGTGACAAAATGATCTGCATGTGTGGTCATTCACAGGGCACTCTACAGCCCAGACACAGCATTTGGGCACCAAAAACCAAGAGTTGCTGCCCAAGGCTGACAGCTACCACAGAGGCGCTGTACCCGCCATGCACATGACGACCACTCACCCATCAACACCACTCCCCTGCCCGAGGAAGGAGGAAGACAGGCAGGGGATGGAAAATACCCTCGCAGATTTGAACCTAGGAACTAGAGTGCACTTTTGCCTTTTTATTTATTTACTTTTAAAGTAAGTTAAGTTGTTCCTCCCCCTGAAAATTAGTCTGGTTCATCCAGACTAGAAAAAAAGAAAACATTTTCTAACATTACTAATCTGACATTCTCAACCTTTAAAAATTTATGCTTCCTAAAGATGAGATTCCAGCAAAAATTTATTTATTTTATTATCTATGTTAATTTTACTAGAAGCAAAGAAAAAATGATTAATTTTATGGCCACTCTACTCTGAATATTAAGAAGACAGACATTCTTTGAACTTATCAGGTGCAAAGGCAAGACAAAAGCGAAAACAGTAAGAATCACATGTTGCTCATGAACGCAACTGCAGAAGGACGTACACCAGTTCTGCTTCTAGAGGTAATGTATGTAGAAAAGGTAAACTTATTGATGCTTATTGAATTTGTCATGTAACTACACACTGTAGCATCCTGTCCCTCAGACATTACTTTGTCAAGAGATCCATTCACAGAACCATCCATCTAGAGTTACTCGAGTAGAAAAACAAAACAAAGCAAAAAACCCAAAAACCAACCAAACAAAAAACTTGTGCAAAGAGATGAAAGTCATTCCATATGACATGTCATGCAGTCTAGCCATTCCTCACCTTCTTTCTGATGTCACTTGTGACAGATGACATTCGTATGTGGGATATCGTCCCATGTGCCAGTAATCATAACCCCCTGCAGACTAGCTATAATTTCACCCCTTTTCTCTTCCACTTAAAAGAGCAATCAGAATGCAAATGAGCAAGAGTGCTGTCAGTAAAGGCCCCACCTTCAATCTGCTCCACTTCACCCCCTAAGAGAGAGAGAGAGAAAGAGAGAGAGAAAAGCAAGGAAGGAAGGAAAAAAGAAAACTAAATTAACTTTGTTATTAAAACAAGTAGAAAAGCTGCCTTGTAATATATGGAAAGAATGTCAAAATGCTGACAAGCCACACCACCAGTGATCTGGGCGCCACGATTACAATTACATTAAAAGAAAACTAAAGTGAGCACTGAGCCTCGAATGTGTTAGAAACAAATAAGGTAAATTTGTCCACCAAATAAAACCAGGCAACATTTTAGATATACATTCTGACTCACCATGACTGTCTCTTTATGATTTCTCATGAGAATTTGGGTTTCGACTTGCTTGACTTCAAGGTCGTATTTCAGTGTTCAGAATCTAGTAGCTACACCTGGGTCATGGCAACTCTGCCCAGGAAGCCCCTGGTTCTCTCCACAGGCAGCCTTCTGGGCTCCATGTAGAGCACCACAGCACAGCTGAAGGACACAGGGCCTCACAGGCCTTTGGTGAACAACACTGCATCACCAGAGGGCAAATTCATCGAGTAGGTAAAAATGCTTTAACATTTTCAGTCATAACTGAATTAGCAGTGTTATAAATATTGATTTGCATGACAAAATTAAACTATGTTTCTTAAAAATTTAAATTTGTATTCTGGTAGCAAATATGATTAAGAAAGAAATGAACCCTCTGGTGAGTTCAAACATATCTTTCAGGCACATCTTAGCACCCAGTTTAAACCTTTTATGTTAAACATAGAATTACAAGGGAAAATGAACTTTTCAGTTACAAGAGAAATTCCTAGAAAAAAAAACCCTGATAACTTAGTATCTCCTTACTTTACTAAAAGCAAAACACTCTAAGACTATGAAAAAAAAAGTAAGGTTGGGTGTGATAACAAACAAGCCAGAGATTCTAAGAAAAACAGTTACTTGAACGTTTCTTTTAAATTGAAAAAAGTCACTTAAAAGGAAATTATGGAAGAATAAGTTCCCTATGACAAATGGGGGCAATAAATTGCTTTCCAACCCTACTTGAGAAAGATTTAGAACTTTCTTTTATATGACCTCATCACTTCTACTGACAATTAAAATCATTTCATTTTGAATGCTTGTTACTAAAGAAATTTCCTAACATCAAGTTGTAACTTGATGTTAATGACACAATACAGAATGGCATGAGACAATCTAGTTGTTTAACAGGCTGGGGTTAATAAAAGGTATCTTTCCTCCTTTAACTCCTGTTTAATCCTTCACATAAGACCTCATCTTAACCACCCAAAAACTAGCAATCAGGCATCCCAAACTTTTAACCACCGCACTTCAAGTTTCCTCTACACGTTCAAAGTTTCACACACAGGAATCCGTACTAATTTTACAGTGCATAGCCTCAGAAGATGTCATAGCATAATACTTAAATGGTTCGTTCTTTTCTGAGTTTGTTGTTAAAAACCCTGACATGTGCATCACGTCAGCTATTTTTCTACGGCAAGAATTTCCCACCATGCCTGTACTTGCAGCATGCAGTACATACAAAAAACAGTATCCCTTATTCTCCAGTACAAACCCCTGAGAGACAAAAATGTCCCCTGAATCTCTGGCAGGCCATTTCTCTTAAGTTATGAAATGTTCCACCTTTTCTAGTTAAAAACCAGATAAGGAAGCATAAATGACTTGCTGATGCCTCCCTGCCAGTCAGTGGAAGAGCAGAGGCCTCAACTTTTCCCAGAAAACCTTCCTCTCTGCTCCCCTTCTGCCATGATGGGATGGTAGGAACAGGCAATGCAGACACCTGCACCTGTCTTTCGGGGGCCCAGAGTGTAAACTTTCATACCGTACCATTAGCTCTTTAGAAAACTCTCCTCAAAGGGCTTTAAATACCATGCTGGAATTTACCACTATTTAATAAATGATCCTAGATAGTGTATGTATGTCTCCCTTACCAGATGACAATCCCACTGGACTGTCCCCAGCACTCAACACCATGCTGGCTAGGTCCTTAATAAAGCTTGTTGAATTAAACTGAACTAAAAACCCCGTGTGGTTTGTGCCATTTCTCAAAGGCAGAAAAGCTAAATAAAATTTTCTAAAGGAGAACGAAGTTTTAGGACTGCATGAGACCCAGAAGCAAAGAAAACCTTTTCCAGCTCACATGAGAGTGACATTCTAAAGCAGAAGTCAGTAAAGGATGGCTAAATCTGGCCTGTTGCCTGTCTCTGTAAATAAAGTTTTATTAGGACACAGCCATGCTCACTCACTTCCACACAGCTGCTTTCGCACCACACCATCAGCAGAGTGGCCCAGCTGTGACGGAGCCTTCAGGGCAATGAGGCCTAAACTGTTTACCACCTGACTCTTTACAGAACAATGTGCCAGTCCTTCTGCTCAGGAGCCCACGAACATGGCAATCTTTACTAAAGAAGAAAATCAGAAGTAAGACAGGCAAATTTGTCAAAATAATACCATATATTTCCACCTGTATGTTACACCTGGAAACTAATTGATACCCCTTTAAAAATTATCTGTAAACTTACATACTTCAGAAATGCAATACCATCTACTAAAACCCATGCTATCCTGTTACAGACCCCACTGAAAATGAGGATGCAAGTCATAAAATCATTTATGAAGCCAGCACAATTTTCGAATTAATTTCTCAGCTACGGCTCTTCTACTTGGCTTTTCATACATAACGCAAGAGTTCTGAATAAATCTAATTATTACTAAATACATTCTACACTAGTATTCTCAACTTTAACAGAGGTAAAGAAAAGCTATACACATTAGATGTGCAATTCATGAAGGGTCCAAATCTTTTCTCTCTCTTGGATCATTTGAGAATGTGAATATAAGCATTATGCTTCTGCCCTAATAAGAATATTTGGGCCAAGTGATATTACTTGCATTAAAATTGCAAATATCCAATGAACAATGTAATTCTTTTCTCAGATTAAACACATTTTTGTACATATGATCTTTTTCCTAATTAAAAAATGTATTTTATGTACACTATAAAACGTTTATATTATTTATATCTGAAGTTATAAAACCTGTTATATTTTTCTTATCAAATTAAGGGAATGTGGAATAACTGTTCAAAATATATCCATCTCCAAATAGCCTATTGTTAGACATCATTTCAACTGAACCTTTTTTTCCTTCAAATACTTAAATAACTACAGGTAAATTCTCCCCCAGTCTGTAATATCTATATAATTTGGAACTTCAGCTTTGTCTATTCAGGGGAAGAATATGTCTAATTTAAAAGCCTTTATGTGAACGAGCATACAGCCTTTAACTGTAAAAGATACACTTGTGAAGTCAAGGTTGAAGGGTGAAACCCACTTAGTAACCGAAGCACAGGCTGTCTTCGCACAGGTTGGCATTTCTATTCCCCATAATTAACCATCTCAAAAACATGCTGCTGTTCCCTGGGAGCTTAGGAATGGCGCTGTGCAATCATCTCTATGCCTCAAAACCACATGCCATTCCCACGGCTCAACCGGACACAGGTGTAGAAGGCAGAGTAGCCGCACCAGAGTCAGGATCCTAGGGCTAGTGTCCAGGGACCACCACTGTCCAGCTCTGCTACCTCTTACTAACATGGGGACTTTATCTCTCCTGCCCTACATTCCCCAGTGGGGTCACAGTGAAGCTATCAAATGACATCTTATGTATAGAATGTATAATTAATACAAACAAAATGTATATGTATAGATATTTTCATTCATAGAGAAGCACACGCTACTAGTATGACTCACGTTTTGTGGCTGGATTGCCTTTGCTGTCTTTGTGCATCTTCAAATAACATACACATGTAAGCACATGCTGTGTTTTGAACTACACACTTCTTAAAACCGGGCTGCCCTGAGCTGCAGGGAAAGGCGGGCTCCTCCCACCCTCCTTTCCTGGCTCCTGCAACAGTATATCCGTGAATGATGTCACGAACAACTGCAACTTCAGGCAGCAAATAAACAACTGATGAACACACAAAACAATGGCCAACAGCTCCCAGAATAAGATGAATAAACTTGCTGTGATTGGATAGAAGCAGAACAGAAGTAGAATTGTTTTTCTGGGGGAACTCTAGGCCATTGAAAGCTAATAGTTCTCACACGCTGCAAAGAGCACCTCTGCCTAGCTGCTTTCTTTATGCCCTGTGGACAGGACAAAACACCCAGAAAGAGGCTGCCCACGTCCCCGTGTAGGCAGCTGCCCTGCAGAGAACGCACAAACCCCTCTCCACGTCACACGTGCTGAGCGAGCGCAGTGGGTCACCGGTCACTGGGCTCCGACAAGTCCAGGCCAGGGGGGAACAGCATTTCCTTTCTCTCTAGTTTATGTAAAAAGGTGCATTAACGTGTAGGTCAACATTTAAATTCCTCTGCCACTGAAGAGAGAGATTCACATCCAAATGAAGCACTATGTATTGAAATATCAGTAATGAAAAATGGGAAGTGCCACGTTACCAACTATATAAAGTTCATTTACTAAAAAGGAAAAGAAAATAGGGAAGTGGAGACTAGAAATCCACCTCGGTGTGTCCTCCTCCCCCTCCCCCACCCACCTGGCTCTGCCTGCCAGTGTCAGGTGACCACCAGTAGGCATTCACACAGTGTACAAGTCATATTAAGTTACCGCACATGCCCTTTTAGCCCAAATGCCAAAGTGTCTATAACATTACTCATTGAACTTGAGTCTAAGCAGAGTAAACTTTCTGAAGAATAAACTCTTTTGCCTTGGCAGACCTTAAAATGGCAAGAATCTTGAAGACATTTTCAAATGCTCATAGGCTGGGAAGGGTTTTACACACCAGGGATGGACCCAAACCCCAGGATGCCTGGGTCAGGGACATTGCAAAGGCTCCTCAGGAAATTCAGATGAGCAGGCAGGCTGGAAACCATAGACCCCAGCCCCTCTTGCAGGGTCCGGAGGGTGCAATGACTTGCCCAGGGCCACCAGCTGTCAGGTTTAGAGCCAGGACAAGCCCCCTGCTCCTGCCTGTCAGGCCCAGGGACAGAGGCCAGAGACACTGCAGGGCTGAGTGCACAGCGGCGCCGTCCGGGAGGGACACTCGGGAACAGGGGGAGACACCAGCACAGACACACCTCCCACCTTTCCTTCCTACCAGCAAGAAGGAAGCTCTGTGAAAGAATAAAATTCCTACAACTTAAAAAATACAATTTCCCAAACTGCTGAAGGTTTGGGAAGGGGACAAATGATCAATTACTTATAAAGAAAACATTTCTTATATTAAAAGCAAGTTGGACTGTGAGAGATGATTTACACAGGCACATTTCCAGGTTTCTCAAAGCTGCGCATGAGTCTTTTAAAACTTTTAAGAATGGATTTAAGAAAGATGTACCTTTCTATCCACCTCGTTAGTAATCAAAGTGACAAAATTCAGGATCCAGCAGACATACACTTAATATATAATAATTACAGCCTATATATTACAAACTTAATAAATTCTCTTTCAGGAAAGTATCACTCAGTGATATTCCATCCAAGGAAATCAATCTGACCATTTAAAAATTATCAGTTATATAATTTTGTCATACTCAGTACATATGAATTCATACAAAATAGTTGTTATTTCCCCAATTTTCCTTAGAGAACAACAGGCCATTTTACAATTTCCACTCCAAAGGAGTAACCACCAATACAGTTAAAACAAATGAAACAGGAGGTATTCATTCTTATCTTACCAGAATGGACAACCTTCTCTAAGACATTTCATGTATACCGTCGCTTTTCTACATATTTCAGAAACACTAAGTCAAATTGAGCCTAAATTCTAAAGATAGACCCAAACACGCTACCAATTTTTAAAATTATGCAAGCTACAAATAACTGCACACAGTTGGCTGGAGTCCATTTATTAAGTGTGCGTCTTCCTCACCAATAGGCTAAGACGACATCAGGGTCCTCCGACACGGGAGGCCCTAGCGTCCTCAAGCTTTGACACCCCGGGCTCTAAATTCACTCCATCAGCGCTTTCCCAGTAAGCCAGAATCTCTATGAACCATATGGGACAATAAATTATCCACAAATTTGCTACTTTCTATTATTTTACTTTCCAGATTAGCTGAAGAATGAAACGGATTTGTTTCACAAGCCTGCATCTAGCAGCCGCTACAGCGGAGCGGACCGCACTGGGGAGTTCAGAATAAACAGACTCAGCTACAGGTGGTCAGAGGGAGGGAGACTTTTTTTTTTTAAATGAAGACACTGTGTTGCTTGGAAAATACAGACTCAGGTGGTGACAGGTCTACCAGGAACACATCCTCTCTCTCTAGACTGGGGAGGGTTCCTCCAACAGCAGGGGCCAGGCCAGGGGCTGGGCAGGCACGTGGCTTCATGTCTCTGGGCCTCAGGTTTTTCATTAAAAAAAAAAAAATAGGGAAAACAACAAGAACCCTACCCTGCAAGGGTAAGTTCTTTTTAAATGTTTTATAAATGATAAGGTGCTATACAAATGGAAGTTTTTAGAATAAAGCATGTCACCCCTGAACTCCTGTACTTTCATTTTGCTGTTTACCTTGTAAATATGTCCCAGGGGTTTCTCCAGCTGCAGTGACATCTCACTGTCCTCATGCCATTAGAAAACTTTAGGTATTTTCAAATTTTATGCACTATTTTGAGAAAGAAATTCAAGAGTTGACATATACCTTACCAAGTAAAAAATACTACCCAGGGATACCACAAACGTGACGACAGAATTTGCTGGCTCTAGTATAAAAGTTTTTAAATGCTCTACATACTGTTCCCAAGAGACTACATTTTCCTTGCACACTGTTCAATGTGAACTAAAGTCTGCGGGACAGCAGGCCAGGCCCAGTGCACCTGGTCCCTCATCTCCCTCCTTCATCGTCTACTCTCACCTTAACTTCTGTCAGCCACACCACACTCCTTATTCTGGAACACCCCAGGCACTGCCTGCCCCAGGGCCTTTGCACTGCTCTTTATCCTCTCTGCCTATTTGGATTCTCCCCTGAACATGGGATATGCAAGGCCGCTCCCTGCCACCTTCAGGCTGCACAGCTCAAATGTCAGCTTTCCCAGTCCCCGTCCCTGCCCTGTCTTCTAGAGCATTTATCACCACCTACAATTCTCCCTGTCCTGAATGCACATCAAAATTAAGTTTATTGCCTAGGTTTCAAAAGCAGAAAGCTTACTGAAGACTTACCACCTTCTGTTTTTCTTTTTAGCTTGAAAAACAAAACCTATTTCTTTCTAGCCTGTTCTTTAATATTGTTCAAATGGAAGAACTATTTCTGAAGTATTCCATATGGAATAATTGTTCTCTTTGTCTTTGTAATGAAAAAAATGTTGGAATTTAACAACTGGCTAAATTTAAAAATTAAAGGGAGATCTCATCCTTTCTGCCACCATCTCTCCTGCCCCTCAACTTTCTACCTTTCCCAAGCAGCCTGCAAGTGAAGTTCCTGTGGTTTTTTGTTTTGTTTTGCATATTTTTTTTCTGGAAAGAACAGTAAAAGGTGGTAAAAGGTAATTATGACAGGAAGCTCACCTGCAACAGACTCCCCCCCAGCCTGATGGACTGGTGACACAGAGCTGCCCCGCCAAGTGGGACTTCCCTTCCCCAATGGTCCGGCCACTGCAGCAGATGGCAGGGGGGCCGAGAGCAGAGCATTTTCACAGCAGGGGTGAGCTCTCTGAGCTCTGGAGGGTGCCAGTGGCAGGGAAGCCTCCTTTGCACAGAAAGGGAAGGGGGCTTTCCTGGATAAGTCATGGATGTCTGTAGAAAGGATGGGATTAAACGATTTTACAAAAGGCTTCCGATACACCTACATACAGCATGTCTGCTAGAGGTGTGTCTGGAGAAATCACCACCTTATCTGGAAGTTCCTAGGACAGCAGCAATTTTTAAAGCAATTTTGAAGCATAAAGTTAAAAAAGGACTATGATTACATAAAGTATTTGTGGATAATTCACGAAAAAATATTAAACAGCACCTAAATGTTTACATTTTTATGGACGGGCACAGTTGTATGCAAATAGCCATACCAAACACCTTTTAAACATAAGCTTTCTCACAGGTGCATCGGGGGGCAGAGGAAAAAGTCAGGAAAAGAAAGGATGAATTCAAAGAAATAATTCCCTTCCCACTAATTAAAGAGGGGGTATCTTTGCTAAGCAATAGTTGAGGGTAAGCAGAGAAGAGTCAGAAAAGGAGAGCAAAACCCTAACCACTGGGAAGCGTCTCGGAGACCACCATATACAGCAAAGACAGAGCACAGGAGAAATGCCAAGAGAGTTGGGAGGCAAAGCTGCTGAGAGCTCAGAGCCAGCTGACATCCAGGAATTGCGATGACAGCAAAATCAAAGCTGCGGTTCTTCACAGAAGAAAACTTTTTCAGAAACACCACCTCATCTGATGCACCCCAAGTGTGTCTTTGGGGAGGACAGAGGGGTGAAACATTTGAGTGGTTCCATCAGAATTCTCCAGCAAGGACAGCCACCGTCCCAGCAGGGACATACCATTCTTTGTCTCTGGCCAAGAATGCCTGAAGGGTGGGCACCTATTGGAAGGATCACAGTGGCTGCCCCAAAACAGCCCTTGGTGGGATGCTGCCCAAGCTGACTATAAAGGCACCTAGAGGACAGAGACCATGTTTCATATTTCCTCTGTAGCTCTCAGAACATCTACTCCTGTGCTGGCACACACTGAACTCTCAATAAATGGATTGGCTTAAAATGTCAACTGTGTTCTGCCTTTTTTGGAAATGGCTGAAGACCCGATGAATTCTGAACTCTCCAACTGAACTGAAGGAACTCAAGAGTCACAAAGAAGAATGCTTATCACCCAAAGTTATTCTAGGGACTTAATTAAATGCTCCATGCCAAGAAAACTTGGATATTTTATTGCAGTGATTATTTCATTTGGAACAAGGACCACTGATAAACCAGCACTACTGATAAACTAAACCACAAATAATAGTAAGAAGGAAAACTGAACCAAGGTGAGTCGATTCTACTGCATCCTTAAAATTTTAATCTGACCCTAAATACCAAAATGTCATTATATGTGGAAGCTACACAGCCTTTAAGAGAAAACTCCCACTTAAAAAACTTGTCAAAATAAAACCTTAATGCTTGCAAGTTTACACTTATAATTGTTTTGGGTGGTTTTAACATCTAGCATTTCCACGTGGCACATCATTAAAGTTCTAATTTCTTTTTTTTTCTTTCTCAATCAGCTAAATTTAAGTTCGTTTTCTCAAATGGACTGCAAATTAAAACAAATTACACTCCTGGATTTATAATACTCTAAAGGAGAAAGAAATATTTTGAATTTTTGCAACAAATACATTTTGCTAAAGCATATCTAAATATATTTTCAATTGAACTGTACATTTATTAGATGTGTACTTGACAACGTGACAAAAGTTCTTCCTAGAAGTGTCACCAAACTCATTTAATATAACCGGAAAAGGGTACGGGTAGCTTATGGATTTGTTTTCTGTTTCAGTTGCATATGTAAAGTGTTATTTTAGGTCACGCAGGGAGAAAATAAAAATGAGTATCTACTATCATATGACAAGAAAACAGAAGCAAATCACTTTAGTAACTTATTTTTTTAAAAAGGTATCCAAGGTGTGGTACAAAAAACTGACTACTATAATCTCCTTTTCCAGGAACTTCTGTTGTCCAGGAAGTTCAGGAATTCTGCCACGTCCATGGCATAGAGGAGTCCCTACCTCCATTTCTGACTTCTTCAAACAAAAACAAGGTGCTCAACACACTCTAATCCATGACTTGTTTAATCTTGCTTGCTGCCTATAGTTTCTAAAGTATTATTTGCATGGTTTTTAAATTTAGTAAGAATATCATGGCCTATTTCTAAAACTTTTCTCCTTGCTTCCCAAGTCCCCTCATCTGCCCATCCATCGGGGGCATCTTTAGTCCTGAACAAAGAAAGGACGGCAGAGAAGTCCTACCTGGTCTGAGCTGGGCCTGAGCTGGGCCCTGGCAGGGTGGCTGGCCGCCAAGACTGGCGTAACTCAGACGAGGGGATCACGAGTGGCTTCCACCACAGTACCGGGAGTTTATGGGATCAGATGGTCCCTGACTTCAGTCCCTATTTTCAGTGGCTTCACAGCACCAGGCAGTATAGGCCTATGCTCAATCCCCAGGTCCTCAGCGGAAGGCAAAGTTCACAGAAGGATTCAAACCTCGCTCAGGAAAAGATTATCCAGCGTATTTATGAAGACTCCCTGCACAGCACATCAAAATCTTCATCCCTGTTAGTTTTTCTAACTAACTTGGTAAGTGCTCGACAAACCCATTACCGCAAGACAGGGCATTCTGAACCTGACTTTCTTCTTAACCTGAAAGAAGTTTCATCACTGAATTCATCCCTGATAGAAAAGTCATTTCCTGTGAGGCAGTCTCCCACCATGAGCCTGTCGTCTGCTGGACTGTGTGCGCGCTGCTCTGGGTGTCAGGTGCCTGGCCCCGAGGCTGCCATCTGCTAGAAAGGAAGTATTCTCTTCCAGGGTGCTGAAGAGACTGACAGCTACGTAAACAAAACACTGGATCACCCACAAGAGCGCAAGGTCACATACTCACCTACTACCTTTTTAGAAACACGGATATCTTATGAATTTTTACGTGTTTACTAAAGTATTCCTTTATGCTTTTGAAAGTGAGGTTGTAGTCACTTGAAAGGTGGCACCTTCTGTCAAATCAAATTTGTATGAAAACCATTTTTCTTCATATAAAAATCTAGTTAAATGATTTTTTTCCTCAGAATTTTAAAAAGGATCTTAAAAACAAAGGCACTAGTGAAATATTCAACTCCCCAGAAGATAACCATGTAGCATCAACTGATTAGTTACTTATTGGTCCTTAGGCAAATTCTAAATTGGGCAGTTTTCAAATAAACTCATCATTAAATAGGTTAATGACTCATTTCTTAGGAAACAGTTAATGTACTTATTCATAATGGGGAGTATATGATATTTCACTTATAGAATAAATGCATCTTAAAGACATTTAAAGCCGTGGCTGGAAACACCTACTGACTCATCATTACTGGGTCGGCAGCCCAGGCTGAACCCACCTACCAAGAGCAAGGTCTTAAACTCTGCCAGAGAATGTAGGTCTTTAGATTCGAATTATCCCAAGAATTTTCTTTTTATTTTTCTTTAACAAGTAAGTACATGATCTTAAATATCTGTCAAATCTTCACTCTTCTGCCTCTTCGGGACACACTGCTGACGTGGTCATGAATAGCCACATTTCCCTGATTTACAACATGCTTCCCTACTTAGGGATTCTGCAATTTCTATTTCTGGCCTTTCCAGGGTACCTTTTAGTCTATGTATGAAGCAATTCACTAAAATATCCCAATGTAAAAAGACCAACACCACTTCTACAAATACTAAGCTGTTCTAAAGGAAATAAGCTATATCCTGGGAGAGTTACTCACCAATATACAAAGAATCACTGAGACATGTCATTGTTTGTGTCACATTCTCCTATTCTTTCTTGATGTTATTTACAAACAATTAAATCAGTGACCTTGACTCAGACACCGGACCTCTCTCAGCCTCTGTTTTCACAACCTTAAAATAAGTAAGTTACATTATATCAATAGCTTCCAACTCTTTACCCTCAAAACTCCCTTGTATTTTTTTTCTGATTGCCACCACATGGAGTTGAAAGAGTTCTAATGCATTTGGTGTTGGTGGTGGAGGTATCTTATCAAGTATAATACACAGTTTGCTTTACTAAAACATATTTTAAAACAGCTGGAGGGATGTGAGTTTTCCACTTTGTAGACTAATAGAGGTCCAGGAAACACTGCTGGAACCCCAAGAACAGGGGACGCACCAACAACTTGATTGTCACCTCTAAAATTCACTGGCAACACGAGAGCCTTGAAAGTAATATCAAATTCTAAACTCTTCAAACTGGCAGGTGTAAAATCTGGTAAAACAACAACAAAAACAAAAAAACACACACAAAAAGAAAACAAAAAAGCGACAGAGGGCTCTCCTACAATGCCCAGTCTTGCTCCTTAAACGGCCCCATTTTACTTTGAATTAATACCACATGGAAGAAAAAAGAGGGAAATTAAGTAATACAACCCAAGTAATGTAACAACCAATACATGACCCTGAAAGCTGCCTGCGGCAGGGTCTACAGCAAAATCTTAATGTTCCTATTTTATTAATATACGAGTTTCCCAAACAGACAATAAGAGGTAAGTACAGAGAACTGGGCTAGGGACACAAAGGCCTTAGGAGGTTGAATTCAACACTCCTCCTTCGGGCTCAGTGAACTTGGGCAAGTCACTTGACCACTCTAAGCTGCAGGTTCTTTATTCTAAAAAATGTGGTTCACAGTGGTTCTGCCTACATCATAAAATTTTTTGAATTACTGCAAGATATTATATGTATGAAAATGTCTTAATGCTATGAAGTGAAGAAAAACACCTTCTGAATTTTACACAATTCTTTTGTCCCAAAAAGAAGAGGAGCATGCAATTATCTTTCAATATTGATCAGAACTAGGGTTACATTTTCATTATATCCAACTTTGATAGCATTCTTTCAAAATCATTAGTTGTCTACCAAGTTGTGGGATTGGTAGTTACACTTGTATGTTGGAGGCAAATGATGGACTTAGGTCTATAGAATGCACACAGAAAGTACCCTATCATATTCATAAGTATTAAAGATAATGCATTAATACTAAAGAATGAGTCATTCTTAATATAAACATATGGATTTTAAGGTAACTACTAAAATCACATAATAAAATGAACTATATCATAATACTTATTTTTACACACTGAAAAAAACTGAAATTTAATACTACCCCACAATAATTCACTCCAGTATTTGTACCAATTCCACAGGGATAGATTAAAGTAACAAAAAACCAAAATTATGCTTAAGGTTATAAAGTTTCAACATATATCATTAGTATTTGAGTTTCAATTACGAAAGAAAAATTCACATCAAGCCTCTTGGAGCATGATTGGATGAGATATTACGGAACTACACACACACACACACACACACACACACACCACACACACAGAGGACTATCAGCCCCAAATAGTATTTCTGGAAAACCTGATATAAATATGAAAAGTACTTATGAAGTGGAATTCATGCAATCATTTATCTTTAAAGTGTACCGTGGATCAAAATATTTGACCAAATATTCCAAATTTCAGTAAAAGCACAATAAGAAATATTTTATAAATCTTGTTTGCATCAATATCACATATGGCATAAGAAAACTGGGCAAAGACACATTTATCTGCTCAAGTTTTAGAGTATCTCTGGACATGTAAAAGTGACTCTATGCAACTTCAGTATTTTTCTATTCCAATGAAACAGAAATCAGAACCACTAAATTGACTATTTTATCATTTGTAAACACACAGCCTGTAAGTTTTAACCCAATTCTATTTCAGCATTCTAATGAAATGAATTCAATTAAGCAATAAGACCACCAAGCACAGTAGTATCTTGCAGTATTTGTAACCACAGAACAAAATGCTGGTATATAACATAAACTCCAATTCTGTCTATTCAGACTTTCATCTATGCATTTTATTTTAGCACACAGTTAATGTACATCTCTGTAGCTATCTTGAAAAAAACGGAATAATCAGTAGCAATCATCAACCTTAGCATTTCCTCCACCCTGAATAACTTTACCAGTTTTCTTCAGAAAAAAAAAACCTACCATTAAATTCTGTCTACAGTTATCTACCTTAAATGCCATCTTGAAGAACCCACTCAAACCAAGTAAAATCAACACAAAAAAAGTGTCCTCCTCATCTAAATTTGGATAGCATTGCTTTCATAAAACCCACGACCTGACAAATAACATTATGCTTACAACTGATAATTTTGGAAATTCAGAAATTTTTATTTATTAAAATGCCAACATTAAAATGCCTTGCCCATCTTGTACAGAAATAGACATTCTGCTCACGTCTGTACTAGAGAAACCCCACAGAGAATCCACCCCTATACGGTTGTCCAGGTGAAGAAGTGGCTGGGGGCGGGGGTGGAGCACCGTGCTTTGCTGCACCATGAGTGTCCTCCTCACTCTGCTTGGCAGTGCACAGCAAAGACTCAAGTTACACTCTCCCGTAAGTTTCTAAGGTGAAAAGGGAACACTTGATTCTGTGCCCCCCCCCAAAAAAACCCAAAACCAAAAAAACAAAAACAAAAACAAAAAAAACCTTTCCCCTTGCCAAATCTGATACCACAAGTTAACTAGCTCTTGGAACTATGATTCTAAAGAAAACACATTAGTGGGAATTTTAACAGAAAACCCATTATACCCGTGCTGGTACTAACCCTTGTGCACGTTCTTCTCCTCAGAAAAAGGGCCTCATTTTAATACTAATACTTCTTAAGAAAATAAAACATTAATTGTGTACTAAAATTCCTTTCTTGGGGTGGAAGAACAAAACAATCAAACATTTTCCTACCCTGCTTGACAACCAAACAGCACAGCGCTACAGAAAACCAACCCCAGAGAATGAAAACCCACAAGGGATGAGCAAACGACTGAAAGTTTAAGGGTCTTTCTTTTAACGCATCTGTTGTTAACAGTCAATTTTTAAAAATGTGTATTCAAATTATACATTTTTGTCTTGTCAACATCTCTCAATACACAAACAAGTCATAAAAGGAAATCAAAAGTGCAGACTTAATACTGTCTCAGGATTAGGATGCTGCTTTCCTTAATTGTTATTTTACTACATAATTTAAAACACTACTTTGTTACAACTAATAGTTATCTATGAACAAATCTTAAATAAAGAGGAGAAAAAACAATGGTTTTTGGAGATTGGTATAAAACTAGCAACGAAGTAGTCAAGGTGAGCATCTCTTAAGAAGGCATGGGCTCCATTTTCAGACTACTCTGAGTTGTTTTTTAAATTTAGGAGTACCCATTTACAGAAGTGTCTTTCCTGTACATACTCATGGTTTCAAAATAATAAGCATCAACAGAATCACTGGATGTATTAGCACATTCCTTTAGAAGAGCTTAAAACACTCTTGATGTTTATGATCTCATTTACCTCCCAGTGGCTGTGTGACACCAAAAGCAGAGGATTATAATTACCCCCATTTTACAGACAGAGAAAGTGAGAAGGAGGGATTAAGTGGCTTGCCTATAGTCATACAATGACTCATTAAGATCAGCAACTAGAAACCTGGTTTCCTGATTCCTGGTTTAGTGTTCCACATACTATGCTTCCTTCTATGAAGTACTATTTTTGTAAAGGTTTCTCTTTCAATAAGGGAAATAGAACAAGTCATGTGACTTTCATTCACGAAAGCCTGTGTGTGTTTTCATTAGCACCTTAGCTGTCTGTCCCTGCGAACAGGGTAGGAGCAGTACAAAATATTGTCTCATTATGGCACGAGCTAACCAACCAAAGCAAGGCAGCATGATGACAGCAAAAATAAAGCTTGTGTGGCTTGTCAAGTAATCTCAGGGCATTTCTAAAAATACCCCAATTCTCTGCTTTAAGACATCAAAGGCAATACTTTTTTAAACATAAATCGTGATTTTATTGTTCCTTTGGAAACATTTCTCTTATCTCATAATTCTTTCACCAAAGAAACAAAATTTAAATACAGATGCTCTCAGTGGTAACTCTTATCTAATCTGTTTTACACATATATAAAAACCAATTTTAGAATGAAAATCCCACTAAAGAGGAACACTAAATTAGCATATTTTATGGTACATACCTATAATCCTAACACAAAAATATATAAAGTTAATTTTAAAAAGCAGTTTTAGAGCATAACATACTTCCAGTTCCCAAAACAACAACAAAACCCTAACAGATTGGTTAGATTTTTCTGCATACACTCACACAAAACACATAATAAGTAACATTCTCTTGCCCCAAAATAAGATGCATAATTTAGGAGTTTGCTCTGAACTAGTAAAATATATACATCTAAGGTGCACTTTTAAATTGGCCCTTGCCTTTAAGCCCAACCTCCATTCCCAATTCTACTGTAAACAACGATCACACATTGCTGGAACTTCACTTCTCTGTTACCACTTATGCAAATAATAAACACTACCCCAGTAATCCCAAATTACTCAGCTTCAGCATCACTAATGAGGTTTTCCCATGCGGAACAGGAGGAGCTCGGTGTGGAAACACAGGCCACTTCTAAAGAGTAGCCAGCCCTCCAAAGGTTTTCCCATCTCAGGAGGAGCTGTTAAACACGCATGAAGACCAGGTGAGCCTACCCAGAAAGTGCTTTCTCTACCTTCATCTTCAAAGGAATGCTTTGCAAGTCTGACTTCTATAAATCATCTTTCAAAGGACACTTACCTACTGTGAACTCTTTATTTACGAGCACCACACACAAATTCTATGTACAGTGTGAATAAAAGTATTTCATGTTCAGTTTTGTGTTCCCTTTTGTTTCAACAACCACAGCTTTTGCTATGTCAGCAAATGGACTTGATCTTTGTTCACGTTCTTTTGATATTTAAATTCCATTTGCAGATTTTTTTAAAGGTGTACAGTTGCCAATGAGATAACATTCTCTATGATTTTGTTCTTACCTCTAGAAACAAGTGTTTGTTTCAATAACCAAGGACAAAACGCTTTCATCTTGTTCATAAACATAGCTAAATGCGTTTGATTTAGAATTGTAACAATCATAGCTGAAAATCATTAGTTGGGAAATCCTTTAAAAGTCATTAATAGGTCTCTTTCAATATCTCTTGTAGTTGAAAATTTTCACTAGTCTGAAAAGGTCATTATCTCATATGGGAATCCTGTTTCTAAATGTATCTACTTTATCAGAAAGGCCTTGATCCCCTTCAGGCCTGTAGGCACTAACTGGGGCTTGTGCCCCCTGCTGCAGCAGAACCCACTCCCAGGCCTCACCTCAACCCAGTTCATGTCTGCACCACCTGCTCCACTGAAAGCAGAAAAAGGTGTCATGTTCTCAGGTTGTTTTTTCTGATTAGAACCAGATTTGGGCAAAATGTAGTTACTTTCACGTTCACTACGGCATATACACGTTTGGGCATACCAGATAAATTTGTGTGTGTGTGCTGTTTACTTTCCCCCACCCGTTTATACTTCTTCTGTTGTGTTTGTATGGTCCAGGTTCTTATTCACCAGCTAATCCTTCAACTCTCTGACACGCCAGCAATAGTGTTTAACGTAACTCCAAGCAAAGTGACCTTCAGCCGAGAATCACTGTTCATGGGATACATTCTGACGACTTCCAAATGATTTAATCAGATGCTGAAGCACCATATTCCATGATGATTCTCTGTGACTCTTCATCTTCTAGTCTACGGTTTTAATAAAAAAAGAAATAGCTTTTCCTCTATTACCCTAGGATAATAGGGTATTCACCCTGTAGCTACAATTTTAAATCCCATGGACCAACAGTCCCAAGCATCCTATAAAACATACTGGATTTAGAGAGCATTAGACTGGTCTGTTTACTTTAAGAACAAAAGGCGTATGAATCTCCAAGCCACCTCGATCACACCTTCTAACTGTTGCAGACTGTACACACCTTTAGCCAGCATCTAGCACAGCACCCAAATAACACTATTTGTTACTATATGTTTTGTGGTCCCCATAGAGCCTCTGCTAGCAAGCCTGCGAAGAAACAGCTACAAAATACAGATACTCCCTTACATCGAACATTCAACTCCTTTCGCCTCCCCCCCCACCCCACACACCATTCAAAGTCGGAGATGGCAGAAAGCCCCATCTGCCAGGTGCACACATTGCCCTCCCCTCGTGGGCATCTGATGAGGGCGGAAAGAACAACGCCGGGCACCCTCCTAGCTGATTGTTCTTGAAAAGACCTGTGTTTTTGTCTTTCACTTATTTGCTCTAAAGCACTGATTCTAAATCTTGGCTGCACATTAAAATCATTTGGGCAACTCTGAAACACGCTGGTCCCTGGCCTCGGCCCAGCTGATAATACTTTGAAGTGTCTTGGGTGAGGCCCAGTAGGTAACTTCTCAAACCTCCCCAGGTGACTCTCACCTTGGGACAGGTCCCCAGAGGTTGGTCCTCCAACCAGCAGCATCGGCATAATGTGGGGATTCATTAGAAATGCACATTCTGGGCCACACCCCAGAGCTACAGCATGGGAAAGTGTGGGATTAACAGAGGCCAGAGATCTATGTTTGAGCCAAGCCCCAGGTGACTCCCACATCTGCTAAAGTCCACCACTACTTTCAGCCTGTGTTTCAGCAGTGTTACCCTTCCACCCCTTTAAGAGAACAATAATGCCTCTGATGGAAAACTCCAACGGTTTATGTGTAAAATTGAAATGGTAACTGTTCCCTTTAGCTGCCACCAAAATGGATGCTCACTTCTTAAACAACTTTCAGGCCTGTTTTTATAAATCTGGAGGCTTGGCAGAAATCAGCTGGGGCCCTGCTGCAGGAACACCTAAAGAAGGCAGAGGCTGTGGCCTGGTGAGCAATCAGGTCCTTCCAAGAAGAATGTCCCCAACCACCACCATCCCCAGGACTGTCTCTCTACCTGCCTCTGGTGTGGCCTATGGGGAGAACTTCTACAGTGTGCAGGGAAGGGAAGAAAAGGGCTATGGGACACGAGAAATGGGCTGGGCCTAAACAAAATCAAAGTCCATTAAACTCAAGGACTATTTGACTGTTCTTGGCAAGTTCTCTGGAGGAAGAGAAGAACATGGCAGCCAAAAGTGAAACAGAACAAGAAGTCTGAGCCAACATGTTGTCATTCAGGTCAAGGTACCAAAGAACGGGAGAGAAGTGAAACCCAAAGATGCTCACCCTTCCTTCCCACTGGGCTGGGAGTCAAAGGACCTCACCTTTCACAACTGTGGCCTCCTTCAAGTGATGGGACAAGAAGTCGATGCTGGCGTAGGTGTTGGCAGAGGGCAAGGCGCCTGGGCCCGGCCCCCCGCACACCCCACTGCTGCCTCCGCCCACAGCGCTGATGAGACCCCCAAGGCTACGGGTCCGCCCCCAGGAGCTCTTGTCTCCCGGCTGCAGTTGTGGCTGGGCCAGCCCTGGCTCGTCCCTCACGTCGATGGCGATGTAGTTGAGACCATTCTGGAAGCCGGCAGAGGTCTCTCTGCGCATTGGAGAACCACCGCCCCCAGGGCAGCCGACCAAGCCCCCCGGCTGACCCGGGGCCCATGGCCGGGCCTGCGGTGGGAGAGCGGGCACCGGGAGTGACGGCTGCAGCTGTCTGGGGGACGTGGGCGGCTCGTCGCCGCCTCCTGGGCCCCCACCAAGGACGCCGCCGCTGCCTTCGCTGCTTTTCCTGAGAGAGACGTTTTCCACAGAGGCCGAGTTGTGGCGCTTGGGGTTGTGGGCAAAGGATGGGGACACGGGGGTGACAGTTGTAGTCGAGGAGAAGGTCTCCGAGCTGTGGCGGCGGCGGCCCCCCTGCGGGTCTGCGCGGATGACCTTGGCACCCCGGTGTGGGTCTGGGGGCTGGCTGGCCTGCAGGAAGGCCTCCACCCCGGACACCTGATCCATGAGACTCAGCCTCTTCACGCCAGACGTCGGGCTGGTCACTCGGGCACCTTCCGGCTTCGGGGGCGCCGCGATGGGTTGTGGCGGGGTGGCAGCCACGCCGAAGGCCATCTCGGTGTAGTCACCATTGTCCCCAGTCTCGGAGGACGACGATGAGGCAGCGCCTGGGCCCTGGGCGGTGGCCGCGGCCGAAGCTGGAGGCAGGCGGTACAGCTCTCCTGGGGGCGGCGGGGGCGGCGGCTGCTGCAGGGAGGACGGCGAGGCAGGCGGGCGCGGGGGCAGCGGCGGGTATGGGGAGGAGGCCTCGGGGGAGAGGAGGGCGTCCAAGGAGCCCACGGGGTCCGCGCTCTGGGTGCCTGGCTTGGGTGACTTGGGTGAGCTGAAGTCGAGGTTCATGTAGTCGGACAGCGGGGAGCGCTGCCGGCTGTCGCTGCTGGTGCCCGGCGTGCCCGAGCCCAGGGACGAGGCCGGGCTGCCGGCGGACAGCAGCGAGCAGGACGAGGCCGCCGACGCCAGCAGCGGAGGGGCAGGCGGCGACAGGCGGGCGCCAGCCTCGCCAAAGTCAATGTTGATGTACTCGCCGGGGCTCTTGGGCTCTGGCGGCAGAGGGTACTCGTGCATGCTGGGCAGGGTCTGCAGCCCCTCCAGCGACAGCCGTGTAGGCCGCACGGCTCGACAGCGCTGGCTCAGGAAGCCCTCTGGGCGGCCGCTGCCACTCGGCCTCACGGGCGAAGGCACTACCGGGTGGTGAGGCTGGGCGTGGCCACCCCCACCGGCCCCAAAGGCGCTGGCCGCCTGCGTGGTCCCCGGGGTGGCCTGCGGCTCCAGCCGCTCCTCCTCCAGGATGCGGCCCACGGGGGCGCTCATGAGCACATACTGGTCGTTGCCCCCGCCGCAGCTGTACGGAGCCTTGTAGGAGCGGGGCAGGGAGCTGTAGCAGTAGCCGGGGACGCCTTTGAGCGTCTCCCCGCCGGCGTGCAAGGCGGCAGAGAAGAAGTCGGGCGGAGTAGTGGAGGTGCCCGCGTCGCTGGGGGACATGTTGAGGTAGTCCCCGTTGGGAAGCAGCTTGCTGTCGGCACTCTCCATGGACAGCTTGGAACCGCACCACATCCGCATGTACCCACTGTCCTCGGGGGAGCTCTCCGCGGGGGAGCTGGTCTTGTAGCTGCCCCCGTTCCCTGGAAAGACCCTGCCGGCCGCAGAGGTGGGCGCTGGCACGGCGGCTCCCGCGGGAGGCAGGGCTGCCGTGGCCACCCTTGGCTGCAGGATCTGCTTTGGGGCAGACACGCTGGTGGGGCTCATGGGCATGTAATCGTCACTCTTGCAGCTGCCACCGCCACTGCCCATGAGGGCCACGCCAGGGGTCATGGGCATGTAGCCGTCGTCCGCTCCCAGATTACTGCTGGAGCTCCTGTGGGATCCGATCTCGATGTCCCCATAGTCCTCTGGGTAGGGGTGGTAGGCCACTTTGGGAGAAGACGCGGGGCACGATGGGCACAGGCGGCCTGAGCTGCCGGAGAAGGTGGCCCGCATCAGGGTGTATTCATCCAGGGAGGCTGAGGAGGGCTGGGGCACCGGCCGCTGCCGGGCAGGTGTGGTCAGGGAGTAAGTCCTCTTCCTCAGCCCTCTGTCCAAGTCCTGGGCCCCGTCCCCTGACACTCTGCGGTAGGGGCGGCCGCAGTGGCTCAGGGGCCTGTCCATGGTCATGTACCCGTACAGCTCGCCCCCGCTGCCGTCCCTGGCCGGGGGGGTCTCCGCGATGGACTCGGGCGTGTTGCTCCTGTGGCTACAGAAGGCTCTCAGGTCGCCGGGGCTGGAGCCGTACTCGTCCAGGGACATGAAGCCGGGGTCGCTGGGGGAGCCGGAGGCAGAGGCGCTGCCGCTGGAGGGCCGCTGGCCTGGGGGGTGGTGCAGGGGGTGCGGCAAGTGCGGGTGGGGGCCCGGAGGCGGCGGGTAGGAGCCCGAGCCGTGCCCGCTGCTGGACGACAGGCTGCCGGGGCTGGTGGCGGTCGGGGGCGAGTGCGCCACGGGCATGGACATGGAGCGGCTGTGTTGCAGGGCGCCCCCTGCCGGCGCCAGCGTCACTTTGCTCCCGCGGCCACCGCAGCCGCCGCTCAGGGTGTGCGAGCGGCTCAGGGGCGCGCGCACCGGCCCGGGGCTCAGGGGGCTCCCGGCCACCGACACCGGCCTGCCGCCCGCAGCCCCCGTCCCCGCTGCCGCGCCGCCGTCGCCCTCGCTGGCTGTGCGCACTCGGCATGAGCTGCACTTGGCTGCCGGCGGGGTGGCGGCCAGACTGTCCGTGCGCGAGCGGCGCACCAGGCCCGTCTGACTGGGGGGCAGGTTGACCAGGTGGTGGTGGCGGCGCGCGCCGGGGACACTGATGGGGTGCGTGGCCGACGACCCCGACGACTGGCTCTTGCTGCGCGGCCGGAACTCGAAGAGCTCCTTGAGCGCCTTCATGGCCTCCAGGATGGTCTCATGGATGTTCTGCGCCACCACCGAGTCGTCAGCCTGCATCCACAGCTCGCCGGGGCCAGTGACCGCCGAGCGGCCCACCTCGATGAAGAAGAAGCTGTCCGAGTGGCCGCAGCGGCGGATGTTCATGAGCTGCAGCGTCACGGACGGCTGCTCGCAGTTGAGCTTCACGAAGCCGATGGTGCGCGCAGACAGGCACAGGCGGTACACGCCCGTCAGGTTCTTGCTCTGGCCCAGACCCTTGGGCTTCAGGTTCACCTGCCACACCTCGCGGTAGGCGGCCGTGGCGGGCGCCACCAGCCCGTAGCTGTCATCGGCCGCAGCGCCGGCCGAGCCGCCCAGGGCGCCCGGCAAGGAGGCGCTGCAGGACCCAGAGGTGCCCGCGGCGGCGGGGGGCGCGTCGCCGGCGCCCGCGCGGCCCTCGCTGACCAAGTCGGTGAGCGCGCGATACCAGCCCTCCTGCTCCTGCTCGTTCTCTGCCGCCACCGCGAAGTACTCGTCCTTGGTGTAGAGGGCGATCAGGTACTTGTGCTTGGCGTCGGCGCGCTTGTTGATGTTCAGGCAGCAGTCGAGCGCGATCACCCGCTTCGGGGCGCCTGCCTTGCTCCGCCACTTCTTCTCGCTCTCATAGTACTCGAGCCGCGGCGGCTGCGGCGCCGACCCCCCGCCCGCTGTCGCTGTCGCTTCGTCGCTGCCCGCGCCGGGCCCGCGCAGCACGAAGAAGCGCTTGTGGCCGTGCTTCTGCTTGCGCAGGTAGCCGCACTTGCGCACGCCGTGGTTGTTGTTGTTGTTGTTGTTGAGGTTGGGGCCGTCTCCGCTCGCCGGCCCCGGGGGCCCGTGCAGCGGCGGGCTGGCCATCACGGGCGCTTCAGGCCGCGCCGCCCCGGCCCGGCGTGGAGGGGCTGGGGTGAGGGGCGGAGGGGGCGCGGGCGGGGGCGGCTCCCTCCCACCCTTTCGCCCGGCCGCCCGCCCGAGCACGCGTCCCCCGGGCCCAGGAGGTGGGGAAGGTCCGGGGAGGCCCGCGAGGGCCAGCACAGCTCGGTGGCGCAGCGCCCTCCGCGCTCCGGGGTTCCCGAGGATGCCCGGCGCGGGCGGTGGCCGCCCCCCGGCCCGGCTGCCCGCGGCCGCTGCCTCCCAGGGCTCTCGGGCGGCGCCTGGGGACTCGCTGGCTGGGCCGAGAGTCGGGGTCTCGGAGCCGCGGGGCCGAGCCTAAGGCGCGCGCGGCCGCACGGGTGCCGCTGCCGTGCCGCGCTCCGGGGAGCCGGGGTGCGCCCGGGCACTCGGGGTCCGTGCCGCCGCCGGGGCTGCTGCTGCTGCTGCCAACGGCGACCCGGGCTCGTCGCGGTCCCCGCCGCACAGTGAGTAACACATCGCGCACCGAGTGACTGAACTAAGAAGAGCAAAACAACATGTGACTCGGCGTTACGCAGGCACACACGGCGCGGCCGCCCCGCCCCGCCGCCCGCATTGGCGCCGCGCCCCCCAACGGACGGCGCGCGCGGCCAATAGGCGCGGGGCTCGGGGGGGGCGGGCCGCGCGCCCCCGCCCCGCCCCCCTTTCTCCCGGGGCCGCGTTTCCCGCCGTCCCCTCCCCCTCCCGCAGAGGCCCAGGCTGGGGCCCGGGCAGGGTGCGGGCCGGGCCGAGCCTCATTAATCAGAGGCTCGTTGTGGATGCCGGCGGAGGAGATGCCACCCAGGGCGGGAAAAGGGGCGCGGAGGAGGGGCGGGGGCGGGCCGCGGCGCGGAGGGCCTTCCTCCCGCCTTTGACTCAATTAATTGGGCTCCGAGCTTCCGCCGGGGAGGGGGCGTAGGGAGGGGACACAGTCGGGGGCGGGGCTGGGCGGAGATCGCGAGCTGAGACGGCGGTCGGGGCTGGGCGCCGGGGGGGGGGCGGGGGGCGGCAGCACCCCTGTCGGGTCCCGCAGCGCTGCTGCCGCCGCCCCGCTCGCGACGGCCTCGCGGAGGCAAGCAGGCGTTGAACTTGCCGTCCCCTCGCGCCCCTCTCCTCCCGCATTCCCGCGAGCGGGTCCGGCTCCCGAGCTCCGGTGGGCCGCGCCCGCCCCCCGCGCTGCTTCGCGCTTGGGTGGTTCCCGGGTGCCCGGCCCGCCGGTTGTTTACGAGCATCACATTAGTCACCGGTGAGCTCTGGATGCACAACAGCTTCGTGCCCTTTCTCGGAAGGACGGCCGTGGGGCGAGAGGGGCGCGGGCGGGGCGCCCCGGAACCCCGGGCCGCGCTGGCCGCGGGTCGCTCCCCGGGTTCCCCCCGCTCGGGGGCGCCCTTCCCCCGCACCCCGCGGCCGCGGGCTCTTTCCGGGGCGTCATGAACGCCATTCACTTGTCAGGTTCTGGGGAAGTTGCAGTCGTGTTTGGGATGTAATAGGAGAAAGGAGGACGAGCAGGCGTAGAAAAATGCGGTTTCCATAGCGCCGGGAGGAGGGCGGGCCTCTGCAAGAAATCAGCCCGGGAGCCGGGGTCTCCGCGCGTGTGCCGGTCCTCGGCAAGACCGCCCTGCGCCCCCCGGACGGCGGGGTGGGCGCGCCCACACCTGCGGGCGCGGTACCAGGCGGTGGCTGCCAAGTTGAAGATGCCCTTGAAGAACTGCTTCGAATTGTTACATCTGCGTGGCTTTCGTGACTTTCAAAGTCGATGACAAATAAGCACCTATACAGTTACACCTCCCGAACGACAAAGTGAGGGTGTGAGGGTGGTGAGGGTGGTGATTTCTTGAGCTCAGATCAGAGCAGGCTCCGGATCCTACAGAAACTAAGCAGGCTAAACGACACAAACCCTTGCCTATTTAGTTTTAAATTGTGTGTCTTCATGAAATAATTTGCAACAGTAGTTTATCTTACCATAATCTTGGGGGTTTTTTTTATTATTAAGTTCAGGACCTTTATCTTTGAATGTCCTCTATAACTTATAAAAGTCTTTAAGTGTAATGAAATCTTAAATCTAAAAAAAATTTAAATTTCTAATTTTTGAAAGGATGATACATGTTTTAACATACTTATATAAGATTATGTTGGCTAATTTTGTGTGCGGAGAGCCCTGACTAGTACAAAGATCATAGCATTTTTATTTTTATCATGTATACAGTTATGATTATTGATGAGTAGCATAAATTTGGGAAGAACGATCAGTGTCGCAAATATCATCATAAAATTTGCCTCAGTGAGATGTAAAGTTGATTTTCCATTTTTAAACCATACCTTAAAAAAATAATACCTCAAGGAATGCCAGTTGAAGCGTGTGCACCTGAGTGTGCGTGTGTGTGGGTGTGTGTTGGGGGCATCTCCTTTATGAAGGTTGTGCTTTGGTTTCCTGTTCTTTTTAGGTTTTGTTGCTTTTTTGTGTTAACACGTGTTGCCTAGCAAAATGTCCACACGGAGAGGAAAGATGAAAGGATTCTTATCTTGGGGCTTGAAGAAAATGTGGCCCAGTTTTATTGGCTTTGTGGTCATTTCCATCCCACCTTCTGAGGGGTGTAAGCAGGCCTGCCTGTTGTTCCATAACCCTAAACAGCAGGTGACGATGGGCTGCCTCTTCCAGCATCATGTCACGGTTTCTTCTGAGAAAGTGTATTTTGCAATTGTTTCATTCCACTCTTTATGATTTCGACTTTTAATACGAAAGTAGATTTTGATACATGTATTGAATATTTACTTGCTGTGCCAATCAGATGTGAGCAAGTGTCATCTCTTTTGTTTGTTTTTTCTTCGTGTCATGTTAGCGTTAAATGCCAGTATTTTTAGAGTGATGTGTCACGAGCTCTAAGCTGACAGTTGATGCTTTCCTCCTTCCCAGTTACCACGCTAGGGGGCAAAGAGGGAAGGGCAAAAAATTATCACCTGTATCAGTGGCATTCTCATATCATACGAATGGCCAATCTGCAAACTGCAAACTGATTGTAATTCTGAAGTTAGAATCTCTAAATACAAATGTGGGAGGTACAATTTCAGTTCTCATTAAGAATCAGCCCATGAAACAAACCAGCAGTAAGAAACTCTGTAATTAGAAGTGTCCCAGTCTTCTTTCTCAACCAAGAAACTCTTTTTTTTCCCTCCTGTATATTGCTGGTTAAGCTATTTATTTATTTAAAGCTTGTTCTACACCTTGTGATTTTCCAACTGTTCTTCCATACTTTTTCAGCAAAAGTCAGCTAACAACATCTGCCAACGTGCTCTGCACCCAGGACTGGGTGCTGCCCGCATGGCCTGTTGCCAGCAAACAGCCTGGATGAAATTTTTTCTCATGGTCCAAGATCTGTCACTGGGAGCTTTCCTTTCATGGATAACAAATGGCCATATCTTTTAGCAATGAGGTTTTTTGATTTCTTCTATTTTTAACATAGAATCATATACAGTAATGATTCTTTTATTAAAAGAAAAAATCCTTTCTGAAATAGTTTATGAAATTACTTTTCATGAAGGAATCAATTATATAAAAACATAGATATTAAATATGTGTTATAAGTCCATAATGCAAATACTACTACTGCTGGTAATAATGAACACCATTAATTTTCTTCTTTATTTCATGTAAGAGAGACATGTATAGGAGAAGAAAGGCAGATAACAGTTCAATGCTTGTGAGATTTTCTTTCTCTTTTTAATTCTTAAGTCTGTAGATGTTTTCCAGTATTTTGTATTTAGGTGAACTCGTCTAAAAACTGACTCAGCAGATTGTTAAATAGAATGCTGTATAACCAGTTAGAATAGCTTTAATTTAAAATGTATACCTCTTAGGTATACATTTACCATTTAATAAATCCCCGCTTCTCGGATGAATGTACCAGCTGTACAAACCTTTCCTCATCTAGGATTTATAAGGGGACTTCTCTACCAGCATGTTTTTCTGCACAAATTTATTTGCTAATATGTTTCAACTGAAATTTCACAAGCATTTTGTAACATGCTAGCTCTGTGTATGTGCAACAATGATTTACTTGAGAGAATGTAAGTGCTATTTGGATCATTTACTATTTATGATACTGCAAACATTTAAAGAGCCAGGATTTGTTAATGGAATGTATCAATTCCTTGGAAATTGTAAAGGCTTTCTACTGTAGTATTTGTTCTGCTCATTAAAAATATTGATTCAATAGTCTCTTTCCTAAATGTTCATTTGAGGAGGGAGGATTTTCTAAAATAAATGATCATTTAATGTACATATATGGTTGAGTAAACTACTGTAACTTTTAAAATAAGAATTCTTCTGAAAAGTATATGAATTAAATTAATACCGTTTAGAAAAATATGTAGTAGGTACAAATGCAGTTAATCCAAACAATGTTCAAAATATTTTCATTTTAAATATAATTGTGTTGAAGAAACATAAACATATAAATGCCCAATTAAAAAGTGGCTGTGGTTAGGGACTTAGAATTCTTCATGCACCTCCAGATTGTGTTGTGTTTGAGTTTTGATAATGTATTTCTAGATTTAAAAAAAAGAAACAAAAATTTTTTTCCCAAAAGGCTTTCCATTATTGAAATGAAAATTACACATTAATGGCTGCATAACATTACTAAATATAACAAAATGCAAGAGCCCCTTCTTAGACCATCGCTTTTCCTTGGAATGCTTGGCCCTGTGATAGTATACACCAGTATTTTCCTTGACTACATTCATGCTCTGTGTATTGCTTGTTGTTGATGTTCTAGCTGCCAGTTAAAACTTTTCTTTTTTTTTTCTTTTCCTGCCAGAGCAGAACAAAATTTTCTGCTTCTCAATGTGTACATCATAAGCAGATGACATTAAAAATGTGTCGAAAATGATACAGCTGTATTTTCTGGGAGTGCTCAGTGAGGACCACTGGGAGTGTCCTTGTACAGAGCACAGTGTTCTGAGGGTGGAAAGGTCAGCCTGTGTTCATTGATTCCCCCTTTGATTCTAGGAGCAAGTTCTCGCCCTGTTTTTGTAAGCTGCTCAGGAGGTGAATAGCAGGACAAGAGCCGGCTTGCTTTTTGACAGATGCTCTCCTGTTTTGTAGAACTGTGTTATGGTCAGAGACCTTCCATTTTTCTGCAGTTATGCACATGCTGCTTCTAGGTTTGCCTTCTGAGTCTGTTTTCTACAGTTGTTTTGAAATTCAGCCTAAAGATAACAAGATATATGACCCTCTCTTGTGAATGCTGCCACCAACTGGCAGTGTTTCTTCCCAAGGCAGATCTGGTGAGTTGTCACCACTAGAGTCGTTGCTTTTATAGAAAGTTGCTTACAACTTAACATAAATTTGCTTCACATGAGTCTTGAAGAAAGTTGATAGAAATAATTTGAGATAAAACAAAGATGATGAGTGACTAAGAGCAAGATCACATGACAGGTGAGGAATGAGTACTTGAGTAAGTGTGAGAATTTATTTTTTATGGGTGAATAAGTACCAAGCAAATATGTCCACATTTTCTTATGCATTTTATATTCCATTTGCATATCCACTTAGCAAGAACAGTTGAATAGAAAATGTATATAAATGTCCATTTAAGGTTATAGAAAACTATTTATCCAACAAAATAGAAAGGAAACAAGAATCTAAATTCACTATTATTTTAAAATGTTTACTAGATCAAACATGAGTTGCAATCAAGATTCGCTTGTCTTGCAAAGTTTTTCTTATTGTATTTCCCCCTACATTGACCTTTAAGTCTGAAATTATTTTTAGAATAAGCTAAAGTCATCTTGAAAGATGCTGACAAAATTTGAGAAAGTATGGATGGGAAAGAAAACATACTCTGAAAACTATAAATAACAAAAATATATTTTAAAAACTATAAATAACAAATGGCAGTTAATAAGTGTCAAATGTGACTATTTTTTGATTGAGTAAAATTATTTAAACTCACGTACTCATTACCAATTTGTCAATTCTAAATGTACAAATTACATCTTCTTTCTTAATTGCTTTGGTCTCAATCTTTAAGCAATGCAAATAGAAGATATTCGAGTTAGTGGGTGTGTTTAGAACTAATACTCCATAGAGTGAAAGGAGCGGAAGACGTGATTAATTTGCTACCAAACGTGACTTTGAAGTATCTTTATCTATGGATGAAAAAAAACATGATATATAAATTAGCAGTAATAGTATTAATAACTTGAGAGAGCGGTTTGTCAATGTGCTCACATATATCATAACATTTGATTCTTACCAGTATGTGGGATAAATAAAAAATATATTATTCCCTTACAATGCAGATATTATAAATATATGATTATAACACAACTGGGAATTGAATCGAAATTTTAGTTCTACTGTGGAATCTTTACCAATCTGTCCTATGAGTCCACATGTATATACAGTGTTTAAGAAGGACAATTAGCTATTTACATATGTGTTATACATTTTTCCTTGTGTAGAACACTTATAACACAAATGATATTAACTAAAGTAAATTGAAGGCATATGGATTAGTGACGTTCACAAAAAAATAAAGCAACAACTTTTGAAATTTACGCAAATGCCATTTATTGCCATTTCCCACTGACCGTTAAATGGAGATTTCAGTTCAGATAAACACATTCTAGGAATTACTGCTGGAAGTGTAACCATCAGCCTGCATTTTCATGTTTGCTAGTTCTTTAGTAAAGTGTTAGATGTCAGCCTAAGGTTGTATTCTAAAAGAGAGAAAAATAAGAAGTATGTATTGAAAATATCTTGAAATTATATTTTATCCTGCAAGAATGTCTTTTTAAGGGAGTAAAAGTGAGAATTAAAAGACCGTAATTCCCTCTGGTATTAAAAACACTCAGAAAATTAAATGTATTGGTATTTTGAGACTTGCTATTTTTCTGTTTTATTTTAGTAAACTTGTACCTAATTTTAATGCTTCTTCACACTAAAAGTACAACACAATTTCAAAATGACACTCACATCCATTTAAATTTATAAGGAAGTATAAGTTTAAAAGGAAATTAATATACAGATCATTATTTAGCCTCATTGTTTTAAATAGTATTATTTTTAGTTACAGAATAATAGAAAATTGGCTCATCCTTTATTATGAAGGTACATTTATGGCTTTTTCTATTCAAAATATAAAAATCAGCAAACATTAAATTACTAAACCTGTTAAATATTTGTTAGGTCTCAAACATTCTAAGAATTACCTAGAACATAGGTCTTTGCCCCTTTAGCATTACATCTAAATAATAAGGCACTATTTTCCTTAAATGTTTGAGGAATTTCTTTTCTTTTCTTGTACCCATTGTTACAATATTGTCTCATGGAATTGGAAAACAAAAATTGTCGTATGTTTGTAATAACCATCACCTGGCATGTTTCTTAACTTTCTCAATGCTTAATTCTAGTTTCTAATGTGCCTATTTTAGCTTCTTCTTATTAAAGTATTTTTTTTTTTTTTTGAGTTGCCGGGTATGTTTTATTGGTATAAAACCAAAATAAGGTGATCTAATTCTCTGGTCTGCCAATTAGCTAGGTGAAAAAAAGATTTTCTCTTGCAATTTCTTTATTGAAGAAAAAAGCAAAACGTTTTACTTATAAAATAATAAAATACTGATTAGTCTTGGCAATCTATCTGACTGAACAAATTTAGAGTACCAAAATGAAAATAGTCCTTTAATTTTTACCAAATAAGTAAAAAGTCAGTAATACTATTGTTACAACTTCTGAAAAAATTCATAAAATTGAAAAGCAGAGAAAGATTTCTCAAGCCATCTGTATAAAGTACTTCTTACTTTTGAAATTCGTATAAATTTCAAAAGTTGTAGCTTTTCACTATAATGGTAGAGAAAGTGATTTTCATCTTTGACTCTAGGAAGTTTCACAAGGTACCAAATATCACATCAGGTTACATATTCAGAAAAATTCCAGGAAAAGGTGAAATAAAGATATAGTAAGAAAACAACAACTGAACTCCATCTTGATTATATATATTTATCTTCTGAGTAAAATTATGTTTACACTTAGAAGAAAGAAAGGGGATAAATGAGAACAAGTAGAACATAAATTGAGGCAACTTTAAAATTAATCTTTTTATCTATCGTTTTATTTTAATTTATTGATGTTAAATGTTGAGCGGTTAACATTTAAATTGGTTTGAAAGTGATTCTGAGCGCTGTTTTCAATGAAGTCTATGTGGCACGTCACCTATGCTGTTAAATATCTTCCAAAAGCGTTTGCACTGGAAGCGTCCCCGTGGTGGCACATTTCACTCAGTGTCCAGGGCAGAGTGACAAGCCCACGTTTTCAATGGCATGGCATCCCTGTTGTTCATTTCCAAATGTTTCTTAAATGTCATTAAACTATTTGCTGTTTGTCTCACTACTGTTTTCTATTGGTTCTTTTTTCCTTTAATTTCTTAAACAAATTCAATTTTCTTATTTCTAAATGGAGTTTGCAAACTCTAGCTAATTTCATAGGAGGGGAAAACACTTTTTTATTTCCTCAGGTTTGTTTTATGCATGATGTTGCCAGTCATGATTGGATTATGATTTCAAACATAGTAATGCATAATTAAAACATTTTAGTGATAATAACCAAGTGCCCGTTTGACAAATAAGGCATATCTATCTAAAAGCAATTAAGGGTGCTCAAACTCAGTGCTTGCTTTCCAAATTAGCAAGCTGAACATTTCACAGGAAATGAAGATAGTAAATAAAGTCTCTAAATTTCATTTCATGGAAGTTAGTTGTAATGAGTCAAATGTTAATAATTGTATTTAGTTTATTTTTAGGTTGATTTTTTGAAGATGATGTTTTAAACTGCTGATGTTGCCTAGGTTTATAGCACAAGGAACTATCTGTTTAGTAAGAATAATACTGAATAGATGGCTCCTAGTTATGTTATGTGGTGATAAATTCATTACTAACCCAATGAAATATTTGATTCTGTCAAATTTATCAACATGTGTCAAGCATCTACTTTGTGCCAGGCACTGTTTGATCCTGTGGATATCCAAATGCAAACCTATAACGTTGGGAGGGACAGTCCCCCATGTGTGTCTCCTGTTCCCACACCTCTTGCTGGGTGAGTTCAATATGCAAGACCCTTACCTCACTTTACTCAAGCCAGTTCTAGAGGTTGTGCTTGCAGCAAACCACAGGATGAGGTCCCCCTCCAGGACAAAGAGCAGTCTTGCTTATTTCCTGCTACAAAAGAGGTGGGTTGCCCAAGCACAAGGTGTCAGCTCAGACACAGCCCCCTGCAGATGTGGCATTCGTCAGGCCTCTCCACATAGACCCACGGTGCTTGGGGGAGCAAGAGGAACAGAGGCAAGTCGTGCTGCTTTCTGTGACAAGAGTCTCTGACACAAGAGGCTTGCATCCTCTGCCAGCATCCACGTAACAGTAGCCTGGCTAACTTATTAGCTTGTAAGGAAAGTGGAATAGTATCTCAGACCCCAGCAGTGTCGTTAGGCAGCTCACAGTTTATTGGGTGGTGGAGAACCTACGTGCAAATAGCCAAATCAAAAGGCCAATTGTGTTAAGTACAAAAATAAATCCAATTACATAGGGCAAAGTAGTGTATCATAAAGCTGGCATTTTATTTCACTGGAGGATAAGATGGGTTACTCAATAAATGGGGCTGGAAGAGCCAGAAAATATATCTGAAGACACATTAAAGTTGGATCCCTGTCTTCTTTCACTAAAATGTCAGGTGAATCAAAGATTTAGATATTAAAACATGAAATCATAAAACTTAGGAGAAAAAGAAAAATATTGACAAATTTGACATTCTAAAATAGAATTCTGTAGGGGGAAAACAGTAAAAACAAAGTTAAGTACAAACAGCAAGCTGGGAAGCAATTGCAGCCAATATCACAGATGAAGTGTTCATTGTATGTTCATTTAATACTTTAAGAGCTCTTGTAAGATAAAAATAAAGAGACCAAAAACATATTATAAAAATGGGTGGATGATCTGAACACAAAGTTCATAATTACGAAATCAATGCAGGAAAGGATTAAACATACGAAAGCCTGCTGAATGTTTCTTGTAATAAGATTAACGTAAATTAAAACCACAGTGTGGTACGATAGTTCACCTATCAGATTGGCACAGATAGAGAAGTTTGATAACACAGTATGTTTGCCAGAATGTTGGGAAATAGGTTCCCACCCAAGGCTGCTGGTGGTACAGACTAAAACAATGTTTATGCAAGGCCATTTGACTATATCTGTCAAAATGACAAATGTCTATGTTCCTTGACCCACAATTTAACTTCTAGGAACTACTTGTGCATATGTGAAATGATTTCTTTACAAGGCTATTCATAGCAATATTGTTTGGAGTAGAAACCTATATACATGTTCATTACAATATTATCTGGAAGTTTGAAAACTATGCAACCATAACATGAATGAGGCAGCTATATTTCTACTGACTCAGAATAATATTTGAATATATAGTGTAAAGTGGGAAAGCAAGTTACAGAAGAGGGTGTATATTATGGTACTACCATTTTCTTATAAAAAAGGAATGTGTGGGTATATGCATAGATATTCGCTGGAAGTGAACTCATGAATCTGGCAACAGTGGTTGACTCTAGGAGCCAACCTGGGTTCCTGGGGGTGGGGTGGGTGCGGGAGGAGGACTCACATTTCACTACGTTATTTTTTGGACTTTCTGAATTTTGTAGCACAAGTATTTACTAAATGTTCAGCAGTGTAAAAATAATTCATTTTCATTTTTAAATGCTCAGTAGATTTTGGTGATAGTTTGGATGTGGGGGGAAGAGAGGGAGGAATTAGGAGTGACTGCAGCTTCTTGCACAGTCACCGGGTGATGAGACGTGAGGTTTGGCATAACTATCAGAAATCCAAGCAAAAATGTTGGAGAGGCTGTCAGGGAGGCTTGGACTAGGGATATCAGTTGGGGAGTCTCGGGCATCCGGCTGCATTTAAATCCATGGGATTTGCTAAAAATATAGCGACAGGAGTGAGACAGAGGGCAGCCTGGGACTGAGCCGAAACCCCTCATGAGCGTGAGCAGAGGAGAGCATCACGGGGGGACACGCAGCCCTGGGCCCTGATGGTGAGTGGTCCACTTTGTCCACGAGGGGAGTCCTGTTGGATCTGGCAACACGGAGCCGTCGTTGATCTAGACTTGGGTAGCTTCCTGCTGCAAGGAAGATGGGGAGGTTGGAATGCTGCCCGAGAAGGCGAAAGATAGAGCTAGAGCTAGAAGGAGAGAGCAAGAGAGAACAAATTGTATCACATCATTTAAGCTCCAGTTCCCAAACATGCGTGAGGTCCCCTCCGCGCTGAACTTAGCGTCGAGGGGCGGAAAGTCGTCTTTTCTCATGGAGCTGGTGAGACCAGTTTCCTGAACAGGCCGGGACCGGCAGGCACCACTGAGTTCTGACTGTTTTACTTGTCCTTGTCTGTCACCTGAAGATACCTTAAGCCATTCCCACAACTTTTCTGGTCATTTTTGGTTACTGGAGCCCTCACAATCTCAGGAATTAAAAATTCCCCTCCAATCTAAGTTAAAACTGTAATCTTTTTTCTTGTTCAAAACATCTCTTCTTCCCAGTTCAGGAATTCCCTGACATTCCAGGCACCAGCCATGAGAAAGGGAAGTCTGGACCTGTCCTCTCTCTCTCGACGTTCCAGCTTTTGCTCCTGCTACTCTGGCTTCTCCACACTTTTATACTGGAACATACTTTTATAATTCGACTGTTTATTTCTTCTGTCCGGCAAATATCTAGATGCGGGTGTTTCTCTATGTTTCTGGACTCCTCAGGAGCCCTGCCCTCAGCCAGAGTCTCCTCTCGGACAGTTCACTTTCCCTGCGGCCTTCTGGGGAGAAGACTTTGAGCCAGGCTCCAGCCCCCGCTCATGGTATCTACCAGGTCAGTGGGGAAACTCTGCATCCTTCCTCCTTCCCCACACCCTTCCCTGATTTAGGAAGAGCAAGTCTCTGTCACTGTTGCTCTCTCTTTTTGTCCTGTCGTTGCGGCTACTCCAGACTTTCTGCTTTCCTCCTTCTCTAGGTAACAGTCAACAGTCTCTTGGTTCAAATGTGTCCACCAGTTCCAGGACGTCGCCTTGTGCATGCACACACCCACACGCACACCCATACACACACACCCCTTCCAGGAGCTCCTGGCCGTGCTGCCTGATCCAGTGCAGGTCTTGTGGGATTTTACAGCTCAGGCAGTCTCGTCTTCTTGAAAGTACATCCCGTATTGCTCAATGATTCTCACAGGCCTCTATTCATTGACTCGGGAGAACAAATGCCATAAACTCCAAACTAGACTAATAACTCCCTTCAAGGAAAGCCCTCTCAATAGTCAGTCTCCTCCTCTTCTTTTATATTGGCTGGTGGTGGGTAATGGGTGAAGGATCTCAGAAATGGTTTTGGCCATTTTTTGCAAGTCCTGTGGTTTTCCCCATTAGCAGTGAGGGCAATCCTGCTCCACTGTCCTCAGCTTCTAAGCCTCAGCTGAATCGCTGAGGCTCTGGGGAAGTGCCATTTAATATTGCATTACAATGATTTCAACTGAGGCTGTGTTAGTTGCAAGCAAAGGAGGCCTGGCACGTACCCCTCCTGTTTCTTGTTAATTTCTGAGGCCTTAGGGTCCATTTTTTACAGAAGCTCTTTCTCCCCAGGAAGGCCCCTGTAAGTGCCAGGTTTATTACTGCTCTGTTTCAATTCCCTCCCATCCATTTGGCATCCCCTAGGAATTCCCCTCTGCTTACATAGAGGTCCTGAATATTCTCTTCCTCTGCTCCTTGGCAACAAGTGCACGCTTGAGTAAACAAGTCAACACAGAGATCAATGCCCTACCTTCTCCTGACTACTCAGGCCAGTAGTTTTCCATGTGAAAGTTCATGACCAATTTTCACCTTTGCTAATAATCAAACCACTTTCCCTGCGCACACGGATGAGTGTGCCTCTGTCTCTACAAAGACGTACACAACATAGAGAGGTAAAGTATATCAAATGATCAAAAAGGTAATGAGGGCCCTCAAAGAAAGAGGAATGGGTTTCTACCAGCTTGGAAACAATGAAAAGAAAATAGGAGCATTCTTTGGGAAAAGTCAATAAAACACAAATATGATACAGTAAAGAAAGGTAGAGCGCTCTGAAGTGTTCGAAAGCCCATGGACTTGTAACAGCTACCAGGCCAATAAGTTGAACTATACCAGCCTCCTAGAAGCCCCTAAATGTGTCCTTATTCTAGTCACCGTGCTCTTCCATCCCTCCCAAGTAACCAGTATCAGAACTTTTGTATTAATCACTTCCTTGCACTTTTTATTGTTGCATTTAGACTTAATAAAGTTTTAAATCTACACCTCCTGTCCCGTTCTTTTTCTTACGGTTCGTCTGTTGAAGAATGTGGGCCCTTTGCCCTACAGTGTTCTCCGCAGACCAGATCTTGCTAATTGCTGTTAAAATCATTGCACACAGCAGCTGTCCTGGGTCTTTCTGTGCAGCTGGATGCAGAGGTGTGATCAGATTCCTTTGGCAGGGCCACACGTGGCTTTGAGCTCTATCATCAGAAGGCGCGTTGTGGCTGATTTTGCTCTCTTTGGCAATAACAGTCATTGATGCTCAATGCCTGGATGCATAGTTTAGCCAGAAACTAGAAAATACTTATATTCTAATTCAATAACTTTGTTTTTGCTTATTGTCTGAGATTATCTTACAAGGAGATCCTCATCTAATCTTTGGTTGCTGTAGGATAAGCAGAAAAAGTGCTTGATTCTTCTTTTTATTTGCTAATATTTTGGGATAATGAACTCATTACTCATCCTCTCCAGAAAGTAACAATTTAAAAACATGTATCATTGTGAATGCAAGGACTTAAGCCTGTGTGTCAATCTATACCCGCTTGGACCTGGTACAGAGCTCACTTTTGCTCTGGGCTCCACTCAACTCTGATAGTTTTAAAAGTCGTTAGACAACTGTTCTAGTCAGAGTAGTTTTCCCAAGTGAGATACATGCTGCCTCTAAAACCCCAAAAGAGCCATCAACAGCTGTGCTGATTTCTTAGTAGCAGGGAGTGCAAGGTACAATCTTATCTTTACTTTAGAGTGGACGTCTAGTAGCATGCCTTAGATCATTTGACAGGAAAAATTTCACTGATGTGTAATTTCTCTGAGTTTTTTTAAGGGTTATCTGACACACATGTTTCTAGAGTATCAGTTGCCACACATTTTGGCAAGTCCAATGAGCATGGTAATATCAATATGGTAGACCAGCATGACATTCTGCACACACAGCCTCAAAATGATAGAGGTCCCTGTAGGTTATATTGTCACAAAAACATAAATGTTAATGCAGCCCTTTGATGTGACAGTGAACACATTACTATGCGTCCATCATCAAAGCAAACTGCTTTTGATCCTCCTAATGGGGAATATGAAGAATGCATTTGCCAAATCAGTGGCTGCGTACCAAATGGCAGAGACTCTGATGATTTGTCCCTGTGCAGAGACCATGTCTAGCACAGGTGCAGTGACTAGGACTACCAGTGAGTTAAACTAGGGTTGTCCACCAACACTGCCACTATAGGGGCCAGGGCAGCAGCAGGAGGGGTATGTGGTAGGGTGGACACCTTCTCATCCTTTAAGTCTCATGCTGACATTAATTTCTGTAATTCCTCCAATGATGATCTGCTGCTTCTGGGTTACTACCTAGGCCAGGAGGAAGAGGCAGACATAGGGGCTTCCATTTGGCTCTTCCTACCATGCTGGCTCTTTCTATGCAGGTCAGGGTGGTAATTTGAGGGTTCTATCAGTGCTAAATCTGTGTTTTCAACACCAGAGTAACTGAGACTCTGATGTGAATAATTCTTTGTTGTGGGGGCTGTCCTGTGCACTGATGTCCTGTGATTACTAACATCTCTGACCTCTACCCCCCTAGATGCCAGTCTCACCCCATCCCCAACCCCCCAAGTCATGAGAAGCAAAAATGTCTCTGGATGTTGCCAAATGTCCCCTGGGAGGCAAAATCACCTCCAATTGAGAACCAGTATGCTAAATGTGTCTGCCCCAATTATACATTCGAGAAGAGGGGCAATTAACACAGTGTGGGGGCCCTAGTGCTCTCTGGGCGAAACACTGGCCTTGTTGACCCCCACTTTAATCCTTAGGCAGGCAGGACGATGATTCCAGGTTCCTGGCATCAGTGCCTATTCAAGCTGTACACCTAAGAGTCATCAAAAGATCTCAATTTTCCTCTTTTCCCCGTGTGTAATTCCCATTGAAATGACAGCAAGTGACTTTGGGAAAAATATATATAGAATATTCTTGTGGGATCTTTTCTCAAAGGGATGTGGTCTCTCCTTTAGTCAGAGGCTCTGGGTCAGTGACCGGGCCCAGATCTGTAACCTGGATGAGGGTTACAACTTTCCATTGAGGAGGCAGATATTAGTCACCAGCTTTCACATTTTCCAGCTCTGAAGTCCACAACACCATGGTTGCCTGTCCATCCACACCACCCCTAGGGACACCATGATCAATTAGCCACTACCACATTTCTCTTCAGCTCAAGGCACCCTGGTAGCCACTCTGGCCCATGGCAGTGGTTATGTCCACCTGTTGATTGTGAGCTTACAACGTCCCTGCAAGTTCAGTAGCTGCAAGGATCCTCACACTGTGTTAACTGCCCCAGTTCTTGAATGTATAATTGGGGTAGATATATTTAGCACAGTGGCTCTCAGTCCAGGGCATTTTTGCTTAGCTTCTGCCATTCCAGGATTTTATAATCCCCACCTATAAAAGTGTCATGGTGGCATCTCCTCCTGCCCCCTTCTGACTTCCTTCAAGGTTTCCTCCGTCAGATGGATCCTTTCCCATCTCCCCACACCTATTGTGCTCTCTCGGGTATCCAGGTTTGCAAAGGTCATTCCTTTTGCCTAAATTTCAATTCCTTACTTCCCTCTCTTCCAACAATTCCAAGCTCTCACATATTTGTCTTCTGATCTCAGCATAGGTAGACCTTCCTCTAGGAAGCATATTCTAAACCTTAAATCCTGGTGAGGGGCTTCCCCTATGCTTCCCGTAGCTACCCACAGTCCCTCCTAAGATGGATGTGGCATTACAGGTTCACTTCGCTACAGTCTCTGACTAGACTGAAAACTTTGTCAAGTCAGGGACCACACTTGTGCCCTTTGCTCTCTGCAGTATCCTCAGGTCCTGACACTGTGCCTGTACACAGTGGATGCTCCAGGGATGTTTGCTGAATGAACATATGACATGATATAGCCACCATTTAGGAAGTGCTTATCAAGTGTGAAGTTCTATGCCTGCTTCTTCACATAAAGCACCCAAGTTTTCAAACAGTCTCATTAGGTAGACATTGCTGTGCCATATTTAAAGATGAGAAAAACAAAGCACACAGAGATTTTAAAACGTACCCAAAGCATATAGCCAAGAAATGATAGAGATGCAATCTGCACATTGGTCCTTTGAAATTAAAGTGTATTATCTTCACCACCAGGCCAGCAATGTAGAAAGCAGAGAGAACAACTGGTCCATGCTGCTTTTTGAGAGATTGGCTTAAATAGTCTACTTCCCTGGCGGGCCATGCTGACGTTTCCAAAACACTGGACATGAGTTTCAAGAAGGTATGATTCAAATTTTATTTTGCCATGAAGCCTTTCTGGTCCATCATAAAGCATATTGTTTTCTTCCTCCTTTGAATAGTCATAATTTATTTTTCACAACTCATGATTTTACCATTGATTATATACTGTCTTAACTCACTGCATACTCATTTCTTATTTACATGGTACCTATCCTCAAAGTTCATGTAAATGAATGAGCCTTGCACTCTCCTGTTCTTACATCAAACTCCGGGTGCTCAGATGGCTGTGGCTGCTGGGAGCAGGGACTGCTGAGTGCAGACTCTGTCAGGCAGAGCGACAGTTAGCGGGACAGGGCTCCTACCTTTTTTTCACACCACAATCCTGACACTACACTTAAATACTTCCATCAAAAGAACAAAAGCAAATTATTCTCTTTGCCGCTTTCTTCAGACCACAAAATACACACTGGAATCAAGAAAATGATCCCCCAAGAATAGCTCAAAACCAGAAATGAGCCACTGTGCCTTGGGCTTGCTGGCATTTCAGGTAATTAGGAGTTGCCTGCAGCAGAAAGAGTCCTCCCATTGGGGAACAGTCTGCAGGGTCATTTCATGATGCCTGAACTTTCATAATGAGGCACCAGGGGCCATCACGACACCAAGTGAAGGGTAAGGCAGGTGTTGGCCCACCCCTGCCCAAAACGGCCCCCTGGGGGCTGTGGACATCCCACTGAAGACACCCCTGTCTGCATCCTCAGGCCTGCACTTCACTTAGCGAAACAAAATGCTTACCCACAGTGGCTTCCGGAGCCAGGGGTGCAGAGGCTGTGGCCCCAGCCCTCGATGGCAGCAGACAATGTCCTTGGGGGTTGGGGAGGAGGAAGGGACTCGGTGTACTGGGCTAACCCCCCTCCAGGCACATTGTCAGGAGCTCCACATGGGTCCTTTCAGGTGTGGCAAACTTTGTCTGTAAAAGGCCAGATAGTAAATATTTTAGGGTTTGTGGACCATATAGTTTTTGTCAGAACCACTCAGCAGGTGGGTTGCAGCCAAGATTTTAACTCAGCTTTATTTATTCTCAATCCCCTGAGCTTTTCCCTGTGGTTACCGCGATAAAATAGTCATCACTTACACCTTATGTGCCTGTGTGTGCCAGACAGTGTTGTAAGTACTCTTCAAAAAGTTAACTTAGGTGATTCTCATACATTAAGAATTTAACTTACTTGATCCTATCTATGAGGTAGGAATTGCCTTTACCCTCATTTTAGAAATGAGGAGACTGAGGCACAGAGAGTGTAAGTAAGTTGCCTGCGGGCACACAGCTGACTTCAGTGGTGCTGGGACGTGAACCCTGGCAGACTGCCTTGGAAGTCTGGGCTCCTGCCCGTGATGCTAAAACACAATGAGCCAAACATCCACAATAAAAGACATTGAATAACTGAATGCTCAACTGCGCGTCAGGACTCAAAGTGACCTCAGAGCTTGGAGGAAGGTCCATGTGGAGCAGAGCTGTCAGGGCAGCCCCCCGAAGGAGACGAGGACGGGGGTGACAGCAGAGGGAGGCCCGTTGGAGAGTGCAGGAGAGGACAGAGCCAGTCTCCCTGGAACAATGCTATTTGCTCCTTGTCCAGACACTTTCTGTCTAACCCATAACTGAAATTTATTGAGCTCTTACAATGTGCCTTACTCTCATTTCCCTAAAAGACAAATTAATCTCTTTTACTACATAGATAATCAGAGGATATTAAAGCTAAACATAGTTTTAAAAATCACCTAAAGGGTCCTGCTGCCATCCTTAAGGGAAGCTCAGTAGCCAGATGTGGAATCGGACAGACTGGCTTTGGATGCTGCACTGCTGTTTGCTGGGAGGCTTATAAGGTGAGACTCTTCCTCAGTCAGGTAGCAGACAATGCGACTCAAACTGCCCTAAATCAAAAAAGGAGATTTACTGGCCACAAATGGAAAGGCCCAGCAGTAAGCAGTGCCTTTATGCACGGCCTGAGCAGGGCCCACCGGAGCCTGTGCTCTCTCCACTCCTTACTGCACCTCTGGCGCTGCTGCCTCCTCCCCCAGCCCAGCTGGACAGACACAGAGGGCGCAGGCAGGTCCTACACCTGCACCTCAGGCAGGAGACCTGGAGCTGACATGCTGTTTCTGACTAGCCGACAGCGGTCACGTGGCCATTTTGTGGGCCAGCAGGACAGGGGACTTGGGCAGGTTCAGGTCACAAACCATCCCTGGTGCTTGAGTGGGTTCAATCTCTCTAGGTCATTTTGAGTCCTTGTCACTTAATTTAGCAAGGAATTATATAATGCTTTTCTTTATTGTGGTGTATAGAGGCATGCCCTCCAAGCAAAGGTCAGATGTCCTCATAAAGTGGAAGTGGATGCTGGTGTCCTGAAAACAATGTCTTTCCACTCTATTAAGTAATCCTGGGTCAATGCCTTATCCTCGATTTGCCTCAATTTCCTCACCGCCTACATGCCAAATACCCTAAAGGACTGATGTATTGAATGTAATTTCTTTAAAATTGAGTTGTCATTTTGCCCCAGCCCCCTCATTCAGCTGACCATACCTGCTGTTCCCTCTCTACCCTGTCACCATCCTCAATGTCTCTGGGACAGTCCTTCCTGACCAGGCCCCACAATGTTAGGAGACCACTTGCTACCAGGTTTGGTGTCCCTGGGCCCAAGAGGATGCACCCGTGAGAACCTGTACCACCTCCCTTTAGGATGTGCTCCAAGGACCCTGGATTTTCCTGCCCAAGGTAGGGCTGAGGGGTGGCTGTCGTGTTAGCGAGGAGCTGCGTGGTGCAGGAGGGGGTGTCTGCTGCACTCACGCACAAAGGCCCCCCTAGCACGGACAGTGGGGTGGGAGAGGGAGGGAGGCAGGCCACAGGTCAGGCACCGGGGCCAGCTCTGCTCACCGTCGGGTGGACATGGAGCTCTGAGTCTGAGAATTCTAAACAGAACCCAGACTTGCAGCCCCTTACAAAGGTGTATGTGTTAAATATCAACAAATCAATAAATACAAACAGAATCGATTGTATTGACAGTTTCAGTTTTTCGGCCCAGTTTATTCATATAAGATTTGGGGCTCCACTTGTGCCCTGTACTGACTCAAATAAGCAAATTTTCTTGCGAAACATGGAGAAAACCCAGTCATCGCAGAGATAGCAGATTTAAACTGGAACGGCCAGACTCGAGTCTTGAGCCAGAGAAGGCTGATGGTGCAAGGGAAGAGGGAGGGAAAGGAGGAAGGAGATGTGCCCGTGGGCGTGAGGTGCTGGGGAATTGTCGGGGGCTTGGGAGCCGCGGGCGGGGAAGAGAAGCTCAGGGGGCAGCATGAGCATGAGGGGTGAAGAGGAGGAACAGGGAACGTGGGGCCCAGCACATTGCCTGGGTTAGAAGGCGCGATGCTTTTGATGTGAGGCACGCACCAAGATGGAACCATTACTTGTAATCTCAGTTGGTCAATATCTCATTTTCTTTGAATGTTAGTCCAGTAATTTTCAAGTTGTGGATGACCACTCATTGATATGTGTTGAAATAAAATAAGAATTGTTTTAAATTAATAGGATAGGTTGGGAAAGAACAGACAATAGCACATGGTGAGGAAAAGCATGGCTTCAGGAGACTGGTTTCTATTGAGTGCATGTACAGGATCATGATGGAAAATGTTTTTCTTACAGGTTGTGGTCAAAAAGTCTGAAAGTCCCTGCAGTCCACAGTGTGATACATCATATTTATTTGTGTCTCCTGTGCACTAAATAAAATAACATGTCTAGAGTCCAAGTATAAAGCCTGACATGGAGCTGGCATTGAAATCAGTTTCATGCCATCCCCCACCACGTAGAAATGGTATCTTAGAGGTTAATTGCTCAATGACAAATAGTAGCAGAGGTAAGTCTCCAATTCAGATCTCTATTCATAGTCTCTGTTCTCTTCCAAAATTGCATGCACCTTTATTAGAGATACTTGGCCACGATCACCTAAGATGATGTTGTCAATACTTCTGGAGTAATTTTAAAGGTTTACCTCAATACGTGTTACCCAGTAAAAAATGATTCAAAATTCTAAATAGGAATGTTTTTCACTTTCTAATTAAGGTATAAAGGACAAAAATTCTAAATGTATAGCTTGATAAATTTTTACTTTTATATATACCTGTGTAACCAAGCTCAATCAAGAGCACCCAGAAGGATCCTTGGTGATGTCTCACAGTTAATACAACTTTCTTATGGAAGTGCAGTCTCGCCTGCCTGTAGCTTTGTATAAATGGCATCAGACAGTATGTCCTCCTTCACTCAACATTGGGTTTGTGAGATTAATTCACACTGTGGCCTATGGCAGTAGTTTGTTCTTTTTCATTGCTGTGTAGTATTGCATTGCATGAATATATCCTAATTTACTCTCCATTCTACTCCTCATGGATATTTAGCTTGTTTCTAGTGTTTGCTACTATTGAAATAGCTACCAGGAGCATTCCTGTACATGTCCTTTGGTAAAAACAAGTACCCACTTATGTTGGATATTTACCCATGCCTACAGAAGAATTTACATAATGACAAAATTTATGAATAACAAAGTTTATCAAAATATTATTTATAATTAAAAAAGAAACACTATAAATCAACAGGGAAAAGATTGATCATTAAATACACAATCTTGGGAAGTAGTGTTTATATATGGAGAAAAGTCAGCTTTGATTTTTATTTACACCATTTACCAAAATGAAAGAATTAAATAAATAAAACCATAATAAATTATAAGAAAACATAAGTAGTAATTATATCTTGACAAAGAAGGAATTTCTAAGTATGAAAATTTATTAAATAAACCACAGTGGAAAATATACAAAAATTTTGAGTACATACAATTTTAAACTTTTGCAGGTCAAGAAATATAATTAACAAAATTATAACTTACCACACAATTTGGAAAAATATTTATAACACATATATCACAAAAGTTTAGTAACCTTACTATAATCAAAGGTCACATAAATGGGTGAGAAAAACATCAACCCAAAAAAGGAGTTGGCAAAACTTTTAGAAATGGATTTATACATGTGGTTGATAAACATGAAAACCCTTCAACCTTATTACTCATGAAGGAAGAGCAGATTAAAACACGGGGACGTCATTTTTCGTGCATCACAGGGGACACACATTTAATGCTATTAACACTGAGAGCTGGAGGGAGTGGAAAGAGAGAGGCATTCTTATGTGCTGTGAGGACAACTTCCCTGGGAAACAGCTCAGTGATATATGTGTGAAACTTCAGAACATTCCGAGCCTTTGAACCAGTATTTCTACATTCAGGAACCTGTCCCTCAGCAATAATGCTGAATGCAAATGTACGTACAGCACATTCATCAGAGCACCATGTATCATCGCAAAGAAGTGAGAAAAAAAGTGGTATCTAACAGTAGGAAGGTAGAGAAACTGACTACCGAGTGTGTGATGGAATATGATACAGGCATGAAATGACGACAGTCATGAAGTTATGCAGAGCAAGGACAAATGGCCAGGCAGCACGGCCATCGCACCTTCAGGAGCCGCCTGAGCTGCCCCCACCGGGCAGCACAGACCCAGGATGAAAGGCACCGTGCGGGAGTCCCGTCTGCCACACTGCTGGGCAGCAGCAGTGCTCAGGCCGGTGCAGACGTTTGTCGCCTAGAGAGAGTCTGATCCTTGAACTGTGAGCCTGTAAACTGCAAGGCTGGGGAAGCGCCTCTGGGGTGTCTTCAGGACCTTGGATAATTCCAGCGAGGTGGTGAGGTGGTGATGGCACCAGGAGACAGAGGGAGATGGGTGTCCATCTGCTCTTGGAACAAGGATACTTCTCGTCACTTCCCAGGGAGTGGAGGTTGCTGTGGGCTTGTCAAGTTGAGTAAAGGAGATAGAGGTGGGGGCAGCGCAGGCTGGGGGTGGGGGGAGAAAAAGTGGAGAAAGACAGGACAGCCACCAACTGATCAAAGAAAGTTCCCACATATAGAACCAAACACAGTGAGGGGCTAAACAGTCTTCTTTGGCAGATGAGAGAATTTGAACAAAAAATGGAGAGCAGTTACTGTTCCTGTGATCCTATCTTTAACCTCACGTTGTGCTGAGCTAACGAAATGTTACCGGTTCCAAAAAGGAGAGAGAAAAAGAAAAGGACAGTGTCACCTCACTCGCTGTCGCCATGAGAGGGAGGGGAACTGTGGGGAACTAGGACCAGCAAGTTTCTTTGCTGCTGCCCTTGCTTACACCAGGTCGTTTTTATGACTTTTTTATGTAACTTGAAGTTTTTAAGACGTTAAATGAGTGGCAAACATCAAGCAGAATTTGTAGCATCTTTATAGGTTCTCTCAAAGATATACACAGTGGTGACACTAACACTTAAATTGTATTAATACTTTCATGCATATTTTCCTGTTGATTCATTGCATGAAACTTACCATTATGATTCATATGTCATAGGTGAGTAACTACATGTTCAGGGATGTCATCTGCCACAAGATCAGGGCAGCCATGGTGCACAAATGCAGGGAGCACTGTTCGTAGTGTAGTATTTGTGGGTGATGGCTCTGAAGTTGTGCGTGGCTTTATGTGGCAGTCCCAGCCAACCCAAAGTAAATGGTAAAAGGTGGCTCTCAAAACTAGATTCCTTGTCATCTCATTCCAGGGTATCAAGAATTACTTGAATCTGTAAATAAGGGAAGAAAAATTTCTCTTCTGCCCTTTGTTTTCCTATATTACAAAATATAATTCACATTGCAAATAAGCTTCCATTCATCTATAACTTACTGAGGACATAAGTCACCCTTTTAGGGTTCAATAGATTTAAAATTTTAAGTAACTTTGTTCAAGTGTATTTTCTTTGGTATTGCTATCTATTGGTGTGACATAGCATTCACATCAAGTGCCATTTAAGAACGTGTATAAAATAGTTATATGTTCTTCCTAAGTATAAAAAAAAAGAATAAATCATTAAAAAGTTCCTAGATAGAATGTAAAAATTTGAAAGCCTCTAGTTTTCCCTTTCTGGCAAACTTATAGACTTGATATCCTGAAAAATCTCTGCTATGAAATACCTACAAGGTATAAAATAAAATAAAAGTCCATATCCTTTTAAGTTCATAATGAGCTTACAAGTAAGAGACACCTCAGGGGACAACACAAAAGGGGCGGGGACCCAGCAGCCAGCCTGTGTGTCCTCAGACCTGTGCTTTGGTTTTCACAGCCCACCAAAAGGCAGAAGACAACCCGAGGGCTCTTGGAAGGGGAGAGTCTGACTGGACCTTCTCATGTAGCCACATATTCCCAGAGCCATGTTTAGTGGAGGGACAAACACAAAAAACTATCTGCCCTTCAAAGGGAGAGAAAGTAACTCAAATATCTAGGCACAGAGATTGACAGCAAACAAATGAACAAACAGATGATGATTCAGACACACAGAGACACAAAACAGATGTTGGAATTATTGGATACAGCATCCTTATCTCAAGGTTATTTTTTAAGAAGAACCCGAAGTTAAAGTATGACCAAGTTAGATTTATTCCAAAAATTTAAATTTCACTTAATATTTAAAAATCCATTAATGTAGTTTACCATACTAATAAATTAAACTAGAAAAGCCTAAGATTGTCTCAGTAGGTACTAAAAAAAAATTGATAAAGTTTTACATCCATTCAGCTTAAAACCATTAGCATATTGGAATGGAGAACTTCTTTAAACTGAAATAATCGAACCTACCAAAATCTAAGAGCAAACATTGTACCAAATGGCAGAATTTGAAATGTTCCCTTTCAAAAAGCATTAAGATAAAGTTGCCCTTACAACCACATATTGGTGGCTCTAGCCAGTTCAGTAAGATGAGAAAATTTGAAAGGGAGACACAAAAATAGCATTATTTGTGTGTGATCTACAAAGAAACGCCCTCCAAAAATCTTCAAATTATTAGAATTGATATGAGGGTTTAACAAAATTGTTGAATATAACATAGATTAAAAATAAATTTTATTCTTATACTCAAGCAACAAAGAGAAAATATAATTTTTTAATACCAATACTATTTACAAGAGTAACAAAACATATAAGTTGCTAGGAATAAATACAACAATATGTTTAAGACTTCTATGGGGAAAATTATAAAACTTTACGTTTAAAAAAAAGAAATTGGGACACGTGCCACCTTCCTGCACAGGAAAATTCAATATCTCAAAAATGTCCAATTTTTCTAAATTTATCTAAATCTTGAAATGGCTCATTAAACTTGTCAAGCTGATTCTAAAATGTAAAAGGACAGGGGTTACAAATATCCAAGACACTTCTGAAGAGGTAGGTGGAGGAAATGGTTTCCCAGACAGTGGGATTTGTTAATAAAATGCAGTAATTAAGATAATGTGGTACTGGCATAAGAATAAGCGAATAGAACTTACGTGGGCACGAACAGATAGCTCAGAAATTGGCCCATGCAAACCTGGAGACTTGCTGTGTCAGAGAAATGCTAGTGCAGACCACTAGGAAAAGTCAAATATTCAAAACACGCTTCAGAAACAATAAGAAAAACCTGAAATTGAACCACTATCATCCATTGTGCACACATACATAATGCAGGTGAATTAAAACTAAAAAAAGAGAAAGGAAATATAGGAGTAAATACTTCAAAATTTATGGGTAGGGAAAATATTTAAACAAAATGAAAAAAAGCACAAAACTCAAAAGGGAAGTTTGACAAATTTGACTTGATTAAAATTTACAATTGTTGCTCATTCAAAAGACAACATAAAGGAAGTGAAAAGACAAGTAGCAAAGTGGGAAAATATAATTTGTAAAGGGTCAATACATAGAATGTATAATCAACGCCTGTAAATCAATGGGCACGTTATGAAGGTCAGCGATAGCGGGCTGGTGAAATTTTCTATTTGTACACTCCCTTTAGAAAATAATTTTTATTATGCATTAAAATTGAAGGTGGGCACAGTGTGCGTGAGACTATATATGTACGCACAAGTAATTGTTAAAAGGTACTTTAATTGTTAAAAAGCATATAATTGTTAAACATACTTTTTAAAAACAAATAATGTTAAAATAAAAATTTTAAAAACAACTACAAATAACCTAAATTTCCACTGGCAGAAGAAACATTGTTATACATTTATTGCAATTGAAATGAATTAACTACAACCACATGGACTGAAAAAGATGACTCTCAAAAACATAAGTTGAACAGAGGCAGGAAGTAGACCAGCGCTTGCTGGGGCTGGGGGACGGGGCACATCAGGAGTGATGACTAATGGGCATGTGCTTGCTTTCTTTTTGGAGTGATGAAAATGTTCCAGATTTGGATTGTGATGATGATTTCAAAACTTTGTAAATTTACTAAAAAATATTAAATTGAACACTTTTATGATATATGAACTATATCTCAATAAAAAATCATAATGTTGAGTTTAAAAAGCAAGTTGCAGAATACAAATGGTGTGATAACATTTGTATAGTGATTAAATATAAGTACAATGCAGAAATGTTTGCATGTATATTTGGTAAAATCATAAAGACAAACAAAGAAACATACACACAAAATTTGGGATGGTGGTAAGGCCTGTTGGTGGACTTCAGAATATTGGTAATGTTCTATTTATTAAGCTTGGAGCTGACTGTACTGATTTCAAATTATTATTATTATTTTTTATAATTTACATATATGTTAAATATCCTTTTGTATCTGTGTACTATGTTGCATTAATTAAAAAAACCAAAAAATAAAAGTTCTTAAGGTAAACAAACAAAATCCCACCAAAAATTCAGGAGAAAAGTTGGAAGAGGAGTAACTATATCTGCTTCTTAAGGTAAAAATGAAAAATAAAAGATAGTAAGTACTTAGTATATTGCTTGACCAATAAGGAATTAAAAAATTTTAGGACAAAAGTATTTATTGGGTGGGGAGAAGATGGGAATAAGTTTGAGAGATATCTTGGATGGAAAATTGACAGGATTGGGTAATGGATTGGGATGGGGGAGTGAAAGCTATAGCAAAAATGCCTTGTGGGTTTCTAGCTCACATAACCAGATTCTGGTGACCTACTTACTAAGATAAAGACCACCTCGAAGTCATCATTAGCCAGAGCAGCTTAATTTTTAATTGTAAGAAATTAAGAAACAACAAAGTGAGCAAGGATTAAAATGGTTAAATGAATTATGGTACAATTGCATGGAGGAACAGTATGCAGCCATTAAAAATCATGTTTTAAGAGATTGGTGACATTTTATATTTTAAACCAGATTGCTATCTATTCTGTACAATAATAGGTATGCATATAAAAAGATAGCCAAAAAGTCCTTAAAGTGCTAACAATGGCTGTCTCTGGGAGATGCAATTATAACTAATTTTAATTTTCTTCTGTTCACTTTTGTGTAGTGTAAAACTGTTGTACAATAAACAATTATTAATTTAATAACCAGAAAATATATGTGGCATTTTAAAATGTAACTAAAATCACTGTCAATCTCTTCAAGAGTATGTTAAGATATTGAAGTTACGTAGAGGGTTGCAAAAGGCACACATGAAATCATGCCTGTGCTGTGAGGTGGCGCAGGAAAGTGACGGGGGAGAGAAATGTTCCTGCTTGCTTGTTATGAAATAGTTATGTGGTTGGGGTTAAAAACCTCTTTGGGCAGTCAGAGGACACCTTTCACTCAGACACTTTTAATGCATGTGCAAAATGCCTTCTTTCCAAGTGCACCCCAGGTAATTCAAGGTGAGTCTCAAAAGAGAACGGTTGTCAATTTACCAGAATCAATTTTTTAAAGTCTGGCAGGATTATAGGCACGACATGGTTTTTCTCTTTCACTTAATTCTGGAATGTCAGAGTTTCGCATGTTTGTCATTGTCTTGTTCTTTTTTTCCCCCATTTTCTCTATCACTTTCTTTTACTCTCCTGCTTGTTTTTGAAATAAAGATGTCCTTGGGAATAAATATTACATTGTGATTTGTCAATTTATTACAGTAGTGTAATCATGGTATTGTTACTTGAACCTTCTCTGTGTAGGTGAAGTGCCTTAATCATGGTAGTTTTATTATTTTTTTAGGCAAAATTCACATAATATAATAAAATTAACCATTTTAAAATATATCGTTCAGTGACAATTAGTACTTTGTCATGGTAGATTTTTAATAAGTTTATGTTTAGTATATATTGCCAAATAAATAAGATTGCATTGTTCATTCTATCTAGCTATCTAACTATATTTTCACACCCATTAACCATATTAATTAGGCCTCCAAACAACAAAATGCAAATTGGAAACATTTTCTACTTTACCAGGACAAATATTGTTTTGTATGTTCAAAGGAAATTTCTGCTTAGATATAAACTTTCTAAACTGATACAAGTATCTCTACACAGTTAAATATAAGTTTAGGAAGCAAGTATTTACGTAGCAAGAGATAATTTCCATTATATGTTAATAGCTCTTGAAAGGTAGACTTCAAAATATGAAAACCATTGTTTTCATTGAAATGAGGGCTCTCTACTCCCGAAACAAAAGGCTGTGGGGAATAGATCTACTTTATTCTGGTGACCAAGCATGGCTAGAATCTGCTCCAGCCTCTCTCTCCAAATTAACCCACAGGTACAAACGAGACTTCTCGCTAGCTCTAAAGAGTATACACTTCATCTTGATAGTGTTGGAAAACTAAGAATTAGAAGGAACAAATTCTATATTACTGTTACAGCACATCTATAAAATAAGGTTTTATGTTTTAATCCTCTTCCCTGCAAAACTAGATTTTTTTTTCTCTAAAATCTTCAGCTGTCTTTGATTGACTTTACTTATTTTTCCCCTCTTGCAATGGTCAAAAAATAAACTGTTACTTTTCTGGAACTAAATCTAGAAATATTTATTAAATATCTATTTATCTAGACTATGTCTTTACACATATTTTTTTCAGAATACACAGTATGGCATAAGAACTTTTTCAGTCATAAGCCTCATCTGGCTCCTTCCAAAGAGGGCTCAGATGTCCCTACCTTTGCTCACTCCCTTCACCAGGAGACTCCAGGATCGATTCTTCTAGAAACCTTTAGGTGATTTGGCCCCACATCTTATAGGCCTGTGGCTCCTGGCCACCTCTTTCCCCAGCCATACTCCCTGTACCCAACATGCATTGCTTGTCTCCCTTCCAGATCATTCCACCACACCCTCTGGAATTCCCACATCTTTATGAAAGAAGCCTCAGATCCCAGTTCTTCCCTCCATGAGCAGAGAGGATCCATAACGTCCTCGTCTTTGTGTCCCGTAGACGATGTAATACAGAATACAAAATGATAATAGGAAACATTTACCAGCTGTGTACAATGTGCCAGGCAGGAGATCCAAAGGGCTTTAATATATTAATATATGTGAGTTTTTCAATAACCACAAAATACTTGATTAGATAAAAAGAGCTTAAAAGTATAATCCAAAAATGTAGAAGAACAATTCTGACGAGAATGTCTGGAGTGTGCACTGTGTGGCAGGCTCTCTGAGAAAGCACATGGGTGTGAGTCACAGAACGTCCAGGGCGGGTTCCGGGGGCCGTCTGGAATGCCCCTCCATCTGTAGGTCTGATGTCTGGTGGCACCTAACAGTGCTCTAATGGAGCAGTCTCTGGAAATTCCTGGCCTGAAGTCCCAGAAGGGAGATGCTGAACGTAAACAAGTTGCATCCGCTCCCAGTTGCTATAGGAACGCACTCTAACACGCTGTCAGCTTGGGAGTCCTAGAAGGGAGGATTTTGATCCACATTTTAAAAATGCAAAAGCTGAAGAGATGTGGCAAGATGACATTTACATTGGGGAAAAGCCCAGTAATGGGGTTCTAAGCCTTGCAACCGTGAGATTGAGAAGAATAAGGGAGTCCAGACATGATGGAGGCCCCCAAAGTTTCCTACCTGGGACCCCAGGGTCTTTGACTCACACAGAACTGCGCTCTCTGCCTCTCCCTGCATGCACAGGAAGGACCCCTGGCTGGAGCCTCTCTGTTCACGGATGACAGCTACGGTTGCGCCCATGGACACCAACACAAACAACACAGAAAAGGGGTCTTCAGCATCCGTCACAGATGCCAGGCCTCACTTCCAGGCCACAGGTGAACTTGCATCTTCACAGACACTATTAAAACTCAACCTACCAGGCATCATATTTCTGCCCACAGCAGAAGCCCCTAGAGCTACCCACCTTCTCCCGTGGTGTCATCCTAACTGCTGTGTTCCCTTCACCAGCCCTGTTTTCCTCCATTACCTCCCAGCACATCCAGTGGGTTCCTTCTAGTGTCCGTTCCGTGGCCAGCCTACTCCCGTGCTCCCTGAGTCTCTGTCTCTCTGAAACCGGGTTCCACCCGAGGACACCGACACCGACTGCCCTTGTTTCCTGGGGATGAAGCTGACTCTCCTGCTCGACAGCCTCGCCCGCGTGGTGGGAAAGGAGGCTGGTGGCCACCCCCTCCCACTCTGCAGCTGGCGATCGCAAGGGAGAAGTGTCCTATTTCTTCCAGCATCTACACGCCAGTTTCCAGAGGACACGGACTGGTCCCGCCTGGGCTGGTCTCTACGCCTTGAGCCCCTCCCTGTGCAGTGTTGGTGGGACGCTGTGCTTTGCCGGCCTCCATCAGGTGCGCCCTTCTGTGGCTGGGGACAGGCGGGTCCGCGAGATGAGTCACCTGGGCAGAGCCATGTGGGGTGAGTGAGGGGATGTCCTCCAGTGGAAAGAGAAGAGTTGGGTCAATAAAGTAACATTTGTCCACTGTGAGGACAACTGACGAATGCGCTGGGGGGCGTGGCACAGACCGACACCCCGGGAGCAAGAGCAGGAGAGCAGACCGCGACCACCAACGCGGACACCGCCGCAGCAGGCGCGGGAGGGTCTTCCGGTGTAGCGTCCCTCTGGCTGCCGTCCTTCGCGGGGCAGAAATGAGGTCCCATCTCCTCCTTCGTCTTTGTTTCTTGATGTCTACAGCTGTGAGATTCCAGGTGGAGGGGAAATGATAGTATTAAGGTTGTATTAACATTTTAAAAATAGGTAAATTGCTGAAAAAATAGTGTGTTGAGAGTCAGTAACAAACCCAGTCATGCTGGAAATGTCCAAATCACTCCTAAGTAGCTTACTGAAACATAAAATCATTCATTAGATATGGTCAATAGTGCAGATTTTTCTGTATATAACTAATTTTCTTTCGGTGCATGACAACCAAGGGAATGCATTGTCCCTAAATTATCACCAAGCATCTGGCACACATTTGGATGTAAATCGCTCCATGGGAATACAATTCCTTCTCAGCACACCCCGCCTCCGCTCAGCCATTTTCATTTGCCAAATTACTAAAAGACATTAAAAAATGTTTTTTTCTTTTTATGCTGTACTTTAGTGAGAAAGGCAAATAGATTTAAATAGAATGTAGATATGATAATATGGTTACTTATTAATATTATTCTACTATTTCTTGATTCTTAAAATGCACTCTATAAAGCAAACTGTCCTAAATAATTATTAAAGGACATGTTGGTGGGTACGTGCAAAGAACCACATTTCCAAGTGGGTTCGGTCACGTTTGAGTTGATGGGCATTTAAGTCAAGTAAGTTATAAGTTATAGAGATGGTATTAGATGAGAAAAGTTCCGTATTTCCGTCCCAACTTGCACGCATACACGTTCACACACTGATTCTTCATTGTAAGAGTCCTGGGGCGGCCAGTGGTGGTGAAAAGGACATGTCACTCCCTGTGTAACGGTGCAGTTCACTCAGGGGACGTTTCAGTATCTAAAATTGGAGGAGTCAGAATCACATGCATTTGTGAATACAGACCAAAGATTAAAGAAGAGACTATGGAATGGAATGCAGGAAAAACAAGGATTGACAAGTATATAGACTCTAGAATGGTTGTATTATTTTGCCCAAGTTTTGATTAAATAAACTATTTGATACAAGCATAAAGCCCTAAGCCCTAAGGCATGTGGTTCCTCCTCACATCACATCCCACTTGGGCTGGGTGAGGCCCCACCAGCTAACCTTCAGGGCGACGTGTCCTTGCGGAAGGCCTGCGGTAATAAGCACTGTAAATCCAGACAACACGGTGGTGCAGCAGCCACACTAGACAGCAACCAACGACCCGAATTGTCTCTGCTTCCACGATTTAATAGCTGTGCAATTATGAGCAGAGCACTTTCCTTAAGCACATCCTCATCTAAAAACATGTGGGTGTCTGGCCAAGGGCTCGCTAAGGCTCCTTCCTGTTCTAAAAAATTCCATTCTTCTACAAAGTTTTAACCCGGAGCTTAATTTTCTAAGCAACAGAGCTTTTGGGCTGTATTATGTTAATTAGCCGATTTATTGGACAGAAACTATACGTGAGGTACTGTGCCAGGAACTGGAAGATGAAAACTAAGTTTGCCGGGACCCCCAGCCCATCGCTTCTCCCACTTTGGCGTGGTTCCCCAGCCCCGCCAAGGAGACTCTCGTTGCTTTTGCCTCTGCCCAGCTTCAACTTATTATCATCGCCTCCTTGCAAGTGCCCTCCACCGCTTGCCCTCACTCACCTGCAGAACTCCCACCTGTAGTTAAGTGCGATTCTCTGCGGTTCAGCAAGGGGCCCGGGCCAGCGGAGTGTCGCTAGCGCAGACGCGCGCCACGCGGCTGGTCTTACGCGGAACACGCGGACGCGAGGCCGCGGTGGCCCGGGGGGCCGAGCAGCCCTTCAGCACCTCCTGATCCTGGGACTGTGCTTGGCCGCGCCTCCCTCCTCCACGACCCTCACTCTCAGCTGCTGTGTTAGCTCCCCAGGGCTGCTGCGACAGCATGCCACACACCGGTGGCTTAAAACAACAGCAGTTTGTTCCCTCGCTGTCCGTTCCAGAGGCTGGAAGTCTGCAACCGAGGAGCCTGATGGCCCGCGCTGCCTCGGGGGGCTCGGGGGCTCCAGGTCTCCAACCTCGCCCTCCGTCCTCTCCATCCTCGCGCGGGCCTCTGGCTCTTCCTTTAGAGACGCCGGTCTTGTGGGGTGAGACCCCACCCTAATGACGTCCTATTAACCTGATAACATGTGCCAAGACGCTGTTTCCAAGGTCCCATTCACAGGTACTGGGGGTTAGGAATTGAACACGCCTTTCTGGGGGGACACAATTCAACCCGCTGCGGGCAGGCTGTGCCCTTTTGTTCCCTCTGGGTAGAATATTCTCTCCTCGAAAACCACAAGGTCCCTATCACATTCTAGGCACAAAAGCCCAGGGCTGTCCACTGGCCTACAAGAAAGGACAGTGCCTGGCGCCCTGTTCCCTCTGCCGCCTTCTCTCTGAGCTCCCTGGGTGTCGGCTCCAGACACAGCCCTTCGTGGGGCCTCCCTGAGCGTCTCGCGGCCTCCCGTCGCCTGGGGCTCTGATCGCATCACCTGTCACCGTATCTTACGGCCTTCACCCTCTTCTACTTTGTTTTTCATAACGGCTGTCACTTTCTAATTGGCGATACAAACTGCCCGTTCGTTGTTTCTACTGTTTGCAGGACAACTCCCCTCCCGTTGTTAGAATGTGAGCTCCGTCCTGTGTTCACTGATGCACCGATTTTCTGAACGTGGTAGGTCTTCAATAACTGTTTAATCTATCTATGCCTGTAACAACTCCTTCCAAACATTTTTTTTCCAATAATCTGTCAAATATTTTGGAGGTCACCTTGAAAAAATTGCTAGTCTCTATTTTTGCTCAAAATGATGTAATGACTCACAAATTAAGTATGGAAAATAAATTCCTTAGTGAGAAAAATAATATAAGACAAATGTTGAGATATCAAGGCAGAATATATTATTTTTGTCAAAAGTAAATATTTCAATAATTAAAATTATAGAAAAATGTGGGACTATTGAAAAAAATTTAAAAGCACATGATATTCTTTTTTATGACTAGAAACAACACTGAGGGTTGAAGGTTTTTTTTTTAATTTCTATTAGTGAAATCAATATAGCATGCTATTCTCTTGGTACTGACTAAATATGCATCAAATATTCATGCATCTCAAGACACTTCTTGAAATATTTGTTTATTTTTCAAGCTAAGTATCATTGAGACAATATTCCTGTTATTAAAAACATTGTTAAGAAAATTTCTGCAGCTTGTAACTTTATACAGTGTCAGTAAATACTTGGTCAAATTTCAAATAGGAAATAAAACTTGGAAAAAGGAGAACATGTAGCATCTGCAAAATTATATCACATTAAAGTATTGCCAGAATAAGTGGATTCCTGTAGGGAAATTTTGTCTCTTGTGGACCATTTGAAGTAAATGTGTTCAATTGACTAAATAAAGGATGTGGTTATAAAGTAATTAGGAGTGACAGTTTCTTTTAAACAACATTCCATGTGCAAGTAAATTTAATAACAAGATTTATATAAATATATTAAAACATTCTAATTTGAAGTGATTTAACATTAGTCATAGTGATGATAGCATGTGCATAAATGTACTTTTCAGCCTAGAAAGCTATATTAATGCATAGATCATAAAGTAACCTATGTAGCTTTGTAAAGACGTTGCTTTATTGGACAAAATGTCACCTAAAATAATGATGAGATCAAATATGTGCATTTGATTCACTTATGTTTGTAGTGGTTGGGGACACCCCCCCCAATACCTGAATCCTAGAGTGGAAACCATCTTCCTGAGCCACAGGCAAGATGAACCAAGTGCAAACCTGCTTAAGGGGGTTGATTTCACTAGAGAGGATGGAGCCACTTTTATAACACAGACATTACCTGGGTGAGATGGGTTCTGTTTGGTTCAAGTTTGGAAGGAGTGGTCTATATCTGCCCAATGTTTACAGTGAAAAATAAGGTTTTTTCAGTAGAGACATTTAAAATTATATCATAGGTGCTAAATTATATAAGAGCATTTTCACAGAAATGTTGATGGCCAATATAGCCATACCTTAAAATCCAAGCAGGACATTTCTTGTTGAATATTCTGGGATGTTGAAAGACTCAGCTATTGTTTACCTTGGAAAGCTCCTTAAATTTGGACATTTTACACCATTTGATAAATAATCCAGTAGTATCCAGAAAAAGAAATTTAAAGGCATCATTTTGTTTTACTCATCTGAGGCCAGCTTCTCCAAATACGTATTTCCTCCTACATTTCTATCTGGGTCATTCTACAAGTCACACTGAATCAAAGTAGAAACACATCGTTAACCAATGACAGCTTCACCTACACAGTGAATAAATTATTTACTTAGCTGTGCATATATCCAGACTCTATCTCTGCACCTGAGTAAATAAATGTTTGTGGAATAAATAAAGCTGGGTATGATCTTTTCATCTGATGTTGTGGTGGTTGGTGAGGAAGAATTTACTTAGAGTCAAACATTATAGTGGAATGGTGAAGCTTAGAATAGTCTGTTCAGGCAGTATTCAACATGTGGTCTGGGAACGCGGGAATTTAGGAGTCTGGGGTAATTTGCCAGGGTTAATATGCCCACATCATTCTAGCTCTGTGACCTTGAGCAAGTTAATTAATCTCTCAAGCCCTCAGTTCCTTCATCTATAAAATAAATGTACCAATAATGTATACTTACACTTATAATGCCAAATGCATAATTAGCACAATGCTTATCACATGATAAACACCGAATAAGTCACAGCACTTATGATTTTATAGACTGAATAAATTCCATTTCTCACACATATATGCTAGTATTTTTAGAATTTTGAGATTTTTAAATACACACTCATTTAATAGAAGTTCTGATTATATATATATGTGTGTGTATATATATACAGAGAGATTGAATGAAGAGCTCAAGGCCAGAGTCTGTCAAAGGGAAAGTCAGCATCCAGCTTGCAAAATCCCTTTTTCACAACAAATTACTGGGTGTCTCGAAAGAGGGAAGATGGTAGATCATTCATTCAGTGTCCTTACCTTAGGAAGCAAATAGGTGATCAGGGTTATATCCATTTTCAGATCAAAACTTGAAAAAAATGGAAGTCATATTTTTTCTCATAAGCACATCATAGGGTTGATGTGAGAGAATAATGCTTTCTCAAGACTGAAAATTAATTGCTAAATTGATATTTTAATAATTGGGTCCAATGGATCAAGTAAGACTTGTCATAATAGCAATGCAATTTTATAAACTGATTTTGTTTGGATATAAGGCAATATTATAGTTTTACCCTGATTTAAACACTTTTAATGTGTGTTTATCAGTGTTCCTAAATTTTTTCGAAGAAAATCCTCTCCCCATGACTTCATTAATTGCAGCCTGATTTTCGAGGTAGGAGATGAATCATGGCTCAAGTCAAAAAAAACATAAGCATACTTGTCGACAAACATTTTCATTATTGCCAGAACTCAATTGCTATAACACTACTAAAGAGCCCATAAATTACTTAAAACTGTGTGTTCTGCACTTTCCCCAAGAAATCTCCATGGAAAGCCATGTAAATGGTGTGTAGCTTTTGATGAATTACGCTGCTGTAGTTCCTAATGTCAGGTTGAGTTTCTCATTATTAAATGGTCATGTGCCAAGATAGTTGGTGGCCTAATGGTCAATTAAATTTCAAACGAACTTCAAAGACCAGGATTAGTATTTCCCTTTACTTTCAAATGTTTAGTAATGATTTAGTCAACTCTCTAAGAAAATTTTGAAATGCATTCCATTTGCAGTGAGTATTGGAGAATTATGAAATATTGTTTTCCAAAATTTTTAAAAAACTGAACATTTTTAAATAGCAGATCTGACAATCATCAGAATGATGATGCAATTAGAAGTAACAATGGCCATGCGAACGTGTCAAAAATGTAATATCCTTGTTGTACTATTGAAGATGTTTTAATTCAGCTTCATTGTTCCAGATATATAATTTGCATATCTCTGAGGGAGCAGCTCCATGTATGCATCTTGTACCACAGGCATAAATCCTACAATAAATGTGACCACAGGCATAAATCATGCAATAAATGTAAACAAATGATTTTCAAAGGAACAATATTGGGAAAATACTTGAAAAATTCTAGTTGGGTTTTCCCATTGTCCTATTATGTTACTCAATTTACATTGACCTTTAATACTGATGGAAAAAGTACCTAGATTTCCTACACCTCCAAACAAACCAGTGGAGGAAGATTTCCCAACTCTGCTGCCAAAGCCCCACGGTACAACCTCTGCTTAAGCTTTGCTGTCATAACAGGGCTTGTGTGTAATACTGAAAAAGTACCTAGAAAGTCCTATGCTTTAAAAGTTGGCAGACTCTGAATTTCTCCTCTAAAATAATCTGTCTTTTTTTTTTTTTATCCATTTCAAGAGGTCTGTTCCAAGTTCCAAATAAAAAAGAGATTCTAGGGGTCTTTTAAAAAACTTTTTATTTTGACATAATTATAGATTAACGGGAAAATGCAAAAATAATACAGAGAGATCTCTAACCCACTTTGTTCAGTTTCCCTCAATGGTTACATGTTATATAACTGCATTGTACTATGGAACTCAGGAAATTTACATTGCTACAATGTGTGTATTGTCCGCCAGTAGACTCTGCCATCAACAGAACTTTCTCCTCCTGCTACCCCTTCCTAGTCACACTGAGGAGGGAGAGTAAGATTGAAGGCCCCAAAACCACGCCTTTCAAGTGATACGGTGGTATTGCACACTGATGTGGCACCATCCGGCTTCCGACAGCCATGATGCCGTGACTTAACCAGACCCTCGTAATCCTTCCAACTATAGAACTGTAAAAGGAAGAGCCTTGTCTCTGATTCACACAGACAGACAGTGTCACTCCGAGAGAAACTACTGAAAGGCATGTGGCACTGGGCACAGTGCCTTGACTTTGAGAAGATTCCAAGATATAACCCGGGAGAGGCGAGTGATGGCTGTGGCAGGGCAGGAGGCTGGTTAATGAGGCATTTTGTTGTTTGGGGTCTCCAGGCCCTGAAAGGTGTGTATACTAATATATATATATAAATATATATATATTTTATATATATATATATATATAAGACAAAATTATTTGTATTGTTATCAACATATGTACCAAACCACCTGTTATCCAGTGTCATTTAAATGAAGTTTTTCCCTCATGAGAGTAACTTGTCTAGATCAATAAAGGTGAATCCTTTGACATCTGTTGTTTTAACGTGACCAATTAATGGAAAGTTTTCTAAACCGAAATGCAGATCTCTCAGCTTCTTAAACAATATGCCCATACTTAACTGAACATTTCTTGTTGACCGTAAGTATATTAGAAAGAATACCACTCCAATATGTTTTTAAAAGAGACTGGGTCCTAGCAGCATTTTTGTTTCCAAGAGCTGGATTACTGAACTGCAGACTTGAACTTTAGCAATCTCTTTGCTCTCCAGGCTTGCTATTTTGACCTAAAATGTCTTAGACCTGTCTAGAACCATCTGGAATGACCCATCCTGGGCTCCCCACCCAACTCTTGCTCCAATCAGAACAGCTTTTCCTTTTTCTTTACTGTTCTTTTGTAATAGTAGAAACTTGCCTAAGATTTTGTTTGAGAACAGAATCTGCTGAAAAGAAATAATTTGAAAACCATCTCTTTATGAGTATGTGATATGACTGTACTTTGCTGTAAGGTAGGGTTCACAGCCAGACTGCTGAGATTTCCTGGGAGTCTAAAGATTTTCCCAGTAGATGTTTTAGCTGCTCACCATTCTCCATCTATCCCCTGTGTTTTTCTTGATTTCTGGTGGGAACGGGATTTTAGCCAGTGGCAGTGGCAGTCCCAGCTTCTCCCCTGATTACAGACTTCACTAGCAACAACATACCCTGGGGTGAAAGGAAGAGCTCTCTCTCACAGGGAGGGTAGAGATCTGCTGATAAACATGTAGCTGTGGCTCAAATAAACTCAGACCCCCCCCACCCCCCACCAAATGAATAGCTTGAATGAGTAGTCAGGAAGTATCCAAGATTTGTTTTTTGAAAAATTCTCCACATTAGCATACAGTGGAATGAGGAAGTACCATTGTTGGTCAGGGTAAGGAAATATAGATGTCTTTCTGTAAAATTAGTTAACAAATTAATGGTTGATGCAACATTCCTCAATTGAGCCTCTCATCTCAGGACAAAGCGTGTGCTCTATCACCATCTGTGCCTGTGGACTCAACAGTGTTATTCACATAATCATCTGTTTCTTTCTTTCTTTTTTTTCTTAGTCTCAAATGAAACAATTTGTGCCTCTTCTCGCAGCTTGGTTTCCTTGTTTGTTGATGCAATGGAAACAAGCCTTATGCCTAACCATTTAAAGAATATTTTTTAATCAGGCTCTTTGGGTGATTTAATCAAAAACCCACACTTTCCCTCCATTACCAGCAAAAGTGCATCATACTGCTGAGGACAAAACACCAAACCAGAATTTGCTCCAAATTGTTCTAGATGTTATATTTTTAACAGAATCCCAGGCATATGTAATATTAAAAATTACATCTCTGATGCTATGGTGAGATTAAAAGTCTAGCATGGTGCCTGGTTATTGGATCATATGATTATGTTTCTTACAAAACTCTTCTGTAATATTTGAGATTCTAAATAAACCCTTACCCATGGCCAAAACAATGGAGAAACACTAACAGCCAGGAAAATCCATAATGGAACAACCCACCCTAAGCAAGTACCAATAGGAAAGCTCTATTTTTATTGCATAAGTCTTTGATTCTGATGAGATCATTCACTGAGAGTAAAAATTATGGTACAACCAGTCAGAAAAATAAATTGTCCATCTGTGCTTTCACTGGCCCTCAGTAAGCAGTCAGTACGGGGGTGACATCTTTGGATGCTCTAAAATGATTAACTTTTTCAACCACCAGGGGTTTCATTTTCTGGCTGCTTGCAGATTAATCAACATCTGTAAGAGCAGAGTTTTGCAAACTTGCCTACTTTCATTGCAAGACTTCAGACCTTTTACCAGTTTTTTTTCCGCCCACTTTCCAAGCCAATAACAAAACTATTCTACAGATGATGGGCCTTGCACTCTGATCCACTTTGAGGCCGTCAAAGGATAAAAAAGTTTATATTTATCATTTTCCTTCCCCACATTATAGAAAGCATCTTTGACATTATATGATATTATTTCAGTTTTATAAATGATGAAATTATTCAGAGTTTCATGACATCCATCAAAGACTAATCATCCAATCAGCAAAGAATAATGATCAACTTTGGGGAAAGTTTAAATTGTAATTTTGTAAAGGATGGACTTGGGACTCACCACGCCCTCTGCCTCATCGTTGGAGCACCCTGCTCTCCGTGTCTATTGCATACTCTGTTCTGCCTCTGTTCACATGCTCTCCTGGCCAACGGGCTGCACCGGCTTCCTCAGGACAATCGTGAGGGCACTTTAACCACATACCCAGGGCTTTCCAGCTGATAACCTCTGTCTGTCAGCTAAGGCTATTCCGCCTGCAGGTGTCCCCTGTGCAGAACCTGTGCAGAGGCAGCGCTTGGATCCAGGGCAGGTGGAGATGGGCACTTAGGAACTCGGGTTCCCTGCGAACACAAGGACACAGGAACAGTGGCAATGAGGGGGTGAAAGTGAAAGTGATGTCTTTAGGTAAGAATGAGTGCTTGGCAAAAGCCATCAAGTGACCGCTGCTGAAAACAGAGAGAGAACGCGGTTCCCGTGAAGCTTGAGCGGAAAGAAGCAGCTTGTGGGCTAATGCCAAGCCGTGGCCCCTCTCTTGACCTCCTCTTAACAGCACCGGCCTTCCCTGGCTCGTGTCTCCCCGGAAGCCACCCCTCCACGCCAGCCGCAGGGGTTCTGCTCTCATCCTGCTTCCCAGGAGAGGGAAGCTCACGCTGTGTCCCTTCTCCTAGTTGGAAGTGTTGGCATGTGTTGGGTGCTCACCCTGCACCGGGACGGCATGTTGCATGCCTTGTCTAATTTAGTCTTCAAGACCATCTCCTGAAGAAGTGAAATTATTAATCTACCTTCACAGAAGTGGAAACTGAGGCTCAGGGGTTTTGCAACATACCTGTGGTCGCACGCCTGCTAAGGAAGTAGCAGAACCAGGGAGACTGGCACCAACAGGTATCCTCTGCATGCCTTTGAACATAAGTGAAGTCTAAATACTCTTCTTTGCAGCCTTTATCCAAAAAGCCCAATAACCTGTTTCTCAATAACTCTCAGCAATTAGCTAATGTAATTCTTATGCCTTTATAAACAGATATTCATATAAAATTATGGACTAAATTTCTCATTTCTACCACAGGACAAAAAAGTAACCCATAAAATTCTGACATTTTTGCATTTAAGCATATTCTTCTTTCTAGACATTAATAATGATCACAAGCAAAAGAACTGGACTCCGAAGAAATGAGCAACTTGAACAACAAAAGTACAAACAGATCTTTGCTGGCTGAGTGCTCTAAAGGACTGCATTGCTTAATTTGCTCAGTCTGTGGACATCTCACCAACTCATACCCTTACAATATACTAAAAATATTTGTTATTACTTGCTTGTAGAATTAATACGTTTGTTCCAAACATAATTTAGTATCAAAGTGAAAGTGGAAATGACTCCATTTGCCATTTTGAAGTCTTATTTCACAGGCTTTGAGGAAATTAGGATTCCAATAAGATGAAAGTTAATTTGTGTAACTCAGATTGTATATATCACACAAAACTTAGAAGGGAGATAGATACAGTGACATAATACGAATGCATGATTATGTGCTGTACTCAAAAACTTGCTGTCAAGCACCATGGCCAATGCTCCCATCTCCCCCACATTTTGGTGCTCAGTGGGGAAGGCACAGGCCTATGGAGAAGCAGCGCTAATTATGGCCTTTCTGGAATACTCTGCCATCTGAACATGTAACCTGTCTTTGCTTTGTTATGCTTTGCTCACAGGACTGCGTGAAGTTAATGCCAGAAAGAATGTAGCATTTCATTAAAAATTGTACTAAACTGTCACTGTAGCACATGGATAAGATCATTAAAGAATCACAAAATGTGAGGGTTGAAGAGCACCTCAAAATCCATTTAATTCAGTTGCCTCATGATGGAGACAGAGGTGGATGCCCAGAGGCACTGCCGCCTTGTTGGAGGCTGCAGGCCATCTCATCTCGCTGGAGGTGGGGCTGGATAGAGTGGGGGGCATGGAACTGGGTGGGATTGGGACCCAGGTGGGAATTATAGCTCAGCCTTTTTCTACCTTGGGTTTTACTGCCCTGGGCCTGAGTTTCCTTATCTGTATAATGAAGATGCTATCTCTTTTACAGACATTAAACAGAATGCCTTATGTAAAATGCCTGGTTTATAGAGCAGATTCATAGAATGTTATTTCCCCCTTTCTAAAATCATCTTGAGCTGGCAGATGTGACAGAACAGCCTGTCTGACTTCAGTCTTGAGTCATCCTATTGTACCAACCAGGTGTGTCAGCATCTGGGCGTTATCTTTCCCTGGGAGAGAACACTTGAACCACCCTAGGTGCTGTTGCATACCTGGAGAAGATAACCATGTGTAGACATGTGGGGAAAGTGGTCCTCTCAGGTAATAAGATTCCGTGATTATTCCTGGAGGGCTGATCTCCTAGATTTACTTGAATGTACAACACCCCTTCATGTCCCTGGTCAAACATGTGTGTAGGTTTCCCTGTTCACTGACAGCTTATATAGTTACAGGACACTCTGGGCTTTTCCAGACCCAGGTTCACAACCTTCTAATACTGATGACATCCCCCCACCTTAAACCTACAGTGGCAGTGGAGACCTCTCACACCCTGAAGAGGAGCAAGAATCTCCTGGTTTTTCTGTGAGTTAAGGGCTCCCCTCTCTCTGAATATTCAAGGAAAAGAGGGCTTAAACTTTCCAAATGCCAAGGATTTATTAAAATGCCTTTTCCTCCTTGGTAAAAAGAAATTTATGTTCCTCTAAAAAACTCCCAATCCAGAGAAAGATAAAAAAGAAAATTAAAATCATTCATAGCTGACCAACCTAAGATAATTACTAATTTTTTTCACATTTAGGATCATAATGTAATGAGATTCTAACACACTTTCCTGTTTAATAAACAATGTAGGGCCAACTTTTTCTCCTGCCATTAGATATTCTTCTATAATATCTCTCCTTAGTGGCTACGGCATGACATACCCATCTTTGGCAAGGCATATACTAACATGAAAGACATTTTATGGAAATAATGAGAGATCAAAATAAAAATTAGTGCACTAATTGGATTAACGCTGCCGTGGATAAATTAACTTAAGCAACCATGATATGAAATTTTCGGGAGTATTACAGGCAAAATCTCCATTACTATTAAGGTTCAAATAATATCTGCTATGTAACTTAGACAGTATAATAGACTAATACACAAGTTAATCTAAAAATGTCAGCCTCTTTTTATAATTAAGAGAACCAATATTAATAGAACAAAGGCACAGGAAGCATTTTTAAAAATATAATTATGAAGGAAAAGAGGCATTTAAGAGAAAATAGGAAGAGTGTTTAGGAATGATTAGCCTAAAAATGGAGAAAATAAAGCCACCATTGTGAATGGCATCTACTTCCTGTGGTGCAGGAATCAAGAGATTAACTGAGCAAGTGTGGTTGCTACACGCTGGCTGTCAGTGTCTATTTCCTGCTGGATGATCCCTGAGCTCTTGCTCATCTTTTGAAAAAGGACATTTATTGAATACCTGGACCATGGCAGGCATCTCGCTGGTGCTGACACAGAGATGCTCTGAAGGACTCAAGGGTGGTGGCACAGGCAGGTGATAAACACTTGTGGTGCCTGGTGACATCAGCCATTCCCTATGTAGTTTTTGGAAGCACAGAGCAAATAGCACCAGACTGTGTAACAGGGGTGGGGGGATTTTCACTGAAGTATTATCTGAACTGACTCTCAAAGAATGAGGCACTCAACAGCTGGGCAAGCCAAAGAATGGCCAATTTCTGGAAAGTCAAACTAAATCAGCGTTGAGTGATCACACATGTGGTGTGCATGCCTAGCACTTTTCCAAGTTGCAGAGGAGGATAGAAGAGAAGTATAAATCACGGTCCTTGTCCTTGGGATTATCAAGCCACATACGTCATGGTTTAGCCACCTCCCTGCCCCCACTTCCTTTTCAAAAATATTTAAAGTCACCATTTTGGGAAGGACTCATAGAGGTTGAAGAACGTTGGAGGGCCAATCTTGGTTGCACACACATCATTTGCAAATCTGGTCTAATGCTTTCTTCTGTCCATCGTGCATCTGAGAGTCACTTGGAACAACTGCATATTATTTTATTTCACCCCCTTTCTATTCTGAGGAAAGTTCTCGCTTACTTTGGGTGGTGACTTTGACTCTACAGCCACTTTACAGCTGTAACTTGAGAAGTGCAGCTGGCCAGGGTCCTCTGTGGCTGCAGAGTACTTAGAAGTGTGAGACACAGACCCCAGAGCTGCTCACCAAGGCCACGCAGGACCTTTCTCTCTGAGTGCTATGGGAGTTCCTTCTGATTGTTACTAGAACCAGTATGAACAACATACTTGCAGTCGCAGGAGCCCATGAGTTTTTAGCCAAAATATTATACTACATTAGTGATACCAAGATTGGCAAACACACATGTGTACAAAGCCACAATAGAACTTCCCTTTTTCATAATTATTAAATATAAAACTAATTGAAAAGTTTGGAACAGTAAAACTTATATTTTAATAAATAATACAGTTTTGTTTTTGTTTTTGTCTTGCCTAGGAGAAACCATTTAGATGGGCTGTCTTTAGACACTTCTACTTGAAGATGTCATCAACCACACCTACGTACCTCAAAATGTCTATGATTGATATTTTTTCACAGCTTTGCTCCCACTAAAGTCACATGGCAAAGCCATTTACTAGGTATCCAGGGATATACCACATGGGTCTTCTCTTAAGAAAACCAGAAACTAATAAAGCAAACAGAAGGCACCAGATAATGCCCAAGAGTTAAATCGAGGTAAAATAAAGGCAATTGATTGAGTAGGCATTGCTCACGATCGTGGCTAGATGGTTGGAAACCTACACTGGGAGCCCTGGCATTGCCCCTATGTCTTGGCGCTGGTGATGGTGATGGTTGTGGGTTATCTAAAATCACCCTTCTGGGGCCTGTGGTGACTATCGTGCACCACACCAAAGTCCCTGCACCTGTGTTGTTTGCCCAGGTAAATCTGGAATGAGGAATAACATGGGCAATATCCCAGCCATCACCGAGATCATGTGCCCACATGATAATTTATGAATCTACCTCAAAATAGGGGATTCGTGCCCTTGACATGGTAAACGTGCCCTTGTTTATCTTCCTTACCCTTAGCCGTAAGTCTGCTGTGTGTCCAAATGAGGTTATAGCTCCACAAATCTGTGTTCTTCCTGTCTTGTTTCTGAGAAACATCGCTGTAGCATAGGAGAGAACCCTCACCAGACTTAACCTCTTAGGACTTCAGTTTCCTAAGCTTGAACAAGCACGGAAGACTTTGAGATTCCTTCTAGCTTTGGTATCATGTGACAAGATGAGTCAGAAGTGTTCAGTGTTGTAGTGATGCTTCCTCTGTAGTGTGGTTGCCTTTGGAAATGGTCCCTTAAGGAATGATTGATGAATGATCCCAGGATCTTGCCTGTGTTCACTGAGGTGCTGCCTCCACGGGGGGCAGGTGGAATAGTAGACACCTGCCCACCTGCCCGGTGCCTCGAGGGCTGCAGGGAGAGCCGCCCTTGGGGCCACTTACTGGGCACTGGAGCCAGGGAGAGGTTTTTCTCCTCTCCCCTCTCTTTGGCCTGGTTAGCTCCTACTGACCCTTCAGACATGGCCCTATCCTAAAATCCCTTCTTCCACAACTCCTTTCTCTGCATGGTGCTTACCATGGTCATAGGTTCATCCCTCTTGCCAAGTCTCTGTCCCTTGTAGGGCTGGGCACTGAGATCAGCCAGAGGCTTTGCCCACTGGAACAGTGGCCAAGAGGCACTGTCCAAGCACCTCCTGGCAGTGCTGTAGGCCTGCCGCAAGTGTAGGGGAACGTTACTGCTGAATATCTGTGGTTTACTCCTGAGGGAAAAGAAACACAGCCCATGATCCACTCAGCATTGGGAATGTGGTAGAAAGTGTGGATTTTCCACAAAAGTCACTGAGAAGGGACAACACACTCTCACTAGAAGTCCTAGTGGAGTAGGGGCTTGAACCCAGGCCTGGCATGAGGGCCTTGGTGGATGGAGGGCCAGGGAAGGAGGTACAGGAGCAGAGTCGGCAGCGAACTCACCGCACCCCCCTTCCTAGGCAAGGGCCATTAGTGCTGCGGATGGGAAACTGCAGAGACAGCTGAGGGGACTATGGGTGCCCCTGAGGACACGGGGGAAGACCCCAAGAAATTCCAAGTTGCCAATGGGTGTCTTCACTTTTTAAAAAATTAATAGACTGTATTTTTGAGTACAGTTTTAGGTTTACAAGAAAACTGAGCAGAAAGCACAGAGAGTTCTCACATGTCCCCTAACTGCCCCACCCCAGCACTAGCAGTTTTTCTTATTTCTTATCATTTTCATTTCCTTATTGTTAATGTTTTGGATTAATGTGGTACATTTGTTATAATTGATAAGCCGATATTGATACATCATTATTAACTAAAGTTCATAGTTTACACAAGGGTTCCCTCTGTGTGCTGTGTGCTCTGTGGGTTTTGACAGGTGCATAGTGACGTGCGTGACCGTTGCAGGACCACGCAGAACAGCGTCACTGCCCTGAGAACACTCTGTGCTCTGCGCGGCCATCCCTCGCCCCCCCTCCCCCTAACCCCTGGCAACCAGTGATCTTGTCATTGTCCCTATGGTGTTGTCTTTTCTAGAAATGTTACGTAGATGGAATCACACAGTAGGTGGCCTTTTCAGATTGGCTTCTTTCATTTAGCAACGTGCATTTGAGGTGCCTCTGAGTCTTCTCACGGCTTGACAGCTCATTCTTTTTATCGCTGAAAAATATTCCATTGTATGAATGTACCACGGTCTGCTTATCTGTCTTCATTTTTTAAATGAAGAAAAGGACAATTTCAAAGGAAAGAGAAAAAGAAAATGCTTTCTTCATCTATTAATTTTATTTCTTTTGTTTTCCTTTTTTACTGCCTTGTTACAAAATAATAAAATGCTCTAAAGGTAATAAGCCTGGAAGTTCCCGAGTGGTGGGGTCTCTAAAGTGTAAGTTCATTGTTTGTTGGTCCCTTTTTCAGCCGAGAGCCGGCCCGAGAGTACATGTCAATACTCTGTCACCTCATTTATTAAGAACAGTGTGGAAGCTAAATCCTACCTGCTCCCTCACAGGGACAGTTTGGAACACTCCATCTAATTGCTGCATTTCTTTCTGCAAAAATGCTCCAGGGTATGAATCATTAAAGTCATTTTATTCACCACCCATCCTTCTAATACCAGTGACAGTGGACTTAATGTTAGGCAGATATAACCTGAGTCCTTAAAGGAATCGTAAACACCCCGGTTTCCAGTGCTGAGCCAGGAAGAATGTAAACACTTCGGGCGCTTGCTGAATAACACCTAGTTTCTATGCCTGACAAGCTGGTGCTTATCCACTTTCTATCTCTTGTTAGCTTGTTATTTTAAAATATTCAATCCTTTTTTCTGTGGTAAAAGATTTGAGGTCCTTTTGTAAAAGCCATTTGAACGGCATTTATTTAGCAAGCGTGTGACTCGGCTAACTTATAAGGGGGACAAAATCGATCCCAAAGCATGTGTAAAATAATAGCAGGAATGATCCCTCACAATGCTTGGACAGGACTCAGCCCTTCCCATACTTGGGAAGGACATGAGTTACGTGTGGTGCCAGGAGAGACCACTGGGTGGCCCAGGGCCCACCCCAGCTGACAGATGTGAAACCCAAGACAGGAAAAGGGAAGCCCGGCGCAGAGGCTGAGGCCAGCAAGTGGCGGGGCCAGGACCCCCAGCTGGACACAGCAGGAAGAAAGAGCAGATAAGCCTGCCCACTGCATCAGCTGGGCCAGCCTGCTCGGATCAAGGCTAGGACGCCCTTTCCGCCAGCCCCCCTCACCACATGGGTACGAAACACGCCAGCCCAGGTGTTGTAGTCACACATTCCTGAGCAAGAAAAGTTTGAGACAGTCGATATTTGACCAGAGATGTAGGCAGGCCATTAAAGTGTTTAAAAAGGTAAAAGTGCAGTCCGTTTTCCATTCTCCGTGGTGATGAGGTGGCAAAGCTGAACGAAGGACACAGAATAGCAAGAAAACTAACACTTCTCAAAGTTGTCTGGGTGTCCTTTACCTCTTTTGTTCCTCTTCTGCAGGCTAGCAGGAGGTGACGGCAATTCCCATCTCCACTGAGAACGGGGTTGCAGCTCAGAGAGGTCAATCGACGCATTTAAAGTTGCACAGCTAATAAACGCCAGCAGCTGGAACTCAAACCAGGTTTGTCAACGTCAACCCGTTCTCTTTCCGTTGTCCCACACCATGTGAGGACAAAGCCTGTTACTACAGTGGGTCTAACTCATAGCAAACCTCTCCAAAATTAAGAGGCTACACCTCCAACTTCTTTTTTCCTTTTGTTCTGAACGTCTATCGAAAAGGCACAAGAATTTAGGGGACAGCAAAGTCAGGCGGCAAAAGAAAACCAAGCAAAACTCACAAACTGCACTAGTGTTTCCTAAAATACCAAGAGTTCTTTATGATCTAATTGCTTCTCTTCGTGCCAGCTAAGAACACATCTCTCAGCATCTGTTTGTGTCCTCTCCTAAAACTTTGTTTTTTAGTGGACCTGAGGTGGTATCAGACTCTACTCAATTTAAGTTACAGGTTTATTTTGTTATTGAAAACCTCCAAGTAGATCACCATGGATACTTGATGCATCTTAAATTAGTTGCGGGGATTAACAGTTACTTATAAGACGTAACATTTTACTGTGGTAACAAGGTATATTGATGGTGATTCTGACTTACTCCTAGATACAAAGAAGTAGCTTCTCATTCTTTAGTAAAAATTGCCAGTTTTCACTGATATGTTATTTTTTCTCTTGGGAGGCAACAAATGTATGAACCTGGATGAAAATTCCAGGACAAAGGCCATTCGCTGTCTTTAGAAAAAGATGAAAATCTCCTGACTTATCCTGTTGGATACAAACCTGAGGCAGATCGAGTTCCTCCAGACTCATGCGCTAGGAAGTAGTATGCGGCAATTGGCATGGGTGCAGCACGACGCATAAATAAACTTCCACAGGAGTTGGGAGAGGAGAGACAAGATCAGCTAGCGATTCTGAGGCATCAGAGAGATCTGACACAGCAATGGACACTGGCAAAATTAGGCGGGAACCTCCTTCTTTAATGTTTTAGTTATAAATTTAAACACTTTATAGAAACTAGAAAATATGCAGGAGAATAAAGAATAAAAATTAAGGATGATTGTACGGGTATATTTTTCTTTAATTAGATAGAAATGAAGGGCAGGGCATTCCTCATGAAGAGAAAGGCATTTCTGGAAGACCAGGGACAGGAGGGTGGTCCTGACTGACAGTTGTCTGGGAAATTAACCCACTTATTGACCGCTGGGATGGTAGCTTCAGCTGGTATTTTGGAGGGTCTCAAGTGCCAGGGAACAGACTGGACTTCACTGGGTATGGTATGTGTCGGGGTGACATTTGGGGCTGTGGGGAGGCTGTTAGCGTGTGCTTCGGGAAGCTGAGTGCGGGCTGTGTGGGGCAGACCTGTGAGAAGACCGGCAGGCTTGTTCCGGGGGTGGTGATCTCCCCAAGCTCGCAGATGGGATGAGATGAGAGAGGACCATCTCTCCTCATGGACAGATGAGACATGAAGAGCAGTGGGCTTTCCCTTTCCATCGGCATTGCTGAAAAATAGTTTCTTAATTTTCTGATTGCTCTTCAATTGCCAAAACAGCAAAATAAGTTGTTATGATGTTGCTATACTTTGGGAACCATCAACAAAGTTCAAAAGTAAAATTTCAATATTTAAAATCAACATTAGTGTATGATATTTATAGTATATTATTTTGTTATTTGTTAAGAAATCATTTAAGTTTAATGGAATTCTAAGGCATGGGAATATTGTACACACCCTCTCTACCAAATAATACTTCATTTGGTTTGATTGTACTTCCCTCTTTGGTAATAGTCTTACTCATAATACCCTTTACGGAAAATTACCTGTAGGACTTTGAAGTTTACTCACTAACTAGGTAATAAATTAAATAACTCTTGTTTATTTCACCACAATTTTATTTTTAGTGTAAAAAACCAAACGTTTATTTATTTTGATAAGTTCCTTTCTTGGGGAATTCCATAGCTGACGTGTACAATAGTTAAACCTTTTCTATTTTCTGGTCTAAAAGATGGAAAACTATTATTTTTCAATCAGTTTTGAGTACTCCTAAGAGAATCCATCAAACTATTCTTACCAAAAAAATGTATTGTTTAGTTTCACACGGAAATAAGCTTACACGGTGACCAGCTTTAGAATGATAGTATTTAGCTGTTTTTACAGATGCTGGAATGAAATTGTCAAGCCAGCCTCTGTCTTTATTTTTCACACCTGAAAAAAAAATTGTGATTCTGCAACCTTTTTGGTCACATGGTTCTAATATTTTCTTATTTAAAAAGGATATGGGAACATTCCCAAGTGACACAGTGAACACAGCCGTGACCATGAGATGATATTATTCATTACTGGAATATCAAGATAGCTGCCACTAGAAAGGAGGAAAGGTAGGCATATCATCAATTCCCTGAATCTAGTGACATATACAAACAGGGAATAAATGTCAATAGTATAAGAAAACACTTCAGCCCTCAAAGTTTTGTTTTCTTTTAATTAAGGAGGAAAAATTACCTTACCACCTAGCTGGGGTTGCCCTAGGAGCTTCTTAATTTACTGCTGTGGGAGACAGCTCATGTTATGGCTGTAATCTGTTTCTAACCCGATGGATATCCAGATAATGTTTTTGGAAAGAGAACGTGCTAAGTGGGCAGTCTCCACTTACTGCAGTGATTTCTTTCCTGAATGGAGGGTCTGGTAAGTTTGTTAATAAAAGAGAATAAGTTTTCTTAAGTATAGAACCATAATACACCTTAGAGTTCCATAAAACAGTTTTTAAATTTTAGCTCTCTTTGGTTGTTCCTCTTCTGTGTTGATGTTGTCAAACGCTAAGGTTATTCTCATAATCATGAACCACACAGAAATATGCACACACTCTTTTTCACATACTCACCTGTTCTGGTTGGAATCTATCAAAAAATATTAATAAAAACCTATAGAAGTTTTGTTAATTTGATTTCTCCTTTTGATTTTGTTCCTTAGCAAGGCTGCATAGGACACACTTGTTTCATTAATAAAATAGCATTAATTAATTAATAAGAGAAGTAAAATTATTTTGGTTTTCCTTATTTCATCTCAAGTAGGTCCTCTCCTCAGTAGTTCTATCTCTGGAGATGAGAGTACTCAGATGAATATCTTACAAGCATATTATGTATTTGTAGTTGTTCTGTGAAATATTATGCAATTGTGTAGTATAGATATAGCAGGATAAAATCTATTGGCATCCAACTCATCCAATTTGCCAATTGTAATAATTAAAAATAGAACAGACTTTATAAAAGATTATGTAATTCATTATTCCAGTTGGTGAGCTATTACACATATATGTTTAAATAAAAATCTGTGAGCTACAACCCTTGCATTCCGGTCGTTGAGGTCGGGGAGGTGGGACTGGGTTCAGGGAGAGATTGAGAAAGACCATTACGAGTCCAGTGTCTGGGACTGGGACTGAACGAGAGTCTGCGTTCCTCTGTTGACTGTGGAAATTGAAGGGGACTTGTAAGGGAGAAGAACTTTTCCAGACAAGATCTGTCATAACTCAGAGATTGGTTTTAAGAAAGGAGGGGAAGGATCAGTTTTAGATGGAGAAAGTCTTTAACCCGGCGTGTCCAGAAGAACGATGAAGACATGGCAGGAAGGTGCCACGCAGGAGCAGGATGGGCTCCATGCTGTGTGTGAATTGAAAGGGACAACAAGAGACCCACGTGGAGATGACCCACAGGCTGTTAAATGTGGGGGGATTCTCCCAATACAAGGAAGACACAAAATCCATGAGCCATAAAAAAGACTGATAAAGTTGATTATTTTTTTCTTAGTAAAAATAACAAAGTTGAAAGCCAAGCAAAACCTCAGAAAGACAGCTGTGATATGTTTGGTGGGCACAATGTTAACTTCCTTTAATGTACAATCACATATTTTACAAATCAACAAGAGAGGAATCTGCTACCCAACGGAAAAGGGTAAAGGATAGGAATAAGCTATTCACACTAGAAGAAATACAAAAGCTATATGTTCAATCTCTCTTCTAAGAACTGAGAATTGGGACCACAAGGGGATCCCGTTTGTCTCTTAGGAGACTGGCAACGACCAAAGTTTGAAAACACAGTCTGTTGAAGAGGATATGAGTTAGCGGCACCCAGAGTTAGTGGGAACACAAATTCATACACTGTCTTTGGAGATCAGTTTCAGATTTCCTATCATAGACGTATATGTAGTGAAAGCACATACACTTAAACTTCCATTTTTTAAATTTATCTTACAGATAATTACACATGAGCACACCAGACTATTTGAATTAACTTAAGATATAGAACAGTTTAACCATATTTTATGTTAAAAAAGAATATGGACATATCTGGTTTATGTATGCATGTAAAATCCCCCAGAAGACTGTGGGAAGGCCCTGGGGCCACAGCCTGGACGGGGAGGATGTTAGTGGGCGAGACGGGAAAGAGCTGCTCCGAGAGGTGCCCCAAGAGACAGGATCGGGGAGCCAGGAGGACAAGGATTTTCCAACAGGGGGCTGAAAGTCCAGAAGCCGTCTGGGCCTCTGCAGCGGGAAGAATTAAGGGAGGGAGGCTGGAAGAGAAGACAGGGGCATGGGGAGCGTGGGCGTGGATCGGACTTTGAGAAGTCTCTGGAAAGGAAGCAATGAAACACAAGGTGCTGATGGGCTTGGGGGCGCCTTTGTTTCATTTGTTTTTAGTTTTGGTTTTACATGTAACGAAAACAGCGAAGAGGGCTGAGCGAGCAGGGACGAGGCGGGAGAGGAGGGACCAGGCGCCGGGGAGAAGGACCACGGGAGACTCCCCGGGATGGGGCAGGTCTGGACCCAGGAGGCTGCTGGGGGAGCAAGGCAGCTGCTGGGCGGGCTGCTGGCTTTAGAAAGACAGCGGGGAGGAAAGTCGTTGTTAGTAAAACTTTTAAGTATTTTGAGATGCAAAAGAAGTATATTCTGAAATAGAGAGGTAGTTGGTCTCTGCAGAGAACTTGAGATCACCTGCCAAAGCGGAGGGGTTTCCTGATCAAAGGTCATTGCTTTCGTCATATTTAAAAAATCTGCTGCTGAAATAATTTCCCCCAAACTTCAGTTTTCTTCTGATTGAATATCTCATCCCATGTGTGTATCAGATGTGGAAAAGGAGAAAAAGCTGTAGAGAATATCCCTGTAAATAAACTACTCCAAAGACCAGATTCTGCCTAATAAGGAGATGATAATGTGAATAATATTCTCCTCAAAGAGGCTGCTTTTCTTATCTCTAATGCTAAGTGTTGGCTCGATTAGGCTTATTCAAGCTCATGTGTTTCCTTAACTAGCTATTTCACTGACAGTTTAAAAATCAAATAAATTGACTTCTCATTTAAAGTGACTATCTATAAGCTTTAAATACTTTTCCCTTATTAAAACACTTGAGGGTGTATAAAACTAACAAGTGTTCAGGGTGGGAAATTTTGGAAAGTACCAAAAAGATATACAGAAGAAAAGAATATTCTCTAATAACCACTTGTAAACTATGTTTTAGATATACAGAAACGAGGTAATAGTCCAATGGTAATAATGTATGCACAAAACATCACACTGTCTACCCAGAAGATGTATCATTCCCAATTATGATTTCAATATTTATTAATAAAAAGTCACAATTCCTTCTTGCTTTTTTGAACAGAAGACTATCATTTCAGTAGTCCAGGTGATATTCAAGCTATGACTGTGGTAACTGCCTATTTGTAGTCATGAACTTCTAAATATGTTTTGGGATTTGCTTCACAGGGATCTTTTGTGACCAATGTTTCTAGCCGGTAGACGGTTAAGGATGTGTCTTCCCAGGAAGGACACCCATGGCATTTCACCTTAGCATTTCTCAGGTGTTTCTCATCACCTGTCCTTATGTTGATTTTGGGTGTCTGAAGCTCTTTCTCTAGAACATTCCTCAGGGAGGGCTAATAAGAACAATGTTTCCTGAGTTTCTACAAGTTTATAACTGTTTGCAACTTTTACATTTGCTGTGTGAAAGTTGTCAGAGTCAAAGTGGAGTCAGTTGTGTTAAAAACCCTGACAAATAGAGCTGGGGAGGGCCGTGAAGCGAGGGTTCTCGTGGGTGAACGCCTGGTAACAGGAAGTGTCACAAAAGACTGCAAAACTCACAACCTTGCACAAAGGCCTTTGCAACTTTACACACACACACAAATAACCTCTGTGAGGACAGCTGCCCAGAAACTGCCTGTCCAGCATTGGACTGGCACCACCCCTGTTATGGATCCTTGTAGCCAAAAGTAATTATTTCAAAACAAGTATGCAATCCTCCCCATTTTTCCCTTAAAAGCTTTGTCTTCTTTTACCTCCCTAAATGCACACATAGTTTATTATGGCACATGTATTCCCATTGCAATGCCTATTCCTGTAGAAATGCCATTTTCTTTCAAAGAATCTGCCCTCTATTTGTTATGTAGGGTGATAGGCAAAATGCAAAACCTTTCGCTCACATATTTTTGGGGGCATCATAAATATAAATATTACTCAACATTGCTGTTGAAAATTCTGAAGGCAATCTGGTTCTTTCCTTTATTAACTGACTAATCTCCTTGCCTAGAGATCCAAAGGACTTTTTCTCTCTTTTTTTCCAAACTCAATAATTTTATGGGACTGTGTCTTGGTCCTGCTGGCTCCGTATGCTCAGGAACGCAATGTTCCATTTCAGTGCGTGGGTTAAGTCTCTCTTTTTAATTAAGGAAAGATGGATTGAGTTATAATCTTCAGTCTTTATTGTTTCTTCTTCGGGAAATTCTACTGTACCTATTTTGAAGCTTCTTTCCTCTTATCTAAATTTTTCCACTTTCTCTTGAATCATTTTCCATTTCATTTTTAAAAGTTTTCTCCTTTTAATTTTCTATTAAGGCATTGCGTGTTTCTTCTAATTTAGACCTCATTTCTAATATGATTTCTTTTTAATTTTAATTCTTTCCTGAATACTGTCACCACATTCCTGAGTTTTACTAATTCTGAGTTCTGTTGGTCTTTAATATCTTCTATTGTTTTCTTAATGTCTTTTACCTCATTTTGAAATACTGTGAATTTCATTTTTCATCTATTTTGTGGACGCATCTTGCAGGTGTAGTATCATTACCTGTAGGACCATTATTTTGTTCCTTATTTTTTTCTTGGAGTAACTTGGTATGGACTTAAATACTGATCATTCTCAGTTACTCATTTTTACCTCGGATTTTTTCAAGCATTCAGGGGGGCAGATGAGCGTGAAGAGCGGTTCCAGCTTCCTGGCCCCAGCGTGTCCTCTGTTGTCCTCTTCATGAACCACCGAAGCTGTGGCTGGTCCTCACCCCCACGCCCAGCTCACTCCTCTCTCTCCCGCCTTCCTTCTCTCTCGCCTAAGGTCTCTGTCCTGCTCACCTGGGCTCTACTCCCAGCAGCTTCTCCTCTACGTGGGACTTTGTCCTGGAAGGGAGCTCGGCTGGTCAGCACGAGTGGACCCAACACGGGCCACTCACTGGGTGTGCAGACGCTTCTGCCCCCTCTGCTGTCTTCCCAGTGGGGCTGCAGTGTGTCCCAGTGAGTGTCTCGGGGCTGTGGCCCTCTCAGGTACCTAGCCCCTGGGCTGTCCCGCCGGCTCCAACAGCCTCCCCCTAGACAGGCCATGATGTCATTCAGGTCTCCTGGCTGTTGTTGGTCCTTTTCTGGCATTTTGAAAGTTATGGGAGTGTCTTGTCACCTCATTTTGTTGCAAATGTTGTTTGTTTAATTTCTGTTGTGCCATCCTAGTTGTAGTATGAGTTTTTATTAGGGAGTGAGTGGGACTTCAAGATGATTCACAAACTACACTAACACCATCATATTCCAAAAGAACATTTTCAAAAAGTTTTGAAGTACAAAGGTATGTATCTTGGTATCCCTTTTGAATAAAAGGCTAAGAAAGACATTTTTAGCTAGCTGCTTGTTTATGGGGGGGTGCTGATAGTCTGACAAAAGGATAATACTAAATGTAATGTCTTTTACTATTTGAAAGAGTCAAATCAGAAAGTTATGCAGAGGTTACAATGGAAAATTCAATAAAGATGAGGCTAAATATGGGACTAACCCCTTTTTTTTCCTTTCGAGTTGCTTGGAATTTTTAAAATGATCTTCATCATCATTCAGAATATCAGCTAAGTCTTACTCACACTGAGGACTTTTCCAAGTTGGAGCATCCGTAAAGTCAGGCTTAAGAGGCAAAGTAAGTTTAAAGAAGAATAAAAGACCACACCCACAGCCCTCCCACACCGCTTTATTATTTTCTCTTATAGCTAGACAACAAATTTGTTTCTCTGATGCATCCTGAAGATCACCATGTTACTTTCCTTCATTCTGTTAATTAGACCAATTAAGTTAATGCATCGCCTGGCATGTCTTGATTCCTGGAAGATCATACTTTACTGGACTTGTGCGTTTGCTTTCATCTCTACTAAATCAGAACGAAAGTGAGATCCATTACGGATATTACAGGAAGGGCTGCTCTGTGGAGGGAAGAACATGCGCTCTCTCTTTCCTTTTCCTTGTCCCCTAAACAGAGAGGGTTCCATGTTATTGGGTAGGGATTTGCAACGGTGTCCCCATGACGCCGTGGGAAGTGGTGTGTCCTTGAAATTCAGAAACCCTCATCCGCTCCTGTTCCAATTTTCATGCCAGCAACGCTGGGGTCCCATTCCCCGAGTCTCTGACTCACGGCAGGTCTTGGGCAGAGAGGCTTTGGTTTGTAAGTCTTCACGAGTGAGCCTCGTGGACAGCCGGGGCGAGAATCACTGGTCTAGAACACAGACCTGGAAGACGAGGCTGAGAAAATTGATAGACTTTAAACAGATTGTGAAAGACCACGAATATCTTCCTTAGGACTTTGACCTTAGCTTATAGGTAATGGGGAGACAGTGCGTGTTTTTAACAAGGAGAATTACAGGATTATGCATGTTTTTGAAAAATAACAGGTAGCAGTGGCCTGAGAGCAGAGGTGAGAGCAGCTAAAGGCGATTGCAGGGCTGAGGCGAGTGTCTGTGCTGCAGCAGCGCCACACAGTCCAGGAGGGAAGGAACATGTAGGAAAACCCACACGGGTGGGGATTCCCTGGGAAACTGCAGCCTGGGTCCAGGAGGGGGGGTGTTTGGGAGCTCTCCAGGGGTTCTGATATAAAGTATTTGTAGACAGCATCGGCAAGCTTTGGTTACTAACTGTGATAGGCAGACAAGGAGGCATTAGAGTTGGACCTGAGGGTGACCAGGGACATACTGAGATCCCCTTCAGAGGCACGTGAAGAGCAGGGGGAGAGTCTGATTCTGCCGTGCTGGGGCTCATGTGCTCAGCGCAGTAAGAGGCTAGAGAGGTCTGGCTGGCAGGTAAAATTATGGGCCCAGAGTTTAAGAGACAGCTCTGAGCCAGAAAGGAAGTTTCAGGACCAATAGTTGTGTAAGTACTTGTGGAAGCCATGTGAAGGGATGAGGTACTGTTGGAAGAACAAGTTGAGTTTCCAAAAGGAGGGGGCTAGCAATGGGACCCAGGAGGATTGCAAAGTCGAGGGAGTGATCAAAGAAACAAGCCAGCAAAGATGTTGAGAAACAATGTCTAGAGAGATAGGAAATGCACCCTACAGAACTGCTTTGGATCTGCCCAAGGACAAGATTGTCTCAAGGAAGAGGGTGTGTCAAGGGTTGAAAGTCTACAGAGCTGTGTCTAGAGAACCACGCAGATTCCGTATGTCTAGGGAGGGCTGGAGAGGAAGGGTCTTACACCCTCCTGACACTTCTTTATGCCTCTGCTACTCAAAGTGTGGCTTGGGGACTGGTGGGTTTTACACCCTCCCAGGTCACGCTGACCCACCAGTCCCCAAGCCACATTTTGAGTAGCAGGTGTGTCGGGTGAGAACTGAGGAAGATTTGGAAACCAGAAGCTTCTCTAGAGCACTGGGGATAAAAGTCATGTTTCACTGTATTAGGAGAGAATGTGCAGTGTGGAACTGCAGGCAGATAGAGGACTTTGGACTACTTTCAAGAATTTGGGATCACACTCGGAAGCGAGATACACTATATGAAAGTCCTGTTCCAGGAAGGTTTGCTCTAAGATCCAAAGTGAGGGGTTGAGGGGTTGTGTTTGAATGTTTGTAGTTTGAGGGAAAGAAGCCAGAGAAGAAGTGGTTAAAGGCCAAGAGACCAAACCCTCTAGCAAGGCTATAAATGAGAAAACAGAAAATAAGTGTTGGCCGGGATATGGAGAAAGTGGAACCCTCATGCATTGCTGGTGGGAATGTGGAAAGGTCCAGCCACTGTGGAAAACAGTATGGCAGTTCCTCACAAAGCTGAGCTCAGACTTAAGACATGATCCAGTTATCCCACCTCTGGGTATGTACCTAGACAGATACGTCTATACTTACGTCCAAGAAGTGTTACTCACAAGTATCCATCAACAGATAAATGGATAAACAAAAGGTGACATACACATACGATTGCAATATCACTCAGCTCCAAAATGAAATGAAATTCCAACACCTGCTGTGTCATGGATGAACCTTAAGTACACTATGCTGAAAATAAGCCAGACATAAAAAGACAAATACCGTATGATTCCACTTTCGGGAGGGCCCCAGAGTAGTCAGATCCATAGACACAGGTAGTAGAACGATGGTTGCCAGGGGCTCGGGGAGGGGGCAGGGGTGTTAGTGTTTAATGGGGACAGATTTCAGTTTGGGAAGCTGAGAAAGTTCTGGAGACGGAGGGTGGTGATGACTGCACAACAATGGGAATGTACCTAATGCCACTGAATTGTACACTTAAAAATGATTAAAATAGCAAATTTCATATGTTTTACAATAATAAAAAATAGTTTTAAAAAAGTATACAGACAAAATTTTCTTAAGAAAACAAGTCCAGAGACCTAGCGAGGGGACAAGAGCTGGGGTGCAGGGAGGGGCAGGGAATCTGCGCGTGGTCACAGCGGGGTCTGCAGAGCAGCAGGGCGAGAAGCGTGCCTAGAGATCAGCTGGGAGGGGGAAAAGTTCAAAGTGCAAGGGTCACTGCTTTCTCTCTGAGGTAGTTGAGGGCAGCTGCTGAGAAAAGATATTTGGATGTTGAAGAGAGTGCTAAGTTTGGAGTCAGATTTTGGGGGCAAGGAAATGTTGATTGACAAAGGTTATCCCAAGCTGCAGAGGCAGCCAGAAACCTGAGCAGTCAGGAAGATCACGGAATCCGGTGGCAGGGCCTGGATGGCATCAGGCTTGATCAGCACGTCATGACACTAAAGTTAGCAGGTGGCATCCTGGCAAGACAGCACGAGGTCCCAGGCGCTGGCAAATTCAGAAATCCTATGGTCAGGTGTTTGGCGTCAGGAGGATTTTGCAGGAGGGTGAAAAGCCTCGGCCCAGGATGGCATTCCTTGGAAGGGCTGCAAGGAACCAAAGGCTCAGAGGACTGGAATCAGGCTCCCAAATAGTGCAGGCGTGGCGGGCGACATGGGATCTAGTTATTTTACTTGAAGTTTGTTCACAAAAATAAATCTGTAGCTCTTAACTGCAACTGGGAGGGGTGTTGTGAGCAGGAGGAGAAACAGGTGGACTTGGGGGATCAATACAGCTCCCACAGAAGGAGGCTCCTTCCCGCCCCCCAGGCTGATGCCAGACTTGGGGCCAGATGATGCCCGAACGGCTCAGTTGAGGGGAAGGAGGTTTAGGGTTAGGAACCTGGATAAACCATTGTGACTACAGAACTGCCAATTCTTTGTCCTGTTTACAATGACACCTTTTTTTCCTTCACTCTAATGAGTATAAAGCTTTCAAAACCCTTCATCTAATTGAGCCTGAACCAACATTGGCAATTGCTGTCCTCTATTGTAAGGATGGATCAGTTTCTCATTGCTGCTGTAAGGAGCTACTGCAAACCTGGTGGCTTACAGCAAACCAAATTTACCACCAGTATCTCACAGGTCTGCAGATTAGAAATCCAAATAGGTCTCATGGGGCTAAACCCAGGTGTTCATAAGGCTTCACTCCTTCGATCGTGGATGTCTCCTGTCGCCAAAGCCAGCGACGGACAGCAGTGTGAGCCTTTCCTAGCCTCTCCTAACACAAACCCTCCGCCTCCCTCTTTCGTTTAAAGACCATCGTGATTCTATTAGGCCCACCTGGATGACCCAGGCTAGCCTCCCCATCTCAAGGTCAGCTGATTAGCAACCTGATTCCCCTTGCCCTGTGGCGTAACTTACACGCGCTGGAGACAGATGTGGACATCTTTGGGGTTCGTTATTCTGCCCACCAAAAAGGTATATATTGTAGCCTCAGAAAACATTGGTCTTTCCAAACTTCCACACATCTCAAAGGTCATTTTACTTTATTAATTAATGGTAAAAGCCTGCAGATCCTGTCTTTTAATTAGCTAAAACCCAAAGAATGAACACCTTGCTTACCATGAGAATTCAAAGTGAAATAAAGTAAGGGAGTGATGGATAACTTTGGGTTTGATTATTAATCAATCAAATTTAATTATAGTCAAATCAGAAAGGCTCCTTACATTTTCAGGAAATGACAGACAAAAACGCTAAACTCCAATATTGTAGGAATGTATCTTAACATGCCATTGTGGCTTTTGACTTTTATCGGCCAGGTAATGAGTAAACAGAATATTAGGAATTGAGGTAATAAGCTTATCTAGATAATTAATTTTTACATGTGCACACATATGTTTACACAAATAGTGAAATTACCAAGGTACCATAGTTATTCATTTACTATTTTATGTTTTCAGATCTATTGTGGGTACATTCAATACTACAAAATCATATCATGACTCCTTATTAGGAGGTAGAATTTTAACCATAATTGTTCTAGTGCTGCATTTCACAGGAAAAAAATATGTAGGGAAATATAAGTGTGAAAAATGTTGAATTAAAGAAAGTTAATCATTTTCTTTACTGTAGGTTTACTTAGAGCATTTGACATACTGATGTTCATTATAAATCTCAAAGAGGGGCTTATAGCATGCATCATTTCCAAAACTTGTTTGAATAGGATATTCTTCTTGCATAGTGAAAACTACAAGGCACAAACCAGTCAATATTTTCTTCACAGGTAGGATTATGTGGGACACTCTTTGGAGAATATTGGGAAAAAATGCATATGCTCACTTGAAATTCCTAAGAATGGACTGATCTTTTGTTCTTTGTTTTGGGCTATCTATCTATCACATATATGTTTATATATTAAAAGTAAAAAGACTGAAATATGACACATATATATTTAAAGGGAAAATGCAAACATTTCTAAAATATAATTAAATGTAAGCTCTGATGCTATGATACTAAAATGATGTTTATAAATTTGAATCTCCTGCTAGACGGTGAGCTCTTTGAGGGCAGGGACTCTAGTTTTATCTTTGTGCATCTAATGCCTGTCTTACCATAGGAGCTTAATAAATATTTGCTGAAATTAAGGGACAACAATGTATTTTCTACAGTAGTTTATTATCATATTACAAAGGTGCAGATTTCAGGTCAACCAAGGATGCATTTATGGAGCAGAGTGTTGTAAACGAGGCAGATGGTCTCCATAAATGTTTGGTGAGCGATGAGTTGATGAATAAATGAAGATTAAATTTTAGCTGGACAGATCAACATAACCTGCTCGAAAGGATTTGCTAGTCTGGGAAGAGCCGACGTTGAGAATGAGGTGGAAGAGTCCGCGGAACAGCAGAGCCAAATCTCTGTGGGCGGCGCGGGAGGAGGTCAGTCTGGCAAGGCTGTGGAGTTCTGTAGGAAATGGGAGGCGTGAGCAAGTCCGGGGCTGATAAACTAAGTGGAGCTACTTGATTGAAACAATTATCGTCTTCTTCACACTAACAGCTTTGACTAGCTGTGGTTTCATTCTATGCACTTTGTGCATATTGAATCATTTGATTTTCACCACAACTATGTAAGGTGGATATGATTACATCCACTTTAACCTATGAGGAAACTGAGGCACATAGAGGTTATTTAGGTGTCACAGCCTGTAGGTGATAAAGAAATATTAACACTTTTTAAACCATTATGTCATGCTACTTCTGAAATAAATTTTGCATTTTGAAAAGAAGGAGGAAATAGAATTGGATTAAATAGGAGGACACAAGTTATGGATGAACTTGAAAATTAGGCAGAGGAAACGGAACAGAGTGGCTAAAGCGATGCGGACCCGTCCCATGCTCTTCAGAGCAGAATGACCTACTGGAGCCTTGTTCAGGAAGAGAACCCTGCAGAAATATCGCGCCGGGGGGAGACACACTAATGACAAGAAGGCCAGCCAGGAAACAGTACAGGCAGAGGTGATGAGAGGTCACGGAGTAGGGAGGAAATCTCTAATTTGAGGTCAATTCCAGAGGAAGAAATAGCAGCAGTTGTTGGCAGAGAAAAAAGAGGAGAGGCATGGGACAGAACCTGCAGTCAAGCTTTCCAGGCTGGGCACTGAGCAGACAAGAAGCCTGCTAAACTGTGGGAGCAGTGGGACAGTTTTTCCCTTTCTTTCCAGAAAGGGATAGGGACATGCAGGATAATGGGGAGAAATGTCTAAACTACTGCTTGGTTGTAATATTCTCGCCCAGGTCAATAACTCCCATCCCAAGCATCTCAAGCTGCTGCTGGTGAAATGCGGACTGTCAAGAGGCTTTCCGGGGGCGGGGGGGCTGTGACCACATCCTTTAATTTCAGATCATAGATTTATTTTTAACACATGGAAAGTGGAAATTCTAATCTTCTGAGTTGGAAGGTGACCCTGACTTCCCTTTCTACTTAATCTTGTTTATCCCCAACTCTGAGCTACTTCTTTCTTCATGCTTCCTGCTTTAGACTGACTTACAAAATATCACACCGATATACTCTGACCCTCATCTGATTCATTTCACTTAAAAAACTGCTCTAAGAAGGGCACATACTCTGCAAGTTGTAATGAGCAGTACCAGATCCCAGGGGATTCGATTCCGCATTCTTTGGGTAAATCTGGGAAGTGCAGTGTGAGATACCGCAGGGGTTACGGAAGACGCCCTAAACCTGGGCCCTGGATTCCAGGGCTGGCGTTCCAGTGAGGCAGGCAGAGACGGGCAAAAGATACTATGCAAAAGAAACTGGGGTGGGAGGGACAAAACAGGGTAGGATGTCACAGAAGGGACAAACGTGGGGTCAGGAAGGAGTTTAGGGAAGATTTTGGGGAGGAGGCCAAGCTGGAGCCAAAGCCTAAGGAGTGAGCAGGCTGGGTGAGGAGGGCAAGGGTTCCACAGTGGAGGGCAGCAGGACGCCACGACAGCGTGCGTCACGGTGTGCACTGGGTGGCCGGGTGTGGCTGGGCCGTGGAGGGCACAGGGAGATGAGGCAGGATACACGGCCTGGGATTGGGGCCAGGGCTTGGTCACTGGGGTCACTGTCTGGACTCTATTGTGCTGGTTGTATGGAGCCATTTAAGGAGTTTAAGGATGTGGTGATGTGACCCTACCTTGACGTTACGGGGAATCTTATCGGCAGAGGTGAGAAGTCAGAGGCAACAGGACCCGTTGAGAGTCTGTAGTGCTGGTCTTTGCAGTTCTCTTCTGAGGACTGATGAGGGCCCAGGCAAAGAGGAGAAAGGCACAGTGGAAAGGAGGGAGCGGAGGAATGGAGGTCTTAGGACCACAGGAAAGAACGCACACTTATAATCTCCTAAAATATTTCTTCAGTCCACTACAGAGGAGGGCAAGCGTATCTCCAAGTGTACACCTCCAAGCGGTGTGAGAGGCCCTGAATGAAGAACAAGCCTGTCGTTCACAATGGGCTGCTCCTTTGCTTGGCCGATACCACATCCCATTAAGAGTGTGCTTCTTTTGTCGTTTTTTTGTTTTTGTTTGTTTTTGTATTTTTTTTTTACAGAGTCTCGCTCTGTTGCCCAGGCTGGAGTGTAGTGGTGCAATCATAGCTCACTGCAGCCTCGAACTCCTGGGCTCAAGTGATCCTCCCCCCTCAGCCTCCCAAGCGCACCCGGGTAGAGTATGCTTTTTGGCAAAGGCTACATATGCTTTCAGAACTTTAAGTCCTTTTCTTCTTCTCCATGAAGCCAATGTAGTACATCAAGGAACATAAATGTTCTTTAATTGTGCCCAAAATAAATAAGCACTCACCAATGAATAATTGAAGAATATAATGTTTTTTGTAAATATACGCAAGCATTTACTAAAATTGAAACAATATTGTGCCAAAATGTTTCAGAACGTTGAAATAATATAGATTGTCTTATGTGACCACATTGGAATTAAGCTAGATATCAATAAAAAATATAACCAGTAACTTCCAAATATTGAGAATTAAGTAATGCACTTATAGAAAACCTATGAGTCAAAGAATTAATCTCAAGGGAAATTATAAAATATTTTGGATTAAGTGATAATGAAAGTACAATGTAATAAAACTTCAGGAGTGAAGTAAAAACTGTTCTTAAAAGGAAATTTATAACCTTAAATGTATATATTAATAATACACACATACACACAAAGGCTAAATATCAAATAATCTCTGTAACTTGGAAGCCCAAATCCATTAAACCCAGAGGAAATAAAAGAGATAAGAGCAGAAATTAATGAAACAAAAATATATACAATAGAGATAGTAGATAAGTCAAAAAGTTGGTTTTCTCATTGTATTAATAAAATTGGTAGGTCCCTGATAAGACTGAGAGAGTAAGGGAGAGACAAGAGAAGAAAAAAAAAATTTTTAAAAATCCCTAAGAATAAAAGAAATCTTCCTTAATCTGGTAAAGTTTATCTATAGTAAAACCTACTGAAATTATCATCTTTTTATTGTAAAATATTTAAATATTTCACCCTGAGATCAGTAATGAGAAAGCATGCCTGCCATTATCACTTCTATTGAATTGTTCTGCCTGAGTTCCTAGCCAACATCAAAATGCCATCAAGTATTTTGAAAATAAGAAATTGAAAAGATTAAAGAACAGCCAAGACAATCTCTAAAAGAACAACAAAGTGGACAACTCACACTCCAGCTGTGGCTCTGTAACAGTCTTGGTATCTTATAAGATATATATGAGATATATAATATACAATTTTTTCCAATAAATGCTACAGAAATAATGGAGCATTTATGTTTTACAAATATATTTCTACTCCTACCTCATACCATACACAAAAATCAATTCCCCATGGGTGGAAGATCTAAACACGAAATGTAAAAAATCTTCATGACCTTGAAGTAGGCAAAGAATTCTAAACAGAACGCAAAATGTGTTATCCAGAAAAGAAAAAAGATAAATTCTCCATCATTAAAATTAAAAACTTCTGTTTATAAAAGTCACCACAGAGAAAGTAAAAACGCAAACAAAAAAGTGGGTACTACACATATCTTCAATATGTATATATCTACCAAGAGATGTGTAGTCAGAACAAATGAATTTCTACATACCTGTAAGAAAAACAAATGGAAAACCTTAAAAGAACAACAGCAACAAAAAAGCCAAGACTTGAAGAGGTACTTCCCGGCGGAGTCTATCCAAGTGTCCAGTAAGCATATGAGAACGTGCTCCAATGCAGTTAGCAGGAAAATGCAAATAAAATAAAATAACAGTATATATTGATCAGAGTGGCTGCAAGTACAATAGGAGAAGAAGAAAGGAAGAAGACGGACGATAGAGCAAGGGAGAAGGTGGGAAGGCATCTGACGTGTGGCATGCAACGCGAACTTGCATGAAACTGGTCGTGTTTTCTAACCCAACGTAAGCATGCTCTTCAATTCAGCAGTTCCACTCTTCGGCACGTGTTTACCTGAAATGCATACAAATATGCACCACAGACCAAATACACACCAAAAACATTTATAGCATGAGTGTTTGTCCCAAATTGAAAACAACCATTATGTCCTTCAACAGTAAAATGGATAAACAAATTGTGATATATTCATACAATGAAATACTATCCATCAATGAAAACAAGTGAAATGTAGCAACACCCAACACCGTGGATGAATCGCACAACATAGTGATATACTCACTAGATGTCAGATACAAAATAGTACATATCCTATGATTTCATCTTTATAAATTTCAAAACCAGTAAAGTAATCTATGTGGATAGAAATAAGGGCAATGGAAGCCTTGGGAAGGCGGTGGGCCCAGTGACCCGGGTGGGCCTGGGAATAGTCCCTTGGGGCACCTGGCATTTCTGTTTCTTAGTGGTGTTACGTAGGTGTGTTCACTTAGGAAAGTTATCAGTCTGTACACTTCCTATGTGTGCACTTTTCTGAGTGTATATTTTACTTTAATAAAAAGTAAAAACAATACATATTATATATATAAATTACAGCAGACAGGAAAGGGATTGTGAGTATAGAGTAGGTTCCTGTATCATCTACCGGTCTACCTCTCTGTCGTCTGTTTATCAGTCATCTATCTTTATCTGCATCCGTCTATCCTCTCTCTGTTTCTATGCATCTATCTCTTTATCTACCTGTCATCTGTGTTAGCTTCCTAGGGCAGACACAACAAAATTCCATACACTAGGTGGCTTGAACAACAGAAATTTACCGTCTCGCAGTTCTGGAGTCCAGACGTCAGAAGTCAGGATGCGGGCGGGGTTGGTTCCTTCTGAAGGCGGTGAAGGAGAATCGGTTCCACGCCTCTCTCTCTCTCAGCTTCTGGTAATTTGCTGGCGATCTTTGGTGTTCTTTGGCTTCTGATGTATCCCTCCAATTTCTGCCTTCATCTACATATGATGTTCTCCCCCTGCGTGTACCTGTATCCGAATTTCCCTCTTTTTAAATGACATCAGGGATGTTGAATTAGAGCCTACACTAATGACATCATCTCACCTATATCCGCCAAAACCCTATTTCCAAATACGGTCACATTGTGAGCTTCTGGGATTATGACTTCAACATATCATTTTAAGGGAATATAATTCAACATATAACAGTATCTATGTATATACACACACACACCAATGGCCATAAAAAATATTTGCAGTCCTTTAATAAAGTCCTGCCTTTTGATCAAAGTTTGCTCTTGGAAAATACAATTTTATTTCAATACCTAGAGGCAAATTTTTATAGCTCAGTTCAAAGTACATATATGGTTTGTATTTAACGCATAATCTGGGACAATAAAAAATGCAGCCATAATAACCCAGCTCTAGATGTATGACTAAAACATTGAAAGGGGTCCAACATCATTTTCAAGTAGTAATTATTGGATCTTAATGAAAAATCACTCAGTGGAGGAAATGGTGTTAATGCAGAAATTACAATCAGATTCTATTTCTGTTTCAGACTTAGTTATATAGTGAAGTGTCATTTTTTTTTAATTTAAGAAAATATTGTTAGAATTAATGCTATGAAATAGTAATGCGCAATGACAGTTTCTAATCTGTGTCTGCAGGCCATGTGTATGTAGCTCTTGTGGTGACAGAAGCTAAGCCCTGTGTTGGTCTCTTTGTGCCCTCGTCATAGGGGCTGCACCTGCGCCAGCCTGCCTGGCATCTCGCTCAGGAGACGTGCTGAGCAGAGCAGGGCAAACTTTACCCTACTCTTGGCAAAGCATCTTTACACATTTGTACTATGAACAGTGAGTCAGGAATGTGCTCAGATAGGGTCTGGATCAATAACATTTCACATTTGTACGGTACTTTGGAGCGAGCAAAGAGCAAAGTACTTTCATGTGTGACACTTGTTTTGATCCTCAGAATATTCTTTGGATATAGTAAAGCAACTACAATTGTATTGACATTAAACAGATAAGGTGATTGACACCCTGCCTCCCGGGTGCCTGTGAGATTCCTCATGTGTGCTCAGCACCGTACTTGGCACATGGACGGCAGTGGGTGTATACGGCTTTAGTTATTAGAATAGTTTTTTATTACCTCCACAAGATCATAAGGCCTACAAAATTCTGAGAAGGCACTTGACCTTAGGTCATCAGACTTGAAAGTCATCTCATACTGCCTTGAAACATTAAAGACAGTGGGACTGTAGCAAAGGATGAAGACTCCTGAGTCACCACAGGGTCAGATCTGTGTAAACAATGTGATCACTTTAATGCTGACTGCTGTCAACCAGTTAGAGTAACTGTTATATGAGTGCTGGTCTGAGAAATAGGAGAATAAAAATCTAGTTGTAGTCATAATTTCTAAGAAAATCCCAGTCTGCCATAACTATATGGGAAACACAGCAATAGGTTCCCACTAACACAGTGTCCCCATTTGTCTTGGAGGTTCATTGCAGGAAGCAAAACATATACCTGGCTCAACCACCCTCATGACTAAGGCATGGGAGAAAATGCCACTCATTTTGTAACTCTCCCTCTGTTCGTGTCCAGAGGCAGACATTAAAGCATCCTTTCAGATGCGAAGAGAAAGGCCATGTTCCTGGGAACAACACAGAACAGTCACTTGAAAAATAATCAGGCATTAGCTGCAAATCAAACACCTGCAGTGTGTAGACCAGTAGGTGAAGCACAGACATGAAGGAGAGAGTGGACGATCAGCTTGGGAGTCACTTTGTCATCTTTCTGGGTGAGTACACATATGACACAGAGAGAAGAGAGAGTGGTTTCCCCAGTTGGAGGCACTAGCACGTTGCCAGGCAGTAGCAAGACCGAGAGCTCAGACGAAGGACGGAGGGGCTGATGCTCCGCTGGGCCCTGGCTACACAGGGGCCTTGACAACCCTGAGAAGGACTCCTGGCTCCCCTTGGCAAGGGGGAAAGGCACCATCCTCTCACTGATGCCCAGAAGTCCCTCCTTGTGCTAAGAAGGCCAGCCAAGGCGTTTGCTCATAAAGAATAAATTAGAAACTGAGAAAATTTCCACTGCACAGAAGCCAGACTAGGATGGGATGGAGGCTTCGCAGGAAAGACACGATGATTAATTCCATCCTCTCTGACAGAACTTTTAGTAATTTCGTAACTACGATTATTAATGAAAATGATAAAGTAACAGAACCTATCTGACATTAAAGTAGTGCAGGCATCTCTCGGAGTAAGCAGCTGGTCTTGTCCTGTGTGTCTCTGGAGACAGTCCTGTGAGGGACTGAGGAAGGCACCCATGAAGACAAGGACGCAGGCACCGATGGCTTGTCAGTTTCCCCCAAACCTGGCTACTGGTGCTCGGAGCGACTTGGATGCCCACAGCGTGGTGCCAGCCGGCATCAGTGTGCAGCCCCGAGCCTCTGGAGCTGGGACCTGGGAAAGCACATTTTTAGAAAGTTCCTCCTGGAAGCTGTTAGCAGAGCTCATCCACAGGCGCTCATTTGGGACCCTCCAAAGTTACTTGGGCGGAAGTAACTTGCCCAAGTCTCTCAGCTCCTCAGTGATGGCCTTAGAGCGGGAGGTGGCCTCCCATCCCGCGGTCACCTCTGGGAGGCCCACGCCCGCCTGCCTCCTCTCCCCTGGGCTGCAGCGCAGGCAACACCCTTCCACCTGTTGGACCTCCACGCGTATTGGTTTTCTGCCTGCAGGGCTGTTCTCTGTTGTTTGACGAGCTCTTATTTACCCTCCCAAACTCCGGGGAGCTTTGGACTTGGAGGTGTCCATTGCGCTCCCACCCCCGTCACACACCGCACCGCCGGGTGCTGCGCTTGCCGGCTTCATTCCTTCTTCCTAAAGCCTTTAATGGGTTTTCGGCTATGCGGCCAGTCTCAGGACAGCATTCTGTGCAGCGAATCTGTGCAGGACAGGTCCAGACAAGTGAAGGGGCGATGGACCACAGGGACGCAAAGTGGGACGTGCCATGCGTCCTGTCGACAGTGAGAACAGAGGGACACAGCCCAAGCTTTGGAGTCAAGAAAGGTCTCTAAGAAAAAATGGTGTCTGGAGGTTACTAATCAATGGGCAGGAAGTTTCGGTCAGGTGAGACGCGTGAGCCCCAGAGCCCTGCCGTGTGACATTATGCCCACGGTCAGTGATCTGTAGTGTGCCCTTAAAAACGTGTTAAGACGGTGGATCCCATGTTAAGTGCACTAACGACAATAGAATAAAACAAAAAGAAGGAACAATGTCTAAACAGACCTATGAGTTAAGAATGGCTTAACCAGGTGAAAACGGAGCAAGGAGTCCAGGAAAGAGGCTTTGCAAACAATCTGCTATCTCCTGCAATACACCTGAAGCCCCTCAAGAGCACAAACCACGTTCGTTTGGCCTAAATTCTGAGTACCTGGTGAACACACAATAAACATTGGTTCAATGAATTATCAGCTCGGCTGCTGTGATATCTACATCCATCTATCTATTTATCTATATATAGTTCAGAGGACACTGAGAGAGCGATTACCATTTATAAAATGATTTGTTGCTCAAATTCAAAGCTATTTGAGCTCTTGTTCTCTTCCCACCAAAAAACAGAGAGTTGTACCATGATAGCACATGCAACCTCTGCTTCAGACACTGGAAGAGGATACAAACCTACGGTCTTTCTTTCACTAGGAACTCAATATAGTAAGGAAAAAAAAAAAGTAAAGCAACCTCCCAGGAGTTTTTGCTGGTTAATAGTATGAAGTATGAAGGCAGCCATCCTTTATGGAATAGCCATTTTAAACTAGAAAGGTCCTTGCAGTTATATTCAAAACTAGAAAATTATAGGATGTCAAAAATATTTTCACATTTTCTTTTAATTTTTATTCTGAGGTTAGCAATGTAAACTATTTTTGAGATGCGTAGGTAAATGAGAATTCTACATAGGTGAATATGGCCATATCCCTAATACGTCTATCTGTCTACACTGTAACCATTGAGGATGACTATGGGTCCATTAAACTCTCATCTTCTTGCTACCTCCTGATTCAGTTCTACATAAAAGTCTTTGCTAAACTCAAAGACTTGACCAACGTATATGATTTGCTCAGATACAAACGGAAATCTAGCAATTTGACGGGCGAGTTGGCATTCCTCTCTAAATCTAGCATGTACCACTCACTCTAGGTGAGCACAAAGAAAGAAGAAATTTTGTTTGTTCTCTCAAATAATTGCATAAAGACCCTGCTAATGTTTCTGGTACAACCACCCTGCGGTGGTTAATTTCCAGACAATGAAAGGTGAGAAGGCTGAAGAAGAAACCTAATCCTGCAGTGTCTGTGGGTGCTCAATCAATTTTAATTGAATCTGCTAATTGAATCACCCACACCCTTTTCCAGGGGACACAGAAATGATGGAAACAAGCTTCTGTTTCAGTACGGTCTCCATTTATCACAGCATGTCAGCGTCAACCGTTTTATTTTTCCAGAAAACATTGAGTTTCTCAACAGTGGAGAACAAGCAGGTGGCCAGCCAAAGGTAACTTTACCTGGAATCAATAATTGTTACATTTCTTCCAAAGGGTTTCCAAGAAACAGTTATTCAAAGACTTGATTTTTCAATTAATGTCCTTGAACACTTTTCTTCTGGCCATACTTTTCCTGTATCTGCTCATGTTAGTTTCCCACTGTGGTCTATGCAGGGAGCATTGGAAACTCCTGAGCAGGGTTACCCCCGCACGTCCCCCTCCAACCCCCGCCCTGACTGGGACTCAGGCTCCCCCAGGGAGTTAGCTCAGGGTGCCCTGAGGGCTGAAGGAGACCCAGGCAGCCACCCAGGGTGGAGGCCACCTGAGGACCCCTGACCTTGGGACTCAGTGATGTGCACTGTCCAAAGGTGGCATTAGATAAGCTGTCTCAGAGATCCACAGTCAGGATAGAAAGAACATCCAAAACAGACGGGACAATTTTGGTTTATTTAGTTTTCCTTGGGGGAAAAACGTTCTGCAAATGACGGCTCTACTCTTATTCACTCATCTGACTCCCCTCAAGGTCTTGTAACAGACACTGCACTAGTTTTTGTGTCTATTTTGAAGTTAAATAAAAGGTATTTCCCACCTGTTCACACCCAGACTCCCACCTCACAGGCCTGGCCACTAAGCACCTGCAGACTCACTTCCAATTTCCTGAAGGCCTTTGCTAGAGCATGGAGGGCCCTTCAGACACCCAGAGTGGCCACGAGTTGGCACTGGTGTGTAATCACCCCACGCCGAGCCTAGGTGGATAACTGGACCCCTGTGGGCCACCTTCTCATCCCCAGAGAAGTCATTCTTTATTGGCTGCACATTCTGCCACCTGTGTCTCCTGACCTTCCAAATAAAACATTTCCATATAAATCCTTGCCTCAGGTCTGCTTCTGGGGAGCCCCCACTAAGACAACAATAGTGAGAAAACCAGACCGGTAACCTCACGGAGCTTGTGCTGGTTCACAGGGAAGTTCGTACAGGCCTGTGCAGGAGTCCTGGAGAGCATACATCTGGCAGCATGAGGCGCTGATGGACCCACCGTAGCCCACACCTGGGCACCACTGCAACTGGTAATCCCAACATTATTCTGTGACGACACTTGCTCCTACCTACTGACCATGAGTCCCTACCTTCACAGTCTGATTGGTGTTCTTGCCTCCTGGCAGGATGTTCCCCTTCATCTGTCTAAATTTCACCTCCTTCAAGGACCAGCTCAAGTTTCACCTTCTCCATAAATCCATCTCTGACTACCCGCAAGTACTCCACAAAGAGAACTTGATTCTATATCATTTTGTTGCTTTGAGGGAATCCTACCATACATTGTTTAGTTACCTTCTGAATATGCATGATACTTTGCTCCCAAGTGAATGTGAAAGGTTTTTATAGGTTGGATACATGTTATATATTTTCCTGTAGCTTCCACAGACCTCAGCATAAAGCTCTGCTTTGTTTTATTTTGTTTTCCATGGGGAAGAAAGTTCTGCTGACAATTGTTAACACATTTATTCATTCCTCAGACATTTATTGATTTGTCAGTAAGTGATGATTAAATTACTGTCTCCCTTTTTCTTATCTTTTCATTTCATTGCCACCACGTAAATGTGTGCAAAGATATTCCTACGGACACATGTGGGTTTCCACAATGGGAGGAACAGAGCCAGCCATGCTCTGCAGAAGGTGAGGTTTGTGTTTAAAGGGCAGTGCAGTCCAAAGCGTCTCCCTGCTGGCCTGCCCTCCTCTCCTCACTGCATGCATAAGGCATCTCAGCAATGATTTCCACAGTTATGGTTCCCACTTGCTATGTCAACCCTTGACTCTTCACCTACTAAAACTTTACCCAGCAGCAAGACTGAGAAAGAAATATGACAAATGAGCACATAGCTGACATTGCACCCTGTTACTAAATCAATAGAAAGGGTAGACCATAACTGACTCCAAATAAATCCTTCTGAGTCTTGGGGTCACAGGGTGTAGGAGCAACAAGGGAGAGCAGAGGGACAGAGGGGCTGGGCAGGACAGACAGAAACCATCTTGGTTCAGAATTCTGTTGCTAAACTGTTTTTCATTTCTACGAATTTGCCCCATCTGTTGCCCTTCTAACACTGTCTAGACAATTTCAAAGTATTACATAATTCATAGTGGCTGAATATTTTCCTGTTTACTACAGAGTTAGTCTACAAAGGTCACTGATAAAATAATCTTTTTAACTGGTATGAAAAGCATCTCAAAAACCCAAGAAATTTAAGAACCAACCACACAATTACTTTTCAATATTGATTCATGGACAAAATAAAACCATGACAAGTCTGATTGTCCCTGGATCCTGGCAAGGTTTTGATAGGTGTCAAAAATAAAAGACCAGGTTGTCTGTACACAAGTGAAATGAAGACTATTATCCATGGGCAGCCTTTTCACTTTGTGACGACCTGCTGGACAGAAACCTAATGCTGATGAGACAGGCCAGTCTGCCCGGTTAGAAACCATAGCTGAGTTAACGCATCATGTATTTCAAAATAACATTTTTGTGATGTATTTAATGGAGACACTGAGTACTTTGACTAAAAAGGGAATTAAAAAGACAGGAAAGGAAGGGAGAGAGGGAGGGAAGGAAAGACTGTGGGAATAAAGGGAAGGTTTATCCCATTCAGCATTGTTTGCATTTTGGGACATTTGCCAGGATTTGCCTACTGAAAATGAACAATTGGGTTTCTGATCATAGTGCTCACTATTTAAAAGTTGTTTTGCCGTTCTCCAGCTAGCAGGCTGAGTACTTGCCTCCTGCCACACTTCTACAGCCACAGTGCCTGCCACGCTGGTCCAGGGCCGAGCAGTTCCACTGGGGCCTCTCCCTTGAGGACATCGTGGAGCAGAGCAGAAATGTCACCTGGGGGGATTCCAGAGCCCCCTCCACCACTGCAAGGGTCTAAGCCTTGGGGCCACATGTGGCCTTCTGGATCCTTGAGTGCGGCCTTTTGACTGAATCCAAATTTTACAGAGGAAATACAAAGGGATTTGTTCTGTGAAGTTTGGATTCCGTTGAGGGGCCACACTTGGGGATCTGGAGAGCCACAACTGGCCTTGAGGCCGCAGGTTCCCCACCCCTGTTCTGAGAACTGGCAAAGTACAGATATATTTTTGCTAGTCAATAATGCATTTTCTTATTAATGCTATCACTTTTTATTTTACTTGCTTTGTGAAAGGAATTTTCTGTGAGATTTCAGGGACTAGACATCAGGTTGGCTAGTTCTTTGGCGATTCTATTTGGTCTGCCGATTTATGACCTAGGAATTTTCTTCTCCAAGTCCTGACCAATCCCTTGCCTGACCCCAGGGAAGCCTATTTCCGTTTCTCCAAGTGCGGGCCGAACCACCTATGACTGCAAGAGCAGTGCCACAGCTCCCTGACATTACTTGTGAAGTGCAGCCCTACAAAGTGGTCAGAGGAAGCTGCCGTTGTCCTGAGCACACATGTGTGAGGGCAGCAGGCCCTGTGCAGCCTTCAGACCGAGTGTGGGCACAGCAGGTGTGCCACCCTCCTCTGTGTCTGTGTCCATGTAGTATCCTAGGACCACAGGCTATGCTTGGATCTGATACTTAGGGAGGGAAATTTTAAAAAATGGTGTTCAAAGCAGAAGCAACTGGCATGCTGCTATTTTCATTCCAGGATAAGTATTGATATACTGAAATGGCCAGAAGCAAATTTTCAAGAGCACCTGAAACATACTAACTTTTCAAATGACTCCAAGTCTCGGGGTGAGCTGGAGGTGGTATTCAGGTGGTAGCTGAATCATCCCTACCTTACAGAGGCAAGGTATATAGGACATGAGATCTTATTAGAAGAAATCAGTACACAGTTATACTTGTGTCTTAAAATTTATCCTGATTGGATGCTTAAAAATGTCATCAAGTTGATTATTTAAGAAGAAATAGAATTACTTTTCCTATAAAATTAAATAAAATTTAATTCCAGAGTTAGATTTTACTTTTTAAAAAAAGATTGTGAATACAAGCAGTACACATGTGTCTCCAGCTCCATTGAATCTTAGAATGTATCCAAACTTGGCCTTACTTTTTGGTCAACCTTTTTTCAAAATTAATTTGAATTATCCATGATAGCAATTAGTTTTTGACCATAATCTGTGGCCTGAATTTACAGGTATACTAGAATTCCCTGTGAGTAGAGTTTATAATACATGTGACACCATGTTAATATATAACATTACATTGTATAATTATTTGATTGGCAACAGTCATTAATTCTGAATGATTGTAATTTAATATCAGTTATAAGTTTCCATTCATGTTGAAGATGATGGCCAACCTGGTTAACCTACATCTTCGACAATAGATTATGTATATAATAAATTCCATGTAAAATAAAAGCTATACTAAACTCTAAATTTAGCATGGGCATAATTCTTCAAGAATACCTGATAAAACCACATGAAATTCCTCCAGCATTAATATGTATTTATCCCGAAGGTGCCCTTTTTGTCATATATGAATTTTTAGTCAATTACATGTGTAGCCTCTTAACATGCAACTGCAAAATAAAAAACAAAGTTAATTTATAAACAAAAGCGTCAATAAGATAAATGCGCCCCCAAATTATGTTTGAATTTTGTCTAAAATTTCAAAACTGTGTTTAATTTTTTTTGGGGGGGAACTGGGGTTACAATTCAATAACAAAAGTGGTATGCAAATAAGCATACCATGTTTTTTGAAATCTTTGTGACCCTAATTAAGGCACATATATATGTAATTTACATTTAATTACACACAAATGATATATACTTATAATTTACATGTATAGGCAGTGACTTTTAAAACTCGTTTTAGTTATCTATTGCTGCATAACAAATTCCTCCAAATTTAGTGATTTACCAAAACAATAATTGCTTAATGTCTTTCATACTTTCTATGGGTCAGGAATGCAGGCAGGGTGGTCTCTGTCCCACAGTATCTGGAGCTTATCTGGAGCTCTAAGGCCAGGAGCTGCAGTAGTCGAGGACTCCTTTGTTCACACGTAGGGCAGCTGATGCTGGCTATGGCTTGGGAGCCTCCTTGGAGCAGTGGTGGGACACCCATGCACGGACTACCATGTGATCTGGGCTTCCTCACCACGGGGCGGTTGAATTTCCCCCATGTGGCAAATCATAGAATTAGAGAGAAAGAGAGAAGATTATCTTTTCTGATATAACCTTAGAAGAAAGGCAGTGTCACTGTCCCCAGGTTCCTTTGCTTGAGGCAGTTACAAACTGCGGAAGGAAAACAGAGCCCCGCCTCTCAATGGAAGGCTGTCAACACCACACTGTAAAGATGGGATATATCTGTCTGACCAATTTTTTGAAAATACAATCAACCACAAAGACTACTTGGCTATTCATTCCTATAGTCTACTTGGCTATAGTACTGCTATAGACAGAATGCTTGTGTCCCTCCAAAATTCACATACCAAAATCCTAACCCCCAAGGTTATGATGGAATTAAGAGGTGGGGCCTTTGGGAAGTGATTAGGTCATGGGAGTGGAGCCCTCACGAATGGGATTAGTGCCCTTATAAAAGAGAACCCAGAAATACCCACTGCCCTTACACCACATCAGGACACGGAAAGAAGATGGTATCTGTGAACCAAGAAGCAGCTTTTACTAGACTCCAAATCTGATGGTGCCTTGATCTTGGACTTCCCAGCCGCTAGAACTGTGAGAAATAAATTTCTGTTGTTTATATGCTACCCAGTTTATGGTGTTTTGTTATAGTAGCCCGAACAGACTAAAACAAGTACACACACAATTGCACTTTGGATACTTAATAAGCTACTTTTAATCTTTCCTTAAAATAACTAAAATTTGAAATTTTTCTTACTTCTTTTTGACAATATATTTCTATCATTAAGCCAAATAAAGTTTACAAAATATTTTCTATTCTATAAAATTTGATTCTATAAAGGTTAATAAACAATTCTTTTCAAGTTAAATATTAAGTTCTTGCAGCAGAAAATTCAAGAATATGTTTTAATTCCAGCAAGTCAAATAAGCACATGTAAGGAGAGGATTTAGCACAGTTTTTAAAAGGAAAATGAAAAGAAATTACAGTTATGTTATGGGACTTTAGAGCAAGTAGGGAAATGCATGGTTTGGGGAAGTAACATGATACCTCTTGGAAAAACCTGCACAGGTCTAGGATATTGCTGGAGAGAGATGGGAACCTTTCTGATTGGTAACAAAATAGATGTAACTGGTTGGTGATTTTCCATGGAGTACATCACTCAAGAGTCCAGAAATTACTGGAAAAACAAGCAACTAGAGGCTTAAGATCAAATTAATGTCAGATGATTTTAAAAAGGAGGAAATGTATTATCGCAAATTTACACACCTTTAAAGGTACGTAAAGGAAACTTAAGAAACTCAAGAAAAGATATCTGTGTGCAAGCGTGATACTATGAAATATTTAGCAACATCTTCCGTGCAAGTCCTGAGCACCGAGTAAGGAGGCAGGCTGTCATGTCATCAGGACGCACACCTGCAGACCAGGCGTCCTGTGGGGCACTTCAGAGAACACCCCTTCCCCTGGAATCACCAGGCTAAGAGTCAGAAGTGACCTCAATACATCACCAGACCCAGCCCTGACTTTCTAGGTGGGGAGGGGGTTCTTAGAGTCATTCGCCCCAGGAGGCGACTGTGTGTCAGAAGCGTGAAGAGATTTGCTCAAAGTTCACCCAGAAAACCAAGTTGTAGAATAAAACTCGTATCCCAGATACACTTGCTTCCTTCTGGTGTGTCTTAGCCCTTTCATTGTGTTCCTCGTGTTGGGGCCTGTGTGAGATCCAGCGCTCACTTCACACCCAATGGCTGTGGGTGAGGGAACGCGGTGGCTTCAACTGTAGTTTGGCGGGGCCGTTAGCGAGACACTGGCCGCCCGGGAGGGAAACTCTGGGCCTCCCAGTCCTCACCTGGAAGAAGGTCCCTTACATGAGCGCCAAGATTCCTTCCCACTAAATTTCATGAGCTCAGACTACATATCTTTTCCAGAGTAGATGCTAAAATAGGCATTATCACAGCTAAAATGTTCACCCAGTGGAGAAGCAACACCACGAGGGCCTGATGCGCGGCGGTGTCATTGTAACCTGCTCCGCCTCGCTGGAGCCTCCTGGAGCCGCCCTCAGAGCGCTTCTCCTGCAGAGAGGGCATGAGGTGCTGTGCCAGGGGCTGGCCAAAGTCCCAGTCAGCAGCCAGGGCCACCAGCCCTGGGAAAGACCCTTCAGCCGGGGCTGGGTGTTTGCGGGACTCTAAACACAGATCCCAGGAAACAGAAGAGGGTGTGTGACCTCTTGCTGGTCCCCTCCCTAAAAGGCTGTGACACAGGTGTTTAGCTATTTGAGCGTCTCCAGTCCCGAGGCTGTGTCTGCTGCGGCCTGGTTTTGGGGTTATGGGGACGCTTTGTCCCCACGTGGCTAAGTGCAGATGCTTCTTTTGCGGCCACGGAATTCCAATCACCTGAGATTTAAAAGAACTTTCACACATAGCTCAGAGTCTGAAGGAAAGTAAGACTCAGCCTTGAGAAACTCCTCAAAGGAAAGCACCAAAGAAGGCAGACAGCGGATGGGGAGACAAGCTCCCTTAGAGGCAGACGGGTCCTTTCTAAGCTCGGTCAGAGGTCTGAAAGGTGGAGGTTAAAAATATGGCTAAAATTTCAGGTGAGAGCGGCTCAGCGTATGTCACGTCTATTCTCCCTGAGAAAGTGCACGCCTGTGACTGATGGAAACTGGCAGATTAAACAAAGAAACTTCCGTAGCGTCTGCCCACACCATGTGAGAATGCAGCGTCCACACTTACTAAGCATGTAATTTTAGGTATATTTAAATGAAATTCAATTTATAGTAAATCTTCATCATACTTCTATTTTAAAATGCTGATTCTTTAAAAAAAAAGAAAAGAAAAGAAGAATCTTCATTTCAATGTCTTCAGTGTTTCTGTTCTTTCTGGTCCCATTCTTGGTTAAACCGGGATTTCCTCATTACCTGCACTCACCTATGAAGTCAAGGCTCAAAATATTATATACAATTTTTTTTATTATTGTCCCTCAATGTTCATCAAGCAATCAGTTGGGGATACCAGGCACAAGATTAAGATGCCACCCCAAATAAAATGTTTCAGAGAATTTTAATCTAACAAAACTCTCATCAAACATGTCTCATGTTCAAAATGCCATGCTGAACCCCTCAAGGGACGGGGGGAGGAAGCGAAGTTAACAGACTAAGGAGGCAAAATCAAGGTCAATCCAGGACCTCCTCCGTATGGGTGCTGTTCCAAGGGCTTTTTAGTTCTTCTCTCCTTGAAATGGCTTCTATGCACAATGAGTTCACTGTCTCAGCTCCACATTGTACCCCAGATGAGGTCCTTCAGGTCCCTGTGGCAGGAGGTCTGAGATGGCTGTGCTTTGCCATTCCTGGGGGGCAGCAGATTCGTATTCCCAGTGGATCCACAATGCCAGGGGCAGCCTGTGGTGCAGGATGAGTCCTGAGTGACCTCCCCTTGTCTCCAAACGAAGGCCTGCATAAGGGGCCCGGGTCAGGGAATGTGGGCGTTTAGTCCCAGCAAGGGCACATGGAGAATTCCATACTATTGTGCTAGACAAGAACTGTATGGCCAAAGAATTTCAGTCACTCTAAGGAAAGCAGGTTACAAACACTCAGCTCAGGGGCCCTAAGAATTTAGCTTTAAATTCAGCTCAAATATTGAAAACAGACATCACAAAATAATTGAATAATTTCCAAGTGAGATCACTTAAAGGGTGGCCTATCATTGACAAGCTTAGCCAGAAGTAGCATATCTTTAGTTTCTATTTTAACTTGTGTGTGTGTGTGTGTGTGTGTGTGTAAGGCAACCCAAATGCACTTTGGAATGATACAGAGTATAAACAAGTAAATACGCAGATCTATAGGCCATGGATCAGAAACACGGGGTAAGTTTCAAATAGAATGAGTTTGGTAGTATAGCAGAGTGGCAGTGTTTTTCCCCCCTGCAGGAGAAATAACAGTCTGTATTTCACAATACTGAAGTTTGATATTTAATTATCTAGGTGCAATATTCAGATGAAAATGGGACAAACGTGCAAGTGGTATTCTTTTTTTCTGAAATGAAAAATATGGTGATATTACAGAAATCTCGATTTCCTAGCAAATGATGGGGTGGTATCAAATGCATGAATAACAGATTTATGAATTTACCACTTTGCTCCACACCTCCCTCAGATCCCACTATCTTTAGAATGAATTTTAATTCATTCAGGAACAAAGACTGTCATGCACAGAGGTTAACCTAGTAAAATTCAATTAACTCTATGTCACTTTAGGATAGCACTTCTCAAACTTCAGCACGTACACACATTGCCGGGGGATCTGGTTAAAGTGCAGATTCTGATTTCTTAGGTCTGGGTGGGGCTCAAGAGTCTAGCTTCCTGGTGATGTGATGCCCTTGCCCACAGACCACACGCTGAGAAGCAAGGCAGTGAAAGGATGTGCAACATGCGTGCTACGGTCACGGACTGCACACCTTTTAGGCGTCAGGCACCACGTTCAGATCCAGCAGCACGAAGACAAACAAAACCCAGTTCCCGACTGCAAGGGACTCAGAGGGCGGACAATTTTTATATCTTGAGTTTAATGTTGTAATAAAGGTGCACAGAGGTTACCACAGGTGTGCAGAGGGAGAAACTGGGCCAGGTTTGTCTTTGCACTGTGAAGAAACATTTCCAGAGCAGGTTCAGAATACAATCAGCGAGGGAGGGATGACTTAGCCAGTGGCATTTGTATTTATGGAGGCATCGGCTGAACTATCCCGAGATGCTCCCTTAAGCCTCTGCATGTTGATAAGAACTCGTCAAAGGCAGCCAAGGCCAATGCTGTGTCTCTTAAGTGGCTTTAAATGTCACAGATAGGATGTGGTGGAGAGCTGGAATAGCGGCACTATTTATAGAGTGTGTCCTCACATCCGTAGTTCAGTCCATGTGGTTCCAAATAGATTTTTTTTAAGGAAAGGATCCCAGCCTACACATTCTCCTACTTACCAGGGTCTGGGGACTCAGCAAGTGTAGATGAAATGACTCATGCCCCCCACAAGCCATGCTTCCCACAGGAAGGACACCCCACTTGCCGATCCGGCCCGTCTTCCCCTCTCTGAGTTCCTCCCTCATCCTCCCCCCCTCTGCATCTCATTAAACAAAACATATCAAAATGTGACATCCTCTCCCAATATTCATAGACGTTTGGTTTTGGAATTACATCACCATTATATCTCTTTTTTACGTGTCTATTTCTAACACAAACATTCTCTAAACTGATTTTTGAATGCTTATCAGTTCCTCTATAATTTCACAATTATTATTGTTAGTATCTCAAAATAGTGACAGCTTCACTGCATATATACATAATTTAGGTTGACAAATGTACAACAAATATATCAAATATTGATAATAGGAAAATGGTAGCTAAGGAATTCTATTGATTCTACGTGTGATGATGTGTCACGTCTGGAAAATGCACTTGTAGAAACTAAACAAATGTTCCTTCTTACAATTACAAATACTAGTATTTTACCTTTTTAAAGAAAAATAAATATTTAACATGGGTTCTTTTCTAGTGAAAATGATCAACTTTAAAAACAAGCATGATGACCAAACGTGGAATATCTGCTGCTCAGAAAAAGACATACAGCATAAAATCCACACTAAGAGGATAACAGGAACAAGAGGAAATTATTATAATACAAGACATAAAAGCTAAACCTGTGTCAGGGGCTCAGATAGGATTGACTTTATGGTTGATTGCACACCTGTTGAGTATAAGCCGCATCTTTAACGGTTTGTTGACTGCAGATTCCACATCAACACTGTTGCCATTTCATTTCAAAGAACTGCAGAATAAGCAGGTTTGAAGTGACATTTTGTGGATCTGTGTGTCCTCCCAGATCTCAGAGACTCACTCCATAGTCCCCTCCCAGACCCTGAGGCCCACTGGACTGTGCAAGGCTGTCCCAGCACCGGCCAGAGGAGATGGAGCCCCCACTGCACCCAGGCTGTAGGCTCTCTGCCCCATCCTTTCTACTCAGAATACAAATACTCTGATGAGCTAATTCAGACTCATGAGAATAATATAATTCCTTGAATAAATTTATCTTCCCAAGGACAATCTGCATTAAACTCCACCTAGCTCTCTGGACAAGATTAAATACGATTTATATTAAACATATTTTATGATATATATAATACATATTATATTAAATGTAATATAATAACAGCAACAACAGTTATCTATTAAGCTGGTGGTTCCTAACCACGTGCAGTTTGGAATCACCTGGTATCTTTTAAAAACTCTAAAACTCAATCTGTAGCCCAAACCAATTAAATCATGGGGGATATCTAAGACTCCCCCACCCCAAGTATCTGAGGCTCCCAGATAATTCCATTGTGCAGATGAGCTTGGGAACCATTGCAAGAAGCATTTACTCTATGCCAGACCCTTGATAAGCTGTCTTCTATGGGCTTTCATTTGACTAAGGGTTTTGGTCAAGGTCACCAAAGGGTGAGGGGGAAGCTGGTCTGCCTGACTCCAAAGCCACACTCTCCGCTGCACTTGGAGTGACAGATGCCTACAGGGAGGGGTTGATTTGGCTGAGGCCACTTCCTGGCAATCCAGTGAATGGATGTTTTGGAATGAGGGCTGCTTTGTGGTCTGCCTGCACAATTTATGGTTTTTTAACAAGGCTTACTGAGAATTTATTGTGTGTCAGGCTTGACCCTGGAGATACAATGATGAAGAAGACGTGGTCACTTCTCTGAAGCAGCTCCTGATTTACTAAGGAAGATAAAAATAATTAGAAAACAGTTTGCTTCATACCGTGGGAGAGCTGCTTGCTGAAGCCCTGAGAGATGCCCTGTATGGACTGAATAGAAAGGTGTAGACTTTGTCGGGCTTTGGAGGGCAAGGAGGAATTTTGGGGGTGAACAGATGGGCCAGTCCAGGCAACGGAAACAAAGTATAAGTAAGGCTCCGAGCCCAGGTTCATAGAATCGAGAGCAATCCTCTGCAAAAGGAGGCAGGATGTCAGTCATGGCTGGACAAGGACTAGAAATTTCCACAGGGGCCAGAATGCAAAAGGTCTTATCCATGGGGAAATTGGGAGCCTTTAAATATTTTATTGTGTTTTACTTGTATGCAAGGCAACACTTCACCCAATGAGTGTTTACCAAGAAAAATTGCCTCAAAGTGGAATCTCTGCTGGTGGACGGAAAGTCATAACGTTGATAAAGATAGGAGACGATGGAGGCCCTGAATGCTGAAGGCAGTGAATGCGTTCTCTCCACTCCTGTCAGAGAACCCCCATAAAAGAGCAGCTGCACTGCTGGCGACAGCCGTGGGATATGTGAGTACCACAGACAAGCACACATTCTGTCACCGTAACTCATGCATCTACTCTGATCCTCCCCACAACCCTGTAAACTAGGAGTTATTATTACTGGCATCCCTATTGTATGCATGGGGAAACTGAGGCACATGGTGGCTTTCCATGACTGCACAGCTAGTAGGAAGCAGTGGGATCTGCACTGACACATGCGACTCCAGGCTTTGTGTTCTCAACCGTCACGCTCTATTGCATGTGTCTGCCATGTGCTGTTTAAGCACATAATGCTATCAAGATTTTCGTGGCCTGTTAAAAAGAAGCTGGATTTTCCCTTTCATTTTTAAGTTCCTTTTTTAATTATTCCAAAAATATATAAACTCTATGGCTTCTGCTCAAGAAGAGTTGGCAAAGATTTAATTCTCCTGCACAGTAAAAATGACATCAGTTCTGAGGTTTTGACATCTATGGAGTACACAAAACTGATGCAGAAAGTTTTTTGTGAATTAGTTGCGAATAAGTTCTCACTTAGTTTTTCTTAAAGATGAAGGATTTTTTATATCATTTCCTCAAAAGTACAGAATAAAATTTCACAGAAAATTTAAAGTTTTTTTTTTAATATATTTAGACTTGAGTATTCAGATCTAAGGATACAGTGGGAATTAAGTAATATATTCTTTCTGATGAGAAGATAGAGTTTTCATAGAAGCATATTTGAATTAGGGTCGATTTTTTAATTACTGTTTTCAAGAATTTTTAAAGAATTGACTCGTTAGTAAAAATAAAAATTTATTTTTTGTTTTCTGTACAATTTGGCTCTTAGCTAAGAAGTGGGGACTTCAAGTTCCCATGCCACTGCCTCCTTTCACCCACTGTGTAACTTTTGGTAACCTCTTCAACATTAATTAATTCAATGTTGAACATTAAATCTCAGCTTCTACTTTGTTCATCTGTGAGTTGAAATAGATGATCTCTAAGACCTCTCGCATGCTACGAGTACATCACTCCCTACATAGACAAAAACCTTGTTGATACCGACAGAAATTAAGGAGCACACAAAAAACAAGGTTACTTTCTTTCAGTTCATTGTGCTGGGCTTAGGAAAGATTGCATAATATCAATAGGTAACATGATTAGTGATTAAAACTAAGAAGATAAAATGAATCAGGAGAACGGTCCTTGTAGAAGCGGGAGGTTGCTTCTGTCATATAGTTTGAAAGCGCCAGAGAGAGATCCCTTGCGAAAAAACATTCCTCCCAGACTGGGACCATTGCACGTAATATCACTTCTCTTTGGCAGGAAGATATGTTAAGGTAACTCACACAACTGAGCTAATGAATTTCCAAATATATTATTCCTAACAGGAGGGAAAGTAAAGGTCAAGAGAATTCCATGTCTAACAAAGTGTGTCAGATCTAGGGAGCCAAAGGCACAGTTGCAAGATTTTTGGTTTTCTTAGAACCATGCTTCCATGGCCAGCAAAGCCAAGATCTGGACATATTTAACCTCATTCAACAAGTATCTACTGAGCACCCACTCTAAGCCAAGTTCTAGTTTCCAAGTTCCAGGTGCTGGGAGTGGGGTGATCAGTGAGGCAGATGGGTGGCCTTGTCCAACACCGCCCCATCATTCGGTTTGCCTCTCCTGCAAGGCCCACACACCCCTGATGTTAGGTGTGGCCATGTGACAAGTTTTGGAAGGGGAATGTGAGTAGAAGTAACCTGGGTCAGTTCTAGGCAAAAGGATTTAAGATCTGGAGCATAATTCTCTACCTGATGTCTTCTCCTGACGTGCCTGTGTGTTCCAGATGCTAGAGCACCCTCAGCCTGGATGGCTGCATCAAAGCACAGAGGATGGTGGCTCTGATGAACCATCCAAACTCACAAAGGACTTGTCCTGAGTGAAAAATAAACACCTGTGGCATCAAGTACAGAGATTTTCAGGTTATTTGTAAGTGCAGCCTTGTCTGGACTATCTGTGAAACTCAGACGAAGTCCCTGCCTGCATGGGGTCTACGTCCTAGTGTAGGATGGATGATAAAAAGTCGGTCAGACATTATGCCATTTTACATGGAGATAAGAGCCTCAAAGGACAGTGGAGTAGGGTGAGGGGCTCCAGAAGACTGAGAGGGCTATTTAGATACGATTTTCAGGGGACGTTTGTGTGGGGGAGATCAGATATCTGAAAAATAACTAAGAGGGTGGTTCATGAAAAAATGGAATCCACAGCATTCCAGGAAACGGGAAGAGCAAGTGCAAATTCCCTGAGTCCAGACACCTTGGCCTATTTGAAGAACCAAGTAAGATCCAGCATGGAGCAGTGAGCTGGGGAGGGATGAGAGGAGACACAGACACGGGCAGGCCCAGATCACATGGGACCTTTTTGCTGGGTCAGGCTTGAGATTTTCGTGTGACTCCAAGTACACCGGGAAGCCAGGGGAGGATGCTGAGCGGGGGAGTGACCCCATTCATATTGCGACGAGGTCACTCTGGCTGTCATGTGGACTACAGGCTGTAGGGACCAAGAGTGTGAGCAGGGCTCTCAGGAGGTCCTGGTAGATGTCTGAGGTGTTGGGACCAGGAGAGCAGCAGGGGAAATTGTGGGCAGTGTTCTGGAATTAAAGCTTTGCAACCACCTGGATGTGGGGTGTGAAGAGAGAAAGAGAGATCGATATTGACTTGTCCTTCTTTGAGCTAAGCAACTTGGTGACTGGCGCTGCTATTTATTAAGGCGGGGAAGATCTACATTGACACAGGCTTGGGGGACTGGGGCTGGAGGAAAGAGAAACCAAGAATCCTCCCGTAAGCACATGCATGCCTCCTCCTGGAGACACACATAGACTAGCAATTGAACAGGTATTTGGATTTAAAGTTCTGGAGCTTAGCTTAAGAAGTCAGTGGTGGAGATAGAGAAGATAACGCAATAAAGAGGGACAGAGGGAGGGTGACAGGCTGCTGGACGGGGAGTGGATAGACAGGTCAGAGCATGTGAAGCCAGGCATGGCTGAGACGCCTACAACACGTGCACACAGAGAAGGGAAGAGGTCCCAGCACGGGGCTCTGGGGCACTCTTGGGCTTGGAGCTCAGGAAGGGGAGGTGACCCAGCAGGGCAACTGGAAAGCAATGAACAGAACGGTAAGAGGAAACCTAGGAAAGTGTGTTGTCTTAAAAAGAAGCAAAAAAAAAAAGCATTTCAAGGAGAGAGTGATGAACTATTAATATATCAGAGACACGTGAAGGGTGAAATAAGAAGCAGCCTGAGAAGCAGCCTTTGGGGGACTGTGACATCCTTGGAAGAGCATCTCGACAGTGTGGGGATAAAAGCGTGATTGGGTGAGTTCAAAGAGGCTGAGCGTTCCGGGGGTGAAGCACTTCAGTTCACTTCAGTTCAGTCTAACACTGGAAAACTGCTTAGCAGTTTCTTCAAAACTTAAAAATATGCCTCCCTTGTAACCCAGCCTTTCCCTTCCTAGGTATGTATCCAACAGAAATAAAAACATATGCCACACAAGGACTTGTGGACTTACGTTCATAGTAAATTTGTTTGTGTTAGACCCAATCTGGAAGCAACCCGAATGCCCATTGGCAGGATGAATGAATTGTCGTACAGTCGTGCATCACTTAAAAACAAGGATACATTCTGAGCAATGCACCATTGGGAGATTTTGTCATTATGTGAACTTCATAGAGTGTACAGTATTTACACAAACCTATGTGGTACAGCCCACGGCACACCTAGGCTGTATGGTACAGCCTGTCACTCCTCAGCTACAAACCGAGGAGCACGTGGCTGTACTGAATACCACAGGCAATTGTAACGCAATGGTAAGTACTTGTGTATCGAAACATCTAAACATAGAAAAGGTGCTGTAAAAATATGGTATAAAAGATAAAAAATGGTACACGTGTATGAGGCACTTACCATAAATGGAGCTTTCAGGACTGAAGTTGCCCTGGGTGAGTCAGCAAGTGAGTGGTGAGTGCATCTGAGGGCCCAGGACACTACTGTACACTTCTGTAGACTCTATAAACACTGTACACTTAAGCTACACTAAATTTATAAAGACATATTTTTCTTGCTTTAATAATAAATTAAGCTTAGCTTACTGTAACATTTTTTACTTTATAAACTTTTAAATTTCTTTTAACTTTCTGGCTCTTTTGTAATAACACTTAGCTTAAAACACTAACACATTGTACAGCTGTACAAAAATATTTTCTTTCTTTATATTCTTATTTTATAGGCTTTTTTCTATTTTTAAATTTTTTTTATTTTTTTAACTTTTTGAACTTTTTTGTAAAAAACTAAGACACAAACACACACATTAGCCCTACGCAGGGTCAGGATCATCTGTATCACTGTCTTCCACCTGCACATCTTGTCCCACTGGAAGGTCTTCAGGGGCAATAACATGCACGGAGCTGTCATCTCCTATGATAACAATGCCTTCTCTGGAATACCTCCTCAAGGGCCTGCCTCAGGCTGTTTTACAGTTAACTTTTTTTTCTTTAAAGTCAAATGAGTACATTTTAAAATAACAATAAAAAGTATAGTATAGTAAATACATAAACCAGTAACATAGCTGTTCATTACCAAGTACTATGTACTGTATGTAATTGTATGTGCTATAACTTTTATAGAACTGGGAGTGCAGTAGGTGCAGTAGGTTTGTTTATACCGGCATCACTACAACACACGAGTAGTGTGTTGTGTTACGACATTACGATGGCTACGACATTACTAGGCGATGAGAGTTTTTCAACTCCATTATAATTTTATGGGACCTCCATCTTATTTGCAGTATATTGTTGACCAAAAGGTCTTATACAGCACACGACTGCGTATGCATATAACGGAAAACTACTTACCAGTGAAAAGGAATAAACTGATGATACCTGCAACAATGTGGATGAACCTCAAAATCATTTTGCTGAGCAAAAAATGAGCAGCCACAAAGGATTAAATACCGTACATTTACATAAAATTCTAGAAAAGTGAAAGCTAATTGCTAGTGATAGAAATAAGACCATTGGTTATCTGAGATAAAGGGAGGGAGAGATTGCAAAGGAGCATGAGGAAACTAGGGTTGTAGACATTCTCACTGGTGTGTATTTGTACCTCATTGTGCTTGTAGTTTGCATTTCCCCGATGACTTTGTTATTGAATGTCTTTTCACGTGCTTACTGGCCATTTGTGCATCTTCTTTTGTAAAGTGTTTCTGCAAACCTTGCTTTTTTTGGTTGGGTTGCTTACCTTCTTAATATTGAGGTGTAAACATTGTTTTGTATATTTATACAATATAAATAAACACAAAAATCTATTTTTTTAAAAAAAAGATTTCAAGAGCCAAACTTGCAACATTAGCTCCATCTTCCAGGGCTCTTGCCAGGTAGCTAAATACTATAGCACTGGAGAATGTTTCCATATCAATAAACTCTTCCTTCTCTCCCCGTATATATGTATATATAAATATAAACATATAAATATATTTTATATACATATATCAATAAATATACATTTAATTAAATATATAAGATATATGAATATGTAAATAATGTATATTTATTTAACTATATGAATATGTATTTTTTTAAATTGCAAACTTTCTTTGCAGCCCTGTAATATTTACACTTGGTCATAGAGAACCGTATTTTAAAGGATGCTTAATTATATTTACTATTATATTAAGTAGGGTTTTTATATTGATATTTATGAGTTAGGTTAGTCCCTAGCTTATTGTGTGTGTATGTTTGTGTGTGTGTGTGACCAAACACACATGTGTACCAGGGTGGTATCTTCATCAGGTTTTGATATTGTATTTTTTGTTGATTTTTTTTAAAGGCCTATAATGGTTTAGATAGCACTGGCTCTGTCCTTGAAGGTTGGAAGGCATTCACCAGGGAAATTTTTGGACCTGGAATTCTTTCAAGGGATAGCACATTTAAGAGAGACAACACTGGTACATGTGTGTTTGTGGGAGGTTTACATGATGACAGAACACAGGTAAAGCCGGGCACTTAAGAGACTCTAGTTAATGCCAGTTCCAACGTGTCACAAGTTCAGATTTCCCAGTCCTAGAAGTTACCTTTTGCCTTGCAAATAAATCGGAAAGAGGGGAAGTTAAGAAAAATGCCATATCATTAGACACTACACCATTCTAGAAGTTTTCATGTTTCTGAAAACTCCGAAAGGATGTGAAAGGAGTCAGTGGGAATTCTAGCATGACAAGCCCCCTTTGTTACATTGTTCCAGGCTGTCCTCTGGGGTTGAGCTGATGACAGGCCATCTCCAGACAGAGGTGTTGTTCATCTTTAGCCTTAAACAGAACATAAAATTAACTATGTCTGACTTACTGTTTGTCACCCCATGATATAGCTATATTTTTCTGAATTTTAGTAATCCCGTAGGTTTTTCTATCACAAAACCCTTCCTTCACCTCTCTCTGGGTTTTCAGTGCCTAATATTTGGGTTTCATTCTCTTACTTTTTGTCATTACATATTTCTCATTACTAAAGCCAAAGGCCTTTGCATGGTCTAGAAACCACAAGAGCTCCCCACATACAGTCATTATGGAAAATGCAGAATACCTTCTTTATTGATACCTGCTATGGTTTGAATGTCCCCCTCAAAACTCACATTAAAATTTAATTGCCAATATATACATAATATATTGGGAGGCAGGGCCTTTGAGAGGCGATTAGGTCACGAGGGAGATTAGTGCCATCATTTCCGGAGTGAGTTAGTTACCGTGGGAGTTCAGCTGGCTTCTTTTTCTGTCTGTCTCACATGCTCACATCCCCTTCTACCCATCCATTATGGGAAGCATCTGCCAGATGCTGGCACCATGCTCTTGGACTTCCAGCCTCCAGAACCATGAACAAAATAAATTTCTTTCCTTTATAAATTACCCAGTCTGTGGTATTCTGTTATGGCAGCAGAAAACAGACTAAGACAATAACATTGCTGAAAATAGACCAGACCTAATGAATAAAGAAACTGAATTAGCAATTGACATAATTAAAATGTACACACATACACACACACACACACACACCCCTCATCCCTTCTAGAAAAGAAAAAACATTTGTTCATTAACCCATGACCCAGAATAAGCTGTGGTGACCTCAGACAGTAAACAACTCCTGTATGCAGCAACATGAGTGACTGTGACTCTCTTATTTATAGTACAGGGAACAAGAGCATGTCATGGCATAATTGAAAATGCTTTCCCATTGGCCTTATTCATCAACATGTTATTAAAATCTTTGTTAAAATATTATTAGCTTGTTTAAGTTTGCCAGGTCTCATAAACCCCAGAATTAGGATTTATCTAAGTGTAGTGGAATGTTTCTCCCCCTTTATAATGAACAATCTTGTTTCAGATGCCCTGTGAATCCAGGGTAAACTAATTAATCTTTGTCTAACAGTGTTAATTAGGATGGTATTTAGACCAATGTCTTTCTATACTCTCTGGGCCGTGACTTACTGGTAGATCCTCAGGTTGACATAAAAAGCTATCAACTCGCACTCCTTTGTGAGTAGAATCTCTGACAAAATTTACACCTTTTAATTTTTAAGGTAACTATATATATATTTTTTGGCAGGCAGAAAATACTGTGATTTAGCATGTTATTTGTGAAAAGTCACAGGATTTCCTATACAGACATCATCCTCAGTAGCACTCCATGTTTGTTACAATTTGTGGACATGGCAGGCTTATGGCCAAATTGAGCCACTTTCATAAAAATCAAACGTGCATCCTGAATCACACATAGGGAGACGCCAGACTGTTTGATTCATTAGCACAAAGTTAAGATTTACCTGGGAAAACAATTTTCTTGGAGGGAAAATTATAAGCAAATTTCAATGACAGGAAGAATTCTAAATGACCTATCAGAGGAAAACTCTGTGTGGGTGGGACCTCTCTCCAAAGAGACAGTATTCAGAGAAAGTCTGGTAACAGTAGGTGGGTGAGAATTAGTCCCAACACATCCCTTGTTGTATCACTTAATAAGTTTGGTATTGAAAGCTATAGAAAGGAGTAGATAAACCCTAAATAAAACGGAAACATGCAAATATGCTTGGCTAGCCTAACTGCACACTTTTATGACTATGGATGAAGTAATTGCAGAGTACAAGTGAAGTTAATGTGAAATAAATGAATTGTAGGGTGAGGGCATTTGGCAGAAGAAGGGACTATTTGAAAGAACAGCATAGGAGTTAGTACTGAAATGCGGAAACACTCGGGATTTTCGCCAACTTTCCAGTGACTTTATAAGCTGTGAGGTTTATAAAAAGAATAATACAGCCTATGCTTCTAAAGTTTACAACAAAAACTATCTCAACAAAATTGTCCAGATAAAGTTTGCATTGTGGTTATAGCTCTTCACTGTAAAATGTTAACATATATGTACATAAGACAAAATGTACTTGGCTTATTTTAATGCTGCATTTTCTGTTTTAATCAGGACTTTTACTTATATTGATCTGCTATTCATTTCATGCATGTTTCTACTTATCTTACAGATTTTGGAATCAGAAAATCAGACTTTTACTTCCTCCCTCCCTCCCTCTTTTCCTCCCTTCTTCCTTCCTTCCTTCCCTCTTTTTTATGGTTTCTTTATTTTTCTCATTTTTATGCAGACATAATGAGATTATGAAAAATGGTGATTGTGGTGTTGTGTTGGTGTGGAGTGGGAGCTGTACACTATTTGGTCACGTCAAAACACGACTCATGTGTAGAGAGGATTGGCTGCCAAGTTTTCTGTACTCTGAGCAGGGAGTAGGGAGCTTCTTCCTTCCTTCCTTCCTTCCTTCCTCCCTTCCTTCCTTCCTCCCTTCTTTCCTTCCTTCCTTCCGTGAATTCAGTCATTAAGCCCACCCACATTTATTGAGCAGCAACCATGAGTTGGTGATTTCCTGCCATCAAGGCATTCATTTTACAAAAAATTATTTTATGATGATTTTCAAGTACTTGTCTCATGGAACTGATGCCCTTTGGTAGCCATTTGCCACTCATCAATGTTTAAGTGTGTGTCTAATGATAAGCATTTAGGGAAGTGAGGTTTCCAGAAAACCCACTGGGATACACGTCATGAAGGATGAATTCCAGCTTGCAGTCTCTGAAATAGCCCCCCAAGACCAAGCACGGCATGGCAAAGAGTGACACATATTGCACATATCTAAGGTAAAAATTCCTATCCATAGGGTGTTAACCTGAGACCCTAAAATGAATTTCTTACCCACACTTCCTTTTCTGCCCCAAACAGAGCCAACTGCCAGACCACCAGTGGTAAGTTGTTACTCCTTCCTCTGCTCCCTACTCCCCACTCAGAGTACAGAAAACTTGGCAGCCAATCCTCTCTACACATGAGTTGTGTTTTGACGTGACCAAATAGTGTACAGCTCCCACTCCACACCAACACAACACCACAATCACCGTTTTTCATAATCTTATTATGTCTGCATAAAAATGAGAAAAATGAAGAAACCATAACAGAACTATAAGTTAGAAAGGAGCATGGAGGTGTGGGAGACACAGGAAATTTTGGATGATTCCCAACAAGGAAAGTGCTGGTGGAGGAGGAGAAGAGGGTCGTGGGACAGCCGGGTGGGAACGGTGTGTGCCCTGTCGGCTCAGGTTATCAGAGGACCACCAGGGGGCTGGGCAGACCCTCCCCACTCTCAGAACACACTGAAATAGAGCTATCTCCATCAGCCCCCACTGTCGATGTGGGGGCATCTCTTGGTTTCTGCTGGTACCCAGTCTACTCTGATTTTTGGCAAATGCTGGGTCTGGATAAATCTCTCTTCAGGATGAGTGTATACACATATGCACCCACAAACAAAACATGGAATAATATAAGATAAGGAAATGGAAGTCAGCCCCTAAATGGTCAGAGGGAGAAAATACTTCTGAAAATCTGCCTATTAGGTCATTAAATATGAAATGTCCAATTTTGAATCAAAAGTGTAGTTTATTGTATCTCAAACAAGAAGCAGTACAATTAATCAAAGTATGCACCTAAACTCTCGACACAGTTTTGTCATCTTAATGGTAGCTTGTTCATGCCAGCAGCAATGGAGAGCAAGTGGTGATGAAACTGAGAAAGGCATTTTCCACAGCTTGTTGAGAACTGAATATTTTTCCTTGCAAGAAGTGGTCCAAAGCCTGGAAGAAGTGGTGGTCAGTTGGTACAAGTTCTGGTGAATATGGTGGATGAGAGAGAGTTTCCAAGTCCAGCCTCTGTAGTTTGAGCAGGGTTGGTTTTTGTGACACGTGGTCTTGCAAGAGGATTGGCCTGTCTCTATTGACCAATCTCAGCTGCTTAATCACAAGCATCCTCATCATTTCATCCAACTGGTTGCAGTAGACATCCGCTGTAATAGACTGACCAGGCTTTATGAAGCTGTAGTGGATAATACCAGTGCTGGACCACCAAACAGACACCATTAGCTTTTTTTGATGAATATTCGGTTTTGGACTGTGTTTTGGCACTTCATCTTTATCCAACCATCATCCCAAATGCTTGCAATTGTAAAAAAGAATCCATTTTTCATCACACGTAACAATACTGTGTAGAAATGGCTAACCTTTATGTCGTGACAGCAAAGAAAGGCAAGCTTCAAGATGATTTCTCTCCTGACGCTCATTTAATTCATGTGGAACCCATCTATCCAGCTTCTTTACTTTGCCTATTTGTTTCAAATGCTCCAATATTGTTGGAATAGTAACGTCAGACCTTGCTGTTAATTCACACGTAGGTTGAGATGGATTCGCTTCCACTACAGCTCTCAGCTCATCATTATCCACCTTGGTCTCAGGTTGCCCACGTGGCTCACTTTCAAGATTAAAATCACCAGAATGGAACTTCTCAAACCATCAACGTACTGTGCGTTTATTAGCCACACCTTTCCCAAACAGCTCGTTGATATTTTGAACTGTCTGTGCAGAATTGGTTCCACAACGGAACTCATTCAAAAATAACACGAGTTTTTGACTTATCCATAGTTTCACAAAAATTGCTCTAAAAACTTTTTGAAAGATAATCACAAGCCAAACCATGCACTTGAAAGACTGAGGATGTACCTTCACAATAAAAATAAAACAAGAAGTGTCAGAGTGAAATGTCAGAGATATCAACTGTCAAACTTAGTATTTAAGGAAATCGGACATTTCATACTTAATAACCTAAATGATACCTAGAATAATGCTTGCTAAACTGTCTGATGACCTTAATGGGATGCAGGAAAAGTCTCCAAAACACCAAAGAAAAATCCATAAAACCAATATGAAAGAGGAAGTGGATGAAAAAATGAAAAATTAAAATAATCCAAAAATGTAATAAAAGCTAGTATATCAGCATGGGGAAAAGTAAATAGCAGTATTTATACTATAGAAAATAAATCAGTGATTTGCAGCAAACTTGAAAAGCTCTTCCAGAATGCAGAATAAAAAGGCAAAGCAATGAAGAAGAACAAAGATATTATTTTTGTGTAGAGTATGAAAACATGATTTAAAAAAAGACTTGGAAGTACAGGTTGAAATACACAGTGAAAGAAAAATTAAAGAAGATAAACATCTAGAAATATTGAGTTTTTATTACAGTCACAAAGACAATTGCCATAAGCATTTGGGACATAAGCAAGTTATTTAAAAAGGAACACTTATCAAATCATCCTTAGATTTCTCTTTTGCCAAGTGACACATTTGAAGACAATAGAGCATCTGATACTATCTAATATGGAGGGTGAGGAATAAAACAATGGGCAGAAATTTAAGCAAACAGAAAGGACAAAAAGGAAAGCAATGGTGTAATATAACACAATTTTAGGATATACAGAAAAAAATCAAATGGGACTAAAGTTATTTAGTATTGATAAAGGGAATAATCCAAACTGAAAATAAAACAGCTATGAATTTTAATGCATCAGAAATATAATACCAAAAACTTAGAGTAAGTTCTGTTGGAAATTCAAGGAGAATGTGATATAATTATATATATTATTTCCATATGACTCTATAACATAAGCCAATACCCTGACCATTTGCAAGCCAGATATTATTAGTAAAAGATTACATTTAAAACTCCAAACCCTGAGTATGAAGTGCTACAGAGACTTTGAGGAGAAGTTGGGCAATATTTATTAAAATTAAAAACATTCACATCCACCCGTTTCACTGCTTCACTTCTGAGTGCACGTCTTAGGGAAATACTCCTACATGTTGAGGGTGAGACACATGCTGGGGGATCATTACAGCAATGTTTACAGCAGGGAAAAAAGCGGGAAATAACAGACATAGCTCTCAGTAAGGAACAAATAAATAAAATGAAGAATTTACGGACTACTGTGAAGAAATTTAAAAATATATAAAAGAACTAAATTGGCATACACCTAGCCACACCTAACCCATGTTAGCGAGCTCTGGGTGTTAGGAGTTGGAAATGGAGACTTTAGCCTTGTCTATAGTATTTGTTTCTTTTTCTTTCTCTTATGAAGAATGTATACATCTATTACGTATGTAATTATTAAAAATACTGAAAGAAATATTAAATAATGATAATTTTTCATTCTGAATGATAGGAATATGCATGATGGCTTTATTATGTTTTGTGTTTCCTTTGTGTAATTTTCTCAGTTTTATGAAAACATGTAAGTGGGGAATAAAAATTCTAATAAATAACTTGTAGGCCACAAAGAAATAAAAACTAGAGTTACAGATAATTTTGACAATAAAATATTGAGACTACGAAGTAGTAAAATTTAGAAGTTATACCCCAAGCTGTTCTCTGGGACAAAAAACCTCATCCTTAAATGTTTTAATTATTGAGCATTAAAGAAATACAAATAAACTTAGCATTCAATTCAAGAAGATGGAGAGTCAAGCCCAAAGAAATCAATAGACATATCTTTATATAAACATTAAGACTGATTCTAACTTTCTCATGAGCACACACAAGCCGGACTTCCATAGATTTCACACAGGGCATGATAGAGGAAGGGCCAGATGTGCTGTCACAACATCATAACGTCTGTGAACACATGGTTTCTTGCGTGCTGGGGCAATGGCAGGAGAGCAAGCAGGACATGCATGGATATCAATTCTATCCTTAGCACCTAATGGCCCCCTGGTTGCCCTCTGTAGGCCTGGGGTAGGGGTCTGTGGGGAGAGAGTGTTCCTGAGCCATAGCAGTCCTAATTTTTCTGGAATGAGGTAACTTTCCAGAAGAAAGTTTCTAGCAGACACCTTGGAAAATCCGCAGGTGGCTATGAAGAGGGGTTCTTAACCCTCATGAACCAAGAGCAAGAATGAATGGGTGAAAAGCCATCACGGAGAGAAGGGAAAAGCCCTAAACCTGTTCCATTTGTGGTGATGATTGTACCTGGAATTCCCAGTGGTGTCAAGAGGGTGGGTGGGGTGATAAAGACCTCTTTGAGGTCTGGGAAGAATTTAAATTACTGTTATTCTTAGTGAATGCTAGACCGAAAAGGCTTGTCTACAGTTTCTATTCTAGTGGCTAATATGCCCTGTATCCTTTCTCCCTGGGACGAAGACACTTTGCACTGATTTTTCCATGAGGATTTGTGCAATTTTTTGGGAAACAAAATGCTGTTTGGTGTGGTTTTCGTTCAGCCTGAACACAGAATTATCACGTGCATTTGAGGACTTCGCTTTTTCTCTGGCTCTTTCTTATTTCACAGACTTTCTTACAAATCTCACTGGGGCCTGGCATGGTTTATTAAGGGTCCTGTGGAACATCAACTTTTATTTAGTAGTCTTGTATCCTAAAGGATAAATTTTAGATAGATTTTTCTCTATGGAAAAATCAAATCAAGAAAAAATGGGGAAAATTCCAAAAGGCAGGCTTGCATAATGGTCTATACAAGATTGTCTTCCAACCAGCACAGCCTAACCCTATCAAAGAGGACTGTTGTGGCAGATTGTATTGTCCAAACATTTCCAATATTTCCTGTCCCCATGTCCTTCCACAATACGACTTGGCCACATCCCCTTTCAGGTATAATGTGATTCTTCTCCTCTCTAATCTAGGGGCTTGTAACTGCTTCATCCAGTAGAGTATGGTGGAAGTAATGCCCTGTAGCTTCAAAAGTGCAACCTGCACTGGCAGGTAGGAAGTTTGGACCTGAGGCGGCCACGTTGTGAGGAAGCCCAGCTGCAGGGAGGACGTGTGCAGGTGCTCTAGTCAGCAGTCTGACTCCCTGACTTATCCAGCCTGGGCATCAGACATGTGAGTGATCAGACCTTTAGGGGATTTCCAGCAATGGCGTCGCCTATGAGTCCTCCCAGCTGAGGCCCTAGACATCATGAGACAAGCCATTCCCACTGTCTGAATTTGTGAGCACCGTCAACTGTGTTATTGAGGCCGTTAAGTTTTGCTGAACTCTTACAGGTTGAATTTTGTCCACTCAAAATTCATATGCTGTTTGGAAATGGGGCCATTGCAGTTATAATTAGTGAAGATGAAGTCATAGTGAAGCACAGTAGGCCCCCAATCCATTTTGACTGATGTTCTCATAAAAAGGGGAAATTTGGACACAGACATGAGCACAGAGAGAATACCAAGTGAAGAAAAGGCCAGAGATCAGGATGTTGTTCCCGAAGCCAAAGAACACCAAAGATTGCCAGCAAATCGTCAGAAGCTGGGCAGATGCATAGAACAGATTCTCTCCCCACCATTAGAAGGAACCAACCCTGCCCACACCTTGATCTCAAACTTCTAGCTCACAGAAGGGTGAGAGAATAAATTTGCATTCTTTAAGCCACCCAGCTGGTGGTATTTTGTTATGGTGACCACAGCAAACTAATACACTTATGAAAGATTAGATGCTGGTATGTAAGGTTACAGTACTATTTTTGGTTAGCTTGACCTAAAATGCTTGTTTCCCAAGATAATTCTGATGCATTGTTGCTTTTATCTAAGGAGAGAGAGAGATACATAACTACCCTCCCTCTTGCATTTTTACAAGTTGTGGCTGCAGTATAGCTCAGAATGGAACCAGGACAAAGCGCTGCTATCCTTGCTAGAAACCTCCGCCAGGCAGGCACAGGTTCACCAACCGACACTCTTGAGTACTGTTTGTCATTCAGCCAGAGACAAAGTCATCGAATTTTACTATTAGATAGTCTGCGTTACTTTAGTGTGTGATGGGGATGTTCAGGGACCTTGTTAAACTGCTCACAGAAATGTAGATAAACCATCTTGACAGAATGTTCATCATGTATTGATTCAGTAACTCAAATGCATGACTTAACATGAGTTAACGTGTGTGTGTGTGAACCCAGCCACATGTGTATGTCATTATACATACAGTCTTGTGTACACAACCCCATTACACATTTTCAAAGGCAGGAGAACATGGTCAGAGCAGGTAAATTGCATGTCTATCCCAGAAAAAAAATAAACAAAGCAACTTCAGAATGGAATATTCAAGGGAAAACTGTGATAATTAAGCAGTAGTAAGGAAAAATTATATCAAACCCACCTCATCTGCAAAATAGCATTTGGGGCAGGCCCCATCATCTGTCCTTTCCCAGGCCTATCTAGATCTGCTAGCAACTTAGATAAAGACTTGGAGAAAAGGCTCAATAGTTATCTGCAAATAACACAAAGGCAGAAAAGGCAAAATGAATTGCATGTCTCCTAAAAGACATTTTAAACCCCAAAACTCCAGTCCAGTCTTGAGAGAAAACATCATGCAAACCCAGATTTGGGAAATTCTACGGAATGCCTGGCCAGTACTCCCTTGAATTGTCAAGGTCGTGAAAAACAAGGAAAGACCGAGAAACTGTCACAGACCAGAGGAGATGTGACAACTAAATGCAATGAGGTCCCCTGGGGTGGATCCTGGAACAGAAAGATGACATTAATGGGAAAACTGGTGAAGTCCAAACAAAGCCAGGCCTTTAGTTAATACTAATGCATCAGTGGCAGTTACCCGTTTGACTGATGGACCATGTTCATGTCAGTTGTTAACAATAGGGGACCCGGGGACAGGGATATAGAGAAACTCTATGTACCGTCTTTGCAACTTTTCTGTAAATCTAAAATTCTTTCCAAAATTTCTTTTTTTTAAAAAAAAAAGGAAATTAAAGGTAGGGCTTAACTCACAAATGAAATTAGTTGGGGAATAAAATGAACTCATTGATTGTGTCATCCACAAACATTTACTGAACACATCTGACGTGTCAGATGGCACCAGCACTGTATCATGGTGATAAAAATTATATAATGCCTTTCTGTAAGGTTATCCATGGATTTCTATGCTGAAATAAAAAGTTCTAACTAACTGAGTATAGATATGAAATCTAACCACACAGGGGTTTCTACCTAAGGATCTTAGTTAACCACAAGTTAGTATTAACCATGAGTGTGCTGTGGATGGAAAGAAGTTAATATAAAGTTATACCACATTCACGGAATTCCAGGGCACAGGAAAGGGATGAGGGCACACTCCATGTGGTTTTATAGCCTTGTGGCTCCAAACCTCTGTTGCTATCTCAAACGACAAAGCCCTGGAAATAAGGGCTTCTGACAAGGGAGGTTGTGTGGGCCCTCAGGGACTGGCTGGTTTTACCTGGGAAAACATCGATCTTCTAACCAAGAGCTTGGCTTAGCCAGGGTGTGGGGCTCTTTCCTAGACACTGCTAACAGAGAGGAGCAAGCCCTCAGCACACCTTGCTTTTACAGTTATGTCAGCCATATCTCTGAGATTTTATAAGCATTGCACCTCATTTTCATACCACGGTTAGGATAACATGTTTCATGCTTTAATTTGGAAGTCTTGATCCATTGAGAGGGAAAACACTAAAGACTAATGAGTAACAGAGAGAGTTCCAAATTCATCCAATTGTCCAACAACAGGGCCCCGTACATCCACCATGTTCCATAGCAGTGGTTCTCAACAGGGATAATTTAGCAATGTCTGGAGACATTTTCAGTTGTCATAATTGAAGAGGGTGCTGGTGGCACTGAGTGGGTACAGGCCAGGATACTACTAAACATCCCATGGGCACAGGACCCCCACAACAAAGAAGCATCAAGCCCCAAATGACACTAGAGCCAAGGATGAGAGACCCCGGTCTGCAGGAGCTCTGGGGCTGACCCTCCTGGGAACTTGTGTCCCTGCCATGTTAACTCTCACCCTGACTGCTCCTCCGAAGATCATCCCACCGCCCAGCCTGAGCCCACCCCTCTGTCACAGCCTCTGGTGGAAGGAATAATATGCTCTTTGGAGTCAGAAAAGCCATGTTCGCGTCCTGGCCGAAATACCTCATGCCCGAGTCTCTGTGTCTTCTCTTGTGAGTGTAACCTAACCTATGAGACCCACAGCTTCCCTCACCTGTGACATAGAGACAAGACTATCTTGTGCCCAGTGTTGCTGTCAGGAAAACACTTAGCTGTTTCATCCCACGATGACCTTTCCAGGTTTTTAACCTGGGGTTCATGGAGTCTGAGGATAGAACTGCATTTTAATACAAAAGGGCTACTTATAATCCTATAAATCTTATTTTACACATTTAAAAACATTATCTGCAAAGGGGTCTGTAGTTATAATCAGAAGGTCAAAGGCCATCCATGGCCCAAAAGAGGTTAAGAACTTTTTGTTGCCTACATAAATGCACCCTAGGGGTTTACAGAAACATTCCAGGCACGGAGAACAGAGGCCCATACGCACCACCTCTCAGTGACTGGCCCCCCAAACCTTGGCCCCACATCTCTCCATGCCAGGTCTCTGACCCCATTTGGCACCACATCTCAGCTTCTAGTGACCTTGTAGGTCCTGCTTGTCGAAACAGGTGGGACTGACCTGGCTGAACTAACATTGACAATGTTCTTTAGTCACAGTGCTCAGTATTCGCCCATCAGAGCCGTCAGGAATGAGCGCATATGCACCTGCTTCTAGCCTGGGCACCAGTGACTGCCCAGCTGAGGCCACCACCCTCAGGCTTGTCTCTCCACTAAAGAGCAGCGACATCACCCCAGCATGGTGTTGAGCACATGCTAGATGCATTGTCGTGTAACACCCACATATCCCGAAGCACCCGACCAGAATTGTTCTAGATTTTCAACCAATTCCAGCTTATCCTTCAGAAACTAATCTTGATATACTTTAAATTAGTAACTCTTCCTGGTAACAATTTCTGCTTGCCCACACTCAAAACGGCTAAACCTGAACTCTTTTTTAAAAAGATTGATTCCTACCTAAAATATCTCACTTGCTAGAAAATAACTAATAAAAATTAAGTATGCATTTGAGAGCAAGATATGGGTCACCAGCAGGTGGAGGAAAAAGTAGAGCCGGGTAGAAAAAGGAGCTCCGAAGTTATTCCCTGAGAAGGAGCCCTGCCCGGTCAGCAGGGATGGTGACTAATCAGGAGTGAGCTGACCACAAGTGCCGTCTTGCCTGCCCAAGCACCCTCCTCCCAGGAGAGGATGGCAGCTGCTCTGAAAGCCAGCTCCGGGGTACACGCCCATCAGCGAACGTTCTCATTTTCCTTTCGGGTACTGTGCTTTCCGCAGTGCTGCGGATCGCAGGCTGGCTTCCTTGGAACGCTGGAGGGGCTGCTTGGACTTCATCGACTTGTCTGGCGCCTTTCCACATTATCTTACTCACTGGCTGCAGTTTTCAAAAGCTTAGGCATTTCTGTTCTGTTTCAGCTGAAATATTTAGTCTGGTCTCTGAGAATAATTGGCCCTGTACTTCTTCTCCAATGCATGCTGATATCTTTGGCAGAACAGAACTCAACCCTCCAATAGCTATGGGTGATAACCAGATTGGTGGATCACTTCCTGCATTAAGATTATAAGCAACATTTTTTTTTTACTATTTTTTAATGCACTTTTGGATGTAGGTCTTCTTCCAAGTTCTGAAGGTGATAATCTGCTTTGGATCACCTCCAGTGCCTGGTCCTTGGAGTCATTCTTGCATTCGACTAGCACATTATGAAAGATTTTAGGAAATCATGTTGCTCCACTTAAGAAAAGAGGCACATAACGTAGAGGCAAAAAGCGTAGACTCTGGAGCTAGATTGTCTTGGGTTTGAAACTGCATTGTGTGAACCCAAGTAAAATATTTCAATTCTTTTATGCCTTGGTTTCCTCATAGAAAATTGGGAATAATAATAGTCCATATCATATAGGTCTGTTTGAGAATGAATATTTGCCAAACACTTAGAATTGTTCCTGGCACACGGTAAACACTACAGAAGCGTTACCTAAATGAGGCTAAAAATACATTAAAAAGCAAAAGATGTCCCTGCTAGTCATCTCTATCTGAGGTCAATGCAACCTCTGGGGTGGTAGCTCCATTTAAAAAGGGCACTACTGCTGTGATTCTATTCTCCTTCATACCAATGATACGTTAGGCTCTTAGATATCTGTTAGTGATTACATAAATTGATAAATAATGTGCAGAGGGAAGTACAATATTTTCAGATACAACCACAAATGTGAGTGTGGATTCATAATAAAACTTTCCCCTTAATCTTCTTTAAATACAATACAACATTAATAAGACTGATCAGGATATCAAATTTCTAAACAGAGTCAACTGCTTTCCTGCACGTGGCAAATGCAGTCTCTGCCAAGCTACCAGAACATGACCCACGGAATGACGAGAGTGGTCCATCTCTCACTGAGTACTTTTCCACGGTTTCATACTCCTGCTCTTAGCTGCAGTTGGTAAAGAGAGAAACCCAGGGCTGATCTTGGTCTTGTATGGGCACACTAGCTAAATAGGATATTAGTGCATAAGATAATTTTAACTGGCAGTGGCCGGTGTGCATTTTTGCGTCTCTGTTTCCCTGTAGTGATGCTATGGGTGCTCAGTGAGTATTTGCTGATTCACGGAGGATGGAAGGAGTTGGGGACAGGGGAGAGGAGGGCAGCCGGCTGGACCTTGGTTACTCTTTCTACAAGCTCAGCTTCCCAGTGACTTCAGAGCAGGAACTTGTGTTGGTTTAACCTGCTACTGGAGGTGCTGTTGCTCCGTCCCCAGAAGCCTTATATAAACAGGGTTGTGGCTCTGTTTTCCATCTCAGACACTTACAGAGTGCTTTTGCATGAGAGAAAGCACAGAAATGAGAGAAAGGAGACCTTCCTCTCCCTCAGATTGCAATGGCAATTCTCCCTCACAGGGACCTGAAGAGCTTCCCAAGTTCTACGGATAACTTGCCTTGCGTGCGGCAGTATATATAAGAGAGATTTTTTTTAAATTAACATGATCACAGTATTTATTGTTACAGCTTTTGTCAGATGTATTTGGTACCTAAATGTGTTTGCTTTGCTTTACCAAGTACCTAGAGTAATAACTTCCATAGGACAGTTCTTAAAGATGGCATGTGCTCAATTTGAAAGTGATAACTATTATGCACGTAGCTTCTATTTGCATTCTGATTTCATTAACATCTTTCACAATACAGCTCTTGCATATATGTGTATATATGTGCATATATATATTTACATATATATATCAGTGTGATAAGACTATTCACCAAATAAAAATCCCTTTGTGGGAATTATGGGCTCTTATTTATGAAATTCCATGAAACACATTTATGCATTATTCCAGCTAATGAAGGCAATTAGATAACAAAAGGTTAAAGCATGAAAAAGCTGTTAAATCAACTCTTCAGATTAATGCTGTGCGGTAGGAGCTTCCCGAGGGCCATATCAAAGCATAAGGAGATTTGGATGGATGAGAGATATATTTGCATATGATTTGTATGTAATTTGTATGTCATTAGCATATGTGTGCTTGGCTCAAAAGTCTTGGGCAATTTTCAACTTAAAGTTTTCCCTTAAGGTTTTCATCTCCTCTTTTCTATGCAGGCTCATCCAGTCATGGGTGCAACAGCCCCGTATGAATATTATATAGTGAAAAAAGACAGAAGCCAGCAAAGAAAGTAATGAAGATAGCAAGGGTCACCCAGAAATCTTTGCAGGGTAATTAAAAGCCTGGAGCTTAGAGAACTTCTCAGAAGAGTCAGGAGGAAGGAAATAATACTTCTAACCTTGCCTTAGCAAAGGGTATCAAACCTGGTTACCAAATCACTTATACCTATTGTACAAGATTAAGATTTTAAATTCAAAAGTCCCAAATGCAGGGATAGCCCCAGGAAATATTGAAAATCTGTATGTACTGTCTCAGGACACCCTCTCTGCTCTGCTCTGCTCTCCCCATCCATTCTGCCATGAGTCACTGTTGCCTCACCTTGGTTAGAGGCCCACAGCCCTCGTCCTGTCCTTGGCACCACTCCTCACACAAATCAGAACCTGCGATCAGAAGGGATCTGACAGCATTCATTTGCACCTTAGTATAAATTTGCTAACAGTTCATTCATTCAATGATATCTATTGAACATATACTTTTTATTCATTCTTTCACTGAAACATGTTTTCTGACTACTTAAAAAATATTTCTCAGAAGAAGACATACAAATGGCCAATAGGTATATGAAAAAATGCTCAATGTCACCAATCATAAGGAAAATGCAAATAAAAACCACAATGAGATATCACTTCACACCTGTCAAATGGCTATTATCAAAAACGAAACAAAGCAACACAAAACCAAAACCACAAGACAAGTGTTGGCGAGGACATGGAGAAATTGGACCCTTCACACGCTGTTGCTGGGAATGCAAAATGGTAACAGTACGGAAAACAGTACGGAAGTGTCTCAAAAGGTTAAAAATAGAACTACCATATGATCTAGCAATCCACCTCTGGGTATTATTTATCCAAAAGAATTGAAATCAGGATATTAAAGAGAATTAGCACTCCTATGTTCACTGCAGCACTATTCACACAGCCAAGATGTGGAAACAACCTAACAATCTGCCCACTGACAGACAAAAAAAAGAATAAAGAAAGTGTAGACACACACACAGTGGAATGCGGTGCAGCCTTAATGAGGAAAGCAGTGTTGGGATATGCAACAGCATGGGTGAAATTCTAGGACATTTTGCTAAGGGAAATAAGCCAGTCCCAGAAAGACAAATACTACGTGATTCCACTTGTATGAGGTACGTAAAACAGTCATACTCACGGAATTGAAGAGTGCGGTGGCGGCTGCCACGGGCTCAGGGGTAGGTGGGGAGACACTGATCAATATGCAGAAAGTTTCAGTTACACAAAACGAATAAGCTCTAGAGATCTGCTGTCCAGCATCGGGCCCATAGTTAACAATGCTGTATTGCACACTTGAACATTTGTCAGGAGGGTAGAACTTACGCTGAGTGTTCTTACCAAAATAAAATAAAATTTAAAAAAAAAGAAAAAGATTCCAACAGCTGCACTGAAGACACAAAGACCAAATCTCAAGCTGTGACCTTGAGGAGCTCACAATGTCCTGGGAAAGAGAGACAGTGTGCACGGCGGGGTGCCATGGGTGGAACTGCGTCCCTCCAAATTCATATGGTAAAGTCCTAACCCTGAGCAGCTGGAAAGAGACCTTATCTGGAGGAGGGTCTTTACGGAGGTAATCAAGTTTAAATGAGGTCATTAGAGTGGGCCCTGATCCAACAGGACTAGGGTCTTCACAAGAAGGGGAAATTCAAGCACAGAGATGCACATGGAGGAAGAGATTTGAAGGACCAGAAGCCCAGGAGAGAGGCCTGCAGCAGACCCTTCCCTCACGCCTCTCAGAAGGAACCAAGCCTGCTGCCACCCTGGTCTCAGACTTCCGGCTTCCGGATCTATGAGAAAATAAATTTCTGTTGTTGAAGCCATCCAGTTTGTGACACTTTGTTACAGCAACTGTAGGAAACTAGCACATGGAGTGAACATGGTTCTAGAGAAACTTAGAGAAAGCGCAGTTAACGCTGCCTTGGGGAGAAAGAATGCTTCACAAGGAAGTCTGGGAGCAGAGATGAAGTCCAGAGTGTCTCTCCTTGTGTCCCATACGCACACCTCCCCCACACAATGTCTGGACTGTGCAGCTGGTCACGGCAATGCTGCCCAGCAGGGCGCAGAGGCCAGGGAAGGCGTAGGGCTCACACCCGGCCACTGCACTCCTACCAGATGCTTCGTCTGTCCCTCTGGCAAAGCCCGTCTCTGCATGCACGGCCTGGTGCTCGCAGCCTCCCACCTGTGCCCCACAGTGGGCCTCGTCCTGCTCGGATTTCTCAGGCGCCACTCAACGATCTGAAGCAGGTCATTTCCCCGCCATCCGTTCACTTTGGGTTCTCCTGGAAGCAGATGCTGAGACAACGATCCAAAGGCAAGGGGTTACTCAAGAGATGCCCTGAGTCTTACAGGAATGGGGGAAGCGGCGCAGAGAAGGGAGGGGGGACTCGAGGAGTCCTGATTCCAGGCCCAGATATCTGGCTCCTGCAATACAGTGGTGCAATCAACCAACTCCAGAATTAGTAGCTGCAGTTTACAGTATAAACATCAGTCCCCAAAACCTGCCGTTGGAACACACGCTAGCGGTACCACCTTGAGTCCCAAACTTCAGCAATAGGTATGTGCCAGTTCTCTTAATCAGGGACAGCAGTGATCCTACCCAGGAAGGGTATCAATATACTACGTCACAATGCAGAGAGACTAAGCATCCATGCAGTGGTTATTTTCCACTCAACAGTGATTACGTTTCTTCTACGTGCCAGGTAAAACTCGTGACTACTAGTGCTATCAAAATGAATAAGACACAGTGCCTATCTTTAAAAAACCCATGCTTTATAGAGAAAACTACTTTTCTTCCATAAAATTGGAAGTCATTCCAAGATATTTTATGAAGGCAGAGGACTAACTTTCAATAATTTAACCAACTTGGGTACTATTAAACTATTTTACTTCCTTATTCCCTTGTCACCTTATGTCTTTCCCCATTCTTTTGTAAACTTATGTCTTTTGGTAGGATATAAACAAGCACAGAAAGGAGATTGCATTCAAGTAGGTTTTAGTTACTTAGCACATATGGTAGGGTAGAGGGAAATACTAGAAAGTTGAAGAATTGTATATAAATGTTTGTTTTCTGTGCTAAGACTGAGCTATTTCATAATTTTCGTTTTGACTAGATGTTTAGTATATTTGATTTCCCCTCAAGGGTTTGTAATGTTTGCTAGTTTTGTTTCTCTAATTTTTATTTCTTAGATCAATTTCAAGGGAAATAGTTCTATATAAAAATACTGTACAAATAAATTTAAATCACATTGTGTAATCTATTCTATAATGTATGATCTGTCCTCTGATAGCAATTAGTAATCTTCATGGTTTTCAACATTCCTGTTTTGTGGAAGTTCCAAGCCTCTTTGTGGCCCTGCTATAAAAGGTATCTTATTTCACAATGGCAAAGGCAAGTATCATAAAGGCTATGGAGAAGAAATGTGTCCACTCCGAAAGGCAGTACACAAGAAGGAGAAATTGGGCACAACCAATTGACCAAGAGCCTCCTCCTCTGAGCCCTGGCTTCTTCAGGGCCAGCTCTGCCCCTTGGGACATCCGAGGTCCTGGCTCAGCTGAGCCCTGCAAACTACCAGTCATGCCAGGAAGTAGCCTCCCACGGGAACCTCCATAGATGCTGCGCTAACCTCATCTCAACCGGGAGTCACCGCACACATAATCCCCAAGGCCACCTCTTTTCATCACACTTGCGGCTGACTCCAGAGCTGCAACTGGGAGCCGCTTCCCTGCTTCCTGCCGCTGTCCCTCACCTGAGTCCGCGCTCCCCCACTCACTCGGGCTCAGAGCTGCAGACCACGCGCTTCGCAGGTGCTGTCGCCCCTGCTGCCCGTGGACGCCGTGTGCCACCTCAGTTTCAACACATTCTGCTCGTGTTGAAGAAGTCATTGATTTTATTTTTATATGCCTGTAAATCTTTTTTAGGTATGTTCTCCATGACTTGATGTTCATAATTAGCACATTTATGAGCTGAAACAATCAGAAGCCCGCACTCCGACTACCCGAGAGCCAGCGACACTCGGGAGCTGAGCTGCGTGTGGCGGCTGCAAAGACCGTGCGAGAAGGTCGCGTCGCAGCGATCGCTCTGACGGCCGCATCGTGGCTGCAGTCAATCCAAAGTGGCTTCTAAACCAGCGCCATTATTCGGAAGGCCCTGGTGCAGGTGGCTTTATGATTTAGAAGTGAGGCCTTTAAAATGCCCCACAAGGAATAGAATTTGCATCCCTGACGTGGATCGGCTGCACCTCCGATGTAAACTGGAAGAGGCCCCCGCTTGCTTCCCTGCCCACGTGCACAAGCTTCTCTAATGTGAAATGCCCCGGGTTTTCCTTTTCACCTAGTCCCCAGCAACAACTAAACACCTTAATCTGGCAGTGTTTTTATTGCCAAATTAGGGAATTAGGGATTTGCTAAATTAGGGCATTGGTGTTGCTCCCTATAGTGTTCTGATGGGAAATTTGAGAGTCGTGTTAGTCAGTTTCTTAGAGTGTTCCCTCAAACATCCTAAGCTTCGGCTTGTGATTCATAGTATACTCACATAAACATAAGAAGGTGCTGTAGGTTATACCCCAATGGAAGAGAACTAAGTAAATCAAAGTTCTTATTTCAAAATAAAACTAGAGAAAGGCAAATATGAGTTCCAAAGACTCCACAATGGTGCGCCTTTAAATTTGAGTTCCTCACTTATACTTAAAATATAAGTCAATTTTATAAGAAATTATTTGCCTACATTTCAATAAAATGTCTACTACATAAAGAACATGACACATGAGTGGAAAAGAGAAATATAATTGCATGTGGCACCGCTTTGTTGGTCTGTCAGGTAGTCAGTGCCAAGGAAAGAAAAGTAATCTATATTAAGATCTAGATTTTGATGGAAAGAGGCAATTGTTGCTTTATATGTGTGAATATCTAGCTCACAGAATAGTGAACACAAAGTGGAGAAAAAACAGTGAAAAGGAGACATCACCAAGATAAACCCTTGACCCAACCAGCATCTCTCTCAGTAAGGTTTCTCGAGAGACCAGGACACACACTGTGCCCTGGACGAGAGCCTGCTGCAGGAGGAGGAGGAACTCCCCCCCAGTGGGATGAGGCGCTGGACCCAAGCTAGTCCTGCCATCACTGTGTGGGCTGTGACATCCCTGCCTCTCAGAATCACATCAAGCGAGCTGACGCTTTCTGAGTTTAGTGTCTTGCTTTCTTTTCCAATACCAACATTCTATCAGCAGGCAGAAGATGGTCTCCCACTTAGCTTCCATTGAGAGCAATACTCCATGCTTTATATTTTAAGTGAAAAGAATGCACATTTAATGAGTAGAGGCACCATCCAGCTCTTTAAGTAAATGTTTCTTTGAGTAATTTTATCTTAGCCTGTCACATTCAGATGAACTGAGATCACAGACACATTATTTTCACACTGTGCTAGAATTTTTGTGTGACATAATGTGATGAACAAGAATGAAATGAACTGATTTAAGTTTGTTTCTTGCTTTCAGGTTGATTTAGAAAAGGAGAAAACAGGAACTCTTCCCCTTGCTGTTGGCGTAGGGACTGGTATGGGGTGTGCTTAACGAATGTGTTCAGTTAATGAACTGGTATAATTAATGTGAAATTCAGTCTATCAAAATCTTCAGGCAGACCATAGCCTGTGTCTTCCACCCTCCAAGTGCTGGGCTCACAGTGGAAGACCCCTGTTGAGGGGCCTTTGCAGAGACATGTCTGAGGAGCCCCCTTTGGAGTACTGAGTGGAGACGTATTTGCTCTTTCCATGGGCTTTCAGGTGCTGGATTTGTGCACCTGAGAATGTGACACTTCCGGTTACCTGCACGCGATGCATAGGTGTCACAGCTTTCTTCCTTTCAGCATCCAGGTTTTTCTGCCTGGTGCTGGCGGACACTCTCCTCACCTCACCTGTGCCCAGCATGGTAATCTTGCCTCCACAGCAGTGGTTCCCCAACCTTTTTGGCAAGGGGGACTGGTTTCACGGAAGACAATTTTTCTACAGACCCGGGGTGGGGAGACAGTTTCGGGATGATTCAGGCACATTACATTTATTGTGCAGTCAAACCTCTCTACTAATGATAATCTGTATTTGCAGCCGCTCCCCAGCACTAGCATCACTGCCTCAGCTCCACCTCAGATCATCAGGCATTAGATTCTCATAAGGAGCCACAACCTAGATCCCTTGCATGTGCAGTTTACAGTAGGGTTTGTGCTCCTATGAGAATCTAATGCTACCACTGATCTGACAGGCGGAGCTTATGCTGTGATGCGAGCGATGGGGAGCGGCTGTAAATACAGACGAAGCTTCGCTTGCTCGGCCGCTCATCTCCTGTTGTGTGGCCCAGTTCCCGACAGGCCACGGACTGGTACTGGTCTGCAGCCCAGGGGTTGGAGACCGCAGCTTCAGAGAGCACTGGACTAAAACCTAAGAAGTGTAACTACTGCAGGGTAAGGTGATAGCCTTCCTGTTAAACCTGTCTTTAATAAGAGCCTTTGCAACTCACAGGAATACATCTTTGGGGACAAGTCTTAAGTGAATGAAACAGATGTTTTTTTGGCAAAGGGACATTCTTAGAACCCTTAATGCCCATTCCATAGTCTGGTGTCCATTGGTCCTAACTGGAAGCTTGACCTGTCCAGTGGGAAACATGGGACATACTTTAACCAAGGCATGAATGAACAATTTACTCATTTTAATTCCAAAGTGTTTCAATGACACTAGGGCATTATCTTAAAGGATTAGAAAAAGCTAACTAGATAACATACTTTGTGTACTAATCCTAAATTAATTAGGATTTGGGCCACTCAGTGATGCTCTGCTGGCCTAGAAGTCTGTCTTAGCATGAGGAAATGGGAATAACAGACTGTGGACTTGGTGCTAAAAAGAGGAAAGTTAACTCAAAGCTGGATTCTGTCATCTTCTTACTTTTATATTTGTATCTAGGAAACAAACGCACTGACTGTACGTTCAGTTCATTCATTTTAGAAGTTAGTTTGTACTGACTTTTAATGACCAAAATTTAGCAATTTCAGATGTATATACCACATCCTTTCACAAGTGCAACTGGACCATGAGTGCTCTGTCGCTGACTCTATCACCATGTTTAAAAGGAAACCCAGGGGTAATCCCAGGAATTGAGGGCTGATTAGTCTTACTTGGGTACCATGAAGATTTACTGAGGATTAATTAGAGGCTGTGAAGCCCAACATTTGCAAGAGCGCACATACCCTGAGAGTGTAAATGAGCCCATCTTCTAAGAAGAAAAAAAATTACTACTTTGACCTCAGTAAGAGTTCTCTCTATAAACGTAAAAAGGAGTATTCCTTTTCAATTTGCCATGATCAAACTCATCTCTATTAATTTCCCTCACTTACAACTTTTTCTACTTTCCAGATCACCTAAGAAAGCTTTTTGGAAATATTTCCCATGAGAGCAGAGACATGACAACCTGGCACAAATGTCTGTTGACCTTGGGGCCTGGTGTTGAATTGGTGGGCGGGCTCCTACCCCACCATATCCCTGGATCTACCCAGGCCTTGCTCTGCTCAAATACGTCCTACAAAGAGCAAGAATTGTTTTAATTCCCTTGGTGTAAGCAATTCTATTTAGGGATATTCTCCTGGTGCTGCCTGTGCTGTGTTTGCTCCCTGTGGTGTGACAGAAGGAGGATTCAGCCTTTGGCATCACTCAGGCAGGACTGGGGTTTCCAGTGTGGCCTCTTCCTGGCTCTAAGACCTTAAACAACTTACCTACCTTGCCACAGCTTAGATTTTCTTCTGTGTGTTTGTTTAATGTGAATAATAATTTTTAGTGAGAACAAAATACAATAGCAGGTGTTTATTGAGAGTGTTTGGGATGTGGCATATTTCATATTATTGCTATTTCTAAAGTTTAAATCTTTAGATGAGCTTGATGCCTAGAAAAAGATATTCACCAGCCCCACCATCTTGATCCACTTTCTTGGTTTTCCTTTCATGGATTAATGAATAGGATACAGGATATAACCCTGAACCATCACAATCGATGTGTTAAAACAGTAGTTATTCATCAAAACACAGAAGAAAAGAAAACCACGGTGACTCAAGCAGGGTCAGCAGGACGCAGGCACCACTGCAGGGTTTGTCATGGTCAGCTCCTCCTCCGCCCCACCGGCCACATCTTGTGGCTCCTGTAGCTGTGGCATCCCCCCAGGGTGCACACAGTCAGGAGGGGCCCCATGTGATAGCAAATAGCTCTTCCATTTTTTATTACAGTTATTTGACTTTTTTAAAAATCTATATTTTGGGATGTTTTCAGAACAATTCTATTAGTTGGGTAACTCTCTGTTAGGCCGTTGGTGACAAACGATCTTCAACTACGTGAGAATAGGGTAAATTACCCCTATGCAATGCTCAGTGAACATTACTCCTTCTCTTCACTCTGGCTGGAGCTCGCCAAGTCCTTTAAAACCGCAGTCTTCACACTGCCCTGTGCATTTCCATGAGCGGTTTCAAGGTGTAGGGGGCACAGACTGTTTGAGGTTGGTCGACTTCCAGACACTCTTTTTGATAGGTGCTCTTGCCCGAAACCTTGCACCTGCGTTCACCGCTTTTCCTTTCCCACGTCCAGTTCATAATCGACCTTCTTCCATTTCACAGAGGGAAATTTTCCCTGTCTCCCTTCTGCAATTTTCCCAGGGCATAAACCCTTCCTGCTACCCTGCCAAATGAAGAGACGATGGGAAACAGAAGTTTTGGCACCTCCTTTACGTCTTTCTCCAGCTGACGCATCTTACTTCGGTTTAAGAATGAAATGAAGCATAGCCTTGGAAGGGGGTGTTTTGGCCCATGGTGAGGTTTCCGAATTTTGACCTATTGTAGCGTGAACTGAGATGAGGACAATTTTGGTTTAATGGCATGATGCCTTCCGTGCTTGCCTCTTCAGACTGCTACAACAAAGTGCCATGGACTGGACAGCCCATAAACAACAGTTATTTCTCACAGTTCTGCAGGCTGGAAGTCCACCATCCAGGCGCTAGCACGGGTGGATTCTGGTGAAGGCTGCGGACTGCCAGCTTCTCCTTGCATCCCACGTGGCACAGAGAGCTAGAGAGCTCTCTGGGGTCTCCTTCATAGACACCAATACCATCCGTGAGGTCTCCACCCTCGTGACCCAATTACTTGCCAAGGACCCCATCTCCTCTCACCACCACAGCAGACTTCAGCATGAAGTCTGGGGGGACAAAATCATCCCATCCAAGGCTGCACCTTCCTTCCTCTAAATCTTTGTCTAAGAATGACTCTCACCTGAGAGAGACTGCCAAGGGAACACAACAAAGAGAGTGAGAGAAAGAAATATTGAACTTAACGCTGCCTTATCTCATCAGGGCAAAAAGCTCAACACAAGGCTGGATAATGTACTCTCCATCTTACGATAAAAATAGCCAAAGCTTGTTTAAAAGTGTGTTTGGAAATAGCAATCTGTTAGCACACACACCTTCTATATTCTTCCAATTCTCGGTAACAAGCAGAAGTTTAGTGAATAACTTTCACCTATGTCTCAACCCATGTATGCCACTCCCAGGTTTTGATGAAAATAAATTAAAAACCTATGACAAGATAATTGTATTTTATTAAAGTATTCTATTGGTATATTCTATCTGGTATTTTGAGTTAAAAAAAAAAGATGCCTGTAATCGAAAGAGTCACAGGTATAATAATAATCTTTTGCTAATTCTTAGTAACACATTTCCGGTATAATACTCATTAATTTCAAAGCATATGACTCTAATGACTAAGTAATGAATCACTTTGCAAGTCAGGACACTTCAGATTTTTTGCTATCAACTAAATTGAAGAAAATGTTGCTTGAGTTGAGAGCTGACAGGTAATTTAAAATAATTTTGATGATCTATCACTATGTGAATTTTTTTGTATACACCTTGAAAAAGGTATAAATAATTGAATGGGATTTTTATAATAAAATTCTTTCTTTTTCCAAGTACTAATTTTTTTGAACAAGATATCTCAGTTCTTCAATCTATGAAAATGAAAATGAAAATTAGGAATTGAACTAATGCCAAACCCTGTCTCATTCTATCAATAAATAATATTCATCTGTGATTACATAAACTACTTGACAAAAAAACCCCAAAGATACATTTCCTATAAAATTTTACTTTTTATGTTTAATAAAGAAATATAAAATTTTATAGTATGCTATTTTGATCAATTTCTGCAGTTAATAATTGTAATGAGCTCAATTCAGAAGAAAAATATAGAGCACTACGGTCACTGGAGATGTGGTAGGCAATTTTTTAAAATTTAAAAAAAATTTTATATACAGTTCTTAGAAGTATGTGGGCTGATCAATAAAATATAATATATGAAAATAAAGTTTTTTAATAGGTGATGGTGACTATCAAATCGCTAGGTTATTTAGATCCCACTGGATTTATTTTTTTAAATGATGTAACACTTTTATTTTAAAATGTTAATATTCATAATACATGAGAAATTATAATTTTTTCAAACAAAACATTTGAATGTTTTGCTATCATCTTAAAAGAGAATAGATAATACAGATTTTTTCAAACTTCTTTTATGATTAGCAAAAAATTTTAAAGCCACTACCTTGCAATATTATATGGTAAAAGGTGAAATATTTGCTGGGTCGTAATTTACGTCTTTTGCTGTCTGATACATCATATTTCACCTATATCATTGTAGGAGTAGAGCCAGAGAAAATTCACTTTCTTTTAAAGAAGTTCCTTGAGACAGTGACTTTCATCTCTTCTTATTGAGATATAGCTTTGGCCTTAGGTCTCAGGAGATTTTGCCCAGTCTGGGACCCACCATGTAGGGGCTGCCCTCACCTTCCTCCTCCCCATGACCAGGAACGACTCTGCATGTGATTATCTGGTATCTTCTGTGAGTACAATTAACGTTCTCATCAGGAAAATAAATCTCTCCCAGCCATGGAACCACATCTCAGCTGACAAGCCCCAGTCCTGGCCTCAGGAAGAATACGCCCAAGCGTGCAATTTTATCTACAGTGTGAAGGATGATGTTCTTTATATTGTTTGAGTAATGTTTCCACTAATGTAATGTATCCCTTTTATTAATAATTTCCTGCTATTTAATCCACAAGAAAAAATGTTTTGAGATGAAATAGGCCACCTTACATAAGCAAACATGATAATCAGGAAGAGAACAAACATACACAGACAAATTATTTGAAAGTTTACTTGAAATAAAACAATCTTTAAAGTATGAGGAGAAATTTTAATGTGAAAGCAAAGTGCAAGAAGAAATTACAGTACAAAACCAATTAATAAAATGTAAAATGAGAAAAGATTTACCTTTGGCTATTAGGCTGAAGAAGCCGCTATTGTCTGGGGAGATTTTGCAAACAAAGCCTGAGCCCTTTAGTGTTACCATAAAAGTGCCATAAATCACCCTTTTGCAAACATTAGTAATTATGGTTTTTTTGTTTTTTGTTTTTGCAATACATGTTGACAGTTTAAGTAACACTGTTAGGACAGAAAGACGTAAAACTTTGTGTTTGCAGAATAGTATTTTGGAACAGAGGCCGAGCTGTCAGATAAACTGCTCCCCACATTTATGAACTTAAACTCTCCAGGCCAGGCAAGTTCTGAGCTCTAGTTATGTATAAAAGGAAACAAAAATTTCCATTGGCATGTTTCTAGTACAGGTGCACGAAGTTACATAGCAATATTGTATGATGTTAAGTGCTGAAAAGGAAGATTAAAAAGGAAAGGAACAGAGAACGACAGGGGTGCTCCTGGGAAGTGTTGGTCAGGAAGCCCTCTCTGGTGAGAAAGAGACAGACCTGAGATGGACAGGAGTCATTTTTCAGTTGGTTCTAACAACTCAAACATGGAAACGGAGGCAGATTAAAGCTGTTGGAATCTGAAGCCATATGATTTTCAAGGGATATTGATATCCAGTTTACCTGAAGTCCAAGGGTCATTCAAGATAGAGTCTGACTCCAAGTTAAGAAATTAATTAAAAAATATATATATATATATGTAGATGGGTACATAGATCAATAGAAGTGTGATAAGACAGGTATAGCAAAATGTTAACAGTAGAACATTAACACCCCTCCCACTATACCTAGGTATTGGGTACACAGGTGTTCACTATAAAATCCACCCAACTTTTCTGTATGTTTGAAAGTGTTCATTATAAAATGCTCTAAGAAAATACTTAAATGATATGTTAGAAAGATTTATTCTTCTCAAGTACAAACACACTTCAGGTTGACCAATGATTAATAATCATTAAAATAATTACTGAAGTCTATCAAATTTGCTTTAATATTCACTTATTTAAATCCTGTCCCATATAGTTGTCATCTTTTATGCTACCTTGATAATATCACCTGCATTCAGTTCTATTTTTGTCTTAAAACAGAATATTAAGGAAAAAGGTACACTAATGTCTCTTTCCTTTAAACACATGTATGGATGATACAGAGTTTAGACTATGAAACTACCCATTATCTGTGCAATAGGTAGAAATATATTCTAATTTCATGGAAAGCACCTATAAAACAAACAACACAACGTTTCAATGCTGATACTTATCTGTAAGTTGGTGACAGAAGTGCTAAAAGCCCTGTTCTTGGATATTCAATTACTTAACAAGATCAGTAATAACTGGTAGCCAAATTCAATAATGCAGGCTGGCCCCCTTTCATGTTACATGGCATTGCTCTAAACGTCCCCAAAGTATAGATTATTTTCACAGCAAAATAATCTTCCTCCTCTGAAAAGAGATTGAAAATTTAAGGTTATGCATATACTAGACTATTCAAAAGATCAAAAATTAGAAACTGAATAGGAACTTTCTGGCATCAGAGTAAGGTGATGGCTCTTTAAAAAAAATTACAATGAATATTACAACCAAAGGAGGTTTGTATGAGAAATCGCTCTCAAATTTCTTTTCAAATTGTCTTAAATACAACCTAAGAAAGAAACAAACAAAATATTTCAAAAGGAATGGGGTGCCGAAATATCAGGCTCTGCCAGACCAGAGGTGTAATTTCTACGAATCAAAAGTTAAATGCAAACTAAATTAGAACAATTTGATTTTACAGAAAAAAATTAAGCAATTTCCTCTCCTCACCTATTTCCTTGTATTCCTAATAAGGAAGAACAGCTCCACCACAAAGAGCTCCTTTCTAAGCTGTCTAGGACCATTTTGGTCCCCTCCCTCCAACTATGCCTATATTTATCCAATTGCTTCCATTTAGGCAAAGATGGCTGTTGGAAGGCACTTTCCATTGGGGAATGTGAAGCTGGCAGGAAAAGGTGCTGAGTTTGGAAGGGCCATTGGAGCAACACTTTCTGGAACTTTTACCACATTAGCTCATTATTTCTAGCAAAGGTCTACTTTATATTGTCCAGAAATAAATTCTCCTCCCAGATTAAGATGACTGGGCCACAGTAATGGGAAAGAGCACCTCAATGAAGCAGACACAATGTGGATGAATGATCACTAAACACCAGGGACTCAGCCACAAGCCGTGCAAATATATCAATCAAAAGTGTTAGGGACTTTAAGACAAACAAAATGGTATAAAAATATCATACTTTAGTTAGTGAGTTTGTTTTTCACAAGGATGTGAGTTAGCAATTCTGAAACTAGTTTATTGTGTGTTCCAAGACTGAAAAAATAAGTAACTATATTTAAGTAATGACAGCCAGGACTCTCATTGTCAGGGAAACAAGTTATAAATGAAGAAAGGAGGAACGCTAAAATGAACCCCATCATGTTAACTGGAATCAAAGGCATGAGCCTACACACACACACACACACACACACACACACAGAGACCTAGAGATAATATGGATGTGCATATGTACATTTGTATAAATATAAATATTGTCTTGCTCTGTCCACGAGGAAGGCCCAGAAATAATGAATGCTCCTAAAGTATAAATGAGCGCATTTAGCACACATATCTTGGTTTCTAAATATCATTTTCCAATGATAATCAGAGCCCTTTGGAGAAATAGCTTTTGAAGGACTTGGGTAAGGAAAGTTTAAAATGAGCCTAAAACATCTTGTGGTGCCAAAAAATCAGGACATGCCCCCAAAATGATGGACATGTGTCAAAGAACCCAATTTGAAAGGGTTCTCAAATGTCAAATCTGAGGTAATTTGAGCAATAAAATTGTAGACCTAAATCCAGTCATTTTAATAATTACATTAAATATAAATGACCTAAAAGTACTAATTAAAAGAGATTGTCAGATTGAATTTTAAAAAACCAACTAATTCTATGCTATCTGTAAGAAACCTACTTCAAGTATAATTATATAGGTAAGTTAAAAGTAAAAAGATGATAAAATAATATATGAAGTAAACATTAATAAAAAAATGAAGATGGCTATAATAATATCAGAAAAAGTGGACTTCAGAAGAAGGAAAATTACTAATGATAAAGATGGACATGACATAATTATAAAAAGGTTAATTAATCAAAAGGAAATCATAATTCTACATTTGCATGCAGGTAACAACAAAGCTCCTGAATAAATGAAGCAAAAACTGAACAAACTGAAAAAATGGACAAATCCACAATTACACTTCAAGATAACTACACTCCTCTTGCAGTGATTGATAAAACAAGCGACAGAAAATCTGCAAAGACATCAGGGCCTGTACACTACCACTGAATGCCACTGGCATTTATAGACTCTCCAGTCAACAAGCAGAGTGTATATTCTTTTCAAGTATACATAGAACATTCATCAAGATAGATATCATATTCTGAGTCATAAAACAAACTTTAACAACCGTTAAAAGAATTTAAATCATACAAAGAATGTTTTCGGGCCATACATAATGAAACTATAAATCAATAACAGAAGATACTTTGAAAATGCCCAAGTATTTGGAAATTTAGGGTCACGCTTTTAAACTCTTGGGTTATGGGAGGAGTCTCAGGGAAATTAGAAAATATTTTGAAGTAAATTTAAATGAAAATGCAACATATAAAATTGGTGAGATACTGTTAAATTATAGCTTAGAAAGAAATTTATAGCATGAAATGTTTATATCAGAAAAATCCCAAGTTAATTATCTGTGCATCCACCTTATGAAATAAGAAAAGGGACAGCAAACTAAACCTAAAGCTAGCAGAAGGAAAAATAATAATAAAGTACAGAAATTATTGTAATCAAAAACCTAGGAATAATAGAGAAAATTATTAAAAGCAAAAGCTGATTCTTTGAAAAGATCAATAAAATTGATAAACCTTTAGACAGACTAACCAAGGGAAAAAAGAGGAGACACAAATTGCCAGTATCAGAAAGGAAAGAGATTATATCACTGCAGACCTTACAGACATTAAAAGGATAATAAGGGAATGTGGTAGGCAACTCTCTGTGCATACATTTGACAACTTAGATTAAATAGACCAACTCCTTGAAAGATTACAAAAATGTACTAAAAAGGAAATTACCTGGTTAATGTTTTGTCTATTAAAGAAATTGAATGTACAGTTAAATTTTTCCAGTACAGAAAACCTCAAGCCAAGATAGTTTCAAAGGCAAGTTCTACCAAATGTTTAAGGATGAAATAATGCCAATTCTACCCAATCCCTGTGGATAATAGAAAAGAACACTCCTCAACTCATCTTTTTGAGGCAAGCATTACTCTGATACCAAAAGGAATTAAAGATCTTATAAGAAAAGAAAATCTTAGCCCAATATTCCTCATGAACATAGGTGCAAACATCTTCAAAAATATTAACAAATCAAATCCAGCAATATATAAAAGGGATAATACAATTCTGTAAAAATTTGGTGCAAAAATATTTATAGTAATTTTCTTCATAATTGGCAATAACTGGAAACAACCCAGATATTTTCAAAAGGTAAGTGGCTAAACAAACTATAGTACACGCATACAGTAGAACGCTACTCAGTGTAAAACAGAGTGAACTTTCAATGCATACAATAATATTGATGAATCTTGAATTCGTTTTGCTAAGTGAAAGAAGCCAGATGCAAAAGGCTACATATTACATGTGTCCATTTACATGACATTCTGGAAAATGCAGAACTGCAGGGATGGAAAACAGATCATTTGTTGCCAGAATTTGGAGGTTAAAAGAGGGGCACAGAGGAAATTTGGGGGGATGGAACTGTTCAGTATGGCACTGTAGTGGTGGATACATGACTCCATGCATTTGTCTAAACTCACAGAACTGTACATGGAAAAGTAAAAGTTACTGCACATACATAAAAAGTAAATAAAGTATATTATAATCTATGACCAACAGCTAAAGTAGGAAATATTTATTGCCTCAAAGATTATGTCAATAAAAATAAAAAACTACAATAAATGAATCAAGCATCCAAGTCAAAGAGTTAGCAAAAGATAGAAATATATTAACGGTACATAGATACGAGTATGAAATAGAAAAAGTAGAGCCAATGAGAAAAGAAATTTTACAAACTTCCCTGCAATTTCAGTAATATTGATAAACCCCTGCTAGACCTAATCAAGGGAGCAAATTGGAATGAAAGCAGGCATACAAAAATTAGACATGACTGGGAAGAAAAATCCTCAAAACAGAAGACTTTTTTAATCAAAAGAAGCTATTTATTGCTCTATGCAAACATATTTTACATATTTTACAAACTACAAAGGTTAGACTGAGAAGTCTAAGCAGAGCAATTTCCAGAAGAAATAAAGAAAAATTCCACTTCTTAAAAAAACCAAAAGCAAAAAACAACAACAGACAAACCTAAAAGCTCCCAGATGGTCACCCAGGGGAATTCTACCTAAACTTTAAAGAGCAGATTGTTCCAATACCGTTCAAGCTGTTCAAGACTATAAAACAACATAGAAAATCTTCCAAATTATTTTCATAAACACTGCAAGGAATTCACAAAAGAGAACTAAAGATCAATGACACTTATAAAGGCCAATGGCAACATCGTGAATAAAATATCAGCCAACAGGGATCGAATGTGTTTAAAAAATCATGAAAAGTAGAATTTATTCTAAGATTGTCTGAAGGGTTCAGGATTAGGAAACTGATAATTACCACGTGGATGGTTCAGTATTAGGAAACCTAATAATAAACCTAATTAATATTGTGTTGCTAAAAACTCATTACTGCAATTGTTGAAAAAGCATTTGATACCAATTTCAAATACATTTTCAATTTTAAAAAAGACACTTAGTCAAACAGAAATCAATGGAAAATATCTAAACATAATTTATACATATACATATTATGAAATTTATGTGTCAAAGTCAGAAGTGAGACAAGAATGTTCATTATCATCACTACTATTTAACTATTTATTTATTTATTACTATTTACTTTTTTATGGTGGGTCTTAACTAATGGAATTAGAAAAAAGAAGGAAATAAATTATGTAAGAACTGAAAAGGGAGAGATAAAACTATTTCTATTTGCAGTTGATATAATTTTATACTAAAAACCCCAGGAAAACTAAATGAAAAAATTGCTACAAAAGATAAGAGAATTAAAGAAGAATCAGGTTATAAAATTGCCAAACACAATATATACCTAAACATAATCAATCAGAAACTAAAAATAGAGACTCCACTTTGCCATAGCAACAAAATAATTAATAAAAACAAAATATCTAGAAATAAATGTAATAGCAAAATCTATAAAAGCAAAACTTTACAACACTACTGAAAGACATAAATGCAGACTTGAAAACATAGAAAAACAAAAATTCCCCCAATGTTAAATGTATAAATTGAATAGAATCAAAAGTTTCAAAAACATCATTTCTTCTTCTGAAACTACAACAAATTGATATTAAATTTTATATAGAAAAATGAACAAAAACTAATGACCAGAAAATTCCAAAACAGAAAAGCAATGCGGAGGGACTAGTTCTACCGGGTATTGACAGATATTCACTCCTCAGACTCAATCATGAAAATTTCGTGGGATTAGCACATCAGTAGGTGGACAGACAGATCAGAAGAGAAAGTCCAAAACAGGAATTTAGAGTACAACAAAGGGTATATCTCAAATCAATGGTGTAAACATAACTTTAAATATAAATATAAATGAAAAATATAGATTTTTTAAATTAAGTGATATTGTGACAACAAAAGCCATTTGGAAAGGGATTAAGTTAGTTGCATACTGCATACCATAGACTAGGACACATACCACATAAATCAAAGGACTCAATGTGAAATAAGAAGCCTTACCAATATCAAATGAAAACCAGACTAATTCCTTTAAAATTTTTGGCTGGTGAGGCCTTTCTAAATTTGACTCAAAGTCCAAAAACTAGAAAAAAAGCAATAATACATACAAACAAGAAATGCCTGCTTGGCAAAAACTAACAAATGTACACAAACAACAGCATACGCCAGTGACAGAAAGAGAAAAAGTATTCACAACTTATATCACAGTCAAAAGCATAGTCTCCTCCGTATATAAAAATCGCCAATAAATCAGGGAGAAAAAGACCAATAACTCAGTAGAAACATGGGCAAAGGATGTGAACAGACACTTTACAAGATTAAAAAAAAGTGACCATTAAATAAATAAAAAGGTTTTCAACGTAGCTCATTGTAGGAGTCACGTAAATTAAATCTACACTGTATTATATTGGTAAGAGTGGGAGGAGGCAGGTGCTCACATATTGCTGGTGGGAATGGAACATTGCACTCCCTCTGCAGGAGGGAAATTATTAATAACTAACAAAGTTACAGGTGCATATTTCCATTGATCTAGATAGCTGCCTCCCTGCAGACACTCCTGAGTAAATGTTGTATCACACGTGTACAAGCTTGTTCATTGCTGCCTTGATAAAAGCAGTGCCACCCAATATTGGAGACTGTTGGACCACACATGCTGGAATGCTACACAGACTTAGGTAAGAATGAGGAGCACTTACGCATCAATTTGGAGAGTGTCTTCAGTACCTAGTGTCTTCTTCAATACTCTAAATGTAGAAAGGTTCCAAAGAGTGTATGTAATAAACTTTTATATGGAAGAAAGTGGGGGAATCATACCAATATATACACATAATTAAGTTATTATATATTTTTCAATGTTGGAACTCATATAATTAATATTATTATAAAATATATAAAAATCTATACCTGATTTATCAATGACAGATAGAGATAGATAGATATACAGTAAATCTTCATTATTTGCAGACTTCCTATTTGTAAATTCATCTACTTGCAAAAACCTATGTATAACCACAAAATCAATACTCTCAATATTCATAGACCTATGCAGAGAGGTAAAAAAATGTTAGTCCCAGTTGAAATCGAACATGGCCATGCTCTGTATTCTTGTTTTGGCTGTCGTTTTCTAAGCAGGTACCTGTATTAATACATATTTTTGGGCTTTTTATTGGTGATTTGATTGTTTAAAATGGCCCCCAAGCACAGGGCTGAAGTGCTGCCTAGTGTTGCCAAACCCATGAAGTGCCAAGCCTTGTACAGGCATAAGTTATAGTGCTGAGCCTGTGAATTCAATGTTAAAGAGTCCACAACATGTATTATGAGGTTCTTTAAACAGACACATACATAAAACAAGGTTATGGATTGACTGGTTGACAAAAATGTTGTGATCAGTGGGTTGCAGTTACCTGAGCTTGTAATTCTCCCAGAAGCAATGGTTCAGTGTTCAATGAATCCATGTTCGCAATGACTCTGTAGGACATCACTCCCCAAACAATGAGAATCAACTTGAGCAAAGAGACACTGGAGGAAAAAATAAGGAACTAATAAAAACAGTTATGAAAGCAAAACAGAGGTAAAAGCAGGACTACTTTGTCCTGACTGTGAGTCACAAAAATGTAGGAACAATTAAAAAATAAAATTTAAATTTAAAAAATCAATTCCAAAAATTGCAAACAAACCAAAAAATGAAGCCAACTGAATATTAACATGGAGAAAGGATTTCTTTCAAATGAATTTAGAACATCCTGCTTCTACTCTACTGCTTCGCTGGGACACTCCAAGGTCAAAAGGAACTATGAGGAAATATTAAGCTCCAATTATTAACTCTCATGGTTGGTAATAGTATTGGTATTGTTATTTGAAAAAGATTTCTTTAGATCACACAATAAATCAAATTTGTAATTATGGGAATGATATGGTCAAAAATTTCAGTGTGAGGGAAAAGAGACATATTTATAAAATTGAAACATGTAAGTATAAACATTACTATGTTAAAATTATATGGAAAATAGCAATATAAACTCTTTTTTTTCCCCTAAGAACTATAGGTTTCCTGGCATTTTCCACTGAAAAGGCCCAGAAGTGCTGGCAGCCTGGTAACAGTGAACACCCGGGATGCAAGGATCTTGGTTTCTAAGACATATTCCCTAGGAAGAGGGCCCAGGGCCCACAGACAGCTGGCTGCTTGCAGGACTGGGCCAGCAATACCAACGATTTCACCACGACTTGTTACGCCAGAGAGCGAGGAAGCACAATGAACGGCCGGGTGCTGAGGACACAGGAGCCAGGTTGCAGGGCTGATCACTGGCCAGACGTGGAACTAAGCAGAGCATCGAGAATAACAGTGACGGCAACTGATTGGCAAACACTGACTCAATAAATATAAATAAAATCATCGCAATGACAGCAAGAGAGAGACAGAGACCACGTTCTCCCTGACAGGACTCAGCGGTAACATACAGTGACCATATGTCCCCACTGCCCTGGCCTCCTGCTTATGTCTGCAATAATTCATAGTGTTTACGAATATTTGAAAAAATATTACAAAAAATTGGAAAAACAAAATGAGCGACTTAAGAGACGCGATAACCAGATGTGAAATAAGCATCCCGACAAGGACAGAAGAGCTGGAAGGTGCCCTGGGAGGGACAGTGTGAGAAACGCACATGTGTGCTCAGGACCAGAACTTATGAAAAGCTATTACTCACTTTCAGGTATGAGAATGCTATTTTGGCAAATTAGGAAGATTTCCTAATTTTCAGATAGCTCCTGAAGTATTTCACAGAGTAATGTCATGATGTTTGTGATTTACTTTAAAGGATTTTGTCACAAATGTGAAACAATAAAGGTGTGAAATATATATTTGTATTTCCCTGATGCACATACATAAATTCTGGAAGGATACACAGAAATTAACAATGGTGGTTACCTATGGTGGTTTGTTTTATCTTGTCTTGTCCTATTTCATTTTATTTTGGTGAGGGGAGCAAGGGGATAGAGAAAGGATAGAAGAGAATTGTCAAAGTTGTGCCTTTATATACATTTACTTAACATGTAGTGTTATTCAATAAAGTAAATATTTTTGCTAAAAGAAAACTAAGAAAACTTCCTCAGTCTTTAACAGATCAAGAGTCAGAAAAAAATAAATCTTTAGCACACCTAAATGATGTCATTGTAGGGTAATTAAAATAATACTGTTCAAATTTTGTTCTCTATAAAAAAATATATATTCTTTTTAGGGGTCCACAGAATATTTACAAAAATTGAGTATGCATCAGCACACATATAAAAAAAACTCACTGAATTTCAAAAGGCAGAAATTGTACAGGCCAAATACTCTGACCACAGTGAAATAAAATTAAGCTGTGTTCAAAGACAGATTCATATCCGTAAAAGCTTTTATTATTAAACAAGAAGAAATGAAAACAAGTGAAAGCAGTCCCTCCAGGAACTTAATAGAAGGAAAACAAAGCAGGAGGAAGGAAGTAATTTTTAAGAAAGAAAATTGATGGCAAAAATAGAATAAAACCAGATTTGATATACACATCTAAGAGCTCATTCTTTGCGGAAAAAACTAATTAAAATGCCAAACATCTGGCAATCTCTTAAAGACAAATGAAAAAATACAAATACACAAAATGAGGAAAGCGAACGCAGCTAGATAGAAGATCACATCAATAATCGGGTAAACCCTCTTTTAACACACATGGTTAACTCTATGATAACACACTGGGAAATCTTGCAGAAATGCATGATTGTTTAAACAGGGAATGGTAATTTTCCAAAACCTTTTGAAGGCTAAATATACCATCTAAATGTACAATGATCACAGAAAAAAAAATGAAGAATTATCAAAACATTACTCCCAAAAAAGGTGCCAAGCCCACAGTTTTTGGGCTAAATTCTTTCCGACTTTCAAGGAGCAGACAATCAGCTCACTGAGTAAAGTGCTCCAGAGCGGAGGAAGTTATAGGAAGCCTCGGAACCCCTGCTACAAAGCCAGCACAATCCTGATCCCAAAACCTGACAAAAGTAGCACAAAAAAGAAAAGGACAGGCTATGAATAGGCTTATTCAAGTTCTAAATAAAATACTAGCGATTTCAGACCAAGCCTATGTTAAAATGACAATAGTTCATGATCAAATAAAATTGTTCAAGGAGCACAAGGATATTTTAATATAATATATCACATAAATAGATTAAAAAGAAAACCATATAATCATCTAAAAAGATGCACATAAAAAAAGCTTCTGAAAAAAACACAATATCCATTCTCAGGCTGAAAAAGAAGACATGGAAAAAGAAAAAAAATCTTTAGGAAGCTGGGATTAAAAAGCTAATTCTCCAATATTTACCATCATTTAGACTTCCTTAAATTTTAGCCCATAAGCTAAATTAGAATTATCTGAGTGCTTGCTTAAAATATGTGGGTATATATTCTTTTTCATTGAGTCAGTTATCTATTGTCACAAAATGCTATGTGACAACCACCCCCAACCTCACTGGCTAAGAGCATAAGCATTTATCTCGTTCAGGGTCTGTGAGCGGGACGCTTGGAGAGCCACGTCCTCCGGTCTCAGCAGGGCCACTCACGTGAGGCCTCGGCTGGCCCTAGCTGACCTGTGGTCCGGCTGCAGTGACCTGCGCGCAATGGCTGTGCCCCCACCCCTCTTCCTCTCCTGGGGCCGTCACCTGGCCCAGGCACCTTCTCATGAGGTGGCGGAGATGCAAGACGGCAAGTCCCTGGCAGAAGTCCCTTTCAAACCTGTGCTTGCGTTACGACTTCTAACGTGCCATTGGCCAGAACAGGTCACTGGGGTAAGCCCCGTGTTAGGGGTGGGCAAGGCAGGCCCCTCGCAGAAGCCCCTTTCAAATCGCAAGGGGTGTGGATAATGGTGGAGAATCAGGGCCATATATGTACTTGCCAAATTTTCTACAATTATCATGTTCCTTTTGAAATCTTTTTTATTAAAAAAAAAAAGCATGGATTTGGGAGCCATACATACGCACCACTGCGGGAGAGACCACAGTCTGGCAAAGCGGTCTAACCCTGGGTGGGAGATGGCGAATGTGACAATGGAGGTGGGTTTCTCTGTTCATCCAGACGGAAAAGGACAAGGAAGAAAAAGAGAGACCCCCAGAGTCAAAGGGATTGGGACCCCTGGGTCGGCCACTGGGTTGGAGGGACACACCAGGGGCCAGGCCTGGAGCTATTGTAGGTCTCTTACTCAGTTAACAGCACCACCGAGATACGCTGCTGGCAGGACACCCACAGTTTGCTTCTTCAAGGTTCCTGTGGTCCGTGCTCTGAGAGTTTCCTGTGTTCTAGTCCCAGTGTGCCACATGTGGGAAATACGGCATGATAGATGTCCGTGTTAGTCAGGGTTTTCCAGAGAAACAGAACCAATGGGAGACAGAGAGAGACACAGAGAGAGAAAGAGAGAGAGAGAGAGAGAGAGAGAGAGAGAGATGTTAAGAAATCGGCTTACGCAATTGGCAAGTCTGAAATCTACAGGGCAGACCTACAGGCCGGAGAGTCGATGCTGCAGTCTTGGGTTTGAATTCCCACAGGTTGGCAGCCTGGAAACTTAGGCAGGATTTCTATGTCTCAGTCTTAAGGCAGAATTCCTTGTTTTTCAGGAGACCTAGTATTTGCTGTTAAGGCCTTTCAGCTGACTGGGTGTGGCTCACCAACATTGCGGAGGGTCATCTGCTTTCCTCAAAGTCTACTGATTGAAGACATTAGGCACATCTGTAAAATATCCTCACAGCAACATTTGGGCCAGTGTTTAACCAAACAACTGGGCACCCTAGCCTAGCCAAGTTGACGTATGAAATTAACCATCTCAACAACACGTAAGTTTTGGACCTAGGCCGACCTGGAATGTGCGCGTCCTCGCTGTGCAATGCGGGCAAGGGGCCTTCTCTCTAAGCCTCACTGATCTCATTTCTACAACAGGAATAACAGGAATTACTTAGAATCATTGTTCAAAGAATCCAGCACCTACTCAAGTATGTTTGTTACTACCCCACGGACCACGTTGGGGGATGGTGAAGCGTTGGAGGAAGAGAAAGTGGGCGAAGCCTGTGGGCCCCGCGCAGCCCCTGGAGGAAGCCGTGGCAAGGCAGTGGCGGGGCAGATCCTGGTCTGGATGGTGGGGCTCGCACGGAGATGTGCCCCTGGGGCCCGCCCCACTTTGTCACAATTCCACAGCTACTAAACCGCGTGCGATTACCATCCGGAGTTGCCGGCCTCTGCCTGTGAAAGAAGGGCTGCTCTCCGCGGAGTCAGCTAAGGACATGGGGTTGCTTTCCCTTTCTCCCACAGCTCACACACAGCCTTGCCGTTGTCACCTCATCCCAAGGCATACGCCTGACACTGAGGAGTACTGTTTGAACCCTGATTCCTTTCTAGGAACAACCAGTTGACTGAAACGCAGTGTTTTCCTAGGAAAGTAGGTCTAGGAAGCAGGTCTTATTACAGTACATCCAGCCCAGTGTGAATGAAAACCAACAGAATTCATAAGGCAAATAAAAAATAAAGTTCAGCTGATTTAACTCCCTCAACTAGTATCAAAATACAGGTGCAGACGAATTCCTTGGGTGACACAGAGCCGAGTAGGGCTGGAGTGTTATGATGTGTTTCTTAAGTCAGAGCTGACAGTTTGCCAGGTCTGCATTTGTGAGAGCAAAGAGATCATCATTAAATTTCTTTGCCGTTACGTAACTACTTTCACTTAAAGGATTACTCGTGCTCATGCAAGAATGAGCCACCTACCTTCTTACAGTACTGACACTATTTCACAAACAGACATGCACAGATAGATTTCATGTGGACACGTTAGCTACGTTCCTTGATGAAAGAAATGGGAAACTTACTTCTCTTTGTGACCATGTTCAAAGACTTCTCTTTGCCTTTAGCTTTCTGGATATTTCATTTGATTATAGAGTGATTCTGAGCCCCTAATAATGCCACCAATCAACGACATGAAAGGAATAACTATGCAATAACTATGGAGTGTCCAATTTACTGCCCTGACCTGATCTTTCTTCTTCCAGTTAGTTGAAAACAATTCTTGAAAAAAGATTTCAAAAGGAAACTTTTTTTGCCCAGAGATTTCAAACAGGATGCTATTACTGCTTGTTCTATTACATTAGAAAACTTTATTAAAACCACCTTTCTCTGGCTTTTTAAATAGAGAGGCATGTAGCAAATTTGGCAAACACAGAAATACTTCTGTAATGATGAACAGAAATACATGTGCGTTTGTAATGTGAAGCATACTGTTGCGTTTCTGAAATTTGACCCTCTTTCTATACATTATTCTCTTGGCTTCATGGAAAAAAAAACCTTGAATCAAATTGAGATTTACCACCAAACACTTGAAATTCATGTAACAAAATCAAGGATCAACTCCCATTTTAACCAGGTAACTTCTGCCTTCCAGTCTGGGTGATTCAGTATCCAAATTTGCTTTATTAAATCCTACATTTGGTGGTCAACAAGGACTAACTGAATTAACTAATTTACAAATCATGATTTCAGACTATGCAATATGGCCTGCTCTCACCCTGAAATATTTAACTGCAGGACCCCCAAAGTCATGCCCGCACTCACAGTGCACGTGCCCGCTGGCGGCTTCTCTTCCTCAGTACCCTCTGGGCCCCCCACTCCTGCTCGCCCCTTCCGTCTGACGCCCGTGCCAGCAAAATCCTCATTCGGGGAGGAAGCAATGATCTGCCTGCCCTAGCTTGCATGCTCAGGCCTCCTGGAGAAGACTCAACAAATGGGTGGATAGAGTCATGAGTTATTGTTGGTTTCCAGCTTCAGCTTGGCCCTGAGCCGTCTGCCGCGGTCCCTTTGCTCGTGTTGGCCATTTCCCTGCACGCCTCAAGTGATTGTTGAAAGCTTTCACTTGCTTGGTGAGCTCCCCGCTGTCCTCTGGCCACTCTCTTATTTGTCTTCTAGATTGTGACCAAATGGGCGTCTGCGTCGGCTATTACCAATTCCCACCAGCTCCTGCAAAGGGGACCGTCCCTCCCTCCCTCCTTGCAGGCTCGGAAACTCAGATCCTTCTCGTTCAACAACAGCTCTGTCGGCTTCCTGTGTCCTCACGGACAGCGCTTCATCCGTGACCCCACATCTCTCCCCCAGCACGAATTTCCTCTCTTTCTCTCACTTTTTCATTCCAGTTTATGAACTGGCTGTCATCCTAAAAAACAAAATAAAGTGAAACAAAGACCCACGGACTCCGGGTCCGCTGCGCGGCTATTGCTGTCTCTTTCCTTCTCTCGCAGGCCAAGGGGATCAAAACCCGTGGACGCTGCGTTGCCAGTGGCTCCCTTCCCGTTGCCTCCTCAGGCCCTGCCGTCTGGAGCACATCGACCCTTTCGCTGGAACTCAAAGGTGCCAACGATCTCATTGTTCCCAAATCCAAAGGGTGGCTTCCTGCTCCTGTCTGCCTGGCCACGTCTGCTTCCTGCAGCACCGAGTGCTCGCGGTCTCCCTTCTGCTTCAAAATCGAGTCTCCTCTCCCTTCCCGGGCGCTGGTCCCTGCGTGTGCCCTCCTCCCACCCCAGCGTTCTTCCCAGGCTCCCAGGACGCCCTGCTGATGCATGCATCCCCGTGGTCCCCAGGGATCCCACCACGGCAGACTGTTTCCACACTGTTCATGCATTCCATAGGCAACTGTGTGTACTTGGAGGAGCTGGCTGTCATTTATATGTAGATGACATTCACATTTCTGTTGCTAGTTAAACTCCTCCAAGATCTGTGACCTTGTCTGTTGGGCTGTTGGCTCGTATGTGGACAGAGCTGCCTGTCTCCACGGCCACGCTGACCCCTTCATGTCAACCCGCCTCCTTCTCTCCGTGCTGGTCCTGCTCCTGCTCCTGCTCCTGCTCCTCCTCCTCCTAGTCCTCCTCCTCCTCCTCCTCCTAGTCCTCCTCCTCCTCCTCCTCTTCCTCCTCCTCCTCCTCCTGCTCCTCCTCTTCCTCCTCCTCCTCCTCCTGCTCCTCCTCTTCCTCCTCTCCTCCTCCTCCTCCTCCTCTCCTCCTCCTCTTCCTCTTCCTCCTCCTCTTCCTCCTCCTCCTCCTCTTCCTCTTTTTCGACAGTCACAGCTAAAATGCAAATCTCATTTTCCTCTTTCCACCATACGATTTAATTCTAAAATAACACAGTTTTTGAATGGAGAAGAAGTTTCAGTGACTGTGAAAGTTAACCCTGTGTTGTGGAAACTTTCTGAACATCTCTCTAAAGCAATGATTCCTCATCAGTGTTTTTGTGCTTAATCATCCATATGTGCTGTGTCACGGTTGTATGAAAATGTGCTAAACTAGAGCTATTTCCTACTCACCATAAGCTTATAATTAAACTGAGACAAAGTTGATACCACTATGGTTAAGATTTAAATGACTACACCATCAATATCAAACTGCAATTAAAAGACTTTAATTGTATAATCATTTTTGCATTATTAGTTCCTGTATGGTCCAAAGTACAGGTGAAAGTTTATGATGTAGACACACAGACCCTAAGGGAATGCCCGGTCATGCCACCTTCTGGTGCTCACAACCTGCGTAGCCCCCTCCCTGAGTGTGGACAGTGACTGATGTAGAATATGGCAAAGGCGGTCAGATGCCGCTGCCGTGATTGAGCTGTGTTCTGCCGGGCAGTACCTTGCCAGCAGACTGGGGTTAGGGGTTCTCCTCACTGGCTGCCACAGTCACACCATGTTATAAGAGGCCCACGTGGCAAGAAACTGTGGGTGACCTCTAGTAGTGGGGGGTCCATAAACTACAAGGAACTGAATTCTGCCAACAGCCAGTGAGCTTGGAGGAGACCCAGAGCCTCGGATGAGACCGCAGCCCTGGCCAACACTGTGATTTCAGCTTATGAGACCCTGAGCAGTGGCCAGATTCTTGACTGACAGAAACCAGGAGATAATAAATGTGCATGGTTTTAAGCTAGTAAGCTTTCAGCAATGTGTTGCACAGCAGTAGATAACTAACACAGACAGTAAAGTTTAAAGATCCAGATACCATGAGAAGTTAAAAAATAATTAACTCTTCAGTATCAGTTCATCTTACAAAAAATTTCAAAATCGATCATAATTATATGACAACTATGCTTCTCAGACTTTATTTTAGGGGAGAAGAAAATCAAAGGAATTTGGAGACCTAAAAGTTGATCCTTTCCCTCCTTTTTTGTTAAAGATTTGAGGCTGCTATACAAATGCATACAGTACAAAATAATATATAGTTTCAAATCTGTCAGTAAAGAAAATGAGGTAGAGGAAAATATGAAGGACAGAAAGTGTGCTGAACCTGGATGTGAGCCCTCTGGGTCAAGTCTGAGGTGAGGGCCTGTGCTTCTGCTACAGACACCACACATTGGCTCTAAGTTTCCTATCAGGCAATGCAATGAAAGAAAGCCAATGGGAGTACAATGTCCATAGGATTAAAAAATAATAATAATAATAATTTCTTTGGAGAAACACAACATCCCTCGTTCTAAAACCAAGGAGATGCCTCTTGTGTGGCACTTCATCTAAAGAATCCCAAATATTGCCATGGATTGCCATGAGGTTTAAAAACCTCCAGGGCCCTGGAGCGAGGGGCAGTCTGAGAAAGACTCTTCCCTCCTGAAGTAGAGTCCCTGGGAAGAGGCACAAGCCGAGCTCTTGTGTTTGTGTGCACGTAGGCTGCCATAACAAAACACCTTAGACGGGGTGGCTTATAAACAACAGGAATGTATTTCTCACAATTCTGAGGCTGGGAAGTCCAAGATCAAGGTGCTGGAAGAGTCAGTGTCTGCTGAGAACCTGCTTCCTGGTTCATGTACTGCACCATCTGCTGCATCCCTGCTTGCTGGAGGACAAGAACAGTCTCCCCGGGTCCTCTTCCGTAAAGACACTGACCCCACTCATGAGGGCTCCACCCACTTCCTCAGACCATCCCCAGGGGGTTAGTGCTTCAACATATGAGTTTTGAGAGGATGTAAACATTCAGACCAGGGCATCTTATAAGAGGTATTAAAAAGATAAAGCTTTTATTCTATCCAAGTATCCAGCCACTGTCTTCTAGCTCCTGATGGCCTGTCTGTCTTTCTGTCTGTTTGTCTGTCATATTTCTTAGAATTAGAATTCAAAATTGAGAGCTTCATTATAGATTTGCATGTTAAACACATTTACTTGAAATAGGAAATGATGTCAATTTTTTTTTGCGTAAAGTAAGGCTGATTTGGCAAACTAGTTTGATGATGAGGAATAGATTATATGGTGGTCATTTTTCAAAAACTGAATGGGCTAAAGCCAGGAACTTCAAAGTTTTGTTGAAAATATATTTTAAGCAAGTGTAAAAGGAGCTTTCCAACAGGTAGACTGACGATGAGGAGCAAATAACCCAGAGACTACAACACACAGGTGCACACCTGCACGGGGAGCCCCAGGAAAGCTAATTCCATGCACAAAGTGTCCCTGACACATGCTTTTAGCAAGGTGCGGAACTGGGGAGGGACACACGCATTTCCAGGTGACAGAACCCAACAGATGACAGAGGAGGCAAAACCCCCGATTTCCTTCTATGTCCTCTGTCAAGAAGAATGTTCATCAGAGTGAAGGGATAGAAAGGCCAGAAGGAAAGGGGTGATGTCCAACTCCCAGAAATGGAATCAAGAAGGCATCTGCTGCCTCAAGGAGCACTATGGTTGTCAGTAGAACTGGCGGCCCCTTGAGAGCAAACTCTGATCGTGGAAGCCCTAACACACCCCTTGAGATATCTCAGAGGAGAGGAGGGATGCCCAGAAGACTGAATTTGAATAAATGTTGTTCTAGTTTTCACAAAGGGAAGAAGGCAGGTCTGCAACTTGTAGTCCAGAGACATGGGCATTTGTGCTATGCACAGTCCTAGCATAGGTGTTCGAAGCCAGGAAGCTTCTGCTGAGAGGCCTGTGGGGAAGGCTGTGCTAGTGAGAGCAAGAGGGGAGAGTGAGCCAGGCCACGGTCATCCTGGGCCTGGGACAGCTCATGTGATGGACGATAGCTCTGGTCCCATTGTTTGGGGGAGCTGGCATCAGTATCTAACAGACCCAATGTTCTGGGTGGATCAAGTACAGAGGACAATAATAGCATTGCCCAAGCCAGAATCTGCCTGCTCTGGAGCAAGTTACCAAGCAGGTGCAGAGAATACTGAGATGAGTAGGCATATGTCAACTCATCATTCAAGCATTGTTGCATTACTGGTCTCTCTTCCAGTTCTTTCAGCAAAGTGGAATGTACATTAGGAAATGAGGTATGGGCTTCCTTGGAAGACGTGGATGGAGGCTTCAATCTGGTGTCACTTGGATACTCAGTCTTGAGTACAAAGTCTATGGCAAGGATAATTTCAGATATCACTCAGGTAGACATTATAAGAGGTTTAATTCTGTAGTCTGAAGTTACTTGTCACTTGTAGTTAAAATACTAGTGTTAGGTAGATAGGTAGGATCTCTGGCTCTTCTCAGGACAAGGGTGCCCTGCTTTGGTGCTGTCTTGAGCAATTGCTCCACCTGGGAAGAAGGATAAGGGCGGGTACTCTGTTTTGGTGTCGCCCCGCCCTTAATCCTATCCCAAGCAACCGCTACCCCTGGGGAAGGAGGGAATGCTTTATCAATCTAGGAATTCCCCAACCCAGGCATGATAGGATTTAGAAAATGACCTAGGTAACCTAAGGGTAATTTATTATGTCATTAGCTTGAATCTGCATTGTGGTTCACCCCCGCCACCCAGGTGGGCTTTCAGAGAGGGAGCTCATATACAGAGATGGAATTTTGAGGACACCTGTTGATCATTTGATAATATCTCACACCTCCCAAGGGCCCTCCCCCAGACTGGGTTAAGAGAAGGAGACAATCCATGAAGTCATAGAGTCAGTCAGTCAGTGAGTTGGTCTGTGTCTCTCCACTCTCGGAGACAGACCCATTTTTTCTACAGTAAAGAGCTGCTCATGTGAAATTGCTCCCTGCCTGAGATTACTCTGTCGTACTGGCCCTGCTGGTGATTTCTCCAAGAAAGGAGCCAGAGAACCAAGAAAATAGTCTGGACTTGACACTTGGGTGTGTCTGGTCATTCTTTAGCCAGGAGCACACAAAGAACCAAGGGCAGACTGCCACCCTGACAGTAGGATTGTGGCTTTTGAGTGCTTAAAAATCAAGATTAAGCCACCAACAGATTCAGTGTCTGGTGAGGGCTGGCTCTGTTTCATGGATGGCACCTTCTTGCTGCATCTCACATGGCAGAAGGAGCAAACAAGCTCCCTTGGGCCTCCTTTAGAAGGGCACTAACCCCATTCAAGAGGCCTTTGCCTTCATAACCTAACTGCCTTTCAATACTATCACAGTAAGGATTAGGTTCCAACATATGAATTTTAGGGAGACACCAACACTTAGACCATAATAGATGGATAGATAGATAGATAGATAGGTGATAGACAGACAGATAGATAGATGAAAGATGGAGCCCTGGAAAGAGATGTCTGGTGGCTTGACATAAGACTGTCAAGGTGACTTGACAGTCTTGACTGAGAACTGTCCTGGTCAACAGGGATTTTTACTTTTATTTAGTGTCTTGGAGGTAGACATTGGTGGCTAATAAAAATTTTAGGTGACAAAATTCTGGAATGAGAAGCCAATATTTTTAGTCAATAATTCAGAAAGGACAACATCGTTCATGAAATATAAGATAAAATCTGAACAAGATAAATATAAAAATCATGCAATAAGTTCAAGAAAGCCATGCAAAAAGAGAAAGAAATAGGGAAATGTTGGATGAACAAAAGTTTAAGTTCAAATAAAGAAAAAAATCAATTCAACTTTATTGAATCTCAAATAACCCAATGCTACATTTATAGCTGCCAAAATAAGTAATTGTATGGACCGCACATTAAGAAATATCATGGATTATAATAGAAGAAAAATGCCATTTAAAAGAGGAACAAAGAATAGATGATGCCTAAGAATATGAAAGATCTATGTCAGGAAAATTTTAAAGCAAGTCTGAATGACACAAAGAGAAACATAAACAAATGCAAAGATTTACTATGTAGAAGACTCAACATCAGAAAAGTGCTAGTTCTTCCTAAGTTAATTAAAACTTTTAACATAATATCAATATAATACCAAATATCAATATTTGAAATAGACTATGTAATTCTAAATTTCATATTAAATAATAATAAACACCAATAGCCAGGAAAATTCTGAAAAATAGGAATAATGGCCAAGTCCATCTCTACTGGATAATAAAAGATACTCCAACACTCCAGTACTTAGACCAGGGGCAGGACAGATTGCCAGAAAGATCAGTGGAAGAGAATGAAAGTCCAGAAATAAAACCAATTATATGTGGACATTTAGCTTAGAATATAGGTGGCATTTGATATCAATGAAGAAAAGATTAATTGTTAAAAAATGGTATGACAACTGAGCAGTCACCTGGGATAGAATAGTTGAATTCCAACCTGACACTATCAACCAAGTAAATTCTGAGTTAATAAAAGATTATAAGTAAAATGAAGCCATAAAATCTCTAGGAAAAAACAATGGAAGAATTTTTTCCTATAAACTTTGAATGGGAAAGTATAATTATGACTCAACCATCAAAGAAACAACCGATTAATTGAACTAAAATTTTTTAAAATTTGTATGGAAAACATATATACAGTCATTCCACAAAGCAGCATAAGCAATTAAAAGACAAATGACACTTTGGAAATAAATATTTGCTATTTGTGTCACAAAGGGCTAATTTCATACATATATAAAAAGCTCCCTCAAATCAATGAGAAGAAAAATCAAGAACACAATAGAGAAATGGAAAACAGATACAGAGAGTTTGCAGAAAAGAATGATTGCTCTTAAATCTGTCAAAATACACTCAACTCCATAAATGAAAAGAAATATACAAATTAATATTACATTGCAAAACCATAGTTTTTGGGCCTATTACATTAGCAAAGACTTATAACTTTGATGTCATACTGTGCTGAGAGAAGCAACTACTCTCATACACTGCAGGTGGCTGTGTGAGTGAAGACAACCCTAAAAGACAACATGCCAATATCTGTCAAAATTATAAAAGCATATACCCTCTGACACTGTAAGGATTTATCCTACAAGTGACTTCACATAATCCAAGGTAATGTATTAATATATATAAGGGTATTAATGTACCATTTATTAATAATAGTAAATGATTAGAAAAATCTAAATATTTTTAAAAGTCTCATTAAATATGTCATGAGATATCCATACAATAACATAGTACAAAGCCATAAAAAGAGAAGATTCTTTATGTTCTAATATAGAATAATCCTCAAAATTTATTTTTAAATGAAAAAAGCAGGTGGCTTTTGTATATATGTAGAATGGAACTGACCGAATATATACATATGTATATGAACCAGCCTGCATATATATTATATATTTTATACACACACACACACACACACACACATATATGGACAGAGAGAAAGAAAGAGAGAAATTTGAAGGAATTGGCTCACATGACTGTGGAGGTGCAAGTCCAAAATCTTCAGGGTGGGCCAGCAGACTACAGACCCAAAGAAGAGTTGCAATTCAAGTCAAACACAGTCTGGAGGCAGAATTTCCTCTTCCTCAGGGGACCTCAGTCTTTTCCCTTAAGGTCTTCAAGGATTGGATGAGGCCCACCCACATGATAGAGGGCAACCTGTTTACTCAAAGTCTACTGATTTAAATGATAATCTCTTCTAAAAATTACCTTCACAGCAACATCAAGATTGATGTTTGACCAAATATCTGGGTAATGGGGCATAGCCAAGTTGACACATAAAATTAACCACCACAGAGGGGAAGAAAAATGTATTTTTCTTGTATATGCATAAATACCCATCTGGAAAGAGGTACAGAAAACAAATAACAGAGGCTGCTGCCCGGTGGGACGGGTGCTGGGTGGCAGAGAGCACGGTGGGGTGTACTTCACGTTGAAAACCCACAGATCCTTTTGCAAAAATTGTGAACTATGTTAAAAGTATGACTTGTACAAAAATCATACAATTTTTAAAAATGAGACAAAGAACAACTGAAATTCCTCCAGAGGACAGAGACCAGGATAACGAAAAGCTAAGCACACTGTCCATGGGGTATTTATTTAACCTGGAGCAGAGAAGACGTTTGGACAAGCTGTGAATTCTGCTTCATGTACTCAAAGAGCTGTCATAAAAGAGGGAAAATTTGGCTTGTACTATGAGGCTCGGAGGGAAGGATTTGGAAGCGTGGGTGGACTCTATGAAGACACAGATTCTGATTGAACGCAAGGAAGAACTTTCTCACTAACAGCTGCTTCTGCAGAACGTTCCCAGCCCATGAGGACCTGGAAAGCTGCCTGGCAAGGGTGGTCTAGAAGGACCAAGGTGCTGGATGGATCCAGTATTGCAAAGTCTCTCCTCAACCCCAGCAATAGATGTGTCTCCTCCTCTTAAACTCTGGGTTCCCAAACTTGTGCTTGGTGCTGATCCTGGTGCCTGATGATGAAGGGTACCGGCTGCAGGAAACTCGCGCCAGGGTCTGGGACTCTGGGACCATCATCTCCCAGCTGCCAGCCCGGGAGAAGTTCCTCAACCTCTCGAGGCTCTAACACGAGCATCACAGGAAGTTCTTTGAGGGTGACTTGGAGGGACTATGCTGGATGATGCACATAGAGGCATCCTGAGAATATGACAAGTGTGTGATACTGTGTATGTGAGCTGTTATTGCTGTCATTGTTCTTATTTTTGTTGTTTTCCTAGTGGTAAAACTTTAATTGCCTTTTAGAAGGAGGCTGCCAGCATTGAGTATCACCTAATAGGCACATATGACTGGAGGAATCACAATAATGTTTTTTAAAAAATATCCTCAGTGAAATGTTGATGGGAGTCTTAAATCTGTATTTGCTTATCATAGCAACATGATAAAACACATATCCAGGATGCTTAGAAGCTCCTCCCCTCAGAGGTAGAGTGTGTTTCCCCTCTTCTTGAGCCTGGGCTAGGCTCGCTTTTGTAATAGGAGTTGACAGAGGGACATGGTATGAGTTCTGTGAGTTCTGGAGCCTGGGCCCAAGAGGGCTCCAGCTTCCACCTCTGCCCTGTGGGACATGGCTGCCAGCGTGGGGGGAATGCCGAGCTGGGCTGCTGAATGATGGGGCCCGGCACACAGCCACCACCAACGCAGATAGGTGGTGAGGCTGTCCCTGACCCCCCGACCCTCCTCATGTCAGAGCACAACTGGGACCACGTGTGTGTCTTGACAAAAACTTTGTCCTCAACCTAACGTTAGTCGGGCTCCCCTGAGCCTCCTCTCAACCAGCCTCAACCTTGGCCTGTGGGAACTGCAGACTCTCAGCACAATTGATGTCAAATCTGGCCTCCTACCCCACAGACACACACTAAGAGACCTGAACAAACACTGGCACAGTGTGCAACAGCTCAAGTCCACACCCCTGGGATGACAACTGCAGCCCCTGTAAGCTCCTGTCCGGGAAGGCTCAATGCCCCCAGAAGAATCTGTTGTTTCTTCCCACCAAAGGCCAGCTGCAGGCCCTGACCTCTCTTTCCTCAGAGTACTTACTGTAAAAAACTTGCTGTCGCAAATCTCTTCTCTGTCCTTTTGAGATGTAGCTTTTACAACCCAGGAATACCTTTCTCAAGGATGCAGGGGCCATCTCTTTGAAATTCAGTCATCGGTAATAAAGACGGGGTCCTTCTGTGGGAGGGTAGGAGCCTGTCTCCGTCCATTTTGTGCTGCTATAAGGGAATACCACGGGCTGGATAATTCATGAACAGTAGAACTTTATTTGGCTCAGGGCTCTGGAGGCTGGGAAGTCCAGGATCAAAGAGCTGCATCTTGTGAGGGCCTTCTTGCCGCTTGGTAGCATGGCAGAAGCCACCACATGGCCCAACAGAATTCGAGAGAGAGGAAGAAGGTAGAACTCCTTCTTTTATCAGGAGCCCACTCCCAGGATAACTATCCCACTTCCAAGATAAGGGCATTAATCCATGCATGAGGGAGGAGCCTCCTGACCTAATCACCTCTTAAAGGTACCACCTCTCCACACTATTGCCTTGGGGATTAAGTTTCCTACACATGAACTTTGGGGGACACATTCAAACCTTAGCAGAGCTTGACATGAGTTCAACTGGCAAACACAGATGCCTAATCACATTGGCCAACCTCCCTGCTACTGTCCCCAGGACCCTTCCCTTAGCAACCCAGCATTTAGCCCCCCACCCTTTGTTTTGGTGGAATTGAGTGTCATTACCATGGAGTATCTTTCCCCTAGTGCAGTAGTCTAAGTAAAATCTGTCTTGATATCTTTAACAAATGTCTGGGATGAAATTTTTCTTTTATAGCCTCCAGTCAGGACCAGCAGAATGGCCCAGTCAACCTACCAAGTTATGAGACATAAATTGATTCAAGCCATTGAATAATGTGAAGATTTGCTATGAAGTAAAGCCTAACCAGTAGATATGGGTACCTGGAAGCGGGTGCTCCCATAACAAAAACCTGAGACATGTGGCATCAGCTTTAGGCTTGAGGGGGCTGCTAGGGGCTGAAGAAGAAGGGAACTGCATTGTACAGCAGTGGACCCATTGGTGAAACTATCACATGTAGCAATTCAGAAGATAACATGTTCCCAGTGGACTTTTGGTTCAGGGGGAGGAGAGACCCAGGGAGAAAGTTGACAGTACCAACAGGTTTCTTCTGGCTATGCAGCATAAGGTGTGAGAAGAGAGGTATAAACATAAGAAGAAACTGTTCAGCTTTCAAGTAGAATTTTGAGGAATCATATAGCCAAGAGTTTCCTAGATTTGAAAATAAAATGGTAAAAAATTCTCAAAGTGAGATGAAGTCTGAGGTCAATGATCAAATCAAGAATATAGGTGTCAAGCCTGTGAAATATCTCAGGCAGGGATAGGTAGACCCTCTAGGCATAGGGGATTTTAAGGATCTAATAATCTTCAATGTATTGGCCCACAGCAGTCTCACACAAAGCCCAAAGAAAAGGAAAACCTTCTCAAAAAGTATGACTTTTAGGACATGGAATAATTACTTATCAGATTCAAAGGAAACCCACAAGGTTTTTAAGGGAATTGTGCCTGTGAAAACACCAGTAGTTTGCACAAAAAAGAAGAGACAGTCAAGTGAAAAGGAGCTTTGGATGCCCAAATTCCAGTAGGCAGAGGCAGCTAACAGTCAGCAAACAAGGGAGATTTCTTGTGGAAAAAGAAAGGCATGTCAAGGGGTAAAGTGAAAAGCCCTGAGGATGGACCGGATAGCAGTAGAAAGCAGGAGCTAGAGGAGCATGCCCGAGGACTAGACCTAGGCCTTCATTAAGGAATACTCCCTGCCTGGATTTGCAGTGGAGGGAGAGATGGGGAGACAAGGAGGGGTCTATTTCATGCTTCTAGCCCTCCTGGAACTGGGGAAAAAGTTAATCCTCACCTCCCCCTGGACCACAGGATATGTCAAGCATTCTCCTCACCCCCAGATCATTTTCCCAATGGCCCTCATAGCATAAATGCCACCAACCATTTCAGATCTGTCCCACAGCATGGTCTTGGTCAGTCATCAGTTCTCACTGTCAGCCTCGTCTCTGTCCCAGAGCCCAGACTGTCTGAGTTATGACCTAAGTGACCTAAGTGGATTGGCAACAAGTGGTTTCAGGAAGTGGACGATTGCATCATTCTCTCTTTACACCAAGACATCAGCTGTGAATTGAGTTATGTTCCCCAAGGACCTAACTGGGGACCTGAAAATGTGACCTTATTTGGAAACAGGGTAAAGTTAAGACGAGGCCATACAGAAATAGAGTGAGCCCTAATCCAATACAACTGATGACCTTATGGGGTCTTTCAGAAGAAGACAGAGACATACAGAGAGAACGCCATGTGATAGAGCCAATCATAACCCCAAACACACAATCCCAAATGTTGAAATCCTGAAAGATTAAAATTCCAAAAATACAATTCTGGAAAAAACAATAACAAATTATTTCAAAGATATTTATTTACATTTTTAAAAGGGAATATATTTGAGAAACATAGAAACATGACAGAACACTTCATAGTCCACTTTATATAATAAAACAGGTAATAATAACACAGATATTTTTGCAAGCATAATCACTCAGGTCTACTAATGACAGTGGTACAGATAAACAATATTCACAAAGTAACAGGTCACAAAGGGAAATGTATGAACACATATCAGTATAGCTGGTAATTGCGTGCTCCCAGCTTTATAACTTCAGTTATCTGAAATATGGTGACGAACAACCTAAGTGTTTTGATGAGATTGCTCAAAAACCATGATGAGTAACCCCTGCACACACAGTCCCAAAGAGCCAAGATCTTGAAAAATTTTATCATTCATAAATGCAAATATCCAAAAAGGACACCTCTTAATTTATTGAGGAAGTGTCAACATTTTTACATGCATGCACAATGTTTAGTGTATACAAAGTCAACTGTGTTATAATGCACTTTGGTGAAGTCAAATTTGCAAAAGATGCATGAAACGAATTAGAACTCTTTAAAAGTCTCTACACAATTTATACCTCCGGGATTAGAAATGATTTGAAAATGAAATACATAGCACAGTGAGTTGTGAAAAATAATTCTGACAATTTAAAATAGTGAAAAAAATCTAAAAAAAGAATAAGAAAAGAAAAAACTAAAAAAAAAAGAAAATTCGACATATGAAATAGCATATTACAGGAATAGATTATGGGCAATTGCACAGAAATAGTCTGTAAGAGCTGGCCAACTTTTACAATCATTAACTATATTTTGAATTCTTGCATCACAATGAATAGCTGCTTTTTTTCTTTTAGGACATGGATCTCCTTGGATAATATGTTCACATTAATTTTCTACATGGTGCTTTTTTTTTTTTTTAATGCTTCTATGATTCAATATACGCAGACATTAGCATTCCCTGTTAAATTGTCCCTTCCTCTGTGCTATGCTTCTATGCTGCTTTGGGTATGTGGAAATCCATTCTGCACGCACTCATATACAGACCACAGATTGGCAGAAATGATACTAGCGATGGGATAGCAACACTGTTGCATAAGTGTCTTCTTTTCCTACCATGCACATAATTATTTTCGAACCAGTCAATAACTTTTCTGGCTTCTCCAGGCAATTGTGGCTTTAATTTATTAAAATCTCCTGGAACGTCATCAGCTGAAGGAAGGCCCATGCAGGCAAACAACACATTTTTAAACAGAAGTTTTCATTGTTGCTGCATCACATGGTCAATCCAGTCATCAGATTTTCTGCTGAATACATTGCGCTGGATGGAAAAAAAACAAACTTTATTGGTAACACCTTGGAATTCACTTTTAGAAGCCAAGGTGATAGTTCCACCTAACATGACGCAACTATCCTGTGACTGTGATTTTTAGGATTTCAGACATTAGAGATTTTAGACCTTTAGGATTTAGACCTTAGGGATTTTGATCTTTAGGGACTTCAACATTTGGGATTATGGCATTCGAGATTGTGTCTTTTGGGACTATGATCCACATCCCAGGTGGCAACACAGGCAGAGATTGGAGTGAGGCATCTACAAGTCGAGGAACACCCAGGGCAGCTGGCACCACCAGAGCTGGAGGAGGCAGGGGAGGGCTCTGCCCATAGTCTCGGAGGGAGTGTGGCCCTGCTGACACTAGCTCAGCCTCCAGAACTGTGAGGGAATGGACGACTGTTGTTTTAAGCCACCCAGTTTGAGCTCATAGTTAAGCCAGCCCCAGGACACTAACACGATACTCAAAGGATAAGGCTGAACACATGACGACTACGTGACTGCCTGGTGTGTCGGAGGCCTACTCCAACCTGTGAGAGGCCCACTCAGGCCCGACAGCCTGTCTCTTCCCTCGTCACACCTTCACCCACCTGGACTTTAGCATGCGGGCTGGGGAGAGGAGGAGGCATCACCCTTGGCGCTCAGCCCAGCCCTGCCCTGCGTTGTGGGAATCCTCTACAACCACCCACTTCTCCGCCTCAGCAGACCAGTATAGAGGCTGGCATCATATCTACCAATGTAAAAAGGAAACAGGACAGCTTTCTTTCCAGTTTTGTACGGTGGAACTCAGGAACATATATACTTTCTTTTCTCTTTTTACTGTTACCTTTCCTTGCATACTTGCACAAGTAATAAAGTTTTTTAAAAATTTTTTCTCATTATATTAGTTTTGATCATATTTATTGAAATGTACTTTTCTTTTTTTAATTAAATATTTGAATAGATTTAGGGGGTGCAACATGTAAGTTTTTAAAAATGTCTAAGTTGGTCACTAAGTTCTGATCAATGCCGAGAAGACCCTCTGTCAATACACTGCCCAGTCTCGTTGATCACCTGCTCTGAACACTTAAAGCGCAAGTGCCTCCAACACCTCAAAAACTCACGCGTCTAAATTCCGTAGAGGGGGACAGTCCATCACACTTATCTCCAGAATGTAATTTCAAAATACTAAACTTCTTGCAGGAAACCTCACTCACAGTCAGCCATCACACCTGAAAAGTAACAGACGCTGATGCACGTACATTTGATAACCAGGGAGTTGAGTAAGATTATAAGAAATTGTGGGTGCCTAAAAAGAGTATGAAATACTTTCAAAGGAGAAAAACAGCATCAGATAACATTGCCAGAGAGCACGCGGCCGTTCCCACAGCCCACACCCCTCCCAGGAGCCATAACACATTAAAGGATATTTCCTCACCTTCTGCCGCTTTCCTTTGCTCTCAACACAGGCTTGGAAAGAACTGAATGTCTCAAATCCTTTAAATTCATTATTCACACCTAATGGTTCAGAAATATGAAGGAAAAAATGAAACATTCTCACCATCCTTCCAGCTAAATGTTCAGGGGTGTGTTGAGACTCACGTGGTCAGAATCTGGGAGAGCCGCAGACAAGAGAATCCCACCAGAACCCACCGGGTAAAAGTCATTCTGGGACTAAAGAGGACGAAAGAAAATTACAGAGACAAGGCCTTGAAATATTGTCAGAAACGAAATTGGGTTTCTCCTCATGGTTTCACAAAAATATAGGTTTTCAAGTAAAATATCCTGAATTCTATCTGTACTCTGAGATTTTTAAAAAATGATGTGGTTTCTTTCAAATCATATAGGTTCTGTCTCAAATATTGAAGGGCCAGGCCCCATGGCCAGGAAAGTAGAGAGCTGAAGCCCTTACCTGGATAATTCAGAAGAGAAAACAAAAAACCGCTTTTGCTCCAAATTGCCCTTTAGGAGCACGGGAAGGTGTCGTCTGGAACATCCGGTAAAGATCTGGCCAGACGGGGCCCCACCAGCCAGTTTTTGATCCTGGATGAAAATAGAACAAATTGACACAAATAGACAACTGTCTGGGAGTGAAGGGAGACACCTCCTTTGAAGCTGGTGGGAAAGTTGAGTTCGACAATTGAAACAACAGAGCTTTCACGCCAGCATCTCTGCTGCCCCTGTGCACAGACGACGTTTAATTATTTTAAAGTGCGCGCGATCCTTTCTCATCAACGCGTAGGGCTCTACTACCGTCTTCCTCACTATTGTCCTTCCAAGATGCTACGTGTGCTGGTTAGTAGTAAACTTTTCTTTGTGATCAAGGTTTTCTTTCACTAATCATATTCTCCATGTGATTTAAGATGCTTCCCTCACATGAGACAGCAAAACTCCACCCAGAGCTATTTTTTGTTTTAATTTTCTTGTTTGTGTCTTTCTAAAACCAAACAACCCTCACTATAAATAATACCTTCCATAAAAAAATATATTAAACATGGTGTCACTGATTGCAGCTTAAAATACTAAGAATAGAAACACGCCATATGGATTTAGACAAAAATATGAAGAGGTGTCTGACTGTAAATCAATTTTATAATAAGCTCTCTGGCCTCTTCAGTCAGAAAGAAGCTGAGGCACCAGGTTATCACATGCACTAGATTGTCGGGTGGATTCTGTTCGTCTGACGTGTTCGTTTGTCCGCACTGTGTGAACTCGGCTATTCTTGGTACCCCTGCTGAAGCCTGGGGTCCTTCGCACTGGGGAGTTGGGGAGGGGCAGATTCCTGCCGTATGCAGAAGTTGTTCTCATTTCCTGGGGTATCTTGAACCCCCCTGGGGGCTGGTCCCAGGGAGGAGAAATCCACGTACCAGGCGGTGGTGGCAGGAGTGGGGGAGGTGGGTGCAGAGTCCCTGCCAGGTTGCCGCAGGCTGAGGAGGGCCCAGGACAGACTCCAGGCTTAGCACCGGCTACCTCCCCTCATGGGAACACACCTCCAGCCTCCTTTCAAAAGAGCTATGGTGAGAAAAGGGGGACAGCCGGAAGCTGAACGTGAATTAGTAAGTGTTTGGTATTGTTCTATGATGAGGGGACAAGAACACCCCTGCTGTTTTTAAAGCAAACAATGGCATGCTAAAAATACTCATTAATTATTCTGAAAATATGAATGGAATTCTGGAGTTTGCCACATTGCACATCTAAGCACAAAACACGTCGTGCTGGAGAATAAAGCCGTCCCCTGCACTCAGGCTGCTCCTCCATTCATCAGCGTGTTGGGCGTCCAGCCTCTGGCAGGTGAGGACAGAGGCAGCCCAGGCCAGAGCGCACAGCCCCTGTGAGGCTCTGGGGCCACCGTGCTACTATAGAAAAAGAATTTCAGACATGAGCGTGCATTTGGAAATTTACTTAAGCTCTTCTCTAGATACCCTCCACAGCAAGAGCTGATGCAGCCCCTGACAAGGCGTCCGCGCCTGTCTCCCCGAGGAGCTCAGGCGGGTGCTTCCTGGAAGTCACTTCGCCCAGCTTACTGGAATATTTGAGTAACCATCAAAACACAACTCTGAGGGCTTTACACTGGCCCCGCTGACACGTCTGACATTTCAAATCACAGAACTATAAAATTCTAAAAGTCATTCTGCAACGGTGTCAACCAGTCAGGAAATGTGCTTCCTCAAACATGTCACTTCTTATTTGATCGGAGATGAAAGCATCCAGTTTTGAAATGAAAGTGCATTAAAACATCTGTTTCCTGGGATGTATTAAAGATGGAAAAGTCTAGCAGAGATTAAGGGAAAGACAGAACCAGTCGAGAGGAATAAAACATTTTGTTTTAAGGGGAAAGTCAAGAATACAGTGAGTCTGGCAATGCCTATACAATCCGCTGGGCTATTTTTAGAACAGTGAACTATTATGTAACCCCAGAATTTCAGTGAGGAGGGGTCATGGGGGCCAGCTAGGTCAAGCCCCTCTTTACACATTGGGTGTCTGGGGCCCAAAAAGCCAAGGAAACAGGCTGTAGATTTTTTAAGTATATGCACTGGGAAAAAATTGGAAAATGACAGTTTCTATTTGACTTCCTCTAAAGTACATGTTTTTCCTTATAGTTTCTCTAATGTGTGAGAAACCCTTTTTAAAGCCCTTTGATGTGTAATCATTTTGGATACTCAGAAATTAATCGCTAATATCAAAAATAACTGTAAACTTATTATTACTACACAGTTTATCTACATAGTGTTCTAAGCCTAAAGTTCTTATTTGCGTTTCTCAATGAAGTAATTAAAAGGAATGGCTTTCCCTGCTGCATGAGTTTAAAATCAACATGTTTTAAAACTCCAACATAAATAGTTTGGAAGCCCAGATCTGCTTGTGTGGTTTGGATACTCAAAATGCAATCTTTTTTTTTTTCAGATTACAAATTGATAAATTTACAAGATATTCGTTAATTTTTTTTTAGACATGTCCAAGAGAAAGAACAAAAAGGATCCTTGGCCATACAATGCCCTGCAGCGTAGTGTTTCTCAGCCTTGGGACCACTGACCCACAGAGTCAGTCAGAGAATTCCTTGTCGTGGGGGTGTCCTGTGCATTGTAGAATGTTTTGCCACATCCCTGAATGCTAGTAGCACCCTCTGCCGAAAATGTGACAACCAAAAATGCCTCCAGACACTACCAAGGGTCAGGGGTGTGCAACATCACCCCCAACTGAGCACCGCTGCCCCGCAGCAAAGGATATCTAGAGATTGGTGCATTTTAAAGCAAGAATCAGAATGGCAATTTTTAAGTAAACAGCCTTAGTAATAGCGATGGTATTTCAGTCTGGGATTTGGAGTGTAAAATTGTAAGCATGATCAGTCTGAGAGAGTGGTGTTCTGGTGATTGAGTCTTGGAGAAAATTTATACGAATAATAACTAGGCACGGAACACTACACCTGCGGAGCTAGCACTTTTCAGACGGGAAAAGTGGTCTTCAAGAGGGTACTTCTCACAGAACCGGCGGGGGGCGGAGGAGGTGCGGAACACTGATCCGAGCGCCACGGGCCCTTCAGTCCTCTGCCTCCTCAACCAGCTCACCGTCAGCTCTGGGTCTCCTTGGTAGCCATTCTGGTTTATGGGCGGATATTTTAATAAAGTGTCATTGACCAAAGAGCTCTAACTTGTTTTGTGGATTTTGTTATTTTGACCTGCAATAACAATCTATTCTTTTTGTTTTCCTCTCGCTCTAACGGTGGGGAATTTGAATGTTTACGCAATCGTGATATGGATACAAACAGTGTGGAAGGGTTTTCAAGTCGACAAAGAGGCTGTTCCATTTTCATAGGTTTCAAATGACATCTCTCTGGAGCTTCCACAAACGTGCATTTCAACCATTTTGGCACAGAGTACTGCTATTTCAAAAGGTCAGTTAGAAATATTCTTTCTTTTTTATTTATATTCAAAATGGAAAGAAAATCTAGTGCTGATAAGGTTAGACTTTGATCCTTGAATTACCAAAGCATTCACAGAACATACCCTTTAAATAAAATCTCAGCAAACAGCAACATCCAGCCCCAGACAGCCTAATGACCACGAGGAAATCAGAGCATCTGGCAGTTCAGACCCATAACCAGCTTTCAGAGGGGCCTTATGACTGATGAATAAACATTAACATTATAAATGAATATCAACAAATATTACACATGGGCGATTAATCACATGGCAACGAAAATAATTGCAGGGTCACATTTCTGGATCAGACAGTCAGACAAATGTTTGAAATTGAAAATAATAAAATATGCTTTGCCTGTTAGAAACTGTAAGATCACCATTTGCATAGAACCTTTCTCTTCGACCTTTTTTCATTAATAGTCTAGAAATTAGGGAGGGGTGGAGACTGAGGCACCAAAAAGACTTTAACCCCATAATAGAAATTAGTCAATGAATATGACTAAAAGGTCACACTTACTGAATCCTAACATTGGTCAATATTTAACAAATATTTACTGGGCACATTTTCAGGGTGAGACACAATGCTTGGCACTGAGAATATGGAAGCCAACAAGTCAAATGTGGTCCCTGTCCTCCGGAAACCTGCAGTTTTGTGAGAAAGACAGTCAATCACCAGATAAGTCAATAAATTTTTAAAAAATGAAATTATGGTGAGTGCTATGAAGTAAACAAAGAATGGCCTTTCAGGCAGTGAGAGGCAAGCTGGGAAGTGGAGCATTCACAAGATTCCACAGGGGAAGAGCGAAGCGGGAAGCAGTTATGAAGAAAGAGCAACACAGAGAGGAACCAGAAGCAGGAAGGTGCTTGGAGGCAAGGGCCTGAGGCCGTGAGTGAGGGGCATGGCGCCAGGCCATGCAGGGCCTGTGGGCAGCAGAGAGGAGCTGGGGTTTCCTCCCAAGTGTAGTGGAAGCTGCTGAGGAGTCCTCAGCAGGGGAGGGGGAGGACCCCATGAGCTTTGAGGGTCTCACTGGTGGCCACGGGGCGACCGGGATGGGCGGCCAGGGAACGGTGGACAGGGGAAGGCAGGAAGCTTTGGGGGTGGCAGGGGGATAATTTGTTGGTGATGACACGTCACTTGGAGCCTTGGCAGAGTGTGCCCATGAGATGGGCCACGGGGCTGTGCCACAGGAAGCGGAGGAAAGAGACAGGCCTCGGGGCCTTTCCTGAGCAGTCGGGTGGGTGGAAACGGGAAAGGCCGAGGGATGGGGGCGCAGCAGGGGGAGTTAAGGGCTCTGTCTTGGATAGACATGAGATGTGCCTGGGACTTTGGATTCAAGAAGCTTACCAGGAAGCGGGACATTCAGGGCTGGATCTCGGAAGCGGGGCTGAGCGCGTCAGTTAGGGAGCGTGGGATATGAACTGGGGGAACGGCAGGGTCACGTGAGAACGGCCTGGGACAGAGCCCCGCAGGGCTGCCGCACTGAGGATCGCCCAGGGAAGGAGCATGTGGAGAAGGGGCGGAGAGAGAGGGGCCAGAACGAGGAGCAGAAGAATCTCACGCGAGTCGAGCACGTGGAGAACGTGCCTTGTCATATTCACACCCGCACTGAGTCAGGCACTTCTTAATTGACAGGGATACAAAGGTCAGCAAGACGGACAAGTTCCTTGCCTCTTGGAGGTTATGCTCTAGCAACAGCGTATGTTTCAGAAACGTGCAATGGGTTCATTGTTGAATGATTCTGAGAAGTGAGAAACACGAGGACACACACATTATTGGCATTTGGCAACATGGAGGTTCTTGGTGACGTTGGCAAGGGCAGTCCCAGAGGTGTGCTCTGATGTAGCTTCATTGTGTCCAGGTGGTCCAGGTGCTGGGCGGGTGTAGGCAGCATATACAGATGAATCTTTGTGAGAACTCTGGCTATGGGAAGAGGGGGGACAGTGGGGCGGGGACTCTACTCTCCCTTCTTTTTAGAAGGGAGAGTAGAGTCCCGTATGTGATTATTTAAGGACAGAAGGCCCCAGAGCCTATTGCAACACTGAGGGGAGGGGTCCCATGGAGGAGGCGAAGTTAATATCGGACAGAGAGAGGCTAACCCAGGCAGCCCCTCCCTGAGAAGCTGGGGCAGGGTGATCCCAGAGCATGCACAGACAGACAGGATTCGGGCAGAGAGAGAAACGGGGTGAAAGGAGAGGGTGGGGTCAGTGCAGGTGGCCTTATAAAGGTGGAGCAGGGGAGGTGAGTGTGTTCCCACCTGAGGGAGATCAGGTCACAGGTAGAGCAGGAGGCAGAAAAGTGGGTGTTACAGGCTCAGCAGAGAAGAGAAGACAGCAAATGGGCAGAGAAAGTGGAAAAGAGGTAAAGAAACACAGCGGCCAGTGCTGCCTGCCCGTGTGAAGGGTTGTGGTGGTGAATTTAGAGTAAAGCCAGGTGTGTCATTTCCTCCAACCACACTGACTGTTGAGCTTACGAAGACAGCGTGGGAAGTCACCCGAAGGTGGAGTTTGGGGTAAGCAAGACGGAGAAAGAGACAGGAACATCAAGGGAGTCAGTGGCACATGTAAGTCTTAAAAGTGGCCCGTGGGAGCAAAGTGAAGAAAGAGGGGGCTGCCGGCTGAGAGCCGAGACCCCACAGGGCTTTGCCAGACCCTAACGACAGGCGGCCTACGTGTTTCTGAGGACTCTGAGCACACAGCTGGGACACGTGACTCCCGAGATCACGGGCACCCTGTGGCCCCCGGGCAGGGATGACCTCAGGTGTCCCAGCTGCCTTGTTTCTGCTGGACCTCCCCCCCATTTCTAGTCATCTTGGAATCATCTCACCTTTGACTCATTGGCAGGGTGATGACTTCCCACTACACACAGCCGGAAACAACTGCACCAACGTGGACTCCAAACCTGCCCGCTATCTAAATTACCTGGACAAGCAACAGGTTGTGCATCATCTAAAGAAATGAAACGTTTAACTGAGATCAGACACCTGTCCCCTGAAGGAAATACACATTAGGATGCTTAAAATGTGATTGGGGGAAAGGGTGCTAGAGCATAGAGTAAAAGGATTCAGTTCAATTTGTTTGGGGAGAGGACAAGAGAGCAGGTCTCCAGATGACCTGGTGGCACAGTCCTGTGACAATTCAGGTAGAAGGGGGCAGGGAAGAAAGGGTGGTTTAAACCAACTTCTTCACCCTGCAATTTTGAATTCTCTACCTCCCAACCAAATGCACTATTTTCCATAACCTCTTTAAAAATGCAATCCGAATGGAAATCTTCCTACTGTGTTTCAACATGGCAAGAACTAAGGTCCAAGACTGGACAAGGTTTCTGGAAGCTTGGCATTGCTTTTTAAAATGATCTCTTTTATCCTTCTATATGTTTATTTGCAAGTAATTAAACACACACACATACACACACGGTAGTAACTCAAGGAATAGTAATGTCCCTGACAAAGAAAGTAACAAACAGAAGGAAATTAAAAGAACCCAGTATGACCCAGAAAAAAAAAAAACTCACAGATTTAATCAGGAGACATAGAATATTCTCTGGGCCCTGTTACGAAGACCCCGGTGCCAAAAAAACATGGCAGAAATGGGACAATTAAAATGGATATGGGGAGGGTAGCAGATACACAGATGAAACAGGGATGTAGCTGTGCAGAGCAGGCAGCCCCAGCAGAATTCAAATGAGAGATTCAAACCTAAACAAGAGCCGTGCCAAATGGGAACAGGAGTGGAGGAAGCAGGAGTAACTGAGTCTGTCTCCTACTGCACTGCCAGGAAGCCTACCAGTCCCCCAGGCAGACCCTGGGAGATCCAGGCATCTTATCCTCGTGAAGCATGTGTTACTCTCTCCTGCAGCCTCACATATCTGCCAGAGAGTCAGGATTCTGGAGATGTGCCAAGACATTGGCAACGGTTATCCCCCCATAGACACCTCGCCCTATATTGCCTTACTGAGCAGACAGATCTGATGGTTCATATAGTGCAGAAAAGGATTAGACAATTTGACTTGCCATATTAGAATACTTCCCATGCTCAGTGATAGATGGGTTCTTGACAAATTGCTCATGGCAGCAAGCATTTGGCAATATCATGAATGTCTGAGGCTAGTGAATGACCTTATCCTTGAGGTATTTATTATACACGCTATAGACAGCCTCTTAATCCATCACCTAATTTATGTGAGGAGAGGAGAGGGAGGATGCTGGGGGCTTCCTTCTCCTCCAAATACGCCCACCAAATGGTGGCCACGTTAATTGAGGTCCTACTGTGTGCCAGATCCTTACCTATATTTTTTCATTAATTTATAAACAAATATTGACACAGTGTCTATTATGTGCTGAGCTCTAGGATGAGCCAAGAACACCTGTCCTCAGTGAGCTTGAGATCTAGTCTACTAGCAGGTGGCAAAGCCAGGTGTTGGAGCTACATCCATCATCTGACAAAGTCCTGAGTTCATGCAAGGTGGTGTAGTCCAGCAGATCTATCCGCCATGGTGGGAGTGCTTTATAATTCTGCACTGTCCAATTAGGTAGCCACTAGTCACATGTGCTAGTACAGCTAAAAAACTACATTTTGTTCTTTTATTTAATTTTAAATTTAATTTAAATAGTCAAATGTAGCTAGTGGCTACTCTACTGGACAGTGCAGACGGAGACTATTGACCCAAGATAGTCTGACCAAAAGTAATCATTTTAAAGACAAGAATATTCTGAGGCTGGGGCCGCCCTGGCAACAGCTGTAGGGGCACGTGAGCAGCCGCTTGGGGGCCTCTCCACAGCCACGGCCACTGCTGCTTCTGGGATTTCCCTGTCCCCAGTCCCCAAGGGCTTCACAGAGGCTGGATGGGTGGGGTGTCCTGGGCTGCGGCAAAATGGCTTGGGAATTTCTGGTCTGCCAAAACTGTGCTTAGCAGTCCACCAGTGTGGGCCCCCAGCACAGAGCCACGTGTTGCTGATGTGAGTGGACAGTCAGGAGACCCCACAGGCCCACCTGGCCCAGAGACAGCCTCTCACCACAGAGAGTTCACCCTCAGCATCACCCACATTGGGGTGGTGCCAGGTGGGTCCCGTGCCCACTCCAAGTCAGTGTTCTTGCACAAAACCGGGATCATAATGCCCCTGAAATCATGTCGTTATTTAATTTTTAAAATGTCTTGGGTCTTTAGGTCATCAAGCATTCATCTTCATTTTATTTATTTGTATAGATTCACTTTTATAGATGTAGTCTGTGTGATTATAGAAAAACCAGAACATACAGAGAAGGGGAAGGCAAAGGGCCCCCAGTCCCATCGTGCTGTCTGCACCTCTGTCAGCGCATTGAGGCCATCCTCCAGACACGCTCTGGCGGCAGGGGGCCACCCTTTTCTTTCCTTCTAATGAAGATTGGATTTCCCGCCCCTACTCTGGCTCTTGATTTCCTCGCTCATCAACAGGGCACGCACATCTTTGGAAACATGGTTGTTTAAACGCTTTTCCTACTTTTCAAAATTCCAAGAACATATCTGAGAACATACACTTATTTTAAATTCCTGTATAACATCCTCTTTTCTTGACGTACCCTAATTTATTTACTCAAGTCCTTATTTTGAGATATTTGGTTGTTTCTAGTATTTTACTATCACAAATAGTGGTGTGATAACGTCTCTGTACATACACATTGGACTATTTCCTTTGAAAAAGTTCTCCAAATAAATTGCTGGGTAAAAAGGCATACACATTTTTATCATCTTTGATTCATATCACTAAATTGTCCTCTCAAAAAAAAAAAGTGTCAGTTTGCACTCAACTGCAGATGCTGATCCTAAGGCTGCTGCTTGCCTCGTGCCTCCTTGTCCTGCTGCAATTTCTCCTGGTGTTCCCAGACCTCACACGCGCAGTCGACTGGAACAAAGCTCACGATGCTTAAGCCTGCCAGCCTGTGAATATTTGAAGACAGCTAGCACATCTCCCCAAAGTTTTATCTTTTAGTCTAAATATTTCACATCCTTTAAACATTCCTCACATGAAATGGTTCCTAATCCAGTTTGTTTCTGCCTCTATTAAAGTACTGCCTGGATTCAAATAACAAAATCAAGACATAATAACTATTGTTTAATGAGTACTTAGACTGTGTGTGAGAGTCTATTCTAAATGCTTTTAATTTGCTTTGAATCTATGATCACTGTTATGAATTGAAATGTGCCCCCCCGAAAATTTATACATTGATGCCCTAACCCCCAATGTCACTATATTTGCAGATGGAGCCTTTAGGAGGGGATAAGATTAAATGAGGTCATAAGGATGAGGCCCTGATGCCATAGGATGAGTGACCTCATAACAAGAGACTCTAGAGAACACAAGTGTGCCCCTCCCCCTCCCCCTCCACCTCTCCGTCTCCGTCTCTCCCTGTCTCTCATCTCTCTGCCTCTCTGTCTCTCCGTCTCTCTCTCCCCATACACAGCACAGAAGAAAGGCCATGGAGGACACAGTGAGAAGCTGTCTGTTCACAAGCCAAGAAGAGAGCCCTCACCAGGAACCAAATCTACGGGCGCCTTGAGCCTGGACTTCTCATCGCCAGGAGTGCTCTGTTATTCAAGCCACCCAGCCTGTGTTATTTTGTTATGTTGGCCCAACTGGGCTAAGACAGTTCCCTTTAATCCTCAAAGCAATCCCACGAGGTTCTTATTATAACCCCCATTTGACAGATAGGGAAACTGAGAAACAGAGAGGTTGAGCAACTTACTCAAGAGCCTCACACAGCTACAAGTGGTCGAGGTGGGATGTGAACACAGGTAAACCCACTCCAGAACCCATACTCTTAAGTTCCATGGTGTATATACTGCCTCTGATCTCTGGACAAGATCTGTCTAGTCGAGATTAAAGATAAGCTCCTCCCTTGGTCTAGAGTTAATGCCTCTATTAATGCAGCTCAAGTTGCCTTAGCTCTTTTGGCAACCACATCATATTATTAGCATGCTTGGTGCTTAGTTTACTAAAATCTCTAGGTTCTACTTCACATAAGCATTGGTTGATCCATGATTTCCCCATATCTAAAATGCAATTGGGATTTTTTTAGCAAGTGCACTTGCCACGATTGAATTCTATCTAGTTATAGACCCGGTGCAAACCTACCTCCCAGCTCCCAAGCTTTGTGCTATTTACAAATTAAACAAGTCTGCCTTCTATAAAGAAAGTGTGCCTTATAACCCATGACATGCTACACATATTTGTCATTGTTATTAAATATTTCCATCCAAGTCATCGATTAATGTTGCCACCTCAAAACCAACAAGGGGCTCCGGGAATATAAAACTGAGAACCTCCTTCTCTGTAAGTGTTTTTGCAACTCTTTAGACCTGTGCTCCTCTTTGTTAAATATTACAATTTGGTGCCCCCTTCTTTTCTCCATTATTAAAGTAAAAAAAAAAAATCAAGATTTATTTTTGAATAAAAGTATACTTTTCTTTAAAAGAGAAACTGTTGGTATGTATGTGATAAATGATAAATCACACCATATTTGTATAATGCACAGTCCATAAAACAAAGATTTTATTGCACTTTGCTTTCTATTTTTGTGTTATGAATACAGTGTATACATGTTTTGGTTTCCAAATATAAGTACATATAATTATGTACATATACTGATGCCCGGAGGTGTTAGTGTTGTAGCTGAAATGGAGACTTCTTCCCTTCCCGCCTCTGTGTCCCTCCTCTGCATTCACAGCTCCACAGTGAACCACTGTCCAGGGCCTCGGGTCAGAAAAGCCTCTCTAAGTGTGCAGTTTTTTAGACTAAATACCCTCAGTGCCCTCCGCCTGCCCTTGGACGTTGCTTCTGGCCTCTGCCTCCTCGGCAATGACACTTGAGAGCTATCCAGACACCACCTTGAAGGGTGCTGGACAAGCAGGGTGACATGGGATGATTCTACGCTGAGGTCTGGACACTCCCTTTGGTAAGTTCAAGTGTTGTTCTGCTGCTACCTTTTCCCTTTCTTTCCCTTCCAGAACCCTCTCATAATATGCCTACCTCAATAGAAAACACGAAGGAACACCACGTCCACTATTTTGGCTTCAGCGGCCCACACAAAGCCCTTAAACTGCACTTCAGCCGATCCCCAGGGTCTGTTTCAGTGGTTTTCCCAGCAGATCTCTCTCTCTCTCCCGGCATTAGAACCTGATTCAGACCCTTTTCGGAGCCTCCAAATGATATCTCCACTTTGATCCTCTCTTCCTTCTCTCTTTCTCTTATGCCTTGAGCCAACTTAGGTTTACAATGAGCCAGGCTCCATCACAGCCCCCAATAAGACAGAACTCACACGCACCAGGCACAGATTGACCTGAGGTATTCGCCAGTGCCAGGAGTCTGTGCAGGAACGTCCCGCAGCACGAGGAAAGATGCCTCATCACCCGCCTGGCGTGTGGACTCCAACTTAGCCTTTAGGTACAAATGTACACGACATGTCTGTGAATCCTGACAGGCTGGGAGCATTTTTTTAGTTTAAGAAACTTAAAGGTGGCAGTTGACGCGTGCCCTTCCTGGTGGAGACTCCTGACCCCAAAGGAGGCCCCAAAATCCAGCGTGAGCACCCAGTGCCTGGGACAGCTTCGGGCGTCTCCCTGGCACCTTTTGCTCTCTGCTTTCTGAGTAGCCTTTTACTTTTGTTGATTGTTATGGGCTGAATTGCGTCCCCTCAAAATTCGTGTGTTGAAGTGCTTACCCCTAGTAGCCCAGAGTGTGACCATATTTGGAGGCAGAACCTTCACAGAGATCATCAAGTTAAAATGAGGTCCTTAGGGTGGATCCTGATCAAACATGACTGGTGTCTTTATGATAACAAGAGGAACTTTGGACACAGAGACACGGCCAGTGGGGAGACGATATGGAGACATGCTGGGGGAACACAGCCATCTGCAAGGGGGCCTTTCCCTCCTGGCCAAGCCCTGGGTCTGGGACTTGCAGAACCACCAGGAAAGTAATGTCTGTTGTATAAGCCACCCAGGCTGTGGCACTTTGTTAAAGCAGCCAGAGCCTATGAATGTACTGATGATGGGTGGCCATATTTACACTTGGTTGATATGATTAAACAATTTAAGTACTTTTATGCAAAGTTTTATACTTTAATGACCCCTGGGCTCTCACTGTCGACAGTAGCAGGTGGAGTCAAGCCTCTGCATCACTCCAGGATCTTTGTGACAGAACAACCGAGCTTCTTGGGGAGAGGGTCCAGGCAGGTGCAATCTCCACATGGGGTGCCCAGAGCGTGGGTCCCATGCAGCCCATGTCCCTCTGCAGTGGTCCTTGTGGGATGCTCCTTCACATTTTCCATGGGACCCTCCTATCAAGTGCAATGCAGATTCATTCATAATAAAGGCAGGAGAAAAATTCTTGGTGGTTCCTACGCAGCTTCAGAGTGAGAGGAACTGGCTTGTTGTACTTACTAAAAATCTTTATTCTCACTTCTGGGTGCCTTGTGTTTGAAGATGAGATTGGGACACACATCAGGCTCCGAAGTCACATGTTCTCAGGTGATGGAGCCTCCTGTCAAGCAGAGGGGATGGCCTCAGAGCATCCCAGCCTCCAGCACCAGCATCAGCCAGAAGTTCTGTTCTTGCCATGAAAATATAGACCCACTCAGCCCCATGCAGCCTCACAGGGCCACGTCCCTGTCATGGGGAATACACAGAGGACATCTCAGGCTTCCGGAGAGGGTCTGGTTTATCTCCTGAAACTCTTTGTTATTTTTTTTTTCAAAAATGGTAGATTGTAAAAAATCCAAACACTTATTTTTTTAGGAAAAGCCAATGACCTGGGGAACAACATCAGAATTAGTGGTCGTCAAAGGGGTCTGGACAGCTCTTGACATAGGCGAAACAAGAAGTTGATGATTTATTTACCTTCAAAAAGTATTCCCTGCATGGTGCTTTGTCATTGTTATTAAATATTTCATTCCAGGATCTTTGCAACAGAACAAACAGACTTCTTGGTAGAAGGGCCCAGGCAGGTGCGATCTCCACATGGGGTGCCCGGGACGTGCGTGTGAAGGCCACTGAGTGCTGTGCTTCAGGTGAGAAATGACTCATCCCCCGCGGTGGAGGCTGGACTCGCACCGGGGCCTCGACTTCACTCTGACACCACCACGGAGCCCGTGGGACGGGGGTCTATTCTCAGGCTGAGGCCGGGACTGTGGAGGCAGCAGAGAGGAGGCCAGCGCAGGTCTGCGGTAGAGATGGGAGGAGGTGAGGTTATAGTCAGGGAAGAGAGGCCTCTGGGCCCCCCTCGACTGAGGCACCGAGGGTCACCCCGTGACCCTAGATGGGTTTCGGTTCTTACCCCATCAGCCACAGTGGGAGGGAAAGGCAGTGATAACAAAGGTGCACAGATGCGTCCCCAACCCAATCGGGCTGACAGTGACTCGGAAGCGTGCCTTCCCGGGCACCCAGGATCCTCCTCCCCTCCCGGGGCACTCTGGGGCGCCCACTGTCCCTGCCCGGGGCCCATCCCAATCTCTCATCTCCCTGCCCCTGATCTGCTCTTTCTTGAACTTTACTCCATTTAATTTGTTTGTCCCTTTAGTCTTTTATCTTTATTAATACTATTAGCAGAATGAATGAAAGACCTCCTGCTACCTAAGTTCAGCTGGAGTGATAAAAACAGCTCAGATGTCTGCAAGGGCACACACGTGGAAGCAAGTGCACTAATGTTCTCGACAGGCGGCCGCTCCCAAGTCACACCAGGACTGACCTACTGCCATCAGATCTGCCCTCTGACCGCAAATGGAAGATAGAGCCCATCTCAGGGCAGCGAAATGACGTCCAAGCGGGTGAGAGAGGCATCAGGCATTCAAGGCGTTTGATTCTTGGATATTCCCAGAAGCAGCAAGGTTACAAAAACAAGCAGGCAAATAAACAACCCAGAGCCCTTCAGTGACGTCGGAGTTGGGCGGCGGAGGTGGGAGGCAGTAAATATAGAACACGAAGGAAATCTTCCTTGATTTGCAAGTGTTTTCACAATATCTCCTTCCGCATAATATTTTTAGTAAAAGTAAAGTGTGCTTGTTTTTCTTTCTCTGGGGTTTAAGAGTTGAAGGAAGGGGGTGCGATCTGAGTTTAATCTAATTAAACATTCTAAAGATATAAATATTGGGAAATGGATTAAGATGATAATTTTAGGATTGTGACTAAAATGCCCCAGCCTCCAGGAACTTGCAAGGTGCAAATGGGACAGAATAAGTTAAATCTACTAGAATGTTCTAAAGTTATAAAAATTTAGAAATTAATTAAGGTGATAATTTTGGTATAGAAACTAAGACTCCCTGTACTTTGTAAATAAATAAAAAGACAGCTGTGGAAGTCTGAGTACTTAAGATTTTTACTACTCAACTGTCAGAGCTTTTGTGCATGTGAGTGTATGGAAATGTGTTATCTTATTGCTGGTTTGTGTCTACCTTTTGGGTTGGGGGTATTCAGGTGACATTCCAACCTAAACTTAATTTAGAAATGTAAATTAGCATATTTCTATCAGCTTTGGGTCAAGCAGAAATTAGGCCAAAGTTGTAAAAGTCACAATAGAGTTGAGTTTTGCTATCGGTAGAACAGATTGTGACAGAGTCTAAACATTTCTAAATCAAGAAGGCATTTGACTTCCTTCATCCTTTGAAATGATAAATTATATATTTTATGAATTCAACCCCAAGGAGGTATGCAAGCATGTCAGTTTGCTAGGGCTGTAACAAATACCACAAACTGGGTGGCTTAATCAACAGAAATTTATTGTTTCACGGTTCTAGAGACTGTGGGGCCTACTTAGAGGCATTGGGAGGGCTGGTTCCTTCTGAGGCTGTAGGAAGAATTTGTTGCACGGCTCTATTCTGGCTTCTGGCAGTTTGCTGGCATCTTTGGGGTTCCTTGGCTCGTAGACGCATCACCCCGATCTCTGCCTTCATCTTCACGTGACACTCTCCCTGTGTGCCTGCCTGTGTCCAAATTTCCCTTTTATAAGGACACTAGTTACATTGGATTGGGCTTACTCTAGTGACCTCATTTGAATTTGATTGTCTCTGTAAAAACCCTATTTCCAAATAAGGTCACATTCTGAGCTACTGAGGATTAGGACTTCGACATGTGAATTTTAGGGGGAAGGGGAAGGACACAATTCAACGCACAACAGCAAGTAATCCTATAACATCAATTAGCTTTATTTTGTCTTTACCTGGCGTAAACCTCTTTGCTGTAAGAAACTGACTATTTACAACCTAGAATCTGTATCTTCCAGTCTCACAGTCACTCAAACAGGAAACGGGATCTCATTTCTTTTGAGCATGTCACAAATTCTTAGAGATGTTGGAGACAGTTCTTCTGGGGATGATACGTGGAGGATGATAAGCAGAAAATGTTTCTTTAAAAGGACAGACATCAGGAACACACGTTCCTGGCCGGCCCTCTGAACGTGAACCAAAATGCCCGAGTTACTCATTAACCACAAGGGGCCCTTGAGTTCCCAGCGGAAGCCGGGGAAGGCGCATTGCCAGCGGCCACGGCTGGAAACATGGGGGCAAATAATGAGAATGGAGGAAGGACCCATGAGTCCATTCTGATATAATTAAAAGAGCAAATGTATAAAGAAGTGGGAGGGAAGGGGCACCTGCTCCTTGTGAAGTAATTCCAAGTAATAAGTGCAGAAGGACTACAGGAGTAGAAACTCACTGTTGGAACGCCACTGGTGAACGCTAAAATTAGCGACAAGACTTTAAGGAGAAATTGTATATTTCATATAGCCTCAAAGTATCTCTCCTGCCATATTTATTAATGGTGATGGTGGTCTAACCTATGCCTGTAAATTCTTTGATATTCCTCCCTCTAGCAGGTAGAGCTTAAGTCTCCTTCCCTACAATATGGGCTGAACCTAGTTACTCATTTTTAATCAATAGAGTATGAAACAGGAAAAATAGTATGTTTATTATGAAGAGACCTGCAGACTTCACCACGTGATTGCCAGGTGAGCAAGGTTAACACCAGCAGTAAGTCAGGCTGGTATCAGGTACCCTGTCCACACACATCCCCTTTGTGCATTCTTCCCCACACTGCACAACCTCAGCCTACCAGAAAACACCAGAGAAACCCAAAGTGAGGGATGTTCTACAAAATACCTGCCCAGTGCTCCTCGAAAGTGTCAGAGTCATGAACCAGAAAATTGTGACAGATTGGAGGATGCTCTGGAGACATAACAGCGAGATGCAGTGTGGGTGCTGGGTGGGTCCTGGACATCACTGGAAAATGGTAAAATCTGAGTAAAGTCTGTGGTTGAATTAACAGTGTTGTGGGTATGTCTGTGGTTCTGTAGGATAATGTCGGGGAGGCGGGTGAAGAGTATACGGACAACCTCAGTACTATCTTTGCAATTCTCTTGTGCAAATCCTTAATTATTTCAAAATGGATAGGGTTTTTTAAAAAATATGCTTTTGTGAAAGTAAGACGATGAAAAGTTGTATGTAAGTTATTACTCATTCCTATTTGCCTCCTGTGTGTGACACTCTCTTGCTTTAACCATAAATGCTGCCTAACGCTGCAACATGAAGTCTGCCTGTTCATCTTCTTCTTTTCCCAGAACAACGGCCCGTGGATGGATAATCCGTGATATAATGGACTCAGCGGCTTTGATGTACCCTTTAGGCACAGGAGCACAGTAGGCCACGATACTTTTAGAAATTAATGTTTAAATTTATTTTAAAATCAGAATAAAAAAGGAACTTTTAGGTTGAAGAAAATATTTTCATATGTAATATTAATATATTCACATGAATAGCTATACAGTCATAAAACATAATTTTTAAACTTTTTTATGAAGGAAAGGGCCCACAGAATTCAGAATGCAGCCCTGAAGGTTGATGTCCACGTACATCAAAATGAAAACCTAGACATGCTTGTCCTGGTGTTGCAGAGGGACACAGGAGGGACACGCGCAGAAGCACATGCCTCTCAAATAGACTACTGTTCTCAAACCGCACTCCTGGGAGGCCCAAGGCCACATGTAGGTGTCTCAGTGGCTCCTGCCGAAAGTTCCAGAATCTAAGCCAGGAGCCCCCCTCCCAGGCTTGGGCACCCCAAGCCCCATTCAACCAGAGCAGCACCACTTAAATTGTTTCTTATATGATGGAGTTATAACATATTATCTGAATAAAAGGATTCTACTGCTAAAAATTTTTGAAAAATCTCTGAAATGAGAACTAGGGAAGAACACCAAATTTTTTTCAAAAAATGAGACCTTGAGATTCAATGCTAAGAAATCTACATAAGAGAGAAAATGAGGTGATTATATGAAAAACTTAAAATGTGTTTGGCCTAAAAATTTAATGTAGAAATAACTTGATTTGTCAAATGCCTAAAAACCTGTAAATGTTAGTGGCAAGAGCACGACCCAAATTTCTAGGCATGATTCGAATAGATAAGCACAAAAACTAGAAGCTAGAGAGACATGTGATTTAACCATTAATATTTAAGGATATTGACCCAAATATCAACAGTTATTGAAGGCATAGACATTGTGTTTATTTTGGTTTTCAGCAGGTAAAAATTAAGGTCTATTATTTGTGGATGCTAAGTTAAAAGGCTGTGAGGCAATTATAGCCAATCTCTATATCAAATGATAATAGTGTTCACTGGACATTTTTATAAATAAGCGGGTTCATACAGTGATGCCTCATTTTCTAATGCAGTCTAGGAAAGTTAATGGAGTGACCCAGCTGAATTCATGGTGCCGTGCAAGAGTGGTTGAGGCAGGTTTTGAGGGCTGGGTAACCCCAGAACTGCCTATCAATCTCAAATATTCTGGCATTCCAACTGAAGACCTGGCTAGGTGAATCCAAGAGTTGTTGTTTGATGTCCTGAGATAACACGATGGGGTCTCCATGCAGGGGGAGCAATGGAGAGGTCCCTGCGGTACCCACCCACGAGGAATACGGGATCACCAATGAGGAATTTTTCTCAATTAGTGTCCAAGTCCCCCAACTGAGAGAATATTCAAGATTAAATTCCTCTCCCACCACTTATCTCTGGGTCAGAAACATTGCAGAGCTAGTTATTGCTTCAGATTTCCTAATGGATGCTATTTTTATATCAATATTCATAGGTTCATATTGTTTTGGTCTACCTAGTTGTACTCCAGCCTCACAAACCTTGACGTGCATCTGAGGTGAGGACACTTAGCTGAGCTCTGGCAAGACGTTCAGGCTATGTTACTATTCTTCTATTGTAGCAATCTGCAAAATTGCAGAGCTTAAATATTAACATGGTAAAGCACTTCATACCTTGTTAAAAGGTAGCGAAAATTTTCAGAAAATCTAAACCCACACTTAGCGCTTATGTACCAGTGTGAATAAAAAGTGCTTGGCAAATCGCTAATTTTTGACAGTGTAACTAAAAGGTAAGCCAATCCACAGGAGTAAAGAAAAAGTACATGCTTTATCCAACAGAAAGAGATCACAGGATACTAACTGTAAAACCCTGATTATTCACAACACAAAATCATCCTGAATCAAAGTATAAGCATGTTGTACCTAAGTCAGACATCAAGTTTATACCTTAAATCATTTGATTCTATTCTACCTTCCAGTAAAATCACCCTTAAAGTATTCTTATTGGATGAGATATTATTAAACTTTACAATATTTCTAGGACTGGTGGTATCACCACTTTCTTTGTTTTAGTTCCCTAAAACAAAATCTAGAACTGCTGCAGCAAAGCAAGCCGTGGCCAGGTCTCATGGACTAGCTGTGCACCAGTGGCAAGGCAAGGTGATGGCACTTGCCTCTCAATTATTCCCCAGTAGGGTAAATGTGTTCTACAAAATCTGAGATAGATCCATATTGCTGTTCTTTGGAAAAAAACATCAGGAATTACTATATCACAAGTAATCACTGAAACTTGACTCAGTACTTAACATCTGCCAGTCAGTTTGCTGCCGTGTGCTTCTCATCCATCACTTCACCTAAACATCACACCAACAGGAGGTATCATCATTATCCTGGTTTTATAAATGAAAAAAAACTTAGAAAATTTGTGTAAGTTAGGCAAAATCACAGCTATCCACTTAATTTTTTCTGAGACTCAGTTTCCCCTTCTGGGAAGAATTCTTATAACACTGACTACCTCAAAGGGTTGTTATAAAGATTAAGTGAAATCATGTATTATAGCCCTTTGTACAGTAATTGACACACACACAAAGTATTTAGAAAAAGGTGTTCAGTAAACCAGAATGTTTTATTAACTAGAATACACCATGACCCTAAACAGGCTACATGAAAAGAACTCAAACAAACATATCCAGAGAATGTGAAGAAATGTATTTTAAGGGTATTGAAGTCTTTAATTACACTCAAGGGGAGATTGAAAGCTTGCTTTCACAATGCTTTTGACAGCACAAAACAAAGTGCCTTTTCCTCTCTCCCAACCTGCGGTGCTCTGTGTGAGGGAGTGAGGTCTGAAAGCGGAGCAAGCCAAGGAAGTAAGAAATCATTACGGACCCAGATGGAGAACCACGAGAATGGGCCAAAAGCTTGTCAAAACTTCAACATAGTTTTTAAAAATCACAAAAATCATTTAACCACACAATTTTTAAAATAAATTCTGACAATTTTCTCAAATAAGGGCTGTATCTACAACAGATCTGATTTAAAATATATTTTATGCATTCATTTGTCTAAAATCAACTTCATTCTGCACAGACCGCCATATTTTTCCATAACAAATTAGCATAGAGAGCATTCTTAAAAGAGCCCACCCATAATACGTTATTTAAGAAATATTGGTATTTCCCCCGAGTTTTTCGTTTGTGTCACCCAGTTCTCAGAGGCACACATTCTAATTTAAGGGAGGCACACAAGAGCCTGGACTTTATTTATTCTTTTCATGTATTTCTTTTCAAGTATTTACAACCATTAGAAAGAACAAACTTTGTGTTTGCATGTTGACAACCAAGCAGGACAAATAAGAAATATTTGTCACAATCCTCCAAATATCCTAAATAGACTCCAAAAAGGAAAAGAAAGGCGCAGAAGGAAGCTCTCTAAATACAGCCAAATGACAAATTAACCTAAAACTCAACTGGGAAAAGAATAACTTCTCGCTTCCTCGACACCTAACTTGAATTGAGACTAATCGAGCCCTAAGAAAATGGCTTGGGGTTTCCTTTGGTGGAGTCATATACATGTTTCTTCCTCCAGAATTGGTTTTGTGCAGATGGTTTGCATAGCCTGCCTGCAAGTGTTCATATCCACTCCAGGGATGTTCAAAGACGCCAATCTCCATGCACAAGTCTTCAGCAAACACTGAAATTAACATTCTGAAGAATAATCAGAATCAAATAATAAAGCATTCATCCATTCAACAAGTATTTCAGTACCTTCAACACACAAGCATTCTGCTAAGTGTCTGGACAAAATAAAGGTGAAAGTGGCCGTGGCATGTTGTCTAGGAATCTGTGACCCAGTTATGAACGAGTACACAACCAACGTAAAACTGTACCCCCCAATATAATAAAGGCTAAGAGAGAGGCATTAGAGTGCTGTGACTTAGAGATGAGAAAAAGACGGTTTTTGGCAAGCGAGAGGCTCCGTGCCCCCGTGGGTTGTTGGAAGCCTGGCCCGCAAGCCTCACCGCAGAGTTCAGGGTTTGGTCTTTTCATCGTCTTTTTCCTTTTCTTTATTTCATTCTCTTTTTCTTAACTTACATCTGCTATTGTTGCTGTCATTTCTGTAAGGCAAAGGGTATGTGAATGATCTTATTTCATAAAGTTATGAAAGCAATTTTCTGATTGAAAATCAACCAAAAACTTTTATTCAGAAAGAAAATGTTATTTAAAAAGAAATTAGACTCGATGTTCTAACATTTAGGAGATAGATTTGGCAACATATATTAAAACATTAAAGTAGGCATACTAAAAACTCACAATTCCCTTTTATCACAAAATTTTACTTAAAGATGTGAACAGAGACTAATATTCACAGAGTTTTAAATATGTCTATTCAATTGCTGCTTGTAATAGAGAAAAATTGGAGTAAGCCTGTATGTGCAGCAGTGATGACATAATTAAATAACTCATTGATACTTGCTCCATAGCCATTGAAAATTACATGACAGAAAATAGGTAAAGACACAAACAAGCTCTGAGGTTATATTGTTCAGTGCAAAATTGAAACAATAAAATTTATTACAATGTATACAAATATCTTCAGATGTATGAACAGACACAAAGCAGCAGCAGCCCTGTTTATCTCCAGGTATTGGGATCAAACTCAGGGTGGGCATTTCTGCTTGTCTGTTTTATTTTGTTTTTCATTTTTAGTCCATGAATGTGTATTCCTTCAAGAAAAAAAAAAAAAAACCCTGTTGAGATGAAACAACTCGCTTCCAAAGTAAAAACAAAATGGAAAAAAAAAGCAAACAACAAAAACACAGAAATGTCCATTGCACGGACTCCAGCTTCCCTCTGTCACGCTGAAGCTGCCAAATTCCTTCTTCCATCTTCTCTGAAATGTTACAGGCCTTGGTGCTCATGACATCACCCCGTCCCGCAGAAGTCGCGAGCCCCTGAGAACGGTCCCGTCCAGCCACGGCAGGCTGCGTCCTCCCGCATCTGGTCCCTCCAAGTCCGGAGCCTTGAAGGGCTGAACGCGGAACCAGGGGAAGCAGGCCCGGGGCCTCCCCGACAGCCCGGGGGCCTCCCCGACAGCCCGGCCTCCCCGACGGCAGCAGAGTCCTGGGCGGCCTGGAGGCCTCCCCGCCCCCCGCGGCCGGTGGCCGAGGCGCGGGCTCCATCCACGCGCCTCTCGCGGGGGTCGGGCCACGGCTACGCCGCCTCCCGCCCACTGGGTGAGGTCGGCCGGACACGGTGCAGGATTCGGAAAACACTTAACACAGGAAAACTATAAACATTAATAATTAATTTGCTTTGACAACCGCTTCTTCCTCTCTCAGGCGTCGGCAGTCCATCACCTTAAGCACCTGCACATCCGCCTCGCAGCAGGGCCAAGAACCCCCCAGGCCAGAGAACCCGCAGACAAGGCAAGTGGGTTCTCGAACAGATGACCCGGGAGGGCGGGGCCTCGGAGTTGTCCCACGCGGGCTCCGCCGCCCCCGCCACGGCCGCACCCCGGCCGGGCCAGCCCTCTGCGTGCAGACAGCCCCGGCGGATGCCAGTCACCCTGCGGCACGGACCGCTGGAAGTATTTTGAATCGTCAACTTCCCACTAATGCAAAAGTAAGCGAATAGTAAGCAATGTAAACATATAAAGACACCCAGAAATGGAATGGAGAAGATCAAACAATGGGGGGTGGCAGCAAGAACAAAAAGGTAGGGAAAGTAAGCAAAGGGGACTGAAAGATTTGTGTTTCTTCAGACTGTTTTATCACAGTTTTTTTTAATCAAGCTGTATTTTTGAAAGGGGAGTGGGAGGAAATTTACGTTGGTTCCCTACACTGCAGATGCTTTTCATATTATTCCCCAAATTACCCCCGCACCGCCATTTCCCCACGGAGGGAGCTGAGGCTCCAGAAGTGAAACGGCCGAGAAAGGACAGAGTTGGACTAAACACAGCCTGTCTGTTGGACTTGGGAGTCCGTCTTCTCTCCCCCGTCACAGCGGCGTCTTGCACAGGCTGGTTGTAAAAAGAGTTTACATTTTTGTGCATAGAAGGGAAGGGCACGTGAAGAAACCAGTCATTTAAGTCCTGGGAAATTATTTTGAGATCTTTCATCTTACTCCATGCTGTGTTATCCTCACGATTGGCATTTACACTGCTGAAAGCACATACATCTCTTTATATTTGACACACTGAATAACATTTCCTAATGTGCCTGTTTTCTAGGAAACTATCAGCACTTTTAAAATAAAAACTCTAGCCTCTTCTTCATTTACTATCAAGTAGCAATTGTAGACTGAAAAGAGTTTGTTCTTCATGCACTCAGACCACAGTGATTGAGATTTTCTCCTTGTGAGCAGGAGTGGACCAGGCAGCTTATGGTATCACTTCTTCTTAGGCATTTAGAGATGGAATTTAGTCATTATCTGAGTATTTCAACATTTAAAATGACTAAGACAAATACTGCTATTTTATTTTTGAAGATGACTGAAGAATTTGCTAGTCAGTATATCACACATTCTGCACATATAAAGATAATTTTTAATAGACAATATTTGGGGGAAAATTCAGTTCCATGTTGAAGGGCATCAACTTTGTGATTCTATGAGTTAAAAGTTCACTTTTCAGTTTCTCTGTTTGCTCACACTCAGTTTTTGTGCAAAGGTAGAAGTCCAGGGTTTTCCTTGCCTGTCAACACTTCACTTCAGAAACGACTAGAGGCAGGTACCTGTCAATTGCTGCAGGAAGACTTCACATGTTTTAGGACTCATCTGTGAAACAAGGGGTCATAGGTGATATCGCCACATATTTGTATTTTATCCCTTGATAATGATAAATCCTTGGAGATGCAGAGTTCACCACGGGTGGTGCTGATATTTTAGCTAGCTCCACGTAAGGCTTACAGGGGCAGCTTAAGGAAATGGGACCCGGGACTGGCTCTGAGCCCTAGGGCCACGTGAGTTGAGGGCCACTCGCTCATGGTGAACATGGTGACTTAGCAGCCGTTACATCAGCAAGAGGTCAGAGAGGGCAATTCCTGACTTGTCAACTAATGCCACATCCACAATGGCAGAGAAAGGAAGCCCATTTTTATGAAGAAAATGTGCACAAAGAGCAGCACAGGGCTCTTCCACTCAGACATTGGAAAGGAACCAATCAGAAAATTGCTTTTAACCTTCCCTTCTGAGGGTGCCCAGTCACTCCCTTCTTTGGCTTCCCCATAGGTAGCTTGTGCCCCTAGATCTGACCAGCTGGTCACAGCTATGAGGTTGGCTGGCAGAGCTTCTCCCCTCTGTCTGTACACAGGAAATATCGGTCAGGGTTTTCTCTCTGAAAGCCATGTTCATCATGCCGCTCCATTGTTCAAGAAATATTCTTAGTTCCCACCAGCTTCTGAAAGACTCTTTAGCCCGATTTTCAAAGTCCTCCATGATCTGGTTTCACTGATCTAGCACTCTTTGTCCAATGGTCAAATTTATTTTGGGCAAGAAGGCTTCTTCGATGAGTGTCTTTGGAAAGGCCCCCTCTGAGTTGGGTCTGTGACCAGTATCAGAAAGCCCCCAGCACGGCTTCAAGACAAGGGCAGAGTTCTGGAGCAGCACCAGCAATGCTCTAGTCTGGCTGTTGGTGCAGCCTGTGGCGTTTAAACCTCAGGACAATGACTGATGTTGCTTCTGTGAAGTTTATCAGAAGACCCAGGCTGAGAATTATGGACAGAAAGAAACTGTGTTACAACAAATACCTGGGGAGCCAAATGTCAAGAGTCTAGGACATCATGGCTTGAGATCTGTGATTTTGTTTGGTTCAATTATAATATATCCACTAATAACAAAGCTTTGTGCCTTTGCATTTGGTGCTCAGTCTCTGTGAGGCTGGTAGAACGAACACAATAGTCCTTATTTGCAATGTGGAGACTCTGAGTGTCCCAGTCCTCTGGCCAGCAGGAGACGATCTCAGCTCCTGACACAGCACAAGTGCGGGAAAGAGGCAGGTAAAGATCCAGCACTTTAAGATATGCCACCAACTCCCCTTGCCAGTTCAAGTACAAGAAAAGACTCCAGGGGAAACTACTGGGTGCTTACCAAAACTTCCTTAAAAGGGTTTGAATTGCCTGCTTTTGTACAATATTTGCCGCATAATCCCAGCCTCATCCCCAGATGAGTACGTTATTTTTGCTGTTCTCCATTCGTTCAAGTTTCTTCTGATAATGACATCTTAATGTTTCTCTGGGTAAAAATCCCCTTTTCTTAATCTCAACTCATGGAATTTCCAGTAGGGTTGACCCCAACCCTAGACCCTTGGCTGAAGTAGCTTGTAACTCTGTCCTGCCCTGTGAGCACGTTGCGCTCCCCCGCCATAGCGACTGAGGCACTGTGACCCACGCAGTGCACATGAGACTGTTACTCCTTTCTCTGTGGGGTTTGAACGTAGTCATTTCATCTCTGCACGAAGTCTGAAAATGAAGCCAACGTTGGGGATAATAGAGCCAAGGGATGCCGAGAAATTGCATTTTGGTGACATGATTTGGGCCCTGAATCCAGCCATGTGTGAAGTTAGCTTTCCCCATATGCTCTTTTATTATATGAGACATTAATTTCTCTTGTTTTCTTTAATCCAGGTCACTTGTGTTTTTAATCTCTTGCAAATTTTTGGAATGATGTAAGGTGATCACTAAAGACAGTCGTGTTCACCAACCAGACACCCCCGGACTGCAGTGACAGTGTTCTGGCCGCCAGCACCGCTGCCACCTCAGCCACTCCCAGCCCAGTCACCTATGATTGGCCCTGCCAGGGAGTCCCCATGCAAACCCCTCACCAGTCCCCAGGCCCCTGGGATGTGTGACCAGTTAAACACAGCTCATGTAATCCTGTTTCACACTTAGTTCTGAAAGAATATATGAGCATCCAAAGATGAAGCTCTCAAAAATGTTTATTTAGAAAGAAACAGAAACCAGAAAGTGGAGTCTGGAGAATAAAATGGGAGAAAAATGACAGGAACCAAAAAATACTTAAATTCGTCTCCTGGTAAAAAATATCTCACAGCCAATGCAGCTCACTGGAGAAAGCTACCGGTAGTTACTTTACTGAGCTCCTATTTATAATTCTGTCTCTTAAGTTAAAGTTTATTATATGGCTCTGTCTTCATTGCAGGCACATAACAATGAAAGCAGTTGATATATCTTAAATATGTGTGAATTACATACAAAGTAATCCTGAGTAAGGCTGAGGGCTCTAATTAAGTGAGCAGTTAGCCTTGAGCATGGATGTTCATATGAAAAGAAAATAAGTTAATTAATTTGGATAATTATTTGCTCCCATGAACATTAGCCTACCCTGGGCTTTGTGCTGCACCAGAAGTATTGTGTTTGCAGTTAAAGATTAAGGCAAAGGCAGGGCAGGACAGAGTTTTGATTGGGAGAGAGGCTCACACTTCATCATTGCTAGTTAGGAAAGGCGCAGCCCGCAAGTTAGCACCTCCCCGCTACCCTTCCTGCACCTGCATGACACCTAACATCTAACCTGCAAGCTGAGCTGCCCCCCACAACAGGCATTCAGGGGTTCACCTCGTCCCACCTGTCTTATTGTGTTAGATGCTGAAGTTATGCTGAAGGAGATAAGGAGAGAGACAGAGACAGAGACAGAAAGACAGAGAGACAGAAAAAGAGACAGAGAGAAAGAGTGTGTGAGAGACAGAGAGAGAAACAGGCACAGACAGACTGAAACAGAGAGCCAGAACAATGTGGGTTTATCCATCGAAGTCACAACAGCATTAAGAAGTGAGGTGGCAGTTTAGTCTCTCCCCGAAAGATATCACTTGTGAGAATGTTGGCTAGTTTTTAGTTTCAGCACTCTTAAAGGGAGGTAATTAATATGAGGTTTTTTTCTCCAATACTTACAGATTAGAGCTTGCTAAGTCGTCATTTTCAAGTAAATGTACATTTTTCCAATCTATAACTTAGAAGAAGGGAGGGTCTTTTAAAAAAAAAGCACAGGAGTGAGAATTGCAAGGTAATTTGGGTCAGACCGTTTCTTCCTATATATACTGACGCATGCACACATAATCAGTATTAAACTCCAGTGTCCCTAGAAGGGAAGTTCTAGCCTAGCAGAGGCCAGGGTGAGCTCGTGCAGGACTCAAGGTTGCCTGCCTAATAGCAGGTGCTCAAAACCACTGAATGAATGAGATCAATAAATGAGAAAAATGAATGGATGGACAGGTTATAGGCATAACATCTGAACTGGAAGATATAAATACTGTATGTCTCAATAAAATACCATGAACAAATCACCAATATTTAGTATTTACTCAAATAATATAAACAGAAATATTCAAGAGGGGATATAAGAAAATGTTCCTGAAGAAATGCAAACTAAATCATAAACGTGATGTAATTTTCTTTTATTAAAGGAATAAATATTTTAAATTAATAATAATCATCTTATTTACTAATTATCAATCAGTGTATGGCGTTTCCTTGTATTGATGCTCAGCATGAAAATTTACCCAAAATTTCTCAAATGTAAATATAGTTTCATCAGTTAATCTCACTTCTTGGAATCCACCCTAAGGAAAAGCTGTTAAATATGGAAAACACTTAAGACACGAAAAAGTTTATTATGGATTCATAATAACTACTTAATATTTTTAAATGAGGATTAAGAGAAATGTGTGTTAACATAGAAAAATGCACAAGATATGCTATTGGAGTCTTTTATAAGGAGGACTTTGTATGCAAATGTGTATCCGTATGACTGGACTCACGTAGAGCAAACAGACAAACAAAAGCCCCAACAGAAGACTTGAACCAAAGTCTGCAGCGCTTATGATGTGTAGCTGGCAGCACCGTGGCTGACTTTTTCCCCTTTTCTTTTTTCTATTTTTTAATTTTCTACCCTAAGTATGTGTTACTTTTGTATGGAAAGTTTTAAAAATGTAGAGCTTTCAACTTTTATTATATGGACAATTGCAAGAGCTGCCCAAATGCTTTGCCCAACTTCAGTCTTTTCCCCTATTTGGGCATCTTCCATGTTGCAAATGGTGTTAACTCTTTCAAACACAGAGAGCATTAGGTCATTCCCCCTTTGGAAAATGCTGCTGTCTCCCCAGTCCTTCTCCTATAATACGATGTCCACTCTCCCTAGGCTACTACGGACTGTCCTTCTCAACAGGGCTCTGCCCTATCATCACAGATGAACCCCCTGTAGCCCACCAGTTCTGTAGTTAATGCTGCTGCACCAGCAATCCTAGCTGGCACGTGCTCAACGTTTACCTCCCTTCACATGTGCATCTCCTCTTCCTGGCCATGTGAAGTATTGTTGTGATTCCAGCTTCCCACTGACAGGAATCAAATCTCAGAGTCCTGTCTTATGACCCAGCAGACTGAGGACAGAACTTAGGGCCGTGTGATTCCAAACCAGTCTGGTCTACCATTTCCATTATAGCTCCACGAATGCGCCATGTGCCTGTACTTCCACTATTTCCTCTTCCAGGAAACCCCTCCAACTTTCCTCACCACCAGGCAAACGTCTACCCATTCTGCAAGGTCTGGGTCCAGCTGCCCTCACTATGTCTGTGGCACCTTTTCAGATCACCCCACACAAAATGAGCTGCTCCTTCCTTTGTGAATCCATTGCCCTTGGATTTTAAATCTATTTACTAACTCACTTTGGCCAATTTTTAGGGAAAGTTCTTTACTTTCTTTCCCATTAGCTTGAGAGGTAGGGATGATTTCTTGTTTATTTATTTTGTCAGCAGCCACTAAAGTCTGGGACATAGATGATAGTCAATGTTTGTTGAATTGATTAATGAAATAAAAATCAGTCCAGCGGTTCATTTTACCTTCTTTAGCATCATCGTCTGCAAACATACAACATACCCACCTGGGTATAAATGAAACAAATATTTACATGAAGCAATTTTTCTCCATTTTTATCATTATTGACAATTCTCTTGGCCTTCATATTTCAGGGTAATTAAATATTTTCTTTCTTTTAGTGGTCAAAGTCAAACACAGAAAATTAGTAATGAATATTGTGGCAGTAAAAGAGTTTTTCTGTATTATAGGAGGAGATCCATTATTCCTGTCTGGAAGTTCCATTCGCTGTTAGCGGATTTACAGGAGAAGGCTCAGAAAGGATATTGTTTAGCCTTATTTAGAGTTAAGCCACCCTTAAGAGAGGTGTTCCTCCAGTCCAGAGGAAGGTGAGCTTATCTGAGAATGAAAACTAACTGAAGAAGATGAAAGAGACAGGCTAGAAGTTATCAGGATGTGTTGGGAGCATGCCCCCTGTGCAAGAGGTGCCAGCCGACCAGCTAACTCAAGGGAGGACACCCATGGAGAGAGCACATGACTCTGTGTTTCCCACCCTCAGCCCTGCACCCACAAAATGGTCATGCAACAAAGGTGTCCTACAGGAGCTCTTGCACACAGGGTGGTCATAGATCATTGGACCCTCAACACTGCAAGCATTAGGGATTCTGCAAATAAGGGAATAACTTGACAAGAACTGCAAAAAAATTCTTTCCAAATCTGAAAAAATTCAGTGGGAAATTATTTACAATAAATTACTGATTTATTTATTTTGTCTGGAAAACAGAATAAAAACGGATTAACTGCTTTTCAGCAAATGAGGTCATTACCCAGACTGGTGGTCAACTCTGTCCCATTTCCTGCAAACACCATAACCTGAGGAATAGGCACTGGAGGTGTTTTGGCTAGATGAGGGTGGTGTCCTTGTCGCTATCTATGTTTCAAAACACTGAAACGTGTTCCTGAAGGATGATGTAGAACCTAAAAAGAAAGAAGAATTTCTCTTGGGTCTCTAATATCTAAGCAAAACTTGCTGGAGGCCTTGGGGTACCAAATGATTTCAAATTCTCTTTTTTATGCTTGAAAGTCAAATGTTAGGGTGCAATTACTCTGCAAGTGTTGTGCGTAGTGCTGTGTTCATAACACCATTTTCTTCTTTCTCAAGTCCCTCCGGTGACCAGGCTCTAATTCTGCCCACTTCCCTGACATGTTCCTCAAGCTCGGGGAGTCCTGCTTTCCTTATTCACGTCCCGGGACCCCTGCCATTGGGTTAAGACTGTTCTCATTCATATGAAAAGGAAACTCATTAGCTGACTTCTGAGCTAGTCAAACATACTGTTTTTAGGCAATTTGGAAAGTTTTTAAAGTTTCAAGACTGTGTGACGGATGGTGCATACAGAAGCCGTGGGAACACCTTTCTCCCTAAAGCACCTCTCTTCAAACCTTATACTTTGGGAGAAAGTTTCTTCTGCTGTAAATACAAAGTGGTTTTACAAAATGTATAATCTATGTATCTGAATAATTGGAGAAGGAAAATAAAAGCTTTATAACATATATGTATTTAAAAACTCTTATTTTTGAAACTCACAGCAAACGGAGACTCCGTTACTCTCCCAGGTGGAACTCATGGTGGCCAAACGTCCCATCCTGTCTGGTTACTACAGGTCAGCAGATCCTGCCTTCCTGTGCCAACGCTTGTCTTTATATTATTTCCTAAAACATAGGCGTAAGTGTAGTAATTTATGAATGGTATTTTATGATATATTTAATATGCTTTTTGGTATCTAGTCCCACAAAGACAGACAAATGTATTCCAAATTCTCCCACTTGAAAAAAATCCAAGCAGTCATTGCCTCTAGTAGTGAGAGGACCTGGGATTACCTGGAAACAGAAGGGAAATTTCTGGGGTCATCGTGGTGTTGTTCTTATCTTGATAAAGGTTAGGTAACATAGGTATATTCATGGATCAAAACTTATTTTATTGAGTGTTAATTTTATATCAAAAAATCTGTAAACAAATATTGAACTCTAGTTAGTGGTACGTATGTTAAAGTATTGAGGTAAAATGTACTAAAATATACAATGAATTAATGCATGGAGTTACAAATGGATAGATAGATGATAAAGTGTGGATAGTCAATGTTAATGGTAGAATCTAGGTGGTGTCTATACAGTGTTTATTAAAACTCTTTCAACTTGCTGTCTGTATGATTAAAAAATTTTACAACAAAATATTTGAAAAAGTTATCTCACTTCATAACACCAGGTTATGAACTTCAATATGAACTTCCTCTTAATACACTATGAGCTTCCTCTTAACACAAAAGCTTCTGTCTGTCATACCAAAACCAAAATTCATTTATTGCCTAAGACACAGCAATAAGTTAAGTTTACAGGGAAAAGAAATATGTGTCTCCAAGAATTTTATGAGTGAGTGGAAACAAGATTTAAATCTGTACATCTCTCTCTAAAAACAAACAGCAAAGTTTGTGTTTGTAATCTCTTACTGGAGTCTAAATTTTCCAACAGCCTCCTTTTCCTGAATGCTGAAATACCCTTGGGGGGAAAAACATGCAAGTTTGACTTAATCACTTAGGGAGAAAAATCCACTTGGTGGGATAATAGCCCCGGGGTTTATCATCCCCGGTCTGCATGGCTCACGCCTGGGCATCGTTCGAGGCGTCACCCTGAGTAGGGCAACTGGCCAGGCCACACATGTCAGTGGTTTTCCTACCCTGCCTCGCATCTTTGTCCACTGTCCTCCTGAGAGGCTCTTGGTGACATATCGCCTATGAGATGGCACTGGTCCCCCTCCCTCCCTTCCTTGCCATCCTCTCTCATCAACAGTCCTGTCACTGAGGAGAAATTCCAGTACGGGTCTCGTACTGTTGGCTTACCTCTCCAGCTTCTTAACTAATTCGCAGGACCGTTTCTGTTAACTAAGAAGAAAGAGCTCCATCTAGCTGCTTGGGAACCGGCACGTGCATCGCGGGATGACAGGAGGAAGGGGGTGCGTGAGCTACCCTGCTTCTCCTTCAGATGATACCTGTGGAAAACAATGAACTTCAATCCCTTCTTAAAACCATGGGGAATGCGAACATCTGCTATGTATAATAAGTAAATCTTAACTCAGGATATTTTAGAGAAAAACTTGATAAATGTCCTGAACTTCTCCATGTAACCCCAAATTTCAATTATATTTATTCTTTTTCTCTCCCCCAAATGTATTTTAAGAAGCGTATTTGGTATACTCACCAAAATCTGTAAGGAAGAACAGATGCAAAGTTTGCAAATATTTGAGTTCAATTATACTAATTCCTGGTGAGTACATAAGAAGAGAGTCAACACCAAAAGGATGTCAACAGAGCTGCGGCTGGCTGAGCATCGAGGCCGCCTCGCCACCGTCACCCAGGTAGGGAGCCCCCATCAGCGAGCCCCAGAAGGCTGAGGGGACAACTGGCTTCTTGTCAAGGGCTGTGGCACAGACACGACGTGCATACAACAGGGCCCCTGCCGTAGCGAGCGTGGCTTCAGTGTGGCTCTGCTATGAGACCAACAGCCAAGACGCGGGATGCGGGGCTGCAGCTTCTCAACGTTTCCTCCAGTGGGTGCAGAGGCTGCACTGCGGGAAGGAACGTCGGCCAAAGCGGCCTGGCTATTGTGCTGCAGAAGATGAGGAAAAACAGTGAACAGTGACCTGGAACATCCCAGCAAGTCTGGAAAAAGTTGAGTTGAGTCATTTGATATGAGGCTCCTGAGCTGTAGGCGAATGTCTGGGCTGAGCTGCATCTGTGGGGGCGGCGGGGGGCATGTGCGGGCACAGGGCGTGTGTTCTGAATGCTGTCCTGGGGGCCGTGTGGACGTGCCTGCTAAGAAAAGGCTCTTTCAGAAGAGGATTTTCAGAAGAGACACCCAGGAGTTCTAAGAATCCAACAGATTCCCTCACACCTGACTCCAGGCACTCACTTCCTACGAGCTTGGAGCCCAGGCTTGTTCCCAGCCTGGGACCAAGTTCTCTTGTCACCTGAGCAAAAGGTCAGGGTTACGTAGGTCATTACCCTCTGGCAAGCACACAGCTGCGCAGGTCCGTCTCCGCCACCCCTGTGTCCCCTGCAAGAGCCCTCTGGGTGAGGAGCAGATGACGGCTCTGTAAGTCCTGGAGTCAGGTGAAGTAGCACTGAGAGAAATAGGAGTGCGGTGCAGGTGGAAGGAGGACAAAGTAAACTAACACTGATTTTTTAAATCAGAAAAGTCATACGGAACGCACTTTATTCAGCCCAATGATCTTGAGAAAATGCTCTGCTGTTCTCCTTTGTGATGCCTGACTCACAGCAGGCACCCAGGCTCAGGCACCGCTGCACGCCTCTGCATGCTACAGCACACTCGAAGGATGGTGGGACGACGGTCGTTTTAGGCTTTCAGTGTCAACACATTGCGTTGCTGGTGTGGGACAGCACAGCTCGGGCAGAAGTACGTGACAGATGAAGAAACTGGAATGCATGAGCTGGCTGACTCACCCAACTCTGCTGCTGGTGAAAAACTTGGGGTCGCAATTTCTGACTACACAACTGCCTTCGTCTAGGAATCTTCTGAAGAGGACGGGATGAAAGGATTTCAAGGCAAGGAGTGTATTTGAGAGATCCCCCTGGGAAATACTGGGGAAACTCAGGGGAGTAAAGGAAACTGAGCGAGCATGCATCACCAAGCACGTTGCCACTGCAGGCAACAGGAGATTGGTTCTGCTGGGGACCTGTGCAGGCTGGACACCTCAGAGTTGTCCCATCCAGGGGGTGAGGGAGTGGAGGTATTTATACACCAACTCCTGGAAGTCCTTGGTTTAGGGCTGCACCAGGGCGTGAAGTGCCTCAGTACTTCTCACTTGTTGTGGGCAGAGCAAGCTCCAGCAGCCAGAAAAAGCCCCAGGCACAGAGAGGCAGGTGCCAGCAGTTGGAAGTTAAGCCTCCCGTGCTAAGATAATGAGTCAAAGACATAGGGCAAGTATAACTCCTAACTCCAGCCCTGTAAAACTCCATTTTAATTGGTTAGAAATGTATTGTGATTCACAGCAAAACCTGTCTCTGTTCTTTGTCCATACAGATTACGGAAAAGTCCTCTAATTACAATCCAGCCCCTTTTACCCCAAGCTAAGCTCTGCTACCCAGGCTCTAGAAATGCATGTCCCCATAAGAAAGGGTGTTGACTACATAGCATCCCCTGAAACTACCCAAATAATTAAAGAAAGTATAATCACACAGGGAGAATCAAAATGACTTTGGTTTTAGCATTGTTAGAAAATATTTTATTTCCAAATTCCCCAAATATGAGTCAGCCTATGTGAGTACCATAAACAACTAAAAAAAATATACACATTTATGTCTTTTTCACGGAACATTCCACAGTCATTAAATCAAATAAACCCTTAAGGGATTGTTGTTGGATATAGGAGAAGAAGGCAGAGAATGTCCTCTTAGCCGAGAACGATGTAGTGGGACCTGTCACCTTGTAGACCTGTGATGTCCAGGAGTCAGATATGTCAACATTACTATACCATCAAATCCCCCCAGGCTTACTAAAAAGGAGGAGGGGGCTGCTGGGAAAGAGACGCAGTCTAGGTTTGAGAGTAAAAGTGGGGATGATGGTCCAAAATGATAAACGAGTGAGGATTTTGTTTAGGTCTTACAAGCAAATAGCAAGGGAGCAGGTGCAGATGAAGACACAAGAGGCGAGAGACTGTGGAAGAACTGTGGGGGGGGACACCGCAGAGGGATGTGCCCGTGAGCGTAAGGAATGATCTGGACTCCGGGACAGAGGCAGGGATGGCGGAAGGTGGCACTGCACAGAGAAGTGTGTGCAATGTTGCCTGGAGGGCTGTGACCCCACGCAGAGGGCTTCTGTGCCCAGCTTTGTGGAGCCAGCTTCCATGGACAACAGCCCGAGGAAAAGGACGCCTGGGCTGTCATAGGAAAACGACTGGCTGGTCCCAGAATCACAGTTGTCATTCAGCAAAGTTTAAACCAATTTAAGTTCTCCGTTCTCTCAGCCACAACAGAAAACTTTATTTCAAAGATTAACATTTGCATTTGCAGCATGCTTGGACAGCCATATTCATATAGCTGCAAGGCCCCCGTGGAGAGAAGCTAAGTGCTCTGAAAGGATAAGAAGTAGGTCCAGGTTGTTTAGTTCCCTGCATGCTAAGATTTCTCAGTCTTTGTACAATTTTACTACCTATTTGACATTAAAAAATAATGTTTGTCCATGTATATCATTCCTATAAAAGTATGACAGAGCAGTTTCCCAAACAATTACAATTTGTACTGCATGTGCAAACAGGAGTATTAGGGATCATATCTTTGTTCCTTCCAGCATCCATAAAATCTCAGAAGCATATCATAACCACCAAAGCATTCTCCTCTGTCAAAGTAATTCATTATGTTATTAACAGGCTGATGCTCCCTGTAAATGTGCAGCAAAATGCAGAATGTCAGTCCCTGACACAACTGAAATCTTTATTTCTGAGTTTCTTCAATCAGGGAAAAAATAAAGGCAAACGTTCTTTTCTTTATGTATCTGGCACAGTGAAGTGGGCTACATGGGTGTGACTCAAAAATTCCACTCATTTCCCATCCAGGACAAAGTTTCCCAGTTAGAACATTCTGTTTGTTTCAACACCAAAAGCAGCATTTTATTTGTGTGTGTCTGTGTGTGTGTGTGATTCCACTGCTGATAAGAACCATGGAAGAACTCACCCATGTCTGGAGAATCTTCTACAAAGATGAGCCTGCCATTTTAAAAAGCAACTGTCTGTTTGAAAAGCCCTTATAGTTATCATCCTAAAGGGATACTTTCTTAATTTCTATGGCAATTTAAGACTATACAAAGTGACTTTGGCCTGAAATCACCTGTATAGGGAATGTCCCAGGTTAAGACTGAGTGCCTTTGACACCCACTGGAAGTGATGGTTAATCTTATGTATCAACTTGGCTGGGCTACAGTAGCCAGATATTTGGTCCAACATGTCTGGATGTTGCAGGCAAGGTTTCTTTTTTTAGATAATATTAACATTTAAATCAGTAGACATTGAGTAAAGCAGATTAACCTCTATAATATGGGTGGGCCTCATCTAATCAGGTGGAGGCGTTAAGAAAAAGACTGCTTTTCCCCAAGGAAGAGGGAACTCTGCCAGCAGACGGCCTTCTGACTTAAACTGCAAGTAGGTCTCCAGCTTGCTGGCCTCCCCTGCGTATTTCAGAGTTGCCAGCCCTCACAATAGTGGGAGCCGATTCCTTAAAATAAATCTCTCCTTCCTCTTTCTCTCTCTGTCTTTATAGAGAGAAGGACACACACACACACACACACACACTTTCTCTCTCTCTTTCTCTCTCTCTCTCTCTCGGTTCTGTTGCTCTGAACAATGCTGACTGATACACCCAGCCAACCATACCCAAAAATCTACGGCTTCTCGCTACCTCCAGGGCCAATAGCCTGTCTTTCACCAATGACAATCACGCTCTTCAGCCCACAGGGGGACACAGTGCTGGCGGTATCCCCCGGGAGGGGCTTTGTGGTTAGCACAGCCCTTGCTCACATCCCGTCGGCACACGAGCAGTTCACTCTGCGTGCCAGTTTGTTCTAGGCCCTCCCCCACCGCAGCACGCGCTCGCTCGGGTTGAACATCCCGGCATGTTAGCCACCTTCCTGCGGTGGCCTATTCACATCACCACCCACGGCAGGGCTGGGCTGGTGGCAGTGGCTCGGGAGATGAGGCGGGGCCTGAGGAGCAAGTGTGTCTCTGGGTGCTCAGAGAACTATGGCCCAGAGGGAGGTCCAGCAAACAGAAGCTTCTAGCAGCTGCTGCCATAGAAGTCTACGTGGGGTTTTCTAAGAGGAAGGCCACCATAGACATTAGCTAACATCATAATAATTGACGCCGTTAGTTGAATGCGGCCCACAGGTCAGGCAGAGGCAGTGTTCTGAGGCATTTACAGGTCATGCCTTCCCGACGGCCCCTGAGGTACATGTTCTCCAGGATGTGCATTTGACACACAGAGAGCCCACGAGGCACTCGGCAGTCACGCCACCTCCCCAGTCACGTGCTGCGGCACGGGAAACCCGGTCTCCTGGGCCTCCGCTCAGCCACCAGACCAAGGGCTGGGGACGTCTGGAGACCCAAGCAGGCAGCAGGAGTTATAGACAGTATCTGTGCAAAAGGAAGACGGGTCCCCAGTCCTGGTGGCAGGCTCTGTCGCAGAGAGCCAGTTTGGGAACCGGGAACAAGAGGAGGCTGGACCTCGTGCGAGGTGTAAGCCCCGAGCCCACCACTGTGAGCTCTGAGACTGGCAGCGGCTTCCACGAGCTCTCCGAGCCTCAGCTGACAACAGGACGGTAACAGCAGCTTCCCGGGATGACGGTGAGTGTTGAGCGTGACAACAGAACGGTCCGGGAGGCACAGGCGCTCACGATCGCGCCAGGAGCAGGGCTCAGTCCTGTCTGTCGTGGACATGGCATAAACGCACAGCCAGACACAGGCTGGACACCACTCTGCTGGGGCTCAGAGAGCAAGACGAAGAGTTCTCAGGGCACCCAAGGTCCAGCTGGCCTTGGGGTCACGCTGGGGCTGGCCCTGGGGTGAGGGGCATGAGGGTCCCAGGGTGCAGCCACACAGGCCGCACAGTGGAGAGTGAGGGCTCCTGAAACCTCGCTCCCTGCACCCCTGCCGTCCTCACCCTACTCCTGGTCCTGCCCTGGAATGGGGGCTGGAGCTCACGCCATGGGGGTGACACCTGTAGAAAGGAACAGTCTGTAGAGAAAACTGGGGAAGCCGGGCCCTAGGCTGGTCCGGGTGCTGATGAATGACTACCCTGTGATTTTATTTTATTTTATTATTTTTTTTTTTACCCTGTGATTTTAACTGATCTGTGTGGTCAAAACCACCCATTCATGCCTCAAAGTAGACTTTTTGGCTTAACCATTTGGGTCATTATCTGTATTTCCCTAATAAATCTGTCAGTCATTCAGATTTATGCTACAACAATAAGTTGGCTTCACCTGTGAGTTGATCAATTGATATAATAAAGTGCTGTATCCTAAAGTGAGTGTGAGAACATCCTTTGTGATTTGGATTTCTGTAGTACACAGCCCACCGGGTAATTTGCTGACACAAATCTTATACATTCCACACTCACTTGGAAACATCTTAAAATCCACTGATATGTACAAAACAGATTGTCAACTAGTATACACAGTAAATATTTGCAGCTACACATCAATTAAATGTTACCAAGAAATCCTGTGCTTAAGCGCAAGCACTCCGTACCACATTCCAGATTTTTCCCACTCAACTTCCATAGCACGAAGCCACTTTAAAACGTGAGGAAGTTTTGACTAGAAGGAAATTTTTACCAAGCTTTAGTTTAAAAGGAACTGAAACATCTGAGGCAAATCGGGTGGTATGATGCGACTAGCAGATCCTAAGATGAGGGTGACGTTGCCAATGCAGCCATAATGTTGCCGGTTGTGATGGCCCTGGACATGCCCACCACGTGCCAGGACTCAACAGCTCCACGTGGCAGCGCCCAAGGAGACTCCCCCCTGCCACAAACACTGTGTGTGGCTCTGGCCTAGTCAAGGAGACGATGTGCCGTCCCTCACTTTTGAGCCAATCGGTCCCTTCACGTCCCTGACTGTTGTGTGCACAGCCACGAGGACAAGCCCCAGCCCTGTCCAAAGCCTAGCGGCATGGCACCCACCTCGCCCTCCCCCGCCTCTGCTTCCAGCCCCCCCACCATCCCGCAACCCCACCCTCCTCAGGTGGAAGCCACTCCCGCGCAGACTGGGACACCCACCCTCTTCGCAGCTCGCTGAAGACCAGCTGCCAGTCCCACTCGCCCTCCGCGGGCCACAGAGCGCGCACACGGGGTGAACGCCGAACCAAAGCAAGAGCGCTCAGCTGTCTCTGCTCCACACGGGGCTGGCAGCCTGTCAGCCCCACATCTTCCAGTTGTCTTCTTATTCAGGCAATGATTGTGCTTTTAAGTCACACGTGACTATGGTGACTCCCAAATTTTACAATGACAGCAGACATGGACAAATAATCATTATTAACACATAAGGCTCTGGTTGCATACAAACTGCATCGAGCATAAAACAAATGGTTTACACGAGATTGCCACGAGTGTTGGAGTCACAAAACAAGAACTATTTAAGAAATCGGAGGCTTGATGGAGTACCCACTGAATAGTTCCTCAAGGTTTATACAAGATATTGAGGAAGACAGCGCGTGGGAACATAACCCAAGGATTAGGTCAATGGTTGTTACTCATAGGGACTGCTAATTTTATCTGTGCTTTTTCTAAAGTTTACTCTTGAATTTAATAGTGATGAAAAATATACAGTATATCAGCAAACTTATGAGTTAGCAAATAAGCGTGGAAAATAAAAGACAATGAAAGTTTTGGAGGAAACATTTCTATGGGTTTTAGTCCATTTATTTTGATCAGCATAATATTAAATCCAACTTACGGAGTACCTACAACGTCCCAAGTGTTTGATATGACTCCACAAGGTAGGCATTATGCCCATTGTACAGGTGAATTAACCAAACTTTAGAGAAGCAAAGTAGTTTGTTTAAACACACAGTCAGGAAGGGTCAGGACCTTGATTTGGAGGTGATCCTGCTATGTTTTGCTTTAAAAATACCTGGATGTATGAAAAAGTGAGTGAGCATCAGTCTGCTGTTTCTCAGGGTTGCATTCCATAGGATCATCCCCTTTACAGATACTGCAATGAGCAGTGTCGCCTGCGGTCCTCAGAAAAAAAGAGTAGCTAAATGATAGACACCTAAGTATTTAAATTTTCTGAATATTTGACTTTGTCATGATTTTTTACCTCCTACAAAAAATGGAGCAGGCAAACTTTTAAACATTGTCTCAGTTGCTTTTCTGTTGCTTTCTTCTCTTCTTGTAGCTAAATGGGAATGAGTAGTATGTGGAAGGGGGGGTCATGTTACCCACAAAATGAGTTACCCAACTTTATAAGACACCGTCTGACAAAATTATTATCTGAGAGCTCTGTAACTCTGTTACAGTGTCCTAAGAAAGTCCACAGTACTTTCTCTAGCTGCTTCTTTGTGAGTTCCCCATAATCTCCACATTTGAAATTCCCCGAGGTCACAGTGTGGTTCTCAACACCTTGCTTTGTTCGACAAGCATTGTTAGACCTCAGTGGGGTGGGAATATGGGTCCTTCAGAATAACAGACCAAATAAGGTGAATACAGCCTAGTCACTAGGAATTCTTTCAATGACATATTCTAAATTTCTAATAAAAGTCTAATAATTCCAAATAGTCAATACTACCTTGTTCATATTAATTTAAATTATTCTATATATTGATAATTAGTTCAGAAATCATTCCAATTAAATGTGGTGGAGAAACTGAGAATTGGATTATTCTAGCTAGTCTTTAAAATGCCTTTTCAGATACAAAAAATTAAAAATAAAAGGTTTAATGTCTTTTTGGTTTTATTTCTTATGAACAAGTACAGTGAGTTGCGATACCTGCATTTTTCACTGCATAACTAGCAGGGAATGCCACTTCATGGAATAAAAAGGCATAATGAAGGCACAGTGAGAAGTCCCAGAACATCCTGCTCAACAGCAACTGCGCCAGCTAGTATTAAGGAAAGAGTAAATGCATAATGGGTATCGCAGGACTGAAGAGTACTTTTTCCTTTCAGATGTAGTGGGTGGAAAGTTCCAATGAAGAAATTAGCAGGGCTACATTATACTGTAACATTTTGTTCTTCTAAGCAGTCTGTTTAAAAAGCATATTCATATTCCAGGGCTCATTGCTCATGGAATTTCAGACTGGTTTGCTGTTTTTCTTTATGCCTGAAATACAGGTAATATTTAGAATTTTTAGAATGCATTTCATCCCTGTGTTCTGGGAGGAGGCGTTGTATCAGAACCTTTTGTACACTCAGCTACTGATGCATAGTCGGGTTTGTCTGTATTCAACTTTATGAACAGCTGATAGCAATCCTTGCTACTGACAATGTGATACTGGGCTTAATGACTTATAACCCACGAGAACAGAAGAAGTAGCTAGTCTCAACCCTCAAATGAGAAAATAAGTTTCTAAAACTCTTGAGGAGGTATATAAGCTACCTAATATAACCCATCCATCAACATTGTCTAATTGGGAATTTCGTCATGGCCTCACGAGAGTTTGTATTTCAGCCTCTCCCAAAGTGCCATAGGTCAAGGAGCTACTTGCCAGTTACTTCCATTGTTAAGTTGTTGTGTTTTATCTCCACTTTATTATTTACATGTCAACTCAGTACCAGAGTGACCTCTGAGGACGTCTGGAATTGGGATGTTGCTTGGAGTGATGGGCCTGAGATAAAGGGGAGATAAAGCTACTCCTCAGTACGGATGTCTTTAGCCAGTGTGCACTTTCTGCGACTGCCCCCAGCTCAAGTTCTACCACACGGATAAAATCTGTCCTAAAGATCAAGAAGACATACCATTGTGTCCAATTAAGGTCTTTACTCTTTTAACATTTGGGAAACCTTATTTGAATAGGTCATTATCCGTGGACACATCCACTTAATGGAGAAAGAAAATAATAATAATAATTAGAAATGTGGGATTGATGTATAAATTCAGAGGGATCTTAAACATGGTACCACTTTGCCAGTCAGTACGAAGATGGAGCTGTTAAATCAGTGTATTGATGGCTGACGGGAAAGCTGATACGTTCTTCCTTGATTTTAAAATCTTGAAGCTATATAAGAACTTGGGACATTTTTTAAGATCAATTTGGCAGTCTTTATAGCATAAGGACATAATTGGGTTTGATCTATAAATCTCACATCATTAGAAGTCCACCGGGTGATTTGCACTTTTTTAGGAAACAGGAATATTAGAAAGAGGTTTCAGCCATCAAAGGTCTGCTTCATAGAATCCAGAACAGTCATTTTCCACCCCTCGCTAGTGGAGCCTGCCCAGTCATAGTCACTGGTCCCTACAATTTAGAAGACGATGGGAGGCCATCTAAGAAGGCAATTCAATCACGTTTAGCGAGAATTCAGTTCTGCCCTGTCCACACCTGCTGGAAGGGACTGCCACCCCATCCCAGGGAGGAATTAAAGACACAGTAAGTGTGAGCTGCCCACCAATGGGCCAGCAATGGTCTGGCAGAGGACATGCTAATTACAACAGGGCTAACTTCACCAGGCGATCTGGGAAAATTACCCTAGTATGACTACTGGTGTGTCCAGAGCTATTACTCTTCCCTTTGAAAGGCACTCACTTATTTCCATTTTTTTTGAACCCTTTTACTGTTGTCCCTGAGGAATGCTGAGAACACCTTGATCTATTGCTTTCATCCGTCAACATAGTAGCAACATACTACTGCTAGCGCTCGGTGGCCTGCAAACACCCAGCCATGAGAAGGGGGCTCTGACTACACTTCTAATACAGAAAGCACCTGTTCATAAGTCATCACTTAAAAGATATCACCACATGCAGAAACCACAATCCTCCCAGAAATATTTTTAGGGGCCTCCGAGTAAGTCATCTATAAGTGAAAAAGAAAGTGTGCTTGTCAACTCCCGTGACAAATTGAAGGCATGTGCCTTTAAAATCACTCAAGAATGTTTTCAACAACAGCAACAACCAAATTGCTTAGCAAAGACAGCAGGCCTTAAAAAGGTTTCATGAAACCAGTTCTCTGGGAACCCACAAAGGACAGTCGAAAAGAAGAGTCTGGCCCAAACTTTTAAGGGAAAAGAAATAGGAATTTTTTCCCTCTCTACCCACATGAACATTATTTTACACACTTGATGCCGAAGTATTTTGCTCAGGATTTCAAGTTTTAAATTATTATACTATTCCTTCTAACCAGTAACCTTGCTTAAATCAATGGAAACGTAATTGATCTAAAATGGTTTATGCTCTTCAAAAGCTTGTATTCATCTTGAATTGTTTTGGACCAGAAAATATTATGAGGCCAGACTGTCCCCATTTTATTCTTCATGTTCAGGGAACAAGCCATTTGAAGGTTCAGGGCTTTTCTAAGTAATAAAATATCATACATCAAGGGAAGGTAATTAAACAAAATGTGGCTAAGAATATTTTACCATTAGGGCTAAATTTTGGGAGTTAATATTCATGAGGTATCTGATAATGTTTGTTAGATTTAAAAATATAACACTGGTATTTTCACAAAACATGATAATGGGGAAAAAACAATTTAATATACTACAATGCCAGCTTAGACAAACATGTGTGATAGAAGTGATTTGGAGGGAATTTGCTTGCTTTTGATAAAGGTGGTTTTGATTAATCTTCTTTGGTCAGTAAAGACAGGAAAGTCAGGAATCTGAAGCCATTACCCGCTTCCCCGATGCTGACAATAAAAGGGCAGTTAACACCAAGAAAGCCATGAAGAAGAATCAAAATATATCAAAATGTCATAGGAGCAATGAGTCTTAATGTATGCAACAGGTTTACTTAGATGGTGAAGAAAATCACTCCTCAAAGTCTGACGGCCAATAGGTTCAACACTATTATCCTTGGAATGAGCTGGGATTGGAATTCTCCAGAAAACCTCAGACTGAACCACCATAAGTCTCTCAGCCAGCAGCTCTGCCAACAGATAGCATTTTCTCATGCATATCCAGGAAGCACATTTAGAGGGTGTGACTGCCACTGAGGACAAAATAGCTTCCGAGCTGGCCTGCCCCAAAGCCTCTGAGCTAGGGCAGCCCACGATGAGTAGGAAGAAGCAAGGAATTATTAACCCACAATATGAGTCACTAAGTAAGCATAATGCAAAGAATTTTAAAAATCCTCTCTGTGGTTGAAGCGATTAGGCAGGTCAGGAACAAGTTGTCAAGTATTTCTTCTTCCCTTCTTCCTCCTGAGTTCTTAGTCACTGCCGGAAACCTTTGACAACTCCCTTCCCACTCTGAATGCACATAACAAATTCTGGGGTTTAGAGCCCATGAAAGTCCCTCTCTCTATTTCATATTTCTGGTGCAAAATGAACACATTTCAGTAGAACCTGTGACAAATACAAGCCCATAATAATGGCTCAGGGAGACATTGTTAAGAAAGTAAATGTAGCTTAATTTACAACATAAGGCATTCTATTCCTGCAAAGCAGAAATTTTAAAAGGGAAGAAACCCAATCTCCTTACAATTTTCCTTCACCTGGACAGAACTTGTTTTCCCTTTTTCCCAAGGGTCTTCTTTAGGGTTTTCTTTCCCATAAATTGGTTTTTGTAGGGCTGGACACCAAGTAAGGGTACTTGCTCTCTCCTTTGGATTAAAATAAAACTTAATCCTCATTTTCATCACTGGAGTCAAGTAACAGGGTTGTTTCTTTTCCACTTTGATGTTTAGGAGAGCTGAATGGAAGATGACAATCACACGCACACAAATAGTGCCTACAGGAGTTTCCTGATTCCTGATGTAGCCAAAGGGCACATATATTTGGCCCATTTAAGGCCTGGACTTAGCAATGTTCACTGTTCAAGAGATTATGCAAATAACTAGTTGAATCCATGTTGTTTCCATCTGGACTACAGTCCAATGGACAATGTGCAACTCTATGGGAATAGCACCACGTTTTCATTCATGCAGAGCCGTAATCTCAGGAAGAATTAAAGAAGACAAAAATAAGGGAGTGGCCCCACCTAGGTTGTCATTTATCTTTATAACAAACTTGTAAGATCAATCTAGAAGGCTTGAGAAAAAGTACAAGGCAGCTCTCGCTCAGACTCGTAGATCATCCTCTGTCAGCAGCATGGGCTTGGCATTTTCCCAGAGTAATAGTGATAAATGTTCAAGGATGTGAAATGATGGGCTCGAGGGACGGGTCTAATCTGCAATCATACAACCAACTGAAATGGAGACCTGGTCCATGGTCCTGGAAAATCTGATCCAACAAAATGATATAACAGTTTTTTGATTACTAGGTGAATAAGTGATTGATGATTCGACCTAATTCAGTAAGAAAATAAATGTAAAAGTGCTATGTAAACGATTTTAGTAACTAGCTTATAACTTATACTTATTGTGATAAGGGCAATTTTGTAGAATATTTCAATGCACTTTTATTTGGAAAGTTACCAAGGTCACACCAGACTGGGATATTTCCTAAGCAGAACTGTGGTAAGAGCCACCTGCCCGCCCACCACACTTTTCCCCACACCAACATGTTAGGATTCCCTTTTATCATTTTCTATCAATCTCATCTTCTCTTATTGCCAAAAAAGCCACACAAAAGTATCTCATAAGCTCTTCTAGGCTTAGTTGTTGCATAAAAAACGTGTGAACCCTCCAGGTAAGTTACAGCTAGGAGAGGAGTGAAACAGTTCAGAGAGTAATTGATTTTAAGGGTCCATAGTGAGGGGCACTTAGAAGAGTAAATAATGAGAGGTGGCTGTTGCTGGCATCCCCGAAATTATGCCACATAACTACAAACCTACTTGCATATGTATAGGGTTGGTGCTCTTCCTAACTTTCTTAATATTCTTAGACTAGTTTATTAATTTGTTGGACTGTTTAGTAGAAACTCTAATATTTTTCTGGTTTTGGTAACCAAAGGAGCTCAAAAACATAAGCCAATAAAGCAGATATTGTTCACTCCAAAGAATTATACTAACAACAATAAAAATAATGATAGTAACTACTGATAACTATCACTGCCGCCATTTGTTGGGCGGGTACCACACGTCGTGGGCTTCAGTGATTTACATATAGCACCTCACCTCACTATCCGGCAAACCAACAAGGTGGCAGTTACCCACCCTCGTTCCCCGGAGACTCAGTAAAAGGGTGACGGCTTTTCCAGTAGTATCCTACTTTGCTTCCTAATCTATGAAACAGATAAATATTTCACACTAAACAAACTAGGCAAAGAACTTGTGTTTCTTAGCATAAGTTTTCAACCTACTGTTTTATTTATTGGGGTATGTCTCCCCCAGGCACTAAGGACAGAGAGCAGGGACCTCTTGCTTTGGTTGCAGGGGCTATTTGCACACTGTGAGGAGCTGTGTGTAGCAGTGAGTGAACGCAGACTTAGCAACACCTGTTAGAACCCATTTGAGGTGGTATCTTTCAACTTGACGTCAGTGGCACTTTAAATGATTTCAAACAGAAGGATTCCAGCTGGCCATGGAGCTACAGGATACCCTTATGAGGCTGTGCATCATATAAATATAGATGTGAACATAGCATAAATATAGATCCCCTTACAGTACGCTCTGTGCTGCATTGTTTGCACAGTCATAAAGAGCTCACTTGTCTTAGTAAAGACTATTTTCCCCCAGGAAATGCAACTTTTTTGCAGTTTCAACTACAATTGCAAAGGAAAATATTTGAAATGAAAAGGTTTTTTTAAAAAAAATACCATTTCAGAGGGAACAATGAAACTTAAGATCAATGCATAGCAGCATTCTTTACTTTTTAATCTTAACTGAGTGTTTTAAAAATTAATAACGTTAAGTATTCAATGAAATATGAAAGTAAAACTACATAAGAAACAGACGGGAGCACATCAATTTACATTTGATTACCTCTCCTGAAAGCTATCGTGGATGGTTGAGAACAGCCAGCCGGAGGCCATGCGATCACTTACCACGAATAAGTTCTGACCTTCTTGAATATAAACCATCCAAATTCAGAAACCAACTTTCTGTTGCTTTGGCCCAATTCCATGAAACGACTCATTTATTTGGGACTCCATCAGGAAAAGTTAAACTTGCTCCTTTATTTTTTTATTGCTTTTTATTTTTAGATTACAAAAGTAGTATCTGTTCAATGCAGAAACCTTGGAAAACTCATAAAAACACAAAGTATTTTTAAAATCATCTGATACTCATAATCCCACTCTCCATCATTATAATCACCATTAACATTTTGGTAATATGCCTTTCTGGTTATTTTTCTGTGTTCCTATGCACATGCTAATTTTTCCCTCCCTAGATGGTGTTTTACCATACATACTGTATGGTATGGAGCCTAGTTTTCACTTAGCAATACATTGTAACATTTTGCCAAGTTTGAAATATCCTTCTCTGGCCTGATGCTTAGTGATTACATAGTATTCCGTTGGATGAATTCTGTTATATGGATTATTTCCATTTTCCCGAACCTAACTCTTCATTTTGGCGTCTTTCAGTTGTTTGCCCTTTTATCTATATACACACACATACATACATATATAAATACATACATGTGTATTATGTCATATACATTATATGTAATGTATATAAAATTGACATGCAATCTTTAATAACTGTTGTCAAAGGTACTATTACTTGCCTACCTTATGTCCATTTTGCTCTTCTTCCTTGCTAATAGGACTCTCATCTTGTTCAATGTAGAAATATTCCTGGCTAAATTATTTCATCTCTTATATGACAAAGTCTGGTCAGTACAGTGTAAGCAGAAAATGCTGAGGGGTACTTCTGGGGTGGCCCTTTGAAGAGGGGCAGATGTGGCTGGCCAGCCCATTTCTGTCTTGCACATTTGCTTTGACTGCTTCTGTTGTCTTGTCTGGGAAGCAGATGCAATGAGCAGAGCTGGGCAGCCACCTTGGCACCATAACCTGAAAACCATCAGTTTAAGGGGGCATGGCAGAAAGTGGGAAGCAAACTGGATCCTGATGCCATCACAGCGCCACCATCCTAGCCTTGGACTACTTACTTCTAAGTTTTGTGTTTGATGGAAGCTATTTTTTTTTTGAGTTTCTGTTATTCAAAACAAAACACAATACTAACAGAGTTGCCTAAGTATAAAATCTTCTAAATGAAATTGTGGGTCTCAGGGTGTACATATTTTAAATACTTTAAATTCTTACCATCGATTTGCTTCCCGGAAAGTTTGCATCACCATTAACTCTGACCAGCTATGTATAAGAGTGCCTACTCACCACAGCCTCCATTGCATGTCACCTTCCCCAACCCAATTCCATAGGACTCAACGTACTTCACTGTTGCCTTCATTTCAGTTTCTTTGCTTACTGATCAGTTCAAGTATGTTTTGCTTTCAAGTGTTTTCTTGACCTTTTGGTTCTTCCTCTGTGAATTTGCCATTTATGTATTCTACTTGCTTCCTCTCCCATTATTTTTAAGTTTAAGAATTCTTAGAAGAAATTGTAAAGACAAGTACTAAGTTTGAATAGATGCTCGTAACTGCTGGAAATATCTGTCTTGAGTGACAGTGTATCAGGCCAGAGTGCAAAGTGGTAGGTAGGCTGAGGTTGGTGAACCATCCTAAGTCGGTCGAAACGTGCAGGTGGAGGTGCCGGGCGCTTGCTGCAGAGGGGAGGCGCTCCTCACGCCTCACGCGCCGCCTAGGACCCCTCTTCAGGGGAGTGAAGACGTCTCCCTGAGGATTCAGAGACAAACAGCACAACTGCCTCTTCACTGTCATTCCTGAGGTTCCAAAGGTTTCTGCCCCTCACATCTCCGTGTGTTTGTATCATCTAGTACATGACTGGCACCTTTTTTCCTTAAGGAAAATTGAAATAACTGTGCAGCTTTTCCCATTACTGTCTCAGGGCTTAGGGCAACTTAATTAGCCCATGTCAGTAGAAGTGCTTGGGGATCCTTGGAAGATTTGGGGTTGCGTGATACTTCCCCAGACTTTGGAGTCAGTATTGTCAAAGTACAATACTGTGGTAAATCTTAGGGAAAACATAAAGGATCATTTGTGCTATGCAGATGAAAACAAAATGCCTGTTGCAAAACTAAACTCAAGTCAGAGAGTCAAATCATAGTATTTCTCTTACTTTATCCAACAGTGGTAAGGTGATGTGGGCAAGCATCCTACACAGAGGAAACCCAAGTCCTCAGGTAGTCTGTCAGCTATGGATGCAGCCAGTGAGGGCGGGACACAGGGATGGCCAGTACGGTGAGAATGAGTGTGATGTGTGGTGGCTTCTGGGTGGTGTCGCTCTGTTAATTATGTGCAACTGTCCCACTAGCAGCCTGCACTTTCTCAGCACCAGCCCCTACTGCAGTGTACAGGACTTCTCAACACCATCAACTTCGAACGAATGCCTGTGTGGTGTGGAGCATCGACCCACATCCCTAGTGACCACAACCATAGGCATTCAGTGTCTTACCCAGCTGCGACAATCCTAATGTGTCTCGGGTGACCTCTTTCTTACCCCAAGCTCCTACCAGCTCATGTGGGAATTACTAAAGCGACTCCTGTCCCCAGCCTCAGCAACGATCACCTTCCTCATTATTTTCTTTGGTTTTACTTCCATAGTACTGCACCATCCTCCCTGGAGGCAGCCCCCCAACCCCCGAAAGCAAACACACAACCACACCGGCCCAGTGCGGAGAGGGAGGGCCAGGTGGTTTGCATTCCTTCCCACGGTTTCACTGAGCGGTCTTTCTCCTTTCCTTCCAGTGAAGGACCCACCTCCAGGAAGGCTTTGGAAGGGAAGCCAGCCTAATGTCTGTCATTTTAAAACTGCTTATTTGGCTTCCTGAAACTGCCTTGCTTTAGAATAATCCTATATTGGTCCCCCACCCCACTGCCCTGCTCTGTCAGTGACGGTTTCCAACTCATTCACTCAGGCCCCGTCTCCGGGTCATCACTGGTTCTTCCTTCATCCTTGTTCTCAACATCCACCTGCAGTGTCACAAAAATATAGACTGGTAGACTCGAAAGGTCCGTGGGACAGCCAAGGGTATTGCCTCAGTACCCTAGTGTCACACATCAGAAAACCCAAGTCTGAGCGCATGGAGGGCCCTGTCCACGGTCTCGCTGCACGAGAGCAGAGAGTTGTCACTGGAAGAAAAGCTCACGGATTCTGTGCCAGGGCCTCCTCATCGTATCTTCTGTGCTTCCTAATTGAGGTTGTACTGATACCATTACTGTGCCTCTACCCCCAAAAGGTCCTCGATCCCAGGCTGTCCTGTTGGTTGGTACCAATTCTTTTCAAAATATGACTTTGGTTGTGTCACCTTCAATAGATGTTGAAACACGGTAGAATTTAAGCTTGTCATTTGGGGTCCTATTGTATTTGCTCACAATTCACAACCCCATCTTATGCTCCAGCCAAATCAGTACATTCCCATCCCAATTTCCCCCATGTTGCTTGCCTCATGTCTAGAATGCTTCCCACACCCAAGCACCAGCCCGAAGCTTTGCTCTGAACACTTCACAGGAAGCAACGTCTGTCTTTAGTGTTCAGAGGACATCTCACTAGGCACTTAGCAAATTGTGCCTCGTAGCACAGACCTTTCAGGTCTTGTCTCCCGTCTCAGCTCTGTAACTGGATTTTGTGTTCTCGGAGGGCATGGACAGATGTGTCTCCCCTCACACTGCCTTGTGCAGAGAAGACATGTTGTGAAAGCCCCTGAATGGCAGCACCGGCCCTCACCTAATCCTGGACACTACACCATTCTCCTCTTCTGCATTTTCTAGAATGCTTTGTACGCAGTGGATAGATAGCGTCTTCTCTGAGCACTGCATGTGGAGACTTTTCCCTGAGTGGTATTTTCATTTCTGTCTTCAGAAAATTAAATGAATGTGGTAGCCATTCAGTGACCGAGCAGCCCAGACCCATTAGCCGCTGTTAAAGATGATGATGTTCGTGCTAAGCACTGACTGCTCCAGAGGGAACAAGCACTAAACGGGGTGATGTTGCTAAAGCTCGTGGCAGAGTAGCCAACACATAACCTAATGCTCAATGTCTGGCGACGCATGTTATTTTCCGCTTTCCCATGACAGTTGTCTTTCCTGACTGCCACTTCAGTCTCCTACGAGAACCCAGTCAGAGAGGGGAAAAAATTTTACTTCTCTCCTTGTGACTGTACTCATTGAAGAGGCTAAAGGGCAATATTCTTATTAAGAAAAAAAAGTGTTAGGATGAGGAAGGTGGGTCCTTCACTCTGTCCTTTCTGCTTGTCCAGTTCTGTGCAGAGCAGCCCCTTCCCACAATTCCCAGCCCTCACTCAGGGGCTGCAATTCACTCAGCACACAACTCACTGAGGTTCTGGATGTTTCCAGACTGGTGCCAGGTACCAGGGAAATAAATATAAATGAACAAATGATTTCTGTCCTCAAGAAGTTCATAGCAATAGAAGCAAAGCGATGTATACACATTATCACAATGTAGTAAGATACATGTCATAAGAATAAAGCCAAATTCCAGCACGGCCACAAATGAGAAAACAATCAAATCCCCCAGAGGAAGTTAGGAAGTGCTTCTTGGAGGAGCTGATACTCAGCGAGGTTTTTAAGAATGAGAGGAATTCACCCACTGGACATGAAGACAAAGGACGTGTTCTTGCAAAGACACAGTGTTACGGGGGACATGGCTAGGACATCGGACACCCCTCCGGGAGACAGGGCTCTGCGTGGTCCAGCGAGCAAGGGCGTCTGGACTTCACCTCGTGGACGAGGGGAGCCACTGGAATGTTTTCAGTGGAAGTAAGGAGATGGTATTCTCATTGTTTAAACACACCTGCAGCCATGGGATGAAAGATGGATTAGAGGGAGCAGGACTGTGGCCCAGACAACTGTGGCAAGGTCAGAGCAAGGAGAAACCAACGCCTCACCTTAGGCAGAAGCAATAGAACACAGACACATCTACAGATGGTCCCCAGCTCAGATGGTTCCAAGCACAATTTTTCTTTCGACTTTACGGTGTTGCAAAAGTGATGCGCATTCAGCAATAACTGCCCCTCGGGTGGCCACACGACCCTGCTGTTTCTCACTTTCAGTACAGTATTCAATAAAGTACATGAGATATTCAGCACTTTATTATAAAATAGGCTTTGTGCTAGATGATTCTGCCCAACTGTAGGCTAATATAAGTGTTTTGAGCACATTTAATATCGGCTAGGCTAAGCTATGGCCTTAAGTTAGTTGTATTAAATGCATTTCCAATTTATGGTATTTTCAACTTACGATGGGTTTACTGGAACGTAATTCCACTATAAATAGAGGAGCATGTGTATAGTTAGAACTAAGTAGTGCTGTGGGACTACATATCAATCTAATATATTCTTCTTGGTGAAATACTGATATGTTATATAAACATTTGTAGCAAGATAACTGAGAAATTAATTTATATTTATTTTGATTTTTACCTGTTACAGGTATCAGTTGAAGGTGTTTTTCCCTCCCCTGACCCAAGAATGCTTTGTGTTCTGAGTCTGGGCCCCCTGGTCTAAGGAGAGTGAGCGGTAACTGTGTGCTCCTAGGTCAGCTGCGAAGTTCCCAAAAGACGCTCCGCCCTCCGCTCGGGCGGGGGCTGTGGAAGTCTGAGCCCCTTGAAGAAGGCGGTGGCAGCGGAGCTGGCCCGGGGCTGCGGGACCGAGGGGCGCGGTGGTGGCGGCGGCCAGGGAAGAGACGGCCCCTGCGAGGAAGCGCCTGGCACGCGTGTTGGGCCAACAGATGGGGACGGGGGGAGCCCACGAGCCCCGGGGAGAGGCCCCGCACCTGCCGCCCGGAAACGCGGCCTCCTGCTCCTCCCGCGCCGCGGCTCGAGCCAGGCGCTGCCCAGAGTGGCCGCGAGGCCTACGAGGCCCCTGTCCTGGCGCCAGGGCACGGCTCCCTGCGCACCAGGAAAGGGGGCTCCTGGGCCGAACTCGGCAGCTCCGGGTGGGGCCCGAAGTCACAGCCTCTCCTTGGTTTCTTGTGTGTTTCCAACCCGCCAGCAGCCCTTGAACCGCGGGCGAACAGAGGCCGTGGGTGCAGCCACGACGACTTCCCTCCGCGAGCGTTCAGTCCTTGCACCTTCCGGAGCCGTGATGATTTCATTTCGTTCTACGTTTCGGAACCTGCTGAGGACCAGGACCCGTCACACATTCTCTAAGATGTCCCCATCGGCTTTCTTGTTCCTGGCTTTCTCCCGCGTCCTTGTGGGCAGCGTCAGCCCCGGCCGCTCACCGCGGGGAAGCCTGGCTGCGCCCTCCCCTAGCGCACGGCCTGAGACAGGCTGCGCAAGCCTTTTGCCTCAGTGTCTTTGTGGATAAAATGGATAAAATGCTAGTTCTTCCCTCACGGGCTTGCTGTCAGGAAGAAGGGGATAGTGCACGGCCAGCTCCTACCCTCGCGCCTGGGCCATGGTGCTAGGCAAAGCAAGTGAGCGTGCTCGGCGATGCGAGTGCTCCGCGCCGCCTGCTGCGGCCACCACGTCCCCTGGGGTCCGGGAGGCGCTGCGCCCCACCGTGGAATTATTACACCCCGACCCTGCGTTCCGCAGTCACGGAATGGTCTCAGGCCCCACCGGGAAAACCTGGTGAAACAGGAGAATGCACAACCCCACCACGGTTTCGGCTCGTGCATCCCAGACCTGCACCAAGACGCATCCACAGCTAAGAGGCTGAGACTCCAGGGGATAGAGCTGAGATCCCAGGAGCCAAGAAGGCACACGGAGTGTCAGTTCCAGAATCCACCAGGGACAGCTCAGAACGCCCAGAGGCACCCATCCCTGATGCAGAGGACTGGCTTCCTGGCATCTCCGTGTCTCAGAGCTGTGCGTTTTGCTCGGAGTTTGTTCCCTTCTTCTGTGGACCGGGAGCTTTGCCAGGAGAGTTTCTGAGAAGCTAAGTGAATGCTCTTTCTGTCAATCTGAAATTGTTTGAGGGGTGGGTTTTTCCCCCTTTGCTCCTTTCCTTCCTTATTAAAGCTGACAGATGGGGAAGACAATGAGAAAGAAAAGAACAAGCCCAGAATCACAGGATGCTGGGAAAACAGCCTCTATTTATAGCCTGGTACATTTTCAGACATGTAAACACCTCCGTTAATCGCTGCCCCTGCAGCAAGACCCTGGGGATTACTGAGCGGCCCTGGGAAGCTGGCGACCATATATGGCAGAGCACTGGGAGCTTGACAAGGCTGATTGTGCTCCGAGTTGTTTCCAGAAACGGGGGAAATGAGGGCTGTGTCCCTCCTGCACCCTGAACAGCAGAGGGCCACACGGGGCCTCTGTCCATGCGGGAGAACTTTCGGCAGGGTATGCATAGGGACGGCCTGGCCAAAGCACCTCTAATTGGGCAAATATGACGACAGTATAACAGCAGAAATGATTACTTTGAGTGGCAGCTTCACCGCCTGTTAACCATGTAATATGGGGCAGGTTCTTTATCAAACATGAGGCCCGGTTTGCTCATCTATAAACTGGAGCAATTACAGCTCCTTCCTAAGGTGAGCATGAGATTTCGATAAAAATAAAGTAAGTGGAAAACACTGTCCAGCCTTCCTCAGTGTATTAGTCACAGTTTCTGTCATCCAACCCAAAGTTTCTAGACCTGGAAAGAAACAGTAAAATCTGACTTATAATCAAGTAAAAAAAAACAGTGGATACAAACAGATCCCTGAGACGACTCAGATGCTGAATTTAAGAAGAAAAGATGTTAAAACAACTATTATAATTTTGTTAAAAAACTTAAAGGAAAATATGGCTGTGATAAGTGAACAACTAGAGACTCTCTGCACAGAAATGGAAGTGATGAAATAAGAGGCAAGTGGAAATTCTAGAACTGAAAATGCTGCATTTGAAACAAAAAATCCACTGATGGACCGAACAGCAGCCCAGATACTCCAGAAGAAAGATGAGTAAGCTTGAAGGCAAATCAAAGAAATTATCCATCCTGAAAAAACGGGCAAATGTGTATTCTACACAGAGTCTGTGGCCAATGGGACAGTGTCATACAGCCTAATATACATGAAATTTGAGTCTGAGAAGAAATAGAGAGAAAAATTAGGGTAGAAAAAAATTTTTTAAATAGCAACCAAAATTTATTAAAGTTTGGTTAAAAAAAACAACTTAAAGATCTAAGAAGCTCATTAACCCCAAGCAATATAAATTCAAAAAATCACACCTGGGCACATAACAGTGATAGCACTGAAGATAAAAGGACAATGTTAAAGTCAGCCGGAGAAAAGAGACACATGACCTATACGGGAACAGTGACAGGTGATGGCAGAGACAGGAAACAACAGGGCTGACAGGGAAGGTGCTGGAAGAAGAAAGTGCCAACCGAGAGTCTGATGTCCAGTGAGAATATCTTTCACAGATAAGGCATTTTCAGATGTGCAAAAGATGAGAGAATTTGTGGCCATCAGACTTGCCCTACGATCAAGCAGCTCTGGCCGAAGCAACACTAGACCCGAAGGAAGCCAGGGGGAACAGGAGGAATGACAAGCCCCAGAAATGCTCCTGCAGCCTCTCATTTTAGGAGACCCACACCGATCCAATGAGTCCGGTGTTTCCTTGATTTCCTGTCATAAGTTTTCTGCAAAAGGCAAAGACAATTGAGACTCTACTCTTAAATAAATTAACCATCAAACTGAAAACATCCTGTGCTGGAATGCTCTCCAGCATGGCCTTGTGACAGCCCACCCCCATTTCTAAGGGAAAGCCCTCTTGACACCGTCCACAGAAAAAGGTGACCATGGCATCCAAATAAGGAAGAGAAAAATTCACCTCTGCTCCATAGGCTACATGGACATCTATGGATATTGATTCCACCTGACCTCCTGTGAAAAACAAATGTACTCTATGTCATTAATCAGGAAAAACAATCCTCTGCACACCTGTCCTGTGCAAAAAAGGGTATCACCCAGGAATGGGGTTTCCTAGCATGATAGAAAAATTTCAGTAGCAATTGAGGATTCAGAAAGAACATTGCTTAAACAATGAAGAAAAGTAATCAATTGTACATTTACATCAGTGGCTTTAAAATTCACCATTGGAAATCTTGCTTAATCAAAACAAAGACTCTGCAAGAGCCAATTTACACACCAGATTTCACATCGAAGAGCGTAGTCATTGTCAGAGGAAACAGCGATCTCTGCATTAGGGAGAAAGCACCTCTAAAAACAAGAATGATGACATAAGTGGGACAAACACACTTGATCGAATCTCTCTATAATGTATACATAGATCAAAACATCACATTGTACCCCATAAACATACACAATTATTATTTGTCAACTAAACATCTGGAATATACTCTATGATGAATATGTGATGTTGATTAAGGTGAATAAACTTAGAGTTCTTTCCATGACGAGCTTCTTGTGATATACACTAGGATTTGTCCTAGACAAGAACCAAAAAACAAAAAATATCTCCCTACCCAAGATACAGAGCTTTTAAAATAAAAACTTCCACAAAGTGGAGGCAAGTGTCTAAGGTTCAGTGCTGGGCTCCCCCAGAGAAAACAGCACAGTGATCTTGGTGAGGAAGATGACAAGGAGAGTGAACTGGGGTCCCCTGGCCAGGGAGGCCCTCGGGGGCTGCACCCCAGACATACCGAGCAGGGTTTTGACTGAGGCTTGGTCCCCGCAGCCATATACTTTAGTGATAACTAAAGAGGAAGGAGGATGCTTTGTTCTCTGACCGATTCATTCATGCAATGTTTATTTTGTGCCTGTTGTATACCAGGAGAGCTCACAGCTCCAGGGATATAGCAGTGAACAAGACACAGACCCTTGGACTTTGGGGAGACAGCAAGTGGAGGGACAGACAAGTACCCCCAAACCTATAGCACACTGTCCCCTGCAGGCTGCCATCCAGACAACCAGAGTGCTATGTGATGCACCTGTCAAGGCCGTACCCAACTGTGGCCTAGAAAGGCTCCGCAGATGAAGGAACACCCCAGCGGAGACTTGCAGGACAATTAGGAATACACCTGGAGGCAAGAGACATTGTTCCTGCCACCAATTTACTCCGTAGGGAAAACCAAGGTATACACAGTAAGATCATGTTTTTACAAATCTTATATAACGCATTTTCTGCTATTCCTTCCAGCTGGCAAAAGAAATTTGTCCATTGTAGTTTTTGGGTGTGCCAGGGGAAAATATCTGGGCAGCTTTTAGCGCTGAGGCCCTAACTGCAATAATGGTTGAGTCACAAAACTTTATGAATACAGAGTTAAAACCACAATTTCCTGAATGTCCTATGGAAATGTTTATATGGAAAACATTTATATGAAAAAAATAAACATTTGTTTAATTTTTTTGGCCCAAGAAATAGAGACATGACTTAAGAATAGAAAAATCTGGTTAAAAAAATATTTTTTCTAGTATTTGATATGACCAACAGTGGCATTAATGTATTAATATTTAAAGCGTCAATGTATAGTATCATGCTTTTGTTCTCATGGCATTGTCACTGACTTGGTTCCAATCACTACAACTTAGATAGTTGACTCAAGAGCAGTTAGACGACCTCAGAATTTGGCTCCACTTCCTGGCTGTTGCCTAAGCATTCACGTTCAGGGTTTCTGTAACTTATTGTAAGGATTCAAATCTATTAACATGCACAATCTCCAGTAAAGAGTAATGCTTTATTACCCCACGTCTCAGTGATGGTGGAGTTTGAAAGAACATGTTCCCAAAGGAGGAAGGGAGGGGAGAGTAGGAGATCCCCGAAGGAGTCGGCAGAGTGCAGAAAGGCGAGGCAAAGACCCAGAAGGCGGGTTTTTTTCCTCTTCAAGATTTTTCCTCCTATCAGCCTGGATCCGAGGGCTGAGGCTCCAGTTTGGGTTTGGATGACACTATACACGTGCTTACTTCCTTACTCCAGTATTTTGGACTTCACATCAAACATCAGTCTCCTTTGCACCTTACAGATGCCCCTGATTTACGATGACTTGACTTAGAATTTGTCAACTTTACAATGGTGAGAAGCCGTTGCAATTTCAATGTCATGTACAATATTCAACAAATTACATGAGATATTCAACACTTTATTATGAAATAGGCTTTATGTATGCTAACATGAGTGTTCTGAGCACATTTATGGTAGGCTAGGCTAAGCTATGATGTTGGGTAGGTTAGGTATATTAAATGCATTTTTAACTTACAATATTTTCAAGTTACAATGGGTTTATTGGGAGGCAATCCCATCGTAAGTCGAGGAGTATCTATATTCTTAACTCAAAACGCAAATAGTGAAAAGATGAGAATTAAGCTTACCAAAAAATAATAAATGCCCTCAGAATGTCTCCAACATTTAAGCTATTACAAATTACTGAAGTTCCCAATAAAGAAAACCATTAATATCTTTATATTTATGACAAGTAATATTAGTGTGGCACAATCTGGCCTCTATCCCAGTGAATACACCAAGTATATAAGAAGCAATTCACAAGAGACAGGAATACAAATGACTAACAGACGTATACGAAAATGCTTGACCTCACTGCGTACTAAAACAATGAGATACATTTCATCTTTTACCTATGACATCAGAAAAGTTGAAAGAGAGACAGAGAAGAGAGACAGAGACAGAGAGAAATTGCCTAAGGTTGGAAACCCCTGCACAGTTGTGTATATCGGAGAGTGCAGCCCTTTTGGAAAACAACGTGGCAATGCATATCGAAAGCCTTAAAAATAGTCATACATTTTTACCCATTAATTCTACTCCTGGGAATCTATCCTAAAGAAATAAGCTAAAATTCAGAAAAGCATTATGCAAAAATATTTCCATTACAGCATGTTTTATCATCATGAAAAGTTAAAAACAAATTGCTTACCCAACATCGAAGAAATGGTTAGTCTAAATAGCACAGTCAAGAGGTGATACCCAAAATAGTTCACAGCTGTGTTTCACAGAGCATGGCGTGACTGTTCAGAAGGAAAGCTGGCTGGTAGGAAGGGACACAAGCCTGAAGACCACGTAGATGTGTGCTGACAGAGTACCAGATTGGCACAGCCACACTTTGAATCTGCTTTATAAAGCCATGGAAACGTTGCACAAGAATTTCCTAGAAAGTGGGGAAATACTTGTCATATGCAAATATATATTTGAATAGAGCAAAAGACTGCTGGAACTATAATAACATATTAGCCATAGTCACCTCTGAGTCTTGGAGTCATAGATTTTTTTTCCTTCTTTATGTTTTATTTTAGTTTCCTAATTTTCTATGAACAGCATCATGTTTAGAATCAGAAAAAAATTGAAATGGTCTCAGCAGCATAGTTCTAAATGTTTGAGTCTCTTCATTTGTCTTTCCCCAGATTTCCACGGGACACCATCTTTCGTCTGAACAGGAGGAGTGTGTGCTAATCAATTATTATGCCTGTTGCTGGAACAGTCTCAAAAACATCATCCACAGTTAACATAATTAAGAGCACTATTTCACTTTTGTGTTTTATCAGATAATATTTTCCCCCATTGCTTTGCTAACATTTAGAGATTTGGAAATTATATTTAGGAGGTAAATCTAACTTTTTAAAGTTAAAACTTTTATTGAAATAAACATAGATTCACACGCAATTATAAGAAATAGTAGGGGGAGAGTCTGTGTATCCTTCACTTAGATTCCCCCAATGGTAACATCTTTCAAAACTGCAGCACACTGTCACAACCAGGATACTGACATCAATACAATCTACTCAGCTTATTCAGATATCCCCAGCTCTACTTGGACTCTTGTGCACGTGCATGTATATGTGTGCATACGTATTTAGTCCTACACAACCTTATCGCGTGTATGTTTGTATACCTACAGCCACAGTCAAGACACAAAGCTGTTCCATCCCCACAGGGGCCCTTGGGCCAACTTGTTTTTGACTGTCAAATCGCAAGTCACATAACCTATCATTAGCCAACCTGTGTACTCACTCGCCTTTATGGTTCATATTTTACATTATGCACTCTACTTTATAGTCAGAGCCTGTCAAATGAATAAGACCCTGGTATCTAACATCCCAAAACACTGAAATTACTAGTAAAGGAAAAATTAGTGGTGGTGTAGGGGAGTGAGCTTTTCCTCCATGGCTGTAAACCATACGCAGTGAAATAGATGCTGAATTTATGATGACATTCCTCCATGCACCAGCTGAGTAGACTAGAAAATAGGGCTTTGGTTAGGACACACTCCCTATCAAAGAAACTGAAGGGACTTTTATTTTAATGTCCATTTTACCAGGCCTGGCTTTATACAATTATCTCAGTAGAATGAATGCCCTCTTCAGTGCTCTGAATGAGTTCAAGTAGGTGTCCATTTATTCACACCCCAGTGTTAATACTCCCTGGTATGCAAATAGTGTGCTCTAGAAGGAAAGAGAAACGTAATGCTCAAGATTTTCCTAAGTTTCCTACCACATTGGACCAGGAATATGCCAGCCATGACTATTGGTCACAATTAGGCGTAGCTCCCCATCCAGAACTTCCTGAGCTGCCGATAGGCAACAGGTGTGCAGACCCCACATGGAAAGATGGAACCAAAGTGCAAACCTTCCTTGAAGTCATTTGCCGGGAGCTAGGCCAGACATAGATCACCCTATCATGGAGTGGGCCAGAGAGGGACACATGTCATTAGAAAGTGATCTTATCCAAGGACATTGGCCCTGCCCATTCTGGAGTTTCGGACTCAGCTGTAAATCCAGACACCACTGTCTATGGGTCAGATGTGGGTCACTTATTGGGCCATTGCTGACCATGAATGTCATAATGAACACACTTGGCTGTAGGGAAATGTAGGACTGGACAATTCAAGAAGCAGCTGCGCACACAAAATGTAGCAGCCTAGTTGTCTTTAATATATATTAGGCTAATCAGCATCTTTAAAAACAAAACAAAAATAATGGTTAGGAATTTGAGTATAAACTCTCCCACAGAAAGGACCTTCCAAGCTGCTAGGAACTGTCCCACCCATGGAAAGGTTGGGATATACCTCTGTGCATTCTTACGCTAGCAAGAACAATGGGGTCTGTTTGGGTAGTATTAGCCTGCCTGGGCAGCTGTAATGGAATACCGCAGACTGGGAGGCTTAAACAACAGAAATTTACTATCTCACAGTTCTGGAGGCTGGAAGTCCAAGATCAAGGTGCCAGCATGGTCAGCTCCTGGTGACATGGCCCCTTCTTGCTGCACCCTCATGTGGCCTTTTCTCTGCATTTGTGCATCCCTGGTGTCTCTTCCTTGTCTTTGTAAGGACACCAGTCCTACTGGATTAGGGACCTACCTTTATGGCTTCGTTTAACTATAATTACCTCCTTAAAGACCCTATCTCCAAATATAGGCACATTGAGGTCAGGGCTTCCACATACAAATTTGGGGAGGGAGGGGTACAATTCAGCCCCTAACAGGTGGTGTTGAGAATCATAGGTTCTTACTAAATGCAAAAAGTCATTCAGCTATCATCTTAAAAGACCAAGTCCTTTCCTCACACTTAGAGGTCCAACTTCTCGAGGAAAAGCCAGAGGCATTCAGAATGGCGTAGGGAAAAGCAAGGCTTGGAGACGTGTGCAGACAGAGAGGAGACGTGAATGGGAACCTAAAGGTGGGCTTCTGGGATGCCTGTCAGCTTGCAGCCCCCAGCCCTGTCCAACCCCAAACCCCCTAGAGCAGGACGAGAGGAGGACAGCGCTGGAGGAGGTGTTATGCTTGGAGGTGTTAAGTTAATAAAATGTGAAAATATTCCCTTCAACCTCTCTCTTCCCCTTCTTCCTTCTCCCACCAAAACGCCACTAGCATTTTTGCTTGTAAGAGTTTTTGTCTACAAAGGACACCCAGAACTTGCCACCACGTGTGTCAATGTGATTATTGGCTTACCTCATTGACAACTTTGAATTTCTTGGTCTCTCTTCCTCTTGGATTTTCTGTTAGGAAATTAAGAGAGAGGAAGTTTGAATCAAGGGGAATGTCAAGCAATGTATTTTGAGTGAAGAACAGACAAAGCTCTGCTCTTCACCAAGTTTGGACACTGGGTTTTAAGGGAGTCCCCTCCTCCCCTCTCTGTCCCTCCCTGCTGCTCCATGGCCAAGGACATTGCTCTTCTGTGACACCTTTGATGTTGTTTCATAAATGCTTCTTTCCTTATCTATGGTCCCCACAACTCCATGAGCTTCTCTAGGACAAGAATTTGGTCTTGAATATTTTCCTAGTACCTTAAATATCTCAACAACCTGAAATAGCTTAGGCCATGTAGCCAGCATACAACAGAAAGTTTACTGAATTAGAATTAAGCAAATTATGGAAGACGTAAAGTTCGTTTTACTTTAATGGTGTTGGTCAAAAATTGACAAACTCGATCCAAGGGTGACTGTTTTCTAAATTCAAGCCATCACTGAATAGGCCCTAACGTAGTCCAAAAAGCAGTTAGTAAGCACCTACCCACTATACACAAGGCACGATGCTAAGTACTGTGGAGGATACAAACAGAAATAAGAAAAATACCTGTTTTCAAAGAGTTTGAAGTATAAGAGGAGAAATAAAATAGGTGCATGGGTAGTATGCTCCATATAAAACTTCAAAATCAGTAAGTAAAACCTCAAAATCAGTATTTAAATGAAGTGTTCTCAAAGCTTCTCAGCATGCATGACAACCGCCACGTAGTGCTCACCAAGAGTTGGAGCACAAATGAACAAAAGTCAGACCCATTTTCTCCTATACCTCTTTTCCTCCAACTGAGAAAGATTGGAACTCTTGTGTTGAAGATTCTCTCCTAAAAGTAAGAGAATTTGGCTCTAATGCCTAATTAGAACACTGGCTGGGCATTATTAGTTTACCATTCAGTGTCCACATTCCCATCTGCGTCTCCCTAAGGAAGCTATGTAGATTTTTATCCTATCATAGACTTTGGGGAGGCCCAACCCTACACAGTGTCGGGGTTTCCAGAACCATTCTTTCCCCCGGCCGTACGGTCTGGTCTTGGACATAAGCAGTCTGCTCAGGGTGCCTCTCAAAAGCGTTGCTTAGAAATGCCCTCTGTCTGCTGGATTGTCATGAATCCTTCCTAAGAAACAAGGGAACCGGCTTTCAGATGAAGCCATGACCTCAGAAGGCAGACCTTGATGACATCGTCTAGCCTCTGAATCACCCAACTCTGATATTTGCCCTACTCTGTACTTTCAGCTACCTGAGATTTGTTTTAAAAATCATCTTTTTTGCTTACCCAGTTTGATTTGGGTGATTTGCTATTTGTAAACCTCAAGAGTCTTAATGAATCCACACACCACAGGAGGAAAGTCCCAAAAGATTTAAATCATCTTGTCTAATTTCTTTGGAAATCCTGGTCTTCTCGTAAGGACGTAACTTGAAATTTCTATGCCAGCCAAGAATGGAAAGGACTTGACCTCTGAAGAGTTTAATGGCCTGGCATTTGCCACTGGCCTTGGGAGGTCACTTGTTCGTTTTGAGCCTCAGATTCATCACCTGCAAAACCAGACATACAGTATGTACCTGGAATTCTCACGAGCCATCAACCTACCCAATTGCGAATATGGGTGGCTTGTGCAAAGTGTAAGGTGTAAGGCAGATATTAATGACATCTCAGCATGGGCCACTGTACGTTTCAGTAAGGGGAATAACGGATGATAAAACAAACTTACCCACATACAGAGAATTATTGGTCTATTTGGCAGAGGTTCAACAACTTTGCACAACTTCCACCACGAGCTAGAACTGCGGCCAGTGGCACGAGTATACTTTTCACTCCTTCCGCATGGGGCGAGGTGCCAGCCCTGCCATAAAAGCCATCTTCAGAAGGGGACTGAACACTCCCCTGCCCTGAATACTGCCCATTGGTGCATCTTTTAAATCTCAAATAAATAAAAAATTGTAGTTCAAGGTTACAATTACATTATTCAATTCAATATCCAGGTAAGGTGAGAAGTGATGAAAAATTAGAATTCTCCTTTTTTGGAGGTATGTTTCCATTTGGTAAACATCTTCAGACACAGTAACCACAGAGTCCACAGAGAAGAATTTAATGGCTGTGAGATGCATCGACTGTGCGCTTTCTACAGACCTGGCGCTCAGCATCTCGTCCTCAATGTCTGGTCTGGCTTTGTCACCCAGGCCAAATGCTTAACTCAGAAAGATAAGAAACAAGAAGATGATAAGGGCTGCTTTGTTCCCCGGACACGTGAACATTTTTATTTTTGCTTCAAAGGGGATTACAACATATACGAAAAGGGGAGAATGCAGTCCCCGGTGTGCCTAGTAAGATGACTTAAAACTAAATCACAAAGACATTAAAGTAATAAATCTTCCTTTGTGTGGAAACCAAACCAATCACACAGCTGAGATCCCAAGGGAAGGAGGGTGGGATGGAGGGGAGGAAAGAAGGAAGAAAGAGGAGGTTTGATGAAGGGTGTTAATTTTTTTCCCTTAACAACAACAAAAAAAGCCATAAACCTGCTGCTCCCCCATCACTCATTCATTGCTGACCATTAGAGTCTATTGGAAGGTGCATCCCTTGGGTGAAAATGCTTCAGACCTAAAAATTGCATAAATTGCATAAATTAGATAATACAAATGCAGACGTAAAAGATAAAACTCCTAAAATGAGATCTCAAAAATATTGGTGACAAACGTTCCCAAAAGCGAAAATGAAATGAGAACAAAGAATAATTTTAATTACTTCATATACAGTTTATATCTTGTTTTTTGTTTGTTTGTTTGTTTGTTTTTTGCTTTCAGGTATTATAAAGAAAGGGAAAATCCTTCTTGCAATAAAAACCTACACACTTCATATCCTTTCTTCTCAAGAAAGACTGAAAATAAATAAACCAAGGTAAAAAAATTCAATAACTTAACGCCAGACATTAATCCCAAATGGACACCACCACCACGGCAACATAAAAATATAACTTGATGCTTTAGGAGAAAACTACCAATCCCAGAACGAAGGGCAGCCTCTCTCCTAGGACACTGAAAACACCTTTCAGCAGATCTAAATAAGCAGCAGGGGGCAGGACTGTGCGCCCCGAAAGCCAGCACCACCTGCCAGGGACCTTGCACAGCAGTCACATAGCCAAGACCCAAGCTTCACAAGGCATCAGCGTTCACAGGGTGCACTGCCACTCTACAGCCAATGGTTAATCAGAGGAACCTGCCGTCTAATAAAACCACCAATATTGAATATTTCCAGTAATAAATTCCATATTCCTAGGAAATGTAACTTGTAGACAGCACTCCTCCAAAATTATCCCCTATCCTGAATGCATTCACCTGCTGTTCATTGTTGCAAACACATTTTGATGTTAACAAAATAAAACATAAATAAAAGGCCATTTATTGTTTCTTCTATGGACATTCTAAATCCAAAAATGTTCTCCATAATCGCTTACTTTCAAGCCCCAACCCCTAATGTGACTGTATTTGGAAATATGGCCTAAGGAGGGAATTTAGGGTGGGACCCAAATCTGATAGAGGTGATGCCCCATAAGAAAGGAAGAGACACCAGAGTGCTCGCTCGGGCGCTCTCTCTCTCTCTCTCTCTGCCCTGCGAGGACACAGTGAGAAGGCAGCCATCTGTAAGCCAGAGAGATAGTCCTTACCCGGGATCGAATCAGCTGGCACCTTGATCTTGGACTTTACAATCTCCAGAACTGTGAGAAATAAATTTCTGTTATTCAAACCAAAAAAAAAAATTATCCACTTTCTTTGTGTCAAGAAAATGAACTTATTTAGAATTTAAAAAAGGAAAGACAAGGAAAAAATAAACAACTGGAGTCTGAGAAATTGCTGGTATTCAAGATTAAAAGATGTTAGACCTTGTTTAAAAATAGTGAGATTCTCCAGTTTTGTGATTTCAAGTCAAATCATTTGACATTGGCATTTTGGGGATATTAGTATGCATAACATGCCAAGAAAGCTGATATATTGTGTCCCTTTACTGCGCTTAAGGGAACAGATTTTTTTTTCCAGATCTATATATTCATTCACATGTAAGCTAGCTGTGTATTTAAGGCCACAGTAAATCAAGCTCAGTGCTTTGATACATGAACCACATTCATCTGAGGTTTCTAGGAACGGAATTTAAATCGAATGTTGCATAAAAAGCGGCGGCGTTCCACTTCGAACTCTGCTCTCATCAGCTTCACACGTTTACGAAATCAAGAGCAAACACTTACCAACCGTGTTTTACGAAGTTCAAGGGTCTTAGAGCCTGCAGGTAAACAGCTTTATTTACCTCTCTCCGTTTTCATTTTAGAATTCTATTCAGGGATATTCGTGTTGGTCAACTAAGTATTTTTTCATTAAATTCCATTTAAAGTACAATTTACAGTGCTCTAAAAATAAAGTAAGCAAACCCCGCAGGTCGTGTTGTTTCCCGGCATCCGGTAGGCTTAGCATTGCAGCGCTCTCGGGTGCGCTGCTTGGGAAGCTCGCTTGTGTGGTTACCCTAGAGTTTCCACTCCGTGAAACACAGCGAAAACAGGGGCGGAAGTTGATCAGACGCAGTAGCTCAAAGAATTCACAGAGCAACAACCGACAGGCGCCCAAAGAGTCTGCCCACTTGGCAGGCGTTGGCAGGAGCACGGTAGGGAGAGGCGAGGCTGGGGACCGGCCGCCTCTGTGGCAGAGCGAGGTCGGGCAGCAGATGGACAAACCGTGACTGGTTGTGATCTAAGTGGTGCAATGAAATTAGGTCACGCCAAACCAGACAGATACTCAAGATGTGGCCACCCACTGAGCCTCCTGGAGAAGATTCAAGACCACGTGGGGAGCTAAGCTTACCACATATTTGGCCCCTGGGGTCCAGCCACAGGACGCTTCTTGCCTCAGTGTCCTGGCATCACTAAACCACTGAGGGGTTCCAGGCACACAAAGTGTTCAGGGAATTGAGTAAAAATTATAACATCCTGGTCAAAGTGATCTGGAGAGTGTTAAACAAGAATCGCTTCCTAAGTAGACCTGAATTGTCTGTATCCAGCCTTCTCAAGTGTGGGCGCTGAGTGATTGTTCTAAATAGTATGTAAATAGAATTGGCACAAGGAGAATCTTTAAATCCCGTTTATGCTCTCGTGTACACAGACTGCTGTAAAGGGGGCCAACTCTCCAAAAACAAGTTCATTGTTTTGAAGGAAATATTAACAGACTTAAAATGATTGAAGAGAAACTTTCTAAGAGGACAAACGGAGCATGCAAAAATCAAATTACTTTCCTAAAATATATTCATTTTCCGTGAAGATGATAAGTTGGCAGGCAGTACCTCATTTGATTAGAAAGGGAAACTCAGATACCTAACCTGGTTACAATGGATATAACATTTCTCTTTGAACTATAACTGCACCAAACCCATTCTAGCATGCATGCACACACACACGCGCGCACACAAGCGTGCACACGCACACATGCCCACACACTCCTTGGGTACTAAGTCTCCATGATCATTTTGGTACACTCATGCATTTGCTCCTTGCTAAACATAGGAGTCCTTGGTGCCTCAGGATAAGTCGAGGCTATTCATGAGCAAAGAGCATTGACCTAGATTTAAAACTAGGAAAATAAAACCTTCATTATCAAGCCCAACAATTGCTCCTTCCTTTTGTCATTGAGTGGCTCTTGCGCCACGTAAATTTTCAAGTGGAGTTCAAAAATAAGCTCCCCCACCTTCTGTTCAACCAATGAACTGCAAAATTTCCCAAATAGAACAAAGCACAACTAAGTCACCTTACTTCTATGGGCTTGCTGCTGCTGTACTTTTAGTTTGAAAAGGAAGAAGAAAAGCTAGTGATATCAAGGTCCTCTTCAGTTCTAGAGTTCTATGAGAATTTAGGTTCTTTTTAAAAAAGTTTAACTCTACACAACTGGAAACTACTCACATATCTAATACAAATACTTGTGTAGATTTCATAATCTGGTACTTGTTAAAATTTATTTATATAGATAAAAGTAAATTATAACAAAAGAAAACTACTTCTTTTCATGTGATAGTGATAATGATTAATCTTACTAGTTAAGAGCTATCATTTACTGAGCATTAACTACAAGACAGTGTGCAAGGACCTTTGTATTAATATTAAACACTCCAATAACAGATGAGGAAATAGAAGTTCAATCAAGTAAATGGTTGAGTCATAATTTGAACCCAACTCTGTCAAACTCCAAAGATCCCATTAATTTCCCCTATGCCATGCTGTCTCTCAGACAGCAAAACCTCTATAATGGGACATAGTTACCCATCTGGTGAGTAACATTAATGCCCTACAGCCAAGGACCACCAGGAATACAACTATAGTTGACAAAAGCTGGGTTTATTGCCTCATTGCAATGAGCAAGACACACACCACAGAGAATCATGGGGCATCTCAGTCAGAGGATGTTAGGAAGAACATATATATATTACAGGATTTGGATTGTATTAACTGATTTGGCCAAGAGTTTAAGGAAGCAGGGCTGTGCTCTGGACTGGATGCTGTCAGAAGCAAAAGTAACTCTTTGATTGGTGTCTTCATAAATCTTACTAGGAGGAGGGAAGCCCCTAGTGAGGCTGAAGCTGTACTTGGTAAAGAAGCAGCATCCTTCATGCTACCCAGGGTACGTGGGCATGTTGTCATCGCAGGACACATCTGGACCACATCCATGTTTTGTCTGCATCAGACGTGGGCACAGAGTGGTCCAGGTCCTGTCTTGCTTCCTGGAGTCACTCAGCGGGCTCTTCTGACATCCTGCAAACTTGGTTATGGTCAACAGAGAGCACCCTGGCCTGGCCGAGTGCCAGGCCAGCCCCTGCTGTGGGGAGGAGGCAGAGTGAGCAGCACTGAGAATCAGAATCTTCTCAGTCCTTAAAATTCTTGTTTATGGAATCACGGACTCAGTGCCTTCCAGGACGTTTGTGACCCACTAGCTCAATCCTGCTTAAGAAACAAAACAGTGAGGAGACCAAGGATCACTGAGGTGATGTGACTTGCCCAATACTGCCCAGATACTCAGTGCAGGGGCAGGGTGAGGATTAAGATGCCCAAATCCCTGCCCCTGCTGTCATTGTCAGAGCTATCACCATCATCTTCACTGCATCTAGCACTTACGACATGCTCACAATGTGTCAAGCACAGTGTTGAGCAATCCTACTTGAAATATCTCACTAAAGCTTCAAAATTAATCAATGAATTAAGCACTTTATCATCCCCACTTTATGTGCAAGGAGAATGAGGATTAGAGATATTAAGGTCTCTCAGCTACCAGGTTCTAGGGACAATAATTGAACATAAGCAGTTTGTCCCCACCACCCCAGTTCTTACATCACTTCTCTGATTTCTACAGAACACCAGGAGGGTTGTTATGTTCCCACCTTAAATGAGACTGCCCAGAGATTAAGGAGTTAATGTCTTGTAGGCACTCTCAAGTCCAAGGGAAGAGATTATGTGATTTATTTTATCTATTTTTTATTTTTAATACATGTGTTCTTATTTTTATTTTTTATTGTATATATTTAAGGTGTACAACATATTTTGATATACATATACATAGTGAAATGACTCCAGTCAATCAAATTAACATATCCATCACCTCACTTAATTACCTGTGTGTGACGGCGGGGGGGGGTGGTAAGAGTACCTCAAATCTAATCTTCTAGCAAAATTTCAGTATCCAAAGCAATATTATCAACTACAGTGTTCCTCAGAGCTCTGGGCTAATTCATCCTACAGAACTGCAAGTTTGTACCCTTTGACCTACATCCCCCCCATATCCTCCCCCTCCTCCCCCCGCCCCTGTAACCACTGTTCTACTCTATGTTTCTATGTATTCAACTTTTTTTTTTAATTCCACATATAAGTGAGATCATGCAATATTTTCCTTTTTGTGTCCAGCCTATCTCACTTAGCATAATGTCCTCCAGATTCATCCATGTTGTCAAAATTGGCAGGATTTCCTTCTTTTTAAGGATAACATTTTCTTGTGTGTATGTCTGTATATATGCAGACACACATAGGCATGTGTGCCACAATTTCATTATATGCATTCACTGATGGGCATGCAGGCTGTTTCCCTCCCTAGGCTATTGTGAATAGTGCCGCAATGAATGTGGGAGTGCAGACATCTCGATGAGGTACTGATTTCATCTCTTTTGGGTGTGTACCCAGCAGAGGAATGGCTGGCTTATATGGTGGCTATATTTTTAATTTTTGAGGAAGCTCCATGCTGTTTTCCATAATGGCAGCACTAATTTACATTCCCACCAACAGTGTACAACAGTGTACAATGGTTCCCTCTTCTCCGCATCCTCATCAACATTTGTTATCTCTTGTCTTTTTGGTAACAGCCATCCTAACAGGTGTGAGGTGATATCTCATTGTGGCTTTGATTTGCATTTCCCTGTTGCCTAGTGATGTTGAGTCCCTTCCATATACGTGTTGGCCATTTGTATGGCTTTTGTTTGTTTGTTTCTTTGGGGTTTTTTTGGAAAAAGAAAGACCTCTTCAGATTCTTTGCCCATTTTTTAATTGGGTCATTTGTTTCTTTATCATTGAGTTGTGTAAGCTCCTTATGAATTTTGGATATTAACCCCTCATCACACACATGGTTTGCAAATATTTTCTCTCATATCATAGGCTGTTTCTTCACTTTGTTGCTTGTTTCCTTTGCAGTGCAGAAGCTTTTTGGTTTGATGTAGTCCCACATGTTTACTTTTCCTTTTGTCATTTGAGCTTTCTGTGTTATATCCAAAATATCATTGCCCAGGACAATAGCAAGGAGATTTTCCCTTATGTTTTCTTCCAGGATTTTACAGTTTCTTCTAGTTTTACAGTTTCAGGTCTTATGTTTAGATCTTTACTTCACTTTGAGCTGATTTTTGTGTATGGTGTAAGATAAGGGTCCGGTTTCATTCTTTTGCATATGGGTATCCAGTTTTCCCAACATCATTTATTGAAGCAACTATTCTTTCTCCATTAACATATGCAAATCAGTTGATGTGATACACCACATAATAGAATGAGGTAAAAACCACACGATCATCTCAATAAATGCAGAATAAAGTATTTGACACAGTTCCATATCCTTTCATGATAAAAACTCTCAACAAAATAGGTGTAAAAGGAGATTTCCCAAATATAATAAAAGCCATCTATGAAAATTCCATAGCTAATGTTATACTCCATAAGGAAAAACAGAGCTTTTCCTCTGAGGTCTGGTACAAGGCAAAGATGCCCACTCTTACTACTTCTATTCAATGTAGCACTAGAAGTGCTAGCAAGGGCAATCAGACAAGAACAAAATGATAAAAGGCATCCAAATCAGAAAGGAAGAAGTAAAATTATCCCTGTTTGCAGATAACATGACTATACATGTATAACACCCCAAGGACTCCATATGAACACAGTTAGAACTAATTACTGAATTCAGTAAAATAGCAGGACACTAACCCAGCATACAGAAGTCAGTTGCGTTCCTTTTATCAATAATGATCTATCGAGAAAAGAAATCAAGAAAATAATCCCATTTACAATAGCATCAAAAAGAAAAAATACTTAAGAGTAAACTTAAGGAAGTGAAAGCACACTGCAGTGAAGTGTACACGGAAAACTGTAAGACGCTGATGAAAGCAATTGAAGGAGACACAAGTAAGTGGCAAGATATTCTGTGTTCATGGACTGGAAGAATTAATATTATTAAAATGTTTATACTACACAAAGCGATATACAGATTCAATACAGTCCCTTATCAAAATTCCAATGGGATTTTTCACAGAAATAAAAATAAACAATTCTAAAATTTGTACGGAACCACAAAGGACTCCAAATAGCCAAAACAATCTTGAGAAAGAAAAACAAAAGTGGTATGACTTTAAAGCTTTCTCAGCACCGTTGCCTGAAAAACATTTCGTTTCTCTGCCCAACTCAAACTAGAAAAGAACATCTCAGCCTCGTCCTCCCAAACAAGCAAATGAAGCTCCCTAATGGGAATCAGCTGTTCCCTCGGGCATCCCTTACTTACCGGACCCCTTGAGGGATTGGCTGTGTCCTTAACTTCTGTCCTTGTAAAGAGAGCAGCAGCAGCACTCAACAGAAGCAGAGCTCGGAGAGTTACGCAGAGGAAGGTTCATCGTAACCCCGGCTGACTCTGCAGCTTTGAGACATTCGCCAGCCCTCACTGGCCTTCGTTCTTGGACTGCCTACCAGCCTCTCCATGTGAACAGGAGACATGGGGACAGACCCCTGTTCTCTGTGCCTGGTGACCCAGAGGCCTCAGCAGATCACACTAAGACTGCTGGCTAGAAGGTTGAAATTCATCCCAAGAGCCTCAGAAACATCTCCAAGAAACACTCCTCCTTAATGCAGCAGCCCATCTCTTAGACTAGGGGTCCCCAACCTATGATGAGTTGTATAATTATTTCATTATACATCACAATGTAATAATAATAGAAATAAAGTGCACAATAAATGTAATGCGCTTGAATCATCCCAAAATCATCCCCCACCTCCCTGGTCCACGGAAAAATTGTCTTCCATGAAAACGGTCCCTGGTACCAAAAAGGTTGGGGACTGCTGTCAGGGGCCCTTCTCACTTCTCAGCCTTGTCAGGACAGGGTGGCAACTGCTGGGAACCTTCCAAACATCATGCTTGAGAACTGTTTTCTCCTTCAGGGCCCTGCTGTGCAAACCCGGCCTCTCTTCCCGCAGCCTAGCTTGCTCAGAAATGTGCCGGAGTAGCCAGCCCATGTGCACTTAAACTCACCCAATCTCTCTCTCTCTGTCACACACACACAGTCTGCAGTTCTTTAAGAATCTGCACATCCTGTTGGCTACAGAGAGGGAAATGAGCTATTTCACTTCACATAAACTTTAAATGTTCACAAAATCCCAAGAAAGTAGACGTGTGAATAATAGAAAACAAAGTTTCAATAACACTAAGCCTTCTCCTCTATCTCCTGGCCCTCCTGGCTCTCCTATTTCCCACAGGCTACAAAATTTTAGGGTTCTCTTGCCACTGACCAGCATTAGGAAATGGTTTTCAGGAAAAGCGAACTTTACCTCTTTCCTGGAGGAAAAATATCTTAGCCCTCTTTGACTAAAAAACATAAATGGAGGCATCTTGTTAATTCTTACCTTTTTACGGGAATTTCTTTTTAACAAATGTATCTCTAAGCACAGTGATCACTCACCTTTCCATTGTGTGTGTTTGAAAAAAACTAAAAATAAAACTCTTTGTGTCCTCTGCCCATATCCATTGCTTGTTAATCAGTGTCGTTAAATCTGATGAGGTGAATCATTTAAAGATATCCTCAGAAAACACAGTTACAGATGTAACAGTCTAGGGACTTTTTAGAAGTCAACCACACGTGACCCAGGGACTCCTGGCTCTCACCACCAGGCACACGAGTGGCCCCGCTGGTGCAGAAACATCAGTTCCATCACACCTAGATGAGCACAGGATTCCGAAATGTGTCTTCATCTCCCTACTTGCATCCCTCCCAGCACAGAACTTGGCAGCTGCCCAGGCGAGCCTAACTCACAAGCAAACGCCAGCTTCATGAAGCATTTAACTCAACTTTAGGAACTTACCAAACAGAACTGTTCATGTTGAATGAAATCTAACTGAAAACAGATTTACTTACAATTCTCAGCGAGACCGCAGCCATTCTGGGGGGACATTCAGACAAAGTAGCTCCTAAAAGCATATGACAGGGTCCTCCATCACTTCATAAATTAATGGGATGTTGAAAGTGTGTAACATTTGGGACCTACACTAAGTTGTGTGTTTAGATAGCAACCGTTTGCCTAATTATGCCCAGATGACACTTCTTCCTAGTCTCTTGAGCTGAATGGTAATCATCAGTCTCATTTTGCTGCCTGTGATATGCAGTAATTAAAAGTGCAATATATTTTTCACTCATTCCAAATACCATACTTGGTTTCTCCAAGAGTTTCAGGGCCTCAAAGGAGAGGAAAAAAACAAAGAGGTTTGAAATCTTACCTACTCTGCCAAGGTCCTTCCCAAGCATTGAAATGTGATTCCAGCCTGCTCCCCCAACCTTGTCTTTAGCCTGAAAATATGATTGTATTAAAAATTAATGGCCTTGATTTCTCGATGAGAAGGTGATTTCATGATTGTTACTTTCAGGATTAGGGAGCTGCGCTAACACATCAACATGCCAGTACATGGCATGAGAACCACTACACAAATAGTGAACACAGGCAGAGCAGAACCTGCTCACGTTCTGAAAGAGCAGCCCGCGAAGACACGGAGCTATTCATGGCATCCTTTGATTGATCTTTATACACCATCCAAAATACTCCTCCTTTAATATTCAAACGAACCTGTTTGCTGTACTTTTGCATTTGTCTGGTAGCGTTCCATGCATGGTTTTGCAAACCACTTTCTAGGAATCCACAAATGACTCCTCAGAATCTCTCTGTAAGAGCAGCAGGTTGCATTTTATTTGTGGCACCTTTTACTAAGTAAATAAATTTGAACATAAGAAATTATGTAAACAAGTTTGTGATTCTGACAGCTGCAGAAATGAAAAAAGAAATTGAGAAGTCCTGTGTCCGGTTCAGGTTACCCAACCTCCCCAACCCACTCCTTGTTTTACAGAACTGCTGCAGATGTGTCAGGAGCACAGAGGACAAAAGGGAGCTTAACCACGTTTCTGAAAAACAGCGGCTGAAAATTTAACACAGATGTCATAGAAACATGTTAGAGGCCCACAGGTGGAAGACAAGGGAGATGCGGTCTTCCCACCTTCTCCTTTGTCACAGCATCTTTCTCTGCCTTTCTTTCCCCAAAGGCATCACACCGCCTCCAGCACCCTGACTCTGCCTGGCCTGGGAGTTCCCCTAAATCCACTCACAGAAGGAACAACTTTGATCTCTCAGTTCAAAACTTACTTTTGCTTTTTCAAAAGAAAAGTGTTGAAATGTCCCTCACTCTCAGGCATTGATGATTGATAAGTATATGTGTAATTTCACAGGATTTACCCAATGCAAGAAACATTTATGGATCATTTACTACTTGCTGGGAACAGTCTTGTTCAAGGATTGAATCTCAGGGTCACATTTCAGGCACCTGTCCTGTGACGAGGAGGAACAGGGAGGTGCTTCCGGTTTAAACAACGTTTGGGAAGGGGGGTCCTCCTCTTCCACTCAGCGGCTGCCCACTTACAAGCCATTTTTGAGCAATATTTTATCTCATGGCCTCTACAAAACAAAACAGGAAAAAATATTAGGTTACCACTTCATTCAGACTTTGGACCACTTCTTGCAAGGAAAAATATTCAATTCTCAACAAGACGTGGAAAATGCCTTTCGCGATTTCATCGTCATTTGCTTTCCAGGCTTCCTCGCGTCTGGCATAAGCAAGCTACCGTTAAGATGGGTGCAAAACTGTGTCGACGGTTTAAGTGCATACTATGATTAATTGTACTCCTTCTTGTTTGAGATATAATAAACTACACTTTTGATTTGATATTGGACATTCCCTATTTAATGCTCTAAAAGTTTCTTCTCCCTAACCAACACCTCCACCTCCCAAGAAAGAATTATTCAGACAACCCTTCCAAGAGCTCATGGTCTAACGGAGAAACTTCAAAACACTGAAGTGTTTTTGCACCATGTGAATTGAAAGTACCAGAGGAGCCCTTCCACATCTCAGCGCCAGGCCTGGAAAATCCTTGTTGCACATTCACAGCTTAGATTCTACCCAACGGCCAGAATTGTAAATTGTATTCAAGTGGGCAGTGGTCTCTAAGGCACTTCTGAACAATTAGGAGTGATCATACTCACTGCTCAAATTTGACCAGCAGGTTTTAATTATCCAAAACTCAGCCCATCCATTTCCCAAGGCACAGTCATAAATATCATAAACAATTTTGTTTGTATCATAGTAATTTTCAAGATATCAAATGAACAAAAGGTGACTTTTCAAGACTACTTTCAAAAAAAATTTTAGATCTAGGAATTCTTACTGTCATCTGCTGCTGCAGAAGTGAAAGAGGGTATGTTAGCAGGATAATTAATACACAAACAGCTGTACCCACTGTTTCTACAATTGTTTCTGCAGCTCTTCACAGCAATCATGCAAAGTAGTTTAATTTTTAAAAATTGTTGGAGTGCTTTACACTTGAGGTCTTGTAAAAGATTCAAAGATAAAACAAACACACACATAGTCTGTAAATACCAGCTTTACATGTAGACAGAAATACACAAGACCACAGGAGATAAAAACATGTATATATTGGGCCTTCAAAAAGGTCTGCAGGAAACAGACTGGTTGAAATGCCCTTGTTTCCAGGCTGCCCCACGCATCTTGCCCCTCACTTCCGACTGGAGTTGAGCCAGTGGACGACCCTCCCCCTGCTCCATGCCTGTGGTCCAGCTTCCTGCTCACCTGTCCAGGCCTCTCTCCCACTGCGCTCAGGACAAGTCCGTTTGTGCTGGTACCAGTAACATACTCTTGCCAACTGCACCATTGATGAAACTGTTCAACCCACCTGAAAGTGATGATGAGGAACTCCCAAATGACTCTCAGGTGAGGTGCCAACAAGGCCCCGTCCAGCTTCACCTGCCTTCAATTACTTAAGTTAACAAGCAGTTACCGAATGTCCTTGTTAGGATGCGCTGAGCTTGCCGAGATAAATGCATGTGTCCTCCCCCTCAGAGGGATGATGGTCTGGTCAGGGGTAGGTGTAGAAACAAGAGTTCCTGTGGTGACAGTAACATCCTCGTCAATATTCATTGTCTTCAGGTTTAAAAGAAAATTTAGCCATTTTAGCTTCCTCTTGTGTGTCCCCGAAGTCTTCCTCTCGTTTCTTTTATAAGGACATTAGGTAAGGATGATCTTATCTCAAGATCCTAAACTTAATTATATCTGCAAACATCCTAATTCCAATTAAAGCCATGTTCTGAGGTTCCAGGTGGATGTGAATTTTTGGAGGACTCTAGTCAACCGACAGTGGTAGGTTGTAGAAGTTAGGTTTTACATTTTTCCCACAGGGATATCCAGTTCCAGCATAATTTGTGAAAATGACTTATTTTCCCCCATTGAATTATTTTGGAAACCATATGTTGTTTGACAACGATGGTCAAATATCCCATGTTCTTACCAAATTTTTGATCTGCTGGTTCTACCCATCACTGAAAGAGAAATGCAGAAATTACTGAATTATATTTGTGGATTTGCCTATTTCTCCACCCAATTATGTTGTTTTTCTTAGTGAACTTTGAAGCTCTATTATTAGGTGCATTTACATACAGAATTAGTGTGTGTTTTTCTCTTTGTTCTTCATTTGGGCAACTTCCATTGCCCTGTGGTCAAATGTATCGATCTTTTCTTCAGCAGCATCCAATCTGCTGTAAGCCAATCCAGGAAATTTTCTATTTCACATATTTCTCACTTTTCGAATTTTCATTTTATTCTTTTTAATATTTCGATTTTTCTGTTAAAAATCTCTGCTGTTCACCATTTTGTCTCTTCCTTTCAGTCTTTGAATGTATTTGTGTTAGTTGTTTTGAAGTCCTTGTCTGCTACTTCTGACGTTTCGGTCCTGTCTAGGTGTGTTTCAACTGGCCTTTTTTCCTTCAGATTATGGTTTGCATTTTCCTGCTTCCTTTAGCCTTTAGTGGTTCTTTTTATTGTGTACTTAACATTACAGATGCTATAATGCTGAAGTTCTGGCTTCTGTTGCTTTAAGGAGTGTTGAGTTTTTCTCTGGCAGCAGTTAGTTTATTGGGGGAACTAGTTGGCCTTTCAAAGCTTACTTGTAAGTTTTGTTTGAGGTTATCCAGAATATTCCATACTCCACAACTGAGGGAAGCCTGCGCCTTCTCTGTGTCTCAGCTGAACGCCGGGGCATCCAGTGAGGTCTCTCCGTCTGACAGTGGGAATTCTGGTTCTTTCCTGTGTGGTGCTCCTTTGGGGTCTCCATCCTGCCCAGAGCTTTTATTCTCTACGAGGCTCATGGAATCTGAAAGCTCAAGGGACTCCTGCCCAGATTTCTTCAGATTCTCTCAAATATCCTGCTCTAAACATTGCCACGACCTCACAAACCCTCACCTCTGGCCTCTGTCTCCTCAACTCAGTGAGGCCACCATGCCATGCACAGGCCCCACGTTTCTGTGCCACGTTCCAGAACGAGCACCTGGGTAGAACAAGCCAGGCTATCGTGCAGCTTACCCCACAGATCCTCTCGGGGACCATGTCCTTTGCTGCGGTTGTCCAATGCCTGAAAACAGTTGCTTTATGTATTTGGTTCAGACTTTTAGTTGTTTATGGCAAGACGGATAGTTTACTACCAGTGCTCTGTTGTGCTCTAAGTTGGTTTTAATTAATACTTTCCTACTTCCTGAAAACAAGAGCTTGGTAACTTATTGTGGTTTCCTTTTTTGTTTTTCAGGCTGCCAGGAAACTCAGAAGTGAATCCCATAATGAAACAGAGCAAGATCTGCCCTTGAGATTAGCTTATTTGGTTGGCTTTTTTCATTAACTTAATTTTTATTTCATTATGAAGTACGTAGGCAAGGCATTCAAAGAAAGCTGTGAGTTCATGGAAGCCTGATCAATAGATTCAATTCCTTCCATTTGATTCCTATTGTCACTTTCCTACTTCATTCCCTGTCCTGTCCTAACTGGTCTCACTGTGACTGCCAAATCTTCCTTAGCCTGCATGCTGAATAAATTCGCCTATTTGAAATCCTCTCTAATCTTTGCAACAAAACAAAAACACCCTTTGCTCATGTTTCTACCAAAATAAAAACTCCCTAAGCATTCTCTGTGCCTTACTTGTGTTGTGTCCTCTCCAGTGCCCATGCATAGCAGGCAGACAGTATTTTCAATGCTCTGTTTGGACAGGGCAGTCTTCAGAGTAAAACCCTGGCTTAGTAGGGAAACCACAGTCTCACCAAAATGGGGCGTTCAGTGAGCCTGCTCGTTGTCAGCACGGCCGTTCCCCTCTGTACAAGGAAAGGATAAATCAGTGATCCTCTCTCATCCTGCAACTTGGCCAGTGGCTTGAAGCAGGGCGCTGACCACAAAGTAAATCATCACTTACTTGGCAGTGATCCAGTAACGTGGCTAATGCAAATGTCCCCATTTGCTGAAATTCTGAGCTAGAAATCTAGACCCTGGATCACTGGAATTTGGCACAGAAGGAATTTGTTAGCATTGTGAACTATCGCACTTACCCTTTCTCGATATCCAGCCCATTTATCTTTTCCTATGGCAGCTTTTAATTTAGATTTGGGAGTGGTTAAGATAGTGGCAGCTCTTTGTTCTCTGAGTTTCTAAAACAATTATAGAGTTAGAATGCTTCTGAGCAAGGCACTCCACTGGTTGATCACGAAGATATGAGCAAGAAAGAGCATATATGTCTTAATGTCGACACTGAAGGACATTGCAAAACCCTCAGACCTACCGCAGATGCCAGGTGCCAAGGAGCTGCCAACTCTTGTTCATAATTGCATCAGTCAGGGTTCTCCAGAAAGACAGATGCAGTAGAGATGCTGGAGGAAAGGTAGCTGGATAGATTTTAAGGAATTCGCTTATGCGATTATGGGCGCTGGCAAATCCAAACTTAACAGAGCAGGTCGGCAGGCTGGAAACTCAGGCAGGAGTTAACACTGCAGTACGGAGGCAGAATTCCTTCCTCCTGGGAAGCCTGCGTTTTTTTTTGAGGCCTTCAGCTGATTGGATGAGGCCATCCACCTTAAGGAGCGTAATCTCCTTTACTTAAAGTCAACTGATTGTAGATGCTAAGCACACCTAAAAAACCCCTCCACAGCAATACCTGGATTAGCATTTGATTAAATAACTGGGACCAGATCCTATGCCAGTGGACACCTAAGACAAATTATCACAAGAATCTTATGACCTGTAGACGGAGCAAACAGGGACAGCACCCAAAAAAAGAAATCCTAGAACCATCCTATTAGAAAACACCAGGAGACAAAATTCAGTTTTCAATTCACACATTCAGTAGTATTTACTAAAAGTCGTAAGGCCACACACTAAGAGAATCCAAAGAGAAAAACCCATTCAGGAAGATTCCTTACAGGTATGGGCTCGTCGTGCATGAGGAAGCTCCAGGATTCAGAGTACAGACGTGAGACTCTTCTTCAGATGAGCTGGAGTTTAGAATCAGGCTGGTGCTTTGGCTCAGGAATGGAGGCTTGGATTTTGAGTGTGTGAACAGGAAAGATTTTGTAAAAAATACTGACGATTTGATATACTCATTATTCTCAGTGGGAAGAAATGGATCGTGTTATCTGAGGTTTTTCATTTTTGTAGCATCTGTATGTGCTTCACAAGTCCAACAGCACTTCTAAGTCCATGATTGCTTTTGTTTCTCAACGAAACTTTGTGAGAACATAGAATGCATGTAAAGACCACCGTTGCATAGGTGAAGATGTCCCCAAGGTGACACAGGTGGTATAACTACTGCACCAGAGACTCCAGCCCAAGCCTTCTGGGTCTGCATATGGCATTTTCTCTCCTGTGCTTGTGGAACGTACTTTGTAACACCAAAGATTGGCAAAAATTGCTTATGCAAGTGTCCCTAAAAGCAAGCTTTAAAGGGATTGTTTTCACATTTCAAGGTGGACAGAAGTCACGTCCACAGACTCTCCACCCCTCCCCTTTTCCATAACAATATACCATCCCAAACTTCCTATACATCTCTTGATTTTCTGTTAAACAGGCTTATTTCTGTGTCTAATTTTATCTAAAAAAGCAAGGGAGGGAGATATTTTCAGTCATCTGGAGGGACAAGGAACCAAATGCCCAAAATAGTGTGGCTGGCCTCCCTGGGGCTGGCTGCACCCCTAGTAAACATCAACAAAACCTGCAGGAATGGCTGTTTTGCTGCCGTCTGAGGACAGAAAGGCTAGGTCCCAGGATGGCAAGAATGAAATTCTTTCCCTCACCCTAATTATTTTTAAAGTTTATATAGTATGACTATTCACCTAGAAAGAATACACAAAATGTTAAATTATATGTGAGCTGCAAACATCAAAGCTGACCTGAAATCCAGGAATCTCACCGAGTCCCTGAGCCGAATCCCTCCGAGGGGCCGTGATTATGCAACCTCCCTGGTCTGTGATCACATTAATTTGAGGATCTCAACAAGGTAATTATGTCCTTAGCAAATATAGAGCCCCCATTAACTGCACTCCACTGGTGTACAACAGGACCATTGTACTCCTTAAAATTGTCCTTGGTAGGATAAAGAATAGGAAGAAAAAATGGGCAATAAAGGCTTTTTGGGGTTTTTTGTTTTTGTTTTTTGCAAATAACAAAATATGACCAATACAGCAGGAAGAAGCGTGAAAGAGCAGAAGAATCAAACTAGCTTTAAAAATATATTATCTCCACAAAGTCAGGAAAGATATGATTGGCATATATGACCACACAAACATTAAAAAAATTAAACTAAGCTATGTTTCAAAAAATACCGTAAACAAAGTTAAAACACCATTTTAGAAAAAATATTTGCAAATATTCACAACATATAAAACATACCAAGGCATAATTTTCTTACCATACCAATACTTCTCACAAGTCTACAAAGAAAAATTTTAAGTCATCTTATATAAAGTTAGGCTGGGCCCAGTGGCTCACGCCTATAATCCCAGCACTTTGGGAGGCCAAGGAGGGAGGATCGGTTGAGCCCAGGAGTTCAAGGCTGCAGTGAGCTGTGATCAGGCCACTGCACTCCAGCCTGGGTGACAGAGTGAGACCCTGTCTCAAAAAAGAAGAAGAAGAAGAGAATTAAAGGGAAAATAGGAAAAATATCTCCACAATGACCCAACCCACCCGTCAATTATAAAGTATTTTAGGCACTAAAAAGATAAAACATTATTTGGTTGTACTCATCAGCTATGACTGATCTGCAACATTTCACTGAAAGATTGAAGAGCCCAGGGAATGTACATTATGCTCCTTCACATGCCCGGCATCTTATCCTGCATGAGAAACAAGTTTCCTAGAGAGGGGATCCCGCGACAACCCCCTTCCGACCTCCCCCCGCCCGCAGGGTGAGAACCACGCCCAGAAGCAGCAGAACATTAGAGTCACACTGATTTTAAAGGTTGACAATATCTTATGAAATGATTTAATTATGGACTTAGGAAGGATTTTTTGGACTTATTATTTTCTTCAGTGATTTGGAAAAATTAAAATGTTTTTTCAGTTTGGCAGAGGTAACCCAGAAGTTCTCATCCTGTGAAATAAGGTGTAAATGCTTCAGTGTTTGAAGGTATGCTTGCTCGGGAAGGTACAGATGAAAAGGAAAAGGCCCGACCACGCGCCCACCTTAAACACACAGGTGCAGCTGAGCTAAACATCAACGCACCTGCAGGACAGTGGTGTGGCGCCACCATTCCTGTCTTTCGATCTGAAGCCCAAGAGAGATGGTGACACAGATTCTTCACAATTCCCTGCAGCGTGGGGAAAAAAAAAGTTTGTTATGATAAGGAAAGACACTTCAAACTACATGAAATTGGCAGATTTGGGGCCATGTTAAAAAAAATACTGATAAAAGCCAAGAGCACTTTTGTATAACTCAACTGACAACAACTGCGCCGGCAAGTGTTTACCCACCCAGGCCAGCGCTGGCACCATCTACATCGCCCGGGCCGTGAAGTTCCGCCTCCCCTGTTGTCCTTCAAAGTCTGGACCACGGACCGTGGTGACTGCTTTCTTGGTGACTGAAATTCTTCTGAAAAACCGGGGGAAGGCTGCGTCCCGTCTCCCAGGTTCTGGCCACCTCCCGCGGCCCGTCCTCCCCTTGCCTTCCGGCACCGCCTCGCCCCGGCCACGGCTCACAGTCCGCGAGTCCACGGAAGAGCTCAGTACACCGGGCTGGGAGGAAGCAGCCACGCGGCAGCCCGCAGGGATGGGCCAGGACCACGGACAGTCACGCGTGTGGCCTCGGCAGCCCCTCCCCGCAGCGCACACGCGCCTGGGCCGGCAGAAGCGATGTCTCTGGGCTGCGGCCCACAGCACCCTACACCCTGAGACACTCCCCAACAAAAGGTGCTTTCGAGCAAAAAATGTTGGCAGACATTGCAGATTATATCCACCCCATTTATATACAAAAGTTCTGAGATGTCCGCAGGGGAAAAACCTACTCATCCTTCACTCCACTTTTCCTAAAGGTACAGACCTCAGAAGCCGTTTTCCTACAGCGCCATTGGCATCCCCTCAGTGCCAAAGTCTCAGTATATATGTTTTGGGAAGAATGTTCTGTAAGATTCCATCAGAATGAAGCAATCTACTGCTTGCTACGTGGGCCTACAGGACAATAAAAAGCCCTCGAGTAGAAATGCAGATTGTGAGCATTTCTGTGACTTTTCTGCCGTCCGTAAAGAACAAATATCACCAGCTTAGCTCTCTCCAAGACCCAGCCATTACCTGCTTACACTCCAATGTCTGTAATAGAATCCATGGTGACAAAAAGATGTCAATTTGAGATCAAAAGGGCAGCAAAGCCGTGGGGTTCTACCTTAACACATAAGCATTAAAAGCCTGCCAGGGTCACAGTGCTGGGGACCAGTACATATTAGGGTGAGCTGTTTCCAGACGACCCACCCTGTAACTGCTGAGCAGTCTTAGTGATTATGGATGTCTTGATTAGACACGTTGGGGAAATGCAGCACTCTCTAGGCATTTAGATGCAAGTGGGCAATAGAGCTTGCACAGGCAGCAAGTAGAAGGATGTGGCCCCTACATTTTGCTGGGGAAAGAGGCAGTAACAACTGTATAATATGGAAAGACCTTGTGGAGCCAAAAACAATAGGTAACATTTCTAGACACATCCCGTGTTTGGCCCTATTTAGAGGGCTTTACATTTACTAACCCATTTATTACTCACAATAATCCCATATGGTAGAAAATGTTGTCTCTATTCTACAGATAAGGAAACTGAGGCACAGAGGGAGGTGCAGTGTCTTTCCCTTGGCTACACAACAAGTAAGTGGTAATTTGGGGCTTAAAATGGCAGTCTGCTTCCAGATTCGTGGCCACTGCAGCAGGCTGCATGCTGGGGATCCCCTCCCCCAGTGCAAAGTCATGGGAGACAGTTAAGAAATCAGCGCCACGGGAAAGATGGTCACAGCGAGCCAACAGAATCATGTCCTTTCTGCCTTCCCTTCTGCTAAGGTTCTGCTACCCAGCAGCAAACTCTAGACCCAAGGATGTCCCAGAGATGGTAGAAAAGTCTGAAGTTCCCAAATCTGGGGCCAGGAGAGTCTTGCCTGAGGTGCCCCAGGGTTGGGGAGGGTGCCAGAAGTCCCCAGACAGTGGGGCCTCCCAGAGACCTTTGTGTGGGGCACCTACTGTGAGGCCCCCCCAGGGCTCAACTCCCCAGGGCTGGGAAGGAAGCAGCTTTGTCTCTGAGAGGCTGAGCAGTGGCTCAAGGTGAGCAGGCACAAGAGCGCCTGGAGCCTTGCTACAACACACCTGTGGGGCCCCAGGGTCTCAGAGTCTGGAGGTCGGGGTGAGGGCCCAGGAATTTGCACTTCCCACGAGTTCTCAGGGTGCTGACACTGCTGGCCCAGGGAGATCCCTGGGGACCACTGGCCGGCCAAGAGCATATGTGGTGACATCCCAGGCACTCCTGTCCCCACTTTTGCTGCACCCACACTCCCCCACTTGCACCAGCCCCTTCCTTCCACACAGTGTGCTCTCACCACCCTCTCTGGATGCAGTGTAGATGCTATTTCCAGGAAAGCCTTTCCTGACACCCGTCTGGGTGTCTTGTAGAAGAAGGGACCCTCTTGCATGTCATCTACCCTTCCCACAGGGTGCTGGCCATGGTGGCGGGTTGCACCTGCCCGTTCAGGGACAGCCTACACGAGCTGGGAAAGGGGCCACGCCCAGCCTATCATGCCCAGTCTAACGTGACTTCCACAGTGTCTGCCACGTCCAGCGCAGTCCATGAACACTTGCTGACTGATGAGCAGAATGATCTATCTGGAGGCCATCCCTTCGGAAGAGGATGTTGGGCATCCCTGCCGGAGTTTGTGGTCCTCATGGATCTGTGGGGCTTCAGTCCCCTCCCCAAGCTGCCATCTTAACTCCCTCCCTATGGTGGGACCTGTTCAAACCCCCATCTCAGCTAAAGCCCAGGGAGTGCAGGCAGGTGGCCATGTAATTCATTGTCTGAGCTAGGACACTTCTGAGCATAACAAGGGGTACTATTAACAATTCCTTCAGGAATAAAGGACATAAATTTGAACTGTCCTAGGAAAACCAGCGTAAGTGTGGATCATCCTGACTAGGCTGCTCTCTCGTGGTCCTAAGCCAGTCTGCTGATAGCATCTTCAGGATGGGTGTCTGTCCTTGGTCCAGTCAGCTTCAGTCAGGCTAACAGAGCCAGTGGGTAGATCATAGCAGCCCATGATCAGGTCAAGGCACAGGAGGGCTCTGAGGGATCCTAGCTGGTGTCAGCATGACTGGCCAGCAGCTGGCATGGGCTGTGCCCTGTAAAGCATGTGTTACACTTCTAACAAAGAGTTTGGGGAGACCACCTGGGACCCATCTAATAACATCCCCTGGAGTATCAGGGAATGAGGACCAAGTCCAGAAGGCAGCATTCCTGAGAAACTCCTCCAGAAGTGCTGCAGACAGGTAGATTATAGTTTCAGGGTGCACGGACGTGCAGATTATAGTTTTGGGGTGCCACCTGAAAGTGAGTGCTGGACAGCGGGGGGCTTACGTTGCAGTAGATGGCTGGTGAAGGCTTGAGAGTTTGGAGCTCCTCTGGGGGCAAAGCAGTGGCAAATGGGATCTGGGAAGAAGAAGAAGAGGGACCTCACCTATTCGGCATGTCCCAGGGCCAGTCCCATCACCCGGAGACAGGGAAGGAGGGAGGGGCTCCTCCAAGTCTGCTCGGCTCTGCTCCCGCGTGGAGCTGCCTCTGCTCTCAGATCCTAGCATTTGTGTTGGGACCATTCAACTACACATTAAAAAGCAGCCTAGGGACCAAATCATCTTTTATTACCTTGTTTGTCTGGGAAAATCTGTTCCAAATTCCAGACAACAGACTCGAACATGAACTGTGGGACGTGACCCCTTTGCAAGTTGGAGCTGTCTGGGGAGGAGAGCACCAATCTGACCCCAGAGAAGAAAACAAGCTGGTGCAATCTTTGCTGACAGTGATGGGAATTATAGTGTTATAAATAAGATGGGAACAAGAATTGCTACATTTGAGATCTTAGAGGAAAAAAAGTGGGTTTTTTTTCAAGAAACAACATCCATATGTGCAATAGTAAGTGGTGTTTAGTGATCATTAGACTGGAAAAAAATAAAGACTAAGAAGGTAAGGCCAGAGTACCCAAGAAAAGCCAATTATAAAGATTTTAAGCTGATGAACTCTAGATCAAAGCCCAGAGTCCTCTGATAAGATCCTGTACTCATTAACAGGACACAGTGTCATCAACTTATTTTTAGCCCAGGAACCGGAATATTCTCAGCATCACATGATCGTAGTGTGACCCAGGTGGCCTGAAATTAGGGCAGGTTTTGTTTTTCCCACCTTGGGAGCAAAGTGCTGGGTTCGTTTGAGAGGAATAAGAACTCCTCCTACTGTAGTGAGTTCTCTTCCCAGCTCTGGGGCCACATTTTTATTGCATATACAGATAGCCATGTGGGATTAAAAAGGGCTCTTTTAAGTTTAAAAATATAAACAATCCCTTCATATATGTATTTAAACACAAATTTCAGGAATACAAACATCACACTCTATGTTTAAAAAGTTGCTTATGAGTTTTCCATGGCTGCTGTAACAAATTACCACAAACTTGGTACTATGTTTAACGACGCAAATTTACTGTTACAGAGTTGGAGGTCTGAAAAGTTCAAAATGGGTCTCACTGGCTAAAATCGAGGTGTCAGGACTGGTTTCCTCTGGAGGCTCCGGGGAGAGTGTGGTCTCTTGCCTTTCCTACTTTCTGGAGGCCGCCCTAGGAACCCTCAGCTCAGGCCCCTCCTCCATCTGCCCCAGCTCTGGAATTGTGTGATGACAGTGGGCACAGCTGGGTAACCTCAGGTCCTCACCGCAGTCACACCTGCAAGGTGCCTTTGCTGCATGAGGTCACGTGGTCGATAGTCAGAGGTTCCCAGGATTAGGGCGTGCACATCTCGAGGGGCCGTTCCTCTGCCTACCACAACCATTGTGAAGTGGCTGTGCCTAGAACCACCCTTGCCCTGGGAACCCATTTTATTGAAATCAACTTGGATTTGCTACAGATAGGTTTTTATAACCTAATGTAAATTAGCCACAGTTGTCTCTTCAACATTGGAAAAAAACCCAAGAATGTCTCATTAATTAAGATAGATTTTGACATTTTCTGTGGGTATCTCACACACATTGACAGTTACTCTTTCATCAAACTTTTAGTTATCCTATTACATTCATTTCTGCATATTGAATAATCTGAGAAAATGCTAATTTCATTCTGAGGTCTTGTAATAGTTTGTTCTTACCACATTTATTTCATTTTCAATTTGTGTTTATTTTTGCTTCTTCTGAATCATGCTTGGCTATCTTTCTTTCTCGTATTTCAAGTCATGTCTATTGTGGATTCCTGTTTCATATTGCTTGAGAATATCTGTGGATAAGTTTTTACATATAGCGTGTGTAGGTGGAAAACTTGCTGAATGTTGGCACGTGTAAGAAAATGTTTTTATTTTTCCTTAACACTTTGTTGGATATTGGCATAGCATAGAATTCTAGGTTTGTCTTAGTCTGTTTGGCTGCTATAACAAAATACCATAAACTGGGTGGCTTATATACAACAGAAATTTACTTCTCACAGTTCTAGGGGCTGGAGGTCCGAGATCAAGGTGCAGGTTGATTTGGTGTCTAGAGAGGGCCCGTTTCCTGGTTCATATACAACATCTTCTCACTATGTCCTCACATGGTGGAACCCATAAGTGAGCTCTCTGGGGTCCCTTTTATAAGGGTATTAATCCTAATTGTGAGGGATCTGCCCTCATGACCTCATGACCTCCCAAAAGCCCCTCCTCCAAATAACATCACCTTGGGGATTAGGATTTCAACATATGACTTTCAGGAATACAAACATTCAGACCATAGCAAGGTTCAAATCCATCTTCCTCAGAAGTTAGATAAACAAGTTCCTACTTCAGGGCTTTATGCTTGCTGCTGTCTCTGCCAAGAATGTTCTGGAATCTGCATGCCTACCTCATGTCCCTCGGGTCTTTGCTCAAAAGTAATTTCTGAGTGAGGCTTTGCCTGGACACCTTGTCTACACAGCTGCCTCCCTCCCCAGTCAACATCTCCTTTCTCCTTTGCTTGCTTTATTTTTTTCTCTTAAGCCCCTAACACCAGCTCACATTCAACGTGTTTTACCTGTCCATCTTTGTTGTGGGTCCCCTCCCACTGGAAGGTAAGCTGAGTGAAGGCAGGGGCTTTTGTCTAGAATAGTGCTTGGCACAGAGAAAACACTGATTGATTAAGTCAACTGCAAAGCCACTGCCCCGTTGCCTTGTAGCATCCTCTAAAAGAAGGTGTTACGGTGTCTGTGTTGCACCCATTCCTTGTACATAACCTCGTGTTTGTTTATGTTTTATTCACTCTGTAAGTTTTTAGGGTTGCCTCTTTATCTTTGCTCTTCTAAAATTAGATGTGATCTTTCCAAGAATGGCTCTTTATTCGTAAATTATGCTGCTTGGCTATTTCAATCTAAAAACTTAAATCTTTTTCAGTGCAAGGACATTTTTTTCCCTGTTATTGCTCTGATCTACTCTTCCCTTCCATTAACTGCACTCGCCTTTCTGAACGTCCTGAATCTATTTTCCACATCCTTGATATATCTCTCAGTTTCCTTCCTTTCACTTTATGAGCTGAAATTTTCTCAACATTATTTTCCAGATCACAGTTGGCTCACCAACTAACTCCATTCTATGGGTTAGCCCATCCAGAAATTGTTAAAATTTTAGCATATTTAATGAGAACTCTTTTTTGTTTTCAGATAGCTCCTCTTTCAAAGCAACTTATTGATGTTTTATGAAGGAATTATCCTCTCATTGCTTGCTCAACACTAACTAGGGAATGTTAAACTCTTTTCTGTTCTGTGAATTATTGCTATTTCCTCAAGGGTTAGTTGTTCTGCTTGATAGTCTCAAGTGTTCTTTTTCATGCTCTTGAATTTTTTCAAATACCTAGTGATTCCTGTGTTTTTCCTCATGTTTTGAATGAGGGACAATGCTGTTTAGTACAGGTAGCTGGTGTGTGCTTCTTGCACAGTGGTATAGATTTGTATCCTGAGAGTATCCCCCCTATGGCTGCCTGGACCCTCTGTGCAAATCCTGGCAGGCAAGCACCTTGGAGGATGTGTGGGTGGGAAAGTACCAGAAAAACAAAGGTCCACACTGGCCATCCCCAGACAAAATTTATCTGGGGCATAAAAGTTCAGAGTATTTCTGCCCTGGAAAGAGATGCTTTTCATTTAAAAATAAATTTCCAGCATTACTGTAAGTTGCATTCTACTTCTCAGGGCCCTTGGCAGGCATGGGGACTGCTTGCTTTAGAGAACAGTTCTCAGCCTTGAGCTAAAGGTTTTGAGAGGAGAAGGTTTTTGGGATTAGCTATACTAAGTAAAGTATTTTGAAATTAATTACTTCTATTATTTGCATATGTAATTCACAAAGTGAAACTTCTATCTCTGAGGCCCTGCTAGGAAACACTGGGTTGCAATTTTTCTCCACCCCTCTGATCCCAGGGGCATCCTTTCTTGCAGGAATTCCTCAAAATGTCTTGCCTACTGAAGATATCTGGTCTTATTGTCAGGGTGGTAGTCTGCTCTCAGTTCTTGGTGTGCTCTTGGCTGAAGAATGACCAGACACACGAAAGTGTCAGGTCCAGCCTCTTAGTGGACTGTTATCTTAGTTCTTTGGCTCCTTGCTTGGAAAAAAATCACAAGTAGGGCCAGTGCAACAGAGTGACCACAAGCAAGAAGCAGTTTCACACGAGTAGCATTTTATTATACAATGAAAACAGGTCTGTCTCTACAAGTGGAAAGAGACAGACTCACTTACTGGCTAACTGACTGTCTCTCTGGGAATTCTTGAGTTGTTTCCTTTTATTGGCCTGGTCTGGGGAAGGGCTTTCAGGAGGTGTGGGATGTTACCAAATGATTAACAGGTGTTCTCAAGGTTGTATCTGCATATGTGGTCTCCTTCTCTAAAAGCCCTACCTGGGGTGGATGAACCACAATGTAGATTTAAGCTAATGACATAATAATTAGCCTTAGGTTACTCTAGGTCACTTTCCAAATCCTATTATGCCTAGGCTGGGGAATTCCTAGATTGACAAGGCATTCCCTCCTTCCCTCAGGATAGGATTAAGAGTGGGGCGACACCAAAATGGACTGCCCAGCCTTATCCTTCTTCCCAGGCAGGGGGGTGCATGGGGGGGAATTGCTCGAAGCAGCACCAAAGTAGGGCAACCTTGTCCCTAGAAGAGCCAGAGACCCTAGCTGTCTACCTAACATTTTCCTAGCATGTTGTTATGATTTTATTCTGTTTTAGGAGTATTTTTTCTGTCATTTGAATTGTATATTGACAAGAGGGGAGCCTAATTCCTCCATCATTGAATATTAATTGGCAGAACAAACTAGCCTGAAAAACAAGTATTATGGTCTTCATATTCCAGCCACCAAAAACTCAACAGGGGCTCTAAAATGTCACAATTTTCCTTAAACTTTTGACATTTTTTCTTGATATATTTTTCTGAACTTTAGAGCCATATACAGGATTCCAGTCTATAAGCACATCATTCTTTACATACGCTAGCAGCAGGTGCTCAGTGGTTAATGAATTACTCAGCCAGGCCACACATTTACAATTAATAACATCATCTGACTTCTAGGTGAACGCTTAGCATTTTTTTGTTTAAAAAAGAAAAACAAGACAGAATTTGTTTTGAATTTATTTCCAAATAACAATGTGTACCAAGAAGAAACCATAACAATTACAGCAGAAAAGACATGAGAGGAAATGCGCCTCCCAAGTGATGCAAAGCTATTCAAGCACTGACATCAACAAGCAAGTTCGGAGCCAGAACATCAGCCAGGCAGAAAAGGCATCATTGCCAAACACATTATAGCAATATGCTTTCTAAAAAATAGAACCATGATTTCTACTTCTCAAGTTAAATATCTGAATTCAGGCATTTTTGACAAGTAAAGCATGTTTACGAGAATTCCTCTAAAAAGTTGCCACTCCTTTCCCTCCTCTCTCCAAATCTTTCCTCCACCCACCAAATTACTAATTACAGCTTCATTTCTTCCCGTAGAGACAGCTGACAGTCTCCTTTCTACCCTAATTCACTCATGTATTTTATTTGATATTTGTCAATTGAACTAAAACATTTTTAAGCACAACAGTTGTCCTTTAGATTACTAGTTAAAAATCATTAACATATCTACTTTGGGTTCCTCTTTTAATTCAAATAACATTTGGAAACATACAACCTCCCCTTTTGGGACAGTAGTGACATCATGAGGTGTTCACGGCTTGAGAATAAGCTTTAGAAATCTTATATGAAGTTCTCCTATTCAAATCGGAGATCTGTCAATTCCTCTGCCAATTCTTATGCCCATGTTAAGCATGAGACACCAAAAGTAATTCACTTTTCCCTGTCTCCCAGGAAATTAGGAAAACCTTCTAAGATTTTAGTCTTAGCCCAGTAAAACAGACCAACTGTTCAGTCTTACCTTCCTTAATGCCAAAAAGGTGATAAAACTAATAAAACACTTGAAACAAAGAAAAAGAAAAAAGCCAAGGAATTGTCCAGGATGATACAAGGAAGAAGGAAATCTCTAACAAATATTAGGTTATTAAATATGAAATGTCCGATTTCGAATCAAAAGTGTAGTTTATTATATCTCAAACAAGAACAGTACAACTAATCAAAGTATGTGCCTAAACTATTGACACAGTTCTGCCATCTTAACGGTAGCTTGTTTATGGCAGCAGCAAAGAAGCCTGGAGAGCAAGTGGCAATGAAATCATGAAAGGCGTTTTCCACAGCTTGTTGAGAACTGAATATTTTTCCTTGCGAGAAGTGGTCCAAAGCCTGGGAGAAGAGGTAGTCAGTTGGTGCAAGGTCTGGTGAATACGGTGGATGACAGAGTTTCCAAGTCCAGCGTCTGTAGTTTGAGCAAGGTTGTTTGTGCGACATGTGGTCGAGCCTTGTCTTGCAAGAGGATTGACCTGTCTCTGTTGACCACTCTTGGCTGCTTAATCAAAAGCATCCTCATCATTTTGTCCAACTGGTTGCAGTAGACACCTGCTGTCATCGATTGATCAGGTTTCATGAAGCTGTCATGGATAACACCAGCTCTGGACCACCAAACAGACACCATTAGCTTTTTGTGATGAATATTCAGTTTGGGCTGTGTTTTGGCACTTCATCTTTGTCCAACCATTGTGCCTAATGCTTGTGATTGTCAAAAAGAATCCATTTTTCATCACACGTAACAATACAGTGTAGAAATAGTTCACCTTTTTGTTGTGACAGCAATGAAAGGCAAGCTTCGAGACAATTTCTCTTCTGACACTTGTTTAATTCATACAGAACCCATCTATCCAGCTTCTTTACCTTGCCCATTTGTTTCAAATGGTCCAATATTGTTGGAATAGTAACGTCAAACCTCGCTGCTAATTCACACGTAGGTTGAGATGGATTCGCTTCCACTACAGCTTTCAGCTCATCATTATCCACCTTGCTCTCAGGTCGCCCATGTGGCTCATTTTCCAGATTAAAATCACCAGAACGGAACTTCTCAAACCATCAACGTACTGGGTGTTCATCAGCCACATCCTTCCCAAACACTTCCTTGATATTTCAAGCTGTGCTGCATTGATTGGTTCCACTATGGCAGTGGTCCCCAACCTTTTTGACACCAAGACCAGGGACTGGTTTCATGGAAGACAGTTTTTCCACGTACAGGGACAGGGGGGCATTGCCCCCTGGGCTCCACCGCAGATCATCAGGCGTCAGATTCTTGTGGGGAAAGCAACCTGGATCCCTTGCATGGCCTCCTATGAGGGTCTGATGCCACCACTGATCTGATGGGGGGCAGGGCTCAGGTGGTTATGCGAGCGATGGGGAGCGGCTGCGGGTATGGCAGGGGGTGCTGGGGATTGCAGCACTACGGAACTCATGTTCAAAAATAACACAAATTTTTGACTTATCCATGGTTTCACAAAAATTGCTCTTAAAAAAAATTTGAAAGATAATCACAAGCCAAACTGTGCATTGGAAAGACTGAGGATGTATCTTCACAATAAAAATAAAACAAGAAGTGTCAAAGTTAAATGTCAGAGATATCAACTGTCCAACTTAGTACTTAAGGAAATTGGACATTTCATACTTAATAACCTAGTATGTGAAATAAAATTAATTTTTTGTTGATCATATAAATTTATCTGTTTTTTAAGAAATCCAATAACAAAAAAATCTTTGTGATATTTTGATTGTGAAAATAAATGAAAATTTAAGATATCTGAGGCTTCTCTAGTTTATTGGGTTATAAAGCTCTGATTACTTAAAAATAAGTACAGAAGTTCTAGGAACATTAGAATACTCTGATCAAAATATTGTCTTAAAACATAACAGACTTTATAGACTTTAGTATAAGCTAAGTTTTGCAAGATATTTTTAATCAAAGATAAAAAAGACACAAGGGAAAAAAATAATAATGTTACCTTTGGGACCCTGCTGACTTCTTAAAACACTATTGAAAAACCCTTGTTTTGCCTGTCATCACAAACACCCATTATTATGACAGTCCACTATGTCTTTACCTTGACAACTCAATTCCAAAAAGCCAAGTCAGACTTCGAAATTGCTGTGCGAAAGAATAAATGGTGCAGAAGCCAGGCACGCCTCGCCCCTCTGTGAGAAAAACCACAGGAGCAGCACCTGGTCTTCACGTGAGTTGGGCGGGATTTGCCTCTGCCTGACAGGGAGAATTAGTTCAGCAACATTCAGCCGTGTTTCATTTTGGTGCCCTTGGAATCTTAAATGTTTTAAAAGAACTACTATCATTTTTCAAAGATGGCAAGAAATAAACCCTAAAGGACTGGCTCTCTCTAAACCCTAGAGACTCAAGGCAAATCTTTGGAAAGGTCCAGTAGTCTCTACACACGGGGCCCCTAAATGCCCGATGAGCAGATACCCGCCCAGTAGTGGGGAAGGAGCTGACCCCGGACCCCTCCCCGCCCCTGGGCTTTCTTGCTGGCCCTGATGCACGTGCACACACTGTGCTCGGGACCTTCCACACATGGCCCTATTTTCTGCTTACAGAAGCCCTGAGACATGGAAGGACCACACAGTAAGGAAGCCGGGTCTCCAACAAGTTTATAACAGAAGGACTTGAGGCCTTCTGACATCAGAAGCCTCCTGACATCAACATCCCCTCTACTCCTGAGCAAAAGCCAGGGCTACACTTCCTAGAATCTCCTTCCCCATGTGGTCCCAGGAAAGAGTCTGCCAGAGGGAGCGGGAAAGAACAGCCCTTGCACGGGGCTGACTGCCCCGCGCTGCATGGTTGCGTGGATCCTTTCTCTTCGTGGTGTGTCCTGAGTGAAATTCGCAGCTGGCACACCCAGGGGCTGGTACAGAAGTGATGGGGGCAGAGGCTGGAGGTGGGAAGGAAAGTGGCAGGCCAGAGCCCCTGCCCACCAGGAGTGCAGGGCCCGCCATATGTTGTCTCATAGGTTCTCCTCACGCGTGTATAACCAGCTTCGCCGATGGCAAAACTGTGAGCACATACAATCGGCCCAGGACCACGCAGCCAACCAAGGCCAGAGCTAGGACTCAAGCCCAGCGCTCTGGCTCCAAGGCTGTACGGCTGGGGCCCCAGGAGGCCGCCCTTACAGAGAAGGACCCGGTGGGTGTCACTGTCCAGAGGTGAGAAGACGGCTGCAGAGGGTCAGGGTGAGGTGGAAAAGCAGTCGTCAGGAGGACTGCAAGGGAAGACGCAGCGCGTAGAGGAGGCAGTCACCAGTAAGAGAGCGACCAAAACAACTTCTAATGCCAGTCCCAGAAGCAACACGGACAAGGTACAGGGTCAGGGAGCCTCCACCACGAAGCACTGGGACGCAGCAAAGGTGAGCCAGCCCCTTCTGGAGGTTCGCCTTGACCCCACACCCTCTGCGTAGGGGAGACCTAAACGTTCGGCAGGACCCCAAGGAGAACGTTTGCATGAGGTGTTGAGAAGGGTCTGGCTCAGCCTCACGCTGTCCTAGGCTTCCCGCTTCCTAAGTGTGTCCCCTTGAATTTGAATATCCATGTGCCTGAACTTTTTTCTCTTCATTTTTGTGGTTCTGTAATAATTTGAGTCTTTTACTTGTAAAATTAGCTTCTGAGTCATTTTTCACCCTCAGCGATGTCTCAGCATTTCCCATCTCCTTGCTGTGCAGCGTTTCTGCCAATCCCTCTCTTGAGACCAAAAGGCCACACTGGGAAACTTCTGCTAATGGACTGAATCAGTCTCCCGAAGGATGGAGCAGGTACCAACAGGAACTTGCTCTTTATAGTCAGGAAAAGGCAACCTGATATCCGAAGTCGCTATTGCCAGTACCCCAGAAGACGCAAGATGGGGGTGCCGCCCCTTTGCGTGTGACACTGACTGTATGTGCTGTGTCTGAATCAACCCAAGGATCTGTGTGTCCACCTGCCGGAGGACTCTCCCTGTGCACACGTCTCCATGCTCGTGTCTGCCTTCATCTCTCTCTATTGTACGTCTCCTTTTCCTTTTATCCGGTCATGTTCCACAACTGGAGTATAGTTTTATGAATTTTAGCTTGGTCTTTGTTCCCCACTCTTTAATTTAAATTTACAATGACTAGAACACTTAATTTGCTTTTTTAAAAAGCAAACAAAAGGAAGTAGCTTTTTATTAAATAGCACTAATTGATTTTTCCTGCAGTAGAAAAGAAGCTCTCCCGTCCTGGTCACGTGGCCATGATGGAGCTGACAAGGCCACTGTCAACTGTGGCTCTGCACAACCTGAGTCAAGAGTACCTTTCCAAGGAAGAGCCTCCTGGCGGCTCAACAAGGCCTCGAGTCTTCCAGAAAACGAGAGAACTGATACCATTGTCCAGGTAGCCAGCAGGGCACAGGTAATCTGGGTTTGTAAGGAACATGCAAGGAGATGCAGAGAATACTGGTCTCTGATGCTGTGATCTATTAAAAGAGATTTCAGAGTTCTGTGTGCAGAAATAGGTATCACTTCTTGGTGGCAGAAAAAAATAAACACAAGCCGATTTAACAAGATACCCTGAGGCCATTGACAATGCAGAAAGTTTATAAATCAATACCTTTTTTTGTGCTTATATATCTTCCAACAATCTCATTACAAATAAATCCATAGATAAAAATTCACAAAGTATTCACCTGCTAACAGCTGCTGAAGTATTTGCCTTGATTAACAATTTAAAATAATGTTTTCAAATAGGAAGCTAACTCTGAAAAACAGTTATTGGTAAACCCTAAAGGAAGGGGGAAGGGAAAACATTACTTCTCTTTAGTTTTTAACTTCTGTTTAGCATAAAATTATGCGACCCTCAAACTATGGTTGTTGGTAATGGGGCAGATGGTGCTTTGATGCCATGAGATATGCATGGAGCAGATCTCTGAAACATCTGTTTTTTACTCAAAAATATTTAAGGAAGACTTTATATTTTAAAAACCTGGCTATATTACGGTATAGGATATATTATTAGCCATATAAGATAAAACATAAGATTTCAAATAAATTGCTATTTATTGTTGAGTACTCGGACAGAAACACACCGAGTACCTGAGAGATGAAGTGGCCCCTACATACACATTTGTATGTATACATAATTAACAGGGCTCGTTAATGCAGAGCAGCGACTGTAACATAGTGCTCTAATCCCCATGCATCGCAAGTGTTTGTTCTCCAGGTTTATTTTCAGAAACGCTACAATGCTCTACTAACTCATAAGAAATCCATATACATTCCACTCACATTCAGAGTATATATTAAAGAAATGGGGGTATTTAAGGTAATATTAATACTGTACTAGCAACTTTAGAAAATTTTCCAGAACCAAACCTTTTACATGGATAAGTAGTTCCTTTTCCCTGAAGGAGCCTGAGGCAGCTAACACAACCCAAATGAGAAGCTGCCCGGTTGAGGGCCGAACAGGAGAGTTTGGGGTGTGTTATCAGTTGGCTGCTCCGAAGATCGAAGACCAGAGTTTGCTTCTTAAAGTCTGCCAAATGGACACTTTTTGCCATTCTATTTTATTTATTCATTTAGTCTTGCATTCAATGCATACAGCCTGGAGAGAGATCACACCTCTGTCTTTGGAGGGCACAGGGCCTCAGTTCTCGCCCTTTTGGCTTGGGTCCCAGTGGATTGCACACCAACGGCCTGTATTTCTACTTTCCTGCTGATGAGATTTCAGCAATTTGACATACCCAGCCAAATCTCCTTCCCAGAGCGTGATGTTGAGGGGCGTGACACTCCTTCATAGCTACCAAGACTAACATAATCAAAGACTGCTCAGTGTTGGGCACCAGCATTTGGGTGAGCATTTTAACAGCTGAGTCTCGATTGGCCACAGATGGACTTTTGGGAGAGAACTCGTTGGCTTCTGTACTCTGCACAGTTCTGGCTCTTTTGTCCTAGTTCTCTGTGCTCAGGAGACCTACCTGACATGACTGAAATGGTTACTTATGTTGTGGAATTATCCAGCATTATTTGTGCTTTCTATTAAAAAAAATGGGTTTAGTCCTAAAATGAGACAATACACTGCACTCACATGGCATTCTGTTTGCGTCTTCTTGGGATCTTATGTTTCCAGTGTGGTGCAAAAAGAGCCCATTAGAAGGAAAATTTCTTTCATTACATTCATAATTCTGATGATTTATATTATAAATACATGCAAAATACTTTTTTTAACAATGCAATAACTATTAAAAGAAAGTATGGAAATAGAAAAAATGATAAATTGCACAGATATAGGGAGGAGTTGGGTCAAAGTGGTGAAATTATGAGTGTTTTTGTTTCTATTTCCCATCATGTGGTTAGACTTCTTGTTGAATAAAATAATGGCATTGTAAAAACTTCCATCTACTTCCTTGACATCTGTCTGTTTACAGAGTTGTGCATTATGACCTTGAAGAGTGATGGAGACATTCAATGAGGGTTCCTGCCCTGAGAGGCTGAACCATTCTTCTCACAGAATGGAAAACGCTCCAGTGTTGTCCAGCTTCATGTAAAGAATAGATCAAGAATTCATTCCCAAGAACAAAGTGGCTTATATGTACAGAAAAACGCTCCTGATGTACAATACCTGAAACTGCCAAATAAAATATATATGCATATACTTACGTTTCAAATATGTGGTTGCCTGGCCACAAAAGTGAGAAATCACTGGAGGGCAGAAAGGATGATAAAGTTGCAGTAGAGGATTTTGGAGGGCTCTTACAGCTACAATTTTTGACATTTCTCAGTCCCTGGTAGCTTAGACTATGGGCTTTCATGGGTGTCAGGACAGAAGCCTCAAAAAGGGAGGTCACGTCAAAGATTCCTAGATAAAGCTAGATTCCTAAAAGGTGACAGACCCACAAAGAGAGATAGCAAATATACTTATCTGTTTTGATTTTGGCTCTGAGTGGAGGGATAGTACAGAAAAATTCCTAATGACAAGTCCCTCTTTGTATGAGCTTAAAGTCTCATTTCGTACAACTATTGTAGCAAAAAAAAAAAAAAAAATTTTAAGAAAGCAAAAACTTGGCATACAGTGTTTCTGGGAACCTTAAAATTTTCCATGAATATAGTCACAAAGACCCTGAAGTCACAATCAAATATTACAAAAAATATAAGAAAAAGAGTTATTGTGAGCAAGAGTTGGCAGAAAAACACAAACAAAATGCAGAATCAAACCCGCAAAAATTGCAGATATTAGAATGATTATCTTAAAAACTAAAATAAAGGCGTTTAATATGTCTAAGTGTACATTTTACAAAGAATAAAAGTATGAGTTAAGAAGAGCTTTAAAAATTAAATTTCAATCTTATGTCAACACATTTGGCAATTGGAGAAAATAACAAATTTCAAGAAAATATACAAATTGTAAATACCAACTCAAAAAGAAATAAAAAATGTTTGAATTTTCATCTATCTGTTAAAGATATTAACTTTGTCTCACAAAGAAGACACTAGTTTCAGGTGGGTTTTATAGATAAATTCTACTAAATGCTAAGATGTCCTAGAAGTTAAATAATAATAATAATACCCAGTTTGAAATAGCTCAAAAGATAACTGTTGATTGAGAAAGTAAATCTCTGTAAATTACCCAAATGCAGTTCACAAAGACAAAGATATAGAAAATATGGAATAGAGGTCAAGAGACATGGAGCAAGATTGTCTAACACACATTTCTTTAGAGTTCTAGACAAAGATAATAGATAGGTGTGAGGGAACCAATATTGAGAGAGAGAATGACTGCCAATTTTCTAAAATTCATAAAAGATACAAATCGTTATATTCAGAAGTCCCCAAGCATTCTGAGTAGTATAGTAGAGAGATGTTTGTAATAGGGACACCACAGTAAAATGCTAGAGCACCAAAGACACAGAGGAGATCTTAAGTGAGCAGGGAGAAAATGTCTATAAAACAGTAACAATTAGACAGACAGCTGACTTCTCAAAAGCAACAGTGGAAACCAGACAACAATAAAAATATATCTTCAAAATTCTGAGTGAAGATAAGTAACTGAGAACTTTAATGAAATTCACTTAGTAATTGAGACCTCAAACAGGCAACACATAAGGATAAATAAAATGAAAGTCTTGATCTGATGAACGTAATAAGGAATGCTGCCTTCAAAAACTAGGGGATGTTTATTCATCCTAAACACGCATTAAATATATATTTGAATACCGGCCACATGCTGAGCCAAAAACTAAGGCAAATTTTAGAGAATCAGGAGGCTACAGAACACATTTCCTGACCTAAATTCAGGGAAGTTAGAAATCAAGGACAGAGTATACCTAAAGAATCTGTGGGTCAAAATAAATTATAGTAGACAGTATTTAGGGCTGAATGATAATAAAATATTAGTGTTTTAAACATGTAGAATGTGGTAAGACATTAAATGAAGGGACACTCATAAGTTTTATAACTTCTATTATTAAAGAAGACAGGCTAAAAAGAAATTTATGCCAATACAGTCAAAAACAGGAAAAAGTGAACAAATTCCTAGAAAAATATAAACCACCAAAGCTGACTCAAGAAAAAAGTAACAAATCTAGTTTATCCTGTAACTATTAAAGATATTGAATTAGTTATAAAAATATTTCTGAAAAAAGAATAAACCATTTCATGTGGGTTTTGTGAGGATATTCTAGCAAATATTTAATAAATCAAGAATTCCACAGCTGGATATGGTGGCAGCTCACACCAGTAATCCTAGCACTTTGAGTGGCCGACTTTGGAGGATCGCTTAAGGCCAGGAGTTCAAGACCAGCCTGAGCAAGAGCGAGACCCCCATCTCTACAAAAAATAGGAAAATTAGCCAGGCATGGTGGTGGCTGCCTGTAGTCTCAGCTACTGGGGAGGCTGAGGCAGGAGGATGGCTCAGGCCCAGGAGTTGGAGGCTGTGGTGAGCTGTGAGGATGCCACCACACTCCAGCCTGGGGGACAGGCAAGACTCTGTCAAAAAAAAAAAAAAAAATTCCAGCCCTACACAAACTCTTTCAGAAAACAAGAAAGGAGAAACTCTCCCCAAATCAATTTGTGATATCAATATATCCTTGACACAAAACTATACAAAATAATTTTTTTGAAATATTGGTATTGATAAGAACAAATGAGCATGGAAGCACAACACACCGAAGCCTGCAGGTGCAGCAAGAGCAGTGCCAAGAGTGGCTGACAGCAACGGAGCTCACGACAGACACAGCAGGCTCCTAACACACAGCCGAGTGGTCACGTTGGAGAACAAGAGAGCAAGAACAAGTGAACCCCAAGTTAGTAGCAGAAAGAAGTAATAAAGATCAGAGCAGAATAAATGCAATTGAGACAAAACACAACAAAAAGATCAGCAAAACAAAATGCTGATTTTATGAAAAGATAAATGAAGTTGACTAAACTTTAGTTAGACTAAGAAAAAAGAGAAGATCCAAGTAAATAAAATCAGAGATGAAAAAGGAGACATTACAATTGACACCACAGAAATTCAAAGAAACATCAGAGACTATCATGATAGTCTAGTATGATGCCAATAAATTGGAAAACATAGAAGAAATGTACAAATTCCTACACATATACAGCCTACCAAGATTGAACCATGAAGAAATAGAAAACCTGAACAGACCATAATGAGTAACAAGATAAAAGCGGTAATAAAAAGTCTCCCATCAACGAAAAGCCATCAGGACCTGATGGCATCACTGCAGAATTCTACCCAATATTTAAAAAGAACTAATACCAATTCTACTCAAACTATTCCAAAAACTTGAGGAGGGGGGAATACTTCCAAACTCCAGTCTACAGCACCATTAACACCCTGATACCAAAACCAGACAAGGACACAACAAAACAGAAAAATACAGGCCAATATCACTGATGAACATAGATGCAAAAGTCCTCAACAAAACACTTGCAAACCAAATTTAACCACATGTTAAAAAGATTATTGTCTATGATCAAGTGGGAATCATCTCAAGGATGCAAGGATGGTTCAATGCATGAAAATCAATAAGCATAATACACATTAAGGACAAAAACCATATGATCATTTCAATAAATGACAAAAAAGTATTCAATAAAATTCAACATCCCTCTGTGATAAAAACTGGTTATAGAAGGAACATAACTCAAAACAGTAAAGGCCATATATGACAGACTTACAGCTAGCATCATACTGGATGGGGAAAAATTGAAAGCCTTTCCTTTAAGATCTGGAACAAGACAAGGTTGCCCACTTTCACCACTGTAATACAACATAGTACTGGGAGTCCTAACTAGGATAATTAGACAAAGAAAGAAATAAGGGGCATCCAAACTGAAAAGAAGTCAAATTGTCCTTGTCTACAGATGATATTATCTTATATTTAGAAAAACCTAAAGACTGCCAAAAAATTGTTAGAACTAATAAATGAATTCAGTAATAAATGAATTCAATTTTGCAGGATACAAAATCAACATACAAAAATTAGTAGCATTCCTATATGCCAACAGTGAACAATTTGAAAAAGAAATCAAGAAAGCAATTCCCTTTATAATAGCTAAAAAAAAAAAAGTTAAAATAAAAACATAGGAGTAAATTTAACTAAATAAATGAAAGAGCTCTACAACAAAAACTATAGAACACTGATGAAAGAAATTGAAGAGGACACAAAAAATGAAAAAATTTCCCATGTTCATGGATTGGAAGAATTAATACTGTTAAAATGTCTATAGTATCCAAAGTGATCTATAGATTCAGCACAATCCCTATCAAAATACCAATGCCATTTTTCACAAAAATAGAAAAAGCAATCCTAAAATTAACAAGGAATGACAAAACACCCTGAATAGTCAAGGTATCCCTGAGCAAAAAGAACAAAGCTGGAGGCATTCCATTACCTGACTTCAAAATATACTACAAAGCTATAGGAACCAAAACAGCATGGTACTAACATAAAAAGAGACACAGATCAATGAAACAGAATAGAGAACCCAGAAATAAATCCATGCATTTACAGCCAACTCATTTTTTACAAATTCATCAAGAACATTCACTGAAGAAAGGGTAGTCTCTTCAACAAATGGTGCTGGGAAAATTAGATATCCATATGCAGAATAATGAAACCAGACCCCCATCTCTCACTAGATACAAAAATCAAATCAAAATGGATTAAAGACTTAAATGAAAGACCTGAAACTAGTAGAAAACACTTAGGAAACACTTCAGGACATTGGTCTGGGCAAAGATTTCTCGAATAAGACCTCAAAAGCACAGGCAACCAAAACAAAAGTTGACAAATGGGATCATATCAAGCTAAAAATCTTTTGCACAGCAAAGTAAACAATCAACAAAGTGAAGAGAAAACCTACAGAATGGGAGAAAATATTTGCAAACTACTCATCCAACAAGGGATTAATAACCAGAGTGTATAAGGAACTCAAACAAATCAATAGCAAAAATCCAAATAATCTGATTTTTAAATGGGCAAAAGATCTGAATAGACATTTCTCAAAAGACATACAAAATGCCAAAAGGTATATGCAAAAGTGCTCAATATTACTAATCATTAGGGAAATGAAAATCAGAACCACAATGAGATATCATCTCACCCTAGTTAAAATGGCTATTATCAAAAAAAAAAAAAAAAAAAAAAGGAAACAAATGCTGACAAGGATTTAGAGAAAGGGGAACACTCATAGCTGCTGATGGGAAAGTAAACTAGCACAGCCACTATGCAGAACAGTATGGAGCTTCTCAAAAACCAAAAATAGAACTACCACATGATCTAGCAATCCCACTACTGGGTATATATCCAAAAGGAAATAAATCCGTAGATTGGAGCAATATCTGCCCTCCCACGTTTATTGCAGCACTAGTCACAATAGCCAAGATGTGGAATCCACTGGAGTGTCCATCAGTGGAAGAATGGATAAAGATGTGGTATATATACACAATGGAATAGTATTCAGCCATAAAAAAGAATTAAATTCTGTCATTTGCAGCAACATTGATGGAACTGAAGGATATTATGTTAAATGAAATAAGCCAGGCACAGAAAGACAAATATGGCATGTTCTCACTCATATGTGAGAGCTAAAGAAAAATTGATTTCATGAAGGTAGAGAGTAGAATGATGGCTGGGAAGAGTAATGGGGACGGGGAAGAAGGGAGATTAGTTAAAGGGAACAAAAATACAGTGAGATAGAAGGAATAAGATCCAGAACAAGAGGGTGACTATAGTTAACAATATTGTGTATTTTAAAATAGCTAGAAGAGAAGAATTGGAATGTTCCCAACACAAAGGAATGATAAATGTTTGAGGGGATGGATATCCTAATTACCCCAATTTGATCATTACACATTATATGGTCGTATTGAAATATCACATGTACCCTAAAAATATGTACAACTATTATGTATCAATAAAAATTAAAAATTAAAAAAATAAAACAAAGGATGAGGGGGGGAAAAACCTACTAAACCAAATATTAGCAAACCAATTCCACAGTGCATGAACAGATAATACCTCATGTCCAGGATGGTTTATTCTAGGAATGCAAGATGAATTTCATATTAGAAAATTCACTTAATTTACCACTTTAATGTATTAAAGAAAAAAAAACCCATATTATGATTTCAATAAATGTGCAAAAAATTTCAGGAATATTTCATTGATGTCTACTTCTACCTCTTCCATCTGACATTGGATGCTGGCAGTCCAAATAAGACAAGAAAAAGAAATAAAGGATTTAAGTTTTGGAAGTGAAAAAATTTAAAAATATCTTTATTCACAAATGATACTTTCCACTAAAATATAGATTCTACAAGGCAATTATTAAAAACTAATAAGAAAGCCTGGCAGTGATATTGATATGTGATCAATTCACAAAAGTCCATTGCATTTCTGTACACCAGGATCAAACTGAAACTTAATTTTTAAAAGGTACTATCTACAAGTGCAACAAAAAATGTTTCTAAGAATAAATGCAGCAAACATGTAAAGACCATAATGTAAGAAATTCTAAAACTATGTTAAAAGACATTAAAAAAAAACCTAATTAATGGAAACACATGTCAGATGTATAGTTGGGAAAACTCAATATTGGAATCACATCAACTCTTCCACAAATTAATTCATGGAATTAATTAAATCCTAATTAAAATGCAAATTAATGTTTCATGGAATTTGACAATACGATTGCAAAGTGTATATGGAAGTTCAAGTTGCCAATAGTTAAGATGCTTTTGAACAAGGAAAACAAGGTGAAGGTACCTGTGTGATTCAATATCAAAACATATTAACACAACTGTGTGTAGTATTGGAGCAGTAATAGACAAATTGAGCAATGGGCCAAAAAGAGAGCAAAGAAACTGGCCTATGAGTATCAGACAGAAACCTGATTTACTGCTGTCTCTGTGGGAAAATCTGGACTTTTCACTAATTTAAGTACATGAAAATGAATCCACACTTCCCACCATACACATAAAAAACAATTCATTCCAGATAGACCAAAATTTTTAATGTCAAAGGCAAACTCTAAAACTTTGAAGAAAAAAAAAACACACATACGCAACCCAACCTGCAAAACACAACGTAGATTCTGAGAAGCAGCGCTGGCAGGGTTAGGAGCCTTGGCGCTGGAGTTCTGCTGCCTCAGCTCCAATCCCTGCTTCACCACTTCCTAGATGAGGGGTCTTGGGGAAATTATTGAATTTCTCCAAGCAAGTTTCTTCATCTGTAATAACGGGGTAATATTAACACCTCCCTCCCGAGGTTTTTGTAAAGCTTCAATGAGATCCTTTCTGTAAAGTGCTTAGCACAGAATCAGCACGTGGTAGATGCTTGGTAATGCTGCCATGACAATGACCCCGGCTGTCATTGAGGGAGCCAGAGCCCATTTCCTGGAGAAAAGAAGGAAAATCATGACTGTCTTTAGACACTTGATGGCCTGGGGAAGGAGTCACAGGATTTTGCGGCGTTCCAGTGAGAAGAGCTGGTTCTGAGGGAGACAGACTCCAGAATAAAGAAGAGATGCCTAACCATTTAAAACAGACCAATGGGTGTCTACTGTAGCAGATTTTACTATAAGATGGCACAACTATACAGCCCACTTTTCTTTACCTTGATTTTTTTTTGAATCCATATATCTCAGACATTTCATCATGTCAATATATGCAGATCTGCCACACTCTGGATTTGCCTAAGATTCTATAGTGCAGATATAATATAATTTGTTTAATCAAATCCACTCTTGATGAACATTTAGGTAGTGTCCTTTTTTTGTATTTTTAAACCACAGGAAAAAAACGAATCAATAGAAATGTAAAAACAAACACACACATGTATCTATATTTGTGTGTGTGTGTGTGTGTGTGTAGATAGATCAAGCATTTCAAATTGGAATAGGGATGAAGAGACCCCATTCTCTATGCCAGTTTCTCAGTAAGTGAAATCATAAAATCATTGAATGGTAGAGCTAGATGGGGCCTCAGAAAGTATCTAGTGGGATGATTTTATTTCATTCACAGAGCACTAACCTCAAATGAAAACTTATAGTTGCTAAATTTTACAAACTCCTACTATGGGCCAGCTGCAGGTAAGTGTTCTGCACATATCACTTATCCTTACAACTCTCCTCTGCAGCTAGTACCATTAGTGTGACCATTTTACAAATAAAGAAACCGAGGTCGTATTGTTAGTAAGTGGCGCACTTGGAAGTCCAACATGTAAAACAGAAGCTTGAATTATTCTGGCGGAAGCACGTATGGGACTGTGTAGGCCTACCCGACCTGCTCTGCCTTGTACACACCCCTCTGGCTTTTCCACTACCCCCAGAAGATTCCCAGACCCAATTTCAAAATCAATTCTTCAAACCAAAGATGAATCTCAGAGCCCTTCGGGGTCCAGCCAGCAGTAGGTAGTAGCCAAGGCGGGACAGGGACACTGTGGACCTGCAACTCCTCAGTAGACTCCCACCTACGCAGGGAACAGCCAGGCTGGTCCTCTCTTAGGGAGGATGGACAAGGGGAGCTTTACCCTGGAGACACCAGAGCAGATGCTGTGAAATCCCTGAGGCTCTATGATTCTCTGACAAGGGAGATGAGGTCTTGCCTCCCCCCACCTTTTCTTAATCCTCTTCAAATTGTAGCAGAGTGCAAGCACAAAGACACATAGTTTATCGCCACCATATTTTTCTTCCTAAAACATTCTCATCATCTCATCGCATCACAGCTCAAGAATGCAGAGGTGTAGCTCTTGGCCTGCAACAGGGGTGTTCCAGTTGCCCCAGGGAGCCCTCTGCTTCCTCGGAGGTAATCGGGGCATCGTGGAAGAGGAGTGAAGGGTTAGGGTACAACTGACCAGGGAGACCTGGGTTCCCCTGCCCTCTTTTAAATTTGTATTTATTAATTTTTAAATTCGCATACAGTAAAATGCACTTATTCAGTGCTCAGTTCTAGATTTGACCAATGTATGGGATCGTGTAACCACCACCACAATCAAACAGAGCGGCTCCATCACCACAAGTGACCTGTGTGCCACCCTCTGTGGCTGGCCCTTCCCCAATCGGCAGTCCTTTGCCTTTTCCAGAATGTCATTTACCTGAACCATACAGAATGAAGTCTTGGAGCCCAGCTGCTTTCAGCTAGTGTAAGGCATTTGAAATTCATACATTCTGTTGCATAAATCAAAGTGTGTTCCTCTTTACTGCTGAGAAATATTCCACCTATGGATGTGCCACAGTTTGCTTATCCATTCACCCACTGAGTACTTTGGTTTAATCAGTTTGCACTTTGAGGCAATTATGAATAAAGCCACTATAAATATTTATATACTTTAAAAATGTAAGCACAGTTTTCCTTGTTTGTTTTTTTAACTTGGGTATATTCCTAGGTGGGATTACTGATTTGGTAAATGTATGTTTAACTTTCTAAGAAACTGTCAAACTGTTTTCCAAAGTGGCTGCACCCCTCTGCACTGCCACTTGCAATGTACAAGCTTCAGTTCTACACACTGACCAGGACTTGGTATTGTCCAATTTTTAACTTTACCCACTTGTAGTGACATCACCTTGTAATGGAGTTGGCATTTTCCTAATGCCTGGTGATGCTGAGCACCTTTTCACGTGCTTTTGCCATCAGTATATTTTCTCTGATGAGGTGTCATTCAAGTCTTATACCCATTTTTTAAAAAATAGTTTTATTTTTCAGAGAGGTTTTAGGTTCACAGCAAAATTGAGTGGAAGGTATAGAATTTCGCATATACCCCCTCCTCATATATCTAAAAATTTCATAATTTTACATGTTATGCTTAGCTCTATGATACAGTTTGAGTTCATTTTTGTATTTTTTGCATACGGTTTTCTGATTTTTCTAGCGTCATTTTTTGAAAAGATTATCCATTCTCCATTGATTTGTTTTTGCACCTTTGTCAAAAATCAATTAATTGCATTTGTGTGAGTCTCCTACTAGACTCTTCATTCTGTTCCATTGATCGATGTGTCTATTCTTTTGCCAAAGCCAGACTGTCTTGATTACTGTCACTTTATAGTAAATCTTGAAATCAGATTATGAGTGCTTCAATATTCTTCCCTTTCAAATTTTTTGGCTATTTCCCCTGCCCTCTTTTAGTTCTGCTTCCATCTGTTTTATAGAATGAGAATCGCTGGCCTGCAGAAGATACAGAAACAGCCTGCGCTGGCCACGTGACTCCCCAATCTCCTGCCCAGCTCCGTGGCAACAACCCCCTTCTCTGGCCACACATGTCCACCTTGGACATGAGCCTCCTGCCAGGAACTTGTCCACCCACCTCATGTCGTGAACTCTCCCAAACCGACCACTACCCTCAGCAGCATCTTCACCATGAAGTCTTCTCTGACACCTTCACATCACAGTGCGCAACGATCCCTCCTTCCCGAAGCTTCTAAAGCACTGATTTTGCTACTCTCCTTGATCCCTCAGTGTGGCTCTGTGGCCTGGCTACATGAGAACGGCATGGGGAGTTATTAAAATGCAGATTCCTCACGTGCTGTCTCAGCATCTCTCCATGGGTCGTTGGTAGGGCCTGAGATTCTGATGATTTCACAGGTGTGGGAACCTCTGCTGTGACACGTGTCCTGAACTGCTCGTGTTGCTGGTTACTTTATCATGCATTTGTGAACATGTCTCATGCACAGAGACCTGATCCTGCACTTCTGTGCCCTCCCCAAGCTCTTTGTTTGCTCTTTGAATTTTTAGAACCCATATTTTTAGAGGTAGTTATTGACTGAAAACTTGGTTGTAATCCAAAACTATACAGCAGAGCTGAGTGGTTGCCAAGGAGACTATATGGCCCTCAGAGCCAACAACATTTTCTATCTGGCCTTTGGCAGGAAGCCCGGCTGCTGTTCTAGAAGAAGCAGTGAGTCCCAAGCTTGGTTGAGTAGCAGAACCCCACGGAAGCGCCCAGAGCTCAGACCTACTAAATCCCCCTCTCCGGGAGAATCAGTAGACTGTAAAAGTTCTCTGGGTGGTCCTTGTGCAGCCCAGCCCGCCTGCCAGAACCACTGGAATGGGGGAGGGGCTGAGGCCATCCTGGATCCACTCTAACTTGCCTGTCGCCTTGGACAGGTCCTCATGCCTCTCTGCACTTTGATTTTCTCACCAATAAAAGAGCTGATTGAAACAAAACATCTCTAAGGGGCCCTCAATGCTAACATTCTGTGATCCTATATTCTTGTAACATTTGTCATAATTAGGCTATTTAATGGTGAGGCGCCTAATACCAGTGGATGTCACTCGGGGTGCACTTGCTGAGTGTTGGAACAACAATGATGATTTGGGAATGCTATGGCTGAAATGTGCCCCTCCAAGTTCATATGTTGAAGCCCCAACCCCCAGGACCTCAGAATGTGACTGTATTTGGAGATGGGGTCTTTAAAGAGGCAGTTAAGTTAAAATGAGGCCATGACAGTGGGCCCCCATATGACTGGAGTCCTTCTGAGAAGAGGAGATTAGGACACAGACAGGCACAGAGGGAAGGAGAAGCCAGCCCTGCCGACACCCTGATCTCAGAGTCCAGCCCCCAGAACTGCAAGCCAGTAGTTTCTACTGTTTAAGCCACCCTGTCTGTAGTCCTTCCCTTCCTTATGGCAGCCCCAGGAAACTAATACAGGGGTTTGGCTGAGAGCAAGTGCTGGATTTAGGACTGCGGCATGCTGACATCTGGCTCCCAGAGTTGATCAGAATGACTCCTCTTGTGCGACACCAGCCCCACCTCTCACCGGGATTACGCGATGCTTTGTCAGTGAGGCCTCAGCGAGGCCAGCCAGGTCTGTTTGAAACGGTAAACAAAAACTCAGCCCCACACAATAGTGACATTTACTTCCCTCATGTTCATTCTCAGAATCTTCCATTGCAGTGGGAACATATTAGTCAGAGGCCTGTGAAAGCTCATGCAACGTGGGCCTGGAGCTCTGGGAACAAGGCGTGATTGTGCCAGAGCTGGACTGCGCAGCTCAGCGTGCCCGGGAGCCAATACCTGCACCTTGTCTGCCCCACGGTCCCCCGCGCCCCCTGCAGTGCCCTGACGCCACGAGCTCCGTTGTATGCTGCAAGTGAGTGAGCTGCTGCTCATCCCCACGCCTGCCCTTGTCTGCTAAGTATGAGCCTCGTAAAACGTTTAAAGGCTGATACGACCAGCATTCACTTCTATTCAGTATCATGTCTGAGCATCCTTTCTGCTCTGCCCCGAGGGTCTGGTGGCTGGGACTTGTATTCAAAGCTTTAAGGTGTTTAGGAAATTTCTTAGAACTGGGTTATACGTATCTCAGTCCCTAAAATTCCCTCTATCAAAAATAAGAGACAAAGCCCTTGTGCTGTGGAGAAAGAGGCTTGCTTCTTCTAGAAACCTCTAAGGACAAGATTTATTTTTCACATATACCCCCCGCCCATAGTAAATACCCCTGAGTGACTTATTGCAGGTGCCGGATAAACGCTGGTGGATGAGCAGGTGGTCACCTGCACTCAGCATCCCCTCCGGTGGCCTCTGGTCACTGCCCCCACACAGTGTCCCGGGGCCCATGAGAACATAGAGAATGGAAAACCTCCCCAAACAGTGGTCTGGTTGTTTGAGCTTTCTTGTCATTTTAACTGCAAATAATTAAGGGATTTCTGTGAATATTTAATATTGACACTAGAAACAAAATAATCTGAGAAAGTGACTTAACTAGAATCTAATTTTGCTTTAGGAAAAGCATGACAGCAAAAGAGCCAGACTGTGTAAAATCTGTTTTCTGTTTGAAATGACATTATTACAAAGAGCTGCATGGTTCTGGATCTCATGTCATGGCACTAATGAGACCAAAAATAAAAGAGAAATAAAACTAAGCATGCCCCCCTTATTTTAATAGATTCACCACTAAGGGAGAGAGGGACATGGCATGCTGTTCTTAGAAAAACTTACCATTAAGCAGCATAAAGCCTCTTTTTCTTTCCATATAGGAATTAACTCTTCAGGACAAATGTTATGACTATCTGAGTTTCCAGAGGCAATTGGAGCATCTTCTGGTCCCAAAAAGGACCTGTCTTCTGCATGGGCAGAGTGAGACTCCAGTGGCCGTAGAGCGTGACAGCATGCCAGCCCCCAAGGACTCTCCTACCTCCTGACCACTGAGAGCACCTTAGCATTTTCTTCTTGCAGAACACCCTGTCTCAAAGTATGAGCCTTCCAAACTCCTGCACCAAAATCCCTTGGCGGGGGGTGGGGGGGTTGTTAGCAATGCAGATTCTCAGGTCCACTCCTATGAAATCAGACTGTCTGGGAGTAAACTACTAGAATCTTTAAAGGAACCAGAGACATGGAATAGGAAATTCTGAACCTATAGATAAATAAGAAATAAACACATTCATTTACTATCCAATGTCTTTCCTCCTTTGCCAATTATTAATGACTTAGGAGAAATTGGTATTATAAAGCATTGAAGGAGATATAGGTCAGTACTTCTCAAAGAATACGTGGTAAAGGAATACTTTGTATATTTATAAATTTCCAAGCCTTTAAGGACCAATACCAGGCTACTAAATAGCTCAAGCCACACTCAACCTACCTTACAAATCCAACAATATCTAATTTAGTATATGTGTTTGGAAGTCATGACAATGTCAGATTACTAAAAACGTTTCTAAACTTTTACTCTCAATTTCTGTACTTACGTCTCATTGTGTACAGACAGCAAACAGTTCAAGAATCAACACAGGTCCACAGATCATACTTGGAGAGGCACTTCTACAGATGACTTACATGCAAGTCAAGAAACTGCCAGGACACTGAGTCAAGAGACCTGACCGAGAGGTCGGGCGGGTGAAGCAGGGCAGGGAAACGCTCATCCTCACAGCAACAGGCAGGATGGTGCCCCAAAGAGTCGGCAAGACTGGAAAGTAACGACCAGTCAGGGAGCAGGTCCGGGACCCTGTGGCAATGTGCCTGCATCACTGAGACACTGGCCAATGGGGAGACACAGACTTGAAAAGCAGCACAAAGAAATGACCGCATTTTAGCAGAGGTCAGGTAACTGAGCTGACACACAGAGAAGAGAGTTGAGTGTCCTCAATGCCCCAGAGGGGCACAATGCACAATGCACAAATGTGCAAAATGCAGGGAGGCAAAAGTCAGTGACTGACAGCAGCATCCATTTGTAGTCAAAAACACTGTGCATGAGAATAAGACACAAATGGAATGTAGATGTTACTAGGGCAGGGAACCAAGGACCAGGAGAGTTGTGTTCCAATACCAGTTATGTGACCAACTCTGGGACTTCCTGGATGATTTGGGAACCTCTCTAGGTTTCAAGGGGTTTTATTTCTCATAGAAAAGAAATGCAACGCTTATTTGTAGGTGTCAATTTGACTGGGCCACGGGTTGCCCAGATATGTGGTCAAACATTATTCTGGGTGTTTCTATAAGGGTGTTTTTGGATGAGTTTAACATTTAAATCGATAGACTGAGTACAGCAGATGGCCCTCGCCAGTGGGGGCCTCGCCCAATCGGTGGAAGGGCCGAGTAGAACAAAAAGGCTGGTGCTCCCCTGATAAGAGGAAATTCTTCCTGCCTGGCTGCCTTGGAACTGTGACATTGATTTTTTTTCCTGCCTTTGGACTAGACCAATCCTATTAGCTGTCCTGGTATTCTGGTCTTTGGACTCAGACTGGAAGTATGTCATTGGCCCTCCAGCGACTATAGCTTGCCGACTGCGTATCTGGGGACTTGCAGCCTCCACAGCCACGTGAGCCCATCCCTTATAACACAGATACAGGCATAGATGCGACAGAGGTAGAGACAGAGACACAGATAGAGACAGAGGCAGATCTCCTATTGGCTCTGTTTCTCTGCAGAACCCTGACCAATACAGTAAGGATATAGAAGAAAACATGGAAAAAAATTGTTTGATGTTGAGCAAAGATTTCTGAGACAGGACACAAAGCAAAGGGAAACAAAGTTTTAAAAAAATAAATATTTAACTTTATCAAAATGAAAAACTTATACTTTCCAAAAGATGATATTAAGAGAATGAAAAGACAAATTACAGACTGGGAAAAAATATTTGCAAACTTACATATTTGATAAAGAACTCATCTAGAATATAGGAAGAACCCTTGTAATTCAAGAAAAACGAGGAGGAGAAGGAGGAAGAGGAGGGAAGGTGGAGAAAGAGAAGCCATTTTTTTAATGGGCAAAAGATTTGAAAATTCACTTCACCCAATAGGAAGGCACCAAATAAGACGGCAAATAAATATATGAAAATGTGCTCGATATATTTAGTCATTCAGGAAATGCATATTAAACTACATGAAACAACACTACACATTTGCTGGAATGTATAAAATTTAAAAGACCAACCACACCAAGTGCCAGTGAGGGTGTGGAGGAACTGGAATTCTCATACGCTGCTGGTGGGTGTGCAAAATGATACCACCAGTCTGGAAAATATCCTGACATTTTATTAGAAGTTAAAACTACATTTACTATTTGACCCAGAAATCCCTCTCCTAGGTATTTGCCCAAAGGAAACAAAAGCCTATTTCTATTCAAAGGTCCATATGTAAATGTTCATACCAGATTTATTCATAACAGCTCAAAACAGAAAAGAATCCACGTCTATCAACTGATGAATTCATAGACAAGCTGTGGTGTGTATACACATGTGTGTATATGTGTATATATGTGTGCATGTGTGTATGTGTGTATATATGTGTATATGTGTGTATATATATGTGTATATGTGTGTATATGTGTGGGCATATGTGTATATGTGTATATGTATATATGTGTGCATATGTGTGTATGTATGTGTGTATATATGTATATGTGTGTATATGTATGTGTGTATATGTGTGTGCATATATGTATATGTGTGTGTGTATGTATGTGTGTATGTGTATATATGTGTGTATATGTATATATGTGTGCATACGTGTGTGTGTGTGTATTCACACTGTAGCATACTACTCAGCAACAAGAAGGAAAAATGCAAAGGGAAAGACAAAATGTTGCTTCTCAAAGGCATCAGACTAAGCAAAAGTAGCCAGCAGGAAAGACAACACCCTGTGTGCTTCCATTTATACAAACTCTAGGAAAGACAAACCTATGGTGACAGCAGGCTGATTGGTGGACCCGGGTGCCAAGGGCCGGGGTGACTGCACAGTGTGTGAGGGAAACTGTGGGGATGATGGAAAGTCCCTGTCTCCACTGCAGTGGTGGTTACACAATTACACACATTTGTCAAAACTTATCAATCTTTACAACTGAAAAGAGTGAGTTTTAGTGCATGTCAACCACACTTCAATAAATGGACTTAAAAGTTTGGGATTAATTGAATCAAATGACCACCAAGTTCCCCCCAGTGCTGAAGACCCACGACTCCACTGCCAGCCCGCTCCACCCTCCGCCAGAGCACCCACCCCGTGGCTGGACACTTCGTTCTTCCAAAATTACACCAAATGCAAGTCACAGTCGCTCATGTCTTCTGTGCACCTGGTTCAAGACTGTTCTAGAAAATGTTCCCTCTGGCATCCCGCAAACCTTTGCAGGGTTCCCTCGGGTACTCCTGGTCTATGAACACACTCGCCCCTGTCACCTCAGCCGGGGTCCCTACGCCTCCCTGTCTCCCTGGAGAAGCAGCTGCCGCGACGCCCCAGCGAGGGCCCTCACACTGTGGGACTCAGTCTGGACACGCAGACAGTGTCTTCACACTTCTCCTCCTGCAGCTGTTGGAACGAACCCTCCCAGTCTCTGAGGGAAAAGTCCGTGTGCCCCCGGAGCCATGCCCCTGCGCTCCCATCGCTAGCCCTGGCCTGCTACGCTGCTCCCCTCACTCGCTGAAGCGGGGGCACAGGGACTGCCCCGTGTGGGGCCAGACACGGTCTCCGTCGCAGGTACTGCTGGGCTCTTGGGTGACCCCACTCTGTCACAAACGTGCCATCCCACACCTCTCAGCCACCCTCGCCTCTACTCCCTGTAGCTTCTTACTTCATGGCCGTGCCTAAGACCCCATGTTCACCCAGGAATGTTGAACCTCTGATACCACAAATTAAAACTTCCATTGCTGACCATAATTTCCCATTCTTTCAGGTATTCCGCTGTTTTTCCTAGTTCCTCAGCATTCTCCGAACGTCCCATCCACGAACTGCTCTTCTGTCTCCCTGCCAAGGTGCTCCTCTAGGGCCCCTCCTCTCCCTCACCCAACACATCCCTGCCCCCTTGGCAGTGTCTTAACGCCCTTGTGTCACTGTATGTGGGTCTGTCCTATGTGCCCCCCAAGACCCCAACAGGCTCAATTCTCTGACTTTTCCTTACTTCTATAGAATATGCCAAGGTGTCTTAGTCAATTTGAGCTGCTCTAACAAACTGTCATAGACTGGGTGGCTTTAATCAACAGAGATTTATTTCTCACTGTTTGGGAGGCTAGAAGTCTGAGATCAGGGTGCCAGCTTGGTGGGGTTTTGGTGAGGTCCCTCTTCCAGGTGGTAGAAGGCCTACCTCTCCTAGTATCCTCTCATGGTGGAAAGAGAGCAGAGCTCTCTGGGGTCTCTTCTGCAAGGTCACTAATCCCCTTCATGAGGGCTCCACTCTCATGACCCAGTCACCTCCCAAAGTTCCCACCTACTAATACCATCACCTTTGGGGTTAAGATTTCAAGATATAAATTTGAAGGGAAACTCAAATATTCAGTCCATTGCACAGAGCAGACAGGGCCCCCAAAAATTCAAGGTTACCAGCCTCAACCAGAATCCCAAGTCTGATCAATAGCTCAAAGAATCTCTCCCCCGAGGCACTGGTGTGAACTGAAAGGTTTAAGGAGATAGGGAAGAAGGTCATATCACAGCAACATAAACCCCTGAAGCTGAACACTGGAATTCCTTGTGGCTCAATGCCCTTTGGGGGTCACCTTCAGTGACCTCCAGTTTCTCTCCAGTGCTCTCTTATGGGGGCGGCTGTCCTTGTGGACACTCTGCAGTCCTACCACATCTGAGGTTAGGAGGGGGTCTTCCCATCACAGAGTGCGTTGATCTCCCGACTCCCAGGCTCCCAGGGCTGGTAGGCCGGGACATCACCCTGCACAGACACTGTGTCAGACACTTCCCTGGCCAAGTTTCACGGGCAAGAGCTGATCATTGAAAACCTGTACATCTACCTCTCTCTCCCTTTCTCCCCCTCTCTCTCAATTTCCTGCACTTCTTCATCACACCACATTTTAACATTTCCTTCTGTTTTGTCGATCAATCAAACATTAACTTCAGCCAATGATTACCATGAGCATTGCAATCATGATTGATGACTGATTCATAACTACCCTGATAATATTAACCTATCTGGGGAAATTAGGTATGCCTTAGCCCGACAGCTCCAAATTGGCATGACTGCAGATAGCTCCACAGCAAAACTACAGTGAGGACTGAGGTTCTTTAAGGAGAAATCAGATGATGAGATTAAACTATTCAGTCTGGAAATAATGGTTGTGAGGGCCACTCAATGCCTTCAAGCATCACGAAACCTCATGGCTTGGTTTCCATGGAAGACAGACACGAGGAAGTGAGCTTACGCATTGGACTGACAAGGATGACAGGAGAGCGTGGAGTGCCCAGAGAAATGTCGTGGACTCCCTTCTCCATGTAATTTTTTGACTTTTATTTCTTATCATGGGGTAGTTTTAAAATTATTAAATTAATACATGCTCATGTTGTGTATTTTCTAGACACAAATTAATAAAAGTGTGTGTGTGCATGTGTTGCCTCCATTTATAGACTGTACTGGGATAACATTCTGTGTATACTGTTCTACAGTTTGTTTTCTTCATTAAACAACATATCTTGGGCATCTTTATGGACTAGCATATATAAATCTACCTCATTATTTTAATGCTTAGACTTAAAAGCTTAGACCTTCATTGTGTATATATACCATAACCTATTTAGCTCTTGCTCTATTAATAGATTTTCATATTATTTCCATTTTTTGCAGAACTTATACCCATACCTTTGCATACTTATATGAGTGTATCCATACAATAAAGTCCTAGACATGAAATGAATTCCTAGAAAAGGAATAACTGACCAAAGACAAGTTTATCTTTAACTCCTTGTAGTTTGGAGAGAGATAGATAGATAGATATCTTCAAACTGAAGTTTAAATGAACCAGGAGTTCTCAGACTCAGGCAGGCATCAGAATCTCCTGGGGTACTTATGAAAACATGATTGCTGGGTCCCAGCCCAAAGTTGCTGATCAGTAGGTCTGGGCTGGGCCCTAAAATTTGTACCTGTAACAAGATCTCAGGTGATGGGGTGCTGCTGGTGCAGGGCCTACGCTTTGGGGACACCTGAATTAAACCAGGCACATGCTTTTTGGGAAGAGGGCAACATCCAACCTCTGGGAGTCAGAGTTGGTGTCTTCTTTTTCCGAATGCACAGGGACCATGCCTTTGAGAGCCCAGTCCTCAGGCTCCTCTGCCCTGTCCATGGCAGGTGAGTGGGAGGTCAGGTCTCTCAGGCGGAGCCACCCAGCCTGCCACCCCCGCATGGGGGTGCAGCCCTCTCACTTGCTGAGCCTGTTCCTGCTCAGGGGGTAGCCCCAAGGCTGTGGGGCTTCCAGTGGTATCTTAGCATGTCCTCTGTGCGTTTTTCCTCCCACCATTTTAATGGTGCCCAAGACATGACAACCACCACCACCACCACAAGTCTCCCATCCGTGACACACAGTTCCCATGTTATTTCGGAAAGACATCTTTCCCGGCAGCACAACAGGAATACTTCACGTGTGGCCTTCTTCAGCTTGATCTTAGAAGGTATCTCAGGGCCTTCCAGGCATGCCGACATCATGAGATTAAACTCCGCCGTGTCCTAGCATGTTTGCATTTCTTAGACATCTGATTTTAAACTTCAGGACAGGGGCCATGGGATGGGAGGGGCAATGTGATGCCCGTCCACTCTCCCAGGACACAGAGTGCTGTGGCGTTTGCTCTTGAGCACTCACCAGGGGCTGTCGGAGGCAACTGGCCCAAAGTAACTCCACGCAAGCGTGCCCAGCTGCTCGTTGTGACACTTCATTGAGAGGAATGAGTCGCCGGAATCCGAGTCCTAAGTACTGGGTTCATGGACGAGTCCTGCTCCTTTCCAAGACCCAACCTTGAAGTTACTTGTAAGACCTTTGCACAGTTTATTTACTTAGTAATCATTGTGGCAGCATCCCATGTGGTTAAATCTTGACAAACTTTGAAGGACTTTAGCATACGTGGTCTCATCTATTCTATAAAATAAAGATGTTGTTAATCTCCCACCTATTTCTCAGGAATAAAAAAGAGCCTGAATGACTCTGGGGATAACTAGCATCGGGATAGCAGCTGCACGCTTTGCCCTCCGTGGGGCCGCATGGCAGCCGTGTGAGGGAATGTCATTATTGTCCCAGTTTAGAGAGGCAATGACTGAGGTTAGAAGGAGGAACACGACTTTCCTGAAGAAACTCAGCTAGAAAGTAAGAGAGTGCATCTAAAGCCAAGTTTTTTCATCACTCTGTCCCACTGGCTTCCTCTATTTCTGTGAATAGTGTGATTGTTAGCAGGAAGTACCTAACTTTTGTTAAGCGCTTCTATGTGCCAAGTAACACAGTAAGAAGTTTTGCATGGATTTCCTGAGGGCTGAGTTGGGTATCAGTTTATAAGAAAGGTCCTGCTAATGTTTCCATTTTACAGATGACTGAACTAAGACTTGGATGAGTTAACTCATTGCTGGGTGCCATAAAGCTGGAAGGTGATGCAGCCAGCAGTCCACACCCAGCACTCTGTCCGCAGAGCCAACTTCAGGTCCTGGAGCCATCAGCTATGTGGTAGGTGCTTCTCAATGCATGGTCAGCTGCTCCCATTCACTCCACAGGCAAGGCCAGCTTTTTAGAGAAAACAGCATTAATTACTTACACGTTATGCTCAGGTTGGTCAATGGACTTACTGCTACTGTCACATGGTCTGGGGATCGGTCCCCTCTCTCCACTAAACAATAGTTATAGCAAGTATGTTACACGTGTATCATAGAAGTGGCCATCTATATTAAAGATGCTCAGGTAACAATGAAATGTGGAGAAACGCCAGGTTTTCTGTGAAGTGGTCACCCAAGGGACAGAATTGAAGATTGAAGGTTGATAGGAACAGCCTTTGTTCACAGACGGTGTTGAGTTAACAAAGGTGTGGAATGTTCACGTAGGACATCAGCCGTCCTGCATGAAGGATGCGCTTCACGCCCCGATGCCCATGGGTGAGATGGAGCTGGGACCGTGCAGGCTGTCCTTCCCACACTGGTGCCTGCAGGAAGGCCACAGTGTCTCTGTGTCTCTGCATCATGGGCTCAGAGAGGCCAAACTGAATGCTGACCACACCCTTGAAGCTTAAGGTGGTGGGCGCCCCAAGGCAAGGGGCTGCTGTGTAGACCTGAGCCGTGGGTCGGCTCCCAGGGGCTCCTAGGCTGGGGGCAAGAGGGGAGACAGACTTTCACTTGGACCAGCCCCTAAGAAGGAAGCAGAGTGGCTCTATCCCACACCCGCCTTCCTCAAGGAATGCCAAGCCCGTGAGGGTCCCTGGGAAATTAGAGCTGAGTGGACCCTAAAGCAGGACTCTCCTGCTGAGCGGCAGAAACGCAGACAAGGGGTGAGGACTGCCCCAAACCAAGCCTCTGGTCAGTCTCAGAAATGCCCTCAGGACCCAAGGAGCAGGCCGGTGGGCGGCCCTGCCTGGCACATTACTTCTTTTATTTATGTAATTTATTGTAATATTAATAAGCTTCATTCACACACAACCTCTAGACCTTACAATCTCGCAAGGTAAGTGTTACCGGTTGAATTGTGTCCCCCAAAAAGCTATGTTCACGTTCTAAACCAGGTGCCTGTGAATGTGACCCTTTTTGAAAACAGATCTTTGCAGATGTAATCAAGTTAAAACGAGGTCATTCTGGGTTACCTGGTGCCCTATGCAATCTGTATAAGAGGAAGGGAATTTGGACAGAGATGCGGGGAAAATGCTGTGTGATGGCAGTGGCAGAGATTCCAGTGACGCGCTGGACGCCGGGGATGCCAGGATTGTTGGCAACACTAGGAGTTGGAAGGTGCAGGGAAAAATCCTCCCCTCAAGGCTTCAGAGGGGGCCCAGCCCTGCTGACACCCTGATTTTGGACTCCTAGCCCCCAGAGCCGTGAGAAAATAGACTTCTCTTGTTCATGCCCCCCAATTTGTGGTAATTTGTTCAGCAGCCTTAGGATGCTAAGATAGTAAATACTACAACCTTCATTTCCTGAACGAGGGTAGTGAAGCTCAGAAGGTCGTCACCCCACAAAGAGGTGGCACTGCTGGGACTGGGGCCCAGGCCTTTCTTATGAGACACCCAGGACATATTCCCAGACACGTGAGGCTGTTCACACACACACTCATGTCACTACACTCATGTGTGGGCCCTGTACTCAGGGAGACAGTGTGCCAGGACCGTTGACCCCCAGGAAGTAGCTGTACGGACATGGACCCAGGAGGCTCCTAAGTCAGGGAGCCCGTGGTCACGTACTCAGGGCAGTCGGAGGCTCAAGGTGTGGTGCCAAGTGCCCGATTGAATTGTGGGCATTTCTGGCCTGCCTGGTCACTCTCCCTGTGGACACTGGTGAGTCTCCAAAGGAGGCATCGCCTCTGAATGTCAGGGACATGGAGTGGGGGCCGTGGGCCTCAGGGATGTTGGGCCCTAAAGACAAGGCGGGAGGCTCAGGCCAGGCAGCCCGTCAGCACCCTGATGCGGCCAACAAGCCGGAGCCCTCCGGCCCAGTGTCACCCTGGGGAGTGGAGTCGACTCCCTGCCGTCCACCGTGCGCGGAGGCAGCCACGGGACCCTAGTGAACAGTGAGGTCAGACCCGGGTGGGGCCACCAGGGCTGCTGCTTCCTCAAGCTTCAGAGCCCAAGAGAGCAGGGGACCATGAGAGGGTCTGGTGTCAATGTGTGATTGTGTGTGAGTGTACATGTGTGTGATTCTGTGTGTGTCTGCACAAGTGTGTGTGCATATGTGTGAATGTGCATGCATGTGACAGCGTGTGTGTGACAAAGTGAGTGCATGTGTGAGAAAGTGTGTGTGAATGTGTACGTGTGTGACAGTGTGTGTGTGACAAAGTGAGTGCATGTGTGAGGAGGTGTGTGTGCATGTGCATGTGTGTGGGAGTGTGTGGGTATGACTGCACGTGTGGGATGCATATGCGAGTGTGCAAGTGCATGTATGTGTAAGTTCACAAGTGAGTGTGAGTGTGTGTGTGGGGCTGGGTTGTGAGCATGGATGTGTGTGGATATGCGGGTGTGCACCTATGTGCATGTGTGAGTGTTTGAGTGTGTGGGAATGTAAATGGGAGTGTGCACGTGTGTGTGACGTGTGGCATGTGTATGTGTACCTGTGTGCATGTGTGTGTGACGTGTGGCACGTGTGTGTGCACCTGTGTGCACGTGCGTGTGAGTGAGCGTGTGGCAGGCAGGCTCTGGCAGATGGGCTGGAGCCACCAAGAACCCGCAACGGCCACCCAGGGCAGAGCAGGGTGAGTCCTCAGAAAGGGCACGGATTTGGGGGCAGGCGCGCTCTGACCACTTCCCGTGGAGTGTGCTGCCACCCAGGGGAAGAGCAGCACCCGGGACGCTTCGGGAAGGCTGCCAGCCACCACAGTTCACTGGCATTGGCCACGGGCTGCTTCTGTCTCTGGACAGGCAGAGGACAGGCAGGGTGCGGCCCGGACCCCAAGCACAGGCTTCACAAACGCCCCCCTGGGTCACTGGCACCTCAGTCCCTCCCTGTGACTCCAGGTGGTCGCCAGCTCACGTGCTAAGAGGACAGGACCGAGGCGGCCCACATCCCTGCCGTGTTCCCTGGTTCTCCTCCAACAGAGCTTGTAGTCTTCAAGAACTGAGCCAATTCAGTGAATTTCAGGGAAACTGCATTTTGTTGTTTTGCCTGAAACTGCAATGTTGCATTGAGCAGCTTGGAAGTTTCCACCACCACGCTGCATAAATACGCCTGGGGAAGTACCGGAGTCTGCACGCAGCGAGGAAACACACTCAGCCTCCTGAGCCCCCTCAGGGTCTGTGGGCTCTGCCTGAGAGGCAAGTCCATCAACCCCTGGGACAACTAGTTCACGCATTTCTCTCTTGCTCCAATGCCAAGCAAATGGCATTGTGTCATGTTTAAAAATGATTAATTCTAAATGCATACCTTTCCCTGACTCCTCAAAGAGTGTCTACAACAGTGATTGATGGTATATTATTCTTCTTTGTTAAAAACAGCTTGTTCAGATTTTTTTCTTATGTGCCACAATACAGATTTTAAGAATCATTAAAATGATGCAGCAGTTATACCTTTAGAAGAGCATGATACTAATATGTACAAAGACTTACTGCAATGACACTTTCTGCAGGTGGCTCCCTGGCCACTCAGCTCAGTCCTGCATGCAGGGGCACAAGGCTTCTTGCCTTATTCTCGCTTCTGTGGAGACAGACAGCTGACTCAGCCCTGTGCACAGAGGGAACCCCCCCCACACGCCAAGAACCCCGTGTAGTCAACCCTACACCTTCTCCTGCCGAGCACCAGAAACCCGGTTCCGTCACTTTCCTGCTCCTGCTAGCCAGTGTTTCCATAACCTCCAACCATGTAGACACACTGGGCGCTCCCCAGCCCAGGGCCTTCAGCTCCAATCCTTGCGCCGGGCTTCTGACATAACTAAACTAAACGAGGCCAAAACCACAGGGAAAGACAAAGCCCACAAGGTGTTTTAGACTCTTCAAACAGATGGGGAGTTGAGGCAAGAAAGGAGACACTTGTCAGTGCTGGATCTTCTCTTAGGATGGCCCTTAATCGAAAATAAGCATTGCCCTAAAAGGCATTGACGAAACAGACTGCTTTGGGAAAAAGCAAATAAAATAAGCCAAGTCCTCTATACACTGTTTTCAAAGTTAGACACTAAGACTACAGGGTCTAGGATGATCGTATTCACAAAATAAGAGGGTAAGACCAGCCAGGGTGGCGGCACGAAGGACAGAGGGACCCATGGAGTGCTCTCTGGGCCCCGCCTCTGCTGCGCCCTTACCACCCGCTTGGCTGCTCAAGCTGAGCACACTGCTCTCCTTAAAAACTATCGTGTCTCCCTAACTTCCAAATCTTTAGGCCTTCATTGGCTGTTTTAGTTATCTACTGCTGTATAATAAACTACCACAAAACTTCCTGGCTTCAAACAGCAAAGAGTCATTATGTCACAGATTCTGTGGGTCAGGAATTTAACAGCAGTTTAGCTGGGCATTTTTTAAAATGTGGGTTTTATTATCATCTGGGCATGGTGATGCCAACAGGTCAGGAGACGACTGCTGTTGAGAGACTTTGCTACTCACAGTTCCCAAGAGCAGGGGGCACAGCACATCTTGGGGGGCCCACGGGGACACACCAGGTCGGGCAGGGTCGGAAGATGCAGGGCAAACGTGGCTCCTGCCTTTCTTGTGGTTTCTGCAGGAAAGGCAAGGTGAGGCGTGGTAGGCAGACTTGAGCTTGGCTGATTTGAGTAATTTCAACAAGCTCCAGTACTTCCCCAGCTGTCCCTAGTTGTCTGGCACTGGCCCTGGAACAGTTAGGGTGGGTAGACAGCAGCCCAGAGTGTGAGCGCCGTTGAAGGAGGAGGTTGAGGTGTGGGTCTCAGGGGTTTGCACACGCTGCACATGAGGCATGCCAGAAGGTAAGTTGTTTGCTGCCTAGGAACTTGCTAGCCCTGGAAGGGGCAGTCTCTCCTATGGTTGCAGGGATCCACAGGTCAAAAAATAAAAAGGCAGGATTCACACAGGGTGTTTCTGGCTCATGGCATCTCACAAGGTTGCAATCCAGATATTGGCCAGGGCTGCTGTCATCTGAAGGCTCAAGTGGAGCCAGAGGATCATTGTCTGTGTTAGTCCTGTGGCTGTTGGTGGAAGGCCTCCAATCACACACTGTCACCTCCACCTGATTCTACTCAGTCTTCCCCCAACCCACGACCCTCCTCCCATCTCTCAGTTTTTAGCCAGGGCGAACATCAAAATCACAAAGGGAGACTTTTCAAATCCACACACCTGGGACTTGCCCACATAGAGCCTGCAGAGGAGGGGACTGCCAGGTGCCCTCGGGGAAAGTACCCCACATGATTCTGATGAACTCTCTGATTGTAGACACTGCTGGGGCCATGCTGCAGTGTCGACCACTGCCACATTTGTCATGCACTTGGCACTTCCATGGACATCTCAGGCAGCTTTGTCTGGAATGCCCTTTGTTGCCATCTATCTGGGGGTCTTCTCATCCTGCGTCAATGCCACCTGCTGTGAGAATCCTACTCAGGGTCTCGCCTGGCACAGTGAATTGCTTTATCAGTGTTCTCAAATCACTCCAGACATAGCCTCAATGAAGCCTGGAGCACATGATGATAAAATAAGAGCTCATGAGCCCCTCCTGGAGAGGCCCTGTGCCATATTTATACTCACATCCCAGCATCTGTCACTTGGGAGGTGGTCGAGTGGCACTGGGTAAATGAATGACCACAGGAATAATATATGGTCAGTCCCTGAGAGCATCTCCAAGAGATGTTTGGGGAAAAGGTAGGTTTCCTTCCTAAATGTTAGCTATATCTCCCAAAGAAGTTCAACTTCCTATAACTGTGGCTGATATAAAGATGTTACATAAACTCTCCTTGGTTGGTTTGTTCCCTTCACGGTGATTGTTCATGGTCCTTCCGTCTGCCATTCCCTGTTCCCTAGGCGGCTTGGCCCCCTCTTCCAGCTCAGTCCAGACCTCCCATGCCTGGGTGGGCTCCTCTTCCCCAGGCAGCTTCTCCTGACGTTCTCCTGTCTCTGAAGTCCTACTGACTTTCTACCTTTCCTTGGATGATTTACCTTTCTTTAGGTGTCATCTTATATTGCTCTCTGGTTGTTTCATGTGCTTTGTCTGATCTCTCAGTTCTTCTGTAAATTCCCGAGGGCAGTACTATGTCTTCTACTGATGTTGTCTTTCCTACAGCAGTAATCGTTTCATACTTAGCGTTTAGCAATTGTATGTGAATTGCTTGATGGTTTTAGCAGGTTCACCTCTTACAGTAACATATTCTACCTGCTGTGTAAAGGGGTGATTTCAACTTTATAATGTTCCTGCCATTTTTAAAGAAAACTGTGGATATATGGTGTCGTAAGTGCAGTGTCCAGGTTGCAAGAGATAATAGTCCCACTAAGTTCCAAACTGGCTGGACCACCTCCAGTGTAGTGTGTGCAGTGACAAGTGCTATTAGGAAATGTTAAAGAACCTGGGGTAGTTCAGGCAACTCTCTTTTAACAAGGATGACATGTTTTGATGGCCATTATTCTGCCCCACTCCAGAGCATGAGGCAGGCGGGCGCTACTCGTCCTCTGTTAACAAGTAAGTTGAGGCCCAGCCAGGCCACAACTGGACTGTTCTTGTTCCTTTACTCTGCTGTGGCCTTAATTTGGCCTGAAGAGGAATAGCCAAGGGAAGACATTGGATCTGTCTGCAGTGCTCGGAGCATACCATGGGAGATAGCGAGGAGTAGGTGTGTTCTGTGTTCTGTGGGGCAGAACCGGTACCAACAAGGTACAGGAAGGGCCAAGAATTGAAATTTTTTTTCCTTTATGTGACTTTCTTATGTAATTTGTACTAGCATAAAACACATAGACATATATTTGCTAGCATATAACTTGCACGTATGTTTGTGGTAAGTAAAGCTGACTTTTTAAATTTCACGTTTGTTCTCTATTCAGTTTCTTATTTTGTGGTGTGTTAGAAGGAACAGACGCTGAAAAAATTAGAGGAAAAATGGTGATTCTTTTTGCAATGGAAAACTTCTATTTCGTTTTGTGTGTGTGTATTTTTTCTGCCATCATTTGATATTGTACCAGCTGAAGACGGGTTCGTTCTGGGATTAGCTGGAGAGCTCCTGGGCAGGTGCACGCAGGTCTGTGGCCACCAAGGAACGCGGGCGCCTCCTGGAGGCTGCGAAGGTGAACACGCAATTCCCCGCTGGGGCCTCCAGAAGGAACACAGCCCCGACTGTGCCTGATCCCAGCCCAGGGAGACCGCTGTCAGACTTCCAGCTTACAGACTGTAGGGTAGTACATTTGTGTGGGTTTAAGCCACTAAGTTTGTGGTAACGTGTTACAGCAGCAATAGGAAACTAATACAAGTATTATCCATGGAAAATGCTGCTTCTTACTAAGGTCCTTGGTAGACAAGGAAGAAAAGAAGGAAAACGGAACCTAAGTTTACCAGGATTACCTAAATATTCTAAATAAAGAAAAGGTAATATGCAGTGAATTAGTTTCTTTTCATCCTATTTCTCTATTTCTGCTCTGGCTGTCGAAGGCTGTGTGTGTGTGTGTGTGTGTGTGTGCGTGCTATGTTCATGCACTCAATGAGCAAACATTTGCTTAGAGTATTCCATGTGCACCAAGCTGTAGTCAAAGTAAATTGAAAAAAAGTAAGATTGGCCCCCTCATCAAGCAGTTCCTAGCGCAGCGCAATAGGAAAGAAACGTGCCATGTGGTGTGCGTAATACATATGCGATTGGTGCTTTCACAGAGATGATGCTCTTTCCAGCTGAGCTTTAAACATCCCAAGAGATACAATTTCCAAACATCCCGAGAGTTGATTTCACGTTGTCACGGGCTGTTCCTTTTGACCTTCCATCACCCCAGGATAGTCTCCGTCATCCCCTAAGCAGTTCTTCAAGGGGAGAATTCTAAGGTGTTTTTCTTTTGGGGGTGCTGGGAGCAGAAGAGTTGGGCAGAAAAAGGGAAAAATAAAGGACAGGAAAAATGCTTTTTTTGTATGAACATCAGTAAATGGCTATTTTTATGGGAATTACCTAAATTTTAAAAAATACTGTGCTGAATGGGACAACTCCACTTAGGGCCATTGCTAGAAAATTTTGGGCCTCCAGGAAAATCGCACTGGTATTGCCTGCCTCCACCCACAACCTATGTTTATTGAAGAATGTGGCTTAAATGAAAAGCAGCCCCAAAAAGACCCCAGTCAGTCCACAGCGAGCTGTCCAGCCATGTGGCCTCCCCTCGGAGGACAGGAAGGGACAAGGGCCCGAGGGCATTTTTAACACCTGTGAGCGCGTGGGCTGAGTGCGTGGTTCCCTGAACATTAAAGAAAATCTAGATGAGTAGAACTTGAAAAAAACCAAACAATTCATCGTACCCTGGGGTCAACCTTTCCTCCACTGTTAAAATCACACCTTTCCCAAGGTGGTCGGTCCACGTCTAGCAGTCCCTCACCACGACACTGTTCCTGAGGGACACAAGGCTTAACACAAGGTAAGCCTTGGCACCAGGCAGGTCTGGGAGAGAGCCCCGCCCCACCACCGGCGACCCACCAGTCCCACTCCTGCGAGAGGGGGTGAAGGGTCCTCACAGGGCCACTGGCGGGGTCCATGGTGGCAGTGGCCACCGTCAAGCACTGCCAGGGGCTGTAGACTTTCCCTTCATTATTCCAGATGAGGCAACTAACCCTAAAGTGTTAAGTAACATATCTGGTTAAAAATTCAAGTAGATTCAAGGCAGGTGGGCTCACAAATGCTTAACAACTGGCTCTCAAGCAAAAAAAAAAAAGGCCTAATAATGGAGCATTTGCCAAGTTCACGGTGCAAACGCTCTGCCGTGGCTGACTCCAAGCTGCCATGAGCCAGTGCAAGCCGGGATTGTGGATTTAAGTGTAAAGAATGAAACCATAAAGTTTCCAGTGAAAACCTGGGGGGATTTCTCCAGAATCCTGCAGTAGAGAAGAACTTGCAAATGAATGAGTCAATATATAGAGGCCATAAAAAAATACAAAATGAAAATTGTGAATTTACATGAAGAATTCTACATGCCAAAATGAAATATTAAATAAAATAATTTTAAAACACCAAAGGCAAAATCAAGGACAAAGTTAAATAAAAATATGTGTGATTTTTATCATAGATCTCTTCAAGATTACTTTTAAAAAAGACTAACCCAATAAAAATTATGCAAATGACATGAACAATAGTTTCCAGAAAAAGAAAAATAAAAGGAACCTTTAATACATTGAAAGATGCTCAATTTCACTCCTAATAAGTGATACAAAAGAAGGTGTTTTTGACCCATAAACATTTCTGTAGGTTTAATAGTACACTCTGTGGCTGCGGCTGAGGAGGAACAGTCATCTTTGTGTATTGCCAGTGGGAATATAAATTGATACTCTTTTAGAGGGAAAATTTCCAACATCTATCAAAATATAAAATTCTGATGCTTTTTGACCCAGCAATTTCTGCGAAGTTACCCTACAGATGTACTTGCACAGGGTTATTTATGGCAAGATTTCTGGTAACAGTAAAATGTTAGAAAAACAACCCAAGAGTCCATGAATAGGGGGCTGGTTAAATAGAGCATGACACATGCGTAGGGCGGAGTGCGTGTGGCTGTGAGGAGGAATAGAGCCAATTCGCCGTGTAGTGGTGTTTAAAGACCTCCAAGTAGATTAAGTTAATACTAAAGCAACGTGCAGTAGTGTGCATATTATACAATCTCTTGTCTAAAAATGTCAAGAGGGAAGAATAAAAATGCATTATTTTATTTTATATGTATTAATATATAATGGAAACAGGTAAACAATGACAGTGTTTTTGAGGGGTGGTGTGGAGGGCTCACAAGGAAGAACTGGGTAAATGGAACAGGAGAGAGATTTCTCCATATTTTCCTTTTATGTATTATATTTTAAACCATGTGAATATGTTACCTATTCACAAATTTATATAAATAGATTTTTTTAAAAATAACAGGTTAAACAAGTTTCTCTAGATCACAGCTGGTAGATTCCAGACCTTGAGTGGACCTACCCTGTACCACGCAACCTCTCTGAAGATAGAACGCTTTGTAGCTAAATGCTGGTTTGTTCCTGTTCCTTCCCTCAAGATAATTAAATAGTACAGAGGAGTATTGATGATAAGAGCTGGTGTCTACAGAGCACACATTACGTCCTGGGGAATGGGTCCAGCAGTTTGTGTGGTGTTGTATACTCCATGACTATATTATAATGCCCCTTTCACAGGGGAATCTGCTGAGGCACAGAGAGGTGGAAAGACTACGCCCTGCTCACACAGGCTGTTATCCCAGAGCTGGGGCTCAGACCCAACTCCGCCTCCCTCCAAGGCCAAGGCCTCCTGCAGGCTGCCTCCATGCTACAGCATTCCACCTTCCTCCAGGGCACGTGGCTGACCCAGGGACAACAATCCATGTTGCAGGGAAACTCTTAACCACGGGGGTTTTCTGTGCTTTGTTGACAGTTTCTCTCCAGAGTAGCTGGCATCAGGGAGATGCTGGGGTTTAGAAATCCAGAATCACCCATGAGCAAAGCTGCAAACGAAACCCAGCCCTATGCTGTAGACCGTCACTGTGTCCCCACACCACACCCACATCGTCATGTGTGCAGGGCAGAACTCAGAGTCTACCTGCCAGTCCCCGACCCAGTGACCCCCATGAGCCAAGCCAGCCACGGTCGCCTGTCCTGTTCACTGCTTGGGGGGATTCGCCATGTTGTCCCTAAGAGACGGAGTGTCCAGCGAACCCGCGGGCAGCTGGTTAAGACGGGCCAGCATGGGCTGTCAGCAGCTCCCCCTGAGAGGACGCGGCTGCCCACTCTTCTCCCTGCCTTTGCTGTTTTCCGGATTCTCAGGTTTTGCTTGTGACCCCACTTTCATTAAAAGGCTTTCCTCCCATTGACTTAAAATACTTGTCCTGCAAGTCCCTGCATATGACAGCAATTCCACAAAACCATTTTATTCTAGTTTAAACCAAAAAATGATCCTTTTGACCCAATACATTTTATTTATACCCTTTTTATCTCCTTCATCGCTCAGTCTCTCACATTTGCCTTCACTTCTCCCTTGAAATCTCCTCCAGGCACCCACATTCAAGTTACCACTTCATCCCCGCAACCATGGTGCTGATGGGTAAACACCTGATGAATTAACTAGCAAGCACGTCCAGCAGTGTCTTCCATGAGACACTCTCCGTGTTCGAAATCTATTCAGGCTGAGCCACGGCACAACGGCACATGGGAGGGGACTTATTCTGGGTCTGGAAGCACCTTGAAATGTCCCTCATCACACCTCAAGAGCAGCAGGCTACTAGCCGGGAGTGGGGGTGGGTATTTTAAAGTATTTTTAGTTTATTTAATGGCACAATTTAATCAACAAATAAATGACTATTTCTTAACTTCTGTTCCAGGTACTGGTCTAGCCTTCCGTCAAAGGAAACCAAGGCGTGTAAGACCTGGATGAGTGTGTCCAGAAATGTGGACACTTGCTTGAGTGCCACACACATAAGCAACAAGCAGTACAAACAAGCCACATTCCACTCCAGGAACATCATCCTGGTGAACAGCATGAGCGTGGCTCAGAGGCAGCAATGAGGACGTCGCCAGAGCCAAGATTCCCGCTGGTGCTCAAAGGACTTGACAAGGTGAGGTAGGAAGGGAGGGGGTGCTTCAGACGAGGAGGGTGCCTTGAGTTCTGCTGGGAGACGGGATGCAGGAGCTGTGTCTGGAAGAACCTACAGTTACCAGAGTGTGTTACGAGAGCAGAAAGCGGCACAGCTCGTCTGAGATGTCCTCTGGAGCCACACTGCACAGAGCCTTGGATGCCCAGCTAAGGACTGGGAGCTCTCCAAAGAGTGTGAGCAAGGCTTGCCTTAGATGAAAAAGGCCAGATGCAGAGGAGTGTATCTAGTGAGCTCTGAATACATTGTAATAAGTTAGACATTTTCTGGTGCAAAACATCAAGAAAGGGATGGGAAATAGTATTAATATATATTTAGTATTTGCTTATACATGGCTAAAGGAGTTACAGAGGGACAAGCAAGAAATCCGTGAAGTCTGAGAAGATGTGACTCTCTCCTGGAATTAGGAGTTTTCTTGGCTCACTGTCTGCAAGAGAGGTCGAGGTGGGCTCATTAGCCCAGCTTCCGTAGCATGTCCTAGGTGGTGTTTTGAGGCTGCATTTGAAGGAGTATTAGCAGAAACCCATCCCAGAAAGGGCACTTCTCCCTGAGTCGTCAACCCAGTCTGCAAGTTGCCTTCTGGGTGCGTCTCATACGTACTTCACGTCCTTGTGCAAAACCCAGCATCCACGTGCAAACATTGATGACCTGAAACTCCAAGAAGCTCCCTAAATCCATGTTACTTTCTACCTGCAGCTTCTGTGGCAGGCAAATTATACAGGAAGGAGTTGACTTTCTGAGATCAAGGAAATCAATTCTATGTTTAAGTAAATTCTTTATTTAAGCAAAACAAATTCCATATTTAAGTAAAACAGTTCTATATTTAAATACCAATTCTATATTTAAGTAAAACTATTTGTAAATGAAGTTTTCTGTACTAGCTTTGTCCCTTCAATGACTCTAACAGGAAAGTCTGGAGACATCTACAAAACACAGCAGTGAAAACTGCTGCCCGCGTGGACCTGTTGTGTGTGTGGACATAGGTCAGCAAGATACCAAGCCAACTGCACTCGTGTAACTTTCTCGCTGTGATGTGTCATGCCTGGGTGACAGCAGGGGGAGGGACCGTCATGGCGCAGCACCAGACACGCCTCCCTCTCCATGAGGTTTCACAGATTGTTTTGTAAACAGCTTCTCAACTGCTTTTTAAAGTTAAGCATACTTTTACTGCGTTCACCCAACAATTCCACTCCCAGGTATTTACCTAAGATAAATGAAACACTATACACAAGGCTACGTGATTATTTATAGCAGCTTTAACCATAATAGCCCCAAACTGGAAACAACCTAAATGTCCATCACCAGGTGGATGGACAGATTGCAGTGTACTCACATCATGAAATACTACTCAGCATTAAAAAAGAACAAACTCCTTAAACACTTAACAACATGGATGGATCTGAAACACACACAGAACAAATAAGAGGCCCTTCGCTATGAAGTTCAGGAACAGGCAAAGCCAATTTGCAGTGACAGAATCAGAGCAATGGTGGCCTGGGTATGGGGTTTGGAGCTGACAGAGAAAGGGAAGGAGAGAACTCTCCGGGTGACGGAAAAGTTCCATGTTTTTATATGATTTGGGTTATATGGATATATGCACTTATCCAAACCCATTTTAACACTTAATGTCTGTAAATTATGCCTCAAAACTCTGTTTAATCATTTTGTGATCATTTCCCTCACATACTTCACAAACCCATGCAATGGTATCTTTTGACAACCAGAAACCAGAACAAAACAACACAGCCCAGAACTATAGCAAATAGCCCAAGTACCACTCATAGCGCAGGGATTCAAGCTGTGTGACACTGAATAGACTGCTAACCTCTCTGAGGCCAGCGTGCTTATATGTCAAATGGAGACAAAAGAGTCTACTAGTCAGTGTGAGTATAATCAATAAAGGGTGTGTTAGTTTCCTAGGGCTGCAGTAACAAAGTAACAGATTAGGTGGCTTCAAACTACAGAAATGTATTCTCTCACAGATCTGGAGGCCAGAAGTCTAAAATCAAGGTGTCGGTGGAGCCATCCTCTGAGACTCTGCGCAGAAACGTCCTTGCCTCTTCCAGGTTCTCATGGTGGCCAGGGACCCTTGGGTTCCTTGGCTGACACATCCCTGCAGTCTATGCCACCATCTTCACATCGTGTCCCCTGTGTGTCTCTGTCTTCACATGGTGTTTTCTTCTCTCTATAAGGACACCATTTGTATTGGATTAGAACCCACCCTACTCCAGTGTGACCTCATCCTACCTAATTACATCTGCAAAGACCCTATTTCCAAATAAGGCCCCATTCAAGGGTACCAGATTTAGGACTTGAACATACCTTTTCGGGAGACACAGTTCAACACAAACAGAACATAATCAGGGGCCTGGAAATTCAGTGTCAGTGAGATTGATTCATTAAGTTATTACTTTACTAATCTACGTGATGCTGATTTTAAAGAACATATAAAATGGGTGAGGTATCTGATAGGAAGCCTTCTCTCATGCAATTGGTAAGACAAGGATTCTAATTTTCCCCACAAAAGTTGACAAGAGCACCTGCGCTGTCAGCCAAATCAAATTGCCAATCTGAAGCAGGTTAAAGGCTGGTCGCAGTGGCTCATGCCTGTAATCCCAGCAGTTTGGGAAACTGAGGCAGGATGCTCACTTGAGGCCAGGCTGGGCAACACAGCAAGACCCCATCTCTACAATAAAATTATAAATAAATAAATAAAATAAAGCAAGTTAACCTAAGTAAGCCATGGGGTTTAGGCGTGTCTGGGCATGCCCTGCTCTTGGTGGGACGAGCTGACACAGCATACCTCTCCAGAGCGGCTGTAACTCCTGGGAGACCACATTTTCTAAGGAAATAAAAAGCCAAATGTAAACTGAACTGGTAACAAAGACTCTGCAGGGAGCTGGCTGCCAACACCCAGGCCTGGCCCAGTCCTGTGGGCACGCAGTTGGGTCTCAGGAAAAAGAAAGCTTAAGTGAAAACTGCAAGAGCTCTTCCAGGAAAGAGTTTGTAAAACCCAGGGACACAAAGAGCACTGCTTTGGAATCCCTCTAGCAGAGCAGAGCACGAAGGAGCACACCCAGCCCACGTTTGACTCAGGGAGGCCTCTGGGGCCTGGGGCTGGGGGCTGGTGGGAGTTGGGAGTGGCCTTCTATGGCTCACAGCAGACGCTGGCAGCGGTTCAGAATCTCTGACAAAGGGCTGTGATCTAAGGTCCACAGCTTCTACCACTTTACCAGACCCCACTCAGCAAGAAGGTGCTGGCGAAACCCATAAATATCCAATCCCACTTCCAGGGGAGCCCCTGCCCAAATGCACGGTGGGAGCCAGGCTTCCGGCTGCCCATGGGAACCCATGATTTTGAATCTCTCTTCCCCCTGCAGCAGCCCCGGGAAGAGCCCCACGCGCCACTCAGCCCCTGCACCCCCAGAGCTCCTGGTCCCTGTCCCAGCAGCCGCTGCAGGGCCTTCCATTCCTGCCCGCAAGGGCTGTGTGCAGCAGGAGGAGGGAGACTAGGAGAGACTTTGGAAGCTAAAGGGAAAAGGGAGGATGTTTTCCTGATGTCCCTGGAGGAAACACGTAACTCTTTTCCTGTAGTCAGAACCTTTATCAATAATGTGGTTAGTTTCTGCCATACTGTGAGTACCTACCTCAGCTTTATCCAGCCTGTGTGAGCTAGTCCAGGGATGCAAACACACTTCCCAACTCAGCCTACAGAAAAGAGCACTTCGCTTTATGAATTCCCAAAAATCGACTTACAAAAAGAGTTTTGAAACAAAACTTGTCTGTAAGTTTTCTTCTCACAGTATTTATATATTAAAATCGTGTACATGCAGGTTCTCCAACATTAGAATAAAGCTTTACAAGGATAAAAACGTACGTCATTTGTGGAGCACCTGTTTTGCTCAGAAATGGACGACAACAGTGTAGTGGCATTATAAGGTGGTGATGCGCTACCACATAGCATAAGGGGACCATGTGAACTCCAAGAAGCTGTGATTGATGAAAACTAGCAGGAGAGAGCTCCCATCAAGATTTACCTGCTAACTCTCTTGTAGGTGAGTTCATGAGATTTGTAATCACAGGGGTTACCTCCCAGGAAACGGTGAAAGCCATTTTTATGCTGCACTTAATGGACTTTGCCTCCCATAATTCAGGAAAATGCCTTTTGTTTGCTGACTGCTGTTGAGCATGTGCGTCCGACAAAAGGCCTCACGATTCAGGCAGCGCAGCCTGTCTCCCACGTACCCCCTTCAAGAAGCAGCTCTAAGTACAGATTAATGACTGGGTGCCAAGAAGCAGTGAGGTCCACCCATCTTGTCCAGGTGCTGAGCTAATCTGTTTAAACCGGTTTTCAATAGCTGGGTCAATCACCCAAATGATGTTGTCAATTTGCTTTTAAAACTCCACTTCAAAGAAGGAGATCAAATGACTGGATCTCCACTCCCATGTCCCACCCGCCCTAGGCCAGACTCACTGTCCCTGGCCCGTGCAGCACCTCCTGCTTCAGCAGGGGCACCCTCAGCCCTCCCAGCACCGGTGTCAGCATGGGCTGTGCGAACTTCACTTGTCTACAACCTTTATTTTTTTGCCCACAGGGGCCTGGTGTGGCCCTGATTCGGGGGGGTCAGCTGGGCTCAGTGCAGGTCTGTTCCACACAACCAGCGGGCTACCTGAGACAAGCTCTTCTGCAAAGGTCAGGAAGGCAGGACAGGCCGAGAAAGGAGCTTGGTGCTCTAACATCCTCGTGGGCTGGGCCCCTGGTCACTTCTGTCCAGTGACGATGAGACCAGTCCAGGAAAGGAGTGAGGACTTGGGGGCAGCCATCCTGTCCACCCCCAAGCCCAAACCCTAAACCCTTTACAACAGAAGTGCACAGGGAGGGGGGGGAGACTTAGTTTATCAGAATAAAAGGTAGTGCACATCCCAGACAACTGCAGTGATGAATCCTCTGAAGACTTTTTTCACTGAGGCAACCACCAGCTTGTGAAAGCTGAGTTTCCTGACACTTGATTCTGCATTATCGAACTACTCAAAGAACCACTTCTTGGATCCTCAAAACTTCTATTTTGGTCCCATTACCTGACTTTACAACAGCCCTGAGACACTGGGACTGGTGACATCATACAAGACATGACACCGACTGGGCAGTACCTGGTGCATCTCAGGCACTGCGCTCGGGGGTGCTCAGAGCCCGACCCCACCTGTACGACTCCAGAGCCCACATGCCAAGCCCTCCTTATGTGTGTACCCTGCGGCCTGATCCACTGACCCTGGCACCACCTATGCCCAGACCACCTGTGACTCTTGGACACAAGGAGAAATCTCTTCTCTATTGGAAACGGAAACACCAATACCCAAACTCAGCCAGGATCCATGGGCACACAAGAAAACGTTGCTTTGGCTATTCTCCCCAGTTATTTTGACAATTAAGCATAGAAACCACCAGAAAAGTCAATAGTGAGGGTGTATTTTCTTTTTTCTTTTTCTTTCCTTTTCTTGCCCCACAAAACATCTACTTGTTCAGACCAGTGGGCCATCAGGACACGGAGGGGATGAGTCACATCTGACTTCACAAGCTCAGCTAAACCTTTAGAAAGTCTCCATTTAAAACCAGCCGAGCCTTTTAGAATGCCTTCTCACAGGAGTACTTGTAACAAGGCTGGCAAGGAAGTGTGCGCTTGGACCCGTCTCCTCACCCAGCTCCCTGGGGCAGGCTCTCAGGGACGGTGGCAGCCACCAGCCCCTGGTGTGAGCCACACATCTTCTCGTGCCTTCAACAGGTTGCCCCTGGAGGAGGGCAGGAGGCCCAGCTCTTCCAGAATGAGGAGGGGTGCATGGAATAGCACATTCTCCTCCTAATAAGAACAGCTCACCAACATTGCTCTCGGAGGGAACCCAAACTTTCCAACATTTCTCTGGGCCCAGGCGCCCACCAGCCTTTTCTTTTCCCTGGAGCATTCAATCGCTGTTAACAGAGCCAGACAAGAATACAAACGGTTTAGAGACTCTCTTTTGTTTTGCTGGGACACTTTAGCATATTCTCATGGATCTTTCAAAGGAATACAATCATCCAATCATTCATGAGAGCAATTAAAATGTGGAAGGGCACATCCTGCCTGAAGCCCCGGAGTATGTCTTTCCAAATCACATGGGCAATCGATTTTAAACATAAACAAATGCCACCCACGTAACCCTCCTAAGGAAGGGATGTGCCCCGTGCGGTTTAAAACCAATAGCACCAGACACTAAGGTTTGAGCTGGTGACTGGCTTTGCCGGGATTGTACCATTCTGGAGGAAATTTTTAAAAATGTATTCCTAGTTGTAAGTACAAGAGCAAGGGGAGCGAGCCCATTCAGGGTTATGCTAGAATCTTGGAAGTGGAGCAGAGTAGAGATGCTAAAACAACAGCTGAAGATTCGTGGACCCCCAGAAGTGAGTTTCAGTTGTGGTGATGGTTGATTTCCTGAATAACAAAGGTGATCTCACTCTGAGCTGCTCCTGGGGTCATGGGGGTCTCTCCAGTGTAGACAATCCCCGTCCTAAAATGGGAAAGACGGTTGTTTGCGCAGAGAGAAGTTGTAGACCCAATACTGTAAGTTGTCTGTCCCTCCAGGAAGCCCAAGGATTAGGCTGATTCCTGAGCCTAATTCCTGAGCCTCCCTTAGAACCTGAGCCAGAGAGTATCTTGGGCCTATGGCACAGAGATGGATGGTGAAAGCCCCAGCACGGCCATTTGTTCTGGCAACCTTAGAACAATCACTCACCTCCCTGTAAAGATGACTCAAAGGACACCATCTACCTCTTCCGATTGTTGCAAGGGTTAAATGAGATGGGACATACAGAGCATTTAATATGCACCTGGCACATAGTAGGCCCTTAATAAGTGGCAGACACCAAGTGAATCCGAGAACTTCCCTTACCAACATGGAAGGTTGGGTTATTCATAATTATCACTCAAGGCAGAGCAAGAGGAAAGAAACCTAGGCTACTTGTGGAGACTAATTGAGTTTGATCATAGGGAAAAATATAGCCTATCCTCATTCAACAGTTCCTTAAATATTATTTCAGCTGAGGGTTAAAGCGCTGGTCTAGGATGTGAGAGTGGCAGCCTTATTCATTCAGGTGTTGCTTAAAGAAGAGGATGCGGAAATGGCCCCCATCCAGGGAAGTGCTCATTCTCTCAGGGCAATCACACTAGCAGGGCCAGAGCCCCTCCAGACGGTCCCCTCAGAGGACAGACAATCGCCAGCTACCCAACAAGGTCACACTGCAGGCAGCGGAAAGTCCCGCCGTTTCCTGTACCTTACGCTCAGCCTTGCTATGGCATTAGGACGAACGAACTTGCTCTCTTCTGAAACACTAGCTTATCCCTGGCGCCAGCTGCAAATAGAAGCAGTTTGTCATGGGGAAGGGTCCTCTACTTAAAAACTAAACGTTCCCAAATCATAGACCTCTGTCCTGAAACAATGAAAAATTTAAGCAACGTCTTGGTTGAACTATTTCCCTCCCACTGAAATTATGGGATGTTTAGTTTCAACAAACAAGAATGGTATCACTGGTCACAACAGAGAACTTTTATACTTTTTATTTTGCACTTTATATATCTCACTACTGTGGACATGTTACCTTCAATTCAATCCTAGGTCAAATCAAAACCTCTTAACCTTTCATTTAAAGGCAAATAAAAAGCAAGTGCTATGCTGTCAAATTGTGAATAGTAAATGGAACCATTATTTGAAAGGTTTCAAATTCTGATGAGCAGAAAGATTGTTTTGGAAAATCTATAGCAGAGAGTAGTATAATTATAACTTAGATTTGTGTGGTGTTCAATCCAAACTCATCTCCAAACCGAATGCGGTTTTCTAACAATAACACTCCTCCAAAAAGGGACAGCCTACAAATAAATGCACGCGTTAGATACACTTCCTGGCCAGTTAAAAATAAACTTGCAGACGTTTGAAAGCAGCATAGAATCCTTCCTAACAATAAAAACAAACTCATCCATGTCGTTGGGCCAAGGCTTTGACATTTTTAAAACCATTATGGTGAAAAATAAACTCAACCTATAACATGAACTATTGTTAGAAATCCTTTGAGAAAAATGCCCCAAATAGAGAACTCTAAAGTCCACTTACTAAAATGAAATCATTTTACTTGGGCATTGTGAAAGGTTGAATCGTTTTCCCCCAAAATGATGTTGAAGTCCTAACCCCCAATATCTCAGAATGTCACCTTATTTGGAAATAGGGTCCCCAGTTAAAATGAGGTCACACTGGAGTAGGGCAGGCCCCCGGTGCAATATGACTGCTACCCCTGTAAAAGGAGGAAAATGCCATATGAAGATGGGGGTGCAAGGGAAGAACACCAGGAAGAGGAGAGTGGGGGTTGGAGTGATGCTTGCACCAGCCCAGGAAGGCCAAGGGCGGGCGGCAGGCGCAGGGACGACTCCGCCTGAGTCTGAGCAGTGTGGACCTGTCCTCACCTGCATCTCAGAACTCGGCCTCACAACCGTGAGGCAGTAAGTCCTGTCGTCTTACCAGTTTGTGGTACCTTGTGTGGCAGCCCCAGGAAGCGAATAAAGGCATATACCTGAGATCAGTCTCACTGAAGTTTCTGGTCTCCAGGCGGTAGATGTGACCGTTTTTGATGATGCTCACTGGGCCCCCTGAGGTGGGTGTGGGTGTGGGAGGAGTGGGTGTGGGTGTAAGTGTGGGGGGAGGGGTGGGGGGTGGGGGTGAGTGTGAGTGTGGGGGAGGGGTGTGGGCATGGGGGAGGGGTGGCGGGGGAGGGGTGGGTGTGGGCGCAGCAAGGCCTCCTTTTTAAAGGGCGGCTGGGGTGGGCAGGGTGCGCGCCGCCAGGGCACGGTCCCGGGGTGGGGGGACCGCCCGTTATACCCACAGTCCCGCGGGTCGCATTCACAGGGGCCAGCGGGACCCCCGTGTGTCCCCCCAGGGCTCTGCCGCGCGTCTGCACAACGCGCAGCACACTGGTTCTTCAGGGCGCGTCCGCAGTGCATTGCACCACTTTCATCGGTCCGTTTGCCTTTCAAAAGACAATTCCTTTGCCCAGAAAAAAAAAGAAAGCACAGAAGGAAGGAGCGGGGCTCGCCGAGGAGGAGCGTGGCAGAGACGCAGCGGAAAGCGCCGCGCCAGCGCACGAGCTGCTCCCGGGGCTCAGCCCGGGCTCCCGCGCTCTGGGGGGGCCCCCGCCCCGGGACAGGCCTGCCCCGCAGGGGTGCGGCCCGCCACACACCCTGAGGACGGGAACGCCGGCTGCCAAGGAGGGCTCCTCACAAGGGCCACTTAGAAACACTGCAGCAAGATGATTCTGCATCACCAAGACCAGGAAGGTGGGAAGTGCGCTTCGCAGGAGAAGGGAAGGCAGGGGCGGGCAACCCTACCGGCCTGCCTTCTTTCCCGCCTGGCTTTAAAGCGCACACATAGGATTACCTGTTAAGCGAATACTGGTGAGGTGGGACACACACACGCCTTCGCCCATGGTGACAATTCTGGCAACGTCACCCTTAGCGGATCTGTTCAGCATGTGCTATGATAGAGGAGATGCTGTGTTTTCAACATTCCACGAGACTGCTTTGTTTCTTCTTCCTTGCATTTTTGAAAGAACAGCTTCAATAACCTACTAGTAAAGGAAACTGGAGATTGGAGGAAAAAACTAGCCAAGAAAAGAATTTTAAATATGGGGGAAAAACTCTTGGGAATTAGAATTCCATTTCATATCTAGAAAGTTAAACAAGTATCTAAAATGTCAGTAATACTGTGAAAAGGCTAGGATTATATGATCCTATTTCTCTGTTAGAAATATATGATCAATCTTTAACATCATATTATGTAAGTGTCAGGTAAACAGCTAGGGACCTCCGGCCCCTCCTGGGGACATGGCAGGCGACTGCCATACCTGGGGGAGGAGGGATCGCCCCACGAATCTGCCAATCAGAACTGAGTGTGCCAACTGCAAAAGAACACAGAGGACTCTCTAGCCCACAGGCCAAGCAGCATAGGTAGAGTCTGGAAAGCTACCTAGAACAACCGGCTTTCACAGAGGCTCGTGGGAGATCCGAATGTGCAATAAGACTCAGGTCATTTAACTCCCAACTGTCTGTCAAAGTGGTTCCATAGTGACGTCTGAACCACGGGGAGGCTCCAATCTGGATACAATAAAACGAGACCCAGACCAGAACCAAGGTCTCTTTTGCTACGACACAGTGTCTGGTCATTATCTGTGGCGTATGTATCTTGCTCTGTCAACCTATATCTTGCTCTTGCTCTAGAATCCCAGCTTTCTCTTCTCAATACACCTTGTTTCGTGCTTACCTTGCTTTCAGTGTGTCTGGTCATTCTTCGGCCAAGAGCACACCAAGAACCAACAACAGACAAGATTACCGACCCCGAACCCCAGCATAAGGATGCTATGGCAGATAACAAAAAGAGCCATAATTCTTTCCATGCCTATATTCACACCCCTTTGTGATGCGTCTTTGCAGCCCCTGTCCTCCCATCAAGAGGAAGAGTCTATCGTTGCAGGCCCTGAATCTGGGGTTGGCCAAGGGAACATCAGCAAGTGCGATTCAGCAGCATCTGGGGAAGTGCTTGTGCATTGAGGCTTCTTTCTCTTCCTCCTCTGGGGAACTCTGTGACCATCCCATGGGAACAGCTAGCCTTCAGGGTGATGAGGGACACATGCCTCCATCCCCCCAGCCAACACCAGACACAAGTGAGGCAACTGGCCATCAGCTAATGCGGACGCTCGAGGGAGCCTGGCCAAAACCACATGGAGCCGCCCAGGGAAGCCCAGCCCAAACTGCCTACCCACACCTACAGAACTGTCAGCAAGTAAATAGGCTTACGCCATGTTTGGGTTGATTTGTCATGCAGCTAAGCTGACTGATACAGATACCCACTCTCATGCTTGACTCAGTGATAGAGTTCATTGCAAAGATCAAATGGTCAACACAGTGAGAAAGGGAGCATGAAGCACCAGAGACAGTTGGCTCTTGACGTTCTTTTGATGGCCCATGGTTCAGGGACACTCTGGGATATGTCACAAGGTATACTTTTCATTTGGGAGATCTGTAAGAATAGGTATTACTTGGAAAATGAGTTTCAATATGATTGAAAAACTGGTTATTTGAAATATCCTAATTTTGAATTTTTTTAAGTAATAAATTCCTTTTCCTCTATAATTGTGTTCAGTTAAACAGAACTGTCCCATTTGAGAAGGACAGGGGGAAATACAAACATGCGACAGAAGGATCTATTATTAAATGACTAAAGTAAAACAAGAATCGCAAAGTAAGGGCTCTGTATTTGGTTTTTACAATTACCATGCTCTTGCATAAATATCTTAGAAACAGAGCAGAAAGTTTAGAAATATTAGTATTTACAGAGGGATTTTCCTAGTATAACTCATCTAAAACAATGGGGAAAATTAGAAGGCCATGAGGGCTTTCTTGTCACTGTCCCTTAAATTGTATGTTATAGAGCTGGACATTCAGAGGATGCAACATTTCTAAGTCAGGGCCTCTGGGTAGTGATCATTAAAACAGACTATTGCTAGGTTGTTTATGTTTGAATTGTGTCACCCAAAGCTCCTGGAATACTACCTGATAAGGTACAACTCAATCTACAGAACTTATTAGGGCACTAATACTGCCTGCTGGCCTATTTAGGAAGTTATTTCATAGTGACGGAGGTTGGCTTCCCTGGGACATTATGTCATGTGAGCTGTTGGGGGAAATCACATAGCAACAAGGACGTGAGTTGCATGTGCCGCCTTCTATTTATAACAGTTTGCTAGCGATGGCTACATGATGAGAAATGAATGACCAGATTTGCTGGGAAGTTACAGGGATCATTTTAATTCTTCTTTAACCCCACAGACGCTACTGGAGTTGAGGGAGGTGTGGGGGAAGGACCTGTGGGTGTCTGCTGAGTCACGCTCCCCCAGTGCCACGTCCTACCACACATCACATTCTGCTCTGAGCACGTACATGGATCACCTAATTTATCCACAACCCTACAAAGTTCTAGAGGTGAGGGGGAAACTGAGTCCAGAGTAAGTAAATTATTGTCCAAGTTCATGCAGAATTCACACCCAGGCAGTCCAGTTTCAAGGCCTCTGCACTGCTGTTGAATACACTGAAATAGAAGCTTAACAGTTCAATGTGATCTCAGTAGAGAATGTGCATGACACGTTTTCAGTCTCCTCCCATCAGTGCAAACTGTGCTCAGGTGAAGTGACCCTTCCTATTCCTTACGAGTAACTTGGGCAGATACCTGAACTTTCAGTTCCTTTTAGTAACTAGGGAAAGTCCATTTCTATCCAGATAAAAGCTGTCCTCTGTCCAGTCTAATGCCCCCTGCTCCCCTGCCCACTGCAGGGTGCCCATCCTTTCCGGCAATGACCTTAGACCCAGCTCCATGGAATACAGTGTGCATGTACTTACACGGGAAAAAGAGCACATGTTTATTCTCACTAACCTTCTGAAATACAGCATGTCTTTCAATTATGACTAAAGGCCTCAAACCACTATAGTGTTAGCAGTATCTGTGACTGTCATCAATAGAAAAACAGACATTATCATATCATATTATAATTTCAGATATTATGAAATATCATTTATGCTCATCAGTACTTTAAAATGTAAATATTCCCCCTTTAGATATTATTTAATGTATTAATAAAGAAGTACATATGTTATTATATTGAAAAATTTTTAAATATTTTGATAAGTGCATTTCAATATAGTTTTCTTTATAATACTATGTACGTATTTTACTATATGGCTTTTTAAATAAACATTTTTTTTCTAAGAAGAGTTCCATAGGTGTCACTGGACTGCCAAAGGCATCCATAGCATACAAAATAAACACTAAGCAAGCAAACAAGAGCCTCTGTATGGGGGGTTTGAAGCAAGCACGGTCTTTCTGGGCATCTGGCCCTGGCTCCTGTGCAAAGGCTGTTCCCCCCACTCCCTCGGGAGCTGGGGGAACAGCCTTTGCACAGCTGAGCCATGGAAGCAAAGGCTGTCCCTGCATCCACCCTGAGTGCTGCCCCCTCCACGGCTCTCTGCAGGGGTCTGTAGACACTTTTTCTTTTTCAGTAACTCCCACTGTCAGGCCCTCTACCCTGCAGAACCAGCACTGGCTTCTCCTCTTTCCATTCCAGCTCCAGTCCCTGCCCCCAAAGCATGCCTCGCAGGCTCTCAGATCCGGGGTCCCCCTTCCCAGAGGAGACCCTCTGCCAGGAGGATAGCCCAAGCCCAGCTCCTCCCCCCCACCCCCTGCGCCCCCCCCCACAGGCCCCAGACAGAATTCACACCCCCCAGGCTACACAATGGGGTGTGTGTGTGTGTGTGTGTGTGGTGGTGTCTTCTGCTGCCTCCCCCACCCCAAACCCACCCTGCCCTCCCCCAACTCTGCACAGCCCCATCAGGTGGGGTGTGTGAGCTGAATCCCAGCCAGGGCTTGGGATGCCTTGCTTAGAAGACACCCACAAAGTCTGAGATGTCCCCACGGTCCCCTGGTGTGGAGGTGGGGACTTGGCAAGCATGGTCTCCACTCCAAGAAGAGGGAAAAGCCAGCACCCCCTGCAGGCTGACACCTCACACTTCCCGGTTCTTTCTTCCTCCTGGGTGCTGGCTGGGGGGCTGGCTCTTTCACTGGGTGGGAGTTCTGCCCCCATCTATTGGCAGCTCTTTTCAGAATCAGGGGCCCTGCATGTGTCTTTTTCATCACTTTGGGGTTCTAGTTACCAGTTTGGACAACACAAAAAGTCTCTCTCAGCCAACATCTGTCATACCAGCAAAGCTGAGGAAGACATCCTCTGAGGAGTCACCCACCACATTGCTTCTGGGGGCAACTCTTCGCCTCACCAAATTCACAACTTCACTTGAGGATTCCAAGGACACTTACCCTCTAGGCAACACAGCGAGGCCCCCAACAATTCCTGTACTTGACAAATGCACGGAAATAGTTGTTAGCAATGACAGGGTGAAAGGAACAGGGCATTGGAGATAGGGTTTCCTTAAGTACCCTGGAAGGCTTCTTTATGTGGAAACCATCCAACAACAATACAGATGCATACAGTGCAACCGATGTCCATTAGCAATTATTTTAAAAATGTATGTTCTCACTGTACTTTTACTACTATAATTCATATTTGCAAACCTTGGTGAAACTTCATTTAGTATATTTGCAATAATTCTTCGTCCGCTTTTTTCCCAACACAGTTACATTAAAAAAGAAATGTATGGACTTGGCCATAGATCCTAATTAGCACCTACTAATCTGGCTCAGGGTAGCCTGGGTAAACACAATAAACAAGGGCAATGCTGCCACAAATTTTACCTAAACAGTTCTACTGAGGTGGAAAATTGCAATCCGAGGGCCAGGGTGCCACCCGCAGTTTGTCCTGGAAATTTCTCATCGATTTCAGCCGTCTACTGATGTGTGCCACATACCGTTTGACTGAAGTGTAGCAAAGACTGCTTCAAAAACAGTCTGCAGAGTTTTCTAATTTGCATCAGAAAAATGAATATACCTTAAGGCAGAGTGCCTAGGTACATTTTGTGCGCCACTTGCCCCAAGCAGCGTGTCAAGGAAATCACGTGGGAAAATGTGAAGCAAGAACTGGCCCACGAGGGGAACGGAGGGCAAAATGCAAAACTGAGTTGAAGAAGTCACCTGCAGCTCCACTTCAAACTGGAAGTCTAAAAAAGGCATTTCCTGATCTCGGCGGAGTGACTCAGCGCGGGTGACTCAGCCCCGCGCGCTGCGCACGAGGCGGGAGGCGGAGGCCAGATGCGCGCGGCCCGCGCGGCTATTTCGGGCGACGCGGCGGCGACAGGGCCCCGCAGTCCGCGCGCGGCGCCAGGAAGTACAAAGAGGGCGGTGATGAGAGGAGAGGCCCCCACGCAGTGATTCAGAGCTGCCGGAGTCGACCTGTCCCCGGGCCCCCGGCAGCGCCGGGGAGGGGGGCGCAGGGCCTCTGGCAGGTGCGCGCGCGCCCAGGTGGTCCCGGAGGTCCGGGTGGCCGCGTCCGCGCGCACGCAGCCAGTCGGGTCGCACCGCCGCCCGCCGCGCGTTGCCTGGAGACAGGCTTGGTCACCCTTCACAGAGCTCCTAAAGCAAACCCATCCACAAACCTTTGCTGGCGAGTTCAGTGTCCCTATTCCTGGGCTCCATTTTTGACTTGCAAAACGAGTGTCGAGGTGATGATTGCCCTGGGGCGAGCGAGGAGCGGGAATTGGGGGTGGGGGCTGAGCGAGCGCCCAGCACGTCTCCCTGTCCAGGGTGCCCTCCCTCGTCCCGCCGGCCCCGCTTCCAGGAGGCGGAAGGAGAAGCCAGAGGGAGGGGTGTCCGCGATGCACCCCAGAGGAAGAGGTCTTGGAGTGAGAAGAATCTGAGAGGAGCTGGCTGAGCGTTGGGTGACCAGGTGATTTCTGCCGGGCCTTTAAATGGCACAACGTGCTGTTGTCTGTGTCATTTCAGAGCTGGGACGGGCCATGGAATCAGAAGGATTATTTAAGCAGCATCATGAAAAATGGAGCAGAGACAAGGAAATTTGTTTTCCTAAAGTTTCCAATTAGGCTTGTGAAATATTTTTGTTCTGATGTCTTTAAATGACATTGTCACCTCTCTGGCATGATTCAGGGGTGGTTTGGAAGTGCCAGAGGAAGGGGGCTGGAGATGGTGAAGTTCACTGCAGAGTTCACCCTTCAGGACCCTAATTATTAAATACTTTCTATGTATGTACCTCAACTATCCGAATGGTCGTGAACCTGTAAGGGAGGGTAGGTTTTACCTCCTCCCAAGGGATTCGTTACATTGATTGGCGACCTCCACAGTCTGTGTAATTTTCTTTTATCAAACCAACAGGGAGACATAGTGGAGTCAGACAAGCGTAACTAAAATGCTCAAAAGGACACAGGTAAGGAGCTACTTATAACAACAAATATGGAATAGCAAAGGTTGAAGAAGATGTGAATTATGAAAAGTGTGATCTTAACAAAAGCCCAAACGCTCAAACGTTTCTCTAGGGTACCTTTTAATATTGCAGAGAGGTCATCTTAGGGACGATAAAACTAAACGCTTTTTTGCATTGTGGGAATTAAGTCCAGGGAATATGTGTCATTCAAGTAGAAACGAGGTTGGCCATGGAATCCTCCAAATGATTTAAGCAAGTATGTAAAGCAAACAATCCGCTGGGAGAAAACCTGAGGCGTTGCACCCTGGGCCTCCCCTGGGCCCAGAGGAGGGAAGGGCCGCGGCCTGGCCCTGCTGGATCACGTTTCCCTTCAGTCTCCTCCTCCCTTCATCTGAAGGCAACGCTCTGGAGCAGGCAACGGCTGTAGATGCATTTGCCATCCAGCCCTCAACCCCAGCTCCCTCTGTTGCGTAACTTTTTTTTCAGTTGTATAACCTCATTTTACATACCTGAGGAATTGCAGGTTTCTTCCACAATGACACATATATATATATATATATTTTTTTTACAGAACGCTTCTTAAGGGCTCAATGTTACTCGTTTCCTCTTATCCTGTACCTCATCCAGTACGTGGGAAATGATACGCGTACAGAGCGTGGGTGGAGAGGTGGACGAAGGCGGGTGAGGGTGGGGGGAGGAACATGTGGAAGGAAGGAAGGAAAGAATGCGTGAAACCACGGATGGGTGAGTGCGGCCAAGCAGGGTTTTCCTCTTTCTGTAGCTTCCTCTTAGTCCATGATTCTGATTTGGAAGAAATACAAGTAAAAATGACTTAATTTATGCAGATCTCTGAGAGGTTTCATACTTTGCCTAAGGACACAAGTTTATACGTGGCAGAGTCAGAATCTGAACTCAGATTTGTCTAGTTTCATGAGTACAACAGAGTGGCCCTTGGGATCAGATACAGATTGTGAGGATGGACGGTCTGAGCCTCTGAGCCCCAGGATTTCAGAGCCTGCTGGGAAAGGGATGGTGCCCGAAATGAGCACAGACCAATGTGTGTTATTTAAAGTACAGTTAGCTGGGATGAAAAAGAGCATGGGGAGAGCCAGCATATAGCTGTGAAAATAGAAAAGCCCTTGCATAATAGGTAACTGAGTCAGTGCCTTGCGGTGCATTCCAGCTTTAGAAAAGAGTGGAAAGTTTTTTTAAATGAGCAAAGTTGAACCATTTGTTTCTCTTCTGTATATCACCATCATATTATAACCACCAAAACTAGTACTCTGCCTGCTTCTCCACTGCTGTTGTGGTTGCTACCAGTTCCAGGTGAGGCTGAGAAACACACTCAGACTGTCTCTCCTGCTGAGTGCATGCAGCAGCAGCTAGAGGTCTGTGACAATGAATGGTAGCAGACAGACTGGGGAAGAAAACCAGATTTCGATGTACTCCACAACCAGTGGGGAGTTTACCATATTTTTTTCCTCTGGTCCTCCTGCTATTTAGCCAAAATTTGGCTGCAGCTACAGGAAGTATGCACAGAGTAAGATAAGGAAAGACCCAGTTTTATGGACAAAGAATCAAAAAGACAAATGTTAAGAAACTGGAAAGTAATGGGAAGATCATGATGAGGGTGGAACTCGGGAAGGAGACCCCATAAAATTGTTTATGAACTGGACTCATCTTTGATCTGTGCATGCATAGATCTGAATCTAAACAGCCTACCAAAGACTGGGAACTGACCTCACTGCCCACACCCAGGCAGCCAGTGGGTGGTCCACAGGCAGGACAGATCTGAAGAGCACCCCAAATACTGATCTGACTTTGGGACCACAGACCACAGAATGTGACCTGGAGCTTGCAGCCTGGAACCTAACCCAGTCAACGGCCTGCCAAGACCCCCAAATATCAACAATTTCCACAGGAGAAAGACACAAATCTACAGATTCAAAAAGCTCAGAGAACCCAACCCATACCCAGACATGTCATAATTAATTGTCTGAAAATTAAAGACAATGAGAAATTCTAAAAGTAGCCAGAAAACAATGCATTACTATAGGGGCACAATGATTTAAATGATTGAGGGTTTGTTATTAGAAACAGTGAAGCCAGAAGGAAAGGAAGTAAACAACAGGTTTGAATTGCTGAAAGAAAAGAACTGTCAGAATTCTGTCCAGTGGAAAAAGGTCTTTCAGAAAAGGTGAAGTAAAGACACTTTCAAGTGAAAAAAAAAAAAAATGAACTTATTGCCAATGTACTTAACCCTAAAAGAGTTGCTAAAGGAAGTTCTTTAGACATAAGGAAAATGACATGAGAAAAGAACTTGGAACACCAGGAATAAAGGAAGACAAATAGGAATGGGAAATATCTGGGTAAATATAATAGGCCCAGATATTTTGAGTTTTAAAAATATGCCAATACAGTAAATAACACAATCAGTAAGTTAAAATAGCATACTAGAAAATGTTTAAATAACAAAATAAGGGGACAGGAAAGGAGAAATAAAAATCAGAGGTAACAAATAGAAAACAAATAATAAAAAGCTAGCTCTAAATCCAAACATACCAATAATTACATTAAACGTAAACACAGTCCAAACACACCAATGAAAATACAAAGATTGCCAGAGTGGATTTAAAAACCATGACGCCACTACATGCTGTCTGTACAAATCTCACTTCAAATATCATGATATAGGATAGGATAAAAGTAAAAGAACAGAAAAGACATACCAAACACACACGATCTAAAGAAAGATGGAGTGGTTACCTTAACATCAAAGTAGACTGGATTGTAGAGCGAAAAATAACGACCAGACATAAGGGCACATAGCGCAATGACAAAAGGGCCAACTCGTTAGGAAGATGTAACAATACTAAATGTGTGCACCTAGTAACAGAGCTTAGAAATAGATAAAGCAAAAACGGTTCCAACTGAAAGAAGAAATTAAAAATCCATAACTAATGTTGGAAACTTCAACACTTATCTCTCAGTAAATGATAGAACTAGTAGACAGAAACTTACAGGGATATAAAAGAACTGAATCCCATCAACCAAGTAGATCCTAATTGACATTTGTGGAACAAGCTATCTAACTCTAGTAGAATGCATATTCTTTTCAACTGTACATAGAACATTCACCAGGAAAGATCATAAAAGAAACCTTAGTAAATATAAGATTATTGAAATCCTATATAGTTTGTTCTATGATCATAATGAAATGAAACCAGATATCAAAAACAGAAATATAAGAGGAAAATCTACACACACTTGGAAATTAAACAACACATTTCCAAATAAACCATAGAGCAAAGGAAGTCGAAAGGAAATTAGAAATTATTTTGAACTGAATGTAAACGGAAACATAACAAAATTGACGAAATGTAGGTAAATCAATGCCTAGAGGGAAATTTATAGCATCAAATGCTTATAAATAGAAGAAAAAGTCTCAAATTAATCATCTAAGCCTGCACCTTAAGAAACTAGAAAAAGAACAAAACAAACACAAAATAAGAGCTTGAAAGGAAATAATAAAGACAAGAGCAAAAAATCAATCAAATTGAAAGCAGAAAAATAGAAAAAAAATCAATGAAAGCAAAAGCTGGTTCTTTAAAAAGACCAATAATATTGACAAACTTCTAATGAGTTTGACAAAGAAAAAGAGAGAATATGCCAATTTTCAATATAAGGAAAGAAATAAAGGATGTCACTACAGGTGTCACAGACATAAAGATAATAAGGAAACACTATGGACAACTCCACACACACAAATTCAACATCTTAGTATGGACAAATCCTTGAAAAAAATCATCAAACTCAACCAAGGTGAAATGGATAACCTGAATAGTCCCACAAATATTTAAAAATTAAATTTGTAGTTAAAAGCCTTTCAAAAAAGAAATTTGCAGTCCCAGATAGTTATATTGACAAATTTGAGCAAACATTTAAAGAAGAAATAACATCAACTCTACATAATCTTTCCAAGAAAATAGAAGAGATGGGAACATTTCCCAGCTCATTTTTTTGCAAATGGCATTATTCGATATAAAAAACAGATAAAGACAATACAAGAAAAGAAAGCTAAAAACAACTTTCCTCACTAACATAGGAACAAAAATCCCCAATAAAATATTAGCAAGTAGAATGCTCAAAATATAAAAATAATAATACACTATGACCAAATGGGCTTTATCCCAGAAATATAAGACCAGTCCAATTTTTGATTATCAATCCTTGTTATCCACCGTATCAACAGTATAAAGAAGAGAAGCCATGTAATCATATCAGTTGATGCAGAAAAGGCATTTGACAAAATTCAACATGCACACGTGATAAATACGCACAGGAATAAAGCCACCTGTTTAAAAAAAAAAAAACCCTATAGTTAACATCATACTTGATGATGAAAGACTAAATGCTTTTTTCTTAAGATCAAGGATGAAGGATGTCCACACTTACCACACCACTTCAGCATTGTACTGGAAGTCCTGGCCAGTGCAAAAAGGAAAGAAAAAGAAAAAAGGGGAATGTGGGACATGGCAAGGAAGAAATAGAATTGTCTCTATTTACAGACAACACGATTGTCTATGTAGAAAATCCTAACAAAACTGCAAAAATATCCTCCGAGAGCTATATAGTGAATTTAACAAAGCCACACAATCCAAAGTCAACACACAAAAACATCAGCCATTTCTATAGATTAGGCATGTACAATTAGAAACCAAAATTTCAAAGATAATGCCATTTATAATGGCTCTAAAAATAAATAAGTATAAATCTAACAAAACATGTATAGGATCTGTATACTGAAAACTACAAAATGATGATTAAAAAAAAGTCAAAGAAAGAAAAAAAGACCTAAATAAATAAAAGACATACCCTGTTCACAGAATGTAAGATTCAGTAAAGATGACAATTCTTCCCAAACTGATTGATGATTTAATATAATTCCAAAGTCCCAAGAAGATTAGTTTTGTAAATTGAGAGAAGCTGAATCTCAAATGCATATTAAAAAACAAAGAAGTTAAAATAGCTAAAACAGTTTTGAAAAGAAACACAAAGTAGGAGGAATAACACTAATTGCTTTTAAGACTTAAAGCTAAATTAATCAAAAGTGTGTAGTATTGGTGAACGCATAGTTACATAGATCAATGAAACAGAATAGAACCTGAAAGTAGACCCACACAAAGTATGGTCAATTGATTTAAACAAAGCTACAAAATCAATTCAATGTGCAAATGATAGCCTTCTTCATTAAGTGTCTCAAGAATTGGACACTACATGCAAAATAATGAGCCCTACGCTAAACCTCACACACCATTTTAAAAATTACACAGGTCGCAGGACCTCTATATACACCCATGGTCAACAGATCTTTGACAAGTTGTTCAAGATTATTCAGTGGAGAAAATAAAAAACTTTTGTGCATTAAAGCACATTATTAAGAATGTAAAAAGCCTTCAGAATAGGAGAATTTGTTTGCAAATCATATGTCTGATAAGGGTATAGTATTCAAAATATATAAACAATGTAAGCACAAGTAAACAACAAAAAGACCAGCTAATATAAAATTGGCAAAGAACTTGAATACACATTTCTCCACGGACATACAAATGGCCAACAAGCACATGAAAGGATGCCCAACAGCATTAGTAATTAGGAAAATGCAAATCAAAACCACGAGATATCACTAAGATGGTTATAATAAAAAATTGGAAAATCACAAATGTTGGCAAGTATGTGGAAAAACTGGAACCCTCATATATTGCTGGCAGGAATAAAAAATGGTTCAGCCTTTATAGACAAAAGTTTGGCAGTTCTTCAAAAAGTTAAACGTCCAAGCGTTAAGCAAGTCCACACATAGATATATATCCAAAATAATTAAAAACAGGGACACAAACAAATACATGTATGTGCATATTCATAGCACCACCAGGCAATTGTAGTCCTGGGTATTTACCCTAAACAGGTGAAAACTTATGTTCACACAAAACCTTGAACATGAATGATTATTCTCTATTTGTACTCACCAAAAACTGGAAACCACCCAAAGATACTTCCACAGGTGAACAGATACATGAAATATGGTATGTCTATAAAACATCTCACTCAGCAGTAAAATGGAATAAACTATTGATACACACACCACCTTGGATGAATGCCAAGTGCATTATACTAAGTGAAAGGAGACAGTCTCCAAAGATCACACACCCTATTGTTCCATTCTTGAATAGACAGCCATAGTGATGGGAAAAGTTCAGGGGATGACTACCAGGTTTGGGGTGCATGACAGTGTTTCTACATGGTAAAAGCTTGAAGTAGTTTTTTGGGGTAATGTAACTGTTCTATGTGCTGATTTGGTTATGGTTACATGGACCTGTATGTATGTTACAATTCATAGAACTGTACATTAGAAAAGTCAATTTTGCTGCAACAGTTACAAGAAACATAAAAACTGCTGTCAGGATAACAAATTAAAAAATGCACAGGATCTGAATGTTGGGATTCAAGCCATCGTATCTTCTTTGTACTTTCCTAGGTATACCAAATCGTATATAATAAATAACAATAAATGACAAATCAGTTTAATACATAGAAACAAGATGCTTTAAAATGGCTACTATGCAGACTCTCAGTAACTTCAGCAGAAACTAAGCCTAATCATTTTAGTTTTCTTCTCTACTATTCCAGATATTAAGGAAAGCAAAAGAACTCTTTTCATCAGTTTCATCAAAAGTGGGAAGGTGGTGGCTGAAACTAGACCTTGACTGATGTCTCTGCATCAAGCACTGTGTTGAGTGTTCGTAGCCCTGCTGGGTGAGTTAACCAAGAACATGACAATATTTAGAGCTTTTTCTCAAGTACTCAGTAACATACTCATCCTCTGTGGACTATATTTTGATCAAGTTTAAACTGAAGCTTAAATCATTAGGGAAAAAGAAATCTGTCGTTTTGGTTTTTTGTTTTTTCTTTTTGCTACTTCAAGTAATACTTGGGATCCAACCCTCTGTTCCAGTCCTATCTGGTGTGTAACTATAATCTCTGTTCTAACCCCCAGTGGATTCACTTTTCATGGGTAGGGGTGCGTGTGATTCAGCTGTGTTTATCTTGCACCTAACCAGTGCCTGGGAAGTGGGCAGCCCTCAGCACACGCACGACGAATGATGGATGGCGGCTGTCGGAGGGCCAGATGGAAGAAGCAAGGGAGGGCTGAAAGAGGCAGTGAACAGGGAAGAGAGGGAGAAGACCGATCTTTGTTCTTTGTAGCATTTACTGTAAATTACCCGCAGTCTGTGAATCTCATTTGGAAGAAGTGCAAAATAAAAATGATCTAAGGTATGCAAAGCTTACGTATTTATTAGTGGCTTATGCAGTAACTTTTCTTTTAATGCTTCTGTGGCAATAGTAGCAACAAATTAATAAAAGCTTAATTTTTATACAAATAGTTTTATTACAAATTTGAATTCTTAAGAAATACACATTTAAAGAAATTACATAAAAGGCCTTAGTAGTCTTAAAAATGTTTTGGAGACTTTTAGGGAAATGCCGTTCCAGGCACAGTGGTCCAAATCTGCCCTCCTGCGATCCATCCGTTCCCCTGCTGGAGTCTGTGAACACAGCTCATGAGAAACCAAGGAAGTGGCCTGAATGTGCTTATGTGTAAAAATACTGACATTTTGATTCAACAGAGCTGTTTTTCAAGCCAGGATGCAGAATGAGGAATACTAATGACATGAAGGCCTTTAAGGTTGCTGTTTTGAAGTCAAGTCATTCAGTTTGTGATTAGTGTTTAAAACCCTGAAAATATTTAATACAGAATAAAAACAATAAGCTCAAAGTACATGTTTCACTATAATAGACACCATATTCATGAACCTGGGCTTGGGTTTGGCAATACATAATTTTTGGTTTAGAAGTGAACACTGAAAAATAATGTTTCACATTCAACATCCTAGTGTTTAAAAGCCTATGTTAAAGGACAGCACAGTCTTTTAGAGGAAAAAAAAACTATGTAAGCTTTAACAGTGGAAGTTAAACTAAACCTTGATCTGCCTAATTGCTGACATCTATATAAATTACTAATATATATATATATTTTTTTTAATTTCTGACTACCTTTGGACCATCTTTATTCCACAGGAAGTTGTGATTTCTGCAAAAGCAGCTGCATAGGACCACACATAGCAGAAAGACATAACTTTATATTTGGGGGTGGGAAGATAGTCTACTGAGTCTGTAATTCCATTCGGAGGTTCAAAAAACTGTTTTTACATTACTACTATTTGTACAGACCAAGGGACCTGAATTTTGAAACAGCTAGACAGTGATATAAACAAACATTTATCTCTGGGGGTGAAAAATTAATTATAATACAAGAATGAAAGTGGGCAGACAGTATGGAAGGCACCACACCCCTCCTAGCACCCTTTGGTTTTCCGATGGAGTTCTCACTTCACGTGTCAGTGCACCGGATTGCAGAATATATCTATATTTGATTACAGCAAAGTGCCGTTTGGTATGCCACTAGTGAAAGCTTGTCCATGTCTTTTTTTTTTCTCCTTCAGCAAGTAGAGGCCAATGAAGCAGGGTGTGTTAGTTACGCAAATTCCTATAAGGCACTTTATGGTTTCATATTGGACAGTGAGGTACACAGGATATATTTCTATGGTTCGTTGCTGTTAAAAAGAGGAAGAAGAGTAGCACCATGTTGACGTTAGCTGGGAGTCAGGCTCCGTTATGTTCTTCTCATACAGACTTGGCAGCGGCTGACGTGCGTGCGCAGCTCCCCTGCCTTCAAGGTAGACGGCGTGGGCTTCCTAAAATGCAACACAGAGACAGACTGTCAGCCATCACCTCACAGCACATCCACCCTCAGCCCCTCAGCCCTGCTAAGAAATCTCTAAGGCATCAGACGGGCACTGGCCTCTGGCATCAGGCCCCATCTTGGTCTTGACCAGTGACTATCACCCAGCCTTACTTTGCACAGGCACCTTCTGGGGACAGTGCCCATGCAGCTCCATGTACACTGCAGGTTACTGTCTGCATTCCCAGCCCGTGGCACCCAAGGTCAACGACCTGCCCCAGCACACACAGCCTGTTGGGCACAGCTGAGGTAACCCCATCCATATGGGTTTGGCTCCAAAGTCTGAGCCATTCTCCACTGTGTCACCCTTACTCTGTGTACCATAATTTGACTTCTCTTCTCCCCTTAACTAGATTATAAACTCCTCCAGGGTAAGAAGAAAATATTAGTCTTCTCTGCAACATGTTACACACATAGCAAGTGTCCATTAAATATTTGTTGAATGATATGATGAGTAACGAATCTGGAATAACTAAGCAGGCCTCAAAATACTTTTATAACTCCTGAGGGATTTATATGCAGATGGTCAGATTTGAGGCCAAAGAGAGGGGGAGACACTTAGTGTCTTCCTTCTAGAAATTCAACATTATTTTGATTGTTGGAAAGGTGAAATCTGAACTAAAATGGGCACTAATAAAATTCTATTAAAATAAAAGTAGCCATATATAAGAGTACCTTGTCCTAAAATCGAGGCTGCTTATTTTAGCAACTTTGGGTGCAAATTCTAGTGCCCCCAAAATTAATTATTTAAATTAATGAGATCTTACCTAATTTTGTTTGAGAAGACATTTTAATTTTATTGTATCTGGCTGCTGGTTCAAAAAAAATTCCATTATTACCTATTAACCCTACAATGGGAAGCTCCAGCAGCTGCAACATGAACAAAGTGTGCTCATTTCAGGAGTTAATAGTTAAATTCTATCTGTAGCACTGATGTCAAGTTTCCAGTTGCCTAAAAAGCCTCATATGAGGCACCAATTAGGCATAAGGTACTTTTTTGATGGGTAAAGAATTACAAAGAGTTAATATGTTGTTTTAAGTCTTATGATCTGAGCTGGAAAGAGACAGGATCATAGCAGAGTTCCATATAATTCTCTCCAAAAAGGTAGAGACAGAAAGCCTTCTCTCCAGGGGTGAGAAGCATTTATCTTGGGAATGAATAGTACGCAAGTGTTCCAGCTCCATCAGCCTCCTGCGCGGGCTCCAGCAGGGCCCGCGGCCGGCCCTGGGCAGAGGCCCCAGCATTCAGTCCCTGCGCCCGCCCCGCGGGGGCTGGCCAGGCTCCAGAGCAGCTCCAGCAAGGCTCACAGCCACTTGGGGCAGTTGTTTTAATGGTGAAATTTTGGTAATGGTAATGGAAAAGGAAGGAAAGGTCTTCCCTCAATTCCAGCTGCATTTGTCCTGAAATTAATTTTTATTTGCGAAGGTCTTAAAAAAATATGTCTTGTGAAGTCACTCAGAACTTATACAACATGTACACTAAATGCTCTGAAAACGAAAGCCACTTACTTCCCTCTCCCCTGGATTCTTAAACAGACAATATTTTAAACGTGCTCTGTTTGAAGATTTCACTTGCTTTAATTACATTTTAGTACATTCACCTAGAGAAATGGAAACTGACCTTTTTTCTTTCACAGTTCTTTAGTAAATAGAAGAATTAAGCCTATCACCTAAGGTCTGGCTTGAAAATTGTCTCGGTTGTCTGCCCATGTAGAACAGAATCAAATATTCATTACTACACGTGGAAGAAGCATTTCTAATGATTGCTTTATAACCACCTTTGAGACTCTGCACTGGAAGGCATCATGGATCATGGCTGATCACAAAGAAAAGGCACAGAAGGCAGGGCCCACAGAAGGGCATCCTCCTGACTTACTTGAACATATCACTTCTCTCTATAGTGGCAAGCCAGAAGCTGTAAGCATTTGCATAGTAATTACAAGTCCCACGGCCATGGCACTCGATGAATGGTGCACTTCTGAACTCTTCCAGACAGGACCCAGGGGACGCAAGGGCTTGGCCAGAACCTTCGGCACCAGCGCTGGTGTGCTGCGGAACAATGTGAGCCGTGAGTCAGAGACTCCCTCGCCAAAGACCAGGAAAGAGATTTATTGTTCCCAGGAAGGAGCCAGGGGATTCCCTCTGGAAAGCCACATGCTCTGGCCTCATGCAGTCACTCTGGAACACACTCTGTGCCCAAACCCCGTGATGGCCAGCAAGCCAGTTCCTGCATGGCTGGGGCACAGCGGTACCAGCACAGCACCAGAGATCAGCTGGCGGCTCCTCCCAAAATAAAAGACCAGTCAAGCTTTATTAGGATTTAAAGAAATGCTGTCCTCACAACGTATTATTTTTGAAACGCTCGAACTTATTCTAATTCAGGGCATGAGCCAATAGCCAAAAGGTACAAATAATGTTGGAACCAACCAATGTGAAATCAGACTTTATAAACAAAATCCTCTATTTGCTAAATTAGATGCTATTCTATTATCCTATTCTAAAGTAAAGAATAATCATTAATTTTTTTTTCTTTAAAGGTAGAGAAAAATTAAACAAGAGAAAAAGGAAGAATAACTACTATTGTAACTGTTTATTAAGTTGTATTTTGGTCTAGCGGGTTCGAGTAGGACCTACCTGTACTCAGAAACCAAGATCTTGGGATGAATGGCCGACAACCTTGAGGAAGACAGGACAAAACATCCCCAGGACTATTATTCAGGCATGAGAAATATGAACTCTAGAATTTTAGAGCTGCAAGGGACCTTGGAGGACAAGTCTAGCTAGCTCCATCGATTCCCAGATGAGGGTAAGAGGACCCTGGGACATTCTGGGATCTGACCATGACCACACAGTCTCAAGGCAGGGGTGGGGCCAGAACAGGGCTCTCCAGACTCCAGACCAGAACCCCCCACCCTGACAACTCAGAAGCAGCACCAGGTAACACTGTTCTCTAGAACACCATTATTTTTATTTGCTCTTGATTTGAAGGAATTATGGGCAACCATCGTTTCAGATCTCTATATGACACCAAGACAAGAGACAGTGCTGGTGGCAGATGCTTTCCTGTGTTTCTTATCCCTGGGTCAGTGGGCTTTCTCTGACATACAGAGATTCCACTTCTCGTTTCTTATGATTATGGAGTTAAAAATCCAATCTATCCGTTAAAGAAAATTGCATGCTCATATCATTGTTAGTGTCTTGATTTCTCTATACAGCATTTCTAACTTTTGGCTCTCTTGATAAAGTAGTTACAATCCATCATTTAGAATTATCGGAACAACCTGTTAATTTGGTGGTGCTGTTGTTGCAAATTCTTTGGATGTTTAAGAGTCTAACTGCAGTAAAACCAACCCAGCAAACTATATGATCAAACTTGAATAGATACATGAACATTCAAAAATTGCTTTCCTGACAACTTTTCTACACTTGGAATCATTTATAGCAGAAGAAAATAGTTAAGAAGCCCCTATCCCTGTTAATCAAAAACTAAGGCTAATGCTCATTTGAGGGTCAGACATACAACCTGGCCACCCCTGAGGGTGTGAAGGTAGGACTGGGCCTTACAATGACAATAGAGAAGATGTTTGTATAGGATCATTTACTGGGACGTGGCACATTTCAGGATAACCCTGACCTTACAAGTTCAGGACTTGCATATATTTAATCAATACTTTCAACTGAGGCAATAGAACAAAATAAGCTACAATAAGCAACTCAAAGAGGTACCTTGTTTCCTGTTTTAATTGGCTTCTGGGGGACAGAGAACCTCTGGGGGGGGGTCTAACATCTGGGGCAGTTGGGTGATAGGAGAGCCGTCCTTGCCCCTGTGAGGAAGACCTTCCTAGAGGGCTCCCGCCAGCCAGTCCTCAGTGGTTCTCTCCCTTACTCAAGCTTCTGCTTTCAAGCGTGTGTGTGTTTAGTAAAATGCACACTCCCCACATGCAGATTTACTTCCTCTTCTCCCTGAGAGAGGCTTTGACTCTAGAGCAGTGGGCCATGTGGCTGGTGTTGGGACACCTGAGTGAGCAGCTGTAGGGGAACGCGAGTCCAGGCCTGCATTTCCAGGAGGTCACTCGTCCCAGCTGCCCACTGTCATAGCAGAGGGCTCTGGCTGGTGCTGGAGACCCTGCTGTCCCCAAGCAGAGCAGGCCAGGCTCCTGGGCATGCTTTGGAAGAGAAGGGAAGAGATGCCTAAGCAGCATGATCCAGAGAACGCAGAGGTCATAGCGTTGGACAGAGGAGATAATGGCATGTTAGTGGGGGCTCATCCATGGAAATATGGCATTTCCCCAAATACCTACCATCACAAAGGAGTAGCCAATCCACAGCGATGACCACCCAGTGGGGCACTGTGGGATCTGAATGGTCTGACTGTGCACGGCCATCACCATGGCGGGTGCCTCGCACACTGCACACCTGGAAGGTACAAGCAAAGACACTCAGCATGGCTGAAGGGGCGGAGGGCAGAGCTTTACCTCTTCACTCCTTGCCCTATTATTTATACTCACTCTCCTCACTCAGTCTTTCTGATCCAACTATATATTAAGTGCAAAACATTGTTCCCATTGCTTGGATTCTGAAGCTTAGAGCCTTCTTGTTGGTTTTCTAAGACTGTCTCAATATTAAAATATTCAATTCAAAAATAGAATTGGGCATAGTGGTGCACCTGTAGTCCCAGCTACTTGGGAGGCTGAGACAGGAGGAGCTGCTTGAGCCTAGGAGTTCAAGGCTGCAGTGAGCTATGATCACACCACCACACTCCAGCCTGGGCAACAGAGCAAGACCCCATCTCTAAAATGTTTAAAAAAAAAAAAAAAGATCCAACACTTGTTATTTAACGACCTGTTTTGCAGGAGAGAAAAATAGGAAGGCTAAGTTCTAACACTGGCTATCCTGGAAGAGCTAGGGTTTTAGGTAACTTTTGTTTGCTCCTTTGCACATCCACAAGCATGATTAATGCTTAAGGAAAAAGGGTTGGCAAAATTCAACAGCTACCACTTCTGCATGCAAGTTTGTCTTAAGCTATGAACAATCTTTAACATAAGAAATACACTTAGTGAGGTGAGTAACTATGACAAATAATGTATGCTTTAATGCACCTGAGGGTGAATGTCCACACAAGCTTCCTTCAGGAAACTTGTTTCAGACTGCAGCCGACAGACCCCCTGTTCTGCTCTGCCCCCAGGGCTTACTTGTTCAAGGCCTGAGGCTGTCAGTGTCCACTGCAGCTGCAGTGACCCCCAAAGAACCTTCCAAGGACAGGACACCTCCCAAGCCAGGCTGGCTGAGCTCAGCCACTGCAACTGCACCCAAGAATAAATTAAAACAACACAGTGTTCTGACCAGGGCCCGCTCAGTGAAGGGAACCCTTGAGGGTGGGATAACACTTTGTTAAAAATAAATAAATAAAAACTTACATTCAAGTCACAAAATGAACATGCTGACAAATGACTATCAATGGTGTTAATAATTACACCTAGTTATACTGGAATATTTGCATGAAAATGGACCAGAAGGGAAGAGGGCCTAAATTAGTCATCTGATTTTCCATGGACTGGTGTATGTGTGTGTGTTTGTATGTAGTGTGTACAATTTTCTATTTTGTTCAAGCAAATGCAGATGAATTAAAAGGTTCAGTTAAACAACAGCTACTGAAATTGGCCTTGTACATCTGCCACCACCTGTCTGCCAGACACAGAAATGCAGCCTGCAGGGAAGCGCTGTATCTTCTTCAGGCTGCGTCTGGGCTGGGGGTATTCAAGTGGCTCTGGAGAGGGGGTGGTCCTGCACCCATCAGATGGGTGGCTAGGGAACACAGAGTCACGGCTTTAAGGAGCTACACGGTCCCTTAAAATTCATACGGTCTAATTCCCCACAGTGCTTATGGAGAAACTAAGGCCAGGGTCAGTTGTGTCAAAGCCAGAACTAGAGCTCGGTTCACCTCGCTCTCAGACCAGGGGTCTCTCACTAGAGCAATTAAACAATCAGCAGTTTTCTCATGACTCTTGTCTGCAAAAATCTAGAAAATGCTTAGAATATTTTGCCCTACTATCAGGATGAAAGCAGTAAAGTTGCTACCTTTTCTGCTCAAAATGAAGGATTTTTTGTTAAGTGTTTCTAAAGACAAGCTTTGGGACCTCCCCAAAGGGAAGACCTGAGAAGGAAGCTGTAAGTCCTGAGAAGTCATTGGAAACCACCAAATTAAAGTAACCAAGGAACCCTGCCTGCTCGGAGCCAGGGAGAAAGGGTTCACTCTCTACAGGAGGGAGGCGGAGACAGATGCGACCTGGGTAGAGACTTCAAGGACGTGTCTGGCAAGGTCCCTTCGTGCTGAGTTTCTAAACCTCCACTGACAGAAAGATGTGAAAATCCTGAAATGTAAAGTCCTGGGACTTTTAAACAACTTAGACTCTCGTCTGTGCTTATCGAACCAGAGGTGTGTTGCTGAAAGTGATGTGTCCCAGAGAAACGCGAGTCTAAGACCCACAGCTCCTCCTGGAACTGTTCTCGGAATATCACCAGTGCATGCCAGAGCCCCTGTGTCTTCAACCAAATCAAGGTCAAATGTCAGTGTTGTCAAGAAGGTAAATAGGAAACACATAAATTAATAATCATTTTCTACCTGTTGTGCAAAGGAAGCTAAAAAGCAACAACCACAAAAGTTGTTAGTTTTCCTTCTACTGCATCAGGCATGGCTGTGAGTCAGAAAAGCCTCAGAACAGAACAGTCAATAGTTACTCTGTGACACAGGCAAAGTATTGTCTGTATTTTGAAAAGTTCCACTCTAGAAGGGTAACAAATGATACTTTCCATTTTAAGATCCATAAAATAAGTTTTCTTACAGCTCAAAAAAAAAAAATCAAAGAAAACTGTCAGAAGATATTTTAATGTAAAGCAATCAAAACCCTACGATTTTTCTGCATAGTAGGCATCTCCGAGCCTTTCTGTTTGGGGGTCCCATGGGACACAGCACTTTTGGGAAAACTGTGATCTCCCCCTGAGCAGGAAGTGAGCAGCAAGTGAAGGGAGCTGAGCTGATGGCCACCTGCGGCACCTGGCAGGAGCTCGGGTGGTGGGAAGGGGGCTCCAAGCCCTGGGTCCTGGTCCCTTTTCCCTGTACCACAGGGCACTCCGTAGCTAACATTGCTGCATCTTTCTTCCTATTCGAAAGCTGCTAATTTCCTTAAAGGGGACACAGAAAAGCTGAGCTCTTTCTCACGCTCACTTTCCTAAGGAAAACTTTCCCTGCCTTGTTATTCTTTGTATTATCTCAGTGTGTAAAAGGCAACATTACACAATAGCTCCTTAGTCAGATGAATTAATTATTTTGCCAGTTTTCTATTACTATCAATCAACTTTTAATTAGAAGGAAAAAGGCAAAATAGGACAGTCATGTACTTTTCAGTCATAATAATTTCAATTTCCCATCTTACTTCCTACCAAGCAGGTTCTTGGGGACCTGAAAACACACCCCAGACATTATGTGGATAAACACTTAACTTTGGAAGTTGCTCAAACATGTGCATTCTCAATGGGTACAATATACAATATCACCCCAGGGCAGCAAAAATCGGTGGGGTTGGGGGGGGGGGGCGTGTGAAAATTGCTGTTACTGTATACATTTCTAGGTATAAGCCTGTACACGTTTATGTATAAAGCGCAGATACACATATAACATATAACAGATGAGCTGTACAGTACGTCTGTGGTGTTACAATTTCCTGGGGACCACCTCACACCAGTTGGGATAGCCACTATCAAAGTAACAAGTGTGGGCGAGGACAGAGAGAAACCGGGATGCCGTGGCTGCTGGTGGGAACGTGAAGGGTGTGGTCAATGTAGAGACCAGTATGGAGGTTTCTTAAAAAATTAAAAATATAATTACCATATGACCCAGCAATTCTACTTCTGGGTATATACCCAAAAGAATGAAAAGCAGGGTCTCAAAGAGATATTTGCACACCCATGTTCACAGCAGCATTGTTCACAATAGCCAAGATGTGGAGGCAACCCAAGTGTCCATTGACAGATAAATGGATAAACAAAATGTGGCACAGACATACGATGCCATGTTATTTGGCCTCAAATAGGAAGGGAAATCTGACACGTGCCACAGCCTTAAAGCCATTATGCTGAGTGAAATAAGGCAGTCACAAAAGGACAGATGCTGTATGGTCCCACTTACATGAAGTCACTAATGTAGTGAAATCCATACAGACAGAAAGTAGACCCAGAGGTGCCAGGGGCTGGGGGAGGGGCATGGGGAGTCAGCATTCTGTGGGTGCAGAGTTCCAGTTTGGGAAGATGAGAAAGTTCCGGAGATGGATGATGGCGATGGTTGAACAACAATGTGAATGTGCTTAATGTCACTGAACTGTGCACTTAAAAATGGTTAAGATGGCAAATTTTATGTTATGTATATTTTACCACAATTAAAAATAATTAAGTTTTAAAAATTTCACAGGGGCAGGGGTGATTCAAAAAAATGTCTTAAAAGGTTATTATTTGGAAAAAAAAGAAAAAGGTTGAGAAACACTGCTCTAATTTGCTCACGGGAAGAACAGTAACCACCACAGTGAGTCACGTAGGATAGGAATTCTGTTTTCAAGCTGGGCATTATCTCACCATGGTTTTGCACTATAATATTTCAAGAGGATAACTATTTTATATCAAATAATTTTTAAGAGATTTTTCTTCTTCAATTATACCTTTGCTCCTACAAATGTTTGACTTACCTACTAATAAATGGTCTAATGTTGTCCCCAGTGATGGGTGCCATAGACATTGGCATGGGCTCAGGAGTAGACAACCAGTATGAATAATCATTTCGGGATGCAAAGTTGCACACATTGTTGATATTGCAGAACAGGAAAGGCATCGTACTGAACTTGCGAAGACAGCTGCCAGCTGTGCCTAAACACAGGGGGAAAAGACAACGTGAAGAATTTTCTTTACAATTCACAATCTACCTGTATGCAAAATGGATTTCAGCTGGCCAATAAGCAAAGACATATATTCAACATAACCATTAAAATAGAAATTTAAAACTTGCAATTAGGAAGTAAATATAACAAATAGACCAGTATTATAGTAAGTGAGCAAATTAAATTTAAAGTGATCAGGCAAAAAGGGGAACTATAAAAAATTATGTAGAACATTTTTGACAAAAGGAAACAAAACCAGGTTACCAGTAGAGAGAAACCTTTCCTCAGACCTGAATTCTAGAAGGATTTTAACATGTAGATCGTTATACAATGGACAGTAACATATCAGACAATGTCTTTGACAATAGTTTCGCACAAAATGCAGCAATGCTGTTTATATAGCTGCTTGTTGATTCAAACCTCGATAATAATTAAAGATACAGAGCACTGAAACACAGTGCAGTGGAGTATATCTGGCACAGACTACGGTAATGAGGACAGATATCAGATATGCAGCTTTCTGCTGACCTAAACTAGCAGAGGGACAGCGCTCAGAAGACATAAAGGATTTCAGACATGATAACATGGACATTTTTTTTTTTTTTTTAGAAGAGCAACAGTTAAGGTGCCCTATTTTAAGAATATCAAAGCAAACTGTTAAGTGTGCACTACAGGAATCTTGATCCTGCAACTTTGAAGATGAGATCTAAAGTTTTATTAATGTAAACATTTTCAAAGATTTGGCCTTTACACTCTCTCAGCTTCCCATTAGTCATATGGCAGCTGTTAAACTGATGACTCGAGGGATCAGGATTGGGGGAAACAGGCCTGAGCTCTCTTTTCATTAGCTCCTGCCTCCAGGGCACACTGAGCCACAGCAGAGGGGCGGGCGGAGCTGTACTGCATCAGGTGGGCACTCGACAAATCCACACCAAATGAACGAATGGATCTAGAGACATCTTACCCAAGTCCTGGCCGTGCGCCCGTTCATTGCCTTGCACGTAGAGCAAAGAGTACCCGTGATAAAGAATCTTGGTCCCAGGAGGACACTGTGGGTCGTCTATTGTTTGACTGTGCCTGGTCACAAGGAAGCCATGATCGACAGACGGGGTACCTGGGGGGCCCATGGATCCTGGCAACCCATCTGGGCCCGGGGGACCAGGAAGCCCTCTTGGCCCTGGAAGACAGAAGACAAATTGGATTCCCTAGTTCCAAACAGGTTCCCCTGAAAGCCTTCAAAACCACTGTCTCAAAAGAGTTTTCAATATTTTGTATTTCCACAAAGTATCTTACCTTTTCACATTACAATGAAAGTACTCAAAACATTGCATAGCTAACTAAATACAACCCACCTCCTTCGTGGTGTTTTATCTTTTTCTTTTCATATCCCACCTCAAGAAATTTTTACAAGCACAATGCTTGGTGCATAGCAGATGCTCAGAACATGTAGTTCAATGAATAAATGAAATATATGAAAATGGATATAAGAATAAATGAAAAGAAATAAATGACATGATTCTGTGCACATCATTCATATGGAATTGTGCTCCTCTAAGGGTGGATTAATATAGAATTATTACAACATCCTCATTTTAAGGTGCCTTCTCTTCCATAGCAGCCCAAGGCCTGTGCATGGAAATGGGGCAGCAAGGAAGCTCGCAGGCAGTGAGGGGTTAATTATGCCACGTGCAAGACTGTGCACACGTGTGCTGGGGTGTGCTCTGCAGTCAGTCGATGGCCTCAGTCTTTAGCATCACAGTTATTATGGGGCATTCAAGTGAGTTCCTGCTTCCTAAGGAAGTAGATCAAGTTAATCCCGTACCAGACTGTGGCCTTTGGAAATTTGGAAAATTTGGAAATTTTCATTTCTACTTTCCCTTGTGCATTGCTGAAATATGAATTTTTGTAGTTGCAGCCCGCTTCCCTCTTAGGACACCACACAGGGCCACCACTATTGGCTGCCTTTCCACATCTGGAAAACATAGGCTTTGATCATCATATGTCCCTACACAGAAAAAAGGACAATCCTTCAGCTCTTCTATATGAGCCTATTTCTTGTAAGAAACAGAATTCAAGTAACATTTTCAACTTCATTTTGCAGGTTTCCCCATTTCTGGTCCTACTGCTTACTTCCCAAAGACACAGGTAGAGGGTAACTAGATTGGAAGACACAGCAACCTACCAGGAGGCCCGAAAGGTCCTGTTTCTCCTTTCTGGCCAGGGGCACCATCAAACCCAGGAATACCTGGAGGTCCAGGTAAACCCACCGATCCCGTCACACCTAAAGCAAAGGAGAAAGAAGTCATGATCCAGCCCTGGATGGCAGTAAGCTCTCTTTCTTCCCTTCTTAAATGGCCTTTTTAGTCTTCAGGGAGACTAGCATAAGGCCTTTGACTGAAGATGAGAAAGTTTTCCTGGACAGCTGTGAGTTGCTTCCTGCAAAGCCCAATATACACTTTGCAGAAGCGATAGTCAAACTGACATTTATATGGGCGTGTGTGCGATCACCTCATTCTGAGTTGCCCTGGTTTCTTGCTATTATTGTTTGGCTGATCGGTTTGGAAAAGGCCGGCTATGGGGAGGTGGGGAGGAAGGAGAGATTTGATAAGCCTTTCCCTCTTGGCCATATTCTGGTGTCTCAATTTATATATATTGACAAGGATACCTTTTTGTTTTCACGTATATAGTTCATCCTTAGATTGCTGTAAACTTAAATTTTCACGGACATATCCTTTCAACTCTAAATGTTTTCATTCTCCTTTACTTTCTACTTACCCCATATCAATAGCTCTTGAAATAGAAAATGTTTAGCTCAATTAAGCAGAAAGACCCTAGGTTAGGATTTCTGGGAGCAACAGAGAATAGCACAGATCTCCACCAGTGAGGCAGAGCTCTTGGGGCGTGGACGGAGAGCACCCATGTTTACAGCACGAGACGCTGCCCTACCGCCCTGGTCTCCCAGCCAGGGGCAGGTGATGTGCTGGGCCGCTGAGGCCACATTTTCCTAACCGAACATTGACACAGTGAGTTACGTGTTCCGCTAGCTTTTTCTGTATTTTGTTATGGCTTTTTAAAGTCCCTTTAAATTCTTCATTGGTTTTGATATACATTAAAGGGAGGTAAGAAAGACATATTCAAATATGTGTTTGTATAAAATCATTACCCAGAAACTTTGATTTTAGATGGGTGAAAAAGAAATCTTGCCCACCTCCCCACCAAGCGCCACACACCACCCCACACAACCTGACGTGCATCTCACCTTGCTGTCCTTTAGGGCCCGGAGGTCCCTGAAGCCCTTTCAGACCTGGGGGTCCCTCAGGACCAGGAAGCCCTGGCTCCCCTTTGATGGCATGGTAAGGACCTGGGGGGCCAGGGGGGCCTGGGAGACCTGTAGGAAGCAGGAAGCCATTGGTCAATTTCACTATCCACATACGGGGTCAGGAACATGTTTCTCAAAAGTAAAATCATTATCAAAACACAAGTAATCAGATCTTCACGAAAAATATATTTAATCTGAACATCTTTTATTATTTAACCTAAAATCCTGAACTCTCAGGACTGGAAAAGACACTGGGGGCACCAGTATCATCCCACTGAGTTCTGGGCACCCTGGCAACTGCCAGCCCTCACCGGGGCACTCCCGGGGAGGTGGTGCTCACGCCTTTCTGGGCGGCGCCACTATTGCCATTAGGACGCTGTTTCTCATCTGAAATCTGCCTCACTGCACATTTTAACACTGGTCCTAATCTTTTAATGATGAATGAACTTAATCCTTCTTCTGCATGACAGGCCTTGGCACATCGTAGGAACCACACGGAGTCTGAGGTTGGCCTCGGCCCCCCTTCTTCAGACAAACACCCCACTTCTCTCTCCTCCCACACGCGGTCCTGGCCATTTGCTCTTTACTCTCATATTCCACACTTCTCTGTGCAGTGGGCTTTTCATTCTCTTTCCTAAAATATGGTTTTGAAAACTAAATAAAGCCCTGCTCATCAGGGAGTAAATAGGATGAATACTATCCTTAAAGTATTTCCTTCCAAGATTATTTTGTGGTTTTTGGAGCCAGTTCACTCCAGGGGCTCTCAGTGGTGGAGAAGTCAACAGACACCCTTTCTACAAGGACTCTTTACTGTCCAGACAGAACGTAGTCTCTACACGGAAGACTGATTCTTTTTCCTATCATAACCAAAGGGGTTGGTTTCCATCTAGCTTTAGAGTTGAATCCTGAGTCTGTCAGCTAACCTTTCGCTACTCCTCCACTGCATCCACTTTGGTCACAGACTTAACAGATTTGACTTTCAAGACAAGTTGCTGGTAAAAATGTCAGTGTCAACTACAGAAGTCCTGACATGCTGCAAAGAATTTTTAATCAATTATTTTCTAATAATTTTCAAGTTGTTTAGCATATGAAAAACCAAACACCCTCATTCTGTGTGTTCAATGACTCTGTGTTTCCCCAATGGTCAGTAGAGCACCCCCAGATTCACCTTTACCTACCTTTAGGTCCAGGGATTCCTTGATCCCCTTGGTCTCCTTTAATTCCCTGGAGGCCAGGAAGACCTTTCTGACCTAGACAGAAGGACAACAGTGTCTTTGCACAGAATTTCCAATGACATACAAATATGTGTGTGTATATATGTGTATAATATGCAAATTATACATACATATGTGCACACGCACACACATACACACATACATGCATGCATACCTGCATATACATGCATACATGTATGCATACATACACAATGCATATATACATACACAGAGAACATATTTCCAATTTATCTTAAAGGAAGAAAAAAGCATTATTTCTGGTCAGCTGTGTAAAATTTTTGATGAAACTCTTTTTTCTAGAACCTGAAAGCCACCTTTTTCTAAGCATGCAACAAACTGTAAAGTGATCACCACCAGCAGAGGGGCATGTGACACTGTTTTGGTCACAATCTGATTCACACGTGTCCCCAAATAGACCACAAGATACCTAGAGGCTGAGAACTTCTTTTATTCACCTTTCACATGTATCTGACTCAGCAGTAAAAATCGCAGTGCCTGGAAGCTGGTAGGCACTCAATAAATGTTTGTTTAATATATTAATGAATTAATGAATGGTCCAAACCCATGACTTCTTATTGAGAAGTTAATGATCCACTAATTCATAATAAGGAAATCAGAATGTCTTTATATAACCATTCACAGCATTATACAAATTTGGGTGCACACAGAAATGACATTTTTAATTTGAAGAGAAAAGTATCTCGTGCTGTAATTCAGCCGGTGCTATCAGTATTAAAGTGCCCGTGGTTAGGAAGCTCTTCAAACAGCTCGCCCTTCACTGTACGGGCTGTGCGGCACGTTCGCTACTGTCTTACCTTGAAATCCTGGAACTCCTGGCGGTCCCATATCACCCTTAGAACCTGTGATTCCTGGAGAGCCACCGATACCCTAGACGCACAAAGAGGATGTCAGCTGGGAATCGCTCAGGACACGCACAATCAGTCTCTAAAGTAACCCTGGAGCTGGAAAACTGAGAAAGCCCTTGAACATTCTGCAAAGTAGCCTATGAACAAATGGTGTCTGTGGTTTCCTAAATGATGTAACAAGAGTGACAGAACCTCTGTGTGTGCCTAAATCAGGAAATTGGAAGTTGGAACACTGTTTCATTCCCTCATGTCCGCTGTGCTTGTCCACATCGTAGGTTTCCTGGGGGCAGGTGAAAGTCTTACACCTGCTGCTGTCCCCATCCCAGAGCATGATGCACAAGCAGAGTAAGAACTCTATAAACACTTGTGGGGGCAACATATCCATCCATCAACACCAAGTTTTCTGTCTTTTCAGAAAACTTTCCCCTAAATACTCAAGCTTGGTAATTTTTCCTTAGAGTTAGCTTCATATCTTGTCTGAAAACTGATTTTAAATATGGAAAGAAGATTAAAAAAAAACTAAAGAACTTTTTTATAATATAATAATATTCATGTATTTTAAAACATTAGCTCATTTTCTTGTTATTTCAACATAGTCGTTCCTTTCTGTAGTCATAGATAGCAACATGTAACAAGTTGTATTATTTCTTACTTAGACTTACTCCTTTGCTTTATCTTATTTTAGAAGTTCCATAAGCAGAATAAATGCACAAATATATACACATATATATTTGTACATACAGACAGACACAGATTGGCTCCAGGAGTGGGGAGCATATTTCTATATTTTATTACTAAGGAATAAAAGCAGTAATACATGAATTGACAAATCACCTACACTTATGTCACTAGAAAACCAAAATATAGCAATAAGAGGCCTGGAAATACATTTACATACATGGTCAATGTATTGTGGGGATGTATACAGCTCCAAGGATGGGGAGCAGGTAAAAGTGATTACTGCTACTCCATGCAGCCTGTTCTGCATTATCGTCCATAAGCATTTCGTTAGTTACCGATTCAGAAGTAAAGAGCACCACTTATTTTTAGTGCGCAGCAAGCTGAGATTAGTCATTCCGTATGCACTCTTCAGAAAGTGCCCCAATGACTCTAAAACATGTTTCTGCTTCTGATGAACAGTTCATAGTTCTCCCTATAGGGGAGAACCTGTGTTGACTAAGAAAAGAATTCCACTCGCTCCTACATCACTGCAGAGATGTGTCTCAAATCCCTCCTGATTCCAATCTCCCCTGACACATCCTCTTTCTCCCAACATGTGTTAGAGAGAGACAGACAGACACAGAGAATGAGTCTCTGCTAATGCATTTATTTGACCTCAACAAGCCACACAAGCACAATCCTTTAGCCAGGGATGAGACTGAGCTGAGAGTCCGACCAGAGATCCACGAACACCACTTTACCTAAGAGGGGCTGTATGTTCAGGTACCGCAAAGGACTGAAGTTAAATGAACACGAACACACACAAACCCACTACTACTGGTCACTTATTCCCCCCTGCGATGTGCTCCTCTGAGCCTTGTCTAAGTCACCAGGACTTCAACTGCTCAACTATAATATTCTACTCCTGCTGCCAATCGTAGGAGATGGCTGGGCTGGTTTTACACAGTTGTTCTTTACAAAACAACGCCGGCTTGCTTTTTTGCATTGAGTTTGTAAATAGGTTTTAAATTTAGGCAGTGAACTGTAATTTCCAGCAGTGTAACATTTCCCTTTCAATGGTTCTTGTAAAACTAGATTGTAGAAAATGTCATAACAATTTCCTACTCTGATGCCAATAAAGATGCTGGTTACTAGGAAGAGAGGATAACATGATTTGGAGAGGACATGGGAGTGTTGTACACGTGCACATGTACATACACACAACACGGAAGTGCAGTACACATGCACATGTACGTACGCACAATACGGGAGTATAGCACACGTGCACATGTACATACAATACGGGAGCGCGGCACGCATGCGCGTGTACATACACACAATACAGGAATACTGCACACATGCATATTCACATATACACAATACATGCACACATGTACAGAGAGGAATAATTCTGTGGCCAGAGAAGGCTCCTTTCCAAAAACAATTTACACATCAGTAACTCACAGGCATGCCCTGGAATCCTGGGTCCCCCTTGGGCCCTGGAACACCAGGGGCTCCTGGCCAGCCAGCTTGTCCTTTGTCACCTTTCAGACCATCGAGCCCGGGGAGCCCTTGAGGCCCCATGGGTCCCGGAAGCCCTAGTGGGAGAGAAAAGAGTCACACATTTGGGTTGGAAGGTGATGCTATGTGCAAGTGTCCCTGGGTCGTGGGGCTGTCACTGCAGCCACCCAGCTGCCCCTGACTTTATGCACCACCATGTCAGGCAGCAGGAGCCCTTAAGAAAGAGATCAGGGCAGGTCCCAGCAGGAAGGAAAAATGTTCATACAAATGCCACAATCTCAGTGTCCAAAACGCCTAGGGTCAGTAGTGCCTGGGGTGCCTGTGCTGCCACCGCTGGAGTCTTGGTCACGGTGGAATGGTGTGCCAGAGTGTTATGTTGGTTTAAGACAAACACCGTAGATAGCACAGGAGTCCAGTCTTTTTCAACAATTTCCTTTCTTGCATCTCCCTAATTACTTAAATTCCTTGACAGAAAGGACACATGGGAATCTTTGACCCAATGGAGGCCAAAATACAGTTTCAAGCAGTAATAAGCGCTGCAAACTCCTAAATAAAAAGCTCAATTGGTAATTTAATTGTCCTTTATTTCTCGTACACTGATTTCTTCTTGTGAGTCCTGCCCCACCCCCAGCACTGACTCCTGGCAAGACACTCTCACCTGGCAGGCCGGGCTGTCCCTGGGGTCCCCGGTCTCCTTTGGGCCCCTCCACAGCATGTCCTGGAGTGCCAGGCAATCCTGGCTGTCCTTGCGGCCCCGGAGGACCCACAAATCCTTGTTCTCCTTTGGGTCCAGGAATTCCCGGGCTCCCAGCTAATCCTGGGAAACCCACATCACCCTTCGAACCTAAACGAGAAAAGCAGTTTGAGACAGGGGCTCAGTGCACTGACGGGCAGCCGGGGGGCAGGCGTCCCTTGTCCTCTGGCACCCCCTCACAGAGGCCTCCCGAAGGCCTCGGGGGAAAACTGGAGCAAGTATTCTGCTCACTCCTTCTTTTTAAATAACACGCTTGGCTCCTACAGTGGCCTGGCCTGGAAAAGAGAAAGCTTAGAATGCTAAGAACATGCGTATCATTATTCACACTCTTTAAAAGAAGTGTTCTATGGCAAAGGCATTTGAGTATGTGCTTAGCGATTGTACCACTAAAACTAAGGGCTTATTCCGTCAACAAGTGAATGGATAAATTTTGTTACATCCCTACAATGGGACACTGCTCAGCAATAAAAAGGAATGAGCTACTGACGCACGCGGCAACACGCATGGATCCCAAACTCAAGCACGGTGGGATTACAAGGCTGCAAGGAGACTTTTGGAGTGATGGGTGTGCTCACCACCTCGAAGGTGGGGATGTTCTCATGGGTGCATACACATGTCAAAGCTTATCAAACTGTACACTTTAAATATGAGTGTTACATTGTCTGTCAATGACACCTTGATAGAGCTGTTTTAAAAAATAAAAGTAAGAGCTTGTAGGGAAAAAACCTTCTATGTTTAGTTTTAAACATATTACCCAAAACTTGCCAATAAAAATTCTATGGTTATTCCGAGGTTATTAAGAAAAAATAAAAAGGGAATGGCACAGGGTCGAGTCCTGTTCAGTTGCAGGGCTCCTCCTTGGGATTCGCCCGTTACTTTACAAGGCAGCAAATCGAAACACAAGGCGTCGTGTGCAGTTTGTCCCAGCGCGATGGGATGTGTCAACTAGATTGCACAGGATTGGACAGCGAGGTAAGGGAAAGCCCGGGCAGGGAACAGGCGTGTCCCCAGCTCCCTTTCTGAGCAGGAGCCTTCGCAGAGTGGCTCTGTGTTTGGGGAGAGGAGGCAGCAGCCCATTCCCCAGGCAACATCCCCTGCACCATCCCACCTTTCGAGAGCCAGGCGTGTCCAGCGCCAACCACACACCACACGGGAAGGCTCCAGGCTGGCCTCGGAGAGCCTGGGCCTGGGGAAGCAGAGCCACCACGTGCCCTTCTTGGTCTGAGCTGACATCCCAGGCCTGCCAAGGCCTTTCCCAATCCTCAGAGATGGCCCCTGATCCTCAGAACCCCCCAGCCTTGTCCCAGGTGACCAGAGTGTGTGCCCTCCACAGCTGTAGCCACCCGTGGCTTTCCTTTCAATGCTGTGTGGTCATCTCTCTTGTATTTTCAGTGTCTGCTTCTCTTTCTCATAAAATGATAAGGTCTCTGAGGGAAGAGCCTGTGTCACGTTCCTTCCCAGCTCTTAAGTGTGCTTGGGAATTAGCCCACCAGGGCTGCTCACAGGGTATCTGAGTCATGGCCTGTGTAACATCCTGTCCTGCCTTCACGTAAGTATGGCCAGTTTTAGAAAGTAACAATTTTGATATTCTGATTACTTCCTAAGCACAAAAATGACAGGAGTTTCCCACTCTACTGGATTTTATAAAATTAGTCCAAATAAAAGAGAATTTCTGATAATGAGCGCACAATGGCATGACCAGGTGCGTCTGGAAGGACATCCCCTCTGGACTCAGAATCTATCCTCCACGTCCACTGCTGCCTTGCTAAGGGGGAGGGGCTGCGTCCTGCACACATCACCCCTGTTCTGCTGGTACAGCGTGCAGCAGTGGCTGGCTAAAAAGGAAAAGCACACTGAGCAAATATTACCTTTGTCTCCTTTGGTCCCTGGAAACCCTGGGAATCCTCTTCCTGGTAGACCTATAAGGTGAGGGCAAAAAGCCATGTTTCTCTTTACTAAAACAATCAATCTGCAGGTCCAGTAGAAAGCAGTACCAACTCTGAACTAACACCATATACGTCTGTAGAGTACACGGAAATTAGTTAATTGCACCTTGGGAATAAAGTGATATTACTACAGTTGTTATAAGATACCCCTGACTGGATATTCATAATTTAATGCCTTTTCCTAAGCACCTTTCAGCTCAGAACCATTACGGCATTTAGCAGAAACAATCTGTGCAAACGAGTACTTATTTCTGACGACTGTCTGGAGGCACACAGATGGGCTCCTCAGACAACTGTCCGGCTCATCGCTATTCTTATAACAGGTGGGAAAGCCAAAGCCATCGGGGCAGGGACAAATATGAGCAAAGGGCTTGAGGGAAGGTCCAAATGGCGGGGGGGAGAGGGTGGGGGTATTTTTTATGAATTATTTCTATAGGAAAATGAATGTATACAATGTAAACATAAGGTGTATAGAATGAAAAGATGAACTCAGGAGAGAGGGCAGCACCAACAGCACTGGGACCCCTGGTGTCCCTCCTCCATCCACTGTGCACCCAGCTCTGCCCACTGAACACGGCCTGCGAGTCTCTGGGAGTGGGCGCTGCTCACTCTGAAAGGGGGTGGGGACCTGGCCATACCTGGTTCCCCCTTCTCTCCCGCCGACCCTGGGATTCCGTCACTGCCAGGCTCCCCTTTCTGGCCGGCTGGGCCCGTGGGGCCAGGCTTCCCAGGAAGACCTCAAAGAGAAAAGCCACGTTAGTCATGTGCAGAGCCTCTCAAACACCCTGGTGTCCACCTAAAATGGTCATCCTCTAAGGGAACTATTCCCTCCTGGGCGCTCTTGGCTTCCCTGAGGTTAGTTCTGAAATCCCTCCAGAAAGGACCCTCTGTGCTGTCAGCATCACCACTGAACCCTGAGACACAGAGGCTGGTGAGAATGTACAGCAGGCACTTCAAACCCTGTGCTACCTAGAGAGACAGTTTGGAGACTTGGCCCCAGTTCCTGACTCATGGCAAGACCTTGGAAAGGCCCTGTGAGCCCTGCAGAGTCAGTCTGTTCATCTGCTGATTGGAGGGGCAGACAGCTGGCCCCTGCAACAGCGTCGTGGGGCCTGAGTCCCATCTGTGTGGGCAGCTCCGCTCCCCTGGACCCTGGAGTTCCCATCCCTGGCGGCTCTTGTCCACACGCCTGGCTGTGCTCTAGAGCAGGGCCGCTACCTGCTTCTCCTTTGATGCCAGGAATGCCGTCCAGTCCCGGGAGGCCTTTGTCCCCTTTTTCTCCCGGCAGCCCGGGGCTTCCTAAAGGAAAAAAGCAAAACACCAAACACCTATAAGCTGGAGTTTTTGTCTTCTTTGATCCCCATGTTTGGGAGGAGGCCGCAGCTCACCCACCTGGATAGCCGGCGCTCCCGGAAGACCCCTTCTGGCCCGGAGACCCCGGCACCCCGGGGAGCCCAGTGCTTCCTTTCTCCCCCTTCTCTCCGGGGCTTCCTGGGAAACCTGCTACCCCTTGCTCTCCCTGCAAGTGATAATCGGGAATATTAGTTTCACATCTGTCCCTGGACATTTTGGTGCAATGAATATATTGCATTGTAAAATCCCATCGCCCATTTCTCGCCAAAGAATCAAAGTTCACCTCCAAAAACAGAAGAAAAACTTCAGCACAAAGGAGCCAACTGCCTCTTTTCTACTCGCCATCCCTGCTCACCTGCCGTCCCCTCTGCTTTCTCCCAGTGACAGCTGCCCCCACCCTGGCCTCCCCCAAGTCTCTAGATTCATCCTTGGGCGAACAGCTACTGAATAAAAGGGGGAAAAGAGGCAGCGTCTAATACACTGGGGACATTACTGGAGCTTATAACTCACTGAATGTGCTGAGACAATTCCTGAATGTTTCTCAGGAAGTGCTTCCACCGAGAGTGGCGGAGGGGACATTTCCACGCAGGGTGCTGGTTACCTTGGCCCCGGGCAGCCCAGGAATACCAATGCCAGGAGGGCCTGACTGCCCTTTCTCTCCCTTTGAGCCCTTCTCTCCAGGTGAGCCAGGGATCCCCTGTGGGCCGGGGATGCCAGGCACACCTTTTTCTCCAGGTGTTCCTGTAAACACAAACAACTGAAACTAGAATGTGGGGTTACCTAGTGCGAGTATTAAAAATAAAAAGGTGCCTTGACAACCAGCCAAGAATGAGGTAAAGGAACATGGATCCCTTCATTTATCAACCTGCAAATAATCCAGCTAGATGTCCGTCACTCAGGTCACATCAGAGCCACACTAGGAAACATTTCTCTTGTTTTTTTATAAAGAGAGAGGAGAAATACATTAAATTCTTAGAATATGTACTTTCTCAACAGTATAAAAAATGGCTCTTATGTTCCTTATTATATAATCGACTCTCACTAACCAAACGAACCACAGGGTGCGTGGGGCAGGTGTGCAGAGTGAACGCATCCTTGGTTTGTAATGTACATTGGTAGTCAAGTTTATTTATAAGTAGGTGTGACCAGCAACCTAGATGTTTATATTTCAAGTGGCAGCAGCACCTCGTAGAAACTTAGGAGAAGGTAGAGAGACAGACTTCTTGTCTTGACTCTTCCCCTTTCTGGGCAAGAGAAGTGTTGCCCCCAGACCTCCTCTCACGTGCCTTGTCTTTCTGGCTGCTATCACTGGAGTGGGCCCCATTGGCAGAGCACTAAGGCTGGCTCAGGATTGGGGCAAAGGAATCCAGAGGATTCTTCTGAACTAACACAAAGGGCTCCAGAGGCAGGAGCTGCTCTAGCTGACAAACCTGAATGCAGAGCCAGAACCCAGATGCCAGCCAAGTGGGCGGCCACTTGGAGATCATCAAAAGTTAGATGTGTCCAGCCCAAGTTTTATTTTATTAAATTGTGAGTTTTCACAGCAATGGTCATAGTGTCAGCCAAATGCCATCCATCCACCCCTAGGTTAGGACTGAGGATGTGAATTAGTGTCAAAGACACAACTGCCTGTATTACGTCCTTCTCAGTGGAACAGGAGCTCATTCTGCAGACATGTCCTGCCCGTTCCACACACACATGTGCTGGAAAGACTCCTCTTCTAAATCCAAGTTACCTGGCAAGCCCATTCCACCAACAGATCCCTTTGGTCCAGGAAGTCCGGGAGCACCTGGGGTTCCACTTATACCTGGGTCACCTTTAGGTCCTGGAATAAGAAAGAGAACAATCAGCAGGTTGCCATCTGCAGAAAGTGCTGGGGAGCACACGCCTCAGCACGCACTCTTGCCACACCGGGAACCTGAGCGCCACAGTGTACCTGGCTGTCCAGGGTGCCCTGCCTGCCCGTCCTTTCCAGGCACTCCTGGGGTTCCAGGGTCTCCCCGGGATCCTTTTTCACCAGCTGGTCCAATTTGTCCTATATATCACAGAAAAAAACAACAATGACTCAAGTCTGCTGCTTGAAAAGCAAGTGGTTGCAGAAACACAGGTTGGTTTGGTACCATTTATGGAGAACCAACTCTGCTGTCTGAAGCCTCCCCGACTTGCCTTTCTCTCCTTGGTCTCCCTTCTGTCCCTTCATGCTGCCCATGTCCACCTTGTCCATGGACCCAGGCTTGCCAGGGAGGCCGACATCCCCCTTGTCACCTTTGAAGCCAGGGTCTCCCCTGGGTCCCGAGGAACCCGGGAAGCCGTGGTCCCCTGCAGAGTAAAGAGAAGCCACCCAGTGAGGCTGGTTACGGAGCTCGGCACACTTGCTGGCTAGGAGAGTGACTGACAAAGAAGGTATAAAGAACTAATAACTTGTCCAAGAGTGGCATTAAATGGTGAGTATCTGAGTTACCCGAAAGAATCTGAAACCAAGTAAACAAACAATCAAGCCATTTTCTAAAATTCACTATTTGTTAGTAATGCTAATATATTCAAACTTGGCTTACTAGTTCAGATAATTTACTACACATTTTCTCACCTTCCTACATATCTTTATCACCATTCTGCCCTCAATTCCTACACAATAACAGAGTAGGAATTTTCCTGTTCAGCTAAAAGATGACTTTGTTTTTTTTTTTTGAGACAGGGTCTCACTCTGTCGCCCTGTGTAGAGTGCAGTGGCATCTTCGTAGCTCCCTGAAGCCTCCAACTCCTGGGCTCAAGAGATCCTCCTGCCTCAGCCTCCCAAGTACCTGGGACTACAGGAAGCACCACGCCCGGCTAATTTTTCTATTGTTTGTAGAGATGTGGTCTCGCTCTTGCTCAGGCTGGTCTCAAACTCCTGATCTCAACAGATGCCTTTTTCTATACTTCACACTCAAAGTCAATTTCTCTTTGAAAAAATTATCATGGACCAATTTCAAATAACAAGAAAATAAATGAAAATTAAGACTTGTAAAGTCACCCCATTTGCTAATCTGATTCTAAGGACGCGGTCCCTGTGCCCTGGCACAACTGAAGATTCCACTGTTTCTCAAAAAGAATCTCAGCTGGGTCACAAAGGAAAGCCCATCTCCCTTCCGATTTGCTGGGCAGAGCCATTCTGAGTCCCCTGTGCACTGAGCACCTTTGACGCCCACAGGACAAGGGGTGTTCCCCAGCCCCAGCTTGATCTTCTTAAACTTCTTTCATCACCTCTTGAAACGAAACATGACCTGGGCAATTTGAGAATTTCCCAAGGGGTGCTGAGAGAGACACAGATTCCTACCTTTTTCACCCGGTAATCCTGGAGCACCCGCTGGTCCTGGCGAGCCCGGCTGCCCGGGGGTCCCCATGACACCCATCTCTCCCTTGGGACCTGCAGCCAGACGGGAAGACTGTGAACATTTCTCCCCTCGGAACACTGATGACTAAGACTAAGACTTAGTGATGACTAAACACTAAGAGCCACAAAAGAATGAAGCAAGGCCTGTCTCGTCATCATCGATCCAGCCGGAAGTTTGAACACTATTTACCTGGAAACCCAGGGATTCCAGGTGTCCCCTGCTGTCCAGGAAGGCCAGGGAGCCCCGACTGTCCTGTCAAGCCGGGAAGTCCTTGAGCACCTTTATCTCCCTTAGGGCCCGGCATGTCCAGCCCAGGGAATCCGGGGAAACCCTTCTCTCCTTTTATTCCCGGAGGGCCTGTGGTTGGGTGAAATGTGAATAACTTTTAGCAGAGTTTACAACTCTTTTTTTTTTTTAACCCTTTCTCACTGATTGTTTTACCCTATTCTGCCATTGCCACCTTAATTCTAAGATTATTACTATTAAAGTCAATGGTAGCTTCTAGATATGGACTCAGTCTAAATTATCTGCAACTTATTAACCCCCCTATGGAAAGATATAGAGACATTATTTTGAATTTTAAGTTATTGAATATACAATAAAGGAAAGGTCTCTTTGGCACATAAACCAATCTCAGTGGGAAGAAAGAATAGAAATCTATGACTCTACATTTAAGCAAAAACCAAACCTAGTTTTACAAACTGGAATTTACTTTTTTCCCTTTTATTTCACAAATTCTGCTAATCTCCCCTTCATGCAGACTCCAGCATCATCTCCCACACCATCATGAGCATGCTTTAGAGAAAGGATAATTCTAGAAGAATGTCACATCACCTGATGCTCCTGGGGGTCCCTGTCCTCCAGGGGGGCCCCTAACTCCAGGGGGGCCTATTCCTGGAGCTCCTGGAGATCCTGCAGGGCCCGGCAATCCAGGAGGTCCTGGGTCACCTGGAGGGAAAAATTGTGAGTAAACTGTAGAAAAGTAGCAGACACTTCCCACTTACACAATGGGCCACAATGACAGGAAACCATGACCTCTAACCTAGGGTTTTCATCATTCTTTCAACAAACATGTTTTGAATATACCTAGTAGGTGCTTTGGAAATACAAAAATAAGCACACCCAGTCCTTGAAGCAGTCTGGATAGATCTGCAAGAAGTTACCTCTGATTCCCTGAAGCCCAGGGGGGCCAACTGCTCCATGTTCTCCAGGAACGCCTGCTGCCCCGATGGTCCCCTTCTCCCCAGGTGTGCCAGGAATGCCAGGAAGACCTGGCAACCCTTTGAGTCCCGGTAGACCAACTCCAGGCTCCCCCTGAAAATCCCCAAAGCATAGAGAAGCAAATTGACCAATAAAGTCAATATTTTTATCAAGCCAATAGCATAAGTGAAAACTTAACAGGTACTGCCAATGCATTTAGTAAGAATATCTGTGCAACCCTTTTCAAAAGTTTGCAAAGCTTCCTCACACCTATTATTTCCTTTCACTTTCACCACAAATCCCAAAGGTGGGTAATTTTTATTGTTTTCATTTCACGGAGGAGGAAAACCAAGGCTCCCCATGGCTGAATGACCTTCTACCTGGGCCTCTGACCCGGGCTCGTCCCCTCAGCTCTGCTGCCTGTGCCTGTGAGGAAGAGCTGAGCCTAAATAACTGACAAAATGCCAAATATGATCTGTGACCAGTTCACTGAATGCTTCTTAAGAGATGGGAAAGTTCCAGGGCTAGCATAGATACCACTTATGTAGTTTTTTGTATAAATGAAGGCTTTCACAGCAAAAATTAAAACTTAAAAATTTAAAAATTTAAAACTACTGCAGGAATCCAGGGGTTTTGACAAATACAAATGATTAGAAATAAAGGAAGTATTTTGTGGAGCAAGGGCACATTCGAAACAGCCTCAATTTAGACACAGATGTAGACTGTACTTGCACTATTTGAAGCAAGCAGGTTGATATGAAATCACAGCACTCCACTATATGCAAGTGACACGTCCAGATAAGGAAGACGTTAGTGGGCATTGGTAACTTCTCTCTATGTCCCAGCAGGAAATTTGCAAAATGGAAGGAACTCCATCCACAGGATTCTTGAAAAAGCACAATATTTTATATCACAAATCAAATCCTTCATTCCAGTTCCATTAGGCATTCACTAACTCCTGAACCTTGCGTGTTTGAGGTGATCCATATGCCACCGCAGTTGACTAAATTTTCAAATCAAACGTAGATTATAAAGGGAAGCTGGTGCATGTAGTATAAAGACAAACTTCCAAAGCCTTCTCTTCAGTCTCCGCCATGCAGACAAGGCACCACGACGTCAGATATCCCTTAGGAAGGAGCCGCCCTGGGACCATGGAGGCAGCTGCCTTCTCCTGACAGGAAGTGACCGGCCCAACGCAGTTCTGTCACTGGCAAAGTTTGTTTCTTGCCCTGGGCTCTTTCTCCCATTTAGCACCAACACCTTCCAGCAACTTCACTTCGTTCTTTACAATCAGAACAGGAAAGGATGAGGTGGGGAACCTGCAGCCTCAAGGCCACATGTGGCCCCTCAACCGGCCCTTTAAATCCTTTATTAAAAGGATTGGTTCTGTAAAATTTGGATTTAGTCAAAAGGCTGCACTCAAAGATCCAGAAGGTCACATGTGGCCCCCAGGCTGCAGGGTCCCCACCCCACCCTGTTTAATGGCCACTCACACTTGCTGACCAGAATTTCAAGTATAAGTAAGTTGGTAGAAGAATATTTGAGGGCAAAGAGAACCCTAAAATCACACTAGACCATGGTTCTCAAACAGGGACACTTTTGTCCCCAGGTGACATTTAACAACATCTGGAGATATTTTCAGTTGTCCTGAGTGTGGGGGTGTTCTCTTGATGTCTCCCAGATAGAGACCAGTGATGCTGCTGCCAAAGGTCCTACAAGGCACAGGATGATCCCACAGAAAAGAATTTTTGAACCCAGAATGCCAACAGTGCCGAGGCTGAGGAACATGCACTCTGAGAAACTCTCCTGGTTGGCTGTGATATCTTCACGGCAGAGGCCTGCAAGCGGCTTTCCTCTGCCACTCACTGGAAGAAACCATTCCACACTGAGACCCAGCATGCACACATGCAAGAAAACCTCATAAAGTTTCATAAGATTGAAACAAACGTTTCACAAAATCAGACAAATGTCTCCCCTCAAAATATTTACTGCTATGTGCGATGCACTGTGGTATTTTCTATTCTATGCTATTTCATTGAAAAACAAAACATGTTGGTCCAGTATATCCTGTGAGATTAATAAGCCACATTTAATGTGTCCAGTTAATAAAAAAGATGAGGGGGAGACAGCAACCTAGGGAATATCAGCACCCACCTTTTGGCCTTGCAAACCCGGGCTGCCAGGTAAGCCATTAAATCCTGGGCGACCTGGACTCCCAGGAGGTCCCACTTCTCCGGGTAAGCCATCAACACCTGTTTGGAAGAGTCAAAATAATCCCAGTGATAACGTCATTCCCCACTTTCTTTACTACTTTTACACTTGCCCAAGTGTCTCCGACCAGATTCAAGACGGTCAGTACGAACAAATAACCCCCTTGGCATTTGCAGACTGAGAAGGGCACTTTGGACTGTCCACTCAGGGTGTGGCCCGAGGGGCCAGGGCATCACTGTCACCTCGTGAGAAATGCAGACCCCGCAGATCTGCCAAGTCCTACTTTTTAACAAGAATCCCGCGTGATCTGTGGACATGTCCAAGTTTAAGGAGCACTTCAGACCACTGGCTCTCAAACTAGGCTGCACCCACACTGCAGTCACCTAGGACGTCTGACAACTGCCTAGGCCCCGCCCCCAGAGGCTCTGATGGGCTTTTGTTTGTTTTTAGAGATGGATCTTGCTCCATTGCCCCATGCTGGCCTCGAACTCCTGGCCTCAATCCTCCTGCCTGAGCCTCCCAAGTAGCTGACCACAGGTGTGAGCCACTGCACCCAGCCTTGATGGGCTTTTCAACAGCTACCCACGTGGTGCTGATGGGCAGTGAAGTTGGCAACCACAGGTTTACATCCTTTGCCTGTGATGCTCAGCGGTAACCTGTAAGCTTGCAAAGGCCCAGGCCTGAATCACACACGCTGGGCAGCTGCAATACAGACGGGGTCTGGTAGTGAGTGTGTCTAGCCACCCATACCCACGTCTCCAAGCAGTCATGGGGGCCACAGGCCTCTGTGAGGGATGCCTTCCATGGTGGCGGTGACAGGGCACCCCTGGGGACGTGGTGGGACCCATGGGCACGGAGAAGGCCTCGGCATCTGTCCCTCTTGAACAGAGGGTCTGCTGCCCTCTGAGCCTGTCAGAGGTAGCCTCGTGTGTGCAGGTGTGGGCACCACACGGCTCTCGGAAGAAAAGAGCTGCTGTCTCCAGTTCTCCACGCGTGACAGTCTACGAGAGGGTGGATGTGGAGCCTCTAGACACAAAGCCTGGGAGGCTGGGGACGTTTCAGCCAAAGGGCGTGTTGTACAAAGACAAACTTCCTTACATAACACGCCCCTTTTTGTGCTCACAGCACCTTCTTCTCAGCCCTAGACCCAAGGCCCGTAATGACAAGTCCATTAATAAGGGTCTACCCAAGAAACAAGGAGGCCTAAGAAATGTGAAAAAAGAAAAAAGGTGAAATTTCCCCCTTTACTTCCTTACAGTTTTCGGAAGGCAGTGATGGGCCTAAAATGCCAATGCCCCATAGGGACCCCCTGTCCGCAGGGGCCTTTCCCCCCGGAGCAAAGCCCTGTCCCTCTGACTCCCAAACCCGTCCTGGCCTATGCCCAGGCAGACCGTAAGTCATCTCTGACAGCAGGAAACCCCTCTGAGAGTGGGTTTTAAACAAACGCCTGGTGCGGCAGTGCCCAGGCCGCTCGCTCAGTCCTAAAGCCCTGTCTTCTTCCCAACCAAACCCCTCCGCCTCGTGCCACCTGTCGCATTAAGTGACTGAAATCCTTGTCCTCAAAACTGCATAGACTCTTTTGAAAGCCCCAGTTAATACCAGGGTCACTAACTTATGTGGTGTTTTTACGTCTGCTTCCTCCGCTTTTCCCACCGATCCACATGGGAGGATGAAAGGGGTCATGCGGCAGGTTTACCTTTGGGGCCAGGGGGCCCTGGAAATCCAATCCCTGGCTGGCCTATAGCGCCCTTCTCTCCCGGGAGGCCTGGCCTTCCCGGGGTTCCAGGAAAGCCTCGGTCACCTATTGTGAGAAAGACCAACGGTCAGTGTGAGAAAAACACGAGGAAGCTCCCACTGTATCCAGGTGGGCTGGAATTCTAACGGTACCTTGAGGCCCTTGGAAACCTGGGGACCCTGGAAGTCCTTCTGCTCCTGGGGGGCCCGGAAGGGGAACGACTCTTCCTGCTTCACCCTTTGGACCTGAGGAGAAAGAGCAAGGACGTTCAGCGCATGAGCTGCTGCAACACGTCCTCCCATGGCACTGTGTGCACCTAGAGAGAGAAGCCATGATCTACATTTTCCATTTCTTCCCTCTATGTTTCTAGAATCTTTCAGAGAGCTACTCCTCTCCCCAAAATGTATGTCCAAAATGATCAAGATGTTTGTTTGACACAAGAATTCCTTAAGAGTCCAAAATCAGAGTCATGAAAAGCTGAAAAATCTACAATAAAAAATGGATGGCCTTGCATGATTTCTTAATGAGCCTGTCTCAAGAAACCAAAACAGTTTTACTGTTCTCTCTCAATTTAACACACAAATTCTAAGTTGCTCTGAGACTGACCTAAATTATGTTCATTTGGCGGTAAATCATCCGAACATGATAAATGGATGAGTATGTGTCATGCATGACGCATAACAGTGCAGCTGGATAGCCCTGTGCCCCCATGAGCAGAGCAGGAAAACCACCCCTTCCACTTCCAAGCCAGGAGGTGCAGGCCCAGCTACCTGGCAGTTCATGCCTAGAAGATCCACTGGGTGTCAGGGTCTAGCTGTCAAGAGAGGACAAAGGGGTTCACCTCCAAGAACGTGTGCACTGAATCTTCACATACCTGGTAAGAATTTCAGGTATGTGGGGCGGCCCCAGAACAGCCAGCACATTCTTTATCTATAGACTGTGGGAAATGCCAACTGACTGACCCTAGAAAATGTCTGCTATCGGCTACATCCCTGGGAACCAGGCTTTTATGATCACCAAAGTTAAACACAGCTCTGGCAGATCAAAGAAGGTCAGTTTTCTAATCTCGAATCTGACTGGGCCTGGATGGCCAAGGAACTCTACAGACCTGGACAGAGGATCAACCCCACCATCAACAATCCTCCTTCAGGACCCCTCTTCCCTCACCTCGCTAGGAGGTACATGTAAGTGCCCCATTGGTTTTTCTGATGGTAGTTTCTGGCCAAAAAGAAAGTCTAATTCCTTTTTACAGCTCTGCAAATTTGCAGGCGCCACAGCACAATCAACACCTGACTTGTTGACTGTGAAATGAGGAGCCGTGAGGTAAAGTGATCACAGGTGCCTTTGCCCAGTGTCACTCTACTGCTACAGGGGTCACAAAAGAGACATGTCTGGGACCCTTGCTAAACACAGAACAATTGCCAGTGGGGTCACAACAGTGCTAAGTGCTCGATGACTAAACAAAGCTCAGAATGATGATAACAGATATGTCAGAATGCTACACTTGGACTTTCATCAAAGACTGGCTAATATTCCCTATGTTGGAAAGCTTATGAGCTTTACACTTTGTCTCAATAAGGAAATAATAGTCCCAAATGGGGACAGGAATTGATAATAGTTGGGCTAGCTGTATGGTGAGTAACAGAATCAGCAAACTCGTGAGCAAGGAGGGTGTGGTGTAATCGCTGCAACACCTTTCTTGTTGGCTGTCTCAGCTACCCAGCTACTTAGTCACTGTGTCCTTCAAAGTCTACTTGCCACACATTTTTAATCAACCTAAGTCCTTTCGTTCACTTTTACAACTTTTAAAAATGTCCTAGTACTGCACCTCACTTGCCTCCTCTGCACACCAGCCATTCTCACCCCAGGATTTTCTAGGGAACCATATGAGTGTGTCACGTCACTACTGAGCACCCACTGTGTGCAAGGCCCAGGGCCACAGCCTTTTCCCCTCTGGCTCTGATAACAGGGACTGTGCTACAGGGTCTCAGGAAACCTCTGGACAGGCCGTGCAGGACGGCAGGGACCATCTCCTGTCAGTGTTCAGCACGATGCTCGGCACACGGACCACTCGAAAAATAGTCGGCAGATGACTGAAACCAAAATGGAACTAAACAGCCATCATGACAACAACTGCTGTAAAATTAGTCAACAGGCATCTGCGTGTCGGTGGAGAGGCAGAGGCCACACTGCTTGGGACACAGAGAAGCCAAAATGGGCGGCTCATCAGGAAAAAACAGAAGAGAGATAAAGAGGAAAAGAATGGCCTCAGTTTGATGCGACTCCTACATAAAGGCTGACTCCAGCTGGCACATACTTACACTTATTTGTAAGGAAAATCATCTATAAATTCAAATTGTCTTTGGGCAGAACCTGCACATTACCTCATAGAGGTGGGGACCTGTGGCCTTCTGATTTCAGGATTGCTCTTTTTTAAGCACTAAAGGAGGCAAGGAGGCAAGGAAAGCTTCATCTTTCTCTGCTGCACCCCTTTTAATAAAAGGATTGGTTCTGTAAAGTTTGGATCCAGCCAAAAGGCCGCACTTAAGGACCTAGAAGGCCACAGGTGGCCTTATGGCCGCAGGCTCCCCAGCCGGTGGGGCCCCTGCCTCTCTAAGCCCCGGATTCCCGTGCCCCTGGAGGCTGCCCCTCGAGGTTCCCAGGCCTACCTGGCAGGCCTGGGGAGCCGGGGCCCCCGGGAAGGCCTGCTTGTCCTTTGTCACCAGTGGGGCCGATCGGACCAAATCCTGGAGGCCCAGGGGGGCCGGTGTCACCACGACTGCCGGGGAACCCCACACCTCCGGGGGGGCCCCGTTCTCCTTTCAATCCTGCGGAGCCCTGATGTGCAAAGAGGGGAAAACGTGATCAGCACACATGCAACACCCCGCAGCCCGTCGCATCACACTCCTCAGCCACCTGTGGTCGATGAGTGCCAGGTTGAACCGGCTGGTGCTGTTCGCTCACCGCGGTGACACTCCCAGCAGGGTCACTTTGGTTAGTAAGTGAAGCCAGCTTCCTTCCCTCCACTGGGCTATCATTTCTCCTCCCTCACCCTACTTAGGGGTACACCAGATAGTGGGAGGCGTCCGTCTGAATCTTCTTTTAAACAATACCATGAACACCATTAACCTCAGATTTCACCTCCTGTGCAGGGTGAAAAGGTGTGAGCACTTGTCTGTTCAGTTTCCCCAAACGCAGCTGAAGAGACTGGCCCGCTACCGTCTGACCGTTCAAGTCCACGCTGTCCACACCCAGGTTTACGGACCCAAGCCCCTATTATTCAGTTCACTTGTGTCAATCACGGCCCAAGCGAAAATACACAGATGTGATCCAAATTACTTATTTCTTTATTCTTTGCAGATTCACATTTGTAAAATGCATATTCAAAGTCTGGAAATAAACGTACCGGGGAGCCTTTGGGGCCTGGAAGACCTGGATGGCCGTCTCTTCCGGGAGACCCCGCTCTCCCTGGCATGCCGGGCTGGCCTGGGAAACCCGGGTCTCCTTTGTCACCTTTGAGCCGCAGGTCAAAATAAATCTCGCCAGGCTCTCCCTTGGCTCCGGGCTGGCCCATCAGCCCTGGTGCACCTTGCGGGCCCTGCAGGAACAAAGCCTCATGAAGCCACAGGAGAACCAGCCACCAGACGCACCAGCATGATGGTGGTACAGGCACCAACGTACTCGAGAAGCCACCCTCTTGAAAAATGGTCACACAATCAGATCTCATTATTCATTTTCTAGAAGCAAACCAATAACTCTGTGACAAAGTCCTGATGGGTGGCACTTCTGGTGTTTTTCTGGAAAACACTTATCTTTGTAAGTCATTCCAAACAGAAGGCCGGGAAGGGGCGGGGGTTGAGGGTGATGGTGTGGCCTTGGGCACTCAGCTCTCAGAATGGTCCTCAGGTAACTTCCTGTTCCCTGACTACTCTTACACATGCACGGGTCATTCCAGCACCTGGCAGGAGGTGCTGATGGGTGGCTCACTGGGCCGGGAAACTGCAGAAATGGCTTCTGAGTGCGGGTGGCTGTGGAGCATCAGGGAGGGTGGGGACAGCCACTGTTCTCCAAGTCTGGTCATCCTGAAATGGAGCAGCTTTCCTTTGACACTCACACCCCAAACTCCAGAAGATATAAGAACCGCCAGGGCCCCAGTGGGAGAAGCAGCTATGGGAGGTGAGCGCTGGGCCGGCTCCGTAGTTAGTTACTCTGGGAGTCAGAGCGTCGAATGGGCTTTCCCAAGAGACATACACTAGAACACTTTTCAGTTCCTGGAAAGTTACATCTGCAGGGAATGCCCACACCCACCAACGGTTTATCCTCCAGCATCCTGAGAGCAGGGTGCACAGGGGAAACAGAAAGGGTTTCAAATAATTGTTTCAATGACCTGTTCCCCAAGGCCTGAGAAAGAAATCTTCACTCCTGCTGACCTGGCAGAATCTAAACTCTGGCACAACTCGTTTAATTTGAACTCTCTTTCATAAACTCCTTCCAAAGGTTCCTAGATACATGTGAATCACACACGTGTGTATAAATAATACAGACTTCTCAAAGGAAGGAGTTGGACAACCAAGGACAACCCAAAATTCGTACAATCTTTAGATTTAAAAAATGACTATCCTTGATTACTCGCCTACTGTCCTTTACATGTCATTTCTGATCCTTATTGCAACTCTGCAAGGAAAACGTTGAAGCCAGGATTCAGCAGAGGAAGAGGCAGATACTCAAAAAAGTTAGGTGATAGATCCAACACCACACAGCCAGAAAGTGCTGGGGCTGGGATCTAAATGCATGCATTTCTGGCTGCAAAGCCTGTACTTTATGGCCATACCTGCAGGGTGCTAATGAGAGGTATTATCTAGTAAAACCTGCCCATTACACAAGTGTAGAGACTGGGCTTGAAGAAGTTCTGTGTCCTGCTCCAAGTCAGACAAATGGTACATTTGGACCTAACCTATATGGGGCCGAATTATTTTCCTGCCCACCTCGCTTTCTAAAAGCTGAAACAAGGCAGGATAAGGAAGGGCAGAAGGTACCTTTCCTAATCTAACCATGACGCACTGGCTCCCTGGAAACCTCCAGCACCACCAGCAGGCTTCAGAAAGTGTAGAGAAAGTCAAAGCAACTCTCTGCACTGTACAATATTATTCAGAAATTTAAATGAAATAACATAAAAATCCAGTTCCTCAGTCACACTAACCACACTTCAAGGGCTTAACAGCCATCACTGGCCAGGGGCTGCCAGATTGAACATCATGGCAAAAGATTCTAGTGGACAGCCCCAGCTGGTCTGAGCTGGCCTGCACTAGACTGTCCCTTTAACCCAGGATGCTACACCTGGATCGATGCAGGAAAGGTGGAAGATATCTAGTCTATTCACTCTGATCCTGAGAATGGCAACAAATTATCTCTACCAGCCACCTGCCAGAAATTTTAGCAGAGAGTTACAGAGAATTCAGTATTTAGTTGAAAGGTGTTGTGGTACTTTTAAACTATTTCTCTTGAGTTAATATTAGCTCCTAAGCATCCTTAAATCCCAGCTAAAATCAGACTCCTCTATAAAGCCTTTCCTGTTATGCACAGGCTGCCTTCTAGTATATAGTCCTCATTCTAGAAATTTATTTGTTTCATTAGGACAATTTGTTTGCAGATCTGTCCCTCTACCAGTATTTCAGGGCTTTGAAGGCAGGACCAAGGTTTCCTATCCTTCTGTCCTTGATGTTTGCAACCAAGAAGATCCCAGAGGAAGTATATGTTGAACTGGCAATATTCATCAACAAAAAATAAATACCAATGTAAGAAATTATAACCAGTGTATATTTTTCTCAACCTGAAAGCACACATTATTTTATGGTGATTATTCACAACCTAAAAATATAAAGCTTTCCAATACTATAATCTTAGGGTGATAAAAAAAGATCCTTTATTTTAACAATGATGACCTTGTCAGCCATCATTCTATTTAAGGGAGAAATCTAGATTTTTAAAACAGTGACATTGGTGACCCTAGGACGTTTTGTATGGTTTCTTTGACATAGAACTTCTTGATCCTAAATGGTTCAAAGGTATTTTGATCCACATCCCTTAAGATAAATGCTGAGGAATCAAATATTGCCTTGAAAATTTAGCACTGGCTGCATCAACTGGAGAAGATCGCTCCTATGCCGTCTGCTTCTAAGTGCTGGCGCTGCTGGGGGAGGTCAGGCAGGGTCAGTTTCCACTAATCTTCCCAGCGACCACGAACCTGGAAACCTGCTCGGACTGACTTGGGCTTCATTATCTCGCTCAGGGTCAGCCTCGTGTGATCCACCACTCTTTCCCAAAACCAAACACTCCTTTTCAAAAGCAGATGCCACAGAAATGCTACCTGAGTCCCATGAAAGCCCAGCGTGTTCCACCTTCTGATTTCAACCTGTTCTCCAGTGCGCCCGGGGGGGGTTGGGGACATCTCTTCCATCCTCCAGCCAAATGTGAAGTAAGAGAACCTCATTTCTAAGCTGGTTAAACCATGGAGCTATGATACAGCTTCAAATAAAAGAAAAATGACTATCTTCTCAATTCAATTATTTACCCCATAAATCCATCTTTAGAGACTTTTTCCATCCATGGAAAGAAAGAAGGCAGAGGGAGTAGAATTTTTGTTGCAGGTTTTCTTTATTTTTTTTCTCAGCATGATTTCTCCTCAGTGGCCCTTCTCTCTCTCTCTCTCACCTTTTTCTCCGTTTCCCATTTTTATTCGATTTAGGGGGTGGGGGTGGGGTGTCTGGACTGAGTTTCAGGCAGAGTCGAGGCAGGAAGTCCTCCAGGAAAGCCAAGGAGACAAAGGCAGTGACAGAGGTTAAAAGCGTCTTTTCTGCTTCCTCAAAGTCTTTGATCCCCACTACAGTAGGGGCTTCCCAGTTATTTGAACTACTAATTTATTTAGAAACATTTTAAACAATTGCAACCTCCAACCCAGCTCCCCCGGCGTCAGGGAAGCTCTGGAAAGCAGAAGCCCAAGATCTAACTTCAAAAGGAGAAGCTACTTGCTGAGTTCTAGCTGTTCCACCCCCTGTCAACCCACTTCCACCCTGGCCCTCCTTTGCAGACGCTTCCAGCAATATCTTCAGAAACCAAAAAATTTGAAGAGCTCCATCAGAAAAGGACCCTGCTAACAGTTTGGCTTTCACTTTCCGACAAAAAGAAAAAAGAAGAAAAAGGGATCAAAGGAATTGGAGAAACCGGGCAACGCTCACAGAGCTTAGGAGAAGAGAGATAACCACGAGATTTAAAAGCTTCAGACACAGAACTGGTTACGCGCCACAAAATAATGTCCTTCAGATCTAAGGTCATTATTCTTCTCTTCTATTTAATGGCTTCTTTTAAAACAAACTGGAAAAGCTAAAAAGCTGGTATTTTTTAACTAAAATGTTTCATGTCGATGTGTTTGAGATCTTTCATTTACAGATTTGAAAAAGCATCTATATGACAGATGTCGGTAATAAGAATTTTCAAAGTACATTATCTGTAAAAAGAAGAATGAAAACATACTTCAAATTCCTAGAGGGAAACGGGTCAGTTTCCCTTGATCTGTCCATAGAAACTACTGGTGCCGAACCTATTCACTAACAGGTTCTTAGACTATCTGGTGTGATGTTACCAGCAACGGTGATGCAGAAAGACAATTCGCCTCTGCTTAGAGGTGACTCTTGTGGCACCATTTGTTTCAAGAAATCCCAGAGGCCCTGCAGAAGGACACACCACCCTTCAGCTGCACCTGAACACAGGTAAGCAGCAACTAAATTCTGACCGGGTGAGAAGAAAGGCAGTTGCAATTTGGTTTCTGGATTTAACAGCCTTGACCATTCTCAGGGGACGAAGGTCACATGCGGTAATTAATTCTAGACTGCTCAACACAGTCACACCTGGCCAGCTCCCACAGAAGGCAGAAGCCATATTTGCAAATGCAAAAATGTACAACTTTGATTTTTTTTTTTTTTTTTGGTGGCAACTTCTACTATGCATGTGAACTCAGGTTTACTTACAGGCAATCCTTCAAGACCATCCCTGCCAGGTAAACCTCTGTCGCCCTTGGCTCCTGGCTGTCCTGGGAAACCTTTCATAAGAGACAGGGAGAAACAGCAGCACAGCATTCATGAGATACTTCTTCAAAACCTCCCCTTTTTTTTTTTCAAGACTCAAGAGCACAAAAGCTTTTAGATGAACTGAATGAACATTTGGAGAATCTCAAGAGTGATAAATGATATGCCCAAGATGGGCTCAAAGGAAAAACAGGAGCCCAAATGCACACAAGTGGCCCTCAGGCAGGACTGCTACCACCCCCCTCCCGCCCTCCTGTCTGCACCCCCAGGGACAACTTTAAGGAAAAACTTAAATCCTGGTAACTTCTTTCGAGATAACTAAGTTTGTTATCTCAGTTAGCTGAATGAACTTGATAATTTTCAACAATGTGGACAAATCCTGGCAGTATGGTTTAAAATTCTTATTATTATGCTTTAGTTTTGAATGCAGAAAATTAGGTCTTTTGTGGGGTAAGATCTGTTTCCCTATGAAGGTGCTAACACATTGAAGCAAATTCTGACCTGGTCCTTTTCACATTTGGGGTCTTACCTATTTCTCCTGGGGGTCCCTGTGGCCCGGGAGGGCCACGGAGTCCTGTCGTATCACAGATGAGGCAACTCTCTCCTTTTTGACCTAAAAAAGGAAACACAAAGGTGCTTGTATGTAACATGTGAGCAGAAGTCTCTGCAGGGTATTGACAGAATAGCACCAGGCAAGTCTGTCATTAAGAGTTTTATACTCAAGCACGTTTTCTCAACGATTGGACAGATGGCTCTTCCAGCCGGCTTTCTCTGCTAACGGGTGGGAACTGCCGTCACATGCACGTCCCTTGCTCAGTCAGTGAAGACACCCGTGGCTTCAGCAAGCGTCACACGTGACCACCGGCACACTGCTTAACGATAATGTCCTGCTCCCCACAAAAGGAGAGGGGCTGCCTCGCTAAAAAGTGGCCCAGAAATTCAGTTTTGCCTATCAGCCTGAAAAGATTTGACTGTTGTAATTTTGTCTCTAATTCTAAAGCTTCCCATCCCTTTTCTCTTTGACTTAGCATTTTTTACTCAGCCGTATATAGAGATCATGGATTTTACTGGTTGATGGACAATTAATGTGAATAAGAAGCCACAAAAGCTAGAACACATATCTGCCCTGACACCTGGGACAGAAGAAGAGAGAAACCACAGCACTGAAAAACAGGAGGAGATGCTCTTCCTCGGGAGTTCTAACTTCTGAAGTCTTGATTTTCAAGCTCAAAGGCCTTATGTTGTCTTAGATATTCCTGTCTCTTAAATCTTAAACTGTCTGGTTTCTAGGCAAAAATTGGGCATAATCTAAAGCAAAAAGTGCTCATGGAGAAGCCCACACCAGGGAGCGCACGGCACACTGTATAAGTCTCCCCTCTGGCCCTGGCCGGCAGCCCCAGCTGCAGGGGCTGTTACTGCCCACTCCCCCCCAGCAGGCCCCTCTGTCAGAAGTGAAAACAGGGCCAATCCAGGTAGGTCATGTCCCTGAAGTGGGGACAGCAGAAGCCATCAGTGGGACAGGCACAACACAACCCAGCTAAGAACCCACTAAGTTCTGGGCACCCAGGGACTCAGCGGCTGTCTCTGCTCACAAGGGTCAAGGTGAGTGGGGACACACAGTGCCACCTGGGCAGGCTGACAGCACTGTAGCAGGAGTGTGAAGACACAGGAAGAAAGATACTTCTCCTAGGATTCAGGAGACGGATAAACAAGATTTCAGTGGCTATTGAGTCTGTCATAAAATGGCACAGCCCACCTCAGAAAGCACTAAGCACCTGGTCACTAGAGGAACTCATTAGAAAGCAAATGGCATGGACTCTGATCGGTGGCACCCCATGATGACTTCTAAGATCACTTACGTGGCTGTCAAAATTCTGAGATGCTAGCTGAAACTGTTTTCCATGCAGCGTTTGTGTTTTAGACTTTTGAAGACTAAAAACTTTACAATTCAAAGCCAGAATTGGTGCACAATAGGGTTGATTTTGGGGGATGGTTTCCTAATAGTTCTACTTTCATGTTATTAACAGGCATATAAATATTGGAATATCCATTGTTTATTCCACCCTAAGGCAGGACTGTTGATGTGGTGATAATGCATCTATTCCCAGGATGGCCGAAGACATTAATATGGGTCCTGGATGATGTTACAGCAAACACTTTGAAAGATTAAAAAGGAAATTGAGAACCAAGGGTAAAGTTGGTTAATCCACCAGCAGCAGATTTGCTCACACTGATTACACAAACACAGCTTTAAGGGCTAGTGAGCATTCCAGGTACAGATTTGTGATTTGGCTTGAAGGAAAGGTATGCATTCTTTGATAATAGAACCCTCAACGTTTGAATAAAAAGGGTACAGTAACAAATCAGTCTGAGAATTTAATCTACTGATCACATCCGCAGTAGCAAGAATGACCTCACAGTCCAGGGAAAGATAAAGAGCAATAACTCTGACTTTCAGGGCTCAGTCTCCCACCTTCCCCTCCCAGATCATCAGGACAATCTCAGCTGAGTTGTAGGAAGACACTCATTCTAGGAAGGGATTAGAGGGGAGTTCCAAATACAGGAAGAATATACCTAAGCCCACCCTAACCTGACTCCAGAACCAGCAAGTACGTGGGGCAAAAATCATATGCACAAACACAACCACCATTTAAAATAAATAAAAATCTCTTACCTTTCTCTCCAACTTCACCTGTCAAGCCCGGCTGCCCTGGAGTTCCAGGGGGACCCTGATCCCCTGGGGGTCCAGGCTGACATTCCACAATCCCATCTGAAATTGAGTTTTCAAGGTTATAGGATCAGAGCTAGGTATTTTTACCCTCTTTTAATTCAATCTCTATTAGAAAAACCAAAATATTTTAAGCTATTTGATAAGTATTAGAAATCCAGCTTTAGTTTGCTTCCAAATAACCAATCCGAGAACAACTTGCAAAACACAATCAGTGCACATAATGCATCATCCACTCTCCATCCCAGCCATTGCTGCCGACATTTCTATGTCACAAATTTTAAAGTATTTTTCAGTTCACCAGCCCTGACCTGTACATTATTTCATTTTCACCTTGTGAAGTACATAATATCATCCTTATTTCACAGACTATGCAACTGAGGCTCAAAAAAGTTCAGGTGTCCATGGTCATACATCAGTTATGTCAAAGCAGAGGCCAGACAATTCTATTCCTGTTTTCCCTAAGCAAATTTACAGCAAAGTAATCATTATTTTAGAGATGCAGACTATCCGTGAGGAAATGCTCTCATTGTTCACGTTCAATTCTGAGCATCATTTACGTTAAGAGGCATGAAAACAAATTACAGTAATGCAAATACCATATGCCATGGGTTCTTGTAAAAAAATAAGTAAGTATTGTTTTAGAGTTTGGATACATCCTGTGATCGTGTATATTTCCTTCTCCAGGATCTTTGAAGAACAAGACAGAGTGAGCAATTTAAAAGAGCATTTCCATCCAGGCACTCCACTATGACCATAACCCTAACATGCATATAGAGCTGATGCCCCCCCAACCCCCCGCCAGCAGGGTCTTCTCATGACAGACAGAATCAAGGACAGAGACCGCAGCAGTCACCAGACACTCCAAGTCCCCTGCCATGGGAGGGGCCTCGGGTCTGGGGTGGGACCCTCTCTCTGGCTTGGATGCATCAACCAGGGTCAAACTTTCCAGCTCGGCCACTCCAGGTAGAACAAGAATGCCTGCAAAGGCCAAAACCTCCTTGTTTATGATTTGGTTTAGAGCTCAGCAGAAAAAAGTTAGTTTCAGATGTGTAAGAACTGAAGTCAGGGAGAAAGCCTTCTTGCTTTGTTTGTTGCTTATTTGTTTTTCCCTGAGCTTCTCCCGACAAAGCACAGGTGAGAAAGCCTGAGCTGGTGATAACTAGTGTCCCCACAGCCACTGCCATGGACCTGCTCCCGTCCTGCCTGTCCTGCTGGGCTCCCAGTTGCCTTTCGACCTATGCACAACGGAGACTGCCCGTCCTGGACAAAGTGAACTCCGTTTTTATGCTTCAAGGAGCAGTCCCTAATTACTTAACTGTAAAGAACCCACATTTCCCAGCCCTGCAAGCATAAGGTATATTAATTCCCTGACTCTGGGAACATAGGCTCATAAATATCGAGAGGCATATAATGATCACATTCCTTTTCCATAACATTCCTCCTGCCTCATTTCAACCAGAATCCTTTCACATCCCTCGTAAAAAAGCAATGATACATCTTCACCAAAGTCAACTTAAGATAATATTAAATCTAAAGCAAGAATACAGTGATTATTTCTAAGAGTTCTTGAGTGCAAGTGCAGAGTTCACATTTTACAATGTCTGCTCACTGGGGGTATCTGCAGCCACAGATAGCTTAGCACTGACCGTAACTACTGGGACAGGAACACAGTGGCAGAATTGGGACATAGAAATCTCTACGTTTCATGGTTAGTGTGCTAGTGAAAGGTCCCCAGGTAGCAACAGCTTTAAGATGTAGCCTCTTTAACGTACTCATAAATCTGAATAAAAATGTCATTTCTAAATTGTCACTTAATAGTCTGTGTTTGGGAACTATTTAATTCACATTGACTAAAAAAGGCAACCGGAAAATTGGAATGGTAGATATTACAATGTGTTCAGCCAACACATCCTACTCAGTTAACAATACTGGAAGCCTTTCCCAGATTTCCCCATGGTGGGCTCCCTCCCCTCCTCCTTGTCTCTGTGGATCATTCCATCTGAAACCACAGCGCGGCCCCACCCGCCCCACCCCAGCGCTTCCCGCTGACTTTCCTGCTCATGCTTACCCTCTGTGCTTATCATCTTCCACATTCCAGATGGCTCACTCATCTCTCCGGCTTACCCCTGCCTCCCCCGTTGAATGCATGCTCCAGGAGGACAGCATGTTTTGTGAGTTTTGTCGCTGTTCCTAGAACAGGGCCTGCAGTGTCGAAGACACCCCCATCCCTGCTGGATGAATCTGGAACCTAAAGTCCCCTCTGATGTGCTCACAACCTTCTCTCAGAAACACAGAGAAAAAGTAGCTTTGGATTGTGTGTCTCCAGGACTTAAATATTTCATCTTCATTTTCGACGTCTCACAAAATCACAAGAGAAGAGGAGGAAGTCCCACAAAGTCACATGTGCTCCATCCTTTTTCCCACCCAAATTCCTCTGGCACCAATGGTCCCCTCCTGGCTTTGTCTGGCCTCCTGCAGTAGCCTCACCCATTAGGACTCACTTTCATAAGGATGGGTTTGAATTCTAGCACATAAATCTCACCGGTACTTAAAGCCTGTGAATCTTCCTCTGATCTGCCACACGGAGGATCCGTGTTTAGGTGTTCCCCAGAGCACATGTTGTCACAGAGCCAGCAGGTCCCAAAGGCCTGCTTGGGAAATCTGAACATACTCCCATTGGACTGGTTGACTTAAATCCTCTGAAATTTTCTTATAGTTTGCTTTGATGTTGCATTGGGATCACAGGACCATCTTCACTGAATCAAGACTTTGGTGTTACCTGCTCAGCTTTTCTGGGGTCTAGACTTTACTGATACAATCCCTTGTCTTTGCTCTGTGTGTGTGTGTGTGTGTGTGTGTGTGTGTCTTAGTTTGTATCTCTAGATGAAGCAGAATACATTTTGTTTTCAATAAAAACTACACAACTCAACTGGTTTGCTTTTAACTGTTTAGATGCCAGGAGACTCAGTTGATTAACACGTTACTTATTCCTTTAAAACAGCTTTTTTAAAATTTTAACTATTCCTTCTTGGAGCATGGTTAATTCTGTGAAGACACCCAAACAGGATATGAATAATACATCACTGGACACCAAGACTCTGTGCTCTGCTCTAACTCTGGAGAGCTGTCACGGCACCCAGCCTAGGTCTGCCTGGTGCCCCACATCTGCCCAGACATTACATGAGAGCAACCCGGAGGGAACTTACTCGTGTGGCCAGGCTGCCCAGGGGGCCCAGGGGGGCCTGGAGGGCCCGGAAGCCCATCCCTTCCACTTGGTCCTGGCAAAGATACTCCTGGAAATCCTTGGTCACCTTTTTCTCCTCTTTCACCCGGGAAGCCAGGAGCACCGGGTTGCCCAGGCACAGGGAAGCCTGCAACCAGCAGAAAATCTCATGTAAATCACCACAAGGCATTTCACGTCAACAGTGCAAACTGATTTTCCTAACTTTGTTCAAGGGAAAATGATGACTACATCATCACTGAAAGGGGAACTACTCTGGACACGTAAAACCAAATTAAGTCGGCAGGCTTCTGACAATTCAGTGCTTCCTACAGACTAACTTTAAGGAAAAGGGGCTCATAATGCAGACATTAAAGTCTGTGAATTTCTTTCAGTGCAGATAGTATTCCCCACGTGTGAGAGAAAAGGCTGTCGAGGGTGCATTCCATTTCTACTTGGAGAATAAGGGCACAAAAATGTCATTAAAAACAGCATAAGTGGACATGAGGCCAAGGGGCTGGTGGCTGGGTTGGAAATCTAGAGAAAATGGCAGAAAAAGTACAGTCGGGACAAATAGGATGGTTCTGTGAAAGGGTCTGAGTGTGTACAGCCAGGTTCCGCCACTGCCGATCTCTAAGGGAGAAGACGTGGCCCTGTGGCAGGGGAGAAGGTTTCTGACACGATGCTTGAGGGAATAATGGTTCAGGAGGCCACACACACAGAGGCTCTGCGGTTCTCGTAGGGAAGAGCTGGCATCTGGACCCCACGTGGGGCTAGGAAGAGGGAGAGTATAAGAAACAGCTCAGGTAAGAAAAACTGACGTGGGAAGACTCGGCAGGGACAAAGAATAGAGGGGAGAGGGGAGGGAAGCGTCCTGAGGGCAGGGGAGCAGATCCCAGGACATCTCATTTAAGTCGCTGGTGGGAACACCCACAAGCACACGTTCAAGGCAGCAAAAGAACTGAAGGTCCAGTGGCGGCAGCCAAACGCTTAGTGCCGCTGTTGGTGTGAATGAGGGGAAGCCGCTCCCGTGGAAGGAAAGCCGCCACTGCCCAGGCGGGAGGCCCACCCAGCAAGCCAGGCTGTGGGGGGCGGGGGGTGTGGACACCTGGGGAAGGTCACAGAGGAGCCTAGGACAGAAGGAGGACAGTGGTTTTAGGAGGGTGACACTGATAAACCCCCCAGCCAGGGCAATTTCAATGCCTTTTTATCAAAAGTATGGGTTCAGACCAATACGTGTAGATAAATGGTTATAAAAAGTAAATATGGCATTGGCTAAGGGAAGACATGAAGCCACATGTTGCCTAGAATCAAACAGAAGAAAATGGTTGGAAAGAGGAAAAAAAAATGATTTTAAGGCTAGATCCAAAAGTTTTCATAGAAAGTATGAGCAGATGAAGGTAGGTAAGGGGCTATGTGGGGTGTTGTCCGATTCCCAAAAAAGAAAAAAAGGGGCTCTGGGAGAACTTGGGACTATCAGAAAGGAAATACATGAAACAATGAACAAGAAGGATAAAAAAATTTTTAAAATTCAAAACAAAGCAAAGAGCTTAAGGACTGTGAGTACTCAGCTATGCGTCAATTCAAGGGCAAGTGAGAGTTTCTGTCAGATGCCTGTCACGTCTGCTCTGGGACCTGGGAGAACGCCACAATACACGCACACAGGTGCGTACACACATGCATTCATACACACATGTGGAGACAACTCCCAGCCTCTGTAACACACAGTCCCCCAGGAAACGCAAACCAGCACATGTGAAACAACCGTAGAATAATTTTATGCTGAGTGATGCCAGAGTTCATGGAAAAGCAAGATTGGGGTTGGTCAGAGCAGTGGGAAGGGGTTTCAGTCTGGAGTCTGATCTCCAGGTGAGTGACATCCCAGACAGCGGGGAAGTGGAGTAAAGAGGCTGAGGGGGAAGAATCTCCCCGGGCTAGAGTCGGGTTTGTGGAAGGACAGGCCAGCGGGGTGAGATCAGAGCCAGGCAGAGCCGGTCGGAGTCCCCGGGAGAGAAAGAAGGGCTCCCATCCATGGTGTGCATGTGCAGTAACGACGTGCTGATGTGTAACTTATAAAATACAAACTGAACACATCATTGGGCACATTTTGCTCTCATAATAAAAAAGTAATAATAATGCCAACCACTTTTGCAAATATCTAATGTACAAAATAAACATGTTGAGAATATAAAGCACACAGAAAGTGTACAAATATGCTACCAAAAAGTCAGTAAAGGATTCTCACCTGGAGGGCCTGGTTGGCCTTGTATTCCTGGAAAACCTTAAAAGCGAAAGAGAGAGTTAGACAAACTGAGAATAGTCCGCCCTTTTATATATACTTTTTATTCCTCTGACAAAAGTCGTGCTTGGTGTGCTCATAAGTTTCCATGCTCAAGGGGAACACAGAAAACAGAACTGGAAACCATCCGAGCATCCTCCAGAAATGCTGCTGTGCTCCGAAAGCTACAGAGGAGAAGAGCTCCCGGGTGCCCCACGTGACAACGAAATAGGAACTTGGAGAAGAGGGAGTCACCAGACAGTCCTGCCAGGTGTGCAGGTGCTTTCAAAATACAGACGAGTACAGGTCGAAACTGGAAAAAAGAGAGAGAAAGACGGGGGTGGGGGGGGATAGGGAGGAAGAGAAAGAAGGGGGGAGGGGAAGAGGGAGGGGGGGGGAGACAGCTACCTTTCGGGCCTGGCTCTCCTTTCAGCCCCGGAGCGCCTGGGTAGCCCCTCTCTCCTTTTTCTCCCAAAGGTCCTATGCCTACAACCTGAAGTAAAGAAGAAAAGAATATCTTGTGGCCTGGGAGTGGCTGGTCCTGTGTACTACAGCAATGTACGTGAAGAAGTGAACATATGTGTCATTATCTCAAGAAATACAAAAGTAAAGAAGTAGCAGTGGTGGTGGACGGGGAGGCAGAGGGACGGGGGAGGAGGAAGAGGAAGGGGAGAGGTCCCAAAAACATGTCAAATGATATCATGTGACCGTCTCTTTGCAGGGAACTTTGCCAGGCACTTCTCATTTTGAGGTGTAGATTTGGAATTTTTAAATATACATAAAAGCCATAAAATGAATATTTTACTTTCCAGGGTATTATCAGAGGAACACCCTTAAATTTCCTCAGGCTATATGTAACAAGAACACTCAAATGTTTTTTTATCAGAAGAAGTTTTTTGCTTTGTTTGTTTGTTTTTTTGATGACCAAAAGTGGACACTTCCTTACAGTCACAGAGACACAGGCCAGGAAGAGGGTGCTGTGGGCCTCATTAAAAAGGAGAATGCTCATTCACCCTGATTCTAAATTCCTGAAATTCAAGGAAATGGCAAAGTCAGCTATTGCATATTACCTTTAAAATATAATTCCTCTGTATCAGTTAAATTAATGGAAATTATTAAAATGTACTGATATTAAGTAGCTTGATTTAGCCATTCTACAAGGTATAAATATATCAAAACATCATGTTGTATATCATAGAGATATACAATTTTAATGCCAATTAAAAAAAAAGAATAAAGTAGAAAACTTTAATACAAATAAAAAATTAAACAAAATGTGCTGATGAAGTTCAGGTGCAAACAGGATACTCCAACACTGCCAGTGGATCACAAATGAGGAATATGGAAATCATAAATATATGTGGAAGTATTAAAAGCATTAAAAAGGTTCAACATTTTCATCCAATAACCCTTGTCCTGGGAATGCAGCCTAAGGAAAAATTATTCACTCCCCCACCCCCACCCCCAAAATGGCCTGTACAAACACATTCTCTGCCATTAGGAAGGATGGCACCAAACCGGGGAATGGTAACATTTTCATTATTTCGAAAAAGATTTGCAGCAAAATGGCTAAAGAAATTATAGCACAACTCTCTGATAGGATATTGAAAGTGATTATGTTGGCCAGGTGCAGTGGCTCATGCCTGTAATCCCAGCACTTAGGGAAGATGAGGCGGGATGATTGCTTGAGGCCCGAGTTCAAGGCTGCGGTGAGCTATAGCTGCACCACTGCCCACTGCACTCCAGCCTGGCAACAGAGCAAGACCCTGTCTCAAAAAAAAAAAAAAAAAAAAAAAAAGAAGAAAGAAAATAATCACTGTGAAGATAACTTGCAAACACGAAGAACGTTCATTTTTAACAAACGTCACATATAGTGGTTGCAAGTATGTAAAAATATGAATATGGACAAGGAGTAAAATGTTATTTGCAAAAATAAAAATTGTTTTACTAAGATAATCAAATTGTGGATGATCTGCTCCTTTTATTAAAATTTTCTTTAATGGGCCATTTTTTAAGAAAGGTTTCAAATATGTTGCTAATATTTTTATCCATGTGCAAAACTTTTGATTTTCAGTGGCTTAAGGATGTGTAGAAATTATCAAAATATGATAAAAATAGTAAATACCAAACTCCATGCAATACAAATTATAAAATTATTTCAAGTAGCATGTACCCACTTGACACAGAAATGTCATTCCAGAGACTGGCAGGGCCGGTCCCCTGTGCGGCCATGTGCTCTGTCTCCCTTCCTCCCTCGTTCCACGCCCTCCCAGACCAGCACACAGCACTTTTACTCACAATTCCAGGTGGGCCCGGAGGACCTGCTTCACCTTTTTCTCCCTACAAAAGAAAAAATAACTTTCCTTGCATATTTTTACTATCAAGAATGTCTTGCAGAAAGCAGGGTTAAACTTTTTTTTCTGGTAATATAGAGATTGTGCCTACAGCACATTAAAATTACTTCTCTCCTTAGTATCTCTCCTTGTGATTAGCTTAATGTGCTCTTTGACTATCATAACAAAAATAAATACATTTCATTTTGCCTTGCATAAATGTGACATGTATAAATTAAGATTTCTATAAAACATAAATTGGAGGCTAATTATTCCATTACAAATTTGTCGTATTGATTTCATGCTCCCTCTAGGAACTTTAATAGAATCATTTGTAAGTTGAATTAGTAAACTGTGGCTTTTCAATGAAATAAAAAAGAAATTAAATAAAATGATATGAAAGCATGATTTCTGAACATATTTTCTTAAAGAAATCATTTTATATGAGGATTTTAGGTGTATGATTATTTTAAATTTGCATTGGAAGTCATAATATAAAATCCACTATTAATTGTAAACATTGGCAGATAAATTCTGATCACTTTGAAGCTTAATTTAATCCATGTTAGATGAAAAACCCAAAGAAATTACCCCTTTTATATCTAATGTTCTTATATGAACATCATAATAATAATTTAGGAAGTCCTAAGATATGCACCTTATGCCATGAATGTATGTTTTTTTCCTTTTAAATTAAGGCATTAAACTAGAATTGAACATTTGATTTTTCTTAAATGAATATGAGAGGAGATTTTAGAAATATCTAGAGGACTTATAAAAATCTTAGCTACTATGTTCTAAATATATATATAATTAAAACTTACAGGATTTTACTTTCTCAAAAAATTATAATAAAGGATTTCTCTCTTTCATCCCTGGCTTAAAAAATAAACCTTGAGACCCTCTCCTCAGTTTTTCACTTACCGTTAGTGATGAATAGTTCAAAATTCTCTCTTATTTTAGCAGAGATTTATATTACCCAATCTCACGATTAAGAGAGAAAAATGAAGCAACAATGAATTTTTTCCTGCTGTCAGATTGAAAAATATTTCTTGAAGTTGGATAACAACCAGTTCCCCAAATGAAAGCGCACTGGCCTGGTCGGACCCAAAAATTGCGATTTTAGGAATTTATGATGAGGAAATGATCAGACAAGTGACCAAAAATGCTTGCAATCATAAAAATTTGGAAATGACTTAAATATCACGCAATAAACGGCACAGATGTTAAAAAATGTTCATATATATATATAAACTATATTTATGGACATTGAAATATATCCTCCTTATATCATTAAGGATGTATGTAGTTCCAAACCATTTTTTAAAAGCGCACGCATGTGTGTGTGCATGGGATGAAAGCTAACTCTGACCTTCTCAGAGTGGGTGATAGAAATATTAGATAAGCTTTCTTTTCTTCCTTATATCTTTCTGCATTTTCTGTTGTTTTATAATCAGGAAAAAATTAATCTACTATAAGAGAAGGACATAAAAACTTGAATGAGTGGAATATTTTATATTTTTTCTTTAAAAATTTCATGAACACAAAGAAAACCATTAAGTTGTGTTTTTACTTACAAGAAGCATAAATTATTTTTCTTTCTTTGAGTACAGAGGAAAAAAATGAACAAACTTCTAGGTTGAACTACAAATCGAAGGTAAAAACTCAAAACAGTGTCATCGTTTACCTGAGGACCCTGCCGGCCGGGGAGTCCGGGGTACCCTGAGTCGCCAGGAAAACCCTGAGGTGAAAGAGAGAGACCACGACAGGCATCAGCTGGTGAAGGAACAGCGGGATCACTTTTGAAAACTGTGGAGAAATACTTACTGGACTCCCTCTTTCTCCTTTTTCACCATCTTTGCCAGGTTTTCCCTATAAAATAACGATTTAAACATTAGTATTTATAAATAATACTAACTATGAAATAATACCAAAGCTGTGATTCAGATAAAAGTTAATATCTCAGAAATTAGGTTGGGAGCTAAAAAAAAAAAAAAAAAAAAAAAAAAAAGTTAATATCGTCGTCATCTCTTATGAAATCACAAGGTAAATAAGGGCTCTATGTAAGTTGACAATACTACAATGATAAGTAATATAATATATGATGAATAACTATAAAAAAGGTACAGTGGAAGAGAACGTCTCAATTTTTAAAGAATGGGGTCTGATTAGCTAAAAATCTTTTAAGATACGATATTTTGATAGCAAAGCTAACATCAGAGAAGTTTGCTTATTGGCAAGTGCGTCTTTGGTAGCTGATATGCAAATGATTCATTTTAATAGAGGTTCCCATATGTTATTTCCAGGTAGAAACCAGAATGGTCTCAGGCAGGTGGCTCTGTTGGGCCTCTTTCCCACACCTGGCTACTGCAGCCTCAGTGTGGCGTCCTTGAACAGTCAAGAGCCTATGCCTTCCTAGGGGGCCTTTCAAATGATGGTAGCTCAGGAAGGTTTCAGCCCTTCAGGGGATGAAAGCGATATACCAGAAGACCCTACAAGCCTTTTCTATTCTTATGTTTCTCTGAACCCGTGATTTTAGGAATGAAAGGGAAATTATTTAACAATGAAAAATAAAAGGGCTTTGGAAAGCACTTACTCGGGGCCCTGGTTTTCCAGGTTCACCTTTCTCTCCAACTCCTGGCATTCCCTTAAAAGAACAAAAAGAGTTAGATTCATTAGCATATTTAAGTAAACTATTAAATTAGATAAATATTTAAAATTAAATTTAAGGTGAAATAAGCTTGCAACTTAAATTCAATACTTTATGGTCTTTCATGTGAAAATAGTGATGATAGAATAGAAATTGACCACTTACTTGAAATCCAGGTTCACCTTTTTGCCCCTAAAAGAATAGAGAGAGAGAGAGAGAGAGAAAGCCATTATATCTAATTACTATATCAATTTTTATATGCTACATTGAATATGTAACAGGAAAAAAAAACCTTTTTCTGATATAGTAACAAAGAAATTCACACTGGTCTCCAGTATCTACTTTCAGCAGTGACTGGGTCATGGGACTGGCCACCACCTTCTCTGCCCCCCTCAGCTTGGCACCCTCGGCTAACCCAGCCCACCCCAGCCTCGGGTATACTTGAGGAGCCCTTACTTAGTGAGACAGCCTCAAATCAGCCTCGGGCTAACTGAGTTCCAGCTGCCTCTGCTCTCAAAGGTGCTCATATTTATGGAATGGATAGTCTGTCAACCTGTTTTCCAGGTCAGGATTGAATGTAGCTAGAAAATCTGAATGTGGACCTGGTTTCTCTTTGTCCCTTGGTATTTGTCTAAAATTAGAAAGGTAGCATTCACTGGGTGAGGCCCACTCCTACCTTCTCTCCCTTAGTGGCAAAGTCTCCTTTTTCTTTAACTTGAGCTTGTCCTGGTACTCCTGGAGGCCCACTGACCCCTTGATCACCCTGGTGATAAAAATATTTGGAATTTATTAGGCATAAGAATGATTACACAGAGAAGAAAAAAACATAGAGGGGGTAAAAGCCTAAAATAAAATGTCTATTTTAAAAATGTAATTATACTCTATTCTATTCTAATCATCTTTGCCTCAGCAGAATCAAGCCTCAATAGGAAGATAATACAAGAAGCGTCCAAAGACAGGAGGAGAATTTCACTTCCCAGGTCAGGGAAGGACAGGCAGCCACTATCTCAGTAATAACGTTGGAATGTGAACAGCCACAGAACACATCTGTGCTTGCATATACACGTATGGTGTACATGTACAGTGTACCATGCCATGGAGGAAAGGCATACAAACTGTGTGATAGCACTTGGGAAGAAAGGAGGCATTTTAGGTAACCCTAAAATAAGGGAACCATCAAGAATATTCTTTTCAGGCATCCTAACTGCTGGGGACACTCTGAAGTAAAATGAAATCCAGCACAATGGGTGAGGTCTAAAAATTTCAACTATATAAATTTCAGGGATGCTTTATTGTAAAGTTCATAAAAAGACTGGGCCAAAAACTGGGGTGGGGGTCAGGCCAGCCGTGCATCCAGATCTGCCCAGGCCCAGCTGCATTTGGTGTCCCTGGTCCTGATTGCCTACACCAGCTGCAACACCCAGGGAGAAGGACCCGGCTGGCAGCAGCAGCTGCAAGAGTCCCTCTTAGCTAGTGCCCTGGAGTCCTAAGTCTGACTGTTTTATAAATTCTAGGTCTGACTTTATCACTGATGAAGAACATTTCCATTGAACTCTATGTACAGATAACTGGAATTAGCCTCACTGTATTCTCTGCTTGTCAGAGCAGATGTAGAGCACGTCATTCTAGCTTACTCAATGAGCTAGAATAAATTCAATAATCCTGACATTTTAAGGAAAACACTATCAAACTCAAGAACATGCAGAGAAGAGAAGGGTAACTATGGTTATAAGGGTCCAAAAGTTGATCAGGAGGTGGAAATCCTGTCATGTTTAAAACTCTGATTGTAAACATGAAAATACTGTGAAGCAATGTGTACTCACCTTGTCACCTTTTGGTCCTTGAAAACTTAAGCCCATTTGTCCCTGTGGATTAAAAATTCAGCTTTCATTATTAGAGTTGTCTGTTTTGTTCAAACTCATCCCACAAACCTCACATTAGATGCAATAAGATGGTAGATTTTGACCAATAACTTTGTCCCATAACTATCATAACATTTTCTAGAAAGTTATGATCACGCTGCATTCGATGTCTATGAAAAAGTTTTTGAAGTATTGTTGATAAAAACATTCTATAAAGATCTTTTATTTTAAGGTTTTTAAACTCTGGCTTTAGAAAACTAAGGGAAATATCAGTGATTCCAAAGCGGTGCCTGAGGGATGAGCGGAAGGAGAGGTCAGATTGATAGACAGGAAACAGACGGCAGACAATAAACAGAAGCTTAAATACACAGATAAAGATAACACATTAGGTCATTAAACATGAACTGTCCGATTTCAAATCAAAAGTGTAGTTTATTGTCTCTCAAACAAGAAGCAGTACAGTTAATCAAAGTACGTGCCTAAACTATCGACGCAGTTTTGCCATTTCAGTGGTAGCTTGCTTATGCGAGTAGTGAAGAAGCCTGGAGAGCGGGTGGCGATGAAATCGAGAAAGGCGTTTTCCACAGCTTGTTGAGAATTGAATATTTTTCCTTGCGAGAAGTGGTCCAAAGCCTGGGAGAAGTGGTGGTCAGTGGGTGCAAGGTCTGGTGAACATGGTGGATGACAGAGTTTCCAAGTCCAGCCTCTGTAGTTCGAGCAGCGTTGTTTGTGTGACACGTGGTCCAGTATTGTCTTGCAAGAGGATTGGCCTGTCTCTATTGACCAATCTCGGCTGCAACTGACCAGGTTTCATGAAGCTGTGGTGGATGATACCAGCGCTGGACCACCAAACAGACACCATTAGCTTTTTTTTGATAAATATTAGGTTTTGGACTGTGTTTCAGCACTTCATCTTTATCCATCCATTGTGCCTAATGCTTGTAATTGTCAGATTCCATTTTTCATCACAGGTCACAATACGGTGTAGAAATGGTTCACCTTTATGTCCTGACAGCACAGAAAGGCAAGCTTTGAGATGGTTTCTCTTCTAACACTTGTTTAATTCATGTGGAACCCATCTATCCAGCTTCTTTACCTTGCCCATTTGTTTCAAATGGTCCAATATTGTTGGAATAGTAACGTCAAACCTCGCTGCTAATTCATGAGTAGGTTGAGATGGATTCGCTTCCACTACAGCTCTCAGCTCATCATTATCCACCTTGCTCTCAGGTCACCCATGTGGCTCATTTTCAAGATCAAAATCACCAGAACTTCTCAAACCATGGACATACTATGCATTCATTAGCCATATCCTTCCCAAACACTTCACTGATATTTCAAGCTGTCTGCACAGCACTGGTTCCATGACGGAACTCATATTCAAAAATAATGCAAATTTTTGACTTAGCCATGTTTTCACAAAAATTGCTCTAAAAAAAAAAATGTGATAGATAATCACAAGCCAAACCATGCACTTGAAAGAATGAGGATGTACCTTCACAATAAACACAAAACAAAAAGTGTCAAAGTGAAATGTCAGAGATATCAACTGTCAAACTTAGTACTTAAGGAAATCGGACATTTCTTACTTAATAACCTAATAATTTTCCAAAACTTTTTACAAACACTGCAAGAATGAGTTATGGCAATTTCATGATAGCCTTATACTAATGCAAAAGAAAATAAATGAAAAATCCTTTACCTTTTCACCTGGGGGGCCAGGAGGACCTGGGGGACCCTGTGAGAGAGAGCATTTTAGTTAGATATGATCCACAACCCTAGTGAGCTTTAAACCCTTCTTTGTGCCGAAGTTATCTTAAGATTCTGTGATCAACATGATAATTTATTTGTTGAATATTTTTCCCATGCTGTAGATTGAAAATAACCAGAAATTGGTCCAGGACGATGGAAATACCTAAAAATCTTAGGTGTTGCCCTGTGGACTCCAACAACTTGAGACGTGCCACGATAAAGCGTTAAGATGATGCATGAAGCCACTCATCAAGCTCTCCAGGAGCCTGGAGTTTCCAGTTTGGGAATCGTGTTTGTCCACTTTACAGATAACTGTTCATCTTAAAAAGCTGATGATTCTTCAAGTTAGTAGATTGTAGTGAAATAAAAACACTTCCCATATTTGCAACAAACTTTCAGAACACTTTTTATAATCGTTTTAAACAGGAAAAAGTCATTCTTTACTCATAAAAATGAGTCAATTTATTTACAAGAATGGAAAAGAGGTTCCATTTGCACAAATGGATAGATGAAGAATTTCTGGATTTTATAATCAAAAGGGGAAAAAAAACCAAGTAAATTAAAAATACAAGCCTGAAAATCTCTCAAGAGGACTCTCAGTCAGGCGGCAAGAGGATGACAAACTCAGGCACATCATCCATTCCTAGTGAATGTGACGCTCGGCAAATGTCAGTCGTGCTAACGTGACTGTCCTGTGCTCTCAGAGATGTAAGAGAGGGGAGGGAAGGATGCCCCCTTCTACTGAGAAAATCTCTCTGAAGGAGGCCACATTAGAGAACACAGTCTCCTCTGTAGTTACGCTCCGGGTGCTCAGTCGGAAAATTCTTTATATAAAGCCAAGTGCCCCTTCTGCGCCGCTGCCTGCTCTGCGCCCACAGTCCCTCACAGACACAGAGCCCGCTGGTAGGACTATATTTCTACAAACACATCTCCCTGCTCCATGGTGAAGTCACCCAGGGCAGAGCCAGCCTTGTCAGTCTTTGGACTCGCTTCCTCAGGCTGCAGACACCACTGGTACCCAGCCAGCCCCTACAGTAATGACCGTGCCATCTGCTCCGTGATGTCTTGGCATAATCATCCTTTTCCCACAGCTCTGGGAATAGGTGGACTGCAGGTGCCAGCCAAACATTTAATAAGAAAGAGGCTGATTCTGCCATATCCAAATCGGGAGGGACCACCACTGTGTACGTTTTCATTAAGTCATTATTTATTTTCACACCTCAACATAGCTGTTCTTTAAACGACTGCCTCAGAGAGATATCACCCAAAACTTACCGGTGGTCCAGTAAATCCTGGAGGGCCGACGGGACCTTGTAGCCCTGGCAATCCTGGTGAACCCTGTAATTTATTGAGAAAGAAAAGAATTAAAATGCAAACTAGGGGGAGACTCAGCACGTGCTTATAATTATTTAGTGAATGCTTACAGGTGCTCCTGGGGGTCCAGGAAATCCCCTTTCACCTTTCAACAGTGTCCCAGGCACGTGGCCAAGTATTTCACCTGGATCCCCCTGGAGGATGAAAAAAGGAGAGAAAATTGTAAATACTGATATCCACGTAAAGAATCTTAAAACCCAGTGAATCACAGGCCCACGTTACTGGTAGGGACATTAGGCTGCCTCTACGCCGGAAGTAAACAGCGTGGCCATATCTCCTGTGGCCGATTCCCACTGTCTCACGACCAGCATCGAGTGCCGCACAATCCCCGCGGCTGCAGCCAGGACTGAACGTGGAGATGGCTAAACATAAGGGTCCACGACATGGCGCATGTGACCGTCCCACACTCTGGACAAGGGCGCCAGGCTGTGGTTGAAAGATGGCGTGACCACAGGCTGTTCTCACCAAATAAGGATTATCTTTTGAGAAAAGACTCAAGATGAGTGTTTTTATAAAAGCAGGTGTGATGGTAAAGTTTATCTGTCAACTTGGCCAGGACACATTATTTGGTTAAACACCAGCCCAGAAGTTGCTGTGAAGGCCTTTTTGAAAATGAGATTAACATTGTAATCAGTGAACTTTGAATAAAACACGTGACCCTCCATAATGCTGGTGGGCCTTGTCCAATCAGTTGAAGGTTTTAAGAGGAAAAAGGGCTGACTTGTCTGGAAGAAGGGAGAATTCTGCCTGCGACGGCCTTCAGACCGAACACCACCACATCACCTCCTCCCCGCACTCCAGCCTGCCGGCTTGCCCTGCGCCACAGGCTTTGAACTTGCCAGCCCCCACAATCACGTAAACCAATTCCTTAAAATCAGTGTCTGTGCCCTCTCTCTACACACACCCGTCCTACTGGCTCTGTTTCTCTAGAGAACTCTAATACACAGGCTATTCTGAGGATACCATTTCTCAGGTGTTCTTAAACACAGGAACACACACACTGTCAACCTCATTCAGGTAAGTGATTATCTCTACTGTAGCTTCTGAGAAACCCTACGGTTCCCTCTTACAGGGCTGCCCGGCTCCCTGGCCTGTATGAAACACAGTGCGCACATCACGGGGAGTGCACAGTCTGAGGTCAGCTTGACGAGCGTAACCCAGCCCCAAGGCAGTAATACCCTGCCTGGGAAAGACTTTAAAAGGTCCACGCCTGTGAAATCTGAGAGCGGCTCCTCACAAGCTCAGTTCTGTCTTCACTCCCTGATTCATAATGAAGCTAACATTTGCCACCACTCTGGGCTTCCTGCCTATATAAATGTAAGTTGGTGTACGTTACTTACAGATTCTTTTAATGTAATAGGGTTTAGGAAATTATGGTAATAAGCAATCAGCTAAAGTGATTTAAAGTAAATTTGTTTTAATGGCATCTGTTTTAAAAAGATTCCCTGTAATGAATCCAACAAAATCAAATGAAATGTACCTTCATTCCCGGCAACCCTGGTGGTCCCTAAAAAAGAAAGTTTTAGTATTAGTTTTGGTTCTCTCAAAATATCATTAGCATTAAGATATTAGTGCAAAAAATAAAAAGAAAGAAAAAACAGAAAATGAGTGGAATGAGAAGAGAGAAATTATAACCAAAACAAGAAATTCTGACTTAACCCTATACTCACAGGATTTCCAGCAAACCCAGGTAAACCGGGAGGTCCAAGCGGCCCTCTCTCCCCCTGAGGGAACAGCAGAGTCAGTCACACACCGTCACGGCAAACACACCTCCCCGGACACGGTCATGCGTTACTCTGTCCCCCCTTCAGAGAAACTTCACTTGTGGGTTAAAAATCATTTCTTAAAACCAGTTTGTTACAAGCTGTATTACTGGGTGCTACTTCATGAAAGAAGAAATATACTTGATAGCGTGATTAATATGAACAATGACTCATAATAGCATTTTCTTATTTGATTTAGTAATTGATTATCGGTAATAACTTTAGTGCTTAAAAGCCATTTTAGGATAAAAATCTACAAAAAAGAAAAGCACTTTCCTATACATTAAATACAGGAAACCTTTATTTCCTTACTGAATAAAGAAAGTTTTAAGACAAGTCACTTTTCAATTGTGTCAAATAAAACCATGTTATTCTATAGCAAAGCCCCATAAACACGCACAGTGGGGAGGATTTCCTTTCTAAAGTTACCTTTGTGCCATTGCATCCCGGGATGCCTGGGGGACCTGGTGGGCCATCTTGGCCAGGAATACCCTGCATTTAATAAAGTGAAAAATGGACCAAAATAAAACATCCATGCTGGTAAAATATTTCATAAAAGAAACAGAGTGCATTTTATGTACATACAGGAAGACCTGGGTTTCCAGGGTAACCAGACGCTCCTGGGGGTCCCTGTAAGGATGGAATAAAAGAGTTTCAGTGGAGAGCTGGGAACCCTCGTTTCCGCCTACTGTGCCCCCCCTGGTTAATGGAGTTGTACCCTAATTTCTGCCATTGAGAACATGCACACTGAGCAGATAGAGCACTGTGCATAAGAGGCTGAGGACCCAGCCCACAGGGCACACTGCCCAGGTCTGCAGTAGCCATCCTACACCAAAAGCTGACTGCTACCCTTCTAAGATCATGGCTGCACAGGCACAAAATAACTCTGCCCTCATTTCATCTTTTGTAATATAGAGTTTTAAAAAAGAGTATATAACTGACATTAAAATGCAAACATTTGGGAAGAAGAGTTTTTGAAATAAATCCATTCATTGGGGGAAAAAATCGAAAGTTATTTCTAGTTGAAATCCATATCTTGTCTATTCTAAACAGTGACACTGCTGTTCAGTCTACCCAGGTGGTTACAGCGGTACTTCCTCCAGCCTCCGCCCCGGGAATCCACGGCGTGCTGGCAAGGGCACACGCAGGCTACGCTGCACTTCCCTTCCAACTATGTCACAATAAGAAAGTTAAAATGTTTACATTTTACGATGTCTTTCTACTTTTCTACTGTCAAAATTTTCTTACAAAGGTCTTCATTTTGCATCTTCCAGGAATGGCAGCAGTGAAGAGTGAAGAGAAGGAAGACCCGGTTAGCTCGGAGGGCGGCGGGACCCTCCTGTCAAACGAAGCCTGGCTCTCTAATGCCTCGGGGACGCTTCCTAACTGCCCCTCCCCCAAAAAAACACGCCCACAGGAGACTCTTGAAGAAAAACAAAAGGCAGAAAACAAGTTTGCAGGAAGCCAGGAGGCAGGAGCACAGAGGCCGGGAGGGACAGGTGGGCCCACTGAGGGAGCAGCTGAGGAGCAGACGCAGAAGGAAAGGGGCAGGGAGAGGGGAAAGGGCGAGGGGGCCCCTGGAGTGGGCGGAGCGCCCCCAACTACAGAAGCCAGCAGACCCCATCGCGTTATCACCAGCTGTCACGGTGTACTCACTCTTGTCCCTTTTGTTCCGGGGAGTCCTGGCTCTCCAGTGTCACCCTGGGACGGAACAGAAATGCCGATGAGATCGCTGCTTGCGGCAGAACGCAGGCAACCTGAAATCCACGCCCGCCCTCCACAGCGCCTCAAGCTCACCTTTTGCCCTGGCGGTCCCTGCGGCCCCTCAGGTCCTTGCATTCCAGGAAACCCAATGACACCTTGTAACCCCGGGAGACCTCTTTCTCCCTGAAGAAAAGGAACATAGTAAGTCAGGCAAAAAGCAGGACGACAGAAATAGAGGAAACAAATCAGTGTGGTCAATCGTGATGGGTACTGGTAGGGTCAACCTGACTGGGTGTTACGGGCTATCCAGAGAGCTGGTAAAACCGGCTTCTGGGTGTGTTCGGGAGGGTGTTTCTGGAAGAGACTGGCATGTGAGTCAGTGAACTGGGTAAGGAAGGCCCCTCACGCAATGTGGACAGGCGCCATCCAGTTGGTTGAGGGTCTGGATAGAATGAAAAGGCAGAGGACAGGTGAATTCTCTCTCCTTTCTGGAACTGGGACTCCCATCTTCTCCTGCCTTCAGACATCAGAACTCCAGGTTTTCCAGCCTTTGGATTCAGGGACTTGCACCAATGGCCCCCCAGGTCCTCAGCCCCCAGCTCTGGACTGAGGGTTACACTGCAGGCCCCTGGTTCTCAGGCCCCCGGCTCTGGACTGAGGGTTACACTGCAGGCCCCTGGTTCTCAGGCCCCCGGCTCTGGACTGAGGGTTACACTGCAGGCTCCCGGTCCTCAGGCCCCCAGCTCTGGACTGAGGGTTACACTGCAGGCCCCTGGTTCTCAGGCCCCCGGCTCTGGACTGAGGGTTACACTGCAGGCCCCTGGTTCTCAGGCCCCCAGGCTCTGGACTGAGGGTTACACTGCAGGCCCTGGTTCTCAGGCCCCGCTTGGACTGAGGGTACACTGCAGGCCGGTCTCAGCCCCAGCTCTGGACTGAGGGTTACACTGCAGGCCCTGGTTCTCAGGCCCCCGGCTCTGGACTGAGGGTTACACTGCAGGCTCCCGGTCCTCAGGCCCCCAGCTCTGGACTGAGGGTTACACTGCAGGCCCCTGGTTCTCAGGCCCCCAGCTCTGGACTGAGGGTTACACTGCAGGCCCCTGGTCCTCATGCCCAACTCTGGACTGAGGGTTACACTGCAGGCTCCCGGTCCTCAGGCCCCCAGCTCTGGACTGAGGGTTACACTGCAGGCCCCTGGTTCTCAGGCCCAACTCTGGACTGAGCTATGCCACCTGCTTCCCTCGTTCTCAAGCTTGCAGATGGCAGATAGGGGACTTTGTAGCTCCACAATCACATGAGCCAATTCCCATAATAAATCCTTTCTCGTCCATCCATCCATCCATTTATCTCTCTCTCTCTATCTTATTGGTTCTGTTTCTCTGGAGAACCCTGACCAAAATGTCCACCTTTTTCAGTATCATCCAACATTGCACACATCTATAGCGAGGGTCTGAAAACAGACGCTAAGTCCTACCTCAGGTGGCCTCTCTACTCTGCTTTAAGTGCTTTCTTTTTTTTTTTTTTTTTTTTTTTGCTGTTCACTTAAAAGAAATGTTTATTATGAAAAATGTCAATGATACACAAAAGTAAAGATAATACCGTAACAAATGCCTGGTCACTCAGTTTTACAGCTACCTACATTTTTCCATGATTCTTGACTCCTTTTTTTTCCTATTGTTCTCTTTTAACTCTTAAGTGGGAAGAAGAATTTAAAGATGATTGGAAATACCAAGAATTCTTCCCTTCTTAGTTTTTTTAAAATTTATTTCAGAATATTATGGGGATACAAATGTTTTGGTTATGTAAATTGCTTTTGTACCATTTAAGTCAAAGGTGCCCATCCCCCAGAGAGTGCACATTGTACCCACTAGGTATGAATTTACCCATCCCCTTCTCCCTTCCCACATGCATGATTTCCGTTGAGTTTTACTTCCGTATGTGCACATAAGTGTTGATCAGTTAGTTCCAATCTAATGGTGAATACATGTGGTGTTTGTTTTTCCATTCTTGGGACACTTCACTTAGAATAACGGGCTCCAGCTCCATGCAAGTTAATACAAGAGGTGTCAGTTCACCATTTTATTATGGCTGAGCAGTGCTCCATGGTGTACATACACCACATTTTATTAATCCACTCAGGTATCAACGGGCACTTGGGTTGATTCCACATCTTTGCAATTGTGAATTGTGCTGCTATAAACATTCGAGCGCAGATGTCTTGTTTATAGAGGGCAGAAAATATTTATATGTGATACCTGTGACAATGCTTTATATATACTAAAAGCCACATCACTTGTTGGGTAAATAACAAAGAGTAGGGTGTTTTTCATGGACTTGATTATAATTTCACTCAATTAGTGGAATTCTCTTGTCACCAACAGTCACAGTGCTGAGATTTTGTGCCTTTGAAGGATGAAGGCAAGACAAATACGGGAAGAGAAGGGGGCAGGCAGAGTACCAGGAAGCACAGACGAGCAGGAGCAGACAGGTGAGAAGGGGGCCCAGCCCCTGTGAGCACAGCAAGCTAACAAGGGGACACAACAGGGGCAAAAACCCAGAGGAATGCGGCATTAACATTGGATCCTGGAAATACTATTTATTCTATAAGCATAGAGGAGCAAGACTGCCATGTTTAGACTGCCTATATAAGAACACCTGTAATCAAGATAAAAAAGTCAAGAAAACTTATTTACTTTACAGTATGTGGACTTTAATGCAGTCTTACAATACAAATTGGGTAGATTAAGCAATCACTATTAGCAGATTTTAAAACAGAAGGCACTTTGGAGATTACAGGCAGGATTATTTAGTGTTCAGCACCTTTCTCAAAGTTATATTAGTTCAAAGTAAAAATAAACTGACAAGTATACATCATATAACATAAACATTTACCCCCAAAAGAGCACATTACTGGGAGTTACTTAAAAGTTTTTCACCATCACACAATTGAAATGAAATAAAACAAGAGCTTTCAAAGTCATCCTCCTCCCAGACCACTCAACTGGCCCTGGAATTTACTGGTGAACTACGCACCTGCTGCATTTCTATAAATGCAGAAATGAGGTTATGAACCTGGTGCTCCAACCCCCACGGCTCCACAGAGCTGTACGTTTACTTGGAAGTGTAAGTCAGGAGTCTAAGAACAGTATTTAAATAAATGTGGGAAAGATTATTTCAAACTCTAGAGAACAGGATAAAATATTAAATGGATTAAAGAAAATTAAGCCCTACAGATTGCCATGCCCCTTTGGACCAGCAGCATCCAGAGAATCTACCAGCAGGAGCAGATGCTGATACACTGGGGCCCTCAGCACAGGACTTGACAGGGAATGCTGGCTCCTTGTGCCTGAGGCTCTGTGATAGCTGGAAAAAGAAAAACATTCCCAGACAAAGACTTGTGCAAATGAAGAGCTACTTAAATATGCTCATCCTTAACTTGCAGAAACGGCCAAAGGATACAGCTCTGCAGAAAACACTGACAACAATGAGGTCCCTTACACCAGGTCATCAAACTGGGGCACCTAGTTTTTAGAAGTGGGGAAATCCTACTCAAAATATAATCGAACCAAACTTCAAACAGCTGGCTAAAAAAATAAATAGACATGGAATCGTGATTCCCCAAGTAACGCAGCGTGAGGCAGGAAGGAAGCGAGAAAAGCACGTCGGTGTAAACGCTTTCTAATCCACTCGGGGTGGTATCTTTAGTACTTCATCAATATTGGCGATATCGTCGAGACAGCGAAGATAAGATTTTATAATTCCCAATGTAATCATGGAATGCACCGAGGACCACAGCCAGATCCACTGATCTCTGCAAGTTTCTCACTGAGTCAGCACTAAAGCCAGAAATAGAAGTGAGGTCAGACTGCACCGCAGTCCCTGTTTTTTTAGGTCACTAGAACAAGCTGTTTCCCAGAAGAATTCTAAACAATTCACCAACATTATGTTAGCCCGACATATCGACCCTTTTATGTCCATTTCACAGATAGGGAAATTAAGATTCCGATGCTTAACTGGCTTGTCTCATGTCACTGGGTGACCCCTTGTGCTCCTGGGAACAGAATACAGAAATCTGAATTCCCAGTCCTTGCTGTTACCGCAAGAACACATTCTTTCCCAAATGTCACCAGAACACTTAAGCAAGCCCTCTCTCCCAAGAGTCTTGAAATGAAGTAGCTAAGAAGGAAGTGACTCCTCCATTGACATGGTTCTTGCCATTCGCCACATTTTTTTCTAACTTTCCTAATCGTTTGTCCAGACAAAAGTGCACATGAATAATCCAATGCCCCGCACCCTGTCCAAGGTTATTATGGGAACCAGAGCAGAGCAAATAGACAGGATAAGCATTCAAATAGCTATACAATTAGCTGGCAAACAGCATAAGCTGAATGGGGGCCAAATTATTCCTCTGAGTTTTAAGCAAATTTCCACAGGGATTATAGGAAGAGCAAAGAGCTGGACAAGTTGTGCAAAGGTTGCTGGAGCCAGTGGTTTCCAAGCCAGACTTTGCAGCTGCAAATGCTACAGTCCTGACCACCACCTTCTGCTGGACCTCCGGGCATGATGTGCACAGTTAACATCAGGGAGCAACAGGACCCCTGGTCATCTGTTTCCCATGGTGTGCTAAAGGCAAGGTCCAGAAAAACATGGTGGCCACATGCTTCATGGCAGGCCAAGATAAAACCCACAACCACTGTGTATCACAGCATGACAATTTAAAATGGAGGAGAGAAAAGAGAAGTCTGTGAAAATATTACACAAAAAGTTTGATGCAATTGCGTCTTGTGGTTTCATTCTTGAACATCAGTGCAATGTATTGTCCCAATCAAAAAAAAAGTTTATATACCAACAATGGACATGATTACTGCTGTGTCTTCGAATGATGAAATTCAGAACTTGAGAAGGAAGAACAAAATGCCATTGTCTATACAGATGAAAGAACACAACATGGAGAATAATGTTGGCATCAAAATTAGCCGTTCTAAATTAGGATGAAATAGAGTTTCATGCATGGAGCAACTTATTTTTTTATCTTTCTTTTTTTTCTTTCTAAACATAAGTATTTTTGCTTATCATATTATCTAAAGTAAGGATGTACTTTTTAAAAATCCATAAAATGCAAGGAGAAAAGTGTATTTTATAATACCCAATTATTTCTCTTCCTCTTACAATGCTTGTGGAAACAAGTTCATGATTCGGGAAATCAAACGCTAGAATATAGCTCCCTTCACATCTAATCCAGAAATCCAAACACACAGAAAGCACCTAAGACAGCTGAAGGTGAAATAGTATGAAGTTTCTAAATTGGAGTGATAATACAATTACCAACAACAAAAAGTGAAGTTAACACAAAATATACTTAGAAATAAGCAGTCATCAAAATTCCTATTACCAAAGGCCATATTACATTGTTTCAATAGCCAACATAAAATCCCTATGTTTAAATCACAGTTTTGATTAATTTTTCAAATTTAAAATAATACGATCACGGATCTTCACAATGGACAGAAGAACACACAGAAATGTTGCCAGATCCCTGGGGTTTCCCCTACACATGGACTGTTCTGTTTCTAATGAATGAACCCAACACATGGAGAGCATTGTACCCATTACAGTCAAACCTGACAGGCAATCCATTCCCTACCTCTATACTGTAAGTTCTTCAAAGGCAAGGATATTGTTTTATTCATTCATAGTGTTTGGAACAAACTCTGAATTCAGTGAAAGCTGCTGAATGGATGATAAGCTGACCAACAGCACCAGAGGACACTGAGCATGAGGTAGGATCTGACACACGTATCCTAGAGACTTAAAAGGCAGCAAAATGAGGTTGCTGGCAGGATGGGATACCCAGTAACCTTCCCAGTCTGAGCCTCTGGGCACCATTACAGACCAGCTGGCGTCTGCACCACTGGCTGCAGAGAAAGCTATGTTCAGGACACCGTACTGGATCAGCTGTTTCCTTCTGTCATCTGGTACCTAGAGATTTTAATTTCCAAGCAAGACTGAAAATAATTAAGGCACTTGCATCTGAAGCCAGAGCTCACCAAGCATTCAGTGAAGGGGAATGATTTCAAGGGATGGGTCACAGTCAATGGGTGACTGCGGAACTCAGCCAAAAATTCCACAAGTCCAATTCCTCGCGCCCAGCCACAATCAGACATCCGCAGGACCATTTCCTGAATGCCGATGCTGCTGGGAAAGTGGTGGGAAGGCTGCGATCGGTGTCACGGGGTCATGGAAAACTCTACTGCAAGGCCCCGCTGGGAGCTCCATCCACGCCATGAAGCCGGACACTAGGGCGGGAATATCAGCACCGCTGCAGGGGAGGGGAGCACGACACACTCTGCCACAACACCAACAGGGCCGCCTTCCCCAAGGAAGACAGGAATACGAGCTCCCCTCTGCTCTAGCAAACACATAACCAAATTCTTAAAAGAATGCATATATATTAATTAGAAGTACACTACGTTTCTTTAATGAATTAAATTTAATAATGTGGATTGTTTCACTGAAATACTATATTTATCATTACTGTTATTTCTTGCATTTAAACATTTAATATTAAAGCAAGAAATAGTAAATCACAAAAGCATGCACAAAAGCATGGCTGCAAATCTTCATCCTCCTCCCAAAACTTTCATTTTCTCTCTCAAACCCTGATCTTGAGCTTCAGATAGTCAATGTTAGGAATCTTCACACAGTAGCTCTCCATCAAATACGTGAGTCTATTCCAAGAGCTTTAGCAGCTATATATATACAGGTGAGCCTCAACTTAAGAGAGGCATGTCTGGATAAAACCATCATAAATTGAAAATATCCTAAATCAAAAATGTGTTTAAAACACCTAACCTACTGAACATCACAGCTTAGCCTGTCCTGCCTTAAATGTGCTTAGAACGCTTACCTTAGCCTACAGTTGAGCAGAATCATCTAACACGAAGCCTATTTTATAATAAAGTGTTGAATGTCTCATGTCATTTATCTAATAGTGTACCAAAAATGAAAAACACAATGGCTCTCTGCCGCTGCCCAGCATCTGGGAGAGCATCATACCACACAGCACTAGCCCAGGAAAAATATCAAAATTCAGAATTTGAAGTACGGTTTCTACGGAATGTGTACCACTTTTGCACCATCATAAAGTCTCCAAATCTTAATTTGGACGATTGTGAGTAGGGGACCATCTGTATGTGGGGGAGAGCTTGGGAAAAAGTTGAAAGTTTAAGAGATTATTCCTAAAAATAAGGCCATTCTCATCTTTTCAATTCCAAAGGATGAGAGGAATCAGAATATGTTATAAAAGAAGAAAACAGCTCCCCAACGCATGACCTTCACACACTATAAGATCCATTCTATTTCTAGGAGCCTTCTGGACTCGTCCTGCCTCTTCTAAGCCACGTGGGGTTGGTAGGAGCAGGCTGGCCCACGTGGCCCCTTACCTGACGCTTCGTGTTCCTCCCTCGACCACCACTGGCCATGCCATGACCTGCTCCTGAGACTGAAGAGGGAGGTGAGGAGGTCTGCACGAGGCACGGGAGAACTGTGCCCAGGTGCTGCAGTGTCCTGCCAAAAGGACAGTAGCTGGGGTTGGAGGGGTTGGACCTGGTCTGGATGTACAGGAAGTGATGTGGAAAGGCCTTTCTCCCTATGGCTGAGCCTAGACTTCAATTTTTATATTGGACTTCCAGCCTGAGGATTCTTGAGTGGAAAATCCCAACCCCTGTTGGTAAGGTCCATGTCATGGGTGAGGTCCACCCTACGTCCAGTGGATGGTTCACCAGCATAAGACTGCCTGCAGACACAGCATTTAACACAGAACTGTCTCCAAGGGTCTGTGTTCAAGGACAGATTTCTGTTAGACAAATCCTGATATTGAAACATTATTTGAGCCCACGATGAATTCTGGCACAATTCTAGGCTCGAGTATTCTAATAGGAATTTCAACCTTTGCTGTAAAGTTGGTTGATAGAGCTAAAGGCTTAAGTCAACTGCAATCCAAAGCTAGCAGAATGATGGTTACAGAAAAGATGCACAGTGAATATTTCTGATTGAAAAAATTTGTGAAGAAATAGAACCGTAGATATTTTCTGATCTATGAAAATCCATTTTGCACATTAGCTTGTAAGAAAAAAATGAATTAAAAAGAGTCCTTCACAAAATACTTTCAAAAGAACTATCATTCAACACAAGAATAACTCAAGAAATCCCTAAGTGCAGTCTTATTATAAACAATTTAAAACTCTTCCCCTAAAGCCATCAAAAAGCAAACAAACCATCTGACTTCACTGATCCAGTAAAAACGTTCTAGCACAATAAAGTGCTGACAAATTTTTGGCAGCCAAAAAAAAAAAAAAAAAAAAAAACTTAAACATTTCCAAGGATCCTTAAATCTTATAAAAGTTCCAGACATTTCTCCCTGATGAGAGCAGAGAACCGCTAAAGGAAGGATGGAAGGCACAGAGCAAAGCTGTAAGCAGTAGCAAATGGCTTGTTTCTTATCCTCTTTCAGAAAAACCAGTCTAAAATGCTTTCATTAGTTCCTACTCCAAAGCAGTAATCTGCTTAAAATGTTTTTTAAATAAAACTATTTTAAGTCACTCCCCCAAAGTAATCTGGCTCCCAAGTCGGAAAGTAAGAAAAACATTATGATAATGTTTTTCCAAAGTCTTGTGGGCTTATTCAATCAAATCCTGCCTATACCCTTCCTCACGTGGTTCGCCTTTAACCAATTGCTTATTTCCATCCTCCCGTCACACCACACCCAAATGCAGTCGGTTCTCTGCGAGTGTCAATGTGAAGGTCCAAGCTCCTTGCCGGGTCCCCAGTAGACACCAAGTCTCCCTCCCTCACGTCCGCGTTCCTCCCTGTCTCAGCACGCCACCCCCACCCCACGCAGCACGCCAGGGCCCCGCACCACCCAGCCCGTTCTCAGGGGCTGCCTCCACCCGAAATGCACCCACAGCCCACCCTGCCACGCCCTGGCACCTCAGGCACCCCAGGGAACCTCAGCCAAACATCCCCTCGTTAACACATTAACTGCCAAGAGAGTTGTATTTAACTCACACTAGTTTTGAGCCCGGGGCCTCGTGAAGCATATGTAACTCACACGTCTCTTCCCCTTGGGAGCCGTGTGAACTATTTTTCAAGTTGCATATAACTCATGCACAGAAAACAATAAAAAATAGCAAATTTTTCATTAAATTAGAAAGGATCATTTTGTTTTCAAAGTTTTTATTCTATTTTCGTAGTGAAACACTGTGGCCCCAAGGAAATTTTTTTTTTCTAGTGTGGCCATCAGTGTGTTAAGGAAGGGCTCCCACACACAGGTGATCTGGAGAAACCTGTTCTGACCCTAATAGGCAGTGGGTCCCGTTGTCTCAGGAGGCGGAGCCGAGCCAAGGAAAGGCTTGGCGGGCTCTGGCTTCTCGCCACCAGAGGGAGCTGTGGGACCACACATTTTCCCCTAAATTAACTAGAACTAAAATACTAAATATTCAGTGTCATTGAACACATTACTGTGGGCAAAGCTAACAGAGATCATTTTGATAAGGCCTAAATGACAGAACTCTATGGGAAAGAATTTTAATTAGAATTTGAATTTTAATTAAAGGCAAGTGAGAAATGAACAACCTGAATATTGAGGCAATTACATTTCAGGTAAATGCTGTGACCCTAGAAATAACGTGAATTGTGGATTTTTTCCAGATTGCTTCTGTGTATTCATTTTATAAACAGAGAGAGTATTGGAACCTAATGATAACACAGAAAATAAAGTAAATTTAGTTTTGTAAATAACTGCATGGAAATAGAAAATACTAAAAAAAATTACATTTTTTAATTTAATTTTTTAATTAATTTAAAAAATTTTTTTAATTTAATTTAATTTAATTTAATTAAATACTAAAAAAAAATTAAATCCTACAAAACGTGCATGAAACAGATGCACATATAGCAGACAGGTCTCTTACCTGTCTCTATTACCTTACCAGGTCTCTATTACCTATTTAGTAATAGGTGAAACTATTACTAAACATCCCACTGCCAGGAAAGTTTAAAAGTTTTTCTGTTCTACTACAAGTTTACAGAACACTTATACCTTAAGATAATTTAATCCTTTCTCTTTATTTTTGCCAATTCTAAAGGAAAAAAATCCATCCAATTTTTAATGGCTTCCAAAGAAAGTGATGACATAATCTCCCTTGCTAACAACATGGATGCCCATGGAAATCAAAATCACAAATGCTCTGCCTAAATCTGTTTATTACCTTATACTCTGCTTCTTACATATAGGTTTAAAAATTATCTTTAAAACCATAACAACAGTATAGACATAAAAGGTGCTACACTGCAAGCTTGGAAACTTACTTGATATGGCTCTGGACAGTTGTTCATGTTACATAGCAAGTAGGGGCCAAGTCCAGCCACTGAAGCTTGGTGTAGGCCCAGCACAGGGACAGTTATCTAATATGCACAGAGCTGAGCAAAACCCAGTGGTAGCAAATTCACCCCTTCAACAAGCAGGGACCATGTTTTACTTGCTTTTCATTGGCACAGCTCCCAAGAGCCAACTGACAAGTACAGCTTCTGCACGCAGCTCCCTGGGTGGGCCTGTCCAGGTGACAGGGATTAGCATCAGGTGCAGCACTGAGGTTACCCCACGCAGGGGGACACCCCAAGGATGCCAGGACACATCAGCAGCTATACACCAAGGAGGCAGTCTCCATGCAGAGTCCAAAACAATGAGGCTGAGTACTGACCTGCTGGGAGGTGGAAACCCAACTGAGGAATGTCCCTCAGACCCTAATCCAAGGGGGGCACTTAAATGCCCAATCACCATTGCTTAATACTTGGGTAACTTTGGGTTTTGCTTTTTACTTACTCCATTAGAATTTTTTTTAAGTGAAGACTAACCTCAAAGAGTTATAAATAGACACCGCATGAGTGAATGTTTCAAACTTGAGCCTTGGGTACCGCAGGGATGATGCGAGAATCTGCATATAAAATCGCACCTCTGCTCACCAACACCATTGCCTTTTTTCTTTTTTTAAGTTCCATGAAATTTATCAAAATTCTAGGTCATGACTTAAATTAAAGATCTGGGGGAAGGAGAGAGATTGCAGGAACATAAATAATCGATAACAAAATATCAACAAGAGGTTAGCTCCTTTCTGAGCTTGGACAAGGAAAAAAATCAATATTTTTCTCATAAAGACACTTTGCTTTATTTTCATTTCCTCCAAACCAACAACCTTGAGATTTAAAGAGATGTATTCTACATTACCAGAAAATTTAAGAAATAGCAATTAGTGCGTAAGTACCCAAGTGGCTGAGAATGTCATCAACTTGAACTTAATAATGTGGGTGTGAGGCAGTCTTGGAACAAAACCAGGACACACAAAAGTGAGGAAATGCCACAATCTAGGTCACGGGATTTTTGTGATTTTTTTTTTTTGGTCTGTGATAACAGTAAACATATAAAACACAAAAGAAATACTCTGAAGATAATAATTATAATTAATACAAAAACATGCAAGTAATTCTTCAAGTTTAACCTTAACAGGAATTGCCAATTGGCAAATACGAAAAAAAATTTTTTTTTTACTTTTTCCCCTAAAAATGTGTTAAATGCAGTCATCGATCAAAACTGGGTTTTACGGGTGCCGTGCCAGGGGACATCCCAGTCCGCCTTCTCTGTGGGGCCCCACAGTCCCCTGTAGTGCCCCTGCCAGGGCGCTCACACGCTGCGCTGCCTGGGGTGCCTGCCGCTCAGCCAGGGTGGCGACTGGGACCTCGCCTTCTTCCACATTGCTCTCAGCACCTAGCACAGACAGCCCATGGTAGGTGTTCAATAAATATTTCCACGAGTGAATCAGGAAACACAAAATGTTAAAGATCCCAGGAATATAATATAAGCTTACCAAGAGAGTACATGTTTAGGAACCCCATTTTCAAACTTGACTGAAAAAACAGGCATCTGTGCTCTAGGTGAGCGGACAGGGCTTTGGGAATCTTGCTTGCTATGTTCTCACTGATCCGGGCTCCAGCACCAACCATCTGGACTCTGAAAATCAGCCTTGCCCTCTGTGAGTTGGGGATGCTCTACCTGCCTGGCTTACCTGGCAGCATTATTGTAAGGATCAAATTTGATCAAGTCTCCAGAGTTACTCTGAGTGGCACAAAACGCTAAACAAATGATTCTGAAGTAAACTGTTCTGACTTTACTATTATTTAAACACAAACATATTTTACATTTTTTTCATGATTTCTATGTCCATTGAACCAGCTGCACCTCCCATAAAGCCACAGAATGTTTGAAAAGAGAAAGAAAACACCATGATGTTAGTGTTCCCATCAGCCATGATCCAGGAGGCATCTTATTCCTGTTTCCATGGCTACATCTGACATAAGAAAATAAGAATTTCTTGGATATTTTTAAAACATGACAGTTTTAGACACTCCCCCGTTTACCTTATGCACAAAGTTTTATGTTTTTTTCCTTAATGAATACTTCCGAAATTACCCCTTAGGGCACTCTGTTATTCTCTTAGGCCAGCCTGGGTCTTTGTGAGGCCCCCCCCCCCCCCCCCCCCCCCCCCCCCCCGCACTCCCAAGGAATCTCCAGGATGCCTCCGCTGCTGTTAGTAAGTACCCGACAACATACATAGGTCTGATATCCCCAAATTACTTCCTTACCCCCAAGCAAGTCACTTGGCTGTATCTTATCACTGATAACATTTTCCCCAGGATGTTGCAATACTTTCAATACAATCTAAAAGATAAGAATAGTTCTAAGGAGGTTAAAACATGACAAATCAATTTTGCCCACATAATACAATGTAATCTTGGCAGAGCTTGGAATTTTACAAAACCCACTATGTGTTTAATCTCACTAATTTGAAAAAGCAGTGGTCAGATCGATCTGAATTAATAAAAAAACTGAATTTTAATCTCTTTCCAATAAGCCTCATTAATTAACTTTAAAACGTACAGTCACTGAAGGAAAGAAATTAAGATGTTGAAGTTTTGTTTTATTTTGTTTTTTGCTCAAAATCTTGGTTTTTGAACTAAACAGATAAGAAAACCATATAATTGCATAATCAATACAAAATAATGGTGCATAATTAACATGATAAATAGCTACTTCTTAATAAGTAAAAATAGCCTTCCCTTAGCTGGTAAATTTTCTTCACCTCAATGTTGTTCACAAAATTGGCAAGCCTGTTTCAAAAGCTAATGGGGGGATATATGTTAATCCAGGGTATGGCTCAATTATTTAAAAATTTAAATCAGTAAAATCTTATTTAATGACATTTTTACTATTTTGTAGAGGTGTTAAAGGTTAAATGTATAATTTTTATGCTATTTTCTTAATTACTTAAAGGTAATAGACTAAAATATTAAGTTCTTTGGCTAGGAACTAAGATGCAAAAACATAAACTGCAATACAGTTTGCAAATTATGAATTATTGACTTTCTCATAAAACTAGATTATATAGTAGATTATAGAGTATAAAAACATGTGACATTTTCCCATGTATTTTGGTATTTGAATTTTTTTAAAAAAATTGATTAGAGAATAGATGACCAAGTATGGGTGTGTTAGAGAGACACGGACAGAGAGAAAGAAACAGAGAGAGGGAGACAGACAGAGGCAGAGAGAGACAGAGAGAAACAGACAAAGAGAGACAAAAAGACACATGGACAGAAAGAAACAGAGACAGAGAGACACAGAGACACAGAGAGACTGAAAGACAGAAGGAGGCAGAGAGACAGAGATAGATACACAGAGATAAAGACAGACACAGAGAAGTGGGGGTGGACAGAGAAGATGCATTACAGAGACCGGTCAGGGCACACCTGGCCACAACGTGCCCCTCACTCCCCACTCTGACGGTCTGAGGTCTCTGACACAACAACCAAGGCAATTTCTCTTTGGCAGCGGAGGCTGATCAGTCACGCACCCTGAAATGGCCTTTCCTCATCTCCCAAATACAAAACGACTACTTTGTGGAAATTCTGATCTCCGCCGAGAATTCTAAACTCCAGGGAACCCACCAGGCACCCCGATTCTCCACACGCAGCATCAGCACCTCTGGTGAAGAAACAGAGGAAAAGTAACCATCTTCCTAACAGCTGTTTGACATTGCAGGTAAAAACACTGTAGTTGTTTAGGTCCAGAATTTCGGAATGACAAATATGGCAAGGACAGGGAGACAGCCCTATCTCAGGCCTAAGAGGAGCCCTGCTGTGCAGGTGAACGCCAGGCCCCATCCCTGAGGTTCTCCGGATGCACCCTTGAAGGGTAGAGCCACACCTGGCTGCGCTCATCTTCTCGGATGTGCAAGGGGTGCCCGATGACAAGAAGAGATGGCACGCAGAGGACGCAGGCATTCCTTACAGATCTCAGCAAACACAACTGTGTAGGACAATCCAGAGTCCTGACAAGCTGTGTGCTTCTGAAATAAAATTACCTGCACACTTCAAGAACTGATACTTAATTTCCTGACGGAACTCAGAAAGCACCTCAGGGGTGTGGTGTCTACAGCAGGGACAGAATAGTGCACAGGATGGAAAATAACATGTTTATGTTCTCATCTACCACTAGGTGAAGCAAATTCCTTTACAAATCAAATTCTGAACCACACTCACTGAGTAGCTTGCCCATAGAGTACGTTTTTAAATGTATACCATCTAGGCACCTATTTTAGGACATACGGTACCTCACAAGTGGCTCCTGCTGTCTGTCCCAGTGGCAGAGAGCCTTTGAAGGATGTGTCCCCAGAGAATGTTATCAGAGCTTTCAGGTTGGGGAAATTTATTTTTAAATATATGAAAGATACACAGCTTGGAATCAGAGTACAACTTCCTAAAGGCAAGCAAGTGAGGTATGAATGGAAACAAATGGCCCTGCCCTCTCCTGCATCCGTAAATTACGGTCTTGGTCCTCACCCAGTAGTAAGAGCAAAGAGTGCTATCTGGTAAGTTGTCCCTAGACTAGGGACAGTAATCAGAAAAGTTGTTTATGAAAGTCAGACAAGATTTAAACAAAGTTATTTCCAACACCACCGTCTACTTCCCATCCCCAAATAAAATTATTTTAGAAATAAGATATGGAGAACTAAACAGATTAGCAAATCAAAAAAATACAGTGAGGAAAATGTACCAAAATTTCACAGCCGTGACTGCTCCAACTCAGGTATCATGTGATTTTTCAAAACAGAAAAAGGGGAGAAAAACCAGATGGTATTTGGGATTCAAGAAACTTTAATTTTCACATCAGCAGCTGTGAAGAGGACCAAATGATGAAGGCATACTGGCTAAATACTGCTGATTCACTGTTACCCTTTTTCTCAGAATACATCAGTGAAAAAGTATTTGACACTAAGGAAACGTCTACTAGTAACGTAATAACCCATTATGGGCCTGACCTTCCTTCATTTCAAATTAGTGGAGATTTCTGACATTCACTGCATACCAAAAAGTCCCTTTTGATAAAATAACATTTCACTCTAGAAAGGCCAGTAATGATTTGGAAGGATTTTTAGAGATTGGAGTACAACTCCTTCTTGTTAGAGATCTTCAACTCTAAATCTGAATGACTAGAATTTTTTCAGATTGAGAAATCTACACCCAGTTACAAGGACACCGAAACACAACTGCCATACGTTTTCATCCTCAGGGGCAAGTACGTGTGAGATATGTCCTACGTGCCAGTATAAATAGAAGTGTTGTGGTCTGAGTGTCTGGGTCCCTCAAAATTCACATGTTGAACTCCTAACCCCAAGGTGACGGTCTGAGGAGGTGGGGGCTTTGGGAGGTGACTAGGCTCCTGAATGGGATTAGTGTTCTTACAGAAGAGACCTGGAGAGGCGCCTCTCCCCCTGCCAGGCGAGGGTACAGCGAGAAGGCACCGTCTATGTGGGAGTACACCCTCACCAGATGTCGGATCTGCCAACACCTTGGTCTTGTACTTCCAGCCCCCAGAACTGCAAGAAACGCATTTCTGTTGTTTAAGCCACCCAGCGTGCTGTATTTTGTTATAGTAGCCTGGGCTAAGACAAAAAGAAATTAATCCCTGTCCCCACATAAAATTCCAGGGTCCCTGGGTCCCTCTCGCACTGTTCACCCTGCTGTGGACATTCCACAGCCCGGATTTCTGCCTCTGGCTCCATGGTGCCCCCCTCACGGTCCCCAGCTCTCCTGCCTTTCCGCAGCATCACAACACAAGGAGTCCCCGCCTCCAACACCCAGTTCAGGAACAGGAAAGGACTATACAGGGACAGGCAGGCAAGGGGGGTTCAAGGCAGACCACATGGTGGAGGTGGGTTCTTGAAAACAGTGTGTGTCTGTGTGTGTGTGATGTGTATGTACACGTGTGTGGTATGTGTATATGTGTGTCTATGTAGTATGTATACGATGTTTGTATGTGTGTCTATTTGTGTGTGGCATGTCTATGTATGTGTGTGTCATGTAGTGTAAGTGAAATGTGTGTATGTGGTGTGTGTGTGATATGTGTATGTATATACGTTGGTGTATGGTGTGTATATGTATATATACGTGTGTTGGGGGAATGTGTGTATGTGGTGTGTGGTGTGTGTGGTGTGTGTATAGTGTGCGTGATATGTGGGGGGGAGTATGGTGTGTGGGGTGTGTGTGTGGCATATGCGGTATGTGTGTGGCATGTGTGCAGTGTGGTATGTATGAGGTATGTGTGGTGTGCAGTGTAGTGTGTACGTGTGTGGTATGTATGAGGTATGTGTGGTGTGTGGTGTGGTGTGTATGTCTGGTGTGTGTGCAATGTGTGCAGTGTGTGTGGTGTGTGTGCAGTGTGTGCGGTGTGTGTGGTGTATGTGTGCAGGGTGGGGTGTGTGTTGTGTGCGCGGTGTGTGCAGTGTATGTGCAGTGTGGGGTGCGTGTTGTGTGTGCGGTGTGGGGTGTGTGTTGTGTGTGCAGTGTGTGCGGTGTGTGTGTGCAGTGTGCAGTGTGTGCGGTGTGTGGGCTGTGTGCGCGGTGTGGGGTGTGTGTGGCATGTGTGAGCGGTGTAGGGTGTGTGCAGTGTGTGCGGTGTGTGCAGTGTGTGTGTGCAGTGTGGGGTGTGTGTTGTGTGTGCGGTGTGCGTGCGGCATGGGGCGTGCGGTGCGGGGTGCGCGGTGCGGGGTGTGCGGTGCGGGGTGCGGTGTGTGCGGGGTGCGTGCGCACGCGAGAGCGGAGGCGACGCAAGCAGCGGGCCGTGTCGGAGCAGGCGTGTCCGGCGCCCGGAGCAGAGAGAAAGGGCGGAGCACACAGACGCGGGAGAGGACGCGGGAGAGGACGAGGAGCTCGCGGTGGGAAGGGAGGAAGGACGAGGAAGGGCTGGGGTTGGCCGTGCAGAGAGACGCCAGCCCCGCGCCGGGGGCGCCCGCCACCCCGGGAAATGCCGGGCTTCCGCCCAGGTCGCGCGGCCCTGGCCCACACCCCCGCACGCCTTGCACGGTGCCCCCGCCGCTTGGAGCGCAAACCACACTTCGGGACGTCAGGATCAGTGGGTCGCACGTCACTTCTGCCCCGGCAGACAGGACGCTCGATCTGCTGTCGGGCGTCCTCTCTCGGGAAGAACGGCGGGCCCCTCCAGGGCGGGACGCGGCCCCAGGAGGGAAGGGCCTCGGGGAGCCTCCCCGGGCTCCCGGAGTGTGGTCCGCGCGCGGCACGCTCCTCCTCGCCAAGCGCTGGGGGACTCGGGGCGAGACACCCGGCCTCTTGGTGCTCCGACCCTTATCAGGAGTCCACACTGGCCACCCAACCGGCCACGCCAGGCCGGGTGGCTCACGAGGCAGTGTTTACAGAACACCGTGCAGCAGCAGCAGCCGTGCCGCGCCCAGAGCCCCCGGGGTGAGCACACAGTCCGGGAACGAGACCCACGCGGGCACCTCCCACACGCGTCCAGAAACAGCGCTCATATCAGCAAGAAGAGACCAGAGGCCTTACAGAAAGGCAGACCACCGTGATGCGATGGACAACTTCACACCCACGGCAACAGCCCGTTCCTGTTTTGGGGTCTTGTAAGTGCAAGTGAGAAGCCAGTGGTAGGCGGGCACAGTCGTCCACGGCACTTTCCCAAAGTATCACAATGCCCACCCCAAATCAGGGTAAACCTGACAGAAAGCAGGGAATGAAGTGAGGCGGTGACACAGCGCACCCTCAGTGTTGCCCTGAGCTTTAGGGGCTCACCTTTCACTCCCCCCACACCAATGTCGGCCTCTGGGGGATTCATTCTCACGCCCAGCCTTCCTGCTCCTCAGATGTCTCAGCAGAGTGTTCACTTAGGGTTTTATTTGTGCCGTCCCGAGCGTGCAGGGCGAGTGCCACATCTGTCCTGCTAACCGCTATCTGCAACCATCAGCACCCGGGAGGAGCTCCCTCGGGGTGGGAGGTGGACATCAAGGAGTCTACTGGGTCTGCTGTGGACAGATTCCGCTCCTTCGCCAATCTTCTAGGGACAGCCACTTCAAAACCAAGCATGTGGCCAGATGCTTTGGAATTCACGTCTACCACGCATCAGCAAAAACATCCTTCATCCATTTGTAGATATCTCTAACAAAGGAGAAACCTTGCTGAGGGACTTCAAACCAAGGAGGACTTCCTTACAGCATTTTAGAAATTAGACAAGAGTCATTGTCAGCTTCTCACGCCAGATTCTCGTGTGAAGAAATCCAGAATTGATTGGATTTGGGGCCAGTTAGTGTTGTACTTTTATGAAACTGTGAGGTTACCCAAGGAGGTAGGCTAGGCTGTACGTGGATAAGGTGTTCTAGTATACCTTCACCATTTTTAATGGATTTGCCAAAGGGGAAAAATAAAACAAAGGGCACCACTTCCCCACAGTCGTCTGGTTTGCTCATTAACTCTGACTAATTCTTCCTTTGTTTAATTGTACATTGTGCTAAACCACTTCACAAGGATGAGGGTTCTGTTAATACCATTTTCAAGAGTGCACTGCTCCACACCCACACTCCATAATTACTGAGCATCACTACGTGCTGTCTAGAAACATATTTGAATGCTCATAATATTCTACCAGCAAACAGGAGGAAAATCTATTGCACGGTTTTCATCTGTCAGGGTTTGTTTTATGTTGTCTTTGATCTTGAATGAATTAAAACATACACTCTCATTTTGCTCCTTCTGAAAGAAGCTGTTTTTCAGAAAGAAAGCCAGCCAATGTTTTATCGGCATATTTATTATAATACAAAAATTAATTTTTCCCATAAATAGGACAAAGACTGCCAGTGCTTGGCCACACCGATGACAGCGTGTACTCACATAAAGTGCTTGGGGCCTTAAAAGTCACAGGACATGATGATACTCCATTCAAGATGCTTCATTTTCTATTACTCCTTCTGAACATGGAAACAAAATCAACTAACTATTTTTAAAGCTGCACTGGATGAGGTAAGTTCCAAATACAGCTGCAAATCAAAACCAGTAGATTTTATGATTATAGTCTATCACAGCTCTAACAGGTCCCAGAAGCACATGGCCAAGGGGCAGATTTTATTAATGGAAAGAACCAGGAAGGTGAGCTAGAAACTGAAGAACGTGTACCTCACCGTCCCTTGCAGGGCAGGGGACAGTGTGCAGTTCTGCAACGTCCCAAGCCTAAGAGAGACATGGATGCGTGGGCTTTGTGTGCAGAGTAAGACAAACCCATTTAGCATGGATTCATTTTTAGTGGCTTCCCTATGGTATGTTCTTGATATTTTATTCTTGGTTTCAGGCATATTTTTAAAAAATCTATTGTTTCCAAAGTACTACTCCAAAAGACAAAAGTAGGTGACTGTGGGAAGCCACACTGACTCCCACGATTGCCCTGCCAGATGGTGATTCATGTGCAATATGTGGAAATAGGAAATAGGGAACATCTGGAAAAAATCTTGGCATCACAAGACAGCAGACAAAACACGGAAAAGGAAAGAGTATGGATGGACCCTACAGCCACTTAACGGAGGAGAGGGAAGACCCCTCAGACCCTGCAGAGGAACCTGACTGGCCCCACAGCGTTCAAGCCGGACGCTTTGGCGGGAGGGAGGTGGAACCCGTTACAGCAAAAATAAAGTGACATTTCCCTCAGATTCCCCTTTCAATAATGTCTGGACCAAGGAAAGCTGGCTGGGGGAGGAGAGGGGTTTGGACTGCACTTGCAAGTATGTCAGGAAAAGCAGCTGGCAGCAAAAACAGGCAGAGACTTGGGAAAGGTTAGGGAGCCAGAGAAGGGGAGAGTTGCTTTCGCTTGTATCTTCAGGGATGATGACTCCAGAAATGGCTCATAAAATCATGGCGTTGACTAGAAACTGGATGATAACTCCCAGGTGAACCCATGTCACCCCTCCTCCACCAAAAGCCTCCAAGAGCTACAAACATACGACCTAACGATCCTGCCGGGATTCTCAAAACATTCTAACATCTCTAGCCGAGGTCCTGGGAGTGCTTCTGTTGGGGTGCAACAAGCCCATTTCTTTGGTCTTCCAGGCCTCATCCATGAATTGAGAATTCTCAGCTAGATGGTCTGTGTCTACTATGTCTTCATGCCCACAAATCTGTCTAGAACTGAGCCATATTTATCACAACTTCAAAATACAGCTACTACTTACATGTACGCATATTTGACATTTTAGATTTCTTAGGCACGTTTACGTACGTCAGCTTTCATTAGATCCATTTAGCCACACTGGGAAATTTGCAGGTCGAGGGAAAGCTTGGTCAAAATGACTGGAAACACACTCAGCTGTAGTGCCACCCTGGAATCAAGGCTTTTATACCTGTGGGGAACTGTGTATGACACAGCACCCCTGGAGGGCTCAGACAGCACACTCGCTTATTAAAGGTTCCAAGGTGCCCTTGCAAAAACCCCCAAATACCCATTTCACCTGAATCCATGTTCCCCAAACTCCTTTGTCCTAGAACCCTCTTCCCGTTACATCCCAAAGGAAACATCTATTGACGTCCTAAAGGTGGTCTGAGGATCATATTTTGGAGAATCTGACCTAGACAGTATTGTCTCTCAGGAATGTTTGGAACACTCAAATACAGAGATATTATATCAGTCTCAACAATATTAGAAGTAATTTCAAATATGCTTGATGTTCTGACTAAAAAAACCTTACATTTATTAAAAAGCCTTTTAACATTTTATACTAAGCAGCACTTTTTAGTGCATTTTGATTTTACACATTCCACATCTTTAAAGTAAGAAAATGGAATTTCTTTGAAATAGCCTGGGTTTTAAAATTCTCACCAATTCAAATCTGGCACAGTGCTTCTCACATAATAGGTGCCTAATATATAAATTATTATTATTAATAATTCATTGTTATTAGTCCAAGTCAGTTAACTTATCCAGAGTTTTAAAGAGTCTACACAAAAATATTTATGATTACTTGCTTGAAAAAGAATTTAATACCTAGGAAGTGTGACACCCTTAACATTTAAAATAATGATTCATATAATTTAATTTATGGGAAAGAACTTTTCAGTATTCTAGTAATTAACAGAAGGATAATCTTGTACTTTAATAATTCTTGAGGGTCTTATTCTATTAATACATAGATACTAAGAATAATAAGGAAGGAAAAGAGAATAGTCCATACAGAAAGTGTAACATATGAAGCACTCTGTTCTCGGAAGTTTTCATTTCACAATGAAATCATGGCTCAAATTCTTTCTATGATTAATCATATGTAAGTTAAAAGAAAGACCAATGAGATAAATATATTTATAAATTGAAGATTATTGAATTCTCCAAGCCAATAAAGTACAGTCCCTGTCTCAAAAAAGAATTTCACCTAAGATTTAATTTCTGTATATTTATGATCTTAGGAGAAAGTGAGATCCTTTACCTTAAAAGTAACATTTGATTCTAATGCATTTTGATGATTATTGCACTATAGCACCAAAATGACTAGAATGTTATATGCTGAAAATAACAGACTTTGATGTGTTAAGACATGCAAGCTAATGCCTAAACGCCTAATCAAGTAGACATTGCAATGTCTCTGGCAATAACAGATAATGGAAAATAATCAATGCAAAATGGCTTATATAATTCAAAAGATTAGAAAATTTAGCCTCTCTTCATGTATTTAGATATGATTAGATTCACAGCATTCCTTGCAGATAATTTTTTTTTTCTTATTTTGCATGTCCTCAAGAGAAAGACACTAAAAATGCTTGGGTTGTATTTCTAAAAAAGCCTAGCAAAGTAACAACTGAAAAATCCGTGTTGATTAATTAATCACATTTCTAAAGATCATCGGAGACAACCCAACTACAACTCCAAGTAGCCAGTGGAAACTCTTCCCAGATGTGGGGAGGCTGAGGCGCAAGTTGATAACCACGGTCTCGGACTCGTGTCCAGCATGTGTGAGCATCACCACCGTGTCCGCGTCCTGGGGAGACTGGGGAGACATGCCCAACAGTAAGGAAGATCGCCAGCATTTGACAAGAGTGACAGATGTCCTGTAGGACAGACTACATGCCAGCATTTCCCAAAAGGAGGGACAGAGGGGTGACCAAACCCTCACTCTGTAGGTGATTCTGCATCCCTCGACACAGACCTAAAACACCTTGCTTCAAGATGCCTTCCCCTTAAGAGGTTTACATTCTTGATGATACATGGAATAAGGACTCCCTGGTGGTGACAGAGTGCTTGTCATGCCTGTCATGCTGGGCTGGGCTCCCCCACCTGTCTCAGGTGGGGAGCTGGGCTCAGACATGGGCAGATGACTGTCTGACCTGCTCCATGTCACAAACAAGGGGGCTTCCTGTGGGTTATTTCTCTAACCAGACGGAAGGGCCAAATTGACTCCTCTAGAACAGGAACTGGGAGGTCTGCCCACGGCCTCAGAGGAATAGGTTCACTTCTTCCTGGTCCTCCCACAATCCTTTCCCATTACTATCCATTTAGAAAAAGGCTTAAGGCAGCTTGCTTTCCTTGGCAAGTTGCCAGTGGAACAGTATATGCACCAGGATTCAGTTTTAGAGAAATAGGAGCTTGCTCAAGACTTTAGGATATTCTCACCCACATGTTCAACTGGCCTGACTCTCAGATTAGGATCTACTTATCTGAAGAAACAGAAATTGATTAGTGCTTGAATTCTGTTATTTTCCTTGAATAAAAGATTGGGTTAGTTCAGTGGTTCTCAATCCAGAGTGATTCTGCATCCCCCCCAACCCACTGCCAGGAGATATTTAGCAATATTTGGAGACATTTTTATGTCACAATTGGGGAGTGGATGCTACTGGCCAGGGATGCTGCTCCATTTCCTACAATGCACAGGACAGCTCCACACCCAAAAATCATCCTGCTCAAAATGTCCACAGTGCCAAAGTCGAGAAACCCTAGACTTGTTGGTTTCTTCAATTGTAAAGTAGGTATTATAATAATCAGCATAAAAACTGTCCAGCCCCATGCCTGACTCAAGGTAGACATTCAATACATAGCAGCTGCTCTCTCTTTCTTGCTCTGACACTCATAAACCCAGATTTTTCTATCCTGGCCAAGATCTGTTGTGCACAAGCACAATCTAATATTAAGATTCAGAGAAATAGGTTTATGGGGAGGTCTGACATGGATATCCAATGATTTTGTCAAATATCTACAGGCATTAAATGGCTGGTAAAGCTACACACCATTCACATAATAAGAGAAAAGCGTATCCTGTACAAACTCAGCCCACAACACAACATTAAATTCTTCCCAGATTTCCAGGACCAGAAACAAAATCACTTCCAGATTGGCCACAGACTCCTCCAACCCTTTCATATCTGATAAGGTACACATTTTAGACAGACAGACAGCAATGCTATTTTCAAAGTTCTTTTCTTTGAAAGCAATCTGGGGTTGTTCTATCTGATGACTATACTATTGCTGTGCAGATCCAATGTGTGAAAAGGAGCTATGATTTATAGACAGTCTAATTAGTAGTAACAGGATAATATGCGTCTCCTCTGCATGTCTGCCAAGGACCTGGGTATCAGTAGGGTTACAGTATTCTAAGAAGATATGACATACCCACGCAGTTGTCATTATTCATTAGAAACACTAGAATCCTGCTTAATTAAGACTCTCTGTGCTCCCAAGACTGCTGCTTGGGAACCTCCCTTTCAAGAACCTCTACATTATTAATAAAACCATCAAATCTTTTCTAGGACAGTATTTATCAACTGGCCACCAGAGCTGTTTTCTCTGATTAATGCAGCTAAATTAACATGTCTTTACACATATTTGTGACAGATGAACCTACATATCCAAGCAAGTCTGGTGAATTGGTGAGGACGTGACAGGCTGCATCCTCCTTCATGCAGGAAGTTGTCCCTTTATTTTATGGCCCCAGGCCCCAGGCATCACTCCCTTCTTGGAACAACTATACCACTTGTTTTCTCTACTGCTTTTCCTGGAATTTGATAATTTACTCTCGACTTGTTATTTATTTCATGTGCATAAGTCTTACCTCTCTAGTTTAGGTTCCCTTTTTTTGGACACTGCAGGGTCATAGAATATGGTGAGAGTTTTGTATAAATGCGGGCTCCCACGGTAAGACTTCTTGTGCAAACTCTATTTTAGCAAAATATAAATGATTAATTTCCAAGCATATAGCAGTAACTTCCGGGAATGTGTTGCCTTTCCTACTGTCTTAAGTAGTTGAGAAAATCAGATTATCAAGCAAAAGAAGAGCTTAACTTTTGGCTATTTCTGAGTGGATTGCATTCCCACACTGTTGTAGTCTCTGGAAGAACACAAAGCCACTGTGTGCAAAGCCAAATTAGTTACCTAAGAGAAAACATCTGAAGATATGAGTGGCCATTCCAGGCAAATGAGAAAATAAACAATTCAGCAAAGACTCTCTGAAATCCATTAAAAGCCTGATGAATTTAACTGTTGAACTTAGAACAAACTACCTAGTAATATAATGATTACTTGGTAACTATGAAATTATAAAACCAGCAACAATCTGTCGCATTAAAATTTATTTATAGTATCTGTAGAATATAAGACATTCTGTCCATTAATCACATCTCCATGGAAAGCAAAACTTAGCTAAAAGAGATTTATACTGGAGATGTTCCAGTTTCTACTGAGGGTATTGGTGGGTTGTAAATTATGTTGTCAAAGTGTTCCTCAAAGAGATGTGGAAAAAACATGCCTCAGAAACAATGATTTTCAAATTTCTAAGGCAATGACACTGTGTCCCAGTCAGGTAATTTTAAATCTCTCTGAGCTATGTGTCTCCTACTATCTTATTTTCTAAAACAACAAATCAAAATTAATTTAATTTGTAGACATTTGAGAATAGCAAAATAACTTCCTTGAGAATTGAAGTCATTCACTGGTAGCTCAAAAGTAGATGTACGATTTAAACCACCAGTTTGCAGTCTGTGATTCTAAGCCCTTCATTCATTCTGCTTTTGCACGTGACTAGCACATCTAGGACCGTAATGCTCTGAGCATGGGTACAAGGTGGTAGCAGTGGAGGAGACCAAATTTCCTTCCTGACATGCCAGCCTAGTATAAATTTCTTTGTTAGCTGACTTTGCAATGAGACCAATGGGACCAGATCTGAAACCCCAGCTCAGTTAAGCTGCAGGCGCTTCACATCACTACACTGATTACTAGAACAGCACTTCCACGGCAATAAGTGGAAGTTTCAAATTTCCTCTGCCAGTGTGCACCACAGGACCTGAAACATTTATGTTCAAAGTGACAAAAACAGATCTTCTCTTTGTTAAAGTGATCTAACTAAACCATACAGCTGTTGGCCTGGATTTCAAGGGGTCTTCTGAGTCCATTCAATAATTATAGTCTTTTATAGCACAAACTGAGAATGGCTTAACCTACAGCTTGCCGATGTTTCACATATTCGTTATGGAATAATAAATGACGAAATCCAAAGTGGACCATGGGGAAGACCCAGAGTGGGGGCGGGGGCAGGCCAAGGACAAACACGGTGGTACTGTAGTCTGTGTGCCCAAGTTCCGTGCTGGGAAACCCAGCTGAGGCTTCACCAGGGGTATGAGCAGAAGTCTAACCTTCTATCCCGGTCCCAACTGGAGCTCTGGTGATTCCCAAATTCAAGGAGTAAGTTGGTCACCCACCACGGGAGGCCGGCATGAAACCTCATCACGAGAAAGAAAGCAGCAGAAACTAATGACACAGCTTCTACCTGCACAGGTGCCTGCCTAGACCTTCCTGTCCAGAGCAGAAGACAGGCCCCACGGTGGGCTCCTGTGTCCTGACAAACACAGACCTCGCCTCAGCTGAGTGTGCCGCCCACAGCAAGCACGCCTCAATGGACAGTTTTGAAATAAAACATTTAAAGACCTTTTCCTTCTCCGATTATGTACTTGATCCCGCCGTGTGGCCCAGCTTTGGCCCAGCTGTGGCCCGCCTTCTCTGCAGACGCTTACCCAACTCTGGATGGAAGTGGTTCAATTCCCTGACTAGCACCCATCGAGTTACAAAGACATTAGCCAAAACTACTGGTAAAGCTACACCTAGGATAACTCTACCTTGTTATATTTGATGGGTGGGTTTTTTAGTAAAAACTAATATGAATTAGGCTAAGAAAACATAAATGCATTTACGGCTGTGTACACAATAAGAAAATTTGAAAGGCATGAGAATCAGGGAGGGGTCCCTGTCTGCCAGCTGGATGGAAGGGGATGGAAATCAGCAAGTTGCTGGAATGGGCCCTGATCTCCCTGAGTGAGAAATGCCAACTCGGCGGCCCTCTCCAAATCCTGACGCCTGCAAAGTTACGAGGAAAACAGAGTTAAGTGATGTAGGCCTTAATTTCCTATTTGCTGACACCCCAAAATTCTATTTTTTATAGATTTAAGGATTTCCTTATTAGTTCAGTGTGCTCAAATGTATAATTCAAGTTAAATTTTAAAAAAAGTCTTTGTAGTATGAGAAACACTTGCCTCTACTTTAAAATAATTCTTGAAAATGCACACTGGAACCAGCTAGAAAAAATTCCCAAGTAAGAGAACAAACAGAGCACAAAGATGAATTACGGTTGCTAATGAAAGAACTACCTTCACATCCTTTACTCAGCCAAAAAACTATCCGGGTAATCCTAGTGCCACCAACTGTCAGGCATATTGTTAAAAATAATAATGTTGGTATTTCAGCAAATAGCTGAAAAGAAAGAACTTTCTGTAAAGTAGAATTTACGGAATTTCAAAAGTGTGAGTCTGTGACTCCATAAAACCTTCGGCACGCTGTGGAGAGAGGTAAGAATTCACACGCTGACACGAGTGACACCTGCAGCTCCCCAGAGACAGGGTGTGTCCTGGACAGCGCACTCCACTCTCAGGGCCCAGCCCCCTTCCCGCACTGCCACACCGCAAGCCACAAGCTGAGAGGCTCCTAGTGATGTTTCTGCACCACCTCACCTGGTTTCCAAGGAGACTCAAAGACAGCATCTGGATGCTGCCCAGTCCCATGGGTAAAACCCAGACGGGTACCCCATCCCGAGCCACCTGAAATGCTCAGACACAACTTGCCTTCCAGAGAAAATTACCTTTATCTAGATCTGTGGCTCTTAAATGAGAGGGAGGAGCAGAGCTTGTTTAGAAGAATATATAATTTTACATTTGGGAAATAATAAATACTATTTTTATAAATAAATCTAGACAAGTATGTGATGAATTAAAAAATTGCATAAAAATAAGAATTTGAACAGAAGGGCTTCAAGTTGAATAGAAACTTTTTTCTTTTTCCAGAAAAATGCTAAATTTAGTCCTTATACACAAATTCCAAAAAGCACGCTTGAGTCAACAGATTTCCTGCCAATACACTTGTTCCTTCTAGAGTCAAAAAAGGAAAATAAACCAAATCCTTTTTTCTATATTATTTGCTACTTATTATTACAATCTTTGGAGAATGGCTATTATAATAATATTATTACTCAAAAATAATGCTAAGCCCGGTTTTGCTTCATTTGTGTTGCTCTGGGGAAATTATTAAAATAGTAACAAGGCTTTAACCTGACTTGCTCATTATTCTGTTATTTTTAATGTATTAGTTTCTAATGATTTCCATGGCAATGGCAATTCAAAAGGCATTGTTGCCATCTAAATCTCAGCAACTTACCTTCTGTCCCTTCACTCCATGGCAGTCACATTTTCCACAGCCAGAGCCAGCACAACCACCCTGGAAGTAAGAGAAAACATCTTTAATTACAAGAACACTTTCACATTGAGGTCAACATTTGAATTAATATGATTTTGGCATCTTCACCTATTTAGGAGAAATGTCCTGTCCTATTATTACGAGCGTGATCTTATCTGGATTTCTTTGAATGGGGCTCTTATGCACAGCTCCTTAGGGTGCATTTCTCTTGCCTAAACAGACAAGATAACAACCCTTGAGTAGAACAAATCAAAGCATTACTTAGTCCAAAAAGTGAAGGATGCCACCTACATACTTTTTGTCCTTTGTTGATTTCTATTCGAAATGGTATCACCCAGGATTATTTTGACAGGACACCACTCAAATTTGCAAGGCTACCAAAAGGTCCTGCTTCTGAGAGAGGAGTTTCAGACCCAAGAGCACAGAGGCTGAGGGCTCCAAGGGCAGAGTCCACGTTTCGTCCCTCACATTCCAAGGGACAGAAAGGTGCACAAAAGTTTGTGCCGAGAAAGAATAAATGAATGAGCTGATTTTTCAGTCCAAATCTTAAAGAACTGGTTTTTGAGTTCAATTAAAGCTTCAATGTTCAGTTAAAGAACCTTCAACAACACAATGTTCTTGTAGTTCATTTCTAACATAAATATTAATGTTAAAAATGCAAGAAAAAGAACCCAAGCATGTGATAAAAGCTGGAGTGGAAGGGAATGAACATGTGTTCAAATGCCTACCAGGTGCCACAGATAGTCAGCCATCATCTTATTCAATGATCATGACAATTGTTTCAAGACGGGTAGTACCGTCCCCATTTCACAGATGCGGAAACTGAATTACAAGGTTTAATACAACATGCCAGGGCAAGGTTGAAATTAGAACCCAAGTTCAACTTCCATTATGTGAAACAGCCAACACATTAAAAGATAAACACATGACGGTACATGCACACATTTGCAATTTCCTTAGAAGAATCCAAATTTTAAACCATGATAGACACAGGTATTGTGGACAGAATGTAAAGGGGTATGATATGAATAACTTAGTTAATAAGCTTTATTAGAGGCTCTGCTTTAAGTCTGAAATAAAATTTATATTCTGCTGCAAATGATAACAGTTTCTTGAAAATAAAATCATGCTATTAATAGTATTGTGATCGTCAAAGTCTATATTTTTAACAACATACTCAAGTCTTAGCTTCATTGCTATGGAGATCTTCTGTATAAGCCAATTACATCTGGAGATATTTATTTTGTAAAGCTAAATCTGAACAAGTCCCTCCAAGACAGTAAGATGTTCTCAATTTTAAATTTTGGAAATGGGGACAACTGACTACAGTCCAAACAAATTCCAGAGGTTATGGATCTGTTCTTTTCTCTGACTCACATTTTAGGCAATTTTCAGCATACACTCTCATAACCTCCTAACATTTTAAATCAATCCATGTGCACAGTTTTGCTTCATAATCTGGGTTTTGGTGACCACTCAGAGTCATCCAAAGAAATAAGGACAAAATCCGCAACCTGTGTTCCAGAAGGTTCATCCAAAATGCACAAATGCAAGCCCTGAGAGACCTTAACAGACATTCTTAACTCAACTACCGTCATCGTATATTTGATCCCCAGGTGAGGGTTAACTGCTCCCTACCTGGGATCCCATGAAATGTTGACTATATGCCTCTATTGTGAGACTTACCAGGTGCTTCTTTTTGTTCTTTACTTATATGTCTGCCCAATATACCCTGAGCTCTTCTGGGGGCAGCCCAGAACCTAGTATTGAGCCTGATTTAGACTGTATTTCATCTAAGACAACATCGATTGTAAAACCCACGCTAAAAAATAAAGAAGGTACGAATTAAACAACAACGGATCATCAACTGTTGGATCTATCCCAATTTCAGAATTGTTAAAGTATTAATACATGGGCATCTTAGAATCGATGAAATATAGTACGTTCCCAATTATACTGTTTCTTTTTTGGTGGTGTTATTGGTGTTGCCCATTTAATCAACCTTAAATCACAACTGTAGATGACAGTCCAGTGACACTGTGTACCTCAAGTCACAGCATATGAGCACATAAAACACTGTGGGGAAATGCTCCAAAAAGGGAACTAAACAATGACTGCATGACTGCTCCAGATCACAGAGTAGCCAGGGAAGAGCCAGGGATTCTTGGGGGATGCCTGGTACCTGGAACTGTCTGGAGCAGCTATCCCATAACCAGCTTAGCTCCCAGACAAGAGAAGCCCAGAAGGTGAAGCACTCCAGGTTATTCTGGGGCTCCAGGTCAGCTCCTCGCTGGGATTATGCCATTCCCCACAATGTATCTGTTTGTGAGCCAGGTTCAGAAAGACATCTCTGTTCTTTAAACTCTGCTAAATTTCATGCCACTTCTACAGATAGCGAAAGGAAAAACCAACCAGGCTAAGACTCATTTATTTGCAGAGTCCATTTGGGAAATGTCCACCAATCACCCAGGCTTAGTTGGCAGAAACTCTACAACCACCTGAAGTAGTACGGATTTCCTACTTACAGGAAAGTAGGTTTCTGTGAAACAGTAGGTTGAGCAAAGAATCGAAGGACTGAAGCTGAAAGTGACTATGTGGTAATTCTGGGTTTTTCTCTTCTGAAATGTTGATAAAATCTCAGAAGCTTATTTTTATCCAATTTGGGAGAGATTATAAAAATGAATTTCCTGGAACTGTTCCCTTAAGTCATCAGTGACTGCCTTAATTACTGGGGACCCCAGACAAGAGGTTGCAGGACGTTGGGGTCAGTTGCTTCTTGTGCTTTTGCTACAGAAATATCCCTGGCATGTGCAGGTGACAAATTAGCAGTCACCCTGGCCAACACTTCAGGTCATAACAAACACTGGGGAAAATCCATGATGGGGAATAAAGGACTAGTGGCACCCCTGCCCTTGCCCTACCAGCTTGTGCTGTATGTTAAGCAAAAAAAAAATTTATAAATCCCAGATCAAAGACATTTGTGGCTTTATTCATGTAGGAAATTTTATCACAAATTCCAGCCCTAAAAGGCAATTCCAAATAATTGATCATTCTAATAATACCTAAAGTATGGTCACCTGTTCAGAACAAAAGATGTTTTTAAGGCCATGATTTTTGTGTCACAATCTGAGTAGTCTAGAATCTTATGCAAATGGTTTTATTTTAAAAAATACAACTAAATTTTAGAATAACAACTATCCTAAGATATACATTTACTTTGTTAAATACAATCTATTTTGAAATATCACTATTCTGGTCCTTTACAATTTCTGTTACATTTCTAGTGGCCCTGGCTGGATTTTGCCCTGGCACAGGGAGGTATTTTTGTTGCAACTCAAGGGTTCTCTGCTAAAAAGAATACAAATGACGCTTTGTGTATCCCTTTTCAAACAGGTGTAATGTGTAATTTTGAAATAGCTAATTAAAATAAAAGCCTTTAACTAATGCAAGTCTTAGCTCTCTATTGTAAATTGCTAACTTTGAAAGGGGTTGATAAACTATATGGGCTACTCAGATTCATAATTTCATTGGTGGCCTGACACGTTCAAGGCTGTATCATAAATTTCATGATTTCCTGAGGAATTACATTTTGCATCTGGACCTCTCAGCAAAATCAAGATATACGCAATCTGGTAGACTCCAACAGCTCCCTATTGGCCACACATCTAATGGTGTTTACAGGGGCTGTACATTCTTCCCAAAGTCTGGAATATGTTGGCCCGGGTGAACTAGCTCCCAACCCATCTGTTTCAGATTCTAGAACGGGAAGAACTGGTACATTCTGTGAAGTACTCATACTCTTTCTTCCTGCTTTTCCCCTTATTGGCGTTCTAGTGTCAAGTAAATTATCTCCGAGTCCCTGGAGCAATGCCTGTGTTGTGTTCCCATGAGGCACACACGTAACCCACGTGGTCGAGATGGATGGAAGCCAGTCATGAAGGCAGTGTCCACTTAGAAAATGGGGACTGAGGCCGGAAGATCTCAGAGGACAAGAAAGGTGTGGATCTTGGGCTCTTACAGAAGCAGACCATCCATGGCCAACAGCAACATGCGTAAGCCAGACCAGTGGGGAAAAGAGAACTAGAAAGCTCTCAGGGTAGGAAATTCATCATTTATTCTGCTAAAACTGTAGGAAAACAATGGAAACCATGCCAATTTTGAGAGTCCTTTCAGCGTCTTCCTAGTAGACTATGTAGCCTAAAACTTTACCAGAAGAGTATGATAAGTTATCTCCAAATGGAGCTGAACTGAATTAACTGTGTTTGAAACAGAAAAAAATATCAGTTCCCAATGAACTCTGTCAGACGCGCACACACGCATAACTTCAATGGCAGAGATCAACTTTAAATGAAAACAAAAAATACAATATGAAAGGAATGCAAAGGGTACTACAGAGTAATCCCTAAACCAAATATCTTTTATATTCTCTAAGAGTCACTTTAAATTTTTCAGGACATGTTAAAACAATTAATATTATTACATTTTTCTTTCATGCTCCGATTAAGATATTTAGAGAGTTGAACCATCATTATTAATGTTATAAAGTATGTTAAGTTCTAAAAATACACCAAGATGCTATAATATACAGTCCTATTGCCAAAGAAGGAAGGGGAGGGAGGGAGGGCAAAGACTTCAGTATGAAATAAAGTCCATTTCCAGTCTTTCTCTGGTCTATAGACCAACAGGGCACACTTCTCAACACTAAAGAGAGTTCCATTCAGGAGGATGCAAAAGAGAAAGGCTCACTAATTCTGTTTAGAGAGCTTTGTTACTTAACCAAAGAACGCCAGCTGCTATGCTACTGCGTGTGTGAGAGGGACACAGGGAGGGACAGAGAGAGAGAGAGAAGGATGCAGTGTCATACAATTTAACTGGGACACGCCTACTGCACAAAGGCATATTTGGAATGAGTTAAACAGAATGAAGTCCTCAATTTTCTGGATTTTTTCCCCCTGCTTCTGATGGAAGATAGACCTTTAACATCACAGCTTTAACAATTTTTATGTGTTTCACATCCCACCAAATAGGGACATGTGGAGATCTGCCAAGTCTAAACAGCTTATCTTTCAAATTCCTTTTCACATTCCCTATGCAGTGCAAAATGTCAAAATAGTTTCATGGTGATATTGCTGTCCCAGTATTCTTCCTGGTTCTAGCACTTCTTCAGGGAGTCTTCTGAATGATTATCCACCCAACTAAAAAAATATGTGGAGACAAAAGAATGTATTTTAGCGGTACTTGGGCAGAATTAAAAGTGTGTGTGCAGAAACCAAGGAGGTGTGGCAAGGGGAGGCGTCATGCACTCTGGTGGGACTGATGAGTGGAACAACCCGACCCCTGTGGAAAACCGCCTGCAGCCTCTGCTGAGTCTTGGCACTCACCCCCGCCCATCCCCGAAATCCCACACCAAGGAACGAACCCCCACAGGTGTGCGTGCAGATGCACAGCCAGAGACACACGCACATGTGTATATAACTGAGACAATTTTAAGGAAACAATATTTATCTTTATCAAGGGCAGCTGGAGTTTGAGCTTTTCAATTCTATTATTTTTAATCCTACTTCATTTGCAAAAAAAAAACCACTGGTGTGGTAAATGAAAGATGACCACACGCAAAAGCACTAAGAGCTCACTCTCTTTTGGGATATTAAAACATCATAAAGAAACATAGAATGTATATCAGAGACTGATCTCCTTGCTTCTATCCTGTCTGCAAATTTAACTGGCATATGCTACTTCTGTAATTCTTGTTTTAACTTTTTGTTTACTTCCATGAGGTTCTGCAAAACGGCTCTCTCCACCTCCATATACTGTCCCTCTGCCCCAGGAATGCCTGGAAAAGAATCTTGAAAGGTCTCCCACAAAAAAGCACACTCTGTATGATCCCATTAATATTAAGTTCAAGAACAGGTGCACCCATCTATGGGCAAAGAAGTCAGAATTGTGGTGACCTTCATGGAGGTGCCTAAGGTGGGGATGAGGGAGGTCTCTGGGATATAGGAAGTATTACCTCCTTGATTCAGGTGGTGATTACCTGGGTGTACACAGCTGCAAAAATTCATTGAGCTGAGTACTTATGATTTTTGTGCTTTGTTGTATTTCAATAAAGTTAGAAGAAAAAAATAAAGACATGCTCAACAATGTTCATAGCAGCACTATACGCACTAGCCCCAGCTGAAAACACCAGAGCGGATTAAGAAACAATGGTATGTATTCATAGGATGGAATCCCACACCACACTGGGAGCAGGCCAGCTACGACATGGGTGGATCTCACAAACACCATATGGCACAAACTGGAGTCAGGCACAAAGGAGAACCAACCAGGTGACTCTATATAAAGTTCAAAACTAAGCAACGTGAAGTTGTATAGTGGTTACTCCTGGAGGCTGTTAATCACTGGAAGAGAACACCGGGGACTTCTGGGGTACTAGTAAAGTTCTGGGTCATGACCTGGTTTCGTGGGTGTGTTCACTTTGTGGAAAATGCATTGAGCTGTGCCCTTAGGATTTGCTTTGCTTCCATAAGTATTCTAAACCAGTAAAATTTATCCCCCAAAAATGTGCAGGGAATTAAATTAATAACAAAATAGAGAACAAAATAAAGGCCAAATGTTGCAGTACAAATAGTAATTTCTTAAAAGCTTACATTTGCACATTTTTGAACTTCCAAAATACGTTTAGTATTGTGGATTTAAGGGTGAATTAATTTTCCTCCCTTATTCTCAAGGAGCTCAAAATCAATATGCTTTCACCTGCGTTTGTTTTATTATTATTTTATCACCATCATTTTGTTTTGATTACTGTAACATAGACATGATCCCAAAGACATGAAAATAATTCATCATTAATTCACCTGAAAGGAGAATCTAGTTAAATAAAATAATATTTCTGTTCCATTCCATAATGGAAGATGTAGAAACAGAACAATCCTTACTAATGTTTAGAGTTACGAAATCCTTCTGCTCTTATTTGAAAACAACTACAAGTGTTGATACATTCTTGGCAAAAAAAAAAAAAAAAGTAGCATGAAAAATTTGAGAAAAACTGAATTTCTAATATGTAGCACCTGTCTGCCTCTGTTGTAGCGTGACTAAGACTCCCACACGTGAGATGCACGCCGGTTCTGTCTCCCGGTAGCGGCGCAGTTTGCAGGGCCACCGGCACCGCGGGGTGGCTGCAGTTCGGGTCTCAGGTTCCCCAGCTCACACAGTTTTGTCGACTCATTTCCGTCTCTTTTCTTGCCTTTCTCCCACTAACTGGGGGTGGACATTAAATGCTCCTGCTCTGGGAATAGGATGGACCAGAGAGAAGGCTAAGGAAGCCCGGTTTTTCAACTCCGGGTCATTGGTCTTTGTCCAGCTGCAAACAGATGGGCCTGTAATTAGCTGTCACGTGACAGCGCTTCACTGGAAGGCGGCGCGTGAACCGAGTTGGTGGCTTCGTGTGTGTCCAGGGGACCCGGGGGGACACCCCGCAGAGGCGTGCCGGGCCGCTCCCTCAGTGGCCAGTCGCCCGCGGTGCGGGCACCGTACGGCCCCGGGCAGACACGTGCACTTGAGGGACCGGTCCCGAGGCCAGAACTGGCCACTCTTTAGGTCCCGGGGTTCTCTCCCGGCCAGCCCGTGCCCTCGCCCTGCACCCACGCTGGGAAAGCCTGGATCATCTGTGTCCCAGCCCCGCTCTGAGGAACAGCACATTGCACCCAGCCAGGCATGAAAAAAATGTTGGGCTATTTCCTCCAACTTTGCAAAAATCGGCACCTCCTCTGTTGTGCTGGCGTTGGTGGAGCCCTTCTGGCTTTTTGTTTTCCCCTTTTCTCTCTCTGTGGGTCCCGCACACAAGCGAGCCCCGCCCCGCCCACACCCTGGGGCTGCCACGCCTGCGCCCGCGGGTGCCATCGCCCTCCTCCTGACGGCAAATCCCAGCCCAGCCACGCAGGACATCGCCCAGGGGCCCTCCGGCCGGTGGCACTTCCCCTTTCCTGAACAGATGATAAGATTCACTTACCATCGATGGTGCACCTGGTGCGGGCCAGGCGACCCCCCATGCCAAGAATACAGAGTCAAGCACGTGAGCGAGCCCGACAAGAGGGAGAAATCACGAGAGGGCAGAGCGCGACAGACACCAGAGGCGGAGCCTCCGCCCCACCGGAGGGACCCAGGGACCTCCACAGTGGGTCTCACTTGAGCCACACTGTGAACAGTCATGGAGTTTCCCCGAGAGGAACATGGACCGAAGACGGCAGGGGACCTGGCTGGAAGGCAGCCCAGGTGCCAGATGGGGAGGTATGAAGACAGCACATTCCCGAGCCAGGCAAGGAGTTCACCTTTTGAGGTCTTGGGCACACGGCGTGAGCATGGCGGCCTCGGGCTGCTGTGCTGACTCATGGTGGAAGCATGGTCCTCTCTTCCTAAGCTCCACTTAGTGCCAGTAACATTGACACTAGTGAATGAATCTGTAACTGCCGTCTTAAAAGTGACAGCATATTTACAGGAAGACTTAAAGAAACTCTAACAACTGGGCATAATAGGTGCCTTCTTTATTAATTCCTAATCGTAAGTAAATTACAACTTAATCTATTGCATATACCGTCTCCCAATTTAACATTTGATTTAAAAGCATGTTTTTAAACGGAAGTGCAGTGTGCTGTCTTCTTACCTATCACTATTATTAAGTCCAACTGGAATAAGAGAAGCCGTGTTAAAGAAGCACAATACGGGTTGAGCATCCTAATCCGAGAATCCAAAATCCAAAATGCTCCAAAATCTAAAACTTTCGAGCACCAACATGATTCCACAAGTGGAAAACTCCACACTTAAGTACTTACCTATGTGCTATATGTATAAGGTGTGTATGAAACGTAAATGAATTTCGTGTGTGTGTGGCTTTGGGTCCAATCCCTAAGACATCTCATTATTTAGGATATGGGATACTCAACCTGTGTGGAGTTATGGTTATGAATGTTTGAAAGGGTTGGAAAAGAACTCAGAGGAGGGGAGGCCAAGAGAATTTGGAGCCCAGTCTCTGACACTAGTGAAGGGCCCAAGGGTGCACCCTGCTTTGGATTTGGGTGTGGAAGTAAGAACTGATAAACGCTGGGACCTTAACTGTCTTTGCTACATCTCTAAGTCTCTCGGTCTCAACCCTAGAGGTGAATCCCCTGTTTCAGCTGTTTCTGTTAACATCTTTGCATCACAGTCTTAGCAACCACCACATTGTCTTTAAACAGCTGTTCCAAAAGCAACACATTTCTGCTGCACAGTGGGTTTGTAAAGACAGAGAAACAGCCCCTTGGCCTTGAAGAATTCCTCCTGAGTCCCACCCACAACCTCCTCTTCATTATACTTTCAGAAAAACTCCTAATTGGGTCTAAATTTGAAATCAAAGGAACACTTAGCGAACTTATGATATCTTTCCTTCTGTGACCCAGAAAATGCGCTGCATAGTATTACATTAATGAAAAATTCCAAACGAGTGCCCTAGTTTAATGCCACACTACAGACATTTACTGGACAGCTGTGAAGAGGGGTTTATGCAGAGGAAAGTTTTCCCATCAACAGAACTATCTGTAAGAGCATATCTTGAAGGCTCCACATGCTCCTGGGAAGGAGCAGTGAGCAGCACACAGGCAGGGGACCCCTTCATACCGAGTCTGGTGAAGCAGAGCCAATTTTGTATTTATCCCGTTGCGTTCCACTGGCTGATCCTTTAAGGAGCCCTACAGTTTGTAACACACTTAAAAAGGAAACATGAAAAGCCTAAGTGACTAGTGAAATATTTCAAGTATGACTGACATGCAGCTCCAAAACAGAGTTTAATAAAACCAGTGGTAACAGGTTTTTTTCCCTTAACCAATTAAATATTTTAAATCATTGCTGATTTTGCATCTGGCTCCTCCCCGGAATGGTGACGTCACTAATTTCTACCAGCCTAGGTATAGAATGTAATCCAACTTATGTGACCCCCCCCTTCTCTTTCTGTCCCCTCCTAATGGGATAAATTCCTCTTCTCAAAAGCAGAGAGAAAGCCCTCCTTTTCTACAGAATTCGGGAATATGTGACTGAACAGCCTTGCTACTCTTACTCAGTAATGATTTAATGAGCACCTGCTATGTGCCTGGCACTGCACTTGGAATTGGAGGGTGGAGGGATGGCTCACACACGAACTGTGCTCTCCAGAAGCTTTGTGGCTAAGAGAAGGGGGGCTGTGGCCGCTGCTGGGCTGGCCCCAGTACTAGGAAGTGACCAGACGAGCCGGCAGGAACATACCCCCAGGAGGAGAGGCCTTTAGCTTCCCCCTCGACAGGAGCTGCAGACAAGGCGGGTGCAGGGTTGGCTGCAGAGCCTGGAGGCCACGTGGGTTCTAGCTCACTCTCACAGGCCACTGGGGGCGCTTAGCGGTTTCAACTGAGGGAGACAAAGCCCATTCTCGGTCTTGGTGACATTCATCTGACAGTCATGGAAAGTAGATCAGCAAGAGGTAAGGAGAGAATGGGACATCCTGAGAGCTGCGAGGAGACAGGAGATCAAGCCACCGAGAGAAGTTATGGCTCCATGATCAACCCCCCGCCCCGTTACGTGGAAGAGGGAAGGGGGTTTTCCAATGAGCGTGACCACGAGGGTGACAATTCCCGCAGTAGCGGTGGGAAGGATGTGAAGGAACGAGGGGGAAGGGAAGACTGACACGCCTTATTTTATGATAGGAGAAAATAATAGGTTTTCATTTTCTGAGTTGGCAACTCTACTGTCAATTAGACAAATCTCACATGAAGATTTTTATTCTATTTGTTAAACTGCGTATCTCAGAATGTTCTTATCTATCTTATTAAACTTATGATTATATTCACTGATGTAAGAAAAAATGCAAATTCTTACATAAAAAATAATACGGATCCAGCAGACAATCCCCAAACTTCATTTTAGCCGATCACTTCAACCTCCTCCCCCATGAAGTCTCCAGCCAGAGCCATTGACATGTGAGTAACTTGCTTGATGTTCAAGACTTGTCCTGGCCCAGGTGAGACTATGAACAGGGCCAGGCTCCTTCCCACAGGAATATTCTAGTCTAGAGGGAGAAATACACTATAAAACTAAATAACTTGCCTAGATTATTGGTACTACTGCTACAAAGTACAAGATGCTCGAGAAGGAAAAATTACTATGGACTAGGATGATGACCCATGGAAAGAGATGAAGAAGGCAGAGGAGAATGAACACCTGTTTAACACATGAACTGCCGTGTGAGTTGTATGTAACTCAAGCTAGTTTTGAGCCCGGGGCCCTGTTAAGCATATGTAACTCACACGTCTCTTTACCTTGAGAGCCATATGGTGCGCAGGCAACTCACGTGCCACGCTGTAGCATACATATCACGTGATGGGTGGCCCCCTGGGCAAAATCCTGCAGTTGGCTCATGAAAATCTCACTTGATGTTCTTACTGTTACAATTAATATTGACAATTTAATTGCGTATAACTCACACACAGAAAACAATAAAAAATAAATTTTTCATTAAATTAAAAAGGATCCTTTTGTTTTCAAAGCTTTTATTCTATTTTTGTAATAAAACACCATGGCCCCAAGGAAAAATTTCTTTTTTCTAGCATGGCAGTCAATGTGCTAACAGAAGCACCCGTCAGGACGGGCTCGGGCTAGGCTCTGTGCGTAGGCTTCCCAGAGGGAGCCTGGGGCCCTGAGCAGTGGGCAGGGTGTCAGAGCCTGGACGGCAAATGAGGACATTCCACGAGGAAGCAGTGGAACCAAATATGGAGATGAGAAAGTACAGAGGAAGTGTGAGGAACACGGAGAAATCCACAGAGGATTGAGCCACAGGGGTATTCATGGTGCATTTGAAAATGCAGATTTCAGCCACGGGTGAAGGGGTTGTGAAGACCCCGTGCTCTAGGATGGGGAAGCCATGAGAAATTTCAACAACAGATACAAAATGGGTGTTCTTCCTTGTGAGATAGAAGCTTGCCACACACTATGCATCAGACAAGCATATTATATTGGTTAATTTACTGCTACTTCCATTTCACAGAGAGACTATAAAATCCTTTTATGATAGCAATCATAGCTGCTCACCTCTCTTGTGAGATACGGTACATATCTTAGAGAAATCTGCCTGTTTAGACTAATCCCAGCCAGCCAGAATGAAACTAAAATGTGATTTTCATAACTGCACTCAAAGACCAGACTCAATTACAAAGCCACTTTTCAAAATTAAATGGAAGAATTTATACTCTTTATAAATGACAGGTTCTAAAATGCTGCAGTACGGCACCCAAAACCCGGAGAAATCACTCTTGGAAACATCACCCCGTAAGGATAATATTATCTAGAAAACTCAAACAAAATGTAAACAGAAATTGCATGTAATAAACTCCACAGAATAATGAATACCTGCAAAAGATACCGGGTGCAGCAAACCCTCTCTGCACTCGACAAGGGGTCAGAGATCCATCTGGAAGATTTCCATGTGTTATCCTTCCAGGTCACGTGCAAATTTGAGCACAGCAGCAACAAACCTTCCATAAGTATGTGGTCTTTTAAGATAATGTCTGGTGGACCAAAAATGCTACTCTGCAAACCATAAATGGCACTTTCAAAGGACCCACCTAAAAACACAAGTACAACATTTATGGTTAAAAAAGAAAAAAATGAGGTAAACCACAGAAGAAAGTTGAACTTTGGCTGGTCAAAGCTGTGGTTTCCCAATGACACAGTGGCCAAGGATGCCAAGAGGTATCTCTGGAGGGTCTGGTGAGACGCTGTGGTCAGCTGCGCATGGTTAGTGTGTGGAGATGCCTGGTTTCCAAACCACACTTCCCCACTACATCCCTGAACACAGTCCTACTCTTAAGGTATAAAAATAAAGAAAATAAATAAAGTTTGCCAGCACCCCTGGAAACCAAGTGGTCTAATCCATTGACAAATGTAATGCTACATAGCTATGGAAATGTGTTACGACTTCAGAAAACCTTCTTGTCTTTTCCAAGGGAACCTAAGAAAAATGTTTAGCAGCCTTAAGCCATTCATAATTTATAATAAAAATAAATATGAAATAAATAAAACATGGGAAATATAACTCATTCCACTTCCCTGCTCCTTCATTGTGAATGATTCACAAATAGCTGTAGTTCCTCTAGTCTCTCATTACACATTAAGTATTTATTTTCTGATTACCTGCAGTATGCACAATATAACAGGGCTATGAGAGACTGGTGAAAATAAAAACATGGTTTCTAATGACAAAACACTTACTAAACATGTTAACATCTACAAGATTCTAGAAAACCTTTTGCTACACTTACTGTGAAGTGTATAGTAAACAAATAGAAATCACGCTGAGTCGGAATGAACTGGACAGCTCTCAAGAAAATACAATTTGGACAATAATATATACTTTGAATTTTAAAAATTATTTCAGTTTACCCCAACTATATGCCTTTGCTTTATTAAAAATAGAGATAGTCTGGAATTATCAGTTAATGAAAATGATAAATTAATAAATATGTTAATAAATAATACTAACTTTTAGTCATCACTTTGACTTCAATTGTAGTTTAACTAGAGCTTTTGGTAATCTTACCATGCAAAGAAAACTGATACACTGTGGTTCCCAACATATGTATTTTTTTTAACCCATAAATGATTAAATATCTTCAAAAAAATAAAGATTATGTTCAGTATAGTTTAAGTGTGAGATGCATTTAATTGTATTTCATAATATTAAAAATGGAAAACACAAGTATGATCTATGCAGCCTTGATCTATCAACCAAAATACTTATTTAATCTGAGGATCCCATAACTGGCAATACTGAGCAACCTACTGGATCCTTCAAGGACGTCAAAACCCTCCAGTGACATGCGGGCTGCCAAAGTCTGGTTCACTTTCTTGTCACTTCCTGCCTGTGCCCTACAAGGTCCTGCCTTCACAGCCTGTCTCCGATGCTCTGCTGTGTGTGCCCTTTGCTCATCTTTCAGAACCACACTCCACGGTTTTTTCTACCTTGTTAATTTGAATATTTTACCTTTTTTTTCCCAGAATATTATGGGGGTACAACATATATTTGTTGCATAGGCTATATATATATATAAAAAATCTATGCACTGCCCAAGTCAGAGCTACAATCGTGGACATCCCCCAAACTGTGCATCCCGCACCCATTAGGTCTGAGTTTTCCCATCCCCTCCACCCCGCTCCCGCCTGCCCGCCCCCTGATGAATATTATTGCCCTGTGCGATGTAAGTGTTGATCAGTTAGTACGAATTTGATGGTGAGTACCAGTGGTGCTTGTTTTTCCATTCTTGTGACACTTCGCTTCGAAGAATGGGCTCTAGCTCCAACCAGGATAATACCAGATGTGTTAATTCACCATTGTTTTTTATTGCTGAGTAATACTCCATGGTATACATATACCACATTTTGTTAATCCACTCGTGTATTGATGGGCACCTGGGTTGTTTCCACATCTTTGCAATTGTGAATTGTCCTGCTATAAACTGAATATTTTACCTTTGTAAGGCAATGCTCTCTAGACCTTGTTTTCCTTTTAATAAACCATCATTTCCTCCTCTTCCACCCACCCAGACTTAATTGTTTTATTTATTTATTTTTTAGCTCATTGAGCCTAATTAGGTGGTTCCCACTAACTTAGTCCAGTGACTAATTGCATGATTCACTCTTTAGTCTGACAGGACATATTTATTCTAAATGTTGTGCAAATCTAAAACAAAATGTTTGGAAGTATTTCATCATCACTTTTTTAAAAGGCCTGTCTACAAAATCCAGGTGGTGCAAAACACAAGATGGGAAATCTTATTTTAGCCCAAGGAGTTGAAGAAATCAAAACTGCCTGTCTTTCCTCTCTTGTTTTACTCTGTTGACTAGACAGGAAACCGGCTTAACACAAACTCCCCTCTGTAAAAACCAGAGCGTGTCTTCACTGAAGGCAGCTCATCAAGCTGAGCGGACTGCCCAGTTTTTGTATTTTTTTGGTTCACAAAAAAGTGAAACTAAAAGTGTGTTATTAAGAATGTGTTTAGAACATGACATAAAATTGTACTTTGAAATCAGAACAAGTCACTCATTCTAACTTAATTCTATTAATTTAACAGCCACAGAAACCAGGCCAAGAAATGAAGCGAGACAGCTGGGTGAAACCTTATCTCCCAGCTGCATCTATGCTTGCAGGAGAGTTGAGTCTGGAGGACTGGTATGTGTTATGTCAGGTAGGCCCATGGCAGCTCTTCATTCTCTGTGCAGGAGCTGCATGGCTGCATCCCAGTTACCCGAATGCAGCTGCACATGTACCACGCTACCACGCAAGCTCAGCTGAGATCTCTGTCACTAACTCTGAAGTCAGGAACCAGTCTTCTGTTTCATGCCACCCCCACTCCATGCTACCACTACAAGTAACCTCTCCACAGAGGACGGGCCCATAACCCACTGAGCTCCTAGATCCTTAGTCATAACAGCGAACTAAACCAAGTACCACCACAGCAAGTACAGTACAAGCTAATCTCCTCTTTCCCAAGCTCCCTGGAGATAAATGTATTATAGTATGCATGCCTCTCATACTGACACACAGATCACATTTTTCTCCGTTTAATGGATACTGAGTTTCAGCTTTGGAACATGGAAGGCATCTGGAGGCAGCTGGTTGTGATGTGTGAACGACAGCAGAGATGTGCTTAAGGACGGTGCACTCTAGACTTAAAATGGTCAATTTTATGTTATGCACATTTTACCACAATAAAAAAAATGTGAAAAATATTTTTTCACATATTCCACTAACCCTCCTTAAAGCCTTGATGTGGTGCCAGCAGTGCTCACGGCCAGCGGTGACAGAAGATGGCTGCTCACCTGAAAGGAGGGCTGAGCCCACCCCCCACTGCCCTGGCCTGGCATGCCCCTCACACCCACCGCGCCCCATGCACAACGGGGCTCCCCAGCTAGAGCTGGACAGCCAAATTCGCAGCTATCGGGTAATTTTGGATTCTCTGAAAAAAACGCTTGATCCAGCTCCCTTTTGCCTCCCAGGCTTGAGGGCTCTTCTGCTCATCCGTTTTGTGCTGCATCCTTCTAAAGTGCCACCATTTCTTACATTTAGGGAAGAGAACCCCAAAACTTCTTCCCTGGCTCTCCAGCAGCCCAAGAGCTCCCCAGCCTTTAAATCAAGTGTCTCCTCAAATTCCTCAGAGCTTATTTAAGAGTCTAATTTCATAAGACAAGAAGGAAGACACAAGATTTAGGGAGATTGCTCAGTTCCAAAGACCCCTAGAAAGCACTGCTATTCCACTGTTCCCAGGGGATCCACCCAGAGGGGTTCCTTCAGCACTTTGGGCAAAGTAGGGACTGAGTTCATCAGAGCAAAGCAATCCAGGCACCCGGCAGTGCGTGTCTTCCTGTAGAAACACTTCCTGAAATATTCCCGGTGAGATTCCTACAAGACCCCCCACATGAAGGTGGTATGCGGGAAGCCAGCACACATGGCCCTGGGCCGTGGCCAGGCATTGTCTCCTGACTGTGCTTCTCTTCCTATTTCATCCCCCTGTCCCTAGTCCAGTGCCTGTGACATGGCGGGAACTTGGCGCTCATTGGAGAAAACGTCTGAGCCTCTGCAGAGGCCAGAGCAGCCCAAGGACACTCAGCTGTGTCCAGAGTGACAGTGAAATGACTCATCTCAAGACCACCATACAGATGGTTGGAGGGCAGATGGGTGCCCACATTCCAGCTGTGGACAGGCGGGAAGCCAGGAAACACAGGGTCCTGCCTAAACGGATGTCACAAACATGCATGGAGGCCCATGTTCCACCCCAAATTTTAACAGAATGAGGCGTGGCTTCTTTGGCGCCACATTGAGAGGAAGGGGAAGGTACCAATGTCTTGTGAGCACCTCATCCATGCCCAGGAGCTTCAGAAAGAGATTCTCAGTGTGTCGTCAGCAAACCCTGAGAGATGGGTGTCACGCTCAAGTCTGACAGTGCAGGGGAGTGAGTCTGCAGAGGCACAGGTGAGTCGCCCCGCCCCGCTGGGAGCATGGTGCTGAGAGGTGCCCGGCGGATCCCGCAGCCTCACCCTCTGCACGGCAGGCCGCCTCGTTCCTAACCAGTAACCGCCACCGAGGACAGCATTAAGAAGGCAGATGTTACTTAAAAATATGCCTGCCCTCCCAGGGTGGTGGTAATTAAACTATCCAACTGGCAGTTGATTTATTTTTATAGCAAATCAGGAGACAAAAATCATTTTCACAAGCTCCTTGTATGCACATAACTTAAGGATGGGATTTTTAATCTTTTTATTCATCTCTCCTCCTCAGAGGTGCCTTCCATCCCATGTCCCTGCTAGGGTGCAAGCAGAGGAAGCATGGCCCGGAGTTCATGCAATCAGGGGGAAGTAGAGGCTATATGTTTTTAAGGGAAACACACATGTCCTGATTCTGTTGCAGGAATTAATACCCCCTATCTGGGTCTATATTTCCAGCTGTTCTGATCTACTATACTTCTGTATTTTCCCCAGATAAATTTATGTCCCCTTCACGACCTTCCTGTTAAGGACCGTGTTACAAAATCTGTATTTCATTTCAAGGGTTGCGAAGGGTCAATCAACACGCCCCAAAGGCGGGCTGCTGGCCTCACCCCCCAAGGACCTCATGAGCCTAAAGGAGCTCCTAAGAGTGTGGGCCATAGTTTTACACCTTAAATTGTGTATTTGAACTTGGATCAAATAAGTCAAATTTCTTCCCAGCAGGTAGGGCTGGCTGACCCCCTTTGTGCTCTCCAAACATTCCTAGAAAACTCCCACATGGCAGAAGCAGACACTGAAAATGAAGCCACAGAATATACAGTACCTCCTCTCTGCTCCAAGCCAGGGAGCAAACCAACTCAGACCCAAGAAAGGTAAAGGTCTTCAGTGAATTTGGGACAGCCTTGGCCTCCAGGAATGATGCCATATCCCTAATTTGATACTTCAACATCAGGGAGCTAAGTTCAGATGAGAAAAGAGAGTGTGCTGTGCAGTCAGTAAGTATTAGGAAAACCACACTGACCATGCACCGTGTCAGGCACAAAGCAGATCACTGGGGTAAATGGAGTCCATCACCCCCTCACCGACCCACTGTGAAACATGCATTAAAACAAGCATGCTGTGTATTATTTCATCATCCAAATGGAATTGGTATTATTTTTTAATGAACGAAAAATTAAATTTTACCTCATGTAGGATATTAACAGCTTCACCGATTGTATATTTAAGGAAAACGTAAACTTAGTAGTTGAAATGGTATATTATCTTACAGATCATTTCTTCTAAACACTTATTAGGGTCATTCTACAAACTGTAAAGAAATGTTAAGTTTAGGCTATCTATACTAGGACCAAGTGAAAATGAATTCCTCATTACGAATATGGGAAAACCCAAAATCAAACAGTTAAATGTTTACTATTCTTTTTTTTTTTAAAGTAGGCCATAATTATTTTTTTTCAGAGCCAACACGTCTGTAAAAATTGTATCAAAAGAAATAGTTCAGAACATCCTCACCCCTCATGCTGTTTGGCAGTAGCGCTGGTGCAGCAGCCGTGTCCCAGCCTGCTCTCTGGAGGAGGCCGCTTGGCCAGCAGCACTGGAGATGCGCCCCACCTTCCCGCCCAGGAATTAAGCATGAGCTTGGAGCAGGCATTCAGCACACACTGCTCACGAGTCCAGTTAATCAGTTTCTGAGGTCAAGGCCCCACAGACTCTGATCCTTATTCATGGGAGGTATAGACATAGACCAGACTTTTATTTTTTAGAGACAGGGTCTCGCTGTGCCACCCAGGCTGGAGTACAGTGTTGTGATCATAGCTCACTGTAACCTGTGACCTCAGAGTTGCAAACTTCATATATGTTTATTCTTAGCTCTCAGGAACCTGTCTGCTGTTCCCAGTAGAAGCATTAATTCTGTCCCCACACTTAGCTGAGTAAACTAACCTGGCTGCACAGGCATCTCCCAAAACTGAAACCTAGCAACTACTCTGCCAACCTCTACCTGCGGCCACGTCCAAACACAACACCCAACACATCCCAAGAAGGACGGAGGGAGGGTGGTAGGAAGACGAGAGAAGGGAAGCAGACAGGGAGGAAAAAAGTAAAAGGTGAAAATCACGTGTTTGAATGGATGTACATTTGTGCCTCACGTTTCTGAACAAATCAAAGAATGTCAACTCTAGTCCCATACAGTAATTCTTTAAATCCAAAAAGTATTCACTTTTAAGACAAGTAATTGTTTTGACATACAACTTTGGCCACTGAATCAAAGGCATTAATATCACATCTCCCTCCTCCCTCTGCTCTCTCTCGCTCTCCCTCTTCCACTCCCTCTGTTTCTCTCCCTCTTTCCCGCCCTCTCTTCTTCCTTCCCTTCCTCCCCCACCACTCAGGGATTGATGAGGGACCAACGTCCTCTGGAGCAACCACGCTAACAGGGTGACTGGCCCTGCCCCACACCACGCCAGGGAGTGAGGCCTCTTGAGTTCTGGGACATCTTCTTTACACGCTTTCCATTACCTCCTACTGTGTTGTTTTCAGGTTTTTTTGTTTGTTTGCTTGTTCTGACACAGGGTCTTGCTCTGTTGCCCGGGCTAGAGTGCAATGGTGCAATCACAGCTCACTGCAGCCTTGATTGAACTCCTGGGCTCAAGCGACCCTTTTGCCTCACCCTCCTGAGTAGCTGGGACTACAGGTCTGTGCCACCACACCCAGATAATTTTTCTTCTTTTTGTAGAGACACAGGGTCTCACTATGTCGCCCAGGCTGGTCTCAAACTCCTGGCCTCAAGCCATCCTCCCTCCTTGGCCTCCCAAATTGCTGGGATTACAGGTGTGAGCCACTGTGCCTGGCCTTCCTACTGTGTTTTAATAGACTTTTCTTCACTTTCTAATCTGTCACTAAATGACCCAATGTTGGTGCAGCTAAGCATACCTAGGCACTCAGCAAGACGCTGGGCTTCGGGCCACGGTCTCACTGACATCGACCTTGACTGGTCAGAGAACGTCTCCTTCCCTTCTCTGTGCTCAATCTTGTTCCAAATGCTTCAAAGTTCAAATTGTAGTAACCTGGGAATGAGTGAAGCCTGACCTCATTTCCATTCAGGGAGAGGAAAGACATGATAAAGAAAGAAAGGTAGGAAAGCAGAAAAATCACAGAAAGACAGAAGAGTCGACAGCAATAAAAATTTGACTTATTTTCCATGTGCAAATTTCATAATTCTTCTACACAGGCAATCTGAGTACATCAACAAAGCCAGGAAAGGCCTGGAATATATTCTAAATAATTAAGAGTATCAAAGTAGTCAAAAGCAAAAGGATTAATGAGGTAAGGCACAGTCCCAAACAGTCGTGAGGGACTGTGACACCCTTTACTAAAGTTGCGTGCAGGCGTATTTCACATCGTCCAACTCAGATCGTGAACTCAGGAGTGACCAGCACTTATACTTTTGCCCAATGAAGATCAGAGGCAACGGTATGTGAGCACTCCCACGATCAGATCAGAAAGTGTGTGACATTGTGAGTCAGGGGAACCTATTTTCATAACAAGGACCCAGCTTGCCTACTTAACACAAGTGACTGCAGCCCCCAAACCGGAGAGCTTTGCGTCAATCCTGGCTTTCAGGAAAGGGGGATTCTCCCCACCTCCCTGCACACCCTGTGAGGAAATGCGGTGAGTAGGACAGATTTACCACCTAAGTTACTGGTGCCTTCCTGAGGCACTTTGTACTGCCAGCAATCTTGGGTTTGGGGAGCAGCCCATAGAAGACAATAGAACTCCTGAAGATGACAGGACCATTCATTTTAATTCTGCTTCAGTAGGGACATTCTTCAACATCACAGTCGATTTAGACTGAACACTAGATTCTGTAAGACCCCATGGGGACTCCTGAGGCTGGAGTGTGATAGTGCTTCCAGCTCCACAGTCTGCTCGAGTCATGGCCGGGAGAGCCCTGGACGGCCACCGCATGGAGACAGATGTGACGGTGACAGTCCCCAGCAGCGGACACGGCAAGCATGGGACTGAGCTGGCTGCCAGTGTTGGGGGCCACATAACCTAAAGAATGAAGTCATGCCCCGGCCTGCACCCGGGAAACTCTACACAAAGCAAAAGATCGCCGCTCAGATAAAGAGCTGAAAGCTATTCCCCAATTCAGCTGTGTCAGCGATGCAGTCTCGGAATGAGCTGACGGACCACAGCATCCACACGGCAGCAAGCCCCGGGCCAGCCCAGGGGACGTGAGGGGAGTTGTCAAGTCGAGATGGACGTGTCACGACCAGCCCAGAGCAGGTCCATCTCTGTGGCCATGGATCATAGTTCATGAAAAGCAAGGCGAGATGGCCAACCCCCGGTCCTCCAGCCTTGGAGTCATGCTAACAGAAATGTGGCCCCCGAGCCTGACGTGCACAAGAAAACATTAAAACTCAAGTGGCAGAAGAACGGTGGCCGCGAGAAAGCCAGGACAGCCCAGCACCTCGGTGCAGGGTCCCACCGCAACAGCGTGAAAGCTTCTGAATTTAATAAATATACCACACTTATGTAAAAGAATGTCCTTGTTCTTAGGTAGAACGCTGATGCTACTCTCAAATGGCTCAGGAGAGGGAGAGAAGACACAAATGTGGCAAAAGGTAACCAATCGATGAATCTAGGTGGAAAGTAGAGTTTATTTTCATAATCCTTGCAACTTTCCTAGAAACTTAAATTTTTAACTAAAAAGTTTTTTTAAATTAGGGTAATGAAATTTTAGAAAGTTGGAAAGGAAATCAGAAATTGTAAAAGGGCACGAGGCAGCAGAGTGCACCGTGCCAGGGAGCAGCGGCACCAGACCAAACGTGAGGCCAGCCTTTGTGAGCAGATAAGGGTTATTCACAAAGGAAACCCCGCAGCGAGGGCAGCGGCTGCTGACCAGAGCACAAATAACACAATGCGCCCTCCACAGAAAGGATTTCCGGTCACCCAGCGGGCCCTGCGCTTCCCCATCATCCACCCTGGCGAGGGGAGGACCTCGCTCTATCTGCTTCCAGGGAGCCCCTTGACAGGACAGGGCTGGAGGGACCTGGGGGAAGGGAGAAGGAGCCATGTGCACTTTCAGCACCTCAGAGGAGGACAGAGGGAGAACCATGGAAAGGCTTCCCAATGAGAACTCACAAAGATGGATGTGCTTTTTCTTTCTGGAAGACCCTGAACTACACAGCTGTAATCTCAGCACCTGCCCCTCTCTGAGGTGCCTTCCGCATGGCTGTGAAACCGAGAGCTTGAGGAATCTCTGCAAAGCCTCTCTGTGCTCACACAGCTGGCAGCTGTCTCTTGAGTTGTCCTTACCCATCCATAAGCTCCCCCAAGCACCCAAAAAAGCCTGGGCTCCATACTTGCCAGGTTTTCAGCGACACATGTGTAAGAAGCACTTAGACAAAGAAAACTTATCTATAGCTGGAAAAACTGAAACTTAATTAGCAAGAAGTAGATAATGGCTATGATAAAATTTGCAACATTTCAGGATTTTCAGATTCCAGTGGTTCCCAAAATCGGAGAACTGGAATCGCTTCAAAACAAGATATATAATAGGCATTTTAATGAAAAAAATAGTCTTGTCAAATATTTAGGGTAATAAGTATCAGGTCAGGATTGTAAACCCCAAAAGATCTTATACAGAGCTGCATATCTATTATCCCTGGGTTAGACTCCAAAGCATGATCAACACCTGGAACACAGCTGCCAAATACAACACAAAATTTAAAAAAAAAAAACACTCTGGAAAAGACTTGTCACAAAGCCCATGCACTTGACCCCAGGAAGAAAGTTCAACAGGCTGTTATTAAGCACCTATGGTATACAAAACAGTCTTTGGCCTCAGTCAACCCGAACATACAAACACACACGCACAGGTCCAGCGCAGGAGTGACTCTGACTGTCCCCTGCGTCAGAGCACAGCACTGCCGCAGCCACACAAGGAAAGGCCAGTGTGTCACAGGTGGGCCCTCTGTGACGCCTGTGATTGGCATGCGACGTCCTGATGTGCCAGGCTTAGGAGCTTGGGCTGAACCGCAAAAGACAGCGTGATTTCTCAGGTGGGTGTGGACAACGGCATGACCAGCTCCCTTTAGAGAGAAGAGGCGGCCCGCACCAAGCCAGCGAGCGCTTAACGAAATGTGCTGAATGAAAGCATCATAGTGTGATAAAACTAACTGGGCTCAGCCAGAAAAACTCAGCCGTCTGGCTTCCCCAGATGATCTCAGGGGGTGTGGCAGGGGAAAAACAACGTGGCGTTCCAGAGACCTCAGTTAAAACGCCCGCTGTGCCCCTGTGCGCTGCGAGGCGCCGGGTGACTCACCACGGGGCTTCCCCTCGCCGAACCCGGGCACCCTGCGCACCAGGAGACAACCGGGACAATGAGATAGGGCCACTTCCTTATTTCACGCACCTGAAAGGCTCAGCAAATCCCACTTTTCTCTCGGCTGATTTTCGCAAGGAGGGCAGGTTAAAAGCAGGGCGGAGGGAGCTGGCCTGAAGCAGTGAAATGCGAAAGGACCCGGGGAAGAAGGCGGCAACCCCCCTTCAGGAGCCACCAGGACACCCCGCAACAAGCGTGGAAAAGTAACTAGGCTTACCAAGACGACCCTGAGTCGTTCAGAAAAGTTTAAATTATACAGGCAGTGTGCTCTATCAAGAAAGGGCTCTGCATAACCTACTTTAGTAAAGACATCAATGGCCAAAATTTTTAAAAAGTGTGGCATGTTAAGGAAAGTTCTGGAAAATTAGGTCATATCTAGAAAAATTCATTCCCGGATGCCAGTAAAGTAGGAATTTTCTATCCGTCAGTGTTCAAAGTATATGCTAAAAAAACCCCTTATTTATGATATAATTTAATAATATAGGAAAGTATAGAATAATCAAATTAAAACCCTTTATAAAATTAGAAGCCTACATATCTTTCCTGTAGGTGTAGGGAGAAAAGTGTCATAAAAATACTTTGCACTATACTGACAGATTGGGCCTATAGTTCTCAAGGATTTAAAACAGGAATACAGAATCAAGCAAATGAAGTCACTTGGAATTGTGAAAATAGCAATGTTACCTTATTTTACATTTATCTTATATATTGGTGATGATCAGGGTCAGAAACCATTAAGAAATTATAAAAGCAACACTAGCAGCTAGAACATACTAGCCACTTATCTGTAGCTATTCACATGGAATTAGTGGGCTGGCTACAATCCCCACGCACACATCTGGCTGCTCCACATCTGACAAGACAGACACTGCAAACGGCAGCCTTGAGCCTGCAGGGTGGGCCCAGCACACCCCAAGTAGCTTCGCCAGGTAACAACAGCCACGTTAGGTTCCTCAGCTGGGTGAAAGCGTCCCATGCCTTGAACACATGGTGAAATACATGGGGAGACTGGAACTGTGAAGCCAGAAACATGTAAATGCCGCAGTGGTTGTGACCTGATTCTGGGAGCTGCCAAAATGAAACCCGAGCTGCTAAAGGACAGGAGCATTCCGCTTCCCACCCCCGCCTCCACACACCCCACACAGCTGCTCGTTGGCCTGGGTATGAAATACTTGGCCTGAACAGCCAGGTGTCACTGAGGTTCACCTGGCAAGACAATGAGGCTGCTATGAAGGTTGACATGATCAGCGGCAGAGCTGAAATTGGTCCCTCTTCTTTACAGAGATGACATAGACCAAGAAACAACAGAAAAATTTGTCTACCTGAAACTAACTTGTGACCCACTACCACACCCACTAAAGGTATTAACAATTTCCTTTTTAAACATTGTTTTTAATTAGTACCAATGCGATTTTCTTCCTTAAGTTTTCTAATCAGGCTACAAGGAAGAAGGTAGGTACCAAGGCTCAGGGTAGGTAAGATGGGAACCCAGGTCCCTTTGATTTACCACGTGACATGGCAGGTGACACTGGCTGAAACTGTGCCCCTGTTAGAGACGTCCATCTCTCTAACAGTAAACATGAACTGCACCGCTGGGAAACAGCACCTAAGTCTAGAAGCAGTGACATCACAGCAGCAATGGGCACACCGAGCTTTTAACTGGGTTTCAAACACCGTTCTTCTACAGAAGGGGCCAGGACTCTTAGAGAAAGGCTGATTTCAGGATCAGAGCAGAGAAAGAACAAGGTGAGCCTGGAACTTCTTCTGGTTCCAGGAAAGCAAGGCTGTGCTCACAGAAAGACAGGACATGTCGAAAGAACACAGGACCCAGCGGGATGGTCCAATCTGGGACAGTTTGAAAAACAAAGTAATGATGGAAATGAATTCTAATCAGAAAATAAAATAAAAACCTACGAGCCCATTCTGACATAAATAATTGAATAAACAAGCCAACGGAAGAGAAGAGGAAGCGCTTCCCTTCAGAATTCCAACTAACAAAGGAGAAGTGGAGGAGAGAAACTCACCCGCTGGCCAACATCACAGTGATGACCGTTTCAGGCAAGAGTCCTCAATGAATGACAACATAGCAGGCAAAGAAAGGGGAGAAGCAGAGTATCTGTACAGCCTCAAAGTATCTTTCCATAAGATACATATTAATTACAAAGGAAAAAATAGTAACTTTGCAACAGGGAGACCTTGGTGGACACCACCTGCACCAAGCAAAGTCACCATCACCAGGAATGGGAGAAGCTGACATTATGTGCCCTTGAGAAGGAGACAATGTCACTCTTGTGGTACTTCTGCCAAAAATACATGACCCGAATTTAGTCAGGAGGAAACACCAGACAACCTCAAGCTAAAGAAGGACCTTCTATAAAATAACTGGTCAGGCCTCCTCAAAAATATTCATTAAAAAAAAAAAACCAGAAAGACTGAGGACTTGTCCAGATTAGAGGTGACTACGGCACATGACAGATGGCAGCTCACTGCAATACAGGGTCCCAGGCCGGACCCCAGGATCAGAGAAGGACATTAGTGGGACAACTCATTAAATTTCAATAAGGCCAAGTAGATTTGATAATATTAATAGTATTTTATTAATGTTATTTTCTCACTTTGATCATCATTCTGTGGTTTTATAAGACGTTAACATTTGGGGAATTTGGGACAAAGGATATATGGGAACACTTTATTTTTTTTAAAGTCTGAAATTATTTAAATATTTTAAAAAATTAAATTAGTTGAAAAATGAATCCTAGATAACTCACTGTGCCTCTTTATCTCCCTCATGGTCTTCAAAGCCAATTTTACAAGTACACTCAATATTCAAGGGGCAAGATTATGTAATATTTGTAAATACTTAATATCAAAGAGGAAGAGAGATAAATTAGCCTGGAAACTTCTAGTCAAAGCCTCTTTAAAATGAAGAAAATGTTTCTCTGCCAGCAATATCCTTTAAAGTTTTATTTCATTCTGTTTTAAGAACTATAACGTATAGCACACAGGTGATAAATGATTTTGAACTGGAAGTAAAATGTCCTTTTTTCTTCTCTAGTAATTCAGAAAAAGTAAAATGTACCTATGTACATTTCTCCATAGACAGAACAAGTGATAAACCTGTAATGTCACATAGGCCACATAAACATATGGAGAAAGCAAATGCTAACTCTGTCTCTTCTGAAGAGGCATCTCACAATATACACTGGACTTAAAATTTTGAAGCAAAAATAGTCTCCAAACTCTGCAAGTTAATTCCACACTTCTTTCTAAGAAATGTCTCAACACACGAAGCAATCCCCAGGCCCTTCCGAGCACATGTATGTTGCTCAGATCAACTGTGTGTGGGGCACGTGGCCCACATCTGTGTCTCTCCAAATTCTCATCTCCTCCAGCCTCCGCTGTAAGCTCCCTCTCAAAAAAATGTCCATTCTCAGCACTGCACACACAGATGTTCAACAACAGTGAAACGTTGCTACAAACGAAAAGAAGAAAAAAAGCAGAAAAGGCCAGTACTTAACACTAATGATCAGTTGCCTAATCCCCCTGAATGGGTACAATATACATTACTCCAGTAATGGATACATTAAAAGCCCTGACTTCACCACTGTGCAATATAGCCATGTAACAAAATTACACTTGTACCCCATAAATTTATACAAATAAAATAAATAAATAAAACAGAAAAGTAAAAGGTCAAAATTGAGACAAGGTGGAAGTTGCTTTACCCTACACCCTGAACAGTTAAAAGGGAAACCATATTATGTCACCTTTGCTATGCAAGTATGATATGGCTGATGTCAGAACCTCCTACCCCACATCTTTCGCCATCAATAAGATAACCGTGGAAACCAACAAGGGATATCAGAACACAAGCATCACTTCTCTGTGCTGGCCACGTACACAGGGAAACCCAAAGCAAAGTGAAAAGTTCTCTTTTACCTTCTCCTTCCTTCCTTTGAGGAAAAAAAAGTGTGTCGGGGGGGTTGTGTCAAAATTTTTAAATAAGCACAGTTAAAATTTTCAAAGTGTATTACAGATAGTTAGTAAATGGCTTACTAACTGAACTTGCCCCAGAGAGCAAGTGCTTTGAGATGACCTTTTGGGTTCTCTGGGCACCACAGGCCTGGCTAATCATTCGCTCATTTATGAACTTGACAAATGTCTATCTAGTCCCTGTGACTGTCAGTCACTGCTGTAGGTGCTGGGATGGAGAAGTGAAGTTGAGAAGGTCCCTCCTATCAAGGGAGTGTATATTTTGATGGCCCTAACGGTTATTCAGGGCTTGTCTTAACAATCATTGAAATGACCTGCATGTGTCAAAGGCTTTTTAATGTCTGAAGACATTTTAAGCACCATCGACAGCACTTTGCAGAAGTTCTTTCACCTAACTTACTTCATTCAACTCGTGACAACCCCATCAAGCAGTGTGCCCTATGTGTACCTCACCCAGTACTAGGAGTGAGTCTCCAGACAGCAGTGCTCGTCTTAAACACCACACACAAACACACACGTCACAGTGCATTCCCCTGGTGCAGGGTCCACTCCAAGCCCTTGCTGTTTTTCTTCCTACTTCTCATTTTCGAATGCCGTTCACCTCTTCCCCATCCATCTAACAGACAATATAAATAGGAACTCATGTTATCCCTAGAGCTCCTTAAGAAAAAAAATAACAATTATGAGAAATTTGGTATGAGAAATTCTCACTGTTCTGGTTGTTTGGTGCCTGTATTGTACCTGTTCATACACACTTTGCAAACCACTCCTGTAGCCTAGGACAGTTTTAGTCACTTACCCACCTGAAGCCAGGACACTAAAAAGAGAATCAATTCTTGGCAGCTGCTATCCTAATAGTTATATCATTTAGCTTTATATGTGAACAATTCTAATATTCCTGAAACAATCAATCAAGGCTTCATCTTTTCATGAGTTATATCTCTGGAATTCTACCCTCCTCACAACTGTACAGTCCAGCAGGCACCGACTATTTCCTTTTTTCCCCACTGTATTCCCAGATTCCCAGCCCCTGGTAAGTATTTGCAGCATAGTAAGTGCTGAATCAGTAGTTGTTGGATAATGAGTAGAGTCGGCCACCAAAATGTGTTTACACACCCCCCTCCCTCACCTCAAGGCCACGGGTGGAAGACTAGATTACAAACTCTGAAAGCTTCAAAGGATAATATTCTTTATGGCGATACCTATTAATCAAACCTCCATCTGACTTATAAACCTAGATCCTAGCATAAACTGTTTCAATGGAAAAATGGGTTTCAATTGCCTAATACAACTGAGTAATAAAGAACAGCTAAAGTCCTACATTTTTCTTCTTTCTTTTTCTAAGAGAACAGGCACCAGAGATTTAAAGTGGGTGTAAAGTCTGTCAAACCACACCCTCTGGTTTTGAGGTTAGAAATATCACTCAGATGACCCCCAACGGCCACCAGCACTGCACAGATGTGGATCTTTTTAACAAGGACAACAAATCAGCCGAGTAAGGCTGATACTTGTTCAGGGTTACAGAAACTCATCCCCCAGGACAGTACTAAGATCCAGACACACTGAAGGCTCACGCTGCAGTTTGCACGCTGTATGATCCAGTTCCCCTTCATTTCTCAATAAGCTTTAAAAATTATGACATTTGAAGACAGAAAGACCAATAAGATTTTGGGCCTGGCCAAATAAAAAAATTAATTTTTATTTTAAAATGTACTTTCACAATTGTATTAATTATGCATTTGCTTATTTTTTCAATAAATATTTGTTAAAGGATAGGGTAGAATGTTGTGCCAAGTGCTAGGGAAAAACAGGTGTAAATACTGAAGCCCTGTTCTCAATGAACAGAATAATTAATGGAGAGACAATAGTGGTAATAAATAATTACAATATCACCAGCTAATTACTATCATGAAGCATGTACATAATAGGACAGAACTCTGTTTTTCTTCTCTAATACATGTATTTTGAATTTAAATATTGAAAATTCAAGGTAGGTTGGAAAATATGCCTTAGGATGTCTGCAGTGATTCCACCTTTAAGAAGCCTTTTTCCCCATCAGTGTTACTGGATGTTTTGCTCTGATGCATGTATAACTCACTGAGAGAAGCAGGGTGATCAAAGGAAAGCACGCAGCCTTAGGGAGGCTGATCTGAACTTGGATCTGGCTGCATTCCTTGCCTGTGGTGTGGCTTTGAGCAAGTCACTGACCCCCCATGACTCTCAATTTCCTCCCAGTAAAGTGGGGACAATATCGTCTATCCTGCTGAGTTGAAATGATATATAACATATGTGAAGGAATGTGGTAGACAGTCCACCCCTGCAGGTGTCTCTACCATCATCACCACTGTTAAATTGAAATGCAGTGATAGGAATGTCAAGAAAAGAAACAGTGATCTGGCTGCGCACTGCTAACAATAATACCTGCTCATTACATCATATTAATAACATTTCAGAGATAGACAAGTTCTTAGGGATCTACCGATTCAACTTCCCTATTACCCAGTACAGGAAACTGAAGTCCACCAACCAGTGACTGTGCCTATACCAAGAGCAGGCAGGCCTGGGAGGTGGAGCTGCAATCTTGGCAGCAGAAGGGCAGCACTGAGGGACTTCCCTGCCAAATGTCTCCAGAACCCCAAGGGAAGGGCAAAATGCTCATTCTGTTCCAGAAGTCTTTGCTAGCAGCCATCATCTCCCACTCATTCTCCAAGAAAGATGACTAGATATTTGAGAGCCAGATGTGAACAACCAGCTGCACTAAGAAAGCTAAACACCAACAGGACCAACTGCTCATCCCATGAACTCCAGTTATAATCCTCCTGTTTCCATGTTTTACCACACAGCTTCCAGTTGGTCCGTTCCCCACAAACATAAACAGAGAAGAAGGTTCCATAACAAATCCTTGGCAAAATAAAACTTTCAAAATGATGGGGGCACAAGCATGGCTGGCTCTGCACTAAACCCCTCTCCACAGGGGAAGCATATTAATCATCTACTGCATTTCTCCCAAGGATGTGGAAAGGGCCAGAACAGATGTAGGCTTGCTGCTGTGCTACAGTCATTAATCAACCCTATTATGATCTAAATATTATATTGATTCAGCAACTTTTCACATCTTAAATAAAAACACTAAGAAAATAGAAATACTGAATAAAAATAAGATAATAATACTAAATCCTTCAGAGCAGAAATATATGGACCTACATAAAATATATATGTACATGTGTACCTATATATATGTACATGTGTGTGTAAATGGAGCATGAATAAAAATTATTCAAGATAATTTTTAATCATTTTTCAGATTTCAAAACATCTTCAAGTAGATCTGTAACCTTATTTTTGGATGAACTTCATTGTCTAGTTTAACTTTCAAATTTTTCTATTTTTATGCTAGATTTATATAAAAACACACTGCAGATGACATGACTGTGTAGAAAATGCAAAAAGGTCAACAAAAAATTTCTGCAACAAGTGATAATAGCAAAGTTGCAAGATACAGTGTTAATATACAAAAGTCAATTGCTTTCCAATATACCAGCAATGAACAGTGGAATTTGAAATTAAAAACACATACCATTTACACTAGTACTCCCAAAAATGAAACACTTAGATATAAATCTAACAAAATATGTACATGATCTATATGAGGAAAACTACAAAACTCTGATGAAGGAAATCAAAGAGGTAAACTAAATAAATGGAGAGATATACCATGTTCATGGATAGGAAGACTCAATATTGTCAAGATGTCAGTGCTTGCAAACTTGATCTGCAGATTCAATCCCAATCAAAATCTGACAAGTTGTCTTGTATATATCAACAAACTGATTCTCAAGTTTATAAGGAGAAGCAAAAGATCCAGAATAGCCAACATAGTACTGAAAGAGAAGAACAAAGTCAGAGGACTGATGCTACCTGACTTCAAGAGTTACTGTAAAACTACAATAACCAAGAAGGTGTGGTGTTGGTGAAGGAATAGACAAATACTTCAGTGGACAGAATAGAGAACCCAGAAATAGACCCACATAAATATGGTCAGCTGATCTTTGACAAAGAGGCAATACAATGGGGAAATGACAGTCTTTTCAACAAATAGTGCTGGAATAATTGGACATCCACATACAAAAAAATAAAATCTAGAAACAAACTTTATACCCTTCACAAAAATTAACTCAAAGGGAATCACAGACCAAAAGTAAAATGTAAAACTACAGAACTCCTACAAAATAACATAGGAGAAAATCTAGATGACCTTAAATTTGGTGATGAGTTTTTAGACATAACACCAGAAGCATGATCCATGAAAGAAAAAAATTGGTAAGCTGGACTTCATTAAAATTAAATTTTTCTGCTCTGCAAAAGACACTGTCAAGAGAATGAAAAGACAAGTCACAGACTGGGAGAAAATATTTGCAAAAGACTTATCTGATAGAGGACTGTTATCCAAAGTATACAAAGACAAGCTTAACAATTAAAAAAAAAAAAACCCAATTAAAAATGAGCCAAAGCCCTTAACAGATAGTTCACTAAAGAAGACATACAGATTGAAAATAGGTATATGAAAAGATGTTCCACATCATATGTTATCAGGGAAATATAACTTAAAACAAGATACACCACACACCTATTAAAATGGCCAAAATCCAGAACACTGACAATACCAAATGCTAGTGAGGATGTGGGGCAACAGGAAGTCTCATACACTGCTGGTAGGAATGCAAAATGGTGCAGCCAGTTTGGAAGCCAGTTTGGCAGTTTCTTATAAAACTAAATATACATGATCCAGCAATCACCCTCTTTAGTATTTACCCCAATAAGTTGAAAACTCATGGCCACACAAAAACCTGCACGTGAACAGCACCAAGAGTGAACCCTAATGTAAACTATGGACTTTGAGTGACGATGATGTGTCAGTGTAGGTTCACTGATTGTAAAAAATGGACACTCCAGTGGGGGACGTTGATAATGGGGAGGCTGTGCCTGTGTGTGGGGAGGGGTACATGGGAGCTCTGCGTACCTTCTGCTCAACTTTGCTGTGAACCTAAAACTGCTCTTTTTTAAAGTCCATTAAAAAAGAAAAATAAAAACCACACTGCATATCTGCATGTGTAAGACCCCAAATTGTGAAACAGTCAGCAACGCTTAGGAAAACATCTGCATGATTGTTTTATTGTTGACTCAAATATTTTGTCCTTTTCCTTCCAGCGCCCTGGTTCAGTAAATTACTGCAGATGTTGACGAAGCCCCGTCCAGCCCCTGAGGAACCTACCCTGGCCTTCAGGATTGATCATCACTGTGCCAAATGCCTTTCCTCTGGGGAGGCTCCACCACACCCTGAGCATCTTTGTACAGGTTTCATGAGAGATTTCAAAACTTTTGTCTGATATTTAATACAAAATGACCCAAATATTATAGGAATAATTAATTTATCAGTATCAATTACTATGCATCCTGTTAAGATGTAAATGTTCTGAGTGAATGCAGAATAATGTTCAAAACATCTAACCACTGGTATGGTGTTCCACACCAACCAATCAGAACAAACACTGACCATAAAGATCCAGGTCTCCTGCCATTGTGTAGCAGTTCTAATTCCATGGATTTACGTGTAATCCACACAACACAGTTCAAAACCCTGCAATACAGATATCCAGTGCTTTAAATTTGGAACAGATTGCAAACTGGCGGCTCATGGGCTGGATTCAGCCTATAGATGTGTCTTGCTTGGCCAACACTATATTTTAGAACTTTTTGAACGAATAATTTAAAATACAGACTTTAGGCTTCTAATTCCTTTCCAGACCTTTAAAAGCAGGACCACCCTGGGCTCCTTTGGCTGGAATGTGGGTGCTCTCACAAAGCCAGCCACTCTTATTTCATTACTTGCCTGACATCTGGGTTTTTGAACTCCAGTTTAGATGATCAATTTACAGTGTATCAATTGAGCTTAAATGATCAAAATTTGCATTCCGATAAGTCCTACCATATATTTATTGTAATGCTCCCCTGGAGCTATATTGCAAGGCATTCAGGCACTCTCTAAGCTTTCACTTTCTCTAAGCTCTCACATTTCATTTTTTACTAGCCATTTCTGTAAAACATCACACAACAAACACATCGTTTAAAAACTAGACTGACATAAAATTTTCTCCTCTACATCATTCTTTATTTTCTTCAATTTGTCTGTCCCGAAATTTCTGATAGGATGACTCATGTTTTCCGAACATCTTTTGAACATGTTTTCAAATTAATTAATACAGTACTCCTTCCTGCAGAGGTGCCGTGATAACTTGGTGCCCAGGCCACCAGCAAGGCAAGCCCGCCCCGTCCTCAGCTGTGTGCCGCAGCCACACCCAGCTCCCCAGCCTGCACTCTACCCTCAAGCCCCTTGCGAGCAACATTCCAGCGCTGTCCTTTGCATAGCTGACCCTTGGACATATTTTGTCCTCCCTCCCTCGTATCTTCCTTGACCTCAGTCTTGCATGTTGAGTAAGTGAAATTTCACCCTCACTTCCAACAAGCAATTTTATTTTCTGAGGATTTCTCAATATCCATTTGGCTTCATTTCCCCTGAATTCCCATATCATCTTTTACAATTAATTATTGGGTAACCCATCCTCGCATTATTGTATTTGATGGAATTTTTAAAAATTCTTTCATATTTATTTGTGCCTTTTTTTTCTTTTAAAACTATCAAGAATGGAACCCAAATTCTCTCACTTCCAGCCCCCTCACTGAGCAGTACACATAAGAACTTGCTTAAAGCAACATTTTTCCCAATAAGTTAAAAGAACTTAAAGCAGTAAGTTTCAACAGAGCCACTCACAATCGTGGCAGATGGATACAAAGGACAGCGCAACAAAAACTAGGTTTATGTGGTAACAAAAGGTTAAGTGCCTTTCACGGGGACAGCGCCTGCACGCACCGGCGTTTTCTACTCTCCTCTCTCGCCCTTTCCGGGGCTCTTCTCCACTTAGCCTTTTCCAGAATTTATTAAGAGCATTTTCACGAACCCATCTGAGATTTTTATTCCCTTTGCCTTCTCCTATTCCTTCTCCCCTGCCGTCCTCACCGTTTTGCTTTTATTTTGACGGCCTGGAGTCTGGAAACGTCTACGTGTTTGTCTCTAACTTGAAAGCGTCACAGCCCGGGCAACACGCTGGGCGCCCCGAGCGGCCTACAAGAGCACTTTCCGGACGTTTCCTTTCATTCATTCGTTCCCCATTCATTCATTCACTCGACCATCCAACGTATATCAACGAAGCGCTATGCACGACTTCAAAGCCTTTTTAAAAAACATTCTCCCCCCAAAAGATACCCACTGTGTGCACATAGTGAACGCTCAGCAAATGCGCTTCTGATTGGTTTCGTGACTGATTTCTTCCCGCGCTTCGATTCCGCCCCTTATTTCCTGGGTATTCCCGGGACGCGCCCGGCCGCGTTTCCCACCGCAGGACGCGGCACGGGGCGTGCACGGGCTCGCAGCCGCCACGCTCCTGTCGCAGCCGGCACGCGCGGCCGTCCCTTTCCCGACCCGAGCTGCCGACCGAGCGCTGCTTACACGTCGGCTGCGTTGCATGTTTCAGCAGCTCAGAGGTATTCCACTCTCTATTTTTTCAATTTTTCTGGAACTAAAAATCACGTCCTGCCCTGTAAAATCCCTTCCTTTAACCCAGGACTATAACGCACCCGGCGCCCCGCCTGGTCCCATCTGCCACCATCGCCGTGCACTGCGCAAGCTGCTCTCCAGCATCCACGCTCCTCCCCGGCACCCACGCTCCTCCACATACACGCTGCTCCCCGGCACCCACGCTCCTCCACATCCACGCTCCTCCCCGGCACCCACGCTCCTCCACATCCACGCTCCTCCCCGGCACCCACGCTCCTCCACATCCACGCTGCTCCCCGGCACCCACGCTCCTCCACATCCACGCTGCTCCCCGGCACCCACGCTCCTCCACATCCACGCTCCTCCCCGGCACCCACGCTCCTCCTCAGCATCCACGCTGCTCCGCACCCACGCTCCTCCCCGGCATCCACGCTGCTCCACACCCACGCTCCTCCACATCCACACCAAGTGCTTCCGCTTAGGCCGCAGGCGCTCTCAAGAGTCCTGCTGTTTCTATTGCTTATAAATACTTTGCTTTGTAGGCACTTTTTGGCATTTACCTAACCAACTCTTTTTTTAAACAAAGGGCTTCAAACACATTTATTTTCCTATTACTTTTTTGTAATCATGTTTTCACAAATACCTTATTATCTGGCTTCAATGAGGATAATAGTCCAATAAAATTTGTTTCCAAGTCTTAAAACCAAAAATTATTCAATACAATCAGGGAGCCAACCCTTTTTGTACCAGGAAAAGAAAATCTTCTTTTACCAAAATACAGATTTCACTTTCTACCTCTCAGATGGTCATTTTGGTTTCTAAATCCGATTTCCTTTTATTTCCCTTTGCACCGTATCAGAAATTAGTGCATGCCCCTCCCTCTTTTACTCGCTTCCTTTTCTTTTACTATCACCCACCCCTGACCTTTAAAAGTCTGCCCTCGCCAGTGCATCAGTCTGCTGGTCACACCCTGCGCCTGACTTCCCTGTTTGCACGATCGTGGAACAGCGACAAACTGGTCTCTGCCACCACCACCAGCGGGATGACCAGCTTCGGTCTCTTCCTCCTTTCCCTGTTTTGCCCAAATAGCTGCTCCGTGTAACGCCCAGTAAAGTGCTTTCCAGTATCCATGCTGTTCTGACTCCACGTGAAGTGTTCAAATCAGGTGCTCTCAATAGTTCTACTGTTTTTATTGTTTCTAAATACTTTGCTTTGTATGTACTTTCTGGCATTTGCCTGACCAATCTTTTCTCATATGCACTAGACCCCTCTTTTCTTACGAAGCTGTCTCCCTGTGTATCTGATATATTCCTGCTTCTTATGACCCATACATGTTCCCCATAGAAGGTGAGGTTTTCTAAAGTTAAATTCCACACTGTATATTCCATACTCCTAGGGTTTAATTTCACTTTGCGCCCTTATCTGTGATGCCTCCCACTACCGCTCCTCCCCACAATGTGGTGTCATTCTCTGAACTCACGTAACACTCAGGTGGGTATATTGTGATATCATTTCAATAACTCACCTTCCCAGAAACAGTATAAGTTCCTGGAGTATGCAAACCATGTGACACATTTTTAAACTCAGTTCCCCATATCCTGAATGTGTGCTAGACACATCCGATCTATTCTTTTTGGGGCTCTGAGCACTATACACACCTATAGGTTATAGGAGGAAACCAACATGTGCCAAATTCTTACCAGGAGAAAACTTCCTAGCATCCAAAATCAGCCATACAGAAGTGTTGAACATGATTTCCTCCAGATAGTTTCCCCTAGTCTTGCTATTTTTTTTCAACTTTCTAACCAGTGCCCACTCATACTGCCCTCTTCCATTCTCCACACTGTCTCTGCACCATTATTCTGTGAATCTCCCATGTGCCTGTCTTCCCTGGGCTGCCACCGAGAAGGCTGGTGCCCTCCCTTTTGTGCCAACTGTCTTTCCTGAGTCCTGACACCACCTTCCAGATCCTCCAAAGAGCATCTATATTGCACCAGCTTTGCTTTCTGCAAATCTTGGTATTCGCACATTACCTAATTCTCTTTGAGTCTCCCTTCTGATATCCCTGTCCTGTCTTTCTCTGCCTTATTAATATTTGCTGTTTCTACTGGCACTTTTCCTTTTCGATGTGGAGCTCACTTTTATTTCTAAATCCATTACTAAATGATGAAAAGAACCAGGTATAAAGAACTCAGTATTTTTTAAAGTTCGTTTTTAAAACAACTGAAATACTATGTGTTAACTTGTTCAACGAGCCAACAAGAGGCACTTCATCCTTGGTTTGCTGCATGTTTATCATGTCTGTGCTGTACAGTACATCCAGATTTTCAGACACAACAAAAACGCACACTTGGAGCCCATTACCCAGCCATGGTCAACCACAGATTTCATATAAAGGTCAAAAGTGAAATGCCTTTAGGAGTTCCTCAACATCTTAAAATAAAAGTCACATTCCAAACTTCATAATTCTCATGAATACATCACAAAGTCACCATTATGCTATTGAAAATGAAAACAATTATATGCTTGTATTACAAGAGAAAGTATTCTAAAAATGAATTATATAGAATCTTCAAGTTCTTGCTCACAAATCATGAGTTTGCTTTGGCTTAGCTGCATTGTATGGCATGGTCTGTATGTATTACACCTCCATAGACAGAGAACAGTCCTGCTCCAACATCTGCAAAACCAAATTTGGTGTGTTGGTTTTAAAAGAAAGTTGCCTCTAAAAATCCCCTTTTCAATTATTCTAGTAAGCCTTTCTCATCGTGGTACCATTCTGAGAACTTGCGATCATGTCGATAATACACAAATATAAACTTGAAGATGAGCCTTTCTTTTATTCTTTGTTCTAATAAATACACTTTATAAAATATACCCAAAATCTAGCTGAAGGTTTCTTTCTCTAATTCTGTGTGTGTTGAATATATTTAATTAGCTGTTTAGAATACCATGTTACACTTCCTTTGCCTCAGGAGTAATCCAACTCTTTTGGATCAGTAAAAAAGAAGGGCTTTTCTTCCCACCCCAAACATGTGTCCCATTTTTTGGCCACTTGGACATAAAAACAACTCTCCAGCTCTAAACATTGTCAGTAAACAGAACATCCTTTGGCAAGAGACCTCAACAACATCCTTGACACCATCAGTTGGCTTGTGTCACTACCAAACATGTACGACACTCTCTCCAACTTTTTTCTCTTGGGATAACAGCTGTAAGAAGCAACATAGTTATGTGATGACAAGACTTCAGGAAGGGTGACCCCCTCTCTCCAACAGCTGGAAGTATTATTTCCCAAAGCAAAACGTGAGAAACAGAAATATTGAGCATTTTCCAATGTTCCAAAAAGAACTCTGTGCTCCTTGAAGGATATTTTATGACATTATTTCAAGATATTTTATGAACATTAGTTAATCCTTTAGCCCCTTGAGAACGAACAAAGGAAAACCTAGATTTGCAGTAGGCCAAAGACAACCAGATTATTTCAGAAATTGTGATCAAAGATAGAAGAGTAAGTGATCACCTGCTGTAATGTAGAGATGGAAGTTTAAAAAAAAAAAAAAAAGGAGTTTAAAAAAAATAGTAGGTATTATCCTGGATGGAGCTGGAGCCCATTCTTCTAAATGAAGTATCATAAGGATGGAAAAACAAACACCACATGTACTCACCATTAAATTGGTACTAATCGATCAACACTTATGTGTACATACGGGAGTAACATTCATAGGATGTCCGGCAGGTGGTGGGGGAGAAGGGGATTCGTAAATTCACACCTAACAGATGCGGTGCTCACTGTCTGGGGGATGGGTGTGCTTGTAGCTCTGACTCGGACGGTGCAAAGGCAATTTATGTAAACAAAGCATTTGTACCTCCATAATACCCTGAAATAAATAATAATAATAAATAGTAGGAAGCCTAGATTTTTGCCACATGGGTTCATATGGAAACTCAATTTTATCAAAAATCTGTAAATTGAGTATTCAAGAAGACTAAGTAGTCAAGACTTGGGTAGACCCAAATCATAGTGTCCTTGATCAAAAACCTCTACTTTCTGGAACAATTATTTACTCTCAGCCAAAGAATTTTAATAAAAGAGGAAACTCTTCATGTTAAGGCAGTTTTTCAATCTGTCAGGAATGTCATATTCCCTTTCACATGTTAGTGAACTTAATCAACCCACCCATTTCCCTTGCCCTCCACAGACTTAGCACGTAGTCCTGCCAATGCTTTCTGCAAGAGGCCCCAACATCCACTGTTTCCTTCCCATTCCCTCAGTCTCCTTCCCTGTTAGGTCTCGATCAGTCTGTGCCTGAAATACAATAACCCCCCCTTGGTGATGTTCCTGGCTTTGATCACTCACCTCCCCTAGCCTGCCCAGCATCACCCGGCTAGTCTTTCTTAGAGGTGATTTTCACCAGCATAGTCCCCTGGTCACAAATCACCAGGAACTCTCTGGTTTCTTGTGCATAGAACATTTACAATTTGACCTATCTCCTCCTGTGGTAATTCCCTACCACGCTGGAGACGCAGTATGATAGCAATGATGACATTATGATCTTGGAGTCAGACAGACCTCAGTTTGAATACTAGCTGGAAAAATCCTTGAGATTCTGTTTTCTCATCAATAAAATGGGAATAAGACTACCCACCTGACACTGTCATTGCACAGACTGCAAGTAACAGATATAGAGTATGTGGCACGTAACTATAAGTTGATAGTGACCTTGAGTAGCATTGCTTTCCCACATATGCCGTGCATTCCAACCTTTTCACCTGTGATTTAGAGGTCACCTTAACACCATCTTCATTCCTACTGGGGCTTCTTGGGCATGGCTACCCCCATCCAAGTCACCCCATCCTCCCTTCCAAGGTAAATCCTTTAGATTAGCAATGGCAAGCAGGTTTCAACTCAAGTGTCAACTCCTACCAGTCAAGGGTGGCTGCCAGGAGTTCTAAATTGGGGAGAATTTTGAGGCCCTGCCAAGGTCATCGAGAGGAGTATTCTCACGTAACTTTGGGTCCCACCCCCAGGCTTGGTTTCTCCACGCAGGGGGTCTATGCCATGACCCAGGTGTCACCTAGATGGTCTGCCTGCCAAGAGCAAGACCTGTTACGTCTACTGATGCTCCTGACCCGTCTTTGGGCACCCGTGTTGGCTTCCAGGGACCAAGAGCTCTTTGTCTAAGCACTCACAAGCTTTCTGCCAAAAAATCCATCAGGGAGTGTGGTTGTGCATGTTACATTCACTGATGTGTGATTTCTGGAACTCAGTTTTGTCCTATTTTAACAGTGAGGAGCTTGCCCATGTGCAGTCTCCCACACCTCTCCACACTTCAGAATCAAAGGTGAGAGAGTGATCCCGGTCACTGCTGGGGGCTCCCTCAGCTCCGGGCATGACCATTTGAACTAGTTTTAAGTGTTAAATGGTGTCTTTCTCTCTCTTTACCTTATCATCCAGTTCTTTTTTTTTTTAAAACCACTTTTCATCTACTGTTTTCAGTTTGAAGAGGACATTCTCTTTCATAGAAAAGGCAGAAGCTGCAGAGTAATTATGCGATTCTTTATGTTATTAAATAACATAGTATGTTCAGAGGAGATGATTCATCAACCAGATTTCAGGGAGACAGATTAAATAAAGAATGATGCAGACTAGCAGATTTTACGTCAGCAGCTAGTTTTTAAGTCATACATTTGTTGTTTGATATTTAATAGAAATGGCTAATTAGCCAAAAGTGAAATGTGTTCATGTTCATCCTATAGGGAGATAAGAATGTGAACTGAGCCTGAGCCTTGATGTAAACTCAAGAACCAGCAGGAGAGACACAAGGGGAAGGGCTAGGGGGTCTGGGAACCCCACAGGCACACACGCATTCTCCAGCACACACGTGTACCTGCCCAGACAGGTGTGCATGTACACACAGACATGCACAAGTACAGATGCATTCACACACTCCCTCACACACATGCACACACATGAACACACATACATGTATGTGCATACAGGCACACGCATACACTCTCATACTCATGTACACACATGCATACATACACATTCACATACACGTAGAAGCTCCCCTCAAAAACTGCCTGCCATCTGTGAGCTCACCTGAGGACACCATGCACATTACCAACATACTGAGCCAGGACCTGGGCTAGGTTAGGGTGGCCTTGGACAGCAGCACTGGATGGCATTTGCCGGGTTCCCTCTCATGGCCCTGAAGGCTCGTCACTGCAGTTGGCTGGCAAAGCCGTCACATGTTGGCAGGATGGGAGGTGTGGGTGGGAAGGCTCTCCTTCCAGCCCAGGGGACAGTGCTCTATGACAGTGATGGCCACAGACCGGCAGCCTTCAGCAGAGCTTCTGGCCACCTACAGTCAGGGCCACCACATAGGACAGAGCACACCTGGGGGCCAGGTAAGTAGGGACTGAAATCCAGACCTCAGGGCCACATCTGCCCAGGGGGGTGCTTCCCACATTCTCCTGAATGGAAGCAGAAGCACCTCACAGGCTTGGGCAGGAAGCAGAATTCTGGAAACTTGTCCTCCTTAACTGCCCCTCCCACTCTCACATGGGCACCAGAGCTGTCCCCAAGTCTGAGGGAGAAGGATGCAGAGGGCCCAATGCCTGTGGTCTCTGCAGCCTTTGGAGCTCATCCCCATGCCTGTCCACCTGGCTGCTGCAGACAACCAGATATCAAGCCCACATGATGTGCTTGCCCCTGGTAGAATAATCTGAAAAGAGGTGGCTGGATTTCACCTGTCATCTCCTGCGAGGTTCTCAGTATCTCTCTGACTGAGACACCTGTCACAAGCAAAGCTAAGATGGGAGGAAAGCTCAAATTTCGGAATTCGGTAATCCATGAGCCACAAACACGTCTCTGACATCTGACTAATGTGATCCTTGCAGCTTCCAAATTATACTTGTTGGTTTTGGGGCTAGGGGCATAAACCTGAAATCAATAAGTAAGACTTGGAGGCTGCAGAGGTCTTTTGGTTCATTGTCTTGAAAAGTCACATGATATCCCTATATTAGCCTCCAGTCCCTTAAGGAATAGAGAAATCTAATTTACATCCTTCAAGAATGTAGTAGAAAACCATCTTTCTTACCAATTTTTTTGTGTAAAATACATGGGAGGGTGGCACATTATTAATGAATACAAATTTCCTAACACAGATAGAGCCAGATTTTGCTGTGATCTAATTCAATAGGCAGGGGTCAGACAAATATTCCCCATAGCTGGCTTTTCTCTGTAAAAGGCCTTTTTAAGGAACAGAAATACAACTCCACCCTCCTCTTGATATGACAAAGAGCCTCAAGTGGGTTTGTCAGTGTATTCACTTAATCAGGGCAGTAAGGCAAATGCTGAGGAAGACCACCATGCCCTGAACATCTGAGAAGAAAACACGACCTCTTGGCTGTAGCTCATACTTTCTGTATACTTGTTCTCCTAGAGACCACGCTGCCCTTGTCCTCAGGGAAAGGGCCAGGTCAGAACAATCCCATTAGAGGAAACAGCCTTTTGCTAAGCTACCGTGATTGTCAATTTTATGTGTCAACTTGACCGGGCCAAGGGATGCCCAGATATCTGGTTAAAGGTTGCTTCTGGGTGTGTCTGTGTGGGTGTTTCTGGACAAGGTCACCGTTAGAATCAGCAGACTGAGCAAACCAGATGGCTCTCCCCAGTGTGGACTGGTCTCATTCATACACTGACAGCCTGAATAAAACCACGAGGTGGAGGAAGGTTGAATTAACACTCCCTGAGTTTAGCTGGGACACTGATCTCCTCTTCCCCTCAGAGCTCCTGGCTCTCAGGCCTTCAAACCACACCATGGGCTTTCCTGGGTCTCCAGCTTGCAGGGGGCAGATTGTGGGACTTCTCAGCCTCCTTAGTCATTTGAGCCAATTCCTTCTAATAAATCTCTTTATACGTGCTTGCATGTGTGTGAGGGTGTGTCTGTTCCGTTTCTCTGAGAACCCTGACTAACAGAGCTATCATTCAATGACCACATCCTCTGTCCCAAGCCTTGCGCTAGACCCTCTGTGAATGGCACCCAGTTTAAATTTTGCCCCAGACTCCCCTAGCACAGAGGGCAAAGGTGCTAACATCGACCCCCTGGCGTGAGTGAGAGAGGAGTCTGGAGGGGTTTGGAAGGAGGGCAAGGCCTGGAGACAGGAGTGACCTATGGAGAAACAGCCATGGAGCAGGGAGGGTGACCAGGCTGAGCACAGCTTTGGCTCAGAGGCTCTGACAACACAGACAGGAAAAGCCAAAGCCAGTTACACCTCAGTCACCCGACACCGGAGGAAAAATGGGGTCATGGGGCCAAGACCAGGCAACCATCCAGTTCCTTCCCACAAGGGAGGTTGGACACGCTAAACTCCTGGGGGAGGCTACAGGGCAGACCAGGAGGGCCGGAGGCCAAAGGGAGAAGTGACCATGCAGGAAGGGTGGGCCGTCCAGGCCAGGCCTGTACGAGGGGTCCCGCACCACGGATGAGGATGGGCGAGGCGCTGGGGGCGGGAGGGAGGCGGAGATGGTATTCCAGGAAGTCCACCTGCGAAGAGGAGAAACAGTCCCCAGAAAACGGGGCAGTGGCTGTAAGATGGCCACCTGGGGTACAGAGCAGATGCCCAGAGGGGCAGATGGAAGCCAGGTCACCCCAGTGGGGCACGGAAGTTGGCTGAGGCTCTGTTCCCAAGTCCCAACAGTGAATGAGCCTCTGGCTACGGCCCTGTGGACCTGCTGGCTGCCTGTGCTGCAGGAGGAGAGAGAGGTGGCTGGCATCGCGTGGATGCCCGGACTCGGGCGAAGACAGCAACATCTCAGATGTCCCCTTTCTCCAAGTGCACACGGCAAAGAGTGAGCGCATGTTTCCAACTATCTCAGCAGCTTGGCACCTCCACTCTGCACGGAGAGAGTTAAACAATTCATTTCTGGGAAGAATTCCACTTTGCATTCTACAATATTTAGTTCAAAGCTCTTCTTCGAAACAAGTTTGGAAACTACACAAAACTCCAGAAAATTCAGGAGTGGCATTTGGAAAACTGAAGGCTGAGGGTGGAGAGGGGCTGAGGTGCTGCACGTCTTGTATCTTTCTTCGTGCAGAGACCACCCACCTAGGAAGAGGAGAGGGAGCGTCGGGGAGCCCCTGGAGTGAGCAGAAGGGCTGCAAGGCCAACGAACAAGGCAATGGACACCATGAGGCATACTTTTCCTACTACACGTCTACAGGGAAAGAACATCCTCATTTGTTTCTATTCGGCCATTCAACCATAGTAACAGAATTCCTTGAAGCTCTCGTGCCATCTCAGCTGCAAGCCACACAGCCTGTGGTCCCCACCCCAAAGCCCAAGGCCAGCCACACCAGACACCTAGCCTAAACTGTTGCGTGCAGCTGCAAATCTACATGCCCCTGCTCCTTGTCCACAAAGGATACAGTCCTATTAAGACCTTATCTTTGTGAAGTTCCCAGTTTCCTCTCCAAACAAGAAAGCATTACCAGGGCTAGGGCTTGGTTTTTCCATTGGAACATGGAACAAAATGAGGACAGTTTACATTGTGGGTTCTTATTGTATTCATTGAACTCTTCTCCAGAGGTCAGAGGGCTGGGCATCGTGAACTGTCACTTGAGCAGAAAGCTCGCCCTGCTGTGATACCAGGAACAAAGCCTGTGCGTCCTTGAGCAGCATGCACCAGGACGGCCTCGCACAGGGACAGTTGGCTGGGAGCTCAAGGACATGAATTTGAAAACCAAACACTTCCGAGCTATTTACAAATAGGAAGCGCATATAGAACACAACACAGGTGTTTCCAAGAGAGCAGTTTCCTTTAAGGGACTAATGTAGGAGCTGCAGCACCTGCAACACAGGGCGTGCAAACTGTTTCCACACTGGGGAAAGAGCTGCGAACAGCTCAAGAAGCCCACCTGCAGCCTTGAATTGCTAGGAGACTTAAAAGTCATGTTTGATCATGCTGGCGAAATAGGAAGATGTGTATAAGAATCCTGCTGCCACTCTTAGAAAAGTGCAGGGTTCAAGAGATAAGCAAGATTTTATCTCTTGCAACCAAAGTCTGCCCGATTAAGGATTATCTAACCACAAGGCAGAGCAACTGACACAATTGTTCCCTCTTCGCTATGTCAATTTAGTGTAGGTATTTGCTTTTCACAGATAAAAATTAACAATCACAAAAAGTGAATGTCATTTGAAAGAAAATAATAAGCATTAACTAACTTTGACAATTTGAGCAAAACACACTGGTTTTCCATTCTCATCTCTTCTGCGTCACTGTGTAAAACCCTGGACAGGTTAGTGACGTGCCTTCAGGCCAGGGAACCCTCCGTAAATGGCGAATGCAATGGGCCCAGACCGTCAGTGCAGAGGACAGAGGTCCAAGGGCAGTGAGTGCTCAAGGACAGCAATGGCCTCAATCCCAAACACCCTCATGTTGGCCAGGGCCGGACTCTCAACGAACCAGGGTCTGAACAGCCACATCTAAGCCTGGAAGTGAAGGGCTGGAGGGCCGAGCTGCTGCTGTTCCGAGCCAGGCGGGGTGCCCATCTGCTGCCCCGGCCAAGAGGATGCGCTTCCCACGGCAACACTCCGGTTCTCCGCCGTCTTTGGGCTCCTCACCAGCTCACGAGCAACAACTTCCTCTGAGGGGACAGGGTCCTGCACCCGCACCATCCTGCTACTTTTCTTGTCCACATTTTCGTGAAGCTCTTCGCGGGTCTTGTGTTCACCAATGTCTTAGTCTGTCATCAGCATTTCTTCACCAAAGACAACAGATTGGATATTCCAAACGCGTGGCCCTGCTGTTAAACCGTGTATTGAATATGTAAAGAGCTCAATTCACGTCAGACACTATGTTGCAAATTATGCTTAACTGTGTTTCAGTCGAAGGACAAGATTGTATAGAGAATATCCACAGCCACCTTCAGGGGCTAAATACTAACATCTCAGGCTCCTGCTCTGTGGAAAACTCAAAAGTAAAGGAGCAGGGGATGTGCAGGACGCCGGAGGCTGCTACGTGCAGGGCCAACTCTTCAGGGACCACCACTTCTGCCTCTGGCTTCCAGCAGAAACATGTTCTGCCTGCGATGGGCGACACAGGCAGAGGCCAGGGCAGGGATCGTGAGCACTTCGTTTCCACACCCTCAGGGGCAGTAACAGGTTCTCCCCTTGAAGAGAGGCTGTGGGGGAAGGGACTGGCTGCAGGGAGCTGCCATTGGGCACGACACATTTGCAGTGGTTTGGCTCCTTTCAAAGGTAACTCTTACCTGCTCCACATTCAGTGATTTTGACATGCTGCTGTGTAGGTTTTGTGATTTTTTTCCCACTTTGCTAGAGCCTAGTTGAAGGCCCTTTAAAGTTTTTTTGGTTTTGACAATACGTGTGAATACACCTACCCCACGTGCACATGTGAGCACCGCACACGCTAACAGCTCTCATCCCAGCTCCTCAGAGGAAACACAACCTGGGTAGCATTCATTGTTGTATCGTTAAAATGTCAGTGCGCTGTTTAAATTTTATGTCCAAGGCACAATTTCTTTGATGATTTACCCTCTTAATCAGAACATCTAAATGACCCACATGCTTACACTACACTCATGTTTCCCTTAAAAGGCAAAGTAAGCCAGGGCATTCCTTCCCTTCCTTCCCCTGGACTCCAGCTTCACTGCCGTGCTCACCCCGACTGCCGAAGGCAACCAAAGCCCAACGACTGCTGTGCCTGACCACCCTGTGTGGCCCTCTGCAGCGTCCTTGGCCCACACACTTGCTCCTGGAGTCACCTCTGGTTCATTGACCCTATCCACACCCCAAACCCTCATCTCCCCTGCTATTTTCCATCAGAACCCCCTCTCCACCCCACTGTGTTTTGCTGTCACCTTCAGGTTCATCCTGCCAGTGACCTTGGGCACAGTGCCAGGCTCCTTTACTAGGGGCGGCCAGTGAACAACAGCGGGTGGTCTCTGTGCAGACGCAGAAGGGTGACGGAGCTTCCCCCAGGAGCAGGTCCCTGTGCACCTGGACAAGCACAGAGCTGGTAACACGGTGGGAGGGGGTTGTCCTGGGCTGTGCCCGGCTGGAGCACTCACAGAGACCTCAGCACCACGCTGGCCACTCTGCTCCAGACAATCACCAGCTCCCACCCGCCCTGTTCCAGCACACTGGAGGCTTCCCCTTCCTGACCTCAAGGCGTGTCTCGGGCCCACTGCCTAGGACAGATTCACTGGTGCCCAGCAGCTCAGGGGTTACAATCCACTTGTCTCTTTGACCATCTTTACGTCTTACACCAAGTCCTTCCGAACTCTAGATTCCGTCTTTCCATTTCCTCAGCATCTCTCAGCACCCAAGCACTTGCTGTAGACTCCTAAGACTAGCTGGGAATGGGTGGACAGCCTCACCCACGTCTTTTCCTCCATCAGGCTGTCCACGGAACTTCCCATCCACGTGAGGGCATCGCTGGGAGTGCGCAGGAGCACCAGCCTTCAATATATGTGCAGAACACTGAACTGCCTGCCTGCCACCACCCCCTGCACCTCTTCATAAAGACACTTTCCATTTGTTTTTGTAGAAATATTTCTCCTATGACCAGACACCTTCTTTGGTGGATTCTCTCTCTCTTCTTTCCCACTTCAAGAGTTCTGAACTGGGTTCTTTAAATAATGGTAATCACCAGGTTCTGCCACGGCAGATGAATGAATTCTAGCTGCATCTCCAAATTTAAATTTTCTAGCATGGCCTTGGCAACCAATTAGTCAATCAACAGATACTTATTGAGCATAGATTCTACATAATGATGCTCAGACACTGTACTAGATGCCACAGGGACATGGAGAAGGAAATTGCAATCCAGCTGAGAAGATGGGGCTTACACACACACAAAGGAAACAAGAGGAAAAAATGTCAAACATTCCATCTACACAAAAAGATTGATGTTTGCCAAAATTGTCTTCCTTGATCGACTTTCCCACCACCCTCAGAAGTGCCTGCATCCTGCCTGCTGCTGAGAGCCAACACTTCGGAGCCATTGCCAAATTTAGTTCTATTCCTATCCACTGCCAAATTCAGGGGCTTCTTCCTTGGTAAATGAATTTTTCAACAGATCTTCCTATAAAAATCTGCTACCAAATCCCTCTAGACCAATGTTCTGTGGCATATATCTCTTTGAGAAGGTGATAAAAGTTCCAGGCATTGTCTCCCTAAAAACACCCTTGTGCACAGACTCATGAAAATTTGTATATGATATCAAGAGGTTCAGAGACCCCCCAAAAAGAGGCCAGGCTGTGACCTATACTATAGTTTCTTGATCTCAACCTTTTGTATCTATCTAATTTGGCGATGGGTATTCCAAACCACCTTTTGTCCTTAATTTATTTTAACCAGGAGAGACAGGGACCAAATGTCAGGAAGAGCTTGCCTAGAAGTTAGTTTGATCCTTCTCCTGCTCCCCAAGCCCGAGGTGCCCTCCATGCAGTTTCCTCCCCTAGGGCTCCAAGCCCCTGGCCTCAGCAGTTCCACCCGCATGACCCCTGGGTATGGAAGAGGGACAGGAGCTCAGATGATTACTGGCAGGCAGGCAGGATCAGGGGACCATCAAGACAGTCATCTCTGTGTAGGATCAGGAGAAACACGACATGTCCAGGATTATCACTAGCATGCAAAGGTAGCAGCTGGGCAATTTACGTCACTTAATAGCTAAAGATGTCATACCTCATACTCATAAGGAGACTCTGGGGTAGTGGGGAAAGAAATTGGTTGTTATAAAAAAAAAAACAAAACCCTCAATTCCCACCTAGACCACTTCCCCAGAACATCCCCTGAAAGTATCTGCAGTCACTGTCCTTCAGCTAATGATAAATGCTGAATTCCATTTGAGGTCACCTTGCAGGAAAGCTTCATCCACCACCCCACTGCCACAATGCGGGGTGGGAAGCTTGGCCCACCCACGCAAATTAGCAAAGTCCCAAAGCTTAAAAGACCAAAAGGGTGCATCTAAAGAACTGCCAACTCTGGACACCTTCAGGCTGCCAAAGCCGGTGGCTCTCACAAGTACCATCGCTCTGACTGTGGGAAGAGTAGGTAAAAGGCTGTACAAGCTAGTGGCTGTTGCATCTACCTGGAAGGCTAATAATGAGAAACTCACCCTAACTATTTTGCTTTTCCAAGCACAGCTTTCAAGTAAATACTGCAGTCTCTCCAATGACACAGGTGCATCCCACACAGGACTAGAATAAGTAGCATCAGAAGTTTGGCATTGTCTTAAGAAGAGAATTGCCGATTAAGGAATCAAATTAAGGATCATTTCTACAATTATTTCCCACCAAAAAGACTCTGTAACATAGCACATTTCATCAGAGATTTTTACATTATATCTTTTCCTTTATTAATAGCTTTTCACAGTTGCAGGATAACGTGGGACATGTAGTGACAATTATCCAGGACAATTTGCCAACAACTTTGACCTGCATTTTCTTTTTCAAGCCACTGGGTACTTTCACAACAACAGTCTTTATGTTTCTGATTTATTCATCCCAAACTCACAAATTAGATTTCTTTTGGCCAGATAACCTGGGAAACATTGGTCCTTGGAACAAGACTCCAATTTTGACTTGCAGAAAAGGGCTCAAGTGCTAATTGTGATCAGAACTGCTCACAAGAACTGCAAGTAAGTGTTGAGCTCTGGGAGTCTAGCTAGAAATTCCTTGGTGCTGCAGTACATTGCAACAATCTGTCCTGGGGGGTGCAGTTCCACATCGAGGGCGGCATGACCACTGTGTCCTGGGGGACCAGAGGTCCGGGGGGTGTCCTGCTGATTACAAAAGCATCTCCTCACTCTTTGCCTCCAGCCTCCTCACACAGGGTCCACCCCACACAGCCAAAGAGCATTGCAATTCCAAGGCAAAGGACAATATTCTTGCATCATTACTGTTGTGACACACACCATCCTCATCGAAACGCCTGGAAGTCATGCACACTGGAGAAACATTTGCCTCTTGCAGCCTCTCTCCCATTCTTACATCTGGTATTGCCACATTCGATGGCTTCAGCCACCCTAAGTCCAAGTTGTGTTTCCCACCGCCAGCTTAGCCTAATTCCCAGGGCAGGGGGGGAACCAAGCTAACTCGTTTCCCACTCTCGAGATAAGAGGGCTGTCCGGAAAGTATCCAGCCATTGTTAATATAAGGAGAACGGAATATAGCGAGCCATGTAATACCGTTCTCGTTATGTTAACATGGGCTGGATACTTTCTGGACAGCCCTTGTACTTCAAAATTTCTAAAAAATGGAACAACTCGGAATGTCTGTGAGTCTCACAAACGTACTTTAGAGACACAAAGTAGATACCATTCCCTGTAAAGGACTCCAGTTATTACCTTAGAGTCACAACTCTTTTAACAAAGCTAATTTCAGAGGCTGAGCCATCCAACAGCAGAAGGACATCTTTTTAAATAATTTCTAGTTCAACATGATAAAAGGCAGAAATTATTTGTTTGCATTAATTAATTCTATAACTAATCGCTGAGGGCACCAATTCTTTTCTGTTTGTCCCCAAGCCTAGAATAGTGCCTGGGACATAGTGAGTGTATAATGAATATTTATTACATGGATAAATGAATACTATTTCCTGTATGACTGAAACATATGCATGGTATACATACATCTGTGTGCATGTTTCTAGGTATAAAATTTCACCTATGAGGTTTGATTACAGCTATGTTCATTGAACACACTCAATATACAAAAGCCATAAAGTCCTATAAATACTAATTTCAATCTAAAAATGTATAAATCAGACTTATTTCCCTAAGATATGTACAGACCTTTGCAGAAAGACTCTTTATCAAGTTGTATGTGACTAGCCCATTTTTAGGCTTTTTAATGGATAAACATCCTCAATCTGTCCGCTTTTTCAGATTTTCCTCTTAGGCTCACCCCATACGGCTTTCTGACCTTGCCCTCCCTCAGCTGAATTCTAAAATGGATCTAGATTACAAACGCGCCCAAGACTGGAAGCCCTGGCCCTGGAGCCCCACAGAGAAGCAGCTAGGCACGTGCAGCCCTCCGACGTCAGCGCAAACTCCTCGGGGGACACATGCGACGTCCAGGGCTGGCAGTGGGCAGCCACTTGCATCCGTGCACGCCCGCCGACTTCAGCACTGCGCCTTCCCGCTGGACCAAGCTGAGGGAGGAAGGTCTCCGAAGGGATTCCCATTTCGCACAACGTCCTATGAAACTACCATCTGTCCCCACCAACGGTGATGCTGCCATTTCCTACACAAAATCACTGCAATGTTTCTCACGTCCATTTGCTTTCGCTAATTTTATTCTTGTCGTGCTTGAAAGCTCAGTTTTCTATCTTGCAATAATCTAGGGATAGAATTGTGCCCTAAAAAATTATGCAATAAAGACATATAATCATTTGAATACGATTATAATCCCAATATTTTGTAAATTATCCAAGAAGCTTATCTCATTTTTAAAAGTAGTAGTCAAGAAGGATTTTTTTAGCCTTCATAGTTTTATTTACATATGAATATCTAACATAATAAAATCAATAATAAAAGCTAACATTTATTGAACTCTTATCTAAAGATGTAGAGAGGAAAAAGTTTTTATCTGCTCTCACAACAAGCTTCTGACCCCAGATGTGCGGGCGGATCTCCCCACACACAGAGCAGGCAAGCTGGGTGTCCTTCAATTCAATGCTGACTCCATCTACCTGGAGACAGCATCAGATCCCACAGGCGAGGGCTCAGTCCCACAAGACAGCCCCCACTTCAGACCCAACTACCCCTATTTTGCTGCCCATGGACTATAAATTGGGTCTCTATGACCCCCTCCTTGGGTTTTATTAATTGCTAGGAAGGCTCACAGAATCAGGAACCCACTTACATTTACTGGTTTATTATAAAGCACATTATTACAAAGGATACAGATGGATGCCTAGGGAGAGGTATAGGGGAGGGCACAGAGCCTCCACGCCCCCTCTGGGACTGCCATGCTATCAGGAAGCGCCCAGACGCCAGTCTTTTGGGGCTTTTATGGATGTGTCACTATGTAGTCATGACTGATTAAATCAAGGGTCATGGGTGATCAGCTCAACCTTCAACCCCTCTCCCCTCCCTGGAGGGGGTGGAGCCGAAAGCCTCCACCCTCTAATCCTGCCTGGGTCTTTCCAGTGACCAGCCCAGCCCTGAGCTACCTGGGGGCCCCAGTCAATTCATTAGCACACAAAAGACACTTATCACTTTGAAGGTTCCAAGGATTTTAGGAGTTACATGCCAGTAAATGAGAGGAAGGCCAACTCTATTTCACAATATCAAATCTTAGCATATGGCACTCACTCATTGGTGTGCTGTGCAGGTATTATCGCATGTGTACTAGCTTCACAACAATCCCATAAAAGAATATATTTTCCCTAATTTACAGATGAGAAAACTGAGGCACAGAGTGGTTAAGAAGGTTGCCCAAGGTCAAACAGCTAGTTGCTGGTACATCAATAATTTATCTCATTTCATCTGGCTCTGGAGTTTGCAATTCTATGATGCTCTTCCTAGAGTTCCAGAAATGAAATTAAAAGCTTTTGGGGCCAAAAGAGAACAGTGCAAGTGTTAATTTTTCAGTATAACATCTATCATACTATTATTAAAATTATTCCTACTTTAACTTGGGCATGTATCAGAATAAAAAGTATAAGAACAATGCTAACCATTTGCCTATTTTCTAACCCAGAATGAGTGTTCAATACATATTTATTGAACAGATTTTAAATGCCAGAAGCGAGATACTGAGCTATCAGTCTATTACTTGGTACTTTGTGTTTATGTGAATTCTGAGCCTTATTTGTTTAATTTTCACTGATATAAAAAAAAAAGGGCCTTTCATTACAAATTTGGCTTCTAGCCTAAAACAATGCCTGAAGTTATGAATGTTTTAAATGAATGATCTAGTCAAGAGAAAAATCAATTATCTCATAATATATTAACGGGTGATAACCTCCTAAGAGAAAGTATCTGTAGTCAATAAGAATTAATTAAAGAGTATTAATTATAGAATTTTTAAAGAAAGTTTTAAAAGCCTGAATTCTAGAATAAAGAAATACAATGTTACTATTTTCAAGTATTTGGGAAAACAAAATCTGATTATTATTAAGGAACCCAATGACTATTTGGTCAGACTTATTTTGACAATGGATAAAAATCATCTGGTGTTAGCATAATGTTCACAGGCAAAAAAATGTTTGCTAAAGACAAGCTACCAATGAGAGATAAATCAGGGAGACAGCTGCTGCTGCACACCCTACATGATGGAAACTGTCATCCCCAGGTTTTAGTGAATAGTATTGATTCTGGACCAGGTTTGTGTATTTATCCAAAATAAATCTGATCCAGAAGCTAAACTTACCATACTGTGGATGGTATTTTTTCCTATCACTGACCCATTTTCCTGCTCTGGCAAGTTTATCTTCATTTCATAGGCCATTTCCTGACCAAAATTTAGGAGTTATTTTAAACCACTAACCCCGAATGATCTTTAATCTCCAGGAAATGGGTTTGGTGGTAAGAGATATAAAACAGAAATTCCTCATCAGTGAGCGAGTGGCCAAAGCCTGGGGAAGCAGGTGGGGTAGGAGCCTCACGCCTGGGGGTCCAGCACCCTGGCCTAGCCGGGCTTTGCCCACTCTCAACAGGTGCTCACTTGAAGTCTTGCCACTAAAGATGGCAAAACTCTGACTGAAAGTAGATGGGTCAGGAGAAACCTCATGTCCCAACTCCAGATGAGGAAAAAGACCAGAGGCCAGGTCCTGCTCTGGCATCAGATGCGCCCACTTTCCATCAGCCAAGCCTTCTACAAGTTAATTCACGAGTGTCCACTCCCTAACATGCCACATGCACGTTCTAGGGACCTTCTCCCTCCCCTCCCCTCCTTCCTGACCTTCCAAATTGCACCACACAGCTGGAACTGGAATTGTAGGCAGTGGCAGTAACAGCAACCAACAAGAGAAGAAGACAATGAAAACCAGGAGGGCCATTCTACACACAATGTTCAGCTTCCATGTGAGCGTAAACTAACATCCCAGTGGGGTGTGTCTGCATCCACCTCGTAAAAGGAAGGGAATGGACAGATCTATGGTCTCTGGACCAGCAGCATCAGCCTCTCCTGTTAGAAATGCAGATTCTCAGGTGCACCCCACACCTCCTGGATCAGAAACTCTGGGGGTGTTTCATCGAGCTGATGTGAGCTGGTGTTTGACAACCACTGGTGGGGGTGATTCTCATGTGGTCCTCTCCAGCCCCAAGAAGTCCTGACGATACCATTTCTTTGCTGTTATTCCTCCAAATTGGCCTTTAACAAACAGATCAGTTCCTGGCACAAAGCAAGCACATTCGCTCATTTAACTGTCATGAATGTTGTCTAAGTGAAGCACTGTTGTCATCCCCACTTTACAGATGAGGAAGACCAGGGCCCCTCTGCTTACCTGTGGCACCTGCCACCTCCTGTAGAGCATGTGTGGCCCTGGACTATCTCCTCTCTAGATGTATTTGAAATGTTGCAATTGTCTTTCCACAAAGTGATGTGTATGTCTGACCCTTGAATGCCAGCTTCTTAGAGAAACATTTTTTTCTTTTGCCAGGGTCCTTCAGTTTGGTTGTAGCAAATACATTGCTCACAACTCCGTAATAATTCTGTGACATTAAAATGTTATTGTATTCTTTAAAAAATTCTAAAATACAACTAAAAAAATTAAAGCTAGTTAGGAAAAATATTTGCTTGTATTTAAAAATGAAATTTTAAAGCTGATGCTCCTGGATGATATGAAAAAAATGTTCCTGCGCTCAAAAATAAGTCATTGGTTACATAAAAGGATAATTGTGAATTTTAAAATAAATTTTGATTTTTTATATTACAAAAATATGCTTTTTATATTACAAAGATAACATACATAAAAATACAGTATTATTAGAGAAGTAGTAGTCAAATCTTCCACTGATTAGATTATACATTAATATTATTTAATAAAAATTAAGGAAAAATACCAAAATAGTTATCATTGGGTTTATCTGTAACACACTGAAACAGGAAACAAATACTAACCCAATACCTTCAAAAATGCCCCATGCGCTAAATATGAGTGTCGGGTGAGATTTATCTTTCAGGAATGAGGACACATCGTTAACTGTCAGTATCTTCTGAATCTTCATCATCTCTAGGTGTGGGAATGGCTTCTGGGAAAATTTTGTGGAAATAGTTTTTGAAACATTGAGTTACAACTAGGAAACACTGGGTTTTGTTTTTCATAAAGGAATATCTTTATTTTCTGAAGCAGAAACTTAATAAAATTTTAAACCATTTTAATTGTCAAATACAAGAATACTGTTTCCAGATACTCTGCGGAGTTGGACAATGTTCACTTAAGTCAGCTACACTCTCTACGAGTGAATATACAAATGGCTTCCCCAATTGTCAGTGTATTTGGTGAAATGGGATAGAGCAACTGACATCAAATTGGATGTTTCCAGTTCACAGCCAGTATCTCCTGCTGTGGCCATTGCTGAAAGAAATGGCCCTGCTGCACCAAGATATGGATTTGGTAATAGACAACAGTAATTCCAAAACTCTCAACAAAATATTGACTCTAAGAGCAACAGATGAGGAGGTTCGATCATTCTCTTTTGTCAAGTAACAGATACAACCAGTAGGTACACAAGAGCCCAAGTGGCATGGAAAATATTATTTTAATATCTGATTTGGACACTTGGCATTTGTCTTTTACCTTACCACAAATCAAGTGAGCTTTAAAACTCAGATAAAATAAAACGGTTTTATAGTGTGCAGATTAAAAACCAAATCTAGCAAAGCTTCCACAAAGAGTATTACTAAACCACAGAATAAACTATTTACATAAAAAGTTCAGCATTGTATATATTTCCAAGTCATGTTTAGTCTGTGGTGGAATATCTACTCCAAATTCCAAATTAAGGGGAAACACCTTCGTTTGGCATTATTCTCCTTTGTGTTCTCTAATAATAACACAGGGCTGGCGGTGTGAGGCAGTAGGCAGCTCCCACAAGAACTCCACGGGGGCATCCTGAGCCAATGGCAGCCAGAAACTTTAGAACCAATTACCAGTAATTAATTCATGGTTTCCTCCTATGTGTCAGGCACTCTCCCAGACATAGTGGAGGTGTTTTAAAAAGCAGGTATGTCCTCGAGCATCTTCTAATTGACAGGGTTGTTGGAACCAGCGCACACAAGATAATGCAATACCAAGCCATGTGGCAGCAATCACAACCAGCATGTCTTTGAGTGCTGACTTCACGTGCACAACCTCACCGTGCAACTTGAAGTTTCCCCTGCACACTGTTACTATCCTCATTTTATGGTTAGGAAGCTGAGGCTCAAAGAGATTACATGGCTATTGAGTGGCAGAACAAGAACTGAAATTTAGGCTGCCTTTTTCAAAGGCAGATACTTGACAATATTCTATATCAGAACTCTGATTTTAGAGGCGATTGCATGGAAAAGGTGCAAGCTGAGAGCTTCTTTTAAGAGATTCCGTAGAATGACAGAGAGCAAAGGCAAGGAGAGGGCACAGCAGGTGAGAGAGCAGAAGAACTAAAGCGGCCTCTGCGAGTAGGGACTGGTCCTTCCTGACATTTCCAAGGCTGGGTGTTGAGGAGCAGTGAGGAACAAGGCCAGATAAATTTGATGGAGCCACACGCCGAGGGGTACGCAAAGCCACGCCAAAGAGACGGGAGCCCTTGAGTAGACACGGGTGGCCATGCGCAGGCCCTGGGCAGAGCAAGTGTGTGGTTACAAAGGACGTGTCTGAAAACAATGAGCCTCCCAAGGGCAGGAGGAATGTGCAGCAGAGAACTAGGGCTGAGAGGAGGGCTGGGTGGGGCAGGAGGGTGTTGTGGCGATCCTAGCATAAGGGAAGAGAAAGCTAAGGGCGCCTCTGGCAAGCACGAGGAAAGAAGTGAGACCCCAACGCGACAAATGCATGGCAGAGCTGGGAAGGCCAGTCGGCCTGGGTGAAAGGTAAGTTCAGTTCTGAACATACAGGCCCAGGTGGAGATCAGAGCAGGACAGCCACAGGGAGATGTCCCATGCAACGACAAGGAGTCATACAGCAGATGCCCAAGGCGGGGAGGGTAGAGAACAGCTTGCAGAGGAGGAAGAAGAGCACTGAGGGGCCAGGGAGGAGGAAGGGGAGAGAAGCACAGAAATAGAAATAACACTAGACAGACTCACATCCCAGAGTCAGGGCCAGCACAACAGAGGGCAACCAGGTCACTGTGTCCCAGACTACAGAAGTATTAGCCCCAAAGTCATTCTTACAGTGTTACATGCCTCAAAAGAAACCTTAAAACATGTCCTGGTTTATATCCCTCTCCATTGTATACACAAGAATGGTAGGAATATGTCTTTTGTATTGTTCTGTAGTCGGCATTTTTTTAGTGGTTGTTTAACAATAGCAGGAAGAACAATGCTCTAATGATTCATTTTAGGCTTTCTATTGTGCTTCAGCTTATTCTATCCCCAGAACTCAAAATACCAAATCTGCTTGCAAGACATTTTAATGAGGTTAATCCTTTTTCAATGTCGGGAACAATTGTTATAACAAACATTGTATAATTCATCAAAACAAGTGTTGTGTTTTACTCACTTCTTGATGCCCCCCCCCGTGTCTAAAAGGATTTGTTTTAGGGTGTCACTTGTGGGTTCCACTCGTCTGTAGAATCTTTACCAGCTCTTAACTAAATAACTGAACTTGCTATGACCATCTTTACCAGTTCCCAGAAATCTGTCAAGAGACTTGTTAATGAATAATGTAGGGTTTTGTGAATTCCCTCATGGCTTTGCCCAAGTCAGGGTAGGTTTTCTGGATCAGTTCCTAAAGGCACTCCTGCCTAGAGTCAGTCATCCATGCTGCAACTTTCCAAACATCCCCAGTGCACCTGCCACCTCCAAGAAAAGGGACAGGACCACATGCTGATCCTCAGGTCGGGCTGGGAGCTTCTTCTGATCACTGTTCCCCTAGACCTTGCCCCAATTCCCTTCTACCCTCTGAGTTCAAAGTTTAACTACCAAGATTGTTAATAATAGAAACAATGACATCTTGGGATCTCAAAGGAGGGAACTTTAGGGTCATCTTTCAATGCAAAGACCCTTAGGCTTGAGAGGGGACAGGTAGAATTGTCACGCCTTCTGCATATAATATACCATAACAGTACATATGAAAATAATATGCTGGGTTTATAGTTCCCACTTCTTCCTCATATTTCAGAGGTTGAACGTCTTCTCAGAAGTTTCCTCTGAGTTCCCTAAAGCCTTGTTTCTCTTAATTGTGGCATTCACCAGCCCTACTTCTATTTCTTTCCCAGTATCTCTCACCAGGCTGTGACCTGGACAGAGTGGGTGTCACCCCCTGGCAGGGGGCATGGCTTAAAGGAGGTGCTCCAGATGCACGTGTGGAATGAAGGAAGAAACGAATGGGTGCATGTGAAGAAGGGGCAGATCTGCCAGGGAAACTGAGGCATGGGGTTCAATGAGTTCCCCAAATCTGCTTAAAAGCAGACATAAAATTTAGAATCCTCTTGCCCCTAAAACATCCTCTGTGTATGTGTGACCAATTTATAGCACTGATAATTCTGTGAAAGTCCAAACCTATACACACGTGGTTCACGTCCTTTGTATCTTCTAGTTGGTCTTGGAGATGCTTCCCTGCACCCTGGACCAATTCCATACGTAAAGAACATTAGGACCAGCATCACTCCAGAGATACTGGTCGATGTTACTCTTGTTGGAACTAAACAGAAATCAACCTTCACATCTAAGCATTTCCAGTAGAACGTGGTCAGCACTTGCGTGGGGATTAAGTCTCACTTAGCTTGAGCTCTAGGTCACTCAGTCCTAGGCGTAGTGACTCAGAGTCAGGAAGTGATAGTATTGCTGGGTAGGCATCACCACACTTAGGGGAAAGCTCACATTTCTGACCCTGAGAAATAATTTGTTAAGAAGCATCACATAGAACCAGAGGGAGGGGAGTTTAAAGGCTGCTGAAGGAAAGATTCATTCAGCCCAGGGTAAGTGCACGACCAAGAGCAGAGGGTGCTCACTATGGTAAGACTGCAGGTACATTTCTGTCTCAGGCCTACACCCTATTCCTCCTTTCTTGCTTAAGAAAGAGAAGTTGGGAGGGCAGTGGGGTGGGAGTAGGGGGCAGATTCAGTATCGGATGAAATCAATGGCTTAGAAAATCCATCCACTACTAAATAAACAGTGTGACTATAGCAGATATGGCCAAATACAAAATCAAACGGCTTTCCATATAGAAAAAAATAAGTGCAATTCATGCCTGGCACACAGTAGGTGGTGTCTGGATGTGTGAATGCAGGTCAAGTGGGATTCAGAGAATCCAGAGGAGCAGCTGAGCCAAGAGTCCCTCCCACTGGCTCCCGAATTAGGACCTGACACATCTGCAGCATCTCATCCTTCAAACTGTTATTTCTAAATTATGTTTTGCTTGGATCAATACTGAAGTTATTTTGGTGTTCTGGTAGACCTAACAGCTGATTTTGGAAGGAGGTAAGCAAAAATATAGTTGATGGCATGAAAAATGAGCCATGTTAAAAAGTTAGCTAGATACGATTTTTAAATAAATTGTCCTGTATACCTATAAGTCATATGCATATCGATCACTTTTCTCTCCCTAATTAAGCCCAGGGAGATATAGTATAATGATAATTAGGTTAACTGGTACTCAGAGGAGGTACCCACATGGATCTCTTAAAACATTTTGTGACACCTGAAGGGACAGAGCAAAGCTAGTGGCTAGGAATGTACTTGGGATTTAGACAGTATTTACAGTGAGTAAAATAATCTCAAACTCAACATTAATGAGTTTGATTTCCCAGGTAAGAACAGGAGTTTGCATACATGAGTGGCTCATTCTCTTTAAAGTCCTGAATGTTCTTACAATTAGCTTTGCTTTGCTAACATTATCAATCAGGAAATCTAAATCCAAACAGCGGTTCAGCTCTCCCACAGAAAACTTTCTCTGATTTGCTTTGCCATCATCATACCTAACAATCTCGCCTTGCAAGTGTTCAATCTTTTGGTCAGTATTTCTAGACCAAAATAAAGTGTTCTCAAGCCGGCTCTTTTGAAAGTATTTTGTCATCATTACCGAATAGTGTTTAAATAACTGGCTGTGGTACTTGGTGAGACTCTGGGCCGGGAGAACAACCTGAAGTTAATTGCTGATGTAATCACTAGTCCTTTAATATCAATGAGGCGCTGCCATCAGGGAGACAAATTCTCAGTTAGGAGACATGTATATTACCAGTTCATTCCGGCATGGAACAGTTAATAACTGATAGACAGTGAAGTGGAGTTGGTGAACACCATTCTCCCAGAAGTACATTTTTTCAAAAAAGAAGAAAATGAAAAGCAAGATTAAAAAACAGTAAAAGAGTAATCTGGCAAGTAGCAAAAATCATTTTTAACCATTTGAGGGGGGAAAGGCAATATGTGTTTAGAAGCCACACCTTTTTGGCCTTTGGGATTACATGGCTATGGCCCTGAGTAACAGCTGAAGTCTTTATTCTCTCTGAGGGGAAGAAAAACGGGAAGAACAACAGTCCATCCAGGCCCGTCCAGTGCTGGAAGCCTCAACTCCTGCAAACCGATCTCCCAGATTCTTTCTGGGCAAGCACAGAACGAGAGGAAATGAAAACTAGGAAAACAATTTGCACAAGGAACAATGAGATGGAGTTTCACTTTGGTTTCACACTCAAATATAAGTGTGGCTATGGTTTTTTAAAGCATACTTATAAAAGGCAATGAGTCGAGGATGGTGGCGTCTTTCAGCCAGACGCACAGAAGGGCCCCGCTGCTGTCGTGCGCGTGCTGTAGGCAGCAGGGAAGTCGTGGGAAAGCAGAGACACAGCTGTTTCCAGGCAGAGGGCCCAGAGCTGTTCAGCCTCAGCCACCAGAGCCTCCAGACGAGAAACACGCCCAAAGAGGCTCCCAGACACATGTGTGTGGGGCTCCGAGCAGCGTGGGGTGCGCGCGTCCACCCCTCCAGCCCCCAACTCACTCGCGCACCCAGGGCTGGTGAAGGCGCCCAGCCCCTGAGCCTCCCCGTGATGCGGGTTCAAATCCCGCCGACTACCGGGCACCCTCACCCGCCACAGGGCGCGCTACACTTCTGCTCCTTTCCCCCGGCCGGGAGGAGTTCCCCAACTCTCTCGTGCCGAGACCATAACAAAGGAGGCTCCGTAATGGATGCGCGATAGCAGCCCACAGGGATCACCAGCGGACACCCACCCGGAGAGTGCACCTGGCCATGCCACGCGCGACCCCCGAGTGACAGGCGGGCGTCTCCCGGCGCGGGACAAAGGGGCTCCTCCGAGCGCCAGGGGCTGAGGGCGGGACGCCGGGGAGCGGAGCCGGCAGGGCACTCACCTTCGCAGCGGCCCGGCTGCGCTCCTCGTGGAGCAGGAGGGCGGCGGGCAGCAGCAGCAGCCAGACCCCGAGCCGAGGCCCCATGGTGGCGGGCCCGGGGCGGCGGGGGACGGTGGGGGGCCGCGGGGGACTGCGGCCGGTGGCGCGGGGCCCGCGGCGAGCAGCTCACTCTGGCAAGGCCGGGCGTGAGCACTGCGCACCGTCCCGGCTGCGGCGACTCCAAGCGGAGACCTGAGCGCGGCCGGCCGAGCTCCCCAATTTGTTGGCGCTGCCCCTCCCCTCGGCGGTGCGCGGGCGGCGTCTCAAAGGGGAGGACCCTGCGGCGCGGGTAAAGGGCGGCGGGAGCGCGCAGCCCGGGGATTGCGGCCGCCGTGCGCAGGGACGCCAGGGCTCTGCGCTCCGCACCCGAGGACTTCCGCGCCCCTACCCCTGCGCCCCCGCGCTCGCCGATCCCGGCCGAGGACCGCGAGGGGCCCCCGGGCCCCCGAGGCTGGCGCCCAGGGAGCCCAGCGAGGCCGTCCGCGCTGCTGGTGTGTCTTGGGCGGGCGGCAGCCCCCGAAGCTGGGCCCCGAGGTAAGAGCGACCCCCGGGCGGCCCCGAGGCCCAGGCCCGAGGGCAAGGACTCCGGGCGCCCTGCGCTGGCTGAGGCTGCGCGCTCTTCTTTTGGGAACCGGAGGCGGCGGTTAAGGGAAAGAGGGTCGAGCTGCCTAGGCTGAGCAGCACCAACCACCAACTGGGGCCTAATGGGAAGGCTCCCCTTTTTCCGTCCCGTCGTGGGACTGCCCTCTGGTCACCCTAGCAGGAAAGCGAGGGCGCACCGCGCTGTCTCGGCTTGTCGCAGAGACTGGCGGTGAGGATGCTCTACCTACTCACCCCCTCGCTAAACCCGCTTTGTCTCTCGCCTCCAGGCTAAGAGGGACCGACAGGAACGGAGAGTGGAGGGACCGGGAGCATGGGAAGAGACCGGAGAGCCGCGTCTGGCCCTGCCCTGCGGCGGTAAGCGACTTTCCGCCCTGTCCCTGTGGGCCCCGTGCGCAAGGGCCCTTCCGTGTAACTTTCAGGAATTAACAAGCCGGGGCCTGCACGTTCATGTCCCTGTTCTTCCCTCTCCCACCCAGGTGGCTGCTGCTGGGGACTGTGACAATGGGGGTCCTGGCCCAGAGCGTCTTGGCGGTAAGTCCTGGCTCGGGTTCCACGCGCTCGGATTCTCGCGCCCAGGAGTGGTTGGGACCCTCGAGTGGCCTTTGAGAAGGCATTTTGCCCGTGCTCACCGCGCGTGTGCGTGTCCTCCAGCCCACCCGGCCCGGTTCTAAGAAAGCTCGCTTTCCCCGGGTAAACCTCCTCTCCAGCTTTCCTTCCCTTGGGTTCCCCAGCTTTCCTTCCCTTGGGTTCCCCAGCTTCAACCCTGGGCATTACAGGCGTCGGCTTTTCACCCGAGCTAATAATTTAAAACGTAGCCTGAGGCATCCTTTTCCTTCGTTTGGGCAAAGCTGCAGCCTTGGCAGCGGGGGAGGCACGCTGGTCCCTGGGCAGAGAGGCGCTGGGATTAGGGCGAGAAAGGTCTTTGTGGAACTGCGAGGCTGGAGTCGCGGCACTGCCATTGGCAGAGGGAATTGTGGTTTTCACAATGGGCGGGCGCGGAGGAGCGCGGGCCAATCGGTGCGGCTTCAACCGCCGAGGGACCAATGGAAGAAAACCCGCGTTGGAAGAAAACCCGCGTTTTCTCCCCGGTCCTGGTCTGGCGGCACCCACCCTCTTGGCTGGGCGCTGCCCCTCAGCCCCGCCACGGAGGGCGCCCTGCCAGTGTCGTCCCTGCACTCGGTGCCTGCACTGTGGGTTGCACACACTTTGTTTAAATGGCAGGAGCCATTTTTACAGAGCTTTATGTAACCGTGGCTAAAGTGCAACAGGTTTGGCTGGTCTCCTAAATTGAGGACACAAATGTTAAAATAGGGACTGAAAACTGAGGGGACCCGCAGGTGTCCTCATCCCCACCTCTCTAGACTGTCTGATGGAACACCCCGTGGGCGCAGCCCGCTGGCCAGGTGGGTGCATGGGAATCACCCCTCCCCTCCCCAGGTCCCCCCTGCTGGAGCACACAGAGGCTAAGGGGAGATGCTAGCGGTTTCCTTTAAATTCTGTTAATTTTACATTGTTCTGTCCTAATGTAAAACAAACCGGGATTTTACGGGTAGTGAGCAAGTAAGAGCTACTCTTCCTTGGGAAGGAACTGCTTTAACTCAGCTTTGCTGCTGCTTTCTGCTCCGGTTCAGGGCCCGGGTTGGGAGGTAAGAGGAGAGGAACTCAGAGACTTTGCCCAGAGCATTCCAGACCAAAGGTTTCTTAAAGTTCAGGTTTGTCTCTCCTTCCTTTCCCCAGTACTGATTTAAGGAGATCAGAATCTAGATGTTTGAACCAACCCAATGACTCTGGGTTCTTATGCACATACCTGTATCACATATAAGATTTGGCGCAGATTTGTGAACTAGAAGCAATACACACAGACTCACACTCACAGTCAAAGAAGGAAGAAACCCCAAAAAAGTACTAGTGTGTGTCTCCAGTGTATGCCCACACCACTTCTTCCCCTGGGGCTGCTTTTGTAATAGCAATGTTTCCATTCCTGAGGATGGCGAGAGTCTCAGGAATTCTTATCTGGACTGATCCTAAAATTGGTGGAAAGGGCTTCATGTTAGAAGACCTAGGTGCTCAACATAGCTCTGCCATAATCTCATAAATCCCGAGCCTTGGTTTCCCTCCTTTAAGGAAGTGAATCCCCCTCAACTTGTTACAGGGGCCACGTCCCTTTCGACATGCAGCACCTCTCAGCCTCTGCCAAAACCTCTTAGTGCTACAAACTCGCCCTGAGTCTCTGACTCTGAGATCCTTGGATGGGACCAAGAACATTTATTGCCCAACAGAGCTTCTTCAAAGTACAGTCCTTGGACCTCCTAGAGCTGAATCACCAGGAAAGGCTTGTTACAAGTTCGTACCTCTGATCTGTATCGCAGACCTTCTGGTCAGACTTACTGGGGTGGAGCCCAGGAGCCTGCATTTCCAGGTGATGCCAAAGATTGGGAAAAATTGAGCTAGAATACTGGGTTGAGAGGCAGTTGAAGTCTCTTGCCAATTTACTTTATTTCTCTGGGCTTTAGATTCTAAATCTACAAATAAAAATAGATAAATATTTTAATCATTTTACTAGAGACATTAATATGTGTTCTTAAGAGCCATGCAATTTGTTATGTTCAATGAACGGATCTTCTACTTATTAAATTTTTATTAACCACTGGCTTTAATAGCTGTTACTCATGAAACAATGGCTTGATCCATAACTATAGTCATTAAAGATTTTTCTTAATTGTAGCAAGTTCACCGGCTGTATTCACCAGCCCACATTCCAGGGTTCTGTCTTATTGCCTGTCTCAGGACTCTTCCCCAGGTGGGTCAGTTCAGTAGAAAGGGTTTCTGCTTGTATCTTAGAGCTTTATAGCAGAAGCAGCTGACAATGGGTAGCAAAGAGTAGGTAATTACTTAATGAGCACTTCCTGTGTTCCATTATGATGCATTAATACATCTGTGCCTCACAGGAAAATGCACTTGTGAGGTAGGTAACTATCATTACCCCCGTTTTATAGGTGAGAAAAAAAGAAGAGGCTCAAAGAGCTTAAATAACTTGCCCAGGGTCTGTGTTCTTGTGAGTGGCCCAGTGGGGCTGGAACCCACACTCCTCTGGATCTGTAGGTCATCAGGAGGGTGCTCGGTCTCTTGCGGTGTGGGTGCGTTCTCCCGGGTCTGGACCTTGGGCCAAGCACTAACTTCGGGGAAGGGGAATCTGCCCTCCATCCTCTTCTGCCGAGGACCAGGAATGCAGATCAAGGGAGAAGCAATACCACAGGTGTCCGTGGGGTGGGGGAAGCAGAAACCCCCAGCAGCCTGGGCACAGGGCTCAACATGGACGTGGGGCTCTGCCACTCAGCGGGCACTCTCTGCCATCCAAGTTGCCTTGTCTGAGGTGCCCTTGCTTGAATGCATTGCCAAGATGCCAAATGCACATGTATAAAATGGCCATCCTGGAAGGCAGTGTGGCACAAGGGTCCCCATCCCAGACTCGGGCAGCTGCCTGGGTGCCATTACCAGCTGGGCAGGCCACTGAGGGCTGCTGCCTAAGGTGAGCACTCACCAGACCACTGTGTGTTAGACCCCCCATAATTGGTATGATAATAATCTCGTCCACCTCATGGGAGCCTGGGGCTTTGGGTTGAGTGGGCTCCCGGGAAGTGCTTTGAGAGTCTGGCACAGCGCTGGTGCCAGGAGGTGTCTGCTGGGCATGTTTAAGGGATGGTTCCCTCTGGTGCACTTTGTAACCTTTGTGGAGACTTCAAAACGCTCGCTGCAGCCCCTCTAAGCATTGCTACTTATCTCAAGGGGCAGGGCAGCAGCCTTGAAGATCTAAGAGACCCAGACCTGCCTGATTCTGGGAGGAAGAGAATTCCTAAGAACAAAGGCCTTCCCTGAGATCAAATACACAGCAGGCTGACAGCCCACCTAAGGACCTCAGCCAGGAGGCAGGGCCACACCACATGAGTTCTTATAGTTATGCTGCCAGGAGCCCTCAAAGCACAGGTGCCATGTTAGTGCCCCAGAAGGTATGGGGCTCCCAACTGCCTCTGCACCAGCTTGGTTTCCAGGAGGCCTTCCAGGGCACCAGGCCCTGGAAAGTTCACTTGACTCTCCTGCAGGCTGCCACTGCTTTCCTTCCCCTCCAAAAGCAACTGCAGTAGCAAGTCCTCTCCGGGGGCTTGTTGGTGAGTGGGGAGAGGCATGTGGTGCTGCAGTGCTTCCCAGAGCTCTGTGTCAGAGTCAAGAAGAACAGTCCTTTCCCACGTTCCCTTCAGCTGTACCCTGTTGTTCAAATGCAGAAGGGAAAAATCACAAGGTTCCACCTCTGTTAATGGAAGAACAAGCGTATCTCAGCTTTCTAGAGGATATTAAATTTGCTCTCCCTGGGTGGCTAGTATAACTCAGCCACAATAAATAATAGCTGGGATTTGCCCTCAGCATTCTAGAACCAGAGGCAGGTAGGAAGGGCAGGCAGGAAAGCACAGGGAGAAGGAAGACAGGCTCTGGCACTGTTTGAGGGGGATGCATTTAGAACCAGAGAGGGAGAAAATGTGAAATTCAAGAAAGAGGTTCTAGAAGAGAAAGCAAAGATTTTGCTAAAACAGTAAAAATCAAAGGATTGTCTGTGTTTCTGAGGAGAAGGAAAGAAAATGATAGAGAAAATTCTAGGAAAAAACTGTGTGCAATGGAGACTTTTCAACATTGTGTTTGATGAGGTAATGAAGAGTTCACTACCTAGAAGGTGGTTTGGGAATTTCTGGTTCTTTTAATCTGAAAAAGGGTATTTATCTTTAATTAGAGGGTTTTAGAGAAAGTCTGAAATTGGCCTCTTGCTTTTTGTCTACTGGTGTGTGTTGGTGTTACCATCACTCCCTAAGGTGGTGGGTGAAGTCCTGGCCTTGGCTGATTTGGCCTGCAGATCAAGGGCCCTGTGACAACACCATAGTTTTGAGGGGGGAATAAAGCCTAAAGCCAGCCTGGCTGCTAACTGGTTGTTTGACTTTGGAGCAAGTCACTTAACAGAATCTGCCTCTGGTGCCTGAAGGAGAAGGTTGAGGAGCTCTCTGAGGTGAGCAGTGCCCCCAGGTGAGTTGCAGAGGCAGCTCTGAGGGCCTGCAGGTGGCTGGGGGGAGGGGCTGAGCTGTAACCCTGGCAATGAGAAGGTTCCACCAGGTAGCTCCAGGACATCACCTAAAAAATAGACCTGCTATGTGAGGCTGTTATCTTCATGGTGTAGAAGTCTTCTGGAACCCAGCAAATAAATGGTACCTCATCAGTTCAGATGGGAGAAAGGGCAGGGTTATTGGATAGCTACCTTCTTTCTATTCCCCTTGGGTGGACGTGCCCTTCAGTTGATGAGAATATCTCAGGACAGGTGACAGCCTAAATGACACACTGCTCTCGATTTCCTCAACTGCTCTAAGGGGTCTGTAATTTTTATTTTCATCATCCATCAAAGAAGGTGGTGTCTAATCTTAGGGAGACTCCATGGGTTTCTCCATCCCTGCTGATGTGGTCAGAGAGTGAATTTCAAAGGAAGTACGTACAAGCAGCCCCTGGCTTGCCCAGCAAGCTCTGCCCTGAGCACAAGATGCTAAGCCCCTCTCCTGAACTCCTGGGAGATCCCTGGTGCACTCTGTTAAGTTGTGTTCTGCTGCACTGAACAAGGCTGCCCTTTGAAGCAACAAATTCTTTTGTAAAAACTCCTCTAAGTGCAACATGGTGTCCTGGGACAGAAAGACTATGCTACACTAGTGGTGACATTCTAACAGTCTGCAGTTTAATGTGCTAATGTTAATTTCTGTACCAACTTTAATTTCTTAATTTTAACATGAATGTGCCAAGTTTATAGAAAATGTTAACATAAGATGTAGTGTCTGGGTGAAGGGTTATGAACCCTTATGAATGTGTTAGGCAGGGTCCCCTTGTGCTTTACAGTCAGGAGTCCCCTTCTCACCTGCCTAAAAACCCCGTGGAGAGCAGGGACAGGCAGGTGGCAGGTGCCACAGGGATCAGCCGCCTACACTGCACAGGCCATTGCAGTAGGGCTTGGAGTTTGCAGCCTCCCGGTGGCTGCAGCTTCTGCACCAGTTAGGGGCTGAGGAGGGGCCAAGAACAAGGATGGCTGGTGACCAATGGCTGTTGCCTCACACTTTGGCCTGTCACCACCCTGCCATCCATAACCAGAAAGGAGAAGCAGGAGTACAGCAGCCTGTGCGCTGGCCCTGGCCTGCTCTGTTTTGTGCACACCCCATCTGCATGCAGTGGCCTCGGCCTCTGGGAGATGAAGGATACCCTGTCCCTCTCCTGTCAGGGTGCCCGTGTGGCAGGTGACAGGATGCCTGTGCCCACCCCTTGGGCCCAGCTGGAACCTCTGCCCTTCAGAAGTGAAGCCCATTTAAGAGTCTAACTAAAGTGCCCTGTCCAACTGACAGGATTCTCAATTGTCATTAGGGATCAAGGATTTGGAGGCATCATTATACCTCCTGTAGACATTAAACATCTGTGTCCACCCTTCATCTACTTTTTCACCCAGAAACACGTCTTCCTCAGCTGTCACTGCTGTCACTACAATGCAAGTTCAGGGCATTGGGTATCTTCCCTCCCGGAACTGTTCACTGGGACGTGTATCCGCTCCGGGCCCTGAAACATGGTGAATGAAGATGTAGTTAGTTGACAGTATTCAAACAAATCTTTTGGATGAGGAATACAGTCATGGAACTGTTAATAAAAAAGTAGATAAATGTATATATATATATGTTCTTTTTCTCACTGTGGGTTTTTTCCCTCACATTAAATGCTGTCCCCCACTGGATGAAACCAGCTGTACATGGTGGTGAAGGAAGCATGGATCTGCCTGTGGAGGATTCACATTTTTTACTAGGGATTGTTTCAGCCCCACCCATAAAGTTCCTGGTTTGTTGCTTTTGTCCGGTTTAGTGATCGCCCGCGTGGGAATTGGAGGGGGATCTGTGTTTTTGAATCACCTGGATAATGATCTGGTACCTAGTAGGAATTACATGACAATGCTTTTCTGCGTGCTGAGCATTTTCACATCTGTGACTGTGGAGTGAGGGGGCCTGTGAGAACCAGGAGGGGGCTTCTCTTGGGGGATGGGATCAAAAACGAGTGTCCTGGGCTTCAAAGGCTCTGGTGGTCCATTAGGGGAAAGAGATGCTGATTAGTGTCAGCTGTGTGACAGTTGCAGCCTGGCATCAGGAAGGGGCAATGCAATGAACCCACCAGTGCTGTGGGGCCTGCTGGCCCGGGCCCCCCTGCTGGCCTCACCCCCAGTGACACTGACTCCAGGTTGGAGGAGAGGAAATGATCCTCTGGGAGAGTCTTTGTGGGATCCCCAGACCAGACACAAGAAAGAGAAATGCCTGAAGATGCTCCTGTCCTCCCAGAACCCCCAGAAGCACCTAGAACGTCCCATGGGAGAAACACAACAGCTCCTATTTGTTGAGCAACATGGAGCCAGGAACTGCTATAAGCCACTGACACCTTGCAGATGGGTAAACTGAGGCATGTACAGGTCAGGGCACTTGGGAAGGTCAATAGGAGTAAAGTCGGCAGTGAAATCTAGGACTCACTGAGTCTAAAACCTCTGCTTGTAAACACTGTACTGGGTGGATAAATCCCAGCCACACAATATATATTCACATTTAAAATATGTACATCATATGTGGAAAACGTTATCAGTCTATGTGGAATGTATCGAGGTAAATGGTAGAGATGAGAGGGAGAGAACATGTACACCACATACATGCATACTCATACACACACACGTATATACCTACACACATATGTACACACACGTGCATATACACACACGGCTGGGAGATGATCCTGGCTCCTTTCTCCTCAAGGGCTGCTGATGCAGAAGAGGGCCCGTGGCTGCCTCTGGGGAGCGCCAGGCCTGTTTCTTCAGGGTCGCCTGTGCAGAGAGGCTGGACCAAGGCACGAGGATGGCTGGGTGGGCTCGTGAAGAATGAAGGCTAAAAAGGCTGCTCAGGAGAGGGCCTAGGAGGCTGACCAGGCAGCAGTGCGAGTGACTCCCGTCCGCAGAGCAGGTCCCTGCAGACGCAGCACCCACCCTCCTCCAGGTCCTGTCTGAGATGCCAGGCCACTGCGGCCGATTCACTGCAGCTGTGCAGAGGGGAAGGGGCGGTGCAAACACTGTTATTTAGGGGCAGAAAGAGAGGCTGTTGGGAAATTCTGTTAGTCCTGGTTGAGAGAAAGATGTGTTGAAATCCCGTGGGGAGCAAGAGACCTTCCTAAAATTGTCCTAGCCATGCAGGAGACACCGTGGACAGTAGCAGAATGACAACAGGATCCACATTTTCCTGAGCCAGTGCCAACTTCCGTGTGTTAGGGTCTGCTGTCACTACTCTTTTGTGCTGGGCTTCTCCAAGTCCACATGTGCCGACAGGTAGACGTTCTGGGCTCTTAGAAGGTGGAGTCTCTGGGTTTGAATCCAGTGACTAGGAACGGTCACTTTTCCTTTCTGAGCACCTTGTTTCCATCCGTACACAGGAATACTAATAATTGTATCACAAGTTCATGGTGAGATCATTCATACGAGATTCATTCACCAAATGAACATGCCAGATTCTACTAGGAATAAATGCCCATTTGCGAGTTCTGTACATCAGTCCTCCCCGGGGCTCGTGTCTGAGCTAGAGCAAGGACAGGCTGGGAGCAGTGAGGTTGAGTGCCCCGTGCATGTGTGCACGCGTGTGTGTGTGGTGTAGGAGTTGCTAAAACTGTCTGACTCAATTTTAAGGTTAAATATGCCATCTGGGATTATCCATGATTACAGAGCAACCTGCAGAAGTTCACTGTTTGAGACTAAGTTCACTTTTTGTCCTGCGTTGGACTTTCTCCGGTACGAGTGACTTCACGTGCGATTGTGCGCGCCAGCGAATGCCCGTGGGAGCCTTGCTCGCGACACAGACCGCGCTCTGCTCTGAGGCGCCGCAGAGGCAAGCCCGGGGCCGGGGCAGGGATTCGGGGAGTCAGGCTAGCTCGGGGCTTGGGCTTGAAACCTGCTTTTGCTACTTCCTGGCTGCGTGATGTTGGGCGGGTTACTTGGCTCTTTATACTTTAGTCACATTTCTGAAACTGGAGTTAGAGTAGTTCTTACCTGAAACACGTGCTCTGAGGATAAAGGAAGAAATTGCCTGTATCTTTGCATTGTAGTGCTTGATAAATGTTAGTTAATGTCTACTTGGTTTTCGCTTTTGTTTTTTAATAAATATTGGTCTTCATCCTTAAGACATAAGTACCTTGAGGCCGCAGAGAGTAAAGTTCAAGTGTCTCTAGGGTCTGGGGAGAGAAGAGGTATTTCGAGCCACGAGGCAAGGACGGGCTGAGGCCTGCAGGCCGCGGGGCCGCGGGGCCGCGGGGCCGTGGGGCCGTGGGGGGAGGCTTCCCATCTTCGAGGTTGCCGTGCCCAGAGCGCAGGGACTCTGCGGCATCTTCGCGGCCCCTGGCAGGTAGCCGCCGCGTGGCCCGGAGGCCAACGGTGCACACAGCCCGCCCCGCAGCAGGTCACGTGGCCAGGGCTGGCGGGGCTGCGTCTTCCTAATGCCTCTGGACGGTTGTTTTCATTTTCTTTAAGTTTGAGAAATGCCAGCCAAGGGAAGAATTTTAATTTTAATTAAAGTTAGGTCAAGGTGTAACTAAATTATTTCCAGAACAAATGGAAAGACTTAAAAACAAAGAACATTTTGTTCACATAACTTTGAGCCCTAAGTATAACTTAAGAAAGCAAGAAAACTCAAGAGACTTTGGTTTGGCAACGTGATATAAAAACACAAAATAGAATCTTAGGAGAGAAATTCTTTCTCGACTCCCCTCATACCAAGCTAACAGGGCTTAGCAGTACTCACTTTTTCAGGATGAAAAGTCCCCCCAGACTGGCCTGTGCCCTCCCCCCCAGCACCCAGGTGATGGAGGCTGATGGGGGATCTGCACGGGAAGATTCCAGCTAGGAAGTCAGAGAGGAAAATCACCCCCTTCCCTTTCTTCCTGACTTGGTAATTGTCCTGATTTCCTGATTGTAACAACTGTCTTGCAACACCAGTCTTGCTGTCTGCTTCTTTTCCTTTTGAGTTAGTCATGCTAAATATGACTGGCATCTCTGCAGTTGTAGAACCTGGGCTTTAAGTGAGTGGGTGCCTGGGAAGCTGGGCCCAGCCCGAGGGCGCCTCTCCTAGACAAGAGGAGTGCCCTGCATGACCGGGTGGGCAGAGGTGAAGTAAGAAACTTCAACAAGCGAGAGGCCTCCTGCTCCTCCCCAAGCCTGAGCATGGGCCCCCTGAGGGCAGGGACCAAGCCTGGGCATGCTGACCCCACAGTGCCCAGCTGGTGTCTGGTGTGGCAGCTGGGATACGATCCACATGCTAGGCAGAAGCCAGTGGGAGGAAAGAAAGAGGGAGAGCAGGAAAGGCAGGGGTCCTGGGCAGAACCGAAGCTGGGTGGTTTGGGGACTTTTGTTCAGAATCACAGCACGAATCATTATGCACAGTGCCAAAGGCATGTCCCTCAAAAATATGCACCTAAGGTCAACCGAAGATGAGTTTCTGTCTCGTTGGTTTCACTCAGTTTGAATTGCTGTGTAAAAAGCTACTGGACAGACAGACGTTGGCTTATCTGCAAAGTCAGACTAATGCAAAATATGCTTCAACTGCAAGACAGAGTGCCAAACTATTTCAATTTAATAGTTTGAGGAGCAACTCCTGGGAGACAGTGTCTGGGGGGCTCTTCCAGCCTGGGGATCCCATTTTCCCCTTGAATGGTCACTCTTAGCAAAATGTGATTGGGGGTCCCTGCCCTGGAACATCCTCCAGGTTTCTAAAACACGACGAGGAACACACCACACTCAGTTGCTTATACAGGCGCCTTTTAAGAAGCCGTGGATGGAGGCAACATCATTTCGTCTGTTGTTCTTTGTCAGGGTTAAGGAATTTCTCTCTTTGCAAAGCTTTTTATCTTTTGATATGTAAGACCGAACCCTCCAGGGTCATGTCATGCCTGGGAGGGAGTTTGACCCTGAGCCTTGCAAAAATAGCCTGTTAGAGGCATGAAGAGAACAGAAAACATGTTTATTCCCGTAGAAATGGGTCTTCTTATACCATCAGTCTTAGCTCACCATTTTAACAAAGTTTAAACCAAATGTGTGCATAGTAATCATAAATCAACACATTTTTTAATAACCATTTAGGACCAATTAATCAGAAACAGAAAACGACACTCATACTTCATGGAGAGTTTACTTGAAGCTTATTTCTTGTTGAAACTAAGTTGGAAACAGTTCCTCCCACCAGCTATCTTGTTAAAGGTGGCTCTGTACTTGTGGATTGTTGTTTTATTTTCCTTGGTGATGGTCAGTCATGCATTTACTACGGTCTCTAGTTAAAACATCTGTCAAATGGAGTCTTTTGGAAAATTCCATGTAAGACAACCACATATTAGAGATAAAGGCAAAGATTAGACAGTCAGACGTATCATGTCAGAGTCTCCGAGGGAAGTCGTATTGGAAGATTAGTGAATCAAGTTGAAGAATTCTTCATTTAAACAATTACTACTAAGACAGTCCAATAATTTGAAGCTTCCTCCTGCAGATTTTTCATCATTTTGTCAACTTCCTCTTTATTTTCTCCTCTTCTTTGGACTCCTTATTCTTAGAGGTGCTGCTTTCTCCTTCAAGGCGCACAAGATGTACTTTGCTTTGTACGTTGTCAAGGAGGAGGAACAGGCAGCTCCTGCATTGTGAAGGTGTCATGTTCCAGAACTTCATTTTAGCCATTTTCTTAGAACCCAGCTTGCACCTGCCCTTCGCCCACGGGTGAGGAGCTTCTGCCTCAGAGTCCTGTTTGTGGATTCAGACTGGGCTCCATCCATCACTGTGTGACCTCCGGCAAGATCTTTAGGTCCTTGAGCCTTTGTTCTTGTCCTCTGTGAGATGAGTTTATAATCCTCCCTCAGCAAGCCGCTAAAAGAATTAAATTCCATAATGTGTGTGAAGCACTTAACACAGTGCCTGGCACAGAATAAAAGCCTCCCTTTGTTATGTCCTCACTGCCCTCCTGAGCTTGAACTTGAGCTTGCCTCCTCTCCCTCCTTCTCGCTCCCAGCTCAAGCACCTCCCCCGCCTTCCACTGCCCTGCCTCATGGAGTCTTGGCAAGTGATTCCATAGGTGTCTCAATACAGAGATAACACTTTAGCCTCTTGTCCGTCAGCATATTGCAGGCCACAGGAAGGAGACTTTTTAAATAGGCTTTTTGAGGACGTCAGTTATTCGAGTTTTCATTGATCCCAACTTGCACAAGCCCTTCTCAGGCTCTTGCAGCCTTAAGGACCAAGGTGACCAAGGGCGCCACGTGTTGGCCCTGCCTTGGGCCCAGGCCCTTTCCACTGCCCCACTCCACATCTAGCTGCCTTACAGTGATTCCTGGTCTGGCAGGTGGTGCCCAGTGGAGCCATCAACATACCACATTGTGATTCCTAATCTGTTCCCTGGTGTCAGCCTGTTACTCTGCTTGGCCATCTGAGGATCATACTGTCTTCCCTTGAGTGTCAAGTTCTCAAACATCAGTGCAGCTCACACAGTCTCAGGTGGCACTTCATCAGCCAGCTCAAAAACTGGACCACTTCGTGACCCAAAAGTCTTGCTCAGGGATAGACAGGCTTGGATTCCTGACAAGCCTTGTTTGATATACAGTCCCCCTTGTCCCCAGAAGCTTGAAGCAGTATTCACTTAGTGACTTGCAGAGCCTCAGCCCAGACACCTCTGCCTGTCTCCAGTGCACATCCCCCTACCCAGCTCTGCTGGCACCAAGCTAGGCTGGCCCACTCCCCCATGGCACCCCACTCCCAGGGGGCTCCCGCCCGTCGAATCTCGGCCTCAGCTGCTCTGGTTGGGTTGTCCGCCCTCCACTGGCTGGCTTCCTTCTCTCAGGTGGGGTCTTCACCGACCCCCAGAGCTCAGCACACACAATCACCCACTCTGGATATTTCAGACAGACTTTCCTCCTATCACAGACCACATTTGATTCCATCCAGAGACCAGCTCTGTGATATCACCTCCTCCACCCAACCAGCCCTCCTGGTATGTCAATCTCAGAAATATGACCCTGAACTTTACGTTTGATTCTTGCCATTAAAAGACAAGGAATTGAATGTGCTTTAGAGAGATCCTCTTAAATAATGCCAGGTGGTTTTTAAGTGTGTATCTCTTTATAGCAGAGAGATTGGGGAGGGGATGTTGGAACAGAGCACAAAGACATTCAGCTTGAAGTCATTGGCTTGTGTTGTTTTAGGAGAGGAATTCACTCTGTGGGTGTCAGTGGAGCGTTAAAATCCCCCCAGCGGTCCAAGAGAAATAGTTCTCCTGCTAATTTTGTTTTCATCATTAGTTAAGGCACTTGTCCTGCCTGAAGTTTGAGGCCTTGTCCATCAGTTTTAAAAGTCAACCTTTAAAAGAAAATTGTGAACATAAATAGCTTTGCAATTTCTTGGTCACATACACAAAATGATTAATTTCTCATAGTCTTAGTAAAGTCTAAATAGATTTTTACAATATTTTCCTGAAATTCATTTATAAAATAGAGTCAATACTTTAAATTATTAGTGATGAATAGAAATATAAACTCATAATATACCATAAACCTCATTAATCTGTACTAATAACTATGACTTTGTCTTCAGTAGATTATATGCAAGAAGTGTTCAGTTAAATTAATAGTCTGAGAAAGTTGATCAGGAAGATATTTAATCTGCTACAGAAAAAAGAATCTTAAGAAACTTCTGGAGCACTTATTTACATGGACAAAATCAATGTTCCTGATAAGCGTTTTCAGTTTGTTTAAACCATCCTGAAGAGCCTCTATCTGAGGACCATGATTTCTTAGCTTAATTGTTGAGTTGTTTAAAACTCAGTTAAATGTTTTTCTTTTCAAAATTTTCCAATTCGGATATTTTTTTCTGTTCAGTCTAATCTTTCCACAATTAAACAAAATTAAGAAAATTTTTCACTCTAGCTTGACATTGAAGAAGAGCCAACCCCTTCACTGCTAACTGAAGCAAATGTGGTATAAGCTGAGATTTATCTCTCTTAAGCATTTTACTGTCTTTCTCTATTTCATTCCTTGCTTTCATGAAATATGAAAATAGAATGTTGGACTTTCAGAAGACATTGATGGCACAGACATGTTTAGCTCAATGTGCTAATCAGCATGTTTAATTCAACAATTGCACAACACTAAGGATGATATCGAAGGACATTGTTCTGTGAAGGGTTCATCTTAGATATAAACTCTCAGAGCCGGGTAGGACCTTGGAGATTGGCCCAAACGACTCTTGAAGGTGAGCTGGGTAACTGGAGTGGTACAGAGCCCTGCCTGTGACCCAGCAGTCAGCTCTTGGGACATCTGAGACTCCCAAGCCCTGCTCCATGTTAGCCTTCATCAGCTCATGCTGTCATCTAATTTGACTAGTTAAATCACTTTATATATTAGATCACTGTTTGAGTAAATTACGTGATTCACTGTTTTTAAAGACTTGTTTTGGAAATGGTGAACAGACCTTCTACTAAGCCAAAACTCATTGATCTTTGTAGAACTACATTATGGAACAAAGTTCATATTTCTTTAAGGTCCTATATTATGACAAAAAATAAATTTTTCTTCTGTTTTAGCACAATGTGTTGAAAGCCCATAATCAGATAAAGAAATAGAAAACATGCAAATCTGAACAAAATGCAGGAGTATATTAAGTGGAGAAGTTTAGACCTTTAAACAAGTCACTTATTTTTTTAAATGCAAATGTTTTAAAAGATATGCTAATTTTAAAATAATGTAAGACACCACCACAATTACTCTTACATTCTCAGTGCACCTCTGAGAACAACCCCCCCCCCCACTAGCATCACCTTGGTCTCAACATGGTCAGAGAAAACATACTTTAAAAACATGTTTTGATTTCTTGAAATTGGAAAGCTAAACTCCTGAGAACACCTAATTTAGAAAACACAGAAAGCTGAAATGTTATTTGTGACATACCAAAGTCTTCATTAAGACTCCTAGATAGTAGCGAGAAAGGTTAGGAAGGGGTGCTGTTGGGAATGGGGTAGTTCTGAAGAGAGACCAGAAAGAACATAGAGCCAGCCAGAGAAGGTGGACGTACAATGTAGAGGAAGGACGTGTGAACGGCCGTGGTGCCGTAGAACATCCCCCTGCCCTCTCGTTACTATTGATGCTTTATATCTGTCGTAGTTCTTTGTGCTTTTCAAAGAACAGTTGCATAGCTGTTGTCTCACTTAATCCCCATAGCAGCCGTGGAGATAGATGGCACAGGTGCAGTCATACCTAGTTACAGATGAAGAAAGGGATGCCAGAGGAATGGAATATGTCCGAGGCCCCTGGTTGGTGAAGAACTGGTGTTAGAACCCTGACTTTCTTTTACTCAAAGGGTTGGTCCCAAGCGAGTTATTCCAGGTCCACAAAGCTCTGTATGAAGTACTTTAGTGGACACATCCATTTGGTATCCTCAGCCACCTCCTGAAGGAGATAGTGGAAAGTTATAACCAGGAAGAGAGAGGAGCGTCATAACTGTGAAAGAAGTAAAGGAATATGACACCAGAAGACAGAAACGCCCAGTGATTTCCCCAGCACACCCGGCAAAGTGCATAATTCCCTAGTGAGTGGAGGAAGAGTTGATAAAATGCAGCAAAATACAGTACTAGGAAGCTAACTTTTCATCTTGTTAAATGGTGAAACCAAATGCGACAGATTCAGTAAGTGTATGTCTTCTAAGTTGCCAGAGTAACACTGTATCTGTTTCTCTATAAATACGAATTACTCTTTTTAAAATTTGGAATCACTGTGACAATTTTCTAATGAAAAGTGATGGCTAATAAGTTTTACCATTAAGGATTTCAAAGGCTTTCCACGGCCCCTTTAACTGAGAATGGAACTTGATTTTGTTTTGCAAGTCACTCTTATAGCTGCATGACTTCATCTCGAGCAGGCTAAATAAAGGAATTTTCAGTATTACAATGGTCACTAAGCAGACAGCTGACGTGTCAGCGATTAGAAGGGGGTATGGTTTCGGGGCGAGTGTGGAAAGATACCACTGTAACATGGTGTTTTCCTTGGGTGGCTTCATTGTGTGGGTGGGTGGCGAGTCGGAATGAAGCTGGGAGGTGCGGCCTGGGGGCACTGGGGGGGGGTTACCAATACCAGAGCTCTTCCCAGCTGGGATGTCAGTTTGATTGGGGCAAATCCCTTGAAATCTATTGAAACTCCCCATCTGCCTATTCACAACTCATCGAAGCAACTCTGAAAAAAGGGTGAAACCTCCTCAGGCCAGTATTTCTGGGATTCTGTTATGGTTCAAAGCAAAGTGCATGTCTTTGTTTTTCCAAGTGTCCAGCACCGGCAGCCTGCCGCCCCACTCAGGAGGATCCCTGATCCTGGTGCAGGTGGTACCTCCCCAAGCTCTACCTACACGCAGGGTGACTCAGCCCTTCTCCTTTGAGTTGACGGCTTCCCACTGGATACTTTCTGCTGAGAGCAATTAGTCTCCGAAACAGCAATTAAGAAGAGTCTTCTAGCAGTAACTGGCAGCAGAGTTGCCTGTTTTGACCTATTTTGGCTGACTGATTCCTCTCCACATAGTCTGGTAATCTGGCTCTTTCCCCACCACATTCCTCCGTGGCGTGGCTCACATCTGCCTGACCTCGCCATGAAATCGCAGCTCGTGAAATGCTGTTTAAATAAACCCTGGGTGTTCAGATTCTTTTGGGGTCAATATTTTTTTCTTTCCATGCAGCTTTTTTAAAAAAAGGAAATTTACTGACATTATTTTCCTCTAGAAAGATCACAATGCTTTTACCATCCTCTAAAGATCAACTTGAACATTTTATACTAGTCTTAAAGTATACCAATAAAGCTATGTGATGATGCCGGGCCTTAACAAGTAAAAACAGCTGTCACAGGGCATCGAATGCTGTCTAGTTCCCAGTTACTTGACACACATCCTCAAATTGGGGCAGGAACAAGATTGCTTGAGAGAAAACCCACCCAAATTCTCCATCATTTATTTTCTGCAGTTTTCCCTTTTACTCATCTCAGAGATTTCCATGTTGTTGAAAAGAGGAAGAAAAGTCCTAATTTGTCCCGCTTGTTCTGCTCCAGAGTGACCAAGTCCCCTGCAGAGCTGGAGCCAGGAGGGCAGCCTGCCCACGGCACCTCGGCCCAGGCCAGCACGTGCGTGAGCCTCGCTAGTCAGCCGTGGCTCTGCGGGGATGGGGGGAGGTGGGCTAGCAGACCCCGACAGCCCCGTGGGAGGGATGGGGGTGGGCTAGCAGACCCCGACAGCCCCGTGGGAGGGATGGGGGTGGGCTAGCAGACCCCGACAGCCCCGTGGGAGGGGTGGGGGTGGGCTAGCAGACCCCGACGGTGCTCAGATTCAAATCATGCACAAGTACAAGTCCAAGTTGCTAAGGCCCAGGTCAGTAGGAGGGATGGGGCAATACTCCAAAAGCTAATTCAAAACAACCAACAGAAGAATTTGGTATCTTGTATTTACTCTCACAATATTTGTGTTTCTCTGATTACTGATGAGGTCAAGCACTTTTGTATATATCTGTTAGCCATTTGGATATTCTCCCTGTGACCTGCCGGTGCTAGTCTTGCACCCATTTTTCTACGGTGTTGTCTGTCATCAGGAGCTCCTTATATTGTAAATACGGCCCCTGTTTGGTTACAGGTACTTATGTTGCAAATACCTTTTTTCGTTCTGTGGCTTGCCTTTTATCTCCTAACAATGTCCTTTGGTAAGTTGGTACCCTACATTCTAATGTAGTCCAGTTTGTCAGTTTTTTATGGTCAGCGCTTACCCAAATTCACTCATTAATTCTAAATTTTACTATAGATTCTGTTGTCTTTTCCATATAGGAAATCATGTTATCTGCAAATAATGATGGTTTTACATCTTCCTTTTTGGTCACACTTTTTTCTCTTTTTCCCAATTGCACTATCTAGAATATATTAGCAATATCAAATCAGGAAATGCCAATTAACCACCTGCATGTTACGTAGACTGCACCAATAAGCTCTGGAGTGGGTATTAGAACCTACACAAGCTATTTTCAGAACCCAGGCTTACTTTTCAAATTACATGATCCCCAAAATAGCTTTCTGGACTATCTTTGAAAGTGCCATGGAAAACAATTTTCCAAGTCCTCCTCATCTTCAATTAGGTTTAGGTCAGAGATTCAAATGCAAGGGAGAAAGTAAACTACAGAGAGTGGCAGTGACAGCAACACAAACTCATGCTCTGGCTGCTGCAGCGATGACACATTCGGCGGCTCCCGCTGCACAGCACTTTCCTGGATACACATTTTCCCCTTTTCTCTGCTTTTGTCTGCCTGAGTTTGTGTGTTGATTTGTAGTACCCGATGTTCCTTAAAAGGCAAGCACTGGGCAGATGGGAGGCAAGAAAAGCTGGGCTCACAGAAATAATGGATTCAGTTTTCTAATATGTTAACTTTCAACAGAAGAATCACTTTCTATGTTTATACCATATTTTGCCATCCTTAAGAGTTATATTTTGAGAGGTAACCGATGAGTCCTTCCAGGGTTACCTGGTTTTGTAAGTAATTGGCTTGTAACCTATTTCTGGCATCAACAGTATTCTCAAATGTGCACTTCCTTTCAGTAATGGTGAAGCCCCCTGCTAAGCTCAGTCAAAGTTCTTCACAACCTAAGCACACAGTGATGTTTCCAGAAGCCCAGATTCCGATGGTAGCTACGTAAGTCTGTCTCTGAGCCAGTGAGTAGGGGATGTAGGAGGCATCAGAACCTAATAGGGCTCCGGCGGGGCCAACCAGGCTTGCTGCTGGAAAGGATGTGTTCCACCAATAAAGAGAGACTGAGGGGGGAGGCAGCTATGCCTGTGGCCAGCCCCATCACCCTGAGAAAATATTCCTGAGTATCAGAGAAGATCCCTGCTCTGCCCACATTCCACCCTTGACTCACGACCCCTGAAGGGGTGGGGCAGCCACCCAAAGGTCCCTGGCTCTATACATCTGTTTGAAAGCTGTCTGCCTTAGTCCTGTCTCTAGGCAAAAGGATGCTTTACATCATCACAGACAGGTGACTGTTTATTCTTTGTTAATCTGAGATGCTTCAGCCTCTAAGTCCCTGGAAAATAGTACGATTCTCCACTCCCCTTGCAGGCCTGATGTCGGTCCACGTCCAGCAGTCTTTGTGCGAGCCCAGGTCCTCTGACTGGTTTGCAGTGAGATTCGGGAGCAACACCCTCTCTGCATGGGTGTAGGTTCTAGCACCTGCAGACTGGGTGGTGCTGTCCCTCCTCACCCATCTCTTCTCTGATGCTCTTCATGGGGGCAATTTCTTGTAGCACTTTTTCCTCCTCTCCAGACATTTTCTGATTCTCTGAGATGGGTATGACTGAGGCATCCCCGACCCCGCTAGCTACAGCAAGCTCCTCCTGAGATGGGAGAAGGACCACAGCCTGCTGTTTTGACACCCCAGGAGTGCACGACCTTTCCTATCAGGACGTGACCTCTCCATGTCTGAATTCGTTTGCCATGTTTCTATGCCCTGATTATTGCCCTTGGACAGTGACATCTGTTTTGCTGTGTAGTTATGATTATAAATAATAGTTTTTATCACGTGAGATAAGTTCTTATGGCGGCCTCGGCCCTCGGCTAGGTGCTTTACACACATGACCTCAAGTTACCTTCATATTAACCTGATGGAACTGATTAGTCCTGTCCCTAGGCAAAAGGATGCTTTACATCATCACAGACAGGTGACTGTTTACTCTTTGTTAATCGATGCTTCAACCTCCACATCCTAATATTAGATAGGAACTAATATTATCCTCATTTTACAGACAAGGAAACCGAGTCTGGAAAGTCATGTTGGTAGTGGGGCTGGACACTGCCCAAGCAGCCCCAAGTCTAGTGCTCGAGCACATGTGATCACACAGTTACAGTGTTTGCTTTCAGAGTGGGGCCGTGGCATATGAGGCATGTGTCCCCCAAGGTGCCTGGAGCACTACCTGAACATAGAGGCATTTGATAAATATTAATACTTAACAACGTAAACGCGTGATTAGCATCTCTCTCTGAGGCTCAGCAGCACGTGCCAGGGTGGGCTGTAAAGCAGACCTTTCTGGGAGTTCATCAGGGGCCCTGATTCCGCACTCTGACATTCAAAGACTGACCTGGCTTTCGAAGTACTTACTTCTTTGTTTGTCAAGCACATCAGACCTGGTCTGTGTTTAACCCTTTATCAATATCATCGCTGTGCATGTCTGAATGTACTCACATTGTGTCCTATGGTTCTGTTCCCAAGTCTTCCCTGAGGGGGAGGACAAAATCACGGTCTGCGCAAGCAGGCAGGTTCAAGGCAACATTGTGTGTAGGGTGATCACACGTGTGTTTACTTTGAGTAAAATCCAGATCTTGCACTTGGGAGAGGGCTTCTGTTCCCAAGTGGAGGAATGTCCCATTTCCTTTACACTCAACACAGGGCACACTCATTCAAGATGTTTATGAGCTGAACAGGTCTATTCCTGGCGATGTAAATTTACAATCTAAGAAACTTGGAAAAGCCCTTTGGGAATGGTCGAGAACATTCCATTGCTTCCCTAAGAATGAATGTTATACAGCCAACATGTAAGAAGGTTTTGTTTACGAAGAGCTTTTAGTAGTATGGGGAAATGTTTGATGTTAAAAAATAAATAAATAAATAAGGATACAAAATTTTATAAAGGGTAATCTGAATTTTATAGAAAGAAGTGTAAGAGAAACCAGAGGAAAGATGCTAAATGACCTCTGCCCAGAGCTGGGCCGCTTCACCCCCTCTGGCTTGTTCTGTACTGTCCAACCCACAAAGCCAGTCCTCGTTGAGGGAGGAGGAAGGTAAAGAGCCTGTGGCCCAGCTGCAGGTGACCTGACTGTCGCCTGTCTGCCCCCCAGCCTGTGCCGCTGCCCCATCCCTGGGCTTTTGCCCCCTGTGGAGGCCAAGCCCCCCAGCCTGTGCCCTGCTCTACATCCCTGGGTTTCTCCCAAGCCTGGGCTTGGGTGTCATCCTTAATCGACCCTGTAGTCAGCAGTAGGCTCCTCAGGGAACAGTGTGTACCTGCCCGGATCTCCAAATGCAAACGACTTCCAAGTTCTCTTTGCAGTGCTTCACCTGGGGCCCCCTTGGTGTCCAGACTGGTGGCTGAGCTCCAGTTTCTGGTCTCCAGGGTCTACCCTGGCTTGTCCAAACCCATCACTGTAACCAGGCTTGGTCACCCATCCCCGAGGAGGTGACATTTTACTCTCAAAATGAAGAAGATAAAATTCTGGGTCCAAATTTATAGGATGCCTTTCTTCTAAGGAGTTTGAGCTACTTCATATATACTATTTCACTATCTTCACAATACATGTGTGAAATGAGGATGGAAAACAGGTGACTATGGCAAGCAAAGTTCAAAGGTCACCACAAAATCCTAGAAGTCTCCCCACTTACACTGTGCTTTGCAAAAGGAAGAATATCATTAACTGTTAGCAATGCAGATTCTTCCCAATTTCAATTTAGATAGTCAGTTACTTCTAAGCTACCTTTCCACCTAGAACTAGAATACATGTGAAAATAAAAATTAGAAAAGTTTGCATCTGTATACCCAGAGGTTTTTTTGTTTTTTAACTTTTTTGGTTTCTGGGCTAGTTCAAATTATTTTCTCCACTACTCTGGCACATTGATGCAGAGAATTAAGAGTTGACCATTTCCTCTTTTCTTGGAAAATATTCTAATGACTCTTTGATAATATGTCTGATTGTATATCTCAAGCATAACCAATCTTTTATGAACATGCAGGGAATTACAATGGCGCTACACTTGGAAAGTTGAATATAATGGTACTATTCATGAAAATAGATTAATTCAAAAAATGGGAAGTGAATATCAAAATGAAGTTGAACAAGTAGGTTTTTATGGGATCCTTAAAACAGAATGCATTGTAGAGGAAGCATAGGAAACTGGTATAACAATAGCTGTAGCTCGTCGAGGGCCTTGGGGTGCCACCCAGGGCTGGGCTTCTCCTGGGCTTGCTTTCTGATCCTTGCAACAACCTGGGCAAGTAGGCCTTATTTTATCTATAGAGGACTATGTCATGGAAAAAAAAAATGGTTAAACATACAGTTGTTCCTTTTACCAGGGAAAATGGGTCCCTTTTAATCTGCATCAGGGGTTTTGCTGGAGGAATCTAGGAGGTGGGACATGGGTGTTAGTGGGCGGCATCTCCTCTACAAACAGCTCATCTGGGAACTTCCTTCCCAAGGATGTTTGAACTTATTATACACAGAGCCTTGACCCCAGAGTGCCTTCTTCCTGCAGCTTCGGTTTCTCAGCAGCAAAGCTGTTTGGAAGCCTCGAGCAAAGGCAATTTACCTCCTGCTCCCTCCGAGGCAGTTAATGGGAAAAGTTACAGCATTTGGCCTTGGCCTGGTGTTGTCTCAAAGCATTCACTCCCAGGTGGTGTGGTTTGCCTCTGTGCCTTCATGAGATGCTCACACTGGTCCTGTGTGAGTTACGACAGAAGTTCCCACATGCTGCTCTGGGTCCTGACGCTGGCATTGCCAATGGGCCAGGGATAAATGAGGGAAAATGAGGAAAACAGACTGTGTGTGTTTGTGTATGGACATGACACATACCCGGGTGCTTCTGCTACCTTGTAGATGCAGGGCATGTAACACACGCCCACTGCACATGTGTACTTAAGTCTCCAAGACAGCAAGTGCAGTCGTGGAATGGCATAAGGCTCATGGGCTCTGGTCGTCTTAGAAGTACCCTCGTGGTGCTAATAATGAGCCACAGTTGGAAAGCGCTAGGCCAGTGCAAAAGGTGTTGTATCCTGCCATTTGGAGCCATCAAAGCAAGACTTAAAACAGGTTGTCTTAGCCAAAAGGAGCTAGTGAGGGCCCAGAGTGACAGGCCCCCAAAGAGGTACTGCTGCATCTGTGGGGCGAGAGCTGGTTGCCAGGCTCAAAGAGGGTGGTGGGCAGGGAATGCCAGATGAGGAACAGAGTGACCTGGACTGGGGCCGGAAGGCAGGCGCGTGGGTAGCAGGTCAGAGAGGGCTGCCTGGGAGTCCCGCAGCAGAGTCAAATCCGGTGTCTCTGAAGGCATCGTCATGGGCGTCCCCACTTAGGCACACCCTAGCAGCCTGAAAGCTCCTGCTCTGTGGCTGGCCGCAAGCAGCTCCCCAACACAGACACTGGAGTTTATAAGAATTGGAAATGCTCGTGTTCCAGGGAAGTCCCTGCAGTGGGTTTTGCTGTGTATGCCTGTGTCACTGAGATACTTTTCAGGACAGCTCAGGGAAAAACAAACACTATTAAAAATAGAGCATTGATACTTTCAAAGATTAAATGTAGCCCACTAAATGAAAATGCTTTGAAAGTAAACAGTATGATACCCAGAGCGTGAGGTTGTTATTGTTGCTTTGTCGTTTCATGAGGCTGGGGCACGGCTCGGTAGCACTCTGAAACCACACGCAGAGTGTTCCAAGTGGGCCATCGGCCACTGCCACTTTAGGGGCTGCTGACCAAGAACTTACGTCCCAAACTGATTTTCAAGTTAGATCTTTCCATGAACCATTATTGAGTCAGCTTTATATGCATTTTATAGTCTGTAAATTTTCACTAGTTGGTTCTAATAATTAGAGAAAAGTTATCTTCTATAAATCTAAGGGGAGAAGGGATATTCAGTTCAGGCCATGCGGTTACTCCACAGGAAGAGGTGAGGGTCCTAGGACGGCACGCGTGGTGATCTCTCACCTCAAGCTGGTGCCAAGAACAGAAGTGCAGTGGAAAGTCACCCGTGAGAGAGGATGCGAGAGGCAGGATGGCCAAGCCGCGAGGCCAGTGTTTTAAAACTAGGGGGGAAGACACAGAAAAGGTGGTGTGATTTGGCAAAATGCTTCTCCTGAAGAGGACTGAGGCTCCAGATAATTCTGCTGGAGTGGGCGGGAGCTGGCCCGGGCCTTCCCAGTTAGCACTCGCTGGAAACAACTGGCCTCTGCTGAGAGCTCAGCCTGGGACCCAGGGATGGTTTGAGATGAGGGGAGAGCGCAGGCAGCCAAGGAAATCCAGCCATTTGTGCAGCTGGGAAAAGGAGTGATTGTTTTCCTGAACTGCCAGCCTGGGTTTTGCAAGGAGAAGAATGCCTTGTTTGCTGTACCCTGAAGACAGGGCGGCACTTCCCTCCCTCCCAGGCTTGGGCCCCCCACTACGGCCAGGAGTGCCTGGTTGCTGTGCTGAAACGGGGAGGTCACCTCGCATGTGGAATAAGAAGTTTAGTTTTTTGTTTGGGGCTTTGTTTTGTTTTTTTAAGTATCTGCAGGACAATTTTTGGAAAAGTCATATGCCCCAAAAAAGGAAGAAAATGATGCTCTTGGATTGTAGTCAGTGACTTGTGGCTGGCAGTTATGAATCTGCCCTCCGTGCTGTGGCCAGGGCCTACAGCGGTCCTTGTGTGACATAATTTGTGGAGACCAGGGGGCCGCTTATTTAAGACATTTTTTTCAAGGTGCTGTCTTATGAGAACAGACATGAACTTCAGAGATGAAGAGCTCAGAGAAAGTTCAGTTGCTTGATTATAAGTCCATCAAACAGTTGGGTTTTTTTTTTTACTTTTATGCAGAAAATCATTGTTTAGAGAAAAAAGACCAAATCCAGTCATTGAAGAGAATGGGGGGGGGGAGCATCCTGTTATCACAACAGTTGTGGTGGTGAGATTCCCAGATATAGAAGGGCGTCTTCGGGGTTTTGCGTGTTTGGTACTTCATCTTGGGGAACTTACCTAAAATCTCAGTGGTTCCCGGTTTTCTTGGGAGGTATGGGACGGGAACAAGGGCTCCCGGCCCTTGGGGGCCTGGCCGGGTGGGTCTCAAACATGTTTGTTGCTTCAGACCCGGTAGCACAGGCCCAGCTGGGCGGGCATTGGGTGGCCCTCTGCCCCACCTGCAGCCCATCCTCTTGTCCATAATCCTAAGACTCGGGAAAAATAAAAAGAAAAACAAAAGTAGGTCTTCATTAATAGAAAACTGGGATCCCCTAGAATTAATCATCCTGTTAGTCTTTTCCGGTTCCAAAAATCTGATATATTAACTTGTTATGCTCATCTTAGCACAGTACCTGGGACCGTAATAGATGCTCAATAAACTTGGTAGAAGGAAAACCAGGGAATTCCGGAAGCAGAGGGGAGGTGTTGGGTGCTGAGGAGTTGCTGACCTGGGCTACCCAAATGATGAGAGCCGGTACACTCCCAGTGCATTCCAGAACCTGGACACTGACACATGACAAAGCTGTATCAGCTCATAACATACCAGGTTTCTTGGCTTTTGTGGGAACTCTCCTAACTCATTGTAGAACAATAACACTATTTCCCTGATGGGAAGCAGGTTCATTGTAGCTGTTTGTGACGTCATAGCACGACTAAGTCCTTGGGGGTGGGTGACAAGCAGGGGCAGGTGACCAGCCTGAGAACCTGTGGTCTAATGGCCCCAGCAGCCTAGTCCAAGAATACAGTTCCGTATGGCCAAGGTACGTCAATAATCCTTGTTTAAGTTGACTACAGATATAGCAAGTCAACCTTTCTAAATACTTTTCATTCTAAAGATGTAAAAGAAGGAAAAAGGACAAGGGAAAGGGACAAGATTTGGGATTAGTGGCTATGTAAAAAGAAAATGTTAGATGCTCTGACTCATCTAGTGAGAGACGGTTGGGATTTGTCCCCTCCCCAGGCGTGATCTGAGTTCCTTGGCAGTGTCTTCTGAGGGTGCATCTCCTAGCCCGAGCGGAGCACCCCTGTAGATCATCAAGACATCATGAGGCACAAAGAGTAGTAAAAAGACAGAGAATATTTAAAAGGGTCTCAAGGTCACTCTCTGTCCTTGACTGTTGAGTTGCCCAAAAGCAAACTCCAGCTTCCATTTGCTCCAGTTTGGCATGTCCACGTGTGACCCCTGTGTGGTCTTCAGGCCTTCCTCAGAGTGTTCTCTGCCATGTGATCTTAGGAACTTAAAAGGACTCCATCCCTTTCTGAATCTTATGGGGGCATTGGTAGGAGCATCATCTGCTAAGGGAGAAGTCATCAGTGGTGGCAGGAGGAAGTGCTGGGCTCCGCCAGTGTCTGCCTGTGTGCGGCGTGGCAGGGAGCTGCAGCTCCCGGCAGTGGCTTCCTCAGGAGGGTGGTGCTGTGGGTGACAGGAAGAAAGGAAGCGCTGAATCACGGCAAAGCAGGGAAGGAGCCCAGCCTCTGCTCCGTGATTGTGCTGAGGTGCTTCTCCTCGCAGGATGTCAAACCCACACCTCTCCTCCCCTGCTGTGTCCACACCCCCTCACACAAAGTTCTATATTCGCTGCTTCCCCTGTTTCCACCACAGCAGGAATTCTACCTGCTGGGTGTGCAGTCCCTGTGGAGGAGTGAATAGAGTGGGACCAGTTTAGATGGATAATCTGTACCTGGCCCATAGAAGGACCAGACACATGGTTTAAATCAGTAAAGCAAGTTCATTTAAACAATGCAGGTAGGCAATCAACATTCAAGTTAAAGTACAGTGATTTGGGCAGGAATTGCTTTCTCACTTGTGTTCACATATTCCTCCGTACATAATCTTGCTGTAGCTTATTTTGTGGTGTCAAGAGTTTATTGTTCAGGACCGATGGTTTCTGCCACTGCCTGTATTCTCCCAAGGGAAGGGGGCCTTCCTATTCGACTTTAGATCTTTGGCACTTAGCAGACCCTCAAAAATGTTTTCAAGAAGAAACTAGTGTCTGCACTGATGAAAACAACTCAATAACACACTTTCAGAGTAGCAAAACAGGAGTTTTAGAGCTGTGGAATACCAGCTTTAAATAAGTTGGACCAAACTGCTGTGTCAGTATTGATTCTTTTCTTCTCCATCTGGAGGTGTTTGTACTTTATCAGTTTCTCCTTGTTTCCTGGTGTATCTTACTGCCAGAGGGCTGACGTTTCCTGGCTTTTGTTGTACTGTGGCACAGACTCTGTTTTGAAAGGACAGGAGCATAATAAAAACCAATACGATAGAAGGGCCAGATGACATCACCTAAAATATTTGAGGAAGTCCACTCTTTTGGATGTTTATAATCTCAGCGTGTTAGTTGTTTGTAATGTGATAAGGGTACTTTTGATACATAGGGGGAGTTGCAAGCCTTGTTGCTCAGACAGTATTCATGAATTTTTATCTTAGGCCCATAGTGCCGAACAGAGCTTAGGGATCTGGGCTTGGAGCCCAAGCGACCCTGGATCATTGTTTGACCTTGGGTACAAGGTTCAGCATAGTTGAGCTGCTTAAATTGTGCCTAAGCCAGCTATTCACTGAATGAAAAAATTCACTGAATGAAAAAAGAGAGAGAAAAGAAAAAAGAAAGCTAAGAAGTCTACTTATTAGAGAAGAACTATTAATGGCATGCTCACTTTTTTCCTCTCAAAATCTTACTTCATGGTACAAGGAACTTAAAATTAAATGATTACCTTTCCAAGGTCGATTCCTTAAACTACATATAGATTTGGCTTTATATGCATGCTTAATGAATGAAAATCTTAAAAACGTTTAAATGTCTCCTATAAACAGCAATCTCCCTAAGCATGAGAATGTTGACACCGGCTATACCTCTGGGTCTATATCGTGGGGATGGAAATAGAACAGCATCTTCCCCTGGTAGGTGGACTAAAACACAGGATAAGAATACGAACGGTGGACACTCCTGCCAGGAGCTGGGCACTGTCCTAAGCCCTTTCCACAGGTTACTCTCCTTTCATCCTAGCAAAACCCCATGAGGCAGAAACAGTAGATTCTACCCATCTTTTAAATGAGGACACTGAAGAACACATCAAGTGACTATTACGCGCAAGGCCACACGGCTGCAGCACCAGCCTGGCACCAAAGCGCCCTTGGTCCAGAGCCTCCCACCAGACATGTGCCTTTCAGAGCAAGTCAAGTGCACGGCAGTAAGGATCTGCACTGCCTACTGGAAGCCCAAAACAGGACCACAGCACGCTGGAGCCCAGGAAGACCCCATCTTCTTATACACACTCTAGATTAAGCATAAAAAGACTAGAAAAATCAACTGTCTTCATGCAGCAATATAGAAGAATAGGACAGAACTGGCTCTTAAAATTTCACAGACCCAGTACAAACACTCTCCAAATAGTGCTCACACCCAAAGACGCATGCATGCTAATTCTGCATTAGCCTCATTGATGGAGGTCAGTGTCCAAAACTCGGCCTACCCTAGTCCAGGGAAAATGTAATATTTTAGGTTGATATTGCAATTACTGTCATGTGTGATCTCTTGAGTGTTTATCAAACTACAACAATCAAAAGCCCAACAGTGTGCTGGGAGCAGAGAGGTGTGGGATTGGAAATTCACTGTTGGAACATCCAGTGGATAATCCACACACAAATAACTGAGCACTGCCTGTTGCCACCAGTACCTGACTGGTGCCCAGGAGGATGTTTCTGCTGCGATTTAGAGTCTGTTTTATTCATAGACCTTCTTCCAGGCAAAGAGAAACTGCTAAGTGTGAGATCACAGCAAAGGAATCCTAAATCACTGCTAATGTGCAAAGGCGTGTGTACATACCTTCCAAAAGCTGCCAGGTATGATTAACTTGGCAGAGTGCACGCAAGAGAAAAGAGCAAGGCAGAAATTCAGAAATTCTAACCCCAAAGCCAGGCCGGCAGGTAGGAAAAGTGGTCCTGGTGTTGGTGTGGTATTGCCACTGGTCCCAGAGCCCCTGTGACTTTGACGGTCTAGTTTGCAAAAATGAAGCTCCACGTATCTGAAAGCAAGCCTGCCCAGGCAGAGCTGCTGCTGTTCTCTGCATGCCAATACAAACGAACACTTTCTTTGCCTAGACCAGTCTTCACCAACCAGAACAGAAATCTTATTGTATTCTGGAAAAGTATTGCTAGATCTCTTTCATTCTGTTCTCAGATTTTTTTCCCCAAAATTTAACACAGAGGGAGAGTTTTGAACAAAACTCTTAAACTGAACATTCTGTCATAAATAGCTTCAAGAGATGGATCCATTTCATTTCTTATAATCTTAAATATTCAACTCAGACCTGTATGCCAACACTAACAACATACACATTTTTATTCACTGCCAGAGAATACCAAGAACTGACATGCCGTATAAATAATTAAAATTTAGTGTAGATAGTGTGTGAGGTAATGCCTGTGTTAGATGATGTCTTGGTAGACTTGTCTAGGTAAACAGGGCACAAACAAAATAGCTTATAAATATTTAAGGGCATTTATTCTAAATGTAACATATGAAACTCCTTGCCATGTGTGTACTAGTAAGACTCAACCCTTGTTTCGCTCTGGTTTCATTGGCAGTCTCTAGAACAAGAGTTTCAAGGTCCTCATCACTTGTTCCTCTCAACACTGAGATGGAACGATATTCCTAAGGCTATTTTAAGAACTAAATGACAATAGCTTCATAAAAAGTAGTCTTTAATGTGTTCAATTTCTTATTATTTATTTGATGAGAACACTGACATGAATGAGTAACCAATGAGAGAATATCAGAGTAGTCTGTGTTAGAGCACATTGTCTCTAACTCACACTTGCTGATAGGCAGTGGGCAAATAGAAGAACGGTGTCAATATGAAGCAGAAGTCACGTTAGTTCACGTGTGATGTTTTTCCCAGCATGGTGTTTGTTCCACCAAGTAACAGGGAAGCTGAAGGTGAAGTAGATTAATAAGCTTGGATGCAGCAAACTGTCGAGGAATTAAACTCTGTCCAAGATGCCAGGTCCCCAACATTCTTTCCCTGGCCTTGCTTCAGCCACGTGCTCTCCTTAGAACATGCGCGGTGCACAGTTCTTCCCAATCTCTGGGCATCTTGTCCTTATTCTCGGCAACTCAGCAGTCCCGGCACCTCCTTACTACCCCTTCTATGAAGCTGTGCCTTCACTTTTCTTTAAAACAACGCACTATCTTCATTGTAGTGTTTCCTTACTTATTGGGAAGTTAACACATCTATTAAACTGTGCTATTATTTTTATTGGGATCGTCACTGATTTTATGGGTGCCCTAGTTACAAAGTTGCACAGGTATTGAGTGTCTGCCCCAGCACTGTTGTTCCCATAGACCTTGCTGGTTTGGTGTGTGATTTTGCAGAATATGAGGATTTTTCAGAAACAGTCTCCTTGTGTTGTGGAGAAACGCCTGTTCTTTCAAAGAATGGGTGGGGACAAGATGTGAAATCAGTGTGAGTTTGACTTTGTTCCTCCCAAGGCTAAGTGACTGGTGTGTTTGAGTGGGTCTCAACTGTGCTGGCGGGGAAGGTAAGGCAGAGAGGAGAACATTCCAGGCGGAGGGAGCAGTGTGTGCAAAGGCGCATTCTCTGTGGAGGATGGAAACCCAGGGGTGTTAATGCTCAGTGCACTGAAAATCCTTCGCATTCCATCATTATGTGAAAATATGTTATTAAGCATTTGGTTGTCATGGAAAGGGAAAGGGTCTCTGAAAGTGGAGTGAATGATGGGTCCAAAGGAACAGAACCCAAGTCAGCAGGTCTCGGGAGAAGCAAAGCGTGCAGGGCCCGGGAAGCAGCCAGGGTGTAGGGATCAAGAATGTAAAATACTGACTATGTTGTGTCTCGTCAACGGAGCATGATTTGGGCTCTGAACTAAAGGGTTGATACCAGAAGTACCCACCTAGCCACGTACTCACCTCGCCGGGCCTTACTGATTAAGATTAATAACGAGGGTGGCAATCTATGCAGAATGGAGACGGGGTGGGGCAAGGGAAAGTTGATTTCCAGGAATTGGCCTATTAAAGACCCACCAAAGAAGTCTGGGACAGCACTCAAATACCTTCAGGTGGAAATGCCAGGATCTGATTGTGTTCCATTTCGGCCGTGCTCGCGCGCCCATGCACGAGTGGGTGTGTACCTGTGCACATGCACACCAACTCCTGCAGGGTAGCCAGGGTGCATGTTGGCTCTCAGAATAATGCGAGCTGCGCATCCACTTCTTGACAACATCAAGTTTAGTGGTCAATGACCAGGCCGCCCCCCCTCCCCGGGGATCCCCTGATAGGTTGAGGCCAACCCAGCCAGCATCTTGCGCTGGGACAATCTGGGTCCTCAGCATGTGAGGGTGGAATTGGGTAATGAGGCGCTTTCCGGGAGGGCTGGATGAACTGTTTCAAAATGCTTAAAAAGAAACAGAACTCAGGTTCTCACTTGAGACTTTTGAGACTTTGTTTCATTTGTAGCTCAAAGCCTTGGGAACCCCAGGCAGAAAGTAGTTCAAGATCAACTTTTGGAATCAAGTGAGTAAGACCCTATTCAAAATGGAATTTAGCGGTAGATTTATAAATAAATCTAAATTGCAGGGAAAATAATCTTCAAATCTTGTAACAGTGACACATGGTTGCCACAGCTGTTAGGAGAGGCCGTGGATTCGGCCGGGGGTGATGGAATACATCTCGGGTGGTAACTGAGAATTAGAAACGCAGGGGAACCGGGGTTCTAGCGATCAAAGAGGTCACACGACAGGAAGGAAACGTTAAAACGCAGGCAGTTCATACTGCAGGTGGGATGTCCGTTAATGCTCCAAGACAGAAGTGACCTGGTTTCATAGTGCCGTAGTTTGGCCACCTGTCCCATGTGCTGCCCCGGCTGAACCCCAGCCGTTGGTCATGGTTCCTGCCTGAGTCTGGCCACAGCGCCATGCCCAGGTCCACTCCCTGCGTCTTTGCTGTCAAGGTTCCAGGTTCCTGGACTAGATGGCTCCACGTGAGGCACCTCCATTCCCCACCCAACACCTCAATAACTGAGCCACCCTCCTCAGGGGAAGACCAGGTTGGTCTGCTGAGAGCATGCCGTGGAAGAAAGGGCAGGGGTGGCTCTGGATGAAGCGCCTATCCCCTGCGCTCACAGCACCTCACCACCAAGAGTAAGCACCTGCACCACCTCCTCTGCATGCCAGGCTCCAAGGCACACCCGCCTTCCTCCCTGGTGAGGAGACACATTCAGACACTGCTTTTTGCCTCCAGAAAGGAATCAAGTGTGAACTGTAAATAAATGGCCAGGGCAGAGGATGTGTGTCAGGAAATGCCAAGCCCCTTTTCTTACCCCAGCCAGACGGCCCACCCATCTTCACCTGCAGGCCCAGGCCCACCCACACTCTGAGATCATCTCTGGCCCTCGGCAAGGTATTTCTAAGGCAGCCTTGGCTCCTACTACTTTGGCTGGGTTTCAGCTTCCATCCTTGTGCCTGGCATTCCCTGCCAGTGAGCGAGACCTGTGGCCTGATACTAATGACTCTTAAACTGGGACAGCACAGGAGACTCCATGCAGTATGTCACTGAATCCTCAGAGTGGACCTGTGCAAGAGCTGTCATCCTCCTCTCCCGTGCAGAGGCCGCCGTGGTTCAGGGGGGTCAGGTCGTTTCCCTGCCTAGACCCTGCCCATCCCCAGGCCCCTGTCATTCGCTGGTCCACTCCCCAGCCCTTCCCTCCAACTTCATGGCTTCTGAGCAATCCCTCCTAGGGCCCCTGGAGTTCAGCACCTCGTCGTCCAGCCGTAAGGAGAACTGACGTAACTGGGCGGTGTTCTGGCCTTGGCCTGTGGCCTGCCGCACTCTCCGTGCCTAATGTGTGTCAGAGGTCGTCTTGTCCATAGCAAACTCTGTTTGGAAAACACCCCTGGACTTTGAGCTGCCTAAGAAGAAATAGAAGGAGGCCAGGTTGGCTAGTTGCTGCTCGTTAAAATGTGTAAGTGTGCAGGTATAAAAACACGTGGCTTGCTGCTGATGACTCAGGTGAGGGCACGGGACGTAATGTCTGCTGCCGTGGTGAGCCGGGAGTAGCCACCCCCTCCACAGGCATCCACCCAGGCGAAGGCAAAGGAACTCTTACAGGACGTGAAGACTGTCTTCCTAAAAAGATCCTCCAGCTCATCATCCCTCATTTGAACTGTCATTTCTTTCTGGTTCTCCTGTTCCGAATATACAGCCCAATCCCTCCTTCCTTGCCCGAGTCTCCAACTCAGTCCTAACTGTGCTGGAACTCGTTGGCACTGAGGAAAAGTCTGTTGGAATTATTCATTTTACGTGGGTGAGCACCTCTGTCCATCAATTATTTCACTGTCTTTAGCTGGTGACAATTGCAGGACCATTCTATAGCGCGCACATGCATGCACTTTGTGTGCCCCTGAAATACTGTTAAAATAAGGGAAACTGGGTTTCCTCCCTGGCTCATTGGGAAGAAGGATTTTGTGCTGTGTGGTGCGACTGTGACCTGTGCTTCCTCTTCCATATACCTTGCCTTGCTAATACCATGTTGGAATTATTTCCTTAATTTCCAAGGCTGCATGTGTGGAAATGGCTTATATTTCCTGTTTTGATAAACCGATAGAATTTTACTGGGAACCTTGTTCCCAAGTTGGCTTTTGTTGGCTTTCTTGCTTGTTGACCTCTTTGTGGATTAAAAGAATAATTCTGAAAAGTCCAGCTTGACTGGCCTTGTGACAAAGACAAAGACTTGTATAAATTTTTGCCTTAAAATATGAAATTCTTTTTAACAAGAAATATTTGTCTTTTATGTCAATTAGAATGAGTTACTCAATATTCCTTTGTAGAGGAAGTTTGGAGAGGCGCTGGGGGCCATCCAATAGTAAAATATATGTAAATTCCATTTAGAAAATTGCTCCTTTTGGCCAGAGGTATATTGGCTTAAAAAGACTTCTTTCTATAAGATGCTGCTTGGAACATTTGGAGGATAAAATACTCTTTGTTTTAGGACAGATGAGTTTTGTTCCTGAATCCTCATATAAATTTGATTAATACTCATTTTTTGTGTGTGCAAGTTGAGAATAATAGCCAGCATTTTTTCTTTTGTTCATGTATATTGTATCATCTTTAAATGATATTCACATATGCAGGAAGCTGGGTGCATTTCAGTGGGTTTATTCTTTTAATATATATGGGCGACTTGTACTGGTAGTTAGAGAAATATTAATAGCTAGTCTTAAAGAGTCTAAATCTTTTATGTGTTTTATTTTCTGGCATTCAAGTTGTTATTTGAACCTTTTTTTGAATGTCCTAAATATGAGTACAAATCTGCCATTGGGAGAAGTGACATTCAGCAGTTTTCTCCACGTGTTGAAATGGGCCACTCCTCAGATATGTGCAGAGGAGTGTGCCCTGCTCCCCTGGCAGTGAAGGGAAGACTCTTCCTCTCTGCCTGATGGCACAGGACTGGAGGCAACGTGATACCCTCTTCTCCTTGCTGTCTGTGGGTTGCCCACATAGAAGCCAGGGCCAGCCTGTGAGACCGGATGTCCCCTTAATCCTGCAGCTGCCACCACTGATCTCTCTCAGACTCCGCTGAATGCCATCTATAAGTGGCAGAGCCAGGTCTCTGCTGGCGCTAGAGAGTCAGCGGCTCAAGGCAGGCGACTTTCCACTTGAACCTCACAGGGGCCCTGTTCAGGAAGCTAGGAGCTGGATTTCCTTAGAAGGTTCCGTGACTTCTTTTCCCCCAGAGGCGAAAGACTCACCAAGGAATTTAGATCACGCATCTAGTGATTTGAATGTGTCTAGGATAAATGCCCATGCCAAATAGATGGGTTTTCAAATCTTTCTAAATATAATGATGCCAAGATTCGGATAAGACTCCAAGGAAAAGAATTCCCATATAAAAGGTCACCCAAGAAATCCCTTGCTCAAAGCTTTACGCTTGCCACCTGGAAAACATGTCTCTTGCATTCCAGTTGAATAGAATATAATCTAAGGTGTCCAGAAAATACATCTTATGCCTTTACATTGCCAACAGGCTCTTAAGCAATCCAGGTCATTTCCAATTTCTGCAATTTCTAATTAGCACAGCAATGTTCAGGGCAGGATGAAATTCAGCAGGAAAAGAAGAGCCCTGAATGGATGCTTCAAATAAAGAAAAGAGAACTAAAAATTCTTTGGCACTTTGGGTTAGAAGTCCTGGGTGGCCAGAGCCACCGTCATGCACCACAGGTGTCAAGGGTCAAAGGGAGGTCCAAGGGCCAGCACTTTTCTAGGACAGACACTCCTGGGGTCCACTGTAGTCATGGGACATGCTGAGCCTATGAGAAATACCACCTTCTGCGCTCAGGGAGGGGGCCCAGTGGTGTGCAGTTGTCACATCGTCTCTAGGAAGAGCCTCTTTCACAATGTAGGTCCAGCTACCTGGGCAGGGCTTCTTGAACCTCACCACGTGCGCTTGGAAACCATGTTAGAAAGCACGTTCTGCTCCAGTGAATCTGGGGTGGGGTCTTCATTCCTCACTGGCTCCAAGGTGATGCTGCTTGTCCACACACCACACGAGGAGTGGCCGGGGTCTAGGTGGAGAACAGCAGCATTTCAAACAGGGATTGATTACCTCTGGCTTGCTGTGCAAGTCCTGCCTCTAGTCAGTCTCTCTCTCCCTCCTGCCCCCTCCCTCCCTCCCTCCCTCCCCCCCTCCCTCCCCCCCTCCCTCCCCCTCCTTCCCCCTCCCTTCCCCTCCCTCCCTCTCCCCCTCCCTCTCCCCCTCCCTCTCCCCCTCCCTCTCTCGCTCTCTCCCCCCCCATTTCATTTATGATGCTACTTCCAGGTAAATCTTCCTCACGCTCTCTTCTCTCTCATGTCTCTTCGCTGCCTGCAGCTTTCTCTGCTTTGCTGCTCCTTTGCCAGTGTGGGTTTTGTTCCTATGAATTGTTGCAATAAGTACCCCCTTCGTCTCTTCTTTGCAGCTTGGAGGCATTCAACAGTCCACTGTGCTGCTTATGTTTCAGCTGCACTGGTCTGTGTCTTATTTCCCAAAACTTAAAATTCACATTTGTTTTTCAGAACTACTCCTATTGGTTCCACAACACTAAAGATGTCAAGAGCTTGCAGTGATGTCAGAATTAGCATCCCCTTCCCTCTGTCTACATGGCTTCTCTCAACTTCTTTGATTCCTCTACCTTTTCTCAAAGGAGTAGATGAGTTGAATGGGGCTGGTCCAGTTTGTTGTGTTGACTAGATAGAAGTACCTGCAGGTCCTTAGTAAATGTTTGTCATTTGCTTGAAGGACTTAATGATTGATCCCCTAGGCAAACTCCTTCCATAAGCTGGGCTTTAGGCCCAAAGTTGGAGATGGTCATGCATCTGGGAAACAGCTGTGATGGCTCTCAGTCCAGCATGGCCTAAAGGTGCCCCGACCCCCGTGGACTGTCTTTGTCTTGGACGATCAAGCACGGTGGATTGACATAGAGTCCCGAGCTGCAGTGTAGGGACCACAGCAATGTTGGGGCATCCTGGGGGCCATAAAAGAATGGACTTAAAACTCACCCCAATCCAAAATGTGCTTGATTGCCCGATAATGCAAACGTGCAGGGCCTGCTCTCCCGTGCCAGGGCGTTGGCCTCTGTGGGTCCGACGTGCACGGAGTGAGTAATGGAGCATAGAGAGGCCTGAGCCGAGTTAGTCCTCAGTGTCAACAGCTGCGATTTCACACTCAAGGCCTCACTGTTCCTTACACACTCTCTAAACACCCTCTTCTCCAGAGCACTTACCAGAATTTGGATTATGCAGGGTTGCTTGTTTACTTATTTAACTTTCTTCACTTGTTCTACTTGTCCACATGCCTCGAGGGCAGGGACAATATGTCATCTGTCCCCCACTTTACACCCAGAGCCCAGTACAGTACAGGGCCCAGAGTAAATTCACGTCAGGGAGGAATGAACTAATGACTGAGTTTTAACGTGAAAGGGTGGATGGATTATCTCCCAGACCCCCTCCAGCTGGAGTTGGGGGTGTTGGATGTCCTTTCGCTGGTGCAGCTGAAGGAAAGTGCGGGCTGCTGCACAGCTCCCTGGTGGCCCCAGAGCCCTGGGTGGGCATGGCCTCCACATGAATATGGGGAGGTAAGATTCCAGCAAGCATTCTCCATGGGGTGGGGAACTTGCCAGGCTCTCACAGACGTTCAGTACAATTGGTCCCATTGGGCAGCGCGTCTTCTTTTATCCTGGGAGGAAGGACGTCCGCACAAGCACAAGAGTTTGAGTGGCCGTAGCCAGGTCCATGACAAGGGAATACTTTCCACAGCAGCCTGTGGCCCTGGTCTCATCTTCCAATGTGCTCACATGGTCGGCACCGGGCACACCTGCGGGGATCCCCTGGGAGAGGAGGGCATCGGAATCGCTCTGCACATTGCTGCCGATGGGAATGCAGACTGGAAGTCAGAGATTAATGGAGGCTTTAACTGATGTTTCTTTTTTTAACCTGTAATTCTTTGCAGAAAGAGAAATGTGCAATGCTTGGTGAGACCATTGGAGGATTCGGTAAAGAATCCTGAGCCAAACTGGCCCTTCTGGGGAGAGCGTGCCTGGGGGGGCTCTGGAGGAGCAGCTGCGGTCCAGGCCTGTGTTTCATCCAGGGTGGTGATGGAGCCTCGAGGAGGGTGCAGAATGGGAGGAAAGTCATCATTTTTATTAAAGAGTTGACAAGGGCAGGATTGTGGTTTGTCTTTCAGTTGCGTCAAGCAGTAAAATCAAGGGATAGACGCCAAGGCTGGGAGTAGTGCAGCGGCTGGTGACAGCGTTTCGTATTCTTTTGTTTTGGAGGGTGGGGCCTGGCCACAGACATGGGGCCACGCACAGCAGCCGCCACATGGCTCATCCCAGGTCCCCAGGAAGGCCTTCGTGTCTTGAGACTATTTCAGAGCCCCCTGTCTTGTCAGGGGAATGCCATGGCTCAGGTGAGAGACTTGTTCAGTGTTTAAGAGACTGTCTGGGGCACACACCCTCCCCTAAGTAGTAAATATTTCTGTTCATCCTGGAAACCTCACATTCTAGTGTGGTACTTAGGGCTCTTATAGATGTTGGAATTCGTAAGAGTCCCTCTGAGGACAGCTAAGATGCTGGTGGAAACACACACACAGGTGCACGCACACACACGTGTGCACACATCCGGCTGGAATGTCTATGCTGGAAATTGGGTTGGCATGGAAGCAGGGGGTTGGGGGGGCTGCCTCTCAATGGAATATTCTTCCCCTCCTGAGACAGGGCTTCTGAGCCATTGGCACATGGTTGAAAAAGTGTTGAGACCCAGAGATAGTATATTTAGCCTATAAGTCCTCATTGCAAAAGCAAGAAAACACCATTCAATTTTGAGCAGGTTATAAAGAACCTATTTCCATAACTAAATCCAGTGAATATCCTAAACCTGGAATAAATAGGGAGTCTGTTAGATCAATTTGAAACCATTAAAATCATTTCAACCATTGATTTATGTAGAGGGACTTGGCAAGTGACTCTAAAATCAAAATTTAAAATAGCATGTGAAATGCCAGATGGAGAATATGAGTTTGTGCTTTACCCTTTAGGCTGAAGAAAGCCCCCTGCCCTTCCCAAGCAACTGGCAAATGAATTATTGGGTGAACTGTGGGCATGAGCCAAGGTGCCTGCTCATGTTCTGCTCATGTGGAATAAAACATATGAATGTGGCAGCCAGCTGGGCTCCTGTGGCTTTAGTGGAGCTGGATTTCTAAAACATTCACATATTCAAAATCATGAAACTTATCAGCCCTATTGTAGATGAACATTGATGCCACAAAAAATTGGCGAATACCACTTTGCGGGCACGAGCAGATTTTATACATGTTTTCTTTTGCACTACGGAATTCAAGCTGTCTCATCGCTTCACTCAGGACAAAAAGATAACCAAACAGGGATGTAAAAGGCTTTCGAAGTATTGGTTTCTTTGAAGGGTTTGAGAGTTTTTCAGGCTTTTTGGAATTCTTCGAAGTAGTGACTTAAGGCAGCAGGTACTAGATCAGGCAAAGAATTATAATAAGAACACAAAAAATGTGAAACTCTCCAATGAGTCCTCTCTAGTCGAAATTTTTAGCTAAGGGAAGGAATTTATCATCTGCACAAAAAAGAACAGAGTGATTGCTGAGGACTCAGGTGGCTTTGAGTGTCCCTGTCCTGCCCCTCTGCCAGCACCATAGTGGAAGCCTGTGCTGAGCGGGAGCCTCAGAGGTGGCTGCGGCAGGACCGCCTGCACTTGGACTCGGCATTCAGTCTGTGCCGGGAACAGGGAAGGTTCTGGCGGACGTGCTGTCTTGAGGAAGTTACAGAGGGAGTCCCCAAGCGATCATCCTGTTGAGTCACTGAGACTTAATTCAGAAGAGAATGAAAAGGCTGTGTTTGGTAAAATTTGTTTACAATTGGAAAGGGTTCTGTCATCTGGAGAGTTTTACTTGCGTTGTAGGGTTTGGCTCACTGAGCACCAGAAGCCAACCTTGTCCAGGGTCCCTGAAGTGTGACTGCCTGCAGGATGGGCTCCGGGCAGGTGGGCAGAGACTGGATTTACCTGTGAGCTGCTGCACTGGCTCACCTGTCAGGGGAGAGGAGGCCAGGGCTGATGCTTGGCTGATCAGAAAGGGGAGAAAAGAGGGCCGACCCGATTGTCATTTTTGTCTCAGCACGTTTGGTCCTGGGAGCATAGTCTGCAAGGAAGAGCTAAGGTGCTCCTCCAGGTGGTCCAGTCTCCAAGCCCGTCTTTCACCTGAAATGTGGAGATCAAGGTTGAGAAGTGCCTTTTTGCCCTGTCGGGACTGTGCAGGCAGGGAACTAGCTCAGTCATCCACTAAACTCATTTCGGAGTGGTATGTCTGTCTCTGACAAACAGTTGGATTGTGCCATCCACCTGACTGAATAAACACCAGGGAAAGCCTCTGGCCCCAAATTCCTCCTCCTCCCACCTAGATAAGCACTTTGTGGAGGGAAGGGGAAGGGGGTGGGCTTTATTTTGCAGGTGCTGGCAGTTGAGGTTGCAGGTGACGTCAGAGCTGGAGGTGAGGGTCTGTCACCCCGTCAGCAGGAGTATTTGCAAGGCTCCCTCCTCACAGGAGTCCCCTTTGATCACCATGATGGGTGTTACTGATGGAGCCAGAGTGGCCCTTCTGAGTGTGACAAAGCCCAAGTTCATGCCAGCCCCACTTCTTCCCCTGCTCAGCCACCCTCTTGCCCACCTCTCTGGGCTCACCTCAGACGTCTTCTCCAGGTGCACCCCAACATTTCCAGGCAGCGGAAGAACTGCTTCCTGCGCCCCCAGAGTTTCTCGTTCATACCACGATCCTAGTGTCATACGAAGCGCACGTTCAGTTTCCTCACTCACGTGGAATCCCTGGACTCAGGGAATGTTCTCTGGTACTTAGTGGGCACTTTAAAAGCCTTACCGTAGAATGTGTCGCACCAAGAGTGAACCTTGTGTAAACTCTGGACTCCAGGTGATAATGATGTGTCAATGCAGGTGCATCCATTGTTATGATTGTCATGTTTGAGTGTTCGCTCTGGTGTGGGAAGGTGGTGGGGTGGGGCCAGACAGGGACTCTGTGGGAAATCTCAGTACCTTCCACTCAATTTTGCTGTGCACCTAAAATTGCTCTTAAAATTAAAGTCTGTTTTTAGAAAGGACTTATTGAATGTTTTGAATGTTAGAGTTGGAAGGATTCTCAACAGATGATATTATGATACATATTGTAGTTGACAATATTTTAGGTAACTTTTCCTTTGCTTTGTGTTTTATTGTTGCAGGGTGTAAAGAAGTTTGATGTGCCCTGTGGAGGGAGAGACTGCAGTGGGGGCTGCCAGTGCTACCCTGAGAAAGGCGGGCGTGTAAGTCACAGCATTCCAATAAATATTATCTTCCCTACACAGTCACGTCTCACTTAACAATGGGGATACATTCTGAGAAATGCATCCTTAGGTGATTTTGTCGTTGTGCAAACATCATACAGTGCGCTTCCACAAACCTGGATGGTACAGCCTACTGCACACCTAGCTAGGCTGCATGGTATGGTCTGTTGCTCCTAGGCTACAAACCTGCCTAACATGTCACTGTACTGAATACTGCAGGCAATTGTAACACAATGGGAAGTATTTGTATATCTAAACATACCTGAACACAGAAAAATATAGTAAAACACAGTAAAAATACAGTATAAAAGATAAGAAATGGTACACGTTTAAAGGACACTTACCATGGATGGCGCTTGCGGGACTGGAAGTTGCTCTGGGTGAGCAAGTGGTAAGTGAGTGTGAAGGCCTCGGACACTACTGTGGACTTTATAAACACTGTACACTTAGGCTACACCAAATTTATTAAAATAGTTTTCTTTCTGAAATAATTAACCTTAGCTTACTATAACTTTTTTACTTTATAAACTTTTTAATTTTTTTAACTTTTTGGCTCTTGTAACACTTAGCTTAAAACACAAACACATCGTGCAGCTGTGCAAAAATATTTTCTTTATATCCTTATTCTATAAGCTTTTTACTATTTTTTAGATTTATATATTTTTTTACTTTGTAAACTTTTTTGTTAAGTTGCAAATACACACGTTAGCCTAGGCCTACCCAGGGTCAGGATCGTCAGTATCACTGTCTTCCACTCACACATCCATCTTGTCCCACAGGAAGGTCTCCAGGGGCAATAACAGCATGGAGCTGTCACCACCTATGATAACAGTGCCTTCCTTGGAATGCCTCCTGGAGGACCTGCCTGAGGCTGTTTTACCCTTCCTTTCTTCTTTTTTAAAAAATAGAAGGAGCACATTCTAAAATAATGATTAAAAAGTATAGTATAGTAAATACATAAACTGGTAACATAGTCATTTATCAGAAAGTATTATGTACCATGTGTAATTGTATGGGCTTCACTTTAATAGAACTGGAAGTGCAGCAGGTTTGTCTATACCAGCATCACAACAAACACACGAGAAATACGTTGCACTATGATGTTTTATGGCTATGTCACTAGATGATGGGAATTTTTCAGCTCCTTTATAATCTTAGGGAACTACCATCTTATACATAGTCTGCTGTTGACCAAAATGTCATTTTATGGCATATGACCATACTTCCCTTTGAAATGAATGTTTCTTAAATTGCCTGATTAAGTCAATTGCATACTTTGCTAGGAAATTTAATACAGTTATATTCTCTTCCACCAGAACAAACAATAATATAATGCAAAATTGGGTCAATTTATACCATCTTCCTAATACACTGAGAGCAATTGAGCTAATTTTCATAAGCATTTTTTCTCTTGTTCATTGCTATAAATAAATACATATCTATGTATGTGTGTATATATCTGTAGCTGTTTTGTACTTATACATAGACATAGATTTCATAAAAACGTTATATGAAGAAAAACATAGTTGCATTTACACCGCAGCATAGGTATGCAAGCTAGAGAACACTGGCAATTATACAATTTTACCATGGATAAAATTCTAACTTTTAATACATTAACTGCCGTGTGAGTTGTATTTAACTCGAGCTAGTTTTCAGACCGGGGCCTTGGGAAGCATATGTAATTGCAGTTGGTTCATGAAAATCTTACTTCCTGATGTTCTTATTGTTACAGTTAATATTGGCAATTTAACTACATATAACTCACGCACAGAAAACAGTAAAAAATAACAAATTTTTCATTAAATTAGAAAGGATCGTTTTGTTTTCGAAGTTTTTATTCTATTTTTGTAATAAAACATGGTGGCCCCAAGGAAAAAAAATTTCTTCTAGTGTGGCAGTCAATGTGTTAAAATTACTCACTCCTGAAGGTCGTTTATGTAGCTCGTTTCATAGATAAATAAGAGGAAAAAAGGCTACTCCAAATTATCACCATTACACCTGCCAGTATTTGAAATACTAACCTGATATTGGGTTTAATATGTTCAATTGAAGTGATTGATCTCTTGTTCTGCTGCCTTTAAAACTGATGTTTAAGTCTTGACATTATGTATTTTAAAAATGTGTTATTTATACTTACATGGTTAAGCCCTTTCTGTGTGTGCGTGGGGAGTGGTATTTCATTTTACGGCAGACTTCTGCTGCTTTGGTCCTTGGACTCATGCTTGCCTGTACCTTCATTTGGCAAATGCCAGGTTATCCAGGCAATTGGGAATTCTTGTCTAAATTGCCTTGTTGTTGTTGAAATCAGAAACTATATCCGTCCTTGGGTGTCCCAAATGAGCTTCACCAACTTGAATCCTGAAGTCATTTTTTAAAGTAGCCCCTCCTCGTTCCTGCACAGTAGGAAGGACAAACCCCTGCCTGCGCTTGGCCTCTGAGGCTGGGGTACTATGCCACTGCCTGTGTCCCCTGCACAAAATCAAATCAGTAAAATTTATGATAGGACACCTCTTTATAAATTTGGTGGTCTTATCTGCGAACGTGTGACTGATCATTATTTCAATGTCAAAGGTCATGATAGAGGAGCTTCCTGCCCCTAGATCCAAGCACCATCTCCATCTGCTGTGTCCGTCATGACCTGCAATTCTCCAAACAGGTGTCTATTTTAGCAAAGGTTCCTCTGCTTGGAGTGGGGACTTTATGCTTTAGGAATTGCTAGTTGAAGATTATTTATTTATCAGCATTTAACAAGGATAAATATTAAGTATATAGAAGCCATTTCATGAAATTTAAAATTCCCTTGGGTCCCTTGCTATAGATTTTCCCAGTGATGCTTCTGCAACAATGGTGAAAACGCCTGGACTGCAGACTCCACTCCCCTAGCAGTGGCCAGCCAGCCTTATGTGGGCATGGAGTAGACAAATTAGTGATATACAGATGTCTGCAAGGCCAGCCTGTGTTGGATGGAGTTAGACTCTAGAGGGACTCTACATTCTTCTCTAAGTAATCAGCCAGACAGAGCACAAACAAACTGAGCAGATGCTTACTGGGTCTGTTCCTTTTCACTTTCTATGATTATTTAATGCAGAACCCATATATTAAAATTTTCTATAATGCCTTTAGAAGAATTCCGTTCTTTAGTAAAGATAGCTAATTCTGATTATTTCAATATATAATGCATCTGTATAGCAGTGTAGTGTTATATTATGCCAAAGATATTTTCAAAGAGGTTATTAGGAGGGAGATGTCTAAGGGTTCCTAGGTCTCTATAATTTTGTAAATTTACAGTACAGGTATCGAGACCTTTTTATTTCCCTGCATCCCTGATGAAAGAAACACCTTGAGTCTGTTTCTGTGCTTTGCCAAGTGAAAAATCGACACCTTCTGGTTAATTTGATGAACATGAATAATCCAAATCTCAGTGTGAGTTTGGTTTTCCTGTAATTACTTAGGCAGGTTATCAACGCTGATCAAATTCAGTTAAGATTTGGCAGTTGTCTGAGAGGTTGTACAGGAGACGGAGGCAAACGATACCCCACTTTAGGGCTGGGCTGTGGGATGCGCTGTGTATGGGCAGCGCTCAGGTGGCCTGGAACCTTGTGAGGTCTGCACTTGTCTGTGTGCTACATGTGCTTGGCACCGTATATACCACACCTGGACGAGACCCATGCTGCCATGGTGGCACACGGAGCCAGTCACTGAGTTGTTCTAAGCATAAGCACATGAGGCTGCCCAGTTGTTTCAGGTGTGCCACTGAACGTTGATCAATAAAGGTGATAGAATGGCTGACAGTAAAAGGTAAGAAAGAGATAAATGTTACCATTTACCATTTTCTACAGGGTATATTACTGAAGATATTATCCAGTACAGTACTGAAGATATTTATTGTTAGGACAATTGCATATACTTTATTAAAATACTTTTTAAAGATGTAGTGCCTGTTTCAATACTACAGACCTCGTGTATTGTGGCTTAAATATTTATTAATTAACAGATTTTCCCAAATGTGTTTCTGCAGAAAGCAGGGCTATTTCTGCCCTACTTTTGGACTGACAGTATTTTTTTTAAGTAATGTAACACATAAAAATAGCAGTTGGACAGAATTTGCTGTTCAAAGAGCTGCGTGCATAGTTTGTTCTTTCCCACAGCTTCCCCTGGGGTGCCTTGCCGTATATTTTCCCTGCGGTGCTACTGTAGCAGCCATGAAAATGCCTGACTGCAGCCGCTCCTCTCCCAAGCGCTTGGCTAACTCAGCCTTATATGGACATGGTACCCCAGTTAATTTGTTCCTCACCATGGTGACAGTCAACATCAGAAACCATGTTACCGGATAACTTTTGGACTCTAAGCAGAAATCACAAATGTACTATGGATTCCAATGCCAAGTGAATTCTCATGTTACCAAGTGAATGGGCTTTGTGTAAAATCTGTGCAGCCTGATTCTCCGCCCTTAGATAGAAACTTGGATTCTCATAGCAGGGAGAGCATCACTTCTCCCAGACAGAACCACCCAGGCCCGTAGATAATCCCAGCAAGCCACAGGGCAGGGGCACGAAGGCAGGAACTGCGGCCTGGCCACGGGCACCCCCCCACCCTGGGCGGAGCTGGGGGAGCTGAGCAGGGTCCAGTTCACGCAGGAGACACCCACAGGAGAACACGTGGTCACACCCAGACCGTGGCAGAGGCCAGGACAAAAGCCAAGTTTGGGGGCTTTTAGACCAACTCTTTTTCCAATACGATAATTGTTTGTGGCTTTACTTCCCCTCTCATAGATCAGCCAAGAAGAGTGAGATCCCGGGGGACGGGACCGGAGGCGGGTGGGGGAGGGAAAACACACAGACGGGGATGAAAAGGAATTTTACGCTCTTACTCACGTGTTATGCTTCCCTAGCTAACTTTCCAACCACCTTTTCGGTTGTTTTAGAAATTAAAAAACAAATAACTTTAATAAATGATTTAAGACTTTATCGTTGGTTGAGGGTCTGTGTTTCCAATAATCTCTGTTAAGTATATTGGAATAATTACAAGTCCTAATTCACCAGTGCTACACAGGGTGACACACCAAAGAACTAACTCCCCAGACAGTCCCCTCCAAGAGTGGCGCGGTCCTCAGGGCTGGACGGCGCTGCCTGCCCCGCACACCTTTTCCCGCTCGTCTTCTTTTGCTTTCTTTGTGCGCCAGGGAGAGGGAAGGCTGTTGAGTAGAAAAATCAGCGTGAACTTCCGTGACAAAATTTCTATCAAAGCAGAGTTATGACCACTCTATGATATGAAGATTCATAGTACAGGAATTCATAGTACATAGTATAGTACATAGAGACAGCAAATGAGGCATCGGATTCCACAAATAAAGACAACTTTGCCTTTGCTCATTAACTCACCTAAAAGGTTGTGAAAGTCTCATATTTTTCCAAGCAAGGTCAATTCTAGTTCATTATTTCAGTTACTTAGCCAGGTTCCTGCTCTCCTCCCACCAAGCATCTAATCAATAGGTTGTTTCAGATTTTTAATGACATCAACCTTCACAGGGCACCTTCTTTCCCTAAGGTAATTGGGTATTTCAAAAAGTAGTAAATACGAAGACAAGTTGGTAAGTCCAAAGACAGGTTAGGGAGATGGACAATGGCCCCTGTGAAACTACAGGGGAAGAAGAGAGAGGACATCCGCAGCCCCTGCCCACGTGAGCTGTAGTCGCCCGCGTCACTCAGCGCCAGTCCAGTCCGGTTCTAGAGCCCCTTGCGATGGGCCTGACAGCCGGAGCTGGAACACGGGAGGCTAAACCAAACAAGCCCACTCTCGAGCAACGGCTAAGTGCTTAGGACAACAAGTTGTGTTTAGCTGTTGCATTTTTTCATGTAGCTAAGAGTTTCCCACAGTCTGTGGGTCCCTGGACATGGGTCAAATAATTCTTAACCTCACAAGATTCCTTAAATTCAGCAATATAAATCAAAGTGTAAGAAGCCAGAGAGAAACAGAGCAAAAGAGGAAGCAGAGGAGTGGAGAGAGCTCCTGGGGGCGGGTGGGGGCAGATCTGTCCTGGGAAGGCAGAACACTCTTTGTCCTTGGCTCTGGCTGTCAGCTCAGAGGGGCAGCAATCTTGAGATGGAAGAAGACCTGTAGCCCCGAGGAAAGGAAGGAGAGGGTGCCCAAAGCAGCTGTGGACACAGTGATTGGGGAGATCCCTCTAAGGGGAGCTTCAGTCTTGCTGAAAGTGTCTTCTGTCACGTGTGGCCAATCATAAACCTTACCCTTTCATGCCTATAGCCAGGATTTCAAACTAAAACTAAATTTTCTGTTTGAAATGACTCAGTATAAATCTGCAAACTAGCAGCCCAAGGTGGTGCTGTGGAGATTGACTCAGCTCAGATTGTAAGACTGTCTGTCACAGCAACTTGCATCAGTTTCCACAATCCATGCAGCCACCTGTCTTAGCTCTTTGAAGCTACTTGCAAGTGCAGAATAAAAGTGTTAGTGCTGCTGTGGCAGACCTCATTTCAAACCGACTGCTATTTTTCCAGGCAGACACTTTTTAATGGTGCGCTCAGCATACTTAACAGGAGTTGTCTCCAGTATTTTATACACCATCACAGCACAGAAAGGTCAAAGAATTATTCAGAAATAGCAGAAACACTGCTTGGCTTCCGGGCTTTTATAACCCTTGTCTGCACATAGCTCTCACCCACTTTCCAAATCGCGCGGTTATTTTTAGTGTGACTTTGGAGCAAAGGTGGTCTGGCTCATGCAAAGCTGCAGGAGCTACAGCAACTGGGTTACAGGATTATTTTCTGTGGGGAAAATAGTATTGCAGCACGTTTGGACAGTGGCCCCCTAATTTGTCAATGCCGTATAGTGATGAGCTTTTAAAGTGGCATTTTCTTTCCTGTGGGCCGTCATAAGAGGAACCCTAGCTTCCTTTCAGCAGTGGAGTTTTATATTCCTTCCACCCTCAAATACTCATATCAGCTACTACGTGCAGGGCACTCGTCTGTGAGAAGGGAGTACCTCAGTGCACGTGGGAGGGGCCCCAGCAGCAGGCAGAGCCCCTGAGCGAGGGTGTGTTCCTGTGTTCCGGGGACTGGGAGGAGGCCAGGGTGACTCTAGGAGAGCTTGGAGAAGATTATGCAAGTCCCCGGGAGACCATCTGACTGAGCTGGGTGAGAAGCCCTCAGGAGATTTCTTAAAGCGGTGGTGTAACTTCCCAAAGTCACAGAGCCCTTTGTGGGGAAGATGGTTGAGGGTCTTGTATTGGTGATCTGTTCGATTAGGGTCTAGTTCTAGTTGAAGAAAATGCCGTGAAAGACATGAAGCTCAGCCCCCAACAGAGGCAGTAGATTAGGCAGAGCCATGGTTGGCTACTAAAATTTGAAAACAATATTTATTCATTTATTACACATATATCATGTGTCAGGCACCATATGGGCTCCAGGAATGCAGAGGTAAACAGAGCAGGCAATATCTCTAATATTTGGAGCTGATGTTCTAGCGCTGTGCTCTCCAAAAGAATTTTCTTCAAAGATGTTCTCTATCTGCACTGTCCACTGTGGCTTTGCAAGCACTTGAAAAGTGGCTAGTGAACGATGAGCTGAATTTTAAATTTTCTTTCATTTTAATTAATTAAAAGTCTAATGAAATGGCCACGTGGGTCTAGCAGTTACAATGCTGAACATCCCAATTCTAGTGCGTATGGAGCCAGGGCTAGAGGTTTAGGGAGCATGCGGAGACAGTAAACTCACAGTAAATGTGTAGGAATATTCTAGATAGTAAATCCTGGATGAAAATAGAGCATAATATAAAATCAGGGTTTCATGAAAGTAAGACCAAGGTTTGTAACCTTCTGGGCTTATATCTTTATCTCAAAAGCAGTAGAACCCAGAGATCAGCACGTTGGAAATGGTGGGTGCACATAGTGCATCAATCCCCGGTGAGGAAGTTCTTAACTGCTTCATCACCTGGCCCTCCGCCATACCCCACACCTCTTAGGGAAATCGTATTTCTTGCTTTTCCAACGTGAACCCTCCCCCCAGTCTGAAGACCCCTTGTCTGGTTGCTCTTGGTCCGGGAGGAGACCTCTGCTTATCCACCCTGGAGCTTTGGAACATAATGTGGCTCTTCCTTTCTTTCCAGCAAGATTTAACCATTTTCTTAAAGTAGGACTTTTAATAAACTGCTGTGGGATTGAGTTAATTATGCAGCTGGGGACGAGAGGAACATTACAGAGCTTCAGGCCCCTCCCACACTCCCCACCCCACCCTGTGTGATAAATGTTTAAGTCAAAAGGACCCTTGTAACACACTATTCAGGATGGGATAAAAAACACGACAGTTTGGAGCTCATCCAAAAGGAAAAATACACTATTAACAAAAAGACATAATTTTAATACTGCTTCACTGAAATGGACCCAAAGAACATCATTATAGACAGAATCTGATGACTGAAAGTCAGCTTTTAGGGAAAAAGCTTATTTCTGTCACCTTGAAATCATCATTTCCTTTATCTGAATGAAACATGGTAAACTTTAGCCTGGATTCTGTTGCTTCCTGTCAGTAAAATATAGTCTTAACTAATGGGAATTATGAACGTCATTGGTGAAAATTAATCACAGTGGTTGTGGCCTAGCATTTCATTGAGCTTCACGGCAATTGCCCACGTCACACAGCTGCTTATGGTAGCAGCTCAAGCAGATATTGATAAATACTGTAGTTAGTTACCATGGGCACACTACATCTTCAGCGATTAATAATGAAGAATTGGCACTTTGGATGTCTTAGTACCTGAGTGCAGAGGAAGAATTTAAAGTGTTTTTATATTTTATTTATCTATTTCCCTACTTGTCATAAACACTACATGTGTGCACATGCGTACACACACACACTTGGGCAGCCCACGCCACATTCCTTCATAATGAAAAAATTATACTTTCTTGGTATCAGGCATCGCTGGTGAAAGCTGATTACTTCAGTGTCTTAAAACACTAACAATCTTTAGTGAATTAGTCTGCTAACCTAGAAATACGGGATGAAGCCCAGTCTCTCTGAGAGAACCACACACCCATATGTTCCCTTCTGAATTTACATTCAAACAGACTAACCAGAGAGGAGGAATTTTCAGAGCTCCATCAGAGGAGGGAACAAAGCCAAGAAAAAAAGTTAACCTTTTTTTTTTTTTTTTTTTTTTTAGTTTAGCCAGGTTCCTGGCTGTTCAGATGTTTCTGTAAGAACAGATAGAAACCAGGGGCGCAGGTGAATGTATGGTGTTTGCAGAAGCACAGAAGTGACCATGAGGCCAGCCTGCTGGCTGATGCCAGGTTCAGGAGGTGACCTCAGCAAGCAAACAGGAGACAGGGAGCACACCGCCACTGTCACTAAGACTGGTGACAAAAATATTAACTGGACTCTGGTCTCAAGTTGACTGTTCTGGAGAAATGTCCTTCCTTGTGTGGCTTCAAGGAAAACGTGTTATGTTGGTTCACACCCAGGATAATGTTAATAAAAGCTATTTTGTGTCTTGATGGAAAACCTCACACAGACTACAAGAGACTGTTGATAAACTGGGCTAAGAGGAATTCACAGTTCAACTGTTCTTATAAACCAAACCAGAACTCTGGTTTTAGAAATTCTCCTTTTTTTCCTACCTCCTGATGGAATGTTTTGACAAGTATAGCATGAAAGCATTTCCCGCTTTCTGCTAGAGAAGAAATGCCAGTCTTCAAAGAGTTTTGTTTTGTTTTATTCACTTCCAATTCATTCTTAGTAAACAATTGCAGGATTTCTAAAAAGACCAGACCAAAGTAGTTACCAAACATTATATGCTTTCTAAAAGCTACTCTGGAAATAGAAACATATTCTCAGAATCTGCCTTCCCTCGTGCAGTGGGAAGAGTGTCTGAAACCGTGAACCTTTCCTGTGGAAACAGCGTCCACACCATCCTCCCAGCCCAGCTTAGGTCAGCGGGCCTCTGGAGTTAGTGCGAACAAGAGTCTAAATGTTCTTGCTTATAAATCATCTTCTATCAGACTTCGATAATACAGAGGCAATTAATAGATCATTCTGCAAACTTTAGAAATTACTCTTTGTTTTCTTCTAGAGAGGGTAAAATAATAGCCAGAGGGAATAAATGGCAGAAATAACCAAGCCAAGCGGCCGTGTGCGCACTTTCCGCCCCGAATGCACACAGACAGTGGACTGGGAATTAGGACATGGGGCATCTCGGCCCTCCCTCACTTCCCCCATCGTTACATCAGAAGGACATCGTTAATGTCCTTCGTCACCAAAAAGTGAAGATGCTACATACGTTAGGTGTCGCTAACATTGACATTTGGGTGAACAGAAACTACGTTTGTTTTTACATGAAACAGGTATTTCAAAATTTTCTTGAGAAGCTGTCCAACCTGAGACCCTGAGCTGCTTGCAGCCCTGAGCCCTCTGGCATCCCACCCAAAAGAGTTCATTGTGGTGTAGACATCCAAATCGTTCAAGGCGTCAGACGTCTGACTCACAGGGGAAGCACAAAGCAGGCCTTCAAAAGGCCGTATGTCCTCACTGATTAGAAAGATCAAAATATTCCTGCCTCTTTCCTCTCTGTGTCCAGTCTAGAAGTTTACATTCTAGAAGAATTGAACCCGCCAGACACCTCCCTGTAACCCAATGCAAGCTCTGTACTGATGGCAGTTTCCTGCTGTGCCGCTGTGAGGGCAGTAAAAGTCCCTGCCATAGGAACAGAAGTTTTTGTGTCTAAAACTGTTAGGATGGATAACTCCTAAAGGTTTGGAATCAGAAAGAAAAAAAATAAAACAGAACAAAATGAAATGGAAGTAATTAATGCTGGGTAAATAATGTCTTTGGCCTAATGAGTTCTCGACTACATTGTCAGCATCAATGTTTTCTATTAAATTGTTGTCTTTGTAAGGAACTGTAACTGTCCTTCACACTTAAGTTCTGCTTTGAATAAAGAAACAGAAGGTCAAATGAATTCTATAGTGAGGTTGGTCTCTAATGAAAATTAGGGAGCTGGCATGTCTTAGCTCTGCGTGGTAATAATTATTTTTAAGAAATACGCTTTCAGTGGTGACTACGGCATTGTAAAAGCCTCATGAAAAGAACCGATGTATTTCAAGAGACCTTTAACGTCAAGATCAGTTGTGCATTGCACCTATCTTAGCATCTGCCAACAAAACTAGCCCTTCTTAGTTGTAGTGAAAGGAATATTGCCGCAGCCTTTCTATTGATTTGGAGCAAACTCAACAGAATCTCATGCACCTCTAGGAAGCGGCTCTTTTGTTTGTGTTGCTTTTAACGGTCTCCTCATTTCACCAGGTTATAGAAGTGGCAGGTCCTGTGCCTGGGTAGCTGGGACGTGCCAGCCGCAGGCGGTGAGATTCATAAATCTTTAACAGATTCTCCTGCGTGTGCCCACGGCCACGTGCCATACCATTGCAACCTAAAAAAGAGAGGATTGAATAACTAATCCACAAAATTCAAGCACAACTCTGCAACAGGAAGCCAGTCTTCCTGCACTGGAAGGCCTTAGGGCGAATTCCTCATCATTTAACACCTGACGTTTTACAAATATTTGGACTTCTCTTCATAGAATGATAGAATCATCGGTCTAGAACACTGAGCAGTCTTTTCCCCAACCCCACACCCAGGAAGGACAGGAGATTGCATTGTGGACTGATGCATATCTGCTCTGTTCTCGGAGGACTGTAGGGAAGGAAGTTGGACAGACTTTCCTGGTAACTTAACAGAAGGATAAACAGACTAGATTTATATATGTCCAGAGTAAAATTCATAAAACTCAGTTAATTAAAAGTATAGTGTATTATTGCAAAAAAAATAATCTAACTTCTAAAAGTTGAACTAAAAAAGTTTCTCCTCTTCAAAATAAGATTTTGAGACTTTCATATAACGTTGATTCCCACTTAAAAGTTCAAGGCAATAAGACTCATTTCACAGCTGCACTAAAAGAAATCCGATGATAGACATGCCATCGACAGGAAATGAAGTGGGCACGATTGACAAGTGGTTTATTAGACCAGGATAATCATCAGCAGCATACCATAGATAGCCCTGTGGCACATACCACAGTTGCTATCACCAAAGCTCTTGATAAAACTGCAACACAGGAGAAGCTGAACTCTGACACATGCCTGCTTCTCTTCAGGAATCCCACCCTCCCATTCCACCCCGTAAGCACACACAAACGCAGACACCTTGGTGATGCCTACCCTGCAGCACTGCACTCCAGGCAGCCCACACCCCACAGCCCTCCTGCTCCCGTGAGCTTCCTGTTCCATCATCCGTGCACTCACCCCCAATCCAAACCCCATTTCCTTCAAATTTACTGATCGCATGCTTTACGTTTAAGTCCTTAACCCATCTTGAATTAATTTTCCTATATGGCAAGAGATATGGATCCTGTTTCATTCTTCTGTATGTGGCTATCCGATTTTCCCAGCACCATTTATTGAATAGGGCTTCCTTTCCCGAGTGTATGCTGTTGTCTGCTTTGTCAAAGGTCAGTGGGTTGTAGATAGATGGCTTCATTTCTGGGTTCTCTATTCTGTTCCATTGGCCTATGTCTCTACTTCCATACCAGCACCATGCTGTTTTGGTCACTATTGCCTTGTAGCATAATTTGAAGTCAGGTAATGTGATCCTCCGGATTTGTTCTTTTTGCTTAAGATTGCTTTGCCTGTTTGGGCTCTGTTTTGGTTCCAAATGAAGCTTAGGATTATTTTTTCTAGATCTGTGAAATGTGACGCTGGTAATTTGATGGCGATTGCATTGAATCTGTAGATCACTTCGGACAGTATGGACATTTTAACAACATTGATTCTGCCAATCCACGAGCAGGGGATGTTTTCCCATTTGTGTCATCTGCAATCTCTTTCTTCAGTGTTCTGTAGTTCTCCTTTAGAGGTCTTTACCCTTCTTTGTTCAGTATATTCCTGGGTGTTTTATTTTCTTTGTAACAATTGTGAATGGTATTGAGTCCTTGATTTGACTCCTCACTTGACTGTTATTAGTATATAGAAATGCTACTGATTTGTGTACATTGATTTTGTAACCTGAGACTTTGCTGAATTTATTTATCAATTCCAGGAGTCTTTTGGGTTTTCTAGATACAAGATCATATTGTCAGCAAACAGGGAGAGTTTGACTTAAATGTAAGGCATGAAACCATAAAATTTCTAGAAGAAAATGTAGGAAAAACTCTTCTAGACATCGGCCTAGGCAAAGAATTTATGGTGAAGACCCCAAAGGCAAATATAGCAGCAACAAAAATAAATAAATGAAACTTAATTAAATTAAAAAGCTTCTGTACAGCAAAGGAAATAATCAACAAAGTGAGTAAACAACATACAGAATAGGAGAAAATATTTGCAAACTATACATCCGACAAAGGGCTGATACCCAGAATCTACAAAGAACTCAGACAAATCAGCAAGAAAAAAAACAACCCCATCAAAAAGTGGGCAAAAGACATGAACAGAAGTTTTTCAGATAAAGATAGACAAATGGGCAACAAACTTACGAAAAAATGTTCAACATCACTAATCATTGGGGAAATGCAAATTAAAACTACAATGAGATACTTCTTTACCCCTATCAGAAAAGCCATTATTAAAAACTCAAAAAACGTAGATACAGAGAGAAAGGAACACTTATACACTGTTGGTGGGACTGCAAATTAGTACAACCTCTATGGGAAACAGTGTGGGAGATCCCTCAAAGACCTAAAAGTAAACCTACCATTTGATCCGTCAGTCCCACTGCTGGGTATCTACCCAAAGAAAATGAAGTCATTTTATCAAAAAGACACTTGCACTCGAATGTTTATCACAGAATAATTCACCATTGCAAAGATGTGAAATCAGCCTAAGTGCCCTTCAATTCATGAGTGGATAAAGAAAATGTGGTGTATGTCCACCACGGAGCACTACTCAGCCATAAAAAGGAGTGAAATCATGTCATTTGCAGCAACACGGAGGGAACTGGACGTCACTATCCTGAGTGACGTGTCTCAGGAGTGGAAAACCACACACCACGTGTTCTCAGTAACAGTGGGAGCTAAGAGATGGGTACACACGGGCGCAAAGCAATACAAAGGATGTGAGAAACCAAGAACAGGGCAGGGTGGCAGGGTGGGTGTGAGATAAAAACTTATCTCCTGGGTACCGTGAACACTATTCTGGTGACAGCACACCACAAGCCCTGACGTAAGCATTATACAAGATATCCTTGTAACAAAAACACTTGTACCACCTTAATTAATATTTTTGAAATAAGGAAAACATTTACTGATTGCAGTACAGCTGAGGAAAGAACAAGATCTCTTAAACCTTTTTCATATTGAAGTATTTCTAATTGATATCTTTAACTACACCTGACTTCCTGAGCAGTTGCTCCTGTAAAAACTCAACACCTCATTCTAAGCACCTTCTGAGTTTCTCACTTTCCTTCTTGGGTCCTGGCCTTCGGATTTCAACTTAGCTTTCTAGTGGCTGGCTGCCTGATCAGTGTGGAGTGAAGTAAAACTATTCCCCTCCCCGCCCCCAGATTTGGAAGCTGTGTTTCTAAAACTCTGTCCTAGAATCTTGTCACCCTTTCTTACGAAACACATTATTGCATTGGCTCACAGCATTGTATTTCTACCAAAAAAACATTTTTTTCAGTAAGTTTTTGTGTTCTTTTCTAATTTTGCTTGACTATTATTCTTCCATTTGTGCAGTTAATTTTTGAACTTTGATCCAGGATTTTACTTTGATTCTTGTTAAATTGTTAAAAGGTACAGCTAAAGGTTCTGATTTGGAAATGGGGAAAACGAGGGTGTTCTGCTCTTGAGTCAGTCTCTCTCTCTCTCTCTCTCTGTCTCTCACGACTAATACTGATCTAATTCAGATACAGACATTCCATGAAGATAGCCATTGACCAAAAAGGAGATTTCTAAATATTAATTGCTACTGGTATTTTTAGGACTTTATTTTGAGGATAGCATTAATGAAAAGGGATATGTGGCCATCTGCATACCCTCAAGTAGAATAATCAGACTAAGGAAGTAAACAAAAAGAACTCTGTGAATGGAAGCAAACTCCTTAATTCCAGAAGATTAAAAGCCTTCTTTAGTCGAAGGAAATAAACTTAAACAAAAAGGGCGCCCTTCAAAAATGTCAGTTATCATGGAAGGAAAGATGAGTAATGGAAATCCTAAGTCTATCACAAAGATGAATAAGATTAGTCCTTTGAAACTGGCATTTCGGAGGACGAGGACTGTTCACTCTCACCCTGCACCCTTCCCTAGCAGCCCCTGCGGTAGGGAGAGGAAGTCCGTCAGCACCAGGCTCTAACCGACTGAGCTAACTGGCCACCGAGAAACCCCAGAAATAGGATAATTGTTCCTAGAATTAAGATACATATGACACAATAAATGAGCTCAGGATTTTGAGATGTACATTATATATGTATGTGTGCCTATGCGTGACATACGTATTTGTGTTTTTTAATTTTATATATTTTGTATTTATCAAATATTTATATACTTTATGTGTGTTTCCAGGGGAATAACAATTTACTATCATAGAAAATCCTTTTATTCTCTGGTGTTCCATATGGGGCGTCAATTATGTTTTTGTTTTTGTTTTTTTTTAATTTTTTTAATTTTTTAAATTTCAGAATATCAAGGGGGCACAACACTTTGGCCATACACATTGCCCCTGTTCTGCCCGTGTCAGAGCCACAATCGTGGTCATCCCCCAAACTGTGCTCCCCACATCCATTCAGTGAGAGTTTTTCCCATCCCTTCCAACCCCCTCCCGCCCACCCACCCTCAGATGAATGTTATTGCCCTGTGTGATGTAAGTGTTCATCAGTTTGTACCAGTTTGATGGTGAGTACCAGTGGTGCTTGTTTTTCCAATCCTGTGACACTTCGCTTCGAAGAATGGGTTCTAGCTCCAACCAGGATAATACCAGATGTGTTAATTCACTGTTGTTCCTTATTGCTGAGTAATACTCCGTGGTATACATATACCACATTTTATTGATCCACTCGTGTATTGATGGGCACCTGGGTTGTTTCCACATCTTTGCAATTGTGAATTGTGCTGCTATGAACATTCGTGAGCAGATGTCTTTATTATAAAATGTCTTTTTTTCCTTTGGATAAATACCCAGTAGTGGGATTGCTGGGTCAAATGGTAATTCTACTTTTAATTCTTTGAGGTATCTCCATATTCTTTTCCATAGAGGTTGTACTAATTGCAATTATGTTTAGCATTTAATCTTATCTGAGTGTGTATTTTTTAATGTCCTGAAACTTTATTAGAATACACTATTGCCTTTTAAAATTATCAGGTTTTTGTATCAAACGTATACCAGATGTTCCTTAGTACTTTGAGCAATGATTGATCCCTATTTTGAAAACCATCAGGTGCTCTACATATACTTACTTCTGCTTTGAACATTGGTATTCCCTGCTCTTGAGGCGCAGGGAATCTCTCTCTGTGATAGGAGAAAACTCTAGAATCCTGGGCCCAGTGTAGACTGTGCTGCCTGGGGTCTGGTGTTGGCTGTGCCAGGAGCTATTTGTCTTCCTGTCTCTACCATTTACTGTCCCGCTGATCTCTGTGTGCTGCTGGCTTTGAGTCAAAGGGATCTCCTGGAATCAACAGACGGGAAGTCGGCTCTCAGTTGGGAAGGGAAGCAGGAGCCTCCGGCAAGGCCAGGAGCCCGTTCCCACCCAGAGTAGCTGGAGGAATTCCCCTTCTCTCCCTCTCTCTCTCTGTCAGGATGCTACAGGATGCTATATCCCACTCAGGGAGTTTCCAACTGTCTTACTAGAGTTGACAGAAATTTAAAATGTAAATGAAATATGAACAATTGGGTATTTCAATGAGCAATTGACAACAAGCCGTTTACTTCACAGAGCCCAGCACCTGTGGGCCCCTGGCTGAGGTGGCTCCTTTGGAAGAGGGGGTGCAGGACCTTGTACCGGGCGGAGTCAAGCACAGAGAAAAGCTTTCCCAAAACCCTTCAACAAACTTTTTTGTTCAAAAAAATAATAATAATGTTTCCATGTCTGAAGACCAAGCCATTGACCCATTTTTTCCTTCATGTGATTTGTGAGCTATTTCAGAATCTCCTAAGTCTCTCTTTTTGACAGGTCAGGAATGTGGGAGTGAGAAGCATTGTCCTGTAGAGTTTCACTTCTCTGGAATTTATCTCGTGATTTTTTTTTTAACCAAAATAATCAGTGTTATGCTATTGTTCCAAATTTAGAGACATTTTACTCTTTGTATATCATTGTGATTCTTTTTAAATGTGTGCTATTTCTGGAAGGCAGCAAGCTCTTTTCTTATCTATAAAGATCTTTTCTCCTGTTGACAAGAGAGATAATCTAAAAAGACAGAAAATTTCCTATTTAAACTGCAGATATCGTTGCACTGATGTTTTTCTTGGTGCTTTAAATCTTGTTTTGTGGCCACTGTAGAGAAGCATATATTTTTAAATCTTCATATGAAATAATCATTAGTATCTTATTTCATTTTTTTAAAAAAAATAGCAGGTGTTTCCTTTGCCTTTTTGGAGGGTTTTGTTGTATGTCTTTTGTTTGTGTGTCTAAATTCCCCATTGTCTGGAGCATGCACAATGCATGTCACGGAAGGTCATTGTTTGGTTCACATGATTTTATTTCCAAACTCCAGTATGGATTCTGGTGTATGTTAGCCACTGTGGAACTACCTACCCCATTTCTTAATAGCCATAGGGTTTAGTGGCTAAACAGTTGGTTTTATACACATAGTATTTCTCAGAGTTGGGATGTCCGTTACTTGTTGTCACAATTTAAAAAAAGAAGCATAATGACTTAATTGTAAGTTTTTCCTATCAAACTATGACTCATGTGGGGTGTCTGTTCCACTTTAGTAGCACATCTGGGCTGCAAAATGCTCATATTTGTTTAGAGCCCTAAACTTCAGGATTTCCCTCCTACCTGCCGTCCAACCAATACCAATTGTGTTGCAAAAGTATTTTATAGGTGGGAAAATGTTCTACAAATGTTAGTCTTCATTACCTTCATAGAGGTGACATTTAATTGGACCGTTAGTAGTTAGTACATTTTCAAGAACTTATTTTATCTTACCTTCATAGGGCACCTATTGTAAAGGGCTTTTGGTAGTGGAATATTTGATGACTCTTCTTTAAAAAGGAAAAATCAAAATATCTCGTAGAAAAGCCCTCCCAAGAAGAGCAACTATAATAATAACAAACTAGAAGCAGCCATTAGATTGAAAGAGCTATGTTATGAAATGTAGTAACGCTGGGAGGTAAACAAAATGCTGCTGCCTCCCCCTCCTTGTGTGTGGCTTAGTTATACCCCAGAGGGTATTTCCTGCATTGAGTATTACGCCTTCAGGTATAGCCACTGCTCACAAATGTTTGACTGTGTACATGTCCTGTAAGTATCCAAGTTGCAGAGCATGAGGACTCTGCAAATCCAAGGTATTTCTGAAATTATGAGAATCTGTCACATCTTGATACCTGCATCTTCCAACAGCTGTTAAATTGGCTCCCTTCTCTCTCTGTGTTTTCATATCACTTTTTAAGTGTAAGTTAATGGCACATGGCAAGGTGTGAAGCATCAGTTTTATTTTTACCCGTTTGGATTCTAAGCCTCTTCAAGCACAAAATGCAGCCCTATACAGGCATGGGCAGTTTTTTCATGCCTGTGGCAGAGACTAAGAACCCTGGAATAACCCCAGATTGTCCAGCTTGAGAGTGTCCAGCTGAACTGAAGTTTTATTAAGTTAATCATAATTGTGTCATGTTCAATTTTAGCACTTGGTGTAAATTATAGGAAAAAGGAGAAAACGATGTCCAGTTGGGTCACTATGAGATGTGATGCTATGTAGGATTTATTGATAGCTTACCGTGGTCCAGGTACTATTTAAGTATTTTGCATTCATTAACTCTTAATACTTAGAACAGCTTGATGTTGTAGTCTCCTGTTACGTTGAGAAAATTAAATCAAGAATAATGACATGAGCTGTCCAAAATCACATCATTACAGAGTTGAGGAACCAAAGTCTGAGCCGAGACCTAGAGCCAACACTCTTAACTTTTCCTGAAGGGGCATCCTTTAAAATTTGAGTATGAAGTGTCACATTTGAAACTCAGTTGTTTCAAGTTGTTCGTTCTTTCTCAACCTATAATTTCCACATCAATGATTTCTTTTCCTAAACAAAGTCACTAAGCCAGAGAAGAAACAAAAGCATATAAGGCCACAGTTTTTTAATTTAAACACCCATCCTTTCCCCATCTGTTTGTGTTTATCCTGCTCTCTTTTCTCTGTTGGAAGCAGTTCTGTTCCAGAAATTGGCAAATCAGTTTGGTTCTTTCTGCTTTCCCCTTCGCTCACGGGGAGTCTCTTGTTTGTAAACCAGAAGGCTTCTCCCAATGCGGCAAATGCTTTCTTCCTTTCCCTCCACTCTCACCCTGATTATACCACTGTAGTTTCATTAAGTGCGTGGGTCTCCCTCTGCAGAGCCTTCCTGAGTTAAAGAACACCCTGAACGCACTGGAAGTTTTTCAAGTCTCATCCTCTGTGTCAAGGGGTGATGTTGTGTAGCTCTGCCCATTAATCTCCTTAGGGGGTTGCTCAATCCTAAACTTAATTCCTATAACCCCTGTTATAAGCCTTCTCCCTTCTGGAGCCCCTTAATACCTTCCTACTCAAATAGGGCATGTGGAAGACGCCCTACAATGTGAGACGTGGGGTGTAGATGTGTTGCAGAATTGGACTCTGAGTGCAACACGTCCTGCTCTGCAGGCGTGAGGACAGCATGCCGGATCAGAGTCATGACTCTGGAGTCAAATTCCAGCTCCAGCACTTCCATCCTAGACCTGGGGTGGGCCACACAAAAGCCCCCTAGCCTCCGAGCCCTTCCTCTCGGAATGGAACCATGGTGACTGCCTCCAGCAGTTCTTAAGAACTTAGTTCAGTATCTGTCGATGTTCAGCAAATGGTGAATATTATCATGTGTTTCACCTTTCCCTGGAACTTCCACCGCAGACACCTGTGCAATTACATAGACTGTAAGTCAACTGGACATTTTAGGGGGTTGCTGGGTTTGTGGGTGAGCATCCTACAATTAAGGCTAACTTTGAGGTTGCATAAATGAGGTATTTTGGACCTCAGGTCTTTTTAAAATTTTGACAGAGAAAAACATCATAATTATATCTTTATATGGGAGTGGTTTGTACCAGTTTTTATTAATTATGTTTTTAGTTTTTCTGCTCTGCTGAAGCATTTCTTTAGCCCTTTAAATGCCCTGGGTAAACTAAGACTTTCTCAGCTTATATCCTAATTTTGGTAATTTATATATCCTTATGCTGTGGAAGCACCAGTAGTATCTCATTGCTTATTTTGGTTGAACAAAATTTTTGCTAAGGAAAAAAATATTTTGCATCCACTGGCTCAGGAATTTTTTAGTAAATATGATAGCTCACTATCAAGGGTGGCTGCCTGCTTGTTCATAACAGTACGAGATGCCAAGTTTCTTATCTACCACTTTTGATCCCTTTTAGAACTAGGTAAGGTATAAAGAAGTACATAGTTTCTTATCTGTATACCTTTCACTTGTGCTAGCAGATCTGAGGGTCTAGAACACACTGTGTCACAAGGTAGGAGACTCTTTATTGCTATGACTGTTCCAGTTACTGTTTGATGTTGTGTGAGCCTCCGACCTCCTTAAATACATTTTAATCATACTGCCTTGATTCATATTTTTGATAGATAAATTGCAATTCATTATTAGGCAATCACTAACCCCCCAAAATCACTATTTTTCTAATAGTTTTGAGGGTTTTAGCAAAAGTTTATATTAATTTTGGAAAGTTTATGTTTTTTTAAAAAATCACAATTTTTATGTTGCGAATTTGTTTCACCTTGCAAATTACCTGAATGACTGCCTCTCAAACTTTAATGTGCACACAAACAGCCTGGGCATCTTGTTAAAATGCAGATACTAATTAGGTGGGTCCAGGGTGAGGCCTGAGATTGTGCATTTGCACCAAGCTCCCCAGTGATGTGGGTGCTGCCAGGCCAGGGACCCACTTGGAGTACAAGGCCCCTGAGGACCTTCATGAACCTCCCTTGGAGAGCCAGGGCCACTCCATGTGCAGCCTGCAGGTATTCTCCTGACACTAACACATACTGCTTGCCACGATCAAGCCAGATTATTAAGCACATGTTTACTGTATCTGTAGAAAACATACCCTAAAAGTGATCTTCCTTGTTGTCACACGGAATTAGATCTGTCCTCAATCAGTGACCATTGATGTTGAGAATTGCCAGCGTAGTTTGTTCTATTAAGGGGAAAACTTTACTTTCATTTATGATGTTCGGTGTCGTGTTCAGTCAGTAATGAGCCCACCAGCTGAGACTTGGGCAGGGCCCCCACCTGAAAGAGCGGGGTGTGGGGCTAACACATGTTCATACTACCCACCCATGCCACCTGTGGAATTCTGATCATGGTCACCAGAGTGGTTGTCGCAGGGTTCTTGGTTACTATTCTCCATGCAACAAATGCCATCCCTGCCCTTGCTTGTGTCAAATTGCTTTTACTCAGAGCATTGGTTACATCTGTTGGTTATAGCTGCTCATCCGCAGCTGTTCTTTCTGTTTCCTTCTAAAGCTTCTGACTCCCTGAAATTCAGGGACTAGCCTAGATTTCGCTCCTGCCTGGGTTTTCTGGCTGGTTCGCTCCTTCGCCGCAAGCGTGCTTCCTGGCTCTGGAGGTGCACCAGGCAAGGGCACAGTGAGCACCTGGGGGCTGTCTCCATCCCAGGACCCGGCATGTTCCTCCTGCTGCCCCCAAGTGTGCTCCTTCGGTTGGATTTGAGATACTCTGAACTAATGGGAATCAGGGAACTACAGTTTAATCAGGAAGTCATTTAGCCAGAATCAGGAAAGATGGGACTAGTGATGCCCAAAAATATTTGACTGCAGGAAAAGGGTTCAGAAGAACCCTCCAAGGGCCAGTTCTTCAGAGAAACTGCTTCCCAACATTTTCTTTCTTTTTTTATAAGAATTAGCCTAATATTTCATGGCTTTATTCAGACCTAATTTGAACATATTGCAGGTATATTTCAACAAAGCTTTTCTTCTTCACAGAACTTTTCTGGTTTAAAAAAAAAAAAGCATACTGTCAAAATGTTTCTCTTGTGAGCAATCAAAACCCAGTTTGGAAAAGTGAGTGGTTTGCTCTAAAAAAGAACAAAAAGGGCTTGTGGGAATTCAGCAGAGGTATAAAGCACATCTTGTAAGAATGTTAAAACTGCTATCACATTTTACATGCTTTTGGCAAAGGGAATAGCCCAGGTGTCTTGGATCAAGCTATAATGTGAAACGAAGAACTTCAACATACTTCGTCATCAGGACTTTGTTCTTTTTGAGTGGTGTTTTCTGCTTTCTTTGCTGAAAATAAGATGCATGCAGCTTTAATTTTATCTTTCCTTATACAGGGTCTTTACTCTCATAAGGCTAAGTATCAGATTTGCTATCTCACAGTTTGTAAATGAAACCCAGATGTAAAGAAATACAGACAAAGGGGAAAAAAGTTTTGTCCAAAAAGTTATGAAATCTAGAAAGGATCTGATACATACGCTAGGAAATCTGATTTCACAGGTGAGGAAGCGAGGCCCATTGCGCTCTAGGGGCGCGTCCTCCATCTCTGACAGAACCAGGCCCTTCCTCTGCATCTCCTGCCCCCTGACATTCCCCAGAATAGAAGAAAATTATGGGACTACAACTCAATCAGGAAGTCCTTTAAGGTTGATTTAAACAGCTAAGAGAAAATAATAATTGAAGTGACTTATTTCCAAGAAACAGGAATAATCAGTAAAATTTGATTTACAAGGAGATAAAGTAAATTCTTCTGTGAAATTCATATTAAAACCTGCCCTAGTGGGTGCTTCCTGAGTGCAGCATTGTCTACAAACAGCATTTGAATGACACTTAGGAGGCAAGAACTCTTTGAACAACAAGGAAAAATATTTCCAATCTGGTCTAGACCGTCCCTTGTGCATTTCCTTATTCACAATGTGGTAATGAGACCGCCTGCCTCACGGAATCCTCGTGGAAAGCAGTGTGTTGGTATCAGTGGACAAAATCATGTCTCTAGAGGAGACAAAACCATGCATGTCCCAATGAGGACTTTCCGCACATGCTCTCAGCACTTGTGCAGGGGAGATTATGGACCCAGGAGCCCCATTCTTGGTCCTGCTTCCACTGACTCATCAGAGTACACCTGTTCCACAGGCATAGCAGGGACTTCAACTTCTGATCATAGGTGGCTACAGCAGGTGTTCTCAACATGGGGCAGTTTCCTCCCCAAGGGACATCAGACAAAATCTAAAGACATTTTTGGTTGTCCCACTGTGGGGAGGCAGTTCCTGGCATCTACTGGGTAAAGGCCAGCAATGCTTCTAAACATCCTACAATGCACAGGACAGCCCCCTCAATGCAGAATTGCCTGGCCCAAATTGTCAAAAATGCTGACATTGAGAAACCCTTGGCTAGAGCAGGGATCACCCTAAAATATGAGGAGAGTGTGCACACCAATGCATACAAGGGGAAGAATTGCTCTCGTGAAAGCCCCTAGCAAAATTCCTTGGAGTCACCTTCTCCCATCTTGCTACCTATTTCTTTCATTTATTCAACAGATAGTTGAGTTCCTACTAGGGGTCAGGCCCTGTACCTCAAATTAAGCAGCCGAGGGTAAGGGTGGAGATGGGGCACACAGACTTCCCACCTGGGCAGCAGCTGCAGGGCTCTTTCCTCCTCTTGCACCCCCAAATACAAATCTGGGAGGTACCCTCATGGTTGGGCACAGGCTCTGCAGTCAGGCCACTTGGGTCCATGTGTGCGTGACATCGGGCATGTTACTGAATCTCTTTGCACCACAATTTTTTGTCTCTAAAATGGTGGTGGTAATAACACCAGTCTTGTAAGGTTGCCGCAGTGTGACCCGATAACACATGTATATGGTGTCAGAACAGTGTCTGGGGCCCTTGGCCCTGTGACTCAGGTATGGCTGCACCCAGCCTCTTGAGGAAGAACTTGCTCATCCACCTCATCGACCTGGACCTCCTCTTGCCTTCTGTAGCCCTCAGGTGTCACCAGGCAGCCTTCCTTTGTGTCACCAGCAAACCCCTAGCAGGCTGGCCCTTCCTTGTCAATGACAAGTCATGCACAACTGGTCAAGTTCCCAGAGGACTTGCTCCACAGCACACCTTCCTCACACCTTTTGTTTTTGAGCAAAGTGTCTGTGGATTACAGATTAAAAGAAATCTCAACAAAAAACAAATTATTCATGTCCTCAATCCAGCTGGGAATGATTTGCATTTGATGAAAGCTTATTAACCCAAGTGAGCCTTTTAAAAGGCAGATTTCGTTTAAAAAAAATTCTTCTGCAATGTTTTTCAGGGAAAGTTAGAACAATTTTAATTATTTAGGTTTTTTCCCCAGCAGCCTGGAAACTAGTTATTAGTATTGTTTCTTATTTTATAGAGGAGATTTTTTTAAAGGAACTTTTCCAGTGCCTCTGCCTAATCTGTAGTAATTATAGTCATAGTCACTTATTTATACACTTTTAATATTTTAAATATTAAAATTTTAAATATTAATATTTTAAGTATGTTCATACTTGTTCATACTTGTACATGTGCTAACTCGTTAGGTTCTCACATTATCTTAGTGATGAGAGTTATCTGTGCGTGTGCGCGCGCGCACCACACACACACGCACACACACATCAAAAGGATGTGGAGAATTTTTCCATCAATATTCAGACGAGCGGGAGGCCAGGAGGCTTGCTGGAGAGCCCTCGGTGGCTGCGCCACGTGCCTGTCTCAGGCAGAGGAAATAAACAACCGTTAAACCTGTTCACCAAGAGCCACAAGATGCCAGCTTGTGCCGCGTGTCTTCCTGCCCAGTGAGTCCTTGGTATTAGTGATAATCCCACCACAACCGAGCACAAGATATCAGTGAACGCCTGATAGGAATCACAGCTTCAGGGACAGGTCAGAAAGTGAGTCTCAGATAGTCAGCTTTTTCTTAATCAATTGGAATTTACATTTGGGAATCCTCGTGTTAGTCCAGTGGTCAACCCTGGACCTCATCTAGGGTGGGATCTGCCTCAGTCCCTTTTAGGAAGAAATGAAACGCAGGTGTGTAAGACACAGCCAAGCACCTAGCACGTCAGCATCATCACCTTATTATTATAGTATTACTCTTACACCCATACTGAGATTTTATGATTTTTTTTCTCTAGGAGCTTCATGCCATGCCTTGATTATTAGTTATTTCGATGGGACAGATTTGCACTGGAAGTACAATATTTGTTATCACTGAATTTTTCAGGATTGCCTCATATTACCAGCATCATTTGTGTCCTGCTGTCAGACAACTACTCCAAGATCAGAAAATAGAAGTAGTTTAGCTGGTATAAAAGGATTTCCATTCACCAAGTCATACGTAGAGAAAAACTTTTGTATCCATTACAAAACCTCTCCATTTCAAATGCCTTCAAACAAAGCAATTATGGCAGCATACATGTTTGAGGACTTTTTCTAAAAAAAAAAAAAAAACAGCTGCATAATGCTAGAGCATTCTTGTTGATTAGCCAAATGGGATAAACTCTTTCCGCAACACATTTTAAAAGAATTGGGGGAAAAAAACGAGACTTGGAGTTTTCACAGAACAATGTACACTCATCTTCCGCCCCCTTCCCCAGAGAGAAATACATGAATCACAACACTACAAATGAATAAAGTATCAGAACAGGTGCTGCAAACTAAAGAGTATGAATCATCTTTTTTCCTTAGATACTTCATAAATAAAAAACAGCATGTATTTATGGTAACTCTATGCATAAACTATTTATAATGATTTAATAGAGTAAATACAATGCTATACAAAGTGAATAAAATTGAAGTGTCTATTAAATATTACTTTAACAATTAGTTTGCTATTTCCTTAAATTGATCCAATTATGAAAGAAGGAATTTTAATAGAAGAAATAGACAACAACAAAAACTCCTCCTGTCTTCCCACTTCAAGGAATTCTAGCTACCTATTTTAATGGTTGAAAAATTTATTTTCCAAACAGTTTTTTTCAGGGAGGTTGAGAATAGTTGCATTACGTTTTTTCTATTTAAAATGTACACTTTAAATAACAGAAAAATCATCTGCAGATAATTTTTTAATGATTCATACTGAGCTCAGTGGTAATAGATTTCTGTTAATGTTGACCTCAGGAAAGAGGCTTCAGAGTGAAGGCTGAGTGATGGTTTCATGGTCAGGCATGGACAGCATCGTAAAATATGCACACGAAATTCCACTGATGATTTTCTCTAATTTCAACCGTAAGATTCCGGCAGAGAACTGACTAGCTCTTGTAAACATCACTTCTGATGTACCGCGTTTTAAAAAATGAGACTTGTTTAGTTTTTCAAAGTATCTGCTCAAACATGGGAATGACGCCATGCTCCCTGTGCTGCCTCTTTCAGCTACAAAAGGTGGTGTCAGGACAAGGTCCAGGAAAAACAAATAGGAAACCCGTTATTTTCTTGTTGCTTGAGTTGATGAAGCCATACATACTATTTATAGTACTCATGGGGGACAAGAGAAGAGAAGGAAAAGAACTACTGGATCTGAATCCTGGGAGCTAATAAATATTTTAAAAACTCTGCGCTTTAAGAGTTTATGGGTTCGGAGATTAATCGATTGTATTTTTCATTTGACAAATGCTCATATGCTGCAGTGCGATTATGGTTTTGGTGATTACATTCATACGTATATATCAGGTCAAGAATACATATGTTTCCTCTGGGATTTTTAGATTGTACGATGTTGTATAAACATAATAGACCATGGAGTTCATATGGGGAAGCAATTGGTGATTATTTTATGACAGCCCTTTTCAAACCACAGCACCATGCGAGCTGAGAAAAGTGAGCCCCTCGTAGGTAGGTGCCATACGGAGGATGACAGAGAAAGACCTGTGGTGCAGGCAGTGAACTGCGTCCACCACAGTCTATACAGACCAAGAATTCTGTCCCTTTTTTGCTACACACAGTAAATATGGTCAAAAGAACCACTGTGTGTCTGTACCTGTGGCCCACCCTGTGTGAGAAGGAAAATTAAATAACAAAGCCATCTGTAAAGGAGCTAAATTGCCCTAAAATAATACAAGTTAGGTAATGATCTTAAATTAATTACAGAGGAGTACATAGAGGAAAGATCAGGAAGAGTATTTTCAAAATAGCCACTGCCTTGGAGGTTTGTTCTTAATTACTTAAGAGAATTTTGACACCTTATACCTTATTAAAACAAGGGAAGGGCTGAGGTGAACTCTAAAATCCTCTTTCAGTATCCAATTCCATGATTCTGTGTGTAGCCCGTCACGCTTGTCCCAAGAGAATTGAGCCAGTAAGTGCAGCTCTTCCAAACGAACGTAGTCAAAGGCCAGGTGGCCTCTCCTGTGCCTTTGTTCCCAGGTGGTTGGCTCGGGTCTTCCCTCACTTGTCTGACAAGGTCACCATCCAGCTGCTAAAGTTACTTCTAAGTCCCTGCACTTGCCGTACTCCCCCTCCTGTCACTAGCTGTCCCTGGCTCGTGCTTGAAGACTATGCCCCATGTCACCTTCTCGGGGGTGCGGTGCCCGCCCGCCACTCTTCCTGGGCTGAGCCAGGTGCCCTCCTCTATGCCCTTAGCAGCCTGTGAAGGCATTGCCTGACTTCTTCGTCCCCCAGAGGACTGTGAGCTCCTCAAGGAAGCTGTGTTTCCGCTTTAGAGGAGATACTTAGCAACAGTTTGTGAGGAAGGTAGGGGGCAAGCTTGGTGGTCTATTTTCTAGTACAGAAGGGATTAGAAGGAACTGAGGTACAAAAACCACGGTAAGAACTAAAAGGGGGGTTAGAAACCCAGGCCACCCCATGAAGGAAACACCCATCCCGGACACCTCAGTGCTGCTGACCGAAGCACAGCGGGGCTGAGCGCTGGGAAATGCTAAGTAGCGTTCGGTATCCACAAGTCCTCAGGTGAGGTCCCGGACCAGCTGCACCTGGGACCTACTAAACCTGCAACTCTGGGGACAGGGCCCAGCAGTCCTTGGTGTGACAAGCCCAGATGCATGCTCGTGTTAGGGGATGACTACAGTGTCCATTTTTTAAGAAGATAGCCTTGGGTATGCTTCTCGTGTAAAACGTGGTGCAGTGAGAATAGAACAGATTCTGGAGGTAAATGACCCACACTTGAAGCTCAGTCGTTCCCAGCGGTATGATTTGGGCACATCCCTTCACATCTTTGCTCCCTCCTTTATCCGTAAAAAATGGAAGTGAATGTACCTCACAGCTTCGTGGAGATTAGAGATGGAGTCGTAAGGCAACTAGTACGCCGTATGCAGCGGAGAAGTGGTGTTGTAGTATTATAATCAATGCATTTATGTATGATATACTAATATGTAGTAATATATAAATATATAACAATAACAATATTATTTCTCCACTTTAGCCCACAAACCCAAATTGAGCACCTTCTATGTAAAGAGTACTCAGGTGAGGAAGCTCAGAGAGACTCTTCCTTCGAGAAGACCGTGATGTGGGGCAGCGGGCAGAGCGGGCTCCTCCGCATGATCCCGAGCGGGCGTTGGGACCCGGCCTGCGGCCTGCTCAGCCAGGGCCGGCAGGAAGGTGTGCATTGGGAATGCCCAAGGCCGGATGCTCAGGGAGGAGACGTCCAGACAGCTCACTAAATGGGCCATCTCAATACCCAGACGTCCCAGCGGCGTCGCCAGGCAGCCTCCCTGCTAGCCCAGAAATCGAGCCGCTTTAGGTCTAATTGTGACGCACAGGCAGCGTTTGCTTTCCGTGCAGGTTCGCCACCATCCAGGGCAGCCCCACTCTGGGCACGGAGCCAGGAGGGACGCAGGCAGTGGCCCCGAGGGGGGATCTTGACTTCGGTTTTTCTAAAGACGCCTCAGCCCGGGAGACTCAGAGGCAGGCAGATAGACAGCCTCATGGCAGTGAAGCCAGAATTTCCTCTTTCAAGGAGATTCTGAGGTTTCCTTCTTTCCCAGACCCCCCTGGAAGGAGCCAGGAGCCGCACCTGGCCCTGGCTCGCACAGCTGTGCACACAGAGCCACTTCGCCAGCCTTCTGTAGAGTCCTGACCCTGCTTGGCTGTGTCTGGGACTCAGTTCAGGACAGTTTGATGTTTACAAAAGAAGCAAAGCTTAACAGTGTTGAGAGTATGTTTTCCCTTCTGCTTGCTATTACCTGCAGTTCAAATATGTATGCCTCTGGGGGTGTTTCTAAAGCTTCCATGTTGATTGCATGACCAAAAATGGACTTTCTGGTGTCCCTAAAGAATTATGTTAAGAAAACTCGTCAATACAACCTTTATAACAAAACACCAAAAGTAGCCAAGAGGAAGACTAGAGGTCAGGGTCCTATGTAGGCTTGATTTGAACAATTCCTAGGACTTTACCTAGTCAGCCAAATGTAAGCTGAAAGGTAATATTTATATGCACTGTGAAACCTTAGAGCAAGGCTTAATAATAGACCTGTCACCAGAGCGGGGCTTCGGGTGTAGCCTGTGTCTGTCTCCACTGGCGCGGCCTGGGCAGCGCCTGCCTGCTCCGTCAGGAGGCGTGACTCTTCTTGGCAAGTGGGCGCCGGGCGTGGCTCGGTGCTCCAGACACTACTTGAAAAGGAAAGGTTTCTGGGACTCCTGGCACAGTGGTCTCTCCTCTGCCCAAAATTCAAGATTTATTTTTACTCATTGAATGAGAAAGAGCCCCGTGCTCTGTCCTACTCCAAACTGCTGCCACAATTTTAGACCCCAGAGCAAGATGAATGCTGTTGGAAGGAATGTGTTTATGAGAAGAGGCAGTTTTTATCCATCAGAAAGCGATGCTTTTTGAGTTTAAACATGACGTATGGCAGCAAAGCTTCCATGTGATGAGTCGGCAAAAAAAAATTTTTTTTTTTTTTTGCCCCTCACATAAACGAGGGTTTGATTAGCTCGTTTATTATAGTTTTACTAGTGTGCAACACTGACTCAAATTTAAATATAACTTGAGGGAAAACTCTGACATCAGAATTTGTGCATGATAAACTGTGCTGCTCAAACTTCAAAGGTCTGGTCTCCACTGCTTCCGGGACGGCCCCCTGCCTTCCACAGGACAGATCCGACAGGCCAGCTGCTCCAACGCCGCCTCTGTGCCTCAGTCCCTTCTTCCTATCTGGTCCTTCACCTCACCTCTGCAGGGTTTCTCCTCACCCCCTGGGGACTGTGGCCGTGGCACTATGATCTCTGTCCCATCTTCCTGCGTAGCCAGATTTCCCACCTCACCCTTGCTGGGAACAGCTGACTCCCACCCTTTGTGTGTGACGTCTCCAGTTGAGTTATCAAGCCAAGCTGCTTCTCCCAACTCATTCAGAACATCCTTTCAGCTCAGCTTCTTCAAGGACAGCCAGCCCAGTCCATGAAGGAGAGGAGACAGCACCGGAATGGAAACCTGGTTGTTGAGGGGTTGGAGCAGCCACTACCACCACCTCTGACCATGCAAGTTAGCAGGGCATGTCACCTCCCTTTTCTATAGAGGAGTGAGTCATTTGGGGGACAGTAAATGTCTCTAAAGCACCATCAACCTTTAGCATGTGTTGTGCCTGTCACTTGCGTGCACACACATACTCATACAGATGTGCACATAAAGTAGTTTGGAGTGAATCCACCTTTCATGATTTGTCTCAAGTCACATAGCAGCGAGCAGCAGCAGCAGAGATAGACATCAAAGCCGCACAGTCAGCCCTCGATGTGGCCAGCGTCGCCTCCCTGCAGGGGGGCCCAACTCGGGCAGTCGTTCTCAGAACCCTTGGTCTTCGCTGTTGTCTGCCAGATTCCCCATTGGAGGGAGGAGGACTGAAATGGTGGGGGCTGAGACCACCCTCCTCTGCGTGTTCTCACGAGCACTAACGTCTCCCAGGGTGATTCTCGAAACTGGCATCCCAGGACGAAAGCCTGACCCGGAACAGGCTCCTGCTCACGGCTGTCCGCCCTTGGGCTGGAACCTTCCCCTCCAGCTTGCTGAGGTGAGGACTGGCTGCACTTGCCTTAAGCGCCTTTCTCATGTATAGTTTCAGGTGCTTTTTTCCTTAAATGTTTCTAAAGCAAAACTTTTTTAAAAAAATTTTTAAGTACCCCACTTCTTATTCGACTCTTAACTCCCTTCTCAAAAAAAAATCTGTTTAATAAGTACATCTTAGTCAGCTGTGTTTAGCTCTTTGTACCGTATACTTGGTCAAACCAACTCAATTTTATTAAATGCCTATTTTACTTGGCACGAGGTAATTAGAAAAAACAACTGGAAGACTTGGCCAGTGTAGCAGTCTTGTTTGTTTATTCAAAAAGTGTGTATTGACCGTGCATCAGATGCCAGGTACCATGCGAGGTGCAAGGATGTAAATATTCATAAGACAATCACCTCACAAAGGATTTTTGCAGTCACTCTTGAGGCCCTGTAAGTAGGAAAGTTTGGAGAGACGTACTTCCCTCAGGAGATTTCTAGGTCACATCCCCTCATATGAGGACTAGGGTTCTTGATGCTTGATGGGAAGCCCAGGAAGACATCCAAGGAAGGTGGGTGGCATCTCTGTCTCCGCAGATTCCCAAAGGTCACATAATGACCTGGCACAGGTAGCCTGGAAACATTTGAAGTTGAAGCCAGAGGGACCCCGGACTGCTCCTGGCCCCACACTGGGATTCTGGGGGTTTGTGTTCAACGCCATCCACAGGTGAGGGACAGAACCTGGTCCAGTAATTGACACCCCATTAAATCATGTTTTAAAAGTTTTGTATTAGGAATTCCAGTTTTACACCCTCTAAATTTGTGTTTGAACTCAGGAGTGGCTCTTCCATTCTTCAGGGACTGGCAAGTCATCACCATGCCCTTTGGCTTCATTGATGTTAATTCTAAAGGATACATTCTCAGGATGTTTTTGCCAGAGGAATCCCATAGGACAGGGTTGTGTGTGGGCCTGAGATGACAGGGCAGCCTGTTATTAAACTTGAATGGGTAACCCCCCCCGCCCCCGCTTACGTAATGACTGTGCTTGAGGATCCCCTGTTCCCGTCACCCTGAACATTTGGAGTTATTACCGAATTTGAATTAAACTCTCATTTTTTTATGTTGAAATCTGTTTTCTAAGTAGACATATATCAAGTGGAAGTTACTTCATTTGTATCTGACAGTACCTTTTCCAACTGTTTATTCAATTATTTGGGTCACAAGTGAATTATAAATTTACCAATTTGAGGAATAAACTGGGGTTAAGACTTGTTTGTATGAAACTTGCTCATTCATGAAAAAATGTGATTATTTTTGTTAGTGTTTTGGGTTGGGCTTTTTGTTTGCTTTTTTGTTTTTTAAAGAGTCTCATTGGAAGCTATGCTTCCAGAAAGCTGGATTGGCTGCCAAAGGCTCTATAAGCCACTGCGTGTATCAAACTCATATTTAAGAAAAGAGTTTCCGTATCTGCAGGGCCTCTCCAGAGCCCCTTCTGCCACTTAGCAGGGATGAGACTTTGGGTCATAAAAGAACTAGAAGCAAAATGATGACAAAAACTGCAGGAGAAGCCAGACTTGATCACTCTCAGGTGTCCTGCAGCTGGCATGCTTGGAAGTCTGTTGCTACCTGGCTGTTAGCAGTACAGAGGTTTAATAATGTTAATGATTTGTTGAGTTGAAAGGGTTTCCAGAAGATAAACCACGTATTCCTTGTCTGAGCCATTAAGAATGCTTATTAAGGAGACATTGAGTAGTAACAAGCACCAGTTCAGAGCCAGGCAGACCTTTCTTTGAAAATTGGCTCTACCACTTAAGAGTTCAGTGGCCTTGAGTAAATCCCTAACCTCTATAAGCCTCAGTTTTTGATTCTGCGAAATGGAATAAGAATATCTTTCCTTCGGGGTTGTTACGGGGCCAGAGGTCGGTGCAGGAGTCTCTCGTGTCTGGTAGGTGATGGCCGTGGTGATGGCTCCTGCCCGTTTAGCACAAGGCAGCCCCCAGCCACCCCAGAAGGGAACCGTCCGCTCCTCTGACAGCTCCTGCTCTGCAGGCGTAGACTGGGCTTCTCTTCAGCCTGCTGTGGCAGTGTCCTGCCGTCGTTACTCACTGCTTTTCCCTGAGCCGCTTGGTCCTCCTTGTACCTACGTAGGTCCTGAGCATCTTTGCAGGCGTCTCTTCTGGAACCTTCTCTCCTCTTGCTGCCATACATTCTGCTCCCTCCCAGGGGTAAATTTGGAGGGACTGGAAACGAAGATCCACGTTTTCAACACTAAATGGCAGGAGGTGAAAAACTTTAGTTGCAGATTCTAGAAGAAAGAAGAGGTTGGAAGTAACACTGAAAGTCAGGGCTGGCGTCACGAGAAGGTACAGGTAGAGAAAGGAGCAGTGAGCGAACAGCCTGTCAGCACTCGGCAAGCTAAAGAGCCAACAGGGCAGGTGCAAAGGATCATTTAATTCCTTTATTCTCCCGCTCATGTTCCAAAGGAATTTGAGTAAACTCAAGGCGTGACACTATAGTTAAAAGACAAACGTAGTGGGGCTGGGTGTTTATATCCATGTGAGAGAGTGGCTTCGAGAGGGAGAGAAGACGTCCGTCCAAGGAGGATCGATGATAGCAAATGGGGAGGTCAGGAAGCCGGCCTGGGCCTTTTGGTGGCTCAGGTCGCATGAACCCTCTGCATGTGCATCCACGTAGTATGTGAAGAATGCTTGTGAATGGTTCACCCAAGAATGTGTTGCACGGCACATATCCCCTACCCTGGGGAGAAAAAAAGACCATATTAGTGCAACGCCTCTCTTGTTCTGTTTCCTCGGGGGATGCCTGAGAACCCCTTGCTTTAGAATCCCCTCCCCGACGTATCTAATTGTGGTCAAGAATAATTGCTGAATATTTCCTGTCCTGGAAACCATCCAGTCTGCTGTGGTGTCCTCTGTCCTCCTCCTTTCTTTAACGGTAAATTAAGTCCTAGAATAAAGAAGTAGAGGAAATGAGACAATTTAGGGTGAAGAGAAAGCTGAGAAGTGATTGTGTGAGTCTGTCAGAACACGGAGGGCCGATACACAGGGAATAAGGCAGTGGTCTCCGTCCTCACCGAGCGGAGAAGGGAAAGCCTGAAGTGCAGGCACTGAGGGTCAGATTAGCCCCACGATGGCGCATCAGATATCCAAGTAAGCGACTGAGAGATGTCGGTGATCTCCCGCAGGGTCACCCTCCACTGGTGGGAGTATTGACCCGTCGTGCTGAGGGCAGCGGCGGGGAGGTTGGTTTCAAATCCCTTCCAGCAGTATAAACTCATGAAACGTGTTGAATAAAGTTAATCTCATGTGCTTTTCTTCTATAAGGTAAAATTGAGCTTTTTCAGCTCTCTAACAAGCTCATTTTAAAGACTATTTCAGGGAAATGTAAAATTAAAATATCAAACTGAACCTTTCACTGGTTTAGTTTCATAATGCTAAATTGCTCTCCCATCCAAGAATAATTTTGAAAGATTAGAGTTTAGAAATGGCAATACTTGGATGTGGAAATTATGTTAGGACTACTACTTGTATGAATATAGTCCAGGATAATGTAAACCTATATATAAAATGAAATGAAATGATATTTCTGTTGAAATATATTTCAGTTCTCTGGATAGTAAGGGTTTTAGTATTGGATTTTAATTACTCAATTTTCAGCTATACTTTGTGCTATAATTCTAGACAATTTCAAGAGAGTCCTACTATAAAGGGGGGAAAACCCTTTGTTACATGCCTCAGATACAATGAAGGTCAAAATATCTTTTCCCAAAACATCACTGTAGGACTCATAGTAAAAACCTTCAAGCAGAGGGGAGGGTGTTGGTTGTGTGTTCCTCCCCACCACTGTATCAAGGGTTTCCTTCTCTGCATCTTTATGCAGATTAGGCAACAAAAGCATGAAATAGGAACTGATGCTAGAATTACCTGTGGTTTATCTTGTGTGTGTGTGTGTGTGTGTGTGTGTGTGTGTGTGTGCTTTTCTTCACAAATCTCTAGGTTAGGGATCTTTTAAATCTCTTGAGAGTTTGGCAAGTAGGTATTTTATAATCATGAAACAACAGAAAACACAGTGCTTACTCTGTACCAGGTGCTGTTTTGCTACATATGTGTATGTAATTAACTCATATATGGAACTACTCACAATTCCCCAGTGAGGCAGGTTGCTATTTTCCCCCTCTAAGATGAGGAAACCAAGTCACAGAGAGGTTTAGTAAATTGCCGCATGTCAACTGGCTCTAACCCAGGCACCCTGGCAGCAGGGTGCACACACTGTACCACTAACTTCCCTTGCCACTTAATGATAAAACATTAGCTATTCACCCACTGCCTTCTCGCCCCCCCATGCCCAGCGGTATTAGGCATCGTAGAGAAATGCAAACGTAGGAAAATATGGTTCCTGTTCCTCAAAAAGTTAAATGTAGAATTACAATATGACCCAGCAGTTCCACTCTAGGTCTACACCCAAAGGAGTTGAAAACAGGAACTTGAACAGATTCTTGCACACCGAAGTTCATAGCAGCGTTTTTGCAGTCACCAACAGGTGGGAATAACCCAAGTGTCCATCTGCAATGAATGGATGGACAAAATGTGCTCTCTCCACACAATGGAATATTACTCAGCCTTAGAAAGGAGTAGATGAAACTTGAGGACATTATGCTAAGCAAAATAAGCCAGACACAAAAGGACATATAGTGTATAATTCTACTTACATGAAGTTATCTGGAATGTATAGAAATAGAAAGTAAATCAGAGGTTACCAGGGGCTGGGGGAGGGAGGCATGGGCAGTTATTGCTTAATGGGCACAGAGTTTCAGTTTGGAAATAGATACGGTGATAGTTCTACAACATTGTACTTAATGGCAATGAATTATACACTTAAAGTGGTTAGAATGGTAAATTTTATGTTATATGTATTTTACTACAATAAAAATAAGTTAAGAAAAGGAAATATTCCTGCCCTAAGGAGCTTACAGTCTAATTAGAAACATAAAATTAACACATAAGAAATAAATTAGAGAACGGTTAACTGTTAAGCTGAGTAACATAGACCAGAAGAACAGTAGAGATTTAATTTTTAAAAAATAAAAAGCAAATGTCTGTGCTGGAGTGATCAGGGCCAGAGAGCGGCGTGTACATCCCAGGTAGGGACGGGCATGAGCAAAGGGACAGGGATAGGAGCGAGGGGCTTTGGATGCCTGAGGGGTGGGTGGGAAGCTGTAGGGAGCCACTGCAGGTTCTTAGCATCCACCTGGCGTGGGGGAACAGTGGCTTGAGGAAGCCGGTGCAGGAGATGGTTGACGCAGGGCTCGCGGGAGGTTGGGAGGGCTGGTGATGAAGCATGCAGATCAGGCAGAACAGCAGAGCGTGGTCCAGGCGTGGTGAGCTGGCCTGGACCACAGGAGGATGTGAGGGGAAGAGGGTGGGGCAGCAGGGGGGAACAGGAGCACCTGGGGGCAGGAGGGCTGGGGCAAGGAGAGGGAAAGGGGGCTTCTGTGGGCCCCAGAAACGGCAGGCTGGATGGGAGTCCGTGGAGGGGAAGGTGGTGGCTGACGGCCTTGATCAGGAACGTGCAGATTTGAACTCTGGGACAAGGAGCAGACCAGGAAAGCGACGCTGAGGATGGTGGCCACGGGCAGAGCACCCAGCGCAGGGGCAAGGAGAGCCTGCAGGCTGCCCCGGAGCGGAGAGGTGGCGTCAACTGCCGCCTTTTGTGGCTGTGCTGATTCCATGAGGGGACGTAGCACTGGGGGCCGGGGAGCCCAGCCTGGGGCAGGAAGGAGAGCAGAGGCCTTTGCAGTGAGGTGGCCCCTGGGGGCTTGGGAGGGCCACAGGTGCAGCCTCTCGAGGGGCGAGTTCTAGGTGGACGTTCTAGAAGATGACTTTGGCAGTGGGGGCAGAACGGACTATTGGGACTTGAATGTCGAGGGCAGCACGAGTGCGGGAGCGTGCTCACAGATGGAGAAAGATGCGGTCATTTCCGGGTCCCAGGTCTTCAGCGGGTGCTGCCTTCGTATACTGGACTGTGGATGTTCCCAAACATCCATAGTTTTGTAAATCCAAAACTCATCACAGGCTGTGACCCCACTCGGCCATGCTGACCTGTGTCCAATTCCGAATGTGCACGATGACACCAGAGCCATCTCGGTGCACAGTCAACGCCCAGCCCACCCTGTGGCCAGTATTCAGTTGGTCGTCCCCTCCTTGTGGTTTGCCCACCTCGCTGAGCCTTGATTCCAGAACTGCTGGGGGGGAGGCGGCCTCTCTCGTGCACTAGTTGATGAATACTTGTCTTTGCGAGAACAAGCTGCATCCCATTATCTGATCCATCGAAATGTCCAACACGAGTTCTGGCACATCCAGGCTCTTGCACAGACCCCTGGCACCCCCCCAACTGCCCTCCACTCCCACTTCTGGCCAACATAGATGTGTTGTCAATTCAGAATGAATTCAAAAACCAAGTAACAAAGATCTTGTGGAATTTGCAGGTGTCGAGATATCCACAGCGTGGATATCTCTTCTTGCTAGACATGGAGAGATGGGCTGCACTCCGTCGGCCAAGGAGCAGGAGCTGGAGAACTCCTTGCGGGCTCCATTCTGCACAAAGCTACTGGTCCTCCACGGCGTTGGCTCTGGTGCCAGGAAGTAAATAATGGAGACATGTCTCCTCCTGGGAGGGCCAGGTCTCAAAGCAATGAGTAAGATGACGGTGAGGTGTAGTCAACATCCCCCTTAAAATGACCTCAGGAAGGGCAGCTTAGGAACCCACTGGTGTGTCTCACTCAGCAAGCCCAGCAAAGCCAGGCTCCTTTCAGCGTCAGAACAAGTCACTCTTCCTTCTACTGAGCACTTTCTATGAAGTGATTGCCACATCGTACGAGAGAGAACAGTCCTTAAATAGGACAGTTTCATTCATTGTGGAGAAAGGCACACGTGGTGCTAGCTTGCCGGCAGGGTGGCAGGGGAGACCGTCTCACCGTGGGGTCCGCCTGTGTCTGTCCACCCCTACCCCGCACCTCACCGAGCAAGTCAAATGAGAACAGGACACGTATTTTCCTGCAATTTTCACGTCACCTTTTTCAACATGTTCATTATATTCAACTGGATATAACATTTTGTTTATAATTAACTTTTCTTCAACAAAATCTGTCATTTTTGATGCTTTTAAGCAGATGTGAAAGTTAGCCTATTTCTAACTCCACTTGAGGGACGTGGAATAAGATAAGAAGTTAAGGAGTCAAAGGAAGCAAAAACCCCTTATGAACATGAGGTGAAAATAAACTAAATGTACCCTTCCCTCCCTTCTATTATTTTTCAGTAGACTTAATTTTTAGATCAGTTTACATTGACAGAGACACTCGTGTGGAAAGAGCCCCTTCTACCCTCTCCCTGCCTCCCACTGCCCTGGATTAACACCTTGCATTAATGCGGTGCGTTTGCTGGAACTGCCGAGCTAGTATGGACCTTCTTTATTTTTTTAAACGGGAATCTGCCTTTGGGGATTTGTGCAATTGAATCATGCAGATTGAGAAGGATTTTTGACAACCAACCTAGTGCTTGTGAAAACACGTGGAAGTTTCTCTGATGCTGAAGTAAGAGAGTGGAGATGGTTCTCGCACAAGCATGCGTTGCAGATGGGGAAGTGTGCCCCGGCCAGGCCACGCCCCGTGTTCTCCCAGAGTAGCTCTTGGGTGGAATTGCACTGCACTTAACCTGGGGTAAGGGGGTTCTGTGCTTGGAAAAGCTCCTAGAGTGATGGGATCTGGCCAGCAAGGCCTGTGGCATAGAACCGGTGCGTTTTCTGGAGAACACGCCTTCGTGGTTCTTTGGTTCTCATTAGCGAAATGTCAGACACATCCCACCCCTTTCTTTAACATTGCTAATGCTAAGTACTGACCATCTTGTAATTAAATTCTAGGATAGTCTAAAATTAAACCATCCGAAATCTTAATAAAAGTAATAAGTGGACCCTTTTATCCTGTGAGGAAAGAATGAAAGGTGGTTTCCAGTCCCTAATGATAAAATAAAATCAGCATCGATTTTTAGAGCTGCTGTTTCTTTACTATGAATGGCAAATCTTTGTCTTCTTCCATATGTTTAAACTGTTGCACATGTCAGATTGTGTACACATGGAGAGATTTTAGAGAAAAGGTCACTGTGCAAATGTTTTGTGGCTTTACTTTGTGTTTCAAGTGGGAGCACTGGATTCCACCCACCCTGAGCGCACACTCCCTCCGGGAAGCCCAGGTTGCAGGGACATGACTAATAGGAGTTTGTTCCCAGCCACTTACCATCCTTGGTCATAATGTTGCTCAGGGCTGCAGCAGGCCTGCCAAAGACCGCAGCACAGCCCTGTTAATATTACATGACAGTCGGAGATTTTTTGGAAAACCTCTTCTGGCCGACTGTTTATCCGCCCCCATTGATATTTGTCTGAAGATAAGTTTTACAGTCTGTATACTTACAAGTGCGTCACAAGAGCCTTGGACTTCTTCACAGCAGTCCTGCCAGACACAAGTCTAACGGGGAAGCGGCTTGGGCAGCCTGGAACCAAAGGACCCCTCCTAGCCACACAAACTGTCACTTGGTGTCCCTGTCCTTTGAACAGGGTTTCAGGCTTTGGGTTGTTAATATTTACAGGTTTGATTAGGGGGAAAAAAAATGTCAGAAAAGCACTTTAAAAACGAATTTATATTTTTCATATCCACTTAGTGATGGATGCATATTTTTCCATTAATAAACGGTTGAACTGTTTTCAACTTTTTAAGAACATCGTAGGTGGCATATTTCACAATCTTGGCAAGGCAGACATTTTTGGAGTAAATCAAAACTGGAGGCCAGAAGTATTGGCTCTGAATGGGGCTGCCACTTGCAAAGTGATGTAGCAGCAGGAGGGATGGAGCCTGCGAGCCACGGCAGAAAGCGATCGGGAACAGTTGCGTCAGCTCCACGTGGATGAATAGGCCTTTGTGGGTGCAAGGAGAGGGCGTGGGTTGCGAGGGGTGGGAGAATCAGCTTGTGTCTGGGGCTGTGAGGGAGGCTTAGAGGGAGGCTTTGACACCATGTTTTTATGGTCACAAATTTATCTGTGCTATTTTGAATCCAGTAAAAATGTTCTCAGAAGTTGAACTTCAGCGACCCTCCGGCGGTTTGAAGAGGTGGGTGAGTGCTGGTGGACAGCAGCTGCGGCCTGTGTGGGAAGGGAGGTGTCCACCCTGGGAGCACTCACAGGCAGGTACAGGCTGGGCTGAGAGATCAACTCTCTGGGCCATTAAATGTTTTAAGGGCTTTGATGTTGCTTTTAGAAAAGCTCAAAAATCTGAATCCAAAAAAAATTTTTTTTTTTTTTTTTGCGCTACTTCCTTCTGCTCTTATTTTCCTTTCTTCTTGGTCATTTCTACTGCGGTTTTTACATATCACTCCAGGGGGAGAAAGACACAGTGTGAAATACGTTTATTCAAGTGCAACTAAAAATAATAAAATGCGTATTTATTACGAGGAAAACTCACCACCTGTTGAAAAGACATCAGTAAACGTAAATAAACAAAAGCTCAGAGATATGAGCTGAGAGTCGTCATCTGCTTTAGAAATGGAACAAGGAGAAGCAAGCAGAGGCAGGTCGGGCCGGAGGTTGTCTAGTCCATCAAGCAAATCAATTTAGGTCGATTGTTTTAAAACACCCTTGTTCTGGACCAAATTTCTTTTTAAAAAACGGTTTTCTGCCTTAATTACGTATCACTGTACCTTTTTTGGCTCACTTAGACCATTTTATCAAAAGAAATCAACCACAGATTTCTACCAGTTTTTAGTAGTAAGAATTTTTTGTTAGCAATAACATGAAGAGAATGCGTACGTTAGCAGCTACCAATGCCCAGTGTTATGGTAACTATGTTTAGGAAAGAGGTCAAGGGAAGGAAAGGGCCTTGAAGAGAAAGGCAAAGAAAATGTAGTGCACACCTGTCAAATCATTCCCTGAGCCAGCCCCGTGACTCACGGATCCTTGCAGAAACACCTCCTTTATAGATGCGGAACCTGAGCTCAAACCACTTGTCCGGGGTCACCAAGGCAGACCACGGCAGAGTGAAGATGACACGTGTTCTTCCATAAACCCTCAAAGCCTATGAAGTTAAAAACCTAGTTGAGAGAGAACGCTCAGAAAACAGCCGGAGAAGCCTGACAGACGTTGCACATTCGTGACATGCTAACGCTGGCATCTTGGACAAAAGTGAGCTCCTATCTTGACTTGGTCTGGGAATGAAGGAAAAGTCCTAGCTTTATGCATAATGGGGTTTTAAAGTGGCTTTTCGAGTTTGGTTGGCCCCAGACCTGAAGTCTTGCATATCTGAACCACTTTACCAATTTTTTTCCCACAGATGACAAAAAACCAAATGTGTTGACTTGAGCCTAGGTCTTGTGAAGTCTTTTATCCTCCAGACGCGTATCATCCCCTGGGTGACACAGTCCACTTTTGTGAAGGAGATGGAATACTGGATCTTTTCAAAAATTATTTAAGTGCTGGGGGACTTGCCATGAAAATGTTTAAAATGTGAATTCCCACACCGTTGATCTAATTTATTTTAATCTGATTATATTTGCACCCATGATCTTCCCGGCAGGAGGAGGGTAGGCCACCTGCTCCTTTCAGAGGGGAAAAGCATTCTGTTTCCAGGGCACAAGAAGGCAGAATGTGAGCGAGGCTTGCTTTGCTCATGGTTTCTGTAGCTCAGTAATCACAGAAGTTCCTTCTGCGAGATGCTTGATTAAAATTCTTGATGAATTGAGTAATCTCCACAAGGCCAAGAGTATTGTTCTTGAATTTGTTCCATATTCACAATATATCCAGTAACCATGTGTAGAAATCAGACAAATACTCCAAAACACGCAGCCAGCTGGGTCTGTCAACGTTAGCAAAGTTTCTATGCTGGTGGTTTCTGCAGCCTCCTTAGCCAGCCAGCCCAGACAGTAACTCCCATTTTAATTCATTCATGAAATATATTTCATTATATAGACTTAATCTTTTATAAACCTTTTAGAGACCAATTTGTATATGTAATAAAAGTGGGAAAGTTCTTGAGCAATTGAGAAGTTTAAATAAGATTTTAGATGTCTTCTGAATATTAATTTACCTCATGGCTTTTGAAACTTTGGTCAAACGGGAATTTCACCTCCCTCCCTGAGAGAGCCAGCGGTTAGCCTTCATAGCGCGAAAGCTGGTTGATAAAACAATGGTAAGAAAAGTACTGTCCCATGGTATTCAAACATGTATTCAAAATTAAAATTACACAGCAGAAAATCCAAATGTCATACATATTCCTCACTAACTTCTGATTCCTTGAATAGGATTCTCATTTACAAATGTTTATATAAAAAAAAAATACAGAAAAAGGAAAATTATTATTACGACTATTACATCATTTGCCAAAGGAGGAAAAACATGGTGACTACTGAAATCTGAATTATGCTATTTACAATTGATTAAAGAAAAAGTTATAATTCAGCTTCAGTAAATAAGAGGAAAGAAAGCACTTAGAATGATTGACTTAGATTTCTGCTTCCTGTGGGGTTTTCACGTTGACATGCACAAGTTCTGGGTTGCAGATGAAGGCACACAAGTCCAACACTTTGGCCAGCATCACATCTTGTAAGTTTTAGCAGAGATCTATTTAAGAGGAAAAATGGTTTCATAAATAAACCTATAATTAAAAAAAAAAGAAGAAGATGTAGCTCTTGGGGCCTCCTAACAGAAAACATCTGCTGGACTTCCGGAATTTTCCTAAGACCTTGAGAATACACCCACACATTTCCAATTTTTTTCCTAACCATTGAGTTGGCTTCAGCAGTTTTCAGTTTTGTCCTTTATTATAAATTCCATCCCCGTGTGTTTATTCCATAGACAGGTATCAGTTACTGACTGTTGATCAGGTGCGGAGAAGCAGAGAACAAGTTTATAGGTAGAAACATTGTCAAAACTAAAACCTGTTTTGTTGATGAGGGTTGGTTTTTTGGTTTCTTAGTGTTAGCATTGACTTTGCTCAAGGGAATCAAACCAACGCATTTTAGTATGATCTGTGTCTTTTAAAAAGAATAATAAAGTGATTAAAGCAGCATGTGTCAAACACATTCCATGAAGGTATTTGCCGTATAAACTCAAGAAAATCTAATTTGCTATGTTCAGAAGAGACAGTGGAGTTTTGTTTGTATGTTTGCCTACCCACGGGAACCAAAACAAATAAAACTTATTTTTAAAAAGCTTCCTCAGAGTTGTCATTTTGTTTTAGAAAAACTTTCAGCTCTGTTACTTTCTAAGTGGCTTTGATATGCTCAGCATAGTCAACTCAATTTAACCTGTTTTCATCCACTTATATTTTGAAGGATTCTCTTGGCCTAAAAGATCTTAAAAACCATATCTCTGTGAATCAGTTACTGTCTTCGGGCTGCTATAACAAAAATACCTTCGACTAGGTAATTTCTGTACAACAGGAACTTATCTCTCACAGTTCTGGAGGCTGGGACGGTCAGGACCAGGGCACCAGCAGGTTCAGTCTGGCGAGGGTTCTCTGCTTCGTACATGGCGCCTTCTTGCCCTGTCCTCACAAGGTGGAAGGGACAAACATGCTGCCTCAGGCCTCTTTTATAAGGGCACTGTCCTGTTCATGGGGCTCTACCCTCATGACCTAATCACCTCCCAAAGGCCCCACCTCTTATTACCAACACATTGGGGATTAGATTTCAACTTAGGAATTTTAGAGGGACACAGACATTCAGACCATAGCATTTACTGTTCAAAGCAAGAGAGTACAAGGTAGCAAATAATGCAATGCTGATTCATTTAGCTTTCTCTTATTTAAGCTAATTGCCGTTTTAAGGTGAACTTTCTTAGCTCAGTTGAGCTCTTCAGCTCTGAACCCATATTTGAAGGTTCTGCTCTTCCTCTAAAATGCCTGACACATTTCTAGAAGGTCATAGAACCTCATGCTGGGAGGGTACCTCCAACTTGGACAGGAGGAGTGACTAGAGGACTTGACTGGCTGTCCCAAACGGGCTTGCACTGCCCAGAACCCACCCTGCAGTCCAGGCCCACACACCTGGTGCTCGACTTTGCGGAGGTGAACACAGGGCGCCCTTTTTGTTAAGAGGTGGTGACTGTGGCTATGGAACTTCACAAGTTCCAGTTGAATAGTTTATGTATCATTTGAAGTCATCTCAGTTTTTTCTCTTGGTTTTTGGTTTCTGGGGTCTCATAAGAGGGGAGGGAGACTAACGTTTCTGCCTGCCACCCCATGGTCTTTGGTTCTGTGCTGCCCAGTGTGTTCCGAGAGCATCCTAGGACCTTGCTGGTATCGGCCCAGTACCTTTTTGTAGTCTCTGGGCATGAGCTTGGGAGGGTGAGTAAAGAGTGGCCCATTTGTAGCTGGAGATCATTTTCGGGTGAATCACTATCAGAGGGAAAACTTAGAGTGGTCAAGTATCTGCCTCCCGAATTCTTTCCTGGCATATCAGTGCTGTAGCTTCCAAAAACGTGCTACTGTTTTGCGTGACAAAGAGTAATATTTGGCTCTAGGAAATCACTGTCAAACTGAGCCGCCAGCAAATCCTATGACAGCATCGACCATAATTCCCAGATGTAAACCAGATAGTGAGTTGTTATTCATAACCAGCGGTCTGTCTGAAATCAGGGAAATATGAGGAGCCTGTGGAAGCTGACACACTGCACTATGGACATTTACACCTCCCTGATCCATGCAGAAGTAGGGAGAGGTGGGCAGGTGTGGTCCCCAAGTGTGCCTGGAGGATCTGCATGCTGTCTGGACATGGGAAGTTACAGTGTAAGCAGGAGCATGTCAGTAAATTAAGTGCGCTGTACACGAGCCATCTGCACAGGGACACCTCACTCTTGCACAACCTACTCTAATGTAAGTAGAACCCAGGTTCATCCTAGAGCACATCCCAGGGAGAATCTGTGCTACGGGGGGTGAGCTTCTAAGGTAACTGTAATTTAGTTAGAAATTTAGATGTAGCATTAGGTTTTTTAGTGGTTGGGTTTTTTTGGTAATTTATAAATAAGCCAAGATGCTTTCCCTACTATATTTCCAGAAGTTAACTTCTAACAGAGTTTATATATTTTGTTTTCTCTCATGTGTTTTTTCTCCTTTATGTATTCCTCACACCTTCTAAGTTTAAGAAGAGTGTGTGTGTGTGCGCGCGCGCACACACGCACATACACATCACCTCAGGAGTGGTCCTCATTCCTTTCATGATCAGTAAACACGTGAGGACCAGTAAACTGCCTAATTCAGCCTTGCTTGCTGAAAAGTAGGTGAGGGCTGGAATCTCCTGTTGCTCTCACTAAGCCTTCAGGGCCCAGTAGGGTCTTCTGCTGTCAGGGTGTGTCCTGCAAGGGGCTGCTGGTGTCCAGACAGCGAATCCCAGCAACCTCCCTGGGGAAGAGGGCAGGATGATTATGAGGCCACACTCCACAATGCTGGGAATCTGTCGTGTAAACCAGGTGGGGATGGAGAAGGACAGCATTAATTGCAAATATTAATAATTGATATCTAGTTAATTTGCAACTAATCCAGCCCTTCTGGACCACCCCCTCTGGCCCAGGTGCTGCACCAGGCTCCAGGACAGGCAGGCAGGTGTGGAAGGGACCTGGCCCTGCAGGGGAAGGCCTAGGGGAAGCTCCCCACTCACACCCACCTGAAAGACGGAAGGACCAGGAGGAGTGACAGCTCGCAGGAGAAACAGAAAGGAGGGTGCCAGCAGAGTGACGGGGAGTGGACAGCACAAGGAAGACTGGGTGGGCTCAGCCCCCGGCGGAGGCTGGGACAGACAGGAGATGAGACCGGAGCACCACGTGCAGACCCGTCGAGTCTCCGGCTCTGGGAACCTGGAGTACTTGGTATTTTTATGTTAGAAAGTGGCAGGAGAGCACCTTCGGTGTCAGTCTGGATGAAGGGCGCGTGGAGGTGGCAGAGAGATGGGGCGAGGCAGGGCGGGGAGGGAGCATAGTCCCGTCCCGTGGTTACCAAGACGATCAGAGTGGGTGACGGTGAGGCACTGAGAATGGGAGGAAAGGCCAGAGCAGCACAGCAGGCAGAGAGGCCCCGGCCACAGCGCCACCATCTCAGGGTCTGGAGCCCAGAGGTGCACTTGCAGCATTGGGGTAAAGGAACAGAGGGGCATGGGGGTGTTGGTATTGTTGGGTTATTGCCGGGAGCAGGGTGGGAGGAAATGAGGTCACAAGTTTGATTTTAAACACATTGAGTTTGAAGTATCTGTAGACTGCCAGACAGAGGCGTCCCGCAGGGAGGACAGATGTCACCTCTGGGGGGTGCAGGAGGAGAGAGTTACGGGTAAACTCCAAAGAAAAGCCAACCTTTTACCAGAAGGCATCAGGGAAGGAGACCTGGCAAGCAAGTCAGAGGTGTGGAGAGAGCCGCGCCCGAGAGCGGGGGCCCCTTCCAAAAGGAAGGTGCTGCAAGGGGTCCTGAGCCTGGCAGGGCCCCATGGTGGGGGATGGCAGCATCAATACTTCCCAAAAGGTAACAAAGCCACACTCTGAGATGTGACATCAGGAGAGTTGTGCAGCTTCATGGTGTGACCTGTTATGAGGCCGGGCACGGCACAGAGAGGAAACTGCAAACACCCGCCCTGTGTTGCTCCTAGCTAACTGCACAGCACAGGCAAAGTAGTGGGAGACTAAGGCAGCCACACACACACAGATGCACATGAGAACCTCACAAAGACATCGTGGGTGAGACTTGCCAGGAGTCAGGTCTTTAAGAAGCTGAACACCTACTTTGTGATGGATAAATCACCATATGGATATTTAACCCCCAAAGAAAGCAAGAATTTATTACCATGACAATCACAAACCTCTCTCTAATTTAACTCTCCCCATAATTGCTCCTGTTTGTTACATGTGCCTCATGCATCTCTGCTCAGTTATCTGTGGTGCCATAAAATCCTTGCAGAACCCCAAGGCAGGAGAAGCATGTCACAAGGAAGTACAGCTGTATTCAGTTGTTGCCTTCCATCTTGTAGATGAAAACTGCTATTTATTTTTCTTTTAACAAATGCCATTAAGAAGAACGAATGTTCTGGAGGTTGTTTTCGGCCCATGTCATGAGAACAGGGCAGCAGCTGAGTCACGTCTCTGGAATGGACGTTAATGTCATTTGGTTTCCTCTCACCCAGGACCCCGGGTTTCGTGTCTGGACAAATGAGCCATCCATTATCTTTCCACCAGACTGAAAAAAGATCAATTTCTCGTGGTTTGTTGTTCTTTTTTAAATTGCGGATGTGTGTTCAGTGTCTGTCCAAATACTCACTGCAAACCAGGGAGTCTTAGGAAGGAAGTCCAGGACATCCAGATAGCCTCTTGCAGTGTCAGACGTGGTGGTGAGCCCCAGCCCGTGGTTAACTGGAGAGAAAACAAACAGTGACCCCAGTGTGGGCAGAGCCCCCTGCTCACACACCACCTGCGGCTGCTGCCCAGGGCCACCACGGGGTCTGCCTGGCCGGCAGCTCTGGAGCTATCATCAGTGCCCTCGGTGTTATTGTGGACAAGATCTTGGCAAAAGTTCTAAGTGGGGTGATTTCCAAAATATTAGATACTTTTAAAGATGTAAATAAGGAAGCCTGAATTTTGATCTGGCTTTTACAGTCTGCATTTAATCTTCCTAGTATCAGGCTTCAAGGGCAACATAGAGTATGAAAGTGAATGGACTGGAGCACTGGGCTGCTTGGCCACTAACTAATCAGGCCACGTAGGGCTTGTGGTTGTCGTATTCAAAGTTAAGCCAGGTTTTTCTCTCGGAGTTGTTCCCAAGCTTATAATTTCATATGTCAAATATATTGAGGTACCTTAAGGTGGTTCTAACATCCTGAGGGTATCTTCCAGCTCTAAACAAATACAATTCTGGTCGTTTTTAGGCCACCATAATCTTTCCGTTCTGGGACAGCCCCTAGGGTTGAGTAACACAGATGCTCCCCTCACCGTCTGATTTCCAGACTTCTGCCACCTCCCTAAGACCTTCCGTTTGTAAGTTACCACCCGGCGTCTGTTCCTTGTTTCCCCTTTCTCTGTCTTAATGTCTTTCCCAACGTCAAATGAGAAGCCAATTTCATACCCTTTCATTTTATTCACAAACCAAATGGCCCCTAGCTCGGCCCTTTTCTCCTCCCGCTGCTCCCCAGCACTCCGGAGCTCTCCTCTGCCCTTGGGGACACCCTCCAAGGGAGGTCGTCCTCCTGGGACAGGCCCAGGCTCTGCCATGCCTTCCCCTCAGGTTGCAGCTCCCAACCGAGGTCGGCACGCCGAGGCGTACCTGCCCGTCTCGGCTAGGAGGATGAACTTGTTCTGAGAGGTGTGCGCCTGATTGTTCAGCAACTTCCCTGTGTCCGAAAGCTGCTTCTCTCGAAGATCCAGCTAACCCCTTTGCTTCAGGACATGCTTATCAGCCTTCCTACCATGCAAAAACCTCCACGGCCTCTTAGGAAAATCTTCCTAATACAGCCTTTCCTCAGCAACAGATCTGTTCAGGGAAGCTAGGGGACACGTAGGTTATGAGATATGCCTTAGTATTTCCCCAGAGTGTTCTAATATTTCAGTACGTTAGGCTGCGGCCCCCGGGGCCTCCCTGCATACCTTTTGACCAGAGTTGCTAAAAAGTAACAGAATCCACTTGTTTGAGTTTCACCTTCTCTTTCTGCCCCGGTCACTTTCTAGCAGGGAGGGGGATTAATGAGCCGTGAAATGGCCAAAATTGAGCAGCCATGGGGTGAAAGCGGAGAAGCAGCATTGTTAAATATCTCTGCGGGACTGTGGGTGGCTTGGGTTTTTTGTATGGATTCCATGAACCCCGGGCATATATCATTTTTGCAGACAATTTGTCCATCTGTCTTTGGCTTACTTACAGCTTCATGAAGATCAGTAGAAAAGATATATTCAGAGTCTGAAGTCATCTCTGTTCCTCAAGGGAAGTTCCTGTGTGCAGTGACAATGCCCTGTGGAACTGTTTGGAAAAGCTGGGTATGAATTGCTCTGTTACATACCAGCTGAGTGACCCAAACCTCTCTGAGCCTCAGTTTCCTCACCCACAAAATGGATATAATAACAGTACCCACCTCACAGAGGTTTTTCAAGGAGTGAATGGGCAAACTGTTGGAAAGTGCTCCAAACAGTAACCGCTCTGGAGTCTAGAAATGTCAGCTGCTGTCATAACAAAGTCCCATGCAGGGCTGAGATCTAATAACTTGAAACCACTATCTCCTGGACCTCTGCAGTCGGGCTGGGTCTAAGAGGTCCACCAATACACACATTTAGGACACTTTCCTTTAAGCAAGTCAAGAGGAAGGGATTAATTAACAAATGCATTAATTATTGAGTTAGTTCAACCACCCTGTAAAAAGCAAAATGGAATTTGAAATGCTCTTTAGACATTGTTGGAATTCTGCCATCAAAATTTTCATCAGAATTTTCCCCATGGGAGGTTAGCTCCTCATGACAGAAGAGGGACCTGCCCTCTGTCCCACTGAGATGAGTCATTGTAACCCTGCTCAATCTCGGAATCTTTGACGGGCGCTACCACTTGCAAATCTGTGCCCCAAGTCGGGGCGGGTGTGTCTCTGGCTCCTGATGTGCACGACCAAGTGCCACCTAGTGTTGGTCGCCAGCACTGCGTGTTACTCCTCCTCGCCCGTGAGGCTCCGCTCACCCAGGAGTATAAAGGGTGCTGAGAAGGTGTCTTTTGTTGGTGTAACGTTAAAGTTTGGGTTTAAGACGGAGATATTCAGTCAACATGGAAAATTTTCCTTTTATAGCTTTTGCAAAGACCCGCATTGGCACTTTCACGCCTTCCTCTGTGCCCTTTAAGCCCCTGAGTCATGGTACCTCCCCTAGATCGCTGGAGTATGTTTGGCTTCTCACGGGCAGTTGTCCCCAAAACCCTCGGTTCAAACATTACCAGAGCTAAGTCTCCTGGGGGTGGGGAGGGGAGTCCTCGCATTCCAGAGCCCTTGCCTCACTTTCTAGACTGGGTTTCAGCAGACAGTGCCCTACTTATCTAATCAGATGCAAGCACAGGTGCAGTGGGGCCAGCGCTCCATTCCTGCAGCCTGGCGGCCCCCTCCTTTATGGCCGCGTGTCACAGGCCTGGCAGACGTTCTCTGTGATAGTGCAGACAGGTGAAGCCAGATCATCGGTAGAAGCAACAATCAGCAATTCCGTGGGCTGGTGTGGAGCAGGGAGAGGAGCTGAGGTTGTGGACTAGAGGTTTCCTGATGCGTGAAGGTGACTTAGGGAATTGAGGAAGGACAGGTGAGAACAGGACAGGCCTCCACAGTGTCACCCAGCAGCGCTGTGCCTCAGAAGTGCTTCAGAAATCAGGAAGCCATTCTACTGGTCAGGAAAATGGCCTAAAAATAGAAAATGCCATGTGGGAAGGACATGATATTGGGGTCAGGCAGAGTGGGGTAAATAGCAGTGCCATAATTCATTCACTTAACAGACTCATGGACTGTGTTCTGTACATCAGATGTTGAAAGGGACAGTGGGGACAGAAGCATAAATAAGGAGTGGTCCCTACTTCCAAGGGCCTCATGGCCCCACGTGAAATGTAGGGACAGTGCCATGCAGCATGCTGTGACAGGAGCGAGCAGGGAATAGATGATCTAGTTGTGGGGTCGGGAAACTGTCCCCAGAGAGGCCACACCCTTTAGTGTCCCGGGGTCCAAGATATAGGCAGCCAGCCAAGGCCAGGGCTGGGACAGGGACATTCCTAGAGTGATGGCCTGGGGGTCCTGTTAAACGCAGACCTGATCAGAGGGCAGGGGCCAGGGTGGGGTGGGGCCAGGAGGAGGTCTTACTGCTACTAAGCCCCCCAACCCCTCTCAGCCACCCCAGGTGCTCTCTTAGGCCCAAATCTGGTATTTGATGAAGCCTTTGGGGAAGTCCTAGGTTATCAGTGGTGAAGAGCAGAGATGAATCTGAAAAGTAACATTATATTGGTCTAATTTTAAATGGCTGTTTGTACGACTCTTATAAGACTCTTGCTAGGGAGTGAAGTTCGTGTTGTGTATTAGGAAGACAGAGGTTGTTTCTGTATCATGATATATGAGAAGGGAATATTCTTTTATGCAAAATAAAATGAATCCATACAATAGGTAAGAACTTGGGAGCTGAGTTTCTCTTTAGTTTCTGTACGGAGAAAATACTTTGTCATCATCTGGTCTGGGTGTCTGGTCTGCACCAGCTCCCCTTTCTCTCAGGCCCTCTTCTCATGACAAGGCTCACACCATGGGGAAGAAGCTGACTGTGGGTTGTTTGTCCTCACAGGAAAGAGAACAGGCACCCCGAGCACAGCCACACTCCCAGCAGCTCTGAGCAAACGCATAGTCCCCAGGCCCTGGTGTGAGGTGTGCACAGTACTGGCAGGGAGCCCGGGGCGTTTGTCCTCATCACCAGATGAGGTGCGGCGGTGGTGACAGTGATGTTATACATGAAACACTGGACCCTGAACTGGATCTAGGATTAGCAGAAATGCAGAAATCCGTGGGAATGAAAAGGACTGAGTTCAAACCGCAATGCTTTACCACTGCATACTTATATTGATAGAATGGCTAAGAGGGAAAGACTGAGGACCCAGGTTCTGACAAGGGTGGGGAACTCTCATGCGTTGCTGGCAGGAATGCGGAATGGTACAGCCAGTTGGCAGAACAGTTCTGCAATTTTTTAAACAAAGTTGAACAGTTGCCGTATGACCCAGTAATCCCATTCCTGGATGTTTACAAGAACATATGTGTCAACACAAATAACCATACGTGAATATTTATAGTAGCTCAGTTCACATTCACCCAAAACCAGAAACAATGCGAATAGATAAACAAATCATGGTGGTAGAATCCAGTCAATTACTACTCAGCAAGACAAAGGAACAAACTGTTGGTACACACAACAGGCTGGGTGAATCTCAGACGTGTCGCGCTAAGTGAAAGCAGCCAGACTCAAGACTCCATGCTGTAGGAGTCCATTTCTATGACAGTCTGGAAAAGGCAAACTATAAGGATGGAGAAACATCAGGGACTGACAGAGGTTCGGGGGAAGGGGGCGTTTGACTACAGAGGGCTGTGCAGGGAACTTGGGGGTGATGAGCCATTGTGTCTTGATTACAGTGGTGGTTACACAACCCTGCATTTGTCAAAACACACAGAACGACACACCAAAAAAAGTGAAGTTTATTGTATGTAAATTTAAAAATAAAACCTTTTTTTAAAGGAGTAACAAAACTAAATTAAAATAAAATAACAGATACGTAGGATAAAGCTGAGGGAAGGGAGGGAAGAGGAGGAAAGTGGTAGTAATCAGGTATTTTCTAGTGACAGAATTTGGAGCTCTATTTAAAGCATGCCCTATTCAGGAACAATTCAAATAAAGATAACAGGGGAAAAAAAAAAAAGCTTATCACAGCCAAAGCCAAACCCACCCTTGCTCAGAACCTTTTTTCTTACTTGGCCAATGGGTTGGTTGGTTGTTTTCTCATAACAGAACCAACTCAATATAATGCTAACTTCAAGAATATTTCCCTTTCATGTGACTGCTGTTTAGTCCAAGTGCAAAATAGATGTAACTTTGGTGCTGTCTCCGGTCCATGCCCAAGATACTGAAATGTCACTCTCAAAGACTGGCAGCCTGCATGGTGATGTCGGCAGGAAGGCCGCCACGCTGGCGTTTCCTCTTGCTGCCTTCTGTGGGCAGCCCTCACAGGGTTGTGGTGGCCTCCTGCCTGCAGAGCGCCCCATGGGGTGGTGACAGAAGTACGGAGCCGTGAGAACACAGTCTCTGCTCTGAGTCATGTCGCATTTTTGGGCATGAAGATAATCTAAGAATACTGGTAAAATATTGGCATGTACAGTCGGCATGTGAGAATTAACAGTTGAGGCCATAAATAATAACTTAACTGTTTTAATTATCAGTCATTTCATGATTTTGATGCCTCAGTAGTTGCCTCCTAACTCATAGCGACATCCAGGCTCTGTGGTGGTGATGCTCTGTTCACCCTTGTTGCATCGCGTATTGTCAGGCACTAAATTAGAAGGAGCATTTGCTACTCATTTGAGGCCCGATGGCCAGGGCTCTGTGCCCCTCCTGGGCCGCCCTCAGCCCCAGTCTGCACTCCCAAGGCCTGACCTCAGCCACACGCAGACTGCCCATCTTCACAGGGGACAAGGAGGCTTAGGAAATCAAGTGAGTCTATGAGGCAAGGATTCACAGTCAGGCAAATGAAATGCATGTATTGCCAAAAGCACAGAGGTAATAGAAGGCTTTCCCAGAAAATCAACTTTTCCAACATATGCCAGGCAAAATCACATCCAGACTATAAAAAATTGGGGCTAAAAGCCATTGAGTGCAATGCCCATGTACCACCTATTTTTAAAACAAGGAGCAGAGGTTTTCAGACTTACTAGCCATGTGGGTGAGGAATAGGAGACTGTCCATTTTTTTCCTCTGCTTTAAAATTTGAATCCACCCAAGTCAAGTCATTTCAGAGAAAACTATGTAATAGCATCTTAGAATTACAGGGGGCAGCCTCTGTTTTTTGGGTTTTTGTGGAGGTTAAGCACAGTGGAAACCGGTGGCCCCTGGGCTTCCCCGGCACTCCTGAGTCTAACCTGGGCCTGACCCACTTTCAGTTCTGCTGCTCCGTGGGCTGCCCCCTGGGCGTTCCAGACAAGGCAAACTAGGGCTTGGTTTCTCCAGATTATTTTATTTCCCTGGCAGGCATTTTTAAAAAGCATTTGGCTAAGTGTTCTTTTCAAATGTCATTTTAAAAATGTACAGTCCTCTTCCTTTTCTAAATATTCTCTGTCTTACAAATGCACGGGTAGGAATACGTGGAAAGGACGTGATCTTTTCCATACCCCAGCGCACCTGTGAACTCCCGGGCACGTTGTCTTCATCTCGGCCTTCACCCAATTCCCCTTTTATTTGTTTGTCTTTAGGTGAGATATATTGAGGCATAATTTGCATACAATTCAGTGAATATTGACAAATGTTTACAGCTATATACCAACTACCAAATCGTGATATAAGCAGCTCCATTCCCCGGAAGTTTCCTGGGGCCCCTCTGTAGTCAGGCCCAGCAGCCACTGACCTGTTCTGTGTTCTTAGTGTTGCCTTTTCTAGAGTTTCATATGAACAGGATCCGACAGTGTGTAACCTGTTGTGTCCGGCTTCTTTCACTTAGCAGAATGCCTTTGCCATTGGCCTTACTGTCGCACAAGTCAGACACTTTGTTCCTTTTTATTGCTGACTGGTGTTCCATTTTATGGATGTACCCCAGTTTGTTTATCCATTCATCAGCTGATGAGGATCTGTACTGTTTCCAGCTTTTAGCTAAATTAATAAAACCACTATGAACATTCTCATACAGGTCTTGGGGTAGACATAGGTTTTCATTTCTCTTAGGTACGTCCCTAGGAGTAGGACTGCTGGGTCCTATAGTAGGTGGATGTTGAACTTCTTAAGAAACTGCCAAACTGCCAGTGGCCGTAGCCTTTTGCATTCCTGCTGGCAGTGACTGGGATTCTGGTTGCCCTGTATGCTCGCCAGCAGTGGACATTGCCAGCGTTTTTTATGTGTATTAGCCATTTTAGTGGGTTGCAGTTTTATCTTCCTGCAGATTTAATTTGCTTTTCCCTAATGGCCAATGATGTTCAGCATCTTGGGTTTATGTTCTGTCTGTACATCTCCTTGGGTGAAGTGTTTGTTCAAATCTTTCGCCACAGGTTTCATTTGGCTTGTTCATTTCCTTACTGTTGAGTTTGGGGTGTTCTTTATCTATTCTAGATAGAAGTCACTTATCAGATACGTGTCTTACAGATACTTTTCCCCGTCTGTGGCTTTTTATTTCTAACAGTATATTTTGACAACCAAACTTTTAATCTTGCCAACTTTTCCTTATGGCTTGTGATCTTTGTGTCGTATCTAAGAAATCTTTGCCTAATCCAAAGTCACAAAAATTTCCCCCTATCTTCTTGGAGAAGTTTTGTAACTTTGGCTCTTACACTTACATCCATTTTGAGTGAATGTATATGGAGCAACGTGAAGGCGAAGGTTTGTCTCTTTACGCACAGATATTATTTACTTTATATTGACACTAGTACTACAATCTGTTCAAAAAATTTTAGAGAGCAGAAATGCTGAGAGTCTATATAATTTAACCTCCTATGATTAGCATCCTTAACATAGAATAGTGCCCATGGGTGGAACTAATGTTTTGTTACATGTTAAAAGAAGGTATAGGTAGAAGGTGTCAGATTTAACATCAGCCCTGACTATGTTGCATGGAGCAAGCTAGTGATGGTTATATATGTCATATACTGTACAAATACTAACCTTCACATTATTGTTAGCTTGGAATATGCTACTAATTCGTCCTGCCAGAGTGATCTAAAAATTGCTCACAAGTGCTAACTGATCATCCTTAAGAACAATAAATATTTCTAAATTTTGGCTGGAGGAGTTGTTTTCCTGGATCCTAAAAAGTAGCCCTTTCTGCCTTTTGGGAAATTTTTACACATTTTCAAATGTGTGGCCAAGAGCTCATAGAAATTAACTAGGACTTAGGTTGGAAACCCCCAAGGATCACCAAGAGCTTCAGCCTTTGGCCGTGAATGTCTGGAACACGTTGCGGAAGGGAGGGAGGGTCCACCCTGGGGAATGGGGAGGATGTGGGTGTCTGGTGGGCGCCAGTGCCCATAAAAGGTGAGACAGGAAGAGTCAGCTTAGGAGGGAGAAGGGATTTCCTACTATTCAGATGTCGGCCAGTAAGTCATGAATGGCTCATTCTTACTCTACCAGGAAAATACTGTACTGTAGATTAAAAATCCTGATGTGCAGTGAAGCAGGCTTTATCCTTGGAAACATTTTTTTATCCTTCTCTGATAAATGAAACTCTTTTTACTCCCTTACCCGAGGAATATTGTAAGGTTAATAAGCTATGAATGGAAACAGGCACCACCTCAGGGTTGTATGGATGTGAGGCGAAATTTCTTGAGGCCCTGATTAATCATCAATCTTTCTACATTTGTTTGAAAGCCTGAAGCTGTAACTATTCCACATGTGCCCATATCTGATTGTGTTTTGCCCCTTTTCTCAGAAGTGAAATTCCCCAATTCAGGAAAGCTTAGCGTATAGGGCTCGATAAGTGCATTCTCCCCACAGTCGTATTTGAGCAGTGTGGATTCAAGCCTGGACTCATTCTACCTGACTTTTCAGACTGTGGCTTCCAAAACTGACCTCGGATGTCCCACACATACTCCAGCAGTGATTTCAAAGAGGGAAAGGCAATGTGCAACCCTCCATCCTAACAATGATTGAAATGTATTCTGTCTGGTATATATCACTGAAGCATTAGGCCAAGAAAATTTTAATTAGAAATAATATTTAACCAACATAAATACTGTTTTCCTCTGCCTGACTCAGTAAGGCAGACCTTTCTTCTGAGCTCCAAACCTCATGCTGAAGAGATGTTTCTTGTTAAAATACACCTACGTCCTCCCTTGAGAACAGCAGGAAGGGAGTTAGGGTGGCATTGCACAGGGATTCTCACACTGTAACGAACTGAGGAATCTTCTTCTGGGGACCAGGTGAAATGCAGATTCAGGCGTTCTGGGGCAGGCCTGAGACTCTGCATTCCTAACAAGCTCCCAGGTGATGTTGGTGCAGACCTCGTTGTGGGTAACAAGAGCACAGTGGAATCTGCCAGCTCCCCGGAGCTGTCTGTGCACAGCCAGCCCCTGATGCTGGTCCTGCCTGGGCCCCAGTAGGCTCCGCTCTCCATGGAGTTCACTTCATGCAGTTGCCTCAGGGACAAAATGAGGTGAACCATTTTTAACATTTGTAACAGCACTTTGTCCCAACAGATATACAATCAAATGACACTTTTCATGATCCTATTTCCTAGGAAGTAATACATCTATACTAATTGAGTTGTGTGTTCTGGGGGTCTGGGGGCAGGGGGACAAGTACTTGGTCTTAAGGCTCCTTCCCACAGTGTCTGCTGGCTTGTAAGAAATATTTTGTGGAAACATTTTTATCAAGGATATTGAATGAATTTTAGGTCCTTTAGAAATTTAGATGCTTTTGAGATTTATGCAAAGACATTTAGAACTAGACTCTTATTCTTTCTGGGGTAATATTTATGTTGAAGGTCACTTGCTACAATAGGAAGGGAAGAGGCGGAAATAAGTTTTCCGATCAGGACTTTTCGACTGAGGATGGACGTTGATGATGATGATGATTAGCACAAAGGAAAATCCTTTGCATTTACCTGATCCTCCCAGCTGCTCTTTATAGACACACCAGACTTCCCTGATAGGCAGGATATCCTCGGGAAAACCTCAGGCCCTGATAACCAAAGCTGCATTACCGGCGGCATCCTTGGGCCTTGACGTAAATGTGCGTGCAGCCAGCAATGCAGGGCTCATATTTGGGCAAGAGCAAGGGCTCCATCCCAGAGGACTAGGGCTACCTCACATTGTCCCCAGACTCCTGGCGCTTCCTCAGCACGGAAGCTAGATTGAATCTTGGAGAGTGTTCCATCCCATCAAAAGCTCAGGATGGAGTGTTCATCTTGATGCCCACTAGGATGGCCATAGCCAAAAAAAATGCAAAATCACAAGCACTGGCGAGGATGTAGAGGAATTGGAACCCTCCTGGTGGGAATGTGACACGGTACAGCCACTGTGGAAGACAGTTTGCCAATACCTCAAAAAACTAAGCATTGAATTACCACAGTATCCACCAATTCCATTCCTGGGAATACACCCAAAATAATTCAAACAAGGATTCAAGCTTATACTCGTACATGCATACTCATAGCGGCACTGTTCATGATAGCCGAAAGGTGGAAACACCCCAGATGCCCCTGAATGGATGAATGGACAAATCGTGGTCTCTCCCTATAATGGAATGTTGTTCAGCCATAAAGATGAATGAAGTACTGGGACATGCTACGATGTGGATGACTCTCAAAAACATTATGTTAAGTGAAAGAAGCCAGACACAAAAAGTCACATATCGTATGATTCCATTTATGTAAATATCCAGAACAGGGAAGTCCATAGAGACAGAAGCAGATGGGGGTTGCCAGAAGCTGGGAGAACGAGGTGTGATTGCTTAATGGGTGTGGGATTTCCTTTTGGGGTGATAAAAATGTTTTGGAACTAGATAGAGGTAGTGGTTGCACAACATTGTGAATGTACCAAAGCCACTGAATTGTACATTTTTAAATGGTTATTTTATGTGAACTTCACCTCAATAAAAAGAAAATGTGACATCACACTTCAGAAAAGGAAAGGCTAGAGTTTTATTCCAAAAGTCAGATTTCCCATCCAAGAAATAAAGGTTAGAAAGAAGTTTACTGACAATGGGAGGAAAATTAGTGCATGATGTGGTTAGTCACTTCCCCATCAAAGGGAATTGAGGAAAGGTCAATGAATACAAGGCAAGAATGTGGCTGTTCATCACTAAGACACACACATTCCATTTTGGTTAGCAGTAGATGTCCGCTTTGAGTTGGCTCTATAAAATAACCCCACTGGATAGACATGTAGTTTATGGACAATAAAAATGACAGTACTATTGAGGAACATTTTATCCTTCTAAAGATGTCCAATGTAAACACTAACAAACTGCAAGTCTCAACATGATTAGGGGAATTTGAAGCTTCATGGCATGATATGTAATCATAAGATGGTTGTATTCTAGCATAGCCACGAGCAAAACAAAAATGAGCACAACTGGGAAAGATCCATAAAAGTCAGAATCAAAGCATGTTTTGTTCCCAAACTGACAACAAATGTAGCAAAATAAGACCACTGAGCATTAGAGACAGAATGAGCCTGGGAGATCATGTGTCCAAGGTCTGGGCTATGTATCCATCACCACAGTTCTCCTCAACTGGGAAGAAACACAGTGGCCATAGACTCACTTTTAGAATGTTCTCCAAAGGTAGTTACAATTCATGGGCTTTGCCACTACTTACCATGCTTGAGATCAGGCTACCCCAGCTGAGTATTTGCTGACTGAGGCATTGACTGAACTCTTCTGGAGCTCGTGGCGGATGGAGGAGAACTCACTGTCCCTAAAACTCAGACTTTGGCCCAGGTGGGGCCCCCAGGGAGCTTTCCCAACTTTCCCTGGTTTGAGGGGGCAGGAGTCCCAAGCTTGGGGCTAAGTTGTCTTAATCGCATCCACCAAGCACAGTCTTAACCTGCATGGGTATCTTCTGCCTAAAGAATCATCTCCACTGCTTCCCCAGCACCCAGGTTCTTAAAATCTAAAGGAATTGGCAGGTAGGAATGGTAAAGGAATTCGGAAGTGAAAGCTCCCCACGCCCCTCTGCACCTATGCCTCTGTGAGGTTAATACTGCACCTCAGCTGTGTGGAATGCTGAGGGCAGCATTATAAACATTCTGTAAAGGCACATACTTCTTAGTGGAACAGTTTCTACAGGAAAAGTTACCTGTAGGCAATGGAGCAAAAGACTAGAAAAATTGCTGAGGTCCCTCCGGATCTCAGGGCAAGACGGGAATTTGAAATGTCAAAGCAAATGTCACTTGGCAGATAAAGGTTCTGTATGAATAAAGAGACTCATTCATCTAAAGAGGGATCAAGATATATATTTTTTCATTTGGGCTAAACTGTGAATGATTAAAATATAACCATAATATTATACAAGAATTAGTTCCATTAGTAGGGGGGAGAGAACTTCCACCCCTCCTTTGTTCATTTTTAAAAATTTTTTATTATAGTAAACTTATTTGTAATTTTAAAATTATTTTTATTTTTTAAATTTTTTATTATGATTAAAACATACATGACAAAATTTGTCATGTTAACCATTTTTAAGTGTACAGTTAGGTGACATTAAATACGTTCACATTGTGCAGCCATCACCACCATCAGTCCCCAGAGCTCTCTTATCTCCCCAAACTAAAACTCCGTCTCCCCATTTCCCCTCCCCAGCCCCTGGCAACTTCCATTCTACCTTCTGTCTCTGTGGATTTGACTATTCTGCGTACCTCGTATAAGTGGGATCACACAATATCTGTCCTCCTCTGACTGGCTTCTTTCACTCAGTGTGATGTCCTCAAGGTTCATCCGTGTTGTAGCAGGTGTCAGGACTTCCTTCCCCTTTCATGGCTGAACAGTATTTCATGGTATGGTTATGCCACGTTCTGTGTACACGTTCATCCATTGGCGGACATGTGGGTTGTTTCCACCCTACTGTGAACAATGCTGCTGTGAACAGGGGTGTACAAAGATCTGCTTGAAGCCCTGCTTTCAGTTCCTTGGGGCATATAACCTTAAGCGGAATTGCTGGATACGATGGTAATTCCCTTTCTTAATTTTCTGAGGCGCCATCATGCTGTTTTCCCCAGGAGCTGCACCATTTTACGTTCCCACTATCAAAGCACAGGGTTCTGATCTCTCCACATCCTCACCAACACTTTTAATTTGGGGTTTTTATAAATAACAGTAGCCATTCTGGTGAGTGTGGACATACATTTTCATATATTTCAGAAACCCTTTACGTTTTTTTCTGTGTAGGAGACATTACCTAATCACTTAAACATCTAGGGGTCATTTTGATATCTGGATGCAATATGTATTTCCATACCTACTGTATGTATTATATTGAGAAAAACAGATAAAATTGTAGAAATTGGTTTAGGACTTTTGTTTATACTGAAAAGACTTAAAAGGAAGTCAAATAAGTTGATTCTCCCATCCCAACCCAATATTATCATTCCACAATAACGTCACTGTAATAATTTAGGATAATTTTTTTCACATTTAATATTTTTTCTTCTGAAACTCTGTGACTTCTTTCTTTTGCCAGAAATTACTATCTATAATAGCTATTGTGTTAGTAGATGGTAGTTTGTTTACATATAATGTTCTCTGAAGATTATAGCCCTTTGAGAATGAAGAGAGCATAGTTTCGAAAGTAACTGTAACTGAAAATGAGTATTTATTGTTATTAATTATGGAAGTTGAACCTGTGTTGTTCCCACAGGGTCAGCCTGGGCCAGTGGGCCCCCAGGGCTACACCGGGCCACCAGGGTTGCAAGGATTCCCAGGACTGCAGGGCCGCAAAGGTGACAAAGGTGAAAGGGGCGCACCTGGAATCACAGGACCAAAAGGAGACGTGGTACGGATCACTGTGGATGTTCCTCTGGCTCTGTGCAGGGTGGCGGGTGTTTTGGCCTTCATTAAGTTTATTCGCCTTCTTCGTAGGGAGCAAGAGGCGTTTCTGGATTCCCCGGTGCGGATGGAATTCCCGTAAGTTTTTTAGAAGATGAGAATTTTAAAGCATTGCATGCATTTTGAGCAGTACGTTAATGACTTAAAGAAACATTTTGAAGGAAACTCCGTTTTTGTTTATCACATAAAATGTGTGGGGGCTATCTGTGCATAAATTATCCCCCTGGAATCCCGTCAAACATTGAACAAATTGTTTCCTTTGTAAACGTGCTTATAGACTTGGCTTCGGAATTGAGGCCACTTTGCTAAAACTGGACGTTGTTTTGTAATTAAAGCTAGAGTGCCGTTCAGATATGCTCAATAAAGAGCCAGTCTTGAAATTTCGTTTGAACTACAGAATGACCTGAATATAAAGTAGTCCCACCAAGAACAGGCACAGAATGAAGCCCTGCTGAGCATTTGTGCAGCTTCTCAAATTCTTTGTAGTAACCACACACAAAATGACAAAAAGAAAAGGCATGGTTTGCTCATGAGAAAAATCTCAAAATGCAATAAAATGTGTTTTTATAACCTAGTTTACTTTACTTCTCGTGGCATAAAAACAATACACAAAACAGCCTGACTCACAGCCTTCTTCGCAGGGATCCAGGAGCAGATTTCCCAGGGTTGGCTTCCTGGCCAGACTGACCTCGGGGATAAATGTGTTTATCGCACGTTCTGACCCGCCCCGCGTCTGGCTACCGCTGTCGTTCTAAGACATCTGCTCCATAAACCTCACACGTATACCCAGATGTGTGTGCCCTTACCCTGCATGCACTTCTCTCTGCCCATCCATGCACACACACACGCACGGGGACAGAGACTCCGTTCCCAGGCTGCACAAGCAGGGCTGCGGCCTTGCAGGATAAGAGACAGAGGGGGTGGGTGGAGAGATGTCACAGAGAACTCAGGCATTTTCTGCAGAGCTTTAGCTCCGCATTCCAGAAGACCTTTGTAGCAGTAGAAGGAAGCGGTCACAGCACAAGACAGGAAGTCATGTTCACCCAAGACATGAGACCTACACGCCAGTGATCTGAAGTGTCACCTGAATGGGGGGCTCAGACAGACACTCAGGAGCACCACGCAGCTCTGAACAAGCACGGAAATAACTTTCACATTAGTCAGAATCTTGAGAAATGGGCAGAGTTGAAGAATCTGCGTATTTCAAAGGTTAAACAAATTGTGAACGTGTTTGCCTACTAATGGCCTAAAACTAAATCACCCATTTTTAAAGTACTTTTTTTTAACTCTCTAGACTGTCCATTAGTTTTGCCTTTAGGAAGCTGAAATTTGAGTTAAAATGGAGTGATGTCCTGGAGAAAAAATTGTAACTTGCTTGTACCATGTTTTCGTTCACTTTCCACTTCATATTCATTTAATACCAGAAGCAAATATCTCACAAGTTAGGAAGAAAATAATTACGTGGGGCAGTGATTGTGATGAGCACTGAAGGATTGTTTTCTACAGAATCTTGGTGCTGCTCAAACACAGTCTCTTTAACCACAGAACTCCAATGCTACAAATTAAGTTAACTTAAATGTCACCTGTCGTAACTATTCGGTTAATGAATACAGAGATTGAGAGACCTGGATAATTTTAGCTGTGATGTGCAGTAAAATCTTAGAGTTGTATCAGAGAAATGCATCTAATTAGATGTTGGGCAGTGAGAGATGGACATTTAGCTCAATGTAATTGAAATTTTTCTTTGAAGTGTAATTTCAAAGTAGGATCAGATTGACATACAATTTCAAATGACACATCAGTTCTAAGCAAGGAAGAAGACCAACAGCAGGCACGTAATCCAGGAGAAGGATAAAGAACTCAGTGGTACATTTTGAGCAAAAGCATCGGAATAGTAAAGACCTTGAGCAGAACATGCAGAGAGCTGTTTTCTCAAGCTGAACTTGAAGGACCAGCTTTAAAAGATCCCTCGGGTCTTCATCTTGAAGGCCTTCTGTGCTAACAGATTGAGAAGTCGTGCTGGCAGTGTGGGTTTCTCAGACTCACCAGAGACTTTGACTGAAAAGTCTGTCCGGTGTCTTGTCTGACGGCACCACTTCAAAGCAGTGACTTTGGATGTCCAAAGCAAAGAGATGTGAAAATAAAAGAAAAATTCTACTTTCCTCATGGTATTTCTAAATCTCATCCAGGCTACAGGGCACTGTGTGTATGATTTATTTATCTTGACATTTTCCAAATGCCTCAGAGTGAATCTAATAAACATCTTAATGCCTAGAAATCACTCTGGAAAATATGTTTGGTTTATTATCGAGAAAACCAAAGTTTAAAAGAAATTGCACAATAATAAAGCCTATACCTAAATATCTGTTATTTAAGGAAACAGCAAAATAGGCTGTAGTCATGTTGTGCATAAATTATAGATTATTAGCCCAGCGCCTCTATGTGTCTTGGAACCGGATTAGTGCAGTGAAGATGTCCACAAATTTAGCCTGACTCTCTCGTTGTTCAGCAGACATTGGATCTTTTTGCCTCTCCCGGCTCTCAGGCATCTCAGAACACATGACGCACTTTTTACTCGTGTTTAAAATCTAAAAAGTAGTGTTTCGCGAGAAACTTAAATGAGAGGAAATTGGTTATTTTACACGTGGCTGAGCCATTGCTAAAATCCCACTGTAGGTATGAGCGTCAGAATTCTCCGTTTAGAACGTGGGTCTGTCAAACTCACCGTCTAAAACTCAGTTGGGGACAACGCAGTAAGATATCCGTGTTCTCCCTGAGAAGGAGCTAGCTGCTTCTAGAACCTTTTCTAGAGTGTTTTAAATCTCCCTTTACCTGTTCCTGCTGAAAGACAGGCACCCAGTGAAGCGAGGCAGACAGATCCCAAGACAGGTACTTCTTGCCCGAGCCTGTGAGAAACAGAACTCGACCTTGACGGCGCTCCCCGTTTAGAACTGGCCTGCGCCTCACTTATTCCACCTTCCATTCATTCGTTTGCCCATTTTTGAGTGTCTTTTCCTTGGATTCATGCCGGGAACATTGCCTATGACAGTATTTAAAACTGGCTCATCACACAGTTCCGTGAAAACTAGAAACCTGTGGGCTGGAAGAGGCCCTCACTGCTCTCTTTCCCAGGGACATCCCGGGCAAGGAGGGCCCAGAGGAAGGCCTGGCTACGATGGCTGCAACGGAACCAGGGGTGACGCAGGGCCGCAGGGACCTTATGGCTCTGACGGGTTTCCTGGCCCTCCCGTGAGTATCCCCATGGCGCGTGCGGTGCAGTTAGTGCTAGAAGCCTGAACGGTGGGTGCTTGCGAGCGCAGATGTATGAAAGATGTCATCTCGTCAGCTCTGTTTCCTGGAGCTTAGCCCAGAAGGTCCAGCACGGGGCCCTTTTAAGAAATTGTCTTAGAGATGCTTTCTGAGAAGTGAGGGTTGCCTCCCACTTGCTCAGCGGAGAGGCAGGCAGACACCCGCTAAGCCTTTGTCACCTGGGGGAATCCTCCCTCTCGTAGCCAGGTTGGACGCACAACTCCCTGCTCATGTTTTCTTGCAGCTCTCAAGGCGTGACTTTCCTAGATTCAAGTATCTTCATCTTCTGTGTTGATTCTTTAGACATTAGATAGCAAATAATTGGCTTGGGTGCTGTCGTCCACTCCTGCAGTCTCCAAGCATCAGTGCGCTCTCTCCCATGCTCCCACTCAAGTAACGGTGGTCACGTAATAGTAAACCTAAAGTTAAAAAGCAGGATACTCGACAAAATCCTGTTAGTCATCGTCTTTATCAGCTTGTAAAATCCTTTGTGACGTGAAGGTACAGTTACATTCTCCAGCATACACAACGTGGTGTGTTTTTTAATGGAAGAACTTTCAGATAATAACCCGTTTTATGGTCTCATTTATTTTTTAGGATCTTTGCAAGGAATCTTGAAATATTTTTTTAGTAGTATATTACTACCTTCTAACCGTGAAAATCTTGCAAATTCAGGGTTATCCTAAAATTTTGCTTGGTGAAACTTTTTATTTTAAAAAATAAAATAAAATAATCCTTAATGTGGAGGAAGAACAGTCGTTAGCACCTTTCACTGTGTTTTCACCCAAAGCAAATCAGCTTCTCCTAAGGGCTCCACCTCTACCTTCAGTCCCCCTTTCCTTGGCTGTTTCTTTATGATGATGTTCAGCTTTTCAATAAACTACGTCATTTTCTACTCTATTCTATCATAAATTCCGTTATCAAGAAAAATATCTATTACTTTAAAATATCTATTTTTATATGTAGGTATTAAAAGATACTTATACATAAACATATATGTACACCGACTGTTTACACTTGACACAATTCCAGTTTTGGAGAATGACCCGATGTCTCTCCCACATGGTGCTTAAGAGCACATGTGTTAATATCTTTAGTACACTAATGCCAAAGAAAGCACATCATAATGTTATTACAAAGAAAAATAACATACTGGCATACTAGACAATTAGTTTACAGAGGATTCATTTGGGTTTTTGAAAATAATTAAAAGCCTATAAAGTATTATAATTTTAACTCTGAGGAGAAATACTTTTGGGTCAATCTGAAATTAAGTCTCACTCTTGTGATTGAATATAGGGGTTGCTATTCAGAATAACCTACATAAGCCGTAAGAACAATTAGATATTCCCTATAAAAGCCAATATTTTATTTAATCATCAAAATTACTATAGCTGCACTGAATGTTAATGGACTTTTTTGTGTTTTTTTTTCTTTTTACAATTTATCTGCTAATTAGGGGCCCCAAGGACCCAAAGGGCAGAAAGGCGAACCTTACGCGCTGTCTAGAGAGGACCGCGACAGATCCAGGGTACGTTCGCTAGAGATGGGAGACGAGGTTACGTGATCCAGTGCAAATTCTCAACAAAACTGATAACCAAGTGAACTCTGAGTTATGAGAATGAACACAGTGAAGGAATGCATAGGATGGAGGAATAACCCAAAATCGTGATTAATCTAAAAATTATCTTATTTCCATTCAGTGTTTTCAATCTTACATTAAATTGTAGGTTTATCTCTTTTCCATGTTCACAAAACTCCAAGCCCAAATATTAGATAATTAACATTACTAAGTCCTGATAAGGCTGATATATTTCACATGCTTATTTCCAACTGTGCAGTAAAATGTAACTAAATCTAAAGATGCTTAAAAGCTATAACTCTTAAAATTATTTCTTCTCAATTAGGGTGAGCCTGGAGAGCCTGGATTCATTGGTTTCCAGGTAAGTTTATTTTTATTAGAGAATATTCCCAACAAAAGTTGAAGAACTTCAGGACTCCACTTACCAGTCTGTTCTCTTCAAAACATTCTCTCATTGCCTGTCCATAGGGGCCTCCCGGCCGTCCTGGGCCCGTGGGACAGATGGGCCCAGTTGGAGCTCCGGGAAGACCAGTAAGTACCTGAATACCTGTGTGCACCCTGGACCACTGTCACATCATCCCTCATAGATGCTGCTCCTTCAACTGTTGAATGCAGATGAAAGCTTTAAGACAACTGTGATGCTTATAGTCATTGTAGAAAATACCCAGACAAAATGGGCCGTTCTTTGCATATATTCTGCTGCCGTTAAAGTTGGAGAATAAGGACTCAAAATTGTGGTCACCAGCTCACTGCCAATTATGTCAAATTTTGAAGTGGTACTGGCAAAGTGCCCTTCCAGTCATGCATATCTCCCCCAGCCCCATACCTACCCAGATGACAAAGGGCCCCTCATCCATGGGCAAAAAACTCCAAAGTCCTATGGGTCAATAGGGAGAAAATAGGCTCTGCCTGGGCCGTGCCCAGTATGGCAGATGTATCACAGCCAGGCCATGGCCATTACAGCAGGTGAGCTCTTGGCTATCACAGAGCCCCACCTGAGTAGAGGTCTACAGGTATTCCTTCCTCCTGCAAATCAAGTGATAGAGTAAGACGTGACCAGACGAATACTTGGGTGCAGGGGGCTTGCTGCAAGGATGGAAGCGTAGAGAAGGGGAGTTGGCTAGAGCTCATGTAGCCCTCTGGCCGTCCCCAGTGCACAGTGACTTGGAAGATGGACTGGCCACTGCAAGAGGGCTTCTGGCTCCTTCATTCCCCACATTTTTTGGTGGTAAGACAAGTAGGCCTTAAATTATACAAGGAGAGATTTTGGCTACAGGTGAGAGACCATCTCACAGGAAACCATTGCTCAAGATTGAGACAAGCTATCAGGGGACTCAGTGGTATCACCGAGAGTTGGATATTGAGAGAAAATGAAGCATATGTTTGGGGAGATCCTGTCATAGTAACGGTTGGGAAGAGCAGTACTCATAATTTTCTTCAGGCCTAATAATAAATCATCGTAATAGATTTTGTTTTTACAAAGCAAATCTCCCTGGTGCAATGAAAGTCTTTTTGCAAGTAGCCCTCTGTGAAATATCTGGGCCAATGGAATAGAACAAGGATCGTACAAGGAGATGCTCTTTGCTCTTTTACTGCGTAGAGTTGTGGCTTAGTCATAGCACACGTGCCACATGGTCGGAGTCTTTGTACTTTAAATACACAGTTCAGAGAAGTCTGACACAACAGATTACACTCACTGGGTCCTTAGCTGATGGTACAGCTGTAAGTTCTTCACACGATCCAGCAAAATCATGCCTTGCCCACACTTGTCCATGCCTTTGCATCTGCGTCTTTGTACTCAAACACTGTTCTAGTGCATTTTAAATACTTTTATCCTAAGTAGGGTGTTGATGCCGAATGCTTTGCAGAAAGATGCACCATGGTATTTGCAGATGGACTTTCCACTCTACTGTATTGGCCTGTAGATTAATTCCATCCGTGAACATTTGCTGAGCCACCGGCAGAAAGTGCTGGGCAGTGTCTTGTGGGGACTCCCAGAGGAAGTCAGAAGGACTGTCTCTGCGTCCCAGGGCCTGGGACCTTGCAAAGGGATCAGAACAAACACAAAGAGGACACGGGTGAAATCCAAAGCCTAAACACAAAAGCAAAGCAGAAACAGCTGTCCGTAGCCAGCCAGCCAACTCTGAGAGTTGGAGCTGGCCCTAGGCCTCCCTCCCAGCTCCTCAGCCTGCATAGTGTTCTAAATATACAGTAAATGGCTTTCCCAGAGCTTCCTAGCAGATGTTATCTGGGTCCTGGGGTAAAGAAAACAGTTTACAGATTTCTTTGTATTTGTGCAGGGACCACCCGGACCCCCTGGACCAAAAGGACAGCCAGTAAGTGGGTTGTTGGGATGAGGGAGAGGGGACTTGAGTGTTTGTGCATATATTTGTTTAATCATAAAACTACTTGGTTGACAATTATTTATTGTTTGTATTACAATAAGGACCATTTTGTAGGTTTTTAAGAGGTAACTCCAAGGATAGATGGTGCATCTGAAATACCTGGCATGTTAAATAAGTAAATGTGTTGAGTGATTTGTTGTCTGCAAATCAATTATTACGTTCCTGTTGCTGTATGGAAACAAAACTGATGAACATTTGATTGAAAATGTAGATCAGAACAAATTAGGGACAGTTCGTATTTATCTATATGTGTTAAATTACAAGAACAGACAAGTCGTCATAGCTCTGTCATAGGGAGGCCAGCAACATTTTTCCCACCCGTCAGCCCCTGGGGGTGCGTTCAGTGATATTCAGGACAGGCTATACCGTTTTCATCAGAGGAAGATCATTAAGTCGGTTGGAACACAACAAAGTAGGAGGTTTGTTAGGATCTTGGAGAACAGAACTGGGGTTCATTATGACCTGGGAAAGTTGGGTAAATGTCCAAGACAAACCAATGAGGTTGATGAGGGAAGTATTTGATCAAAACTCAGCATGCGTCAGAAATATTAGACTGCTGGAAACGTCTAAGCACCACTCGGCTACCCTGCATCAGACTAAGGAGGCTCAAGCCCACACATTCCCACGGCTGCTACACGTAAAGCCCCGTTTCTGTGACCACTCCCGCAGCCATGCCCTCAAGCTCCCATCACCTCTGACAGGGCTTCCGGCCGGCGCTGGAGCTTGCTGAGGCTGCTGGACTCCCCACTGCCTGGCAGCCTGCAGCGGGATGGTAAGGGCCCAGAGCCAAGGGCCACGGGTGTCGCACTGGGCGGCCAGGCCGAGGAAGCCACAGCCAAGCCCCGAGCTCAGGCGTGAGGCTCAGATCTCCAATCACCACAGCAAACACAAACAGCCCTCCTCGCCCCCGACCAGGTCACTTCCTGGTGGCTTTGATGGCAGCTCAGGAGGCAGGGAGGGACCGTGGGGGGACCCGTGCAGATTGCATTCTCATCTAGCCTGGCTGCATCTCTGTGCTTTGATTTCAACTCTGAGCCAGGTGGGAAAGCAGCAAAAGGCAAAGCTTAATTAAAGGTTTTGTTTTTATTATCAGAAAATATCTGGACATTGGAGGGGGGCGGGTGATACACTGTAGGGGAAAAGATCAGATAGGGCCTGCAGGATCTGTTGTCACTGTGGGAATATAGGGACCCTGGGAAAGAAGCAAAGCATTTGAAAGTAGAAGAAAAGAGTAGTATTTCTATGATGTGCATGCATTTGGGGTCTAGCATAGATATCAGGGGTGAGTCCATCCTCCCATGTGTGGCTACTCCATTCATGAAACTGTTAAATACTTGCTAAGACACTGGGCCCAGCTCTGTCTCTTAAGCAGAAAGGAAGATGAAAAGGTTGTATAAAACCCAAACAACCACTTAAAATCATTAAATTCTGATTGATTTTAAATCCTCTAAAATCATTAAAAAGATAGGAAATGTTTATACGAATTTAGGATTATTTTACCAAAATGAGAAAAGTCTGCATCAGAGGAGAGAATGAATCGTGATCTCCAGGCATGGAATAGAAACAGGCTACTCTCTAAGTCTGAAGGGGCCGGAACCCAAGGAAATGCTCCTGGACTACAGCTGTCCAGACAGTACGCCAATGGTCAAGAGGCAGAGGGACCCGGGGTCCACCCCAGCTCTCCCGCTCATTGGTCTGAGGCCCTGGTCAAAGGATGTGACGAGGCTGATTGGTTTCTGGGAGATGAAGCCAGAATATTATGCAGGTGTAGTTGTTCAGTAATGTTGTAGGTAGATAGGTCTTGGGTTTCTTTTTCTAAAAAGAAATATTTCACTGTGATTATTGACTTTTTAAAACTTATAGATATTATTTCTCTTTTCAGGGCAACAGAGGACTTGGTTTTTATGGAGAAAAGGGAGAAAAGGTAAAGGAAACCTAGTAGATTTGAGCAGAGGTGTGCAGAGCTTAGCAATCAGGAAATAGATCCTGGTGATTGCCGAGTTTTATGCTGCGACCTTGAGGTGATCTGCAAACAGACCATCTGCGAAGGATAATAATCACTGCAAAGTGCCAGGTTATCAAACACACCCTAGTGGTGATTAGGGACCAATGAGACAGTAAATGTGAACCGTCTACACTGGGCTAGACCTCTACACAGAGACGTAACCTCCGCCCGTTTTCAGCCTGTGGAAGTAAAGGCGTTTCCCTGCGGTGTCTCCTAGGGGGTGGGATCAGGGGTGGTTGGGGGGACTGAGACAAGGCCAAAGACTGACACCGAGCCAGCGGAGGGGCCAGGTGACCTCAGGGGTCAGCTATGGCTGGGCTCAAAGGCAGGAACAGGGACCATGTGACTTTTGTAATTCCTACAGTGCTCAGATTCAAAGACCTCACGGCCTCGGAGAGGAACACACGCGGTTATATGTAGCAAAGTCCCAACGTGGCGCCTACACCCAATGAGCAAAACCCCACAGACACACAATCCCATTGCACTTACCACAAAATCCATGAACGCACTCTAAGAGATTTATCCCTTTGACGTCATTACTTGAGCATTTTCATTTTGTTTTCCATTCTGCTTTTTGATTGAACAGTGTATTAAGTGGAATCCCCCACACTGCTCAGGTGTGAAGAGCAAAGACTTCATTCTTTGCATTAATACCATAGAAGAAATCATAAAAGAAAAAATGTGAAGACCTGTACAATGAAATATAACAAAATAATAAAATAAAAGACAAGGAAAAGTCAGGGAACAATTCATTGGTAGAAGGAGAGAAATAGTCACGCTAGATAGATACAGGGGAGATGAAGTTAGTGGCTATAATCTGCAACGAGCTCATTGAAATTATTAATAAAAACCTCAAGGCCCATATAGGGACAAGGGAGGAGAACAAACAGTTTTAGGTGTTTTTAAGGTGCTGTAGTGGTGGATGCTCAGAAGGTACCATGGACTGCCACTTTCTGAAGCTGATACATCATCTCAGTTTTCTGCTGTTCATGTTATGTGATATCTGGGCTCAAACTTATACAGTTCATATGTGGAAATAACAAAAGAAAAGACAATAACTTTCTGTGTCAATTAGTTTCTGGGAGGTAAAGCCAGAATACTGTGCAAGGATAGCTGCCCAGTAATGTTGCAGATAGATAGGTTTCCCCATCTGTGCACCACATTGGAAAGTGTTTTCTCTAATGATAAAAATGCAAATTAAAGCAATCTTGGAATAGTGTATTTATTCGAGACTGCTTTTTATTATACAAAAACACTTTCAGCTGGTGAAGTAATCTTTCATTTCTTAGCCATTTCTAATATCTTGGTGCCAATCTTGGTAAGCAGTAGAGTAATACCTGTCAAGAATCATAAAGACATTTATTTAGCCTTCCTACCTAAGAATTTCCATGTATAGAAACTCATCATAAGGAGGTAACTCCACACAAGCCGATACAGCCCAAAATTGTGAACAGGCTACATGGCTTTTATACATAAGTTCTAAATGATTACCAATGAAAGTGGAATACCAAAAATTTTATATTATGATTATCTCATTTTGTTATGATTATTTTATGATTATAACAATTCAAATAGGTATACATGTGGTAAGTAATATGCAAAAGTAAAAATAGCAGTATTGTGGTGGGATTATGCTTTTATTCAAATTTTATAGTTTCCTTTCAATATGAAGACAACTGCTTTTGCTAAACAATACGCAGGGTGACGTGGGACAGCCAGGGCCCAACGGGATCCCATCAGACACCATTCATCCCATCGTGGGGCCCACGGGGGCCACCTTCCACCCGGATCAGTACAAGGTAACGAGGCTCCAGCAACACTGTTTCCCCAATTGAACTAAAAAAGGAAAAGAAAAAAGGGTAATTTTATTCAAACAATTACGGAAAAACCCTTACCACCAAATTGGCAAATTACACATGCAAACGCAACTCGGCTCTCCTGAACTTTCTCGGCACTTCCAGACAGTTACTAGATTCACAGTGAAGTAGCTTCATCAGTACATCATCTTAAAAATTGTGATGAATTTGAAGCAACACAAGAATCCATTCAAAAAACTCAGCTCTATCCTGAAGTACGAGAGGCTCCAACATAGACATAGGTTCACGGTTGTAGCATAATTTCCAAAGCCAGAATCACAGAACTATCTGGGCAAAATGTTATATTCTATAAAATAAAACCTGTTCTTCTTTACTCATATGAATTACCTTTTTTTTTTTACTTTTTTTGGATCAAGGTCAGTTTTCAGATACTTTCCTTATAATTCAGTTAATGTTTTGTTTGATGTAAAACTTACTCTGAGTCTGAAGTAGAAATTAGCATCCTGCTGTCCTGCGTGAATGCCACTGTGTCCCCACCCGCTCAGCTGGGTCACTCAGTCTGCCTGAGCCTTCCTGTTCTGCTGTGTCAGGTGGGGATAGAGAACTACCATAAAAACCGCAAACATAGAAATCTTATCTTCCCAAATAGAATATAATTCCCAACTCTCAAGTGCCTGTGATGATGGGGTTCGGGTCCAGGGCCGGGGTTGGGATTTGGCAGGACCACTGCCTTCGGGGTGAAGTCAACCCAGGCAGCTGTGGCCTGAGTGATGAGTGACCGTTGACAAAAGTGTCCTGGGAGATGCCAGGCGGGGCAGGACAGGAGCCCAAGGGTGGGGAGGGGGTCAGACCAGGTTTGATCCATGCTCAGGCGCTCAGGCTTCCGAATTACATTTCCTTCCGTTTTTGCAACCAAGGAGAGGACAGGCCGGGCACGGCCAGCCTGCAGGGGGCAGTCGTGAGCTGCAGGGGTCCTGCCCGCTGTCCTAGGAGCATCGGGGACAAAGAGTCCCACCAGTTCCATCTCTTTCACTGTTTTAGACAAAGCGAAGTGGAAAAAATAGATCATACAACACTGGCAGGTTTTCCAAAGCCACTTTTGTTTTGCATCTTTTCTCAGAGGACCTTCCTGATAATATTCAAACAAGTATTTTCATTAGGGGCTTTTCCTGGGCATGTGCTCCCACTATACAGATGTTAGTATGTGCCTGGAACCTGCAGGCTGAGAAAGCCTCAGACAGAAGAAAAGCCAGACTTTGTCACACAAAAAATAATACATGCTGTAATTTATCTTGTGAAAGTCTAGAACAAATACATTTTTTTCTTTTTTGAATTTTGAAGCTGCAAAATTTAGGAGTCATTTGTGAATTTATAATGATTGTTTAAAGTTTGATTAAGTACTTTTCACCTCCTATCATAAACCCTGAACGATTTTTGAACATCACCATTCTCAAATTAATGAGCATTTCTTATTTTTTCTATTCTTCACAGGGTGAAAAAGGAAGTGAGGGAGAACCAGGCATCAAAGTAAGTTGCATAATGGAAACGTTCCCCCTCGCCTGTCCCCACGTTCTTGCCGTTCCTCCTGGAATGACAGAACGTGCCGCGGTCTCAGCGGCCCACGTCTCTCACCCCCTGTCTACAGCAAGAGAGTAGTAGCGTTTACTCTTACGCTTGTTTTCCAAAAGCTGATTTCAGAATTTCATCCGTTTTCACATCGTCAACACTGGCTCATCAGCATTTTCTGAAGTTTGTAAAAGCAGCATGAAGATGTGCCAGCGAGCAGGGCAACTTCACCTGGGGCAAGGCCACTGCTGCGCCCTGTCCCTTTCATCTTTGCTGCACCTGCCCCCAGATTTCCATCCTCCCTCAGTGTCACTTACACGTGGCGCTGTTGGATGCTCTCCTGGATAAGTGATAATCCAGGCCACCTCAGGGGCTTCCTGGGACCGTGCCTGTCCTGTGCTGGAGCACAGCGTCAGCGGAGGCGGGCAGCTGGTGCGGCCAGGCCGGAGCACGCAGGACCTCCTTCACGCTCTCTGTGTTCTCTCCTAGGGCATTTCCGTGAAGGGAGAAGAAGGAATCGTGGGCTTTTCAGGAGCGAGGGTAAACCATGCACCTTATAACTATGCTTGTTTGTTTTGTTTTGTTTTGTTTTTTAAATAGACTTTCTTGTTTAGAGCAGTTTTAGGTTCACAGCAAAATTGAACAGAAAGTACAGAGATGTCCCATTACCCCCCCACATACACACACACACAGCCTTCCCCACAGACGTCCTGTCCCAGAGTGGTGCATCTGCTAATCCACAAACCCCATTGACACATCCTTCCCACCCAATAAACTAAGGTGTTTGAAACAGTGCCCCTCCATTCAGAGAAGGGAAGGGACACAACACAGAACCTTTCTGATTGTGTGTTAGGCTAAATTAGTCTCTGGGAACCAAAAATGTAGAATATCTCAAACCACAGGAGTCCCACAAAAATGTCCCTAGTTGTGGGAGGTGGGAAGGGGTCTCCTCCCAAGGTGATTCAGCCGCCTGAGAGGCAGGCCTCACCTTCAAAGCCATAGCCTAAAGTGACTCTATGACCTCTGCTCCACGGCCAATCCTAGGTGTGGCCAGGAGAGGTGGTCAGAGCCCCATGTCCAGGAAGAAGAGAAAGTGGGGTTTTGGTGACCATCTGGCAGTTACATATGTCACAATCTCCAAAATAAGACTAAAGAGACTGTTAGAACATTGACATACACACCTTTTTATATTTTTGCCATTTTTACAATACCATCTTTGTAGATTTCTCCATCTTAAGTGGTAGAAATGATGCATTTTATGACAGTGTTGCTAAAACGATTTACCTCCTTTAGAAAATAAGTCTTCGGATGGTTTTAGTGCCTTTCATAGTGAAGGTAGCTTTGCTATCGTGATGGAGTTTGCTTCCTTGAAAGGATCAGTCCTTTTTATCATAGTCATATATTCTTCCATCTCTCAACTTTCAAAAGGGGGAAGAATTGCATTTGGTATTGAATTTGGTAGCTTGTTACCAGTCTTCAAGATCTGGACCTGGGACTAGTTCTGTCGGTCCAACAGAATTTTGCTTTAATCAACATCAAGTCCCATGATAAAGCCCTCAGGAAAACATTGCTACGTATTCTGAGCTGTTCCTGCTTCTGTTCTCTGTTCAACCAGGGTGCCCCTGGCTTTGACGGTGAAAAAGGATCTCCAGGACAGAAAGTAAGTTTGATGCGTACAAGGCAACCTGCTCTGGGCCTGCAGCGTCTCACAGAGGTCAAATAAGGCTATGGTGTCCTGGGAAGGAACACTTGTCCCCAGAAAGCCGTTGGAAACTGTCCTCACATTTGCAGCAGCATGAACAGTCCTTCCTCCCAGAGCATTCACAGTGCTGAGCCACATCACTGACCTTGGTCCCTCCCCCTGCCTCCCCTCAAAGCTTCCATCATTCGGCCCCCACCAGCCACACCCTCCCCTGTGTCATTGTCACTCTTGGGAAGGTTGTCAACTGGGTGGCTCAGGGTCCATCTAAATTTTTTTATAGATTGACCCACACTGTGACACTTCACTTATGTTTAATGACAAGCCAATTAGTAATCTTTATCGTGTGTTCCCTGGACAGATTTTTGGCTGTTTTTTTAGAAGAAAATATTATGTGAGAAATGTATCATGAATCTGGATCAGATTTAGAATTGTCTGAACACTAGGTCGTAAGAGAGAGCACACATAGAAGCAGATTTTTTTTTTAGGTTAGAAATCGGTGTATTTTCAACCATTCATTGTGTTCACTAGTTCCATGCTGGAATTTGCAGCACACCCTCCCTTGCAGACTGCGCAGCCTCCCCGGGCAACCACTGTTGGCAGTTCCTTGGGTCTTTCTTCAGACAGTGCCAGCACACAATGCTGTGTAGATTTATACGTGTGTACTTTAACAACAAAAGAAATGAACATGTCTGTACTATTCTGCCCCTTGATTTTTCCACCCAACGTGCCCTAGAGATTGTTTCACATTAGCACGTACGCATCTGCTTAATTCTTTAACGAGCTGCAGTGAATTGCAGTAAATGGACGCAACATATTTGCTTAGCCCCTCGAGGTGGTTTCCATATTTCCAACACACATGCGGTCAACTTTGTGGCACACACCGGTGCCCACAGGCTAGTATTTCCGTTGCTCAGACCTAATAGGTGCATAGAAATAGACATTTATTACAAAATCAGTTCAGCCTCAGAGTCCCAATTGCATGGACTCCTGCTCATGGCCCCACGGCAGGCTGGTGGTGTGATGTCTGGACAACCACAGGGCTGCCCTGGTCGGGAGTTCTGCGTGTCTGTCCTGGGACTGCCGCAGGTGGACTTGCCTCCCAGTTTGCATTTCTTACCCCACTGGCTCTAGGTATGGGCCTTCTTGACCCAGTGTTCTGGTTTCAACCGCTTGCAAATAACACCGGTCCTGATGACTTCTGAAACCTCAATGGGTCTTACTCTTCCCATTCCTGTCCTTTGACCCCAAACGGAGGCGGGGATCTGATGCCAGGCTCTGCCCTAATTGCACCCAAACTTTGATAACATCAGTTACTGACCGGAGTGTCCCCAAAGGTAGTGCACCTGGAGCGGCCACCCCAGCTGCTTCCCAACCCAAAGGATCACAAAAGCAAAGGCTGTAAAGGGCCAGAGGCTGAAGCAGATGTGAGTGTTTGAAAGTGGCTCGTTTCTACTCACCCCAAATAATTAAAGTGCTGCTGCTAATTCTTTATCATGCGCTAGTGAAATCAGAATGATCATTCGTTTTTACACCCCCAACACAAAGGAGTTGTAGCGTTTTAAAATGCAGCTGCGCACAGCTGCCCCCAGAACTCAGCGGTCGATGAAAGACAAGATGCCCAGCGAGCACTGACCACCTGGCTGCTCTGAGTGCTGTGGCCCGGATGTGAGCATTGCAGACTTGCTTCTCTGGGCTTGCTTTCGACAGTTGTAATGACTTGGAAAACACAGATCTTTCCAGTTAAGTGGGGTAAAGGGAGATAGTTTACTTGACTATGAAAATAGGAAACAGGCAGGACTACACAAATGACTCAGGCATCCTGCCTGTTAGGCCCAAACTCGCTGCAGCTGTGTCTGTCCTGTGTTATCCTACTGGCCAGGTTGCCATCGTTCCACAACTGACTTTCAGTTGTACTCTCAGACTTTGGTTCTATGATATAAAATAAAGCCAGAAACCAAAAGCAGCTCCAAGGGGCAACTGTGAATATAAACAGTGCATCACATGGGAGGAATCAAAAGAGAATATATATTCTGAGGGAAAGATTTGTCTTTCCTCTACAAGAACACAGAGTTGGTTAGCCCTCATTTCTGCAGAGGTTAGTAGACCTTCTACGAGTTCTAACCTTTTCTAAAATGGAATGGAGAAGTGTGTTTTATGAATTTGGTTATCTTAAATTTTCTGAAAAATTACAGATTGTTTCCCTCCTTTTTCTAGGGGAAACATATTTTTAGTAACTGAGCAAAGCTAGAGTTATTTTTAAAAGTGTTCATTGAGACCTAGTGTCCCTTGAGGAACATGCGCTAATGAAATGCTGTGAGAGTCCTCCTTTATCAGTAGGACAGTGTGTGCTACGTCAGGACGTCACATCTTCACAAAGTGTTGCCACTGATGACCTGGATTCTTACCAGGTGCAAACTCAAGAATGCTGGTTATGACAATGTGTAGTGGTTTCCTCCGAAAAGTCTGAAGTGGCGGCACGTGATTTCAGATTGGGCTCTTGTACTGATGAATTCTGTTTCTTCTTGTGTGATAAATTCCATTTCTTCTTGAGGCTGGTAGAGCTTCTTTATGGAGATGCTTCTTTCATGAGGCAAATGAGTTATATTCAACCTAACTAACGCTCCCTCGGCCATTACCGAAAAAGGGTGCAGTAGACAAATGAGTAGCAGAAAGACAGGGGAGGCATGATCTCACTGCTTCAGACAGTAAACTGTTCTTAAATGCTTTGGAAGTATGCATTTCCCTAAGAGTCTAATTGTAAATTCTTTTCATCTGTTGCAGCCAGTCCCTGGGACTTCTGCCTAATGATTTTCTTTAAAATGGTTTGAGTCATTTCTACCCTTGAAAAATATAAAATCAACTCTGCACTTCTAAAATTCTATGAGCAGAACTTCCCATAAGCCATATATAGGACCTCATTGAATTCAAATTAGTGATGTTATTAAATGTGGGGGAAGGAGGTGGGGAGAAAGGAATGTATACTTTCAAAGCATCTTATAATTATTCCTTCTAAAATAGACAGTTATCTGAATATCAGTTTCCTGACTTCAGTTTCTCCTAATGGTGAGTTCTGTGGTGCTCCTCTTAGCAGGAGTAGAGGCCTCAAAGCAGGGTCTCGGAGAACCCCATGGAGTCCTCGCTGGGTCCTTCCCAGGTACGGGCACCAGCAGGCTCTGGGTAGCCACCCCAGACAATTCCTCCTGCACCACACCTGCCTTCCCTACCCCTGATGCTGCATCTGCCACTGAGAAACACAAAGGAAGAGCTTTATATTGTTTCGACTCAAGGTTCCAGACTATTGGGGTTCCAGGTGCCAGAGGTCTCAGAGGAATCTGGGCGCAATTCGATTTTCCCCTGTCTCCAACTGGTTTTACCTAATACCCAGTTAATTTCAAACTGTTCAGACATATTTCAAAAGTGTCAGTGCTATCTTGGCTTATTCAACAAAAGTGGGGAGCTCTAGGTTTTTGGGGACACTTGTTTTTGTTGATGATGTCACAGCACAACTGAGTGGTGCTTGGTGGCACAGAAGGAAGTGTAGATTTGACAAATTCCAGGGCATCGTTTGAGCTGCATTGCTGTGTTGGCTCTGCACGAAGCTTGGACTAAATGCCTATGTGCCCACTCCCTGGCTGTGGCACACTCTCTGAGGGTCCCTAGCTTATCTCATAAGATGGCCTCTAAATAGGACATCACTTTGAGCATCACAGAAATTTGCCTTTACTCTTGAATCTTCAGCTCCACCTAGTGTGAAAGAAAGTCCCAGGCTAGACCACAAGCCCACAACATAAAGCACAAAATGAAGCCCAACTCAGTTCAGTCTAAACAACATGACTTCAAGTGTAACTGCTCCTGGATGTCAAAATAGCCTCTAAAATAATCAAGAGAATGGGCATTTCTTTCATCTTTGGCATCTGGCATTCTGAATTTGGGGCGCTGTGCCATACGAATTCTTTAACAAGGGGGAATACATTTCTAGATTGTTAGAAGGCTTTACTCAGCTATCCAGACACCTGCTGGGACTGTGATGAGGATAACCTTTGTCTTTCAATAAATGTTCAAGGGAATTAGAAAACAAAACTTAGCATGAGAGGTTTTAATAGGTGGGTCAGGTTGTCAACACCTGACCCCACTGAGCAGTCAGAAGAGTCACTCAGGTGGGCAACCCAGCGCGCGCGCCTCCAGGAGTGAGCAAGGGGCGGTGGCAGCATCCTCTGCGAACGGTCCCTCCCAAAAAGAGGAGCTTGAGTTCAGCGGAGCCTCTGGCTCTAGTAGCTACCTTGGGGGAGTCTGGGGTGGAGGAGCGTGTGCTGCCGCCCCCTGGGATGAAACCGGACATTTGCCACGTGAATGACCCAGTTTCTTCAACAACAACAAAGTGATGCTAAAAAGAAGAAGAAGGGAGGAAGGAACTATTACAAACCAGAAGAGAACTGAGGGGCAGAGGAGCCAAATGTTTTATTTGGACTTTGACTCCTGATTTAAGCAAAGCAACATTAAGAAGACATTTTTGAGACCAAAATCAGGGGACAGACTGGGTTAGCAAATTTAATAAATTGTTGTTAATTTTGTTAGCTGTAGTAATGGTATTGCAGTTGCTTTTTTAAGTAATCTGTTAGAGATAAAAATGAAAAACTCGCCTCTTTCTTGCAGGGAAGCAGAGGCCCGGATGGTTTCCAAGGCCCTGATGGGCCCAGAGGACCCAAGGTGAGCCCCTTTGCGATTTCTGTTCTTCCCTGGAGAAGGAGGCATCCCCCGCCCTAAATAGGACAAGATGGCTGAACACATGGCACCTGACACTGGGCAGATGAGGTGGACAGCGACTTGTTGGTCACACGTGTGCCCAGCCTGGGGGGAGGATGCCGCGTGCCGTGCAGGGAACCTGGGGCTGTTCTCAGAGCTGCGCTCACAGCACAGGCAGCCAGCAGGGCTGTGGGAGGCAGGCGTCATAGAGGCAAGAGGGTGAGGGGCCCCTGGTTCCAAGGGAGGAGATGACTTGTTTGAATAATGCTGTGGGCAGGCAGGGAGGTGGAGCCACTTGGCTGAGGACCGTGTGGGGCGCTTGCCGGGTGGGGAGCCTGTCCTGCTGGGTAAGAGAAAATCTGACAAGGACTTCGGAGCCCCAGGAGGCTCAAAGATGTCCAGGCAGCATGTAGAATTTTATGTCTTAACAATAGAGATGGCGTTACATCAGGGTGTAGTTGCACCATCTCCCAAGCCCGCCTTCCTGGGTGGGTCAGATAGCACTACCAACAACATCATAGTCTAAAATACAGAAAGCACAGTCTCTGTCATTTGACAAGAATCTCGAAATGAGATTGGCACCTGCCTGTCTTGTTCTCCATATATTGCTGGAGGCGTAGGTAGGAGTAGGTAGGTGGTGCCTGGACCCACCACCACAGCGTGGCGGACGTGTTGTCCTGGGCACAGTCTGTGGTTCAATTGGTCAGAATAGCTGACTTGCTAAACTGCTAGTGCACATTCAGCTTTATTCTTTGGAAATATGCATATTGTCAAAAACTCCAAAAGGCTATGCTCACATCCTCCTGTTTTTCTCCTTCCCCTCTCTAGGGAGAAGCGGGTGACCAAGGACCCCCAGGACCACCTACCTACTCCCCGCATCCTTCCCTAGCAAAAGGTGTGTGCAGTTTCCCCCTGCATAGTTTAGCATGACATACACATTTTCTCCTGTTACGGACACACAGTCATGAACTTTCAAGACAGTTTTTCTAATCAAATCAAAACAAAACCGAGAAAGGTGTTTAGAACACAACCTTCGGAGAATCTCAGTCTTGTGTTCAACTTCCCTCATCCCTCATGCTTAACTAGGTGTCACGGGGAGACCAGCATTCTGCCTCTGCCTGAGAGAGTGTTCACTGCCTCCCAAGCACGACCCCCACCATTGGGGAATCCTTTTACTTCTATGTAACTCATATAGGTTCTGGTTTCTCTACCTAGAATATCAACTACAAACCCAGGGGCACCAGTCCCCACCACCTTCAGGTTTTTCCCCCAAATGTACAAGATTCCTGAGCGCCTCTGCTTGCCAGTCTGACACCTAGAATTGATCATAACCCATAATCTTTAAACAGTCATGTCCTTTCAAACTTCAAGGCAATGAAATCCCCAAATTTTTGCACATAAACTACCACTCCCCATGTCTCAGTGACTTTGGGGTGTAAATGAAGGATGTTGTGTATGTTGCAGCTGATGCGCTTTCGTTCTTAAGGCTCAGCCTCCCAAACTGGTGAGGTCATATGGAAATCTGATTCTAATCCTGCAGTTAAAGCACTGGGCTCTGGACCTTTTAGGATGTGCATGCTTCTCCATTAAAAATGTGTTTTCAGCACCCCCTTCTAATAATCGTGTGTGTGTGTATGTGTATGTGGTAATTTCTCCATGTTATAGGAAGCTCCATGAGGACAGGTGTTTCCACCTGTGTGAGTCACTGCTGCATCCCCAGTGCCTGGAACAGTACCAGGCACATAGTAGGTACCCAGCAATGCCTACCTCTAAAACTGAACGATGGACATGCCAAAGTATGCACATCAGATAGGCATTGTGAAGGTCAGGTGTTTTCTAAAAATAAAGACACCCTGACATTTTCTTCCTAAATGGATCATTTGACTCAACCCGTCATCTGTGTCCAGTTGTCGAGAATTCACTTTCCTGCTTAGGTGTGAGCCACCTGTCCATGTGATAACTGCTTTTGCTTGTCTTCATCCAGCATTGGTAAAAATATGGAATGGAACAGGGCCAAGGATAAGCCTGGTGGAGCTCTGCAGATGTCCCTCTGGGTTGACATGGAGCCATTGATGAGTATATTTTGAAATCTGTGCTCCACCCCTGTGATCTGCCTGACCGGGAAGTGGCACCCACCTTCCCATCCACGGTATCCACGTGATGGCCAAACCCAAAACCCAGCTGAAACTGCATGGCTGTTTGACCTGACTCACTATTAGTGATTTTGGTTAAAATGGAAATACTCACTTTGAGACTTTAGGAACATAATTTTTAAATTAATGTTGGCAATATTTCTTTTGCATTTTTCACAGGGCTAGAGACAGAATTAGAGAGTGACTGGTGTGTAAATTGTTTCCAGGAATGCTGGGTGTACCTGGGGGGAGTGTAGAGAGCAGGGCGTGAGACTGGACTTCAAGGAACCCCATCGGCTACTGGCGGGGTGGAGGAGGAAGGAGGAGGAAGAGACTGAAAGTCTGGACTGAAAGCCCAGAATTCATTCGGCTCTCCCTTTTCACCACACTGTATTCCTGCAACTCACACTGGGAAGATGGATGGTTTTAAAATTCATTTTTTTCCCCACAAGCAGATTCAGAAATGCCACAGTTGCCTCTTTGCTACTTGACAACAGTCCTGTGCTATGGGTGAGCCGGAATGTTGACTGAGTTGCATTCCAGGGTTTCTTAGGGTCAGAGGTTGACTAAAGAGCAGGTTCCCTCAGGGAAAAGAGGAAAAATCAATGTATCTTTTACAAGGTAACATTGCGTGAGCTTGTCAAAATGCAAAAAGGAGACACGAGCTTGTGTTGAATGATTCCAAGTTAACTAAAAATGAAAGTAATCTTGCTATTCTTCCCGTCAACAGGGGTCCATGGTTTTAAATTTTATCTTGTCTCTTTTTATGTAATCATGGTAATGGCTAACATGTCTATGGTGCTTACTGTGTACCAGGCAGTGCGCTAAGTTGTTCTGATTGTGCTTTCATTTCATTTACCCTAATGACCCGGTGCGGTGGGGCAGGACATGAGGCTCGGGGAAGCCGAGTGCCGCGAGGTCGCGTGCGTAGGAAGAGGAGGCGCGAGGTGCCGCGCAGGGCTGTCCTGCAGGGGACGCACACGTCCGGCCCCTTCCGTGTACGGCTCCAGTGCGCTGCCCAGCAAATCCTCTCCTTGTTTTAAGGAATTTCTTTGGAGATTAAAAAATTAAAGTGATGAATTTCCTAAAAATTGCTAATACTTACGTGATAGAACACACTCTCTGGCTTTTCTCTCTTCCCTCTCAATTATAGTCCAGAAAAATGTGTCATAAAGTGTCGTGATTTACACAGCAAAAGAACTTGTTGGTGCCACTTCGCGTTTGCCTCTTTAGGGGCGAGTTTGTGAGAGCTGCCACACACCGTTCATGCAGCAGACGGTGGGGGGAGCGTCCAGGGCGCGGGGGCCGTGCCTGCCCGGCGCGTGCGTGGCAGGATTCCCAGCCCCGTCGCTTCCTTTCTTCGTGCTTTGGGCTCCTGATTTCCCACTAACCCTGCTCCCCTGGGCCCCGGCAGTCCAGCCAGAATCCCGCCAGGGGCCTTCAGTGTGGCTGTTCTCCCCCTGGACACCCTCCCCTCCTTTCCGGAAGGGAGGCTCTTATGCCATCGATACCACAGGCTTGGGGGAGGCAGATGCACGTGAAGTGTTTAACACGGAGCCTCCTGCGCACAGTAAGGGCTCAGCTGTTCTCCACTTCTGTTTGTATTCTCTGGAGTCCTTCAATATCAGATTTTTCCCCCAAAGAATCTTCCCCTCCTCTGAAACCTCCATGCATCTTTTTGGCATTCCACACTGTTTGATATCTGTGGGAATCTCGCATCACCCCTATTTGATTGTGAATGAGCTCCTTGAAGACAGACCGCCTGTCTGTTAAACATTTGACCCCCCACCCCGTGCACACATAGTGTGCAGGTCGGTTGGCAGATTCATACTCAGTGGAAAAAGTGAACATCTGCCGCAATCCTTAGACAACAGTCTTGTTCTTCTTGTCTCGGTTCCAGGTGAGAGAGGTGACCCGGGATTCCAAGGGGCCCATGGGGAGCCCGGAAGCCGGGGTGAGCCAGGAGACCCCGGCCGCCCAGGCCTCCCTGGCACATCCATCAGAGATGAAGGTAATGTGTTTTCATGGTACCAAAGTCTAAGGCAAAGGTACTGCACTCAGGTCTCAATGCAAACAACCAAGCCTTTACTGACTACACAGCTATTTTGTTGTTGTTACTTTTTCTCATAGATTAGCCTTAGCAAGCTCTAAGGAGCCTAGCATACATGGTTTGCATGTCTTCACGCAACCGTTGCACATGACAGTAACTCTCCTACTAGGTTAGGTTGTGCCATTGAGTAGTAACTAGCACGATTCCATCGGTGGGTTGGGCAAAGTGTAGAGTATCATCAGATGTTGTTGCCAGGTGTTGATCACAACTATCAGGTCATTATTTAGGGGGTAAGGAGAGGTGCCTTTTTAAAGTTGAAATATAATAATGAAATATACCAGCTACATCTACCCCTTGAGTTATTGATGGGACTGTGGAGCCCACTGGGCCTGCCAGGAGTCCCCTGTGAACGTGAACACAGATATGTCTGGTTGGTACCAGGAGACACGTGCTGATGAATGCTGTTGGATTTCAGATGAGAAGAGGGGCCTGCCAGGTGAGATGGGACCCAAAGGCTTCGTAGGAGACCCGGGCATCCCTGCCCGCTACCCAGGCCCACCCGGAGCAGACGGAAAGCCAGGGCTCCGAGGACCCCCTGGGGCTGCTGGAGAACCTGGCCCAGATGGTGAGCAGAGGGCAACTGAGGGGAGGGTGTGTTCCAGTGTCCAGGTGAAGCCTCATCACAGCCGGATTTTATTTGGTTTTTCTCCTAAATAATTCTGTGAACTGATCTAGTAGGCCAGTGGGTTAGGCTATAGTGGATTCGGGTAGATTAGGCTATAGTGGGTGCTCTCTGGGGTCCACAGCCTTGGAAGCCTGTCAAGTACCTACAACCCTGTGGATGTCACACAGTGAGGTTTGGGTGCTCCAGTGAAACATCTGAGATGCGGAGTCTAGAAGCAGATGTGGGCTGGAAAAGCTGCCCTGGTGTCTGGGCGATAAATTCCATGCACCTTCTCTCAGGGTGGGGCCTCACCCTTGGCTGGCAGCCTCTCTCCTGTTTCACCAGCCATTTTAAGCAGACCTGAAAATCTGCCTCCCCAGCTGCTGCTGCTTTCCTAAATAGTTTACTTTAAATTCCCTGACATCACCCCCAATCATCTCATACAGCTTCCCGTCTTCAGGGAGGAGGAACATCATTTTTGCTAATGGGTAGTGTCAATTTCAGTTAAAGGTCAAATTCAACGATCTGTGTTTTAATTGCCTTGGGAAGACTACTTCTCTTTGCCATCTCTAGAAGGAAAATTGTTGGAGGTATTAGAAGAATATCTCTATGTATGTCTTCCATTAAAAGAATCAATAATCACTTCTCTGTTTCTATTTTATAGTCTATAGTAAAATTTTATCTTACTGTGGTTCTAATTTCCCTTCTTTTCAACTAGAATAAAACACAGATTCCCACATTCTTTTGAAAATTTTTAGGTACAGATATTTCCCTGGATCATGAATCTGCCAAATAGTTTAAGCAGGGTTACCTTCACTTTTTTTTTTTTTACCCTGGAAGTAATATTTATTACTGTGACAGCTGTGATAATAGCTAAGTTTCTATGAGCATTATATTTCCTAAGTAAATGTTATCTTTTAAGTTTTCCTTTTCTGGAACAGAACATGATGTGTTAAAAATAAAAGCATAAAAATATGCCACTTTAAAGAACTGTGATTGTGATTAAAGGCTAACTTTGCCATTATTCCTGTAACTAAATTCCATTTTGATAAAGACACAAGCGCATGCCATCTTACTTTATAAATCTTGCTTAGTAAGTCTGTGATCTACTGATATAAGTCAACTGCAAACAAATAACTTATTTCTGATCTACTGTATTGTAGACTCATGAGGGAATTTATAAAATAGACAGAATGGTATCAGATACATTTTATCAACTCAAAATTTTAAAAGCATACAACTTAAGTTCTCTTTTAAATATATCTTACCCATGTGAAACACATTGTTTCCAAATAACCTTTTTTAAGCAACCTTTTATACAAAAAGTAGCCAGCCACAGTGGCCTTTTTAAAATGTGTGTGTTTCGTTGTAATTTAATATCAGTGACCTTGATTCCCACAGAATTCTTCGACTTTTGCCTTGGAATGAAATTGTTGGCTTCTTCTCATGTTAACTGCATTTCATCCTATTTTATGGGTTGCTACTGATGAAAACCAGAATTTTTAGTCTTTTGCAATTCCTGTAAAATCAAACCATGAACATAGTTTTCTTTTTGGGTGAAATATTTTGTTTACTACAATTTCCAGTTCAGTTAACTGAATCAAGTTTCAGGGGAAGTTCCATCCTACTCTAGCGTAAGTAGAAATGAAATATGCCTGGTTTGTTGTGGCCATCGGCCTCTCCATGGAAATTAGCTTCAAAAGATCTAAAAGGCACACCTCTCTTCTATAGGACTTGTTTGAGATTATTAGTCTATTAGATAAAAGGAGTTTTCTCTATCTCTAATTAATATATTACACAAAGGAAGGATGTCACATTACAGCAGCCACACTGTGGGTTTTTGGCTAAATTTGCAAAGCATCTGATAGTTATACTATAAGGAACACCCACCATCTCTTTGTCCTGGAGAATGTGTCCCACATTTTAAACGTGGACATCCCTGAAGTGTATGTGGTTGAAGAACTGTACCTGTGATACTACACTTCTCATAAAATATTGGGAGGGCGTAGAGACATCAAGTAGAGCCCACAAAGTCCATGACTGTACCGAGACAGCTGCTGACCTGGCCACAGTCACCGCCACAGAACCACGTCCCGGGGATGCCTCCGTGTCCAGCAGCGGCAGCCTCTGTGGCGCAGCACACAGCAGCAACGCCCAAGTCTCTTGTGCTCCTCACGATCCCACTGCCTGCCCAGCCCTCTGACCACTCTTTCTGGGGCTCCTTTGCAGTCTCTTCCTCCTCCTTCCTCCTCCACCCCCCCAGTAGCCGATGGGGTTCCTTGAAGTCCAGTCTCATGCCCTGCTCTCTACACTCCCCCCAGGTACACCCAGCATTCCTGGAAACAATTTACACACCAGTCACTCTCTAATTCTGTCTCTAGCCCTGTTCTATATTCTGGGCTACACACATGTAACTGTCCACTGGGCACATAGTCAACACTATACGTTCATCTCACACACACCTCAACCTCTGTCCAAACCTGAGCTCTGGACCTCCCCCTGCCACAGGCCCTCCTGGGGTCCTCACCCACCCCACAAACGCAGGAGCTGCAGCAGAGCCCTGGGGGCCACTCTGGGTCCCCCGCTCACCCCGACCCGAAGCCCTCTCCACGTCCTGGCGATTCTTCCCCTTGGATCCTGAGTCTGTCCATTTCATTGCCTTTGTTCTAATCCAAGCTGCCGCCGCCTCATGCTTAGTCTGCTAGAACAGACACGCCACTGTCCTGTCTCTCTCCAGCCGGTCGTCCGCACAGTAGGTTGTGTGATCTCCCTGCTTGAAGCCCTTTTGTGGCTTCCCATTGCCCTTGAGATGAAAACCAAGCCCAGCCCCTTGGACCCCGTGGCCTGGCGGGACCCATCCCCTCCCCTCATGTAGATCTGTCCTCCACTCGCCACCCTCCATCCCTGACGGGGCCTTTTAGACACTCTAACCTGCTCCCAGAACATTCTGTCCCACCCCCTGCTTTGGGTTTTAATGTAAGTGTCACTTCCTCAGACAGGACTTTCCTGAGGCCTCCCCCGCCCCCGTTTTAATGGGCTTCTCCCTGTCACTTTCCCTGACAGCTGCCTGTTCTCACAGCAAGGGCCACGACTTGAAAATCTGTTAGTTTGTTTGCTGGTGTGTGGTTGCTGCGTGTCTCCACATCTAAGCTGTAAGCTTCATGAGGGTGTGTTGGTTTTGTTTCTAATTGTATACACACAGTGCCTAGCACACTGCTTGGCATGGCACAGGTGCTGGATGAATGTTTGCTGAATGAATGGGTTATATTAAATGTGTTGTGAGACCAAATTACATGGGACAAATATTTATTGCCACCTTTCCATAAATATCTGTACTTACCTAGGAGCTCACTCGCTGACGTTCAAGTCCTGGTGCTGTTTTTCCAAGCAGACAGCTAAAGTTTTAACAATCTGGTGTCCTCTCCTTCCTGCTTTCCTAGTGACCTCATCCTCTCCTCCTCCCAGGCACCATGTGGTGTTTGTGACAACACGCATTTTAATTTGTTTGGAGGAGGTTTTTTTTTTTTTTGGAGCTGTGACCCTACTAGATTTAACAGTGAGGAGGACAGAACGTGTCAGGGGACAGGTGCAGGTTCCGCACCCAGCGGGGGCTTTTGTGTCCTGGAAACGTACGGCTCTCCTTCTACCACAAGGTGGCACTCTTCTCGAGCGCAACCCCAAGAATGGCATAGGCGCCGAGCGTGTCTCTTACGGTCACCCACCCGGGACCCTGCTTGGGCCACTGAGCCCCCAGGAGACCGCAGGACTTCTGAAGGGCCGCAGCCCGTGGTGGTCGGGGAGAGGCTCAGGAGGGGAAGGGGGGTGTCTAGACTGCGGTGCGGTCGACCACGCTGTACCCAGGCGGGCCGTGAGAACTCTTCCTTGGTTAGGCTGAGTGTGGTGCACACGTGCGCACATAGGGCTGGAGGGAAAGGGCGTGCATGGAGAGGGGGTGTGCACGTGTGCACCCGTTCCCACTCCAGGAAGCAAAGGGAAAATGGGAAATGGAGTTCATCTTAATTCTTTCTTCTTTTTTTTTTTTTTTTTTTTGTCCTTTTGAGGAACCAGAAGTATGTAGTAGCCTTGGGATCCAAGTTATGTGGTCCAATAAATGGAAACCTTTCTCTGGACTCAATGTTTCTCAAAAGGAATGACTTTCATCTCTATGCTTTAACAGAAAAGCTGAATTTGCAGGCTCATACATTTCTCTCCAACCCTGAAGGCAGTGGCCACAAAGCAGCCTAAGTTTCTTTCTAAAAGGGTGTTTGGGGATGGAATCGGAGTTTATGGGTCATTTGGGGAGACCTGGCAGAAAACCTCGCCCGCGCTGGCTTCAGCAGGATGTTGGGTCTGTCCGTGGTGTGCTGACATCCTGTGCTTCGGGGCTTCTCTTTAGGTTTCCTGTTTGGCCTCAAAGGAGCAGGAGGAAGAGTGGGCTTCCCTGGGCCCTCTGGCTTCCCTGGGGCTCGCGGACAGAAGGGGTGGAAAGGTAAGGACGCATGGGGGAGCTGGAGGGGACGGGAACGCAGCCTGGCCTTCCTGAGTCACCTGTCCTGCAGAAGGCTAACTCCATCCCCATTCGCGTGGGCACACCTGGGGGCAGGCTGCAGGAGCCAGGGGCCCAGGGGCAGCCAGGCGTTCTGCAGATGAGCCCGCCGCATGGCCTCTGGGCCCTGAGCGCTGGGGGGCCAAGCCCACCGCCAGCACGTGCTCTCTCGCTGCCTGGCACCCCAGATCCAGCCGCGGTGAAGCAGAGGAAGGGAGGTCGGGGACATCTTCCCTGCTAACCCATGACCTTGGTGCCCACGACCAGGGCTCTTGCCAGGCCACCCTCCCTGACAGCCCCCTGGGGCCAGTACTGCCCATTGACCCACAGGCCCGGTGCTAGGGATCCCACAGCTCCGGCCACTGGAGATTCCTCAGCGTCTTTCAGAGTCCCCTCAACTCTGCCCAGCCCTCTGTAAAGGGTCCCAGTTTTAAGTATCTTCAGTAAAGATCCGAGTAGGATTCTGAGCCTCTGGAAACCATGAGCAAACACTTGAGTAACTTACTTCGAGCCTCACTGTCATCATCTGAGAAGTGGGTACAACAACTCCCATCAGGACAGAGAATGCACGTAAAGTGCCCAACATGACATCCAGCCTGTTGCCTCCTGGGCCCAGCCCTGCTCACACACCTCACACCTCCCTCCCCTGCCACTCTCAGAGACCGGCTAGCGAACTCCATGAGCAGTCGGTCTCTCCCCCACCCCCACCCCGCAGGTGACGCTGGGGACTGCAGGTGCGCAGAAGGTGATGAATTCGTCCGGGGCCCTCCGGGACTGCCAGGACCCAAGGGCTTCACCGGTGTCAATGGGGAGCCGGGGAGGAAAGGCGAGCAAGGAGACCCCGGGCAGCACGGCATCCCTGGGTTCCCGGGGTTCAAGGTGAGAGTGCAGCACCTCCCGATGGCCAGTTTTATCACAAAGCTGTGAGACACCCCAGGCTCTCCCAACTTGTGCCATTCCTGGCTTTTATCTGTTAAATTAATGCAGCTTTAGACCATCAACACGCATGTGCCCAGTGGGGGAGGTACTTTTCAGAAACACCACCTGCTCCAAGATTCACTTTAGGAACCTTCACCAGTGGTGGGGCTGAGAAGTGCCGCAGTGCAGGGGAGGCAGCCGGCAGCTCCTCGGAGCTAAGCTGCAGTCACCACGTGACCTGGAAATGCCACTCCTAGGTGTGTCCCCAAGAGAATCAAAGCACACGTCCACACAAATACATGTGTGCCAATGTTCAGAGCGGCATTTTTCATAATAGCCAAAAGGTGGAAACAACCCAAATGTCCATCACTTGATGAATGGATACTCTGAATATGGTGCATCCGTACAATGGAATATTACTCAACGAAAGGACAGTCCAGATGCATGCTGCTCTGTGAGTGAACCTTGAAGATACTATGCTAGGTGAGAAAAGACACACACAAAAGAAGAAATATTATATGATTCTGTTCATAGCAAAGGTCCAGACTAGGCAAATCTAGAGACAGGAAGTGGATTGGTGGCTGCCACAGGTTGAGGGGTGGGCGAGGGAGGAGCGACTGCTTAACAGGGATGGGGTTTCTTTGTGAAGTGATGAAAAAGTTCTGGAATTAGATAATAGGGATGGTTGCACAACCTTGTGAAAATACTAAAAATCCCTGGGTTTTATGCTTTAAAACAGTGAATTTTGTGTTATATTAAAAAAAACCTTCAGCATTTTGAATATAAAGCATATTAGTTATTGAACATCCACCTCTTCATGTTCAGTAGGAACTCACTTAGCGTTTTACGAAGGCTTCTTTAACCCGAAAAAAATGAGAACACAATTTCCAGGTAAATTGCAAACTTACTTTGTAGGAATGTACAAAACTCCCTGCCCATGGTTCCCTATATGTGTCAGCCTCAAGGAAAGATCACATGGAGTAAATCTTTCCTCCATGGCAGGTTTTAGCTACCCAGAGATTTCAAAGCAAATTTCAGATATAGGCAAAGAAATTGTATTTTTTGGGTTTTTTTAAAACTTAAAGAACCTCAAGAGATTTACAAAGCAAAAAGTCCATGATTTTATGTGTTCAGCAATAGAGAAAAGATTGCTCAGGACACTTGGCCAAGGACTGCTGAATGGCCTGGCTCATGATCTGACACCTTGGTGGAGGAGGGATAGCAGCCACACACTGCTGCTGGTGCAGAGGGGCAAGACTCTGGTTGCTTCCTGACACAGGCGCTTTGCTGGTGAAACAAGGCCCTAAGCACCTCGCTGCTCCATGCCCTAAATTTTCTCAGAAAACAAATGGGAAAATCCAACAAAAAACAGTAGGTGCTATGTTTCCTGGTTTAAAAATGATACCATCTCTAAATCATGGTTGTCTAAGCAGTCGTAGTTCAAGCATTCAGAAAAAGTGCATGTGGTGGGAATTGCAAACTTACTAATGGCAAAGCTAGTAGGATCTTCTGTTGGTTAAAAAATGATTGAATATTTCCTAGAAGCCAAATGGATCCCATTCTGTGCACCTGAAATGTCTAACATCTTCCAAGTGTATATACTTCCCCAATTGTATTTTAACATTACGCACACGCCAACAGGACTTTTGTTCCAACACCTCTGGTTGTGTTTGGTGTCTTGCATTTAATTATATGTTTATACGTCTGGCAACCCCAATACAATAAAAATGCCTGAGACAACTTGGGTGTTTTTTTTGTTGGTGGTGGTGGTTTTTTAAACATTTGCACGACTGGAGTCTGGCAGAGTGCTTAAAGTATGGGAATGGGTCGATAAATTCATCCGTGCATTTGTGTACCCAACACACACTTACTGAGCACTGTCTGGGTGTGAGATGCTGTTCTGGATACGAAAAGAATGTTGCCTTTTTTTGCAAATAACTAAATAAATCAAGTATCTGTGGAGTTTTCTAGGGGAAAGGAACTCATAATCACTTGTAACATTCCGTTTAATTAAATCAACACTAAAAGCTCCCATATTCTTAGAAATAGCATCAACCAGGATATGCCAAAAACTAGCACGTGGCGCATATTAAAATATAATCCTGAACCATTAACCTGCTCGTTTCTGCTCTTGGAAAGAGCTATAATAGATTTCACAGCCTAAAGTTTGAGTGTCCCTGCTACAAGCTTCTCTCTTAAGTATGTTCTTCTCCCCTAACCTTAACCTCAGTTTGGAAAACAAATTGTCTATTAAACACTATTGTTCCCAATATTAAATTATCACAAATTTTTGTCCTTTGTACTTGGAGGCCTATCACCTGCTTGGATCGTAAATGACAGTAGTTGAGAGTAGGCCCTTAAGTTTGGGGTCAGTGCTTCTCAAAAGTCACTGAGTGTGTGAGCCTCAGGACTTTGTGGAGATTCCGTCAGAAGAGTTGCCCTGGCCCGGGTGACTGCCTGCCGCAAGTTGTATAAGCAGAAAGATCACTGCCTTCTCAGATGTCCTAACAATCTGAAGGAAGAAGAAACATTTTTGTGTTTGTTTCCACAGGGAGCCCCTGGCAATATTGGCACTCCTGGGCCCAAAGGAGCAAAGGGAGATTCTAGAACGATCACAACCAAAGGTCAGTTCTTCTGTGGCTACACAATTCTTGGCCCACTGAGCCTTTCTGCGGGTGCACCACACCGTATGAGTAGATTCACATGCAAATCCTTTCCCAGGTGAGCGGGGACAACCAGGCATCCCAGGTGTGCCTGGGATAAGAGGTGACGATGGCCTCCCCGGGCGTGACGGGCTCGATGGATTTCCCGGCCTCCCAGGTCCTCCGGTGAGTAACCGTGAACTGTGGGGCAGGCTCGGCCTCTCTTCTCGATCATTCATGTTCTTTAAAAACCTGAGAAACAAATGGTGTTGGCACCAGCACTGAACCAACCCAGCATAGGACAGGACCATTCTATTTGTAATGCGCAGATATCATATTTTTTAGGAAATAGTGAGTTAAGTTGGAAGCCAAGCCCAGAGTGAACATTTAAAAGTAAAAGAATAAATAAATATTCCTCAAGGTGCAACACAGAATGACTCTTCTAAAATGAGTGGTGAACCCTATTCTTCTAGGATAAATTGTGAAATAAGCAATTTTGTTTTTGCAACACACACACACACTGGCATTGAGGATATCTAGGAACTGCAGGGACACCAGTGAGTCTCTCTTCCTCAGGGAGGCTGGGGTCAGAGGCCAGAGGTGGCCGTGGAACAGCAGGGACGAGACCTACCTTGCGCACCCCTTTCCATCGGCAGCCCCGAGGCTGTCTCTGCTCGTGCTTCTGCAACATTGTTTTTCACCTCTTTTTCTAGATTGAATTTTATTTCCTCCCGTGGTTATCAAGCTTGTGCTTCCCTAAGCTCTTTGTATTAAGTTCCCCTGGGCTGCTGTAACAAACACCTCTGACCGGGTGTGGCTTAAACAACAGAAAGTTGTTCTCTTGCAGCTCTGGAGGCTGGAAGTCTGAGATCCAGGTGTCGGCAGGGCTGGTCCCTCCTGAGGCTGGGGAGGTTCTGTTCCCCCTGCGTTCCTTGGCTTATGATGGCCGTCTTCTCCCTGGGTCTTCACGTAGTCTTCCTCCATGTGTGTCTGTCTCTGGCTCCAAATTTCCCCTTTTTTAATGGAGATGAGTCACATTGGAATAGGGGTGTGTGGTTTGTGTGATATGTGCTAAGTATGAGCCTTGACTCATCACGGTGACAATGGCCTTCTTTGGTGTTGGTGGCTTATGAAGTCATTGGTGTCCAGGAGGACACTCATCCTGGCTGTGTGTGTGTGGATGTGCATTTGTGTGTACGGATGTGTGTGATATGTGGGTGTGGTGTGGGTGTGGATGTGGTAAGTGTGAGCCTTGACTCGTCACAGTGGCTGTGGCCTTCTGGAGGTGGCTGCTTGTGAAGCTGTTGGTGTCCAGGGGGAGCACACCTTCCTGGCATGGGGTCAGGCGGCCACCACAGCACCGAGGCCTGGCTGCCGTCCCAGCCCAGCTGCCGGTGGAGCCTGCGCCTCTTTCTCTGCTCCCAAAGCGGCTCCTGAGAGCTGGCACCCCACCCTCAGCTTCCCATTCGCGACACTGCCGTCACTCCATCCCCTCCCCAGGCCCACACTGGGGTGGCTCTTTCCTTCGCAAGACATGGGACGGCCACAGCCTCTCTCCTCTGACCCTATAATTGCTCCCGATGTCCAAGGGGAACACTGCTTTCTTGTCTAAATTAGCTTCCTTTCCTTTAATAACAGATCATCCCTTATGACTAGTAGGTGTGTCACAAATGCTAAATTACAACAACAAAATAACATATTTCTGCCCCAGTTACCTAAGTCTCCGCCTTAACAGTTCTACAGAAATCTTTTGTGCATGAAGGTCTGATCTGGTGCAGGGCAGCTAGTGGGTGGCAGGAGAAAAATGAATACTCGGATACATGTGCACACATCTAGCGTGCTGCTCATAATTGTTACACACTCTGTTGCTGACATTTGTGGCTTGGTTAGACCATGACAGTAGGTTCCCATTAATCTCTCTTGTCTTTCTGTGTCCATGGCACAGAATTCCAGGAAATGGGGAAACTGGGAATTAATAGTTATCTTTGATGTTTGTATATATTTTAAGAGATAAACTGAATTTTCACACAGGGTGATGGCATCAAAGGCCCTCCAGGGGACCAGGGTTATCCAGGAGCACCTGGAACTAAGGGCATTCCAGGAGAGGTGGGTCCCCCGGGACTGGGCTTACCAGGCCCGAAAGGCGAGCGTGGTTTCCCTGGAGACGCCGGATCACATGGACCATCAGGCTTCCCGGGTCCTCCCGGCCCCCCTGGCACCCCAGGACAAATAGGTATGAAGGAATCCTCCTGCTTCTCTTCCTCAGTCGTGAGAGTGGTTGGTGCTTCCACATCCTCTACTCTTCTTGCCAATGTGCAGATTCCCCAGTGGGGTCAGATGAGGATGTTCTGTTCTCGGTGCGCACAAATGATCACCCAACCGCTGGGTGTTCTCGGCCCTCCACCAGCCTGCTCCTAGCAGCTGGGACATGAAGCCTCTCCCTCCAGGGCAGAAGTGATGGAGGCTTTGCACAGAGGTTCCCGCCCACATCCAGCCTTCCAGCCACCAGCAACAGCACACACCACACACAACACACACACACACCCTCGCACACGTGCACGCTCTGGGATGAGCCACTAACTTACAGTTGTTCCAAACTGCCTCACTTTTTCACTGTGTCTTCCCCCAGATTGTGACACCGGTGTGAAAAGGCCCATTGGAGAGGACGGACAAGAGATTGTCCAGCCAGGTACTGTGGGGAAGCCCAGGTAGCTTTAGAGTGCTTAAAGCTGTCTGGAGGACAGGCCCCTCCGGAAAATGCTGGGTTCCTTTCTTCTCAGGACGCTTGGCTGGCCAGGTTGCACCCTCTGGTGTAGGTAGCAGGAGAATGAAAGCCAAAGGTCTTGGAGATGCCACAGTCAGCGGGGGTAGGAAGAGCAGGTGCCAGCAAGGCCCCAGAGGATGGCTTTGCATTAAGTAGGTTGGGGACAGGGCATCGCAGGCTGGAGGAAGGCAGAGAGGGTCTCGGGGAAGTGTGGGTGCTGGCCCGGGGGAGCTGCCATGGAAGGTCGAGAAGGGGGGGTGGGAGGGGCAGACACACAAAGCACGAACTCATGGCAGCACTGTGACAAGTGGGAGCACACGGGAGCTTGCGACCCAGCCAGAGCCCCCAGGGCTCAGAGGTGAGGCCAGCCTGTGTGCAGGTGGCCGTGACAGCCAGTGGCAGTCCTGGTGGGCACAGCACAGCACATGGGAAGGGCCAGGAAGAAGTGTGTGGGGCAGTGGCACCTATCATTGCCTGTCACAGACATGTCTGAAGGAGGTGTCCCAGCCAGGGAGTGGGAACTCCAAACCAGCGGTGCTGGGCTGGAAAACAGGATGGGCCAAGGGCTTCCAGCACAGCAGGCCTTCCGATCACACTCGGTAGGGGTGGCACAGCTTGGAGTGTGAGGAAGTTGTGACCGTGCATGCATTCCCAGAGCCCAGGGTCTTGAGTATACAGCCATTCTGAACCGCGCCAAGATCCGAGATGTGTCCAAGCCAGTGGGCAGCTGAGGGCGAGTGGGGTCAGGGTGAGGAGGTTGGGAAGCCGGGACCCTCCACGGGCTCCTAAAGGCAGGGTGCCCCAGCACTGTGCCTAGTGGAGCAGCTGCTGCAGCAGCACCTTGAAGAGCTCTGTATTCAGAGCCACAGTCTGGAGTGAATGAATCACACCTGATTTCCACTAGCGGCGTGGTCTGGTCAGTGCTGCACTGCATGAATAAAACCTGCTAGAGATGGAGAGAGACCCAACCAAACCCTCTCTCATGCAGAGGCTAAACCACCCAGGCTCTGGCCTTGCAGTCAGGCCAGACAGACAAACGAGGTCTCCCAGAATTACTGTGCTTACCTGGAAACAGTCCAGGCAACAAAGTGCCCCTGCCGAGACGTCACTGCTCTCGGGCAGACCAAGCAGAAGTGCCTGCAGCTGGGGTTATCTTTGCCCTTCACAAGGCAGCCAACTGCTGTGGTTCATTCTAGAAGTATTCAGAGTCACAAAGGAGAAGGCAAATTCCCTTTGAAACCACAAGCTGTCTCCATCTGCTGATAGACGCTTCAGACGAGAGAGACGTCCACACTAACTGGACCCGAATTGATTCACTGCGGGCTAGTGCCCTACATGAGGCAATGAGCCGTTTGTCAGCACAGGACCGGTTTCTATTTGGCTAGGCTTAATTTGCATTTTATGTTAATATTCTGATTTCATTACACAATGAAATTAAACTTTTATTTGCATCAGAACCAAGATTAATTAAATAACTAAATTACCCTGATCGTGAGATGGTAGCGGGTTCGCATGGCTGGTGCTTTTGACCTTGGCCTTCCCCAGGGCCGTGAGACTCAGTGTTGAAGACTGCCCGGCTCATCCTTCCTCCTCTCTCCCCAGGTTGCATTGGAGGGCCCAAGGGACTGCCGGGCCTGCCGGGACCCTCAGGCCCCACAGGTAATGCACGGCAGGAAACTGGAGCGAGCCCAGCGTGGCTCCGCCACCTCCATCCTCCATTTTCCTCTTTGTTCCTCTTCCTCTGGCCCTGCCTTCCCCACCCGGCTGTGGCCGTGTCCAGCGTCCTACCGCAAACTGGGCACACTCTGCAGGGAGCAGACTTTCACTCACTGCTGCAGAAAGATGAGTCTGACACGCACCGAGCCCAGGCTAGGAGAGAAACTCAGCTCTGGGTCTCGGGGGCACCCACAGTGGTGGCGACTGAAGCCTCCTCTTTGTGGCTGGAGAGGGAACGTGCCTGTCTCTGCATTTTCATCTTATGCCTTTGTACCCAGGATATGCGAGAAGAGCCTGCAGGAGGATTCTTTCTTTTGGGTTTTGATTGACAGGAAACAGAAATAGATGAGGCTAGAAATTTTGTCTGTAGTGTCTAGGGGCTGGGCCTTTGCTGCTGGCTCAAGCCGATCACCCCCAGGAAAGAGCTCGTGTTGGAGAGTCAGGGCCGCCCTGACCTGAAAGCAGGTTCTCGACTGGAGTGGCCGGAGTTCTGCTCAAGGGGGTGGCCCTTTAATTTCCTCCTCCTCAGCCTGTGACAGGACAGGGGAAGTACCTCAGTCACCCCGCTGAGGAGGCAGTAGGGATAATTCAGTGTTGAGAGATGAGACATGCAGCTGGAGCTGTTCTCACTTGCTCCTTCTGGACTCAGTCCTCTCCTGTGCAGGAGGAATAAGGAATAGTATAGGTGTTCTAGACTCTTCCTTCTTCCCACCATGCCCCCAGTACATCACATGACCTGCTGTGGCTGAGGCCCTACATACACTGTAAAGTGCTAAGCCAGGGTTGTACAAACAGCCCTCAAAGGTAGGAAAGCAGGCTGACATATCCTGTGTCCTAGATCTCAAGGGCATCTTCTGAGTACACAGCAATTGCAGGATCTGGGGACAATAAGACAAAGTGCAAAAGTCATTTACACTGTGAGGCAGAGTTAGAGCCCCTCGTGCTGTCTCTGAGGCCTGAATGTGTATCTTCTGCATGTCATCATCCTCGTGGTACCTGCTCCTGGCTCTGGTTGTGTCCATCCACGGAGTCCAGCAGCCACTGACGCAGCAACTCCCCAAACAGCAACAGCTCCGTGGGGAAGGGCTTGGGGCTCAGGGACCGCAGTGGAATCGTTTTCAGCAGAACTGCGTGGAAGCAGGGCCCCAGGTATACGTACAATATACTGGGTGTGAGGGTAGAGGCTTTGGTGAGTATGTTTTGACGACACGAAGCTTTCTGAGATGGAGGGTTAGTAAGAGCTCGTGCGTTAACGAGCTCATGCACTGAGAAGACGATGAGGTCTTAGTGCGATTATGGATGCAGTATTTCTGGTAGAGGTTAAGGCTTAGTCTATGAGGTGATTATTCAAATGTGCAATGAGCCAACAATTAAATGTGAAAAAAGCAATATTCTTTTGATGTTAGCAAGGCAGAATCAGCCTTCTCCCTCTTTTGCTTTCAAGTTTAAGCTAATCTGTGCACCAGACTCTGAACACAGGGATATTCGCCTCAGCTGGGCGCCGCCACGGGTAATGACCCTGAACAGCGCACAGATCAGAGTGCTGTGCCGCTTTGTGTCCAGGACGGTGATAATTCAGCAACGGCCCCCTCAAGATTCTAGGCTTCTGCGACTTCTGCTCAACTCTAGTTGCAAGTCCTGGGAACATTCAGAAGACTTTTTAAAATTGTAAAAACCCTTACGTTTTGTGGAAACCTGGCACCCCTTCCCCACATTTTGCTGTGTGAATCTAAGTTTTCCCCCACGAGGTCACTTACTTATCCCCACCTTCCCCAGTCCCCCAAAGCAGGCACTTCCACAGGGTCTTAGATCCTAAAACCAGATCCCTGAGTGTGCCACAGGGATGGTTTGACATTGAGTGGAGTTGTAAGATAGTGACTCACCGGCTTTCCAGACATCCCAGTCACGTGGGAGTGACACACCCTGTCACCTGAAGTGTCTGTAGACTTCAGAGGCAGTTCTGGTGTTCTGTGTCCTGTTTTCAGTTTTAACTAACACCCCTCTGAGGCCTGGCTGGGGTTTCCCTTCAGGAACTGGCTTATGAGTTGAGCTTGTCTATTACATCCTTGCTTCAGAACAACTTGAAAAGTATACCTTTTGCTTCATCTTGTCTGGTTCTATGAGTTTATATTCACGTATGACTTCATCGGTGCAAAGCTCTCTTACTCTGACCACCTGTCACATTTATGGATTGACACGGACATTGGAATTCCGAATGCACGTATTCCTAGAAATCGAGTCTGGCTGGATCCCTGTCTCGGGGTCAGCACTATCACAGTCTTAGAGAAACTCGGTGGGGGGAGGAGGCAGCCATGGGCAGTGACTTCCAATACTGCTCCCCCCAGGTAAGTGCCAGGTCTGTTCAAGAACATTTAATTACCTTGGGGAGATAATGGTCTCTGATCATTTCATCAATGAGAGATCTTGGCTAATCTTTGCATTTGCTTGTCCTGTGAGCAGGGGTGGGAAGCTGTGTTCCATACGGTATGTTTCCCAAGCCTGGCCTTGGGAAAGGGTATCAGGGCAGGGAGTCCCTCAGTGAGGCAGGTGGGTGCCACCCAGAGCCCTCTTCCTCCGATGGGCATTAACTCCCAAAAGCCCAAGGGAAGGGTGGTCTCCACCTGAGGCCAAAGCACCAGCCTGAGCCTAACGCCCAGAGGGACAGCTCTGAGGGGACAGCAGCCTGGGGAGGCCACATTCCCGAATTGCACCTCACACCCCCACCAGCTCCTCCTACTCGCCCCTGCACACCTGCCTGGCAGCCCTGAGGAGGAGGCTGCTGTTCTGACCATGCCGTGTAGAGGATCACAGTGATTCTCAAAGCCCCTGGCTACTGTGCCAGGCAGCTGTGCATCCTGTGGTTTCCGAGGGCCTCGGGTAAAGTGAATCTCTCAGCCCTAAACCAGGCAGGCACAGAGACACCTAGAAAGAGAGGTCTCGAGTTTGCTTCCCATATGAAAATGTTCAGATCAGAGATGTCCAATAGGTTAGGAATTATTTCATTTAGCTGGTATGAAGTTTTGTTTTTAGTGTAAGTCACTCATTACAAGTAAAATAAGTCAATATTTCTCAAATTTGGATAGCTTGGCTCTAAGCAGAGGATGGGGGAAACTCTTCTTATGAGAAATGCCTGAGTTATTATAAATGTTTGCAGAAGGCAACAGGAAGGTTGAATGAACTCTGATGCAGTGTAGACTCTTGTTGCTGGAGGAGACTTTAGCACCCGAGTCAAAATGTGGTCCTCAGAGAAGTGCAGGTGAACGCCACCCTCCTGAATGTGACAATGGAAATCTGCCTGCAAATTACCTGTCCGGGGTCTTGAAGCTAGTCAGTGACGAGCAGAACACATACCCTCGTCCCTCTGTCCAGTGCTAATTCCCCACAGAGAGTTGAAAGAATCGTCCTGGACATTCTAGCAGAAGCAGGAAGGTCTCAGGTGGTGGGCTCAGTCCCCATGGCAGTGATAACAAAGCTGCTTGTCCATTCTGGCTGTCCTTGCTCCCGATGTAAATGTCACTGATCCCAAGTGCACACTGAGCCCCTGATGTGGGGACTCCGTGGTCTGTACAGCTATCCCCAGGGGTCTGCTCACTTAACCCCACAGGTCTGTGCAGTTGTCCCCACGGGCCTGTGCAGTTGTCCCCACGGGTCCGTGCACGTGTCCCCACGGGTCCGTGCACGTGTCCCCACGAGACTGTGCACGTGTCCCCACGGGCCTGTGCACTTGTTGCCACGGGTCTGTGCATTTGTCCCCACGGGCCTGTGCACTTGTCCCCACAGGTGCGTCTCAGGGTGCAATCGTGTTCCTCCCCTAAATGATCTAGACAGACACATTCATGGTACAGACCCCCTAACCCCCCACCCTGTTCTCAGGCTCCCCATTCTCCCTGGCTTATGCTTCGTGAGCCAGGTCCCCTTGGCGACCCCCTCCTGAGGAACCACATCATCACGTGACCTGCTGGGAATGTATTTCCAGTCAGTGTCAGAGGGTTGTGCAGAATTCAGCCAGGCAGAGCAAACCCCACTGCTCCTGACTTGCGGTCCAGTCACCTCATTTAGGAACGACATTGTTATTCACTCAAGGAGTCAGGTTGCACCGCTAGCCCTGTAAATATTAGCACCGGCTAATAGGGGGGAGACAACAAGACAGGCAGAGGCACTACACCTGGAGCACAGCCAGGCTGCCTGCTTTAGGGATAGAAATCTCCAGAAAGAAAACATAAAAGGGAGTGATTTTTAAAACATGGTCATACGGACATTCAAACTCCCGAACAGAGTTTATTTTTTAGTCATTTTATTTAAAAGGAAGAATTAGGAAAGGAGAAGGTGAAGCAGAATTCTGGAAGATTCTGGTGACTCTGTGGGCCTCGTTCTCTCTGAGCTCGGAGCTCTCCAAGGTCGAGTGAGGGGCAGGAGGACTCTGCCTGGAGCTCGCTGCCCACGGTGCGTGTTCTCGGGCTCCTGCAGTTACATATGCAGTCAGAGCAGAGCGGTTTAGATGACATGGGACAGACCTAACCTGGCCAGGCCGGCAGCACCCACTCGGGAGCACCCAGCTCCCGGCGGCTGAGGTTCTCCTGCATCTGTCTTGTGTGCCCTGCCATCGAGCCTTCAGTGGAGCAGGCTGGTGCTGGATTCCCCCCACGTGCTGAGTGTCCACAGTGAGAACGGCCCTCTCCAGCCCTGCCCTGGGAGCCGTGAGTGAGGATCCGCTCAGCTCAGACAGCAAAGTGGACCTTCTCTTCTCTTGACATTGACCCTGGAGCCGAGGGAGACCCAGCCAGAGATGGGGACTTTTCCCCGGTGATCGCCTGTGCTTAGGGACGTGTGTTGGTGTCAGTTTGCAGGCTCTGGCCCATGCAAGAACCTCTCACCAGTCGTGTCCTGATGGTCAGAGAGGACCAGAGGCCAACACAGTCGGCCCCCGCCAGACCAGAGATGTAGTCTGAGGCTGGTCTCTGGCAAAGGGACAGACATCCAGGGCTGGTTTCTGTGACTCCCGGGCCACCCCACCTCGGCCAGTCACGCCCCTCTGTGTGCGGACCCCTGTCGCTGCAGCCCCCGACTTGTGTCCTGTCTGACTCCTCCCTCTCACTTCTGCCGTCCACACACCCGCTTTCCGAGAGGGAAGAGTGGGTTTGCATCACACAGCATGCCCTTCCTGGAGAAAAACTGGGAATGTGGATGAAAAAGCATGGGAGTTCAGCTTTGTGACACTGGTGAGGAACGCCTGCCCTTTAACTATAAGAGCACTCATGGAGCTCGTGCATTGTGCCAAGCACTGTCCAAGCGTTTGACAAGAGTTCCCTCATTTAGTCGTCATGATGCCCTGTGAAGTAGGTATTGTCATTCTCCCCATTTTACAGATGAGGAAACTGAGTCACAGAGAAGTTCAGAAACTTGTTCAAGGTCACACACAATAGGCAGAGATAAATTCACAGCTAGGCATTCTGACCCCAGACCCGAAGCTCTTAGCTAGGATACTGCAGAATCTTAATATTGGATACTTTTCTTCTTTATAGTTTGAGTTCTTAAGCAGGATTTTTAACCACTAAAAAGCATTCTGTATGCCCGGTTGTGTGCTATAGGGTTGACGTCCCCCAGTTTCAACATTGCCCAGTTTCATGAGAGACCACATTAAGTCAGATGCCAACGTGATCACAGCCCACTCGTCCTCCCGGGACCTGACGTGTCTGTGGTTTGTCTGGCTGTTTAGGTGCCAAAGGCCTCAGAGGGATACCAGGATTCCCAGGAGCCGACGGAGCGCCAGGGCTCAAGGGTTTCCCAGGAGATCCGGGTCGCGAAGGGTTCCCAGGACCCCCAGGTAAGTCAGGATCAGACCCCCATTCAGCCCGTAGGATTGGAAAGGACCAGTGTGTATGTGATCAAGGTGCCCCAGCTCTGTTACCCTCAACGTTTAGAAACCATTTCAGCAAATGCTTGGTGATGATTTTGTGCTTGTTTCTGGAAGATTAAAAAGTCTTGGCTTTTCATCACTAGTACTGTGCTAGATTTTGCAGACAAAAGAGATAGGTGTTGCAGAAAGATGGCCCTCTGGTCCATGTTAGACGTTCTAAGGGCAACATAACGTTACCTCTCCTGGGAGTATCACTCCAGGCACACACGGCCTCTCATGATCCATTCCCAGGGTGAGGATCACTATGGTTGTGCTTTCTGTGGCCCTCCTGGCTCACTTGTTGGTTTCCAACTTGTCTAGGTAAACAATTCCAACTGTTCCAGCGACATTTTGACAAAGCAAGGAATTGTAGAAACCGTAGTCGCTAAAAGAGCTTAAGACTTGTGTCTATGTATGGAGGCAAATAAATGTGTTTCCCACAGTGGGTTGTAGTGCAGCACGTGCTCATGCATCAGTGTACTCTGTGGCACAGGTGCATGCTCATGTGTTAGCATACTCTGTGGTACAGGCGCACGCTCACGGTACAGCTACTCTGTGGTACAGGTGCATGCTCATGGTACAGCTACTCTGGGGTACAGGTGCATGCTTGTGCATCAGCGTGCTCTGTGGCACAGGCGCGCTCATGTGTCAGTGTACTCTGTATACGGTCCAGCATCCCAGACTCAGGCTTTCATCGTAGTGGTGACACAAATGATGTGAGTGAGCATGATCGCACCCCCTTGATTGCAGAGGTGCACCCATTTTGGATTGTGTCTAAGTGAAACTGTAGAAGTCGTTACAGCCAACTTTCCACTCAATATAAGACATCCTTCCACAGGATCCTGGTCAGGAGTTCTTCTAGCCTCTGCTGGAATCACTCCTGTCACCTAGGGCCTGTGGGATATCACAACCCTCTTGTTGCTAGAAAGTTCCTCTTTGTTGGAATACAGTCTGCCTCCCAGCAAGCCCTCCCTGGGTCCCTCCGGCCACACGGCCAACTTCCTCATGACCACACACACTGGGAGAGGGGCCACTTCTCCCCACAGACACCTCATGAATGGGCAGAACTGACCCCGGAATGCAACTTTTCTTTTTATGACATCATTTCCGCACCCATGGCATACCGATCATCCTCCCGTGACTGCCCTCCAGCTTGTCAACGTTCCTTCCAAACCGGGCTCTGGAAACTGAAGGAAATGTTCCACATGTCTGGAACGTCACACAGAACAGTGGGACTGTTGTGTCCTTAGATTTAGACATTTGGTGAATTTTTTCAGCCAAGATTAATTGAATTCTGCCTCTTCCCTGTTCTGCACTTGGATAATTGATTCAAACCTAAATGTTGAACTTTGTATAAGTCTTTGATAGATTTTATCTTTCTGAATTCAGTGCTGCAGCCCATAGTGATTATTGCAAACCTGGACCCTGTTGCCTTTCATATTACGTATCTCTCCATGTTTTGCAAACTTAGGAAGCATGTTTCCTGTATCTTTTATCAAGGCACTGATAAAAACCCTGCATTAGAGAGATGCAAAGGAACTTCCTGCCTACACAGCAGAGGATAGGTCTGTATCGCTTTGTTGCCCTGCTGAGAGTATCTAAATGTTTAGAAGTTACAGCATTGTCACTCTGGTGATATCACACATATACTAAGTTTAAGTGCTCATTGTTTTGAGAGAAGGGTAATAATTCACACTGGCATCTTGCTATGAGTGTGAAAGGCACCCAGTAATTATAGTTTGAGTGCACAGCTGTGTGCACGGCTTGCCCGTCATCCGGGGACTTGGGCAGTTGACAATCTGACTAGGAAGCCTATTCTATAGTAAAATGTGAGCCCGTAAGGGAGGTTGGGGTAGACCAGACAGGAACTGGTCTATTCAGTTTTTGAAATGCATGTCACTTTTTATGGTCCGGAAATGTACTGTACTTCTATCACCACATGCAGAAGAAGATAAAATGCCCAACTTCAAAGATTGCAAAAAAAACAGAGTCCATTCCAGATATAAGAGCCACATGTGCAAACCTAAGCACACAGCTCCCCAGGTACAGTTCTTCACGTTTCCAGTGAAAGTCAGATCTGTTCATTATGTGAGTAAATCACACCATTGACACTCTGAAGTAGGGTCCAGCTAATTAACATCAGGTTAAGCCCAAATCTTTCATCTGTGTTCCAAGCACAGGCAGACACATCTCTACTAGCTCACAGGCGAGGCTGGTCTTACAGTCCTAGGAGGACCCGAGGCCCTGTTCATTGGATTTCCCTGTTTTCTTTTTTTTTTTTTTTTTTTGAGACAGGGTCTCACTCTGTCACCCAGGCTGGAGTGCAGTGGCATCATCATAGCTCACTGCAGCCTTGAGCTCCTGGGCTCAAGCCATCCTCCTGTCTCAGCTGGGACTATAGGCACACGCCACCATACCTGGCTAATTTTTTTTTTTTTTTTTTTGGTAGAGACAGGGTATCACTCTTGCTCAGGCTGGTCTCAAACTCCTGGCCTCAAGTGATCCTCCCACCTCGGCCTCCCAAGGTGCTAGGATTGCAGGTGTGGGCCACCGCGCCCGGCCTGGGTCTTCTTGGTTAGCTACACCACACAGAGTGGATAGACACAGAATGCTGAGCCTTTTGTGTGTTTGATCTTTGCCCATAGAATCATCCCTAGAACATGACTCTCATCGCCACGGGCCCCCCTCCTCCTGCACACACAGCTGGGGTGGCCCTGACCTCAGATGCCTTTCCTCTGAGCTCCACATGACTGTCAGCTCTGGGAGCTCATTCTGAGGTCACGTGGGGCTGAGCATCCTGTGAGGGGAAGTGACCTGATGAGGTCATTTGACTCAGGGGCACCAACGAAAGGCACGTGACAGCAGGCATCCCTCTGGCCACATGTGGGACCTGATGACTTTCACAGTAGAAGACAGAGGATGTCGGATTTACTACCAGCGTGGTGTTACAAGGAGGCAGAATTCGGCTCTGGTGGCTGGTCGCTGTCACCTCCCTGGGACTTCCCCATCACACAGCCCTGCGCCCCACTTGCACGCTCAACTAGAAGGTCCCACAAAAGTTGCTCTTGGGGATTATTTGTGAAACATGGGAGCCCATGAGTTATAAAGACGTATGTCCAGGGAGCAGTTGGTTCCAAGGCTTGTCCACCTTAGCTGTTTAGGGTGAGGGGCCAGATGGCAAAGGGAAGCAGAAGAAATTTAACTGAAAAGATGACATGGTGAGAGTTGTAGGTTCCAGGGTGAGCAAGAGCAACAGGGCCTTGAGTCCAGCAAATGCTTTCTGAGAACACCATGGCCACATTTTTGCTATTTTTAGCGTCTTTCCAACTCTTCTCTTAGAACAACATAATGCTAACTTGTGGTTTGGGGGAATACCCCTGTTTCCTTTTAGGGTTCGTGGGACCCCGAGGATCCAAAGGTGCAGTGGGCCTTCCTGGCCCAGATGGAGCCCCAGGTCCCATTGGCCTCCCAGGGCCAGCCGGGCCTCCCGGGGACAGGGGCCTTCCTGGAGAAGTCCTGGGAGCCCAGTCCGGGCCCCGGGGAGATGCTGGACTGCCTGGACACCCTGGCCTGAAAGGCCTTCCAGGAGACAGAGGGCCCCCCAGGATTCAGAGGTGAGTCACATCAGGGGAGCGAGGGGCTGGGTGGTGTAGGCCGTCAGGTAGCCGTCCAGGTCACTCATTGGCAAAAGGTGCAAATCAGAGACCATCTGCAGAGACTGAGCTGGGCTCCAGCATCAGCCTCCCGGTGGGCACTTAGATGGTGGTGCCTTTGGCACTGTGGGAGCAGAGCGGGGCACTGTGGGAGCAGAGCGGAGCACACGCGGGTGTCGCAGCGTGTCCACCATCGATCCGTTGTGCCACTCAACTGTGCAAATCCCACCCCAAGAACTTTTCCATGTGGGTTCTTCTGGTAGATTTTTTTTTTAACTTAATTCCCTACAGGCTTCAAAATGTTTAAGCATAAAAACAAAAATGGCAGCAGGTTTACTTTCGATGCCTTATTAAGGTTTCCACCATGATCGACATCCCCTTTTTGACAAGCTTAACATATATGCCTTATTTAGGCAGAATATTTTGTTTGGTAAAAATCCTAATTTTCAAGCATCAAAGCTCCAAGTAAGTGTTTCCATTTCAATCGCTGTCACTGCCGGAATCACCATAGGAGCAGCGTGCACACAGCCCCGCTCCTGCTGCACTGGCCGTGCGGGGTCAGTTGCAAAACACAGACGCTTCCTGCGTTTCTGAGCAGAGCTCTCCAAATAAAGTAGTTTCACAGGTCCACAGGTAAGTTATTTAACTAAGGGAAGCTAATTTTTAATACTTGTTCCTTTTTAAACAAATGTTCTGTAAATGGAAACTGACCTGAAATATTCAGCTCCTAATAGATAATCACCATAAACAACCACAGGCGCAAAATACCAGGATGCCTGATTTTTGCAAGGCAGCCACTAGAGCAGCAGCGCCTGTGCGTCCCCTCACGCACAGCCTGTCCTGTCCACTCGTGCAACTGCCCTCGGCCCCTCCAGCTTGCTCTGGGCATCTCACTCACTTGCCTCCCCCGTTCTCCTGTAGTCCCACTTCACGTAGTCAGGGATGTCAACTCGTGTCTGTCAGCCTCCCCGTGCCCCGTGGGTCTCGTCAATGAAAAGAAGTCTTGTGGGGAGGACCTGATGTCCCCGCTGGAACCTTACAGCCTGCAGCACTGCCCACCTGCTCTGCAAGACCATTAGCACCCAGTGGCAATTATATTTTTCCCTGGAGCTATTCACTTTAAAGATAGAAAACCAAAAAATCCAAGTGTTATCATCTCCCAGGGTACTGTGGGAGCACGTGAGAATATCTGGATCTGTGTGTCTCTAAGACTCTCATTTGCAGATTCCACTTCACATCTGTGTCCTGCCCAGTCAGCGTTTCTCTCACTGCGGGTTCACGTAGTCAGACACCCAGAGAGCCCGGAGGCTGACTTCGGGTTGGCCCAGGACTGACCTGGTCCCTTTCGTCTCTGCCCCTCCCCTTCCCCCCACCCCCCCATCTGCCTCCCTGTCTCCGGCCAGCCCCGCACCCCTGCAGGATGGTTGTGAGGTTTCACGTGATAGTTTGCCGGGAAGTCGCTGCAGGAGTGGTCACCCCTGCATTATTAACTGGATGGTAACTGTAATAAGCCTTAACCTGCAAGAAGAAAGAGAAAAAATGCCTAAATATAAAGAGGTCTGGGAGTTAGTGTTAAAAAAAAAAAACAAACTAGAAGTTATATAGTATCTGACCATTGTATAGGGCAGGATACTCTAAACATAAAGTCGTTAAGGGAAGATGTCACATATACCCAGAAACACACACACAAGGTATCAAATTTACATACAGATATTACCATTCTACACATCAAAAACAAAAAGTTTGAGCAGCAAAGTAAACTTTAGAATAGATATGAAGGAAAATTAGTCCATGTATATGAGGAATACTAAAATCTGTAAGAAAAATAGCAAAATCCTCAAAGGAAAATATAAGCAAAGAATAAAAACTTCACCAACAAGCAAAAACTAGGAGAAAGAAATGCAACTCCTAACCAAGAGCACGCAGACTAACACAGCTGATACGGCACTTCCCCTCCACCGTGCTTGCTGGGCTCTGGCTTTGCCTTACTGCCAGCCAGCACTCAAGCTGGGGAAACACCGGGAGAAGAATAAATTGGTGCAGACCTTCCAAAATCAGTGTGATGTGTTAAAAAAATTAGTGTTTAATGATCTATGTCAATTTCCTGGGGCACTTTCCTGAAGAAGTTACCTATAACATGGGCATGGATATATGTGCCAAAAACAAGCCCAAAACTGTTCCTCACAGCATTCTTTGTGATCGTGAGAAAAGTGAGTAAGTGCAATGCGTTAAATGTGTCCATATGATGGAGAATTATTCATGTCACCGTTTTAAATGTTTGCAAAGAATACTTTTAAATGTGGCAACATGCTCAAAATATAATGTCAGGTGAAAACAGCTGGATTAAAACTGCACTTGCAGTGCAGCATCAGTCTTCAGATATCCATTGCTAGGTGTATTTATAGGAATAGAAAAAGGCAGCAAGGAAATACACCAAGATATTAGTAATTATCTCTGGGTGATAGAATGAGTTACTTTGATTTTATCCTTTATAGTTCTTGGTATTTTCCAGATTTGCCACAACTGGGAAAAAGTTAAGTGCCATTTTCATAGACTAAGTCTATGGAGGCGGATGTTATCTGTAATGAACCGTGTAGAGTTGACCCCACAGCTCTAGTCTCCTGTTCCCGCAGGAAGCCAGGGCATGCCCGGAATGCCGGGGCTGAAGGGCCAGCTGGGCTTCCCAGGACCTTCAGGCCAGCCAGGACTGCCCGGGCCTCCAGGACAACATGGATTCCCTGGAAATCCTGGCCAAGAGGGGCCCTTGGGGCTACCAGGTGCCCCAGGCTTTGGAGGTAAGACTCCAGCTCCCCCAAAACTGGGTGGGGTCCTCACTGTACTGCCAACTGAACTATCACTGCCTTCCCCCAGGGAGCTCTCAAACTGTGTTCCAAGGAACCCTTCCCCACCCCTGCAAGAGCTGCAGGGCTGCCACAAACAGGAGATGTAAACAGCCTGAGAAATCAGCTCATCCTTTGTACCTGTTATATATATTGGGGATTATTAGGGGGAAATAAAAAGACAGAGAAATTCCTACTGCAAAAGTTCAAAATCACTGCTCTGATTTGGAGAGGAGAAATGGTTTCCTGAAAGAGAATGATCCAGGGAGCAAAGGAAGATGGTACTTCAGGAAACCCCGGGGCAGGTCAGTGGAGCAGAGAAGCAAGGAGATGAAGCCGTAGCACGTTTGCCCGCTGGAGCCCCCACAGAGGGGTGGTGCCCACCACACAGAGGCTGAGGGAGTTGGCAGGGGAAGCATGGAAGGCATTGGGGCCACAGTGTCCTCCACATGGGCCAACCCTACTGCCTGGTCTTGGGGGTGTTTTTCTCTCCCAACACACTCGGCAGACCTGTGGCCCCAGACTTCTGCATTTCATGGACCAGTGAAACTCTTGAGTACAGTTTTTGGTAATCAGCAAAGCTTCCCAGCTTTTTGTTTTGCCCAGTAAGAACACTTGTTTATAGAAGTGTCATCTGCCATCACCATCATGTCACCAGAGAACACTGTAGCTCTGAAAACAGAGAAAGACACAATTGCTCGATGAGAAACAGTCTCCTGAATGGACCACGTTAACCATTTAAGAACTCCCAATCTTAGCATAATTCTCTGGTTTGCCACAGTCAGGTGACCACTTTGTTGGGGACCTTGGCCGGTCTCTGCTGGGGAACCACCATGCCACACGCTGACCACATGTTAACCAGACATGTCCGTGTGCATGGGCTTCCACCACCTGGGGCCTTCCCTGTGCCCAAACACAGGGGCTGGACTTGGCTGAAGCCCGATCCCCCAGGTGCCGTGCTAGCCACTGCTTCCCAGTCTAGCACGCCCTGGGCAGGATCATAGGGCCTTCTATTTCAGTATTTGCAGGGCCTTGTTAGTCCTCAACTAGTGAGCATCAATTAAGCACAAAGCATTGCGTGGTGCATGAAAGATCCGTGGGAAAGCCTTGTCCTAAAGGAGCCTACACTTTAGTTGGGGAGAGGATCATACACATAAAAAGTTTCTCATTTGGCCCGGGCAATCCAGCGGGATGAGCAGATCATGACAACCCCAGTGTTTCCAGGGAGGCGGGGAGCTGGCGGGGGGAAGAGACTGGTGCCAGAGGGGGAAGGTGGGTGGAATTGGAAAAGGGGGGAGCTGCTTTCTGGGAAAGAGGCAGGACTGCCCAGGGATTGCTTTGAAGCCATGGTCCCCCAAGCCGGCTGGGGAGGAGAGCTTAATTTGAGGAGGAGACTGGTGGTCCAGATAGTGAGATCGGGCCAAAGTTTAGAGGGCACTGAATGCCAAGCTAAGGAGGTAGCACCCCCTACGCAAAGGGAGCCCTGGCATTTTTAACAGAGAAGAAAGAATTTTAGGAACCCAGAGGACAGCTTACCGCTGCAGTCACCAACCCCTGGGCCATGGACTGGTACCAGTCCGTGGCCTGTTAGGGACCGGACGACAGAGCTCTGTGGAAAAATTGCCTTCCATGAAACTTAGGAAGGGGGGGTGGGGGGGGCCACAGCAGGAGGTGAGCAGTGTGGGACAGCGAGCGATTTACAGCCGCTCCCCGTCGCTCACATCACCGCCTGAGTTCTGCCTCCCCCTTCCCTGTCCTTGGAAGAATTGTCTTCCATGAAGCCAGTCCCTGATGCCAAAATGGTTGGGGACCGCTGGCTTCCCGTGTGGGCTGGGGGTGGTGAAGTCCCGACAATGTCGACATGAGGTGGAAGCGGGGAGGCTGGAGAGGGCAGCGGCCCAGTGGGAGGTGGGGCCTCCCCAGAACTGGTCCTGTGCTGGAGCCAGCGACGTCCAGGAGCCACGGGCAGGCTCTCAACTGACCCCAGCAGCCACGCTCCGGCAGGGTGGTCAGGGTGACAGAGGTGCATGGGCCCCTCCAGAGAATGCCGTGCCACCTCCGCACCCCGGGGACAGCTCTGTCCCTGGGCTTCTGAGGGCGAGAGGCTGGCGTGGGGAGAGCCACGGTGGCTCGCGTCCACGGGGCGGCTCGGGCCTCTTCAGAGAGGCCGGCCCTCTGGTCGCTGCACTCTGCAGCCACACTGGGAAGACTCACGCTGCGGGGGCAGCTTTCTGTTTTCCTTCCCACAGGGTTTTCTTATCAAAAGCATCAGAGGAGACTCTTCTCTGTGTGTGTTCATCCTCTTTGATTTCCTTCCTGCTTTTTGACAGGCCTGCCTGGGGACAGAGGGGAACCTGGGGACACAGGCGTCCCCGGCCCAGTGGGCATGAAAGGTCTCTCTGGTGACAGAGGAGACGCTGGCCTGTCCGGTGAGCGAGGCCATCCAGGAAGCCCGGGATTCAAAGGAATGGTCGGAATGCCCGGCACCCCTGGGCTGAAAGGTAATTGTGAGATGTGACCAGGGAATCGCCTTGCTGGGGTGTTGGGATGGTGACGCTGTGACCCGGGACACTCTGCAGGGCACCTCTGTGGGCCACCGTGAGGCTGGCCTCACACCCCTGCAGGTCTGGACTCGGGACATTCCTCGCCGGGAGGCAGCAGGCCTGGGGGGAACCGACCGACACCGTGTAGACTCAGGTGGGACCACTGTGCCTCAAAAAGCCAATTTACTGGTATACCGAGAGAGACTGCTCTTGCCTGGGAAACAGGCTCGTCATCTGCACGGGGACGTTTGTGGAGAGGCCCCCTTGGGAGGCTGGATTCAGATCTGGAGGCTGTTTGCTGAATACAAAATCAAAACAAAGAAAAATGCTCAGTCACCAGGACAGTTTATTTGTGCACAAACAGGCCAAACTGGAGGTGCCCTGTGGCCCACGGATGTTGCTGAAGGCACATTCTTCTGTCTTCCCGTGTCCTGTGTCAGATTTCTGTGTTGGGGGTGGTGTCACCATTGCGTTCATTCCCAGTGTCCCTCTCTAGCATTCTCTGGGGGGGCCCATGCACCTTTGTCACCTTCAGATTTTTCTCCTACTCTTCCTGCCTGACCTCTGTGTATTTCCTTTATGTCTTGGTGCCAATGTCTGAAGACGGCTGACCCCTAACCTTCCATCCATAGACAACAGAGGTCAACAGATAAGGTTACCTAGGAGGTGGTGTCCCTGGAAATCCCTGCTTTACATTCAGAAGCGAGTTACACTGCCGAAGTGTTATGGAGACAGGAGAGTGAATTATCCTGTGCATTGTATTCATGCCTAACCCGAAACTTTTCTCTTTTCCTCTGAAGGAGACAGAGGTTCGCCAGGAATGGATGGTTTCCAAGGCATGCCTGGGTTCAAAGGGAGACCTGGGTTTCCAGGAAGCAAAGGAGAGGCTGGATTTTTCGGAATTCCTGGTCTGAAGGGTCTGGCTGGTGAGCCAGGTGTTAAAGGTATGCCCCCCTCTTGAGATCCTCCGTACATGGTCGACACTCGCTTTCATGGTGGTGCAGCACTGCTCAGAAAGGATCTTTGAGAGTCCACCAGTCCAGGAACCCTAAAGCTAGAAACTGGTATTTAAAAAAAAACACTAACCAAACTAACAAAAACTTGAAGGCTTCATCCTTGCTCTGACACATTGACAGTGTTGTAAGGGAATAATCTTAACCAAAGGAAACTTTTGGAACAAAAATGACAGCAGCATTAAGAACCAAATATGTCACAGAAAACATATTCCACCGTGACTGTACCATGGTGAGCACGAAGAGGGGAGACCAGGCTAAAAGCAGGGGACAGGTGAACTCCAAGAGAAGGGCCACTTGGCTCAGGAGGACACAGCATTCCGGGGGGGGCCTAACACTACGCCAGAGAGATCGTGACCCACAAAGGAGGCAGGTTCGAGCACTGACTTGGGCAGGCAGCCAAATACCCCAAACGTGAGGCACCTTGTTCACTGAGTTCATTACTAACAAGCCACGTTTCCATGACTTCTGTTCAGACACCTTTGTTCTGAAAGGATCACCATGGTCTCTAGAAACTTGATTACCATTAGCAAATGTTGGCAAGGATGTGGAGAAATAGGAACCTCATATGCTGCTGGTGGGAATGTAAAGTGGTACAGCCAGTGTGGAAAACAGTTTGGCAATTAATTTAAAAGTTAAACATAGAGTTACCAAGAAATTTTACCCCAAGTGAAGGTAATTGAAAACATATGTCCGGAGAAAAATATGTACACAAATGCTCATAGCAGCATTATTCATAATAGCCAAAAATGGGAACAACCTAAATGTCCATCAGCGGTTGAGTGGGAAAATGAAGCGTGGCAAGGCCGTACGAGGCGGTACTCGGCAGTGGAAAAGAGTAAAGTACGTGCGGATACGTGTCCAGGTTAGGCAAATCTATGGAGGTAACAAAGTAAATTGGCGGTTTCCTAGGGCTGAGAGGCGAGGGGACAAGTGGGGAGACACTGCTAAGGGCTCTGGGGTTTCATTTTCTGTGATGAAAACATTCTAAAGTTGGATTGTGGTGATGCTTGCACAACTCTGTGAATCCACTGAAAACCGTGTGATTGTTCTCCTTAAAGGAGTGAGTTGTACGGTATATAAATTATACATCAACCGAGCTGTTTTTTAAAAAAACCTTAATTACTCCCCAAAGAGTTATAACTTTTACAAATTTTCAGCAAAATAGAAATTGCAATCTAGGGCACTAATCTTTTTCAAGATTTTTACACCTGCATTTTCAGATAATCTTTATGTTAACTTAGAGATTTCAAGCCATCAAGCCAAAAATGATATTTTAAAATTAAATTAAAGATGTAATTGCCCTTGGCTGCTGTATCATTTTCCCTTCAGCTCCAGCGGAAGTTCTCCTGGCGCCTCCCTGGGGTGAACTTAGCCACGCGGTGTCTGTCCCGCCAGACGGCAAGCTCTCCAAGGACAGGATCGATCTATGAGTTTGATCCCCATCCCTCGATATCTAGCCCAGCACTAAATGCTTGATGAATGAAACTAAATTCTTTTCATTCAGCCAAATTTCACTTACTCCTCCAATGAAAGTAGATTCCGGAGCACCCTCAGCCAGATCCCTGACCAGCCCGCAGCCTCCGCAGCTCATTAGCTCCTCAGGAGCTCACCAGAGCGCTCCCTGCCACGTCCAGCCAGCCTGTGGCTGTCACCTCCCAGCTCCGGTTGCCTTTGGGAATCCTGGCCTGTGCCGGCAAGGCGCTTACGGGAAGGGGGCTGAGCTGCCCTCCTTCCTTGTTTCAGCCTCCAGGCTCGTGATCAAGTTTGATCGCTGTCTCATCAGGGTACACGTGAAAGATGACACTCTGACGAAATGCCATGTGGAGACCACGTTGGCTGTGATGGTTCCCCCCCTGCATCTCGTGGCGGGCACCACTGGGAAGAGCAGGTCCCTCCACGCACCACAGGGCGTGGCGCTACACCCCAGTCCCCTCCACTGCAGCGGGGGGCGGGGAGAGAGGCATTGTCCAGGCCCCCGGTCTCTCTCCAAGGCTTCCTGCTGCGGGGCGACAAGCAGCCCTGGCAGGGCGCAGGCTTTGGAGTCAACGGCAGAGGCTAAGAGGCCTTCCCCACCTGTGTTCTCCCGCACAGTCGGGAGCCCGTGGGAAATGACAGTGTCTGTTCTCTTCCAGGCAGCCGAGGGGACCCTGGCCCCCCAGGACCGCCTCCCATCATCCTGCCGGGAATGAAAGACATTAAAGGGGAGAAAGGAGATGAGGGGCCCATGGGGCTGAAAGGATACCTGGGTGTGAAAGGTGAGGGCCCGGCCTCTGCGCTGCAGCCCAGCACTCCCGCCCCAGCTGCCCCTGCCCCTCCCCAGAGACACCCGTGCACTCTGCCAGACTCGACTTAGGTTTTAAGTCTCCTGGTGCCCTGGTGTCTCCACAGCTGGGCTCACAGTTGTCCTCTGGTGCCTCGGTAGCCTTGCTTTCTGTTTTAAGATTTGCAGCACTTGGGCCTGCAAAATGCACATAGACCGCAAAATTAAAAACTCAGGCAGGGCGGGTGCTTCATCCTCACCAGCACGTTACACACCCGGGTCTCCCTACAGGTACCCAAGGAATGCCAGGGATCCCCGGGCTGTCAGGAGTCCCTGGGTTGCCCGGGAGGCCCGGCTACATCAAAGGAGCCAAAGGAGACATCGGAGTCCCCGGCGTGCCCGGCCTGCCAGGACTCCCTGGGGTGGCTGGACCCCCTGGGATCACAGGGTTCCCAGGGTTCACAGGAAGCCGGGTGAGTGGGTCGTGTGTTCAGTGGGCTCTTGCGAGCTCCCCTTCCCTTTGCTCTTGACGAAAGTGCCCCGGTCCGGCATTTACTGGGGTGAGAGTAACAGGTTCAGAGTCAGCCTTTCCGGCTGTTCGGGTCCATGAAGTGGCCCGAGGAGATGCCGGGCACGCACCAACGCCAGCGGTGGTTGGCGCATCCACCTGGCTGCGTTGGCCCTGTCGTGGGCTGGTGTTGGATGAACCATGGTGTCTGCATTTTCTCATGGGGACCTTGAGAGACAAAACTTGAACTTCCAGAGATCAGAGCTCTGAACCGGAGCACGTGTGTGAATCACAGCTTGGACGTGGGGTCAGGCAGCCTTGGCTCCCATCTGGGCCCACCGTTTACTCCTTCCTTCATTCAACAGATGTCTTCTGAACACTTTCTGTGGCCTGACCCTGGGTAGGGCCCTCCCCTTTCCACCCTGCTTCCTCACCTGCAGAACGAAGGTAGTAGCTACTTGCATTTTCATTGAGTGCAATGTAGACCAGATACGTGACGTGATGCAGAGCAGCCCTCCCACAGACTGCTGCCTGGAGTTCTACCTTTATCCCCTTTCATTTAAAAGTCTCATACCCACACGGTCCACAGCATGCAACTCAGTCATTTCTGGCACTCCCAGTGGGGTCAGCGCATTCTGGGCAGACAGGTCTAGCCACCTTGGTGTGAACCTGTAGTGACAGGTGCTGGCTTGCCCATCTGTCTAGCCCACCTAGGTGTACAGAATCCTTCAGGTGTCTTCTTGCCGTCACTCCCAAAATCTTCTATCCAGTCTGTGTGCAGCTAGTAAGGTCACTTAAAAAAAGAAAGATGCGTATGTCTGCCAAAAGACACATACAACAATGTTCACAGCTCCTTTATTCATAAAAAGCCCCAAACTGGCAAACAGCCCAAATGTCCATCAGCAGGAGAAAGAATAAATTAACATGTTATATTTAGACAATGGACTCATACACAGCAATAAAACAAGAATTATTGATAAAACCCAACAACAACCTGATTAAATTTAACAGACTTTTATGTTGAACAAGATAAAGCAGAAACAGAAAAGTACATATGATACAATTCCATTTATGTGAAGTCCAAGAACTGATAAGACTATGTGATAGAGGTGTCAGAAGAGTGGCCCTTGGGGTGAGGTTATTGGCTAGGAACTTTATAGAGGGCTGAAAACATTCTGTCTTTATCTCAGTAGCACATGAGTGAAAATTCATTGAGCTGTGCATTTAAGATTCACACATTTTACTGCATATAAGTTATGCCTCAATAAACTTTGAGAAAGAAAAAAAGATCACTATCTAAACAAGGATGCAGCCTCTGGACGTCGTCCCCCATCCTCTGATAAAATGGAGCTGTATTAATAATTCAGAGCTCAAGTTAAGTCGTGCTTGGGTACTGATGCCGCAGTACTGAACCCCAGTGTCAGTGCTAACGTGGAGACCTCTGACACCAAGGCAGACCGGGGCTCCCACTCTCCCTCTGGAGAGGAAGCCACTTTAGAGAGGAAAACTGTGGTTTCCACGAAGTCACCAAGTGACCGAAACATCATTCCAGTGCCATTGTCAGTAGCCAACATCATTTTAGAGAAGTCTCCCTCTCTCCACAGAGGGAAGTACACTACCACGTACCTGTTTTATAATCTAGAGAACAAGTTCTGCAATCTGGCAGCCCAAATTGATACCCTGGTTCTGCTGCTTGCTAGCTGAGTAGTCTTAAGGAAATTACTCAACCTCGCTGTGCCTCAGTTCCCTCATCTGTCAAATGGGAGTACCTACCTAAATAATCACTGCCGTGGTTATTATCGGCACCATCATGATCAAGATCTGCATCACTGATGTTATTAATTTTGATAAAGTTGCCAAGCATGTTTCATTTTTATCACTTTACAGTTCGATAAGAACAGATAAGCAAACCACCTACCATACTGCAGTGAAAAACTTTAGGAATTTTCCACAAAATGACAAGATCACAAACCTTGAGTATTGTTTTTGGCATACCAAATGGTTAAATAAATGCACTAGCTTTTCAAAATTACAATTTATTTCACTAACAGTCTTCTAAGATGGTTTCGCGTTTGACTTTACTCTAGGGTGACAAGGGTGCTCCAGGGAGCACAGGCCTTTATGGTGAAGTTGGCGCTACTGGTGATTTCGGTGAGTGTTGCCCATACCGGGAAAACAAGGAGTCCACGATTCAGAGCTCTGGTCCACGACGTGGTGTCAGACCTGCAGATGCTGTTATAATAGTTGTTTTGAAGCAACTTACTCTTGTTAAGAATTTAACACAATAGAAGTTGCAAAACTAACCACCTCCCAATGAGCAGACTTGTTCTTAACCACCTTTTTTGCACGTGACAGGTGATATTGGGGACACTGTAGATCTACCGGGGAGGCCAGGCCTGAAGGGGGAACGGGGCAGCACTGGAGTGCCAGGTACATGTGTTTCTATTTCTTCGTTCTCCACAACCCCGAGTGCTTGTCTGTGTGTATCGAGTTTGGTAGCCACCATGGAAAACTTTACAGTGGAGGGTTGAAGTCTTCAAGCCCAATGTGCAAGAAAGACTGTCTTTTTTTAAATTAAATTAAATCTGAAGACAAAGTCAGGAAATCTCTGTCTCTCTCTAGCCCATGAAATGCGACTTAGGAAAGCAAGCTAGCGCCCCAGCTCCTGGGACATGTGGGGGCGGTCACGTGAGGGTGATCAATAACCAGGGCTCCTTGTAAACAGCACAGGGACCTGGAGAGGGCGGTGGGCGTTGGGCCACCTCAGGTGAGACACCGCGGCAGCTGCCGGGCCCTGGCTGTGTGGGGACCTGGGGTAGCACAGCGTCTCCCTCTTTTCTAAGCATCACTAAAGTTCAGCCTCTAAATTCCTGCCCATAGTGACATCCCAAGGTACTCGTGATGGTTGCCTCCTGTCTATAGATCTTATCTTGTGGGGGACCCCAAACTGCTCACGATGCCTAGAGCCTCGAGTTCTTCAGGGGTGGCCCTGGTTGGGGGAAGGCCGACCGATAGGCACGAAGCCCCGGGTTGATGCAATGTCTGAGGTTTTTTCCAAGCAGCAGCTCTGTCATTACAGGTCTAAAGGGATTCTTTGGAGAGAAGGGAACGGAGGGCGGCATTGGCTTTCCTGGGATACCTGGCATACCTGGAGTCCAAGGCCCTCCTGGACTGAAAGGACAAACAGGTAAAGTCTCCTGCAACCATGTGGTCTTTCCCAAGCAGGCAGCCTCCCCGGAACCCCAGAGCAAAGGGCACATGTGCCTATTTCCTTGTCTGCTCCCATCTCACCCCGTCTGGGCAGCTCCTGCAAGCTGCCTGCTCACCCAGCCCTGCCCTAGGACCTGTCACTCAGAGAGGAACAGCCCCAGGCTGCGGGCACCTCAGCACCCGGTGGGGGGGAGCACAGGAACTAAGAAGTATCTGTGTGGCAGAGTTGTTTGTAAAGATCTCTTTTCATGCCTTTTAATATGCAGATATCCGTTTAGAATCCTAAGCTGATGAAGGAAAGTGAACTGTGGGCTGGGTTCAGGCTCTGCTGCTGCTTTTGTTTTGTTTCCAAGCACCCAGTGAACTCTGAGGCTGCTCTCTCGAGTCATCTATTTGGATAATAGGACAAAAATTTTATAAAACACACTATTTTCTCTTTGGCAAGGCTGCACTAATCCTATTGAACTTGAACATGGGGGTCCAAGGCCACAGGCATGCCCAGGTTGAAGGAAAGTTCTAATTTCTCATCAGACTTGGTGCTGCGGGGTCCTCAGCCCCTCCCACGGAGCATCTGCCCTTCCAGACAGGCCCAGGGCAGGAGGTGTGCAAACCCCCACTGCCCTGCTCAGGCTTCGTGCTGTGTTTACCCACCCAGGCTTTCCGGGGCTGACAGGGCTGCAGGGGCCACAGGGAGAGCCCGGCCGAATCGGACTGCCTGGCAGCAAGGGAGACCTCGGCTGGCCCGGGGTGCCAGGCTTACCAGGTGAGGCACACAGAGCACACCGGCATCCCAGAGCTGGGGCTGCCCATGGGGAAAAGAGACACTTGCACGGGGATGCAGGCAGGTGGCTGTGGCTTCCCTCAGTTTATGCAACACACCAGTTCAGGGTTGCACTTGTCCCAGGCCATCTTTTTAGACAGACGTACTAATCAGAGAAGAGCGTTTCACCTCCCAGAAAGATGGCCAAAAGCCTCCTGGGAAGGCCTTGGGGTCCACTGGTGGTTGCCACACACAGGCGGCACATGGGTGAGACCTGGAGACAGGCCCGAGGGTTTGCTGTTGTGCTGCAGGTCCCCTGCTGCCCAGAAGTGAGGTCTGGGGAGCCCCAGCGGGGCCTGGGGTCACAGACTGGCCTCACACAGGCCACTGGGCTGCCCCGCCACACTCCCAGCCGAGACGGGCTGCCCTGCCACACTCGCCACCACGTCGTAGAAGGAACTGCCACCTGCTTGCTGGTCCTGTGTTAGACACATCTATCCTCAGAAATCCAGAGGCAATGGAAATAACCTCAAGCTATTTGTTCCAAGCACAGTTTTTACAAACCAAATATACACCAGTGACCAGGCGTCAGGAAGAGGCACTGGGCATGTCACTTCCCAGGCCCCTTCCAGCTCTAGCACGTCCATAAAAAAGATTCTGTGACAACTATGTTTAAGTTCAATGTTTTTCCTGGGTAACATAAGTGATTAGTTTACATGTCGTGTAAGTTAAGTATACAGGTTAACACCTCCCATTTGTCAGGGTTTAGCAGAATTGTATGGGTGACAGTATCATAGCAAGCAAAAACATGCCTGAACGTTCTTGAGGGTTTTTCCCACGCAGAGCCCTCCTTGCCATCCTACCCATGAAATAACCATGAGTGAAATCCTCACAGGTTTCCCAGGAATCCGAGGGATCAGCGGATTACATGGTTTGCCAGGCACCAAAGGCTTTGCAGGATCTCCAGGTACTCTGTGGCCACCCCCGCTGTGCTCGGGGAGGGTCTGCTGGGTTTGCCATCCCAGAGCGCGGGGGGCTCATGAGGCACCACGTGGCCATCCCCAGGGGCTGCCCTGGGGGGTCCTGTGGTTCTGCAGACTGCTGAGATGTGACCCTAAAACTCCATTCCTTCATGTCAAAAATTGTGTTGAAGTGACCCATTAAGGTGTTTAGATGGGGAGAAATGAAGGCTTTGCTTTTTGAGCGCGCCGTCAGGACGTTGGAGGTGCATCTGTCCAGAGGCTGGCTCTGCCAGCTTGGAACTTGTCATCTTTTATTTTGTGGCATGAGGAAGAAACAGCGCTCTGCCTGTCCCGGGCCGTTCTCAGACTTGGGACGGTGACAATGGTGTCTTGTCAGCTCTGGCTGCCTCACAGTTCTGGGGGCTAGAGGTTGGAGACCCACGTGCTGGCGTGGCTGTGTGCTGGGAGGGCCTCTTCCTAGCTCCCGCTGTGTCCTCACATGGCAGGAAGAGCACCAGTGTCTCTTTTTACAAGGGCACTAATCCCATCATGGGGGCCCCACCCTCATGACCTCATCCGAGCCTAATTTCCTCCCAAAAGCCCCACCTCCAAATATAGTCACATTAGGGTTAGGGCTTCAACTTATGAATTTGGAGGGGGGACACAATTCAGTCTGTAGCAATGATGTACCAGAGCTTTTTGTTCCACAGGGAAAAGAAACTGACATCTTTTAATAGCATTTTTTTTTTTTTTGCTGCTTTTATAAATTATTCCAGCACTTTTTTTCCCTGAAGGGGATATAAAGCTCCATTATTTCTGAAATCCAGTGACACAGTAAGATTGGTATCATTGCCCCTTCTAGGATGTCATACTACCATCTGGATGCTGACTTATTCCTCAAAGGGAGCATCGTTGCTTTCTGCAGAAAGCTTCCTTCCAACTCTGTCGTCCCCAGGAAGCTGAGATAGCACAGTACAGGAAGGCTCAGTAGCTTCTTTGAAACTTCTTTATTTTAAATTTAGTTCTTTCCACCCTAAATCTTAATATCCTTGTGTTTTAATTTTTTAATTTATCAATTGGACTAATAAAAATAACACTTGAAGGGCATAGGGCAATGAGGGAAGAATAATTTTATTATTGATTATGTGTTTTTTTAAAAAAGATAAGTAATTGTTCTCTTTTCAGTTTATAAATGTTATTTACGTGGAGAAAATTTTTTTAAAAATACATTTAAACAAGAGGGGAAAAAACCACCCGTAATCCCATAGCTGGTATTAGAATATACTCTTTGTAGATATTTTATGTAACCAAATAGTCATCCATGCACAGGTGAGTTTGTGTATGTATATTATATGTAAGTTCACACAATCATGTGCCCGTTAAAGTTTCAATTCCAGTTTCATTGGGCAAGTGACTGGAAATCATTGTCAAAGATTTTAAATAGTGTTTTGCTTTTAAAACCTAATTAAGGCCTGGCATCTAGTGCTGTCCCCAGAAGTCACGTGGTCTGGGGCGGAGTCCGTGAATTGAGACCCTCTGGTGGGGCTCAGTGTTCCTGTCTCTAAAGCCCAGGGATTCCGCCATGGTCCCTCTGAGACCCCCACTGAATCTCAGATTCTGTGACCTCGAGGCCCGACAGCAGGCTGGGATCCCCGCGGCTGCCTTCTGTCTCTCTACGTTGGAGTCACACTGATCTGTTCCTGCAGAATCAGCCTCATGTGGTTGGAAAATGTTGACCCCAACTGCTGTTTTGACTCTTCCCCAGGTGCTGACATCTATGGAGACCCAGGTTTCCAAGGCCCTCCTGGGGACAGAGGTGACCCAGGAGAGGCCAACACCCTCCCAGGCCCTGTGGGAGCCCCAGGACAGAAAGGGGAACAAGGAGCTCCAGGTGAGGCCACACACTGCAGAACAGATGCCACCCTTCCCATAACCAGGACCCACCGGGGGCCGGGCCCAGGAGCCTCTCCAGCCTAAGACACTGGACGGAGGTGTGGGGAAGAGCTGCTTTCCACAGAGGATTTCTTGTTGCGGGACCTCTTGGCTAGGTTTCTGACATTTATACTCTGCTATGGGATTCCTTTTATCCCATCATGTTGGTTAGGTGCTGACTGCTCATCCCGAGTAGTAGCAGATAAGCTCCCTGGCCTGGAGACCCATCTGGTCCTTCTGTGTGCCGCGGAGCATGGCACAGGCCTGGCCGTGACAAGCACTCTGAGCAGCGAGTGCACGAATAAGTACGTGCGCTGAACCTCTGAGCCGAGTCAGGCTGCCCTGTACTTGGGTAGGAAATGATCAGAAACATGTCTTCCCACCTCCTGGCCTCCCTGCTCACCAACCAGGGTAGGATCAGGTCTAAATGAAATGGGAAACATTCCTATGTAAAAGTGGAAACCAGAAACTTGTCCCATCGAGCGTGAGCTTCCCACCCCAGCGTCTGTTCCTGACAGTCTGCGCACCCCCCCGGCAGCATTCTATCCCTGGGGCCGCCCTGACCAGAGGCCTCTCCTGGCTGAGACACTGGTGCCGGGCAGCACCCTGGCCTCCACGCTGGTGACAGAAACTCTCAGGCTTCCAGGCCTCACAGCCTGAGCTGTGGTCACAATCTGCTCTGAAGCCGGACACAAAGACCCCACAGGAGGTGAAGTCCAGACCGAGGGGGCTGGTGGCCCAATCTCTGATGGGGTGCAAGGTGTCCAGGGTCCGCTGCTTCCCTCTTCCCTCATAAATAGCTGGAAACTCCAGGATTCTTGGCATCAGAGGACAGCATTGATCTGCAGACAAGGGAAAGAGGAGCAGGGCTGCCAACGGGAGCCTTAGTATGTCCCGGGAGGCTGCGTGGAGCTCACACAGCCCTAGCAGGGGCAAGGATCCAGGGGCTCTTAATCGCACAAGCCCCGGTCAGAAGTGAGGATCCAGGAGCAGTCCAGTAACACAAGCCCCAGGTGGGGTGAGGATCCAGGAGCAGTCCACCAGCACAAGCCCCAGTTAGGGATGCAGACCTAGGGTCAGTCCACCAGCACAAGCCCCAGTTAGGGATGGGGACCTAGGGTCAGTCCACCAGCACAAGCCCCAAGTCAGCTAAGTGCCGTCAGACTTAGGCAGACCAGTGGATTCTGTCACCCCACAACGCCCGTTCAGATGTGGCAGCCTAGGTTGCATCCCAGCACTTAGTCTGTCCCAGTCAGGATGAGATGACCTAGGGTTCAGTTCTGACAATGCAAAGCCCTTACACAGAGCTCAGCAGTATGCATGTTGGCTTTGTTCCAAGTGAGGTATCAGACACTGTCTGGTTCAGGTTCTACATAGGCAAGCCTGTGGAACACATGGTCAGCACATGGGAGAGACTCCAGCTGTTGTTCAGAGTGGAGGATACTACAGCTGCACTTCTGCAGGGTGTTGCAGGCGCTGGGAACTCAGCAGCACTCAACACAAGTGTCAGCATGCGGATGGGTTGAACACTACAGCTGGCTTCCGCAGAGGTGCACGGGTATATCAGCCATCAAAAACCTAGTTTCATATTTGCGATAGAAGGCTGTAAGATGGCCCAGTACTGGAGGGACCCAGCAGAATGCCAAAGCGTTTATGACATCAATTGGATATTGACCAGATATCCCTTCCAGCAACCGTCATAAGACCAGTTGTCGTATTCGGTAACTCAATGTCACTACCCATGCAATTGACAGGTACCGTTATCCCAATACATCGTGGCAGTCCTGCTTTGAGCCCCTGTGTATCAAAACTCTTCTTGAGCCCACTGTGAGCTCTCCACACCCTACCCAAGGGACCTGGGCTGCCCTCTGCTTCCAAACAACCCTAGGTGTTCAGTTCAGCACCCTTGTCCCACACCCCCATCCTGCATGGTGGCCCGAGGAGCTGGGGACTTTGGAGCCAGTCCTGGAGGCCAGAGCAGACACCACATGGCGCCCAGTGGGCCCTAGCGGGTGTGGCCACTGCCTCTGGCTGGCGATAAGGGGAAAAGGACGTTCTGTGATGATGTCCACAGACTGCAGTGTCACTCAGGACGCAGGCTCTTCTCTGAGAATGTGGAAATAATCTCAGTCTGTTGTCTTCCTTTGCTTGAGTTTCATCTCAGACACTGCAGCTGGAATTTGCACTCCGAAGCTTTCTACAGCTGACACGGCCGTTCCTCCGCCTCCCTTAGGGTTTTCATTTCAGTGCTTAGGAAGATCCGGGGGTTCCACTGGGGAAACATAGTTGTTTTCATCCTGATTCCAGTAAGACTGAGTCATTTTTGCTAAATGTTCTCATTAACAGAGTCCTAATCACTGGAGTTAATTATGTTTTCATGGGAGTCTGGCCAGTCTGGGGTTTCACTGGATCATTTAACTCAGGAGTCTCTGCCATTGTGTACTGACACTTGCCATCTGCTTTGGTTACTTTGCGACAATAGTCATTTTATGTCAAACCACGGGTGGTGGCTTACTGATCCCCTCACGGCCAATAAATCCACTTGCTTATTGTCTGTGATTTGTGAGCCTGGAGTCACCTTTCTAAATGTTTCTCCTGGCGTTTGTTTCTTCCTCCTGCTCGAAGGTATGCATGGATGGAATCCGTTCCCCCGGGATGGATGCCAGAATCTTCCAACAGGATCATCTCTTCGTGTCACTGATGATATAGATTAGTCATGAAGCCACAGGGAAAACACAGGGCACTACTGTCGGCAACCTTGTCTTATTTTTATGTATTTGCTCCGTGTTGTCCCAACTCGCTCTTCCTCTAGAGCAGAAAGGATGCCCTCCTTGGACACTTAGACACTCTGATGCTTTGCAGGGTTCTAGTACTAACCTTGGTCCCTAGACCTTCAGGGGAGAAAAATGACTGTGAGTAGGTAGGAGAGAAAGTAGACTTCTTCCCCCCAGACGCCGGCTCCGTGCTCGGTTCTGCCCACCATGCCCTGGCACCCCCCGCCTGGCGCACACAACCCGTTAATGTCTCGTGGGCTGATAGCACAGGGAGGAGAATTGCCACAGGTTTCTTTACGTGGCCATTTCCCTCACAGGTCTATCCCCTGTTAGTGCCAAAGCCTTTAGCTCAAATACCATCGATTCTCCTTGCTCACGGTACTTATGTTCTAAAGTCCCCGAGGCCACTGGGTTAGTGAGCACTGAGCCATCGCTCCTGGGGAAATACAGGGTTAGGTTCCTGCAGTCATCTGATCACAACATTTTCATCAATGACCAATATGTAACTTTGTTTTCTGTGTGTTTCTGTTTAGCAGCACCTTATTGCACATGTGTGGCCGATGCATTAGCGCTGAGCTCAGGGCCAGCAGTGCCGTAACTCATGCTGAACAAGGCTTCTCTGACACGTGTTTTCTCCCGAAGGCACATCACAGCCTTATCTAGTGCTTAGGAACATTAGGTGGCACCTCAGCACAATGCATGGGGACATTTTAAACATCAAAATCACTAACAACAAGCACAAAAATGTGAAAAACGTGGCACTAAATAGACCACAGTAAGGACACTTGTTTACAGTATGAGCTGAAGCAAGAAGGCAGAGCGTCACCTTGTTGGACCTCAGCTGGGACACAAATATTAATATTTTGCCTCTCTGTGCAAGTCCAAGAGCACCAGTGTTGATTTTGGAGGGTTACAGAGATTTTTCAAGAGCAGGCAGATTGGGAAATACAGAATCTGTGAGTGATGAGGGTGAGCTCCATCCGTAGCTGGGATCTAAAGTACCAAAAGGCAGCCGCGGGAGGGTTGACAATGTAAATGACTCTGCACGCCTCTCCCCATGATGCTGCAGCCCTCTGTCCATGCCCTGTGCTCACAGAGCCAGCTACAGTCGCAGGACAGAGAGCTGAGCGGCTCTTGGCGGGGCTGCGGCTGAGGCTCCCTCTGCGCAGTCAGGCTGCGCCTTGAGCCAGGTAGAAGGCATAGGAGCACGGATCCCAGGGGAGGGCCCTCAGGCCTGGCCGTGGCCTGTGTCTTCTCGCAGGAGGGAGGGCCAGCCCTCCCGGTGGTGGGTCACGCAGCCCCTGCCACCCCAGCCCCACCCAGAGAGCTCACCCTGAGCTGCCCCTCGCCTTCGGCGGCTCTGGTCCTCCACGGGTGATATCGTGAAGGGAAAGCAGCAGATTGGAAAAGGTGGGTGCGGTGCTGCTGCTAAAGATAACTTCTTCCACCTTCCTCCTCAGGGGAGCGAGGCCCAGCTGGGAGTCCGGGACTTCAGGGGTTCCCTGGCATCACACCCCCTTCCAACATCTCCGGGTCACCCGGTGACAAAGGGGCACCAGGCATATTCGGCCTGGAAGGTAGGTGGGACTCAGGCATCTGTGCATCAGAATCTCTGGGGCAGGCTCTGGCAATGGCCGCTTACTTCCAGGGTAGAGCAGACATTCATTTCTACACCGTGTCCAGACCCCGGCCAAAGGGGCAGTGGCCACCCCGGCTCATCCTGTGTACGTGCACAACATGGTCCCCAAGAAACCGAGGCACAGGCCGTGTCCTTTACTTGCTGCAGGATCAGATAGTCAAACTTCAGTGGACTGGGAAGTGTGCACCGTGCAGTGGTTTCTTCTTCCTCGCTGTACCGTGGTTAGGCAGATATTAAATCTAGTGTGCGTTTCCCGGCCACATGTCAGCTGAGGACTAAAAAGAGGCGGTGTGCAGGTGAAGCCACCTGTGAAACGGGTACCTGTGCCTCAATGTTCACTGCAGCGTGATTCGCAGCAGTCAAGAGGTGGGGCCCGCCACACTGCTCACTCTGTTACAGATGAGTGAGTAACCAGGTGCGGTCTGTACACACCATGGAATATTACTCAGTCTTAAAAAGAAGGAAATCCTGTCACAAGCTATGACCTGGATGAACGCTGGGGACATTGTGCTAAGTGAAATAAGCCAGTCACAAAATAACAAATTCTGCAGGATTCCACATAAATGAGAGACCTAGAGTCATCAAATTCATAGAAAGTAGGGTGGTGGGTGCCAGGGGTTAGGTGAGGGTGACAGTTTCAGTTTCAGATGATGAGAAAATTCTGAAGATGGGTGGTGGTGACAGCTACGTGACAATGTGAATGTGCTTAATGCCATGGCATGTGCACTTAGAAATGGTTAAGATGGCAAGTGTTATATATATTTTACCACAATTTAAGAAAACAAGAGAAAGATACAGTCTCGCAATGTTACAAACCTGCCAAAGACCGTCTCCTGAGCGGGTAACTCTGCACCCGCCGCCTGCCCCTGGAGTCCCAGCGCCCCGATCAGCCGTGGCGGTACCTCCTCAGGGTCCTGTTTCAAATCTCCTTTCTTGTGACTCGTGCCAACAGGTTACCGAGGCCCCCCAGGGCCACCTGGGCCTGCTGCTCTTCCTGGAAGCAAAGGAGACTCAGGGAACCCAGGAGCCCCCGGAATCCCAGGGACAAAAGGATGGGTCGGGGACCCCGGGCCCCAGGGCAGGCCTGGTGTGTTCGGTCTCCCAGGGGAGAAAGGTAACAACCCCACAGAAGTGGTTACAGTGACTGGAGCCCCCTCCCGACACACACGTGTCCCAGCATCCTGTTTGTGTTGCAGGGCCCAGGGGTGAGCAGGGACTCATGGGCAACACTGGAGCCACTGGAACGGTGGGTGACAGAGGCCCAAGGGGACCCAAAGGAGACCAAGGATTCCCTGGTAAGTGCTGTCTGCACGCTGCAGGGCTCAGCAGCTCAGGCCAACTGCCACCGTGAGTGTCCCTGTCCCCCGGGCTCGGGGACACCCCTGAAGTCAGACAGCCAGCATCCTCTCTGGCCCCGGGCCACAGACTCTGAAGAGTGGAGAGAAAACCAGGGCTGGGCTCATGGGGGCTAGGTGGAAGGAAAATTAAATGTTCAAGTGGCAGGTGCAGAGTGACCCCCCAGTGGGTTATTATCCATCTCATCCCTGGAAGGCAAGATTGTTCTAGGAAGCTCCAAGATGGGCTTCAGTGGCACAGAGTTCAGAGAGAGAAGCTGGTGGTCCTTGTGTGTTTACGGGGCCTTTCTTTCCCCTTCCAGGTGCACCCGGTCCTGTGGGATCCCCAGGGATTGCAGGAGTCCCCCCGAGGATCGCCGTGCAGCCTGGGATAGTGGGTCCCCACGGGAGGAGAGGTCCTCCCGGGGCGCAGGGCGAGATGGGGCCCCAGGGCCCTCCTGGAGACCCAGGTAGGCGCTGAGCAGGAGCTGCCGGAGAGGGGCTCACTGTGTGTCCACTGTCGCCCTCTTGCCAAGCACCAGCCATGCGGGCCCCAGCACAGCTTCCAGGTGTACCCATGCTTATCCGGTGGCTTACAGGTCTCCGCGGGGCTCCAGGGAAGGCCGGGCCCCAGGGAAGAGGCGGTGTGTCTGCTGTTCCAGGGTTCCGGGGGGACCAAGGGCCTGTGGGGCACCAGGGGCCGACTGGCCAAGAAGGTGAGTGATCAGTGGGGAAGGGGAGGGCAGGGGCCTCTCTCAAGTCCCCCGTGGGCCTGACACACAGACTGTGGTCTGCAGGAAAGGGACAGATGAGTGCAGAAAAGCCAGAAATGAGGGGATGCCTCTCCCTCCGCTCCCACCCCAGCTTGTCTGTGTCATCCCTGGGCTTGCCACTTAGCCCAGAGCGCTAGGACAGGCTCCCTCCCCTCCGGCGCACAGGGGCTACAGAGTGAGGGGCAGGGATTGATACACCTGGAGTTTGGATTCATATAGATCTTGAAGGCCAGAGAAACCAAGCAAAAAAAATTATTAGTGCACGTGCAGGGTGGACCAGGCAGGCTAAGAATAACAGCCGTTCATGCAAAACAAAAATTTTTGAGATTTGTTTTAATCAACCTGAGCTCAGTTTGAGCTGATTGTATGAACAGCTGTGGGAAAAATTAAACACAGGTGGCATTAGCAGTGTCCAGATTAAGGGAAATAGCAATCTGTCCTCCCGGGGCAGATCCACAGCCAGAGGTGATGCATAACGTGGCGGACGCACATCCAGGAGCAAACGAGGACAACTCAGAGTCCATCCAGGGCGGGAGAGCACGACGGGAGGGTGGAGGGGAACGTCCTAGGATAAGGGGGCGTGGGACATGCCTGGGAGGGAGGGGACGGCTGCTTTCAGATATCCAAAGGGCTGTTGTGCTGGAGACTGACCGCCCTGCTGTGCTCCCAGGGCAGAGCAGACCCCAGGGTGGTGTCCACGGGGAGGCGATCTCAGCACCACAGGGAAGAACGTTCTAACCCCGGGGAATGGCCAAGTGCACAAGGAACTTCACTGAGACCAGACGAGCTGCCTTTCCCAGCTGGTGGGGGAGGGGGCTGCCAGCTCTAGGGCCCGTGCATGCCGTGCACCCTGAGGGGACGTTCCTGTGGCCAACTTAGTCCTTTCGGGGAAGGACCCTCCCTCCGAGTTCAGTCCCATTGTTCCATCACCATCATCAGCTCTTGCCACTGGGCACGAAGTTTAGGTCAAATCCTTCCCAAGAGGCTCCTTGTCTAAAAACAGACCCAAGCCTGGGGAACAAGAGTGTCAGCTCTGGGTGTGCCCGAAAACTGCCCTGCTGCCCTGGGTCCAGAGGTTCCCACAGGGCAGCTGGAAAGGGGCTGTTTCTCTTGCTTGGCCCTAGGTGAGCCAGGCCGTCCCGGGAGCCCGGGCCTGCCTGGCATGCCGGGCCGCAGCGTCAGCATCGGCTACCTCCTGGTGAAGCACAGCCAGACGGACCAGGAGCCCATGTGCCCCGTGGGCATGAACAGGCTGTGGAGCGGGTACAGCCTGCTGTACTTCGAAGGCCAGGAAAAGGCCCACAACCAGGACCTGGGTAGGTGCCCCGCCCGCCCCGTGCCTGCCCAGCTCCTACCCTGGAGGTGTCGAGGTCAAAGGCCACAGTGAGATTTGCGAGTCCTCCCAGGCCCATGAGTTCCTCCTGCTGAAGGCCTGGGTCCCCCCCTTCCTGGGGGTTCAGAAAAGAGCAAAAGGACCTTTGAAGCAGAAGTGTTACAAAGCCCTTAAAGCTTAACACAGAGACCTGCCTTTTAACTTGGTATCCGCTTCCTCAGGCCCGCGTGTGGCTCAGTCCACGCGCTGCCCCCTCCACCGGGGATCACCCATTGCTTCACCTCCTTCCTGCTTTGTGCCGAGTGCTGTAGGCAAGCTGGAGTCAGGCAGGGCCATGAGGGGCTGGGCTGCACATCCTTCCCCCACAGATGCCCCGGGAAAAGGGACACGTGTGTGTTTGTGTGTGTTTATCCAAGTAAGCCTTTCAAAAGCATTAAGTGACTTAAAAAATACAGAAAAGTCAACAAACACAAATTAAAAGCAGGAGTGGGAACATCTCAGTTTGTGGTCACCTTTGAGGGGAGGATGTGAGGGGCACCCAGGACACTGGCCACATTCTGTTTCTGTGGTGCAGGCAACACTGGGCGTTTAGCCGGGGGAAGTTTGTGGAGCTGGACCTTGTAATGTGTGCACATTCCTGTCTGTGTGCTCTACTTCCATTATAAGTTTTTTAAAAACAGTGGAGCAAAGACAGACAAGGATCAGGACCTAAAATAGAGCTGGGAACAGGGCCAAGAAGGAGGCCGCAGCATTTTAACTGTTGGCTAAAGGTGGACCCCACATCTGGCTCTAGGATTTTAAGTAAAGGCTGTACACAGGGAAAGCTGCTTAGCTAAATAACTCACTCTTGCATAAGTTAAAGGCCGTCCTGGGACCCAGAAGCAGGGGAGCTCTTTGGAGGTGGGGACAGCCCAGGACCCCTCTGGAGGGCGCTGTGGGGCACAGAGAGTGAGGCCTTGTCTTGCGTGCTGTCAGCGGTTTCTTGGGGCCGGTGCTGTTAAGACCCCCCTAACGTAGGGCTCACCCGAAATCATGCAGACACAGCTCCCTGCTGACCGAACTTGGTCCAGAGGTACAGGCAAGAACTAGAAAAGCAAAGCTGTCCTGAAATGCTGGTGGAGTCTGTCCAATTCTTAAAGAAAGGAATTGGGAATCCTCAGCTTGGTCCCCCAGAGGATGGCTGAAGCTGTCCTGGGCTTGCCCTGGGGCCATCTGTGATGTGGAGCCTTCCGGGCCTCGCCAGGGCTGCAGAAGCACCTTCCAGCCACAGTGGGCCACAGTCTCACGACTCCTTGTCCCCCAGGGCTGGCGGGCTCCTGCCTGGCACGGTTCAGCACCATGCCCTTCCTGTACTGCAACCCCGGCGACGTCTGCTACTACGCCAGCCGTAACGACAAGTCCTACTGGCTCTCCACCACTGCCCCGCTGCCCATGATGCCTGTGGCCGAGGATGACATCAAGCCCTACATCAGCCGCTGCTCCGTGTGCGAGGCCCCAGCCGTCGCCATTGCCGTCCACAGTCAAGATGTCTCCATCCCCCACTGCCCAGCTGGGTGGCGGAGTTTATGGATTGGATATTCCTTCCTCATGGTATGTGGTGCTTGCCCACTCTCTCTCAGAGCATGGAACCAGGTGGAAATCTAATTCCTCTCCACAACCACACCTTGGCTGGGGACACCGCAAGAACAATTGCCTTTGTAAGGATAATCAGACAGGGCAGTTGTTCAGGTTGTGCACTGCACAAGGGCACTTTGCCAGGGGAGGAGCGAGAGATGGAATACAGCTGGCACTTTGCTGACTGAGCCATGTGCCAAGGCACGGGGCTGCCCCCGCCAGAGAAGGCCCATGAATTTGCTACTGAGTCTTTATACAAAGTGTAATTAGGATAACTTTGGCCTGTTGTCTACCTTACTAAGCACAACACCAAAGGTAAAGCTGTTTCTAGTTTACCAGAAATCTAAATATAGGCAAGAATTTTATGTACGATCCTAAAAATCTTATGTAGAATCTATCTGGAACCTAGAATACCCTCAAGAAACATCTACTAACTAGTTGGTTTTAAATGGATATACATTGATGAGAAAAATTCTGGAATATGAGTATAAAATAGAGAAGTTTCAGTTTTGGCCAGCTTAGGTTCAGCTTAACATCCAGGGTGGAGACTGCACCACCATAGCATCTCTCGCGGTGTTACCTCCTAATGCAGATGCCCCTGACGCACTACGGGATCACGGAAAAATCGTAGGTTGAAAGTGCGTTTTCAGTCCAGGATGGGTTTATCACGGTGTAACCCCATTGCAAGTTGGGGAGTGCACTGTCAGTGCCAACAGGACTTGCTGCTGTTCTTAAAAGTCGAGGTACTTCCTGACCCTTCTTCTACCAGCAGGGTGAGAGGACCTGTCTCATCGCCCATGCCTTTTGGGGGATGTCACTTTCGTACCATCGTAAAGTTGGAAAATCTTGAGTCATGGACTGCCTGTACACCATTGTAGGGAGAAAAGAAAGTCCAGCCAAGGACAGTGGGTCTCCTGTTGAGTTTATATTGATTACACCTGTCACAACTCCAACTGTATTGATTGGATGCCCAACATGTTAAATATTTTGTAAATTATATAAATAACACAAATGATACAATGATAATCTTTCAAAACAACAGGGAAAAATCTAGATCCTAGAAAAGGAAGGGAAAGACAAATAAGTATTGATACCTTAATATTTTAATAGGTATTATTGCTGTCATAAGTTAAAGGAACAGGGTACTAAGTTCCGTGCAGGGACAGGCGCAATTTCTACTTTTCAAGAAACTACCCTTCAAGGCGACTTTGGAGCAACCTTCTTTTGGTTTCACAGTGACCTCCACGGTGCCCTGTGTCGTGGAGGAGTGAGCTTTGGTGGTTCCTATTTTCTTAAACCCCCATTGTTAAACTCAAAAATATATAAGCCTCTCCCTCGTGAAGGGAGTGATTACACAGCATCCAAAATATTCAGATGTCCCTTGTTTCATTAGCAATTTGTCTCACATTAGTGTCACTAGATATGCAGAAATTATCTCCTGCACACATTGTTCTCTGCTTGAATAAACGGCTGACAGCCCTAGCAAGCCAGAACCCGACATTCCCCAAAAGGCGTGGGTGATGAGATGGGTCCTCTCACTCTGGTAGAACTGGGGGTCAGGAAGTGCCTCAACTTCTAAGAACAGCCGGATGTCCCACTGGCACTGATGACAGATAGGCAGGCTGTGGCATATCTCGTCTGCACATTGAATACCCTTTGATGCATAAGGTGACAAGCACACTGTACCGCGTAGGGCTGCCAGCATCTCTACGTAAGGAGAGCTGCCTTTGGAGAGGAGATAGCTCGTCTCAGAGCTGCCGCACAGCAGCTCGGCTCGTGAGGATGGGCAGCCCAGGGGGTGCGCTCTCTGCGTTCCCCGTGAGCATCCTGTTGGGGAGGAGAGGACAGAGCTCCCAGATGCAGATAGTGGGGCTGGAACTGTCACACAGCAGAAGCCATCTGCTCCCTCGTCTCAGGGGCCTTTCTCGAAGCTGGTCTGGTGGCAACTGCAAGTATCTAGCTGGCCATTACTTCATTATTTTAGCTTTTCCTTTTTTTTTTTTTTCCTTGAGACAGGGTCTCACTCTGTCACCCAGGCTGGAGTGCAGTAGCACAATCACAGCTCACTGTAACCTCGAACTCCTGGGCTCAAGCGATCCTCCTGCCTTAGCCTCCTGAGTAGCTGGGAATACAGGCGCGCCAGTGCGCCTGGCTAACTTTTCTGTTTTTTGTAGAGGTGGGGTCTCACTATGTTGCCTAGGCTGGTCTCAAACTCCTGGCCTCAAGCAATCCTCCCACCTTGGCCTCCCAAAGTCCTAGGATTACAGGCGTGAGCCACTGTGCCAGGCCAGTAGTTTTTCCTGTTTTAATTCAGGCCACTACACGGCCCACGTGGATGTGGAAGGGTTCAAGGCCCCTTCTCAGGGTCAGCCTCCCACGCAGGCAGCTCTCTTCAGATAAGTCAGCCGCCGAGAGTCCCAAAGCCAGAGGCTTGTCCACTGAGAAGGGCACATTGGAAAGGGTGTGTGTGTGCATGCGCTGCGTGCATTTATGCATGTGTGTGCACATGAGCATACGTGCATATATTTTGCGTGTGTGTGCGTGCCTACATGTGTGTGAGTGTATGTGCCTGCCTGTGTGTGCACCAAACTCAGTTGTCCCAGCTGGTGCCAGCCTCTAAGGCTTCTCACATCATGCTCCCACCAACCCTGGCAGCTCCGTTGGGGTGTCCTTCCCAGGGCTGAGCTGGCAGCCCCCAGTGTGGCCTCTGCTCCTTCAGACCAAAGTGGCCCGAGATGCCTCGTGCAGGGGTGTCCGCCCCTCACTGCCCGTTCGCAGCAGACTAGAGCAGGGCAGCTCGCGGCTGGAAAGGCTTCTGCCTTCTGTGAGCAGAAAACCTTTTAAAGGTTTGGTTTTGGGGTTGTTTGTTTTGTTTTGTTTTTTTGCTGTTTTCTTCACAGAAAAGGTTGAGGCCCCTGCTTACATATACCACACGCAGCCTCTTTTTCCCTAAAACTGACCTGAGATGTTTCTGTTCTAAATAAACAGGCACTGACACCACTTCACCACTCAAACCCGCTCAACCAAGCCAAATGACACTCAGATATCAATTTTGAGGTCCAGGGGCCCACCGTGCGCCCCCATAAAGGCTAAACATGTTTGTGCAACTGAAAGTAGCACTTTAAAATGGCAAAAAAACAAGGTTCCCTTGGAAACCTCACCCAGTTTCCTGGTAGCCTCAGGATTGACTAATTGCTCAATTAACAACTTCTGATTTTAAAAAATTTTAATTACACAAGTAATACATATTTATTGTAGAAAAATCAGCAAGTACAGATTTTTTAAAAAGCAAAAATAACTAAAGCCACTCATCCTCCCTCCCTGCCTGATCACCGTTTGCAGAGGGCTGGAGGGTCGCTGTGCTGCTTACCCTTAAACTCATCGGCCTCAGACACTGGCCCACGTGTTTATTTTATTTTTTATTTTTAAAAAAATTAACATTTTGTTAACTCTTCTGCCAGGCATTTTTCTCTGAATGGATGATTGGGCAGAGGCTTGTGTTTTGTTTTTTACAAAAGGCAGTCAGCGGTATCTACTGATGATACCTGCTTTCCTCGTCATTCTGTTTTACTGAACAGCGCAGCTCTGCACACCCTCATGCCCAGGGTGCCACCTGCACGGGACCTGGGTTTATCCCGCCGACCCCTCCTGCTAACCAAGTGCATCCAGGACGGTGCTGCGTGTGGGTCCACACTGGCACAGACGCGGTCATGGTCTGTTGTCTAGTAAAAAACAAACCACCAATAGCCGCTGTAAGCTGAGCCCTGGGCGCACTTCCCGGCCGCGGGCGCCTAACCTGCTGTCTCTGCCCTCTGCGCAGCACACCGCGGCAGGGGACGAGGGCGGCGGCCAGTCGCTGGTGTCTCCGGGCAGCTGTCTGGAGGACTTCCGCGCCACACCGTTCATCGAGTGCAACGGGGGCCGCGGGACCTGCCACTACTACGCCAACAAGTACAGCTTCTGGCTGACCACCATCCCCGAGCAGAGCTTCCAGGGCTCGCCCTCGGCCGACACGCTCAAGGCCGGCCTCATCCGGACGCACATCAGCCGCTGCCAGGTGTGCATGAAGAACCTGTGAGGCCGTGGCGCCCTCTGCTCTCTGGGCACGCACGCCGGGAAGGTCCATTGTGGTGCTTATTCTTTTTTGTTTTTGTTGTTTTTGTTTTCTTTGAGACAGTCTCACTCTGTCGCCCTGGCTAGAGTGCAGTGGTGTGTTGTAACCCACTGCAGCCTCAAACTCCTGGGCTCAAGCGATCCTCCTGCCTCAGCCTCCAGAGTCGCCGGGACTCCCCACAACACCAGCTAATATTTTATTTTTAGTAGAGACGGGGTCTCGCTCTTGCTCAGGCTGGTCTTGAACTCCTGACCTCAAGCAATCCTCCCACCTCGGCCTCCCAGAGTGCTACACGCGTGAGCCCCCGCGCCCAGCCTTGGTGCTTATTCTTTTTGGGGGGTAGGGGGCCTTCAATTTTTTTTTTAATCAGTAAACATTTTTTCACAGATTCTTTTACAGAACTGCAGTATAAAAAGCATGCACATCTATATTTTACAAGGGAAATGTCCTTACCTGAAGAGAGTAAAATGTACTTTTCAATGAATTTACTAAAAAAAAAAAAAAAAAAACAAGAAAGAGATTAAGGCAAATGTAATTCCTGTGCTAAAGATCTAGACCCCGAGGCACAGAAAGGTTAGCAACATGAGTTGGCCCACTCACCATCCTGAATCTGCAAATGTATCCACACTGCCTTGTACTCCAGGGTTCATTTGCCCACTGGAAACTCCCAAGAATTTTGTAAACTTTTATTTTCAGATGCCAACCCAAAAATTGATTTTATTTTTTTCTTAAAAAAAAAAAAAAAGGCTACCAAAGGAATTCAGCACCAGCACTTACACCAGCTAGCCACTTTGTCGTGGAGCAGGCGCTGGCCACTCTCTGGATCGGCTGCAGAATAAAGCGGCCTCTGTAGGACACTCAGTCCTGCAGGCTAGAAAGCTGTTCACAGCCCGAGCACGCCCTGTGAGCCCACGCTGGACTGCTGTGTCACTAGGCGTAGCTAACCGCTTAATGTGTGCCTCTGCTCTGTAGTCACCGTGCTGTCCAGACGACTCACGAGGCAGCGCAGGTGCAAATGTGAGGCCACAGACGGGGACCTGGGGGGCTCGTGAACCCAGTCGCTCGTCCCCATAGGAGGCTCCCTGGGACGGGCCTGGCTGTTTCCTAAGCCAACATTTTGCCAGCACGTCTCTCCCAGATACAATTGATGTGAGTTCTCCTGATCTTCTCAAGAAGATAAACACTGATACGCACGCGCCAGTGATTGTTCCCGCCACACCCAAGCAGACCACTGGGCGGGGCGGAACTCGGCAGAAGCAGAGGCCTTTCCAGCCGCGTCTTGGCAGCCCCGCTGCTTGCAGGTGAACTTCGTCGAGTCGTTTCCCGAGTTGTCCCGGAGAACTTACCCTCCACTGTGCTCCTCTGACTGCTCTGTCCCGTGTAACAGCCACAGAATAATTCTGAATATTTTTAAACCCCAAGTTGTTGACTGTCTTAATTTTCTTACGTCCACAGAGGAAAAATTTGTTCACATGAACACAAGGCCCTGCATCTGGGCTCTCGGGCAGTGTCCTGTGCACAGCGCAGCACCATGCTGCCGATTTGCGCATTTCGGGAAAGTTGAACCTGAGTCTGTGGTACTGTCCCTCAACTCTCAGGGAACTGTTCGTGTTCATAATTCACTTATGTTTACACAAAACACCCCAACCACCACCCATCAGAATTTGGAGGAAGGGTACTTCACAAATGTATTTCCAAACTTACTAAATTAGTTCTAATATACCTTTCCAAACCAAATCTCAGTATTTGGAATAGTCTCTCCTAGACATGTCTCTGGCTTTGATTTCTCTGGAACCTAGCTGTCCCTTAGGAACCTAACTTCCAGAATTTATTTTTACCCTTTAAAATTCAATCTCATTAAAATTTTTTCTTAGAAAAATTGCCACAGAATTAAATAAGTATTCTACCTTACGGTGTTATTTGGAACAGATGGGCACCTGTCCTGGCTTGTGTCCCCTGGAGGCTGGCTCAGACAGGACTTCGGCTCAGGGGGGTTATGTGGGTAAGCGATTCCAGGGACCTGGGCAGGGTGAAGGAGAAGCCAACTTGAGGGCACGTAACTCAGGGGTTACCACTGTGGGAAGCTCAGGGGACCCACTGAGGTAGGCCATGGAGGGAACCTCATATTGTCCAGCCAAGGCTTGGGGAAGGGAAACATTTATCCACCAGCTCCTGGCCCTTCTGGTCAGGGGCTGCCTAAGGGTGTTAATTCCCTCTCCTTTCCAGGTGTGCCACACACCAGCAGGCTGCGCAGGCACCTGCCAGCATCCCAGGTGCAGGTGGCAGAGAACCAGGGGAAGCTGACACAGGGTCCTGCCAGGCTACACCTGTAGACAGCTGGTTACGACAGCAACAGCCATAGCAAAGTGGGGTGATGAGAGGATGTGAGGCCAAGGCTGGAAAGATGTCCAACAGGGCAACTCTCTGAGAAGCCTGCAAAAGCAGCTATTTATTCCAACTCCAATCCCCACCGTCAAGAAGGCAATCGCAAAGTTTGTTCCAGTCCTGAAGACGCCTGCTCTACTTGGTTTGCGTTGGCTGCCTGTGTGTGGTTAACACTTCACAGTCAGGTGCCCAGTGTTAAGCATAAAAATGATGCTTGGTCTTAGACCTAAATAAATAAGAGAAGACTAAGATCAAGGCCTCAATACATAATTGGAGGCAAAAAATCATAAAATATAAACTAAAGACAAATAATTCATAACTCAACATCTGTGCAAAGGAGCCCAAAATCTCACACAAGTGTAAGTGGAGATGTCTCATCTGGAATCAAGCCATTAGACTTCTGAACCTTGAACATTAAAATTCTGTCCTTCATGGACCCCGCACGTTGCATAAGAGATTTTTCTGGTCTAGTTTCTTGGTGCCAGGAATAACCACTACCCTGCAAGCTAAGTGTACTCGAAAGACCCAGTCAGGATGTGCCACACTTTCCAGAGAGTGGGTGCCCTGAAGTTAGAATCACTTCTGCCTCTCTGCTACTCCATAAAGTGACTCTCAGCACCCACTGCCAGAGATGCTGCTAGAATGCACATGAAGCCAGAGGAGATGTATCTGGTAGCCGTCCTGCTGGTTAGGGGGCACCTGGGAAAGGCTGGGCAAGCCCTGGAGAGCACATCCTTCAAACTACCCAACCTCATGGAACATGTCCATGAGGAGTCCTGGACAGGTTTCTTCAGTTGGCTGCACCTCCTGATAAGATGAGTCAAAGTACCTGCACATCACACTGATGTTAGGAGAAGTAAATTAGTGACTACTTGTGAAAGTGCCTGAAACTGCTGGCATGCATGCACTCATTTGTTTCATTTGGTTTTTTTTTTGGTTTTTTGGTTTTTTCTGGAGACAGAGTCTTGCTCTATTGCCTAGGTTAGAGTGCAGTGGCATCATCATAGCTCACTGCAGCCTCAAACTCCTGGGCTCAAGTGAGCCTCCTGCCTCGCCCTCCCAGAGTGCTAGGATTACAGGCATGAGCCACCATGCCCAGCCTGCATGCACTCATTTGTACTGTGTCCAGGACCTTGTGAGGAAGGGGTTAAAGAATTCCCACCACTGGGGAATTATAGATGTGTTCAAGTAGAGAACTGTTATTCAAAATACACAATGCAGGTGATGAGGTGAAACTATTTTGAAAATAAATTCCATGACATGCTAGATGTGAAAGGAAAGGGTGACACTAAGCTACGAGGAAGATGTTATGGCCACAGACCAAACCCAAGCAAATGTCTGAAGGCAATAGGGAAACAGCATCCTCACCTCCCGCAAGTTATGTGGCAAGAGGCTCACTTTACAGACTTGGGGAGGCACCAAAGTACAAATTTCTATAAGGTATTTGTAGACAGTACACTAAGCTCAGAGACTCCAATGTAAGTCTTCCCATCTCCCATCTCCCCTGAGGGACAGCCAAGGCTTTAGGTCACCACCTGGAGGTGGTTTTACCTTTCAGGCTGCCACTCCCAGAAAGATGCCATCCACTTATTAAAAAAAAATAGAAATTGTAGGAACTCATTGAAGGGGAGGGAGGAAAGCTGCTGATGTAAGTGACTTTGGAAACGAGCAGGGTCTCTAAGACCAGAGGCAAAGGGAACTGCACACAGCGTTGTGTGCCGGCGGATAAGGTTGACTCTCACAGGGTTCAGGCAAACAACTCTGACCCCACTCTGTGTGTTATGCTAACACTGGACAGTCAATTAAAAGGATAGTGATGGTGGGAGCAGGTTGCTCACTGCTGGGATGGAAATTTACAGCTAAGGGGAGGAAATGACATGTGATGGATTATACTTGGAGACATCGGCAGGAACTCACGTTTAACCGAATACAGATACAGATGGTCACACAAAGCAATATTTACAGGTGCGTGTATATACAGGGGTTAGTGCACACACATCTATGTGTTTGTGAGCTGAAAGAGGCTAAAAGAAAGACACCCCAGGAGCAATGAGCACACCTGGCCCCAGATCATGGCTTCTAACCCCGTTCTCCAGTAGCAGGAACCAGGGCTCCTCGGGGACGTGGCTGATTCTGGGACTGGGGCAGGAAATACGGAAGATGAGAGGGGAACGTCTTATAGTGCCAGAAGGTGGGGAAGTGCTCAAAAATAAATCCCCCAATGATAGGACTATGGGGAAGAGACCCAGGGGCCGACTGAAAGAGCCCCCAGCAGCCAAAGCTGGAACAATTGGCACAAGAAAACCAAGTGGTGTTGGATTATAACCCAAAGTGTGAAGCAAGCGTCCGTGAGTCCACGCTGATACACATAACCGGGTGATAAGTGGGGGAGAGGCAAAGCTCCCATGCGGGTGGTGCTGGATCCTGACTGCCCGTCCCCAGGTGCGGGCTGTGCAGGGAGATTCCTCCCTGGAGCACAGGATGAGAGGGGGATGGAGAAACCTGAAAACACGACCTCCGCTCCGACCGGGGCCAACATCCGCACGGGCAGGTGGGCTGGCGGGAGCACTGTGGCGGGAGCACTGTGGCGGGATGTGAGGAGGCGGCACCTTGCCCTGTGCTCCTCCTCCGAAGCCCGTCCGCCCAGGGCAGTTGGGAACCCCGCGCAAGCCCCAGTGGAGAGTCCCCCCCCCAACCCCGGCCAGCGCCCCTCGAGACCGCCCAGGCCAGAAACCAGGAAATCTGGGAAACTGGCACAGCCAAGGGGAGTCCGAGGAGATAGGACAACTGAATGTCGTGTGGGATCCCGGAGGGGCCGGACAGAAAAGGACATTGAAGGGAAACTGAGGAAATGTGAACAAAGTATGTACTTCTGTCAACCGTAATGTAAAAGAAGAAAGCAAGCAGCTTCAGTGCTGGTGGGAGCGGGGTTTTTAGCGAGCTTTATGCACACGCCCGGCCAAATGTCAGAAAAGCCGCTGACATGGCCTGTGGTGTCAGGAGGGGTCCTAAGCTCCAGGAAGTTGGGACACAGACGCGCTCCGGCCTCTTCCATCGTCAGCCTGAGGCTGCTCTCACCCCCAGCTTTCCTGTTCGTTGTCCAACCATGTCCGTCCCCACGCTGAGCCCCTCTGCTGCTGTCGCCCGGCCGCCGTGCGCCCCGCCTCCGCGATGCCCTGTACATGCAGCACGTGGCGGTCACCGGTCTCGGGGCCCTGGGGCAGCAGCTCTCCTGGAAAGGAGCCACTCCCTGGACGCTGCGTTTAGGAAGGACCGCCACCCGCCGCGCATCGTGGTCGTCGCGCTGAGCCCACGTCCCAGGGGCAGCGGCTGTGGGGCAGGACTTCTCCTGCCCGGCCTCTGCCCGGCTGCACAGGGGTAGCAGCGCTCACGTTCACTGAAGGCGTGCGTGTAGGTGCACACACACACACGCACACACACACGCTCCTCAGAAAAGAAAGCCTTTTCCTGTTCCTACACCTCCCAGTCAAGTATTTCTCACAGTTCCTCAAAAAAAGGCAGGAGTGGATTAAAAACAAAGCCTCACAAAGGAAGTTTGCTTTACGGTGAAGCTGATTTTTTCCTTGACGCTGCTGAAGAAAGAGGGACAGGAAACACGGAACTGCCTTCCAGCCACGCTTCCCTCCCCGCACTGAGCTGCGACAGCACCGTCTCTCGGGGACTGTGGCGGAAGAGGACGGCCACTGCCTCCTGTGCCCCAGGCCCTCTGCAGCGGGCTCTGCTGGGGCCTGTCCTGCCTCCCACTGCTCTGTAAGGTGGGTACAACGCACCCCATTTCATGATGGGATTTTCCCCAAAGATGGTAAACCAACTTGCCCCAAATCACACAACTATTTCAATCAGCAGACGTTCAAACCCAAACCTCTGCTGTCCCTTCAGGAACTAAGCTGACTTCCTAAAAATAGCTACCACTTACTGAGCACCGACTACAAGCCAGGCACCCCCAGGCCACTGCACACATCAGCTCTGATGGCCCAGAGTCCTGGCCACATACAAGCACGAGTCCTGGAAAGGGGGGCATTTTACACGTGCCGATTTTACTTACCTAGTCTTTCATCAGAGGCCTGGAACGCACATGGTTAGAGATGAGAGGCTGCAGCTACACAGCCACATAGGCTGGAGCAGGAGGGGACCCCTGTCCTTCCCAGCTCGAAATACACCCCAGGAGCCCCTGGCCCTGCCCCACCTGCACACCGACGCTTGGGGGGCCTGGCCAAACGCAGGGCACCTCTCGGACCTTTTGCCTCCCGTTGTGACCAAAGTACAAGAACGAAGGGCAGGTGTGGTGGAGGCAACTTGGAAGTGTGGGTCCTGTGACGGCATAAATCAGCCCCAAAGCTGCAGCCATCTCACAGAGGCCATTTGATCCTACGTGGGGCAGGACCCCGGTTCTCTGCCAGGTGGGACCCACTCTTTTGCCTTGAGCTGACTTATCCCTAATTCTACATGTAGAAAAAAGTAGTTTCCTCTGAGGGTCCCTGGGAAGGGAATTCTCGCATCCAGTCGGAGGGTTCTGGCCCGGGTCTCCCGCACCAGGAGGCGCCACCAGCCACCGGGGTTGAGGCTAAGGGACGGGGATGGACATGCCGCTGGGATTACAGTGGCCAGTCCCAGACATGGAGCCACGTTGCTCACTCAGCACAGACACCAGGGCCAGGAAACCAGCTCGCAGGACACGGCTTTCCACAGAAAAGACCTCTGTGACTTTTCCCAGTGGAAAAAACTGGGTGGTGGGTGAAATGCGGAGCTGCCCAGCTGGTCTTGGACCCGTAGGTGTCCACCCGTTAGAAGCCTGAACAACCAAACCAACCTTTACTCAAGGAAAAAACATGACCAACACCCGGATGTGGCATTTGAAGTCCAAGGGTCAGATTCCAAGCTGCCCTGGGACCTTCCACGTTTACATCCCAAGAAAACAGCCCCGTTGACAGAGTGGAGGTAAAGGGGTGGGAAGGATGCACTGGGATCCGAGACCTGCATGTGTCTCATCCCAGCCCCCAGCAGACTGGTTGGGGATGCACCTGCCCATGCTTGGCCCTGGGTGCCCACCAGACCCTCCCCAAGGGACAGGCCAGCAAAGGGCAAAGAAGGAGGGAAAGGAGGGAGGAAGGACACAGCTTCGCAACCCATGTAAAGTTGCCTGCCCTGAAGGTACCGCAAAGGTGCACTATCAGCCCTCCTTGAAGGGGGCCACCTGGACGCTGAGGAAGGACTGGGCCCAACAGCTCCCAGAGCACGCACAAAGGGAGACGAGGTCCAGGTGGCACCTGCGTGTACGGGGTCTACACTGAGCTGTCGGCCCTGCTCCACCCGGCACCTCCACTCGATTCTGATAATGCAGGTTCCAAGGGTGGGAGGCACTGCGTGCTGCAGAGGGACACAGCGGAGAGGCTGGACAGCACACAAGGGCAGCTGAGACACCCGACACCTGCCACCAGAAGGCAGGCATGCTCTGGACTCCACCAGCCACTGCTGCCACCCTAAGTGCCTTCAGAACGCTCAGTGGACTGACCAGGGCCTCTGGGTTCCAGGGCTTGCCTTCAGAGCTGCCACTGCTCGGCAGGGGCTTCACAGGATTAGCCTCCCAGGAGCACAGCAGGGAAGGGTCTCAGCCATTTCCCCTGCCTCTGGAAGACCAAAGCCGTCTCTCTGACCAGACGTCTCTGGGTTTTGAGCAGCAGCCTCTGTTGCAGGGCTCTGTGTGCTGGAGGTGGCGTGGTGGTGGGAACATTCGTGTGAGAGGGCTTTCCTGGCATGGCAGGCAGCCCTGTTTAAATCAGGAAGTCAGGTCCAGAAATGACAAAGCCACTCCTTTTTAAGGAACCAGGCCTAGGAGCCTGTGGACAGGGGTAATTATGGCTGGCGGACCCCAGATTACAGCACACCCAGTCCCAAAACTTCCCTGGCACTACCACCAAGCAGAGTGCCTGTAGGGCACCAGGAAACGCGCGACTATGAGTGTCATTGAGAAAAGAGGAAGAGAGGTCTCTTCACCTGTGTGGGGACATTCTGGAGCCCCAGTTGGAAATTTGCAGCCCTGGACTCCAAGACCAGGTCCAGCAGTTTAACCCAGGACTGTCAGTTGGTCTCCACATCCCTGGAGCGGCCACATTTGTACAAAGGAGAGAAGATGCTCGAGGTCAAACCCACACCCAGCAGAGAAATCTGCGCCATCTCCAGGGGGCCACGTCACCCAGCTGAGAGACCTCAAGCTTCCCAAGAGCTGACCTGGCTCCTGTGTGAGGTGGGGACCCGTGAGTGGGACCCCAGACCAGGCTCACCAGCAAGGAGCCCAGCTGGTATCTGAAGTCCACTTGGGACACAGCCCAGCACGTGGGGCTGGGAGGCCTGTGACAGCACCATCATCCTAACCTCCCCATGGTTCAGCTGCAGGCAGGGTTGGGGGGCAGCGCCGATCGATGGGCCTTTGCTGAATTAATCAGTCCCTTGTGCCAGAACCCATAGGAGCAGCTAGAAGTTGCTAGTATAGGAGAGACTGCAATGCCCACTGCCTGGGGGAACTGGTTTAAAAGGAGCCCACCATGACATTTATTTTTAGGGCAACAAATACAGGGTGAACTGCCCAAGTGGAGTTGATGGAGAACGTGCCATCCATGGGTACCATCACCAGAGAGAGCATGTAGCCCTTCAGGAAACAAGCTGCTGGGTGCTCAGAACAGATGGTAAATAGAATCAAAGAAAATTAGGGAAGAAAAGACCTTGAGAATTCGTTCAGCCCACCCCTGCCCTCAAGCATGACCTGCAAAAATACATCAGATGATACTTTTTCTTCTTCCATAGGCTTCAAAGAAAGATCCCAGGGTGTCATTGGGTAGCATGTTTCCTAGATGTGTCACAGCAAAGGCATGCTTTATGGAAAATAAACATAACTTCTGGCCCTACAGTGGTAAATTCAGCCAAACCAATGACAAGTAATCAGTCAGACCTGCTTTCACTTTCCAATGGGCCACTGTTGGGAAAATGAAGTCCAGACCTCGAGACCCGTCCTGGTAGGAGAAGACCTTGCCTGAGAGGCTGCGGTCCACACAGGGGCTGCGTCAGCATTTCCTCCTGTGTCCGAGCTTGTCCACCTACCTGAAAATGCTCATGTCACAGGAGCAGAGGATTTAGTCCTGGAGCAACCCAGAAACCAGAGATCACAGGCCTTCAACAAAACCATGGGCACCCCAAAGAAAACAAACGCTGCCCATGACACCCATCTCCCCAGCTTCCTGCCTCCCTGCGCTTCCTTCCCCACAAGAAGCCCTGGTTCCGGCCTGCTTGCTGTCAGCTATATTTCTGAGAAAACAAAAACTATGGCCTCCTGACTTCTCTGTCTGGCATCGTCCAACAAAGCAGCTGAGGCACCTCCATGGAAAGCAGAATCAGGAAGGGTGCCTCAAACAGCCTTCGGCAGAACTAGAACTGTTAGCTTTGCTACTATTATTGGAATTCAAGCCATCAAGAAAACTAGCCAGATGGGCCAATCTAAATATTCTGGAATTTGTAAGGATTTGACGTAGCTTTTACAGAAAGAGAGATATATCTCAAGTCCACAGGTATCTCCCCAGCGCCCCCCAGCAAGGAGTCCCCTGGAGGCACTACTCATAAAGTCCAAATTTAGTTCAGTCTCAACCCCAAGGTTTTTCCCAAAATCCTCTTTAATAATATGTAGCCCACACTGCTGCAATCAATATAAAAAGTTTTCCTGATTTTGTATAAATTAACGTGGTAAGAATCACTATTACAGTGTATCAAGATACAAGTACCAAATGGGAAGACCTAAGATCACTCACAGTGAAGAGAAACGTTTGTGAGCAACAACAAACACAGAAGTGACACGACGTGGTAACAGCCGAGGGTGCAGAGACAGGCAGGGGCACAAGGGCCAGAGGACCACTGGGGACAGGTGATGGACGACCAGTGCGGGGCAGCGGGTGAAAAGCACCAGGTATCGTGGCGCTGCGCATGGGTTTTTGCAGAGGATGCTGTTTCCCCACCTCCCAACACACCCGACAGAGACTGGGGAGACTTGTCCACACTGATCATCTCTCAGTAACCAGCTGTCCTTTCCACTCCAGTGTTCTACTCCGTGCACTGTTCTACAAAATAATCCCTCAATTTTCCATCTTTCAGACCATGGCTCGTCTGGGTCAGACCCCTTCCCACATGCACAGACCCCGACCCCGGCAGCTCAGGCACAGCATTCAGATCTGGTCCGTTTGGGCGGTTTGTAACTCGTTATATCCACGGTCTGCGACAGCCCCTCTGCTCTCTGCCGCAAGATTGTCGGCACAACCATGTCAAACAGGGTCTCAAACAGGAGGTCCACGTTGTACCCGGTTTTAGCGCTGGTCTCGAAGCACATTTGCTCAGCGGCCGGCACGTCCTTCTCGTCCAGCATCTTGTACTTCAGGACCTTTTTATACAGGGCCACCGCATCCTCCGGCCGCACCTTCTTGGGCACCCTGAGGGGGACACCACCACCGCCGGCCTTCCCGGGGCTGCACCCCTCCTGCTCTGGGCTCTCCGGGGCCCCCTCCTCGGTGAGGTCCACTTTGTTCCCCACGATGGCGAAGAGGCAGTCCTTGCTGGCCGTCTCTGTCAGGCCGAGGAACCTGTCCTCCAGCTCCACCAGGCTCTGCGGGTGATTCACGTCGTAGGTGAGGATGATGGCAGCTGCCCCCCGGCAGTACATGGAGCCCAGGCCATGGAACTGCTCCCGCCCTGGTGGGAAAAGAGGGGAAGAAAGACTCCGTTATCTCTCATCTCAGGACACACCCACAGCCACCAAACCCAAAGGGATGGGGGCCCAGGTGCACTGGAGACGGGAGGGATCAGGACCCCAATGTCCAGAGAAAAGAGGCGACTGACGAAGGCCCCAGGTCAAGTTAGAAGCTGACCCAGGAGCCCAGGCTCCGATCAAGATGCAGCAGCGTCCTCTCTGCTCTCCTCCTTCCTGTCGGGGGCCGCAGCCCCCCCTGCACCAACCCAGCCCAGGCCACCGACCAGGCTTCAAGGAGGACAGACGGGCAGGCATCTGCAGACAAGCCGGGAGCCTGCTCACAACTCGTTTCCAGGTCAAGATGAGCTTCTCAGGACTTAGATCAACGCCAACACGCTGACAACAGACACGTGTCATCTTGACCCCTGGGGCTGGCAGGGAACAGGGCCGCCAGGCACATGACCATGAAGTGCTTGGACTGCGTGTGCTGTTCTCTCCACCCCAGGAGACCCAACCTCACAAGGTGCACGTGGGCACACACTTTCCCACGAAGGGAGTCCAGTGTGGGGGAGTTGGGCACAGCATGGCTTGAGGGAGGCTGTGCCAGGGCACTGGAACCCCTGCCCCTGTCCTGGCTGCAAAGACAAAGACCCCTCCAGCCTAGCAAATAGAATGAGAAGGGCCGGGGCTGTACGTACTTCCACAGCACAATCACCTGAGCCTGTCAACCCAGGTTAACAATACACTCCCCAAAGGTAGCACCGGCACGTCGTGATCTCCTGTCCCTGCCCCAGGGCCACACAGACCCCAGGAGGCCAGCTCACCACCACCCACCCCGGACAGGCAGCTCCCAGCTCAAGAGTCACCCTGGAACTTTCTGATGGAATTCCATGACCTCTGCCGTAGCATGACCCTTCTGGAGACTTGGATCTGGAGGACACACTCCTTTCACGGGGAGCAAATCCAGGCCAAAGCAGGCGTTCCTTGGACAGGTGCAGCACCCACAAAGCAGGTGGTGAAGCCCCAGCGTGGAGGGCCATGCCATTCCCAGCCTGCTGGAGTGTCCCTGGTCGTCAGCAGGGTGTGAGCTGCATCGTGGCGATGTGGTCTGAGCAAGCAGTTGTAAAAGTGGCGGCATCATGTGCTGTGGCCTTCACCTGCTCTGGGAGGAGGATGCTGCCTCTCTCACGAGCCCTCCCTGTTGGGGGTGAGGAGCTTTACAAATGCTCCTGGTGACAGATGTGGTTAATCTGGCTGGGGACAGATTTGTTTTAATAACCAATGAGCAAACCCCAAGTGAGATCTTACAACCACAAAACCCCTGCTCCACACCACACATGCCCGAGGGCACGTCTTGAAAGAGCAATGAGGAACATCCCCGTCAGGTGTGTACTCCCTGGGGACAGACTCCCCCCAGAGGGAGCCCCCGGGGAGCTCTCCACAGACAGCCCCTCAGGGTGCCCCCCAGGCCAAGCCCCACAGCACCCCTGCTTTGGGTGGGTTCTCCTTCCTCCTCAGGGTGCCACGTGGCCTCCCGGACCATGCCCTCAGACCAAGAGGTGGGCGGGAGAGTTGGGCGGCCACTGGCCTCCGCTCTCTGGAGCTTGCAGTCACAAGGTCAAGTGTCCCTGAACAAGGACAAGGCTGGCTGTCAGCATCGAGAGAGGTGGGGACAGTGTCCATGCCCTGTTCCAATCACCCCACGGGCAGAGCAAGTCCAATTCCACTTTTTAAAGACGATTTGGGCTTTTCTGAGCAATCTCCCAATTTTTAAATGTTCAAAATTAATTCATAATTTTCTAAATATCACATTTAGGCAAATCAAAGTGCAACGGTGGCCCATCACTTGCAGCTTCTAAGTTCTAAATGGTCCCAGCGTCTCTCTGAGGGCGGCTGCCCTGGGCGTGTGGACAGGACTGAACCACAGGGTTGTTAACCACCGGGGTCATGAATTGAATTCAGGGGTCCATGACCTTGAATGGGGGAGAAAAATGTCATCTTTGTTTTCACCATCCCCTCACTGAAACCTAGGATTTCCTTCAGTTACAAATATTGGCAAATAACTGCAGAAATGGCAATAAGGAACATTCATCACCAACAGAAGTGACAGAAATAACAGATGTTAATAATGAAACACGTTGATCATAATTTTTTAAAAACTTTTTAACAACCATATCGCAAAATATGGTTACCTCTGTGTGCCAAGGGGTCCTTGACACAAAAGAAGGTAAGAACCCTTGGTCTATGGGTCTTTGGAGCATGGATTGAAGGCATGATACCTGCACACATACATTTATATAAAACAGAGTGTCCTTTGCTAATAGACCACTGTTTTCAGCCGAACGGCCAAGAAACACAACCAAATTCCACCCCATCCCCAATCCCTCTGAAATGGCCACGTTCTGACACACAGCGCTTAGGCCTGGCCAGCAACGCTGCCTGGATTCGAGGCAGGGTGGTCACCTTGTGGCCAGCCTTGGAGAGAGGAGCCTGCAGAGACACACTCCCACGTCCCTGGAGGACGGCCAGGTGGACCCACCTACTGACTGCTGCCGTCCCCACGCCCGCCAGGCTCCAGCTCTTCCTCCGGCAAAGCCAGCGCAGGGGAGGCGGGAGGGAGGCCTGAGAGGTGGGCCCCGAGCGGAGCGGAGAGGCAGGAGTCGGAGGCATGCGCCCTGAAGCAGTCTGTCTGGGGGGCAAAGTGCCAGGACTGTCAGGGTCACCTCCCTCTCCTGGGAAAAGCCAGCCTGGGAATTTTTTAGTTTGGGCTACAAGGCCACCCTGCTGCAAGCGGCTCGTGCTCTGGAACCCGGCACCCGAAGAACCGCATTCCTCCTTCAGCACACCCGTCGCGGGCCAGCGTCCACACAGGCGATTTAATCCCAGGTTTCAAGTCAGGTTCTGTTGGACACCAACAGGCAGAACCCACAGCCCCCCGGGTCCGGGGCATTCTCCCTCACGAGAGACGACGCCCAAGGGCCTTTCAAACCAGCACAGAAACCGGCAATAGCAGGCGTTAGTCAAAAAAAGAAAAGCAAGCAACGCTTCGCCGCCACTACCACGGCGCTGACTGTCTTTCAGGCACACTGGTCCCACAGGCAGCAGGGCAGGCACCGTGAGGTGTCCCAGGAGCTAAAACCGTTATCAGCGTCCACCCACCAGATTTCACGAGAAAGCAACTGTGGGAACATAGACTCAGGGACATTCCAGCTACCCCGGGAGAACTGTTTTCAAGTCTCTGCACATAGTTCACTCAGGACAAAGGCAGAACTGTGCTGATGCCTGCACCTAAAATAGCTTTCCGTCCCAGATAAAAATGTCTGATTAGCCTTTAAAAAACTAAAAAAGGAAACAATAATAATACAAAACTTTAGTAGCCGAAGGAGGCAGGAACTGAAGAACCCCAGGCCAGCCAGAAAAGATGAACAAGGACTGCTGCTCAGTAATCTGCTCCCTGTCCACCAGCCAGTGCAGTCCCCCCAGCTAAAGAATTTACAAGTAAGCAGTTTTCATATTTGAAATTCTTAAATGCTGTTTTACAGATCATTTATAGCTTCTAGGATTGCTAATGGAATAGGCAGCCTGCTCTAAATGAGTGTATTGTCCGTAACAAGACAGGCTAGTCCTACAGGAAACAGAAGTTCTGAATTTAATCCTAATTGAATTTAAGCAACAGGGGCTCTGGTATTTCAGGCATGACAATGAAGATAAGACAATGAAGATAAAGTGGGAAGTCACTAACACTTTGCCTTCTGCACTTGGCTTTGACAAATTCGGGGTGCATTTGAATCCAGGGCCCCTCATAATTTTTCTGGTAGTGTGTGGATGTGCATTGAGCTGGGGAGTCAGACCCCTGCTGATATAACTGTCAGCACCTGTCAGAGCACTGATTTCCCCCTCTGCAAGAATGGGCTTGAACAGGGTATGTCACATGTCCCTCCCCTGGTTACTGGATCAGGCATTTCTACCTCTCTGGCCTTTTTTCCCAAACCTGCGTCCCTAATTACCAATTCTGAAGTTGAAGCTCTAGGAATTGTGGTAGTGTCCTTTGCTTGGGCTTCACTGGAGAACCAAACAGTCTCATGGTCCAATTCTGGGCATGGCAGAGCACCAGGCTGACCCAGAACAAGGGCAAAAGAGAAAAGTCACAAGTTGGTTCAAATTCAACCAATGCAGCCAAGGGTCAGTGAGCTGCTAAACCCTGGTCTGGTCAACTGGTCAACGGAGCCAGCTTGCCAAGCTTGGTGTGGCCACCACTGATAGGAGGCCTGCTGGTCCAGGCTATGGTCAGGTCTGGAGACAGGTACTTGACCCGGAGGAGAGGGGTCCAGCCTCCTTCAGACTTTACCACCTCCTTCTTGGCTTCTGGGTTGTCTGTGGGACCTCGTGGACGGGAGGACTTGAGAGAGACCAGAGTTTGGGGGGTCCAGGAATTACGACTGCAGACAGGGCCCTGGCGGGGGCAGGTCCCAACAGGCCCCCACCCTCTGCAGACAGAGCCCAGAGAAGGTGGGACCCCCCCGGTTTGCCAGAGTCCAAGGCCTGGTGTTCAGATCACAGATCTAAAAACACAGTTGTGCCTGTTCACCCAGAGAGCTAATTCCATTCCCTACATGTGGTTTAAGTTCTGCCTGGGCAAGAGAAGGAGCTGGAAACCAGAATACCAACCTGGTAATTTATAGCAGGGATGAGCTATTAATGTCCATAATCTCCTCCCAGTATCAGGTACAGGAAACATAAGAATAGTGAGGGGAGAAAGCTTGGGCTGCACAGTAACAGGTCTTCAGGGTTTATGAGGCTCATGTGGTCTTCCCAGCAACCACACAAAGTGGGCCTTCCCCTTCCCACATTGTACAGAGGGAGAAACTGAGGCACAGAATGGCACAGGAAGTGGGCCACAGACATGCAGGAGGGTGGATCTCAGACAAGGACACTGGCTCCAGGAAACCCATGGAGTCTGTACTCTGACCACCACAGCAGCAGAGGAAGGAGGCTATGATGTCTTTGGGTGGCTTGTTCTGGCAAGAGAAAAGCCAGTCACTACCCTGCATTGTCCGCAGAGCACAGGCATCAGCAGAGAGCGTCTGTCTTCCTGGGAGTCCAAAATATGCACAAAGAACCACCCTGGAGGCGCCGTGCTGATGCCCTGGGTGGGGATGGCAGAGTGCTCCCGTGAGGAGCCCTGACTCTGGAGACTGCCTACATCCAAGTCCCCACCATGTGATCTCGAGCAAGTCACTCGGACACTTGGTGCCTCAGTTTCCCCGCTGCTAAAATGTGAATAGAACCTGCCAAAGGAGGCTGAGAAACTGAACGGATGCACCCTAGCAAACTTCCCAGCACCGTGCCTGGCATATGTTAAGCCCAATGTGTCTGTTAAGTAAATCATGAATTAGATTCCCCCCAAACCTAAGGACAAACTCCACCATCCAGGACTGCCCGTGTCCTGGTCTCCTCATCAGTACATTTACAAACTGCCCCTAGGCTGTCGGTCACTTTGCAGTTGACCAATTACCCACATTTTTCTTATTCTCTGAGGACGACCCCTCCCCAGTCCTGGGCGTGCTTTCTCTGCTGTGCTGACTCGGTGGCTGGAAAACGGCCCAGAGGCAGCGCAAGGAAAGCAGAAGTCAGCGGCCCACACAATCCTGATCCGCTGCTGGATAACTGGAACTCGCCCCATGGCTTTCTATTTTGTTCTGCCACCTTCCCAAAGCCAAACAACAACCAGCCTTTAACCCTGGGTGTCTATCACCTTTATGGTCTGAAAATAACTGAATGGTCTGGGGTAGCCGTCAGAAGTCCCATCCAGCCTGGGTGGGGAGACTTGTGAAAACACTGTTGCTCAGACCCTGACTCCAGCCCACACGAACCAGGATGGAGAACAGGGCTGGGGCCAGCATCGTCCTTAGAAGCTCCCCAGGTGAGCGTGTGCAGCCAGAATTGAAAATCACCTGGCGAAAGTGGGAAACAGAAAGGCAGCTATTGAAGTGTGAGCAGCGGGACACGTGTTCCTTCAGTTCAGTTTAAAAGTAAGCCCCACCAGGAAAGTAAATGCCAACATCGAGAGGAAGAGGAACTTCTCAAACGGGTTCTGCCTCGTGAGAGCCAGACAGCCCACTGGACGGGAACTCGCAAAACACCCGCGTGACAACGTGAAGAAAGATAAAACCCAGATCCACAGAACCAGGGACGGGAACAAGAGGAAAACTTCAGAAATAGGACCACAAGCAAACAGAGCCCAGAGAAGTTCAGCTTAGAGCGTGGTGAGACAGACTTCCCTTCAGAGAGATTTTTAAAAAATACAATTAAAACCTTTTTCCTGTGTTTTCAGGTTTCATCCACAAATACAACCCAAAAGGTCACTTCAGTTCTATTTCATAAAGCTTGATGAGTTCTGAATAAAGTTTATGGTCATGGGACCAACTCCACAGGCAAGATCTACAACATTCCACCTGCATTTGTGTTTTTAAGCTGATAGTGACCTTGGTTAGAGAATGGTCCATGGACACAACCACCCCCAGGAATGTTTGCAAAGAATAGATGATTACATCTCTTTTAGTGCAATAACCAAACGGGCCACAAGTCTCCCCAGGCCCATGAAAGGAGTTGGGCTTCCTGAGGCCAGCTCGGGCCTGGCTGGACGCAGCTGCTCACCCACAAAGTGAAGGCCAGCAGGGCAGCTGACAGCCTTCACTTGAGAACCCGACTGCACCAGCGCTTCTAGTGTACGAGTGGGTGTGCCGGCCACCACCAAGGATACCTCCACGTGCTCGTTAATTATATGTGTCAACTTGGCCAGGCCCCAGTGCCCTACTGTTCTGCCCAACATTGGTCTGGACATGGCTGTGAAGGCATTTTGTAGATGGGATTAGCATTTAAATCGGTGGACTTTGAGTACAGCAGACAACCCTCTGTAATGTGGTGGGCCTCGTCCAATCAGCTGATGACCTCTAGAGCAAAGACCAACATTTCCCAGAGGAAGGAATTCTGCTCAGATGGTTGCACAGACCCCTGCCTGAGATCACACACACGTCCTACCAGTTCTGTTTCTCTGGGGAAGCCTGACTGTCTGACCAGTACCCTTGGAGCTACTCGTTTGTTTCTCCATGAACGGGACTGTTCAGCCTCCCCTGCCCCAGAAGGGCCCTCTCCCACCACAGCACCGTGCAGCCATTTGCTCACCAACACACTCTGCCCACGACACGGCTGCTCTGAAGTGATCAACATTCACTCACTCCCTGACATCGGACAAACCCAGGTATCCGGCCGGCCCTGTCACATCCTGGTTCCCTTCACCACTAAAAAGGGTTCACACCCAACCCTCCAAGCTTTTGAAGAGCATGCAGTTGACACTCAATAAATGGTTCCTCCTGCTATCATGGACTGACCAGCACTAACCAATAGAAATATGAGCCGCATGTGTAATTTTAAGGTTTCTGATAGAAAAAGGTGACATTGACATCAGTATTTTATTTAACCCAGCATAGCCAAACATTATCACTCCAATATACAGTCATATAAAAATACTGATATATGTGACCTCATTTGTACTAACACTTCAAAATCAGGTGTGTATTTTACACAGAGGCCACATCTCAACTGGAACTGGCCACGTCTCCAGTGTCCAAGCCGCACGTGGCAGTGGCTACCGTGCTGAACAGCCCTGTGCAGAATCAGCTCTCCAAGGTGGAGACCTCCTGCCCTGCACCCACCCTGGGCACTGGGCACAGTGCTCCAAACATGACAGACACTCCAGAGCTGTTCAATTCAGGCCTGAGGCAGACATGAAGTTACACACGTGAATAAACAACACTTACGTGGGGTTAATTTACAGTGCAGCTTCCCATACCTTGTACTCACTGATGCCCCCAAACTACCCCACAAGTCCCCATCTTCTCCTCCTCCTACTGATCTACAAGTCAACCACAGGGACACCCGCAAGTGGTGGGCTGGAGCCCGGTCCTCTGCATCTCACTGTCCTGCTCCTGCCTGCCCCAAGCGCCGCATAGCTTGGGCCTGTCCGTGAAATGCCTGTGCAGCTGATTTACTTCTAATGGGCAGACGTGAAGCACTGCACCCCACCCCACCACGCTCGGCACAGGCTCCCCAACAGGAGGCGGGGTCAGGACACGCTGAGCATCTGACCACACCTGGCTCTTGGCCCCAGATGGGGGAACAGTCTTGGGAAGCTCTGGCTTCTCAGAGCCCTCAGACATAGACGCCTTTCATCTCTCTCCTTGCAGGTGGAATGAGGGTGGGGAAACACCACTTTATCTAAAAATGGAATAATTATTATGGGTTGAAATTCATCCCCCCAAAAGAGATGTTCCCCCAAAGGGTTGAATTGCATCCCCCAAAAGTACCAAAAAGGTAATAAGCTCTGGTACTTGTGAATGTGACTTTATTTGGAAAGAGGGTCTTTGTGGTGGTAATGAGTTAAGATGAGGTCACACTGTAGTGTGGGGGGACTTTCATCTGGAATGACTGGTGTCATCATTAGAAGAGAAGACACACGGAGGGAAGACAATGTGAACACAGACTCCTGGGGAGAACACCACGTGGAAACAGAGGCAGAGATCAGAGTGCTGATTCCTCAAGCCAAGGACTGCCAGCAACCACCAGGCACCGAGAGAGGCAGGGGACAGGCTTTCTCTGGAGCCGTCAGAGAGGAGAGGGCCCTGCTGACACCATGAATTCAGACCTCCAGCCTCCAGAGCTGTGAGGAATAAATTTCCGTAGTTTGAAGCCAGCCAGGTTGTGGCACTTTGCTACTCATACACCACTGTGTTACTCGTACACCACTAGGACGGATGCCCCCGCCCTCGCCAGGTACCAAAGTCACGAGTCGAAGACAAAGGTTTCCCCCTTTCACTGATGTCCACGGGGAGGGTCGGGTGGCCGAGGGAAGTTTCTGCTTCCTTCCCCTCCCCACTTTCTCTTCCCTCCAAAAACCCGTGAAAAAGCCAGACCACGGTGAACTTCAGTGACCCGCGTTAAAGGAGAAGTTGATGAGGATGGTTCAGATAAAATGAACTCATCGAACCAAACCACAAAGAGCCAAAGTCAGCAAAACTGCTCACTTCCTAGAAACAAGTCGTAGACCATGTAAGTCACACGCACAGGAATATCTAAAATTGCTTCACTGTTTTTAACGCAACCTGATGCCACTAGCACAATGAGTGACCTTTGCCCTCTTATCCGATTTACACAATAAGAGTGAATCATCCAAGTCCAGTTCATTTTCTTTCTTGAGAAATGAAAGAAGAAAGAGGTAATGGCCACTGAAAACATTATCAAGGAAAAACTAACAAATTATCCAGCCGCAGAAGCGATCAATCGGCTGCACCTTGAGAGAGGAGGCTGCCCAGCCTGCAAAGGGGGCAGGTGTCCTGCGACGGATGACGGGTCTCAGGGTGACCGACACAGTCTCCCAGATGTAAGGGGCTATGTCCTCGTCGAGCAGACAGAGCAGTACCAGATGTATAATATTCTAGTTCTTAATAACTTTTTAAAGCAGCTGACACTTTCACAGCCTCACCACACGCAGGCACTGCCTCTAAGCCCCTCCCGATCAGCCGCGCAACCCCTCCGACCTGCGGAGCTCAGAGCCCCAGGTGCCTCCCAGCCCTGGGGGACGCTGACAGGAGGAGACGGACGACACGGGGCCGATGGCAGAGGCAGAACTTGACCTCCTGCAAGCAAAGTCCAGGCTCCCTGCTCCTCACCCTGCAGGCAGCCTCAGGTCCTACTCTAGGATGGCTTAGGAAAAAAATGAACTAGAAAAAAGAATGTCAGTATTTCATAATCTTAAAAGAAATGAAGATGGGATGAGCAGACCTGAAAGTCAAGATAAGCATGAAGAGTGGAAAGCGTGAGTCCCCCGCCCCGCAGAGCAGCAGGGGACAGGAACGGGAACAAACTGTCCGCCGTCCTCAGGCCGGGCTCTCGCTTGTCCACGGGGTCTTATCAATCCCAGTGGGACCCGCCCTCTCGTGGTGGACACTCTGGGACCAGGCCCCTTGCACCAGCCCGGCCAGGTGAGACCCACGATGGTTACATGTCACCTTATAGGAAACACGTCATGAAAACCCCGTGCCCAGTTGTACCAAGGGAAAATTCCAACCAACATCCAACAGCTAGATATTCACAGGTAGGAGTTTAAAAGGGAAAAAATCCTGCCTACGCAAAATTAATGTGTTTTTTTTGCCAGAAGGAAGAACTAAAACTTGAAGACAAATTAATTACACCAACAAAGGAGGTGATTTAAAAATAAGCTAATAATTCAAATCCAATAGTCCAACTTATTAGCTTGCTCGTTGCTTTAGTTTTGCTGATAGTCTGTGCTGGATCACAGGACATGTAAAAAATAAACAGCTTGAGACTCAACAGAGCGATGATTCTTCTATCTAGGATATCCAAGGGTTTACATGCGTATCAACAACTGAAAATGCACTTTTGTACTTGGTCAATATCTTAGAAACGCAACTACAACTTTCCAATAATGGAAAATTTAAGGGCAGATCCAAACCAGCGTAAATGACTTTTTTTTTTGAAATAAAGAACCCCAAATACAAATTATTTCCAATAAATGGAATAGAAACAAATGGGGGAGAGGAGAAGTATTCCAGGAAAGTGGATTTTTCATATTTAAATACATACACCAATGTACTTTTACCCAAATCAGCATGTGTCATTTCTGAAAGTTCTGTTATATAAATAAGCTAAACAAATGATCATCTCTATGAGCATAAATTTACTAAATAATAACAAAAACCATACTCAAAGATGGTGAAATACCGTTTAAAAAATGAGCAATCCAAATATCACCTTTCGCAAGATTTACTAAAAAATAAAAAAACCAAACCAGCAATAACAATTCTTTAACTCTCGAATATAAAGTGAAATCAAGAAAGAATTCAAAAAATCAGTTATTTTAAAAAACCTCTAAACAGATATTAAACCAATTCTTTTAACAGTACTTGTTCCTTGTCAATTATTAGATGACTGCAAATACATGTCAGAATTTAAATCTAAATAAGTGTGTAAAATATTATTAGTTTAAAGAAGTATTTCTTCAATAATGCCCCAATTATTTCTAACAGCTTTGCTATACAGAATAGAAGGGTTTTTTTTCCTCCTCCATATAAAGTCCTCCAAGAAATACATGGCAGAGAACAAATGTTTTTTCCTATTAATTCTACCCTAAGGAAAGCATATTAAAGCCTTTCTAAAGAATCCTAAGGAAACAAAGATGTTTTACACATGTTTACAATGTCTAGTTATCTCTTGCTTAACAGATTGGGTATGTTCTAATAAAATTCCCTGAAAAGTCCATTATCCACCGACAGATACCCTATTGTAGAAATGCCTTCTGGAGCAGGTGAGGGGCAACCTGGGGTTACCTAGATAGAATTTTAACGGTGCATAAAAATATTATGCTATACATAAAAGTAAAACTTTAAAATAATTACCGAGAAGAGTCAAATTCATGGAGACAAAAAGTAGAATGGAGGTTGCCAGGGGCTGAGCGTGAGGGATGGGCAGTTAGTGTTCAGTGTGTGCAGCGTTTCAGTTTGGGTGATGAGAAAGTTCTGGAGTTCTGGATGGCGGTGAAGGCTGCACAGCAACGTGAATGTGCTCAATGCCACCAAACTGTACACTTGAAAATGGTTAAATGGCAAATTTTCTTTCATATTATATTATGCCACAATAAAAAAATCCATTATACATATACACACACATACATATATACAGACTCTGATTCAGGAGGTCATTTTGGGGAGAAGGCTGTGACGGTTCAAGCAACCTGGGGCCGTTCTCATCTGCCCACGATGAGATGCAGAATGAACACAACTCACTCTAATTAAAACCTGATGGTTTACCGTTCTGCACTCTACTTACTGCCTTCTTCCTGGTACTTTCCACCCAGCAACAGTTATGGAGCCGTTAACGGAGCCCTCAGAAGGAAGCTGACGGGCTGCCCTTGCCAGGTGTTAGGACCTTCTCTCCCGAGCTGCAGGGGCTGGGGCTGGCTACACGGTAACTAACCACAGTTAATCAGATTTGAAATTAATTAGGTTTAGAATGTGCTTTTGCAATTGCTGTAGAAAAGGTGCCCTGCTAAGTAAACAATAGATCAACAACCTTTGAAAAATGGGAACAGAGTGTCTTCAAACTATCCAGAAATTATCAGCCCAGACACAATACCAAAGCAACCGTGACACTGCAAAGCACACATCGTTCTTAGCTTCTAATTAATACAAGATCTTCACTAGAAGAGCTCCAGTTACTGTATAAACTTGGAGAATAGTTAAAACTTCCTCCATTCATCCTGACTTCTCATTTTTAGGACAAGACACCAGATTAGAAAGGAACTGCCTACTCTAATCTTGGTATTGGTGGCATTCTCAGGGACAGAGCCCTTGGCCTGCCTGGGCCTCAGTTTCCACACATGGGTCCTGGAATCAACTGGACCTGATTCCTTTAACCAAGTCAGCTAGTGTTCCCTCTAGGAATTCTCCTAAGAGCAATTGATTGGGGGGTTACTTCAAGTGCCAGGCAGGGTGTCAAGCTACACACACACACACACAAAATGTACACACAGATACACACACACACGCACCCACACATGTACAGTTCCATTTCATCCTCCCCACATTTTATAAAACTTGAAGCAGAGCCCCAAAGACCCACCCACAAAGAGAGTAAGTGGCTAATAACAACAGTGATGTATGAATACAGACTGCACGAGGAAGTGCCAACCAGGAAGGGGGGTGTTTTGTTGCTTGTTTTTTTTAAGTCAGAGCATTTGTTTTATTCTTTTCTCAGTTTTATTGAGGTATAACTAACAAAAAAATTGTATATATTTAAGATGTGCAATGTCGTATTTGGATGTATTGTGAAATGACTACCACTCTCAAGGTAACTAACACATCTATCACCTCACATAGTTTCTGTGTGTGTGTGTGTGTGTGTGTGTGTGTCTCAATACATCTCTCACAATTTCTTTAAGTTCATCTGTCAGTGGACACTTAGGTTGATTCCATCTCTTGGCTATTGTGACTAGTGCTGCAGTGAACACGGGAGTGCAGACATCTCTTCAAGGTACTGACTTTCATTTCTCTCGGACATATGCCCAAAAGTGGGACTGCTGGATCATACGCTAATTCTGTTTTTAATTTTTTTAGGAATCTCCATACTGTCTTCCATAAGGGCTGTACTAATTCACATCCCCACCAACCGTGCGCAGGAGCCCTCTGTTCTCCACACCCTCCCCAAGTTTACCTTTTGTCTATGCGATCGCAGCCACTCCAACAGGTGTGAGGTGACATCTGATCATGGTTTTGAATTGCATTCCCCTGACAATCAGTGAAAGCCCTTTGCCAGCCAGCCAGCCAGCCGGCCGGAGATGCCGGGCAGACTTGGGGCTAGCCGGGTGCCGGGGGGCCTGGAGCCTGCAGCCATGGGGCTGGCCGGGTGCCGGGATCCACTGGGAAGCCCGTGCTCACTCCTCCCTCTCCCATGGGGAGCAACTGTCTCTGTGTTGTGTGCAGGGGCTTGGGGGAAGGTGACATGGGCAATGTTGAGCTGTCTTTCCTTGTCTCCAATATGTCTTTTCTTGTCTCTGTGCTCTACTCAGGGACTGTCACCTCTCATAGAGATTCCTTAGCTCTTGTGAAGATATTTTTGTGCATGGACAGTTGTTCAAGTTGTTTCCGAGAGGAGAAAAGTGCTGGAAACGCCTATTCTGCCATCTTGCTGATGTCACTCCAAACAATAAGGTCTTAATGGCCATGGAGGGTCTCTAAATTCTATCAGGACAAGAATGGGATTTGGTCAAGCACTTTTTAAAGCAATTCCACCTTGACACATGTTAAAAGATAATTTTCGTAAAAGGGAAAAATCATGACTCTCATACAGACATAAAAATAAAGACACGTTAAAGATCTTATTTAACTCATTCAACGAGGGAGCCCGGCATACGTCAGAGCTCAAAGAGGTCCAGAAGGCCCGGATGTGGGTGGGGTGTACAGGCAGGGATGCTGGAGGACATGGAGGGTGACAGGTAGGAATACACATACAAAAACATAAAGAACATTGAAGGGAGAATGCAAATGGAGGCAAGACTTTTTTCTGCAGAAGAAAAATGACCCACCACAGACCCTGAAATCTGAACTAGGTCTCCCAGTTGATGCCTGTCCCATCACAGCACTTGTTGCAAGTTGTATTGTAAATGTCCTTTGTCTGATGTCACTCTCCCCAACTGGACTTGACATCTACTTTGTGTACCGTGATCCACCCAGCTCAGCACTGTGTCTAATTAATGGGAGGTACTCCAAAAAAGTGTTGAATAAATGAAGAAACAAGCACATTCACACTTACTGAATAATGTGTTCACTCTATACACATTAGGATCTTAAAACCAGAAGGAACACTGGAGATCCCTGGGTTGCGGTGGTGGCCAAGGTGGGCATCCGGGCTCAGAGCCAGGATGAGTGCAGAGACACGCAACAGTGCCATGTGGGGAAGATAAAATCCCCACACCCCCAACAAAAAAAGAAAGAAATACAAAGCAATACATAAAAAGGGCACATAATAGTCTATAAAGGAGCCCTTTAATATTAAAGGACCTCTTTACAGCCCATCATTCTTCATTTTTAAGCAATTAGTGATTACAACACCTTGACTTTGAGAAAAATGCTACCATTTTGCTTCTGAGTTCTATATTCCTGTTTGATAATCTTACTCCGCAGAAACGCTGTGGATCATGTCTTCACTCAAAAGCTGGGACCAAACATACTGCGAAACACATGAAAATTAAATGTCTAGCCAAAATACTACCTGTCAATAATTCTAAAAGTTACTTCTTAGCACATCAGAGAAAATCCACGAGACAGGCACGACAAAAGCCGTGGCTGTTTAATCCTTACCAGGCCTTACAAAGGCTAAGGGTACCTGTTATGTGCCAGGAGAAGGAAGACAACATTTACTACTGCGCGTCTAGTGAGCCAGCACTGGGTCCTTTCACGTGTGTTGTCTTCTTTAAGCTGCACAGTTACCCTGTAAGTAAGGTTTATCACTACAATCATAAGAGGAGATGACTGCAACTCGGACACAGAGAGGACAATATCCTCCTCATCTTATTTTCTAAAAGTGCCCCAATTGAGTCATCTAAAAAAAGAAAAAATCTGTTGATTCCCAAATCAGTTGTGAGTGAAAGGTGGCGCCTCTAAATGTGTCTATTTGGGCAACATAAGTCACTTCAAGAAACGCCATGAGATGACAGCTTTGCAAAAGACGGTGACAACCCACACAGACACACAGCTGCACATTAGTCCTCTGTTTCTAAGTAGAAACACCCCATTTTTATCAGTGTACCCAGTGACTCACAGGCTGCCCTGGTCTTTGTGATGGGGCATTTGAGCATGTGCTCTGACTCAGGACTGGCCAGCATCCCAACTGGAGAGTTTACGAATGGTACAAGCTGAACTTGTGTACCACAAATAACACACAGTGCTCTTCCATCTCTAGGACTCGGACACACCAGAAACCTGGACTGCCACCGAGTGAAGCTGAAGAGCCGAGTGCTGTGCCAAAGCATCCCCACGGGCACCTTCACTAACAAGGACACAGAACCGGAGCAGCCGAGGTGGGGGACCTCTGTCTCCAGGACAAGTCCCATAACACACTGAATTAGCTTCCTGTATACGTGAGAAAGTGTATCTCAGATGTGAAGTTAAATGAGCTTTCTGCGTGTATAAAGTGGGCATAATTCTACGTGGGGAAAGTGCTAAGATAACAGAAATTGTAATACACTGATCTTGTTAGTTATGAGACAGCTCAAAGGGTGAAACTATTTTTAATTTACTACTTCTGGGTGTGGCAGTACTTTCTTAGTTCACGGCACACCATGCACTAAGTAGAATGTACCATAATGTATATTTATTATATCGTGTGTATGAATACACAGACGGAGCAATGCTTTCCTGGTTTCACTCTCACTGTAGGGTAGAAGTCACTCCTCTGAAGGACACAGCAGCGTTGGTGATTAAGTGCATAAACCCCGGGACAGGTCTGCCCAGCTTAGATCCCAGCTCAGCCACTTCCTGGCTTTGTGTAAACTTATTCAGGATGATAACCTTGCTACCTGCTAGGGTCCTAGAGAGGATTAAATGAGCTAAAATAAATAAAGGGTTTAGAATAACCTCCAGCACATAGTGTTAGGGAAGCATCAGCTATTATTTGGCCAAAGTCTGCGATGGAGCCTCAGTCTTGGGAGGCTGCAGAGATGAAGACGGTCTCTGAGGGACTATACCCCCCATAGCCTGATGATAGCTGATAGCTAATCAGCCCACACAAACAGTACGACAAACATGCCCTTTGGTTTATTCTTTGTATCTGAACATTTACTTTCAAATATAGGTAAGTACTTTCAGACATAAGCTCAGCAAAAAAAGGCTTCCTACAAGAGGTATAAATGTATGTCTACTGCAAGAACAACTCTTTATGCTAGTGAATGCTGTGAATAACAAAATCAAGAACTTTCAAAAAATAAATAGGAAATTGATCAACAGAATACAAAAATAAAGATAGTACATCAGCTAGGCAACTTCAATTAGAATGTTACATTCTTTTTGACCCAACAAATTTTTTTTATTTAAATAGTTCAAGGCAGAATAATAGATTAGACAATACCGTAATTCCAATCTGTGTGATTTAATGTACTAGCACTAGCATTACCTAAAACAACTTTAAGAGCTATATTTCATTTCTATTTACTTAATTCCACTTAAGCTACCAGTCTTTCAAGAAAATGCTCCACTTGGAAGTGTTCCATGTCTTTGGATTTTTAGTAACAATTAAACGGTCATTGAGCATTTGGCCAAAATGTGTAAGTGCACCTTTAATTTTCAGAAATAAAGGAAAAAGCCAACATATAGCAACTTTTCCATGTCTCCCAGCAATATATAGATAGTATTTATTGTATGTATGTATGACTGTATGTGCTAATTATTGGAGGAGAGAGAAAAGTCACAACAGGGACCAAGAAAGAGGTTCTCTGAGTGTCTGTGAGTCAGAAACACCCAGCCCCACTGCTACAGGACTTCTGCACTATGACTAAGGAAGTTACATCGTTCTTCAAAAAGTCTCAATACGTGGGAAAAGGGCCCATGCCTCCACGGAGTTTTCATGGTTTAAACTCCAAAGAAGGTAAAATGAGAACATTTGCTTTTAAAAGAAACACTGGAAGTCACATTAGAAGACAAACCCACTGTTATTTAAGTACAACGCAGAGGGAAGAAAAGAGCGTTGCCAGTGGGTGGCAGGTAAGTGTAGACAGATGTGATCCGAGCCCCCCCCACCCCGCCCCCTTCCCGGCGCCACGGCCACCGGACACAGCCGTGGCAGTAAAGAGAGGGGCATCTAAGAAAGAAAGGCCTTTTGTTAGTCTAAAAGAAAAACCAACAACAACAACAAAAACCATTTTCTTCCCAACCAGGCAACGCTCTAGGAAACTGAAAAGGAGTCCCACTCGCCTCTGAAACACTGTTGGCACCTCAAAGACGCCCTGAGCTCAACAACCCTGCAACTTGCCGTGAAGGCCCAGCTTCAGCTGCGTACCTGCGCCAGGCCTGTGCTCCAAGACAGGGGACTTCGGATTCCTGGCCTGTGGCACTCGTGAAAACAAAAGTGGCCATTCAACAACCCGGAGTTGAATGACTATCAGAACCACTGGGGGAAAGCCCGATCGCAACCCCTCCCCCTCTTTCAAAAAGCAGATGAGAAGTCACAGCCTGATAAACCGGAAATCCTTCACCCAGAGGTCATTTAAATCAAAAGTTGTGTATACAAAGGCCGATCAGCTATTATTCTAAGATGTGTCCGGATTCCCCTCCAGCCTTGCGAAGGCACTGGGGGAAGGAGAGCAACCTGTCTTCTTGGCAGTTTGCTCGTTCTGCTCCTGTCTGGTGCGGGTTTTTGTCTGTGTGCTCTGCGCCAGCACGACGCACCCGGGCCCATCTCAACCTTGTCTCTGCCACGCTGCTCCTGCTCACAGGCAGGGTGCAGCGGGAGACGGCACACTCGACATGTGGAGTGCACCAAGGAACAAGCCTGGCTGCACCGCTGACCTCAAATCTGTGTCCTTCAACCTATAGTGCCACCGGGGGAGACCCGCAGCCTCTCTGGGCTTCAGCCTCCCCATCTGCCAAAGGGAGGCAACAATACCAACCAGGCAAAGCGGCTATAAGAAACAAAACAGACAACGCCCATAGGCACAGAGTGTGACGTCTGGCACCCAGAAGGCCACTATAAACGTCTGCTACCCTCATGAGCAGGGGTCTCCAGGAAGGAAGGGCCGGGTCCCTGCAGAACCCAGAGGCCTGAACATGTGTGTGATGATTCAAACCTTCTCAAGCCAGTTTGCCATAGGACATTACCCTGATCTCCTTGTAGGAAACTTAGCTACTTCAGAGGCCTAAGATCGGCACATGCAGAGAGGCCAGGACAGAGTGAGGGAAGACGTCAACTCACATCACTGTCCTTTGGTCCACAAGACAAATCAACAAATATGCATGAAGTGCTCCGCTAGGACCACCAGCTTAGCTTGGCCTCATGTTAGAACATGTTACTAAAGTTGAGTGTGTTGATTTGGGTTGGCTTGGGTCAAGCAGGAAGGAAGATTTCAGAGAAGAGCTCGATTTTAAATGCAAGTTGGCAATGATTTATCAGTGGAAACAAAGGGATAAGTGGTCAAATCTACTGTCACCAAGCTACACAAGTGATGTACTTTCTAAAGATGTTGGTGCCGAGACAGTGAACCATTAAATTTGTCTGTTTCATAATAGCGAAGAACCTAATCAAGACTAAAACTTTACAATTCTCAGGTCTTTCATTTCTAGTGTCACTCTCCAAAAGCCCTGCCTCTCCACATTTCATTACACTGCAGAGAAGTGAGTGAAATTCACATTTCAAATCATCTACATGTGCCTGCATAAAGTCACAGCTGCAAAAAAGGAAACAGACTTTTCTCACGAAGGTGTCTATGAGCTAACTACCCACATAGTGTATTCACCAAGTCTGTGTGTAAAAACATAGACATGTTGAGCACTACTCAGTCAAAACAAAACGTGACTTTTCAAAAACTGGCAAGGGTCAATTGGGTGCCCATTACAAAAAAAAAACCTCGACCATACTCTGCACCACATACAAAAATCAGCTCAAATCCCAAAATTGTAAAACTTCTAAAAGAAAATATAGGAGAAAAATCTTTATCACTTTGGGTTAAGCAAAGAGTTCTTAGATCCACAGAAGAACAAATTGATAAATTGGACTTCATCAAATTATCATAAAAACTGCTCTTCAAAAGATACTGTTTGTTAAGGGAATAAAAAGACAGACCATAGACTGGGAGAAAATAGCTACAAATCACATATCTGATAAAGGACTTGTACTCAAAATATAAAAAGAACTCTCAAAACTCAAGAATTACGAAGCAAACAGCCTATTAAAAAATGGTGGAAGATTTGAATACACACTTCACCAAAGACATACAGATGGCAAATAAGCACATGAAAAGAAGTTGAGCATCACAGTCATTGGGGAAACACAAGTTAAAACCCAATGAGCTACCACTAGGCACCTATTACAACAACTAAAATCTTTTTCAAAAGACAGGAATTGCCAGCCAGGACAGGGAGCAGGAATGCTCCCCCGCTGCTGGTGGGAATGCAACATGGCACGGCCACGCTGGAGAGCAATTTAGCAGTTTCTTATAAAGTTAAACATACAATTACCAAACAACCCCAAATTCCCACTCTGACACAATTTACCCAAGAGATGAAAACCTATGTTCACACAAAAGCCTCTATGCGCGTGTTTACAGTGGCTTTACTCATAACCACCAAGAACTGAAAACAACCCAAGTGTCCTTCAGCTGGGGAATAGACAAAAACACCATGGCACACCCGTGCTCAATAGTGCACACTGCTAACACACACGGGTGAGCACGTGCAATACAGACAAATCCAGATGTGCTAAGTGAAAGAAGACGGGACCAAAATGCTCCATATCGTATGATTCTAGAAAAGAGAAAACTCTGGGGACAGAAAACAGATCAGTGCCCTCAGAGACTGGGGGTGAGCTGGGAAGGCGAACTTCAGAGGGACACTGGGAATTCCTCAAAATGATGAAGATGGTTTGCGTCTTGATCCTGGTGCTGGTTACACAATGTAGGTGTTTGCCAAAACTCATGACTGTATACTAAAAAGGGTGAATTTTACTGTATGTAAATAAGCCTCATTCAATAGAACTTAACTTAAAAATAAAACAAAGCCCAGACAATTTTACCAAAAAACAAAAACAGTTATTATCTATATAAAACTTGTTGCCAATTTTTAAATACAAAGCCAAAAGCTTTTAAAATCTAAGTATAAAAAAAAAGACCTCCTAAGTTTACCAAATAGCATATTAAACATTCTACTATTTGTAATTTAAAGAACAGAACAAATGAGAAGTTTGAATCAATGTTGTGGCATATATGACAGAAGTATGTCTCTTACGAGTCATTTTTTGGGACTGAAGATGCCAGAACAAGAATTATATAACAACTTTCTTCATTTTTACCTTCAGCACTTGAAAAATGTGCTGCTTTTTCCTGGCCTCCGTGGTCTCTGATGAGAAATCCTCTGTCATGCTGGTTGTTTCTCTCTGGCTGCTGCTGGGACTTTTTCCTTGTCTTTAGAGTTCAGAAGTTTAATCACGAGGTGTCTTGGCATGGATTTCTTTGGGTTTATCCTCTTTGTGGTTTCCTCAGCTTCTTGAACATGCAGATTTTTGTCTCTTGCCCAATTTGAGAAGTTTTTAGTCATTATTTCTTCTAGTATGTTTTCAGCCTCTCTCTCTTTCTCCTTCCGTGACTGATGACACAAATAGACTGATGGTCTGTTATAGTCCCATGGGTCCCTGAGGCTCTGTTCATTTCTTTTCAGTCTATTTTCTCTCTGTTTTTCAGATTAGGTAATTTATATTACTATTTTATTATTCTATCTTCCAGCTCATGGGTTCTTTCCTCTCTCCCCTCGCTTCTGCTGTTGAGTTCACCCACTAAGCCTTTTACTTTTGTTACTGTATTTCTCAGTCCAAACATTTCCACCTGATTCTTCTTTATATCTTCTAGTCCTTGCTGAGGCCATTTTTTCATTTGTTTAAGCATGTTCTTAATTGGTCATTGAAGCATTTTTATGATGGCTGCGTTAAACTCTTTGTCAGATAACTCTAACATCTCTATCCTCTTGGTGTTGGCATATACTGATCATCCTTTTTCATTCAATTTGATGTCTTCCTGGTTCTTGTATGATGAGTGATTTTTTTATTGACACTGGGAGATTTTCATATGGTGTTATGGGAGTCTGGATCTTGTTTAAACCTTCTGTTTTACTGGCTTTCTCTGACACCATCTGGGTGGAGCTGGTGTGCAGGAGGCTCTGCTTCTTCCCTGACAGGTGGAGGCAGAAGTCCAAGCTCCCACTTGGCCTCCATGGACGCCCACAGAGCATCCTCATGCATGCTGGGCGGGGACGAGCCCCGGCTCCCTACCTAGCCCCCTCGGACATCACCCTGGCAAAGGGCTGGGCACTCGTCAGAGCAGGCGAGGATGGGGTCTGGGCTCCCCACTCATCCTCTGCTGGTGTGGGTGTGGGTGGGCCACAGTTTTTTCAGTAGTGTTTGGCTGGAGTAGGGCAGTTATTATCTAAAAGTTTTCTATCTTGCTACACGACCCACTTCTCAGTCCTTTGTCAAGAGAGCAGTCTTTTGTTTTGTTTTATTTTGTTTTCTTGGTTGGCATTTCTGAAGTTCTAGCTTCTTCAGCCCCAGATAAGGGATCCACGAGGCAAAAGCAAAACTCAGGGAACCCACCACAGGCCATTCTGCAGGCCCTGAGGTCCCCAGTGACCCTGCCTTCTCCTCCACCTTCCAGAGTCTTCTGTTTGTTTGTATATAATACCAAGGTTTTCAGCTATAATTAGTGGGACGAATAGGGGGAAGTACAGCTTTCCGTCTTCCCAGAAGCAGAGTTCTGGTGTATTATTCTTCATCTTTAAATAGATTTTTAATGATATTTAACTCAAAAGAAATCAAGAGCTACTAAAGAGTTTGTTTTAAGAAAACCTATAATTAATGCCACAGACCAACATTTCCCTCCCACGCACACACTGACCTATTGTCAGCTGCATTACAGAGCCCATGACAATGGTATTTTTACACTAATTTTATCATTCAGAGTCAATACATCATTAAGAAAATAAAATCACTAATTCCAGTCTCTTTGAACTTTTTCCACTGCTTTCAAAAATTTCATTCAGCAAAAACTTAGTTTAAAAAATATAACAGCAAAATGCTAGATTCAATGGAGAACATAAAAGTGAATAAAACCCAAGGAGTTTGTAAATCAGAGGGAAGACAAACAAGTAACAAAAACAGATAACCGGCAGGATGCAATAGGGGTATGAGGTCACTTTGTAGCACAGTTTGGAGGAAGGAGGAATTCTTCTCTCTGCTGCAATGACCAAGGAATACTTCATTGAAAGATGGGACAAAATTCAAGTCGGGCATTGCCAGAAGCAAGAACATTCCCAGATAAGGAGATGCTGTAAGCAGAGGAAAGACAGGGCATATGTGACCAACTAAAAATAGTGCATCAGAGTAGGGTGCAAGGCACCTGTGTTGGCTGACAGGGCAGTGCTGGGAGGGCCTCTGAGCAGAGAAGCTGGCCAGGTCCGGGAGGCCCAAGAGCAAGGCCCCCTCAGTGGTAAGCAGGACAGGACGGGGAGGCCAGGGTTGAAATGGCTGCTGGGACCATCCTGGGCCAGGGGGCACAGCCAGCCAGACTTTGGAAATCGGCCATCGCAGTGATGAGGCCATTATTCTAAGTGCAAACAGCCTTTGAAACGTGTGTGTACACCCGTGTACATGTGTGTGCAAAATTCCTTTTTCATGATAAGGGACATTTATGAAGTCTCCCTTAACAAAGCAAAAGGGGCAACTTCGATTTTGAATCATAAATTTCCTATTTCCCCAGAGAACTGAAAGACAATGAAGCATGAAATTACCTTCCAAAGGCACTCGATGTGATTCACGTATCAGTTAACAGATATACTTGACCTTAATTAGTCAAGTTTCTCCTGAATCAACACCACACTAACGAGCCTTAAACACCTCTTCCCACCCCCTGAATTCCTGGGCACCCCTCCAGGAGGCTCTGGCCGAGCTTCTGGGCACAGGGACCTGCTCACAAGCACCCATTGTGCTCCACAATCTCCAAGTGTGACGTTGCTTTGTCCACGCCTGCTGGGCTCCAACACCCGCTTCTCTTCACCTACCTTAACACCCATGTGCACATCCAGGCCACTGTTCTTGGTCAAAAGGCAGAGGTATTCTGCAAATGAGGCCTTGCACCCAGAAGGCACCTGTTCCAAACCCTCAGCAGAGACAAAGACGTGGACCCACATACAACAGAGGCTTTGCAGGTTTTGCTTCCAGATGCCAAACCTAAACTGGGATTTCTTCCAAGATCTTTTTTTAGTAGGAGCTGGTGTTGGTCTTAAACCCAGGCCTTACTCTCCCTTCAACCTAGCTCAGCACACACACACAGTAGAAACTTGAAAGCTGTTTGTTGAGTTTAACTGAATCGTGGGGTCCTTTTGGAAGCTGCTATACCTACAGAACGGACTTTTAGCAAAGTATTTTCCCCTTTATGTGACCTAAATCTTTTTCTGCACAGGGCCAGATAGTAAATATGTTTGGCTTTGTGTGCTATATAGTCTCTGTTGTAAGGACTCAACTCTGCTGCTATAAGGTGAAGGCAGCCACAGACAGTATGCGTGTGGCTGTGTGCCAATAAAGCTTTATTTACAACAACTGGAGGGGGGCCCACGTCAGCCCCCATCTGTAGAAAGAAGATGTGATCTACCAGATGGTCTCCTGTCCCACCAATACTGAGTGTCAAGCTGAGGGTGGCCATGTTAAGACCTCAAAAACCACTCAGAAGCCTCACTTTATGTAACCCAAGAGCCAGCTAAAGTCGGACTCCCTCCACCCCCAGCTGCACGTTTTTCTCCGGCTGTCTACTGCTTCCTGCACTGTCTCAAGCCTTTTTTTAAATGCACGGTCCTCAGAGGCAAGTCAAAAGCACCAACTATCAGCAACTCCTGCGGTTCCTGTCCGAGTGAGGTATTGTCCAGGCTTGTCTGCATTACACCAGAATAGACGTCACTTATGAGCCAGAATCCACCCCATTCCCTAAATCCAGGAGCAGCTGCGTGGGTGGGGGCCACGGCTACTGCGCGGAGTGGAAGTCAGGGGGCTGAGGGGCTCCCTCAGAACCGGACAGCCCACCGCGTTTGGCATCTTCACCTGCACACCACCCTCATCCTTCACCAACATCCCCTGGCACTGCCCCGGGACAGGACGGAGGCTGCTGCGTCAGCCGCAGACCTCTGTTAACCTCTTAGCTAATTTCACAGGCTCACTTAAATTTTCCCTCCTCCAGGCACCAAGATTTCATAACCAGAAATTTCGGCATCCTCTCCTGAGTTGCACTAAAGTTGTTCAAGTAAAGAGAAAGATCTTAAGTCGACGGCTCTGAATTGCATACAGAGCTGGAGTAAGAGCTGCCTGGCAAAACCATCTTTACCCCTGCAGAGCCCGGCCTGGGTTCGCAGAGGCCTCAGCAAACCTCTGAGGACAGAGGGGGTCTGGGGGAGCCTGACATCCTAAACCCAGCGTGACCCTTTCCTCGCAAGTCCCTGCATTTTGGCTTTGGGAGGGAAGGACCTGACCTGCGAAGAAATGCCCAGCCCAGGCCCGGAGTTTACGCGGGCAGTGAGACCGAGGCTGGGAGCTGAATGAAAAAGTCCTGGTTTCGTTGTTTCCTGGTCTGTAGGACAGAGACGCCGGCACCTCCCAGGAGAGCCAGCGAGAAGAGGAAGGGGACACCGGAGTGTGGAGCCCTCACGTGGGGCCAGGCCCACGGCGGCCGCCCGTGAACAGTGGCAATCACCATGCAGGCTGGGGTGTGTGCCACGTGGAAGGTGGCCTGTCCCACCACGCACGGATCCAATCCGCCCTCCCACCACAGATCACCCCCCAAACCAGTTCTACTCGCTGGAGTAAAACTCAGAACAAGGCTTAAGCTCCTCTTCCACACGACAACTTTTCAGCACTGAAAACAGCTACCAGGGCTCCGCAAAGAGCCCCCCTTTTCTCAGATCTGCCTTTTGTCCCCTGGGGTCCAGAGCCATCCGCGCCCCAACTCCTCCTCTGACGGCAAGGCCAGAGGGTGCGTCCGCCTCTGTTTGGCGTCTTCACCCGTCCACCTGTCCTTGGGCTTCTGGCACCAGGAACACTGGGTCCCCGGGTTCGCACCAAAGCTTGGACTTCCGGCCGAGACAGAGGAATTGCCCCCTCCCAGCTCAGGGAGAACACACGGGGGAAGTACAGAGTGAACCAGCTCTGCCTTCTGCGGTCAAACCAGTCGTCACCAGGCCCCTGCCTGGTTCCAAACAGCAAAGGCACAAGCTAAATACTGCAGGCTTTCTAGATGTCTGAGGTCCCCGTGTGGCTCAGGGCGAGTTTTAGTCAAACTCTTTAGCCACTGCTGACCACAAGCAGTCTTGCTCCTTCCTTCCCCTCCCTCTGACCTCTCCATTATGACAGATTTATTATTAGGGCCCACCGAGCCTCTCTTGCCCTCTGTGGCGTGCCTGCTGGTGGTAAGCATGCTTATTAAGCACCCAGGAGAGGGAGACAATTGTTTATTTAGCAAAAACTTACTCAGTGCTCCCTCATTCCAGGTACTGTTCTGAGAACTTGGCCAGTATCAACGCATTGGCTCCTAACAATGTTGTGGGTGGGTGCTACCATTATCCGTTATTATAGACGAGGAACACGAGGCAGAGAGAGGTGACAGAACCACAATCATGGCTACGGTGGCAGAGCAACGGCCCCCGACCAGGTCCCAGGACCTCTCCCTGGTCCTGGCTCCAGAGAGAGGATGAAGAGGCCAGGAGAGGGCAGGCACTAAAGGCTGGAAGAGCCAAGGAAACAGATTCTTCCCTTCAGCTTCCCGAACGGAATGGGATCATGCCAACACTTTGGTTTTAGCCCAGTGGGAGAGACCCACTTAGGACTTCTGACCTCCAGACTGAAGATAATAAATTTATGGTGTCTTAAGCAACTAATTTCTTACACCAGCAATAGGAGACTAATACAGATTTTGGTACTGGGAGTGGAGTGATGCTGTACCAAACGTGGAAGTGGCTTTGGAATTGGGCAATGGGCAGAAGCCAGAGAATTTGAGGAGCATGAGAGAATCACTAGCTTGCCTTGGACAGACTGGTAGTGGAAATACGGATGTTAACAGCTCTGCTGGTGATGATCAGAAGGAAACCTGTATCCTCTTGGACAACACCTAAATTGGCACGAATAGAATATAGGTAGAAAAACAGATGTTAAAGGCACTGTCGGTTAAAAGCCTCAGATGGGAAGGAGGAACATGTTACTGGAAACTGTAGGAAAGGGACCAAGCGTCGGAAAGCTTGGCTGAATTGTGCCCTGTGGCTGTGTGGGAAGCAAAGCCCGCACGCAGTGGCATTGGGTATTTAGCCCAGGAGCTTCCCAAGCCAAGTGTTGAACGTGCAGCCCAGTTCATTCTTGCTATTTATATTAAAATGTGGGAGAAAGGGATGGACAGAGGGAGGGAATACCCACTGAGCAAAGAGGAGAGGACTTCATGACTTGGGAAATTCTCAGTTATCTAGACTGCTGGGAATGTTCCAACTAGGAGACTCCCCTGTCAGGAAAGCCTGCTTCAGAGAGGAAGCTGTGGGTGTGGCCCGACAACCTTTTGCTGGCCTCAGAAGGATCAAAAGCCAGAGCATCCCGTCACACTGGGGACTCTTTGGAGAGGTCACAATGTGGACATCTTTGGGGCACATTATTCTATCGTGCCCTGCCCTCTGGCCCCCAAAGATTTACACCCATTCCACATGCAAAATGTATTCACTCTATCCCAACATCAAAGTTTCCGCAGCAGCAGTTGGAAACTGGATGAGGTGTAGGGAACTGGGCTCAGGTCTGGGCTGTTAACTGCTTTCCTGTGCTTGGTCTTCAACGCCAGGCACTGGGCTGCAAACACAAGTCAGATATTGGCCCACTGTCAAGGGCTACAGCCCTGAGGAAGGAGGACAGAGATGAGGAGGGCATCACATCCCTAGGGCCCTGGTGATGGGGCCTCCAGGAGCACACCGCCACTTTCTCATCGCCCTGTTGTGTTTTCTCCAAAACATTATCAGACGGGAAACTGTACCATTTATTTCCTTGCTGGCCTTCCCCCTCCTCCGAATCCAAAGCCCACACAGCAGTGCCCCAGCCTGGCTGGCTGCTGCTGCAGAGCGAGGCCTGCCCGGTGCCGGCACAGAGAGGCACTCGCGTGTTGCTTGCTGACCACGGGCAGCACCATTTTAGGCTGTTCTGACCAACAGGTGACAGAGAAGAGGACAGCGGCACATTCTCTTAAGCTCTGTCTCCTCTCTGGGCAACCTCCCTTTGCTTCCTGGACGTGGCAACTTAGGCATGGCGACCCCTCCACATGTCTGCCCGATGAGATACGGTGGGGAGTGACAAGGGCACAGGGGGAGGAGGTGGGCCAGGCCCAGACAGACCAAGGTCTGAATCCCACTTAACTTCTCTGAGCGTCCGTCTCCCCATCTCTTACGGGCAAATAATCACACCTACCTCCACAGGACTCTCAGTCAGCTGAATAAGATGAAGTACTTCTCGACCCAGCTGCTCTCTTCTCCCACCAGCTCCACCCACCACCCACCCTGCTAGCTACAAGTGGCCAGGTCCTTGGTGTTTTTGAGAAAGCGCGCCAAGAGTAGAACAGGAAATTTGACCCTGTACCGTCTTACTATCACTTTCTTGTTCCGCTATTAAACACCCTCACGCCCTCCACCTGCGCTGCACCTGCCCGCCTCCTGTTACTGAAGGCAGCATTAACAGCGGTTTCTCCTCCGGGTAGTCCTCATCCTTCTGCCTCGGTTATGACAGTTACAGTGAAAACAACTTAAAAAACATTGTCTGTGGGCTGGAAAGAAAGTGTAAGAGCTAGACAAAAGGAGGGCCCCCAAAAGTTAAATTCTGAATTTCCAACAAGGATTATGGAAAAGGCATCTGTTCCTATCTCTCTTCCCCTCGAGTACTGTCCAAGCCCACCACTGCGGAGGCGGGCACAGGGGTGACTGCGTCCCTGCAGACTCTGGACCTGGGTTGCCCTGAGCATGAGCACACAGGAGGTCAGGAATGCGGGGACAGGGACAGTGCCCTGCTGAGTTCCAGGAATAAGAGGGCAGCAGCCTCCACAGCCAGGAAATGAGCTGCCACCCCGGGAACCCTTCAAGATATCTAGGACATCACATCAGCACTGTTACAAAATCCTGTGGTGATCAGGATTCCAGCTGCATCATGTCCTTGGCACTGAGGAAGGAAGCGGCCGGTCACAGTGAAACTGCTACTCCACAGCCTCCAACGCAGGGGCCTGTTGTAACATCACCACCCCCGCACCTCGTCCAGAAACATCACCCCGCGTAGTCAGATCTGCCTCCAGTGGTGGCCACTACAGGGCTCTTGTTTCGGGTCCCACAACACCAGTCCTGCGTAATCCTCTTGGGAACCAAGTGCAGCGGTAGAGTCCAGCCGGTCAACAAAAGGAACAAAGGGGCAAAGCTTTGCACGGAGCAGGCAGACAAGAAGTATTGTGAACGTGACCGGCCTTGACTGCCAGAGCGCGCACTCCGCCCTTACCGAGCGCCGCGAGTGAGGGAGTCAGCTTCCAGCGAGGAGCACAGAGAAACTCACCCTGCAGCCCTGGGCGCAGGGGGAGTTGGGGAACAGACCAGGGAGCGTACCGGGGGCATTGCAAATAATTTAGCTGTGATGTTAACTGAGATAATAGCTAAAAAAGGAGGCATCAAAGAAAGCAGAAGGGGGGACGGGGTGGAAGTGCCTCGGTGAACATCATTAGTTCAGTTTTAAGCAGAGAATTCATTATAATCTTGTTTATTCAGCAGACTGCTGCACCCAAGATGGCAATTTAAAAATCCTGGACAGGACCTCTGGGTATATGACTTTTTAAAGTGCTGGCATAAAAAACCTTAAAGTTTCAGGCTTCTGGAAACTCACATGCATTGAAAATGTATGATACCACTTCCAGTTTTTTCATTTACTTAGGTGATTTTCCTCTTTTTCACAGCGAAGGAAATATATTCCACTATTACACTATAATCATCAGTGTTATTTTGCAAAGTTAAACTGAAAGCTTGAATTAAGATCCTCTAAGTTGTACTTCTGAAAAGTCACAAATACTACACACACTAAAAATAATTCATTACCTATCTTCAAAATGCTTCTACAGGAAATCACTCCAAACCCACACGACATATATATGAGCCAGGATCAAGCAGAGACGACAAATAAACTGTAAAATGCAGACATGGTCTGAACTAAGAGATCTGGAGACTCCTGTTCTATGTCCTAGTCTCCTGACAAAACCCAGCAAGGGGAAAACACTCTGTGCCTCAGTTTCCTTTTTTGTAAAAAGAAAGGCTAATCACATCACCTCTGCTCACCCCTCAAGGTTGTTGTGAATATAAAGTGAGATCATGTTCCTGAGGGTACTTAAAAACTGAAAATACTAAAGCAACAACAAAGGAGTGTGTCTGGTCACCATGCGCAGCTCTGCGCAGGCACGCGGCGCACGGGGCCAAAGGCCGCGTAGGTACACAAGTGGCCAGCAGGTTCTCTCTTTGCAGCCGGGGTGCTTTCCCAGTGTAATCCTGATTGTCGCTAAGGCGCACGGAGTGGCTGAACAGGCAGTTTTCCCAACCAGCAAAGGAGGACCAGTGCAAACTGAGGGGCTAAGGGTGGCCGCACCCTGAAACGGGGGCATTTGCTGCCCGAGGTCGGGACCCTGTGCGCAGCCTGGGACGCCCGTGCTGGGGAACACCTGCTGGGAGGCCCGCGCCCCCACCCTCGGCCCCTACGCAGCCCGGAGGACAATGTGGCTCCGGCAGCGCCGGCCCTCACCTGCTGTGTCCCAGATGGAGATGTTGTAGGAGCGCCACTGCTTCAGGTAGAAGGCGCCGCCCACCGTGCTGACCGTGTCCGGGAAGCGCCGCTCCATGTACCTCTGCAGCAGCGACGTCTTGCCCACGTTCATGTCCCCCAGCAGCACAATCTTCCCGTCGGGCTTCCTCATCTTCCCGCCGGGGGCAGCCCCCTTCTGCGCCCCCGCCCCGAAGCTGGCCGGCCTATGCGCCCCGGGCGCAGCTGCAGGCGCGGGCCGCGGCCCCGAGACCGCTCGGACCCTGGACTCGCGCGGACCCCGAACTCTCGTGAACCCTCGGGGACCTTCCCCTCTGGACGCCCGGGAGCGCCAAGGAGGAAGCGCGTGTCCGCGCCAGGACAGGAGCTGGGCCCCAGGGGTGCGCCCACGTCCAGTGCCCAGCCCGCGGCGGGCCGCCCCCGCCCCCCACTCCGCCCCGGCCCCGCCCCTGGCCCGGCCCCCACCCACCTCCCGGCCGCGCCCCCGCCGGACTCCGCTCCCGCGCGGGGCTCTCGGCTTCCTTTCGCCCGGGGGGCCGCGCTCTCCAGCCCGGTGTAAGCGGAGTCGCTCGCGCTCCAAGCTTAGGACTGCTCCGGGGTGGAAAATGAAAGTTCCAGAAGCTCCTTCCGCCTCTCCCACTTCTACGAACTGGTCTGATGGGGGGACCCAGACCGCAGGGGCCGCCGCTCCCCCCGGAGCGAGGCCAGGGGCCAGGGTCCCGCGACCACCGGCGTGCGGTCCCGGAGCGAGCCCTGGGGACCCCTCTCTGTCCCGCTCTCCTTGGGTGAAGCCGGCGTCCTCCTGCACCCCATCTTCGGATGATTTGCGTTTCTGCGGGTGCACACCTGTGGCCCCCAGCAAGGTCATGGTAAAAAGTTCACCTTAAATGAGCGGCTGTGGAAACCCAGCCTCAAACTTTTACTGGCTAGGCGGGGCGGGGGGGGGGGGGGGGAAGGCGCGCTTTCTAGTGGAGGTTTTTGGTTTTGTTTTTTGACCTTTGCAAGGAGACTTTTATCCGTTTGTGTCTGGAAAAGTGGACAGCTTCGCTATTTAAAACTTGGAATGAAATTTGTGCTTTGGATGTTGCAGTGACTGCCAGCGACATCCTCGCGCCTTCCTTCTTTAATAGAGCAAACCTTGAAATGCTTTTACAATATTCAGCCTGTGGGATTTAGTATTTTTTAGAGAAATTGCAGCGGTAGAATGGACACTAATTTGAGCCCTGGTGGGAAGTGTCACTCAGGCGTGGCGTGGCTGGGACAGGTGTAGCCCTGAGCAGGTTAACCCGCCGTGTCCTCTCAGTTTCCTCCTGCGATGGGTGCTGAGGGAAAGCATTTCACACCTGCTCATCCCAGAGCCACTTGGGGCTGGAGTGGAAGTGGACACTCTGCGTGGAAGGCACGCGTGGGCAGTCCTGTTCCTTCTGTGCCCCAGGCTCCTTCTCAGCCACCAGTGCCTCTTCCTCAGAACAGAATTTATTGAACAGAACTCAACACTTATTGAATGCCTGTTGTATGCAAGTGTCAACCTAAATGATAAAGAGAGGCTCTCGCAAAGAAAAGATATTTATTTGGGAGTAGGCATTGCAATGGGAATATATGTACCATAGTAAACTGTGTGCATATTTGGGGAGATAAAGGAAGACAAAGGTTTTTAAAGGGAAAATGAGGATTACATAATTGTTTTGAGATCTGTGGCTACAAAGATCAATAACAAAGGTGACAGCAGTCTGAGGAGGGACGGGCAGTTGCTGGGCAGGTGTCCTTGCAGAAGTATGTTTTGTGTAAGGCTGCGATGGCCATTGTGCGAGGTGGTGGTTTTCCAGAGTCCTTTTTGTTGTCAGGCCTGCAGGTGTGAGAACCCCCTTAATGCCTTCCCCGGCTTGTTCATCAGGATGTTCTTAGCATGAGTGACTTTCACACAAGCCACAGTGCCAAGCCTGGGGGGACACAGCGTGATTTGGTTCCTGCCCTCCGGAGGTTCACAACGAGATAGAAAGTGAATAGCTTTTCAGGTTGCAAGTAGGTCTGAGTGGTCCCACTGCACAGGTGGGGCTCACAGTTAGGGTTGGCTGGGCCTTGGAGCCTGGAGCCAGGTGCTCAAATGCCACCATGTAAACTGCCTCCAGCTGACCAGTCACCGGTCACATGGGGGAAGGAGAGCCCTGGAATGTGAGGAGCACACGGTTAAGACCCAGAGAGGAAAGCAGGGATGAGGGCATGGGCCCTGGCTTTGTTTCTTCTTGGGGACTCGTCCTATCCTGACAACTCACGGGTTGTTGGTGAAGCAGGCGAGACCCTGCCCAGGGAAGTGCTGGAGGTTATAAAGCACCAACCAAATGTCAGGGATTGTCTGGGCCCCCGCCAATAACAACGGTCTGAAATAACTTGTGTGGAGCCGGTTTTTCCCTTTTCAGTGGTTCTGTGTTACACTCTCTCATTGGGATTCACATCTCTCCATATTCTCCTGTGGCTCAACATGACACAAACCAGAATTTGAAGCAATGCATCTGCTGCTACTACATTTAGAACAGAGCTCCTTGCAGAACTGCGGGATGGGGGACACATCCCTTAGCTGGACAGGAGGCCCTGCTCCCAGGGGTACAATCTGCCTTTTCAGTTGTCTCCCTGATGCGCACAGATTTCTCCATGAGTCTCACACACAGGCGATGTCACCGTCTGGCATTCTGGTCCTTAGCCCCCCTCACCGACCTCCCCACTCAGCCCTGGCCTCTGACCGGTGTGACCCTGCAGGCCCGTTCCTTCTGGAGCCCTCTGAGAAAGCTCCCCCGCCGTCCCCATTGCAGAGTCTCTCTGTCCTCTGGGCTCCTTCTGTAACTGATCAGCGGTTCTTGCGTCTGTTTCTCCTGCTGGATTGAGAACTTCTGTGGAGAGGACCACGCTGTCACCCTGAACAGCTGAGTCAGACAGGAAATGTGCCCCAGGAGGACACTGGACTCTCCAGGTCCACGTGTTCTAGTAACCTGACATGGATGTACTCCCTGCTGGATGTCACAACGCAAGCTTTTAAAATAAGGAGGCCAGTCTCCCTTCTCCAATTTCATCAAACTGTCAAGTATGAGAGAAAGTTCACCAGGAAGGAGCAAGTGAGGACAAAGCAACTGCAGGATGACTTGCAGGCTGGCGGATCCCCGCTAGACAACGCCGTCTCCCTCCTTCCTTCTCTCCTGGATGCTCCTGGATGCTCCAGGGGTCAGTGGCACCGCTGTGGCCCGCCTGTCTGCCCGTCCTCGCTCACCGCTCCAGGGAGCAAGAATGCCCCCGCCACACACCCCAAAACCTCTCTCACCCACGTCATCCGTGACCTCAGAGTGGCCCAGTCACCTCACCCTTTCAACCTATTTGTGGCCCTTGCCCCAGTTTCCCCATTCCCTCTTTTTGAAAATCGATCCCGTGACCTTCTGACCTTCCTAACCAGAAGTGCCTCTACCTTCCAGGGAGCTACCTTTGGTCATAGGGGTGTGCCCTTTAAATAAATTCGCCAGACACATGCTAGATATCCTGTTGGTCTTCATCTGTGTTCACATAATGTCTACATTTCCTTGCAATATAACTTTTGCCCCACTGGAATCAAACCTGATACCTGCCAAGAGTAGACTTGTGGAAACAATCCTTCTTAAAGACTAATATTTCTGAAGATCCAAAAAATAAATAAATAATGAATATGGCACTGCTCCAAAGAGACCATGACCCTCAACTCAAGATGTCAAGCCCTGGACATCACTGGCGCTCTTCAGCAACCATTCTGCCTGATCTCCAGGTTTCATAGTGCCGGTGGGTTTCTCGAGTTGCATCCCCACGAGGCTTGGGACGTCAGAGGGAAGAGACAACCAAGACGTCCTACGTGCAGGCCAAGCAGGGGCAGCAGCTGTCCATCTTTGGGGTACAACATGGGGTATGCTGCCAAGCCCAGAGCCCCCATAATATTCTGAAAAAAAAAGAAAAGAAAAAGAAAACAGGTCCAGAAACCCTCTCTCATGCCACCAATCATTCCTGCACCACGTCAGGGATCCAGAGAGCTGGGGAGCCGGGGTGAAGGATGTGCATCCTAATTGCTTTTCAGTCTTTAGACAAACCAGTTTGTTGTTGCACCACTGGACAAATGCTTCTGTGAGAGATCCAGGTTTTAGTGATCTGGGACTCATTCATACTTCAAGCCGTTAAGTAAATATTAGCGTGGGTCTCAAATAATCAAGGGGAACCACAAATAACTGTTTAACACGAAGTTAATTTTCAAAAATATGTAACCATTGGGCTGGGTGGTAGGTTGGAAGAATTGGACAAGCAGACCTAAAATTGAACTTAAATTTGAACCTGAAAAAATGGAATGGAAGTCACAATTATAGCAGTTTATGGGAAGGACCAAATGAAAAACTTTAAATTCATTGTGTTTACTTCTAATTTAAATTACGTTTCCTCATACCATTCAGAGTATTACTGGTTCTTGGGCAGGGGGAAGGATGGAAGAGGGTGGTTTGTGAAGTGTGTTTAAATTGCCATGTTACAGCTGTAATGTTCTAAAGTGACACAGTCAGTGAAACCTGGCCCAGCACTTAGGGAATAATTCTTAACAATGATTGTTTGAGGGGGGGGTGAAAATATTAAAATGAAAGGTTGAATCATATAAAATTGCCTATATTTGGGCTTTTATAACCTACAAAATGGCAATTTCATGTGGTCCCTCCTACAACTTGGTGAACTATTTTCCCTAGATGATATCCATTGGATTGGTTTAAATATATTATTTACTCTAAGCCACAATAACTAAAAATCAACACTTGGTAAAGAAAAGACAAATATTTAAGGTGATGAATATCCCAAGTACACTGATTGGATCTTTATAAATTATGTGCCCGGAAACTGTGTACATCTACTATACAACAATAAAAATAAATAAATAAGCAAATTTTAAAAAGGTTTAGTCATAGCCTATTCTCTCGTGCCCCAACATCCTAGCAGAAATTGCAAGGGTCCTCATCACAACTAGCTGTACTTCAGGGGCAGTTTCTTAAAAATAACAACACTGTTGTCCCATTCAGACCAATAAAGTCAGAATCTCTGGGGGCTGAGGCTCATGCAGCAGGTTTTGTGGTTTTAGACAACTCTATTGAAGTATAATTGACAGACAATAACACGCATTATTAGAGTACACAGTTGGGTAAGTTTGACGTATGTGTTGACTCACGGGACCATCACCACAACCGAGATAATGAGCTCGCCTATTACCCCAGAAAGTCTCCCTGTGCTCCGCTGGTGGCCCTCCGTCTGCCCTCCCCACCCTCCCTAACCACTGATCTCCTGTCACGATAGATCAGTTTGCATTTTCAAAAATCGTATATATATGGAGTGATACAATACGTATACACTTCTGCTCAGTGTAAGTTACCCATGCTGCTGTGTACGTAAGTGGTTCATTCTCTTTATTGCTGTGTAGTATCCGTTGTACAGACACACTGTACATTCACCTCTTGGACATTTGAGTTGTTTCCCCTCTGTGGCTGTTGTGAATAAAGCTGCTGTGACCGTTCGTGTACCAGTCTTCACGGGAACACATCCTTTTATTTCTCCTGGAGAAATACCTAGGAATGGGGTGGCTGGATCATAGGTAGGGATATGTTTAACTTTCTAAGAAACCTGACTGGGAAAGTCAAGCTGCTTCCCAAAGTACTTATTCCACTTTGCAATCCCACCAGCAGCGTACGGGAGTTCCAGCTTCTCCACGTGCCCGCCAACACCTGGTGTGTGGGTCTTTTTGTCTTAGCCGTCCTGGCAGCTGTCTGCTGTGGCAGTGTCTTGCCCTGGCTGTGATCTGCATGGCCCTGATGACTTAGGATGCTGAAAGCCGTTTTATGTGCTTGTTTGCTATCTGTACGTCTTTTTTGATGAAGTGACTCTTCAAATCCTTTTACAGGGGGTAGTATTTTCTAGTAGCCCCCCAAGTGATTCTAAGCTGTAGCCATGATTGACAGCAAGACTTGAGCCATGGTGGCCTCTCGTGCCCCCTGCTGGTGGTGGCAGGTGGTCCCCTCTCGCACCCAGATGCACGGAAAGGGGGGGTCCTCACCCAGAACCCTGTGGATGCTTCTGGAGCTCTCTCAGCACAAGTCCTTTAGGGGATGTGAGCGTGGAGAGGAAATGACCACCTCTTCTTCGCCATCACGCAAGCCCCATCAGTTTGCTGTTCCTCGGGAGCCGGTGGAGGTTCTGAAGCTCACTGAGGTGGTTCCTTCAGGCAACGCGGGGTGAGGACCGCAGCCGCACAGCCCCTTCTCCCGAGATGGACGTTGGGAGGGTGTGCACTCGGGGCCCCCGGCTCTCAGCTGCAGCCACCCCTGGGCTTGCATTCCTGATGGCCACCGCCTGCTGCCGTCCACCCACCCCGGGACAGCCCTGGAGCCCGGAACATGCCGTAGCAGGGCCGGTGTGGGGTCGGGGAAGACTGGGCAGCTGCTCAGCCCTGCCGCCTGAGTGGGAGCTGGATGCGCACCCAGGCTGCCTGGGGTGGGCCGACTGTGTCCCCAAAAGACGCGCGTTCACGTCCTAACTCCAGGACCTCAGATTGCGACCTCATTGGGAAATAGGGCTGTTGCGGATGGAATGAGTTAAGATGAGGTCATGCCTGAGTAGGGTGGGCCTTAAATCGTATACGACTGGCATGAAAGGGGGACTTTGGACACTGAGACGCACACGGAGAGGAGAAGGCCATGTGACAACAGAGGCAGAGCGTGGACTGAGGCGTCCACAAGCTGAGGAACGCCAAGGAGGGCCGCAATACCAGGACCTGGAAACGGCAAGGGAGGAGGCTTCTCTACAATTTCCCAGGACCCCGGCCCTGCTGACACCTTGATCCCAGATTGCAGCCTCCAGGACTGCGAGAGAACAAACGGCTGTTGTTCCAAGTCACCCGGTTTTGGGTGCTTTGTTATGGCAGCCTGGGGAAGGCAGCACAGGGCCCGAGGACACAGGGACATTGCCCTCAGCCCCGACAACTTTCATCTCCTCTAGTTGGGGGCTGAGCCTCCCTCTGGTCAGACTTGAGCCCACACAGGTGTGGGGCCCAGGAGAGCGGGTGGCCTGACTCCTTCATTTCCCTTCTGTTTATAATAGTCTTATTGTTTTTAAAACCGACACATGGTCATAGTTTAAAACAGCAAACATTATTTAAAACACTACAGAGCAAAAATAAAAATTACTTTAAATTGCATTATCCAGAAATAGCCAATTTTAGCTCGCATATTGGAACATGTTGCATATATCTTCCCCGGTATTTCCTAACTGTATACAGCTACATACATTTACAGGAATTTTTAAAGGAGACATCGTTCTATGTAGTGCTATTGTGTGACTGTGGCGTAAGTAGTTCCTTACAGAACACTGCTCAGGTTGTTTCTGAATCTCCACTCTTATAAACTTTGTTAGGATGAACATCTTTATGCATATTTCATTTCGAATCTGTGGGAATAAATCCTTAAGGTCCATTTCCAGAAGTGGTGTTGCCTTTTTCCCTCATTTTCATTGTTATCTATAAGGTTACTAAAGTGATACATACTTTAAAAAAAAAATCAAATATTACCTAATAATGCAAAGTAAAAGTGAAACACTCCCTTGATACTCTCGTTCCATGCTAATCCCCAGGGGTGATTGCTGTGAACAGTTGAGAGAAATGTTAATGAAGAAAGTTGGAGTTTAAATCCTTGTTCTCTCTCAAGGACCATGTGACCATGGTAATGGCTTTTAGTGTATTTAGTGCTTAATTTCCTTGTCCGAAAGTGAAGTCAGTGCCTGCTGTCTGTCTCACAGCGTTTTCATGACAATTCAATGAAATGTATGAGAAATGGAACATTTACAAAACCTTATCTGTACTAGGTCACACATGATGGAAATATCACAGTTGTCAAAGAATTGGAATCATTCACCTCACATCCTCCAAATAAAATGCAATTAGATTGAAAATAAATAATAAAGGGAAAGTTAGAAGACCTTGCAATTTTAGGATATATTATTCGCGGATGAAGGAAGAAAGCGTAGTGGTGATTACAAGCCTAGAACTCGAGGTAATGAACAGCACAGCGTATTATGGATCATGTGATACAAAAAGGCCACATTTAGAGGAAAATTTGTATTCTTCAACATATCAATTAAAAAAGAAACATTGAAAATAACTAACCTAAGAGTTTATTTTTAAAAGCCAAAAAAGGAACAACAAAGTCAATTTAAATAAAGCACAAGGAAATATAAAAATAAAAACAAAAATTGTAAATGTGTAGAACAAAGAAACAATAGAAAAGATGAACAAAATCAAAACCCAGTTTTAAAATTTATGTTTTTTACTGCCCTCTCTGAGGTATAAAAAGCCTAGTTTTTTTTAAAAAAGACTTGATAGACCAGACTCTAGCAAAATTGAAAAAGAAGGAAAAAAGAAAGAACCACAAATAAACCAAACATAAAATGAAAGGGTGGTTAACTGCAAGTAAAATTTTAAATCATAAGAATACTATTAATGTTTTATGCTAATATTTTGAAAACGTGGGTGAAATATATGATTTTCTATAAAAATAAGAATTCCCGAAATTGACTCAAAAAAATGAAAACTATAGATAAATAATAATTAAAGAAATTGAATCGGTAATAAGAAATCTCCCCCTATCTAAAGATATCAGGCTCAGCCTTTGAAAGACATAATCCCTATTTCATACAGACCGTATCAAGATATATTAGAACAAGGGAAACTACCTAAATCAACATATGAGGCTAGTCCTCAGATAAACTTGCGAGGCTGGTATAACCCTGAACAAAAACCAGACTATAGCAGTGCAAAAAATATAAATTATTGACTAATTTTACTTGTGAATATAGACATAAAACTGGTAAATAAAATATTAGTAGAGGAAGTTCAGCAGTGATAAAAATATTAATGCACCATGACAAAGCAGCTTAACCGGGATAATAAATAGAGTCTAAACCAGAAAATTTATTGTTGTAATCCACAGTATTAACAGATTAAAGGGGAAAATATGATCATTTCAACAGATACAGAAAAATTATATGATAAAAGCCAATAATTATTTGTGACTTTTTAAAAAGTCTTAAAAAACATGGAATAAAAGGGATTTTCCTCATCCTGAGAAAAAGGTATTTATCAGAAGCAACCATCAGACTTCCTGTTTTAACTTTAAAAGCTTTTCCACTAAAGTCAGAAACAGGACAAAGTCACTTATCACAACCCCAAGGATTCATCACAGAACAGGGGGCATCCTTCCCAGAACAACAAGAAATAAAGAGAAAGAAAGAGAAGAATTATAAAAACTGGAAAAGAAGAAACAAAGCTGTAGTTATCTGCAGATGACATAATTTCGTATGTATAAAGTCTGAGATAATTTATAAAGAAATAATAGATTTCTTGGAAAAATATCAATGTTACAAGATATAGTATTCTATCATCAACAATAAATAATGATACAATGTAATAGAAAAAATATGCCATTATTAATGAAACCATAAACCAAAAGTTACCGAGAAATAAATACAGCACAAGATATATGAGATCTTCATGGCAAAAAGTATAATCATTGGAAAAAAAATTTAAAGGCTCAAATGAATGGAGAGTCATGCTATGGTTTATGTGTGGAACAAAACTGAAAATTGTAATTTCAAGTTAATCTAGAAAGTTGATGCAATCCAATCAAAATCTTAACAGATGTTTTATGCAAGTTGACAAGTTTGTCCAAAAATTTACTTAAAAGAATAAACAGCCACTACACAACTCAGCAATTCTACTCCAAGGTATATACCCAAGAGAATAAAAAACATTTGTACAAGTACAAAAACTTGTACAGGAATGTTTATAGCATCATTATTCATAATAGCCAAAAAGTGGAAACAATCCAAATGTCCTCAAACTGACAAATGGATCTATCCCTACGATGGAATATTTTTCAGTCATTAAAAAGGAATGAAGTACTTTTATGTGCTACAACGTGGATGAGCCTTGAAAACATCATACTACGTGCAAGAAGTCAGACATGAAGGACACATATAGTTCCATTTTTACGAAATGTCCAGAATAGGCAAGTCTGTAGGTGGAAGTTGATTAATGGTTGCCTAAGGCTGGGAGGAGAGAAGGTGCTGGAATAGAGAGTCATTGCTAATAGGTATGGGGTTTCTCTCTGGGGTGACGATAACGTTCTAAAATTAAGAAAACCATATGTGTGGACTTGCCCTACTTCCTACCAAGAGTTGTTATCAAGCTATGGCAATTAAAACAATGCGTCATTATTGCCCGGATGATAAGTATAAAAACAGAATTGAATAGAGAGCCCTAAACAGACTCACACACTTATTGAAACATGCTGTCTAACAGAGATTGTATTGAAAATTATTGGGGAAATGTGGTCTATTCAGTTATAGATACTGGGACAATTGATTATCTATATAGAAAATATATTGATCCCAAATTCACACATACACAAGTATAGATTCCAAGTGAATTAAAAACCTAAATATAAGAGAAGATCTATTTAAACTCAGGATAGGGAAGAACACAAAAAGTCTTTTCTATAATAGGAAAAATTGAAAAAGTTGACAATATTTAAATTTTAAAATTTCTAAATAACAACAAAAGACTTTTTGACAACCAAAAAAAAGTTAAAGCATAAACCACATATGGGTAGAAAAATTCATATAGCATATTATGACCCAGAATTTCTAGCCAGAATAAAGAATTCCTATAAATCAATAATAAAAAAATAAGTAAATAAATAAAAATTTAAAATTGGCAGTTTGCAGAAGAGGAGAACTACATGGCCAGTAAAAGCGACCAGATGCTATGGTCTCTGGTACACAGACTTACAGCATCTGACAATGCGTAAGTGTTGCCAAGGACGTGGAGGAGCTGGAGCCCGCGTGCTCTGATGTCATAAGCCGCTGCAAACAGCTTGGAAAACTAATGGCCACAGAGTCAAAGATGCACGTGCTCGACAACCCCGTCATCTCGGTCCCACTTGTGGGGACTCTCCCACACGGAAATAAAAATACCACCAAAAAAAAAAAATAGGAGAAAGTAAACGCCCATCTTCAGTAGAATGGGTGAGTAAATTATAGCATATTCATGGACTGAAACACTGAATGAAAGATTGAATCTAAATTTGTTGACATGGGTAAATCTCAAAAACAAGGCGGAATGAGAAAAGACAGTTCCAGAACGATGTTAACACAGTAAGTCACAACACCTTTTATTTTAAGTGTCAAAGCACCCATACATTTACTTCTTTTCTGAATCTTTAAAATATTTCATTATTAAAAAATTCCTTTACAAAAGGAAGCCTGTGGGAAGGGACTGTGCGCTGTGCTGCACAAGTGTCTCTGATCATGCCTGCACTTCTAACCCCCTCCCTCTTCTGGCGGGCGGGGCACTGTTGTCTCCGGAAAGAATGACAGAAGTCCCCGTCACTGCTCTCCTGAAGGGTCAGATCTTCCCGCCCTGCACCTTTATCTTATCTCGATTCTTAGTCCACAAAACATCTCACGTCTAGAGTTAGCCCTTTCTCTTTAAGCCTGTTTTACGAAAATTCTGCCTCCCATCTGCTAGTCCTGTTTCTCGCTGACCCGGTTGATGCATATTCTGTACGAGATCACCCCCAAAACACAGCCAAAATTTCCTCTTTGATTCGCCTGATTGCAAGATGCACATTCCAATTACTGTAGCATATTTGCTCCTTCCAGAGTAAGTTTCCTTTCCCTCAGACTTAGCTCCTGCCCTCTGCAGCCTGTGCCACTGTCCCTGTCACCTGTCACCCCCTCGCAAAAAGTCATTGTGTGGCTTTTCTGCCTCTGCTTCTCCCAGGGGTCTGGTTCACTGCTTGGATACTCTCCTGTCTCCTTTCTCTTCCCCTAACTTCAAGTATCATACCCTAATTTTCTTTTCTTTTCTTTTTTATGAGACAGGGTCTCACTCTGTCACCTGGGCTAGAGTGCAGTGGCCTGATCATAGCTCACTGTAACCTCAAACTCTTGGGCTCTTGGGCTCCTGCCTCAGCCTCCTGAGTAGCTGGGACTACCGGTGCTAGCCACCACACCCAGCTAATTTTTGTATTTTTTGTAGAGACAGGGTCTCGCTCTTGCTCAGGCTGGTCTCAAACTCCTGGCCTCAAGCAATCCTCCCACCTTGGCCTCCCAAAGTGCTAGGATTACAGTTGTGAGCCACTGTGCCCAGCCCCATACATCAATTTTCTAAATGGCAATAACCCTCTATAGTCTCACCCAGAAATATTGCTTCATTCTGTATTTGTGAGACAGGTGGTAGATCCGCTTTTGTACATGGGGCAGTCTTCCCGCGTGTAGTGAGAAATGTACTCTGCCCTCTTGTCCCCAGCTCCAAAGAATAGCTCTTTGACGAAGAGAAGCCTTTGGTATTCTTGCTTTCCCAAAAGACATCAGAATTTCTTGCAAATTCTTTAGATATTAGTTCCAGAGAAAGTAATTTGATGTGATACCTATATTTCTTTTATAATAAAAATATCAACACAATAAATGCCTTGCATTTGGAAAACTCCTTTATCATTTGAGATCTGGAGAGAGATTTGTATTTGAGTGTTCTGGAAAAAGTACAGTGTAAACTAGGATTCTCCACTGAGTGGGTTTGTGTGTTTGTTTTGTTTTAAATCTGACTCTTCAAATTTATTATGCAATCTCAAAGGTTTTTGGAAAACTAAAACAAAAATAATTTCCGGGGACAGACCAGCATGGCTGCTCTGTAGTCATTCCTGAAACCCTGGGAAGAGTGAAATGTTCCGGCCACTTGAAAGGGCATCACTCAGCCTCATGCACCTTGGAGTTCAGAAATGTACTGAAGGCACCTCTGGTAACCACCCCGAAGTGCCACCCCTGGAAGGAGAGGGTCTCCAGGCCTCACCCCAGCCCAGCATGTGGTGCTGTTCACTCAAAACTGACCCAAATTACACCCCTACTTTTCTCACGCAGAAACTCAGCACACCTCCTCTGATGACATGAGCCTGCCAAACAGAAACCACAGGGCGGGGTACTTAGAACCAAATTGGGGGGCCTAAGTTTGCTGTGTATGCTGAAAGGGCCAAAAGTCCTTTGGTAAACGTCTCTTCTTTTAGAATGGTGTAAATCTCCACGTGACCAGATACAAGTGATAAAACTTCGAGGACAAGACTAAATTTGAAGAGTTCCTATGCACAGAAGTTCTTGTACCTTCAAGCTGGAAACTTCCCTCTTTATGACACAGTATGAGGGTCATGCAGGGAGCCTCTGCCTAATCCCACAGAAGGGTTAGTGGACCTTAGAATAATGTCACTGCGCCGGTTTCCTGGGTCTGCCCTAACAAAGTACCACAACCTGGGAAGCTTATGATCATAGAAATTTATTCTCTCTCAGTTCTGGAGACCAGAAGTCCAAAATCAAAGTGTTGACAGGGACCTGTGCCCTCCAAAGTCTCTAGGGGAGAATGTGTTCCAGGCCTCTCTCTCAGTGCCTGGTGGTTGTCAGCAGTCCCTGGTGTTCCTTGGCTTACAGCTGCCTCACTCCCATCTCTGCACTCATTGTCACATGGCCTTTTCCCTGCGTCTCTGTCCTCACGTGGCATTTTCTTCTTCCTATAAGAACACCTGTCATATCCAGGAGAGGCCCCATCCTAATGACCTCAATTTGATCACACCTGTGAAGACCCTATTTTTATAATGTCACATGCACAGGTGCCAGGGGTTAGGACTTGAACATTTCTCTTTGGGGAACACAATTCCTGCAACAGTCACTTTGAAGTTCAAATGGGAAGGAGCAGCCTCTCAGACCCGGACCACGTGCTTTTCCCCTCTCAGATGAGAGCTTCAGAATTGATGGGAAATGATTTAAAGGTTGTGTCTGAATTTCATCTCTCGGTGTGACTTGCAAAGAGCTAACAGCAACACTTGGGTGAGACATTTAAGTGTTTATGATCTGTGCTTCAGGACTGTGCCCTGCAGCCTAGTTTGAGAGAGACAGTAACCACATTTGCTTGCCAGGAGTAGTGTTGTCCTTAGCTGTCCAGGATGAGAAATTCGGCCTGGTTTCCCCAGAGTTACCTATCTTACCTCCCACCCCACAGACTTACTTCTTACCTTTCTAACTGCCTTTCTGATCAGGGCCAAGAGCTTCTAGGATACTTCCTAAGTGATACCATGATTATGAATTTGACTCTTATGGAGGCTATTTACTTTTGCAAAAAAAAAAAAAAAAAGACAACAACACCTTGTTCCAGCCACAGATTCTGTAGCTGTCTCACAAATTCTTGCTTTTCTCATCTCTACCAAAGAGAGTGTCCGAACACTATTGAAACTTTCAGTGCCACTGCAGACATAATTCAAGTGCCTGGAAGATGTGTTAATTGCACTGTTTTCATAGACAAAAGGCGCCAGATGTTTGTGTGTGTGTGTGCGTGCGCGTGCACATTTTTCTTTACAAATGTAGAAGGCATGAGGTGATAAGACAAGGGTGTGATGTGAGAGTCTTGAATTATGCCGAATCTCCCCACCTGGTCCACAAGCACGCCACGGGTCTGGGTTTGCACACGTCAGTGGTGAAATGTTGATCCTTTGCCTAAGCAAGTCGCTGGGGTAAACTCAAGTTATAGCCTGTCACTCTGCAAAAGCAAGAGGAAAAACAGAAGAAATTTCTTAGAGAACACATTAAAGGTGTTGAAACTCACCTCATAAAACTGAAGGTCTATTTCATGATGCACCTTGTTCACTGGCATAACAGGCTCTCAGAGACAGAGACGACTTTGCAGAAAGGAATCCCGTGTAAAACTGCTCTAGAGAAAAAAATCACAGTCAGTCAGCATCCGGTTCACCCTCACTTGCCTGCGAGCAATGCTTCTGACCAGCCCAACTAGGGACAGCACCTTAAAGATACGAAAACAACCCACTGCCCTTAAAAATCAGCTTTTGTTCTGATTCCTTGTGGGTTCCCCCCCCACCAACTTTCTTCACTTACGTCAATTCTTTGCAAATAAGTTAGGTTTTATCATTATTATAAAAATTTCCCAGTCTTTACCCTGGAACATCAGTCCTAGCCATCTAGGCCCACCTGCCTCTCCAACCTCTGCTCCTGCCTCACAGCATGGCTGAGCATGGATCCAGGAACCACAGGGCCTCCAGCAGCTGTCCGGAGTCCTGGCCTGCTGTCTAAGCGTCACTGCACTCCAAATTCTATCATTCGCTTCATGCCTTCCTTCATTCAGCCATCCTTCTATCCATCCAGCTGTCCATCTTTCTGTCCACCCAGCTGTCCATCCACCTATCCATCCTTCTATCCATCTGTCTATCCATCTGTCCATCCATCTGCTCAGTCATCAGTCCATCCATCTGTCCATCCATCTACCCATCCATCCATCCACCCATCTGTCTGGCCATCCATCTGTCCATCTGTCTGTCCATCCATCTACCCATCTGTCTGTCCATCTATCCATCTATCCATCTGTCCATTCTTCTATCCATATATCTGTCTGTCCATCCATATATCCATCTATCTGTCCATCTGTCTGTCCATCCATCCATCCATTCCATCGGTCTGTCCATCTGCCCATCCATCTGTCCATTCCTCTGTTTATCCATCTGTCTGCCTGTCCACCCATCAGTAGCGTTTATTGTGACCCTCCCTGGGCCAGGCATGGGGGGTGAAGTTGGTCCTGCCCTGGCCTCACAGAGCTCAGCAGCTAGCAGGAAAGACCGGCGTTAGGCAGGTGCTGTGTTGGGGGGAATGCAATGCTTGAGAGCAGAGACCAGGCAGGAAGGGGGAAAGCAGAGGGGCTTTCTGGGAGAGCTGTCTCAAGGCTCAGTGGAAGTTTATGAGGAAACACTGGAGTCAGTGGGGTGTAGTGGGGAGGTGTTAAAATTGCTCTCCTGCCTCCTTACTTTTAAATCCAAAAATGCCAAAAAGTCCTGGGGAGGGGGGTTGTTAAACGTAAAGCCCTTAGACCTGTTCCTGGCAAAGAGTAAGTGTGAGTGAATAAACCTCAGTCCTCACCCAAAGAGATGGGGAGTGGAAAATGCTCAGTGTGAACTTGGTAGGGTCAGGGCAGTGACCTCCCAGACTTCCAGGAGACGTCGCGGAGCCTTGCTGATCTGCAGCTCTTGTCCTAAGCCTGAGACTTGCAGCAGAGGCCGGGCCTGCGTCCCTCTGTGCGGGAAACCACCCCCGGCCGCGCCTGGGAAGGGCCCGCAGACCTCAGCCGCAAGCCTCTGCGGCTTCTCCCGCCCTGCTGCCTCTTCCTACCCGCCGCCCAGATTTAGGAACCCCCAGGTGTTGAGTGATCAGATGCTCCCGCCTGGCTTCCTGTGTGAAAAGCGATTCTGATGATTTCCAGGCCTGTTCGCAGCATCCCTGGGCCGTTGCCCGGAAAGGCCGCCCAGAGAGCAAAGCTGGGAACTTTCCCGAGTGAATCCGCCTGTCTGCTCTGAAGGAGCCCACAGAGCAGCTTCTGAAGGAGAAATTGGCCTGTAATCCTGGGCCACTGGCACAGCTTCTAAGACCTCCTTTTTCCTGTGGATTAATATGTACTTTTAAAATCATTCGGCTGAGGGAGGTGAGTCCCAGGGGGGTTAAGTGGCATAAATTAACCAGAGCGGGAGTCAGGCCGACGCCCTCTCAAATCCCAGCTCTGCTGCTTTTTAGCGTGTGTGTCTCATTTCTTTCCCAGCAATGTGATGTTACGTGGACCCCTGGAAAGATACGCTGAAGTCCTAACCCCTGGTACCTCAGAATGTGACCTTATTTGGAAATTGGCTTAGGACAAGGTTACACTGGAGGAGAGGGAGTCCCTAATCTGCACGTCCTTGTCCCCAGAGGCCAGCGTGAGGGTGCAGAGTCACAGGGAGAGTGCCACCGGGAGATGAAGTGGGGGCTGGCGAGTGCCAAGGAGTGCCAGCAACCCAGCAGGAGTGGGAGAGGCACGGGGCGCCCCTCCAGCTTGCAGAGGGAGGGCGGCCCTGCTGGGGCTTTGATTTTAGGCTTCTGGCCTCCAGAACCATAGGACAATAAGTTTTCTTTGTTTGTTTTAAGCCACCCAGTCTGTGGTACCCGGCAAACTAATACCTACCTCAGAAAATCACTGTGGCAGGAGATGGAGTAGTCCCACCAGCACAGCTAAAACCCCTGGGCGTCACAGAACAAACACAAGCAGACTCCGAAAGGCGAGGGGAGAAGGGAGCTGGCCGGGGGCCTCGGGACCTGACAGTGACATGGTGGCAGATCCTCTGGATTTTCCTTTTGCTTCTTGTATCCCAGACTTGGTGCTGAAGAAGCCACAGCCAAGAAACACCAGTGTGCACAGACAATAAAGCCCCCCTCAAAAGTCACCTCTACAGCCTCAGTGCCAGGAAGGGGCAACCTCACATAGCAGAAAACTTTCAGACAATAGACGCTCCACTCCAGCCAAACACCACAGAAAGCAATGTGGCCACTTCCACCTGTCCCAAAAGGCAGAGCGGAGCCCAGCCTTCCAGACTTTCACCAGGCTGTCACGGGGCACCCCAAAGCCCACCCCACCTCTGCCCTGCTGGGGTGTATCAGAAGAGGCCGAGCAGGGGCCAGGACTTGCACCTCTGCCAGGCAGAATGAATAATGGGGAACCTGGGGGAGCTGCCCCCCGACCCGGCAGCAGGGAGACCCTCTCGTGGGTGTCAGTGAGGCCATGGGTGTGGGCGGGAATCCTGGATTTCAACCCACTCGGTAGTGACGAGGTGGTGGGAGAAGTGTCAGAGGAAGGCAGCTGAAACAGAAGGCCTAATCAATATCCAGAGACTCATAACACAATATGCAAACGCACAGGACCCAGTAGACAACCGCTCATCACACCAAGACCGGGCAAGTCTCAGTGTAAATGAAGAAAGCAATGAACAGGTACCGACACTGGAAGGACAGATGTTAGAACTACTCGGAAAGGATTTTTTTTTAAAGAAATGAAAAAATAGTCTCTGCAAAGAAATAGAAGATACAAAGAAGAACCAAGTGGAAATTTTAGAACCAAAAAATACAATAACCAAAATTAAAAACTCCATTTATGAACTCAGTACTAGAATGGAGGGAGCAGGGATGGAGGAAAGAATCAGTGAACTTAAAGGTGCCCAGTCTGAAACACAGGAAACACACTGGAAAAAAAGAGTAAAGAACAGAGCCTCCAGACCGCAGAACTACAACAAAGGAAAACATCTGTGTTATCAGACATCTGGAAGGAGAGGAGAACCGGGGCAGGGCCAGAAAAGTACTCAAAACATAATGGCTGAAAACATCCCCAATTTGGCAAAAAACATAAATCTACACATTCAGAGGTTGCGTGAACCCAAACATGATAAATCTGAAGAAATCCATGCCAAGACACATCATAATTAAACTTCAGAAAACTTAAGACAGGGGGAAAATCTTGAAATCAATGAGAGAGAAAGGACACTTTATTTATAAGAGAAAAACAATTCACATAATAGCAGAATTCTCAACAGTAACCACGAAGGCCGGAAGGAAGTGGCGCAACATTTTTCAAGCGCCCCTTGTAGAATCCAGAATCCTAGACCCAGTGAAAACGTACTTCAGGAATGAAAGGGGAAAGCGAAACCTTCTCAGGTGAAGCAAAACAAGAGAGTTTGTTACTGGCCAATCTCTAAGCAGAAAGAAAATTTTTTTATAAAAGGAATCTTGGAACACCCACAAGGAAGAGAGAACACAGTGATCAAAAACATGCACAAATACGATAGACTTCCCTTCTTCTCTTGAGTTTTCTAAACTGCGTTTGATGATTGAAGCAAAATTTATGACGCAGTCTGAGATGGTTCTAAACGTATGTTTAATTTTAAAGAAAATTACCAGAGATGGAGACGAGGACATTACATAATAATAAAAGGGTCAACCCACCAAGAAAGCATAGCAATCCTAATTATATATGCATCAAACCACAAGCTTGCAAAATATGGGAACAAAACCTTATAGAACTGAAAGGAGAAATAGACAAATCCACAATTATGCCAGGCATCATGGCTCATGCCTGTAACTCCAGTGACTTGGGAGGCTGAGGCAGGAGGACCCCTTGAGCCCAGGAATTTGAGACCAGCCTGGGCAATATAGTGAGACTCAGTCTTTATTAAAAAAAAAAAAACACCCACAATTATAGTTGTTGACTTCGTTACCCTCTTTCAACAATTGATAGGACAACTACACAGAAAATAAGCAAGGATATAATAAAAGAACTCAACAACACCATCAAGCAACAGGATCTAATTGACATTTATAGAATAACAACAGCGGAATACACATTCCTTTGAAGTGTCCATGGAACATATACCAAGATAGACCTGGGCCATAAAAGAAGCCTCAACAATTTAAAAGAATTGAGATCATACCGGGTATATATTTTTTGACCCAGTGGAATCAAACTAGAAATCCAAAACAAAAAGATAACAGGGAAAATCTCCGAGCACTTGGAAACTAAACAACGCACTTCTAAATAACCCATGGGCCAAGCAGGAAGTCTCAAAGGAAATTTCAAAAGACACTGAACTAAATGAAAATGAAAAGACAACACATCAAAAACTGTGGGACACAGCTATCCCTGGGCCGAGAAGGAATTTATAGCACCAAATGCATGTGTTAGAAAAGAGAAAAGTCTGAAATAACTATCACAATTCACCCAATATAAAATAGGTAATTAGACTAGCCTATGACTAGCAAGGAAATTGAATTCATAATTTTAAAATACCCCCCCTCAAATCTCCAGGTCCAGATGACTTCATTGTTTAATTCTGCCAAATATTTAAAGAATATTTGACACACTCGTTCCACACAAATTCTTCTAAAAAATGGAAGACATGGGAATACTTCACAATTCATTTTACGAAGCTAGTATTGCCCTGATATAAAATCAGAAAGAAAAACACTGCAAGCCAACATTCTTAATGAATGCTTATGCAAAAGGCCCTAACAAAATATCAGCAGACAGGACTAAGTAATATATAAAAAGAATTATATTCCATGGCCGAGTGGAGTTTATTTCAGGGATGCAAGTCTCATTCAATACTGGAAAATTAATCAATGTCGTTCACCATATTGACAGGCTCAAAAAGAAAAATCACATGATGATACCAATTGATGCAGAAAGCACTTGACAAAATTCAATGCCTATACGTGATTTTAAAAAAATTATCAGAAACAAGAATATCAACGGACTTTCTCTGCTTGATAAAAAGCATCTACAAAAGCCCTGCCAAAGTTTACATTATGCTTTATGGTGAAAGACTGAATTTTTTCCCCCTAAGACAAAGCAAGGATATCTGCTCCTCTCATTTTTATTCAACATAGTTCTTGACGTTCTAGCCACAGCAATAAGGCAAGAAGAGAAAATAAAAGGCACACAGATTGGAACAGAAGAAATAAAACTGTCTCTATTTTCAGATGACATGATTATCTACATAGAAATGTAGGGATATAAAAATATATCTATTAGAACTAGTAAGTTCAGCAAGGTCACAGAATGTAAAAGTACAAAAGTCAGTTTTATTTCATATACTATTATAGCAATGAACACATATACACCAAAATTAAAAATACAATAGTGTTTATAATTGTACAGAAAAAATGAAATACTTAGGTGTAAATCTAACAAAACAGGTACAGGAATTCTAGGTTGAAAACTATACAATGCTGCTGAAAGAAATCAAAGATCTAAATAAATGGTGAGACAGATTATGTTCATGGATTGGAAGACTCAGCACAGTAAAGTTGTCAAATCTCTCCTGATTGATATAAGACAATTCCTCTCAAAACCCCAGCAACATTTTTTGTAGATGTAGACAAATTTATTCTAAAATGTGTATGAAAAGGCAAAGGAATGAGGGAAGCTTACACAATTTGGAAAAAGAATAAGGTGAAGAAAATTTCTACCTGATTCCACAACTTATTATATAGTTACAGTAATCAAGACAGTGTGGTATTGGCAGTGGATAGACACTGTGAGAGCAAAGAGACCATTCCTGGAAGGAACCATTCCTCCCTCATACCTTAGTGGTCAGAATTGCTCCACTCATGTATAAAAAGCAGCAGGGGAAATAGGACCACAGTGCTCAGGTGGGATCAGCCTGGCTTTACCTGCAGACCTGGGGACAGAGCCACTCTTTCTAAGTGACAGAATCATGTCTATGGCCACCGAAATAAAGGAGAAACGATTTCCTGGGTAGCCCTCAGCAGAGTTCTTCCTCCTTTGTCAGGGCTCCCAGAGCATAACAGCCATGGCTCTGGGTACATGGGTTGTGTTTCTGGGGCTCACCAAATCTAAGCTAGTCAAGGCCGGGCGCTGGGTTTGCTTTTATCCTCAGCATCTTGCAGGTGCCCTGTGCATATACAGAATTAATATGTACTTGTTGAAATGAATCAAGTAGGCTCCAACATTGATTCTGCCTCTCAAACATTCAATTAAATTTATGCCCATAACCACATAATGTTGGTCCAGATTAGAAACTTAATCAGGCACCAGGTCAGCCAACTAGAATGTCTCTTAATTTCTGCAGAAGCAAAGCTGCAAATTCTTCTTGCTCTGTTGAGCGCTCCTACATTTGGTTCATTCATTTGGCGTTTTGAGTTGAAAGCAAGACAGTGTTATTGCTCTCCTCTTCGTGCTTTCTGCAAGTGGTTGTTTGCAATCTAAACCCACGTGAATTGCTTTTATTACTCGTGTTTCCCAACTGTCCTCCTTGTCTCCTAGAGGGAGGGTAACAAAACTGATATTCAAATTTTACTTAGTGATTCATGAGGCATCCTAAGAAAATGATTTTCCTCCTCAAAGTCTGTCATTTTTTTCTCCCCAAGTAAGTTTGTTGACTATGCTAAGTAGCGTTTGGACTTAATAGTCCACATCCCCTGAGCAGAATCCAGCCTGGCTTCTCACCTTCTCTCTCTTTTTTTTTTTGCTTGCCTCTGAGTCAACTATGAGAAATGATTCTCCTCCGTAAAAGTGATATATTTACAAACCAAATAGTTCTAACCCCTCCTGAAGTTGCCTCCTTAGGTTTCCACACTTTCTGGATTGGATTTAAATTCCTTGACATCATTTTCAAGGCCAGCTGCCACTTTGCCCACATATGCCTCAGACCCGTGCAGACCGAGTCCTGGATTTCCTGGCTGTTTTGGCTCTAACACAGCACATAAGCCCTCAGCAATGCCTAACAATGCTACTTTTGTCAAGAAGAAAAGATTTAGCAGAAACAGTGAATCAACAATCCAAAAAGGTCTGTGTTCTTCTCATTACTAAGATATGATTCTATCATTCTTTCCTGGGTTAAATTTTAACTTATCTTTATCATAAGTTCTGTTTGAATAAAGCTTGAAGGATTACACCTAAATGCAATCCCGTCTGGCAATGACAGTTCTGGACCAAATTGCGGAGTATACCGAACCAGTTGTCATCTGACAGCTCCTGAACCAGTTGTCATCTGACAGCTCCTGTTGGAGACGTTTCAAAGCACAGCCAACCTAGAGACTGCAGAGGGCAGTGCAGGCAAATACTAAAGCAAAAACAAACATCCAAGAACACAATGAATACTGTGTGTAGTTGCATAACACACACAGTACATAACACTGTGAAATTTCTCTTGCTCAAAGCTCAGCAAATATTATTTTTTTGTTCAGGTTCTTAATATTCTAGAGCACTACTGTTCTTACAGTATGGTAGACACCAACCACACATGCCCATTTAAACTTAAATTAATAAAAATTAAATAAAATTTAAAATTCAGCCCCTCACTTGCACCAGCCATGTCTCATGTACTCAATAGACACGTGGCTAGTGGCTACCATATTGGACAGTACAGATATAGAACATTTCCATCCACAGAAATTTCTTTTTTTTTTTCCTTTTATTTCAGAATATTATGGGGGTACAACACTTTGGCTATATATGTTGCCCATGCACTGCCCAAGTCAGAGCTACAATCGTGGACATCCCCCAAATTGTGCACCCCACATCCATTCAGTAAGAGTTTTCCCATCCCCTCCACCCGCCTCCCGCCTCCCCACCCCCTGATGAATATTATTGCCATGTGTGACATAAGTATTGATCAGTTAGTACCAATTTGATGGTGAGTACCAGTGGTGCTTGTTTTTCCATTCTTGTGACACTTCGCTTCGAAGAACGGGCTCTAGCTCCAACCAGGACAATACCAGATGTGTTAATTCACCGTTGTTCACAGAAATTTCTATTACACAGCACTGTCAAAGTCTCAGTTTCTGTTATATATTACAATTGAAGGGGATTAGAATATGCCACCCCAAAATATGCCACTTTGCTATAAAGATCATTTTGAGTTGGAAGGAAATTGAGAAGAACCAGACACAGGAAAGGCTCTTTGCCCTCCCCACCCACCCCCACCCCTGTGCCTAAAAGCAGGGCATAAATTCTCTTGAGAAGGGGTCACCTCTCTCATACCAGGAAGGGAAGGACAACATTTATCACTCAAGACGGAGACAGCACCAAGATGCCAAGACGAGTCGGCATAAACTAAACTCTAGTAAGTAACCCTTATCTTCTGTTACTTTTCCCCATATATTTACCTTTCCACTATGCACCACCTCTGGATGCCCAAACTCCTTTTCCTCTGTCTTGTCACTTCTCCAAAATTTATCACCCTTTGTTAAAATGGTATATAATCCCTCCCCCAACATTAACTACTTCTTTGGGTCTTCACCTCTTTTCTGTGAAGGTCTCCATGCACATAAAAAAATTAAATTTTTTTTAATAAAAATAAAATTTGCATGCCTTTTCTCCTGTTAATCTGTCTTTTGTCAGTGTAATTCACAGACCCCAGCCACAGGACCTAAAAGGGTAGAGGAAAAGACTTTTTTTCCTGCCTTACACAATCCACTAAGAATAATTGAGAAACAGGGATGAATCTAGCAGAGAGGCTGGACTCCTGAGGTTGGTAGAGCTGTGTGTCTTGGGTACGGATGATATCCATGGAACTGAAGTCACCTGGCTTCCAGTCAGATGAAGTCACCTAGCCACCCTTCCTATGGATTCCTCTAATTTTACTTCAGAGAAAAACTTCACTTAAAAAGATAGTTAGACAAAACTTAAAAAGTTTTATCTTTATATCACTTGGAACTTGCTATATACAAATTATAGGTTACTGAGAATACCCCCCAGCACACTACTGTTCATATAGGGAACTTCCAAACAATATTTTAAAAGTCACATGCTAAATAAAAGGTTATATATAAGCAAACATATTACTACATCAAACCTGTGTTTCTAGAGGTGAGAGAAACATATTAAAATTTATCTAATTCAAATATTTCATTTTTTGTTGTTGAAAACCTCTATGATCCAAAAAGTTTAAGTGACTCTCTCAAGCTTTCAAAGCTGAGGAATTAGAACTTTTAATCCAAACTCAACTGAGTGCTTTTTCCTTCATGTTATGATTACAGAAGAGGTTTCTATTGAAAATGTAGGCCTTCTACATTCCTTAGTTGAGACTGAAGCTGTCAAGAAGAGCCCGTCACTTCGTTTGTTGGTGGTTGCTACGTAACATAGAAGCGTGTGTGTGTGCATGCTTTGGTAAATGCAGGGAGAGTGGATGAAGAAATATGGATGGAGAAATCCATGTCTCTATCCAAAGGTAAGTATGATGTAGGAGAAAACAAATAAGAACACTAGACACAGCACCAGATATAAATGTGACAAACATGAGAAGAGCCTTATCATCTGAGATTTTGACAGTTTGTTCCCGGGCCCATCACACTGACTTAGGGAGCAGAGGTTGCAGCGAAACTGCAGGGTGAAGCTCAGTATTCATGGTGGGGCTCTGCCTGTGCCCCCAGCCACCACCCCTGCGGATGCTGTGGACACTGTTGTGGATGGCCAAGAAAAGAAGTGTTCTAGCCACAGTCAAGCAGATCAATAACAGCATTGACCCTGGAATTGATTATTTTAAGGAAGCCGAATCACAGCAATTGCTTAGAAAATGGATGACGATTTTTATGGATAATGATATGTACTTTTGTGCTTCTGCATTTCAAAAAAGCCCCCAGAGAAAATAAATCTACCCAAGCCTGACTTGTTTTTCCTTAAGTCTGAAAAATAAAGATTTGCTGATCCTGGGAATAAATTTTATTTTTCCCTGTGGCTATATCCCTTAATCATATCCCTCTTCACCATAAAGCTAAAAATGATGGGCAAGGTGTCACAAGGGACTATGCTCAAAAAGAAAGCCCTGCTTCCCAGTTTCCTAGAGTATGAAAGGCAGCTTCTCCCACCAAGGTAATTAATTAACAAGAATGCAAATTGTTTGTCTGTATTATGTTAATTCCAGTCCTTTCTGGCTTTCTCAACGTACAGTTTCTTCAGTCATTCCTCCTAATGCTGCAAAATTACAGATTGTTCCAGCTTTAAATATTTTTCAACTTTTGTGGGTGAATACTCAAAATATACTTAGAGGTCCTCTGCAATGTGACCCAATGTGTTATTTCACCTTTGGAAGAGTAAAAGATCTTTGCCCCAACTGTTCTTTCGTGGATCTGTTTCTTAGCCTGGCTTGACACAGATTGATGGTGAGGGCCACCTCAAAGGAAATAAAAACACAGCAGGGCAAGGCGGGAGCTTTCTCTCTTGATATATGAGGACCCACATAATATCTCAAAGTCTAAAATATTTTCCATCTGGCCCACAACAGAGGTTTGCAGGGGCTGTGGGCTGGTGGATGCATGGGACAGGGTGTGGGGAAGGTGGGCCCTGGGAGTGGGCGCTTTCCAGGAGAAAGGAGCAGCTGCCCAGAATTGGAGCACAGGGGGTGTGTGAGCAAGTGACCAGGCCAGAGAGAGGCAGTGTCACACCATGCAGGGCCTTTGGTGCGGTTCTTAGAATTTGCATCTTGTCCCAAGTGTGATAACAGCCATGGAGGTGAGTGGTGTTGCTGATCCGATATCCACTCCTCTTGTTTTCCTTATTAGCAGACTGATTTAGGTTGGACTAGGAATGCACCTAGCAAGAACACCACATCGCCCAGTCTCCCTTGCAGCTGGGAGGGTGCCAGATAATACATTTCTGTATCGGGAGATGAGCAGAGGGCATCGAGGGTGTCAACCAAGAAGAGACGAGAGCCCAGACTGCAAAGCAGTAAGGCAAGGCGTTTGTTGGGGTTGCAGGGACTGCAATTTGGGAGACACAGATTTGGCTAAAGGCCAAAATGTGTTCCAAAAAGAGGAAGGGGGGTAGGGATTTTTAAAAGGAAGCCAAGGGTGATGATACAAGTTGTTCTGAAAGAATTATCACTGGTGGAGGCTGCTGGTTTAGTACATGAGTCTGCCGTGTGGTCAGACTTAGGGTTGAAGGAAGCCACATCCATCCATTGGTCTTTGCTGTTCAGGAATTGCTGGTGAAAATCGGCTGTTTTCCAGAATGGTATGGTTGTGGTACTTTGGCCCAGTTCAAAGGCTCAGGACAAGTTCCTGGGTTTTTTTTTTTTTTTGCAAGGTTGCAGGTGGTGCAGGTGCAGGCCTTCTTAGAATGACCTCCTGACTCCATTGTAGAGCTCTGAATGAAAGTGACGCCATTTTGAATACCACATTTCACAGGGAACATGGGGAATTCCCCAGAATGGGGAGGGGGTCCCACCATGTACGTTCACCTTTCTCCTCCCTCCTGTAACGTAGGTATTGTTGGAGGTGGCACAGCCATCTTGCAATGAAGAGCCCAAAGATAAGCGTTGCTGAATGCAAGACAAGAGGAGCTTTGGGAACCTTATGGGGTGGTAGCAGCAACCTTGGGGTCCCTGAGGGCATCATGGTGTGGCCATACCTGCCCTGGACTGCTTTGTCCACACTTCTGGTTCTGCACAGAAAATAAATCCCTGTTGGGGTAAGTCACATGTATTAGTTTCCTGGGGCTGCCCTAACAAAGTGCCACAAACTGGGCAGCTTAAAACAACAGAAATGTATTCCCTCACAGTATAGAGCAGAAATGAAGGTGTCGCAGGGCTACGCCCCTCCAAAGGCTCGGGTGGTGAACCTGCTCCCTGCCTCTGTCCTCGCTCCGGGCAGCTCCAGCAAGCTGGGTGCTCCTTGACCCGCAGCTGTAGCCCTCCAGCGTCCGTCTCTGCCTGTACACACCCGTCTCTTCCTGTGTGTCTTCATGTAGTGTTCCCTCTGTGCCCATCTGTGTCCAAATTCCCCCTTTTTGTAAGGACGCCAGTCGCAGTGGATTGGGGCTGACCCTAATGACCTCATCTTAACTTGGTTAAATCTTCAAAGACCCTAATTCCAAATAAGGTCACATGCTGAAGTCCTGGGAGCTAGGACTTCCACATATCTTCTTCTGGGGAGCATCACTGTTACCCTCTGATCTGTGTCTGATGCGCACACTAACAGGGGCATCGCGTGGTCAGACTTAGGGTTGAAGGAAGCCACCTGCCCCAACACAAGCCAGACTGCGCATCTGTCTCGCCTCACGTCTCCAGCACCTGTTAGCCTGCCTGGTGTGCTGCAGGTGTGCAATCCATGCCGGTCGGATAAACGAGTGAAAAGATTACTTGGGCCTCAGTTTGGAGGAAGAAACGGAGGAGCTGAGTCTAGAGGCACCGACCCGCAGAGGCCCCCTGGACAAGGGAAGCCTTGGCGGCGCAGTGCAGGAGCGCGGGTTTTGCCTTGACTCCCAGGGAGCTGCAGGGCTGCTGCAATGCCTGCTGGTGGCCGCTTGCTGTCCTACGGCGCTGTTGGCCCCTCGCTGCGTGGGCAGCAGGCGTTTCCGCTGACCGCGCCTTCAAGCAGGGTGGCTAAGAGGCACACGTCGCCTACCAAGTAGAACCCTGAACTGCAGCCCCTCCAAACCCGCCCTCTAGCCCGAGGGGTTTATAGTACCCATCTCCCCCGACTCCCTGCGGCCTCCAGGTTTGGGGGTCACAGGGGAAGAGCCCTGCCTGGCTGCTCTGGCATTGCTGAAAAGAGTTCTGAAGCCACTCAATGACCCCAGACGACGGTGCCACACCAAATGCCACATCCGGGGCTGGGCTCTGCTCGGCTGTCCACCTGCCCCTTCTCTCCTTTCCTTCACTCAGCCATCGATGTAGCAGGCACAGTACTAGGCACCAGGGTGCAGGGTGGGTAAGACACAGCCCCAGCAGCGCACACTTTATGGCGGGACAGCAGACAAGCAATCCCATTGGGACAGGAAGTGCTACAGGTGCCGGGACTTAGGACTGCCGGAGCCAAAAGGTGCGTGAAGGGGAGGGTGGCATGACCTGCTGGGGGGGCGGGGAGACACTCCCCCGAGGTGAGGCTAAAGGTGAGGTTTCTGGCTGCACATATGGGAAGTATTCAGGCCAGAGGTCACAGGACAAAAGGACCAGGAAGTCTGGCAATCTGGGGTTTCAAATCCAAGCAAGTCATGATAGCAGGGACCTGGGGTCTGGAGGTGGGGGAGACAGGCTGGCAGGGTGGGGTCTGAGTACAGAAGCACACCCCCACCACCGTGGGTGCTGGAATTTTATACGTGGTGACTGCAGCCCACTGAAGCAGGTTGGTGGAGATCACATCTGTAATTCGTGGCCTGAGGAAGATGCATTTTAGGCCTTACCCAGGCCAAGGAGGCAGATGGGGAGGGGCCTAGGGTGGCCCAGATCCTGGCTGGGGACTGAGGTAGAGTGTGTCACTATTCACAGAATAGACCAACTTCCCATGGGCTTGTTGGTGGTAGGCTTTTCTGGTTTCGAAATGTGCTGCTCAAACGTCTAGAAAGCAGTGACTAAGGGAGGCCTGTGTTCTTGGGGGATTGGCTCGTGGGGGTCGCCCTCTCCCCAGCCCCAGCGGGGCCCCTGCCCCTTCGCCCCTCTGGCCTGGCATCTCCCTCCTCTGCCGCTGCGTGAACGGCCCTTCCTCGAGCTGCCCACTGCTCCACGTCCGCAGGTGCAAGGTCTCCTGCCAGGTCCCGACCGAGCACTCGAGAAACACACGTGCCAAACAATCAACAAGGTACCTGTCAACATTCTTAAAAAGGAACTTGCAATGCCTGTCTAAGCACTGCATTTTGGCAAATCCAGCTGCTTTGTCCTTACATCTATTGTAATAAGAGTTCATATATATATAAATATATGTATATATATATATTTTTTCTATTTTATAAAGAAAACCTGCCCGAGGAACCCTTGTCTTGGTTACTGTCATTAGCCCCATTATTCCTTCTCCCTATTTGTTTAGGGCTTTTTAATTCCGTTTAAGGTGTGCTCACCTAAGTCTTTGTGGAAAAAGGCGAAGTATAAAACAGAAGGGGAAAAAGGCATCACCATTCACCTGGGGACACCCCAGAACTGGGGACTTGGGTACTGTGACTGGACCAGCGCCGGCCATAGGACTCTTGGGGTGACGGAGGTCTCAGTGGCCATGTGGCCCAGGCCCGGGGCCAGTGTGACTAAGGTTGATTTAATTTTAACTGAATTTAATTTAAATGTAAATAGCCACATGTGACTGGTGGCCCCTGTTGGACAGTGCAGGTCTAGAAAGAAAGAGATCACCTGTTCATAGGGCTCACCTCGAAAATCTCACCCTAGTAAGTCATGGCAAATGCCTTGTCCTATAAGAGCATCTTTGTGACAAGTTCAGTTCTACAGGTTACCATCAAACACTGTGTGTGTTATATATAAATGTACATATGTACACGCATTTATGCATTTATTTATTGTGTACATATTATATACAAACATACATAAAATTATGATAACCTTTCTGAAATAATAGGCTGCCTGTGAATTGCCTTAAAAAACTTCAGCCAGGGCTTGGGAGGAGGGGAGTGGAGCTTGTGGGGACAGGTAAAACAAGAATGGGAAAGTGTGACAATTGTTAAAGCTGGTTGAAAGCTCCATGCAATTCAACACACAATGTCCTCTACTTTGGTATATTTTGAATATTTTCAAAATCAAAAGTCTTTTGGAAAAAATTACCTTATTTTTATGAACATCTTCAGGCTGAGGGAGCTGTAAGAAAGACATTTTCTGACACAAACATAGCTCCGTGGAAGCTGTAGGCCGGCGCTAGCTCCCTTCTGGCGGGAGTGGAATAGCTCGTGGTCACTCTCGCTTGGGAGCGTGTGCCAGCCCCGCCGGCTCCCGGGAGCTGCTCCCTTCTCTCTGAGCGTGGACTGCTCCTGACACCGCCTAAGCAGGTACAAAACAGACCTGCCTCTTCTCTACCCAGTGTCCTTGCTCTAACACACCCCACCCATTCCAGCTTCTCCTGGGACGGGCAGGACCGAGCTGATGGGTTGCAACCTCACACTCCCTGGGCCACACCCACCAGTGGGCGAGTCAGGCCGCACCTGCGATCAGCGTGGCCAGTGCAGCCCGGGCCTCCCTTCTGCCCGGCCCTCTCTCCCCCAAGGAGCGCTGAGTTGTGAAGTTCCCAAGTTAGATCCAGGCGCAGACCCTGCACTTGGGGTCCCGGCCGTAGGCGCCCGGCACGTATGGGAGCTTCACTGGATTGTCCAGCCCGGCTCTCACCACACTTTGCAACGTCAGGCGCTGCTCAGCAATTGGCTAATTAACTGCCACGTCCCCTCCCTTGGCCTCTTGTCCTTGAGTAAATGTCCCTTTGTCTGGGGACACCAGAAGGAAGGGGGCATGGTGATGTTCGCGGGGGCGGGGGATGTGGGGTGGGAGGGCTGGCATTGGCCAAGAAGAGCTTGTAAACGATGCTGATATTTTGGGCTTTTGTCCGACTGTGGGAGCTATCGGAGGCGACATTGCTGCACTTGGGTTTCAGAAAAGTCTCTGGAGCTGTCGTTCTGCCGCAAAGGGAAGGGCCAGGGATCTCTGGCAGCAGCACAGACAGGAGTCGAGAGGAGACGAGAGCCTTGACCCAGGCAGGAGGGCCTCTGAGAAGCAGATTCCTTCTGGAGGAGTCACAGGTCAAGTTCCTGCTCCTAGATGTACTCAGTGAGGAACGTGAGGAAGCCAATGCGCCTGGTTCCAGCTGAGTTTGCCAGATGATTGTTGATATCGTGCCCAAAATAAGGAACATGGGAGGATCGAGCTTGTGATAATGCCTCGACAATAAACAAAAACTAGGTAAAAGGAATAAAACTCATGGAAAAAAACTAAATGTACAAGTTAGTTAGTGTGTCACAAGTCAACTGTTAAAATCAAACTGCACTGAGGAAATTCTGACATGTGCTCCAACATGGACGAACCCTGAGGACATTACGCTGGGTGAAATAAGCCAGTCACAAAAGGACGAACGTTGCATGATCCCACTGATATGAGGTCCCCAGAGAGTTAAAGTCACAGAGACAGAGGATGGGATGGTGGTGCCAGGGGCTGGGCAGCTGTTGTTCAAGGGTTCAGACTTTCAGTTTGGGAAGATGAAAAAGTTCCAGAGATGGATGGTGGTGATGGTTGCACAACAGTGTGAACTGGAATGTACTTAATGCCGCTGAGCTGTACACTTAAAAATGGTTAAGACAGTAAAATTTATGTTATGTATATTTTTCCACAATAATACAAAAATAATTTTAAAAGATCAAACTGTACTAGATTGAGAGTCTATTTTGTACAAGAAAATGTGCTCAACTAATACACAAGTTTCACCAGAAGAAATTAGGCCAGTCCAGTTGACTTCCCAGCCCGGCTCTGGGAACAGGCTGGGCAGGATCCAGTTTGTAGCTGACCGCCCGGTGGGCCCACGGCAGCCGGGGGCAGGGCCGCTACAGCTCTGCTGCATTAAACCGTAACCAAGCATTTTTCCGGGTTTGGCCTTCCCTAAAACTGCCAGAAATGTGGAGACAGTGGATGTGCAAATAAACTCATAAGTGGCGACAGACGTGAAAGGGGAGGTGCCATGGAGGAAACGTTGACAGGGAAAATGCAGAGAAATTCGGTGGAGAATCAAAACGTTCAGACCAAACCAGCAGACCAGTCGGGGAAGAGGTCCGTCTGGGCCACCGGTCTGTCTGCACGCGCAGGCTCTTGGCAGGAGATGTGTTACCATAAACTCTGCCAGAGGAGACCTATTTTTGGAACTGGGACTGAACCGTTTCTTGTGTAGGGTGTCTTCCCACAGACCACGGGAAATTACTGAGAGAACCTTCTGGGCACCTCAGGAAATGTGAACAGGCTGCCCCACGGGGGCCGGGTTTGAGGGCCAGAGTGTTCAGGAACGTTAAGAATGTGGCCTTGTGCCAGGTGCACAGAGCACATCGGGAGAGGCTGGGGAGTGACTGGGAGAAGCTTCAGGAAACACAGTTGGACTTCCATCACAAACCTCATCACCAGCTACCTATTCCCTGGGATCAGAAGGTGCTAGTTAGTTTTGCTTTCAATCTGATGTTATGCTTGGCCACGCGTGTCTTCATTATATCTACGATCAAATGGCAAATGTGGAGTCGGTCTATGTGACTTCTGCTTGGACACAGTGTGGTAAAGTTTCAATCACAAAGAAAAGTTAAATTCTACCACCTGCTTCTGAAGATTGTTTCTTAAGAACAGGGTGCCATGCCTTTCACACCGAGAGCAAAGCTGAGGGTCCAACCAAGCGTCAGACCCACCCGGAGGCCGGAGGCTGGCAGAAGCCATGCCCAAGCCTGGCCCCAGGCGGAACGATGAGCTCTAGTGCCACAACACCCATAGCAAGAAAGACCACAGACACGAAATCCTACCTCCTAATTTTGCACATGAGAAAATGAGGGGCAGAGCTTAAATACCTTGCTTAAGATCTTTCTTGTTAGCAGACCCATAGCTCCTGCATCCGAGTTCAGCCCTCTGTCCTCTGCTCCATGCCTCACCTCTTGCATTTTTGTTTTGGGGGCTCTCTGCCCATCTTTTTATCCCTCTTCTATCCTTGGTGGGTGTGTTGGTTCACTGAGGATCGCTTCAGCCCAGTAGTTCGAGGCTGCAGTGAGCTATGATTGAGACACTGCACTCCAGCCTGGGCAACAGAGTGAGACTTTGTCTCAAAAAAAAAAATTTTTTTTAGAAAATCTCTGAGTCCACCTATGACCTGTAAGTCCCCACTTCAAGATATCCCACCCCCACCTTTTTGGGCCAAGCCAATGTATAACCTCCATATATTGATTTATGACTTTGGCTGTAGCTTCTGCCTCCCTGGAACGTATAAAACAGACTTGCAGTCTGACTGCCTTGGGAGCATGCTCTCAGGACTTCTTGAGTTTGTGTTTTCCCTGGGCCACAGTCATTCATATTGGCTCAGAATAAACCTTTTTGAAATATTTTACAGAGTTGGTTTTTCCATTGACAGTGGTTACAATTCTGGGAGGTGGGGTGGGATTGGTATTACATCTTATTTAAACTGTAAGACTGTGAATAAGCCAGTGTCTCCTTTTCTCCCTCTGTTCCTTCTGCTCCTGTTCCCATCATGGGTGCACTATGAATGGAATATAATAATAACAGAGATTTGTATTACATCATGGCAGAAACAAGTGCTCACAGAGCCCAGGCATTGTACGTTACCAGTTTTGTGTATGACAAGTTCTTGGCAAATTCTGTTAAAACTGATGTCAATTCAACAACAGACATTTGTTAACTGTCACTAGTGTAATAGGGTGTCGCATTTGCTTTGGGGCTGAGGCTTCAGTGTGTGATCCCTGTGGTTGATTTTTATGTTTTCATGAGGTGCTTTGATTTTCTGTGTGGAAACATGACTCTTGAGCAACAGTAGGAGGGATGAGCCTTCCTCCATCCCCGGAAAAAATGAATAGTCCACATCTCCTGCCTCTGCTCTGGGCTTCCCCCTTGCCTCACCTGGGAAGAGTGCACCTGCGATAGCTCTGATTTGCATGGAGCCGAAGAGCCACGTGGGAAAGAACTTGAACCTGTCCAGGGTGAAGGTTTGGACAAATACAGATGGACATGTCTGATGAATTGGGGGAAAGAACACAGAAGACACCAGATTACAGAGAGGGAAAAGGGCACCAGGAAGGACAATCACTGTTAGGTAGATGGAGCTGGGCACAGTAGGCCCAACGTAGTGACAGGTGTCATGGCAGAACCAGGGTAGACAGTGACCCTGTATATTCCTGGTCAATAAACATGGAGGCCATCATAGATTTTTAAGTTTACCCAGAACTTTTAACCAGATTGGTTATTTTCTTCATACTACTTATAAATGTTGAAGTGTGGTATTATCACATGAAAGATGTCATTTCTCAGAAGGTAATAACAGGAACTTAAAAATATTATTTGATTATACAGTTGTCCTATTTCAATCCATGCTTGGTTGAATCCTCCTATGTGGAACCTGTGGATATGGTTTCATTCAATTCTTTACCTTCTCACAAAGTTCCTCTTCCCAGTTAAACTTCTTTTCTCTTGCTACCTAATATGGGTACTAGTTTTTAATAAGCCAATCAAGAACTTTGGTGTTTATGTGGTTTGCAAGGCTCTTTCCAGGCACTGGGAGGTGCTGGCAGGGACCTTTGGCAGTGAGCCCTGTGGCTCCAGGGAGCAGATGAAGGCAACAGGCTCCTTGGCGGGCTCCATTCAGAGAATGGGCTGGGCTTATTCATGCATGAGCCATGTGGAGCCCTGCAGGGTCATTCATGGAAGCCCCAGAAAAGCCTCACCAATCCAAGACGTCCCCACTGCTGGTCACAGAGGCTGAAATTCCCCCAGAGAGACACAGTTGTCACTGGCTTCAGACATTGAGCCTCTAAATGGCTTTCATTAAAATGCATTTAAGGTAACACTTCTAAATATTACCAGCTCTTAGGCACATTACAACCTATTATTTTTTTTCTGGTCTATTAGCAGCAGGTGACTTTTAAGGGGGAAAAAATTAAGAGGCAAGAGGAAACATTTCAAGTGGCCCCTAGAGAAGGTATTAAGTGTGGCTCTGTGAGCTCGTGGTTGGGTAGACTCCCAAAGGGAAGACTCCTGATGGTCAGGAATTACTTTGTGCTGACAAGAGGGCACTTGAGCAGAGACCTACATGAAATTAATGCATGTGCTATGCAGGTAACTGGAGAAAGAGCATTTCAGCAGAAAGGGAAAGCAGGAACATGTCTGGTAGGTTAGACTAAGGGCAAAGAGATTGGCTGGGAGAGAGGGAGCAAGAAGGACAACACTTGGAGATTGGAGGCGATAATAACATGGGGTTGGAAGGTGATGGAATTGACTTTGGATTTTAGTCTGAGTAACATGGGAAATAGTTGGAGGGTACTGTGCAGAGGAGTGACATGATCTGACTTTTATATAAGAAAGATCATCCTATTGCTTCAGGGAAGCTGGGAGGTGAAGTTAGAAGGTGTTATGGGTCCAATTGTGTCCCCTTCAAATATGTTGAAATCCTAACCCCTAGTACCTGTAAATAGCAGCTTATTTGGAAGTGGAGTCTTTGTAGATGAACAAATTAAGATGAGGTCATTAGAGTAGGCCCTAATCCGATATGACTGATATAATATAAGGAGAGAAAAACATCAGCGAGGACAGAGGCAGAGGTTGGAGGGATGCAGCTGCAAGACCAGGAAAGCCAAGAATTGACAGTTACCATCAGAAGCTAGAAAAGGCATGAAGGATCCTCCCCTGGAGCCTTTAGACAGAGCACAGCCCTGCCAACACCTTGATTTTGGACTTCTGGCCTCCAGAACTGTGAGACTATAAATTGCTATTGTTTAAGCCACCCAGCTGTGGCACTTTGCAACGACAGCTCTAGGAAACTAATGCAGAAGACCATTGCCATCATTCAGGCTGCCCATTGTTAAACGTTAAAACCTCAGGCAAGTTTACATTTTAACTTAGTTTATTTCAACGAAGATTTGAATGAAGCAAAGCAGATTAGTAAATCGGGCAGCCCTTCAAACCAGAGCAGATTCAGAGAACTCCAATCAATAACACGATATGACACCACTTATAGGAAACGAAGTGCAGCGCAGAGACAACTGAATTGATGACATCTCAATTGGTTAACTGGTTACAGAGCCCTCCTGCAGTTCACCAAAGCCCAGCTACTGTGGTTAAGCGGCATATCGCTTTGGTGTTAGGCTGTTCAGGGGCCTGGGCCAAATCAGTGGCCTCCCACAGGTTTGTTTAACACCACGCCGGCGGCTTCCAACCGGGCGCCCGTGGAGGCGGCAGCGCCAACGATGGAGTCCCTCCTGCCGAGATGGGGAGGATGGCGGGGCCGGGGTAAGCCGGCTTGGGAGACGCCGCCGGATCCTCCGGTTTGGAGTTCAGGGGAGACGTCGGCCTGGAGCCCGCACAGAAGGCACGTGATACCCCGCCCCTGCCGTCGCGTGCCCAGTGCCGGCTCCGGCAGGTGTTCTGCCGGCAACCGGCTTGCTAACTGGGCAGCGGTCAACCCGATCACTTTCTGTAACGCCCCATGCCCAAACAGCGGAAAAAACAAAAAACCAAAAAAAAAGAACCCAAACCAGGCCCTAAACCTGACCATCTTAAGCCTTTAACAGGCCTTCCAGCAAAACTCTAGCAGGCCAGAGCTGGGGCCAGGCCCGGTTGGGCGGCGCACTTGTCAATCATCCGCGACCGGGTGTGATTGGTGGAGGCCGATCCAGGGGTGAGGCCAGCCGGCGAGTTGAGAGCCACTTCCGGCGGCGGCGCGGGGGCCGCCGGGAACCCGGAAGGCGGCCGGATGGCTGTGGGAGCTCGCGGGCTGGCGACGCGGGCCTGGGGGCGAGGTAAGACCGGTCCCGGCCTCCCGGGATGGCCGCTCGGGCGGGGGCCGTAGTCGCGCTGCTGTCGGCCGCGCTCGCGTTCTACAGGCTGCCGCTGGACACAGGTACTCGGCCGCGGGCTGCTTCTCCGGCTTGCGAGAGGGAGGCGCCGCCGAGGGGTCCGCCCTCGTGGGGGTCAGGGGTCGCGCGATCGGGTTGGCACCCGCGTCTGCGGGACGACCTGGGGCGCGGGTCGGGTGCGTCTGCTCTGCCCTGGCCCCGTTCCCGGGCCGGTGCTCGTCGGCTCCCGAGGCTTGCTGCGGCCCGAGCTGGAGGCGCGAGCCCTGCGGGGGACGTGGGGCGCGCGGGGGGCGCTGGCTGGGAGCTTTCGGAACCGCAGCGGGTCCCAGGGCGAGGCGAGCTGGCTGACCCCCGCCTCGGAGCGGCCGCGTCTGCCTTCCCGGCTTGGAGCGCCGGTGCCACTAGGCGAGGGACGGGCCGCCCGCGCGCAAAGCGTGCGAGTTCTTGGACGAGCCGGGCTGGATACTGCGACGCCCTCGCTGGACCGCGGAGAAGAACCGGACCGGCCGGGGCCCCTCCTTCGCCCTCCCTGGGCCAGGGCGTGTGTGTGCAGGGTTCCCTCGGGGAGAGGGGCTAACCTGAGTGACGCCCGGAACCGGGAGCGGTAGCCAGGCTCCCCAGGACCCCTCTCCGGCCTTGGCCAGTGGACTGTAAACTTCCTCCGTTGGTCCCTGGACTCTGAGATGCCTTTTCAAATAGGACGGATGACGTAGAAGGAATTTGGGCGTGAATTGAGCAAGTGGATCCTAATTATTGGAAGCCTCATATCTCCTCATACGGTTTTTTCCTCTTTCTGTTTGCCTTGTGGATGTTAGTTTTTCTAACATCTTTTATACAGCTGAATAGCGTATGTGATCTCCCTTCTCACAAGGTGGAGAGATTGCTGTTGTCCGCCTTTATGTAGAAGGTAAATAGCGGCTCTGACAAAGTGAGTTAGCCGGGATTCCCCAGCCAGTAGGAGCTGAACTGGTAGACTGCACCGTTGGCTGTAGTCGTTAGAAAGGTTTTACCGCCTGTATGTGTTAAGCATGGTCAGAGAACAGTTGTCAGGGAGTTTGGGCTTTTTCTTTTTCAGCAGGCTCGTTCTGAATGCATGGAGTGGTACTGACAGGGTCCCTCAGCCTCTCCCGCCTACCTCAATCACACCAGCAGGGGGGCTTCTGAGCACCACTTTATTTAGAGGTTTTTTTTATTGGTAGCTGTTCTCCTTAAATTCACACACTATATGATTAGTTAGCAACATTTTTCTTTGCGCCTGTTTGAGGTTTCATCCTCTGACTGACTTCCCAAACTTTTACCAAAAACCAGGTAGAATTCTATTTTACTGACTTCCCATCCAGGCTTCAGGGAGTATCTCAGTTAACTTAAGGATTGTTCTCACATGCTTTAAATTACTTATAATTCGTGTTAACTTAAAGCACTTTTAGCACAAAGAAGCAGTGATAGTTTTCCCCAGCCATGCTTCTTTAAAACAAAAACCAAACAGACCTGACCTGTTCGTGCACTCAGAATTGCCCTGAAGACAAAGTTACTAAATAGGATAAATTTTAAGTCCCCTCTTGTCAAGGCCTTTTTATCCTTCAGAACTTTGATGTTTGTATTTAAAAACTTCTGTGGATAAGTCCAATAGTGATATCAGTAAGCCAGTTGAAACTTTGGGTTCACTGTTGAGTGTTGGGGAATTTAACTGACCTGCTTTGGCCCTTTTGCTGAGGGAAGCTGCTGCTCAGGTGAGTGGGACAGAGTGCTGGGGCACGGTTTGGATTTCAGTTTGCATTCGTGCAATTCCAGTTAGAAAGTGGAAATGCTGTACTTTTTATTTTGCCTTAAAATGGCAGGATTTTGGTAAAATGGTGTCCTATGGCCTGGCTTGTTCGTTACTAACCACAGCATCTTCACAGTTCTCTCTCTGGGCCTCAGTTTCCTTATCAGTTCTATAAAAGAAAGAAAAACTGGCTTTTAATGAGAGCGAACCCAGATGCCTTTACTTAATCAAACACTATTGTGTGTCCTGTTCTGTGCCAGGCTCTGTTCCAGGTGATCGAGGGTGGGCCCTACCTGGATGCACTGTGAATGCTGCCTGGAAGTCACAATGTGGGAGTGATGCCCCATTCTGTGCAGGCAGAGTAGTAGGGTGGTGATTCCCCACTAGGTCAGACGTGAAAACTTCCTTCTTGTCCAGTTCAGTCCCAACCACATACGTTTTCTGTGTGCTTTGGAAGGTTTCAGAACCCTGCATGTAATAATATTTGTTTTACCTTTGGTATCATTGTGAATTTTTAAAATTATATAACAAAAAGCTGTTATACTTTACTTAATTACATTATGATCTTAAAATAATTTTGACATAACTGACATTTGGGTGTTACTTTTCCCCATGTGTAAATCTTCAGCTATTCAATTTCCAGGTGATGCTTGTTTTCCTTAAGGAGTCCTAGACCAGCTCTTACAGCAGCATCACAGCCTATAAACTGGGAATCTGACAGTCTTAAGATGTTATAGCAGAACAGAAGGAAGAGGTGAATTTTGCGTTGGTGTGTTGGTCAAGTTGCCATGAAGGTAATATGATTTGCACACTTTGGGATCAAAGATACTAGTTCTATATAAGATAAAGGAATAGCTCAAAAGAGGATTTTCCCCCATGTTTTCTTTCTAGGTATATAAAGACCTCTGTGTGACTGTAGTATGAGTTTTCACACAGTAAGAATATGTATTTTTGGCTTATGGTAAATGGGACTTGAAAAATTTTTTTAAATGCCTAACCTACTGTAGGTAAATCAGCCATAGAAAGTGGAGCGAACGTTTGTATATTGTATTTGTTCTTAAGACTCTTGATATCTTACCATTCTAACAAAGCTTATTTTGAAGTAAAGGAAAAGTATATGTATCTGTCATTATTTGAGTAACAACAAAAATCATTATTTGCTTTAAAACTTGTAGGTTTTACTTCTTTTCAACATAGTGCTGGAAGTCCTGGCCACAGCAATTAGACAAGACAGAGGAATCAGGGGCGTCCAGATAGGGGCAGAAGAGGTTAAACTTTCACTATTCGCAGACGATATGATATTATACATAGAAAACCCCAAAGATTCAACCAAGAGATTACTGGAATTGATAAATGAATTCAGCAAAGTCTCAGGATACAAAATTAATACACACAAATCCATAGCCTTCATATATGCTAATAACAATCAAGCCGAGAAACAAATTAAAGATGCTATACCTTTCGCAATAGCAACAAAGAAAATTAAATATTTAGGAATATATCTAACTAAGGAGGTCAAAGACCTATATAGAGAGAATTATGAAACACTGAGAAAGGAAATTGCAGAGGATGTAAATAGATGGAAAGCCCTACCATGCTCTTGGATAGGCAGAGTCAACATAGTAAAAATGGCTTTGCTACCTAAATTAATTTACAGAATCAATGCAATCCCTATCAAAATACCAACATCATTTTTTTGCCGATCTAGAAAAAATAATTCTACGCTTCGTGTGGAACCAGAGAAGACCCCGTCTAGCCAAAGCAATCTTAAGCAAAAAGAACAAATTGGGAGGCATCTGTCTACCAGACTTCAAACTATACTACAAGGCTATAGTAACCAAAACTGCATGGTATTGGCACAAGAACAGACACGTAGACCAATGGAACAGGACTGAGAACCCAAATATAAAACCAACCTCATACAGTCACCTGATCTTTGACAAATTCCAGAAAAACGTACACTGGGGAAAAGAATCCCTATTCAACAAATGGTGCTGGGAAAATTGGATGGCCATATGTAGAAGACTGAAAGTGGACCCACACCTCTCACCTCTCACAAAAATCAATTCACAATGGATAACAGATCTAAACCTAAGACATGAAACCATAAGAATTCTCGACGAAAACGTTGGAAAAACTCTTATGGACATTGGCCTAGGCAAAGAATTTATGAAGAAGACCCCCAAAGCAATCACAGCAGCAACCAAAATAAATACATGGGACCTGATCAAATTGAAAAGCTTCTGCACAGCCAAGGAAACTATCACTAGAGTGAACAGACAACCTACAGAATTTTGCATGCTACACCTCTGATAAAGGGCTGATAACCAGAATCTATACAGAACTTAGGAAAATCAACAAGAAAAAATCAAACAACCCTATTAAAAAATGGGCAAAGGACATGAACAAAAACTTTTCCAAAGAAGACAGAATGATGGCCAGCAAACATATAAAAAAGTGCTCAACTTCTCTAATCATCAGGGAAATGCAAATCAAAACCACAATGAGATATCACTTAACTCCAGTGAGATTGGCTCATATCAAAAAATCCCCAAATAACAAATGTTGGCGGGGATGTGGACAGATAGGAACACTCATACACTGCTGGTGGGACTGCAAATTAGTACAACCTCTATGGAAAAGATATGGAGATACCTCAAAGAATTAAAGTGGAATTACCATTTGACCCAGCAATCCCACTACTGGGTATTTATCCAAAAGAAAAAAGACATTTATAATAAAGACATCTGCTCTCGAATGTTCATAGCAGCACAATTCACAATTGCAAAGTTGTGGAAACAACCCAGGTGCCCATCAATACACGAGTGGATCAATAAAATGTGGTATATGTATACCATGGAGTATTACTCAGCAATAAGGAACAACAGTGAATTAACACATCTGGTATTATCGTGGTTGGAGCTAGAACCCATTCTTCGAAGCGAAGTGTCACAGGATTGGAAAAACAAGCACCACTGGTACTCACCATCAAACTGGTACAAACTGATGAACACTTACATCACACAGGGCAATAACATTCATCTGAGGGCGGGCGGGCGGGAGGGGGGTGGAAGGGATGGGAAAAACTCTCACTGAATGGATGTGGGGAGCACAGTTTGGGAGACGACCACGATTGTGGCTCTGACACGGGCAGAACAGGGGCAATGTGTATGGCCAAAGTGTTGTACCCCCATGATATTCTGAAATTTAAAAAATAAATTAAAAAAAAAAAAACAATAAGTACAGCATGATACCATTTGAAAAAATGTATGTAAACATATAAAGAAAAGTGTTTCAGGAAAAAAAAAAAGAAAAAAAAACTTGTAGGTTTTAAGCATATCCGTGTCCAGACTAGCACATCTTTCTCAACCAGAAACATCAAAAAGGTGCACACCAGTATACCTCTGGCCAAAAACGATGAGCAGCTTTTACAACAGTGTGGACACAGAAGAGACATTTTTTGGGTCTGAAGAACAGAAGCTGAATGGGGCACTTGGAATCAGAGTGCACCTGGGACCTCAGGTGCTGTGGCTATGGGCCAGGTGCTAGTGGTCCCCCAGATTGCAGTTCCCTAGGCTGCCCCCCTTAACCTCTCCCAACAGTGGCATGCCACCAGGTATGCAGGTGACATCAGTTCTGTGGCAGCAGCTCTTTCTCCTCCCCTAGGAACTGCATCTCGACTCGTGGGTACAGCTTAGTTTTGTGTCAAATCTTTTTTGGTAATATGGGTTACTTCACCTATGAGGCCAAGTGCAAATGGGTAGTTAAGTGTAAGTTTATGATACTTGCCCTTTTGACATAGAGATTAAATATTTCCTACCTTGTCTGTAGTATTTTTTAAGGCTTAAAATCTGAAATTTAAGATATAGATGTTTATAAGATATGAATCTTGAGTATTTAGGAGAAAGGCTTCCTGAAAAATGTATAGTATTATCTGTTGGACCAATTTAATTCCTTTTCTTAGTGTGAGAAATGTATTTATCAAGTATTAGCATTTAAGAGTTTTCATCAGGTGAGTTAGATTGATATAAATGTTAATTTGTAACTTCCATAAATTGAAGTCTGACTAAATTGTTTTTTTCTGTGATTTCGTAAGACAAAATTTATGTTTTATATGACCTTAAATGTGATTTAATTTGAAGCACCGGTGTATTTAAAGGTGCTAAAACTACACACATCTCTAGCAGCGGATCTCAACAGGGGCTCATTTTGCCCTCTGAGAGACATTTGGCAACATCTAGTTGTGTGTGTGTGTTTGTGTGTGCACTCCTGACTGGGTGGAGGCCAGGGATGGTGTTCAGCATCCTGCAGTGCATGGACAGCCCCTGAAAACAAAGTTGGAGCTCTCATCTATACCCATAAATGTCTTACAGAGACATGTGTGTTATTTTAAAACTATAATTTAGCTTGCCTGGAGGGATTTTGATGATGGGTTCCTAATGTTTCTGTTTTTACACTTAATGATACTTCCTGTGTTGTCTCTCATTTTCCTTCTGTAATGATCAGACATTGTAGTGAAGACTTCTTAATGTTACTAGTCGTATTTTAACTCTGAAATTCAGTGGTGAAATTGTAGGTTAAATTTTATTGTGACTTTTGCAAACATTGTCCTGTTTTAAAGAAAGCAGTATGTTTGTGAAAACTGGAAAATGGATTTTTACAAATCTTTTATGAGCATTTAAAAAGATAGAAAAAGTAAGGAAATTAAACTGATAGAGGATGTGCCTCTTAGGACATGCACATATTAAAACATTTTATATGTTTTATTTAGTGACAATAAAAATGATTATAATTTTCCTCCAGACTGTCTTTCTTTGGTAAATGTTTAAGTTCTTACATATTATCAAAGGCTGACATGGCATTTATTAAGTTAATAATACTGATTATAATTCTTAAGTAATATAAGGTATTATCTCAATAACCACTTCCTGGAAGAGTTACTGAAATGCTAGTCTGGAAACAGAACTTTTTGAAACCAGCGTCTATACAACACAATGGAATCAACTTGGTCTTAGGGATATTTTGTATGTGGCTAAGTGCTTCATATAAAGGGATAGTATACTATAAACCCAAAATGTAAGAAACCCAGAACAACCTTTGAGTGACTGGTAGGTTTGGATTCTATATTTACAATTCCTAGACTCTAAAAAACGACTATTTTTCTTGTTCTGGGGGTTTGAAGGAGTGAACATTCTCTGATGTTCCTGTATTGGTCAGTCATGTTATGATGCTAGATATGTTAAGGTTTGAAACAAGTGCATGTCAAGCGTTTTCATAACTACAGATTGTTCATCAGCACTCAGTGAACTGTCAACCGGAACAGGTCTGATTTCTGTCGTGCAACTTATCACAGGAACACCAGGGGAAGAGTGTTTATGCTGTTCGGCAAATGTGCATGGGGAAAAGACAGTGTGCAGTCGTGGAGTTTGGGGTGCGGCTGGGTGTACAGGAAGTTGAGTGAATTGAGGGGAGGAGGAAATTAGGGCAGAGGGGCTCTGGCAGCTCTGTGCCTCCGAGGCCTGGCTCCACATCCAGGTGGGGAGCAGGGCTGCAGACATGTCACCAGAGCAGACTGGCTGGTGATGAGGGACCTCAGGTGCCGGTGGGAGTAGTGGGGGGTCAAGCAGCCACACTTAGTGCAGCAGGCCTCGTTGTGCCTTTTCTTGGCCAAGGGTTTACTGTGATTCTGTGCCAAGTCTTCTTTCTGTGTTGGTTTGGGAGAAGGTGAAAAGGCATTTGGGTTGATGGGAATTAATATTATCCTTTCACTCAGCTAAGGCATTTACATCTACTCATTAAATCCGTTACTTGATGGACTCTCACTTGTAGAAAGCAAAAAATAATAATAGTAATAATTTTGTTGAACAAAAAGCAAAACTGGAAGAGTTGGAAGGCAAAGCCGTTTTACCATAAAGCACTCAGTCAGTTTTGGTCTTCAGTGGCACTTGTGGTGCGCCTAGTGTTTCTCAGCTGCAGAGATAATCGGAAGGATGAAAACACTAAGTGCCTTGTTTGAGAATATATTGTTTATATTTGAAAGGATTCTGTAATTTTGGAGAGAATATGTACTTTATTCATACATTGGGCTTTACAGAATATATCAGTATTTCTCTCACAGCTGAGCTGTTTTCAATATTAAGACAAAATATACAATGCAGGAAGTTTTTCAAGAAAGGCCAATTAAAATGTAGCTAGTTAGAGACAACTCAGAATAATCACATTATTTTAAATGCCACTTTCAACCCAATTTAAGATATATGCTGTATTTAGAATTTCATTTCGAGGTTATTTAATTAGTACCCGGTTGAGTGTTGGAAATACAGTTGGGAGTAAAACAGGAATCTGTCAGATTTTTGAGCTTAACAGTGGGAGGTAACAAATGGAGCTTGCTTTCCAATTTGCCTAGTAAACTTAAAGGGAAATTGAAATGAAATAAAATAGTTTATTAACTGATAATGCATATTTTTTACTTGATAAAACTTTCTGGAAGATCAAGTGGTCTTCCAAAATTTGATACATTTCAAAAATAAACTTGGTATATACAGCATATATTAGTGTTAATGTAATTTTTGGACATCATTTGCCTAAAGAAATAAAACCATTGGGTAAAAACCTGTAGCATTCATATTAAGCCAACTTTGGAAAGTGTTTTGGTTAATGGGATATTTTATATCTGTTCTTTATGTATACCAATGGATATTAATTTACCATTCTAATTCATTTCATTTTCCTGTTTTTCAGTTTTAGAAAGGGCGTTTTCCCTACATAAAGCACATTCGATAAAGGATATGGAAAATACTTTTCAGTTGGTGAGAAATATTCTACCTCCTCTATCTGCCAAAAAGCACAAAGGGCAAGATGGAAGAATAGGCGTAGTTGGAGGCTGTCAAGAGTAAGTGGCAGATGTGTAATAAAATGTTAGTGCTTAAAAAGTCCTTCTCCATCCACCTGTTCACCCAACTGTCATCCGGCATCTGTCTAGTGTGACCCCAGTAATCATTTTTAAATCTCGTCTGATAGGACACTCAGTGTTTTTCAGTGATCAACTTTTTGATTAAATAGGCAAAGACCCTAAGGAGCCCTGATTGAGTTGTTCATTGGTGCGTGTCAGTGTTAAGTTTTGCTTGCAGTGGGGAGATGAGGCTATTTTTTCCTGTTTTATACTTTCTTGTATTTACCACACTTAGTACTATAAACATGTCTTGCTTTTATAATCAGGATAAAAACACTCAGCAACTTCTTAGTTTACTTTGTCAATTTAAAGGTATTGCTGGAAGTCATTTATGACATTTGACAGATCCTAGGTTTCTTCAAGGCCTGTTTTATCGTCTGGTCTTACATGTTTTGTGCTTTATTTGGCACGTTAAGATTGATAGTTCATCCTTGGGTGTGCATGAGACCTTCTACCTTTGACTTAAATGCTGCATATGTTACTATTTCTGTTTCTGCTTACGTTCTCTGTGTGCTTATGTGGTATCTCTTTGCCTGTCCCTCCGTTTTCAACTGTTTATCATGTAATTAGGTATGTTGGAATTTTTACTGGATCAGAGTACATGCACATTTTAAGTGCTGGTGAACACTGCTAAATTGCCTCCTGCCCCTGTTGCATTATCACGTGCTCCCTCCAAAGAGCACCCACTCCCCACGCCCTCGTGGGTGTTAGCAACCTTTGCCAGTTGAGTAGACAAACTTTGTTGTTGTTTTAATGCATTTCTCTTATCAGTGAGAGTCATTTTCAACTGTAGGGTGAGAGCGTGTGTGTGTGTGTGTGTGTGTGTGTGTGTGTGTGTGTTGCCTGTTTTGTCCTTTGTTTTGTGTTTATTACACTTTTTAGTGACACCACTATGCTGGAGAAGGTCATGTATATAAAGTGACATGTGTTACCGTTTGGCACTGGTTTGTTTTACTTTGTTAGTAAAACTCTTCATTTCTTGGGATGGACATAAAAGTTACAGTTGCTCATCTGATGCCAAGGGCAAGGCTCTTCCTTTCTGTGCTTGAAGTGATGTTCAACATGGAGTTGCAGGAACCCAGAACAGTCAGATGGAAGCTCTGGGGGGTGTGTACCGTCCCTTGCTTGTCACGTGTGGCCCCCACCTGGCCTCTGCTGACTGTTACTCCCTGAGAGTGGGGTCTGACCCCCTGTGCACCCTGACTGCGCTGAGCTTGTGGTCCCTCCGCCTTCTCTCTGGGCAGAAGCCCTCAGTCAGCGCTTCACCTTGCACGTCCGTATCACAGTGACTGCGGTCCCTTGAGCCAGAGGTTGCCTCTCCTGAACTGGTACAAAGGTTGTTATAGAAGATTGGCTTTTCTGGTTCTGATTCCTGTTTGTTGAACATTGACTGAGCATCTGTAGGTGCTGTCTGTGTGCCTTGTGCTTCGTGTCTCTCTTATTTATTGATAATCATGTCTGCATTATTCATGTCTGTATTTTTTATTGATAACTTACTTATTGATCACCACGTGCTTGTGTTATTCTCAGAAGTTTTTGACTCTGAGAGTCTTCTCTTTAGGTACACTGGAGCCCCGTACTTTGCAGCAGTCTCAGCTCTCAAAGTGGTATGTTTACTTAAAACTTCTTTATTGGCAGTTTTTTGGTAAAGAGTTGGGTTACTTAAATGTTTTGATAGAAATCTAAATAACACCTTAGGGTAATCATAGGTAATAGAAACACCTTTAAATCTATTTTGACTTCATGTGCAGTGACAAAATCACTTGAATTGAAACCTGTTTTTTAGAAAATTAAAGTTTTATTTATGTTGTGCTTCACCAAAATGATCCTGGGGTGCCTTTTTGGTCCCAGCTTAAGCAGTCTTTACCCTTGGAACATGGTGTTTCCCACCATGTGATCAAGTCCCAGTGGGGCAGGTAACAGGCAGGGCTGGGCTCTGGAGCCAAGGTGCTTCCTGCGACCCTTCCTGGAGGGTAACCAGGCCCAGCTGGTCTCGTTGGTGTTGTGTGGCCCTGACCCTGCCTCTGAGGTGGCAGCAGGAGTCTGACTTTCTTTCCAGGCATTTTCTTATGCTACATGTCCTTTTCCTAGGCCACCTAGCCAAGGTTTAACTGCTGCAGTTTTATTTTCTTCCCGCGTGTGCAGTGAGCACTGAGTGGCTGGCGTGGGTGGAGGTGTGTCTAGTAGTGGGCGAGTGGCTCGTGCCTGAAGCCACCTGCGGTGCCTGTTGACTGGTTCCTAAGTAGGCCTCTTGTGCTGTTTCCCAGGGTGCAGATTTATCCCACGTGTTCTGTGCCAGGGAGGCCGCGCCTGTGATCAAGGCCTACAGCCCGGAGCTGATCGTCCACCCTGTTCTGTGAGTCGGTCCAAGGGGTCCTCTACGCTTGCAGCAGCTCTCCTCGGTCACTGACACCGAGTGTCTGCTCACTCAGGGCTTGTCAGGTGCAGCGAAAGTGGAAGAAAACCGTAAGGCACCTATTGTTCTGTGGTCAGGATGAGACAGACGTGGCCAGGCGAGGGGAGCGGCTGAGGGCCCGATGCTGTTTGCACAGGCACTTTGCCTGTCAGAAAAGGCCAGAGTCCAAGGTCCAGGGAGGGCTGGCGCTGAGGGCCTGCATGTGGACAGGTCTCCTACGGCAGAAAACGAGGGCCTCTCAGGCAGTCACAAGACCCTTCACTCATTCAGCAAATGCTTCCAGCACCAGGCACTGTTGTGAGTCAGAGGGGTCAGCAGCAAACGAGTAGACACCTGCCCCGTGGGGCGCCCTGAACAGCCTGGGCTGTGGGGCTTTCTGCAGGAATGGAGGCGTTCAGAACCATGGCTGCCGAGCACTTGAAATGTGGCTGGTGGGGCTCAGGAGGTGGATTTTTACTTTTGTTTAAATTTATCTAAGTGTGTATGTGCTAGTGCCTGCTGTACTGGGCAGCACTGCTCTGGAGACAGACAAGGGGAGAGCACAGTGCTCGGTGGAGAAAGAACCGTGGGGAGAACTGAAGCCGGGAGAGGGCACAGGAAGCAGGCTGTGCATGTGTAAGAGAGAGGGAGGGAGAAGATGGGGCGGGGGCAGCACCGAGTGACATTCAAGTAAAGCCCTGCAGACTCCCAGCCGAGGCCCTTCCACATCCGGGGAGGAGCCGGCCCAGAGCTCAGGGTGGGGTGCCGTAGGTGTGTCAGGGTGACCGAGGGGTGCAGGGCAGGACCCCATGTGCGCTGTGGCGGGGGGGCTCTTGGGAGCAGGGTGGAGGCTGCTGTGAGGGTCTTGGTGACAGGTATGGGGTGCAGTTGAAACAGTGAGATGGGACCTGATTCTGGGGAGATTTGGAAAGTTCGGCCTCAGGATTTGCTGGCAGATTGGATGGAAAAGACAGGTGTCACAATGCCACTAAGTTTGGTCTGGGGGAGTTGTCCTTTCACATGATGAAGAGACGGGGAATGTGTTTGGTGGGGTGAAGATGAGGGGTTGGGTTTGGGGTGTGGTTTTGGTTGCCTGTTAGACCCCCGAGTGTTCGTGGCTAGTAGGTGTCGGGTAGGAGGGGCAGTCGGGAGGCATCAACTCAGGAGCCATTAACACGTGGACAGTGCGTGAAGCCAGGAGGTAAGGACGAGGTTGGGGTGAGGGGTGAGAGTAGGCGGGGGCACCCAGGTGCCAGGAGCAGAGGGGGTGGGGAGGAGGAAGAAGCCAGGAGGGATGGCCCAAGTCAGTGAGGTGGCTGTTTCTGGACAGTTCTAGAAGAGCCCGTGCCACTCTAAGTCAGTTTGAGATGAGGCCTAAGAATGAATGATGATGCATCCCCAAGGGCAGCTTGTGGGGGAGCAAAGGGGACAAAGGCCTTAATAGAGTGGGCTATAAGAGATGAGGTGCTCAACAGGAAGATGTGAAAATACAAAACACGGTCTTACTCTGAACGAGGGCTGTAGGGTAGCCATGCCAGTCTTAAGCCAACTTGTGTGCATCTCATGTAGGGGACAGAGTATACTTGATACCTACACGTATGTGTCATGGAAACAAACTGGTTAATTTTAGAGGGCAAAGATAATTTTGAAATTAGCTATAATGTCTTATTCTAACTTATTTTAAGTGTTGAGAGCTAGGCATCTAAATCAGGGTGTTAAAAAACGAAACCATCCTGGGTTATCTGGGTGGGCAAAAAACCCAAAAACACACAAGAAACCAGTCTGTGGAGAGGATTAAGTGGAGATGACTGCTGAATGCAGTGTGGGGTCTGGGTTGGATCCTAAAGCAGGGGTTGGGCGGGGGTGGGGGCCAGTGAGATCCAGAATGTCAAGTTCATGCGATAGTACTGGGCCCGTGTCCACTCCTTAGTTGTGATAGTCTGGAACATGGGTGTGTGAGACGTTAGCCTTAGGAGGGACTGCGCAAAAGCTGGGAACCTTCTGTACTGTTTTTACAAATTTTCTGTAAATCTAAATTATTTTTTCAAAATAAAATGTTTTAAAAAGTAAATAAGTGAAACATTTTAAGTAAACCATTCTGCCTCTCTCTTCCTTATTTAGTGACAGCCCTAATGCTGTTCATGAGGTGGAAAAGTGGCTGCCCCGATTGCACGCCCTTGTCGTAGGCCCTGGCTTGGGGAGAGATGATGTTCTTCTCGAAAATGTCAAGGTAATGTATGTAAAAATATTAAACTCACCTCATGACAGACTTAACTCTTACATATCATGAAGTCAGAACAGAAGCATAAATTACATGCTGTTTAGCGTTCTGTGTGCCTCCTCCTGGGATAATTTAGGTAAAATCTGGTTTGAGGGATAGAAGGGGAACTGGCATAAAGGTAGCAGTGAGCTGTGCTCGGAAATGAGACACGGACCAGACCGAAGGAGTCCTCGTGCCTGGGCACTGGCCGTTCTCATGCTGAGCGGCAGTGGGGTGCACGTGGGATTGCCTGCATGTTGTCTGTCCGACGTGCTGAGCAGTTGGGTGGGATTGAGGAGCAGACAGAGGTTTGGATCCAGGCTCGCGTTCACCTCCCGGCGCCGTCCCCTCTTTCCGTCCCTGCCGTGCTCCTCGCGGCCACGCGCTTGTGACATCAGGCTGAGGTGGCTTGGGCCTGCCAGTCCACACCCCCATGCATGCACACATTGTTCATTTATCATTTCATTTATTATTTACAATAATACTTAAAGTTCATCTATGCCCACCTTAATCTAAACAGATGAAAAATTTTTTATTATAAAAAAGTTGAAATACAAATGAATACCATCTGGGATCAGGGAAAAAGAAAAGGTCGGAATGAGATGCTGGCCCTGTGCTCTGTGCGTTCGGTCTACCCTGCATTCTCTGATACTCCACAGGTGCCTCTGCCTGGGGGGGGTCACCCTCCTGGGTGGACATATCTCAGGGTCTCCCAAGACTCTGTCCCGAGTTCCCCAGAGACACCTCATCAGGACTCCTGGGAGCAGACGCAGCGTGCGGGATGGCCAGGTTCAGGTGTGTCCTCCCCCACGCAGGTGCTGCAGTGCACTGACATGGGGGCTGAGCATTAAATGAGGGACTATGCTTGAAGCCCTTAGAAGGTGTCTGGCCATATCATATTCCCCAGAAGGTTATCGTTCGTACTGAACGTGACTACCATCCACGTGGCACTCTGCTGAATGCTTAGCTGAGGGTCTCTGAGGCTGTGAGGACTTGGGGGTGGCGAGTGATCAATGAGCCAGCTGTTGTGCATTCAGGATAAGTGATCTGAGGGGCCTTCAGATACAGTGTGGACATTGTGCACATTAGAGGCCTTTAGGATTCTTGTGGTTTTGAAGCGATATGAAGTTAGCATGGGGAGCACAAGTCATTTGTCAGGTGGTGCCATTCAGGCCTTTGAACATCTTAACCACTTGCTGAGAAGTAGGAGGTAATCATGGCTTAGGAGCAATAGATCCAAGGGGGAGAAACTCTCAGTGGGGACTTCCCACCTGCAAACATTGGTGCCCCCGTGCGGCTGCTTTACTGTCCACCTGTGCATCTCGGGGGTGTGGACAAATTTAAGGTGGAAAAAGCTGGAGTTCTCTGTGCTTCAGGTCCTTTTCTCTCTGAGTTTAAGTTCATTTAAAAAAAAAAAAAAAAACTGGTATCTTAAAAAACACTTTGCAACATGGAAATGTAAAAAGTGGGCAGTGAGGGTGTGCCTCATTGTCCTTCCAGCCCAGTCCCCGACTCCCCGTTTTGTTTGTGTAAAGCAGCGGTGGTGGCCGTGAGACTTGCTCACTTTAGCGGGCAGTCGCTGTGCTCCAGCGAACGCCCAGCGTGACTCCGCTGTCCTCCTCATCAGCTTTCAGCTCAGTGCCTGCCACGGAGCAGACACTTTATAGCTGTTTTTTGGGTGAGGTCATTATCTATGTAGTCCTGAAAATAGCCCTATTAGATAGATTTCTGTTCTTACCCTTGTTTTTCTAATGACAAATTGAATCCTGGTGAGGATTCAAGACCATTCCCAAGGTGGTCTTGTAGCAAGTAAATTGCTGAGTTTTTTTTTTTAAACAACTTTTTGGAAATAATTTACCATACAATTTACCCATTTAAAGGGTACAATTTGGTGGTTTCTAGTATATTCATAGAGTTGTGAAACCAACACTACAGTCTATTTCAGAACATTTTTACCATCTCAGGAAGAAACTTCATACGTGTTGTCATCTGCTCCCTGTTCCCCAACCTTCCCAGTTCTGGGCAGCCACTGATCTGCTCTCTGTCTCTAATTCTGCGCATTTCGTATGAGTGGACTCATACAGTATGTGCTGTGTTGTAAGCTGTTCACTCGGCATGGTTTTATGTTTGTAGCTCATCACATCGCAGCATGTATCAGAACTCTGTTCCTTTTCATGTCTGTTAAATGTTTCACTGTTATTGATACACCACCTTTGGTCTATCTGTTTGTTGGCTGATAGACGGTTGGTTTGTTTCCACTTACTGGCTATTATGGATATTGCTGCCATGAATGTGTCTACGAGTTTCTGTGGGGACATGTATTTTCATTTCTCTGGGGTGTGTGTTTAGGAGTGAAGTGGCCGGGTCATACGGTAACTGTATGTTTCATGTTTTGAGGAACTGCCCGTATTTTCCTCAGCACCATCTAACGTTCCCACCAGCAGTGTGTGAGGGTGGTGATTCTCCACCTCGTTCCTGACACTTGGCATTGTCACCGTAACTGTTGGCTGTCCTAGTGGGTGTGCAGTGGTATCCCGTGGTGGTTTGGGTTGCAGTTCCCTGAGGACTGATGGTGTTGAGCATCTTCCCATGTGCTTCTTGGCCATTTGTACGTCTTCTTTGGAGAAGTGTCTGTTCATAGCTTTTCCCCATTTTGAAAATTTTTATTTGCCTTTTTACTATGGTTTTAAGAGTTCTTTATATATATTCTAGATACAAGTCCCTTATCAGAGATAGGATTTGCAAATTTTGTGGGCTGTCTTTTCAATTCCTTGATGGTTTTGTTTGCAGCCCAAATTTTTAATTTTGATGAAGTCCAGTTTATCTATTTTTTTTTTTTGTCCCTCGTGCTTTTGGTGTCTTATCTAAAGGTTTACAACTATCTTTTCTTTTAAGAGCTTTATGGTTTTAGCTCTTATATTTAGGTCTGTGATCCATTTTGAGTTGATTTTCGTCTGTGGCGTAAGGAAGGGTCCAACTTCATTCTTTTGCACAGTTTCTTGGGCAGACTCTTCTTTCCTCCTGACTTGTCTTGCATCCTGGTTGAAAATCACTTGCCCCTAAATTTAAGGGTTTATTTCTGGACTCTTGTTTCTGTTCCATTGATCTATATGGCAGTCCTTACACAACGACCCCACTGTCTTCATTACTGTGGTTGTGTAGGAAGCTTTGAAATTGGAAAGTGTGAAGTCCTCCAAGTTGATTCTTCTCAAGGCTCTTTTGGCTCTTGTAGAGAGCCAAGACTCGAATGCATTCCCAAATGAGTCTTGGATCAGTTTGTTGATTTGTACTGGGATTTTGGTAGGATTTATGTTGAATCTGTAGATCAGTTTGGGGAGTATTGCTGCCTAAACAATATTAAGTCTTCTGGTTCGTGAGCTGGTTTTGAACCGAGTTGTCTGAATCTAGAAAGAAAGTAGGCTCTTGACTAACACACCTGTCCTCACACGATGCTCTTTGCAACGTGTTCTTTTTAACAGTGTGTCCTGGAGACTTTTTCCTGGCAGGATATGCAGATGTTCCTCATAATTTGTAAGAGCTACATCATAATTTACTGTGGATATACTATAATGCTGCAGTCCCCAACCCCTGGGCCACAGACCAGTACTGCACAGCAGGAGGTGAGCAGTGGGTGAGTGAGTCTGTATTTATAGCTGCTCCCAGTTGCTCACATCACTGCCTGAGCTCTACCCCCCCTGGCCCCCCTGCACGGAAAAATTGTCTTCCATCAAACAGGTCCTTGGTGCCAAAAAGGTTGGGGACTGCTGCTATAATGTATTCAACTAGTTCATTTAGGCTGTTTTCAGCTTTTTTCCTGTTATGTCAGTGATGTCTTGAACATTTCTGTATATTTTGTCCACTCTTGGGTATTTTCTTTAAGATTTCTAGAAGTTCCTGGAAGCAGAGGTACCTTGCAAAAAAAAAAAAAAAGATTGCTAGAAGTTCCATTGCTGTGAATCAAAGAGTATGGACGTTTAAATTTTTGAGAGATGCTCCCAGATTTCTCCAGGCTTGTAGCAGTTTGCTTTCCCGTGGATGGGATGCCCTTCTGCTCTGGGTACTCTGATACTGTGTAGGGCTTTTAATCTTTCTAGGAGATCTGAGTGCCTTATTCAAATACTACCCAATAATGTTGACTCCCATTTTCCAGTATTTGAATATTCACTTTAGGCTATTGTTCTTTGTAAATACGTTAATAGAAAAAACACAAAGACACAAAGATGTAAGGTTGTTGCCAAACACTGCAGCGCAAAATCAGAGACTGATCTAAAGTCTGAATTAGGAAATGCCTGTCAGTTTCAACAGTAAAGCCAAAATCAGGGTGAAGATTTTTCATTGTTAAGGAAGGAAATAAGCTTCTGTGAAGGCTCTTATGCCCTGACCGTCACTGGAAGGGGATTCTGGACACATTGCTAACAGTTGAACCAATGTCAGAGCAAAATACAGATGTTTTCTACAGCTAGAATATTCATCACACAATAAAGACTGAGCTGTCAGGGTGGGCAGCCAATGCTTTGTGGGTTTTCAAATTTCATTTTCAGAGTAAGTTTTTATTAAATATAAATGGTTTTACTTTTCAGTATTTAAATTATTTTAACACATATTTTGTTTTAATGTTCTCTTTTGATGTTTCCTGTTAAGTATCTGTATCAAGTGGAGATTATTTTACCATGCTATTGCAGTATATAATGTCACAATATATTGGTTCATATTAATAATAAACCACCACATGTTGATGACGTTTTTGTTTTTAGCAGAAAGCCTTTGAAACTTTTAGTGTGATCCTATCAGGGAAAAATGATTTGCTGTTTATTATGGTCATTCATTTTGAGACATGTAAATGAAGTGTTTTGAAAAATATGGGATGACTAATGATTTGGGGAATTCCTGAGAATTCAGATTTCTCGTCTCCAAATCCTGAAGATGAGTGTCTGTTGGAAACTTGGAAGCCCTAGTTGGGGGTTGGTCTTTGTGGGCTAGCCTGCAACACAGCCACTGTTTACAGGGCTTCCTGTGGACTTGTCTTTTCAGGGTTCCCAGTGTCCTGCCCTTTAAGGGGCTCTGCTAGTTCATCGTGTCTCTCTTCCTCTCTCTTTTATTCATTTAGTTTATTATTTTCTATTTATTTGTTGATCTGATGTTGCGTTTTGTTAAGGCACTGCCTGGTTTTCTTTAATTCCTCTTGAAAATGTCTTTGTCTGTTTCGTGCTGCTATAACAGTACCACAGACTGGGTGGTTTATAATGAACAGACACTTACTGGCTCACAGTTCAGGAGGTTGGGAAGTCCAAGATGAAGGTGCCAGCATCTGGTGAGGGCCTTCTGGCTGTATCATCACATGGCGAAAGGGCAAGAGAGAGAACCCTGAAAGCCCTTTTCTAAAGTCACTGAATCAGCCCATAAGGGCAGAGCCCTCATGGCCTAATCACCTTTTAAAGCCCCCACCTCCCAGTACCCTTCCACTGGCAATTAAATTTCAACATGAGTTTTGGAGGGAACAACATTCAAACCATAATAAGGGTGATGGGCTTGGCGCTCATTGTAATTTTCTCTTCTGGCAGGGCATTTTGGAAGCGTCCAAGGCCAGGGGCATCCCTGTCGTCATGGATGCGGTGAGTGTGGCCTCTCCCCTCCTGGCACAGGGCCCTCTGAGGCCTGTCCAGTGAGCGCGGGTCCTTGTTCTGTGCAGGACGGCCTGTGGCTGGTCGCTCAGCAGCCGGCCCTCATCCAAGGCTACCAGAAGGCAGTTCTCACTCCCAACCACATGGAGTTCAGCAGACTGTATGAGGCTGTGGTGAGTTGGTGGACCGGTGGAAAGCCCTCCTTATGCTGAGGAGTGGGGAAGAACGGGCTCTGTGCTTCTGCCCAGCTTGTCCCCGTGGGCACATCTCTGCAGGGACACAGACTTGCAGGTGACAAGTGGACATGTTTCTCACAGAGACTAAGATGTACATTTTTCAAATGCTAATGTGTGATCACAATGCCTCTTGCAGTTGACGGTGCATCATCTGATTAGCGCATCTTTGATTGGATGAAGGGTGTTGTGCTGGGCTTGGGGGCAGCAGTGCCCTCCTGCAGTGTACTCTGGGCAGGTCACTTCATCTCTGTCCTGCACTGCCTCTCCTGTGACATGTGATGACAGCATCTGCTTCACAGGGTTTATGAAGATGAAATGAAATAACTTTGGAAAAGCATGATTCCCTGCATAGCACATGTCTCATGAGTGTTAGCTGCCAATATTATTCAAATTTGTATCACTTCTGCAAACCTTTCAAAAGCCAACCGTGGGTGGCATTCTTTTAACTCTGGTCTGACCAGGTAAAGGACTGACTTGGCAAGTGCCATGTTGGCATCCGCTTGGAAGACTCGCTGTGAGCGATAGCCTGGACCTCCTTCCACCTCCTTGGCCTTTATCAGGTGCCCAGGTGATTCTTTTAGACACGAGAATTGAGGCTCATGACGGATAGCACAGGGTTGTTTGTCATGTGTAGTGGGCTCCTTTTACATGTCATGGTTTTTCTGTGGTCTTCCCATGTTGTAGCTCAGGGGTCCTGTGGACAGCACTGATCACCATGGGTCTGTACTGAGACTCAGCCAAGCCCTGGGGAATGTGACTGTGGTCCAGAAAGGAGAGCATGACGTGATCTCTGATGGCCAACAGGGTGAGTGTCGGCTTCCCTCTGCCTGTCCCTGGCTCTGGGTCAGCATTATGTGTCGGGTCCAGGTTGGCTGGTGCCAGGTCAGCCAGTATGGCCAGGCCAGGTGTGAGCGTCCGCACTTATGTCCATGCTAACGTCCACTCTCCTGTCATGTCTGCCCTGTGCAGTGCTCGTGTGTAGCCAGGAAGGCAGCGGCCGCAGGTGTGGAGGGCAAGGAGACCTCCTGTCGGGCTCCCTGGGCGTCCTGATGCACTGGGCCCTCCTTGCTGGACCTGAGAAAACAAATGGGTATGGCCACATCCTCATTATCCTACCTTGGAATTGTCTACTTTTTGTAAGCTATTTCAGTAGCTCATGCATTTAATGAGTAGCCCTTGAAACATTCCTAATTAACTATTAGTGTTTCATTGGAGAGATCTCAGGGCAGAGGTTAACCCTCCACCAAAGCTTCTGCTCTGCTCTTGGGCCTGGGCCCCATCAGTCACTGGGGTGGGGCCTGGGGCATCAGTGGTTTGCAAAGCACCCCATGTTGAAGAACACTGTTCTAGAAAGTTCAGTGATCTATCCGATGTGAGACAAAATACCAAGACAGAAAACATGCAGGCTGAAGGCTTAGACACTTGTCCTTAAAGATGTGAAATTTATTTAAGAGGTAGCAGAATTGTGAGATCCAGGCTCTGGGCCCATTTCTGTCATCAGAGAGCTTGGTGAATGCAGGCAGTTTCCATACCTCTGTGAGCCTCAGTTTCTCTCTGTAAACCCATCGTGGCGACCATGGTGGCTGCATGTGCTGGGTGTGGTACCCCTGGGTCCTGGAGGGTGAGCCTGTGGTTCGGTGGCTTCACCTGACACCTGCTGGGTGGAACACTGCTGGGAGGTGATATCTCAGCACACCTGCACAGGAGTACTGGTCACCAGGGACCACCTCCAAACTGGGCGTGTCTGCATGGACTTTAACTCTACTGGGAAAGGTGTGGAGGGTCCCCTCCCCCAGGATATGTAACACCCACAGCAGGAATCTGCATTCTCAGACCTCATATTCCTCCACATCCTGGAAAACTAAAAACCGCTGTTAAAATACATATAACCAGTAGGTGCTGGGCTGGTTTTTGCCAGGGAAAATTGCTTCCCACTGATGTGTCCCAACCGTGTCTTTAATGGATCTTTTTTATATGCCTTCTGTCAGGGAGTATCAGTATCAGGGGCTTAATGGTTACTTTAGCTGTAATAAAGCTGCCTTCTCAGGGACATATGAGACTTCACATTGCCAATTTGGAGTCCCAGGGTTGAAACGGGAGTCAGTGCCTGTGGTAGCTGCGGCCCACTGACCTCCAGGTGCTGATGTCTAGGCCCGTGGCTGTGGGGGCCTTTGACTACCACTCCCCACAGCTTCCTGCTCACGCCCTCCCCTTCCAGGTCCAGCCCTCTCCTGGTGGCCGCGTTCGGGGCCTGCACGCTGACAAGGCAGTGCAACCACCAAGCCTTCCAGAAGCATGGCCGCGCCACCACCACCACTGACATGATCGCCGAGGTGGGAGCCGCGTTCAGCAAACTCTTTGAAACCTGAGCCGTGCAGACAGAAGACAGGCACCACTGCGGGGGAAACTGCAGTTTGCAATGAAATCGTCCATATCTGCATGTGCTGAATCCTCAGGGTACCAGAGCAGCACAGGTTACTTTCAAGGTTTTTAAACTGTAGCATAAATTGGTTGATGTAGAGAATTTAAGAATTCAGAAAATCGCAAGTTTGGGCTAAACTAATAGGTCGTTGAGATGTTATGATGACACGAATCAAAGTATTCCTGAACTTTTCTTACCTTCTAAGCAGTAGTAACTGAGGAGAAAAAAAGGAATCACACGAGAATGGCAAGTCCTTTGAACAGCTTACTGGAGTCTCCTGGCCTGCTCCAGGCTCAGCAGAGCTGTTTGTGCTCTCTCCTTACTCCTTCTTGTCTTTCTGCCAACACGTTTCATTTTCCTGGTTTCCCTTTATTAGATGTTCCTCCCAAAGGCATCAGCCAGCCGTTCTCGGAGGGCTGCACGAACTGACTGATGGTGGGTTTTGATTGAGTCCACCAGAGGAGCTGGCATCCATTCCTTAGCTCATTTTTATTTTTTAAGTGGTGATTAGGTTGGAAACATCTGGATGTTGGTTGTCTTGGTTAATTTATTGAAGTGTTTCAGAATAATCAGTGGTAAATTTACCTGGGAAATCCTTCTGTAGGCACCAAGGAAACAGAGAAGGAAACGTAAGTGACTCTGACCCTTGAGGGGCTGGGCAGGGAGCTCTGAGACACCTCCTGCCCCCGCCCCCATCCATGTTACACGCACTGAAGTCCTGTGACACTGACAGGCCCCAGCAAGACCTGACACGTAGTGGGTGCTTCTGACAGGGCCAGTAATGTGTTGTCTTGGGAAAGGCTTTTGGAAGACTTGGGGCTTGCTGGGTGTGGTGGGGCGATGGCACTAAGGAGGCCTGATAACAGTGTCTACTTCGGAAGCAGCATAGCTGTGTTCTCAGGAATATTTGCAATCCATTAAAGAAAGTAGCTCTAAAATTTCAGTAAGCATAACGTTTTATTGTGTCCTTAACCTCGGGTTAGCTTTTGTTGTTTTCATGAATGGTTTTCTTAGAGTGGCCTGGCACTTGCTCTCTGGTCCCACGTCTCGGAGGGTTGGTCCCTGGCGTGTGATGGGAGTGCTGTTTTAGACCATCACCAGGGCAGGACCTGCCTGGTTCCTCTCAAATCTTTTTGCCCTGATGGTTACTCTTGGGTGATGCTCTGAGATTTGAGCACTACTACAGATGGATCCTACTTTAAAACTAGTCAGCAACTTCCAAGATTTTTAAAACATGACTGCTACTATTAATTTCACATCTACCTTTAGAAGCTTCACTATCTACATGTGAACTTTTGCAGAAAAACAGTGCCGTGGACATTCTTCCTTTGGGAAATTACATCTAAATTCTGGTAACTATTAAAAGACAGATCTGGTTTATTTAAATGTAGTGTTTTGTATTTTTTTCTTAAACAGCTAAAACTCACCTTTCAGTTTTCTGAAGTGAGGATACTGTGACTTACTAAGCAGATAAAAATGTATAAGCCTTTCTGTCCAGTGTTGTGCTTATCACCAGTGCCTCCCAATATTGCTACAATAACTTGAAGAGTAAGCCTGAAACATAGACACTTCTTTTCTGTAGGAAATAAAACTAGCAAAGTCACAGGAACTGTTATGTTTTCTGTTACTTAAGTTTTTGCTCTGAATAAGTACAGAATCCCTTTGCTTAAAAGAGAGATTGGGAGTACATCCAAGCAGTCGGGGACTGCTTTTTGTTTTGCTTTCAGAAATGAATTTTGCTGAATGGTAATTTTTAAATGAAGTTAACTGCTTCCCTGTTCCTTTACAAACATGTGCATACTCAACAGCTCCAGCTAAAGAGACACTATTACCCAGAGCTTCCCTGGGACCAGGAGAGTAATGAGGAAGTACGTTTGGGTGGTCAGTGAGGTGAGGGCTGTCAGGGGACAGGCTGCCCCCAGTACTGAGTGGCCCTGGGTGGGTGTCTCATTGTAAGGCAGCCTCTGGGAATCTTTCCTCTCCCTTAGCCCCCTGGGTGGGTGACTTCTGAACTGCTGTCCGTATCTGTGGACTGGGAAGGCCAATGCCTCAGAGTCATGATTCAACGTCCACAAGACTGTCTGCCCAGCCACGTGCTTGGCTGCTGCCTGCAGCTGTGCCGGGGATCGAGAGATGCCAGCCCCATGGTACGGGATGCTAGGAGGGGCCTGACCAGCTCTGTGAGCTGGGGAGGGAAGGAAAGGGCCACCTGGCTCCTGCTGGTTCATTTGGCAGCTGTGGTGCTGTCACAGAAAGGTAAAATCATCAAGAGTTCGCAGGTGCTCTGGAAAGGTGGCTGCACCACACACAGGGCCTCTGCCTGGCGCCCAGGAGTCCTGTCTTTGTCAAACCTCCCTGTCTTGCTCTCACCTGGCTGTCCTGACCTCTCCACAACTAACCTTTCTCAGGCCTAGCCCTGACCCGCACCCCCTTCCCCAGCCACCAGCTGCTCACACCATGAAAGCCAAGGTGACATAGGCTGTCAGGATGTTAACTGCGTAGCAGCAGGACTGCAGGCGGTATTCTGTTCTGTGGCGAACACATTACTTCTGTAACCAGAGAAACAAATGTATTATCGCTGGGAGGGGGAAGCTGCCTCATTAGCACTGCCTAACGTCTGCCGTACAGCGTGTCTTCTCTGCTCTAGACTCAGGCCGTGGCTACCTCCCATCCGCTTCCCTCCGGTTCCTATTCTCCCTGCCTCCTTTGTCGCATCCTTGGGCACGGGCCAGCTGGTCTCATTGTGCACAAGCGTGTCTGCTGATTGGACTTCATTGGATAGCTAACGTGCTTTTACTAAATTGAATGTTGAGCCTGTGGCCCTTGGTACCATAGGTTAAATGTTTAGGCATAGTCATTGACACCAGTGGGACAGTGTTGGTTTGCTCTATTTTAACGTTGACTGAACAGCCACAATAGAAACTTTAATATAAAGTTTGCATCATAAGGAAGCACAGAAGCCGCGCTGTGAGCGGGTGGGTTTTGGCTTCACTCCACCTTCAGCTCTCTGGTTTGGTGTCTTTTGTCCTTTGACTTAGCAGCTCCCATGTGGAGGTTGTACTGCTTCTGTCCTGCAGAAAGAAAAGTAAGGTCCCAACTCTGACTAGACACCATGTCGCATTCAGAGGGTGATGTCCAGTGTGCTGCCACCTGATGTCTTGCTGACCTGGCCCTGAAGGACGCAGCTGGATGCTTAAAAAAGGGACGCTGCTGCCCTCTGGCAAAAGACCAGGAGGCCAAGGCAGGTGCAGTGGGACCTGAGGGGAGGAGGGAAGGCTGGGCAGGACCTGGGTCCTCAGGAGATACGGCCCAGCCTGTGTCCTTCCCTACCCTGACACGGCCACCCCCGCCATGTGTCCCTCCAGCTCTGACTTGGCCTGCCCTGCCCCCACATCCCTCCAGGTTTGCCACAGGGTGGGTTTCTCTACTTAGGAGGAAGTACAGTCACAGGGGCCCTCTGGGCCTCTGACAGCCTGGTGTTTGTTGTTTGTGTGACACCTGTGGACATTCCTGGCTCCCGGGGCGATAGCCCTGGGATCCCCAGGCCTGGGCAGCAGTGCTCACCTTGATGCTGACACCGTGGGCGGCAAGGTCCTGGCGCAGGGCGTCGCAGGCCTCCAGCAGGGGCTGCCTTTCCATAAGCTGCTGTCGTCGGGCCTCCCTGGTGGCCTCTGGTGTGGCCAGCGCAAACTGCCGGACCCTCTGCCGGAACCGCACCAGCTCCTCCACCACGCCGTGCAGGGCGGCTGCACTACTGTCCCCTGGAACACACTGAGCCAGGCATGGCCATGCTAGCTACCGGAGTCTGCACGGGTGATGTTTGCCCACTTGGCAGGGTTCTGGTCCGAGGCCTCCAATGCTGGCCTCTTTCTGGGAACAGTGCAGGGCAGTTGCACACCTCAGTACCTATTACTGTGCTCTTTTGACCCTACACAGCTGACCAGTGCCCACTGGGGCCCACAGGGAAGGGCTGGGGTGCAGACGTGAGGGTCACGGCCAGACAGGCGGCCATTTCCCTGTGTCTGGCCGTGACAAATGAAAACAACATTCAGAACCACAGAGATGCCCTGTAGGGCTCTGCGTGTGCGTGCGTATGTGCTGTTTCAGCTCAACGGTCTGAGGCCAGCAACCCCTGGACACTGTGTGAAACAGAACTGCACAGGAGCTTTCCCCCTCCCCATGCTTCCTCCTCCCATCAGAGAACAGCCCTGGTAGCTGCTCAGGAAGGTGCGGGTGCATCGTGGGCTTCTGAACAGGACCGTTTCTCCAAAAAGGACTCCACTGGGACCAGGGGTGAGGCACGAAGTGGGTGTTTGGTTAGAGGGAGGCTGTTGGTAGGACACACACCATGGCATCAGGCAGGGGGGCTCGGGCCATAGCTTACTCTCAAGTGGTTCAAGAAAAAATGTTCTCTTGTTGTACGTGTGACTTTTCTTACATTTTGAGTCTTTCAAAATAAGCGTGTGCAGAGCTGACAACAGACCACTCTGCTGCCGAAGTAGACTGAGCTCTCTGCTCACAAGAGTTTGCCAACTACGGAAGTGGAATCCCACAATTCCAGTTAATAAGTAATAGCTCTGAGTGTGTTTTCCAGGAAAGTAATATTTTCAAGCAGGCAAATTAATTTGGCATTATAATTACCTATTAAAAGGATAAAGGTTATTGTACCAACATGCAGGTAATTCCATAATTAAGGATTTAAAAGAAAAGGATGTACCTGTCGACTTGCCAGAGAAATTCCAACTGTCTCGAAAACCTGTTCAATGTAGGAGATGATGGCGCCAAACACAGCAGGGCTTCTGGGACCACCCGGTTCCTGTAAGGAAGCACCTGACAGAGGCTCTGGGAAAGCAGTCTGCATGCCAGTGTGCAAAGGAAACTTAAAGAAGACTTGAGTGGGGTACTGCTGGGGGCCTTTTCTTTTAGCTTCTGTGAAGGGAGGACACAGCTCCAGCATCAGCCAACCTCACTGGCAGACCACACGAGTGTGGGCACAGCAGGGGTCTCTGGTGCCTCAGTTCCCCCATTTGTAACGTCGGGGGGCGGTGGTGCTAGCTCATGAGGCCCTGGTGGGTGACAGGGTGAGCGTGACAGTGGGCTACAGTGCATGGCAGGTGGAGGGCGAGTGGGACCTGGGCTGGATTTCTGAGTCAGAAAATGAGGAAGCCTGACACATGTGGTTTGCACAGTCAAGGGGCGCAGACGCTCGAGTGATGGCAGCCTTCACTCCTGGGCACCCTGCAAGTGCAAAGATCACAACAGGAAGCTGCAGGCGCCAGGTCCAAGAAGCCCCTGCAGCCTGAGCTGGGGCAGCAGGGCAGGTGTGGGGCAGGCAGGAGGCCAGGGGAGAGCCTTGAGGGAAGGCCCCCGTAGGTGGAGTGGGAAGCGCTCCTGTGCTACAGCAGTCTTGGCCACTGGACCTGCCCGACCCCACAGTGCCGGGTGGTGTGTCCCCATACCCACCTGGCTGTGACTGAAATGCTCCTGCCCACCACACTGGGTGACTCAGAGGAGACTGTAGCCACCAGGCTGCCTGTGCTGGTCAGACCACAGGGACCTCGTACAGGCATGGGCCCTGCTGGCTTCGCTGCCCCCAGCTACCTGCAGACTGGTGAAGAATGCAGCCCCCCAGTCCCATGTGCTGTGACTGATGCAGGGTCCCATCTGGGAATCTGTTCTCTAAGACCCCAAACTGAGCATAGCCAGGGATGGAGCCCTCCACCGAGGTGCTGAGCTAGTGGAGTATTTGGACCAGAACCTGCGAGTGTTACCAAAGGTGTGAAAGGCACAAAACTGGCCTCAAATAGGGTCTTCACAGCTGCCGTGCCTTCCCAGATTCTGGAAGGTCACGTGGCTCCCAGTGGAGCTAGGGCCGGCACCTGCCTGACAGTCCCCATCCCAGCCCCAAGGCATGGCAAGGAGACCCTCAAAAGTGCACAGGAACCAAAGTCTGTGGCCCACCTCCTCTGTCTCTGTCCAACACTCCTAATTCCCTCAGGGGCCAGCGGCTCAGGCTCAGCCCCCAGGTGCAGACCGCGTGATACTGCAAGGGGATGGGTGGGTCTTTCCTTAAAAAGTTCTACACAGAAGCTCTCTCGGAGCTGGGTGCGGTGCTGTGTACCTGTAGTCCCAGCTACTTGGGAGGATTGCTTGAGACCAAGAGTTCAAGGCCACATAGCAAGGCCCCATCTCAAAAAAAAGAATTTCTCTAAGAAAGTGTCACAAAACGGAGTGTGTACATGAAACATGTTCCCTGAGGATCAAGCACATGTAGAATCTCTTAAGAGCCGGTCATCCTCCAGTTGGCCCCAAGACCCAGGCTGGGTGGGCAGCAGAGTCAGGTCCCAACGCACAGCTTCCTCCCACTTGACGTCTGAGTGACAAACTCAGATTCCACCAAGCACCGCCATGCAAACAGGAGGGTTACGCAGTGCGTGCCAGGGCCGCGCTGCTGGGGCAGACCGTGCGCACCAGGTAAGCTCCGGGACTTTCACCAAGGTGGCTGGTCAGAAGGGGCCCAGAGGCCACCAGTTGTGGGAAGCAGTCACCAGAGCCAGCGTCTGTTACTTCCACGAGAAAGACCCATGGAGCAAACCCCCAACCTGTTCCGCTTGGCAGCAGCCCCGAGAAGCTACCAGCCCTTCAGTTACCTGAGCCGCCCTGAGCTGTCCATTCCCGTGGTGCACGAGGCCTAGGATGGCATCCACCGCCCTGGGCGTGTCAAAGTCATCTGCCAGTGCGGCCTGCACGGCCCCCTTGGTGCTGGAGAGTCTGAGGAGAGATGAGAACAGTCACCGACGCAAAGGGGAGCTCGAAAGGAGCCCGAGCCAGCCCTGCAGGAGCACAGCCTCCCCCGGGAGAAGGGCCAGGGGTTTAATTGGGTCACGTTCGTAGACTCGTGCGTAGTGATGAGCTAGTTCCAGAGCAACAGAATCTTAACTATGTAACGTCAACTCCAGACTGCCACGTTGTCCGAATCAAACCTGTCTAAAGTGGAGGTAACCTGTAAAGCTTGTATCAGAATAACCAAGATACACATGGGCATTTTCCTAATGACTTCAAAAGCCAATAGTGAGAAACTGAGTGGAGCTGATATAAAGTAAAGCCGTCACCTTCACTCGACCGTGCTGTGCCAGGTGGGTCAAGGCAAGCCTCGGGCAGGTGGCCAGGAGAGGCGGGCACTGGTTCTCTGCACCTGTCCCCCCAAGACAGGACTCGGGTCGGGGGAAGCCCAGGGGCTCCCACGGGCTCCAAACAAGCTGGGCCCCAGGGCCGTCCGGGCCCATGTCCCGTGGCAGGAAGGGCTGAACAGCTCCTCTGCATGCACGGGGGAGGCCCTGTCGGGACCAGGACCTCTGCCTGCCCTGGGTCGTGGCTTGGAGAACTTGTCTCATTTCTGGGCCACCAAGAACAGAGGCTGACAGGAGGGCAGCGCTCCTGGGCTGCTGCCTCTCAGGGGCCCTCCCTGAGCGTGGGAGCAGCGCCTGCTCTCACTGTGTCACCTCCCGCAGCGGCCTCTGCTTTCTCTCCTTCCCCTTCAGACTTCCTTGAAAGCACAGCGTCGGTGACGGCCCAGTGTCCGCACTTACACCTCACCAACCCCGTGGGGCACTCCTGCTGGAGGCCAAGTGTCCCCTGGGTTTCCTCCCTCTTCCAGGCGCACTGGCCTCCCCCACACACCTGCGCGGCCTTCGCTGACCCCCGAGGCCTCATCCTCTCTGGCCCTGCTGAGACGGCCACTCGCTGGCTGTCACCGTGTGGGCAATCTGCCCGCTTCCTCTGATCCTCCCCTGGGGGCCACGCGCAAACCTTGGCTTCTGGGTGCCCTGCAGGCTGGTGGGGCCTGTGGCCAGTTCTGGCCGTGTGAGCAGTGGTGACCTGCACTTCAGGGCAGCACCGCCACTGCTGAGATGAGGCCCCTGTGCTCCCTTCCCTCAGCGCCACACCACTGGGGGGAACTGCAGCCCCTGGTCCGCCTGGACCCGAGTGACCGTGTGTAGAGGCCCCTGCTGACCCATGAGGGAACAGTAGCCCTTGCTGTTTCACACCACTGAGACTCGGGCTGGATGTCACACAGCACAGCTGCACCTCTCCTGACCCATTGGCACAGTCACCTTCCCCTGCACACCTTGGTCTTCCTGTGTCCCTGCATTGGTGCCACCGCAGGCCTTCTCCTCCCTCCAATGGCAGCCAAGCTGCTGGCCTGTCCCCAGCCCAGCTCCAGGTAGTCCCAGGCCCATGGCTGGAAGGACTCAGCTCCAGCCCTGTCTTCTGGGGGTGTCCCTCCCAGCAGACCCCAAATGAGCCCAGGGTCCCTCATCCCTCCCGGAATCCCTTGGGGCACGCATCCCAGCACAGTCCCCGGCAAGCGTCTGGCGGACATCTGAGCAGCGGCCGCACTTTCTCCTCGCTGGGTGAGAGTGGAGGGGCTTCCCACTGTCCCTCAGGAAGCTCTGCCTGCGTCAGCACCGAGACCTTCTGATAGGACACATAATGACTAACATTTACCACGTAACGAGGCGACAGACTGGAACTTCCATGGAATACATCCCTGTTTAGTGCTGGGGTCCCCCCCTTCTTCCTACTCGCGGTCTGTGCTGGAGTCACCCCATCTCCTCAGCCCCTCGTTGCCGTCCTGAGTCCACACGGCTCAGCCCCAGCACCACTGTGTGGACACGAGAGCAAGTTCTCCCTCAGGTGACAGCAGGTCACTATTAGCTGAGGGGCCAGCAGGGTGGACCGTGCGCCTGCCTTGCAGCAGACATGTTTGCCAATTCCTGATGTAGGTTTGGCTTTAATCACCAAGACCTGCCGTGTCCCCCCACCCTGCCATGACACGCCCATTTCTCTGAAGGTCCAACACATCCACGTACCTGCGAGTCTTCCTCTAACTGCGAAGTCTGGTGACGAGAGCCCCCGTTTCTCAAACACCACAGTGCCTAGCAGCTGCCAAGCCTGGGGGAGCCCGGTCTGGGACGCACATCACTACAGCCTTCACCACCACCCACAGAGGCGGCAGCCTCCACTCTCTCTCGGTGACACGTGCACTTGCCCGAGGCCACAAAGCCTGCGAGGGAGGAGCCCCGACCCGCACCCAAGCTTCCTCACGACAGCCCTGTCTCCGCAGCCCTCCCGTCCCCAAGAGCAGCCCTGTGTGGCACCTGGCAGAAGGGCCCTGCAAGTGCCTTTTACCTCTCCCACAGCTGGTCTTCCTGGACGGAGCCACAGGCCAGCTGCCCCTTCATGTAAGCGCGCGCGTCCTCGAGGAAGGAGCACAGCCCCAGGAGCAGGTGCTGGGCTTGCAGCATGGCACTGTCGCTGTAGTCGATGGCTGAGGAGGAAGAGACAGTGCCTGAGGCGGTGCCTGCCGCACCCCACCACCAGCATCAGCAGCATGCCGGGACACGCAGAGTGTGGGGACGCTGCCCTCCTGGAACTGTGACTCCCTGCGTCCCGCCAGACGCAGACCACAGGGTCGTCCCAGCTCAAGTGTTACCCGCCCCGGAAGAACTAGGTGAACCAAGGTGAACACTCCCAATACTTCTGGCCGAGGGGCGCATTCCCACTGACAGGCGCAGACAGAGCACCCGACTCTGGAGAAGCGCCTCTAGGGATGTGCCACTGGTGCCACGAGGAGGCTGCGCCCGAGAGTCCGAAGGGAGAGGGGGGAGTTGACCAAACTCGGGGCTGTGGAATGACTGTTTCTCATGACCCAGAATGAGGAACCAGTGTATTTTGTTTTATGTGTGTGTTTTTGTTTTTCATTTCTCATCTACTGCACCTTGGTAAGATACAGTGAGGATGAATTATTTCACAATGATTACACACACTTGGATACCAGCAATGTCAACTTGTTGTAAATCTCTAAAGCCTGACTCTAATTTCGTGCCTACTTCGTGTCAGACGGTAACAAACGTCCCCACCTGCTGGGTCCGCAGACCACGCTGAGGAGTACTGCCCCAAATGGCACTGTGAGAGCTGTCTGGACACATGCGCCAAAAACTGCATCCCAACATGTCTGCAAGTATTGGTTTCAAAACAAGAATTCCACAATCAGATGTGGATTCAAGCTGGGCAGCAGCACACTGAGAATTTCCCTCAAGGTTCTCCAATGTTTCTTACTTAAAATTTTTCCCTTTTTCTCAAAATCCATTTTCAGTTTTTGCTTTGGATAGCTTGATTCAAAAGAGAAAAACTCAGAAACCAACAATGCACTCTGACAAAATCTAAGATAAAGTTTCCAGGGCTGGTAGGGCCAGTGTAAAGCCTACGCTTGGGAGATCTTTAAGGATAAAATTACAGTGAACGGCACAAGAACAAGCATCCCAGATGGGGGAGGGCAGGCAGGCCCCCAGAGGCAAAGCACAGTTCGTGCAAAGGTCAAGGAGCACCACATTTTCCATATGAGGATCGCACTCTATAGATGGGGGAAATGCCCAAGAAAACAAAACCTGCTTTTCCTAAGTGTGTGTGCAGCGCGGTGTGCACAGGAGTGGGATCTTGCTGCACCTGTCATGGTCTGTCTGCTGGATGATGTTTTAGAGACTCCTCCCTGAATGTGAAGGTGAAGAACGCGTGCCTGAGAGGAACATGAACTTGCACACCAGGAAAGGTGGCGGCTCTGGCCTGGAGGAAGCTGAGACAGCACTCGACCACCCAGGGCCCTCTGGGGGTGCTGCATGCCCAGGGGATCTGTCCAGCATAGGAGCCCCTGTCCCAACTAAGCTGCTGCTCAAGGATGGATCAGTGTTTCCAGAGATCCCTCACGGGCAGGTCAATGCTTCCTAAATCCCACCCAAAATTCCCACTGGGAATGAGTTCCCGAAACAGCTGCCCAGGCTTGAGAAAGCCCCTTTTCAGACCAAACTTTGTATTCAAAGTTCAAAAGGAACTACACAAGCAGAGATTAAAATAGTAGGGCCAGGTGCCGTGGCTCACGCCTGTAATCCCAGCTACTCGCTGTGTGGAGGGAGAGCTCAGAGGAAACCGCCCTGCTCGCTGTGAGCGCAGAGGGTAGTGCCATGGGGTAGCCACGCAGGAAGGGGGGTGGTGCTGCACGGGAGCCGGCTGCTGGCGTGCCACCACCCCACTCAAGGACTGACTGCTGAGTGTGGCCGGATAGGCGGGACAGGTTCGCCCTGAGGTGCAGATGGTGCCACAGTGCTGACCAGATTCCTGGGCCCGAGCTACCGGGAGCTGGCGAGGAACTGGATCCCCACGGCAGGCACGTGGGGTGCCTGGGGTGCTGTGGGGCTGGTGTGGATGACTGACTGGCGGCTGATTCTGGACTGGGTGCCTCACATCAATGGCAAGTTTAAGAAGGACGGTTAATCAAAGCCACCCTCCAGGGACCCCTCTGGCCCCCCTCTGGCTCCTGCCATCTCAGTGCCTGCCGCGTTGGGGACAGCCCAAGCCCTCCGGATGGACCCCGAGGAAGTCCACAGCGCAACCTAAGACTTCTCACGTTTCCAATGAGGGATGTTTCAATGTGTGTAGCATTAAACCTCACTCTGAAACCTGCCCCCCACCTGGGTATTGATCATGCTGGTGACGCAGTTACTTTGACTGCAGCCCCAATGACTCAGGTGACCCAGGGGTCCTTTCAACTCCAAAATGTTGCAAATCTAGGAGAGTTGTCTAGTGGCTGCCAGAAATTGTTTATTTAAAATGTTTAATGGATTAAAAAAAAAAGGACTACTACAGTTCTGCTTCCTTATGCTCAGCCCAGTTTCTACACTTCAGTAAGAGTGTGTGAGAGGAAGCCAGCCGCCCCACTGTACAGGGAACCCCATGCAGCTCCCAGCGACAGAGGTACCACCACGGTTCCCCCCAGCCCTGGCCACCGCCTTCCTGGTGCAGGTGTGGGGCTGGACAGCACCTCAGGGCCCGGCTGTGCACACCTCCCCTGCGTCCCTCACTGCCTAGCCCATCCCCAGAGGACATGGGCCCTGCTCCTCCAACAGGGCTAGTCAGACCCTGGAGGCCATATTGCCAATGAGGTGGTCCAGCCAGATGGGGCCGTGCCTGCTGTCCCCTACCTCACTGGCCCTCGGGGACACGGCACTGGACCGTTCCCCAAGAGTCCAGCCCCAGGGCAGCAGGCAGCACTGCGGGGACCAGCATCACTGCGCCAGGGGCCCTGTTCTGCTGCAAACCACAGGAGCAGGTGGTATCCCTGGGTGGTGGGTGGGGTGGCTCCACACCAGAGAGCTCCTGTGTTTCAGGTGCCGTGTGAGGTTGGCCGGTGCCATCCTCACAGTTCACAACACAGACGCCAAGATGCTGCAGGGCCTAAGGCTTGTCAGACCCCACAGAAAGGGAGCGCTGGACAGGACTCAGCTTGTCATGGAAACCACGTCCCCTAGGAGACAAGCGTCCAGACCTCCTGGCTGAGCCTGGGTCTGACAACGCGCCCTCGGGGCTTGCTTCAGAACCCACATGCCCAAGGTCGTGCTTACTGTTTGGCCTGTATTTTGCTATCCCCAAACACTGTTGGAATGATTCATTTCCAGGCTGTAAATGAGTAAATACTGTGGTCATCAGACCCAGAAGGTGACGCTTTCTGGCTCACCTGACCTGTAGCTGCTCCGCATGCAGAAGAGCCGGAAGACATCGGGGGAAAATGTCTTCAGAAAGTCCTAATAAAGGGAGAAGTAAGCACAGGTATTATGCTTTTTTCTTACATTTTGTATCATTCAGAGATTACATTATTTACAATTATGTGAGCTGCTCTCTACATATCAACAAATCAAGAATTTTTAGGAAAAGCCTTATTTTGTCTCCAAACCCTCACAATTACCACTCTTTCTCCTGGCATTTCCCCCACTGAATTTTCTATGTTCAACCTCAACATTTAGGGGAAAGAGCAAGAGCAGAGAGCCTGAAATTCCTGCTCCGAGCAGGCGCCAGGAGAAACCTGTTCTGCTGTCAGCCTTGGGGGCTTTCATGCACGCACAGGTGGAAGGCAGGGACACAGCCAGACGCCCCAGGTGGCCTGCCCACAGCTCAGGGCGTGCCTGGTGCGCAGGAGACGAGGCGAGGACGTGGGAGACACGCCAGCTCCCGGCCTCGAGGGGGGCCTGTCCGGGAGAAAGTGAAGGCCAGGCCGAGCTGACCTCCGAGCTCAGTCAGCCCACCCCACGTGGTGGCACGGTTCTCGCAAACACGGAGGTTAACGTGTACATTAAGTTTGTTTCTTGAAGAATAAACCATCCTACCTCTGATTAAACATTAGTAAAAGTAATAACCCAACCAGTGTCATCCTATGGATAATTTATAAAACATCTGTTCACAGAGAAGTGGAAATTTCTACATTCGGACAACACAGAAAACCCTCAGAGAGCGCGTCAGAGGCACGGGCTGAGCCGGCACCGCGGGCCACACACCCTCTCCACGCCAGTGTCAGTCGGTCCTGGCGGTTACTTCATAGAGACTCTGGGTGAGGGAAGGCCTCCGCCTAACTAAGGGCTCCAAACACGGCCTCGGGAAAGAAAGCACGAGCCCAGCTCCAGCCCCTGCCCTCGGACGCTCAGACGACAGGGCTGCGACTGGCACGTCACACGGTGCCGCCTGACGAAAGCCTTCTCTCCGGCCAGTACCCCAGAAGGCCGCCGCCACTGGCCACCTCTCCCAGACACCTCTCCTCTGCTGGGGAAGCTGCCAGGCCCTCACAGGAGCCTCCCTGGGGCTCAGACCTTGTCCTCTGCCAGGCTTGCCCCATAACAGGTGACGGGCCGCTGGCACAAGACACGTCGGAGGAGGGCGAGCAGGAAGTAGTCTGGTGGCTGAAAACACTGTGTCAGTACACGCATACTCTGTTTGAAATGCTGCTCTAAGACCATACTGCTCAACAACCCTACTGAGAACAAAACTGAACAAAACTAAGGAGTGTCCTGGGGCAGGAGGGGCTGTCCCTGCCCTGGGGCTGCAGCGGGAACCCCCTCTCCTGCCCTCGAGAAAGACGGTGCTGGCACTGCTGAGGGGCAGGAGGAAGGAGACCGCTGACCTGCGTCAGAGGATGGAGGGTCTCGGCTGCCTCCCCCTGGGGGCCACGCCACCTCCAGCCCTGTTCCACCCCCTTGTCTGCCTGTGCCTGACGCAGTGTGTGGGGGGCCATTCTTGCTCAGGGGTGGCATTAATCAGGAAGCTGCTGGGCCAATCCCCTACTCCAGGGTTCTCAGCCTGGGTCCACGGGCCTCCTAGGGCCCATGGACAGAATTCCAGAGGGGAGGGGAGAAGGTATATGAATTTGGGTGGTTAAATAGTTACATATTTGTATCCACTAACCCCTCACTGAAATCTGACATTCCCTTCAACACAGGATGAGCAGAGCCTGGTGGTGTCACCACGGCAGTCAGAGGTGTGTTCACGTTGCAAGTACCGCTTACACCTGCTAATTATCAAGGGCAGTGGCCAGGCCTGCAGCTGGTTGTGTTCAGTAAGAAAGAACACACATTCCTCTATCTCAATACCATCAATGCCCTCTGTAATCCTATGTATTTCATTTTAGGTATTTAAAAACATTAAATTGTAAGGAAGGTCCACAAACTTCACCAGGCTGCCAAAGGGGTCCAGAGAAGGGGGTCAGTGTGTGTGTGTGAAGAGCCCCTGTCCAATCTGACCTTAATCAGTAATAACATTGAAATTTCAGTTTCCATCTGTCCATCTCCCGTGTGCTCGTATTATTTTTCCTGGTCCCCTGAATTCCCAGCTACTGCCCAACTCACCCGAGACCCTCCCTCCTGCGAAATGTTGCCAGCCGGGCCCTGCTGCCTTCAGTTCAAGGTGCTTCCTCCTTTCATCTCCAGGAGTCAGTGTGGAACCACGTGCCAGGGCGAATGCAGGGCAGTGCCCCGAGGCAATCCCCGCAGACAGAGCAACCAGGTGAGGAGCTAACGCTGTTACACAAGGCTTCATCATTTCCAAAATGTTAAGATGTCACAGATTGTAATTATTATCTGTCCTATTGTGGTGACAAAAAAACGAGGCGTAGAGAACTGAAAACCAAACCACTAAACATCACAGGCTGCGCTCAGCCTCCAAATTCTGTGCTCGTCTCCGAGACTGAGTCCTCGTGTCTTCGTTTGCAGGTATTTCCCCACTGTGGTACTCGCAGTACCTCCCAGTTTTGGCTGTTTGAACAGTGCTTCTCCAAGTGCCACGGGGTCCCTGTGCACAAGCTGTGTCTTCGGCAGCAAGTATCTTGTTACACCATGTCTGGGAGGGGCTCTGGTCCGCTGGGTTCCCGTAAACAGGCGGCACCAGTGTCCTGGGTGTGGGTTTGCAGTTGAGAATGGAGCGTGCACCGACGGCTCTATCCAGCATGCAGAGGTCCCTGCCACCACCTTCTTCAAACTTTCCCCCTTCCTTTTGAATTATTTCCTTGTTATTCATTCTCCAAAGCATAGGCTATAAACTGCTTTATAGCTTGTTACGTGTTGCTTTATGCTGGAGTTCATTTTTCTTTGCCCTGGGAAACAATGTATCAGCAGACCCATTCCCAGCTGCCTGCCATTAGGTGAGTTGTACTTTTAAACTACTGTTCTGCTTTGTATAAACTGTTGCCAGATAGGGACTTGTTTTCCAAAGAAGCAGCAGCTCTGCATCCCCTTCTGTGACCTGCTGTCTAGTTCCTCTGCTGTGGCCTGGTGCTCGCCTGACTGTCCATCCAGCAGAAACCAGCACAGCCCGTTCCTTCTCTAGGTGTTTGTATTATACTTCCTCTGAATTAGACACCATTTCCTACTCTATTGACTTCCTGCTCACATTTGTTGCATTTCATTACACAATTTTAAAACTGTAATATTAGGTGTATTTTATCTCTGATGAAGTTCCCTAGTTTTTCTAAAAGAAATCTCTCTTCCTTTCAGAATTGGGATAAATTGAGTATTTTATATTTTCTGGGTAGACATGTTCTCTACTTCACTCCAAAAGGATTCTAGGTGGCTTTATTTTAAAGGGTTCTTATTAGCCTCACTGTGTGTTCACAAATCTAAGTTAATGGTTCTCTGAAACCCCAGCAACACTAAAGGGTGCTTATTTGCCCCACTATGGGGGGGCAGGTGGCACTGCCATAGAGTTAGGTATAGTAGCAGTTCAAATAGAAATCTGGAATCTAATCTTTCTATGACATGCAGTTTCTATGGACTGCTTCCTAATAATAATACACAAAGAGGGGGAAGCATAACTTCTTCATTATTTAGTATTCTGGTACTCATGTGAAAAGGTCCCAAATATTGTGGGTGTTCATGGACATTAATTTTTTAATGTGTTCCTGCTCTAGTATCACTAAGTTTCCGTCCTACTCTGGTTCCACCCTACAACCTGGCCACGGCTACCAGAGAGGTGAAACATGACGATGCTGGTGTAAATTTGTGCTGGAAGCATCTCGGGAAGGTAAATGATCTCCTGGCACTCCGGCCAGAGGACCGCTCCCCGGCAGGCACTAGGAGGTGATGGCGGCAAGTGCTCTGAGCCACCGTGAGCGCACACGTGCCGGGTGCACGCTCGCAGGGAGCCAGCAAAGACCGGCCAGAGGTACTTGCAGTCTAGCCAAAAACACAACATAAAACTAGCCAATAAATACACATAGATGAATTCAACATAGCTAATAAAGAAAGAAATGGAAGTTTAAAATCTAGTTGCCGTTCTTCACCTAAGTAACAAGAAAAACATTAACCTGATTACACTTCTAATTTCATGTTGGGAGAGACCTGGGAAGTGGGCATTTTCATCTCCTGCCAGTGGGAATGTAATGATTCTACTGCTCAGTTACCAGAGGCTACACCCCAATCCTTTTGCACGTGCATCTGTCCACTGATGCTCTACCTCAAGGCATTTATCGTAAGTTACTAATCATTAGATATTTAGCCAAAAGACATTCATCACAGCATTGCAGACTACAGAACACAGGTCTCATATGCAAGGCCAACAATAGGGAAATAAATCACTACCATGAGCCACTAAGTGGTCATTAAAAATAATGCAGACTTGGCAATATCTATGAAAATTTAAAATGCACATACCCGGGTAGAAAATTTGATATAATTTAAATGGCCATTAATAGGAGATTGTTTAAATTAATCAAGGTACACCCACACAATGGACTACTTAGCTTGGAATGAAACTCCATATGGTAGAAAACCGACTAATCCAAAAGATACATTAAATGAGTACAGTAAGTGCAAAACAATGCTACCACTGCATGCAAAGAAAAAAACCAGAAATATATTCATAGAGAGAAATATAAACACACACACACACACACACACTCTCTCTGACTCCTAAGGAGCTGGCAACAGGGGGATGTGGTCGGGCAGGAAATGTTCTTTCCACATTTTCTAACTTGTTTTTCTATCATGTACTTCGTCTTGTCTGTCTGTTTTTTTCAAATTTTCCACAGTAAACTATATTACTTCTATAATCGGATTAAAACATTACTTGAATTGTTGCGGGGGGGGGGCAGTATACACACTGTACGCCCTCATGTATCAGAAAACAGAGAAATAAGGAGTTATACACAGACTGGCTCATTTTATAATACACCACCTGGAAGGATAACCCAGAGACAAACAAAACACAGCAGTTACTGACAGGGATGGGTGCGGCGGGGTGCAGGCCAGCCTTCTCCACACTGCTCTTTAGGGTGCTGGCACTGAACCCTGCAAACGGTTACATATTTGAAAAATAAAAGTGAATTGAAAAGAGGTAAGAGATACCGTCAGATCAGAAACAAACGGAACAAACGAACCCCCGTGTGAGGAAGGGGAAACAGAAACACCCAGAGAAATCGAAACACTCTGACTACAAGTACTGACCACACAGCTTCGTGGGACACAGTCTAAGAAAAAGAAATACGAGTCCAGAAGACGCAAATCCATAGCAACGGGACGTGGATGCGAGGCTGCCAGAGGAGGACGGGGAAGGGGAGGAGACTGCTGGTGGGTGTGGTTTGCTTTCTGGGATGATGAAAATGTCCTTAGTAGTGATGGTTGCACAACTGCAAATATACACAAACCACTGAACAGTACAACCTAAAAGGATGAACTATATGGTATGTGAATTATATTTCAATAAAGCTATTATTTTTAAAAGAAATGCAAAGAAAACTTAAACTTCACTCAATAGCTTTACGGTTAATAATAAGACTGGTGTTAACTTTTTAAACTAATCTTTGTGTGTATTTTAAGATAAAGCAAAAAGCTGATACGCTGTTATAAGAAAACAAGATTTTTAGTAAAAGAGGGGAAAAGAGCTTTAAAAAAGCCATGTGATACTAAATTTTACTTGGATATATCAAAATGAACTCAAATAAAATATCTATATTGCATGTTTATGTTTGTCTTCCTCCCCCCAGCTCTGTCCCCTGAAAAGGCCTAGAAATAATGTCACTCCAGTAGCAGTCAACAGAGTAAGTGCCCAAATCGTGGCTCCAGAATCCCATTTCCCCTCAAAGGCAGTGAGGCATGGCAGGTGCGGGTAGGAAAGCAAACGGTGAGTGGAGGCAGGAAGGAAGGTGCACCAGAGAGCAAGAGGCCGTGTCCACTGGACGCAGCAGCCCGTTGGAAGAGCCCTCCCTGGCTAAATCCCGGATGATTTCAATACCAAGAAGATAATGACCGAATGACAGTACACTAAATAAATATAAATCCTTAACTCTGTAGTGATACTAAGAGACAGAGACAAACCCTTTGCTTCAAAGAATAATGCCAACTAGTAAATATAAAAGAAATACGTGACAGGATAAGACGACCACAACTTTGCAATAACCAATGAAAGCCACAATGAAGGTGAAGCCTCTAAAGCTGGGGGTGCGGGGGTTGCTGGGAACAAGATGTCACATGGCATGCCACCTCCCGGAGGCTTAGTAGCATGAGAAGGATATAAAACTACAAGAGAAGGACCTGGTGGTCATCCCTTAACCAAAGGTCAAACTTGCCATCATGAACCACAGGACAACCTGACCTGGCCCTAGAGGAGCAAGGTAAAGTCCACAGCATCACCTAGAGGTATTCCTGCCAAAAGTTTCCAGGATCGAGTCAAGCCTTTAACCCTCACTTCCAGTTAAAGGAAGTATGGGAGACAAAAGAACAAGTTAAATGACACCATGAAAAGACAGACAAATCTAATCCAAAACGTGGGATGTTCAGCAAGACAACTGGCCCAGTCTCGTCAAAAAGTCAACATCATAGGGAAATAAAAGTAGAGAGAATGCTGTAGATTAGAAGCCTAAAAAGAACAATAAAATATTATTCAGCCTTCAAAAGGAAGGAAATTTTGACATGGAATACAACATGGATGAATTTTGAGGACATATGCTCAGTGAAATAAGCCAGTCACAAAAGGACAAATACCGTGTGATTCTACTTACATGAGATCTAGAGTGGTCAAAGTCATGGAAACAGAAAGTAGAAGGGTCATTGGCAGGGACTGGGGGTTGGTTTTGCAAGATGACAAAGTTCTAGAGATCTGTTGCACAACAGTGTGAACATACTTAACACCACTGAACTGCACACTTAAAAATGGTTAAGAAGATAAATTATATGTTACATGTTTTTATCACAATTTTAAAAAACCTATAAAGACACAACATACAAATACATGAACCTTGATCAGATCTAGTTAAAAAATAAAAAAGCTATAAAACATTGGGGACAAATGGAGAAACAGAACATAGACTAGATAATATTAGGAAATTACTGCTAACTTTCTAGGTGTTTGGATTACATAGGAAAGCATCCTTATTTTTATGAATGGCTTGTAAAATACATAAGTGTCACGATGTCTCCAATGTGTTTTCTAGTGGGTCAATAAGTATGCACATGCAGGCACACATGCACACACACACTCACCACCCCTTGAACACAGATAATGTGGCTGCAGGGTACCAGGACACATCACCCCAGAATATGCCTCATGGCATATGGGTTATTTTGAGCTAAAGGCCATCAAAAACCAGCAGATGCAGAAAAAGCTCCAAAAACAGAGTGCAACTTTTCCTTTTATAAAGGAAATTTCCACTTGTGAAAGTGTCTCCCTCTCCTATACCAGGCAGAGGAGAACTCTTAACAACTCTCATCAATGGACAAACTTAAAGCTGCAAAACAAGCTACTAAACATTTGTTTCCTATTCTTTTCCTGGTCATCCTCCAAAAGCTTGCCCCCCCTCTCAAGCCCAAACTCCTTTCTGTTTGTTTAGCCAAGATGGTACACAGGCAGACCTCAGAGACACAGTGGATTTACAGACCACAGCAATAAAGTAAATATGGCAATAAAGCAAGTCACACAAATTTTTTAGTTTCCCAGTACATATAAAAGTTATGTTTATACTGTACTATAGGCTATTAAGTGGACAATAGCTTTATGTCTAAGAAAATCCAATGTACATACCTTAATTTAAAAATACCTTATTGCTGAAAAATGTCAACAATCACCTGAGCCTTCAGTGACTCACAATCTTTTTGCAGGTGGAGGGTCTTGCCTTGGTGTTGATGCTGCAGACTGATCAGGGTGGTGGTTGCTGAAGGATGGGTGGGTGTGGCAACTTCTTAAAATAAGACAACAGTGAAGTTTGTCGTATAAATTAACTCCTCCTTTCACAAAAAATTTCTCTGTAGCATGTGATGCTGTTTGATAGCATTTTATCCACAGTGGAACTTCTTTCAGAATTGGACTCTATCTTCTCAAACCCTACCGCTGCTCTATCAACTAAGTTTATGGAATATTCTAAATTCTTTGTTGCTATTTCAACAATATCCACAGCATCTTCACCAGGAGTAGATTTCATCTCGAGAAACCACTTTTTTTGCTCATCCATACGAAGCAACTCCTCATCCGTTCAAGTTTGATCGTGAGGTTGCGGCAACTCAGTCACATCTTCAGCCCCCACTTCTAATTCCAGTTCTGTTGCTGTTTCCACCCCATCTGCAGTGACTTTCTCCCCTGAAGCCCTGAACCCCTCAAAGTCATCCACGAGGGTCGCAATCAACTTCTCCCAAACTCCTGTGCACGTTGATGTTTTGACCTCCTCCCATGAATCACTAATGTTCTTAATGGCATCTAGAATGGTGAATCCTTTCCAGAGGTTTTCAATTTACTCTGCCCAGGTCCATCAGAGGAGCCACTATCTGAGGAAGCTACAGCCTTGTGAAAGTGTTCCTTTTCTTCTTCTTGTTGCTTTTTCTTTTTTTTTGAGACACAGTCTCTGACTCCTGGGCTGGAGTGCTGTGGCATTAGCTTAGCTCACAGCAGCCTCAAACTCCTGGGCTCAGGCCATCCTCTTGCCTCAGCCTCCCGAGTAGCTGGGACTACAGGTGCGCGCCACCACGCCTGGCTGATTTTTTCTATTTTTTACTAGAAATGGGGTCTCGCTCTTGCTCAGGCTGGTCTCAAACTCCTGACTTCACACGATCCTCCCACCTCAGCCTCCCAGAGTACTAGGATTACAGGCATGAGCCACTGCGCCCAGCCCCCTTTTCTCGTTATTGAGACAGGGTCTGACTCTACTGCCTGGGCTGAAGTGCAGTGGTGTCATCATAGCTCACTGCAACCTCAAACTCCTGGGCTCAAGCAATCCTCCTGCCTTAGCCTCCTGAGTAGCTGGGACTACAGGTGCATGCCACCGCACCTGGCTAATTTTTTTCTTTCTTTCTTTTTTCTTTTTTTTTTGGTACAGACAGGGTCTTGCTATGTTCCTCAGGCTGGTCTTGATCTCCCGGATCAAGTGATCCTCCTGCCTTGGCCTCCCAAAGTGCTAGGATTACAGACATGAGTCACCAAGGCCAGCCTGAAAGTATTTCTTAAATCATAGCACTTGAAAGTTGAAATGACTCCTTGATCTATGGGCTGCAGAATGATGCTGTGTCAGCAGCATGAAGACAGCATTAATCTCCTTATATATCTCCATCAGAGTTCTTGGGTGACCAGGTGCATTATAAACGAGCAGCAATATTTTGAAAGGAATCTTTTTTCCTAAGCATGTCTCAATAGTAGCCTTAAAATATTTAGTAAGCTGTGTAAATAACAGCTGTGCTGTCATCCAGGCTTTGCTGTTCCATTTATAGAGCAGAGTAGATTCAGCGTAACTCTTAAGGGCCCTAGGATTTTTGGAATGGTAAATGAGCACTGGTTTCAACTTAAAGTCACCAGCTGCATTAGCTCCTAACAAAAGAGTCAGCCTGTCCTTTGAAGCCAGGCATTGACTTTTCCTCTCTCACTATAAAAGTCCTATATGCCATCTTTGTTCAATAGAAGGTTATTCCGTCTACTTTGGAGACCTGTTGCTTAGTGTAGCCACCTTCATCAATGACCTTCTGTACAACCTGCTGTAACTTCTACATCAGCACTTGCTGCTCCACCTTGCACTTTTATGTTACAGAGACGGCTTCTTTCCTTAACCCTCATGAACCAATCTCTGCTGGCTTCAAACTTTTCTTCTGCAGCTTCCTCACCTCTCTCAGCCTTCATAGAATTGAAGAGAGTCAGGGCCTTGCTCTGGATTAGGCTTTGGCTTAAGGGAATGTTATAGCTGGTTAGATCTTCTATCCAGACCACTCAAACTTTCTCCATATCAGCAATGAGGCTGTTTAGCTTTTTAAACATTTGTGTGTTCACTGGAGTAGCACTTTTAATTTACTTCAAGAACTTTCCTTTGCATTCACAACTTGGCTGTTTGGTGCACGGGGCCTGGCTTTCAGACTGTCTTGGCTTTCCACGAGCCTTCCTCACTAAGCTTAATCACTTCTAGCTTTTGAATTAAAGTGAGAGATATGTGACTCTTCCTTTCACTTGAACAGTTAGAGGCCACTTGTAGGGTTATTAACTGGCCTAATTTCACTACTGTTGTGTCTCAGGGAATAGGGAGGCCCGAGGAGAAGGAGGGAGATGGGGGAATGGCCAGTTGGTGCAGCAGTCAGAACACACACGACATTAAGTTCACCATCTTGCATGGGCATGGCTCATGGCTCCACAAGACAATTACAATAGTAACATCAAAGATCACTGATCACAGATCACCACAACAGATATAACAATAATGAAAAAGTTTGAAATATTGCAAGAATTACCTAAATGTGACAAAGACACAAAATGAGCACATGCTGTTGGAAAAATGCTATCTATAGACTTGCTTGATGCAGGGTTAACACAAAGCTTCAATTTATACAAAAAACACAATATCTGCAAAGTGCACTCAAGTGAAGTATGCCTGAATAAGCCCAAGTTCTAGCCACCCTTTTGGTTAATCATTGCTGCACGCTCCCATACATACGTGTGCAATGCACACATGAATAAACTTCTACTTTTCTCTTGTTGATCTGTCTTTGGCTAGTTTAACTTACAGGGCTCCAGCGAGAGAATCTAAGATGGGCAGAGGAAAAAGATTTCTTTTCTCTACTACACAACAAATATAGCAAAATAATAACAACTATTGAATGTAAATAGTGGTAAATGAATGTTTCTTTTAACTTTTCTGTATGTTTGAAAATTTTCCTAGTACAAAATTGAAAAATTCTATTTAAGAAAAGTATATAAAAACTGCTTTGTGAGAGGAGCAGCCTTCTTTTGGTTAATGGTGGATTGATGGGAGCAGCTTTCAGTGGTTTGCTATTTAGGTCTAAATACTGTACCTGTCAACTTATTTTGCAATTAAAATTAAATTTGGCTTTAAAGACAGGCCCAAAGACAAGGAAGATATCAATTAAACTTTAAAAAGTGTTCTCCTGTTAGTGCACTTGTTTTCCATTCATACGGAGATATACATTCCATGGGAAACCACCACAGCATGATGACGTTTTTCAGGCTGGGTAAGAATCCAGCCAGCTCTGGGCCCACTAAAGGCAAGCAGCAAAAACCAAACCAACAAACCCAAAGCCACACAGGAGGAGGAGGCTGGTGCGGGGAGGGAAGGAATTTGGCAAAAGCTGTTTGAGAGAGAAAACTGTTACAAAGAGAAAGGGGAAGCAGGAGATACAAATGTTGTAATGCAGCATAAGAAAAGGAAACCACCAGGAAAGCTGGCACAGAAAACAGAGCGGGGGTTGTACAGGGTTGTACGCTTGGAAAGAGGACCGCAAAAATGCAGAAGGGTACTGTGAGCTGCTAAGAGGAGAGTAAACCAGGAAGAGGGAGAAGCGGGTCGGGTCATGGAACACAGCTAGAGGACACAGGGACTGGACTGTGAGGTCCTCGCACCACCACACAGAAGCCTTGGGGACAGGTTCTGTACGCTGTCAGCAGCTCACAGATGCAAAAAGCACATTACCTTAATAGTGATGTAGTTTTTTAACGATTTGGACATTTTTTCTTCTTTGCCTTTCACGTGCAAATGCCCTGAAACAAAAACAAAAGCATTCCTTCTGAATTGGGTGAGGAGAAAGACATTCTGCAACCCACCAGAGGGAGTAAGTGGGAAGGCAAGTCTGCTGCTTCTGGGGGACCCTGGGCCACAGAGCAGGCCCCTGACATGAGGCTCCCCAGGAAACGGGGGGAACGACATCCCATGCTATGTACAGACCCCAAATCTTCACCTGCACTCAGCCCTCCAGGAAGACCCACACAGAGGGCGGACAACACGGGTGCCCTGGCTGACTCAGAACTGAGACCAGATGGACAACCATGATGCTGACAGCAATATTTCATGTTTTCACCCTTTCCTGTAATTCCGAGACACTAATTTGATGAAACACCTGAAGAAATGACAAATCTCTCATTTGGCAAATCAGGTACTCAGCAATAACTTGTTGAAAATAACAAAGTTGAGCTTGCAGGTCTCTGGTGTGATTAATTAGTGTTTCTGTTGCAGCTGTTTTCACAGACTGTTCGAGACCTTGGTATTACACCCCCTCCCCCCGGAGTATGTGAAAGATAGGAAGAAAACCAAACCCATTTAGGGAATTCTAAATCTGAGCCTGGGATTCTGCTTGGACTATATTTTTACAAGGTTTATTTCCAAGGGAAGGGCCTTTCTGTTTCTAACAGAAGATTATTCCTCTTCTTCTGACACAACTTCAAATATGAGTGCCCCAAGGCCGATTTTTCTGAAAACTGTGGTTAAAATGTGGTTTCCAAAAAGAAATATAACCTTGAATATGTAATTCTATATAGTGCATCATATACACCAAGCGTGATTATAATTTCTAAAAACTGACAATATCTGAAAAATGAAACACATTTGCTATTGTCTGAATGTTTACATCCTCCCAAATTCCTACATAGGAATCCTATTCCCCAAGGGGATGGTATTTGGAAGTGGGGCCTTTGGAGGTGATCAGGTTATGGGGGTGGAGCCGGCATGACTGGGATCAGTGTCCTTATAAAAGAGACCCCAGAGAGTTCCCTCACCCCTTCCACCACGTGAGGACACAGCGAGAAGGTGCCGTCTGTGAACAGCAAGGGGCCCTCCCCAGACACTGCATCTTTCGGTGCTCTGATGGAGGACTTCCCAGCCTCCAGAACCGTGAGAAATAAATTCATGTTGCTTATAAGCCACCCAGTTTACAGTATTTTGTCATAGCACCTGGACAGACGGAGACCACATCTGACTCCTCAGCTCTATCTTCCATCCATTTACTGCAGGAGAAAAAGTATCAGTTCTCCTGTGTGCCAGCAGACACTGCTATTTCTCCAGGATAGGGTCAAACTAATATGAAGAAGATCCTATTGTCTTAATAGGTGGTAAAAGGCATTAAAAGAAACAGCAACAAGGCTGGGCGTGGTGGCTCATGCCTGAAAGCCCAGCATTCTGGGAGGCCAAGGTGGGAGGATCACTTGAGGCTAGAAGTTCCAGACCAGCCTGGGCAATAATGAGACCCCATCTCCACAAAAAATAAAAAATTAGCCAGGTGTGGTGGATCACACCTCTAGTCACAGCTACTCAGGAAGCTGAGGCAAGAGGACTGCTTGAGCCCAGGAGTTCGAGGCTATGGTGAGCTATGATGACGCCACTGCACTCCAGCCTGGGTGACAGAGTGAGACCCTGTCTCAAAAAACCCTCCAAAAACAAACAAACAAATAAAACAAAACAGCAACCAAAAACCCTCTCCCATTCCCACATCTGAAGGTGTACAAGACCCCAGCCCTTATTCACTGACAGAGGCTGAAGCATCCTCACCACTCTGGTCACCCTGTTGGTTCCCTAAAGGGCACACTGCATTCCACAGTGTTCACAACAAACATGACCTACTGGACAGAATCAGCCAACAGACAATGGACTGTCTGCAGAGGGGTCATCTCTGACTTCTCAGACTGTTCACAAGATGGGCGATGAATTGTTCCGAATCCAACACGAGGTACAGCTGAGGTCCCCAACCCCCGGGCTGCAGCCCACCAGGAACTGGGCCACACAGCAGGAGGTGGGGCGGGGATGGGGGGAGCAAGGGAAGCCCCACCTGCACCCACAGCCGCTCCCCATTGCTCACATCACTGCCTGAGCCCCGCCCCCCATCAGATCAACGGGGCATTAAACCCTCCTGGGAGCCTGAACCCCACTGCAAACTGCATATGTGAGGGATCCAGGTCGCGCTCCCCATGAGAATCCAACGCCTGATGATCTGAGGTGGAGCCAAGGCAGTGATGGCCCTCCCCCATCACCACCCTCCGTCCGTGGAAAAATTGTCTTCCACAAAACAGGTCCCTGCAGTCAAAAAGGTTGGGAACCGCTGAGGGACAGGATGCCCTCTGTTCCTGAGATGTGCTGCTTCGGGCCCACGAGGTGGGCTCTGAGCATGTCTCCTCTCCAAGGAAGAGAGACTCCCTCCCACATGGCCTCAATGTCCTGTGGGCACCTGGCTGTGGAATGAGCACGGGGCTCCCCAGGAGTGATGTTTTACATATTCTACACCTGGGCAAGTGAGCATCCTCCTCCCACGAGAACAGCAGCTGCGGATTGAGTGAGAGTATCAGGCCTTCCTCCTGCTCAGGGAAGCCACCACGCATGGGACATCACTGGCAGAAAAAAAGCGTTGAATTCTCCCCAGGGAAGTGATGTGTTATACCAGACAACCGCTCCAAGTCCCTAAACAACAATCCCACCAGCTTTGTTTCTGCTTTACTGTTAGACAACCCGAAGGCACTACAGAAAGGAGCTGGTCACTCCAGAGGACTGGGGACCATGAGAGGCAGACATCGCAAGGGTGGGGTGGAACCTCCAGGGTGAGCTTGGGGTGAAGGAAACACTGGGAAGTGCATTTCGGGGCAAGCAGCCTCACCTGTTCACGGTCATGAAGAGACACAGGTGAACCCTACTGCAGACCATAAAACTAGAGCAGCTCTGCACTTAATATTGCCTTACTGTGTTGTCCTCATTTCCTAATTCAGGGACTTAAAAAGTATTTAACTTCCTGTATTTTAGATGTTGATGTTTGCATCTACCAACCCTACCACTACCAAATACTTTTTATCTTTCTTTGTCTCATTTGAGCTGTCCATTCCGAAAAGGTAATAAAACCAGTTAATTCTGGCCCTGTGACCTCCATCAAAACTTGGACATAAGAATCTCTTCCCGTGCATCAAAGTGAATTCCAAAATTGCTATGCTTAAGGTATTGCTTATGTCATAATGTCGTATCAACTTCTGAGAACAGATGGCTGGGGTTAATCAGTTATGTTTTTGAGTAGTAAAATAGAAGGCAATGTTATTAGAAGATGACAGATATGTCTGAAGACAATATTTTAGCTTAAAATGGCATATTCATAATTATTATTACATCATACTATCTGAAATTCCTTCTCAATACTTTTATTTGAAAGAAACTTATATAGAACAGCTTTATAAAACATTTTCCATATTCTAGTCAGTTCCAAAAAGGCATGTTCATTATTCCAGTCTGAGGAAGTTCATGTCCAAATGACTAAAATTCAAAATTTGAGATAGATCCGTTTCTTGACCTATTATTAGTTGATCTTCGTATTTCCAAATGTAGCTGTTTCATCAATAAAGACAGAATTGACAGAACTGAAATAGAACAAATTAATTTAAAGTCATTACTTACCAGAATGTAGAAAATAATTTCCCCATTGCTTGCACTGATGAAAGACCTCACACTGTGCGATTTCATTTTCATGATGTGGAAAAGCTAAATCTATCCCACCTGAGTGGATATCCAGTTGACTTCCAAACACCATGCTGCAAGACACAGTGCAAAGGAGTGAATTACTTCAATCAAACAACATATTTCTCCTCGTATATTTAATCCTTCCAGCCTTTTTTATGCAATAAACAAAGGGATCTCAATTTTAAAGCAATCTGCATAATTTATCTGATCCAAATGAAAACTGAAATCTGATTTTTACTTCATCATAAAACCCCTAATTCATAGCTTTTCATCCTAGTAAAGAAACTTAATTCTCTTTGCTCCAGATACAATATATGGTTTTAAAAAAAACTTACAAAATTACCTTAGTGGTTTTCCAACTTTAACAAGAGACAGAACTATAAAATCATGGGAATTTTTCATTTGGCTTTTGAAGATTTAACTATTTTAACAGTTGCATAGGAATAACAAGGTAAGAGGACTCAAAGCAACACACCTCACCTGTCGCCATTTCTGCTACGCCACTATGCTATGCTATGCCTTTCGGAAAAACCCCATGTTCTGCAAACCTGCACCCTAAAATTCACAGGGCTGCTGGGGAAAATGAGGCTGGGCCAGACCACACAAAGCTCCGTCCCCGGAGCAGCCACAGGGCAGAGCACAGTGGAACCTGCTCAAGACAAGGCAGACAGCCCAGGCCCAGGGCACAGCAGGAGTGCTGCCCCAGGCCAGGCCTGCCCGCAGTGCCCAGGGATGGATGTAAATGGGGCTCCAAGCACAAGGCAGGCGCGACCTCCCCCAGCAGAGAGCTCAACATGCTGGGTGCAGACCCTCATGGATTTTCTTAAATGGTTGAAAAGAGGAGTTTTGAAAGGTGCCAATGCTGAGGTCCTTTCCCACTCCCCTGGTCTGGCTCCTGGTACCAGGGAAGAGCTGCACACGCAGGTCTCAGTCCGAGCCAAGCGGCACCACGGACACTTGCCGCAGAAATGACGGTTGTATGTTTCTTTGACATCTCAGTGATGGTTTTAGAGTGACTCACACTCCCCGAAACCCGAATGCCAGGGTGCAAACAGTGGGGTGGAAGGGACCAGGGAGGGCCGTGGGACCTCCTTTGTGTCTCTTTACAAAGAGCAGATGCAGACATGACAGTGCCAAGATTTCATAAAGCTAAGCCACAGTGCTCATTATATTAGCCTCGGTTCTTATCTGTACATTAGACCTGACTTAAGAGAAAGCTGACAAGGAATAATGGTCTATTTTCATTCTTTAGATCTTTCAACAAAAATAAAATATTTAATGGTAACATTACATTTGAAACTCATTAAATGGTTTCTATCTGCTTTAGAGAAATTATTTGAATCTAAAAAATAAATATCTTTTCACAACCCAATTCATATCCCATAGTCTGCTGTTAACAAGTATTTATAAACACATATAAGTAGTTACAGTATGACTGATGGCTGGACATTTGTTTTTAAATGGACACTTAGATCCATGCTTCATACCAACAACAGAGTTTGATGTCTCAGGAGTTACTGAAGCATCTCCAGGTGAGTCACACACACATCACTACAGGGGAGGCTTGGGGGTGGGGCTGGCAGAAAAGGGAGAATTCCTTCCAGGTCTTAAAAAGGACAAACAAAATTCAGATATGCAAGCCGTGGAGGACAAGGCCCCCCCCCTGATGGAATGGGGTGAGCCCACTCAGGGCTGGGACTAAGCCAGTCTGAGGCATCTGTGATGGGAGCAGAGTCTGTCATGGGGGAGCACTGTCCCATTATCCCCACCCACACTGTCACTGCAGGAAACACACATCCCTGGATACCACGACCAAGTTTGGGATGACTGGGTTTATCGATCCTAAAATAGTAGCTTGAAATGTTCACATTAATCATACTTTATGTTTCTAATTTTAAAATGCACCCATTATAATAAATAATTGCAAAGAACTGACTCACATCAAATATATTAAAGTCTATGAGTTTATATTTCTACAAGCAGGAAACATACACATAGGTATTCACATGGATATTTGTAATAGCAAAACACTGGGAACCACAGGAACGTTCACACACAGGGACACGGTCCACACAAACAGCATCACACAGCCACGAAGCCAAGGGCACCGCGCTAAGTGAGCAGGGGCACAGCACAGAGGGCACATGTGGCACACTGCCTTTCGTACATCCCACGCCGAGGGCAGACCACAAGGAGCGTCTAGAGAGGGGTCAGAGAGAAAGCAGAGAAGGCTCTGGCGAGATGCAGAAGCCAGGACAGAGAGGGAGTTTTCAGACAGGGAAGCGGCCATGGCAGGGGCCCCAGGACAGCAGCGTCTGTGGGGCCAACGGGGGGCCAGGTGACAGTGGTTACTGGTGGTCAGCAAGAAGAGAAGCTTCACTAACAGAAGACCAACTCAAGGTCACTGGAGGGGACCCCAGGGTCAAAAGTAGATCTGGATTAGACACGAGCGAGTGGTCACAGCACCTGGCAAGGGGCTCAAGGTGCTCTCCTCCTGGGCCCTGAGCCCCGGACCCGCCACAGACTGGGCTTAGTGTATGAGGACGCTGCAGGCATGCGACAGGAAATCGTTATTAGGTAGGAAATGTCCGATTTCCTTAAGTGCTAAGTTTGACAGTTGGTATCTCTGACATTTCACTCTGATTCTTCTTGTTTTATTTTTATCGTGCAGGTACATCCTCAGTCTTTCAAACGCACAGTTTGGGTTGTGATTATCTTTCAAATTTTTTTTTAGAGCAATTTTTGTGAAACCATGGATAAGTCAAAATTCGTGTTATTTTCGAGTATGAGTTCCGTCATGGAACCAATGCTTCACAGACAGTTCAAAATATCAAAGAAGTGTTTAGGAAGGATGTGGCTAATGAACAGTATGTTGATGGTTTGAGAAGTTTCATTCTGGTGATTTTAATCTTGAAAATGAGCCACGTGGGTGACCTGAGACTAAGGTGGATAATGATGAGCTGAGTGCTGTAGTGGAAGCGAATCCATCTCAACCTACGTGTGAATTAGCAGCAAGGTTTGATGTCACTATTCCAACAATATTGGACCATTTGAAAAAATTGGCAAGGTAAAGAAGCTGGATAGATGGATACTGCATGAATTAAAAAAGCGTCAGAAGAGAAATCGTCTCAAAGCTTGCCTTTCTTTGCTGTCACAACATAGAGGTGAACCATTTCTACACTGTATTGTTACGTGTGATAAAAAATGGATTCTTTTTGACAATCACAAGTGTTTGGCACAATGGTTGGATAAAGATGAAGCTGAAACACAGTCCAAAACCAAATACTCATCACAAAAAGCTAATGGTGTCTGGTGATCCAGCGCTGGTATTATCCATGAGAGCTTCATGAAACCTGGTCAATCGATTACAGCGGATGTCTACTGCAAACAATTGGATGAAATGATGAGGATGCTTGCGATTAAGCAGCCGAGACTGGTCAACAGAGAGAGGCCAATCTTCTTGCAAGACCACATGTCGCACAAACGATGCTGCTCAAACCACAGAGGCCGGATTTGGAAACTCTGTCATCCACTGTATTCACCAGACCTTGCACCAACTGACAACCACTTCTTCTATGTGTTGGACCACTTCTTGCAAGGAAAAATATTCAATTCTCAACAAGCTGTGGAAAATGCCTTTCGCTATTTCATCGCCATTTGCTCTCCAGGCTTCTTCACTACTCGCATAAGCAAGCTACCATTGAAATGGCAAAACTATGTCGATAATTTAGGTGCATACTTTGATTAATTGCACTGCTTCTTGTTTGAGATATAATAAACTAAACTTTTGATTCAAAATCAGACATTTCATATTTAATGACCTAATAAAAAGCAGCCTTTTCTACTACAGAGAGGAAGCACTGATGTCGGGAAAGCTAAATGTGTCCAGGGTTCAGCTGTGTCTCCCTTCTACAGTGAGTCATGCTCGGGGAATCTCTTCCTAGACAACCTGCCTGCAGGCACCAGTGCCAGGCTCCACCTACTCCTGTCCACACCCTCTGCTGCGCAAACCAGACACCCACCGCATGGGCCTGAACATCAGCAGGAAACGCAACGGTGTGGGAACCTTACCTTGCCATGGCAGAACACTCAATGTGCCAGCCAGGTCTTCCCTGTCCCCACGGAGAGGTCCAGAAAACCTCCTTAGGTTTGGCTGCCTTCCACAGCGCAAAGTCACTGGCGTGACGCTTGTCAGAATCACCTGCTAAAGACAAATGGCTTGTCAGTGGGAGGGGACCTCAAATAGCCACACCCACAAAGGCCACTGCACATCCCAAAAACCTGTTCCTTCTCACGGGTGACCTCACCGCCTACCTCTCTTTCCCCACACGGCAGGCTGAAGGCTAGCACACACTTCCACCCCAAAGGTGCCAGAGCAGGAGGCACCAGCAGAGTGGACCAGTCAGGACCACAACCCAGAGCGACGCCATTTCTGGGGGTGGGCAGGCCGAGCATTCCCATGCTTCCTTCTCCGTCTACTGTCTGCTTGTCAGTAACTGAGTCTCAGGGCAACTTTTTCCAAAAAGGTAAGAATCAAATAGAGTGAAGAGGGAATCACCACAGAGCATCAATCACTTTCATAGAAGGAAAACTCGGGAGAGGAAGATCAAATGACGTGTTCAAAGTTATGCAATGAGTCAGTATCGGGCTCTCGTCACGTTCCGGAATGAAGAGAACTGAGGACCCTGTTGAGCTCTCGGGACGCATCACACCTGATATTTCAAGGGCTTCCCACCCATTCTAGTAAGTCCCACAGACAAACTTGGTACTAGATTAAATGCTGGACGCTGGTATCCAGCCCTGCGCCCCACAGCTGTCACCAGGCTGGCTGTCCCTACTTGCGAACAGTCCATGTGGTGAGGAAATGAGCACGTGCACTCAGCTCGGCCCCTCCCCGAGACGCACATCTACGTGCCGCGCACTGCACAGAGGCCAGCAGGCAGCACGCGGGTCCACAGAGCTCAGAGAGTAACAAAGGGCACACGAGACACTGAGGGAGGACGTGAGCCCGGCTTTGCAGAGGCTGGTGCGGGCGAGGTCAGGAGGAAGGCGCTGGGATTCAGCAGGTAAACGGACAGGAGGGCAGCTGCCGTCCCAAGGGAGGGGCAGCCCGGACAGAGGCCATGTGGGACGGTTTGGCGTGAGAAGAAATGCACTGCAACATGAACAGGGTTCTAAAATAAAATCGCCATTCCCTAAAACACACCTTGTTGTCCACATCTCCCTGTGTGGAGCACGGCTCCCTGTCCTGTGTCCTGGGTCAGAGCACAGACGTGCAGCACACCCTGGCTTTGTTAGTCTTGCTCAAAGCACTCTTGGAGCTCGTCTGTGGAAACTGTCTTTGAATAGTCTCCATAGAGACAAATCCCCGAGAAAGGGAAGAAAGGTGAGGAGGTAGGTACGTGATCATGTCAGGTGACACGGCTGGTGACCAAGCAGAGACTCGGAGCTAGAGTGGCTGCCACCATCGAGGGGAAGCTGCCTGCCCCAGCCAGGAGACGTGTGTTCACCAAACCTGCTGTCCTGTCTGACTGGGACAGGCAGTCCATGTGCACAGTGCCCCACAACACCCTTCCCACCTGTGAGTACTGATGCAGGCATCTTATCAAACTGTGATGAATTTAAAGATGTTGAACTTTTTCAGTGCAGACACTGATACTTTTTCTGGGTCAGACTGGACAGGCCATGTTTTTACAACTAGCAAAATGACTAGACTTTAAAGAAAAAGAAAAAGATCCTCTGGGCACCCAAGCAAATAGAACAACTCATGCATAATGCATGGAAAATTAGAGAACCTTCATGTTTTAATGACAACATGTTATGCTAGAAGAAAATGGAGTCATATATTTAAGATACTTAAGGACAGAAAATGTAGACAAGGATTTTATTTCCAGCCAAACTGACTTTCATATAAAAAGGCACACAATGTCATTAGTAGGCAAAAATTCAGGAGATATTGTTCTCAAGGAAGGATTCTTCCCTTAGAAATTGCTTCAAAAACAAACACCCAAGAAGTTGACCAGGAGATGGTGGGAGGGCAGAGAGTGACCAGGGCAGGAGGCAGCGGGGCCAGAGGCACCAACACGTGGACCCGGGTAACCTGCTCCGGAAAGGGGAGGAAGGAACCTCGTGACTGTGTTCAGCCCTCACAGGCAGGGCTGCTGGGCCCTGGGGGAGGATAAAGCAGTGATGGCCACTGGGCCCTGCCACACCTGGGATTTGCCACTCGGGGAAAAGGGAGATACAGATGCAAAACAGAAAGGTAATTACATCCTGTGGTCCTGACTCTGACCATCAGTGTGACCTGACGCAGCATCTTATTTTATGTACAGATGCATTTATTTATTACCTTGGCCCATTGAAAAGGCCTAGAAACAATGACAGATCACAGCAATGAGTATCCCTGGTGCCCACACCATGTTCTGGAAACACGATTTCCCATTAAAGAAAAACAGAGCTACCAGGAGAAAAGGCTTATTCAAAGATGAGCCAGAAACATCTGGCCATAGCAGACAGACAGCCACAGAATGATCACATACAACAGGGCTAAGTTTAAAGGACTTGGGAGTCAACTGACAGCAGCTCCCATTGGCTCAGGAAGGGACAATTTGAGGACCAATAAGGATGACAATGGCGAAGGGTTAAAATACACACGTACATTTAAGTCCATGAGTTCCTAATGATTAAAAAACTAACTGGTCACCCTCAGAGAATGATATGGAAACCAACTCCTTATTTTGATAATTGGTAAAGAAAAAGACTTGTGGATTTATATATCCTGCCTTTCCTATACGAACTGTGCCACCGAGAAACCAAGTAACAATCCATCGCATAAAAGTATTCCAGCAAATAAACAAAGAAGTGATAGAAGGGAAATATCATCACTGTGCAACCTCTTTTGCCATTAAGGATCTAAGCCTAGCATAGCAAGGGCCACTAACACAGAAGAGACAGAATACACCATCTGTAAAGGAGCCTTCTCCAGAAATCGAGAACTGGAGTAAGCCTCTAGGTTGAACTATCCACTTGTAAAAACCACAGATTGGAGGGAAACGTCACACACCACCACAAGAACAGAATCAGCAGATTCCCAGCTGAGGAAATTCCGGGAGACACATGATGCTGCTTCAAATGAATTGCAAGGGGAAAAGTGTGAAGGAGGAACACACAGACTAAAAACATCCACGATATACAAAAATACAGAACAGCTAAGGCTAAACTGGTGTTCAGGGACATGTGCTTGGGTAACAAAACCACTCAGAAAGGTGAGCAGGTGACTGCTGTCACAGTTAGGGTCACTCCGGGAAGGGACAGGTGGGCCTGGTGGCCAGGGAGTGGGACCTGACGCCCCAAGAACTGCAATCCATTGTCATGTTGTCTTCTTCCACTGGGGGGTGACCATAGGGTCTCCACTTGCTAAAATTCAGTGAGCTGGGCATTTTTTATCTTGTTTTCTATAGTTGTGATATTATAACAATTTAAAAATTAAAAAAAAAAATGCACTATTGCTTTGAAATGATAAACACCAAGGCATTAAAATTTTTTTACTGTATGTAAGAATGAGTGGTTTTATTATCTTTGTTTCACATAATGTTTCCTAATTTTGTACCATTATAAATAATATAAATATGTTGCTTTCCTTCAGGCAAATAATTTTAATTTTAAAAAGTATTGCTGTGAGGCCGTGGAGCAACAGGGACACTCACTCACTGCAATGAACAGGAATGCACTGAGAACTGTGGTGGGAACTCAAGATGGTGCAGCGTCGCTAGAAGACGGTCTGGCAGTTTCTTACAAAACTCAACATACTCTCACCACATGACCCAGCCATCTCACTTTGTGGTATTTACCCCAAGGAGCTGAAAACTTACGTCCACACAAAAACCTGCACGTGGATGTTCATAGCAGCTTTATTCACAACTGCCACAACTCAGAAGCAACCAAGACGCCCTTTAGTAGGTGAATGGATAAACTGCTGTAAATCCAGACAATGGAACAGAATTCAGTGTGACAAAGAAATGAGCTATCAAGCCATGAAAAGATACGGAGGAAACTTAAATGTACATTGCTATGTGAAAGAAGCCAATCTGAAAAGGTACATACTGTACGATTCCAACTATAGGACATTCTTGAAAAGGCAAAACCAGGGAGATAGTAAAAAGATCAGTGGTTTCTAGGGGTGGGGTGTGGGATTCTCAGTGCAGTGAACTGCCCTGTGTGACACTGCCATGGTGGACACATGTCACACACACTCATCCAAACCCACAGAATGCACACCACGAGTAGACCCTCACGTAAACTACAGTCTTTGGGTGACAGTGATGTGTCAACAATGAACGTAGAAAGGGGCCACTCTGCTGGGGATGTAGACAGTGGGGGAGGCTGGGGGGAGAAGGTCTATGGGAACTCTTTGTATGCTACTCTCAACTTTGCTGTGAACCTAAATGGCTCTAAAATATACAATCTATTAAAATTGAAAAAAAAAACAACCACCGTTGCTGATGCAAAAATGTATGACTGTCAGAAACAACTCTACTCCCTAAGGTGCAACCTACACCTGCTTGTAGGCACACCTCCTGTCCTGGACGAGCGGGGAGGAGAGCAGGATACTGCTGATTGGGTAAAAGTAACAACACCATTTCTGAGGAGTCAAACAATGCTATTAATGTTTACACTGAAATGGCATAGCTATGGGAAGGAAGATAGTGACTAAAGACAGAAATAACTTAAACAATTTCTTTTGGGTTTTTGCTTGTTATTCTTGTTTGGTTCCCTTAAATAGTAACCTTTTAAAATTATTTTTAATTTAGTTCTATATACTACACTTATTGTTTCTTCTCCATAAAAATGATTTTGACCTAACAATTTACTGGAACAGAATAGAGCACACAATAGATTCAAATAGGTTGGGAATTTGATATATGATCACAGCAAAACAGAGGAGAGTGTTAAAATGTGACAACAGGTGTGTGCATGTTTTTATGTGCACAGAAAACCCCGAGAAGGACAGGGGAGAACAGTGACTAGTGCGGCCTCGTGGACAGGAGCTGGGTGCCGTGGGAGGGGTAGGAAGAGGCTCTGCTTGCTGTTGGAACTTTATGCTACATAAGTTTTATCAATTCAAAGAAACCAAATTAAATTTAAAACATGGCTGTGATCAGCCTATAGCTACAGTCACCGTGTCTGAGCAAGTGGGGGTCCACGCTCCAGACCTCACCTCCCCAGAACCAAGATGTGAGGCAGAGGTTCAGGGCCCACAGGGGCTGGGCCCCGTCAACCTACCTGGCTCTCCGACTGGACCCGGGGCCACGCTGACCAGTTTGCCATACTCGCCTCCTCTAGACTTCAGATCGAAGTAGACATTGCCTGTTTCATAAAGGTAATTACAAATCCATCATTTCTCAGTCTAAAATATCAGCACCTCTACAAGCTTAATATCTAACAATTAGTATTTAAATACAGAAAATGGCATTTGGCCTTCTTTTGGCCCCTTTTAATACATACATATGTATACACACATACAAATTTATATATGTATTAATACTTTTTCAGAGATGAGGTCTTGCTGTGTTGCCCAGGCTGGAATGCAGTGACTACCCACAGGTGAGATCACAGCACACTGAAGACGTGAACTCCTGGGCTCAAGCCATCCTCCTACCTCTGACTCTGAAGCAGCCAGGACTACAGATGTGTGACACCATGCCCAGCTTAGTATCTTTTTTAACCAGAATTAAAAACAACAACAATACTATAGTATAAAAGCATGCACTTGGACACATCACGTATGTATGTGTGTGGAAGTGAAAACACAGATGTAAGTTCTTTGTAACATGTTGAGACAATTTTTTTACTAGAAAAAAGAAAAGTGTAATCATTGACTTTCATTCAGCTAAATAAAGGCTTTATTTTACAAACCAACTAACAAAGACACTATTTCTTTATCCAGATCTCCTAAGACTACCTTTTTACTTAGGTTACACACACCCTCTGCATGCTGGAAGTACCTGGCAGGCTGTCCCTTTGCTGAGACACCTACAGTCCACTTTTTCAGACGAAGGATCAAAAATAACCTTTGCCAGAGACCCCTGCAGAGCCACAGCGGACCCCTGCTACGTCCAACTATGAAGTATAAGGAAGCAGAGCTGAGAAGGAAATGCTCGGAGTGGGGAGCTCCATCAAGAAGAAAGTACTAACCCACACCCCCTGAGGCTGGCCATGGCTACACAGACAGCACATTTCTCCCCTGAAAGGATGTGGTGCCACTCAAGGTCGTGAACAGGCCACCCCCAGCATCACAGATCTGCAGCCACCAAACACAGTTAACAACATGTCGTCATCGTTAGGGCACAAGTATGGGTGTAATTTTTAACCTTCACAAATTTTTAATTTTTAATCTTCACATTCTTTTTACTAATATAGTTACTAATTCGTATCTGTACTATCCTTACTGGGGACATTGGTCTTGCCAAGATCAAGGAAGCTTCTCAACTGGCAAACAGCAGCACCAAGGGCATGCACCATGTCCTCGGTGTGTGGGGACAGGACAGGACCCTCAGCACAGCGGTCCCTTGTGGGAGGAAAGGGCAGAGTGGCTTCCAGTGTCCTGCCCCCGGCGTCCTCCCTGGTTGTTCAGACTTGACTGCTGAGCTGGAGCCAGGTGCTGGGGATGGAGCCGCAGACAGTAGAGGAGACACTCGGGCCCTGGGGAGCTGCTGTCCATGAAGTCGGAATGCAAACAGCGCTTTAAAAAATGCCCCCAAAGAAGAGAGAAACTGCTCCCTTAAATAGAGGAAACGAAAATTTCCCCTTACCTTTGTTTCTCTTATCAATTTGCTGAACAAACTGTTTCCATCAATAGGTCAAAGATCAAATTATAGCCAAGCCCTGTGGAACTGTCACAAAGTCCAAACCACTGGGGTTTGAGTGAATGTAAGTGTATTCTGAATTAACGATATTTCTACTATCATTACAAATTTACAATAAAACAATAAGACAAGCAGCATTCATTCCTAAAGCATGTGAGGATGCGAATCCTAAATACCTCAGGAATGTCCATCAGTTTATTTCTAAAGCAGAAGCCCAGGCTCACATGTCTTAACTTCAAGTCACACGACAGCGGGAAAATAATTCCTATGTTTTCAGGCACAACTCCAGTCCAATCACCTAAGCCCTTTAAAAAAAAGTTTTTCTTGGAAACAAAATCTAAATTTAGCAAGTTAACACAAATAAAAAGCCGTAGTATTTCCACGTGCGTAGGCGGCTCAGTGCTCCCAGGTGGGACGCAGGGAGGGAAGGTGCCGGGAGGCCTGTGGACAGCGTCCAGTATCCTGCCTTATACTCTGTCAGTGACTTGCAACAGGCATTTAAATACCAGCACATCTGCAGCCCCAGGCTGGGCAATCTAATGGATACTCAGTAAAGCAAAAGGTTCTTAGGGTCTGAGAATTTAGAGTCTAGATGGGGACAAAACACGAGCACATTAAACAGCAAACTACAGCAGCGCAGACCTGGCCACCAGGTGGCACAGCACAGATACCGAGGCTGAGAAGGACAGTTCGCTTTCGGCTACGGCGGGCGGAGGACCTCCCAGGAGAGGTCGGTCTGTAGTTAGGGTGCGCAGGACGGGAGGACTTGGATTTAGGAGAAAAGAGGGAGAAGGGGCAGGTCTGCCGAATTCAACGAGATCACAGAGCAGCAAAACGCCAGGACGCCAGCCCCACCTGGCGACCGCCAGACAGAAGCACCCCACACACCAACGGCACCGCCAGCAGGACGTCCACGCAAACCCCGATGTTCCGTGGGACAACGGGCCCTGCTGGTGTCTTGAATGAGCCCATGAGGAGGGGACAGTGAGCAGACTGGGAGATTAAGACACTGAACCGACGAACGCGCTCTCAAGCAACGCCCTCGCGTAGATTATGACGTGGGGGTGTGGGCGTGGGCTGTGACAGAAATCAGGGGACAGCTGAGTAAGCTTAACACGGAGAGGACGTGGGACGTTGTCGGGAATCATTCACTGTCTCGGGCCTGGCGCTGACGCCGGGGCTCCTCTTACTCAGAGCCGAGAGCCGAGGAGTCAGACCGTGGCCAGGAGCTCACTCTCCTCGGCCCGTGACGAAACGACAGCCACAGAGATGGCCCCGGCACCTTCCACAAGGAGGGAGGGGGCTCTGGAGGGTCTGTGTTTACCCCCAGCTTTGTGTCACGAACATTTCTAAACAAAGATGCGAGAACACTGCATGAGCAGCTGTGCACCTACCACCCGGCCTCCCGTCCAGACGTTCACCTGTTCCTGGTACGGGGAACTGGGTTTAAAAGAACAAATTCAACAGTTTCGCAGACACACACAACACCATAGAAACCCCACAACATTTTTGCTGTAGGAATTAAATCAAGGCAGACAGTAAAATGTTCGGTGCGTTCCAACAACTCATAAACATGTGCCCAGTTTCTCCAAATCCCACGGGTGTGACCCGATGGTCAGTTTAATAACGTAAACTCTACCTTTTGCCGTTGAATAGGCGTGCCCACGGGCAATTATTCCTTCAATGAAAGAGATTATCTGAGGAATATTTTCCGTTACCCTCAGGTACACTGTGGGTGGCAGCACCTGGAAGAAAGTGGAGCCGTGAGCCTGTCCCGCCTGCAACGCTGGGTCAGCCGGCTCCGGCCTCGCTGCTCCAGCCCGCCACCCTCCCGCAGCAGCTCAGCCGCGCTTCACCTTCAAGGCTGCCATGTCTTGCTTAAAGTCTTCCTCGTAACGACTGGCGAGAGCAGCGGGTGACATGTTCATCTGCAGAAGGATCAGATGAGCAGAGTAATAAGTCTGGAGTATTCACGACAGAATGACACAGAAACAAGAAACCCACTGGCCCGACTCGAGGGCATGCTTACTCTGGCCACCTCCCTCAGGTGGGTGGCCGTGTGGCCCTGCTGTGGCTCAGCCTCCGCCGGGCCTTGCTGACTCACCAAGGGGGCTGTAAGGTTAGGCATCAAACTTACACCAGAAGCTCAGCTAGTCTACGAGGCTTACTAACCTTGTTTTCTGGTTAGAGAGAAAAGGAATAAATAATGTCACGATTTCCATTATATAATAAACAACAAACCAAAACACACCCAAAATCCTCCCCTTTTCTAAGACAAGGGCAAAGTCAATCTAGTCTACATAAAGACAAGAAATTTGAGTTCCTATCTTAGCCCTTAACCCTCAGGAGGAAAAGAACAGTCAAAAATACATTAAAGAGAAAACCGCCAAAGAAATATTTTGAAAGTAATTTAACACACTAACAATGGGACTTTAAGGGCAGCATGAAATCCCTCAGGCCCCGGTCAGACCACCAAGGCAGTACATCTGCTTCTGAGTGTAGTGCGTCGGGGCACATATCTGTAGCCCCAGCCAGGTCCTCAGAAGAGCCTGGGACGCAAGATGAGGCCCACTCGTGTGATTTGTTACTTTTCCACAGCACTCCACGAACAGATGCACAGGCACCCTGCTGTGTGCTAGACTCTCCTCGGACCCCTCCACACACAGCCCCAGGAAACAAGTCTCCCCATTTGACAGGTGGAGGAATTTCCACGCTGGAATATTAAACTTCCTCAAGCAAAATGCCACATGTGGGGCTAGGTCCCAACCACGTCACCCTGAGGCCCACGTTCCCCCAGCCCAGGCCTCTAAACCGGCAGTCGCCCCAGAAACCTCAACCAATGAACACGCACTGAAGAAGGAGATCTGGGGAATTAAGTGCTGCCACCCAGGTTGGAGCTTTGTGGTTTTGGGCAAATCAATAATCTAAACCTCTCAGCCCTCGGTATCTTTGCAACATGGAGATAATCCCACCTGATAATCCCTCCAAAGACTATGAGGATTCAGCGTGCATATGGGTAAGACAACCTTGTAAAAGAAATACACATTACTTAATATCACTATTACAGAGAGAAAATACACAGCACCTAGCATATAGCTGGCACTCCAATCCCTCTCCTGGGGTATAGCTTTGTGGCAAAACAGACCTTATAAAACATAGGTCGGTTAATTTATATCCTATCCAGAGGACTGAAAGACCAAACAAGAAAGCCTAAAAATAGTGTCTTCTTGCCACTTCAGAAGGTTCAAATACTATGCAATTTTGGACCTAAAGATCAAGAAGCTGCTTTACCTTTAATTTTAATTAAAGGTAATTAATTCCCCTGGGAATAAATTACTGATACAGGTATTAAGCCCCTGACGGAGTACACTCTGCAGGAAATTTATTCCTAGAGGACTTCAAGTGACATAAAGAGGTACCCAGACTCGGCTTCCTTCCCAGATGGAAATGCTGTGACCAGTTGCCTCATGAGTACGAACGCTGTTGTACGTTTCTGGGTCCTTTGATTGGAATCCCCGAGTGTGGCCCTACCCACTCTGCTCTGCACTCCTGGCTGCTTTTCCTAACACACAGCAACACCGAGATGTCAGTGCTAAGTATGCATTTGTCAAACTGTACCTTGTGAATAATACATGCAATCTATTATAGGTTAAATCTACAATAAAGCTGTGCAAAAAAAAAGAAAGAATGTATAAAACAAAAATTCTCTATAGCTATGTAACCAGTCCTGTCCAGATGTACATTCCCATCTCTGCTGTTACAAACACAACTGTGCACACGTCACTTCATACTGGTCCAAGTGCACTTCTGAGCTATTCCCCTAGACTGGAACTTGCTGGGCCAAACGGTATACACACAGACACCTGGCAGGCCATCGCCAAATTGCCTTCCACCAAAATTGTACCAATTTACATACGATCAGCAACACCTGAGGGTGTCTACTTCCCTCCACCCTCACCGGCATGGTGTTAGCAAACTTTCAGACTTGTCAATGTGACAGCTGGCAAATGCTTTTTTCTTATAATTTTAATTTTTACCTCTCTTATTTTGAGTAAGTTTGAACATTTTCTCATGTATGTAGCAACCATTTGTACTAAATGCTCTGTAATTACTCAGGTCCATTTTTCTATTGAGTGGTAGGTCTTTTTCTTGTTCACTGGTAGAAAGTATTTTTATATTAAAGAAATTAACCTTTAATCTCTGATATGATTTCAATTTTTTTCTGCAGTTTTTCAACTTTATGATTATTTCACAGCATGTAGAGACTTTCCTTTTACATTTAGCAATCTTTTATATTTCTGAAACTTTTCCCATAAATGGTTTCTGGGTTTAGAAACAAACTTAGAAAAGTCTGTTTGGGGAAAGCCCCAGAATAAGGCTATAAAAAGTGCCCTGGGGTTTCTTCTAGTAATTTTGTGATTTGATTCCTTTTATATTTAAATCTTTGACCTGCCTTGAATTTGGTTGTGAGGCATTTATCCAACTTTGTTTTATTTTTTCTCCAGATGTCTACCCAACTGCCAACACTTTTTACTGAATAATCCATCTTTCCCCCCATTGACTTGAAATGCCATCTTTTATCATAAAACACATTCCCATTAATCACTGGGTCTACTTCTGGACTTTCTAGTGTGTTCCATTATCTGTTTACTCCTGCTTTGCACAGCAATGTTTAATTTCTGCAGCCTTTTAAGAGACAGAAAGTGGGTCAAGTGGATACCCGGGAATGGGGGGTGGCAGGGAGGAACGTCAGAGGGGCAAAGGACACTCTGGAGGTGACAGTGTATCCACTGGGGCACCTATGTCAACATTTGTCAAACTGTACCTTTGGGATTAATATATGCAATCTATTGTAGGTCATTCTACAATAAAGCTGTGCAAACATATACATATACAAAAATAAAAATTCTCTATAGCTTTTTAAATATTTTAATGTCCGGTAATATTCCCTCCTCAATATTCCTTTACACACTTTTCCTATTCTTGCTTTTTTTTGCTATTCCATATGAACTTTAGAATTGGCTTATCTATTGATAGATCTGAAGAGGACAATCACATACACACATACACATGAACACACACACACACATACATTTTAAATGGCACGTCAGGTGTAACATTCCCCAAACAAGCAACTCTCCCTTTTCTACATGTGGCTTCTCTGGCTCAAACAGCACAACGCTAGAAGACATTGCTCACAAATGCCCTCACAACAAATTGTAAGGGGAATAACTCTACTGTTGCTGGTGTTGGGGAGAAGGAAATCATATTCTAAAAGCCAAATTATTAAATTTAATTTTTAAGTAGCTTATCATGCCACATATCTGGATAACACTGTTCTTTCTCACTCAACATAGAACTACACGAGGTAGACAGGTGCTAAAATGGGGTCCCAGTGCTTAACATTTCAGGCTATCTTCCATGTCCCCCTCGTCAGAGTAAATCATCTTAAATCAGCAGGGAACCCCACTGGGCTAGACCCACAGCACTCAGACTGTGTCCAGCCTTTCCTGAACATTCCACCTTCTTCCCATAAAGCCAAGCAATCAGTCCAGTGTCCTGAAGCATAAAAAGAGTAATTTTGGCTTGAATCACTCTGAGACATTATGATTTTTCTTAATGTAAAATGTTACTAAGCAAATATTGCATGTCTCCTTTAATTCCTACCCCAGACTCATTTAAAACTTCCTTTGGTTTTTCTCCCTGACAACCTATGAAATTGTGCCAAAAATTAAAGTCAAGGGAGCAATTCAGAAAAGTATAATATAGAAACACTGAGAAAAGAAATTGTAGAGGATGTAAACAGATGGAAAACCCTACCATGCTCTTGGATAGGTAGAATCAACATTGTAAAAATGTCTTTGCTACCTAAAGTGATTTACAGAATCAATGCAGTCCCTATCAAAATACCAACATCATTTTTTGCTGATCTAGAAAAAATAATTCTATGCTTCGTGTGGAACCAAAGAAGACCCCGTCTAGCCAAAGCAATCCTAAGCAAAAAGAACAAATTGGGAGGCATCTATCTACCAGACTTCAAACTATACTACAAGGCTATAGTCACCAAAACTGCATGGTATTGGCACAAGAACAGACACGTAGACCAATGGAACAGGACTGAGAACCCAAATACAAAACCAACCTCATATGGTCATCTGACCTTTGACAAATCCCACAAAAACATACACTGGGGAAAATATTCCCTATTCAGTAAATCGTGCTGGGAAAACTGGATGGCCATATGTAGAAGCCTGAAACTAGACCCACACCTCTCACCTCTCACAAAAATCAACTCACGATGGATAACAGATCTAAACCTAAGACATGAAACCATAAGAATTCTCGACGAAAACGTTGGAAAAACTCTTATGGACATTGGCCTAGGCAAAGAATTTATGAAGAAGACCCCCAAAGCAATCACAGCAGCAACCAAAATAAATACATGGGACCTGATCAAATTGAAAAGCTTCTGCACAGCCAAGGAAACTATCACTAGAGTGAACAGACAACCTACAGAATGGGAGAAAATATTTGCATGCTACACCTCTGATAAAGGGCTGATAACCAGAATCTATACAGAACTTAGGAAAATCAACAAGAAAAAATCAAACAACCCTATTAAAAAATGGGCAAAGGACATGAACAGAAACTTTTCCAAAGAAGACAGAATGATGGCCAGCAAACGTATAAAAAAGTGCTCAACGTCTCTAATCATCAGGGAAATGCAAATCAAAACCACAATGAGATATCACTTAACTCCAGTGAGATTGGCTCATATCAAAAAATCCCCAAACAACAAATGTTGGCGGGGATGTGGACAGATAGGAACACTCATACACTGCTGGTGGGACTGCAAATTAGTACAACCTCTATGGAAAAGAATATGGAGATACCTCAAAGAATTAAAAGTAGAATTACCATTTGACCCAGCAATCCCACTACTGGCTATTTATCCAAAAGAAAAAAAGACATTTTATAATAAAGACATCTGCTCTCGAATGTTCATAGCAGCACAATTCACAATTGCAAAGTTGTGGAAACAACCCAGGTGCCCATCAATACACGAGTGGATCAATAAAATGTGGTATATGTATACCATGGAGTATTACTCAGCAATAAGGAACAACAGTGAATTAACACATCTGGTATTATCTGGTTGGAGCTAGAACCCATTCTTCGAAGCGAAGTGTCACAGGATTGGAAAAACAAGCACCACTGGTACTCACCATCAAACTGGTACTAACTGATGAACACTTACATCACACAGGGCAATAACATTCATCTGAGGGCGGGTGGGCGGGAGGGGGGTGGAAGGGATGGGAAAAACACTCACTGAATGGATGTGGGGAGCACAGTTTGGGGGATGACCATGAATGTGGCTCTGACACGGGCAGAACAGGGGCAATGTGTATGGCCAAAGTGTTGTACCCCCATGATATTCTGAAATTAAAAAAATTAAAAAAATTAAAAAAAAAAAAAGAACATAAAGATAAAAAAAAATACAGTACAGTAACTATTCACAGAGCATTTACATTGTATTAAGTATTATAAAGTAATCTAGAGGCGATTTAAAGTATATGGGAGGATGCATGTAAATTAAATGCAAATACTAGGCCATTTTATATCAGGGACTCGAGCATCCGACTTTGGTGTTGGCAGGGGTCCTGGAACCAATCCCCAGAGGATGAGAGAGAACATACACACAATGGAATAATATTCAGCCTTAAAAAGGAAGGAAATTCTGACATAGGCTACAACATGGGTGAACTTTGAGTCATCATGCTCAGTGAAACAGGCCAGTCACAACAGGACTAATCCTGCGTGACCCTCACAGGAGGTGGCTAACCAGTCAAACCCACAGGGACAGGAAGGAGAATGGAGGGTGCCAGGGGCTGGGGAGGGGTGGGGGCGTCAGCATTCAGTGGGTGCAGAGTTTCAGTTTGGGAAGATGAGAAAGTTCTAGAGATGGATGGTGGTGATGGTTGAACAACAGGGTGACTGTATTTAATGTATACTTAAAAATGGTTAAGATGGTAAATTTTATGTTATGTTATAAAAAAGGTTAAAAAAATGAGAAAATAAAAGTTTTTATTTTACCTTCAAAAAATAAAGCTTGCATTAGATAAAAAGAACAGCCTTTCCGCTAAATACTAAAATACAGATGTTGTCATGACTATGGATTTCAGATACATGGTTTATTATATTGAAGTAAGACACTATTTTGAGGAAAAAGAAATATTCAATATCATCCTAGGATCTTGCCATGTAACGAGTATGGAAGTTTTCAGGTGTCAAAAATTAAATACTCTCTACAGTTAGGATGTTTAAACCAATTCTACCGACTTTCTCATATTATAATCATTATACAATTTTTAGAAAGCCCCACCCAGTCCCTCCTCATGGCTTCCTGAAAGCCTCCCTACCTTGGACCCCCGGCTCTCTGTCTGCTTCTCCCACGGCCAGAGTCCCTGCCAAGACCCCACCTCCTCCGGAATGCCCTCCCAGCACACCTGGTCGTCGCCTCTCGGTGACACCAGTCTCCCAGCCTCCGCCAGCTCCCTGCCGCCAACACGGAGACTGACATTTCTACCTCCGATTCTGAAGACTTGTGAAAAGCCTGAAGTCACCAACTGCCTGCTTTTCAGGTGCTGGTTGGCACGACGCCCGGTGAAGGCCCTGAACTGCTTACCTTCCTTTTTTCCCAGCCTCATTCCCACACGCCACCTCTGCCGTGCGGTCACCTTGCGACTAGGCACTCACGCACCACCTCGGACATCACTCACTTGCCTTCTAAATCCATCGGACCCGACCCTCAAAAGCCGGGCTGAGGATGTGAAGAAATACCACATGGGAAGGCGGAGCCAACTTCCAGCACTGCCAATATTTCTCTCAAGAATCCGACTCTAAGAAAAGTTGCAAGACATGAAATAAACTGTTCCCCCTCTGACCCAGTAATTCCACTTTGGGATACATATTTATAGGGAAACAAAACAAACAAATGCGTGTTCATAGCAGCCCTCTTTTTAACGGCTAGAACCAACACAAACAGTCAGCAATGGGAAGAGCTAGGCGAACCGCTAAACAGCCACACAATGGGATACTATCTAGTTGTTAGAAAGACAAATCTGAGAAAATAGGAAGATACAGTTTCCTTAGAATCATCCCCAAAGACCTCCTCACACCATACTCTAAGCAGCCCCAAGAGAGGTAAGAGAGGGCCCTGTTCACCTAACAAATGACAACGTTCAACCTCCTTTCAGATAAACGCCCCAGCCCAAAGGTGGCCTTTGGACTTCCGAGCCAATGCTTGAGTCGCTAGTTTTGTCCCATTTCGATGTTAGATTGCCAAAAACCTTGCCCAAATGATTATTCTAAGGGAGCCTGAGGATACTCCACATCCACAAGACGACGTGGGGTGTGACTTGGGAGGTTAAAGAGGAGGGAAGCCACACAGCAACAACAGGCAAGACACAATCATTCAAATCTCACAGACTTAAAGAATACACACACACACATATTTTAAGAAATCCAGTATTTTTTTTAAAAAAAGGCACCAGAAACACCGCTGTGATTTGAACGTATGTCTCCTCTAAAACTTCGACAAAGCAGTGCTAAACAGCAAAAAAATCATAAGACCACATCTAGGATGGCTGTTCATGTCAAAATTAGGTCAGCTTTACTTAAATTCCTTTATAAGATTCAGGAAAAGGAAATAAACAGCCAGTCATCCTAACTAATACACAAATCAGTAGTCTATACGCTAAGCCGCACTGAACTGTGAGAATGGCAAAACGTTCAGAGAGGGTGATGATTAGGAAGAGCACCCTAACAGTGAGCAGCGAGGGGGAGAGCATTATAAGATGGTATATCGGGCAGTACCAAAAAGGCAAAGGCAAAGGACCCCCAAAGCCCTTCTGGCAGGGGGTGAAGTTCAGGGCCCTGGGCCCCCAGCCACTTGGGAGAACCCAGGAAGGCACCCCCAACATCTTGCCAGCCTCCCTGAAAGGACACTCTCCTCCACTGCGTCTTCCCAAGGCTCCATGCAGGGCCAGACTCCACAGGGGCTCTCAACCTGTGTAGGAGAGATACTTCTGCTACCTGCCACAGGCACCCAAGCCATTCACACCTGGCAGAGGGGTCCTGCCTGGGAAGGGCTGAGGTCAGAAGCCCTGGGTGTACAGCCTGTCCACGAAGGTCTGTGCAACCTGGACACTGGGCTCAGTCTGCTGACACCTTTCTGTAAGACGGGACACACCCAAGTGACCAACTCGGAGGGTCACCCTACAAAGTGAGACCATTAGGGCCATGAGACAGGGAACCCCTACAGACTAAAGGAGACTAAGGAGACTGAGGAGACATAACAGGATTCTACATAGGGTCCTGAACCTAAAAAGAGGTGCTGCGGGACAGGGCGACACCTGCATGGGGCTGCAACTCACAGCCTTGTCACCAGTGTCAGTGGCTGCATCAATGCCCAGCTCCTGACTGGGAGCGCAGGGCCATGTAAGCCAAGGGCCTTGTCCCTACAGATGCACATGGAGCATGCAGAGAGGATGGGGCAGCATGCCGGAGAAGTCTAAGGACAGAGAGAAGATGACGGCGCAAACACAGCACAATGACAACAACCAGGAAATCCAGGCAAAGGGGTGCAGGAGTTCTCTGTACCATTCTTGCAATTTTTCTGTAGATGTGAAATTATTCCAAAAAATGTTTTTAAATTTTGAATAAAACGTGTTTTAAAAGGCACAACAAGGTCTGCTCTGACTAGCACACATGGGGGTCCTCAGACTCAAATGTTAACAGGTGTAAAAGCTGTCAGGAGACACAGAAGGGAAAGTCGTCACTAGCAGAAATAAGAATGTGTCCAGTGTCAAGGATCAGTGGGTTCAATTCCCTCAGTAAAGAGGAAGTAAGTTATTTCCCTTGGAGGCTGAGGGGGCCAGGGCAGGGATTAAAGGCCAGGATCCCACCACAGAATGAGGCAGGGCATCAAAAGGCTTCAGCAACCACAATTCAATTTCCTTCACTAGGACAACAAAGATCACCCTGATAACCTGTCACTGTTTCACATCTTAAATCACACTCACTGGGCCACGTATGGACAGTAAGATGTGAGAACTACTTGTAAAATACAAATAAGAACCACCGTCAGGTAGGGGTCAGAACACTAATCAATAAAGTTGATTGATCAATAAAGTTGATAAACATAAATCTTTTCCACTTACTGCATTGGCTCGTTGGATTATTTTGTCATCCACATCTGTAATACCCATCACCATGACTATGTTGCATCCAAAAACCTTGGTTAGGATCCTTCGAATTATATCAAATCTCACATATGAGCTGAAAGAAAAAACGTCAGGATGTCTTTAATACACAAAGTTGTCATTGTTATCTTATGAAAAAATGTGTTACATTTTAATATGCTGCTACGTGACTTCAACTGTGTAATACAATTGACAGTTTGAGTGGAACTATCATAGTAAAAGGAAAAGACTTTTCATTGACTGGGCACCGGGGCCTGGCCCACATAGGCCCTCATGAAAAAATGTATTGCACCAATTTCAGGGCACAATATTAGCATTTTTAATTTTAGAGCTGCTGTTTAAGTGAATTTACAACTACTTGATCACATAAAAATTCACTCATAATACAATCTCACTAGGTAGTTAAAATACTGAGAGCTTTTACCATTCCTGTTCATATTCTAAAGTAATTCTAATTTTTCACTGTGACAAAATAGATAAAAGCAAATAATGACAAAGCAAGACAAGTATAATCCTATTAAAGATACATAAGATTACTCCTAAGAATGTATACACCAATGTAGAATATTAAAATGCCAGCTTATTTACATACTACACTGGGGCAACTCAGGCTTTTAAAACCACATGGGTTTAAAATCCATTTAAAATCTCAAGAATCTGGATTCCCATAAAAGCAACCTTAAAACGCAAGGTCAGCTAATCTCATGCACATCTCTGTCACCCATGTGGCCTGTCTAAATATGAGTTTATAAAATTGTTATTGTATCCCTTCAATTTCCCACACACCCCCGTGCCCTACCACTCACCCTGGGCGCCCCAAACACAGCTGAGGCCAAAGCTCAAATCCAGTGACAAAGCTACCTTCGAAACTCCTTGCCAAGATATGTAACCTCTTAAAGGCTTAGTCGGCTTACTTACAAATTGGGCAAAATGCCAGTAACCCCCGGACCACTGTGCACAATCTTAGTGCCCATACAGCACTAATTCTAAAAACACAGCTTTATTGCTATTATCATCACTATGCCCTTCATTAGTCTCGAGTTTGAGACTCTACAAGAAATGAGATTTAAAAGAAAAACTAACAGGAACCTAAAGCAAATGAGAACGAGAGTCAAATCACACTCTTGGCCCAGAGGAGCTCAGGCTGTCCCAGAAGTGCCCTGCAGGGATGGCCTTCAGCGACTCGAGGCTCCAGGACTCTGTGGGTGGGCTGTGACCATAGCGGCCACTCCCCTGCAGGCACCCGGCACCAGCAGACCTCAGCTCCCTTCTGTGACTCCACTGTAACCCATGGGACTGTCAGGCAGACTCCTTCTGTTCTGGTCCCAGCCCTCCCATCCACCAAGTGAGGGTGTGCATCTGGATGACGATGGCTCAGACTATTCTTTGTGCTAAGAGTCTTCACTCAAAACGCTCCAATGTGACTCCATCTACTGTGAGATAAAACCAAACTTCTTTGGGCCAGCAAATGCAATACCCTCCCCAATCTGGCCACAACCAACCCCTCCCGGCCCTTCCTCCTCCCCTACCCTATTTGAGCCAAACTGGCCAATTTGTTCCCCCCCAAACAGGATTTGCACCCCTCTGCCAACCTCTTTTGGAAATAGCAGAGGCCATTTTTCAGGGTGTCTCTTTCTACTTAACTGAGCCCTAAGCATCCCCCATGTTCTTGCTCAAATTCTGCCCTTGTGTAGCAGGCACTGTGGATCCCTGCCCTGCTGGAGCTGAAATAATTAGATCATGCTAAAAGTTAAATGATTGAGAAAATAACCACTGACGCAGTTACAGAACTGAGACAACTGCGGAAAGGCGGGGAGGGATGACAGCAGGAGAGCACACGGTGAGGCAGAGCACAGGTGGGGCAGGGACGCCCTCCACGCAGGGGAGAGGACAGTCCAGGGGAGAGTCCCAGCTCCTGCCAGCTCCTGGGAAAGCCCCTGTGGACAGAGTTTACAACATTCATTCAGCTGTGCACCTAAGACTTATACTCTTTTCTCTATTTGTAAGGGCAAATAACAAATTAAAACTGTACGACTAGATTCTCCTACCTAGAAATAAGGGAAGAGACTCCCTCCCCCAAACCTTTTCTTTTATTAATAGAATTTTTTCTTTGGTCCTTTTGAAATATATGTAAGTCTTTTAAATGGCCAAAATAAGCCTCCAGCCAGTACAACTCAGGGAATTTTCAAAACCTGGAAACCATCTCTGAAATGTAGTCAAGGAAGACAATGCCCCATTTCCCAGTGTTGGGGAGGAGATGGGCCTAACTTGTCATCTGACTCCAGATTATTAAAACCCACCTAAAACAACAGGTTGTGCTGTGGTCTGGAAGTTTTTACCCCCCCCCCCCAAATTCATGTGTTGAATCCTCACCCCAAGGTGATGGTACTGGGAGGTGGGGCCTTTGGGAGGTAATTAAGACATGGCACAGAGATGAGATCAGTAATGAAAGAGACCTGAGAGTGCCCCCCACCCCTGCCCCTTCCACCATGTGAGGACACAGCAAGAAGGCACCATCTATGGCCCAGCAAGCAGGCCTTCACCAGATACTGAATCTGCCAGTGCCTTGATCTTGGACTTCTCAGCCCCAGAACGATGAGAAGTAAATTTCTGTTGTTTATAACCACCCAGTTTATGGTATTTTGTTACAGCACCCAAATGGATTAAGACAGGCTGCATGCCCAAAGCTCTCTGAAAGGGTGAGATTTCTTTCTGTCTTTGCAATTATTCCATTCTGGTTTAATACTTATTCAATAACAAAATTATTTTCTTTTTCTTCTACCTTTGGGAGGTTGGAAGGATATTTTGTTCTTAATATTTCCCCAGCATATTTTATAATTCAACAAAGATGTCAAAATATGCTTTTGATAATTAACAGTAAGTTAGTCCAAAGGGAAGAAGAAAAAAAAAAAAGACTCCTAGACCATTTTATTTTTGTTATAAGAAAACTCAAAAAAGGTTCCAATCTTGCTGGGTGATATATCACCTTTTTAAAAGTGTACAGAGTAAATGTAACTTCTTACTTTTAGTCAAGGTCTGAACAATAAATACCAAGTTAAAAAATGTACATGTAAATATACAAAATATTAGGAAACTTTGTATGGTAACTTTGACAAACATAGGAGGCAGTACATCTTATGGGCAAGAAGTCAAGGAAAGCAAACTCTTGGCAGTCAGAGAAACCATCTTCACCCCAGTTCCAACACTTCCTAAACATGTGACCTTGGGAAAGTCACTCATCTTCAGTAACTGTGGAGCCCTGTAACACGTCATGTGTCAGGCACTGTGTTAGGCAGCACTTTGTGGGCATTATTTCCTGAAATTATGAGGATTCAAAAAGATGGATACTATTATCATCTCCATCTCAAAGATGACGAAACCATGACTCAAAGCAAGAAGTGATTTGTCCAAGGCTGGGAAGTTAATAAGGGTGGGGACCGGAATTGACTCTGACCAGCTGGACTCCCTGGAAAGGTCCCTTTTTGTTGCTGGTGGTGCTTTTCAAAAATTTTTTACTTCTCTTTTTTTATTTTCTTCAATTTTTCTTTATACCAACAAAGCAAAGGCAAATAAATGGAAAGGCTTCTTAATGTCACTAAACCCAGTAAGAAACATTTAATTCTAAAACAGGTCATTTTTCACTGCTCCACAATGCCTCCCTGAGTTTCCTTCCCTAGAAAGTGGGTATAAATGCTCAGAATCGCTCGAAGAACCAAATGAGACTATAACATGTGTGCTTCCCACAATGCCTGGTATGTAGTGATTATTCGAGATCCTTAAGTTGCCACTTGAGAGATGAAAAAAACTGCAAAAGGCTTATCTTTTCCAAAATAAAGGGTCCCCTAAGTGTGAAAATTCAAATCCAGGAAACTCACCAAGCATGGCCAAGGTGTGCATGATCGTATACAGTTGGTCCACAGCTATACCTGGGAACAAAGTTAAAATCCAAGTGAAACATACTTGCAAGAAACAGCATTCAACTCCGTCATAACGATCATATAATCACTATTTTTTTTAAAGTAACCTCTTTTGGGGGATGCACAGCGCAGGTTCTACACCTGAATCGCTCAATGCGCCCCCGAACCTGTGAAGGCCGTGCACACGCCCCAGCGTGGGGGCCACCCCCAGCCCAGCCGCGCCCGCCCCGCGCCCGCGCACGCGCACCAGGAGGCGGCCCCGGCGCGCGCCACGACCAGCGGCTCCTTCCTCCCGGTGAGGCTGTTGTACACCTGCACGCCCGTGTCCCGGCCCGCGGGCCGCAGCCAGGCCCGCCCGCGCCCCCCGCTCGCCGCCCGGCCCGCGGGCCCGAGCCGCGCAGCTCTGCCGACGCCCAGCGCGGCCCGGAGCAGCCGGGGCCCGCGCGACCGCAGCATGACCGCGGCCGGCGCCGGCGACAGCGACAGGGCGGGGCCGCGCGCCGAGGGCCCGGGGCCCGCGGGGAGAGGCGGGCCGCGCGCTCCCTTCTTGCTGGCGCTGCCGGGCGCCCGCCGCAGGGACCTCGCCGGCCCGCGGAGCACGTCTGCGCCCCAGTACGCACACAGCACGTGGGCACCCCAGCATTCTGTCCTGGGGTGTCGGGACTACACGAGCAAGGCTACGAAACTACCGATTCATCAAGTACGTGCAGCTGGAAATGTCTGCTTGGGATTCATTTTTAGGTTAAGTTCTATCATCCCCTATCTTGAGAACCCATTTTGAAAGTTGCTTTCAAATTTTCTCGACCAACGTGCCCCGTTGGTATCTTGCAATGTAGCGTCTCCCCCACCCCCCAAATCCTCTTTGCTTTTGCCGTACTCGAAACAGCACAGAGGTTCCTCCGTTCTTTTTTTAGTTTGCTTCGATGTCCCATTTATTGAAAAGCAAATGATTAAGTAGGGACAAACAAGTGTGGTCATAGAGTACTTAAAGATGTTTTCTCAATATCCTGGAGTCCACCTCTACAGTTCTGTCTCAAGCTAGACTGTAGTCTAATGTAAACCTGTTCTAATGTATAAGGCTAAAATGTCAGAACCGTTGTTCAGAGTTAGGAGACCTTGTACTGTACATCAGGACTAACCACTCACGTTCCCTAACTAAATTCTCCTGGAATATCAATTCCTCACTGCCACTACAGTACTTATGTTATTTTGTAATTTGTCTCGTTTCTAGTGCAATGTGTGTTTCTCTCCCAGAGTACTCTAGATTGTAAATTCTCTTGAACTTCTAACAGTACCCCGCACTAAATTCAGAAAAGAGCTTAGTGAATGTTGTTGAATTAATCCCTCATGAAATCCACCTGTTGTGCAGGTGGGAAGCAATTTGGGCAGTGAAATACCTGATAGAGAAAGCTCTGATTCAGATATTAGAAGTGGCAGTAAAAAAGGCATATTAACAAAAAGCTCAGCTGCAGTCTGTGAGAACACGCGGAATGCAAGGAAAGAGCTAAAGGAGAAGTTTGGAAAACAGATATAGTAACACTGAAGACCAAATCTACACATGAATCTGGATAGGGGGCATATTTGAATTGGCCATAGAAAATCCTGACTTTAATTAACGATGGCGTCTGGTCTTCAGAAAACTGGTCATGTATGTGTTCAGCCCTTCACTAGCAGCAATTGTATGCTTTCCCAAGACTTTGGGGGATCATCAAAACAGTGACAAACATAACCCATTATTTTATTATTACAGTAAGATTCCTTTTGCACATTGAATATTAAGGTAAAGTAAAATGGACTGGGAAGATTTATTAGCATATATACCTAAAAAGAGGATCCTCTTAATTTGAAGTCATCTCCCCAATGCAGGTCAGAACAAGGAAGTGTATTAAAATTAGGGACTCCAAAACACCACGAATGCCATTTCTTAATCCTTAATGACAACAACAACAAAATGTAGTTCTCAGTATTCCATTTTCTTTCAAGGAAAATCTTGCAAATCCAAAGTGGAGTAGAATATGGTAGCATATTGTATAGGGCTTTTCAAGTTTAAGATGAATGAGTTAGCATTTATTTCTTAAGCACCTCAAAACATAAATAATTGTACGTTCATCTGTTATCTTTTACTCCCATAGGTTTGAGCATCTCCAGCTGAACTAGAAATATAATTTTAGAAAAAAGTTTTAAAATCTATTTTTGCAATATACCAGAGAGCAAAACTGAAACAGCCAAGATTTTTCAATGTTTCTTGAAAATTAAGCACTTTTCCTTACTGGCATATTTAAAATGCATGATCAGTGTTAATTATATTTTATCTATTGGCCTTCTAAGCTTGTTAAGAAAACTTAAGAAAACCACTGTGTAAAGCCAATAAAAAAATAAAATATTTTCTGACTTTTTAGTCCAAGGGGTGGATTAAAAGTTTTATGGAATGTAAGCTCCTTATTCATTACTGTATCCCCAGCACACAGAACAGTAGCTGGCACATGGTAGGCACTCATCAATTATTTCTCGTTGAACGAGTAAGATGTCTTTTTGGTTTATGTGATTGTAAAGTTCATAAACAACAAAAGAAGAATGAAATGATTTTTCACATAATACTGTATTGTGATTTTTTTTTTTTTTAAAGATAACTTAGGTCAAACTCCAGCTTGATCATCTTTGGAAGGGGTAAATTATTTCTAACCTTTATTCTTGAGTTCAGATAAACACTATTCATTCTAGAGCCAATGAATGCTAGGATTAAGAGAACCTCTTTCTTGCTATCGTACTTTTAAATTGCTTGTGTGCTCTCTGAGGAAAGGCATAATTTTTCTCATTCAACCCTGTACCCCCTCTGTACACTCTATTCCACATAATGTTTCTGTTTCCGCATAATGTTATAGTCTTTTGTGCAGACTAATGGCCAATAAATTTTGATGGAGAAATGAAACTTTACTCATTTGGCTTTTAAGTGGGCCAAGACTGGAAGAAGTGTGAATCAGTAAGTAAAACTAACAACCATCTCTCCAAATTACCAAAGCGAACGTTCTCCTGACGTGGCGGTAAGATGAAAGGGCTTAAGGATGAAGATTAAATCCACTTCAGAGTGTAAACAGTATTCGGCGTTTATCACTGCAGCAACCTTCCAATGTGAACAATCCAATTCCAAATAAAAAACACCTCGATTTGGTCTCATTTGCTGTACTGACATCCATATCATAATACCGTACAGATCGCTGGAAGGAGCACCACTGCCGTTAATAGTCTATTTTATAAATATTGGATTAATCTGAAATGTTACTGCTTACACGGAATACTTTTTAAATTTTTCGAATGGTTTCAGATGTCATACAGTGTTTCATCGAAAACTAAACAGCGGAGTATGTACCCACTTAAACCACAATTATTTTATGTCTCAAGTAGCGTATCCTGTTTCGCAACAGGATAAACCCGAGAGATACAAGCTGCAAGCCGACACTGTCCAAGTTAAGAGGACAAGAAAAATGGAGCACTGCGCGGCTGGGGTTGAGCTTCGCTCACAAAACACACCCGGGGCATCACCGCGGCTCTCCAGAAAGGCAGCCTGATGGGAAGGCTTAAGACCCGGCACGCGCCCCAAGCCGGCGGAAAAGAGGCGACACAAACAGCGACACAGAGGAGGGCTCCAAGCAGCCGCAGACCGGGGAAACAGCGGCAGCCGGGCGCGGCAAGCGCGGCTCTCGGGGCGAGCCCGGAGGGGCCCTCGGCGGCCGCAGCCGGGCAGGGCCCGAGGCCGAGCCCGACCGGCGGCCATCGGGCCAGCGGGGACAAAGGCGGGACGCCCGGCCTCGGCGAGGCAAGCGTGGCCACGCCCCGGGGCGGGGCCTCGGCCGGAACGGGGCGGGGCCGGCTCGGGGCCCGTCGTCTAGGCAACGGTGCGCTGGGCGTCTGGGCTCTTCAGAAAGCTCCAAATCCGGGCGTTTCGGGCGGGGACAGGAGCTCTGGGGGAGGGGAGGGCCCAGGACGCCGGCCAGCCGAGCCCCCTTGGTTTTGGGGGTCTTTCCGAGTGCGGGGAGCGGACTCTGAGAGCACACTCCACGGCATGGGACGGGGAAGGGCCAAGGGTCTGGGGAGGGCGTCGCTCCCGCGTGCCTGCCCTCTGCGGGGGCTCGACCCTGGGGAGCAGCTTCCCTCTCGGGCCCTTTTGTCTCCAAACCGTTCCAAACTGAGCTCCGGAAGGCCACACAAAAGGAGGGAGGCGACGAGTGGCGCAGGCGCGGGAGCCGCCGAGGCTGCTGGGAGCGGTGGTCCGGCCGCGAAAGGCTAGCTCTGCTCCCGCGCGGTCTTGCGCCGCGGCTTTGAGGCCTCTGGGGGGGCAAGCGCGCATGCGCCACCACTTCCGTTCGTGCGGCCGCCCGCCCTCTCCTTCCGCCTCCCGGAGGACCTGGGTTTCTAATAGTAAGAGTCTGGGAGGAGTTACCCACGGTCGCCCCGCCTCCTCTTCGTCCTGATTGGGCTGCCAAGGAAAGGGCGGCAGGTTCATTGGCTCTCGCGGTTGCCAGTTCTGTTCCAGGCCGTACTTATATCGCGCTGCCGGGCGGCGACTGAGGAGAGCGAGGGGCTGAGAACAGACGGGGTGGTGGTGCCTGGTGCGTGTTGAGGTTTCAAAGGCGGAGGACCCGCTGCCCGTTCGGTACCGGGCGGGTTTTCCGCGAAGCTGGCCGCCATCCCGCGTCCCCCAGGGGGCGTGCAGCACCGCACAACAGGCTCTGCCACCAAGTGCCAAACTCCTAGTAAAGTTTGCGCCTGGCCGGCTGCCCCTGCCCAGGCGGCCCTGCCGCTGGCCCCTCAGCGACCCTCGCCCCCCGCAAAAGTGACGGGCAAGGCCACGCCCCCGCGCGGGCCGGCCTCCGGGCCCCGTCGCCCCCGGGCCCGGGACGGTGAGGGGCGTGAATGCGGCGGGGGGCGGGGCCGCCGCCGGGGGGAGCGGGCGGGGGGACGGGGCGCATGCGCGCTGCGCCGCGGGGCTGAATGTTTCCCAAGTGTTTGAAACTGGTATTTGGGTTTTCCACGTTGGACAAGTGCGGCGCGGTGGGCGGCGGAGCGCGCCCCTTCCCGCTGCCTGCTCCGCTGCGCTCCCCTCCCCGGCCCGGCGGGCGGGTGGGCGGTGGCGGTCGCGGCGCTCGGCCCTCTCCCGCCGGTGTGTGCGCGCTCGTACGCGCGGCCCCCAGCGCCCGCCCCGCCGCCTGGGAGGGGGCCTGCGCGGCCGGCCGGGGCGTGCGCCCGGGAAGCCACCGCCACCGCGGCCCGCGCCCGCAGGCGCCGGGGTCCCCGCGGCCCCGGAGGCAGCGCGGCGGGCTCGGCAGATGTAGCCGCCGGGCCGGGGCCGGATCCGGCGGGGGGGCGCCGGGGGAGCGAGGGCTTTGCATTTTGCAGTGCTATTTTTTGAGGGGGGCGGGGGGTGGAGGAAGCGGAAAGCCGCGCCGAGTAGCCGGGGACCTCCGGGGTGAACCATGTTGAGTCCTGCCAACGGGGAGCAGGTCCACCTGGTGAACTACGTGGAGGACTACCTGGACTCCATCGAGTCTCTGCCTTTCGACTTGCAGAGAAACGTCTCGCTGATGCGGGAGATCGACGCGAAATACCAAGGTACGGCGGGTGATGGATGGGCGGGGGCGGCCGCTTCCATCCCCGCGGGTCCGGGCGGGCCGGGCCGGTCCTGCCGGGGACCGGAGGAAGCGGCCGGCTCTGCAGCGGCGGCCCTCGGCAGGGGCAGGAACAAAAGGTCTGGGCGCCTTTGATTCGCCAAGGTCCTTGTGTGCAGAGCCCGGGACACGGAGGAGGAAGGAGCACGAGCGGTCTCGCTGCAAGGCTGCGCGACCAAAGCGCTCTTTGTAGTGAAGTGATGAGGCGGGTGCTGCGGGGGAGGGGGCGGCGGGTCTAAGCCGCGTCCTCTAGGAAGGGGCGCAGATGCCGGCGCGAGAGGGAGGGATGTGCCGGCGCTTAGGGCTGTAGGGCGCGGAGACGGGGCTGCTGGAGGAGGGCGGCTGCGGGCCGGGGGTTCCCGCGGACCCGGTGCGTCAGTCCGGAGCGCCCCTGCTCCCCCGGCCCCTCGCCGCCACCCCCCACCCAGTGCTGAATCCGAGTGTTACATAAAGTGCGGGGTACTCGGCTCGGGCTGTCTCAGCCGCCCCCCCCCAGCCCCCTCCGGCCCTCCCTTGGCGCTGGACGCGGAGTAGGGGCCGACGCGAGGGGCGACGCCGCCGGGTGTAGTTTGCGGAGGACGTGGGCTTTTCTCTGTGCAGTGGGGAAGGGAAGGGGAGGAGCGGAGGCGGGGAAGGCGCCCATCTGCGCGGCGCTCGGGGGGCGCGGGCAGATTGCTGGCTTGGAGAGGAACGTGGCAGGTGAGAGAACCTGTGGGTCTTCTCTGCAGCCCCGGCCGCCCAGAGTGTCAGAGAGAGGTGGAGGGCTCGTGTCCGCCGGGAATTGTTGGCTGTTGGGGAAACTTTGCTGCGAGGTCAGGCAAAGCTTTGGGGGCTGTGTTTTGAGTGTGGATCGTCGCTCGGAGTTTACTAATGTTTACAGGGCTGCGCAGCAGGGAGACGGAGCAGTCGGGGGAGGGTGAAAAAATCGACCGCGTTCTGCACAGCGCGCCGGACCCCCTGCGGGGAAGCGCCCCTGCGCGCTCTACCCGAGACGCAGCTTCGCAGTGATATTTTATAGGAATCTCATTAGCATATTGCGGAACGTCCCGCCCTGGCCTACCTGTGATTGGTCGCGACGTTCCCTATGGAATGTCCTTATCAGCCTGCTGTGGAGCGATTGGTTGCTGGGCCGGATGGGGGCGGGCCTTGTGTAGTGACTGGCATGGATCTGTGTTTCCGCTGTCTTCTTTTTTTCTCTTTTGGAGAGGGGCTGGGTGGAGGGAGGAGGTCGAGTTGATTCGCCCTCCGGCCCGGCGATCCCCATAGGCGGCAGCTCTTGGGGCGGGGCGTGCCGCCCGCTGGCCCCCTCCCTATTGGCGGGAGGCCCGGCCAGTGCCCCTCCGAGCTAGGTCACTTCCGGCCGCGGAGCAATGGTGGCTGCCGCGGGTTCGTGCAGCAGTTCGGGCTACCCGCCCGCCCTGGCGACCTGCAGGGCAGGCCCGCAGAGGGCCCCGGGCCGCCTCTCTGCTGACCCGAGGGTGCGGCCGCGCCTGGCCGGAAGAGCGTGAGTGACCCCGGGCGTGTCCTCGCTCGGGGCCCCCAGCTCCGCGGCTGCTCTAGAAGGGGGTCCCGGGACGGGACGGGACAGGCCGGCCCCGCCGGGTGGGCTCGGGGCTGTGGACGGAAAGGGAGCGAGGACCGGGATGATTCCGAGCGTTTGGCGATTATTTAAGAGAAAAAAAGGCGCGCGGGGCGGGGTTCGCCTTCCCTGGCGTTAAGACGACAGAAAACTTCGTCCTTAAAATTTTCTGACATCCATATCAGTATATCCACAAAGCTGCTTTATTCTTCCTGTCTCACTGTCTTGCTGCTTCAGAGTCAAAAATACTTTCTTCAGGTTAACCTGGGTTGATGTGCTTTTTTGGCTTCAGAGGAAATCGCGGTCCTGCCCTGGTGTGCGTTTCCGCAGGTGCAGTTGAGAGAGCGGCGCTCACACACCCGTCGAGGTGACGGTCGCCGCTCATCCCGTTGAACTTCGCTGTAGATGTTGAGATGTACTGCGCAGTTAAAAAAGATTAAGCTTTTATATGTACGGAACTACTGTGTAGCAAGTCAAACTTGGTTAATCTTTTGCTTAGTACATATCAATTGTAGATTAATCCATAAGGATGGGCTATAATTAGTTTACCAATTTTAAATGGTATTTGAGGTTGCTTGAATCATTTTTCAAGTATCTTATAAAAATACTCACCCACCCCCAAGGAAGTCTGCTTCACAAAGAACTTCAGTGCAACCTTTAGGTAAAATTAAAGTACATTTTTTTATAATTGGACAGATCAAATTAAATTTTGCTGCCGTCTTCTTTGATCCTTCAATTCTTTCCATATGCTGTTGCTTTCCCATGTTAACGTTGGTGTGGGACAGGTTTAGAAGAGTCAGCAGCACTTTATCTGAAGCTGAGCTGATGGAACTGAAGCAGCAGTGTCTGGCAGGATGCCTTCCTCTTTAGTAGTGGTGATACTGTTCCTACTTACAAATATCTGTACCTAGTGGCTTTTCTTGATAGAGCACTTTGCTTAGGCATCTAATAATATATACCATTGTGTAGGTAACAATTATCTCTTGGGATATATGTTTATCTTCCCACAAGTGAGGCTTCACCTGGATGTAAGCTTGCTTGTGATGTAAAAGAAAAGCTGTATGTTTACTAAATTTTAAATTAGTAATATGATAGAATTGTTCTTTTCTATGAAATGCCAACATTGTCTTTAGAAATTTGATTACTGATTAAACCAAATGATACCATTTTGTAACTTGTGTTCCATTTAAAAATAAATTGCACAAACTCATATTTTAACATTTATGATAAATAAATGGGATAAATTGATAGTAGTTGGATAAGTTGAGCACAGCTGTTTATTTTCAGAATTAATTACTCTTAGAGACTGAGACTGTGGCATTCCTCCTTTCTGGTGGCAAGCAGTCTCCCTTGTTCTGTAGGAAATAGCTTCAGAACTGTCATTAGTCTGAGAGTGACAGTATTTATACATTGGCGGGGTGGAGTTGAGTAACAAAAATGGTTACATTATTGAAAGACTTTAGTTAGTGCCCAGGAAATCTACACTTTATATAAGCTGAGGTGAATGTTTGAAGAGAAAAAGGGAGTGAAGGAAGAATCAGTTATGCAGACACATCTGGGTGGGTGGAGGAATGATTGATCTCGAGTCTCTGTTCTGTACCTGGGACGATAAGCTTGTAATCAACATTATCAGTGTGGAATCAAACAGACTTTAGTGTTAGGATCTAGGCTTAGACTGCAGACCTAAAGTTACACTTGGCATGTCCTTGTTTATGAGAGGCCAGCAAAGAGTTTCCTTGTGAATGATCTGTGGGACAGTCCTTCCTAGATGCCCAAGGCCTTTTACCTTTCAGTGGGTATCTGGTTAATATGTAATGTTCATAACAGCTATTCATTTGGAAGGGGGTGTTGCATGATTCAGCTGCCAGGCTTCACCTTCCCTTTGTATAAGGAGTTTGGGGGGTTTGAGACTTTTATTTTCCTTTATAAGAGTATAGCCTGGAAGTGAATACTTACTATTATATTTAGGTAAGCTTCAGTGTTGGCCTAAGTTCATAGGGTTTACTCTAGTGTTGGTATACATCTTACACTACTTGGGGATAAGATCTGGAAAGGGTGGTGGCAAAGTTTCAAACATTTCCTCCCACTCTCACCCTCCCCACACACTTCCTAGTTGGAAAGAAGTGTAGTTGCCTTGTTTTAAGAGATGCAAAAGGGTTTTAGGATAAAAATTAACCTAATGGTTACTGTTTGAGAAAAATAACTCTGGGAATTTCTGTGTATTTAAATAGACTTTTGGCAAAAAACATATTTACTTCCCTTATTTCAATTAGATTATTTAAAAGCTTTTATTCTTGAGAAATTGCCTAATTACACTTGGCAAATTTACACACCCTGTCTTCTAACCTGACCAGGAAAGTTTGAATTTATTACTGAAGGTTTTTAATTTATTTTTGATAATGTTTTAAAATCTATTGACTTTTATAGATGTGAAGATACTGTTTTAAGCAGTAGATGGAAAAGTAAAATCTGTCACCTTTGTTTTAAAGCAGGACTACGTTGTCTGGTTTATTGTGACCAAACCATTCTTGATTTTAGTAATTAGAGGAATAACATGCTAAAACAAACATGAAGTAACTGATAAACTGAGGACCTTGGTCAGAAAGTCATCTGGACCTGGCCTATTAATCCCATTCTTAACCACAGACAGCCATTATATACACTCATATACATTATCTAATCCAATAGGGTATTCTAGATGTTGGTACATTAAAATAAAGAGAATAAAGGTATTTTTAAATTTGAATAAAATATTCAAAAAAGTGGTGACAGAGAATACATGATGGTTACCAGAGGCTGGGAAGGGTAGTGGGGGGGGGTAAAGTGGGGATGGTTAATGGATACAAAAAAATACTTAGAACAATATTTGATAGCACAACAAAGTGACTAATCAGCAATGAGCTAGGGTATACTTTAAAATAACTGAAAGAGTAGTATTGGAATGTTCCCAACACAGAGAAATGATACATGCCTGAGGTAACAGATACCCAATTACTCTAATTTGATTAATGTACATTGTATGCCTGTATCAAAACATCACATGTACCCTATAAAGATAGACAACTATTATGTACCCATAATAATTAAAAATAAATAAAATAAGATATGGTACAAAAATTTCAAATAATTTATAATAAATTTTATTATATGTTAATATATCATAAAATGTAATGAATTTATTATTACTACATAATTATAAATAATTGTATTCAAATAAAAATAGTTTTAAAAAGTGATGGTAATATAGGACATAATCATTAATTTAATAGAAAATAATAAGAGTTTGGGTCCAAGCACTTTACCTAAGTTGAACTTTTCCCCTTAATTACCTCAGGAGTATTTGTCACCCATGCTTCTGAACGGCATACAGAGTCCCTTGGGGCGCGTAGAGTGGTACTTTGCTAAATGGATCTGTGTTGGCATTTGCATTTAGTTTCAGAGATTTTTTTCAATAGGAAAAAGAAAGTCCTCCAGAAAGGCTTACAGGTTGTGAGATTTTCGGGGGGGAGCCTTGCATTGGTCATTTTGATCTTTGCGATTCCCTTGTTACAGACTAGAGAATTAAGCAAAAGGCTGGCTTTGTGGGTGCGCTTCCCCGGCAGCGCTTGGCGCGCGGATGTGTAACGCGTGTGTCTTCGTTTGCAGAGATCCTGAAGGAGCTGGATGAGTACTACGAGAAGTTCAAGCGGGAGGCGGACGGCTCGCAGAAGAGGCGGATGCTGCACTGCATCCAGCGAGCCCTGATCCGCAGCCAGGAGCTGGGCGACGAGAAGATCCAGATCGTGGGCCAGATGGTGGAGCTGGTCGAGAACCGGGCCAGACAGGTGGACAGTCACGTGGAGCTGTTCGAGGCGCACCAGGAGGTGGGCGACGCCACCGGCAACAGCGGCAAGGCCGGCCAAGACAAGTCCAAGAACGAGACAATCGCGCAGGCAGAAAAGCCAAATAACAAGCGGTCCCGGAGGCAGCGCAACAACGAGAACCGAGAGAACGCGTCTAATAATCACGACCACGACGACATCGCCTCGGGGACGCCCAAGGAGAAGAAAGCCAAGACCTCGAAGAAGAAGAAGCGCTCCAAGGCCAAAGCCGAGCGGGAAGCCTCCCCCGCGGACCTGCCCATCGACCCCAACGAGCCCACGTACTGCCTGTGCAGCCAGGTCTCCTACGGCGAGATGATCGGCTGCGACAACGACGAGTGCCCCATCGAGTGGTTCCACTTCTCGTGCGTGGGCCTCAACCATAAACCAAAGGGCAAGTGGTACTGCCCCAAATGTCGAGGGGAGAGCGAGAAAACCATGGACAAGGCGCTGGAGAAATCCAAAAAAGAGAGGGCTTACAACAGGTAGTCTGTGGACGCTCGTCCGGGAGTGAGGAGAGCGGAGCAGCCAGTGTGTTTGTCACATTGCCACCTTTGTTGAGGTGTGAGGGTTGTAAAGTGTATATTTTTAAAGAATGTTAGAAAAGGGGCCATTCCTTGTATAGGGATGGCAGCGATTCTCTTGGCCTTTTGTTTTTATTGGTACAAAAGAAAGTGGTCTGTGGATCAGCATTTTAGAAACTACAAATATAGGTTTGAATTAAACACTTAAAGTATGTCTCAGACTGATTTTTGGGGGGGAATAACTAAAAGCAACCTAACATATTAAATGTGGAAAGAAAAGATTTCATTTAGCTATTTTCTTCTGATGAAAGTACTGTTATTACTTTATGAAAAATTTTTTAAATTAGCCAAGTTGCCAAAAATACAGCCTATGGTAAATTTGTTTCTTGCTACCATAATGTATATCCATGTAACAATTCAATAACAAAGGTTTAAAGTTCGAAGATTATTTTTTAAAAAGGTAAATGGTTGAATTTTACATGACAAATATTTTGTATACTGGCCCATTCCCCAAACGGCCATTTTTAAATGATTGGGTACATTTTTATTAAACAGAAGTGGTCTAGTCATGAAACTTCCAATCACGCTTTTGCTATCACAAATCACAGTGTAATCATCTTTAATTTATATAAGGTGTATAAATGTACATTTCCAAGTGAACTTGCACTTGCTGTATTATAATTGGAAGTACAACCAGATGCTATTGTGAAACTAAAGTGTGCTTCCTGCTGTATGTATGAGGGCTGTACAGATTTTACATCAAGAAATAAATGAAACTTGGCCAGTTTGTTTCTCTAGCAGTATATTTAATTTTGACATAATTAATTTAAAAATTTTGTCTTAAAAATTTAAATACCAGCAGTTTAGACAAAGCCTTAAGCAAATTTTGTATTGTTGTTTTCACTTAATAATGAAGTAGAAGTTACCTAATGCCAGCAAATAAATAAATGTCAAGAGAATATATATTTAGACCAGGGGTCAGGAAATTACTGCCTGCCAATCAGTCCAGCCTACCACCATAATTGTATGGCCTGTGAGCTAAGAATGGTCTTTACATTTTTAAATGGCTAAAACAAAGTCATTTCAGGACACATGAAAATAATATGAAATTTAAATGCTTGTGTCCATAAATAAAGTTTCATTAGAATACAACCATGCTTGTTTGCTTATGTATTGTGTATGGCTGCTTTTGCAAAACGGCAGAGTTGAGTAGTTGTGACAGAGACTATTTGGCCTGAAAAGCAAAAACTACTTTCTGGCCCTATGCAGAAATAGTTTGCTGACCTCTGATTTAGACTAGCATCTAGCATTGATGATCTGTGTCATTAACTGCCCACGTATTGAAAGGGCCAGCACAATTTTCATCTCTACCTGTTAGATGGTTCACTTTGACTTCCAACATGGTGAAATCAGTTTCCCTCCGTAGTCTGTTTCACAGTCTCTGTGAAGCTAGTACAAGAAAGAATTGAGTAATGTCCTTGTAGAATCTAAGTATCTTTGTGGCATGTATTTATTATAAGTAAAACAGTAAGTTGTTTTCTGATTGTTTACTTTTTGTTTGTTTGTTTGACACAGAGTCTCACTCTGTCACCCTGGCTAGAGAGAGTACAGTGGCGTCATCAGCTCACTGCAACCTCAAACTTCTGGGCTCAAGTGATCCTCCTGCCTCAGCCTCCCAAGTAGCTGGGACTACAGGTGCATGCCACCACACCCGGCTAAGTTTTCTATTTTTTGTAGAGACGGGGTCTCACTCTTTCTCAGGCTGGTCTCCAACTTCTGACCTCAAGCGATCCTTCCGCCTCGGCCCTCCAGAGTGCTAGGATTACAGGTGTGAGCCACCGTGACCAGCCCTGATTGTTTACTTTTGATAAGCAATTATTGAGAACTTTGTTTGTGGCAGACATAAATTCCCTAGCTGTTTTACAGTGAATTCCCATTATATTAATAGATGGTTACTTAGGAGAAAAATGCAAATTATAGTTGGTCGTACATTAAAATTTGAACCTTGAGCATATCGATATGTGCAAATAGGTGTTTGCTTTCTAGCCAAACTCCAGAACATTTAAGAATCTTGTGTGTTTAAATTTGATGAGATTTAGCCTGACAAATAATGAACAAAAAGTTTCACTATATGAAAATAAGTTAGAGAATTAAAATACTTGATAAAAATCCAATAGCAATAAAAATAGTTTAAAAATCTTTGCTTATGAAATTGTATGCTAATTTTTCACTTCTATTTTAATTGGAGCTAATAATGAGAACTGAGTTACAGGAGTGAAGATTCAGTGGAATGCAGTTGCTAATATTGGATTTCTTTATAGTTATTCAGTTTTGGTGTAGACACCTATGTAGTGAAGAGGGACAACAGAGGCCAAACTTGCTGTGTAGGAAGCCCACTTTGTCCCTTAAGGGGTTGATTTGAATAAACTGCCTAACTCTGGGTCTGCAGTTCTTCACTTTTTAAATATCTGTTTCATATAGGATGGTTCTGAGAAATAAATGAGGTTAAATGAATAGGGGACTGGCATGTAGTTATTCAAATGTTGGATATTTTTTCCCTAGCTTTAATGAAGTTTCTAGTAAGTACAAATAGCTAGCCATTTTTTCTTTTAAAAAATGTGTACATTACAGAGTCAAATTTTCTTGGATTTGGCAGTTTTAAATCACTTTTGTTAGTGCCATGGACAGTAAAAAAAAAAATCACAGATAAGTACTTAGAACATTGAAGATTTAGGATTTAGATCATGATTAGATGCAATAGGAAGATCCTGGTAACCTTGGAACTGAATTCTTTTTGAAAAATAGATTAGTGAAAAGCTATCTAATGTAGAACAGTTACTTATATTATAGAAGTTTAGTACATATTTGTTGTATAATAACCAAGTTATTACAGTTCAGATAAAAGGTCTAAAATGTTTCCATTATCATATAATACTTTGTATTTTAAACTGAAATAAGGAAATTTCATACCTTCAATCAGGTGTTTATTGAGCAGCTGTGGTGTTCCTGGGGCAGAGGGTAGGGGTGGGTAGTGGAGTCCCCGGTGCTGGGGAGGGGTCCTGCAGGAGTCACAGACCCAGAGGGACTTAACTTCCAGTGATTTCGACATTGGCCAGTGGTTCTTCAGTGTGATTAGAGCTGTGTGAGTCATCTCAATACCTGAGGTGGTTGCCAATGCTAAAGTAATAAAGCATTTATCAAAGTAAAAGCTGTTTCATATTACCATATACTATTTTTGAAAGAGTAGACATTTATTTGAAATATCCTTTCATAGCCCACGTTTATGTAGTGTTTGAGGTAAAATGTATTAAAGTATTAAATCTTTTTATTAGGCAAAATGATAAAAAGCTTCATCTATGGACTTTTAAAGACACACTGTGCTCTTGTAGGAGGTCTGGCTTTTCTCGTTTGTTCCATCTAAAGTGACTTGTGACTCTGGAATCACTGGCGTACATGGAGCAGGATTTGCTGCAATTGTCGGCCTCCCTGTTTTCGCTCTTGTCCGTTCCCTTTAATCCCTGAGTCCAGACGGTTTTAGGCTGTTTGGGAGGTAGACTTCTGCATTTTTCCAGTTTGGAAAAATTGATGGTCTGTGACTGCTGTCCTTTAGGCACCATGCTCTCTTGTCACCCTCCCTCGCTCTGAGCGTCTGTGGAGGGCACAGGAGGGCACCATGCATGGGAAAGTGGCAGAGCAACTGCGGTCGTGCTGCTACCTCAGAGCAGCCTCCTGAGGTGGTTGTGAGGGCTTTGTTTCAAAATATCTATTTTACCTATTCAGTTTTTTCCTCACAAACCCAACACCCTAGTGTGCTATACCCCCTCACCCCAAAAGGGATAGACAGGAAAGATATAAGTAGAATGAAGAGAAGAATTAGGTCAGTTCTCTTTCCTTACCTCAAATACTTTGTATTACCTGATTTTGTTCATAAAGATGGGGTTGGTATTTTCCCAATTTAAAAAGAAGTTACTAGAAACCGAGTAACAGGTTAACTCTTGATTTGTACCATTCAGTGCTTCAGTAAAGTAGAACTTTTTTACTCAAAGAGAAAATGGCTTGTTTAAGCCAGCCAACTTTAAACAAAGGTATCCAGCTTCACTAGCATGTGCAAATAGAGGCACCATTCATCATCTGCTGTGTGCAGACACTGCGAGGTACTTTGCATGCTTGATGTTACAACAGCCCTGCCACGAAGAGGCTCTTATTCCTGGTGAAGGTGCTGAGACTCGGGTGGGGGATGTGACAGGCACGAGGCCACACACCCTGCATCTGGCACCGAGGCCCACGTCCCCCACTTCCACCACCGCCCTGCACCGGGAGACCTGCCGAATGGTCAGGACCCGGCGCTTGCTTGTGCGGGTGGGTCGTGTAACAAGTCAGGAGCGGTGCTGCCTTCTCCCAGCTCTGTGCAGGACAGAATCGTCCTCGTTTTATGACTGAGAAGACTAGAAAATGGAAGAAACGCGCGTGGTCTCATAGGACTAGAGCTGCGGTAGGAGCCCGGGACGGTTAGAGCCTGAGGTCTTAATGCTGGGCTCTTCTGCCTGAAGGAAAGGATCTGCAGGAGCCACAAATACCAAATGCTACTTACGCGTCTGATTTTCCTCCAGGTAAACCAGGCACTGCTGAAGTTTCTTGTTTTGCCTGTAGTAAATTTCAGGACTGTAGTTCACCGCAGGGTGTTAAGCAGTTTACCAGGGGCAGCACGCTGTGCTGGAACCAGCATGAGACTGCAGTCGGAAGGTTGGAGTAGGGACTCTGACCTCAAGGAGGTCACTCTTCTCAGCCCAAAGTAAGGACGTGCTATTGCCCATCCCACGTTCAGAGGATCACCCTCAACGGTGTCTGAAGGTGCCTCATAAATGCTAACGGGCCATACAAACAATGGCTTGAGTGATACTCTTGGCCAATTATTGATTATTCTAGTTCAACAGATGGATTCTTAAAAAATGGACTAGAGATTCTTACAGCTGAGGAGAATCAAGTCCAGCCTCGGCATAAACGAGTCGCTTCCTCTTTCATGCTGCAGGAGGGACACGTCTGCAGCTGCTTTTGCATAAATGAGACCATTTCTCTGTAGAAAACAAAAGTAAATACAAAAATCAATTTTTATTTGTAGCAGCAAAGGCTGTTAAACTTCTTGTTGGCTCCCCTCTTGGCTGAATTGGGAATAGGCACAAGACCTAGTTCAGTCTCTTCAACGTGTAGGTGAGTAGACCAGTGGGAAACAAAGTCACTCACTGGAGGCCTGCCCGAGCGGGCGGAGGGGCCCAGCCCTGCAGCTCCAGGCTGGCCCCACTGCACCAGGCTGCTGCACCGTGGCCCGGCCTCGTGCATGCGGGCCTGGGCACTGAGCTCTTTTCATGCTAAGCCGTAGGCCTTTAATCAACACCTGTTGAGTCAATGATGAATCTAAGAATTAGCATTTAAAAATGAGACATTTTCTAACTTCCAAACCAGTTCTAAAAACACCTAAAAGGGAATTTCAAATTGATTTGTGTGAAGAGAATATTTTTGGATAAATGTATAGGTGATCAGAAATGCAATATTGCTAAATGGTTAATATTTGAGACATTAATGTGGCTAGATTTTGATCACCCAATTTAATATTTCCTATAATAAAATTTTATAAAAAAAAATTTAAATAATTGTTCATAGATCTATTAACAACTTACCCATTTATAAAGATTCTCAGAAATGATTTGCTTTCTTCTGAATTGTTTATTTTACATGAGAAATTGCTTGATAAATATTTGTTTCCTGTACGATTATATTTAAGCATCTTTTGGTTGAAAGTAACAGTAATTGACTGACTCTGCCTTAAGCAAAGACAGGAAAGATAAGAGAAATCTCAGAAAATTCAGGAACAGGAGCTGCCACGAGCATAGCCCAGCAAGGATTTCTCTGCAGCACAGGTGTGTTAAGACACAGTTTAGCCCAGGTGGAGACAGATCCACGTGGCAGTTCATGGCCAAGGGGCAGACGGCGTGATGGGCACTGAGCTGCTGGCCTTTGTCCCGGACAGTCAGGTGCTGTGTTGGAGTAAGCCTTTCCGTCTTTAATCCTCCTTGCCCTGGCAGATACCAAGTGTAAAATGGATAGTTATACTGCCACCATGGCAACCAGACTGGATCTGCCTTCATTCTTTCCCCATTAATTTGGAAATGCTCATGGAACACAAATTAATTTTTGTATTTTAAGGTAAGTAAAAATTAGGTAGAGGAGGGGAAATTATTATTCTATGGTCAATAAACATGATTTTCAAAATATTTCTGATTCTTGGCATCATTGATCTTCTCCATAAACATGAAAAATTAGAAGATGACTAACAGCAGAGTACTTTCATGACACAAAGATCTTCAATAAAATACCAGGTAGTTAAAAGTGAAAATACACAAGGATGAATGTCCCTGGCATTTTTCACAGCTTGTCATTCAATGTGAAGTCTGATAAGGAGTATTTCACTTTGCAAATTTTGAAACCTACACGCATCCAAGGAGCTTAATTCTTTAGTAAAGGACAAGGGGAATGTTCAGAATGAAAAGGTGAGCAGTTGAGAACGCAACCTACAGTGTGGAAGCTGGCTTGAGCTGCAGAGGGAAGGATGAGAACAGAATGTGTGAGGCTGAACATGAAACAGTTGGGGCTTGCTGCATATTACTCTGTGTTTCAGAAATGACCTACAAAGTGCAATGTAAAGTAAGTACATCAATATCCTTTATTAGCTCTGACAGAACATTGGTGTGATGCAAATCTTAGATAAGGTTACAATTCCTGCCACTGAGGTTGCAATGTTTGAAAAATGTAAGACAACTAAATAGACCATGGAAGAGCAAATTTAATAATACCAGCAAAACTCAAAGTGGCAGGATTATTGGAATTACTGCAGTAAATATCTTCAGGAAGCAAAATACATGGACTGATTTACTAATTTTATTTCCTCTTATAGTCCTATAAGGTTACTTTGTATTAACAGTATGACAATTTTATTTATGTTTTTTAATATCTGGCATAGGAAAGAAGCTAATGGATGACATTTCTGGCTTTACCATGAAGTTGTCACACTGGAGCATTCATGGGATAAAAAATTGTTCCATTACCAAGGGCATTATGTTCCCCTCTTCAGCGATGGGCAATGTGGAATATTTTTATAGTTGAAGGTCAGGCCAACATTCCTTAAGTTCAGAGAAAGTGGAGTGTTTAGAAATGACGATCTGGACAATTGCACCAAATCGATAACACTCTTGGCATGCTCAATCTTACAGAAGCCATGAAGCACGTCTGATTAATGTGGTGGACTGAGTTAGTCCCCAAACATGTAAAAATGCTGGATAAAATACGGGGGAAGGAAAAAGTCTTCAATATATACCCAAGAAAGTGACTTCCCCATGTGGCAAAACAAGAGAAATCAGAGCAAAAATAGGAAGCAGTGCCTGAAGAGGTAGGCCTGTGACCGGGCCTGGTCCATCAGATTGCCCCACCCCGCTGGCCAGTGACAAGTGTAAGAATGGGCAGGTAGCCACATCAATCACTCCCTACCTTTCCTGGGACTTTTCTGGAGCTACCAGCAAAATTCCTTGTCTTTTCATTGGAGGGGCTAAGCTCTAAGCCTTGAGGTCTGGGACTTCTGGCAGTCGTCTTACCTACCACGTTGAGAGGGTCTGTCTGGAAGATGGAGAGAAGTAGAGGGCACTGGTGGCCTGCTTGTAACCCCTGAAGCCCCGTGAACTCCGGAACAGCCAGTTATGCAAGTCAATAAATGCTTTTGTTCTTAAGCTCCAAGTTGGGTTTGTACACCTCACTTCCCAGTCCTACCCACTTCCCAAGGCAACAGCTATCAACAGCTGGTGGGCGTCTGTCTTTACAAATCTTTTTCTGTGAAATTACATACACGTCTGTGGTGCTTTTACAATGTGCACAAATCTCACACTCCTCTGGTCGAAAGGTGGAGCCTGTTCTAGAAACTCCTCCTTAAGAAAAGAAAGAGTGGAGCTAGTTTCCGTCCCCTCGACTGTGGATGAGCCCTTGTGCTGCCTCCTGGGGAGAATGCAGGGCACGCAAACCCATGAGGCTCTCAGGCAGGGTTAGACCGGGCAGCACCGCTGCTGACTGATCCCTTCCTCTCTACGGATGCTCACCCTCAGGACGCTGCCACCTGGGAAGGCTGCACACTACTGTTCCAGCCACCGCTTCCGCTGACGTCCCAACCAGCAGATACATGAGTGTGTCAGCCTGCCAGTGACACCAGCCCCAGTCCCTGCTGATGCCCAGTGGAGCAGAAATAAGCTGTGCCCTCCCAGCCCTGCCCAAATTGCAGATTCATAAGCAAATTAAATGTCATTGTGTTGAGCCATTACATTGTGGATGGGTTGTTTCGTTGCAGTAGATAACCAGAACAGGGTAGAGTTGCTTTGCTTTGCCTTTTACATGGGACCAATGCCCTGTGTATTGATCTTCAACAAGCTGGATTTTTTCCTATGTAACAGTTTGCCCTGGAGATCCCTTCATATCCATACATAAAGATCAATTAATATGTTATTAACTACTGTAAACAATTATGTCCTGCGGATATGCCATATTTATGCAAACACTACTGATCAACAACTAGACTGTTGCACATTTTTCTTTATGGCAAACCATTCTGAGATGAATATCTTTGTATTGGTCTCATCCTGCACATGAATGAGTATTTCTCTATGTTTGATACATAGAAATGAAATTTTAGCAAAAAAGGTTTTCACACTATATTTCTGCCAAATTTCCAGAAAAAAAACTGTGCCTCCTTATACTTCCACCACAGTATGTGAGAATACTTACTTCTCCTTACCGTATTATCATTGGATATTAACCAAATAAAATTTCTCCTGTCTCAGGGGGAAAATAATTATTTTACATGATTATAGAATATGTTATATTTAATACTTAAAATATGATATATGTATTATATAATATACACATATATTTATATATACAAATATATGTATTAAGTATATATAATTTGCTTTTTCCTTGTTTCTATTGATTTTGTGCAACTTTTTCGGTGTGTATTGGCCATTTGTTTTTGTTATAAAATCATTTTCCTATTGCTTTGTTATATGCAAATATTTTCTCCAAGTCTGTTATTGTTATTTTATATTTGTTTATGGCATCTTTGTCATAAAGAAGTTTTAAATTTTTAGATTATCCTCTGTAAACTTTTTTCTTTATAGAATTTTTGTATTACATTTTGCTTAAGAAAGTCTTTTCCACCCTAAGATTATAAAATATTCTCCTACATTCTTTACATTTTTGTTTTGCTTTACATTTTTCAAATATCTCCTTTCTCCATCTGGAATTTATTTTGGTTTTTAGTGTGGGGAGTTACTGAAATTCTTGGAATATGATGGGAGAACGTGAGGGATGCAGTGTGGTGTAGGGAAAGAACGCGGCCTGGAAGCCGAGGACCTGGGTTCAGCACCTGGAACTAACGAGTTGTGCGCTCTGAGTGGAGCTTCTCTCTGAGGCTGAGTTTCTTCGTTTATAAAATGAGTGAAAACACCTGTCCCTCAGAGTGTTAGTTGTTATGACATTCAAATAAGGTAATATTAATATATGTAAAAAGTGCTCTGCCTGTAACTTAAAATAATGTTGTATGTTAACCCCCACCATGTATTTCCCCAGTGGATAGTCAGGGTTGAATACGGCATCACCTTCTCGCTCATGAAGTGTCAGCTCTGCCTCACACCAAAGTTTCACAGACACGTGGTGTCTCAGCTAGTTTCCACTGCTTCATTTGTGTATTTCTGTGAAAAATCTTCACTTTTCATTACACTAGCATTTTTTAACTGAGTGGGTCTGTGAATAGACTATCTTTTTAGTATCTCTTTTTAATATTTAATAAGGCAATGCTCTATTTGTTTCCATTCACTATTACAGATTAACTTGGAGAAAACCTGTATATTTGCAATGTGAATCTTCTCATGCAGGTATACAGTATGTTTCCATTTACTCATGATATCCATTATATCCCTCAGTTGTGTTTTACAATTTTATCATATTTCTTTCTGGTATGTTGTATTTTAGTTGTGACCAAACCTGGATCAAGTTTTCCATGACTTTGTTCTATTGGCTATTACTGGCATGTAATAAGAAGTTGATTTTTGTATGTCCAGCTCAGATCTATTTCATCTACGTTTTAAAATGTGTTGGCATACCATTGAAGATAATACTCATTTTTTAAAAATATCCTTGATTACTATGGTTATATTACCTTTCTTATTTCTAATGTTATTTCTTAAACTGGCTTCTCAAATACTAGTCTATTTAATTGGTCTTTTCAAAAAGTCAGTATCTAGTTTTATTGATCAAATCTGTTAGTATTTTCATTTTATTGATTTACTCTATTATCAGTCTAACTTTCATCTTTCTTTCAGTTTATTTTGGGTTTTTTATAGCTTCTTGAGTTAAAAGCTTAATATGTTTTCAGTCTTTCTTGTTTCTTAATAAATAAATTTAATGCTATAAAATTTCATCCAAATACTCCTTTGTTTACATCCTGCATATTTATAATATCATTCATTTCTACTAGCCCATATTTTTAATTTTTTATTTTCTCTGATTGAATAGTTACTTTAAAAATGTTTTAAATTTCTCATAGGGATAAATACCCCCCTTCCAGCTACCCTTTTAATTCTATCAGTGATTTTTATGATGCTGTGGCCAGACATTCTCTGGTCCACATTATTTCTGCTTTTCAGTTATTGTTTAGGTGCCCCAATGTTCTTGCACACAGGCAATCTACTATTATTTAGACTTTGCATAGCCACACATATCTATTTAATCTGTCAACTTCTGAGAAAATCATAGTCATGTAATTTACTATGTTTGTGGATTTCTCAGTTTCTCCTTGTATTTCTATGAGTTTTCACTTTGTGTGTGTGTGTATGTGCTTGCTCTCACTCTCTCTTTTTATATATATATATATATATATATATATATATATATATATATACCTAATAAATATATCATTAGGTGCTTAACGGTTCATTATTGTTTTACCTTTTTGATAGGTTATAACTTAATAAACAATATTCATCAAAAAATTATTTAGACTTCATTCTAAATGGCTGTTCTGGGTCCTATCTATTAATTCAGAGTGAATGCTCACTGGGTGATTCAATTTCTTTCATGTCTGAAACTATTCCCCTCCATTTAAAAAAAATTTACCCCTTCTGGATTCCTATTAGGTGAAAGTTTGGAATTCCTTATATTACTTTTATTTGTGAAAGATATTTTTGCTGGGTAGAGAATTCTGGGTCAAAAATTATTTATTCACTATTTTGAAAATATCATTCTATTGTCTTCTGGACGCCATTGTTTCTTTTAAGAAGTCATCTGTTAATCTAATTGTTTTTCCTTTGAAGCTAATTTGTCTTTCTTCTGGCTTTTTAAACATTTTTACTTTCATGTGTGTTTTCTGTACTTACACTATAATGTGCATAAGTGTTATATTCTTTTTATTTATATCCTCCTAATTCTGTCTTGTCAGCTCTACCTAAGGTAGATTTTCTTACTGGATTTCTTATGTCTTTATGATCTTTTCTGTGTATTCAACTCGTTGTTTCCCTGTCTTTCTTCATTCTAGATATTTTCTTCTAATTTGTCTTCCAGGCCACTGATTTTCTCTTTAGTTGTGTCTAATTTTCTGTTAAACCACATTCATTGAATCCTTAATTTTGGTTGAATTTATTTATCTGTTTCAGATTTCCATTGATTTGTTTGTAATTTTCATTTCTCTGTGAAGGTTTATAATCTATTTTTTAATTTTCTTGAGCATATTAAGCCTAGTTATTTTAAAGCTTGAATCTGATAATAATATTGTCCAGAGCCCTCTGCAGGTTTCTTCTATTGTCTGTTATCTCCTCTTAATTTTTGCTATTAATGTCTTGTCTTTTCAGATGTCTTGTTACTTTTACTTCACATTAAACATTGTATATTAAAATCTGTAGGCATAATTTGAGGACTGTGATTATATTTTATTCTTTGAGAAATATTTTGTTTTGGAAGATGACTTGGGGCACTTAGCAATCCTGGATTCAATTAATACATATATAAGTATTGATATGATTCAAAGCTAGGCTTCAGTTTCTGAGAAGCTAGAATGTTTTTGGTTTATCCTTACTCCTAAACTATAACCTTTAGAGTCCCAAGCAAAAATGTTGTGAGCTTACCTGAACTTCTACTCTTTGGTATTTCTGAATTCCAGTTTTATACCTCTTGATTTGAGAAGCATTCAAAGGCTCTGCTAAGCTTCGTAGCCTCTCAGCTGTCCCTTCTGGAGTATGCTGATGTCCTGGGGAAAGCATCCCCAAGTACGAAGCTCACCTCTCTGAGATTTTTTCTTCCAGGTTGGTCCCATAATTCTTTACTGCCTTGTTGCCTTCCTGATGACTTCAGGCATATGTTTTATATTTCATCCAGCTTGGGAGTTGGATAAATAATCTGCATTATCTAGTCCACTGTTATCAGAAGGCAGTGACTTCTTTTTTTAAAAAAATTCTTTTTGTTGCTAATATACAGGAATGCAATTAGTTTTTTGAATAATAACTTATAATCCATTAAACTTTCTCAAAATTTTCATTATCTTAATAATTTCTCTAGAGTTTCTGGAGTTCACCAGGTGGACAATTATCTTAGTTGTAAATAAATAGTAATTTTGTTTCTTCCTTTCCAATTCTACTATTTTCTATTTCTTTTTCTTTCTTTCTTTCTTTTTTTATTGAGATAGGGTCTCATGCTGTCATCATATTCACTGGAACCTCAAACTCTTGGAGCCAAGTGATCCTCCTGCCACAGCCTCCTGAGTAGCTGGGACTGCAGGCATGAACCAGCATGGCTGGCTAATTTTTCTATTTTTTGTAAAGACAGGGTCTTGCTCTTGTTCAGGCTGGTCTCGAACTCCTGCCTTCAAGCAATCCTCCTGCCTCAGCCTCCCAAACTGCTAGGATTACAGGTGTGAGCCACCACACCTGGCCATTTTTTATTTCTTAATGTATTATTACTCTGACTTCACAATATTGAAGCTTCCTATCCATGAACATGGGATATCTTTCCATTTATTTAGTTCTTCTTTGATATTTTTCATTAGAATTTTGTAGTTTTCCACATATAGATCTCTTACTTTTTTTAGATTTATGCCAAAGAATTCCATATTTTTGGAGTGCTAATGTAAGTGGTAATGTCTTTTTAATTTCAAATTCCACTTATCCATTGCTGGTATATAGGAAAGCAATTGACTTTTGTATATTTACTTTGTAAGCTGTAACCTTGCTTTAAATGCTTGTTAGTTCAGGGAGTGTTTGTGTGTGTGTGTTTTGATTCTGATTTTTTACATAGATAATCATATCATCTGCCAAGTTTAATTTTTTCCTTCCCAATCTGTACACCTTTTATATCCTTTTCTTATCTTATTGCATTAACTAGGACTTCTAGTATGATATTGAAAAGCACTAGTGAGAAGGTACATCTTTGCTTTGTTTCTAATTTTATTGGGAAAGCTTTGAGTTTTTCACCATTAGGTATAATATTATCTGTAGGGATTTTTAGATGTTCTTTGTTATCACCATCTGGAATTGCATATACATTATAATTCTTGTTCTATTAAAAATATGTTTTCCTTCTTTGTCTCTATACATTGCATCCTAGGTCATTTCTTTGGCTCTATCTTCTAGATCATGAATTCTCTTGTCAGTAACATCTAATCTACTGCTTATTCAGTGCATTGATTTTTAAATTTCAATTATATTTTTTATTTCTAAAACTTAATTGGTTATTTTTAAGATTTATTTGTTCTTTGATCATTTATTGTTGAGCTTTTCTTATTTTAAAATCATATTAAACATAGTAGTTATTCTATAATTTTTGTCTGATAGTTCTAATTTCTGTCTTAAAGGATTTTATTTTGCTGTCTGGTTCTCAGTTGTAGTACATTGTTTCCTTGTATTTGAAAATTTAAAAAATTTATTTACTTATTTATTTTTATTGTGAGCAGCTAATATCTTTGAAGTTTTACTTGTAGGAATTCTTGATGCCTCAGTTGAAGGTGAGTTCCCTCATTGGGGATTTGCTTTTACTTCTACCAACTGCCTAAGGTTACTAACAACCTGGAAACCAAGTTAAGTTAAAATCTCAGCTTGGGGTTTCTCAAACCATATAGTAACTAGTATAAATTCAGACTATAAACACACATGAAAGCTGGCTTGTGTTTTCAAATTTCCCACCTTCACACAGTACAAAGGTTGAGAAAGACAGCTTTCCTGACAGTCTTCTTCTGCATGGCAGATTTATTCTCATTTCCTTATGTTGAAGTAAAGTTTTAGCTTTATGAGAATAGGCTACTAGACTTGCCAACTGGGTCAGGCTCTGGGCCAGAACCCTGCAAGCAATGTTCCTCAGGCTTGTGAGCCGTGAGCAAGGTTGGGAAGCTCTGCCTTGGGCTACCCTCCTCCCCACTCCCCTTTGCATCTTTGTGCCCCACACAGCCATCCAGGAAGAAGCCCAAGAGTCCGGCTTTGGTCTGAGGTGAAAGATGTTTTTGGTACTCACAAGGATTTCTGTTTTCGCTAAAATTCTCACCTCTGTGGATTTTTTTAACCTCCTTCCATCTTAGCAATGCATTTAAAAAATATATTTTAACATATTAATCACTTCAATTTGAGGGTTGTTCAGGATATTTAACCTGCCATGTTGCTGTATATAGAAGTCTTTTATCAACTCCCTCCTGCCCATTAAACATTGAGTTCTTAGAGACCAGAGACCATGATTGATTCATTTTTATATCCTAGGACCTGACCTACGTTAGTGTGTCCCCAGGAATTATTATTTGAATGAATGCCAAAACCAGTCATTTCAAGTTCAAGTAATTGGTTTGAAATTCTAAGTACAATCAAAGCAATTTCCTTTCTGAAAACTCTCAAGACCATAACTTCACACTGTAGATTAGGGAATTCCTTGGGAAGTGGGTTATCCTCATGAAGGAGCTGCTTTAATCAAATTAACTGAGAAGTTGCCCAATTGTTCTTTAATTTGAAGCACATGGATTCACTCCAGTGGGACAGCAGAGAAGTTTATGTCGTAGGTAAATTGCCCAGTTAAATAGATCAGATTGCAAAGGTTTAGAAAAATATACTTGGCATAAAAATCTTTCCACTTCTTCTGTTTTCCAGTGATATTTTACACTTCATCCTTGGTGCCGACGTCTGCCGTCATCGCTGGGTTGTCTCATTGATCCATTCCTTCATAAAACGTTAGCACTCGGGTGTTCAATCAGCTTTTATGGAGTGTGTATTATATGCACTGTGCTAAACGCTGGGGCTACAAAGGTAAGGTATTCCCTGCCTTCAGTGTTCTCCCAGTCAGAGACTAAAGTTCATAACTGCAATACAGTAAAAATTAAAAAATAGAAGTACATATTGGGCACTGTGGTAGCACAAAGGAAAGAGTGAGCCGCTGTGTTTAGGAGCAGCTGAGAACGTTTCACTGAAGAAGAGACTCCTGTGTTAAGACTGGGGTGAACAGCAGTGTTTATCTGGACAGCATTTGGCCTGGTCTCCCTAGACAGCGCCCCAGGTTGCCTTCCTGTGACGGACGTGTCTTCTACATGCTCGTGCATGCTCAGATTTTCTTGGCCACTCAAGAACTCTCAGTTTTTCTTTTCTGCTTCCCAGGACTATGTTCAGTGGCCCTTCTAAGGGGACAGTTGGTTGGCCAGATGCACTGGCCTGGTTAAGCAGCCGTGCCCTTCCTAGATGACGCGTGGACTTCCTAGACTTACGTGCCTCTGGCCTCAATGCCTCCCTTTCCTCCTGGGCTGCTGCTTCCTCCCTGCCTTTCTTTCTTAATATTCTATAGAATTCCAATTTATTCCTTGCTATAGCCCTCTTCCTGTAAGAGCTACATTGAAAATTAACATTTTAAATAAATGTAAATTCAAATCGCCCTTGTCTCTACTTAGAAACATAAGTGATACAATTTAATACAAACCCAGAGAAAACACAATCAGAATGTCCAGTTTCAAGTGTCTCCAGCTGTAAACGTCTTTCCTTTTCCTCGTGAGAGTGCTGCTTCTGTTTTCATTTCCTATCCTGTCTCTTAACTTGAGTTTCTTATATTCTGAATCGAAATGCAAGCTGCGTATAGTTTTTCATTAATTCCCACAGCATTTTACTAGACACCAAAGTGCAGGGTGACACTGCCCCCCCGCCCCCGCCCAGGAGCCACCCAAAATTGTACATTAGAGTGCAGGAAGAAAACAATAGAACTAATCCTTATAATTTATTTTTTATCTTATCCTTTTAAAATTTCTATTTTGCATGTTTTATTATATATATGTTATCATAGGATATTTCATGTACATAATTTATAAATAAATATGCTTATACTAGGGGTGCACACTCAAACATTACTTGCCGATGGGGTGTACTGGTTTATTCGATCCTTTTGTCAAGCAAAATGCTCCGGTTTTAGACAGTATCCTACAGGCAACTGCCTCTGCTTCCTAATCCTCTCATCGGTTCTGCCAAACGTAAGATTTAAAGGGGTGGAAAATCTGAATCATAAACATAGTCTTATCTTGCTAATGTTTTGTTCAGTGGTATTAATAATACTTTTACTATCTTTCTGAAGTTGTTTTCTAATGCCAAGAATTTCTGAGCTGCTGAGTAAAGATGGGGGTTCCTGGGTGGTGGTGGGGGGAGATATTTTGAGAAAAGCACGAATTGGCAGTTTTTCCCTCAAATCACATATGATTGTCTACTGACATGAACTCCAAGTGGCTCAGAACCCAAGGGTCTTTCCTGACTGCCAGACCTCAGGGGCGAAGTCTTTTTCTGCTCTGCTAATTAGTTCTGTCTAATCAAGTGCTCATTTGAAAACCTCATAAATGCCTACGCCATCATTTCATGGATTTAAAAGTTTTAAAATCCCACTTCTACTTTAAAAAAAAACAGTTTGAACAATTTTAAAGCCCAGTTTGTTTCTCTTTGCCAATTCAGTGGGAAATGCACTACAGCATTTTACAAGTTTAATTTCTTTATATGTGTGCCTGATTCAGAGTTCAAAATTAATTTCATGGCTCCTTATATATTCTAACATTGGTAATCTAGGTTCCTCGCTTTATCTGAAGAGCAGTGTGCTTCTGTGTGCCAAGTATCATTTGAAGGTCTAAAAAGGGTTAATGAAACCCTTCACCGCATTTTAAAATGTACTCACACTAAAACATCTGCTTAAGGCCGTCATACTACTGTTCCAAGGAAAAGATGTCGAATCTTGGCCCTTAAGATAATTTAGTTGGTTATTATATTGGTTTGAAATTTGTATCGAATTAAGAAAATTCAGAAATTCAGCTACTTGGTTCAGGTGCCTTTCTAACTGAAGTCATTCCTAAGTAAGTTCCAAGTTTCATATTTTTCGAGTGAGAAAATGCGGCCACCCCAAGATGTGGCAAACTCTAACGGCATCTGTGACTACCCAGTTGCCCGCTCCCCACACCCCTTCCTCCTCATCTCCTCCCCCGCCCCTTGCACACACCCACGGGGACCAGCTCGCCACTCTGGCTTTCCCTGCCTGTGATCCCCTCTACCCGCCTCTCACCGTTTGCTAGGTCCTTCTTCAGTGAGGTTGGTGCAGTTTGTCAGTCAACCGACAGGTGTTTGTTTATGGCCCAAAGACGGGCGCTCCCGTTTGGGTAGCAGCAAGTGGTTCTGACAGTGGGCTGGGGAGCCCCAAGGGAATCCCATCAGATCCACTCAGGAGAGTGGTTTTCTGAGCCAGTAGCCTTTCTGCAGAGAATTGCAGCCTCGTCTGAACCCACCGAACGGGGTTGGATGTCTGCCATTTCCCAGCTGGCCTTCTTACCAAAGACTTGGTGTTTTAACCTGAAAATGGGTTAAATGATGAATAACAATACCTGCCATGGTTAATCTAATGGAGTCATTGTGAAAACTAAATGAAAAAGTAAGTTTATCATTTTAAATTGTTATCATACTTCAAGTTAGACTCCTTTCCCCAGCTAGTATTTTGTTAAATTCTGATGCCTGCATGGCACCTAACCTTCGGCAGTTTTAGGAGGCTGACCAACCTCAGGGCTCTCACCCCTGACTGTCTCCTGGTTCTCCTAGGGGCCCTGAGCAGAGAACTGGGTTGCTGTGCTGTGATTCACCCAAACCTGCCCTCCCCAACCCCAAAAACCTTCTCATTCTCAATATCTTTTCCTTATGGTCTTACATTCAGATCATTCACCCACAGCAGTAACTTAAATGCAAAGACTTTCTAGGTCAGGGAAGAGAGTTGACCTTTCACAGCCTTTAAACAACCCTGGGTTCCAAGCACCTCTGGGTCACCTGGGTCCATCCTTAGCTGAATCCTTTGCTAGAATTCTATTTTAACAGGCTCCAAGAACCTTCCAAGTTCCTTCCTGAAGGCACCTCCTCTGGGGGCAAAGGGGTGTCCAATGGATATAACCAACAGACAAAGCGACTTGACATTGTGTTTCTAACCTTTGGGATGTGATTACTGCTTGTGCCTACAACACCAATTCCAAAAATTTTTTATAAGGAAAAATCAGAGATGTTTGGAGAGATTTAAATATAAAGTTATACACTGCAGTTTTACTTAAAATTTCTATTACTATTGATGATTATTTTAAACCAAAATTAGAAACAAACTAAATATTTAATAATAGGAAAATGATGTAAAAAATTTATGCTTAATTGGATAATGGGGATATAGTACATAAGAAAATATACAGATTCTAGAATTTTTTTAAATGGCAAAGGAAGATATGAACATTTTAGTTTCAAGATGGAATTTTCACTTTGTGTGTCTATGTCTTTCCTCCAAAGACCAACTTAAATGATCAGAGAATAATTAAAATACAATTTTAATTTTCATATGTGAAAGTCAACAATGAAAGACTAACCACCAGCTGTGTCAGATGAATCACCAGGTAGAAATTCCGAAAACAAACTGAGCAAGCACAGCACTTGGCCCCGCAAAAGGAGCTAACCCAGCAGAGACTTTGTTCAAGCTCGAAGCAGTATTCTCAGGGACATAGCAGAGGGCATTTTTCATGCTGAAACAAGAGCAGGTTGTTATGAAAAAATAGCCTTCACAAAGCTTCAAATGAGGGTTCAGCTGGTGCAACTCATGCATTTGGTGGGGCTGGGGGCCGAGTATTGAGCTGGTATGACCAGCAGGTTTGGCAGGCCTGGGGCTGGGGCTGGGGCTGGGGAGGATGTCTGTGTGGTTGGGCCAGCAGGCTGGGGGCCAAAGAGATGGTCTGAGTGCCAGGAGGCTTGTCACACAAGGAAACTGAGCAAATAAGTAAATGTATTAAGGATAATTGGAGCCACATTTCAAACTCTTGGAGAAGGATTACAAATATATGAATAAAAAGGGGAAAGCTTAGGTAATCCCTGTTGTGCTGAACTAGAATTACTAATATCCATATGAACTCATAGTTTTCAATATGTGTAGACGGGGAGATAGATACAGATGTGTGTGTACACACACGTGTCCTAGCTCTGTCCATGGAAGCAATGGCATCTCACAGCAGCAAGCACACCCGGTACCCAGATCTTGGTTTCTAACACCATTCCCCACTGAAAGGAACCAGGGCTTCTTGAAAAATGGCTAATTCCAGGCCGCACAGGAAAAATACAAGTTGAACCTGTATTTCAGGTGTATTTTATAACCCAGTGAACAAAATAAGAATCCAGCAATCTCCTCTGAGATAAATAAATGAATAATAAATACAGTAGAATGCCAGCCAATAAAAGTAGAGGGAATGTTGGAATTAAAAATTTACCATTTGGCGTTCATGAAAGTAATAATTCAGGCAAGAATCATCCATGATGAGGAAGAGGATGGATACATAGTATCAAAGTCTGCCTCTACCTACAAGAAATTACCTGTACAGTGCAGATATGTGGCAGACACCATCTTAACCACGTGATGAAAGTTAACGTCCCTAACCAGGAGACAAATTGACATTGTGTGCCTCCTGATAGGATGCACTGGGGGGAACACAGCATCACTTTTGTGGTATTCTTACCAGAAATGCATAATCTGATTATAATCATGAGGAAAAATAGCAGACAAATCCAAATGTAGGGACATTCTGCAAGGTGACTGGGCTGTCCTCTCTAACAATATCAAGGTCATTAAAGGGTAAAGACAGAGGAATTTGTCCAGACGGAAGGAGACTAAAGAGATGTGACAGTTACCTAGCACTGTGTGCTCCGGGTTGGATCCTGGGCCTGTTAAAGACATCACTGGGACAATCTATGCAACTGTAATGGAGTCTGTGGGTCACACGGTGGTACTGCATCAGCGTTCATTTCCAGATTTTGCTGGTTGCACTGTGGTTATACAGGAAAGTGACCTTATTTTTAGGAAATGCTACTTAAGTATTTAGGGGTAATGGGACATCGTGTCTGCAACTTACTCTCAGATGGTCCAGAAAATAAAATGCAGATAGATACGCAGATAAAGGGAATGATAAGACAAATATAGTAAAATATTAACAATTGGGGGATGAAGGTGGGGGGGTGGGGATTCTTTGTTCTATTGTTGCAACCTTTCCATTAGTTTGAAATCAGTTCAAAATAAAAAGGTTTTTTAAAGCATCAAATGAATAATGTAAAAACTCTAGAGACACAAGGAGAAAGTGGAATACAACAGCAGTCTTAAACTCACCTTTTATCCGGGTGAGATAAACGGACAAGAAAGTAAACAAGGATGTGGTGACCCTGAACAGCACGGTTAGCAGAGTAGGTCTAATCCGTGCACCCCGCTGCGTCCTGAAACAGAGTGCACCTTCCTTCCTGGTGCCCGCCAAAGAGGCAGAAGTTTGATTATATTATTTATTAGTCCACAAAGAAGACTTCACAGGATAAATGTGGCTGACAATTGTTTATTTCAGTGAGAAGATGCAGGTGTGAACAGACAGCCTTAAAGATCTGCTCTACCAACCAGTTTGGGCAACAAAACAACCCCAAACAAACTTTTTTACCTCTGAAATAACAAAACGTATTTTGTCCCTGAAATAATGTGGAGATGGATAGTCACATGTTTATCCAAAAGTCGTCTTATTTCAATCTGCTTCAGAGTTTTGTTGGTGTAAAGTATCCGATTGTTCTCAGAGAAAATTTCACAGTAACTCCTAGGCCACTATGCTGGCAAATCTAATTGTCACTAGTCTCATTTTCATCTCTGTGTTGAAGTTTCTATTTTGCCTGCTTTTATGAGTTTTTAAAAAGTGTATTTGCTGGTTCTTTTCTCTTAAAAATTTTAAAATTCAATATTGGCAATTTTTCTATAAAAATAAAAATCTTCTTTGTCATCTTCTATTTTTAAATTGCCTATAAAATAAATGTATGTTTGTTTATAATCAGAGAGAAACAATACATAGTTTTAAGTTATTTGTAACCTTTTGTAAGTCCATCAGTTACAAGGTGAATTTGTAGGAAACCCAAGGGACAGAGAGGTGACATGGTTTGGACAAAGTAAGTTATGTAAGCAAGAAGATTTTCCTTGTGAGTAGCAGAGACAGGCGTGATGTTTCTGGCTCTGGCCACTCACCACCCCTCACTTGGGGTCACCTTCCCTTGCTCACATCTCCGCAGGGCGGGACAGTGAGCAGAAGGGACGGCCTCAAATACAGGAAACAACTTGGATCACATTACCACTTTTCTCAACCTTTCAAAATGGGTTAAGAATCAATTTAGAGTTACTCTTATGGGAAAAGGTTAATAGAAATTTTAATGAAAAATTTGACTTTGATGGGATTAGAACTCAATGGCTTTGAATTTTGAAGCAAACCCTTTTCCCATAAGACCACAGAGTCTTAGGTTAGCAGCTGTCCAAACTCAGAGATAGAAGAGTCGTCACAGGGGGCACTGCATTCCCTGGACGCCCTCACAGCACACCAAGCCCGACAGAGGGAGAATTAATGGTTGCGTGTCCCCGAAAGCCAGACGCAGACATGTCACACATAGTGAAAATGTGAGAGCCCAGTCACGTCCGAGGCCTCTATAGTAACTAACTACCTTTCTGCAGCAAGCGTGGAGTCACTCAGTTGGCCTGTTTCCTTCTCATACACATCTCCTGTGCACCAGGACAGCGAGGAGAAAGCCCAGGCTTGGGGCAGCCAGAGCTCGCTGCTGCCCACACCTGCCCCAGCCTGCTCAGAACTCACCGTGCCCGCCAAGCCCCACTGCACCGGGAACTCGATTTGTCAGCCACCAGCTAGCGGGGCTCCCATGGGCTGGAGAACAAAGTCACTGAATGTTAGTCCCTTTTGTTCATAACCCCAATGTCAATATTCCCCTGCCTGACGGGGGGTGGGGGGTTAAGGGCAGCCGCCCACCCACGCTTACACGTGGTCATGGCGAGAGGGGCGAGAGAGAGCATCTGCTGCCCTGTGCAATGTCCTTGACGCCAGTAAATAAAAGCCAAGGTTGTCAGAGGGGGTTCAGGAGGTATTTTCTGTGACCTTCTCTAGTTCTTGTTGTTGTTTAATCAGAGACAATGTTTACACGTAGATTTTTTTCCCCAGAGGATTCATTAATTGAGTTGTCACTAAGTGGTTATGGATTTTTTGTTTTTGTTTGCTTTTCATTTATAACCGTGCTCATAAGTGTTAGTTTTCTGCTCCCTCTGACTTCTAATTTTACAAAGAAGGATATACTTGATCTACAGAAAAGGGATTTTCGGTTAAGTAACCAGCCAAAGGCCACCAGTTAGTTAATAGAAGACAGGGGAATAAAAATCTCAAATCTGATTTGTATATTATACTTTAGTCAATGGGGAATGTTCTTCTATTTTTAAAAGATTTTTTTCTTTAATAACGTTTGAAAGTATATTTTGGGGTTTGAGATAATAGACAGCTAAAGCTTAATGAGCCATTCAACTTGGATAAAATCATAGGAAGAATTTCAAAGAGAAATAAGCAAGTCATTTTGCATGCTCTGGGTTTGTTTTCATTCCCTTTGTTAGTTTGAGGACACTATTGCCTGCTCCAGAGGTTCCCAGACTTTCTCAGTTCACTGCATGGTAGCTTTTTTGTGGCACCCATTGGCCAAGAGAAATACCTAACTGTCCTGTTTATTAAATACTAATGTTCATACAACTTAATAAGTATTCAGGTCCTCACAACTAGATAAAAAATAACACACATAAATCAAAATGAAATATTTCATTTCATCACTAAATAACCAGGGTCACTTGCTCATGGTGAGCACACCTACTGGTCAGCACACAATTTCTCAATCTTTGGAATCGTTGGACACAGCCATACTCATTCCCTGTTCCACCTTGATTTTTGCTTGATTCTTGCTTTTTATCTCAGCAGCTGAAGAAAACCCAGGCCCACGTGATGTCATCTGAAGGCAACTAAAGTTAGCTGCCAACTAATGTTCAAATTGTGAACTGTCATTGTGTATTCTCAAAAACATAAAGCATCCCGTGGCACACTGGGAGTTGTGCCCAACACAGTTTGGGAAACACTGGAGCAAGTTCCATTTCCCATTTGCAGTTAAATTAGCCATGAGAAGGCTCCTCATCCATTGTTCTGTGGCTATAGAAGATTTGTGACTCTGTAAACAACACTTAATAAAAGGCATCTTAGAGGCAGTGGAGGCCAAGCAGGGTCCTTCTGCATCTCTGCAAGTGCGCGTCGTATGCATTTACAGCCAGGTCTCCCTTCTTAGGTGGAAAATTCCAAGTAAACAATGAAAAGAGTAATCTGGCCTTCTTAGCTACACTTTTCTCTGTCCTGCCCCAGCCTGGACATCAAGCTCCAGATTCCTCCTCTGAAGTGAGCTGGGGAAGGTGCTTTTGTCCTGCTGCTCGGGTCCAGTACTTGGATTTGACAGTTAACCCCCAACAGTGATCACTGGACAAGACAGAGGGGTCCAGGGACTCGGGGTCAGGTATCTAGCACAAGGAGTCCTTCTCACATTGGCGACAGGTTGATCTTCTCTGAGACCCCAGTGAGCTATGGCCATTTCTGCACTCAGTTGATACTGCTGGGAAATTATCATGCACTAAAGGAAAACAGATTCTATATAAAGCCTTATTCGTCGTTTTCCCGACTGAACGCCCCAATGTGAGCTGCAGCTGTCTGAGCATCTGTGGACAATGTTCTATGTGGGGGGGAAACCACACCTGAAATCCTTCTCTAGGTTTTGTGAAAGGGGATTCAGACACATTGGGCTGCTCTTATATTCAATTATTTAAATGACCTAAACCTTCGGTTTGCTATAGGTCCCTTTTAGTCCGTGTCCTTAATGCAACTTTTTTCATACTGACCAGATTTTTGACACCTTTTCAATTTTGGAAAGTCTTCCTCTAATCCCCAATGCTCCACTGGTCTCAGTATAAATGTTCCTGCCTCCCCTTCCTCTGAGTTATGAACCCTTCAAGCATTCACCAGTGTGAGGGAAACAGAAATGGCATTGTTATGTAAACCTGCAGAAAAATCCCTTCCGTAAATTCATACATGCGTGATGGTTCCCAAGTGTGAGGTGATGAATGCTTTTCCGTGAGATTTCATTTAATAGATGATCCTCACCACTGGCAACGGTGGAGAGAGAAAAGAAAATTCCTCCTCAAGTTAAACCCAAAGAGAACAGCCAATTATACACAGGTGGATTCTCACTAACCTGTTTCTAAAATAGATTTTTGAATAGCTTTAGATTTGCAAAGAAAATGCAGAGGTGGTACAGAGAATTCTCTCATAGCCCAGGCCCCATCTCCCCTATTGTTAACATCTTACGTTGTCACTGTACGTTTGTCACAACTAAGAAACCAATGGTGGTGCCTTACTACTAACTAAACCCCACACTTTACCTGGGTGCTGTTGGCTTTCTCACGAATGTCCCTTATCTGCCTCAGAGTCCCATCCAGCACTTCCTGATTAAACTGAGGTTGGGCATTTCTGGCAGGAGGACCACAGAAGTGAGGCAATGCCCTTTTCAAAGGCAGCATTAGAAACACCTGGTGCCCAGGCCACAGGGTTCAGGAGGTATCTGACAGGTCTCTCTCTTCTGGAAAGGCAACGTGTTTTCCTTCTGTAATTAGCATATGTTCAGGGAGCGCGATACCTTGATACTGTGCAAGTATCCTGTTTCTTGTCATCCTTTCTTCCACGAGTTTTAGCATCCATGGATGATTCTCGCCTAAATCGGTTGTCACTGCGGTGGTTGCCAAATGATGATTTTCTAACTCCATCATTCCTACTACCTTTATTAGCTGGCAGTCTGTGTTCAATTGTGTCCCCCTAAATTTATATGATGAGGTTCTATCCCCAGCACCTCAACATGTGACCTTATGGAGGTGATCAAGTTAAAATGAGGTTATTAGGGTGCATTCTAATCCAATAAGACTGATATCCTTATATTAAGGGGAAATTAAGGAAGGCACAGAGACACACACAGAAGGAAGATGATGTGAAGACGCAGGGAGAAGACAGCTACCTCCAAGCCAAGGAGAGAGGCTGAGCGGATTGTCCCTCGCAGACTCAGAAGGCCCACACCTTGATCTTTGACTTCCAGCCTCCGGAACTGTGAGACAATACATTTCTGTTGTGGTGATTTGTTGTGGCAGCCCCAGGAAACAGATACAGGACTTTGCTGCTCACATCGGCCCAGGCGTGGCTTGAGGGTCCCACACGCTGGTGGTGTGTCCTGTGGCCGACCTGGTCATTCTCTGTGCCCAGGACGCATTAGACTCACTTTGTTCTCTCCCCAGGCCTGATCTGAAATAGCCATTTTCCCACAGAGCCCCGGTTCCTGTGAATGCAGAGTGATATTTAAAAATCAAGATGTGTGTGTCACATAAGTGTTTTGAAACAGCTTGTCAAGGTCCATAAAAAAGATCTGTTGGAATTGTGGGATTTCAGTGATCTATAGAACACTTTAGGAAGCATTGATATCTTTACAAAAATGAGTCTTCCTCTTGATAAACTCTCCATTTTATTAGGTTTTCTTCAATTTGTCACGCTAATATTTTATGGTTTTCTGTCTAGAGACACGACATCAATTAGATTTATATCTAACCTTTTGAAATTCTTTCAATGCTATTTAAAATAGTTTTAGCTGTTCTAAAACTTTGATTTTCTTACTATTTGTTACAGATATTTTAAAATATAGTTGGTTTTTGCCTATTTGTCTTGTGTCTAATAAACCAATTTATTAATTATAATAACATATTTGTAGATTTTTTGGATTGTATACATACACAATGATATTACCAGAGAAGTGGTAACAGCAGGGATTCTTGCCTCCGTACAATCTCAAAGGAAAACTCTCAGCATGTCTTAGTTGAGCATGTTTGCAGTAGGTTTGCTTTCTGTAAACGCTTATTATTATATTACGAAAGTTTCTTTCTATTATGTTTACTAAGAGTTTTTCTAAAATAATTAATAAATGTTGAATTTTATTAAAGGCATCTATTTATATATATTATATATCTATTGAGCTAATCATGATATTTCTCCTTTATTCTGTTAATGTAGGAAATTACATTGATTGTCAAATATTAAAAGAACCTTGTATTCCTGGTATAAGCACAAATCGATCACAGTGTATTATACTTTTTATATGTGCCGGGTTAAGTTTGCTCATACTTTGTTTAGGACTAAGTCTGTTGGGGATGCAGTAACAAAATAAAATACCACAGACCAGGTGACTTTTAACAAGAGAAATTTATTTCTCACGGTTCTGGAGGCTGGGAAGTCCAAGATCAAGGTGCTGGCAGATTTTGTGTGTGGTGAGGGCCCCCTCCTTGCTCATATACAGCCGTCTTTGTGCTGTAACCTCACATGGTGGGATGGGCCGGGGGTTCTGGGGGCCTCTTTTCTATGAGCACTAACGCCATCATGGGGGATCTGCCCACATGACCTCATTACCTCCCAAAGGCCCTGCCTCTAAATGCTCTCACACTGGGGGTTAGGTTTCAATATATGAATTTGGGGGGTGGGCAGGGGACACAAGCATTCAGTATATGGTAAGAACTAAGTGACAAAGGTATGGTTACAACACAAAGACACCTTATTCTGCATGATAAATCACTATTTATTAGACTTTGTTCTAGTTATTTTGCCTCTTTGAAAAATGAAAACTTAATTTCAAAGAAAGAAGTTTTGCAACTGTATAGAATACTCCGTGGGTCCAAAATACAGCTTCTGGTGAAGAACCCCAAATGTGCTTCATATACCTTGGGTGTGAAGTGTTGGGTGTGCCGTGTGACTGTGACCTTGCTTGTCAGACTGATGTGTGTGAATAAACACACCATGTGGGGGTGGAAGGGCCAGGTGCACCTTGTGACTTTCTTTTGCTTGTCAGACAAATGATGTGTGTGAACAAACAGCATTGAGGTGCATGTGGGGCGAAGTTAGTGCACACACCTTCTGCGTCCTGAGGGGCAGATTGTCACTTCACTGCTTCTCCAGCTTTCGACTCAGAATCAAAACTCTGTAACTTCTCTTCAAGAAATGAAATTTTTTGTCACCTAATATATAGCCTAAAATCAAAAGATTAGACTTACATTAATTGTAGCTTCCAGCTGAATTTCTTGAAACCTGTATTCAGATCAGAATTATCTCCTCATCAATTTATTCAAAGTTTCTGAATAACTGAATGGTGACTCTGAAGTCTGAGTCTGAAGTCACCCTCAAGCCTGGGCTTCTTAGGAAGAGAATTTTCAAGCCATCTGAAACATTAAATCATGAATAACTTGAAGACAGTTTGTTAGTACGTATCAAAACTGTAAATGCACCCTTCAACTCAGTTATTTTAGCTTTCTGTCCTACTGAAACAGTTGCACAAGTGTCCCAGGGTATGTGACCAAGTCATTGTGGCATTATTTATAATAGTAAGCAATCAGAAACAATCTAAATATCTGTTACTAAGGGAATGTTGACAAAATTTGCAGTACATTCACACAAGAGTGAGGAGAATCTACATGCCCGACAGGAACAGCTGTGAGAAAAGAAAGAGACAAAGAGGGATGTATGTGCCGCGCCACGGGAGGCAGTCTGGCTGCTCCTCAGGAAGTTGAACGTGGAGCTGCCATAGGACCCAGAATGTCCACTCCTAGTTATTACCTAAGAGAGCTGAAAACATATATCCACACACAAGCCCGCACACAAATGTTATAGCAACAACATTCTTAATAAATAAACAAATAAATACAAAACAGTGGGAGCAAGCCAAAGGCCTACCGCCTGAAGAGTGGATAAGCAAGGCATGGTTTGCCCACACGATGGCATATCACTTGCCAAGGAAAAGGAGCGAAGTGCTGACCCATGCCACAATGTGGTGAGCCTTGAAAACATCACGCTCAGAGAGAGCCAGTTGCAGAAGACCACATATTGCGTGGTTCCACCCATATGCAATGTCTGGAATAGCCAAATCTGTAAAGACAGAAAGTTGCCCAGGACTTGAGAGGGCAAAGGAGAGTGGCTGCTTAGGGTAAGAGAATTCGTTCTCGGGTGATGACCGTGTTCTGAAGTTAGATAGTGGTGATGCTGTGCAACTCCCTGGATATACTTAGAGCTACTGAATTTTAAACTTTACAATGGTGAATTTTATGGTATGTGAATTATATCTCAATAAAGCTATTATGAAAAAATTAATACAGACTGTGCAGTAAACTTTTGTCAGAGACTTGTATGTAAGTTTAGAAAGGGGATGGGAAGGTTGTCCTGAGATGTTCATTGTGGTTCTTGGGTGGGGGCATTGGGGAAGACACCTTGTATCTCCCATATTATATCCTTTATCAATGCATTATAGCCTATGTTGCATGAACTTTGTATAAGTATATTTTACTTTTGTAATTAAAAAGAAGAATTCTTGCAGGAAGAAAGAAAAAAATTGCTCTTTAAGAATAAGATTTGACAGTAGAAGCTGTGAAAGAAAAGAATGATGTCAAATTCATAAAAAACTAACATCTTCATGGAAAAATATCAACTTATGGGAAAATATGGTCAAAAACAAATCTCCTGCCAACTCAGAAGACCCCGCCACAAAAGTAGGAGAGAAAGAAAACAGTGTGTTTAATTGAGTAAGCATGAAACCAGAATGTGATGCACACCACAGGCCTTCCGCCAAGAAACTGCAAAGACAGAGAGAAACCTCATCCTTTTGTATAACCGAGCAGAGACCACCTGCACATACATGCTCTCAAGAGAAAGGCAGGAGGAGGACTTGACAACACCATGCGTGACACCTGGTTCATCCTAAATTCACCTGGTAATAGGGCAACCATCTGTGTGTGCTAATTGCTTTTATCCAAAGGAAAAAGAAAACTTCTCACATCTTCACGACAGGAGGTAGGCTTGCAGTTGGGAGCCAGGCACCAACCAAAGCCAGTTCCTACCCACCCCTGGAACTGGGAGAGGGGGTGGCTATCATCTTCCTAGATGACTGCATTTCAAAGAGATGGCTTCCAGGGCCAGGAGAAAGGTGGTGCTGGGTTGCAATGCTGGCAAGGGGCTTACTTAGGTTTTTAAAATATTTACACACCTCTCAAAGAGACAGAGAAAGAATTTACAATAACAAAATTTCTAAAGGAAATGATCTAAGAAAAGAGAGTAAGGAACCTCTTATTCCTTTTTTGCACCAGGGGAAATTAATTTTTAAATCTTTTCTGTTTTGCATTTGCCCTTACACAGCAAAGGCTGTATCATAGACAAAGGACTTGTGTCTCTAATACATAAGGATTTCCTGTGTGCCCTACTGTTCTTGCCCATGCCCTTGCCATGTAGGCATATATATTTGTAGAATCTTATGAAGAGCAATTTAACAAAATCTATCAACATTGAAATTAATGTGACCTATCATTTCCACTTTTAGAAATTTATCTCACAGAATTAATCACATAAGTGGTGAAAGATGTATGAACACAAGGATGTTCACTGAAAAAAATTTAAAAACTGTTTATTCTGGAAAATGTTAAGCATATACAAAAGTAGACAAAATAATAATGAATTTGCAGGTGCTCATGTCTCAGCGCCAGTGACTGTCAACCTGCAGGCAATCTTGGGTCAGCTATTTTCTTGCCCACTTCTACTTGTCTTGTAACATTTTGAAACAGGTCACAGACTTCCTATCTTTTACCCATACACATTTTAATATATATTTCAAAAAAGGTAAGAACTCCTAAAAACAACAATACCATCATCAAACCTAAACAAAGTAACAATTATTCCTTAGTATCATTAAGTATCTAATCAGTGTTTGAATTTTCAATCTATTATAAATGTCATAACTTGTTTTAATAATTTGTTTGTTTCAGGATATTAATCAATTCCAGACATTTTGATTTGTTCTTATGTCTTTTAATCTATAAATTTTAAATTTTCATAATTTGTTTTAAAGAAACTAAGTGGTTTTCCCTGTGGAGTTTCCCATCGTTTGGATTTTGCTTCTTGCATCTTCCCTTTCCATTTAATTGACTCTTTTGTACTCTATTTTCTGTAAATTGGTAGTTGGATTCAGAGGTTTGATCAGATGCAGGTTTTATATTTTTTGACAAGGATATGTAGGAGTAGTGTATTCTTCCATCCATAGGTACAAAAATACTTTAATAGTATAACAACTGGAATGTCCATCAGCGGAGATTTGACTAAATCATTATGGTGCATACGCACAATAGTGTATTAGGCAACTCTATGCACATTTACCTGGAAATGTTTCCAAGATGTATTAACAAATTTTAAAAAGTGCTAAAGAATATGTATAGCAAGAAACACTTATTTTCCTTTGTTTTCTTATTTTGGAAAAAATATTTAAACTCCAGGAAAATATAAAGCATAATATTGCATTAATTTCCTAGGGCTGCTGTAAGAAAGTACCACAAACTAGGTGACTTTAAACAGCGGAAATTTATTGTCTTACAGTTCTGGAGGCCAGAAGTCTGAAACCGAGATGCTGGCAGGGCCGCTCTCCCTCTGATGGCTCTACAGGAGGCTGCCTTCTTGCCGCTTCTGCCTTCTGGTGGTTGTGGCCATCCTTGGTGTTCCTGGCTTGTGCACTATCGCTCCAATCTCCGCCCCGCTGTCACATGGCTTTCCCCCTGCGTCTCTTCTTATCATCTTCCCTCTGTGCGTGCCTGTCTGTGTTTCTTCTTATAAGGACACCTGTCCTATTGGAGTAGGGCCCAACCCTACTTCAGTGTGACCTCATTTTAACTTAACTAGTTATGTCCGCAATGACCCTATTTCCAAATAAGGATACATTCTGCGGTACCAGGAGTTAGGACCTCACATATCTTTGGGGTGGGGGATGTAATGTAATCTGCAACAAATATAATAAGCATTCTGTGTCCACCACCCTGAATTTTAAAAGATGTTAATACTTAGTCATATTTACTTTAGGCTAAAAAATAAAACAAATAAAAAATTACTGGTAATTACAAAATTGAAGTGTCCCGGGTGATTTTTCCCAGCCCTCTCAGTGTTGTAAATCTCATGTACCCTTCTAGGCAATATTATTTTAATTTTACTACAAAAATGCACACAGACGCATATAGCAGTACAAACAATACATCTTCCTTTTGTGTTTGCAAAAATTTACACCAAATGTATCTATTGTACACATCTTCCTGCAAGTAGCTTTTCTCCTTTCCAACATTATGTTTTTATGTTTAAAATGGGCCTTGTAAAGAGCATATAGTTGGGGCTTGTTTCTTATCCAACCAGACAGTCTCTGTTTTTTAAGCGGTGTGCTTAGACCACTCATATTGAATATGATTATTGATATGTTTGGATTAAAATCTGCCATCTTGTTAAGCTATTTCCTATTTGTTCTTTCTGTTTTTGTTTTTATTTCCTCTTTTTTGTCTTCTCTTGAGTTAACTTAACTTTTTTTAATGATTTCAATTCATCTCCACTGTTTATTTATTACTTATAAACCTTTAAAAAAGTTTTTTAGTGGTTGCCCTCAGGTTTACATTAAACATCTTTAATTACTCGGCGCGGACTTCCACGCTGCATTCCTCGGCCTTCATGCGGTGTATGAAGGCTGTTTCTTCACGGGAGGTGCTCACGAATCCACTTCTGAGCTCATTCAGGTTGTTGGCCAAATTAAGCTCCCTGTGGTTGTAGGACTGAGGTTCCAGGTTTCTGGCAGGCTGTCAACCAGGGGCTGGACTTTGCTTCTGGAGACTTCCCACGTTCCTTTTCCTGCTTTCATGTGTTCCGCCTCCAGCAATTAAAGGTCGAGTTCCTCACATGCTTTGAATTTCTCTGACCTCTCCTCCTGCCACATCTCTTTGCCCCCAACTAAAGAGAGTTCTCTGTTTTTAAAGGCTTTTGTATAATATTTAGCTTTGGCCCACCCTGATAATGCAGGATAATTCTCCCAGTTTTAAGATTCATAACCTTAACTACATCTGCAAACCAATTTTTGCCATGTAGCATACCATATTCACAGGTTTAGAAATTAAGGCCTGGACATCTTTGGGGATGGGGGCATTCTGTCATTTACAGACACCATAGTCTTTCTGTCTCAAGAACTTTCATTAACATTTCTTGTGGTGTATATTTGCTGGCAATGAATTCTCTAAGTTTTTGTTTATTTCTTCTTAATTTTAAAAGATATTTCTGCTGGGTACAGAATTCTGGGTTTTCTTTCTTTTAGCACTTAAAAATGCCATTACAGGCTGGGTGCAGTGTCTCAAACCTGTAATCTTAACACTTTGGGAGGCCAAGGCGGGAGGATTGCTTGAGGCCAGGAGTGTGGGGTTTCAGTGAGCTGTGATGACAACACTGCATTCCAGCCCGGGCAACAGAGGAGACTCCGTCTCAAAAAAAAAAGCCATTCCATTGTCTTGTGGCTGACATGGCTTTTGACAAGAAGTCTGTATCGTTCTTGCTTGTTTCTCTGTACGTTGGGTGTCTTTTTTCTCTGACTGCCTTCAGGATTTTCTCTTTGTCTTTTGTTTTCAAAAGTTTGAATATAATATACCTATTTGTTACTGTTTCCAATCCTTTCCAGTATTCTTTGAGCTTCTTGGACCTACGACTTCTGGTCAGTCATTAATTTTGGAATATTTTTGGCTATTATTTGTTCAAATTTTCTTCTGTTCCATTTTCTCTCTCTTTTCCTTCTGGTATTCCAATAAAACATTTGTTAGACATTTCCCCACAGCTCTTGGATTGTCTGTTCCATTGTTATTTTTTTAATAATTTTTTTTCTTTTTTGAGACAGAGTCTTGCTCTGTCACCTGGGCTAGAGTGCAGTGGCGTCAGCCCAGCTCACAGCAACCTCAAACTCACAAGCGATCCTCCTGCCTCAGCCTCCCCAGTAGCTGGGACCACAGGCATGCACCACCACACCTGGCTAATTTTTTCTATTTCTAGTAGAGATGGGGTCTTGCTCTTGCTCAGGCTGGTCTCGAACTCCTGACCTCAAGTGATCCTCTTGCCTCGGCCTCCCAGAGTGCTGGGATTACAGGCATGAGCCACTGTGCCCAGCCTGTCTGTTCCATTTTTTAAACTCCTTTTTTTATGTTTCAGTTTGGGTGATTTCTACCTGTCTTTAAGCTCACTGGCTCTTGGCTATGTCAGTTCTACTACTGAGCTCTTCAAAGGTATTCTTCATCTCTATTACTGTGCTTTTTATATCTAGCATTTCCTACTGGTCTTTTCTTATAGTTTCTACAACTTCATGTGTAGTGTAAGACTTTTATAACAGTATGTTCTGAATTTCTCTCTCCCATCCTTTGTGCTGTTGTTGTCACACATTTTATTTTACAAATAAGCACACAATATGTTACTACTATTTTTGCTTTTGATAATCAGTTATCTTTTGGAGCATTTAAAACAAGAGAAAATGAATTTTATTTTACCTTCATTTATTTAATTATCAGCACTCCTCATTTCTACTAAGACAGCTTGGGCTGCCGTAACAAAATACCATAGACTTGATGGCTTAAACAAGAGAATTGTATTTCTCACAGTTCCGGAGGCCAGAAGTCCCAGATCAAGGTGCCAGCGGATTCTGTTCCTGGTGAGGGCTCTCTTCCTGGCTTGCAGATGGCCATCTTCTCGCTATGTCCTCACAGGGCTTTCCTTGGTGCATGCGTATGGAGAGAGAGGGAGAGATCGTGACCTCTTCTTGTATAAGGACACTAATCTCATCACAAGGGCCCCACCCACATGACCTAATCTAACTCTAATTATCTCCCGAATGTTCCACCTTCAAGTACCATCACATTGGGGGTTAAGGCTTCAACATATGAATTTTAGGGGGACACAAACATCCAGTTTATAATATTACCCCTCTGAACTTACATGTTGGGCTCCTTTTACATTAGGGCCTTTAACATGTTAATCACAGTTATTTCAAATTTTCCAATCATTAAGTTCCAACATCCATGTCATATGTAAATTTGGTTTTGTTGAGTGCTTTGCCTTTGGGGTATGTGTTGTTTTTCGTATGCCTCATAAGTTTGTGTTGAATGCTAGACATCTTAAATGGGATAGTAGAAACTAAGGAAGATACTATAAAGTTAGGAAATGAGCATCTTTACTTCTGCTTGGTGTTTAGGATGATGGTTTGTGATGGTCTAACCAGGAGTTGGGCCGGGTTTGAGGTTTGTTGTTGCTGTGGTTACCCTTGGTGCACCACATGCTTCAGGTTGGTCTAGTGCTGTCTTGTGTTTATGGTGCGTGGTTTGCCAGAGGGTTTTTCTCAATGTCTGTTCCACCCTCAGCTGCAGGTCCTCCCTTTGTGCTGTCTCTCCGTGAGAGTCTGTCTTTTGTGGCTCTTCCAGAAGTACCCTACTGTGACTTTGACTCAATGCCTGCACCTGGGGAAGGGGGGCAGGATGTGCTCTTCCATGTTGCCATTATGCTTCAGTCTTAGGCTGAGCCTAATCTAGACCCTGTGACCCTGGGTCTCATGGATGTGGCCCTCAGATGTGCTTCCACCCCTGCTACAGCTGCAGTTCTGGGCCCAGATTGTACACCTGTCCTCCCAAGGGGGGAGCATTTTGTGTCTCCTCCCCCCACACCCCCCATGCAGTGGATTTTCACAAATGCCTAATGGTAACTGTTTTGGTTCTCCCCTCTCCCCAGATTAAGGCCTTTGTTCCATAGGAGAGATGAAGGGTCTTGGTGGGGTTTTGTGCCCCCCTGAAGCAAATGTTCCCCCCCAACCCCCCAGAAGTATTCTAGCATTGCTTTTACCTAATGCTGTTAGCCTGGTGAAGGGGATATGTTCTCTGATGTTCTGATTATGCTTCAGTGCAAGTCCTCCAGGCTTATACCACAAGGGGGACTTGCACAGAAATGCCCCTGTTGTCCCTGTGAGTGTCTGGGAGGCTTGGTGTAGGAACAACTACCAAACGGTAGGAACAGCCTATATCTGTGGCGCCAGAGGCTTTCTGCTCTTGCACCAGCCTGCACCCAGCCTCCACTGCTTTGTCAACAATTCTAGCAAATTCTTGTCATGGTGTCCAGCTGCATCTGCCCAGGTAAGCAAGTGCTTGCGTCTTACATCTTGTCTCTGCCTGTGGGCCTCTGTTTTTCCTCGGATTTCTGGTGGATCAGTGGTCCTGTGACTTCAGTATTTTGACAGATTCAAGAAGAGTCATGAATTTGTAGTTTGCCTGTCTTTCTTCTTGTTGTAAGGGTAACAGCAATACTCTTTCCACCTGTCTACACCCATAAGTAGGAACTGGGACAGCATTAAGTTTTTGAAATATATTCTTACTTTTGTGTAGATCCTAGAGATCAGACAAAAAGCCTGTTCATATTCTGAATAGGTACACATAGATTGAGTTTTTTTTAATGGCTGTGTGGCATTCTATCTTATGATTATGTGATAGGTTATTTATCCTTTTTTTTTCTGTTACTACTATGCTTCACACATTTCTTGTGTAAACTGTGAGTATTGGTTAGAGTATATCTCAGTGGACTAATTGCTAGGTTTTATGACAAATGCATTTATATTTTTATTACAGATTGCTAAGCACTTCCCAAAATGGCTGTTCAAATTTATATTCCCACCAGCAATACATGAAAGCTTCTTTTTAAATTTTTTACCATACTCTTGCCAACAGTTAATATTATCAAACTTTAAATTTTTTGCTAATCTGATAGAACAGGTATCTTGACTTTTTAATTTGCCATTCCCTAATTACTGGTGAGATTGGGCAACTCTTCCAGATTTTTATTGGCCATTCTGGATTTTTCTTCCACCTGGGTGCTTTAAAAAGTACTTTTACACAGAATGTCTCTGGAAAGATATACAAAACTTTAATATCAAGGCTGACCTTGGAGGAAGAAGCTGTGTGCTGGGGCAGGGCCAGATGGGGGACTTTTTAATGTATCACTTTCTGATTTAAAGAAAATCATGTGCATGTATTAACTATTTAAGTGAATAAATTAACATGTTAGAATAATTACCAGTGAGAATCAGTCAGTCCTAAGCACTGCCATTAGTAGTATGAAGGAGGGTCGGAGCGAGGGTCATCACGTGGTGAGCCTGTGAGCAGATATTTCAGGAAGCAGAAAATGCAACCGAGAGGAAGAACAGAACTGACAGCGAGGCACAGGAGCAGCTGCCCGGGGAGAGAACTAAGGGCTAGAGGCAGTCGGAGTAACCTCAGTCCCTGGGGCGGTTTCCCACACCCCAAGTTCCCGTGAGGTCCGGCCTTTTTTCCTTTTGCTTTTTATTTCCTTCTTTCTTTTCTTTCCTCTTCTTTTTAGATAATTTTGTCTTCAAAATAAACCCTACTCTGATTTAAGCTAGCTTGAGTTTCTCTTGCTTGTAAGTCCTGTGACTTATACATTGTAGCAAGAGGCACGACAGTCCAGTGGTCAAGAGCAAAGCTCTGGCACCGCTGTGCCTGAGTTCAAATCCTGCCTCTGCTTGACAGATGTGCACTGTCATCTTGGTGAAGAGCCTTTTGTTGTGTTTATCTGCTCTCCCACTGGTGGGCCTTCCAGCTTTTGGCTATTACTAAGGGACCTTCTGAGAACATTCGAGGCCATGTCTTTTGGTGAGCACGTGTGTTTTTGTTACATAGAAATGTAGAAGCAGATTTGCTTGGTCAGTTTTGTAGATACTGCCAAGCAGTTTCTCAAAGTCATTTTGCCAAATTACACCCCCTGCCTGAAGTGTCTGAGAGCTCCAGTTTTTCCACATTTTCGTCAGCACTTGGTATTGTCAGCCTTTTTCATGTTAGCACAGGATTTATTGTATTTTTAAACAAGGAGAAGCACCGCAAGAAGTGTTAGCCGTGCTCGCTGAGGCCTTGCTCAGGGGCGGGAGGGTGTTAGGAAATTGACGTTGAGTATTTCCCATCCTCTACAGGAGGGAGAAAGGCTCTGCCCCCAGGGAATGAGTTCTTATGAAAGCTGCATTTATAGTTGCAAGTTAATAGATTGGCACTGCTGTCTTATACATCCACCTTAAGAACTCGGTTAACATGCATCCTGAGAGACTGGTTGACTCAGGGTCAGTTGATACAGTCAAGTGCTTAAACCTGTGCAGGTGAAAGTCATAAAGCCTTTCCATGCCTCAGCACCCATTCCACTGGCTGCAGGTTCACTTTTCTCCTTATCTGGAATTTCTCTGTATAATATTATTCTTGTTTTTCAGATGAGGAAATATGTATTTAAAGAGGTAAATAGTAGAAAAATACCTACCTTTATTAAAAATACTGAATATGCTAACCATATCCTATTGATGATCTTAATTATCTCAATGATCCAATGAAACAGTTATTCTAATTTATTTTTTAACAATTTTTTTTAAAAAACCCTGAAGCTCAGAGAGGTAAAATAAGATGCCAACAGCCTCAGCTGGAAAGCGGCAGAGCCTGGATCCCAACCTGCCTGCCCTTGTCCCTAAGGCTATTCTGTTAACATGCCACTGTCCTGAACTCACGTGCTGCTCTGTGGTTCTAAGGCCTCTCATCTCCTGCCACTGTGGGGCATCAGAGACTGGCCTGGGGGTCACCCTTGAGGCCTCCTGGAGCTACCACTGAGTCCTCGTCTGAGGACCAGGGAACCTCTCAGGTGGGAAGGGAGCAAAATGGAAGCTGAGGTGAGTGCTGAGATTGAAAAACATTTGAAAGTGAGTCCAGAGGGAGTTCAAAACCAAAAGGGCCGGAAGTGGATACAATGGTCTGAAAGGCACGCCAGGAGCCTCGTGGCTGGGACCTTGGACTGACATGCGAGAGCTAGTCTAGGAGGGAAGTTCATGGCCTTAAATGTTTACGTCTAAAAGATAGATCACAAATTAAACCAACCTAATTTCACACCTCAAGGAATTAGGAAAAGAAGAACAAACCAAACCCAAAGCCAGCTAAAGAAAAGAAATAACAAAGCTCAGAGCAGAACTAAATGAAATGAAAAAAAACCCCCAACAAACCCAAAACCAAACCAAACCAAAACAACCCCAAACACAAAGGATCAATGAAACAAAAAGTTCTTTGAAAAGATAAACAAAATTGATAGACTTCTAGATAGAAGAGAAGGCCCCAAATAAACTCAATCAGAAATGAAAAGGAGACATTACAACTGATACCACCAAAATACAAAATATCATCCATGACTACTATGAAAACCTCTACACACACAAATTAGGAAATCTAGAAGAAATGGATAAAATTTTTGGCAACACATGACCTCCCAAGCTTGAATCAGGAAGAAATAGAAATCCTGAACAGACCATTAATGAGTAATGAGATTGAAACAGTAATAAAAACTCTCCCAACAAATAAAATCCCCAGACCAGACAGATTCACAGCCAAATTCTACCAGACCTACAAAGAAGAGTTGTGCTGAAACTGTTCCATAACATCGAGGACAGAATCCTCTACAACTCATTCTATGAAGCCAATATCACCCTGATACCAAAGCCAGGAAAGGACACAATAAAAAAAGAAAACTATAGACCAATAACCCTTATGAACATATATACACAAATCCTCAAGAAAATACTAGCAAATTGAATTCAACAGCACATCAAAAAAATAATCCACCATGATCAAGTGGGATTCATTCCAGGGATGCAAGGATGGTTCAATATACACAAATCAATAAATGTGATTCACCACATAAACAGAATTAAAAACAAAGACCATATGATTATCTCAATAGATGCAGAAAAAGCATTTAATAAAATACAGCACCACTTCATGGAAAAACCCCTCAACAAACTAGGCATAGAAGGAACATGCCTCAAAATAATAAAAGCCATATATGACAAACACATAGCCAAAATCATACTGAATGGGGAACAACTGAAAGCATTCCCCCTAAGAACAAGACAAGGATGCCCCCTGTCACCAGTCCTATTCAACATAGTACTGGAAGTCCTATCCAGAGCAATCAGGCAAGAGAAAGAAAAAAAGGGCATCTAAATTGGGAAAGAAGAGGTCAGATTATCCCTATTTGCTGATGATATGATTTTATACCTAGAAAACCCTAAAAACTCCACCAAAAGCTTCCTAGAATTGATAAATAAATTCAGTAAAATTTCAGGTTACAAAATTAATGTACACAAATTAATAGCGTTTCTATATACCAATAACAGTCAAGCTGAGATTCAAATCAAGAACTTAATACCATTTATAGGAGCTGCAAAGAAAATAAAATACCTAGGAATATGCTTAACCAAGGAGGTGAAAGATCTCTACAAGGAGAACTACAAGATACTGATGAAAGAAATCAGAGACGACACAAACAAATGGAAAAACATCTCATGCTCGTGGATTGGAAAAATCAACATTGTTAAAATGTCCACATGTGCAAAGTGATTTACAGATTCAACACAATTCCCATAAAAATTCCAGTGTCATTTCTCACACATCTAGAAAAAATAATCTTAAACTTCATATGGAGCCAGAAAAGACCCCAAATAGCCAAAGCAATCCTAAGCAAAATAAATAAATCTGGAGACATCACATTATCTGATTTCAAATTATACTATAAGGCCATACTAACCAAAACAGTATACAAAACTGGTATAAAAGTAGACACATAGATCAATGTAACAGAACAGAGAACCCAGAAATAAAACTATATACCTACAACCAACTGATCTTCGACAAAGTATATGAAAACATACACTGGGGAAATGATGCCCTATTCAGTAAATGGTCATGAGGAGACTGGATAGCCACGCGCAGAAGAATGAAACTGGATCCCTGTCTCTTATCACGTACAAAAATTAACTCAAAGTGGATTAAAGACTTAAATGTAAGACCTGAAACCATAAAAATTATAGAAGAAAATGTAGGAAAAACTCTTCTAGACATTGGCCTAGGCAAAGAATTTATGAGTAATACACCAAAAAGCAAATACAGCAACAACAAAAATAAATAAATGGAACTTAATTAGACTAAAAGTTTCTGCACAGGAAAGAAATAATCAATAGAGTAAATAGACAACCTACAGAATGGGAGAAAATTTTTGCAAACTATACATCTGACAATGGGCTAATATCCAGAATCTACAAAGAACTCAAACAAATCAGCAAGAAAAAACCAAATAACCCCATCAAAAAGTGGGCAAAAGACATGAACAGACTCTTCTCAAACGAAGATAAACAAATGGCCAAGAAACATATGAAAAAATGCTCAACTTCACTAATTATCAGGGAAATATAAATTAAAGCAACAATGAGATAGCACCTTACCCCTATGAGAATTGCTATTAATAAAAAGTTAAAAAATAATAAATGTTGGCATGGTTGTGGTGAAAAGGGAACACTATACACTCTTGGTGGGAATGTAAACTTGTACAACTGCTATGGAAAGCAGTACAGAAATTTCTCAAAGAACTAAAAGTGGACGTACCGTTCGATCCAGCAATCCCACTACTTGGGTATCTACCCAAAGGAAAAAAAGTAATTTTATAAAAAAGACACCTGTACCCAAATGTTTATTGCACCACAATTCACAATAGCAAAAATATGGAATCTACCTAAGTGCCCTCAACTGATGAGTGGATAAAGACAACGTGGTGTGTAGGTACCATGGAACACTACTTGGCCATAAAAGGGAAGGAAATAATGTCTTTTGCAGCAACTTGGATGGAACTGGAGACTATTATCCTAAGTGAGGTATCTCAGGAATGGAAAAACAGATACCACATGTTCTCACATATAAAGTAGGAGCTAAACGAAAGATATATATTATTACAAAGAGCGGTAATGGACACTGGAAACTAAGAAAGGGGAAGGGTGGGAGGAGGTGAGGGATAAAAATCTACCTCTTGAGTACAATGAACACTATTCTGGTGATGGATACAATGAAAGCCCTGACTTCAGCATGATACAATTCATCCACGTAACAACACTTGTACCCACTAAATTGTTTGAAATAATAAAAAAAATGAAGATAAGAAAGAACCTAAGGACAAGCTTTACCTTACCTCTATCAAATCTCAGCTTGAAAAAAAAAAACAAAACAAAACAACCCAGAATTCCATCACATACTGACTGCCCAACCTTGGCAAGGTGAAATAACTAGTGTCTACCTGTCAGGGTTATTATAAAGATTAGTGCCACCAGCATAGGACCTGGTGCATACGGGACACCCAGAGACCGCCATAGGTGCTACGCTGGGCCTGGCTCCCGCAGGAGCGCATGGAGCCCTCTGGGCAGGTCCCTCTGCCTCATGAGTCCCCCATGCCACAGGTTGGTCACGAGGGTCAAAGGAGAGGTCATATGGCAAACACACGGCATCGTGCCTGGCCATAGGAAGAATCAGTGCTTCTCGAAACCAGAATAGAGGTCACCTCTGCGGTGGGGTGGGGTGGGTCATGGACTGGGAAGATGCTTGACGGAAAATTCTTGGTGATAGAATGTTCTGGATCATGACCTGCTGTGGAAAAATCACGGAGCTGTGCACTTAAGATTAGTGCGCTTCATGTAGGTATTGCATGTATGTATGTATGTATGTATCCATTTTAAAAAAGTAGCTTAGCCTCCTTTTCTTCCCCCGTAGGATGGACAAAGATTTCATTCCGCTTGGGCACCATGACTTTATCCCGGGAAGGGACGCGTGGCGTGAGCACAGCGGGGACTGCGCTGCCAGCTCGGTTGGAGAGGTGGTCCCCCCCTCCCCGGGCTGATGGAGACGCGCCCGGGGCTCACGAAATCACAGTCTGCGTCCCAGCAGGTCGCGGAAGGAACTAGCTCCGAAAAGGGGTTGGCTTCACACTCACAAGGCGCGAGGCTGGGTTTGCCAGTAAAAGAGAACCCAGCTGCTCAGCCAGACTTTGAAAGGTATTATTTGGTCCCTAGTAAAAACGCGTGTTGTTTCCCGTTACAGAAATGCGCTATAGGTCTTGCAGCACACACCAGCAGCCCGCGCGTTTCATCCTCCCTGCAGGAGCAGATCCACGAGGCAAAAGCGAACGGCAAGAATTCCGGCGCCATCGTCTTCTCCGCCGTTTGCCCCGTGAGAAGCGGGCAGGGAGGAGTTTTGCCCACTGAGCCACACGGCCCCGTTTCCCTTCCCTCCCCGCCCCGGCCGCGGCGTCGGAGCGGCCCGATGGCGCGTCTGTCCGGGGCGGGGCCCGCTGCGTCCCGCGCGCCCGGGCTCCGGTGTTTCCAGCGTTGGGAGGTGGCCTCGCGGCTTTGCCCAGGGAAACGGCAGTCGACGCGCAAACACCCAGGAACTTGCGCCGCCCGAAGACTTGCGGTCACCCGAAAACCTCACTGTGGGGCCAGCCCTCGGCCAAATCGTGAAGCAGACGGAGCAGCCGGCGGTGCTCCAGCCTGCTCGTCGCCTCGTGGTCCTCTGGGGCCGCAGGCTCGTCCCTCCCCGGCGCCCCGCCGCCTCCAACGTGCGCGGGCGCACATCACTTACACTTTGTAAAGGGTTTTCACCCAAAATTATATTTCTTTGACATCTTAATAAGCCGCCCTATAATAAGCCACAGGACAAATAGTAAGATTCTCTCTGTTTTGGCAGCTTGAGCTATTATTTTGCCTTAATTCCTGGGGAACTGGCCCGAAGGCAACTGCTGGTCTCTCCGGAGGTTGCTGAGCGCGTGCTCCTCCCGGGCTGGCACCGCCTCGTGCGCCGGGCTCGGCTTTCACGTTCCCGACGGCGGGGAGCAGAGTCAGGAAGGAAACCGTCCGAAAGAGGCGGGGCGGGGGGGGGGGTGTTGTTGAAGGGAGTGCCCCGCCCCCAGCCGGGACGCGCGGACACGGTGCCCGCGTGCGGGGCTCGCCCCGGCAGGCCTCCGGCTCGCGCCAGCGTCGGGTCGGCAGCGCTGGTGCTACTCTGCAGTCACCAGCCACGAAGTGCAGTGTGCAGGACGGGCCTCGGGGGCGTCGCTGTCCAGCAGGATGTGCTACGACGATGGAAATGCGCTATCTGCTCCGGGCAGTGTGGCGGCCCTCACACTGGAGATGCCTGAAACATCGATTGAGCACCTGAAACATGGCTTGTGCAAATGCATGACTGACTTTTAATTTTTTTTATTTTCCGTTTTTATAGTTACACTTAAATAGCCACATGTGACTGATGGCTGTTATTGGACAGTACAGCTTTGTAGAATGGGAAGAAAATAACGTGAACTTCTATTTGTATTCATTTTCAACCAAAAAATGAAGAAATTAATTTCACCAATAGTAATATTCAAACTGACACTGGGACCCTTACTGCATTTTCATTTCAGTGGTCATGGTCCTGGGGAGAAGTCCCCAACCACAAGGGGACAGTGCCACCTTAGTGACTTTTTTCAGGATCTTGTAAATAGCTTGGATGTGTCTGTTTTACTGGATTTACAAATTATCTGATTTTAACGAAAACTAATCCTTGCAAAGTGGAATGTTGACTTAAAAATAATCATGCTCAAAATTGCAGATTGATGCTCTTTATCATGATGCAAACTCAAGCAAACAACAAGGAGATGGCAAAGATGGCATTTCTACTCTTTGCACAAACTTTTGTTGGCAACTGTACAGGTTTAAACAGTGACGACCTGCTCAAATCTGACAATAAGGCCACAAAATTCAAAATGATCATGACTATTTGAATTTTGGATTTACATGCCCAATCATTAAGGATGACCCACACCCTGAGTATTGTGTCTTGAAATATTAGCTAATAAAGTATGACATCAAGATAACCAAGACATTTAAGGACTAAACGCTTGAAAATGAAGACAAATTTTTACCATTTTTGAGATCCTACATACAGTACATTATAAAAATGCACTAAATGTGTGATAAATTTTCAGATACCTCTTTTGAGTTTTCTAACTTAGTAGCAATTTTAGTCAAATACCATTGAGGAAACACTCCCAACTGTGGTTCAAATAGTGGTTCAAATACAAAGAAAATAATAGTGTGGCAAACCAAAATGCATTCCTCTGTCATAAAACGCTGGGACGCATGTAGAAAACATTACTGTAGACTGAAGGAAACGGGTTGCACACTTGACACCATGTGGGAGATTTGCAACACAGTTGCAGCAAAGTATAGATGTTCCTTTTTTAACTTATTTTAAAATAATTTCAGATTTACAGGAAAATTGCAGAACTAGCACAGAGAGTTCCCTCAGACTCTTCAGCCAGTCCCCCTAACGTTGACACTTACATAACCACAGCACGATTATTTAAGCCAAGAGATTAACACGGACACGATACTATTAACTAATCTTCAGAATTTGCCAGAATTCCTCCAGCTCCCCACTCACAACCTTCCCCTGCAGGACCCCACAGTGTGTTTTGCTGTGGTGCCTCCTCAGACTTCTGCAATCTGGGCCAGTCCCCTTAGTCTCCCTTCATCTTTCATGACCTTGGCACTTGGGAAGAGTGTGGAGCAGTTATTTTTTAGGATGTCTCTCACTTTGGGTTTGTCTGATTTTTTTCTCAGGAATAGATTGAGGTTGTGCATCTCTGGCAGGAATACCACGGAGGGGATGTTGGGTGCTTCTCAGCTCCTCGGGTCAGGGCATACTTGAGGTCGATATGTCTTAAAACTGGTGATGTTAGCCTTGATCTCCAAGGTAAGGGCCTGTCTGCCAAGTTTCTCCTGTAAAGTTACTATTCTTCCTTTTGTGATTAATAAATATCTTGTGGGGAGACACTTTGAGACTGCAAATATCTTGTTTCTAATCAAGGCATATATGTATCCAATGTGCCTTGCTGCTGTATTGTTTCAAATACAAAATACTAAAAAGATCTATTTCTCCCATGTGTATCTAAAGAAAGATGTGTCATGGAACATATGTTCTTAACAGTAAATGGCTTATTTATTAAAATAAAAATTTTTTGATGGAAAAACTGTCAACCTCATGGACCTAAGTTTAAAAAAAAGAATGGATCTCTCTCTCTCTCTCTCTCGTCTTTCTCTCTCTTTTTTTCTTCATCTCTCTGTCTCTCTCTCTCTGCATGGATTTCCTTGGAAGAAAATAAATGCTAAAAAAAAAAAAGAATGGATCTGGGGTAAGATTACAGTTAATACAACATACGGGAAACTCACACATTGTATCCTGCATAAAGTTACAAAACTAGAAGTCAGCCAGGTGCTACAGGTCACCAATATGGTTGTGTTGATTTAAAGATAAAAAGCAGACATTAAAATATAAAATATCTGTAATATTTTCTAATGAAGTGGGGATGACCATGAAAGTATTTTGTACCACACAGAATTATTCTGGTCAAATTGTAGCAAGATAGTTAAAAGTGTTGAACTTAAAAATGAATTATAGTTTTCTTTTAAAAAAAATAGTTGTTCAAAATTTGTCACCCATTGTTGGAAAAACAAATGGCTGTCAGAAGCATGCTTCTTGGCAGATACTAAAAAAATCACAATAAACACTTAATTTGAATCTTCAAGATAAAAGTGATTTCTTTTCAAAAAATGAGGAAGAAAGTAATATCTTTGGAAAGAAACTTGAGAGAAGCTTTTGAAGGCAGATGGGCTAAAATTTTTACTGTCACCAAAAATAATGTATGTCACCTATAAAAATGCTCCTGTCTGCATACATTAAAAAATAGAGATATCGTTTTCTATTTTATTTAACAATCTTCCCAAGAGTAGTGTGTTGTAATCCCTTTTGTTAAAAAATACAGTCATGTGTTGCTTAACCATGGGGATACATTCTGAGAAATGCATCGTTAAGCAATTTCCTCATTGTGCGAACATCATAGAGTGCACTTGCACAAACCTAGATGGTACAGCCTACTACACACCTAGGCTGTGCAGGATAGCCTGTTGCTCTTGGGCTACAAACCTGCACAGCACATTACCATACTGAATACTGTAGGCAACTGTAACACAGTGGGAAGTGTTTGTGTATCTGAACATATCTAAACATAGAAAGGTGCAGTAAAAATACTGTATTATAATCTTATGGGACCACTGTTGTATATGTGGTCTGTTATTGACTGAAATATCATTATGTGGTGCATGATTGTATTAAGATGTAAAGCTTTCTGATTAATTGGCAAGAAGAGCTAATTGGTATCAGAGAAGATGGAAATTTACTAGCTGAGTTTCAACAAAAAATGTTTACATAATTGGAACATGAGATTGAAACGTGAATAACACGATTTAGTAAGTCAATTATTCATTACTATCTGGATCTGCGCTTCTTTGAGAAGTACTTCTTTTCATGTGTTTGACAGCCATTAAAATCAAGTACCTAAATTAACTGAACTAGAGTCAGACCTTCAAATGCTGTATTAGAAAATGTTAAACTAAGATTCTCAAAAACAATGAGGTAATGTTCAATCACATTACTCTCCACGAAAAATATTATAAACAATAGTACTATTTTAGTGAGCACAAAAAGGTTCTTTTGGTATGATAATTAAATAAAATAACAAAATTATTTGAGTACTGTTTGTTCAATCTTTAAATTATACTTTAATCATTTTATTTTTGTATACATTTTATAATATACATAATATGTTAGCATGGTAGTACATATATATAGTTTATAAACATATTTATGCATTGGGTTTGCTCAAATATTTTCACTGATAGGGGTATAAGATCAAAAATGCTGGTAGACCACTGCTTTGAAGGTGGTAAACCAAACACTAGCTGACTGTATTGCACAGTGAATTTTTTACATGCATTATCTCGTTTAATTCTTGCAGCAGTGAGAGGCAGCTATTATTTGTGAGGCAATAATTGTGCCTAGTTTTTAGTTCAGGAAACCTGAGACTGAGAGAAGTTGAGAAATATACTTGTGGTTTAAAAGCAGTGAGGGATTTGCCAGGACTGAAAACCAGGCCTTGTGACTCTTTCCACTACATCATTCTGACTCAGAATGGAAATTGTCCTCAGGGCTTCACTGATGTTCTAAAATGGACTTTTCCCCCTCAACATGGAGATTGAAATTGTAAAATCATCATTAATCCTTAAAGGAATATTTGTTAATGCCTTCATGTGCTGAGTGTCCAATAGATAGAATTTGAACTTGGAATGTGTGTAAGCATAGCTTATAAACGTACATCAACAAACAGTGTAAAACAACCTTACTGTGAGCCTTTCCCTAGAGAAGCAAGATCGTTCTTATTTGTATGTGAAGTAGTTCATTCCTGTTGTAGGATAGCATTATTAATCTTAATATCTGGTTGCGTTTGCAGAGCACCTTCACATGTATTGGCTCATCCCATTATCACAAGAACCCTTAGACGAGAGTCACTTACCTTCATTTTACAGAAGAGGGACCCAGTCAGCCCCTGAGCCAGGCCACCCAGAGAGCTCTCTGCCTCGGAATCCCAGCTCTGCCCACTGTGCTTCTGATCTGGGGCACAGCAGAATCCCATGGCTACTTCTGGTAGTCTGCAAGGCCACTTTAGAGAATCTCCTTTTGAATGTAGCCAGTATGATCTCGGAGTACTGTCAGCATGCAGGCATACTTTGGAAGAGATGGTGGCTATTATCACCCATTTATGCCTAAGTATTATTTAACCTATTAGGTTACTTTCCAAGTGGTCAAATGAATGAAATTTTGTGCCAGAGAAAATGGGACATGAGCTATGCCCATTTTCCTGTGGGCAGAGCAGGGAAGTGGGACTGGGACCAGGGTGCTGTGGGGATTTGTAGGGTGCAGCAGGGGTTAAGGTTCAGAAGTCATGGTTGGTATTAATGCCAACCAAATGAGGGAGGAAAAGAGGAGATTCCTAACCTGCATTTCACAGATGAATTAACTGAGACTCAGAAGGGAAATGATACGGCTTTCTCAAGGTCACACAACTCCCAAGCAGTCCCTCCAAAACACGTGCTTTTTCTTTTTTATTTCTGTTGCTAATACTTCATCCCAGTGGTTCTTACCAGGGGTGGTTCTGCCTCCGAAGGGCCATTCTGGATCTATGTGACGACTTTCTTGTCTGTCTCAATGATTGTATCACAGGTGTCTAGGGGGCAGAGTGAGGGCTGAGAATGTTCTGTGAAGTGCAGGACATCCCCACACAGGAAGGATTATCTTGTGCCTGCCCAGTTTTCCAGTGACCAGCTGGACATTCATGCAGAATGGCTTTACCATGTGTTTGCAATTATCTGGGCCTAGTGTGTTGAGATGCAAAGTCCAGAGACAGATGACATGGGGTGCTCAGGCCACCCCTGCTCTGTGGTTCACAGCTGGGTTCCAGACCCTCTCTGTGAAATGGTACCAGGGCCCAAACTTCCCAGGGGAAATGAATGGAGACCCCTCTCCAAATTCTCAGTGGTGCCTTTGGACTGCCTCCGCTTTGGAAGTGTTTGATCTTTATCTCTCTGCCCATATGCAAAAATACTTATTAAAAAGCTGTCATGGTGCCTTGGGAAGTTTTGTGATCAGATGTACCTGGCTCAAATCTTGGTTCTCCCATGTTCTTGGGCAAGTTACTAAACTTCTCTGGACCTTGGTTTTATTATAAAATGGAGTAAAATACCTGTTTCATTTGGCCATCCAGAAAGTTAAAGGAGGTGACGTGTGTGTGAGGGCACATGGGCCCCTTTCCATGCTATCCTGTTCCCTTTCTTTCCCTCCTCCTCCCTTCTTCCTGATGAAGGATGATTTCAGTTTGCTTCCTGTAACTTAACCCATATTTAAACAGGAAGAGCATATTTCGCATTGAGAATACCTTTCTGCAGCTGTCCTAGTTCAGAGTAAACAAGAATGAATAAATGAGTACCTACCATTCTGAGCATCCCAGGGAGTTAGACTGCTTTGAGATTCTAATATAAGCACAGACACACCTGCCCAGGCACACAAGCTCAGCTCTGTCCAGGAAGACAGCGTGTGTGGGGCTCCAAAGTACATTCACAGCCCTATCCAGACCTGGGAAGTCTGTGCCAGGATCCGGAGGGGAACCTGGGACCCAGGGCCTAGGCAGGAGAGGGGTTGGGTTGCCTGGATGTGAACATGAAGCTTGGAGAGGCTGGCTGCAGCCCAGTGCCTTACAACAGATGGCCAAAGGCTTTCTGCAAACCCGTGCTTGGCTGGTCCTGTCCTCCTCCCTCTCCTCTGCTCCTGAAGTCTCTCCTGAAGCTGCAAACTCAGCCAAAGGGGATGATGGTGCCAGGGAAAGAGGAGGCTGTTTGGGTCAAGGATGTGTGAGCAGCTGTCACCGCCATTGGAATTTTCATCACTAAAAGACCTCATTGACTCAAGCATTTGAAGATGACCAAATAGAATTATTAACTTTGGGGATTTCCAGTTTGGTCTTTTAGACCATGACCAAAGAAAGTCATGCCAACACAAAGCCACATGCTTGAGATTTTACCACATTAAAAAAAATTACTTTTAGGCAGAAGTCATGATGTGCTTTCCAAGAAATGGTTGTGTGATATTGTCCAAGCTGCAGGGCATTTGTTAAGTGAATGTTAGATGGCAGTGGCTTGGCATAGGTTCAGAAGGAGAAACAAAGGGAAACATGCCTTAAAATTAACAAAGCACTGGTATAGCCCAAAAAAGTACCTGATTCTCTGATTGGAAGTAACCCTAAAGTGTGGTCAAGAATCTATATTGATTTTTCAAGATCTTTCTAGTGAAAGAACTGGAGGATTGTGGTAAGCTTTTTCAAAATGACTCAGAGTCCTTGTTTCTCTTTCATCTCAAACCTTGCTATAGTTGTGGCAGGTCTTGTTAAGAAACTCAACCCCATGCAGGATGAATACAAAGAAATCATGTCCAGGCACATCATAGTCAAGCTGCCAAAACCAAACCCTGTAGTAGGGTGGGCAGGGAACGTGGGTGTGCCAGAGGGGACTTGATCTCTGAGGGGTCCCCGAGTGTCCCTGTGCTTTGTGTGGTGCTTTGCTCTTGGAATATGATAGTCAGCAAAGCGCTGCCCTGTCCGTGATGTCACCGTTTCTTGTTTATTTGTTCCTGCCACTCCACACAGGAGGCATTAGAGCCCCAGAAGGGCAACTTGTTTTAATTAGAATTTCATGCAATTGAGAGAATTTAATGAGGTAGCTGGGAACTTATATATTATATGCATAATTAATATACAAAAATTAATAACCTTCATTTATACCAACTACAAACAGAAGATCTCATGTAATAAATGGTACCATTTACAATAACAGCAACAATAACTACTGCTACTTCAAAATGCTGCAGGATATAGAAAAATAAACAAATGGAAAAGCATGGAACGTTCATGGGTAGGAATTCATCTCATCCTGAAGATACCAATTCTCCATCATTTATTTACAAATTAAACTTGATCTCATTTAAAATACCAGCAGTATTGATGATTTTTAAAAATGAAACAAATAAATTATAAAGCTTTAAGATACATACATATGAAATTTACACAAACAGTCTCTGGGAAGATGCAGGATGAACTGGTGACACTGGCTGCTTCCTGGGCAGGAAATGGGGGGGAGTAGAGAGGGGAGTTTACTTCATTGGCTGTCATTCTGATATTTTTTCATTTTGAACTATATGAACATATAATTTTTGAAAAAAGAAAATTATTTAAAATAGTAGTACTGACAGATATTAAACAATCAAGAAAACCCAGGAAAACAAAAACAATAAAGTTTCCCACATATTAAAACATATTATAATGTGGTATTAGTTCATGAGTAGATGTTTGGAACAGTCTAGGAAGTCCAGAAAACAGATACAATATTATTACATAATAAAGTGGTATTTTAAATCAGGGATAAGTATTGGATTTCAGCTACTCACATTTATCAAAGTAAATTCTGTAGGGATGAAAAATTTAAACATGGAAAATGAAATCTTAAAAGTAATAGGAGAAAAATGGGATAATTATCAAATAACCTCTGATTTGGTGAGACCTTTTAAATTCTGAAACAAAATCTGTAAGCCAGAAAAGACTGATAAATTTGACCCACTTCCATCTCCAACCTAAGATATTGGATGGCAAACGTCACCATAAACAAAATCAAATGATAATCAATAAGTTAGCAAAACACATGTACCTCAAATCAGAGAAAAATGGCTAAAATATCTAACAAAAATTTCTAAAAATCAATATTAAAAAAGGCCAAGAACTTAAGAGAAAGGTGGGAAAAGTATATGAAGAGAAAAGCATATATTAATATAACCAGTTCCTCAGTGCTCAAAGTCACTCACAATAAGAACGCAAAATAAAAAAACAGCGAGATACCGTTTCTTTTGCTTATCAGATTGGCAAGTATTATTATAAAGAAAGTTTGCTATCACATTGTTTTTGTAAAGGTGGGAGGAAACGGGCAGTTTGTACTTTGCTGCTGGGAGTGTAAATAGGTAAAGTCTCCATGGAGGGTCATTTGATGACAGCTAACGAAATTTAATATGCACAAAGCTCTCAATCCAGCAATTCTAGGTATTTATTCGATGGATACACTCCTTCATGTGCAAAACAACTCCCGTACAAGCACAGTGAGTGCAATGTTGTTAGTAAAAGCAAAATAATGGAAATAATTTAACATCTATTAGTGGGGCTGGTTAAACAAATATTGGAACAACTGTGCAATAAAATACTATAAAACCATTTCCGAGAAGGAGGATGCTCTATATGTGCTGAAATGGAAACAATTTCCAATATATAAAGTAAAAAAATAAAAACAAGAAAAGCAATGTGAACTATGTTTAGTATACTCTCATTTGTGTTAAATATATTGTATAAGTGTTTACATATATGTATGTATATATATGATATATATTTTACACAGATAATGCATATCATAATACTTGCATTGTCAAGAAACCAGTTAAGAGTGCTTGAGAAGAAATAAGTACCCAAGGAACAGAGGTGGGTGCCAGAGCATATATTATATATTCAAAAAATGACAAAAATAGTAAAATAAAATAATTTCAAATTTTTAAATTTATTCTTTCAACAATTTTTACTAAGCACCTCCATTGCTGAGCCTATATGAGATGATGGGATAAAACAGTGAGCAAGACAGATCCGGTTTAAACAAAACTAAGACTGAGAGATCAAAGCAAGATGGAGGCCTGGGCAGGAAAGTCTCACCCCGCGCTGGGGCCGAGGTTCAGGAGAGGGGACTGGAGGACACTAACAGCCCCAAGCCCATGAACTGTCTTGGTCTGTTTTAGGAAAGCAACATCTCCGAGGCTTGGTAGCAGATCCTGTGCTCCCTGCTGGGCAGCGCTGGGCGGGCTGGAGGCCTCTCGGTCCCTGTGGTCCTCACTCCGGGACTGTGGCATCCATGCCACCCTGCTGCCAGCCCCCAGGGCCAGGCACGCGTTGTCATTGCATCTCTGCCGTCAGAGAGCTTAGATTCTGGGATCCGGTGAAAGAGAAGCCCACGTTTCTGACAGCATCGTTAGGACAAAAGGCAGCCCTGGCTGAAGGTGTCAGTGTTTTTGCGTCGTCCTCCACGACTGGGTGCGTCTGGAGCGACACAGCAGGGCTGGGAGAGGCCGTGCTGACCAGTAGAATATTCTGCTGGGCAGAAAGGCTTTGCGTGCACGCCTTGATTACTTATTTGCAAGAAGGGAACAAAGCTTCTTAACAACACATAACTTCATCTGGCTCTGGGGCTTGGGGTCACCTTTAGAAACCAATTATGGTTTTATGGGTGCGGTAATAAAGTTCAGGTAGCAAAGAGATTGAGTAAAGAAACATTTTCCGGGAAGCGGGGGTCTCCTGCCACGGCGCTCCCCACAGACACTCCGGGAGTGGCCTTCTGCCCGGGGCCTCCCTTGGCTGACAGTAACTGGGGCAGATACTGAACACTGCCCAGGTGATCCACATCCCCCAAGGCAAGCCAGCTTCAGGTCGTCTGCTTTAAAAGTGCTGAATCTTGGCTCCCAGGCCTGGACTCGTGCGGGTGGGCTGTGGTCACTGAGCCCTGGTCTCAAGCGGAAGAAAGAAGTCCTCACCCTGCCTCTGGCCTCTGCTGCGTGGACGACTCACACCTGGTTCGGTCCACACTCGCTAGGGAGCTCGAACCGCCTTTGACTCTCTCTCTTTGAATCTCCAGTGTGGAATAACATTGAGGACATTCACCTCGCGGATATCAATGAACCGGGAGAGTAAGGAGCACGGAAGTGCCCCGAGGCCTGAGCGCACACGCGTGGCCCTTGCCCAGGCCGCACCGCTGAGCCGGGACACCGGGAACCCGCCGCTCGAGGAGCGGTCAGCGCGGCACCCGGTGCTTCGCAAAAACCCGCCTCGTCCCCTCGACAGTCCTTTCACGAGGAAGTCGTGACTGCTCCATGCTGTGGATAAAAAATAGTTCAGGCAGGTGGAGCCATTACCCAGGCCCCACAGCTAGAAAGCACATGAACTCAGCCCAGGTCCGGGCGGGCTGAGCCGGACACGCGCGCCCCCTGCACCCCTCGCCACGCCACCGCGCACGTGCTCCCGGAGGCGTGGGGCCCCGGCGGGGAACGGCGCCCCGAAAATGCCCCTTCACTCCCCGCAAGGTGAGCGGGGCCGTCGCCAAAGCCCTTCCCTCCGCGGCCCCCGGCACCGGGTGGGGCCGCGCCTTCAGCCCGCGGAGGAGCCCGGCGCTCTAGCCCTGGGTGTCCGGCCAATGGCGGGGCCCCGCAGACAGAGGCCCTGCGTTCTGCGGTTTCCGCCCGCCCGCGGCTGCCCGGGGTCCGCCCCCGGTGCCCGTGGAGACCCGGCTCAGGGACACCGGGCTCTGGGGGGCGCCCGCGCCCGGGGCGCAGTCGCCTTCCTGGCGCAGCCCGAGCCCCCCCACGCCCACGCGTGCCCGTTTCTTCCCTCTGTCCGTCCTGTCCTGTTGTATGCGCTTCTCATTTCTATTTCCGTAAAGATGAAGGTGGACGATTTATTAAGGGGCCTCCAAGACCTTACCCGGCCACTGTCCCTGTCTTCTCCAGAGGGGAACTTCCAGCACTTACTTTCCGTCTTCCGGGCTCTCGCCTTCTCCGCCCGAGGCTCCTGAGCGAGGCAGGTGCACCCCGCAGGCGAGGTTTCCTGCCGGGGCACACGTTTGCTGCTGGCTGTCCTGGCGGATACACGGGGAGCATAAGGGGGTTCTCCTGAACCCGAAGGAAGGGAAAGTGGCAGAGTCAGGGCTTGTGTGGAGACATGACCCCCATCCCCCGAGCACGGGGCCACCTGGGGGAGGCCAGTGCAGGCAGCAAGGTGGGGGAGACGGGTGGCACCTGCAACTCTCCACTGTTTCTTTTTTTCTAAACTTTCTTGCTTCTGGAATAAAACATTCACAGAACTCAAAAGGACTTCAGGGATCAACTGTTTCACAGGTGAGGAAATCAACTGATTGCCCAAGGTCACTCAGCGGGGCAAACCTGGGCCTCAAATAGGGACCTTCCAGTCTGTTCACAAGGCCATGCTGTCTTCTCACTCATGTAGGAACAACCGCAATGCACATTATCTTCTCACGGTCTCTGTGGGTCAGAAGTCTGCACGTGGCTCAGCTGGTCTTCTGCTCAGTATCTCACAAGGCTGCCATCAGAGCATGGGTGGGGCTGTGGTCTCATCTAGAGGCCTGACTGGGGAAGAAGCTACTTCTGAAGTCCTCTCAGGCTGTTGGCAGAATTCATTTCCTCTGCCTGTACGACTGAGGCCCAGGTTCTTGTGGGCTATTGATTGGAGGCCCTCGGGGTGCAGAGGCTGCCCCCAATTCTTCATTCCATGGGCCTTTCCAATGTGGCCTCTTACTTCTTCAGCCAGCAAGAATGGTGTGTGTCTGTTTTGCATTGCTATAAAGGAACACCTCAGGCCGGGTAGTTTATAAAGAAAAGAGGTTTATTTGGCTCATGGGTCTGCAGACTGTACAAGAAGCATGGCACCAGCGTCTGCTTATGGTGAGGGGTTCAGGGAGCTTTCAATCAAACCGGAAGGCGAGGGGAGCAGGCGTGTCACACAGCGAGAGTTTCCAATCAAACTGGAAGGCGAGGGGAGCAGACGTGTCACACAGCGAGAGAAAGAGCAAGGGAGGGGGTGGTGGTGCCAGGCTCCATTAGACAACGAGCTCTTGCGTGAGCTCATAGAGCGAGAACTCACTCATCGCTAGTGAGGGCACCAAGCCATCCATGAGGGATCCGCCCCAGTGACCCAAACACCTCCCTCCAGGCCCCACCTCCAAGACTGGGGATCAAATTTCAACATGAGATTGGATGGGGCAAATATCCAAACTACGTCAGACAGTGTCAAGTCTGCTCTGGGCTGAGATGTGAGCATGTGACTAAGTCATGAGAGAGACGTGCCGTCCCTCCACCACACTCTGTGGGTTAGGAGCAAGGCACAGGCCCCCGCACTAGGGCAGGGGACTACAGAAAGGCACCAACACCATGAGTCATGGGGCCACCTCAGTATCTGTCCACCTGGGGCAAATTCCCAAACAAATGCACACACAGAACAATGACCATAGGGTCATTTGGTTGAAAGTATTTTTATTTTATTTTATTGAATGTGTATTATGTGCTTGGCACTGGAAATATAGCAATGGGAAAAAAAGAGAAAACTCCCTGTCCTTATGAAGCTTAGGTGACATTGGGAGCACACAAAATAAAACAACAATCAGTCTCTGCCTTCCTTGCGGTTTCAGCAACAACATGTGCATAAGTGGTTGTAATGGTTCCTTTTATGTGTCAACTTGGCTGGGCCCAGATGTATCATCAAAAATTAGTCTGGATGATTCTGCAAGGACGTCTGGATGAGATTAATATTTAAATCCGCGGACTTTGAGTAAAGCAGATTGCCCTGCCTAATGTGGCTAGGCCTCATCCAATCAGGATAAAGGCCTGAGCAGAACAAAGACTGACCTCCTGCGAGCAAGATGGGACCCCACAGCACACGGCCTTTAGACACAAACCGCAACATGGGCTCTGCCCCGTCTCCAGCCTGCCGGCCCACCCTGAAGATTGTGAATTTGCCAGTCTCCGCATTTGCCTGAGCCAATTCCTTAAAAGAAATCTCTTTCTGTGTATAAACACACATATCCTATTGGTTCTGTTTTCCTATTTGTGTGTTTGTTTTTGGAGAACCTGACTAACACGGTGGCATATATTCAGTGGATTCTGTGGCAGATAATATCATAGTAAAAGGCAGTTTTATTGGTTTTCCTTCCAAATATTCAATGTGTACCTATGCTCAAAACCCTTAATTCACATCTCTGAATCATTCTAATTGAGGATGGGGTAAGATTTACAGGAGAAAAGCCACGTAGACTATAATTTTGAGAAGGACTTCGTGTCTGAGGAGGGATTTCTGTGCAGTGAAATTTACCCAGTTGCTGTTCACACTGCGAAGTTTCTTCTCTGCCAGATGTTCCCAGTTTTCTGACCGTTCTCGCCCCTGTTTTTTAATTTCTCCTTCTCTTTTTCCCCAATCTCAAACCTCTTACCATCTTGGTCTTTTCTTCTTTAATCAGGTGTCAGGTGGGTGTGATAAAGCTGTTGGGCTCCTTAGCACGTCACAATTCCCCAACCCCCAGCCGCCAGCCCCAGGGCAAAGCAGCCTTGGAGAGAAACCTCTGACTGGCAATGCCTGTAATTTTTTCACAAGCAGATGCATTTTTGTAACGTTATTCAATATCCCACATCCTGCAAGGGACTGTCTATCGATTCTTGTTGGGAAGGCTTTAGGTTCAAAGATATTTTAAAGGCAAAAAGACTAGTAAGTTTCGTTGCTTTGTGATAATTCTGTATTGTTGGTAAGAAGGGAGAAAGGAGTTTTACTTCTGTGCATCCTGTGCCCTTTCCCTGTGGTCACAAACGCGTAAATGGATCAGTTTTTATTTATTTAAGGAACAAATATTGCTCTAGGAAATGACTAAGTAGCGTTCCAGAAACAACTGGTTATGGATCCTTTGGGCAAGCTAGACATCTTCCTGTCCATCTAATCTAGCGCTTGGCAGGAAAAGGAATGACACACAAGCAAGAAGATCGATCTAGGCTGGGACATCTCCATCACCAAGTTACACAACCACGTGTGGTGGGCTCACTCCCCACGGACAGAGCTTGGACTTGCAGACAGCCCCGCACACAAGCAGCAGGAGTCCCTGCCGTGGCTCACCCTGAAACCAGTCTGTGCTGCCACCTCCTGCCCTGGGGCCTCAATCCAAACCTCTGCCACCTCGTTTCTCTCATCTGAAAAATGAGAATAAAAACCCACTGGAAAGGCAGAGAGCAAAGCCATTGTTCACCCGGGGCAAACCTGTGTGGGACACACGGACACACGGGTCCCCACCATGTGACATCGCTTTGACGGGACGGCGTCATCACATTCCAGGGTTGGGCCTCAGTCTTGCAGGCTCACAAATTCAGACACAAAGTCCTCTCAAAATGCAGAGGATTGATCAGGCACCTAGGGACTGTTACTGAAGGAGCTCTCAAGAATCTGAGGTAAACGTGTTTGTTTACAGCAAGCACCGCAACCAGGCGCGCACGCGAGTGCTTGGGAACTACGTTCCCCGTGGCAAATCCACACGTGGGGCCAAAGGGCCATGGGCGTGGATGGGAGCGGCGGTCGCAGCGGTGGAAGCCGGGCTGAGCCGAGGGCTGTGAGAGCCAGGCGTCCACGCTCCCTCTCCCCGACTCCCGCACTTGTGCACCCCGGGGGACCACAGCCACTGCTAGGACGCGTGAAGGCAAGTTGAGACCACAGGCTTGGAAGTGACATAAATGACAACCAGCAATGCCAAACTCGAAAGTGCTCAATGATACCAAGTGATCGCCTTAAAAATAGCTACAACGGTCTTCATCTACTTCTTCTCCTCTTCTCGGAAATCAGATGTTTCCTCAAGGATCAACATTAAAGAAAAATAATACATGCTTCTTACTGAATGTCACTATCTTTCCTCTCATGTTGTGAAATATTATGCATATAAGAATATATAAAATTTACATGTACTGTTTAAAGAAAAAGAATAAAAGCAAACACCTGCATGTCCACCACCCAGGTGATGGCCTACCTGTGGGCGCCTGCACCCTGCCCCCGCCACAGGAAGGCATCGCCCTGCAGCATATGATGAGCGTTCCCGCCTACCTGTGTGTCAGTACAGAAATGTACCGCTTGGTTTCGTTGCTTTGGGATCTTATACAAATGGAATCCTACGTTATGTATTCTATGACTTGTTTCTCTTTGCTCAAGATATATTATGTCGATTTGCATAGCTTTATTTCATTCCTTGTCACTACTGTATAGTATTCTATTACAGAATGTACCACAATTTATTTATCCAGTTTACTACTGATGAATGTTTGTATTGCTTACAGTTTTCTACCATTACCAACAATGCTGGTATGAACATACTTTCAAAAGTTCCTGCTACACAAGGGCCGGGTGGGTCTATACCAAAGAGGAAATGTTCCGGACCACAGGCAGCACATGCTCACGTCTATGCCCCGTTCATTCCAAAGTGGTCCTATGAATGTCCACCCTCCCCAGAATTGGCCATGAGCCACATTTTAGCTATAACCATTTACCTGCCAGCATTTGGTATCTGCTGATTTATTTATTTAGTTTTTAGGGCCAGAGTCTCACTCTGTTGTCCAGGCTGGAGTGCGGTGGCATGATCATAGCCCACTGCAGCCTTGAACTCCTGGCCTCAAGTGATCTTCCCACCTTGGCCTCCCAAAGTGCTGGGATTATACAGGTGTGAGCCACTGTGCCAGCCTCTCCTGATTTTTAAGTATGAAATGGTAGCTTATTTGGTTTTAAGTTTCTCTGATTACTAATGAGGTCAAGACTTTCACTTACGTTTATTGACCATTTGTGTTTCCTTTTCTGTGACTTATCTGGTGCACTTTTCTATTAGGTTACTTGTCTTTTTCTTGTTGATTTATATGAATTCTACACATTCTAGGTATTAATATTTTGTTAGTTATACGTGCTCAAGCATCCTTTCCTACTTCCAGCTTGTCTTTTTAATCTCTTGATGGGATGGCATCTTTTAATGAATAGAAGTTCTTAATTTTAATATAGGTCAGCTTATCAATTTTTTTCATGATTGTGTGTGTGTCTTAAGATCCATCCCCACTCTGAGGTTATAAAGGTAGTCTCTGTATCATCTCGTAAGACTTTCATGGTGTTTTTTTCTTTCACATTTAAGTCTTCAATCCACATGCAATTGATTTTTAAAAATATAGTATGAAATAGGGATCCAATATCATTTTCCTCTATGTTTAGTGTATTGCCTCAGTACAGCTTATTAAATAGTATGTATTTACTATTTACTCACATATATTTACTATTAATTAAATAACACATGTCTGCTCTAACATAAATCTGGTTTCCGAGTGAGAGTGGGCCTGGTTCTAGGCTCTTTGTTTTTATCGTGTGCCCATATGTTCAGGGTCACGTCCCAACCACCTGTTCTAAATGCTTAGCTTTGGCCGTTGTCTTGCCCTTTGGGAGAGCACACCCCCAACCACGTTATTCTTTAAGAACAAGGGTCTTGGCTATACTTGGTCCTTCACTTTTTCCCTATAAATTTGAGAATCAGCTTTTTAAATTCCATAAGAAAAAAAAAACCTCATTGTGATTTAAATGAAATTATAGCAGCTCTATATGAGTGTGTTTTTACTTTGTTATTGTTGTTTTCTTAAAGTAACCTTCTTACTCAAAAAGAAATTTAAGCTCCATGTAGAAAACTGCGAAACACAGTGAAACAAAGGGAAACAGGAGAAATCACTAAATCACCTCAAATGCCACCACCAGAGATAAGCACTGCTAACATTTTAATACACCTTTTTATCTTTATATATATTGTTATTTCTAAGGTACCTGTTGAATGAATGCATACATACAGTGTGTGCAGTATACACACGCACTGACATGCGCCACGTGTGTCCACAGCTCTAAGAGGCCCGTTTCCCAGGTTACTACCTGTGGATTCAGGGGCCTCCCACTCCGGCAGGCAGGAGTCTTGCGCGGCCGCGCTGTTTCCTGCTCTGCGCGGACACGGGCAGGACAGACGCTGCTGCGGGGACAGTGGCGGGGGCCCTCGCAGCGCCACCCGGCCCAGGCTCCCGCGGCGCGGGGAGCCCGTGTGCTCGTGCTGGGAGCCGCGCCCGGGACGTGCGAGGAATCGTGAGCGAGCGTCGCCTGCCTTCGCCGGCCAAGAATGCGACGCAGTGGCGATGAAAGCAAGCGCTAAGTCAGTCCAAAGGCGCCCTCCTGGCCAGAACACAGTGTTTTCTGATTTAGTGGGGCACCGTTTTCTCTCAGCTGCTCGTAAATTAGGCGCGGGTGTCTCCGGTTCTGCGACGCGCGGTGCCGATTGCGCGCGGGCGGGCACAGCCGCGGCCCCGCAGGCCCCCCCCCCCCGCAGGCCCCCGCAGCCCCCCCGCAGCCCCCCGCAGGCCCCCGCAAGCCCCCCCCGCAGGCCCCCCCGCAGCCCCCCGCAGCCCCCGCAGCCCCCGCAGCCCCCGCACCCCCGCAAGCCCCCCACGCAGGCCCCCCGCAGCCCCCCGCAGCCCCCCGCAGCCCCCGCGCCCGCTCCGGCAGGGGCTCCCCGGGCTGCGCACGGCTGTGCTCCCCGTCGAGTTCCGGTGTGGGGCTATTAGCAGCTCCTCTAGCCAGTACTCCCAGATTAACGGAGGTTTGATATTGTGTTTTAAGTGCCATACGTATGATTTTCTCAAAAATGGATCCTAAAATTTCTCCGTCCCCTGAGTTGCCAGGGAGTCGCCAGCCGGACGGGCGATGGGGGGTGCCACTGCCCCCTGCTGGTGGCGCGAGGCAGCACCGGGCGTCGGAGCGGAGGCCGTTTCCCGCCTTTGGGCGCCGTCCCGCGGGCGCCGTCCCGCCAACATCTGAGATCCGAAGAGGACCCTACCCGAGGTGTGACTCTGCATGGCGGCGTCGCTAGCAGGTTTAAGCCCGCTTCAGGCAGAATTTGCCTTTTCCCCACTGCTCACCGGGTATGAAATAGTTAGTGAAAGTTTTGCTTCTCTGGATATCTGACGCTATAATTAACTCCAATGTATTCTTTCCTTCCACATCGTGTATTCGTTTTTATTGGACTGTATTTTGCTTACATGTCCTGTGGCTATCTTTGTAAAGAATCATTCAAGTTTATTTTGCTTCCAATTTTGCACCAATTCTTAGTAATGCATTTGCTTAGTCAGTATGCAACTTATATAAATTTATTCTAATTTATTTTATATTGCGGCTTGCTTTTTATTTACTGGCGTTTCCTGAAATACAATCCCCGTATTGTCTTTTATATGGTATCTGAAGTACTTATAAATTTACTAGTAAATTTGTTGTGTTTAGTTGCAGCCTATGTAACAGTATTTACAAACACAACATATTTCTTTTTAGCTATGTGGCTTTCCATTTTTCTTTTTCAGTTTTGGTAGAAAATTACAACATATCTAATGCTTATCTCCACCAGATTCCAATATACAATATAACTTATTTATGCCTGTTTATTCCTGTAATATCACTTGAAAATAGCTTTCAGTACATAAATGCTGAAGGTTTTGCTTTTTGGAGAATGTCTTTGGGAGGCACTCCCGTGTCTCAAATGCCCACAGACATTCGGCTGTTGGCAGGCTGGGAGGTGGTCCAGCTGCCGCCAGCGTGGTGGTTAATGCGGGGGAATGACTTCCAGCTGTGTGACTGAGTTGTCAGTGGACTTTGTGGACACAGGCACTTTAAGGACTGCCCCTTGCTGAAGCAGTTAACGCTACAGTTACACTTCTCCACTGGCTCTGCTTCCCACCTACCCATCCTGCCCTCCCAGGAAAACCCTTGGGAATAAGGCATTATTTTCCCTGAGGGTTTAACTGTTTGATTATGAAATAGACACAGGGAGCACAGGGTGTAGCATGACGTGACAGTGGGAGGCGTCCTAGGCAGCTGAGCTTTCTCTGAAGTTGGTGGCTCCTTCGGGGCATGTCTCCCTGGCACAGAGTCCCTGTCTGGGGAAGCCCTGCCCTGTGCCGTGCTGCTCCCTGTGACCTAACTCCCACCTGTGGTGGCCTGGACCAGGCTGGACCCTCTGTGAATCTGGAATAGGGTTTCACCTTCTGCCTGTTGGTCTCTACACGTGGTTAGAGCCTGTGTTTCATGGAAACCACAGAGGCAGAGCAAGTGTATCCACCTGCACGATTTCCCCTGGTCTAGAGAGAGAGGCGGAGGCTTGCCAGGGAAGAATAGACCACGAAGGTCTCCGCAGCTTCAGATTGGAGACACTTCCCGCAGCTTCCAGCCGTGAGACAGCCCTCGCTCAATGTCACCGTTTCCTTTTCTCTCTCCAGTTAGCCGGAGCTCGCCTCCGCTTCTCACAACCCAAGCACATCAGTGAGTACAGCAGGTAATGCTTGTCTGTTTGATGTAATAAGAAACATACCCTGTGTAAGAAATCAGGTACTCCAAACATTTTCAACCCCTGTTATTAGATATCGTAGGTTATTTTTAGTGGATGATTATTTCTTACAATTTTATTTGTTTATTTATCTACCTAGAGACAGGGTCTCGCTCTGTTTCCCAGGCTGGAGTGCAGTGGCTATTCACTGGCACAACCATAGCACACTGCAGCCTCCAACGCCTGCACTCAAGTGATCCTCCCGCCTCAGCTTCCTTAGAAGCTGGGACTACAGGCACGTGCCACCGCACCTGGCTCATTTCTCATAATTGAAAAGTTGAACATCAAAGCTCCAATGAATTGAATCCAGTATTAATGGAGTGGTGTCATTGGGTGGGGAGTATATTCTGGAATCTTGGATTGTTGGGGTTTTATTTTGACACAATAGAATTGTCATTAAAGTAGCTGGAGGAACACGGTCTCATCTAGAACAGGGTTGGTCAGCAAAGGAAAACAGGAGATTTGGAGTCAGTCCTGGCAGTATCCAGCCCAGGTTCCCTCTGCGTGGACCCACCTTCTCTGGAAAACCTCTGACCAACCACCAGGCGAATTGCTCTCCTAGGTACCCTGCATTTCCTTCTCCTAGTGCTGAACTGTAACTCTCTGTTCACTTACCTATGCCAACAGGAGAGTGTGCTCCACGAGGTGAGGAGCTGGGTCTGTAGGATTTTCCCTTGTGTCCCAGTTCCCAGCCCAGCGCCTGGCACGTGCAAGGTGCTAAAAATGGATTAGATGAATGACTTTGGGTGTGTGCTCAACTCCTGTCACCTTTATTGGCATAAGTCAGCACCCTTGATTCTACCGGTGGTCCACCCGGCAGCTCTGCTGTGGGCCCCAGGGGGACACACCTTGTGAGTGCTGGGCTCCAGGCCACATCCAACTTACTCGATTTGCTTCTGAGCAGCTCAGGTTTCTGACAATGATGAATAATTATCATTCTATTGTACTTTTTATCCCTTGAGAGGAGAAACCTCAATACAACCTGAACCATTCAATGTAACAGAGCAGTAAGGAATGCAGTTAGAAGCCTTGGGTGTGGCACCTGCTCTCAAGATCCTCAGAACAGACTACCAACCTGTGTCCCACCATGTCCCAGGGGTCCTGTGTTTTGTAAAATCTTATCTAACAAATCCCGTACATTCACCCACTCTAATGTGTGAGAATGAAAACCCCTCCCCACTTACAGTTAAGTCTGCTTTCATCCAAGGTTTGGGGATGCAAAGGAAGTTAAGCCCCACCTGTGCATTCTCAGAAATGGTGACAGTGAGCAGCCCAGGTTCCACCGGCTGGAGGTTCACTAAGTGCTGGTTCCCACAGGCATCTGCTGAGGCACTTGAGAGAATGGGCCTCCTGCTCCAGGGAATTTGGGTGTGGTATATGCCTCCTCTCTGCCAGGTCCCCCACCTGGTGGACACAGGTGTGCAGAGGTGCACAGGGAGAATCGTGCAGGTGTCCCAGCTATGGCTCTGGGGCCTGCTCTAGTTGCCCAGAATGCTGCTCTGATGGCAGTGGTCCCACACAACTGGCTGTGAACTAGAATAAAATCCTAAGCTGCCCGCTGACTGAGTGGACCCCTTCTTGGCCAAGGAGACCCCAAAGAAACCTTAAAACTGAGTTCCCACCCATGACAGGATGGGAGGTTGGACACACCTCATGACACCCCCTCCCTTGCTAATGGCCACCAGGCTTTTTCCCTAAGGACTGAACAGAAACCAATCTCACGATCCGAACCAGCACTCTTTCCTGTTAAGAGACCACCCACCGTGGAGTGGTTTTAACCATTCTGCAGAGCATGTGCAGAGAGGGTTTTCGTGTCCTTGCTTCACCTTTTGACATTAGAGAGCTGCCATTTCTGAACATGGACCCTGTGGAGTGAGGCTGATTGCCCAGGTGCATGTTCTTCCATAAATATTCATGACTCCTCCCATAGTTTGTTAAATGTATTTATTTGGCCACCCCTCAGTGGAGCCCACACATTTGCAACAACATGTATGGGCAGGAGACATTCAGGTTCTCCCCTTCCTGCCCTGGGCAACAGCCTCAGAGTGGGCTTCCCTTCCTGCCCGGCTCCCGTTAGTCTCACCTTGGGAAGGAGAGCTGACACCCAGAGTGGAACCAGCATCGCTGCACCACGCAGCGGTTTTCCTAAATGAGCTTTTGTACCAGCTGGCACTGATTCCAGACAGGCACCTGTCAGACCCCAGCCAAGTGGAGGTCCCGTCCTTTGGGTCAGAGGTTGGCAGGCAGGCCTAGCATTCACACGCAGAAATAATGGCTTTTATAGTTGGCTACTTGTCGGAGCAGTTAGCTCTCTGCATAAATTAACTGATTACCTCCTCATTTTATGTCCCACAGTACATAATGAGGGTTCAATTTGCTGCTGGTGAATTTGACAATGTGGGTTTATTGATTAATCCAATTAAAATGGGGTGACTCCCAAACCCCGAGGCTAGTCGCGATAGGGCTTCCCTCCTGGGTGTCTGAAGCCCTGCCTCTCTCCGAGGAAGGCCCAGTTACAGTACAGTAAGTCTATGAACATGCCAAGAAAAACAACTTTAAGTCGTATTTACATGAACACTCTTTTTCTTCCTCTCTATCTTATCTCAGGAACACGACGGATCATACCGAGGGCAGACGTACACATGAACCTCCGGGGATGATGGTGCACAGCCCCGATGGAGTGTGGGGTGGGGACGGGGGGAGGTGGCACGTGCAGCCCACACTCCACAGCTTCCCTGCTTGGCATCGGTGTACACCAGCCGTCCCCACACTTTTTGGCACTAGGGACCGGTTTCATGGAAGACAGTTTTTCCATGGACTGGGGAGGTGGGGGGCGGTGGAGCTCGGGTGGTGACGCGAGTGATGGGGAGCAGCGAAGCTTCACTCACTCTCCGCCACTCACCTCCTGCTGTGCGGCCCCCTCCCCTTCCTCAGTTTCGTGGAAGATAATTTTTCCATGGACTGGGGAGGTGGGGGCGGTGGAGCTCTGTGGCCCAGTCCCTAACAGGCCGTGGACCAGTACTGGTCTGCGGACTGGGGTTTGGGGACTGCAGGCATACACGGCGCCCACTGTGGGCAGAGACAGCCGGGCACCATAGGAAATGACCTCTCACCCGATGGTCTCTCATGTGTCACAGTGCCACGAACCTCTGCAGTCATGCTGGGTTGGACATGGCCCATCCTCTTAGTCCCCTGTGGGAAGGGCTCTCAGCAAGGGGCTGCAGCTGTGTGTGCAGGAGTGTGTTGCCTCTCCCAGGCCAGGCACTGAGCTGATGGGTACTGGGGACGCAGGTCCAGCTTCTGTGTCCTCTCTCTGAAGCAGTCCCCAGCCCAAGGACGGTTAGCCATGGCTGTCACAGTGAGCCTCACTGCCGGCCTTCCCCAGGGAGGAGGCCTCCTGCCCTGGACTCCCTGACATGGCTACTCCCCCCGCACCGAGGGTTTCGTGCGCCCCCTCTCCCCACTCTGTGAAGGATCACAGCTTCTGGGAAAACAAAAACCAGCACCTTCCCACGAAGATGACTGGGGGCCCTGGTTGAGAAGATGCTCCCATGAACAGTGGTGGAATCCTTGTGCAAACTCTTCCTGGAGTATACACTCCACAAGGGCAGGCGCCATACCCTTGTGCCTTTTGTCGTCCCCAGGAAGCACACAGTAGGCACCAAATGGATACTTGAAGACACTGCCATGTCTGGGGAAGATGGAATCACCTGTGTGCCCCGGGCTCTCTGCTCCCCTGCAGAAGGTTCCCCAGATGTGTACCCTCTGGCCCCATCATGAAGGCTCAGTGGGGGATGACACAGAGGACTCCAGGGTCCCCAAACCCTCGGATTTACTTCTGGTTATTTCTTTTTTTTTTTTTTTTTGACGTTAATGAATTTGAAAATGTGATTTTTTAATAGCTGCATCATTCCATAATGACATGCATGATTTGCCACAATACACAACATATTTCAGTGTTTGCTCATTCAATATTTACAGTATTGCCCATGTTTCACTATTAAAATTAATATGATGAGTGCCCTTATATAAATATCTTTGTATACATCTTTGATTATTTTCTTTTTTTTTTTTTTAATTTATTTTTTTAATTTCAGAATATCATGGGGGTACAACACTTTGGCCATACACATTGCCCCTGTTCTGCCCGTGTCAGAGCCACAATCGTGGTCGTCTCCCAAACTGTGCTCCCCACATCCATTCAGTGAGAGTTTTTCCCATCCCTTCCACCCCCCTCCCGCCCGCCCGCCCTCAGATGAATGTTATTGCCCTGTGTGATGTAAGTGTTCATCAGTTAGTACCAGTTTGATGGTGAGTACCAGTGGTGCTTGTTTTTCCAATCCTGTGACACTTTGCTTCAAAGAATGGGTTCTAGCTCCAACCACGATAATACCAGATGTGTTAATTCACTGTTGTTCCTTATTGCTGAGTAATACTCCATGGTATACATATACCACATTTTATTGATCCACTCGTGTATTGATGGGCACCTGGGTTGTTTCCACAACTTTGCAATTGTGAATTGTGCTGCTGTGAACATTCGAGAGCAGATGTCTTTATTATAAAATGTCTTTTTTTCTTTTGGATAAATACCCAGTAGTGGGATTGCTGGGTCAAATGGTAATTCTACTTTTAATTCTTTGAGGTATCTCCATATTCTTTTCCATAGAGGTTGTACTAATTTGCAGTCCCACCAGCAGTGTATGAGTGTTCCTATCTGTCCACATCCCCACCAACATTTACTTCTGGTTATTTCTATGAGGGATTTTTTTCATGTTGAGAGAGAGAAGGATCAAGTTTGACAGCTTATTACTAATTGCATAAATATATTTACACTTCAAACAAATTCACTGATCAAACATGAATCTCACTGAACACCTCATCAAAAATTAAAACCAGAAGAAACATCCTCTGAGGATGAAGAGTTTAGACAGTGACAGCCTGCCCCATCGTCACTTTTTCCTGTCATTTCTCCACAAAGCCATCAGCTGTTGGAGAACATGGGTCAGCCCAGCATGGCATCTCTCTGGCCACACTGCCCATCACCTGCCCTTTACATCCACCAAGCTCGGCGCCCTCTGAGTCCTGGGACTCATCTGCTGCTCAGACACAAAGGAACCTGTTCCTCTGAGCTCTGTGAAAGGCCTGGATGGTCAGGTGCCTTGTCCACTGTTGCAGGTCTTCTGATGGTGGACAGGTGCCAGGCCCGGCGTCCAGAGATGGCCGAGTGTCTGTCCATGGGTCTGTGAAGTGCCACGGGAATACCCCACCATGTTGGGATGAGTCCTGCTGTCCATTGTGTCCCCTCACTATTCTCTCCACACTGTGCCTGACTCTCCAAGCAGAGGGCATGCCTTCTCCTCACCATATTCCCCCTGTTCCATAGGTGTTTGCCTTTTTGTCTTCCCTGACAACTTATGAGCTGCTTAGGGGCTGGGCCTAGATTCTGAATCTTGTAGGATTCCCACACTCTACCTTGAGGAGAGTTGGTCCTCAACGGTGTCATGGATAAATGACACATGGATAAATGAATGGCCCAACTTTTCTTCATATATTTATCACAAGGTAGAGGGAGGACTACCTTCTCCCCCCCACCAATCCAAATTGCTCACCACTAGACCTGAAAGGCTTTATAGGAGTGAAGAATTCCTGGCAAGGAGATGGAGCTGATACATAGAGAAAGAAAGAAGGGGACTGGCAACCTCACAGCCTCTGGCCCTGAGCTGGGACCTTCACCTTCATGATCTTAGTTAAGTCTCCCCCAAAACCTAGAATGGGCTCACGTGATGTTCACCTTGTGCACACCTACAGGGCCGTCTGGTGTCTGCTGTCGGTGCCTGTTCTGATAGGGGTAGCTCGTTCCAGCCGGTCAGTGCCGTGATGTTTCAGTTGTCCATTTGGATGGCCATGCCTGGGAAGGCCCACAGGAGTAGTTGTTCAGGGTCACGGCCCCAGGCTTCTGGTCCAAAACCCAATCACACCACCTAAAATGGTATGACCTTGGTGAAGTTACTGATGCTCTCCCTGTCTCTGAAGTGGCGGTAACGATGGCAGCCCCATCCTGCAGTCCTTAGGACAAAATGGGTTAACGGGGTAATGCTGTAGAACACTGCCGCGTGTAGTAGCACCCAGCGAGCAGCAGCCACCAATGTCTCCATTTCCCAGACGAGGAAACTGAAGTTCCGCAGGGGTCAGAGCTTTACCCAAGGTCACACAGCTGGTGAGTGTCGGAGGAAGGAGTCACGTCCAACTCTGTCTTCACATGTTTATCACAAGGTCGGTCAGACCCCAGGCATCCCCGAGCTCACCAGCAAACATCCCCCCCACCCCCCGTGGCTCCGACTCAGCACCAGCCCTAACCCTGGTGCGGGTCACCCTGCGGCAATGGTGGGGCGGGTGGCAGCAGGGAAGGGCAGGCACTGTCACTGAAGTCTGTAGTGCATCCAGCAGGGGTCTTCAGAAGGCTTCCCTCAGGAGTTGGGCTGGATTGCCTAGACCCAAAATCACTTCAGGATGAGTGCATTATTCTAGAATATTCTCAGAAGGTCACAGAGAAATAAAAGAGAGAGGGGTTTTCTTTTTATATTTCTTCTTTATATTTTTCTGTTTCCCAAACTTCATGATATCATAAAGTTTAGTGTGTTTGAATAGTGTCCCCTCAAAATCCATGTCTACCTGGAACATCAGAATGGGACCTTATTTGGAAATAAAGTTTTTGCAGATGTAATTAGTTAAGATGAGGTCATTCTGGAGTAGGGTAGGCCCTAAATCCGATGACTGCTGTCTTTATGAGAAGAGGACACACAAAAAGACACACAGGCACAAGGGTGACGTGGCCACAAAGCAGAGATTGCGTTTGTGTCTGCGCCGAGGAACACAAGGATTGCGAGCCACTGCCAGAGCTGGAGGACACAAGGGAGGACCTGTCCTGGCGCCTTCAGAGGGTGCGTGGCCCTGCCCACACCTCAAGCTCAGACTTGCAGCCCCCAGAAAGGGGAGAGGATAGATCTCCGCTGCGGAAACCACCCAGTGCCTGGTACTTGTTACAGCAGACAGCAAACTGGTCCACCCACAATAAGCGTAAGAAAGGGCCGTGGGAGCCGGAAGGTACTTCTCGTCCAGGCTGGGATGGGGACAGAGGGGCACGACCGAGAGGGAAGAGGCAAGGAAGAGGTAGGTGTGTGGAGGCCTGACTTTCCCCATCCCAGGTGGGGTGTCTCCTGTGTGGCTCCTTCTGCCGCGTTTCTGCGCCCCGTCTGACTTGACCGTGTTTTTTTGTCCTGGAGCGCGTTCTCCTGTCTTCTCACCCCTGCCCTTCTGACTGGGGCCTTGTTCTGCGCCTCCAGCAGCACCCCGGGGCCCCTGAGCCTCGGCTCTGCTGCCCAGAGCACACCTGTCCTGCTCCCGGTTGTCATCTGGCGGGTAGTGGAGCACGGGGACAGTTAGGCTGGCGAATGTTTCCGTCTCCTGTGTCACTGCGCACTCAGTCGTTTGTCAAGCCGCGAGAAGCCACACAGTTTTGTATCTTTCGCAGAAAGGTTAAACAAATCGAGTTTGTGTGGGCCACAGCTGATCTACTGACGGGCACAAATTGCTCAAGGAGAATTCACCTCGATGCAAAATCAATCAATCTAGGGTTCGTTATTCGGCATCTCCTGCCAGAGCTAGGGGCCAAGGGGGCATCAGGAGTGTACGAGCACAGAGCACCCAGGCCTGCTACCTGCCTGCGACCCGGCAGCAGGCCGGGGCCATGGTGGACAGAGAGCTCCTGTTCCCCTTCCCTCCCCGCCCACCCCCAGCGCCCAGCACTAGCTCTTGCCCTGGACAAGCGTCCAGGAGCCATTTGCTGAGCGAGATTAAGTTCACGCAGCTCCTGGGTTGATTATGGCACATGCCTGTAAACAGTGTCCCCACTTTCCTCATTCTAGTGGCCCGTGCCCCGCACACCCTGCTACAGGCCCACGTGGGGCCTCCTCACCCTGCCCCGCAGCAGCACAGCTGTCACGTGTCTGACTCTGGCCCCCATCGGCCCCCCACGGAGGCCGCAGCCAGCGCTTGGCCCAGCCTCGGTGCCCGGGCGCGGGGCCTCCCTGGTGGCCTCACTTCCCATGGCCTCGGGCCCTCGCCACACTCTGCAAGGGGCCCCGGTGACCCTGTTCCCTCCTGCCCGTGGGCGGAGGCCGCTGGCCCCGAGGCAGCAGGGCAGCGGGGCAGAGGCAGCGGGGAGGCAGAGAGAGCCCGGCGGTCCTGGGGCGGGGTTCAGCCTCCCTGGGGGGCTGCTCTCCCCATAAACCTACCAGAATGTGTCTCTGTGGCTTGAGGGACAGGGACCAAAACTAGTGCCCAGCAGTCACAACTTCCTGCCTGCCACCCCCTCTGCAGCCCCAGGGGAGGGTGTCGAGTGCGGCGGGAGCCAAGATGGGAGGGCGGGTGGTCAGATGGGCTCCAGAGAGGAAGGTGCCGGGCATCGGGCAGTGTGGGAGGAGGGGACTCCTGTCCCAGGGCGTCTGCAGGGAAGGAAGCAAGCAGGGGAGGGGCGGGCGTCCAAGCTTTGTCGTGATAGTGAGTCAGCTCCCCTCCAGCAAGACCGTAATAAAGACACCATCCCTGTGGGTTGCTCTGAAGACGATGCCGTGGGGCACTGGAGCAGGAGTCAGCGGGTCTCTTGTGGGCCTTATTGCACCTTGGAAAAGCCCAGAGTTGCTGCTGACATGCTGAACTCCTAACCCCTGGCATCTGGGAAGGTGACCTTGTTTGGAAAGAGGGTCTTTGCAGACATAATCAAGTTAGGATGTGGTCATTAGGGTGGGTGTCATTACACGAAGAGGAAAACACCAGGTGGACACATGCCCAGGGAGAATGCCGCACAAGCCAGGGATGCCGGGGTCACCGGCCACCACCAGATGCTGGCAGAGGCGAGGATGGTTGCATGGCCCTGCTGACACCTTGACTGCAGATCTCCCAGCCTCCAGAACTGTGAGCCAAATTCCTGTTGTGTGAGCTGCCAGCCTGTGGCACTTTGTTACGGTGGCCCCAGGAAAACAAATTCAGCACTAGAAGTTGTATTCCAGGAAGAGCCCTTCAGAAGAGATGTGAGGAGCCGGGCCATCCAGCTGGGTCGAGGGCAGTGAGAAGCACCTTGCCAACCCAGGGCAGGGGACATGAAGACCCCAGTTTGCAGGACAGGCAGCCATCCTTCCTCTCTGGCACCGCACGGCAGGGCAAGACAGGACCTGGACGCCAGCTCTCCTTGCCCTGTTCCCAGGGCTGGAGTCTCCTTCCCCCCTCGGGGGGGCTGGGCTGTGCCCTCCACGCACCTCTCTCTGCTTCCTGACTTTCTTTCTGTCCTTCCAGCTCAAAGTACCTCAACTTATATGTTGATGGGGGCAGAGGCTGGGGAGAGAGGTAGGAAGCGCTAGTTCTGCCTAAACACACGTTCTTTTAATTACTCCTATCTCATACCTGAAATAGGTGTCAGCCTATTTGGTTTGGTTTGATTTGAAGCTCAAAAGTCAGGATTACACATTGGTCTCTGGTTTGGGTGTGACAAAATGCTGTGGTGGCAATGGAGGTCCCATGTGCTGTGGCTTAAACGTGGGGAGGAAAGACACATGGGAGAGAGAGACTGCGTCAGCCCCCCTTGGTGCTGCCTTCCTGGGGTGACAGGTGTGGCTGACTCTGCTTGCCCTGAGCTGGGGTGGGGGGTCTCTCAGGGAGGCATTCAGATCAGAGAGGGAGCCTGGCACTGCCGAGGATGGTCCCATCAGCAGGCCAGTGTTGGAGGGGTGGAGACTGAATTCCACGTCAGGACACTGGCCCAGGTGGTCTCCACGGGTCACCCCAGGTTTCTGGGTGAGGGGACGGTGCTCCAGGCCCATCTCCACAGGTCGCACCTGAGGACATTTTATTGGCACAGACCTCAAAAGCATTAACAATCACTCCACATGGTAACGTTACACACACGCAAAGTAATTCCACATGATGCCTGGGGAATCGATGTAGCATGAAGTGGCTCTTTGGGCCGAGATGACATATAAAAGATGAAAAGATGTTGATATTTAACAAATACACACGTTTGCTCTACTTTTGGTTAAAAAGGGTCTCGTATTGTTTTTGATGAAGGATGCAAGAACTGAAATACATAAAAAAGGTGAGAACATTTATTTAAACATGAATTTTCATTTCAGGTCCAAGTGCAAACAAAATAGCCCCAGCAACATCATGTTTCATGTCCAAGCACCACGTGCTGAGTGTCCCTCAAGCTTACCTCCTGTTTCACAGTGAGCCGTGAGCATTTTTCCAGAAAAATCTATGACCTAAGTTAGAACCATGACAGCTCAATTATGTCATTAGCCTCATGATGAAGAACATGAAATAACAATTTGCAGAAAAAGACAGATAAATTTAATTATTCCAAATTACAGATCTTCCATGGTGGATCAAAAGCTTATTAGGACATTTTCCTTTAAAGACAAGGTAATTCAAGATAATGGCAGTGCCATTTCAACTCATCATTGCCATGATTGTGGGCTCTGGGAAGCCTTTGGGCTGGTGGAGATGCGTTGTTGCACCAAGAAAGAAAACAATTGTGTGTGTGTGTGTGTGTGTGTGTCTTGTGTATCTGTGTGTTGTAGGCTGTATGTGGTGGATGTTTGTGTGCCATCTGTGTGTGTTGTGTGTATGTACACAATCTCAATGCAGGTAGATTACCCAGGCACAAAGGATACCTGGGTAGAATGCCTTTAGAAAGTTCAGCCAAGAATCATTTCCACAAACCAAGTCAAAATCTCCACTGAAACCCGCCTTTCCTCTTTATGGAGATGTTGTTTAATTTACTTATTGTTGGACAAAAAGGCAGAAACTTAACATTTTTAATCATCATGAAAGAAGTGTCATCAAATGAGTCAGTAAACATATCCTAATAACAGTATGCTGCAAAATGTGTCATTCTGAGCCCAAACATGTTCCTTTATTAGAGTTTATGTTCTCCATCCTGAAACTCCTGCCATGGCCTCATTTGGGTGGAAGGAAAATCTTCAGGGAGCTGTAGTGGAGCAGAAATTGCTGACACATTCTCTCCCTTCACCAAGGGTCAATGTTTAATGGAAAGTTACACATGACAAAATAATTCCAAAACCAAATAGAATTGGGGTTCCACAACTCCCCTTCAAATTGCATACAGCTTTGGTTTCTCAAGTGGTGGTTCTTAACTTGGCTGCCTACCTGGGAGCTGTTAGTTCTGCTGTTCAGGCTGTACCCCATACCACTTGAATCAGAGTCACTGGGCATGGAAGCCAGGTATAAATGTTTTTCAAAGCTTCTGGGTGTTTCCAATGTGCAGCCAAATCTGAGACCCAGTGTTCTACCCTTGCTACTTAAATTGTGGGTCTCGGATTAGTAGTAGCAGCATCACCTGGGAGCTGGTTAGTAATGCAGAATCTCAGGGGTGCTTCTGACCTGAATCAGATGTGCATTTTAACGATCCCCAGGTGATGGGCACACACATCTAAGTTTGAGAAACTTAGAGTGGGTCTTTGCTCTGCACCTGCATGGTACCAGGGAGGCCAGACTTGTGGAGTCAATTCATTGCAACCAGGACAATGTCAACCGTGTGGGAGAAAGCCCTCTGCATCCCAGGGCGTGGTGCTGACAGCTCTCTTGCTAATCCGTGGTCCTTAGACTGGGCACCCAACAACTCCCGGGGAAACACCTAATGTTTCCAGGAGACTCGCAGGCATCGAACATCTTAGGGGAGCCCTAAACATCTGTGGATTCTTTCTTACAGCTGGCCTACTGCGACGCCCTCCTCAGCCACATCTCTTCTCCCCCACTTGGTTTCTCCTGTGCCAATCGCAGGGCGGCTGCTCGCACCTGTCCCAGAGCTCGCCACGGTGCTTTGCTCTGCAGTTCGAAATCCCTGCTGTTTTTGCAGAAAGCAACATGGGGAAGATAAACCAAAAACTAATAAAAGCATTTGTGCGTAGAGGTGTGTGGGAATGGGGTGACAGGGACAGGGGAACGTATCTTTTTACATCATTGTTAATTTTGGTATTGTTGTTAATGATTTATATGCTCAATAAAAATAAAATGAAATAATCAAAGATGGGAAAATACTCTAAATTGAATACAACCGGAAACAAACCTTACCTTATTTCAAATGAATAACATATCCTTAGTGAAGAAATAAAGAACTCATCCAACTAACTTCTGAGCATAATATTTTACCATATATCCTCATTACCTTGAAGTCTCTTAGCAGGTTTATTTTTCGTGGTACAGTGTAGTGATTCTGAAACTATTTGGGTATGTTTAGAATTGAACAAATGAGCAACCATATTGATTGAATTAGAAGCCAGTGTTTCTAGTGTTGAGAAGAGAAAGAAGCACAGGATGGGAGAAGGCAAGGAAGGACCCTGTGTCGTAGTTCATAGACAGCATTATGAACTCAGAATAAGAATCAGAAGTTTCCAGTGAAAGGGCCTGGAAACAATGACAGCCCAGCAGCAAGGAGCAGCCCGTGCCTACAGATCTTGATTTCTCAGTACCAGTCCGTACTGAAGGGGACCATAGTTCCTTGGAGAAACAGCTGATTCCAGGGAAGGGACAGGAAAAGTACAAGATAAACCTGGAACATTCCTACATGCCAGAATGTAGGAAAGTGCTCAAAAGATGAAAAGGACATGTCAAGATGGCCAGAAGTCAGCTTGAAGAGGCTTTCTACTGCCCAAAGCTGGGACAATTAACCACATAAAGATGAATAATAACAGCAATGGATTATAAGCCATTAAATAAGAATCCATGAGACCAACCCGGAAAAAAAGGAAGGAAGGAAGGAGGGAAGGAAGAAACGTTACTTACCATAGAATGCCAACTAATAAATTTAGAGGGACTGATGGAGTTAGAAAATCAACATTTTGCAAACAACATGCTAATATTTAACTCAGGCAGGAACCACCAATGGATACTAAAACTAGTCAGTAAAATACGATGAGAAACAATACATTTGTGTGGTCCCAAAGTAACCCCTTCCACGGACACACATTGCTCATTAATTATAAAGGAAAAAGTAGTAACTTTACAGTGAAAGAAATTTTGCGGACATCATCTTAACCAATCGATCAAAGTTAACATCACCAGTAAGGAGAACATCACCACCTTGTGTTTTCTGACAACCACACCCTCAGGAGAACACATGTCGTTTATGGGCTGTTCCAGTGAAAATATACAACCCGAATCCAATCATGAGGAAACAACAGACGAACTTGAAGGTGAGGGACATCCTACAAAATAACTGGCCTGTATTCATAAAAAAATCAATGTCATGAGGACAAAGAAAGGATGGAGGACATGCCACAGATTGACAGTGTTTAAAACAAAGAAAAAACAACCAACTAACTATAATGCATAATTCTGGATTGGACTCTTTTCAAAATTGCTATAAAGAATATTATTAGAATAACTGGTTAAATATGAATATGGATTATACATTAGGAAATAGTTTTATGTCAATGTTAAGCTTCCTGCCTTTGATAACTATACTGGCGTTACGTGAAAGAAGGTTCGAATTTAGGGATAAATTATGTCTGCAACTCACTCTCCAATGATTCAAAAGATAGGTAAATAGATACATGGAAGATAGAAAATATAAAATAAAAAACCTTGGACATCAACCATAGAGACAGAGTCCATCACTCCTGTGAGGAAGCACCTCAGACTTTCATAAGAAAAAATCGAATGTGCGGGCACCGTATTTCATTCAATCCGCAAACTATGACAGGCTTTGTGTTCGTTCTGTGTAACTCTATCTACTTCTATCTATCTATCTATCTATCCCCTTCTATTCTATATCACCTATCTTGAAATTAAAATTCACAAGTAAGAAGTTCTATTCTGTATTATATATACAGAAATATATAATATTAATATATTTGAGTTAGAAAAACAAGGTTAGACTTTTTCTAACTAGTATTTGGGTCTTGGCATATAGACTTGGCAGCAGGACTGGCCTTGCCAATTAGGTTATATGGCAGACATTCTGCATGACTAAACAAGCCAAATCAGAATTCCAAGATTTTGGCAAAAATATATTTAAAGCATGTATAGAACATATAATATTCCCAAAAATACACTCACTGAAATTATGTAAAATAATTTATATAACTTAAAATTATATACAGAGATAACTATTTTTCAAAATTCTTTAAGGGATTCATGAGCAAAATTTTAAAGTTCATTGTGCAAGTACACAGGTTGAAAAAGGTTAAGGCAATGAATAATTTCTTCTTTGACTTTTAAATGTTTATGTAATTTCAGCCATAAAGAAAAATTGCAGCAATAGTACAAAGAATTCCTGTGTGCTATTCTTCACGCAGAATTCCACCCAGGTTAGCATCGTACCACACTCTCTGCCCACGCTCACTCTTTCCAGTGATTTTACACTTGTTCCTGTCCATCTTCCTGGACGTAGCCATCTCGGTGGGTGTGAAGCTGTATCTCATGGTGGTTTTGATTTGCATTTCCCTGATGGCTAATAATATTGTTCATCTTTTCTTTTGTCTGTGACAATTTGCTTATATTGTCTACACAAGCAAGGGGTTTGGATATAAATTTTTAATTGCGTTATTTATCTTTTTATTGTTGAGTTGTAATAATTATTTATATGTTTTGCACAGAAGATCATTATCAGATATCTGATTTGCAAATATTCTCTCCAATTTTGTGGGTTGTGTTTTCACTTTTCTGACAGTATACTTTGAAGCACAAAAGTGTTTAATTTAATGAAGTCCAATTTGTTTCTTTATTTTTTTGTTTGCTTGCGTTTGCAGTGTCATAATGAAGAAACCATTGCCTAACTCAAGGTCACGATGATGTACTCCTATGTCTTCTAAGAATTTTATAGTTTAGCTCTTACATGTAGGTCTTTAAACTATTTTAAATTAATTTTTGTATGTGGTGGGATGTAGGGGTCCAACTTCTTTTTTTTGCGTACGAATATCTAGTCGTCCGAGCACCATTTGTTAAAAAGACTATTCTTTTCCCTATCGAATTACGTTGGCACCCTTGTCAAAAATCAATTGTCCATAAATGTATGGGTTTATTTCTGGACTCCCAAGTATCTCCCATTGGTCTATACGTCAGTCCTTGCGCCAGCACAAAACGGTCTTGAAAGATGTAGCTTTGTCCTTATAGTTAAATTGTTTTGACTGTTCGGGTCCATTGCATTTCCACATGAATTTTAAGATTCAGCTTATCAATTTCTGCAGAAAAGGCAGTTGGGATTTTGATAGACATTGTTTTGAATCTGTAGATTAATTTGGAAAATGTTGCCATGTTAACAATATTAAGTTGTCTACTCTATGAGTATGGGATATCTTTACATTTATTTAGGTCTTCTTTAATTTCTTTCACTGATGTTTTATAGTTTTCAGTGTACAAGTCTTGCACCTCTGTGGTGAAATTTATTCCTAAATATTTTATTCTTTTTGATGCTCTTGTGAATGGAATTGTTTTATTAATTTTATTTTCTAGTGTATAAAAGAAAAAATAAAATTGAATTTTGTTAGCTTGATCTTCTATTCTGCAATCTCCCCAAACTTTTTTATTAGCTGTGATAGATATTTGGGGATTCATTAGGATTTTCTATACACAAAACCATGTGATTTGCACATACAGAGAGTTTTACTTTTTCCTTCCAATCCAGATTTGACTGACTTCTTCTTTTTTTGCCTAATTGCCCTAGCTAGCAACTTCAACAAATTGCTGAATAGAAGTGGCAAAAGTGTTAGGGGAAAAACTTTCAGTTGCTGTGGGGTTTTTTTTTTGTTTGTTTGTTTGTTTTTTGCAGATGCCTTTTCAGGTTGAGGAATTTCCCTTCTAAATTAGTTTCCCAGGGTTGCCATAACAAAGACCCAAAACATGAGTGACTTAAAACAACCGATATTCATTCTCTCATAGTTATTGAGGCTAGAAGTTCAAAATCAAATCGTCTACAGGGCCGTGTCCCCTCTGAAGCTTCTGGGGGAAGATCCTTTCTTACCTCTTCCAGCTTCTGGTGGCCCCAGGTATTTCTTGGACGTCTAATTTCCCAGCTTTTCCTTTTACACACTTATGTTGTTGTTGTTGGCGGCTTGTTCGCCTGCTGGCAGGCAGCTGCAAAGTTAAACAATTGTCTCTAATTCTTTCAACAAATTCTCCCAGAGAAAAGGCTTTTCACACTGGGTGAGTTCTGAGACAGGTCAAATAAAGACCACTTTGCAAGTGGGAACTTCCAGGCAACCACCAACCAGGTCAAACAATGATGATTCTTGGAGAATGAGGCTCTCGAGCTTCCGTCCTGTCCTGCCTCTCTGATGATGCCTGCTGCTTTCACCGCGGTGTGGGCTGCAGGTTTTACATGCAACAGTGTGATTTGAGAGCAGGAGCTGGGAACAGGGAACGTTTAAAACACCACAAAGATCACTGTCCTTGCTGAGATTCAACTATTTTCTTAAAATACCCCCCCAATTGCTGCAATCATTTACTTAATTTCCAGAGTTCTGAAAAGTTAATTCTGACCACTTTTGCCAGTTATTTTATTTCTTTTTATGAAAGAAAGAATTTTCAGATGTTCTTACTCCACCATTTTTTGCTGATGTCATCCCTCACCTTTATTCTTTTTTAAAAATTCTGGTAAAAAATGCATAATATAAAATTTACCATTTTAACCATTTTTAAAGTGTACAGTTCTGTGACATTAAGCACATTCACATTTTTGTGCAACCATCACCACCGTCCATCTCCAGAACTTCCTCATCTCCCCCAGCTGAAACTCGACTTATTTACTAAATACTAACTTCCCATTCTCCTCTCCCCCAGACTCTGGTAACCTACTCTCTGTTTCTATGGATGTGATTACGCTAGGTACCTCACATAAGTGGAATCGTATGGTATTTGTTTTTTTGTGACTGGCTTATTTCCCTCAGCATAATGTCCTCAAGGTTCACCCATGTTGTGTCCCATGCCAGAATTTCCGTCCTTTTTTAAAGGATATTATCAGCATTATCATTAATGGGTCTTTTCACTGGATGTAAAGTTTCAGGTTGATATTTAATTTTGAAAATATCCTTTCATTGGCTTCTGGCTTTCATTGCTTCTCTGGATGAATCAGCTGTCATTCTAACTATTGATCTTTGAAAGTCATTAGTATTTTTTCTTTGCTTGTTTATTTGATTTTAAGTTATTCTCTTTGTGTTTAGTTTATTGCAGTTTTACTATTCTGTGTTTGATCCAAATTTCTTGTTTTTTTCCTGCTTGCAGTTGTTTGGATGTCTTGAATCTGTGGATTTTATAGTTTTGGAAAAATCTCAGCCCTATCTTCAAACACTTCATTTTTCTCATTCTCTCTTTTCTTTTTCTGGGGATCTAGTTATATTTTTCCACTGTATTCTCTGTGGTTTTTATTCTCTTCTCTGTTTATTTTTTCCCCAAACTTTTGTCCTTCATGCTTCATTCTGCATATTTTTCTTTTCACGTATCCTTCACTTTGTTAATTCCCTTTTCTGCTGTGTCCAAACACTTGAACCCAACTAAGTGGATTTTAAATTTCATTTTGTTTATAAATTTTAGAATTTCTATTATTTTTTTCCAAATATATTATTTCATGTTTTATAAATTCTGGTTTCATGACTATAATTTCAATCTTGCCTTTTGTCATCTTGAATACAGGAAATTTATTTATCTTAAGCTCTGTATTTAAGAAGTCCATACTCTGGAGTCCATACTCTAGGTTTTGTCTATTGTCTGTTATTTTTGTTATTGTTTGTTGTTTTTGTTCATCAAAAGGTGTTAATTCACTACTATTACAGCCAGGCGTGTTTTAGAAAGAACTCTGTCATTGGTGTGGAAGTTAGATAGAAGCGTTCAAACTAAAGAGATAGTTACAGTCTGAGAAATAACAAAAGCCTGAATGAGGCAGCACTTGTGGGGAAGGAAGGGAGAAGAGACCCTGGAAATACTCAAGAGTTATAATCAGCATGATCTGATGACTGGCTCGTCTTGGAGGTGAGGAAGAGGGAGAAGTCAAGGACCACACATGTCCTTCAGCTTGGGGTTGGGGGATCAGATTACCATTAGCCAGGATAGAGAATATAGCAGAATGATTGGGTTTGGGGATGAAAATGGGGCATCTAAGTAGAGCCTTGTAGACAGCAGATGAGTATTCAGAGCTGAGGCTCAGGAAGAGGGTTCAGGCTGGTTGACAGATCTCAGAATCAAACAGATAAGTGTATTCACAGATGTGGGATAAAGAGGGTTAGAGGAAGATGTCAGCTGAGCTCAGATGTGCTACCTCTTCTCTCACCCAGCTGGCTGAGGACTGAGCAACCACTGCACAGGAGGAAGAGTTGACCTGTGAAGCCTGGAGGGGATCCCACCAGCATGGTAGGCTTTGGCTCGGAAAGCCAGTGGGGGTGCTCCCGACACTTGGTGGTGTGGGCGTCCGCCTTCCCATTTAGAGAAAGGGAGGAAGCTGACGAGCCCTGTGGGCTGAGGGGAGGCACGTGGGGTGCAGTATGCTGACTCCTGTCTGCTAAGAGAGAATATTTCTCCCGTAGGCAGGGTGGGTGGCCCACCTCAAGATGTACAAGCAGGGGTGCTCCCTCCTTAGCTACGCTGGCTCCCCTGCTCCTGGGTTCATGCCCATGCCCCACACAGCCCTATTACAGTCTCTTAGGCCAACGTCTGCCTTCCTCCCCTTGGGAAACTCCACCTTATCACTTTAAGGGTACACTCCTGATTTAGGCAGAAACACACTGTGTCACATTTCATAAATAAAATAAGTTTTATAAAAATGTTTCTGTTCTTTAACACAGAAATTAAGAGCAGGGAAGGAGGAGCATAGCTGGCGATTTATTAACACTGTGGGACGAACATGTCACATCAGAAAAGCCAGTGGTTTGACTTAAACTGCATTTTAAATTTTCTTTTAGTATTTCTAACTTCTCTATGAGCTGCCTCTTTCAAGGTGAAGTGAATTACCGACTTTAAAAAGCCACACACATTCAATGAGCCAACTTAATTGAAGTCAGTCTCCAGGATTGATATATATCTGAAGTAATTTAAATAAAACAATGAAATTAAAGCTGGACTGGACTGTGGTGGGCATTTCGGGTAAGTCAGAGAAGCTGTGGTTTCCCCGAGGCTTTCCGGGGAGCATCGTTGATCTCAGGAGCGACACCCCTGCCAACAGGTGTCGTCCTTGACTCTGTCCTCCTGGAACAAAATTACTCTTGGCTCCTGTCTGGTCCCAGACTTCCTATGATATGCTAATTTTCTGTCATCTTGTTCCCCCTCTGTCCGTGCCGGTTTTTACCATCTCTTAGATTTATTTTATGACTTACCTAAATAGATGTCTTTTTATTACACAGATAAATGCTTCTGTGTTTGGGAGGAACTTGCAAGCTCTTTTGAAGACTTAAATATCCGCAATATGTACATTATCTGCATCACTTAATTTTCAATGACAAACACCAACCAGATACGTGGTTGTGAGCACTGCAGGTATCTGAGGAAGGAAGAATTAGTTATTGCCCTTTCAGAGCACTTACAAGCACAAAACTAGCTTTTACTTATCACAACCTTCTACAGTCTCCACCCAAATGACCTCTCCCAGCCTCTGTTCCCAACCCCTCCCCTGACACAAGCATTTCTTTAAAAAAATGAGTATGCCAGAATTCAAATGCCATCTTCCTTTTGGAGACTAAATCAGTCGCGTATAGCAAGGACCTTGGGAATATTCCTGCACTAAGACCCAATCATTTCACTTCTGGGTTCCCTCTTACGGAGCAGATACCAAATGTGGGAAAAGCCAGGCATTCAAAGATACAAATTGTCTCATTATTTATGCGCTAAGATGGGATTATCTGCCCTCCCTCGCCTTCCCAGGCAGAGCACATATCCCTCTGCTAGGGATCTGGGTCATACCAAAAAGGGTAATAAAATGGGGCCTTTTGTAAAAGAGAGAAGACAACAGAGGCAGCTAGCAGAGCGGTACACCACAGATGATGTCTCACCCCGGCGGGAAGAATGCTTCCCTCTGCCCCTTGCTACCTGGACGCTCGGGGAGCGGAAGGCCTCCTTCTTCGAGGAAGGGAGCCGTTGGCTGAGTCTCGGTCAGCGACTGGGTGAGAGAAGAGCCACATGGAAGGCCTTGAGAGGAGGCAAGAAAGGAAGCACATCCAAGGGCGCTGAGGGGCAGGGGCAGAGGGAGGCGGGCCAGACGCCCCACGGCTGGCGCCTCTGCGGAGAGCAGCAGACGGGTCCCCACGACGCCTTGGCTCGGCACGTGCTCGCTGTGGAGCAGAAGTGCTGCCCCAGGTGCTGAGCCTCGTACTTGGGTTCTCCGGAAAACAGACCGAGGCGAGGAGTAAAGTGGTCGCGCCGTGTTGGGAGGCACAAACCCCGGGCGGCGAGGCTGAGGCTGAGGCCTGAGCCCCGGGGAGTGATGCGCCAGCGCAGGGACAGAGAACCGCAGCAGGTCACACCACGAGGGCCCCAACTGGGCGGGGGCTGCCAGGAGAAACCACCAAAAAGAGCGGGGAGAGGAGCGAGGGGTCTGCCAGCCTCCCTGAGGTCCGTTCCCCACCGACCGGTGTGTGCCCTCTGGCTGTGCCGTCCCTGTGCTGGGTGCGCCCACGCACCAAGGGCCAGTTTCCCTGAGGAGGAGGGTGGCTGCCCCAGCCCCGGGACAGAGGAGGGCAGAGAGGTGGCGGGCTCAGCCTCTTGGTCCCCCGGTGACTGTTTGGAACCCAGGCCACGCCCTGAGTGGGGCGTCCCTTCCCATCCAGCGGGACAGGAAGGACAAGAAATAGTGTGGCAGGGCTGTCAGGCTACCTGCTGGGAGAGGAGCGCAGCGCCCCCATGGCGGGTGATGGGGGTCCCTGGGGACAGCACAATCTGGGCGGGCAGCTCAGAGGGAAACGAGGAGGTGCAGACGACTTGGGTCGGGTGTCGGCGGAATTGCACCAGCCTTTCAAAGGAAAAGTGTAGGAAACATATTACAGTTATAAAAGCAAAAACTTGAAACTACTCATATGACTAAGAGTAGGGAAATGGTAAGCAGTGAATCTACTGCGTAAAAACATTATTTAGTCATTAAAATAATGCTAAGAAGATTACACCGTAACATGGGAAAACGTTTGTAAAATAAGTTTAAAAAAATCAATCCATATGCAAAGTTGCTGGTGTACTGTGATTACAGTGATCTCACAGCAGCCATAAAATAAAAGTTGGGAGATTCACTTTCAAAATGACAGAATGAGGGTCAACAGAGTCTTTCTTCAAAAAGCAATTATAAAACTGGACAAAACTGTCAAAAACAACCCTTTCAATGCTCAGGGAATCACCAAAAGTCATACAATAAATTGTATAGAAAACAAAAGTACCACATAGCAAAATTTGTGGGATGTAGCAGTGCTGAGAGAGAAATTTGTGTCACTAAACACACACATTAGAAAAGAGGAAAAGTCTTCACTCCGTAATCTAAGCTAACCCTTCGAGAGCCTAGACAAAGAAGAGCAAAATAAACTCACAGCAAGTATAAAGAAGAAAATAAGGAAGAGGAGAGAAATCAATGAAATTTAAAATAGAAACACAATAAATGCAATCAATAAAAGAAGGAGTTGTTCTTTGAAAAGATGAATATAATTGACAAACTTCTAGCAAGACTGAAACAGGAAAAAAGAGAGAAGAAACAAAGTACCAATATTGGGAATAAAACAGACACCCAAAGGGCATTAGGGGAACCCTGCGCTCAACTCTACATACAGAGATTTCACAAGTTAGAAGAGATGGATCAATCCCTCAAAAATACAAACTACCACACTCACATCATACGAAATTTATATTTTGAACAGCCCTATCAATATTAAGAAAATTGAATTTTTAATTTAATCCTCTCCTACTCCCACTGCCAACCTCAGAGAAGCTTCCAGGTCCAGATGGTTTCTCTGGGCAACTCTACCAAATCAGCACAAATTCTACACACTCTCTTCCAGAAAATAGAAGACGAGGGAACATATCCCAACTCATTTGATGAGGTTAGTATTATCCTGATACCAAACCAGACAAAAATATACAAGAAAAGAAAACTACAGACTAATGTCCCTCATAAACATAGCTACAAAAGTCCTTAACAAAATGTTAGCAAACTGAATCCAGAAAACATATGAAAAGGATTAACATGATCTAATGTGATTTATTCCAGGAGTACAGGTTGAATTAACATTCAAAAAATTAATTCTTCTTGTAAACTGTATTAATAGAATAAAGGACAAAAACCACATTATCATCTCAATAGGTAGAGAAGAAGCATTTTGAACACAATAAAAAACCATTCATGATTAAAAAAATAAAACTTCAACATACTAGGAGTAAAGGGAGCATCCTTGACTAAAAAACAGTGAAGGACAGCTATGAAGAGCCACAGCTAACATCACCCTAGGGGGTAAGGATGGAAGGCTTCTCCCTAAGACTGGGGTGTTTGCTCCTCACGCTCCTCATCAACCCTGCCTTGGAGGGTCTAACCAGTGCAACACGACTGAATAAAGAGATAGATGCTACCCAATTGCAAGAGAAGAAGCAAAATTATCCGTGTTTTCAGATGACTTTATTCAATATGTAGAAAATCCTAATAAATCCACAAAAAGCTAATAGAACTCATGAGTTTAGCAAGATTGCAAAGTACAAGATAAGTGCACAAAACTTAACTGTCTTTCTATAATATAGACAATGAACAATCTGAATATGAAAGCAAGAAAACAATTTCATTCAAAAAGAATGAAATTCTTACAGTAGTGCGTTCAAACCAGCGACCAGGCCTTATCTAAGGGTAGCCATGGGGTAGCTTGGAGGAAGGGTCCATAGGCCAGATTTGCACGAGGGCTGGGAGACCGTGGTGGGGACAAAAGAGGTCTTGTCTGATGTCCTGTTGCTGACACGTGTGTGTGTGTGAGAGAGAGAGAGAGACAGGGGGTGGGGCGGGGTGTCACAGCACCTGGGACTCGGGCAGATCTGGCTGACCCCCGGAGAGGGCACGAAGACTGGGGAAACCGAGTCTGCACCAGGCTGAACACCGAGCGGGCTCGATGAGTGGTGGCCAAAAAGCAAAGCCCCAAAGGCGGCTTTAGGGCTGCACCTGCTTCCCGTGGCTGCTGTAGCACATCACCACAAATCCAGCGGCGCACAGCAACCCAGATCTGCTCTTTTACGTTTCTGGAGGTCACAAGTCTAAGCCCGCTCGGCAGGATCCCTGGAGGCTCTCAGAGACGGTGGGTTCTCCCCTTTTCCAGTTTCCCGGGGGCCGCTGTGCCTCTCACTCGCGGCCTCCGTCACTCTGACCTCAGCGTCCGCCCTGGCGCCTGCCCTCCTGCCGTCCTGCCCTGCACAGGTGTGGCCACACGGAGCCCGCCCCCCGGACCCTCGCCTCGCCTCTGTCCGCAGAGTGCCTGTTGCCGCCTAAGGTTTTGGGGATCAGAATGTGGACCTTGGGGGGCGTTACTCTGGCTACCATAGCAGAAATTAGGGAAACTCAGAAAAAGGAACAGGAGGGTGGTAGGTGGCCTCAGGATTGTGGCGCCAGCCGCAGCAAGCAGAAGGTGGGTTTTTAAAACATGCTCTTACTTACATTGTATTTCCATTTGTTTTTATTATTGGAAGTAACCTCAGCTCTCTGCCCAAAACCAGATAGAGAAAGCCACTTAATAAAAACGGAAAGTCCCTCCCTGGCCACCTGTTCCTCATCAGAGGTAATAATGCATGCTAAACTGCTGAGTGTGCGCCACACGTTTAAAAAGTAATGTCCACACTTTGCCAAATATTCTTACCTGCTTGCTGTTCAAATGAGATGGGAAGGTTTGTGAAAGGCCTGCATGACGAACAAACTTCCATGAAGTCCTTTTGTGCACCAGGTTTGTTGTGGTATAATTTACGTATTTTAAAATTCACCCTTTCGGTGTGCGGCTCTGTGAGCACAGCGTGACAAACAGTCGCAGTGGAGGGAGAAGAGCCCCAGCCGCCTGCCCTGCCCGCGCCCGCCCCCGGCTGCGGCTGGTCCGTTTCCGGCCCCCCTGCTTCGTCCTTTCCAGAATGTCCTGTAAAGGAAATCGTGCGTATGCCGCCTTTTTATTGGCTTCTTTCACATAGCATGATCTCTGTCTATTTTTAGTATGACTCTCAGTCTATTGTCTCCTTTGTGTCAGAAGCATTTTTGGAGATTTTCTGTAACTCTACTTCCCTTTGACGCTGCCCTTGATCCCCTCGGGCGCAGGAAACGCAGCGCGCGCCGAGCTGCGGTTGGCGCCCAGGCCCCGCCGCCCCGGCTGCAGGCGTCGCCGTCGCCCGGCCTCTCTGGGGCCCACACCCGGCACTGCTGCGATGCCCACCGGGCGCGGCCCCTGCGCGGCTGCGGAAACCCACAGCGGGGGCCTTGCCCGCGCGCCCGCAGCAGGCGCGGAGGCCCGAGCAGGCCGCGGAGCTGGGGAAGGAGGCGGGACCGCGCAAATGTCTGCGGCGCCGCGTGTCACCTGCGCGCGTCCACGCCCGCGCCGCTCCGCAAGGACACGCGACACCCGGCGTGCGTTTCAAGGCCATACGCTGGGCGAAGAACCAGTCGAACAAGGTCACGTGCCGTACGGTTCCACGCACGCGACATTCGTGAAACGACACAAGCGCAGAGAGGGGGCCGACGGGCCGACGCGAGGGGTGGGGTGCCGGGGCTGGGGTGCGCCGCGGAGGAGCAGTGCTGCGCTCCAGCGTGGCGGGGGTCACACGAGCTACATAAGCGACAAAGCTGAGTGGAAGTGTGCCCACGCGCGCACACACGTGCACTGAACAGTGGCGACGGCCGCGGGCGCCGAGGCGCGCACCAGGGCGTTTCCCGCTGCGACCGTGCGCTCAGATGCCCGCCCTGGCCCCGCCCGCGGGAGGGTGCAGAGCGCCTCCCTGTGGGTCTGTGTTTATTTCAAACTAAAGAGTTAAGACGTATCCTGTCACACACAGGCACGTCTGTAATTTTATTTTTACAAATGGAATTATAATATCCATGTTACTCTTCTATTTTGGAGAACTGACCGTTTTTCACGTATAGACTTACCCGTTCACTTAACAGCTGCGTATTTCTCACTGTAGGGATAGATCGTAATTTATTCCTCCGATGTCCCCTTGATGCAATAGCGTCCCCCCCTCCAGGATTTCTGCCGTTCCAGTCAGTGTGCAGCAAACTCCCTTGCACACGTGCCTTTGTGCAGGTGTGCACCGGCCTTCTGTTTGTTCCTTTTAGTCCACAGATGTTTACGGAGTGCCAGGTGCTATTTTAGGCACTGGGAACATAGTGGGGAACAGAAGACTTTGCCCTTCGAGAGCTTACAATCTGGTGGGAATCGTATCATATAATATAACATAATATAATATTATACTATTGAAAGATGTAGCATCAGCAGCATGGCTGGGGCCACAGCATGTGATGTTGAATTTCGAGGGCGATCATCGTTTCAAGGACACAATGAAGGTGCTGTGGAAGGGGACAAGGGCAGAGATCATCAAGGAAAATTTATAACCGTTCCCAAGTCGTTAGCAGATAAGGAATTTTATATTCCTCCTAAAACATTCTACGAGGGACATCGGTAACTTTAGGAGAGATCAGAATACAATTTTAGGTTCCGTGAATACTGACAGAGGAAATTTCTTGTGAAAGTGGCCTGAAGATCATTTACCCAGCCGACGTTTGCAGGACTGCGCGGACCGGGCTCCCCGAGACAGGCCGCGCCAGCACCGCCTTCCCCAAAGTGCAGTCGCTGTGGGGCAATCTCGGGACACCCCTGTCTACTCTGAACGCTGCCTGGCCTCGTAATTTGCCCCCTAAAGGGACCAGAGGATGTCATCTTCCTCTCTTCTCAAGGGAAGGGGAAAACCAAAATCAGTATGGAAGTAAATGACAGAAAATCCCCATGGGCCCTGGCGGCAGCGGGGCGTGCCTTGTGGATGCCCCGGCTGTGGTCAGGGGCGAGCAGCTGGCACGTGCCACCGGGAAGGGTGGCTCCTCCAGCCCAGAGCAGGGCGGACACCCCAGGCGCGCGGCCCCGCGGGAGGCCTCTCGGCTCACCTGGCGCAGGTGCCCTCCAGGGCGCAACGGCCTGTGCCGTCCTCCCAGACGCGGCCTCCGGGGAGTCTCTCCTGTCATTCTCTCTTGTCCCGCGTCCCCTCATCTGCTTCGGGCCCTACTCGGGAGGTTGCAGGAACTTCTCTTCAGCCGTGGGTCTCCCTTGGCAGTAAGTACATTCCCTGCGAGCGCATCCATTTTCCAGCGCCACTTCCTTTCGCGCCAACTTTTCTTTCCGCACTAACTTCATTTCCAATCTCTCCTCTCTCCAGTGTGTGCCCAGGCCCGGGCACCTCCCAGCGGCCTCGTCACCCACCAGCCCGCGGCCTGCGTCTGCGCCCAGCTCGGTGCGGGAGACCAGACCGACGTCGCGGGCCCCTGCCCTGCTTCCCCCTCTCTGCTCTCGAAGCTCTTGCACTTAGCTGCAGAAGGAAAGGTGAAGTCTGACTTTCAGGAGGCGTCTCATGGAGCTGACTCCAAGGCCGTGATGGACGCACCTTAGAAACGACAGCAATAATAAGGTCGGCTTTGAGCCCATGCATCGAGGTGGCAGTGCTCCAGGAAAGGTGACCGGCAGAATGCCCATGCGGCCACTGCTAGGCGCAGGGCTGTGCCCGTCCGCACTCTGCAGCACAGCTTCCGGGTGTGGGCTGCCAACAGGTGGGTCAGCGTCGGAAATTACACTGACAGGAGAACATGGACCAGCGCTGACAACAGGCAATGTGATGGGGATACTTTTAAAGCATTGCAGTGCATCCGGGAAACTCATCTCTGTGACACAGGATGGGACAGTAGGGCTCAAGCAGAGCCCTCGGTGTTGACGTTGGCTTTCGGGTGACGGGTAACTCGACTGGAGACAACAGAGGCAGTAAAACTGACCCAAAACAACCACTCAAAGGCTCAGCGTGTAGAACACAGCAGAGCCTGGTGCCATCCTGTCCTCCTGGGTCAGACCAAACATGAATTAGTTTGCTGTATAACCAATTACCCCAAAACTTAGTGGATTCAAACAACAAATATGTATTTTCTCTCCTGGTTCCTGTGACTCAGGAATTTGGTGGCAGCTCACCTGAGCCAGCTGCTCTGGCTTTGGGGTCTCATGAGGTTGTAGTCAAGATGAGAGTAAGAAGCAGTCATCTGAAGGCTTAATGGGGGCTGGAGCACATGCTTCTGTGATACTGGCTATTGGCGGGAGGCCTCAGCAACTTTCCACGTTGTCCTTTCCGGGGCTGCTTGAGTGTCCTCACAACATGGCAGTTGGCTCTCCCGACAGCACGCAGTGAGAGAGAGAGAGAGGGAGAGACAGAGAGTGTGCATGCACACAAACCAGGTAGAAGTGATATTCTTTTTTTTTTTTTTAAACAACCTAGCCAGGTGCCTTGTCTCATGCCTGTAATCCTAGCACTCTGGGAGGCCGAGGCAGGAGGATTGCTTGACTCAGGAGTCTGAAACCAGCCTGAGCAAGAATGAGACCCTGTCTCCACGAAAAATAGAAAAATTAGCCGGGTGCAGTGGCGTGCACCCATAGTCCCAGCTACCCAGGAGGCTGAGGCAGGAGGATCACTTGAGCCCAGGAGTTTGAGGTTGCAGTGAGCTATGATGATGCTGCTGCACTCTACCCGAGGTGGAAGAGCAAGACTCTGTCTGAAAAAAAAACAAACAAAAAAAACCCTAGCCTTCCTAGTGGAAGTCACATAGTGTCTCTTCTTCCACATTCTGTTCATTAAACGTGAGTCATTAAGTCCAGCCCACATTCATGGGGAGGAGAATTAGACACCTTTTGAAGGAAAGGATGTCAATTTGTATTTGTGCAGATATTCTAAAGTCACCATATGCGCTTCTCTGGTCAGACTACCCTGGGGAAGTTGCGTTGGCTGTGAGAGGGTCAGACACGGCAGGGTGCGTGTGCAGGGAGGGGATCAGATGTTTCTTAGGTTTCACAGAGATGGGGTCTGTGAAACCCAAGAATCCACTGGAAGGACAGATGATGTTCAGCCTATGTTGGGGGAGCAGTATGGCTTATCTTGACCTTTCCTGTTTTTGTCTTTATGAAAATGGAATTATATTGTATAAATTACTTTGTGCACAGCCTCTTCTGCTCAGCGTCGTGCTTGTGAGGTTCATACCTGTTGCTGGGTGAGGTTGCAGTCCCCCATTTTCAGTACCAGACAACTGCGCTGCGGTTCTGCGCTCCACTGCACGCACATGCTGCAGTTTATTCATTTCGCTTTTCATGGACGTTGGGGTACTTGCAGTTTTGAGGTGCTGGGATTAATGGAGCTGTGAACATTCTTGGACACGTCTGCTATTGCAGTTCTGCACAAATTTTTTTGTGAATGCTTAGAAGGAAAACCTCAGGGTCATGGGAAGTGCATGTTAAGTGTTAGGAAATAGTGTCCAACCATTTCCAAAACGATTTACCCTCCGACCAAGGGCGTATTAGAGTTCCCATTGCTATATGCTTATTAGCAATTGATCATATCGTGTTTCTAGTTTCTAGCCGCTCAGGTGGGTGTAAGGAGACACCACGGTGAGCTTTGATTTGTGTTTCTCTCATGGCTTACAGACGACGTGAGTCCTCTGTCACTGTGACTGTTGGCACCAGATCCTCTATTCATGTGTTTGTTTTTGGTGAAGTGCCTTTTCAATTCTTTTATGTATTTTACTATGGACTGTTTGTCTTTTTCTTATTGATATAAGAAAATATAAACTCTTTTTTTTTTTTTTTTTTTAGAGACAAGTTCTAACTCTGTCACCCAGGCTAGAGTGCAGTGGTGTAATCATAGCTCACTACAGCCTCGAACTTCTGGGCTCAAGTGATCTTCCTGCCTCAGCCTCCCGAGTAGCTGGGACTACAGGTGCACACCACTGCACCCAGCTAATTTTTCTATTTTTTGTAGAGATGGGGTCTCACTATGTTGCTCAGGCTGGTCTTCAACTCCTGGCCTCAAGTGATCCTCCCACCTCGGCCTCCCAGAGTGCTGGGATGACAGGTGAGGGCCACCGCGCCCGGCCTGACATCATTTTTTACTCCAAGTGGCATAGACTTTGGAGTATGGTGTGAGGTAATGATTTAAATGACCTTTTACAAACTTGTTTTCCCCAATGCTAAGTCATGGCATTTAATCCCTTCCCCACTGATTTTTCATAACATTATATATTAATTTCCTCTGTTTACCAGCCAGCTTCTGGTGTGTTTATATTGATCTGGATTTATACTGTTTTCTTCTCAAAACTGTTAATATCTGAAGTTCCTGCCCATCGTGCCTGAAAACTTCAGAGTATGATCCCACAAGCAAGGACACGCTTCTCCCCAGCCACCCTCTGCCACCACGTCAGGCAGCCACGCGGACCCCTCGACCCGTCTGCCCTCAGGCTTTGTTCAGGTCTCTCCAGTTGTCCCAATAAGGTCCTTCACGGTAAAGGGTCCCTTTCAGAAGCCGGCTCTGCACCCGCTGTCGGGTGGCTTCTGTCGCCTTCCACCTGGGACGCTCCTCAATCTCCCTTGACCTTCCTGACCTTGCCCCAGGTCAGCTCCCGTGTGGAAGGTCCTCGGTTTGGGTTCACCTGGTGTTACATGTGGTGGGGGTTAGGCTCTGCACCTCTGGCAGGGACGTTCCAGAAGCCATGCCCTGTTCGCCCCATGGTGTCCCGTTGCGTGTGGTGTGTGCGCGTGCACACACATTTACATCTAGGTTCCTTTTTGTATCTATTTATAATAGAGTGAAAAACCTGAGCTCACCTCAGTGCCTCCAAATCCAGTTCCACACCACAGGGTTAGTTCCAGTTTTCCTGTTCTGATCTGAATTCTTATCTTTATTGTCATCACAGTAGGGGAGTCAGTCTGCCTGGCTATTTTTTTTTAATGTGGAGTACTCCAAACAGTGATAGAAAGATAAAAATACTTTTGACAAAATGAGTGTTTTTCAGTACATCTTTTATAGAAGTCATCTGGATCAAATAAAGTTGTGAACAATACTCGCCACAACCTATTTCCTGCTTCTCCGGCAGGCAGTGGTGTGGAGGGAGGATGGCCCTTGTTCGGCGGGGCCCTGATAGTGTGCGTTGGACCGCGGCACCCAGTCCTGCCGCAGCCCCTCCATGGGGTTGTTAGTGGTTCTCATCCCACCGGCTGTTTCTATAAGGCATAAAGTCAGGTGGAAATTTAGCAGTTTTCTGAGTCGCGTTACTAAGTAATTCAGGTGCTCTATTTATACCTTAAAATAGAACCACATACTTGTAAACCCAGGCACCCAGTGAGGGGAGTGTGCTGGCTGAGCTAGCTGGGTCCCCCCAGACCTCCCCTGGTGTTGCGTGTCCTGTCACGCTGGTGTGCACCCTGGGCTGCCCCCACGCCTGCCCCCCACTCACACCTCCTGTTTTCTTTTCAGGTGTGGGAATGATTGGACGTGTCAAATCTCTATTTTGTTACTTTCTATGTAAGCTCACACTTTAAATTTTTTTTTTCAGAAGGAATATAGGAATACGTGCTCAGTGTAAAAATGCAAACAATGTAGAAGCTTATGAAGAAATAGCTTGCCAGGGTTGGCCTTGTTCCAATTATTTTACAAGAATTAGCTCATTTAATCCTCACCACAATCCTATGAATGAGGAGCAGGCACTGTCCTAGACCCCACTTTAGAGGTGTGGAAATGGAGACACAGAGAGGTTTAGGTGTTTTGCCCAAGTTGCACAGCACTAAGTGGGAGCAGGATTTGAACCCAGGCAATCTAGCCCCAAAGTGAAAGCCCTTCTTCACCCTCTGCCCATGCCAGAGACAATGCCCTCAGCAGCGTGGTGTCTACACATTAGACACATTCGTGTCCATGTGTAAATGCAGAACTTTGGGTTTGTTCTTTTTCTCCTTTTAAAACACAGATGGGACACTGCAGTGGGCAGTGTCTCATTTCCTACCTCCCTGCAGTGGCCCCCAGCCCTGTGGCACCACAACACAATTAGCCACTCCTGCTGATGACATTTAAGTTGCTTCCCACGTTTTGTCATAACGAACAATGTTGTAACGATCACCGTTCGTATCATTTTGTGTGCACTAGTGAATATTTCTGCAGAAAATTCCTCCTGGAGGTGGATTGCTGGGCAAAGGTTTGAACTGCGTAATTGGTGGCCGACGTTAACAAACTCTTCTCGAAGTGGAACCACTTTCCAGCGCCGGCCCCTGCCTGAGAGTGTCCATTGCCCGCACCTCTGGATGCCACATGCTACCAAACTTCCAAACATGTGTCTTGACGTTTTACTTCTCAACAAATTCACACATGCAACTGGAAACCGGGTAAAGAGCCCTGAGGGAGCCTTCCCCGAGTCCTACTTTTCAGAGACGTCTTAGAATCATCCCTTTACTCATAATCATCATCTTTACTCTGTCCTTCAAGGGGAATTTTCCCTGCACATGGAAAATACAACATCCCTTCCCTCTGCCATGAGATGATCTAATTACCTAGGCTTCCCGCAAGAGGTGTTCTGGCATACGTATTAACATTTTTGTTCGTTTTATGCAGCCCATTGAGGGTACTTCAATAGCTGTAATTTCACTCCTGTGTTGTCCCCGCCTCGGGCGAGGATCCCACGCTGCCCGGGATGAAAGTCGCCTTGTTCTCCTGGGTGCCTTCCACAGACCCTCCTTTCTCCTCTAGAGAGAATCTCAAAACCACCGAAATAAGGAAATAGTGTCATTGTTATGAACCGAAGCCTTAATGTGCTATTTCGTGAAGTGGTCCATGTTGTTTTGCTTGCAAAACTGGCTTCAATTATCTTGAATTATATGAACTGCCAGAAAAGCAGGAGCAGCAGATGATGGCAACGCAAAGTTATCCTCTAGCTGAAAGGGAACGAGACCCTCCCGCTCACTGATGCATCTGACTTGCAATTTTGTAGCTGTTTCTAAAAACATTGTGATTAAATTCACTGGTGGGAGCGCTGTGGTAGTCATAAATGGCAGAACAGAAAAACCGTCCTGCAGACTTAAAGTTCAGGGAGGGTCCCGGCAGAGGAGAGCTGCAGCAAGGTTGGAGGGAGAGAAAGACTTAAGGGGAGGCTGAGACAAACCAGGCAGAGCTGCTCTAGTTTGAGCTTTCTTATTTTGCTCTCTAAAAAATTGTTTAATGTATTTAGTTTCAGATCTTCCTTAAAAAAAAAAGGCAATAAAGTGAGAAACCTGATACTCCCTCCATAGGCTTCCCCTCCTACCTCCCTACCTCTTGCGCACCCTCTGAAGGCTGGGGACATCCTCCCCACTCCGGTGTTCCCATTCTTCAGCGACATCTGTGTCTGCATCCAGAAACATACATAGTAGCACATGTGTGGGTGTATTTTTAAATTGGCCTTCATGGGGCTGTGCTGAACATACCACTCTGCAACTTGTTCACGCAACGTCACGTTTCAGTCATCCCTGACCATGTGCAAAGACAGCATATGATCTGTCTTTGTGCAGCATATGTACAGCATATTAATTGCTGTACAGTATCACGTTTCATAATTATACAGTAATTTATGGGCCCATCCCTGCCTTGTTGGGCATCTGTGCTGTTCCCAGTTTTTCACTGTTACCATGAACATCCATGTCCATGTCTGTGGCAGGTAGTATCTGAGACATGTTCTCGCTCTGGTGTGCCCTGGGCTGATTTAGTGACCCAGCTCCAGTGGACAGCGGTAGCACATGTGATGAAATGCTGCTGCCACGGCCACCAAAAGGCTGTGGCTTTGGTCTTGGAGCCCCTTGCACGCTCTGCGGGAAGCCAGCTGCCATGAGTCTCCCTGTCGAGAGGCCCACATGGTGGGGAACCGGGGGTGGCCTCAGCCAACAACCAGCAGACAACTGAGGCCCTCAGTCCAGCAGCCCTGGAGGAGCTGCATCCTGCCACAGCCATGTGAGTGGGCTTCCCAGCAGAACCCCCCAGGAGCCTTCGGATGAGACTGCAGCCCTGGCTGGCAACTGTGTCACAGCCTCTGAGGAACTCTGAGCCAGGGGCAGCCAGCTGACTGCACTGGGATTCCTGACACACACAAACTTCCAGACAATAAATGTTTGTTATTTTAAGCCTCTTAAATTTGGGGGCAATTTGTTACACAGCAATAGATAGCTGACACAATATTGCTGTGCAAATTTCAAGAGTTTCTCCAGAGTATTACTGGAACTGGAATCACTGGGTCATGGTATGTGCACCTTCAACTTTACTATGCTTGTCAAAAAGTTACATGTAAACATCTTGGATTAGAAACAAGACAAGTAGGTAGACTCAATTATAACAGTTCAGCCAGGGAAATTATTTTTTATTTGTGCCTGATGTAAATTACTATAACTGTTCAGGCCCAGGCCCAGCTTTCTTCTGCACCCCTCATTGTTTTATTATTTCACATGTGCATGCTGGGTCCACAGTCCACAATTTGGCTATGCAGTTGGTTCTCACTATTTGAGGTAGTTATATTCTGTAAGTCTACTTTGAACACTGAATTAGTGTACACTGAACCATTGCTTCTGGGGAAATAGGAAGATAGGTTCCTGTGAGCCTCTGGTCAGAACATTTTCATCAATTGATCAATACATAGACTTGTTTTTCATGTGTTTGTTTAAAGACACCTTAATATATATTGTTGACTCATTAACATTGAGCTCATGACAAGCTGCACCATAATTCATGCCTGAAGGAAGCTTCTAACATATGTATTTTATCCATAAGGCAAATCACAGCCTTCTTGTGCTTAGGAACACCAGACAACACTTCAGCACGAAGCATAGAAGACATTTTAAACAGTGAAGTCACCAAAAAGAAGCACAAAAATGTGAAAAATATGTCCTTAAATATCCACGAAAAGGACACTTATTAACAGTGTAAGAGCTGAAGCAAGAAGGCAGAGCATCCCCTTGTTCGACCACAGCTGGGAACGTGCACAGCGGGTGACTCAAATTTTGGCCGCTCTGAGCATGTCTGCAAATGACCACAAAGCACTACAAGTATTTATTTTGGGGTTACAAATAAATTTTAGCAAGTAAGTGAATTCACAAATACGGAATCTGCAAATAATGATGGCTGACTGTATATATAGCCATACAACTCTGGGTTCCCAGCTCAGACTGTGCCTTAATCAAGTCTTCCTCCAACTTGTGACTGAGCATCTCTTCTGTCTGGCACGTGGTCCAGGGCAGATGCTGCACCTGGCATGTGGCACCCCGAGTTTGTTAATGTTCCTGCTCCATGATCATGGCCTGGACACCAAGCACCTCTCCTCACAGTGGGCACAGGGGACACTGCGGGAGGCAGGGGGCTTCCTTCCTGGGTGGGATGTGCTGTCTCACATTTTCTTGCTCCTGTTGCAGGGGTTTGTGTGTGTGTGTGTGGTATCCAGTGGTGCTCTGACCAGCTCTGACCTCAGGGACAGTGCATGCCTGGGCCAGAGACTGGTGACTCCCTTGCTGTGACCCTGTGGACACAGGCAGGGGACTCTCCAGGCCTCGTGCTGGTGACAGTGCCCCGAGTCCCTGTGTGTGCCTGGCCGCCAGCCCAGCTAACCTGCATCCCGGGGCGTGTCCCCCACCCGCCTGCTCTGTGGATTGCCGAGCCCAGGGTCACAGGGGGCTGTGAGTGACCACACCTCCCTGAGGCCTGACGCCAGCCTGGGTGGGGGAACCCTGTCCATGGCTGCACCTCCTTGTGTCCTCTCCCTCAGCCCTGGCATTCCTTTCAGACCTTGTCACACCTGTGCCATCATTCCCCTCTCGTGGCTCAGTATAAAACTGAACTTCCCTCTTTGAATTACTGCTATCTGCCCACGTCCACAGCCACTGGGTGCCGTGTCCCCTCCACCCTCCGGCCTCCGCAGCCCAGGTGTTCCTAATCGCCTGTTGCTGCCGGAGTCCCCACCTAACCTGGAAATCCCAGCTTCAGGCTTACTTATCCCACAAAGCAGTTGTTCAAGGTCTGTTTCACAGGCTTAACCCCATTTACTTCTCCACCCTGCAAAATATTAAACGAAACCAGAGGGGCTTGTGCATCATCCCTGCAGTGTTTGTAGCAGAGAAAAATAAGGCACTACCCAACCCCACGCCCCAGCCCAGAGTCCCAAGCCCCACTGGGCCCTTCTGGCTCCTCCTACCCCATCCCCTCCCCCTCTGTGGTTCTCCACCCTCCCCCGCCCCTCCCCCCTGTCCTGGAGGCGCATGCGCCCTCCAGCCCTCCAGCGGCCTCCTTAATGCTGCCAAGTCCCGCCCTTGGCTCCCTCTGACCACACGCACTCACACACATATGCACCCACTCACATCCACACTCACCCACACACACACATGCAGCCACTCACATCCACTCACCAACACACACATGCAGCCACTCACATCCACTCACCAACACACACACCCACCACACACACACCCCACTCACATCCACACCAACACACACATGCACCCACTCACTAACACACAAACACACATATATGCACTCACATCCACACACAAGTACTCACACCCCCCCAGCTCTGGCACACACCAGCCCGGCCACCAGAAGCCCCCTCCCCCTCATTCCACGCAGTCACTAGCACCCTGAAGCTGGCACCCCACCCTTTGCTGCCCAGATCACTAATGAGCTCAGTACTCTGAGTACTTACTTTTCCACAGTAAAAAATATTTCTTGAAATATGCAGTTTCAGTTAAGTCATGGAACTTCAGATACCTATTACAGATCCACTAAATGTTTTTCAGCAAATACTAACTCACTATAAGGTCTTTGAAATACCTTAAAAAATAGTCCCAGCAGGGGATGGCACTAAGTTTCATTTATGTCAACTCAGAGCAGTTGAGGTGGCTTCTTGGATCCGTCTGTTAAAATGGTTTTTGAGCCCTGCTGCCTGCCATGCACAGGAGGCGGCAGCAGTGACAGCGCCGCACACCCTCTCCCTGACCTCGGCATCACTTCTGCAAAACTCCCAAAACTTAACACTCCCTCACTCTGATCTATTGTTTTACAAGAATGTGCATAAAGGCATGAATGTTTTAAACAACATACGCAGGCATGCCAGAATGGCTATTTTGTTGCCATTAACTCACTACAATTTGTCTTTAAAAGGCTTATATTCACTAATATTTGCTAAAAAGCAAAATAGTTTAGAACCTCATGGCAGTCTTTCATGAAGTAAGCACCCAGGGAGGACACTGGGATAGCTGACACGCGATTTATACTTCCCCCACGGAGACTCATCAAGACAAAGTGCCGAAAAATGGAGTGTATTAACACATCAGAAATGGAAAAAATACTATGTGAAGAGAATCAGAGTAAAATCACAGGCAAAATAAAACGAATACTAATATCAAAATGATACTGAAATTCTACAAGCCTTCCTATTCCTTCCACTGATACCTTCTCCCCAGCCCCTACCCCAGAAAGAAGCCACACCCCAGGGACAGACAGTGTGAGAATTTTTTATTAAATTTGTAAAGGACAGTTTAAAACAAAATGTTAATAACACTCTGAGAACATTGGTTTGTTCATTTGACATTTTCTCTATCTGCACCAATTTTTATTACAAAAATCAGAAAAGTAAAAATTCATTACAATATTTGCACAGTGCAACCACTAGTTGCCTAAACAAAAGCTAATTTCTATAAAATCTTCAACTTAATGCAGTTTTATTAAGAGAGAGCCAAAATTCTCTCAGTTAACTGGATATACATAGTGGTATATATTCAAAGCAGAAAACCCCAAAAAACAAGGAAAAAAGAAAATATAAGTCAAAAGAGTCAATTAAATATTTTGACCTGACAGTTCCTACAAATAGTCACTTCTACTACATATAAAGGAATCTGTTATCTGTGGTAAAAGTTCTAGAGACCAAGTAGGAGGTGTGGAATAAAAACACAATAAACAGAATCCGGCCCAGGCTGCAGCCCAAGGCAGCAAGCTACGTCATCACAGTGTGGTCACTGACCTCCAGACACTGTGTGTCCACAAGGCAACTTGCCGAGCTTCAGTGAAAGACACAGGAAAAGACAAATGTTCTTTTCTTCATACAAATCACTACCAAGAAGTCTTTGTACCTTGCATAGGGAAATAGCTGTGCGGTGTCACAGATTCTACAGGGAAGAGTGAAAGCAAGCTTTGAAAATGACACTCTGTGCAAACAGATCAAGTACCAGGCACCTCTTTTACTGCCCCAGTTTATCTTGATCGTGTGATCTAATTTAACAAAATGGAAAATGGCAGTATCTGGTGACAGCACTAAAAACAAAATATTGAGACTGGCATCAGAAAAATTAAACTCCAAAAGTGCATTTTATAAAAGGACCAATACCCCACTGTAGAAACATCTATGCATTAGGTAAGCCCTACTCATGCACAAACAAGCACTCACTGGGAACTTGTCGTAAGTTTACTCTTTCAGACGGTATAAAAAACAGTACAAGTCATGACATTACTTCAAGTTGATGCTACATCAGTGTTCTGAGTTGGCTACCAGGAAGAATGGCTGCATCTCTGAGAGCCAGGCCGCTGTCCTTAAGAGCCGTGGTACAGGTGCACGGTGCCCAGGACGGCACAGTCATACTGCTCCTCCACCTTCACAGAGTTGGAATGCTCAATCACACTGTTCAGCTCAGGGATGCTTTCAGCAGTGTCCCCAAACCCGTGGTAATGTCCATAGTGCAAATTATCTCCCATGTCTTCTGCCCAGGAAGGTCTACTGGCTATGCAGCTGCTTGGACTCCCATTCAGGTGCAGAGAACCGCACATCTCAGGGTTAACGCTCATGGTCTTTTCTGGCTCCTCAGTCCCATTAACACAGAGAGAACCCTGGCTACAGGGAAGTGGCTGTCCTGGAACTGATCCGCTGCTAATGCCAGCAGATCCTGCTAAGTATCGGCCATTCCTGCTTTCCATCCCACTGAGCTGGCTCGTGGAGAAGTCCAAGTGTCCACTGGTGACACATCCATTTGTCAATGTATTCAATACGGAGCTACTGTTTTTCATATCTGCATTAAGAAATACACCTGTCACCAAAATTCAGAACCAGTGGGAGAGGAGAAACTATAAAATGCTTCATTGTTGCTATAATTCTAAAGAATTTAGTTTCTTTTGTTTTTTTTTCTTTTAAACAAACCAGTTCCTTTCCCAAAGTAAAAACAATGTGCATAGGTAGACTTAAAAATAAAACAATAGTATTCCTAGTAAGATAGGAAAAATATATGCATTTTAGTAGCACTGAGTAGCTAAACTAAAAAATGTAAGCCAACATACATACTGCATGAAAAATATAAACACAGTATTAAAAAGCCGTCAGAAAACTGTTCTCATTTTAAGATTAGTTTCACAGAGCTTTTTTAAAAATCACCCCTGAAAAGGTCCATCAGAACTGAAGGTAAGGTTTTCTACAAAGGGTTAATACAAAACACAAAAATTCTCTAGTTCTTAAGGAAAAAAGAGAGATAAATGAAGGTGAATTAAGGAAGCTCTTCAAAGTATGTAGGACAGCATCATATAATGTTTTTAAAAAATCTTCTCTCTTCAAAAGTCAGGGAAGCATGCACAGGAATATTAAAAGGAACAATTTTTTTCTTAGCAATACTCAAATCTATGCAGTACTTCTGCAAAATGCCACATTAAGAGCATTGGCAGAACACAGAGAAACCAGCAACTACAGCAAGGAACTATGAATACTAATGGTTCTAACACACACAGCCTTGGGCCAATAGCACAATTCTGAATAGTTTCTTCTGAGTCCAGCAATTAAAATGACTATGATGGCCAAGGTTTCATTTTATTAGGTTATGCTAGAAAAAATGATGATAGTTTACTTGTTTAGTTTTTTTTTTTTTTGAGACAAGGTCTTGCTCCATTGCCCAGGCTAGGGTGCAGTGGCATCATCATAGCTCACTGGAACCACAAACTCCTGGGCTCAAGCTATCCTCCTCCCTCAGCCTCCCAAATAGCTGGGACTACAGGTGCTCGCCAAAATGCCGGGCTAGTTTTTCTATTTTTAGTAGAGATGGAGTCTCACTATGTTGCTCAGACTGGTCTCGAACTCCTGAGCTCAAGCGATCCTCCCTTCTCAGCCTCCCAAGTGCTGGGATTACAGGCGTGAAGCACCGCATCCGGAAAAAATGCTGATAGTTTAATCTGCATACACAGACATCCATTAGGAGGGAGATGTCTTAAGGAAAAAAAGTCCACCACAAAACATTTGGGCACACTGGGACCAGCAGTACAAGTTATTTTTCTGTATACTGGAACTTGAGCATTAATAATATTCATGTTCACAGGAAGTCACAGGACAGTATAGAGAATGACATAAAATTATCTCTTGCTCAGTAATGTTAAATTTCATCTCAATATTCTACATTATCAAAGCAAGGCATGATATTAAATATAGAAGAGCTCAGTTCTAATAACTTTCAGAATAAGGGACACAGCAAATACATCTGATTACCCTAACATGTCACACACCGTGTGACTCTTCCCATAAAGGGCTTCCCTTCCGTTTCACTACCTATATAACTCTGACAGAGGTTGCTGTTCTGTCCTGGAAGTCTTCCTACCAACAAAAGAGCACAGCTTGTTCAGTGAACAAAAACATCTAAACATTCCATTAATCATCAATTTTTGGCAATTTAAGCAACAATCATAGATTATAACTACTATAAATTCTTCAGAAGATAATGGAATTTTTTTCAAATTAAATGAAAGCTTTTCTATTTAGTTAAAACTCAAGACTAGAGAACACGTGTTTCAAGGACTAAATATAAAATAAAAACAAAATGAAACTAAACAAGTTATTCCCAGGGGAAAATTTAAACTAATTTTTTTCAAAAATAAAGTATAAACCTTTCCTAGGTGATAAAACTCATATTTATATTATGGCAACCTTTACAGTTATTTAGGTTCACTGTGTGTATATAGTTTACTGAAAGAATAAAGTCGAATTTTTCTTTAATGCCTAGTAAAAGTAAATTAGTTTTATTAGTCTCGAAATCAAGGTTAGCTGATTAACTTCCTATTGTTATGGAAAATCTAATAAAACAGCAAAAGAAGAGCAGACATTCCAGAGACTCTCAAGGCCCGCCCCTGGCTCTCACCAACACTCTCCTCTGCTCTGAGTTGCCTGTCAAGACCTGCGCTTCCTTCTCACTGTTTGCCCAGCAACCCGAGGATTCCACCAACATCCAAAGGACACAGTGCGGGTAGCCAGGATCTGCCGGGGGGATGAAGTTTCTGACAACATGCTACCTCACCTGCAGCCCCTCTGACGTGAAGATCTGCCTTGCTAAGAAAGCATCTCCTAACGTGAGTCCTTTCTGAACGTGAGGACCGTCAACCCTACCCTGAGTCTCAAACTAGGGACATTTAAAATATGAAGACATTCCTGCTGAATTGGGGCCAAAAAAAAAAAAAAATCATTTGAGCATAGTTTTTAAAAAATGTATAATCGTTGAAAATAATCTCACCAGAACAAAAACCAAATTGGAAATATTTAAAGGAAAACACCCCTGACTTTTGTGATGATTCTTAAAGAGAAGAGGCAGTTCCCTCAACTTTTAGCAGACATAGGATGCTATTTCACGTAAGGAAAACTGCAAGTAATCTCTACTGATTCAATACATTTTGTTTATTCGGCCAGAGTGTTATAAATCAAATAATGGAGAATACAGGGAACGTGTAGGTGGCACCAGGTACGTGGGGGGGAATAAAGCACAGCTTTTCCACCACGATGTTCAACCTTGGATGAAGTTTAACAAGGAACTGATGTCTGAGGAATAAAGAGGGATTACTTCTGCCTATTCAAAAGCATTCAGCAATGCCATTTTTTTTAAAAAGGCAGGCTTTGAGTTCTGTTACGTATCTTTAGCCAAGATCAAATAGCTCCTAACTACAGAAAACCTATTACTTTAAATGTACTAACCAATGAGTTTCAGAATTTCTTTTGGAAAATCTATTGGTTTCATTTGGTTATTTGGCAAAAAGGTTACACTACCCCTAACAATTCTGTATCTTCTAGAAAGAGGCATACATTTCCTTTTAATTTTAATGAACAGAAATGATTTTTTCATATGGGTTTGGTAAACAAAATACATAATAATCTTTTATTCCCAGTGAAGAATTTAGCATAGAGAAAGATATAACAATAAAACTTAAAAAAACTAAGTAAGTATCTACTTCTATAACATGATAAGAGAATGGCTAAAATGTTTTTGTAGTCATCTAAATAAAAGAATAATAGAAAAAAGCATTAGCTAAATGGACAAATCTTTTTTAGATATTCTAAATGCTACAAGAACTGAGCTTCTGACTTTTAGAAATTGTAAATAGGACTACTGTTTTAGTATACTAAAACAGTATGTTAACGTTTAAAATGTGTTTTGTGAAACACAGTTTTCAGCATTTTAATAGACTTAAGAGTGAAGGCCACAGAAACCAAAGCGACCAAGAGTGTTGGGTAAAACCACATCTACTAGTTCTCGATGTTTACTGCCAGTAGTCATCCTTGCTGTATACTGCTTTGAAAATACTAGCCATAGCATGGTTCAATATATTCACCCAAAGGTCACATGTCAGAAAATTAAAAATGCAAATCTCATGAAAAATAAGCAAGGCACGTTAAGCAACAGCTTCAAATCAGAATAGGAAGATTGCACTTATGTTTTATATCCACAGGATGCACCCAAAACACTTATCCTTTTATCTACAAACTCGCCCAAGATATGCAAATTATAGTATAACATTTTGTAAAGACACTGGACAACAAAGTGCAAAAGAGTTTAAGAAAAAGGTATGTTAGAAATAATATGCATACTGATTCTTGCAACGACAAGGGGTTTGCATTGCTGAAACAGTATATATTTCTATTTCTTTTGGTCCAACAGAAGCACTCTCCTGTTGTTTGGTGTCTTCGACCACTGGATTGCTGTTGCAGCTAATAGGAAACTGTCCAGTCCCACCTGTTACAACGGCAAACTCTCTATCAATGTGCATTTTGTCAGCCTCGTCTTCTGTCTCGCCATTCACTAGTGGCATGGCATAATCCAAGCTTTGAGCTGCACAGAAAACAAAGACTACTTCAGATTCCATTGTACATTAACAAGAAAACTTTTAAAACACACGTTTTTCATTCCTTTTTGGGAACACTAAATGCTTTAAACTGTTAAATAATTAAAATCTCTACAGATCACTAATAAGCTTAGTACACTACTGAGAAACTTACTTTTCCACAGTAAAAAATATTCCTTGAAATGTGCAGTTTCAGTTAAAAGTTACGGAATTTCAGTTACCTATTACACATTTACGTGATGTCAAAAATTCCAATCTTCAGACTGTTATTTGGAAGACATAAAGTGGTTATATAACCTAGAAACAATTCTAAACTTTTTCAAATTCATCAAGTGTTTTTCAAAACAAATACTAAGACAATTCTTAAGCGACAACATACAAACCATTAAAACAATCCTGATTTTTTAAAAAAATACACTAATTTCACTAACAAAAGACCAATCTGTGACCATACTACCCCAGAGTGGCATTTGATCTGAGCACCAAAATACAATGAAACTGAAAACATTAAAAAGTCTTAGTTCCAAAAAATTTGGAGCAAAAGCTACACACGCACACTGCATACAAGATTACCATCTCTGTATTTTGGAGATGCTAATGCACATATCTAATCACTTCCCTCCAAGTAATGTATACTGTGCACAAACACTTCTCCCCCAGACTCTGGTAACCCTCACTTCTCAGGAATAGCCTCTCCTGTCTGACAGATGGTGTCTAATCTTAATGTGAATGTGTTTTTACCAAAAAGAACTCTAACACATCATGGTTATGCTTGCTTTATTCACTTTTTGTGACATGACTCCCATTATCAACTAAATTCGAAAGTCTTTAACCTGCCACATGGCTGGATCACAATTCGCCTAAACAAACTCCCTGCAGCTGTCTGGGTTGCTTCATTTTCCTTCCCTATCATGAATACCATAATTAACATCCTCCTAAACACAGCTTTGTGCACATTTCTGGCTCTTAACTCAATACCTAGAATTATTCCTGGGCCAAAGAATACACATAACAAATAACTTTCAGTGCTAAATATTCGAGAACTGAACTTTGCAGCTTTAATTAGTTCCAATTTTAGAGGCATACAAGTCATTTCCAATTATACTGTGTATATCAGTTCTAGATTATTCCCCAAGGATGCTAACATACAGAATGAGAAACCCAATTTCTGAATGATTAGTATGTGGGAGAGGCAGAAACAGAACAGTGTGATTTGTGTAGTTGGGAAAATAATAGAAGTCTGCACAGTTATGAAGCCAAAAGCATTCTTCAAATACAGGTGTGCTTTAAAACCAGAGGCATTAGACTGTGGATTCCATTTGATGCTTTTCTTAATCCTCCACACTTCTACCCCATGGAACAGGCTGTCACTTTCCAGGAATCAGTGGTAAGCAGGGCATCTTAGAAAGTATCCATACACTTAATTTTGGAATTCATATGCTAATATTCCCTGGGTAATGTGGCAACTAGAGGTTATATTTGCAACTTCACACCTCTGAAAAGCAGGTTAAAGAAAACCCCACAGACAAGAGGACAAAGAAAAAGCTTAATGAAAGCAAAGACACATCTTTTCACTAAGCCCCCGTGCCTAAAATACTACCCACATCATCTGGTGAAGCCACTGGCTAGCCAGAAAAAACAAAACACAGCAAGTAAACAAAAATAAACTATTAAGGGTAACTAGCATATCCAGTTATAAAATCAGAACCACAATAATCTCAGGCAAGACTGGTGATGTGCTGATACCTGGAAGTGAAGCCCGAGGGCAGAGGCCACTCGAGGGCCAGGGGAGTCTAGGGACATCAAGCCAAACACTCCTATACTAAGAGGAACTATCCCCCAATAATATCTCCAAGCAAAAATTAATGCCATAGAGAACTACCCAGTTGCTTCCCTGAAACTGCTCCATTTAGTAGATACATCTTTTGTTAATGCAGATAAAAATGAAAGGCTTTCATATTTTAGCAATCAAGAAACTCTTCAACATGGGAAAGATACTAACACAGCATCCTAGAATTCCATCATCTTTCTCCACAGAGCCTTTGTAGAGTGTCATTCCCATAATCTGCTGTTCCAGAGCCTTGGGTAATACTTTATATGAATGCTTTCTTCATTTCTTTATTCCTAGTACCTATAAGTAAGTAGTTCTCAACTGGCTGGTGGAGGCATTACGACTGAAATTGTTTACCTTTTAAAATTGTACGTTCCAAGCCATGAAATCAAAATTGCCCTCTCAAAATTTTAAGAACAATGGATTTGGACTTGACTTTGCTTCTTCCCACAACCAAAGACCCTGCCACTTAGAGCACTTTCTCCCATATACACCTATCGCCATTGCTGAAGGAATCATTTAAACTTTACACACTGTATTTGAGAAAGGTGGTCTGTACAGGCATTTCAGAAAAAACGTGTTCTTCCAGAGTTACCAATTTTTATTCTACTTAGTTTTGGAAAGGAAGCACTTTGTCTTCCCATCTTCCTTTTAACTTTCACAGTTAAAGTTACTGAATGTTTCTGCTCACTTTTTCAGTGTCCTAGCCTTTAGAGTGCCAAAGCAGGCATGTGTTGGGAAGACAGGCTTCTAGTTCAAGTTAGATACTGCATATTCAGGATAGAAAACTAACTAGGGTTGGCTCAAAACCTCCCAGTCTCCCTCCCTAGAGGCACAGCCACTGACAGGTTTGAGAACTAAGGCAGCCACAACATGCCTCTGGCCAGGTTGGGGACCAGAAGAGATGCTCCCTTCGGGGCTGGCATCCAGGACAACTCGGCAGTCTGCATCTGTACTTCATCTTTCCTAAAGCCAGTTCTCAGCAAGACTATAACTACGAGAACTATTTATGATCAGGCAGTTTGAAACTTGGAAAAGGTCTTACCCAGTTTTAAAAGCCAGGGAAGGTCTGCTGCATTACAGAAGTAACACAATTGGACACCAAGGTCCTGACGTTGTAATTTAGAACTGACTAGGTTGACTTAGGATGCACTCTTGTGCACCTGTCACGCCGACACACATGTATATACACACAAGACTAACAGCGCCAGGCACACCTGCAGATTTATTTAGGGCTTATGAAAAGTGCCTGATCATGCTTGTGTTAACATGATCTCTTAACAGGCCAAGAAAAGCAGCACTCTAGTCACACATATATTTTAAGACGGAGACGTAGTGCTCTGACCTGTCCCATACTGGTTATATTACAAGACCAAAGCAGGAGACATTTTACAAGTGTAAAAACTGCCAAGTAGTTTCACACAATGAATTTAAGTTTAGGATTATGGCGGATTGGTAATCTACCTTCCATTGTGCCTCTAGGTGCCATGTAGAAGGGACCCAGGGGCCCCAATACCTCATGCCCCTGCAGCCTTTTCACTGAACTGAGTGCATCCTGCTATTGAAAATGCTCACCACTGCGGAAGCCTTAATTTGCCCATTAAGGAGCAAGGAGACCTTTCCTTCGTGGTTTTCCACCAGCCATTACTAATTATAACTATCATTTGTTCTGCTATAGAGCACATTTTACTCAAGTAACTTTTTTCTTAAAAGTCTTGTTAAAATCAAAATAGCACTCAAGACCAAAACGAAGGCTCTTTGACTACAAGGTGACCTGTTGGACGTGGTGGAGATCCCAGCGGAGCAGAGGATGGATGGTGAGGACTCAGGAGGCAGGAAGCGGCAGTAGTTAGGGGAGCAGCACAGGACAGAGATGCAGTAGTGTGTGCTTTGGAAAGACTAAGGAGGGATTTGGGGTTTTGTTCAAAAAACACAAAAGGGAAGCTCCATGTGGTAAGTCGTGGTTGTTTCCCACCAGTGTCCACCTGTGTGGAGAAAAAGTCAGGTGCCTGAGGTTTGCTGAATTTGAGACTACAACGGTGGAAAACATAGAAACTGGTCCCTAAGTATAATTCAGATTGTATTTCTAAGATGTCACATCTTTAGGGATCAAGACAAAACTATCACTTGGTATTTGAACACAAGTAGGCATATTCTGTCATCCTGGCCAAATTTTTAGAAAACAAATATGCTGTACATATCTGATTAAACTAGAAGGAACTAAATTAAAATTTTACTCCTGGCAGGCATTTTATTTCTTGAATCTCAAGTTCCAAGCAATCAGCTAACACCTGTAACTTAACAAACCTGGTCACATCCACCCTCCTTCAGCCCTGGTCTTCCAGCCTGCTCAACAAGAACAGTCCTTTATCCGTGTCAAATTCATCCTAGGAGCAAGTGTGCTGAGAAATTTTTCATTGCTAATTTTAAATTAAGTCATGATGTTGTGGGCGTTTTTCCTATGAAGTGTTTTTACATTAAATAACTACACATTGTGAATGAGACCCTAAGATCGGTAATATACCTATTTAACAGGACCTTGAAGTCAGTTTACCGTGTGAGACCCGATATTACCACAGCCTACTTCTTGTGGCAACTGGTTTCCCGATTGTGAACTGAAGGTTATTGGGTCAGTTTTTTAACTCATACTGCCTCCCCTGCCACCCGCCAGAACTGTGGGGCTCCAACCAAAACAATTATTAACACGATAAAGTTCTCATTCATGGAAGGGATTGGCATTCTTTTCTAACCAGGACCACTGAAAATTCTGACAACAGCTTTCAACAAATACATATATATTAATAAACAATTTTATTGAATTATTTCTGAAGATTAACCAGGAATGCTAACCATCTAAAGTTTTACGTGGCAGGTGCAGCTGTAGTCCTGAAGTCCATCTATCTTACCATCTTCAGTATGTGGCTGATTAACAGAAAAAAACCCAAAAAAACATTTATATACTGATGCTTCCCTAAAAGGGAAGAAACAAAATCCCACATTGGGGAGAGAACCTAAAATACTCTCCATCAAAACCAACTGCTCAAGTAACTGTGGATCTTACTTCACCCTCCAGAGTTCATGTCCACGTTATGTGTGTGTTCTGACCAAACTGCATTTTCATAAAGTTTTTTTTAATAATCCCTTTACCAAAGATTTAAGTTATTTTGAAGTGTGAATTCTTCTGGCATAACTTGCTTCCAAAGGACAGTTTATATGCAAGCAATACAAAAAGGCCAAGTCATTATTCTCCATTTAAGATCTTTTATATCAACATAGTCTTCAAGGGGAAATTACTCCAATTTAAGACACTTAAGTCATTTACTAAAAGCAGAGACACTACTTTCTACGGAGAAGAATGAGTAACTTTCAGACTCATGACTCCAAAGCATAAAAAAAAGTTAGGCTGGGTGCAGTGGCTCACGCCTGTAATCCCAGCACTTTAGGAGGCCAAGGTGGGAGGATTGTTTAAGGCCAGGAGCTCGAGACCAGACTGAGCAAGAGCAAGACCCTATCTCTACCAAAAAAAAAAAAAAAAAAAAAAAGAAGTATTAGCTGGGTGTGGTGGTGGCACCTGTAGTCCCAGCTACTTGGGAGGCTGAGGCAGGAGGATCGCTTGAGCTCGGGATTTTGAAGTTGTATGAGCTATAATGACACTACACTCTAGCCCAGGAAAGAGAAAAACCCTGTCTCCCCCCACACAAACAAAAAAAAAGTGAAATTCATAGGGACCTCTTTAAGAATTAGCTTAGCCAGGAAAATTTCTGGAAACAATTGTTTTTATAAATATAAACACACCAACTAAAAACATCAGTATCTGTAGTTCTTGAATTCTAGAAGGCAGAATGGACTAAGTTTTATTGATAAGGTCCCAGTTACGTATTTATACACAGTTATATTATTATCCCAGGCACTTGTAACTTTTGAAAAAGTAAAAAAAAAAAATGACAACTTAAACGCTTCTGAATATTTTTGTATGTTATTTTAAAAAGTATTTTACACGCATGTATTACATGAGGAAAGAAAGTACTTATTTTTACTATGGGCAGGAGAAGCAAAAACTTATCTAATAAAATAATTCAGATAAAGCAAAACTTAAGCTCCCATTTAAACAGCAAATCAAGATGCCAGAAATTACAATAACTAAAGCAGTATCTTGAATTACTGACTAAAAATCTGGTCAAAGAATAGAAATAATTTGAAATAATTTTATTTAAACCAAGAACATTTAGGTAATTGGGAAAAAATCCTGTTTTAATGATTGATATTTACTCCCATTACCCAACATTTCATACCAAGTACGTAGCAGTTAAAGGAAAAAAAGACAAATCAGCACTTTCCAAAGAGTGTGGCAGGTGGTGAGGGCTGAGATGTTCATCTATGTTCACACAAACACAAAACTAAAGACACACGCTTAAGTGACACGTGGGGCAAATCTAAGGGTGTTACCTACATAAAGGACTCAACTGCTAGGAAGATTCAGGAAATTAGTAATTCAAGCTACGGTCAGTAGACAACTTAAGAAATTAGTGATTCAAGTTATGGTCAGCAGACAGTTTAGGGAACTAGAGACAGCAGCTTTAATGTACATCGTGGCATAAACATTTCTACTGTGATGTTCACAGAAAAACTCATCGCTTACTGTGCATGTGGACAGCTGTTCAACCCTTTAGGTCTACAAAGCTATTATCTGCAATACTTAAAAGAGAAGTGCAGGCTCCAACGCCATTTTCTTCTGCATTGGCTCCCTTGGGCTGAGGACTGGGAACTGCAGTTTGGGGAGGCTGCAGGGAGAGTTTAATGTGCAAGCATGAACCTCTAGCCACTGGCTAGCCAAAAGGATCTTCCTCTAGTGAAGGAAAATCAAATCCCCTGAAAATCAGAATGACTCTTCAAACCAAATTCATGTAGTAACAAGGTTTGGGAAAATTTAAGGAATCCTTGGAAATGCTTTTCAGGATATACTTAAGCAATGTGATACTGGCTAATTCAACTGACCTTAAAAACTTTGAGACTAGTTTTAAAAACCCTCTAGGTACATTTCTGAATCTGATTCAAATGTTAAGTAACTTTTAAAAAATACTAAACACAGAATTTAAGATTTATCAGCAATGAGGGAAAACAGCATAAATCGTTTTTAAAGGATATTTAAACTATAACCATACATGGGTGGACATGTATAAGTCATGCATGAGGGCATAATGAGGCTAACAATACCATCCTATTAGAGTATTTTCAAGTAGATGCTCTAAAGCGCTTTAAAAATATATCAAAAAAATATTGAAACATGATACAAATAAATGACAAGGCTGAATACTTCACCATAAAAAAAAACCCCACACCATTTTGAAATCTATAGTCATACCTTCATGTCATGCTTATGATTTTTATAGCATCTTTCTAGAAATCATGTCCATAACTTATAAAAATCCTGACTTTGGTAACTATTAAGTTCATACATTCATTTCTACAAAAAAGTCACATAATCACAAGAGTTTCTACATTGACAAGATTTAAATAGAAGTGAAGTAGATAATATTGACATTTTATAAACTTCAAAGGAAAAAGTTTCATTTGGATACATTTCAGTTAAACTAAATGAGGCAGGAAAGATAATGTTTACTCACATGAAATTTAAAGTCAATTAAACCCCTAGACCTTTAAGTGATTAACTGATACTCAGGCTTTCCCCATGCTATACTTACATAGTTGATTTTTTAACAACCAAAGTGTACAACTGTTGTGTTTATCCTCAGCTAATCTTATCTGAGCTCATGATTTTTACCTTAAACTCCCATACCTCTTCCTTCCTGTTTACTAAATACTTCTCCAAGCTATCAATCTGTCTTCTGATTAAGATATGATATACAGATATAATTTTCCTATATGAAAGGGAGGTGTTTTCAAATTAACGACTAGCTGACTCTGCTTATATGCAAACTCTAAAACTACCTTTTAAAAAAAGGTGAAAGAATACTTAAAACTTACCTTACAGACTTAAATCCTCAATATCAAACTGACACACCAGATCTTACTGTGATAAATGAGCACACATTACTATGCGGGGTACGAAGACCAGGTGAGGTCAGATCACAGTGCAAATGGTAATGGCACAGAAAACATTTACTTTCCCAAATGGGAAAATATGTTTTACTGCCAGGCCACTGGCAATTTTAATAAGCTCAGAAACATTCACAAGAAGCAAATAAAAAAAAAAAATCAGGCATAATGGCAGATTTTTTTTAATAGTTATATTTCAAACATACAACAAATGAAAAAAATCTTTCTAATTCATGGCAGGTAAACATGGGTGCTCAGAAGTTATATACACATTCACATTTGGGCCATCAACATTTACGTCCTCCCCTTTTGTTAAGTGGCCCCTCTTCACAGGGTGGCAATACAGGAAAAAATCTCCGTCACTGCACAGAATCCATCAGGCACATTACCACTTCTTAAGTGAAGGTCTCATCTCGAAGGCACATTCAGCCATAAAAAGAAAACATATTAAAGGAAACAACTGTTCCTTCCCACCCACAAAGCGGTCTCACCTGCAGTTCTAGCTTTCTTTACTCCAAAGGATTCCGAGTCTTCCAAGCTTCTCTTTCGATTTGTTCCCACACTAATATGATTAGGAAATATACTCTGATGACCCCCATTCAAGGTGCCATTATTACAGAAACGGTTCAGATGACAATTCTGGAGGTTCAAGAGAAACTGGGCACACTCCTGGAAACCCTGGGTTTGTGCAATGTCTGCTGCTGTCAGGCCACTGGCATTTCTCAGGCTGTGCGACACAAAAACACTGAATTACACACCACTCGCACGCCAGCCTGGTCTCTGCTCCTGCTGAACTGACTAGCTATCTGAAGGTGACATGAAAGAGTAAACAAAATTTACAGCAAATCTTCATTAAAGAAGTAATCAACCTAGCTCTGTAACTAACTTCTCTTACACACATTCGATTTCTAAGCAAGATTTGGGAGATATTAATTTTAAAAATTCAATATACGAAACTTTAAAAAAGGCATCTTCCTATTTAACTTCTCAAAATCATGTTTTTTGTTAGTCTGAAGAATCTAAATTTATACTAACTTCAGACTTTACCTGAAACTGAATTCTATATTATCTGCACATAATTTTAATAACCCATTCCTTTAGCTTGAGTAAAATCATAACAAACAAACATGTACTGAAATTGTCCATGGCATTCATAACAACTGGCTTCCTAAAAATAAAAGTAATGGCTTACCAACAAGCCAGATTTTATGCTAACATGTGACACTATAAGTGGAAGTTTAGAAGGACATCCTGACAATAAAATAACTTATCAGACTTGAGATCTGAAACGCTGAGTGTTTTTGTGTCTTATTTTGATTTTTGGCCTTGCTTAGGAAACTTGCAGGAGTGTTACATTTTGGCACTCCAGAGCATTTGAAAAGCCTATGAACAGTGTCCTAAAAACTCTTCCTTCAGACTAAGAGTCCCACCACAAAAGAACCGACATCTCACTTGGCTAATCACTAAAAAGTAAAGGTCTATGTCTTCTATGGTAGCTAAGATGCAGATTAAAGTAGGAAGTGATGGGAGAATGTAAGTGAAAGATCTGAATAAAATATAAAAGAGTAAGTTGAACTTATAAACCTTTAGGACACTGAATTAAAACTGAGGGACCAAAAGCAACTCCATGTTGAAGTTCCCCTGGAAGACAAGAATATACACTGCTCTGTGAAATAAACCTGTAAAAAAGCAAACATTCTGTTAGCTGCAGGTTGGTAAACTGAAACCGGAGAAGTACTAACAGCAAAGACAGCTCCCATACCTGTTCAGCAAGCTACACTAGATACATAGTAAAGATGTGACAAAATAAAAGCCTTATTTTTTGTCACCGAAATAACCAATCCAGCACGCTGATGCTTGTGTTTCTTGGGGTTACACAAACACACATGCACACAAAAAATCAAAACATCTGAAAATGAAACCTTCAGAATCAGGGACAAATAACGTTTCTTTTAAAATTTATAATAACAATAGCCTTGTATTCCTATTTCCAGTCATCCATAAAGCTCCAATCTCAGAAATGAAATATCTATGTGGACACTCACTAAACATGTCTCTACTTTTTAAAGCATGAGATAAATGTATTATACATTTTGAAGAAAGATCCAAACCCAATTTTATCAGATATAAAAAGACTTAAGAATCCCAGAAATCAACGAAATGTTCTCAAAAATATAAGGCAGCTATGTGCAGGACTATCAGGGACTAAAACCAACATTATTTGCCATAAGACTTCATGGCTGTGAATTCTGATGATTATCATTCGAGTATTTCATAATATTTTTTATTTTGATATAGATTTAAATGAAAAGGAAACATCAAAATGTGGGCAGATTACATTAAATTATAATGTAAATTGTGTATGTGTACAAAATAAAATCAACTAGTTATTGAAATTTAACATACACAAATATTAAGTGTATAGCTGAACTATACAGGTGGATGGTTTTTTAAAATAGTATTTCATTTTCAAAAGATACCAGACATGAATATGGTCTAGAAAGGTCTACTCTTGTCAAGAATGTGAACAGAAAAATAACTTGCCATATGAAAATTTAAAAACTCTTTAAAATTTGAAAAGATGAAGACTGAGAACATGAAGTTTATAAAATGATCATTTCCATAGAAAAGCATGAACTTGCTCTCCAAAATCAGAGAATACAGAAATGAGAAGCTATCGCTTAATATTAGGACAAATAAAAGTACTAACTTAATAAAGCTGACAGTAAAGATTACTCTTTAATGGATCAGAGAAAAAAGAACAGCAAACAGACTTTTAAAATGGCATTTACAATCATAAATGCCAGTTCACTGAGGAAAACTAAGATGCTCAAGGGGTATGCCAACATTCTGAAGTTGTTAAAAGAACATCTAAAACATACTCATTTACTCTGCATTCAGAAACTGAACACTAGACTGAATTTGGGTTAAAACACCAAGTTTACCATTCTTCCAAGGAACTATAACCTTAAAAAAAAAAAAAAAAACAAAATAATGCCAATATGTGGAAATTACTAGAGATTTTGGCTAATACTGGCAAGGTCTCCCACCTTGTCTCCTCCCCCACCAAAAGTAGTTATATACCTGCATGGCATTGTACTTGCACTAGAGCCAACCAAACTTCCATGTGGTTTTAGGTATTAATCTTAAAATTTACTTTAGAAGAGCCCAAAAGAAGAATTATAGCCAATTCACGCTATGTGCTACTATATATACACCAAGCAACAGGAAAGAATAATCACAAATCCAACAACTTGTACTGCTTCTCACATAATTTGGGGGCACCAAAAGTTAGACATGACAGGGAGATCAAAAAATTCTAGAAAATGTTTTGGACAGATATCAAAATCTGGGACATATAGTAATTGTGAAAGAATTAGAGATTATAATCTTGCTCAACATTTAAGTGGCACGATCTGTGTAGTAGCATCAGAAATAGGAATATATAGGATCCTTTCTCTGCTTCCAGTGAGCTACGTGAGATTTGCACTCTGGCACCTCCCACATGACTAGGGACTGGCTGCATACAACGTGGCTTCACTGAACGGCTTGTATGTTCTCAAGCAGAAAGACCTGCTGACGCCCGACTCTGGTACACAGTACAAGCAGCCACCGCCTCTCTTGCCCCAGTGTCGTCCCCCCCATTGCTTCCCTGCTTTCCTACACTTATTACCTCCACTCTCTATCCCTGTCTGAAATATCCTAAATCTTTTCTGCTTGCATTAAACGTGCAAGTGGTGGCTAAGCTGTGTAGTGCACATAATAGAAATTGGCCTGCAATGATAATTAGCAATCACCTAATCCAAGGGTAGGCACTTTTTCTATAAAGGACTAGATAGTAAATATTTTGGGCTTTACAGACCACATATCCTCAGTCCCAACTACTCAATTCTTTTGTTGTAGCCTGAAAGCAGCCTCAGACCATTGAGTGTGGCTATTTATTTATGGACACTGAAATTTGTATTTCATATAATCCTATGTGTTAGAAAATATTTTATTTTTGTTATTTTTATTTTGTTTATATCCATTTTAAAATGTAAAAACCCTTCTTAGCTTATAGACCATAAAGAAATAGGCAGCAGGCCAGATCTGGTGAATAACATTTAACCAAAATGATACTGATAACTATTCTACTTTTATTAATATTTTAATTGACACACAATTGTACACATTTTGGGGTACATTGTGAGTTTCAATACAATGCACAGTGACCAAATCAGGGTAATTAGCATATCCGTCACCTCAAACATTTATCACGTTTGTGTTGGGAACATTCAAAATCCTCTTATAGCTAATTTAAAAGTATGTCATTGTTGACTAGTCACCCCAGAGTGCCACAGAACACCAGAACTTACTCCTATCCAGCTGTAATTTTGTATCCTTTAATCCCTCCTTCCCTCTCACCCTTCCCAGCCTCTAGCAACCACCATTCTACTCTCTACTTTCATAAAATCAACTTTTTTAGCTTCCCCCTATGAATGAGAACATGCAGTATTTATCTTTCTGTGTCTGGCTTATTTCACTTAACATAATGTCTTCAAGCTCATACATGTTGCTGTGAATGACAGAATTTTCTTTTTTAATGGCTAAATAGTATTCCATTTTGTATATATACCACATTTTCTTTATCCATTCACCTGTTGATGGATATTTAGGTTGATTCCAAATCTTAGCTATTGTGACTAGTGCTGCAATAAACACGGGGGTGTAGGTATCTTTTTGATATGCTGGTTTTCTTTCTTTTGGCTAATATATACCCAAGTAGTGAGATACCTGGATCATATGGTAGTTCTATTTTTAGTTTTTTCAGGAACCTCCATACTGTTCTCCATAGTGGCTGTACTAGTTTACATTCCCACTAACAGTGTGTATAAGAGTTCCTTCTTTGCATCCTCACCAGCATTTGTTATTTTTCGTCTTTGATAACAGCCATTCTAACTGGGGTGAGATGACATCTCTTCAGATGATTCTCTTCAGAATGAAGAAATCTTTCACCTTTTACTATTCTTAATAATGGATTTTCTGAAAAAATGTCTATTAATCTTATGCACTATTACATTCAGTATTAAATTCAAAAGACAACTTTTTAATAAAAAGTTGCCAAATCTGTCACAAAATGTTAAATACCAAGAGAAATATCCAAAGGTAAGCTTTATAAGGAGGTAAAACAAGAGACCTTGAGAGACCACAGAGAGGCAAAACAGCCCTCCTGATCCCAGTGAGTGTTTCCTTTGCTTGTCCTAAGTGCCACACGATGGAATCAGGCTGCTCCACCCGGACAAAGCGAGGTCTTCAGAAGTCTGAGTTCTTCAAACTATTTTTTACAATTTAATTTCAAAAACGTATTAAAGAAGCTGAAAATCACATGTGTTTCCAAGCCAAAGATTAGAATAATCATTAAATTATATAGTTCTCAAAACACTTTCAATTAACACAAGAAGATCAGGTCTTTAAATTTTATTTTCATATATGCTTTCCTATTAGTTAAGCAGTATTTCAATTTCGATGTTTTAATAGTTGAACAGTAATCCTAGCTAAAATGTATCAAATTTAAACTCCATTTAGTGTTTCAAGTTTAAGTATATATTAAATCTAAGCTAAGCTGGTTTATTTTCCCAAAATTCAAGAGGAGTTGGGCACATAAATGAAACACTTGATTTATAGGTTCTGTGTTAATTTCACATTTGAATCTAGTACGTAGTTCTGTCATAGTACTTCTTAAATGGTCCATCCTTCACCCTTCAATCCATAGATATTCACTGAGCGTGTTACGTGGCAGGGTGCTTGCTACATGCTGGCCGCTCCTGTCAACCTCACCCAGGCATTAGTAAAGACAATGTTCATCTATCTGTACTGCAGTATCTGCACACAGTACTTCAAAGGGAAATTTACAGTATCTAGAAGAAATTGTTCAAAAAGATTCTCAAAACCTTTATTTTGAATGAAAACTGTGGTAGCTATGAAAATATACACACTATTTTTAGACTGAATCTTTAAAACACATACACTTCTGAATTTAGCCCCTTCAGTTTGATGCACGTGGACATACAGACTGTGCCTGATCTAAAACGTGTCTTTGTCCATTTCTGACAATAAGGAGTGTGCTGCGAGGTCATTTTAAACCACTCCCTACTCTTCCCTAATATTCATTTGAAAAATCTTTGAAAATGGGCAAAGGTTTTTTTAAAATTAGACAAGAGGCAACTTGATACCCAAAGTGGTTCTAGTTTGAAGTTTTAAAAATTAATCTTCTTTACAAGAAAGTGGGCATGATCAGATTTTTAGGCTGATAAGCTAAATTCACTGCAAATTATTATGGAAACTACAATGACTGTGTAAATCTGTAAATTCTAGCTCCTGTAACATTCACTAGGACTTCGAAAAGCAATCACTGAGCAGGCCACCCATTTCTCCCAATAGTTCCTACTATTCTTTCAAAATTGGAATATTAAAACATGAGATGACATAGAATATTGACTAGGAACTAAATGTTCTGCCAAATAACTGGCAAAACCAAATCAAACTAGCATTAACCTTACTAAAGTTAAGACAAATGCTTATATGCTCTATTTTCTGTAACAATATTCTATATAGCACATTAAAATTTGTCATATTTAGTAACTCCCCCCCCAAAAAACTTTAAAAATCCAACTCTTTTCTGCCACCAGCCACTGTGGCCAGCCAGCGTCCCATCTGGTTTCCACTTATAGTGCCACAATCCCAAGAAAGAAGCCATTCTGATAAGGATAGTTTTTGTTTTTTCTTAATTTTGAAAAACCACAGATCAGGAAATACCTGAAATTCAATTTTTAGAGTTCGAGTTGTCACATCATCTTCAGGATGTTTTCTTATTGTTAATGCCATGTGACAATAAAGGATAACCACAATTTTTATATAAATAATATTTCTGTTAAAATTCTGATCTCAACTTAGCTATTGTTAGTTTACAAATAAAAAGGTAGATATCATAAATTAGGGTAAGCAAAGCATGCAAATCTAAAGAATCTATATCTGAATTCCTAGATTAGCATTAAAACCAATCACCGCAACAAATACCTCAACAGTATGCCTTGTGTGCAGAAAGGAAGCGATACTGAACATTCAATGCCACAACTGTAAGGTTTTCGGAGAAGCACCTGTGGCAGTTTCAGCAGTTTCTATATGGAATGCTCCCCCTTTCTAGGATTACTTGAAAAAATCAAGTCAATTCGAATTACGTAGCTGTAAAACATTGACATGTGTAGTTTTTACAGATTCAGAATCTTCTGTGTGATTTAAAACGGGCAATGGTTCATAAAACAGGAAACTTAAATAATAAGGGATCACATATTTGCAGGCAACATTTGGATTAAAGATACAAACACACACATGAGGTGCAGAAGCACATTTACTGAGCTTAAGCCACTGTTGTGTGACCACCTTAACCATGAGCGACTGCTCTAAAACACTGCCTTTTAAATTACCTCCAGTAATTTTTTTAGCATGAAGCCAATTTAAATATGTCAATATTTCAACAAAGTTTAACAGTATGGACTAAAAACCATCAACTCACGATTCTGGTTACTTTAAAATTTGGTATGCTGTATCTCAAATACATTAGTAACTATTCCTAGATGGAAATAAGCAAATACATGGAATCATTAAAAAAAGAAACATTACTAAATGTCCATTTGTACAGACAAAACATTAGCAAACATCTAAAATTTCTTCAGTAAAAGAAAATTTAACCCTTTGGTATCCAAACTCTTATATAATTATGAAGACTTTCTTAAATATATTCTTCAGTTAACAATAGGAAGAAACTTTTTTTTTAAAGTTTCTACCTGAATAAATTTGGTGCCAAGTTTTCATTTCAAGTTCAATACTACTGAAGAAAGTTTTACAGTGTAAATGAACCATGATTATGTTTACATACATTAAAATACAAGAGCATCATTCAAGGAGTTGGATGAAATATTTAACATGCTCTCACTATAATTTAGCAAGGATTTGGATTTAGAAATCATTGGTTTTATTTGAAAGCACTATCTATAAAAGCAGTGGTTACATTAATATTAAAACCTATATATTATATAAGCTGTTATAAAATATAATCAAAACTCTAAACTCAAATTTGTCAACAACTCTGGAATACTGTCAGCCCACCATCTGCTCCTGTCTGGCAGGCAACCTTTAATAGCTATCTCAGGAAATGATTCCTCCATTCTCAAACACTTTAATAAGAAGACCAACCGGGAAATAGCAAGATCAGAGAAGTTTGCTATAGTGATGATTAGATAAAGGAGGCACATACCAGGATGTAAGGATGACTAGAATTCAGAGAATCTAAAATCAGAAAATACTAATTCAGAGTCTTAATTCTGACAAATTTCATAACTAGACTATTATTCTGAAGGGCAAGTAAGTGAACAAATGAAGACAAAAATTTAAAAAATGAGTGGCTAATAAAGTAAATCTGGGTTACATTTTGCTAAGAGCAAAAGTTGCAAATGAATTTCTGACCCGAACATTAAGTATGCTCATCACCTGTATTCGCCCTAATGAAAATTTGCCTTCTAGAAAGGGCTCTATGGTAAGCAAATAAAGGTGGGTCACAAATGCCACCAATTATAAGCCAGACTAAATTGGTTTAGTTTGGCTTTAGAATTTCTAAAAGTTCAGCAACATTCTTTGCAGCCTTAAGTTAAGTCTATTAACATCACATTTTACGCTTTTGTTATCATAGCCAACTGTGTCTGTTTCCTAAACTAGGCAAGAAAGACTTTTCTAGTGTGAGTCACTGAACTTGCTTATATAAGGCTATAGATGTTTCTCCAGCTAACTAATGATAGTTAAGTTTCTCTTGGGATCAAAATAATTAAGTTAAAATATATTAATACGCAGCCCACTTGAATATCTGGTTACCACAGAACGGCTTCTAAAGAAAGCCTCTCCTACAGCAGGCTATGAGACTTTGCCATTAAATACTAGCATCTGTGTATGTGGTCATCTGTGTATGTGGTACTAAGATGGACTAACAAGTTTTCCTGACATGCCAGTTAATTCTGGTTTCACTCTAAATTCAGCTAAGTCCCTTTATTTCTACTCAGTCGCATAAAGCTACTTTAAAATCTGGTTGATAAGGAAACATTCTCCACTTTATCTCTCAAGAAAATAAAAATAAAGAAGTAGGCAAAATTAATTGGTACCAAGCTACCAAAAGTAAAGCTAATCCAAGGCTCAAAATCTGCTATTTGCAATGTTAGTAGTAAAAAGCTCTTAAGTATCACCAGATAGTCAACAAGTCTTCAACAGTCTTTTTCCAAAATCACATTAAGACTTAATCTTATGCTGTTATTTATTCCACCATCCAAAGAAAAAATGAGGTGATGACTTTCTCATGTTAGTATATGACCTTCGTCCAGTCAAAACCCTAAGTGGGAAACAAGCAGCATTCAAATACCAGCTGCAATGGAAAACCTTAACTACCACCCCAGCAAGATGAAAGGGGAAGACAGCTTAAGACACCTAATGAAACTCCATGCTTAGAGAAGTTTAGATCCTTTGAAGTACACAAACATTTAGTTTGGTCACAGAACTAAGATTTAATCCTGTGTATTTTAATTTTTATAAGTAAACAATGGCAAATAATGACCATCTTGTAAGCCAGAAAGAGAACCTTACATAGAAAAGAAAACTTGGCACCAAAACTCAAGATTTAAAATAAGAAAAGAAAAAGAAAGTCCATTAACATACTCACGTGTGGTGCTAGAAAATTTAATACGATGCACAGCAGCTGAAATGCGTTATCTTACAGATGCAACCTACATTAACAAGTAAGTTATGTAACAAACCATTCTACCACAGACACTTAAGTGTACTTGCCCTCATCATCTACCTGATGTCCAAAAAAGCACAATTTTAAGACTTTGGCCACTTTATGTCACAGATATATAAAAAGCAAAGCAGGAATTAAGAGCAAAGTTATTAATTTTGACATAAGGCAGCTTTTAATCTATTCACAGGAAAAGGAAAAATTTGTATTATCTCCTAAATATTATATAGCATGTAATATGAAGAATAATTCCCATTCTGAACAGGAAAAAATACATAACTTTAAATAAGCTGATCTTCTTTTAAAAATGGGAGCATATTATTTGCTAGGACTACACTTTACCATATGAATAGCGTTATAGGGAACAAATAAAAAAGACCTAAGTACCATTATTTTGGGGATTCAAACTGTTATATGTTGGTAGACTAAAAGGGGTAAATTATAAAAATGTGCAGAACAGATACCAAGAAGCAATTTACAACTTAAATTACTGGCAAAACTGACATTTTATCTATATGTTAAAACTAAGTAACCACATATACAATACCAATAAATTACAATTACTTGTGCTTTATCCCCAGGCCAAAGACTTATAATTTTAAGAATCGCTTTTGGCTAGGTAGCTCAGGTTAAATATCTCTTCTAAAAAAAATCTGAGAGCTTTTTTTTTCCAAGGAAGTCACCACAATGCAGGGTCTTGAGGGGTGGCTCTTATACAGAGAAGGAAAAACAGACTGGCACCTGAGGCCATCTCAGCCACACCTGGTAGAAAAGAGACACTTGAGGGCCCTGTAACCAAGGACAGAATTGTAAATAAAAATTCTCATTTTTAAAAAGACACCTACTAAAAAAAGGACATTGTGATAGATATTTATTTGCTCAAAGGATTAAGCTATCCATTAAAATGAATAAAACTAACATCTTTGTAATGAAATGCTCAGGACCAATTAGAGTATTATTTAGAAAAATAAGTCGTTAAAAAGATCAACTTCTAATTATTTCAATAAATGACAATTAAGCAATTTAATCAATTATGTTATATATGACTCTGTATTTTATAATCAAAGCTTCTGTTATTAAAATTAAAGATTTGAGTTTTTAATCTAAATACAGCTGAGAAAACTGCCTATGTAACTTTGCTTTAAAGCAACCCACTGAGAATTCTCTTACTGTTCTCATGATGTTTTCATATTATCAGTTCTTTTTACATTACCTTATGTCATAGCTACATACGAAATCACCAGGGTCCCTGCAATATAGCAGTAGATAAAGGCCATATTTATAACACTATGTCACTATATAAGTAAAGGATCCAAGCCCAATCTAATGATTAATCTTGCCAATAAATTTAATGAAACAGAAGCTAAGATACTAAGAGACTAATGACAGCCTCTGGTACTTAGACATGCCTGGCATTACTCTATATGGTTTTGTTGTCCAGGATCTATTTTCAATATTTACTATAATACAGAGTCAAAGCAATGAAATGGAAACCAAAGGGTTAAACTAAGTTAGTTTTGTGGCTTTTATTTCTCCCAAAGTCTGAATTTTCACATTTCTGATTAGAATAATGTGGTTTATAATTAATCATTATGAATCATTCATAACACTTAAGGTAAAACAAAAAAGCTGATATTATCAGTTATTTTGGTTATTATAGCTCTATAGCTTACACTCAACATTTAAGGGTGAAACCGCATCCATTTTGTTAATGCTGTGAACTGCAGAAGAAAAATTTTTATAACATAAATCTTTAAGAGAAAGTTAAAACACATGAATTTAACACCTAAAATAAAGGTATAATGCCATGGCTAGCTAATGATTTGCATAAAAAATCACATTTCTAAATTAATAGACTTAAACATTAAGATTGTTTTATCAAATTATAAATAATCTAATTGATATAAACTGGGCTAAAACAAAGATATTCTAGAACAATGCATCAGTATCAGAAGCTCACAGCAAGTTTGAAGTCTTTAACGTACATAGTCCTATCTTCCAAGGAGCTATAAGTCATTAAGTCATAATAGGCTTTAAAACATAATGTTCTCACATCTGCTAAGATGAGGAAACCAAAACTTAGAAAAGCTAACTGTCTTCAAGAAATTTTTTGAGCCAGAGAGGCCTGAAAAGATATTCTAATCCAATCCAAGCTTGTTGTTTTGAAATTAAAACTTGGCGAAAAAAGCCTGAAGACTCGCCCATGGTGACACAACTAGTTAGTGGCAGAGTCAATGATGCCAAGTTCCAAATCTAACTAGTTAACTGTTTTTTCCATCCAAATACTCTCTCATGACAAGAATTCTGAGGCTGCTGTGAAATTAAGCCCCCTTCTGCTAGTGGTCAACATAAGCCACACCACTGTCCTCACTAACAACTAGTCTGAAAGGCAAATTTACATTACTAATTTTAAAAACAAAGGTTTAGGACTTTTGCTTGCTCTAAGTACTGCCTTTAAATACCACATCCTTGACTACATCTTTACTTGGGAAGAATAAACAAAGACACTTACTCGATGTAAGCTCCATTCGCCACAAGGGCACTGACGCATTCCAGGCTCCCAGAGCGAGCCGCCTTGTGAATGGGAGTTTCACCCTCACAATCCTGAAACAACAAAAAGCAACACACACTCAGACCTAACAAAATTCTGCCATTTTAAAGTAACATAATTAGCACAGGCCAAAGATGACCTCATCCATCTTTGAAATAAAACATTGTGGTGAGCAGGATTTGAAGCAGAACAAAGAAATCTCCACATGGAGAGAGGATAACGCCAGCCAGGGAACGTTTAGCTAACTAAGGCCAATGAACAAGCATCTCAGGCCCCCTCCAGTAGTGAAGGCGTGAATGCTCTCAATGGTGATTTACAAATCATTTTATGGTAGATCTTAGCACAAATGTGTTGTACATTAACCCAAAATAAGTATCTTATAACAAGTTAAAAAAAAAACCCAAAAACTCACATTAAAATAGTAACCGAGGCCAGAGACAGCACGTAATAGCTACCGTAAGAACTGATCCACCGTGTTCCTCTGTGCCTCCCACAACACTAACCTGAGGCAACGTCATCAGTTTCTTGCTTGGATTTTCTATTTTGAACTGGAATTGTGACCACATTTTAGGAAAGATGGTTTGGCAAAGAGAAGGGAGAACAACAAAGGTCAAACACAGCAAGCTCCCCGTAAGAATCAGATTTATGCCTTAGAACTTGACGATGGAGGTGGCAGGAAGAACACAGCACAGGCAGAAGGAAGTAAGCAGACCCAGGGAAACTACTGCAGAGACTAAAGTCATCCAAAAAAAGCTTACCCTGTTAGGTGAGTAAGAGACAAATAGAACAAATGTAATCAAAGGTACAAGCCATCAAGAGAGGGAAATAATTTCTGTTAGAAAAATTAAGACTCAGTGTCTGGGAGTTCTGAGGACTCAGTAGCAATCACACCTCAAAGCCACCAGAAGCTGAACTTGGCAGCAGGCGACAATAAAGACAAAAAGGAGTGGGGCAAGGTGCATGGTATGTGATGCCAGAACACAGTTCACCCAAAATTCAGTAAATATTTGTGCTCGCTCACCAATGCATATTAACTCATAGGGTGGAAAAGCTGGGGTGGGGGCCACCTGAAGCTAAAAGAAACAGCGGTAGATTAACTTACAGAAAAACAGAATACGAAAGGCTCAACTGCTTAGCACAGGGAAAAGTGTGTCCATTTATCTAAACAAGGGTCTACACAGCTCTAAACAAAATACAAACAAAGCAAAGCTCTAAACAGAAAAACCTCATTTTTTAAGAAAAAGAAACACAGAAAACCATGTAGCTATACAGGGAACTATTTAGTGAACTCAGATTTTTAAATAAGCAAAAACCTAGCCCTACCCTCCCAAAAAGGAGAGTACAAACAAGCATTACAAAATAAGAACAAATAAAAATTACATTAATATTGCCAGGAAAACTAGAACTGAGATTTAGATGAAGTTTTGCACCGCCCCCCCCAAAGTTTTTTTTTAAAGCTATTCTCAGAATAAGATAAAATAAAGGGTTTGTTACCGTGGGATGTTAACAGACGACAGAGAAAAAGCAAAGTCACACAGCTGTTTTGCTGTTATACTGCAATCTTTAAGGGCAGAACACACAGACAGCAGGAACGCACGCACACAGAGCAAAGACCACGTGGGGGCACGATGAGAAGGCAGCCAACTACCAGCTGAGGAGAGGCCTCAGAGGAATCCAACCTGCTGACACCTTATCTTGGACTTTTAGCCCCCAGAATGGTGAGAAAAAAAAATTTGTCACCATTTAAAAAAAAAGGGGGGGGGGGCAGAACACACTGTTTGAAGAAATTTGCCACCAAGAGAAAAGCTTCCAAGAGTAAAGAGCTGTGTGAAGGGTACACAAGTCTCCAGCTCAGACCAATCACCTGTAAACTCTGGCAAACTCGGGTGATTCAGGGACTGAAACTGGTGTAGAAATCTGAGGACAGGCCGGGCACCCTGATTCTTAACAAAGGTGCCTGGCCTGTCTAATCTAGACACTACAAGCTAAAGGCAACATCAAATGCCAGCAAAACTCTAGAAGGGGTATCAAAGAGAAGGCTTGCAAATACTTACCTAGGCTAGTCAATATAGACTAAAAATAAATCACATGAAAGTTGATTTCACTTTCCTCTTGGGGAAACTCAAAACACTGAGGCTGAAGACAGTACATCTGAGTTTCTGTAACCCAGGCTCACCTTAGTATTAACCTTGAGGAAAATGAACTTAGAACTGTTAGCAGCTAGCATGCCAAAAGATTAGCAGACTAGAAGATGTGTTTGCTATTCCAGGTTCAAAAAAATTAAATGTACACAAGCAACAAAGAATGAGAAAGACCTGGATCTGGCTTTATAAGAATTTATATAGAGAAATGAGAAAAACTGATTACCTCAAAACGAGTCAACAGTGTGTTGGGGCAGCTAACAAAAGGGCTATTGTGACTTCAAGGGTCACAGGGCGCCCTTCACAAGAGAGATCTAGGGACTGCTCCAGAGCAGACCATCTAGGGATGCTTCTACACCCAGATGCTTGTCTTATGCAACAAAGTCCCTAATAATCTGAACACTTGTGTGTGTTTCATTTGGGTGAAAAGATACTGAAAACACACCATGAAAAAAACTGGCACAATTATGTTCATGTTTGTATACTTAATCTTAAACCCCAAGTCCTTGCATCACTTACTCTTCTCAGTTAGTAAATAACACTTAGCTACTTATCTGCACCCAGTCATCATCCCTAACTTGTATATGAAGCAACATTAACTTAATTCAGAGCTGACTTAATAGCCCTGTTTTTGCTAGCATGAATGTGGGAATGAAGCTAAGGCAGCTGTGAGGAGACCAGGAAACCTGGGCTCCAGGCCAGGCTCCTTTAATTACCAGCCATAACCTTCGGCAAACCACCCTGGATCACAGTTAAGCCACATAATAGGTGAAAGCACTCTATAAACAGAAAGCATTTCTATAGAAAGGACCTATTACCCACAAATAATTGAAGAAACAAATTCGTTTGCCTTCAGGTAAAGATATCAAACTCTAATTAAGGTCTCAATTTAAAACAATACCATGTGCATAATTATAACTGGAAAAAGGAAAAACAAAAGCAAACAAAGTCAATCACCGGTTTGTTAATGTTGGCTCCAGCTTGAATCAGCCAGACTAGGCACTGAGGATGTCCTCCAAAGGCAGCAATGTGGGCTGGCGTCTGGGAGTACCGCGTGGTGGAGACGTTGAGCGTAGCTCCGGCTCTCACCAACTGTATTAAGCACTCCAACTTCAAAAATTGGAGGGGGGATGAAAACATGCAGACATGTCAGTATACTATTACATAATACACAAATAACCTAGATTCTATAATGGTGATAAATGGTATTTCTGTCATCAATTTTTTTAAGAGAACAAATTAAGCCCTTCCTTGCCAATACCATGCAAATTTTAAAAGACATTTAAAAGAACATTTCTCTTTGTCCTTATAAAAAAGTTGGTATATAGGAATAGAAAGAAATGCAAAAAGACTAACATTATACATATTTAAATATTTTGGTTTCCTTACAATTGAATAAACCAAATCAGAAAAGATTACAGTGCGTTATTCAAACCCTTCTACCAAAACTGGGCTTTCTGCACATACTAGTCAAAGCAATAAAAACATTAAAGTAACTGGTAGGTTACAAAACTTTCTGTAGCCATAGTAAACTATAGTCAAAGACTGTTCTCTGTAGTGTACACAACTGCCCACTTTTATACAAGCCAGCACTGAATATTCATTCATTATTCAATACTCAATTGAGGCCCATTCTCCATATTATTTTCTTAGTCTTCAAAAACTGTATAGAAAAAAAAGCTATGCAAAAAAGGCCTACAGCACAGCTGAGCTCTGCACCTTGCAGGTAGGTGACTAACGAGAAGACTGGCAAGTTAAGACAGGATTTTGTAGCCAGGTATCAATACTATGCTAGCCTCTGGCTAAAAGAAAACATCACATTCAAGAGTGCAAGTGTCTACCATTTAGTCAAGCAATTGTTCAGCTCCATGTGTACTCCGATCCTGGCCAGCCCATTTCCCCTCCCGGATCACAAAGCAACTAGTGAAAAAGCACTACCTGTAAGCAATTCTCTTTCAAAAGATCCCACATGAGAAAAGATACCTGACACTCCCATCCTTATCCACCTCTTTAGTAATTTAAGTCTTTCCTTGCAAAGGACAAATCACTTCAATAAACACTTTTGTGAGATGAACTCACGGTTGGGAGTAAACAGATTTAAAACATCGTCTGTCTACAACAAACTTGAACCTGGGAGTGAAGGCTGATAAAACTTCTGTATATTTTTATTTACTGTCTTTATTAATTTACTGAGTGAAAAATTGAAGTATTAACTAGTAATAAAATGAACAGAACTTAAACTCAATTAAAATGAAACAAAGATGAAAATCACTTGGCGTGCCAAAGTGGTTAATCTTTAACATCAATTGAAGGCTCACCAGACTTAAATCTGTTATACATTGGTTCAATTTAGGAAATTGGGTTTGGAATTCTGAAACGATACCGTTCAAGAGTGTACTTTATAAAAGGTTTAATTAGAGGTTTTAAACAATGTTTAGTCCTCTGGGAACAAATAAGCCTCACAAACGATTAGGTAACTTGTGCACCATTGGCACATTTCTGAGATCACAAGCCTGAACCTATAAAGGAGGGTAACTGCTGGCCAGGTGGGGCGAAAGCTTGGACTGGGAAGCTGCGGCCTGAGTCCTGACCTAATTTCTCCTCTGCCAGCTTTTCCTCACAGAGGGGCATGGCCGGGAGAGACAGGGCTCTCTACGTCCCTTCCCTTCTGCAGTTAAGACCACACAGGCCTAATGATTAAAGACAGCTGAAAACAATGAAGGACCTGCCTCTACTAACAACATCTGGACTCCAAGGTAAATTACTCAAGTCCCATCGAGGTAGAGACTTTTAAAAAGTGATCTTAGTTGGTTTTTTTAAAAAAATTCTGGTAAAATACACAGAACATAAACTTACCATTTGAAAGTAGTTATGGCAATTTTTATCCCCAGAGATAATTGGAAGCACCCTTGGGTTAGTAAGTATTTTAAGTGACCGTTTGTAATGAGGCTTTAAGCATTCTACAGACTGTACGCTGATCGTAAGGCGACACAGTGTCATCCTCAATCAGGGTAGAGGGGAGGGAACCAACCAGGGAAGGAGTCTGCTCAAAAAATAAAAGCAGCCCTTGTCTGTGAGAAGACTGTTTTCTCCCTAAAACACACAGCAACAGAAAAGATGTTGAGGACCAATGCTTTCAGTTTCCTAAGGTTTAACGTAAAAATAAACCAGAGCAAAAGGCACTCTGGAGGGAGAATCCTCAGATTACTGACTACCTTGGGAAATCTATTCAAGGCTGGAGGCACAAGGGCAGGAAAGAGGGTTCTTTAACTTTTGTTTGTCAAGAAACTGAATTCCCATGGGCAGTCGTTTTCTGCAGCTGGTACTGGAATAGCACAGCGTGAGACAGAGCTGCGGGATCCAACAGCCCCTGAGGGTTGATTAACTTGTTTGCCTCACTCCCACTGCCAAAACTCCCCTTCGCTTCTTAAGTCTCTGACTTTTCCATTTTATAAGGAGAATCAGAAACTTCCCCAAAAGGTACAAGTGTGCAGAGATGTAGCACTAGGGACCGCAAAGCACCTGCAGCTTCTTCAGCTGGTACAAGAACATTTATTTCACATTATCTCCCATATATTTCAGCAAAACCATTTCTTTATTTCAACCTAACCTCATTTACAAGGGAAGACATTTATAAATGCCCCTGAATTTGGGAAAATTAAAAAAGGTTAATCATTAAAGTGCATCACTTTTGAAATGCATGGTAAAACTCAGTTTAAGAAGACTACTTCTCCGAACAAATATCCCACCCGACTTCACAGATGAGGAAACCGTAGTTATCTAACCTCTCTGAAACTTAAAATAGCGCTGTTTACCCAAAACTTTCAATTTAAAAAGGTGAAGGTTAATGTAAAGGCGCCACAGGAAGATAATGCTGCTTAACTCTTTTCTGGAGACAGGGAATCGCCCTGTCGCCCAGGCCGGCGTGCAGCGGCGTCGCCACAGCGCGCTGCAGCCTCCCACGCCGGGCTCGCGCGACCTCCAGCCTCAGCCCCCGAGGAGCCGGGCCCGCAGGCGCCGCCGCGCCCGCCTAGCTTTTCCACGTTTTGTAGAGACGCGGCCTGGCCGTGTTGGCAGGCTGGCCTCAAGCGAGCCTCGCGCCTCGGCCTCCCAAAGTGGGACTACAGGCACGAGCCAGCGCGCCCGGACGATGCTGCTGAATGCAGCCCCTTTCACGGTGGTTTACAGCCAAGATAAACACAACCGGTAACACAAGCTAAGGATCTTAGAAACAAATGTGCGACTTTCGACGCCCTAAAATCATGGAAAAGCGTCAGTATTCGGCTTCCACGACAGCCTGGGGACTTCCCAATCCAATCAGGTCAGTGAGTCCACGACCGAAACCGCCTCAAATAACCACCTGCAGCTGAAAGCGAAGCTGCCCCGGGGCAGAAGCGGAAAGGACAGTCGGCCGCGGCCCGGCTCGCCCCTCGCGCCGCCTCCGGGACACCTGGCTCCCCGAGGGCTCAGCGCCTCCCCCGGGACTCCTGCCCAGGCCCGCGCCGCGCCCCCGCGCCAGGCGCCAGCCGGCCGGCCTGGAGGGCGCCCACCCCGCTGGAAACGCGCAGCGCCGGCACTCGCCGCACATGCGCCCTGGGCCCCGCCGGCCGCCCACCCCGCTTCCGCCCCGCGTTCCCGGCACGCCCCGCGCCCACCACGCGCCAGGCCCCAGACCGCGCGCCGCCACACATGCGCCCTAGGCCTCGCCGGCACCGGCGGCGCCAACCCCGCTTCCGCCCCGCGCTGCCGGCGCGCCCCGCGCCCCCCAGACTCCGCCTTCCCGACCCCCAACTGGAAAGCCGCGGAAAATGGCGCCTTAAAGCGCCCGCGCCCACCTTGCCGAAGTGCGCGGCCCAGTGCACGGGCGTCCAGCCGTAGAAGGAGTCCTCGGCGGCCAGGTGGGCGCGCGGCGTCTGCTGCAGCAGCGAGCAGAGGGCGGCCAGGTCCCCGTCGCGGCAGGCGCGGTGCAGCGGGAAGCGGAGCGACAGCAGCTCCTCGCTGGAGAAGCCCGCCTCCCGCCCGCGCCCGCTGCCGCCGCCGCCATGGTCCGTCACCGGAGAGCGCGAGGCTAGCGGGCCGAGAGGACGCGCGGGTGAGGCGCTGAGAGGCCGCCGCCGCCCGAACACAAAGAAGCGAGAGCAGCACCGCCGCCGCCGCTCTCCACAGGCTGCCGAGCGCAGCGCGCACTGAGGGGGCGGGGCCTGGAGCGCCGGGGCGGGGCCTGCGCCGGGGGCGGGGCCCGACGGCCGACGCTCGGAGCGGCCAGCACAGGGGGCGGGGCCTGGCTAGGGCGGACGCCGGGGGCGGCCAGGGCAGGGGGCGGGGCCTGCGGGGTCCTGGCTTCTGGGCGGGAAGTGGCCTCCGGCGGGGTGAGGACGGTCCCGCTGCGGGAGCCCGCCCGAGGGAGGAAGCCCTTCCCTTTAATGCTGCGGCAGTCGCAGGTTGCCGGGGTCCGCCTGACTCCCGCCCGAGCGCAGCTGGGCGCCGCGGGGGTCCCTGGGGTCCGCTGCGGCGCGCGTGGGTTCCTGCGGTTAATATTTTTTGGGCGCCTGCGGGGAGCAGGGCTTCTCGTTAAATACCTGAAATCCAACAAGCCCTGGTTTCTTTGCAGAGCGGGACAAATTATTCGGCTTTAACTCTTAATTAGCAACACCTGCCTCGTAACCAAGCGCAACTTTAAAAGATTAGTCATGAGACCAGACAGAGCAAAAAATAAGAGGCTTTGAATTGAGAAATATATTACTGTAAGGAAATATTAAATTCCTTGTTTCAAATGATAGAATGTCATGGTCTTTTTAAAATACTTTGTTTCTGATTTTGAAAAGCATCAATCGTTTCACTGTCAATAACTACTATTTATGTTTATGAATATTTTCTTTCCTTACAAATATATGGTCTAATCACATTTCATTTGTATGAATTGTTTTTCCTTGTGTCTGTCGCTTTTCCTTTTCCTTTTTCAGAATTCTACATCACAGACATTCATCTTTAAGGTAATGAGATGTCTAGGGAAATATTGATTCATAAGAAAGAATATTGTAGCATTAGTTAATAAAGCAAGAAATAAGAAACTTGACATTTAACAAAGGGAAATTGTTACCTAGTGGTGTAAACGTACAACACAGCCATCTATTCATACAACAAAACGTTTGTCGAGTACAATGGAGAATGAAACAGATGCTGAGAAAGGCTCTAGATATTGCCAGAAAAGCAGCAAATATTTCAATTCAGTGAGCGATTACTGATGATTGGGAAATGTGAATGAGACATGGAATCTATCTTCTCTCAAGGAATTTATAATCTATTACATGTGTCAAGAAAAAATATTTTAATAGTTTAAGCAATACTCTTGGTTTGGACCAAAAGAGTAGTACTGGGCTCTAAACTCATTTCAAGCTTTGTCCACTTTTGAATTTAATCATTTTTCTTTGCACATGCCCTGTTGGTTTTAATCTAATTATCTCTTTAAGACGTATTCCCTGGTAGTGACCTCCACCCTTCTTAGGAGGGTGCACCATTTTGCAAAAGGACATAAGTAAGCATCCTTATGTCTTGTCGCCCGCAATAATGGAAGAGGGAGATGACTCTTTAGTCTGCATCCTGGCAATGGTGAGACAGAGACACAGATGAGCTTGGAGCTTGCCCAAGTACAAATTGCATTTGCATGCCTGTGGCAGAGCTTAGAATAATATCCAGAACTAGTTTCCAATCCACTAGTAGATATTTTTTTTTAACCTTGGATTTTATTTTGCAAAAAGAGTCTTTAAGGCCTGGAAAATAATATAGATTATGGTGATAGGATGGTGTCCATCTTTCCTCACTTAAGATGACTCTAGTTTTTTAGGATTATTTGGACTATGTACATATTATATAGCTGTACAGAAATAGACCAACATACATATATATGGTGATGGATCCCCAAAATACATCTTGTGATAAATGTGGGCATGAGAATTGTGGACAGGATAGTATCTTCTTCCAAATGCCAATGTTCCAATTGGTTGATCTCCCAAGTTTTGCCCAACTCTATTCTTTAGAACTTTTGTTTCTAAAAAGCTCTAGGGAGAAGGAAAAAAAAGTAGATTCATAACTAACATCTTTTGTTTTTTATTTGATGGAGCAACCATAAAAAAGCAAATTTAGGTACTTGAAGCTATGACTCAAATACATAAAACAGGGTGGGGCATGGTGATTCATACCTGTAATCCCAGCACATTGGGAGGCTGAGGTGGGAGGATCACTTGAGGCCAGGAGTTCAAGACCAGCATGGGCAAAATAGCAAGACCCTGTCTCTACAAAAACTTAAAAAAAAAATTAGCTGGGCGTGGTGGCATGTGCCAGTAGTCCCAGCTACTTGGGAGGCTGAGGCAGGAGGATCACTTGAGCCCAGGAGTTTGAGGCTGCAGTGAGCTATGACCACACCACTGCACTCTGGTCTGGACTGCAGAGCGAGACTCTGTCTCTTAAAAAAATTAAAAAAGAAAGAAAAGAAAGAAAAAAAAAGAAAACAGGAAAACTGGAAGATTCAAACCTCAAAATATTAAAAAATAAAAAACCCCAAAACCAAAAAAAACCCTGCCTTTAGGATTGGACTTGTATTTTTTCAAAGAAGGATTGCATTGTGTGAGGAATTGCTCAAGCGGGGCTGGGCTCAGTTGCATGAATGGCACAGTCATTGACACTAGCTGTCCATACCTGCGACAGACATTGGGACAGACATTGGTGGAGCATCTTTTGAGTGCTGGTATTGTACCAGAAGCAGTGTGTCCCGAGGGAGATTGGGTTGGAGAGGAAGGCCCCACATTATTTCCCATAGTAAGTATATCATGCTAAGGAGCTCTTTTTTAATTTCAAAAAGTGTTGGGAACTAGTGAGGGGTTTTGTGGTGCCAGCTAAAGGAGCAGTGAAAACGAGGGTGGAGGGTGGCTCTGGGGTTGGGACGGGGAGTTGGCTCTGCTGACACCTCAGCCTGGGCTCACCGGGGACCAGAGCCTCTGGTTCTCTCCCTCGCCCCCACGTCCCACCACGCTGGCAGATCCATATTTTGAGAAGGCAAATCGGTTTTAAGTTTGACATAAGAACAGTTTCCCAAACTTCAGTCATTCAGATACTACCTTTCTATGGATTTTCACCACCTCTATGTGGATTTTTATATCTACATAGAATCTACATAGGATTGATATTTTTCTTAAAACATTCACTTTTTTAAACTTACCAACTTTATTCACACCCTCTTCATTAACCAAACATTAGTGAGCTTATAGTGCTGGTTACATTTTTCCCTACCCGCCTAAACACATATATAACAAGATAAAGTTTGTTCCAAGGACTTCCCCAACTGGCTGCTATCATTTGTGGTACTCAGACCAGCTTTGGGAAATGCTTCTGAGGAGCAAAGCCCCACATCCAAACCGGGCCTGGAGGTGTCTCTATAGCAGGGCCTGCCTACCTCCCTGTGGACTTCTTGTTGTACCACTGCTCGGGGCTGTCAGGTTGTGTCCTTCTGGCTGGAAGTCTTCTCCCACCCCTGCCCCCAGCATCCACTCCCTCTGTTCTGGGTTGAATTGTGTCCTCCCCAGATACATGTGTTGAAATCCTAACCCCGAGTTCCTCAGAGTGTGGCCTTATTTGGAAATAGGGTCATCGCAAATAAAACTAGTTGAAATTCGGTCACACTGGAATAGGGTGGGCCCCTAATCTAGTAGGACTGGTGTCCTCATAAAAAGGGGCTATTTGAACACAAACCCGCACACCATGTGAAGATGCAGGCAGAACTGGGGGTGACGCTTCTATACGCCAAGGAAAGCCCCAGATGGTGGAAAAACTGCCAGAGCTCGGAGGAGGCCTGGGACAGACCCTCCCTCGAAGTCTCAGTGGGACCCCACCTCCATCTTGGCCTTCCGGCCTCCAGAGCTGTTGAGACCATAAATTTCTGTTGTTTATGCCGCCCAGTGTATAATATTTGTTATGGCAGATCCAGCAAAGAACACGCTGTCCTTGCCTGGGTCCACCCCTCTCACCCGAGGCCCAGTTGTCCCCTGGAGCAACAACCCCCCCCCTTTGGCACCAGCTCCCCGCACAGGCAGGCCCTGGAGGGCTTTCCAGATGTCTAGCATTTTAGTTTCCTGTCACCTACAAGTGAAAAAATTTAAAAACTGGATAAATAAATGTTACTCATTTTTAATCATGAAAGAAATTGATTAAAAGAAATCCTGACTGTGAGAGGCGTGCTTGAGACTGCATCCCCCTACTCTAGACTCTGGCTGATTAGAAACTGCCAGAGATTTGCTTCTGGCTGGGAGTTGGAAGCAGCGGGTGGTCTTCCTGGCCGCCTCCTCTCCGCCTGGAGGGAAGCTCTCCCTGAGCCCCTGGGCGGTACAGGAACGTGCTCTGGAAGTGCTTCTGACGGGGTGGTGGGTGTTCTGTTGAATAACGTGGGGGACGGTTCCCTCTCTCAGTCTCCTTCTTCCTCTCTCTGTCTCTGTCTGTCTCTCCGTCGTTACTGAGTCCCTTGAACGCAGCCCTTATTAAGTCCTCAATACGTGTTTGCTCAATGACATAAAATTAAGATAGAAATTCAAATCAGTTGATAGCTCCTTTTCAGAAAGGGCAGACTATAGACCAGGCATCTCAATTATAAAGAACTTCAAGATTCTAGAATCTTACTAATTGTCCTGTGTCTTGCTTTTGCCTTGTTAAAAAAGCAATTAGCAAAATGACTTTAAATTAGCCAAGGTGATTACTCTTTTAAAAAAGATGAAAAGGTCCCACATTCTATTGGGAAGCAAGGAGGGCTCATCTGCTGTCAGGCTGATGACCGCAGACGGTGAGGGACGGGGGTGAGGGACGGAGGGAGAATAGGAAAGGACCACTCGCTGCCTGCTACCTAAAGGGAGACCCAGCCGGGGAAGGGCTGGTCGTGAGAGGGGCTCCTGGGGTGAGGATGAGGTTTCCTAACATCTTGGCCTTTAAATGGGCAACCATGCAATCCTTTAAAATGTTTTCAACCGATTCCTGAATTTCCCCATGTTATTACCTTAGGGGATGTCCCTAGTGAGTCAAGTCATTGCTGTTATTAAAATGTGCTGCAGCTGATCCACCTGGGGAGTGGTGCTGGACCCCCCTGCAGAGCAGGCCGGAAGTCCCAGGTTGCCACCCCAAGGCTTCTCCCTCCAGTCATGCTCCAGGCACTGGCTGCTGGCCCCTCCTGGCTGGGCCAGACCCTGGGACCTGGTGTGATTGAAGGGATTTATATCTTCCTCGCCCTTCTTGAAATTGCCACTGTTGTATTTATTCCTTAAGAACATTCTAGAAGCAACCGCTTTTAACCTGATAGGAATCTGTTACCTAGGATAAAATAATCTTAACCATCTCATGTTATATCAGGAATTGGGTTGTCAAATTAAAACAACCCTTGCCCGTTATTACCTAACTGCACAACACCAAGTGAAGGCAGGAGAGCTGGGGCCACCTGGGAACGCCAGGGCGTAGGTGACAAAGAAGACTAGAGCGCTGGAGTCACAATGTGGTCTCTGCCTAGAAGACAAATGCTTGGTCGATTGTCTTCTTTTATCCCACTGCATCTAGAACCTTCTACTACCCTTCCTGGTCCTTCCACACTTGAGGGAGAAGCCAAGGAAAAGAACGCAGCTCCGGCCAAGGCGGACGGCCCCAGGGGTCACTACCGGGCCAGGTCATTCTCGCTACCTCAACCTTCTTTCTCCTCCCCTGTCCCTGAAGGCTGTACTGATACACCTGGGAAGGGTATTGTGCAGGTCTCCTTTGCTGGAGGAAGAGTGTCTTACCCCCTCCGCTTAGTTTCCTCGATTACTAAAGGAAGACAACATTGTCCTGCTAGGTAAAAGGTCATGGTCAGGGTCAGATGAGATTGTGGGGGTTAAAAGGATTTTTAGATTGTGAAGGTGTCGGCTACTAACTGTTCTCCCAAGTACCTTTATTAATTGACACTGCCAGCAGCAATTTATAGAAATCTCAGTTACCGATTCTTTCTGATATTAGGTATTGCTATTAGATTTTTTTGTTTTTTGAAGGCTAAATAACAGTGGTAATAGCTTGTAGGGGCTTTGTTGTCAGAAGCTGGCACCCCACAGAGTGCGCACCGGCTGTTGAAAGTGTCCCCGGGTGTCCACTCAGGTTCCTCTTGCCCTGCTCCTTGGACCGGTGGCCCCTTGGGGAGTGCCTCTCCTGGGCCCTGCCATCTGCAGGGGATGCTGGTGCTATGGCATTCTGACCTTTGGCCTGGGATGCTGCTCTCCCCGGCCCCTTTCTCACAAATGTAGGCTGGATCTTTCCTTTTAATTCTCCAGAGTGTATCAGAAAGCAGCGATGACTTTGCTCAACACTTACTGAAGGTTGGGGCATACCGGCAAGGATGTACTATGAATACTTTTCAGAGGATAACTAGGAACAAGCATGTGGGCCCAGAGACCCAGAGCTGCCCTCCTTGTCTTTTACATGATGTTCCCCTGCAACCCAGCCTGCCCCCGGGGAGCAGTGGCAGGGGAAGAGCTAAATTTAGAGCCCTACAGCATACCATACTTAAACGTCTGGTTCCTGTGGATCAGACTTAAATATGAAAGCAAAATTAAAGAAGATTTAGAAGAAAATATAGCAGAACAACTTTATGACATTAGAGTAGTGAAGGATTTCTTAACAAGACACATAAAGCACAGCCAGAAAAATTGACAAATTTGACTATATTGTAATTAATAACTTCACTTTGGCAAAAGGTGCCAGAAACAAATCAAAAGACAAATTGTTTGCAAGTCATTTAACAAATACAGTGACATGTCGCTTAATGGGAGGGATATGTTCTGAGGTGATCTCGTCATTGTGTAGACATGCTAGAGTGTGCATAGACAGACCTAGATGGTAGAGCCCCCTGCACACCTAGGCTGTATGGCATTGCTCCTGGGCTGCAAACCTGGACAGCAGGTTACCTACTGAATACCGTAGGCAACTGTAACATAGTGGAAAGTATGTGTGTATCTAATCATATCTAAACGTAGAAAAGGTTCGATAAAATACAATGTCATAATCTTATAGGACCACTGCAGTACATGGGGTCCGTTGTGGACTGAAACGTCCCTATGCAATGTATAACTGTAAAGGATTTGTATTCCGAATATAAAAAGTACTTCTACAAATCAACAAGAAGAAGATGAACAACAAAATGGGCAAAGGATATTGACAGGCAATTTACTGGAAGGAAACTTAAATGTCTGATAAGCAAGATCCTCAATAATCGGTAACTACTTCTGCCCTGCTGAAATCTGCGGTGATCACTCACAGAGGTACTCTGCCTTAAAACAAGCACAACGCCCTTCACCACTCGTAACTTGTCAGCCACGCCCTTTTCTCTGCTTCCCTTCATAGTCCAACTTGAGAGAATTGTCCACAGTCATAGCCTGCGCGGCCCCCTCAGCCCCTTCCAACTGGACGCCAGCCCCAGCACTCCCAGGGAGTAGCTCAGGTCAGAGGCATCACAGACCTTCAAGTCTGCCAAACCCAGTGATCAGTTCTCTATCCCGATCTTATTTATCTTGCAGGAACATGCAACAAGCTGACCATTTGCTCCTCTTGGAAGCACTCTATTTGGTTTCTGTGACACGTCAACTCTTTCATTTGACCTCTAAATGTCCAAGGACCCCAGGGCTCTGTCCTATCATCTGTTCTCTGTTTTCCTCCTAGGCAATGTCATTTAATCCCACACCAAGGAATACTATTTATACGCTGATGATTCCTAAATTTATGCTTCTAGCCCTGACCTCTGCTCTGAGCCCCAGACTTACTTAGTATCTGCATTTGGACCTCTTGGAGGCATCTCCATTCATGTCCCAGATAAAATTCTTGACTCACCTCCCACACCTGTCGCCCCATCCCACACATACATAGTGTTCTCTCACTCTGTAAATGACACCGCTGTCCAGCCAATGGCTGGAGTCCAGCACCCAGGGGGTCACTGCTTCCTGACTTCTACGTGCAGGCGGTCCGAAGCCCTGTGGCTCTATCTCCAAGTATATCTTGAGTCCACACTTTTCTTTCTCTTTCTACTCCTGGCACCATGATCCACGTTCTCATGATTACGCTAACGCAGTAACCTCTCCACTTTTCCTGTCCAACAGCCAGAGGATCTCTTTACCATGTAAACATAACAGCGCCTGCTTAAAACCTTCCCATGCCTCTTCATTGAACTTAGAACAAAATCCAAACAGCACAGAGACTTGGCGCCCTGATGGGCGCTTGCCATGGCTGCAACCCCACCTGTCAGGTTCTCTCTTGCCTCACATGCTCCGGCCACGCTGGCCTCTGGCTTCCTGCTCCCGGAACACACTCTTGCCTGCTGGGAACGCTCTACCTGACTCTCACTGCTTGTCTTTGTAGCCTGCACTCAAATGTCAGCTCTGCAGAAATGTTTCCCCTGAACACCTTCCCCAGGTCGTCTTCTCTAACACCCCCACTCCCTGCTTACCTTCTTCCCAGCACTTATCCCTGGATGGCTATATTTCTGAGGCACTGTCCTGGACCCCACTGAGTGGAAGCCCCACATGCCAGAGACAGAACCTCATTCACAGCAGATGCTCAAACTGTGTTAACTAGGGGAGTCGCATCTTTAGGGGTCAGGCTACACACTTTAATAGTTTGCTGCTTGTTTCCCAGTCAAAACTACCCTTACAAATCTCTTTACTCATGAAGGACAGTACAAAGCTGTGCAGTCCAATACAGTAGCCACTGGCCACATGTGGCTTTTGAGCTCTTTAAATGTGGCTAGTGAGACTGTGCACCCCCCAAACCTCTGCACCAGCTGCCTCCCAGGGATCTGAGCAGAGCAGGCGCCCACTAGCCCCCAGCATCTGCCACCACCATCTCACCATCTTGATAGCTCTGCCACTGCTACATGAGTAGCAATGCAGCAGCTGCCATAGTTAGACCCGGGTGGAGGGAGAGCCCCAGCCCCTGCCATTCCCTGGAAGGATGCCAAGCGTCTCCCTGGCCCCACCAGCCATGGGTGGCTCAACTGCTGCTGCCCAATGAGCCACTCCGCTTCCAGCCATGGTCCCATGATGTGCCCAGGCACCGGCCAAGGCCCCCTGACCTGTCTAGGTGCCCACCAAAGTCCTGGGACCTGCCCCGTGGCCAGCTGTCATGCTGCAACATGCCCAGGTGCCTGCCAATGCCCTACAACATTCCCAGGCACCAGCCAAGGTCCCCTGACTTGCCCAGGCACCTGTCAAAGTCCTGTAATCTGCCAGGGCACCCACTAAGGTCCTGCAACCCACCCATGCGCCAGCCAAGATCACGCCACCTGCCTCCATGGAGAGGGACTTGCCCAGCCCATGGCAAGAGCTTCCAACAGTGGCCTGGGGACCAACCCACCAATCCAGATGAATATCTCCCAGTACCGGCTTGGACTGTGACAACCTCAGGGGAATGCAATGGCACAGAACAGCTGCATTACAGGCTCTTAGCGCACACATCCTTCTCCTGCTCGGTCAATTTTTCAGAGTAGGACACAAAGGCACTCGCTAGGGACCTCCCCTCCTTCTCACTAATAGGAGAGTTCCCCGCAAAGGAGAACAGGTGCGCTGCAAACCTATCAGCCCTGAGCTGAGAGAAGAGGTTTCAGATGAGAAGAAACCAGCAAAGAAATTCTGGTAAAATGAAAAACAAGCTGGTTTGACACCCCAAAGGATCACAATAGATCGATAGCAATGGACCCCAACGAAAAGGGAATTGATCAAGTGTCAGAGATGGAATTCAGAATATGGATGGCAAACAATTGAATGAAATTAAAGAGAAGGTTGAAAACCAACACAAAGAAACAAACAAAAAAATTTCAGGACATAAATGAAAAACATTAAATACTTGAGAGATAGACAACATATGACATAATATAGCAGAACTTAAAGAAATGAAAGAGTCATTTAGGGAATTATAAAATACAGCAGAAAGCTTCAACAACAGCCTAGACCAAGCAGAAGAAAGAATCTCAGAGCTTGAAGATAAGGCTTTTGAACTAACCCAGTCAGTCAAAGATGCAGAAAAGAGAATAAAGAAGAATGAACTCAAAGAAATATGGGACTATGTGAAACAAGTCAATATACGATTTGTAGGTATCCCTGATGGAAAAGAAGAAAAAGCAAAAAGCATGGAAAACTTGTTTGAGAAAATCATTGAGGAAAACTTCCCTGGTATGGCCAGAGATTCAGATATCCAGATACAAAATGGTCATTGAACACCAGGAAGATGTGTAGCAAACAGGACATCTCCTAGACATATATTCATCAACCTGGCCAGAGTCAAAATGAAGGAGAAAATTCCACAAACTATAAGACAAAAGCAACAATTAACCTACAAAGGAAAACCCATCAGGCTAACAGCAGACTTCCCAGCAGAGACCTTACAAACCAGAAAGGACTGGGGCCCCAGCTTCAGTCTTCATAAACAGAACAACTGCCAGCCAAGAACTTTGTATCCTGAAAAACTAAGTTTCATAAATGATGAGGAAATAGAGTCTTACAGACAAGCAAACACTAAGGGAGCTTATCACGACTAGACCTGCCCTACAGGAAATGCTCAAGAGTGCATTATACATGGAACAACACAATAGACACCCACCAGTGTAAAAACACCCAAAACTTAGAGCTCACAGCTGTTACAAAATAATAGCACAAGAGGGAAAACAAAACAATAAGGTGCCATCCAACATGATGAACAGAATATCATCCTGCATATCAGTACTAACACTCAACATAAATGGTCTGACTGCACCACTTAAAAGACGTTGACTGGCTGAATGGATGAAAAAGCACAACCCAACTATTTGCTGTCTCTGAGAAACATATCTAACCCACAAGGACTCACACAGACTCAAGGTAAAGTGGTGGAAAAGATATTCCTTGCAAATGAAAACCAAAAGCAAGTAGGTGCAGATATTCTCATATCAGATAAAATACACTTTTTAAAAATATTTTTTTGAGACAGTCTCACTCTGTGCCCAGGCTGGAGTGCAGTGGCATCAGCATAGCTCATTGTAACATCAAACTCCTGGGCTCAAGTGATTCTCCTGCCTCAGCCTCCCAGGAATTGTGACTACAGGTGTGCACCACCACACCCGGCTAATTATTATTATAACTTTTTTTTTTTCCTATAGAGATGGGGTCTCACTATTGCCCAAGGCTGGTGGATTATTTCTACTCATTGTTCTTTGAGTTCAAAGGTTCTTCCCTCTGTCATTTCCATTAGCTGTTGAGCCTTTCCAGTGAGGTTTTAAAACATTTTTTATTTAAAATTCTTTCCAATTCTATAACTTCCATTTGTTTCTCATTTATATCTTTTTTTTTTTTGCTGAGATTTTTCTATATTTTATTAGTTTCAGGAGTATTTGTAATTGCTTGTTGGAGCATTTTTAGAATTGCTGCTTTAAAATCTTGTCAGAAATCCCTGTAGTCAAGGGAGGGAAAAAAATAAAATAAAATCTTGTCAGATAATTCTAACATCACCTCAGTGTTGACATCTGTATTTGTTCCCTAGGGTTGCCATAACAAAGTACCACAAACTATATGGCTTACAACAATAGAAATATATTCTCTCACAGTTTTGGTGGCCAGAAGACAGAGATCAAGGTGTCAGCAGGGCTGTGCTCTCTCCAGAGGCTGTGTGGGAGGTTACGTTCCTTGCCTTCTCCCTTTGGTGACTGTCAACATTCCTGGACTTGTCTCCATCTTCATATGTCCTTTTCTCCTCTTCTCTGACTCAACTCTCCCTCTGCCTTTCTCTTATGAAGACATGTGTCAGTGAATTTAGGACCCCATAGATAATCCAGGATCACCAACTTTCAAAATCCTTATCTGCAAAGATCTTATTTCCTAATAAGGTAAACAACCACAAGATGTGGACATAGCCTCTCTTTTTATGGGCCACCATTCAATCCACTACAGCATCTGTGGATTGTCTTTTCTTGTTCAAGTTGGGATTGTCTTGCCGCTTGGTATATTCAGTGATTTTTAAAATTTACACCCTGGACATTTTGAGCATCGTGTCATAAGAACCTGGAGCCTATTCAATCTTCCTGGGCAGAGAGTTGCCCTGTTTGTGTGTTGCACGTAGGCGTGGGTGAGGGTGGGTGTTCGGTTCCCTGTGGGGACCCCTGGCATGGGCTGGGGTGGTGGTGGGCAGAATTTGTCCGTGACCAGCACAGTCTCATTGCTACTGGTTAAGAATGGAAATTTGGCTATCTGCCCGGGACATAACATGTCAACTCAGCTGTTTTTGATACTGTCACTTAGATCAGACATATTTTTATGTGGTCAAAATATTGAATCATTGAAGTTTTAGGTTATGAAAATTACTGTAATGAGAGATGATATAGGGTTCAGAGGTAGAACAGAAAAGGAAAACATCGAGCTACTGGTTCAACCTATAGCAAGATACTGAAAGGAATATTTTTATGTTTTGTCTTATCTGGGGCAGTACTTCTGTGTCAAAGTACTCCCTGGTGGAAAATTGACTACATCAAAATGTCCTGAACAGTGATGTGGTCATGATTTTAAAGACATCTAGTGGTAAGACCCTGGCCTCTGGATTGGAAGCCCTGGGCTGGAATACTGATTGCCACTGCCCACAGGCCATGTGGTGGCATGACAGTGAGTAGATTGTTTAATACCTCTGAGCTTCGTATCCACTCACAGAAAGTGGGGGTGACACCTGCCAGCAGCACTGTGAGGACTCAATGTATAAATCACCAAGTGCCCTAAAATGTTTCTTGAAAGTCAAGTATAAAATCAAAAATTAAAAAAAACTTACACTTAAACATCCATTAATTGAAATATACATTTGTTGATCCATTTATTGATAAACCATTACAAAATGATTTAGTAGACACAGGACAGTGCTGGGAAGCAGAAATATTTGCATCCTGTGCTGCCACCAACTTGCCAGGCGATTATCAAGTCATGTGTCCTCTTTGCCTCAGTTTCCTTGCCTGGAACCAGGGGTTGGATTAAAGGCCTAGAATGTTCCAGCACAAACATTCTTTGATTCTGATCCCTCAGTCCTCTCTTAAGAAGAGGGCACAGCCAGTGATTGCAAATAAAATGGCATAGTTTAATTCAATTTCCAACTGCCTTTGAAAATGGCCTTTGAGAAAGAATACCAACCCGTTGCTAGGACCATGCAAAGGGAGCAGAAGTTCTCCACCCAGGGTTGTTCTAAGACATGACTCATGAACTTCTCCAAACCTGCCTTTCTGGAGAATCACACACGTTAATGCAAATAACACTCCCCTGGCCTGATCACACCAACAGTTTGACTAGAGCCAGAATCATTTTGTATACAAAAACTTGGAATAAACTTTGACAGTTGCTGAAAGAAAGGTTCTTGTTTTTCCCGAGAAAATGCTAATCAGTCCAATTCTTTGCTGCTAAAATACTGATGACAAGATTTCCTTGCACAAATGCTTTACCAGTTCCCAAAGGACTTTCTGTTTTCTCTTAATCATAGCCTACTTCATTCTGATAAACTGGAATTTCAACACATTGAAAATTACTTGAAAGTGGGTCATTTTCTAGGGATTGGAAAGTTTTTTTTTTCTTCCCCTCTGTAGAGATCTTGGTTTCAGTTCACAATACTGAACACCCCTTGAGTTTGGATGCTGGTGGTAAATAGCCTGCCGTGCAGAAGTGGAACCTGCGAGAGGCAACCCACAGGCACCCCCGGGAGGCATCCCACCTCCACACCACACGGACAAGGAGCAGCTCTTGAGCTTCATGAGACAATGAAATTTGCTGTGTGCCACATATTTGCACATGTGCATGTGTGTTTTGCAAGGTGCGCAGCAGGAGGGAGGCACGAGAGGGAGGATTTTCAGGGCTTCAGAGACTCTCTTCTTTATAGACACAATTTATCACAGGCTGTGATGGCTAATTTTATATGTCAAACATTATCCTGGGCGTTTCTGTGAGGGTGTTTCGGAAGAGATTAGCATCTGAATTCATAGGCTGAGGGAAGCAGAGCGCCTGCCCCAGTGTGGGAGGACACTGTCCACACCACTGAAGGCCGAGTAGGGCAGAGGGCTGACCTCCCGCCAGGAGCTGGGCCGGGCTCTTTCCTGCCTTCAGACTTGAACTGGCACATCAGGTCTCCTGGGCCTCCAGGTCATGGCCTGCAGATCTCAGGACTCGGCCTCCTGCACGACCACACGAGCCCACTCCTTGTAATAAACCTTTTACACACATGCATTCTGCTGCTGTCTCAGGAGACAGCTGATGAATACACGGGCCGTAAGGCTGCGTTTCTTCAAGCGCATCCTGTTAGCCAAGAGCAAGCTTTGGTGCTGTTGCTTTTCAGGCTCAAGTAGATTTTCACTTCTTTTTTGTAAAGAAAAAAACCACACTGCCTCTGACTTAGTATTTAAATAGGTTAATTTTATTTGGCACTCCTTGAATAAAACAATTTTCCCTTTTACAAAATGGTTGGTAATTCTATTTCATTTTTATTCCTGAGGGCAGTTTCTCAGGTGGTCTTAGTTCTTAGTGTGGGCTTGATTTCCCCTTAATAGTAGCGGGCTGTCAACATACTTCTATGCAGCTTTCTTTTTCGCTTCAGGCTTTCTCCTGTCGGAAAGAGGAGATTTTCTTAGAAATTGTGGGTGTTCCACTGACTGTTCCGCAGCCAGCATTTCATACTTCCCTGTGGTTCACTCACACTGGTGGGCATGGGCTCCAGCTATGGGGCTGTTGGGCTGTGGCGTGTGCAGCTGGCGGTGGCATCAGACCCCCTCCCGTGGACGTCTGTGGCCCCCCAACGCCTGCCTCGGGGCTGCTCAGGGGTGGCCTCCCCGGGTGCAGGCGGCGAGTCCCAGATGCTCCCGTGGGGGCACTGTGCTCCCTGCTCCGCACACAGCGTCTCACACCCTGCACCCCCACAACGAGTGCGGGCGCAACCCAAGGTCTCCCCAAGGCCACACGACTGACTCCTATGGGCCGAGTCCGGATTTGAACCCAACCCCAAGCCTGTGCTCTCAGCTCCCCGCAGTGAGTCTGGTCCCCTGGCTGTTCGGGTGGGGAAGGGCTGCAGGAGACTGGAGGGAGGGGGCAAAAGGGAGAGGAGGGGTGAATCCAGCCAGGCACCCTGAGTGTAGGGTGTTGGAGTCGCCCCGGTGACACTCAGGGAGGCTAAGACGCAGAGACCAGAGAGGCCAGGCTGAGACCTGCAGGATCTGGGGACATCTGTACAGGGACAGCAAGGACAGAGGCCACACCACACATGGGGGCCCACAGAGGTGGGGGCCACGGGGATGGTCCTGGGCAGAGGACAGGGAGGGGTCACTAGCTGAGTCAGTCTCCCCAGAACCCACCAGAGGACTTGGGGCACAGTGGGCAGGGCTGGTCGTCCCTTCTCCCCTCATGGCAGCCTGTTGCGGGCCCATCCCTGTGATGTCCTGGCACTGCCAAGGGCCCAAGCCCTGCAAGTCCCCACTGGCACTCAAGGAGCCCTGAGGTGCTGGGTTGATCGCAGGAGCCTCGAGTGCAGAGGCCAGTCTCTCGACGTTTGAGTCATAGGAGACTTTGCCAATCTCATCACAGAACGGCCAGGCCCGGGGAACTGGGACTCTGACAATGTGCCTTGTGAAATCCGTATCTAAAGCAGAGAAATCGGCTGGATGACAGCACAGTCTGGCGAATGTGCAGCAGGTTGAACAACCGCTAACTGCTCTTTCTACACTGCTTGTGTTGGACCCATCCCTGCTGAGGAGGAGGAGGTGCTGCCACGGGGCCCGGGATTTCGTGGCTCCAGGACTGAACCTGGCTCTGCGAGGTCAGAGCTGTTCAGAGACGCACCTGTCCTCTGAGTGGGCTGTTTACTTCTCTTCATCCAGGCCCGAATGAGCAGTGATTCTTCACACCTGCCTACCATCAGTAGGGTCTTAAGTTTCACTTACCTAAAGATCTTCGAAGATTGTCAATGATTTTTTCCACAGCTGTTAGGCTTTTAATCTGATACATTGTTTCTCTCTCCTCTTCTGTGGGAAAAATTAAGGACAATGATCAAGATTTGACAATTATGGCTTAATTCCAAACTCTAGTTTTTCTTTTCAACCAGGCTGTCTGGCTTTAGACCCCAGGATCTCAGCCTCGACCCTCCCCAGTCCCCATGTCCCACCATGAACTTTGCTCCCCATCAGCCCTGACAGGTGCCAGAGGACGGGCTGGATCTAAGAGTATACAGCAAACACATACTCTGTTCACCATCAAGTATACAACAGGTCACTACTGCTTGCTTCTTTTCCTTTGTCTTCTGAGCCCATTCATGGACCATCCATTAGAATATGATGGATATTATTAAGAAGCCAAATGTAAAAGATTATGCCAAAAAAGATCAAACATCAGAAAGAGGAGAAACCATGTTGTAAGTTACATAAGTCCTTTTCATAGTGTAACAAAACTCTTCTAGCCCAGGAGACGGGGTGAGTGAGTTTCCACTCACTCACCGGGAGTGTTCCTCGAGAATCGGGGCGGGGGCAAGAGAAGCAACACCTCCCTGGGGGACTGGCTCCTCAGGGGTAGGAGGGGAGCAGACGTCCTGGGTGGTTTGCAGGGGCTGGGTGAGGCCAGGACGAATTGTGGGCACTGGGCCCTCCTGACCTACGCAAACAGCAGTTTCCTGCAGTTCAAACTGTTACACTGGTCCTCGAGGGAAGAGTTGTGGTGGGACGTGGTGATGGGCACTCCTGGGCAGGCCACCCAGCATGGTGGGCCCAGACCAAACACAGATGGAGGCCCCCTCCAGGTCCCATGTGGAAGAGTTACGTGATACTGCTAGCCTCGCTCCCACCCGGAGCCCTCAGCCTGCGGCCCCTGGTGACTAGGAGGGTGAAGGAGGCCACCCTGACCAAATATTTGAAGAAATAAAAAATCTCAATATAAATAGAGCTATTTAAAATTTTTAATTTGTTATCAGAAATCTTCCAAAAAAAAAAAACCTCCAGGTTCAGATGGTTTCACTGGTGAATTCTATGCAACATTTAAGCAAGAAATAATGCCAGTCTTACACTTTTACAGAAAACAAAAAGGTATGATCACCAAACTTGTTATGTGGGGCTAGCTTAACCCTATTACCAAAATATGATGACAACAATACCCAAAAAAGAAAGAAAGAAAATAATGGATCAACATTCCTCATGAATATAGATGTAAAATTCTTAGCAATTATTGGAATATAGATGCAAAAAATACCTAGCAAATGTTTGCAAGTTAAATAAAACCAAAAAAATGATAATACATCATGACCAATTAGTGTTTACCATGGGAATGCAAGGTTGGTTTAGCATATAAAAACCAAATAGTGCAGTCCACCCTTTTAATATAACAAAGAAAAAGAACTGCATAATCATTTCCACATATGCAGAAAAATAATTTGACAAAATTCATGATAAAAACTCTTAAGAAAATAGGAATAGTAGGAACTTTCTCAAACTAATAAAGTGCATCTACAAGAAAGCTTCAGCCAAGATCATACTTAATGGCAACAAAACAGAACTGTTTCCTACTGAGATATGGAAGAAGCCAAAGATGCTTACTTTCAGTACTTTTATTCAAAATCATGCTGGAGGTACTGGCCAATGCAATAAGGCAAGAAACAAAAAAAAAGTCATAAGTGTAAGTATCAGAAAGGAAGAAGTAAAACTGTCTTTATTTGTAAATATGACTATTTACATAAAGAAATCCTAGGGAACCTATGAAACAACTTCTGTAGAGTTAACGTAGAGTCCTTGGCCCAAGACAATTTCTACTTTTTCCCAGGGTAGAAGGTTTTAATTTTATAACTCCTCCCACAACAATGGGTTTTTGCCCATGTCCCGAGAGAGTGCTTGCTACTTCTCTCTCTGAGGCAAAGGGTTTTGCATCTTCCCTTTTTCCAGAAGCAATGGTGTTGGCCTGTGTCCTAGGGTATGAGGACGTCCCTCCTCCCAGTGCTGGGATAGAAGGCTCTGGGGCAGGGCCAGGCCCCTGCTTGGGCCTCAGCAGCAGCCAGTCTTATCCTGCATGCTTGGGCTCCCAGCCAAGGGCTTCCTCTGGTCTCCGGCCCAGGCTCCAGTCCCCAGGGAGGCCTAGGAGTGTAAAGTTCCCTGAATCTGCAGCTCAGCTAGTCAAAACTTGGCCTTTTGGAATTAGCCAAAACCTTGCTGATTTCTTCTAACCCCTGATTGATAGCTGCCTCTCCTTCCTGTGCTCCGCCAAATGTGAGTGGGTCCTTATGTGTCTATCGTATCTCCTTGGAGGTGCCAGTCCCTTGCATCTGGCTGCCTTTTGACCTCAGCGTTTTGCTAGGCTCAAGAAAAGTTGTGGTCTTGTATATTATCTGTCTTTTTCTCATTGTTAGAATGGGAACAATGTTCTTTGCAGCTTTCTGTATCCTAAATGGAAGCGAATGTCCTGAGGCACACTTACTCCATACTTCCTGAAATTGTCCTGTGATCTCTTTCTTGCAGTCTAATACTGCTACTTTATGTCTGCCGACTCACCCTCTCTCCTGCCCCTCAACGCGCATGTTTGTTTTATGTTCTGGTTCAAACTGTTCAATTCTGTTCTATTCATCCTCAAGTATACAAAAAGTCACTATGTTTCTTTCTCAACTTGGCCAGAGCGCGCAAAGAGGACCAACTCAAATCCTAAACCCCCATAAGCCTGTGTTTATAAATTCTCAGGCAATGTCAAAAAACAATTGACTAACTGGGAGAAAATGTTTGCAACATCCATCACAGACAAAAGACTAAAATACCTCTTATAGAAAGAATCCTTAAAAATTAAAATTTGGAAAAATGAGAAAAAGATGTCAACAGGTAATTCACAAAAATACATACAAATCATACTTAAGAGAAATGTGAATTGGAACAACACTGAAATACCATTTCTCAACTATCATATTGACAGAAATGGGAAAGTATGATGACTCATTCTGCAGCTAAGGCTGTGGGGAAACAGGCACTCACATATGCTGCTGGTGGGAATGCAAACTGGTACAACCTCCTGATGAAGAATGTGGCGGTTCTAACACAAAAACATATGCACTTATCTTTTGACTCAGCAATCCACTTGCAAATATCTACCTTGACGACACACCTCCAACAATACAAAAATATGTATGCATAAGTTATCCATCCCAGCATTGTTTGTTATTGAAAAATATTGGAAATTATCTAAATGACCATGCGTTGGAGAGTGGGTGAATAAACTGCAGTATGTCCACACAATGGAAAACTATGCAACTGTCAAAACTGTTGTAGAGTGATTTACAGTGCATGTTGTTAGGTTAAAATGAAAAGAAAAGTGCAAAAAAGTATTTATAGTGTGTTTTCATGTAAGAAAGAAGAGGATGTAAGAAAATACACATGCACCTGCTCGGTTTTGCACAAGGAAATACAGGAAGGGTAAATCAGAAAGTGCTGAGCCCGGGGACCTGCAGGAAGCAGGTGGGAATAGGGGGCAAGGATGGGGGATGGGGCGGCATTAGAGGGCTGAGGTGGGGTGAGACTTCTAGGCATGTTAGAATCATGGCTATGTCATGGGATATTGGGAGTAAGTAACATAACCACACTGAAGAGAGTGGAAAACAAAGGAACAAACAAGGATCTTTGGAAAATAATATTTGACTATATACTGGAAGGCTGAAAACAAGAGGCTGTATACAAGTCTCGTCCTCTCCTTAGTAAATTCGTTTTTGCAGGGGTACGTGTTAGCAACTCTGAAACGACCTCCTGTGTGTTCAAGGACCGAGAAAATGGGTGAAATGCTTGGGTAATGAGAGCCAAGTTTCCCGCAGTGAAAAGGGAAGGAGCCGGCTAGGGTGAGCTGGGGGTGCAGCACTGGGACCAGAACATCGGTCTGGACTCATGGTGTCCAACGTCAGTGCAGTCAGATGTAGAAATAGATCTGCACACATGCCTGTCTTTCCCAGCTCTGTCTGCGGGGAGGGCCTGGAAGCAGTGACACCCCAGTAGCAGTGAGCACACCTGGCCCCAGATCTTGGTTTCTAACCCCATTCTCCAACCACAGGAACCAGGGCTCCTTGGAGAAACAGCTGATCCCAGGGCCAGGGCAGGGACATTATGAGAGGAGCCTGGAGTTATGGTGCCAGAAAGGACAAAAGTGCCCAGAGAGGGTGGCAGCATGTTACATGGACACCAGCACTCTCAACAGGGAAAGCTGAGAGCACTAGAGAATGAATAGAGTGGTTTGCAGCCCATGGGATGGAGTAAATGTGGGTAAGTTTGCACTGATATGAACACATAATTGAATGAACACATTAGTAAAAGGAGGAGAAGGGACAGCTCTTTTTCACAGTAGAATTTTAACCAATTAATGTAGAAGGAAGGATGGAATGTATATGGATGGAAGAATGGAATGTAATGTAGAAAGAGAAAATCACCTTTTGGCAAATGCTAGAGTCATAATCTTTGCAGTCAAGAATCAACGGATGCTAAATCAGTGGGTGAAAACAGGATATTGGCACAGTCTGAAAGTATCTCCCCATAAGACACTAATTATTTACAAAGGAAAAAAATTAATTTGATTGTGAAGAAACCTGGCAGATACCACCTTACATAGGAATCAAAAGTCACACCCCTGGCACTGAGACATGTCCACATCAGGTGCCATCTGAGGTGGTGCACGGGGAACGACACAGCACCACTCCTGTTGCCCAGATGTATAGTCTGGAGTTAGGCTTGGGGAAAATTCAGACAAACCCAAGTTGAAAGAGATTCTACAAGGTGACAGGCAGTACTTTTCAAGGTTGTGAAAGACAAAGACAGAAAAGGGAGGCTCCAGATTGGAGGAGACCAAGGTGTCACGAAAAGTGGGACCCGGCTGGATTCTGGAGCCAAAAAGAGACATTAGCAGACTGATCAGCAAAAAGTGAATAAGGTCTGTGGGTTCTTTACAGCTCCAGGCCCATGGCAAGGTCCCGGATTTGATTGCACTCGAGTGACGGAAGATGTTGACATGGGGAGGGCCAGGGAAAGGGGTGCAGAAACCGTGTGTAATGCTGCCACAGCTCTTCCTTAAGTCTAAAATAGTTTCACATGGAAGCTGTTTTCAGTGTCCGTGTTGTCCGTGTTCTACCGTCCTGCTGTTTTTCTGTTACGCGTTTCCCAGACACGCGGACACCTGCACCCGTAGACGCGGGCATCTGCACGCACCTGCACACGGCAACCTGATTCCATTTGTGAACGACAGACGGCCCTGAGACAGAGACGACCTGCCTATCCACAACAACATTTTGCAAACGAATATCTTTATTCGGACGGACCATCGCGACCTTTGCTGAGGAGAACGTTGTACTCCATCCCGCTTGGCAGTTTCCTTCCTGCTCCGTGTGCGGCTACAGAGCCTTCTGAGAGTGATTCCACTGTGACCAAACTGAGAGGTGGAGGCCTTTGTCTCCTCTCACAAAACTCTTGCCACCTCTCACGCCATCTAGGTCAGTCCTGCCTGGCTGCTGGTTCCCGATCTACCTCTAGCCTGCTGCGTGGCACGGGCACTCCCTTAAATGAGCCGTGCCTCAGTTTCTCCATTTGAAAAATACAGGAGCTGGACTAGAGGAATTTTATTCTCTAGCTAGGTGGAGTGCAGTCCACTTTGGCACACATAAGCTGTTGCCAACATCGGAGTTCTTCGCTAGCTGAATGGTGCTCAGAACACTCTGCACGAAGAAGATTAGAAAGACAGCCACAAATGCAGTGTTCTGGGGCTGCAGCCGGCCTCGGTGCAGCTCTGGGGCTGCCTCTCACCTCCGCCACGCTTTCTTGGTGTCCTTCAGCTTCGCACAGTAGGCACAACATCACTTAGGTCTGGGAAACATCTGGGTAAGAGACGGGGCCACCGTGTGCCGGAGAATTGCAGGCGCGTTGTTAAATTCGTGATCTGCACCTTGGCAGTGGGACCGTGGCGCTGCTGCCATTACACGCCCGCACCATTCACGCACCCGAAAGCCCCGTGCCACGGATGCAGGTCCCGGAGTGGCGTACCTGCGAGCCTTTCCAGAGACCCAGGGGCCCCCTTGCCTTTCTGTCTGAGCAACAGCATCTCTGATTAGCAAGTGGGGCGGAGTGTTAGGCCCACGTGTGCCCAGGCCCCAGCTTTGTTTCAGGAACCCCCGTGACGACAGGCTTAGCACCAGCACAGGGGAGTGAGGGGGCTGGGCGAGGGCAGCATTCCCACCGTTGCTGGTTGAAAATGTCACTCCCTGGAACTCCGGCCCTTCCAGGGGAGGAAGCTCCAGGGGAGGAACAATGGCGATCTGGGAGGCCGAGGTTTGGCCTCACTTTCATTTGTCACACACGGTGTGTGGGCCGAATCTCAAGGACAGACCTTGGGCTTGAGCCTGGTGGGAGGTCCCTGACTCTTGGATTCACGGGACACCTGCCACTTGTCAGGAAGCTGCTGTGGGCCACTGCACCCCACTCGCTGGGCACCCCCTGAGCGGCTGCTGAGCCAGAGGGGCTTTCCGGACATCCCGAGCACAGGTAAGTGCCCAGAGGGTGCTGCCTGTAGAGCTGCTGCCGTAGACTGATGGCCCCAAGCCAGTGGCCTTATGGGATGTTGCATCCTCGAGGGTCAGTTCATCACTACAGATGCTACATGAGGACAGCCTAAGTGCCCTCCACTCCCATCCCCCCACCCTCCCTTTTCCTGGCATCCTTCCCCATCCCCAGACCTCCAGGGTCTCAGGTTAGTCTCTGTGTGGCCCCAAATCTCCCCTAGGCCGCTCTCCCCACCCTACCCCAAACTCATAACTTACCTCTGTTTGCTCTCCCTCCCTAAGGCGGCTGGTCCTGGTTTGGTGGTTAGGAGCAAATCCTTTCTGCTGTTTTAGCAGCTCAGGGGAGGGAGGGCTCTATGCGGAGGCCTCTGATCCACCTCTAGGTTGGAGCAGGGAGGTACCGGGACTGGTGGAGGCTTGGGGATCCCTGGCATGCTCACTGTGTTCCCTCTGAGGGTGGGGTGGCCCCAGGGCTCTGCAAGGTCCTGTCTGGCCCCTTCCTCTGCTTCCCCAGATTCCACCCAGCCATCCTCAACCTCTGCCTCAGGGTCTCAGTCTATTGCTGTTTTCTGTTGCTCCTTCCTAGCTCAATGGGGACGATGCAGAGAGATTGTGCCCAAGACTGCTCGCACTCCTCTCAGTGTAGACTCGCCTGTGTGAGCTGAAATCAAATCTCAATTCCCCCAGCCAAATGAATGGACCCCCTCCTGGCCAAGGGGACCCCATAAAGACCTTAAAGCTGAGTTGCCAGCCAGGAAAAGGGAGGTCAGACTTGCCTTGTTATGTCCTTTCCCTTTTGGAGTTATTCTTTGTAGGAATAAGATGCTAAATCATTGACACACCTAAGGCCATTCAAGACAAAGCTTAAACCATGCCCGCAGGCCACCAATTTACTTAACAGATCACTTGGTGTATGTCCAGTGGTTTGTCTCTGATTAACAGATATCCTTAACTTAAACTTAGCTTAAAACATCCCAAGCCTTTAGACAAAGCTTCATTTCTTTAACTAATTGCAAATCAAAGAATCTTTAAATCACCTGTAACCTGTAAGCCCCTCCCCTCCAGATGTCCTTTCTTTTCAGGCCAAACCAATCTACACCTTCCATGATGCATTGATTTATGATTTTATGTGTAATTCTTGTCTCCCTAAAATGTATAAAACCAAACTGTAACCCAACCACAGCAAGAATACTTGCTCAAGGCTTCTTGGGCGTGGCTCTCCGGGCTGTGGTCGCACATATTTGGTTCAGAATAAACTTCTTTAAATTATTTTACAGAGTCTGAGTTCTTTTCCCTTAACACTTGTAACCTCACCTACTATGGAACCTGCTACCGAAAAGAAGCCCAGCTATGTTTAATTTATAACCATCAGGCAATTTGCATAAGTCAATGAGTGGGAAAAATTCAGAGGTATCAGAAATATTAGATTTAAGTAGAATCGTATTCTTGTTTAAGCCCGGAAAGTATCTAGTTCAACCCTTCCAAACACCAGAGGCTGCTCACTGGGAGGACTGTTTGGGGAGTGGGTTGAAATGCCGATTCTTGGGCCCCTACATAGATGCTCGGTGGGCCCCAGATTATGTATCTAATAATATCCCCTCCCCGTGCCTGACACACCATCAGGCTCTGGAGCCGTGATCTGGTCTTGCGTGTAGGGTGCACCACAGATGTCCTACACGTATGTGCTGGGTATGACACGCGCCCTTTCCTGTTTTTAATCTCTAGGGTCAGAGAAGATACATCACCCCCGTGGGGTTCGAGCTTCTTACCCTCTGAGCTTTTGTGCACTGGTTTTTCTGGCAAACTCATCTGTTGGAGGGAGGCTTTTCCTCCCTCCTGGGGGAACCCTGGGGGGACATTCTGGCTCTCTTTGCCCCCCCCCCGCCCCCCGGGGAGGAGAAGGGACTTGGCTGAAGGTTTGGGGGAAGAGACCAGGCAGCACCCTCCTCTCCCTCTGGGCGTCTGCCCGCCTGCGAGGCAGCACTCTGGCTGGGCTCGTCTGGCTGCAGTTTTCCAGGGGACCCCACGGGCGGTGGGTGCGGGGGGAGCTGGGGGTTCCTCAGCCTGACAGAGACCTGGGAAACCTGCCTAACTGGGTGAAGCGTCCGCGTTCTCCAGCCAAGCGTTTTTCCTCCACAAAGGAGACTGTCCCGTGTGCACCTGTGTCACTCCTGTCTCTCCCCTTAAGTCTGAACTTAGGCAGGGGTAATTGCTGGGCTGAAATTACCATCAAAGGAAAGTTTGCCTGTATTTCCAGAAGAGAGTTGTTTTTCTTGAAGTTTCTTAGGAGCACTGGCGTGATAATTCTCTTTAATATGGACTTCTTTGATAAAGAACATGAAAAAAATGGGAAAAATTTTCTTGATTACACACTTGTGAACATTTTTTGGCCCATACTTTATTTTACAATGTTGGATTGGAATGCTAATATAGTTTTCAAGGTCTGTTTGAAAATGTGCGTTGGGAAGTTAATCTGTGGACAGAGATTCAGGCATTATCTGAATGCCTTGAACCCAGTGGTTTGGGCCTTGGCAGATGTTGGGAAACTAATTAATCCTAGGAATTAGAATTTACATTTTGATGCAGAATTTCAAGAAAATGCTGAACTTTCTTGATGCTAAATGCATTTCCATGCACTGTTCTCTCCCTGGGAGCTGTTGATCAAATACTCTACCTTGGTTCCCAATGTGCTCTTTTATTTACTTACCCACATTTTTGACACTATGAAGCTACACTTTGGAAAAGCACATTCTTTGTCTTTGTTCATTACTCACTGTGTGGCCTTGGGCAAGTCATTTGTTAGACCTTAGTTTCACCCACTGTCAAATGGGGTATTAATAACTGCTCTGCTCTCTCGGAAGCCTTAGGTGAGCCCCAAACAAGATCGTGCGTGTTGAACTATAAAATGCTGGTTAGTTCAAAGTTCTTATTTTCCATGCACCTCGTGTTCCTGCAGTGGCTAAACGCCATTTTCATCCTAAGCACAGGAATGTGCTTGAACGTGCGCTCCAGAAATCATCCCAGAATAAAGGCACTTTATCCCTGCCTGTCTAGGTTTGACTTCCTCAGTCTTGGGAAGGCCATAGACATGGTTTTGGACAACTGTTTCTTTCACATCTCTATTTGCCCTTGCCCTGGAAATAGCTGGTCTTAAAGAATGCTAAAATGATAGGATCATGTACTCAATACCACAGACCTCTAGGAATACATGTAATTATACGGTTAAAAAAAAGATATACTTGCTTTTATTCCTCGTTTGTTCTGGTGTTAATGTTGCTAGTGGTCTTTGTGTTTCAAACAATGTTGGTTTATTCGGATGCAAGATCTCTTGGACTAGAATTTCATCTTGGGAAAAGCATACAAGAACAAATTAAAGCCAGCAATGCAGGACTGACACCTTTTGCTCCGTGTGTACCTAGGGCCATCTGTGAACACAGTGAATAGAAAACAGGGACTCAAGAAATTCAGTGGATTTGGGACTTGACTTTCTAAAGAACCTTGTCTGGGGTGGGCAGGCTGCTGCCTTTCTGAACACGGTCAGAAGAACTGAGGGTGTCCAGACACCCTGGACAACAAGCACGGCCCCCCAGAGATCTGATGCTAGACGCCTGGCCCTAGATATGGCCGTAATCCTTCGTCCTTCCCAGTGGTTGCCTACCCCGTCTCTGAGACTCTCCCCACGCTGTCCTCGTGTATGAATGAGCATCTCTCCTGATTGCTACATAAACGCGGCCTTATTTTCTCCCTTTGCATCCTTATGGCTTCTCCAAGGAAGCTTTTAACATAAGAGTCCTGGACTTTATGTCCGACAGACCCAGGCCCACATTTGGGCTCTGCTCTCACCAGAATGTGACCTTGGACAGATCCCTTCACATCTCTGACCCTGAGCTTCCTCAATGGGGGTGTATTTTGTCTCGTGGGCTTTTGTGGGGATCAAATAAAGCAGCATCTGCAGAAAGCACTCAACATGGTGCCTGGACATGGTGGAAGTTAAATAAATGGCACTGGAGAGCTGCCATCGATTCCGCAGCGCCATGGTCCCCCAACCCCCAACCAGGCCACGATGCTGGACAGTGAGGCCTGGAGCCCTGCAGGTGACCGGCTAGTCCTGGTTTGCCCGGGACCCTCGGTTTTTAGCTCAGGAAGTCCTGCATGGAGAGCCCCTCAGTCGCGGGCAAAGTGGACAGCTGGTCACCCCAGCACCAGCTAGTGCAGGACACGTGAGCAAAGGGGAGGAGGTTGGAAATGTCACTGAAATGAAGATGTCGCCAACATGTGTGAGGAAAACGCCTTCTCCACTGGCTCTTGGTGTCCTACCTGGCAGCCACGCACTCCTCCCTCCTGCCCGCAGAACCCAGGTTTTGGGGGGCTGGGGCAAAGTATGCACCCCGGGAGGTACTTTTGAGACCCCCTGCAGCCCGGGGGGGGCTGCAGGGACACATAAAAGTAAGCAGGAGTCTACGGCTGTGTGGGGAATTTTGCTTCTCCTGATAGAGAAGCGGTGAAGTGGCATCGGATCTCTGGGGGGCCGTGCTTGTTGACCAGGGTGTCCACACAGCCTCAGTTCTTCTGACCGTGTTCATGGAGGCAGCAGCCTGCCCACCCCAGACAAAATTCTTCAGAAGCTCAGGAGCAAAAACCAAACACCACTTGTCCGCATGCATGAGTGAGAGCTGAGTGATGGGTATGACCGCCACACAGAGTGGCACAGCGGGCACTGGGGACTCAGAGGGGAGGCCTGGATGAAAAATTACCTGTTGGCACAGTGTACACTATTCGGGTGACGGGTACACCTCAAGCCCAGACCTCACCACTGCACAGCATATCCACACAACAAGACTGCACTTGTACCCCTAAATCTATTGAAATAAAAAAAGAGAGAGAAGGGTGTCTGCACCTGCTCCCCCTTCCTCCTGCCCTGGGAGTGGACGAGGTATCTGTGCTGTGGACACCATCCATGACCACGGGGAAGGAACCTGAGGAGTGGCCAGAATGACCTTGGGGACACAGACCAAAGCCAGACTCTGCCTCCCTCCTAACTGCCGGTGACCCAGGAGCACAGCCCGGCGTGGTTGAGCGCTGCCCCCAGGCTCTGTCCTGCCCTGGCAGCACTGGCCTCCACCTTGAGAAGACCTTGGCCACTGTTGTACAGAAGCACCAGTCTTAGGTATTTTAAGATCCTGAAAAGTCAGGGTGTCTGGGTAGATGGGGGGTCTTGGAGAAGAGTGGCTATTCATTTGCACAGTGAGCATTTATTGGGCACCTACTCTGTCCCAGACACTGCACAGGTGCTGGGGGTCAAGGATGACCCGGCTCGGTCCCTGGTCTCTGTCCATTCCGGCCAGCCATGCACAAGAGCTGGGATTCTACAGCCATGACCGTGCGTGGTGCGTCAGGGTAACAGGGCACACACCGAGGGTGGACAGGGACCCAGGGCAGGCAGAGGGCAGGACCTCAGCTGACCAGCACAAACAAGGGGTCCTCCTGGGGCACTGCCTGAACTGCCGGGCCGAGCCCTCGCTCCAGTGACCCACAACATTGCTGGGGTCACCCTTGTCCAGGGGGATGGGTTGTCTCTGCAACTCCCCCTCTCTAACAGACTACACTCACAGTTCCTGACCTGGCCCAGCCAGTCTGCTCCATGCAGGAAGCTGGAGTGACCTCCCGGGGACACCAAACTCCATGAGCTGCAGAATTCCCGAAAAGTCCTTGAAATGGGTGGATGACAGCCCCACTGCAGCAAGACATGCTGCTGCTTGCAGGGCAGTGAACATCCTAGGGCCAAAGAGAGGCAGGACCACTTTGAGAAGCAAGATTCCCAGGTGCTTTTTTAGGTCTAATGATCTAGAATTCTACGTCTCTCTTAATTTCTTGGGAGTTTGACTGTCAGATGTAGGCACTAGAGCTCCGGGCCACGGAAATGTGATTCTAGCCTCAAACCATGTCAGCTCCCTCCACCGCCTGCCACTTGTATCAGGTTATTTGGGAAACACCTGCTGACAACCACCCAACCATTTTCACACACAGACCAGAGGTTGATATGATGATACCAGGGGCTTCCTTACCAAATACTGTGGCCATATCGTCATTCGGATTTTTAAAACTTGATGGTAGTTCAAAATTTGAATCTAGGGGAGAAATAAACACCCTTTGGTTTAACAGTGTTAGTTGAATTTACACTTACTTTTCTTTATATGGACAAGGTTTTTCGGGATGCTGTGAAGGGGAAGGAGCCCTGTGGGTGTGAGTAAGAAGAGATGGCCACAGGGAGGTTCTCTGGGACTTGGGTTTCTTATCTTGAAAATGGGGGGAATGGCGCACACCCACGGGCTGGCTGAGTAGGTAACACCTGCCCAGGTGCTCTGAGCCGAGACCTGCCCTCATGGTCCCTCATAGTGCAGAGACAATGTCCTGGTCCCAAGGGTGACTGGGCTCATTCAACCATTTTGAGTGAGCAAAGGAAGAGGGACACACATTCCCTTTTGTAAAAAGCAACATTTTTACCTCCTTTATGAACTATTGGAATAATTAATTGGGAGACATTACACTGAGATGGTTCTAGTAAAAGGAAACTTGAGCTTAACCAATCAGAAATCACCAACTGACCTCTAACCAGGAACTTCCCACTTTACCCAATTAAATATTTTATTTGCCTTGCTTCTGAGAACTCCAATACAAATTTTCCCCTCATGCCCTCTCAGTGGAGCACTGAACCGCATGATGTCTGGTGCTGCCCGATTCATGAATCGCTGAATGCTCAATAAACTTGTTGAAATTTTAATGTGCCCAAGTTTATCTTTTAACAGAATGGTTCCTACAATGAATGCATCTAAAAGTTTAGAAATATGGTTGGAGAAATGGAGAAACTACGTGAAATGCTAGCTCACTTCATGGCTCTGTTCTGGGAAGCGGGAGGACTCAGAGGGACGGGCCACCCCGTTTCTCCTCTTCAGTAAGCCCAGCAATGTCAGGGTGGTCCCGTCTGCAGATAAGAGGCAGAGTGTCCTGGGCGAACTGACAGTCCGAATGTCAGGCATCCCCAGGATCCATGGGCTTCTGACCTACGGCTTCGGCTGCCTGGCTGACAGGGGCTGACTACACAGAGTGACCAGGACACTCTGAGTTTCCGAGTGCTGCTTTCTCCTTGGTGGCACCCACCAAATGGTTCCTCCCTTCTGCCATTCACAGCTGTTGCCTGTTAGAGGTGTGGCTTCTTGGTGTCCTGGTACGTTTCTTTGGCTTTGGTCGTGGTCAAGGTCGGCCTCTTCCTCCAGCCCCCTGGTCAAGGCTCTGGGGGCTACCACACCTTCCTTTTCTGAGCTGCACAGAGCTTTTGGGTGGTGTCTGCAGGAATCTGAAGTTCTTGCACTAAACCAATGACAAAGCTGATTTCCAGATGGTTTTAATGATAGACAATGGACTCATCTGCACACATGCCGCTTAGAACAATGCAGGAAAAATATATAAAAAGGTCTGTGATGCTGATGACAATTGCTTCCAGTGTGCTGACCTTCAGAAAATGAAACAAACAAAAAGTACAGTTTTCTTTGGAGGCAAGATTAATGATCATTAGGAATGGGCACAGCTGCGTCGTGCAAGCACTTTGTTAAAAATATTCTTTTCATTTTATGTCTGTCCCATAATTATAATGGAAGTATTGTGCAAGTCAGCCAGTAAGCATGTGCAGTGAAATATTTAGGTTTTATAACACCCATGTGGTCTTTAAAGTGCATTGTCAAGTGTGCTGCTTTGCGAGTTCTCCCTGTGCCCCTCTTGCTGGTGGTCTCTCAGCTTAGGTGGCGCCCGCTGCCCAGTCGTGACGGCCCTTGCTCTGTCTCAATACTTGCACCATGCACACACAGGGCCTCCACAAAAGGGCTCCCTGTTAAGCTCTGAGACTTTGCTCCGGTTAATTGGGGCCACAAGGCTGTGACCATGTGGACCTCCTCCTTTCTCCCCTGGGGCCAACACCTCTATGTGCAAGAAAGCCACACCACGTGTGGCAACTCCTCTGGCAAGCGGCAAAAGTGCCCACGGAGGCAGGAGACTTGAGTAGAGCAAGGAACCCCCATGTCCCCTAAGAACATGATGTAGGAACCATCCCTCAGTTGGTCTTTTGGACTGGGGGGCAGGCCCTGAGGGTCACCTAAGTTTCTATCTGTCCGGGGGAGGAGGTCAGCTCCTGGAAGGGGAGGTGGCGGCTGGTGGTCCTCCTAACCAGGGCATGTGGCAGTTCCCATGCACAGGGGAGGGCAGCGTGGGGACAGCTGTGGGCGGTTGCGAGCAGGCCAGGGACTACAGCACCAGGTGAGGACGCAGGTCCCAGGCCTGTCCCCGACCCTATGGCCCCAGCACCTTCAGGGCACTCTCCCCTCAGAGCACCTCAGAATGAAGTTTCTGCAGAAATGTCAGCTTCTTTCATGACATTCCTGGGCCCTGGTGACCACCACCCTCCCTACAGGCCCGAGGCCGGGCTGGACTGTCCTCTCCAGCTTGACTCTGGGGATTGTCACAAGCAGAAGGGGGAGAGCAGGTCCTAGCCCGGCACCAGCACCTGTGTGCCCTGCTCTCAGGAGAGGCCCAAGCCCTGTGGGTCCCCAAGCCTTGTGGGTGATGATAGGACCTCCCTGCCTCACCTTGGGAGATGGGGGTGGCACCCCAGTTGGGCCACTTTTCTTAAGCTCTGGTCTCTGGTCTCCGCTATGGAGCGGGGCAATGGGTGGCTGAGTGGGCTGCCTCCTAGGGGGTCAAGGGCCAGGGAGCCCACGTGCTCTGTGTCTTCTGCCCTCTCTAGGAGCTGCATCACCATCCCTGTCCCTCAACCAGTGGTCGGAACAAAAGGGACAAGTGCCACGGGCACTCGGGCCCTGCTTGGGTCCTGAGGTGAACCAACGAACTGCAGAAGGACTTCCCAAGACCGGGGGATATACGAATATGGGCTGGGTATTAGCTGCTATAAAGGATTTTTGTTAATTTTGTCAGTGTAATAAAGATATTGTGGATATATAAAAGCAATGCCTTTATCAGTTAGCAAGAAAATGTTTTACATGAAGTGATAAGACATCTGGGACAGTGCTAAAATAGTCCCAAAATGACAAAACTGTGTGTGTGTAGAATAAACAAGATGGAAAAGTGTGCACAATAATTGGAACTGGAGGATGAACACATGGAGGTTCATGATATTTTTCCCCAACTTCAGGTAAGTTAGAAAATTACCACAGATTAATAAAAAGTTAAAATATATAATGGATGCAACTCATCCATGGAGTTCTGAAATTATAAAGGGCTTCAAAGATAGAAAAACTTTTCAACCTACTCCATTCCCCAGGGAAGATTGTCCAGTGGTAAATTTGGGTAGGTACGGACGGAGAGTGTATTAGTCTATTTGTGTTGCTATAACAAAATACCTGAGGCCAGGTAATTTTAAAAGAACAGAAATTTATTTCTCACATTCCTGGACACTGGGAAGTCCAAGATCAAGGTGCCAGCAGGTTCACTGTTTGGTGAAGGCTGTCCCATGCTTCCAAGATGAGGCCTTGTTGCTGCGTCCTCAGAGGGGAGGAACACTGTGTCCTTCCATGGCAGAAGGGCAAGAGAGCTGAATGCTGCATGGAGCCTTTTTTATAAGGGCCTTACCCCCACTCATTTGGGAGGAGTCCTTATGAGTAACCACCTCTTAAAGGCCCCATCTCTTAGTACTGTCACTATTAGTTTCATCCCCTGAATTTGGGAAGGGACACCTTCAAACGACAGCAGAGAGGGACCCACGAGAGAAGAAGGCCGTCACCCACCCGATTCAGGCCCGTGGTTTTCTATCTGCCAGACTTGGTACTCTACCTGAACTTTTTCTTATCTGCCAGGTCTTAACTTCTTGCCAGCAGCACAGCAGGAGGACAAAGTAGAGGGTCCCTGCGCCTCGGTTCACTGCCATGTTCCCTCCAGCTGAAGGAGAGGGCCTTCTCCTGAAGGTCTTCAGCCTCCCCACCTCGGTCTCCAGGACACTGCAGAATGTCAGGCACCTGTGACATCACGCCCAGGAGGTGAGCTGTGGCCTGCGCTGGGGGTGGGGTCGTGTCCAGGGTCTATGACTGCGAAGGAGAAAGAAGGCTGGCAGAGGTCTTGAGGTAACAGGTATCCGCCCCACTCCCTCCCAGTCCCTGTTCTGGTGCCGTCCCCCATCCTGAGGACCTCGAGGACTGAAGGGGCAGGACACTCATCAGGACTCTACGTGTCAGTGGTCAAAACCCAACAGAACCTTCTCCAGTGGAAAGAGATACATTGGAAGGGTGCTGGAGAGCTCACTGGGTTACCTAACAAGTGCCAGAACCAGTAGATCGAGAAGGTCCTTAGGCCGGGCACAGGGCTCACACCTGTGGTCTCAGCACTTGGGGAGGCCAAAGCAGGAGGAAGGCTTGAGGCCGGGAGTTTGAGACCAGCCTGGGAGCATAGCGAGGCCCTGTCTCTACAAAACATTTAAAAAAAATAGCCAGGCACAGTGGCATGTGCCTGTGGCCTAGCTACTCAGAAGGCTCAGGTGGGAGGATCACTGAGCCCAGGCTTGCAGTCCAGCCCGGGTGACAGGGCGAGACCCTGTCAAAAGAAAGAAAGAAAGAAAGAAAGACAGAAAGAAAGAAGGAAGGAAGAAGGAAAGGAAGAGGGGCCTTAAAGAATAGGGGACTGATGGCCACAGGTCTCCTGCATTCTCTCCCCTAGTCTGGGCAGTTCCAGGACCATGAACAGGGCACTGGGGGCCCCAGGGTCCAGCCTCTCCTCCACTTGTCTCTCAGCGTCAGCCCTAGTCTCTCCCTGGCAGGTGGACTTTCATCAGCAGATGGAGGACGTGGCGGCGTCTCCTGCCATCCTCCTCCCGGCTCACACTCCTAGAGTTCTCACAGTTTCCTCCATCAGCACCAGGGAGAAAACCCTGAAGGAGTCACTCAGGTCTGCTCACCTGGGTCACATCCCATCCCTAGGCAAATTCCCAAGTCCAGGGCTCAGAGTGGGGAGGCTGGTCCAGACTGGGCAGGGGCTGGGGTCCTGGGTGGACAGTCCTCATACTACAGCCTGGTGGTCCACAGGGATGGGGAAGTGGTCCTGGACATGAGACCAACAGTGCCCCTGAGACCTGGTAAGGACCCTAAAGACACTGGCCCACCAAGGCCTTTGGCTCTTTGATTTTTTACTGCTGATGTGAGGACCTGAAAGCACTTTTACATTTTAAACACTCTTTTCCACCTCCAAATTTTCATTTGATTCAATATCAATTAGCTGGGTTTTATTATTAATATTACATTTTCATTTACCTTAAAATGAGCTCATGGATGTTATAATCCAAGACTTCCTTAATGCTTGAAATTCTAGGTCTGTTGACTTTATAATCTAACAACCAATTAGTTGGGAATGATATACTTGGGTCAGGCTTTCTTTTCCTCAGAATTTAAAAAAAATTGTATTTTATTTTTTAGAGAAATTTTAGGTTAACAACAACAACAAAAAAATTGAGCAGAAAGTTCCCACACACCTTCTTAGAAATTTTAGGGAAAGACTGAAGGTTGCTGTGGAGAAGTCTGAGGCCAATGTGATTACAGTTCCCTGTGGTATGTGATTTGCTTTTGTTGTTTGAACACCTGAAATGTTCTTTCATTATCTTGAAGTCAGTAGCAAAATTAGGGTTTATCTTGATGTTTTTCTTATTCACTAAATTTACCATAAAAAATTATTTTTTTATCTGAAAATTTAAACTTTTAGTTTCAAGAACTTTTCTCATCTCGTATGTTTGCACTGTCAGGTTCCTGTGTTTGTTTCTTGACTCAGGGACACCAGTTTTCCTTATATTGGACTTCCTTTGTGTGTCTTCAATGTCTATGAGCTTTTTGCTGATCGATGTAACTCCTCTGTCTTTTTCATCTCTATTCACTGTAGTTTTGTCCGTGTGAGTCATTTAATTTCCAGAAGCATCTATTTTATTCCTTGTTTTGAACTATTATCTCTAATGATATTGTTAGGTCCTCAATTGAATTATCCCCCTCTGTATCCAATTCTATTGTGTTTTGTTCATCCTTGGGCTTTTCTGTAACGTGTTAGTTTTTCCATAGCATGAAGAATCGTGAGAACTTCCCTCTGTCTTTTGTGTTATGTTTCTTCTGTGCTGTTTTGGTTGGCTTTTTGCCTGGTATTCTTTTTCTCTGACTGTCATTGTTTTAGTATGTTTTTACAATTGCTTGTATTTCTCTCCATCTTGCTCATACTTGGGCAGGTCTCCCAGATGTTATTCTGTTAAACAGGGAATGACTACTTGATTTTCTTCCAATCATCTTTAAATCTGGTTTGTTTCCTCCTCACTTTCCCATACCCCATTCCAAGCAAGAGTTTGAGAACTGGGTTGTGTAAGCCGCCTCCTTTTCTCCGTCTAAGGAAATGGAGTTGGGGAAGGAGGTAGGACAAGGAGGAATTGTAGTAGGCTCACATTTTGGGGATTTCCAAGTTCATAAAACAAATCTCTCCTCCCAAAAACCTTGAGAAGAAAAAAATAGGATGTTTTAAGTCATTGGGAAGAAATGACCATTAGACCATGCATCTTCATGTAACCAGACTCCTCAATTAAAGAGCATTCTCACAGCATGTTTGCAGCTGTTTTCACTTATGAAAATATCCTGTAGACCCATAATTTGGCAATATACATATAACCAATTGTTTTAAAATGAGAAGTGATGCTGGCTATTATAATGTAAATTGTTTTCTAAATGAAAGAATTAAAGGAATGTAATCGGGGAAGTAGACAAACAGTGGTTAGTTAATATAGTGCTTCTTGCAAAGACATATTACAACTTATAATCTTCCTTTATGGGTGTATGTTGTTAGTGTTTAATCAGGCGTGTGAATGTATTCAGGTGTTAAGCCATTCTATTAGCTGGGAAGTTGCACTATTATTTGCTGAGCTGTTTATGTTATATTGTTGTTGGCTCTGATTTTCTCTTTCTCCCCAAACCCCTCTTACTCTGGTCTGTGCAATCCATATAATTGTCTTCTTTACTTTTGTCTTTAGAAAGTTTTAAACAGAGATACTGGGAATGATTAACTGTGTCAGAGTCACAAAGTTCTGGTGCTTTATAGGTTGATTGTAGAGACATGATGCTGATGCTTTACAAGGCAGAAGAGACCTAGATCTACATGGAGGGTCACAGTGGGGTTGTGGCCAGTGGCCCTTCCCACCCAGGAAGTCCTCAGGAGGGGGGTCCGTGCAGACCAGCCCTGCTGTGGACCAGCCTGAGGCCACTGCATTCAGTGCAGGGCTTGCTCTTGGGGACACGAACCTTGACCTCAAAGGGCCTTAAGAGTTCTGCATTCCAGATCCCTCTACTGGGAATTCTAAGGGTTGGTGCCAAAAATGAAAGCTGAGGGGGAACACCATCCCTTCTGGGGAAGCAACAGGGAAAGTTTTGCCCGAGTAAGGAAATCCCCTTAAAGCCTTCCTGTGTCCATCCGTCCATCCATCCTTCCTTCCTCCTCCATTCTCCTTGCCTTCTCATGGAGCATGTTTTCTGAGAGGGTCAGGTTTCCATGTTGCTGTTATAGGAAAACAGATTGGCTATAAATTTCTACATGCAATGAAATCAAAGCCTTTGACATCTCCCTTTCATTCTCAACAGCTGATAAATTTAGAAGGTCAGTTTTGAAACCCGTTGTGTAAAGTTGTAGAGCTCTTTAAGAAAGCCAAGATTTTCCACACAAATCAGTACTGGTCTGTTAACTGAATCCAATTTGACCTTTTCAGATTCTGTTTTGTATTGGTCTCTTTTGTTAAAGAAGAAATCCAATAAAAATTTAACAAATATTAATCATTTTGGCAAAATTGAATATAATACACAAAACATATTGTGAGCCAGCTTAAAATTAAAGACAGGAAAATAAGAACAGCTTAGAGAGAATTAGGTACTAATCAAGTACTAGGGGAACAGTCATCGGGATGGATAAAAAACCTCTAATATCTTTCTAGAAACATCACTTGTGTTAACCCAATTCTTTCTTGCACATCTTAAGGCTGATTGAGAAAGCAAAGCATTCTAAAGTCATGTTAAAATAAAGTAATATGATAAAAGGAAGAAACGAGAGGTAGCTGAGACATAGTTGCAAGTGTAGAATTTTTTTCAATTTGGAATTGAACACTTATAACCAATTTTAAATTTTTAAAGTTTGTATCCAGTAGTCCTGGAGGTGACTAGATCATTTTAGTAGGTCTCATTGTTGATCTGTGCTTATGAAGGTTGCTTCACGGCAGCACTGTACCTGGAAGTGGAATCTTCTGGTGGTCCAGAGGTTCTCTCAATGCAAACTTGTCTCACACAAAGAGATCTACAAAAACAACCGGGCTGCTATGGTTTGAGTGTCTCCTCCAAAACTCACGTTGAAATTTAATTGCCATTGTGACAGTATTAAGAGGTAAGACTTTTAAGAGATAATTAGGTCATGAGAGCTCTGCCCGCATGAATGAATTAACCCCATTATCACAAATGTAGGTTAGTTATCTTGTGAGTTCAGCCACATTTTCTCTCTGTCTTGTGCACTATCACATTCTAGCCCTGCCTTGCCATGTGATGCCTTCTACCATGTGATGCTACAGCAAGAGGCCCTCACCACAGCCACCCCTCAGTCTTGGACTTCCCAATCTCCAGGATCATGAGCCAAATAAATCTCTTTTTCTTATAAATTACCTAGGCTGTGGAATTCTGTTATAGCAGCAGAAAACAGACTAAGACACAGACATTTTGGTTTTGATTTCCCTTCTACTGATTTACATGAGGTACATTTAATTCCAAACCTTGGAGATGGCTGACATGGTCATTCAACTGAGGCTTTGTCATGAAGAAACCATTAAGATAGGGGAGAGGAAAGAACCATGCAATTTCCACTGTGGCAAAGAGTTATAGACTAATTTTATTCCAAGATCAAATTCATGCCAAAAGCTTAGCAGGGTACAGACCAATGCCATCATTTTAGTATGAGGAACGTGAAGTTTCTGCCTTGAGTAGGAAGATGCTGAAGGGGTCAGAATATGCTACCCCAAAATATTCCACTTTGGGATAGGGAATATTTTGAGCTGAAGTCAATTGACAATCAACAGATGTAAGAGAAGTTCCCTGCTCTGCCTTTTTCACCTAAAAACAGGATATAAATTTCTCTTTGTGAAGAGACTTTCTCCTCCTGCATACCGGGATGAGGAGCGCTACCCTTATCACCAGAAGTGGAAAGTCAACAGCAACTGAGTCTGCATAAACAGACCTTCCTAGAGTAATCTCATCTCTCATCAGTTACCCCACATATTTCCTAGTCACTTTCCCACAATTTGTCACCCCTAGAAGCCCAAAACCCCTCTCCTTTGTCCAGTCACTTCTTTACAATTTATTTCCCTTTGTTAAAATGGTATGTAAGCTCCTAAGTCTAACTGCTTCTTTGGGTTTTTCACTTCTTTTTTGTGAAGCCCTTGTGTATGTAAACTTTAACATATTAATAAAATTTGTATGCCATTTCTCCTGTTAATCTGTCTTTTGTCAGTTTTGTTCACAGGCTCCAGCCACTGAACAAAAGAGGCTAGAGAAAGCTTTTTCCTCCCTTACAGTGTATACTGTATCTCTATTTATGCAGCATACACATCTGTTATGAAAATTTCCCTTGCTTGCCACAGTTGCCATATGAGTTGCAACTCTGAATCCAGAAATATAACTTTATTTACTTTCATGGAGCCATCAGGGAATGAAACAACCTTGCATGCTCCTCAGGGTGGCATGCCCACGAGAGCTCAAAGGCTGCTATTACTGGCTGAGCATTGGTCTTTTGGGAAAGGAAAAACTTTTGATTTATTTACAAGTGCTTCTGGCCTCATCCCAGACCTGTGAGATGTGGTCTCCACTGTCCATTCCCATCCCTGTCTCCACCACGCCCAGCCCCACATTCTTTCGTGCATGTTGTGCGCTGTGCTCTGCCGTGATCACTGACCTCCTCCATCCCATTGTCTGTGCCCTTCCATTTGTCGTGAAAACAGCACACTCCTTTAGCTTTCTTTATCAGAGATGTCTGGGTCATGTGTTAGTATGGTGATCACTCTCATTTTCATGAATTGAACTCTTACAAACGTTTAAAAAGTGTAAAAATGTAAGACAAACTTTCAGGTTTTAGTTATTTAAAGGAAAACTACTACATAAATATCCATATCTATTCAATATAATATTAAGATAAGTACTTCAAATTCTTATTGAAAGATCTTACTGTAATCTTGTGCCTCATCTGTAAAGTTACAACTTTATTAGTGAAAACATTTATTTCAATAACTTCAGACTTTCACAAAACTTGCAAAAATGATACAAAAAATTTCCAGTTTTCTGACTGCCTGACCTTTGTGGGGTACAGCTTAAGAGTTTCGGTTCTGAAGTCTTGGCTCCTTCAGTTCCCGATGGCTTTGTATCCTGGGCGAATACCTTCACCTCCTTGAGCCTCCCCTTCACGTCTTCCAGATGTGCATGTGGTCGTGCCCTTCTCATGGGATTTGTGTGTGTGCGAGGGTTGGGTCAGACACACAGTAAGTGTGCAGTATGTTGTCTGCTGTTACTTTAAGGAGAACATGGGATAGAATTTGAATATCTTCTGTCTCCAAAGTGTCTGTGGCCTTTCTCTTATTTATTTGTACTTCTCTGATGCCTCTGATTTTCTGATGAACCCTACATTTATAAACTTGTATTTAGACTTTGATTAATTTTAGCAAAATTTTCTTCAATTTACTCAAAATAATGTATTTACCATAAAAATTTAGTACTTACAGAGAATTGCATTGCATATTTGATCTTTACATAATTAAAACTTGGAAATTTTATCCCTTCAGTTCCTATGTAGGTTAATTGCTCCTCGATCTGGCTAATGGGGGTGATATCTTGGATTGAAAAATCTTATTTTCTCAAGTATACAATCCATTCTAAATAGCAATTTGTGTGATTTATAACCATTTATTTGATAGAAATGTTATGATCTTAATTTGTCTCCCCAAAATTCATGTGTTGAAACTTAATTGCCAATGTGATAGTATTAAGAGGTGAGGTCTTTAAAAGATGAACCCTCATGAATGGGGTTAGTGGCCTTTGAAAGAGGTGAGAGGGAGCTGTTTGTCCTTCTATCCCTTGTGCTGTGTGAGGATGCAGCGACACGGTGCCCTCTTGGAAGCAGAGAGCAGTCCTCACCAGACACCCAATCCACCAATGCCCTGGTCTTGGACTTCCCGGCCCCAGAACTGTGAGAAATAAATTTCTGTTGTTTATAAATTATCTAGTCTGTGGTATTTTGTTATAGCAGCAGGAATGCACTAGGACAATTGTATTGAACATCTATCTAAAGAAATGTTACTTTCTTTACTCAAAATAAAAGATGGAGTGTCTGGAGGCCAGGAGGGCCTGTTAGGTCAAGTTATTCAAACTCTGAGATTCAGTTTCCTGACTCCTTTGCTGAGTCCTGCTTCTATGTCTTTGCTAGATTTAGGTATTCCTGTTCAGCATTCCTGAGCATAGCCCCACGGTTCTCACTCTGTGTGCCCCTTTGGTTGCACTTTGGAGCCTTGCAGGGAGTTGTACTGACATGGGCATGAGAATTTCCAAAGCTCCACGGTGTTTCTGACGTGTTTCGAAATTTGAGAACCCCTGGTCTACCACCCTCTGGTTCCCTGCAGCGCCACCCAGAGTCGGGCTGGGCACCTGCGGAGTTTGCTCTAAAGTCGAGGGTGAGGAAGGTGAGTTCAGAGTGCCGCCTCCCTCCGCACCAGCTATGCACACTCCCCTCCCCTCCACGTTCCCCTCTGCGACACCGCAGGCTCTAGAAGTTCTGTTGTAAAGAACTCTTCAACTTTGCTCTATCTGGTATTTCCAAACTTATTATCAAATTAGTGATATGGTAATTTTTAAAATTAACACATTAAATAAGAACGGATCAGTGGCTATTTCACGATACCTGCAACAACTTAACATGTGGTGTGAAAACGTGGTTTCTATTGGTGACAAAGTCACAGGGACCGTGGTTTGTCGTCTATTTGTAACTGGAGGAAGAGCTAAACTTCAGATGGAGGTTAGTGAAAATGGAGACGATATTAGTTTCCCTTCCAGGTTCACAGGCCGCGCATTCTCTGTCCGTGGACCCCAGTAAAGAACACCCAGGTTAGCACAGGACCTGGAGCCTCCCTCTGACTTGGGCTCCTGTAAACACGAGGAAAGTGCAATCTGGCCCTGGCGCCGTGCGGTGAGAGCTGTATTTCTGTGGGGTCACCAGAAACCCGGATGTACATAGATGTCTGGTTGTTCCCGCCTGCGAGGCTATGCGGTGCTGGTCCCCGTGCAGCAGGGACATCTTGCTGTCCGCCCTGTGTCGGAGCCGACGGCGGCTCCTCAGTAACCTCCCTGCAGTGGCTCCTGCCTGTCATGGGGCTCTCGCTCTCTCTGCCGATGCCGATCAGAGCTCGCTGCAGGTGTGACGCTTTCCCACTGTTGTCCTTCCTGGAGCCCTTCACACGCCCAGAGGTACCTGTTTCCTGGGAGAGGCTTCTCTGTGCGTCTCTTGGCAACGAGCATCCAGCAGCTTCCCTGCTTAGCTCCTGTGGGTTTGGCTGATTTGTAACCAAAAGATGAGTTCTTTCTTATGCGTTTTATCTGGAACTTTAAGAGAAACTTCCAGATGACATTTGGGTTTTGCTATTTTTGGTGTGGTGTCATTAAACGCTGCCTCTAAGTTCAGCAGCTAGGATTTTACTTTTTAGCAATAAAAAAGATACGGACCTTTAGCCCAGTGGTGCAAAGAATGGTACCCAAGTTTTATTTTACCTATTTATTTTATTTGTGTCTTGTGATGGGGTCCAGGACACACTATCCCAGAGCATGGCACCTTGGCAGGTGAGGAAATAGCAGAGGCAGGAAGGTCCTCTCACCTTCCCCGCCCTTCTCCCCTGAAGCAGATCATAAGACCCTCATGGGAAAGGTGTACACCCTATATCCAGAGGAAAGGAACAGCCTTCTCTCTGGGACACAGGGACGCAGAGAGGATGTGAACACACAGACCTTGCAAAGCCACATCAGTTTATTACCATTAGGCCATGCCCCCTTTTGTTCAATCAAACTTCCCCATGACTGTCCAGTCCTCATCAAACCTAGCATAGATCTTTCTTTCTTTCTTTTTTTTTTAAAGAGACAGGGTCTTCCTCTGTCACCCAGGCTGGAGTACAGTGGCACAATAATGGCTCACTGCAGCCTCCAAATCCTGGGCTCAAGCAATCTTCCTGCCCCAGCCTTCTGAGTAGCTCAGACTACAGGCATGCAACACCACACCTGGCTAGTTTTCAAAAAAAATTCTGTAGAGATGATGTCTTGCTATGTTGCCCAGGCTGGTCTTGAACTCCTGGCCTCAAGCGATCCTCCCACCTCAGCCTCCCAAAGTGTGGGATTATAGGCATGAGCGACTGCACCCAGCCTCTGTTTCTTTGGGTCTTTATTTCTGAATACTCCCATGTCACATAAAACTGACATTAAATACATTTGTATGCTTTCCTATTGTTAATCTGACTTTTGTTATAGGAACTTCAGGCATGAAGCTAGTGATGGGTGAGAAAGATATTTTTTCTTCCTCTACCTTTGTATCATGTTGAAATGCAAAGGCAGGCAAAAATAAAGGGCTATAAGAATTTAGAGGTGTTCTGAATGATTAATTTGGAAAGCATTTTCAAAATTTGGGGAAAAGTTTCTAATTATTTTTGGAAGGAAAGGCAACATTATACAAGAAAACCACATTTTCTCTCATTTGTAACTGAACTATCTAGAGAAGTCATCCTTTTGCCTTTTCATAGCTAATGTGGCTTCCGACCCCTATAAATTGACTCAGGCAAACAGCTCATGTGGAGGTTGAGAACAAGTTATTTCAGCACCAAGTAAACGGAAGGATGGGGCGATCTTAAGATAAACTTACCAGAGCTACAAGTATCAGTGCTTCAAGTAGGGGCAAGAAAAGAAGGGGAAAGTTGAATTAAGCTCTCTTAGAACATGTTCCCTTTAGTCTTCTGCTAAGAAGTTTTCAAATTTAAAAGTTTACCATATAAAATATCTTATTGTTTTGACATTTTTATGCCACACCCCTTGAAATGTTGTAATTTGTAAGTTTAGCTTGTACATGACCCTTTGTTATGCAAAGAACCTGCCCAGTTCCCCCGTTCCCTGGTCCAGTTGCCATTTTATTTCCTCTGGCTGTGGCCTTGGCAGAGCTCCCTCGGTAGTTGCCCGCATAACAGGCAAGTCGAAGTTGGAATTTTTTATGGTCTGTAGTAATGGATCTGGATCTTAGAAACTAAGTTGCTTGCTAATAAAATTACCCTCTTCATTTCTTTTATTAGTAGGGAGGCCTTGGCATTTGTCCAGCAGTTTATGAGAAGTTATCATGCAATTATATTTATATATTTTTTTCAGTTCTTTCTGTGTTTGACACAATGATGAAAATTAAAGAAACTTGAGTGGAAAATGCATCAATAAAATAAAAGCCTATTGCAATTATATTCTGCCCTTGGTTTTCTCCTCTATAAGTATATATTTTTCACAGAATTAATTACATTCTAAAATGTACCCATGCTCTTTGTGTTTGCTACTAGATGTTTGTTAGTAGAGTGATTTTGCCATACTTTGCCCTTAGATGAAGCAGTGCTTTCATAACTTCTAAACATTGTCTGAATTGTCTGAGGTTTTTTATGGTTTAAGTTAAATTTTCTTATTGTTCATACTGATAAAAATCCGGCTGCACTTCAACTATCAGGATAAATTAGTGTGTTGTCTGTAAAAACTAGCTCTTCTGTTTAAATGAAGAGCAGATAAAAATTATACATGCAATTAATCTAATGTGTTCAATGGCAAATTACTGAACAAGATGGTGGTAGAGTGACCTTTTAGATTATTCATTCTGGGCTTATAAAATGTTTTGGTTTCTATCAGAAATCATTTAATTATATGCTAAAGTGATGATAACTTCTTTGTGGTAGTTTTGTTCATTCCTCAAAGCAGTCATTAGTTTACTCGTTTAAAATTTAAAAGTGGATATAAACCAAAGAAGTCAACATTTTTAAAAAGATCAATTAATGATTTAATAATTTTAATTGTTCTCCAAAGATTAGACAGTTAATTGAAAGTAAAGGCAGAAATTTCTTCCTTGTGGTCCTAGAATTTTGGGCATTTGTTCATATGCCTGCTTATAAAGGAGATTGGCTGTACATAATTGACACCATCAGCCCTCACAAGTATCAAATACGACACACACGTACACACATAATACACATATATACATGTATGCACACATACACACTTCACAACCTTTCTAGGTCAACCCCCCAATCTAAAATGGTCCCCCCACTCTCTTTCCATATTATCCGCACCTTGCCTTTACTTTGCTTTACTGCCCATAGTGCTAAATACATCGGATTACACCTTTATTTATGGGCTTGTCTCTCTGCCCACTGGAACAGCACTCACCAAGAGTGAGGACAGGGACCGTTTCTGAACTGCTCGCTGTTACACCCCCAGTACCAAGAACAATGCCTGGCTTATGATAATGTCGACGGAAGAGAAGTGGAGCTTTGCAAAATAATTTTAAAGAGGTTTACTCTGAGCCAAATTTGAGGACCATGACCCGGAGCCACACCCAAGAAGCCTTGAGCAAGTGGACTCGCTGTGGTTGGGTTACAGTTTGGTTTTATACATTTTAGGGAGACAGGAATTACAGGTAAAATCATAAATCAATACACGGAAGGCGTACATTGGCTTGGTCCGAAAAGGTGGGCCATCTCGAAGCGGGGGGTTACAGGTTACAGGTGGGTTTAAAGATTTTTTTAGTTGACAATTGTTTGAAAGAGTTAGGCTTTCTCCAAAGACCAGGAACCAGTAGAAAGGAATGTTTGAGTTAAGATAAGGGTCTTCTTTCATGCGATGCTATACCAGAATCAGGTCTGGAAAGTAAACCCCATCATACAAACCTGTTTACTGAGATTTTATCATTTGTAGGTGTGACTCACGAGGCCCCTTTAGAAAGGAATTTGGGCAAAAGAAAAAGATCAGAGTTCAGTCCTCAATAGGCACTTAGTACTTGTGCAATGAGTAAGTGACTGTTCCCATTTGGACTTAGGCTTTGGAGGGAAAGTACAAACTGTTTTTCCTTTGCTCTTGCCCCACAATCAACACAGAAGACTTCTGTGGCCAAATGTGTGGGGTTCACCCCCCCACCAAACAACCAATCAGTTTTGCAGCAGACTCCAGCTGGGCGTCCTCCGACTCAGTTCAGTTCCAATACTGTGTGCCCGGAGGCAGCCGCGGGTCCCACAGGTGGAGGGCCCAGTCCCACAAGACTGCCCCCCTTCCCATGCCAGTCTCAAGCCCCCGGTCGTTTGCCCGACCCACCAGCTACAAATGGGGGCTCCTACGACCCCTTCCTTGCGTTCAATTAATTTGCTAGAGCAGTTTACAGAACTCAGGGAAACACTTGCGTTTACTGGTATTTTTGTAAAGGATGTTACAAAGGCTACAGATGCAGAGATTCATGGGGTGAGTCGTGGGGAAGAGGCCTGGAACTCCCCTGCCCTCCCTGGGGCACCACCCTCCAGGAACAACCTCATATTCAGCTAACAGGAAGTTCCCAGAACGCTGTCCTTTTGGGGTTTTATGGAAGCGTCATTATGTAGGCGTGACTGACTAAGCCATTGGCCATCAGTGGTCAACTCAACTTTCAGCCCTTCTCCCCTGGGAGGGGGTGGTGCCACCCTCCAACCCTGTCCTGTCCTGCCCTGAAACTACAGAGGGGCTCCAGCCACCAGTCACCTCATTAGCACACAGAAGACACTCTTGTCACTCTGGAGATTCCAAAGATTTTAGGAGCTGTATGCCAGGAAGCCTGACAAAGAACAAATGTATATTTCACAATTTCACAGCTTCCTTCTCTGAACTTCTGCCACACTTTAGCTATCACAAGATAGATTCGTCGCCGCTGGGTTTCTCTGCAACTCTTCATCCAATTACTGCATCTTCTGTGAGCTCCCTGTGAGCAGGCTTTGTGGGGGGTAAGTTTGTCTTCCCTTTGGCACCCAGCTCAGGACCTTGACACCGGAAAGGGCTTAAACATATTATGGAAGGGATTCGTTCTTCTACTCAAGCCCTGTTTTCTGAGAACATTTCAGTAAAGTCTGATCTGTAGAAATGTGTGTCTGTGGATTTGTACAGATATTTGCTTGATTATAGCTAGGAGCCAGTGTTCTCATTGAAGATTTGTTCATATCGTGTGCATTCTAGTAAAACCAAGTTCTGGGCAATATCAAAGTCCGTCCTCACCACAACTGGAGAAAGATCTTTGCTGCTGCATTGCCCTTGAGAAATACAAAGAAAATCGTAATCCCCCAACTGACCAAATGAACCCCCTCTTGGCCAAGGGGACCCCAGAGAATCCTTAAAACTGAGTTTCCGCCCATGACAGGATGGGGGGGGTCCCATGAAGCTGCATGAAATTCAATTGCACATGTACATGGTTCTCCTGTCATAAATATTCATGACTCCTCGTGTAGCTTGTTAAACATGCATATTCGGCTACCCCGCTCTGCATAAATTCCCGTTGCCTTTACCACTCCCTCTAGTGCCTGTTTCCAGCGCCTGCCCAAAGCTGTTGATTCCCAGCCCGCAGGCTGCAGCCCCTTATGGGAAATAAAGCTCCTGTTTCCAAGTTTATGAACCTCGTCATTCTTCAGCTGACACTGTAAATGCCTGTCCTATCGTCCCAAGCACGAAGGGTTTCTTTTGCCACATCTTCACCTCGCGCTTCTCAGAGCCAGATTCTCTCTGTCCCTGGCACTTAAATCATTTCAGGCCACGGGAAAATGATGAGAGACACATTCACATCCATTCCCTCCCTCTCTCTCCCTGTCTCCCTCACCCCCTTTCTTGCTTGTGAGTGTTTTCCCTGCAAGGTGGTTTCTTAAAGGTGGTGCTCCAGCGGTGGGATCGTAAGCATTGTCTTCCTCTGGGAAGCACAGAAATGAAAACCTTTGGATCTACATCAGCTGAGAGAGGAGGGCAAGCGCTGCTCTGAATTGCCCCTGGGGAATAACGGGGAAGACAAAGTCTCCAGCACCTGCAACTCACCCCATAAACTGTTGGCCCACTGTGAAGGTACGTAGGGCGTTCACTGGTTATATGGCAAAACCAATTTGGATAAATTTGATTAGTATTTTATGTCCCCCCCCACCCCCCTGAGGGACACCTCGGGTGCCCAGCGTCCCCCTGCCGCTGCTGCTGACTCACACACGGAACGCTGGGGAAGCCCAGACAACATTTCCGTGAAAAGACCGGTGCGGAACAGGTGTCAGAGTCCGCCCGAGGCCTGGTTTTTCACAAAGTTCCTGCCCCTTCCCTCGGATGCCCTCCATCTGCACCCTCCCCTGCCCGAGCAGCCTCTGCGCTGAGGCTTGCGTGTGTATAGAATACAGTGCACACGCACACCACACAATACCATGCACACAATCAATACGGTACACACACACAATACAGTGCACACACACCACACATACCACATACAATACAGTGCACACACCCAATAGAGTACACACACACCACAGAAACTGCACACAATACAGTGCACACACTCAACACAGTGTGCACACACCACACACACCACACACACACTTCCCCATCTGGGCTGACTTCCCAGAGTGTCACAGGGAAGGGGAACACCATGAGTGTCTAAGGAATTTTCGGTGAGGCTCATGTGTGTTTGTTACGTCTGAGGCCTGGCCTCCACTGCCATCTGTTGGTTTCTAGGCTTCTTCCCTGCAAAGGCGTTTCACTGTGTACCCTTGGACTGCAGGCCCCTTGGGTAAGAGGAAAACAGAAACACCAGTTCTGTGCCATTAAGTAGGAGATTGGCCAACGGTGAACGTGAGCTTCCAGCGCGTGGAGTCGGCACAACCTGACGCGGTGCCGTGCTCCATTTCTGCACTGAACAAGTCTTTCAGGTTTTGAGGAACTTGCCAGATTTTAAAACTTAATGCTTTTTATAAATGTTCTTACCTGTCCTAGAAATTCAAACTGAATTACATTATAACTTTCTCCTTTATTTTCAGAAAGCAACTTTATTCCCGCCCCCCCACCTCCATCCTTTTAATTTCCTTTTATGCTACTTTTAATTTTTCCTCATCCTTCTTGGTGTCATATTTCTTGGGATATCATTTTTCTTAATGAATATATTAAATCCGAATTTTATTTGTACAAACTTTGACTAATTCAGGGACCAATGGGGTGCACTTGCAAGGATTTCTCCTGTCTCATTTCAAGGCTGTAACTACTGAGTTTAGCTGAATCCCTAATACAGAAAGGGTTGATTCTAATTAGTTACAATTTGCTTAACTAATGCCTGGACATGTTTATAGTACAGCTTCATTGAGAAAAATCCATTTGTTTTGCACATGTAACATTCGCGACTCTGACATTACCTACACAAACATTGATTCACTGAGCAGCCACCATCTGTGGGATGACAACCACACGCCACTTGCTGGGTTGGGGACATGGTGTGCAAACATGCGCAGTTCCACCCAGAAGTTAACAGCTTGGCCAACAGCGCCCTTGGTTTTATGTCTTCCTCTTGCTTTAGGTTGCCTTGTGTGCTGCTTGAGCAAGTTTTGATTCAAATTAGGTGGTAGTAGGTTTTCTTTAGATCTTGGAGGCCAGATCTGTATTTGTCACGTCTGTAATTATATCTTACAGCTGTTTCCACCATAAACATTTGTTCAATGAATCAACAAGTTAATAAATAAGCGAATGAGATAATGAATTAATAAATGAACGAAAGTTGTTCCTGGGCCGAATTCTTCCATTCGGCCCAGCATCTGGGTTTTGTTCCCGACAAATGTCCACAGAGTGAACAGCACTTGTGCAGCAACGTGAAAAATCACGTTAACCTTGGCCTCGTTCCTGGAGAAAGTGAGTAGTTCTGAACATTTCCTGAGCCAGGATTCAAACTCAGGGTGCTCTCGCCGCCACGTCCTGCTGTCTCCTGTGGCTTTCTCATCAAGAAAGTCAGAAAAGGGTCTTGGAAGAACAGCGCGGAGAGAAAAGGAAAAGGGCAACGCAGAAAAGACCCCAGAAAAGGTCTGAGGGTGGACAAGACACGGGAAAGAAAGAGCGTGGACGGGAGCCACGTGAGAACATTGGAACCCGCAGGCTTTGAAGTGACCCGCCTTCCAGTCAGTTGTCCCTGAATGAAAAGCTACCTTCTTGGGTTATTCTGTGAAGAGGTAGTCCTTTTATTAGCAGATATTATTTTGAGGATAGAATAACTTAATAAAAATAGAAGCACTTGGGGAATAAAATCACTGCAGTATTTGAGTTCAAATATATTACAAATGCCAAGCTTTATTAGAAAGTCATATATAAATTCTTGTATACATTGTAGTAACCCTCCGTCTTAGCGTCTAAGCCTTTATTCCCCTTTAACAAGCTGAATGCCAGGTACTTGACTTTTAAATTCAGAGTTACGTTTTCTTTTCAAATAGGTTCTGCTATGGTTTGAATGTGTCCCCCGAAGTCCACGTGTTGGACACTTCTTCCCCAGTGCAACATTACTGAGAGGTGGGCCTAGTAAAAGGTGATTAGGTGATGAGGCAGAGCCCCATGATTGGATTAATGTCACTATCACGTGGTGGGTTAATTATCAGGAGAGTGGGTTTGTTGTTAAGAGTGAGTTCAGCACCCCCTGTTCTCCCTCCCTCTCTGCCTCTCTCCCCCTCCTGACTTCCGCTGCGGGCTGACGCAGCGGGAAGAGTCTCGCCACGTGCCAGCAGCTTGATGTGGGACTTCCCAGCCTCCAGAACCATGAGAAATAAATTTATTTTCTTTGTCTGTCACCCAGTCTGTGGTGTTCTGTTACACAACATAAAACGACTAAGACAGGATCCCTTTCCCCTCTCTTTTAAAAGGGAAACTTGCTGTATCAGTAAGAACATCTCATGACCAATAACATTCTTTTTTTCTTTTTGTAGTTCTTTATTTTTTTCATTTATTTATTTTAATTGGCCAATAAAAATTGTATACATTTATGGTGTGTAACATGATGTTTTGAAATATGTGTACATTGTGGAATGTCCAATAACATTCTTGAAAATCCTATATTAGTCTTTCCTTCTTGCTGTAAATAGAGATCTAACTAAACTATGTTAAAATAGCTTATTAAATGCTTAAAAGTGAAATAAGCTGTGATTTAATCTTTTTTGGGAGGTTTCTTTAGTTAAACTTTTTATTTTGAGATCATCACAGATTCACATGAAGGTGTAAGAAAAATAAGAGAGATTCTGTGTCCTCTTTACCCAGTTTCCCCCAATGGCAACATCTTGCCAAACTACAGGACGGTATCACAGCCAGGATAATGACACGGGCACAGTCAAGCCAGAGGACCCCTGCTGCTACCCTGTTGCAGACACACCCTGTCCCACCCTCCCAGCCCCGCCTCAACCCCCGGCAACCACTAATCCGTTCTCCTTTGCTATACTTTTGCCATTCCAAGAGTGTTATATAAAGAATCATTCATACAGCATATAAGCTTTGGGGATTGGCTTTTTTCACTTAGCCTAGTTCTCTGGGGATTTATTCAGGTTGCTGTGTGTACCAGTAGTTTGTTCCTTCCCATCACAGATTACTCTTCTGTGACATGGACCTACCACAGCCCACTTAACCATTCTCCCATTGAGGGACATCTGGACTGTTTCCAGTTTTGGGCTATTGTGAACAAAGCTGTTATAAACATTGGGGTACAGGTTTCCGTGTGGACACAAGTCTTCAGTTTTCTGTGATAAGTGCCCTGGAGGGCAATTGCTGGGTCATATGCAGTAGCTACATGGCTCTTTTATTAAGAAACTGCCACGATGTTTTCCAGAGTGATTGTATCGATCTGTGTATCTAGCAATCATCTAACCAGCTTTATTGAAATAATTCATAGATCATAAAGTTCACCCTGTGGAAGCGTACAAGTCAGTGGACTTCAGGACGTGGGTAAAGTTGTATAGCCGTCACCACTGTGTAATCTCAGACGGTTCCATCACCACCAGCAGAAACCCCATACTCGACGGTCACCCCCCACTCCCTTTCCCCCAGCCCCTGGCAACCACTAATCCACTTTCTGTCTCTGTGAATTTCGCTATTCTGGACATTTTATGTAAATAGAATCATACAGGATATGGCCTTTTGTGTCCAGCTTCCTTCATGTAGCATAATGTTTTTAAGATTTATCCACGTTGTGGCAGGTGTCAGGACTTCACTGGTTTTTATGGCCGCGTAATGTTCCATTGTATGGATAAACCACATTTTGCTTGTCCATTCACCAGCTGACAGACATCTGGGCTATTTCCATTTTTTGTCTATTAGGAATAATGCTTCTATGAACATTTGTATACAAGTTTTTTATGTGGAAATATGTTTTCAATTCTCTTGGGCATATACCTAGGAGTGGAATTACTGGGTCATATGCTATGTTTACCATTTTGAGGAACTGCCAAACTGTTGCTCAAAGCAGCTGCATTATTTTACATTCCCATAAGCAATGTATGAGGGTTTCAATTTTTTCACATCTTCTCCAACACTTGTTATTATTTATCTTTTTGATTATAGCTGTCCTAGTAGATACGAAGTGGTGTCTCATTGTGGTTTTGACTTGCATTTCCCTAATGACTGATAATGTTGAGCATCTTTTCATGTCCTTCTTGGCCATTTGCATGTCTTCTTCGGAGAAAAGTCTATTCAAGTCCTTTGCCTGTTTACTGATGGGGTTATTGGTCTTTTTATTATTGAGTTGTGAGTTCTTTATTCTGGGAGGCATAAGTCCCTTATCAAATATATGATTTGCAAATGTTTTTCTCTGGCTGTACCTCTGTAAATTTCCCAAAGTAATGTATGTATGAGTGACCAGTTTTTCCACTTTCTCACTAATGCTTAGCCATTCTATTTGGTGTGTGGTGATATCCCATGTGGTTTTAGTTTACATTTTCCTAATACTTAATGATTTTTCAACACTTTTCATATACTTATTTGCCATCTTTATGTCCTGTTTGGTGAAATGTCTGCTCATTTGCTCATTTTCTAATTGGGTCGTTTATTTTTTACTGTTGAGTTTTAAGAGTTCTTTATATATTATATTCAGTCCTTTGCTATATATGTGGTTTTCAAATATTTTCTCTTACTCTGTAGTTTATCTTTTCATCCTCTTAACAGGGTTTTTTACAAAACAAATGTTTTTAATTTATGAAGTCCAATTTGTCAATTTTTCCTTTTGTAGATTGTGCATTTAGTATCCAGTCTAAGAATTCTTTGCCTAGCCTGAGATCACAAAGATTTTTCTCTAACTTTAAAAAAGTTTCATAGTTTTATGTTTTACAGTTAAGTCTTTGACCCATTTTGAGTTAATTTTTGTATAAAGTTTGAGACTTAGGTTTAGGGTTTTTTTCTCTTTTCCTTTCTCTATAGATGTCTACTTGTTCTCACACCATTTGCTGAAAGCACTTTCCTCTGTCAAAGTGCTTTTGCACTCGGTCAGAAATCGGCTGGGTGTGTTTTCGTGGGCTTACCTCTGGGTTCTCTCCTCTGTATGGATCTGTGTGTCTGACCACCTGCCAGTGTAAGATGCCTTGATTAGTGTCCCCACAGGGGAAGTCTTGACATGGGGCAGACTGGCTCCTCCCACAAATTTCTTTTGCAAAATTGTTTTATTCTACTTCCTTGTCCTTTCCATATAAATCTTAGCATAATCTTGCGCATATCTACAAAAAAATCCTGCTAGGACAGTGATCTACTTTTAAGATTACTCCAGGTGTGTGCTGGTCATTCACATCTTTGTCATCACAGGGCCTCCTCGCAGGGGGACAGCCCCAACTTCCCCCCACACCTGTTTTCTTCAAGACATTTGTCACTGTGATGATTGCAATCATTTTAAAACCTGTATGCTAATTAACTGTCTGTCCCTCTGGCCAAAATGAAAACTCCATTAAGGCACTGCCAAGCAAAATGCCTGGCATACTGTAGGAAACTCAATAATATTAATTGGTTTAATGAATAAGTCATGTGGGTAATTTGTTAGGATGATAACTGAGTCTTTTAAATGGATTCATGAGGAATGTAGTCTTTTTTGCCTCTGATGAAAGGAGATTTTTTTAAAATAGAAAATTCGTAACTAAATTTAAGTTTTAAGCCACTGACTGGGAATAATAAACAGAATAGAAATTTTAAAGAGAGCCATTAAGTAGATGATTATGAAATATTTGAATTAAAATTGCTTCTTAACAACTTCATTCCTAGGCTTTAAAAAGTCCTACAAAGATATTACCATAGTTTCTTAAGAGCTGTGCTTTGAAGGAAGAAGAATGAATAAATTTTAAACGATATGAGTTTTTTACACACCTTTTTTGGATAATAAACTTATAATTCCTATATCTATATTCTTCCTATCCAATCTGTTTCACACCTATTAGTAGTTCGAAAGATCTGGTAACATTTCGGAGGAAAACTATATTGCACTTTAATTCTGACCTAATGCACGCATGGCCTTCTGGTTGCTTTAGGACAGGCAGAGCATGGCCAGACCACCCCAGCTCCCAGGCCAGGAGTGTCCCCGCAGGCACACCCAGGGCCAACCTCTGCAGGGGGAGGCCCTCCCACTTCAGGTCTTCCCGAAGGGTGTGTTCTGGGGGGGGAGGTGTCTGCTCCTCACTTTTCACACCCTCTTCTCCCTTAGGAGTGCAGCCTGCATAACTGCATAGCACTCGGTTCTCCCCTTTGCCTTCTGGCTGTTGAGTGGAGGGTCCCAGGCCAATCAGCCTCTGCAGTAGCCACTGCTCAGCAAATATAACTGTCCTTTCTGACCAGCATCTCCGCCTGGTAATGGTGCAGCAGCAAAAGCTGGCAGAGCCTGCCCTGTTGGAAGGTGGGAGGACGTGCAACCTGGGGCCAGAAGCTCCAAGATGTAGTCAGCTTGGTTTCACATCCTGGCTCATCCACGGCCTAGAGCAGATACCTTAACTTCCCTTTGTCTCAATTTTCCTATCTGTAAAGTGATGATAATCCCTGCTGCTGTGGACTGAATTGTGTCCTCCCAAAATTCACATATTGAAACCCTAACCCCCAATGTGACTGTATTTGGAAATAGGACTTTCAGGAGGTAATTAAAGCTAATTGAGGGCCTAAGGATGGGGTCTTAATCCCACAGGGTTGGTAGCCTTATAAGAAAAGGAATCTCTCTCTCTCCATGCTCACGCACCAAGGAAAGGCCACATGAGGACACACCGAGGAGGCAGCCATGTGCAACCCAGGAAGAGAGCCCTCACTGGGAACCGACCCCTGCTGGACCTTAATCCTAGGCTTTCCTGCATCCAGAAAACTGTGAGAAAATAAGTTCCTGTTGTTTAAGCTCCCTGGTCTGTGGTATTTGTTATGGCAGCCTGAGGGGACTGGGACACCTGCCTTGTGGGGCCATCGGAGAGGTAAGTGAGACAATATGCTTGCCAAGTGCCTGGCACGGGTGCACCAGCAGAAGAGCTAGGTTCAGAGTCTCTAAGCCCACTGTCCTCCCAGCTCACTTTCCTCGTCCGTCCCTTCCAGGACAGGTGTGAGGCTCTATAGAAGCACTGAGAAGGCGGAAAACCTGTGAGCACCTGGGAGCCCAGGTGGGGCCTGAACTCGCATTGCGCCCACCGTAGGACACAGATGTAGGCCATTAGACCTGCCTTTCTACAGACACCCTCAGGGGCTCTGAGAAAGACTGTGAAAGGAACATTAGGACAAAGGGGCAGCCCCTAAGCCCTGGAAGGGTGCCCTGAGAACTCAGGGAACTAGTATGGAGTAGGGGAGACCAAGGAAGACTGTGCATTCATCTTCAGACCCTATGGAGAGGTTAACAGAGCTGGTCAGGCAGCTCCTGTTCCGCCCTCACGTCCGTTTCCTACAGGACTTGGAGCGAGTTCAGCTTTCAGAAAGCTGTTCATTGTTTCTCTATTTCTCTCTCTTTCTTTTATGTATTAATCAAATATCTGTGATTCTCTACCGTGAACCAGACATTATGCTGGATGCTGGGGGTAGAATGGTAAGCAAAGGAGAAGTTATCTCAGCTCTATGGAATGCACAGACTTTAAACAAGACTGCTAATAAAAATATGATTAAATTATAATAATAAGTGCTACAAAGGGGAAAAATAAAACTATGAGTGGGAACTTCAAGTGAAACCTACTTTAGCGTGGTTGTTTTGGGAAATTCCCTTTGAAGATACAACGTTTAAGCTAAGACCTAAAGAACAAATTAGAATCAAGGGCACCTTTGAGATTCTGTTGAGACTGTAGGAACAAATTGTAAAAGACTTTGAAAAAGGCAAACAAAATAAGCAAAATAAGCAAAAAAAAAACCAAACAAAAACTTAGAACTCTAGAGGTTGTAGAAAACAAACAGAAATGCACATAATTCTGTCCATACAAATGCAAATTGTGTTTGGTGCTCAGTGGAATGCAGTTGACTATTGCCCTGTGGACAGTGACCAGTTTTGCATCTGTTTATAAATTCATTTCAGCATTCCTTTTATGACCTAAAATGTGATAGTCATTTGTAGTCACAAATGACTATATAAATATGACTAGAGTCATTCCTACATGACTAAAAAATTTTGAATTCTTCTTTGTAACATCCATGTCTGAACATCTATGAGCTCTCTCTGTTGTCTGTAACTCAAAATGGCTTTTACCTTCTTGTGGGAGTGTGTAATGTTTTCCTATCTCTGGATAAGTATTAATTAATTAAAATATAAAATCTCTTAAGTTAAAGGACCTCTGTGTGATAGGCTTACAGAAATAAATAAGCACTTATATAAAGTGAAAATTCCTAAAATTCTGAGAAGATAAGGAAATTGAACTTAACTGAAAGCATGCTTCAAATACACTATTTTAAAATATATGTATTTTTCATACAGAATCTAATTCAGAAATGTTTTAATAATCTAAGTTTACAAATTAGGTAAATCCTTGGTAAATGAGACTAGTTCAATCTAGTCCAAAATCTAGTTTTAAAACAGCTCTCCCTGATTTATCAGTGTTAAGTAAAATACTTAACTTCTTGGGTTTGTTCTTCCTGTCAATGGAGAATGAGCCAAACTCTGTAAAATAATTTAAAGAGGTTTATTCTGAGCCAAATTTGAGGTCCATGACCCAGAGCCACACCCAAGAAGCCTTGAGCAAGTGGACTCGCTGTGGTTGGGTTCCAGTTTGGTTTTATACATTTTAGGGAGACAGGGATTACAGGTAAAGTCATAAATCAATGCATGGAAGGCTTACATTGGTTTGGCCCGAAAAGGTGGGACATCTCAAAGGGGGTTGGGGGGATTACAGGTTACAGGTAGGTTTGAAGACTCTTTGACTTATAATTGGTTAAAAAATGAACTTTACTTAAAGGCTTGGAGTATTTTTAGATAAGGAAGAGACAAGCCACAGACATATATTTGTTGTGTAAATTGAGGATCTGCAGGTTTGTCTTGCACAGCCTTAGGCCTGTTAATGAGTTACAAAGGACATCTCCAAGAAGGGAGTGGGGCATGGTGAGGCATGTCTGACCTCCTTCCTCATGGCAGGCAATTCAGTTTTAGGGTATCCCCTTGGCCAGGAGGGGGTCCATTTAGTCAGGCAGTGGGGGGAAAGCCTTAAGATTTTATTTTAGTTCACATTCCTAAGCTAAAACAGGTTTACTGATCAAATAAGTTAATGTTGCTCCTTTCTAATGTTTAAGATTATGAAAAATGTAAGTTTTTGTTCAAGTCAATTGAATCAGTATTCTGACAAGCTGTTTATATCAACAGTAATTATGTTTTGTACTGTTAGCTTGAAGATAATTTCCAAGATCTTTAGATAACCTAAGATCTTAGAATGATTTCAAATCAAGTTAATTAAGGTATAATTTTTGTATACCCAGATAATTTCTAAGATAGAATACTGAAATATTGATTAGTAAGCATAATTTTAAGATTATATACTTTTGCTTATTTTTATATGCTAGATAGAGGCTATATCTTTGGGTCATGTTAATGAACATGTTCATTTTTGCCACATTAAAAAGGGATGTGTATGGTATATAGAAAGTGGTACAAAAACAGCTGGACTGCTAAAGCATTCACAAACAACAGACAGTGAAACAGAACAACCAAGTACATAGATATGCAGAAAGAGCTTTATTACAAGGAATTGGCTCACGGGATGGTGGAAGCTGATGACTACCAAGAGCTGCAGTCGGCATGCGGGCACCCGGGAGAGCCGATGGTAGAAGTTCCACTCCAAAGCCTGATAAGACCCAGAAAAGCTGACGTTTCAGTTCAAGTCTGAAGGCAGGAACAGATAAAACCGTTCCAGCCTCAGGCAGCCAGGTGGGAGGAATTCCCTTTTAATGGGGGTTAGGGGAGGCACCAGCCTTTTTGTTCTAGTCAGGCCTTCAACTGGTTGGATGAGGCCCACCCACATGAGGGGTGCTGAGCAGCACTCTGCTTTACTTGGTCTACTGATTCAAGTGTTAATCACATCCAGAAAAACCCTGGCAGACACACCCAGAATAACGTTTGACCAAATATCTGGGCACTCTGCAGCCCAGTCAGGTTGACACATGAAATTTACCATCAGGTTTTCCCCCAGTTTTCTTTTTGAAACATAAGTGACTGAAAGCACACTGGCAGCAATAATGACCGGGAATGAACCTGGGTGTGCCTTTAGTTTTGTCAAGGAAAAAGGTAGTTTTGTCCTCAAACAGTGGTTTTGCTTTTTTTGGTCTCTGCACAGTTTTAACACTCTTAAGACTTAATGAAGACCTCGACTTTTGTTTATGTAGGTTATAAATGTTCAGATTTATTATATTAAAAACTGATGAAATTGAGAACTTTTAAAAAATATTTGTTGGTTCATTTGAAGACGGCAATAATAAACACATTGTATGTTAACATAAATAAAATCTCAGTATTATTTTGAAATCAATTTTGACCTTATGGACCTTCTGAGATCTGCTTCAGAATATTAAGGTGCATAATGGAGGACAAAAATTGTAAAGTGAATTTTATTTGCCTAGTTTTATAATATCTGAATCTGAAAAATAAAAAGCCATGAAATACGTAGAATCTCAGCAAGGTTCACTGAATTTTGCTGGGCTTGTGTCTGTGGCTGACTGTTTACCACCTTTCCCTACACTATAAAGAGTCGTTCTTCTTTCTGTGTGATTTGCCAGATGGTGGAGATTCCGCATCTACCCAGAATGATTTTGGTGCTTGCTACAGTTGGATGTTTGTCCCACCAAGTCTCACATTGAGATTTGATCCCCAGTGTGGGGGTGTTGGGGTGGGAGGCCTGATGGGAGGTGTTTGGGTCGAGAGGGCAGATCCCTTGGAATGGCCTGGTGCCCTTCCGAGGCGCAGAGTGAGTCTCTGGAGAGACTGGAGTTGTTCTCAGGAAAATGGATTAGTTCCCGGGACAGTGGGTTACTACAAAGCCAGGATGGGTCTGGGTTTGCTCCCGCTTTGGTGCTCTTCTCTGCCATGCTCTGAGGAAGCACAGAAGCCCTCACCAGAAGCCAGCAGATGCCAGCGCCATGCTCTCATACAGAACTCAGAGCCAAAGAAACCTCTTTCTTTCTAAATTACCCAGCCGCAGGTATTCCTTTACAGGAAGCAAAGTGCACTAAGACAGTACTATACATTGACTTTATGTTCTTAATTATTTAAGGGGGAAAAAAGGTTTTCTCATGAAAGTACTACCTTTTAAGAATATCACATTATTTTCTATGTTTATTTTTAAGTGTTTTATTGTACCTTTGACTAAATGCTGACCAAGTTACCTCCTGCACGCCTTCCCCTCCCTCTTGGGGGTCAGGGCAGCTGAAAGGTGGGAGCCCCCCACCCAGCAGCTGAGGAGGACACCCTGGAATCTGGGGCTGCACTGCAAGGGGCCTGGGCCGCCCTGGAGGGGGAAGAAAGAGGTGCCCCCCCCTTCACCTCCCTCTACCCCTCAGTATGAATATTGTCTGTAAGTTATAAAAGAACCAGGACATTTTACAGAAAAAAACACAAAAAACAACAACAACAAAAAACCCCAAAAAATCCCAAATGAAGAAAAAAATAAAACAAAACTTTCAGGATATCTTTTATACCTAAAACTGCCTGAGATTTCCCAGGGAGTCCCCGAAAAATCACAGAAAATTGTTTTCCCACTTTATGAAAAGATACGTGCTAGAAGTAGTAATTCAGCTTGATGCTGTTACATGACAAAATTTCACGGGAAGGGCTGTAAAATCAGAAGTGGTGTTCAGCCTTACCTAGGTGAAATTTGTGTAGATAAAATATAATTCATATAAATATTTCGGAAATTGTACTTGTGGTGGGAAGTCTCTTGCTGTCCACAGTATGCGTCAGTCTTGGGGGAACACAGATCAAAACTGGAGAAATAGTTTGTCCAGTTTCCTACCAGTTCCTGGTGTTCTATTAGGCAAGAGCAGTATATTGTTAGCAGTTCAATTTGTCAATATTTGAAATCTTCTAAACCAGTGGTTTTCAGTTGGGGATACATATCAGACTTACCAATGGAGGTTTCTCTGCATTAGTCAATATAATCATATGATTTTTGTTCTTTAGCCCACAGATGTGGCAGATTCCATAGGCTGATTTGTGGCTGTTGGACCAGCCTTGCATATCTACAATGAAGCCAACTTGGACATGGTGTGTAATTCTTTTTATACATTGTTATGTTAGATTTGCTAATATTTTGTTGAGGATTTTTTGCCTGTAGGTTCATGAAAATATTGGTGTAGTTTTCATTTCTTGTAATCTTTATCTGGTTTTGGTATTAGGGGAATGCTGGCTTTATGGAATGGGTTAAGACATGTTCCTTCCCTCTGCTTCTGTTTTCTGGAAGGGATTTGCAGAAATGGATTCACTTTTTCCTTAAACATTTCATAGAATTCACCAGTGAAACCATCTGGGCCTGGTGCTTTCTTCTATGAAAGTTTATTAATTACTGATTCAAATTTAGTAAGACTTATATGGTAAATTAACACTCTTGCTCACCTATGTAAATAACTGGGCCAAACCCAATGAGACCAGCCTCATTTCATAATCAAGAATAACCTTTGAGGCTGGGTGCGGTGGTTCATGCCTGTAATCTTAGCACTTTGGGAGGCAGAGGCAGGAGGATCGCTCGAGGCCAGGAGTTTGAGTCCAGCCTGAACAAGAGCGAGACCCAGTTCTACTAAAAATAGAAAAATTAGCCAGGCGTAGTGGTGTGTGCCTGTAGTCCCAGCTACTCAAGGGAGGCTGAGGCAGGAGAATGGCTTGAGCCCAGGAGTTTGAGGTTGCAGTGAGCTACGATGACACCACTGCACTCTACCTGGGGCGACACGGCAAGACTCTGTCTCAAAAGAAAAAAAAAGGACTAACCTTCGAGATGACTACAATTAGCATAAGTGAGACTGTAGGGAAAGATTCTGAAATGGGAAGAACAGGATCAGTGGGAGTCTTGTCTAGCTTACCCATCCAAATTACCTCAACCTTTTATTAACTTTGAGCTATTTTACAACTCTGTAATTTATAGAAAACTGATGGCAATGAAGATAATTCCTATCCACAGAAATGCAGATTCTGTTTGGTGCACTGCAATTGATTATTGCCCTGCAGATACTGGCCAGTTTTGCATCTATGTGTAAATGCTTTTCAGTATTCCTTTATGACTATAATTGTACTTTGAAATCTTCTTAAAATCAATTGTTTAACGTCCTACTGATTCCCTCATTAACTAATGGGTTAAATAAAATTTTTGGCATGTATTCATTTTACACTTTATACACGAGTCATGATTTTACTTTTTAAAAAAATTGTCCTTTAACAAAAATAACGAAACCTCTACCCAGAAAAATACACATTTGCAGTAAATATTACCTACAATTTAGGGGTATACAGCCCTTCAAGCCCAGTAAAACCCTAGGTGTTCTCACACTTGGCAGGCTAAGAGGACTTGATTTAACTTGCTGTTAATTATTATTTATATTTTCACCCATGAAACTGGATTTATTAGCAGGAAGGGAAGTTTATACATTTAGGTACTGCTGGTACAGCAGCTAGCACAGAGTGTGCATTCAGTGAGTTCGATGTGCTGAATTGACGGGAGAACTTCCTCCGGCTCACGGTTGGGTGACGGAGCTTGATGGCTACGGTGAAGGTCTGCGCAGCCTGCACTCATGGAAGTGTCTTGGTGAACCTCAGGGCTCAGTGAACCGTGGGACCATGGGAGCAGGGTGTGCCAGGGCCTCCCTAACAGGGGGTCTCTCTCAGGAACATCCGCCTGCATTTCTGTGTAGCCTTAACTAATATTTCCCTGTTGCTCAGAGAGAGGAGGAAACTAGGTGATTCTACCGGCATAGTGTCAGGAAGGAATTTTTGGTAGAGTTAGAGACTCTGTACAAAATTCAAGAAAAACTTTAAAAAAAAACCTGTTGGATTATCTTTAAGAATCTTGATTGTCGGTGTCACCTTAGGGTACAAGGTTACAATAGGAAGTAATGATGTACTTTGAGCAATGCCTCGGAAAGGACCCAGGATGAACAATCAGATGACCTGATGCTGGCCTTGACGCTGACGCTGAACAGTGACAAAGGCTCTCTCCTTGGCCAAACTCTCCTCCAGCTGTTCTGAACTCTTGTCCAGCTAGGCCTCGACTTTTGGACTTTCGTGTTCATCTCTGCATTGTCCAATTTTAGCAAAAATCCTACTAAGTTGGTTTAGTTAGAATGCCCCTATCCAATCATCCTCAACATCCGATGGGTTCCTCCTCCTCCACCTGCCCCTAGGTGATGTCTGAGCACCTGCTCTGCCTTTGGTGAGGATCCTGGTGGTTGGGTTTAGCCAGAACCCCCTCCCGCCGATGTCCCCTCTTTGTAACCTCCATCCACTGACCCCACCCTGTTCCTTGGCTGCACGTCCCTCCTGCTCACACTGTATCTGGGGTTGAGCCCAGCCTCTGTGCCCCATTGCGGTGGTCCCTGCTCCTATGGTGGTGGCCCCCTTGAATAGAGTCTGCTTACCATCTTCAACAAGTGTCAGTGAATAACTTTTCTCTTTAACAGTAACGTCAGGTGAGTCATTTAAGTTCCATGCCTTTAAAAATACAAAGTGATGCCTGCAGGCAAATACAAAGTACCTTTTTGCAGGGTTGCGTGAGGATCAAGTGGGATAATGTGTCAAAATATATTAAAATATTGTGGAAGTAAATGAAGACCACTCACACAAGAAAAGCAAAGCCTATTTATTATGAGCTAGCTATGGCAAGGGAGTCAGCCACCTCCACCTGAGTTTGGCAGAGACTCAAAGGCAGGCAGGGGAGTGGGGAAGCTTTACAGAGAATACAAGGGGGGTGGCAGCTGTGCCCTGATGGAGGCTGTTGGCCCAAGGACACTGCAGGCAGCTTGTTAGACACAGGGCAGCCTATGTGACACTCTGTGGCTAGAGTGTATGTTTGGCTCTCTCTGATTGGTCTTGAGTTGGAAATAGGGACAGAAATTAGGGAAGCCATCAGTTATTAATCCAGTCTTGGCCATTATGGGCCTATTGTTACAGAAGCTATTGTCACTAGAGACAGCAACTTAGCTTCCTACAAGCCTGACTTACAGAAGTCTGGCTTCCTGGGCTGTTATTGTATCTACGTACAGGGATTGGTTTCCTAGGCATCACTGCAGATGGCAGGTCAAAGTTCTATTTTTATATATGATCTGGCCATTGTCCATTTATATATTTAGTTTCTCCACATGTATTAAAGACATCAAATTCTGAATATGTGAATAAACTGATTTATGAGGTTAATGTTCTATATTTCTTATTAGAATATTTTGAAACAAAATCCTATAATATTACTTGAACTAAGTAGACGCATTCCCAGAAACTTCCTTGAGAAGGCAACAGCTGCTACTATTTAAAGATTTCCCTTAAATCAACTGCCCGGAAGGCTGAGCTGGTTTAACTGTGAAGGTCTCTTCCTGGCTCCTGGCTCGCGCAGGTGGGGGCGGAGGGAGCAGCCGGCTGGAGTTGCTGCCCAGGGCGCTCTACGCTCAAGCCTGAGTTTCAAATCCAGAGTCACAGAATTGGGAAGGAGCTCAAAACGTGACTCGCCCCGCCCGTGCCCCAGAAGAGCACTTGTAAATTGTTCTTTAAAAAGTTTCCTGGAGACCAGCACATGATAAGCTTACTTGGCAGCTGATTCTGGGACTGAAACTTCCAGAAAAGTCAAATGGAAGGAGAGACAACAGGAGCTAAAGGCAGCCAAAAAAGAGGCAAGAGCCTCTGCTTGCTGGGACCGATGGCTCCACTGGAGGACTTGGGAGGAGGCCTCGAGAGCTGGTGGGAGTCATTGCTGCCTGAGGTCACCAGGAGGCTGGGTAGCTAATGGCCCCCCAGGAGACAGTGTTTTCTGGATTGGCCAGCCTTACAGTTGACGTGTTCAGAAGGCCCCGGCTACACGCTCTCTTTCTGGTCTTCTCTTTAAGACTTCACTTCCTTAGCAGCAGGCATCTCCACTATTTTTAATAAACTTTTTTTTTTTAATCTCAAACTCACGTAAAAATTGCCAGTAACACAGAATAAAGTGTTTTCCCTCCTGAACCATTTAAGAGTAAGTTGAGGTCCCAATGCTCTGTAACCCCTGTTACATCAGTATATATTGTTTACAAACAAGGGCTTTTTCATAGTTGTGTATAACTATACAACTATGAAATATCTGTCAAAAGCAGGAAAATAACACTGTTACATTACACATTATGTAATAATAAATTCCAGGCCACTACCACTATCCAATCCATAGACCCAGTTTAGTATTAACACTCAACCTCAAGTTTAGCAAGAGTGAATATTAGATTAATAGAATCAAATAAATAGCTTTCCCGTGTTAGTAATAACCAACTATAAGATGTAATTTTAAAACATTCTTCATGAGGGGACTTCAAAAAGTTCATGGAAAAATGGAATTAAAATATAAAAATATAAAATGTAAACTTTATTTCTCAATGTAAGCTTCATCAAGTCCAAGACACTTTGGTAGGTGGTGACACCAGCCACTTAGTCCATCCCTGGAGAGCTGAGGGTGCCAGGAAGGTCACCATATCAGTGCCCCCTCTTTTACATTTTTAAATGAAGAAAAATGGGTGCCCTTTAAAGATTTTTTAAGATTAGGAAACGAAAAGAAGTCAGAAGAAACCAAATCAGGACTGTAAGATGGATGCCTGATGATTTCCCACCAAACTCTCCCCAGATCGCCCTTGTTTGCTGCGAGGAGTGCGTGGGGACGTTGTCGTGCTGGAGAAGGACCCTCTGGTGAAGGTTTCGCTGGCGTTTTTCTGCTGAAGCTTTGCTGACCTTCTCGGAACACTCTCATAACAAGCACAGGTTACCGCGCTCTGGCCCTCCAGACAGTCAACAAGCAGAGTGCCTTGAGCACCCCCAAAACGGTTGCCATGACCTTTGCTCTTGACCAGTCTGCTCTGCTTTGACTGGACACAAAGCCTCTTGGCTGCGGCTTCGGCTGTGCTCCGTCTTCGGGATTCTACTGGTAAAGCCACGTTGCAACTCCTCTTGCAACTCCCGTTGCAGTTCTTCCGAGAAATGCTTCAGGATCTTGATCCCAGGTGTTCAAAATTTCCACTGAAAGCTCTGCTCTTTTCGCCCATCAGGTAGAAAGTTGGCTCAACTTTAATTCTCAGCCAGAATTCTGTAAGCTGAAGCAAGTGAGAGGTCTGTGGTGTTGTGTGTTGTTTCTGCATTAACTGCCAGTTCTCCTCAATTATGGCATCCACAAGATGAATTTATTCCTCAAAAATTGACGTGGAAGTTCTGCTGCTGCGGGCTTCATCATCAACATCATCTTGTTTCTTCTTAAAATGAGTTATCCATTTGTAAACTGCTGATTTCTTTGGGGCTTTGTCCCCATAAACTTTTCATAAAGAATTAATAATTTCACTATTCTTCCACCTAAGCTTCACTATAAATTTGATGCTTGTTCTTGTTTTAACTGTAGCAGAATTCATCTTGCTCTGATGGGGGCTCTTTTCAAACTGATGTCTTATCTCTCTTAGCGCCTCAAACTAGAGCCTGTATAGACATGTTATAACAAGTTAATGCGTGTTTATATTGGTGCAAAAAAATTTTGAACTCCATGTATAGTTTTTTGATAATACACATTTTCCACGAACTTTTTGAAGACCCCTCATAGTAGCAAAAACTATACTATACTAGGAATATAACCCTAACATGCCCAATGAAAAATATATGAAAGATGTCGTGTGTTAGGGAATGCAGGCATAAGGTGACTGTGCTCTGGCATTGACGGCGCATTTACGTGGATTCCTTACTCACTAATTCCATTTATGTGTCTTATTTTCAAGGGCTTTTTCTAAAAGAAAGAAAAGAATCTATTAATTGACTGTATTTCATCAAGAAAGGGCCAGATGTGTTGCATTTTCTAACTCTTTAGTGTTTGGAGGTTTTTTCCTGTGCCTTTGTACCCAAATGACACCTTGGCTTGGGATAAGTATTTTTGTTTAGACTGCATTTTCTTCAGAACTTTGTGAAGTTGCTTCATAGTTTCCTTTCACTGTATTTTTTGGAGAAGAAGTAAATGCCAACCCAGTTTACAACCTTTGAGAAGGGTTTGATTTTTTTTTTCCCCCAGTAGACCGAATAATTTTTTCCTCATCTTTGAAGTTCAGTAATTTAGGCAGGCACATGGCATAATACATTTTCCAGAACGTTAATCCTCAGGGAAATGCAAGTTTAAAAAAAGCAGCGAGATATACTATATGTACACGCAGTGGCTAAAATTTAAAAGACTGAGAGCACCAAATGTTGGCGAGGAGACGGCACAACTAATATGTTCATGCGTTGGTGCTGGGGTGCGATGATCCAGCCACATCGGAAGACTGTTTACCAGTTCTATAAAAACTTAATCATATGCATACGTATGACTCCGACTTTCCACTCATACACATTTACCCAAAAGAAATGAAAATGTGTCCACAAAAAGACTTGTACATGAATGGTTATAGCAGCTTCATTTCCAAAATAGCCAAAACTGGGGCTAGGGCTGGGGGAGGGGATCCCTGATAATTGCATAAGCAGAATGTGGTATCCCCACGCCATGGGACACCATTAGCACTGGAGCATCATGGCGTGTGGTGTGGGGTGGGCCCACTGGGTGCTCCAGGCCTGCAGGGCACCAAGAGGAGGGTCCCCGTCCAGAGGGCTTGGGCGGCCGAGGTCCTGACTGGGAGACCGGGTGTGCAGGGGACTGGGCACCCTCTGCAGGGGTGGGGACGGTTATGTTATCGGCCAACCTTCTTTTTGGGGGAAAAGCCAACGCACTGAGACAGCAGGGAGCAGCAAGACAGGGCTTATTAGTCCTCAGGCAGCCCAGTGGGGAGACGGGAGGAATGTCTCAAATCCGTCTCCCCAAGAAGCTGTAGGCTGGGGGTTTGAAGGGGAATTTGGCAGGCAGGGGGCTTAGGGAATTGGCATTACTGATTGGTTGGGTCAGGGGTGAGATGGTGCGAACGTAGAAACTGCGTTCTGGCACTGAGGCAGTTCCTCCTCGGGGGCCATAGGAACACAGGTTGTGGAAAGCATCTTAAAAGACAGCCTTAGGTTTTACAATAGAGGTGTTTTCCACAGAAGAGATTAAGGGGAGTTATAAATCTTGTGACCAAACTCCTAAGCAATAAGCTATTATAGGGAAGCAGGCTGGGGCAGAAGCTGGCTCATTCTTAACTATAGCTACATCTTGTAAAGCTTAGACTTCTAGCAAAGCTTTAACCCCGTGGTTTCAGTTGATTTTCTAGGGATGTTTTAGTTACAGGTGATTTCTTCCTTCCTTCCTTCCTTTCTTTTTTTTCAGGGTCTCACTCTGTCACCCAGGCTGGAGTGCAGTGGTACAATCATAGTTCACTGTGGCCTCAAAAAAGTTAATTTCATCAAGTAACATAATAATTTAATTTAATTGGTGTCTGCCTTCACATTGAGCCCTGGAATTTGATGTGTTCTTTTGGTCTAAAGATTCAGTTTATTCTTCATTTCGGATAAATTTTCTTGTATTTCTTCTTCATTTACTATTTATTTTCCATTTAGTCCTCAACCACCAGGACACCAGTCATGCTTACATTAGACCATCTTGTGTTTTCTTCAATATCAGTTGTCTTTGCTCTGACCTCGCTAGATTTTTATCATCTGCACTCATGATCATATTAAACCTTTCGTCTGTGCCAATAATCCCCTTTTCAGCCATGTCTATTTTGCATGTTGATTTTTTAAATCTATTAGTTAGTTCTTTAATATTTTTGTCTCTCTGGTTCCATGCTTTTCACCAAACTTTTTCATGTCATGGCAGACATGGAAAATGATAACATTTTTGTGGCTTATTGAGATAAATGTCTGATGTTTTTTGCTGTCAGAAGACAACTTATCCAAGGACCTTGGCTATCAAAGGCCTTTTTCAGCCTTCCTGAAGGCCAAGAATATCAATATCTGACACAGGTTGGGAAATTCTGTCCTATTTGTCTCTTTGGGCTGCAATATTTCTTTTGATCTTATTTACTTTTTTAAACATCCCATCTTTGAACTCTTTTGTTTCATTGAATTCATGTTGTTAAATAGTTGTTTTATATATCAAAGCTCTTTTGGAGAAATTTACTCCATTTTTGGAGGAAATATTATATGTGTGTTTGTGCCTGTGTCTTTTACATCACTCTCAAGATATATTTCTATTTGGCTGAAGTAAGATTGTATAGTAGCCAGCATATTTAAAAAAAAAATCTCTTGTTCATACTTGTGTGGATAGTTTTGATATGATATGAGTCACTTTTTCAGCCCTTGGTTGTTTCTTCATTGTGTTGTCACTTTGGGTTGAGGAATTTCATGTTCTACACAGTTTTCTGTAGCTCAGAAAAAAGGCAGGGAAGGTAGTGTCCAGCTAGGGTGATGCTCGGTCTCCATTAGACCACCTGCCCTCTAGTCCTGCTTCTGATGTTTAGTTCCATGTTCATAGCAGTGTTGATCCTTCCTACTTGGTAGGCTCCTTTAATCTCCCTAATGCTGCGCTGAGGTTGGGGTGCTACGTCACCATTTCACAGAAGACGGGCTGGGTGGGCAAGATGAAGGCAGTGGAGTCCACAAGTGAGAGGGCAGAACAGAGACCTAAACCCAGATCTCCTACCTGCAGTCTGGTCTCCTCTAAGCTCAGCTGTCCTCAGGCACATGGTCGCTCCCTCCCCCTGCGGGGGACTGGGTTGTTGTGCCTGTGACCCAGGCCAGGCCCACCATGGCATGCCTCCCTCCAAGCCACAGTGATTTGCACAGGAGGTGGGCTTGTGAACTATGAGGAGACACTCAGAATGCTCATGGTGTTAATCAGAGGAGGCAGATGGAAAAGTCCTTTCTGGTAGGGTTGCTAACAGGTGTTTCTGGTAGGAATGTTCCCTGCCGTTTGGGAATGGGCTGCCTGCAGGGACAGGAAAGAGGTTATGCCAAAAACAGAAGCAGAGATGAGAAGCAGATGGAGAAAAGGAGAACATCTTGGTGGTGTGGGGCCCCAGTCTGAATTCCCGGGGCCCTGGCTAGTACTGTCCTCCCTCCGGTCTGAGAGCTACTTAAACATCTTTGCAGTTTAGATGTGTGCCTGAGAGCACCCTGCCCACAACAAAAATGCTGGGTTTATGTAGAAGGATCCCTTTGTTCATACCCATGGGGTCTATGATGTAGCACTAATTAGTAGTACTAATTAATAGTACTAAAAAGTAGTACTACTAACTTTTAAAGAGGCTTTAATTTTATATCTCTAGTCGTGTCTTGTTTATTCAATTTTTAAGCTCTGAGCATCAAAGTTTTAATCCCAGAATGAATACAAAATGCTCTGGGCCTCCCCCGCAGACTGGTATGGACTGGGGGGTGCAGGTGACCTGCTAGTGCAGGCTGTCATGAAGTCCTCCAAGGCACGCCAAAGCCACCACGCCGGCCACTGCTGTATTTCCCATGCCAGGCTGCTGCATCATCACAGACAACATGCTGGCCAGTTCTCTACATTTCGTGTGGCCTTCTCAGAGTGGGCCATGGTGTGACCGAATCTCAACTTTCTTATAGTGAAGTCACAGTTCTCAAACACCGGCCATGTTGAGAGAATGATCATGTAGGCAGCTGCTTTTACTCTGAAGGCTTTGCTCTCCTCAACTCATTCTTGCACTCTTAACATAGATTTATTCATCATTAACAGCTGTTCCACAGATGGTGACAAGCCCTGTGGTCATGCTAGGTGATGCCCGGCGTTGGCCCTGTTTGAAAGGGTAAAATGGCCTCTCTCGGCCAGTCCGGTTTCGGCCTTTTGTTGTGACTAATGCACTGTGGTGGAGACACCTGTCCACAGGAAGCAGACAGAAGTCCCCTCAGACGGGCAGGCATTTGGGCCCAGCTGTCCCTGGTCCTGATGTGAACCAGTGACCTAGAATTCAGAGTCTTCTTGCCAACCAGCGGAAACATCCTGTCACATGTTATTTTTACTTTAAAGCTTTGGCTCACTGCGGAGGCCGGTGCCCTGAGACGCCCAGCTGTGGGCAGATCTGTGGAAGACATGGGCCTGCCCGGCACACTGGCAGGTGGCTCCACAGCTCTTGCTTTTGATCAAACCCAATGCGTGGAGGGACTGCCTCGCTGGGAGGGTTAGCCCCTGACCCACGTCCCACGGCGTGCCCCCCCAATGCCCCCCGCCTTCTCCCCACCCATGTCCCACTACACCACGCAGGGACAGTCGGCAGGCACAGTGGGCAAGTTCCTGCTGGGCCCCCTCCCAACCGTGAGGATGGTCAGGCCTGCGCGTAAGTCCTAGCCCTGACCTAGCTCGGTCCCAAGGAGGGCCTTGCCAGGCAGATGGGCAGTGCAGGCAAGCCTGGGCTTCCAGGCAAATCCTCCCCCATCCTGGGTCCAGACTATTTGAAGAGATTCTGCAGGAGGCTGATCAAGTGAGAATGTATTAATGTTACTGGTCAGGCTGGATTTGGGGACAGAGCTCGGACCTGGGCCCCAAACTAGGCTTCCTGCCACATATACCCCCAACTGAAGTCACCCACTGAGTCACAGGAGGGACAGTGGCAGCCTCAGCCCGGGTCCCCCACCAGGGGGAGGTGGGAGCATGTATGTGAAGAATGGCAGGTCCCCCGGACCGAGAGGGTCTAGAACATCCTCCCATGGGGGAATGGCCTGGGTGGGGAAAAGGAGAGGCGCCCCCCAATGCCACATAAAGGCGGCAGTCTCTATTTCACAAGCTGCAGTGGGTTGAATAGTGTCCCCCAAATTCATGTCCACCTGAAAGCTCAGATTGTGCTCTTATTTGGAAATAGGATGTTTGCCAATGTGCTTAGCTGAGGATCTTGAGATTAAATTGTCTTAGATTTAGGGTGGGCCCTAATCAGTGACTTCTTATAAGAAGAGCAGGGGACACCAGGACGCGGCAGGAGGCCACGTGGAGGCAGAGCCAGAGATTGGAGCCGTCGATGCTGGCAGAGGCCAGGAAGGGTTCTCCCTGGGGCCTTCGGAGGGGATATGGCCCTGCCACTGGGAGGTTTCATACTTCCGAACTGTAAGAGAAGACATTTCCGCTATTTTAAGCCACCCAGTTTGTGGTTCTTTGTTATGGCAGCCCGGGGAAAGTAACACATGAGCCAAGGCAGAAATACGGGAGGAGAGAGAATTGTTCTCCCTGCAACACTTCAGGGACCCGAAGCTGAACTTCCACAGCCAACCTGGACACACGGCCTGTGGCCCTCGGGGGGAGGATGCCTGTCCTCTGAAGCCTTGTCTTGCTGCAAATACCTACACACCCCACCCGTCCCTGCTCAGCTGAGCCTGCGCCCTCAGTGGACAGTGCGTGAGCGGGCGGGGGGCAGTTGAAATCTGGGGGTGCTCCTCACACAGACACCTCTGCGTGTGAGGGTCCTCATTAACCAGCCTGCAGTGACATTGTGCACTCAGAGTCCCCTCCAACAATCTGTTCCCCGAAGCTGGTTTCACTATGAGCAGTGAATCACAATATTGAGTCACAATTTTTATTAGAGTTGTGATATTTGATTTCAAAATATTTGAAAGTTTACAATTTCATCCTTGGAGTTGATATAGGTTTTTTCGTACCTTAAGAATCTAGCTCCAATACCATGCTATCATCTCCCAGCGATGCTTTATATAGATGGGAAAAGGAGAGAACAACTTTTCTGGAAGCGTTTCCTCGTGTCCGTGTGATCTCCCCTCACCGGGCCAGGAGGACGTGGCAGCAGCCGAGCGCCAGGGCGGGAAGGAAGGCCGCCCTTGCCACGGAGAAGGCGCCAGGGAGGGGAGGGGGCAGCTCAGTGGCCAGAAACGGACTTCACGACTTTTAAAAATAATTTTAAACTGTGAGCTTTGATAATATCAGGTGGCATTTCTATATGAGTAAAACTGTTAGTGAAAAGACACTGTAAATGTTTACGTTTGCTCACAAAATCACGTGTGGCTGTTTCCTGTGTTCATTCTTCTCACAGACAAGCTTGTCATCAGCTGTTCACTCCCCGCCTGCCACTCAACTCCAAGAACAGGAACCTGGGGTAGTCCTCTCCCGGGCTAGTCCTCCCCCCTGGTTAGTCCTCTCCCTGGCTAGTCCTCCCCCCCGGTTAGTCCTCTCCCTGGCTAGTCCTCTCCCCCGGCTAGTCCTTCCCCCCGGTTAGTCCTCCCCCTGGGTAGTCCTCTCCCCCGGCTAGTCCTTCCCCCCGGTTAGTCCTCTCCCAGGCTAGTCCTCCCCCCCGGTTAATCCTCCCCCTGGGTAGTCCTCTCCCAGGCTAGTCCTCCCCCCCGGTTAGTCCTCCCCCTGGGTAGTCCTCTCCCAGGCTAGTCCTCCCCCCCGGTTAGTCCTCCCCCTGGGTAGTCCTCTCCCAGGCTAGTCCTCCCCCTGGTTAACTCTCTTCCCTGGGCTACTCCTCTCTCCTGGTTAGTCCTCTCCCTGATTATCCTTCTCCCCTGGCTAGTCTTCTCCCGTAGTTAGCCCTCTCCCCTAGGGTAGTCTTCCCTCCTAGTTAGTCCTCTCTCCAGGGATAGTCCTCTCTGTACCCCAGCTCCTAGCACAGTGCTAGATTCAGAGTTGGAGGCAAAAAATATCTGTGAGGTTGAACTAAATATCAAAATACCAAATGTAACTCAATTTTTAAAAAGCAATATAATACGATAGTTCCACAGCAAACAGTATGGGGATTCCTGAAGGAAATAGATGTAGACCTACCACTTGACCCAGCAATCCCACTGCTGGGAATCTACCCAAAGGAAAAGACGTCATTTTATAAAAAAGACACCTGCACTCTATTGCAGCACAAGTCACAATCACAAAGATGTGGAATCAACCTAATTGCCCATTAATTCATGAGTGGATTAAGAAAATGTGGTACATATATACCGTGGAGCACTACTCAGCCATAAACCGGAATGAAATAATGTCTTTTGCAGCAACTTGGATGAAATTGGAGACCCTTATCCTAAGGGAAGCATCTCAGGAATGGAAAACAGGCACCACATGTCCCCACTAGTAGGTGGGAGCCAGGTGATGGGCACATGCGTGGCGCAGAGGCATGAAGGTCACAGGAAATCAAGAAGCGGCGGGGGTGGGGGGCGGAGAGGGACAAAAACCTGCCTCTCGGTGCGACGAACACTAGTCGGGGGACGGGCACAAAGCCCCAACTTAAGTGTCATAAAAAGTATACATGTAACAAAAATAATTGTACCTCTTAATATTTTGAAATAAGAAAGTGAAAAAATATCATAAATGAGGAATCACTTGAGGAACGTGAAAGGGCCATGGTTAAAAATCGCTGAAGACGCTAAGTTGTCTCAAGCAAAAACAAGCTCCACAAAGGACAGGAGACACTTAAACTTAAGGAAAAATTTAACTGCATAAATTATATTTGAAAACAAAGTCTAAAGGAATAATGACAAAGGATAATATAATTAATACAGAAAGAATGCTCACGGATCAGTAAAAAAGACAAATGTGCTAGCAGGAAAATGAGCAAAGGACAGGAGCAGATAATACACAAAAATACATAATAATAGAAAATAAGTATCCAATCAGCCTATGGAAGCAGTTTATTCTACGAGTAATCAAATAAATGAAATTAAATTATATCTTCCCAATCAAATTAGCAAATGTCAGACAATTACGACACATATTGTTGGTCAGAGTGGGATTTATACACCAGTGAAAGTGCCTATCAGCAAGACATTTTCAGATGGCAATTAGGCGGCTCCTTAGAAAGTCTGTGTCTCCTTTTTTACGGAATGTCTTTTCTTCCTTTGGGTAAATACCCAGTAGTGGGATTGCTGGGTCAGATGGTAGTTCTACTTTTAGTTCTTCGAGGTGTCTCCATATGACTTTCCATAGGGGTTGAACCAGTTTGCAGCCCCACCAGCAGTGTGTGAGTGCTCCTGTCTCTGCGTCCCCGCCAGCACTTGTTGTTTTGGGACTTTTTGATGTGAGCCGTTCTCACTGCCCATCAATACACCAGTGGGTTAATAAAATGTGGTGTGTGTACACCATGGAGTATTGCTCAGGCACAAAAAAAAATGGTGAGTTAACACCTCTTGTATTATCCTGGATGGAGCTGGAGCCCATTCTTCTAAGGGAAGTATCTCAGGAATGGAAAAACAAGCACCACATGTACCCACCATCAAATTGATAGTATTTGGTCAACACTTATGTGCACATACGTAAGTAACGTTCATCCGGTGTTGGGCAGGTGGGGGAAGGAGGGGCTGGGTAAATCCACACCTAAGGGGTGCAGTGCGCACTATCTAGGGGATGGGCACGCTTGTAGCTCTGACTTGGGCAGAGCAAAGGCAATATATGTAACCTAAACATCTGTATCCCCGTAATACTCTGAAATAAAAAAAAAGTCTGTGTCTCCTGACTTCCACTTCTAGGAACTTATCCTAAGGAATCATCACTGATGTTTACACAGATTTATCTATTATTATTTTTATTTATTTTTTTAGAGACAGGGTCTTACTCTGTTGCCCAGGCTGAAGTGCAGTAGTGTGATCATAGCTCGCTGCAGCCTTGAACTACTGGGCTCAAGAGATCCTCCTGCCTCAGCCTCCTGAGTATCTGGGACTACAGGCACACACCACCACATCCAGCTAATTTTTTATTTTTTGTAGAGACAGGGTCTTTCTATGTTGCCCAGGCTGATCTCAAACTCCTGTTCTCAAGTGATCCTCCTGCCTCTGCTTCCCAAAGTGCTGGGATTACAGGTGTAAACCACCACACTCAGCCCTCTATTATTATTTTAATGTGATTATTCAAATCTGTGAGAAGTTGAAAACAACCTGTATATTCATCCATAAAAGATTTTAGAAATGCATGATGGTACTCTGTAAGATGGGACACTATAGTAATTTTAGAAAATCTATATTTTAATAATCATAAACATTTATTGATATGGGAAATATTCACAATATAATATTGAATAATAAAAGGCAGATTACAAAACTACGCGTCACACGATTCTATTTTTATGTTAAAAATTCTGAACATCTAAACAAATGTAAAGACTGAAGGTATATACCTCAAAATATTAACAATCATTTTATCTGTGTAGGTAGGGTTATGAATGCTTTTATTTTATACCTGGGCTGTTCTGTATTGTTTTATTTTTAAACTTGTAAATAAACACTATTACTTATCAACAGATCAAAACTATTATCAAAAAAATTAAGCTGTGATAGTGTAACAGTAAATGAAGTAGTAGATAAACTTACTGTATTTCAATGATATTCAGGGAGGTGGCTGAGCTGATATTGAAAACGTTCAAAGACATTTTTTGTGCACACACTAATCAGCTCATATTCTTTCCCATGTAGTTTCACAGGGTATACAGTCGTCAAATTTGACTTGCGCATTCTCCTAACTGAGCCATAGCGTGGCTCTTGAAAACGTCCACCTTCGTACAGCAACCTCTCTGAGAAGACTGACAATCACCAGGTGGCTTAGAGCGTTCCCAGTTTGGGTGATTTTGAGCAAGAATGATTTTCTTTGCTTAAGTTATGCAGATGAGCTATTGCCTTCAAATTCTAACATAATTACCACTCACCACTCAACTTTCTAAAACAGGGTCTCTCAACCCTTTACATTTTCAGCTGAATAATTCTGTTGTGGGGTCGTCCTGTGCATTAGCGGATTCAGCAACACCCTGGCCTCTGCCCGCTAGATGCCAGTAGCACTTCTACCCTAGTTGTGACAATCAAAAATGTTTCCAGATATTGCCAAATGGCTCCTGGGGGGCAAAATCACCCCCCATTGAGAACCATTGCTCTAAAAACATTGTTTCTAAAAAACAGAGAAGCAGAAGTGTCTATTTCTTTGCCTAATTTTCATTGTTTTCAAAATCACCCCTAATTTTGTAATACTTTTATGGACAGACATGATACATGAAATATTACATCTGTAGTATAAAAAATCAAATTCTCAGCCCCGGCCCAACTCCTTATGCAAAAGAGAAGGTACAAGCCTCAGCCCCTGTGAAGAGCTGGCCCCACACGTCTGCATTAAGGAATCCTTGCTGACCTCCCACAGGGACACGCAAACCGTACCTGTGTCCAGCACCCAAACCTAAAGCCTGTTCATTCCACGCTGATAATGAATCACAAGTGTATCTCACGGGTGACAGAACGGAGACAAGACAGAATCAGACATTCTCCCACCTGCCCGGGGACAGCTACAGAATTGATGCCTCCTTCACGCCCTCTCTTCTAACTTTCCTAACTCTTGCAACTCTTCTAACATTCCCCTCATTTTACGCAAAATGTAGATTTCCTGAGCCTCACACATTTTGCCTCACCCCTGCTTTTCCTTCCTCTCTGTGTGCCTGTAAACGCAGAAGGTTCCAGCAGCCACAGCTTGTCTGCAGTCCGTGCTTCTTCCCAGGCATCCCCAACTTCGGCCTAATAACCCTCCGTTGACGGAGATTTTTTTTTGCCTCAGTCATTTCCTTGGGTCGACACCTTCTATAAAGGCAGCCCCAGCAGGTTTTTACGTCTTATCCACCCAGTAAACTCAAAGAAGCCCGTGCAGGTGCAGATGCTTTGCTGCCTGTGTCTCCCACCTGGGAACACGCTCCTCTGTGGTGTTGTGGCCAGCTCTGGGTTTCGTTTTCTTGACAGAATAGAACCCAAACTCTGTACAATAATTTAAAGAAGTTTATTCTGAGCCAAATACGTGCAACCATGGCCCTGAGAGCCACGTCCAAGAAGCCTTGAGCAAGTGGTCTCGCCGTGGTTGGGTTACACTTTGGTTTTATACATTTCATGGAGACAAGAATTGCACATGGAGCCATAAACCAATACATGGAAGGCGTATGTTCGTTTGGCCCAAAAAGGTAGGACATCTCCAAGCAGATGGGGGACGTGGCGGGGGGGATTACAGGTTATAGGTGGTTTAAAGATTCTTTGATTTGTAATTGGTTAAAGAAATAAAGCTTTGTCTAAAGGCTTGGAATGTTTGAGATAAGTAGCTGAGGACCTGCAGGTGTGGTTTAAACTTTGTCTTGCACGGCCTTAGGCCTGTTAATGAGCCACAAAGGACATCTCCAAGAAGGGAGGGGGTGTGACAAGACGTGTCTGACCTCCCTTCTCATGGCCAGTGACTCAGCTTTAGGGTATTTCTGGGGTCCCCTGGGCCAAGAGGGGTACATTCAGTCAGCTGGGGGCTTAAGATTTATTTTAGTTCACAGTTTCTTTATTTTAATCGTTACCTTACTATATTTGTATCTCTCTCTGGCTTGTAGGTTTTGACGTTTGTCGACTTAAGTGATAACAAAGGCTGTCAACAAGGGGTTGCAGATTCAATGGCTCTGAGGACCAGACAGGGGAGGTAAGTTAGGGGAGCCTGGCAAGGCCGTTGGGTGGCAGGGACCCATGGCACAGCTCTGGGTGACAGTGGAATTCTCACAGAAGTCCCTACCCCGCATTGCCAGAGGGCCCTATTTTTTTTTTAAGATTAGTCAGAAACACATATTTTATGTGAACTCTTCCTATTTTTAAATGTGCCTAACCAATTTAAAAGAGATTAAAAACACTTTTCAGCTCCAACAAAACCTTTCTGCAGGCCAGACACAGTCTCCCTGGTCTGAGGCACCATCTGGTCATTAGAAAGCCACGTGCCACTTGTTTCTACACCTGCTAATAACCCTCAGATTGAAGCACTCAGCATTCGGATGCAATAAGCAGCTTGCCAAATCAGAACTGTGAAAACTCTGTAACTCTTCCAATCTCTCCAAAGACGCCTCCCTATCCTATCTGGCAGGTGAACTAATTAACTTGGGTAAAGCTCTATGCACAGGTCTCTCCAACCACAGAACACTGTGGATGGTTTGCACGTCTCCTCCCTGAAGTTTCTGAAAAGGTAACCGCGGGGCCGCGGAGCTGCCGCGAGCAGTGCAGGGAAAGCAGGCGGGCTTGCGCTTAGGTTACGCTTAGCACACTCCATCTGCCGGGGCTGTGTGTTGAATTTCCAGGGTTCTCTGTGACCAGAGGAATCAGGGCGTATTTCTGCAGGTGCGTATTGGGGTTTCTCTGTCTCGATGTGACGGGAAATGCAAGGAGAAACTGGGGGGCCCTGGTAACAGGAAGCCGAAGAAAAGCTGCGGCCTGGACGGAACGTGCGCACGTCTGACTCCTCCAGTTACTAGACTGCCCTGGGGACACTCTGCGAGGAAAATGGAAACTTCTTAGCCAGCGTGGATATTCCTGTTGAGTGATTATTGATAGTCACATACAAGCCCGAGATCGTCAGCGATGGAAGTGAGCACTAACATAATCAATAACTTGGAGTCTAGACCCAGCTCCGGGCTGGGCTGAGACGTACCAAGCCGTGTGTGCACCGCGTGGGTCAGCAAAGTGCCTCCATCTTCTGGCAAAAATCTGCTTCATTCTTAAAGCTGAAATAATTTCTGACTGAAATTTGTGGGCTTAACCAATTCTATTCAGTCTTCTGTAACTTACCTTTGTCCATAAGTGGTGGTAGAAAAGCAGCCAAAAAAAATTGAGTTTATAAAAGCTTCTGAATTTCTGGCCAGATGTGACCAGGGAATGTTTGCAAGATCCCATTGTGAACTAAAAAGAGATTGACATGAAGGTCAAAGGAAATAGCATTTGTTTGGGAAACAAGGAATTGCAATTTGGGTGCACTGAATCAGGGCAGTCCTGAATACTGTCCCGTAAAGCAAGTGCTGGAGAGGTTTTCTATAAGGGATTTCTATACAAAGTTGTTTTGGGCCATAGTTCATTGGCTGGGCAGAAATCCGAAATCGAAAACCTGCTCTGATTGAGTAGTTAATGAGGGTGCTCCCAGCTGAGAGATGTTGAGGGCCGGTGGATACTGACCTCAGTTGTTTATCCGAGTCTGTTGGAACATTCTGTGGTTTGACCTTTGGCAGGTGTGTGCACAATCCTCCCGCAGCCTCTGACTCCACTTTAGAAAGCCTTAGCCTTGCGTACTTCGTTTTCTTTCACACCATTAACTCTAATCCAAACAGGAGTTATGAGTCTTGGACACATACAAGAAAAGTTTTGCCAGATATTTTGTAAATGCTTTTATGACAGTATATAATATACTATTTCAACAAAAGAATGAATACTGCTATTTAAGTTAGATACTAGCATAATGGGCTTTTTCTATTCATAGATATTTTGTGATTCAGTCAAAAAAGAAACCACATTCAGTAAATATTATGGCTTTCAATGTCCTATTTCCCAAGGAAATAGGACAAGACGCTTCTACCTCTTTAACACTACTTTAAAATGTTCACTGGTGACTATTTGTGTGACAATATCTTGCTGGTATTTTTGTTTCTATACTACCAATAACTTGAACTGTTCCAATAATGGGTAAGGGGACATTGCAGATAATGAGGGGACAGAAACACAAGATCAAGAACATTTAGGTCAGGCCTCCTCAGATGACATTTTATAGGGAAATTGGTTGGTTCTAGTCAAACTAGAACTTTAAAATAAGTTGTTAATAATTCATTCTGTTTTCAAATTTGCTGTCCAGTGCACTTAAGCCCTTTAAACATTTTTTGAATAATATAAACAAATGAATAAATATATAAATGGGGAAAGAGGAAACTCTTTCTTAAAGTAGCAGGAATAATGGAATTAAGAAATCATTATTTGACAACCATCACGGCTGGGACCATGATGGTTGGCCATCTGACCAATGGGACAGCAGGACAAGCTGTGGGTTATCTACATTGTCTCGAAGTACTCTCCATAAAATAATTATTAATTACAAAGGATAAAAAGGCAAGTTTGCAGCAGAAAACCGCAGCAGACCCTGTCTTGATCAAAGTTGATTCCACGAGCAATAGGACAGGCAGCGTCATGTGTCCCAGGGTAGAATGCAACAAGGACACAAAACTTCTGTGACTCACTTGCCCGTGATTCCTGACCACGAGGAAGAACAAGTCGAGCCATGTCACGGGGTGTCCACAAAATGACTGGCTGCAGTCTTCAGAAATGTCGAGGTCATGAAAAGTGAGCATGAGGAATGTTCCAGTTTGAAGAGACTAGAGTGACATAGGGACTGGGGACAAAGATTAATCCCAGAGCGGGTCTTTTGTTCCACACAACGTTGGGGAACCGAAGGAGTCTTGGATGAGGTCTTGGATGAAAGGTGAGCAGGAGTTGTTTGCACTATACTTGCAACTTGTCTGTAAGCTTGAAATGGCCTCAAAATAAAAAATTTTTTAAATTGTCGAAACCACCACCCTCCACAGCAATTTGGTCTGTGGCAGCAACATGCAGTAGAAATGGCGGGGCCTTCGTTGTGCGCTTATGGACGCAAGTCTTGTTCCACAAGTTACTAGTTGTGTGACTCTGGGATGGTAACTTGACCCTCTGAGACTGAGTTTACTCATCTGTAAAGTAGGGACAATGTTAGTACTTCACTTACAGGGTTTTGTGAGGATTAAGTGTGATAACTCATGTAAGCTTAGCTCAGTGCTTAACACGTAGAGAACGCTCAGCAAACAATAGTCATGGTGAACAGTGCAGTAGTTTTCTAGGTCTGCCATAACCAAGTACCACAAACTAGGTGGTTTAAACCAGCAGTTATTTATTGTCTCACAGTTCTGGAGGCCAGAAGTCTGAGATCAAGGTGTTGGCAGAGGTGGTTCCTTCTGAGGCTGTAGGGGAGGATCGATCATCTCCACGTCTCTGTCCAGCTTCTGGTGTTGCCAGCAATCCTTGGTGTCCTTGGCTCACCTTGACCTCTGCTTTCCTCTTCACGTGGTGCTCTGTGTGCTGAGAGTCTGTGTCCAATGTCCCCTTTTTATAAGGACACCAGTCATCTTGGATTTAGGGCCCACCCTACTCCAAAATGACCTCATCTTAACTCGTTACATCTGTGATGACCCTATTTTGAAAGAGGGTCATGTTCTGAGATATTGGGAATTAGGGCTTCAACATGTGAACTTGAGGAAGATGCAATTCAACCCAGAACAGACAGTGTAATTATTATTAGCATATAAGAGAAATCCAATCTTTCTTCACAGATCAGTCACTCCAAAGTGTTTTTGGAGTGAAGACAATTTGTCATTATTTCTTTGATTTCATAACAACACTTCATAAAGCACTCTTGCAGGGCAGTCTGACCTATCAACAAAACTAATTAAAATTATCCGTCTTTTAGAAACACTTGCAATGCTTACTCGAGGTGCCTGGAGACAGCAAACACTCCAGCTCACCATGAAAATCCCACCAGATGTCACTGGCCTAGAAACAGTTTATATTTCTGAGTAAGAAGACAAATGTGAACATTAGGATCAAACAGATTCCTTGAGGCTCTAGCTTTGGAGAGGTTTGTGTCTATCTAGGTCTAGAGAGAGAATAAAATCTACATGAGGTGTGAAGAGCTAGGATAGCCACGGGGCCCCTGTGATCTGGATCTTGGGTGCCCCCCTTCTAGAAGGCCCTAGGCAGCTGTGTTGTATGGGGGTGAGGCCCCAGGCTCGGGCCATTTTTGAGCAATTGGCATGTCAAGTTTGGACTGAGAGCTGTACATACTGCTGCACCTGGGAAATGCCCAGGCTGAGCTCCAGCCTCCTGGGCCTCTCCCTTGGCCCACAGCCATGTGTTTGCACACTCTACAGGACCAACACAGGGAGTTTAGCCTCCAAAAATGAAGGTGCAAGATAGCTGTGGAGTTTGTGGGCTGACTTCCACATCCATTTACCCACAATCGAGCAGTCTAAGCCAACGGTTCTGCCCTGCCAGGGAGAGAGAGAAAGGCGGGGGTGGTGCACGTACATAAGCACTTGTGTGTTCCTATGTTTTCTTGTTTAAAGGATCACCAGAAAAAGATGATTCCCTACCTATTTCTCTTCACTCGCCTGTCAACAATCCCTGACATTTTACCTTGAATAATTTCTTGTTGGTAACTCTCCCTATATTCCTGGGAAGGATAGTTCATCTGCTCATTCACTGAGCATTTATTGAGGTCTTTTTTATGCAAACAGAGCACCATGACAGACACTGTGGATATGACAAAGTTTAAATCATAGGCCCTGCTTTTAATTAATCTATAATCTCCTATAGGAAATTGCTCAGAAGACTGTGAATAAAAGCAAAAATTACACCAAAGTCCACAAGAAAGGTAAGAATGGTATGAACCCTGTATAACAAAAGTTTAGTCTCAAAATATGTGGACATTGACTATATACATTGTTAATGATTTCTAATTTAATTCTATTGCAGCCAGAGAAAATATTCTGTAAGCGTTGACTCTGTGGAAATTTACTGAGATTTTATGTCCCACCTTGTGGTCTGTCTTGGAGAACATTCCATGTGTACTTAAAAAAATGTGTGTTCTGCAGTTGTTGGGTGTGGGGTTCTATAAACGTCAATTAGATCAAGGTAGCTAATAGCATTGTTCAGATCTTCCATGTCCTCATTGATTATTTGTCTAATTGATCCACCAATTATTGAGAGAGAAATGTTAAAATCTCCAACCCTGAATGTGAATTTATCTATTTCTTCCTTTAATTCTGTTAATGTTTGCTTCATGTACTTGGAAATTCTTAAGCATACACACATTTATGTTTGTTATGTCTTCTTGAAAAATTGATTCTTTTATCATTGTGAAATGTCTCTATATCATTGTTTTGTAGTCTATTTCATCTGATTATAGCCACTCCAGATTTCTAATACCATTTGCATGGTATATCTTTTTCTGTTATATTACTTTTAACCTATTCATGTTTCTATACCTACAATGCATGTGTTATTAAACAGTGTGAGCTGAGGTCTTTTTTAAAAAATCTAACAATCCCTGGAGTGTTTAGTCCATTTACATTTAATGTAATTATTAATATGATTGGATTTTTGTTTATATTTTGCTATGTTTTTTCTATTTTTCCCATGTTTTTTATTCCTCTGTTCCTCATTTCTTATCTTCTTTGGGGGTAACTGAATATTTTTTACAATTCTCTTTTAATTTCTCTTTTGAATTTTCCACTAAGCTCTTTGTGCATTATTTCCACGATTGCTGTAAGGTTAACAGTATAGATTTTTAATTTACCACTGTGTACTTAGAGTTAATATTGCACCACTCTATGTAAAATATAAAAAACTTTGCAATCATATATTTTAATTTATTGCCCTCTTGCTCTTTATGCTATAGTTGTTGTATGTATTACATCTATATGTGTTATAAATCCACAGTAAAATGTTATGATTTTTACCTTAAACAGTCATATGTATTTTGAAGAAATTAAGAAGAGAGTATTTCCCCATTTATGTATTATTTCTCTGTTCTTTGTTCCCTCTGGGATCATTTCTTTTCTGCCTGAGAATGTCCTTTAGCACAAATACGCCAGCGACAAGCTCTCTCAGCTCTAATTCATCTGAGCCCACCCTTATTGCACCCTTATTTTAACAGATGTTTCTCCTGACTTTAGAATGTTGTGTTGATAGGTTTTTTGGTCCTTTCAATGCTTTGAAGATGCCATTTCGTTGTCATCTAACCCCATTCTTCCCTGATGAGAAGTTAGTGGACATCCACTTTACTGCCCCCCTGTAGCTAATGTGTCCTTTTTCTATTGGCTACTTTTGAGATTCTTCCTTTACCTTGATTTTTAGCAGTTCCCCTGTGCTGTGCCACATGTGGTTTTCTTTATATTTGTCCTGCTTCAGGCTCACTGAGCTTCTTGGATCAGTAGTTGATTTTTTCACCAAATTTGGGAAATCTTCAGACACTATTTATTCAAATGTTGTTCCTGCCCCCACTTCTCTCTGCTTGCTTTCTGGGGCACCAGTTATGCATATACTAAAACACTTGATATTGTTCTAGAAGTCACTGACAGTGTGTTCATTTTCTTCACCCTGTTTTCTCTGCTCCTCAGACTGGCTGAGTTCTACTGGTCTCCATTCAGGTTTATGAATCTCTTTTTCTGTCATCCACAATCTACTGTTAATTCCCTCTACTAAGCTTTTTATCTTAAATATTGTAGTTTTTAGTTCTAGAATTTTCATTTAGTTCTTTCCACAGTTTTAATTTCTCTCTCGAGACTCCTTATCTATTCACTCCTTGAGTCCATGTTTTCCATTAAGCCCTTTAACATATTTAGAATAGCTTGTCTGCTAATTCTAGCATCTTGGTCATCTCAGTGTCTGTTACTATTTATTGCCTTTTTTCTTGAATATGGGTTAAATTTTCTTGTTAACATTCTTTTTATTTGTTATTGTGAGCTGGACATTGACATATTACAGGGATTCTAAATTATGATGTTTGCCTGTAAAGAGTGTTGAGTTTTGCTTTGGATGGCAGTTAAGTTATTGGCAATCTTCTTGATCCTTTAAGGCTTGGTTTTATTCTTTGTTAAAGTTGGTCTATTTTGGTTGTGTCCTAAGTCCTAGAGTGCGAACTACTCTATGCCATAGCTCTTAAACCTAAGACTTGGTGCCTGAGAAGTTTTCCAATAAACCCATGCATGGGCCATACCTCACATATTCTGATTTAATCTGGGATCCAACTCAGATTTTAAGGGTTTTTAAATTTTCCTAGATAATTCTTAAAGGGTAGCCAAAGGTGAGAGTTACTGATTTAAGCAAATCATGGTAATTCTATTCCCCTTGATAATAATTGGCTCATGGTTAGGTATACGTAGGCCAATTTGGGCCAATGAGCAGGTTGTTCAGAACTTCTGGGAAGAACTTTCTCTTGCCAGATACAAATAAGGAATCATCATGTCCTAATTACTTCCAGAAGTTATCCTATGGCCATGAGATAAATCAACCTTGAGTGACATCTTATAAGCAGTGGGGAGGGAAAGGTCCGTCAGGGTCTACAATGACCTAATGGAACTACCGAACCAACCTGAACTAAGTCCAGACCTCTTGTTAGTGAGATAATAAATATCCTTATTGCTTAAACCATTTTTAGTCAGAATTTTCCATGATTTGTAGCCAAAGATACCCTAACCGATAGAAAAAGCTGCTTCTTCACTGTGGAGGCAACTCAGTACCTGGAATACTGGAAGGAAGCTCCCACACTGAGAGAGCAGAGCGAGAGACACAGCCAGCACTTCCCAGAAAAGAGGCAGGAAGGCTGGGCACCGAGAGCTGACCCAGGTGTTCAAAGTGCACCTTGCTCCCCTGCACTCTCAGAACTTTGTTATTATTGTTTGAGAATAAAAGTTAGGATTTTTTTGAAGTATAGAATCCTGTTTTTCACCCTTTTTGCTGTCAATAGTTCAAGAGAAAATAGGCACACTCCTGCCCTGTAAGACTCAGCTTCGTGTGATGGTGGAGGATGGCAGGTATAAATGAATTATTCTTGACCTCCCACTGTACTGCCCTTGTTTTCAGTCCTTGTCCTGTTAAAAGGACAGGTGACTTATTCCGACTTGGAGACCCTACTTATTTGTCTGGATACTGAACATATTTGCTGGCACATCTTTGAGTGTGTGAGCTGCAAGGTGAGCAGACGCACGGTCTTGTCTCCACCGACTCTGCGGCGAGTGTCCGAGTGACGTGCTCTCCCCCCGCCTCGCTTGTCATTCCTGCGTCTGCCCCATGAAGAGTGGCGTGTGCTGTATCATGGAATTGAAACTACATGCCTTACGGCCATAATAGCTCCTTGACGTACAAATCCACTGGCCCCTCTCCAGTGCTGACTCTCCCCCCACTCTCCTGTCTTTGGCACTGGCAGCCACTGCTTCCTTCCTTCTCTCCTCCCGACTTCCACACGTTCCTTGCTTAAGTTCTGGGAGCTCCCCAGGGCCCTGTCTGCAACACTTCTCGCCCTACATGCTGCGCACCCTCGATGAGCCTCTGACCCAGCGACTTGAAATGCTACCTGCTCTTCAGGGTCTCTAATTCCAATTTCCTCAATTCCCACAGTGGTGTTTCCAGCTCCCAATCAAACATCTTCGTTTTTTTATCCTTTGGGTACTTCAAGCATCCTATGTCCCACACTGAACGTTCATTTTGAGACATATCTACTCCCTCTCTCATGTCCCTTTCGTCTTACCTGGTTGTCCAAACTAGAAATTCATAATTACAGATTTCTATCCCCTTTACTCCCCAAATCCATCAGCTCACTGAAGCCTTTTAATTCCACATACTGATGTTGCCGCACACTTTGCACCTTGGTCCTGGAGGCCCTGGGACCCAGGATGGCTTAGGAGGGAGGGGAGCTGAGACCCTGGGGCTGGTGTAGCCGTTCCGCCGACTCCCCAGAGTGGCCGGAAGCGTCAGTCCCAGCAGGAGAAGGAGTCGGATCTGTGCCCAGTGCAGGTTGAGTTTGTCCTCTGAGGCTGGTGCATTTCCATCCAGCGGCTCAGAAGCAGCCTGGGGCGTTGCCTTGCAGGTGCTAATGGGGATTGAGGGTCCTGAGGACAAGGACAGACGAGGGCGAGGAGCCCCCGCCCCTCAGGATCTCTCCCCTCACCTGCTGCAGAGCAGGCAGCAAACGCATGGCCGAGAGGGCCGTCCAGCCTGCCAGCAGGCCTGCAGTAAAACATTGTCTCTTTGTTTAGTAAAATAGTCTTAATTATGTCTAGTTTCTAGAACTTTCTAGTGAACTATGAATGAGAGTCCATGGAGGCACAGGGTGGTGAAAATGTTCTATTATAGTAAATATGATTGCAGCAGTGAGCAGTGGTTATGTGACTGTACACATCTGCTGAAACTTACCAAATTGTGTACTTTAAATTGGTGTATGTTTGTAAATAATATGTCAAATTGACCCCTCTAAAAAAATACTAAGAGCATGGTATCTATCACGTTTGGGACCCAGACATTATAATAACTTTAATTAGCATCAGTAAGAAAGTGGAAAAAAGAGTCAACAAATACGACCGAGTTATTCCAATAAATGAATATAGCCAGACAAATGAAATCTTCACATACGGATGCGGAGGGCCCCTCGCCCCACCCCACGCCTGCTCTTTCTCCTCCGTCGCAGCCGCGGACTCCGCATCACCAGCGACCCGGGCCGTCCGCGTGGCCTCCACCCCTCACCTCCCGTCCGCTCAACGCCACGCTCAGTCGGCAGCTGAGCTCTGCAAACGCCGTCGCCGGGACGCGCCGAGCCCGCCCTGCGGCCCGTGCCACCGCCTCACTCTCGGGCGTCTGCTCCGTCTCCCGTCCCGAGCACCGCCGCGCGGCACTGAGTGTGCAGCGTACAGAGGACGCGTGTGCTGTGCGGTTTCCGTGCTCTGCACACTGCGGCCGGAGCCCGGGTCCGCGCCAGCCACGTGCAGACCCGCGTTCAGCCTCTCCCAGCGGTCTCGGGGCCTCGTCCACGCGCTCCGCTGCCCCGGGAGGGTCCTGGGGCTCTGAGGGCCACCGACAGGCGGTTGGCCTCCCTGGCGCCTTGCTTTCCTCACCTGCGAAATGGGTATCCTGATAAGAAATGATCACAATAACAACAATAACGTGCCAGGGTTTTGTGAGTGTTGAAGGAGTTGGTATGAGTTTGCTCAACTTACAATAGTGTCTGGTTTCTCACAAGGAGAGATCAGTAATGTGAGCCAGGTTATTTCTGTGATTTCTTCTCCCAATTTAAACTTCAGCAAAAATGGAAACACATGTTTGCTCCAACACACAAATACACATACACACAAACACACACACCACTTACATATGCACACACACATACACACATGCACACACCACACCACATGCATGTGCACACATACCACGTATACATGTACACACACGCACACACACACCTGCACCACACACATGCATACATGCACACACTGCACGCATACACACATGTACACACAAATGCGCCATGTACACACGCACACGCATACACACGACACGCCCCCAGGCCTCGCCTCTTCTCTCCCTACCCGTCTCGATACGCCCCTCCCCTCCCCCAGGCCCTGCACATCCACTGAGACCCAGCTCGGGACTCACCTTCTCCACCCACGCCGAGGGTGACCCCTGTCTGCGCTCTACCTTACCGGTCCTCACCACACTGGACTGACATGAGATCCCAGCAGCTGCGCTGGGAACACACGGCGGACGCTGCGGACGCTGGCAGCGGGGAACCGGGAGCTCTACTGAGCCCTCTTTGCCAGCAGAAGCGGCCCCGCCCCGCGAGGAGGCCAACTCGCTCTCCTGAGGAACCTGCAAGGCCTCCGGGGCAGGTGCCGTGCAGGGCCCCGCTGGTCCTGCTCAGCGCCCCTCTGGGCCTCCGGACCCATCACTGGACCCGAGTCCTGGCAGGCCTCTACAGCGCGCTGCGCGCCAGGGACACCGCGTGGCTTCCCCGTGCACGCAGACGGCAGCCTGGGAGCGCACGCGGGAACGGGTCTGGAGGGTGTGGGACGATAGCAGAAGGAACGCGATGCTGGACCAGGATGAATTTATTGACATGGGGGCACCAAGCAGAGATTCTGGCTTCCATGTTTCAGTTTGAGAAGTCAGGATGGCTGTGTGGTTGGTTTGGCTAAACTGCGGCCCAAATGTGCCTACACTAAATGGAGTAAGGACACCAGGCCCACCTGGCCGTGCTGTGGAAGAAGCTTCTAGGGGGTTGGGGGAACAGGATGGCAGGGTGGATGGGTCCTGTGAGACCTGCTCCTCCTGGGAAGGTCCGGAGGCCACAACTTTCATGCCTGCGAGATATCTGAGAGGGGGGATTTGCACCCTAGAAGAGCTCTGTGGTCACCCTTCGCGGTAGGCCGCACCTCCCAGTGGGAAATGCTGCCACCCAGCGGGAAACCTGGGTGCGCTGGGAGTCATCGGAACCCGGGTGGGGGGGCCCAGCGTGGCGCTCTACCGCCAAAGGCCAGGCAGGGTGGCCGCCGTGGGCACAGCAGAGGCAAGCAGCAGTCAGGACAGTCTGACTCCCCGAGACCCACAGCAGGGGCCAGCGGATCGTAGTCTTCCCAGAATGAAGTAGGTGGGAAGCCTTCTAAATTCTTTGTTGATCTGTTCTAGGTCAAGTGGACAAAAGTCACACACCCTTGACTGAATCACAAAGGGAGCGTCGTTGCCCTTAAAGCAATTCCCAGACTTGAACCAGTTCATAGACCTGGAATCCCTCAAAGAAGAGAGGCTGCATGCGCCTGGCACAGGCCCCGCTACGCCACCCAGAAGGCACACTGCTAATCCTCTCATCCTCCCCCAAGGGGCCTTCGACCTTTTCCCGAGGTCACCATGCACTGGGAAAAAGGAAATAATCAGAACTTTCAGGGACTGCTGGACTCTGGCTCTGAGCTGACGCTGATGCCTGGAGACTCGGAACGTCCCTGCGACCCCCAGTCAGAGCAGGGGCTTGTGGAGGTCGGTGGGCGACGAACTGTAGCTCAGGTCTGTCTCACAGGGGGCCAGCGGGTCCCCAAGCCCACCCTGTGGTTACTTCCCCAGGCCTGGGGTGCACGATTGGAACAGGTGTACTCGGTGGCTGGCTGAACCCTTGCCTGGCTGTACCTGGGACGATGCTGTGAACACACTAGTTTCTCCGGAAGATCGTGGAATAGAAGAATCATCTAAAGAGGATGGTTTTGAAAGGGTTAGCACATGGGGGCCTGCTGCAGCTGACTTTGTACCTGCAGCTGCAGGCGGGTCTGACTGTCGGTGCTCAGCCCCGGGGGGGGGGCAGCCTCCTCTCATGCGCCGCAGTTGTTGCAGCTGCTGTCACTCCTAAGCCCCTTTCATTCATGCTTTTGGATTCTTCACTAAGCCCCTGCACAGCCCCTGTTAATTTAGGTCATCTTGGCACATGTGGTGCTCTTTCTTTCTCAAATATTTGTTGAGAAAAGATTCTGAGTCACGACTTTGTTTGTGATTCCATCTTCCCTATTTCCTGGCTCCCTTGGTTTTGGTGTGGGGATGTCACCCCATATTTTTAGGACAGAGTCTACATGACAATGACTCACCCATGCTGAACTCCTCTTGCGGTGGCACAGGGCTTGGCCACATTCTTTGGCATCACCTTACAGCCTTGCAAAGAGTAAGCAGAAGTTTTAAACTGAAAGACAGCAAGTGGGACAGTCTGTTTAATATTTCTGTCTTGGTCCATAAAATGGAAACCACCACATTTTATCTCTTTACTTACTATGAACACATTTATCCAATCACCCATAAATATTTACGCAACTTCATTGTATATCAAATGTGAAATAAATGTTTAGGGGAGAAAATTCTCCAGGGTGCTCTTGATTCTACAAAGGCAGAAGTTATCAGGCCAACTCTTGTGTTTTCACAAATTGGAAACCAGGGAAGTAGTGAATTTCCCAAGATTACATAAAATGTGATATAATATCAATAATTTTTAGAGGACTTAGTTTACACAGGAAATAAGAGAAAACAAATGAGAACTGAGCAAGGAGTGTGAGGTACGGGGGTAAAACGGGAGCCAGGTAGGGCGCAGGGCAGCCCAGCCCCGCGGGGTGCGCAGGGCACACTTGCCAGTTGTCGCTCGGGGACGGAGGACACGTGCTGCCATGTCTGCTGCACTTGTTCGTGTAAGAGTTGACTGTGTACAAAATAGGGATCATGTCCACCATCCACGAGAAAATACCAATTCATTGTCACAACTTGGTTGTAACAGTGGAAATAAGAGGCGAGAAATGCAAAGTCTGGCAAGGCGATCCGAGCTCTCTGCGTGCATCTTCTCCCCTTTGTTGCTTAAGATATGAGTTTCTACAACGCCTTTAGCTTTCTCTCTTTGTTGGGGATAGAGTTTGTAGCTGAACATACACACAGGTGGGGGAAGTGGATGACGACACTGACGTGAGAATGACCCTCAGACAGAAAGTGGAGGAGTTCTGTGGTTCTCTTGTCTTTATCAGAAACAAAAGGAGAGTGTACTTATTTCAAAAATAAATAAGTTCCTGATAAAATTGAGAAGACTCAGGGTCTTTCTCTTTTCCTTTAGATAAAATTAATTTTAAGGTTCTTTCTAGAACTGCAAAGTCGTTATAAAGGGAACAGATTGGCTCCCACATTAGCAAGGGAGGGCAGTGGGCAGAAGACAGGGCGGCACTGTCGGGAGGTCGGGCAGCAGCGAGGCACCCCCGGAGGACCTGGGAAGAGGCCGCAGAGTAATGCTACGTGGGCGCTAGCCCCAGGGCCGTGGGCCTCGGTTTGCTCCATCGACGCTCTTCACCTGCAGCGTGCAGGGCCAGCCTGGCGGGAGGAGGTGGGGTGCTCACGGAAGGTGTGGTGTGAAAAGGGTGGTGACAAGAAGTCTGAATGCAGTGACGTCTGGCACCGAAGGAGGATGTGCGTCGTCAGTGAACACACACGTCCTTGTGGAAACATGTTACCAGAAGTAGAAACAATGTCAGGTGTAGGGGTGCCCTCCAAGACAGCAGCTCACAGAGGTATCTGGGGAAATATCTTTAACCGCCAACTGCAGAAATGCACTGGAAAACAGCTGTGGGTCTGTAAGCAAATAGCTGGCCCCTTGCACACTCGGACCACGTCTTCGGGAGGGCAATCGCAGGACATCCACTCAAGAGCAGGGAGGCTGCGGGAGGCTCAGAACTTACGCCGCCCAGTTCCCTGGGCTTCTGCTCTCTTCCTGTTTTCCCCATCCCACCCGGTCTTTGTAGGTGGTTTCAGCCACGTGCGGCCTCAAGGATCATCCCTCTACAGCTGACCCCCAAACCCATGTTCCGCCTGAGAGAGCTCTCTAGAGTCCTGGTGTTTGCTCATTCCATTAATGTGGCTGCGTAATGTATACAGAACAGTCCAGTCCAGTGCAATACAGTATGTCAGATACAACTGGCCTTGCTGCGTTACTCTTTCCCAATATTTCCTTGTTTACTTTAAAAGGATTATTTTGTCAAATTAAAAATTAAACATGTAATTTTGGTTGGAATTCCTCTAAGCCTACTAGTTGATTTGGAAAATATTGACTTGTGTTTTATTTTTTAATTTAATTTTATTATTTTTTTTTATAGACAGGGTTTCACTCTTTCACCCAGGCTGGAGTGCAGTGATGTCATCATAGCTCACTGCACTCTTGAACTCCTGGGCTCAAGTGATCCTCCTGCCTCAGCCTCCAGAGTAGCTGGGACTATAGGTGTGCACTACCATGCCGGGTATTTTTTTTTAAAGTTTTTTGTAGAGACAGGGTCTTGCTAACTTGCCCAGGCTGGTCTTGAACTACTGGTCTCAAGCAATCCTCCTGCCACCTCAGCTTCCCAAAGTTCTGGGATCACAGGTGTGAGCCACTGTGCCCGGCATTAACAGGTTTTTTAACATTCAGCTTTCTATCCATGAACAAGGGTATGTCCTTCTATATATGCAAAGTTTCCTTTAAATCTCTCAGTGAATTTTGTAATTTTGCTCACACAGACTGTGTGCATTTCTCACCAGCATCTCTATTCCCTTAGTTTTACAATACCATGCTCTATTGCTGTGCCCTTTGTCTCAGAATACTCCTGTCTTTTTGTCTCATCTAACTCTGTCCCCTAAATAATTAAGGTTCCTGAATGTTACAGAGCTTCAAACCGTCCCCTCCCACCCATCGGATAAGGCTCCCCCTCTCCCAAGCTGTGTAGAGCAAAGATGACATTTGTCCCACAGCCTCCCCGTGGCCACCTGTGCCCACATGACAACCTGGCAATGAGGACGTGTGTGAAGTTAGACATGCAGCTTCTAGTCGCATCGTGGAAAAGAAACTGCTTTTCCTCCACTTCTTCTTTCTCCCTCTCATGGGCTGTGAAACGGCCGCATGTGGACAGCCCCTTGCAAAGAGAAGGAAGCTTCATGTGGAGCCCGAAAGAGCCCCTCAGCCCTGGTGATGCAGCCTCCCTCTTAGCGAGGCCACTGTATTTCAGGGCTCTTTGGCAAAGCAGCTCAGCGTGCACCTAATTCATGGGGCTGAGCCTTTTGCCCTCTTTGCTTTCCCTATATATCTCAACCCTGGGTGACATCAGTCACTCACGTGGCCTCAACGTCCAGTCAGGAACTGATCATCTGTAAACAAATAGAGCCTGTTGGAGAACCTGTATTGCCCTCTGGATTTTTGTGCCAATAGATCCAACCTCCTCCCAAGTTATTCCAAGATGGGTGTTTGAATACCTTGAACTAAAGGTGGACAAAGTTGGCCCTGTCATCTTGTCCACTCCCCATCCTGATTTGGGGTAGAACAAGGTTGCAATTCAGAGCACACCCTAAAGCCGGACTGCTGGTGTTCATATCCTAGTTCTGCCCTTACATCCTGTGAACGTGAAAAAGTCACTCACCCTCCATGTGGCTCAATTTCCTTAAAAATAACAGAGGTGTTATGAGAATTCAGTAGCTCTGTATGTGTGTGATGTGTGTAGAACGATGGCACATCCCCAGTGCCGCACTTGTGGTTACCACTGCGGCTGCTGCAACAGCTCCGGTCATGGAAACCCTGTGCACCAGGGTCTGCAGCACTGTCGTGGTCCTAATCTCCCTGACTCCGGCCCATTTGCTATACACCAGCACAATCACCTTTCACAATCACAGATTTGAAATTTGAACATATGACTCCATTGCTCAAAACCACTCAGTCTCTTCCCATCATCTGAGACGCAATCCAAGCATTTCAGAACAGGGTGCCGGATGGTTCTCTCTCACCCGCAACCTCATCTCCTGCAACCCATACAAGCCCCCGAAACTTTGGAACAGAGGGATGTTGCATTTGCAAATTGGTGGGATTAAGACCCCTACATCACATACCAAAATGAGTCCCCTTATATTAAAGACCTGAATGTAGAAATTAATATGGTAAAACCACTAGATAGAAACACATCTGATGTCGTGATGGAGAAAGGAGACTCATATCTAATGTTAGGTGACAAAAACAGTGTTTAAAACTGGTCTTAAAATACATTCTCAATTTTACTTTTAAAGAAGTAAACAAATAAAGACTGGATAGCCATTTCCCAAAATGATAATGGATCATGGATGATTTTAATTTTGTCTTATTTTTTGTGTTTTCCTAATTTCTACAAAAGACATGTGTGGCTCTTAAAATAAGAGAAATGTCCTCCACAAAGCTGAGTCCATGTGGCCACAGGGGAGAGCTGGGCACTGGGCCTTAGTCTGTGTGGACTTACCTGGATTCCAGGCTGGCCATGGGCACAGAACCCACGAAGCATTTGGGGCAGGGCGCCGCACAAGCTCCTTACAGGGTAGTGTCAGGGCTTTCCTCAATTCTGATAAAATGGGCAGTTTTGAGGACAGCTCTGCAGAACAAGTAGAGTTGTAGTTTGCTTCTCGGCTCTGGCACCTGCCCTCAGGCTCCTAGACACTGCATTGCTGTTGACACGGTGCCCCCTCCCCCTTCTGCAGAGGCCAAGAGGCCCCATCACTCATCCACTTCTTCCTCTGTAACATCAAGTTTGCATGCCAAGGGGCAGTCAGGAGGGGACCAGGCTGGCCAAAGAACACTGATGGTGTAGGGGCCCGATCCTGCCCCCTGAGGATGGAGGCGTGTGTGCATGTGTGTGCACATACGTGTGTGTGCCTGTGTGCACACGAGTGTATAGTGTGTGCACACACGTGCATGTGTGCAGTGTGTGCGTCTGTGCGTGCACGTGCGTGTGTGTGGGGTGGGGGCGGTGGGCTGCAGAGAGTCCCAGGTTGTGGGAAAAATCAAAGGACACTTGGGGAGGGTCTCCAGAGCCAGGCCAGGGAGGCGCCGGGACTGCAGGGCTCCGTGCACTGCGCGCTGGCGACGCGTCTGGGCACACCTGCTGCGGGGGCGGCGTGCGCCCACCTGTGTGCACCGGCGAGGCCGTGCGCGGTGCTTCCCGAGCGGTTGGCCGCGCCCGGCGCGCCCTCTGCTGGCTGGCCCTGCGCCCACGTTCCGGGGACCCAGAATCCGCCCGCCTGGAAAGCTGCGGCCGGAGGCGAGCCACGCCGCACCTCCCAAGGTCCTTTCCCGGGCATGTGGCGCGGAGTCCGATTGCCACCCACGAGGGCAGGAAGCGGGTGGCAATGCGTGCGCTCCAGTTGCCGGCTGCTCCTCCTCAACCAGCCTGGGTTCCAAAACAGGCTCCGGTCCTTGCATCATCGAAGCAGGTGTGGCCTGAGACCCCACCGCTGTTCCTCCGCAGGTTTCTACCTCCTGTGCAAGTCCGAACACTCAGGCCCAAACTGCAGCCTCCTGGAGGGAAGACCGTGAAGGCGTCACCCAGCGGAGGCCGCGCTCTGGCTGCCGTGTGGGCGCTGCGAAGACCCGGCCATCTCTGCCACCCGCCCGGAGCAGGGCCCCGCAGAGCCACTCTGCATTCTCCCTGCACCCAGCCGGCGTCCCTGACACGGGGGCTCACGTGGCCCAGCTCTTCCTCGTGTATCCATGCAGCTCAGGTGTGTGTGTGCACATGGACACACGCACGCACCCACAGCCTGTGTGCACAGACTCCTACATCTCCCCAAAGACGTGCCCACAAGGACAAACTTAGAGAAGAGCATACGAGACAAGTATTTGAAAACTTCCAGAAGCGTCACGTCTCTTCACCACCACACTCTTGCCTCTGAGGGCTCTCTGGCCAGCCAGCTCTGCCGGAGCGCTTGTTTTGAAAGAGCAAATTTGTTCCAGCATGATTTAAATATTAGAAAACAGTTTGGTCCTAATGCAAACTTTGCGTTTGTTTCGGTGTGATTTCAGCCACTGGAAACATTGGTGAAGCAGAAGACCACGCCCAGGACTGAGCAGTAGACAAAACATGCCACACACTGTTGTCATCTACAACGTCCACCCAGGTACGTGTGCAAGACACGCCCACCCCCTGCTGTCACAACTGATGGGGCCAGGACACACTGCCCCCAAGATGGGGTCCCTTGGCATATTGGACACTTCAGGCTGAAGGAATTTGAGTAATGGCAAGAGCAGGAAGGCTTTTCTGGCCTTCCCCCGGAGCAGGTATTGAGACCTCCCATAAGAGGTGCCCTCCCTGAGCCTGGGGGACGGCCTCGCTGTTGCCGGGCCTACGGCACTCAGCCCATTCTTTTGTCCTATCACGTGTTCCATGACTTTCCACTCTTTAGCAAACCCAGGGGTCTCCACTCCCTTATGAAGGCTCCTGTGTTGAGTAAAATCTAGGTTAAATAAATGTACGTGCTTTTCTCTTGTTAACCTGTCTTTTGTCACAGGGCCCCAGCCAAAAAACCTAAAACATGTAGAAGAAACAGGTATTTCTCTTCCCTATACAACTTCCGATGTGATTGCACGTAACTCCCCCCACTCCCCACTTCACAAGGGATCACAGGCAGTGACCCCCAGCATCTACCTCCACAGGAAAACACCAGGGTTCCAAGGTAAAGTGGCATATTTGCAGTGGCATTTATGTAGTTCTTAACCATGTAACATGTGCACAACTGTGTTGGTGTTTTTTAGGCTCATTTTTTAATGTCACCGAGGCAGTGTTCGAGGTTTGGGCCTCACCCCCATTTTCCCATAACCTCTGTGGTTTTTTAAGGCATGATCATGCAGGGCATGGTGAATTTTAGGAATAGATATGATGTATTGTAGCAGAACTGGCTACATACGTATATACAGGACAAAGAATCAAAATCAAGATAGCTCTGGAATTTAAGTTTTGAGGCAACCCCTCTTCTCTGAGCACATGTTAATAAGAGATAAAATATAAACAGAGAATATTAGAAAGACATAACAAGGTTAAAAATCCTGATCAGTATCTCCTGGGTCTGAAAAAAAGAGCAGAAACAAAGTTGGCAGAGCTGAAGTTTAGATCCCACCATGGAGCTGGAAGCAAGAACAAGAAAAAACTTAAAAACAGCCATAATAAAAAGCATCTTGGAAATTAAAGGTATGTTAACAATGTTTCTAATGGAGATATTTGAGAACAATCAAAATTTCTTCAATAAAAGAATAGGAAAATAAGCTGTGAAATATTTACTTATTGTTAGTCTATATAGCAGTTAAAATAGCAAAAGCTATGTCTATCAGCATGTATAATAAGTACCCAAAATGTTACACTGAGTGGGGGAAACCATTGTAGAATGACATACACAGTGACATCATTTATTTAAAATTTTTTTAAAAATTAAAAAAATACTATATATTGGTGGTTGGCAAATTACTGCCAGAGAACCAAATTCAATCTGCTGCCTGTTTGTGTAAATAAAGTTTTACTGAAACATGGCTGTGCATGCCCATTGGCTTATACATTGTCTGTGGCTCATTCATGCACAACAGCAGAGCTGAGTAGTTGCCACAGAGACCATATGCCCACAAAGCCTAAGATATTTATGATCTGATCCTTTACAGAAAAAAATTCCTGACCCCGAGTTATACATTATTTATGTATGGGTATATATATACACACACATGCTATAGAATATAAAAATAAAAATATGCTTGGGATTAATTTTAACTTAAACTTGAGCATAGTAGATCTCTCTGGGAGAGAGTAAGGGAAGGAAAATGGGGCCAGGGGAGGGTACTTAAGGGGACTCCAAAATATGTAGTATTTTTTCATTTAAAGAAATGTCTTAAGCAAACATGGTAAAATATTGATTTGCTTAAATGAGCAATGAGTACACAGTTATTAATTAAATTCTCTGTACTGTTCAGTATTTTTAAAATATTTATAAGAAAGCAAACAATATTTTACAAAACTATTTTATTGTAAGAGGGAAAAAAATGAGGTCAGTCTGTGTGCCTGGTTGGAATGGTGCCCACACTGCGTTTTTATGTGACAATCTCAGGGTGCAACACTGTGTGTCTGTTGTGCCAGTGACTGTATAGAAAGAGAGAAGGAATCCCTCTTTATAGAAAGAAAAACTTTTTAATACTTTTTTTGTGTTTTTGGAATTTTTTGCCATGTGAATGTATAAAGATAAAAAATTAAGTATTAAAAAGAATGACTAGGAACATAACACTTCATCTCCTTTTATGCCAGACGTTATTTTCAGACTTGTCACACTATCTCCAGATCCTTTGCCCTTACCAACTGCAAAAAAACTTGTGACTGTTTTAATCACTCAGTCAACAGGCATTTGTTAAGTGTCTACATATCCCAGAATACACGCTACTCAGCCCTTTATTTATGGAAAAATGCATCATAATTCTCATCTCTGAGAACATAGTCATGAAGCAAGAATGTGTGATGCAGACTTGGAAATCATGTCCCATTTGCTAGGAATGCCTGGGTTCTAGACGCAAGTGGACAGATTTATATTCCAGCTTGTGTGTGTTCCTGGATTCTGCAGCTGGTCTCAACGGGGCCTGTCTCTGAGATTAATGCTGCTGTGTAAACGCTCTGGGAGCACAGCTTACCTCAGAGAAGCCAGGTGGTTCTTACATTAGAAAGGCTAGGGTGGTTCTTCCTCGCCCTGGAGCCAAATAAAGCTGCAGCGTTAGCCTGGCCTCCTCCCCGACTCCCCTGGAGTCCCCCCGACTCCATTTTCAAGCTTTCTTGAAAATGGTGAGGAGTAATAATGTAAGGCACAAACCAATTAATATGGCTACAAAACAGGCTATGGTTGTGTTCCAGTCTCCACTGGCTGTTGCTGAGGCTTTACCAACCAGAACACTGTAGAAAATGAAATCTCCCAATCCAAGTTTTACACCCCTTTCCTCTGGATCTTCACTGGCTAGGATGTTGTTGGAAATTTCCTGGACAGCAGCTCGCAACTCAGATGTAGAGCGATGAGGCCCTAGTTGACTGTCCCTCTGTGCTTCCCACTCTTCACTGAAGCCACCATCATCATTCTCTGCACCTGCACCTGTGGGGTGGGTCACAACTGGTCTACACCCCAGGGTTTAGAGGGAAAATGTGACAGACAGGACTTTGGTGGGACTCTGCAGGGCTGCCGTCTGCATGTTGAGTAGCCATCAGTAGCTCACTGGGCCCGGCCTATGCCTCGCATCCTTGTCAAGGGTAAAGCACTGGCGCCATCTCTGCTCCCTCTGTTTTCGTGAGGGGCAAATAGCCTTGATTTTATTTCTAGTTGAGTCAATTTAAAAAACCTTGCATTTCTAGCCGTCGGGATGACCAAGTAGAGCTCCTAGGAAGCTAACCCTTAAGCAACGTGAGTAGAGTTGTGCTTCACAGGTGATGAATCAGACACTGTCTCTGCCCTAGAAACACCCGTCCCACTATGAACACAAAGGAACGCTGGGCTATATTCCTGGTCTCCTACCCACTTGGGGCATAACTCAAGCGCGAACGATGCGGTCCATGTTAATATAATCAACTTTTGGTTAAATCCCTTCCTTAAAGATTTGAATGTTGGTCTAGAGCATCTCTTTAGAACGCCATACTCACTGTATCATGTCAACTTCCAACTTAACATCCTGTAACCCTACAGCACCTTGGTACACAGGTGGCACAGGTTACCTCATGCTCTAAACTAGAAATGGCAGGAAGAGTGCTAACCTTGTCTTTGCAGATTCTCTCAATTATTTTGAGTACATAGTGCATACGTGTAGCGGAACTGGTAGGGTGTAGAAATGAAGGAAAAGAAGGAATATTTATTTTCCCCACTTTATGTGACCAGCAATCTGTGCCACTCATGCAGCAAATGCCATGTAAACATCACTTATTTTATCCATTATAGTAAACCCATGTGACAGTAATCACCCCATTTTATTTACAGGTAGACAGAGGCTCAGAGAGATTAAATTATGTACAGTTATTACATCTTGTAGGCACCAGAGCCAGGATTCAAACTCACTTCAGAACCTGGGCTTGTCTAGCACACACTGTGGCCCTCTGTCCTCTCGCTCGCTCCCGTGTCTTCCCTGAGATGGACAAGGCTCAGCGAGAACACAGTCCTCTCAGGGATGTGTCCTCAGGGAAGACAAGGCAGGAGGAGGGATTCCGGTTACGCCTGGGTGACCCACACCGCCTTCTCCTCCTCTCCTTGTTTGCTAACCGCGTGCAGGTTTCCTTTGAGGCAAAATATGGAATCACTTCGCTCAGAGATGCCTGGGGCCCAGCATGTCCTCTTTCTTTATTTTCTCTGGTGTGCTGCCCTTCATATCTGTGGCTCATCAGACAGGCAGCATGTGCCACGTGTGCTGTAGGACACACCTTCCCGGGCCTGCTGTCACAAAGTGCCATACATTGAGTGGCTTCAAACAACAGAAATCTCTCCTCTCACAGTTCTGGAGGCCGGAAGTCCAAAATCAAGGTGTCGGCAGGGCTGCGCCCCTCTGGAGGCCCCTCCTTGCCTCGCCAGCTTCCACGTGGCAGCTGTGGCTTGTGGCTGCAGCCACGGCCCTCTCTCTGCCTTCACCACCACGTGGCCACTTTCTCTGTGTGTTTCTGTGTCTGTGTCCTGATCTCCTCTTTGTATAGGGACACCACTCATGTTGGGTTAGGGCCCAGTCTACTCCAGTGTGACCTCGTCTTAACTAATTACATCTGCAAAGGACCTACTTCCAAATAAGCTCACACTCTCAGGTCCTTCCTATCTGAAGACAGACTTTAGCCTATTTTTTGGGTGGATGAAATCCAGCCTGTAATGTACATCACAGGTGGGGGGAGCTGTGATGACCCCTTCCTTGGGTCATGCAAGGACCCTGGAGGCTCACAGCAGCTCCATCACCCAGCTCTGCGCCCCCCGTATGCTCGCTGCTGCAGCCCCACCTGTTCCTGGCACACCCTGGAGGCCCTCACGGGGGGGGGGGGGGGGGGGGCAGCCGCTCCCTCCTCCAGGACCACGCCGCACTGCACCCGCCCCTTGCCCGCCCTCCGGAAGCTTCCCGTTTCCCACCAGGGCGACTGTTGATCTAGGACCCTTCCGCCTCTTTCCCGGGGCGCTGGCGCCTGGTGCGTCCCCACCCTGCAGCGCTGCATGCAGTGGGTCACTCCACGACGCGTCGATTCCAACGTTGCCTTCCAGGTATGTCATGGAAAACCGGGGAAGAGAGAGAAAAAAACAGGAAAGGAAGAAGAACGTGCACTGAATGCAAGAGGTAGGAACAGTAACCTGAAGACTGAGCAGAGAGGAAGAGAAAACTATCAAGAAGAGAAAGAATGGGGAGGAGTTTACGAAACGAGTTAAATGAAAACAAGCAGAGTGTGTTAAAAGACCTTCTAGGCCTTCTCGCTAAAAATAAACGTGTAAAAAAAAGCCAGTCACAAAAAGACACGCACTGCAGAGCCGCCCTTGCCGAGCCCCGCGGCGGCAGGGGTGGGGTCGGCGGGCGAGCGCCGGGTGTGCGGGACGCAGGAGTTCCGCGGGCTGCAAACAACGTGACTGTGCTTCACGCTACTGAACTGCACACTTAAAAATGTTCAAAATGGTAAATGTTATGTGTTTTGTACCACACTTTAAAAAGATAAAAAATAAAAACAGATAAATAGACAAACGCATGACATGTTCTTCAGTGTAGCAGACAGACAGACACACCTCGTGCCTGTGGCGTCCCCGCCTGTCTGGTGCCGAACCTTGCAGCGCTTCCGTCCTGCGCTCCCCGGTAGAAGGTGCCCGGCGGGGGGTAACTTTCCACCCACGCAGGAGCTTTCCAAGGAAGCGGGATGTCCGGGGAACCCAAGGCCAACCTGGATGGACAGAGAGCAGTTGGCGACCACGTGGAGAGGGGCTGTTTTATCTGCGGGAGAATGAAAGGGCCTCCCAGGAGAGGGGCATCTGGCCGGCAGTTGGGAAGGGAGGCCCTCCCGGGAGGGGACGGCCCCTGCGGCCTCCTCCACGCCGCGGAATGAGGCCCACGGGGGCAGCTGCCCGCGCAGACGCGCCGGGTGACCCGAGGAGTCGCGGACGCGGAGTCGCGGACACCGAGGAGACGCGAGCTGCGGCTTTAACCCGGGCGCCGACCACCCGCGGGAGGGACGCGACGCCGACCCCTCCGCACCGGGCGCCGAAAGGTTCGGAGGCCGTCGCGTCGGGAGGCGCCGGCGCTGGTTACTCAACACCGCAAAGTGCCGAGAGTCATCAGTGAGGGAAACCCAGAGCCCAGACACTTGGGAGACGGCATCAAGCCTTGCCGCAGGGAATTTGAGCAACACGTGGCGCAGCAGATCCGGCGCCATCCGCAGACGCCGATCCCCGGGGCCGCTCTGCCGCCGAGCGCTCCGGGGGGCGTCCTCGGGGGCTGCGCCGCGCGGCGCTCAGCGAGGCAGAAGCAGTTTCGCGCCTCCGCGAGTGGCCTTGAACCCTGGGCTCCGGGGAGGGCAGCACCCCGATGGTTAGACGTCGGACGAGGTACACGGAAGGTTCTGAGACAAAGCCGCAATTCCGCAGCTGTTTATTACTCGCCAGACACAGCAACTCGGTTCACAGCCCCTGCGAGCAGAGACCCCGACGGCGCCGCGCCCGCGCCCCATCTCGGTTACCGATTCCACGCGGCACTTACCGCCGCTGACCAGCAGGGGCCGCTAACGAACAGCCTGATTGTGGTTCTATCGATGATGATCGTTCACAAGTAAATATTTAATTAAATTTTATAGAACTTTTATCCAGTTCAGCAATTTCACTTATGTATTCCCTAGTCTCAAAACTAGTTTACCTAAATGTCTACAAATAAACTTTAAAGGATATAGATGTATCTTTAAGCCAACTCTTAAATTGAAGCGTAGCGTATATATAGAAAACATCATAAGTGTAAGCTGGATACATTTTCACAAAGGTTAACACAAACTTGGGACCATCCCCCAAGTCAAGACACAGAATATCACCAGGAGACCCCTTCATCTTACCCCTTCCCAGACGTTATCCCGCCTCAGAGTTGTGGTATCAGAGATTAGTTTTGCCTGTCTTAAACTTTATGCAAATTGAATTATATAATGTACCTGGATTCTTTTGCTCAATATTAAGTTCACTAGATTGTCCATATTCTGAGGGTAGCAATGTTACATGGGTGAGTGTGTGCACACTCCACACTGTGAATGAACATACCACGACGATGTACACATCCAAATGACTGCTAACAGCATTTGGGCTGCTTCCAGTTTGGGGCAGTTATGATGATGCTGTGATCAACCTTCTTGCACATGTCTTTTAGCACACATCGGAATGCATTTCTGATAGCTGTGTATTTAGGAGTAGAATTGCTGGTCATAGAGTATGTACATATTAAACTTTGGGAGATGCTGCCAAACAGGTTTCCAAAAAGGTTGTATGAGTTTACACTCCCACGGGCTGCATATGAGAATTCTGTTGGCTCCACATCCTGGCCAGCATTCGATATCGTAAATGTATTTCTTTATTGCATGAAATTATTGTGGTACTTGATGTATAGCTTTTCTAGGGTTTTCTGAACAGTATAACTTTCACCAGACACCAGGAAAAGAGTATTAAGATCTAAGAACTGTATAAATTACAAGGACTCAGAATGTGTATTTACCATATAGTATTCTAGTGGATCTCTTGACATTTTTCAAATTATGGAGGTGTATTCTTTTTTTCTTTTCTTTTCTTTTTATTTATTTTTTTAGAGACAGAGTCTTGCTCTGTCACCCAGGCTGGAGTGCAGTGGTGTCATCATAGCTCACTGCAGCCTCCAACTCCTGGGCTCAAGCAATCCTCCTGCTTCAGCCTCCTCAGTAGCTGGGACTACAGGCACACGCCACCATGCCTGGCTAATTTTTCTATTTTTAGTAGAGATGGGGTCCCGCTATGTTGCTCAGGCTGGTCTCAAACTCCTGAGCTCAAGTGATTCTCCCGCCTTGGCCTCCCAGAGCACTGGGATTACAGGCAGGAGCCACCACGCCAGCCCAGGAGGTCTATTCTTGACCAATGGAAGGTGGTGTGGATAAAGTTCTTTTGCTTTATTTTTACACATAATAATCCCACACTAAGTTTCAATTGCTGCAGTGATTAATCCCCAAGTTCTAACCGAGCATCCGTGTTGGGATGGCAAAGACAGTCTAACTTCACATGTCAGAATCAAGTCTCTGGGGCACTAAGGAGGCATCTTTTCAAAGCTCAGCAGGAGGGTGAGCTTTGCTCCCCGTCACATCTTACCGTCTCGGAGGTGGCCTGTGTGGTACCAACTCTAGTATCTTTCAGTGCTATCTTAAAATAAAGTCAGGAAGCAATGAAGATGTGGGAAGGAGAGAATGCAGAGGCCGACAATGTCTAATTTGCCTTTTCTCCTGACATTATGTCGAGGCTGCATGTTCTGCTCAGGCCCAGCTCATGAGCACTGAAGAGTTACAGATACTTCTGGAGAGCGCAGAATAATCAAATTCACTCTCTTTAATACAAATGACGAATGCCTCTTCTGGACTTCAGGAGACATGACTTTCTTACGCATGCCGTCTTTCTTTGAGAATTCCAGATGTTCTCTGAGCGGAGGCAACACACCCGCAGGGTCTTCTGAAGGCACCATTGGTCGTGGCTGTGCCTGCCTTCTTACTCACCTCTGTCACATGGTGCCGCACTAGTGCCTGCTGGGGTTTGAGGCTGACTTCTCCAGGTAAGCCCTGCTCCTCAGGCATTCCTCCCATCCACCTGTGCGCACAGCCACGTTTGCGGGATTCCCAGCTCGGATGTGGGAGTGATGTGTGGCCGTGGGACAGAGCTGCGGGCCCTGCAGAACTCTGATCTGTTAGGACCAGGCGCTACCAGTTTCTACCCAAATGAGCTGATTAGAGCATGCTTTGGGGGACCAAAATAATAATCTTTCCTATTTTTGTAAAGGTAGTTGTAATGAAGAATTCTTAGAATTTTGTTGTGGTAAAATATACATAACCTGAAATTTACCATTTTAACCATTTTTAAGTGCACAGCTGAGTGGCATTAAGTTGTGCAACCATCACCACCATCCATCTCCAGAACTTTTATTCTTCCCAAATTGAAACTCTGTCCCCATTAAATACTAACTCCCCATTCCCCAGCCCTTGGCACCCACCATTCTACTTTCTATCTCTATGAGTTTGACTATTGTAGGTACCTCATATAAGTGGAACCATACAGTATTTGTACTTTTGTGACTAGCTTATATTATTTAGCATAATGTCCTCAAGGTTTATCCATATTATATAGCATGTGTCCGAATTTTTTTATTTTTTGAGGCTAATATTCCACTGTATGGATACACCACATTTTGTTTATCTATTTATTATTTGTAGACATCACAACATTTCACTCCTACGTATTTCAGGGATGCACTTTTTAAGAATGAGGATATTCTCCTACATAACCATAATACCATTATTACAATTAAGAAAATTAACTTTAATTCGATAATCTAATCTAATATACAATACATATTCACATTTCCTGAATTGTCCTAAAAATGTCTTTTTATGGCTGTCTTTCAATTCAGGAGCCAGTCAAGATTCACTTGTTGAATTTTGGGTTTGTCTTTCTCAAGTATGCTATGAATCCCTCCGGAATTTTATTTTTTGAATGTGCAATGAAGTAGGGGTTGAATTTCAATTTTTTTCCGTATGGACAACCAATTGCCCAGCACCACTTGCTGGACAGCCATCTTTCCCCACTGGCCTAGAGTGTCAGCAGCTATATCTTAAGTCAAGGACAGTATCGGAGTATGATTCTGAGACCTCCATTCAATTCCATGGACCAGTGTGTTTATACTTGGGCTAATACTAACTGTGAATAACCACAGCTGTGCGTTAATTCTTGACAACCATAAAACAAGCACCCCGGCTTGCTCCTCCGCAGGCTCGTCTGGGCTATGTCCTCTTCTAGCTAACATTTAGAATCAGTTTGCCTGCTGGGATTCTTAGTGGAATTGCATTGAATATATGGGTCAATTTGGGAAAAGTGACATTTTATGGCATGGTGTATCTTTATTTATTTCAGTCTTCGTTAATATCAATTCATTTTATTTTTCATAACATTCTTACACATCTCTTATTTACGTTTATTCCTAAGTATTTTTTATCACAATGTAGCTAATACCTTTTTTATTATACTTTTAAATTTTTATTGCTGGAATATACAAATAAAATTGACTTTCTTCATGTGATTTTTCTACCTAGTAACCTTAGATATTCTTTTATTTATCCTATTGATTTATTCATAGTTTTTTTGAGAGGGGAAGAAGGGAGTTCCATGTAGACAGTCATATCATTTGTAAACAAGACAATTTTGTTTCTAACTTTCAAAGCTTTATACCTTCTACTTCTTTTGATTTTTGCCTTTGTAGTTGGCTATAATCTCTTTCACATTGTTGAACAGAATTGGGGACAATGGATAGTCCATTCCCAGCTGTAAATGGAGCACTTTTTACTTTTTACAGATATGTGTGATTTTGCTGTAGACTCTTGGTAGATATCTGCTGTAGTTTGAATATGTCGCTCCAAAATTCAGGTGTTACCGATGCAGTGACATTAAGAGGCAGGGCTTTTAAGAGGTGATTTGGCCATGAAAGCTCCTCCCTCCTGAAAGGGGTTAAATTCCTTATAAAGAGGCCTTATAAAGAGGCCGCCTGGCCTTCTGCCCCCTTGCATGTGAGGACACAGCACACCTGCCCTCTGGGGGGTGCAGCCCTCCAAACACCAAATGCTCATGCCTCGATCTTGGATTTCCAGGCTCCAGAACTGAGAAATACATTTCTGTTCTTTATAGATTACTTGTCTGTGGTATTCTGTTACAGCAGCACACACAGATTAAGACAATACCCTTTTTCACGTTAAGGGAGATTCTTTCCACTTATAATTTGCAAAGAGCTTTATTATGGATGTTGAATCTTAATGACTTATTTTTTTCACCTACTGAAGTTTATCCTATTAAACTGACCATGAACTCAAGGGATAAACCTGGGTTTTTGTGTTTATTATATTTTTTGTACATTGCTTGATTTGCAAATATTTTGTTTACAATTTTCATGTTCATATCTGTGAATGTTATTGGCCTGTAATTTTCCCTTTCTGTGTCAGGTTTGGTCCGGTTTGGACACCAAAGTGATGCTATCAATGATAGGAGTCGGGGAACAATCCGTTTGCGTAAGCCAGGGAAGGCTCAACTGCAGGGAGTGCAAACCTTGTCTCAGAGAATCCTCCCGGGAATAAACACTCCCTCCCGTAACCCCAATTCCCTGGTAATCAGGACCAATTGCCCAAGCGTGACAGTACCCCCTGCTCTCCCTTTGGTTCTGTGGCACGAGCAGCCCCGCACAGCCATGTGGCAGCATCCAGTGCACGGAAACATCTGTGTGTCCTCATGTACATAAAGGAAGTCTTCTTCCCTTGTGCCTGGGAACCAAAATCCCTGATCTAGCAGAGCCAGAAGTTGCAGGGATGGCGTTAAGCAATTGTGAGTGGATGGTGAGGATGAAGGTGAGTGGGGAGTCCAGCGCCTACCTCGTCCCTTGGCTCCCAGACCCACGTATTCTGGCCAAGGGAAAGCAGCACCATCTATGGGATGTATATTGATCTGAGTCTCACCACATCCTCCAGGACTGTCAGTAACTGGGTCTTCAATGAGCCATTTCCCCATTGTATCACTTTGGGTGGTATTTTCAAGGGATGGGGTACATGGTCAGACCAATAAATTTCAGGACATGAACCCATTTTCACAATGAATTCACTAGAAAATCTGTTCTTTGTGAATTTATTGGGAATTCCATAAGTGCATGGCTGATGTTTTGGCGGAAGCTGTCAGGAATGGCAAGTCAACATTCAAAGTGTCTTCCTGGTGAAGACACATCACTGCTCTTCCCATGATGGTCCTGTGTGATCAGCCGGCCACCCCCGGTCCTCGTAGGGATGGTGCCTTCCAGAGGGCTCTGTGCAGCCTTTGTTGTCAACAGACGGCCCACTCTTCAGGGGCTGTAGCCAGATGGGCCTTGGTGCAGGAAAGCCCGTGTTGCTGTGCTCGTGCATAACCACCATCCCTGGGGCCACGGCCCTTTTGTTTGTGAGCCCGCTGAGTGAGGACCTGGAGGCTTGGGAGAAGGGCTGACTGACACCCACAGAATGGATCGCCGTACCCACCCCATTATTGAGCACCGCCTACAGCGGGTGTGCCCTGGAGACTGTTTACCCAGGACACATATTTATCTTCAGCTCTCCCATCCCATTCTGGGAGCGCCGTTCATATACCTCTACCTTAGATGTCCCTGTCACCAGTTTCCCAATCTTATTCCTTTCCTGCTCCCAGAATCAATGTAGATCCATATCTTTGCAACTCTTATCTTTTATCTCTTTCCAGGAGAAATTAAAAACTAGGTGCGCTGCTCTAAATTATTTCCATAGAGAGGGCTTCCCTTCCGCAGCATCCTCCATGGCCACCCCGAGTGGGGCAGTCGTAATGCTCCAACGTCCACGTGCAGGCAGTGTCTGCATATGGGGGGAACCATCTCTAAACCACACCCACGCCATTTTTTTTCCTTGATCAGCTGGTCATTGGCAACTCCCCAAGAAACCATGAATGTAATTTGAGCGATGTGTCAAAACAGCACAAGCAGGTGCCATGAGAATCTGGGCCGCTAGCCCATGCAACTGACTTGTCTTCAGGATCCACTCAAGCCTGTGTCATATTTCCAACCTCCACTTGTGATGGAGGGCTGCTGCCCAGGCCTGGCTTTATTGCTCGGTGGGGCAAATGGCACCCACCATAGTAACACATTTATAATGAGCTTAAGTCACATGTGACTTTGATGTCCTGTGGCAAGTAGTCAATCTCTTCCAGGCCCCAGCAAGCCAGCAGTATTTTCAGAAAGGGGGATCGTTATCTGCAAAAAAGGACATAAATTTGTTCCCCAAATCTAATGGTCTTGCTGTGATCTTCCTACTGAAGCCACCAGCGGCTTCACACAGCATCTGCCCCTGATGCTTCAAGCACAGTTGGATCTGCCAGATCACGTCCAAGGGCAGCTGGCAGATCAACCTGAATCTTCTGCCGAACTTTCTCTCAATCTGGACCCCATTCAAATCTGGCACCATTATTGGCTATTCAGTAAAAGTATGAGAACTTCATGCCCAAATGAGGTATATTTTGTGTCTAGTATCCAAAGAAGCCTGCTAGGCTTTGTGCCTCTTTTTGGTGGTAGGAGGTGCAAGATGCAGCAACTTATCCTTAACCTTTGATAGGATGCCCCAGACCACTGGACCCTTACAAAATTCATCAATATCACAGGTCTCTAAAATTTTCGTGGAGTTTATTTCACTCACATGCAAGAACATTACCAATTGGTTTAATGATTTGCTGTTTTCTGCTCAAGAGATCCACTCGGAATGACGTCATCAATACAGAGGGTCAGCGTGATGTCTTTCAAAGCAATGAAGGGCCCTGAGATTAGGGCATGGCACAGCTGGACAGTTGACATAGCACTGAGTTGGGAGTGAAGGTACAGTAGTGTTCCTGCCGGGTATAAATAAACTACTTCTGGACATCTTTTCTAATGCGTATTAAGATGAGACATTGATCAGATCAATAGCTGCATACTAGGGTCTGTGTTTAAATACTTGAGGAAGGGGGGAGGAGAAAAAATGGCGATCTGATAGCGTCCTCCCACCGCACCGCTCCCAGGGAAGGAGGTGAAGAACGCCAGCGGCTGCCTGCGAGCACGGACCGCTCACTCCGAAAACAGCATTGCGAATTACAGGGAAACAACGCCGAACGCCCAGCCCAAGAAAACAGGTACAAAATTTTCACAAAGATCGGAGGGCGCACGGAGCACAACAGAGCCCAGAGCGCGGGAAGGACGCGCTCGCCAGGTCCACGCAGCGCGACCTGCCCCCCAAGCGGTTACGCGCCTCCCCATCCACTCAGTCAGGGACAAGCCCAGAGTTGGGACAGGGCGGTTGCACAAGACAACAGACCCTGGGGAGTTGGAGTAATCGCGAAAGCCAAACACAACCCTCAGCTGCAGTGTACAGAGACCGCGCAGGGCTGGGGATCACGCTGGGCGGAGATTCAGCTTCCCGGGACAGTGCGCGGGAACCCGCAGGCCGGCACTGTGCCACTAGAAGTCAGCGGGACTGGGCCCAGGAGTTTATCGGAGAGCGGGACCGCCCTTAGAGGTTGCTAACAACTACCGGCGGAGAAAAACTGCGCTCCCGGCGCCATCGGAGCCCGGCTGTGCGCCAGGCTGGCGGCAGCCGCCATCTTTACAGCCGCCCGCGGAGCTGCGTCTCTAGCTCCCCCCCGCCCCGGCCCGGGGCTCTTCTGCTGGGGCGAGACAGGCTTTGCCTGTGGTGGCCAGGGACAGCTGCATCCGTGGGTTCCAGGTGGGACCAGGTCCCGGAACTGTAGCGGCGGGACCTTTGGGTATTGGAAACAGTTTGCAGCTCATCCATCTGGTTCTGCTACCCCGGCTCTGGCCTCCCACAAGTCTGCTACGTGCTGGTCCCAGTGCCTGCCCCTTCAGGTCCCAGCCCCCCTGTACCCCAGAGATCTCTCATTTTGAAGGTTGCTGGCTATAGTGACTCATTTGGTATAACTGCCGGTTCCCATGACAACCAAAGACCTCAAGAGCCACAGGATGAACCAGAGCAGCTCCCCATAATCCTGCCCACTTCAATAGGGAATTTCGCGCCATCCAAGAGCGCTTCCAGCGGCCACTACTCCCCCCTCCCCGTGGGAACATCCCCCCGGGGGAGACTGCTGGGGCTAGAGACGCCCACCCGCCTCGCCTTGGGGTCTAGTGGTGGAAAAGGGGTGCACAATTGGAGATCCCCCTATCAACCGGTATCACGCGGAGACGCACATCAGAAGGGCAGACACACGTGGCTAGATGAGCAATCTCTGAGCTGTGTAGAATTTTCCCAACTCAGCTCTCACACTGCAGCCAAAAGAAATTGCGTTTCTACCTGCACCTCAGGAGGAGCAGGGTCAAAGTAACCCCTAGGAGCTACAAGGTCCCTCCCAAAGCACGGGGCTTTAGCATACCCCAACTGGGGAATCAGAGTCTGCCACGGACATAACAGAATACCTAGCTAATAGGGAGCGGAGGACTCATATCCTCAAGTACAATTCATTAGCTCAGAGCCCAAGCTGGGAGGTCATTCTCACCACACTCCACTGGGAAAAGGAGAAGACCACAGGTCAGAGTTAACTCAAGATCCACCAAACTTGCTAAAATACACCTAAGGCAATACAGGCCACTACTTCTTCCCTGGCTTTGCCAAGGAACAATAATTGTGGGCCTGGTGACAGGGCCATAAACTGGCTCTAACACCCCCAGCTCTCGACCAAGAGGCCAGATGAGAAAAAAACCAGTGAAAGAACTCAGGGAACATGAAAAATCAGAGTGAAAAGTCACCCCCAAAAGAAATCTTCAGTTCCTCACCAATGGATACCAACCCAAATGAAATGGGTAGAATGACAGAAGAGGAATTTGTTTATGGATTATAAGAAAGCTCAATGAAATTCAAGAGAAAATTGAATCCAGCACAAAGAAACACAAGAAAAATGCAAGAAATGAACGAAAAATTCTCCAAAGAAATAGAAATATTATGGAAAAATCAAATAGAAATCCTAGAAATGAAAGAAGCATTCAAGGATCTACAAAACACAGTGGAAAGCCTTAAGAATAGGCTGGACCATGCAGAGGAAAGAATTTCAGAGCTAGAAGACAGCTCCTATGCGCTAAATAAATCAGCCGAAGAGAAAGAACACAAAAACAAGAGGCAGGAAAAAAGCATACAAGAAATGTGGGATTATGTAAAGAGGCCAAACATAAGGATTATAGGTATCCCTGAGGGAGAGGAGGAAAATTTGCATGGGCTGGAAAATTTATCTGAAGGAATAATAGAGGAAAATTTCCATGGCTTAGCCAGAAATCTCGATATCCAAGTACAAGAAGCACACAGGACTCCTGGGAGAGTCAACGTGAAAAGGCATTCACCACGCCACATAATTATTAGACTGACCAAAGTAAACACAAAAGAGGCACGCCTCAGAGCTGTAAGACGAAAAGAACACGTAACCTACAAAGGGAAACTGATCAGATTAACTGCAGATTTCTCAGCTGAAACCTTACAAGCCAGAAGGGAATGGGGAGACATCATCAATCTCCTAAAACAAAACAAAGGTCAACCCAGAATTCTGTATCCTGCCAAACTAAGCTTCTTATATGAGGGAGAAATAAAGACATTTCCAGATAAGCAATCACTGATAGAATTTGCGAAATCCAGACCGGCCTTGCAAGAAATGCTTAGACCTGCATTATACACTAAACAGAGCAACAGACACCCACCTATGTAAAACTACGCAAAAGCTAAAACCCCAGAAACCAGATTCCACAATGACGCAAGAGGTAAAACAAAAGATACCACCCAACAGAATAATCAGAAATTTACCCCAAATATCAATTCTCTCAATAAATGTAAATGGCTTGAACTGCCCATTGAAGAGACATAGGCTGGCTGAATGGATTAAAAAATACAAGCCAAGTATCTGTTGTCTTCAGGAAACACACCTTACACACAAAGATGCATTCAGACTCAAGGTGAAAGGATGGAATACAATTTTTCAGGCTAATGGAAACCAAAAGAAATCCGGAGTAGCCATCCTTATTTCAGATGATATAAACTTTAAAGCAACAAAAGTAAAGAAGGACAAAAATGGACACTATGTAGTGGTGAAGGGAAAAATCTCACAAGAGGATTTAACAATCCTAAACATTTATGCCCCCAACACAGGAGCACCCAGGTACATAAAGCAAATACTGCTAGATCTAGACAACATAATAAGCTGCAACGCCATAATAGCAGGGGACTTCAACACCCCACTGACAGAACTGGACAGATCCTCCAAACAAAAAACAAATAGAGAAATAAAAGACCTAAACAGGACTATAGAACATTTGGGCCTAACAGATATCTACAGAACACTCCACCCAAATAACACTGAATATACATTCTTCTCATCAGCTCATGGAACTTTCTCTAAAATTGACCACATCCTAGGCAACAAAACAGATCTAAACAAATTCAAAAAAATAGAAATCATACCATGTATCTTTTCAGACCACAGCAGAATAAAATTGAAATCAAAAGATTCTTTGAACTAAACGATAATGGGGACACAAGTTATCAAAATCTGTGGGATACAGCAAAAGCAGTCCTGAGAGGAAAACTTATCGCCCTAAATTCCCACATCCAAAAGACAGAAAAGTCACAAATCAGTAAACTAACGAATCATCTTAAGGAAATGGAAAAGGAAGAGCAAAGCAATCCTAAAGCCAGCAGAAGAAAAGAAATAACCAAAATCAGAGCAGAATTAAATGAAATCGAGAACAAAAGAACAATACAGAAGATCAATGAAGCGAAAAGTTGGTTCTTCGAAAAGATAAACAAAATAGACAGGCCACTTGCCAGGTTGACCAGAAGCAGAAAGCAAAGGACTCTAATAAGCTCAATTAGAAATGAAAAAGGAGAAGTCACAACTGATACCGTGGAAATACAAAACATCATCTTTGAATACTACAAAAATCTCTATGCCCACAAACACGAAAATGTGGAGGAAATGGACAAATTCTTAGAAACACGCTACCTCTCTAGGCTCAACCAGGAAGAAACAGAATTTCTAAACAGACCAATATCAAGCACCGAAATTGAAGCAGTAATAAAAAATCTACCCACAAAAAAAAGTCCCGGACCAGATGGGTTCACACCTGAATTCTACCAAGCCTACAAAGAAGAACTGGTGCCTATACTGCAGAAATTATTTGAAAATATCCAGAAGGATGGAATCCTCCCAAACTCATTCTACAAAGCCAATATCACCTTGATACCAAAGCCAGGAAAGGACACAACAAAAAAAGAAAACTACAGACCAATATCCCTTATGAATATAGATGCAAAAATTCTCAATAAAATCCTTGCAAACCGAATTCAAATGTTCATCAAAAAAATAATCCATCACGATCAGGTGGGCTTTATTCCCGAGATGCAGGGATGGTTCAACATACGCAAATCTATGAATGTAATTCACCATATAAATAAAAGCAAGAACAAAGATTATATGATCCTTTCAATAGATGCAGAAAAGGCTTTTGACAAAATCCAGCATCCTTTTATGATAAGAACTCTTAACAATATAGGCATAGATGGCTCATTCCTAGAAACTATTAAAGCCATATACGATAAACCCACAGCCAATATCATACTGAATGGGGAAAAATTGAAGGCATTCCCCCTTAAAACTGGCACCAGACAAGGGTGTCCACTATCTCCACTTCTTTTCAACATAGTGCTGGAAATCCTGGCCACAGCAATTAGACAAGACAGAGGAATCAGGGGCGTCCAGATAGGGGCAGAAGAGGTCAAACTTTCACTATTCGCAGACGATATGATATTATACATAGAAAACCCCAAAGATTCAACCAAGAGATTACTGGAATTGATAAATGAATTCAGCAAAGTCTCAGGATACAAAATTAATACACACAAATCCATAGCCTTCATATATGCTAATAACAATCAAGCCGAGAAACAAATTAAAGATGCAATACCTTTCGCAATAGCACCAAAGAAAATTAAATATTTAGGAACATATCTAACTAAGGAGGTCAAAGACCTATATAGAGAGAATTATGAAACACTGAGAAAAGAAATTGCAGAGGACGTAAATAGATGGAAAGCCTTACCATGCTCTTGGATAGGCAGAGTCAACATAGTAAAAATGGCTTTGCTACCTAAATTAATTTACAGAATCAATGCAATCCCTATCAAAATACCAACATCATTTTTTGCCGATCTAGAAAAAATAATTCTACGCTTTGTGTGGAACCAGAGAAGACCCCGTCTAGCCAAAGCAATCTTCAGCAAAAAGAACAAATTGGGAGGCATCTGTCTACCAGACTTCAAACTATACTACAAGGCTATAGTAACCAAAACTGCATGGTATTGGCACAAGAACAGACACGTAGACCAATGGAACAGGACTGAGAACCCAAATATAAAACCAACCTCATACAGTCACCTGATCTTTGACAAATTCCAGAAAAACGTACACTGGGGAAAAGATTCCCTATTCAACAAATGGTGCTGGGAAAACTGGATGGCCATATGTAGAAGACTGAAAGTGGACCCACACCTCTCACCTCTCACAAAAATCAACTCACAATGGATAACAGATCTAAACCTAAGACATGAAACCATAAGAATTCTCGAAGAAAACGTTGGAAAAACTCTTATGGACATTGGCCTAGGCAAAGAATTTATGAAGAAGACCCCCAAAGCAATCACAGCAGCAACCAAAATAAATACATGGGACCTGATCAAATTAAAAAGCTTCTGCACAGCCAAGGAAACTATCACTAGAGTGAACAGACAACCTACAGAATGGGAGAAAATATTTGCATGCTACACCTCTGATAAAGGGCTGATAACCAGAATCTATACAGAACTTAGGAAAATCAACAAGAAAAAATCAAACAACCCTATTAAAAAATGGGCAAAGGACATGAACAGAAACTTTTCCAAAGAAGACAGAATAATGGCCAGCAAACATATAACAAAGTGCTCAACTTCTCTAATCATCAGGGAAATGCAAATCAAAACCACAATGAGATATCACTGAACTCCAGTGAGATTGGCTCATATCAAAAAATCCCCAAATAACAAATGTTGGCGGGAATGTGGACAGATAGGAACACTCATACACTGCTGGTGGGACTGCAAATTAGTACAACCTCTATGGAAAAGAATATGGAGATACCTCAAAGAATTAAAAGTGGAATTACCGTTTGACCCAGCAATCCCACTACTGGGTATTTATCCAAAAGAAAAAAAGACATTTTATAATAAAGACATCTGCTCTCGAATGTTCATAGCAGCACAATTCACAATTGCAAAGTTGTGGAAACAACCCAGGTGCCCATCAATACACGAGTGGATCAATAAAATGTGGTATATGTATACCATGGAGTATTACTCAGCAATAAGGAACAATAGTGAATTAACACATCTGGTATTATCCTGGTTGGAGCTAGAACCCATTCTTCGAAGCGAAGTGTCACAGGATTGGAAAAACAAGCACCACTGGTACTCACCATCAAACTGGTACTAACTGATGAACACTTACATCACACAGGGCAATAACACTCATCTGAGGGTGGGCGGGCGGGAGGGGGGTGGAAGGGATGGGAAAAACTCTCACTGAATGGATGTGGGGAGCACAGTTTGGGAGACGACCACGATTGTGGCTCTGACACGGGCAGAACAGGGGCAATGTGTATGGCCAAAGTGTTGTACCCCCACGATATTCTGAAATTAAAAAAACAAATGAAAAGAAAAAAAAAATGAAAAAATAAATAAATAAATAAATAAATACTTGAGGAAAGAAACCACATCTGGACCATCAGGTGTAATTTGGGTCAACAGATTATAAATTCACATTAATCCACTGTCATTCTCCAAGATCCATCTGTCTTTGGCTCAATCCAAGCAGAATTGACTGAGAATGTGCTAGCAATCACAGCCCAAGCATATGTCAGATCTTTGATGATGGCATTAATCTCTGACATTCCCGAAGGAACGTAGTATTATGCCTTTCTTATTACTGAAATTCAGGTATGGCTTACCTATAGTAAAACTCAACTTATGTGGTATATAGTCTGAGAATTTTGGCATATGCATACAACCATTTAGCCAGCTCCAATACCAAAACATAGGGCAGGTGTGTCATTCCTGCTGCCTCTTCATAGTCAACCCCCCGTTAGCTCCCCAATACTCCTGTTTTCTGTTTGTAGTTTTGGCTTTCAGGCTGTCATATAAATGGAACCATATGGTATGTACTCATATTGGGGGGTAGGAGGGGCAGTCTGGCGTCTGTCACTCAGCAAAATGTGTTTGAGATTAATCCATGGGTTTACATACATCGATAGCACATTCTTTCTTACTGCTGGGTAGTATTCTGTTGTATGGATAAACCAAAATTTGTTTATCAATTTGCCAATTGAAAGACATTTGGGTTGTTTCCAGTTTGGGGTGATTAAAAGCCACCGTAAACATTCATGTATTGGTTATGTGTGAACATGTATTCATTTCACTGTAAATCTACCTAGGAGTGGGCTATTTGGTTGTGTGGTAAATGTATATTTAACTTTATAGGAACTGCCAAAGTGGTGTCCAAAGTGGCTGCACCATTTTGCATTCCCACCAGCAGTGAATTCAAGTTCCAGTGGGCCTAATCCTCACCAGCACTTGGCATCGTCTTTTTTTTTTTAAGCCATTCCAATAGACAGGTACTGATAATTCATTGTGGTTTTAACTTGCATTTCCCTTACAACTACTGATGTTGAGCATGCATTTATTTGCAACCCACATACATTTTTCTTTTTATTAAAGCAAATTTTTATTTCATTTATTCATTTATTTTTTTTTTACTTGAGACAGGGTCTTGCTATGTTGTCCAGGCTCATCTCTAACTCCTGGGCTCAAGCAACCCTCCCACCTCAACCTCCTCAGTAGCTGGGATTACAGGTGTGTGCCACCATCCCGGGCTGCACATATCTTCTTTAGTGAAATGTCTGTTCAAACATTTTGCCCATTTAAAAATTTTGGGTTGCTTTATTATTATTGATTTGGAAGAGTTCTTTATATATTCTGGATACAAGTCCTTTATCAGATGTATTGTTTGCAAATAAATTCTCCCAGTGTGTGGTTTATCTTTTCATTTCCTTACCAGTGTCTTTCAAAGAACGAAGTTCTTAATTTTCCTGAAGCATAATTGATCAATTGTTTCTTTTATTAATAATGATTTTGGTGCCATATCTAAGTAATCTTTGCCTAAGCCAAGGTCACAAAGTTTTTGTTTCCAAAAATTTTTTTGAAAAGTTTTATAGTTTCAAGTTTTCCAGTTAGTCCTATGGTCCATTTTGAGTTAACTCTTTCATGTAATATGAGAATATCTCTTCATTGATTTGGGTTTTCTTTAATCTCTATCTTTTTTATCACTGTTTTGTGAATTTTATAGCACACAGATCTTGCACATATTTTGTGAGATTTAAATTTCATGTATTTCATGTATATTATGTGCTCCTAAGTATTTCATGGTTTTTAGTGCTATTGTAAATGGCCTTATTTTTAAAATATCAATTCCCAATTGTTCATCGCTAGATATAGAAATATGACATGTTTTCATATCGACCTTTTGTCTTGTATCCTTGCTAAACTCACCTATTAGTTTTAAGAGCTGTGAGAGTTGTCAGAATAAAAATAGAGTCACTTGTGTTAAGAAAAACAAAAAAGGAAACAAAGAAAAAGAAAAGAAAACCCTGACAAACAGGCAGGGAAGCCGTGAAAGGAGGACCCTCACGCGTAAATGCCTAATAACAAAAACCACCACTAACGACTCTGCAAAACCCACAGCGCTGCACAAATGTCAGAGTAACCTTACACAGAAAAGATGTCCGCAAGGACATCTGTCCAGCGACTGCCTGTCCAGCCTCGGACTGGCGCCTGGTACCACTGTAGCCAATGGTGATTATCTCAAAACAAGTATGTAAACCGCCTCCCTTTCCCTTCAAAAACCTTTGTCTTCCTTGCTCCCTAAATGTGCACCTAGTTTACTATGGCATGCGCGTTACTATTGCAATGCCTGCTCCTGAGTAAGTATCATTTTCTTTCAGACAGCCTCTCTCTGCTTGCTGTTCTGGTTGACAGAGCTCCTTTGCAGGGGAGGGGGAATTCTCTTGGTTTACCTGCATAGACAAACAAGTCATCTGCAAGTAGAGAGAGTTTTGGTTTTTTGTTCCCAACCTGTATACCTTTTATTTCTTTTTCTTTCTTATTTCACTGGCTAGGACATCTCGTACCGTATTAATAGAAGTGTTTGTTCTTGATTTTCGGGGAAAACAATCTTTCACCATTCAGTATGATGTCAGCTGTAGATTTTTTTTGTAAGTTTTTTTCTCAGGTTTAGGAATCACCTTCTAGTTTGTTGAGAGTTTGTATGGTAAATGGATAGATGTTGAATTTTGTCAAATGCTTTTCTGTATCTATTGAGATGGTCATACAGTTTCTCTTCTTTAGTCTATTGTTAGGGTGTGTTGCGTTGTTTGATTTCCAAATGATAAACAGGCCTTGCATTCCAGGCTTTGTATGAACAAGTAAACCTTACTTGGCCATCATTTTTTTTTTGTATATTGCTAGATTTTATTTGTTAATATGTTGATGATTTATGTTCATGAAAGATATTTTATATTTTATGGCTTTATATATAATAAGTTGGGAAGTGTTTTCTCCTCTTCCATATTCTAGAAGAGTTTGTTTAGAAGTGGTGTTATTTATTTCTTCAATATTTGGTAGAATTCATCATTGAAACTACCTGGGCCTGAAGTTTTCTTTGTTTGAAAGGTTTTTAAACTACAAATTCAATTTATTTAATTGATACAGGATTATTCAGATCATTTCTTCTTGAATGGGCTCTGTTTGAGTCTTAGCAATTTGTCCACTTAATCTGTCATTTTTGTCACATAACTCTTCCATTGCTGTTTCTTTCTGCAAACAAGGTTTCTCAGCACTTACATGGATAAAGGTTTTAAAAGGGCTAAGGTTGGCAGCTGCAATGCCTCTCAGAGGCCATCTTGGGCTCCAACAGACATTTAGACCTATAAGAGTACCAGGTGCTGCTCTGGTTTCAGGTTCACGGAAGGATACGGGACAGGGAACGCATGGCGCTGACAGAGCAGTGTCAGACCCCTCTGTCCACAGGAGTCTTCACAGCCATCCATGCAGCAGTTTAGGGATCACTCTCTGGCCCGAAGGGATGAATCAAGTTTGAGGAGACAAGGCTTACACAGGCAGGGATGTGGAGCAGACCTGGCTTAAAAACCCGGGTCCCAAATGGGAACAGATATCTTTCATAACACTTCCTTAGGGATGGTTCCCGGAAGTTCTCATCACCTCCTGCTCACATTGTTGGTGAGGAAAGACTCTGCTGCCCTAAACAGTACACAGGGCCACTCAGGGCTGCACTTGGGAACACAGTGAACCAGCAGGGTTACAGGAGGTGGGTGTTGTAGGAACAAGAGGGTGAGGGGCCCCTGGTTCCCAAAGAGGAGATGACTTGTTTGAATAATGCCATGGGTGGGCAGGGAGGTGGAGCCATTGGGCTGAGGACTGGGTGGGGTGCGGCTGGGCTGGGCTGGTCCAGCTGAGAGGGAATTCTTTACAATGGTGTGTGTATTACTGTTGCAATGCCTACTCCTGAGTAAGTATCGTTTTCTTTTAGACAGCCTCTCTCTGCTGTTCAGCTTGACAGAGCTTCTTTGCAGGGGGAGGGGGAATTATTTTGGTTTATCTGCATAGACAAACAGGTGGGGAGCCTGTCCCACTGGATGGGAGCAAATCTGGCAAATCTGAGGAGGACTTCGGAGCCCTGGAAGGCTCAAAGATGTACAGGCAGCGCTTCTTACAACACACAGGGCAGAGATGTGCTGAGTTGGAGGTGTCACTGCACTGTGGCCTCACCAGTCATGCCCCCCAGGTCCAGATGCAAGGAACCAACCAGTGTCATTTTCATCATAAAAAACATCATGCACAGTGGGCACTCACCTTTATGAGGCTTTCAGGGGACAGAGTTAGGAAGTCCCAAGGTCAAGTTTCCAGGGTAAAAGAGAAAACTGTAACACAAAAGCTGGAACTTTGTCTCAGGCTAACCATAAGAAATATTTACCCACAGCTCCATGAACTAATTGAAAAAGTAAAAGAGCCCTATCCATCTCATTGAAACAATTATCTCCAGAATTATTTTTTGTATTTAATACTCAGTTATAAAATTGGTATGCTGCATTGTTTTTATCAGTGGTGAACTGATAAAAATTATAATGATAGCACAATCTTGAATAAATGTTTTTGACACTTAGAGCTATATATATGTATTTTAGAAGATATATATTTCTATTTATATATCTATTTTGGCTACAGAGAAGTATGTTAGAGTGATTAATAAAAGTCCTTCAAGTATAAAAGCATATTACATTAAGATAAATTCAGTGGAGAAAGTATATTTAAAATACAATTTTAAGGAAAAAAGTCAAATGTAAAAGTTTAGACTTTTAAAGAAGAACTTGTTGGTGCATTTTAAAATGTATAATGGTGGGTGTGAAATTTTTATAGTATAAAGATTCCATTGGATATAGTTAAAGGAGTGATGTTTGTCAATGTTTATAATACACTGAAAATTACATCTTTTGCAACTATTTTAACATGATGAAACCTTTTAGATGTCAATTAAAAAATATGCAAGGCTATAGCAGTTTTCCTTGAATAAAAATATTAGAGAGCTCCAGCTCTAAACCCCAGCTCATGGTCAGTTTGAGGGTTGTATTTTTGGGGTGTCACAGGGCAGATGTCAGGTGCGTTCATCACCAGCCCATTGTCTGGGATGTGAATGCTATACTGCTTTCAAATAACTGCCATGCATGGCTCTCAGCCTCAGGCTGTAAACGCACCTGTGTTGAACATTCTGTTGTGTTTTTTTTTTGAGCCAGGGTCTTGCTCTGTCACCCAGGCTACAGGGCAGTGGTGTCATCATAGCTCACTGCAACCTAAAACTTCTGGGCTCAAGTGATCTTCCTGCCTCAGCCTCTCGAGTAGCTGGGATTATAGGTGCACCACCATGACCGGCTAATTTTTCTATTTTTTGTAGAGATGGGGTCTCACTCTTGCTCAGGCTGGTCTCGAACTTCTGTGCTCAAACAATACTCTTGCCTCAGCCTCCCAGAGTGCTAGGATTATGGGCTGAGCCACCACATCCGGCCTCTATTGCTTTTTAATAGTAAATATAGTAAGGTTTTAATAAGTCAGCTTGAAGACAGAACATTAAAAGTTATTAATATGTAAAATATACAGGCACCTTGAGAATAATTTAAAAGTGCCAACATAAGTAAATTAAAAGTCTTATTCTGCTTGTGAGTCTGGGTTTCGGGCACTTGGGTTACTAACAAACTCCTTATGTAAAAACAAGAGCCCGCGTCTGAACTTTGGTATATCCTTGTTAGGAAAGTTGTCCACGTAGCTTGAGCTTTTTCTATATAACAGAAGCATCACTGGACTGATGAGTGGGTCAAGCCAACATTGCGATCCCTCAGTGGGCTGCGGTCTGATGCTGTGGTTGTTGCAATAGGTGGGGTCTGAGGAGACGTTGATCCGCTGAGCCCAGCAGGTGTGGAGGCTGCATGCTCCTATCTGCACTGCCCCTGAGGCCCTCCCTGCACCAGCCACCTGCGCTCCCAAACTGCGAGCCTGCAGGTGGAGAAGCGAGAGAGGCTGCCCTCTGAGCTCGTGGCTGCAGATTCGTAGCATCCCAGCACCGGGCTGCGCTGTCCCTGGGTGACGGGCAAGCAGGAACAGACCCCAGGATGGGAGGACGCCCCTGTCGGGGAGAGGGCTGCTGCCTTTCAATCTCATTATCCATCCCCGCCACAAACTCGAGGCTGACCCACAAACCCAGGTAGGTGCTGAGCTGCTCAGGAGGAGGAACAGGAGGGGCAGGACATCGTCAGCCCAGGCAGGGCAGAGTGTGGGGAAGCATCTGGCCTGGAGTGATGTCTCACGACAAGGTGCTGTGTGGGCTGGACTGTGTCCCCCAAGTTCACAGGTTGAAGCACCAATCCCCAGTGTGACTGTATTGAAAATGGGGCTTTGGGGAGGTAATTAGGGTTAAATGAGTCATAAGGGTGGGGTCCTAATCCCACAGGGTTGGTCGCCTTATAAAAAGAAGGAGAGACAGACGGACAAAAAGTTCCCCCTCTCCATGGGTGGCCAGTCTCCCTCCCTCCCCACTCTGTAAGGACGCGTGGACAGGGTGGCCATCGGCACTCAGGGAGGGGCTCTCACCAGAACCTGACCGTGGGGCACCCTGATCTCAGACTTCCGGCCTGCAGAACTGTGGGAAACAGGTGGATGTTGTTTAAGGCAGGCAGTCTCTGGTATTTTGTTACAGCAGCAGAGCTGACTAAGACAAGGGGTAACTCATTTGTAGAAACATTGTTTCACAGCCCGGGCCTGAATTGTGCAGGACCAGAAGCTAGCAGTTGGCCGTGTGCGGGGATGGGTGGGTTCACAAGAACCAAACCTGCAGTAGACCAACGTATAAGTCAGATTGCTGGTTTGTTGACTAAGTTAGAAGAACACGATGCTCACGGGGTCTTCTTGCCAGCACAGAGTCCCCCTGCATCGGCACAGGTGACACAGCCAGGGAGTGTGGCATGGGTGGTCCCCTGGCCTCTGAGGGCCCAGGTGTCCACGGGGCTGGCCACCAGGTGGGCAGCGGCCTGTGTGCCTGGCCATGCCCTCCTCACCCAGTCCTGGCGTCCAAGACCTCCTGCTCCTCAGGTTCCATTTTCTAGCTTCATGCTGACATCCCCACTTTGCTAGAATGTTCTCTGTATAGAAAAGGGTCTCCAGTTTATTAACAAGCCTCAGGAGGATGAAAACAGAATGCGACTTTATTCTTTCTCTCCAAAGCTGCTTTAAACAAGTCTGTCCATGCTCTCCCTGCGGGCGTCCTGGGAACGTGGGAGGAGATGCAGGGCAGGAGCAAAGCCCTCGCTGGGCGTTTCCAGGCGTTAACGGAGCATCACGATGTCTGGTATAAAAAAGTCCCGTCATCCTAATATTAAATCTTAAACTTCTCATTCACTTGTGAACTCTCCTCCCCTGCCGGTCCCAGCCTGGACTCAGGACAACGCGGGTGGGGAAGGAGAGGTGACGACAGGCAAGTGCTCCCTTTTGGGTAGAACTGGTGTCTTTGGCCAAGTGGAGTGGTTCCGTAGGTTCTCCCAGGATCCCCGCACCTGTACAGCACTAAGCAACCCCCCGCCCCGTTCTCCGAACCTGAATGTAGCCACTTGCATTAGTCATCATCCCTCTGGTTTTTCTGGTGTCTAGCTATAGTTATGGTATAAATAATTGGGCTTTATTTTATATATGCTTATTTCACGCTGTTCGTATTTGCCATCTTACTGATTTCACAATGATCCAAAAAGTTCCTACTCTAATTTACCAAGCACTTTCCCAATATTTCCCACATTAAGGAACAATGCTGCTATGAAAATATGTATGCATATGACTTTTTCTTCATTTGATGTATTTCCTTATCCTAATACTTTCCTTCTAAATTATCTTTAGCCTTACCTTGAAAATATTCGGTGTCCCAGACTCACATTTTATTAAACCCATCTCTGCTCACATCTGTCCGTAACCCTATCCTCTTTACCTTTCTGTCCTTTCCGCTTTCTTTCCTGGTCCTTCTGATTAACGACTTTTCTGTTGGGCTGCTTACCCCACTCCTCATTTCCTTAACTCTCCTTTGCACCCACCGTTCTGCTCTCTCACCTTCACCTCTACCCTGTCCCGAGCCAAGGAACCTCCCTCCGTCAGAAACTGTTTTGTGCAGAGTGAGGCTTCCTCACCCCAGGCTAATTTGCTCATCCTGTCCAAGCAGAATCTTAATAAAATTTAGGACTTGGACAAGCACACAAAGCCCTGTTTTTTAAGGGATTTCTGTATTTTCAATAAGTTGTGGCTTCTAAAATTGGGTTCCCACTGATCAAACCCGTAGTTCATTTGATGTGCTTTTTTCCCCTGGGATATGTAAAAAAACCCCAAAAACAGCAACAAAAAACCGCAGAAATGAGGCAATTAAAAACATTTCCCTTTGAAAGTAAAATTTACATCTAAATGGTCGAAGCCATTTATAAAGCAAAACATTTTCATGTAAGACTGACTTTGCTGCCCTAGTATAAAATATGACAGGCAACTAAGGAAGCTAAGGATGTCACCACATTATTTATTTGTTGCTATCTGCTTCTGTTCTATTTCAGAAAGTACTTCTCCAGTAGAATTTTTTTGAAGTTTTCCATGGAATATAGGTAACAAAAATAATGAGTATTTTTAAAGGAAAATCAAAGCGCCACCCATTTTATTATTTTTTATTTTTATTTTTTAGAGACGTGGTCTCGCTATGTTGCCCAGGCTGGACTTGAACTCCTGGGCTCAAGCAAGCCTCCCGCCTCAGCCTCCCAAGTAGCTGGGACTACAGGTGCGCACCGGCAGGCCCGGCCACCACCGTGTTTAAGGTGATGTTTATTTCAGGCTTTAGGATAGATGGCCGCCACTCTCGCTCAGCCCTCGATTTCGGACTCTGCTGTGTCAGACCTGGGCAAGGGCACTGAGGGCAGCACTCAGGGGCATCCCCCAGGTAAACTCACATGGAGAAGAAAACAGATTTTATATGTAAAACACTTGCTTTCCAACAAGCATTGTCGATTGTACATCATTATGATTTACTCAAACAAGAGATTACTGGAATAGTCTAATCTTTAATAGCCTGTTGCTTCTTCCTAAGTAGGTTTCCTGGGCCATAGGATACCTTAACCGCGTGTGTCCTCTGCTCATGTTTGCTCTTGAGCCAGCACCTTCTTAATCTGAGGCCCACGGGTGCTCCCCCAGGAATCCAAGTGCTTTCTGAAATCTTCTGTCTTTGAGGAGTGTTTCCTTACCTTTCATTAGGTTCTCAAGAGGCTTCTTAACCCTGAGACCATTAAGAAAACGTGTGAAAAGCCTGTTTCAGACCCTCCTGTCCATGCTCTTGCTGGGAATGAAGATGGTGTGAGAGTCTTTCCCACTCAGCCCAGGGAGGTCCTGCACCTGCCGGGTGGTTGTAACTTGTGTTGCACGTAAAGTATGCTTTGCACAAGAAATGGAAGAGTTTTACTCAATGCAAGCATGATTGAGGGGTGAGGAATTAGGAAAGGGAAGGAGAATGCAGGACAATAACTTGAAGAGAATATGGTAGGGTTGTGGAGAGGTTTTTAAACGTTGGGAGCAGGCATGGGGGTGGGGGAGAGGCGGGGGTGGGGAAAACTGGGAACATTTATTAGCAGAAAAGGTGAATGGACCTGTCCAGGAGGCAGAAAGAGAGGGAAAATCATCATAATCCCATCCACAGGACAGGAGCAAGAGCTCTGGTGTGAGAAACAGACTCCCTGAATGTGCACTGGGCAGGGCATGCGTGCTCTGGGGAGGAGGAAACGAGATGGCAGCCAGGGACCAGACGGGCAGAAATGCCAGGGCAGTCACCCTGCGGAACAGGAAGGGGCTGCGACCTGCCCGAGAGTCTCCTGAGGCTTCCTTCCCTCTACTGTGGCCACAAAATAACGGGACAACCATTTTAACCACCACAAATCCCCTTGATTGCAAAGGGGAGCAATTTTGCTCTCCAAATATACTCTCGTTCCTAAAATGATAAACACAAGACAAAAACACACTTAGAGAGTTTTAAGTGCAACACAAAAAATGACTTTCTGAAGCTAAAAGAAAATATTAACTGATGAATTAGAGAACATACAAATGATTGGACTAGAATATAAAATAGAAGAGAAATCTCAAAGAACAGAGTGGAAATATCAACACCTGGTGGAGTTCATGAGGGAAAAAGTGAGAGGCATTGAAAACCCATGGAGAAGAATTCACAGGAAGATAATAAATCGATATAACTTACAACAAAGGGATGGAAAAGGTTGAAAATGAAGATGTGGGCAAAGAGTTATCAGGTAAGTGCAAGTGGGAAGGAAACAGGAACGGAAAAGTATCAGACAGCTGAGCTCAAGGGGAGAAGCGTCGGAGTAGAGATGTACACCTCGAACTGATCTAAAAAGACATAAAAGTTTTCAATCAACCTGTGCGTCAAGCATCATATATAATTTTTTTACAATTTGGATTTTAGGGAAAATGTGATTTAAAAATTTATGTCTTTGAAAGTGGACATTATCTAGTAGAGGAGAAAGGTGAGGACAAGACAGGACTCAAAAACTCTACGTGCCAAGAGCGAGTCTGAAGGTGCAGCGTGAGGGGATGTTTTGTGGCCACGGAACAGTTCTGTAGCCTAATTGTGGTGGTTATTCAAGCCTGTGTGTGCTTATAGAACTCTGCACAGACACAAACACACAGAGTGCATGTAGAAACTGATGACATCCAAATAATGTCCGTAGCTTAGTTAATAGTATCAAACCCACATCAGTTTCCATGTTTTGGAAATGGACTCCAGTTATGTGAGACATTATCATTGACAGAGCTGCATGAATAGTACATGGGAACTCTCTGTGCATTTTGAAACCAATTGTGGATGTAAAACTATTTCAGAATTAAAAGGTGGTTTTTGTTTTTAAAAAAAAGCACAAAACTTTTCATAATATAATTATATATTCTCTTGAACAGAGTATATTCATTCTTTCATGGAACATTCAAAATCCTAGCAAGTTTTGGAAAGTAGGGATTTATAGGCCCAATTACCTAATCACAATCAATGCCCAACATTCAGTTGCTTGGTAATCAAGAAAACATGTTCCTAGGTAAAGATTTGGTCCAGGAGAGGAACCCTTGTATACTATTTGTGGGAATGTGAATTAGTACAGCCATTATGGAAAACTGTATGGAGGTTCCTAAAAAACAAAAAACAGAACTACCATATGATCCAGTAATCCCAATCCTGGGTATATATTCAAAAGAAAGGAAATCAATATATCTAAGAGATATCTGCACTATTATGTTCTGCATTGTTCACAATGCCAAAATGTGGAGTTAACCTAAGTGCCCATCAGTGGATGAACAGATAAAGAAAATGTGGTTTATATACAAAATGGACTATTATTCAGTCATTAAAAAAAGAATGAAATCCTGTCATTTGAAGTGACATGTATGGAACTGGAAGACACGATGTCAAGTGAAATAAGCTAGGCACAGAAAGACAAATATCACATGTTCTCACTCATATGTTGGAGCTAAAAAAGTTGATCTCATGGAGGTAGAAAGTAGAATGATAGATACCAGAGGCTGGGAAGGGTGGGTAGGTGAGGGGAGAATGAAGAGGGGTTGGTTCATGGGTACAAATATACGGTTTGACAGAAGAAATGAGACCTGGTGGATTTCTTTTTTTTTTTTTTAAAGAGACAGGGTCTGGCTCTGTCGCCCAGGCTGGAGTGCAGTGGCGTTATCATAGCTCACTGTAACCTCAAACTGCTGGGCTCAAGTGATCCTCCTGTCTCAGCCTCCTGAGTAGCTGGGACTACAGGCATGCGCTACCATGAGCGGCTAATTTTTTAAATTTTTTGTAGAGATGGGGTCCCGCTATGTTGCTCAGGCTGGTCTTGAACTCCTGGCCTCAAGCAATCCTCCTACCTTGGCCTCCCAAAGTGCTAGGATGACAGGCGTGAGCTACTGTGCCCAGCCAAGACCTAGTGTTTGATAGATCAATACAGTGATTATAGTTTACAGTAATTTATCATATATTTCAAAATAGCTAGAAGAGAATAATTCAAATGTTTCTAGCATAAAGAAACGATAAATATTTAAGGTGATGGATTTCCTAATTACCCTGATTTGATCTTTACAAATTATATGAATGTATTCAATTATCACATGCACCCTGAAAATGTATGCATCTATTATGTATCAATAAAAAATAAAATTAAAAAAAGATTTGGTCAAAGAGGAAATCAAAAGGGAAATTACAGATCCCCTTACAAGTAATGAAAAAGAAAGTGCTTTCTAATAAAACTCATGGAAGCTGGGTGTGGTGGTGCGTGCCTGAAGTCCCAGCTACTCGGGAGGCTGAGGCAGGAGGATCACTTGAGTCCAGGAGTTCAAGACCAGCTTGGAAAACATAGCAAAGCCCCATCAAAAAAAAAATAAATAAATAAAAATTAAAAAAAAAAACCCTAAAAACCTCATGGGACACAGTGAAAGTTATATTCAAAAGAAAAAAGTAAGTGAGCATTCATCTTGGGAAATAAGTAAAGGTACTGAGAAGAACTATAAGGGATCTGAGATTTCCTCCTACTTGCCAGCTAATGCAGTCAGCCACAGGTCTGTGGTTGCTGGTAGAAGACACACGGCTCCTGGGTCAGAGACAAAGGACCTCACCACTCATGGCTGAGAAGGCAGCATGGTCTCCAGGTTCACGTCAGTGCCCCTTGCTCCTGAGTCCCACATAGGCCATGCACAGTGGGTTTGTGTCACAGTTGAGGGACCACAAGCTTAGGAAACCCTGATCTTTACAGGGGCTGTGAGCAAACCTGCCCAAACTTTGTCCCATAGGGAGACATTACTCTTAATCTGCTGGTCAGCAAGCAAATCTGCCTCTGCCTGGGAGGGGGACAATATCTCCATCTTCCAAGGCTGTTTGCTACAAGACACTCTTGAAAAGGTGGTCGGGAACAAAAACTGTCATTATCTCTGCTCAGATATTCAGAAATGTGAGCGACTCATGGAGAAAGGTCTCCCGCCCAGCACAAAAAGATAAACTAGGAAGAGGGAAATAACTAACTGAAATGCATCAAATGTGTTTTTCAAAGTCCATGAGTTCATAATGATATTTAAAACAAATCACTGATCTCCTTTGAAGGATGCTAGAGCACCAACTCATGATGCTAAAAACTGGTAAACAATGGAAAATAAGTGAGCATTTATTTTGCCTTTCCTGTAGGAACTATATTTCAGAGTACCCATATAGTTGATACAGAACTGTACCTCTTGCAGAATTGTAGCTGATAAATAACTGAGGAACTATCAAGATATGGCAATTCCAAGTGAAATATTGAATCTAGTAGGAATTATTTAGTAGCTGCTGAAACAAATAGATGATGATGGCTGGATGGTAACACCAGAACCCAACAATCTATCTCAGCATTACAAACAGATCGCAAGACATCATGTGCCTCCCAAGTGATGCGGCAGGAAGTTCCACCTCCTCTCCCTCTGGTAGAAATTTCTGAGGCAGGGTCCTGATGATTTCTCAAAGGGTCCTTCTGTGAGTTGAATTGTGCCCCCCCAAAGATATGTTCAAGTCCCAATTCCCAAAACCTGTGAATGTGACCTTATAGAAATAGAGTCTTTGCAGATGTGATCAAGTCAAGATGAGGTCGTCCTAGATTAGGGTGGGCCCTAATTCCAGTGACTGACGTCACTGGACGTAAGAGATACAAATTCAGACACAGACACAGAAAGGGAGAGAACGCCATGTGGAGACAGCCCGAGACTGGAGTGATTCATCTACAACCCAAGGAAGGAGCCCCGAGGACTGCCGGCCATCAGCAGAAACCAGGACAGAAGCCTGGAGCAGATTCTCTCTCAGAGCCTCCTGGAGGAGCCAACCCTGCCTGCACCTTGATTTCAGACCTCTCACCTTCAGAACTGAGAAAGAATACATTTTTGTTGTTTGGAGCCACCCAGTTTGTGAGCCTTTTTTGTGGCAGCCCCCGGAGATGAAGCAGGCGCCAGTGGGACTGCACCCCAGGTGCCCTTAGCGTAACCGACACACGGATGCAGCCTCGTTTTAGCTTTCTCCTTCCCCGTCCCATCTTCCCACTTCCTCCCTGTGCTTCTTGTGATCACCTCCCAAATAGGCAGCCTGTGCCGAGGCCCTGGGGGGGCCCAAACCAAGGCAGGTGGTATCAGGGGGACTTCCGGAAACAGACACTTAGGAAGGGAGTCTCAACACATCGTTCACCAGCCAGATGGCATGGCCATGGGACGCTGCATCAGTCAGGGTTTTCCAGAGAAACAGAACCAAAAGGATCTATCCATCTATCCATCACCTATCTATTCATCTATCTGTCTATGCATCCATCTATCTGTCTATCCATCTATTTATCTATGCATCCATCTATCTATCTATCTATCCATCTATCTATCGAGTTATTATGAAGAATTGGCTCATGTGACTATGGAGGCTGCCAGGTCTACTATGTAGGATGGGCCAGCAAGCTGGAGACCTAGGGATAACTGATATTCCAGTTCGAAGGTCATTGGCTAGAAAATTCTTCTTTACTTGGGGGAAGGTCTGTCTTTTTGTTCTATTCAGGCCTTTAACTGATTGGATGAGGCCCACCCACCCTGGGGAGGGCCATCTGCTGTACTCACTTTACTGATTCAAATGCTAATCTCATCCAAAAACACCCTCACAGACACACCCAAAAAAATGTTTAACCAAATATCTGGGCACCCCATGGCCCAGTGAAGTTGACATATAAAATTCACCATCACAGATGCCCATTGTTGGTGCTACATGAGGTGGTACACCCCCCATTCTGCACCATCATGACGATGGCACCTCTCACTTTGCAGAGCTGGAGTGAGTGCAGAGCAGGTGCCACGGAAGCACTGGTTACAGAATAACTCAATGCCTGAAGGGCTGGGGCTCTATCGAGTTAGAGCTCACTGCCCTGGGGATGGGAGTCAATGGGTAAAGTCTCACCTTTCCTAACCTCCAGCCAGAAGACTCTGAGACTCATTGCACTGTGTGTGTCAGAGGCCCCGGGGAATTGGAGCCCAGGTGCTCACCGTACCCCTGGCCTCCTGTTCACACCCTTCCCTCATTCACTTCCCTCCTAGGACCACCCCTGTAAGCCACTGGCACCCAAGCTGTGGGCTCAGGATCTGCTTCTGGGGGAAACCCAAACTAGGATAAGCATCTTATCAACTTTATGTTTCATGTTATACTACACTGGTAAAATGTTTTCTAATCCTGCTTAATTTTTCAGCCACGTATGTTTATAAACTATTTTTCCTGCCTTGCATCTTTAATTTTTAGTATTTGACCATATTTATCCCAAATAAGTAGGACATTATTTCATAAAATAACATACAGTAGATACAGTTAGTTGCACAGAACTGCTTCTTACCACATTCTTCAATCGAGATGTGGTGCCACTCAATGAAAGCAATTCTACAGAAAGCAATCACCACACACTCTAGGTAAATAGCCATCTACTTGTCCAGCTTAAGGTTGGGGTGAATTTTGACTTTTTTTTTTGATTTTAACATTTTTGTAGTGACCCAACACAAGCTGAGTTAGCATAGTTCAGCTGAGCTTTGGGTGGTTACTGGTTTGCAGCCAAGTTTGGGGTGCACGGCTGACAATGACTTGGAACGCAGCTATCAGGTATTAACAAGCAGCCAAGCTGTGTGTAAAGTTGACATCCTCTCACGAGAAATGAGGGCACTGACGGACACGGGCCTGCCCTGAAAGCCATTCTGTGCTCTTTTGAGGTGAGTGAAAGGGGTGGCCACAGACAGGGTCAAAACTTTCCTTAGAAAACAATCTTAATTGGCTCTAACCCAATAGACCAGTGAGTGGTGGCTCCAGACTGTCCTCCACAGCACATGTCCTCTGTAATGGGAACTTGGAAACATGTTAAGGAAAGTCTAACCAAATGCCACCTTGGATTCTAAAACAGCTCAATTAAGCACCAAAAAATATCTATCATTAAGCAATGTTACTTTCTAGAATCCCTTCCAAATAAATGTTTTTGAAATTAATGTACATCCAAGGTAGACGAACATGCTATAAAGCATTTCAAAGTTTGGGCTTCCCCCAAACTTATCCCAAAAAAGACTAGCTATAAGAGTTGGCCTATGCACCTACATCCTGACAATAGTTGGCCCCCAGGTTCACAGGTCTCCCAAGGCCACTCCCTAGAGCTGGCTTTCTTTACAACACTTCATTGAGTCACTATGAATCTTACTCTTGTTTACCAGCTCATAAGCGCCAGACCTAATTTAGTAGAATTTGAAATTGTAAGGACTGTATTCTAAATTATTTCTCCAATTCAGTAGTGAGGGGAGTAACTAGGAATCTCAGTGGACAGCTACCCTCGGGATGACATCCTTCCTTGGTAGAGACTCTGGGTAAAGACAAATCTTGACATAGCTGTTAATTGCTCTGCTGTTTCCTAGAAGGCTTACAGGGAAGCAGGAGAAAACGGTTTAGCTGTGTCGTCCTGAAGTAGCATAGCCAGACTTTGAGCTGGACATCTGACCAGTACAATGATGTGACACGATGCAGGTAGACAGAGCACTTGGCAGAGTGTTCAGCAGACACTGAGTATATTGCCCTCATAATACAGAATTCATACTGCTATTTGAATTATTTTGTTTGTGTTTGGAAAGACAATTTTAGCCACTTAAAGCTGGAAACAAATGCAATTAATGATGGCAAGAGAAGTACTCTGGAAGAAGGCAGAGGAGAAGACTTAAGCCTTTCATTATTTTTGATAGCTTTATATGGTTGCCAGCCTTTGTCATTAAATGGATTAATATATGTGCCTGGCACATAGTAAGTTCTCTATAGGTGGTTGCTAATGCTATTTAAACTGCCATGGGAAGTCCCAGCTGGCAAGCCAGGACAGCACTCAGGACTGTGGATGGAGTAAATGGAAATCCGTGTCCTTCTTTAAGGAAGAGGCTCCATTCCCTGCTTAGCATGCAGACGGGTAACTGTCCTCAGTGGTTTGAAGAAGCCTGCGCAGCAGGCGGCAGCTGATGTCTGAGTTCTCCGGCTGGGCCTGTGCCGTGCGCGTTCTCAGCCCGGTCTCGCGCGGCGCAGCCGAGCGCCCGTCCCGGCGGGGCGGGTCTCATATTCCCTCCTGATCCCAGGCACGGACCCCTTTCCCGGCCTTCCCCCCACAGGCTTTGCGACGTCACCATCTGTGTGCGGCAGAGTCACGCAGGGCCTCCCGGCCGCCCGGGCAGGTCACGCCGCGCCGCCCGCGTCCCGGCTGGGGCGCACGCACGCCCGCCGCGCCGCCCGGGCGCCCGTCTCCCAGGGCTCCGGCAGCCTCGGCAAAATCGGTTCCTCCCCGACCCGGGCCCATCTGGCTGCAGATTTAATTATCGTCTGTGCTCCGTAATTACTGGCTTGCAAGGTAGCGAAGAGAAACAAACGTCTCGTTTTCAGCGTCCTCCCACCCCCCGAAATAAAACTGGCAAAAATAAAAAGAGCATTCTGGGAAGCGCTTAATAATTCAAACATTCTCGAACTGAACATCCAAACAAAGGGCTCGGAGCCCCAGGCGGGGCGCGGGCGCGGGGCCGGGCTGCAGGTGAGCGCAGGTGCGCGCGGCCCTGCTCGGCGCCGCACGGCTCGGCCCGGCCGGCCTGGCGCGGAGGCGGCGCGGGGCGCGGGGCGCGGGGCGCGGGCCGGCGGGCGGCCGCGTCTTTCTTCTCCTGGCGGTGATGTCATTGGGCGAAGGCGGCCGAGGCCGGGGGGCGGCGGCGGGGGCGGCGCCGGCGCCCGCAGGTTCCTGAGGCTCTAATGAAAAGGCGCTTGACAGCGGGCCAGGACGCACGCGAGGCAGCGCGAGCCGGGCCGGAGCTGCGGGCCGCGGAGCCAATCGCCGGCGCGGCCCCTCCATGGGCGAGGGCGCGGCGGGGGCGGCGGGGGCGGCGGGGGCCGGCGCTCCGAGGTGAAGGCGCGGCGCCCGGCCTGCCGCCCAGCCGCGGCGATGACTTCGGCCGAGCAGACCGTTACGTGGCTCATCACCCTGGGCGTGCTCGAGTCGCCCAAGAAAACCATCTCGGACCCGGAGGGCTTTCTGCAGGCGTCGCTGAGGGACGGGGTGGTGCTGTGCCGGCTGCTGGAGCGCCTGCTGCCCGGGACCATCGAGAAAGTAAGCGCGGCCGCGGCCCCCGCCCGCGCCCCCGCCCCGGCCCGCTGCGGCCCGCGGCGCGCGGGGCACCTGGAGCGGCGCCGGCGGGGCGGCCGCGCGCCCTCTTTGTGCGCGGACCCGGCGGCGCGGGGCCGGTGGCGGGAGCTCCGGGGCGCCATTGTGTGCGGGGCGGGGGCGGGGGAGGGGCCGCCGTGAGGGGGAGGGGAGCGGCCCGGGAGGGGCGGCCGCGGCGTCCCCGGCGGGTGGCGGGACGGAGCGTCCTCCGCGCCGGGGAGACGGGGCTTCCGCTGCGCCCCGAGGGGGCCCGCGGCCCCCGCGCCGCGACCCGGCCGCGCAGCCTGCTTCGCGGTGCCCTCCGCGGCTTTGTTTGAGCAATTTTGTCAGTGGCACGCGTGAGAGTTTCGCCCTTGTTCTGCGCGGCCGACCGAGGGCTGTGCGTTTTTAAAGCTGCACCGTCAGTCGCCAGGCCGGGCTGCGAAGTGACCGAGCGCCTTCCCCGCGCAGGACTTCCCCGCGGACCAGGCCGGCGGCACGCGCGGCTGGGGGGCCCCGCCGTTCCTGCGCTCGGCGCGGTCCCGGGTCCCCTTGCCAGGTTCACACCTGAGTCGCCGCAGAGCCCTCAGTCCTGCAGGCTCCGCCGCTCTCCCGCCTGACTGGCGGCTCCCGGGGCCGGGGTGAACCTTGACCCGAATCTCTGGGAGTGATTAAAGTTTGTTTTCATCTCCCACGGCTGGCAGAGCAGGGGCCAGGGGACAGGACAGCCTTTAAATAGATGGCTCCCTATATGTCAAAAATACTGAAATCTTATCCCAACATTTTTTTGCCAGTATATAATGTTAAGATCAACAGTTCCTTAAAAGGTGTTAAATATAGAAATTGAAGTGCACCATCATAAGGAAGAACTGTTTCATTTTTAAAATGGGGTATATTGGCCCCAATGCAGGAAGACAACTTGTTAATGAAATGCTACTTAAGTGACTTGAAAAAGTAAAATGTTAAATCTTATTAATAAGTTTGTACATGTTCTGGTGCTACGTTTAAAATTAGGTCAGAAAACATTTTATTTAATATGAATTTTGCTTGCATGCCAGTTTTAGGCATTTTTCTTACTTGGAACATATTTTTGAAAACATAATCTGCATTTTAGAATGAAGAGCTGCCTGCCTGCCTGTCTGTGAAATAAAAATGTTGCTGGTAGATGAACCTGATGTCATAATAAAATTACGATTTAAGACAGGACTAAGGAGCAGGATCAAACTTTCAAGGCACTTAAAATACTTTGTTGTCATCTGGATATCGGTACCTCTGGTAATAAAAGACAGATGTTTAAAAGTGTTGACATGCATGCTAAGTTTACCAAAATAGGCTTAAATAAAATACTTTTCCATTTCTAAAAGCAAAGCTGTAAGAAACTTCATATGCTGTGTTGATAAAAACAAGTCAGCATCAAAACGTGTTATTTGGCATATTAACTGCATTAATACTGATTGGCAGACTTCAATAATCATTTTCTTTTAAATTCTAGAAAGATTTTCTTAGAAAATTGTAGCATTCCTTTCATCTCCAAAACAACAAAGAGAGGAAGGAGTAAAATGTTTAGCTTGCAGAAGCCGAGTTGAACCCTCCCAGAATATTCTGAAAGTCTAGTCACTTGGAGGTCTCTTCGATTGAAGCTGTTCTTTTATTTCCCTTGAGCCCCAATGGATTTGTTTGAAACCGACTGTATCACAGTGAAAGCTTACCGTCAAAGCAGCAAATTATAGACAGTTACTGATTCTCTGTGGTTCAAAGGTAGGTTTTTGGAGTAAAATATTAGCCATTCCCTGCGCCTAAAGTTCCTGGGTTTCAGAAGTTTCAGGGGCTTCTTCCATTTCCTAGGAATAGTTATTTATTTGAGCTTTTTGATGTTTTTGTGCATACCAAGTGATATATGTCACAAAACACACATGTTAAATAACTTTTACTTAAATGTGAGAATGTGATTCTGAGGATGTATTTCCTTAAAAAGGAACATTTGGAAACTTACCTGAATATTTGTGTGGAATTGAAGAGGTCTTAACTTGACCAGTCTGCCATGTGGGCACACTGACAACCAGAGAACAGAGTGTGAGCAGCGTGCAAGGTACCCTTTGCAAATTCACAACTTGAAATTAACCATGAGACTGGGGAGAAGCACAGAATTGACAAAAGTTGCTGGAGTGGCTTTGGTTTCCCATATGTCTTTTATTAAGGAACCATGTGCTAATGTGTTTCTTCCATTATGTTCATTTGTTCTGTTTTAGAGCCAGGAAGCGTACAGGGAGCAGGGGGACGTTAACCGAGTGTCAGATTCTTCTGCTCAATTAAAGAAAACGTTCTTTCCAGGTTCTCGTCTATGAAGTTCTACCTCTTCTCTTCTAAGGTGGAAAGTTAGACAGTGAGAAGGAAGTATAGACTTTACATGAGCAGTTCAGAAAAGGGACCCTTTTCTTTCTTCCCACCAAAGTTCTCTGCTGTAGGGGAGAGGAAAATGGGATTTAAGTTTCCCCACTCTTTGTCTCTGGAGATCTTGCACTTTGATGTTCCCCAGTAAGGGCCAGACTGTTTGGCTTGCCTCCCCGTACTCTTGGTTTCCCCCTCTCCTCTCGTGATCAGAAACACTCTTCTCATAAATGTACACTTTAGACATCCCTAGATTATTTGGTCAAAGGAGGTGAAATAAAAACAGACAAATCTTAGAGGTTGGAAAATTACTGTATGATTAATATAGCACATTTTAAAATAGTGGAAATCATGAAATGCTCTTTTAATTTCACTTGTGAATGTGGCAGATGAAGTCACTTAATTCACAGTGAAAAACTCAAGGAACTTGGTTTTCTCTCTGCGTCCCAGGAGAACAGAACACGGAGAACCTCCCCCTGTAATCCATGTGACGTGCTCCTTAGGAGACCCCGGATCGATATTTGTGGAGTGTAATTGAAAGTCAGGTGCTACCCTCTGGTCTTGCTAGGTGTCCTGGGTGTGTGGGTACATTTGTCCCTCAGTTCTGGAGGCCAGAAGCCTGAGATCAAGGTGTCGGCAGGGCCACGCGCCCTTGGAAGGTGCTGGGGAAATCTCTGTCCCAGGCCTCTCTAAGGCTTCTGGTAGCTCCTTGGCTTGTGGTAGCCCAACTCTAGTCTTTGCGTGATGTTCCTCCTGAGGTGTCTTCTCTGTGTCCAAATTCCGCCTTTACACCAGCTGTATTGGGCTCACCCTACTCCAGTATGACCTCATCTTAATCAATTACATCTGCAATGGCCTTATTTCCAAATAAGGTCACATTCTGAGGTCCTGGAGATTAGGACTTCAATTTATGAATTTTGGGGAGGACAGTTCAGCCCAGAGTAGGTTGTGTAATAAATTTGAACACCAAATCAGTTTGTTAAATACTTGCCTGCCTGCATGATGCCAGGTACTGGGGAGATTTAAGCAACTAAATAACAGGTTCTTAGGGGTTTTAGTATAGGAGAAAACATAACTTTAAAAACAAGAACAATATTAGGCAGAAGGAAATCAAGTCATGTCAGATGTGGATTAGAATAAACAAAGGAATTCAGGAGCGAAAGGAGACCATCATTTGAGCCAGTCAGACTCTGATGATTTTCCTGACGTGTGGATTAGAACATGGTTTGCATTTCCCCAAACTGTAATCTGGCAGCCCCAGGTGATCTTCCGCAGGCTTGCAAATAATCAGTGACTCTGATATAGGATAGGAAAAAGAAAACGCCTTTTCCCAATTGACTCAAGACTCACTTTCTACTCAGTCTTACGGTTCTGGGGCTGGTTAGGGGTTGGGGTGGGAAGAAAAATGAGGCCTCCATGGCCCTTGGGCAGAAGTTATATGTGCCCACTGCTAGAAATGTGCCTTTTCATAGGCCCTTTGGCCCTAAGAAGAGCGTGGTCAGTGATGACAGGTGGTGATGGGTGCAGTTCTCTCCCAGGTCCGTGCCTCGGAGCTGCTCGTAAAGCCTTGCTGACTGGTTAATACATCACTGGTCGAGAAAAGTTACAAAGTGGTATCTCCAGACTGTGCTTTTAAGGAGACTTCTTTGGTTATATCAAGTTGCTTCTGACTAAACTACTCTGATTAGGCTTCAGAATAGTGAATTTTGCAATAATAAACATTTACTTTTGAAGCATTTGACTTTATAGTCCTGTCTCAACCCTGAACCAGTGAGAATCTTGTTTTGGGTTTCAGGGCTAGAGAAGTTAGCTGTAACTGCATTTGCTGCCTCATTAAATATAAAGCAGACAAACTTCAATTCAATTCAAATCAGGAACGCCTGAGAGCCAGACTAGGGACTAGTGTTTATGTTGGCGTCACACATGCACATGAGCACATACGCACACAGGAGTGCATACACACAACACACGGATACACATATGAACGCACACACGTGCACATGCACACATACAAACACATGCATACACTCAAACATGCATGCACACTCAAAGACACACACGTGTGCACACTCCCCCCCCCACTTGGGTTTTGGGGGGAAGGATTGCCACTGGATGGTGTTTCCTCAGGGCCAGCTGCTCTGAGCTGTGCTGCCCTAGGGAGAGGCCCTGGTTCTATTAATAGAAATAACTCGGAATCTGCCTGCTCTCTTCCTTTCTTTAGGCGCTGTCCGCCTTTATATACATCTCTTTTAAAGAAAAAGAAAACGTCTGCCCAGAGGTGCAGGCACTGTGCTGTCTCCTGAGATGTCCATTTTGCGAGTGAGGACCCTGGAGCCTGGCAGTGTGCTCGGCCCCAGGTCACCCAGCTGGCACATGGCAGCAATAGATTCTAATCCAGGTCTCCGACCTTCCCCGAGACAACACAACTGCTTCTGCCACCTATGCCGAATCTAGGGGGAGATTGGTGGCTGCTGCCTTCGAGAACTTACAAACCAGATCAGGGGACCAGACATGCAGACAAGGTGACTGAACGCCCGGGCAGGAAGACTTGAGGACTGTACCATGTGGCACAGGTGACAGTTCCACAGGAAGAGGGGGGCAGGGAGTCATCCAGAGGTGTCTTGGCTGCTCAGGACTTCTGGAAGAAGCTCTGTGCTGGGGTAGACATGGATCCAAAGGTGCCTGGGGTGAGCCCACCTTCCCTGAGGAGTGCCGTCCTTGCAGGAGGCGCCTCCTCTGAAAGCTCCTGCTGTCCCTTGGCTGCGCCCTTCTCCTTGGGCAGGATGTGAGTTAAGCTTGCCTGTGCCATCTGATAACTCACTGTGGTACCTGGGGCTTCCCCACTCTGTTAGGGTTTGCCAGGTTTCCATTTATACAAAGATTTAAAACAATATGAGCATATATATGCACACACACTTGCAAAATTAAGGGACTATATAGATAATATTTAATGACTGTCTCTCCTTTCAGAGGTAACTGATCACTAAAAATATCACACATGGAGGAGTGGGGGCCGTGGGATGGCTGGGGGCAGAGCTGCTTGTTCTTGTCTTGCAGGGATGTTTTTAACCTTTTGGATTGGAGCTTCACGTGGGCTGGAGATCTGTCCATGTGTCTGTCACAGTGGGTGGAAGGTGGCAAAGGTGCATCCTTCCTGTGTGCATGAAGCTCTGCCATGTGCAATGCTGGGGGCTGGTTGCCCGAGGCACCATAAGATGTGGCCCTGTATGTGCTTCAGGGTCGAGCAGAACTGGCTTCAATGGTGCAGCCATTTGCTGTGTGACTTCGGGCAGCCTGCCTAACTTCTCTGAGTCTCAGTTTCCTCCTCTTAAAAATGAGATGAATGGTACCCACTGGTAAGAATGGCCTATTGGGGCAGAAAGGTTGTTACCAGGGTAATGAGCAGATGTGCTGGGCACAAAGTAATTCCTCAGTACATGGTATTTACTATTGTATTGATTGACTGAAAACTTTCCCCATCTTGTCCAGAAAACTCTAAGCCAAGATTTGAACCTGAGAGGCACCAAAATCCAGGAATACTGCTTTATTCTCACCACAGGGCAGACTCTTGCAACTTTTGGGGGCTGGTGGTCCCTCCCGTCTCATCCAGCACAGACCACCATTGTCTGGGTTGGTGGAACCACTGTGTTTAGTGACAGGCCCCGGCGCAGCAGCTGGGAGCAGGAAGGCAGCCGGAGGGCTGATCTGGGGAGGTTCGGGTTTCACTCATCTAAGGTTTCACGCGTGAGAGGCCAGGAGTCCCATATGGGGAGCGAGGGCCCTGTCAGCCCCGCCTGGGTCTGCGGAGAGGGGACTCGGGGTCCCTGGGCCCTGTGCTCTTGGCTGCAGCTTCTACCATGCTAGGTTAGGTGAATTTATTTCTTGATGTTTTTATGTTCTAACTTTAGCTCTGAACTTTTAAAGTTTTATGAGCCAGATTGGTAGCTCTCAGCCCCATTTTTGCAGGACAGTGCTATGCCTGGGGTGTCTAAAGGACCAGTGGGTGGGGGGGTTCAAGTGGAATGTGTGCGAAATTCATTTTAAATACATTTATTTACTTTCACTTAAATCTAATCAACATTTTTATCAAGTTCCTATTATGTGCATGCTAGCGAACCACATCATACACATGGAAGCGTGCACGCGTACACACACACACACGCGTGTATTCTGTGCCACATTTTCAGGCAGGTCAGAAGAGAAATGATGGGGTCTTAGATCTAAAGTGTTTGTGAGTCCTCAGCGTGAAGAAACATAGAGGTCATCCAGCCCATACTCCTTGTTTTACAGATGGGTTAACTGAGGGCACTTGCATGTGGTTGTATAAGTTGTGTACTGCACAGTCTTGGGAGAATCATTCACACTGTATTCTAAGTGAATGGTGCTCCCAGGACTGCGCTGGGAGGGGGCCCTGGGGTGATGATATGCAGAAGTCAGCTTTCTAGGACCCTAAGCAGAGCAGAGGAGGATTGTGGTAGATTGTGGGAGTGGCCCCAGTTCTCCAGCCCCTCCTGTAGCCACGCCCCTTGCAAAGTGACCTGTAGCTCCTCCATCAAGAGGTGGGGTCTTTTTCCTCACTTCCTGAATCTGAGCTGGCCTTGATTGTCTTGGCCAATGGAATGTGGCAGCAGTGACTGGTGTCAGTTCCTAGCCTAGGCCTCAGAAGGCCTGGCACAGCTCTGCTCTCTCTCAGACTCTGCCTCTGCCACGAGCACAGGCCCAGGGCTGGGGTGCTGGAGGTGTGGGGCCATGTGGAGGAGAACTCAGCTGTCCCTGCCTGGGCCATGCTGGACCTGTCTGCAGCCAGCCAGCCTCACGCATTGGAGAGAGCCCAGCCGGGGTTGGCACAGCTGCACGAGCAAGACTGACTGTCGTCTGCCACTGAGGTTCCGTGGTTTGTTGTACGGCATTACTGTGGTCACAGATAACATATATATATATATTTGTGTGTGTGTGTGTGTGTGTATATATATTTATGCACCATTCTTAACTAGGGAACCACACATAGGTGTAAATAAACTTAATCCCAAACCGTTGCTTACACTTTTACTTAAAATACCCTCTGTATCCTTTATTTCTGGAAAAAATGTGTATTATTTCTTTGATAATTTCTTCCCCAGTATTTTCTCTATTCTCCTTATTTAAAAGTCTTATTAATACTAATCAGAGGTCGTGTCTATTGAGCGCATACGACATGCCAGGCGCTGTTCTAAGCACTTTACGCACAATGGCTAATTTAGTCCTCGTAACAGCCCTGGGAGGCACCACCACTGTCGCCTGCGTTTTCAGGCTGAGAAGGGAGTGGGGAGGCTGGGCCATCGGTGCCCTCCGTGACTGGTGGGTGCGCCCCGTGGCCACTGGCCTCCTGCACTGAGCCCCAGATTTGCTGTTCATTTCTTCTCCTTTTTAAAGACATTTCCTTAACTTTATCTTCTAACTTTTCTTATGAAATTTTTTATTTTGCCCTATTTTAGCTATTATTTTTTAATTTCTAAGAGCTCTTTTCTTATTATCTGATTTCTTTTTCTTTCTCCCTCTCTCCCTCCCTCCTTTCCTTGCTCCCTTTCTCCCCTTTTAGTAAATATCATCCTGTTCTTGTTTCCGGGGTGAGTTCCTTCTCTTACTGTGGATATTCATTAGTTCCCTTGGAGGATTTTTTCTTCCTTGCATTTGTTGTCTCTGCTTCCTCTGAGTTCCCCTTGGAATTTGTTTTCCGTGCTAGAGACTTTACGCAAACACCTGATGATCTTCAAAGAGCGAGGCCCTCAGATGAGCAGGAATCGCAGTGTCTCTGCTGGGCCCGGGGACGGTGGTGGTCAGGCGATGCCCAGAAGTGTGGATCTGTTGGTCTCTTCTCCCAGACCGTCAGCCTCTCCAGGGGGACACCCTCCAGCCTGCTGCCTTGTGGGACAGGTTTCCACGTGGCACCCAGCCTTACCTCATGCTCCACGCCCGCTCCCCAACTTCTCCCCAGAGGGTGAGCCTCAGGCTCCTGCAGGGATGGCAAGAGGGATGGCCAGGTGTGTGGGGCTGGGCCCCAGGGTCTGCATCTCACACTGAGGCCAACAGTGACCTGTCTAGGCCTCTGCTGCCCTCCCACCCATGAGGGCTCCCGCCTGCAGCCACTGCCTGGGAAGCGCCTTCACAGTCTCTGCTGAAGCCACTTCCGTCCCTGCACCTGCCTCCTGACCCCTAATGGTGGCTTGGGGTTTAGATGTCTTCTAGTGTTACTATAGATGATCTGGTGTTTCTTGTTCTCCTGGATGCTTTGGAGGGGTTTTTCAAGAGAAGTGAGGCTGAAATAATTTTACTGTACTGTTTTGGAACTGGAATCTTTATGTCATGAGAGAGAGAGAGAGCGAGAGAGAGCGAGCGAGCATGTGAATGAATATCCATGTCCTGCTTCCATGCATTTCTGATCTCTTTTCTTGGTGTGAGTACTTTAATGTTACAGTTATTTAAAGTGTTCTTTTCCCTGTTACTTGGAATTTTGTGCATAACTTTATTATTACACTTGGAGCAGTTTTTAAAAAGAGACTGATAGCAGTCCTATCTTTTCTCTAAAGAAGATATATATATATATTGTAATTCAGAACCCCCAAACAGTGTACATAAAAGCAATTTAAGCAATTTAAGCAATAAGCCAGTTTATATTAGATTGCTGGTCTAAAGCAAGAATCCACACTTGTGAGTTTGTTTCGAATTTGCATAGTCTCTTGCTGGGAAGTCTTGCTCTGACAGTATGATTTTTGTTAGCAACGCCTTCTTTCAAATGTTCTGGTTTTGGATTATTTGTAAATACCATGGCCTGTGACGGCCTTTCTCCCTCAGTTCTGAGTGTTTCACTACTAAGTTCCTATGGGAAGACATTTTCCCACCAATTTCCTATCCTTAAAGTAGTTTAGGTTTATAAGAGGCTTTTAAGTGCCCAATTGTAGTTAGCAAATTTTTTGGAAGTCTTTTGTTAGGAACACAGATTTTATGAAAAAGCCTATTGCTTTCTGAACACATGCCAGAAGATTATGATTTTGGCATTCATTTTAAGGGAGAATGTTACAGTGTTTGGGCAGAAAATTAGGAGTTTCAGAAGAATAGTCCTGGTTCTAATTACTTCTGTTGCTGTCTCTCCAGGAGGAGTAAGAGACCCACCTGAACATAAGGAATCTTAGTCCAGGCTTTTATTTTTCTTGAGTAATCTCGTTGTGGTTTTTGTGTGGTGCTGAAGAAATTGCTTTGTTTAAGACCTGTGTTTGTGTAATTAATCTCAGAAAACATTGGTGCTGGTAACAGATTTCTTCTAATGGAAACACATTTTCTGGTTATAGTTGCTCTTATTTGTTAATGCATTTTTGTTTCTTTTGAAAACAGGCTCTATAAATAAATATAGTCAAAGGTTAAACTTCCAGAAAATGCCACAGGAGCCATATTTTTACGTGATAAGAGACTAGAATTGAGCATCTTTCAGACTGTATCAGTCCATGACAAATAGAGGGGAATAAGAGTTCATTTATCGTACCTCTGACAAAGCACATTACTTAGATTGAACCTGGGCACTTGCTATGTCAGCTATCCAAGGTTGGCTTTTCAAATAAATAGCTGTGGGTCTTGAGCACCGTGAGTCTTATGAATTGTTAAAATGACATTCCGGGAGTGATATTCCACGTGTACTCACTGTGCACATAGTTAAGCCTTTTGTTTGTCTGTAATGGAGCTTCTACCTTAAGAAACTAGAAAAATAGGGGCAAATTAAACTCAAGTAGAAAGAGAAAGACAATAATAAAGAGAAGAATGTAAATCAATGAAATAGAAAACAGAAAATTACTGGAGAAAATCAACAAAACCAAAAACTGGTTCTTTGAGAAGAATCAATAAAATTAATAAACCTGTTGCCAGACTGACCAGGAAAAAGGAGAGAAGGAATAAATGACCACTCTGAGGAATCACTACAGGTCCTGCAGATATTAAAAGGATAACAAGTAGATGTTATAAGCATTTTTATGCCAATAAATTCTGCAGTGTAGATGAAATGGACAACTTCCTTGGAAGACACAAACTAGGAAAGCTTACTCAAGAGGAAGAGGATAACCTTAATAACCCTAAATCCATTACAAAAATAAATTTCTAGATAAAAAGCTTCTAATAAAAAAAATGCCAGGCCAGATAGCATCACTGGTGAATGTTACCAAACATTTAAGGAGAAATGATACCAATTCTACACAAATGCTTCCAGAAAATTGAAACGGAGAGAGTGCTTCCCAGCCTTTCTATGCAGTAAGCGTCATCCTGATAACAAAATTTGACAAGGACTTTGTAAGACTGTAGATCAATAACCCTCATGAACATAGAAGTAAGCCTTCAAAACAACATTTGGCAAATCAATTTCAGCATTATATGGAATGGGTAATACGTCATAACTAAGAGGGGTTTATCCCAGGAAATGAAGGTTGGTAAAACATTTGAAAATCGATTGATATAATTCATGATATTAACAAACAAAAAAAACCATAGGATTACCTCAATAGATGCAGAAAAAGCATCCAATGAAATCCAACATGCATTCCTGATTAAAAACTCCCAGCAATCTAGGAATGGAAGGAAACTTCCTCAGCCTGATAAGGGGCATCTGTAAAAACCTATAGTCAATGGGGAAAGACTGAAAACTTTCCCCCTAAGACCAGGAACCAGACAAGCATGTCTGCTCGAACCACTTCTATGCGACCTTGTACTGGAGGTCTGAACCAGTACAATCAAGCAAGAAAAAGAAACCAAAGCCATCCAGACTGTATGTGTAGACTACATGATTGTCTATGTAGAAAATTGAACAGAATCTACAAAATAGCTACTAGAATTAATAAGTGAGTTTAGCAAAGTTGAAGGATATAAGATTAATATACAAAATCAATTATATTTCTATACATTAGCAACAAATGATCAGAAATTGAAATTTAAAATACCATGTACAATAGCAAAAGAAAGAAAAAGCAAAAGCAAAAGGAAATGCGTATGGGTAAATATGAAAAGATAGGAAAGCACTGTGCACTCTAAAAGGAGATGCTGCAGAGTGAAATTGAACACCTAAGGAGGTGGAGAGGCACACAGTGTTCCGGATCAGAAGTCTTGCTTATTGTTAGGATGCCAGTTCTCTTCACATTGATCTATAGGTTTAACAGAATCACAACCAAAATCCCAGAAGTTTTGGGGTTTTTTTTGGTAGAAATTGACGAATGATTCTAAGGAGTCCATGGAAATGCAAAGACCTAGAATAGCCAAAGCAACTTTGGAAGGAAGAAGAGAGTTGGAGGGCTTGATTTCAAGGCTTGTCATAAAGCTGCAATGATTGAGGTAGTGTGGTATTGGCATAAAGATAGAGAAATAGATGAACAGAATGGAATAGAGTCCGGAATTAGACCCATAAACACATAGACAGCTGATTTTCAACAAAGGTGCAAAGTCAATTCATTGTCAAAAGGATACTCTCTTCAATAAATGATACTGAAACAGGTAGACATCCATACTTTAAAAAATAAACTTTGATCTTTACCTCTCACAATATATAAAAATTAACTTAAAATGAATCATAGATCCAAATGTAAAACCTAAAACTAAGCAACTTCCAGAAGGAAATATAGGAGAAAACATTTGTGACTTTGGGCTAGGCAAGGATTTCTTAGATAGGACATCAAAACCATGATCTGTACAAGAAAGAGTTGATAAATTGGACTTAAACAAAATGAAAAACTTCTCTACTTTGAAAGACACTGTTAAGAGAATGAAAAGACAATCCATTGATTGAGAGAAAACATTTGCAAATCATATCTGTTTAAAGATTTGTATTTAGAATTTATGGAGAACTCTCAAAACTCAATACAGAAACAAGCAACCTAATTTTTAAAATGGGCAAATGGTTTGAATAGACACTTCACCAAAAAGGTATACAGATGGCAGATAAGCATTTTAAATGAAGCTCAACATTATTAGTAATTATGGAAATGTAAATTAAAACCACAATGAGACAGATACCACTACACACCTATTATAATGGCTAAAGTTTACAAGAGTCAGCAGACTGGGCGTGGTGGCTCATGCCTGTAATCCCAGCACTTTGGGAGGCCTAGGCAGGAGGATTGCTTGAGGCCAGGAGTTCGAAACCAGCCTGGGCAAGACATAGAGAGAAGCTGTTTCAAAAAAAAAAAAAATAGCGGGGAGTGGTGGCGTGTGCCGTAGCATCAGCTACTTGGGAGGCTGGGGTGGGAGGATCGCTTGAACCCAGGAGCTGAGGGCTGCAGTGAGCTGTGATCACGCCACTGCACTCCAGCCTGGGTGACATTGCCAGACCCTGTCTCTAAAAATGAAAAATAAATAAGTGAATAGATAAAAGAGTGATCATACCAAGTGTTAGCAAGTATGCAAAAGAACTCGAACTCTCATACACTGATGGTGGGAATGTAAAATTGTACAACTCCTTCAGAAAACAGTTTGTCAGTTTCTTAAAATATTTAACATATATCTACCAAATGTTTTAGCCCTTCCATTTCTAGGTGTGTGCCCAAGAAAATGGGAATGATATGTCTATTCCTAGTCTTGCATGCAGGTGTTCATAGTAGCTTTATTTTTAATAGCCACAAACTGGAAACAATCCGGATGTTTTTCAGCTGGTGAATGGATAAACAAGTTGTGGTTTATCCACACAATGGAATACCACTCAGCAATGAAAAAGAATAGTCTATTACATGGGTGACTCTCAAAATTATGCTGAATAAAAGAAGCTAGACAAAGTACATACTGTATAATCCACTTACATACATTTTCTAGTGACAGAAGGTAAATCAGTGCTCGCTTGAGGACACGGGGGTGGGGAGAAAGTGATTGCAAAGTAGCACAAGGAGAGGGTGTGTTACTTCTCGGTGAGGGGTGGGGTTGTTATCTGGATTCTTGTGGTGGTTTCATTAGGGTGCATGCACATATGTCAAAACTTACCAAATTGCACACTTTAAATGTAAGCAGTTTATTATATGTCAGTGACGCCTCAATATGTGCTATACAGCTGTCTTCATCTGTGTGTAATTGCATTTTTGTTGTGTGAAATGGAGCTTTAATTCACTTTACTGGCTCTCCCCTACTTTTGAACCTAATTGTGAATCTATAAAATGTGTAGAATTTTATTGTACAGAGGTAAATATTGTAGTTACATGTTATGGGGGGACATGATTTATTACTAGAGAGCTCATTTATCTTTTTTCTTAAAATTTTCCCTTCAGATCTTTTTTGGGTGTCAGCTGTGTTCCAAGAATTGTGCTAGGCACTGGAGATTTAATGATTTGCAAAAATAGGCTAACATACTCCCTAGTGAGGGAGAATAACATTAAAGAAGTTACATGAATTGATTGTATTACAGATGAAATAAGATCTGAAGGCAAGAAACAAACCTCCAAACACATGCAGCAAAGGAAGCTGATTGAGCCTTGGCAGGTGGGGACAGGTGATGGTTTGGGGCAAGAAGTGGCATTTGAGTTGAGCCCTGGCTGAAGACTAATCAGAGAAAGGGTGTGCACACGCTAGACAGAGGGGCCATTGCGAGGCCTGGTGTGTCGGGAGTGAGTAGGAGAGGCCTGGATGGGCACAGTGCTGGCACCGAGCAGGCCGGGTAGCCTTAGGGTAATTCCAGGGTTTCTTGCTGCCCAGCAGGACAGATGGGGCTGTCGCCTCTGAGGAGCCCTGGATGAGGCCTGGGCTTGGTGCAAGGAGATGGGGAATGAATCGGTGCTGAGCAAGGAGCTGTTGGAGCTTAGAGCAGCGCAGCCTGGAGCGTAAACGTGGCACTGACGTGGAGAGATGTGAATTGAAGCTGAGCTCTCTTACGAGGAGGTGATGGTGCAAGTGTGAGAAGGCCCTGGACCAACCTGGGGAACTTGGAAATTAATAACCAGGCAGTGCCGGTGAGATGGAGAGGCGAGGAAGGGTGGTTCAAGTGGTGAGTCGGGAGAGGGCCGGGGCTGGAAGGCAGGGGAGGAGGACGGCCGGGTGTGTGCTGGGAGGAGGGCAGGTGAGTGCCGGTCGAAAACCTTAGAGAGGGCGCTGTTAAAAACTGTTCTAGGACAGCAGACCCGGGCAAACGCAGGTCTGTGGGCCTCCTCAGCCTCACCGCCCTGCTGGCGACAGCAAGAGCCACGTGCTGGGGTGGTGGGGGAGCCCAGGGAGGGACGCACAAACCTGGAGGGCTGCGGGGGTGGGCGTGGGAGGTGGGGCTGTGGGGGGCGCTGGAGTGGCCGGCTCCACACCAGCAGCTGGATGCCGGCGCCCATCGGAACCCATCGGGTGTTGGGGTGTGTGCAGGGGACCGAGCAGGAGATTGTGATGCTTATTGACTTTCTTGAAAATTCTGTTAAGAGGAAGGTGACCTTCAGCCGTGCTTCTCTCGACACAAGAGGCTCTAGCGAATGTGTCCCTTCTCATAGCTTCAGAGAAACGTGGCCATGATATTTTGTCTGTCATGTCCCGCGTGTTAAAGTGTGTTCTTGCCCCTCACTGTGGATAAATCTGTTGGTTGAAGTCCAGTGAGTGTTGTGTTGAGCCTAAACAGTTGTCACTCTGAGAACATCTAAGATTTTCATCCTTATCTTATAAGTGTTTTAATGACAGGTGTTTAATCTTTCCCCTTTGATTCATTTGGTAATGAATGGCTTTTAAGGTAGGGGTGGTGACACTGCCAAAAACTAACTGCTCTCTGCTGTGTCTCTGTTTTAGAGTTGACATTTGACAGTTCAGATTTGGTACAGTTAAGGCATTTTAGAGGTGTCAATGTATAAATTTTAGAAAGTTCAGGTGCAAATTGAGGACTATTTGTTTTATAATTTTATGAATATACGTGTCTTTTTCCTGGAATTTGCTTTCTCTTTCCACTTAGAAAATGCTCACAATGTGTTGTACATCATGGTAGATGAAGGGAGGTAACAGGAAATCAAGTGGTGTTCGTTGGGAATATGGTCCCTAAATAACTGCAATAAATGTAAGTAACGTTTCGGAGCATTATATTTCCCATTCAAAGCATTACAACATGACAGTTCGAGTCTGTCTCCGTGTGGGAGCAGCAAGCGCACCGGTTATTGTCTTCTCCTTGATCCTTTTTCTCTGAGAGGGTGGGGGGGAGAGGGCATTATTGGGAGTAGGGGTGGGGTGTCGAGGAAGCGAAGCGTGAGAGTGAGATACACACGTATGTGTATGCGTATGGACACACACCATCTGCACATGCACACATGTCTACACATACACGCACACACATACACATATGCACATACATGCACACACATATATACACGTGTACACACATGCATATATACACATACACAAATATGTGCATATATACACTTATACACACATATACACATGTACACACATACGCACATATGCATATATGCACACATACACACATAGACACACACATATATATGCATACATGAACGTGCACACACATACAGAGAAGCTTATGGGCTGAAATGTCTGGGTTGGTTTGGTTTTCCTTTTCTTACAGTCAGAGCTGCTCAACGTAAATTTTTGTCCGTTGCATATAAAAATGCTGGTGATGTTACTGACGTCAGAATTAGTAGCACCTGTGTCTCAGGTTGCTTTCAAGTTATGGTGGTCCTTCACCTTCCTTACCTGTGGTTTAGGGACGATGTGGATCCTGAATGTGTGTGTGCATCAGAATTGCCAGGGGGGCTGGGAAACAGTGCTGGACTGCACCCCAGGTTTCTGATTATCAGGCTTGGGGCTGGGGTTGAGACTGCATTTCTACCCAGGTGTCAGGTGATGCTGCTGCCGCTGGTCCTGGGGACCACACTTGAGAGCCACTGACTGAGCCCCTGAGCTAATGGGCCAGCAGTGCCACAACCTGGGACCAGCCTCCGAGAAGACAGGAGACCAGGCTGTGCTCACCTGGGTGCTTTTCCACAGGCTGCTCGCTTACCTCGGTGTGTCCCCAGTTCATGGTCGACAAGTCTCCTAACTGGTGCCGTCTGGGTTCAAGACAGAACAGACCCGAGTGCTGTGGGCTTTGGGGCATTTAAATATGGGGGCAGAAGACTATTCGGCCATGAACAAGGATGACATCCTGTCATGCTTGGCAACATGGATGGAACCAGTGTTAAGTGAAATAAGCCAGGAACGGAAACTTAAACACCGCATGTTTTCACTCGTATGTGGAAGTGTTACTATTCAGTGGCCAATTGAGAATCCATTTTTTTATTAAATACAGAGAAAATGATGACAGTTTTGACAACACCCCACTCCCAAGTCTGGTTACAGGAGAAAACACTAGATCAGGTACAGAAAGAACTGGGTTCTGGTCAGGAGACCTGGTTCTGGTGGGCATGGAAGCCCCTTCATAGCGTCTTTGCCAAGTGACCTTTAGTGACCATTTCTCCTCTTGGTGAATGATGCTGGAATCACCTGACAAGGATTTCCAAGCGGCCATCGTGAAGAGGCTTCAAAAAGCAATTGCGGATTCTCTGGAAACAAATGAAAAAAGGGAACATCTCGGCAGATAAATAAGACTGATAAAAAAGAAACACATGAAAATTACAGAACTGAAGAATAGAGTGACTGACATAAAACTCGCTGGATGGGCTCAGAAGTAGAGTGGGGTGACAGGAGGTGAGTCAGCGAGCTTGAGCACCCGTTTGTGGCATGCGCTCGATCTGAACAACAGAGAGAAGACAGATGAAAAACGAGCAGCTTGCCCAGGGCTGTACCCTCTTCCTGACGACGTCAGGGGACAACGTAGGCAGCGTGGGAACAATGACCTAAGTGCAGTTTTGGCAGGGCCCTTCTTCATTCCCTGCTCTTTCCTCCTGTCTGCCCCTCCCTGTCTGTGTCTCTGTCTCCTTCTCTGTCTCTGTCTCTCCCTGTCTGTCTCTCTGTGTCTCTGTCTCTCATCTGTGAAATGTCAGAATCCCAGGTCTCCAGCAGCTTTCTTTGGCCTCCTGGGACACTTAGGAAGCTAATGTAAAGCCACCCTATTAAACATGCAGGTCTTGTGGGTGGCTGGATTAAGCTCTGGATGACAGGAGCCTGACGTGGCCTGAGGGAGCAGGCCAGCTGGTTAGGGGGACATCCAGCCTGGGGCCAGCGATTTTCCTCGGTGATAGGGAGACGAGAGCTGTAACCAGAGCTTGCTCTCGAGAGCCCTTGCTGAACTGATGCCCTGACACACACACAGGGAAGCTGAGCTCCGGACCTGAATGCGGGCAGTCCTGGGAGAGAGCTGGCAGCATGTGGGCAGTGGCCTTAGTCAGAACCAGTGTCTTACTCAGTCACAACAGGAAGGGGTTAAAGTTTTAAGGTAAAACCAAGGGAGCCTTTCATTTCTCTGTTCATTTTGCCTATAGAAATTATATTTTCAGTGTTTTTCAAGATAGTTCCTGTCTTAAATGTTGAATTCTTGTATTATATTACTTTTTGGTTCTATGTGCTATCTCAGCTTCACATCTGGTAGCTATAATCATGATGTGTCATAGGCACAGGTCCTTAATTCATGAATTCACTGAACAAATAATTTATTAAGTGCCTGCCTATGTATGCTATATAAGATACAACAGTCATCCAAACAGACCAAATACTCTGCCCATGGAGCACATATTGTATAGTGCAGGGAGATATTCTGTAAACATGCCACATACACAAATTACACAGTATGTTTCCCAGTGATTTTACGGAGGAAAGCAGCAGGGCGGGGCATGGGAGTGTCAGCAACTAGGGCAGCATTGCAGTTTTACATCGGTCATCCCGGGAGGTGTTACTGAGAAGTGACGTTTGGACAGACTTGATGGATGTGAGCAGAGGCAGGAATGATGTGAATGTGTGGGAGGAGTGTGTGTCAGGCAGAGGGAGCAGCTGGTGCAAAGGTCCTGAGGTAGGAGCCTGCCTGGCAAGTTCTATAAGAGCAGAGGCCAGTGTGACTGGGGAATAGCAGTTAGCTGAGGAGGTCATGGAGGGAACAAGGGGGCATATTGTGCAGAACATGCTTCACCATTGTAAGGACTTTGGCTCATTATTATTATTATTAGACCTTAGTTTTTAGGGCAGTTTTAGGTTTCCAGAAAAACTGAGCAGAAAGTACGGAGAGTTCCTATATTACCCTCCCTTCATCCCCTCTTTCCCCTGTTACTAACATCTTGCATTAGTGTGGTACACCCGTTACAATGGATGGGCCAATATTGATACATATTATTAACTAAAGTCCACAGTTTAGAGTTTACTCTGTGTTGTACATTCTTTGGGTTTTGACACATTTATAATGACGTGTATCCATATTTTAGAATGGAGTAGTTTCACTAGAACCTGCTGTGCTGTGCCTAGGCGTCCCTTCCTCCCCTCAACCCCTCCTAAACACTGATCTTTTTATTGTCTCAATAGTTTTGTCTTTTCCAGAAAGTCATACAGTTGGAATCGTACAGTATGTAGCCTTTCCAATTGGCTTCTTTAACTTAGCAATATGCATTTAAGGTTCCTCCATATTTTTTTATGGTTTGATAGCTCATTTTTTTTATCACTGAATAATCCCATTGTGTGATGTACTGCTGTCTATTTATCCAGTCACCTATTGAAGCACATCTTGGTTGCTTCCAAGTGTTGGCAATTATGAATAAAGCTTCTATAAACAAACATGTGCAGGTGTTTGTGTGGATATAAGTTTCTCACTCTTTTGGATAAATACTAAGTAGCACAATTGCTGGATTGTAGGTAAGACTACGTTTAATTTTGTAAGAGACAGCCAAACTGTCTTCTGAAGTGGCTGCACCACTTTGCATTCCCACCAGCAATAAATGCAAGCTCCTGTTGCTCCACATCCTCATCAGCGTTTGGTGTTGTCAGTGTTCTGGATTTTGGTTATTCTAATAGGTTTGTAGTGGTATCCCATTGTTTTAATGTGCATTTCCCTGATGGTGTATGATTTTAAACATCTTTTCATATGCTTACTTGCCATCTGTGTATCATTCTTGGTATTTTGTCTGTTCAGATCTTTTGCCAATTTTAAAAATTGGGTTTTTTTTCTTATTGTTGAGTATTAAGAGTTCTTTGTATATCTAGAATACAAGTCTTTGATTGGATGTGTGCTTTACAAATATCTCCTCCCAGTCTGTGGCTTGTTTTCTCGTTCTCTTAAGGACTTTGGCTTTTCCTCTGAGTGAAAGGGGAGCTTTTAAGGGTTTTGAGCAGAGGAGTGACGTCACAGGCAAATTGCAAATAAATAAATATTGAACAAAATAGAATTCCTGCATACATATTAGCAGCCTTATCTTTAAGTAATGAAGGTCAGATTTTCTAAATGGTTTTTAAAAAATGTATTTCCCTCGTACAGACTGCTACACATTTTATTCACAGCTATGGCCCTATTTATTTCAGCCCATACTCTCTTGATACTTGAGTTTTGGGTGATAGTAATCTTTATATCACCTTTTTATTGCTCACAGATAATATGAAAGTCCCACCTGGCCCCGAGTTATTCATACCAGGAGCTTTTACAGCCCACAGCATCCTGGGCCAGAGTTGGTCCCAACCTCTCTTCCTCCCTGGTGCCTCTCTCTAGGGCAGGGCCCAGCTGCTACTTACAGGAGATGTGCTCAACTGTGGCATCCCCAGGCTCCCTGTGCAGGTGATTTCCTCTGTTGAATGGCTCCTTTTCACCATCTCCTCGCCAAAATGAGCTGGCCTCGAGTGCCTCAAATCCCCTACGAGTTAACATGTGGATCAAAACAGATTTTTTCCCTAGGTGGTCATGTCCAGCCTTCTCTCACATGGCTCTGAGGCTTTAACTTGCCATAAATGCAGCTTCTTGGGCAGTTTAAGACCCAAAGACAGATTCTTTAGCTGCAAGGGATGGGAACAAAGCCAGGGCACTACACCAGAGCTCCCACCCCCACTGTCCACTGGTTTCACCGTGTGTGGGGTCGGATGGCAGAAGGATGCCTCAGAAGCCAATGTGAAATGGCACGGCAGCTGCAAAACCCTTGGAGGTGTCTGAGAACACAAATGTAAACAAAGAAAAGCCATCACAGACTGCAGGGACAGGAGTTGACGTTCCCACCTGAGATGTCCTGATCAAAGGTAGGATGCTGGTTGTTGGGCAGGCAGAGAGCAGATATGTCAGGCTGCATCCCAGGCAGAGAGCAGACTGCGTGTGCTCACAGGGTGGACATGACTCTGCCCCTCTTAGAAGGTTCTCAGCCCTACTTGCCTGCACTATTACCACCAGGATACACAGCAAGTACCCACTTTGGGTTTATTAGCACCTTTCTGCCAGAGGCCACAGGACTTCTCCATAGGTGTCTTCAGCAGTGGACAATAAGAAAAGATACCACCAACCATTCTGAAATACTTTCACCAGGAGAGGAAACAGATGCCAAAGGATCAGAAACCACACAGGAATGGAGCATAAGAAGAAAGAAATCAGTGGCTCAAATGTATAAAATTCCATGCCATGATTTATGGACTGTTTTCATTAGGTCACACGCATGAGGATGAAAGAAAAAAAGATTATTATTCCATGAATAGGTGAAAACTTTAAAGAAAAATCTCTGACTACAACACTCAATTTGAGTTGTCCTATGCATTTGTACTGTTCTCAGTTCTCCTCTATCAAGATCCTTCAGAGGCACAAGAATGGCATCTGTGAGCAGAGTGTAAAGCGACTCCAACGGTGGCTCGTCCCAGCCGCATGTGCCTCCCTGTGGCCTGCATCCCCTCGGACACTGACCTTCAGGTGCGGCAGGGCACTGCTCTTGTCCAGGTCACTCTCACTTAGCAATTCAGATACAACTGCTACATTTTCATCTGACACTGGGAAAACAAAATACAACTCAGTGGAGAAATTTATTCTAGGTTATCTGATAATTGTTTTATCCTTAATATTTTCTTACCCATTTTTGGCATTGGTATGAATTTGGGACCATTGCCAGGGGCTCTGAAGGATTTATCATGTGCTTGTGGAGCCTGTGGGAGCCGAGCCTCAGGGGACATGAGTCAACTTAAGCTGTGTAGTCTTACTGGTCTCCTTGACATTTGTGTCTCTGGAATATCTAACTTAGGCTGGGAACTGGAGATTTTGTATATTTGTTTTTATTACTACCCTTTATAAGTTGGCCAGTTCCATACTAATGGGAAACATTTGTTTTTCCCCAGATGACTGTAGCATTCCATCTAGGAGTTGGGCTTTGGGATGTGTTGAAGAAGGAAAGCAAAAGAAAAATATATTTTATTAAAGGTTTAAATTTCTTTCAATAAACTACTTGCTTACTAGGCAACACATTTTTTCGGAGTAGCTTACTTATCTGGAATTCAACAAAATCCTTGAAATTTCTGCCTGTTGCTTCATTTGTTTTCCAGTGGATTTGGAAGAAGAGTTGTCCAGTAGATTGCCGAGTGAGTGCCACAGACCTCTATTTTCACTCCATTTAACATCATTGACTGTGGAGTGAGCACAGAGTGCTATGGCAGAACATACTTCCTGATCAGAAGACAGCTGCAATTTAATTAGAATAAAGCAGTGATTACCATGTAATTAAAAATCAGATGAACCGTTAAATGCTAAGTAGACTTTTAGAAGGTGAAATCCTAAAGTTCTCAGGATTTCAAACCTAGCATCTTGGCATGCATTGGTGGAGATCTGCCTTCTGAGGTGCCCGACACGCTGACAGCCAGGCTGTCAGAGGACTGTTTCGTACAGGCAAGGCACACTGGCCAGAGAGGAAGAACAAGATAGTTCTGCTTTTTTAATGTATTTAATAATACTTACACATGGTGCAAAATTCAAAGGGTCCAATGAGGAGACAGTGAAAAGCAAGTTTTCCCTGTTTCCCTATCCTGCAGGCCCTATTCTATCCCCTTGTGGGCAGCCCTTGTCAACTGTCTGGCATATACTTGCAGAGATAACGCCATGCATTTCTCAACACCCACATGCATTTTCTTCTTGCCTTTTTCTTTTCTTTTTCTAAACACAAAAGGTAGATATCCACACTGTTCCCCATATCCCCCCAACCCCTATAACTTAGAGATTGTAACATTATCAGGTTATAAAGCTGCCCCTTTTTAAAAGGCTGTGTGGTGGTGGTGGTCTGTTTTGTGGAAATGCTATAATTCATTTAATCTGTCCTCTAAATCTGTGGTTGGTACTGGTCCGCAGCCTGTTAGGGACTGAGCTGCAGAGCTCTGGCACTGAGCCCATCCGTGGAAAAATTGTCTTCCATGGAATTTAGGAAGTGGGGGGTGGCGTGGGTGCCTGCACAGCAGGTGAGTGGCAGGTGAGCAAGCGAAGCTTCATCTGTATTTCAGCCGCTCCCCTCCCCATCACTTGCATCACGCCTGAGCTCCATGTCCTCCCTCCTACCCCAGGGCCCCCTGTCTGTTGAAAATTGTCTTCTGTGAAACGGGTGGTCCCTGGTGCCACAAAGGTTGGGGACTGCTGCTCTAAATCGTTTCCTGTCTTTTGCTATTACACTGCATTCTATTTTTAGCTGCAACCAGGAAGCTCTCCAGTTAGGGACCCAGCAGAAAACAAATAGCTGGCACACTAAACACAGGTGGTTGAAGAGACTATTTAAGGATTGAGGGCAGGGGCCCATAAGAGATGTGGAAGCACCCTGGGGAGTGATCAACTGAAGGGAATTGGGGGCAGGCAGGGTTCCTGGAGCCAGTGAGAGCTGTAGTTACAGGAGAGGCTCCCTGGCAGAGCTGTGACCTTCAGCAGAGGAATACAGGCAGTGGTGTGCTAGTAAATGTTTAACAACTGGCTCTCTGGGGTGGGGGCCCTGATTTGTAGTGTTTGCTGGTTTCTGTGCTGTAAACACTTTCATCATGGCTGATTTCAGGCTACCAGCACGATGGGTGAGATACACGCTGCCGGCTCTTGTGAGCCAGCTGGTCCAGCACACCGCTGCAGCCACCAGCTGCTCACATTTTCTGCCAGGGCCTCCTATCGGCTGAACCCTGCCAGAAGCCAGCGAGCAAGGGAGCCTGGCTGATGTGTTCTTCAGAGGTCAGCCTCCCAGAGCACGGAGCAAGTTGGCCAAGTACATAGGACAGGTCATTTCACCTCTCTGAGTTCCTGTTTCTTCATCTAAAATACCAGAACTACCTCAAATGTTCTCTATGACTGTTTCCACACTAAAGTTCTTTCACTTACTCTGTGGTGGGTGAATCTGGTGACCTAGGTGGCTTAGGTCACTTTGTGGACATTTGCTGACTGTTGAACATAAGATGCCTGTGGGCCCCTGCAGTTGGGAGCTTATGTCTAATGGGGAGGAGATAAGAGGTGCACAGGTAGACCCAGCTGTGTGGTGGTGCTGCAGACAGAACCACAGGTGTGCAGAGGAGGTGATCCTTTCTTGCTGGGGTGATGAGGCTGTTGATGGCAAAGATCTGGGGAGACCTTTGTTCTGTGATTGGGAGTTTGAGTTATTCTCCTAGTGGAATAAAAACAGGACATTTCTTGATTCAGTCTGCATACACCACTAGTTTGCTAAGCATGGTCTTGGTACTGTCAGCATCTCCCAGGAACTTGTTAGAAATCCAAATTTTTAAGTCCACCCCAGATATACTGAATCTGTTACTCTAGGTGGTTCTGATGCATGTGTATATTTGAGAAACACTGATTTATACCATACCAGTGGTTCCCAAACCCTCATGAAAATCAGAATCAGATGGCGACTTTCAGACACACACACACAGAGACACACACACGCACATGCATACACACGCTAACACTAGGCTCCTGGGCTGTACTTCAGACCTGCTCAGTCAGAATCTCTGGGAAGTAGGATCCCTGTGAAGCTAAGTGTTTCCCAGATGTTATAAGCTGTGACCTTTTTCTACTCTTAATTGTTGAGGTAACATTGAACCTGTCTGTTTTTCCTTCTCAAGCAGTTTTGTACTCCAACCCTAAACACTTTCAAAGTCTCACAGAAGGGAGGCAGCAGCTGTCTTAGTTGGCATCTTGCTGTGACTGGGTAGGTTGGAGTTGATTGTTCCTGGCCTGGAGTAGGTGGACAAGGAGGAAACTGGGCAGCTGGAGAGGCCTCTGAAGTCTGACCTTAACATTGCTTGTGATTAGTTTGTGGCAAATTTTCATATCAGATACACCCTTTATCAAATATTTAGTACAAAAGCCATATCTTGAAGGAAAAGTATAATGGTTTTGGGACTGTCTCTGCCTGATTAGAGTTTTTGGTGGAAAAGCCTGTAGTTTATTATTGTGGAGAACTTGGGACAGGATTTCTGGGAGATGAACTGGGAGAGTTGTTGGTCATTTGGGGCCTGAGTTCTCAGAATGCTTCTGGAGCGTACCTGAAAGAGGAGAGCTCTTCCTCCGAGTTGTGAAGGCTTTGGTGATGATCAGTCAAGCTGCTGTGAACATTCTTATATGTGGGTTTCTATGGACATGTTTTCATCTCTCTTGGGTAAATACCTAGGAGAGGAACTGCTGGGTCTTAGGGTGGACATATGTTTAATTTTGCAAGAAACTGCCAGTTTTCCAGGTTTACCCTTTACACTCCCACCAGTCAGATCTGGGAGTTCCAGTTGCTTTACATCCTTGTCAACACTTGATATTGTCAGCCCCTTCCATCTGATCCACTCTGGTGGGTGTACAGTGCTATCTGTGGTTTTAATTTGCATTCCCCTGATGACTAATGAGTCCATCACATTTTCATGTGCTCACTGACCATTTGTATAGCATGAAGGGGGACTTTTAACTATCTTGTTTGTATCGTAACATTCCAAATGTATTTTTTTCCACTTCAGTTTTACTTGTGATCTCAGTTGCCTTTGTATTACTCACCATCCTTGAAAACACCATGGACTTCTAAAATATCACATCTTTGAATACGAAGTTCTGTCTGCCTTTTCACCCTTCCAGGTCCAACTCAGTTGTCACCTTTCGTGTTGGTTAAGCCTCTGGCCTCCCCATCTCCACAGAATTTAGGTACTTCTGAGGTCCCGAGTATACGTCCGTGTGGCTGCACTTGCCATGTGGTGTGCAAGTCTCCCCGCCCCACCAAGGGCAGGGTCTTGTCTCTCTTCTTCACGCTCACAGTGCTTATGACATGGCCTGCCTTGAAGTCTCGGTCCAGTATTGCTGAATTAATCCATCATCCATTCGATCCTTGTCCCAGTTCTGTGACAAAGGCTGAGTGTTAGCCTTAAATCAGAGATAAGGGCATAGACCCAGAGGGGTCCAGTGACTTGTCCCAGGCAACACAACCTGGTTGTTACAGAGTCAGGCACTACTTACTATAAAGTTTTGATTATCTGACATTACAGTTTTCCAAACAGGAATGTTGTTTTAGGTACAGTGTCCTTAGAACTAGATAGCTACACGTACCCATGTACATGTACAGGAATACTTCTCAAGGGATATGCAGGCACGAGATACTTTTAAAGGAATCTACCCCCAGACCCTCAACTTGCACATGCACTCACCTAAAACTGACTAGCCTTAGAAGGTGCCTGAGGCCACGGAAGACAGGCAGCTGGGCTGGCTGTCCCACTTCACACACAGGCAGCCCTTTCACCACTGGTTGTCTTCCTGAGGTGCACTGCTGCAAGGTGGAAAACCTCCAGGCCATGTAACAAAGGGACAATTAGAAATATCCATGGTGTTGAGAAGTCAATGACTTTAAATTTTTAACTTATGACAGGATCGTATCTGGACTTTGGCTATATGACTCAGAAGGCTTCAAAGAATTAAGTTGCATTGTAACAAAACTCCTTTTATTTCCATGTATTATCTTTATGAACAAGGTTTTTCAGTGTTTGCATAAAAAATCCCTAAGATAGGAAAACAACTGACGCTGGACCATCCTCACTCTAGCAGAAAGTGATAGTCATCCACGGGTAAAGAGACTAATTTTAAAAAAGCCCCATACATTCCATCAGGATATACATATCCAAATAAAATTTTAGTTTTTATATTACTTACTTATAAAAACCAAAATATATTGTTTCTATCATTTGTATACTCACAATAGTTGTGTGAACTCAATTCAGAAGAAAAATCATAACAATTAGATCCTCATGGCTTAACAATCTTAAATGCAGGGTCAATTCTTGTTATTTGTGGTAGTTATGTTCTATAAAGTTACCTTGAACTTTGAGCTAGTGACAACTGCAAGATTGTTTCTGTAAGACTTTGGTCACATTTCCTCAACCAATCAACATATAAACTTGTTTTATGTGTGTTTTTGTTTGAAGACAGCTCATTTAATATACATTTCTTACAAATAATTATATGCAGTATTCCTTTATAATAAAACACTATTTCGATTACAGCATTATGTGATGTACTCTACCACGATTGTATTAGTTCAACTTTCACTCAGTCATACACACACAGTACCCACATACAGTACTCACATAAACACAGATAGTAAACACATATAATACTGTGAACACATACTTTATACTATGTAGTACAATAATGAAAATACAGAAATTCCTGAAGAAAGCATTAAGCAAAGATTAAACATTTAAAGTTTTATAAAAACTAACTGAAATCTTACTGTGGATGGAGCTGCAGGATGTGTGATGGTCAGCACCCTGTGGCTTAACCTCTTGACCTTGGCTTGCCCCAGGAAAACCAAAGGAGAGGTTGGTAGAACTTATCCTACGAAGAGGAAGACATCAATGAGGGTGGCAAGTTGTGTTCTGGCAGATCTACCTTAGGAGTTTGTCTTTGGCAACTTGTTGATGGCGTGGGCAACTTTCCCTCTCAAAATGGCTTGAAAAATTGCTTTAGCCTTGTCTGCCTGGCTTTTCGCCTCAAATCTTTCAGTGTCTCAGAATAAGGGACAAATGCAGTGGAAGTTAGGCGCCTAAATGTGAGGCTGCGTTCCAGCATAGGGTCACATTCTTCCATGTCATTGAAGATTTTTTCCAAGGCAGAATTCCATTCTGATATTTTGGCTGCTGTGAGAGGGACAATTCTTGGAGTCCTAGGGTGACTTTCATCACTGTCCTGACTTTCATCACTGACTCTGATGCCATGTTTTGCCATCTCATCCATGTCTTTGTTGGTGGGTTCTACTGCCTTCTCTGCCAAAATTTCCTCCACATCTTCTTCCTTCATGTTATTGAAACCTTCTCCACTTATTTGCTGTGCAATATGTATTATGTTGTTGACATTGTTCTTTATGTTTTCTGTAACACCTTCAAAGCCTTCAAAATTTTTCACACAGTCTGGCCAAACATTTTCCCAACAGTTATTGATAGTAGCCTGCTTGATGCTGTCCCAGGCTGTGCCAATATAATCAATAACATTTCGTATAGTGATTGATTTCCAGTAGTCTATCATGGTGGTTTCCTCGTTGGCCTCAAGAGTCTCACAAGCCTTACTATAAAGCTCCCTTATATAGTGTGCCTTGAACGTTTTTATTATGCCCTGATTGAGAGGTTGGATGAGAGATGTAGTATTTGGGGGCATGAAAAGAACTTCTATGTTGGGGTGGGCATTTTCAAGTTCTTCATGGCAATGAACTGGGGCATTATCCAAAACTAATAAAACCCTGAAGGCAAGGTTTTTGCCCTGGAGATAGCGTTCAACTTCTGGGATGAAGCAGTGGTGGAACCAATCCCAGAATATTTCAGACACCATCCATGCATTTTTATTCCACCTCCAATGGACCGGCATACAGTTCAGGTTTTTCCCTTTAAGTGCTCGTGGGTTTTGGACTCTGTACACCATTAGGGGTTTGCACTTAAAGTCACCCTTAGCATTGGTGCACAATAGCAAGGTTGCACGGTCTTTGAATGTCGTAAAGCCTGCGGCTTTGGTGGCCATTTGCATTACATAGGTTCGTTTGCCAACATTCTTGTAAAACAAGCCAGTCTCATCAGCATTGAAAACCTGCTCTTCAACATAACCCTTTTCATGTATAACACTTAGCAGGTATTTTCTAAATTCTTCTGCAGCCTCCTGATCTGCAGAACCTGCCTTGCCTCCAAGTTTAAAATTTTTCATGCTGTATCGCCTTTTGAAACGTGCAAGCCAGCCCGCACTAGCTGAGAAGGGTTTAACATTTTCCTGACCCTGGGTAACATGGCTGTAGATTTCTTTGGCTTTCAGCCTCACAACAATGCTGTCCACTACACTTTTTTTATTGGTTGTCATCTCATGAATCCACAAATTTAGCTGCTTTTCCATCTTTTCCATAGCTTCATCACGCACTATAGATGTTACTTTAGCACTTTCTGGAGCAGCCTCACGTACAGATCGGCGAATCTCCTCTTCCTTTTTCTGGATGTACCGTATTGTTGATTCATTAACATTGAACTCACGGCCAACAGCACTATAGCTCATGCCTGAACGAAGCTTATCTAACACACGTATTTTCTCTGTAAGACACATTACAGCTTTCTTGCGCTTAGAAACATTAGACAGCATTTCAGCTCTACACTTGGGGGCCATTTAAAACAGCAAAATCACCACCAAAAAGCACAAACATTTGAAAAACATGGCACTAAATAGACCGAGAAAAGGATATTTGTTTACAGTATGAGTTTACATGGCCTTGTTCAAGCTCTGCTGGGAATGTGAAGACAAGGAGATTCAAGTTTTTCACTGCTGTGCACGTCTCCATAAATGAGTGAGGAAGTGCCACAAGTATTGATTTTTGGGTTACACATAGATTTTAGCAAGTAGGTGAGTTAACAAATACAGAATCTGTAAATGATGACTGTATCTATGGGGGTCTCTTGCCAAAAAAGATAATGTGATCAGTAAGATTCTCAAGCATAAAAATAGATTTTAGGATAAAATTCTTTGGGGGAGGTGGAATGGAAATCAGTTAAAGGAGAAAAGAATTGTCTGACTTGTACATAAGGTTTTTAGATTGAGAATAGGTATATATTTCTATTATATTTAGAGTCTGGACTCTAAATATAATATTTTTAAAAAATGTTAACAGTTTAATTTTAAAATGTCATTATCAGAATGTAAGAAATTACATCCTTTGCAACTATTTAAAATTATGAAGAAACAATTTAGATGGTACATAATTTTTGAAAATTCTTTTAGGGAGAAGAGGAGCAAAATGGGCTGGGGGTAGCTTTGGTTTTGCTGTTCCACTGAAAAAACAAATCTGTTAAATGTGGAGGGGAACATGTCAGCACTTTTTTGTAGGAATTTTTCATTTCATCCCTCTTGGCATCTTTGAACACTCTGGTTTTGGTTTGTAATTTTAAAAGACTTGAACACTCTAAAATGAAACTACAGTATTCCTGAGAGTGGCCTGATGGAATGTCATGATTTTCCCCTACAGAAGGACAAAAATGCCTTTAATGTCCTCAAAGGCTAGACTTCTGGATGATGTTTTAGCATAAATGCCAACACTTAATGTTTTCATATACAGTTCAGAATGGAAATTTTCTTAAGCAGTTAAAATGATTCTTAGATTAAAAAACAAAATCACAGAGCTTTTCTGATGTCTCAGGCTTCTCCTTAGGTTCTTCTAGTCATTGGTACTGTTCCTGTTTCCTTAAAGTTTCTTGCAATAGGTGCGGTCCAAACACCTTACACGTGTAGCTGGTGGCCCTCACAATTCTACGCTGGACCAAAGCACTAGGCAGTGTGCACGCACCTCTCCTCCGCTCTTCCGTACGCCAGTTTCTTCTCAGCCGACTTATTCGCTGTCATGCAACCGTCTATTAGTCATTCATGAAGCACATGGCCTGATTCGGGAAAAGAAAACATTGCACTTTAATCCCAACATGCATAATTTATGTTGTTTAATTATTTTAAAGTTTTCGCATTAGAATAATAACTGCATTCCCCATGAATTTAGGCTAGAAAGAACAGAAGAAATACCAGGTTCTCTCGCAACTCTTTCCGGGAAGCTCAAGCCGGCAAGGCGGAGTTCTCCGGGGCCCCTCTGGGCAGGGCAGCGTGCACTCGGGCGAGGTTGAGGACCAGGCGACGGGAGGCGGCGGCCGCGCGGGGGGCCGCCCGGTGCGCTGTGCCGGCGGGGGCGAGGCCAGAGAGCGGGCGTCGGGAGGAGAGGGCTGGCGCGCGGGGCCTGGGCTGGTGGGATGGGTCCGCGGGGCCGAGGTTGAGGCCGAAGACTGAGCGGGATGAAGAGGCGGCCGCGCGTGGGACCGACCGGGTGGGCTGCGTCCGCGGGGGTGACGCCGAGGGCCAAGACTGGGCGTGAGGAGGAGGCCGCCCCGGGCCCGTCGGCCGCCTGCGTCGGCGGGGTCGAGGACCCAGGGCTTGCCGGAAGAGGCCGCGCGGATTGGCGGGGCGCGGTCTGACGGCGTCACTTCCGGTGCCGGGCCCACTTCCGGGTGCGGGAAGGGGCAGAGATTGGTGCAGGCCGGGAGGAAGGAAAGAGGGTGAGGAGAAGCGGCGGCCAGGCGGGCCGGCCGCGGGGACGGCGGGGTTGCTCCGGGCCGCCGGGGGCTGCTCGCCGTGTCGCCCGCTGTCCCTGCCGGGGCCGCCTGCCGGGGCGCGCGCTCGGCCTGGTCCGCGGCCTCCCCGCCGCCGGCCCGCGGCGCTCAGCGCTTGTGCTCTGTGTTGCAGGTCTACCCGGAGCCCCGGAGCGAGAGCGAGTGCCTGAGCAACATCCGCGAGTTCCTGCGCGGCTGCGGGGCGTCCCTGCGGCTGGAGGTGAGCGCGGCGGCGGGGCCGAGGGAGGGCCCGGGAGGGCGGGGGCGGGCTCAGGGTGGGCTCCCGGCTCCGGCCGGGCCTCCTGCCGCCTCTGCGCCCGGGTCTGACCCGTCCCCGGCCGCTCGGGGGTCCGGGGCGTGCGGAGCGGGGCGTTGCGGGTCCGGGTAACGGCCCGGAGGAGGCGGCGCGCGGGCCGCCCCGGGGCAGGGAGGAGCCGGTGCGTGGAACCGTGAGGAAGCGTGCTTGTGCTAGCTCGTGGTGCGGGTGACACACATTTTCAACGTCGTTTGTCGGCGGTGGGAACCGATTTCTTGGCACCTGCTTCAGCCTGAATTCTGCTTTTACAGATTCCCGTAGGACTCGCGTCCAGGTCTGGGTCAGTCCTCGGAATCCTTTGCAGGTGATCAGGCAAAGCCGGGAAGAAATAAAATGGGTCAAAAAGCTCTCTTAGCCTCACTCGTTTCTCTGCTTTTTCTTCCTCAGACCAGAAATTCGGTGGTTTTACTGGATCTCTAACACAATGTTTAGGTTAGAGAATTTATATTAACCTGTGTTTGGGGTTTGTAGAACATGCTCTTGGGGAACATACCGGGCGTGGTGTCTTCCATGTTGCATAATGTTTTGTCGCCTTACTCGACGTTGTCTTTTCAATTTTTCAGTGGCAGCTCTTTGAGAATGTCTCTTTCATTTTATTTTTCCATTCGTGATTTTTCTGATTCTTGGGGTAGTGCTTTAGATTCAGAAATCTAGCTTTGCTTTTCTTGGGAACTGCAGGCTGAAGTGGTTGCAGTTCTGTATTTAAATCTTGCCTTTTATGTTGCCACTTTACCGCTCTTAGCTTTAGTGTCCTTATCTGCAAACTGAGACAAGTTATGCCAAGCTCCTTGATTACAGTACAGTTGGCCCTTCGTATGGTATCGGAGGGTTATGCATCCGTGGATTCACCCAACCTCGGATGGAAAATATTGGGGGAGGGAGAAATCAATAAAAACCAACAATATCACAATGAAAACCAATACAAATAAAAATACAGTATAACAGCTACATAGCATTTACATTGTATTGGGTAATTATAAATAATCTAGAGTTGATTTAAAGTATATGGGACTAAGCCATTTTATATAAGAAAGTTGAATGTCTAGGTTTTTGGTATTCATGGGGATCCCGGAACCAATCCCCCCTGGCTACGAAGGGATGACAGTATATGAAAGCATCTATAGTAGAACCTGTTCTATTGGGACGATCCAATAGAGGTTTCTCTTCCTGAAGATAGTCTTTTGCTATAGGTTTCTTGGGAAGAAAACTAGAAGTCGTCAGATCTATAAGGGAAGATTATATGGAAAGCTTATTTAATTGAAATTAGACATGTAGGAAGGGGTAGAGATGAAAGTACCAGTGTTTTTGTTAATGAGTGTAAATATGAAGGTATTTGTGTCAGTAGTATTTGATGAAAGTGCATTGGGGGAGAGTCCAAGAAATTTAGGGCTCTTTAAAAAGGCGGGGGAAGACAATTGTTTCAGTAAGGTGTTTCCCTTTGTTGTATCAGCTTTGTCATTTTATAATCCAACTTCCTAATTGGGCTGTGATAATATGCTTTGCTAGTAGCAGTTTTTACTTTTTCTTGACCTTTGTTGTGGGATTTTATTATCCTTTTTAAACTACTGAGTTCTGTTCGTTACCATATTTTTGAAACTCAATTTGCACATTAAGATAATCTGACAACCATAGTGTAAGACTTTTAAAGAAAGTATTGTTTCAAAGACAGTTGAATGTTAAACTCATTTTTAGTTTTCCAGTTGGTGTTTTATATAGCATCTGTTTTTTATAATTGAGTTTATTTAATGTTGCTCTAGAAGAGTTTGTTCACTAACATATACCAAGCATCTAGAACAGTGCTTGTCATATAGTAGGCCTTCAGTAAGTATTTGTTACTAATGAAATGAGCTTGAAGTTGTAGTTGATAGCAAGTAAGTTTCCTCTTAAAGAAAAAACAATTTTGACTTACTTTGTGCTATTTTTAAAGAGTAACTATCTCTTCCAGTAAATATAAAATAGAGGCAAATGTTAGCATTTTTTCAAGCTTAGTATAAGTCACACTTAAAAATCCTAATTACCTAGGAGATAAGAAAATTTTAAAAAATAAGAAAACAACACATGAAAAACCTCATAAATTGTTCAGTCACTGTGATTTTAGGAAGTTACCCTGAGAAAGGAACTCTGTATCCAGCTCTGGTTTCTAGCCTTGTCGGTGGTGAAGGGATAGGGCTGTGCCCTGAAGGGCTTGGCCCTGTGGACCACAGTACAGCAGTTTCCCAGTGTTTTTAAAGAGAATTGCTTAGGGAGCAAGGAAGGGAGAACCTTGCACTTTTGAAATATGTTCTAGCATTAACATACTTCATTTTCACAAAATTCTGAAAGGTGGTTGACTGAAAAGAAACATTTTGAAATTACAATCATGAAACTTAAAACTGATAGCTTAAATTCTAGACTAGCTTTTCATTGTATAGTTACAAATGTTAAGGTACTGCTTTCCAGGGGTTAGTTTAGATTGAATTGTGTTTGTAGCAGACTGTTTTTGGTATGTATATTTTTTTGTTTACTGCCAGTTTAAACACTCCTAAAATTTCTTAGAAGAGGACTGACTAGTACAACAATTTGCATATTCTTATTAGCTGAAATCAATTTACCCCAGGTTTCGATAGAAGTTTTAAGATAGTACAGATTATATTTGTTAATTTGAGAGCATGAGTTTAGTTGTAAACATTTATTGACATTTTGTGTGGAAAGCAGGCACAAGTTAGTGACCTCTCATATCTTCACTTTCTTTGCTATCAGCACGGTTTTTGAATCTTTTTTTTTCTATTAGGACAAAAAAACCCTGGGCATAGCAGTGCCGATTTCCCTCCATTTGTACCTCAAAAACAACCAAATTAATAATTAATCATAACAAGAATAAGAATGATGATGATGGTGATGGTGTGTTTAGAATTTCATTTAAGGAGAAGTGACTCAGTGAGGCAAGCCAAGCAAGTGAGTGGACAGTTCTTTGCACTTCATCAGAGAGATCAAGAGTAATTTCTGTTTTCCAATTTTTTGCTCTATTACCTCTGAATTCTGATTTAAGTGTTGCAGTTACTATGGGGGGTGTGTGTGTGTGTGCACACGCTTGCGCTTTTTTGTTCCTTCAAAGTCACAATAAATTAGCTTCCAAGATTTTCCCGTCCAATATGACATTATCTAATTAAGCATCTTGACAACTATTGAAGCAGGTGAAACTAGCGAAAACAGAGTTTGTGTTCCTAGAAAAAAGTCATCATACCTGTGACATGTTTACCAGCTTTTTATTTGAAGATCTAAAGTTAAGGATATAGTTATTTAAATGGTACATCATTAAATTAAGCCCAAATTAATAACATGTTTCTGGGATGTTAGCAACAAAATTATTATTTAATATAATATAGCTATGAATGACTTAGTTCTGTTTAAAGGAAAAATGTCTTTGGTTCTCAATATTTAGTTATATTCACAAATATTCAGAAATATATATAAAATATGGTTTATATATATGGTTTTTATATATAAACTTTGAAAAGTTGACAGCAAAGATTAACTTCAGCATTATTATATACTCAGGTATTTAAGTTTGTTGAATTTTCCAGCTACTCTAAAGTCAAGAGTGTAGTTACAAAGTAAGAGCTATACTTGTCTTGTGCCGTTCTCCCTCCCATAGATATTTTTCATAGTTTCCTGGCATAATCCTCTACCCAGGTGGGATCAGCCATTCATGAAGGCAAAAGAGGGTTTTTATGGATGACCAAAAAAGGATAATCTTGTCAGATAGTCTAATATTAATGAGGCTTTTTTGCTTAAGAACTGACTGGACTCCCATACAATGTTAGCATCATTGCTTTCAAAAGAAAAACACAACATTTCAGATGAAACTGGATGAACCTGTTCTCATAGATGCCAAGAAGGAATAAAACCAATCTGTCAAGTGAAAGCAAACCACAACTCCTTTTCTCATAGGCTATTTCTGGAACAGGCATGTTTGACCTGATAGGAAAGGTAATCCTAATTCAATTGCTCTTCCCAGCTTCTTGGCACGTCAGCTAATACTAAAATTACCTGCCAGTTTCAGAAATGCTGTTCATTTATTTAACTTTTCTTCTGGAAAAGTGGAAATCGTCCAAAGTCCCAGGTGGTTCAGAGAAGAAATCTGCTCTTTTTCCATCCTCACCCTTGGAAATTTTTGGTTAGCTTTTTGGTCTCTCCGATCAGTAGAGCATGAAATGTAGCCCAGCTATTCACATAAAGCTTGCCTCTCAATCCAGTTTCCTTTTCTTTTCTTTAGTGCATATATTTTATTTTTTAACTGACAAATAGTTGCATATGTTTATGGGGCACGATGTCGTGTTGTGGCATGTGAATATGTTGTGGAATGATTAAATCAAGCTAATTAATATATCCGTCACTCACATACTTATTTCTTTGTGGCGAGAACATTTAAAATCTGTTTCAGTGATTTTGAAATATGTGTTACATTAACTATAATCACCTGCTGTACAATAGATCACTAAAACTTATTCCTCCTATTTAACTGACACTTTGTACCCTTTGACTAACATCTTACCTTTCCCTATGTAACCCCTGCTGACCACTGTTCTGCTTTCTGCTTCTAGGAGTTCAACTTTTTTAGATTCCACATATTAATACAAGTGAGATCGTGTGGTATTTGTCTTTCTGTGCCTGGCTGATTTCACTTAGTGTAATGTCCTTCAGATTCACCCATGTTGTTGCGAATGACAGGGTTTCCTTTTTTAAGTATGAATAGTATTTTACTGTGTACATAAATCACATTTTCTTTGTTCTCTCGTCTGTTGATGGACACTTAGGTTGGTTCCATATCTTGGCTGTTGTGCGTAATGCTGCAGTGACTGTGAGAGTGCAGACATCTCTTCCACGTACTGATTTCAATTCCTTTGGGTATAGACGCGGAAGTGGGATTGCTGGATCATATGGTTATTCTGTTTTTAGTATTTTGAGAAACCTCCGTACTGTTTTCCAAGTATTTTACATTCCCAACAACAACGTACAAGGGTTCACTTTTCTCCACCCCTCACCAGCACTTGTTGTCTTTTGTCTTTTTGATAACAGCCATTCTGACAGGTGTGAGATGATGTGTCATTGTGGTTTTAATTTGCATTTGCCTGATGATTAGTGATGTTGAGCATTTTTTCCATCTGTCTATTGCCATTTGTATGTTTTTTGACTATCCTTTTTAAATTTGGTTGTTTTCTTGTTATTGAATTATTTAAAAATTTTTAATATATTTTGGATATTAGCCCCTTATCAGATATACGGTTTACAAATATTTTCTTCCAGTCTGTGGGTTGTCCCTTCACTCTGTTGGTGGTTTTCTTTGCCGTGCAGGAGCGTTTTTGTTTGATGAAATCTCATTTGTCTGTTTTTGCCTGTGCTTTTGGGGTCACATCCAAGAAATTGCCCAGACCAATGTTGTGGAGCTTTTCCCGTTTTCTTCTACTGGTTTGTAGCTTCAGGTCTTATGTTTAAGTCTTTAGTCCATTTTGAGTTGATTTTTGTATATGGTGAGAGATAAGGGTTCAATTTAATTTTTCTGCATGGGCATATCCAGTTTTCCCAGCACCATTTATTGAAGACCGTCCTTTCCCCATTGTGTGTTCTTTGTCAAAAGATCAATTGACTGTAAATATGTGAATTTAATTCTGAGCTCTCTGTTCCATTGGTCTGTGTGCCTGCTTTCATGCCAGTGCCGTTCTGTTTTGGTTACTATAGCTTGGTGTAATATATTTTGAAATCAGGTAGTGTGATGCCTCCAGCTTTGCTCTTTTTGCTCAGGATTGCTTTGGCTATTTGGGGGTTTTTGTGGTGCCATATAATTTTAGGATTGTTCTTTCTAGTTCTGTGAAGAAAGCCATTGGAGTTTTGATAGGGATTGCACTGAATCTGTTAGATCACTTTGGGTAGTGTGGACCTCTTAACAATACAGGTTGAGCATCCCAAATCTGAAAATCCAAAATCTGAAATACTTTAAAATCTGAAACTTTGTGAGTGCCAACATAACACTCGAAAGAAATGCTCATTGGAACATTTTGGATTTTTGGATTTGGGATGCTCAGCCAGTAGGTATAATGTAAATATTCCAAAATCTGAAATCCAAAACACTTCTGGTCCCAAGCATTTTGGATAAGGGATATTCAACCTGTATCACTTCCTAAGAATGTATATGTGATGGTGAGTAGCAAAAAGCAGGCTTGTTGTGTGGTTGCTGAGTGGTTGGTTAGCGTGGCATACTCATGCTGGTAATTGTGATTTTGATCTTCACCAAACTTTTCGTGTCTTGACTCTTAGCTGCCCACGAATATGAAGTGTCTGCTTCAGGGAGGCAACGTAGTGTAGTAGCTTGAACCCCTTTGCTGGGTTGCTGTCCTGTGCTGCTACTTGCTAGCTCTGCCATCTGTGAAATGGGAATAATAACAATACTTGCCCTTCGTATTTGTTGTGAGGATTCAGTGAGTTAATGTAAAGCGCTTGGAACAGTGCCTTGCAAGTTTGAGGTGCCAAATAGATATTAGCTGTTATTATCATAGCTAACATCATTATTCTTTTTTTTGTAGTTTGAGCCACATTGTGTATTTTTTTAAGTCTTTACTCAGTAATCCATGTTCATTATACAAAGTTCAGGAAATAGAGATATGTAAGAAGAAAATGAAAAATTGTAAAATACTGATGCTACCATCTAGAGATAACCACTGTTAACATTAGTATTTTTTGGTCTTTTTTCCCATTGCACATATATAAATATTCTTTAAAATGTCCATGACATCATAGTATACATAATGTTTTGTAACATGCTTTAACTGGATGCAGTGTGATTGTTTTTCCGTGTTAAATATTTGTCTGCTACTGTAATAGCTGTCTCTTAGTGGTAAAAATCCCCATATTTAGTTACAGAGGTCGTTCCCAAGTTTCCACTATTGTAAACAGTGGACTGTGTGATGGACATTTCTATATCAAACCCTTCACCCTTGATTGTCTTTGTGGGATGAATTCCCTGATGTGGCACTGCTAGGTCCAAGATGAGGACTTAAGGCTTTGGACACCTACTGCCGTACTGTCTCCAGAGAAGTTCTGTCACTTCGCCTTGCCAGTGGCAGTATATGAGAGTAGTCCTTCCCAGTCTGTCTGTGACTGCTTTGTATCTGTTGTATCTTTTCTTTTCCTTAGGAAGATGGAAAACCTCTTGTGGGTAAACATTTTGGCTTTTTTTCCTTGTATCTTGCTCAGTGCCCACATTTCTGGGTACACTGTGGACTAAAGTAAATGTGAGGCACTCAGAATTTCCTGCATTGTACTTTTGAGGAAGGGTGTGAAAGAAAAGCTGTGAGAATAGGAAATAAAAGATGAAAACCTCAGAGGTTTGCAGTGCTCCCTTCCAGCTATTGCACAAGTAACCTGGCGTGGCGCTGAGCAGGGCATTCCGCGCTGCTCCGTGCGAGCAGTAGCTCTGGCTGTAAGCGCATCTTGAGACTGTTTGCGGAGGCGAGAGGGCTGGTTTTTCTGTGTGCGTCATGAGGGTTTTATTTTCTCCTTTTAAAGTTGGGAGAATTTGAAAGGAGTGCAGATGGGCTTTCCAGCATTGTGAATGAGCTGGGTGATTTAGGGAATCAGAGGTCTTGGAAAACAAATTGCCTTTCCTTTTTCTAAAACCATCCTCCCTGTGTATTTCTGAAGGACAACTTCTTTTATTTGTTATGCTGCTTTGCTTAACACTCAGTTCTCTTCTAAATTTTTTAGCCAAGTTATGATTGGGATTTTGCCCAAAAGAATATTTAAAAATACTTTTCAAAGAATTAAAACATGAGGACCACTTATATTGAAACTCAGAACTTGTTGGTGCAGGCTTAAGAATTAATTGAAATAAAAACAAGTAAATCTATAGTTTGTAGGGATGGAATGCTCCAGCTAAGTATTATCTTTGTTCTAGATTCAGACAGATGTATAGGTAAGCTATTTACTAAAACTTGGCTTTGGAGGTTTACAAAGCACCAAAGGTATCTTTGAGACCACACACTGGCCTTTCTTTTTAGTGGGGTGCCTTCTATTCTGTTGACTCTAGGCAGAATGAAACAGTTGGTCACGACATAGTATTTATTGACTGACTTACTGAATAGACTCATGAAGTCAGCTTATTTATGTCTAGAACTTTCCTTTAGTTAAGGAAGTTAAATTAAGTAATAAAAGACTTGTTTGGGAGAAGAAATGAGTAACTATTCCCTGAACATTTTGTAGGTATTTAAAAGCAAAAAAGGACAATTTCCACTCAGACATTGTAATTGTATTGTAATTTTACCTGGCAAAAAGCACCAGAGATGACCCTCTGTCTTGTATCCTAGTGCCTTGGCAGGCTGTCTTGCAGGGCAAGCATGCAGTGTCCCTCGTATCCAGGCTGCCTTTCTAGTGTGGGCAACTAGACTTTCCTTTTCATGTCAGATCTTTTGAATGTCTAATTGTCTAGATCAGCGCTATTTGATAGAGATATAATATGAGCCACAGTTGTGATTTAAAATTTTCTAGTAACTACATTAAAAAAGTAAAAAGAAATATGATGTTAACTTTAATCCAATGTGTTGTTTAGCCCAGTGTATCCATAAAATTATTTCAACATGTAATTGATTATAAACGTACTAATGAGATACCATGAGATACCCTACTTTTCTTTTTCACATGAAGTCGGCACTCTGTGGGGTGCACTGGTACAGTCACAGCACATCTCAGTTTGGATTAGCCATGTTTCGGGTGCTCTGCAGCCCACTTGGCAATACTGTCATATTGGACAGTATGAGTCTAGACCATTTAAGAGGTGGGAGAAATGCAGTAATTTTGGAAATGAAATGGAACTGATGTTTATGAGAACAAATTGTGTGCCTAGGCATTTTATATGTACTATTTTAATCCTCACAGTGCACTGCAGAGAAGATGATGGTTCCCCGTTTAGCACCTGAGGTGGTGAAGAGGTCCCAGGTCACATCTTAGGGAGTTTGCCTGACTGGACTAGAAGGTTTGAGAGGGGATGTTTCATAGATTAATGCAGCAGTCTCCAGCCTTTTTGGCACCAGGGACCGATTTCATGGAAGACAATTTTTCCACGGACCAGGGCGGCGGGGGTTGGGCATGGGGGTGTGGTGTGGAGCTCAGGCAGTGACGCGCAGCCTGTTTCCTAACAGGCCACGGAGTGGTACTGGGCCGCGGCCTGGGGGTTGAGGACCGCAGGATTAAAGTCTTCATCGAGGTGGTGGCGACTGGAGCTATTCCTTCAAGGAGGTCAAAGAGTATCGGCCAAGGGAGGGGGAGGGCATGGGTGGGAAAGTGCACTTGGGGTGCAGGGTGGACAGGTGGATGGTAGTGCAGGGGCGTCATGGGCGGGAAGGGCCAGAGGATGAAGGACATGTACTTTGAGGGTGCTCAGGAATCTGGGGACATAGTGCATGCTTGAGGGGACAGTGGGACTAGGAAGGGCTTGCTGACACAGGCGAGGTGCTGGGGGATGAGGATGGCCATGCTCAGAGAAAGTTAGAAGGAAGAACTGGTGAGAAGTGGGAGGAAGGTAGGGGTGTTAGCCTGGAACATTCTAGGCTCCTTAAGACTTATGTGCTGATGTTGCTCTGTTTCTGATGGAGCTGTAATCACCTGAGCAAATGGCTGGTTCGTTTTCAGGTCAGGTATATCCATAGCATTCATTAAATGCCAGGGTAGTTAGGTCCTTATCAGAAAATCACAGAAGAGCACCGTGTGGAAATAGGTTTGTGGTCATGCAGTATGAAAGTGGGCAGAGATGTGATCTCTGGGCTGTATGTGTATGAGCTTAGAGGAAGTCAAGGGCACATTGTTGTCAGGTTGTATTTTAAAATTTCTTTTTTTTAATAAGACATATACATAGCTTAAAACATTAATTATACTCAGAGCCTCAAAAGGAAAACACAATATTCCCAGCCTCTCCTCTTAGCCCAGAAACAAACTTGTAACAGGTGTTTCTCTTGGTCTTTACTGTGTTTCCATATAGTAGCCTTTCGCTATTGTTTTTTAATTTTTCAATTTTAGTTACTAACTGTCTGAGATGAGGATATAGCTCTATTAATCTCCCTTTGTTACCACCCCTCTCCCCAGTTCGGGACAATATTTTAATTCTTTGTTCCTGCGGGTGTGACGTGAGACCCGTTGGTGCTATGTCAATTACAGCTAATGTTTTTCTTAATTATAAATAATACCTATGCATTCTGAAGAAACACAAGTGTTATGGGCACATGCAAAGGGAAAAGCACACTAACTCCTCTCTCTCTTTCCTAAACACTCTACCCTGCTTCCTAGAGGAGCCACTGTTGCATACTAATGTACACATGGACTTTCTTTTTTCAGGCATTGAGGCCATACTAGGAATATTCTTGTGCAGTGTGACTCTTTCTACTAAGAACGTAGCACCTTGCATGTAGGTGCCATTGTGGTAGACACCATACAGGAGCCAGATGGATGCATGAGGCACATTCCAGAATGAAAGATCCCAAGTGACAGAATGCCAGAACCACTGCTTCCTCATGGGAAACTTGCACAATAAATAAAAGAGATGGGGTGTGTGAGCATTCTTGGGAAGTAGTGGTATGGAGTTTGGGTAGGGTGACAAGGTGACTGTCTAGCTTCAATAGCATTCCTTCCTTGGCAGAGTGATCTCTTTCTGATCAGTTCATTTCTTGAAGGTCCGGGTGCCAGGAGTCTGAGGAGGCTCCTGGCTCACTGAACTTCCTGCTGTCATCCAGGGCATAAGGAAACCATTAGGGCCAAGATGCCAGGGTGATGGAGGTAGAAGGCGCCAGCCTTCCCTGTACCTGCCCCTGCGTCTGCTGTGGTCTCGTCCACTTGGTCTCTGTGATGGGTGACAGCTGTGGAGGCCTCGTTGGGGTGGGGGTTAGGGAGTGAGGGTCCCTTCAGCCACTCAGCAGCTGCTGCCGCCCAAGGCTCAGAGAGTCCCACCTCCTGTGGATTTCTTCAGGCTGTTTGTGCTGCCTTCGGGATAAATTGACTTTTTCCCTCCATGTCCTTATGTTCTCAGAATGTCCTAAGAATGGAGGTGACAAGAAAATTTCAAGTAGAAGACCTAGAATGTTAGTAGGGAAATACAGGGGTTTCCATGTAAACACAGATAACATAGGTAAGATTGTTCAGGTTCAGTCTTGAAAGATAGTGATCGGAAGGGGTGTTCTTACACATTATGAACATTGGAAGGTTGTGAACAGGATTTCAGTAGCTTCTCCATTCCCTCCCCAGCACCAAATTACAGAATCTCAAAACTTGGGTTTAATCTTTGGAAGCTTGAGAGATGACTTTTTTTTTTTTTTTTTTGGAAACTGACCAAAGGAAGTATTAAAAATGTAAAAATGGCATACTTTTGTAGTCTTGATGTGTTAACTCCCAAGAAAGTGGTGCTGTGTTGAAAGAATAGGTTCCTTGATGACTGGTGCACGGTGAGATGTTTGTGGGCGCTGGGGCTGTGTGGTGATCATGAGAAGACAGGTGAGTAGAGCTCCTCCCCCGGTGTGTTCTTTGGTGCCTGTGCTGGAGACAGTGCAGAGACAATAGCTCACTATTCAGAATTCGAAGCAGACCTCATCATTTCTCTTCAGATCAGTAGTGCTGAACTTACGGGAGCTCAGTAATTGGGGACGGTGCCTTAGGTAGCAATAATGATGACAATAATGGTTAAGACTCAGGGATGCTTACCTTGGGGATGTGCCAGGCACTGGTATGTCCATTTGATGTGTACTAATTTGTTTAATCCTTACAAAAGTAGGTTCATGTTCGAGAAGTGTCGTTGCTTGGGAGAAGCAGCCAGTCGTGTTAGGAGTGACTTGCAGAGGTAGTTACTACCACAGAGGCCCTTCCTGGTCCTGGTGCTGGCAATCAGTTTGCTGCTGACACTATGAAGACCTTGTTTTTGAGACATAAGTGGAAGATTTTTTTTGAGGAATTTGTATTTTGGAGTCATCCTTCTTCTCAATTGTAAAATAATATTTATGCTGTTAAATTGATAAATATTTAATGAGTGCTTCCATTTGCCAGACACCATTCTAATTGCCACAGGTAGCTTGGTGAACTGCAGCGGGGAGCTGGTTCCTGCTCTTGTGGAGCTTATGTTCTGGTTGGAGGAAGCAGTTAAACAGAGGAATCCATGCATGGACAAATGAAAAAGTTATGTCTGACAATTGGAGAATATCATCTTGGGTGAGGTGAAAGAGTGGGTGCTTACTTAGATTGGGTAAGTGAGGGAAGGCCTCCCTGAGGAGGGGACTTAAGGATTTGCACAGCCAACATAATAAAAATATTAGCTGGTCTTCTGAGAAAGACCAAACATAGATATCAAAATTGCTTTTCTGTTTACTTGAATGTTTTCTTCCTCTGAACTGGAATTTCTCTTAGTTTTATGTCTGGCCATAGGGAACCTGGGTGAGAATTGATCATTTGTTACATGTGTGATTGATTGCCTTGCACAAGACTGACGAGGTCGTCCTGCCTCGACTTGATGCCATGCTGTGTGGCAGGGGAAAGCGTTCTGTGACACATTTAGGCCAGGTCCATGTTCTCAGTAGAGGGTTTGTTGTCGGGAGATAATGGTGGTGGCCACCCGAAGGGTCTGGCTCAGCTCTGAGGGACTTGGGAGAACTCAGCTGGTGCCCTGCCCTTTGCTTCAGTGGCAGTCCCCTGCAAGCAGTGCCTGGCTGCCTCGTGTCTGAGTTGAAAATGGGAAACCTGCTTGTTGGGTAATTTGGGCAAGAAGTTTGATTTGGGAGTTAGTTTGTGGTAGATAAGTGAATAATTGGCCTCAGTCTTTTCTATTTCAAATATAAAAAGCAGCACTAGTAGTCTTTAATGTTTTAAAACTTTTTATCCTTGTATTGATTGTATTCATAAGAAAAATGCATGCTTACTAAATACCCATCATAAAGTAGGGAAACTGAAAGTTTTACATGCACTGAATTTTTTTTTTTTTTCCCTTTACCATCTTGAAATTTGTCAAACCAGGGCTTCAGCAAAGATGGAGTAACTGGCCTTTACCTTAAGTTTAAGTCCACTGATGCACTCTTGTGTGGCTTCTGTTCAGGGTCTGTATAGCCAGATGGAACTACCTGAGGAATTCACACTTGCCCCTGGTAGGTTTTGTCAGAGCATTTTGTTTGTGATGAGGAGGCTAAGTTATTTTAAACTGTGTGGGCTGGTACTGTTTTTAACATGAAGATGTAAGGTATCTGGGCTTTGGTTTTAGCCACAGCTAGCCTAGGGAGCTGTGTATGAGTGCAGTGATATAGGCATCTGTGGAGGGGGCGGCACAGCTGGGTATGGCTCGCTGGGGACTGTGAAAGCAGAAACAATAGAAAAAGTGGAAAGCATTAAAAATGTCTCGTTTTTGATTATAGAAGTACACTTCACTGTTGCTCTAGATTATATACGTAAATATACAAGTGCCTTCTCTTCGCTCTTTTAGTTTGGGAAGTTGGTTCATGGTGTGTGTTTCAGCTTACGTGTGCATTTTTTGATGATTGAATAACCATCAGTATGATCTTTAAAGTTAGTCTGGTGAATGTTTTTCTAATTGGGGAAAGGCTTTTAAAGTATGATTGAAAAAGCCATAGAGGAAGAGATGAATATGGCTGTTGTGGTCTGAATGTTTGTGTCCCTCCAAAATTCATATGTTGAATTCCTAACCCAAAAGGTGACAGTATTAGAAGATGGGGCCTTTGGGAGGTGATTAGACTCATGAATGGGATTAGTGCCATTAGAAAAGAGACCCCAGAGAAATCCCTTGCCCTTCTGCCAGGTGAGGGTATAAGGAGAAGGTGGCTGTCTGTGAGGCAGCAGGCCCTCACCAGACATTGGATCTGCTAGCACCTTGGTCTTGGGCTTCCAGCCTCCAGAACTGTGAGAAATACATTTCTGTTGTTTATAAGCTACCCAGTTTTATGGTGTTTTGTTAATAGCAGCTGGAAGGAACTAAGACAGTGGCAAAGAGCTGCACTGAGAAAAGATATTTATAACCTTGATGAGGGGCTCATATCCTAAATATATAAATAGCTCTTGGAAGTCAGTAAGAAATGCTACAACAAAATAAATTCATTCCTATAAATGGAAGCACTGATCATTCTTGGGGGGAGGGGGTCTTCATAGCATAGTCTCTGTGGAAGTGTGGTCCTGGAATTGTATATTCTGTTAAAATCCCCTGAAGTCAAGCGATTCTCCAGTTTCTAACTGGTTGTTCAGTTCTCCCAGGCTACAGGGAAGTTTATTTGACCTCATGTCACAGTGTTGCCTCCTCTGACTGCACCTGGCCTTGACAGTTTTGTGGGACCATTTTCTCAAAGGCATCTCAACTTACATAATAAAACTTGCATTTGAAAATCCAGCCTTTTTTTCTTTGCAATAGATTTGAATGATCATTTGCACACTTACTGAAAACACTCTGCAGACTGTGTTAGTGACAGAAAGAGAGGTTATGGTGCTGCAGACCAGGGCTGGACACACTTTTCTGTGAAAAGCCAGATGGTGACTGTCTTCGGTGCCGGGGCAGACCTCTCTTGCACCTATTCTGCGATTGTCTTGTGACAGCAGCCAGAGGTTGTGTGTAAAAGTAGGCATAGCTGTTTTTCAGTTAAACTTTATTTTTCTTTCTTTCATTGATTGATTGATTGATTGAGACAGGGTCTCATTATATTGCTCAGGCTGGTCTTGAACTCCTGGCCTCAAGTGATCCTCCTGTGTCCACCTCCCGAAGTGCTAGGATTACAGGCGTGAGCCACCATGCCAGGCCAGTTAAACTTTACAAACTTTATTTTATGCTACTTTTTTCTTCTGATTATATGAGATGTGTATGTATATAGGTTGAGCATCCCAAATCTGAAAATCCAAAATTCAGTACACTTCTCGTCCCAAGCATTTTGGATAAGGGATACTCAACCTGTTTATGGAAATAAAAACTGCAGAAAAGTATATGCAAAGAATCACTCCACTTGTACCATTAATAAGTTAATATATTGACATATTTCCTTCTAGTAATTTTTAATGCTGTATACCTCTTTTCCCTTTGTTTTCCACAAAGTTGGGGTCAGAGTACACACAGATCTTGCCAGTTGCTTCCCCTCAAATGTCTTGAGGTGCATCACATGCTGCCTGGGAGCAGACGGCCAGTCTCAGTGGAGCATGGCAGCCTGGTGGGGTGACCTGCTCGGCTTCTGGAGAATGGAACTTGCCTTTACACTTTGCCCCCTTTTAAAAGCCTCCTGTCACTTTTATAGCTTTGTGTTTACAGAGTAGCAGGGTCAGATTGGGTGTCAGATCCAGGAAAAAATCTGGGAATTTGACAAGTTCTGGGCCTCTGTGTCTCACTTTGGAGAATGCTCCTCCTGTGTGCCTCCTTTGGGGCATCAGTTGGAGACACACTGTACTGTAGGCTCAGCCCCAGTGTAGACAGAGCTCCTGGGGTCACAGTGTTCCCTGGTGGGGATGAAGCCTGAGAAGTTTGATCCACGTATTGCTTTCCCAGGAGTTTGGCAATTTGCAAAGCTCATTTGGGGTGTGCTCTTAGGGTTCCCTTTAAGCTGGCTTGTGAGGGGGTGTGGGGATGCCTCTGTAGAGGAGCATCACTTGCTGCCCTGCGGCTTCTCTGACCTTCTCTGCTCTCAGGGAGGTGGCTCCCTCCCTGGCCAGAGCTGGTGTCTGTGTCTCCACATGTGGTCCTGGAACGTGGGGGGCCGGAGAGTGAGGAGGTGGGGCCCACGTTGCAGGCATGTGGTGGGGGTGCCGTTCAGGTTTTCTGGGCTGCGTAACTGCTTATGGTGGTGTGTGCATTGACTGGGTCAAGACTGTGTAGTGTTTACTTTGTGACAAAAAATTTACTTATGACTTAATTGTCCAGACAAGTTGGTGATCATGTCTGGTATTAATAATTCATAAGGTAGTTTTCTTACTTTGTCTAGCATTTCAACCCCTCCCCCAGAAGATAAATGCAGTACCTGAAGTAAATAAGATAGAATCGTAGCTTATTCCAGTGTATAAGGTCTGTTTTAAAAAGGGAATGGTATTTGATGCTGTTTAAAATCTAAGGTAGTGTTTTATGGAGACTGCTGAAGATATTTTGGGATGGGGATAATGAAAGTTGGTTACTATTTTATTTCTCAGAGCTTATACTATAATATCATTTACTGATTTTCACATTTAACCAGAGTTTTAAAATATCTAGAATGTAGTACCCATGAAAGTCCTCTGTTGGTATTTCTATTTGCTGTTAGCATCTCTGTCTCTTCCTGATTCTAGGAAAGGCTTTATTCTTCCTCTTTGGACCTTGACAGAGATTGCTGCCCGCTGGAGAGTGAGGCCCTGTGTGGTCCCCTGACACCCCCCACGGGGCACGCGTAGTCCCCTGTCGCCTTCTGCCTGTCTCTTTTTCACTGTTCCTTTCCCTCCCCAGCTCTTGCCCTTGTAATTTCTGTCTCCTGAGTCCTGCGAGGAGCTGGGAGGTGCCCTCATTGTCCAGTGGGAGTGGCGTGGTTCACTTCAGTTCCCCCTGGTGCTGTTGCCAGCTGGTTGTCTCATCTTAGAGTGGATGTCTGCAGTCCACTCTGCCTCAGCTTCATAAAGCACACCTTCACCTGGCTGTGTGCCCACACACAAGCCCCAACTTTGCCAGCTGGCGGCATGTGTGCACTGGGGGTGATGAGCAGAAAGCCCCTGGAAAGCATCAGCGGGTGTGCAGGGAGGGGAGGTTGCTGACAGTCGTTGGGGTGGTTTTGTCCGGCATGTGCACCAGCACGTGTCTGGCAGAATGGAAAGGCTCCGTTTGTTGTATGTGTTTTCAGGGGTCTTGTTCTCTCCTTCCTCACCATCATCCTTTGTTGGGAGCACAGTACAGTGTGACTTTGACCCCTCCCTGTTTTAGGGGATTAAATTATATTTCCACCTCTTATAGAGTAGACCTGCCTTCGTGAGTGTGGCTGCTCACTCTCCGCTGCTGTAACTTCTGGTTTGCTCTCCAGATACTGAGTATTTCTTGGTGGTAAACTGCTTCTTTCTGTTGCTAATAGTTCACCGACATAACTGCTAGGGAGTTGATTGAATAATCCAGCAGCTGCTTACCGAGTGCCCACCGTGTGTCAGGCACTGTTGGTAGCTTTGGAGATTCGGCCCACACGCGAGTGGTTGGGAATACACAGAGAACAAACCAGGTGACAGATGGGAGGATTCCTGATGACGGTGGAGCTGTGACGAGGACAGTGGGGGGTTGGCGAGGGAATGGGAGAGGGTGGGAGAGTGGCAGGTGCCCTGTGAGACCCGAAGCCTGGGGATGGCTCTCCGGGGGGACCTTCCTGCTGAGCAGTACCCTGGGAGAGCGGGGAGCTCCCAGGCAGGACGGCTGGCGCTCGGGCTCGGAGTGGAGTGGAGCTCGATGCCAGAGGGCCAGGCCGCTGGCCCACGTGTTGTCTGAGGGTGGGTCGTGACCTGCTAGCACATCTGCCGCAGCCGCCAGTGCCTTTACTGGTGCTTCCTCTGTGCCAGGCACTTCCAAGGCGCTCCACACGGCCCTGTGAGGAGGTACTGTCCACGCCTCTTCATGGCTGAGGAGACGGAGGCGCAGTGGTTGAGTCCTTGTTGAGGCACAGGTAGTCCGTCACCTGCACTGCCCTCTTAGGACTCTGAGCTCCCCTCTGGGGGAGCGACAACCTCCTTGAAGATTTTAAGTTCCTGGTCTGTTTACACTTAAAGAATATGAGTATTGCTGCTGCATGAAGAATGAGCTGTGGATGAGCAGTAGTGCTTTTTGCTGTAAAGTTGCTGTTTTTGAGGGCCACAGGGCAGTTTCTGTTTTTTGCCACTTGTGCGTGATGTGACACCTTCCTTTCTGATGTTGGTCACTCGTGTGGCTGATCTGGTCAGACAGGCCAGGCCCTGGGTTTGGTGCTAACTTCCCCTCATTCTCTCCTCTTTTCATGTGTGCTGCCACCGTGGGGGTGGCCCAGTGTCCTGCCACCTGTCACTGCTTGAACACGGCCCTGGGAGGGCTCCCATCAGGCAGGGGTCTCAGCCAGAAGCCTAACCAAGGCAGGCAGGACCCCCACAATGGGACCTTTTCCTCCTTCATCCCTGAAAGCTCTTGGGCTTTCAGTTCTGTTTGTGTCAAATTATTTGAGATGTCCCTAAATAGTATTTGTTAATTGGCTTGTTTTACAAATATGTGGCATGTATTGTGTGCTAGATGCAGTTCTAGTGGCTTCACATAACTCATTTAAATCTTACACCAGCTCTTCAGGTGAGAAATGGAGATACCAGGGGGATCGGGAACTGAGCCAGGGCTGCACGGCTAGTGCATGGTGGAGTCGGCTGTGAGCTGTGCGGTGTCCACTGTGTGGGGCCCTTTCTGACCCACTCCGGACTCAGGGCCAGGATCACCGTCCTTTCTGTATCCACGGGCCTCATGTCTGCTACCACTGCTTGTTTTTTTTTTCTGGCTGGTGTTTTCTGCTCGCCTCCGACTATCTGAGGTACTTGGCAGCAGTGCTGTTATTGTATACCTGTGTCTCCCTTATCTGGTGGTTAGCTCCTTGAGGGCAGGCTTGGTATCTTTGATAATCACAGTTTTGGTGTCTCTAACTTAATAGGCAGAAAGGTATTTGTTGAATTGGTAAAAACGCCATAGAGTGCCCCATGCAGGACAGCTGGTGAAGGTGCCCCGTGCAGGACAGCTGGTGAAGGCACTCAGGATGTTGGTAGCAGCCCATCTGTTCCTGGAACAGTTTAGCCTTTTGTAACCCCCACCATTTATACTTTTATTCACACTTAAATTTTTATGTTTTATTCATTCTTTCAGGGCCTTACTTCAGAAACTAATTCTAGCTAAAATGTAACTGAGCAAATAGCCTTTTTATTTTCATGTCAAGTAGCTTATTCGAGCGCTGGCATTTTGTCACCTGGGTGCGGCTGTTCAGTTTGAGAGAGCAGTGCTGCCCGGTCTGCTGACTGCCCTGGCTCCTGGTTCTTGGTGCTGGCTTGCCTTTGGTGGAGCGCGGTGGAAGGCACCTGGGGTCCTGCAGTCCCCGCATCTGTTTTTCTGGGAAGATTTTTATTTTATTTACCACTCTAGAGTTTTTGGTTGGAAAGGGCTTCCAGTCTGGTTAGAAACTGTACTTAGCAAATTTCTATAGCTCCAGTGCGAGAGAAGATGTGAGAAGGCCTTGGAGGGCAGAGCAGGAACAGTGCATACTGTGAGGCCTCTTGCCCTTGCCCTCAGCAGCCTGTGTTGGGGGCAGCATGTCAGGAAAACATCCAGAGCTTGTTCAGATTCCTAAACAGGGTCAGGATGTTTCCTTAGTCCCCACCATGGGGACCTTGGGGAATCTTGGAATGGTGGTTTGTGCACATTGAAGAAATGCACATGTACTTTTATATTGTCAACCTTTTGTCCCTCTGCCCTAGGAGAAGCCCGGATTCTCCCTCCTGTTGCAAACTGGTGATGGCCTGTTGGTAGTTTTAGAAACTGAGCTCAGGTGAGGGTGTCTGACAGAGGCGTGCCATCACTGGGTAGGATCTGTGCTGCGTGCAGTTGGAGTCCAAGAGCAGGTCTGTGCTCACTGAGAAGGTGGGGGAGGGGGGCACACCCCCAGAGTCTGTGCTGGGTCTTCCAGAGCCGTGCAGGTGAGTGTGTGGGTTCCTGCGATGCTGTGCAGCGGTCACATCGGTCAGTAGGCGGTGCCAGCTTGTTTGGACTCGCTCCACTGGCCACACCTGTTTCTGGGAATGTTGCTGGGAAGGCCTCTCGCCAGCCTCAGACAGCCCGTCATTGGCCCAGGGTGGGTAAGGGCTGTGTTTTTCTGTGTATGAAATATGCACTGTCTTGACTATATTAGATCACATGTGCATTTTTCAACTTACTATTGAACAAGCATGTTCAATGTTGGCCAAATGGTGGGAAAAACACTTTATGGAGGGTATATGTTTTTATTTTCCAGTACGTCCTTATGAGAAAATTACACAGGGAGCCATGGCCGATGGATGAGAGGGAACAGTGTGCAGCCTGAGCTCTCAGGCAGGTGTGGTCTTGAGAGTCCTGAAGTAGCACACCTGCCTGTGCCTCTGTCCACGGAAAACTGCAGTCTCCCAGTATCTTGCCTCCTGACCACAGTCCCCTCTTTTACTGCCTGTTTCCCACCTTTGCTAAGTCTAGTAAAACAGGTTTCTTTGATTATCTTTTAGTCATCACTTTTATATTTTCATTTAAAAATAAATCAAGAAAGTTCCAGATCACCCTGTAGGAAGGGGAAGTCCCCTTCCTCTTTTCCTTGACAGGTACTTGCCCTGAAGCATGCTGAGTCCCCGGAGTTCCTTTAGGTCTTGGGAACCAGCGAGAGGACAGGTTCCCAGTGAAAATTAAAAAAACAAAACCTGAGTCCTTTTCAGACCATGTTTAGATGTGAAATCTGCATTTAATATGTTTTAAAAAAAATACCTTTCTTATCCAGAAAATGTATTTCTGACTAAATTTATATCAGTCTGTATTGGGTGTTTTCTCTGATCGGTTAGAGAAACTAACTGGTCCTTCAGTTTAGAAGTGATACAATATTAATTCCTACTGCCATTAATATTTTTTCTACTTCATTCTGAGGCAAATGGAATGCTTACTCTTGCCTTTTAGGGAAGGCTTTTAGGTTAGATGGGGTAGTATCCACTTGGGTTTCAGAGTGTGGGAGCTTTTTTTAAAAAAATAAAATAAAAAAGAAACAACAGCCTCCAGGGTCTCCCTGGAGAGTTTCTGATTTAATTAGTTTGGTATTTAATGCTGACCAGCTGGGCCCTTTAAACTAGGGTTTGGTGAGGAGCATGAGCGGTCAGCTGAGAGAGGGAGCTGCTGACATTCCCATGCCTGCACAAGAGCCCAGAAATCTCGCCAGCTTCAGAAAGGCAGAGAGGAAAGTATACTTTTGTCTAACCTTCTCCCTGCAAAACTAGGCCAGCCCAGCTGTGGTGGTAGTTTGAGGTAAAATTAGTATGGTAACAATTGAGATCTTTAAGAAATGGTGTGGTGCTTGTTTATAGGAAAGGCCTGTGGGTGATGAGTGAAATGCTTTTGCTTTTCTTCTTGAAAGAGAGGCTAGGGGTGGTGAGGAGATACTAGAGGGGGCCTCCCAAACAGCTCTCCCTATAATGTGTTTTTAATTTTGAAAGTTTAAAACTAACAGAAAGGCTGGAAGAGTAGCGTAGTAGTAAATACCTGTGTGCCTTTATCGTAGATCACCAGCACTTTGTGAGTTCAGACACAACTATTTCTATTTTATTTTGCTGACCATTTAAACCACGTTGCAGACCTCATGCACCTTTCCTCTGAACACACAGCACGTGTATCTTAAAAGTACGAACGTTCTCCTACTTAACCACGTGCTGTTACCACACCCAAGAAATTTAACATTGTTTTAATAATAATATCTCATATGTAAAATCCACTTTCAAATTTCTGCAGTTTTGGTCTCACACTGACATGTACAGCTTTGCTGTTTTTTAAATGTAGGATCTGAACAAGGATCGTGCATTACATTTGATTTGTCGTGTTTCTTTAGTTTCCTTTAATTAGAATAGTTCCTCCACCTTTATCACTTATGACTTTGACATTTTTTAAGAATCCAGGCTTTTTATCATGTAGAGTGCCCTACAGCCTGGACGTGATTTGATTCAGGCTAAACGTTTTTGGCGAGAATTCTACATAGGTGATGTTCTGTACTTTCCATTGCATCTTATTAGACAGCACTAATGTCAGCTGATGCCATTGCTGGTGATGCTAAATTCGATCACTAGGTTAGAGTGATGTCCACCAGCTGTCTCTGTTGTAAGGATACCTTTTCCCTTTGTGCTTAGTAAGTAATCTGTGGTTGATGCTGTAGAACTTGTGACTACTTGGCCCCCAGGGCTTTCATTAGATGCTTCTAGCACCCACTGGTGATGGATGCTTGCCTGAGTGACGTACTGTTATAATTTGGGGTTGCCAGATGGCCTTTTGACTTGGGGCTGCCCTTGGGACCTCAAGCTCTGGTCAGTAAGGGACATCTGAAGAGGTGGTGTTGGGCATCTAAGCTGAAAAGTTGTGTGTATTTTGGGATGTGGAAGAGGAGAACTTTACTTGCTTTTAAGAATTCTAAGATTATATGGTATTATTTGTGAACTTAGCCATTTACTTCTGAGCTCTGTTTTACTTCTTTATAAGCTTTCCATTAGCAAGCAAAAAATTAGTCTCTGTCTCAGACTGAAGCCATGAACTGAATTTTATCCATGAGGACTTGCGTAATGAATAGAAAAAAATTAATTGACAAGGAGGGAACAAATAAAGATAGGACATTTTCCATTTTACATATGAGAAGAAATGGTGGAAATACAGAAGAGGTAGAAATGTAATAATAATTACAGAAAACACACACCAGCAGCTTAGTGTTATAGTAATAGCTGCGCTCCTGAGTGGCTCCTCAGTGCCAGGAGTTCCACAGGGCAGTGTTGTGGGTAGATGAAGTTACTGCGTTACGAGGAGGAGAAACTGATGTAGAGAGCTGAAGTAGTATGCCCAATGTGTAACATTTATGAAAATTCCAGGTTTAGGGAGATTCCAATACATGTACATTTATAATTAAAGATCAGTTCCAACAAGGGAAGGGGAGCAGCAGTTGGTGGAAGATTATAGACACTGGGGCGTTTTATCTTTACAAGGAACTATGTAAGGTAGTATTCATAATGTTCTGCATTTTGAATTTTTAATAAATGTTTATATAAATGATACATATAAATAATCTTCACCATGCAATTGGAAGGAAATTTAAGATTTAAGATGTATAATTGCAAAATTGTTAGTTTTCAACTAACATTTTTTGGAGTTACTTAGCACCATCATTGGGGTGTGGTGCATAACTTAATTAAAGCTATTCAGTATAGTGACGGATTTATTACCTGGAAAATAAAGAAATTGTAGCAAATGAATCACTGGCAACTTTAATGTTTGAGTAAATGCTATCCTTGGATTTGCTAATTGCTTATCTCTTAGTGGTGAATTTATTAAAAATTCAGACTGTACAACAGCTCCGTGGATTCTGTGTGTGCTGGTTATACTATAAAATGCATTTTTTATTATGGATCATGGTCACAAATTTGAACATCGATGAGATGGAGGTATTAGAACGACCGGGACAAGGCAGCATCATGACTGCATTATTTGTGTATTAAGAGTTTCAAGTTGTTCAAATTTCAAATTTTACATCCCTTTTCCAAGAGAAGACCTGGAAACTTATCTTCTACCTGTTTTATGGCATTTTATTGAACTCTTAGTTTAGAACTGGCCCCTGGAAGAGGTAGAGGTAATTTCATGAGACTTTGACCATTCCTAGGAAGAGGTGGGCTGAAATCATGAGATCCTGTGACTGGAGCATTTCTTGGATAGATTGTGTTCTAAAAAATTAGGGAGCATAGTTTGGATTTCATTGAGAGTGGAGAACTTGAAGTATTTCCCCAGGTGATGTTGATCAGTTTGCACACAATTATGAGGAGATTTACTGAGCATTGTGCCCTGACCTGAGGGAGTATACAGATGGACAAAGTATCTCTGCCCTGAAGCATTGTAGAGCGTGGTGTCAAAGTGAAAAAACAAACCTGTGTAGCCAAAACGCAGGGCAGCAGCTGTGAGTACTGCAAGAGTGGGACAGCTGACGTGGGGTGGGGGTTTAGAGAGGGGCAGAAGCACTTCCCGGTGGAGAAATGCAAGAAAGCTGTGGGTAGGAGATGGCCTCTGAACAGGAGTCTGTGTGGGTAAAGACTTGCTGCTGCTTGGTTGACCTGTTGGCTTCTCAAGTTGCTTTGTTGAACCGAACCAACAAAATGTTCTGGATCTGATAAACTGTCCTAAATGGGAATTAAAGGGAAATCTGAACTGCCTGCAGCATTCTGGGTCCTAACTGCTAGGGGATGTGGTAACTTGAACCTGATATTCCTAGGGGAAACACATTTGGTAGAAGGAGCCGGATAGCAGCGACTGAAAATTGGGGCTGTTGGAAGTAGGAGTGTGGTGTGGCTATAAGGAGAGAGCGCAGGAGGCGCTGTCCTGTGGTTGATGATGCTGCAGACTGCCCAGCCAGGCACTTGTCGAGGGTGCTTCTTCCCTAGCACTCACCCCCAAGCTGCGACACAGAGCTGTGATAGAGGGGTGCAGGCTGGCATTCTGCAGTTAGGGAGACATTTGTTGAAGAGCCTGTTCTGTTAAAAGTTGAGCATGTTGTCTGTCAAGTCTCTTCCCTTCATGAGTTTGATCTTAAAGAATGTAGGAAAGAAAAGGGAAGAGCTGTTAGTACAATTCTGATCTATGAAGAGGGATTACTTGGGTGGCAGGAGAAACAGGAACATTGGGGGAAAATTTCAGTATTATCTTGGAGACGTAATGGTTGTGGGAGGGAATGGTCAACTGAGGTAGACATGTGCCTGAGCAGCTCAGAAAGCAATTTTATTTATTTATTTTGGGAAAAAAAAATTTAAAATTAGTTTTCCAACAGACAGCACCAGCAGGTATAACTGCAGAGGTTTCTCCGTAGGTCATACGTTCACAAAGCATTATCAGCTCAACAGAGAGAAGCCACGTCACAGTGTGAGCAGGTACTATTATAGTGTTCACATACAGTTTCAGAAGGAAAGGCACAACTTGGCCAAAAAAAACCTTTTGGATCCTAAAGTCAGATGCAATAACTAAGAGACAAAACTTTGGGGAATAGGCTTCATCCACATTTTTTTTTTTTGATCTGCATTTCAATAAGGGCCTTCCACATTAGGGGGGGTGTCTTTCTTTCTCCTTTCTCCTCCTCAAACTGTTAGAGTAGCGTTTCATTGTTTGCTCAATATTGTTAAATGTACAAAAGAGGATTAAAAATAGCAATCACAAAAACATCTTGAATGTGCAGCTGTTCCCATCGATACATCAATTCTTAGATTTAAGACAGGGCCTGGCAATACTGCAGCAGTCATAAAATAGGAAAATAGACACTACAGCTACAAAAATAAAAAATAAGTCAGGTAGAAAAATTAACGCTTTTGCACCCAGAACTTGCCTGTTCCAGCTTTGTAGCCTTCCTGTAATGCTCAGGAAAAAAAAATCTTCATAATTACTTGGTATAAGTCAAACTAAGGAAAAATTTTAAAACTTAGTGCATGAACCTGTGGTAGGAAATACACCCTTCTATGAGTTTCTTCTCTGGAATGAAAACCCAGTTAGTTCTTTAATAGAGTAGGTGCTGGCAAAGTAAATTAAGTCACCTGAGATTCCCTGCCCAGGTGCCCACCTCTTTTGGTGTTCTGGATGACGGAGGCATCTGGGAAGTGGGCAGTAAGTGCATCGGCACTTGGGGCTCCAACTGTGTTTCAATAAGCAGCAGCACACACGTTGACTCCCTAAGGACTAAAGTAAGTCCATCTGAGGGCATTCTACTTAAGATTCTAACATGGAAGGAATTTTATAATTCTACAGTCTTAATTTTTTGTTCCTTTTTTTTTTTTTTTTAAGTACAGTCGTCCCTGGGTATACACAGGGGATTGGCTCCAGGACCCCAAAGTAGACCAAAATCTGTGCTGACTCAAGCTCGGCGGTCGTCTCTGTGAACCTGAATATGTGAGAAGTTAGCCGTCTGTACACGTGGGTTTTGAAAGCTGTGAATGCTGTATTCTCATTCTCATACTGTGTTTTCCGTCATGCTTGGTAGGAGAAAAGCTGTATGCAGGTATTCAGGTGGACTTGTGCAGTTCAGTCCTGTGTTGTTCAAGAGTCACCTGCACATTCGAAAAACAAAACAAAAAGGTGGGGACAGGGTTGTGGGCATATAAAACAGGTCCCTAAAGAGATGATAGGCCTTGTCCATTTATGCACACACAGTTATCATGGAGTATACAGTACCACTCCCCCAGTTAGGCTAAGTAGTTGACTTTTCACTATGGTTCAGTACGTTCCAACTGTTCCACCTTGACGTAGGTGACAGTCTTTGGAAGTAGTCGTTCTTGGTTGTACAAAGTTTCTATGTATACAATTTGTTGCAAGTAACAAAGCTACTTTCAGGACCTGATTCTTTCTAAAAAAAAAAATCTAGTCTGTATTTGTTTTGGTATGAATTTTTAGAAAGTTTTTCTTTTTTGTTTTTATTTTTTTGCAAAACAGCATAGCAACAATTGTGATTGTAGGACTGTCTGAGGTTGTGGTGACAACTGTAAACATCATTTAGATATCGGTAAGAACAAAGAAAATGGGAGGACAAGATACCGGCTCTTTAAGAAAACAAAAAAAGCACAGATAGGAAAGATTGCACCGTGTCTGCATTTCTCCTTCCCTGCAAGTTCCCCTTTAGCTTGGCTGAGGGTGGTGTTTGCTTCCATAAAGTCAGGGAACTGGTGTTTGGGAACACCGTCAGGAGCACCTGGTTTTCCCACGCCAGCACTGATACCTGATTGGGAGCCAGCCGTCTGGGACACAGTGGCATGGTTCACAGTGGAGTTGGAGACCTGGGCGGTGGGAGCGCCACTGCTCTGGATCACAGCCCTCCTGGCCAGACCGTGGTCGTGCCTGCCGTCACACCGGCTCCACATGGCAGGGTCCACGGGCGCCAGAGCACTCCGGTGTCCTTGGGAAGCATTTCCGAGACTCTCTTTCCATCTGTACCTAACAGCCGTGGTGGTCTCGATGGCCATTCCTGTCACAATGTGCTGAGTTGTCCTTTGCCCCTGTGCCATGCAGTGTACCATCAAGCTGCCTTTGGTGGCAAAAGCTCGCCCACACGTGGCACACAAAGGTTTCTCTCTGGTGTGAGTCCCCTTGTGAATCTGAGGAACACTAGAGGAAGAGTTCGCCTTACGCGGTTTTTCGAGTTTACCGTGGTGCTAAAGCGATACACGTTCAGTAGAAACTGTACTTCAAGGACCTGTACAACCATTCTGTTTTTTTACTTTCAGTACGGTATTTGATAAATCACATAAGGTATTCAGTGCTTTATTATAAAATAGGCTTTGAGTTAGATGATTTTGCCCAACTGTAGGGTGAACATGTTTAATGTAGGCTAGGCTGAGCTATGATGTTTGGTAGGTTGGATGTATTGAATGCATTTTCAGCTTACGATATTTTCAACTTAGAATGTGTTTATTGGGATGTAACCCCCTTGTAAATCAAGGAATGCCTGTATAGCCCTGCAAGGTAGAACCAAGGCCAATAAATAGTTAAGAGTTAGAGGCAGACAGATTGCTAGCAGTCACATTACAGCCACATTATGTCATTGTGTTCATGCTAGCAAGCTTTGTTAAATGGTGCTTATTTTGAAATACATATGCAACAGGCATGTACTGGGAATTAGAAATTAAATGGAGAAGGGCAGACAGATGTAGCATTTAGGTAGGTATTGGTACCTCTGATTTTTTTAAAACAGAGACATTCTTAGTGAAAACATTTGGTCATAAGCTTATTTTTTCTGACTTACTTTCTTTCTGAAGCTGTCTGGTGAATGTTTTGATTTTATCTGGGTGTTTTGTTGGTATCTACCCTCAAGTCTCCAGCACCACTGACTGCTCTGTCTTTTCTGTCACTCAAACTTCCTTTGAACTTTTCACATCTTGTGGAAGGTACATTTTGTGGCATTGGATACTTTACAAAGTACTTGTACTTCCTCATTGTAATATCTAATTGTTACCAAGCCCTGTGCATTTTACCCATAAACTGTAATCCAGGTCTCCTCGTTCCCATTACTGCCTCCGTGGTTTAGATCTAAGGGAAGGGGTTTGGTACACTTGCCCTGCCTCCCATCTCCCCATGGCCCCTTCTGAAGCCCAGCTTTTGCTAACTGTATTGTTTTATGATTTTTAATTTTTCAGCAGTTACCTTTATAATTGTAAATAATATACCAGAAAAACATGTATTTCTTGGTTTATCATCTTAGATTTCCCTCCCATATGAAAGGTGAGGACTCTGACTCCATGAGGCCTGCTGGGGGGCTAAGGAAGTGCTTGGTCATGGCCAGGGAAGGGTGGGCAGCAGGCTCCCCACTTGGCCTTGCTGGTGGGGGTGGGAGTGCAGTTTTTTTCCCTTGGTGTTAGACTGGGATAGGGTGATGATTGTTGAAAAGTTTTCTGTCCAACTGGGCTGTCCCTGTCCTGGTCCTTTGGCTGGAGAGGGCAGGCTTTTCTTAGGGCTGTTTTTGTCTGTGCCCACTGGTGTTTCTGGGTTGCCAGTTTCTTTAGCACCCAGGCTGGGGCATTGGAAGCAAAAAGAAAACCTAGAGAATCCACTGGAATGTTGTTTTTCAGGTCCCAAAGCCTTTAGCCAGTGCCTTCTCCTCTCCGAAATTCTGAGTGTTTATCTTATATGCAGCACCCAGAGCTTTTAGCTGCACTTAGGTGGAGGGATGGGGAAGTGCATCTTCTCCATCTCCTTGGGAGCCCAAGCCAGTTCTCTTCGGTGTTGTGCTGCTTTTTCTGTTGGATGTGGCCTTGACCTTGGTTATCCTGTTTGTGAATAAAGGCCTGGCTGATTGGCACCATAGCTGAGGTGACTGTACAGCCCTGTGGGTGGGAGACTGGCCCTAATGGCTTCACTATAGGGCTGTGGCCGGGAGTGGGCCAGGAGAACTGAATGGCAAGGCTCTGGAAGGAGCTCCATGGGCAGAGCTGAGGGAGAGACCTCTGTACCTGGTCTCCCACATCACACTCCAGATGGGGCACAGTCCAGGCTGGGGTAGAGCTCGCAGGGGAGTGCGCTGTTGAGCAGACTTGCCTTTCTCTTCCTTGGGTCTAGCAGTGCCTCAAGTTCATCTCTTGCTAGAATCTGGTGCAGGCAGCTTTTGCCTTAGATAGTGGTCTTGGCTTCCTCTCCAAGAGGAAGGGGCTGTCATGGTGTGATTCCCTGCAGAGTGTTGTGCGTCCCCTTCTGGTGTTGGGTGACTCTCCCTGCTGCTGCTCTGAACGCTGCTGGGTCACTCAGGGTCCATCTTTAGCCTGCCCTGAAGAATTTCCTCAGACCTTCTTTAGATTGCTCATAGCCTCCCTTCCTTTTTAGCACAGTAGTGGATTCCTTCTTTATTATTGTGTTTTAAAGCTTTTCCTTTCCGTCATTTTAGGGACACCTTGGGAGGGATGGGAGGTAAAAGTGTGTGTTTTGCAGTCTTTCTCAAAGCTAGGGTTTTCTGAGTTTTGAAGTTGGTGGATGGACTCATCGCCTTTGTAGCCCTGAGTGCTGCTGCCTCACTCACTGTTGTCCTGAGCAGTGTCGTGCTTCTGCCCAGGTCCTCCTTCGTAGTCTGTTTGCTTTCTAGCTGCTCTTCATAGCACACATCCCCAGCAACTGAAGACGGAAGCTGAGGGATCATGTGAGGGCTGTGTGGGCTGCTGTGTGTGTGCATGGGTTGTGTCTGAGACCGCCTGTCCTCCCGTGGATGCGGCCCGCCCTGTCCTCCAGTGCCTATGGCTCCCCTGGCCGCCTGCTCCATGCGTCCCTCCCCTGCCTGGCTGGCAGTGACACATCGTGGGCACAGCCAGGCTGATGGGCTCAGATCTTGGCTCTGTTTTTGTCACCTTTGTCACACTGTCTTTTGGAGGCTCATTTTTCCCGTCTGTGAGATAAAATTGACGTACTATCTGACTGTGGTGAGGTGCTGGCTGTGCGTGAGTCAGGGAGGCACACAGTGGTCCTCAGCAGGTAAGCATTGTCCTCCCCTTGCCCTGCCTGGTGGTGCCCCAGCTTCCCAGCTTGGCTGCCAGAGGCTGGGGAAGGAAGTGTGGCAGCGCTCTGCAGAGAGAGCGTTGTCCTATCTTGCTCTCTACACTGTACTCCTGGCTCCCCTCTCTGCCCCTTCTGCCCCTTCTTGGAAACTACCTAAAATATTTGGCTATTTCTTTTTCGAATATGTGTTCCCTGTCCTAGTGTTTGGGTGTTGATACACTGGAATACACAAAATTGAGTAAGATTTGATTCTCATTTTAAAGTGACATAAATAGTTTGGGGGCATGTTGGGTGAAAGTGCTATAATTGATAGAATCCATCATCAAACTTTTATTTTTTCCCTGGGCTGTAGGAGTAGGTGGAATTAAGTACAAAATCTGCAGAAGCCAAGAAGGTGAAAATTTAGTGCTGGATTTCTGTTGTTCACATATCCCCAACAATATGGACCATTTGCATTGAATTTAAATAGCACCACTTATTTAAGATTCATTTTTTACTCTTATTCTAAAATCACCAATTTCCTTTGACAATGTGATAGGACGAAATTATATTTTTAAACTTTGCAAACCACACTCCAGAATTGTGCCAAAAGTAACAATTTCTTATGTCAAAAATAGCTTACTCATAAACCCGCTGGGGGAGCTGAGCTGACTCGTGGCATTTAGACGACTAAAGCTTCAGTGGTGCGTTGAGAGAGTCCTTGTCTTCGATCAGTCTTGCATTGTAGGGCTCTCTCCGTTAGTGTTGGCGTGGTGCAAAGTGAGGAGAAGGAGAAGGAAGATTCTTTCTTCTCCCCACTTCCTGGTGGTTTCATGTTGGGTCTACCCAGGGGTGTAACAGCCGGTGACATCGTTGCTTTTATATCAGTGTTGCAAAGCCAGTTGTGGCTGGTGGTGTCTGAGTTTGTGTGGCCTGGCCAGGTTGCTGTGCTTGCTGGTGGGAGTGTCTGGGAGGGGTGTGTGGGGAAGCAGTCGTGAAAAGTAGGGATAAGTACAAGGAGCCATTCTGTGTGGGGTCACCTTTGTTTGTGTCGGTATGGCCATAGTGCTGGGGTAATGTCAGCCAGCTTCAGGGGTGTCTGAATCTTCATGCTGTACGTTATGTGTTTATGTGTGGGTTTGCCCAGTACTGGCACGTTACTGTGGGCTTCTCCTTTCCCTGCTCTGTCTTGCTGGCAGTGGCATGGGCTCACCTGCTGGGCCCCAAGAACGTGGGATGTAGGTGGGACCGGCAAGATGCACTGAGGGTGGGGCTGCAGGTGGTCATGTTGCCTTCTGAGGGAGACCGTACCTGAAACTACAGCCCACTCTGAGGAGGGCAGAGTAAAGAGAGAGCTGGAGAAAGCTTCCTGTCTGTGAGCTTGTGGTTCTTGCTGTTCTTGACTTGCTCTGTGAAACCAGTAATTTCTTTTTCTGTTAAAGCCAGTTTGACTCAGGTTTACTTGCTTGAAATGGAAAGATTCTGGCTGGCAGGATCTTCACTATATGATGTATAACACAACCTATTTTGTGATGTAAAATGTGCTGAGCTGTTTGTATTATGTGGAAGATGTTTCTGATCTTCTGTACAACCTGTGAATTTGGAAGCCAAGGTCAGGCAGACTTGCTCATACTGGAGTAGAGTTGGGGGAGCCTTTCACATCTTGCTGGTGTTTGAGCATCCTCCTGCTACCTTGAGAGACCCTGTCCCATTTCCTTGCCAAGTTGCATCAGCACTCTGCAGAATGGCTGTGATGTCTGACATAGCCAACCCGAAGGTGTGGTCCCTCAATTTGAAGAAGAAAACATATGACTCCAATAGTGGGTAGATCCCCTGGTGGTTTTAAAGTGATGTCTTTGCTACTCCTCCCTTCTACAGATGGAGCCTTGTTCTCTTTCCCTTGAGTATGGGCTGTACTGGTGACTGTAACGAATAGAATGTGTTGTGCGTGACTTCTGAGGCTAGGCCATACAGTTCCTGGAATCGCAGGCACTCACTTGCCTCCTACTTGTGCTCTCCATCACTGGCTCTGGGGTCGGGGGAGGTCCACTGGCCATCCTGTGAGGCCTCCTGCCCACAGCCATGCGACTGAGGCCTCTTGTTAGCACGTCCTCGGCCCCAGGGAGGCCTCAGGATGTAGGTGCCTGCAGCTGCAGCTGACTTCCTGAGGAGAGACAGAGAGACCCAGAGACCCAGAGACCCTGAGACCCTGAGACCCTGAGACCCAGAGACCCAGAGACCCAGAGACCCTGAGACCCGGAGACCCAGAGACCCTGAGCCACGTGTACCCAGCTGAGCTGTTCCTGAGAGCAGCACACAGAATCTGTGAGATAACAGATGTTTGTTGTTTAAGCCACTGAGTTTCAGAGCAAGATGTCTGTGGAGATGGATGACTAGCGCAGGTGCACAGAAGTTAGGGTGGTCCCTTGGGCTACCTTCAGTCCTTTCCCCCACCTGCCTTCTTCCTGCACAGGTTCTCTGTCCACCCAGGCCAAGCCTGGGGAGTCTTCTGTGAAAGAATGTGCTCCTACAGGGCTGACTTGCAGACATTTGTGTGTTCTTTTTCTTGGAGATTTCTGTAAAATAGCAGCCTTTAGCAGTTATGTGATTGCTGTGCTTAGAATTTGGGAAGGAAAGGAAAACCTTGTTTGCTGTTGAATAAGTACTTTATTGATAAGCAGTCTTCCTTATTCTGAATAATAGATAATTTTATATCTGTCTTAGGCAGCTAAAAGTTATTAACTTTTACCATGTAGTGTTAGAATGGTCTTATTGTAAATGCCCTAACTGCTTCATTTAATGAGTTTTGGGGTTTTTTGTTTTGTTTTATTTTTTGAAGATGTACTACCTCTCCTTCAAGAATAAGTTCTGTTGGGGGTAAATACAGAATAATGGGTGGAAAGCCACCTTTTGCTAGGTGATGCTGTGTTAGTACTCAGCTCCCACATCTCAGTGCCTTACAGCCCCAAAGGTTTGTGGTACTAGTTTTTTGTTAGCTGCAGATGAGGTGTCGCTCTGCTCCAAGGGTCTTCTTTATTCCAGGATCCACGCTGATGGAGCAGCTCCATTTTTGGCCTTGCCTTTCTCATTTAAAGGAAAAGAATGGGAAGTTAGTTGAAATGCCCAAAGCCTCATTGTGCCTCTGCTTAGGACCAGTGTGCATGGTTTGTGCTCAGAGCTGGTGTCTGTCTTCTGCTCACCTCTCACTGTCCAGAGCAAGTTGTGGCCAGGCCCGGGTCACTCTGTGGCCTCAGCCTGCCCGATGGATGCGGGTGACCAGTCGAGCCCCATCTTCCTCACACACAAATGTGCCCTCCTTGCGTCAGATGTTAGTTCAGGAACCAAACCTGATGGTAAATTTGGCTACTACAGTGTAACCATGGGGTGAGGAGTGTGCCAAATAGAATTCTTTTAGAGGAATGGCAAAGGTTAAGGCTGGGAGTTGAGTATGGGCCGGATAGTGAGGGCTTTGATGATCAGTTTCAGCTCCTTCAGTGATGGGTGACTGACGGTGTCTCCTCTGGGGTCAGGGAGTCAGTGCTGGGGGCTGAGGAGTGATCACCTCAGGCCTGGAGGCTGGACAGCGGGGGAGGAACACGAGCAGTGGCTTCTGGATACAAGCGACGACTTCCTGGTGTGGATGGTGGCCTCATCGCTATGTTTGCATGGACACGTCCTCTTCCTTTTGTCTGCTCTGAAGCCCACATCTCCACTGAGAGTACACACAGTTGTCACCTTCTCAGTGAAAGCCTTTCTGACTACTGGCATAGATGCTTGCTTTCTACTGACAGCTTGTGAGTGTCCCCAGGCCAAGGTGCAGGCCTTCCTGCCACTCAAGCACAGTACAGTGCCCTCGTCAGTAAGGACCTGGGTTCGCTGCTGCCTCTTCTGAGGATGCGTCTCAGCTTGCGTGCTGCTTTCCTGTCTCTCTGTGTCTGCAGAGAGGTGCACCTCTTGCCTCCCAGGTGGGAAGGGGTCCTGACAAGCCTTCTGGGGTGTCTCCTCTGGAGTGAGCCCCTGTGCGTTCCCTGCCGTGGCAGGTCCGGCAGTGTCTTTCGTCTTTCTCCTGTTTTCTCGAAGCCTCGCGCGTCCTTTCTCCGTACTCCTATGCAGCCAAGTGTGGGAGATGCCGCTGCGGTGCTGGGTAAGTCACTCGCCTTTTGTGGAGTTTTAACTTTTTTCCCCCACTTTTTCTCCTTCCATCCGTAGCCAGCTTCTGAACTTCCCACCCTTTACCTTCTTCCCCCCGCCCCCCTTGTTTTCTCTTCTCCAGCTCTCTTGACCCTGGGTCTCCCTTGGTCGAAGTCAGGTGTCATTTTTTTAAAAACGGTACAGTGTGTCGGAGAAACCTGGGAGTTTTATAACTGGACGTGGCTTTGGAGGCCAGCTAATTCAGCCTCTCTCCTCCCCAGGTGAGGAATGTGAGCTCACAGCTGGACAGAGGCTTGCCCGCCAAGCAGGTGCCAGCTGCTTAGTGATGGGTTGGCTCTTGTAAGCTTCTTGCTCACGGACTACAGTTGTCCCCGGGCTGCAGATTTTATGGCATCTTCTGTGCCTTTGTTGTGTTCAGAATCCTCTTTTTCATTTTCCATCAAGTTTGTTGTCAAATTGTATCTCCTGTAAGATGATATCCAAGACTAGTCAGTGGTTTTTCTTTTTCTTTTTTTTAATTTAAAAAATACCAGCCCAAATGAAAATGGCCTAGGTTGTTCATTAGTATCTTTTGGTATTGGCTGGATTAGTGATGCACTCTCTTTTGTTTATGAAGATATAATAATTTTAGCCCTCTCTCTGGATTACATGAGTCCATGTTTTTCCTCCAACAGAGGAATAGGATTTATATGCTTTTGAGAGAAACTGGAGGAAAAGTCAAGCCCATGCTTGGTTTGAGAGTTCCTTGTGAGCGCTAACTTGAATTTTTCAGGGACGGCCCTGTTGGTGACAACAGCCTGTGCTCCGCCTTGAGTTTCGTCATGCCTCAGAAGAAAAAACGTTTAGCTGATACTAAGATCATAGCAGTCCTTGCTTTGATGGGTCCAAGGAGAATGACACAGTCTTGGCTGGAATCTTCCTTGGTAAAGGACATTGTTACTTTTGGGATGACTCTGCCAGGTCTGTACTTGAATGTTGAGTACACTTTCATCAACTGGAACTTTTAGGACGTTTTTTCTTTCTGTTAAAAATAGTTCAGTTTTCTGCTTTTCTTTGGGTGAGGTGGCAGAGAAGGCCATGGCCTTCAGTTCACACATGGCCCTGTTAGAGTTCATTCCAGCAGGTTGCAGGCTGTGGGAGTTCCATTTTCAGTCTGCAGAAGGTGGGGGGAGTCTTGCAGACCCCACGGGAGCACTCGAGACTTAGACGAGAGCTGCGTGGAAGGCCTGCATGGCTGCCCTGAGTCAAGTGCAGCTCCGGAGCTGGTGGCCTACTGCCTGCTTGGCGGGTATGCTCCTCCACTTGGGAGAGGCGGGGCCTTCGGCTCCCAGCCTGAGATTTACTCTTCTTCCCTCCAGTTGCCAGGAGGCCCAGATGACCCTGTTAGGACCTCTGGAAAGGGTGCGGGTGGTGTGTCTAGGCAGCACCCTTCCCGCTGTCCTAAGGCGAGGTGGTTTCTGTTTGCTCTGCAGAAGCCCTGCAGCCAGCCTGCCTGGAGTCTTGCGCTCTTCCTCATACTTCCTTCAAGGGCAGTGTGGTTTGATATGATTTTGTGACTGTGCATCATTCACATCATGTTAAAAACGAGCTTAGTTGAAGTCACTGTGATTCCCACCCTGAGAGTTCACAGTGTAAAGGGTATCAGGTGGTTCCATTTTGGGGGACAATGTGGGGAGTGACAGTTGTGCATCAGTGGCCCAGAGAACTCAGCGGAGGCAGGGAAGGACAGTGAGGGCCCAACGCAGCTCTCCAGAGCCCTGCTTGAGCTCTGTGTGCAGGCTGGCAGGCTGCAGTACCGTTGCGAATCTTGGGGTGGTGCGGACAGCCCGGGCTCTTGACTGAAAGGTGAAGTTGGTCATTAAGTGCATTTTGGGACAGGGGTTTGTGTCCGAAACAGCTGCTTCAAGGCTGGGGCTTCTGGATGGAAACCTCAGCGTTTTGGTGGAGTAAGGTGATCTCTCAGGGGTGAGGGGTCGCCGTGTCGATACCATTAGCTGTAGAAGTCATGCACAGTGCTGTGTTTGCAGTGCATGGGTGTGCAGACATGTGGTCCATTCTTGCACAGTGGCTGAGAGATGTGTGAGGACAGGAGAGACCACTGGAGTAGGAATGGGGCATCTCCTGGGACTCGTGGCCACAGCTTATCTGTTCCTGATCACCCTAGTCACAGAGGAAGCTGCCGCAAGGATGGAGCCATCTTTCCTTCGAGAACTGTTAGCATTTGGAAGAATAGCCTTAGCAGTTCCTGGTACCTTCTCTTGTTTCCTTCCCCTTGCCTAGAACACCTTCCCCTCACCTGGCCAATTCCTGCTCACCTTCCAGGACACACTATTCCTGAGGCTGTGCTGGCCGCCTGCTGCCTTGGGGCCCCGTGCCGTCTGTCTGGCATTCCCACTGGGCTGGAAGGCTGCAGCCTCCTTACATCTGGCTTTATATCCCCAAAGCCTCACTTCTTTTAAAACTCATTCTGTATTTTTGAATATGCTGACATATTTTTATCTGTGGTATATTCATCATGACGTTCTACTCCTAAATACTTCAAAATGCATCTTTCCAAAAATAAGTCCATCTTATGATGTAGAATAGTAACGTCATACCTAACAATTTTAGTAATGATTCCTCAACACCATCTAATACCCTGTCTGTATTCAGGTTTCCTCAGTTGTTCCCAGGTGTCCTTTGTAGATGGTTTATCCAAAACAGGGTCCAGCCCAGGGCCACTCATTGCACCTGGTGGTTTTGTTACTTAAGTCTCTTTTAATTGAGAACAGCCTTGTTTTCCATGGCCCAGATCTGTGGATGGGACCTAGTGTCTGGCTTTTATAGCTGCTTGTTCCGTGAAGACACAATAAGGAGAACAGGGACGAGATTCTGAAGACATTTTTTCCTGCTTTGGTCGGGGGAGAGATTTCTCATAGTTTTAAATGTTAGTGATGCTCAAAGATCAATCAAGAAGCGATGCCCTCAGTCCTCATGGACTCCTCTGTCTTCTAGGCCCAGCACTGGCTTCCCTGGCTTGTTGCTCTGGCTGGTCTGTTTGCCAGCAGGCGTCCTGGTCTCACTTGGCTTTCCTGGTCCCTGTGGCTGAGATCCTGTCCAGTGCTCATGGCCACTGACCACTGCAGGAATCTTTCTCCGATAGTTTCCCTGCATGTCACTTCTTTCTTCTGCAGCCTGCAACCTGCTGCTAGCTTTTCTCTGTTTATGTTATACCCAAATTGCTTGATACGTGGCGTGTGTATTTCATTTCTAGAAGGCAAGATATTTTTCCTAAACAATGCCAGCTGCGGTTCAGGTTCCCAAGAAGCAGCTTCTGCAAAGCAGCACAAAAGACATGGAGTCTAACAGATGCACTTCAATTTTTATTAATGGAATTAATAGGCAAGAATCTCAGTCTTAGTGACTCGGAAGAGAGTTGAAAAAGCCGTTGTACTTTTGGGCTTCATTTTTATCTCTAAAATGAGAGGGTTGACCTGTATGGACATAGATGATTTTTCTCTCTGTCCAGTGAAATTGAGGGCTTTTTTTTCTCTTGGTGATTATTTTGTATTTTAAAAAATAAGAGAGTTCCCTGGCAGAACATAGTTATCCGTGGGTCAGTTTTGACAGGAGACCTTGGGGGCAAGGTGCCCTTTACTTTTTGGAGGGTGTGAGGTGTTTGCAGGTCTGCTTTCTGTATCATGCTGCCCTCACTGTCTGACTTGTTCCTGCTTCCCGTAGTGAGGGTTGCAGGCTTAGCACAGTGTGTGGGGCTGTGAGGGGCAGTCACCAGGGCTCACCCTCAGGGGCTCTGCCCACCTCCCAGGACCACACTGCCTGTTGTCTCCTGCCCCTACCGGCCATTCTGTGTTGGTTCCGCCTTACCTGCCTCCCCTTGAAAGGGGCGGTAGGAACATTTTAGGAAGTACTTTTGTATCTTACTTTGAATGCTCTGGGTTTCTTTTATTCCTCATTTCTACATGGTTTGGTATTTGTTGTATTTCATTATGTGGTATTGTTTCTATTGAAAGTAAAATATTAAAAATAAGCTATAAATAATAAGTTTAATAGTATGAGCTTTTTAGTAGAAAACTAGCCGAATAATTTTATTTTGGGACTGTAGGAATATTCTATTGCACATTTAATTCACTTAAATGTAAAAGTAAGGATGAGTGTAATACACTTTCCCAAATGGATAGATTCTAAAATGTATCAGATGTTGAGTGTCCTGTGTGTCCATGTGGCCACCCTTTCCCCCAGCACAGTGCTAGTACAGGGGTGTTCTCAGGCAGTGGGAAGTGTGTAGGTGCTGCCGCGGGGCAGGACTCATAGTGACAGAGAGGTGCTTGTCACCCTCTGCTGCACATTGGACTTGCATGGATGGGGTTAAAATTCTGGGCTTGGGGTCCCTCCCTTAGAGATTCTGAGATGTGGCTTGAGTATCTTGCCCAGGTAAAGTCCCTCAGGAGGTCCTAATGTGCAGCTGGTACTGAGAACCACTGCTCCAGGTGCCACTGGAAGTAGGACTTGGGGACAGTGGATGGTGGTGGTTGCTTCCTTCCCTCTTCTCGCTCTTGCCAAGAGTGGAAATCTGCTGCTCTTCAGAGCACCCAGCATTTCGGGCCAGAGGGTAGATCGAGTTCTGTTGAAACTACATTTTTCTCCTCTGAAGTACCGAGTAGCCGTGGGGAACAATTTAGTGTGTTAAATGTCACAGTAATTATTTTTTGCAGAGAGATTTCTATAAAAGTTCTGAGACTTTCCTCTTACTCCCGTAGTGCAAACTTTCTCTATACTGAGGTTTTTCTGTTTTTGCTTTGATTCCTGTTTCAGGAAATAGTCTGCTATCTTTCTCTGGAGAAGTACTTAAGTCAGAACATTTCATTGGCTTAGAATGTGCATTTTCCCCTCTCAGTGGCAAGCATTTGTCTCATCTCATTGTTTTAGTTTCCTGTTGAGAAATGTGGGGGGTGTGTATTCACTTAAGCTCTGATGTCATATTGAAGCCCCATTGGTGGGCACTTTCAGCCTATCAGATGCTTCCCAGTATCCAAGTAAGAAAGATATATAGTTCTGGAATAACAGGAAACTTCATGTTTTTAACATCCTATTGTTCTGGGTTTTGTGACTTACTGCCTCGGCGCAATGAAGGTTAGTAAAAATTTATATATGTATTTCTTTTTGTAGAATACCATCTAATTCCAACCTCTAGAATTAGATCTTTAGAGCTTAAAGACATTCAGATCACCTACTTAAATATCTTAAAATTAAGGGAACTTTTATATTTTGCATAAAGGAAGCTGAGGTATATTAATGTTAATACTTTCTTTTTTTTTAAAATGCAGCTTAACTCACATTTATCATTTAAAGATGTAGATGGATATGTCACCCTGGATAATGCTCTCATTTGAGTTGCAATTTCTTTTAAAATAATAATTATTACAACAAATGTAATAATTACATGGCCCATGTAATTCTGTGTTAAAGATGATTCTAAAGACTATGTTCTAAGGAGTATTTTTTACAGGAAGGATCTTGCTTGATGAAATCACTTACATTTGGTACTTTATATTAGAAGTGTCATCAATAAACATATATAGAATGCTCACATGTATTCACATCTTTTTAAGTTTTCTGTTTCCATTTAATATTTTTTTGTGAACTTTAAAAAAGTAAATTGTAATTTTTAGCTCCTTTCTTGACTCTCAGTGATTTGATGATTTTCCTTCTTGAGGTAGTTTTTCAACTTCTTGATTTTTTTTTTTTGGTTTATTTATGTTTAAATATATCTCATGACTATTTTTACTCATTATTTCAAAAATTATAGGCAGAAGATCATTAAGTGGAGATGACTTTTGAATAATACACTGGACTTACTCAAATTTGGAACTGTTTTTCTTAGCGTCTCTTAATGTGAACTTCACTCCCAGTAGCATTTAGCACCCACAGAGAGATGGTTGGATGGTTTGGTGCATTTATCCATTCATGCCTTTGAGTTTTTCTGTGGGCTGGCATCTTACTAGGTGTTGGGAGATAAACAGTCTGCCTCTGCACGTCTTTCAGTCTTGCAGTCTAGGGAGGCGTACGGACATGTGCCAGTGAAGTGTCGTTGTGATGATGTTCTGGGGGAGCCTGGTTGGGGACCTGGCAGGTCTGGGGGGCCGCAAGGGTGTCTGGGCAGGGCTCTGTCAGGAAGTGAGATGAGGAAGCGGTAGCCAGGAGGGGGGAGCCGGGGGCAGGAAGAGGAGGAGGAGGGAGTTCCTGGCAGCGCCTGGTGAGAGGAGCTCGGGATGAGGGCAGGGGTGACAGACAGACCTGGGCAGAAGCAGGGCCCTTGCCCTCTGATCCCCATTCTCAGGGCGACCTCAGTGAGAGAAAGTATGTTTTAACACGATACACATTTTGGTATCTAAATATGTCTTTCTGTTATTTGCACTTCTGAAGGATATGTTTCCCAATTTTTCTGGGGCAGAGTTGTAGATGATTTGACATATTAAGTTTGTTTTTGCTTGAAGTCATTTGGTGATCAGGAGCTATATGTAGTCTGAAGACGGTATCTGAGATGAGAGCTGTGTGTGTTTTGGCACATCTGTGTGCATGCACACACGCACGTCGTAGACTGTAGCTGTCGTGTATCTAGGCAAGCTAGTGCACTCTGTCTTTCCCAGCTCCAGGAGGGGTGGTGTGACTGACTCTGGCATGGTCCTGGGTCTCTAGACATTCCAGACTGGAGGGGATGTGGTCGCAGGTGGGCCCTGTCCTGGCCTTAGCTCTGCACTGGAGGTGGGGCTGCCCATCCCCACCCTCCCCCCTTCTGAGATCTGCTTCTCCTGCCTTACTTCCTTTTACTCTCATATCCATTGTGCTCTCGGCTGGCCGTGTTTTTCTTTTGCTGCTGCTGTTAGCTTTAGAATGGACTGTCAGGTTGCCTTCTTTTCTGTGACTAGGAGAGAACATCGTAGTCTTCCTTGCGCTGTGGCCCCTGCATTGATCTAAGGGTTGCAGAACCACCACTGAGATTTCCAAGCACCAGCAGTACTCATCTGTGACAGAGCTCATGCCCGGGGTGTGAAGGTGGGGTGGAGCAGGGCCCCGGGCCCAGGGATTGACTGCGCCTGAGAAAGGGACTTCTGATTGGACTCCTTACTCAGGATCAGGGTCCTGCTCTTGGTGGTGGTGCTGACTCTTCACAATTTCAGACGGAATGTCCTCATGTTGCTGGGAGAGCTTAGTTCATCCTGCACCCAACATAAGACTCTACTAATTTTGCTTGTTTAATCTTTCCTTTCAGACGTTTGATGCAAATGATTTGTACCAGGGGCAGAATTTTAACAAGGTCCTCAGTTCCTTAGTGACTCTAAATAAAGTAACAGCAGGTAAGACTCTTTTTTATTGAACTTGGTGGGGTGGGAACAGAAAAGGGCAGAAACCACTGGTTTTCTGATAGCAAGGCCAAATGAACATTATTGTATTAAAAAAATAAGCTTCTAAATAAATAAATAAATAATAGGCTTTTGTTGCATTCCATTTTTGATTGTTCCTTTTGCTGTGATTTTTTTTCCTTACTAGAACACAGTCTTCCTCTTTAGGTCCTCTGGTGGGATATATCAGGTGTTTTCCTTTCTGCGGGTGGGGAGGTTTCTCACCTGAAAGTATAGCAGAGGAAAAATGTTAGTTCGTGTAGGAAGGCTGGCAGGCTGTCGTGGAGCTAATAGCACCTTTCTCCGGGTTTTGATGGGTTCGTGTTGACAAAAGCTTGTATCTAGTGAGCAGTGTGTTTCTGAGCAGTGGCTATGACAAGGGAGTGGCCGGTGGCCTGGCCTCCACAGTGAACCCCTGCCTGCCCAGGTCTCCCGGGGTCACAAGGCGCCCAGGCTTGTGGTTTGCATGGTCTAGCCCCAGTCGTTCCTAAAGTGGAGAGGAGATAGGGACTTGGTATGCCCCTCTTGTGGGCTCTCAGACCATGGTGAGCACAGGAACTGTCTGTCTGAGGTCCTGGAGAGAAGGCCTACACCTTCCTGTGAGCCCTGTGGACTTTTGTCTTGGATTGCTATGTGGCTCAAAAAAGAGGGCACTTTGTTTGCTCTTTTGTTTAAAGTAATTAAAAAAAATTAATCTTTATAGCTTTTAAGTTTCAGATTTGTGGGGGAAAGTGAGATGTCCCTTTCGAATAGAAACCTCTTAAATTTATTTTGTCAAGGTCTCAGTCTCATCTGGCCCTTCAGACAGGGGGTACTTACCTCCCTGCATGTGGAGGAACGGCAGGGGTTGTGAGCCCTTTGGGCTAAAGTTCCTGTCTCTGGGAGCCGTTCTCTGGTGCAGGGACTGTCCTTGGCGCCACCTCCCAGCACACGCGTGCTGTGACCACTGTCTGGGAGCCCTCCTGCCGCTGGTGCCGTGGGTGAGGAGTACTGCTCCCATCGCTGGGAGCAGGCAGAGACCCCAGGCAGAGGTTTGGATGCAGCTGCGTTTTCATAGCTTGACTCTAGAGTTTAAAGTTGCAAATCTCTTAGGGCTGTTCAGATGAAAGCATCTAGGAGACAGATATTTAAAGGGCAGGAATATAAAGATGAATATAAATAATTAAAATTGTCACATCATTTAATGATGTTTTGCAAATGAGAGTTTGTGGCATCTTATAAAGGTGATTAATTAGACAGTGAAGCTGCCTTCTCTAGCCCTACATTATAAAAATATGAATAAACAGATAATAAGGAAGAAAACTATTATATTTACAGTTATGGATGATATAGAAAGGGAAATATGCTTAGAGTAGATTACACTGGAATTTAGTGCAAGAAATGCTGTTGTGAGATCATGCCCAGAGGGCGGCATGTTCGCATTTCCTCGCCCTGTGGGTGTCTGCCTGCAAGCTGCTTGTATTCATCTGTGCCTCAAAGTTTTGAGTGATGTGTCCTCTAATCAATACAGGTCCCTGTGGCAGACAGGGACAAGAACGGCACAGATAAATAAAAGGTACAAGTAGTCCCTAATGTGGCCCCTGTGCTCCTCTGAATATTTTTTCAGAGAATGCTCATAGGAGTGGAAGATGCTAATTTTGAGCTTAGCCGAAGGTGCTGCTTTCTCTGCCTGCAGTTTAAGCAGAGGTGCTGATAGGAAGAATGGAGGAGAAGGGCTTTAATCCATATGCCAGCCGGTCAGGTCAGGTCAGGGTGGTCCTCAGTAGCAGGGTTGAAGTGCTGTGACTTACAAGTGAATGGTAGAGATGGAAGGAAGCTGGGGTCTGGTAGCTCTTGGGTGTAGGTCACCATCTTCTTTTTTTTTTTTCACCTCCACCTTATGAAAAGTACTTCTCCTATATTCTTGATGTTGGCTGTGCATTGGATGTAAAATAAGTGGCACTGTTCTTCACAAAGACCAATTCGGAAGCCGTTGAGATAAACTTAATACTTTTTAGCTTTTAAACACCATGAGTGACCCCTCTGAGAAGGAAATGCTGCTTTGTTTGTTGGCCGCATGTTCTTGCTCTTGTTTCTGGAGTCATTGTGATGGAAATGACTGTCCCTTCTTAGGTCTCTACTTTACCTGGTTGACTCCAGAGTGAGATGGCTGGCTGCTGCCAGAGTGGTTGAAGGTGCTCTTGGGAAAATCCTGTGCTTACCTTCCCTCTGATTCTGTCACTTAAAGAGAACTGTGTGCATTCCAAGGCACTTAGATACATTTAACTGGACAGAAGAAAGCCTGGTGGTGGGGATGTCCTCAGGGTTGCTCGAAGGCCAGGGCCAGCAGAGCACTGTGGGCTGATGCTGGGGGCTCCTGTGGGCAGAAGCTGTAGGCAGTGCCCTTCGTAGCTGGTTTTGGGCTTGGGGTTGTCAAACAGAACGTGCTCTGTGCAGACTGCTTGTAGCCCTGAGCAGGACTTCAGAAGTGTAGGGTGCTGTGGGTGACCTGAGGGGCACTCAAGACTGCTGGGATAGCAAGGTTGTTGTAGGACAGGGTTCCCAAGTGCTGCCGTCTGTGGAGCCTGGCAGGGGCATGCAGGAAGGACCTGGACTGAAGGGAGAGGACAGCAGGTCCCCTTGGTGCGGCCCTTGCTTAGCTCTGAGCCAGCTGTGCCGTGAAGCAGTGCAGACCTGGTGCTGCTGCATCCTAAGTGTATCAAGAGCACCTGGAGATCTGAGTTTTTCCTGTGATGTCTTAAGACTTTTAGATGTTGACAATTAATTCGAAATTTTATAAGACGCTATGTAAGCCAATCCAAACAGATCTGCCAGAAAGGTAGGACCTGGAGATTATCAGGTTAGGGGTCCTTTTACAGAAGGCCCCCGTGAGCTGTAGGACATTGCAAAGCACCTTGGAACAGCAGTTCCCTTAGAAAACGTTTCCACAGCCTCCCCCCCCCCCTTTTTTTTTAATTAAATCTGTCACTTCTAAGAATGGGGCTGCTCTCATTTACTTGTTGGCTGGCCTACGTGGAGTGTCTCATCATGAAGGGAATCAGAGAACAGAAATAAGCCTTTTCAGGTCTGTTCTGTTGACCCTCTCAACGACTTCATGAGGTGAGTAGAGCCTGTGCTGCCTTCATTTTGAGGAAATAATCCTCAGAAGGTTCTCTCAGGCCGAAAAATACACAAAGATTTTATGTTGGTTTTAAATAAGAGTCTTCCTTTTGTTGCAAAATAATTCTTGTTACGTATTGCATGACACATAATCTTGGAAAAGTGGGCATATGGTGGTGATGTGCTGGAGAGAGAGTACTTGTTCTTTGCTACATAATCAAATTTGAGAGGCTGGTTTTTTCCAGGTAAACGGAAAGTATTAAAAACCGTTATAAAACACTTCAGAAACTTGAAAAATTATGCTAGAGAAGGACAGATTAATAGTTATCTCCAGATAATTCTGGAAAGGTAATCTGGGAAATGAATGCAAGTTATTTATGCAGCAGACAAAGAATTTGTTCTTTGTTTACTGTATAAACGGCCTGCTTTGTTGTGGCCTCTCGGTGTGTCCCTCTGTGCTGCCCTAGTTTCAAAGTTTAGTGTGTGGTGAGAGTGCGTAGTATCAGGCGTCCCAGCTGTCTCTCTTTCTGTGTGTGTGACCTTTCCAGACATTGGACTAGGAAGTGACTCCGTGTGTGCTCGGCCCTCGTCTCATCGAATAAAGTCTTTTGATTCCCTGGGATCGCAGACTTTACACAGTCGGACTTCAAAATTGTTCCAGGGCCAGTATCGAAGTTTGGTAAGTTTGAGAGATTTTGTTATTGAAATTCAAATCTGTTTGGGGGATATGAGTGTGTATAGATGTATCTGGAAGGGTACATACACCTCTTTATTAACAGAGCGTTAAACAGCCAGAAGATAGTTTGACCTTTGTTCCTGTAATACGGTTTGGCATTTGCTCATTACTGAATTATCCAGATATTATGCTTGATGAGTACATTTGAAAAACTTGTTGATTTTCAAGACTCATAACTCTGCTTGTCTAGAAAGATGTATATTTTAAAATACTACCCTGGTCACTTGCATTGTATTATCTGCTATGCACAAATGTACGAAGATATATATGTAAAAGGACTTAGCTGCACAAAGAAGAGATGGTTAAAACAAAAGAATCTGATGGCAGCTTTTTTCTCTTCATGAAAGTGTGGCTTAGGATGCTTACTAAGTCCGGATGTAGTTTACGGAAGAGGGAATTGTTCATGATGACTTGTTGTGACTTGGGGAAAGAAGCTTAGATGAGCAGTCGTCCTGGAACGCGAGGAAAAATCCGTTTTCAAGTGCTCAGGACACAGGTCAAGTTGGAGTGAAGGGTTGGGGAATGGCACTTGCAGGACCACTGGAAGCGGGTCTGGGAGGCGCCCCCCGGAAGGGCTCCTGGCTGCCGTGGCTGCGCACGTGCCCCCTCAAGTGATGGCTGGTTGCCGGTTATTTTGAGGAGATGCCGGAGATGTGACTTGGCTTCCATACAACATCTTGGTAAACTTTTTTATGTTAGAAACATAAAATGATCTTGTACTGTGACTCTAAAGAAACCCTGATTTCTTCTAGAGTTTTTAGGGGACCTTGGCTTTTCCTCTGCTTTAACACAGAAAAGCATATTGCTAAGTAGGCTGATGGTAATCCTTGAGAAATAAAAGTTAATTTTGATAGAGTTGTATTTTGTAGAGGGAAATATATTTGAGTGTAGTTCACAAAGCAGTGTTGAAAACTGAAAGGTAAGGAAGGAATATAATTTCTGTATGTTCCGGAGCTTTTTGAACTCAAGCTAGCTCTCATTGCTGTTTCCTCTGAGAGGAGCCCCACTACCTCGGGTCTGGGTCTGTGTGCAGTGCCACCTGCGCGCAGTGGTCTGACCTGCACCAGCAGCTTCACCGGACCTGCCTCGTGTAGTCCTCACGGCAAGCCTGTGAGGTCTAGCCACGCCGTTCCCTCCTCCTCTAGTGCTGGGGGAATTTTGTGGACTACCATTGGGAACATTATGATTCCAAATTATGGAGAAATACACAAACCACTTGCAACAGATTTTAAGTTAGCTTTATATAATGATACATGAGGAAAGCATAAGAGAAACCAGTGTGCTTTGGGTAGAGAAGTATTTGCTGTCTCACCTGTTCACCCACGGCAATTTCCATCTGATTTTTTTTTTCTTTTTGAAAAGGAGGACTGGATTACAAATGTATAATTTTAAGTAAAAGTTAAATGTAATGTTGATAATGTGTGTTACTGAGATCATAATAAGTACAGGGTTTTTCATTAGCTGGAGAAACTTTAAGTTGTACTAAAAATAAAAGAACTCCAGCTCTCTGCCCTGTGCAGAATCTTTCTGTGGCTGTGATCGACCCTCTGATTGGCTGCTGGTGACTTCTCTTTTATGGAGCATGACAACTGTTCTTACCGTGCTAGGAAAGAACGACTATTTCTTTGCTGTTAGATTTTTCTGTATGTAGTTTAATAATAGCACTTTGAGGTACCTTTCTTGGGTTAAAGATATATAATAAAACAAGAATGCAGAATGCTTATTTAAGGCTAGGTGGTGGGCACATAAAGGGCCACCTATCATTCTCTACTTGTGCATGTGTTTGAAAGTTTCCGTAATAACAAGTTAAGCTAAAAAGGCAACTTGTGGAATGTCAGTTTTGTGATCTCATTAAAATAAAGATTAGCTTTGAAATTGTGTAAGACACTCCCATCTCTCAAAAAGGAGATCAGTATTTTAAGGGTGCTGTTTTAAATTCCTTTGCTCACACGTTGCTTATTCATCACTGGCATCTCTTTCAGTTTAAGAACATCTCACCTGACCACCACCTTAGTTGCTAGTTGTTCTCATAAACTTGTTTTTGATTTGTGAAACTGGCACCTCTCTGCTCCAGGACAAATTTCCTGCCTTGGAATATAGGCAGATTTGAACAGTTCCGATGTTTTGTTTATTGCTTTGCTTGCACCGAAATGCAGGCTTTAACTTCTGCATTTGATGTCTCTCCATTGTTCCCTGGTTATTCCTTTCTGTGGGAGACAACTTCTTACCCCTTTCAGACCCCCTGAGCTAAATTGAGCTCTTTATCCCACTCTGCTCTGTGATATGCCTCTCACCCACAGAAAGAGAAACTTGGTACTTAAATTAAGAGTCTGGCAGACCCAGGCTGTAGATGTGTGTATAGTTTTTCTCATAGGTAAGATTTGACTTCATACTTTTTTATTCAAAAGAACTTTTGTTGATACTCCTGGAATTTCTGGAATCACTGCCGTGCCCACGGGCCTTCCATCTGTTGACTGCTAAGTATGACGGTGAGCTCCTGATGTTCTCAGAGTTTGGGGACAGTATTTGTGAGATGGTTGTTTCTGCCATCCTTCATTTCTGGGAGAAATGGCTTGGTCTCTTAAAGCGTTTCTTGTCCCTGGGATCTGCACTACCTCCAGGGTCTAGGGGCCTGGATTTCTAGCATCGTCCTAATGCTGGCAAGTAACCTTGCTTTGGTACCCCTTCACAAAGTGTATTTCCAAGGCCTGCAAGAAATTATATCAAAATGCATTACATACATTCCCTTGTTCAATAAACATGGAAAATACTGTGCATCTTTAGTGTACCTTATTTTATCAATTCGAAGACTTTTCTCCTTTTAAACATTTGAACACATCTGAAAGTAGCATGTGTCTTATAGTTGGTGGTATGCCATAATTTAATTGACAGTAACTTGGTAGAGTATAAAATAATGGGGCATTGTCTAATATTTGGCATCTTATATTGGATGAGATACATAATGAGGAAACTGAACCTTAGAGAAGATAAATATTTATGCAAGATCAGAGCCCTGGGAAATATTAATAGTAAACATTGGAGGAGAGATTGAGTCTTTCACTCCTTGACAAGCTTTTCTTCTTCTATAAATGAAATTATAGGTATAAGTACTTTTAGGGGGACTGAGGAGAAAGTGGAGTTTGTGTGAAGGCAGCACTCTAGGATGTCCCAGTTTGGGATTATTAGGATAATTTCAGAACAGTGGGTAAAATAAGATACTTGATTAAGTTGAATATGCAGGATGTTGGTGGGTGGTGGTTTGGCTGTAGGAATCGAGAGTCCATTAAGAAGACACATGGTGGGTATAGGTTACTGCCTACTTGGGGTCCTTTTCCCCTTTGGGGTGGGGCAGAGGAGGGATCATCTTCAGCCCCCTCTGCTTACTAACTCCTATTGACATGCAGTGTGTGTATGAAAAAGTATACGTGTCATATGCAGACAGCTTGATGAGTTTTTACAAAGCCAGCATTCCTGTGTGAGCAGTACCTGGAGGAAGAGACAGAACATGGCCAGTCCTTGGACTCCTTGGTTGGGTTTGCTTTTCCCAAGGGCATGTGCTGTCCTGATTGTTAATAGTAAAGATGAGTTTCACTTGTTTTTGTATTTTATATATATGGGATTCTATAGCATATACTTTTTTTTTTTTTTTTAACAACTGACTTCTTTTGCTCAGCCCATAGTGATTTAGGCTGTCCTGGACTGTCATGTCGAGCCGGACAAGCTGCAGTTTCAGGAGAGTTTTTTAAAAAAGGCAAGAGGAACCAAACCTCACAATGATAAAATAATGATTAAATACATCCTTTCCAGCTTCCCGTGACACTGATGACGGTGGATGGAGCCCTCCTTCCTCGGCCCCCTTGAGTTTAGGCTGAAATTGGTGTTGTAGAGTGTGTGCATCCTTTCCCTGTCTGGTCCCCTTGCCCTCTGATAGAGTACCCCTTGGGGCATGTGCTCTCTCAACAGTTTGTCTTTAGAGAAACATCATAACTAAAGAAATCTACATATCCTTCAATATAATAACTGCTAACAAATGGAAATCTGTTGAATTGGAACACTTCACAGGGCTCCCGAATGGCTCCCTGGGCTCTGTACCTGTCCTCTACTCCCCCCATTAGCAGCTGTCCTTTCCTTGCTGGGATGAGAAGTCAGCAGTGGTGCTTCCCTCCCCTGTTCCTTGAGGTTAGAGCGCGCCTTGTTTCCACACTCGTGACTATGAGGTAGAGTGTAGTGTGCTTTGTTTATCACGTCCTCAGCTCCTGTGTGCTGACGTTCAGGCTGGTGTTGTGCCCATGGGCCGGCCAGGGGCCGATCACCTTCTCAGGGAGGGGCCTGCCCCATGCGTGTTCCTTTGCTCTCCATAGTTGTGTTGTGATGTTGGAATTTATCACCAGGATGGGCTGTGTGCGTGTTTTATCCAATGCCAGTTTGCCCAGGTTACCTTGGATTAGTTACAGGAAGGAGAAGGTAGTGCCATCACAGTAGAGAGCTGATGAGTGGTGATAATAGTTTGCCAAAATAGAAAAGTGATACAGCATAGTGAGCTTGGGTCATGTTTCACGAGGGCAAGGAAAACGTGACGCTTTCTAGATGCAAACTTCAGTTTCAGTGGCCAGCTTTACCCTGCCCCTTACCGGTCAGAGGTGCCACGCGCATCGTGTGTGAGTTGCGAGTGGGCGGCTGGAGCTTTCGTTGCCAGACATTGAAGAGAGATTTCTTCATTAAATCTTAAACGTGTGGAATATTTAACTTAATTTAATTTATAGTGAATATTCGTCTGTAAACACATTGAAATAGGTAAATAAGTATTACGTATTTAATGGGAATAACGTCAGCCACTCCTTATTGAGGATCTTGCAGCAGCCTCATCTCTGGTGCTGCTTCCTCTTTAGTTATTTACACATGCACGTAGTTTAGAATCAAGTAATTTATTGCTATTAGGAAATAAAACAATGGAGACAACCACTTTTGATTTTTTTTCTGTTGGTTCTTTCTAGATATTTGCTTGTGTGTCTCTAAGTGCCTTTTCTTTTTCTTTTTTCTTTTTTTGCTTAATTTGGAGTGTGATCAGTGTGGGCCTGCAGTGGAGGAGGGGCTAGCATTCTCCCTCCTGGGCCCTGCCTTCTAGGCTGGCCTTCCCCGTGGCCAGTTTCCACCATGGCTTCAGTTAGATCAAGGTTTAGGATCCCGGTGCCATGACTAGGTAAATAATATTCATAGCAGAGCCGTGTTACGTGTACATACTATGACTCCTCCTCCTTTCCTAATATTTTGTTTCCTGGAATTAGTAATTATTATTTGTTTACTTTTCTGTAAACAACTTTTGTAGGTTGCAGACTTGGTCTTTTGCCTATTTCTAAGAATCTCTATGCGTTCAAACATTTGAGGTATTTTTTCACTTTCATCTTCCCGAGAATGCTGTTGAAGCCTTGTGACCTACCGTAAGCTTGCTCAGGCGTGACCCAAGCTCTGGCTCGGTGGCTGCGAGGTTCCCTCCCCCCGCGATGGAGACCCCTCTGACCCGTGTGGGTGTCCTGTGCCTCTTTCTCCACACCTTCCTTTTTTCTTCATTAATCCCCGCATTTTGTAGGAGCACATTTTTCTCTAACTCCTTGAGAAAGGGTGCATGGGAGGTAAATTTATTGAGATCTTATATCTATGCAGATGTCTGTTTTATCCTAATGTTAAGATTTTTTTTACTGTCTTCAGTTTTCAGAAGTTTAATTATGATGTGACTTAGTCTGAATTTCTTTAGGTTTATAGTATTTGAAGTTCACTCAGTTTCCTGAATCGGTATACTTATGTCTTTTGCATAATTTGGGGCGTGTTCAGCTGTATTCCTTAGGCTGCTTTTAGTCCTGCCCTCCTCCTCAAATTCTGCTTCAGAGGCTGATGATACTAGTGTTAGATCTTCTGTTATTTCTTACAAGTCCCTGGGGTTCTGCCTATTTTTTTCAGTCTGTTTTCTCTTTGTTGTTGAGTTTGAGTAAATTTTATAAGATATATAAAATTTTTTGAGGTTTTTGATTTTTCTTCTTGTTGGTTTCTAGAGAATTTGTAATTGGTTTTTGAAGCCTTTTTATGACAGCTGCTTGAAAACCCTTTTCAGTGATTTCCATGTCTGCTTCATTTCATTTTGGTGCTGGCATTGGTTGATTGTCTTTCCTCCTTCAAGTTGTGATTTTCCTGTTTATCGGATGAGGAATGTTTTTGATGTATCCTAGACACTTGGAGAGTGCGTAGGAGGTGCTGGACCCTGCTTCAGGCTGTCTTAGGCTGTAGCACAGTTGGGTTTTGTGCGATGGTTATGGCTGCTGTTAGGTGTTGGTTGGCTTTGGTCCCAGTGACTGCTTAATCCTCAGAGCCCTTGCAGTGGTGTCTGCTCAGCTTCATCCACCTGGTGTGGCTGGGGCTCCTGGTGGGACTCAGTGCTGCTGCCATGGGGCCTGCTGCGGCTGGACAGGGGAGTGAGGATGGGCCCGCTCGTGGGGGAGGCGGGTGTGTGTCAAATTCTGGGCCTGAGTTCTCCCTCTGTGGCTGGGTGGAGGTGTGAAATTGCTCAGTCTTTGAGAAAAATACAAATTAAAATATGGGGTACTGTTTCTTCCTGTCACTGTAGCAAAAATAAATATCTTTGGCAACATCTGGTGTTGGTGAAAGTTTGACAAAATAAGAACTCTTAGATACTGTTGGTGGGAATATTACTTGGTGTACATTTGTGAAACCTTTTTGGAGGGCAATTTAGAAATATATGTGAAAATTTAAAAATGTATCTTACATGTCTTCTGACCCAAATTTAATGTCTAGGCTTATTTACAGGTATATTCGAAGATAAGTATACAAGTATTTTTAATGCAGCCTTGTTTTGCAAAACAAGAAAATACTGTATATGGTATATGGAAAAATACTGGCAGTAACCTGAAAATCCCTTAGTGGAGAGCTGATTCAATAATTAATGGTGCAGTCATACAGTATAATATTATGCAGTTACTTGCTGGAAAAATGACCACAATGTATTAACTTTCTGTAACTTGTGGAGAAGTATGTACAATATAATTCTGTATAAATGTATGTGAAAGTGTGTGTACGTTTATACAGGCTGAACAGTGCAGAGCAAGACCTTTTAAAGCCTCCAAGAGGTTGTCCTCTTGGGGTGGCGTGGGGAGGGTGGTCACGGTGCACTGGGGAGGGTAACTGGAGTCACTGTGACGTTGCTCTGCTGCTCTATGTTTGTAACTTTTCTCCCATCCCTGCCCCTCTTTTAGGACATGACGGATCATAGCAACAATCAACTGGTAGTGAGAGCGAAGTTTAACTTCCAGCAGACCAATGAGGACGAGCTCTCCTTTGCGAAGGGGGATGTCATCCATGTCACCCGCGTGGAGGAGGGAGGATGGTGGGAGGGCACACACGGTGGCCGGACCGGCTGGTTCCCCAGCAACTACGTGCGCGAGATCAAGGCCAGTGGTAAGTGGCCGAGCCTGGACTGTGGGGTGGACTGACTGATGCTTTTCTTCTGGATGAGAAAGAGCAGAAAGCGATGAGCAGAGCATGGTTTGTTCTCTGGTTGAACTTGTGTCGATGACCTGGTCTAAGGGTAAAGTTCTCTGTTGGGTGCCATTGATTTTCACCCAACTCCCGCCTTGGGGTGCTGGGATCAGGGTGTTTCCCTCCATCGGAACATTTTCCAGATGCAAAGACAGACATCTCAGATCTGTTAGTTTTTATTGTTGCGGTTATACTTTTATGTTAAAATTTGTCCTTATTTAGGGCTAGTGTTGGGACTTGGAGTTTGCAGTATGCAGGCTGTGTTTAATTTTTATTATTATGGATGTTTTTTCTTTGTACTAGTAATAGTGTTTTAAAGTGCATCACTTTCATTGTATTTCCTGCAGTTTAACATTGTTTTCACTCACTTTTAAAAAATCATTTCAGAAAGAGAACAGCAGTCTTTGGCATGCTTTTATTGCTGCTCAGCTGTTATTCACGTTGTGGAAGTGAAAGTTCTCTCAGAGGCTTGTGGTTTGTGACTTATGTCATGAGGGTATGGCTGTGAAAATTCTGTAAAGATAGTGATTTGAATGCCCATCAGATGTTCTCTGTATTTACAGAATAATACACTATTACAGCAAATATAAGGTACATACTCTCCGTTTTCCTAAACACAAGTGTTGCTCGGCCATTCCTCATTCCACGAATCAGCATTATTTATTGAGAAGAAACTCTGCAAAGACTGCTGGTTTTTATGAATACAACTATATAGTTCTTGCCTTCAAGGAGCTTACAGTGGATTTATTTATTTATTTGAATTTGCCTTATAGTGACCTTGGTTGTAGGTGCTCTTATGAGATGTAAAAGTAAAATGTGATTTCAAAAATAGTGTCATAAAAGGGAAGAGTGTGGGTGAGTGGGGGGGGGATTTGTTAAATGAATCTCTTAACTGTACTTGCATATTGCCCCTATATTTGAAAAATACTATTGTGTAATATACTTTTTCTGATTCTCCTGGGGGAGAGAGTGATTTTACAGAGAATGACATAAATAGGGCAGTGTGGAAAAAGTGTGTTGTACACCTAGAGCTCTGCCCTGGGGCTTGGGTGAGTTTAGCCTCAGCCATAGGTGTTTGAGAGGTGGAATAAGGATGATGCTTCCTCACCTGTCGAGGTGTTGTGGGGGTTAAGTCGTTCAGGTTTGTGTGGCATGCGAGTTCTGTGGTGCCTGGCACAGAGCAGGAGCTCAGTGAATGTTAATTGCTGCTTTTTTATTTTTTTAAGGTAGCAAGAAAAAAATTTATAAATGTGAATAGGACAATTTTGGCATAACAATATTTTCTCACAAGGGACCTCAAAAAATGAATATTTTAATAAGGTAGCAGGCAGCCCTTTTTTGTAAAGTGCTTTGGTATTGGACTTTTTAGGAAAAAGACATGTCTATTCTCTCTTTTTTAATTGTATATAAACATACACATATATAACATACAATTGACCATTTTAACCATTTTTAAGTGTATAGTTCAGTGGCATTAAGTATATTCACATTGTTGTGCAACCCTCACCATCATCCATCTCCAGAACTTTTTCATCTTCTAAAACTGAAATCTGTCCCCATTAAACGTAACTCCCCATTCCCCTTCCCAGCCCCTGGCACTTGCCGTTCTACTGTCTGTCTTTATGGATTGGACTACTCTGGGGATTGCATATAAGTGTAATCATACAGTACTTGTCCTTTTGTGACTGGCTTATTTCACTTAGCTTATGTGGTCAAAGTTCATCTATGTTGTAGCATGTAACAGAATTACTTTCTTTTTTAAGGCTGAATAATATTCTGTTGTATGTATATACTACACTTTGTTTATGCATCCCTTGGTGGAAACTTGGTTGCTTGCGCCTCTTGGCTGTTGTGTATGATGCTACCAAGAACATGGTTGTGTAAGTATCTGTTCGAGCCTGTTCATTTCTTTTCAGTATATGCCCAGAAATGGAACTGCTGGATCAGATGGTGGTTCTAAGTTTAATTTTTGAGGAAGTGCCATCCTGTTCTCCATAGCGGCTGCCCCATTTCACATTCCCACCAGCAGGGTGCAAGGGTTCTGCTTTCTCCACATCCCCCCGACTTGTCTGCTGTCTTTGGGAACAGCTGTGCTCCTGAGTGTGAGGTGGTGTCTCTCTCTTGCCATTTTTTTTGTGGTTGCTAATAATGATAATATAAAGCAGTATTTTTATTATTATTATAATAAAATCAACTTAGGCAAGATTTTTTTGGCTGCTTATTATGTTCTGGCTGCTGCACAGGGTGCTTCTTGTTTGTGGCGTCAGTTCTCTCGTAACCCTTGAAGACAAGTATTGTTGGGCTATTAGGGTAGGGTACACATAGATGACATCCTTTAACTTGTGCAGAGCCAGCCAAGAGTGTGACACTGGTATCAGGCTGAGGGGGTGTAGGCATCAGCTTTACAGACACAGCCATTAGGAGATGCAGTTTGGTCTGTTACTCAGTTGGACAGCCTGGTGCTGGCCTGCGTGAGCCTGCCCGGAGACCTGGGGCTGGGGCAGGCCGAGTCCAGCCTCCTAGCTCAGCTCTGTTCCCAGCCCCGCCAGTCAGAGAATTCCTTCTCCTGGGGACCAGGGAGAGCATCGCTGGGCTGAGAGGCCACAGGTGGCTCCAGTGGACCTTCCAGGAGGACCCTTGAGCCAGGGCAGAGGAAGGACAGTATCATCGCTCACCTTTGCCAAGGGAGGGGTGAGTGGAGCAGACCATCAGGCACGGAGCCTGGCCCAGATGGGCACCTTTGTTAAGGCCGGTCTTTCCTGGCAGTCACATGGCTTTCTTTATTTCTTATGTGAATACTCGTTTAAATGTGAATTTTGGTTTAATTTTGAATCACCATATTAAAAGTACAGATGAATGAATTTTTACTTTTCAGGTATTTCTCTTTGTGGATTTTTCAGAGTTAACCCAGCCTAAGGAAATTATACTGAAAAGGTAGGGTTTGTGGGTCTCAAAATCCTCTTCAGGTGACTTCTAGAAGTGATCTTCACATATTTTTGAGTGTCTTCAATGTCATCTGTTGGTAGTAGTTCACCTTATAGCACGCTGTTACCTTTTCAAGTCCGCAGGAAGGCATGGCGTGGAGTGTGGGCCTGAGAGCCAGCAGTGGCAGAGGAGGGTCTGAGAAGGACCAGCACTACATGTTTAGAAACGTGGACCCTCACTTGTTCTACCTGGAATTCCCATTTTTGTATCCTCTGTGTTTTTGGGTATGTGTGTGTGTGAGACCAGCTTACATGTGTGCATGTGATGGATGCGTTGTTATCAGAGAGCTCTTTGCAGGGGCCACACTGAATTTAGAGTTTTGGTACCAAACTGAGACCTAAGAGGCTTTGTTTGGAGTATTTCCTCTTTTTTTCCTGCTTATTATTTAAAATATAAGAAATGCCATATTTGCTTATATTGTTGATTCGTTATGCTAAATTTTCTTCATGTGACAGTCGAACCAAGGGAATAACCTCTCTGGGGAATAACTTCCCATCCCTGGTGTTCACTAATTATCTGAGTGTATTGCATGGAAGGTTATGCAGGTCTGATTTTAAATGTGGGCATTTGAGACAGGTGTGAAACTACATTTTTTACTGTGTCATGTCGTAGTGGTTAAGAATAAAACTCTAGGCTCACAGTTACAGCTCAGTACTGGAGCCCTCCTTCTCCACAGCTTCCCTGTCTGCTTAGGAACCTGCGGTCAGCCTCACACTAAAACAGGTAAGTACAGTGTGAAAAGATACTTTGAGAGAGAGACAGACCACATTCACATGACTTTTATGACAGTGTTTTGTTATAATTGTTTCATTGTTGTTAATCTCTTACTATGCCTAATTTATAAACTAGGTATGTGTGGCTAGGAAAACACATAGTACGTGCAGGGTTCAGCACTATCTGAGTCTCAGACATCCACTGGGGGTCTTGGAATGCATCCCCTGTGGTTAAGGGAGGACCGCCGTATTGCATTTTTTCCAGTAGCTTATGTGACTTTCTGATTTTGGAATAGGTTTTCCTATTTGAAGAGTGTATTTAAATAAGCCTTGTAAATGATAGTGTAATAGGTGCTGAATTTTCTGAAATCAACCTTGTGCGAGGTTGGTTCCAAAGTTAACAGACTTCTCTAACTGGTAGTCACGTTAGGGTCATTTCTTTGTGAAATAAAAACATTGACTTCCTTTAAATTGCACATTTTCTTCTGTATTATGTTTTGATTCTTACTGAATTAAAAGAAACTGAGGTCTACCTGTAAACAATATTTCTTGGGTTGCTTTTCTCCAGATAAATTGTCCAGGTTGTGCAGTGAACCTCTGCTTCCCTGGGGAGTATAAATAGCCACTGGTCGCTTGCCCTCATGTGGCCGTAGAGGGAAGTGCTCACGTCAGCCTTCCCCGTCGCGTATTTGTGCTTTTAACCTGCGTGTGGTTGCGTGTGGTTTCTCGTTGGAAACAGTCCCTCTTTGAAGACAGGTACCTTCCAAGATTCTGCATAAGGATCTTGCTAATGTTTGCATCAAAAGCACTGTGTATTATTCCTGAACACGTACGGTCTTATGGAGGGTATGTAATTGTCACTTAGCATTTATTTTCTGTGTACTTCTTTTTGGATTTGTAAAACCCCTGGATTTCTACTGCATTTTGTACACAAAGACACATATGTGTTTTACACACACATCCCCTCCCCACAACCGGCTTTCCTAGATTCCAGGGAGAAGGCAAGGAGAGAAGCAGCAAGGCCTGTTCTGGGAGTGTGCGGTGCTGGTGGTTGCTGTGGTAAGTGAAGGCAAAGGTGCTCAGTCTTGTGGGCGCAGCGGCCTGGTGGGGTGCGGCAGATCACCAATGAATTACCACCAAGGGCTAAACTGTATGGGCGAGGAAAGAAGTCGCGTTCTGTGTGCTTACGAGTCCGGTTTTCTGTGTGTGCGTATATGCTCTTCGAGGTTTCTTTTAGGTGATTATTGCTAATGTGCTGACCTTAATTCTCCCACTTCTGAACAGTTCATTATCTGTTGCACAGTAAAGACATTTCTTTTAAATGTTATTTTAGGAGCTGGATAGCTTGAGATGATGACTTACAACTTCTAGGAGTTATGTGAGAACTTAAATGGGATTATCATTTGCTGGTACATAGCTCTTTACTGAGGATTCACACTACCATTTCCTAAGTTTATCACTTTTTAATATTTTCTTGTTTTTGACATCAAAAAGCAACAACATGCAGCTGAGTTTTGGACGCTGCTATTAATTTAGCTGTGAAAGAGCAGTGTTTGATACAAATATGATCTGTGCAGGGAAAGGGACAAAGGTCACATAGAATGTTGTTTTCCTTTGTATCACTGGAAATAAGCCTGTGCTGTAGCATGTACTCTTTGGTGTGGTTTGGGTGTGGGCAGGTGCACATCTGTGCATGTGTGTGTACATTCCACACTGTGTGTGCTAAGTTTCTGAAAGCACCCGGGATAAGGCTTAGAGGATGGGCATCTCAGCACTGTTTCTTCCAGATATAAATTTTTTACCGTGAAGAGCATGAATTGGAAGATATGAGCCTCTGAGGCAGGTGTAGGGAACTATGCGCAAAGGAGACTGGGATTAGGTGGCTTGGAACTTTGTCTAGAATGTGGAAGTGAATAGTCTTCCCAATTAGCAGATGAAGCGTGTACTCACCCAGACACTGATGTTGTGGTGTGTGGGGGGGTGGTTCTGTGACTGTGGCCGCCTCCCAGTGACACATCCCTTAGGTCAGCTGGCTGGTAGTAGTTTGGGGTCAGGGTTGTTAGTCTTTCAGTATTAGAGATATTCTTTAAAAAAAGTTTTATTTTTATTCATGTGAAAGTGGTGCAAGCATATGACAAAGCAGGCAGGGCAGAGGAGCATGTGTGTGTGAAGAGCAGAGGTCTCCCGCTCTCCAGCCCCAGGAGAGCGTTGGCTTGGCTGCTCCCCTCCCAGATAGTTGCCTCAGAGCTCCTTGTAGTTTGCGGAGACTTCTCTGCTTTAATTTATTGGCATATCTCATTTTATTAGCTTCATTTCATTGTGTTTTTTATAAGTTGGAGGTTTGTGTCAACCCCATATTGAGCAAGTCTACTGGTGCCGTTTTTCTAACACGTGCTCACCTCATGTCTGTGTCACAGTTTGGTGATTCTCACAGTATTTCCAACTTTTTCATTATTATATCTTCTGTGATCAGAGATCTTTGATGTTACTGTTCTAGTTGTTTTGGGGTACACAAACTGTGCCTGTATAAGATGGTGAACTTAATCGATAAATGTTGCGTGTGTTCTGACTGCTCCAGTGACCAACTGTTCCCATCTTCCTCCCTCTCTTTGGGTCTCTCTGCTCCCTGAGCCACAATATTGAAATCAGGCCAATTAATAACCCTGTAATGGCCTCTGTGTGTTCAAGTGAAAGGATGATTTGCGCATCTCTCACTTTAAATCAAAAGCTAGAGATAATTCAGTTCGGTGAGGAAGGTATGCAGAAGAAAAAGTTGGAAGCCAGCAGAGGTTGGTTCATGAGGTTTAAGGAAGGAAGCCATCTCCATGACATAAAAGCACAAGGTGAAGCAGCAAGTGATCCAGAAGATCATTGATGAAGGTGGCTACACTAAGCAACAGATTTTCAATATAGACAAAGCAGCCTTCTGTTGGAAGAAGATGCCATCTAGGACTTTGATAGCTAGAGAGGACAAGTTAAAGCCTGGCTTCAAAGCTTGAAAGGACAGGCTGACTCTCTTGGTAGGGGCTAATGCAGCTGGTGACTTTAAATTGAAGCAGTGCTCATTGACCATTCTGAAAATCCTAGGGCCCTTAAGAATTATGCTATATCTGTTCCGCCTGTGCTGTATAAATGGAACGACAAAGCCTGGATGACAGCACATCTGTTTATAGCATGGTTTACTATTTTAAGCCCACTGTTAAGACCTACTGCTCAGGAAAAAAAAGATGCCTTTCAAAATATTATTGCTCATTGACAAGTGTACGTGGTCACCCAAGAGCTCTGTTGGAGGTGTACAAGGAGATTAATGTTGTTTCATGCCTGCTGACACAGCATCCATTCTGCAGCCCATGGATCAAGTAGTAATTTCAACTTTCAGGTCTTACTTAAGTAATACATTTCATAGGGCTATGGCTGCCCTAGATGGTGATTCCTCTGATGGATGTGGGCAAAGTCAGTTGAAAACCTCTGGAAAAGATTCACCATTCTAGGTGCCATTAAAAACATTCATGATTCATGGGAAGTGGTCAGAATATCAACATGAACAGGAGTTTGGAAGAAATTAATTCCAACCCTTGTGGATGACTTTCAGGGGTTTAAGACTTTGATGGAGGCCACGTGCAGCGGCTCACGCCTGTAATCCCAGCACTTTGGGAGGCCGAGGCTGGAGGATCACTTGAGGCTAGGAGTTCGAGACCAGCCTGGATGACATGGCAAGACCCTGTCTCAGAAAAAATTAAAAAATTAGCTGGGCGTGATGAGGCACACCTGTAGTCCCAGCTACCCAGGAGGCTGAGGCAGGAGGATCGCTTCAGCCTAGTAGTTGGAGGCTGCAGTGAGCTATGATGGCACCACTGTACTCCAGCCTGGGTGACAGAGCGAGACCCTGTCTCTAAAAACAAACAAACAAACAAACAAACAAATAACAACACTTCAGTGGAGGAAGTAACTACAGACATGGTGGAAATATTAAATAGCAAGAGAACTAGACTGAATTAGAAGTGGAGCCTGAAGATGTGAATGAATTGCTACAATCTCATGATCCAGCTTATGTGGATGAGGAGTTGTTTCTTATGGAGGAAGAAAGAAAGTGATTCTTGAGATGGAATCTACTCCTGGTAGAGATGCTGTGATCATGGTTGAAATCACAACAAAGGATTTAGGATATTCATAAATTTAGTTGATAAAGCAGCAGCAGGATTTGAGAGGATTGACTCCAATTTTGAAAGATGTTATACGGTGGGTAAAATGCTATCCAACAGCATGGCATGCTACAGAGAAATCTTTTGTGAAAGAGTCAGCTGATGTGGCAAACTTCATTGTTGTCTTATGTTAAGAAGTTGCCACAGCCACCCCAGCCTTCAGCAGCCACCACCCTGATCAGTCAGCACCACCAACAGCTAGGCAAGACCTTCCAAAGATTGTGACTCGCTGAAGACTTGGATGATCGGTAGCATTATTTTAGCAATAATGTATTTCAAGGTGTGTAATTAAGGTGCATACATTTTTTTTAGACATATGCTATTGCATACTTAGCAGATTACAGTATAGTGTAAACATAATGTTTATATGTACTGGGAAGCCAAAAAGAACGTGGGGCTCTCTTTATCATGCTCATCTGGAACCCAGCGTTAAGTGTCTCCCAGGTACACCTGTATACCCTTTGGAAGATGATGCCTTTTGACTCTGTATCTTTTCCCTCCCTGTTTCTTTTCTTCCAAGCTTGTTCTTTATATTATTATTTTGTTCTTCTGTTGGTTCCCTTTATTAGCAATGCTAAATGACATACTTCAGTCTTACTTTGTATTTCAGTAGCATTTGGTGGGTATCTCCTGGTCCCCGCTTGGTAACATGAAGACTTACCTTGACCTTCTTCTCTACCCTTCCACACTCTGCCTTTGGTCAGCTACATTTTTCTTGTTGATTATCAAGGTTGTTAACAATTGCATTTGGTCCTAAGACCACAACCAACGTCCATTCAATAAATACTTACTTGAGTGATCACTGTTACGGGAACTAAGAAATTCAGCAGTGGGAAAGCCAGCCAGGTTTCTACCCAAAAACTATGAAGCTTCTCTGAGATGGCCTGGGTAGCACATGAGGTAAGGGGAAGGTGGTGGTCCTTTGTGCTCTCTGCTGCATCCAGAAAAAGGCAGGGGTGGGGGGTGCAGTTCTATAGCATGAAAGAGACTTAGAAGCACAACAACCAGATGCACTGGGTAGACTTTATTTGGTTCCTGATTCAAATAAGCCAACTTCAAGAAGGCATTGTTGTGGCACACAAGGAGATTTGCATATACACTAGACAGTAGATGCCATTAAGGTGTTATTATTAATGCTGTCAGGTGTGATGGTGGCCTGATGTTAGGGTTTTGGTTTCAAAAAAGAAAAGGTTCCTATGGCAAGATGGACACTAAAGTATTGACAGGTAAAGTGACATCGTTCTGGGAATTACTGGTAATGCTTCTATAAGAGCAAGGGGATAAATATAATAAAACCAGCTGCATGTTGATGACTATTGAAGCTCAGTAGGAGTTTATATGTGGTTATTCTATTTATATATATTTTTATAAATTTTTATAGTAAAGTTTAGGGGAAAAAACAGTGATGGCACGATTATAACGTTACTATAGTCTTAGCAAATCATCACTACGAAGACGTGATAAGAAGGTTGGACCCCGACAGGAAGGGACAGGAGATTCAGGAGACCTGGGGGCGAGGACCCTGGTGAGCACAGGGCCAGAGCAAGTGATTAATTCCAGGCGTTGTTGGTGTTAGAAATGCCGAGGAGTGCACGAGGCCGAGGTAGATGGAGAGAAGTTTTATTTTAATGTCTGCGTGCAGATGGGCTGAGTCCAAAATTGGCGTCAGCCTCAAGATGGCGGGTTTTTTGGTGGGCCCTCAGAGGGGGCGGGGCCAGACTGTCTTGCACAAAAAGGGGGTGGAGGGGTCTAAAGGGAAATTTCCCATGGAACTTCCCACCAGCCTGCGGGTTCAGCCTGACAGTTGAATCAGCAGCACGCGTCGCAGATGGAAGGGTAGCCAAGGCTAGGTGACTTTCAGTCAAGTGGAAGAGGAAAATCAAGAGTGACAGAAACTCTTATTACTCTAAAAAGATGCAGAAAAAAGCCTTATCATAGTTGAATCACTTGAAATCGCCAGTGTCTGATGTCCTCTGCCTCAGGCAGGCAGGAGAGGGGCATTGTGTAGTATGTAGATCTCCAAATTGGCACGTGCTTTAGCCCAAGGACTCAAGATTTCTTCAGTTCTGGAAAGTATCTTGTCAAGTGTTGGCTCTTGCTTCCATTTATTTTCTCCTGAAAATTCTGTTAGATGTCTTATTTTGCCCTTGGTGGCTTTTGCTGTTTTTCATATTTTTTTGTTTTGCTGTGCTACATTAATTTTGAGTCCATTCCTCAAATCTGCCTTTTAGTTCATGAATTTCCTCCTTACTGTGATGTTAACCTGTCTGTGAGATTTTCATTTTAATGGTCATATTATTTATTTCTAGAAATTTTGCTTCATTCTTTTTCAGATGTTTTTAATTTTCAAGTGCCTTTTTAATTCATTGTGGTCTTAATTTCTTATCTTTCCTGTCATTTAAAATATACTGATTCTGTCATCTCTTTGATTATCTTATTATTTCTACTTTTGGGGTATGAGTTCCTTTGTATTTTGCATCTACTCACACTGTCGTGGAGTTCTCAGCTACAGGTACGAGATTGAGAAGGAACTTGTGTTAGCAAGAATAAATTGGTTTTCCTCCTTGTATTTCTTACAGTTTAGAAATAATTTGTTTCCCACGAAGTTGTGTTTTTCATCCTGTGGGCAGAGAGAATTCCTTCAACTAGCAATGACGCCTGTTTTGTTCTTTATTTTCAACCATTTGGAAAAACTTCACAGTGAGGCATTAAGGGGAAATTTATGTGAACAGCTCCATAGGATGAGGGGAGTCCAAGGTTAAAGACTGAGTGTTGTTCTGAGCATTTTGGGTTTCTGTTGCTGAGAGCATGTTGGGGATGTTGAGTAGGCAGTTGGCGTTGGGAGCCTGCAGCCTGGGAGTATTTGGGTTGAAGGTACTGTTTTGGGAAGTACTGCCTAAAGCCTGGGACTGCAAGACGGTGGGGGAACATGGGGAGACAAGTGAAGAGGCCCAGGAGGGAGCTGGTGGACAGGTGTGGCAGCTCACACACCAGAGGCACGGGGTGTGTTCTGCTCAGTAACAGTGACTCATGGCAGGATTCTTGCAGAGGAGGTGAGGTTTGACGGGGATTGGTATGAACCAAGTCCTCTAGGAAATGCTCATCAGAGTTTCCTGGGGAAGAATGTGGAAGAAGCCTCTTCCTTCCCTCTGTCCCCACCAGCCCCGATTTGATACCATGCCCCTGCAGACCTGGAGAGCCAGTATAGACGCACACCCATCTACCCACCTCATAGAACCAATGGTAGATAGACACGCATATACCCTGTAAACCAATGATAGACACACACACCCCATCCACGGAACCTATGATAGACATGAACATCCCTCCCATCCGTAGAACCTATGATAGACACACACCCCCCATCCGTAGAACCTATGATAGACACACACACAGTGCCATGTTTTTGTTTAGCAAGTGCTTCTTCAGTACCTATTATGCTGAATAAATATCTGTTGTGTAAAACCAGTGTGATTTTAAAACATTTGAGTCCTTGTTGGAATCATGACTACTTTAACTGTTGTGCCTGATGTGGAGGTTCTTAAGGCCCTATGGTTTTTTTCCTGTTTTTGCCCCTGCTTGAAGTGACTTTTCTTTTCCTTCCTGTGTCCTGTGTATGATGGTTATTTCAAACTTTGAGCCAGATCCTGCTTGTTTGGAGCCCTTTGCATTCTGAGTGATGTGAATCCCTAAAATTTGGTCTAGAACTGTGGATTTCGATGTTTTAATATTGTTACATATCTGCCAGTATTTTCTCTTATTTGTGTAGTGTTTTATATTTACACACTATTAAGCTGTACGTGTAGCCAAACTGTTCTGGTTTTGGCCGACACTTGTGGAGCACAATCTCTCAGACTCTTTTCTACTCACACCTGGGAGAACAGGGTGGGCAGTGGGGGTGCAGTGACTGTGCTGGCTCAGGAACCTTGGTGAGCAGAGCCTGAAAGGGCCTTGGTCCCTGAGGCTCCACCTGCCGCTGTGTGGAGGTCTTTTTCTCTGCTGTCCTTTTTGGTTTGTAGATTGAGTTGCTGCCACCTGAGTAGTAGCCTTGGGTAGCATGAGGGGCCGGTGCATTTTGTCATCTCTAGTGTTGATCAGTAAAACATTACATTTTTATTTCAGAAAAGCCCGTGTCTCCCAAATCAGGGACGTTGAAGAGTCCTCCCAAAGGATTTGATACGACTGCCATTAACAAGAGCTATTATAATGTGGTGAGTAAATGTGAAACATTTTTGTATATAATGAGTTTTTTTAATGTCTCTAAAACTCAGTGTACAATATAAGTTAACTACCTAGAATACGAAGAAGGAAATAAAAGTCATCTGTTATTTGCCACACAGATATAACCACCATTAATGTTTTGGTGTGTTTCCTTCTAATCTCTATGTATTTTTGCAATTTTATGTTTTTGTTTTAATATTGTATACGTGGAAATGTCCCTTGCTCTTGTCGCATAACAGTGTTGTATGGTATGAGGAAATAATCGCAAGTCTTCCAAAATGAGGTTTTAAAAGGTGTATAATGTGCTTTAAAATTTTTATGTGCATTGAGTGCCATTATATTAGTATTTGGAGTAGACCATAAGTGCTTTAGACAAATACAGTGTCTAGTTTATTTTATATCTTAATGTAGACTTTCCCAGGATTGATGTGTTATATATCAAATGGCATGAAATTAGAGGAACATGTCTAGAGCTTATATATGTTAAGGACAGGTGTCTCTGGATCCTAAAATTTGCTGCATTTTGAAACTTAATACAATCAGTTTGTGAGTTAGAAAAGTCTGTGGTATTAGTCTGTATAACCTAAATCTTTGTTCCTAAACAATTGCATATGCTATAGAAATGGAAAGTAATATTCTTTATTCAGGTAAAATTTTAAATTGCTGGTATATATCTACTTGGTATGATAAACCAAGTAGATAAACCGAGTATCATACTCGGTATGATAAACTGAGTAAACTCTCCAGTAAATTCTGTGGTAAATGTGCATTTATTTTGTTATTTCTTCCCCCACGCCCAATCTTTTTTATTTTCATGGTCAGGAGATATAAATGTGAACCCGTGAGACCTTTGAATTTTTGGTGTGAAATAGCAATTGATTCATGTTTTTTTGCAACAGCCCTTTTGTTGTGAGTGTTCTGTTTTCTGTACCTGTATTAAGAAATGGTCTAAAATTGTGATGAATATGAGTATGAATTGGCTCTACCACGTGGACCTATTTACCACAGTCTTGTGCTGTGGGTCTTGCACATTCAGCTTTCTCTTAAGCCTCTGCCTTCTGTTTGTTCCGCTATCTTATTGCAGAACAAAGTGGCCTTGGGGAAAACTCACCCATTTGACACACATTCATCAGGTGCCTGCTCTGTGCCAAGCACTGTTAAAGGCACTGGGAGATAGCAGTGAACAGAAATGGCAGAAGTTTGTCCCTTTGTTGAGCTTATGTTCTTGTGCGTGGGTATGATTGATTGTTTTCTCTCACCTCCTGCCTCTGTTCTTACTGCCTTTTTCATAATTTCATTTCTTCACCTCTTCTTATTAACAGGTGTCTTCGTGCATCATGCTGCTGAACTGCCCTCACTGGCAGCCTTTGGCTTCTTTTCTTTGTATTTGGTCAGCTCCGGAGTCTTCTCTGCCTTGGGATGGAGTTGAGCCCTACCCTCTCCTGCCCCTTCCTCTGTTTTCCTTTCACTCATCTTCATCTCACACGTGGGCTCTGGCTTCCACCTTGACTCTGTCAGCTCTCGGAGCATCACGTGCCTCTCGGAGCGTCCACTGACCTAAAGTTCTGTGGGCCGGTAGCCTTTTATTGTGCTCTTAGTTATTGTGCTCCTCACTGTCTGCACCATCTCGTTCCTTTGCCTGTTGGATGTTGGCTCTAGCAGCTTCTTTGCTTTTTAGAATGTAATGTGGTACATGTGTGGTTTTGTGTACATGGCCACAAACAAAATGATAAAAGTCTTCTATGGGTTTCATCGTAGGAAAACTGAAGTTTTAACTCCTGGAGCTGCCTTTTTCCCTGGCATTCGCATGTGAGATACTGCTTTTTGGGGAAAGCTTCATGTGTGAATAAAGTAGTCATAATCCACAGTGATGTAGCAAAAATGGAGTTATTTTATTTCTATTATAGTTCATGTCCAAATAATTGTGTTAAAAGAAATGAGTTAGTGGCTTCTAAACTTGTGCCAACAGCATTTCTTTAGTTTCTCCATTAATCTTACTTCCATTAGGTACTTTGTAAAACTAGGCAACCATGCTTTTCTAGAAATCTTGGTGGTTTGTTTTTCTTTGCATTGCATATTCTCTGTTGCTCTTCAGGTTGAAGTGTAGTCAGCATGTTTTTAGTTTTCCTTCTCTCACTGCCCTTATGCAGAGAGAATAGCCTGTATATCATCTAGACTTTTTTCTTTGAATCCACCAGCTCTTCTATGCGGAATGACAGGAAAACACCTTGACTTTAGAATCTCATCTAAATTGTTGTTTATATAAACCTGCATTAGTAAACAGTACATGGCAAAATTGCAGTTGTGTCATAGAAATGTATTTATAGAAATCATGGAGAATCATCTTTTGGCCTAGCAGTCTCATTTTGCAGTAGAGAAAACAGATAGCCCTAGAGGGTAAATGATTTGTCCAAGATCACACAGTGCTTAGTGACTAAGCCAGGAGTTAATTTCAGCTTTCCTGAATTTTATATTCATAAATTGTACAGAAAAACAAAAATATAGAACAGAGTACAACACAGAACAAAATACAGTAGGTAATGTGTTAGGCATTTTGTACTCCCTTTTGTAGTTTTGTTTTCACAGAAAACTATGAGGCATAGGTGTTTTTAACTCTACTGAGAGATAGGAAAACTTTCTAAGAGGTGAGATCACTGTGCACTGATGGTGTTAGGGAAAGTTGCATGAATGACTGTAGTTTCAACTTGAGATCAGGATAGAGGAGGGAGAGCAGTATAAAGGCTTTGAAATTAAGAGACAGTGAGGAGGCAGGTTTGAATGAGGGTAGTTATGTATCTTTCTGCTGTTGTGTAATGGTTAAGACAAACCAAAAAACACTGGGAAGTAAAAAATAATTCTTTGTAATTTATGACCGTCATCTTGGAACATTCAGTATCTGTTTCTCTCTCCTCACCTTCTGGTTGTGCGTGTGTTGGTAGCATGATGGTGTCCCATGGGACTCCAAGGCTCTGCATTTTCTTCATTTTTTCTTTCTGTTCCTAACAGTAATCTCTATTGATCTGTCTTCATGTTTGCTGATTCTTTCTTTTGTCAGCTCAAATCTTCTGTTGAGCCCCTCTAGTGAATTTTTCATTTTAATTATTGTACCTTTCAATTCAGAATTTCTATTTGATTATTTTTCGATTCAAATGTAGACAGTATTTGAGTCATTGTCTTCATATTTTCCTTTAATTCTTTAAGCATAGTTTCCTTTAGTTCTTTGAACATATTTATAATAGCTGCTTTGAAGCCTTTGTCCAGTATATGAGCCCCTCGACACAGTTTCCATGGACTGCCTATTATTTAGATGTCTATATATGTGCTTGGGTCACATTTTGTTTCTTTGCATGTCTTACACTTTTTAAAATTGAGGAGACATTTTAGAAGATGTGTTTTAGCAGCTCTGAGTGCTGAGCTGTGCCCCCCTCAGGACTTGTTGCTGTTGTTCATTTGTTTAGTGACTTGCCCGGACTGATTGTGTAGTTGGGCTTCCCCACAGTTGCTGATGTCTCTGTTTAATTCTCACTTTTATTTTTAAATCTCCCTTCCTAGGATTCACAGTTGGGCAGCATAGTTCAGTATTCAGCCAGATTGGTCAAAGATTGTGCTTAAACTCCTTTAACCACTTAGGTTTCACTTTCTGCTTGTGGATCTGTATGTGGTGGGGGCGCATTAGAAGGTGTGGGGGGGGTTACTTTTGAAAGTGTGAAAGGCCATGGAAATCATAAATAAGAAAAAGATCAAAATCTTTTAGGCTACATACTAAAAGTTTAGTAATTTCTTTGCCTTCAAACAGTATAAACCAAATTACAAGTTAACTGGGACATTTTTTGCGACAGGTTTAATACCAGGTTACCCTTAATGTCTAAAGAGCTCATTAAGACAAATGCATTAAGATTAATAGATAAATGGGAAAGGATGTGAGCAATTTAAAGAAGGGTAAATACTAATGGCTTTGAAAAAATAGTTGAACTTACTATAAAAAACTTGATAGCAATATTTTATATATTCAGTGAGCAGAGATTTAAAGAGAAAATCTTCAGTTCTAATGGTGGAAATGTAAATCCATAGAGAGTTTCTCAGAAGTAATATGGCAGGTATATACAGAAGTCTCAAAACGTTCAAGCCCTTTAATCTAGTAATTCTACTTCTGAAAATCCACTCCAGAGAAATACCTGAAATGTGTTCAAAGATGTTTGCGTAAATGTGTTTTCAGAGGATTATTTGTTATAGTAATAAATTGCAAGCAACCTAAATAAACAACAGTACCAGAATGATTAAGTGCTCAGTAGTATGTACATTTGTAATTATTAAAATGCACGCGAGCCTTTAAAAATATAAAAAATATTTATTTTCATGCTGAGTGCAATAAGCAGATTATAAAATTACTTAGGTCATATCTAATGATATTAAAGAGTTGACATGGAAAATAGAAGACACTGTGCTAGAGGATGGTTTCTTTTGAGTGGCAGAATTTTATTAATAGCTTCTTCCTCACGTAAGCAATAGTGATTTTGGGGGAGTCCTTTGGCACCAGAATCTGGAATATGCTGGAGATGGAAGCAGAGGCCTTAGAGGCCTGTGAGGAAGTGGTTGTGGAACACAGCAGGCACATGGCCTGTGGGCTTGGAGGGTGACAGTGGAAGGAAGAAGATGAGCAAAGATGTCTTAAAGGCAGAGTTGGTTAGTCTTTGTGACAGATCCAGCTACCAGTTTTACCTTTATCTTCTCATGTGCGTACTGTTTGAGATGAGTCTGTTAGCAGTATCTTAGGGTGCCCTTGTTGTAGGTAGCTTAGCTAAAATCAGGGTGGCTTGGTGCAGTGGAAGGAGGAGTACAGGCTTTGTGTTTAGTTGTCCGTGCTGCTTAGCAGCAGGTGCCCAGGAGGTGAGCTCCTTAGCTGCCTGAGCAGTTACTACATTTGTAAAATGAGTGGATAATGCTGGCCTTGGCCTTGTAGTATTGTTAGGAGGATTAAGGATTGGCCTTAGGGTGCCTAGCAAGGTGCTGGACACTTAGGGGTGTCCGTGGTTATCATGAAGGGTATTAGGGGCATTGGGAACAGAAGGCATCACCGAGGCCACCACACCATTCTGTTTGCAAACAGGCATCCCAGTGGCTTTTGAGGATGACCTGTGAGAGCTGTAGCCAGAGTGACATGATCATATAGTTAAAGGAGACATGTTTATGATGTGGTAGGCCCAAGCCTGGCAGATTTGCCGGTGGAAGCATATTCGTCACACCCACAGCATGGGGACAGGCATCTTTCCCAGTAGGAATCAGAGAAAGGGCTTGGATGCCCAGCCCTGGAGAGGATGACAGTCTTGAGTCACCTCTTGTAGGGGGTGAGGAGTGCCCGCCCTCTGCTGACCCGGGAAGACACAGGCCTTTATGGCCTTCCATGTTCAATGATACACTATGGCTTTATTTTGCAGGCTTCCACTTTTATTTAGTGCATTACGTTGGTACTCTTTATGTATGGGGACAACAAGTAGTTCTACTTGTGCCAAATACCACGGAAAGGCAGGATCACTTTTGCCTTTGAACTATTGCCCATGTGATTTCATAGGTAGCAGTCACTAGTTTTAATCCATAAATGTACAAAATGGACATGTTTTTATAGTCAAATGCCGTTGCAGACTTCTACAGACTTTCCCTGTGCTCCAGAGAAGGACTGTGCCTGTCTTTTCCTTCCTGCTCCTTTAGTTTCCTGAAGCCTCTGGGTGTGAGGCCAAGGAGGAAAAACTGAGCCCTCTGGTGACAGGACATCTGTTTCCATCCATCAGCACTAATCCTAGACCCTGGTTTTGCTCCATCTTTTTATCTTTTACTTTTCCCTTTACTTTTCTCTACCTTAACCCAAGATTCCTTTTAAATTCTTTTACAACCGAAGTCTCTGCTTGGGCCCTGTAGGTGGATAAGGTTAATTATTAGGTGCCTTGAGCAATTGGGGAGGGGTATGCAGCTTGATGCCCGCATGGATCCCTCCTTTCTTACATCTCACCCATATTTTATATGGGCAGTGAGGTGCCTGCTGGCTTCTCTGACAAACTTTGCTCCCCATTGCTTTTTATATAATTTCCTTGTTTCACGTAGACTAGATTGCATAGATTAAGATTGCATAGATTAAGGTTTTCAGTTAGTAGCAGGAGCCCAACACAGAGTAGGAGCTAAATGTTTGTTGAATGAACGATTAATTGAGTTGTTTAATTGTGGGAAAGGCTGTTTTGTGAAATAATTACCTCCTCACTAAAGGATTCACTCAAGAAGAAGCTCCAAATAGCATTACAGATTTGGGGTGGAGGTTGTACTCTAGGTGCTTGTAAGATTCCTTCCTACCTTAAGTCAAGGACTAACACTTGAATAACTGTCATAACCCACTAAAATCCCTTTTTGTGAAAACAGGAGACAGACCAATAGACTTGTCTAGTCAGTAGTAGTAAGTGGCAGAGCCAGGATTTAAGCGCAGGTCTGCCTGGCTCCAAAGGCCCAGCTGTTTCCATGTCACCATCTGTTGTGCATAAAAATGTCTGTTTGCTAATGTCAGTTTCCTTCTGTGACACATATCATAGTGGACCAGCAAGCTTTTGCAAAAGCTGTTGTCTAGTAAACCTTTAACATTTGGAAGAAACATATCCCAAGACCCTGTGAATTTTCAAATTTAGAAATACTGTAATAACATATTTTCTCCCAAAAGATGCAATATCATAAACAGAAATATTTACATAGAACTCCAAACACTTTTTTGAGAGTTAAGTCATTAAATATTGAGTAGTTACTGAGGACAGGCAGAAATCAACAAACTATATTAAATTGGTAACTTTGGTGGGGGGTGGGTCACTGACTGTATGTCTTTGTGAGCTGTAGGTTTATGGAGCCAGCAGGGCCCTTGGGGATTGCTTTGATCAACACCCCTTCCTTCCTCTCCCTTCCCTATAGCCAAGTGTTTATTAGAGATTGTGTGGTGAAGTTCTGTCTTGTAACTGACTTTTTGAAAATTTAAATACTTAAAGTTTAAATAGGCTGGAGTGAAAGGAGAACATTACATGATGGTTTTTCCCTTTGTGGTGGTGGGCGGGGAGGGTGGAAGAGGGTTTAGGATAGTTGTGCCATTTTTTCGTTTTTGCTCTTGTGCTTATGCATTAGGATTATGTTGTGGAAATTTGTTTGTAGTTTATGATGATGATAATTTTTTATCTGGGATAAAATCTAAAATAATGTTATTTGTTCTTTTATATATAAATGAGTTATTCATTTTTGAAAAAGTATTGATGATATAGAAAATAAAACATGTAACACCTATCAAAATTTGTGGTGAAAGTTATAACCTGTTTGTAAAATCAGAGATACTAAGTGCTCCTTTAATGATACCACTAATAAAGTAAGTGCCTGTGTGCCTGCAAGGTAAAAAAGCCAGTCCTTTTTGTCCTGCTTTGCTTTAAGGCTGTGACAGTGTAGGGATTGTCTGTGTGGCGTGACCGATGCCACCCACCCCCTGAGTGGCACCATTGTTTGGCTGGACTTGACTCTCCGCCCCGGGACCCAGGAAGCTCTAGCTGGCTGAGCTCAGCTCTCTGGGCCAGCCTTCAGTGCTGTGAATTGCAAAGGCTGCTCTTTCCCTGAAAACTGCACATGTTCTCTGGGTTCCCAGCCTTTGTGTGATGGAGCTGCAGTGGCCAGGCTGGGAGGTCTCATGGGGTCCTGCAGCAGCCAGAGCGTGCAGAAGGCCAGGCGGGAAAGAAAGGTGATGACTGGCATCCATGGATGCACTGCCGAGGTCAGGAAGGCGTGGAGCCTCCTGGCAGAGGGGACGGTCACACAAGCTTGAGCCAGGGAAGCCAGTCTGGTTGTGTGTTTGTGGAAGAGCTAAGTGTACTGTTATTTGATTGGGAGCATTATATTTAATAGAAACTTATAGCACCTATTTGAAAATAGTGTTTAAGACTAGTAGTTGAAATTAACCAACTTAACTATTTCAGTGAATGTAGCTTTTTGGCACAGGGTTCTTTGGAATTGTTTCTGGTACATTCTTATGGGAAACTTTTATATCTGCATACTATGCTTAGTGCTATGACTGAGGAAATGCCATTGAATTTTATTCTTCAGTGCATATTTATATAAGCAACGGTTTCCAGTGGTTATTTTCCTCATTATACACATAGGAACATTTTTCTGTTTGAAAAAATAGGTGTATAGGTTTTCAAGCATGTGCTAAGCATTGTTGTTTAGTATGTATCCGATATTTGTAATTAATAAACTAAGTCATGTTTCTTTTCTTTGTTCTAACATTGCAAAAGAACTTTTCTTCTTACGTATCTGTGACAGATTTTATTTTTATTTATTCTTTTTATTTTAGTTCAAGGTCCCCTTATGCTTGGCTTGCTTCTCCGGTATTTTTGAAGGATCAGGTCTGGTTTGAAGCATCTGATGATGCAGAGGCTGGTGTCACAGTTTGTCCTCTGTCCTCCAGGCCTGTGGCATTTGTGCTCAGCAAGTGTTTCTTATAGGGAAGACATTGTGATTGTGGGATCAGCATCCACATTTCTCCACAAAGGAGCGAGCTCCCAGGGGCCCCTCCTCCTCTGGCTCGCCCCAGCGGTCGGGGCCCATGAACAGCCCCATTCAGGGAAGAGCTGGAGTTCAGTGTCCCTGAGGGAAGAGCCTCTTTTTTTCCATCTTAAATAGTTTAGTATGTAACTTATTTAATCAAGTTTGCATTTACTCATGAATAACTGTACTCTCTCCTCAGAGTTTACAGTAAACAGCAGTGAACAAAGTAATACTCCATGTTGTGTTTATTAAGGCTGAAATTTAAATTCAACTTAATGATGACTTTTTTCTTAAGTGTTTAAATTTACATTTGTATTATCAAAAATCATGAGAAAACTGAGCGTATTTAATATCTTTATTACTTCTCTACAGTTTCTTTTGTATGATTAATTTAGAATGTTTTGATCGCTTTGGAAGACTAACAGCACATCTTAGTGCTTGTAATTGATGCACAGAAAATATGTGTGATACAATTTTCTGATTTAGAGAGTCCTGGCTCTGCAACAGAGGGCGAAAAGGAGCTGAGGGAGGGATCTCACTGTGCACTGATGGCAGGTGCTGCAGGGGCCCTGGCTCCTGTCCTCAGCCTCATCCCCAGAGAAGGCCGCCTAGGGGGTGCCCCAGCAGAAGGACCGAGGGCCACTCTGGCTCTGCTAGTCACCAGCTGTTTGATTTGGGCTAAGTTAGCCTCTCTGAACGGAAATGTTGTTGTGTGCGGGGATTAGAGATAGCAGGGCAGAGCACCTGGCTCGGTGCCGGAGTGTGGTGAGCATCCCGTGCTGGTAGTCAGGCACCCAGAACACCAGAGTCACTCTCACACCTGCACTCCACATCTGGGCTCGGCCTGGAAACCCCAGATGCCTTCTTGTCCCACCCTGTGAGGTGCTTTTGCTGTCAGCAGTTGCCAGTGGAAAGTGGTCATGTTTTATTCCAGCTGTTTTGTACTTTACATTTATCTGTCAGTTTTTGGGACTTAATTAAATTTGGCTAAATTTGCTACACTAATACAGGGTATCAGGAAACATTTTAATTTTAAGGTTAATTTATAATTATTCTGCTATCTTTAAATAAAGTAGTGGTTATTTAATGATTGATAAAACTTTAATTATCCTTAATTTTTAATAAATATAGTGTGCAGGATGATCTGAGACTATCATATTCTTTAATGAGAGTCTTTAGTTCCCAAAAATTGATTTCAGTTTTTTAGATGCAATCTAAAGAATAAACTTTGTTTTTTTAGTAGAGATATACTTTACATATATTAAAATGCATAGATTTTAAAGGTGCAGCTCAATGAGCTTTGACAAATGTATAAATCGTGTAACCACTACCCAAATCGAAACACAGAACTTACCACTCCAGAAATGTATCTCCAGCCCCTTCCCCAGTGTCCCCCCGCCCCCCATGCTTTCTGCCACCTCTTCTCTGATTTCTGTCACCATAGATAAGAGTTGCCTGCTCTTGGGTTTAGTATAAATGGAATTACACAGGATGTGCTTGTGGGGATGGCTGCTTTTGCACAACCCAGTGTTGTGGAGATTCAGCCACGCTGTCCCGATTATCGGTGGTTTCTCCTTTTTATCCGAATAGACTTGGCTCAGACGTTCATCAGCAGTGACCTAAAAAATAAATAAATGAAAATAAATAAATACACTTAGCATTACTTACCTGATGGTGGAATTCATTCTGGCCTTGTTCTGAGTATACCTATGTCAAATATGGGTGGGAGTAAAATGAAGTCAGTTGTGTGGCCTTACTAATAATACATTGCATGGATTTAGTAGTTAATAATCACAAGGAATGATGATATTAAACACATTAGTATTACATGGGAATAACAGTATGAATTGAACAATGGTGATGAACTGTCCAAAGCTTATAAATCTTAGTGTCCAGTAACACTTGAAATGTCAAATAACACTTATTCATCATTTATTGTAGGTGCTACAGAATATTTTAGAAACAGAAAATGAATATTCTAAAGAACTTCAGACTGTGCTTTCAACCTATCTGCGGCCATTGCAGACGAGTGAGAAGTAAGTTAGATGATAAATTGCATTAACTGTAAAATAGACTTCACCTTAGGCTGTTCTTTTGTATTTTCAGAAAATAGAGGGTGAAATATGGAACAGAATTCAGTGTACCAGTGTAATTTGACTTAAGCAGATTTGTTTATTAGGTTAAGACTTTAATAGGGCGTCTAATGGCAGAGGAGAAGAATATAACTAAAACTGTTTACATATTTTTACTGTTATTTTTCTTGGCTCTAGGTTAAGTTCTGCAAACACTTCATATTTAATGGGAAATCTCGAAGAAATATGTTCTTTCCAGCAAATGCTCGTACAGTCCTTAGAAGAATGCACCAAGTAAGTAAGATGCTAAAAATTGGCTTCACCCAGATCGATGTAGTCGGTATTTAAAGGACGAAGTTTAACAAAATTTTAGAATTCACATTTCTAAAGATGCAAGCTAGGTTATTTTAAATCTTTCAGGTAGATCAACTTTTATAGTAAAAGCTGTATTTTAGACTGTCTGGTTTTTATAGCAAGGACCTTCAGGGAGAGGGTGAAGACTTCACAAGCGTGGTGATTTTTAAGGCATTCCGTGGAGGAAGAGTAGGGGTGCAGGGTGCAGAGCCTCCATGAGAGAAAGGAGACGCGCTCTGTGGGAGCATGGAGGTGACACGTGGCTCAGTTCCTCACATGCCCTGTGTGCTGCAGAGGGAGGCCTTTGAGGAACCGAGGAAATGCTTCTTGAAATACATACAACGTGCTGTGCTGATGTTGTAGGTTTTGTCACTTTTCCAGCATTTTCTTCTGCAGGGGTGGAGGCATGTTCCGATGGTCAGCTGTCAGTTTTTCCTGTGTGGCTTTTGATGTTCTTTGTTCACGTCAGACGTTGAAGGATAATTATTAAGTGCCTGCTGGGTGTTGGGTGACTTAAAACAGCAATGCACATGAAAAGTTTTAGGTTTTAGTCCACCAGGTGATATTTGATACTTTTTTACTTGTGGATTTGATAAAGGAAGGTGACACATTTTATTTTAAAATTTTCTTTGATTTTTATTTCTATGACCACCCGAAGAAGGACCAGAACACTTTTTTCTCTTACATTTTGGTTGATCTCTGGTTTCCCCTCCAGCCGTGTCTTTTTAAAGCTTGGCAGTGGTGAGGGAGTAGCCTGCCTTTTCCACTGGTGCTTTAAATTGGTGACAGTTTGCCGTGATGAAAATAGGTTTGCTCCCTCAGCTTTTTGTCTAGGCCTCAAGGTTTTGTCAAGCACTTCATACTGGATGATGTGGCAAGGAAAGGTGAATGCTAGAGAAGCTAAATACTGGCTTTCAAAGAGAAATTCATATTCTTTTTCCTTTTGCAGCATTTTTGTTTTGCATAAAGTAGATTACTTACATTGCTAGGAAAGTAGTTTGGGAATCACTTTGCTTTTCTTTTGGTGAATGAAGGTCATTTGCTAACAATTTGAGGTCTTTTCAGGGGGTCATATTATAACAAAATGGGAGTAAATGTTTGCCTCTATTTTTCTCACTGGCTGGGGATAATGCAGTCTAAATAATATAGCATATTTAAAAAGTACATTTTGCAGTACCTCTGCTGGGCACTATAGCAGCACTGTGAATTGTTGCACTCGCTTTACTGATTAAAAAACTGAATCAAAGGGCGGTAAAGTAATAGGCTCGATGTCAGACATCTAATAAGACTTCAGTCCATATGTTATCTCTGAATTTGGTATGGCTTACCTATCATTTTGATCAAGTTCCTCAAATTCATGCCACATGCAAACCAGGTGTTGGAGTTCTGTGGTGAAGTGGAATGCTATGAGACTAGCTTTCCTTATCAACTATTTCCTTTTGCTTTCTTGCGAATATTCTGAAAGTTTTTTGTCTTTTCCGTTTTTGAGACTTTCAGTTTCGTCTCTGCGCTATTTGCGTGTCTGTACCCCTTACGGCTTACCGGGTGTCACGCGTACATGGCAGTCTCGTGTTCATTTCTTTGGGCCGCCTTCTCTCTGCTGCAGATTCAGTTCCTGGGTTTCCAGCAGCACCTTTCGAAGCTGCCTGTTGGTTAGACCCAGGAGGTGGCAGATTGTGGCCTACGGGTCACATTCCTCCTGCGGACCGTTTGTGTAAATAGTTTTCCTGGAACGTGCGTCCTCATCCGTGTGTGTGCTGTGCTGTTGACGGCTGTGTTCGCACCGCAGCAGCAGTGTTGTAGTTGTGATAGAAACTGTGTGGCTCGCGTGCCCACAATATTTACTACTTGGCTTTTTGTAGATGGTCTGCTGACCCTGAGGGGAGCCTGCTCCCTCTCCCTGGGGACCCCCCGCCCCCGCCGGAAGCTTGCTTCGCGCTCTGTGTTGGGAAGTCTCCTTCACGCGTGCGGCCCACGTTTGCGTTTTCTCAGTGGTTACCACGAATGTAGTTGCCACGTACGATGCCTTCCTTCCTTCCTGAAAATTCAAGTTTCTCTCTGGTGTTGTTTTCCTTCAGGCTGAGGAACTCTTTTCAGATTTTTTAAAAATTCAGGTGTGTTGATAAATTCTCTCAGATTTTGTTTATCTGAAAATGTCTTTATCTTGCCCTCATTCCTTTTTGTATATTTATATATGTTGTTGTTGTTATTTGTTTAGCTGTGTACTGAATTCTGGGTGACAGGTCTTTGCCCTCAGCACTAAAGGGTGTGGCTCCCTGTCCGTGGCCTTTGCCGTGTCCAGCAGCCTCGTGAGCCTAGCGAGGGCCTTGGTTATGTTCTCGTCGGCACAGTTTCGACAGTTGTTCCCCGACTGCTTTCTGGATTTTTCCTTGAGTTTTGGTTTTTAGCATTTTGACAGCGATTATGCTGAGTGTGGTTTTCTGATGACTTGAACCTATAAATTTGTGTCTTTTACTAGATTTGGGAAATTTTTGGTCATTACGTGAAATACTTTTCTGTTTCACTCCTCCTGTGCTCCTGGGACTCCAGATACACGTACTTAGACCTTTCCGTGTCCCCCCGCCCCTGAGGCTTGTTCTTTTTTCCATTCTATTTTCCCTCCTTTCCTTCAGATCGAACGATACCTGTTGCTTTGTCTTCAAGTCCCCTGCCTGCCTTTTTCCTCTGTCGTTCCCATGCAGTGATTTTTTTAGTTTGAGAAAATTTTTTTCAATTTTAGACTTTCTATTTCCTTGTTATACTTTGTTTTTTTGATAAAATTTTGTATTTGTTCATTCACTGTAAGCATATTTTTCACTCATGAAATATAAAGGGTTTTGGGAGCTCTGTGCCAGGAACCAGGGACAGAGTCCCAGTATATCTTATGTGCTCCCTCAGGAGGGCCCTGGCTGGGAGTCTGCTGCGGCTGGGGCCTTGTAAGCAGGGAGCAGCAGACAGGGCCAGACCCTGTCCTGGGACCTTCTATAAGCGTGGTTGGAAGCCACTGATGGATTTTAAGTTTAGTGGTGTCGTAATCCAGCGGTCCCCAGCCTTTCTGGCACCAGGGACCGGTTTCATGGAAGACAATTTTCCCACAGACCGGGGTGGGGGTATGGTTTTGGGATGATTCAAGCTCATTACATTTATTGTGCAGTCAAACCTCTCTGCTAATGATAATCTGTGTTTGCAGCCGCTCCCCAGCGCTAGCATCACCGCCTCAGCTGCACCTCAGCTCGGCAGGCATTCGATTCTCCTAAGGAGCCACAACCCAGCCCCCTCGCGTGTGCAGTGGACAGGAGGGTTCGGAAGCTCCTGTGAGAATCTAATGCTGCCACTGATCGGACAGGAGGTGCAGCTTATGCGGTGATGCGAGCGATGGGGAGCGGCTTCCTTCACTCGCCTGCCCTGCCGCTGACCGCCTGCTGTGCTGCGTGTTCCTAACAGGCCGTGGACAGGTACCAGTCCTTGGCCCGGGGGTTGGGGACCACAGTCGTAATCAGTGTTCCGTAAAATGAACTGTCTGCTCTGTGAAGAAGGGGCTGGGTGGGGCAGAGGACACAGGGATGCGCAGAGACCAGAGAGAAGGGTGTTTAATCTTGTTGGGATTGTTTTCTGTGTTTAATAAATATCTGTTGCCTTAAAAGCCACTGACTAATAATCATGTGCAGTGATTTTGTGAAGATGAAAGTAACAGTGACTTCAGTTCTTTTGTTTTCGGTAGGTTTTCTAGTTAGTGCCTCTGGGGAGTCACTGCAGCCTGGGGGTCTCTGTCTTCTCTCTGGCTGCTCTCACCAGTACCAGGAGTGCATGGGCTGCTCTCATGTTCGCTTATTCACGTGTTCATCCACCTTCCTCCTGTGTTTGTGGGTTTGTCTTTCCCTAAGAATTACTCCACGCCTAGAACTCTTCGTATTTTATACAGCTTTTTCCAAGCATTCTTTTGTCCTAAAAAGAGATCTCTTTCTCTGTGGTTGACCCTGTAGCTGGTCCTTCTGAAGTAGTGGGAGTGTCCTGGGGCCCCACCCTCCCATGCCGTCATGTGGTCCCGGAAGCACACCAGCGGCTTCTGGCTCAGTACTGGGGAAAGGCCCAGATGGCAGGCCGTGGGGCACTTGTTAAAATGGTATTCATATTTCTTTCTGCTTATAAAAGAGTCACAGACTCAAAATATCCAGAAACTAAAGAATAGGACAAACTGAAAGTTAAAATCTTTTCATCCAGAAATAATTATTGTTTACATGTCATCCTCTTCTCTAAACTTCAGTTTATAGGGAAACACAGGTATAACGGGGGCTGGGAGCGAGAGCCTGCCTGCTTCCTTCGGCAGTGAGGCAGCACGGTTCGGCCTCAGCAGAGGGCAGGTGAATGACACAGGCAGAGGGCTTCCCCCGTGGGCGCCCAGCCCGGAGGACGTTACTATTGTTGCAAATTAAGTGATTGCAGATGTTTAAAAAAAGGGCCCCAGAAGAGAACTGTGGAAGAATTCTTACCACTTCAATGTTATTAGGAGAGTTTTCAAATACCATTTTAATGGCAGCTCATGTCTATCTTATGTCTCTACCATTTTAGCCATTACTTCATTTTTAGACACATTTTCTTTTGTGAGTCTTATAAATAATTATATAAGGTGAACTTCCTCATGAAGACCTACCATTTACTGAATTCTTTTTTTTTTTTTTTTAAAGACAGAGTCTCACTCTGTCGCCCTAGCTGGAGTGCAGTGGTGTCGTCATAGCTCACTGCGATCCTCCCAAGTAGCTGGGACTACAGGCGCACGCTACCACACCCAGCCAATTTTTCTATGTTTGGTAGAGACAGGGTCTCACTCTTGCTCAGGCTGGTCTCGAACTCCTGGCCTCAAGTGATCCTCCTGCCTTGCCTCCCAGAGTGCTGGGATTACAGGCGTGAGCCACTGTGCCCGGCCTATTAAATTCTTAATATGTTTATGGCCGTGTTCTCAGTTCTTTATGTGTATTAACTAATTTCATCCTTTAAATGACCCTGTGAGGTAGATTTTTAAAGGTGAGAAAGTGATGACACCAGGAGGTCAAATGACTTGCCCAGGGTCACGCAGCAAGTAACTGGTGGAGACCTGGAGCCAGGTTGTCTCCATGCGATATAGTGTGAAAGAGTAATTGATTCTGAGAGTTTCTCCTCCTTAGGGAGAGTGTCAGGGTTATAGTTTTACTCCTCTGGTCAGCAGTGCTTGACAGTGGGCTCTGCTCCAGGCTCTGCCTGCTCCTCACCTGCTCTCTGCTCACCTTGATGGCCCAGTGGGGAACCCCGACCCCAACCAGGCTGCCTTCTCCTGTTGAGAACAGGCCCACCTCACTTTGGGGTAGGGCAGTTGTCACGTTGGAGTGGGAGTTGAGATGGGGCGTGTTCTCTCAGGATAGCCTTTGAATGCAGTTTTCCTTCAAAATATTATTTTAAGTGATGGAGAATTCCCTATAATACACGATTTCCCTATAATCTGTGTATATCCTATTACATTATGGTTTAGAGAGTCTTTCTTTGGACTGGTCTGGAAATGTGGAACGGTGGCTTGTAAAATTGCTTCTATGGGAAAATGAATTCTGGGAATCTAACATTGTCTTCAAAACCAGTTTTTCAAATAAAACCTATTTAGTAAGTTGGGGATTTGCTTGTATTTTATGATAAAAAGCAGGTTAAATGCTATTGAAAATAGAACCTAAGAAGTTCTTTTTTGGAATATCCTTGTTATTGTATCAAACTTTATTTTTATTTATTTATTTTGATAATGACTTAGTGCTCTTCTAATACTCAATAACTCTCTAGCTCTTTGTTAAGTACAGATGCCGGAGTATAAGCTGGCAGGCCGTGGGTGCCAGGATTTGCTGTGTTTCAGATGGGCAGCTCTTGTAGTAGCTGGGGGCGCCTGGATCACTGTAGCCCCCAGGGCCCAGCGCTGTGCCAGGACTTCCATGCTGAGTTCTTCATGTATGCAGCGGTTGCTTGGGGTAGCTGTGACTTCCTTGCCCATTCCATTCTGGGTACTTTCCTTCCCCCACCCCTCCCTCCCTCCCTCCCTCCCTCCCTCTCCCCCTCTCCCCCTCTCCCCTTCTCCCCCTCTCCCCCTCTCCCCCTCTCCCCCTCCCTCCCCCCTTTCCCTTCCTCTTTCTTTCTCTGCTCTTTTCCCCTCTCCCTGCCCCCTTCCCCGCCTTCCTCCCTGCCTCCCTCCCTTTCCAGGCAACTCTCCTCCTCCTCCTCCTCCTTTCCCTCCTCCTCCTCCTCCTCTGGATGTGTTTCCTGCTGCTTTGGCCCCTATTGGCTTTGGTGACATTCATAGCCAACAACTGGGCCTCTGACAGCCCAGTTGTAATTAAAATGTCTCATAGCACAGGTTCCTTGCTTTTGCTTTGTGTCACAGTGTGATATATGGGGCACCTTTTCATTGTGAAGTTTCACACGGGCCTGTGATGGTTCTCCCACAGAATAGAGCATACTTTCTGGCTGTCTGGAAGTGCAGTATACAGAGCCACCACCCGTGGAACCGTAGGGGGACATACCCTTTGGTAGCAAAGGTTGCTCCATGATGGTGCTGGTTCATGGGTGCTGTTAGCTGAGGGCAAGACTGTGTCTTAGTCTTTATGTCTCCAGTCATTTATTTATTATATAATTCTAATATGTTGTGAATTTTCAATAAATAGATGTTGAAAATAGTAGATCAGAAAAAAATTTTGCTTCTCTAGAGACTAAATTTCTCAGCATATTTGTTGTTTGAGCTATTTTTTGTAAAACTGTTGGAACAGCTTTATTTATGATGTTCAGCTTCTACTCTGGTGACAGTTTAAAAATGTGATTTTGAGCCAAGTTGATTAACAGGATTTTGGTGCCACTAACACATGAAGGCAAGATTAGGAAGACCCTTTGGCCTCGAAGTGGAGGTGTCCTCGTGCAGGCAGGGGCCGCCTGGGGTTGCAGGCGAGGCTGTGGGGGGAGCTGGGAGCGGTGGGCCCCCGTGGGCAGAGGCCTGGCAGGGTTAAGGGTTCAGTTCTGGAGCTGGACAGCTCTGCCTGAAGCTCCCCTCACATTCCTTTGCCGGGTTTGCCCCAGTTGGGGGATGAAATCACTGACATTCTTAAAAAGACCTGTTTTCCTTCAGATGGGGCACTCCTTTCTCACGCCCAGTTCTTGGTCTTTGTTTTACTCCCTGCCCTCAGGCCTGGGGACATTCTGCTGCTCTCTACACTGGGGAGTGTTTCTGTGCAAGGTGGGAGTAACTGTTTTCAGCTCTTCTGTTCTCTTTGTTCTTGGAGATGTTTGGCAGTTGGCTAGCCGTAGAATCAGGTTGGAAGTAGAGGATGATGTAATGGGTGGTCCCCATCCTTTTTGGCACCAAGGGCCGGTTTCGGAAGACAGTTTTTGCATGGGAGGAGGGGAGGCGGAGCTCAGGCTGCCATGCCCGAGATGGGGAGCAGCTGTAAACACAGAGGAGGCTCAGCTCGCTAGCCTGCTTCTCACCTGCTGCTGTGTGGTCCCCTGGCTCCTGAGTTTCATGGAATTCAGTTTTTCCACAGACCAGGTTGGGGTGCGGGGGGGCTCTGCGGCCTCGTTGTTATAACAGGCCGCAGACCAGTGCCAGCCTGAGGCCTGGGGGTTGGGGCTGCAAATTTAATGAATGTAACAAATAGTCTGCCAGTTCATCCTTCTGGGTCTTATTTTTTAATGTGAATGTTTTAGTTATTTCTTTCCTAAAACAAGTGGAGGGAAGACAACTTATTTTTAACCACCAGCTACCTAAGACTGTCGTTGCCTATGTTTGGAATGGTAGAAAACAACCAAATATGTTTTTAATCTTATTCTTATCAGACACTAATCAGTTACTTGGCAGGAGGTTATAGCTATGTCATAAACTAAAAAAGGCAGGAGAGTTTCAACTGGAAGGTGAAAGACAAATAAGAGAAAGGAACCAAGTGTTTAGGAAAGAAATGTTTTGGATGATGAAGGAAGCTTGGAGGCTTCATAAGCAGTAATTTGGGAGGTGGAGTGATTGGGCTGTAGGTGCTTTTGTGTTTTTAGCCACCTCACTCCCTTCTCCTGTCTGGCTGCCTCCGGAGCATCCTTGCTGCCCACCCTCCGGGTCCTGTCCAGAGCCCTCCTCCCCTCTGACTGTATGTGGCACGATCTCCACCATCCCAGGTCTGAAGTGTCATGGAGATCGGCCTCTGTGTATCGGGTCTGTCCTGGTCGCTTGGCTTGTTCTCCCACGTTACCATGCCCGTCTCTGGGGAGACCCTTCAGTGGAGGCACCAGGAACCCACTGGTGTCCCTCCCTTCCTCTGCCCCCTCACGCACCCACTCCCTGGCCACGCCCCCCATCACCCCAACCTGTGCATGCTTTCTGGAAGCCCTGGGCGCACTGTTACCTCTTCTCCTAGGTGTCCTCCTCACCGGGCCCTGGCTGCAGCTGGGTGCCTTCCCGTTTGGCGTCTCCACCAGCAGGGCCCTTTCTGAAACGGTTCAGCTCGCAAACCCTGGGCGGCACCTCTTTCTTCATTTGTGTGTTCACAGCACTGTTTCACCAGCTGGTCTCTGAGATGCTTGGCCAGGACCTGTTAAAGTCATGAGAATTTTTACTTCTTGAAAAAAGCCAATTTAGGTGGGAGCTAGAAAAGTGGGTCTCATGAAGATAGTAGAATGGTGGTTACCAGAGGGTGGGGGTGGAGGGAAGAAAGAGAGAACGTAGGTGTGCTTACCACCTCTGACCTGCGCACTTAGACGCCGCGAAGACGCTAGATATGTGCGTTGTACCTCAGAAGTAAATGGTTTTTTTAGAAGCTAATTTAGAAGTCCCATTTCAACGGTGTCGTGATCTCCCGAAGTCCCTCCACAGGTGGGCACCGCCCCTGACCCCCGACCCCGCCCTGAAGCCTGGGCTCCTGGTGGTGGGAGTGAGTTCCCCCTGGCTCCCCAACCTTGGACCCACCCCTGCTGTCCTCTTAGGAAATCCTGCGCACTCTCTGATGCACGGGGTGGGGGTGGGGGGGCGCCACGTAGGTTTTTACCACGGCCTTCTCTGCGTTTCTTGCGTTTGTCTGCCTGTGTGTGTGGGTTTTAGTATGGTGGTAAACGCCTTTTCAGTGTATTATAGACATCAGTAGACTGAGTTCCTATTTGTTGCTTCATATAGAATAGGACTTCAGTTTACTGAAGAAAATATTTTAAAGTATTTAATGTAGTTATATTCGTTAAGTAAATGTTATATGTTGATTTTGTTCAAAAATTAATTATAAAGCTTATCTAAAGTAAATGCATTTTTGCAAACACTATTTGGACCATTACTGTAACATTTTCATAATATAGTAGTATTTGTTTTCAGTTATTATCAGAATACAAATTCGAAACTAGAGGATATAGTTTATTTTGCTTGAAAGCTATCTTTTTGAAACATCCAAATAATTCAAGCATGGGTGATGTGATCTAGAGATAATATTTAACTTTGGAGTCAGACTGGCTTAGATGTGGAACATACTTCGGGTTCTGCATGGTCTATCCTTATTAAGCCACAAGGAATAGGACTTGTTAATTTGGGGGGTGATTTGGGGTTTACTGTGCCCATTTGTTGAAGGTGATTCAAGGTTGTTGGGTTCAGCCTGGCAGGGCCAGCGGGGGGGCATGGCCACAGTGTCAGATGCTGGTCCTCGGCCCTGGGCTGTCAGGGGTCTAAGACATCTAGGGAAGTGATGGTAGGGCAGTGGCACGTGCAGTGTGGATAGCTGTGGGGTCCTGGAGGCACTGGTGATTGGGACTTAGGTGTTGGCCCAGGGAATGAGCCAGGTCAGAAGAGGAGTCAGGGAAGAGTCCTAGTGTGGGGCATCCTGGAGCCCCACTCTAACCCTGCCACCTTCCTGGGGTGCTGGGATCCTTGAAAGAATTGTACACTTTCCTGGTTTCGGGGTCCGCAAGGGAGAATTTGCCAGAAGACTGTCAGAGGCCCTGTGGCTCTGGGGGCCTTGTGTCTGTGCGGTCTGTGTGGGCTGTGTGTTCATGGTGGCTCCGGGCCCACCAGGGGTGGGAACGTGAGGCTGCTTTCGAGGCCTGGTCTCTGAAAGTACAGATGGACAGACTGTGCTGGGTCTGTTGAGGACAGGCATGTACACTGAGGTCCACCTAGGGCATAGTTGTGCCTTCATGTGGGTCTCAGTGTCCGTCTGAAATCACTATTTATTGTAACTAGGAACCTTTTCCTCTGTCTTGTTAGCAATATCAGTAGGAATAAATGTGTTATTGGCAAAATTGCTTAGTAGTTTTCTGGTTTCTCAAATGTTTTTGCTGAGACCCAGTCATTTTCACTCTGGGAGAAGAGAAAGACCTCTTGGACATGCTCTTTACCTGTGCTGTTGCTGTGTGATTGTGGCTGTGATCAGACCGTTTGTTGACTTATCCTGACACCACACCTGCTGTCAGGTCTGGGCCCTGGCTGTGCCGTGGGTGGGAGCCGCTGGTGTGATGCTCACCTCTTTCGGCAGCCTCAGCATCACCCCTGTGGGGCCCTCCCTGCACCTTGTCACACTCTGAAAAACCACCTCTGGAAGCACAAGAAAGAGCCAGAAATCTTCTCTTTTAATTCTTAAATCATCCTCTGCAGTGATTCTTGTGGGTGTGGTGGTTTTGTCCTGTGAGTTCAGTTTTCTGGACGGTGTTATGCACGTTACCTGTGCTCATCTCTTAGGACTCACCTGACCCTTCTGAGCCTCCTTTGCTGGTGCCATTCAGTGAGTCAGTGCTTGGAAGGGCCGTGTGAACTGTGAAGTCGTTTGGTGGTGGCAGTGTTAGCGAAGTCTTGGAGTAATGGTTTGAAACTGAGAGATGTAATAAAATCTAGTGCCTAGGCTCAGTGGTGTGAAAGGAACAGAAAAAGCTTGTACAGTGAAGTCATTTTTCCTTTGTAAGCTATGCTGACATATGACTTAATTGTCATCAGGTTATGAAATATCACACAGAAAAACCTATTGATCTAGATTTTGGGTACATTCTCCTTTGAGTGGAGCAGAGCTGTGGCATTGGACCAGGTGGAAAATGAAATCCTAACATAGTATATGGCCCAGCACTGAGCGATGTTTATGCAGTCATAATAACCATTTTAGTGCATACCCAGTAATTTTCCTGTGCCACGTCTCTGGCAGCATTCTTTTCTTGTTCATACAGCTTTGGTGTCCTGTCGTTACCCAGTTGCCTTCAGTTCCCTCTGCTGGGTACTCGGGGTTCCCTCCTCATTCTAGAAGTCACACTCTTCCTGGTATTTCACTGTGTCTCTGAGTGTGAACACCACCTGCTCAGATGTCAGTGTAGCATTCTCCAGATGGATGTGTCTTAAGTGCCTGGATCCTTAAAAGAGAAGGTACTCATTAGCCTTTCCATGGTGTGCACTTGGGCTTGGTTGCCGGACCTCCGTAGCTTACAGAGTGAGGGGCTCTGTGTTCCTCTGTGGGCTGGTGACATATTCTGTCTTCTATTCAATTTACTTCACTTTTAGGGTAGAGACTATTTCTTTTTAAATTTGTTCCCAGTACCTTGTTACGGTGCTGAATAAATACGGTAGTTGAAATTAATTTGTTGAGTCAGTGACTATTTAGATATAGTCAGTGACTGTTTAGATACAGCCACAGATAGAACTGTGGCTAATCCCTGAAGCTATGACAACCCCACTTAGCAGTTCTCACTTGGAAATAAATGTTAGTAGTACAAATGCTAGCTTACTTCAGTTAAGTATAAATAAACAGTAAAACAGCATAATAAGAAATGCATGACACGTCAAGGTTTAGAAATGTGGCTTGGATGAATTAGACCAGCACTGCTCAGTAGAAGTTTTGTGTTGATGGAAACGTTCTGTCCGTGCTGTCCTGATGCAGTAGCCACTAGCCATGTGGGGCTATTGAGCACTTGAAATGAGGTTAATACAACTGAGAAAATGATTTTTTAATTTTATTTAATTCTGATTAACTTTAATAGAAATAGCCCCACACTTGGCTAGTGGCTACTGAGTTGGAGGACACAGAAGAATAACAGAGAAGGTAGGTAGGACAGATTCCCATCAGGGTATGGAGCTGTTCAGAGCAGTTACCTGCAGAGAGAGTTCCGTCCTCACCCTCAGCTGCTGGTGTTTGGGTGTGTCCCCGCTGTGGCCCCATGGCTGGCCTGCCTGAGTCAGCCAGTCCCTGGCTCTCTGGGGAGCTCTCCTCACCACTCTGGGTGGGGACGTGTTCTGCTCAGACGCAGGCACAGAGAGGTGGAGAGGTAGAGTTTTAGATATGGAAGGTGGGTGTCCATCTTTTTTATACAGCAGAGGGAAGGGACTAGTAATTAGAGAGCACTTACTGTCAGGCGCTCTGTAGAGGTTCTCACACGGATCAACCTTCTGGACCTTCGCTCCAATTCTGGGTGGGATATTTCTATCTACATTTTGCATTTTTATTATGTGCATTATTTACATTAACTACATTTTACATCTATGTATTGTCTACATTTTAGAAGCAGAGATTTATTCTCATATCCTTTCTGAAGCCCATGTTTTTTAAAACTAGCATATTACCCAACATCGAAGGGAAGACCGACTGTGCTGGGAATGATTGAGTCAGATGAGGACGGGATGAAGGGGTGTGTGCACCCTTGTTTCCTTGTGCTTTAGCCTCCCAAGCCATTATCGTGGTGCATACTAGTGACTGTTCGGACATTTTCTTAGATTAGAATAGGAACAGCCTCTTAGAGCCTTGATAAACAATAAGGAATGAATAACAATTGTTGAAAAACAGGGAGAAGGCCAGGAGTCTTGAGTGCTCGGTGTTTTGAATGTGAGATTTTTCCTAATATTTATAACTCACTGATTCTCCCGCTTTGACTTTCTCCAGCCAGTACTTAGCAGCCTCAGGGTAGAAAGTAGGGCTAATTAAGGACCAGAAATTCGCAGGTGAGTTTCCAAGCTGCTGGGGGTGTGGGATTCAGAGGAGACACCCTCGAGACTTGCTGGAGGTGGAACTAGGGTGGGCTTGTGCCCGAGGTCCCGGACGCCTGCAGCATGGGTGGCTCCGCACTGAAAGGCCTTCCAGGCCAGCAGACAGGGCAGTAGCCAGAGTGCTGCGGTCTGAATGTGCTCCCCTGAATTCGTATGTTGAGACTTAATCGCCAGTTGGATGGTAGGAAAAGGTGGGGCCTTGAGGTGGTGATTAGGTCGTGAGGGTGGGGCCTCATAAATGGGATTAGTGCCTGTGAGAGGCCTGTGGGAGCTGCTTGTCCCTTCCTCCCTGTGAGAATGCAGCCAGGCGCTGACTTGGAAGCAGAGACCTGGCCCTCACCAGGCACAGAATCTGCTGGTGCCTTGACCTAGAACTTCGAGAACTGTGAGCAATAAATCTCTATAGTTTATCAGTTACCTAGTCCAAAGTGTTTTGTTACAGTGGCAGGTGGGGGTGAAGACAGAGTGCTTGTTGGAAGGAGCACAGTTGCAGGGCCTGGATCTCATCCTGGGGTTCTGGCCATCGCCTTTGTGTTAGAAGGCATTGTCTTCCTCTTTTTTTGTGTAACACCCACATTTTGGTCCAGCACATCCTCCAGGAACTTCCTGAGGAGAGACTGCGTGGCAGGCAGTAATCCATGCTGGTGCTCACGTCTGACCCACATGGAGACAGGGTTATAGGCAGAGATTTTCCCCTGCTGTTCCAGGGGCCACTTCACTGGCTTCTGGGTTCTGGGTTGTTGAGGAGTCCCACGCTGTTCTAATTCTCTGTTCCTTGTATGGAACAAGTGCTTCGCGCTCGGAGCTTTCTGTGTCTTTGTTTCTGAACTTGGGCGCTGTCCTGAGTGGCCTGTTTCCACTCTGTGCTGACACTCGTGAGCTCGGTCTTGACGCTTGTATCTTTCGTTCTTTCTGCTTTCTTGTGTGATAATTTCTTTGGTTTACTTCTGCTTATCTTTTTGGTTTTCTGTATTAGGAACTTTTATCCGGATGTGGGTGGAATGGCTGGCCCTGGTCTTAGAATTTTCTTTGTTGTTCCCATTAATCTGTGTATTTTCAGAACTTTATTTTCTAAACTTCCTATTGACTTTTTCAATTCTGCTGTCATTTTTTGATTTCCGAAAGCTCTTTAATTTTTGTTGTGAATGTCTTATTTTAATGTCATCTTTTTCTTTCTTCAAGGATGTAGTGTCTTCTGTTCTTTCACTCACGATTAATTGTAATTCTTTCAGATAATTTTCTGCTCCCTGAAAAGTAACTGTCATATTTCCCTTTCCTCCTCTTCCCCCCGTTTTGTTTCTGTCATTCCTATTATATTTTTTTTGTTGGTGGTGATCCTTTCGTGCCTTCTTATGGTTAAGACTGGCACACTAAAAACACTTGAGAAGTGCTGGCTGTGGGCTGAGACTGGCTGAGTCTTGTTTTGTTGAAGAACCCCTGGGGTTAACGTTTTTTTGGTCACTTTTTCTCTGGTCTGATGCTGTAGGTACAGTCCTTCCTATTATCGTTCCGGGAATCTGGTGGGCAGAGGCGTGTCAGGGTGCAGGGAAGGTGGGTGAGGGGTCTCTCGTGGGCCTCTGCTTCTGGTTGTTGCTGGTCTCCTCACCCCAGAATCCCTGAGTTCTGGGGAGGTGGGCATGCTCCTGCGTCGGCAGACACCCCCGCCTGGGCTGACTGCCCCAGGCCCTGACTCCTGAGGCCTCCGTGGAGGGCCTGCCCATCTGCTCTTCTGCTGCCAGTGTTGGTTCTTGTCATCTCTTTCTGTGTTCTTTTTGTTCCTGTGAGTTTATGCTTTTCAAACAGTCCTGTTGATTGCAACGATGGCATGGGTTTGGGAGGGGAGGGCGCCCAGTCAGTGTGCTCTGTCTTGTCTTTCACCTGGAGTGAAAGGCAGCTTTGGCATTCTTTCTTGTGTCAGTCTTGATGCTACTTAAGTAGAAAACTTTACAAACCAAATAACCACATTTGATAATTCTCCTTATTTTATGCACAATTTAAGGTTCCATGACATCTGTTTTTCTCACTGGCCAAAGAACGTGGATTTGTGGGTTTGTCACTGTGCTGTGCACAAGCCCTGGCAGTGTGGACACTGCAGAGAACTTCATAGCAGCGCTTCTTTCCAAGGGTTTTCTCCCTGCTAGATTCGTGCAGAGACAGATGTATTCTGGGGTTTGTGTATCTTGTTCTCATAGATGGGGTACAGAGGGAGGTCGTTCCTACCAGTGTAGTGTGTCTGTCACTTAGCAGTTTTTCTGCCGTCTGTAAAACTGATGACTATGTCCCTTTGTGCTGTGTGTTTCCAGGTTGCCTGAAGCTCAGCAGAGGGTTGGAGGCTGCTTTTTAAACCTGATGCCACAGATGAAAACCCTGTACCTCTCGTATTGTGCCAATCACCCATCTGCAGTGAATGTCCTCACGGAGCACAGGTTGGTCCTCATAGACATCTGAACAGAAGGGAAGGTGGACAGCTCTGTGTCCTTCAAATATCACATGAAATCATACAATGTGAATATTCATTTGATTATTAAATGAGGATAATTTTAATTACTCCTCAAAATTAGTCCTTGAGAAATACTGGTAAGAAGTCTTTGAAATGCTAGTTAGTTCTTGTAAAAGGAACAGGATATTTTTTGAGGTCTTCCCTTCAGCCTAGAACCAACTCTTTGGAAAGTGGGTTGAAGTAGTTGGCAAGTGTTCTGGGACGTAGCCACAACCTTGATCAAGGCTCTGGAATCCTGTTTTTCTCAGTTGGTAAAACTGGAAGTACTCGAGGCTGAATTAGATAGGCTGTAAGAGAAAGTGCCCTGTTTCAAATTAGGACCAGGTTTTATAGGCAAAACATTAAATTGGAGACCATTAGCTTTAGCTTTTCAACCTGAAACAAAATGAAAACAAATGAAATGGAAGGTACAGATTTTTGGCTAGTTTTGTAAGACAAGGCAATGTTTGTTTCCTGCGAGTTGGAGGGAGAGATTGCTTGGCTGTCTCAGTCACTGAGTGTTGGCGTTGAGGACTGGCTGTGTCAGGTGGCCATACAGACGCCAGAGCTCAGAGACTCGGTTTCTGCTTCTGAAGGAGACACAATATTTTTCTTAATGTTTTAGAGAAATTTTCATGGTTTCTTTCAAAAACAGCAGTTCAAAGATTTTCAGAACCATAAATGGAAAAAATATTGTTTGAGTAGCATCAAGATAAATGCCGTTGTGCTTCTAACTTAAATATGTAACTTTGGCTTACTGTTAACTAAACATTTCAATTTAAAACTAAAGAAAAACCCACCCTTTTTGGGTAAGCAGGCATTGCTACCCTGTTGAGAAATGCAGCTGAGGCTCCAGCATGGTGTCGTGTGGGTGTCTTTGGCGTGTACCAGAAGCGGTGACAGGGCAGACTCTGGGCTGTGAGGCCTTGGGCAGGCTGCCTCACTTCTCTGGGATTCAGCTCCCTTTCCTGAAAGAACTTCTCCCGAAGGTTATTATAAGCATTAAACAAAACACGTATAAACAAGTCCGATCAGAGTGAACATGATAAATGCTCAATAACTAAATGCTCGTTGTTTTGTTGCCTTATATTGTTAAAAAAAAAATGAAATGTCCCTTGGCATTTACTGTTTCCTGGATGTGCTCAAATGGTAAAGGATTAAAATTTTTTGAACTTCCCATTTGTGTTAAAGCATCTGCAGTCCTGAAATGGAGCAGCAGCCTTTAACAGCATGATGAAGGGAGGGGGTTAGAACACACAGCAGTCACAGAACAGAGGAACCCAAAGAAACCCTCCCTGGCCCCTGTTTCATCTTCCTTTGGGTCGCCCTTCTGGGAGTGTGGGCTGCGCTAGCGATGTTTCTTCTTGGAAGCGTCAGGTGTATTCATTTATGTGCTATACCATCTCCTCCTGGGAGTTTATAAATTACATGAAATTTCCACAAAAGCACAATCCAAATATTAAATTTGTATCTCTGAAAATTCTTCGAGAACTGCTGATGGAGTGATGAGGGAGATAAAAAGCAAGTGGAATGTTAAAGTACACTTACATACTCCTTTTTTCCCCTCCCCTTTCCCTTTTTTGGGGAAGAGGGAGTTGATCCTATAGGGTGGGCTTGGGAGGACAGAGGGCAGAGTGGACAATTTGGGGGGAAGAGTCTAACTCAGTGTTTTTCCTGTGGAAGTGAGGGCCTGTCCTGAAGGTGACATTGAAAGCAGCTAAGGCTGTTAAAGTTTCCTTAAATGTTGACTTTCAAGAGAAATGCTTGTGGGTGTGCAATGTGTGTATCCTCTTCTCTGCTGTTACCTTAACGACTGACTGTGTCATGTCTGAAATGTTGGCACAGCATTTTCTCAAAAGAACCAGAAGAAAGAATATAGATGAGGTTTTGAGGTGGGGGAGTCTTGGTGCGTCCTCCAAGTGGCCCGCTAGGGTGACAGAGTGGGTAGACTGAGGCCAGGCTCGCAGCAGTCCTGGGGCAGTTGCTGTAGCATTGGGTTCTGGGAGTCCAAGCCTGGGGGGAAGGAAGGTCCCTCAGAGCCAATGGGTGCAGGGGCAGCAGGGTGCCACGGGGGTGCCATGCTCATGTGCTCTCCTGAAGTCCCCAGGCCCAGAGCTCCTGCTCTGCCTGCCACAAGTCACATCCCACTCCCAAAGCGTGAGTCGGTGAATTGAGACTACAATTTCATGTGACTGATGGCTTCTTTCAGTGTCCCTACTTTTTTATACTTAGGTTCTTAACGTGTTGTCGGGCCTGCTTTCCTTCCTTTGTTAATGTCTTTAAGCTGCCACACCTATGGGTAGATTAATCTACTTTTATGCTTTAGAGTAATTTTTAAGGTTTGATTTAAGTGCAGTGTGTTGAAGTTAAAAGTCTTATTTGCAACGTCATGGTCCTTGTTTTAGTTTAAGTTCTAAGTATAGCTCTTGGAATGCAACGGCAGAGTTACCCCTGATACGTACCTTGTGCATTATTGTGATAGTAGACGTCGTGTGTCCATGGCTATTTTAAATGAACTGTGGGTTCATTTAAACTGTGGGTTCATAATTTGGTCGGTAAAACCCTATTCTTTCGCGGCAGTGTGTTGCTTTTTGCTTGGCTCCGTGGTCGTCCTCCATGTGTCCTTCACGGACGTCCTGCAGCCGTTGGTGCCTCCAAGTAAGTGCAGAGGGGCCTTGCTGTGTGTGGGCTGCCAGCATGGGGAGGAGCGAAGCTGAAAGAGCCATCGTTTTGTCCAGATAGCTATAACTACCTGTTTTGTTTTATTATGGCACTAAATTTTTTAAACTACAAAATGAAACTGAAACAGTGATCTATAAAAATTCATAAAATTCTGTTTCCTCTTAACTGTGTATATATTCTGGCATTATTGAATATTGAAAGAAGTTAGTTCTGCTTGAAAAAATTTCACTTTTTTGTTTTAGAGTGTTTTTTGGGGGGAGGGGAGTGATGAGGGTATCCTGCTTAGTTTTGTTAATTTTTCTCTGCTGTAACTATAGTTAGAAATTTTACATGTAACCCAGAAATACAAATAATGACCTGAATAGTTTTTTTCTCCGTTCTTATCTTGGTGGAAAAGGCCCTGCATGGATTATATTTAAAGGAGTTGAAATAAACTTTTTAGTATCATAAAGTTTTTTATGGGACTGTGCCTGATAAATTGTTCTAGTAGCAATGGGAGAAAGCCTAGTTTCTCCTGTCTCAGTCGTCGGTTTCATTCTGCTTATGCTTTAGGGCTGGAGAGTGAGTTGTGCGAAGAGCAGAGCGTTTCTGAGTAAGAGTGCATGAGTGGGTGGGGGGCGCTGTGGGTGCAAGGCACAGTGTTGCCTGTGGTCATAGGGCGCATGCGCCGTCTGCACAGGCTGGGCCCAACTTCACCGGGGTGGTCCTCTGCACCACACTGACAGTGGTGCGTGTGTCCCGCACCTGCAGCAGTGTTGGGGGCGTGAATGTATAAGGGCATCTGCTCTGGTGCCAGCATGGGGAGCGGTCACTTGCTGCTCCTCCCTGTCCTCTGTCCTGGTGGTCCTGCTGTCCTTGTCTCGTCTCCCAGTGCGGGAAGGTCGATGCTGAGGAGGGCAGAGGGTGTCTCCATGTGTGGAAATGATGGTGGACATGGGGTGGGCACACAGTGGCTTTTACATCAGTGCAGTCTTCAGAGCGAGCTCCTGTGTCCACAGCAAGGTCCTGGAGGTGGCACCGTGCTCTGTTTAGTGTTCCCAGTCCTCTGATTTTCCCGAGAAACAGTTTTTAGAAGTCAGAGTTTTAGACACAAAGATGTTGAGTTGCGTTTGCCCATGAAAGCACATACACAGACATACACACTTTCACACAGACACACACACCTAGAAGTACTGTGACAGTTTCTGTGCTAATACTTTTTAAAATTGCATCACCATGATGGGCTGTCTTACAGAAACAAAATAATTATGGAACCTTATGTATAGAATTGAGAAAATGTTTATTATATGTGTTGATTTTTTTCAATAAATGGGATTATGGAAAACTTTTCCCCTTTCTAATAATTTTCCTTAGTTTTGATAATATCTCTTAAATGTGTATGTATGTTTGTTTAAAAAGTTGATTTTTGACAGGTGCCGATTGATAGAGGTGCTGCTAGCCACATAATCACTGGGTTCGTGCAGCATAGGAATGTGCTCTGACGCCTTGCTTAACAAGACCACCAAGGTTTTTATAGAAGGTGTTTAGGTGGAAGTGCTTAAGAAACATAAGTTGATAGTTTCCACCCCAATGTCCGAAACCTCCTGTTTCTGAATTGGTCTGGTTGAGTGAAAGGGTCTCCTCCTGGGAACTCCCCGAGGACGGAGGGAGTGCCACCAGCACCTGTTCTCACACGTCCCCACGGCAAGCCCTGTCTGAAACTGTCAGTGTTCATCGTTTTTGAAATTGCAGTTTCCTCTGGTTTAACCTAAATGTATACATTTTCACCAGGAACACTTGGTGGGTCTGGTGTCCCCGAAGCTCACTGGCCAGTGTGGCAGGGGGAGGCAGGAGGCCCAGCGGTGGAGTGTCCCTGCGGGTCTTGTGAGACTTCAGTGAGGACTGGCTTGTTGTGCACTTTTTCTGTTAAGATTTTCATACGTATTTTAGGGCAGCATTTATATAACACCAAGGATATAAGTATCTTTTCCTTTTAAGGAAAAACTTCTAGACTAGGAAAAGTTGTTTCCTGGGATGAGTGACATGGGTGGCTTTTGAATCTAGCTCTGCTGACCGGAGACCTGGTGCCTTGACCTGACTGGGGGGGTCCCACTGGTCTCCCAGATGTGACGTAGGCCCCCTGGGCTGGTGCTGCCTCTTCCTTTACCCGTTGGTCCCAGTCTGACATCTAGAATCAGGGCGCACACAGCATGAGGGACACCGACTCAGGCCTGTTCTGCGACAGTGATGGAAAGTGTGGCCTGTAGGTGGTCGTCAGCAGTCACAGATGTGTTGGTGACAGAGTGTGACCCCATAGTGCCCAGCTGCCATCCTGTGTTGTTCCAGAGTTCTTCGGGCAGAGATGGTGCATGGAAATAGAGGACTCAGGGTACCTGTGGGAGAAGTTAGGTAACGTGTAGTCAAGATGAAGATGATGGTGAAAGCAGAACAGAAAAATATTTAAGGCTTGTTTTTAACTTTCCTTAATTTCTGGATGTACACTCAGTTTCCTCATCTGCAAACAGGGATACCTTTCTTCTTCACAAATTGTGAGGATTAAATGTAAGCATAAGTTGACAATCCTGAAGCCTGAATGAGTGGCATTGTTTTATCGTGCTGTGTTGTGCACCCCTCACAGGGGAGGGAGCCAGGGTGTGTCAAGTGCAGGGTGTGGGTGTTTGCTGGACGAGTGGATCCTGGGGCTGGTTCTCTCCCTCAGCGTGCTGCGGTTCTGCAGCATCCTTTACTACAGCTGCTCGGTCCTGGTTCTTACCAGCTTGACGTTCTTTTCGAGGTGACCGGGATTCCTTCCAGCTCCCAGAGTGTGTGCTCACCTCTGCGATGTCGACAGGCCGGAGGGAAGTGCGTGAGGACACGGGTGTTCTCCATGTTGTGCGTAGCTGCTGTGGCTCACATGAGAGTGGTAACAGGACCCTTTGGGCCTTCCCTTTGGTGTTTCAAGATAACCAGCACAGGTTTGGTTGTAAAAGCTGTAGCCTTCTAAGTGTTAAAGGCAGCACTCAGGTTTCATAAGTCCTGGCTGTTGCTCGTGGTGGTCAGAGAGCTATCCTGCTTCCTGTCCCTGACCATGCGTCTTGTCTCTCGCTGCTGTGCTGCACGCTGCCCAGCGAGGAGCTGGGGGAGTTCATGGAGGCGAGAGGTGCCAGCAGCCCCGGGATCCTCGTGCTGACCACAGGCCTCAGCAAGCCCTTCATGCGCCTGGACAAGTACCCCACGCTGCTCAAGGAGCTCGAGAGACACATGGAGGTACTGCCCTGTCACTCTGATGCTTGGGCTCTTTCCAGGGGCTCGTGGCACGGTCAGACTTGGCTGTAAAAGAAATTGTTATTAATGATTTATTTTAGAAGCCAGAAGCAACAAAGAGAGTTCACCAAGAGTTTTTAGAGTAGTGGACTTTCAGAATGATTTTGTTGGATATTAAGGTTTTTCTTCTTTCCCCATCTCTACAGAAAAGCATCTGCCCTTCATCTCTGGTCCTTCACCTGCTGTTGCTGACTCAAAAGTTTCCCAAAGCTGGAAAAATGAAAGTTGATTTCCGTATAGTGTTGAGGTGTCATATCAGGAACATTTAGCTACAAATAATTAGTGCATAAGTTGTAGAGTAATAATAGTAAATGAATCACTTAATTAATGATGTAGTTATCTTATTTTTGAATAATAGGTTGCAGGCCTGGCAGAAATTTCGGTTGAAGTTACTCTCTTGGCTTGGGTTGGCAGACCTTTTCTGTAAAGGGCAGGCTCTGGGATCTTCATAGCTGCGTAGCTCTGCCATTCTAGTGCACAAGCAGCCAGAGACCACGTGTGAGCTGTGGGCGTGGCAGTGTTCTAATAAAACTTTATTGACAAAACAGCATTGGTTTTTGGAACCTGCTCTTCGCTGTTCTGTTCCAAAGCATTTTTCCGCTAAGTCCATCAGCTCAGTGATTCCCTTGAAGAATAAGAAATGACACTTTAATGCTGCTTTTTAAAAGGGCATGTTAAGGGTTGAAAAGTGTTAGAAAAGTTTCAAGCTGATCTATAGAGAGTGCTTTTTTAAGAAAACTTCATTATGAATGCTGATAGCGTGTTTCTTTTATTCAAAGGATTATCATACCGATAGACAAGATATTCAAAAATCTATGACTGCCTTCAAAAACCTGTCAGTAAGTGATTAAGCATATTATGGGTTTTTTTTCCCCCTCATACATTGTTATGGCAAATGAACATAGAAGCATTATCAACTGAAAAAGTTAGATGATAAAAAATTTACTTGTGAATTCAGTGTGTGCTCAGATGAAATAAAAGCAAATATATAGTAGGCATTCCATGGCTGGTAAATGGACACCAGAAAATTGATATAACAATTATTTAAATTTTAAAAAGGCACAACATAATTGATGTTAGAGCTACTTTAAAATTATTTAGAACATTTTTTTAACCTCTGTGCATAGTGTCTTTAGTGATACATTGTGAAACAGAGCGCTGGTGGTTCCATTCCTTCCGCAGTTGTGTTGTCTCACCAGCTGCGCTTTGGAAACGCGTGCCTCGTTTGTAGCACAAGTCTCCTCGCCCTTTCCTCTTCTTAGTCTCCTGTATGGGCAGACACTAGTAAAACGAGACTGAAAGTATTTTTTTTGTCCAGTCTACATTTCTTCTTCTTAAAAGCGGCAAAATATGCTGTATTTTTCTGAAGTAGTGTTTAGTATTCCAGAGCAGTTAGTTGTGGGTGTTGTTTCTCTTAATTCCACGCAATTAAGCAAATCATTCAGTAGATTATCTGTCTTAAGAAGTAAGATAAAAAGCAATGTGGCCAAAACATAAGATTCTGGAAGTTTCTGTCTCTATAACAGTGTTGTTTTGTGTCTCTCAGGCCCAGTGTCAAGAAGTCCGGAAAAGGAAAGAGCTTGAGCTGCAGATCCTGACAGAAGCCATCAGGAGCTGGGAGGGGGATGACATTAAGACCTTGGGCAACGTCATTTACATGTCCCAGGTCCTGATCCAGTGTGCAGGAAGCGAGGTACCGCAGTCCACGTGCACAGCACACACGTGCCCAGCCCACGCTTAGGATCTCATAATACAAGACTTTAAAGGCATCTCAAGTGATGACAATATTTAATAGGAATTCTGCCTTATATTGTAATTTGACAAATATAAAAGAGGCTATGGCATGTTAGAGAGGCTCAGAGCTGAGCGTGGGCTTGTTGACCAGTTTAGATCCATCGAGATCTGTTTGGTCCAGAGCCTGTATGAGCTGAAGGAGGACGTTCAGGCAGGACTTGTAGGAGTTCTCTTGTACAGATGTGCCACAGAGTTGTGTGAGCTTGTGGTGTCGAGTCTGTCACTCTCAGGGATCTGCTGTTTTCTGTGGTTGGGTCATTATACTTTTCTGTTAATGTACGCTAGTTGGCATTTGCTTATGGGAGTTTGGTTTAAGTGAGAGATCAAATCATGTTTGTGATATCCCACACAGTGAAAACTGAATAGTTTGTTTCATGATTCATATTAGTATACATTCATTGGGTTGCTAAGCACGTACTGCTTTTTGAATTTTATTATACCTTTGCAAAAAAATAATTAACATGACCAAAACACGCGAATGGCCCATTTTCAAACATGAAACTCTCAGAATAAGAAAATTAAACTTAAAACTCACATTGTATTTTCCTTCCCACCTATAAAATTTTGAAATATCACCACCTCTATTTACTAAAGTCTTATAGTTTGGTTACCATAAGAAACCATGACTTTCTTTATTTACAACATCCAAAAAACCCAGATATTTACAGAAGCAGTTTGTTTCTTAATCATGCTCTTTTTAACTTTATTTAAAATAATTTGTGGAAACTCTCCAAAGTGTGTTCTTCATAATACTAGATCAATATGACATTGGTGAGTGTTACTCCAAAAATGATTCAAAGTTGTCATGATCACAACTGAAAAGATAAGTGGAAAAGATTCCTTTGTGACAGAACTCCTTGGAGCCTTTGCTCTGAATATTCCCGTTGTATGTTGTGAATTTTCCAGAGGGGACTATATTAATAGTAAATCGTTTTCAATGACGTCTTTGAAGTAAAGCATTTTTTTCACGGTGCTTTGCACAGGTCTCTGTCTCTTTCTAGATTCTTGGAAATTTCTGTCTTGTAGTTGTAGTCTCTTTGCCTTTTGCTGCCTTACTGGAGCAAATGATTTTTAATACATAAGTAATGTTTTTAAGTCTTTCACGTAAAGCAGGTAAAGTTTATGGAATGGATGAAAACAACATTGAATTGACATATTGGGGGGGTTTAGGGAAATGCCAGGAATTATTAAAAGATCAAAACTGATTTTAACATTTTATCCAATCCTTCCTTTAACTTGAAGACTCCACCTGTTCCTCCTTCCCCTGTTAAAATTTTATAGGTTCTTTCTCTGTAAACCACAAAAAGAAAATTTTAGATTAACTAAAAATAGTTAATGACAGAGCTGAACTCCTTAACCAAATATTTTATAAAGACGTTACACAGGCTACCTGTGAGTCCAAGTTCTTTTAATCGTTTAGTTTACTTTCTTACCTTTTTATTTTGAAGAATTTAGTAATCCATCTTTTTACCTAAATGTTAAAGCTCTCTCTTAATCATATATTAAGACTTAATACAGAATTTATCATAATTTTGTTTCCATTTAATTTACCTAGTAAAATTTGGTAGAAAGACCTAAGCAGGAAATACAGTATAACGTTTCATAGGGCCTAATATAAAGTAGGTATTTGTGCTCACATTTGTAAGTAGATTTTTTTTTAAAAGTTATTTGGATTTGTTTGTTTTTTATATTAGGAAAAGAATGAAAGATATCTTCTGCTCTTCCCAAATATTTTGCTAATGTTGTCTGCCAGTCCTAGGATGAGTGGTTTTATCTATCAGGTAAAATACATTTAAATTTCTATTTTATTGTTTATTGTGAATCTGAGAATCATTTTCGGGCTGGCCTTGAATTCTGTGTTAAATATTACAGGTATCCACGTGTGTGCTGTGTATAGTGTTATCAGGTAGAGTATTATATATTCAGATAGGACATACAGCTCCTCTTTGTGTTTTGATGTGATATGCAAGCATATCCTTATGTTAATTCTAAACAAAAAAGAAGGAAGTATAAATTTTTAGAGTAACCTTTTAAGGACCAGACTGCTGTGGTGCGCATTGGTCTCTGTCATTGGCGCATGTCATTTTGTGCCCTGTCTGAGCTGTAGTTTTATGTTCTGCAAAATGGGTTGGACAAGGGACTGTGGGTAAAGTGGGAGCGTGTGGGCTTGGATCTTTTGTAAGTGGTGCAGCACCACCCAAATATGTGGGCAGATTTAAGATGATATAAGGAGTAACGTGATTGTTTAGCCTTTTTATTTTTTGATCATTTCATTGGTTTTCTTTGAGAAAACATGACAGCTGATTTGAGGAAGAAATGTAAGGGGGAAGTTCTTTTCTGTTGCTACACTAACTTATAATGGTGGTATCAAGAAGCTCACGTTTTTTCTGTATGCTTAGTAGATGCTCTTGACAGGTGTTATTATTTTTCTTTCTTTTAAGTTAGAGAAGCTAATACCCTTCCCATCAACTTTTTGAAGACTAACCAGTCACCAGATACTACACAACAGAAGTCACCACTTTGTGTTCTCTGAGTCACATTTCTTTACAGCATGTGTTGTGTTGTGTTGTTGCCAGCAAGAATGTTAGAGAACCCTGAGTCATAAGTAGACTCAGCTTTTTTGTACCTCCACAGAAGGTTTTGTCTGCCACCCAAAGAGGACAGTTATTCCAAAAGGAACACTTTAATATTGCTAGAGCAAATATATACAGATAAGCTCAGAAAAATAATGCTGTAATTTGTAAGGCTACTGCTTTACAAATTAAAGGTTATCTGTGGCTGACATAGTACCTACTAGGGTTTTTCTCCCAAACTGGAAGCTACCCCTTTGTTAAATGACCCTGGTAAACCTAACCCTGAGTCCCCGTCAGCACTATCTGGCCTTGCTCTAGGGAGATGAGGTCGCCACTTAGGACACCTTAGGCCCCTGCCTGTGAGGCTGGTCCTCAGCAGGGTTTGACATGCCACTGGGACCTCATCCCACCAATGGGGTTTTATCTTCCCATTCCCAGCACAATTTCCTGGGAGGTTTTTATCTGAGTGCAGGGACCCACAGTCTGTGTATCATCAGTATTTGTTTCTGCTACTGGAACACTGGTTTGAGGGATGTTAAAAAGTGTTAGACTCAGCAATACGCTGGTCTTAAAATATGCCAGGTTGAACAGTTACACAGTTTTGTTTTCTGTAGGACTTCTCAAAGCTATTGAAATACATATGTGCAGTATGAATCTTGGAAAGGAGTACACAGTACGTAGCATTTGTCAAGTACACTTGACCACAGAAGTATCAAGTCTGCTGTGCTTCGGGGCAGGGTTTCTCAGTGTCAGCACCGCTGACAGTTTGGACTGGGCAATTCTTTGGCCTGCACGGGGGACTGTCCTGTTCACTGTAGGTTGTGGGCAGTCTTTCTGGCCAGGCTCTGACACTGCCACATGTTCTCAGTGGGGACACATTTCCTACACCTTGTTGAGAAGCTTGGCTTTCAGAGGTGCCTATACAGAGTCCTGCCCCTTGGCTAATTGTTGCCCAGGCAACTCGGCCCAAAACACCTGTAGGCTTTTCCTGAAGACTGGGTTGGCCACCGTGTACCATGGTTTGTGTCAGCCAGGTGGCGGTACTTTTGAGTTCAGTTCTCCTTTGTTATGGTAATCAGCTGGCATCTCCTTTCTGATGTCTCTCCATTGACGTTGCTGCTTTCAGTTGCGGATTTCTTCCACTTCCAGGGAGGTTGGGTTTGTCCACCGTTTTCTGCACTGTGTGCAACACTTAGCACGCGACTTATTTTCTCCTTGGTAGACTACAGAGTGTAACTGTTAGACAATTCCTGTGCTGGCCTCAATTTCCCACCCGTATTTTGCCTTCAAATTTAGAGCTTCTCTGCATTTCTTTATGAGGCAAGTTCATGCTTCTTTTCTACAAAAAGTCATTTGAAACAGCTGCTATACTCTCTAGTTTTTAAAATCATGATGTATAATGTTTATGTGTCCTGGTATTTGTGTTTAGAGTAGCTCATCAGTTGAACTCTTTGTTCTGGATTGATACTCTGTACCTTTTGCCAGTTCAATTTCTTGATTATAGTACAGTATTACAATTTCTTATTTGAGATAGATTTATGTATTATATGTGCATCTGCTACAAACAAGAGCTTTTTTGGTGTACAAACAGTTCCTCTGTCTTTCCTAAAATCATTTAATATTTACTTTAATAATGGTACATTCTTTACTAGGAAAGCACTAATTGTTTTTTTTTTTGTGGGGGGGGCTCTTTTTTAGGGAAAGCTACCAACAACAGGAATGACAATCACAAAGCTTGAGGACAGTGAAAATCATAGAAATGCATTTGAAATATCAGGTGATAGGCACAAACTGTGTGAATGCTGTCTGTCACGGGGATGAGAGGTAGCTTTGTCATCTGCGTACAGGTGCTTGCTTGCGTATTTTGGAAGGTGATGTTTAAGCGTTGCTGAGTGATATTCTCTGGGGGTGTGTGTACATGTGCACTTTCTACCTGTGTTTCCACTTTGGCCTATTTTGTTCTTATCTCTTTTAGGGAGCATGATCGAGCGGATATTGGTGTCATGCAGCAACCAGCAGGATCTGCATGAGTGGGTGGACCAGCTGCAGAAGCAGACGAAAGTCACCTCTGTGGGAAATCCCCCTGTGAAGCCTCACTCTGTGCCCTCCCACACTGTAAGGGCTCTCACGCCTCCCCTCCCTCAGACTAAACGGTGGCTGCCTGGGCTTGAGCTGTCTGCCAGTGATCTTTAAAGCATTAAGTGCTTTAAAGCTTAATCAGTATTTGGATTAAGAATGCAAAATACTTGCCTCATGTTTCTCCATAAATATTCAGTCCTCTCCATCTAATAGTGAATTGATTCGTGATGACCATTCCTGTGAAGTAGCCCTGAATTGTGCCTGCTCACATGGAATTCAGGACACTTGAGTAGGAAGCTGCCCCTGCTCAGAGTGGCCCTAAGAGACTATCATGGGGGAGTTTTATGCTAAACCCCCAGGAGCCACCACTCCTCATCATTTTCCTGAGAATTTTAACTGTATTCATTATGTTCCATTTAAGAAAACTAAAAGTAAGCGGTTGTGATGATAAAGGGCCAGATTCGTGTCGAAGGCATCAAATTATAATTTTTGACTCATTGTTTTGATTTTAAGAAATTCATTTATCTTTTAATAGTTCAACTGTTATTTGGAGTTTTAGAGACTTTTATAATATTTCAAAGTAGATCAACACCAAAATTTCAGGGTTTAAACCTCTCTGTACTCGTGTTTTGTGCTTAAGAAACTGGTATTATTTTAATATTATCTTTATCAAGTAATATTGAAAAACTGGGCACACCTCTTAAAGAATGGGTTATGATCACATAGGCACTTCCAGTGTGTAGATTTTCCACACATCCCTGTTAGTGTGTTAGGGTAGTTCCTACCATGCAGCTCATTTTCTTGTTGGTTATCCTTCATGTTAAAGTTGTAGCTCAAGGATTGCCGTGGTGTAACATTCTGATCAAGGTTTCATGGTCTCAACTCTATTCTTGCAACAGTTTGGAGGTTAAAACTACTCATTTGCTTTAGCTAACATTACATTTTGAATGGCTGTGCCATTTGTAACCTCTCCATTCTTTTAAAAATGTGGAAGACACTTAGCTTTCATGGAACTAAATTCATCCCAGGGACATATGTCTGTACACGTGTGTGTTTCTAAAGAACAATGCAGGTGCTTTTTCATTCAGATTTTCAATAACACCCTGAAACTCGACTTTGTGAAATTTCATATCAAGGAAACTTTTCTCTGTGGCTGGGCCCTGCATCTCAGTGTTTGCTGTCATGTCTTTGGTGGCCAGGAAGGCGTCCCTGCAGTGGGGAAGGCGCTGCGCCACCTCCTGCTTGAAATGTTCTGTGTTCTAGGGAATTTCTCCTTTGGGATTATGTATTCTCCCTGTGATACAGCTGTATCCAGCTTAAATCATATTCTAATTTTAGCATAAAGCATACCTCTTTTGACTTTTTCAAGTAAGGAGAAACAAAACCAAACATTACTTACTATGATGTTATTGCTAGGAGGGATGTTTTGCATAGTTTTATTCATCTGTTTGTAGTAGATGTGTAGCATGATACAGTCTCTCACACTTGCCTCCCCCGTGTGAGGGCTAGAATGTGATCCTTGAGAAAGTTTATTCTCTTCTTGAAACCGTGGTGTTGGCTATTGTGGGGCCTTCCCTTCCACTATGTGTCAGATGTTGTTGGCGTCTTTAGTATGGTGACCTCACTCAGGCTTCCAGTTCACAGAACCGCTCAGCACACTCTCCCGCTGAATATGCCCTACTGTTACTGGCTGATTTGAGGTCATTGGGTAATTTTGAGTGTTACTTATTTAACTTTCCTTATTTAACTATCAGTGTGATGGAATACTTTTGGGTTTTCCAGGAATATAAACCTCATTAGTAACACCCTCCCCTGAGAAATTAGATTTCGAATAATTTTGTTTTGATTAAAGCTGAGTTATTCAATAAAATAACTTGTTTTTATTGTAAGTATTAGCAATTTTCTATAAAGAGCCAGAGAGTAATAAATATTTTTGGCTTTATAGGTCTCTGTTGTAACTGCTCTTTGCCCTTGTAACACAGAAGCAGCCATAGAGAGGAGCAGGCCTGCTTGTGTGCCAGGGAAACTTTTTTTTTTTTTTTTTTTTAAAAACAGGACTGGGAGTCAGGCCCTAGTTTTGACCAACCCCTTCATCACCAGGTGGTGAACAATATGTGGCTGGGAGGATTACCATCCTCTATGGCCTTGTTCCCAATACGGGAATGCCTGTTCTCTTATAAAATTCTGATATGCTGAGGAGGTACTTTTTCCAGATGTTATTCTGTACAAATAAACGTGGCCCATGGAGTGTCCAAGCGTTGGCTGCAGCGGAGAGCTGCCCCTCCTGGCCGGAGCAGATGCCGTGGGGGAGCCCCATGCGCTACCCCGGAGGCTTGTGGCCCAGAAACTGACTGCTGAGAGTCAGAGATTAAAAAGGAATGATAACGTGGGGCGTATTTCACTTGGAGTGTTTTTAAAGAACAGGGTAAAGTGTGTATGAAAGCGTCCTTTTGCAGCAAGCATGCTGGAGTCTCACGTTCTGTCTCTGCCCTTCCTGCTCTGTGCCCTCGGCAGCTCCCCTCCCACCCGGTCACTCCGTCCAGCAAGCACGCGGACAGCAAGCCTGCACCGCTGGCGCCTGCCTACCACACGCTCCCCCACCCCTCCCACCATGGCACCCCGCACACCACCATCAACTGGGGACCCCTGGAGCCACCGAAAACGCCCAAGCCTTGGAGCCTGAGCTGCCTGCGGCCCGCACCTCCCCTCCGGCCCTCCGCTGCTCTCTGCTACAAGGAGGTGAGGTCCTGCAGCCACTCAGACAGCCACATGACCGTGAGCGTGCCTTGAGATCGGTCCTTCTGTGCATGACAAAATAGAGACTCGCTCTCTAGAACTGTGAAGGAGAGATGCCTGCCTTCTCTTGTTGTTCACTCCGTTGCTTCAAGGGCCAGGCCCGCAGGAAGCCTGCGTAGGGAGGGCGTGTTTGGTGTCCGAGCCTGTCTGTGCCGTGCACGGAGGGACCTTTATCATGGGCCACTGGGGGGCCAGGAGCCAGAAGGAGCCTGACTGACATGGTCTTTAGCTTCTAGGTTGTAAGGGATGTCACTTTATTTCTGCGTGCTATTCTCCTGCACCTTAGGACCCTTTCTTTTAATTTGTGATCCTGTCCAAGAACCCTACACTTTGTCACCAAAAGCTATTTGAGATGAAGAGAACATTTACAAACAAAAATGAAAAAAAAATCATTTAAGGCAGCTCCTCCCTTGGATGCGTATGAAATCATAATGTGGTCTTCATTTTTGTCCATTCTAATCCAGTATTTCTGTATTTGTTAGGTGCAGTTAAAATCCAGTTCTTATCCATAAGTAAGTGTTAGCAACTTCATACACCTTTACCCAAATCAACTTGTTGAGGAAAGGAAGTGTCTGGGAAAGGAAATGTATTCTGAGAAGTATTTTCCCTTGAGGAAGCTGACAACTGAGTGTGGTTTTCCTGAGAATGAGTGTGGTTGTGAGCGTGGCTGTGAGTGTGAGAGAGAGAATGTCAGGAGCAGGAGTGTGAGAGAATGTGGCTGTGAGTGTGGCCGTGGCAATGGGCGTGGTTATGGCAGTGAGCGTGAGCACGAGTACCAGCGTGAGTGTGGGCGCGACTCAGCATGAGGATGACTGTGGCGTGAGCGTGAGCTGAAGTGTGAATGTGAGTGTTGTGAGTGTGCGTGTGAGCGTGAGTGTGGTGTTGAGACCCCATGTCCAGTCAAGGGCCACATTTGCCAAGGGAGCGGGCCCGGGCCCTCTCCGTTCCTGCCCTAAGTTTTTTAAGACCCATAGGAAAGTACTATGTAAGACATTATAGTCAAAGGTTTCTGGTTTTTTTGTTCTTACTGAATTTCATTTTATGATAGATATCTTGCTGGTAGTCGTGTGCTCAAGTCAGAGTTTTTTTTTATCATGGGCAGTTTCTTGCAGAATGTGGGTGTTCTTCATTATGTAGGTCAGTGTGTACAGTGTAAAGAAAAAGTGAGGTATTGCAGGCAAGAGCTGGTGGAGATTGAATTACCAGGGAAGAAAATTGGGGTAAAACTGTTGTGCAAAGAAGGACAAAGGGTGAGGGAAGAGGCATTGAGGTAAACACAGGCGTTCTGATTTTGAAAAATCTGGCTACAGTTGCTTTCCTGGACTCCACATGAGAGAAAAGATGTTATACTTTCTAATTGTTGTCCACTGTTACTGAGCACCTCCAAACGTTTGGTGGAAAGTGATCTTACGGAGCGGAGTGACCGGAAAGAAAGCTCAAGCAGAGCCGTTCTGCAGCCCGTGCGCCTGGCCCTAGGAGTGAGTGGGGTGTGCTGGCTGGGAGCCCGCTGCATGTGCAGGTGCCTCTGGGCAGGGGCAGGGGCTGGCTTGCCCGAGGTCTTCATCTGTTTGCTTTGAATTAGGGAAGCTGTAGAGCACATGTGTATATGTTTTTTCTGGAACTGATTTCTGCTGCATTTTTAAGAGCTTTTAAAATTTTTATTTTTACAGAAAATATTTTCAAAAGATAACTTTAAAAGTCAAGCTTTGTTTCCTCTGTGTTTTCAGTCTGGTTCATTCCGAAGCACATCTCACCTTCTGAGTCTTGGTTTCTCGTGATAAGGTTCACGAGTGGTTTATATGATGGAAATGACATGGACTTGGTCATTTTTGATACCGATGTTTAATAGATGCTTGTCTTGCTCACTTAGTTTTCCCTTTGTGTTCTGCACTGTGTAAGGAGACATGTTCCAGAGGTGAGGGTGGACCGTCCCACTTTGGGTGTGCCCTGCACCAGTGTGACCATGTGCCCGGAGCGCAGCCAGTGTGAGTCCAGTTGCTGTGTCTGTCCCCTGCGTGCCAGGCCAGGGAGCGTCACTCACTTTGTCTGTTTCATTCTTGAGACTTCAAATCTTTTCTTAAAGTTAAGACTTGTTTTTTTTACTTGTCTGTCTTTTAAAAAATAGCCTTAGTTTCCTTGTCTCTTTCTAGCTGGCTGTACCAGGTGGGTCTGCTCCAGAATTAGCAGCCCTCCTACCCTGCAGGATGTCTGCAGTCGGCCCTGCCCTTTCTCTCCTGTCCAGATGCCACCAGCCTGCCTGCTGACAACACCCGTGTTGTCACAGGAGCCAAGGAACATGAGAGTTTTTGTTAGAGTCAAGAAATACTAGCCAGTGACTAATACTGAAAATGCCCTATTGATTTTAAGTGAATGTTCAGCAGCTGAGAAAGAAAAATCAAAGTATGAGAGAAGTAGGAAGCTCTTAACAGTGGTTGTGATAATTTAATACCTCACACCTTAACAGCAGCCCTTTGTGACGCGCCAGTAGAAGTGACTGGCTTTGGTGACGGCAGCATTTTTTTCTTTCCGCTTTCCCTAGGATCTTAGCAAGAGTCCCAAGACCATGAAAAAGCTGCTCCCTAAGCGCAAGCCTGAACGGAAGCCTTCAGACGAGGAGTTTGCCTTGCGGAAAAGTGAGTGCCCGTGGTGCGTGTGGAGGAGGACATGCCTCCTTGCCATGCAGCCATAGTGGTCATGGGAGGGAGTGGGTGGGTGGCTTTCCACGGACTTCGGAGGACAGTAGGGTCTGCACCACGAGGCAGTGAGAGAAGCAAGCTGCTGAGTGTTTCTGAGTGTCAGTGATGACGCACACGCATGCCCTGCTTTGTGGCACACACGGCTTTGGAGCCTGAGCCGGGGCTGGGCTCTAGCCCTGGGGTCTCGCCTGCTCTTCTGGTTTAAGTGCTGTAATTCCCAAAGCGTGCTCTCCATCCATCAGGAGCGGGACTTGTTTTCTCATGTCAGAGTTGCACCCATTACCGTGTTCTTTTGCCGTGGGTCTCTTTTCTGCTAGGCGTAGGTGTGTGCTTGTGCCATGTCCACCACTCAGGGATAGGTGTCAGAGAGGGTGAGGCAGCCTGTGACCCGGCTCTGGGTCTCTCACACAGCCGCTCACAGTGAGCTCCTTACACCCATTAGGTGCTCACTTGATAGCTTTGGAGTGAGTAGAGCTGTTTCTAGAAGAAATCATTAGAAAGACTCACTGTCCTGCCCTGGCCCATTTCTTCCAGTGTCTGGGCCTTCCCCAGGGGTGACCACTGGAGGGGGGGGTAACTGCTGGAGCGGGGGGTGACCACCGGGAGGGGAGACTGCTAGGAGGGGTACTTGGGGACAGATGCTGTGGGGGTGCCTGGTCCCGAAGGAAGATGCTGGGTGGGGAGATGGGCCAGCCTTAGGGAAGTCCCAGGGTCTTTCCCTAGGGCCGTGTCCCACTGAGCCTGCCGCGTTCTGCACCCCTCACTGCGCCTGCCTGCGCCTCAGGAGGGGCGTCAGTGAGTTGGCGGGGGAGGCCGTTCTGGGTCTTGGCCGCTCCCAGCGGTTGCTTCTCCTCTTGGCAGCACCCGTCAGGGCCTGCGGGGATCCGCTTCCACAAGGAGGCTCGTGGGAGAGGTGTTTTGGTGAGGACCTGGGGAAGGCGGCAGAGTGGCCCAGTGGCTGCAAGTGTGATGGGCCACACCCTGTCTGGGCGGTGAGAGGATGGCTCCTCCGCTGTGCCAGCATGTTCCCTCTCCTAACCTTGTCTCCCGACGCCACGGCAGCAGGCACAAGTGTGGGTCCCTCACCTCGGATGTTCGGGTCCTTGAGCCCAGGGCAGTGCGCTCCAGAGCCCCTGCTGAGCTGGGTGCGCAGTGAGACCCAGGCCCAGACGCCCACGTGCTCCCCCCAACTGGCTGTGCCGCCGCTCCCCTCTGAAGGGGTGGGAGTCACTGACTCAGGATGTCCTGTGGGCCTCGCTTTCCACACGCATTGTCTTGGCACCATCTGTGTGAAGAGCTGGGTATCAGGACCTGGCTGCAGATGATCACTTTGTTCAGTCAACGCGTCCACACCTTCATGTGCCAGGGTGAGGGATGCGGCAGTGCCCGCAAGAGAAATCCTGTCCTCGTGGAGCCTGCGTTTTAGGAGAGAGATCCAGACAAGGAACAAAACAAGTGGGCCATGAAGTGTGTGGGCTGTGGAGTGCCGCAGAGGCCCGGTGGGGAGGGTGTGGGGGGGCATCGGTCAGGGGCATTGCGAGCAGAGACATCAGGCTGAGGAAGCAGCGAGCCAAGTCTGGGGAGGGCTCTCCGGCCAGGCCACGGAGACCCTGGGCAGGAGCCTGTGGTGTATTCAAGGGATGGTAGAGGCTGCTCCGTGGGCCAGAGCTGCCCCCCCCATGGAGTGAGCCGTGACTTGGGTGCCTTGAGCAGCGGGCAGCCACGGCTCGGTTTTGTACCAGGGACCTCCTTGTTGTGCAGAGAGTAGGCAGGCAAAGGTGGAAGCAGGGAGCTGGGTTTGTGAGGGTGAGAGGAGGTGGTCTGGACCAGGTGTTTGGTGAAGACAAATCCTGCAGCAGTGGTTCTCAGCTGGTATGATTTATGCAGCAGTGTCTGAAGATATTTCAGCTGTCACAGCTGGGGAGGGTGCTGCTGGTGTCTGGTGGTAGAGACCAGGGCGCTGCTCAGCATCCTGCAGTGCACAGGACAGCTGCCCACAGAGCACCACCTGACCCGGCGTTAGCAGGGTCACAGCTCTCAGCTGTGCAGCTGCAGGGCGCATCCAATGGGCTGCAATGGGAAGGTCCTCGTGAAGTGTGAGCAGTGTCAGGTAGACAGCCTGACACATGGTTCTGACCCTCGGGAAAGTTCGGGGCTGGTGGTGGAAATTCCAGAGCTTAGATGGTATTTCAAGCATGACATCACATAGATGTAGAAGGCAAGAAACAGAGGGCCTGAGATAGTCTTAGCAGGTTAGGGACAGGAGTTCAAAGAGGGACCCATGGGGTAAACTGAGCATTTAGTGTGGATTGAAAAGGAGTTTTATATAAATGATCTCTATGTGAGTAGTGCCTTGTGCATAGTAAGTGCTTAGTAAACTGTACTGTTTTAAGCTGTATTATATTCAGAATCCTAAAAATTTTTCTAGTTTGTGAAACAGTGCCACATAAAAAATGTGTGCTGTTCTCTTGTTAATGTGCTTTCGTCTAACCTTTGTGATGAGAAATCCATCAGTAATGGCTGTCGGCCATTGGAAGCCACTGTCCTGAGTCTTTCTCTGCCCATCATACGATGCGGTTATACTCGCCTTGTCTATCACATCAGCCAGGCAGGTCATGTCCCCCATGAAGACCATTCTCTTGCTGGCAAGCTGGGAACAGTCTACCTGTGGAATTACTGTGCTCACACCCTTCATGGGGTCGAACTACTTAAATGTTACCTTTCTTACTCCTCCAGGAATAGCTTATTATAGGAAACCTGTTAAATGATTGATCCCAGTTAGTGAAATTCAAATCTTTTTCTCAAAAGGTCTTAAACTTTTGGTACTGTAAATACTTAGTTTGGCTTGTATGTATTTTACTCTCTTAAAGTGACATTGAGGCTTAATAAATTATGCAGCTGTAAATATATTTTAGCCTTCCATTCTTTCCACATTTTTTGTTAAAGTAAGCCTTTTAAAATATATATTCAAGTAAAATCTTAGCAAATATAGAAACAGAAAAATATAGGAAATAAGCAGTTTTACCCACAGTATCGACTCCGGGTAGTACATGGAATACTCAGCGCTAGCTGGGTTGAGAGGCTGTGCCTGGTGCTGCTGCCGCTGGGTGCTGTTACTCTGGACGGTTCTCCCCTCAGTGCCTGTGATCTCTAAGTGGAGACGAAGCTGTGTCCACATAGCCCACCGTTCGTGGAGGAGCTCGGGAGTGGGCTTTATAACTGCCTTAGATTAAATTCTAAGTGGGAGTTTGTGGATCAAAGGGAATGTTTCTTCTAGAGCCTTTGAGGATGTGGTCAGATTGCCCTTCGGGAGAGCCGTACCTGTTCTCGCTCCCACCAGCTTTTCCCTCCTTTCCCTCTGTCCACATCAGCACGAGATCGGCAGTCCTGTTTCTGTTGGGCTGGCGTGTGAGAACTTGAAGACATTACTTAAATTTTCATTTCTTGTTTTAGTGAGACCGGACATCTTTCCTTACTGACTGTGTTCTTTTGTGACTTGCTTATTCCTCTCTCCCGCCCTTTTTCCAGTTTGAGACCAGGGACACTGTTTTCCTCATGGATCAGCATGACGGCCTTTGTGAGTTAGGATAAGCCCTTTGCCAGATATGTTGCAGATAAAACATTTTAAAAAACTAAAAACCCTTTTGCATACAACTATTTTGTAAATATTTAGAAAACAGTTATCTGACAAGAAAGTAAAAGGAGGGGTTATCTTAATTTTCACTTTCGGTTGAGTCGATGATGGCATCCGTCTCGTTAGCTGTACTGGTGACTGAGTTAGATTGTGAAGTGTCATGTGTCTCTTGACAGGCACGGCTGCTTTGGAAGAAGATGCCCAGATTCTGAAAGTCATCGAAGCTTACTGCACAAGCGCCAAAACACGGCAAACACTCAATTCAAGTAAGTTTCACAGTAATGTCCTGGGAATTGGGGTGGTTTATCCTGCTTTGTTTCAAGTGACAATCTGAAAGAAACTCTGGTGGCCTGCATTCTCCCTAGTGAGGACACGCCAGTGGTGTAGCAAGCAGTGCGCTGCCCAAACCTCGGGCCCTGGTCACTTGAGCTGGATCTGAGCTGTGCACAAAGTAGCTGTGTGTGATTTTCTAGATAAGGTGCTAGGAAATATTTAAGTATCAGGTACAGCCAGAATTCATAAAACTTCTTTTGCTTAGAGAGGATGTGTTTAGAAGACAGTGGAAGATTAGTGCCTTCATTTCAGCTATTTAAACTATTGGTGTAGTATTGAGGTTTTTTTGTTTTTTTGTTTTTTTGTTTTTAAGGCTGCTTATTGTCCAAAATATAAACCTAGAGCAAGGCTTCTTTTAACCTTTTTTTTTTTAATGATTACTTTTTTTTCCCTTAATTTTCAGAAATTAACAACTAGTTTATTTGGTAGATTTCAGAACCACAGAATTACCTGTCTTACGTGTAATGTCCATAAAAAATCTTTATCTGTTGTGCGGACAAAAAGATGGCTTTTTTTTTCTTTAAATCTTCCCCAGCAGTTGAGCGTGACGTGCAGCATGGTAGCAGTGCGTGCTGTTCGCTCAGGAAAAGGGGCTGCTCCCTTGCGCTGGCATCCTCATGCCCAGAAGGGCTGACAGCTTGTGGCACGCAGTGCTGGGCCACGGGTGCCACAGCTTGTGCTCCTGTCCTTGCTTCTTAGGTGGTTTTTTCTTTTCTTTTCTTTTCTTTTTTAAAGAACTGGATGGTTTATATATTACTTCAGCATGAAAAGCTGGTTTCTTTTAGACTTTAAGATCGATCCTCCTTCCACCTTGACTTGGGCAGACCATTATCTCCGCTCCTGGTTTTCGCCACCTGGTGTGCTGGCTGCCGCGAGTGTCAGGCCTCATTTTGAACTAACTCTGGAAGAAAAGATAAAGTGGGGAAAGGACTTAAATTGCTTCAGCTTTTGTCAGAGACGACAGCTGTGAAGACAGGGCTGGCGGGGTTAAATCCCGGCTAGAATCTGTGGATTATCCAGAAACATGTTTTTTTTTTTTTTAAACACCATTTCCAGTATTTTACCGGTACTGTACCATAATCCCACCTGTGACATTAAGACTTTTTGCCAAAGGTCAACACTGTCCTTCTTTTGTCCGTACTTTGGTGGAAATACCTATTTGTAGTAACTACTCAGCAGAGTAGGACAGAAATGAAAAAAGGCCTGGGTAAACTATCAAAATGTGGAATAAGTGTATCTATAATTAATAGTTTATAAATATACATTGTTGTGATTAAAGGTATCACATTTTCACAGTTTGATAGTGATCGTATTTTTAGTAATAGGCTGTAAGATGTGGCCATCGAGTTTTGGATTTTGAACTTGAGTTTTTTTTTTTTTGAGTTACGTCAACTTCAATTACTTGAAATAAAATTTTTCAGCTCAGTAGTCTCAGATAAACAGACCAGATTCATTTGGCCTTTCCCGTCCACGGGCTCTGCGTCTGCAAATTGAGCCAATCATAGATGAAAAATATTTGAAAAGAAAAAAAGAAACAATAAAAAATAATACAAAAATAAAATAATACAAGCTAAAAGTCAATACAGTATGCCAACTATTTACATAGTACTTACATCAGGGACTTGAGCATCTGAGGATCTTGGGGTGCAAGAGGGGTCCTAGAACCAGTTCCCCGAGTGTACTGAAGGACAGCTGCGTATGAGCTGTGTGTGTCGTAGCACAGGCCACGTTTCTTTGTGACGAGAGGCAGTGCCCTGTGACATGCCTGTGGCTCTGCTTCTTCCAGCTGCCTGAAAAGAATGACCCATAGCTCCTTTTCTTATGTTGCCTGTATCACGTATTTTCATTTCTCCTGTGCAAGAAAAGCTTCAGATAATACATTGATTTCTGTTTTTAATTATGGGCAAACCACTCTGGGGCCTCAGAGGGCTTAGAACCATATAGCCTTAAACTTAACACTCTCAAAAAACAAGGAGTAATGGGAGAAACTGATTGTGCTGGAAAGGCTGTGTGCATAATCAAGACTTTTGGAAATGGGATCATAGTGAAAGCAGCTCTTTTTATATTAAGTAGTTAGTAAAAGAGTTTTTAGGAGGATAATATATATTTACGTAAAACTCAGCTCTGTTCAGCCTACATTTGGATGGCAAGAAGACTTTATAAATCACACGTCTTTAGTCTTGATTTCTGTCTCAAGGAATTAAGGACCATCTCAGACTCTTGTTGTGGTCTGGGAACAGAGGTCGTTTAGCTCAGAAGCAGGAACAGGCACAGAGCCAGCGGCTGCTGTGGTGTGCTGTGCACCATGATGCCCCAGCGCAGAGGGCTCGGCTCCCTGGTGAGGGCTGCAGCCCTGCGTGCCTCTCAGCCCTGGCCAGGGTCATTGCTCGAAGTTGTCAGCCACCTTGGAGGTTATATCGCTTCTACTGTTTTGTACCACTGCCTTCTGTTCTTCTTTTAACATTGTGGCATTACCAGTTCACATCTGTTCCTGACGGCAAAGGGTCTGCCTCAGGGTCAGTGACAGTGCAAACAGACTCAGGTCCCTTCTGTCCCCACGCCTGGGGCTGAGCCCTGGGAGCAGGTGATGGGCGCTGGGGAGGCTGTGGGCCCTGGTTAGTACCTTTCTCCCCTCTGAAATTTTCACGGTGGTTATAGATTGATAAGGTAAGTTAGACTCCTACCCCCGCCCCCCCCCACCCCGGATTTATAGTCTTGGCATAGTTGAAGAAGTAAGTCAAAATTCCATTGATGTTATTTTGCATTTAATACATTTACTTACTGAATAAAAAGCCATTTTTACGTAGCCACATAAATGGTGCCTTTTACAGATAATGTCCTAAATGAGATTATTTGTCAATAGAATTGGTTAATTGCTAGGTGTTTATAGAATCATCTTTTGGACATGGGCGTAATTTATAAAAGATTTCTTAAATGGGAGCTTTATAGCAATATCTTAAAAAAAGAACAATTTGGAAACAATATCATGTGTTAGGCTTATTTAAAGAATAATTGATCTGGTTTTGTTGTAAGGGTTGTGATAAGTTCATTATTAAAACCCAGCCATAAATAAGGAGAAATAAGCATTGTTGCATTTTTTAACAGTATTTTCTCTTTTCCTTCTCTTCCCGTCACCTTTTGCTTTTGTTCCATGTTTTTGGTTGTGGCTCTTCCTGTCTGTTCTCCTCCTCACCCCGCCCTGCCTGTCACACCCGTCACGTCACCCCACCCCGTCTTAGCATGGCAAGGCACTGACCTGATGCATAATCACGTCCTGGCTGACGACGACCAATCAAGTCTAGACTCCTTGGGTCGTCGTAGTAGCCTTTCTCGCTTGGAGCCTTCAGACCTCTCGGAAGACTCTGACTATGACAGTATATGGACAGCCCATAGTTACAGAATGGGTTCTGCATCTCGTAAGAGCTGTTGCTCATATATCTCTCACCAGAACTAATGCCCTTCTGAGCTTTTCTTAACAAATGCTTGTGGTATCGCAGCCTGCTTTTCTTAGATGTTTTCTTGCTGTTCCTTGTCTCTTTTATGTGATATTTTAACAACTTTTGAGAGTGTTCCTGGTATTTCCTGTTGTACTTTGTGGAGGCTTAACTGCCACTTCGAGTTTACATTCAGACCCTGACTGCTGAGGGTGGTGGTGTGTTCACACGAGCCTGTACCTGAGGGTGCTTTTCTCAATGGATAGTTGTTTTATAGCTCCAAATGGTTTGGGTTTTTTTATTCTCAGTGTAGCAACTGTTTCATTTCTTTCTGGATACAGCTGTATGAACACTTTTATATTTTATACTGAAACCACACAGGTTTGTGATCTAAGTGCCACAACATGGTGGAGACTCTGGCTTTATATACAGGGACCTAAATTTTTCATGTATAATGAGCACGTTAATGAAGCAGTTGTAGAGAGACAAGAAGAAGAGTACGTTCAGCAAAAGCGCTGAGTCCAGTTCTGAGCTTGTGTTCTGGTAACCATGCAGAGTGGTGTGCAGGCTCTGGGCCTCTGCAGGTGCACAGAAGGATGAGCGTCACGTGTGTTCAGAGATGTCCTCACCCCGTGGCTCTGTGCTCTTCCATGTCCTGCGTTGTGGCCGTGAAGTAGCAGAGCTTACTGTCACAACTCAGATGTTCACGCTCATCTTTACACCAAATTTTCCTGAACTGCAGTGATTTCTGTCATAGGCACTTAGCAAGCCTATACTACCCTCTACTAAAGTCTCTATACTAAAGGTTTAAAGTCTAAAATCTGAAACATTCAGCCTCCGCAAGTATAGACCAGACTGCGTTCAGAGAGGCCTTTGGTATACTTAAAAAGCTAAGTGCTTTGGCTTCAGTCACAGCTTGGCTGGCCCCTGTCATCCGTACTTACGCTGTCTGTAAGAGCCATGAGCACATTATTGTTTTCAGCAACCAGCTGCAGTGAAACTCCATAAACAGCAACCCGTAGTGTAAAATCCTAATGCTTTATTGTAATGGGATATCGATATCAAAGTCCACTGAAGACTTACTGGTTGCCATGTAATTCACTTGTAAGAAAATCTCCCTCACTTTCCTGGGATTTGTTGTAAGGAGTTTTCACTGGCCTCACTCAGACTAATTTCTGCTTCAAAAAGAACTGAATGTGACATGTTGCATTCAGTTGTAGCATCAAATCCACATCTAGTCATCGCTTGAGAGGCCGAACTGTGTTCTCTCCCATGCATACTCTATTCAGTGTTAAAATGGAAGCTTATGGTTGTGTTGTAAGTATTCACTGAAACAGGATGCCGTAGTGCGTCAGGAATAACATTTCTTCCTTCCTTCAGGGTGGCTGTAATTCCAGGTTACCACTATTTCTTTTCCCACCACCCCCTCCTTCGCCAAACCCATGTATTCAATGTTCTGACGTTTATGCAGAATGACCTCTGATGCAGTATCAGTCATGTCCTGGAAGCTGGGTCCTGCTGCTCACAAGCCCAGAGGTGCTAGTGAGATCCAGGCAGTAGCACATTGTGTGGAAAGTTGGGCAGCTTCTTTCTGCATGGAATGGGGTGATGGCACAGAAGTCATTAGGGCCACTGTTCATTCCCAAGTAGCATGTGAACTGCTCATGCCAGCTGGAGATTTCATATTTTTATATCAGTTAGCATAAAGAAGAAAGTCGAGAAGCAATCTTTAAATTTAGTCAAAGCCCAGTATTAATCTCCAGTAGAGATGGGGTTTATGTATGTCCAGCCAAATAGCAAATTGAATTTGTGGAGAAATATGATAACTATGAAGTTTATATACTTACTCAGTATCATACAATGGATTTAGAAGCAGGTTTGGTTTTATATTACATAGAGAATCCTCTTTTCTGGTATTAATAGTAGAATATCTTTTTGTTTGCTTGGAGACTGATAACCAGTGCATTGGTTTGGATGCCTTTGCCACGCCTCAGTAAAACTCGGGTTGCTTGTCCCGTGCTGCGTACCACACCTTGGAATACAGTTGCTGTGCTTCGTTTTTTTTTTAATGCCAAGTATCATTTGGTTATCTTAACGAGACATTTTCGTTGATATTCTATACACCACAGTTTTGACAATTTACCATCATTGCTTTTTGTACCAGTTAACAGCCCTTTTGAGGATGCTTTTTTGTTGATGCTAAGATCACTGCAAAATAATAACCTTTTTCTTTGTTTGCATTTGTTTTGAATGTCTAACACCATTAGTTTTTGTGACCTGGTTAAGAAGTATTTGTGCCACAGGCCCAAAAAGACAGTTCTCATGTGGCAGTGGTGATATGGCATCCAAAGGGCCAGTGTTTCTATTTTTGTGGAACTTCAGTCATGCTGATAATAGTATCTTCTGTTTACGCAGTTCTGTAATATCTGTGTGTACGGTTAGTATTATGATGAAAGGATGAAGAATCTGAACTCGAAGGTAGGTTTAAGCCATCATCAGACCCTTTGCAAGTGGCCTAAATGGTGTTCCCCTTGAAATAACACCTGCCACAAATATATAATAAGCTATATTAATTATGTGTTTTGCATAAAATTGTCAAAACACAGTAATGTGTATATAGTGGTATAAGATCTTGAAAAAAATCTATATATTGTGCTCTTTATCTGTGAATGGGAAAAGCCATTTTTAGTAGGTGATTACCATTTGAAAAACATTGGATGTACACCTAAATGTTGCATTGTATTGTACAGTATGCATATTATTGTTTGTGGTTGCATATGGCAATGAAGTGTTTGTTTTATAAAAAAATCTGTTATGTACAGTTGAAATAAATTTTGCATTTGCTAGCCCGTGGCTTTTAATATTTGTTACCTGGGGGAGGGGGAGTAGCATAGTTTGCAGTTTAATATGATTTGGCTGTTCTCCTGAACAAAGGCAGCAGGCCAGTCAGTAGAGCACTTTCTGTCTGCCTCAAGAGAAGAGCTTGTGCTTTCTTAGGTTAAGTATGTTCTAGACAACACAATTCCCTCCTTATACATTTTTATCTTGTCTGTTCCCCTCTTCCATTTTTTTTTAAACAAGTTTTCAATCACTGGAAAGTTAGTCTCCAGAAAGAAGCATTATTGTTTTTTGTGCATAGATGGGAAAAAGCACAACTTTAGAAGTTTTTTATTGAGCCTAAGGTCAATTATTTATTTTTGTCTTATAAAGTGCATATCAGGCTAAGGAGAGAAAAATGAAGTAGAATAAAAGGAAAGGAGGAGGTGCTCCTGACGGCAGGTACAGGGCTTGGACAGGGCACAGAGAGTGTGGAGAGTGCTCTGAAGAGAGGCTGCACATGGTCTTTTTCCTGAGAGAAATAAATTAGCCTTAAATAACAAGGTGGCCTAGGTGACTTTTGAGAGATTTTATTAAATAGATTTTTAAAAGTATACTATTTTGCTCCATTGTGAAAGTTATTTCAATTTCAGTTGATTATAATTAGATTCAGATTTTAGAAAGATAATTTAAGAAACTGAGTTTTGCCACAGATGTACGAGACTGCTGGCCAGACGGGCAGGTATTCTTTTCTGACGGGCGTAAACTGATTTTAGGCTTTTGGGGCAGGCACACTTATACACGCCTGCATACACACCACACAGGCACCTGGATCTGACAGTCGGCCTGTGTTGTTCCTGACATACAGTCGTGTGTGTCAGATAAGGCCCCCGCACGGTGTAACAGCCAAGAATGGCACCGGCACTGAGCCCCCGGGGCTGGTCCCTGCTTTGTTACTGCCTGGGCAAGTCATCTCGTGTATAAAATGAAAATAGCAGATTAGATCTGTGTTTCTTAAACTAAGGTCCACAGTTGTCCAGGGATCTGTGAATGTTTAGGCAAGGGGAGATGGAGTTCTCAGATATGTCTAGAATTTTAACTTCTGTGTTCATTCATGTTAATACAAACGTGTCCCCAGGCTTCTGGAACATACCTTTGAGTGAGTGTTGCTGTGGGGCCCCGGTGCCTGGTGGTGTCGCCAGGTCCATGGCACAGAATGACCCTGATAGAGTAGTGTGGAACTGTCATTGCAGTTCTTCTCAGCAGACCTTGGTGGGTAGATACCAAGCATCTGCAGGCACATTCTTGGAGTCCTTGAGTTTGAGAAGTACTGGATTTGGATTGGTGTTAAGTGTAAATTATTATCTCATTATATTGATGTTTTTCTTATTCCCACCTCCATATGGAAACAATTAACAACCACCACCAACCAGCAATTTTGTGTATGTGTTTGTAGAAACAGATTATAGGCTAGTCTAGCACTTCTCAAACTGTTATCCAGAAATCCATTTTTAGGCTTTTAATGTTAATATTGATGTTAAAAAAAATTTCACTCAAACGAGTTTCAGAAATGCTGAATTAAGGTATTTTTTATGGCAAACTTCATCAAAACCCGTATCTTGCTAAAGGTGCACTGTGAATCTCCAAGAAGTGGCTGTAGCATGCAGCATTTCCTGAAATGGTATGTTGCGGAACCCCCTCATCTCCAGAAACACAAAAGTTTGGGAAACACAGATCTTGACTGTACTAGAACCATCATGAATGTGTTCATCTGTGTCTGAGCCTCTGTTAATGGGATTTTAAATAAAGTGATAGAACATTCTCTATTCTGTAGTTCTGTTGTTAAATTGTTTTTCCAATCTAGGTAATTTGGGGAAAATGTGTTATGATGCCTCTAAAAATACTTTAATAATTTCTGAGATAACATGTTAAATCTACTTTCTAAAACATTGTTCTTAAAGAAATAGCCAACTTATTTATAAACGTGGCTGGAAAATATTCCTTTACTTTTTTTGAAAGGCTATAGAATTTTTCAGACATTTTAGAAAAATACGTTATATTGAAACTAGACAGATTATTATCATTACATGGATTTCTAGGCAGACTAATAAATAATCTTCATTTATAAGCCTCCTAACTCACCATCAGAGATCCATAAGTGGCATTTTTCACATTAGTGCATTTCAGGAATCAAGCAGTACATCTTGTCTATAATATAACATTCTGCAATTTAAATTTTTGTAATACATCATTAAATCCTTCTCGTGTGCTATAAGTGTATTTGCAAAAATAAGGCCAGTGTCATGCATATACAATGATTGTACCAGTTCTTACAGGTTTTAGTTCCTCAATTATGTTACATAATGGAATGGCTTTTATCTTTATGAATTCATCAGTTAAAAGATGTTTATAAAATGTAATATTTAAATTAATCCTCAGAACACCTCTGAAGAAGTGGTTAGTTTTGTTGTTTTATTTTATAAGTAATGAAGTTGAGACTCAGTGGCTTAGGTGATGTGCCCAAGTTAACTGAAGCGTCACCACAGTGTCCTCACGGCACCTCTGCACAGAAGTGTCAACATCCCCTGTGATTCTGTTTTGTATGTCATTTGAAGACCTCAGTGCTGGAAACACATAATGTAAATAGATTGTCTAGGAAGGTAGAAGAGGAGGCAAAAATAATTTAAAAGAAATACAGAACTTAATTTGCCTGAAATGTGGTTACATACAAACATTTTTCAACTTGTCTCATTAGCTAATCCATTTGAAGAAATGTGTTGCAGATTGAATGTGAGAGACATAAAGAATACCTTTTTTTGATTTGACTCAAATGCAGGGGTCAACTCTCTAGGCTTAAAGCAGGTCAACGGGGTAGTTAATACCAGCGGGAAAACTTAGGAGTCAACTAAATCGAGTGATATTATCAGTTTACTTCTCTTCACAGGGAAGGTTAAGTGAAGCCGTTTGTTTTCTACACGTGTGGTATAAATATCTGAATGTTTATGAATCTTTTGTATTTTCTGGGCAAATAGCACATGAATTTTTTTTCTTCTAAAATCATGGGCACCTTTTACATCTGTAGCAGAAGTACAGGAAAATTCTGGCAAGTACCTGGCAAGTACCCCATGCATTCTCTGTAATGTATCTCAGTTTCCTTCCTAAGCAGTGTTTTCTTGTGTGGCCCACGTGTCTCAGCAGCATTGCCCATTAACCAGGAAAGGCCTAGGAGAAGGCAGGCCCACAGGGTCCTCTCCTGTGACCTCGCAGAGGCGCAGACACTTGGAGTGGCCATGGCTTCTCTTATCCGGAAGGGGCATTTCAGCCCTTCTCTCTTGGAACTTGTCAGAGATTTCTGGGCAGACTGATACTGTTAGTCTAGTGTTTTCAAAAATGTGTTTCTTTCTGAAACCATATCTTGCAGTCCTTATCTGAATGTTCTGTCTGAAAAAGTATTCCTGAGGTGTAGGTCACTGTGTGTGAGGGTGGGTGGAATTCGGCCTCGTGAGGGTGCGAGCACAAACCTCCCCCCCACCACAGTGACAGGTCTGCTGCCGGGGGTTTGTAGCACAGTGTGAACACGACATTAGTGGGAGGGTGCCCTTGAAATGGTGTTTGACAAACCCATTTATAAATATGTTCAGATATGCCAGCCCATTACAGCTTATAATGAAGTTCTAAGTACTGCATTTAATCATAAGACCGAAATTGTTCTCAGTACCCATAAAGGCTCTTCCCTTTATTGGTGTAAAACGTGTCTCTCTTGGAGCTCACGCTATGTGACATAGCATCGTACTTAATTGCTCACCCCGAGCTCAGTCTTACCTTCTTACATCTGAGATGACGAAGGAGCTCAGCATCTGAACCTTGCTCAGTTCCTGACCTTCCGGTTTCATCCTGAGATGGGGCGGAGCAGGTTTTGCAGATGTAGAAAGGGCAGCACGTGGCCAGTGAGCTCCACGCATGCTGCTGTGGAAATGGTTGAGACGCTCTGCATGTAGGAATGTTTTATGGGCTATCTTGTAATCAGGCTCTGACAGTTGTTAGTCTTGTTCCATTCGGAGGAGTATTAGCATACAGTAGAATTCTGGTGAAGCTATTCTTTAACATCCTCTCTTTTTAAAACATTTGTATAATACAGATTTTCCCATGATAATGAGGGTGCACAGCAAGTGCCGTTCTTACAATCTGACAAATATTTAGGAAGACAAACGAAAGACTAGCGAGAAAAAACAAGACCAAACAAGTGAGCCACCGCTTCAGTAACTAATGAGCATATCTCAAACATGAGATGTACTCTTTTCATGGCGAAATGCTAACCGCAATACCACTTGCAAGTGTTTGCGTGCTGTGGTAGATGATAGCTTTCCTCCAGTTTGCATCTGATATTTTTCCAAATTATGAATGGTATATGTTATACTGTATAATCTTTAAGAAAACACTCTTTTCTTCAAGAATATGATTTGATTCTCTTTCCTCGCCTCTTAAAATGAGTATTTGGATTTCCCAATTTCTAAAATACATATCTTGCAGCATCTACTGAGGGGCTGTCCCATGCAGGCTTTTGTTCAGGTATTGGTTAAATGGCATAAATGTTCCTCTGACATTGTGAGCAGTTTACTTCCATTTAGAAAAATATTTATATTTCCAGAAATGTAGAATAAAGTTTTTGCAAAAGAACCAAATAATAAATTGCATTTTTTCTAAACCATATGCTATATCTTTAAATGTTGCTGTAGAGTTAAATGTTTTAATTGCCAGTTCTTCAGTTAATAAACACTCAGCGTATTTGTTCTGCTTGATCTATCTTACTTGTCTTTCTGAAATCCTTGGGATAATACAATGGCTCAAAATTTAGATGACTATCCCAAGGAATATGGTCAGAACCTTTAAATCACCACCTGTTGAATATTTTGGGGTTTAATTGATTCATAATCCAGATTCAGAAACAGAAGTTTGTTAACTTGTAAAGAGGCTGGTGTTTCCTTTCCTCTGTGAGGCTTTGGGTGTGGGAAGGCCTGGGGCTCGGTAGAGAAAACTGGTCAAAGTTGCCCTTCTCTAGCTTATCTCAATGAAAAAATTTTAATAAATAGTCACTGGAATTTAATATTTAAATAGTGTTGTATAGTCAAGTTCTATTTCTTCGTTCTGCCATGATATTCACCTGAGGTTATTTTTTTGTGTGTTTTTTTTTTTTTTTTAATGATCTTAGGTTCACGCAAAGAATCTGCTCCACAAGTTTTGCTTCCTGAAGAAGAGAAAATTATAGTTGAAGAAACTAAAAGTAACGGCCAGACAGTGATAGAAGAAAAGTAAGATGTCTTCCAGTGTTTTCAAGCAGGCGTCCGACCCCACAGTGGGTAGTGGAGTCAGAACACTTCCCCCAGGGGCTGGGCTGTGGCTTCAGAAACGGCATTTTAAAAGTTTCTTCATAGGTTAAAATTAACTTTGACTAAGAGTTTAACCTGCCACACACACGTTGGCTGTTTTAAAGTTGTGGATTTAGCTATGACCGTGAATAGGGCTGAGCAGCCCTGGTCACCTCACTTAGCCTTGCGCCGTCTCCTGGTAAGTTTCTGTGCGTCCTCTTCGTGCTCATGCCATTTATGTGTTTATTCTATTTCTTATTTCAGGAGTCTTGTTGATACTGTATATGCATTAAAGGATGAAGTCCAAGAATTAAGACAGGTGCGTCATAATTAGTTTTTTAATCTTTTTTTAATGAGAGAAAAAGAGAAAACATTATATTAAAAATAAAACTGCCTATAAGCAAAAAAATACTAAAAGGAGACCATGTCTTTCTGAATTCCAGCAGATAAAACAATTGATCTTCTTTAAGTGTTGATAGACCAGGAAGTTAATTTTTAAAGTGACTTGTTTAAACTTTCTTTTAACTATATTGTTCTCAATGTCATAAACCATCTCAAATGCTGTTGGAATAATGATAATAATAATAATTGGAAATATCTAAAATTCTGTCTAGTTGAAAGTCCTATGCCTCTTGTGATTAATCTCTGCCAGCACACCGTCCTCACACTTCAGAAGCCAGGGCAGCGGGTCAGTTACACTTGGCTAACTAACCAAGTGTATTTGTGTATCAGTGTATAATTTGTGTGTGCAAATGGCTTTGGTCTCCTCCCTAACAAGGTGAGGGAATGTTGGGGCCTTTAGGCCAAGGTGCAGCCTGGGAACAGTGTGGCCTGGGATGTGGAGAGGTTGGATAGAGAGCCAGGGGCCACCGTGCGGGTCTGGACATGCTCTCGGCCATTCTGAGCAGTGTCCAGAGCGGCCTCCAGGTACTTCTCTTCCTTACTTGGTGGGCTTTGCCCGTAGCAGCAGGACACCTCTGTGTGTGTGTGTGTGTGTGTGTGTGTACGTACCTGTACCTTCTACATCCTGAGAGTGTGTGTGTGTACCTTCTACATCCTGAGAAATGCCTGGGTTCATGTGTCCAGACACAGGTTCTTGCTCATTCTCTCCTGTGTTCATCCGGAGATTGTTACTTCCGTTGCATCGTGTAACTCTATAAGGTAACTATAAATGTGAAAAGAACCAGTTGGATGGAAGCTGTGCCTCTTGCTCTTTTGAGCCATTTCCTTATGGTATGTTACAGAGATTCTTTCGTTCATGAATTGAAATGAATACGAGCTGTTAGGACAGTTTTTCTATCTGTGATTTGTCTCGGCTCCCAGGAGCTGTGTCTTAAGGAGCACCGCAGTGTCTGTCAGGTGGCTAAGCTTTGCCGGCCCCCCGACCTCCCAGCCCACAGGCAGGTGCACACGGATGTCATTAGGCAAGGCCCCAGAGGTCTCCTGGAAGGTGTGCATCTGGGAAAGGAAAGCCTGCTCAGTGCCAACAGTAGTGATCGTACTGTGGTCTGCTTAATTTACAGGATAACAAAAAGATGAAGAAATCTTTAGAGGAAGAGCAGAGAGCCCGCAAAGACCTAGAAAAGCTGGTGAGGAAAGTTCTAAAGAACATGAATGATCCTGCTTGGGATGAGACGAATCTATAAGGACGTCCTTTGTTCTTTTGGTCAAAGACCAACCCCAAGATCAAGCCGCGACCTCCTGACCCAAGTCGGGGTGACATTCAGGATTGCAGGGCAGGGCTGGACAGAACGTCATCTCGCTCTCTGTGCATAGGAAAGCTGGAGCTCGTCGCGCAGTTGGAACGGTCAGACCATTACTGAAGACTCCAAATAGGAGGTGGAGGTGCTGAGCCCTGAGCTGCGGTGACCCGCCCTGCTGCCCTCTCAGTCACCTCATTTTGCAATAAGTTCAGTGACCGACTAAAAGTCCTGGTTTTCCAGACTTTCAGTTGAATATATAAATATTATATATACATGTTTCTTGTAAATATTCCTTTTTGGGTGCATACCCAAGGTGGTTGTGTCTGGGCTAATCCCCGTGCTGGGATTTCCTTTCCACTAACACTTCCAGCTGTGTGAACTAGAAGCCCTGGTCATGTACCCATCAAAACCAGAGGTGTGGGGAAGCTTCTGGTAGATGCCTGGTTTGTTGTGCACCACCATGCTCTCTACAGTGCTATAAAAATACTTCCCACATCAGTATGTCTAAATAATTTAACCTTATTTATATCTGCAAAGATGCTTCCATCCCATTCGAAAGTCTTCTCATAAAGCAGTATTACGGTCCCAGGCCCACCGGGTTCTGAGGGCAGCACGCTGACTGGCTGAGACCCAGCCCTGAACTCGAGGGAATCACCTGTACTGCCCTGTGTCCATCTAAAAGATGCCTGCTCTTAGCTGCTGTGTCTAAGTACTGTGACTATCAGAGTGTGTTCACTGCATTTTGGGAGATCACCCAGACTTTTCTATATAGGCTAGTTTAATAACTTGACAAAATGCACTGTTCCCCCCCGCCAAGAGAGATCTTAACTAGAACCTGTAAATAAAATATATTATTTATTATATCTTACTGCAGCTGATGACAACAGACAAGAGGTAATGCTGTGACGTTGATACTAGTGGGTAGGGTTTTGCTGTCAGGTGGTGTCAACCGTGAGGTCTGCTTTACCATCAGGCGCAGCCAGCATGGCTCAATGCTCACTAAAAATAAACTTTCCCCTCTTTTAGCAAGAATAAAGCAATACACATCTTAAATTCAGCTAAGTAATGAAAGGTCAAACGTGGGAACGTTTCCCGCACTGCGTCCAAATGCAGAAGAGACAGAGGAAGGAAGCCTGTCTGTACCCTGGCTTCACTGGTTTCTGGGCCCAGGCCGTCTCTGGAGAGTCTGAGCAGCTCTGGACAGGAAGGCTGTCCCACAGGGCCAGGTTTTCACTCTTTGCAATACATAATGGTGATCACGGGAACTTTGCTTTGTTTCCCTTCCTCTGAAGAGGATGATTTTAAAGTGAGATAAACTTTTTCATAGAACAAGTGTTATATATTTTAAAACCAAAATTGCAGCACTGTGCATTACAGAAGTCTCAGAACAACTCCTTTGGCATTGGATGTGACTTTTTGCTTTTCGATCTGTTGGTCAAATTGCCCTCTAACTGCACCCAAATCCTGTGTATTCTGATGCCTTTGAACTGGGCAGCTTTGGAGACAGGTTTGTTTTCTGGCTGTTTATGGTTTTTCTTCCATGCCCTTGCTAATCCTAGTTTCTGTGCCCAAGCAAGCCTTGCCGGTTTCCTGCCCACACCTGGGGGCAGGGTCTGTCTGGGCCTGTGCTTCAGAACCTGGCCGCCTTACTTGGACCTTTAATGAGAATTGCCAATTTCCTGTACTTAGCATTTCATTCACTAGTGCTGGGACAAAGAAAGATCGAGTCTTTTTTTTTTTTTCCTTTGGTAAGCTCTTTTTTTACAAGTCACTTTTTTGGTGATGCATAAGACATTGCAGTAGAAAACAATTAAATTTGAGTGTATTGAAGTTTGCTGTTGTAAGCAGATTTTAACTCAGGAACAACTCCCCTCTGATCTCTCCGCCGCTTGTGACAGGCGATGTTGCTGTGCCACTCTGCTGAGAGTTAAGCCTGTCCCCTCGGAACCATTAACGTTGCTGTCCGCGTCCCCAGGACGGATCTCTTACAGAACTGCCTTAATGATTAGATTGAAGTATTTCATAAGAACACTTGTGTTTTTAATGTCTCTTCCCCCAGAATGGGGTGACCGTTGAGATCCTTGTGTTAATGCATTGCCTTTTTTTCCCCTGTGGGTCCAATATCTTCCTAGGTTTTTTAGGGAGCAGAAAAAATTCATCTGAGAGCAATTCTTTTTACAAACCTGCCCTACTCTGTATATAACTGTGTACATTTCACCCTGTAACCTCCCAGGGGGTGGGAACTTGGTATAGAGGTAAAAGGGGCACTATTTACCCAAGGGTTACTCCTTTACTCTCACCTTTTATGGATGAGGAGACAAAGCCATTTCTTATCCTGTAGATGTGAAGCACTTTCGGTTTTAAACGCTGTCAGGATGTAGCATCTGAAGTCTATTTCATTGTACTCAGTGACATCTGTGCTTGTCCACACGCACTGGGCATCTGAGACCTGGGGCAGCTGCCCTGGTTTGTGTGGACTTCTTAATTCTGGTCATTTCTTCACTTCCCTGGGTCAGCCAGGGCACCCGTTGACAACCGTGGAGAAACTCCTAATTTAAATGTCACAGGCAGTCCTTTGTGGACTTGTGTGGACTGCTACAATGTTGATGCTACATTGTTGTAATTATTAAACCGATTATTTTTCTTATGCCACAAAATATGTTATTTTATCTTCTTTGATGTGTTTGCTGTATGTGTGTTAATGTTAAAATTTCTTCTGGCTTTTTTAGATTTTCAAGTTCTGGTGTGAAATTTTTATACTGGAAAATATCATGTTTGCCTTTAAAATTTTGAGTTTGAGAATATTTGAAGATAAATAGGATTAGAAAAGAAAACTGGAAGATTTAGAGAAGGGAGGGGAACTAACAGGGCACACTGTCAGGTGCAGCCTCCCTGCGTCCGCCATGCTCAGAAGAACAACTTTCATGTTGGAAGATGTTGGAAGTGAACTATTTTGTGGGGTTGAATAAATGAAAGCTTTTTTTTTTTTTTTTGGTAAGTACATGAAATTTCCATTTTATTGTATGGTTTTTATAACACACTAGTGCAAATGCATTTCTCTACAACCATTCCAAAATAGCTCCTTTGGAATTATTTCAGTCATCTCTAATATGTGACTTCACCAAATACCTTGAAAGCTGTACCAACAAAATTTCCAATGACTTTTAGATGAAAGGATAAGAAATAGTCATCAGATGATGACTGGGGGCGTTAATCTCCAACAAGACACTTTGTTGAAATGTTTCTTCTGATACAGCAGTTATAAGAGCCTTAAAAAACAAGGGCAGAACAAGTGTTTGTGAAGACATCTGTGGGATCCCTTTTAGGAATTGTCATAAGACAAAAGAAAATTTCTTGTGTGCTTGTCTGTTAGTCTTACCCTTTATTTCCTCAAGGTTGGGGCAGGTGGTCCTTGTTGAATGTTTACTGGTAAGCACCTCTCCATAAAGACGGTTGGAAAATAGTGTTCAGGTGAAAGGATACTGAATACTATTCAGTTAGTATTCTAGTTAGAACTACAAAGCTGTATAGAGTTGTATAGAAAATTCCCTTGGTGAATCACCTTCTTGCTCAGAACTTCTACCCTTAGACCTAAGGGAATTAGCTAATAGTATAGTCACCTTAGAAATTTTGATTTAAGAAAACTTTTTGTTAGATAACCTGGTGACTACTATTTTGAATTCTCTGTACCAGATTTTAGGGAGACATATGATGGTATGTGTATCTTACAGGTCTTTCTGGATGTTGTGACTTGCATCCATACAGTGTTTTATATTTTCCCAGCCCTCTCATAAATTACTCCTTGGCCATCCAGAAAGCAAGCCCGTGAGGCAGTGAGGACAGGCAGTGCTATCCTCAGAGATGCAGGCAGCACGGTCTGCCCCTCGGGGCTGGGTGGCTAGGTGTCCCCGCATCACAGCCGAGAGCAAGCTCGGGTTGTGAGTCGGGCGAGCCACAGTGCAGTTTGGGATGAGGGAGTTGTGACTCTGTGCCTGGCATCCTCGTCTGGACGTGGCACTAATGAGGGTGTCTGCAAGGGTGGCAGTGAGGACCGGGTGAGGAAGCCCATGCCCAGTGGTCTGTGCACCTGGCTCAAGTGGTAGCCCTCTGCCGCATTGTGTTTCAGCGGTTAAGGGGGTTACGGGGCGGCTGTGCAGAGCACCTAGCCAACTAGGAGTTCTTTTAAGAACCCAAATGAAGCCAGTATCTAAAATTCCAAGGACTTTAATTATGTTAGGCGAAAGTGAGTAGGCATTGAAAAAATCATTTGTTAATTTGCATTGTGACTAGAATGTTGGTATATTAGACATCTAATTTGAATTGTTTGTCTTATTGGAGGGGATATGCATTTACATTTTTCTTGCTAGCTTTTAGTTATAAAAATAATGCCTCCTTATGGTGAAAATATAAACAGTATACAAAAATATAAAGTAAAAAGCACATATTCCCTCTCCCAAAGCCCTCTCCCTTTTCCACAGAAATGACCAATGTTATTTATGTTTTGTGTATTCTTTTGTTCATTCTTCTGAGCAAATGCTGGTATGTGGTGGTTTGTAACTCGCCCTCCAGTGAGATCACACTGAGTATATTCTTCTGTAACTTACCTTTTTGAACCTTGCGTCAGCTGTCTTTCCACGTAGGTACGTCTGTTAACGGATGGGACCCATATATACCCGTGGCTCATTGGAGTCAATTGTCAGTAGGCATTTGGGGGGGCAGTTGCTCTTGCTGAAATGCTGTAATGCATATCCTTGGATATGCAGCTGCACAACTGTGAGCACAGGTGTGTGATAAACTCCTAGAAACGTATGCGTTTTTAATTGTGATTGAATTGGCCAGATTCCTAGGAGGTGTTTTCGGACGACATCCTTGGCAAGTTTACAGTTGCAGTTTCTCAGAGAAGGAATCGGGCACAAATGCCATCCAAAACATCATCCTCGTCCCTGATGCATTTGGATGGTGGCGTTGCCCCCGCATGAGCACGGGCGCCTCGGCATGCTTTGGGAAAGACAGTCGGCGTAGGACGTGCCCATCGCCTCCGCGGTTGGCTCCTCCTTGTCCGGGGCCCTGTTCTTGTCACATCCACCATTCCCGTTGCACTGACCCCTGTCTGAAGCGGAGCGTGGGGTGACCTCCTCTCTGGCCTCGTCCCCTCCCCTCCGAGTGACTCTGAAGCAGATGTTCCGAGTGTGGTGGGTTGGGCGGGCTCCTCCTTGCCAGCTCCTGGGGTGCTCTTGGAGGGTGCGTCCCTGCCCTGCCCCACCTGGGGAGACGATTTCTGAGGGTGCCATCCAGGACTCTGCGTTTTTAATGTCACCGGGAGGTAATAATATAAAGATGCCCAGGAGAACAATTTTTGTGTTAAGCAAACAGACTGCTGCTCAGTTTAGGTGTTTCGCTTGATGTGCTGCAGGCATTTACTTAGTGTCTGGGCAGCCACGTGGAGAAGGACTTGTAGCTAGGCTGTGTGGTTGATGAAACAGGTTCCCACACTGCTGCCATCGCCCGTCCTCCCGTGTCATCAGTGAGGGGACGCACCGTTCTTGCTGTACCACTGAGAGAGAAGTTGCTGCCCATCGTAATGTACAGGCTCATCCATTCTAAAGCATGTGCAGGTTTTAGAAGAGTTAAGGTTTTTTTAGAAGCGGGGAAGGTGAGATGCGCTATGGCTTTTGGGGTCCTGTCCCCGGCTCTCTCCAGTGGTGCTCCGCTTCTTCCCCACTCTCAGCAGATTTGAGACGTTAGAAAGAAAAAGGCCACTGGAGGGGAATCACCTCCCCTCCCTTTTACTGTACTCACACACCTCCCTCCGTCTGCCCTGTCCCCGATCTTGTTCCAGTAGAGTCGCCCTGGGCGTGTGGGAGCCTGGCGCCCTCACTTCCCTCCCGGTACTGGATCTCTTAGCTGACCCTTCCCTTCTCTTGGCTGCTGCTATTTTTTTTTTTTTTCTAACTTTTTTATTGTGGAAAGTGTCAAGCTTCTGTAAAAGTAGGATAATGAATGATGATTGCTCTCCAAGATCCAGTAACATTCCAGGCCATGGTCTGTTCTCCAACTAAGGAAAATTGCAGCCCCCGACTCAGGACGACCTATGCCCCAGGGCCCCTGTTCCCAGAGAGCTTTGGGAGGCGCGGCTGGCGTCCCGTGGTCCCACAGGGGCCGGAACCTTGGCTTCCTTTTTGTGAACATAGTAACAAAGCTGCTTTAATTCCATGCTTCTGCTCTGCAGACAGGACACTCAGAAGCGTTGTCTGCACCTTGTCTCCGGGCCTCCAACCCCAGCCCTCCCCAGTGCCCGTGTCCTGCTGCTCCTCAGGACCTGCCCTTGCCCGTGAGTGGCGCTGATTTGTGCCTGCAGGCTGCTCCTGCTCTGCTGTCAGCCCCCGACGCTGACCTCTGCAGGGCTCTGTAACCTGTCTCGCTCCTGCTACTTTTGGGGGTGGTGTTGATGTTCCCTGTACCTAGGATACGGCCCCCACTAGCCTGGTTAAGGCTAATTCTTCCAGATGCCAGCTTGGTCTTCACTTCCTTCCCTCCCCTTCCCACCACGCCGCGCTCCCTCAGGAGTGGCAGTAGTGTCTGTGTGCAATGACTCTGGAGTCCTGAAAGCCCCTAAGGCCGAGGGTGGCACCTGCTTCTCCCAGTGCTTGCAGGTGTCAGCAGTTGCGATACAGCGCTGCACAGGAATGCGTGAGTGGGGTAGGCTGGGCCGCGCCGGGAATGTGTGTGCGTACCGTGGGGTGCACCTGCTCTGTGGGTGTCTGGTTCTGTGCACTTTCTTCCCTTTTGAGCTTTTTTCTCTTCACAGTGGCCGTTTCTGTGTGCTCTGCTCACGTGATGCTGGCTTGTGCTCCCCCGGAGCCAGCGGAGCTCCTCTTGAAGACGCCTTCCGGTGCGGGCAGGGGCTCCAGCCAACAGGGCTCCTGCTCTGGCCTGTGCCTGCCATGTTGTGGGCCTGGCCCGGACAGTTTTTGCCAGTGGTGGTAGTTTCACGAGTGTATACAACTCTCAAAACTCATAAAATTGTGCATTGTAAGTGGGTATAGTTTGGGTATGTAAATTAATGCCTCAATACAACATTTCAGTAAAGCTGGACGGGGTTCCTGAAGGCTCCCCCACAGGTGGCGGCGTGCCAGGCGTAGGTGTGCAGGGCTGGACCAGCTCAAATTGCACTCTTTTTATGTTGTTTGAATGGGATTCAAGGCCCAGAGGGCCCTGTGAGGAGGGTGACCTTCAGGTGCTGCGGCTCGTCACCATGCTGAAGGGTTGTCCACCACTGCCTGATCACAGTTGACTCAAAGGCGTTTTAGGTTTCTGAGAGCATTCACAGAAGCGAGAACTACAGCTACCCTCGTGGTAAAAATCTTCACAGTGAGGGTGCCCACTGGGTGCTTGTGGCGTCTGGGGGGGGCCAGCCCCCACGACAGGACTGCCCAGCTCGAGATGTTGGGAGAATGTGTGCCGGCGCTCACACAAAGGCCTGGGGGGGGGGGCTGACAGCATGAGGAGGACGAGAGCCCAAGGAGGGGAGCCTGAGACTGAGGCCACTTTTCCCCTGGGGACACCGGACAGTCTGGGGGCTAGGTACACACTAATTAGAGTCTGTTAACCCCCACCTGTGGGTCGGGACACTGGGAGACCCTCAGAGGGCATCACAGCTCACCTTAGTCCTTGAAAGCGTATAAGTGGGACCGTGGGGATTCGTGTTTCCAGCATCTGGTAGAAGTAAATATTTTTGGAAGAAGATAACGTCGTAGTTCTCATCACAAGCAAAATAGCAAGGCCCATGAACAGACGTGGTGGCAGGGACAAGCCGGGAGGGGCAGTGGGGCGGCAGAGGCTGGAAGGTGCCTGCCGTATTCATGGAGCCGGTTATGAATTAGCAAAGTACTGAAAACGGGGAAAGCACGTGTTCCCTCAGATCAGGAACACAGCAGGAATGACGTTCTCTCGCACGCAGGACCCAGAGGTCTTGGCTGGTGCAAGGAAGCAAAAGCTAGGAGTAAAGATTATACCTATTGGGAGGGAAGTAGTGAGGTTGTGTTTCTTCCCAGATGTGATTGTCTACACAGAAAATCCTAACCTATCTTCAAAAAAGCTATTAGAATTCATAAGTGAGGTCACAGGATACAGGTGCGGGGGACAGAATAATGGCCCCCAAAGATGCCCATGCCCTGATCCCCGGAACCTGTGGATGTCACCTGTGGCAAAGGGACTTTGCAGGTGGGGGTTAGGTGGGGATCTTGAGATGGGAGGAGCATCTCGGGTTGCCCAGGGGGGCCTGTGTCATCACTGAGAGGGAGGCAGAGGGCCAGAGTCCCGGGAAATGTGGCAATGGCGGTGCTGTGCGGGAGGGCCTGGGCTGCAGCTGGGATGCAGGCGGCCCCGGAAGCCCGAATAGGTGAGGGATGTTCTGCTCTCGAACCTCCAGAGGGAGCACAGCCATGTCGACCCCTCGACTATAGGTCTCTGGCCTCCAGCACTGACAGGTGATAAATTTGTGTTATTTTAAGCACATTAGTTTGTGGTAATGTTTTACAGCAGCAAAAGGAAACTACTACACAATGTCAACATACAAGAATCAATTGTAGTCTATATACTAGCAATCAACAATTAGAAATTGAAGTTTTAAAAATAGCATTTACCTGTACCATCAAAAAACAAATGAATTTTGTTACGAATGTTAGCAGAGTACTGAAAACTAGGATGAATTTAACAAGATATTCAAGGCTTACACAATGAAAACTACAAAACATCACTGAGAGAAAGAAGACCTGAATGTAGATATATATCAATACTATGGATCACAGAATACTCAGTTTTGCTGAGATGTCAGTTCTTCCCAAATCAACCTATGTGCAAAACAGCAGTCACTTAGCGGTCCTCATAAACCTCGAATATACTCACGACCCACCTGGGAATCCTCCCTCCTGATAGTTGCACAAGAGAAATAGAATTATGTCCACACAAAGTACCCAACTGTTCATAGAAGCTTTATTCACAAGAGCAAAGGCCTGGAACTAGACCAGTGATCACGAAGTGGTGAATGCGTGAGCAGATTGCCGTGCGTCTACGGGATGGAATGTCGCCCAGCAGTGAAAAGGAGCAACTTCTGATACACACAACAGCATGGATGCACCTCGGAAGTACTGTGCTGGGTAAAAGAAACCAGAACAAAATATGTACTTTGTAATTCCATTTCTAGGCCACCTAGAAAAGGCAACCATAGTGTCAGAGGGCAGGTCGCTGGGTGCGGTGAGCTGGGAGGGGAGAAGCAGCAAGAGGGAATTTTGGGGGATAAATAAAATTTGTTCTTTAGAGAGAGTCATGAGTAATAAAATAGATAAACTCCTGGCAAAACAGGCAAGGAAAATAAGTGACATGTAACCCTTGTTAGAATGGAAAGGGAGGTGACCACACACTCTTTAGATACTAGAAAGATGACACAAGGACATTATGGACACCTTTATGCAAATAAATTTGCAAATGGAGATGAAATGCTTTAGTTCCCGGAAAAAGAGGTTTGAACACTGACAGAAGGAAAAACAGAATATGGAAAATATCGTATATAGCTATTAAATTGATCCCATAACTTAAAGGTTTACACGTGCACACACACACTTCCAGGCAGTGGGCTGTAGCAAATAGAAAATAGAGTGAGCACTTTGCAAATGTATTTCACTATGCCAACATGACCTTGGCACTATTAACATTATAATACCAAATAAAACAAAGGGCAATTTTGGGCAATGTCATGAATAATAGATGCAAAATATTAACATATCAAATTGAATCAATATATTTAAAAAGGTCATGCTGTATATCATAACCAAGGTGGGTTGGTTCCAAGGATACAAGTTTGGCTTAAGAGTTAAAAAAAAAAAAAAAAAAAAGTAGGCCGGGCGCGGTGGCGCACACCTGTGATCCCAGCACTCGGGGAGGCCGAGGCCGAGGCGGGAGGACGGCTTGACGTCAGGAGTTACAGACCACCCTGAGCAAGAGTGAGACCCCGTCTCTTCTAAAAATAGAAAAAATTAGCCGGGCTTCATGGTGGGCACCTGTAGTCCCACCTACTGGGGAGGCTGAGGCGGGAGGATCACTTGAGCCCAGGAGTTGGAGGTTGCTGTGAGCTAGGCTGACGCCACCACACTCTAGCCAAGGTGACAGAGCAAGACTCTGCCTCAAAAAAAAAAAAATTACCACATTTACAGAAAAAAGAAAAAGCTATGATCATATGATTAGATACATTTGGTAAAATTTAGCGTCCATTTGTGGGGATGAAACCGATAGCAAACTAGGAATAAAAGAGAATTTATTCCTAGTCTTGAGAACATTTACAAAAAAACTTATCAATATATTAATATTAATACAAACATCATATTGGCTAAATATCACCCTCTGTTCCCCAGTGCTTGCTGGTGTATTAAGGCATGGATAAAAGGGGGAAGGGTACAAAGTTTGTAAAGAAACAATGAAAACTCATTATAGTCAAATTATACTATTTATGTAGGAAATACAAAAGTATCTACAGTGAAATAATTAGAATTAATAATGGTGCTAGATAAAAGATCTATATAGAAATTGATCAGGAACTAATGGGAAATACAAAATGATGCCTTTTTCAGTAACAAAAAATATCAAATAGGAGTAAATAACATGCAAGATATGGAAGACCTTAACGCAGAAAACTACAAAACGTTATTGAAAGAAATGAGAGCAGGTCTAGGTGGAGTGATATGTTAATGAGTTAGACCTCAACAGTCCTCAACCTTTTTGGCACCAGGGACCGGTTTCATGGAAGGTGATTTTTCCACGGGGGTGGGGGAGGAGGTGGAGCTCAAGGGGTGATGTGAACCATAGGGACCCCCCACTTCCTAAGTTTCATAGAAGACAATTTTTGCATGGACGGGGCGGGGGAGGAGGAGCTCAGGCAGTGGCGCGCAGCCCAGTTCCTACCGGGCCACAGCCCAGGGTTTGGGGACTGCAGGTGTAGAAGACTCAACTTCACAAAGTTGTCATTTCTTCCCCATTTGCTTTATGGATTCAGTGCTATGGCAATAAAGCCCTATAAGGTTTTTTCTCCCCTTTTCTGTATCTTGAAACATAATTTCTGCAATTTATGTGGAAATGCAAAGTGCCAAGAATAAGAACCTCAGGAAGGGGAAGCGTAAGGTGGGAAGACTTGCTCTGAGGGTGACAAGAGGATGGTCAAGATGCTGCACGGTGCTGGAGCCAGGAAGGTGCCCACGTAGACCCGTCCACGCGTGCACACGCTCGTATCAAGTGCCGCCCTGCAGAGCAGTGGGGAAAGGACAGTATTGTCAACAAATTGTTCTTGGTGCATTCTTCTTCCTCAGAGGCGAACGGGAGACTGGGCTCCTCCCTCACACCACACACGTCAACCCCGGCTGCACTTTAGACTGAAACACGAAAGAGGAAGCGATGAAATTATAGAAGATAATGGAGAATATCTTCATGATTTTGGGGTTGGGAGGCAAGATCTAATAACAAAAGAAAGGATTAATGCATTTGACTACATTAAAATTAACATTAACTGCTAAGAAAACTGCTTTTCAAAGACATCAGTAAGAAGATGCAGAGGCACAGCCCGCAGTGAGAGCAGGCACTGGGCACACACGTTACGTGCAAAGGGTTGCGTTCAGGGTACGGGGGGATCTTCAGAAAGTTCATGGAAAAGTGGAATTAAAAGATAAAAAAATAAACTTTATTTCTCAGCATAGGCTCCGTCAAGCTCAAGACACTTTTGTAAGCCATGGCACCAGCCATTTAGTCCATCCCTAAAGAGCTGAGGGTGCTGGGAATTAACCACATATGTGCAGCCTTTGTTACATTATCAACTGAAGACAAATGGGTGCCCTACACAGATTTTTTAAGATTGGGAAACAAGATGTCAGGAGGCGCCAACTCAGGTGGTCAGGTGAGTGCCTGATGATTTCCCACCAAACTCTCCCCAGATCGCCCTTGTTTGCTGCGAGGAGTGCGTGGGGACGTTGTCGTGCTGGAGAAGGACCCTCTGGTGAAGGTTTCGCTGGCGTTTTTCTGCTGAAGCTTTGCTGACCTTCTCGGAACACTCTCATAACAAGCACAGGTTACCGCGCTCTGGCCCTCCAGACAGTCAACAAGCAGAGTGCCTTGAGCACCCCCAAAACGGTTGCCATGACCTTTGCTCTTGACCAGTCTGCTCTGCTTTGACTGGACACAAAGCCTCTTGGCTGCGGCTTCGGCTGTGCTCCGTCTTCGGGATTCTACTGGTAAAGCCACGTTGCAACTCCTCTTGCAACTCCCGTTGCAGTTCTTCCGAGAAATGCTTCAGGATCTTGATCCCAGGTGTTCAAAATTTCCACTGAAAGCTCTGCTCTTGTCGCCGGAGTGGAAAGTTGGCTCAACTTTAATTTTCCACTCAGAATTGCGTAAGCTGAACCAACTGAGTTGTCGTCTATGGTGCTGGGTATTGTTCATGCTGTTAATCCTCAGTCCTGTTCAATGAGAACATGAACAAGATTAATTTTTCCCTGCAAATTGATGTGGACGGTCTTCCGCTGCCGCCTTCACCTTCGACATTGTCTCGTGACGTCTTAAAACGAGTTACCCATTTGTAAACTGCTGATTTCTCTGAGGTATTAATTATCTCCATAAGCTTTTTGTAAATCATCAATGATTTTACCATTCTTCTGCCCAAGCTTCGCCATAAATTTGATCTTTGTTCTTGCTTCAATGTTAGCAGAATTCATGTTGCTCCAATAGGGACTCTTTTTAAACTGACGTCTTATCCTTGTTAGTGTCTCAAACTAGAGTCTGTTCAGACATGTTATAGCAAGTTGATACGAGTTTATTTTGGTGCAAAAAATTTTTGGAATCTATGCATAGTTTTTTCCTAATACATATTTCCATGAACTTTGTGAAGACCTGTCATACAAGACATTCAACAAATCCATAAGAAAAACACAACTTAATCTAAAAAAAAGATAGTTCACAAAAGAGAATATCCCAAATGGCCTATAAACATAAAAGGTCTTTGATCTCATTTATAATCAGGAAAATGCAAATTAGAGTCTTAAAATTATGTTACTAAATTAATACCAATAAAATTAAAATTATTAATAATACCAAGTATTTTTGAAGGTGTGGTGCTCTCATACACTGCTTCTTAGAGGGTGACTGGGTACAAACACTTTAGAATAGAGTTCAGCATTATCCAGTAAAGATGTTCAGCTCCCATGTGCATTAATTTTCTGCTGCTGTAACAAATTACCACAGACTTCCTGCTTGAAACAGTGTCCCCTGATTAACTCCTGGTTTCTCTGGGTCAGGGGTCCAGACGTGGGGTAGCAGGTGCCCTGCTTGGGGTCTCCCAGGCTGACATCAAGGCTCCAGCTGGAACATGTCCTTGTCTGAACTTGGGGCTCCTTCCAGGCTCACAGTGGGTGGCAGAGCTCAGCTCGTTGCCGTTGTAGGATGGGGGCCTGTTTTCTTGCTGTCAGCCAGGTCTGCTTCCCTCCGGCCATGCTGGCCTCCATCAGTCTCTTCAGGGCTGAGCTGGCCTCACCCCAGGGCCTTTGCACACACCACCCCTTCAGCCTCAGATGCTCTCCCCTCCCCAGGGGCCTCCGCTCACCCCAGACAGCAGGGAAATCACCCCTTCCCGAGAGCTCTCTAACCAACATGCTCTGCCTTGTTTCTCCCCACAGCACGTGTCTGACCTGACACGAATCTGCTCTGTCTCCCTCCATGAAAGGGAGGGGAGTTTGTCTGTTTTGTTCACTGTCGCATCCACTAACGCCCAGCAAAAGCCGTGTCCCAAGGAAGAGCCGTGGGCATGAAAGAAGTGGCAGGACTCAAAACTCTGGTTACACAGCCGGGCTTGGTGGGCAGCGGGGGTAGGTGTCCTGGGGCAGGGGGCTGAGGTCACGGTGTCCCGAGTGCAGTCTTGGCCTTGGAACTGCTTCCCCACGCCAGTTAATCTGTGTGTCCTCTGTCCTCTGCACAGCTGCAGGAGGTGGACACTTGCATCACTCTGAGTGAAGCCCTGTGTGGCGTCCATGTGACCTCACGGGGCTGTGTGATGTCACAGTGGGCGGGGACAGCTGGCCCTGGCTGCACACGCCGCTGGCGGTGACTACAGGCCAGAGAGGGTGGCCAGGTTCCTGTTTTATCACAAGGTTGTTCTCCACTAGGAGTAGGACTGAGAGGGCGGGCGGCTGAGGGCCCAGGGGCCCGGTGGGCAGGTGAGTTCCCAAGAGGCCGTCTCCGTGGCAGGAATGGCCCTCCCCGCATGGCCCGCCTGTTCCCAGTGGACGCTCTCGAGGTCCCGCCGTGCTGAAGGCTTCTGTTTTCCAGGCTCGCTTGCCCACCTCGACCGTCGTTAGCCGCCACGATGAAATATGCGCCAGAAATCAAGAAGTCCCCGCCACACCTCCTGAAGAAATTCGCAGGTGACGTAGAAAAGACACTGCTGGGGGCTGTTTTCATCCACAGTGTGGCAGTCCAAGGCACCAGGCCTGGCTGGTGAGGGAGGCAAAGACATTTGTGTTTATAAAGTAACCTGGGAAAACATGGTGAGGTCTTCATTTTCTTAAATTTCATTACAAAAAACCACCCGAACCTGAGGGTTTGTGTGTTAAGAACTAAGAACCATATTTAGCTATTTCCTACATTAAGGGGTCAAAGGCATTTTCTCTCTGAGGTGCCCAATGTACCCTTCATTTACTTCGTAATTTGCATCGACCAGTAACTTATTGAGGAAAAACACTTCTCAACGGGGAAGCTCCCTTTCCCATTTCTGTCTCGGTGACAGTGTGCTGCAGACAGACGCACCCCTGGGATTGTCAGTGAGCGGAGACTGTGGTCACGTTGACCGGAAACCAGGCCAAGGAAAGTTCTGGAAGTGCGTGCCTCCCGGGCACTGGGTGGGAAGAGGCAGACGCTGTTCCCACTGCTCATATTTCTGTGTCACTCGAAGTTTGTTCTCAGCTGAGATTGTATCCATGTGCTGCTTTAGTAATAAACCAACTGCAAGAAAATGGAAGGGAAAGGAAAGAAATTTGGTTTTCTCTTTTTGTTGCTTTGGCTTGGAAGGTAGACGCGGGAGCATTTCCAGGCTGGCCCGGGTTCCAGGAAGCACCGGGAAGCCGCCTCCTCCCCGAGGCCCCGGGGCCCAGCAGGTGGGGCAGTGGCATCTGCTGCCCTGGGAGGCCTCCGAGGCCGTGGTGCCACCAGTGCTCTGTCACCCCGGGGGCAGGTGCCTTTTAGGACAGGAGGAAGACCCCAAGAGGGTGCTGTGCTTTCTGCCCCAGAACCCACAAGACGGCCGCCTGGGGGCCCCGAGGGAGCAGCGGAGGCTGCAGGGAGCAGGTACTCTGGGTGTGGCCGGCGGGCGGCCCCTCTGTCTCCTGGCCACCCCGTAGCGGGGGCAAAGGCAGGGAGAGCGCAGTCCCTTCTCCAGGCCCTCCTGGGAGCCCCTGAGCACCGGGGCTTGTGGGGTCCTGTCCTGTCCTGCCTGCCAGGGGGAGCTGGGGCTGCTGCCCCAGGTGCATGGGGCTGGGTGGCAGCCGTGTCAGGGGTGCCAGGGTGTGGCCGTGCTGCCTCTGGGGGCACACCTTGCCGACTGGCCCTGCTGCCCTGGCGTTTCCTGCGGTGCTCCCGCACGTGCCCGCACGCGGCTCTCCCGGTAGCCTGGAGGGTGAGTGTGGGAAGCGGACAAGGGGGTCTTTATCCTCCTTTGCAGATTTTGATGCAGCTGTTTCGTTGAGTGTTTCTGTTTGTTTAGGCTTGTTGGGAAACTGTAAAATGGCAAGGCTGGGTTTCGTCCCGTTTCGGCCCCAGCTTAGGTGATTGTGTTGTTGGAGGGCCCTGGCGGGTGGGTGGAGGACACAGAGGTCACCAGGGTGCAGCAGGGTGTGGCCAGCCCCCGGGTGCCTGTCCCTGCAGCTCAGACCTGTCCTCCACCCGGCCCGCCCCACCGCCAGGCACCGTGGGAGAAGGTGCAAGTGAGGAATTTACAAGCGAAGGATGAATGTCAAGCGGTCTGACTGGGAAGGAGCCGGGTGGACCCCCCCGCCCCCGGGGCCTTCACATTGGGCGTCCAGCCTTGGCCAGAGGTGCCTGCCTTGTTGGGATTTGTGTATCATCTATTATCTGTTAGTTGATCTATTTAAAAGTAATGTCAATCCCCTCACAAAGTTGCCATGAAAATTAAATAAAATAGTTCCTGCAGCAGTGCCTTGTAAACTGTAAAGTGCTGCACACATCTGAGAGTGTTCTTGTGGGAGGGACTCAAGCAGCAGCCCAGCCACCTGCTGGGGAAGGGCCGCGGGCGGTGGGCGCATTTGCATTCTCTGTGCTCCCGAATCCTGTGGGTTTATGGCCCCGCGCTCTCCAGGTCCCAGTTCAAAGGCTGAAGTGCTCTCGGGACACGGGACGGCGCCTGGGCCTCTGCGCGCCGTGCACGGACACCCCAGGCCGCCGGGCACACGTCCCCCTCCCTTCTCCTTGTCTGGATTTCTCAAGCTCCTGGAGAATTGGTATCTTTTGTTCTAAGACAACCTGATCTACAGTTTAAAACTCACAGTGTCAAGAAAATGGGTCTCTGGTTTTAGAGATTTTTATCTTGTTTGTGACACCTGCTGGGAGACACACTGGGAGACACAGTGAGACGGGGGTGGTGGGGGGCATGGGCAGGCGCCGAGGCCTGGGGGTGCTGGGTGGAGGCTGAGTTCCTGCACGTTTTCTATCACTGCTGCGATCAGAATCACAGCCTGGTCCGGGCTCCAGAAACCTCTGCCTGACGTGTCTCGCTGCCCAGTGTCGCTGCCCAGGGTCTCCGGGTGGCCAGCCTCACGCCTGCCTTTCTGATGGTGCGTTCTCCCCAGTGGGGGGCCTTCTGGATGCTTCCAAGGTGCTGGTTGCTGCATCTGTCGGCTCCTAGGGGAGAAGATCTACCGTCGCCAAGACCTGAGGGTGTGCAGGCAGCGCGGGCTGTCCCCCATCTGGGTGTGACACTCGAGGCCCACGGCTCTCCCCTAGGAAGTCTTCCTGCACGTGTGGCCTTCCCAGACAGAGAAGAAGGAGTCTAAGTAGAAATGCCACAAAATGTCAGCCGTGTCCAAAACGGGGTGTGCCCTCCCTGGGGTGGCACGCCCCACCTCCGTGGTGTGCCGCCCTGGGCACCGTGCCACCTGACCCTTTCCTCTCCTGCCACAGAAGTGGTCAAACGTGGATGATGAGCTTTTCCCTGGTGTTAGCAAAACCCTAAGCATTCACTGTCGTGTTGGTGTGGGCATGTTTGGTCCTCCTCTCCTGGGGGTGCCGTGGAGCCCCTCCTCCTCCTCTCCTGGGGGTGCCGTGGGAGCCCCTCCTCCTGAGGGCAGCTTGTTCAGCTTGGTCCCCAGCCCTGGGCCCCCACTGTGGGGGGTCCCAAGCGTGTCCTGGGCTGCTTGTGCTGCTGAAAACGGTCCTTCGCCAGGAGCTGCCTCTGCCTTTGCTCCCACGGCGTGGTGCACATTATGTTTCCTTTTTTTTTTGGAGGGGTTGAAACTGGCATTAAACTTTGTGTCCTTTTGATTCAACTTTTACAATGCGAGATAATCCTTGGCCCAGCTGATGATTTTACCTCCTGTGTGCTTGAGTGGGAGTTAATCACAGGTTAGGGCCTGGGCCCCCGAGTGCCCACAGTGTCACCCTGCACCTCCCTATCCACTCAGATGTAGGATCTTGTCGTTAGAAGACCCTGTATTGTTCTGTGTAATTAACTTGACTTTATTTTGTTCAGAAATTTAATTCATTCCAGATCTCAGTTTCAAAGAGATTTGTACGATGCATGGTTTGAAAAATAACAAAACCACAGATACACCCACAGAGGCTACCTCCCGATCCCACATCCTTCAGCGTGAATGCAGAGCGCCTTTGTTTTTGGTGATGACGGTTCTCCGTGTGTCTGTGCTTTTGCAGTGTGCGATATTCCTCTGTACGACATTTGTGACTACAACGTCTCCAGGGACCGATGCAAGGAGCTCGGGTGCTGCTTTTACAAAGGTGTCTGCTACGAGAAAGCGGTTCCCAGTAAGTAGCTGGCCAGGCTGCCGGCACAGTGAGCGCCGTGGTGGCAAGGGACCACGCTGTCCACCGCCCTGCCTGTCCTCCTTCCCGGGGTCTCTCCTTGCTCGAAACACCCGTCTATTGTTCTCTGGTCACATTATTCTGTTCCATGTGTTAGTGGGGACAGAGACTTTGAGGGGAGTGTGGCCTGGAAGGCCAGATGGGATGGACTTGATATGGAGGGGTTAGTTGATATCCCTCCTTGAAAGAATTTGGTCTCTGGGGGGTGAGGGGTGTGTAGAAGGCTGGATTTGAGGAAACAGCGCTGCAGAAACAACTGGTGAGGGCCCAGCCGGCTGCTGGCGTGGTCCAGCCAGGGCTCCCTGGGGACAACTGAGAGGCTCGACGCTGGCTGGGGACCCTTCCTAGGCTGCTTCGGCGCCAGATTAGGAACCCAGACCCCTCCTAAGATTTGCCCCCAGCCCCTCAGGCCTGGAGGCGCTTCGGAAGGACAGGCAGTGGGAAGGGGGAGGGCTTGCTGCCTCCCCAGCTCTGAAAGAACCACTCTCAGCAGCAGAAAGTATTCAAGGGGGAGTGGGCATGAGAAAGAGAAACCAGGGTCCTTAGTGAAGGGACATTTGAATTCGGCCTCCTGGATGGATCCTCACTCGTGAGCGCCTTGGCCTTCTGAGCTTCTGGAATTTTCTAAATTACTATTTCCAAACCTTCACAAAATTGCACTTAAAGCTTTATGCATTTCCTTGCCCTGTTTAATGGCCCTTTTAGAAATGAGGGTGAATGGGCCTTAGAACAGTTGGGGAAGGGAAGACAACAGCTTGGAAAGGAGCCACCTGCAACTTCACCCTTGCCGGGGAGCAAAGCAAGGCCTTCGAAGATGAGAAGTGCTGGACGCTGATGCTCTCACAAGCACCAGGCTTTGGAAACACTGGCCTGGACCTCCCTGCCCCCGGCTCCGCCCACCCCCCCTCAGCTCACTGGTTTCATGTAGCTGGGGCGGGGGTGGGGGGAGTTCTTCTTCGTTTGCTTTATTTCTTTCTCCTGCATTTTTAGCTAGACCGAGTCCCTCAAAGACAAGACACCATGTCTACTTCATCTCCTTGTTAGTACGGCTCAGGAAGTCAGGACACATTAGTGACTGGTGAATATTACCAAATACTGACCTACCCTGTGGTCTTCTTGAAAAGATTCAAGAACAGAAGCAGGGCAGGATGCTGCCTCGCTCCAGGGGAGGAAGTCTGTCTTGCTTCATGGTGAAGATTTGGCACTTAACCAAAAGAAGATGAAGTTTGGCTTCTCAGGAAGAGGCAATAAGAGGTCACAATGCATACTATCAATAGTCGAGAAGATTATCTGATGACAACGTCTCCCTCAGATCTTGATTTTAGAAGACTTGGGACCAGACTCTGCTTCCAGAAGACCCCAAATATTATTAGGATCCAACACCTTTCCCTGCCTGCAGATAGAAATGATTGGAAGTTGCCTTATTTTTTTTTTTTGGTTATTATTTTTATTGAAATAAAATTCTCATACCATAAAATTCACTGGCTTTTTGTCTGCTCACAGAGTTGTGCAGCCATTACCACTCTTTAATTCTAGAACATTTTCAGCACCCCCCTCCCCAAACCCTCATACCTATTAGCAGTCAGTTCTCATGGCCCCAACCTCCCGCCCTTGGCAGCCACTACTCTGTCACTATGGGTTTACCAATTCTGGACATCTCATGTAAAGAATCACACAATATGTGGTTCTTTCACTTATGTAGTTTTCAAGGTTCATCCATGTTGTAGCATGTATTAATACTTCATTTCTTTTTTATGGCTGAAAAATATTTCATCATGTGGATATGCCACATTCTGTTTATCCATTTATCAGCTGATGGACATTTGAGTTGTTTCTGCTATTTGGCTATTAGGAATAATGCTGCTCTGAACATTTGTGCACAAGTTTTTGTGTGAACATGTTTTCATTTCTCTTGGGTATATACCTAGGAGGGGAATTTCTGGATCATATATTAACTCTATATTTAAATTTTTAAGGAACTTAACTGTTTTCCGGGATGGCTACACCATTCTATGGTCCCATCAGCAATGTATGAGAATTCTAATTTCTCTGTAACTTCACCAACACTTGTTGCTGTCCTCTTGTTTATAGCCATCATAACGGGTGTGGAGTATCTCATTGTGGTAATGATTTGTGTTTTCCTAATGAATAATGATGTTGAGCATCTTTGCATGAGCTTATTGGCTAGTTGTATATTTCTCTGGAGAAAAGTTTATTCAAATCCTTTGCCCACTTTTTAATTGGATTAACTGTCTTTTTACTATGGAGTTGTAAGAGCTCTTTATATATTCTGGATATTAGACCCTTATCTCATATATGCTTTGCAAATACTTTCTGTTATTCCTTGGTTGTCTTTTCACTTTCTTGATAGTGTCCTTTGAAGCACAAACATTTTTAATTTTGGTGATGTCCATTTTATCTATTTTTCCTTTGGTTGCTTGTGCTTTGGTGTCGTATCTAAGAATCCATTGCCTAATCCAAGGCCACAAAGAGTTATACCTATGATATCTTCTAAGAGTTTTATAGTTATACCTCTTACATTTAGGTCTTTGATCCATTTTGAGTTAATTTTTGTATATGGTACAAGGACAGTATTCACCTCATTCTTTTGCATGTGAATATTCTGCTGTCCCAGCATCGTTTGTGGAAAAGACTATGTTTTCCCCACTGAAGTAGCACCCTTGTTGAAACTCACTTGCCCATAAAAGTGAGAGTTTGTTTCTGGACTCTCAGTTCTATTCCATCGATCTACGTGTCTATCCTTAGCCGGCACCCCAGAGTGTGATTATTATAGCTTTGCAGTAAACTTTGAAACCAGGGAATGTGAGTCCTTCACTTTTGTGGCTTTCAAGACTGTTTTGGCTATTATGGGTCCCTTGCACTTCCACATCAATTTTAGGATCAGCTTGTCAATTTCTGCAAAAGGAAAAAAAGCCATCTGGTATTTTGATAGAGATTGTGTTGACTCTGAAGATAATTTGTGGAGTGTTTCCATCTCAACACATATCAGGTCTTCTGTTGCATGAGCAAGGGATGTCTTTCTATTTATCCAATGGAGAAATCTTTAATCTCTTTCAGTAATATTTTGTAGTTTTCAATGTACCAATCTTGACTGTATTTTGTCAGATTTATTCCTAAGTATTTCACTCTTTTTGGTGTTACTGTAAATGGAATTATTTCTTAATTTCATTTTCAGATTGCCCATTGTTAGCATATAGAAATACAATTGATTTTCATATATTGATCTTGTATCTGGCAACCTTGTTAAAATCACTTATTAGTTCTATTATTTTTTTAGTTGATTCCTAAGGATTTTCCATGTATAAAATCATGTCACCTGCAAATAGAAATATTAATAGTTTACTTCTTCCTTTACAATCTGGAAGGCTTTCATTTCATTTTCTTGCCAAGTTTCCCTGACTAGAACCTCCAGTGTAATGGTGACTGGAAGTCATTAAGGGCAGACGTCCTTGTCTTGTTACTGATCTGAGGGGGAACATTTTGGGGTCTCATCATAAAGTATGATGGTAACTGTGGGTTTTGCCAGATGCCACTTATCCTGTCGAGGAAGTTTCCTTTTCTTCCTAGTTTGTTGAGTGTTAGGGGTGTTAGGTTTTATCAGATTCTTCTTCTGCATCTACTGAGCACCTCAGTGGTGCTCTTTGTCACCCCATGTGGACTTGACTTACTGGCTACTGTCCTTTCATCCTGAAGGACTCTCTTCAGTGTTTCTCGTAAGGAAGGTTTGCCAGTGAGGAACACTCTGACAGTGTTTATCTGAAATGTCTTAACTTACCTCTCGCTGTTGGAAGACAGAGTTCCTGTGTATAAAATCGTCGGCTGGCAGTCACCGCCAGCGCTCTGAGTGTTTCGTGCTTTGCCCTCCGGCCGCCGTGGCCTCTCATGAGAAGCTGCTGTCAGTCGTGGGGCTGCTCTGCACACAGCGTGTCGGCTCTCTCACATGGCTTCCAAGGTTCTCTTTTTGTCTCTTGATAGTTTATCGTGTCTCCAGGTGTGGATTTCTTTTGATTTATCCTTCTCAGAGTTCACTGAGCTTCTTGGATGTTTAGATTAACATTAATCAAATTTAGGAAGTTTTTACCATTATACTGGTATACTTTATGGTATCCCACAGGTCTCTAGTCAATTTTTTATTTATGTTATTGTACTTTCAGCTCCAGAATTTCCATTTGGTTTTTTTTCTTAATAATTTCTGTCTTTTTATTGATATTCTCTATTTGATGAAATATTATACTTTTCTTTATTTCTTTAGACATAATTTCCTTTAGTTCTTTGAACATATTTAAAATAGTTGATTTAAGGTTTTTGTCTAGTAAGTCCAATGTCTGGGCTTCCTTAGGAACAGTTTCTGTTGATGGCATTTTTCAGGTGTATGGCCATACTTTATCATTTCTTTGTATGTCTCATATTTTTGTTGGATATTGGACATTTCAAATAATGTAGCATAGCAACTCTGAAAATCAGGTTCTTCCACCTCCCCAGGGTGTATTGTTGCTCCTGTTTGTTATTGTGATTATTGTTTGTTTGATGACTTTTCTGAACTAAATCTATAAAGTCTGCATTCTTTGTGGTGTGTGACCACTGAAGACTGCTTGGTTAACCTACTGGTCAGCCAAAGAATGGACAAAAATTTTCTTAGATGCCTGGAAACATAAGCCTCTCAGACTTTGTGGAGGGGCTCTTTGTGTGTATCTTGGGGCATACCTTCGACACTCAGCCAGAGAGTTTGCAACTCTGCCTTAGCCTTCCCTTCCTGCTCATGCAGAGCCTCAAGGTCAGCCAGAGGTGAGTGCTCAGGACTTTACTAGGCATGCCCAGAGCCCTGAGTATGTCCATGGCTCTTCAGATTCCCAGGAACATGTCACAGCTTTTCAAAGCTCCCTATGGATGTCTCATTTACCAGATTTTCCTTTTAAGCTTTTGCTTAGCCTATTATTTTCCCCCAACTGCTATCTACCACTTTAGCCAGTCACAATTTTCAACAATTGCTTCTGATTGTTTTCAACACATGCCTGAGAGAAAGCTGTTCTCACAATGAACGCAGGTCAAACAAAGACGACCTTCCAGGGAAGCACCAGACCAATGATGACAATTCTGTGGCAATGGGCTTTGTGGGAGCCCCCACGCTGTTCTGCACCCCCAGTGGCTGCCAGGCTGTGGGTCTTCCCCACGGTTACGGGCTGTTGGATTCCAAGGCTGCCACGAGGCTGGAGGGTGGGCAGGACAGGTGGGACAGGGACAGTTAAAATGTCCAGATCTGCTGTTCTTGCTGAGATCCAGCTGCTCATCTTGAATCAATGACTTTCTGAAAGGTTTTGGCTAATTTCCAGACTTCTGAAAAAGTTTTTTTCTGATAACTTTTGACAGAGTTCTTACTGCTTTTATGGAGGAGGGAATGGGGTGGGGAGGTCCTTATTCTGCCTTTTTGCTACTATCACCCTGAAAGTTAATTCTGGGCTTTGCTGAACCTCTATTCTAGGTGTACACAGTTGGGTGATGAGAGTTACAACAAGACATGGTGCCTTTTCTGAATGAGTCCATTATCTTCCTGTCCTATTGTGAGTCCTGTGGCCTTTAGCTAGAATATTACTTACGAGACCTTTTTGGGTCCCAGGCCCTCCAGAGTTGAATGTTCTGTCATTTGCTGCATTCTACAGTTCATTCTCCAGGGTGTGTGACAGGTACTCCTGAAGTTGAGTTCATGGCACTGGGTGGTTATTTGGCCATAATTTGCTGCTTTTTGCACTTATCACCTTTTTGTTGTTTTGTGGAGTTGGTGGTTTGATGCTCACATCTCATATATGGAGAGGAGCAGACGTTCACAAGCCAGCTCTCTCCATCCCATCACGGAGTTGGACTTCTTAGAGAACTCTGGTCTCCTAGGCACTTAAGCACTTAGTTTTTCTGAGAAGTCTACTATGTGAGGCTCCTAAAAGCAGGACAAATTAACATCCAAAAGATATTTGAGTTTGTTCTTTCAGTCTTCTGCATATACAGATGTGGAAGGCATTCAATTCCCAGGCCATGACCAGAGCTGGTCATGGTCTTTGGCATAAATGAGCCCAGTTTCCTTATATTCCAGTGAAACACAGACCCAATGTGGTGAAATGGACCGTTCCAGGAAGATCACAGCTAGTAAGGCAACTCACATCCAAGCTGCTGCTGTGGCTGCTTTTTTAATGTGTCCCATCCCCTGGGCATCTTTTCATCAGATTTTTATGCAGGTGTTGGCCGTTTTGTTGGTATGAATATCAAACATTGTTTAAGTTGCAACAATCACCTTATGCCTGACACTCATTTGAAAAATGAGGCTTATTGCTACAGTACCTTCCTTAGTGGTGTGAGGAACCCAGGAAAGAACACAGGCTCTCCACAATTTTGGTACTTGAGGAGGGCTCACTGCTTTGCAAGTGAGTGTACCATATTTGCGTGGAAACAACTATTAACCCTCTTTCCATCCTTCCAGTTTTAATAAATGGAGAGTGTGGCTTTGCATTTTCTTGACTTCTGACTTCTTTCCAGCTTGAGAGGTTGGCCCATCTGTGGGAAGGGTCTGGGCAGCAGGCCCTGCACTTGGGTTCTTACTGTGCCCTCAAATTATTTTCCATTTCTTTGACGTCTTTCTCATTCAAGACGACGAATGAACCTTTGTGCTGTGCAAGTTGTAGTATTCAGTGACAGGGTATTATGAGTTCTTTGTGCACATAATTCCCTGTTATGAAAACCTTTCACCAACTTCTTAAATTGGCTGGTTTGAAGTGCACATTGTGTTATGGCATAATCTGTATTATTAAGAATATGAACTTGGGGAATTAGCATTAGATCTTTCAGAAAGAATTGGGAATTCAAAGAGAAAGAGTTGCCTTCATTCTTCAGGCTTGATTTAGGGCACATTATTTAACATGTCATTTCTTCTAAGTATTTGACTTCACTTTCTTCATGGGACTTGCTGAGATGATTTCAAAACTTTTGTTTAACTGCATCTGGGGAGAATTCACCAAGATTTTCCTTCAAGAAAACATCCTTTTTTCAGTTGTTGCTGTTTCTGAAAGATCAACCATAATATGTGGTTTACGATTTGTTGTGGTTTGTAACAAAGTGTCGCTAAACAGATACTGTCCAGAGAGAGTCACAGAGATTCGGCCTCTGCCTGGGAGCTTGACGTGGACAAAAAACACAAGCACAGATGTGGAAGCCGTACTGACAGTGGGATGCTAAAACGCTGACTAAACATGTCTGTCTCAACAGGACTTCACCCACATATAATTTTGAATTTATTCCATGAACAAGACACCAAGTCATACTAAGGAATTTCCCTGAAATTCAAGAATTTGAGGGTTACCTTCTTGTCCCTTAAAAAGTTTTAATTCACTCTTTCACTTTATTTGTTCATTTCTATTCAGTTGACTCTGTTTGTTCAGCATCATTTAAAGTGTACTTTCTCTGTGCGTACTCAGTGCTACACCTTATATTCATTTTCCGTTGCTGTGTGACAAATGACCACAAAAGTTAGTGCCTTAAAGCAGCAACTTGGGCTTGGCAGGGTGGGTTGGGCTTGGCAGTCCCATGAGACTGCAGTCACGCTGTCATCCGAGGCTGCCATCACCTGAAGGCTTGGCTTCCACGATGGCTCGCCTTGCTGGGAAGCCAACACTAGATTTCACGAGGAAGCCGCATTGCTGTGAGTCTTTCCCCAGAGTGAGTGGTCCACGAGAGAGCAGGGTGGAAGCTGGTGTCTTTTCATCTAGCTCTGGGATTTGCACCCTGCCACGCCTCCTTTGGTTACAGAGGTCAGTCCTGTCCACTGTGGGAGCATCTGCCTAGGGTGTGGGCACAGCAGGAGAATTGCTGGGCACCACCCTGGAAGCTGGTGTGGCGGCCCTGGGGACGCGAAGGCAGGCTCGCCATGCCTTTCCCCTCCTAGGCGAGGAGATGCCCGCGAGGTCATTGTTTGAAGACGTCAGCTGACCGACTGGAGGAGACCTTCAACATGGGCTTCCTGACTTGTTCCTCGCTATGTCATTTGACAACCACATAACACCTCTCTCCTTCCAACCTATCCCTGATCACTCAGTCATTGAGCACCATTGTCTACTTCACCATTACTCACTGAGGTCATATCGGTGTGGGAAGAATCAAGGACTTGGGGCGCCGTTACGAGCTGGTTGGCTCCAACCCCTTTTGGTCTTCTGACTTCAGTCCCCACATACGGGATCTGGGTGGCCTCATCCAGTCCTGGAGACCCTGCAGATGGGTCTGGGGAATGCAAGCCCCACTGGAATCCTCTTGCGAGGAAGCTGGAGAGGCAGCCTCTCCGCAGCTGTGGCCTGCCCTCTGTTGCGGGGGGACTTGCGCCTGCCCAAAAGGGAAATCACTGGTACCTGTGAACGTGACCTTATTTGGAAAGAGGGTCTTTGTAGATGTAACGAGTCAAGATGAGGTCTCACTGGGGTAGAGTGAGCCCTTGATCCAGTACGACTGGTGTCCTTATAAAAGGAGAAGAGGAGACACAAAGACAGAGAAACACAGAGGGAAGCCGCGTGACCCTGGAGGCAGAGATTGGTGTGACACAGCGCCAGAGACCACCAGCAGCCCCCACGCTGTGAAGAAGCAAGGAAGCCTCCTCCCCTGGAGCATTTAGAGAGGGTGTGGCCCCGCTGACCCTTGATCTCGGACTTGGCCTGCAAACTGGGAGACAACACGTTTCTGTTGTTTCCAGACGCCCGGTTTGTGGTGCTTTGTGGCGGCAGCTCTAGCAAACTAGTACACCTTGCGAGGAAGTGGCAGCTAACGGTATTAGTCCTGGTTAAAGACACTTGAAAGCAGTTTGGAGGGAGGAAGGGGTGAGGGAATTGAAGTTAATCATGTCACTCGAGTTAGGCATTTGCAAGTAAGTCAGTTTCTTTCCCTTGAGAGAGTATAGAAGCAATTAGAGAAAAAAATAGTGACAGTAATAACAACAAACAGAATTACTGTGTGCACACTATCTGCCAAGCTCTGTGTGAAGAACTTTACTTGCATTAATTTTTTAAAAATCCTCACATCAATCTGATGACAAGAATGTAGAAGGATGAAAACTAGGGTGAGAATATTATTTGACTATAGGACTTCGACTGGAGTGCTGCTCCTGCAGAAATGTCAGGGCTCAAGGGGGCCCAGTGAATAAGACCCTTTAATCTGCCTGAGTCCCGAACCAGCGAGCAGATGGGGCCCTGGGTGCCCGGTGCACCGGCGCTGCAGACCTCTGCACAGACGGCCCCGCAGTCCCCTGGGAGGGGGCGCAGGAGGGGGTGGAACAGCCACACCCAGTTCCTCCTCCCAACTCCCCCCTGCCTGGGCCGAGACTGTGCACTAGCGATGCTTCTACGCAGGGAAACACGGGGAGTAGCGGTCGCCCCCGGAGTCACCTCGAAAGGCTGTGGGCCTTTTTGGGGTGGGCTTAGAGAGACATGAGCAGCTCGGGGATGGTGGAGGCCCTCTATTAAGACAGAGAAGCTCAGACAAGACCAGGGGAATGTGCCTATCATCCCCACAGCGTTTTCCTTACGTTCAGTTTTGGGGAGGTACTGACCTGGGCGTTGAGGGACCGTTTCCAGGGAGACGGGGGGCAGGCGTGGGGCCGGGGTGGCCGCAGGAGCAGAGAAGGGGCTACCGCCGTTCACCGGGCTCCTCAGTGGGCAGGGCAGTCACAGGTGTCCTCCAGGCAGCGCCGCCCCCCACCCCTGCTGCCTTGCACGCAGGTGCCGCGGCAGTGAGCGATCAGGGCAGGTGAGGACGCTGGTGGCGAGGCGCCCCAGGGGCCGCGGGCCTGCGCTGGGGAGGGTTAGCTTTCCCTTTTCCTTTCTTCAAGTAACGTGGGTCCAAACGAACTTGCCTTTCAGTTTACGTGCAAGTGTTCTCCGCCTTGATTGTGATCATCGCGGGGGTCTTTGTCATCACCATCATCTACAGGTCAGTCCCGCCTGCCCTTTCCCGCGACACGCGGAGCTCCCAGGGCAGGCAGGGGGCACTCGCCGCCTGGGCTTCCTCTGGGCATGGGGCTGCCGCGCTGCCCCGGAGTCGCGCTCTGAGAGCCTGGGTGACGCGAGCTGGCCTGGCAGGGGGACCCCACAGGTCTCGCTGATGGAAACCATAGCCGACGCCCATGAGCACCTCACACTCGAAGTGCTCTACGCAGCCCGTGCAGATGCCGTCACTGTCCCTGTCCTGGGAACGGAGGGGTCCTGAGGCTGTGAGTGGGGCGCAGGGATCCAAGTCAGGCCCCCGTGGTCTCCAGATGCCCCGAGTCTCTGTGGCCTGTGGCACGAGTCGTATTTGCAGAGCGCAGAGCTTGGGGCGTCTCAGAGCGCTCTGCTCCCTCTTGGTTAGTGGTGAGGAAATGTAGGCTGGGGTCATGGCAGCTGGTGGCTGTCCACAGGGCAGGGCCAAGCGCCTTCCAGCACAAGCTCTGTCCTTATGACACGTGCACAGCCACTGGGATTATTGAAGTCACTTTGTCCAGCAACAAGTAAAGCCATTTTCCTCCCGTGAGTGGCGCTGCATGGCGTCCTGTGTGTATTAACCTTGGGTTGACTGGCTGTGACTTGCAGCACAAGGCACATCCTCCCCTCCCTGCTGTTGTCTTTGGGACCCCTGATGCCACATTTGGCTTGTCTGTCTGGAGCATGCACAAGACGCTAAAAGAACTGTTAAGGCAAAGCATTTACCTTGAAGAATACGCATGCATGATTGTGAAGCCTATGACTTCAGAGGGATGCTGGGGGCGGGATGGCCCAGAGAGCTTTCCATCTTTAATTTCTCGGATGTGATAAGAGCCCTCTTCCCCTCAGAGTTGTCCGAGAGAGCAGGAAGGACAAGGAGGTGCCCACGGAGGTCACGCTTTCGCTCAAGTCCAGCGAGAAGGTCGAGGCGGCCCCAGCCGGTGATGAGCCGGCGCCACCGAAGCCTCCGAGTTCTGGGACCTCAAAGAAGAGCGGCGGGACCCAGGAAGACGGTGAGATGGTACAGGATGGGCCTAGGGCCGGGCGCAGCTGTGCTCCCTCGGGAGACCTTGCCTGTGAGGGGCACTCAGCGGTGACGTTGGCCCCTCAACAGAAGTTTTAATTGTTGCTTTAGTTTGGGCAAAGTTCTAATGTATCCAACTGAAAGCTCAGGTTTGCAAGGTAGACTCTGCTCTCGGGGTGGGTCCCCTGCTCTAAGCACACGTCCTTCCCTCCTGCCACCTGTCATCCCGCCCCACCGGGCCCTCCGTCCTGGTGGGCAGCGTGTCAGTGTGTGGGGGGTGGGGGTCCCGCAATCACGTGGCTTCCGGCAGGACCACCGCGGCCGCCGTCTGTGCGCCCGGACCTGACTGCCAGTGGTCGTGGTGCAGGGTGGATGGCGGCCCAGCGTCTGCCTCTGGCTTTCAGGACGCCGAGTTGCTCGCGTGTTGATTTAGGGGCCTTTGGAGGTTGCTCGTTGCTTTTCCTAGATCAGCACCTTGCCAGGTTGGAGAAAGGAACATCTCAATCATGGGCTTATCTTCAGAGATGCTTGTGGGAACAAGATGGTCCTGCCTCACCCTTTAGCCCTGCAGACTTGGCTTCCCTGGAGCAATGGGGGAGGCGGGGAGGAGGGTGCGCCCGCGTTGGGATCCAGGCGGCCTTGCCCTCACCGCAGCCTGTCTGTGTGACCGAGACGTCCTTGTACGACACACGTCCGCCTTGCCAAGGGCACCTCTGTGTAGGAAGATGACGAGTCTCTGTCACTATCTTAAAAGATGCTTGTCCTCGAACGCACTGAGAAGCCCAGGGCAGCACAGGGTCCCGCCACCCTGGCTGTTGAGTAAACAATTCCCACTGGACGCCACGTGGATGTGTTCAAAGACCTTGTTGAGATCCCTTGGGATTGCTGAATATTCCATTTGAAAACAAAAAATTTTTTCTTTTTTAAAAATCTAGTAACGTTGACAATCTCAGAAGCTGAAGAAACCGAGGACTGAAACGCAGGCCGAGGGAGGAGCGGAGGGTGACAGAAACACGCCAACGAGAAGGTGCAGCAGGCCACCGCTGTGCAGACGCGAGACGCAATGGCCACCAATGAGAAAAAAATAAAGGTATTTTGAAAATTGCTTCTCATTTGGGGTCATCTTATTCATCGCTGTATTTTTATCTCGGGGGAGAGGAAGCCGTTGGGGTATGAGAAAGTGAACCTGACGCAGTGGGGCTTAAGGCCACGTGCTCAGGGCACTGGCACACAGCGGGGTCATGGAGGCTGCCTTTTCAGAAGACGGGCTGTGCCTTCCCGGTCACCCACACTCTTGGACAGCTTCAGACTTTCCCGTGTTGGGCTTTGCCAACAATGAGGATGGATCCGAGGCGCAGTGGTGTATCTGAGAGGCCCCGAGGTCAGCTGCAGCCTCCTGAAGTCCCTCTCCAGAGCCACCGATGGGCACTCACGTGTTGCACACAGGCTGGCCCGGGGAAGCCCCCGATCTTGGAGACCTGCCTTTTTTTTTTTTTTTTACCTTGGACTTGTGCATTCTCCACAGCAGCTGTGGCACATAGAGTCATGCACTGCAGGCTTTAAAAAAACGAGTAATAAACAGTGCAGATAGACCAGATACCGCCTGCTCAGGATTATTCAGTTGAGAAGACCCTCATCTATGTCTGGCTGGCAGGTTTGAGGTCTGCCTGGCGGAGGGAGGAGGGACGAGGTTGTGCGCTGTGCGCCTTGTGCGTGCCTGCTGCTGACCCTTTCCTTCTCACGGGCACCTCCCCGACCTTAGTCAGCTGGATCAGGCGTCAGCACACTTCTGGAAGGGCCAGATAGCAAATATTTTGGCTTCGTATACTGTGATGTCTCTGTCACGACTGCTCGGCTCTGCTGTTGCAGCACGGAGGCAGCCGCAGACAGAGCCTGCGTGAGAGAATGTGGACGTGCTCCAGCAAAACTGTGTTGTGGAAATAGGTGACAGGCTGGATTTGGCCTGCGAGCTGTAGTCTGTAAACTCCTAATCTAGAGATGGTGGAAATGTGTTTTCTAATATAGTGATCTGGGAGTCTGAGGACTTCTTTGACTGTGTTCAAATAAGGCCTTTGGCCAATGACTGGGGGATGGGTTTGGCCACAAAGTAGCGCTGAATGGAGGGGAGTCAGGTGCCCCTGACTGGCAGAGCCTTGGAGTAAGATGGTTCTGGCTTGGTCTGCACCACGCTTTGCAGAGAGGAGGCAGAGTAGCTGCCCCCAGAAACAACAGCAAAAGCCCTAAGGCTTGGTTGGGGCACACCTACTTCATGCTTCCACCCTGGACAGGGACTGCAGTGTCCGTTTCCCAGGGGCACAGAGGTGTCTCTCGGTAGCCACACTTGCCGCGCAGGGCGGGGCCCTTGCTCTGGTGGCCCCTCCAGCACCCCTGCCTCACGTTCCCAGGTGGACACTTCCACTTTGTTGGGCCCTTTGTTGAAGCCTGTGGGGCTTGAGTTGCCCAGCCAGCCCCACAGTCCTGGGAACCAATTCCTTGCAGTAAAGTCTCTTTCTCTCTCTAAATATGTGTTTTTTTATATATATTTGTATATATTTGTACACACACACACACGTATACATATGTGTATATATATATAAACACTGTTGAAGTATTCAACTGTAACCATAGGCTTTTAAAATCTTTCTCTGCAGTCTATCTTTTTCTTCACATATATTTTTAGGCTCAGCTTTTGGGTGCATAACAGTTTATTTGCTCCAATAAAGATACTGTACCCTAATATGCAGCTATAATGTCATCACTTCCCAGTAAAATTTGCAATAATCTAATGTCATTCTCCACGAACCATCTGGCTTTTGACTGGCCAAATGGTGAGTTAAGCGGGGGTGCGGAAGGGACCATTACCTGTGCATTTGTCAGCTTTTTGATGGAGGCACTAATCTCTGGAATCTCCCTGGGCTATGGCATTACTTTCGGCTTATGTCCTTAGAGTTGGGATGGGGGCTGTTTTAGGGGCTCCCAAAGGGCCTCTTATACTATAGTGGCCTTCATCCTGAGTTAGGGAACTGCTGTGGGTGTTCTGCCAGAGGATGGTTCTATGGTCATAGTGGACCTAGTGTGAGATGGACTCAAGCCAGGATTCTACCACTGAACTTGACAAGTCCCCACTCCCACCAGTGGACTATAGCAACACTTTGCATCTCTGGGGATTAGCACAACTTCAGAGCCAGGATCGATCAATAATATTCCTCATTCTCCTTTCTTTGGTGCAGTCACTCTCACAATTGGCAGTGTGAGGAAAATTAGGAGATTTACAGAATACACTTTATCCCCAGGATCTCCCTCAAAGGACTTCCCCTTCAAAGGAGTCAGGAGGCTTCTGGTCTGTGGACTGGCTTCTTGGTCAGTGAACTTGGTTGTGTCCAACCTGTCTCTGTCAACTGCCAATCCCTGGCTTTCCCGTGCTGGGATCCCTTATTCACTGACGTTAGGACTTACACTGTGATCCTTCTACCTCCTGCACAGGGCAGTCCTCAAAGGGCTTTCCAAGGATGCATCTGTAATGCGATGGGGACTGAAGCATGCCCACAGCTCTCTTCTAGGGTCTGGTTGGGCAGGTTGTTCATAAAAGATTCATTGCAACACCCCATCTTCCTGAGCCTTCGTTCACCGTCCTCTACTCCAGTGGTCTCAACCATGGGCGGTTTTGCCCCTAGTGGACCTTTGGCAATGTCTGGAGATACTTTTGTTCATCAAAACTGGGGGGAAGGTGCTCGGCATCTAGTGGATAGAGGCCAGCTAAACGTCTTCTCATGCACAGGGGAGCTCCCTGCAACAAAGAGTCTTCCAGCCATTTTAGTGCTCTGACAGGTGTTCAGTTAACAAAACCATTATCTTTATAGATAAAGAGTAGTCACAATTTTAACTAGTCAAAATATGTAAATATGTATTTTTAAAATATGTGAATTCAGTTAACAAGATTCCTTGAGCCAGCTACTGACCTGGGGACACAGGAAACAAGGAAAAGCAAAGGCACCGTGGGCTGTCCATAGCCGACAGGGGGACAGGCGGAGCGGGGCTCATGGCCCCCGGGCTACCAGGCAGCTGCTCGTTTTAAGTGTAACTTCTCAGGGGCAAAAACGTTCTCTGCTGGAGTCTGTGGTTTCTGTTCTCCTTGCCAGTGGGGGAAGCGTAAACAAAATGCCTGAACGGGGAGAGGCGCTGAGCTTTGGGGACAGGCTTGCCTTGGCGGGGGCCGGCCAGGGGTCAGGTGTTGCTCTGGACTCACAAGGAGGAAGCACACAGGGCCTGCTTCCAGCCCCAGACGTGGCGTTTAAGGCCGTTACATTACTAGCGGCGGAGGGTAAGGACAGAGACAAGGAGTTGGGGTTTCCACACTCCCCCCAAACAGGCACAGCTGCTCTGGAAAACAGTTTGACAGTTTCTCAAAAATTTAAACTTACAGTTACTATACAACTAATGATGGTACTGCTGGGCATCTTTTACAGAGAAATGAAAACTTGTGTTTATACAAAACATGTACATAAATGTTCATGGCAACTTTATTTATAACAGCCCAAGACTGGAAACGCCGTGCTGTAGTAAGCGCGTGGCTACACAATCTGTGGCGTGTCCATGCTGGGGAACGCTACTCGGCAATGGAAGGGGAGAAAGTGTTGATGCGTGAGACACTGGGCAGATCTCAGAGGCATTATGCTGAGTGGGGACACCAGTCTCGAAGAGTCACATACATAAGGGAACATTCTAGAGATGACAAAATTGTAGAAGTGGGGGACAATTAGTGGTTCCCAGGGTTAGGGGTGTTGGGGGCAGAAGTGGGGTGGGGGTGGCCCCGCAGGGTGGAGATCTTCATGTGGTGGAGGGTTCTGTGTCTTGGTCTCCGTGGTGGTCATGTGAAACCACAGAGGTGACAAAATGGCACAGAGCTCTACACACAGACGCGGCAACTTCTTGGCTTTGGGACTGAGCTATAGTCATGGGAGCTGTCACCCCTGGGAAGAGCCTGGGCAAAGAGCTTGCCATACCACATGCAAAACTTCCTATGAACTGTGATTGTTGCAAAATAAAAACTTAAAAAGTATAAAAAAGAAGGCTTTCTGACATAAAAACAGAAAGCCAGTGAAGTGCCCATCCTACTCTAAAAAATCAACCAGCACAAATCTAGTCTGTAGAGATTGCAGATGTAGGTATGGTATTTGTCTTAACAGCAAGAGGAACGTTCTAGTTACTGTGCAGTTTGAGAGAAGCTGGTTTGAGGAGAGTCATAGCCCTACGATGAAATACACACCTGCACTATGACCCCAGTGAGCTACACGAGCACATGCGGTGGTCCCCGTCGTGTCTGTGCTCCCTGGAGTGGAGTTCCCACCTGACCCCAGCCACACAGTCCTTCCCGGTCCTTCATCGGCATGAAATCTCTAACAAGACGCTGGGCTCTCTTCAATGGTTCAGGGCTCCTTAATTATGCCGCATCTTTTCTTTTGTGTTTTCTTTTCAATTTGAACTAATTTTGGGGGGGAAAAAGGGATTTCCACATTTGTGACTATTGTAGCAATTACATTTGAGCTATCTCTTCCTACTGAGGAGGCTGACACACAGAGAAAATTTTAAAAGACTCTTTATGTCAAAGACCAGAGACCTGCTGTGCAAAGGTTCCTTTGTCCTGTGGCCTTTTCTCTTCCGTACGCTCATTAATGCTGACTACATCTCCACTCCCAAGGACAGAAAACTCCTGCATATTCCTTCTTTTTCAAATTCTCTTTTATTTCCTTCCATTTCACCTCTGTAACAAGGGACATGTATATCCTTACCTTGACTCTGCTTTCGGTAAATTTGTGATTAAAATATCAAACCCTGCTGGGTACACTGAGTGTCCCTGGTTCTTCCTTCTTTCTTGGGCTGTGAGCGGTGAGCTCGTGGCACGGAGGTTCCTCCACACACGCTGGTCCTCCCCCAATGTACGTCTTGAGTCCTAGTCACTCCAGACCCCACTCAGGTGGTTTATATTTCCCAGTTTCCAAGATTATTACCAAATAATTCAGAGTAAGTGGACTTTTCTCATAATTGCTTTAGGTATTTTACTAACAAAGCGTTAACTTTGCACACTAGGATCTGCAAAGTGATGGCAAAAACATACTGATGATTAAAAAAAAGTGGTCTGTAAAATGACATTGTGAGGAAGAAAATATCAGTAAAGATGGAGATGGGAGATTTTGCAAGGTCTAATCGATTAGAGTGGACACATTTTAATATAGAAGTTTGCGACATGGCAATTTATGTAATAAGGATAAAAGAATTATTAACAAGGAAATGTGCAGCCCTCCTGGTGGGCAGTTGGAGAGGCAGGAGGTAGAGAGGACAACAGCCATGCAGACTTGTCACCCAAGAAGGTCCACGAGAGTGGAGAACAAAGAGCTGGAACTCGATTATGTGCCAAGAGACATCTGAGGACTGGAGAAGGAAACCATAGCCGAGAAATACCGTGCATGGCAGAGTTTCCAGGTGTTCGGGGAGTGAGACTTTCCAGCGAGTTTTTCACATCTTTAGAACAGGAGGGGAAAGTTGGCTGGCGAATGTTTCCTTGGCAGCAACATGGCTGTGAAGCTTGACTTCCTGGGTGTCCAGGTACCCTGGCCAGCTCTTACACTTGATTCTGGACCGTTGCACGTTGGCAGTGGCCCTGAGGGTCGTATCTGACCTCCTGTAGGATTAGGGATGACAGCAGTTCCTCTCAAAGGTTGGAAATGTGTTGCAGTGACTCTCTTCCCACACTGCTTTGCTTAGAACGTGCTTGAAGCTAACGGAGCGTGAAGCGCGGAGTGGCTTATTGAAGAGGGCGAGGCTGGCGGGAAATGACGACTCAGCCCTCTTGGCTTCCTCCGATGTAAGGGATGGAGACGACGTCGATTTGGTTCTCTGGTGAGCTCTTCCAGTTCACCTCCAAAACTTTAATCTGCCCTTTCGGTAACACGAACACCCGAAATCTGAGAGGCGTCAAGACTGGATTGCGCCGTTGCTCTTGCAAAACCTAATTAATTCCGTAAAGCAATCACACATCACACAAGCTGGAAAGAATGATTACAGAATGATGTGTGGCCAGAGCGAGCTCCGTGGGAAAGCTGTTCCCCGATGCAGGAAGGAAGCAGTGTCTTTTGATTTGGAATATTTCCCATGGCTTTAAAGGCACATTTAATTTTCGAATTAAGTTCAAATTATTACTAAGGCTATGTGAATTTGAACAAGTTTATATCCAAATTGGCAGTAGCCGGTGGGGTAGAGAGAATGGCTAGTGCAGTGCGGACTGGATAAAATTAAGACAAAATTCTTACCCTTTTTGAACTCATAACCTAGGGAAGAGGACAGAGACGTGAACAAGAAGTTCAGAATTAAAACCCGGTAAACGCTGTGGCGAGGTGGGGATGAGACACCGTTCGGAGAAGGAAAAGTGATGATTCAGGTGGTCGCCGCCGGACCTCCCTCCAGAGCCTCCCGCCGATGCCCACCGCTGTGTCGCGCACTGCCCAAACGCGGGTGGCGGACACGCACTTCCCGCTGAGCCCGCAGCATCCCGGACGCGTACCCAGAGGTGGACTTACCGACGCACACGTGTCTGATGAAGCCTGAGGGTCAGGACTCCTTGTGTGATCTGGGCATGGCCCTAGCAATTTCATATTCACAACTTCGTATTCTCTGTCAAAGAGGCCCCCAGTCGTGTCAGCCTTTGCCCCACAAACACGGCCTCTGCCTGCCCCACCCCGACGTCCACACCCCTGTCCACAGGAGGCAGAGCTCCGCTTAACCTGCTTTTCCTCCTGTTCACTTCTTAGAAAACCAGAGTATGTACTTGTGGGTGTGTGAAAGCCGTGTGGATGAGCGTGTGCTGTATCTATTGTGTGTGTTCTGTGCGTTTGTGTGTGCACCGCATGTGTTGTGCATGTTGTGTGCTTGTATGTGTGGCATGTTCTCTGTGTTGCATGCATGTTCTGTGTGCACATATGTTGTATGTGTTGTGCACATGTTCTCTATGTTGTGCATGTTGTCTGTGTATATTGCGTGTGCTTTATGCATAGTGTATACAGTGTGCCTGTATGTTGTGTGTGTTATGTACATGGTGTTTGTTTTTTGCCTGTTGTGCATGTTCTGTGTGCCATGTATCCTGTGTGTATGTATGTTTTATGTGTTGTGTGCATATTGTATTGTGCTGTGTGCATATTGTATGCATGGTGTGTTGTGTGTGTGCTCTGTGTGTCATGTGTGCATGTATGTTGTGTGTATTGTATACATGGTGTGTATTTGTTGTGTGTGTTCTGTGTGTTGCATATCTTGTGTGTGTGCTGTGTGTGTGTGCAGTGGGGAGTATGGGGCTGCTGTGAGCACGTGGCCCTCCCTGTTTCCTGACCTGGCACAGGGAGACTCCTCGGGGCCAAGCCTGGAGGTGACTCTGCAGGACCTGGGAGCTGCTGGCTGTGACACTGGTTCCTGCTCCAAGGGCTTGTTGGTCAGAGCGGCCTGGGACGCTGCTTGGGGCCAGGCAGCCCGAGGGTCTGAGTCCCCCACTCCAGCCAGTCTCAGACACATGTGAGGGGCCAAAGCGGCAGTGCCCAGAGGCAGCACCATCCACGGCCCCTCAAATGCTGCACAAGAGGGAGAATGGAGACATACATGCAATCCAACGTGGTCTATAGCCACGGAGAATCCATGAAACAGAGGAGATTGAGCTTAGTGTTATGTCCTATTTAACCCAGTGCATCCAGAATATTATCACCTCAACAAATAGTCAACACAGAAACATGACCAGTGAGATATTTTGCACTCTCCTTTTTGAATCCCAGTGTGCACCTTACACTTAGAGGACGTCTCAGGTCAGACTGGCCACTTTCAAGTGCCTGGCAGCCACGTGTGGCCAGTGGCTGCGAAATTGGACATTGCCGCTCTGGAGATGGAGAGGGGATGGGGGACGTGACTTGCTCGCAGTCCTGGGATGGGCAGCAGGGTGGCCAGGGAACTCGCTGGATGCTCACTGGGCCAGTCTGGACCTTTTCTTAGAGGAACACGTTCCTGTCCTTATTTCTGCTCCTCTTTGTAGAAAGGACAATTCAAACTCTCACCGTTGTTGGTAAGAAGCCACAACTAGTCAAAACTAAGCATAATACACTCAATTTATGGGACTACATGGCTGCTTAAGTGTTTATCTCCTTCAAAAAAAAATCCACCTTAGAAAATATGAAAAATCCAGAAAAGCACAAGTTAAAAATAAATTGTTCACATTCCCACAATCCCACATGGCCACAGTTAATATTTGGCTGCAGATGGCATTTCCTTCCCTTTTCTTCTTAACCAGCCTGTCCTGTGGGGCAGTGGACACTGTGCTTGGCCTCTGTGTAATAAGGAATTTGGTCTCAGCCCAAAGAGAGAGCTGGCCTTTGTCCCCAGTCCCTGGGAGATAACCTCTCAGCCCCTGGGATTCCCCAAGTGATAGGAATGTCTTTGTTGCTCACAGTGGACCGCTAGATGGTTATGCTAGAGATGACTCAGGACAGGCACAAGCCACCCCAGAAAGACAAAGTGCGTGATTAGAAGGTTGGGGGTTTGACTACATGATATCGGTCCAACCTCTTGACCTCTGGGGAGGAAACAGCTGGAGACTGAGCTTGACCCCACGAGTGTGATTCTACCAATCCTGTCCATGCTGTGAAGCCCCAGTAAAACCTGGGGGCACTGAGGCTCAGGTGATGTTCCCAGGTGGCAACACACACCACCATGATGAGGACATAGGACCTTCACATTTGGGACCCTCCTAGACCTCTCCCTGTGTGTCTCTTCCTTGGCTGTTCTGATTTGCATCCTTTTGTTATAATAAAACTGTAATTGCAAGTATAGTGCTTCTCTGAGTTCTGTGAAATATGATCTGGGGACCCCCAAACTTGTGGCTGGTGTCTGAAGTGAGGGCAGTCTCGTGGGTACTGTCCCCTCAGACTCTACAATTTGTATCCCCTCTTCCCTTGCTGTGATTTTACTGCCCGGCCTCACCTGCTAGCTGGGGTGGGAGGGAGAGTTACTGGCTCTTGCAAAGACCGCTCCGGCGCTCACACTTGGGGAGCATAGAACCCACCCTCTCCTCTACCCTCATTATGCTATGAGGGAGACAGGCCCAGGTAGAATAATCTCTGGGTTGCACAGAAGAATTAAGTGGCTTAGCCAAGGTTGTGCAGAAGGTGGGGGAGGACAAAGTTCTGTTCTTGGGGTGCCAGGGCTGTTCTGTTCCCAAAGGAAAATTAGGCTCTGGCCTAGAGCATCCCATCTGAAATATATGCTTGCAGTAAATGTTTTTCTCTTTTACAGATTGCATTTCTGAATTGTTTTTGTTCTTCCCTGCTGATGTCTGTTGTACCTTTACAATGGGGAAACTGCTAGATAACCCTCATTGCAGGGGAATAATACCCCTTCACAATTGGGCTATACAGTACCTGACAGATCATGTAATAATTTTCATTGTCCTCCCTTGTCTAAGAATAAAAACATTTTATTCTGAAAGTAAGGCAGCGTACACTATAATCTGATCTTTTGATGAAGCAAAGAAAAGCTGATCTATTTTTAGATAATGAACTTGCTGATAAGTCTTAATTTGGATCTAGTGGTTGACTCTGCCCTGATGCAGTTCCCCACGTCCTGCTGTGTCCATAGATGTTGACCTGTCACCACAGTGCTTGGCACTGCCCAGGTCTGCTCCTCAAGGAGGGAGCTACCTCTGATCTTTCGCTAAGGAGAAAAGGAAAGAGGATTTTCTTTGGCTCAAAACTCTCCTTTCCCTCCCATGACGATTTCAAGAGTTTTTTTTTTTTTTCTTTTTTGGCTTGTTTCTAGGTTTGAAGCAAATAGATTTTTAAGGACGAATCTCAATCTTTGGCTTTCACGGAGTGATTTAGAAGCTGAATATGGGTGCTTAGAAGAAAGGCTACCAGAAACCTGAGTTCCCGCGGCTGAGTGGGGTTTTGTCTTCCTTGCATGTGGGCCTCCCCCAAGCCCCCCGAGTGGCCGGGAGGGGACAAAGCATAATCCACATCTTTATGTCGACAGAGATATCTAAGGCACCGGCCCAGGGTGGGCACGGGGAGTGGCGGCTGGGGGGATGCTGGGCAGAGACCCTGGTGGCCGGAGGCCTTTGCACTGTAGGAGGGAGTGGGCAGGACCACACTGCCCCGGGCCAGCGGCGCCTTCCCCCGGGCCTCGCCGCAGAGAGAGGTGTTTCCTCCTGCTTGAGCAGTGCCTAACCGTGCTCACGGGTGCGAGAAGGAAACCGGCGTCTACGCGGCGTCTGCCAGGCACTGAGTGAGGTTCCTGTGAAGCCCGGGGCACGCCAGGTGTGCAGGGTCAAGGTCGTCGCCAGCTGGGCGAGAGGCTGGGAGGGGCTGTGGTGGGCAGAGGGACGGCCCTGCAGACGTCCGCATCGCTATGCCCGGGGCCTGCGGACAGCAGATGTGAGTGATCAAGGTTCAGGGCCTGAGAGGGGAGGGTTTCCGGGACCTTCCAGGTGGGACCAACCCAATCACATGGGTCCCTGAAAGCACAGAACCTCTCCTGGCTGTGGCCCGAGGGATGTGACCAGGGAAGAAAGGCAGAGGAAGCCGCGGGTGGGGATGAAGGCGCCCGTCGCTGGGAGCCGCCAAGTGAACGGTCCCGGCGGGCAGAAACGCAGCCCTCCGCGCCCTGATGGTAGTCGCGGAGACCCGGCTGCACTTCTGAGCTGCAGAAGGAAAGGTAATACCTAAGTTTGTGGCGACCTGCTGTGGCAGCAACAGAAAACCGAGGGGGTGGTGAGCAGGATCTGAGCCTCTGCCCGGAGCGCGGGGAGCCAGTGTCCCCAAACCCGCAGCAGCGGCACCGCCTGGAGCTCCATGGCGGCAGGCCTGTCCCGCCCTGGCGGACCGGGACCTCCACTCTGAGTGCCCTGCTGCGCTCAGGACGGTGGGGAGTGGGCAGCTCTAAGTGCGGGGGACGTAGACGGGGATTTGAAATGCTCGGAGGCAGGACAGCTGTGTGGTGCAGGTGTGGCGGGTGGGGTGGCTTTCACCTGGGTAGTATACTGGTCGCCAGTTGGGGTGAGGAGGGAGGGGTGGGGTTGGGAAATCCTAACGAAAGGACCATGAAGTAACCTGTGTGACCAGGACTTGTGGGGAGGTGTGGGGGAGGGGATTGCGGAGAAGCTGAGGTTATTGGTTCAGGCAAGGTCAGTAACAATACCTGGTAACAGCTTCCTGTCTGGGTTTGAGCTGCAAACGGACTTTCCTGACGGCAGACACTTCCTGTGCGGCTCCCTTCAGTCTGCTGCAGGCAACCACGGGTCCCACCAGTGAGACATTTGTGGCCGAGTGTGTCCTATTGGTGGCCTCTAACTTGACCTTTGCAGTGCAATTTAATTCCATCTACAAAATAACGACCTGAAGCATTATCATGCCCATTTTTACAAACAAGGAAACCCAAGTTCAGGGAGGCTCAGTAACATCCCCAAAGTCATACAGCAGGACGTCAGCTGGACTGAGAGTGTACCTGCAGCCTCCATCCCTGACGACCTGCACATTTTCTGCTCTGCCGAGTGAGACAAAAATGCTCAGGGTGGACAAAAAATAGAATGCCTTAAAGCATGACTGCAGAGAAAGGAAAAGGAGAAAGCTCTGTGCCAGCATTCCTAAAAATTACCCACCACACACATTATGTAATCGGAGTTATTTCTAGGGGTCTTGGGACCGCCTGAGCCCCCACTGATCACTGGGAAGAGCAATCTGCCTCAAGGACATGACTTTCTCTGGGTCCCCTTCCCAGCAGGACAAGGCACATTTCCACGCATCCCCTATTCAGGGGAACGAAGCTTAAGGGCTGCAAAGGACTTTTGTGCTGCAACATAACACGGCAGAAAAGGTCGAGGGGTTCCAGGCTTTGTGTGTCAAGTGGTGACTGACCTGTTTCCATCCACAAAGGTCAAGGGTAGAAGTCCCGGGAGAACCCCTCTTATTCTCTGTGAAGATGGCGACCAGCTGATGTGCTCTCTCTTGGCCGCCCAAGCTTCCATTTCGGAGTCTGTTCGCACCTGTCCGTCATGCACGGCTCTCCCCATCCGAGCAGGCGCACAGGTGTCCTTCCTTGCTTCTCCAGTTAAGTCCACGAGCAGCACCGCACAGGGCTCAGGCCGTTTGGGCCCACACCCCCCATCCCGTGCTGTAGACTGGGCTGGCTGACGCTGGCCTACTACTGCCCATTCTCGTACAGAAAGTTTTACAGAGCACAGCCACACCTGTTGTTTATGCATTGTCCGTGGCTTCTTTCACACTTCAGCCCCAGAGTTGACTAGTTGTGACAGAGATCATCTGGCCAGCAAAGCCTAAAGTCTTTACTATTTGTCCCTTTACAGGAAGGGTTTACTGACCCATGCTTTAGACTCTAAAGAGTCTTCTCTGGCCCCCAGACCATAATGGTCTCCAAAAGACAAAGAACCCCGAGGCTCAACAGACAGGCCCCCCTGGGGCCTGCACTCTGCTTATGGCCCTGCCCTGGGCATCTGGGCCCCAGCAGTTCTCTGCACAAGGGGCCCTGAGCCTGCTCTGGTCTGCACGGGCCTTGTCCTGGGCTGTCTCTCCTGATCATGTGCACACCCTCAGGCATGACGGGTGGCCACAGGAAGGCTGGCTGTGGGATGTGTGGAGGGAGCTTGGTTGTGCAGGCTGAGTGTCCACACCTGCACATGCGGGTCCTCATGGTGCAGAATAGAGCCAGGGATGGGCAGGGGAGGGTGACCCAGTCCTGGCACTAATCTTGTCCTCTTGTCTTGGATTCTACACATTAGAAGAGGACCTGACCTTCAGTCTTCCTTCGTCATCCATTTCATTGCTCTGTCAATAATCTCTTTTGCTCCTTGTCTTAGTCTGTTTTGTGTTGCTATAACAAAGTACCTGAGATAGGGTGATTTATAAAGAAAAGAGGTTTATTTAGTTCCCAGTTCTGCAGGGTGGGAAGCTTAAGGGCATGGCCCTGGCTTATTGTGCAAGGACTTCCATGCTGCATCATGATGTGGCAGAGAAGGTTGAAGGGGAATTGGACACATGTGAAGAGACAGAGGACCAAACAAGATGAGGAGCCTCGCTTTATAGCAACCTGTCCTTGCAGGAACTCATTTATTCCTGCAAGAACTAGTCAGCCTTGAAGGAATGAGAACTCACTACTGCAAGATGGGCACTGTGACATTTAGGAGGGATCTACCCCATTTCATCTTCCATGAGGCCCCACCTCCCAACATTACCACACTGGGGATCAAACTTCAACGTGATCTTTGGTGGAGACAGACAAGCCACCTCCACACCGAAGCAATCCTGACATCTCGTGCTTGGGTCTGCTTTCTCCTGAAACTCTTTGGTAGGAAGACAACAAAATGGGGGAAGAATTGTCTTCTCAATGAAGAGTTCTGGGAACACTGGAAATCCACATGCACAAGAAGTTCTATCCCTTCTTCACGTCATACACAAAAATGAACTCAGAATGGATCATAGGTCTGAAGGTAAGAGTTAAAACCATAAAATTCTTAAAAGAAAACCTAGGAGTAAATCTTCATTACCTTGGGTTAGGTGATGGTTTCTCAGATATGGCACAAAAAGCACAAATGACAAAAAATAATAAACTGAACTTCACCAAAATTAAAGACGTTAATGCTGCAAATGATATCAAGAAAGCAAAAAAACTCACAGAATGGCAGAAAGTATTTGTATATTTGCAAATCATATTTCTGATAAGGGACTTGTATCTAGAAAATATAAATAATTCTTACAACTCAATAATAAAGAGATAACCAAATTTTAAAATCTACAAAGGATCTAAATAGACATTTCTCTAAAGAAGACACACACACACATATGCGCGTGGCCAATAAGCATATGCAAAGATACTCAACATCATTCGTCATTAGGCAAATGCAAATCAAAACCACAGCGGAATTGCACTTCACACCTACTAGGATGGCTTTAATAAAAGAGACAGACAATAACAAATGTTGTAAAGAACGTGGAAATTGGAGTTCTCATACATTGCTGGTGGGAAAACAGCTGCTTTGGAAAACAGCTTGACAGTTTCTCAAAATGTTAAATGTGGAGTTATTATGTCTTAGTCCATTCAGGTTGCTGTAACAAAAACTATAAACTGGGTAGCTTATAAACAACAGAAATTTATTCTCTCATAGTTGTAGACTCTGGGAAATCCAAGATCAGGGCACCAGCACAGTCAGTGTCTGGTGAGGGCCACTTCTTGGTTTTTAGAAGGCCGTCTTCTCCCTGTAACCTCACATGGCAGAGGGGAGTCTCTTGGGCCTTTTCCCTTAGGGCACTAATCCCATTCATGAGGCCTGCACCCTCATGACCTATTCTCCCCATAAAGCCCCACCTCCTAATACCATCACATTGGGGGTTAGGTTTCAACATATGAATTTGAGGGGACACAAACATTCAGTCAATAACATCACACGACTGAACACTTCCACTGCCAAGTACATAACAAGAGAGTTGAAAATATGTTTACACAAAACTTGTGTGTGAATGTTCCTAGCAACGTTATTTGTAATAGCCAAAAAGTAGAAACAACCCAAATGTCTATCAACTGATGAATGGATAAATAAAATATGGTGTATCCATATAATAGAATATTATTCAGCCACAAAAGGACATGAAGTTCTGATATATACTATATGATAGATGACCCTTGAAAACTTTATTATGCTAAGTGAACGAGGACGGTCACAAAGGACCACACATCATGATTCCATTTATGTTAAATGTACAGAATTGGCAAATCCGGAGACACAGAAAGTAGCTCAAGGAGTCGCCGGGCCTGGGGAGTGAATGGAAAGGAACAGGACTAAGCGCTAATGGATGTGGGGTTTTTTTGAAGTCACAAAAATGTTCTAAAATGAGATCTTGGTGGTGGTTTCAGAACTCTGTGAGCTCGTATGACATGTATGTTGTAAAAGATTCTGCGTGGCTTCTGAGGCGAGGCCATGAAAGAGGCCGCGTTTCATGTGGTTCTCTCGGAAAGTGCGCCCCCGGAGCACTAAGCCGGCGTGGGGGAAGCGCGGCTACCCTGACGCAAATCCTACCTTCTCAAGGGAGTGTCTTCTCATTGCCTTTGCAACCAAACTCCCCGAGAGAGCAGAGCACTTTCCAGCTCAATTCCTGACCGCCCGACCTTGCGCAGTCAGCACCCGGCTCCCTTGGCCCAGCTCTGCTGAGCTACGTTCTCAAGGAGTGCGTGGACCTCGGGGCGACCAGCTGCCGTCGTTTCTGCTCAGTCAGTAGCCTGGTCCCCTCTGTGCAGCTTTCGACGTGGCTGACACCTGCCTTCTCCTGGAAGCCCTTCCTCCCTCCCTTGGGTTCACTGGCTCTGTGATTGTGTCTAGAATATACTGAGACTTCTCCTACGAGACTATTCTACATAAAATTTGAACTCTGAGCATTGCACACTCAATGGGGAAAGAACCACCCTGCATTTGCTATTAGAAGACCTGTTTCTAGTGAAGAACGACACAGGGGTGGAAATGAGTTGGGACTCAGAAGAGGGTGAGCAGAACCGGACGGCAGGCGAGGAACAGAGGAAGGCGCGGAAACTGCCAGGGAACGTCCAGCCGGTTTTGGGAGCTACAGGCTGTCGGCAGTTTCGCCACTTCCTGTGAGGAACCATTGGAAGTTACTGTCTGACTCCTAGTGTATCGAGGCCGTCTGACAAAATCGTGCTTGTGTAATGATACCAGACAATTCTTTGTTGTCATCTTAATAACATCCCAAGTTAAGAGCCCCTCCCGTCGTCATGCACAGGAACCCTGGCCATACGGGCGCCATTCTAACATAAACTTCTAAAGGAAGATAAACACTATCCTTGGGACATGTTCATAAGGACTTGAGCGGAGGCAAAACCAAACACGTGTGAAAGGATGTTCACTGAAATGCTATTTACAGCAGCAAAAATTTAAATGCAGCCGAAATCTCCAACAGCAGCTACCATTGGAAAATCATGTTTGCATTTGTCATAGCAATGAGATGCCTGGTCGTCATGATAAATCATATTTTTAAAAATTTTATGGAAAATCACTTATATCAAGTAAAAAGAAGGTGGATACAATATTATATAAATGTTTATCTTAGTATTTACATAAAATGCAGGGCATAAAAATACAGGGGATAATGTACAAAATGGTCAGGGTTTATCCTTGGGTGGAGGGACTGTGGGTAATTTTCATTTTCTTATTTATGTACTCTCCAACTTCTTATACATCTGCGGTTCCCAACCCCCGGGCCGTGGACTGGTATCGGTCTGTGTCCTGTTGGGAACTGGGTCGCGCAGCAGGAGGTGAGTGGTGGGCGAGGGGGTGAAGCTTCTTCTGTGTTTACAGCCGCTCCCCATCGCAGCGTCACCACCCGAGCTCCACTCGGTCTGTGGAAAACTTGTTTTCCGTGAAACCGGTCCCTGGTATCAAAAAGGCTGGGGAACCACTGCTGTTATGCAAGTTCATGCCGACCATTGCCAGGCATCTGAGGTCCAAGAACACAAACAGTTATAATACAGTTTATTTGACAAAATATAAACATAACTTAAAAACTTAAGTTATTAAATAGGTGCCAGCAACCCAAGAATGAAAAAGACGCACCAGAGTCCCAGCGTCACAGCCCAGCTGGTCCCTGCTGGTGTGCGCCAAGCAGAGCAAGAACTGCTCCATGGATAGGCGATGGTGACCCTGGTGAGGGGCATGGGGACACCAATCAGATGCTCAATGGACCACTGAGTTTCCTGGTAGCCAAAGAAAAGGGGAAAGTGTCAAGTACTTACATTTGTAAGTGGCATCAGACAAATTCATGTAGAGAGACACATTTTCTCTGCCTTGCTTTCAAGGTATAATTGATTCTGTGGATTTTTACCCAAGTGGCATTAATAACAAAGTCTTTGACTTCAATTCGTGCAAAAATGACCACAAATGTTCTTCCCACAGATGCGGCTCTTTGTGTGACACTACACTCTTATCAGAGATGTGACTCTGAGCACTGGAGCTTTGCTGTGAGCCTGTGAGGCCTGGACTGGGGGTTGCCCCTACGTGCCCGTGTCTGCTGTTATGACCCATGTTTTCCTCAAAAGGTGTGTTGGCTGTGCCCGGCGTCTGGAGAGGAGCTCAGATGTGGAGGCGGTGGTTTTGGTCAGAGAGCCTGGAAGAAACTGCTGCTGCCCCAGTGCGTGAGAGACGTCACCCACCAGGCACCTTGGCGCTTCTTGAAGTCAAGCTTGGTTTGTGCAGCGAGTGCTTCCAGCTGGAAGTGTAGCCTGCGGGGGGAGTTAGGTCCAGGTGTGTCCCCATGTAGCTTTTTGGGTGGGAGTGGTTAGTATTGCCATTTAAATGCTTAAGAAGCGCTGCCAAATACGGTGACTCGTTCTGAGAACTGCCAGTGCCTGGCTTCTTTCACCAGCACAGCGCCTGCAGTTTGTTCACCACGCGGCTTCCTGAACTGTCCTCCGGCCGCAGACCCGCCGTTCTCCACCTGTCCAGGTCATCTGGCCTGGGAAGACCTGCCTTCTGAGGACAGCTTGGATGTGGGTCTCCAACACGGGGCTTTGAGCCGACCCTCCAGGTGGCAGTGAGACACCGACTTCTGTTTTCTGGTGAACTGGCTTCCAAACTGTGTGTGGGGTGGGGGGACTTCAGCTCTTCAGTTGTTGGTTTTCTCACCTAAACGCCTTGTCTTTGCTTCGCCAAAACCATGCCCTTAGCTGCTAGGAGATAGTGGATGACTGTCTTAGTTGTGCAGAAGCAGCCAAAATTAGAAATATTCTAGGCCCTTTCTTTATTGCCCATTCAAAAGTTGGATGGTTCGTTTGAACACCATGCCTTCTTTTTAAAATTTTTTTTGCAATACTCTTACCGAAAAGTTTCAAGTTACAGTACAGAATCTTTTCCCCCCACTCAACCATTTCAAATAAATTGCTGACATAATGCCCTTTCCCCAAATATCCTAGCGTGCATTTCCAATAAACCAGGATGTTCTCTTACACGGTCACAACCCAACTGTCAGTATCAGGAAATTAACACTGATAGTCACTGTCTGAACCTTGGACCCTGCTAGGGTTTGAATGTGTCCCCCACATTTCCTGTGTTGGCAGCTTAATCCCCAGTGTGGCCATGTGGTGACGTGGGGTGGTGAAGAGGTGACTGGGTTGTGAGAGCTCTGTCCCTGTCTGTGGATTAGCGGGTTACCACGGGAGGGGACTGGTGGCTTTGTAAGAGGAAGAGAGACCTGCGCCGGCACATTAGCACGCTCAGCCGCCCACCGTGTGACGCCCTGTGTGGCCTCGGGACTCTGCAGGGAGGCCCCACCAGCAAGAAGGCCCTCACCAGATGCGGCCCCTCGACCTTGAACTTCTGAGCCGCCACAACTGTGAGAAATACATTCCTTTTCTTTATAAATTATCCGGTTTCAAGTATTCTTTTGTAAGGCACAGAAAACAAAATTTCCCATGCAAATTTTGCCATTTCTCCCAAGGAGGACCTATGTCCAAAGGTTGAAGGTCAGAAGTGCCCCTGGCACCCAGCTGTCAGTACCTTCCATCCTCTTCAGTCTGGAACATTCCTCAGACTTCCCTTGACCTTCGGGGAAAGTCACTTTTGAAGACTACAGACCAGTAACGTGGCAGAATGTCCCTTAGCTTGGGTTTGTCTGGTGTGTCCTGGTGGACGGACGTCGCTGCAGGGGTGCAGCCTGTACCCGGTGCCTCTGTCAGGTGTGGTTCACCTCCTGGGGTGCCCACGGACTCGCTGGGTTAAGGTGACACCGCCGGGCTTACCCGTTGTGCCTCCCTCTTCTCCTCCTTATTTGGTGTTTGGTGTGTGGGTCCCTCGCAATCGTGTGAACTCCTCGTTAACCTGCCCAGTTCCATACGCGCTCACATCTGTGTGCCGTGTGCTCTGCTATGTGTGTAAGGGGTATGTCACCGGTACCATCACGATTTACTTCCATGCTTTAATTCTCTCACGTTTGGCCAGACAAAGCCCCACAGGCTGGTTCCCGTTGTCCCTCTGGCCTGTTGCTGACGTTCTTTGAGGACTTTCTTGCTCCCCTGGTGTGTTCCCTGCCCCAGCCTGGGGTCCGGAGTGTCGGAGGGGCCCCGGCTCTAGCGGTGTCTCCCTTGTTCCTGGAGACACGAGTCGGTCTGAGCAGCCTGCAGGAGGATGTCGGAGGTGCTTTTCCTCAGCCCTTGCGGGGTCACCTCCATCTAGGCTGCCTTTGTCTGCAGCCCCTCGGGGACCCGCCCGGCCCTGCTGTGAGCAGGAGCCCTGCCCGGTGCTCCCCCCACGAGCAGCAGGGGTGCCGGTTGCCAAGGCCCTGTTCCTGCAGCTTCGCAGAGCAGCTCTTCTTTTTTTGGTTGATTTTCTGAAAACCCGCTTATCTATTCTGCTTCAAATTAATCCCCAAATGTTGCCTTATCAAACCATTTGTCGTTGCGGCGGCTGCTGATTACAGATGTACATCGTTTCTCCCCAGCCTTTTTAAAGGGCCGATCACTATGGCAACCACATTACAGAAAATTGCTGTGTCTCCTTAAAATACCCTTCAGAAAAGGTCATTCGGTATTAACATGTTCCAACCAAAACTAGCAGAGTGAGCAGTGTTAAGAACATTGTCACCATGCGCTGCTCTTCCATGTGCGTGGTTTTAGTCACATAATTTTGGGAAACTCTCAGAACAGGACTAAATATTGAGATGTTGAGAGTAGGGAGAGTTCCAATGTGGCAACACGTATGTATGTTTGTAAATTAAAAAGACCAGACCGACCTTGGTTCTTGTGCTTAGGGGGCAAGGCCTGTGGGCAGGGACTCTGCTGGGTCTGGGGCACCTGCTCCTGTCACCCCGAGGCTGGTCCTGAGGGCTGGGGACAGAGCGGCTGCCTCCAGGCATCAGAGCCACAAGCCCAGGGGTGGGGCTCAGGCAATGGGACGTTGTCCTTGTTGTTCACTGAACCTCAAGACTTTGGAATGACACCTCCTCGGCTGTGGGGTTTTGTGTCTCTGTAAGAAACCATCCACTGCTCTGCTCTCCGTTGTCCGGGGGAGAAGGTGGAAGCTGATCTCCGTCCCGATGGTATCAGAAGCTCCGCTTTCCAATCCTGTGCTGCTCTTCCTTTAAAATGACCCTCCTCGAATTCATGCCTGAGCAGAGGGTGACGAGAGACTCTCCCATGAGCTCACAGGGGGAAGGGTCCTTCCCACCCCTGTCCTGCTCCCCAGAGGCACCTGGCCAGCTGCTTTGGTTGCGACTTTGGTGTTTTCCCCCTTGTTTCTAAACAGTCTCCTTAAATCGCTGCTTAGAGCTACTTAGGCAGCTATTTCCTCAGCGTGCATTTTGTCCCAGGCAGTCTTAGGAGGGCTTTATGTGCTTTAACGCTCAATTCTCTCAACCCAGCGAGGTGGGTATTTTCATTAACCCCTCAAGGAAATCGAGGTGCAGACAAGTTAAGCAGGTGGCCCCAAAACATGGTGAGTGAGAGACAGACGGGATTCGAACCCGGCACTCCGGCTCCAGTGTTCTTGATTTACTAGTTTTGTGTATTATGTGTCGCCCTCCTGTCACGGAAGGTCAAGATTTGCTCCATTCCTGTAGTTCTCATAACTCCTCTCTCCTCATTTTCCATCCAGTTCACTAATGGCAGCATTCACGTGTCTCTGTCTGCCGCTCTGTGTCTCTCTCTGTATCTCTGGCTCTCTGTGTGTCTCTGTCTCTGTCTCTCTCTCACACACACACAGTTGTTGAACCGTTTCGAGTACTTCAGCACATGTCTCCCAGGAACAAAGACATTCAAAGGTGTCCTCCAGTTTCACTACGGTACTCTTGTCATCCTCAACAAATCGCATACACGTCGTGTTCCAATTTACCCAATTGTCCCCCAAATATCCTTTATGTATTTTTGAAATCTAGGAGTAACTAAGATCATGCATGACACTTGTTTATAATGTCTCTCTAATTCCTGTAATCTAGAATAGCGCCCACTGCTTTTTTCTTTCTTTCAAGACATCAACATTATAGAGTCCAGGCAAGTTGTCTTGTAGGCGTCCACAATACAGATTCTCCAGTCAGGGTCTCACTATGTTGCCCAGGCTGGTCTCAAACTCCTGGACTCAAGTCAGCCTCCAGCCTCAGCCTCCCGAAGTGCTGGGATTACAGGCGTGAGCCACCGCCCCAGCCTAGTTCTTGTGAATTTTTATGTTCCTCTTTTTCATGACTATTTCCCCATCATCATTTCTTTTTTTTTATTTTCTTGATTAAGTAATTATAGATAGGATTGTCATTTCTTTTGAAGAAAACAGTATTTTGATTTTTGTAATAGTTCTACTGTTTTTCTGTCACATTAGTTTCTACTTTTATGCTTATTATTTCCTTTCTTCTGCCTTTTGGTTTATTTTATAGTTATTTTTCTAGTTTTTTGAGTTGGGAACTTAATTCTTTTATTTTTATTCTTTTATTCTACAAGTATAACCATTTAAAGCTATAAAATTCCCCTGATCAGTGTTTTAATTGTATCTCATAGATTCTGAATTGTCTTAGATTATGGTTTTATTGGATTCTAGTTGTAAATAAAAGCTGTTTTTCATTGTTATATTGTTTTTCTTGAATTCCAAGGATATGCATGTTGGATCTTCTTTGTCCTTCTTCTATGTCTCTCATTTTCTCTTTGATCCTTTAAAAATCTTTCTTTTTTATTTTCATTCTCTTCCTGATTTTGTGTCCTCAATGTTGCTTATTATGTATTCAGTTGCATGCATTTTCTCTTGGCACCCAGTAGTTTAATCCTTATTTCTTTTTCTTCAGTTTTCCCTAAATCCAGCAAATTATCATTTCACATATTCCAGTATTTTTTTAAAAAACACTTTTGTTTTGAGCTTTTGTATTTTTGATGTAAAGTGTTTTTTTAAATCTGCAAATGTTTATTTAATAATATTTAATTTGGGCTGTAGTTTTGGTTACAGTTCTCCTCTGCTTCATGTTTTGGGTGGAGAATTTTCACCTGCTGAAGTGCCTTCAATTTTCTGTTCCTTTTGAAATATCTTATATTTTGCTAAACCAGCAGCAGTAAGTGATGCTGTGTGGGCAGCAGTGAAGGGGTTTGGTTCGGTCCAAGAGTGCTCAGACAGTACGTTTTCAGGATGTGATTCCCTTTCTATTCCACAGGAGTCTTAACTTACACTACTGGCTTCCTTATTTCCCTTCACCAGAAGCCTTCAGGTGAAGCTTCACCCTCCAGCAGATATCTTAATCACTTAGTTAGGTGACGTTTGCCGGTTCCTCCATTGTAAAGTCATTATTTTCCCCCTTTACATACTCTGTTCATTATAAGTGAGTGAGTCAGTCCAGCCCACACTCAAAAGGAGGGAAATTGAGCTCCATCCCCTGAGGAACGTATCAAAGAATTTGTGGGACACATATTGAAACCAGGGTGAGACAGGGAACTGGCAGGTACTGCTGTGGGTACAGCATTGCTCTGGGCATCGCTGCATTCCCTAACTGAGTCAGGAAGTCTCAAAACAAGGTTTTTAATTGACCTGATCAAAACAGGATGGAAGCAGGGCAAGTTCCAACCGGTTAGAACCAAGATGGTGAGACACCACCCCTCCAAGAATATTCCTCCCCTTGCTTAGCCTGTAATTAAGCCTGTAATTTAATTCTTGCTTAAATAGAAAGGCCGCAGGAACCCGGGGGCCGGTTCTCTTCTGCAGGGAGGATTTGCCTCTGCTCTGTCTGTGGAGTGGACTTTCCGTGGTTTCTGCCAGTCTCGCTTTCGCTTTACACTGTCATGTGCGCGAAGCCAAGGACCCACTTGGACTTCAAGTGGCTCCCAAAGTTGGGAGTCACTTTCCTGTGTCAAAGGGAGGTACTTTGAGGCCATGTGAATATTCTGTTTGCCGTAAAGCTTCGCATACCAATTTTGACACTGACCAGGGAATCTTTGTCGCGGCCACTATTACTCTGCTGTGCTAATGCTGGTTTTCTGTTTCCCTCTTTCTTTCTATACATATTAACTGGAATTTTTCTAGGGAATATTTTTCTCCTCTCCAACACTTATTTATGTATTTATTCAGTTATTTATTTGTCAGTATGGACTCGTGAACGTTTGTCTGTTTCACGGGTTGTAATCCAATACTATCATTGCTTATTGTGTTGCTGAAATTGCTCAGCTTTGGCCTTCATGAGCACTTTCAGGTGCTTCCTGGGTGCTTTCAGCATCTTGCCTTATCTTGTTTGCCTATTTTTTGAGCACTTCTTTAGTTCCAGGTACTGAAAGATGCCCCAGGCTCATCTCGTATTTCCCTGCCTTGCCTGGAGTCACCATGTCTCCAAGAAGCTCTGGCTCCTTTCACTGGAGGATGGTGTCAGAAGCCAGGACCTGGCACTGGGTGTGCTCCTCACCACTGGGGTGTCACTGCTGCCCGCTCAGCACACCCCAGTCTCTGCTTTCCCAGCAGCCATTTCTATGATCACCATGTGTCCCTGCTTGAGGGGGACCTTCTGTGCAGGATTTATCTGCATCCTGACTCAGCTTCCCCCCTCCCCTCACGTGGGATGGAAGATGTAAAGGACATGTGTTCTGTAGGGAAAGGGGGGCTGTCTGGGATGTGCTTAATTGAGGGGCTATTACATGCTATGGTTAATTGACAGGGGATATTCCAGGCTGTGGTTAATTGAGGGTGCTCTTCCAGGCTGTGGGTGATTGAGGGGGGTTATTCCAGCCTATGGTTAATTGAGGGGGGCTGTTCCAGGCTGTGGGTAATTAAGGGGGGCTGTTTCAGGCTGTCATTAATAAAGGGGGCTGTTCAAGGCTGTGGGTAACTGGGTGGCTGTTCCAGGTTGTGGTTAGTTGAGGGGGGCTGTTCCAGGCTGTGGGTGATTTGGGGTCTGTCACAGGCTGTGCTGTGGGACAGAGTCCAGGCTTAGATCCGTAGTCCTGGGTTGAACCCAGCTCTCTACTTGCCCACTGGTGACCTGGGTGAGTCACTGTGTGTCTGGTCACAGGATGAAATTCCTCTTCTCAGAGGTCGCTGTTCTGTGTCCTCTCAGTGCCCCCACTGCCACCCCTGGGGCACCTTTTGCGGGCAAAGGCTACTCACCGTCAGGCCCGGGGCCGGCACCTGACCTCGGCTTGTGGAGGAGCCACGCGAGGCCTGGGGCAACGTGGCGCGGGGCGTCTGGGGTGGCAGGATCCGCGGGTTTCTCTGCTCCACACTGGGCCTCGCTCTGGGCCTGGCTGGGGAGCCACGGCAGGAGGGGACGGGCTGCCTCACACCCGTCCTCAGCTCTTGTTGTTTGCTCTGAAATGTCTACTGGAATGGACGCCAACATTCCGGGGCTAATCCTCTCTAATGTTCTCTCCTCCCGTCTCTGCCTCTGTGTCGTGTTGTTTTCTGTTATCTCGATGACTTTCTCTATCTCTGTCCCTCCCGTTAAATTAAAAAAATATTTTCCTCGTGTTTTCTTTTTTGTTTCCCGAAAGATACGTCTATTATGGAATTCTTGTTTCATAGAATCAATATCTCATCTCTTTGATATGGTTAATACACATGTTAACGTTTTCTGTGCTGCCTTTACTAAATCTATTTCCTCTGAGTTAATTCTTATTTTTTCTACCTTTCCTCCTCTGTATTTTGTGTTAGGGACTTTCATCAAATGCTGGAGATTTTTGAGACTGAATATATATCTGGGTGATCTGTTTTCATGGATGAAGAATGTTGGCAGGTAGGTAATGGCGGGGACTTCGCTGTTTTGCTGGGAGACCCCTGAATGCCACTGTCTTTTTCTCTTTGGCACGTGACGCCTCTCCTCCTTGTCGATGGTGGCAAAGGCCTGCTGAGGGCTGGTGGGGAGGACGCCCGGCCTCCCTGCACGTGGGCCTCGGTCTGTCTGTAGGTGGCACCTCACCCTCACACTCAGCTGCTCCTCTTTGCTTCATGTGGAGACCCCTGATGTGCCCTCTTCAGGGCTAAAGCCCTGCCTTCCACTAGAGTGGAGAAGTGTCTGTTTCCTGGCTGTGGGGCCAGGAGAAGAAACCTGGGGGCCCAAATGCCACCTCATCAGAAGGCTGACTCCATGTCCTCCACAGCCCTCACTTCCCTACCTGGAGAGACATGGGCGTGTCCATCCTGAGCCTCACTGTGGCCCGGGGTGGCTCAGCCGGCTTCTCACTGCTGCCCCCGCCCGAGGCACCCACTTCACTGCCCGCTGTTTTTTGGTCAGTGGCCAGTGTCCCGGTGTCCATCTGCTCCCCACCTTCCACAGGTGCGCACACGCCTGTTGTCAGCTACCAGCACCTTCTCCTTTCCAACTGTCCTTGCAGTTTGCGTCCTTCCTCTTCTACTGTGACTGTGTTAGTGCAGAGGGAGCAGAGGCGCAGGGATGCTTCCACCTGCTAAGCCTAACTGGAAGGTGCCTTCTGTGCTGCTGGCAGGCTCGGTCTTTGTTTTATACTTTTGCCTCATTTTTCAACTTACCTTCTTTATTTTCGACTGTCTTCCTAAGATGTTTAAATGTGAGAGCTTGTCATTTGTTGTTACAAAAATCCTTCCTGCCTGGAAAATTTGGGCTTTTCTAAATGCAGAAAAAAAAAATCTGGATTAGTAGAATTATTTAGTATCTCTCGAGGTGTGGTGTTCAAGCGTGTGCACGTGCGTGTGTGTGCATGCACACTCGTGCAGCGGAACGAAGGAAGTGGTGTGGCAGGCCAATAGGGGAAGGGTGCCAGCAGAGAAAGGCCTCATAAATAAATTTTTAAAATGCCAAAAGCAAAGCCATAGCTGTGGATGCTAATGCACTCCAACGTGTGCACACCACTGATAGCAAGTCACACCTGCACGTTCTGACACCGGCTCTGGAAAGTGGAGGAATAGCGTGAAGGACTCAGGATGTTCGCTTAATTGGAAAGCCACTGAGATCCGGGCGGCTGAGGGTGAGGAGCTACCATCTCTCTGCACAATGGCATTGGTTGAAGGTTGTATATAAGGTGGCCTTATTAAAGTGACAAGGCAATTTAATTCCTTTGTGCACGATGATTCTACTTCATTGATTTACAATGGGAAGGATATAATTTTGCTAGTGTTGGCAAAAAGCTCAAATGTCAGCCTTTTCAAATTGCCACACTTGCCTTGTTCAGGATGAATAATGAATAAGTCACCTTTTGTCTACAGTTAAATATTCTTGAATAAATACAAAGAACATAAAAGACATAAATGATTGCCTGATTTATATTTAAAATAAAGATCAACATTGTGATAAATGGTTGAAAATGCTGTGTGTGCAGCAATATGACTCCTGATAATTATATTATCAATTAGGGAACAGCCCAGGTGGAGACTGTTGTCACGTGTGCACACCTACTTACCTGGGAGCCCCTTCCTTCAGCAGGTTCTAGGATCTCCACTATGCAGAGGAGCTCAGGTCCCAAGGGAAGGACCCTGGTCTCAGACCCTTCCACGTCCTGCAGGCCTGAGCCGGGCCAGGGCAGAGTCTGTGAACCTCCTGGTTCACAACAGAGGAGGAACTTCAGGAGAAGTTGATTCATTCAGGGCCTGGAGGCTCCGATGCCCGTGGATTGTTGTCTGTTTGCCACCTTTGAAAGGGAGTTTGCAAGAAACATGGGAGAATAGGAAAGCAGATTTGTCTGAAAAGTCAGCAGATCCTTGGCTAAATAACTCTGGCACATCCATACAATTGAATTCTATGAAGCTAGAATTGAAGGAGGGCAGAGAAGAATATTTTATGATGAGGGAATTACTAGCTTTATATTACTCTCAAATGAATAAAGCAAGTTATGCTTCAAAATGAACAATAAGATTCTATTTTTATTAAAAGTGTGTGTGTATATGTGTGTGTGTATTAGTTAGGGCTTTCCAGAGAAACAGAACCAATAGGGTGTGTGTGTGTATGTGTGTCTCTCTCTATATATAGATTTATTCTGAGGGATCTGCTCACATGACTGTGAAGGCTGGCAAGTTTGCAGGGCAAGCTGCAGGCTGGAGACCCAGGGAAAAGCTTAGGTTGCCATCCTGAGTCTGAAGGCAAATTCCTTCTCTCTTGGGGAGGTCAGTGGTTTCTCCTTAGGCCTTTAATGGGTGAGACAAGGCCCCCCCACATTAGGGAGGGTCATCTGCTTTACTCAAAGTCTTCTGATTAAATGTTAATTTCATCTAAAAAATACCTTCAGAGCAACATCCAGACTGATATTTGACCAAATATCTGGTCACCAGAGCCTAGCCAAGTTGACATAAAATAATCATCACCAATGTGTGTATGTATGATTATAAGAAAATACATCAAATGTTAATGAGGTTTATCTTCAGGTAAATTTTCTTTACTGTATATTTGCACTTTCTCATTGTGTTTGCAACAAACATATTTTATTTTTGCAACAAGAAACAATACAATAAAATATATTTTTTAAGACCCAAATCTACTGTGTGAAATCCAGCTGACTTTTGGTATTTCCAGGACCTTGGTCAACGGTGATACATTCAGTACTTGACATTTTCCCTTTTGCATGAAGGAGCCCTTCCCCTTCCACTGTGTCTACAGTGCTGTTGGCACAGCCTGTCCTGGGAGAGGATGCAGATCTGTGTCCTGGCCTCAGTGTGGCCATGGAGCAGCTGTGTGCCCTTGGGCAAGTCCCTTCTCTCTGGGCACCTGTGTCTTCACATGTCAATGACACACTTGGGCCATATCAGTAGCTCTTACAAGAAGGGGCGTTTTTGGTTGTTACCATGATCGTGGGGTAAGTGAGGCGTCTGCTAACATGTGGGACAGGGCCGAAGCTCAGGTTTGGTCTGCACCCCTCTTGCTGTGGAATATCCTGCCAGGCTTTCACGTAGGTGGGGACAGCCTCACCCCACTTGACACATCCACACAAAATATTGCTGCTCAGCCTCAGCACACCCCTGTAGTGGAAGCTGAGCAGATGCCGTGCTTCGTGTTGTTTGGAGTTTCTTGGGAGTGTGTATCATAGCAGAGTGGCTGTGGCCCAGGCATGTCGGGGGCACATGCAGGCCTGATGCCAGCGGTGACTCTCACAGACCCACCAGTGACTTCAGGTCTTGTCAACACCTGGGTCTGAGTATTTGCATATTAAGTACATGTTACTTTATTATAAATTGCTGTTGTTTATTTGTATTATAGTTACAGTATTACATATTTTTGAAATTATAGCTATAGGAAGATATATAATCTGGAATTTTATTTTCAGGACAGTAAAGGGGCTGTTATAAGACACTCACCATGAGTGAGCAGACCTTGGTCAGCCAGACGGAACAGCGTGATGTCTGCGGTGACAGTGTTCCCATCCTACCTTCCAATCCTGGGGCAATTGGAAGGGCCCACCTCCTCGCGCCCAGATGTGTGCACTTGCCTCTCCTGGTCCATCTGCGATGCTGAAGGCATGAAGGCGGCTCTGGGCCCACCTGCCTCTCTGCCTCTGCTCCGCCCTGTGCCAGCAGCTCCGTCGCTCTCTGGGTGGTTGAAATACCCCCGGCTGATTCTCCAGTCCCTTGCCCACGGTGCAACCAGGGTGTCTCTCAGATGCAGAACTGGTCACACCCATGCCTCACAGCCTTCATGGATGGCCGCTGAGCTAGAGTAAGGATCAGCTGGCTTCGCTGTGGGCCACTGAGTTCTGACCCAGCTGACCCAGGCTGACCCAGGAGTGGGTGCTCCAGTCTTCCTTCCTAGCGGCAGCAAAGGCTGTGGGTGTAGCTGCTCGGCGTCCCTCCGCACCCCAAGTCAGCCGGGGCTGCCACTCACAAGGACATAGGAACAGGATGGGCGCTGGAACCTGGTACCTCTCGTCTGTTCTCTCTCAACCACGACGCCACTTACCGCGGGGCTGGCGGCCACCTGCACAGCCCGACCCTCTCTCTCCTGCTGTTTGTACAGACGCCACCGGGACGGCTGCCCCGCCAGCTTCCCTCCAGCTCTCCTCGTCCTGACGAAGACGCAGCATCGTCCTCCGCTTGGTGAGACCCGCCTTTCTTTCTCTTGTGCAACTTTTACTTTTGTATGTGTAAGAAAGAGAGGGTGAGTGTGTATGGGTGTGTGAACGTGCGTACGTGTGCATGTGCTGGGGAAGCAGAGTGTGCAGCTGTGAAGGTTGGCACACATACTAGAGGACAGGGCCTGGTCCCTGCCTGGCCCTGGGAGCAGCAGCCACCAAGGGAGAGGTGGAGCGGGCAGCAGGCAGGAAGCCAGAGCATCGAGCTGGGGTCCGCTGGTCACGCAGTGTGTCCTGAGGTCAAGGTGAAAGCCAGTCGTGGAGGGGCTGTGTCCACTGGTGGGGGTGTCTCCCACGCCTCTTCCATGCCCCGGGCTGGAGTCACAGCCTGAGACCTCGAGCTGCGCAGTGCAGACCAGGAGGAGACAGCAGAGGAGGGGCACGGGCAGTGTCTCCAAAGTAGGCACTGGGCAGGGCGGCAGTGAGGAGGGAAGGTGGGTGGGCACTGACGTCGGAGCCACTGTCTATGCTGTGCTTCCACAGCCTGTGCCTGGGGTCGCGGGAGGGGGTCGGGGGGCTGGTGCTCAGCAGAGGGGGAGTGGGAGGAGAGAGGGGCAGCAGGCATGGGTGAGCCCTGGTGTATGGGATGTGCACACACCTGCACGCACTCACCTGCACATGCTCACATGCACACACAACACACACACCTGTACCCACACATCCACATGCACACGAACACATGCACACACCCCACGCACCCATGTGCGCACACGAAATGCATATACACGTGTACTCACCTGCACATACACAGATCATACACATTCATTGGTCTGGGCCCTGTTGCTAAGCTGTGCCCTGCTTGCTGCAGAGCAGAGACCATCCATAGGCAGAGGCCGAGGCAGCAGCCCACAGGCTCAGGTGGGAGCAGTGGCTTCAGGGTGCAGAGCTGGGGGAGCCCATGCCAGGGAGATGCCTAGAACACAGGGGCCCCCACGTCACACCACGTGAAACAGAGGGCAGGTCTCCCTTCTAATGCGGACAGTGGAACAGGAAAATGCGCAGAGACTAGGAGGTGGTGACCCCTGTATGAGGCAGCAGAACTCCAGAAAGAAATGGTTGTTTTTTCTGAGCAGGACTAAGGACTTTTGGCCATTCCCCGGAAACCCAGTGGGGAGAAGCTGGCTGGTTCTGTAACCACTCAGTATCCCCAGTTTGTGTGTGTGGTTCGCATTCCCAGGGCGGCAGCTGGGCGTGGATTGCTTTAATTTTTCCTAAAGTGCCTTTAGGTTCAAGAGCCCTCAGCAGCAGGCACAGGGAGGGGCTGGATTGAGGGGCCCTTCCTGTCCGCTTCCTTCCCTTGTCCTGTCATGTCCAGGAGGACGGGAGCAGAGTAGGCCCAGAGGGACGCAGGTTCCCTAGGGTGAGGTTCAGACTCTGGCTGCCCGCTTGTAGGCAGCACCGTACATGCTTACAGGACAGGAGGTACCAGCAAATGTCCAGAGCCCACACCATTCGCTGGGCCCCAAGGTGGGCACTCAGAAACCAACGTGTGCTTTTCTCAGCTCGGTGACTATCCTTTCGAGGGGCTCTGGAAAGCAGTTTAGTCTTTTTTTAATGAACTCTTAGGCTCAGAATGTTGATGAACAGATTTTCATTCAAGTGTGATCTTACTGCTTTTGCAGTACCAGGTACCATGGTGACGAGCGCTTTACAAATGTCAATGAACAGTCTCAACTTTCCCCTGAGAGTTGCTGGAAGAAACATGGATACGAGGGCCTTGCCAGGGAAAAGCTCAGGGCCTTGCTGACAACAACGGCGGGTGTGTGCGGCTTTCTGCAGGACAGAGGAAGAGATGAGAGGTGCTCGTGAATACGCAGAGCACACGTGTTGGAGACACCTCCCGGCACCCGGGGTTGGAATGCGCTGTCAGGGGAACTGGGGCCAGAGCAGAGGTTCTCCAATTTGAGCTGCGCGGGAACTTGCAAAACCCAGGATCTGGGTGGGCCTCAGGAAACTGCATTTCTGACAAGGTCCAGCTGATGCTGCTAGTGCTGGCCCCACTGGGTGAGGGAGATATTTTGGGTGGGGTTGAGGCCTGTGTTAGAAGGTTTAGAAATAACAGGCTTTTTCCCAGAAGTGGGAGGGAACAGAGCCCCATCATCACATGTGCCGTCAGTTGTCGAGTGCAAACTACGCCAAGTGCACTACCCTTTTTTCTACCTCAAACGATTGTTGGAGGTAGACATCATGACTCACACTTAACCAAGGACTGTTTCAGGTACAGCGAGTTCAAGCGACTTCCTGGAAGCCGGGCCATGGCAGGGCAGGGGGCTGGTGGGTGTGACCTGAGGCCCTGTGTGTCTGGGGCAGGAGCTGACCTCATGAGGGGGTGACAGTGGCCAGGCCACAGAGCTCCAGAGGAGGGCCTTTTCTTTGTGAGTGGTGCTGCTTGTCTTGGAGTCTGTGCAGGAACCTGGGCAGGTGGCCGGCTCCTCCCAGACGGCCGGGGCTGGACTCCCCGCATGCGCAGAAGCAGACTCCCAGGCCCGTGGCAAAGCCCCAGCAGGAGCAGGACAGGGTTAGGTGGGGGCCGGCTGCCCTGTGTGGTGAGTGAGGGCTCTGGGCTGCACGTTCCGGGTGGGGGGGATGCCTTCTGGTGGCCGGGGACCCCCACAGTGGCACTCCTGTTTGGCAAAAGAGGCTCTCTCGGGCCCTCTGAGGTGAGCCACGGCTCAGACCCTTCCCACGCAAGGCCTGTCCTAGTCTGTTCTGGTGCCAGTGGCTCTCCGTGCAGAGTCAGAAGGAACTGCTGTAGTCCGGGAGCATGTGCTCTGGGGTTGTTCGTTTGAAATTTTTCAAGTTCAGTTTTAACATTACCTACATGTTACCTAAGAATATACGTGCACACACACACGTGTAAGTCTATCTTCTGCGCTGCCTTTCTTCCTTCCCACCTTCTGTACCTTAGCTATCCATTCATCTGTCTTCCATTGTTTATCTGTCACCTATCACCCTTCCACCCATCTGTCTGTCCTCCATCTGTCACCTATCCATCCGTGCATGGTCTATCATCTATCACCCGTCCACCCATCTGTCTGTCCTCCATCTGTCACCTACCCATCCGTCCATGGTCTATCATCTATCACCCGTCCACCCATCTGTCTGTCCTCCATCTGTCACCTATCCATCCGTGCATGGTCTATCATCTATCACCCATGCACCCATCTGTCTGTCCTCCATCTGTCACCTATCCATCCGTCCATGATCTATCATCTTCACCCGTCCACCCATCTGTCTGTCCTCCATCGTCCCTATCCATCGTCCATGTCTTCATCTATCACCCTCCACCCTCTGTCTGCTCCATCTGTCACTACCACCGTCCTCACATCTTCTGTTACCTGTCTACCCATCTGTCTGTCCCTATCTATCATCTATCATCTCTCTATCCATCCATTCATCCATCTATCTCTCAGAGATTGACTTGGCATTCTATCTAGAAAGTTGTTTAGTGGAGGATCCAGGGGGTGTGAAGGAGACAAATAAGGCCCAGGGCAGGGTCCCACAGTCCAAGGGGTCTTGATTCTCTCCTGGGCCCTCCTGCCCCACGTGTGTGGCTCCCCTCTGCTCACACCTCCCTCACATCCTTCAATGTTGGAAATGAATCGACCACATTCCATAATGTTTGATGCACTGTCAGCATCAGTCCATGCATAGCCCACAGTCAGTTACCTATGTGTTTGTTACTCATTTAAATCGTGTGATGAATGTTCATAAATCTGCCCCCCACCCCAGTCCGGGATGTCCCCCTCCCCCATCCCATCCCGTCCCACCCCCTGGTCCAGGATGTCCCCTTCCCAATCCCGTCCCACCCCCTGGTCCAGGATGTCCCCTTCCCCATCCCATCCCACCCCCTGGTCCAGGATGTCCCCTTCCCCATCCCGTCCCACCTCCTGGTCCAGGATGTCCCCTTCCCCATCCCGTCCCACCTCCTGGTCCAGGATGTCCCCTTCCCCATCCCGTCCCACCCCCTGGTCCAGGATGTCCCCTTCCCCATCCCGTCCCACCTCCTGGTCCAGGATGTCCCCTTCCCCATCCCGTCTCCCCCCACCCCCTGCCCCGGGGTCCAGGATGTACACTATTCCATCCGTATACACCTATGATAAAGTTTAATCTACAAATTAGGCACAGTAAGAGACTAGCAACAAGAATAATAAAATAGAACAATCATAACGATGTGCCAGCATCACTACTGTTGCACTTTGGGGCTGTTGTTAAGTCACGTAAGGGTCCCTTGAACACAAGCCCTGTGCACTATGACACTGTGTTAGTTGGTCTGATAACCAAAATGGCTACTAAGTGACTCCCTATTTCATCACGCTGTTTAGATGGTGAGCAATTTAAAACTTATGAATTGTTTGTTTCTGGAATTTTCCGTTTAATGTTTTCAGGCCATAGTTGACTGTGGATAACGGAAACTTTGGAATGTGAAACCCTGGATAAGGGAGGACTACGCTATTTCTCTTCTTATAGTAGTTGGCTGTGTACTTGTGTCCTTCCAGGTGGTTCTAGTCCACTAATCCTTTGAGGACAAACACCAAAGCTTTACATGACACTCAGTAAAAAGGATTTTCTGGGAATTTATTAACTCTTCAGTCCTGCTCTGGGCACCTCGGAATTTAATGAAGTGGTAAGATCTGGAACTCACCCCCAGATAGACTATAGACCACATCAACGGTGTACAAATAAGGCTCATTTTTGGGAAAGATTTTCCATGCTGTTTTCACAAGTGTAAAGCAGGGATGATGATACGTTGCTTGCAGACTTATGACACTACATGGGAAGTGTGTGCAACAGGGAAGTATTTCAATGTTTATTACAAATCCCTTCCTGGTAGTTCAGAGAGGCCAAGAGGGGCAGTCAGGTCAGACAGCTAACATCTATCACCTAACGTCTATCGTGGTGGGAGGTCGGAGGGTCGGCAAAGACTGGACACGGTGGGCCTGACTCGGGACCAGGGCCTGGGATGCACTTGACCTTTGCTGTGCGGGATGTTCCTTTGTAATCCCAAAAATATTTTGGGAAGAGTGAACACTCTGTACCATGCCACTGACACAGACCATGTTGGGGAAACTTCAACCACAATACTCCAAGGAAAATGCAAGAGAAGTTGTTCTGGCTGTTTGAGTTTTGATAACTCTGGGTTTTTTGTTCTCGTTGGGTTAGCACTCATGATCTCTTTCACTGGTTCTCTCTTCCTAGCCTTGGGATTGGTTTTTCCCTCTCTCCTTATGAACCACAGACTTGACTTCCTGTATGCGGAAGCTCTGCCCCCGACAGCAAAGGCCGCGCGTGCAGTCTGCTTCCTTTCCTGATGCTCTTGGGCACAGTGGACATCTGCCACTGTGCAGAAGGTCCTTGCCTAGGTTCACGCCCTCCTGGGCCTGTCAGCAATGTGGGCACGCATCTTCCTGAAATGGCCAATTGTCTTCTAATTGCATTCTCTCCTGCCTGCACTCCCACAAGTGCACCTTAGCCTTGGGATCCCTCTATTCTGGTGGACAAGCCTCCAAGCCCCAGGGAGAAGGGATTGCCGGGTGCTCGTCCCCAGAGCCCATGTCCTCCCGGGAACTACGCTCCAAGCCACTGGGTCAGGACAGAGCATCAGGGACACACACTTAGCCTCTGGACTTTCTTCCCTCCTGTACTGGCTCTTTGAAAGCTCCCTGTGTCCAATGTCAGCACATAGGACACATAGGACAGAGTCACACACGCCTCAGACTCTACAGGATACAGAGATTTATCTGTGTAATTAAGAGCAGACATGTCGGTGATGGAAAAGGCTCTTTAGGGCAGCACTGTGCACAATCTTGTCTGAAAGAATTGTGCCAAACCATGTACCCCCACTCATTTTAAAGCAGACAAATCCTGTTGTGGCCTTTCCTGTGACCAGCACCCACCCTGAAGCTACCTAGATACTGCCAGTCAGCTCATTAGTACAAAAGACACTCTTATCACTCGATTCGAAGGGTTTTAGGAATTTTATGTCAGGAAATAGGCACAAAGACCAAATATATATTTCATGATTTCACAGCCACCTTGAGTGCCTGCTAAAAATGCAGATTCCACTCAAGACCTACTGGACAGAAATTGTATTTTTATAACAAGCCCCAAGTAATTCTCAAATATCCAAAGGTTTGAGCATCAGAGGCTCTAAGGTACAATGGTCTCGAGCTTGTCCACACATTGCCGTCACCTGGGAGGCTTCGGAGATTCCCCACGGCTGGGTCTGATTTACTTGGTGTGGTATGGCCTGAGCATCCAGATTTTTAAAAACTCCCAGGTGACTCCAGGGGTGACAGTGCTAAGAACCATGCTCTAGAAGTTCTGGTCTGACTCAAGGTACACAGGAATCCCCAGGGAACTTGAACCATGCTCTAGAAGTTCTGCTCTGACTTGAGGTGCACAGGAATCCCTGGGGACCTTGAACCATGCTCTAGAAGTTCTGCTCTGACTCGAGGTGCACAGGAATCCCTGGGGACTTTGAACCATGCTCTAGAAGTTCTGCTCTGACTTGAGGTGCACAGGAATCCCCTGAGAACCTTGTCATGCAGTTTCTGGTTTGGGTAGGGTGGAGACGGCGGGTTTCTGGTACATTCCCTAGTGGTGATCAGAGTTAGTGACATTTTAAGGCTTTAACCCAAATCGGAGCACTGGCCTGGCTTGCCCGAGAAGAACCTGGTGCTGCAGGGAGAGCGGGAGGGAAGTGGAACTGCAGCCCCAGGAGGGAAACACACAGAAGGCGCAAGAGACCAGGGTGTGCTCTGGTGGATTGCAAAGGACTTGTGGGGTTTTTTTGGCTTTGACTCTCTTCCCTGTGCTTAAAACCACACAAACAATCTAAGGATGACACCACTTCAAACAAAACAAAATAGAAAAATAAAAACACTCAGACTAAGCTTACTCTTACCATACAGTCCAGCAATCGCTGTTGTTGGTATTTACCCAAAGGGGTTGAAAAAAACTTGTGTCCACCCAAAAACCTGCACAGGGATGTTTATAGCAACCTTATTCAGAACTGCTGAAACTTAAGAGCAACCAAGATGGCCTTCACGAGGTGGATGGATAACCTGTGGTCCATCCAGACAATGGAATATTATTCAGCATTAAAAAAAAAAGAACTATCAAATCATAGAAAGATATGGAAGAACCTTAAATGCATATTATTACTAAGTAAAAGAAGCCAAGGTGAAAGCTTGCAGACTGTATGTATGATTCCAACTATAGGACATTCTGGAAAAGGCACAGCTAAGGAGACAGTAAAAGGACCAGTGGTTTCCAGGGGTCAGGGAGGGGAATGAGGGATGAACAGGCAGAGCACAGAGGGTTTTAGGGCAGAGAAAAAATTCTGTGTGATGCTGCAATGATGGACATGCGTCAGTATACATTTGTCCAAACCCACGGACTGTGCAGCACCACGAGTGAGCCCTAGTGTGTACTGTAGACTCTGTGATGCTATAATGATAGACATATGTCGGCATATATTTGTCCAAACCCATGGACTGTGCAGCACACAAGTGAGTGCTAGTGTGAACTGTGGGCTCTGGGCAAGGCTGTAGCGGGACAGGAAGACCTTCTTGAGCCCCAGCCCAGGGTCACTCGCTGCTCAAGCCTCACTCCCTTCTCTGAGCCTTCAGACTTGGCCGGTCGACTGGACTTGTCCCTGGGCCTCCATAAAGGGAACGACCCCAGCTGGCCAAAGAGTGCCAGCCTGGGAGTGTTTATGGACCTTGTGGACAGTGGGCGCCCTTTCCACGCAGGCCTGCACTGCAGCTGTGGTGGCCGTGTCTCTGAGGCTCAGGGAGAGGGTGCCAGGTGGAGTCCTTCAGACTGGGGATGGGGGGCTTCTCTGCATGTTTCATGTGAACTCCTGTTTTTTTAGGTACATGAGCCAAACCCCCCCCATTTTTGGTTTTTGTTTTGCTTCTTTTTTTTTTTGCTTGAGACATTTGATAAGGTCTCAGTCACTTGCAAATGCAAGATATAGGATCTTGGAGATGGCTTAATCCAATGACCTCATTCCACAAATGAGGGCCATGGGACCCAGGACGGCAGCATTTCTAACGGCACGTAATTGGTGAGCGGCAGAGCCAAGACCCGTAACCAAGATGAGGGGTGACCCAGCTCCAGAGCACTGGCTGGCTAGATGAGTGGTTTGCAAACTGTGTTCCTTGGAACCCTAAGAGTTCATAGATTCCCAAGAGACGGAGGGACAGCAGGGATTGCCCCACAGAACAGCACTGAGCTCTTCTGATTAATTGTTTATGTTCTTGGGTAGCATTTCATGTGAAAGATAGTGCTCTAGACACATATTTTCAAATTTCTAATCTCTAACTGGTTGGGATCCAGAATTATGGTTTGTTCCCTTTTTTACTCCCTAAGTGAAAAACAAGAGACTGAATCGCACATTTGCAGAAAATGAAACCGAGCCAGAGGCCACATAAAACCCAGGGCTTCTGACTCGAAAAACAGTTCAAAATTCGGATCCTTTTAATATACCATGAACTATATTAATAAATGTTACTATATTCCCTGTAGTGATTTTTGGAGGGCTGGGCAACATACACTCCCAACCTATCAACAGATTTGCTTCCCACCATCACCCACATGATGTGCCTTTCTGAATAAGAGGCGTGAATAGCGTGGGCGTGATGGGCCCCAGAGGGGAGGGCTGTGTGCGAAGGGCCCTTTCTGTGGGGCCTTCTCAGGCCTTGACTCGGGCCCCAGGTTTAGGCCCCCAGAAGGAATGGACTTATCAGATAGAACAAAGTAGCATATACTTCCTAGACTTCACTTGATTTCTCCTTTCTTTTTTCCCCTGGTTTGTCCTATCCTGTATTTAATAATGTTCTCCCGTGATTCAGTGCTGCTGTTGTCAGGTGTGTGGTCTGAGCGAGGCCGGCTCCATCCTGAGCGGAGTCTGAGTGCAGGGCGTCCGGGGAGACCCAGGCTGCACCACCGGGGTTGAGTCTCGGGCCAGGAGGAGTCTGCTCAGGCCCAGACGCAAGAACACTGCACCTGCCAAAGCCTTCTGCTGTTCTCACATGCTGCCTTATCCCCTCTTAAAATGATTTCTAGAACCTTGCCAACCTGGGCTCAGCCCCGCTCCATCAGTTGGAGCGCCTCACCTCTCAGAAGTGGGGGTGCCTGTGGTCTAGACAGGCCCGGGAGAAAAGCAGTGTCCTGGCTTCCTTGTGTGTGTTGGATTAACTCCTGGTGTAACAGCAGTCATTTGCTCAGTGGAGCTTTCCCAGCGCTGACCGGATCTGCGCCTCCAAATAAAGAAAGGGAGTTATTGAACTAGGCACTCGGGGTCCCGCTTTTTCAGGCTGCATTCAGGCCGAAGCAACAGGGGGAGGGCTGATGTTTGAGGGAAGGCCGATGTGGTCAACCATTAAAAAGAAAAAAACGGTAAAGTTTGACTGATTCTTCACCAACCTCAGGACAATCAGGTGGCAGATGGGTGAATAAAATTCAAACAGCAGAGAACGTCATTCCAGGGCTTCTCAGCTGTGCCCAGCACACCCCCCACGTCTGGTTACCCCAGGTCGCTCACCCCGAGTTGTTCTCCCTCTTGGGTGTGCACACAGAGACTGCAATGTGATTAGCACTGGGTTTGTTACAGAAGAGACCGGTGAGTTCAGAATTTCTGCACGTATGGGGCAGCCCATTCTGTGTGGGAGGTGTGGGGGCACGTGGGTCTCGAGTGTCGTCCCGTTGTATGCGTGCGTGTGCAGGTGACAGGACGGTCACTGTGGGCAGGACAGGCCCACCCCACTTTCTCAGCCTCATCGGTGTCTTCCCCTGACCCAGACCACGGAAGGTTCAGGAAGGGGGGGCTGGAGTCAGGCAGGACGTTCCCACGGGAGGGAGGGTGACACTGCGGTGTCATTGTTTCTGCAGGGCACATCCATCCTGTTAAAAACAAAAGGCCCAAACCCATCACACATGAAAACAATCCTGCTTCTGCGGCTCCTTTCATTCCCAAATGTCAAGCTGTTTCGCAAACAGGCTTCATCCGGGAGGACAGGTATTTGGCAGGAAGGACGTTTCCCTCACAGATGGGAGATTTGGGACATGAAGTGAGGATGCATCCAGCTCGCCTCTGCGGCAGGATCAAAACTGGAAATGGGGGTTCTGGAGCGCGGGTGGACGGATCTGCCGGTGGCGGTCCCTGGGGAGAAGTGGAGCAGGGTAGGACGAGTCCTGCAGGACGCACAGGTGGCATCAGGGAGGAAGGAGGGGACAGAGGCCCAGAGCTGACCACGGCAGAGGCTCCACCTCATCTCGAAAGCGCATTTCCTCGCAGAGGTGGGGCGGCAGCGTGGTGTTTGCGGCAAGCCCTCCTGAGGCCAGCGCTGTGCCTCCTCAGCATGGCCGGGACAGGTGCTGTGAGCCTCCCCGTTTCCCAGGAAGAACATCAGGGAGCAAGGAGGTTCCGAAACGTCCCCATGGTCACCGAGTTCAGGATGCAAGTCTCAGCTGTCTCCGTCCGGATCCTCCCTGTGTGACTCATATCGGGGGCTCCTGAATCTCACGAGTTGGAACCGTGCCCCCAGCTGTGGGCAGTTCCGTCCATCCAAATTCCCCTCCTGGGCAGGCTGGGGTTCCAGGTGCCGAGCACATGGGAGAGTGGGCATGGCCGAAGGGGCTCACAAAGGGAAACTGGGCACGGTGTGGGGACAGCGTGGAACCAGGAACCAGAGGAGGCTGGGCAAGGAGAAGGCAGGGTCTGGGCTGCTGGCTGGAGGAGAGTATGTGGGGGGCAGCGGTGGCGTGAGGGTCCCCCAAAGCCCTGGGATGGGAGCCCCTCCCTGGCCACGCCATGGGCGGATGGGTGGGAGGGGTCGGTTAAGTCTCCATGCTGAGATCGAGGTTGGGGAGACACCTGCAGGCATCTCTGGGGGGTGCGAAGCTTCAGGAGTCTCCCACCCCCAGTCTCCAGAGAATAACCCCCCTCCCTCCCTCCCTTTCGGCTCCAAGCTGAGTGGATGGGTTAAAGCTACAGTTAACATTGAGGACCAGCTGGGCAAGGGCATGGCAGCCCCTTCTCCTCACCTGGGCAGCTGCGTTTGTGGGGTTGTTGGCGATGTCAGCAAAGACCCCAGGACCACACCTGAAGTCGAGTGGGTTTGTGCAATCCCTCCTTGCAGCAAGGAGGCCACACCCTGGGGAACTGTGAGGCGTCTGGGAAGAGGGGCCGGAAGGGCTTGTCTGGGCTGGGCAGTGCAGGGCTGCGCCCTGCGGCAGATGCTGTCCCAGCCAGAGTGATTCTTTGGCTGGTGTCTCCAGAAATCTTCTTTAGAAGGAGGGATGCCCAGAGCAAGGATGTCCCTGGTTATCCAGGGTAGGTGGGCATGTTGCCATCACCGGGCGACATCTGGACTACTTGCACATTTAGTCTGGGATCGGAAATGGGCACGGAGTGTTTCAGGTCTGTCTGGCTTCCTCCTGCCACGTGCGGGCGTGTCTGACGTTCTGTGGACGTGGCTGTGGTCAGTGGGGAGCCGGCCCTGCCGCCTGGCTCTGTGCTTCTCCTCCTGGGGCTCCTGGGCTCCTGGGCTCCTGTGCAGAAAGGATATCCCTTGGCCTTAGCTGGTGGGGCTGTCTCCCGGCCCGGCTCCTCCCTCCAGCTACTCGAAGATGTGGCTGTACCAGGGAATTCGTGATACGGGAAGACTCAGCCCCTACCAAGGCCCATGCCTGACTTTGTATTTGTCATTTTTGGATTCTTTTTAAAAAGAGGGCTCCCCAAGTTAAATAAGCTTCAGGCCCCACCCCTGGTTACCTCCCAGCATCATCCACGTCCTCCGAGTCAGGGGCTGGCAGATCCCCCTCACGCCCACAGACGCCCTGCTCCTGGGCGAGAGAAACATCAAAGACTAAGACCCCTGACCCCCACCCCACGGCAGGCTTGGAGAGGGGCTGGTGCAGAAGACAGCCTTGCCAGCCTGTTCCAAGCTCTTCGTCTGAGGAGCTGGACCACTTTATGAAGCCATTTCACCACTCTGAGCCTTAGTTTACCCACCTAAAATGGGAGGGGGCACAGGATAAGACCGTTTCCATGAATCCTGTTGGCTCTAGAGTCCAAGACAAGCCTTTGGAGAGCTTAAGGGCATTACTCTGTCTGATAATTTAGCAACAAGGTGGTCAGGGCTGGTGTGCACAGTCCCTGTGGGAAGATCCCAGAGCAATGGGGTGGAGAGCGAGTTGCTTGCCTGTCCTCATCTCACAGTCAAGGGACGAGGCCCCAGACAGAGAAAGTGACTTCCTGTAAACTGAGCTATTGGCAAAGCTCAATAACTCTGTCACTTGGATCTACTGAATCCCAGGCTTGGTCTCGTGTCCCTCCTGGATGCGCGGGTGCCAGGAGTTGCACTGGGAAGGCAGCTGGCAGGGTTACGCCCCAGACAAGGAAGCCTCCATTCCCTGTCATCAAACCCTGCATTGACACAGCCAGCCCAGATGGGATTCTTACAATTGTTGCCTCAGGAAACAAAACTGAAAGGAAGAACAAACATCGCTAGGGGACATTTGCATAAGTGACCCGCCGTGGTCCTGGACCCTTAGTCTGGAGCCAATGTAGGAAGGTGGGGAGAGAGTTGGGGAGAGGAGGCCCCTCCTCAGCTGCACACACCACCTGCAGGTACGTTTTCTGGGACTTGCGGGACTTCCCTAGTTTTTGGCATTCTGCTCTGAAATTTGGAGGTGCCATGTCTTTAACTAGGGTCCATTAACACACTAAGAAGAAACTCGTTCCCTGGCAGGCCAGTGGGGTCTCAGCGTCCCTTAGCATTTTCCTCCATAAAATGGTGAATCTTTCATCACACTAAATGCATATTAAAAATCTGATTTATTCAGATTAAATGCAAAACAAAATCAGTAGAAGAATTTTGTTTTATCTAAAGGAAAAAAATAGCTTTGTCTGCTGTTGAGGGTTTCATAAGGTTGGATTTAGAAAGCAATAAAATCTCTTCACTTTGCTGTGATGAGTTTAATACATTTGGAGAAAACAAGTAGAATCCCAAGCATCCTTTGAGTCTCTCCCAGCCTTTGCCACATGCACACTTTCTGATCTTTTATACATCCAGGACTTTTTTTTTTTAAATTAAAAAATGCCCCCCCCGAATACTCATCAAATGCGACTGAGCTAAGTATACTGACACCTACGTCCTCCCTCGATTGTCTATGGAGCTGTGATCAGTGGCTCTGCCAAGGGAGTGTGAGTCCAGGGCACAGCCTTCTAGCACCTTATTTGAAAACAGAGGAAGGAAAATTACTCCTGGATTCAGTTGATTTCATAAATAAATAAAAGGAAATATAAATATCCCAACCAAAAATCTACTCCATTTGTCTAAATGTTTATTCCTGGTCTCTAGGCAAAAACTTCCAGAGAAGCTACTTCTTCCCAACTCCCTCCAGTGTTTTAAATTGAAAATTAAATAGATCTCCAAAAGAAGCCACGCCTGCTACCCTTTCTCTGGCCCCTTGACATGGGAGGCTACTGGGGCATTGCTCGTTCACAGCGCCGTGCAGTAGGTTGCAGGAATGGCTGTGGTTCTGCTCCGTCCTCTCTGGTGTGCCCCGCCAGCAAAGCCAGGTCTGTTTCTCCACCCCTGGCATCTGGGCCGAGCTTGTGGTTTGCCGTGGCTAATAGAACATGGTCGGGTTGTTACTGTTCTGGCATCTTCCTCCCCCTCCCAGATGCCCACACTGTCCTGCTGGAGGCTGCACCACAGGTGGCCCGGCTGCCTCTGTCACCCAGCCAAGAGCCAGCCAAGCTTCAGGAACAGCCGCCCAGCTGCCGGCCAGCTGACCGCAGATCCAAGGCAGAGCCCAGCTGAGAAGAGATGAACTGCTCAGCTGAGCCTTGCTCAAGTCACTGACTCACAGAATCATAAGCTAAATCAATAGTTGTTTCAGCTACTAAGTTTTGGGGTGGTTTGTTATGCAGCAAAAACTGTTCAATGTTGCCTTCTGTATTTCCATGACTTAGCCCAGCACAAGGAGGTCTGGCTGTACCAGCTGTTAGCATACTGAACGGCTCCGGCACTAGCTGGTGAATTGGTACCTCCCCAAGCCCCAGCCTTGTTCCTCTGCTCTCGTGCCACATAGGAGCAGGTGGTCAGCAACTGGAGTGCTTATCAGCAGCAAGCCAGGGTTCTCTCTGTGTGGCACGATGTCTCTTTCTATCTGATTGACCAGTGTCTGTGCTATCTGGCTGTTACTATTTCAATTGTCACACCTGCGTTAGTGACCGGCTAGGGTGACCTGCATGGCGGGGTGGGTGGGGCTGTGCTGGGGATTTAGAGAGAGGGCAGGTGCCACCCTTGGCTCTTCCCCCTCCCCAGCCTAAGTCCTGTGCCCTTCTCAGGGCCCCCTAACCCGCAGAACAGAATGGGAATGTGCTGAGCACCTGTGGGGGCCGGTCAGGGAAGGGCTGTGGCTGGGGTCTCCATGTGCCCAGGCTGTGCCTGCTGCCCCGGGTAATCATGAGTAACCCCGTGTTCTCTAGTGTGCCCCAGCCTGGGAGATAAAGGACATGGTCCCTATAGCTCTAGAGCAGCCCCTCACGTTTGGTGGGGCAGGAAGGGGTGGAGGGCAGGGCTCCTTCCGGACCTGGCTTGCAGCTAGAGTTGGAATCATGCACGTACGAGCCCCAGGTCCCTCACTTGTAAAGTGGGGATGAAGCGTTGGATATGAGGTTCCAGGCCCAGGCAGTGGCTGCTCACTTCAGCCAACTGAGGGAACCGTGACGGGGAAGCGTGGCCCTGCCGCAGTGGGGCTGTCCTGGCGGGTGGATGAGGTCACGAGATGGGACAATCGGCAGGTGAAATTCATCAATGGGCTCATTGTCCCCCCTCAGCTCACCCGGGGGGCTGGCCGCGGTGACAGTGCTCTGCCCCACCATCGGAGCCTCCGCGCAACAGGTCTGCGCTCCGCAGCCCCAGACGCCTCCACAGTGCACGTCCCCAGCGGGCACTCGCCCACCCTCTTCTGGACTGAGCTTTTCCTTTTCTTTCCTGGCTCTTTTTTCTTCTTCTGTGCGCTCCTCCCGCTGACGGCTACTCTGTCTTTACATCGTGAAGGGACTTTGCGCTTCTGCCATTTAACTCTCCCTAAAAGCTTCGCCTTCCCATTTAAAAGCCTCCAGCAATATTTATCTCCTCGCTTTGATGTGGATGCACAGAGGCAATCCTGGGACTTTCTAAGCCACGAGAGCGTGTGTGCGTGTGAGGGATGAAAGTGGGGACTCCACGTCCCCACGGCGCTCAGGCTGTCCCCGCACCAGCTCTCCACTAGCTCACGGCTTTTCCTATCGTAAGCCTGGATTTCGAGGGTGATTTTGACTTTTGGGGTAACATTCTGATTTCTGGAAGAGAAAAGACGTTTCCATCGTGGAGCTGTGCGTTCTCTAGACTTGGTGGGATGGACGCACGCAACGTATGTTGGGAGGTTGCGGCGCCGCGCTGCCCCCCAGCCCCCCAGTACATCCTGGTACCCGGCTTTCACCGCCCTTTGCTTCTTGCTCCAGATCTCTGCCTCTTCTGTTTCCCTGTTTTATTTTGTCATCTTCAGGTGTCTTATTCAGATTTTTTCTGTCCTTACTTTTTTCTTAGTAAGAGAAAATGCCTGAGCTATTCTTGATGTACGAACTGACCATTTTCAGGTTGACGTATGTTCAGACATAAAGAGATGCTGAAACTCGGATGTGATGCCAGCACGAGGTGCACGTGGGGTGGGGACGCGGACGCGCTTCCGAGGAGGGAGGCGCTCATGGACGGCGGAGGCCCTTGACTGGACTGCTCCCTCCGGGGAGGCTCGGGGCAGAGCCTTGCTCGCGCTGCTCTGGTGGAAGGAGACAAGAAAGGTAAAGAAGTGTTAAGCGACATGCCTGGGATTCCATCACATACCTGCCGTAGGGACCCGCAGTGGGTCACGTCTATTGAGGGTGCCTGGCTTTGCTGATGTCCTAAAGGCTATCTTAGCCAGAGCCCAGGCCAGGGACCAGCTCCATCAGCCCCCAGCACCCCTGTCCCCCACAACACTCTGGGAAGGGCTGGCCGGGTGGGGCCCATAAAACAGCCAAAGCAGACGGCCCTTCCCCGAAGCACCACAGGCCACTCACTGGACGCTTTCTGTGTTTCCTTCCCCAAGAAGCTGGGCTCCTCTTGACAGCCTGGCCTGAGCACAGCCCTCCCCACGCCACGCCCTTGACTCTCCGGGTATCATGGCCTCCCTCCTCCACCTCGAGCAGCCGCCCTTCCCCTGGGTGTCCAGCCAGCAGGGCCCACTGACCCTATGCAGGCCCTCCCAACACGCCCTAAAGAGCATCTTCCCGGGGCCTTGTTGGCCATGTGGACTACGCCAGGCTGGACAGTGGCATAGATCATGCAAGGCCCTAAATCCAAATGAGGAGCACGTACCAGGCTCGTTCCAGGGAAGGTGCTGGGGGAAGAGTTTGAGGCCTCGACAGCTCCTCCCTCAGTGCCCCTCAGCTTACAAAGGTGCGGAGGAGCCGTAACACGAGGGCTCTGGTTTGCACAGTTAAAATGGGCGTGAACCTAGGAAGGACGCTTATGTGACCCCAGGCCCAGAGGGGTTCAGGGACACCGTCAGAGGCTTGGTCTCCTACTGCATTTGCCAGTGTCGACCTCATCCTGGGCTGATCCCTGTCCTGTCACCTTCTCTATTTGTGTCCCCCGGGGACAGAGCATGTCTGTCACAGTGTTCTCAGCAAGCCCCAGAAGCCACTTCCACCCCCAAACCAACGGTTGTGGTCTCCTGGATGGGAGGGGCCACCAGTTCACACTGGGGCTGGCATGGATCCAGCACCCCCACAGTGCAGTACTGTGCATCAGGGGAGTGGGGAATGGAGCAGAAACCGTGCATTCTTAGCAAGTGACAATGGGGCACCAAGAACATCCTGCCTGGCACGTTTCCTGGCATTTGCTTCAACTTGCTTCAGCAGATTGTGACGTGCGAGCATTCTGGTGAGGTTTGATCTACACCCCAGGGCCGTGAGGGGATGTCTCACACACTCTAACTGAGAACGTTCCAGAGACCTAATCAGGCATCCACATGCCTAAGGCAGCTACCCCACAAGCTCTCTGAGGGTCACTACCGTGGTTTGCCCTGGTGGTATGTTAGGTAGCACCAGAAAAGTTAGAAATGAATTTCAGTGGTGGAACGAGGGGCGTTCAGAATGTGCAGATTAGTCAGGAGCACTCTTCAGGGGCTGCTGCCCAGGCGCGAGTGCCTGCGGGTCTGGTGAGCCCAGAGCCTTTGCACCTGGAGTGGGCTCTGTGTCTTGCCCCTACCAGGGTCCTGGGTGAGATGGGAAGCTCATCCTGGACGCCACGATGTCTCGTGCAAAGCACTTGGTGTGTCTAAGAGACAGTACCACGTGTCTGCTGCTGATTAACATGGGTGTGTGCACTGACCTCCCACGCCAGGCTGCCACCTCTACAGAGGGTGTCCACACTCCACGATATAAAGAGCCACGCTGGCTTCCTCGCTTCCCAGAGCTTGAAACCAACAGAGAGTGACGGGGGTCGGTGGGGGGAGAGGACACGTGCTGTGTCAGGACCAGCCTGGCTGTGGTGAGCCGCAGGGCTGGGGAGGGCCTCTGGGGCGTGGGGTGTGGGCTGGCTGTGCCATGTGTCCTGCATCTGCCTCTTTGAGCTGCACGACCGACCCTCTGAACCTACATCCCTCTGTGAAATGGAGCAATGATGGCACCTACGTCACAGCTGTTGGAGAAGCACTCAGGTGCCCAACAGGACTGGTGAGTGCTGGTGGACGCGTGTTTGGAGGGGATTCACCCAGGCCTCATGTCCTTGCGCCCATTGCAGGGCCCAGGGTCAGGAAGGCTGGGGGCCCGCCCCAGACATTGAGGAGCCCCCCCAGGGAGGCTCCTGCCCCGACTCCCCAACTTGAGCTGTTTCTTTGTGTCCTGAGCCTCACCTCACAAAAACCTCAAGCGTGGGCCAGGCTTGTCGGAGTGCCGGGAGGGATGGCAAGTCTCCCACCCACTTGGCAGACATGGCGGGGCGCAGGCTCACATCCTACCCTGGGTGGGGTGTAAGAAAAGCGTGAGTGGGGTCTTTGTTCCCCTTGGGATTTCCCGAGGGGTAGGCGTGTCTTTTGTCATTCCTTCTAGACCCCTTTGACTTTACCTGCGTCTGAGCCGATGAGGTGACTTGTGTCCCCCTCTGCCCCAGACCAGCCACAGGGCAAGGACTGACAGTCGCACCTGCCGGCCTCCAGGGAGGGAGAAGAGCTGGATTGGAGCTCCATTAGTCAGCCCGGTGTGGAACTCCGTGTAGAAACCCTGGGCCGAGGGCGTTCAGAGAAATGCCCGGCTGGTGAGCGATGGTTGGGAGGGGTGTGCGCAGAGGGCATGGAAACTCCGCGCCACCCACGCCCCTGCATCTGGCTACCATTTGTATTCTCTGTAATAAGCCAGCAATTGTAAGTGCAGTGCTTTCCTGAGTTCTATGAGTTGCTCTGCCAATTACCAAACCTGAAGAGGGGTGGTGGGAACCCCCAATTTGTAACTGATAGACGTGCTGGTGGTGTCAAGGCCCTGAGCTCCTGGCTTGCGTCTGTAGTGGGGACAACCTTGGGGGATGAGCCTTTAGCCTGTGGGGTCTGCGCTGACTCGGGGTAGCAACAGCCAGAAACGGGGTGAGCTGTTGGATGCTCAGTGGGAGTCAGAGAGCTGAGGCCAGAGAGTGTTGGGTGGACATCTGGTGCCCTGTGCTTGTCAACACCATGCTCCCGGCCCCAGAGGCACGAGCATTCTTGGTGTTAAACGTGCTCGCACGGAAGCCCACCTGCAGCAGGAAGGCTGCAGGGCGTGAGCACACATATCCCTCCGTGAGATTTTGGGGCATTCTCTGCACATTTAGAAGCATCTCCTGGGGGGTGGTTTAGTTAGGGGGGTGCGGCTGGGCCTTTGGACTCTGTGGGAAGGGCACAGGGTGGCCGTGCCTGTCCCCAGTGACTGCCTGAGAAGACTCTTGGAGCCTAAAATGCCCATAATTGGAGCAACATCACTGGACCAATTTCAGAAAATTCTTGTTAAAATCCAGAAGGATATTAAATAGAAATTTCCTAAGTGAGGTAATTTATACTCTGGGTTGCACCTGGCTCATTTTTTTGCTGTTACATGTGTGGGTATAGAGGCTAAAGTAGCTCACGCCGATCGATGTTCTTTTTGGGTGTGCCTCCACTGCCACGAGCTTATGAACAGGCTGCGGCCACCTCACAGTCAGGGCCAGCGCCTCCGTCTTTGGACGACTGGAAGAGGGAACAGAAGAGGGGACCGGAGAAGGCGCAAGAGCACCATCAAAGCACAGATTTAAAGTGTCCAGATTGTCACTTAAAACACAAAGTGGAAGAGATAAAAGCAGGATGATGGATGAGAAGCTGGCAGTGATTTGGCTCTAGTGTGACGTCTGGATTTTCTTCCTCAGCCGCGGGTGAACAAGTTTGATGACAGTTCCACCTGCTTCTTGAAAAGCTAGCGGATCTGGAGAGTCTCCTACGTACCGTCAGACTCTCAGAAAACTCCCTCCCAACCAGCTCAGAGACCTGAGTTGACGCGGCGCTTGTTCCGTCGTGTCCCAACGATGGCGGTCACGCGGCCTCTGTTGGTCAGCAAGGTCGGGGCCCTCGGGATGCAGGGTAGGGATGCGTCGCTGGCCATAATATGGTCACGTCACTTCCTCAGCCTCCTTGGTTATAATCGGTGGCAAAGCTGTGATTTTCAGGGGACTTGACTTTACCTGCAGCGTTGAAGCGTAGGAAAAAGACTAACAGGACATTCTGAAACCCTGGAAGGTCAGATTTGACTTTCTGGAACTCAAATTATATCGTTACTGATTTTAAATAATTGAAGAGGCCGCTTACGGGGTAAGGTACTTTCTTGTTCAGCAGTGCTTTTGTGTCTTTGCTTCCAAACTCTGGAGGTGGACGGTCTTCAGTTGCAGCGGAGTTTGTATGTGTGTGGGTGATGGCAGGAGAGGAACAGAAGCAGCTCAGTGTGGCTGAAAGACGTTCTAAATTGCTCGGAAATAGAAGGAGGGTCTCACAATTTTAAAGACCTTGCTCTTTTGTCTTTTAGGTAAACAAACTCACACAGCGTTTGAATCACGGTCTTCCTCAATTATACTACTTTTTAGCATTTGGCCTTAGTCAACATGTGACCCAACACTTGGGGTCTTGTCCTTGTCAGACCTCTGGCCGATCCATCGAGCGTCATTTCGCTCTGATATTTTCACTGGGCACCTGTTATGTGGCAGGCACTGTCAGTCCAAAGACAGACAGACGTTCCTGGCCTTGAGGAGTTCGCATCTAACAGAGAAGCTGGGTCAGTCGTCCCACAGCAAACTGCAGGTCTGCCTGACACTAACACCCAGGCGCTTCTGGAAATCCTTTTCAGCTTTCTGGATACCACAACAGCTTGGAGAAAAAGATTCCTTCCATTTTCAGTGTTCCCTTTGTATCTATTTTGAGCATAGAGTCATTGATCGGGGAGTGTGCATCTGTTTTGTGCATTCTTTCGCCCCTTAAAGTTAAGACTTTTAAAGCCTAAGAATAGCCTTACTTTTTAGGGGTCAGCTGGGGTGGTGAACTAGGAAAGCGCATTCGATTCTTGGGGCCCTACAACAAGGACTGTAACCCCTCCATGTGGGACGGGCCCGGGCAATTGTGCCGTCAGGGTGCAAGACTCACCCCTTGAGAAACGGCTCGACTGCTGGGTGGTCCTCTGGCTGCAGCCCCACGCCCAGGCTCCCACGTTGCTCCCGGCTGGGGGGCTGTTCTTTTCCCCTCCCAGCCTCGTCCATGGCCCCCCCCGGGGAACCAGGCCTGGTGCTTCCCGAGGCGCCACTCGCATCCCGCCCCCTGCGTGCGGTCAGCGCCCTGTGACCCTGCGGTCAGCGGTCAGCCTGGGTCCTGCTCACTGCAGACGCCAGCTGGTGAACGGTGGTGGGGGCTCCACTAGTGCCGGGGGGTGAGACTGCCTCGTCTCGTCCGGCTTTTTGCTTTCGTCTTTGCTCGCTCTGGTTGCCACAGGCTGGGCGGCTTCGACAGCAGATGCTTCTGTCTCTCGGTCCCGGGGGCGGGAAGTGGAGATCAAAGCGCCGGCTGAGGTGGTCCCGGTGAGGGCTCTCTTCCCGGCTTGCAGACGGCTGCCTTCCCGGGTGGCCCCGCACGGGCGGAGAGAGGAATCCTCAGTCCACATTCTTCTGCTGTGGAGGCCACAGACCTCGCGGGGCAGGACCCGCCCTTATGACCTCATCTAACCCGAATCAGCTCCCGAGGGCCCCTGTCCACACACAGTCACAGTGACAGTTAGGGCTCCAACACATGGATTTTGGGAGGATGGAATTCAGTCCATAGTGGCCTGCTAGACAGGCAGCAAGTGGCCTTAAGTAAAGAAATAACAAGAATAAAAAAAGAATAAAGTTGATCCTTATTATTCACAGATTCTGTATTTGTGAACTCACCCACTTGCTATAATTGGTTTGTAATTCCCAAAATTAACACTCTTGGAGCTTTTGCGGCCATTTGCAGATGTGCTCAGGTCGGACGTGAGAGTGGCCTACGTGCGTGTTCCCAGCCGATGTCAAACACAGATGTGCTGCGTCTTCTTGCTTCAGTGCTCACAGTGTGAGTGTTGTCCTTTTCACCGTATCTTGAGTGCCATGTTTTTTGAGCTTTTGTGCTTTTTTTGATGATTTCACTGTTTCAAGTGGCCCACAAGCATATTGCTAAAGTGCTGTCTGGTGTTCCTAAGTGCAAGGGGGCTGCGAGGTGCCTTCACAGAGAAAACACATGTGTGGCAGCCAAGCTTCGCTCAGGCATGAGCTGTAGTGCTGTCGGCTGCAAGTTCAATGTTAATGAATCAATACATATTAAATAAGGTGTCATTAAATATAAACACACATTAAACAAGGTTATGTATTAGTCAGTTGACAAAATATTGTAACCAGATGTATTTCCCCTAGGAGCATGGCTCTGTATTTGCTAATTCAGTGTTTGTGGTGACTTTAGACCATAACTACCATGAACATTTCCCTGCAGAATTGACTGTATATTATTAATTGAGCAGGCTGGGTGTGCAGAATACCAAGCAACGCTATGAAAGGTGAAATATGCACTCGTTATTTGGCTTTTGTTGTCAGACCGATGTTGAACACTGAAATATCTGTAAGCATATGAATGCTTGATGAGAGTGTTTGCTTTTTAATAATATTAGCTTTAACGTTGTTGAGATGCAGTGCTAGTGGTTCAAGATCATAGCCACCCTGGAGCAATGACGATTTATTATAGCTGAAAATATTTCGTATGAAACAGTGACGTTCAGGTGCCCTTGAGTCATTCAGTGCAGAGCAATGGTTATAAACCCTCTGAGGAGCATGTGACAGCCCTGAGGTCGCAGAGGAGCGCCCGTGAGAAGCCCTGGGTGACAGGTGGGGCTGGTTGTCGGGGCTGAGTCCGAGGCCCTGGGGTTGAGCTGGGCCAGTTGTTGCCGGCGTGGGGAAATGTAGCCCTCCATGTAGACCCTTCTCCCGCTTGGAAAACACTGGCATCATCTCTGTGTACAAGAACGTGTTTGAAGAGAGAGATGACAGATTGCTTGACTCTGACAGAGAACTGAGAAAACATTTACGACATTTAAATCCAACAACTCTAAAAAAATATAATGGCCAACTGGGGTAGTTTTTACCTTTTTTCTGGTTTGTTTGTTTTTAAATATAAACGTTGCTTACCAAATAAAACATTGCAGATCACAAATTCTTCACTTATAAATCCCAGCTGTGCCATGTGAATGAGCCGGGAGAGCAGTGGGCCCTTTGGCTGATAAGCAGGCTCAAGGCATCCTCTCCGTTCTGGTCGGCAGAAGTGGTCCGATCTTGCCTGAGGCTTCCCAGTGAACAGGCTACTGGCCAGGGGCCCCAGAAACACCCAGTTTGTTAGACCAGAGACTCTGTTTGCATAATACCAAGTGCAGGTCTCTTTGGCAACCCTACTAGCTTGGCCGTTATCGCTCAAATTTTAACAAAAAGTGAAGTGCCCTGCATGTGGAGAAAGTCAATTTAACAACTACCTGTGTCATTTAAACATCTGCCCCCAAAGTGTTCTCCTGAGCATGTGACTCCTTGCAAACTTCTCCCTTCCTTGGGGAGTGAAAACAAACAAGCCAGGGCACCCCCGCCCCAGCCCACCAGGGCGGCCGCGGCGCTGTCCAGGTGCAACGCTGGCAGGTCCAGCGTCTGGGCTGCCAGACCATTGTTTGCTGCTGCAGATTTTTCCCACTTAAAAATTGTGAAGCTGAAAAAATACTCTGGTGTTGGGGGAAAACTCCACGGAGCCCAAGTCAAGGCTGGCTGCACATTTCACCAGCTGAGTCAAGCCCCTGCGATGGCCACCCTGACAGCCCTGGGCCTGGCGGCAATCCCCGCCTGAACTTTGTCCCCGGGTGTGTGTTTTTGGAGCATGCTGGGGTGACTTTCAGCCTCTACATTCATTTTTATGATAATTCCGAGTAAATTGTGGTGCAATAAACTCTTCAAGCCTGTCTTTCTAGTGAAAGCCATGAATCAATCAGCTGTGGGCTTTTTGGGGGCCTTTCAATGTATGGTGATCATTTAGATTTGACGTGCATTGTGAGACCTTAGCTTGCCTCCTCTCCCTGGTCTGTCATTAATTCCAGCCTTCGCCGCTCTGAAGTACAGTGAGGGATGACTGAGAAATCATCGCCCCTCTTCAGCTCTGTTATTGCACAAAATAGCAGCGCAATAATTTTTTGTCAATGTTTTACTCTAAAAGCTTTCTACGTCAGTTTTGAAAAGGAAGCAATAAAGCCCATTCAATGGTATGAATAAAAATCCTTTGAGGGTTAGGAGCAGAGCTGCTTTTCTTCAGCTGGTAATCAAATTGGAGCTAAAATGAAATTGAGTTTTCTTATGAAAATAGCCTTTGTTGCTGGGAAGGCTGGTAATTCATAAACAATAACCTGCTCTTTTGTGTGGATAATAATATATTCATGTTCTTTCAATAGGGTAAAAGCCAGACCTAGTGCATTATGGTACAGTACAAATAGCAGAAGGAGCTGGGATGATCTTGAAGAAGAAATGTAGCCTTCGGCGGCTCTACCCTCCAGCATCTCTCTGAAATGGCACTTTGCTTTATTTGTGCGCTGGTTTTCGTTGTTGATTTGTTGCTGCTGTACAATATTTGGTTAATTGTGGATGGTCTCAAGCCGTGCTCATCACCGTGAAGGCTGCGGCGGCTGCACGGCGTTCACAGGAGCAGGCTCAGCACCGAGGAGCCCACGAGCTCCCCAGCTGGTCCAGGGCAGGCGGCCGGAGCAGCGCAGAGAGGTGAGCTGGTGGGGCCCTGGGCTGCGGGGGGCATTGTGGGCTCAGCCAGGACGGAGTGAAGTGTCGGGGGACAACTTGCTGTGAATTTTCTGCTAAGTCTTGGGGGCAGGAGGTGGGGGGGAGAACCAGACACGGGTGTGTTGAGGGAAAACTGTCTGGCTGTCTGGACTTCAACTTGGATCACAGGTCGATCTGAGGGCCGCTGTGATGTCAAGCCAGCGAGGGACCTTTCGGGGGAGCCCAGTGGTCGTGTCTGCTGGTTGGGGGGCTGTTTGCCCTCACGGCCGTGTTTGGGGTCCTTAGAGACCCAGGGCACCTGCTGGTGCTGGGCACAGTGTGGCCTGGGGGTGGAATGATGGTTTCTGCTGGTGAAATCTGTGTTGGCTGAACTCAGCTAGGAAGTTTGCAGTGCGGTAGGAAGGTGCTGTTGGAATTTAGGGGCGGGCTGGAATTGCCACCTACAGACATCTCACTGACTGTTGCTGCTTGGCCAAGAGGGACTTTTGTTCTCTATCTCAAGTTGGTAAAAAGTTCTGTTCTGGTGATTGCAAGAGCGAGGGCCACCCCTACCTGTATGTTGGAGTCGAGAATCACCTTGGTGTTCCCAGACCCAGGGCCAGGGCCAGTCGGACAAAAGGGGCACTTTTCTCTGAGGTCATTTGCTGTCCCTGTGTAACCCAGTGCTGTAAGAATGATTGTTAACACGTCTGTTGAGACTGTCAACACCAGAAACGAAGGTTCCTTCTGATAGAACACTCTGGTGGTTCTTTTGGGAATAATTTTGGTTGCTGTTTTAAGTTCCATTTTCTTGGCTCTAAATATAGTTCAACAGACAAACAAAAAGAGAAAGGAAAAAAAAGGCAACTCCCCTTTGAATGCTGAGAAGTCTAGCGGCCGGAGTGGGCAGACGCTCGTTTGTCCGAGGAAATCACGTCGTGCCCCTGGATTCCAGCCGTCCTGTCGTGGCCGCTGTGTTCTCACTCAGGGCTCCGCTTTCGGATGAGGCTGCTGTGCAACGGTGGGTGTTTCTCTGGCTTAGCCGGAGGGCTCTGCAAACCCCGTTCTCGGTTCAGCGCTGCAGAACGGAGAGGCTGAAATGAATACCACGATGTGCAGTTTTAAACCACTAAACTTCGACAGTTTCCAGAGGAGCTGAATCACTAAATGGTGAGCCTGCCCCCGTGGAGATGGAGAAGGAAGGAAAGGCGGGCATAGCAGGAGCGTTTATTTGCACACAGCCGTGGCAGGGATGTGCGCGGGGGTTAATATGGCTATCAGGCATTTTGTGTGGTTTTGGTATTTTAACAATGAAATTACATGTTTAACAAGAGGAACTTTTAAAGGCACGGTGGAAGCTGACAATCGTGTTAATATATGTCATTATCCAATTAGTTTACGCAAGTGTGTGTTTTTATGCTTTACTGAACATGCCTCCGTGTGTTTTCATCTCTAACAAATATTACCTCACTGAAGTCTTTCAAAATGAGGACTCTGATTGTACATGTTTCACTCTGTTGCAGTTAGTACTCTGTGCTTTTCGATATCATGAGCACCTTAATACATTCTGATTTTTAAAATCTATTTTACATTCATTTGGGGGGAAAAATCCAGGATTCTTTTAGCTTTCGTTATATACTTTGTCAAAAACCCCCACAAGTTCCTTCCTACTGTCTCCCACTGACAGAGCTGCGTTGCAGGATGGCTTTATTCTTATGCTAAAGTTGAATCGATGTGAAAGAAAAGATGGCTAATTGTCAAAGAGTTACCCTTCAACTTCTTGTCATGGAAACTACAAAGGAAAGTTCACAGAGCATTTCTACTGTGGAAGAAAGGATAAAGAAATGGATTTCATTCAACGTGGAAATTGCTGGTCACGTGGCACAGCACACTGTCAACCTGAAAATTATAATTTTCTTCATCTTGGCTATTTGGTGATCTTGACGAAAAGTTCTCCTTTTAGTAGTGCATGTTGTAATGCGGGATAGCTTTGCTCTCTTCCTCCTGTGGGTGTGCAGAGCGCTGAGGCAGGGCCGTGTGAGCCTCCCTGCGGAGGTGCGTGGGGAAGGGAGGGTGGTCCCGGCATCGTGCCACCCCCGGGGGGCCCACCCCGTGGGCAGCATTTGGAAAGGAAGACTTGGTCTGTCAGCCTCTGGTCTTGTACCTGATTTTCTCTCCAGTATTTAGAAGAGACGAAAGCAAGTCACATTTACTGTCCCCTGTTGGGGTGGCCACGGGAGTGTCGCCTCTGCTGCTCAGAGTAATCCCACCCTCCGCAGCAGATGCTCTTGTGGCACCGTCTGGTTTCAGGTGGTGGATTCCACGCGCTGCTGGTCACTGCACAGCCGCAAAGCCTGAGGCGGGTGGCGTCTGGTGTGTGGTGGGCAGTCGGTCAGAGCAGGCCTTCGGAGGTTGAGACTGCGTGTCGCTTCCACCAAACTAGGTGGCCCGGCCATGTTGTTCACGGAGTTTTAACCAGAAAGGACAGGACGTGTCCTGTCCCCGTCTCTGCTGACCCCTGAGGTTATCCCTGTTTCCTGCCCTTGCTCTGGCTGAGCCTTGGGCTGGCTCTGGGGAAAGACCCTCCTCCTCCTGTGTGGCTTCACAGCCAGCCATGCGCCCCTGGGTGGAGGAAGGCTCCACCTCCCTGGTGGGCTGGGGTGGGGGGCATGAGTGGAAATGGGGGGCCCAGGGGCGTGAGGGGGAGGGGCTGGCACGGCAGGGGACGGGGGGCACGCTGGTGACCTAGGACTTCCCAGTGAGGGTGAGCGCTGGCTGGCCGGGGGCCTGCCCTGGGTCCCGCATCCTCGCCAGCCCCCGCATCCCGACCTCGCCTGTCCCCTGGGCCTGGCGCTTGCTGTACCCGGACGGCGAGTCTTCCACCTCCAGTCCGGAGGCCGCTGCGGCGGGCCATCCACCACCCGCCCCAGGCTCCTGCTTGCGTGCTGGGGCCGCGCACCGAGGGTGGCAGGTGGCGGCGTGTGGTTCTGTGAAGGGAGACCCCACGTGCAGGCGCCCGCACCCCCGCCCCGCAGCGTGCAGGGATTTGGCCACGTGCGTCCCTGGTCCCTGGTCCCTGGTCCCTGGTCCGACGCAGACCTGACTGGGCCGTGGGCGGTTCCTGACAGGGAGGAGCGCCCTGGGGTCACTGTCCTCTCAGGACTTCTTTTTTAAACTGTGGAATTAACTGTCAAGGGGGAGGCTGGAGACCAAAAGGGGATGTTCCGGGGTGACTTCTCTCCTCTGAGTGACGTCCGGCACGGGGAGCTGACCCTGTAATCAGAAGGCAGGTGAAGTGAGCTCACGCTGAGGCGGACGTGGATGGAGCCTAAGGCTTTCCGTGGGTTTGCAGAGCCCCTGCTCTCCCTTAACTTCACTTAAGCGTTTTCATCCTTATCAAGTGACTTGCACTGGCCTTGGCTGGACTAGATTTTCTACAAGACAAGGAAGTATATGAACATGAAATAGATATGTTTGAGTATTCTTTATTTGCTAAGGAATCAGAATGTAGATTGAAAGTAATGACTTTTGATCATTAGAAAAATGTTAGATACAGAAATTGAGTGCCAAATTGGCAGTTGTGTTTTAACACTACAGCTAATGTCATCAATTTCAAAGGACATTATGCAGATAATTTTCTGTCAAAAATGGCATCAATGTTTCCACTTTTTTTTCCCCTGTCTTATTTCTGCCCTACCTGACCTTCTTCTTTATGAAACTTCGGGGATTTGGGTTAAATGCTTTTTTACTGCTCTATGCAAATTGCATCTCCAAAGTTCAAAGATCTAGTACAAAGCCTGTCACCACTTTGAATATTTCCTTTTTCCTTGTGCTATTGAAAATTAAGAGCTTATTTACAGATGATTGCTTCTTGTACACTGCCAACATGTGAGATTTGCAAATCTCACTTCATATTGTATTCTTCTGTGCACACGTTTCATGAACCTAATGGCTAAATCTTCCTCCATCAATTTCTGAAAAATACAGGTTACGGAGAGACAAACCTGAAAATATGCAATTACATATTTTACCCAGTTTTCATTTTGCCTTTTGTATATTATTAAGAATGCCATATACCAAGGATTTGGGATGTTTAATTCTCAAGAGTGAAAAAAATGACTCCATTGTTCTCCGGAAGGTATTGGATAAAGTCTTAAAATATCACTTCTTTTCTTTTTAAAAAGTTAAAATAATGTATTAGGATGCAATTATTACTTCAAAGTTCCTGGCCCCTGGGGGAAGGCATACAGTAAAGGGATTTTAATCATTCTAGAAATCTCTGGTGTGTATTTTCAACATGGAGAATATATTTATTTCTTATATTATGTTGTTGATGTCCTTTAGAACTGATGTTTAAGGACTTATGATGCACTTATTTCTGGAGGCAGTGGTTGGAATTATTGGGGTTAATCTCTATTATTTCCTCCATATCACCTCATATTGCAGCTATCTTTAATTTTAAAGAAAGCTTATTAAAAATATATTTTATAACATGAATCATCTATCTAATTGGTTTTAGTTAAATAATTGTAGTTGAGTTCTGCTATAAATATTTTTGCTGCCATTTTTAGGTTTGCAGCAAAGATTTTGAAATCATTTACTTAAAGGAAAAAGAATTAACTAAGAAAAACCTCGTAGTGCCTACAGTTAACAACACTGAGCATTAGGCAACAGTCTAGTGCCACGTGCCGAGCTCCGGCAGCACAATTATCTCTTCGCCTGGGTCACTTTAACTCTTTAAAAGTGGCTTATTACCTTTGTGCATAAATACAGGATTTTCTCTTCTTTTGGGTTTTCTTGGTTATTTGAAACCACCTACCTTTTCCACTCCTGACAGTAGCTACTTCTCTGGGCCTGTGTCCTTCAGCTGAAAATGAAGTTATTTGCGCTGACCTCTGGGCCTGTTTAAAGTCTCACGTTCTTGCTTTCATGGCACTGTTGTCCTCAGGAGCACACACCCAACACGCAAGCAGCCAAGCCCCAAAACATGCAGAGCTGCGTTCTCATCCTGGGTGTTTGTGGGGCCCAGAGTGAGAGTACAGGTGGAGGCCCTCGTATCATACGTCTAACATCTCAGTTATAAGTCAGGCTAACACGTGCAGGGTCTGTCCCACCTGGACATTGTGCCTTCACGATGACCTGAAGGCCTGGTTTGAATGCAGAGTTCTCACCTCTGAGGACTTCCTCGCAGGAGCCTGGTAGGTTCAGGCCAACCAGCTCCAGAGCCGTGGCCAGCTACCCCCACTCCTGCCCGTGCATCTCAGCCATGTCCACACCCCACAGACAGCTGCCTCACATCTATCTCCTCTTTGGGAAGACAAGTCTGGGAAATGGTCCATGCAGGCCCAGAAAGGGGGCTTGTGCCCGTCTGTGTGGGGAATTCTGAGGTCCTGGTGCCCAGGGTATGACCTGGGGGGGTCCAATCTGAGTGGGCATGTCCCCTTGGTCACTGGCCCTAGGGTAGGGAGCATCTGGGGGAGGGCCAGAGCAGGAAGCTCCAAGGTGTGAGGTTCAGGGCAGGTGTCCCTTTGTCCTGGTCTGAGGACAGAGTAATCCGTGGTCTCACAGATTGTGCAATTCTCTAGAAAACCATGATGGTTATAGACCCTGTGGACGCATCTCTCTTGGGCAACGTGGTCTTGATATTATGGTTTATTTCCTCATCCCATGGAAAGCACTGCTCTTATTAAAGGCTATTATGATTTAAAATGGTGTTTGTTTAATTTTAAAAACAATTGCACATTGTCAAACCTTAACCAGATGCTGGAATTTAAGCATAATGCTGCCCAGAGAGAGCGGGCATCCCTTTGGTTGGTGGCAGGAAAAAATGACTGGAGAAAACCTCGAGTGTGAGACCTTGGAGTCTAGCTGACTGGACATATCCCTGGCTGTGCCGCCTCCAGCATGGCCTCCAGCACATTCCCGGGTCTCTCCAAGCCTTTGCTTTACTCATCAGTGAAGTTGGGGAGGTGATAAGATCTAACTCATGGGGCTGAGGTGAGGTTTCAATGAGCTAATGCCTCCCATGTCTTAGAATGCCAGTTAGCACAGGACAGGCTCTCAGTAAACGTTAGCTGCTGTTACTGCTACATTGCATCAATTCTAACATGCACTTTTTTACCTTTTAATATCTTTGAAATCAGGATGTGTCTCTATTGTAATAGCTTGGATTTGATGAAAGATCCTAATCAATCTGGTTGACTCTTCAACAATGAAAGAAGTCCCTAATTTGAGAATTTGTTGAATTTCTGAGAAGAAAAGAGTATCTGAATTGATTATTGCTGGAAAATCTGTCTTGCAGGGTTTGTTTCTCTGAGGTGCTTAGGTAAAGTGAGCCATGGAGTTAACGTTCAGATTTATGGTGGTCAACTCTAAAACTGAGATGTAGCACAAACGAATCTTGAAGCACTAAGCTGCATAATCGTCAACATCACCAGAACATTTGATGTTCAGAGACACAAATTGCTCTATTTTGAAAGGGACAAAACATTTTGTCTTATCCTGGGCACAAACAGACTTTAATACAGAAAAGAAACCAATTTACTTGAAATCTTTCATCTTCCCCTTGGAAGGAGATCAGCTGTATTCAGGGTCTAGCAGCAAACGTAAAACCAAGAGCTTCTCCGCGTCATTGTGCTGCGCAGTGGTTCTGTGAGAGCCACCTGCTGCTGACTTCCCAGCACACTCACTCACCCCTCCGAACCCCTTCAAAGTGGGGCCCCGAGACGTCACTCTTTTCCTCTGCGACCAGAAGTTCAGCATTCACGCTTCGCCGAGTTCGTCTGGTTTCGGCTGGCGGCCCCAGCCTGTGCCCGCTATCCGGGACCACCAGAGACCTGGAGCTTCCCTCCAGCGAGCTCGGGGCTCTGTAACCAAGGAGGCCCGAGAATGCTCCGAACAGCGGTTTCCGCAGAATACAACAAACAGGTGCCTCTTGACTAGTACCCCAGAGAAGGGGATGGTGCCTCGTGCACTTTGGGCCAGACTCTGTGTGGCGGCCCAGGGAACTGGCCAGACCCCGGGCTCGTCTTTGCTGGGGAGACCCGGGCCTCTCGGACGCGGGGGAGGGCGGCAGGAGGGACACAGAAGGCCGAGTGTCCGTGAGCATACCCGGCCTGCCGGGTTGTCTGTGTGGGCCCTTCTTTAAATTTTTACCTTTAAATACTTAAAAAATTCAAGGGTCAACTGAATTGGAAGGAAGTCTCTCAGAGGAGCCCTCATGCTGGCCTCAAGCCAGGGAGCAGGTGTGTTCTGGGGCATGGTCTCGAAGCCTTGTTGAGCTTCCCGGTGTGGAAGAGGGTTCTTGAATACTCCCAATGTGTGTGTGTTTACTCTTGTAAATAGCTCGGGAATTGCTGTTCTAACCTATTATGTGCACTGATCAGACAGGGTCCCGGCAGGAAACACATGGCACGTTCAGAGGGATGAGTGAGAGAGTTTGAGGAAAAGAACTTTCCATAAGGGGGTAGGGAGGGCTTGGGGGGCAGCACAGGGGCGTGTGCACCCTGGGGTGGCACGCGGTAGCCCCTGCCCCCAGCTGTGGTCTTAGCAGGGAGTGCGGGCACTGCTAACCCACAGCTGGCTTCATCGACAAGTGCCCTGAACGCTCTCATTTCTGGGATGCTTCAACTTCCTACCCATGTCTCCCCTGGGCCCAAATCAGCCAGAAGCAAGAGAAGCGGGCATACAGATGGCAGGAGACGGCTTCCCGGGACTGGGTGGGACAAAAGGACGGGAGTGCAGAGGGAGGGGCAAGCTGGCTGTCCAGCGTGGGCTGCGTTGAGAAACAGCCCTTCAAAATTGAAAATGATGAACTAAAATGAATTAAAATAGAGCAGATTTGGGGCTTTCTAAAGCTTGTCTCTGACGTCAGCCCAACCAGAGAGAGAAAGGCCGATGGCTAGCCTGTCTCTGCCCCTCAGGGCTGTGTGTGGGGGGTGCAGGGGCCTGTCGAGAGGCAAGGAGGCCTCGGAACATCCCGTGGGCCCCCAGAGATCCTGCAGCCCCAGAACCTGCCCTGGATGCCCAAGACCCCGGGGCTGATGGCTCTTGAGAGGCTCCTGCCCCCTCTTCTCAGACACATGATCAGTTCATTTATGTCTACAGCAGAGGGGATTTGTCCATATGGTCAAATTTGTTAAAAAGGATTAGCAATGTGGCACAAGAAAACAATGTAGGTCAGAACCCTAGGGACAAAAATAAAACCAGCGTGGTCTCATGGGATTGTTTTTGTTTTGTTCAAGTGAGATGCTACCTCATGGTTTTTATGAGCTTTGAAATTGCCATTAAAACTTTTCATTGCCCATGTAAAATCAACCCTGTAATCACTTAATTTTAAAAGTTTATTTTCTTTATAAAAGTAACATAAACTCACAGTAAATTTAGAACTAGACAAGGAGAAAAATAATAAAAATCACCCAAATACAACTATTCATCATCTCTGTGGTGATTTTTCTGGTCTTTTTCCCCTCTGCATTAATTTTACTCATCTCTAGAGGGGATTTGGACCTGAAATATCTTTGCTTTCCCATGAGAAATATAAGAAAAGCCCCAAGCTCCTCAGAATACCAATAAGTGGGTATCGTGTTGGACCATCCTTTGGCCAATGGTTTTTGAATCACTGGTGTGTGAAAGCTCAGAGGAGCTGTCCTGTCCCAGGCGTGGCAGAGGACGCCTGACCTGTGTGACTGGGTTTAAGGGTGGCAGAAGCCTTCCCTCCCGAGCCAGAAGGAAAATGCTCCCCCACATCAGAGCCTCATTTCTTTGGGACAGCACCATGCGAGGCACCAGCCTGGCCAGTCATTTACATGTCTACATGAATGACAGTGTCTTGTCTTCACCTTTGTGTAAGGGGAACGTGAGGTCACAGTGAGTGCACGCAAGAGGCAAAACGTGTTGCTACCCAAGGAGGAAGAGGCGTGGGAAGCAGCTGGAGAAGCACAGCCCCCCACAATACCTCCCGGGCCTGACTGTGTCTTGGCATCCACTGGTACCTCTGAGTGACCCAGGATGGCATGACCCCCTACCATGCCCTGAATCAAGAGACCTCATGGTTTGTTCCCATTTTTATTTCTAGACATCGGGGGCGTGTGAGCAGCGCTATGACTGCTCATCTCTCCATCTTTATAGCATCACTGTGTTTGTGTATTTGCATGTCACACAGAGCACGGAGCAGCAGCCAGGATTGAGTGAGGGCTGCTGTGCCAGGGCTTTACTCACACCATGTTCAAGGGGCCGTGAGTCTGTCAGACCTCAGTGCTTCCAAGGGCTGCAGGATGGGCCTGCTCCTTGGACGTGTGTTTGACCCCTCAGCCCTGCATGTGGCAGAGGCCCCTTTTCAAATAGATTAAACTTTGTCACGTGTCCTTTAGGCAGAGCCGGCTTCCTGATAGTTCACGCACCCCTGGCTTTCCAGTGCTGGGGGCGTAAGGTGGGGGGCTGCACTTTTGCTGATGGAGCTAGTTACGTGGGAATCGGCACGTGGGAATTGGCTGTGGTGTTACGTGTGACCTGCAGGCAGCGAGGACCTTCTAAGGGTTTGTTCTACCTGAGCCAGTCCAGGCAAGACATGCCATGCCCGTCGTGTGCACCAGGAATGTGCCAGGCACGTTGGCGTGGACCCCGGGTCAGCATGGACCCCGGGTCAGCATGGACCCCGGGTCAGCATGGGCCTCTCTGCCCTTCAGACCCTGACACAGTATCCCAGTGCGCCCCTCCTCAGACCTATGCAGTGGGCTCTGGCCCTGCAGAAGCTGTCCTGCTGCTCTCGGGGCTCCTGTGCTTTGTCCCAGGCCAGCAGGGAACTGGCTAATGCCAATAAAGGGTGGGAAACAAGTGCTCAGGGGATTTGTGGTTGGATGGCTGTGCTTTACCCTGCAGGGCGTGGAGCACCTGGACATGCCCAGCCCCTGGGATGTGGTCTGCAGCGTGGGGCTGGGCTCTGTGCTGCACACACAGCTCTGCTGCCCCTCCCTGCTCAGCAGGTGCTGCCCCCCAGGGCTCTGTGACCCAAAGGGCCTCCCACTCAGCAGGCTGCACTTTCCTGGACAGCAGCTCAGCCCTTCTGCTACAGATTCATTACTTAACTGAGCCTTCACACAGGTCCTAGGAAGCAGGTTTGATTTCCTTGTTATACAGACAAGAAACCAAGGATGGGAGGTTCATCAACTCACCCAGAGTGACACAACCAGGAAATGGAAGAAGCAAGACATGGTCACCATGGACCCTCCAAGTCCAATGCAGTCATCTCATGAAGGTTCCAATTTACCAGGTATGTGACGATGGTCTTTTATTGAATGAAACCATCAGCAGTCACCATTAGTAGCAAAGTCTGAAGATGCCACAGTGAATGACAGCTTGGCAGAGTATGAGAAACTCCCTTCCCATGAAGAAACCAGCACTTAGGTGGACGCAAGGCGTCTGAGGTGGATGACTTTGCAGATGCCACGTGTTAGCTCGGTGCCCACTCCCAGCAGGTGCTCCATAAACATTCACTCATTTGCATTCTTGTTTGCTCCCATCTCAGGGAAAAGGCCGTAAATGATCAGGACACATGAGACCAGAGATTTCAAATAGAGGAGATGGCTGTGAGGAGGGAGGGGCTGCTGCCGTGAGGGGCGTGTGCTCCAGAAACCGCCACCTTGCCGATGGCTGAGTGACTGGGCCTTTGAGGAGAATGTCATCTGTCAAAGTCTCTGCAGTCACAAGATTTTTCAAGCAAGTGCATACACCTCTTCAGTCCTGTGGCATATGTTAATACTTCTTTGTCCATGTCAACAAGAGAAATTTATAATTAAGGCATTGAGGAAAACTTTGGATTTTCTGTGGATGTACTAACCATGAAATTCTTGAGCAATGGAAACAGGTTGAAAGTAGGCTGAACATCCCTGCAGAATTTTTCTTGCAGTCATGAAGTTTGGTTAAATATATATGTTATTTAAAATCGTGTTCTAGACCTGCCACAGCAATGAGGAAGGCCTCAGAGGCTCGGTGCAGGCCTCAAAGGGAGCCCGTGTCCCTGTCCCCAGACTCCAGGAGGCAGAGGGTGGCAGATCTCTTTGTCTCCCACTTCATCTTACTCATTTCACAAGGAATAAATACAATGGGATATTTTGGTAGCAAGAATGAGTGAATTATGAAAGCTAGTAGAAATTTTAGCTTCTGGTCCATTTTAGGGTGGGCTGTGGTGCCACATGTCCACAGATGACCACATGACCAGGGCGCTGTGAGGGGCTCCCTCCCTCTGGCACACACACTGCCCTCCTGGCAGCAGACAAACAGGAAGGGGGTTTTCAAACTGTGCTGAGTTCCAGGACATCCCTCCTGCTCTTTCCATCTGAGATTTTTCAATGATTTCAGCAGTCAGATCTGAACGTGCACATGTCCTCCTAGAGCGTTCCAACGTGGAACTCTTCACAGTGAATTTAATTCCTGCTTGCTTGCTTACTTCCCCATGACTTAGAGAGGCATGAAACGTAGCAGAGGAGAGCAAGGTCTGTCTTGGGTGAGGTTCTCACTGCAGGTGCTCAGGAGCCTTGTCGAGTAGGTGGTTGAATCCCAGCAGCATCTGCACGTCTGCAAAGGCAGAATCAGGGACAGTGCAGATAACATCTGAGTTATTTCCTTAGCTCAGCCACTTTGTGTCTGGGAACGTGATTTCATATCGTGAATTTTGGTTTTCTCATTTTAAAAATTTGAATAACAACATCTGCTTTGCATACTTCATAGTTTGCTTGGAGGCTTCAGGAAAAGTGCTTTGAAATGTAAAAGCTCTCTACAGAACAGGCATGCTTGGTGGAAATAGCTTGAGTTTTGGATTAAAGTAGACCAGGGCTTAGACTTGGTGCCTTTTAGGTACTGCCTTTTAGGAGTGTAAATAGTTGATCCTCATTATTTGTGGATGCTGTATTTGCAAATTTGCCTGCTCGCTAGCATTTATTTGTAATCCCCAAATCAGTACTCACAGAGCTTTTGAAGACGTGCACGGAGCGGGAAACATTCGCGTCGTCAGACACACACATTTTTTTCCTTATGCGTTTTTTTCTACACATTTCCCAGCTGAGGCTGAACAAGGCCACATTCTGCCTTCTTGGTTCAGCTTTCGTGCTTTAGACAAATATCCTTTTCATGATCACATTTTTTGGTGATTTTGCCCCAAGCACAGTGCTGGAGTGCCGTCTGGTATTCCTAAGTCCGAGGGGGCTGGGGCGTGCCTCACAGAGAAAGCACGAGTGTCGGGTGGACCCTGTTCAGGCACGTGTTACAGAGCTGTCACCAACGAGCAACGTCAGTGATCAACAGTGTGTATTAAGTAAGGTGTCTCTCAATAGAAACACACAAAGCCAGGTTGTGTATTGGTCAGTTCACAAAAACATGACCAGAAGCTCACAGGAAACTAACCCTGCGTTTCCCCAAGGAGAGTGGTTCAGTGTCCAAAAATTCACCGTTGGTGGGGAGTTTATGGACCACGGCTGCGACTGGTGATGGGAATCGACTGTCTGGAGTGTGCCTGGCCCATGGGAGGCCCTCACGAGGTTCTGTCATGCCCTGGCATTTTTCTGACCTTCCAGAAATGAACTTGCACAGAAAAGTCTAATGAAATTGTGAGGGGAGAAGAGCTGGGGGGAAGGAGCAGGAGGAAAAGGATCTGCACGCCTGCTGCGCTGCCTGCCGCAGCGTGAGTCACCTCCTCGTTCAGGCTGTGGCTCCTGCCATGCCAGCTGGGCAGCACCTCACATCGTGTTGGGGTGACTACGATCTGTAATGGTGCTACCCAGCGGAAGTTCCTGTGGAGACAGAAATGATCTTCCTATAAGCTGCCCACTGCACTAGCCACTGCTTGTGTGACCGAGGAACTAATTTTATTTGATTTTAACTAATTTAAATTTAATTTCTCATGTATGGCTGGTGGCTCCTGTGTTGGACCACACGGATTTCTAAGGTGTGTCCCCTGGCGAATGTCCTGATGGATGTGACTCAGCACACTTGTCTCAAATCTCCCAGGAGAGTGTAAAGGGCAGGAGGGGCGCGTGGCAGGCTCGGGACCTGCTGGGAGCAGGTGGGCTCTGTCTGTCGCAGAGGGCGGTGTCCAGGAGGCTTCTCCCAGCCTTCCACCTGATCCCCCAGGAACCAGGGCATCCTGTGTCTGTAGCGCCAGCCTGGTGGGCGCCTCTGCTGGGCCCTCCTTCAAGTTCTGCGGCCTGGTAGGGGGACCTGGGAACCGGCCCTCCTGTCCCAGGACGGCGCCTCCCTCTCTGAGTGACTCACCTCCTTCTCCCCTTCCAGCCTCTCCCAAAGGGCTCTGACCTCCGCCTGCTGGTAGGGCATTTGAAAAAGGCCTCTTTTATCCCAAGTGAAGCCTTAGTTGTTAAGATTTCAGACTTTCTGACCAGGGTAAGTAGAGCATCAGCCAGAGGTGGGTGTTCGGGAGTAGGGAGGCCTCTGGGAGCTGTAGGATACTTTGCCTGTGCAGCTGTGGAAGAATATTGGGCTGAAGTCAGAGAGACACATTGTCAGACTTGCCCAGTTTAAGAAAGTTACAATAGCTGAAGTTTATCACGTGTTTAATGTGCACCTGGTGAAGTGCATGCAGTGGGCACTGTCACCTCTGTCTGGGCAGGTAGCCTGGGGCTGAGATGGGGCCTGCACCTCGCCCACCATCAGGAAGTGATGGGGTCGGGTATGCGGCCAGGTCTGGGGTCCCAGAGGGCCTGTCACTGAGGGACCCCATGTGGCCTGCCCATGGCTCCTGCTTGTACCCTAGATCCACTTCTCTAAAACTGATATTCTAGGGAAAGGACATTTTGGAAAACAAGTATTTTTTAACCTCAGACTTTACCCATGTAACAACTGAAGGGAAGTGTGGGAGCAGAAGCCCACTCTGGGAAGCACAGCCCGTGGCGGCATCACAAAGGGGCTTAGGTGACGTGTCAAAGACGTGTCTGAGTTGTTGGGGGCAGAGTCATTCACAGCTCCATGTGCCCCCAGCACAGTGAGGGGATGCCTGACAGGCCTGCACACACCTCTCCTGTGATGTGAGATGATGCCACGGGAAGAGTCATTGGGACCTCGGGCCGAGGCCCTGTGCGGTGGCTGTCACCTCCCATGGCCTTTGGCTTCTACCTGGCGTTGACATGTGCTCTTGACATGCTGACGCTGCTGCTACAAATTCCACTCCTCTGTGACATCAGCGGCGAAATTCACTCCTGTCACAGGCAACGGGGACTAGGAGTGGTTTTTTCATATCAAAGTAGCAGGATTTCCCCTCTTGTTTATGGCCAGAAAAATAACTGGGCTGGTAATTAATGGAGTGCCAGAGTTACTCTCTGGAGGCAGGATAAAGTAGAAACCTACTCTGGACTGCTGCCGGCTTCTCTCTCTGCACTCGGAGCACTGGATCACTTTGTGATTCCTGCCTCGCCTGCCTCTATTACGCTGTGCACCCCGCCAGATTTTCATTCCTTGTTTACGTTAAGTATTTCCACATAGATCATTAGCAACTTAAGAGATTTATTGACCTTCTAATCATCTTTAAATCTAGATTAGTACCTGGCACCCGCAGATGCTCAAAAAGGCTTTGCTGGATGAGAATCTACTGACTCCCTAGCCTGACTGGAAGGAATTAGATCAGAGGATCGAACACAGAAAAGTGTCATTTGGATGACAGCTGTTGAAAATCAGCTACTTTAAATGGATTCTAAAAGATCTATTCTCCTACCTTTACGGAAGAGCCTGTGTAGACGCCTCCACAGCAGGAGAAGTTCTGTGATGTGTTTGTTCTGTGATTCAGGCACTTTGACATCTTTAAATAGTTTGTAAGCACCACCACCACTAAACTCAGCACATGGTTCTGTTGTTTGGGCTTTTTCCCTAGACAATTGGCTACAACTTGAGTCTGAAATGTTCTTGTAACCCTTTAGGAAATCCCTCTCTGGAGTTGTCAGAAATGTGGATGGGCCCCATGAAAAATCTCGCGTAGATGGAAATCATATTTTCAATGAGTTAACAAGTTTTGGCCTCATTAATGACTAAAATAAACCATTGAGAGAACTCAATTTGAAGTGAGTCTTGAAAAGAGTTGGGAGATGAGGAACGAAATTAAGTTTTTCCAGACATTACAGTAAAATGCGTTTTAAAAGAAGTGGAAAAAACCAGCAGGAGGAATATGAACAGATCTTGAAAGCAGGGCAAGAGGAAGAGCCCAGAGCCTTGGCTGGAGGCGTCCTCCGTGGAGCGGAGGGGCTGGGCCCTTCCTTAGGCTGGCGGCAAACAGAGCCAGAGGCGGTTTTCAGACAGATTGTTCACAGCACAGCGGCAGGCCCCACATGCGTGTGCACCACGCACGGTCAGGCCGCGCCAGCGGGGGCCACTCTGGAAACATCCCGGCGTCTGTGGCAGGCGCTCTCTTTGCCGCGTTCCTGGGATGGCGGTGATCTCCCTCATTGGTCAGGCAGCGCCAAGACAGCGGGGTTTCGGGTGAAAGAGCACGTGGTGTCCACATAACTGCTTTTACTTATCCCCCTCTCTGCGCGGTGATGCGCGTCACAACCTGGGAAGCTTCAAAGCTATGAGAAAGCTAGCGGAGGAGCACGTACTGAACTCCCGTCATCGCGAGCGTGTTCGTGCTCCACAAGCATGTCCTTTAACACGAAAACTGCATTGTTGAACGAAATTCAAGACGAGAACTACAGAGTTGAGACGTGTGGAATTGCACAAGTAAGGTCTAGGTAGTTCGGTTAAAAGTGATCCAATTTGCTTAGTTTAGCATTCAAGGACACCCCCAAGCTGACCGTAAGATTTCTCTTCCTTCCCTCCCTCCCTCCCTCTTTACAGACCTTTTGCTGTTTACGCTCCCTGCACAAGCTCCTCCTCCCATGTGGCCTTAGGATCATGTTCTCTTTCTCCTCTTGCTTTGCAAACTCTTCCTGGAGGGTTTCGTTCATTCGTCAGGTTTCATTCACTCGTCAGGTACTGTCTGTGCGCCGACGACTCCCAACCTGTATGTCAAGCCTGGATACTTTTTCTTGAGGTCCAGACCCCCGATAACCTTCCAAGAATCTCCCCTTAGATGGTCCCCGGGCACCTCACACCCAGTATGCTCCAAGCTGGACCGCCCTCTCCCTCCCGCCTTGCCCTGGTTGGCGTCTCTGACAGTCTGCTCTGTTTCCTCGCCTCGCCCAGTGGCAGTGCCGTCTCTCTAGATTCCTTCAACGTCCCCTCCACCCCCGTGTCCCCAGGTCCTTGTGTCTCTAAGTCTGACACCGCTCCAGCCCTGCCCAGCCCCTCTCTCCGCAGTCTGCTTCCTCCGCAGCCCTGCCTGCGCTTCTCTGCCGGTTACCCCCGTGTATACGCTAGACCCCAGACCCCAGAACCCTGGCGGGCAGAGTCCCCTGCAACCAGACCCTGTCCTTCCGATCTCGCCCTCCTCCCTCGTCTGGGCCTTAACCTCTTGCTTTACGTCCTCATGCCTTCAACTGCAGTCTGCACCCTAGTTCATGCTGAGCGTTTGGGGCCAGGTGCGCCGAGCTTTAGGCCTCTGTTCCTACCACCTATTGGGTGTGTTCCACTGAATGTTTAAAATTTGGGTGGGTCTGGTAAGCGTGTCCAAAGGGGCGTTCATTTTCTTCGTGCCGCTGTCCACCGAGCCTGCTCTCAGGTTGTGGGGGAGGCTACTGCCTCTCTGCTCCTCGCCGCCCGGCCCCAGTGTCTCCAGCTGCCAAGACGCTAACCTCCAGCTGAACTCTCTGGGCTTGGACTCAGGGTCCGGGTCGGATCTGAGCCACTTGTAGCCTGTGGGGTCTTGGCAAGCCACGTGATTCCCCCATCCAGGGCCCATGTCTGTGTGTGGGGGGTGACGGCAGTGGCCCCCTGTGCTGGGGCGGCTGTTCCAGAGCTGGGACAGGCAGGTGCTGGGCGGCACTTGGTGAGGAAGGAAAACACTTCATTGGCACCTTCTTCCTTCCGCATCCTTCCCTCCCTCCCCTCTCTGCCGCCATGGATTCAGCGCAGGTCCTGGCCGTCTCTCCTCTCGGGCATTGCTGTGTTCTCCCTCCTCCTAAGGGCACTGCTTGAGGCAGAAAGGTAGTCTTCTCCCTTTTGTACCTGCAAACATTCCTTTTCTGGGATTCAGTCATTCCAGGGTCTGACCCCAGCCCACCCAGCCACTGCTTCTTCCTGTCCCGTCCTCTCTGTGACTGAGCACACGTGGCTGCACCTTGGGCGGGAACAGAGAGCTGCCCTGAGCCCCCCACCCTCGCCTCTCCCTGAGCGTTGTCTCCTGCCCATCCTATGCCCTGCAGGGAGACCCAGCCCCTCCCTTCCAGGCCTTGCCGGACGATGTCAGTCCTGGATTCTCCCACACACCTGTGAGCTCCTGAGGACCAGAAACATGCCTCTAAATATTAGTAGCTTATGGTTTTACTGAGCACCCACCAGAGGCCCATCGCACACCTTGTGCCGTCAGATCCTCCCCAGGTCGCCTGTTACCCCCATCGCGCAGGGGAGGAGGCTCTGGCACAGAGGCCCTGGGCGCCCTCCCACGCCACGTATGTAGTTGGCGCTGAAGAAGAGCTGCTGCCCCAGCCTGGTGTCTCTATATCCCAGCACCTGGAATAATGTCCAGTTACTAGTGGATGTTCAGAGCAAGTAAATAAATAAGAGAAAGCCAGTTTGCAAGGTTGCCTGCGGTTTCTTTGAGTTAAACAATGAAGAAAAGCAGTTTCTGTTAAATAAAGGTTTTCAGAGTTAGTTAAATAGTCATGGCTGGAATACCTCAGAGAGTATCACAGTTTGATTTTAAAGCCAATTTCTCACGGCCCTGTCCCCTTGTGCAGGCTGAGCTATTCCAGAGGGGAGAGTTCTGAGCAATCGGGGCTGTGGTCGTTCTTGAGTAAAGAGGCGCTGGCCTCCCGGAGGACAGAGGAGGGTGCTGGGGACGGGCAGAGGGCCGTGGGTGTGAGACCCGGCAGGTCTGCATGGTCAGCAGGAGTGAACGCCCTCCATCGGGTGCCCTCCCGAGACCCATGGGCAGCGAGCTCCAGGAGCCCGTGTGAGCACAGGTGCGGCGGCCTCTCCTCCTCCGCAGGGAGCGGGATCTTAGTCCCTGCTCACCTCTAAGGCCAGACGGTCTGAACACACACGTGGTGGCTGAGGAGGAAGACCCCAGGGACAGAAAGGAGGGGCCGGAAGGGGAGCTGGTTAGAACCGGGTTCCAGTGGGCCTGAGGGAGGGCTGCAAGGTCAAGTCTGTGGGGGCCCAAGGCTTCTTCCCCCGTGCCCCAGGAGGGGCCCCCGTGTCCCAGGAGGGAGCAGTGCCCCAGAAGGTGCCTTCAGAAACCTGGGCCGTGTCACAGCCCAGCGGGGGCTCAGTGGCCATCAGATATGTCCCCAACACGCTTCCTGTGCTTCCTCTGCTGCCCAGTCTGCCGGGCTGACCTCGAGTCTCTACTCGGAACTGGGACCAGGAGGCCTTGGTGTTCCCTGAAATCCCCAGAGTCCTCAGAACGTGATGAGGGAAACAGATGGTCTGAGGTTCCCAAGATGTGGTCCCCAGACCAGCACCACCAGCCTCACCGGGAACTCTGTAGAGTTCCTGAGCCCACCCTGGGCCTTCCGTGTGGGCAGGTGCCATGGCTGCTCCCAGTGGCTGTCCCCAGCCTTCCTAGAGCCCCCCTCACCTGCCAGGACTGGTCTGTGTGACTAACAAGGTCCCCACCAGCGAGGACGCACCACTTCCGAGATCAGGGTGGAGAGACCATGGCTTCCGTCCTGGGCTTTCTCTGTGATGCTCTTTTTCTTCTGGATTTCTTAGTCTGGGAACAGCCAGCGGGCATCCGGTGAGTCGCCCTGTGAAGAGGCTCCCGGGGTGCGGCCCCAGAAGGCCTCTGCCGACAGCCATGAGTGGGTCGGGAGCGAGCACTCGGCCCCGTCGAGCCCTGGACGCCCTGGCCTGGCCGGCAGCGCACGGTAGCACCCAGCCACCCAGCGAGGCCGCTCCCGGGTCTGTGGCCCACAGAAGCTCTGAGACAGGTTAAGTTTCTGGGCTTTTGGGTGACTGTGACAGCGCCTTGGATAACTGACCCAGCAACCGAATCAGAGACTCGGTGTCTTTGCAGGCCCGCAGTCTCAGGCCTGAGAGCTGCTTTCCTCTGCGCGTCCACCCTCGGCTCTGCTGACGGCAGGCCTGTGGCCTGTGGCTCCAGGATCCCCGACTGGCCCCCACTCTTCACTGGTTCCTTCCCTTTAAGGGTTGATGTTCCCTGGGGGCGCCCCAGTGTCAGCTCTCAGCAGTCTCACCCTAGCGCTGCCGTGGCTGTCACCTTGGGGCATGCTGCAGCCCCATGCCACATTCCTTGTGCCCAGGCCTTCTCCTGGGGCCGGGCTCGGGCAGGCCGCTCTCCAGAGGGTAGCCTGGGGCGGCAGGCAGGAGACAAGGGGGCCCGAGCACCTGGCCTTGAGGGTGTGAGGCAGCTGCTGTCCAGGTTGGGAGGAGGTTGACCAGCTGCGGGTGTCCCTGGATCACCGCCGTGGGTTCTCCATCGTGGCTGGGCACTGGCCGGCTCTGTGACTTTGGCTGCCTTTCCCGTCTTTAAAATGGTAAGAATCGCAGGTCCTTCTCAAAGGCTGTCGTGAGGATGACATCGGAGAGGTATTCGAGGCGGTGGCAGAGTCCTTGCCCAGGGGACCTCGACAAAGCCTGTGTGTTGTTGACAGTCTGAGTGGGACGGTCCTGCTCAGCACCTATAACGTGGGGTGTCCGGGAGACGTGCATGTTTTAGCCAACGAACCCAGTGATTTCAATAAACTATGCGAGAGGCAGTTTCCAGAGAAGGACAACGCTCACCCCTGTTCCCAGGTGCCTGTCACATAAATGACGCAGACGGCAGGCAAGAGGCCTGTGAGGGTCTGGTTTATACCTGGTTTATACACAACCCCAGAAATCCAGGCTTCCCTGCAGGGCACCAGGACTGTTGCCATGGCAGAGCCGTAGGTTCCCCCGTGGTCCTCTGCTCTGGGCTGAGGTAGGTTCAGGAGGCCGGGGACACATGGGCTGAAGTCACAGGAAGGACACGTGGGCTGAAGTCACAGGAACAGTGGAGCCCACCCCCTCCCATCCTTCAAGGACCCTTAAGGTGGAGCTGCACCGAATGTGCGTGTGACGTGTGCCCCCCAATGCTGTCCCTCTGCGGCAGTGAGTGCGCAGTCTCCGGTTAGCCCAATTAGACGTCATCAAAGGCCATCCTGGCCGCCTCCCAACTCTCAAGTTATCACAAACGCGTAGTAATCACCAGTTATAAACAAATTCTCCATTTATTCATATTTCTCTAAACTGCACGTCCCCTGTAGATGGTAAGTTGTTCTCCAGAAGAGATCTCTCTACACAGAAATTTTGTTTTCCTCTCTCTTCCAGTATCTACGTCCCACCGGGGGAAAGCCCTTTGCTGGGTTTCTGGTTCTTTGCCTGTGCTGAGAGATTATTATACAATTCTGTGTTTTTGAAGTTTTGACGTTTAGCACTCAGTCACTGGGAGAGACGCACGTCTTAGCTGGGCTTGTGTCATGAAAGACGTTTTCCGGGGCTAACTGCGTGTGGCACGGTGGCTGGTTTGTGTGAGGAGTGGATGTTCTGAGGCTCTTGTTCCTTCCCCTGCCATCTCCGTGGGCAGCGGGGTCTACACGCCCCTGGCGCTGTGTGGTCTCATCAGCCTAGTGCCGTGGGTGCTGTGCGAGGAAGCACCCTGTGATAGAGTCGGTCCACCGGGCACCCCGTGCCGGTTTCCCTTTTCCCACCAGCCTCTGTAGGGGGGGACCAGTTAGGCATTCAAGGCCCTTCCCAAGGCGTAATGGACCCACTGGGGCAGCCTGTTGTTGGGAAGGGGTCAGAGTTGATGGACGGGCTTTTCCTTCCTCTTTCTCTTTGGAGCCGCACAGGCAGCGGTAGGAAAAATTCACGCTGTGGCTCTCTGGAGGGCGGAGGGAAGGGGGAAGAGATTAAGGCGGCCGAGGGTGTGGGGAAGAAAGGGATGGTCTTCAGAGCCCCACCCCGTTATCTGACCTCAATGCTGCAGACTGCCAGTTGCCCTCGGAGAACACGGAAATCGACGCGTGCAGAGCCGACGGGAAGGATATCAAGGCACGGAGGCAGGGAGGCAATGCCTGTGCCGAGGAGCTGCCAGGCAGAGGTGCTGAGAAATCTCAGGGCCACCTTGCGAAGGAAAGCGTCAGAGCCATCGCTTGTCCAGTGTCTGCCCTCCTCACCCACGTGCTCTTCTGTGTCACGTGCTCTTGAAGCTGGGGTGTGCTGGGGCGTCCCCTGCACTCACTTCCTTGGGGGTCCCGTCGGAATTCAGGGCTTCGCACACCACCTGCTGGCTCCCGCCCAGGCTGGCGTAGCAGTCGCCTGGTTAACAGCTCCGTTGGATGCTCAGGGACATCTCAACTCCTCTGTCCAAAACGCAGGCCTGGTTTTCTTCCCCAAACCTGCTCCAGCCTCCGTGCTCCCTGCTTGTGCTGACGGCAACTCCATCCTTCCTCCCATCAGACCCCACTTTAATCCAGCAAAAGATCTTGTTGGCTCTAAGTTCAGAATTTATCCAGAATCTGCCACTTCCCACCTCCACCGGCACTGCCACCCTGCCCTAAGCCCCTGAGCCACGTCCTCTCTTGCTGGGTGACTAGCCCGCTAGCTGGTCTTCTGTTTTCCCCCTTCCTCTTCCTCCTACTCGTATCAACACCAAAGTGGGAGAGAGCCATTTAAATGTCACGTGCGACTCTCCTCTGCTCAAAGCTCACCAGGGACCCCTCCCCCATTTCATTTAGAGCAAAACCCGAAGTCCTCACCACGGCCAGCCAGACCCTGAGCGTCGTGAGCTCCCGTAGCTGCCTCTGTGCCTTCGTCCCCCACTCTTCCCCCGGGCTCCCTCATCCTTAGCCTGGTCTCTGCAGCTCCCCGGGCACTCCAGGGTGCTCCTGCCCCGGGGCCTTTGCCCGGCTGCTCCCTCTGCTGGGAACATTCTTCTCCAGACACCCGCGTGGTTGCCACTTGCGCCTCCTTCCAGTGTTTGCTCAACTGTCACCTTCTCCACGAGACCCACCCCAACGCTCTGCTTCACGCATCCCTGCTTCACACTCCCCGTGCTCCTGACCCGTAGCCTCTGTCACCTTCTAACGGACTCTGCGCTTGACTCAGTCATGACGTCTAGTACACGTCTGTCTCCCACGCCAGACTCTACTCTCCGCGAGGGCAGGCTCCATTGTATCTTCTGCTCCCGACGTGTGTGCCTGGCACGTGGTGGGGCACAGTGGGTGTCTGTCGGCTGAAGGAGGGAACGTGAAGAATCGCTCCGGACGTGGGTCGGGTCTCGCGTTTCAGTTCCCGCCGTGATCTCAGTCTGGGGGCTGGGGATCCAGCCCATCGGCTCTCGTCTTCAACTGGTTCAGGAACATCTGCTTGATATTTTCAAGTTATACGGTCCAGAACATGGTAGTGACGTCCTATCAGGCGTCAGGGCGTGCGGATGGCTGTGGACAGGGGTGAAGCGGGGTGGTGGGGTGGCCACAACGAAGGACCACGAGACAGGAGGCTCACGCAGGACTCACCCTCTCCGTTCTGGAGTCTGAGACCAAGGCGTCGGCAGGGCTGGTTCCTCCTGGAGGCCCCGAGGGAGACTGTCCCAGGCCCCTGGCTGCGGGTGAGGGCTGCCGTCCTGACGTCTCGTGCTGGCAGACACTCGCTTAGCTCAGTCTCCGCCTGGCGTTGCACGGCCGTCTGCCCGCAGGTCTGCCTGCACGCGGGTTCTCCTGCCCGTGCGTCTCTGTCTCACACGCGGGGATGGGAGACATGAAATCAACACGTTTGGCTTTGGTTCATGCTGTGTGGGTCCACATCCACATGTGCTCTGCTGTCTCGATCACGTCCCCAGTCACGTAGGTATTTCTTCCCTTGCTGTAGAATCATCTCCGAGATCTGGAATAATACTTCCCCTCCTCTTTGTCTGTCTTGGTATTTTTGAAGAGGTCAGGCTGGATGTTTTGTAGACGGTCCCTCGTGTTGGGCTTGTCTAATGTTTCCTCACGATTAGATTCTGGCTGTGCGTCTGGGCAGGGAAGTGACGCTGTGTCCGTCTCGGTGCACCCTCTCCAGTGGCACAGAATGTCCTTGTTCCAGTTTAGGTGGTGTTAGCATGACAGTGGACTCGGGTGGTGTCTACTGGCCTCCCCACGGCACAGCAGCTCTTCCCGCCTAGTGGCACAGCCTGGCCCCGCGTGCCATGCTGGGGGTAATGGTGGTGCTGGCAGTTCGAATGCCAACGAGCCTCTCTCCTGGTACCCTTCACTCTCTTTATGCTTAATTACTGAATGTCTGGACCAGGGACAAGGTGGGAGGCAGATATGATCAAGGTTTGCAAAAGCCAAAGGCATTTTCAGAGCTTCCCCTTAGCCCTGCATCCACAAAGCACCACGTTAGGATGAAATCCCTAGTGCACATCACCCTGAGTTTCCATCCACTTGTGACACATACAACACGGACTAGGATGCTGTGGGCCACATGGCCTTGTTAGGCTGTGCGTGTGTGTGCACACGTGTTTCCCCCCAGATACTTGCTTAGTCATGAAGGCTGCACAGTCTAGGAGGCCAGTGCTGATGGCAGAAGCAGCGGGAGGGCCTGGACGCCGTGGTCTGCCTCCATCCATCCTTTGTGCCTCCTCTGCAGTTTTCGTCTTTGTGTCTTCTGCCTCCAGGGCCTTTCCCTGCATCCCCGTGGCTGGACCTCGTGGGCCCTGTGCCGTTTAAATTCTTCCTCTCCTGGCCTCTCTACCTGTGCCTTCCTACCCCTCTGATTCCTGGTGACGCTGTCTGTGTTGAATTTGTGTTTGGAGGCCACCACAATAAATCAATGCTCCCTTTTAAAATTTTAAGTTTTTAAATTGTGGTAAAACATACATAACTTAAAATTTGCCATTTTAAGCATTTTTAAATGTACAGTTCAGTGGTATTAAGTATAACACATTTGCATTGTCATGCAACTATCATCACCATCTGGAACTCTTTCATCTTGCAAAACTGAAGCTCCGTCCCCACGAAACACTGACTCCCCATCCCCCCCCCCAGCTCCTGGGACCTGCCGTTTTATTTTCTGTCACTATGGGTTTGACTCCTCTGGGGACCTCATATGAGGGGAACAATACAGTATTGGTCCTTTTGTGACTGGCTTATTTCACGCAGCACGATGTCTCCAAGGTCTCCACGGTTCGTCTACAGCCTGTCAGAATCTCCTTCCTTTTTAAGGCTGAATAATATTTCTCTGTATGCGTATACTACATTTTGTTTATCTGCTCGTCTGTTGATGGGCACTTGGGTTGCTTCCACCTTTTTACTATTGTGAATAATGCTGCTATCAACATGCACGTAGAAATATCTGTTCATGTCCCTGCTTTTGATCCTTTTGAATATATATCCAGAAGCGGAATTGCTGGATTCTATAGTAATTCGTTTTTTAAATTTTTTGAGGAACTGCCATCCTGTCTTCCACAGCTACTGTGCCATTGTGCATTCCCACCAGCAATGCACAAAGCTTCCAATTTCCGCACCTCCTCACCAACACTTTTTCCTTTCTATTTTTAAAAAATACATAACGGTCATGCTAATCAGCATGAAGTGGTATCTCATTGTGTTTTTGTTTTGCATTTCTGTAATGATCAGTAGTGTTGAGCATTTTTCATGTGCACAACCTCTTTTTTAAGAATATAAATTTACCTTTTTTTGTAGGTGGGGGTAGATATAACTTTGTTAGCATCACTATTTTAAAAGTAACTGTTAAGATGCGTGGTGTCCCTGGAGGTCACTGCTGGAGGAAATGTAGGCTTTCCTCTTTATTTTTCCCATACTCACCCCTTCTCTTTGTTAAACTTAGAGAAAAGTGAAGGTCCTGGTCACCCGGCACTGCCCCTGGACCTCCTGTCCCCACACTTTCCCCTTGTGCCCCTGAGCTCTGCCTTCTGTGTGAGCCCAGGCCACACGCCCACAGAGGCCTCGCCAGCAGCTGACAGCCCTTGGCTGATGTGCCGACGGGTGGCCGTGATGGTGGACACTGAGCCTGGTCTCCACCCAACAGTGCTGAAAGGAGCAAAAGGCTGAGCATCTGTCGCTTGCTAAATGAGTATAAAAATTAGAACAAACATAAGAACCCAGGGAAAACAATACAGAATATGAAGGAAACTAAATAAAAATGAGTAAAAAATAGAATGTCAGCTGGATGAGGACAAAAATGAAATGACTGGAAAGACATTCTGAGTAAATACTGCTAAGCATCGTCAGCAGGCCATTGAGCGGAGGTCACTGAGGCAGCTTTCCCACCTCAGCCTTCCGAGACCGCAGGCCAGGTGCCAGGAAGCCTATTCCGGGAGAGAAGATGCCACCAGTGGGCTGGGCTTCGCAGATCCCTGCACCACATGTGCAGATGTGCTTTGGGTTCCTGGGATTCAGCCTTTCTGTGTAGATGGCATCATTTTTTAAGATCCTCCCTTCCCACAAACACACCTCCTGGCAATAACTACGGATCTGAGGGTGAGAAGGCTGGGCTGCAGCCCCCAGCTCATCACTGATCCAACATTTAAATGTGCAATTCCCTATGAGAGGCCGTGTGGTTAGGTAGAGAAGGGCACAGGCTTTGTATCAGAGAAACATGGGCTGAAAATCCAGGTTTTCCATTCATAATAAATGCAACTTTGCGTGAAATATTTAGCCTTAACTAAACCTCAATACTGTATGCCGAAGACAATGCTTTGTGGAGAGTTATTAAGACTATATGTGATAAATAATATAATCCTATCACTCGGGCCCTGGGACATAGTAAGTACTTGATAAATGGTAGGTGTTAATAGCATCGTGATCATAATATCATACGGCTGACTGGGAGATTGAAAACAGGTGACTTAAGGAAATACACAGGGGACAATTAAATATATGAGGCAAAGTGGCCTTAGGATATCTCACGATTTTGATATGTTTATTTTGAGTCTGGGTACTTCATTATTTCCTCATTAATTAAAATTGTTTTGTCGTGGTGGTTGTTGATTTTCTTAATTGTTCTAAACATATATTAATATCTACAAATAATCATATAATTTTCACTTTCTAACATGGACACCTCTTATTTCAGTTTCCAGAATTATTGCACTGGACAGAAGAGTGACTTTAGAAACATGGTGCTCAGCTGGGGTTTGCTAAGGAGACACCCTATTCCAGGGAACATCAAATTGATGCTACAGGAGCGATCCCAGAGGATAGAACAAGATGGAAAACTTTGTAATTCCTGCATTGTTTTATGAGTTCTTTCCTTTTATGCTTTCTCACTACACTTTGCTTTTACTTCTTTGCTTATTTTGTCTTCTTTTGTTACTCAGCACATATATATCTGGTTATTTTTACCTTTAAGTTTTTCTAAACCTCCTGTAAATCTACATTTTTTGGATTCAGAGAATGAGATGTTATGTCTGGATTCCACCTATATCAGGTGACCCTCTTCGCTGACTAATCACATCATATTTCTTAGCCTTTGATGGTATAATCTATGGTTTGAGACTGAGATTATCGTTGTGAATTTATAATCCTGTTAAAACAAGACCCAATTAGTCCAGTCTCACAGAAGCTTTGAGGTCAAAAGATGGTATCCCACCAAAGGAGAATCAATTTAAAAATACCTCCAAATTTTTAAATACATCTCCAACACCATGCTGGGGCTGTGGAGATGACAGCAAACCTTACAAACCCCTTTCTTCTCCACCAGCTTCTCCAATACCTCTTTCAATCTCTTTAAGAATTTGTTTCCATTCCTAACCTTCACATCTCCAGTCCTCCTATGACTTCCTTTGCTTTGATGTTACAAATAACAACCCCCAAACCCCAGTCTAATAATGGGAGAACATTCTTGGAAGAGAGAGGGAGGAAAATAAAAATTAATGAGCATAGCCAGAGCTTTTATCTTGGTTTATTCCTTTGTTTTTCTGGAATCTATTCCTGTTTTTTTAAAAGAGTACACCCTTCATAGAGTTTCTTTGTACTTGCATATTTGAAAGTACATCTTCAAGCTTGTACATTTGACCTGAAATCTAGTTTGATGAAAGTTTTCTGTGGTTGGAGACTTGACCCCATTGTATCCTAGTACCCAGCAACAGACGAGAGACTGGAACCAGGAGGAAAAAGTAGAAACTCTGGAGTTTTTTTCTTGGACGTTTTTAGGATCTTTTCTTTATTTTGGATATTCTGAAATTTCTCTTGTTCTGCCAGTACCTGGTGGCAGAATATTCCTTGGCTCCGAGACGTTTTCTTGTATTGTGTCTTGGGTGATTTTCTGTCCATTTCCTCCAGTCTTTCTGGGTCTGTCTGGAGGACGCAGCTTGGTGGAGTCCGTCCTGCTGTCCCCCGGCTCTTGGACCACCGAGGGGCTCAGGGCCTGGCTTGCTCCTGTCTCCTGTGCGCTGGGAGATGTGTTCTTCCCTTGGCTTGACTTTCTCTTCCTTACCCATTCTCATCGCCAGAGTAGCAAAATCTAAGGCAGTGGTTTTCAACTGGGGGCAATTCTGCCCCCCCCCGGGACACCTAGCAATATCTATAGACAGTTTTGGTTGTCGCACTTGTGCGTGGGGGGTGCTGCTGACATCTCTTGGGTAGGTCAGGGATGCTGCTAAGCGTCCTACAACGTGCAAGGCAGTCCCCTGCCAAGAATGATCTGGTCTGAGTGTCGACAGTGCTGAGGACGAGGAACCTGTGCTAGACGATTAGGGTAAAGCCCTGGAGGAAGCTGTCTGGCTCCGGCCTCCAGGCTAGAGAAGTGAAAGGAAACGTAGCCGGCTGGTGCGCTGGGGTCGGAGCACCTGGCGAGGAAGCGTGCCGTGGCAGCCTCGCACCTCCTGCCCAAGCTGCCGAGCCGAGCTGCTGGGGACGGTGTACAGATCCCGAATTCCAGAAATCTCCTTCGACCTCTAGTTTAAAACAATCGATAAGTGCAATAAATTTTTACTGATCACCTCTGTGCTCCACCTGGGAATACAGCAACGATGAGAAAGGACGTGGTCCTTCCCGCGTGGCGTGGGCCTGAGTGGGGGAGAGAGAGAGTTATGCAGACAGTGGTCACTGCATTGCGTGTCATAACGGGGAGGAACAGACCATGAGAACCTATGGCAGGGAGGCCGCAGTGTCCAGGGACAAGGGAAGGGGCAGCTCTCTGAGGAAGTGATGTTTCAGGGAGGCCTGGAGAGTGGACCCTGGCCAGACTCAGTGGAAGGACAGTGTCCGGGCAGGGAAAACGGCAGGTGCAGGGGTCAGAGACAAGGGAGGGAAAGAGTTCCCCTGTGCTGGGTGTCGGTGCAAGGAGAAGGGCGCATGGAGACTCGAGGCTGGAGAGACGGTGCCCCAGGCAGGGGCCTGCTGAGGTCGCGGGCTGGTGGGTGATTCCGTGTCTTTGCAGCACCCACATGTCTGGTCTCACACCAGTCTCGGTGTTGCTGTGCTGTACTTTGTGGATGAGATAAACATTTAAAGCAGTAGACTTTGAGTAAAGCAGGTGACCCACCCCCCAAATATTGTGGGGCCTCATCCGATCGACTGAAGGGCTAAAGGGGAGAACACTGACCTTCCCGGAGGAAGACAGACCTCAGCCGGTGATGGCCTTCCCATTCCAAGGGCAGCTCCCCCCGCCCCGTCTCCGGGCTGCCCTGCAGATTGTGGACTCGCCGGCCCGCACGACCGCATGAGCTGGTCCTTGAGACAAATCTGTCTGTCTCTGTGCACGTACGTGCACACGTCCTGTCGGGGCTGTTTCTCTGGAGAACCCTAATGAGGCCGGCGCCCCCCGGGAGGAGGGGAAGGGCTGGTTCCTGGCGGCAGGAGGGGCGGGTGGAGGGGGGTGATCTGACCGGTGTTATCGGTGCAGGGGGAGGAGGAAGCGGCAGGAGGGAAGAGCCGGGCTGAGAGGAAGAAGGGAGGGAGGGACTGCCATGGCTGGGGGCACAGGCACGCCCGGGGCTCAGTGAGGGTCTCCGAGGTCTCTTCACCTCCAGGCAGGACTCACAACCCCCTCTGGCTGATGGGGACGCCGAGGGCCGGGGAAGGGGGGAAGGGACGTGGCGCCGCTTCTCCACGAGGGACTCTGCCCACAGCGGGGCGGGAGAAGGGAGGGAAGCCCCTTCCCAGAGAGCATGCGGCCCGGAGGGTGGGCGGCGCCCCGGCTCTGCAGTCTGGCCCCGTTTCTGGCCCGAGGAGATGGGGGCCATCTGATAAGCGTTTGTGTCTGATCGTGGCCCAGTCTCTATCTCAGAAGCCAAAGCTCATGTGACTCGTGGGAAATTCTAGCCGTGGAGGAATCCAGAACAGCCCTTGAATTAACCCTTGGAATAGGACCACGGACAATGCTGCCCGCAGCGGGCGTGACGCCTTCAGCGCCTGGTGCTCCCCCCTGCGCTCGTGCTTGAGGTGGCCTTGGTGTCCCTGCTGACTGTTCCGACGCCGGAGCAGGTGTTCTCCCCACTCCCTCCCGTCTGCTCATGGAACTTACACGGGCAGCACACCTACTACGTGCCACTCACAGCTCCAGGCCTTGCAGTCAGAGGATGGATGCAACACACTCCCCCGCCCAAGGCCCTGTGACGTGTCCTCGGGCCCCTGGCCTGGCTCATCCCACCTCTGGGTCATGGTATGATGTTTCCTGCACTGCGCCCTCCCCAGCTGGATGGTGATCCTCCGAGAACCATGAGGGGTGTCCCCTGAACGTTATTTTAGCCCTATGATAGTTCTTGCCGTGCCTTGGGTGACTGACGCCTAAGAAAATTTGAGCAGCTGTGAACACAAGGCCGGTGCGTGAGGTGCCCTCAGCTTGTTCCGCCCAGCTAATTAAGTCTTTGGTGGCCTTGGGTGGTTCCTGTCCACCAGGAAGAGCCCCTTATTCTTGTGGCCGCCCATCCAGGCACTCCCTCACTCGCAGACGTTGGCGGCTCCTGTTGCCCCGGGCTGCTTCCTGCCACTCCCCACGGGTGGGCATCGGCCTCCGCTCCCTGGACCCCTCCTTCCCCCCTGGTTCAGGCTCCACCCGCATGTGTACTTGATGTGTCCCCTCAACCACGAGGCCCCTCTCCTCTGTGATCGACAGCCTTTATCAGCACAACACGCACATTCCTGTGACTTGTCATATTTCTCTCTCATTGAAATGATCACGTTTTTCTTAACCCGCCAGCTAATTCCATGAGCTCAGGACGTCCTCCTCTCCCACCCCTACACACTCCCGCACAGAGCAGATGCTCAGTGGCCGGTTGGGTTTGGTGGACTGCTGGGGAGTAGATGAGGCTTTGCGGGACTCCACACGGACTGCAGCTACTTTGGGTGCTGAATTCTGTCATAGCCCAGTGACGCGGGACGTCATTCTTGTTCCGAGGCTCAGGTCCGGGCTTGTGTTTGGTGTCTGCCCCTTTAAGAAGAAAATATTTGGGATTCTTTGATGGATTCTGGCCTGGCAAAAACCTGGATATTTATGGAATATTTGCATTTTCTGGACTGTATTTCAGACATGTTACATGTAAAACAAAAAAGTAACGTTACTACGGGAGAGGGAGAGAGAGGCCTGAGAAGAGATGTGTCGAATGCGGAGTGTCGTCAGCCGTGTAGACACGTCTGACGTGAGTTGCCCAAAAGGAAAATTTGGCTTGTGCTTCGAGCCTTCGCTTTCGGTACAGAATTTCTCCATCTTTGAGTCTTTTATTCCTGCAAGGTAACTTCCTTTTGTCCAAACAAAAAAACCACTCTTCAAAATCTCCAAATAAGTTCTCTCCCCCACCCCCCGGCCACCTCACGTGCACGCGCGTACCATGTGCAGTGCCTGAGAGCAAAGGCGCAAACGGCGGGCCCGCGTTGTTTTTAGATAATCTGGACGTGGGATGTGGAGCCAGCAGGACAGACCCTGCGGTGTGGCTGCCCTGGACGCCGGGGCCAAGTGTTCACACAACCACCAGGCGGTGGATGGTTCAGTGCACGGTGCCTCTTTGTTAGGTGAGACTATATTCACAAACTCCAGCTCAGCCTGTTTATTCTGTGCTAATCAGGGATATGGATCTAAAAGAGACGGAATGGCTCTCTGTGGCCCAGAAGAACTAATTTAATTTCTGTCTGTGTCTACTTAACAGGAGTGGGTAATATCCGAGTCATTTGTCTAGAAATGACAGAAGACAGAAAGCTCCTTTTGTGCATTCTGCCTGCATCTCAGACACTAACCAACCCATGTGCAAACAGAAAGAACCCTTCCTATTGTTGCATCAGAAACAACAAAGGTTTCTGCCAGCAGACACCCCGCAATAGATCCAGAAGTCACTTGGATTCTGTATTTCCTGGCACAAAACCCAACATCACACACTCAGGCTTTGTTCTCTCTGTGCTTCATTTCCGGAATGTTTTATGTCTCAGCAATAATCAGGCATTCAACAGCCGACGGGCCATTTTGCCAATCTGTTACTCTGCCTCTGCTCTTTACAGTATGCAGTAGTTTTCTCAAAGGTCAATATCTGACATTAGTGGCCTTGTACAATAGCTGAGAAACAGTAGGTCTCTGACCTTGAAGGATTTGGGACTGGCTTTTCCCGGGAAAATGTTTTAGGACAAAATCTGAGAGAAGCAATCTTTTGTCTTCGACCGTGTGTCCTCCAAATGTGCTGCCTGGGTTTCGCTGAGTCAGTTAACAGATTTTCTTGAGCTGCTATGCGCCGGGCACTTCCCCGAAGGCCTTGCAGGGAGGGTAGGATGGCCTGTGATTTGAAGGTCGTCCACGGGAAGCTGGGCAGCTGTCCACTCGCTCCTGTTTTGTCCACTCCTCTTCCCATTTTGGGACAGTGTTATGGGTCCTCTGATCTGATTGGGCTTTGGGACACTGGTATTGGCCCCTCTGGCAGCACAGAGACTGAGGTCAGGTTTCTGGGGTCACCTGTCACTGTTCCACAGATGACTGCTAGAGGAGCCTCAACGAGGCTGGATAACATATTGCCAGGTTTCTAGCAAGAGGACAGATTCTCGCTTTTGATGGGAAAGTGGACAAGCTGGCTTCTTTGATCTAATGCTCATACTGTGTGATTATTTTATCAAGCCACAGTCAGGACAGAAAAATAAAACAACACATATAAAGTGCTTAGCGTAGTTACTAGATCATACTAAATGCTCGATAAAACAGTATTGCTATTATCATGATTATTTCACACCAGATATTTCAGTGATTTCTTACACTTGTGCCCACTCTCTTCCCTTTCCTGTCCTGTTCTCTGGTTTTCAACCTCCTACTGATAGATTCCCAGAAGAAAAGGATCTTGTCTTATCTGGCAACCCCCACGGTGTATCGGACAAAATTGGTAGTCAAATAATAATTGAATAAAGGCCTAATGAACACATAAGTAGTGGATAATTTTTAGGAAAGCACATTGTACCAGACACTGTAGGGAGTCTGGGACCCTGAGGTGAACAAGAGAGCCCTGCACCCCAGGAACGCGTGTGCAAGCTTGAGCCTATTTCTCCACTGCGCCGTGCTGGGCCCGCATAAAGCCTTCCATCAAAGCATCCTCTGTGACAGGACAAGCAGGTACAGGAACGGGCCAGGCGATGGCTTCAGACCTGACTTAGACTCAGGCATGGCTGCCACACAGATGTGGGGTGAGTGGCTCACGTGGTGGGCAGCTGCTGCTTCAGGCGTGAGACGGGGCAGAGCCACTCCACAGCTGGCAGCCACCCGGCAACCTCATACTTCCAACTTAATTAATCCTTTATTAAAAGGATTTGTTCAGTAAAATTTGGATTCAGTCAAAAGGCCACACTCAAGGATCCAGAAGACCACATGTGGCCTCAAGGCCACAGGTTCCCCACCCCTATAACAAAGAGAATAATGTTGTTAACTTTAGATCAAAAGAAAACAAACCCCAGATTACAGAGTTTCTCTGTATTTTTCTGTCCAGGCATGGAATAGGAGTTAATGTGCACGAGTGTTTTCTCTGGGTGTAAATGACATGCCAGCATTTCTAGTAGAAGGTGCCGTCTCTGGCCAGCTCTCTGCTTGGGAAAAGCCCTCCAGGGATACGCTGCTATCCCTTTGGTGCACCCACTCCCAGCTGTGGAAAAGCTACAGTGAAGTCTCTTTGCAGAACAGAAGTTACATGGTTTATATCAAGATCAGACCCACAATCCGTGAACTCTGATATTGGTCTTTAGGGCCAATAATATCAGCAAAAGAAGACAATCATGTTTTCTTTTGTCATATGAGCTCCTTTTATTACAGACTCTCAGAGTCGAAAGGACCTTAGGACACCCTCGGTGCATTTCCATAGCAAGGCGCTCCCCGCTCATCATTAGCAGTGCTGCCAGGGACGGGGCGCATGCTGCGAGGAAGCCCATCATGTTTCCAGGATGTTTTAAATTTTTCTTTCCTACCTTCCACCTGTTGGCTTTTACGTTACTCTCAGATTTTCAGAGATCCAGTCTGATCTCATATGTGTGAACACACATATCATATATGTATACTTATACACACATCATATATGTGTTGAACATACACATCATATATGTTTATACATGTCTGCCCACATGCACATACCATATCATATGCATATAAACATGTGCATCTCATGTATATATGAATACACACATCTCATATGCACATGAACACGTGCCTCTCATGTATACATGAACACACACATCTGAACATACCCGTATGGATTTCCTCATTCTCCTCCTTCCTGTGTTAAACGTGCTGAGCTCCTTCCACTTTTGTCTATGTAATAAATACACTGAGATCATTTCGGCAATAACCTTCAGATCTGCCTCCTCTTGTTCATGTTTCTCCTAAAATATGGGGATGATTGGGCCTGGTGCTGCTGACGTGGAGAAGGAGAGAGGGCTTGTTGGTGCGCATGGTTTACACTCTGTCTTCTATCAATGTAGCCCACGATGTTATTTATTTTCCATATTCTTTACTGGCCTATATTTAGCTTTTGATCAGTTAAACCTAGGTTTTTTTCATAAGAAAGACCATCAAGGAAGATGTTGCCTATGCTGTACTCATGGAGGATATTTTTAAATATAACATCAGCATTTGTGTTTATTCCTAACAAATTTGATCTTCTTCGTTTTGGATTACCATCCTTGTGTGTTGAAACAATTTTGAGTTGTGGTTTTGTGTCTAGAATTTTAGCTGTCAATCGTAATTATGTGAAGCCTGTAGATTTCTTGAAGCATGTCCTCTGTGTCACTGTCGTCGTGTTCCTCTCTTGGTGGTGGTGTGCGTCTGAGTGTGTCGAGACATCCGCATCTTTTCATCCATTTCTAGAGCACGTTCCTCCACCTGCGTCTCAGAAAGGCACCAAGAGCCGCGGGTGGGCCTGAGGGAGGTTCTGGGGGGCCAGGTGTCAGTCCTTGAACACACATGAAAGAAACAGCGCGATAATTTGATTTCCTCTCAATGGGGGAATACAGGATGCAAAATATAGAAGTGTGTCTGGGAGCGTTCGGTGAGACTTGTGCTTGGAGACCTCCTTTCAGTCATGACCGCAATCTGGGCAAAGCTCACGTGTGCAGAATCTCCAGCCTCGGGGCAGGAAGCTGCTGCCCGGTGGTTCCTGCAATGCGGCGAGGGAAGGGCCGTGGGAGGGGCCGCTCTCCACGAGAAATGGTCTCACCTTGGACAAGGGCCACGAGCAGTCTCGGCATGCCCATCACTTTCTCTGTCCCCATCAGCGTAGGGCTGAGGTGCAGCAGTCTGACTGCAGGTGGCTTACAAACCAACGACGATTTCACTCAGTGATAAACAATGTGAAATCGTGCCCCAGCTCATAGAGGAAAAGCCGGCAGTTTACGCCTCAGTTGATTGCCGCTTGTCTACGCCCAGCAAACCTGGCTTCACGGGCGGAAAGGACTCTTGCCTTGTCTTCCCAGGAAGCTCGTAACTGCCACTGTGTACCTCGAAGCCCACCCTTTACCCGAGACAGATGCTATAAATCAAAGTCAATATCAGGAAATTTCTCCACTGATGTATGTAGTTAATTCTAAAGTCACTTGCTCTCCTGGAGAACTTTCAACTCCAGGGAAACTTGACAAGATGGAGATCGTAATTCCATAAAAATACTTGTTAGACTTCCTTTCATTATTTTCTTTGAAGTAACATTTACACAGCTTGCAGAGACCCTGAATTAGTATCTCTGGGACTGTTTATATGTATTAAAGACAGCAATTTAACTCTGAGTATACCTTCCTAATATTAATGGAATCTGATTTTAATTGGACTCTTATCTGTTGGGTTAATGGCTTCTAAATAGTGCCTTAAGTCACCACTCTTTGTGGATTATCCAGCACCGTGAAGCCTCGTGCAGTAAGTGCTGGTTGGGTAGAGTGCTGTTCCTTTGTAGGGAATTCCTTGGCAGTTTTTAATCTAAATATTCATAGAAAGAGCTTTTGGCCTTTCCTCTCTTGCAGGCTATCGGAAGTTCTAGGACAAAGTCCGTGGTGCTCTGGTGATCTGCCGGGATTCTTCGGTGCTCATGGTTCAGAGTGCAGGAGCAGTGACAGGGCTGGCTGTCTTCCTGCATGGAGGCAGGTGCAGGGCGGTGGACACCGGGGCTTGGAGACAGGCTGTATGTGCAGTGGTCCCAGCTCTGCTGCTCTCCAGCTGTGTGGCCTGGGGTGCAGTGACTGGGTCTTCTGATTTTCTGTGTTCCGATGCTTTGATGCTGGGGCCCCTGCTGAGCCTGTAGGGACAGCCCTTCCCAGGGTCAGCCAATTCCTAGGAGTAGTAAACAACCTTCCTGCAGGGGATATTCTGGCCCCTGTATTTGACAGTGGCACCTGGGATCCAGGAATCTTGAACGGCTTTGAACGTGGAAGGTTTTTTTGGTACTTGTCTTCCTAGCACTCTTAGCATGTAGTGTCTATGAAGTCACAGAATCTCTGTATTGGGGAGTAGTTAGGTGTCCTTTAGTTCCCCCGCCCATCAACAGCGCAGGCAGAGTGGTTCACTGCCAGCGCACGGCGCCTCTGAATCCCTCCCTGGCAGGCTGCACGGACTGGCCAGGAAGACAGTGGGCAGGAGGCAGGGTCGGCCGAGGGCGTGTGTCCGCCTTGCAGGTGGGCAGGTGTGTGTGGCCTTCCCCCGTCCCCTCACTGACTGAGCCCCTGAGAGGCTTGGACGGAAGGTCTGCCACAGGACACACACCTCTCGGGAGAGGGCCAGGCATGCATGGCCCCCGTGCAGTGACAGGGGATGGTGTGGGTTGCTTCACCTCTGTGCACACAGTGGTAGTGAACAGATGCAGTCTGGCCACAGCCCTTTCATCCGTGCCCCAAGGACAGACCCAGGACAGGGAATCCCGGGGAGACTCTGGGTGTGGGAGCCTGGAGCTGGGGGGCACGGGAGCTACAGGCACAGACAGAGATGCTGCTGCCCTGGTGTCGCTCTGACCAGCCCTGCCCTGACCAGCCGGCTGCAGACGTGCTGTACCCTGCAGGACAGGTGACCAGATCCGCTAGGAGCCACACTATTTACACACTATTGAAAGTTACCAAGTATTAAGCCATTTATATTTTATAGTCCAGATTTACACGTCTTGTCCACAGACATGGCACCAAAAGCCACGATGTTCAAATTTTGTGAATTCTTTTAAAAAAATGCTTTGGCTCATATAAAAAGTGATCGACAAAAAGTTACAGGGAAAAACAAATAGAAAAACACCCTATGTTTTCTGTTTTCATCTGCTGTTCCTCAGTGAAATAGCTCAGGAACGCTCTAGAGAGAAAGGAGGAGGTGCGGCCAGTGTGTGTGAGAGAGAGAGGGAGGGAGAGGCAGAGGCAGAGACCGAGGCAGAGACCGAGGCAGAGGCGGGGGGAGAGGGCCGTGACACGATGGGTGGGCCTGTGACAAGATGCCCCGTGTTGCAGCTGAGCGGCGTCTGTGCCACTGTGGCCGTTCTTGTCCTGGGCCGTGCTGGGGTCTGGCCACCTGGGCCTGCTGGGCGGGTGCCCCGGGGCGTCTGTCCGTGGCGCAGTCGGTTTTCTTAGAAATGGTCCCCAGAAGTGGTTGAGATAACCGGCCCCTGTGTGGGGCGCAGGGGACGGCATCTGTGCGGCGCTGTGCGAGGTCCCGCTGCGTCCCGTGTCGTGCGGTCTGGGCTCTGAACGTCCGAGTCCGCTGGCAGCAGCGGGGGATTCAGGCAGCCGGGACACCCTGCACTGCTGGATCCTTTTTCTGAAACTGCTGGAGAGGGGGCCTGTTTGGGGACTGACTCGGTCACTGAGGAGGAACTTGTGGGGTCGACGCCATCTAGCGAGGAGCAGCTGGAACGTCGCGTCACCAGGGACTGGTGCAGAAGGGCCTGGCCGAGGTCCTCTGCGTATTGTCACACTGGCCGAATGACGCAGCCGTGCTGTCTGCCGCACGCCCCCCGCACCGCGGAGATGGGCAGAGCTGGCGTGAGAGCGTGGTACCCTTCTGAGAATGTGCGTTTCCGAGGCTCACAAGGGAGGTCCCTACAGGTAGCTTCTTCCTGCCTTTTAAGAAAGGAATGGACGTATTTGGGCACAAGTAGGATAACATTGGGAACATATTTGATGATCGACACAGCACACGATCGTGAGAATCACTGCTGAGGAATGACACCCGGTGAAGCAACGCTGCACATCCCCGGCGGCCGGCGGCCTGCACTGTGCGCAGGTGCGTGCCACACGGCCATCGTGCACACCTGTGCGAGGACTCATACGCTGCTGACCTTTCATGACAGTGGCGGGAAGGAGGACGCACAAGTGTATTTCATATTATTGTCGTAGAATTTAGTGGACTCTCCAGGAAGAAAGTCAGGGGAAAATACATCAAGGAAAGACAGGGATGTTTCCTCTGAGCTCTTTTGAAGGGACCCTGCCCTCAAAGGGGCTCTGCCCCCAGGTGAGGGGTCCCCCCCAGCTGCAGGTGTGTCTCAAGCAGTGAAGCAGGTGCGTTCTGTGCCTGGGGAGCCACAGGGCAGAGGCTCTGTGCCGGCCCCTCCCCAGCCCCGTGGAACCAGCCAGCAGTGGGGAGCAGAGTGTAGAAGGGCAGGAGGCCACCTCTGCAGGCCAGCTCTGGAGATCTGCCGCGTGACAGCGCGAGTGTAGTTGGTGCAGCTGAACTGGGCACTAAATGTGGTTAAGATGGTAAGTTTTATTATGTTTTTAACCACAATTTTAAAAAAGCTCACATTGGAATGGGGAGACCCACTTGCCCTGGATACTAAAATTGCCTCTGATACCTCCTGCAGTTCACATACCTGGGCTCAGTCTTTTCATCTATTAAATGGGTGTAAAAAGCTCTACCATGTGCACCACAAAGCTAGTGGCACGGACTGAATAATACTGTGACAGGATGTAGTCTCTGGAGCAGTACACAAATTCTAGGTGCATAACTTTGTGACTACTTACGCTTTCTGACTCTTATCCGAGGACCTACGCTCTGGGGCTTGTTAGGGATATCAGTTTAGCACAGCGTGGCATCCTTTCAGACCTTAGAGTTTGGAAAAATGTAGTTTAAAAAATTCCTAGCTAAATGTAGTTAGCTTCTGTGTGCATCTACCTTTTGACTCAAACTCCAGATAAAGGGATATTAGTACAACTTCAAATCAAGAAAAGCCTCACCGTTCCGGGAAAAGCCAAGCCGTAATCTGAACAAACGATTTTGCCTAGAGCGTCATGATGCACCCGTCAGCATCGCCGCGAGTTCTCTGGGGCTACTGACGCCAGCAACTTCAGGAACAATCCGGTTGAGTCCTTGACAAGCCGTTACGGCCTCGGTGCTCTGAGAGTTGAAGCCACCCAAACAGTGCGGTCCCGGCTCTGCAGTACCTATTTACTCACTGTAATTTTGAAGAAAGTAGAATCAAATTATTACAATTCAGCCTTTGTCTTTGGTTTTGGGATATGCAAACTAAGCTAGAGATCACACAGCCCAATTTTCCCCTTTTTCATTGCTTCCTAGCGTGTCAGTAAAAATGATGTTTAGCCTTTTGTTTGCCAATGCTACATTGAAGTTGAGATATATTTAATTCGGTGGGGGCTGATTAGATGTGGATGGACGGATGGGTGGGACGTGTGTGCGCACGTGTGTGTGTTGTTTTCGTCCGTGCTGGTTGTCCTTTGCGCACGCACCCCCGAGTGGAAGAGCTCAGGAAGTTTTTGCACTCAGGGCCTCTTTCGTGGCCGGCTGCTGTCCGTTCCCTGCAGGTCGCCATCCGCTCGGGGGGCTGTAGGTGGAAGGTACTCTTCGCTGGATCCCTCGAGATTTCTGGAATGTTCCCCTCCTGGGGTTTTATTTCTGTCTGCATCTCTTTGAATTTCTCCCTCTATTTCTATTCTGTACCCAGGTGAATTTCACCTCAAACATTTCTTTATTCATTTTCTAACTTAAAGCATTATACTTTAAATTACTTATAAGTAGAAATCTACTTAGTTATATGTTTATTCATATATTTATTTAAGTTTATAAATTCTATAAGATTATCTAGGGACGGAGCAAGACTGATCAATTTATTCACCTTATTTCAAAACTGTCCCACTTCTAAGGACCCACAGGGAGCCCTCAGGAACTGGAGGTCGGCGTGTTTAGAACGAGGTTGAGTCTGTCCTCTGGCCTGACCTGGCTTGACTCTCTCTAGGGAGAAGAGGGGACAGGGTCCTAGGAGTAAATAGTCCACGTTCCACTGTCTGTTTAATAAAGCTGTCTTGCTCATGCCGTATTTGAGATAAAATATGTCATGAACATTTTAGGAGTTATAATTCCTATTTTTTAATCTCATAGTTCTTAGCTTATTACAACTTAAAACTTTGTAGAGACTTTACCAGTAAAATCATTATGAAAGATTAGATTTTAGATAAAATATTTTAGGAGGGAAGAAACTTGAAAATAACTCTAAGCAGATTTATTATTGTTTGAAATGTCACATTTTTCTTTCTCTGAGTGGTTGGTACAATGGAAGATTTTAGCTGCCTGTGGGCAGGCAAAACATTAAACTGTTCAGTTGACTTGTAAAACCTGGAGTTTTAATTATTTTTAGTAAACTTACTGGTCATCTTGTCTCTGCTGCCCACAGACTTAAGTGGTGTGGGGTGCGTGTGTCTCATTCCTGCCTTCTCTAACATGTGGACATATAGGCTTAAGTGAGAGCATTTTTATCTAGATTCTTTAGTTCCTATAAAACCTTGTGTTTAAAACAGAATAGTTGCGTGGGATGGAACACGAGAACTCAGTCTTCCCCCAGGAGACGCCTCACGAGCTCCGTTCCCCGGAGCTAACTAGTCCTGTGACGTCTCCAAAACCCTTCCCTAGCATCTTTGTGAAAATTTGAGGACAGATGCAGACGTGAATGTGGATGTGGACGTGCAACACACACGCACGCACACGAACACACGTGTGCGCGTCCTCCTCCACACGAGGAGTGTCTTGCTGTAGACCACGTCTAGCTCAGACCCACCCAGACACGGTCGGGGCCCATGTTACGACACTTTCATGTGGGAAGGGGCCTCGCTGGAAGCAGCATCCCTCCCTCCTCCTCCTGCCATTCAGTACACACCGAGCGCTCACGGGTGGCGGGGCGGGGGGATGCGTGTCGTCAGCGGCGTGAGCGTGTGCCTGTGCTGGGCGCTGACCGGGACTGGAGAGCCGCCGCAGGGAGGATGTGGCCACGGGGGAGGGGTCCTGCTGGGCTCCAGGGGCACTCAGTGGGTGTTCAGCCTGGGTGCTGCTGGCCCGGGGCTGGGGGGTCATGTTCCCCAGGACCCCCACCAGCCCTGCCCTGGGTGAGGCATCCTGAGGGGCCTTCCAGACCTATGGTTGTGCCGAGTTACTTCTACTCCTGCCTGCTGCAGAAGACCTTTTGTGTGGAAGTTCCGTCTCAGATGAAACCAGCGGTGCTCAGTGACAGCTTTCCCGGCCGCTTTATCTTCTCTAAGTTACTGTGTTTGCGGCATGCACAGATCTGGTGGCACCTCTGCTCAATAGATTTATCCATGTGCAAAGCACTCCATCATTTAATTAGGCCGTAAGACGCTGGCCACCAGCATGGCCCAGAGGCTGGGCAACCCCGTCACCGCGGATGCGTTAGGGCCACGAAGCCCCTCCCATTCTTCCAGGTGTATGTGTACGTTTTCCATGTTGAGAGTCTTATTTTCTTCTCTCTTCTAAAAATTAAACAGTGCATTTATGTCCCATTAAGGATTACGTCTCTTGGGAAGAGCGTCTAAGGAAGAGAAGGGCAGGCTGGTGAAGGCCTCGGTTGCATCCGTGAGTTTAGTCTGTTGCCCACCCTCTTCCCATGACGCAGCGACACTGCCAGTGACGTTTCTGCTGCCTGGGTGGGTGGAGACGCCAGCTGACGCCTCGTCGTCCTGAGTGTCTGAGGTGTCAAGTCAAGACGAATTAGAAACCTCACCCTGACGACGTGCAAGCCAGAGGGTCGGGGTCACGTCCCATCTCTCCCGCTGACGACGGGCGTGCCCCCGTCCCGCTTTAATGTCTGAAAGGAGCACAGAATGCAGAGAATCCCAGAGCCCTGATCAGTTAAATCAGCGGTCCCCAGCCTTTTTGGCACCAGGGACTGGTTTCATGGAAGACGATTTTGCCACAGACTGAGGTGGGGGAAGGTGGAGCTCAGGTGGCGCTGCGAGCAGTGGGGAGCAGCTGGACATATGCTCACTCGCCGCCGCTCACCTCCCGCTGTGCGCTCCCCCTTACGTTTCACAGAAGACAATTTTTCCATGGATTGGGCAGGGGGCGGGGGCAGTGAGCTCTGTGGCCCGGCCTGTGGCCCGGGGGTTGGAGGCTGCAGTCTTAAAGGACCCCAAATGTCACCTGGTCCAATGCTGGTATTGTATTGACAAGGACACAGAGCTTAGGAGGAAAGCACTTTCCACAGCCACACTGCCAGTCAGAGGCGGGACGAGGTCTGGACACGGGTTTCCTGACTCTCCCCCCTAGGAGGGGCCAGGAACCGGGCGCCTCCGTCCAGGCCTGTCCTGCCCCAGCCCATACTGGTTGTGACATGTGCACTCAACCAGGGGAACAGAACTGGCTTCACATTCCTCTTCCAGTGTTGCCATTTGAGTGAGTCACTTAACCTCTCTGAGCCTCAGTTTCTCTCCTTTCGTGGGGATGATGGTGGCAGAGGCCAGCTGTGAGCAGACTGGGCAGGAATGGGCCCTCCACACGACGATGCGTTGACTTGGCACCACCTGAAAGGCGGGGACCCTGCTCCCGGGGTGGCAAAGCTGTGTTTAATGCTAAGGACGACTCTACCACCCGTCTGAGCCCAGCTGCGACACCCGGATTCTGCCTCGGCATTTTTCAACCCCCTTTTTATGGTTTAGGAGAAGTGTAACTTCACATCTTTGGTGAGAAAACACATCTCTTCACACACGCAGACGCCCGTTCACTCATCCTTTCTTCCACAGGCCACATGTAAGAGGATGAACACGCTGCTCCTAAGGGCACGTGAACTCTAAGTATGTCATCTGAAATATTTGAAAAATGAGTTTTAAATTTTTATGGCTTGAATGGGAAAAGTTGCAGAAACAGTGAATCTGCTAAATTTTACAGAATCCCAGTTTATGAAACTTCCTTCAGGATGAAGTAAGTATGATTTCCTCCACACTCAATCCCAAACCTCCAAACAGTACCCAAACAGCCGTTCCCAGCAGGGGTCCTATGAGCAAATCAGGTCCCCGTGCCCCAACCCATACATGGAGGTCCTGAATTAGCCTCTCTCCTGAGCGTCTACCATCGTGGCACTTGCTGTGGACCATCCCTGGGAAGACTGAAGAGTGAGTCACTTCAGTCATGTCTGGGTTCTGGGTTCACCCGAGGTGCCCCACTGGGAAAGGTGCCCAGAAGCTTGTTGTCATCTCCTGCACTGTTCCCACACTGTGGGTGCCTCGGGACTACCCTGAGAAGCCTGGAGCAGATGGTGGTCAGTACTGGGTGCTTGCTGGGAAGAGCGGGGAGAATGTGTGCCTGCTAAGATGCACTAGCCAGGTCTGTTTCCTCCCTCCCTCCCCGAAACACTGCCTAGGAATTCAGTGTGGGGATGTACATGTATCCATACCATATGCCCTTGGACCAGATCCTTTTCTACGTAACTATAGGTCCATATATGTAACAGATTTGTGTGTAGATATCTATAGATCTATTCATGTGCTAGATCCTTGTCTGTAGGTGTAGCTACATCTACACACAGACCAGATCCTTGTCTACAGGTGCATCTACACATCTATTCATAGACGATCTTTGTCTACAGGTGCATCTATTCATGGATGGGACCCGTGTCTACTTGTGTGTGCAACGTCCTTGTGCAGCCAGCAGGATGCTATTTCTTAAATATTAACTGACGTGTCTGTCATACAATTCATTTTCCTTCTGCACCCTGCGTCTTCCTTTCCTCCAGTCGGTGGCATCATTGCCTCGGGTGCACGGCTGACATAGGATGAGTTCCGGGAGGTGCCCAAGGTGCACAGTTTCGGAGGTGCTCACTCTCAGGGTGTTGCAAGTGCAGAGGTGGCATTGTAGGCACCTCCTTACGTTGTGCTTTCTGGGTGCCTTAGTTTCCTCATCCCCGTCCATGTGATTTTTAGGTGAATCCAGCTTAGAACAAAGAGATCAATGTTCATGGTTAAATTTTAAACTGTGATTGTTAAATTCTACTGCATTTTAAAACATTCTACGTTTTAACAAATTCTACAAACATTTTATTTTCAAAAGCCAGAGTTTGAGAGAGGGAAGATTTTGAGGAAATCGTATAGACTTGGCTTTCCCTGTGGACGATCAGGGCCTGAGGGACCCAGGAGAGAACTGGCACCCTGAGCTGCAGATCAGGGCGTCCTCAGGCAACTGTCCGGCCCTGACAGAGATCAGAGAAGGCCCTGCAAGGAGAAAGATGATGGGAGGGGTTTAGCCAGGGCGTAGGTGCAGTAGGCCCACGCAGGCCCTGGGATATGTCCCCTGGGGAGGGTGCGACCCACTCAGCCCTGGGGCGGCAGAGCAGGGCGGCCAAGGGCGGGGCCCAGAGCAGCTGCTGACTTTGCCTTGACACACAGAATTCCAGAGCCCCAAGGGGGTTGTGGAAGAGCCTTGTGGGCCACAAAGCCAAAGGATTCCGAGACAGGCTGAGAGGGGCACAGGGACCTACCGCTGACCTCAGGCAGGGATGGGGCTGGGGCAGGGACAGAGGGGACGCCAGGCAGGGCCGAGCCAACAGCAGGGTCTGCTTGTTGTCACATGTTTCATTTTTTGGTTTGGTGTGATATAAATTACATGTCATTGTAGACAATCTGGAATATATGTAAATATACAAAGTACGTGATGGTGGTCTCCTGTAATGCCACCAGCCAGACACAACTGTCCACACATGGTTCATCTTTGAGTGTCTCTGTCTGAGTTGGTGCGACTGTGTGTGAACGGCTGTGTCCCTCCCGTTTGTCAGTTAAAAAGTAAATCTTTCACTTTGGACTAGAAATCCAACTTCTTATCCTTTGTCCAGCCAAGACCTGGTCCTGATTTACTACGGGGTGAGTCTAACTGGGGCGTGTAGATTTGCACCTGGTACTAAGGCCTGGTTGTCTATTTAAAGCGTATCATTGGCAAGCTACTGGCACATGAAAATTACTTATAATTACACAAATATTTCCATCTTAATATCCTTGTAGTGTGGAACAAGAGAAGAAAGAAGCCAGGCATCTATCGTAAGGTCCCCAGCACTCTGTTTATGTGGCTCTGTCAGTTCATACTGGGACAATGAGGTCACCTGTGTTGGTTCCCTGTGACTTTGCCACGGGGCTGGGGCGAGAAGTCCTGTTAATTATGGGGACACAGCTTCCCGCAGGGCAGTCTGGAGAACTTCCTCTCCCAGAGAGGAGGTGCGGCCTCAGTGAGGGGTCAGGAACACCCCGTGTGCTTGGGAGCAGGTCTCCATCCCAGGCGTGGGGTTTTCCGAAGGCGTTCGTTGTTTTAGGTGGAAACAATCCTGCTACTGGATGGTTTGTGTGTTGTGAGCGTGTCCGGACCCTGCCCGCGGTTCACCGTCCTGGTGCTGGGATGCAGGTGCGGGGCATTTGGATGGGTTGTCACTGCCTGAGGGCCGGGGAGCCCTGCCTTGTACCTGTTTACGTCCCCTTTATTCTACAGCCACATCCCTGATGGAGGCAGATTAAATCCCTGGATTCCATTTTTCTAAAGAGTGAGGTTTCTCATGTTGCCACCAGATGTCAGTAAAATCCCTCTAAAAATAAATGTGCAGTTGGGAAGGTTGGTCCCGGAGAAGGGAGTGGTGTCTAGAATCTGAAGCTTAGCCGGGGCAAGGGTTCCGTGTGCTCACCGGGCCTGTGTGGGGCTGCAGTTTGAAAGCCCCCCAATTTGCCTGCCACCCCCGCGTGTGCAGGAGCCGCTGTGACGCCGGGCGAGGTGGCGAACGACTTGCGGGGGACCCATCCAGCGGCCCTGCCCTCCACGCCCCAGCCCTCAGGCTCCTGGAGGGCAGGATTTGTGGCTGCAGGGGAGGATTTAGGAGCTTTGTTTGGGTGGTTCTGCCTGAGCAAGGTGGGGTTTGTTAACATGGCTATGGGAACCGCATGGGGGCTGCGCAGGGGCACTGTCGGGGTGGCTCTGCGTGGGACAGAGAAGAGACCCAAGGCCGGGCAGGACTGGCCGGGAGGGGGCCGAGGGGCCACGGGTGCAGTCCCCGTAGTTCCTGTGCTTTGCCACCTCCCCTTGGAGATGGCGCCTGCCTCTAGGTTGTTGCTTCTTGCTCATGAAACGTTTCCACGCACCTGACTCCATTTGCTCCACCGGCAGCGTGTGCGTGGAACTGATTCTGTTGACATTTTGTTGTTGTCTTATTTACGACGTTGACACTGATTCTAGAAGCTCCCGGCCATGCTGGCCTGGGGCTGGGGGAGGGCCGCGTAGGATGGGGCTCGAGGGCTCCGCACAGAGCTGCGCTCCAGCCCCAGCACCTCGCGCTGTGATGGGTCACTTGGGAAGTTGCCCAATTATCCACTGTGTTTTCGCACCCCTAAAATGGCAATTGTGAGGTTTAACCCGATAGTGCAGTTATAGGGCAAAAAGTCGTAATGCCCCGGCGGGAGCGTGAGAAGGAGGAAGGGGAGGGAGGCCTGAAGCGAGAGCTCGAGAAGGGAAAAGCCAGGCCCGTGGGCCTTGGTCTCAGTGGACCGGGAAGTCCACCAGGTGAGGCGTGTTGATGGGCATCTTCACATTAACCACAAGCAGGCCCACCAAGAAGGGGGATAACGTTGAACTCAAGGCGTCACGGAGCACGGAAACAGGGTGCAGGTGGACTGCCAAGTCCCGACTTGAGACCCAGCCCCTCGCCCAGATGCGACCTGGCAGTGTTTAGCCCTGGGGAGACTGAGGAAGTATTGCAGCAGCCTGCGGGCTGTGGGTGGCACGGAAGCCGGGGCTGCGGGGACAGGCTGTGGGCACAGGGCAACCCAGAGCCTGGCTGGTTCCTGGTGAGAGGGGCCTACTCACCTGCAAGGCCCCAGAGCGGTGGCAGCCCGGGCTCCCCTGGGCTCCCCTGGGCTCCCCTGGGCTGGCCTCTGGACCCTGCCTCCCGACCTGGCCAGAGCACAGGCCTCAAACTAACCTAACAGCCAGGAGGCTTAGCGACAGCCTCCCTCATCTCCCTGAGCTGAAATCAGCTACCTAATCGGAATGCCAAACCCAAACCCGAGATGTCGCCTGAGTTGGAGGGTTAAAGTATTTTAGGAATAGTACAGTACATTCACACACACACAAAATCCAGATGCTTTCTTCTCTTGCCTGTCTTGCTTTACTATTTCAAACCTGCAGGGTGTTTTGTTTGTTTGTTTTTCTTTGTTTTTTGTTGCTTTCTGGGGAAGGAAAATCTTTATGCCTCTGCTATTTTTTTCCTTAAATTACATTAAAAACTCCATTAATGTTTTATTTTTTCCCCTTTGGTGATTACAGGGCATTCCTCTGAGATAAGAATAGATCTCCTGCTCCAGTTTCTGTTAGGTTTATCACTCCTGCTCTGGGGTCTCTGTCCCCAGCCCCTGGCTGTGTTAGAATCTCCACCAAACCATCTTGTCAGGGGCCCAATTATTGGGGTTCAGAGGTGCTTCTGGGGTGACCGGTGTGGGGTGTGTTGAGCACCTTGGCTCTTGGCCTGAGCCCCTGACACCGTGGCTAATGGGGAACCACAGCTGGAGGAAGAAGCTGGAAATCGCCCTGTCAGGGCAACCAAAAGGCAGCCAAGACTCACTGATATTTTAGATCAAAGAGTTTCTGAGTAAGCTGGTGTTCTGGTTCTCATCATCTTTGAAAAGTTCAAGAAGTATTGGGTATAGTAGTTGCTTCTAGAATTTTCTCTAAAGTCTTCTATTCCCCGATGCAGAGATTGTCCATTTGCGGTTCCGCAGGACCTGCACGTCCCTTGCTGGCCCCTAATGAGCTGAGGCCACTTGCACTTCAGATAGGGACGCCTGTGTGCCAACATTCTAGTTGTTTTATGGAAAGGTTTATTTTAGATTCTGATAAGAAAAACAAAATCCCAAAGTAACTTGTCATTTTGTGGAAAGCTATCTTCCCCATTTTTAAGTTTATTTTCTTAGGACAAATATTATTTATCTTCATTATTGAAAATTTCTATTTTATATATAAAGTCAAACACAAAAATAAAAATTCATCCCTCCTGGTGATAACCACTTTCGTGTGCCTTCTTTCAAGACTTTTTTACATGTGTGCAATACTTTTTTTTCAATAATGGTATACTTGCCAATATTTTTAAAATGTAGTGATAATAATTTACAATGAGAAATATTAAGAAAATTCTACATAGAATTTTTTGTTTTTCGTAAGAAGTAAATGGAAGTAGATTAAAAACACATAGAACCAAACACTCTGGCAGTTCTTCAAACAATTAAACATAGGGTTTAACCCAGGACCCAGCAATTCCATGCCTAGGCATATATTTAAGATAAATGAAAACATATGACCACACAAAACCTTGTGCATAAATGCTTACAGCGGGATTATTCATAATTGTCAAACAATTGGGTGAGAACAACCCAAGTGTCCATCAACTGACAAATGGATAAACAAAATATGTTATATCCATACAATGGAATTCTATTTAGCCATAAAATGAAATAAAGTACTGATACACGCTACAGGAATGAATCTTGAGCACATTATACTAAGTGACAGAAACCAGTCATAAAAGACCACATATTATATGATTCTACTTATATGAAATTTCCAGAATAGGGAAATCGATAGAGACAGAGACCAGATTAGTGGCGGCTTAGGGCTTGAGGGGAAGACGGTGACAGCTGCAGGGTCCAGAATTTCTCTTTGGGGTAATGAAAATGTTCTCAAATTGTGGTGATGGTTGCACGTATCTGTGACTATCTTAAAAACCGTTAAATTGTGCACTTTAAATGGGTGAATCAATAGTATGTGAATTATATTTCAATAAAGCTGTTTAAAAAGAAATGCGAAGAACTATAGACCAGAACTCAGAAGGATTTTAGAAACCACACAGTTGGCAGCCCAGGCTGGTGGGGCAGCCCGTACCTGCTGGGCCCCGTGTCCGGGGCTTCGGGCACGCACACCGGGAGACCCACCGGCACGCGGCCAAGCATCGGAACTTCAGCTTCCTGTCTGTGCGATGGAGGTGAAGCCTCGCTCACGGGGCTGTCATCGTGACGGTGCCTAGAAGCCTTCAAAGCCCCATTCAGAGGCTCATTCTCGCGGCTTCCTCTCTGCCAGAACTTGTCCTCCACGCCTCCCAGACCACGGGCAAGGGTGAGCAGCACGTGCACCACCGAGATGCTCTCCACAGACAGCCTCAGCACCATCAGTAAGTGAGGGATCCACTTATGTTTTGGGAAAGATAGATTATTTTGACCCATCACTTTTGTGGAACTTGCACAAGACAATATCATAACGTGTGAGCAGAGGCAGTTAGTGTTTACTGTCCAAAGTGAAGAACACACTGGTGATACCTTCCGTGCCGTGGCTGCACCCCTCTGTTCTTGAGCGTGGCATTTTCCTCTTATGGGCACCTTAGTGGTGTTTTCTTCCCACTTTCTCTGGGCCCCATCCCCTGCTCCAGCCTCTTGCAGAATGATTTTTGGAACTCAACCTTCTGGTATGTCAGGGGGCGCATTCTCTGAACACAGCTTTGGATCAGAATGGGGCTGACAAGAGGTACACAGTGTGTCTCTTTCCAGCTCAGACAGCAGAAAGGTGGATGTAGGAAAGGCTCTGGGGGAGACCCTCCTGGGATGTGGCGTACACTTGTCGGGGTTGGGGGCAGCTTCCCACGTCACTTACCTGCTAGGGCAGGTGTGTAACGTGCGCTGCTCTGCTAGTAGGGGGTGAACAATAGGGTATCTAAACACAGTCACAAGAGAGGGCCAGCTCTGCTGGCTGTAAGTGGGGGTCAGAAACCCTTTGCAGCTGAGCAAATACCCACTGCGGACACTGTTGGCACCAAAACCCCAGGAGGAACCAGGGTAAACACCTTGCCTGGTTATTAAAACAGGAGGGCCCGAGATGGTCTAGGATCACCTCTCTGCACACCCGAATGGCTTCTGGAAATGGAGAAGATGATTGTTGGTAGGAACATTCTCAGGTTGCTTTTAAGGATTTGTCCGCGTGGGGTTTCAGGCACAGACTTGAGACCGAGCTGGAATCTGCAGTGGCGGGAACGGGACGCGAGGGGTTCTGTGTTATGAATGTTCCCCGTGGAACGGTTTTGTGTCAGCCCGGAGTAATTCAGGCTCAAGGGAGAAACTTTACAAGTGACCTCTCCCTTGGGACGTAATTAAATCTTTGCATGTTTGAAACCTTGACTTTTTGTCCTCAAATCAACATGATTCGGGTGCTTATGTGAAGAATTATTTTACATTTTTCCTTTTGTTTAGACATGCAGAAATTTAAGTACTGTACAATGCTTATTATAAACCTAGACTTCTTTTCTAACAACTTGAAACATTCCTCCTAAAATCTCATGCGGGCACCTATGGCTCCCCCCAGGGAGGTGTCCATACAGCGGGTGAAGGCTCTGCAGGAGGAGGTGGTCCTGCCGGCTACTGCAGAGAGGGCTGGTGTGGCACCGGGAGAGCCCAGGAGCTTGGGCAGAGGGATGGAGCAGATGCTCCCTTAGGCCTGGAGGGCCAACCCACCTTGGTGTTGGCCTTCTGGCCTCCAGGACTGTGAGAGAACAGATTTCTGTTGCTTTGGTGGTTTGTTACGGCAGCACCAGGAGATTGACACAGGAGGCCACACTTGTCACGCAGGCTGGGCTGCAGCTGTGCTCAGGCCTCCAGGACCACATTGCCTCACCTGTGAAGCTCTGATGGGCGTAGTGGATGGGATGCCCAGGGGCATCCCGTGCAGCAGGCCACAGACATGCAGGGGACCTGCCTGGCACCTGGCTTCCTGCTGGCTCTTAAGGAAGGTCTCCCACATCTGCCATGTGTCCAGCACAGAGGAGGGCTCAACGTGGGAAACACCGTGATTCACCACACAGCTGGGCCTTAGGATGGCAATACGGTGACAAGGAAAATATTACTGAGCTATTTTATGTTTTCTTTTTTCAAAAAAGAGAAAATACAGTCTTCAAAATCTGCTGTGTGTATTACATCAGCACATCTTGACCAGGACTGGCCACATGTATGAGGTCCATGCCCACGGGCTGTCAGCCACCATATGGACGGCGCAGCTCTGGGGAGTTCCAATCCTGACCTAACTGCCAATCTCTCAAATGACTTTACCAGCATTCTTGATCCTACGAAGTCCCGCGGTGACTAGACCCTGCCATGGACACACTTCCTGTGTTGACTGTTGGGCTCACACCCAGAGGGTGATTCTGAGGGAGACGCGGTGGTGGCCACAGAGACGCGTTGAACCTCCTTCCTCTTCCGGAGCTCAGGCTCCAGTAGAGAAGGTGATCCATCTGCAGGATGCATTCAAACTAGAAGGGTTTAAAGCAGGAAGGAATTGCTTCTGCGTAAAACTCTGGTGTGGGGGACAGAAAAGGCTCTGGGGAGGAAGGAGGCCCCCTGTCCTGAGGGGCTGCCCTCAGCGGTCCTTGTTCTGCAGCTCAGAGTGGGATGGGCCAAAGGGGCCAGCGCCGGGTACAAGGGGCCGTGCCTACCGCTGCAGCCCAGGTTTGAGGTGGGAGAGACAGTCTCCATCCTGTGCAGGTGAGGGACCAGGAGGGTGTGATCAGGAGGCCACGGCGCTGCCTCCCTGCTCAGCGCCTGCAGGTGGTGCCTGGAAGTGGAAGGCCCTCGGGACACCTTTGCCAGGTGAATGAGCTTCATCCACGACACCCGCTTTGGGGAGACGGACACAGGGGACGGCATGGGCTGCGCTCCGGTGGGTACGGCCGAGCTCTGCCCACATGGCTCCTACGAGCACAGGGTGTGGCTTTCCCACTGCCCTCCTCCTCCCCTCAAATGCTGGTGCCCTCCTCACGCCCTGGGGCGTGCCTTCTCCGGTCCTTGTTATTGTTATTCGTATTATTTAGAAACTGGGCTCTATGGAGGGCCCATCGGTGCTATTCACTGGCCTGAGAGGAGCCTAGTTCCGACACAGGGACACACACTGCCGAGAGGCCGCATCCAGGCTGGCTGGGGAGCCGTTCACCACCTGGGTGGACAAGGCTGCTTGCCACGAGCCATGCGGCAGGGCCAGGGGGTATGCTGTTCCCTGAGCCATTATCCCATGAGTTCCTACCTGCCTGTTACCTGGCCAGCAGATAGGTGATAGGTGTGTTGATTCAATTCTTGGGGGAAAAAACCAAACTGCTCGAAGATCCCAACTTGGGAGGGACAGAGCACACACACTGCCACTAAGCTTCTCTCCTCTGGCTCTGCCTCCAGTGGGGAGAGAGATGGAGGCGTGTCCCTGGGGCCCCGACTTCGGAGTACAAATCCCGGTGACAGAGGAGAGGGCGGCGCTTACCTCGGGGAGCACTGGCACCAGCCGGCGTGTGCTGTGTCTGTGGCAACGGCGTCCTGGGTACCCATGGGCTGAGATAGGCAAAAGCACCCACACCAGAGAGGTGGTAAATCCACTTGCCTCTCTCAGCGTTGCTGAATTTTTTCATTAAATATTTTTGAGCACCCACTGTATATGTGGGTATACTTACCCGCTTGGTGATTGTGTTAAAGTTTGTTTTGTTTTGTAAATCAAATTATAATTTAAGTTACCTGTGGGAATTTATTATTTACAAAAGAAACCGGTAAAAATTCTTTTTGTGTAACAAATACTTATCTCCTAATTTATCTGATTTCAAATTTTAGAGTTTTAGCAGGTTGGGTATTCAATTCAATACCAGCTTCTCCCCAAGCCCCGTGGACATTCTACCAAAAGGCGTTATTTTCAGAATCCAGAATCCAAACATAAATATATATTAATAATAACGCAGTAAGTTTAAGAGTTAGTGAACAATGGGGTCAGGAAACGAAGGAGGCTTTCATAGAAACACGAACTCATCCACACGGCTCACGGTATTTCTCATCACAAGTTAAACTATTTAAAATGATGGCTTAGTAGGCGCTGCCTGAAATGTGGGGGACATAATGAGTATGAAAATCTTACTTAGCTTCCTCATTTCCTGACTTCTTTGTGTTGAAATTAGTAAATGCACTATCATAGGAAAATAGTGTTTTGAACTTAATTTCCATTCTTTCCACACTCCTATGCCCAAAAGGTAAGTGGGCAAGAGAGCACTTTTCAGAGTCCTGTTGTCCAGCAGTCTAGGAGGGCTTCCTGCCCCTTAAGCGAGTGGCTAGGGATGGACGGTCAAAGGCAGACTGAGCCCCGCCCGCTGCACGCTCACCTGTGGACAGGCAGGTTGGGTGGCCACCCTGAGGAGGGGACTCAGGAACACCGGCAACGTGATGACAGAGCGGCTGAAGGGCTGGGAGCCCCCCCGGGGAGCAAAGAGGGTGAGGAGGGAGGGGCCTGCCTCCAAGACGCTTCCTCTGGGCCCTGTAAGTTTGGGCCGGGGCCTCAAAGGACTCCACAGTTTTATGTAGGCGTTGCTTGAGTTTTACAGGATGACAGAGTCCTGTTAGCACAAGAGAATGGCCTCTAGTCTTATTTGATCTGCTGCTGCCAAGTTTTGTTAATCAAAAATATATATGTGTGTGTGTCCTGGGTTTGGCTTACCTTATCCAAGCCCTTATTCCCTTTTTCAGGAATTGCTGAAGTGGCTTTCTGGTGGTCTCCCTGCTTCTGTCTGGCCTTTTCTGTGTGGTCACTGAGGTGTCCCCTCTTGTACCTCCTTGCTCAGCACCTGCAGTGCTGGCCATGACTTGGGAGCCAAGTCCAAACTCTGTGGCCTCACAAATGAGACCCTGGTCAGCCTCAGTTTCCAGAAGCTGCTTTTCACACTCTGGGCTCTTGTGAACACTCAGACTGGCCACTTGGCTTCCTCTGGCCGCTGGGCTTGCAGTGCCCCCAGGGGCCTCCATTTCCCCTGCCAGCCTGTCTGGGTCCCTGCCCACCCTCATGTCTCTGTTTGGGGCCCACTTCTGCTAGGAAACCCTCTTTGTTTCTGAACTCACTGGCTCTGGGCCAGAGCTGGTATTTGCACCCTGTCTCTGCAGTTACCTGTGTGGCACCCCCAGACCTACCACTTAATTTTATAAAACTTTGTTCCTTCATCAGTAAGATGGGACATTAATAGCTATCAGGGAATTCTTGCAAAACTTAAGAGAAATAACCCATCTAGCAATTAGCACCTACTATGTGCCAGGCACTACTCTTGGTTCTGGGATATGACAGTGAACACACGAAATTAACCACGAGAACAGTGATGACACCACCATGTGCCCTCCCCAAGGGGGTTCCTGTCACATCCTTTCCCCACAGCCTGCGCTCCACCCACGGGGCCTGAATAGTGAGGACCGGCTCCCCCACAACTGGGCGATCAAACTGCTTGTGAGACCCAGGGAGTCTTGAGCTATGGAAGGCGAGTTTACAGCAAAGCTGACATCTTGCAGGACCGTCCTTTGTCATTGGTCCTGCTCTTTACAGCATCCGTGTAATTAGAGGCATATTATGCAGGAGCCCAGGACAGCGCGGCTGTGGCGGTGTTTGTGGATGAGCGTGGCTTCAGCAAGAGCACAACCCGGTCGTTGCCGGGGGCCCACCTTTTGAACATAGTGTGGTGGTTAATAAAAGGGATTATCATATGTTACAAGAGCATAGAGCTCTTATACATATACAGGATACAAATTAAATGTATAAATTAGGGAATTAGAGACAACAAATTCTGACCACATATTTGCCTGTTTATATTTTGTAGCATGGCCAGTTTTCAGTCTTTTTTACAAGAAAAAATTTAAAAGAAGGGCCGCGCGTGTGTAGTTTGCGTCCTTTCCCTGTCCTTCCCTGCCTCCCTCTCTTCCTCGCTCTCTCCTTTAATGAGGTCTTGCTATAGGAGGAAATGTGACTTTTTTGAACTTCTTGGATTCTGTGTGCCTAACTCGTCAACCTTTGCATTCATATACATTTTTCTTTATATTTAATTTTGGTGACAGCCAAATTACACATCCTTAATTGAATTAACACAAATTAGACCTGAAAGGAGTCAGGGAATGAAAATTTGGGATGTTTCTTGAAAGCTTTCTTATTGCTGAGGCACACTGAAAAAAATCTCTCTTCCTTAAAAACGACACCAATTAAAGACACATTAGAGTTAATACTGGCAATGTCTTCCCATAGCGGGGGTGATTCATAACTGCTTCTGATCCTATTATTCCAGAACTCAAATGTCAAGCGTTTAAACCAGCAGGTTCCAGGGATGAGCCTGGGTCTGCAAGGACTTGCTGCAGCAGCTAGCAGCTCCTGCACTAGCTCTGGAGCCCGGGGGAGCTGGCGCTGACCGTCACCTGGGATTCACCAAGGAGCTTGGCATGTCAGCATACTTTAGAGAATGGTGCAGGAATTAGAGGGCAGAGACATGTTTTATAAACTCAAGGAGTCTCAGGGTCGAGTGGGGGTCTTAATGGACATCTGGCTCTGATCCCCCCTCCCCTCCCAGCCCCTTGCTGAAATTCTCCTTCCTGTTGGCAAATGACAGCTTGCCCCTCTGTGATGGCACCTTCCTTCTGCTCCAGAGAGAGCCCAGGCCACCTTCTAATGGCTAATGCTGAAAGCAAGTGGGTTCCTTAGGCGAAGCAGGTTCTACCTCCCTGTAGCCACTGACCCCGGAAATGCTGGATCCTGTTTGGACGTTGGCATGTTTTCAGATCTTCAAAGGCAGCCCCCCTATGCATTTCAAGTCTTCTCTAGGCTAAAAACTCCCTGTCCCTGTAGCTTTCTCCCTGTGCTGTGGATCTGAGTCCCTTCCCCAGCTCGGTCCTTCTTCTACCCTCAGGAGGCACAGACGGCTTCTCGGAGGCCCTGGTCTGCACGGGGTTCCCAGGCAGCGGCCTCAGCGGCGCAGCACTGGGGACTTCTGGGAAATGCATGTTGTCTGGCCCTACCCCAGATACTCTGAACCAGAAACTGGGGGCTGGGGGCTCCGAGGCCTGTGGTTTAACAAGCTTCCCAGTGGATTCTGATGCACACGGAAGCTCAGTAACCACTGGTGTAGTTTCCTGACTGTTCCTGTGCAAAGGGTTCCAGGGAGACATAAATACCGTCCCTTCCCTTCCGGTGCAGGTGGGGTCCAGCAGCAGACCCTTTCCTCGCCCTGTGTGCTGAGTGGTGCTTGTTCTTGGTGCAGGAGTACACGTGGAAATCCATGGCTATGCTGCAGTCACCGCCAGGGCTGAATTTGGGTGTCCTCCTGTAGCGAGGAGCGCCTGTTGACAGCCTCTTTTCCATAGCTTGAGGGGCGTCTGTCGGTGCCCAACCCTCCTCCAGCCCCTGGGGTCTTCAGCTGCCCCAGGAGCTGCCCTGGAGGAGACACGCTGCAGCTGTGGGTGACCTGGTTTCAAGGACAAAGGCGCCCTGGGTGGGCTTCTCCTGCCATCAGGCCATGGGGCAGGAGGAGAGGAAGACACGCCTCTGTGCCTTCATAGATGTCAAGACAAGGAAGGGGCTGCTGCCCACCGCCGTAATCCCAGTTCCTTCTAGCATTTCTGAGCTACTGGGGCAGAGAAATCACTTCTGTGAAGCATGTGCAGCCGGAACAACCTCCGTGGGGCGTGAGGGTGGCATTGGAGACCCTGTTCCTCACACCTGCCCTGGGTGAGCCATGAGAGAACATGGAGGTGGGGCGGGGGGTGAGTGTAGCTGCCAGCAGTGAGCCCTGACCTCATCGCCAGCCTCCGGCTCACCCAGAGAAGGTTCTGGAAACAGGCTGAGTGTGGCAGTTAGAGCTGAGCAATGGGGGTGCTCAATGCATCAGCAAAAACAGGAACAAAGTGAAGCAACAGGACTGCTCTCCCCCGGGGAATACTGGGGCATCTTTCATACAGAAGGGCCATTTTTATTATCAATCTCGGAAAGAATGCTCCCTGAGGCTTGCTTCCAGCCACAGGGGCTGCCTGTAGAAAGATGTTGGTGATATCTTCTCAAGTGGGAAAATAATGTTCCATTGGAAAACTTAATTTCCTTTTTTATTTTTTTTGGAGGGGGCGAAGATTGAATGGGATCCATGGTGGTGAGGTCCAAGCAGTGTTGTTGCCTTGAGCGGGTCGGTGGAGGAAACTTAGGAAGTCCGGGGTGTACAGGTGTACCCTTGAACTTTGCCGAGAGGACAGATCCTAAATTAAATCTTCTCACCACGGGCACACACACATGCGCACAGTAACTACGTAGAGGTGACAGATGCGCTAATTAGCTGGAACGTAATGATCCTTTTATATGGATATGTACATCAAAACATCAAGTTGTATACCTTGAATACACACCGTTTTTATATGTCAATGATATCTCAATAAAGCAATTTTAGCAAAAGGAAATTCTGGGGGCTAGGGAGAGCAGGGGGGTGGAGAACTGTTTTATCCAGAGAAGAGCAGGCTGAACGCTGACATGTAGGTGTGACTGCGGGAACGGACAGGCTACCTGAGGCAGGCCAGGGGCCCGCAGTGCCTGGCAGGTAATCCCCCAGTGGGAGTTTGGTAGGTAGTTCCCATAAAACTACATATAAGTAAGGCAAGGCAAATCTACACCAAAAGAGAAAATAGAATTTCCCTTTTCCCTCTTGTTCTCTAGAGGATGCATTTGGTAAGTGATCTCTTTTTACACAGCAAAAGGCACCTCAGCGAGCAGATGGATTTGCTGCTCTGACCTGACTTGCAGGCACACCACGGCCTGCTGAGCAATTTACCCGCATGCAGGGTGAGAAAACAAGCCTACCCCACCAAATGTCATGGCGGCGGTGGCCACCTGCCCCACTGAATGTCACGTGGTAGTGGCCAAGCCGTTAAACAGGGCCTGTGAATGTGTCTGACAGGTATCACCTTAGAGATGTTGTCTCGTCCTAACCCACAGACACGTGTCTGGGCCAGTGACTGGGATGTGGGGCTGGTTCCCTTTCACGGACCCAAATGTAGGTGGTATTTGTTAGGACAAGGCTCTTGCAGGCTGAGGTCTGAGGCCCTGCTGGCCGGCTGTGTGGTGCTCAAGGCAGCGTGCAGGCCTCTCAGGCTCAGGGCCTATCTTTCTGGTCTCCATCTGGGCACCTGCCACCTGCTCAAGCTCCTCTCTGCTTTCTTTGGGAAATCCTTCTTCACTGTGCTCTCCCTCGTGGCCAGGTAGTACGTGTCCCTCCGTTCTCTCTGTCCCCTGGAAAGGACCTGGAATGTGAGGCCCATCCCGCTGGGTCCCTGCTCCATCTACCTGGGAGCAGTGAATGCCACAGAAGGTGGCTGGGAGGACCCCGGCTCAGCACTGCCTGGCCCCGGGGATGCGAGCGGGGCCTGCGTGGAGCCCGTCACTCCAGCGGGAGAGGCAGACCTGGTTGATGGCTAGTTCGGCTACTCCTTCTGCTTCTCTTATGCTTTGCCAACGTATGGGATGTAAAATGTAGTGGGAGGGTGTGGTGATGGCTTCCTCCCACCACACTCTCTCCACCGAAGGGTGACAGGAACTCCGGGCTTCAAAAAAGGAAGCTGCTTGTATCCTCACAAGAGCATCGCCTCGTGTGCCACGGTGGATGCGCCAAGAGCGGGCTTGGACCTCGCAGTGGCAGCTGTGCGGGGTGATTTTTCATCTGTTGGAGGGACTGTCAAAACTCTTGTCCTCGGAGAGTGTCTTTCTCACTGTCACGGGTGAGATAAACTTCCCCAAATGCTGCCACCGCCAAGCTGCCAATTCTGCATTTGCATTTAGTACTTTAGTTACAAATTAAACACATTGCCAGCATGCTTTATTTTGGCTTGGAAAGGTAAATTGTAGTAATTATATTGGGACACAGAAATGCATACTTAAATTTGAGGAAAACACCTTGCCAAGGCTAGTATCTGTCATAAGGGAGGACTTGGAGTGTGTGCCTAGCACTGGAGGAAGTATACTTGCAAACTGCCACTATCTTTCTCAGGATGAGCATGCTGAAATTGACCAGCTCGTTGTTTTTGTTGTTGTTGTTGTTGTTGTTGTTGTTTTTTGAGACAGAGTCTGGCTCTGTCACCTGGGCTGGAGTGCAGTGGCGTCAGCCTAGCTCACTGCAATCTGAAACTTCTGGGCTCAAGTGATCCTCCTGCCTCAGCCTCCTGAATAGCTGGGACTACAGACACCACCATATACAGCTGATTTTTCTATTTTTAGTAAAGACGGGGTCTTGCTCTTGCTCAGGCTGGTCTCAAACTCCTGAGCTCAAGCGATCCTCCTGCCTTGGCCTCCCAGAGTGCTGGGATTACAGGTGTGAGCCACTGTGCCCGGCCCCAGTGCGTTGTTGATAGGAAATATTCCCGGAGCATCTCCAGGATCCTGGGGGACTGTGAAACCATAATTAAATGTTGGAAACCATCGAAGTTTCTCCAGGTCTTGCTAGGGAAGCCATCGATGTGGCCACGTCTGTGGCAGAGGAATGGTGTGAGTTCAGGAGGGGTTCCTGGGCTCTGAGGCACCCAATGGTCAACACTGGCCCAGCGAGGCCCCCGGCCGGGCTTTGTCTGCTCAGAGTTCAGTGAAAGTGCTTTACTAGAAGGAAAAAGCACAGATCCCAGTTTTGAGGCCTTGATATATATGTAGATATTAAACTCCTCATCAGAACTCTGTGCACACTGTTTCTGTTTTCTTTAGGAGATCAGCAAGGTAATTGGAAAGGCTTGGCTGGGTCCCTTGTGCTGCAGCAGCATAAATCTCCAGGGGGGTGACGGGCGCACAATGGTCTTGCTCCTTCACTATCGGGGTGGCCCATGTCTGAACTATTTATTAAGGTGACTGGCAAATGAAGGGCCAATTTATACGTTACACAGAGAGATGTATTACGACTGCCTTAAACATTGATTTCCTTCCTCGGTTTATTCTTGGTGGGAATATATATGCAGAAAGTTGCCATCATGCGGGGGTGTCCTTATCAGATCTTAGATATTCCCCCAGACTGTCCGCAGCCATTAGCCTTGCGTATTATCTGACTTCAGTGATTAGTACAAGGCACATAAAACCGTATTGATAGCCAGTCTTGGGTTAGAATGGTGAGCTGAGTTATTAGAGGCCGGATTTTGCTGACTTTGTGATACAAATGATAGGATTATGCTGGTGCCGCGAAATTGCTAATTTGTCATTTCTTTCATGGTGTCGTCAGTGATGTGGTACTAATGAACGACGCACATAATTGTGTGATGCAGCTTTCCCGAAGCGGCGTTGAGAGGCGAAGGGTGTCAGGATGCTCTTTGTCCAACAATTCACCCCCTTTTCAATGCTGTGCCGGGGTCATCACAGACACCGTTTCTCATGAATTCCAATGCTGTTGCGGTTTTAGTTTCTAATGCTGCTCAACCTGTTTTATTTGCTGTTTTCAATAGGCAAACTGGTGGGGTTACATCTTTGTCATTTATACTCAAAGACTCTTCTTGCCCCTGGCAATATACAACCTGACAGTTGGCTTCGTGTGTGGTTTTTCTTGGCCTCTAGCAACTCCAGGTTCACAGAGCCCCTTGAAAATGTGCTCCCTAAAATTTTTCATAAAAGGGAGCCCAGATAATGGCACATCACCAAAAAGACAAATGACGTCATTGTCCATCACAGTGTGGGGTGGGGGCTGAAGTTGCATCCTTCTGATCAGGGCCCGGTTCCCAGCCTGTGTTAGGGCCTCGGTAAGCCCGGGCAGACTTAGAATCACAGGGTTTGGAGGTTGGGAAAGGCCCTGATGATTACCTTGCTCAAGTCTCCCTTTTTCCTGACGAGTATGTAGGGCCTGAGAAGTCTGAAGTCAGAGATGGTTAGTGGTCCAACCAGAGCTCGTATCAGCTCTTCAGACCTCTGAGCTGTCCCCGAGCCAGGACCCATCCCCGGAAGCTTGAAACAGCGCGCTGGCTGCTTAAGCACCTTGTGCAAAGATTGGATATGCTTGGACATCACTAGGATTTGTTGTCTCCTCCCTGGTTCTGTGCATCTAGAGGTGACCCGTGCCACCAGCAAGCGGCAGTGCACAGGATGATGGCAGATGGATGGTGTGAGTCCAGAGGGAGTAAGGGAGAGAGCCTCCATTACGGAATGTTCTCTTCTAAGGAGTTCCAATTAAAATACGCATCAGCTACACTTTACAAGGTAGTAATAAACTCTGAGATAGACACTACAGCAACTTGTAGATTGCATATAATGGCTTAGGCCCAATGTAATGCTCCTGAAGACATAAACATCAGTAATTGTTGACTATTTTAGGCTCCGGCTTGGGCACCTGCGTTGGATCTTTTCTTGATGTCTGAGGCCTTCTGTGGACGTATGTGATGCCTCAGGGCTCTCAGCACAGAGCTCCTGAGTGTGATTTTGTTCATTCATTCAGTCAGCAGTGCTCACTGAGCACCTGCCCTGGGCTGGGCCCCGCAGGTAACGTGCTCAGCATGACCAGCTCAGCCCTTGCTTTAGGGAGCTTCGCAGCCCTGTGGGGAAGGCAGACGCTGACCGAGCAGCTGTGGTGTTGTGAGGCAGGACGGCGCTGCAGGTGCACAATGGAGGCACTCACCTGAGGGTGAGCGGGTGTGGCGGGGGTGCGGTGCAAGAACTCCTCAGGTATGTGTTTCCTCCCAGGGTGCTTTGCTGTGTGGTCTTCTGGCCTCTCCTTCAAAGTCTTTCCCAGGGCTGTGTTGCATGGCCACCAAAGGGTGCCCAGGTGGTTCCTGATTTGAGATTCATTTGATGTAGTTCTAAAATATATCTATCCAATCTGCACATGTGCATCACTGTTTTTTCTCTCTGGAAGTCCATCCCTGGAGGGGCTGTAACAATCATCCGTGAGTGTCTAACAGAGGCCCATAAACTAATAAACCAAGGTTTACTGTCTACTAAACACCCGTTATCTGCAGGCATCAGTGGTGCTGGCACCAGGACCATGCTGCCCTTCACGGCAGATTTCCCAGGACAGTACTTATTGTTAAAAGCCCTCCTAACTTTTTAAGGACTTTTTCTTACAGAAAATTTCAAATGTATATAAAAGAGAACCAGTATAATCAACCTGCACATGCCTATCACCCACTTGCAATAATTGGCCATTTATGGTCAATCTTGGTTCATCCGTACCCCCTTTGACATACCTCATATCATATTTTTGAAGCAAATCCAAGATGCCACGTTATTTAATCCGTTAACACTTCTGTATGCATCTGCAAGAGGGAAGAACAATTTTAAATATAATAGCAATGACATTTTCACACCTAAAAACCTACAATTGTCCCCTTAATGTCATCAAATGGCCAGTGTTCAAATTTCTAAAAGTCTGAGATTATTATTTTTAACAGTTTTTATTTGAATGAAGATCCAAATAATATCAACTGCAATTAACTGGCATGTCTCTGAAGCCTCCTTTGATCTGTGATTTCCTCTACCATCTCGGTTTCCCCTTGCAATTCATGTGTTGGAGAAATCGAGCTGTTTGTGACAGAGTTTCCCACAGTTTGGATTTGGTGCCTCTGTGTGTGTCTAGCTTGTTCTTGTGTCTCTTGTGCCTCCTCCAGACTGGTAGCTGCATGCAAAGGTTCTCAGTGGGGATGTCACTACTGCTCAGGGGACACTTGGTGACGTCTAGAGACAATTTTGGCTGTCACAGTGGGGAAGGCTGCCACTGGTCTCCAGTAGGTAGGGACCAGGGACACTGACCAACATCCTACAATGCACAAGACAGCCCCCCACAGAGTTACTAACCCTAAGTGCCAGTAGTGCCAAGGTTGAGAAACCCTGAAAGCTTGATCAAGTTAGGTTATAACTTTTGGCAAGACTGTTTCATAAATGATGATGCATTTTTCTACCATTGGGCTCCTACTGCCTGGCTGTCTCTGTATTTGTGATAGTGCATCCATTGCCTCCCAATGCCTAGCTCCTTTAGGGGGTACAAAACGGTGGTGTTCTGACTCTATCCATCCTGTTTCATTTTTACTGCCTGGAACACTCCTGTAGAGAGAAACCTCCTAAACCTTTGAGATGTTCCCTTAGTCTACATCTTACCATTCAAGCTGCATCTCCATGGCTGGTTCTTGTACCCAGAAGTGGTCTAAGAACCCTTTGCTGGATTATCTGTTCCTGACACCGTCACCAGAACTAGGTTGCTGTAATTATGGGAATGTAAAGACTTTCTCTTTCCTTGCCCTCAAGGTAATTTCTAATAAAAATAGGGAGATGAGGTCTACAGAGTCAGTTATGTGGCAATAAAATGTTTAACAACATAAGGTAAAATAGACATTACTGACAGCACACAGTCAGTTTCAGGGGGTGATACGGTCATGGAGCTAGGAGTTTATCAGAGAGATGAAGCCTGACATCAAGTGAGACCTAGCCAGGGAGGGCAGGCAGTGGTGGTCCACCAATCTAATTCTAAACCACAGCCTGTCTGGTTTGGTGGCGGGGGGTTGTCATGGTGGTTGAAGGCACACATTCTGGAATAGATTCTGTTGGTAGAATCCTGTCTCTTCCACCTCCTGGATGTACAGCCTTAGCTGAGTCACTCTCCTGAACCTCTCTGGGTCTTGCTTCCTCATTGACAAAATGGGGACGACACTAGGGTCTGTCTGCTGGGGCTGTGCGAGGGTTCCATGAGTGATGCTACATGAGGCTCTTTGCACAGGGCCTAGCACATGGGGTCAACAGCGTCAGCTCTGATGGTTTGTAAAACAGGAGTGGTGAATAGACGCCTTCTAATTTCCCTTCTGTCCATCTGACCAGGGACAGCCCGATGGCAGGTGTGGGATTTGAGCTGGGCACCTGGGCTTGGGTAGGCAGGGAGGGGAGGAAGGCCTTCCCATGGCTGCAGGCCAACGTGGAGGCCTGTGGGGTGGAGCGTGCCCAGGTAGAGGTAGGAGAGCACCTCAGAGGCTCTCCCTGTGATTTCTGCATAAAGTAGAGGTTGGAGCAGATGGATTTTAGTGCCTGGGATGCTTTGCTTGGGGACTCTAAGGCGTGACTTTTCCTTTTGCTCTTCCCTGTCCCTCTGTCTGCCCCATGTCTGTCTTCATGGCCCGTGGGAGCTTGGATTATGGCTTCTGATCACACGTGGTGAAGGAGGGACCATAACGCTTGCCTGGTTCCCCCCGGACTGTGGGCAAGTGCCCAAGACAACCTCAGGTGCAAGAGCTGGACCTGCAGAGGAGAAAGCCGGCCTTATTTACCAGGCAATTTTCAGAAATCCAGGTGTCATTTAAAGGTGACCATGCACTGAGATTTGTTAGGTTAGGAAACTTGACTTCAGGGAAACCACTCCCTGATTTCCATGTGTTGTGAGGGGTCCAGCCTCTTTCCGTGGGGGTCTGGAGCTCGAAGAGGTTAACTGACTTTGTCCTTGCTGGGCAGAGAGCAGCAGAGCCTTTTCTTGACTTCCAGGTCTGAGGTGGCTCTATCAGAGTCACTCCAAAAATCTTCACTTTTTAAACTTATTTCCTTTCCAGCCACTCTATTGCCAACAAAGTGTCTCTGGCTTTTGTGCAGGGAGGCTCTTCTCTCTCCCAAGCATGCGGTTTCTGTTCGCTCCTCTGCCTGCTGCGCCGGCGGGAGCACTTAGCAACGCGCGCCTATTTCCGTCCGAGTGGGCACGGATGCAAATCAGCCCTCTCCGAGCTCGTTAGTCACTGCTCTTCCTGCACCCACTCAGCTGCACACTCCCACATGCCCAACTCCTTTAGAGTAAGATGTACTTTCTTTAAATTTTCCTTCAATTAATCCCCAAGAGCTCAAGATTTTTAGAAGTGCAGGAGGTGTATGGTTTTTCCAAAAAATGCTAAAATTCAAAAATTATCATCATTCATTAATTTGCTTTTTAATAGTAGGTGTGCTTGCGCCAAAATACTCAATGCAGCATGGAATGCAGGTAAACCAAAGCATTGACACGCGTTTCTACCAGACGCATACTCCGTGGAGAATCCTGAGCCCAAGGGCATCTTCCTTCCTTGACTAAATTGTGAACTTGCCGGAGCGCCGGTTTACCAAGTGAACCTCAAATGTGAGAAATGAGTGACAAGCACAGCCTTGTGTCCACACCTGGTTGGGAGATGTTCTTCCACGTTTGGAGACCGTGCATGGAACCCAGTGACGGTGCCTTTGCATTTTGGGGTTCATCCTCTGGAATTGCCTTGGGTTTGGGCTTAGAGACTCCAGAGAACTTAATTTCCTTATTGTGTAGGATCCCAAATGGCAGGGTTTGGCCTCAACCCCTTTCTCATCCCCAGTCTTGATTCTGACTGGAAATCCTTAAAAAGATTCCTTTATGTTAGAATTTAAGAGAACAAACCCTTATTTGGTGGAAAGAACTATATTTGAACTATAAGGTTAATTACAAGTAATTTATTAATACATATTAGGTTGTGGAATCACCAACATTTGGCCACTTTTGACGATGTGGTCAAGCTAACAAGTATGAATATAGTCATGACGACTGTTCTTTCTCTCCAGCTAGAGTGAAGTTCTGTTTTCTATACCCCTGTTCTCCTCCCTAAGATATGGTCAGAGCTTGAGCCAGGAGCAGTTGGGTGATGACTGTCCCGGGGGGCAGCTTGTGTCTGTGTCATGGTTCCTGCTGAGCTGACCCCGGTCCCTTTGCTGGTCCAGGTGTGAGGCTGCCACCCTCCAGCCGGCCACCCCTGGTCCCAGAGCCGCCAGCTCCAGAGCCTTGCATGTGCCTTCCCAGGCAGCCCAGCCTGGCGCAAAGCCCACCGCCACCTCCTCCTGGCTGAGGGATGGTGGGTAAGTCCTTAAATTTCTAAGACTCCGGTTTTTTTCACCTGTGAAAGGGAATTAAAGGTGCTTCACACTTCTGAAGCTGTGTGAGCAGGAAATGAGGTTAATATGTGGAAGACATTTTCCATGGGGCCACACCTGGTGAGGACTCCATCTTTATCAGCTGCTATTATCTTTATTATGTGAGCTCCGTAGTTAAATGTAACAAAGGGTAGTTTTTATTACCTGCTTGGGGAAGGTGAAGAGGGCTCCTGTGCTCACTCCCTACTGCGTGTTACCATCGTGCCAGGTGTCTTCAGGCTTCGTACTTCATTTGCTCCTGGCATGGATGCTGTGCTGCAGAAGTTGAGGCTGAGGGGTTGATGGTGATGATCAGTAATGGCAGTGGCAGCTGTACATCCGTGTCGCTAACCCCAGCCAGACGTGACTCTGCCGCTTTCCTCCAGCATCCTGTGAGAGTCACTACTGTTATCCCCATTTTTCAGATATGGAAACCAAAGCACAGAGAGATGTGGAACTTGTCCAAGGTCATGCAGATGATAAGTTGCAAATTGGTGCTTTGGACCCAGAGTTAATCTAACTCCAAAACCAGTGCTGTGATCTCGCTTGTATCCACAAATACCACACTCTTCTTTGGGCCTCATTTGTTCTACTTGAAGGTCCCTACATCTGGGAGATGCCAGAAGAGCGACACTTGTACCTTTGATGGTGGCTCTAGTGGCACCTTACAAAGTCCACGTGAGCACACATGCAGCCTTCCGTGTTTGGAGCAGGTTGTCACGTTTCTCTTTAGCTTTTGCTGAGAAAAGGATAACTGGGGACTGGGCCCTCTGGGGGCCGCCCTCCCCTCCCCCACCCCAGGAAGCTTTTCCTCCATGCTCTTCCCGCTCTTCCCCTGTGGACTGTCAGGATTGAAACAGTTAGATCGTTGCTTCTCCTGCGTTTTTATTTTTAATATATGCCAGCAGGGACTACTGAAAACTATGGTGGACTATAGAAGGCATCCTCAGACTATAGGCCCTCTGATTACATTTTTAAAAAAGTATTACAGAGGTCAATCAGAACAAAAAGAAAAACAAGCCATGCGTCTGAGGTCTCTGATTTCAGGGCATGGAGAGGCGGCACCAGAATGCTGTTTCCCTCCTGTCTTTGCATCCTGAGCGCTGGACTCTCGGAGCGTCCATGTCCTGTAGGTTTAAATGGCCTCTGGTTCTGCTTGGGCAGAGCATAGCAGCTGCCACCTGATCAGAGTCCTGACCTGTCTCCATCTCTGTGGGGCATGCTCTGTTCAGGGTGGGGCACAGTGCCTCTGGACATGTGTGTCATATATATGTTTGGGGTCTCCAACAGCTCCTGTCTTTGTACTGATTCCCTCCATGCTGACCCAGCTGCCGTTACCCGAGTTCAGGGGTCGCTGTTCCTGACAGCGCAGGAACCTCCCAAGTGCTCCGCTGGAGTCAGAGCTGTTCTGTAAAAATGCAGACTTGACTGCGTTCCTCATCCCACCTGCCTCCTACACGGATGCTCAGTCCAAACACACAGAGGAAGAATTCTGCAACTTTTCCCACTCGGTCCCCTCCACCCCAGGTTGTCTGTGGGCTCTTTTGCTTTAATTGTGGTAAAATACACATAATGTAAAATTTATCATTTGAATTATTTTTAAGTGTACCATTCAGTGGCATTAAGTACATTCCCTTTGTTGTGCAGCCATCACCACCCTCCATCTCCAGAACTTTCTCATCTTCCCAAACTAAAGCTCTGTCCCCACTGAACACTAACTCTGCCTCCTCATGTCTAGACCTGGCCCCCGCATTTCTACCCCCATGTCTAGCCCTGGCCCCCGCATTACTACTGCCTGTCTGTGACAACTCCAGGGACCTCATGAGTGAATCATACAACATTTGTCCTTTTGTGACTATTTCACTTAGCACAACATCCTCAAAGTTCATCCAGGTTGTGGCAAGTGTCAGAATTTCCTTTCTAAGGCTGAGTGATATTCCACTCTGTGGATAGACCACATTTTCCTGTCCTTTCACCTGTCAGTGGGCACTTGGGTTGTCCCCTCCCCTTGGCAGTTGTGAACAGTGCAGCTGTGAGCGTGGGCGTGCAAACATCGGAGTCCCTGCCGTTGGTGCCTCTGCCCCGTGCTTTCTTGTGTGCTGGCCCCGCCACCAGACATGGGCACCAGCCTACCAGCTTCCGCGCCCTTCCAAGGCCCAGGGCAAGGACCTCCCCACAGGGCATCCTGCGCCCCCAGGCCGAGTGTGGGCCCTTCCTCCACGTCTCTCCACATCCCCCACCTCAGCCCGCACCCTCCCCTCCTCACACCTTGAAACTGCTGTGCTAGTGCAGCTTCCCGCTCGGACCAGGATGAGGTTGAACCTTTCGTGACCCCCGCAAATAAATGTTTAGATTGATTAATGACAAGAGAATCAGGTACTGTGGGCAGCGTGGTGAGGACCCATCTCCAAACTCATTTTAACCTTCAGTTTCACCTCATCCCTCCTGCCTCAGTATCCACCCACTTCCCCTGCTGAGCCTGACATCCTCCACCGCTCCTTTGTTCGGAGGAACTGCCCGGCTCTTCCTCTCCCTGACCGCAGAGCCTTTCTGGAGGCGCTGGAGACACTGACAGCCAGACGCCCGGTGGGTGGTGAGCCAAGGCCATGGGCTCCACAGAGCGGCTCCCTTGTCCTGCAGTGACGACCAGTAGCCTTTGTTTCAGGAAATCCTGTGCTTTTGTTTTCATACAATACAAGGTGACACTATTCACAATGGGAAAAATATGGCAAAATAAATAACGGAAACCACTTTTCATTGACTCCTGAGGTCAATGCCCTGACCTCAGTCTTGGTGGTCAGCTCTTGGGCTAACTGCTGATGGTGCTGAGAGATAACCTCACAGTCAGGGCTGATTTCCTTATTCGTCAATTTCCTTAGTTTTATGTTCTGAGTTTGCTCTGACCTGCAACAACAGCTTGGCCCATCCTATTTGTCACCAGCCGAGCTGGATACCCAGGGGAGAGGTGGTCACAGATCAGCACCTTTGGGGACAGCAGTCTGACAACCCAGATGAATAGACACTCACCCAGAGGCCCCCATCCACCTGCAAATCCTGAAACCTCACACAAAAACAGTATCTGCTGCACCAGAGCTGGAAGGATATTGCCAGAGGTTATAAGAAACCCCTCTGATGGTTAACAGCGGCCCTCTGGTCACCACCTCCCACCCTCCACCCCCACCCCCACCCCATCCCTGTTTTTAAACCCCTGAAAGCAAATGGCGTGAACTATACTTTTCCTTCTGCTGTGGTAGCTAAGGTTATATATTAAATGACCTCCTTGGGTACCCATTTTATAATAAACCGTTTAGTGACTAGAAAGTCTGTATGTTTGTCCTGGGCAGTTATTTGTTTCACTGAGATTAAAGAACTCTGAACTTTCAGTGTGTGCTATTTATTGTATTGAGCTGTGTTTAAAGCAAAGTCTACTGCTTTTTCAGTGTTGGGAGTTTCTAGCTAACAGCACTTTAAAGAAGTGGAAAATGCTCAGTTATCACCCAGTGTGAACGGGATCAATAATAGTTTAGTAGTGCCTGATAATTGGAGTAGCTGTTATATACAAGGGCTTGTATCTCCTTGAGTGACTCTTATCAATCTATTGTCCATCATCATCTGATAATCAGACCGAAAATATGATGGGGAATTTTCCCTTTTTAAATCAAGCTTGTGAAAAACATTTGAAATAATGATGGGAAAAAAACTCATTGTTCAACTCAGCAGGGAGGAAAATCTAGGAGCCGGGCGATTCTGCCTGCAGATGAAAGCCACTAGGCGTGTGCTGCCTTGGCAGGTGCATTCGTGATGTCAGAGGAACATAGGTCGTAATATGTGGAGAGCATGTAAGGCTTTTGGTGCTTAGAAGTCAAAGCAGATGCTGTCCTCAGGCTGACAGAGAGGGAAGGAAGCTGCCCTGTCTCCTCCCCTCCCGTGCGTCTGGGGCTGGGGCTCGTGGCACGTGGAGAATCGTGGAGAGAGGACAAGCAGTGGTCTCAGGTGCTCTCCTTGGCATGGGACTGGCACCTCTGTCTCGGGTCTGGGAAGGCACCCAGAGACGTCTATGTCATAGTACTCAAGAGGCATTCAGGGCCCACTTAAAAGCACGCCCTCACACTGTGTTCATGGTTAGAAGACGTTGTGTGGAAACTTTCTTTGGTTAATCCATTCACCCAGTCAAGGATTTATGAAGCCTCTACTGTGTGCCTGATTCTGTCTTGGGAACGAGACCTCAGCTGTCACCTGCCACCTGTCCGAGGAACCCCATCACCTGGTGGCAGAGTACCTTCTGCTGTAGAAAAGTAAGAAGTAAGGCAGAGGCAGTCAGTGGCCTCCGAATGGCTTGCTTTCCTGGCCAATGAAGGGGCTCCAGAGACCCCAGGGACCACGGGAGAGCCCCAGGGCTTTTGTCCCTATGGCAGACTGGATTGTTCTGAGTCCCATGGCTGCCCTCTGCCACGGAAACTTCTGTATTCTCCCAGGACTTTAGGCAGCATCTTCCTGTACCCCAACGGCTGGATTTGGGCTTGATCTGTGACTTGCTTTGGCTGATGGAATGTTAACTGACCTGGGGCAATAGATGATTTCCATGTGCTTTTTTGGTCTGGCTGGGCACATGCACGTTCCTGTCTGCCTAGAGAAGAAAATGCCTTGGGCAGCTGCTGGACCGGGATGAGGACACGCGTAGAGCTGACCTGACCCCTCCACAGCGGGGGGCCCAGCCCGGCACAGCTGGGAGCAATGTGGGTGGCCTTTAGACCCTTGAGCAAGAAATAAGTGCCTGTTGTTATAAGCTACTGATCTTGAAGTTGGTAGTTATAAGCATTCATGAAAAAAAAAAAAACCCTAACACACATGTACCTCCCGAACTGCATGCAAGACCACGTGAGTCTGTGCATCTGCTTGGGCGGTAATCCTAACTTTCATCACACTTTAAAGTCGTTTTTAGATATAAATTTTTTTAGATATGGATTAAGGTAAACCACTCTGTAAATGATGACAGGTGGCCTCCCTTGCTTCCTCCAGGAGGAACTGTCCGGGCCGTGACAAAATGTGTGTGTGGGGTATGGTGTGGTGTGAGTGTGTGCACTTCTGCAGAAACCACCTCACTCCTGTGTGGCTTACTGGGTCGACTCGGGACACAGGCTTCTCTTCTTCACCCTGCCTGTCAGCTCCATCTCACCCCAGTCCCCAGTCAGGAAAGGTGAGCCTGGCTCTTCCCCACACATATATGCACACACTCATGTGTGTGTGCACGCACACATGCACAGACATATGCACACTCATGCATGTGCACACACTCACACATGGGTACACACGCACACACATGTGTGCATACAGCGTATCACTCACACATGTGCACACTTACACATGTGTACATATGTATACACACTCATGTGCGCACACACCCACCCACACCCACACATGTGTGCCACTCACACATGTGCACATACTCACACATGCACACGTGCACACATGCAAGTATGCGCACTTACACTGTACACACATGTGCACACTCACACATGTACACGTGCACACACCCACACACATGCACACACATGTGTGCACACACACGAGCACAAACTCACACATGTGCGCATGCTCACGTGCATTCATCTGCACATACCCACCTCCACTGGGTGCCCCCATCTGACCCACCCTGCCTGTCTTGTGCCCTCCGTCCCCAGCCACCCTCACCCCTGGGCCCGCCCCCCCCGCAGGAGCTGCCCCTTGGCCTCGACTAGACTCTTGCTATCCTGAGGACCCCAGTGCTCGGGTTCCGGCCGCCCCGGCCAGGGCAGCGCCATCCTGCTTGGCCGAGCGGAGAGCGTCTTCCCGCGGGCCCCTCTGCCAGCCGTGCAGCCCTCCCGACCCCTTCCCTTCCTTCCTGCCAGCTTGGCGACCTCAGGAGTGTCCCTCTCCCAGAGCCTGCTGCAATCCGAGCAGACGTGAGGTTCTGAATAGAAAGTCCCCCGATAATCCAGCATCTGATTATTGAGCTCCCGGAGCCCAAGACTGCGAGTCAGACCCATGATGGAACCGTGCGGCCTCCAGCTGGTGACCCTGGGCAGGTCTCCTGCCCTCTCCGAGCCTCATTTTGACAAGTTCCCTCATTATAAGACGGAGACGTTTGTGCTGACTTCCTAGGGCGGTCGTGCGGTTTGGACAGATGGCGCGTGTCCAGCCTGTCCCATGGGCAGTGCTCGCCCTCGCACCCTGAAAGGGTGTGGTTGCCGACAGGCTCCGTCTCCGGCTGTCCCTTTACAACCTCTTTAGCAGCCGTGATCTCTTGCTGAGCCCAGACTCTGGTGCTCACTGAGACGTGCAGCCACAACGCTCATCCCAGCCCTGGAGCTGGCGTGTGTCCACGTTAGTTAAAAACGTCCATCTTCATTCAAAGGCAGGGTGTCCTGCCCTCCCCCTTGCCGAGGCCAAAGTTGGGGCACCCTACCATGTGTCCGCCGCCTTCTCCTCCCTGCCCTGCTAGCTGCTGTTCTGGGGTCCCTGGGTCCGCGGAGGACGACCAGGAAGGGATTCGGGGACGAGGCAGGTCCCACTTGGCTGAGGGCTCTGCCTCTCGGGGTCTGGCAGTTGGTAGTGCTGACGTGTCCTCCCACGGGCACGTCCATGGGTCCTTCAGAGCCCCATCATTGCACATCCTGATGCCACAGTCCCCTTGACCTAGGAATGTGCATTTCTCTCCTGGGGAGTCTCGTCTGCGGCCCAAGCCTATGGTGCTGGCCCCTGCCCATTGCTGGAAGAGTCTCTGCCCTCCAGGGGCCGTGGGACTTGGTCGAGGTGACACCACGCTGTGCTCCCTGGAGCTTGGTCCTTGTCCCCCAGGAACGTCTCCTGTGTCACGAGCCCCCAGACTCTGAGCGCAGAGCTGCCTATCATGGCCCCTGCAATTGCTGCCCACCCTGTGGTACTTCCGCTGTCTCAGGCTCGAGTGGAGCCCTGTGTCCTGTGCCTCCAAAATGTGGGCTCCCTGGTCCCTTGGAAGCCCCCAAGCAGGCTTGAGGTGAAGTAGTTGACGTCCCCACCCTCACTTTCGGGGAACAGCTCTCTCTGCAGGAGTGATGTCGCACCTTGCTCGGGGCCAGTGGGGGCTCATTTGCAACCATTTCTTTTGCACATTCTGGCTTTGGGACTCCTACGTTAACTTTGAGTAACTCAGTCAAAATTTCAACCTTTGACACATTATTACATGCCTGAGGAGAGCTGTAAGCAGCAGCTGTTGTATTTTTTCATGATCACTAGTGGGCTGTCTGCTCCTAGGGGTGCCCCTGCGCGTGGCATCACAGGGAATTGCCGCCGCGCCCGCTTCCTGGGCTCGGCTTCTCCCTCGACGTTCTCTGGCATCTTTGCTCCTCCTGAGTACCTGACCTCTCGCCTCAGGTGGTCCACAGGTTGCGTTGCAAACTCGAGTCACCAGGAATCATAAAAGCGCGGGTGTGACTGGGGAGGCCGGGCAGGCTGGCGACCCAGCAGATTGGAGTTCTCCTCCCCAGGCTGCGGGGCTCACTCCTGCCGCCCGAGGGTCACCTGAGTGCACGTGGGCAGCACCACGTCTGTCCCTCCGACCAGCCACCTTTGCATTTCCCTTGTCAGCAAGCCTAGGGTGGTGATTCAAGCACTGCCCACTCCTCTCGCGGCTTGTCCTGGAAATGCCAGCCTCCAGGAGTCACCCCCTCTTCCACGTAGAACGTCCTCTTTCCTTGGGACACTCTTCCGGCCCAGGGAAGACACCTCCTGGCCACCCTGGAGCTCCCGGAGCTCCCGCTCCCCAGGAAGTGGGGCTGAATGTCACTTGCCACGTGCACTTGCCGTGGCTGCAGACGGCTGCTTGTTGGCATGCACTGTGGCTCGCGTGGCAAGCTGTGTTCGCTGTGCTTGTCCTGCACGGTCAGCAGAACACTGGCCCTGAGATGTCCACGCCCCGAGCCCTGGAGCCTGCGAACGAGTTACCCTCTGTGGTGAGGGGCCCGTGCGTGCGGGTGAAGGGTCTGGGCGTGAGGGGGGAGACTGTCCTGGGTGATTAGGTGGCTCTCAAAGCAGAGACCCTTCCCCAGCTTTGGTCAGAGGAAAGATATGAAGGCGGAGGAAGGTTCAGAGAGATGCCCCGTGGCTGGCTCTGAAGGTGGAGGGACCGACCAGGAGCCGAGGAACGCCGGGCCTCTAGAAGCCGGAACAGGCGGATCCCCCTGCAGTCCCCAGAACGGGGCTCAGCCCTGACAACCCATTCGTTTCGGCCAGTGAGACCCGGCTCTGCGGTGGCAGCCCGGACCTGGGAGGTGAGGAGTGTGCTGTTCCGAGCCACCCCACTCGTGGTGGTTTGTGATGCTGTGACAGGGAGCTGATGTCCCCGTGTCCCCAGTGCCTGCGCTGTGCCCGGAGGGGACATGTGAGTGAAAGAGCGTGCTCCCTTCGTCTTCCCCCAAAGTTGCCCAGCGTGGCCCCCGCAGGCCGCCCCGAGCCCTCCCCTCCATCTACACGTGCGGCCGTTGCCAGTCACCGCGTGTCACCAGACCTCTCCCTCACTTGGAAGTGCTGCCGCTTCGGGAAACTTCCTCCCACGCCCTCCCTCTCCTCACGCCTCTGTCCCTGTGGCGCCTCCCAGCTTCCTCCCCTGGACGCCCCGCTCCCGCCAGGGCTCCGGTCTCTGGCCCTCTGAACGTGCCACTCTGGCCTCGAGAGACCAGCCGAGCCCAACGCGTCCGATTGCGCGTCTCTGCGCGGTCTGCGGGCGCCTCAGAGCCCTTCCCCTCAGGGCCAGATGTCTTTTCTCCGGAGTCACTATTTTCTGGAATCTGACGACTCATATTACCAAGTAACTTCGTGGCTGAACACCTTCAGTTTGTGTTGGGGTTTCTGGAAGGATCTTTTAGACTGTAACTTCCTAAAGACAGGTCAGCACTTTACTCGATAAACCTGAATGTTGTCTTTAAGGAAACTCTACAAATTTTGTGTTCAGTAAGATGCCAATCAGTTTCCTACCCCAAAATATACTCATTATGTCATTATTTGCTGAGAATTTTATCCAAGTAAGGGTGTTCTGGCGTGGGGCCCAGGAGGGGAATTAACTTGCTGAGTCCAGGTAAGACCCCCTGCTACGGCATCCCTCCCTAACCCTAACCCTAGCCCTAGCCCTGCAAAGCCACCCACGAACCTGCACTCTCTAGCATGCTGATCAGAGCACGGAGCTTCCTTCTTCATAATTGGCAGCTGACTCGAAGAGGGGGGCATTTACTTTTTCTTTAACTTCTTACTCTCTATGTTTGCCAGGGTGCCATCAATAAACCGTGCTTTTCCCATGCTGTTCCCTCTGGAACACTCTCCTGCCTACTCCCACCGTCATCTCCCCGAGGCCGAGTTAGCTGCCCCCTTCTCCTGCTCTGAGCGGAGGCCGGGTTGGCTCCCAGCGGCAGAGAAGACAGACTTGCTGCCTGTCCCCATCGGGCGTGCAGTGGTGTCCCCAGAGTCAGTGTTCTGCCCCAACATAGGGAGCAGGCTTAGTTTTACACCCCTAGAAAGCTCAGCTGACAGACAATCCCTTGATCAACCATTTAGCGACGAGGTGGGCCTCAGGCCGGGCGGAGCCTCTGGCCCGCAATCTCCACGCTGAGGTCTTCCCTATGTCTGGGAGGGGACGTGGAAAGGCCTCCTGAGCCCGGGCCTGCTGCCACTGAGGGGTGACGAGACCAGTGTACCTGGCTCAAGTATTCCAGCTCGGGTTCTAAGCAGCCGAGTTGGAACTCGCAAAGGCAGGAAATGGCAGCTTTTCAGATATTTACTACTAAAAGAAAGGATATTGTCCAGTCTCTGCCTTTCTTCCCCCTGCTTGAAAGAGAATCTCTATCTTTCCACACCCATAAGGACAGTTACAATGCTGTTGTTTTTATGGATAACTTTTAACAATAGGTCAACGTTGGTTTTAATTTTCCCTCATTTTCTGTATTTCTTGGAGGAAATGCATATATTATTATATTTTGAAACAACAACATAACACACTTCCAGTGATACTCTCGCTCAGTGGCTATTTATAGCTGGTAGAATCATTCTTTTGTGACACTATTTGAGACTATTAATTTGATTTACTTTTACAAGACTTTACATATTTTTCCAATTACCGCCTTCAGCAATAATGTCAGGCATGTCTCATAGTAACATTTAAAAACAAATCCCATGGATTCTAGGTCACTTTCCTTTATTAAGAGTTCAGTCCAGCCTAGCCCAGTTTAATACTTCAGTTTTTTTCTCTGCTTTATTAGCCCTCTGCACTAGCGCAGACCTGAGTGCTGGGGAGGGAGCGGCTCCGGCTGCTGCCACGCGGGAGTGGCAGGGAAGGCCAGGCAAGCCCAGGCCAGGACCCTCTGAGCTGGTGTCCACCTGAGCTGCTGCTGGGTGGGCCGGCAGAGCTTCCGGGACGGCAGTGATTGCCCCAGGTGAGCTTATTCCAGGGGACCCTCTCCTTCTGGGACTCTGCTGACCTCATCAGTGTTCGCTGGACCCACAGGTCCTCTCGTGGCCTGGACATGACCACCAGTGGGGAGATTTTGCCTCCACCAAAGTGCCCTCCGCCCTGCCATGGCGTCTGCCCCTCGAGGAAGGTCTCCTGGGCATCTCCTCGCTCAGTGATGGTGAACGCGGGTGTGCGGTGAGCATTCTGCACCTATCCCCGTGGAGGGAGCAGCCTCCACACCCCACCAGGCCGAAGACGCACAGCTCTGACAGTCCCATTCAGCAGCCTGTTACGCTGATGGTGGTTTCACCATTCGCGGAGAGAAAATGAATCGTAGCTGAAATGAAATCGTAGCTGATCCCAAATCACCAGGGCGTGAATCTGAGCTTCCCCTCCCCTGCCGGGTGGTCCAGTCTCAACTGTGCCTTTGTAAGGCGAGGATTCGAACAACACCAGAATCACGGGGTTGTCGTGAGAGTGAAATGCAGGGCCTGGCCTCGAATTTTTATTCATAAACATCAGCTATCACGCTTCTGTGTGTGCATTTGCGTGATGATGGCGTATGAAGTCTGCCATCTTAAGCCTTTTCTCCGCTCGGTATAGGACTTGTGAGTCGCGGGTGGTCAGACTCCTCACCCGACCCTCCCTGCCGCTCCTCCCTGCGTTGCTGGAAGCAGAGAGTGAGAAGCCAGACTCATTGGCGTCATCCCTCACTGGGGCCACCTCGAGGGGAGGGTCCTGTTGGTTCTGTGCATGTGGCGATGGACCTGGAGGCGGCAGTGACAAGGCACAGCCATGTACACAGTCGTGCATCATTATGATGCGTCATTAGGCGATTTCCTCATTGAGTGAGCACCCTGGATGTACGCACACACACCTAGATGGCACAGCCCGCCTTGCACCTCAGCTGTGTGGCGTGGCCTGCCGCTCCCAGGCTACAGACCTGAACACGTAACACTGTGCTGAATACCATAAAAATATGATGTTATAACCTATGGGGCCACTGTTATCTGTGTGTAGGGCTAGCATTGACCTAACCATTGTTATGTGTCACGTGACTTAACTTGCACAGAGTGTCCCCAGTTACTTCTTGGCATCGCCAAGCAGATGCTTAGCACAGACCACGAACCTGCCGCAGCGCTCTTTGTGTGGAATCTGCCCTCTTTCCTTCCTTCCACGCTTGGCCACATTGGCGGCCTGCAGTGCTGTTTAGGGAGCACATACTCCTGGGGCCGGGACCTGCTGGAAGTCCCTGGGGTCCCTGATGAGGCCGTGGTCTTGGGACCCTGCCAGGCCTCTGGTTCTCCCAGTAGCAGGCAGATCCGAGGTCTGTGCACAGTGTGGTCATCTGGCGCCAGGGCACCTGTCCGGGCCCACAGCTCTCTCCGGACCCCTTTCCTCCGCTCCTCCCGACCGGAGCTGGGGAGGAAGGAATGGATGCCGAGGAATTGAGGTGGGAAGGGAAGTGTCTGTGGACAGCGCCGTCTCCGAAGGCTGGGGGTGCTGAGCCTGCATGGCCTGCCCACTCCCCACGCTCCTGCAGGTGTCCCCTGGGCCATCGTGATCCGTGGCCCCCTCCCTCCGTGGCAGACCTCTCTGTGAGCTGGTAGAGCCGCATCTAGTTCCCTCGGCTTCCTGGGCTTGGTGGCTGGTGCTGCTAGTGTGAGTCTGCTTAGAAAAGTTTCTCGTAGTTAATTGACTTGGGCTCTTTGAAAAACTTGCGCCAGCTGCAGGGGCGGTGGCCGTTCAGTGCAGGCAACACAGCAAGACGAATGCAGCCTGGGCTGGCATGCAGGAGACAGAGTAAGGACTGGCAAAGCAGCGCCTTGACCTGGAGCCTCCCTCCCAGCCTTTCCTGATGCTGGAATAGATGATAATTAGGCGGCTTAAAGACGGTTGGTGAAGCTGGCTCCAGAGGCGGCTCAAAGTGCCTGTGCAAATGCACCGCATGTAATTAGGGAGATTAGGAAAGATACTACATTATAAATGGGGATTTGGCAAAGTCAATGTAATAATTCTAAAAAAGTGGTTTAATGAAGATTGATTTGCCTGCTGTAGCCGTGTGTGCCGTAATCCCACATGGATCATCTGCAGAGTTAACGACGCATCTCTTGATCCCCGCCCGGCTCTGAGCTGGCTGCCTGTCCGCTGTCAGGGCGCGCGTGGCTTGAGGAGCACACAGACGATTATGTTTTGTGTTTGCGCAGATTGGTTTCCCACCTGCGACTCCAGCTTCCGTGTGGACAGAAGCACACCGGGGCGTGTTCTCTGGAGTGAGGGCCCACGTCACTCTCCTGTAGCGACAACAGGGCTCCGATGGCTCATTAGTTGACATTAATTTGTAAACCTGTAGGTTCAGAGAGCAGATCTGGGAAGAGGCCCAGAATCCTCCTTCCTAATAAATGGCCCAGGTGGCTTGAACACGCACCCTGCTTGTGAGCTCCCCTCTGAATCACAAGAGGAAAAGCCTTTGGCCTCAGCCAAGCAACCTCGTAACCTCTACACTGGTCAGCGTTTGGTCGTGAGATTCCTATCTTTCGCATGTGCCATCACCAAAACGTCGGGGTGGGGAGGCATGGAGAACAAGGGTCTCCAGTACATCTGTCACTCACTCCCAAACCTCTTACCAGGGCACTGTGGATGCAAAATGGCCAGAGCCAGGACAGCGGACAGGCCACCTGACCACAGCAGCAGCGAGGTCTTGCCGAGTAATGCGCGAGGTTGTCTCCTACCCCTGACTTGTGCGACCACACTTTGAGGATGGGCACTCAAATCGTAATTTGCAAATGAGGCAACCGAGGCCCAGCACAAACCCAGATGGTGGGTGGGTGTCGTGGGTACCCACACAGTTCTTCCTGGGGACTCCAGACCCTGTACTGTGCAGCCTTCCTCAGCCACTGCTGTGCCTGCAGGGCCAGTCAGAGCTGGCTAAACGAGGTCAGGGAGTCCAGAGCAGCTTGTCTGTCACACTGCTGAGTGTGGTGGAACAGAAATTGGGGGGCACAGGATGTCGTCTTCTCTTGGAGGGGCTCACGGTCTCGGGTGGAGGCAAGGCACATGCTGGTGGAAGGTGGATCTTTCCTGCTAGTTTCCTTTACGGGGTGAGTGTGAGTTCTGGCGAAAGATCAGGGTGCGGCATGGAGGGGAGGTGAATGGGCTCTCAGTGGGGGCTCGCCGGCGGGCAAGGGGGCAGTGTGGTGGATGAGGGGACAGAGCACGCAGGTCCTGCTGGTGAGGACAGTGGCACTCCCTTCCTGGCACATGCTGAGGGTCCATGTGTGTCAGCCCTGGGCTGGGGATCAGAGCAGGCCAGCCCCACACACCAGGCTGTGTCTCAGCCCCCACACCCCCTTAGCGGGTGCTCCTGCACCATGGACAACCTGTGTTGTCGTGCACAGTGCTTCTGAGAGGTGGACAACAGGCCAAAGAGACGCTGTGCTGGTTCTTAGGGAGCTCATACCCAGGCATGGCTTGTGGGTCGGGGCAGACGCAAGACAAGCTACGAATGGTTCTAAGGGCTCTGGCAAGCTGGGTGCCGAGAAGGAACCCCAGGAAGTCTTCCTTGGAGTGGGTGGTTGGGAGGGGTCCCTGAGGAGGTGATGTTTAAACTTCGACTCCAGGAAGAGAAAGACCTGGTCTGCCAGAGCAGGGCGGGATGCCTCTGTGGGCCTGCACAGGGACAGCCTTGGGAGTTGAGGGCTGAATCAAGGCTGGAGTTAAACATTGACATTGGCGTTTTCTAAGGTGGAAAATGTTTTTAGTTCTATCTGATTTGGTACCAGTAGAAAGAATTATTACGAGGAATTGGAGGATAAAGCAGAGCCCTCCTAAAATGCTTGGGTGTTTCGTGGCTTTCCATCTGGGGCCAGGGAAGGGACAAACCCACAGGGCTAGCATTGAGAACTGAGCAATTATTTTTACTGAGAGATTATTATTAAGCACCTACCATGTGCTGGATTCTGGAATCAGGCAGGGAGATTCATACTTGAGCTGATTGGGACAATTTTGATCAGAAACGGCTTCTCTCTGGCTAAGTCGTGCTGTTGCAGAGGAGCTATTACTGCATCAGAGGAAACTGTCTCAGGATGTAACATTGATGGGGCCTGGGCTGGGGGCCAGGGGTGGGATAGATTATAGCCTCTTGGATCATATTCTGCAAGATGTACGTGTCAAGTAATTAAGTAAACAAATATGTGTTTCAAGAAAATAGTGTCATCTCTTACACTGGCTAGTTCCACCTTGATCGTGCTGCATAACGAATTATGGCAAATTCACCGTGTAAACAGCAGTGCCTGTTCTCACATAGCTGTGGGGGCTGGGGCTGGGCTGCACGTCTCACCCTCCCTGGCTGGGGCAGTTCTTCAGACTGCAGTAGAGGCACAAAGGTCCAGTGCCAACAGCAGAGGCCTCCCCAGGCCTGGAACGGACACACTCTCCCTGCCTCTCCTTCTGTCAGCTGAGGCAAGGCAACATTCCCACGATAACCTCAAGGGAAGGGACCTGATGTCCTTGGCCTTGGGGACCATGAAAAGATGTCAATGCCGGCCTAGAACCGGGGTCGATAATTCAGTCCACTGCCCCCTTCATCTGGAGATCACTCACCCGACAACCTACACAGTCTAGAACATCCTTCCGGAACAAAATAAGCAAAAATGGTTCCAGATAATATAAAGGAACAAAATATGTGCACTAAAATTCATTTACTTTGTACCTGGGAACCCACCAAGTTTCACTTAGGCTGTTTCCCTGTCCCTCACGCGTAACGCAGAGGTCATTTATCTGAGTTCTCAGCCCTCACGAGGAGGAGTTCTCAGCCTTCAAGAGGCAGGCGTGTTGCTGGCAGCAAGTTGGGAGGACAGATACACTAAACGGAAACAAGAAAAAAGAAAAACTAGGGTGGCAAAATAAATAAAAGCTAGGGATTATACAAAAGACCTTCTCTCCTTGGTCTCAGGACAATCTTACCAGGCGGTGCTTTATTACCCCAGCTTTGTGGGCCGGGAGACCAAGGTTGAGGGGAGTCCAGCAGCTCGCCCATGGGCATGGCCAGCCAATAGGAGGCAGAGTGTGAGCTTAAAGTAAGATTTTCTTGTGAAAAGTGGGTCATGAAAAGTGTTTTTAAAGCACTTAGAGAATTAAGATAAGCAGTGTTACCTAGGGTAGTGCTACTCACTGGAGAAGTGCCCCTTTCTGGCATGGTTCAGGTGCTGTCCAGGTGTCACACCCTGTTGAGATAACCACTGGATATTATTTTTGGCTCTGCCATTCTAAAGGATTCGTCTACTTAGTGTAAAAATATGATCCTATAATCCACTTAAATGTGATCCTCTTAAAAACATAGACATCCCTTGTTGAAAAATCAACAAGCTGGCATATATATAGGTGAAAGTATAGTTTTATGTTACCTAAGTAGAGTATTGCCATAACTGGTTAAAACGGCACTTGCTCAAATGAAGAAAGTCTGTACTCTTCGTGCGGTGCCCTGGGATTTCAGGCCCGTGGGTCTCCTGCAGTATTTGTTAACGTGAAGGGTGTAGTAATTCTCAGCAGGGCCACCGCCATTAGTGTTAATTCCAGGGGCTGGTGTGTTACATGGATTCTAGAATATTCCACAGGCGAAATGTAGCAGCCTCAAAGTAATATTCTCAAATCAGGGGCATTTGGATGGGAGATTATTCTTCCCTTGGGTGTGACTGTCCAGTTATTTATTTACCTTTGCAAGTCTGTGATAGATGTTTGGCTCCATTTGGGAGAAAAATACTTATGGACGTCTAGCATGTGCCTAAGCATTACATTAAGCACAGACACCAGAAAGAACAGGGGCACAGGTGGAGAGGTGTGTCTGTGTGTGTGGATCAGGTTAGGGAGATGCTACACATGGGAAAGAATGGGTATTACTTTACAGACATATCGTACAATCATGTTAAAAATGTTGATCTTATAAGAAACTACTACAAAGCAGCACATCATAGGAGTCTCAGGTGGGGCTGGTCGAGGGAGAGCAGGATGTGGCATGAATGGCCCCCATCCCCCAGCGGGCAGCCTGGACACAGTGCCCCTTGCCCTGGGTCCCAGTGCGTCCAGCTACCTTCACCTCCTGAGCACACCCTCCCCTCCAGGACATGGGAGCAGCGTCTCCCCCTTGGACTCCTGAGTTACTCTGGGACTGTCATCGGCTTTGCCAACCAAGTAGATCTCAGAGTCTGGCGCAGGCCTGCACATATGGGGCTCAAGAAATTCTCAGCAGCGAGTCTGAGAAGGCACTGTCAGCACCTCCAGAACTGCCAGGCCATTTGCTACCACACAATTTCATCAGGCTACCATCCCCTCTTCCCAAAGCCCTAACTGGGCCTGCCAGGCCCGTGGTGTCCTCCCCAAGCCCAGCCTCACCTTCTGCTACTTCACCTCTACTCTCTAGCTATTGCGGGTTGGACTGTGTCCCCTAAAAAGCTATGTTGAGGTCCTGAACCCTGGAACCTCTGCCTGTGACCTTATTTGGAAATAAGATCTTTGCAGATGTAATCGAGTTGAAATGAGGTCATACTGGATTAGGGTGGGCCTACATACAATGACTAGTGTCCACACAAGAGGAGACACGCAGGGAAGATGCCATGTGATGGTGGAGACAGACACTGGAGCGATACATCAAGTGGTACAGGCTGAGGGATGCCAAGGATTGGGGCCGTCACAGAGCGCTGGGGGACAGCCAAGGAGGATTCCCCCTGGAGCCCTCGGCGGGAACCAGTGCCGTCAAGACCTCAGTCTCAGACGGCCAGCCTCCAGAACTATGAGACAAGACGTGTCTGTTGTTTCAAGCCACCCCGCTTGTGGCACTTTGTTGCGGCAGCCACAGGAAACTCATACAGCAGTCCACACAAGATGCTTTGCCATTCCTCAAACGCTTCCTCTCACTGATTCATCCAGTCACTACTGTCCTCCCAGTTCCTCCCAGCCCTGGCCTCCATCTCTGAGAAGTCTCAGACTTCCCCAAACCAGGCCCAACCAAGCCGTCACTTTATGTTTTCACTTTGCCCCATTCCTTCCCTTCACAGTGCACATCACAGGTATAATTCTGCATTTATTGATGAAAATTTCATTATTTTATGGCCCTCCCACTGGAGAGCAAACTCCATGAAGATAAGGACTCTATATACTTTGCTCACTGTTGTTTCCCAGTACTGATCACAGGGCACTTGGGACCTGCTCAGTAAATGTTTGTTGGGTGGATGGATAGATGGATAGATGACCAGATGGATGGATGGGTGGATGACCAGATGGATGGATGGGTGGATGACCAGATGGATGGATGGATGGATGATCAGATGGATGGATGGGTGGATGACCAGATGGATGGATGGGTGGATGATCAGATGGAAGAATGGATAGATGACCAGATGGATGGATGGGTGGATGATCAGATGGATGGATGGGTGGATGACCAGATGGATGGATGGGTGGATGACCAGAGGGAAGAATGGGTGGATGACCAGAGGGAAGAATGGATAGATGACCAGATGGATGGATGGGTGGATGATCAGAGGGAAGAATGGATAGATGACCAGATGGATGGATGGGTGGATGACCAGAGGGAAGAATGGATAGATGACCAGATGGATGGATGGGTGGATGACCAGAGGGAAGAATGGATAGATGACCAGATGGATGGATGGGTGGATGATCAGATGGATGGATGAGTGGATGATCAGATGGATGGATGGGTGGATGACCAGAGGGAAGAATGGATAGATGACCAGATGGATGGATGGGTGGATGATCAGATGGATGGATGGGTGGATGACCAGATGGATGGATGGGTGGATGACCAGAGGGATGGATAGGTGGATGATCAGATGGATGGATGGGTGGATGGGTGAATGATTGAAAATATATAGAAAGGTGACAGTATCCTGTGGAGATTTTCTCAGTATCTCACTAAATATAATTCTCTCTTCCTGTATGCAATTCAAACATAACAGGCTCTCACAGACCTTCTTTGAAACCCTGAACAAGATTCTACCCAACTTTTACATTTTTAAGAACATCATCTCATACAGATGTCACAAGAAGAGTATAAATTTTGTACTCTTTCCATTTTACGGATAAGAAAACTGAGGCTGTATGTGATTTACCATGGTCACAGCAGGGCTTCTGACCATGCCTCTAACACCCACAGCCACATCCTATCTCAGAGACTGATGCCGACGCAGATGTGGCAGGGGCTGGGTAGTGCCTGGAAGCAGAGGCACCCCTGCACCCCTCCCCGAGCAGGAGTGGAAACATCTGTGCTCCTGCCTGATGTGGAAGACTGGTTGGAGGCCCTGGTTGTCTCACTAGAACATTCCCTCCTGCTCCTAGGCCACTGTGAATGTGTCCCTTGCTTCCTCTGTGAGGAAGATCACTGGAGAATGAATCTTCTCAGTGGTCCAGAGCCCACTCCAGGGATGTAATGGGTGCTGACAGGCTCTGTGCCTGGTGCCTGTGCCCTCTGTGGCCTAGTGATGGACAGCAACTTCTTCCAGGGTTTCTGATGAACCATTTAGATTTTGCAAGTCACTTTGGGAGCTGATTTTTACACAGACTCCTATATACATTTCTGTATAATTTGGTAGTGTTTTTCCAGAAATGAGCAGAAATTTATGACAGTGTCTGTATAAAATGTAACTCCCAGATGCTGTGAGCAAACTTAAGCCACCAGCGTATGTGCAAGGTGTTGGCAGTGGGCACAGACAGAAACCAGCTTTAACGTAACATGGAGCCAACCCATGGAAGCATTGGCTTACGGGCAGGGCTGACATCTCTCTTCCAAAGACTGTCCTGGCATTGTGGCCGTGAGGAAGGCATGCATTTCCTGAGCCCCACGGGATAATAGTACATCTCCTATTTGTTTGAAATAAACTAGGCACAAGAAGTGAGATTAATGATATGCCCAGTCCCAGTGTAATCACTAAAATTAGCAGAAGCCAGTTGCATAATGCAAGTGGTGAAAAATCCCTTTTTTCTGGTGCTGCTGAGCTGACCTGAGTGGTTGGGGCAATGAGTAATGCTAGGCCTGTGAATGAGAACAAGAGAGCTCGAACAGGGAGGCTGCGGGTTCTTCCCTGATTATTAGCCACAGTCACGGGTGAATGGGGCTTGGGGTTAAATGTGAGAATCTGTGCTCTCTGCCTCTGCCCTTCTCCTCCTCCTCCTCCTCCCTCTCTCCTGCTTCTTGACTGGGCATTTTATAAACAGTGCTTGGGTCAGGGGGATTAAAAAAAACACAACTCTCAACAGAAAATAAGAACAGCAATGCCCCTGGGAGGATGCACCGTGTGGCAAAGGCTGGGCTTTCAAAGGCTGTTCGGCTTTGTTTTCCTTCTCATTATTGCCACAGACACCTGACATAGGTGCCGATTGATCTGCATACCAGGGCTGGAGCTGGCGTTTTTGTTCCTCTGCAGCTTGTGTTCCCCTTCAGTTGCATGTCAGATCATCAAAATCAATTCCTTTTTGATTTTTGAAACAGCCAAATGGGTCAGTTAATAAATGACAAAGAGCCCTGTTCACAGCAAAGCGGTTGTTGCATTACAAGTACAATTTTGCAAGAATTTAACCAAAAAAAAAAAAAAAAAAAACTTAATGAAGAACACAATTTTCCTGCATCATTTACTGTCGCGCATGATTCACCAGGCCTCTTGAGTGCTTCACAACACAGTGCTCCGCTATCTTCAGGGCAGACGATCAACCTCAAAGTGCACCCGTGCCTGTGCCTGGCAGGTGTAGGTGCATTTCCTCGTGTTGCCTGGAAAGGGTTTCCGATTCTGCCTTCTTTTTCCTTCCTTCTTGTTTTCTGTGTACCTGAAAAATTGTAATGGAGTCTTAAATCTGGGGCGTGGCCTTCAATGCATGTTACTACTTGTATGTCTTTCCTTCTCCTGTTCCTGTCCCCACACGTGATCTGGGGACAGCCACCAATGTTGACAGACCATAACCTACTGCTCCCTGCATCACCTGGCCTCTGCACACCCCATAACTACTGCTGCCTGCTGTCTGCCTGGCCTCTGGACACCCTGTAAACCTACTGCTGCCTGCTGTCCACCTGGCCTCTGGACACCCCATAACTACTGCTGCCTGCTGTCACCTGGCCTCTGGATACCCCATAACTACTGCTGTCTGCCATCCACCTAGCCTCTGGACACTCTGTAACCTGCTGCTGCCTGCTGTCTGCCTGGCCTCTGGACAACCCGTGAACCTACTGAGGCCTGCTGTCTGCCTGGTCTGTGGACAGTTTTTGACCCACTGCTGCCTGCCCTCACCTGGCCTCAGGACACCCCTTAACCTACGGATGGCTGCTGTCTACCTGGCCTCTCCAGAGGGCCAGTGTAACTATAAGTGCAAAGCTTGCCAAGAACCATGAAATATGCTTTCATGGAATGGAAGATTTCTAAAAATTAAATTTTATTTTTTGGAATTAACTTCTAAATCCATAGAAAGTTAATTGGTTGGATATCACAGGGCATTTTAAATTTTCTTTGAATTCTCCCCAGTCTTAACAACATACCTGGTTGGGGCAATACCATCTCACTGCTGTTTGATTTCTAAGTATTTGTTAACTAGCATTTTTCATTTATTCTAAGATAGATACTTTTCACATTTAATAATTTTAAAATCAGATGCATCTTACTATCCCTGGCAACTTATAACTGGTCACATTTTTTCTTCTTAATGGTACACAAAATAATGATGTGTCTCATAACTGACAAAATCTTACATTTAATTAAAGCTATTATTATGGGTGTGCCATCCTGCTGTCCTGAAGATGGGTTTGGTGTCCATCGCTCCACGCCCAGGGAAGCACAGGGGCCTCCCAGAGCTCTTGGTGCACCCCCCACCTGGGCGGAGTCCCCCGATGGGTAATCCCTGCACACCCCCAAATAGCACCTGCCTATTTGCTAGGATTTGAAATGGCTCAGCAGCGTGATGTGTGTTATTTTAGGGGTGCATAGTGAGTGTACAGGGTGCTTTACAGATTCCAAATAGTGTTTTGGAAGATAAATAGGTTCATCTTCTTATCTCCCCTCTCCCCTGCCCCTCCCCCCTTTCCCCCGGGGAGCTGAGCTGCTGCTGCCCCAACTCTGAGCTGCCTGTGACATGTCCCTTTAACTTCTCCTTTTTGAGTACATCAACCTTTCATTAGTTTTTGGTCCATAACAGGGGCCCTCTGCCTCTATTTGGTCAGAAGGAAATGTGTACTTTCTGGGTTTTGAGTTTGGAAATCTGGTTTCTTATAGCTGCTTCCTCTTGCAGTCAGGTTCCAAGGGCAGGCTGGCTCTTTCTTCTTCCTAGTTGTGCTCACTGTCCGCAAGGTCCCTTGGCTTCTTGGGCACCTGCCTCCTACTTACAAAGGTAATTTAAGTCCCAGATCTGTGGGGGATCCCTTGGCAATCATCTTGGGCTGGTTCCTTTCAGGGAAAGACAGAGGCCAACCCCACCAGCTGGAAGTCCTCCCCCTCTAAAGCCGGTCCTCAACCTGGCTGAGGTTCCATTTCTGCTAAGCCGGGAGCAGAGGGCAGTCAGATGGTTCCCTATTGAGTCCTCCAGGGTCTTTATCCCAGGCCTCATACTGGCAGGCTAGGTAGCTCTCCCTTGTTGAGTTGGGGTTGGACCAAATGACTTCTGGGATCCCGGTGGACCTCTGGAGCCAGAGTGCGTGGCACCCCATGCACCTGGTGGCAGTGCTTAGCGCAGCTATGTCTGTTTGGGTCTGCCGGTTTCATACTCAGAGAGAAGAGGACCCCAGACATACCTTCCAAGGCCTCCACCAAAGGAGGCAAATGACATGGGGTGGATTCCTCTGTCTGTGCTGTCTGTGCATGTGCTGGGGTGGGGAGGTCCAGGGTCTCCAGTTGTCCGGCAGATGTGACCATGGGTGTGATTTCTCTGCACAACAGCCTCCATGCAGTTGACTGGCATAATCTGCTTATGTACACCTGCCGAGAAGGAGACCTGAAGAGGTCTCAGGCTTCCAGATTTACCGTCAGAACCACGACTGGCCATCTACGTGTTGACATAATTTTGGAACCTGTTTTTACACCACTAGCTGACGGCAGTGCAGTCTGCTTCTGTGCAGCCCAAATTTTTGCTAGGCAGCTTTACAAGAGTGTGGACAGCATGTTGTTGCAGAATCAATGTTGGATTTTTTGGTCTTGCCCCTCGGCAAACCTCCCAGAGAAAACCATTCTAGGTACACCAGAGGCACCCTGCTTCCTTCCAGGCTTGGCTCTGAGTAGGTGGAATAGAGTTTCAGATTCATGGGGGGAAATCTTGTATTTTGTAACAGAAGGAAAGATGTTAAATAACAATAAGGGGATTTGGAAGAATTTCAGCTTTTTAAAAGGGTCTCTGCTTTCCATTTCCAGAAGAAAGAGGTTTCCTTTCTCTTTAGAATATTCAAAACCAGAAAGCATTAGAGAGAGTTCTAATTTTGAACACCATTTTTCTTGTTGGAATTTTCTCTCCAGACGTGGTTTAAGGATTTCTACTATTAGTATTTTGTTATAGACTTAGTTTCTATAGTTCCTGTCATTTATTAAATGAATCTTTTTTTGAAATCTAAAGTTAAAATACATTCATTCTCAGGTAATAGTTTACATTATATGGTTTATTTGGAATTAGGTACTGTCTTTGTTTTTACTAAAAAATGCATTGAAAGTTAAATAAAATTTGGACACTGACATTGCAAAATATTTCATCTGTAATGTAAACATTATAGGGTTGCGATTTCATTTTATTCACTATGTATCTTAGCGCCTTTTTCTTCCAGCCTGCTGTGCTCACCCACGTTGTGGGTTAGGTTCTGGCGGCTGGGATGGGTTGAGGGATTTTCCACGCCTGTCTCGGTTGCATTTCTAGCTTTTACAAATAGATGGCACTTTTGACTTACCCTAGAATATTGCTGATCAGACTGTGGCACAAGGAAAACACTTACAATGGTTTCTAAGCCGGAAATGTATTGGTTACTATTCACGCCGAGGCTGGAGAAATTAAAATTAAGCCTCTCTGGAGACAGCAGTATCGCATCTCTCTCTTAAATGCTAAAACCTTAAACATACAACCACCCCAGGTATGAAAATAAGTGCATTTTATTATATGTTTTTATGATTTTTATTATGCATTGGGGCGTGATGGTCTTTGATCTGGAAAAGCAAAAGCCAATGGTATAAAGTTTTTTTGAAAATAGGATTGTGTGAGTCTGTGTGTGTTTTTAGTGACTATAATTTATCTCAAAAGGCCCTTGTGAATGTCTTGGTTTCCTCCCCTTTTTCTCCCATCTGCGCACATTTGTGTGCAGTCACACGCGCACACACACACACACACAGGAAGCACATGGACCCTCATGCACACAGAGGGGAAAAAAATCAGGCTGTTGTCTTGCAAGTGTTACTTATCATATTAATTAAAATCTGGTGACATGATAACACCACCAGCTGTGTGGGAAAGCGAGGGAAATTAACAAACGTTTGATTTGTTGTGTTGCTAATGTGACACTTATTATACAGGTCATAGTAAAACAATACCTCAGCCAAAATATGCTAATGCAGTGCGGAACTGTTGCAGTTGTAAAAACATTGGTGTTTATTATAATGAGGCAAAATAGCACATTACCTTTAAGAAACTGTAGTGATTTTTTAATCTAATAGCATAACAGTTTTTAAACATTAAGTCATTATAAGTAAAAAATGCAGGAAAAAAGAAACTTTTCTTGTATAATTTTTGAAAAAAACAACATGAGTAAATAACTTATTTAAATTAATCTGAGTTCAAATAAAATACGTTTGTTTAGTTTTTAAAGTGGTTCTATTGTGGTAAGAAACAGTGAATTCTAGAGAACATTAGCATATTGCAAATGCTGTCCTGTTTTATCACCATCAAATAGTCACATTTATAAAGATGGGGGCAGTTTAAAATTGAGGTATACTTAAGGAAAAATTGTAATATTCATGTATTCATCCTGGAGGTTATAAATGCTTATACTATGAGTCAAAGTCTAAATTGTTTTCAAAGACAGTGTAAACAAAAGCGGGTAGCACTACAGGAATTTGCCACACCCGGTCCTCCTCTCTGTGCTGAGTCCCGTCCCTTTAATCCCAGAGTAAGAGACAATTGCACACTCTCTCAAGACACTTAGCAAACTTTGTGCATTGTACTCTGAAACAGCAGTTAGAACTTGTGTCTCTATGTCCACGGGGGAATAAGGAAATGCAAAATGTTTCAATTTGCCAGAATTCATATCATAAATTTGTTGGAGCTCACAGTCAGCATTTTGGATCTGCATTCTCATTAGAACGTCTGATTCTTACTCTCCCAAAGGGTCCTTCCCTTACAGTGAGTACCCTTCCATCCTGGGACTGTATTTTTTCCAATTTAGACAAGATTCCTTCCTACCTTCCTGGCTTCCCTTCTGGTGTTTTGATCATGCTACTGAAATGGGGTGTATGAAGTCAAGCATTTGTTTGACAATCTTTGACAGCAGATTATGTATATCCTGCTTAAGAGAACAGGAGTCACCAGGAACTGAATTTCAAGCCAGCAGTCTAGAGCAAAGGTCAGAGGTGGGGTCGGGGGCAGAGAATTCACCTTCCTAGGTGGGAGCCCAGGGTCTGCCAGAGGGAGGCAGTTCCATCCAGGACATCCACAGCCCGGGTCCTGGGAAGTTCTGCCGCTGAACCTCGGAGCCCTGTGCTACGGACAGAACTGCTCCCCTCAGGGCTGTGTCCTGCAGCAATGCAGACACACTCCCCGGACCGGCAGGAGCCCTGAGGACCCTGCACCTTCGCTTGGAAATCGCCTTTGGCCTCCACAGTGGTGAAATGCAATTTCTAACTTGGATCACTCTGTCCTGTTGGCAGAGGAAACACTGGTTTGTATCTGTCTCTCATAATATCCTGAATAATCCCATTGGAAAAGCAAAGGTTGATGATTGAGTCAGAAGGGCACTTCCTGAGTGGGAGAGGACTGGGTGGAGCCTGGGCTGGAAGCCCTAACTCTGGAAGTGCTGTAATGACAGTTTGCTTTCAAGCCGTGTATTTGAATTATCTAGAGAGTGGCCCTTGTTGTTGATTAAATCCATATAAATAAACACATCTACTTCTCGTGTGAGAGCAAAACGAGGTTAGGGTCCAGATACGATGCTGTGTGCACATATGCTCAGTCATTAGGAGGAAATTTTCAACTCTGTGCAAATTAACAGAGCGTGGGGAGGTTAGCTCACCAACAGAACTTCCTTTTCTCTAAATCAGGAGCTTTAATTAAGCCTTTGTGGCAGAACTGGCATTTCAAAATACAAAGACGTTTAACTCTGACAAAAAAAAAAGTTTATTTCGCTTGGAATGGGTCTTTTTCCTGCTTTGAAGAGTTTGTTTTTTCCTAAACATTTAATTATCAACGAAAGAGTGAAGGCAATAAATGGGCGGTGTTACAGTGGTGGCTGCTGTACACACACTTGAAGCAGAGGAAAATTCCAGTGACTTTGAGCTTTTCCCCTTCAGTCCTGGGAGAGAGGCGTAGATTCGGTGAGCAAGCGCTTGTGTAAACTACCCACCTCGAAATAAGCTGGGACATACCCATGATGTGTTCAGTGGCGTTGAGGAGAACCAATTCAATAACAGAGCTATCCAGGGTAGGATTTGAATCTATTAAATAAATGTCATTCAAACCCATTATATATATTAAAAAACACACTTAACGTTGATGAAAAATCCAGGTATATTATTCTATTAGGGTGAAATGATTAAACCGGAACATAAGCCATTCGAGCAGCATTATTAAATAGTTTCAAAGTCTGCTCTCCTTGTGGCACCCCCACCCCATGGTAAGCCAAAGAAAAGGAAAGCGTTTGCCATGGTCGGTGGCATAGGAGGCCCGTGTGCACGCGGCAGCACAAGTAGTCTGCTCTGCCCAGGTCATGCGAGAACATATTAATGTATGTGAAAGCCAATGGCTGGCTACTATTACCTGCTTTTAAAAAATAATTACCTATCACGGCATGAAGGATGCTGCGAGCTGTGTCCCCGCTCCCTGTGTGTCCCCTTTCACCTTCCCCCGCGCTTCCCTCAGAGCGCTGGCCACCAGCCGCCAGGGACGTTCAGGAGCAGGCAGTGCGCAGGTCCCCTACCAGGACCAACCTGGGCATGTTGAACAGCGTCCTGGGACACAGCAAGGCCCTGTCGGCTGTACGTAACCGGTGTATTTGTATCATTTGTTCTGCACGTTTTCTTCCTCTCAGGAAAAAAAATAAATAGCCCTGGCTGATGTACTCCCATCTGAAAGAATTTGGCCCACTGCGGGAAAGCCTGGCTTTTGTTACGGCGTCTATTTTTTGGCGTCCTCCCCCCACGCTTTGGCTCCGGGGCTTTGGCTCTGTCCAGCCTTTCCGCAGGCTCTCGAGGTCCCTCTCTGACTCAGCTCGGTTAATTGCTGAGCAGACCACCCAGTCTTTTCAAGAGCTTTATTCCACGCTCCACCTTGATTTCCTGGAGGTTGAGAATACGCCTTTGCTACCCGGCTACTGTACCTCCTTCTAATCACATTAATCTGCGTAATTGTGCTCACATTCATTTTAATTATTCTTTGCAGAAGACCTAAAACAGTTCATTCTCACAAAACGGCAGATTTTGTTGCGGTTTTCAGTCAACTTGAAGAGTTGAGGAAATGATTATGTGAAAATAGTATTTCTCAGGGTTTTCTCCCTGCCGGGGTAACCGGACAGTACATCTCATTCAGACACAGAGCTACTGTGTGCTGCAGGACTTCACAGTTATTTGATTTTCAGTTTCAGTTTTATTTGCTCCTACTGAAATATATGCATGTATAACATTAAGACCGAGGCATACAATCTTCTTTTGCATATAAGAAATAGAAATCTTGTGTAATTAATTGAGAAATATGTTATTTAGTTATTTTAGAAGTGAGGTAAGGAAACATTTCTGACCTGCTAAATGTTAACTTCCGCTACTCCATCAGCCAGGGCAACTCCCTGACCCTGAACCAACCTCCTTCTGTTTAGAGGGAGTTAAGATAAGCCTATTCTGGCCACCCCGCTCCTGTGCCTGCAACATGGCCTTAATATATTACTTATTTCCTCTAATTTTCCATAAACAGTGGGAAGGGTGTGGTGTAGAGAAAAGAAATTAAAAACATACCATTTGGATTTTAGGGACGGTTTTTGAAAAAGAGCAATTTCCACATATCAACACTTTTTGGTGTGATCCATGAAACATTTTGATATAATTTACCAAAAACAGTTTTTGCATCAGGAATGTTATAGCTGCCTCATCTGCGTCTGTAAAGAATGCAAAATGGAATCACATTAGGTGTAAACTCAATGCAGAAAAAGATGCCCTTCATTAATGCAGCATTATGGTAGAAAATTTAAATGCACAGAAGTCATAAAGTTCAGTGTTCTGGTTCTCGCAGCAATTGCAGCTTGGTCGTATTTGCATAGCTGGCATTACACATGCTGTTAGGTTTTCTACCTTTAGAGGGAAGCGGTGTCCCTTTTGCTCAGCCCAACAATCAAGAAGGAGGGACTGGTGGCCGTGAATAAATTGCAAAATGATTTTTTCAGTTTAATCACAGTTTGTATTTCCAAACTGAAACTGGGGGTAGGTGGAGCTTTTCTTATTAGAAAAGATGCCAGCTATAACACAAGGTAGAATACGTGCTGGAGGGAAGAGTGGACCACGCTCCTCCCAGGAGGACGTTGGGACCTTGGTTTTGGGCATTGGTCTGTGAGGCCAGGTGTGGATCCTCGGTGCAAGCCGAATGCACATGTCAGTTCTCTGGGAAGGTTTTCATGGGAGGCCATTGATGTGAGAAGAACCAGTTGGGGACGGGTTTGTGAGGTCCACTGAGGTCACACGTCACCTGCAGCACAACCTATTTGGAAGCTGTTCTTAGCCCTAAAATTGAAACTTAAGATGTGCTTAAATGGGCCATAGCAACAGATTATGAAAATAGTAATATATTTTCACTCATTGGAGCTTATTCCCCCTCATATTATTTCCCTTTCAAAATCGAGGACATGGGCCCTTGGGGGCTTCAGTGACTGGTGGGTCAGATGTTCCGGAAGTGCCTGGCAGGGCCCCGGGCTCGACCTCAGGGCACTGCCTCTCGGGCTGCAGTTTCTCCCCTCCCCTTCCTCCCCATCAGCGCATCCTCCCCCCAACCATTGTCATCATCATTTTGTGGGAACAGGAGGTGTCCTATCCCATTCCTGCACTGAAGCCAACTCACCGAGGTCGGGGCTGGGCCAGCCTTGCTACGGGGAGGCCTGACTCCAGGCTGGTCTCTCTCACCTCAGCTCTCTGCCTCCTGCTCGCCCGACCACGACCTGTCACACGATTAATTCTGCTTTGGCGGGGCTGGAAGGTTCAGAGCAGATCTTGGGGGAACGGCGTGGGTCGCAGTGTCTAAACCCTTGTCCCGAGTGGGCTTCTGTCCGGACCCCTCACGGGAGCACGTCACTCCCCGGAGCGTGTCATCTTCTTAAACCCGTCTGCAGGGGCCGGCAGGGCACAGCTTCCTCCTGCCAACTCCACGTGCAGCGTCGGGGAGGGCAGCCCAGGGGTCCACGCAGTCCCTGAAATGCCTCCTCTGAGCCCCGAAACCTCTAGAAGGGTGTGAGGGACAATTCTTTCCTTGAAAGGAGACGAAGTGACCCTTCAGGAGGTGGAAGGCACGAGAAGGGATGCGGGTGCAGAGGGCCCCCAGCTGGTCCTCAGGCCTCCTGTGGAACTGCCTCAGGCTGGGCTGGAGGCCACACGGTTGTGGCCGCCTCTCTCTCCCCCTCCAGCGGCATCCCGGCCACAGGCTCTGAGGCTCTGGGCACAACGACCTGGCTCCATGCTTGGTTCTGGAAGGGCATGGAAGATCCTACTGCCCAGCATGAGAAGGGCTGTTCTTGAGGATCCTTTGTGGTACTAAATTCCACAAACAGATCTTCCTTTGGCTGATTTTGACAGCCTGGCACTGCATCTTCGGTGCAGTATGATGCTAGCAGAGACACCTTCCAGGCAGGAAAGGATGGCGTCTGAGGGTCGGAAAGCCCGTCCTACTCCAAAATCAATTGCTGAAGAGCAGCAAGACCCTGATGCCCTAGGGCTAGTGGGTCAGAGTCTTCTCCTTGTGGTGCACAGCTCTACACATTTCCACACAGGCAGAGAGTCCCACCACCCCTGCCACAATCAGGATATGGACTTTCATCACCTTCAAACTCCCTCATGCTGGCCCCTGTGGTCACACCTGTCAACACCAACCATCCTGGTTTCCTGGGCCCGGGGGTTTTCTGTAAGGATGTCTCTGGGAACCAAGACAGGGTGGTCACTCTGCCCCACCCACTTCACTGGGAGAATCTGGCCTGTTTTCCATCATTAGAGTGTTTCTGAGAACGTCAAATAAGTGGGGTCGTCCAGCACCCCTGGGACTGCTTCTCTGGCTCAGCACAGTGGCTGAGGGGCCACCTACGTGGGTGCAGGTCAGTTTTCCCAAGAGGCTGTGCCATTTTCTGTTCCTGCCAGTAAAGTAGCCCAGGTCCAGCTGCTCCACAGACACCCTTCAAACACGTGGTCACTCTGGTCTCCTTCCTTCAGGGGTGCTGGGCCAGGCCACACCCTCCCACCGTGGGCAGTGTCCCCTGTGGAGGCCAGGCTGCTGCTCCACACCCTGCAGCTCATAGGACGGCCCCACCTGGAATGACCCACCGAGATGCCGATGCCGGTGGTGCCCAAGATGAACTCAACTCAATCACACAAGGTCGCCGGCCGCACTGTTTTTACCACTGTGTGTGAGATGCTTAATTTCCTCACATGATCATTTGACTTTCCTGCTCCTTTAGCGGGGTTGGGCGAGTAAGGCCCTGGAGGAGGTGGTTAGTGTGGGCACCCCGAGTGCTGGCTCCACTGTGTGCCCCCTGCCAGGTCGGCCCTTGTCCTGTCTCTAGGACTCGGGGAGCCCTGCTGGGGTTTGCCAATGACCCACATTTCCTCGGGGCTGCGGGGAGCTGCTTCGGTTACTCCCACTCTGCACATCTGTACAGTGAGGACTGAATGGAGGGTGCAGGACAGTCTCTGTCCTGGGTACTTGTGTCTCTCACCAACAGTGTCCACCCCTTGCTACCACGCTGGACAGGGCTCCCTGGGTGCCTCTAACCCAGCGGCCTCTCTGTCCCCTCCAGCTGCCACCAGTGACCAACCTCACCACCCCAGCGGCTGCTCACGGGCATTGCTGTGTCCCCAGCTCCCTGAGGCCACCCTGTCTGGGCATGTGCTGGGGGGCTCTCCCCCGCTGTCTTCTTATATCCCAGGCTCCCACACGCTGCAGGGTCACCCAGCACCACCGACACTGCAGAGCACCCACCCCGTCCTGTCCCCATGCCTTTGCTTCCTCCTCCCTCCCCGGGGATGGGCCCTGGCAAGTCCTTCCCTGCCACTGGGTCCCAGCAAACACAGCCTGGGCTCTCCCCTTCCCTCTGGGGGGCACTTCCTGGCAGATGCTCATGACTTTCACCCTGCCCACCTGCCTGGCCACCTCTGGACAGGTGACCGTGGGTGGTCAGGGGAGCGGGGCTCCGGCCACCTGCCTTCCTGAGCATGCTGTGCTCCAGCCCAGGGGAACATCCAGACTGGAGGAATGAAATTCCTTGTAAGGTGACAGTGGAGGGATGCAGTTATTTACTAATTAAATACAATCTTTAAAATGAAAATTCTAACTGGCAAGAATGGAGTGGGCTGGGCACTGGCTGGCACCACAGGGACTAGCCAGGCTGGGCGCGGACTGGGGTGGCGGTGGGACTGTCCCATGGCATGGGGGTGAGGACTGAACTCTGATCTTTTTCTTTTGCCCAAATTCCTTTCTAAAGGTGCCTAGTGAGTCACACCCACAAATGACAAAATCTCAGTAAACAGGTTTTTATGATGAGGTTTACTTTCCGACCTGATTCTGGTATAGCATCACATAAAGAAGACCCTTATCTTAACTCAAACATTCCTTTCCACTGCTTCCTGGTCTTTGGGGAAAGCCTAACTCTTTCAAACAATTGTCAACTAAAAAATCTTTAAACCCACCTATAACCTGTAAGCCCCCATTTCGAGATGTCCCACCTTTTCAGGCCATACCAATATACGCCTTCCATGTATTGATTTATGACTTTACCTGTAATCCTGTCTCCCTAAAATGTATAAAACTGAACTGTGGCCCAACCACAGCGAGTCCACTTGCTCAAGGCTTCTTGGGTGTGGCTCCGGGTCATGGTCCTCAAATTTGGCTCTGAATAAACCCCTTTTAAATTATTTTACAGAATTTGGCTGCTTTTAGGTTGACAGGCTGCAGGGGAGATGCCGCAGGAGGGCTTCTGGGCAGGGCCTGGGGGCATGAGCAGGAGCTGAGGAAGTTCTTTCTCCTTCCTCCCTTTCTGGTGGTTTTTTAGAAGAAGGAAAGAACGTAATTTAGAAACTGGAGGGAAAGTAATGTGAGGGGGAATAACAAAGATCAGTGTCTTTAAAAACAGACATTTACCTAAACTCAGCTGGACAGGGAGGAGGCCTACGGGCTTAACTTTTAAAAAATTAATTATAATTTTAAATAAAATTTTGATTTAAATTTAAATGTAATTGAAATGGATAGAACTAAAATAAAATAAAAGGCTTCCCCCCCAACGGCTGACTGAATGGACCCCCTCCTGGCCAAGAGGATATCCTAAAACTAAATTGTCTGCCATGAGGAGGAGGTCAGTTGTGCCCCACCATGCCCCCTCCAGGCTGTGCAAGACAAACCTGCAGGTCCCCAATTTACACAATGTCTCTTCCTTATCTAAAAACATTCCAAGCCTTTAGACAAAGCTTCGTTTTTTAACCAATTACAAGTCAAGGAGTCTTTAAAACCACCTATAACGTCTAAGGCCCCGCTTCAAGATGTCCCACCTTTTTGGCCCAAACCAACGTATGCCTTCCATGCATTGATTTATGAATTTACCTGTAACCCCTGTCTCCCTGAAATGTATAAAACCAAACTGTGGCCCAGCCACAGAGAGTCCACTTGCTCAAGCCTTCTTGGGTGTGGCTCCAGGTCGTGGTCCTCAAATTTGGGTCAGATTAAACCTCTTTAAATTATTTTACAGAGTTTGGCTTCTTTTCCGCTGACATGGGTAAAATCCTGCAAGACAAACATTTTGAAGACTCGTATAAACTTGGGCGAAAGCCCCCTCTGCACTTCCTGGGCATCTTCGCCCCAGCCCACCAGCCCCAGGTGAGGAAGGTGCCAGTGGCTTCTTAACTGTTATGGAAAACTTAATTCCTTTACTAGCCAAAAATGAACAAAATTAGCATTAAAAAAAGATTGGCTGTCTTGGTGCACTTCATGGAAACGGAATTGTTTCCCTGTGTTTGTAGTAGGCATGACATGGTCACTGGAAAGAAAAGCAAGTCTGTTTATCTTTTAGAGCAAAAACAGAAGTAAAATAATTCACTTAAAGATGATTAAACTAAAGGGATGCACAGAAACTACAGGTATTTGATAAACACTCAAGAAAGAGCTGACTAAACCGGAAAGAAAAAAAAGATGTTCAGAGGAAATAAACAGGTCTAAATCTTTTCAAAGCCCCCTTTGGTTAGGCTGAAATGTATTCAGTGAGTATCTTACAGGATTCGCTCCAGTTTGCAGGAGTCTAAAAACAGCTGAGAATCGTCTGTAGATACACACCAGCTGGGACCCGCCAACTCCGCGCCTGTGTTTTCCCACATGGGTAGCTGAGAAAAAACAAACCGCCTTTTGGTGCCCAAGGCTTTAGGTACCTAATTTGCTCATTAATTTTTTTTCCCTGAGAAAAACAAGTAACTTTCAAATAACAGCATATTTATTCACTTGATTTGAACTTCTAATGATGATATCCCATTTATAAGACCATATCCAAGTGATCCAGACACCCAAATGCCTTTGTAATTAAATCTACTTTTTATCAAGTGCTGCTCACAGGAGCACTGCCTCGCTCTCGGTGGCCTTAGGCCATCCCTGTCCGCCAGTGAGTGGGGTCCTTTCTTCCAGGAGGGTGGGAGGGTGAACCTCCCTCTGCCCGGAGTGTCCTCCTCTTGGTCGATCCCCAAGTGGGACTGGTGTGCGCATTTGTGGTGTTGCATGGCAGGGGTGCTGTGGCCACTCAGGGAGTGGGGACACCAAAGGGGACAATCAGGGTGGTGGGAGGCCCAGGATGTCTCCCTGAGATGTGGGCCTGCTGAGACCCCCTGTGATGCGATGCGTGTGCCGGCCAGCCCAAGTTCTCGAGGACCGACAGAGATTGCCCCATCCTCGGGGCACTTCCTCTCGGAGAGGACCCAGAAAGGCATGGCAGGGCCCGGGGTGTCACTGGCTTGATGTGTCTTTGGGAAAGCAGGCAGGCACAGGCATAGTGCGGGCAGAAGGGGGCCAGAAGCAAGTATAGGCAGTGGGCCTTGGGGCTGGGAGTAGGACGTCCTGTTTACCCTGACAGCCGGCAGCCCCTGGTGCTGGTACGTTTCAGTAACGGGAGCCACACTAGGTTTTTCTTTTTTTTTTTAAGAGCTCACTTAGGCCGGTTTGTGGAAATTGAATTGGAGTAGCCCAAAAGTGGATGCTTGTTTCTGGCTCATGAGACACTTCTGGAATCTCTTCAGGTAGAGGCCTCCTGGGCTGGCAAGTGCTGGGTCGCCTTTGACTAACAGCTCACAGACAAGACTCTCAGATATCTGCATCCCCAGTGAGTCTCTGGAGATGCCAGTCTGTGTCTAAGCCTTAACCCACGTTCGAATCCCCCGGGCATCTTATTAAAATGCAGATTCAAATGTGGGGCTGGGGTGGAGCCTGGGGCCCTGCCTTTCTAACAAGCTCTCAGGCATGCAGATTCCGCTGGTCCACAATGAGGAGGACAGTTCTGTTCTCGCTGCAGGGCCCGGGAGCCCCAGGTGTTTGTTTACGGCAGGAGTTCTTTAGGAACTTAGGACAGAAACAGAATTGCTGGGGCCAGGGCCTCTGCCCTTTTCAAACTCCCAGTGCTTCTAATATGAGGGTCTGAGGGTGGAGAATTTTGGCTACACACGTATGTCAGTTGTTTCTTCCCTGTCGACCTTTGTCTCAGAACTTTCTCATAAACCCTTGCAAACGGAGCTGCTCTGAAATCAAGTCTCACCGCTGGTTTCTCATCAGCAGTTTCTCCGCGCTGCAGAATGTTGGTAAAATATGTTCATTCAGCTTCTCTTCAAGATCCGGCAGAGGCTTGAGACTCTGTGTGGCTGCTGCTTTCTCTCGTCAACCCACCACGTGAACCTGGCCCGCAGCATCGGAGCCTCGCTGTGCCGTCTGTCGGGGTAGAAAGCAGGACACCGGAACCTGCAGGCCACTGTTTTGAGCTCATGACACTGCGTCAATCTCTTGCATTAGAAAGACCCTAATGTCAGTGAACAGTCTTTTGCTCTGCTGTCGTAAGACACCCAGGAAGGTCAGCTCTCTGTTGACTAAATGTTTTTAAAAGAGCAAAAGACTGAGACTCATTAACTAAGAGAGGAGCAGGATTAAATGAAACGTCCGACGTGACCTGGAGTGTTAGCGTTCAGTGATCAAATTCGTCCTGTTACGTTGATGGTACTTTTGGAACGTCTGAGAGGGTGGGTTTGGATTGAGAGAGGAGCATGTGTGTGCATGTGTGTGTGCACTTGTGCGTGCACATGCGTGTGTTTGTGTGTTCACATGTCTGTGTGTATGTGTATATTTGGGCTGCAGGTAGAGCGTGCCGTGGTGTGGTACCTGGGGTACCTTGTGCCTGCTCCTGTCCTCAAGCAGCAGGACTGACTGGGGATGTGCTCGGGGCAGCGCGGACTTCCCAGGACACAAACTCTTGGAACACCAGGGTAGGTTTCTCAAAGTGACGGGAGTCTGGGGAGGGCTTCAGTCCGGGAACTGTGTGAGTCTGAGAAACAGAAAGCGCTAGATTCATGAAAAGTAACTGTTCTTTTTCTTTGGAATGTGAATAAGAATTAAGTCCTCTTCTTGTAAATAACACATATAGAATTTTATGATGAAATATTTTGGGCAGACACACAAAAAAGAAGACATAATATTGCAAATACCCTTGTGTGCCTCACAGAACTTAACACAGGAGGCCGCAGTAGACATTCCTCTCTTGGGGTATGCACCCTCTTTCCCTAGAGGGACAGCGATTCTGCTTTGGTTGTTGTTAAGATAAATACACAATATTAATTTGCAGTTTGAAAATGTTACGTAAATAGCAGCGCATTGTAGACATATTTTTGTGTTTCTTGGTGGGAGGGCTTGCATGTTTTGAAGACTTACTCCTGATGGTGTATCCCTCCTTCATTTTCACTGCTGTGTAGTATTCCGTTTTACAAATGTGCAACAGCTTTACTTATTGAGGGCTAAACAGGTAGTCTTTTCTCTTTTCAACAGTGCTGCAGCGAATAACTTTGTGTGTGTTTCTGTGGGCATGTGTACAAGTGAGTTTCGCTGGGTATAAAAAAGTACAAGGAAAATTGCTAGGTCTTAGGATGTACCTTTTCACCTTTTCCAAATATAGCCAGTTGCTCTCTAAGTCACTAAGTGAACTTCAGCTCTTATTGGAGAGTTTCTTTCACATCCTTGCCGGAACTTTCTGCATTTTTTACCATCCAATGGAACAGCAGAATAGCACCACTGTGGGCAGGAGCATGTGACGTCTTCACCAACCACAGACCTCAAACACTCCATTCCCAGTCAACACTGGCAGATGGAGGGCTCGTGGGAAAATCCAACACAATAGCAAACACAACTTTCAAAACAATAAGAGATCCTGGACCGCACTGCTGCTTCTCTCTCTTCCAAAATGGTTTGCATGGGAAGAAATTGAGTGCAAATGGAAGTTAAAACTATAATCACTCAAAACTCACAATTGCCTATTAGAAACATCCTAGTGAAAATAGCTATCTTCATTATAAATATTCTTAAATACAGTAACATTGTCTCCGGGGATGTTTATGTTAATCAGGCTAAAAGGGGATTTCTTAGAAACATCATCCCTTGTTGATAACATTTTTCTATAAATAAAAATGATCGAGTGGCCAAATGCAGTATAGTAAGATCAATATCCTAGTCACATAAAAGTTCCTGTCTGATAAAGCAGCATCAGGAGAGAATCTTGAAAACACAATTTTACAAGCAGCATCAACTGCGGATTCAGAGTGTACAAAGACCATCAAACGTGGCCTGCATGGGGCTGGCGTTTCCAGGTGTTTTTCCCAATGCCCCTCCTATCCTCAGGCCCCATCCTTCAAGTTAACAAAGAACTGTCCTAGAAAGCTTCCCATGCAGAATTCAAATGGGGCCCCTTGGCATTAATTAAGCACTTTTTGTGTGCCTGGCTTCAGTGCCTGGGAAGAATGTCCAGGTGGGGAGGGCATTGTGCTCCAGAGGTCTGCCTTGCAGGTGGCTGCTTTCCTGTTGGCGCCAGTGAGGTTACAGGAACCTGGTGAGCGGGACGTGACCACTTGTACGATTGGCTAAACCTACCCCTAGGCTATGGTGATGTGGGAACACGCAGCTGGGCACAGACGTCTCTTTTCTTTTAATATCTAGAATCCAGGGCTCCCCGACCTCATTTTTCTAAACCCCAACACATCTTCGAGGAAGAGTTGTCATCTTCTTGGCCATGAGCGGCTGAGACTCAGAGAGAACCGCACTGGTGACTTCAGTTGTCCCTTCAGAAGTGGGAACTCAAATCTCTACCTGTGAAAAGGGATGAACTTTTTCTGGAGGTTTCCCCCATGACAGCAGAAGCACAGGAGAGGGTGACAGGCACTTTCCTCCGTGGGTGAGAGAGCTGGGCTTGCAGAGCTGTGTGCCTATGCTCTGAGCAGAAATCTCAGTCGTCAGCTCCGAGACAAGTTGCGGAGACTCGGTGGCCTGCACGTGCGGGTGGGGGAGCTCAGGCAGAGCCCCGCTCCTCAGACTGGCAGCCCTGGAGCTGGTTAGAAACCGGCCCCCCCGGGCCAGACGTGACTGTCCCAGCCCCAGGTGACTCCTACAGACAGTACACCAGGAGAAGCGTGGTCTAGAGCCGTGATTCCTGAATGTGAGCGTGCCAAGAGCCACCTGAACACTTCTTAAAGCACAGGTTGCTGGGCCCAAGGGTGAACGTGAGGGCAGTGGTTTGTGAAAAGGAAAATGTCCCTGTAAGTTGTCCCTGGGGAGATTTATGCGACTCCACTGCCTGTGACTGGTCTAGACCCGGCCCCCAGCCCTGCTCGGGTGGGACCCGTTTCCCCGTCCATGCCCAGTGACGCAGCCTCTTCTGTTCAAAAGTCATTTTGTGGTGACACTCAGTGCATTCAGTCTGAGTCCCTGTTAGAGCTTCTCCCTGGCACCCCCACCCCGGGTGGTGGCCGGGCCCAGGGGAGGTGCAGGTTCCCTGCGGCGCCGTCAGAGGGACCTCGCCGAGCACTGGGCCGTCCTTTCAGATCCGCGCGCCCTACGTAGCCAGGAGCAGCCCCGTTGCCGTATTTTAATGTGCACTGTTGTCTCCTCACTGGAGACCTAGTGCTCGCTCACCGAACGGCAGTTATAGGGTGTGCGCTTTATGAGGAGGTGGAGGGACGTCACGCCCCGCCATGCTGTGTCGCTGTGTTTCCTGCTGGTCTTTTATTCCCTGCGAGAAACTCTTCCCGTCGCTGCTCCCGCGTCCCTCCTGCTCCACCTCCCAGAAGGGCCTCCGTCTTCCCTCCTCCTTCTCCGCGTCGGGACAGCGTCCCCGCGACGTCCCTGCCCTTCCCAGCCCAGCCTGGCCAGTGTCAGCGTCCTCATTTCTTCTGTGGCATGACGATGCTTTCGAGCTCATCCTTTCCTCTCTTTTCAGCCTCTTCCCTAAAAGCCCTCCGATACCCGCCTTCTGCTCCAATTCCCCAGATGTGTGGACACTTCCGCGTGTTGCTGAACCGTCGCGCCTCTTCCGTCTGGAACCCGCCCCCCAGGCCGCCAGCACGTGTGCAGGGAGGGTGCCGGGGACTCTCCCGCCGCGCCCTGCCCCGTGGAGGGGCCCGTCGCCACGCAGGCCCTGCAGCCTGGTGGTCTCCAGGCCACCTCCCCTCACGGCTCTGCTCTCCGGTGTCGGGACCCGGGTAGACGTTTCCTGCGTGACTGAAGGAGTGAGGGGTGGACAAGCGGCTTCTGAGGCTCTGCGGCCACAGTTCTTTGAAACACCAGACATGACGCCTCTTCTGTTGTTTCAGCCCTCGCTCACCTCCCACACGCTCACCTCCAGGGTGCCCGTTCGCTGTTCGGAGCCGCACTCACGACTCCTATCCTGCCTGCCAACGCGGCGCCCGGGCAAACCGGCTGGGGCCCTCACATCCCGCGAGCACGGGCTGCCTCAGCCGAGGTGCTTGTCGGGGATTTGCAGCAGCAAACCTCTCCCAGAGCGCAGACAGGCCTGCGGCGATAAAGCCTTATTGACTTTTGCTGAGGACACCCATCAGGTACATCGATCGGAAAAGTAAGTGCTGACCGAGGGAAGGCTGCGGTCAATACTTCACCTTAAAGGACAGCACGCTTTGATGGTTTGCAGAAATATGTATTTTTCTACACATTTCAACTGTCTTCATTAGTGATCCCTGAGAGAGAGTTTGTGTGGTTGGGAGCCCGTGGCGCGGGCTGCCGCTCGGTGCTTCAGTTCTCCTGAGAAGAGAGGCCTGCGCATCTTCTCTGACGCTCCAGGAGGAAACGTGTGCTCCGGCTGGGCGCACGTGCTGTCTGCCTCTGCTGTGCAAACCACTGTGGGGGAAGCCTGGCGCTCCGTAGTTTCAGAAAACAGGGCCAGGCACAGGGGAGCCAGGACAGAGCCAGCTAACCCAGGTCCTCCAGGGTAAATGCCCAAGTGGGCCATTTCAAGGTCAAATAGACAATACATTACGTTTAAATGATATTCAAGCTAAGACTTGGCGACGTGTTGTTACATATACACCTGCCCTGGCACCTGTAAAGCCAGGACGCACCTGGCCAAGTGCCCGGTGAGGGTGAGGCTGGGTCTGAGGCAGACACAGTGGACGGTGGCCCATGGACTCTCCCCTGATGGCCGTGCTGAATCTCGGGTGTCGTCTTGGCTGTCTGGTTGGGTGGCAGCCGAGTGTCCAGCAGAGATGTGAGTGCTGTGGGTTAGAGCGGGCCCTGTGGCCTCCAGGAGGCTGCAGTGGTCGCAGGGCTGTGGACGGTGAAGGAGGGGCCGCCCTCGGCTCCACTCTCCCCTTCTTCCTCCAACCCTCCCGTCGGGGTCGCCTGTGGGTCTCTCCTCTCTCTCTCCACACTTCACATGCAGCCCTCTGTTTTGTCTTGTTCAACTCCAACTTTCCCAGCAGTGCCAAGAGGTGGTAACCTGTTTTAGTAGGGGTACTACCTCTGGGGGGGCGTTTTAGACCTTTGGGGGGCCCTGTTGGCAGAGGGACTGACTAGAGTGACCACACCTCCTGCACTGGTCGCCCACACAACGAGGCGACGCTTCTTGTCAGGTGCAGCTTTCGTGTTTCTTCATGGAGGTGAAAACCCTGTTTCTGAGTATGTGAGCCTAGGGCCCACTTGTTTTTCCAGAGCATCGTTGCATAGTTTTAATATACACTAAAATTTCCAGAAATATACCTATGCTTAAAATGAAGGAAAGTTATTCTTTGTTATTTCTTCACCAAGAGCTGGTCGTTCCAGAAAGCTGCCTTCCTGGCAAGACCCTCGCTGTGCTGAGCCCCCGGGAGCACTTCTGTCTCTGTCTTATTTTTGCGGCTGTCGTATTCACAGCAATTCAAGTATCAGCTCTAACATCGGTGACTTCATTATGGCTTCCTGCCTGCCTAGGAACTTACATGTGGAAATGCATGCTATTTTTATTATGATTATCTTCCTTTTAATTCTGTTAGGGCATTATGTTGATTTTTTGAAACTATGTCTATGAGTAGATTTTATTATTTTTCAATGTAGCACAGGAAATGATAAAAAAAATGATAAGAAAAAGCATATTGGATCTGACCTGGCTGAGACCACCAATGTGTATTGGGCAGTTCGCACCCCTTTCTGACATACGCCTTTGCTCACCTCCTTCTAGAACCTGGAATCTGCCCAGGGTATGATTCGGCAGGTTACTACTCTGGGATTTGATTCATTTTTAGGTCTTTCTCATAATTTTGCTCAATTCTTTCCTCTGTCCCTCTGTCATTACACAGCCCACATCTGTATGTACAGTCGTGGGCTGTGTAACAACGTTTCAGTCACTGACAGACTGCATACATGACAGTGGTCCCATAAGATGACACTGGAGCTAAAAAATTCCCATCAACTAGTGGTGTCATAGCCATTGCAATGTTGTAGCACAACACATGACCTTTTCTGTGTTTAGCTGTGTTTAGATATACAAACACTTCCCATCGTGTCACAGTTGCCTCCAGTATTCAGTGCAGTAACGTGCTGTGCATGTTTGTAGCCCAGGAGCCAAAGGCTGCGCCACAGAGCCCAGGGGTGCAGCAGGCTGCACCTTCTAGGTGTGTGTAAGTGCACTCTGTGATGTCCACACCGCGATGAAATTGCCCAGCGATGTGTTTCTGAGAACACACCCTGTCACTGAGTGATGCGCCACTGTGGCTGGGCACACCACATAATACGCGTGCACAGCTTTCCTTGCGGTTTTATTTATAGTGTCAAGTGTTTGTTCTCTGTTGTCACTGACCTTTTCATTCAAGTTTTGTCTGTTCTAAGAAATGCAGAAGTATTTACTTTATGACCTAAATCAGTACTTTAAGTAAGACTTCACAATAAAGTGACAAAAATGTAAGCTGCCTGATTCATTACAAAATTGCCTTTGATTTTACTCTTCTATGTAGCAGTGGATATTTTTAACTTAAAACTGCTTCTTTTGATTCACGTTTTCTTTCAAAGCATGTGAGGTCTTTACAGTGTATCTCCTGTAATTATCGAGACGTAGGCTGTTTGGGTTTGTGAATCCCAGTTGTCAGTAAATACTGCGGTCCTCAACCTCCCAGTCGCGTTTTCAATTTTGTGTGGGGATGGGGAGAAAGCAGCCCTGTAAATACAACAGAAAGTGGAAGGGAGAAGCGCGCGTAGGCGGCACGGAAGCCAGGAGCCAGGAGAGAGTCGCCAGCGTCACTCTGCTTGTTGGTGATTCAGGTCCTATCCCTTCCTCCTTCTACCGTCAAGAGAGAGAAGAAAGCCTGTCTCGATCCCTTCCCTTTTCCTGGGGGGAGATGAGTATGGATGGGAACCAGCACATCAGAAGAGTGAAGGCGTGAGCATGTTGGTGCAGGGATGGCACTGGTCTGTGTCTGAGGCCCTGGGGATGTGGCCCCGGGCCCCTCCTGGCAGCAGCGAGCCATGCCCTGGGGTCAGCAGTGTCCCCGCTACTGCCCGAGGCAGCCAGAACTCAGAACAGGATCCGGTGATGCTCCCCGACGAGTCGCCAGCCCAGGTTACGGGGCGTGGGTGACACAATGACAGCAGTGGTAGAGGCCTAAATAAAAGGTTCAGGTGCCAGGGAAGTGAGGACATGCAGCACGCACATGCTCCCGGGCCTCTGAATGGAGGGGCTCAGCCAGGCTTTTCAGGCAGAGCCCAGGGCGTGGGGGCGGCGTGGCGGCAGCAGGGCAGCCCGTGCCCAGACCCGGTCCTGAAGGGCCGGCCAGCGGTGAGGCAGCTGCAGGGCGGGGAGCCGTGGGGGCAGTTGAGAGGCTGGGCTGGAGCTGTTGGAGGGGCCTGGGCATCAGGGTGAGGTGTTCAGGCATCCTGGAGGTGGCTGGGGCCTGTGGAACCTTGGGGTTGGAGCACATTGTGATTGATGCGTGTTCTTCCAGGAGAGTAACTTTGGCAGCCATGCCGTGGAGCCTCCAGGCTGTTGCAACCTGTCAAGTTGACAGGCTGTCGAGTGGACGGGAGAGGGAGCAGATTTGGAGATATTTCTAATGTGGAGAAGCAGGGGGAAGGAGTTGCAGAAGGGAGGATTTGTGAATATTTCCTGGATTTCTAACTTTGCTGACTGAAGTGGGGAACCCTAGAAATCAACAGGTGCAACATAATTTTTAGCTGTTTTCCAGGTTCTGGTTGATTTTGTGGTTTCCAGAGATCCATGTGCATGACTCGGTAGCAAATGGATCACTGATCAGCGAGGACCCCTTGCTTAGTCACAGTGCGTGGGCTCTCGGTGTGGGGTCTGCTGTGCTGGCCCCGAGCATTGCAGAGCGCTGGACATCCGGGACAGACGTTGTCAGCAAATTAACTCTGCAGGGAAAAACCAATCCCACGGGCTTTAAAAAATATTAGATTGTAAAAAACATGCTACAGGTAATTCTAAGAGTAGCAGATGTGCCTAGAGATGGTAGCATCTTTGGAACTGGATTAATTTGTTCACTGGGTGGATGAACATAAAGAGGCCCCACGAGAGTAAGTGACGTCACTTAGCTGGTTAAGGATCAGAGACAAGATCAGATCTCGTGTCATCTGATTCTAAGTTTTATATTATCTTCACCCTTCTATGCTACTACTTTGTGTATGTTCACACACTGGTCAGGGCTATTATGTTTAAAAGTGCACATAGATTTCCTCAATATGAAAACTTTACTGTGGATATGGTGAACGCATAAGAGAATATCCTTGTCCTTAGGAAATAGGTATTGAAGTACTTAGAAGGTGAAGGGGCATGATGCATTGATGTGTGTAGCCTACACTCAATTGCTTCAGGAAAACAACATACATAATACTTATACACACATAGAATAGAACTTTTTAAAATATAACTTTTGCATTTTTTCTGTTAGTTCAAAGTTATTTCAAAAAAGTTTAATCCAAATAATTTAAACTTAAACTTAGTAAAAATTTAAAGATTTAAATACATAATTTAACCCATAAACAAAAAAGTAAAGTGCGTATGGCATATACAAGGGCTGTCCGGAAGTATCCAGCCACTGTTAATATAACGAAACCGGTTTGGGCAACATCGATGTAACCTGGCAGCCAAGGAGGGTGGACTGGGATGCGCATGTGTGAACAGTGACGAGGTTACTGAACTAGTCAGTGGGCGCTAGACGCTGTTGAGTGAGCATGTGTACTGTGTGGCTGTCGCATGCAAAATGACTGAGCGAGTAGAGCAGTGAATCTGCATCAAATTTTTGTGTTGTCTGCGGGAACTATTCGGATGATTCAGAAGGCTTTCAGGGACGGTGCAATGAGCTCAGTGCAAATAAAAGTGTGGCACAAACGCCTCAAAGATGGTTGAGAATCTGTTGAAAGTGATCCATGTTCTGGAAGGTCTGCAGCAAGCAGAACACCTGAGAATGTTGAACGTGTGTGGGTTAGGTTAAGAGACACCATGAACAGTGGGAAGTCCCAAGGTGCCTACTTTGAAGGGGACTGAGGGGTGCATCATTGTCCTATGTACAATGTTTTTTGTATCTTGTATCTTCTTCAATAAATGTCTCTATTTTTCACATTACATGGCTGGATACTTTCTGGACAGAGCTCATAAATATGTAAGACAAACATTAAATATTAACATCTCTTGGGTGTTCACTGCGTTCTAAAAGTTTTTCTAAGCACTGTCTATGTATCAAATAATTTCATCATCATAACAATCCCATTTTACAGAAGATAAAACAGAGGCCCAGAGAGATAAAGTCTGGAGGAGCCAGAGTTTGAACCCAGGGCATCTGGCCCAGACCTGCGTCCTTAACTTCCGTTTTATGGTGTTCCTTTCACGTGGGTGTGTTGCCATTGACAACCTGCTGGCAGCCGGGGTTCAGTCACCTGCCTCATCACCTGGCAGATTAAAGTGGGCGGCTTACTTACATTCTTACAGTGCTTAGCACTGTTCAGAGTGTTCTTACACACGTGACCTTGTCTGCTCTTCCCACAAGAACCGGCACAGGTAGGTAGGACAGGTTCATCATCTTGGCTTCCTCTATGACGAAGTTTGGGAAGCTGGCTAACTGACTTTGCTGAGACACGCTCAAGTAACGTGAGACAGAGCCGGGCCAGGAGAAGGTCCTTGGCTTTTTGTCTGCCGTTGTGCAGGCTCTTCCAGTGGATTCCTGCTTTTCATTCTTGCAGGGGGAGTGTGCAATGGGATCTTTTTGGCTGTCCCTGTTTGAAAGTGTTCCCTAAAGGGAATCTCAACAACTGTGCCTGCAGGGAACGGTTTTAGCCATGGGGGAGAGTTGTCTCCAGAAGACAAACTCCACCTCTCTGTCGGGGAAACAGTCCTACCCTCACATCTACTCAGAGTCTGGCCCCAGGGCCACTGCTTACTTCACAGCCCACTCTCCTCAATGGTTTACACACGGGTCTGTGTCATCAGAGTGCTGGAAGCCAATCTTCCTCTTCTTTCTTCCTCCTCCAGAGTCTTGGATGTTATTGCTAACTTTGCCGTGGTGCTGCGACCAGACAGAAGCACCTGCTCTGTCTGAAATTCAAGAGTTACTTCTTCACAGGCATTAGAAAATCCGGAAGAAAGGGGGAATGAGGGGTGTTTTTCTGTTTTCTTTGTTTGTTTTGCACTTTAGCAGTAAAATAATTTATAGATTTAAGCTAATTTTGGGAAAGTCTTGACGAGCAGGCAAATGCTGGTCACTCCTGGTCACTCTTATTCCTGAGGAACTTAATTCAATCTCAAGGTTTTTTCTTATGGTTTGTTGATGTCGGCATTTTCAAGGCTGTATTCTGAGGAACGTTCGTGTACAGCTAATTAGTGTTATACAAAAAGAGTTTCGAGGACAAATAAATTCATTGAATGGTGCGCAGTCAAGCTTCGCCTTGGTGAGTCACATGATCTTCAGCTTCCCAGTGATTCTAGGGAGCTTAGTAGTGAAGATCTACCTGGCTTTGTGAGCCCTAGTGATTTCCAAATTCCTGGGACACAACCCCCTTTTTCATGCAATATTTATTAACATCTACATTGGCAAATGTTCCTTTATATATTTTTAGGATAATATTTCCGATAACACCTAGTCTGGCCATTTTGAAAAATAAGTTACCAGCTCCATTTTCTATTCAGGAATATTCCTTCTGAGCTTCCCTCTGCTAAATGATTCAGGGAGCATACATGCAGTTTGCAGATGCGCATATTTAGAAATGCAAAATGCTTCAAGAGTGTTGCTTTTTAAAAACCTACAGTAGGTGGGGGAGGCACAGAGTTTGCTGTTTCCTTTAGGCCTGTTTTTGGATGCTCCAGAGCTGGCATTTCTCGGGTGGGGGTGGTCCAAGACTCCCCGAGCTTAGCAGTGCCCTTTTCTCTTCCGTCTCCTCTGGCCAGTCTCCGCCTCACTTTCCCCTCCCTCCCTCGGCTGTCTGCAGAGTTTGGCACTCCATGGTCTCCCTCTGCCCCCAGATGCTTTGCTTCTGCAAACTCAGATCCTCTTTCTGAGCTTAACCTCCTTGGTGCGTGTCTTCATTCAGAACACTTTTACCACCGTGGGCACAATGCTGGGAACAAGAGACCCAGCCACACTCCAGGACAACAGCCCTGCACTCGGGCACCTCAGGGTCCAGCAGGAAGCAGCGGATGGGGAAAGTCCTTCTCAAACCTGACTCATCCGCAAGGCCCACTCCAGCCCATCCTTCTCCATGAGTGCGACCCCATGACTGTCCCTGCCCCGGAACTTCTGACGTGGGCTTAGTCAGCTGTTACTTGTTCTTTGACTGTTTTAATGGAATTGACTTAATTTTCCTCAACCACACAGTAGGGTGGGGAACCAAGTTCACGTCTTAGCATTTTCCATGATTCTAGGTATGTGCCTGATGGATAATTGTTGACTTCCCCCTAACTCAACATTCATGGAGCCTTGCGTGGCAGCCCAGGACTAGGCCATGGGGTACAAGAATGAGGACATCTAGACCCTGCCTAGTTTCTATTACCTGGGAGGTGAGGCTGAAAGCTTCCTTATCATGGGCTGAATATGCCTCACTCCCCAGCCCACCAGAACAGCAGTTTTACAGCTTTGTGACCAAACCCCAGGGAGAGAGGGATTTTGAAGTGGTGTTCGGTACACACATGCATGCCTGCACATACAATTAAAACAAAAACTTCCCAAAACTCTGTGGATGTGATCAAATTAAGATGGGATCATACTGGAATAGAGTGGGTCATAGTCCAGCTAACTGGTGTCCTGAAGAAGAGGGAGATTTGGGTGCAGACGCACAGAGAAGATGGCCATGTGACAATGGAGGCAGAGAGAAGAGTGATGTGTCCACAGTCCAAGGAACCCCGAAGATTGTGGGGAAACACCAGGAAGAGGCAGGAAGGATCCTTCCCTAGGATTTTGACCCTGGAGAGAGATTTGTGATGAGACATTCAGAGGAGCTGGGGCGTCTGGTTGGTAGACTGCAGGGATGTCCCTAAGCACCCTGCATTGCACATGGCAGCTTCCAACAACAAAGAATTGTTGGAAATGTTAATCGTGCTGAGGTTGGGAAACCCTGACTTAACCAGCGATCAGGGTCTTGAGGGTCTGGCTTTGAAAATTGGTGGTGACAGAGGGAGAAGGGCAGAGGTGTGAGCTGCACAGGAGGTGCAGATGGGGGTGTGAGGCGATCATGGAGGAGGGCGTGTCCACGTGCAGCACAGGTCAGGTTGGTGTCCGGGATGGTGCCAGCGGATGCACCGAGTTCCCAAGTGTTACCCAGCTTGGAGTTCTAGCTCAGTTTGCAATGTGTGCAAACATACAGGGATTCTCTTTCACAATTTCGTCTTAAATTTTGGGTTACCATTTGGAATTTAAGATATCCATTCTCTTTTTTAAACCCCAAATTTGGGGGTGACTAAAGGGATTGTCTGTCCTCCAGGGTCTTCTTATGCATCTCAGAGGTGGCTCATACCTGGCTCTGAGGATGTACACCATCGTAAATAGCAGATTTGGCAGAAAAGCTCGGTGAGGTCCCAGGATTGTAGAAAAACTAGTGTTCATTTTACACAAAATGCCAAGCTGGTCTTTAAATAGCAGTCTCAGAAGCACAAGCCATTTTATTATGCATTAAGTCATTTAGCATCCACTATACAATTTTTCGAAGCTATTTTCCCCAGGGGGGTTGCTGATACACACTATTCTTGCAAAAGGGTGGTGAGAGGAGAGGGGAGAAATTGTTGAAAAGAGAGTATCCTGCAAGTAATCTCTTATGCATTTCTTTATAATTTAGGGAAAATGCAGACATCAAACCTGAGACAAGAAGTCAAAAAGGAAATCTTTAGATGCTATTGTAAACTCAGAGCTGTGTTTGGTGCTGTTCAACACGAGTTTTCTGCTTTGCTGCTGTAGTTGTTTCTAGCTATGGCAACCACAGTCCTAACTCTGCTGTTACATCCCATTCTGCACGAGGCACAAACACGGGTCAGGAAGAAGAGGTGATACCTGCCCTGGTGAGACCCCTTTCTGGCCAGGAGGCTGAGTATGCACCAAGAGTCACTCTGAAGCCCCCCGAACAGCCCCTCACTACTCACGCTGCCCGAGTTGGAGACCTCGTTGTCTAACATGTTAAATGTTCCAATAGCAGGGGCTTTTGAGCAGCATAGTTTTCAGAAATTCTTCAAACACCCTAAAAGCTGCATGCAAAATATTGAGTTATACCCTTATAGACTTTTTATTTCAGGGGGTGCAAGGATCTATTGTTTATCAGATTCTCAAAAAGGTTACTGAGCACCAGAAATGAGGAGATTATGGCCCGAGAGCATTCTGCGGTCCCCAACAGTGCATGGTAAGTTTAAATGAAAAGCTGTAGGTGGTCCTGACAGACCCATCATCACATTACTGGTGGCTGTGATGGGCGGATTCTGGGCAGCACTGAAGCCCCTGCCAGCAAACTCCCTCCCAGCCCATGGTCTGAGGTTGAGCCCCAGCAACATTTGAAATGTTCATGTGTCACAGACCTTTGCAGCATCTGTCAGTGGCTGGCCTGGAAAAGCCCTGGGTCCCTGACATGGAAGAGAAGAGGCCTGTGTGTCCCAGGATGTCCCTGAGTGATGGACCTTCTGTCCGGGGTTGAGCGGGGCTGTTGGGGAAGGGCCTTCACCTGCACGAGAGCCTCAGTGGCCCCTCACACTGCTGGGGTGTGTGTCCTGAGGGGTGTGTGTGGTTTGGAAGAGGACTTGCAGTGAGGTGGGAGGCTTGGATTCCTTTCTATGAGGAGAATTCTGGAAGTCAGTCAGAAAGGACTCCTGGAGTTATGCAAATCAAGTAGGGCGGCCCCTTCCTGTAGTGTGGGCTTGGGCCCAGAGCACCTGCCCAGCCTCACTGTGTGCAATGCCGTCTCAACTTTTAACGCGGGGACCAACTTGATCTTGACTTCTTAACGTTGTTTTGGAATTGTTTGTCCTATTCGCTTCTCCTTCTAATCTGAGGTCTCCAAACAAGGTCCCGTCCATCCTGATAGCTGGCTGGGCCCATTCCCAGGGTGCCGGTCATTGCAGAGCCTCCTGTAGCTCTCTGAACATGTAGGTCATTTTGTAGGGAGGCTTCCTCAGGTCACTCCAACATGGTGCTGCTTTCAGGGGTAAAATTCAAAATATTTAATAGCTGGTATGACATGAACATGACCAGGCAAGATAAACATCAGCCACGGCACAGGGGCACGTCCAGGAGGCCTCCTGCCAGCTAGCGTTCAACCTTCCGTGGGGCTTGTGGAGTGTCAGGGCAGTGGGGGCCACCCAAGACATGGGATATTTCAGTATTTCCACAGCTGGCGCCACTGTCTCCATGGCCTAGTCAGCTCAACTCGCTCGTAGTGCAGGGGTCTGTCCTACTTGGTTTCCCTCCCCTCGCCCCTCTGCCCCACCAGCTCTGACATTCTAGAATTCTGTGACCACTCTTATCGGATCTGGGTCTTCAGAGTGGACGTGCACCCGGGACACTCCTCCATCAGGGTCCAGAAAGATAGTGTCTATAATGTCATCTGCCCCTTCCTCTACACACTTCCCAACTTCATATCACTTTCTGATAAATATCACACTTTTCATTACTCAAAATTCTGAATCTGACAACTCTTCCCATGGACTCAAAGAACTGGTGGCTGCCAAGCCATTGGGTCGCCAGGTAAGCCCTGGAAGTGGGGCCTGCAGAGCTGCAGGGCACCAGGTTCTTGGGAGTGGGCGTTCTACCAAGGACCCCAAATGCTGTCAGTCACCAGAGGAGGAGACAGCCCCAGGGACAGGTGCTGCTCAGGGCAGTCATCGTCACATGCTGCATGTCCTATCATGGGCCTTTGCTCAGGGCACTTCCTCCATACGGACCTTAATATTTCCTACGTGCCTCTGGGCATGGAGAAGTGTGTCGTATAGTTGGAAACAAGGGGAAGGTGGCTGACAATGGTTCCTGGCATGTGTAGGTGACAGAGGTTTTACCAACATTTGGTGAATCGTTCATGAGTCCACTTGGCCCCACGACAGTGCTGTCAGCCAGGTCCCGCAGTTGATCTCAGGGTCCATGTTGGATACGTTTGTAGTCTAAGCAGGCTGGAGGAACAGGTTGCAGAAGTGGATGGAAGTGGTGGTTGCCACTGGCTTAATGGACCTCTGATGAACCTGAAGGTTTGTGTCAGCTCTGATCCTGGCTTTAGTGTGACAAGTTGTGAAATGAGCTCCTGTTTAGTGTTGTTCCTAAGTGAATAGCTCTAGACAGACTCAGCTCAGCTTTGTGTCATCCCCGTCCTATCAGCCTGGGATCAAGGGCACATTTAAGAATTTGTGTGTCTAATATTTCCAGAGACTAAGAAAAACACATGAATTAAAACACATGGCTGGGTGCTCTGTTTGGATTGGGGAGCCAGGGCCTCAGGTAGCCTGAGCCATCACTGGTGTTTGTGAAGCTGGGCCAGGTCTCCACGCTCCTGAGCAGCTGCCATGTGACTGACCCCTCCATCCAGGCCGAGCCCTTTCCCACCCCAAACAGGTGCGGTGAGGTTGTGTCTGCATCCTCCACCAGGAGCTCTGGTGTCCCCAGAGCCACACCACGGAACTATCAGCTTTTATTGAATTTGGGCTCAGCCTTTGCAAGAGAAAGGAAACAGTGGCCAAGTCAAGACTGAGAGAAGAGAGAAGGGAAGTCAGTGGCAGAGGAACAAAGAAAAGGGACCACACATGCAGCCTCTCCCTGCCCACCCCACCTGGTGGGCAGCCACGTCTCACTGAGTCCTTGCGGGAAATATTAGCTGAACCGTTGCCATGTCCACTCCGCACCTTGGCTGCTGGCTCCAGGCTTCCCTGGCTCTGCTTGAACCACTGCCATGGCCTGACTTGCTTCAGTGCCTCCCTCCAAGCCCTGTACCCACACCCACGCTGCCGCAGCATGTCTGTGAACACACCTCTGATCATGCCACTGACTTGCCTCAGCATCTCCCCGGCTCTGAAGGCCACCCATGAGTTGGGAAAAGGCCCTTTAACATCAGACCACAAGTGGCATCTCTGGGCCTTTTCCCCAGAGTGGTGCTTCCCATCCCTGTGGACAAATTGGAATCACCCAGAGATCTTTCCAGGCCACACCATTCCTGGCTCGGAGCCTGACTCCTCCTCCCGGCCTCTGTGCACAAGCACAGTCTCCTCAGGCTGCTCTCGCCTCTCTACCTGGAATCTTCCAGTCCAAATGCCATCTCCTGTAGAGGTCTTCCCTAACCCTTAAAGGAGAGTTAATCCCCCACCTGTGTTCTCTAAGCCCTCACTTCATATCTTCATGACAATTGTGTGATCATTTCCTTACAGGTATGTGCTCTACAGGCACCTGTGAGACACGGAGGGCTCAGGTTCTGCTTTATTCCTCATAAGCCTGGCAGACAGACCAGCGTCTGCCATAGAGTTGGCACTCCTTGATTAGCACATGGCCTGTGCTAATGCCTAGACTAAGAGCTGAGGGGAAATAAAATTGGCTCAGGTCCCCAAGGGGTTTTCAGCTTACTTGGGAGGACAGAGGAGTAAATCTACAAATCACAAAGTGCTTTGGTTATCTCTTGCTGTGTAATGAACCAAAACAGCAGCCATCTCTCCAGGTTCTACAGGCTGACTAGGCTCAGCTGGGTGGTTCTTCTGCAGGTCACACTCAGAGTGTCTTATCTGGTTGCAACCAGAAGGCTCCTGGCGCTGGAGTCATCTGCAGGCTGAAGGTGGATTCTGGCATGAGGAGCCTCCACACAGACTCTCTATGTGGTCTTTCCAGGAGGAGATCCAACTGCGTACATGGTGGTTCAGAACTTCCAAAAGCACCGTTCTAAGAAGAGGCAGTAGAAGATGCGGATCCTCTCAGTGGCTAGGCCTGAATCTGGCGCAGTGTCATCCCACCATGCTCTGCTGGTTCCTGGTACTCACATGTCCAGCCCAGGTCCAGTGTGGGAGGGGACGCAGTGGGAGGCCTGTGCCTTGGGGCCTTCTTTGGGAACAAGCTACCACACAGTGTGTTGAGCAGGAGTTTAGGAGTGTGCACAGGCTGTGCTGGGAATACAGAGAAGCCCAGATTTGGGAAAGGAAGGTTTCTGGAAGATTGTGAAACTAGGGCTGATGTTTCTTTTTTTGCAATAAATAAAATGTAGACAAATGAAGAAAACAGAATACTTGATGAGCAAGCAAATTATTAGATGAATGATTAGAGTTAGAAATGTGGACATGTTACAAAAAGCTTTGGGTGAGAGGCATGAAAACATGGGAAGCATTTTGGAGATGTACAGACCTGAGTTCAAATCTTGCTCCACACTTAAAGGTTTGGTGACCTCAGGCCAGTTACTCCCTATGTCTGAGTGTAATTAGGCTAATAATAGGACGGCTTCCTTGGCTTGTTAGGGAGAGTAAACTAGAACACCTAACCTAGTGCCTGAGAAAGCACGTGAACCATTCAGCATCTACCCCTCATTTAAAGAGAGACAAACACCTCTCAGGACACTTGGAATAGAAAAATTATCCATCAACAGGAAAAAATTATATCATTTAGAACCCAGCCAGCATCATCGCGTTGTTGAAATGCAACGCAATTTCGTAACCCCCATTTTTGTGACTGACACACTTGGCAGTCCACCACACCATGACTGTTGACTTTGTTCCAGAGGTTCCAGCCAAGGAGCCAGGACAGAAAGATGAAAGGAACATACATTTTCAGAGAAGAGAAGATGAATCGTTATTTTCAGATTGAGACTGCCTCTCTCGCAATCCCAAGAGAATCAACTGCAAAGCTGTTAGAATACTAACAGAGCAGGGTGAGGTGGCTGGTCACAAAACAAATGTTCAAAGATGAATAGCCTTTTTATACACCAACGATAGAAATCATAATTGAGAAAGTATTCCACTCATACAGCAACAGCTGAGAAGTTTACCTAAGAATTAACTTGACAAACCTGCATATGATCTCACCAAAGAAAATAATGAACCCCACTACAAGACAGAAGAAAAAACAGAGAAAGAATTACAGAATCATACCCTACTCAGTGGGAAAAACTCAATACTATAAAGGTCAAAACTCCCTAAGGTGAGTTATATTAATAGAAGGTTTAAGGTGATTCCTATCAAAATTGCAATGGGGCTTTTCTTGGAACATGACAAAATTATTCTAAATTTTATGTGTAATTAACTGGTAATAAAAAAACCAAGAAACTAATGAAACCCTACTAAATATCTACAACAGCAGACATTCAAACATGTCATAAAGCTATAATGATTAAGATAGTGTTGTGCTGCTGTCAGAGGGAATGGATATATCAATAGGCCAAAAAGGAAAACTCCTAAATGGATCCACACATAGAGTTAGCATATGATAAATGTAATATTGCAATCATTGAGGAAGAAGACGATACTGCACAGGATGCCAAAACAATTGGTTAACTATTTGGTGGAAAAAAGTTAATTATTTAACTCCATATATCATATACAAACAATAATGGATTAAAAGAATAAATGAAAAAAAGCTAAATCATAAGTGAGAAAAAGAAAATACAGATGGATGTTTATATAATTGTGGGGTGTGGAGGCTCTTTTCCACACTAAAAGTAGTAAACATAAAGTAGGTTTGATAGATTTGGCAACAACAAAATGGGAATATTTCTGTGTCTCCTCAAAATATATACAAATTAACCTAAAATGACAAACTAGGTAAAAATATTAGCAACAAACATGTCAGCCACGGCATGTATGACTCAATACAAAAAGAGTGCAGAAAAGCAGAAATGCAGATAGCCCGTAAGTCCCTTATAGTGTCAACTTCTCTAGTGGTAAATGAAACACTAATTAACATGAGAAGTCATTTCGCATCCTCTAAATTGGCAAAGAAAAAGTGTGACCATCCCAGCACTGGGAAGGGAGCGGAAATGGACGCATCCTCCATTAGCCATAGGAGGAGAGGCTGGGACTGGTATTTTGGAGTGTGATTTGGCCTTAGAGGTCTTACAAGATGTAAATGTGTTCCCTTTGGATGTGGCAGTTTCTTGTCTTGGAATATATGGTAAAGAGAGAGGCAAGAATAGGCACAAGATTTATATAGTAACGTATCCAGTATTATTTACTATTGTTAAAAAATTAAAAATAGCCTAAATGTTCACTTTAAAACATGAAAGTTAGGACAAATACAAAAAGTACCATATACTGTTCAGCATTAGAAATTATTGTTTAGACTATAACACAGCATGAAAACATGTATACAACAAAGTTAAACAAAAACAAAGAACAAACAATAACAACAAAACAGGCAGGTGACTAAACGGTTTACACTATATCTCAAATAATTATTCATTTGTCCCTCCCCCGACTCTGCCATCCACTGCCCAGAGAAAGAGCAGAAAGTGTGCACAGCAAAAGTTATTTGCAGATGACACAATTTTGAGTAATTTTATTTTCCTCTTTGTACTTTTGGAACTTTTCAAATTTTCTACAGTGAACATGTGTCACTTTTTAAAAAATTCTAAGCAGAAAAATATTGCTTAAAAAACTAAGCACATCAATGTTAGTTTTGTATTGCTGAGCCCCCCTGTGGCTTAACCTCAATTTTCATCCAGACCTGGCGAATGCCGACCTTTGCCCTCTGCCACGTCCCTTCCAGGGACCTCCAGGGGGTATGACAGACATATGGGGGTATAACGGACATATTAAGGGGTCTAACAGATATTTGGGGTATAATAGACATATTAGGGAATGTAACAGACATGTTGAGGATATAACAGACATATTAGGGGATATAACAGACATATTGGGGGGTATAAAAGACATATTAGGGTGTGTAACAGACTTACTGGGGCCAAGTTAGTCTGATGTGGTTGAAAGTCATGCAGTGTTTGGAGGGAGGAGTTGGGGGAACTGGACACTCATATGGCTGGAGACGGGGTCTTGGCTCAGCTGTCCTTCCCGGCTCTCTACCACTGAGCAGCAGGCCAGGCTCTGTGGGTTTTGCTGCCCATCAGAGTCCTTGGCATATTCTGGAAGCCTTGGTGGGAAAGCCCATAGGAGCTCAGGAGGGCCCTTATTTCTAGAAAGTGGCTTTTCCTGGGGCCCTTATTTCTAGAAAGTGGCTTTTACCAAAGGCCAGGTCTCAAATTGCTTCCATTGTTGGTGAGAAATAATTACGGTGAAGAACCTCAGGCTCTTGATCTAAATAACAATTTCTCCTTCTCTATTTAAAACGTTTGTGGTTGATACCAAGTGGTGCCAACGCACAGGCTCCCTCTCTTCGGGTGCACTTTGTGCAGTTTACGGGGGTGACTTCCCCCTCCATGCCCCGTGCAGGAGGGCAGAGCCACAACCTGCTTTGGGTGCTCTGTGTACACAGCGGCAGCTGATTATAGATTATTCACCAGCTCACCGAATACAAAGGAAGAGAGTCGCAGCGTTGGATAGGTTAATTTGGAATGCTTTTTGTTAGCAAACAAATCTTTTAAAAGTACTAGAAAAAAGAGAAAAAAAGAAAAGGAAGAAATCTCCAAGTCCAGTTGTCTTTGCAGTGGGTTGCCTGTCTCCTTCTCAAGAATTCAAATGAATTGAGAACCCCCTTAGAAGTGACAGCCCCAAGTGTAAGAATGATAAACGGCTTTGGCCTTGATAATTTTTATTAAGCACTAAATGTCACATTTAACCTGCATTACGGAAAGCAATTACCCGTGTATCAACAGTCAAGCAGCCCAGCGCGCGGTGCCGGCAGCGGCACACTCGGCTCCATCTGGGAATAAGGATTTTCAATTAGGAGGCAAATAGCTGCACGGGGCTCAGGTCCTCCAGCGGCTCCCAGAGGAGGCCTCGGAGTGAAGTCTTCATACGCAAGTAATCGCAGCAGTGTCAACAGACCATCCCCAGCCATCTGCTGCCAGAGCAGCCGCACTTTATCAAATCTCAATATTTACAGACGCTGATCCACTCGTGGGGCCAGGATGGCTCCCTGCCAGGGAGTTCTGGGAAATTCATTTTAAGGTGTGTTTCAGTAGGCTAATTAATTTACAAGCACCTGTTTCATCGCCGGGAGCTGTTAGTGCAGCAGATGATCCACAGCCGGGGAGGGAGACTTTATCCCGGCTAAATTGATTTCAATTGATTTTAATTTGCTGATGGCACAGTTGTAGGTTTAATGTGAACATAGCCTGGAGCCCCCATTTTTTTTTCCCTTTTTGGAGTAAGCCGTGTAGATGGCTCACGTCTTGGCCCTGCTATTGCTGGGAAAAGTGGCCTCCGCAGGAGGCTTGTGTGTAGACACAGGCAGCAGGCGGCTCTTGGAAGTGGTGTTTGCCGCATACAGTCAGACATCGGGGTAGGGTTGCCAGTTAACATACAGGATTTCCAGCTAAATTTGAGCTTCAGATAAACAACGCAGGAATTTTTAGCAACTGTGTTCTCATACAACATACTAAAAAATTTTTTGTTGTTTATCTGAAATTCAAATTTAACCAGGTATCCTGGATTTTATCTGCTGACTCCGGCAACCCTAGTTGGGTGCTGCCGACTTGTGAAGGAGCAAGCTTAGCCCCTATCTGTGTGGTCTGCTGTGCTGTGGAGCTGCGCTCTGCCCTGCAGGCTGGGAAGAAGTTCTTGTCAAGGAGACTTGACTTTTAAGTCAAAGGTTGGATCCGAATTTCACTGTGTTTGTCATTATGGCAGGACACACGCCCATACTGCTTTGGGAGGCTGTCTGCTCTCAGGTGTTCTCTGTACCTGCCTCTGCAGAGGAGGTTCTGCCAGGCCCTCATTTTCTCTTAAGGACGCGACACCCTTCTAGTCTGGCAGCCGTAGGTGCACATGCGGTTGATCTTAGTGATGCACGGCTGGACAAGTAACCAGAACAAGGAAAGTGAGCAGTACATCAAGCCCATGAGTTCACACATGTTATTGTTTAGTTGAAAGATAAAGTAGTTATTTAAATTTTACAAAGAGAAATAGTTGAAGAAAATGCTAATTCTGTACTAGTGGTGTTCAGGGAGGGCACAGGAAGGTCGTATAGGGATGAAGACATCTGGGGAGGCCCATGCTAGCGGCTGGTGCTGGCTCTGCACTCAGCAGTGACGTGGGGCCGCTTCGAGGTAGGCTCTGTCCAGGCCTGAGAACACTTACCCTCTGTCCTCTCCCTGTCCTCGGCTCCAGGTAGGCCAGACCAGAAGCATGTCTAAAATTAGTTTATAAGCGCCTTTGTGTGACTTTTACTGCAGCAGAGGTAGGTTTACCCATGGCCTGGTGTTAAAGGGCCTGTAAGGACCCGGAGCTGCTGGGAAGTTCTGTCGCCAGTGGCTCCTTCCCTCCCCAGAGGCCGCGCAGTCGGCACCCAGCGCTGCTCCCACATGCCTTCCCTCCCTGCGTCCATCTCCTGTCTGGTCTCTGGGTCGGAAGGGTGGCTCTGGGAAGGCAGAGCAGGAAAAGCTGACTGCAGGAGCTGTTTGGTGCAGGCCGCCCCCTCGAAGGGTGCCAGATGGAGCTTAAACAACAGAAACTTACTTCTCGCAGTTCTGGAGGCCAGAGTCCCAGCATGGTCAGGTTCTGGTGAGGACCCTCTTTCTGGCTTGCAGACGGCCAGCCCCCTCCTTGCTGTGTCCTCACATGAGAGAGGCAGACAGAGAGGGAGAGAAAGAGGAAGGGAGGGTGGGACGGAGGGAGGGACAGGGAGAGAGAGGGGGGTAGCAAGCTCTCTGGTGTCTCTTCTTAAAAGGCCACTAATGCCATAATGAGGGCCCCACCCTCATGACCTCATCTAACCCTAATTACCTGCCAGAGGCCCCATCTCCAAATCGCATTGGGGGTTAGGGCTTCAACGTGGGTTTTGGGGGACACAAACATTCAGCCCGTAACAGAAGCTGTGTGAGGGATCTCTATTTGCGTTGGGTTCTCTTGCTGCCTAGACATTGACCAAGGCTCTGAGATTCAAGTGCAGCTCAGTATGGCTGCAATTACTTTAGTTTGGGGGGGAAAAACAATTTTTAAAACAAGTGTTCACTTCAGCCATTGGGAAAAAAATGTAAGTAAATTACTTGTACAGCAACTTCAAAAAATGCCATATCCTGTGAAACTTCCAAGATAATCTTATAGCAAAATGCTCACAATGATAACAGAATATGTTAACTTGCTGCACAAGATCATTAATTATAAATCAGTGGAATAACAGTGATTGGTCATCAATAATGTCATACTCAGTTTTCAAATATGTCAAGTCCTTGTTTGGGACAACATGACCACATCATCTGCAGCAGGAAATACTTGCCTTTCCATTCTCTAGCGGGTAGAGTGTGGAAGAAGCATACGGCAGCTCATCTGAGGGTACATGAGTTTAAAAATATTCTTGTGTTTACCCCACTAGAAATTATTATGTGATTCACTGAGAGAATGTTGCTACCTGAGTTGACACTTATGGTAGTATTAAGGGGCAGATTCTGAATATGATAATGACTAGTATTTTTAAATTGAGTACATTTAATTTAGCCCAGATTGGATTATTGTCAAATATGCAAAGGTTGAGGATAAATCAATAAAAACTGCAAATATGTCTGCTTTATTCCAACCCAAGTGCTACAGAATGATCAAGAATATAACAGTCACCTATGGCTGTGCCTAGAATCTTGCACACTCTTCTCACAGAATATTGTCCTGACAAGTGCAGACTTTTAATACTAAAAAACGTAAACAGTCGAATACAGCAAATAGTATGACTAACAGCCTAAAAGTCCCACCATTGAGGAGGCGATGTATTTCCCTTTTAAGGAAGGCCCAGGATCCCACCAGACAGGGTTCATTAATTTAAGACAGTTGAACTCTCAAGCACCAGAGTTCACAATTCAATTATGGAGGGAGATAATCTTCCCAGGGTGGTTTATTTAGCTTGCGGTTTTTAATTAATTCTGCCCCAGGAGAGAGTGCCGCAGGGATCAGCCCACACCTGTAACCTGGGGCTGTTATCTCATGTTAGCAAACTGGGCCTGGGCATCTGCAGGGCGTCACATGCCTTCAGCCTGTCTCAGCCATGCTTGGCCGACACCTGCAGAGTCAGCACGGCATAGCTCTTCCAACAGAGGGGACAGTGACGTCTAGAAGCTGCTCCTGGAACCCGCTTATGGTGACTGTCTCCCTCCTCCTTTCACTGGTCTGGACGCTAAAACTAAATAGTCATGGATGCAACAGGGAAGACCCTGCTGAAGAGTGGGCTCACTGGCCTGGTTCCACCATTACCTTCTTCTGTAGGCTGCACCCGAGGCCCTGGCTTCGGATCCCTTCCTGCCCAGACTTTGGACAAAGGTGGGGATGTCAGGTGGCACTCGCTCGTGGCGGGTCGACCCTAGGGATGGGGTGGGGTCAGATCAGCTGGACACTCCACGTGCTGCATGCCATCCAGAACGGTGATAATTTTCCCATCAAGCATGTTTGGATAACCCCATTCTAGACTGTATTTTAGTATGACGTGCTCATATATATTCATTCATTCATTGGGCAAACATCAGGGTGCTATGTCCCAGGCACTGGGGACAGAGTGGTACGCTGGTCAGGGATAGCTCAGCTGCGTGAAGGAAACCAGCACCCTGATCTCAGTGACCAGACACGCCAAGGTCACTGCTCATGCATGTGAGGCAATCTCCAGTTCCAGCTGGGCTCTGTTCCCCATCCTCACTCCAGATGCACTGTCGGGAGATGGCCAGTTGTGCTGGAAGAGAGAGTGGGAGCCCGGAAAGCTTCCTCCAGCAGGTCAGGGCTTTGGGCCAGAATTGACGCATCATTTCCACCCCAATCCATTGGCTTGACGTAGTCACGTGAGCCACACACATGAGGGGTCAGGAGTGCAGTTCTACCGTGTGCCCAGTGAGCAAAGCTACTGATCACACAGTGTTGGGAAAGACAGACACACCTGAGACTTGTGGTACACACGGTTTCCTTGGGCAGCCAGACATTAAACAGATGATTACAGGATTAACTAATTATAATCACGATCAGTGCTATAGGATGGCACGAGCTGCCAACGTGTCATCCCTGGGCGTTGTCTAATCATAAGTAAGTTTTGTATTAGACGTTTTGTATTTCTAGAGTGGAATAAATCATGGAATCATAAATATTTAGAAGTCAAGGAGCCTTGATGAACAGTACATTTCAGTGGTTTTTAAGCTGTATTCAGTGAATCACTTGGGTATGTTGAGGGCCAGATCTGACCAGAGAAGCTCCAGTTTGGCCTGTTTGATCCACGTGAAACTGCCGTAGCCAACCATTCTTGGCACAGAACAAAGGCAGCAGCAATCTGATATTTGTATAGACATAATACAAACTACTTGTCTCAAACTTGCCTTTTGCCTGTGAATAATCTGGGGCCCAAGGAAGTTAAGTGGCTTCTTAAGACAACATTTGAAGTGACTGTCAGAGCAAAGAGTCCGTTGCTTTAATTTTTTAATGATTTTTTTAAATTGTAAAATACATACAAAATAAAATTTGCCATTTTAGCCATTTTTAAGTGTACAGCTCAGTGGCATTCACACTGTTGAGCAACGACCATCACCACCATCCATCTCTAGAACTTTCTCACCTTCCCAAACTGAAACTCTGCACCCGTTGAACACTGACTCCCCTCCCCTCCCCAGCCCCTGGCGACCATCTACTTTCTGTCTCTGTGAATTTGGTGACTCTCGGTGCCACGTACACAGTATTTGTCCTTTTGTGACTGGCTTATTTCACATAGCATAAGGTTCATCCATGTTGTAGCATGTGTTAGAATTTCCTTCCTTTTTAAGGCTGAGTAATGTTTCATTGTGGGGATGGACCACGTTTTAGCTACCCATTCATCTGTCAGCAGACACTTGGGTTGTTTCCGCATTTTGGCTATTGAGAACAATGCTGCCGTGAACATGGGCGTATAAATATCTGTTGCAGTCTCTGCTTTCGAATCTTTTTGATATGTACTTAGACATTGCTTTGACCTTAAACTTTTTCTTTCACCAGAAAAGTAATACCTATTCATGTTACTTCAATTTAAAAAAACTTTAAAACCTATAAAGTAAAAATACTCTGCTAATCCTTTTGAATAAAAAGGTGTTGCCATTGCAGTGGCACTGCAGGGCCTGTCACAAAGGAGTGACGTCCCTCAGAGGCGCTGCAGCCCTGAGCAGCCTCGTACGCTCAGCTGGGAGGGAACAGACAGCTTTCTGACTGCTCAGATATTGGACTGTTAAGGGACCCTATGTTATAAACCTGAGCGAAGAAGAATTAAAAGGTCACTCAGGCATTAGGAGTTTGGTAAATAATCTGCTTTGGAATCTTACATTTGACTGCAGATAATAAAGCTTCTGTGATCTCATGCTATTTCCTTTCAAGCTTTGCTCTCTTGTTTTGTTGGAGCACATCCTCCAGTGGCTTCCTCAGAAAGAGGGCATGGGAGGTAAATTTCCTGAGTACTTATGAGTCTTAAATATCTTTGACTGTTTCCACCTTGATTAATAGTTTAAAATATAGAATGGAGATCACTTTCTGTCATAATTTTTAAGGCACTGACCCATCACCTTCTAGCATCCAAGTCAACAGTAATAACCCTATTTCCTTGCCAGTGATTGTTTTAGGAATAGTTATGTGACCAAATTCAGGCCAATAAAATGCAAACAGGATTTTGCCAAAGAAACATTTCACATTTCTAAAAAGTATTCAATAAAGACACTTTCCTTCCTCGTATTTTTCCTTGGAAGTAGGTCTGGGAGCAGATCTGAAATTGCCATTCTGCTCTCATTCTGAGGATGAAGCCGACGTGAGGGGCTGGGAGAGGGAGCAGAGATTGGCAGCGAGCAGGGTGAGGGGCACAGTGAGGTGGCTCCTGCGTGCTGCCCCCGGCCCATGGCCCCCCAGGCACATGCTGTCCGTAGAACTGCCTGCAACGAGGTGCACGGTCTCTGTGCATTTCCAACATGGTAGCCATGAGACGGACTGTGGCTTGTGTGGCTGAGGAACTGAATTTTAAATTTTACTTGGTTTCAATTAATTGAAACTTAATTTTAAGTAGTCACACATGGTTAATTGCTACCACTTGCCCAGCTCTGCTCTGGACACTGGTGTGAGATGACTCTGTCCTTCTGATTGGTGACTCAAGTCACCCGTCACTCTGCAGCTGTGCCCCACGCCGTACCCACTACTGCCTGTGTGGGTGTTTGTGGTGGCCATGGCTCCTTTGTGTGCTTGTTTTGTTCTTGTTTTGGCAAGGCGTGAGGAAGAGGCAAAAATACACATGTATGTTTAGCCTCTTCTCTTTAATACGAACTAAGTGAATGTTTTTTCTTTTGCAAAGTACCTGATTCTGCCCACAGATCCGCTTGATATGAATCAGTGTTGACTAAAAACTTACATTTTTTCTGGTGCAGGAAGTGTCATTGTAAATTGCAGTCTTAGTTCATTAGTTTCTACAAATAACTTTGAATAGTTTCTCTTCTTTTTGGACTCTGTTTTTATAAAAACTACATTCTGGGGGCATCGCATTGTCTTTGTCCCACATACTTAGTCGCTAACTGTCCTCCTCGCTTTGCCTGGCCGTTTGCCTCTGCTGTGCTTTCTCCTCCGTCGGCCCCCAGCGCCAGGGGCGGTTTCCTGCAGTCCCGGGTCTGTGTCCAGGGCTGCTGCTGCGGTGCTGAGTAGCGTTTCTCCCTAGTCTCCTCCCCTGGCACGTTAGCTTCCTTTTCTTCTCATTTGCTCTGTTTACTCCCCACATTTTTTCTGTTTTGAAAATTCATTATTTTTGTAGTTCCCTTGAGGAGAGAGCAGCTCTATGAAACTTGAGGAGTAAATGGTATTTCATCGTAGGCTCTGCATCTCTCTTTTGCATGCTATGATCTTGGGTTTTTTTTTGTTGCAGTAAAATTTGTGCAAACATTTCATGATAGTTTGTTCTTTTTTTCTTTCCCTATCTTTGAGCTGGAGGGGAGACAGTTGTATCCAACGTTGCTGCTGGCCACAAAGTTGAGTGGGTGCTCCGCCGCGCGCCCCTGTCTGCGGAGGCTCTGTGGGTCTCAGCCTCCCCTCAGCCCCTCAGGGGGGTTCCAGCCACGCCTTGGCTCGTCTGCATTGGGGAGGGCAGAGGAGGTGGAAGCCTGCTGTCCCCGGCCCTCTCTAAGTCTGCTGAACTAGCTGTCCTGAGGCGAGTTCTCCAAGTTGGGGGTACATCCAGTCTTCTGCAAGATACCCCAGTATCTGCAGTTAATCCTGGTTTCCTGAGACGACAGTCACTTCTCTCCCCACCCACACACTCGGAGGACTCCGTGGGGTCCTCGGCCCACCGGGAGTGCCACCTACCTGGAAGGAGGGGAGGAGGACTTGGGTGGGGACTGCCAGTCCTTCCTCGGTTCTTCCCACCTCGGCACCTGCAGCGGCTGCAGAGTTGAGGACAGACAGACATTGCCTGAGGGTTCCCCACCTCCTGGGACAGCAAACTGCTCTCTTACAAAGGGCAACTGGGAAGCCCGATTTCTCCATTTTCATTCAGTTTGACTGTTGTATTGTTGACCAGCGTTTCTCAAGATACGTGATATATTATTGGCGCCGTCACGTTGATGATGTTTCTTCGTGACTTTTGCTTCTTTGTAAAATTTTTAATCAGTTCTATGAAAAGAGACAGGAGGTTCCACGTGGTACATCACACCACCGTCCTTCCTGGACGTTGTCTGGACGTCACAGACGGTGCATACTAAAAGAGACACGGAGCTCAGTGTACATAGTTTTGGGTACGTGGCAAGATCTTTGTGTCCTTAAGGTTTGTATGAGAGGTGAGTTATTAACCACAAAGATAAGAATTGTATTGGAGTTTGGCCCCTGGAAGAGGAAAGCCTGGAGTCGTGGGAATATTGAGGAATTGTGTGCAACTGTGGCATTAGATGGCTCCAGATCTCTTCTGTTTTCCTTTGCTTTTGGCTCCTGAGAATTGGGAAAAAAAGGAATTTTCCAAGAAAAAGCACCTGACATTTTTGAGAAATTATTTTAGTAACAGAGCACAAGAGAAAATAGAAAAGGGACATGATTTTTTAACACGAAGTAAACAAGCAGCATTTGCATTGCACGAAGTTGGAAAGTCAAGGTGAAGATGCAAGAAAGGTCTTGATGCCAACACGTGTGGACCAACCCCGACCTGACTCCGAGAGAAGAACCCACAGTGATTTTGTCATCGCCAACCCAAGGGACAACATCGAGGCGGGATCAAATGTTTGTTACTTCATATTTCATTCATGGAAAAGTACCAGTTGTACCTAAGGTTTATACTTTAAAAATTTTGCTCTGTATGTGTGTTAACTTTAAGATAAAGCCTGTTAGTAAAGTGCAAGGCACATATTTAACGCAGAATTCTGTTTTTGCACAAAAGCAGACTACGGGGAGAGGGACGCCCAGAGAAGTTTGCTGGGCCAGCAGCCAGGCAGCTCAGGTGAAGAGCTGTGTCCAAGGTCCTGCTGCTGTCACATCTCCCAATTCAGGCAAAGGACTCAAAGGCCTTCTGAGTACTGAGCTTCACAAACCTACACGCATGAAGTGACAATAAAATCACAACTCTTAGCAAGATCCACATGCTTTTACTTCTTGGTGGTCCTGTTTAGAACCACGATCTTTTTCTGCAAGGAGTAACATGAACTGATGACGAGACCTTCCTCCAGGGCTTACCCGGCTCTGAGGGCCACGTGTTGCCGTCCAGGGCCTGTTTGCAGAAGGCCTGTGATTCCACCTCCCTGCAGCCACCCCAACCATGGGACGGGGATAAGGCACGTGCGGCTCAGTGCAAGTGGGCTGCGCTTTCCTCTCCTGGAGCTGCAGTTGTGTTTGCCTTCGTGGGATTTGTTTTCCCAAGCAAGTTGCCTGGAGCTCTGATGTGTTGTAGGAGAAAGACGTTGTTATGACAGTGTTAGCCTCTTAGCAAATTGCAGAGCCTTGAGGATTGCTTTGGAGACGTCATGCAAACACTTTTTGGAGCTAATAATGTAGTACCATGTATATGTAAAGCTAGAAAAATTATTTAAATAGGTAGCATTTGAAGGAATAAAACAATCAGAAGGCTTTTGGGGGATAATGAAGATTACTCTGAATTGTTTAAACTAGATGTATGGCTTTTAAAACAAACTGTGCACTTCCAGGCAGCTCCCTCCTCAGCTACAGTTTACTCTTGCCATCAGAATTTATTCTTGGTGTTTGTCTTTTTACAGTTAAACTGCATCTCTAGGTAGTATTGTTGGAGAAACATCCTTCCCATTTCACATGGCAAATCTGGAGCTTTCTGACGAATCGTATCAACTAGAGAACTAATATTCCTTTAAATGCAGGGAACGAAAAGTATTCAAAACAGAGGCCAGGGCAGAGGCGGGGAGCTTGCCGGGACGGGGTCAGTGCTGAAGCTGACGCGGAGCTGCGGCTGCTTCCCTTCCCTTCTCGTTTCTTCCAAGCACAGAGTGCGGTTCCGAGTCTTCGTGCACCAGGTCAGTAGCTGGAACCCGGCAGGAAATCGCCTTCCTCTCCATCTGTACTGTGTGTGGCGCATAACATCTTGTACTTTTAAAACAAGGCTCTTTAACGTTGCAAAGCACAGCATATTATTTATAAATCCAGCCTACACGAGGGCCGTGAGGACTAGAACCCCTTGGACAGCCAGTGTTCCTCGTCCTTCAAAAGCGACACGATCTGGAAGGCTCCGGCGTTGGTGGCCAGCGCCTTCTTTGAGCAGCAGCGGTGGGTGTGGGTGCTGTGCCGCTTCCTCAGAAGGTCGGCTCCGTCCGAGAGCAGTTCCCGTCCCGGCCCCGTGTCAGCCTCGCCACGGTGAGGGCTGGCGGCAGCTGCGGTGTGACGTGAACAAAACCACAGGCCGCTCCGACGACGCCACTTTCCATGTGATCTTGGGGCTCTGCGTGTGTGTGCGTGTGTGTGTGGCGGGGGGAGAGGGAGAAGGGTAGTGCGTAGTCTCTGAAACATCAGGCTGAGCAATCAAACAAACGTAAAGATCGGTTCTGGGAAAGTCAGTGTGGGTTAGTGGGAAAAGCTACCGCGTGAGACGCGAGCGTGGCTTCCTGAAACGCCGCAGACTGCCCTGGCTCTCGGCAGAGCCTCACCCGCGGCATGTCCTGGTTTCTTCCCTTAGCGAAGACAGACCAGGCTAGAATCACAAACAACAATGTTGCTTCTGGGACAGACGTGCTGCGGCGCTTTGTTTCCCACCCTGCCTCCATCCGTGGGGGTGTGCTTGCCCGTTTACTGGAGTGTGCCGCCTTTTTCTCCACCCTGAAACCTGCCTTGGTCCCTGAGGTCAGAGTGGACCTCTTCCTTCCTGCTCTCACACCGCCATGGGTACGCCACGGGTACGCCACGAGTTCCGTGTGCTGCTTCCGCTCTGCCGTCTGTCCTTGGAGTCAGAATTTCTCTTGTTCAAATTTGAAGCTCGCAGGTTCCGGCCCAGACCCTCATCGCGGTAGGTGCTCCTGAGGTCCTGGCCACAGGGACTCACTCGGGGAGTGATCGCGTGTGCCTCAGCGAACCGCAGAGCCTGTGTCCCACCCGCCTCCTTCCCTCTGAGCCTGACATGTCACCCGGTGCTTGGCGCAGAAAGCTGGGGCGTGTGGTGGCGGCAACAAGACTCTACCCCTCAAGGAAGTCCTGGCTGGGCACCCACCTGCACCACACCCCTAGGTCTGCTGTTCTGATCTCAGCACCTGACCTGAATCAAATTCCGTGCAAGGTTTCAAAGAAATAAGAACTTGGTTTCTGACAAATGTTTCCAACATGAAACGTGTTCCCAGACTTCCTGGACACAAAGCGGAGCCCTGGTCCTCTTTCCCTATATAAAAAGTGTCTTTGTGAGAGGCTTCTTTGTTTAGAAGAGGAAGAAAGAATGACTCGTGCTACGGAACACGCAGGCAGGTGCCTGCCATTCTGGGAACCCGTGTATTATGGTGCATCGTGTAACGGCGCACTGCGGGAATCGCAATGAATAGCGAGGAGCACAATAATGGGCATTGTTGATGTTTGTTAAAATAAAGATATTCAATTTATAATAAAAGGGATTAAAAGCTTAATTCATGACTATGTTAATATTTGTCTGCAAGTACACAGATAAATGGTAACGCACCTTATCACGTTGAACACCTGCACGTACAAGTTCCTCTGCTGAGATCTCCATGGGATTGTATGTTTTACAGAGCTTAAACTTTCATTTCCCAAAATAATGATATCATTCATTTACAGGTATAGATAGGCTTGCCTTACTCTAACTCTATCCTGAAATGAGTATTGTGGCTTCAGCTACAAAAATACGGGATTAATTACGCAGTGATATGCCACAATCCGCCCGCTGCAACAGCAGATGAGTAAGCATGCGACAGCCAACAGCGTTAACACATTTCCCATCTGAAAGCCTGTGGGATGTGGACGCACCCAGCTGCTTCCTCCTCCGGCACAGCGAGGTACCGGCAAACACAGCTTTGTAGAGTTGATATTCACCGATACTTGTACATCGAATCCTGTTTTCAAATGTCCCAGGAGAATTTGCTCGTTAAAAGAGATTTATGACGAATTTGTTGGGTAAGGTATCCTGATAGAAAACTAACAAATGTTTATGATAACTCTAACCTGACCATTCCTGGGCTAATTACCCTGGAAGAAGCAAAGATAAGATCAGCCTGTGCTTTCATCCAGCTTTAGGAAAAACAGCTACAAATAAAACCATCAGAGGTCCTAAACTGATGCTTTATTGCACGGGGTGTGTGCCATGTAGATGGCAGATTATTGATATGTTCAAAGATCTTGGCTGTATTAGTGTCCTGGGGCTGCCATAACAAAGGACCACCAACGGGGTTGGTTATAACAACAGAAATTTATTCTCGCACAGTTCTGGAGGCCAGAAGTCTGAGACCGAGGTGTTGGCATGGCCATGCTCCCTCTGCAGGTGCCAGGCAAGACTGTGTCCTAGGCCTCTCTCTGGGTGTCTGGTGGTCCCTGGGCTTGTGGCAGCACAGCTCTAGTCCTCACTCCACATGCACTCCTGTGGTCTCTCCTCCGTGTCTACACTCCCCCGTTCTAGAAGGACACCAGTCATATTGGATTAGGGACCACGCTACCCCAGTATGACCTCATCTTATCTTAACTACATCTGCAACGACCTTATTTCTAAATAAGGCCAGTTCTGTGGTACTGGGAGTTAGGACTTAGACATATAAATTTGGGAACACAATTCAACCCATGACATTGGTGTTGGCAGTTGTATTTTGGGTGCAACACCAAGGGCAGAGACCAGCAGTAGGCCAGTGGGCAGGGCAGATGCCACACACCAGGGAGGTGCCAGAGCCATACCCTGTGGTCACCTGGTGGGTTTCATGCTCCTGGACTCTTGTGAGACCAGGAGAAGAGGAGACATGTGGACTGGCCCCATTATCACTGCATGGAATAAGCTGCACCCCGTGGCTGGAAGGAGATGCAGGTCTGTTAAGGGGAAACGGGTCTTTGGGTGGTAAATCTGTGACATGTACTGAAATCAGAGGAATTCCTCCTGGCTGAAGACACTTTGGCTTCTGCAAGGCTGCTGGTGGAATTCCAGCTCAGGTGAGCACTCATGGCCCATGTGTGTGTTTTCTGTGCACCGTGTTTTGTTCTGGGCTGGGGGGAGATGCAGGGGCCTGAGAGGTGGCGACTGCCCTTATGCTCTCGGGCTGTGCCAGGCACTCCCCTTGGCATGTCCGTTCTTCAGAGAGCTGAACCCTCTTACTGAACTCCTGATCCGCCATCTAGATAAGGAAAGGAGGCCTACCGTGGTTGCTGAGTAATTAGCTCAAAGGCCCTCAGCTAAGTGTTGGGTGTTACTCATCAGTTTGGCCCCCGAGGGCGTGCTATCAACCACGGTGCTTGCATGCTGGCCACCAGACTGCAAGAGGATTGCAGAGAAGGGGAAACAGGGCCGGGCGTAGGAGCCGGGGAGCTCTGGTGTCTGGGGTGAATGGTGTGGTGGGGGAAGTGTTTGTGGCCTGGCAGGAAAACTGGCTTTTATGGGGCTGAAGTTGCACGTGGAGAGGGTGGGACCTGAAGTGGGCAGGAGAAGTTGGCGTGATCAGACTATGGAAGGTTTTGAAATAAGCAGAGGTGTTCACGGCTGACTGCACGCAGTGAGCTGGTGCTGTGACTTCTTGACAAGGAGCTTGAGTTACTAAAAAGGTAGGGGCAGCTGCCAAAGGTGGACAGAAGCAGAGGCCTGGGGGGCCGGCTCCCGCAGAGGTGGTGGTGATAATCCAGCTACAAAATGGTGTGCTTGGCAGGGTGGATGAAGACAAAAGAATCAATTTCAGTAGAAGACACTAAATTAGAAACAAGTTTTCCTGTAAACAACAGGCACTGTAGAACCTAGACTATTCACAGATAACCTAGTTTCACATCATTTAATATCTTCTGCAAAGAATCCATTGCATATGCACTTAAAGGTGATTTTAAAAAACATTGTACAACTTCGCATATGGATAAATTCACAAATCTGAAAAAAGTTGTGAGACCATGGGTCATGCTGCCTGTATCAGTGTGTAGATCAGAAAACCTAAGGATGGGAGAAGATGGATAAGGCAAGTTTTGAGCCTCAAAGGACAGTGACACCACTGTGCCGCGCCACAGTGTGCGAGTAAGGGGACAGACTGGCCCCGGAAAGCCAGGCCAGGTCTGGGAGCACGGCCTCCAGGGGACACCCAGTGCGGGCAGGTGCAGGAGGCTGGGGCGAGCTTGGGTGGGGTGAGGTGGAGCAGCACGACTCCACCAGGCCTGAGCCCAGGTCTGAGAAGTGTGAAAGGCTGGAAACCAGCGAGGGAGCGGCTGCCTGAGCCCTGAGCAGGGTGGGAAGGTCATGTTTGTCCAGCTGGACGTGGGCAGCCCTGGGCAGTGCTGGACACTCAGGTGCTGGCTCTGGCCAACAGCTGGCAGGTCCACCTGTCCCTGAGTGCAGGCAGGCGTGTGGCCCTGGGGCAGGTGGTGAGACTGTCTGAACCTGGAATGGAGCAGGCAGCGGACACGGCTCATAGCGTCTGCCTGTCCACCTGAACCATCTCAGGATGCACAGTCTGACAGCTCTTTTCAGATTTGTGAGTTTATTCATGTGCAAAGTTGCACAATGTTTTTAACCACCTTTAAATGAATTCATAAAGGATTCTTTGTAGAAATATTAAACGATGTGCAATGAGGATGGGGGTGAACAGACTAGGATTCTATACTGTAAACCTGCTTGAAGGAGGGACAGACAGGCGATGGGGTGCACTGTTGCGGACCGCGGGGAGATGGAAGTGACTTTTGGGGTGTGGCCTTTGAAAGGGCAGCGAGGACATGCAGGTGAAGATGCCCTCTGGGCACCAGAAAATCGAGTCTTTGCAGTGTGAGAGGCCTGCTAGAAACGGGGGACTTCCCAGGCTGGTGTCTAAGGCAGGTCCTCACCCTGTGCCCAGCTGGGCCAGGTCGCCTCTGTCCACGAGCCCAGCTCCCCTGGGAACTTGCCCCGGCCCTGCACCCACAGCAGCGCCTTATCCCACTGCCTCAGCGACAGCCGCTTGCAACCCGCGGTTCCCGAAAGGTGGGCGCCCCAGGCGGGTCCTCTGCAGCTCCCGGCCCAGCGGGGGCTGGTCCAGGGACATTGCCGCGAGGCTGCGCCGTGCCTGTGAGTGGCACCGCCAGCCGTCTCCCCTCTTCCCTTCCCTTCCTCCCTCGCTTTTTATTTCTTTGTTGTTTTGTGGGTTTTTGTTGGCTTCGTGTCTCACCTCTCAGGTTCTCGCCCCCTCCACCTCAGCGCTCCCCTGGGGCCTCAGGAGCTCCTCGCCCCGGGGCAGCGGAAGGACAAACGAATGTCCGCAGGCGCCGGTCACCATAGTTACCATTTACGATTAGGCTCTAGGGACATGGACAGTTGCAGCCACGCTGCTGGTCAAGACGTCGTTGCAGACCCGCATCACTGCGCCATCCTAGGATTGAGCTGACTGCGCAGGCCGCGGGGCCCCACTCTCCGACGTGCGTGCCTAGCGTGTGGCTCTCAAATTCAAATTAATTAAAATTACATAAATTAAAATCTTAGTTCCTCAGTCTCACTAGCCAGAGTTCAGGTGCTCAGAATGCCACACGGGGCTGGTGGCCACCGTGCGGGCCAGAGGGGATCTGGACAGGGTCTAGCGGGGGGCGTTGCCCCAGAGGAGTACGTGTGCGTGCCAGGGACCCAGAAACACAGCTTTACATCATGGCTTTTAATTAACTGAATATGCCATGAGATAACATCAAATGTCCCATAGCTATGACTCCTCACTTGCTTCTCTGTTTTGGCTCTTTAGATAGAAGAAGGCAAAGTGAAGCTTTGAGCTGTGGTGGGGAAGAACGTTGAATACCTAAAACAGGAATAAAATTGTAACCGACAAACCATAGAAAGTAAAGGTAGCAAAAACAGCAAAGTTTCAAATTGTTCATTCTAGCCCCCCATTGCAGCAGGTTATATATTTTAACTGAAACTAAGTTTTGAATATAATACAAAACAAAAATAATTTTAATTACCTTTAGAGTCAAATACACTTCTAAAGGTATTTGGGGGCTCATTCAGTCTTTGAATCATCAAATATTTATTTCTGACCTATCACGCTCCAGTGGTTACAGGCTGAGGAGCTCGAAAATTTGGTTTACTACTGTAACCCTGCGACTTCCAGGCTGCGTGGCCTTTAGGAGCTGACTTAGCATCTCTGGTCCTCAGTTTTCTCAGTAGAGAGAAGAATGGGGTTGTCTGCCTCACAGGGCATCAACAAAGATTAGCTTCTGGTGTCACTGGCTGCTGTGAGTTGAGCACTGGTGTCAGACACAAGGACACTTTTATAAAAATCTGTGTTCCAGGTCAGATCATGATATGTAGCTACCTGGGCAGGCTGAGAATTGGATGTCCCTCAAAGCAACTTTCAAAAAATATTTGTGTAGCATTCAGTGACAAGACAAAACTCACCAGCCCCTGAAACAGAGAATTGAAACAAATAATTAGACAAATAAAACATTTTTGAGTTTCTGATGAAAGCAGTTTTATGTGACTACTCACAAGCGACCTGCACCAACCGTTCAAGTCTGAGTTACTCCTTGGACCCTGACTGAGCGACCACAACCACTTGCTTTTGGTGACACCCGGACGAAAGAGAACCTAGTTTTTACTTTTACACTCTGTGGTGGAATGTCATGGCCGTGGGGGCTGAGGTGGTGGGGGAGCAGGGGACAGGAGGGGCCGCAGCGGGAGGGGCTGAGTGCGGCCCCAGCCCACCCACCTGGGAGTGAAGCTTCCCGGGCCCCTTGAGCCAGACGGTGCCCTCCAGGCGCCTCGGCACGGCACAGGAAAGCTCCTCCATCCCTTTCACCTGGGTGTCCTAAATGTTTACAGGTGTCTGGACAGGCCTGGCTCCCATGTGCCTGTGTATCTGAAGCTGTGCATCTGGGCTTCCTGCTCCTCTGGCCCCACTCTCCCCTCCCCGCCATGGACCCCGCCCACCTGCAGCCCCTTCCTCTTCGAGAGCCCCCTCACCCCTCAACAGCATCACACTCACTAGTCACATTTGCATCACTGTGCTGCAATGTCTGTGCCACCCTGCCCTGTCCCCTGTGTATTCTTGGAGAGCAGGGACTGCCCGGGGTCCCCAAGACCACCCCCAGGTTTGATGATTCTCTAGGAGGATTCACAGGACCATGACTTTTTACAGCAGAAGGGTAGGAGGAAATCCAGCGAAGGGAAAAGGTGCTAGGAACAAGGCCCAGAGGGGATGGGGATGGGCCCCCCAGGGTCCTCTTCCAGGGGAGTGACTTGGAGTGTGCTTATTTTCCCCAGCAAGGAGTTGTGACATGTGTGAAGTGTCATCCACCAGGGAAGCTCCTCGGAGACGCAGTGTCCAGGGTTCTCACTGGGGGCTGGTCACATAGGCACCCTCTGCCTTGCACACACAAGGTTGCAGATGCCCGAGGAAAGCAGGAGCTGGCAAAAGCCACACTGTCTACACGGACAGCGAAGGCGCTGGGGTCCTCTTATCAGCGAATCATGGGAACCCTTCCGAAATCCACGTTCACAGATGCCAGCTCAGGGCCACCCTTGCAAGCAGGCTTTCTGAGGATTTCAGTCTCAGGCCTGCACCTGACCTATTTTCTGCACAGGGATGGTGCATTGTTTGTTTTCGTAGCAGCCGGGTTCCCCTCAGAGCATGCCACAGGACAATAAGCCTCTGCTAAACCAGGGGAGGGGAAGTGTCCTGAGGCTTGAGGGCAGAGCCATCCTCAGGGCCAGGGTGGGGAGCCGGGTGCTTTGACCTTTGCAAATGGGAACCTGGCTGGAGAGAAATCCCCGTGGCTGCAGGTGCGGGGTGGGAGCAAGCGGGGCCGGAAGGTGGGTGGGGGGTGATTGGGGTAAGAGATGGCCAATGGCAGGGCCCTGTAGGGGCGGGGGGAGCCCGAGAGCTGCAGCGGAAGGACAACGGGCTCGATAGTGTGGGCGGACGCTGAGGAAGGGGTTCTGGGAAGGTGTTTCGGGACAGTTTTCCTCATTTTTCCTACAAAGACGGTAGGGTGGAATTAGGAGCCCTTCCAATGTCATCCAGGGGACTGGAGTGAATGTTCCTCAGTTCGTATGACTCAGGGGAGCGTGCTGGTGAGGCCACCACGTCATCCTCCCATTTTCCTTAGTCCTAGAACCCTGACTGACCTGTCTGAAAGGACTGTGTTCCCTAGGCTTCCCTGCAGCTGACGACCACATCCCTGAATCCCAGCTAATCAGGTCAAACAAAAGTGTGTGTCGGCCTCCTGAACAGCTCTTCTTCATCCCTCGCTCCTGCCTACTGGTGGAAGGACATTGTGAGGGCCAGTGTGACGGCAGCCATCGTGGGTCATGAGGCATCCTGCAGGGAAGGGGCCGCATCTCTGGGCTCCTGCTCCGGGCTCCTTCGTGGGAGGAGAGACAAACCCTTGCTGGGTTGAGGTCACTCTTCTCTCAGGGTTTTGTTGTTGTTACTCCCAACCAAACCTAATCCCAGCTAATACGCAGGGCCAAGGCTTTTCCCATCATACTAACCTGGAAGAAATGTATCTGTAGAGGGCAAGAGTGACCCATGTTGACAAGAGGGAAACTGAGGCTCCCTGCCTCATCTCTGCTTCTAGAAGAAGCTAGCACCAGCTTTAAATATGTCGATGGAAAGGAAGCCAAACTCTGTAAAATAATTTAAAGGGCTTTATTCTGAGCCAAATTTGAGGACCATGACCCAGACCCACACCCAAGAAGCCTTGAGCAAGTGGACTCTCTGTGGCTGGGCCACAGTTTGGTTTTATACATTTTAGGGAGACAGGGTTACAGGTAAAGTCATAAATCAATACAATGGAAGGCATATATTGGTTTGGCCCGAACAGGCGGGTCATCTCGAAGTGGGGTGGGGGCTTATAAGTCATAGGTGGGTTTAAAGACTCCTTGACTGGTAATTGGTTAAAAAAAATGAAGCTTTGTCTAAAGGCTTGGAATGTTTTAGATAAGAGACAAGTCACTGGACATATTTGTTGTGTAAATTGGGGCCCTGCAGGTTTGTCTTGCATGGCCTTAGGCCTGTTGATGAGTTACAAAGGATACCTCCAAGAAGGGAGAGGGGAACGGTGAGGCATGTCTGACCTCCTCCTCCTGGCAGACAATTTAGTTTTAGGATATGCTCTTGGCCAGGAGGAGGTCCATTCAGCCAGCCAGTAGGGGGGAAGACTTTTATTTAATTTTAGTTCACAAATATAAAATTGTCATTGGATGTATCTCTATGTAAGGTATCCAAGTATTTCTCTTTGGGTTAAACACTCTTTTTGACAAGAATTTAGTTAATTTTTGTGAACCTCAGTTTTCTTATCTGTGTAATGGGTAAAACAATATTGCTTTGGACGTTGGTTGTGAAAACTGCCTAGCTGAGTGCCTGACACATAGGATAGATTCAAGGCATGATGGTTGTGGTTCTTACAGCATTATCGTAGATCCAGTATATTTAATATTTTGGAATAGAATTGAATGAGGGATATTTAAATATTTTGCATTCCTTGCAAGATCTTCTAATTCCTATTTTTCTTTGCTGGTTTTGTTTTGCTGCTCATTCTAGTAATTTGCAATGAATTTAAATAGTACTAAAAATAGTCAATATTTTTTGATAGACGGGAACTATCTCAAAATCTCTGGTATAAAGTAAATCCCACACGTGTCCAATATGTCTCCGTCTGAATTGCTGTCCTTCTGAATTTGGGTTAGTAAACTGGCTAGAGGCCAAGCTTGCCTTTGATCTTCAGTAAAGTGAAGATTGTGTATGTGTACATATGTATGTGTGTACACACGTTTGTAATGGAATTTTAAATAATTGGTCAGTCCCCATCCAAATAAAAGAGGAAAATATGCAGATTGAGGGGGTTATTTAAGAGCCCATTTTCTGCAGAACGTTGTTGATGTTGCAGGTCAGATCCGTCCTGGGACATCTTTAGAGATAACTATGTTTGCAGGAAGATGGGCTTCTCCCCCCTTTCATTTACACAGAATGACTTTTTTTCCCTTAAACACTGGAACTTTTGTTATGCTAATGAGGCAGGGAACGTTTCCAATTCAATTTTACCTGGGCCTGGTCAGCTGAGCTGCCTTTTGTTGGCCATCTCTGGGGACCTTCCTTGTCTTTTAAACTGTAATTTAGTTGGAGCTGCCGTCAATTTTCTCTGCTCATTACATCTGCGGCGATATCACAGATACTTAATCTTGCCTCTGTTCCTGGCCCCGAAGGGGCACGTGCCTGCATGGACCCGGCAAGGAGGCCGCAGCAGGCCCGGCCGGAGAAGATGTCATCCCGGCCCCGCGCTCAGGCGGCCCCATCTAGACTCCCCGCCTTCGGTCTGGTTTGCAGGGAGTCTGGGAACAGCACCTGTGCTCAACAGAGACCTATCAAGAGGCGCTGCTCCTCAGTAATTAATTAGCGATTTCACCGAGGTGGACAGGCTGGCGCTGGCCGCCAGGCCTGTGCTCACCCTGACCATCTTGACACAAGACCTCCGGCCGTTAAAAGTGTTTTATGATTAATTTTTATCACAATTACCAGCTGTTGTGGATGTGGGCAAACCCGAGATTGTCCTAGTGGGTGCCCCAGCCGTGGGAAGTCGGGCCCCCGAGGAGTTGTTTGGTGGAAAATAAGAAAAAACACCCCTCCCCATAAAGCTGGGGCCAGTTTGGCTTGGGGCTGCCACATACAATCCAGGGAGTCAGAGAACAGACAGCGGGCCCTGGGTGTCTTGGGGATTTCTTTCCTGTTTGGGGAGAACAGAGTCTTTGGATAAGCCCCTGGGGGTCCCTGATCCTGTGACCTGGGAGGGTAGTGGGGGGGTTCCAAGCACACAGCCCCTACCTGGGACCCTGACTGTGAGGTTAGCAATGAGGGGGTGCGGGAGTGACAGCGAGACATACAGAGATAGAGAGACAGACAGAGACACAGAGACAGAGAGAGACACAGAGTCAGAGAGACAGAGACAGAGACAGACAGAGATACAGAGAGACAGAGACAGAGAGACAGAGACACAGAGAGAGACAGAGATACAGAGAGATAGACAGAGACAGGGAGACAGAGACACAGACAGAGAGAGACAGAGACAGGGAGACAGAGACACAGACACAGAGACAGAGGCAGAGAGCGAGCAAGTCCACGTGTGACCAGGCAGAGTGGTTTCTGTATTGGAACAGTCAATACATGTGACATGGGACTCTCTAGAATATTCCGTTTGCCTGCAGAGTCTGTCCTCAAACCTTGGTGCTGTCTCCCAAGCTACTCCCTCCTGGGCAGCCTGTAGCGAGTTAAACCAACCCTAACATTGGGCAAATCACTTCAGATGACCACGTTGGGCCTTGGTTTACTTGTCTGTGAGGCAGGGGCTGGTATGGCTTCAGAGGGAGGGCGAGTCCTCTGCACGGGGAGAATGACCAGAGGCCCCGAAATGGCTGCACCCCGGCACAGCCAGCGAGATGCTGCCCTCACTCGGGGCTCTGCGTCCCGAGGAGCCTGCCACGCTCCCATGAGGTGCGTGCAGATGTGCGCCCCTGGCGCCCGTGTGTGCCGCGTGCTGGGTTCACTGTCCAGGTTCCTGCAGGCGTGGGTGGCTTCCTCCAGGGAGGGCTTGGCACGTTTCCTCCTGTCCCTACAGTCCTCGCCCCCCGTTCTCATACGCTCTTCTGTGCACTGTTGACAGTCTGTGTTCAGGCCCTTCCTTGTCTCTAAGGCCTTTTGCTGAGTCTGTTCTAGGCAACGCTGCCCCTCACGACGTGCAGATAGTAAAAAGCCAGGCAGGGATGCTTCAGCTGTAGAGCTCCAGGTCAGGGGTGGGACCCCGGGGTGCACAGCCCGCAAGCACGGGGGTAGATGACAAAGTCATCCACATGCCCAGGTGGGCCGTCTGCCTGTCAACCACACAGGCACATTAGCATTTAGAAAACACATCCTTAGGCAAAGGTATTCAGGTGTATTTATTAATATGATGTCCTGAGACCGAGCAAACAGTATCAGTCTCACCCAGGTGATATGTCCTTTGCCACAGAGACAAGAAGTAATGAAATCCCTGACTCCGAGGGCTTCTCATCCCACACCCAAGAAACTGGGGGGGGGGGAGAAAACCAACTGAGATTCGTTGTGACCAGATGCAAGTGTCCAGGTCCCACTGCCAAGGGAAGCAGGGCAGCAGGGATCCGGGGGCAGGCCAGGTCCCTGCTGCATCCAGCCGTGGCCTCTCCGATGGGCATGTCTCTATGGTGCACGCTTAATGTGAAATATCGATCACATCCCTTTGCAGGCATCTGGTGGCACGGAATGAGTAAATTGATGACTCTATTATTTGACTCTTGGAAGAATTTAATAGGCTGCCTTCAGGAGTACATCAGAAACATTTGCAGACAGCAGGAAGGCCTGAGCGCAGGTGGCCGACAGTGGCCGGGTAGACTGGGATTTCCTGCAGGGACAGGGAGAGCCTGCTTCTCTGTGTCGGCGGAAGGCAGGGGTCTCCAGCCAGCTTGGCGCTCAGAAGCTGTGTGGCCCCGGAGCCTGTGCACCTTCTCTGGCCTCTGTTTCTTTGTGTGGAAAGCGGATGTCACACTATCAAATGAAGTAATAAATGCTAAAGCTGCTTTAAGAGTGATCAATCATTAGCTGTTATTGTACTTAGAGAAGACAGTGCCCTGATATCATCACTGCATATATTAAGTGCATAGCATGTTAATTGTACCTAAATATTACTCAATTTTTAAAGGGGAATGTGCCTGAGGCAAGGGTGAAATTATGGCTGTGAAGCTGCCATTCAGAGGTTAGGAGATAGTCAAATACTTGGGGTTAATTTGTGCCCATCCAAGTTCCCCCTCATGACTAAGTTAAAAAGATGGCAGAAGAATTATATTTATTTAATCAGCTTTTTTGGTGGGGGAGGGGTGTCGCATCACAGCAACTGCTTCTGAGTTTTCTGTCTGCACCTGACAGATCCTTTGATGTATCACCAATCAGCAAAGTGTGCCCTATAAGCCCCTTTCAAAGTATTCATGAGCTGGAAAGGTGAGAAAATGGTCCTTCTTGGTATCCGCTTCTTGCAGAAATGCTTTCCCTCGATGCATGTTTGGCTGGGTCCCCCAGAACAGACCGGAGGTGGGCTCTGACCCCCACTTTGTCCCCATCGGTGCTCACACTAACAGAGCCCCTTCTGTGTCCCAGGCCCTGAGTTGGCCACCGTGAGGGACGGCATCTCCTGATTCCCGTGCATCCGTTGTGGATGCAGTGTGGCCTGTGGCCAGTGCGGCGGGGCGTGCTCAGGCCTCGGGAGGAGCAGCGAGAGCAGGAGGGGCGTAGGGTGGGGACGGAGGCTGGGAGGAGGGGGGCGTGGACCGTTCACGGGACCAGGATGCAAGAGCAGAGCTTTGCACTGCCGGATGTAGGAGGTACAGCCCAGAGAGAGGGAGAGAGGGAGAGAGGGACAGAGGGACAGAGGGAGAATGGGAAATAGAGGCGACTAGAGCCCTTCTCCACCTGTCATTTCTCCCGTATTTTGTGCTTCTTTGGCCTTAGTGGGCAGATGGGTTGCTGTTGACCTTCCTGAGGTGGGAAAAATTTGTAAATCGCCCAAAGAGAAAACCAGGTGGACCAGGAAAGGACCACTGCCTGCGTGGGAAACATCTTAGAAATGTTAAGAGAGGGGTAAGCTACTGGGATAAGATGCCCTGGAGTGGTGTGGCCCCAGGACACGCATTCTGCTTCCAGGAGAATTGGGTGCCTAGAATTGCCAATGACCTGAAGCATTCATTGCCCAGTGGGCAGAAAGAGGAAGTGCATTAGGTGGAACCCAAGCCTAGGGACATTCTACATTTGTGGCAATGTGATTAAAATGTTTGGGGATAGCCTTGAAAGTGCTCATGGCCAGTGAAAATTGTCATCTTTATTTCGGTTTTTAATTTGCCTTTTTTATTAAGTTAATGATTCCTTTTATTTGTAAGCGATCAGACCGTTGCAAACAGATTGGTGTCTTTCTATAAAATGCCCCTCCCGTATTCCCACTTTTAACTCCTTGCTAAGATAGGAGTTTAAGGGAATCCTTAAACCCTTCAGTGCAATTAGTCTAGATGAGAAAGTCAGATGGAATTCTACCTGTTGCACGAGTGCATTTCTCATCAGAAAGTCGTGGTTATCGTGTGCACCACATGCCAGGATATTGGGGAAAGACCTGCTCCTCATCAACCAGACCTTGTGGCGACACTGTTTCATACCTGGAAACCTTTTTGTTGCTCTAAAATTGCAAATAGCGTCATTAAGTTGCATCATCTCTGCCACACACCTTTTGGGAAAGGAATCTATCTGGAAGCCACAGAGACAAACTGAGTCCTACGTACACAGTGCTAGTCCTCCTGCTGCAAACCGGCTTCCCTGTTTGTCACTGTGAAATGGGCTCACTGGGGGAAAAACTACGATGACTTGCTGGGTCAATGTTTCGTCCTTCCCTCTGGGGAGAGTCCTGTCTCTCTTTCGTTGCAGACACACTCGGGATGTCTGCAAGAGCTCTTTAATTAGAATGTGGTTCAAATGTTGATCATTTCTATGCACTACAGTTAGTATACTATTTGAAAACAATGATTATTCTATTATTTTGAGTGAATTATTTTTGAAGTTAAATCTGTTTTGGGTGCTTGAGGAGATTAAATACATTGGTAATGAAAAATAATGTGAAATGTTGAATAAACCAGTGTTTGCTATTGGACCAACTAACTCACTATAACTGCGACAGTCTGCGCAGAAGAAACGATTGCTGGCCTCAGCGCTGTCTCTAGAGCAAAATCATGTTGTGCTAGGATCGAACAAAATTAAACTGGAAGTGAATGTAGTTTAAAATCAGCATGTCTCAGTCAAGAACTGTGGCACCCCAAAGAGTTCAGATAACCACACTGTCTGGTCAGATTTGTTCTTTTATGAGTCCCACCAACCATGACAATTGTGGACTGGGGACTTGGTGGCCCGTGGACACTCCATTAGCTCTGCCAGGGCTGCAGCCACTGATTGCAGAATCCTGGAGAGGCAGAAAACCTGTTTCTCTGTGGTTGCCACACCCTTTTGGCCTAGAAAATACTATACTGCACCAGTCTCTCAGCAAAAATCTGCAATGAAGATTTGCTCTTCTATCTTAATAACATAATTAGCAATGACCCATGTATTAATCATATTAATCATGGGTTAATTTTTCTTCTCATTCCAAAATAAAATTCCGAGGAACCTGGATTATTACTCCAGAGGATTATTTCCTTCTCTTTGCCATTATGATTTTGCAGAAAGTTTGGAATCAGTCATGTTTACTTGTCCCCAGAAGCAGTTCACTTTCCTATCCTCAGAAAGGGCACTCTCCACACCCCAGACACTCCGCTTTCCAACAGTGCTGCGGCTAAGAAAGAAGCTTCCAGCAGCCAACCTCCTTCAGCATTCTCTTTACACAGGGGTCTTATTTACAGCGGAAAAACTGAAACCAGACAGTCTTGCAACGGCTGACTCAGGCACACTAGTTGCTTTTGACTACTTCTTCTCGAGTACTGCTACCATCTTGTGCAGATGGCAGAATTAAGGCAGAATGCTGCACGGCCCTTGGCCAAGGTCACTCAGCCCATCGCCGAGGACCTCAGACTGTCCGGACTCCCTGAGAACTCAGACGGCTCTCCACAGCCCTCCCGGTGTGCCAGCAGGGGAGACAGGGGCGTCCAGAGTGGCAAAGAAGGCCGGGCACAATGCTCTGCTGTGCATCAACATGTGCTGACACACTGCAGCAACACAGCCTCACGGTACAGATGTCACAATAGAAGGGGAGATTGTTGCTGGGGCTGGGGCTCCCTGGGAATCTATTCAGACAGGGGGGCTTAATTTTGTGAGCCTCTTAAAATTTTGTTTGGGAACGCCAGCTGGGTTGGGATTTCTTTCCCCAGCTAAAACATTAGTCCCGCTGGAGTAAACATTCGTTTGTGGGAGTGCTAATTTTACTACCTTCTGTTGATGCTGTTGAAATGTCACCTGTTGGCCCCAACTCTTGGGTCTGTGTTGGAAGTCACCTGGTAGCATTCATTTTTTTCAAAATGAGAAAAAGCAAGAATGGTCTTTATTATGACTATAGGTTTCATTATCCCTCGCCTAAGTAGATGCAGGTGTAGTATTCAAGATCTATGCTGATTTTGAATGTGGGCAATACGGGTTTCACAAAAAAGAATTCTTGGCAGAATTTGAGTAGCTCTTAAAATCCTCTGCTCTTTTCAAAAATCCCGTCAAAGGAGTGTCACAGTACTTTGCATGTCACCAAAACAAACTTATTCCTTTAGATGAAAGTTCATAACTCTGTGTGATTTTGGCAAAAAGGCTAGTAGAACCCTTAGAAAGGGCAATACCACTCAGCAGTGAAGACCTCTGTTAGGGCCACAAATCTGAGGCTGTGGGTGTCATTGGAAGTACGTTTGGTAACTTGTAGATAAAACCATGACCTTTGGACCACATGATGTGGATTGCTGGCGACTTGTTAATTTGGTCGGCATAACCACTTTGTGCCTTGTCCACACAGCTACGCAGTCTGACAGTGCCGCCGTGGTCTGCTCGCCTTGTTCTCTGCCGCTGGGGCTCTGGGCACTCGAGTCGGAGCTGTGGAAGGTCTCTGTTGTGTGGGTGTCCCTCCCACCACGTAGAGGCAGCCGCTTTCTCTGGTATTTTCTCCATATTTCTAAATACCACGCTTACATTGCTATTTCTTGATTTTTCAATTTTAGTTATTAATTGGGATGACAGGCACACAGATAGATAGAAAGATGGATATGAAGGAAGATTTAACTTCCTTACGCCTCCCAAACACGGACTTTCTACTTTCTCTCCCCTCATCCTGTTTATATAGTAGCATGTTGACGTTTGGTTATGTTGGTACATAGTATTTATGTCGACTTGTCCATCTTTCTACCACTTATGGCTGATTCATGTGATACACAAAGGTTGAGTTTTTTCCTTATACAACTTTTTGTTTTCCCTGGAGTTAATAATTACTCTGCTGTTCCATTTGCTTAATTTTCCACATACTTCCCATGAATTCATCCTTGAAATCCTTGTAATTTAAATGTAAACTGTTAGATACACCCTCAGTCTCTTCCCTTCCTGGCGACACCCCTTCATCCTCTGAGCTGACTTCCTCTCATCTGGATCTGCCACTGCTGTTCTGGACTTTCCTTCCCTGAACTCCCTGGGGGTGGTTTAACTGCCCCACTGGGCCCTGTCTTGTTTCCTGGATCCCACGTCACCAGCTCATGGTTTTACCTTCCTTTTGGTGAATTAGATCCTTCACGAACTTTTTGAAGAAAGTGTATGTGGAAGATAAAAATTAAGTAATTATCTTATTTTCTATTTTCATACTTAATTGGTAGTTTGTCTGGGGATATCTAAATTGGTATAATTTTTCCTCAGGTTTGAAGGTATGGCCCTATTGTTTTTGAGGTTATAGTGTTGAGAGACCCGATGCCATTCTGATTCCTGATTCTTGGCAATTGACTCTTTACCCATCCTTTTTTGGAAGCTTTTGAAAAGAATTTTCTTTTGATACAAGTACGCTGAAGCTTCAAGATCATGGTCCTTTTTATTTATAGTATTTATATGTGGGTGAACCTTTGCAGCCTAGATACTCACGTTCTTCAGTCTGGAAATTTTGCTCTAATTCTTTTATAATTTCCTCCTACACATTTTCTTTATGTACTTTTTCCAGAACGTGTACTAATCAAATATTCTATCTCCTCTATAAATCATTTAATTTTTATTTTGTCTCTGTTTTCCATCTTGTTGATTTTTGTTCTAATTTCGGTATAGTGTCATCATCTTTTTCTTCTCTTAAAATTTTAATTTCAGTCATCATATTTTTCATTTCTAAGAACTCTGATTTTTTTCCTTGAATGTGACTTTTGGGTATTCTTGTTACTAAAGTGCAGTGTCTTCTCTTTTCTCTGTAACATTATTAGTGGTTAGTTATTTTTAAAATGTTTTTTCTGATCTCTGCCTCCTAAGTTCCTTTCTGCTATTTATTAATTTATTTGTTTGTTTTAGCTTCTGTCTTTATTGTTACCAACAATTTCTGAAATACCTGGTGCCTCTTGACTGCCAGGCACATGTAAGGGTGAGAGGCACCAAATGGCTGTGCTGGAGTCACTCAGAATGGCTCAGGAGAACTGTTAAATTTTTAGGAATTTTGTGAGCCTGTTATACACAATCATTATTAAAAAATGATTTTATAAACTCACAATTTATATGAAAAACAAAGGTAATAAATACTTAAAACTTATAACCCTAATTTTACTTACTACATTTTACTATTATCCATGCTCTTGAGGTTCTTTGTGTCTATTTTGCGGTAGCTATACTCCATCATGGCACACCACCACACTTTTCTTCCTAACACCATGTTTGGTAACATCACAATGGTAGCTTGGAATCAGCCACGGTGGGAGTATTTACACTGTGGAAATTGGCACACACTGCAGAGCAGGGCTCTCCTAAATCTCTGCTCTGCATCACAGAAGCATTTAGTAGAACACTACTGCACTATCCCTTGTCTTTAAATTAGAACCGGTGCTTACCTATCAATAAGATATCCATTTGGGGTTGTTTTCCAAATGGGAGGATGAATTTGCATCCATCAATCCCACGACCTCAACCTCAGCCCGGGGCTCCAGGACCTACAAAGAAATACTCCCTGGTTAGCAAACTTTCTAACATAGCAGGCAGAAATCCTTTCCTTAGTCAAAACTCAGTTTCCTCCAATGTTAGGTCTAAACACAGACCACAACTTTGGACTAATAGTCTTTCTGTACTTCACAAAACCATTTTATAAAAATATTCATGTTAACAATTTTGAAATGACTACTTTCCAAAGAACAAGGCTATTTCAATTTAGCTTTTACTTCTCAGTAGGAATGTTGCATTTTAGTTCTTTTGTATGTTTAAGAAACTGTAGTTTTTGTAGGGTATGTGTCTATTTTTTCTATTCTTTTATTTGAAAATATTTATAATAGTAATTAACACCATATCCTGTAAAAAATGTTTAATATTTGCCATAAAGGGAACTATAGCTGTGAATACCCACTGCAAGATGATATTTTAAAGCATTCAGAATGAAGAGATCTATAGTTAAGACACAAGACATTTTTGATTACATTTTGATTTTCTTAAAAAGTTAAAATAAAAATTAAACCATATACATATATCAATTATAACAAAACTAATATTTTCTGAGCTCAATATTTTAGTAGGAAAATTATGACATTGTGAATAGGAAAAAATATAAACAGCTAGAATAAGACAATCACAAAGAAATGAGAGAATAGTCTTCAGATGAAACAATTAAATATGAATTATGACATAATTACAGACCCCCCAATGGGTAAAGAAGAAAGCTACTGATGATATGACAGTGTTTTCTGTAATGTCTACTGCTGTTAGGCTAAAAAGATTGCAAGTTCTTCTATTTTGTTTTTTTTAAACTTTCTCAAAATATTCCTTTAGGCTGGAATTTTCTGTGCTTCCATTGAATCAAAGTAATAATATTGAAAAAAGCTTAATGAAAGTTCCAGTGGATTTTTTACATCAGAATACCATTCCCTTAACTGCCCCACTTCCAGAAATGGAAACACATAACTCCTCCCATGGTAGTTAATTTGGTTATCACATAAAAATATCAATAGTATAAACTTCTAAATCACCAGGAATGTATTTTTAAGCAGTTATGTGTAAAAATGGTTTCAAAAGTAAAAATAAATTAAGCAGATGATACCAACTTGTACAGGACTAATACCATTATTTGGCTTTTAACTTTTTGTATTTTTAATTCACATTCCTTCAGTAGTAAATGCCATCATCCAGACAATCAGAATCACAAATTTAAAGGTAAAGCTTAGTTTCTACAATTATGTAGCTGGAGGCACATAAACATACACATATTCATATACATATATTAATGTACACATACACTGACATAAATATTAAGAGATATCTACACAGACATGCATATGAACATACCACACACACATACAGATGGTGGACAACTTGGCGTGTTTCGTAGCTGTGCCATCAGACTTAGCTGATAGTGTTTTTGGAGAAATCAAATGCACCATAGCAGCTATTCAGCTTTGTATTTTACGTACTTTTAAACTCATGAAAGGTTTCAGTAATGAATTGTCAGCACACTCTGGCACCTGTATCTGATGCCCTGCATTGCTTCTAACATTCTTGTCAACAGCCCTGGTAGTAAATTTACCCAAGGACTGTGCTCTGCTCTGTAGTGACTTCAAAAGATTAAGGGTAAAAATGTATAAGATGGCTGATTATGGATCTTTCATTTATAAATTTGTATGACCCTTTTAAAAATAAAGCATTATTTTTTTATACTGAATGTAATTCATGGTTATTATAAAAATGTGGAAAATATGGAAAAGTATGAATTGGTAGCGGCTACTTGGCAACAATGGTGGTTAACACAGCTGGAGCGTTCAACCGGAATGACAATATGTTTCTCTTTCTGGGATTATTATAGAGCTGAGATCCTAGTGTAGTACAAGTTTGTGTCCTGGTTTTCTTCCTGGAGCATTGTAGAATAAGCACCTTTCCATGTTGCTCAAACTCTTTGTCAACCGTGTTCCACTGAGTTGAGAACTTTGTAGCACACAGCTGCAGCCTCGTTCGCTTGTCCCTAGCTTTATTACTGGACATTCAGTCTCGTTCCGTGTTTTGGGGTGTTATAATTATCTCACGGTGAACATATTTGAATTAAAGATTGTTTTCTAAGAATAGATGTTCAGAAGTGAAGTCACTGTGACAAGAGATATGGATGCGTTTAAGGCTCCTAATATGTTGCCAAATTGCTTTCCAGAAAAAGCGGAGTCTGAGTGTGCACCTCCGCAGACAGTGTGTCCCTGTGCTTTCTCTGAAGTTCAGCCTCGACATTCAGAGGCAAAGAACAACCTTCGTTTTCCTTAACACCAGCTTATTTGGGGTGAGATGTGGGGAGGGGACTTTCCTGTTTTGGTGGGACAATACCACTATTAACCCCCAGAGATCTAGGCACAATTTTTCTCAACCCTCCACATTCTGTGCCAAGTGGAAGCCAGAACTCTCTCTGGCTACTTAGTTTCTCATAAACATCTTGGGTTCTTAACTCATGCTTCTGCTAAATTGTTTAATTCTTGGATTTTCCCCCCTATTATTCAGCCTTTATTCTTCTCGATATTGACACAGATGTGAAACTCAAGCCCTTCTTTGACAAACAAACAAACAAACACAACAAGTCCAATCCTCTTCTCTTAGGAAGAGTAGACCAGATGGGAGATTTGGGGTGCGTATGGGGCAGGCAGAAAGGGGCCGCACTGAAGTGAGGCAAGTCTCCTGCTGGACACCAGACACTGCTCAGGGAAGACCCCAGGCACCCCCATCCACACCAGTAGGCTCCTCTGTCCTCTTGCCCTTCGAACTGCTCCTCCTGGGCCCTTGTTGAACTTCCAAATCCTTTCACTCTTGTGCCCAGCGACCCACTCCTTCCCTCTGCCCACTCTTGAATGCTCTCAAGGTCATCCCTGTTAGGTAAAAGGACCAAGGTGCTCTATGGAACAGAGGCCCTTCTACCCTCTTTCTAGGGGAGTTGTGATTTTCATGGCAACACATCCCCTAGTTACAGTAAAACGTGAACAAGACGGTGCTCGTTCTAACCTTGGGGCTAATGACTTTCAGATGGTTACAAATAGAGGACCGTGTCTGGCACTGCCCTCACTAAATGTTTGTTTTTCTCTCTTCTGTCCCCTCCCTCCCTCTTTATAGAATTTAAATGTCCTTGCATGCAAGCTCCTATTTCATAGGGCTTTAAAATATTCTTCTTTGACTTCATTGTTTCATAAAATAAATATTAGGCCTTGGTGGAGGGTTTTGTAAGCAAAGAGAAAATAGATGCTGTGGCAGAGTGTGGGGTGGGGAGTGGAGTCCCCACCCCACACATGCTGCTGTCCATGCTGGGGTTTGAGAGCGAGGATGACAGTCTGGTGAGGACCAGAGACATGGCAAAGATGGAGGGCAAGATGCAGAAAAGCAAGGTTGGAACCAGGGATCCAGGGGATGTTGGCATGGCCTCCAGTCTGAGCACCCTGGAGTCCAGGGTAGCTGTCCTACCTGTACTGAATGGTGGGACTTTGGGCTCTCCTGGAAGACTTTGTGGGGCCCTGGTTGTGATGTGCAGGTTGAGTGCATTCCACTATCTTGCTGCGTATCTGCAGTTTCTGTGACATTAGTGAAGATGTTCAGTGGGTTAGCATGCAGGGGACAGCACACTCCACAGGAGCATCGCTCATAATGGTTTATGATGACACAGCTGGCACCTTTTTATGTAATTACAGTTGCTACTTATTCATTATTCCTGACTTAGCTAGATCTATACTTCAAATAGATGTAGGACGCAATATGTGAATATTGTGTATGTACAATGCGTGTGTGTGTGTATCCACCCACATTCAATGCCTATGCAGATAATACCTTATAATAATGTGGTATACCAGAGTTTTAATCAAAGCATCCCTTTGTCAGGGTGCAAAACTAATTGTGTTGTTGTGTGTTGGAGGTCAAAGTTGTTATAATAAAACATCCATCTTGGAGCTTTTTAGAGGAACCTGTTTAAAAAGGTTAAAGAGGGTAATTATCACACCCTAATTTACAACTACTTGGCAATAAGAGTTGCTTTTCAATGAACCATTTATTCATGATCTGCTGCTCCACACTGCAGGATTCTTCTTGACTAGGTTAGGAAATGTAATTAATAAATGATAGGATTATTTATGGTTCACCGTGCCAGATTGGGAAACACAATGATATACAGAATGAGCTAAAAATGATTCTCAAAAGCAGCCTAGCAGTCTTTAATCCACAGATTGAATTGTCATATCACTCGATTTAGTGAAGTGAATTCTGGGTGAATTCATAGGAGGTCATTTCTGTACCTTAATCTTGTTTGTGCTGATAGAAAATAGCTATGGTCCTTCCAAAATAGGGTTAAGGAACAACTTGTTCATCTTTGGGTGTGTCTAGATTTTTTTTTTTTTTTTTACAGGGTTGGGGGAAGAAGGGTGCTCATATGATTGTGTACAACAGGGATTCTCTCTAAATGATGACATGAATTAGGGCTCATGTTGAAATCATAGCAAGACAAGAAATTTGACAAACTCAACAAATGTGCCTTCATATTCTCAAATCGAAACATGCTCAGTGCATACTGCTAAGTTTTTCCAAATATGATTATTTTTTGCATAAAAACAAGTATTTATAATGTTGTTTGTTTTTCAAGGCTCTCCTGACACTGCACGTAAACAATGGGTGCTGTTGAAAATCAAGACTTGTTTTGACCAATGTCAGAACCCAGAGCTCTGGCCTCTTCCTTCCTTGGGCTGTCTGAAAGGCTGGAAAGCAAACCATAGGGTTTGCATATTTCTGCTTGGCCAAGGCAGGTGGTTAGTACCTGCCCCCAAGAGGAGAATGACCACGGCAGCTACAACAGCCACTGCATTCCCACTTCATGAGTTGCTAGTGGATGCTGGGCACTTTGCTGTGTGCTTTACGATTTACCAGAGTTTATCCTTACCACACCCTGGGAGGTAAATAATGCTGTTCCAAATCCCAGGCGAAAGATTTGGGCTTGCAAATGAAGTGATGTGTCCAGCTTGTGTGGAATAGAATAAGGCAGGCCTCAGGTTCACAGGGCTATGACCCTGGCCAAAAATATCATAAAATGTACTGTAATGTGCGTGCTGCCCCTGCACTAAGCACTTCTTCATGCATTTAACATCATCTGCACGTTACCCTGTGAAATTATTTTTCCTCTCTCAGTTTACACATTTGCAAAATCGGGAGCTGCCCACCTCCTGGGGTGCCTGTGGGGTTTGCCTCAGTTAATCTACAAAAGCCCATGGACTGCACCTGCGTGTGGTGTGCTGGGCTCAGCGCACATCAGTGGTGGCTACTGTGCCCTTTCCCACTTACAGATGAGGAAAGCAAAGCCAGAGACTGGTCATATAACTGGCTGTAGGACACACAGCTGTAACCCTTGTAACCATCGTAGCTACTAACACTTAGGGTCACGCACGGGGCTTGGCCCTGCTTTGCCTGCATCTCTGAAATTTAACCTTTACCAGCTCTGATGAACTATGTGCACCTTTGGGGACCAAAACAGAGGAGAGAGCACTTGGAGGGCTGGGTGCTGACTCGTCTGTGGTCTGTGGAGGGGGCTGGTGGGAAGGGAGCCCATGAGTTGGTGAGACCAGCTCCCTGGAGCCCTGATTTAGAAAGGCCGTGTCCAAGTCTAGTTCTCAACCCTGCTGGGCCCAGCGCTCCCCTCTTGCAAGTAGCTCGTGATGTCCCTTTTCTGCCTGCACTTGGTTTAATAGCATCTCCCCCTGATCCCATTCATGTCCACCTGGAACTTGAGAATGTGCCCTTATTTGGAAATAAGGTCTTTTCTGATGTAATCAAGTTAAGAGGAGGTCACATCATATTAGGCTGGGCCCTAATGCAGTGACTGATGTCCTGATCAAAAGAGGGACATTTAGACACAGAAGCACACAGAGGGAAGACCATCCTGTGTGACAATGGGGTGGGAGCCTGGTGCATCCAGGCTAAGGAATGCCACGCATTGCCAGCCACTGTCAGAAGCCATCAGGGAAGGAAGGGTTCTCCCTGAGAACTGACCTTGTCCATGCCTCGATTTAGGACCTGGCCTCTGGACTTTGAGAGAATAAATTTCTGTGATTTTAAGCCACTCAGTTTGTGGTGATTTGTTAAGGTGATTTATATTCTAGGAAACAAATACACTGACCTAAAAAATGACATTCCTGGCTACTAAAAATTAACCTATGGGATTACACCAAACTAAAAAGCATCTGCACAGCCAAGAAAACATTAACAGAGTGAAGAGAAAATATTTGTAAACATATCCTATATATATATATATACACAATATATATGTGTGCATATATATAAAAATATCAAAAATATACAAGGAACTCTAACAACTCAATAGTAAGAAAATAAATAACCTGGTTAAAAAATGGGCAAAAGATCTGAATTGATATTTTCCAAAAGAAGACATACAAACAGCCAATAGGTATATGAAGAATGCTCAAAAAATCACTAATTATCAGAGAACTACAAATTTAAACTACAATGAGAGCTATCATCTCACACCTATTAGGAAGGCCATCACCCAAAAGGCAGGAGATAAGTGTCCGCAGTGATATGGACAAAAGTGAACGCTTGGGCACTCTTGGAATGTTCACTAGTACAGCCCTTATGGAAAACAGCATAGACGTTCCTCAAAGAATTAAAAACAGAACTAGCATGTGACCTGGCAGTTCCACTACTGGGCATGTATATGCAAAGGAAATGAAATCAGTATGTCAAGGATATATCTGCTCTTCCATGTTCACATTCATGCAGCTCTATTCACAATAGCCAAGATTTGGAATCAACCTAAGTGTCATCAATGGATGAGTGGACAAAGAAAATGAGGTGCACACACAATGGGACACTATTCAGCCTTTAAAAGGAGGAGAGCCTGTCGTTTGCTACAACATGGATGAACCTGGAATTAGTTAAGTCAAATAAACTAAGCACAGAAAGACAAACACTGCATGATCTCATTTATGTGTGGAGTCTGAAAAAGTGGAACTCAAAAGCAGAAAGTAGAACGGTGGTTACCAAGGGCTGGGCAGGGCTGGTTGGAGAGATGTTGGTCAAAGGACACAAAGTTTCAAGGAGATAGGAGGAACAATTTCAAGAGACCTATTGTACAATATGGTGATGATAGTTAATAACAATGTATCATATTCTTGGAAATTCCTAAGAGAATAGATTTTAAGTGTTCTCACCACACACAAAACATAGTAAGTATGTGGCGGTAGTGCATATGTTAATTAGCTCAATTTAGCCATTCCACAATGTATACGTATTTCAAAACAACACATTGTATACAATGTATATATACAATTTTTATTTGTCCATTAAATAAATTAAAAAATGAAATGTCACATATAACTTCAAAACAGTAACAACATAATGCTCTAACTCTATTATAAAGGAGGAATAAGAGGAAGGTAATTTAGAAAAAAGTAGTGTGTATTTCCACATGTAAAAGTGTGGGGACGGCTCCCCAGAAGACCAGTCAGAATGAGAGCTCAGTGCAAACACCGAGGCTTCGAGTCACTTCCCCGTGAAGGATCTGGGAAACTCACGTAGGTGTGTCATGGTGTTGACTCCCTTATAACATTGAGCTGCTGCTGACTTTCCCAAGATGGTGAGCAACACATGGTTGGTTTTCCATCAAAGCAAAGTGCAATTTCCCCTCAAGCCTGGTAGTTGATCTCCTGAACAATTTGGTGTATGTTGAAATTGATAATTTTGGCTAGATTATCACTTCCTGAACATTCCACAGAGCATTTGAAAGTCATGCAGGAATGGGGCATCTAGCTCATGGGACTCAGGACATGGGGTGGGGGGGAGACATTTAGCATCCCTGGTCTCTGTAGCAAGTACCAGAGTGAGCCCAGCTGCTGTGATAGTCAAAATCAGGCTCATTTTCAAATGTTCCCATTGATCAGGTGTTGTCAGTGGCACCAGGAGGGGAACAGGTCTGTGAGATCCTGTGGGATTGGAGATCACGCAATCCGCTTGGGGCAAAATACATAAGGGTTGACAAATGACTTCTTTTATTATGGGCCCAACTCCAAATCCTTTTGGTAGGTCTGCTTGTCAGATGGGTACATGGTGTCAGGAGCCTTGCAGCCTGAAGAAGTGTCCTCAGTTCCTGAAGGGGGGCTAAGCTCAGGGCAAGGGGACACCCCAAAGCCACCCAGCCACTGCCTCGCTATAGCCAGGGCCCCTGAAGCTGTAATTATGGAATTTGGAGTGTTGGCATATATAGTTTAGTTTACTGACTTAGTAATTGATACTTGCAAAACCCTGTTTTGATAGGAGGGTCGTAAGTGCATACACCTGTGCTCCGGCTACCGTTTGCGTGGGGAGCTGGGACATCTCCTCACTTAACGAAGGAGTCAGTTCTTCAGCAGCAACTGCCTCACTGAGCCTCCGACACGGAATGCAGGTCTCATAAGTGGTGTTTCTGGTCTTTATGATGAACTGGCAAGGTAAGCATGAGTATCACCTCTTTTTCTCCAGTGGAAACTGAGACAGAGAAGTTAAATGTTCAGCAATTCAAGAGTCAAAAAAACTCTAAGTGCCTGACAATATCTGAGCCTGGCTCCCGTACGGTTTTTGACTGCAGAACTTTCTGGCTCCTTTCTCATACTTAACAAACATAAAAATACTCTGCTCTGACAGGGCTGAGAATCACAAATGCTTCATGTCAGAAAAAGTTACACTCAATTTTAAATTATTCAGGTATAAATTATACAGTTTGCGAATTGCACCTTGATTTCCATTTCTTTCTGAGTCATCAGTATTTTCACCAAGTTTATTCATTAGCAACTTTACCCAAATAGCAACAGCAGCTGGAGAAATAAAATTAGAGCAGTTAATTACATTATTTTTTTAGGTTCTGGTAAAAGGGTTGGTGGGTGATGAGGCATACATTTGATGAGAATGGACGGTTGGGTCTGATTTAGCCATACCCCCTCTGTTCTTAGAGAATTGGTGGTTTAGATGCCCTAAGTACTATTTTATGTAATGAAATAACTTGCAGCTTTTTTGACAGACAGAGCAATATTTCTTTACCCCCAAGTCTATCATTGTGGCTTTTGAGCTTCACTTAATATTTTGAATAATAAAATAGAAGAATCTTTGTTTGGAAGCAGTTTGAGAGTAGAACACCAACTGAAAGATGAAATTGCTGGAGTTAATCAGGCTGAATAACACTGGCATTTGCAAGAGGAGAGTGCCAGGGAATTAGGATAGAGGAGATGTTCTAAAAGTTGTACAGATTCTTCTGTGAATTTAAGGGGGGAGAAACTTGAAAGCACAATTAAGTTTTTCTGGAAGCATTTTCCTCTGTGGAATAGAATTTCTGCCTCTGATCTAAAATTCAGTATGCTTGGACGCCACTGGCAGCTCAGTATCCCAGGTGTGCGTGAACCGAAGGGACAGTCTGCAAGTCAAGGATGTATGTTCTTTACTGAATTCTTCTTTTAGGTGTGGAAGAGTCATTCCTGTTTCATTTCTGGTCTATCCAACATCCTGCTGGTCCTTGGGTTTGGAAACAGTCTTGTGAGAGGCATGTCGATGGTGCCCCAAGTTAGCGTTAGTGGCGAGGCTCCAACCTGTTCCCCCGACACTGGCTGATACTCTGGAGTCTCTGTTTTGATTTGAATGCTTGTTTTCTGGTAGGAGTTCAATTCTGTCAGCTAAGGTAGAACACCTGCTTTTTCTCTGGTTTTTTAGTAGATTTACATTTTGAAAAGCAAAGCAGGTGCTTGAATTTTGTAGCATTAAAATGGAATAGAAAATTGTCAATGTCACCAAAGTGATTGAAAAATTTCCAAAATGAAGTTGAATTCATGAAATGTTATGAAGCTGTGAGACTAAAATTCCAACTTGGCTTTCAAGAAGAGATTCTGCCAGGGAGCTCAGCAGAAGAATTTGGAAAAACTGGTTCTTTATGTGGTACTGGCACCCTAAGACTTCATGGATTCCTAGGAGGACTTTAAAAAAAAATAAATGGAGTGCCAGGATGCAATTTTATGTAGTATGTTTAATGCAGTGTTTGTGAATAGCAAATTGTCGGGGACTCTGAGGTATGCTCTTCTATCTGTGATGCTGGAGCCAGGGTGAGATACCCCCTCTCATTGATTAATGCCGGTTGCAAAATAGTCACGAAAATATTGGCATTGCAGCTTCAGTCTGTTTTATCTAATACTGTTCATGCCAATCAAACCAGGCTTAGCAAAGGAAGGCACTAAAACAACAGCCACAGAGCTGTTTGTTGTCTCAATATACGTAATGTATAGAATGCAGTCCCCAGCAGGTCTCTTCTGAACAAATCTCTTTCTGATTCTGTTGTTTAATCTGCAATCACTACTTCTTGGCTTAATCACAGGACACAAAGATATTTAACTTTAAAATACTACATGTTTTGATATATTAAAAAAAAAAGCCATCAAATTGTATAGTACAATTGCACACCGTATAGTGAGTCACTGGGAAAGACCAAACTTGAAAGCTGGCTAATTTCTTCCCTGGAAATAATAATTAATTCAGGAAGGGTGTTTCTATTTATACATCTTTTCACCAAAATTGAGAGGTTGTACTTTGATGAAGTTTCTGAGCAACAAATGAAAGTTGTTTACATTTCCAGGTTTTATGTTCTAGTTTTCTAAGTCTTTTGTTTTACAAGAGAACTTGTTCTGTATCTTCATGTAGGAACACCTCTGGTCAAGGTCAAAACTGTAGGAATAAAACTGAAAGCATTTTGCAAAGTTTTTTTCCCTTGATCTCACTTTTCTGCCCCTGGCCCCTGCCTCAGAATTAATGTAAATACAAATCTGTGCTGAACCAAGGGACGGTGCTGGAAAAGATGGTGAGGCCCTTTTCTCCCTGACCCATGCCAGTAATCACAGGACACCAGTGGTCCTGTGGACACAGATGCGCCTTTCCCGAGAGGAGAGAGCTCCCCTCAAGCTGCAGCTCTCCTAGGCGTATTTGGCTGGGACAGGTAGAATGAGAGGAAGACCTTGAAAACACCATGGTCTCTAGGTGTAGAGAAGGCTCCTTCATATTAGTTTGTAGTTGAGGGAAAGCCAGGAAAAGAACAACTGTGAACAAGAATTAAGCCTTGTGATTGTACATTTGCAAATTGCCAGTGGCCCCCACTGAGGATTTGATGCAGATGAAGTCGGCAGCGTTTGTTTCTTGCTCTGTTGTGATAGCACAAGGTGCCTGTCCACAGCTGAGGTAAGATGTGTTCCCTGCTTTGGGATGAGGGAAGCTGCAAAGATGTTAGCACTAGACCTAAATTATTATAGGACTTGAGACCAGGCAGCAAGCAGTCATGAGCTCCTTTGTGTAAGAATGACATTAGCTAACACTTTCCTAGTGCTTACTATATATGCCGGGCCCTGGTCCAGATTCTTTACACATGCTCATATGATGCTCATGTGATGCTCACATGATGCTTACGTGATGCTTACGGTGGCCCTGTGAGGGAGGTAACCTTTTATGTTACAGATGGGTACACTGCAACTCAGAGAGGTTTAGTAACTTGCAAAGGTCACACAGCTAGTAAGTAGCAGATTTGGGATTCAAACCAAGGCCGTGTGATCCAGCATCCATAATATATAAGTGAAGTATTTATTAAGCATCTACTATATGCAAGGTGTCCTATGTTGTGCATGCAATTATCAGCAATGCTGGAGATACAAGATTTCATCAGGAATTCGGGGATAAATGCTTTCATCCAAGATTTAAGTCAAGCAAGTGGAGCTTTTCTGAAAGATTTTGCTGGATTACAATAAAGTTCACTTTCAGAATGAACCTGGTTCAAAGAATGAAATAATAATATATGTTAGCAGTTCTCACATGATTTTATCTCAGGATCCCCTTATACTCTTGAAAGTTATTGAGAACTCCAAAGAGATTTTGTTTCTGTAGGTTTATCCATTGATACTGACCATGTTAGCAATTAAAACAGAAAAAATATTGAATTTTTTTTATTATTTCATTTAAAAGTCGCAATAAACCCATTTTATGGTAATGCAATTTACATTTTTTATGAAAAATAACTATTAATACACTTCTCCAAACAAAAAGCATTAATGAGAAGAGGTGGCATTGTTCTAGATTTTTGCGAATTTTCTTGGTGTCTAGCTTCATAAAGACAGCTGGATCCCCACACTTCTTCCTTCCGCCTATTGCAATGTGTTGTGTTGGTTGAAGCGAATGAAGAAAATCCAGCATCACGGGGATATGTAGTTGGGAAAGGAGGAGTATTTAATATCTTTTGCAGATAATTGTTAATATTCTGCTCTGATACAACACCAAACGCAACAAGCGGTAGGGTCTTGGAGGTCAGTTACAGTGTGGAATCTGAAACCACATCAATGAGCTTTTAATGTCCCGTCGTACTGAAATCCATACCATTTGGACAGACCTTTTTTACCTAAGCATGATTTTGTAACATCACATATTAGTCATTTGGAAAATAATGATTCACTCAGTTATGTAGATCTTCCAAATGTTCACAGATTTCATCACACAATATTGAAAAATCATACTCATTAATGTCATCACCCACCTCATCAGAGAGGTCTGCAGGTACTGGGAGATGCACTGTATGACTACACCTGTCCAGGTGTGAAGATTGGGCCTCAGTGCAGGAGTCTGGGGGCTGTGATCTTTTCCACTCAGCCCCTCCCCTGGACAGACGAGGGATTGCTGGACCCCAGACTGGTGCTTTGAAAGCTGCATGTGTTCTGGCCACACTGAGACAGAATCATATTTGGCCTGAAAATCTCACGCTAAGCTTTTTAATAACATCTGACTGCAAACCAAGGAAAACTCAAAGAGCCATCATGGCTCGGTCTCGCCAAGTTGACCAGGATATGTGATTTTTTTTTTCTTTTTCTTATTTTGCTGTCTGATATCACAGACAATCTCTGAGAAAGACAGGCCTGGCGTCCAGATCCAGTTTGTAGTTTAGATGTTCTCTTTTTATTTTATTTTTATTTTTTTGAATTGGTGCACCACTGGTAAACATTTTGCAGAAATTATTTTTGGGAGGATTATTAAGTGGTCATGATGCTGCTTTACCTTCTCGAGCTACTAGGGCAGATCCTCTGTAGAGGAGCTAGGGAAGTTAATTCTAATGTTGATAGGATTTCTGTGAGGATTCAAGAGCAAATGTGTGAACTGGACTGAAGGTGGGTAAGGCAGGAGCAAGCTCTCTGTGGACGCAGTTAGTGGGAAGAGGCCGCTGGTCAGAGGTGAACATGAGGTGTCGGCCACAGTTAAGGTCCTGCCCCTCTGCAGAGCCTTTCTTGCCCTCCACGCTTCACGTTTGCCTCTCAGCCCCCCTCCTTTGCTCGTGTGGCATGGGGACGTGGCCAAGTTGCTCATACGTCATTTTAAAATGTTTACCTACCAGCTTCATGTAGGTATAAACTATCTTCCACGCAGTGAGAGCTCCAGAGTTTGGGCGGTTAGCGTTGCCCACTTGGTTTCTTTGTACTGACACGTAAGCATTGGATGAGGGTTGGAACTGACTAGGGACTGAGGGTGGGAGGGAATTAACATTAATTGAGTGTGTACTATGTGCCAAATACTGTGTTGGGCATTGTGCGAGTGTTAGATTATCCCAGTCACAGCTCCGTGAGAAAGGCTGCGTTGTCCTCATTTTGTGGATGAGGAAACTGAGGCTCAGAGGAAAGTAACTTCCTGAGGGCACCATTGGCGCACCATTGGTGAACTCCTACATGGAGGAGTCTGGTTTCTATGACCTGAAAGTACTTCTTTCCAGTTTGACAGGACTCTCCCATCTATGTTCCAGGGTTTATTCCTTGGAGTGATGTTCCCTATCTAGTTGGTGGAGAAAGACAACGCCCTCCTGCATTTATATCAAAGCTGGTCAAAGTCTAAGACACCTACAGTTCTCCCCACTGTTTCTGTGTGCAAGGCGTGCATAAAGTGTGGGCGTGGCCAGCAAGCCGTTTTGGGACAGGCTTCACCAGCCCCGTCCCCAAAGAATCTAGAAGCTACCGTTTCAAACAAGTGTCAAGGGACAGAAAAGTCTTTTAGAGACGAGAAGAAAACTCAAGTTTCATTTCATGCCATAGACATTGAGAAAATCTAGCAGAGGTAGTGGCTGGGGAGACAATGAACACAAGGAGTGAACCAGGAAAGTCTTCCTGAAAGAGGGTAATTTTGATTTGGGATTTGACATTTTCCCTCCTGATGCTTTATAAACATAAACCTTTTAAAAGAACAAAAAGTAAACTGTATGAAATTGGGAGACCTCCTTACCCAAGCAGTACACTCTGACTAGACAGGTAACCAATGTTAGTTGTTAATTTGTGTGTACGTGAAGGCAATGATTACCAGAACGAGCTGATGTGTCGCATTATGGGGTGTTTGGACTATTGCACGTTATATATGCATAGACATTTGGGATGTGTGCAGTGTCTGTTTACCATTTGCTTTATATCCACAGGATATTGTCCTTTCACCACATGCACAGAAATACCAAATGTTATCATTTAAAAATTTCTTATTCACCTTATTGGGAAAAATGTTGTATTTCATAGATCATTAGTAAGGTTGAACAAATGTTTACATTTATGACATATTAGCTTTACTTTTACTAATTCCCTATTTATAAAGTTTTCCCCTTTTTTACTGGATTATAGAGTATATTTGATGATTTAAGTTTTATATTTACAGATAGTAAACCATTCTCTATTATTAAAGCTATTTCTGTTAGTTGAAGCCACTTTTCCCTAGTCTTCCACTTGTCTTCTAACTTTGCTCTCAGTATCTTTCCGTAGAGCTCAGTGACAGTTGCACAGGAGGAAAAAGTTATTTTCCTCACTTATTGGCAGCTTCATGGCTGAGGCACTTGTAACAAAGCACGGATTAACAGGGAAAAGCACACGCATTGATTTGATGTAAGTTTTACGTGTCGCAGGAGCCTTCGGGAAGAGACCCAAAGAAACGGAGAAACCTATGGACTTTCATGCCAGGCTTGACGCCGGGTGGCGAGTGGTGGGGAAAAGCGAGTGGGCACGGGGGTGTGACCTGCGGTGACAAACTGGGGGGACTTAGGGAGCCTGTGTGTCAGATGCCCCTCCGAGTCCCCGTGTCCGCAGAGCGAAGGGCACTCCCTTCCTCTGGGTGTGGGGCGCCTGTCCCGTGAGGGTCTCGTGAGCCGCTTCGGGGGTGGGGTGAGCGGCCTCCTGCCTCTGCCGAGGCCTCACGTGCCGAGGGGCCCGCTGGGCCGGCGTGCGCTGAGCCCCCAGCCTTTCGTCTAGATCGAGAAGGCCTTTCTTATCCCCTACTCCAGCATTAATTAAAAAAATATTCTGTGATATCTTTTAGTACTTTTGTAGTATTTTGTGTTTATTACGTCTGGAATTTATTTTTGTGCAGGGTATTCGATATTTCACGAACGAGTAGTCCAGAACCACTGCTGACTTGCCATTTTTCCCGTGGCCTACAGACGCCATCCTGTCATGCACGCTGGGTTCCATGTGCGCATTTCCCTATTTCCGGACTTTCCCTCTTACTCCGTTTACTATTTCTTCTGCTTCCGAGCCAACGGCACGATGTTTTGAGCACTATAGTTATTAAGAATTCTTTGATATTTTACACTGCCGATTAGTTTTTTTGAATAGTTTTTCCCATACATTTTCTCTCTTTAGACAAATCTTGAAATTAGCTTGTCAAATTCCTTAAGATTTCCTTCGGGATTTCGATTTGGCTTGTACTGAATTAACCTGGAGAACTGACGCCTTGATGGTGGTGGTTGCGGGTGTGACCTCCATCGTCCGCGTCGTCATCTCCGTCTGTGGTGCTCTTGCCCTTCCTTGGCTTTTCCGGGGAGAGTCAGTTTCTCCTCAGCACCCGGGCCCAGTTTTCTGGGGGTCCGTTCTGCTTTCTGCTGCCCTCGGTGCGGATTTCACCTCCGCTCCTTCTCGCCCTCCCTGCCATCCTTTCCTGTTGAGAAGTGTCCAAAAGTTCTCCATCTCCTTCAGCAGGTAACTTCCAAAGGTGTGGTTTTCCACGGAATCTGAGATTATCCTTCCTCGGCTCCTGTGCTGCCAAGTGCCCGCGCGGAGCCTGTGAAAGGGGAGCCCGCAGGGCGCGGTAGTCGGCGGGTGGCACCCCCCTGCCGGCGCAGCTGGCTTTCACTTCTTCCCTGAGCTGCCGCCGAACCACTTCCTGGAAGCTCGGGTAGGACGTGTCCATCAGCTGTCTCCTGTGGGGCTCCTGAAGATGCCCGACCCCCAGGACCCTGGGGGGCTGCACTGCCAGGTGCCCCCTGCCCCAGGCCCCTCTGGCCTCGTTCGTCACTCACAGCAGCCCAGGAGCTAGTTTTAGGAGGCGGCCGCACAGAGGCTCAGTCCACTGGCCGACGTCAGACAGTAAGTGGCGGACCCAGGCCTCTCGGCTGGTGCGCACGCCGGGCCTCTGGGAGCTGCCCCGTGGGCTCGGTGGGTGCCCACGCATCTTGCCTTCACCTGCGCTCGGGTTGCAGCCCCGTCGCTCTCACCAGAGTTTGGAGTTTAAAACACTTGCCGTCCAACCTCCTGAAGTCTGACATCATGTAGTGTGCCTTGGTGGGAATAATGCAGCCTCTTGGTCACTCTCTGACCCTTTGCTGCAGCCTCGAGCTTGCAGGGCCTCAGAGGTTACACAAGTTTCTTTTTTTTTCTTCTCGTAGGAAACATTTGGTGCTGTTTTGACTTTTTGGGGTGTAATTGAGACAACATCTTGACGTGGTTAACACCATGGCCATTTCACTCCACGGAGAAGAAAATGTCACTCGGGTCTAATTAAACCATTGATTTAAAACAATGCTCAGAAAACGTTTCCAGAGACTCTGTGTTCCCTAAGTTGTGATGAGTGCGTTCCTGCCCTAGAAGCTGAGCTCGCCCCCGCAGGGCTGCCCCCACACCAGTGCCTGAACAGCTGAGTCAAGGTGCAACCTTGTGAGGGCTGGTATGCAGCAGCGCGTCCTCAGGGAACATTTCTCCCCACCGCTCTGACTCCAGAGCCATAGCCGAGGGAAGGCCTATGACAACACATCCCCTACAGTATTCAGACGACTCTCAGTGCTGTACGCATTAGAGAAATGAGTCACCACCCCGAAGGCTGCACCCCTCACCCCAGTGAGCGCTCTTTCCTGGCCCAGTGGTGGCCTTCTCCCAGGGCAGGAGGGGTTATTCTATGCCAGGGTCACCGACACGCTTGCCTCTGAGCTGCAGGAGAAAGGGCCCTGCCTGCTGTGGGAGTGGGGGGTCTGTTCTGGTGCTGACCTTTTATAACCATGTGATGGGGACATTCTTCTTCATTCCTAGGGCCCCATGGAACCAGGGCCACCTTCTCAGCCCTATGGCTGGAAGGAGAGGCAGAAAGGGGCCAGAATGAACATGGGCTCCCAAGTGTGCCGGCCCAGGCTGGGCCAGAGCTGTGGCATTCAGTTGTCCTGACCCCGGCCGATGACTTCCTTTGCATACCTACCTGGTGGGGCTCCAGCGAGCTGAGGTGAGACAATGCGAGGCGTGCGGCTGGCATGGTGCCTCCTGGCCCTCCACCACACATGCTTCCTCCCTTGTCATTCCCAGCAGTGGAAACATCTCTAGATCCTAACAAAGTCCATTCTCTTAACAGTTTCCACTGAACCTGAGGCAGATCCAATACCTTTAGATGTAGGGTTCTTAAACTCAACATCTAGACACACTTAGAAGGTCAGACCACAGAAACCCTGATATTTCATGCAACTTTGTGCACATGTAAATTTTCTGGGGAGAAAACCCAAAACTACCATCTGATTCTCCGAGGAGCTTCTCAACCCCTTGAACTTTCAGAACGTGCTTTAATGGTCCCAGTTCTCTCTGAGATGAATGCAGAGCGGGCCCACGTGGAAGGTGTCCTGTGAATCCACATGGCTCTAAACCTGGGATTCCCAAGGTTGGGGGTCAAAGCTTTTTAGACATAGGAAAGGATGGTGGTCAGGAGGGAGGAGATGCTGGATGTGGTCTGTGAGGGTTCATTTCATGTGTCGACTTTCCTTGGCCATGTTGCCCAGATATGTGATCAGGTATCAGCCTGGATGTTCCTCTGAAGCCATTTTCAGACGAGGTGAACATTTGAATCAGTAGACTTCCAGTAAAGCAGGTGATCCCCATAATGTGGGGGGCCTCGTCCAATCTGTAGAAGGCCTTTAGAGAAGAAGACAGATTTCCCAGAGAAGAAGGAATTCTGCCTCCTGACAGCAATGAACTCTTCCCTGGGTCCCCAGCCTGCTGGGCTGCCCTGCAGGTTTCAGCCTTGCAGCTTCCACAGCCCTGGGAGCCAACTCCTCAAACTCTCTCTCTCTCTGGATAGATGGGTAAAGACACAGATGTACGGACAATGGATATAGATCTGTGCACGCGCACACACTCTCTCTCACACCCCTTGGTTCTGTTTCTTTGGAGAACCCTGACTAATACCTGGCCCCATTTTTCTTGTTAATATTTACTTGGTAATTACTAACTTCTAATTATTTTGTATACACTACTTAATTCTCAAAATTACAGTTTTGAGGTGGGTAATGGCTCAAGCAGTAACTGGCAGGAGGGGGCGGGAAGGAGAACTGGAGACGCCCCTGCGCCCAGAGCCTTGGGGGATTCCAGGGAAGAAAGAGGGCTGGGGTCAATGTGAGCCTCTGTCTTCCTTCCCTGCAATTCCCAGCGAGGTGTGGAGTGGCCCGGGTGCTTCAGTGTCTGTGCAGTGTTGGCCACCTTCGTTAGGGCAGAATCTGTCTGTCTGCGGCTTTAGAAGTGTCACAGCACACTCGGTTCCTGCTTTGTGCCGGCATGCATCTCTTTCCTAGACTTTCCCAGACTTTCCCCAGCTCCATTTCCTGCCTTCTTGTCTACGCAGCCACTTCCAAAAGTGAAGAAGAGTGAGCTTGATTAGATTGGTGGGGGGCCTCTGGGCGACCCCATTTTCACTGTGACTTGGCATCTGTTCCCCCTCTGGGAGGCAGCCCGGGTTCTCTCCCATCTCGGTCCTGGTAGGAGGAGAGCACTTCCCAGGAGAGCCTTTTGGCCCCATGGGGCTTGCTGGACACGGCGCCTGGCCAGCGCAGCCTTGTGAAAAGCTCAGATTTGGCTTGGCATAAGTTCAGCTGTGCAATTATGCCCACCAGGATGCCGAGTTCTCTTTCCTGGCCAAAGGACTTGGCAGAGCCTGGACCCCATGGGAAGGTGAGGGTGCCTTGCTTGCCTCTCCTGCCAGGCAGACATCTCCAGCACTACTCACCCACATTGACCCTGCACTTGAGCCTGGCACTCCCTCATCATCCAATTATACCCAGAACAACAAGGGGAAGGACGTTGCCACTGCAAGGACAGGAGGGGGCCGAGGGGGCTCCTGCCTCCCAGGCCCCCACCACCTGCTCCCTGGCCAGCGGCCAGCCTCTCGGTAATTCCTGGGCCACCAGCTCTCAGACACTGGGACGGTGCAAGCAGGGTTGGCAGCTGCTGTTGGCTCAAGGCGTGTTCTCAACCCTGAATGTGGCATTCCCGGGGTGGCCCTGAGGACAGTGCATTTCACCTGAGGGGCAAGTGTGTGAGCAAGACCTCGACGCTTGGACTTTCAAGGGTGAGCAGGTCATGCTCAAGTTGTCACTGATGCCAAGATCCACAGGGAGTGGGCGCATGGCTCCTTCAGGAGAGGCCAGGAGTGGGAAGAAGGGGGCATGGGGCAGGGGGTGATGACAGCAAGGCATCAGCCGCAGCAGCGGGTCTCTGGCGACGCCTCTCACCCGAGGCTGGCAGCCACCTCTGATGCGAGTCAGGCTGGGATGACTTCTGTTTGGTCACCAAAGCAAACAGGCCACGAGAGACACAGACTCTTGTCATCCACCTTCCGTGCTCCCCATCCGCCTGCAGCTGATCGCGGCAGCACCATCTCTTTGACTTCCCAAAGAAATTTTTGCTCCAAATGTGTTTCCACCGGATGGGCGTGGGCTGGCTCTCGGCAGGGCTTTGATCACATACATGTCCACCCTCACCTCGCACCTCCCCAGCCCCACCCCAGACACTCTCTTCATCGTTCCAAACCTGCATTTGGAGATCCCGGTCCTGCCTTGAGCCCTCCCTTGAGCCTTCTCTGGCCACTTTGGCCACAACCATCTCACCTCCCCGTGCTTCCGTCACAGATGCTGTTGCTGTGCTCCTGTCCTGACGTGTGGCAGCCTCTCGGGTCACCCCAGCCCATGTGCTGGCTGAGGTCTGTGGCTGCAGCCTGGGTCCCTGTGCAGTGCTGGGCACCAGCACAGCTGCTGAGTGAAAAAGGCACAGCAGGGGACATGGCAAAGCAGAAACAGAGGGAGGTGCACAGGGTGGCCGCCCAGAGGATGACAGGCCAGGAGGGCGGGGCTGTGCCTGGGGGGTTGGGGGAGGGGAAGAGTTGTGCCTGCGTGGGGGAAGGGGGGTTGGGGGAAGGGGAGTCCAGCCTGAAGGGGGGTCATGCTTGTGGGGGGCCCAGCCTGTGAGGAAGGTTGTGCCTGCAGGGAGCCCAGCACGTGGGGGGGTCATGCCTGCGGGGGGGCCAGCCTGCGGGGGCCACCATGGGACCCCTGGGCCTCCCACCCCGTGGTCAGCAGCTCCTTTGTCAGGCTTCCGGAGTGGCTCCCCCTCCACGTTGCTGGGCAGCATGGAAACATGGTTGTGCATCTCATGAGAAATATCTATTTCCAAGAAGGACCCAATCAGAAGCTGTAACTGGGCACCAACTGCACATGAATTCTTTACCTAAAAGTTCATCTCCCATTGCGGGAGCTAAGAACGGAGTGTGCTGTTAGGATGGGATTCTGAGCAGAGAGAAGTGCTGGCCCTGGTGGGTCTGGGGGAGCTAGATCACTTATCAAGCCCCTCACTCTGCGCACGTGGAGATGCACAGATGAATAAGCCTCGAGCTTGACCTTCAAGTGCAGGGGGGAGCTATCCACAGATGGCTTCTTCGAGCAAGCTCACAGGTACAGATGCACCCACGTTTAGAGCAGCGTCTGTCACATCCATGATGATTCTGCCCTGTCCCTTCTTCCATCCCAGCCAATGTCTCCTGAAATATTTTTGCCATCACTGTCTGTATTAATCAGGGTTCTGATACTGCAGATTACAGAAACCAAATCTGGCTAATTTAAGCAGAAAAAGATTTTTAATTTAGACTGAATCAAATGTAAGAATCAAGAACCAGGTTCTGAAAAAGGAGCTGGGGCCGCTCTGGAGGGTGTGGGAGCCGGAAGGGTGGACGCCTTCACCTCGCACTGCCGGAGAACAAATGCCTCCCCTCTGCTTGCTGCTTCCTCCGTCTCGTCACACCCTGCGCAGAGCTCAGAGCCACGATGGGAGGGGAAAGGTGCTAGATTGATCTGGCTGGGGAGAGGCATCACCTTGGTGTTGGGCCGTGGTTACCAGGACTTGGTGACTCCCTGGGCCAAAGCAGGAGAGCTGGAAAGACCTAAGACTGGTAGGTCCTGTGTGTCTGCAGATGAGGGACGAGGGGTGCAGGGAAGGGCACCTGTAGTGGAGAGGAGGGGAGAACATGGGTTGGCCTATGACATGTTAAGTTGGAGACGGAATATCCAGGTGGGGAAAACCTGTTAGCAGTTAGCCCAGTGCTCAGGAGACGGCCCTGGGTGCCGTGTGGGTGGGAGCTGGTGACGAGGAAGTGGAGAAGAGTATACACACCAGGCACACATGTCACATACAGGGCAAGCTGAGGACAGAGCTCTGGGAGCTCTGACTCCAGTGACTGCCTGCAGGACAGTGAGTCCAGGCGGGACAGCGCAGCAGGAGGAATGAGTGGTCAGCGCAGACACTGCTGCTGGCTGCAGGGGACCTGTCGTCCACCTGCCCCTCACAGCCACGTCCCCTCCTGCCCACGGGGACCACCGTGGAAGCGGCTACCGTCGGTGCTCAGGCCTTTGGCTGTAACCTCTGTAGGAAACACTTAGTAGCAGATTTCTCTGGCGGAAGCTTATGAAAATTTCTTTTTTTAAAAATGAATTATGAACTTTGGAGACAAGTGAAATTCTCCCCCTCCCTTAATGCTTTAGAATGGCAGGTTTTTGGAAGAATCGACCCTAACTCTTGGGAACAGGATGTGCCAATGTTCCTTTCACCCTCCCCACCTTTTGCTTTGACAGAATACACACATCACATCCCCTAACAAGCCACCCCTGGGAAGAGATTGTGTGGTCTGTTTCCATAGAGGGGACGGCTGCCGAGGAAACAGACCGTGGCATATCCGAGGTGGTTCCTGCCAGGGCTCCAGGTTCCGCAGTTGGGAAGTGTAGAAACATTGTCACTGATGTGGCTTCCCATCCCTAAAGAGAGGTGTAGCTATTGTGGGAAATCATCTCCTGTCTCTACCCTGTTCTTTCTCTGCGCTCCAGGAGGAGAGGATGACCACGCCACCGTGCCTCCTGGCAGCTCAGGGCTTCCTCGCTGGCTACACGGCCACGATTCTCTGACTCTGCCCCCGTGCCGGGGACCCTGCACACAGCCATGGGCGCAAAGCCCCTGTGATGACTTCGGCCATCTTGGCATTGTCATCTGAGGTTTTTTTAATTAAAAGTCTGCCTTGGAGTATGTCAAGTACTCCTGTATTTTTGCCATTCTTCTTATCTCTATGGCAACGAAAATATTTCAACATTTACATGGACATCATACTCTTTGCTAATGTACTGCCTGAACTGAGCGTATGCTGGGAGGCGAGCGGCAGGCACCCACTCTGCCGCCTGGGGATGCTGGAGTTGCCACGACAACCAAGGGGTCCGAAGATGCCCTCACCAGCAGCACTAAATGGAAGCTTTAAATTAATTCACCCTCCTGTGTTTTTGTAGCTTATGTTGTTAATTGAAATAATAAGGATGACCTTCCATGTACACTAAAAGCACCTGTCCTGTTAAAATGGTCTGTGCTGTTTACTTAAGTACACTCATCTATCAGGCAAATCTAGCGTGAAACAGGGAAAATGGAAGACACTTACGTCGGGCTGCTCTGTATCGACTTGTGGTAATGGGGAAGCAGTTTTCTTATGTCGGGCTTGAAATACTGGCAATAAAATTTTAAATTTTAAAACTTCATTTATTTCTGCTCCCTTCCTTGTTTATTTTTGCTTTCTCTTCGCTAAGTCTGAGAAACTCTCTGCAGCTCTGTCGAATGCTGGTGCTTGGTTAAGGAGAGGGGCATTTGTTGGCCTGCCTGTGTGTTTACACAAACAGTGCACTGACATGACGCTGAGTGCCCTGGGCTGCTCTGGCCTGCTCTGTCCCCTTTCCCCCGTAAGCACCCAGATGGGGAGTGTGTTCCATCAACCAAATCTTAAGGATGCAACCTGGCATAACCTCTGCCTCACCAAATTATCTGCTTCCCACAACTCTACTATAAGAGCACATCATGACTTTGGGGTCCTAATTGATTTTCCCTCCAAAATGAAAGTCATGGGAAAAAGTACATAAAATTGGACAAGGATTTTCTTTTCCATATAAATGAGGAAACTGAGGTTCAGGGTTATGTGTGACACTTTGTCTCTGCTGAATATCTTATTTGGGACTATGGATTAGATTTCAAAGTTAAGTACTTAGATTTGGGAGTTTGGCAGGTAGAATATAAGCATGTATTTATATGGTCCAAATTTTAAAATCTTCACCAGCTGTAGAAACAGGGTTAATTAGCAGGTGCCAACTTCGAGTGCATTGACAAACACTGACCATCGAACACAAGGACTGGTCCTCTGCCACCTTCCATGAAATTGCCTTTTTATTTAATTCTAGACATTCGGGAATGAGGTAAACACATTGAGCCATTATTGCCCGTTAATGCCTTTCTTGCCAGGTATTTAATTGCAAGACGAGGAAGCCAGTCACAGGCTGTGAGGCAATGAGCAGGGGAGGCTCCCACCTAAGGGACAGGCGGGTCCAGAGACCTCCAGGGCCTGGGCTGGTCTAGCCTTGGACGGGGTGAGCATTCAGGTCACCTGCAAGCACCACAAAGTCTCAGGCTTTGGGACGAGGGTAAGGGAAAAGGAGAAAGGAAAGATGGGACATTACCAAGAGGTGAACTTCCAGTGTTTCCCCTCCCTGTCTTTGTGTGAGACTGACTTGCACAGTGTGGCGGAAGTTGCCTTTTTCCTTAGTCTTTTGATACATGTGATCAAGAGTTCTGAATTTAATTCCTGTTATCCAACGTCTATTGCTATAGAATGAAACAAAGAGTCAACCAACAAGCAAATATGCAGAACTCTCTACTTTATTTGGAATAAAGTTCTGATTTTCTTGGGTGTATAAAAACACTGCTTCTAGAATGCAAAAGTAATGTAGGAGTCAGGTCCTGGGTAAATTTATCAATACTAAATGCTAATTGTGATGCCAGCAGGGCCAATAGAGAGGCTATAGGCTCTAGGGGCAGAAAGTCCCGGACTTTAGCGTTAGCACCTCCAGGGCTTTCCACAGAGCCTTGGCCCCGAGTCCCCAGCTCCAAGTTGGGGGGAAGCCACTCCCTCAGTGTGAGGGGCCCAGGTGAAAGATTTCACCTCCCACCACCACTCAGGAAACAAACTTCCCCTCTGCAGAAAGTCTCTCACTTAATAAAGTTGAGCAAACTTGACCTGCCATGCTCTGGACTTCTTTTGGCCTTGATGGGCGGCTCAGCTCCACCCAGGGAGCGGCTCAGGGCTGGGGGGGAATTTCGGGAGGACGGAGAGCCCAGGGTTGCTCCCAGAGTGACTCCACAAATGATTACCCACCGGGTTTCTTGGGAATTGGTAATTACACTAATGGCTTTCTGACTGCTGATTTTAGAGGCATTATCAGGAGGGCTTTTAAAATGATGACTTTTACTTTATATCTGCAATAGTACTGTGTTTTCATGCTTTCAACTGAACACATAGCTGACCTAAGCATGGTCCAAGCAAACCTTCAGCAGTGAAAAGTCATGAATGTTCCTTTTGTTATTTGAAGGAGGGGCAATTTTGGTTTTGTTGGGGGTATGACTTTTACTAGCTGGGTCTAGCTTTTTTATTTATTCTTCATAGAAAGATAGCAAAACGTTATTTTGTTTGAGGAGATAACATTTTTACCCCTAACTTAAAATTTTCCTTCCTCCTTTTAAAAGAAATAATGTCATTGTGGCCATACATGCTTGACTTCAATTAAATGGCCATTTTAGGCAGATTTGCTGCCAGAAATAATTAAATAATAGAAGAAAACCCAACACATATCATGGATAACCTATTGTTCACATTCACATTATAGAGTTGTTATTGCCATGGAAAGACAGCAATCCCCAAATCTCCACCAAAATTATTTTTAAAGTTTTCCAATATTTGAAAGTCAACACTTGGTTAGTTTTAAAACAAGAGTGTATCACTAAGCATGCATTTGAACATCCACACTGTACAATTCCTTGCCATAGTGATTTGTGCATTTTTAAAAAGAAAAAGACTGGTGGAGATTGGGTGATACTTTGGAAGGAGGGTTTCCACGTCTAAGAAAATATAATCCTCAGACTCTTGGCTGGGTGGTACCAAATCAGGGACTGGACTGTGAATGGAATATTAACTTAGGGGTACATTTCTAAGTAAGTAAGTGAGAACTTGGAGAGGTCCAGACCTCAGCTCTTCACTGACCAGTGGGTTGAACTACGGTTACTGTGGCTTCCCTCCTGCCAGTGCACGGTCACTAGGATCTGTGCCTGTGTGGTTGCGAGGCTGCGCCCTCCAGCCATGGTTCTGGTGCTCAGTGAGGAACCATGAGAAACAGAAAGGAAGTCTGGGCTCCAAATGAGTCTCATCCCATCTTCCTTCTTGAATTACTAAGCTCATTATTGTCTTACAGTGAATTTTCCCGTACCTTTATATATTTAATTTCCTTTTTAATAGACAAACTGTCATGGGAGGTTACACAAAGCATTATTATTCAAAGGAATGTTTATATCACTCAGATAAATATCATAGAGAATTATGGATGGGGAGTGTATTTATTACATATACAAGTGAGAAAAATGACTGTATTATCAAGTAAGTACATGCTATATTTAAGTAATGTGATAGCAATCACCAGTCCCCAAGTTTTTCCTTGATGTTCTGAAATTAGAATATACAGAAAGGCAAATTAATATTTAAATTGTCTGTATAATTTTGAGAATCCATAATATGCATCACAAAGGGAGATGACTTTGGGCCACGCTGGGGGTAAGATGATACCATAAATGGATTTAACTGTGGGCGGCCTGCAGAAGGCTCTTGGGCACAGAGGCCTGAGGAACTGGGGGTGACACCTTGAGCACTAAATATAATTCCATTATTATTAAAGACGTTTATTGCCTGTGGCTCCTCCATGGGCATCACATCAAGTACTTGAAACAAAACAATTTATGATCTTTTCGAGCTTAGAAATCAGGCTACAGAAAGGATAGGCAGAGGTTAACCATATAATTATCAAAGCACGTGCGTTATTTTATGCAAGTCAAGGGTGGTAGCTGAAAAATGAAGTAAGACCCAGCAGTGAAAAGTCTGGACAAGGTGGAGTTCCTGCAGGGCACGGGGCTGTGGTACCACCCAGGCGATTTGTTAGAGGTGTTTTTTGATGGGAGAGCCCGTCCAGAGCAAATGCGCCGGCTCTGTTCATTTGGTTTTCTATCCTCTGTTTAATCCTGTCCAGTTTCCTATCTATCCCTGGATGAGGTAAAGATGAAATGCTCAAGTTCGTATCTGCCCTAAAATCCTCTAAGCTATAATGAATTTCGTAGAGGATGCCCTGCTATGAAAAATGCGGTGATGCCTTGCAGCTATTCAAAGAATGTCTGTATTTTTCTTCTTTTTCCTTTCTCTGAGCAAAAAAAAAAAAAAAAAGCAGCAGCAGCAGCAACTGGTCCCAGTAGATATGTCACAAGAGACCAAGTAGCAAGTAGTAGGAGCCATCCACCTAACATTTAGAAAAGTAACTAAATTAGAGCTGCTAAATCCAAAAGGCATAAATTCCATTTGTTCCTGTGTATCAGAAAGGTCAGAGACTCTGTGAGCAGCCATAACTGTCATTCATATGCAGTGTCATATTCCAGGCAAGATATTCTTCCTTCTGGTTATCCAAAATCCCATTTCAACTATGTTGGAATTGTAGGGCCGGCCATAACTCTAGGAACGATATGTGCAATTCCTTTATTTTGTGAGTAACTGGAGTTCTAGCAAGGTGATACCTTGAGAGGTCCTGGCCAAAGGGAACCCCTCTTATTTGGTATTTGTGTAGACTGATAAACCTTCTCATAGAAGCCACTGACACAAGCAAGCCACCTTGATATTCCTAGCATACCATGTTTTCCTTCTCTTTTAATCAATAACAATTTTGAATGCATGTGATATACAATATATAATACAATATGATATATGACATATGATAAGTCAAAATATAACATATATCTTTAATGGGCACCTAGGAGGTTTCAGAAACTGTACAAGTTCTTTTAAGATAGTATTTTATATAATCCTCAGAAAGATGCTTCCAGATAAATATTATTTGCATTTTAAAGGGTGAGGGAAGTGAGGCACACAGAGGTTGAATCTTTCCTCTTCCAGAGGTAGTGAGTGGAGTAGCTGTGGGGCCCACAACCTGGGCCACAATGTGTCCATGTTCCACACCCCGTTTCCCTCCCTAAACATCAGTTTAAACGTAGATTCCCCAACAAGGGTGTAAGCGAGGCACTGTCAGCACAGCAGCTGCTTCCCAGCCCTGTGCATCGCTCCTTTCCTTCCTGCGGAGGGGACCCGCGCCACTGCCTGCCCTGGCTCCGCCAAGGACCTTATCTAACGCTCTCAAAGCCAAGCAGGTGGCTACACTAGCCGCATGATGACTAGGGCCCAAGCACAGAGGGCCCGAGTTTTGTGCTGTAATCAAATAAAACTTAATCCAACACATATTAATGACATGCATAATAGTCATTTTGCATGTGGTAATTAGCCACAAACGGTAAGCAGCTCTCACAAAGACCAGTAATTAGTGTACTGTTACAAAGCCAACCACGTCCCCACTGTCCTCTTCATTCTGTTGGTGTGTGTGAGCGGCTGAGTGTGGACGGTTTCCCCTCATTTTCCTGCAATGGAATCCTCGGTCTTGACGCCCCTCCCCTCGTCCCTCAACTCCCTTCCTCCTCTCTTCACCTCTCCTTGCATCATGCACACACTCGTGCACACATGGGTATGCCTGCACATGCATGGATGTGCCGGCCAAGATGCCCTCATTACTAAACTTCCCTGGAAGTCCTGACCTGAAACTTTCCCACAATTCACTGGCCAGAACGGGCTCCTATGAGAGCCTTAGTGTCAGGGGAGACTTCAGGGTGAAGCTTTTTATCTGGGCACATTGCCACCACAGATAATTTGGTTTTGCTAATTAGAAGAAGAGGAAAATATACGTTTCATAGGTGACTTTCTGCCTTGGGTGAGGAAAGGTCTTTGGATGTTGACCTCATAGGGAGATGACCATGGGCCTAGTCAGCCGGTCATCAGCAGAACCATCATAGGAATCCTGCTCTTCGGGGTGGCCCATGAGGGCTGGGATAGGGGATAGGGGCTTCATTTGAGGCTGGGCTTACTTGTGGAGTGCCTAGAATGTTCCAGAAGGTGCATTTTATATACATTAATTATATCCATTAACCATTACAGCTGGAGGCCAGTATATCATAGTGGTTTGGGTGTAGATGCTGGAGTTAGAAAGACCTGGATTAAAGTCCTGGCTCTGAGTTCCTTATTGTTGGCGTGGGAGCTTATAGATCAGTGAGGGAAGGAGGATGGGCGATCCATCTGGTGATGGATTAGAGTTGGAGACGTCGGTGTGAACTGATATTTAACTTAGAATAAATGCAGATGGCTCCATACAGAAATATTAGTATATGTGGGCACATACACTGCTTAGCACACACCACCTGGAAGCCGTGACACCCCGGTGACAATAAGCACCCAGCACTCCGCTCTGAGTTTCTATTACCATTCTTTAACAAGAGAAACCAGCTCTCCTCAGAGAAAGTCTGATTCTAGGATTGGGGACACTGGAGCCTCGTGTAGTTCCAGAAAGTAAGGATGTGCTAGAAAACGTCCCATGATGACAAGGACATGTCCTGGAAGGAGTTGAGAAACAATAAATAAAGTAGTGTTGGGTTACAATCCAAAGTACACAGTAAAAGTCCACGAGTCCATATGAATACATATAAATGATTGAATAAGTAAATGGGGAGAATGGGCAACTGCCCCATGCAGGAGAATTTCAAACAATTTATGTAGATACTCTACCCTCAAGGACACGGGGTAGAACTTCCTACTCTGTGAGTGTGGGCTGTGCAGAGTGACCTTCCTCCCGAGGACAGCACGGAAGGGGGTGACTTCCCAGTGACAGTGTGTACCTGCGATGTGATGTGATGCGAAAGGTACTTCAGCTTGGTGGTCTTCCTCCCCAAAGCACATGACTCCACGTGCTTTTTTCCCCCATGGGGAAAAAAATCCATGGGGAAAAAAATCAAACAAATCCCAAACAAGGGACAGTCGACAAAATACCTGACCGGTACTCCTTAAAACGGTCAAGATCCTCAAAAACAAGAAAAGTCTAAGAAAGTCCCAGCCATGAGAAGTCTCAGGAGACGTGGTGACTAAGCGGCGCGTGGTATTCTGGATGGGACCCCAGGCAGAAAGAGGGCATCATGTAAAAACAGAGGAAATCCGAATAAAGGCCGGCCCTGAGTTAACAACGAGGCATCATTACTGGCTCCTCAGCTGTGACCCGTGTGCCGTCCTGATATAAAACGTGAAGGACTCTGTGCTGTCCTCACAATTCCTGTGTGAGCCCAAAGCTGTGCTGGCTGGACAGCTTGCTTAGGAAGCTCCTGGCAGCCTGCTGGGCCAGACGCGACACGCCACACGCTGGCGTGAAGTGCGCCGTCGCGGGCCTTCCCTTCCAGCCCGCGGGGACGTCCTCCGGCAGCTTCTCAGCGCAGGAGGGCCCAGCTATTCTGCGATGGGGTGACATGGGACGTGGGGGACACACGGGGCCTCCGCACGCCGTGGTCCTGAAGGGACGTGCTACCTCCTCTCTGGTTTGGTGTGAAGATACTGGGGAGCCTGATGACCAGAAATCCTAAGAACATGAAGGTGGATGGAATGTGTCGCTTCCATTGTGTCGTGCAACGGCCGCTCATGTGAATGTCATGAAAATGAAGGTCCAGCCTGGGGCTCTTTGCGTTGTCAGCCGCCCTTTCCCGCCAGTTCTCCTTCGGCTTTCAGATTGCGCCCAACCGACCCGCGACCCCGCACCATGCGGGCTACGCGGACCCTTGTTACGGCCGCCGCAGGCGGGAGAGTGAGGCCTGCGGCGCTTTGGGCGTCCGTGCACACTCCTGTCGAGAGCCCCGGCTTGTCGGTCTCGACGTCTGGGTGTTACCTTCCTGCGTTGCTGCTGCTTTCTGTGAGAAGCGCATCACACCTCTCCAACCAGAGGGGCGAGAAAGGCATAGTTGGGGGCAGTTTCAAGAAGGGTTTTGGAGTTGACGTTTGAAAGAGAGTGGGCTTGGAAGGGTGTCCCCGCGGGTACAGAAAACCCCCCCGACACGGGAGGGCTCGGGAGCAGGAGCCGGTGAGCGCACGACGGCGTCAGGTGGAGTCAGCAGCAGCGAAGAGACGGGCAGTGGCAACCCACCATGGTCCTCGGGTCCTCGGGGCTCTGGGTGTGGCCTTGCGGGCTGAGGCAGCACCGCGTTTGCGGGAGGAGGCGCCTCACGGTTGTCTGTGACGCTTCTGGAAAGACACCGCCCTGTAATAAAGAGACAGTTCTTCTCCGGAGGTGCAGATGCCTGCAGTGGTGTGTCTTCTCATTACTCCACCGCAGGCTCCTTCACCATGTGGGGCTTAAGTGGACAATACTGTTTAAGATGCCTTCAATAATACCGCCAGGTGCAGGACAGACCCAGTTACGGGGCACGCTCGTGGCACTGCTGTCACTGCCACACCATTGCTGCCACACTGTCGAATCAGTGCACAGCAGGGAAGCCCCTGGAGGCTGGCTTGAGGTGGCCAGAACCCCGGGACACGCAGGAGTTCCTGGCAGCAACACACCTGGCCTCGCTCGCTCGTCCTACAGTGGACAGCCATAGCCTTGACATTTCTTTGTTTTGTCCCCTCTCCTCTGAGAATGCAAAGTCACTGTAAGTGGGAGAAAAGGCTCCTAAAAAGCCAAAGGGGGTGAACTTCTGAGTATCTTGTAATCGCTGATGGATACACACGTGTGCACACAGGCACACGTACACAGGCACATGCATGTGTGCAATAAAAACACCATGCAGTCCTGTTGCCAAGTCCCCTAACATTCCTTGGATGTTTTCATCTCAGAGTGTGAGTTCTGGAAGGGAGGTCTTGCTCACTCCCACTAGCGTCAGAGTTCCTAGGCCTGTCCACTAGGCCTGTCCTAGTCCCAGGGAACCTTGACCTCCTCACCTACACGGTGAAGGTCGCTATGGTGGGAAGTCACTGGTATCGATGTGCAACCTCTCAGGAGGGCACAAGGTATTAGGGAGGCAGGGCTACATGCTGGTTAACCAAGTGGGGAAACCGAGCCTGTGCTGTACTCCCAAAGGCGAGTTTTGGATACCTGTTGCACAGACATTTATTTAAAGAGCTAAGATCAAAGCCGCTGCATTTCTGTTAGGCTCCCGCTGACTTGCACTTAATATACTCTGCTACCAGTAGGAGCTGAAGGGCCAATTTACTTTGGTGCTTTTTTGTGCATTAGTGTCCATTATAAGGTAATGGGTGTCTATCAGTGTCAGGGTGTCAGCTGGCAATTAATTCAGCTCACTACTCCTTCCCCATAATTGCTAATCACCGGACTATCCATGCTACATGGTATTAAATACCTTTTTGACCACTGCAAACAGTATTCACAGCACACAGGAGGGAAAGTGACATTTAGTTTCTCAGAGTGATAAACTAACAGGCAATATTGATTATGAGAGAGTTTTTTTATGGGAGGATTTTTATAGGTGGATTTATATTTAGTATTATACATATTTTAGGATTTATGTTAAGCATTATATATTAAGTATTACTATAGTCCGGGTTATATATTAAGGATTATACATTGAGTATTAGATGTAGACTATATATGGTAAAATATTTCATAAAATAAAGAATAATTATGCAGTGTGTTTTTAGTTCTTTTTAAACATTTTGTATCTAGTTAGAAGAAATAGTATATGTGACCTGATGATTACATTTAGAAGGACATAATCAACCAGATAGATTACAATAAAGAGACAGAGCCACCCAAGGGTGACATGAGCCTCAGACAGCTGAATGTAGAGACTTGGACCGCTCAACTGAGGCAGAACCACAGGAGCTGCCTGAGTCATGGGCCCTTGCTGCTCCTGGAGATGAATTCAGGTAGAGCGACTACTGCCCTGGCCACTTACCCTGGGGAGGTTCGGGAAGGAGCCAGGAGGTGTGGAATGAGTACAGCCTGCAGAGGGGAAGTTTAACTGCCTGAGGTGTAAGTAACAGGCCCTGTGCGGCCCTCAGAGACAGGCCTTCCAGCGTGCTGCTCTGCCACCCCTGCCGAGTCCCCCTTGGTTACAGCTGGGCTGGGGTTGCTAGGCTCAGGGGTGATGAGAGGTGCCCTAGAACCCGGGCCTGGGGGCCATCAGCTCTATATAAATCTATGAGGATATTTGAGATCCAAAAAAAATTAAGGATGAGAAAACTACAAAACTGAAATTTAAACTTTTCAATTAAATATTTTAAAAACATAGTATTATATCAAGTTCATTAGTGATTACATCGAGTTTTCATCACAATTGGAAATAATTTATAAGTTAGCTTTTCTTACTTATCAAGAACCCCTGAGTGTGCATAATAATTGCCAAGACAGTGTAGCCCATGGTAAATCAAATGAGTTAGTTGTTGCCAGATAACAACAGTAACAGAAAAGAACACACACATAGTGCTTACTAAGTACTAGGCACTTTTCTAAGTCCTTATATATGTTAATTCACTTACTCATTGTAATAACCCATTATATGAGTACTATTGTTATTTCCATTTTATTGTTAATGGGAAAAAAACCCCAAACACTGTGATGTAATTTAAAGAGGTTTATTCTGAGCTGAATAAGTGTGTCCATGTCCTGGGGAGCCACACCCAAGAAGTCTTGAGCAAGTGGTCCCAAGGTGGTTGGGTTACAGATTGGTTTTGTACATTTTAGGGAGACAGGAATTATAGGTAAAATCATAAATAAATACATGGAAGGTGAACATTGGTTTGGTCCCAAAAGGTGGACATCTTGAAGCAGGGGCTTATAGGTTATAGGTGGGTTTAGACTCTTTGATTTGTAATTGGTTAAAGAAATAAAGCTTTGTCTAAAGTTTTTTGTGTTTCAAAGTGTTGGTGGATAGATTATTTGGAGCATTACAAAAAGCAATTTATTAACTTTAGACATTTAAGTTTATCAGATTGTAACAGTGTTGAGTTGGGCTCACTAAGCTTTCTCAGGCATCACGCGTCCGTCCGTCTATCTAACTGGGCAGCCGAGCGCTGCCCGCGTGCTAGGCGCTGTGTTAGGTGCTCTGAGGAGTTCAGAGGTCAATGAGACCGTGTTCTCTCCACACGTCACGGCCACCCTCGCAGCCTTCCCAGCTGCATCTCCTGCCGTGCCTGACATCTGCCTAAGGCACAGCACGCTTGCCGCACACTGGTCCCAGCCTTGCCATCTCACACGCAGAGGTTTGGGTTCCGGCTGCTCCCTCTCGGTACGATGCCTTTCCTCCCCGTGTTGGCCTGGCAAATTCCTTTACCCTATTCAGACGTCACTGCCTCCAGGAAGATTTCTCAACCTCCTTAGGAGGATTTAATAACCATGGCATTTTTCATGTCTTTATATTAGCAGCTGTGTGATGGTGAATTCTAGGTGTCAACTTGACTGGATTAAGGGACACCCAGATTGTTGGTAAAGCAGTATTTGGGGATATGTCTGTGAGGGCGTTTCCAGAAGAGTTTGTCATTTAAATCCAAGGAAGACCCACCCTCACCCAGTGTGGGCAGTCACTGTTCAAGCCCGTGGGGGCAAGAGAGAGCAAAAAGACAGGGGAAAGGCGAATCTGCACTCTCCCTCCTTTGTGGCGCTGGGGCGGTCGTCTCCTTCTGCCCTTGGACTTCAGGACTCCCCGCTCTCCAGCCTTCGGACACCAGGACTCGCACCACCAGCCTTCTGGGTTCTTAGGCCTCTGGACTTGGACTGAACCGTGCTGCAGACTTCCATGCCCCCCAGTGTGCGGACAGCAGTGTCATGACAGACAGTTGCCCCAGCAAACCCCTTCAAAGCTCTGTTCCCTCCCCTCCCTCCCTCCCCTCCTCGTCTGTCCCCCCTCCATCTCTCCTCCCCTCTCTCAGTCTCTTCTCATGTGACCTTTCTGTTCTGTTTCTCTGGGGAGCCCAGTGCACAGGAGTAACACTTTACTGTGCTCTGATATTAGAGTCTCCCTGCTAGTTAGGGAGTAGCTTAAATTGAAGGATTGCCTTATTCCTTTTCCTGTCTTCAGTGTCTGGTACAGGGTGACAAATCATAGGTTTTCAATGTGTTTTATTTATTCATTTATTCATTTGGCAAATAATTTTCAGGACCACCAAGTGTGTCCACAGCAGATGAACACAGCACAACTCTAGGGGGTGCCATTCATGAAACTACAATGTGCTTCAGTGCTGTAAGCAGCCACTCAGTGAGATCTGTCCATTGAGCACCTACAGTATGCCAGGCACTGTGTAGGAATGCAGCAGTGAACAAAAACAAAATGCCAATGTGTCTTGAATGAATGAGTTGGCCATTGCTTCATCCCTGGGGTATCAGAAGAAGGTGCCCATTTTAATTCTGTAATATGCTGAACAGGTGGTGCCTACTTGGCAATGATCTGAATAAATGATTAAGTTTTTTAAAAAAAAGGCTGGCAATGTTTAAGTTAAGATAAGGAAGTCTGTTAATCAGAGACAAGCCACAAAATGCTAACTCAAGTGCTTCTGTTGAGCACACTGCTGGCCTGCAGGTGATCTGACCTTTGCCCTGTGTGGGCTCAGGTCCTGTTAATAACTCAGTGTCTCATTATCACAAAGAGTCTTTTCTGTCAGCCTTATGATCTCTGTTAACATCAATGCTAGTCAGTTGTTGACTCTAAACTCCAAAAGGGAGGGGGTATAATGAGGCGTGTCCGACCTGCCTTCCCTTCACGGCTGGAAACTCAGTTTTAAGGTTTTTCTGGAGTCCCCTTGGCCAAGAGGGGGTCTGTGCTGTCAGAGGCAGGGGGCTTAGGATTTTATTTTAGTTCACATTATAAATAAGGCATAGAGATGTTAAGTAAGTTTTTGTAGATCACACAGCTCGTAAAGGTAGAGCTGGGTTTTAACATAGCACTTAGCCACTATTCCTTGCTCTCTCTCAAAAGAACAATTATAAAATCCTTCCAAAACTCTAATGTGGGCATGTGAATATTTCAAACGATGTCAGGCGGCACTTTTAAAAGTAACTAAGGGTGCCTGGAGCCTGCAGACAGACATGTGCAGAGTCGTTGATGGTGACCAGGTTTGGAAACTGCACTGATCAATCAAGGTGGCTCCAACAGTTGTGCCGGGGGCTGTGCCACATAGGAGCCCACTCCCCCAGTGGCCTTGAGCCTGGTGTGCTTCCCTAGTGATGGCTGCATTTTGCCGCCTTGGCTGCTCTTCCCAGCCAGATCTAGCTGGGCCAGAGGGACAGTAAGGGTGTTGCCTGGTCCATGCTGCCTTCTTCAGTGCTTCCCAGAATTAGAATCAGGTCTTTTCTGCATACGCAATCCTAGAATGAATTGGGATTGTTCCTACTTGTCATTTGATTAGCAACTCATTACAGCCATTTCTTTGGGATTAAAAAGAGAAGAAAGAAGGAACGTAAGCGAAAAGAGGAAGTTAATGGCTTACCCAGAATGCTGTGGCAATTTATGGTGGCTTGAATGAAATGACAGAATTGCCATAATGTTAAATTTAACACGTTTTATTTTAGCAATATGATTATCTGATCATATCTCCAAGCGCAGCCAGCATTACAAAAGTAATTTTTATAATTGTAAATTCATTCACTCTAAGATGGTTCAGAATGACTTCAGAGACCATATTACCAAATTTTCAGCTTAAAAATTACTTTATCCTGTCATGCATATAACTTCAGTGATAGGAACAAAACTGGAATTTCTTGTGCACATGGAGAGGAATAGAATTGAAGCCTTCTTGGACTTTAGGCTTTCAGAGCGTGAATTGCCACGGTTGCTTTTTCCTATTAAAGTGTTTGCTGATATTTGTTTCTTCCTCCTGTCCTGGGAACTGAGGCTCTCCTCTGATGTCACTCTGTCCTCTCTCTGGACATTTCCACCGGAATTTAGGGAGGGCAGGGGAGGGCGTCCAGGATGAGAGCAAGTGTGTCCATCTGCTGGGACCACTGTGCGGTGGCATGCCTGGGCCCTCTGGATGCGCCTTCCGCTGGTTTGTGGGCCTGATTCTGGCTTCAGGGAATGGAGAACACGACTGGACAGATCAAACAGAACCCTCAGCTCCTAACGTGCTAGCTGCTGTGGTCACTCGTGGTGACAACTATTACACTAAGTAGCACTCCTTGCGCACAAGATACAAAACACTTTTCTCTATGCTGGCAGTTCCTCAGGCTGAGTAAAAGCATCGGGCGGGGGGAAAGATTTGGGACTCACGTGTGTGGCCTGCTGCCTGGTCCCTCTTCAGGCATTGCAGAAGCTGCAATAAAGCCATTGGGAAGCTTGGCTGACTGCTAAACTTCAGGGCAGCCTCTTGAGAAGACAGTGCAAAATTCTGCAGATTAAGGACGGTTTTAAAAAGCGAGCACAAGGGGAGCATTGTGCTGAATTCTGCTCACCAACATCCCATGTCTTTGGTGTCCCGGAAGCCGGTGGTAGTCGTCAGTATGTTCTTCACTCAATTCTCATCCTGACTCTGTCCCTGACTGCTGGTGACTGGGCGAGTCACTCCCTTCCCCAGGCCATGTGGCATTAGACCCCTTCTGTGTGCAGCTGCCGCAGGCCAGGAGGGGACAGTCTGTACACAGGGCCTGGAATGATAATAATTAACAAATGCCTGGGTGTATCGTTTTAAGTTTTCCAGGACTACTCTTGGTAATGGCAGGTGAGCCAAGGGGAAAAATGAACCCTTTGTTTTGGATTTTATTCTGTAAAATTCTGCTGTTAGGCAATGCTCTAGATCCATAGCCAGATTTCTCCTGACTCCTGTCGGCTGGCCCCTTCCTGACGTGGCATTGAGACAAGAGGATCAGAACTCAGCTCTGGGAGACTGTCTTGCAGGTGCACCGTAGGGAGCCCTTATCCCCCACATAACGGCTGAAGTAACCAGTAGCACCCACATAGGAGAGAGCTCATGGCCTCCTCCCATCCTAGAATGACCTGTTAATTTCTACTGTGGACATTTCTTAAGTAATAATTTATCAAACCCCAACCCAGACAGAGCACCTGAATGCACAGCCCTGGGCCCTGAGGACACAAGGACATAGTGTCCCCTCCTTTGAATTGATTGTTATTTAAGACTTAAAGCAAACTATTTAAACGGACAAAGTAATATTTTTTTTCTAATCCAGGCGTGCACGTCTGTGTTAGGCCTGCGTTTACGCTTTCTGCCTCCATGTTTACAAATCTGTGAAGGGGCCATTCAACACGATGCTGGGAGAAGCTGCCCAAAGAGACGTACAAGCTGTGGGGGCCGCGAGGGAGGTGGGCATGGAGCCAGAGGAACAGCAGGTGGCAAAACAACCAGAACAACCACACGTGTTTTTCCACCCATCATCTTTGGATGAAAAAATTATTGCTGATTCTCTCTTAAAGCTATATTTTCAGTGAGCTTATTATGACCTCCACATATGGAAATTATACCACATTTTCATAAATCAAACTTAATAAGACCTTTATAACCAGCCTCAAATGCCAAAGTGGCCTCCATAAGATGACAAATAACATAAATAAAATTTAAAAATCAGCTGAAGAAAACTTCTAATGCATGTCTTTTAAAAATCTTTTTGTTGACTCTATTTTTATTTTTGGATGGGGGGTTGTTTTGCTTTGTTGCAGATTGATTTCTAGGTACCTGGTTTTATTCCTTGTCTGTTACTAGTGCAATAGGCCTAGCGCTGGGCATGGTCAGGTCAGTAACCCTAAGGGCAGCTATCATCTTTGCGTCTGTGCTATAGATTAAGAACTCTCAGCGCTTACAATAATGTCATAAGCAGTTGTATGAACCCCATTTAACAGAGACGGGAAGGGAGGCACTGAGGCTTAAGTAAGAGCTGGTCCCAGACCCCATAGCTCCTGAGAGGCAGAGCGGGACTCAAGCACCCTCTGAAGCTCTGCTTTGGGCTCAGAAGCCTGCAGCCCCCCAGCCGTGCTTACCTAACCAGGGGAAGTTCCTCACCTTCCAGAGTCCTGCTTCTCTCCATTCTGGAATGCACAGTGTGTGTGGGAGAATGTCCAAGGAGCCCACTATCTCTGAGTGCTGGATTCTGTGTAGGCAGAGACAATTTGTATGACAATATCCTCAGAGCCAAAAAGATGTCCCCAATAAAATAGCTGAGGAAAATTCACACTTTAAAGTGCACACTGTGAAATAATAAAACTATCACTTTTTATTTGTTATTATTTTATTATTTCAAGATGCTTGATTATAACTAAATTCAAAAGAAATGTTGATGCTATACTATTAATAAAAATATGAAAATGTATGAAAATAAAAACTATGGTGCTAAATAAACCCTGTTTAATTCTCTGGAATGGACCTGAGGCCAAGGAGCAACAAAGGTCAGGGGTCAGGTTTCTTTAGTTTGCTTCTTTTTAATGAACTATAACTAAAAAAATTAGCTTCTTTCAAATTTATCAAAGAAATTGAAGGCAAGCCTGATATAGAGGTCATTATTTGTTACTAATACTTAGTTCGATGCATTGTAAGAAGAAAGGACACTTACCGGTTAAGTAGGCACTCCCTCAGGCATGTGCGTGCGTGTGACATTTCCGCACATACTGAAGAGCTGAGTCTGAGGAAGCTTTTACATTGGTCTCTCTGGGTGTCCAACCGTGACTGATATAAATATTTTATTAGGCAAAACTGCAGGTTTCTGAAGATTATATGTCTTATCAAATTGACCCTTATAATTATGTTGTCTTCTGCAACCATGGGATCTCTTTTAATTTTGCAGTTCTTTGGTAAATATTGAACCGTAAGAAAGGTATACAACGGTACGCAGAGCCGACTGAGGGTAAAAACCAGGTAAACAGGTTCCTCGACGTGGGAGAAGGTGCGTTTCTCTCCCACTCCCCGAGGGAAGCGACCCCATGGAGGAAGGACTTGATGAGGCCAGAGAATAAATGGGGTCTCTGCACTTCTTAACCCTCACTCTGCAACCTATTGCTCGGCTGCGGCTTTGGACCCCTCTCCTTTTTAATTTTGCAGGGGACTTCTGCACTGAAATCAGACGCCCCCGGAGCAGGGCGGGCGCGGCCGGCAGGGAGGAGCTCAGGGCCCTGCCCCTCCTCTCGCCGTCACGCGTGGCTGGGTCCCCAGCCCGGGCGCCGCGCCCGCGAGCCCCACGCGTCTCGGTGTGCCCGGCGGCGCGTCCTTCCTCACGGGGTCCCTTCTGTGCGGCCGCCCGTGCCATCCTGCCCAGGATCAGGGACAATCACCCCTGTCACACCCCATGCAGACGCGTCCCCACACAGGTCTTTGGAGAAACGGCGCCGGGCAGGCCGGGGACCCTGGGCGCCGTCCGGCGTGAGAACAGGGAGGCCCCGTGGAGCTGCAGCAACGGCGAGGAGCGCCCGTTCTTGCCGGGCTCGGCTGGGGGTGCCTTCTGCCAGCGTCCCTGGGGCGCGTCTGTGACCGTCTGTGGCTGGCGTGGCTTTGGGGCCCGGGGACCGTGTGCGCCGAGCGGCCCTGCCGGGCGTCGGAGCCGTCTCAGCTCGCCTGAGTCGTGGCTTCAGGTGCGCGCTCGGGTCCGAGCCAGACCCCGGCAGGGAGGTGCAGAGGCCAGAACAAGGCTGTGGACCACACGGACGGACTCGGGGTAAGCGGGCGGCTCGCGCCGCTGTTGGCTTCCTCCCCCACACCTTGCCACTGAGCCGTCGAGGGGAGCAGGCGGGCTTGCCAGCGCTGGGGTGGCAGGAAGCTGCTCGCTCTGCAGGAAGAGCGCACGCGGGCCGTGGGCCTGGGCTTACTCTCAGCACCGGGACGGTCCCCTGGGCCAGCAGCGGCTGGGCCAGGGCAGTCCGCAGGAAAGCAGCGCAGACGCTCCCTCGGGCCGGCAGCACTGATCCCTTGGGGGAGGGGGCCCCAGCAGCACTGACCCCTGGGCCCCCCCCACCCGCAGCACTGACCCCTCGGGGGCCGGCAGCACTGACCCTTGGGGTGATCCCCGGCAGCACTGACCCCTGGGGGGCGGCGTTGGCCCCTTCACAGGGTCCGTTAGCTTTAGCGCTGGGGACGGGGAGGGGCTGAAGAGGCCAAGAGCGGCGCTGTCGCCCCGCAGGGGACTGGGAGAAGCCGCGAGGCCGCCTGCACAGCCCTGGACACGGCTGGCCCTGGGGCCCGAGTGGCCGGGGAGCCGGGCGGCCTGTGCACGGCGCCGTCCCGACGGGATGTACCGACGGCATCCGCCTGATGCCGGCCTCGCACGTCCTCGGAATGTCGTTGGCCCCGGGTTCAACTTGCCGGGGTTCACGTCCCTACTTGGCCATGGCATGAGAACTGACCGATTACTAACTGCTCAGGGATTGGGCTCTGCCAAGTGGGGACATGACAGAATCTACCTTGCAGAATACTTGTAAGACCTGAGTGGGATCATTCACATAGAGGACTTACCTGAGTTCCTTCAGCTGTGGTCATCCATAAATGTCCTCTGTTCCCATCATTTTTATTCCTATGGGTCGCCCACTCTGTGTGTTCACTGTGTTACTTCTCCCAGCAGCGGTAGAGCTGGGGTTTGAACTCGGGGCCATCTAGTTTCTAGTCTTTTGTTCTTTCAGCCTCAGCACAGGGGCCCTCAGTATCACATAATAATACCGCTTGTACACTGCTCTGTGAACCCTACGCGGTTAACACACATCAGCGCCGTGAGTCTTCACCATCCCCAACTCCCAGATGGGGAAACGGAGGCAAGAGAAGGATGTGACTGGGAAGGACAGAGCTCTACATTCCAGGAGGTCATTTGTACAGGACTCAGGACAGATGCCAAAATCTGCAGCCCTGTGGCCTTGCTGAGGACCTGCTGAGGACAGTGGCTCCGGGGCACCGCTCCTGTGCTGCCTCTCTGACACCTGCCCTATTCCGCATGCCGTTCTCAAGCGGGTATCCCTCGGGGAAATGGGAAAGTAAAACGCAACAGAATTGTCTCCCCTATAAATTACACAAGGGAGACCAGTTGGGAAGTAATCATTCACTCCGCGAGGACAAATTGGCAGCATCGCCTCGGGAAAATGGTCTCCTTTGACTCTGTTCTTTGCTTCTTTCTCCGTTTTTCATTTCTGAGACGTACCCAGGCACACTCCTCCTCCCTTCCCTGCCCTCCCCCTTCCTCTCCCCTCCCCCACCCCACCCACCTTCTCCCTCCTCTCCCCCTCCTCCCCCCTTCCTTCTATTCCTTCTCCTTCTTCTTCTATATTGTAATTAAGTCGCCTTTAAAAATCTTTCTATTTTATTCTGAAATAATGATAAATTCACAAAAAGTTGCAAAGAAATGTGCAGTCACATGTACCCAAACCCAGCCTTCCTTAATGATAACGTCTTGCATCCCTATAGTACGATATCAAAACCAGGAAGTTGACAAGGGTGCAAGCCACAGGGCTGGTTTAGATTTCCCCAGTTATGCACAGACACATTTCTGGTGTGTATAAAATTCTACAGAATTTTATCATGTGTATCTTCATTAACTACCCCCATAATCAAGCTGTATTACCACACTGTCACTAGCAGACACCCTTTATTACATAAGGTGTGCTTTTTGAGATTGGGCTGTATCATGTAGCATAATTTTCTTGAGGTTCAACCAATTTTTGCGTGTATGAATAATTTGTTCTTTTTTATTGCTAAATAGTAATCTATGGTATGGATATACTTCAGTTTGTTTAGCCATTCGTCCATTAAAAGATGTCTGTATTGTTTGTAGTTTTTGCCTATTTTGTATAAAGCTGCTACGAACGTTCATGTTTAGATTTTTGTATGTACCTAAGTTTCTTTGGAATAAATGACCAGGAATACAGTTGCTGGGTTATATGGTAAGTTCATTTTAGTTTTTAAAGAAACTATCAAACTGTTTTCCAGAGTGGCTAGACCATGTCACATGCCCACCAGTGATGTGTGAGTGATCCAGTTTCACCTCCTTCTCACGAATTTTATTTTCACCATTACGATACATACACAGTGATGCTTCATTGTGTGGCTTTAATTTGCATTTTCTTAATAGCTAATGATGTTGAGCTTCATTTACTTATTCGTATGTCCTCTTTGTTGAAACATCCATTCATGTCTTTTGCCCATTTTCTAATTATATTATGTTTTTACTGTCAAGTTTTGAGAGTTCTTTATATATTTTGGATACAAGTCCTTTGCCAGATATGTCATTTGCAAATATTTTATTTCAGGCTAATTTGTCTTTTTTCATCCTTTTAACATTTTCTTAATTAACATTTTTTATTTTGATTATTTCCAATTTATCAATTTTTTTTGCTTTTGGTAACAAGTCTAAGAATGCTTTGACTAGCCCTAGGTCCTGAAGATTTTCTCCTTTTTTTTTTCCTGAAAGTCTTCTAGTTTTACATTTTGCATTAAGCCTGTAATCTATTTTTGAGTTAATTTTTGTTTAAGATATGAAATTTAGGTCAGGGTTCATTTTTTTGCCAGTGGAAGTCCACAGGCAGATGTTGTTCCAGCAACATTTGTTGAAAAGGCTATCCATCATCTATTAAATTGCTCTCACACTTTTGCCAAAAGTCTATTGGGTATATTCATGTGTGTCTATTTTTGGATTCTCTCTTCTGTTCCACTGATCTTTATGTCTTTTCCTCTGTCAGCACCACACTATCTTGATTACTGTGGATATGTTGTATCTTGAAATCTGGCAAACTGCTTCCTTCCATTTTATTCTTCTTTTTCAAAATCATTTTCGCTATTATAGGACTTTCCTATTTCCCTGTACATTTTAGGATAAGCTTATCTATGTTTACAAAAAATACTTTGCTGGGATTTGGATAGCAATTGTATTGAACCTATAGATCCATTTGGGGAGATCTGACATCCTTACTATGTTAAGTCTTCTAGTTCATGAACACAGTATGTTCCTCTAATTATTTGCATCTTCCTTCCTTCCTTCATGATTTTGCATTTGTAGCATACAGATTCTGTCCATGTTTGTTTCTTTGGGGCAACTGTAAATGATATTAAATTTCTGATTTTGGGTTCCACTTGTATATTAATAGTTTATAGAAATACAACAAATTTTTGTATATTTATCTTATATCCTGCAACCTTCCTGAACTCACTTATTAATTCTAAAAGATTTTGTAAATTCTTTGGAATTGTCTACATGGAAAATCATATCATCTGAAAATATAGACCATTTTTTTCTTCCTTTCAATCTATATGCCTTTTATTTTCATTTCCTGCCTTATTGCACTGACTAGAACTTCTAGTATTAGAATAAGGGTGGTGAGAGCAGACATTTTTGCCTTTTCCCAAATTTAGGGAGAAAGCATTCAGTCTTTTACCATTAAGTATATTAGCTATAGGTTTTTTTGTTGGTACTCTTTGTGAGGTTTCAGAAGTTTCTCTCTCTTTTTTTTTTGGACACAGAGTCTCACTTTGTCACCCCAGCTAGAGTGCAGTGGTGTTATCATAACTCACTGCAACCTCAAATTCCTGGGCTCAAGCAATCCTCCTGACTCAGCCTCTTGAGTAGCTGGGACTACAGGTGTGTGCCACCACAGCTGGCTAATTTTTCTATTTTTAGTAGGGACGGGGTCTTGCTCTTGCACTTGCTCAGGCTGGTGTCAAATTCCTGATCTCAAGTGATCCTCCCACCTTGTCCTCCCAGAGTGCTAGGATTACAGGTGTGAGCCACTGCACCTGGCCAGAAGTTTCTCTTTATCCCTAGTTTAATCAGAATTTTTATCATAAATAGGTACTAATATATATATATATATATATATATATGTATATTTTTTAGAGTCCACATCTTTCTCTGTTGCCCAGGCTAGATTCAAACTCCTGGGCTCAAGCCGTCCTCCCACTTCAGTCTGCCGAGTAGCTGGGACTACAGCCATGCACAACTGTGCCTGGCTTGGATTTTATCAAGTGATTTTTCTGCATCAATGTGAGCATGTGATTTTTCTTCTTTAGTCTACTGATATGGTGGATTACATTAATTTACTTCATTTTATTTTATTTTATTTTTTTGAGACAGGGTCTAGCTCTGTTGCCTGGGCTAGAGTACAGTGGCATCATAATAGCTCACTGCAACCTCTAACTCCTAGGCTCAAGTGATCCTCCTGTCTCAGCCTCCTGAGTAGTTAGGACTATAGGCACATGCCACCATGCCTGGCTAATTTTTTAAAAAAAATTTTTGTAGAAATGGGATCTCACTATGTTGCTCAGGCTGGTCTTAAACTCGTGGTCTCAAGTGATCCTCCTCCCTCAGCCTTCCAAAATGCTAAGATTACAGGCATGGGCCACCACACCTGGCCTGTGGATTTATTTTTGAATATTGAGTCAGCTTTGCATATTTAGAATAAATTATACTTGGTCATGATGTATTATTCTTTTTGTGCATTTCTGGATTTGGTTTGCTAATATGTTTTGAGCATTTTATATCTAAGTCCATTAGAAATATTGGTCTATAGTTTTCTTTTGTCTTTGGCTGGTTCAGGTATCAGGGTAATACTGGCCTCATAAAATAAGATGGGAAGTGTTCTGTTCTATTTTCTGGAGGAAATTGTATAAAATTGGTTTTAATTCTTCTTTACTTGTTTGTAAGATCCTCCAGTGAAACAATCTGGGCATGGAGATTTCTTTTTCTAGAGCTTTTAAATTACAAATTCAATTTTTTAAAGGTTGTAAGACCATTTTTTAATTTTTGAAAAACAGGAGGCAGGCACTATGAGAGCTTCTTGGACACAAAGCACAAGGATTGTGGTGAGCTGAAGGAATAAGACATGCAGATAATTTGGGTCTGTATCATTATGAGCCTGAGGTTTCTCACTTATAAAATGGTCCATTTATTGAATACAGCATGTGACACAGAAGTTCTTCTGTATTTTTATACATTATATTCTTAAGACATTTTTGGCATTATATTGATAAACTTTACCATTTTCTATTTCTCTTACTCTTTTAAAATTTTGGACCTTTACAATATAAAAGTACTTCTGGTTTTAACTGAGTTTTCACTGTCTTTCTGTTTCCCTCTATTATATTTAGAAGTATGCTTCCAAAGTTGTTTTCTTTTCTTGAGTTTGTTACACAAGAAGCAAATATCTGCCCCGATAACTAATAGAGGTGGAAAATCTATTCTCAGCATGGTCCCTAATTGTGTAAGGTAAAGTTTTTAAACCATCCGTGCTCTAGCAGCAAGTCCATCACGAGACCCACCCATGATCGATAGCAGTGTCAGTCAAGGGCGCCCCAGTTAGAAAGTGCCAGTGCTTCTAGAATGTAACCTCTCCTTTCTATTGCCACTTAAAACATATCTATGGGAAATATAATATACAGATACTCTCTGTATCTGGTATGCTGGCAGTAACTATTTGGCAAATTCCTCTGGGATCTAGAATACTTGCCACCAGGTAATGTTTATAATGGGCTTTCACATGCATTATTTCAAAAATACATTTTTTATTAAGCTGGGAAGAAGATGGAAATTATGTCATCAAGGCCCTTGGAACAATAATTTGTCTTTATGAAATATACCTTGCAAATTTTCCAAATATATTTTATTTTTTTAGTGAAAAACAGAAACCCTAAAGAAGCCTTGTTTGATTGCCCAAGATGGTGAAACCAGGGGTGGTTACTGAGTGTGATATACGCACGGAAGGCCTGAGAGTCAGGGCCACTGTGGCTGGGCTTATTGTTTGTGGGAACAAGAAAATGACCCTGTTTCTATCTGATAATTCACCCACCCCACAGAGCAAAAGCCCAAAGTCAGCACTGCTGGCCTTACCATCTGGAATCATCCTACAAGAAAACTTCCCAGTATTTAGAAGTGCATTATTGTCAGTAAATAAAATGCTCTCACCCCAGTGTTTATAATGTTCAGGGATAGGGATATTGCATTAATCACTCGCATCTGAAAGCAGACCCCACGTCCCTAAAGGCAGGCTCTGTGTGAACAGCAAGTTCAGATTCTATTGATGATAGCTCTTTGGATGCTATCTTACTTTCAGAATGTGTGAAACACTGCTGGTTTTTATTTCTTGGGGGTGAACAATTGCTGCCTTAAGAGATGTTTAAATAATGCTTAATTTTTAAAGCGAAAGAATTAGACAAATGGATATGTTCATCCCAGACTTCAGATCAGGTTTCTGTTTTTTAAGCTTAATGTGTGATATTAGCCTATTAAATGGTATTCCTTTATTCGATATATTCTCTGTCCCCGTTAGATGTCATTTCTGCTGATGTTTTGTATTGTTTGCATGTTAGCACTTCATGTGTTAAACTACGGGGCTGAAGGGAAAAAATAATTAGATTTATGGCTTTGTACTTTTAGTTTTCAATTTAAAGGTCTATTCAGAAATAACTCACCATACGGTACACACAGGCCATTTTCTATTTAAATTAGCTTATCAAAACGAGATATCTCCTTTAGCGGTTTTCCTGGAGATGAGGAAAGCAGATGACCTGCCCTTCCACTCAGTGGAAACACAACTTGTGATTTTCCATAGTAGCAAACACAATAGGCCTCATTAGCATAATTAATGGTGATGTTTCTGTGTAATTTCTCAATACTCAAGCTTTTCTTAGGGGCTGCTGGAAGGAGATGACCTCCTGAGTGGCCAGCCTGAGGCGTCTGGAAGAACCTATGGTAGCCGGGTACTCAGGGCAGTCTGTAGGGCAGTCTGTCCCACATGTTATACCTGGGGCTCAAATGCAGATTCAATCCTGAAGATTGTGGGGAGAGGGGCCACTATCTTTGGGGCTGTCACAGCTCTAAATATGTATTCTATTTGCTGGCTGGTTCTTTAGACTGTCTTTATATGGGGATAAAGTTACTAGTTTGAGATGCTGGCCTTCTCAGACACATAGACCTGGGGTTCAGACCTGGTGCTGCTGCTTCTAGATGTTTTACTCTGGGTGATCTACTTTAACTTCCTGAGTTCTTTACCTCAGTTTTAAAATGCAGATAATAATGTCAACTTCACATGGACTAGAGAGAATGCATGTGACCCTGTACATAGTAGGAGCTCATTGTGTGACAGTGACCCGTGTGTTTGCTGGTGTATTCATGGTGCTGATAACTGAATTGATTCTACTCCCGCATAACATATTGAATATTAACAGCTGGACAGTGGCCTCCTGGACATGTCTAGAGCCAGGTGGGCCCAGGTTAGAATCCTGAACCCCACACCTATCCCCACCCCACATGGCCTTGGCCCCGCTCACTGTCTTTGGGCCTCAGATTCTTTATTTGAAAAGCAGATAACAATTCCTATCAAGGTTGTTGTGAGCATTCTGGGTGTTTTATGTCTCAAGGAGGCCAACTGTTAGTAGCTCTTGTGGCATGCCTGGTAGATTAAAGATGTTTTCTGCCACGTCATTTTCATAGCACCCGTGAGGATTATTATTTTCCTGTCTTACAGGTGAAGATATTGAGGGACAGGTGTTGCAATGGCTAGAATTGGAACTGGGTCTGCCTGGGTGGGGACCCTAAAAAGGCACCTACAACTGTTACTGCTGTTCTTTTGGCACCCAGGGGGAGGGAGGTGCCCACCCCTGGCTGTGTACCAGCACTGGTGGAGTTTGTGTCCCTCCCACCCTGCCCAGTTTCCCCCTCAAACCCCCCTTGGAAGGCGGCCTCCCCATTCTCTCCCAGGGTCCCTGACGACAGGATGAAATTCACTCAGGCCCCTGAGTGTATGTTCCAGGTATCAGTGTTGGCTCACATCCTTCGTGATTAACTGTGGCTCCTTTACAAGTATAGGAAATAATGGGAATCCAGGTAAAATATTTTAACAGTGAATTTAAAAATACCTCATGTCCTTAATGCTTCTTGCAGGCTAAAAATAACTTTAAAAATAAAAAATAACATTAGACCCATCATTTTAAATATACATACCTCTCAGTTACAAAGTTCATCTGATGAAATAGTTTCAGTTTTAGGAAGCATTGTTCAGCACGTAACAGGAGGTGAAATAACTTCCACTTTTCACCAAAGACGGTCATATCTTCAGAAACCACGTTTGATGGCAAACACAGTACTACAGAAATCACACGGGAGGTAGCCCAGTCTATACCGTTTCCTAGCTTTGTAACCTGAGACAGTGTAAACTGTGATTTAATCTCTTAAATCTTAAGGCTCCATATCTGCAAAATGGGGTAATGTCACCTACACCTAGGATTTTGAAGATTAAATGAAATAATGTATATAAATACATATAAAGCATGTGCTTCAGAGCTTGGCATGGTGAGAGTATTTAAGAACTATCCCCTTCTCTGTTCTTATAATTATGGGGAAAAAGCAAAAGCGTTTAGTAGTTTATTAAATGTCTGTCCATTAACATATTTCTGACTTTGGGTTTTGAAGTCCTGTACACATACCCTCCAGAGCACCTTTCATCTCCCGGAATCCACAAGCGTTTACAAATCCAGTAAGGGAAGATAACCCACCGTGGATTCACGGGGGCCACTAATCCACTTCTAGAACACGGCCACCTCTGGGTAAAATGATCAACAAATATTTATCAGCGACATAACACCTCGATTGCGTTCAATGGAGCCCTTTCACGGTGTTTCTTAAAGGACAGAGATAAGAAAGCTATGAGCGCCAGCTCTGTTACACCTGTGTGTGTTTATCCAGGTCTTTAAAAGATAAATACTGTAATCAGGGAGTCGAATATTAGGCAATTATAAGACTTCAGAGACTAGATGATGAATTCAGCCCTTTTCTCTCCAGTGGGGTGATGGATTTAAATCAGAAACAATAATCTTGCCCCAAACAGGAATTGCACTTCCTTCTGGACTGGGAAAGCACGAGATGAGAATTCACTGCTGTCCACTTGTTTGTGTATTTTTTCAAAATAAGTTATGCATCTGCTCAAGCATACCTGGGTGTTAATCAAAAGATGGGTGCCGCTTATCAACAGCGTCCCTGCACTTGGGCCATTGTATTAAAATTCCTGTGTGAACATGTGGCAGACAGCACAGGCCCTTGGGGCGCCAGGCAAGTCCATCTCCCTCCCCTCTGATACGCTGTGGTATACCAACCTGAGGTCATACATCGTGCTTAACTCTGAGAGATCTACAGTCCTGTCCTGGGGTTGCCAGCGTTCCCAAAAAAGACAGAGTGCCCACAGGTCTACTGTCCTGGATGTTCACTTTTTCTTCATTGAGTCACTAAAGCTTGGAGGCCCTGATGTCCCAATGTGTGGGAGCAGCATCAATAACCAATCATCCACAGGCCTGGAGACCTCAGATGAGGTGTCGGTGTGGCTCAGGAGCCAGGCGGAGAGCAGGGACCCTGGCTTCCCAGGAGCCTGATCCAGGCGGTGCAGGCTCTGCCCTCGTCGCGGGTGAGAGCGGGATACAGAGCGGCGGGCAGAGCCCTGTGTTTGAAGTTCGGGGTTCCTCTAGATTTACCATTTTCCAAGGATGGTGGCTTTGACAGGGAAGGATGACAAGTCGTGAGCAGCACCCCAGAGAAAGAAGGCACCAAATGCCCGGCATTTGGACACGGCCAGGAATGAAGTGGCTGTTCACTGACACCAACGAGACACCCAGTGAAGGCGAGCAGGGAGGAGGGAGCAGGGAGGTCACGGAAAGAAGAAGGAAGAAAGAGAAGAAAATCCCCAGGGCAGCAGGCCATGGACAGCAGAAGGCATAAGAAAGTTAGACGTGGAGAGAAGACGCAGGGAGTGAGGGGGGAGAGAGAAGAGGGCGTCGGAGACGCGCGGCGGGACTGAAAACTTGCGGGTGGTTTGGCGTGGCTGCCTTCCCCTGCGACCCTCCGCACCTCAGCTCGTGGCCTTCCCAGCAAGCCTGCAGGTAGAAGTTGTGGTCCAGACTCTACAGGTGAGGAACCGTGTCTCAGAAACAGCTACACATGGATTGTGATGATGGTGGTTTTTGTAGCAGTTTAATTTCATAATCATTTGTGCTTCTAAGATTTTTTTTTCATATACTTAAAAAGTATAAATTAAGTAACTCAGTGTCCTCGATTTGAATGTTTTCTTTCCTAAGCACCAGTCCCCGGTTTCCTCTTTTGTTTCCAGTTTCTCCCCAGGAACTGTTGGGTCGAGCACCTTCCCGAGAATGCGCTCGGGCGGGCGGCTCCCAGGAGAACCCTCGGCCCCGGGTGGGGGCGCGTCGCAGGCTGAGTCTGTGAAGGGCTTTATTTCCTTCTCAGAGCCTTTGTTAGCACCTCTCTCTTTTGGGGGAGAATCGAGAGAATTGTTTAATGTCTTATGTTTTCTACAAAAATATCAAACTTGAGCATGGTTGATTTTTCAGTCAGTGAAAGATACCTGATTGATTTATTAAATCAAAAAATTGATTTAATAATTTGTATGTGTATTTTCTGCTTGTATAAAGCAACTGCTAAAGCACTCTGCTACCAGTAGACCATTTTATTATGATTTATTCTTGCTGACAGTAAAATACCTTGAAAATGACATAGGGAGGGGGCATATTAGAACAGATTTGAACTTTCAGTTGCAAAGAATTTATCTGCATCAACAGTTCAAAGAAAAATACAGAAAACATGCCTTCATCCGACAAGGAAGCACCTGAAGGACACAGCCCGCCGCCGCTGCTGCCTGAGCGTGAAACTCGCTCACCTCACTCTGTGCGCAGCAAAGGGCACCCCACAGCCATTACCTTCCCTTGCTTCGTCTTTTCTTTTGCATCATCCACAGCTTGCCTCACCTCTGCCCATCAACAGTACCAAGAAAAATTTCTTTTTGTTCTTAAATAAAGTGTCTCTTTTGAGCCTCTTGCGTCCTAATTGTCTCACCTCTACCCAGCGGTGGCACCAAGAAAAATCCTTCTTGTTCATCATTAAAGTGTTTCACTTGAGTTGTAGGATATTAGAGTCCTAAGAACCCGGGGGCCATCCGGCTCATTTCTAAGCCTGAGAGAGTGCTAGTGAAGTGTGAAGTCTGAGGGCCTCCTCAGAGATGAGGTGTGCTCAAATCCCAAATGCCTGCACATTCTCAAGATTCCTGGAATGCAAATACAAAAGCAGAATGCTATAATTACCAGAAAGACCCCTGGGTATTTATGTCCCAAATAAGATCTTCACAAAATATTAGCAACCTGTTTATTTACATTTCTGCTTTCATTGTCTGCCCAGGTTGCATGGAATTAGTGGTAGCCTCTTTGAGGACTAGAAAACATTGTTTTAAAAAATCCCACCAGGAAGCCAGACACCCTAGAAGATGTGTATTCCAATTTCCATCAACCATGAAAATACTTCGGGCTAGGTGAGTTTTTTAGGAGTAGAAAATCCACATCTGGCTTTTTTCTAAGCACAGGGTACCACTTCGAGGTCATCGCCCTAGCATCCTGACATGAGAACTGGGAAGCTGCTCCTAACTGCTAGAGCAGGAGCTGGCAAACAGTGCGGGGGCCACATCCGGCTTTGTATGGTTGGAGATCTAAGAATGGTTTTTACATTTTTAATGGCTGGAAAGCAAATTAAAAGAAGAATGGCATTTCATGGCAAATGCAATTTATATGAAATTCAAATGTCAGTGTCCCTAAATAAAGTTTGACTGGAAAACAGCCACACCCAAGCGTTTACATATCATCGCTGGCTTCTTTCAGGCTACAATGGCAGAACTGAGCAGCTGCAAGGGAGACCGTGTGGCCTGAAAAGACAAAAATATTTACCATCTAATCTTTTACAGGAGAGGTTTGCCAACGCCTGTCCTAGAGGTTACGCCTGGCACTTGGCTCGCTTTCTCTCATGTTATCTGCTAAGTTCTGCTTAGGTACCTGTAGTATTAAATATTTCCAATCTGCTCTCACCCCACAATGTGGGTAACTTCAAAATGCAGCAAAGACATAAACACTGATGAATAAATAAAAGTGCACAGTAGTTGGCTGTTTGACATTAACGACCCAGGCACAGCAGGCAAGCCGGACCAGTCCCAATTTCAATCACTCTCCCTGAACATCCTGCGTTTCATCAAAGATTTAGGAGCCCTGCTTGCTCTAGGCTCGGCCACAGCGGCAGCAGCAGGAAAGGCAGGATGTGACCGCCTCTGCTTCTGCTCCCTCTTTGTTCCGTCTGGGAAGCCGGGCTCCTTTGTGCAGGCAGCTGTTTCCAGCACGGTGCGGGAGGTAGGGAAGTGTGGGCAGGGCCGGTGCTAACTGCAATCGGGTGAGCATTTTCTTTTCTACTTCTCTGCACAAAGTTTCTGGAATCTCAGAATTTTTGGAATTACATATGGATTATGTAATAAGAGCCAATCATCACAGTGAAAATAAGCTTCAGAAAAGCAGAAAGTTTAACGGCAACGATGACAAGTCCAAGTCAAGCTGCAGAACTGAGGCCGGTCTCTCTCACTCTCCGTGTCCCCCCACGTTGTGCCTTTACAGTTGGCTAACTTTGCCGTAATTGAGTCTGAAGGTTGAGTCCTTGTTCTTTAAGAATTGCCAGTAGAGGCCTCTAATCCTCTGTGATCTCCCCAGTGAATCAGGACTTTGGTTTATTGACACGTAATTAGATCAGTGTGTCACTACATCAATGCCAGTGCAAACATCACCGGGTAAGCAGCTGGTCTGTACACGACCTGCAGCCTAATGTCCACCGGGATGCCGACCAGCTTTGTCAACACTCGGGCTGGGCCTGATTCCCACACAGGGAGGGGGCTGAAACGGGGTAGAAATCTGCTGCCCCAAGACCTTCTTATTGACATTTGGGCTCTTCTGTGACCTCCGTCATTGAGGGGCAACCGTGACTTAAATAGGACAGGGTGCGTGCAAATTCCGTCTCCTCTGTGCGTCTTCCCTTGCTGTACATCACTACCAGGAGGAAGTAAGTTAAGCAGGAAGGCCAGAATTAACACAGCACCTGAAGTGCACACTGATGGTGAGAGCTTAGCTTTTCCCCACACTTTTAATTAACGTGAATTAATTTCTGGGAAAAGAAGTTTCGGTTCTTATTCTGAGACAGCCAGTTAAAACAGATGCATACTGATGACACTATAAATGACCAGAAGAAATATGCTGGGTGGGGAGAGTTTAAAAAATCAGCAGAGACCTACTTATGGATTGTCCTTAGGGCTGTTTGTGGAGCACTTGCTGAGTGCTAGAGACCTGCGTCTGCCACCTCCTTTACTCCCTAATGTCTCTGAAGTTAGTGTCCTGGTCATCTCCACTGTGCCAGTGAGGGAGCAGAGGCTCAAGAGAGGCTTACTGTCTTGCTAAACCTCACACAGCTTGGAACCGAGGTGGGATTCAGGCCTGACTGCACCATCTATGTGCTTAATTGTTACATTAAATGGCAACAGAGGGGTTTCCACCTATCATAGTCATTGGCATCAGTAACTCCAGTTAATGGCAGCAATTCAGGAGAGGATGGCTGAAAATACATCTGGTCAGGATCAGTAGGTGGCCCAGACTCAAAGCAAGAAAACTTGGCTCTCAGGCAGTTGACCTCCAAGATGACTTCATTGACTTTAGGATAAAGGGTAGGGTGTTCACCTGCCAGAGGCCGTGGCAAGCCGTAGGGAGAGGCTGGTTTTCCTCTTCTTCCTCAGTGTGCCATCTCCTGTTTCCTCATAAGAGGAGCAGCATGTTCCCTGGAAGGTGCCAGTGCTAAGGCCAGCGACGGGCTCCTGTGTCCTGTTCAGTCCCCATCAAACACACACGAACGACCCTATTGGTTTTTTCCTGTCATAACAATTTGGTAGTTGGGCTGTCTAAAACCCTCCTTGGCATAGCCGTAGCAGAACAGGGAGTATAGCAGGCTGAAGAGGGGATCCACTCAGGAAAATATGCATTTTTAATGGAGCAGAAGATGGCATTTAATTTCTAAAAGAAACTACAAAGAGCACTTAATAATGTTCAGTCTGATTTTTTTCTGCCTGTACAAGTAGCTGATGAGACAGCACAGATAATTAAGGGCAACATTTTGCCCTAGAAAAAAAAATTAGGAGAATTTATGAAGCAATTTGTGTTGAAAATAAGCCAGGGAGCCAATGATGTAAAGTTTTCTTGAAGGGGACACACGGAGTTCTCTGTGCGCACTGCCCTGGACTAATGATGCTTGCACGCATACTGCCAGGACCAGGGGGAACCAGAGGCAGCGTGACCCAGTGTCCACCAGGGGAGGCTGAAACTTCCTGCCGTCTTTGGAGGAGCCTCAGAACTACCTCGAACTTCAATTTCTTTGGCTGCAAATGGCAAGGACTCTTGCCTTGTGATCCTCTACCGTGAGATAATGACTTATTGATGCATCTGATTTTAGCACTGAGAGGCCTTTGAAGAAGACAGGCATGCTTTAAAATGTCACATCAATCAATAAGGCATATGGCATTTGGTGGAAAGAACAAATAATATGTCTTCCTTGTGGTAGGTGTACATTATATTTTATTTTATTTTTGGTAATTAAAATAAAGTTGGAAAAGAAGAGTACCTGCTTGCAGTTTAAAAAAAACATTGTGTATATATGTTATATATGCACAATGTTATACATATATAATTTATATATTCAATTCTCTATGTCTAGGTGTGAAAGATAAGTCACACACACTGTTCTGCACCTTACTTAACAAGATGTCTTGGAGATAATTTCTCTTGGGCACATAGAATTATCTTATTCTACCCATGGCTGACGTTAATCTAGTGTGCACGGTCTGCCCACACCTGTTTAACGCTTTCCTTGTTTCCGGTTTCATTGTTTTTGTACAATGCATGAGAAACCCCTGCCTGGGGCCTCCCCAGGAAACTCTGCCATCCCTCCTGGCTGCCTGGGCCTCGGAGCATAGTGTGCATCACAGCAGTGCCCACAACCTGGCACTTGAGTCCAGCACGCTGAGTTCCTGCGGCCGGGCCCCTAACCAACCTGGCCCTGGCCAGGTGTGCTGGCCACAGAGCTGGCACAAAAGGAGCAGACAGTGAGGACTGGCCACCCCGCCTCCCCCAGCACCTCTGGGGGCCGTCTGTGGGGGCAGCCTCCTGGATTCTCTAACCACCTACGGACAGGGAGCATCACCCTTGGGCTACCGCATTATTAACATCTATTCCATCATGCGTTCACGCCTTGAATGTATTTAACTGTGCACTGTGCTTGCAGCATTCACAACCCGCAGAACGCTGCGGTGAACGTCTCTGTGCCATGTGCTTGGCAGAATGAACAAGTAAATGCGGGTCAGAGGTATGTGCGTTTTAGATTCAGAGGTAACGACGGAACCGCCTCCCTCCAAACCCAGTCTGTGTCAGTTAACGGTGCCTGAAGAGTGAGTGTCCGTGGGCCTGGCGTGGGTGTCAGGGACGCCCCACAGCACTGGCGCACTCACGCGCGGGGCGGCTCTGGCCCAAACCCACCGCGGGGGCCAGGCAGGGCCACTGCGCTGCCTGGTGTTTCCCTGGGTGGCCCCGGTGCTGGTGCTGACGGAATTGGTGGTTATACCACACTGAGAATGTATTGAATGCTATTGAATTGTTCACTTTAAAATGGTACATTGTATGTTATGTGAACTTCACCTCAATAAAGTTTTTTAAAAATGGTGAAAAGGCATGGCAAGGGCAGATTGCTGACTTTTTTCCATCTCCTGTTTCACTAGCAAATAGAGATGTACAAAGTGCATTTTTGGCTGCAGTTCTGGCTCATTCCCAGTGTCGGGGGTGGTGGTGGCTGTGGCTTTGTGTGGGCTTCCGCCCGATCAAGACTTAGGTCAGATGCTATGAGCTAGATTTGGGGTATGATTTTGGTTTGAGCAAGAGACAGTATTTATACTTTAGGAAGGATCAATCAGTTGGGCTAATGTATTGATAATTTATGATGAAAAAAACTCTATAAAGTTTTCTCTTGGTTTAAAAAAGAAGTGGTAAGAGGAACTCAGTCACTAGGTCTTCTTAGTCTCTGAGTTCTGAAATCTAGGCATGACTCTGTCCAGAGTCAATTGTGACAGCTCCGCCCTTGAAGGAAGATGAAGTACCACGTATCGGTCCACGTGGAGGGTTCCCAAATGCTTCCTGCTTCACGGGACCTTTTCTTTGTTCCTCAGACGGTCTGCTCTCTGCCTGTGCCCAGGTTGGACTAGACGTACCTCTCAGTCTATAGAGCCTCACGGTCATTTGTGCATCTGCATCTGCCACCCTCGTGTGTCTGGGTGGGAGTGGAGCCCTGTCTCTGGGAGGATGTGCCGAGCACCTGCTCGCTGTGCCCTGAGTGAAGGGAAAGTGCAGTCCTCCCTCTCCAGAAGCCTCTGGCCTTGGATCTAGAAGCAAGAAAGTGATCATGCAGTTCCATGGGTGCTCTTTACCAGAAGCACAGTAAGACTCATTCCATGCGGGAATACAAGCGCGTTTTGGTACTAAGAGAGTGTGCATCAGGCTGTGGGGATCAGAGAAAGTTTTCACAAGACAGTTTTCACCACTAAAATTTTAAGTGGATTTTGAAGGATGAGTAGAACTCACTTTGTGTTTTAATTTAATACCTATTGTTATTATTATTTTGCATAACAAAACTAGACATAGCTATTATCCCTAAATCAGAAAATACAAACAAGTACATAAAGAATAGACTACAAATAATCATATCTGACTAACCAAGAGCCAAAACCTGCTAGCACTTCATATATATCTTTTCAGAAACCCTCCTTCCTTTAGTTAATGTATATTGTATGTTGATGAGGTACTTAGCAAATGTCAGGCACTGCGGTAAGGAGATATATATATATATATTTGAAAAACAGAATAACTTCATAAAGTTTTATAATCTGCCTTCTTCTCCTAATAGTATATTGAGTTTCCCCATGTGCACAAATTTATTTCGACATTATTTTAAATAACTGCAAACTATTTTATTATGAAGTCTATTTAACGGTTACTTACCCATTCCCTCATGTTGGGACGTTTATGGTTGTCAGTTTCTGCCAGCGTAATCAGACTGTGTGGACGCCCTGGCACTGACTGATTTTCACATTCGCAGTGATTTGTTTTGGATAAACTCTCAGAATCGCTGCAGCAGGGAGCAGGCACATTTTAAAGGTTTTTCCAGAGTGATACTAAATTGGCCTCCTCAAATGCACCGATTATGCTCTCGTTGGTGGGATATTGTCATGTCTGTGGCCCCGAGTGCTTGCCAAGAACATCTTGCCAATTTGATAGGTGAAAATTCACCACCTTGTTGTTTCTTTGATTACTACTACGTATTACATTTTGCTTTCTCATAAGCTGCCTAGATGTTTCACCTTCCTTCCTATTCCTCCTTCCTCTTCCCCTTCTTTGAATTGCCTTTTCACACCTTCAGTTTTTTTCTCCTGGTATTTTTACTATTGGTTTATGGAAGCTCTTTATTTATTAGGAATATCAGTCTTTGTCTTAAATGCTGAAAACATATCTGCGAGTGGGCGTCACTGGAGCTGGCAGAGAGAAAGAGGAGGGTTATTCCAAGCACAGGAACGAGGTGGGAGAAGGGCAGAACCAACGTGGCCCAGCAAGGGCCCAGACCAGAGCACTGAGACCAGAGCGCCGAGCAGAGCGCCTGCTGTGGTGGCTCGGGACTCTGAACACAAACTCCAAATGCTTCTGAGCGACGGCTGAAAGGTGTGTGTCTGTGTGTCTAATTGACCAGTGGCCAAGAGGCTCTTATTCTTAATATAATTTTAATCTCTTTCATCTATGGGAGTGGAGGAACTCTCTGGCTTAACAATTTTCGGGAATGCCAATCAGCTCAGGAACTAAATTTCTTGCTTTTCTTTTCTCAGTAGTGGGAATATGAGTTATTAAAGACCTAACTAACCCTGACTGGTAGTAATTTTCCCTGGGCTGAGGTATCACTTGGTCAGCCATGGCTTTCTATTTCACTGTGCTTGGTGCTGCAGGAGAATCCTAAGCTCTGGAGATGTTTACGATCTTTGGGGGAAAGGTAGTGAGTGACACATAAAGTATACACACGTGATTTCAATACTCCCAATGTATGATGTCCCCTAACATAGGATGGTTCCAAAAAGGAGGAATCACATTTGTTTGGAGGACAAAAAAGACTAAGAAAGGCTCTGGCTCTGGCTGTCCCATCCCGCTACTCAGCACGTATGCCAACACTGTATGATGGAGCCCACAGCTTATGAGAAACTGAGGCTACATGCATTTGCTTCTCCTGGACCATTTTCTTATGAGGCAAAGTTTAGTGTTTTGGAAAGTGTGCATGGTTTTGGAAAGGGTCCACCTTTTAGGTAAGCCCAGCCCATTTCAGAGGTGGGTGCCACCCATGCAGGCTCTAGGGTCTGGGGTATGTGACTTGACCTCTCTAAACCTTAATCACCTTGTCTGCCAAATGACCCCAATCACACCACCATGGGTGGGAAATGCACTCCCACTTCATACACTGAAGCCCTAACCCTTAGTATTCCAGGTGGCCACAATTGGAAATAGGGTCCCTAATCCAGAATGACTGGTGCCCTTTCACAAGGGAGGAGTGTGAACACAGAGAAGAGACTGAGGGAGTGCACTGTGGAGGACCAGAGCTGCCACCAGCCCAGGAGCCACCAGATGCCAGGAGAGAGGCCTGGGATGGAGCCTGTCCTAGTACCTTAGCAGAGTGCGGTCCTGCTGACACCTCGATTTTGGACTCCAGAACTGTGAGACAACAGATTTTCATTGTTTAAGTCACCCAGTTTGTGGTACTTTGTTACAGCAGCCTAGGGACCTAATACCCCACCAGCTGAGAAGACTTCAAGGAGAACTGATGGAGGTGTGCCCAGGTATGGGCACCTCGCCCTTGGGGAAGCCCCTTGCTGGGGGCATCTCCTTCCCTTGCCGGGGTGTCCTCAGGCCAGGACAAAAGCATTGTGCTCTGTCTGGCTTTCTCAGCTGCTAAAATACATAAAGTTGTACATGATAAAAAGAACCCATTTCAGGATTTCCCCCTCTGCAAAGTTACACGGCAAACGTGTTATTGTTTATTCTTGACTTTTCCTTCTGAATTTGCATGATGCAAATCCCCAGAACCCAAAAAAGCCCTCTTGCAAAAACACTCCATGATTCGTGGCAGGAAAGGTCAGATTGTTTGAAAATGACTAATGATTAGTTTATGGTTCTCATAATACAGGTTCCATAACAATGGAATTAATCTTTAGAGGAAAAAATTAAAAGGTAGTTTGCTCCCAAGGGAGCTGTGCTGGGTTTGCACATTAGTTATGATGAGCGCTCATTGGGACGGAAGCAGAACCCCAGGATGCCTCATTGTTTAATCAGGATGGGTAATATCAAGTTGATTAATCCGCCGTGCTTCCCTCTGACAGGAGCCGCTCGCCGCTGCCATTCTGCAAAGGCTTCCACTCTGCATAATGCCAGTGCTTGGTGCTGCCAGGGGCTCTGGGCCCCTCCATGGCTGGGGGAAGGGGCTGGGGCCGTTCTGCGGGTTGCCCCTTCCTCTGCTTCAGGCCATTCCTCTCTTGTCACTGTGCTGCAAGCCCTAACCTGAAGGGTAGCAGACCTAACGGGCACCTGAAAGGTGGGGAAGGGCATTTCTTCCTTCCCACACAGGCACAGCAATCGCCAATTTCGTGCCTGATGTCCCAGCCTAAAGGACAGCCACAGGTGGCAGGGGTGCCAGGCCTGAGAGTTCACATGAATCTCGTGGAGGCCTCCACCCCATTGCTGAAAATTCGGGCAACACCGGTGCGGAGGGGAAGTGCTCACATTTGCAAGAGTACAGAGGCTCGTGGCAGCCCGGGGGGTTGGCTGCACCAGCTCCCCTCCAAGGAGGGAGGCCCCAGACCCCCACAGAGCCTGGTCTGGCACAGCCAGACACAGCCTGAGCTTGGGGTTAAGGTAGTTAAAACAAATATGTGGCTGCTCTAGTTGCCATGCCCACAGCATTCTGGGTCCAATCAAAACTACTGCTTTTCCCGTTTAAAGAAAGTTATTTAAAAGTATTAAATCTATTTTGATTCATACTGTTTGTTCTAAGAGGGTGAAAATGCTCATTTATCCATTTTATGTGCATCACAGAAAAGCATCCCATGGTTGGTGGGATGGGAGGGAGGGATGCACTTACCGCTGCCACCTGCCAATGCGCCCCGATGTTCAGAGTACCCTGGGGGGCAGCCCCAGGCCCGTGTGAGCGCCCCTGCCTGCACGAGCCCCTACTTCTGGTGACTGTTGAGTGTGTGCTCGGAGTGGGGGCCCTGACCCAGCCGGAAAGCAGAGGCCTTTGTGTTGTGAGTAGTTGAGCTGGGGGACAAAGCTGACCTGGAAGGGAAAAAAGTAGAATCATTTTTTTAATCAAGATGTCCTTGGAGATTATAAAGAAGGGTTGGAAGAACAACATGGTACTGAATTTAATGCTTTCAGCATTGTCCAATTTGGAGATTTGGAATCATATGGTCCATTTCTTGATATTCCATCCTCATCTGCACAGTCTAACATTTCACTATCTCCTAATTGTGAGTGTTAGAATAGTTATAAAGTGGTAGTTTTGGCAACTTCAAAATCTCAGGGCAACAAAGAAAATTAACATGTACATATCAGTCAATTTTTTATTAGCCTTAAAGAGAAATATAGCTTGCTATTTTGAAAGCTGCTAAATGGCAAACAAGGAGAATTTACCAGTATTATTGAAGAGAAGAGAGAGAAATTTTCTGTCACTTTACTTTGTAACACAAATAAAGAATCTTGGTAAGTACGCTATTATAGCTATTTAGTAAAATTTATATTAAGAAGGTTACTATTTATAAAATATAATGCCTTTTAAAATGTTACTTCTTTCATTTTATGAAAACAAAAAAGCCTCTTACAACAAAAAACACTTACGATATCTTATAACAATATATGAAAACTGTACATAGCACTAAGCCAGTGGGATGGGCTACCACTGAATTTCTGGATATTAGCATATTAGTGATTGAAGAAGCTATTATTTTTCTCTCAGGGGAAAATCTCAGCATTTTCCCAGCAAATTTTGAAAAGATATATATTTAAAATAAATCTTCACCTTACTGTTGAAAGAAAAGTGTAAATATAACAATTTAAAATCCGCTAAGATATGCTACCCTTGCGAGCAGCCTTAGCAACACACAGTAATGCCATTATCTCTAACATGCTCCTGTGGGCCTTGCTGGGACTCAGAATTTTATTTACCCCTCAGACTAAAATCATTGCCATTTTATATTTTCTTTCATATAATCTTACTTTCATTCATTGTACATTTTGATTCACTTTCATTAAAAAATAAAATCAAAATGGTTTAAATGTTTGTTAACTGCTGATGTAGGTGCTAATGCACGATGCCATGCATGGGGGGAGGGCTGCTTTTCTCTTAAATGGCATTTTGGATCTGTTGGTTGATAATCAGACGCTTCCTTATTAGCCATGAGTGACACAGTTTTCCTAAATCCAAATACTGGAAAATTTTGACAATATTGCCTTTTCCTTTTCTGGTATTTGACTAGTACCCATCATATTACATCCTGTGCATTCCTTGTTGCAAAACTATGAGGAAGATGTAAGGTTCTGTCAGAGTCCACTGAAAACGCACCAGTCTCTGGGAATTCCCAGTTGTGGTTTCACATCAGCCGCATACACCCGGCAGCGGCTCCCGTCGGCGATGGCTGGGTCACTCGTGGCGTCGTGAGGGACCCAGGCTCCTTGCAGGAGGCACAGCTGCAGGGAGAGGCGGGGGCTGTTCCATGCGTCTACAATTCCGAGTTGGAATGATCCGTTCACATGCCTTCTAGCCCTACCTTTGCTCCTTCCGTTCACTTTGGGAAAGAAATACAGCGTACAAAAAGGAAGTGGAAAGCCTGCTGTTAACCTGGAACTGAAAATCAACCTGGGTGTTCCCGCGGGAGTGAGCGCCGGCTGGTGGGAAGGGTTGGCAGTCACCAAGAAGCCAGGGAAGCTAGGGCCGGGTGTCTGTGATGGCTCTCCCAGGCACGTCCACTCCACCTCTCTTAGGAGATTCACCAGGACTGTATTTTGCATTCGGTGCGTGTTGTTTCATTTGATACTTACAACCACCCTGCGAGGGGCGTGTATCAGCCCTTACGTTGTGGATGGAGATTCCAGCACAGACCAGTCACTCTCCTGACATCGCAGCAGGTCCCTGGGGTCCCCGGAAGGATTTGAACCCAAGTCTGCTCCACTCCAAACAGAACACTGTGGCCTTTTGGCTATCTGGGCATATTGGAGGAGACTGCACAACCTCTTCACACAGAGGGACGACCTGCTCAGCGAGGCTGTGAACAGGACCACCTGCCTCCAACGTGGAGGGAGGTGCCTTTATGTGGCCGCAGCATCTCCTGTGGCGAAGGCGTCAATCCCCGGCGGCGCTCTCAGAAAAGTTCTCCCGTGGGATTTCTTGTGTAAGTAAGTGGCATCTTCCTTTCCATCTGGAGAGGTCTGTGTGTGGCCCTGCCCTGAGACTGGCACGGGTCCCACATAGCCGTTCTGGTATTGAGATTCCAGCCCTCTGAATAACTAGAGAAGATAATTTCTGTTTATTTCCACCTGTGGATATTATGTGATATATTTTAAGTGCATGCATTTGGTTACATAAAACCCAACCACAGAAAATTATCTCTATTTTTCTAGGCCCAAGCCTCGTCTTTCTTTCTGAACTCCCAGACAGGATGGCAATTGAACGGGGGTGTGAGAAGTGTGGGCTGAGCCTTCTCCGGAGAATTCAGCTCCAGAAAAGTGCAAGACGTGGCGGATCATAAACAGCGTCACAGTCGTGCTGGCCGTGCCTCCAGGAGGAAACGGTTCCTGCCTCCTCCACGCGTATTCAGAACCGCGCTGGGGAATCACGCAGCCGCAGGGGCCCCGCGGGCCACACGCAGGGTCGGCAGTCAGACTGGCCGTGAGGTCAGCTCCCGGCTCGCGGTGCTTGCCCTCCTCCTGGGACTTTGTCCTGTGCTGGAGGCGCCGGCTCAAGCTTCAAGATGTTTGTGAATAATTTACGCTGCAAGAACCTGAAAATAGTTCCTAAGGAGGAAGGAGATACTTTTACTGGTTTGTTTCTCACATTTTAAAATTCTACTAAGAAACATGCCAATTTTAGTCTTTAAAAATACTTTCAGTGACACCGTGGATGTTTGGGGGGCAGGTATGTAAAAATCTCAGTGTGAGCACACAAAGGGGTCTTGAGACACAGCCCCCATCCCGTGGTTGTCGTGCAACAGCCAAGAGGCAGAACTATGGGGTACACCTGGGGATTTGCAGACGTTGTTATTTTAGGGAAAGGCATCCCGGGGTGTGCAGGGAGAGCCACCTTCCACAGGGCAGGCTTGTTGGAAAGCTCCTGCTCTGTGGTCCCAGGAATGTCCCCAGCAGATGCTGCTGTGGACCCACTGGGGGACACCTGGGGCAACAGCAGGTGGCTGAGGTGGAACAGCCACCGGCTCTTGAGGCCATGGCCTGCTGGTGAGGAGGGCTCGATATTACACCTTGCTATTCTACTGGAGGAGTGTCTTGCTTACCCAATTTCTTAACCTGTCCTTTAAGCAAGTAATGAAAGAATCAGGAGATCCCCTGGGAACCAGCAGGACTTCCATCCCTTGGCTTGAGGCAGTTTGTGCCACGACTCACAAGCCTGCATTTCTGCCCGTTCCAGCACCCACATGTGGAGGGTCTTCCCCGTCTGCTGACAGCTCCAGGTGCGGCCACACAGGGTGTGTTCTTAACAGCTGGACACACCCAGGCTGCGTGGGGTGAGGAGAAGCTCTGGGACTCAGGGATGGCCCCGCGACCTGCAGATGTCAGGAAAAGTGCCCTCCTTTGGCTTTGGCTGGATCAGGCTGTGGGGACATGACGACAGCCGATGTAGGGGCATGACCTGTAAAAGGGGCACAGTGTTGGTTTGAAGGTGGCGTGGGGCTGTAAATACGCTATCGGCCTTCTCTTCCTCCCTCTTCCTCCTTCCCTCCCTCGCTTCCTGATGTCCGGAGGCCTCATCCCAAATGGTTCTGGAATCCCATGGGAAAGTCACTTTGGGAGGGTTGTAGCAGGACAGCATCCTAATCAAATGTGTGTTCCTTTGCTTTAGGGGGAAGGTGCATCATGAAAGGAAGCCTGGGGGCAGGGCAGGGCAGGCACAGGGGTTCTTCCAGGGGTCAGGCCAGGGGTTCAGGTGGTCCAGACCTAGAGATACCTGGGAGGTGGGGTGGGTGGGATTTGGGACTGAGGGTGGTGGCAGGCACAGAGTCAATGGTGTCAAGGTCGGTGAATCATCACCTGGTTCAGGTGTGCGTGGATGGAAGCGTCCTCAGAGGCAGAGATAGCCAAACAAGGAGCTGGTTGGCTTTGGCAGGGAGAAGGGGCATTTGTCCGGAGATGCAATGGGACATCCTCATGGAGAGGCCCAGCAGCGGCCGCTCTGGTGAGATGTGGGAACTGAAAGCACAGACCTGAACCGTCAGCACACGGCTGGTACCAGCAGCCACTTCGGGTTCCTTGATGCTGGCCTCAGAGGCTTAACATAGCCTTCTCGGTGGCAGGCTGGCCCCGTCTGCGATCTTCCCATCTCCTGGTCCTGCCATCTCTTCTGGCCTCCTTGGACTCCTTCCAGCTGCAAAGCAGGTTGGAAGTCTTGAGAATCCCTCAGGAGACCTTATGGGCCAAAATCTGGCCACAGGTCCCAGCCCAGGTGCAAGGAAGACTGGAATATCATTTTAGCTGCATGGTGGGAAGAGGAATGGATTTGGTGGGATGTGGTGGGCATCCGGCTGGTCCTTGCCACACCTGAGGATGGTTGCCCACCCACGGGAGTTAGGTGCACCAAGAGGTGCAAGCCCAGGGCAGCACTGCAGGGCCCGCTGATGTTTAAAGCACAAACAGAGAAGGACACCATGAAAGATCCGGAGAAACAGCTGCAAACGAGAGGGCCGTAGGGAGTTGAGGTCACAGGAGCCAGGCCAGGAGAGGGCTCCGAGGAAGGAAGAGTGGGTACCTGCAGCTCAGAGGTCACGAGAGGGAAGATACATATCCATTCATTTCCAGGGAAGAAAAATCTCTTGAGATTTTGACCTGGACAGTAATGGCAAAGCTACCCATTCAAGCACTGTATTTGTTTACTTTCCCAGTCTGGTGTGGACTAAATAGAGTAAGTTAGAAAAGTGTTCTTATGTATTCACAGCTTTCAAGTTCTCAGCTTGCATAATTACAAGGGACAGAAGCTGAAATTTCATCTGTGCTATATCAGCCTAAAAGGAGCCAGGATTGGAAGTAACAAGGAGCTATGATTTGCACTTTGATAACTTAAGTGAAATAAATTGATAGTTCCAAATGGAAAAAAATGACCAGGTCTATTCCTATAGACTTTAAATATTATCCAGGTTAGAAATTTCAGCAAATGGGACAAAGATAAAATCTGTTGTTCATTAATACATATTTTTAACACCTATGAAAGGTTGTAAAAATTGTCCTTATTGTATTAATACCTTGCTATAAACTTTTGCCATTAATATTGTTCATTTTGAGCAAAGCCCTGAGCTTCCTGTCTAAGACCCAGAGCTCTGTAAATCGACAGTTTCACTCTGGACAGGCAAATTAGAGAGCAGCTGAACATGCTGACCCGAGGTCGGGTCTGCCTGCACGCACAGCACGTTGCTCTCTCTCATGGCCGTTGGTTTATCCGTCTCTCTGTTCTGCGTCCCAAGTGCCTAATGCAGGCATGGTCTATAGTAGGTATACAATAATGTTGAATGATTGAGGAAACGTATTTGGATTATTTTACTTGCTTTTCTCAATCACCCTGCAGAAGTGAGAAAGGACAACTAGTATCCTATTTTACACCTCTGGATAATAAGGATGAGGATGACTTGTCCAAGCGGGAAAGCAACAAGGCTCTCACCTGACCTTGGGATTCTCTGACTCTGAGGCAAGTGTCCTCGCCATCCGGCTCAGGTGCACCTGCCCAGTAGCTTCTATCACAGCTGGGATTTTCAGACCTGCTTGCTCTAACATAGAGTGATCATATAGTTATGGAAAACTTTAAGTGTAATTTGCAACATGTGTACCCATACCTCAACTGTATTTTGACCATATATAATACGAATAGTATGTGGATTTTATATTAAATACAAGCAGAGGTTTAGTGATGTTCATCTTGTTCTTTCTTCATACTTGGGAAGGGCATACTGATAAGTGACTGTGTTAAACATAATGCAGGTGATCTTTATTTGATTCACAGTTGGGGGGATTTAAAAACCTTACCTTATACCAGGGACTCGGGTGTCAGTAGGACCCAACCAGCCTCAGAGTCCCAGATGCAGGTGAAGCCACTGCTGCAGGAGTCGCAACCTTCTCCTCTCGGTTGTTTACGCCTCAGGCTCATCTTCCAGAGAGAAACGCCACTGTCCGGAATATCTACGAGTCCCCACACGAAGTGCACATGTAAAGGCTGCTCTTCTCTCTGGGAGTTTGTAACCTGGGACGATCATCACAGCCATGGAGACGCTGTGGGCTGCTCTACCTGGGAGAGTCCTGTGTTTTCCCCTGTTGTTCTGGTGTAATTAATAATAATTCTGAGTAGAATCCAGGCAGTTTGGCTCCAGAGTCCTTGTACTCATTATTTCTCTATATTCCTTGGAACCTGGAACTAACTGCTTTTTCAATGAAACATCAAGTTTCTTTCCTTATTTTATGATCCTAGAGAGTCATTATCTAAGGGGCACCTGTTTTACTTTCCTAGGGCTACTGTAGCAAAGTGCCACCACCTGGGTGCCTTAAACCTAGAGAAATTTATTCTCTCATGGTCTAGAGGCCAGAAGTTTAAAAATCAAGGTGTCAGCAGGGCCGTGCTTGCTCGGGAGCCTCTGGGGAAGGATCCTTTCTTGCTCCTTCCCGCCTCTGGTGGCCCCAGAGCCACAGGCATCCGTTGGCTTGCAGAGGCATCATTCTAACCTCTGCCTCCACCCTCTCCTGTGTCTGTTCTCTGTCTCTTCTCTTATGAGGTCACCAGTCACGTTAGATTCGGGCCCACCCTACGCCTGTGTGACCTCATCTTAACTAATTACATCTGCAGCAAACTTATTTCCAAGTAAGTCACATTCTGAGAGAGCCTTGACATATCTTTTTAAGGGATACAATTCCACCTATAACAACACCATGGACCCAGAGAAAGTGATGTGAAACATTTCCTAGCCATGCGGTTCAGGCTCTGACCAATTAGCACTGACCCATCAGAGTGGCTGTTCAATCAATCAGAACAGACGCTTGACCCACCAGGACACTCAGCCAAGAGGAAGGGGCACCTGTCCACAGCATCTGGCCGGCCCAGACAGAGGCCCCATCAGCAGGCCAGGAAGCTTCTTCCACTCTGGCCAGGCTGAGCACAGCTGGAGGGCACCCCTGGCCAGAGAGAAAGAGTGGGGACTCTGTCAGCGCAGCGTTTGCCTCAATAGGTTCAACTTAGCTCAGCCAACAGTTGGGTATCATTTTCCCACGAAGGGACAGACAGAGAGACCTGGTGGGCTTCAGCGTGGCATCAACCCTTCTGTCATGTGGACCTAAGTGTCACATGTCTGCCTGCCTGGAGAGCACGAGGTCTGAGCATGAGAGAGGGTCAGTGACCACCCTTAGAGGAACAGGAAGAGTTGTCAGTGTGGGGGCCTCCCAGCGAGAAGCCCCTCTGCCGTGCTCAGGGTGGATGGAAGCACAGCCTCCTTGATGGTGCCAGATTTTAGTGTGAGAAGCTTATCCCTCTCCAGCTGTAGCCAACCCCATAAATGACAGGGGAGATCAGCCTTCCTTCGAGGGATGAAGGAAAAACCAGACGGAAAGACAGTAGCCAAGCCCACCTTCTGCTCTCTATGGGGTCTTTGAAGGGGGAGGTAGGACCCAGACAAGCAGCTTAGAGACCTTGTGAGAATGAGGAAATGTAAATAGATGCAAATGCAAATTGCTTGAATTCTCTGGGGCTGTGATTCTTATCACAAATTTTGGCATTTTGGTCAGTGAACATAGATAACCATGGATCTTCCACAGAACGTCTCCAAAGTAGCTGGAAATGAAAGTTACTGAATTGTCCAAATTCCTTCTTTTGTTTAACCTTGAGCCTTGTTGTATTTTGGGAGAAAGGCCGAGACCTTAGCACTGAATTAAGCCTCTGAGGACTTTGCCTCCTCTCTGAGGTCTCCGCTTCGCTCATGGTGGCTGCTCTGGCTGAGTTGCTCTCTCTTTGTGTAAAGAAGTTTTCTTCTCCCTTGATGACTTTGACTTAAAAACAAAAATCAAAGAGTTGTATGATTTCCAAAGGGATGCATTATGCAGGAGGAAATTGTTCCCAGTAGAATCCAGTGAATTTCACATATATCTAGAATTGCTTTTATAATAAAAAATAAATGTTCCTTAACTGGTAGTGCCTGAGAAATGTCACCAGTCCCGACATAAGTCAACTCTGGGCTCAGAAGTCAGGTTTTCTGGCTCCCATTTTTTTTCACCATCCTGACTCACTGTCACTAATTACATGACTTTGTTTCACAGCATCTCATATTTGATGTGTATTTTTTTAGAGAGTACCTTATTTGTGCCTTGAATATTACTCCATGTAGATTCACATCAAGTTCGGGGCTGTTGCACCATTTTTCTGTAAGAACTTTGTACTTTACCAGGAGTGCCCTGCAGGTGTGTGTGGCAGAAAGCGCCTGTGGCCGTGGTGTTCCTGGGGGCTGCAGGGCAGGGCGCCCCGAATTCAGGCTGCAGCTGTTTGCTGCCGTCAGCCTGAGAGAGTGTCTTTATGGCAAAGTGACTGACAGTTTAGAAACAGTGTTAGAAAAATTCCTGTGTGAAGAAGTAAGACACAGAGTCTCCAGCATACTCAGTATGGAGACAATTAAACGTTCAGAAAAGGGCTGCTAATGGGGCTATTAGGGAAGAGGGGGAGGCAGCCAGTTTGGGGGGTGTGACATCAGTGCTCAAGGGTCTACTCTATTTTTTAATTGCCACTGGAATTTAGAGAAAAATAAAGCCATGATGTATCTTTCACTGGCAGTTAACACTGTAAATTAAAATAAACACTGTAAGTAAAACCCCAAACCACAATGTGAAAATTTGAAAGTCAGACTCTCTCAATTGTATACACATGGAGCCACTAAAATAAAATCTCTCTCTCTCTCACACACACACACACATACACACACACACTCAAAGAAAACAAAAGACTTTATTAATAGGTCTTGGCAAAGTTCACAGTATTCAGGTGGAAAATCCTTTACGCACACTAATATTTTGAGTCTTCGTTTCTGTAGGTGTCAGGGGCCGTCCCGGGGAGGAGGACTCTGGCGCTGGTGGCTCCAGGAGTCGTCTCAGCCTCTTAGTGAAACACTCTTTACGTCCATTTAAAAACAAATGTTTGGTCCCCATTTTTTAAAATAGGATCACACAATTTAGTCTATTTTAGATTGCTTAAACTCTCCCCGCTAGATTTAACCGGAGAAAAGTATTCCTAGATTGAAACATGCTTAGGGCGAATCACCCAGCGGCTCTGCGTGCGGCGGTGGCCGCGGCTGTGCGAGACCCGGGCCCGAGACGCGTCGCCTCCCGCGTGCGCGCAGACGGCCGTTGTTTTCTTGCCTTTCTCTCCGCTGCCGAGAGGGCTGGAGCGGATTTCGGTTCGCATGGAAGTGTACAGTGTTAACTAGGTGACATATGGGTGGGGGGACATTCCTGCCTGTCCACTGCAGCCGGGCGTGGGGGGGGCGTTTCCATAGCGATAGGAAGCAAAAGTGCGCGTGCAACCTAATTGGTATGCATCCCCAGTTCAGGTTCATTGTGCTTGTGCTAATGACAGGGTTGTCTCAGTAATAAGGATGGTGCACTGGAGAAATTTGCTGCCTTGGTACATTTTTCCCTGGCAGAAACGACTCAGAGACTGTAGCAGGCAGGAGAGTGACTGACAGGCTCAAGGGGCTGCTCGGCGGCATACGGGGGAGGCTGGCGCTCCGTGCCACATGCATATGCTGCCATTAGGCTCCAGCTTTGCGCTTTGTGTGTTCCTGGGCGCATGCCAGGAAGCCCACCTGCTGCAAGAATACTTGTAAAGCCCAACTCAAAAGTGATTGAAAAGCTACTAGAATAAACTGTAATAACACAGTAACACAGTGCTTCACAGATGGGACATAATTGCAAGCTAAAGTGTACAGCCTCTGCAGTAATGAAAACACGAGCCATTAAATTAAAATCACAAGGGAAAAAACGATAAAAGTCTGTTGATTTTTTTTTTTTAGTTTTATTGCAAAAACTTCAATTTTCCTGCCCTCATTAATCAAATACCATAAAACTATAGTGTTACTTTGTTCTGGTGGAGATTCAGGCAATTAAAATGATGAATGTTGATTAAAATGATGTAACTTTGGTTATTTACTTGCTAGGATAACTTAAACCCTCTGGAACCAGAGCCACAAGGTACTGACAGACGTCCATCCATCTGCAGATGGCTGAAGCCCTCGGGAATTTGCCCTGAAAGTTTGCGGGGCAGTTTGTCCAAGTCTGTCCAAGGTAGAGGGGGACAGGAAGGAAGGGCTCAACCTTGATACACTGGAGAAGCAAATCCTTCCTCCCAGAGCCGCCCACCCTTTCTTCTGAAATATTAGTGATTTTCATTTTTTTTGACAATTAAGAGAGACTTGCCCAACTGCATAAACACAGAGAGTACTCGAGTGACATCAGTGCCTTGTAATTAGCGTGGCCGGCCCTGGGGAATGGGCCGGCCTGTCTGGGGGCGTCGCAGCTGAAAGGGCTCAGCGGGGCTGCGGGACCCCGGCCTCTCCAGGCTGGGTCTGGCGCAGCGGCCCCCTGAGTGCCATTGTTCAGCTCCTTTCTGTGGGTGGGCCCTGCGAGGAGAAAGAAACGTTTGTGGCACCATCGTCACCCAAGTAAACAGCCTTGAAAAGACTTTCTTTTTTCATTTTTAATTATGCATTTTTTCGGCGTTCCTCATGGCAAAGTGGAAGGATTCCCACCCATTCAAAAAAGAAAAAAAAGAAAAAGAAACAAGAAAAGAGAAAACCTGAGTAACAACAGGGCAAGTATATTTTCAGTTTGCAAATGGAGGCAGGTGTGCAGCCCACGCCACCCCAAGTATGCTGACAAAGGAAAGGGAGCCCAGGTTTGACAGCGCGACTTTTCCCCTTTTGTCCCCCTTCCCTGGAAAGGACACCTGGGTTCTTTCTCTATGAACTCTACTGCAGACAGGGTCTTGCTAGTCACCAGAGGTGCTAAAGGGTTGTCCAGAAAGTCAACATCCCCCTTTCCTCAGAGCCGCCTCAGCGAATGCTGTCTCCCAATGGAGGCACATTTTGCAGCTGCCTGAAAACTCCCAGTGGTTTGGTGGCAGTTAGAAAAGTAATAATAAACAGAGGCACACATCATTGCACGGTCCGTGGCAGAAGATGGGCCACAGGTGGCGCGGCAAGGTGCAAGGGGGCAATTTGACCTTTCACTCAGTGCAGATGTTGTTTTCAGTGAATGAGAGCATCCTGTGAAGTCATTTTTCTGAAGAGCAAGTCTTTTCCGAGAGGCAGACACATTGTGAATGTGTTCACCATGTTCCCGTTGGCGAAGTGGAGACCGCTGGAGGATGGCAGGCAGCCCAGGGATCCCAGGCAGCCAGGCCCAGGTTCAGACAGGTAGACTGAGGCAGATGCCCACCGTGGCTGCAGGGACCAGCCTCCCGGGTCTCAGGGCACCCCTTCATATGATGTCCCTCCCCAAAGGACCATGTAATGTCGGCTCTCCTGTGAATATCCCAAAACTCACACTGCATTCATATTGAATCTGTTCATATTGCTGTCACACCTGCAAGTTCGCCACCCCTACACTGTGGGACCTGGAGACGTGCAGCTGGGATGTGGTATTTGTGTTTTGTGTTGTGAATAAGGCACAAACTTAAGAATACTGAAGGCTCCCCAAGCTGCTCCTTGGTTCATTCTACTCTCAAACATCTTCCTTGGTGACTCAGCATGCCACAGTCGCCTGTTCTATGGCAAAATGCCTCGAGAGGGACGTGGCCAGGCCTGGTGCTTCCGAGGGCTGGCCACTTCACCAGCCCTGCTGAGTGGCCCTGGCAGGCATTTGGAACGCGGCAGGTCCAGGGTGGTTGAGTTGGTGTGAAATTCAGGGAAGGGATCTCGGCTCTGACGCAAACTGAAACAGGAAGCCATGTGTTAGCATCACTTGGCTGTATTTCGTGTGAGCAGAGCCACTGTGCCCCTTCTTAATTGTGGTAAGAGGTGGCGAGGGTCCGTGAATTGCTTCACATTTCATTGTGAAGCCATGGCTCATTGCTGTGTGTAATGTGTCCAGATAGTGCGGGAATATGGAAAAATATGGTCCTGCCAAACACTTACAGTGACATGCACTGTTTTAAGCCTGAAGGGAGAACACTACTCATTTACTACATTTTTCTCTCCCTCAGGTGAACAACTGATTTATGAGAAAGCATGGCAAGTATCTGTTTCAGCATGGTTTCTGTGGCAGACCACATTTGTTCCCTCTGAAATTTGGGAGACAATTTGAAAGCTTGCCACTTCTGAAACAACATGGTGTGAGAACCTACCTGTTGTCATGAAAGGTGATTGGTAATCCACCGCAAATGGAAGCATGTGAGACTAAATTAATTGTTTTTCACTGTGGTTTCCTGGGTGCTGTTGTGTGGCCTGGCCTGCTGCACGGCCCAGGGGTGCCCCCTATTTAGGGTTCTACCAAAGGAGCCAGGTTTCAAAGAATAGATGTGAACACTCGGCAAGTCACCCAGGAAAGCATGAGAGAGTCAGAATGGCTTGAGAGCTCTGAATATTCCTATACAGCACAGTTATTATTCTGGGTAGGTTTAGAACTATTCCTTAAGAATCCTTTTATGAGTATGTTTCGTTCATTTAGAAGAAAAGCATGAAGGTGCTGGCTACCATATTCCCACTGTCTAGATGACCACACTGGTGCCATACGGGAAATTGGGGTGCCCGTGGCTCTCTCGGACTCTAATACAGACAGAGGGCTGTGCCTTGTAGAAACTTTTCTTGCTTTGGTGACTAATGTCTGGTTTTATTGTTTGCCCCGCCTCCCTTTTCATTCTTTCTAATTCCTGAGCCTGAACTTAGATGGAGTGCTCGATATGCTTGAGAACCAAGGCAGCCTGTTGAAATTAAGGCAGTTTGTGGAGAAATAAAAGTTCGTAGTTGTAGGACAATTAAACAGTATCCTCACTTCACATACCGTGGCTGCATCTTTGGCGATGAAATAGGTTGACTTTCAAATTGGTCAATTTTTTCATCTCTGCCTTAATAAGATGTTTTAAAAGCAAAATGGCAATTTCTTTTGTGGCACGATACTTGAGGGAAGGATTGGAGGCCGTGCCGTACAAACAGGTGCTATTTAAAGAAAGGATCAAGGGTGTCATAGGTCTCCGTAAAGGATTGCAAAGACTTACAGATTCAGGTTTGGCTATGGTATTTTACTAGTTTTTATTAACTTGCCATCTTCTCAAACGAATTGAGAAGATAGTTTACTTTAACTCCTTGAAAGGCTAGAACTGGCGGTGCCGTCCATTTCTCAGGTCTGGAGCTGTGTCAAACTCAATACTGTAGGTGTCCACAAGAACGCGACTTGACACAGCCAATCACATGGTTGCTTCTGTCTCTCTGGGGTGTAGACTATAGGAAACAATTTATAGAACAAAATTATCTTCTTGGATTTGTTGGGCCCAGACACCTTTAGCTGGGCTGTGCCTTAGACTTTGTACTTTCAAGGACTGGGCTCTGCTTGGCTGCAAAACTCAATATCCACCCTCCGCCTCAGGGCCCCCGGCTCTGCTGAATGGCTCTCACTAAGGCATCTTATTCCTCTTCTGGCTTCCTCCTTTAGCAGTTTTTCCACATCCTTATCTGTGCAGATCCTCCTAAAGCGAAGCGTGTTAACTGATTCTAGAAATCTCCGGCACTTTGATGAGAAAACTTTCTGTGCTCACTGCTGGGCATTGGGTTCCCGTGACAGTATGGCAGGTTTAATTTCCCTGATGAGATGGGTGACAGTCTGTGTTCATCCACTTGAAGGTTCTGCTTGGAATCACTTTAGTTACAAGGTCAATTCAGAAAGACATTTTGAGGCCTTGCTCTTATCCCTTGGAGGTGAATACGTATGTGGAAAATTAATCTGAGAAGCTGTGTTTGGGGGAGGTGATACCCCCAGGAGGTGTGAGCAGTGAGGTTGTGATTCTTTTTTAACACACCTGGTTGTCCTCTGATGACTTTGAAGCTTAATTATGGCTCCTTCTGCATGGGGGAAATTTCAGTCCTGCTCTCAGCTCAAGGTCGGGATCTGCTCAAGAGATAATGTTAGGGCTGCAGTAGATGCCGTTAAATCATAATGTTCCCACCCCGTGTGATTCCACCACCAATCTGTTTGATTGCAATGATCCAGTGGAGAGGGCAGCAATGCCTGGCAGAACCTAGGCCGGCACGCCCAGCGGCCTTTGTCCTTGCAGGGGAAGCCACCCCTCACCTGTTTGTGGGAGGAACATCCAGTTGTAAAGGATTGAGCCCTCCCATCTGTCAACATTTTAACAATTCTACTAGAAAAATGACAAAAAGCAATGGACGTTTTGGGGCCCCAATCACCCAATTTCACAACCAGCTTAGCAGTTTGGTAGAGCAGGGAAGGAGTTTGAAGGCTCTGGCATCACTGCGAATTTCATTTAAAAAGCCAACACCTGCCCAGGCTTCATCCCTTGACTGGCCAATCTGTGACCCCGACACTGACAGTGCCCCACTCACTTAGTAATGTGAGCGTGTGCACTTGTGTGTGTGCGTATGCACTGGTCAATGCCAGCATAGAAGCTCTTCTGGGATGTTATGACCACAAGCATAACAAACTCACATTAATGGAATGCCTTATAAAATGAAGGAAAATTCTTCCCTTCAATCCTGCCACCCCAGCACATTGTATCTGTTGTAGGTTGGATTCCCAGGAAATAGGCTCTGAGATGGCTGTCCCCATGCAGGCCTGGGCAGAGGGAAGCTGAGCTGCGATGCCACTGTGGTGAGCTCTGCAGGTGGGATGGCCCTTCAAGGATGCTTCAAACGGAGGCCAGGGAAGGGCCAGGCAGGGCAGTGGAGCCACCTTGGGAAGATGTATCAGTTCCCTGGGGTTGTAACAAAATACCACAAACTGGCTGGCTTAAAACAGCAGAAATTCATTCTCTCCTGGTTCTGGAGGCCAGAAGTCTGAAATAAAGGTGTCAGCAGGCCCGTGCTCCCTCTGAAGCCTCCAGAGGAGGAGCCTTCCTTGTCTCCTCTACCGTCTTGTGTTTGCCACCTTGGAGGCCCTTGGCTTGTAGACGTGTTCCTCCATTCTTTGCCTCCATCATCACTCACCGCCCTGTCCTCCCTCTGTGTGCATCTGTGTCTCCACAGGGCCTTTCCGTAGGACACCAGTTGTGTTGGGTTAGGGCCCACCCTACTCCTGTATAACTTCATCCTAACTTAACTGATCACATCTGCAAAGACTGTGTCTCCAAACAAGGTTGCATTCTGGGGCTGCTGGTGGACATGGATTTGGGGGGACACTGCTCTACCTGGCACAGAGGGGCAGCTTCCTTTGGCAGGGGCAATACCTGAGGGGGTCTCAGCTGTGAGCCACTGGCCGGTGGCCTCCCTCAGCAGTGGCCTGAGGGCGTTGGTACTGGTGGGTGGGTCCAGGCACTTTGCTCAGGGTTTCCCTGGCCCCCAGGACCAGGCCTGCTCTTCTGCTTGGCTGCCCCGGCTTTCCACACAGTGCTCCATTTGGGGAAAGACGCCAGAAGGAAGGCTGAGGGCATGGTGTCTCTCTCCACCAATGGAGCCTGCAGAAATGCTGTGACTTCTCTTTGTGGTTCTCTTTGGCTGAGCCAGAGCTCAAGTCGGATCAGGATCTGGTCAAGATGAGCATGAGCCCCAATGTGCAGCGAGGCTGTCCCTAAATCAGTGAGTCCTGAAATGTGCAGTCCTGAAAGAGCAGTGTGTCTTGGGGTCTGAATGAGATTCACGGTCACTTCTGGAACAGCAAGAGTCGCGGCTGTGGACGTGAAGTGGCTTTATGGCTGGAAAGTCACCAGTGGAGGCCTGGCAGCAGCCTGGCCCGGCGCCTGGCTGCCCTCTGCCTCTGAGCTCAGGACCGGGGAGAGATGGCCATGATGCAGCAGGGTACCGGGAGGGCCTTGTGGCATGAATGGAGTGTCCTCCTGCTCTGTTCTCCTCACATACCCTCCCTGACGGGGGGAAGGCAGCTGAGGGCCAGGCAGGTCTGGGCCTGTTTCATTATATAAATACCTTACTCTGTTATTGGCAAGATGCTGTAGATGGTATAAAATGCTTTTAGATCCTCTGAGATTATTTTGAACTCAAGAAGCAGTGTCCCCAGAGCCGAGTTTGTCTTACAGGCTCTGGGTGGGATGCCACTAAAACATAGGAATATCTCTCATCCCGTTACATTTCTCCTGATTACTTTGTACCTTTGCACAATGCCAGAGTGAAGACAGGAAAGTAAGACATGAAGAGCTATGATCTATAAAGAGCTTTGATCTAGGAAGAGCTATGTTCTATGAAGATCTATGAACCATGAAGATCTATGATCTATGAAGATCTATAATCCATGAAGAGCTATGGTTTAGGAAGAGCTATGATCTATGAAGAGCTATGATCTATGAAGATCTATAATCCATGAAGAGCTATGATCTATGAAGATCTATAATCCATGAAGAGCTATGGACTCACGAACTGCTTATGATTGAACTGAAGATGGAGGGGTTACATCTGAGAGATTCAACAAGGTTGGGCTGCAGGTTATTAAGTGGCAGGTGAATCTGAGCTATACAGGGGTGAGAGCTGCAAGAGTTGGCCTAACTCTGAAAGACAGAGCTCACAGAAAGTGAGTTCATCTCAGAGGCAGATACAAGGGCTGGATCTTGGTGTCCTTATGAGGAGGGGAGAGAGGCATACAGAGAGGACACCATGTGACGACGCAGACACAGGAAGAAGACGCCATGTGACGATGGAAGCAGAATTGGGTGATAAAGCTCCAAACCGTGGAGCACCAAGCGTTGCGGAGACACCAGAAGCTAGAGAGAGCATAGCTCTGCCAACGCCTTGACTCTGGCTTCCAGAACTATGAGATAATCCATTTTTACTTCTTTAAGCCACCCAGTTTGTCGTGGTTTATTACAGCAGCCCCAGCAAACGGATAGAGAGGGTTCAGCCAGTCCCCACGTGCCTAGGACGCAGGGATCTCATGGAGAAGGGGCGGGAGTTCTGTAAGGAATGGCGTGGGCTTGGCGTCGGAAGGCCTCGGGGAGCGAGCAAAGGGGCCCGGGTTCCGAGTGCGGGCAGCAGGATTCCCCGCGGGAACGGCTGGGCCGAGGTGCGGGACGCATGGGAAGGACGCGCCGGAGGGTCCTCCACCTCCCCTGAGGCTCCGCACGCCCCGCCCCGCCGAACACAGCCTCGCCCGTAACCCACGGCTCCACGGGGGAGCAGCAATTTATTTTTCTTTCTTGGCTACAATTAGGCCTCCAGCCACGGCGCCCGTCCCTGCCGCCGGGGACACTGAGCGCGCCTCCGGGGCTGCCCGCGCGGGGCTCCGTGGGCGCTTCTCCCGCAGGACGCGGTCTGAACGCGAAATGCCAGCGGCGCCTCCCTCCTCCAGCACTGTTGCTTTTCAGAATAACAAAAACACATCAGTGGCAAGTTTCAGTGTTATTTTTAATAAAAGAAAACCCTTTAATTTACATATATTTAAGGCTAAGTAAATGAAAATGCGTTATGTTACCACTGTTCTATTGAATAATGGGCCCAGAGGGTTCAGAAGAACAGTTTGCTTTTCCAACCTTGTACACGCCTAGCTGAAGTGTGCCACTGGGAGGAGGGAAGGACCAGATGGCACTGATTGTCAGGGGCCACAGTGGGACGTCTATGAGCTGGGCTGGCAAGTCCCCGGTTGGAGACTTCAGGGGACAAACGGGTTCTGTGCAAAGCCACTGCCTGAGGCTCTGCCTGCAGGTGCTCAGACCCCATCCGCAGCAGACGGTCCTGTGGCAGCCACCTGACTCTCGGAGAGCAGTCTTTGAGCCCTGCCTGTCCATCACCAAGGCCAGGAAAGCAAGAGAAGTACATACACTTGCATGCACACCAGCAGTCGCAAACACACACATGTGCACACATAAACAGAAACACATACACTTAAATGCACATACACACACACATGTGCATGCACACAAGCATACCTGCATATATACTCACATGTATACACGTGCACATACAAACACATGTAAACAGAAATGTGTACACTTGCACACATAAACACACTGCTATGTGCACACACACAAACATGCATACACAGTTACATATACACACATGTGCACATGCACACAAAACACATAGAAACATGTTCACTTACATGTACACACAAATACACTCCTATACACACTCTTACATGTGCACACATGCACATGTACACACACATATAAACAGAAACACTTACACTTACGTGCACACACACAAACACATGCACACACATACAAACACATATGCATACAAACACACACATGCATGCACACACACATATTCCCTCTATATTTTATTAGAAAAAAATATCCTTGGGATCATTTAAAATTCACAATTTCCCCAGACTTCTATCTGGGAGTCTGGTGTTCACTTTCCTCCTCAGGGTGGCCGAAGGGGACACTCACGCCTGGGTGCTGTGGGTGAAGTGTCTAGTGCAGGCTCAGGCACAGAGAGCCGCCAGAGGAGGGTCAATGGTTTCTATTGTCAATAGTTTCATTGATAAGCACTTACCACGCTCTGTGCTTCGATGTTGGTGGTTGTCCAGCCCTCCTTTCCAAGAAAAACACTCACTCTCCCTCCAGAGGCCTTCACTGAGGGAAGAGGCTTCCCATCCTGGGGTTCCCCTGGAACCCTTGTCCTGGCTTCCACCGTGGAGTACAGGTCGGCCATGGGTGGGAGAAACAACCTCCACGAAAGCTTGGGGCTTCCCTCAGTCACCTCACTGGGGTTTTCCTTGGACAATTTCTAACTGTGATCTCTTTGGGGAAGAGCGGCCCCTTACGGAGGTCTTCCCTTCACTCCCAGGATGGGCTGGCCAGGGCTTCCCAGAGGAGGCGGCTTTTGTGCCAACCCCGGAAGGGCAAGGCGAGCGGGCAGTGGCTGGCCAGAGTAGGGTGCTGAGGGTGCATCCAGCCGCCTGCAGCCGGGGAGGGGCTGTGTGGCCTCAGCAAAGGCAGGACGGTCCCTGGCCCTTTGGTGACATTACCACCTCTGTGCAAGGACACACTCTTTTCTCTCTGTTTCTATTTTCTCCAGTTAATCAGGTGACTTGAAAAGAAGCTAGATAAGGGTATTGTTTGCATTGACAACATCCTGATGATACTGTCCGGGGAGATTGGGGGAAATGTCGCCTTTCTGAACCGATAGAGTCATTAGGGAGACCTCTCATCACCTCGGCATCTAGGTTAATTACCACAGAAAACCTGGGAATGGCAGCTGTAATTTTTCTCCAGAAAGTACTGCTATTTTTACTCTTGAGGCAATAAAATGCCCGTGCAAGTGCTTTGAAGGGCCCCACTTTACAGTCCAATGGTGTGATAATTTTAGCAGAATGACCATCCATGCTCCTATTCAAGGGGCAATGTCCTTGTGCATTTGATTAAATTTGGGCTGCAAGTTAGGAACTGGACGTATGAAATCCATCCTATCTCAGTGGCCCGACACTCTGCCAAGAATGAAGGAATTAGTGCATTTATCTCCTGCAACATCTCTCAGAAACAGAGATGCTCTTGGTTCAGGGGAAAGGCATCTGCCTGTATACATGGCCACCTTGGTGCATGCTGTTTCTGTTTGGACAACTGTGTGCAGAAATTTATCAAACAGCATAAGGCAATAAGCTTCTGGCTCTGGGCTAACATCAAATTTATGGCAAGGAATGTTATTTAGAGAATTTGGATGGTTGGTTTTATTTTAGACAATTACAAACCTATGTGAATCTCATGATGCTTAAAAAAAAAAAACCTTGTAAAAGATATAGTCTGTTTGCATTGAAAGGCCAGAAAAGTGTGTTGTATATATTTGGAAATTTCTCATGAAGGGACAGACTTCTTTAATAGCAGTAACATCTCTTTATTTCTTCTTGTTTCTAAGCTAGATAAAACTTAAAATGACTCATTCTAAAACCTGACTCCTAATCTGCTGGACTGCCCATGAAGGGATGGTGTAAACCTATATACCTGGTGTTGGAGCATCCCTCATTTTTTTCTCTTTTAAGAAAGCTTGTCCTTTAGTTTCAATTATAGATTTAGCACACTGGTGATAGATTTTGAGTATAGATTTGGCACACCGTTCAAAATCTTATAAAACTCAAAGGGACTGGGAACAATTACATATGAATGCATCTTTCTCTTCTTCCTGCAGTCTGCCCTGCTGTTCACCCTTTCTGATTTAGATGCTGGCTGGCAGAGCCCTGCCCGAACACACCCTGCCGGGGACCTCTATGGGGTTGTGGCACCTCTCAGGCAGGAAGTTTTGGGAGGGTAGTGCTGGAGGAAGGAGAACATGCCCTCCAGCTTCAGCACCAGCTCTCTATGCAACATGGGCCTAGAGCTAATTGTCCAGGTATAGTGGCTGTAGAAAAAGAAAGGGCAGAGTCAGCGAGGGAGGGTTAGTTCTCCCAGCGACTTCTGCTTGACTTCCCTGGGGTGTGGGGAACGGAGGCGGAGACACTTGGATTCAGCCCCATCCTCACTTCTGTCGGGAAGCCATGTCTGCCTCTATGGCTCGATCACAGTGTGGGTGTGTGTTGTGATCCCATAAGTAGTGTCTGCCTCTCCCACAGTGTGCAAGCTTGGTGAGGCCAGGGACCACATCCTGCTTGTCGGGGTATCCCAGGATAATGGAGTCTGGCACACAATCCCTGCTCCAAGAATGACAGATTTCCTATGTGGTTCAGCACAGGCCCCTCTCAGCAGTGTCCCCCAGGACCACTGGGTTGATGCTAGAATGTTCTTCGAGGGTGACCAACCCTGAATGTTTTACATTTTGAAGCAGGCAATTGATCAGGATGTTTTTGTTTTGCCTTTAAGGAAATTATCTTATTAGAGATTTGTGGGGCTATTTTCCAAAACCCAGCTTACCTTATTGTAAGAATTCAGTATATAATATATATAACATACAGAATATGTGTTTTTGTTATCACTTAGGCTTCCGGTCAACAGTAGGCTATTAGTGGTTAAGTTTTGGGGGAGTCAAAAGTTACATATGGATTTTTGACTGTGTGGGGGATGGTGCCCCTTCTTTTGATTTAGACGCTGGCTGGCAGAGCCCTGCGGGGAGCTCTACAGGGCTGTGGCACCTCCCGGGTAGGAAGTTTTGGGAGGGCAGTGCCAAACGCTCTTCTAACCTCATCCTTTAGATTACATAAAGGGTAAGATTCGGGATGAGCTAGCCTGGATTAGTGAGCAAATCCCCGCTCAGCTTCCCTGAGGGGGAGCATCGTAACCGTCGGAAGCGTGATGGAACTGTCAAAAGTACATGAAATCAGCTATGCAAATGGTGAAACAGAAGTCACAGTTCCTTTGTTCTGTGACAGGATAAAAATTTCAAATTTTTCATCAAAGGGGAAATAAAATTCCAACACTTACACACCTAAATAACTGGGGCCCACCCCCCTCCCCACTGCCGTTAACCAACATTTAGTTGTGTGGTGCCAGTTAATTGCTGTAAACCAGAATGACAAATCACAAATTTAATCCCCTTGTTCTCTTGGACCTGCAGAGCCTGTAGACACTCGAGTCTCTCCTTGCAGAGCACAAGGATTCAGAGATGGCTTCTCCTCATCTTCACTCCCTCCCTAATTCTGTCAGAAAAGAGGGGCTGGAGGGGGCCGTGGGCACGCAGCGCCTCTCCAGCTTCCTTACTGTTGAGGACCGGCGGCTCCAAGGGGTGTCAGCCTGGGTCCCCTGCAATGCTTAGCCGCCAGCCTGCCTGTCGTTCCCCCGCACTAGACCAGAGTCCTAGACGCCCAAGTGACAGCCACGGTCCCCCAGAAACTCCACGACTAGGGGCACTAACACCTATGGAAGCCTTTTGAGCGTTTCATTATGTCTTAAAACCTACTCTAAAGATCAAGGGAATGCCACTGAGTACAGCTGACCCTTGAACAAGGCAGGGGTGGGGACACCATCCTCCACACAGTCAAAAATCCACATATAACTTTTGACTCCCCCAAAACTTAACCACTAACAGCCTACTGTTGACCAGAAGTCTTAGTGATAACAAAAACATATATTTTGTATGTTATATATATTATATACGGAATTCTTTCGATCAGGTAAGCTGGAGAAAAGAAAATGTCATTAAGAAGATCATGGGGAGAGAAAATGCCTTTACTCTTCATTAAGTGGAAGTGGATCATCGTAAACATCTTCGTCCTGCGGTCTTCACATTGAGTAGGCCGAGGAGAATGAGGAAGAGGAGGGTTAGGTCTCGGGGTGGCAGAGGCAGAAGGAGGTCCACATATAAGTGGACCCATGCCGTTCCAACCCGTGGTGTTCAGTGTCATCTGTAACTGCTGTGAGAACTCTGTCAAAATCCTGTACTGCTACCTTTACCCTTACAGGGGCTGCCTTCAATGACCAAAATAACACAGTATTCACAGGAGAATTTTAAGGACAACAGGCAATGGAGAACTGACTGGGGCTGCATCTCTGGACACCTCAGTCACAGAGCAGTGGCCACCACTTCTCTGTCCTCTGCTCTCTGGATCACCTGTCCCCCATCCCTCACGCTATGGAAAGAAGCAGAAAATAGAAACAGGGAAAGCAGAAATCAGCAGAAGAGTACGGAAGAACAGCGGTTAGGGCAGAGTCCCAGGGGACTTCCAGAAGAACAGCGGTTAGGGCAGAGTCCCAGGGGTGTTTGGGGCTTTCCCTTTTCCTTCCATGAGGAAGGCGGGAAGAGGGCAGAGGAGGGGCCCTGCTACGCAGGCAGCAAACCAGCCTCCAGGGGCTGAGGCTGTTCTGCACCACGGGGGTCTTCAAAAGAGAAAAGAGGAAGGCTTCCTTCATCCTGCCATGGCCCGTGCCCCGATGGTTGTCCCTGTCCCAGAAGAGCACAGGGTGGGGACGCTCACCTAGCCCCGGGCCCTCCCGTCCTCTGTGGCTGCAGGCCCAGAGCACACGCAACAGAAGCTTCTGTTTTACTTAGAGGAACAGGATCACTTAGCCTGACACCTCCTGCCTGGCAACGTGTTCCACAAAACAAAATAAAGCGGTGTAGCAAACCCGCCCGCAGAGCCTGGGCTCTGGCCTGGGGGTCAGTTGGCTCACCGTGCTGTGGACAAGGATGGAGGTTTTCAGGAGACAGCAGGTGTTGGGCCAGCCTCGTAACCCTGGGTGCCGGGGGGCTGTGAGTGCCATGTTTGCTCCGTGCTGCCGACCTTGGTCCTTGACACACCTCGGTCTTTCCATGTGTGCAGCTAAGTGTCATTACAAGATCATTAGTCAAAGGGTATATGGAGGCTGATGCAAACATTTGTAGCTGCACAGATATCGAATAATTACCAGAGCAAACCTCTGTACACAAATGTCACAGTTCATGTATTTTTTGGGGGGGAGAGGGGAGAGTGGTTGGAACTTCATCCTTTCAGAAGAGTAAACAAAGCTTACTGGCTCAAGGAATCCATGCTTTCATGCTTCATGTATGCACACGTGTATCAGATAGTTATGGTGGGCTGGGCTTGGCTAATGTCTCTCCTCTCACAGAATTTCCAGCAAGTTCTTTCTCCTACAGAGTGTGGCCCACTGGTCACCTATGGCAGAGTACCCAGGAAATGCTTCATAAAGCAGATGCCTTCCCCTCAGACTGGCCAAATCAGAATCTCTGGGGGTGGTGCCCAGGAATCTGCATTTCTACAAACTCCCCAGGGAAGGCTGCTTCTGGCCAGGGATGTCTGCAGTCCCATGTGCCAGGGTGGCCGTCTACACAGCAGCGCTTCTTGGTTGGGTGGGTATTTGCATCAGAATCTGCTGTAGAACTTTTTCAAAATGATGATGCTCAGCCACCTGCCTGGAGATTCCAATCCCTGAGGTCAGGCAAGCACCTAAGCACCTGCACTTTTACCGAGCCCTCCAGGCAGCAAGGTGTCTCAGATTCACTTTGGGCAAAACTGCGCTAGACCATAAGCTCCACAGGTAATTCTGATGGAAACTCAAAGTTGGCATCTTCTAATCCAACTGATGAGAAATCAAGACTGACTGAGGTGCAGGGACTTGTCCCCGGTCAGGCGTTCACCAAGGGGCCTGGCTGGCAAATCTGCTATCTCCAGGCACGTCGGGCACCTCTCTGCCTCCTGGCTGGAAGTGAGATGGGAAGTCTGGCCCGTGTCCTAGCAAATGCTGGTTTGGACAAACCGCAGGGATGGCTTTGGTTCTGGCTGAGAAATTAGTTATAAAGACTTTCCCTTCAATCAACCGTGTGCCCGGAACTCTTGAGAGCTGAGTGGGACCACGGCCCTGCCCAGTCAGAGCATGTGGACAAGCGGAGGAGGGTGGCGCAGAACTCAAGGGCCGGCCCAGAGATAACACGCTACACTTTAGAAGGTCAGATCTCAGAACAGCGCTAGATTTACAGAAAAGCAGTGAAGGGATGACAGAGAGTTCCCATGTACCCCACACCCAGTTTCCCAGGCTATTAAGATCTGACCTTAGTATGATACATTTTCAATATAACTAATGAACCAATATCGATACTTTATTTTTAACAAAAATCCATACTTTTCTAATTTCCTTCTTTTTTATGTAACTGTCCTTTTTCTGTTTCAGGATGCCATCCACTTTTTCTCAAAACTCTGTATGTGTTGAGTTGCCAGGCACTATGCTAAAGACGTCCTGTGCACATTTAAAAACTTAATGCCTTCAGGAGCTCTGACTCAGGGACATTAAGTGACTTTCACAAAGATGAACACCTGATAAACCTCAGGGCTGAATGTGAACCCATGTTCGTCTGAGTTCAGAGCCTACATTCTTAGCTCTGTGTTGCTGCTGCCGCAGGGAGAGAGGTGACTAGGAAGGCAAAGGTGCTGGTGGTGCTCCCGATGCATGACCCCAGTGTGGGACCCCCAGTGCAAGACCTCCAATGTGAGACCCCCAGTGTGGGACTCCCAGTGTGGAACTTCCAGTGTGGGACCCCCAGTGGGAGACCTCCAATGTGGGGCCTCCCATGTGAGACCTACCAGTGTGGGACTGCCAATGTGGGAACCCCAGTGTGGGACCTCCAATGTGAGACCTCCACTGTGAGACCCTCAATGCAAAACCTTCAATGAAGGACCCCCAATATGGGACCTCCAATGTGGGACCCTGAATGCAGGACCCCCAATGAGGGACCTCCATGAATGTGGAGCCTCTGTAAATGTGGCTTTCACAGAATGAGTTGTCAGAGCTGTTGTGACAACTTAACTGTTGGCATGGCTGGTCAAAATATCAGAAGAAAAGAATAGCATGATGTATGAAAAGGCATCTTTAAAATTCAGGTATCTAAACTCAAACATGGATTTTCCTCCAACAGAAGGGGATAGGGATCCAATTCGTAGAAAGTGAGCTTGTCTGATGTGCTTCACAGATTAGTACGTTGTGAGATTAGGATAAATATACCATCATGGGTGCACTTGCTAAATAAATGTGGTATTGAGGCAGCTTAGCGCCTATTTGGTCAGTCCTGAGTGTAAGCAAAGTCACCGTCCAGTAAAATGCAGATCTCTTTGCTCCACACACGCGTCAGAACTTTCCAATTCCAATGACAGAAACCCCGCCAAAACTCATGTCAGCCCAAATGTGGCCGCTGTGGTTCGTGCCATAGGATGACCTTGAGCAGGCCTGGCTCCAGGTTGGATTCCACCTGGAAAGTGTCACCAGGCTCTGTGCCCCGTGTGTCAGGAGGGCCTTACCCTTAGCTGTTCTCAGACAGTGGGAAATTTGGGCCCTGGGGCCCTGAGCCCATGGGACAGCCACTCACAACACAAAGGAGGGTCCCCACTTCCCACACTGACACGCAGGGCTACATCCACACGTTTCACTACCATGTCCTGGCTGAAGGCGGGTCTTCTGGGCACACAGCCCCAGCTGCCCACACAGGCCCATCTGCTACATACAGCCCTACCCCCAGCATTTCTACTTGTTCCCCGTGTGTTTACCAGGAAGATTGGCAGGTCTATGCAGTTCCCACCAGGTACCCTCGGCCTTTCCAGGCACTGCTGTGCCATCTGTTGTTTGGGAACCAACTGTTGCCCTGGTGGCCCCAGGCGCCTCCACCTCCACCGCCAGGCAAGGGAAGTGGGGCCCCCTGTACTGTCTGAGCCTGGACTCGGGGAGTCCTTCTACTGTCTTAGGTCCTCTGGCCTCCCAGGGTCCTGGGCTGGGGTCTCACCCCAGAGTGACAGTGGCCAGGAGAATGTGGCTTTGTTGTTGGGCCTGTCTGCCTGCCTGAGCCCTTTTTCCATTTGGATAAGGGCTCTCTCAGGGGACCCTCCCGGGCCTTTCCTTCCTTCTGGGCTTGGCTGTGTTATTTACTGGGGCTGCCGCCACAAAACACCAGAACCAAGGGACCCTAACTGTCCCAGAGCTCCGCAGGCCGGAAGTCTGGGATCAAGGCGTCGTGAGTAGGGTCGGCTTCCCAGAGGCCTCTGTCCTTGGCTTGCAGACGGCGTCTTCTCCCAGTGTTTACATGTGGTCTTCCCTGGGTGCATGTCTGTGCCCTAATCTCCTCTTATTAGGGCACCCATCAGATTGGACCAGGGCCCAACCTACTGACCTCATTTCACCTTCATTACCTCTGTAAAGACCCTATCTCTAAATACACTCACATTCTTGGGGCTTAGGACTTCAACACATGAATTTTGGGGGACACAATTTAGCCTATAACAGCAGCCCTCCCTGTCCTGGCCCACACATGATAGTAGAGAACACATCTTTAGAACCCAAGAGGTGCTATGTTTTGCAGTGAGGCTCGAAGCCAGTGCCATCAGTGACCACGAGTTGTTTGCAGTTGCATTACTGAGGACACATCATGAGTCCATCTGCAGGAGCTTAGCAGTCTCCACCAACCACGTTTACAATAAGAATATCACTTTCCATTTCCAAATATCTAAAAATAACCTCCATGTTATCATTTTCTCTTTAGGTTTTCTCTAAATTTTTTATAATGTCAAATTATGGTAAGAAGCTAAAATTACTGAATGTTTTTACATTCAGAAAATTTTACTGAGGAATTTGGAGACCTTGTTATTTAAAATCCACCTGTGCCTTTCCCGAGTGAGTACAGGGTGTGTGTCTCGTGCCCCACAGCCCTGGGCTTCTCCGTCTGGGTTCTCCATATTCCTGTGCCTTCCTCTGACGGGCACCTGTCATCTACCTCCTGTGGATTTGGGGCACGGAAACCTTTCCCACAATTAAGGTGTGCTGAGAGGATTAATCTGCTTTTTGTAATCTTGTCAGAAACATGATACTGTAATCTAGCTGTTGACTGAAATCTAATTCCGTTTAACTTTTCCTGCAACTGGGTGCGGCGCTGCCTCCATTTTCCTGCCTTCCTCTCTCTCTTCCAGCTGCCGCGTGATCGGGGATGACGGCATAACTGATTTCTAAGCCTTTTGTGGGGCTTTGAAATTGCCTTTGTTGTTGGCTGGTTGAGGTTGTCGTATGTTGGGGATAAAAGAAAAATAAAGTCAGGATTCTGTTTTCCTAAAACGTGTTCAACAGGAGGGATTCTTAGCCGCGGAGTGTGGCTCACCGAGGGAACCCGGGGAATTAGGCCATTGCCCGGGAATCACAATGCAAGATGGGCAGTTGCCTGTGTTTTCATACTAAATTATCCCACCTTCTACCTCAGAACAGTTTCTGGAAAATGCCTTGTCCTAATGCACTTGATTAAGAACAGGCTTTATATATTTTCCCTATAACAACTTAGGGCTTCTAAAGATGATTTATGAAACAGAATTTCTGTTGACTTTGATCCTTTTGGGTGGTTAAGTACTAATAAAATTGAGACTAAGCTGGCTTAGATGTCTCACAGCTGGTGCTCTGAGCAAATCGACAACTGAAGGACATCAAATATTAATCTATCCTCTGGCCTCCTTCCCACTTTTGGGAAGTTGCCACGTGAGCACCTTGAAAGGGACAGGCTAGTTTGAACTGAATGTCTGCTTACGCCGGGACTTCCTTATCAGTAATCTCATTGTACAGATGATTTTGTAGACTCTGAGAGTCTCTGTGCATGTCCAGGGCTGCACAGGCTCTGAGTGGTGCAAGTAGGACGTAGAACCTGGGCTGACTACACCACCTGTCTTTTCTGCACACCTTCCTCCTGAACTGGATATGGGTCAAGTCAGATGGATGATCCTTGAATTACGTGGCTTTGCAATGGCTATTTTACAAAGGACCTCTGACATGCCAAAAGTGGCGTCGTGTACCAGGCAAACTGACTAATTCTGAATGTACAAACTCTTTTTTTCTACTAAGGATGATATTTGAGATCCTTTTCTTTAAAAGGGTTGCCAGGGTTGGGTTCCGGGAAGACAGATTCTGAGACACAGATATGTACGTAGGAGATTTCTAAGGGGATTCCTCTCTGAGGGGAGGGTGTAGAATCAGGCAGAGGGAGGGGTTTGAATGGCAACCAGGCAGGACAGAGGCCCCACCAGCCCCATGAAGACCTGCAGAGCAGGGCCACTGGGAGTGAGGTCGCCCGTTTGTCCTTCTGCATCAGCTGGTCCTGAGGATCCTCCCCATGGGGTGGGCTGAGGGAGACACGAGTGCCACAGTGGGGGACGTCCTGGGTCAGGGCCACCTGCCCAGCAGCTCACAGGCCTGCCCTGGTGTGCCCATGTGTGGGTGACTGCTGGGGCATCTGGGGACCTGGCTATCCCCAGCCCATGATGAGCAGTTCTGGTGACATGGTCACTCCCTGTGCAATGACAAGTGCTCAGTCTCTGCCGAGGCCCACAGCAGACCAAATGGTACATAATTCTTTCATGCTGTGGCTGGCAGGGCCTTGCTGCAGAACCTTGGGGTCTAGGTTGAGATTCTCCCACTGGCTTGCTGCAAGCTCCACATGACATCTCTGCTCCATGCGTGCCTCTAGCTCTACGGGGTCTTCCAGGCCAGGGGGCCCAAGGAGAGGACTGCTGGCACCATGCCTGGACCTGTTGCACGCCCCATCCTTCTCTGGGCCCCACCTGGAGCTGGGAGCTTTGCTTGCTGCTGGGAAAATGTTGGAACCACATTCCCAAGGCCATGGTGTGCTGCCTCCACAGCCCACAGAGGGGTGCCTCCTTCTAGGTTGCGAGATGTGAGGGTGATGTTTCTTCCATCACCACAGAGGCCGTGTCCCAACCATACACTGTTGCAGTGTGGTGGGCCCCAGCTTCCCTGGGGTTCATCTCCCACCCTTGGAGAACTGGCATCCTGCCTCGGCCTTCAGGTGCTCCTAAGTTCTGGCTCCTGCAGCCTTGATGCCATCAACACGGAGGACCAATGTGCTTCTCCATGGAGAGCTTGGACAGTAAGGCCTTAGGACTCTCTCTTGACACAGGGTAGAGAGCCAACATGCCTCTGTGGGAAAAACATAAAGGCATTCTGCATCCATCCCACGTGAATGTGACCTGTTTTTGCTTGTTAGCCTTGGAAACAAGTGTACCTTCCAGATCAGTGCTGTTTCCCACCTACCTGACACCACAGGACCCTTTTCCTGCACAGACACCACATTGTGCACAGTGGCTGCTCCTGGGCTATTAGCCGCTGAGTTTGCAGTCACCCACTCTCCCCTGCCAGGCTGCCTCGGGGTCTCCTGTGGGGCCTGCTGGTGGGTTTTGTGCAGCTGTGGCAGGGATGACCCCTCGAACACCTTCTGGAACACACTATCGCCTCTGATCTGCTAATGTATTTGGGGAGGGGGCTTCCATCTGACCCCCTGCACCCTGAGGACTCTCCCCCCACATGCCAGGGACCCACAGGGGTCCATCCCAATTCTACTGGATGTGGCCATTCCAGGTATACATTTAGAGACTGGAAAAACGGCCATCGTGTAGGTCTGTGGAGCCCTGTTGACTACCCAGCTCCCACACGGCCACTCCACCAAGGGGTCGGGTGACGCTCTGTGCCTGCGGGGTCAGAGTTCACTTAGACCCTGCACACTCCTTTTTCCCCGCTACACAGTCAGCCCCACAATGTAGGTCCACTCCGAAGAGGTCTGGGGAATGAATTCCCATACACATTGGACTTTATGAGAAAAGTTCGCTATTGTGCGAGCCACAGAGGTTTAGAGTTCATCTGTCACAGCGGCTAGCCTTACCGTAATTAATACGACATGGCAAAATGCTTTAAATGAGGCTGCCACAACCACCTCATGACCGAACCCTGAGGGATTCAGGAAATGTTGAGTTGAACTATTTTTTTTTAAGTTAAACCCTTTAAGCTAATTAATTAGCATATGCTTCCCATACCTGTCTGTCAGCTGACGCTGGGATGGCACACGCCTGTCTTGAGGACACTGGTCAGGTGCTGTTAGCACATATTCCCAGGGTGCATGGGCGTCCCTGTCCTGGCCAGCACTGGGACACTTGCAGGGCCTTGCATGACAGCACAGAGAGGGACGTGGGAGGGACGGCGTCGACCCTCTCAACAGCCGGCCACGCTCTTGCTCTGTGTGATGACAGAAGGACGTGTCCCGGCTTTCTCTCCCCTCTCGCACCCAGGCTTGGCCTTCCTGGGCGTGAGCCCCTGTGGGCTTTTCCAGCCCCAGGAGCTCCTGGCCTCATTCACCACCTGTTGCCACGCAGCCCCCTTGCCAAACGGGACCACATATCTTACCCAGTTTTAGGTCCTGGCAAGCGTTTTTAAAAAGGTCTTTGCAGTTGTTCTGTTCTTGTAAACGTCTTCCTTTCAGTCGCCACTTACTCTGAAGAAGGCAGGTCCTGAAACACGGGAGAACCAGAGACAAGGGTTTCTTCTGCAGAAGGTGCAGGTACACTGTTTAGAATTACCTGAGGATTAAATGTCATGCAATTTTATACTTAACAAGGTGATCTGATCTCAATTTAAAATGGGAAGTGATGTTTCTATTTGAGAGACCTGATGTATAAGTACATTAACCTAGTTGAATTTGTTAGCTCATACCTTGAGTTTTGGTTTAAAAACATTGCTATTTGGTCAAATGGGGAAGTTTCATAGAGGATGTGGGATTTGGACTGGCCCTTCTGGAAAGAAGGAGTGGCTGAGCGTGGGGTGGTGAAAAAGTTCCAAGTCGGGGCAGAGTGGAGCATGGCCCGGGTGGCAGGGCGGGTGACACGTCCCCAGCCGTTCCCTCCCCTCCTGGCCTTGGCTTTCCTAGCATATGGGCAGGACAAGGCTGCCATGGTGTCCGTTTCTTGTTTAAAATAATGTCTTCTTTGTGGTTTTCTGGCTGTTTTATTACTGCTTGAGGTTCATCGGGTGGCAGGATTATGAGTGTAGGAGGAGGTGTGTATAATTACGAAGCCCTAGCTTTCGTCTGTTCGACATGAAAGTCTATATAAGGAACGTTGCACAAAACAGAACCACAGGGGTGGAGAGCAGAGACCCGTGAGTCATTTCAGCACCAGGCCACTGGCTCAAGGCAGATGCAACGTGTAAACAAATGCAAACATTTTGAAGGAACATGTCACACACACATGCACATATGTATGTGTACACACATACAAATGTTTACATAGCCATGTCTGGAGTTAATATAGGGCCTTTGAAAATAATCTTTCCACATTTAGGTTCTCTTTTTTTCTTGTTCTTAGAGACAGGGTCTTCCTCTGTTGCTCAGGTTGGAGTGCAGTGGAGTCATCACAGCTCACTGTAACCTGGAATTCCTGGGCTCAAGGGATCCTCCTGCCTTAGCCTCCTGAGTAGCTGGGACTACAGTTGCTCACCACCATGCCCAGCTAATTTTTTACTTTTATTTTCAGAAATGGGGTCTCACTGTGTTGCTCAGGCTGGTCTCAAATTCCTGGCCTCAAGCCATCCTCCAGCCTCAGTCTCCCAAAGTGCTGGGATCAGAGGCCTGAGCCACCGCGGCTGGCTGGTTTCAATTTAGAGTAATGTTCTCTAGGTCACGGCCTCTCAGATATGAGCATGTCACAAGTCCCCTGGGCATCTGGTTGGAATGCAGATCCTGAATCAGGGGGTCTGGGTGGGTCCTGAGAGTCTGCGTTTCTAGCAAGCTCCCCAGAGACACTGATGCTGCTGCTCCATGGACCCCACTCTGACAAGTGAGCTCTGTGCCCATTAGCACGTGAGATCTCAGGAGTCAGTGGGAGTCTGAGCTTTCGGGGTCAGAACTGTCTGCCTGCCTGCTGCTGGGTGGGTGGAAGCCTGTGTTCAGAGCCACTGCCTGGGCTGGGTGGGATGTGGCCCTGGGTAGGAGCTGGCCTTGAGGTGGGAGCTGGCTCGCTGGGTGCTGCTGGAGCTGGAGCTGATCTAGGACTCTAATCCAACCTTGACCTCTGAGTGACCAAGCAACCTCCCTGTCCCTGGACTTCCCCAAGCCTCTGGGTCTCTGATGGGTGGGTTGACTCCTGGGACTCACTGGCAGCCCTTTGGTGGCCTGTGTCCCCTTCCGGGGCTGGGTTCTCAGATCATGGCTCCCTGGCCATGAGGCTGAGGGCTGCAGTGAGCGCTGGTTCAATTACACTCTGTAGCCTCATCCCTGGAAGTGGAGCCTGTGGCAGGGGCAGGGGAGGATGGGTCAGGGGAGCAGGCTCTGAACCTGTCCCCCTTCTGTGGTCTCCCCAGCCGCTCAATTGTCCAAATCAGAGAAGACTCTTTCTGGTACTAAGCATGTTCCAGTCAGCCCCAAACCTACCTCCTGACGGCTTCTCAATGCCTGCTTCTCAGAGTCCTCCCCGTCACCTGTCCCAGGCACTGTCCCTGGCCTCTGTGTGCATGCTAACTGGCCTCCGCCCGCCTGCTCTGCCTGCCTCCCCATCCGTCCTCCTCTCTGCAGCCAGAGGGACCATCTGGAAATGCGAATTTATTGCCCTTCTGTTTAGAAGCCTCCAGTGGCTTCGCCCTGCCCTTGCCCTTGCCCTAGGGATAAAGTCTGAGTCCTTCAGTGGCTCACACACCTTGCAGGATGTGGTCCTCACCTCTTCCAACCTCAAGTCATGGCCCTCAGCCCCGTGCAGGAATCATCATTTACTGTAGGACCCAAAATAGTAACACTAGAATGGCAACAAGTTGTGATTGATTACATCATAATATAATCATTGCATGTGGGATATAATGTACTAGTAGGAACTCAGCGGGCATGTGCCATAGGGATGGATCCTCTCCATTGGTCTCTTACTCTGTATCAGGCACTGAGCCAGCTCTTCTCAGATATTATTTCCTTTAATCTTCACAACGCTGAATGTTGCAGATATGGTTATCTTTGTTACGCGGGTGAGGAAATTTGGCATGGAAAATTTTTGAATTGTATACAGTTGCACAGCCAAGAAGTGTAAGAGGCAGAATTGAGTCCCCTGAGTCTCAAACGAGTTCAAAGATGCAGATCTCCAGGTTTGGGTTTGGTGTGGTGGTGGGGGTGTGTGTGTCTGTGTCTATGTGTGTGTCTCGTATGTGTCTGTTATGTATGTGTGTGTTTGTGTGTGTGTCTGTGTGTGTCTGTGTGTGTGTCTGTGTGTATGTATGTGTGTGTGTCTGTGTATGTATGTGGGAGTGAGGGAAGCACATTTGATGAGTTGCTTGAGAAGAAAGGAAAAAGACCGCACTTTTACCTTGGGATTTAGGGCATTTGTGGCAGCCCCACCCTCTAGGACGGTGTCTCTATCCTAGACGTGCATTTCCAGGCCCCATGTCTGTGCAGAGGAGCCAGGCATTTCCCCAGATTGTCTTTTTTGATCCACGGAGATTTAAACACTGTTAGTCTATGTCCTACCTGGAACTAGTTTGCTTGACTGGGTAGGATTTAAGCTGCTTAAGAATTTAAGGGATGCTTACTTGCTCTAGGATATCTGGCTGAACGGTGTATTGATCTAAAGAGTGAGAATCTTATTTGCTTTAACAATGATGACATTGAAATATTTAATTTGACATTCATAACCCACAAGTTTGAAGTAGAAAAATCCTCTGTTAGCTTTTGCTTTCTCAACAGAAACAATAAACTGTCCAGCATTGTCAGATCTTCTTAGATCACCCATTTTCCCTGAACCAGCAAGCTGATGCCATAAACCATGGCAAACCTTCCCTTCTGTGGGCCTACCACCTGATCGACAACACGCTTCTTCAATGCCACTGTGACTTTCTTGTTGAAATCAATATTTTTCAAAGATGTTAATTGAACTGCAATATTTTTGCAGGTCTTCTTATACTGGTTCAGGTGTTCTTGCACTGTTCTTCTGCTGTTGTAAGCAACAGTGAAATCACAGCCCTTAAACTATACAATTATTTACGTAATAGGCAACCGAACTTTTCTACATGTTTTAGTAAATTTTAGAGTTTTCCAGCACCAAACTCACAGGCCTCTTTCACATAGGTTCTGTAGGTGAAAGTGAAGAGTGATTTAACTATATTTTGGTTTAAAGTGAACTGCAGAAATCATGACAGGGTGGGAGGAAGGCGTGTGCTACAGTTGGATATACAGCCTGTCCAAATCTCGCGTTGAAATTTGCTGCCCAGTGTTGGAGGCGGGGCCTGGTGGGAGAGGTGTTCGGTCCTGGGGGCGGCTCCCCCATGAATGGCTTGGTGCCATCCTGTCCTGCTCCTGCTCTGCCCACACGACACACCTGCTCCCCTTCGCCTCCCCCGCAGTGGGGAGCTCTCTGAGGCACCCCCGGGAGCACATGCCGGCGCCACGCTTCTTGTGCAGCCTGCAGAACCGTGAGCCAAGTAAACCTCTTTTTTTAATAAATTACCCCGCCTCAGGTGTTCCTTCGCAGCAACACAGAATGGACGAGCACAGTATGTGGCACAGCAGGAAACAAACCGCTCTTGACGGACGTGAGAAACTTCTCCTTTCCTTCACCCTCAGCCCAACTTAAAAACAAACCAACCCTCTTCTATATTCTGGCTTCAGGAAGAGCAAATTTCCAGGTGTAAGGAGTAGAGAAGTACAAAACTGATTTGTAAAACAAAGGAATTAGCACAGAAAAAAAGTTGTTTAAAAAAAACCCCAAAAACCGGAATTAGCTGATGCTGTCCTATACTTGGAAAAGCCTGTAAGGAGGACGCGTCAGTTAGACACCTTCCTCGCGACGGGTGGGAGGACACGCAAATCACCTCTGCTTGTGAGTCACCCACAAACAAAGGGCGCCTCCCCCCGCCCCTGCTTCTCCCCCCAAAGGCCAGAGGGGTGCAGTGGGGTTCCTTGGCTGTTTGGTTTCTTCCTGAAAGGCGGCAAGTGCGGGCTATGGAGCGATGTGAATTTCCTCCCGTCTTCCTCCTTTCCCTTAATTTGATTGCGGTAAATGCTGGCAGCTCCCAGCGGCCTCGACTTCAAGGTGTTTCCTCCCAACGCAGCCGGTTTGCGCAGAGCAGCCGGGCTGGGAAGTCCCGTGAGAACGCCTGCCCCTCTCACGCCCACGGTGCACTCCCTGCCTTGCATGCAGTAGGTGCTCAATGAATACGTGCCGGGGGGGGGGATATATTAGTTAACAGATATTGTTAGAGCACCTGTGGCCTCTGCTGAGCCGGGAGAGTCAGAGGGGGGAGCAGAGTCAGGCAGGGCCCGCCCGCCCCTGTGCGCCCGCCTGGCCCGGGGTGCCCTGTGCTGCGAGAGCAGCTCCCAAGGGCAGGCCACCACCTCTCTGCTTCAGCCCCCAAATCCAACCTTTTTCTTTAGAAAGCATTTTCCTCAATCTTCTTTGTCCTTATAATTTTACCTAAGGATAAATTTTCTGTTTCTAAATAGTGATCTCACCTATTCTCGTATCTTTTCACTTTACATCTAATGGGTTTTAGGCTTTTACTTTAATCTTCCCTCTACTTCATTTTTTGAGCTTTTTATCTTGGTGGTTGTTGGATTTAAATCTCATCAAACACATCTTATTTTCAATACTCCTCTTTTAAGGAGTATGTCCCACGTGGGGCTGACAGCGAGGGTTTGGAATCAGTTCAAACACAGAGTGAGGATGCTGTTTCCTCGTTGGGGCCTTGACGCTGTCATCTGTAGGATGGGGACGTGCACAGTGGCCACACCATAGAGATGCTGTCATAATGAGCGTCGTACACCTGCCCAAAGTGCGCTCTGGAGAATTGTTGGATAGTACGACTCATGGTTTTTATCGTCACCACTTGGGATTTTGATTCTTTTGCTTTTAATTTCTACTTTTTATTGCTAAACTCAATCTTGTTGAAATGTAATTACGAAATAGATCATAAATAAAAATAGCATGAAATAAACATACAAATGAAAACATAGAACTAACAACTGCTCGCCACTCAGCGTGAAGGCACAACGTGGCAGTCTCTGCCGGCCTCCTCCTACCCCACGCAGCTCCCGGCTTGTCCCCTCCTGCGGAGGCAGCCTCTGCCGCCGTGTGTGCGTCACTCGTGCGTTTGCTTTCCTTCATAATTTCAGCAGATATTTATGTATTCTTAACAATATTCTACATAGTTTTGGTTGTTGGCTTCCCTCAATATAAATAGCACGTTGTATTTCTGAGATCCATCCCTTTTCCACTGCTATTTAACACCCTTCATTTATCCCTTCTGAGGCGACGGGCGGTCAGGCTTTGCACAGTGGTGTCGGTTTTGTTTTCTGATCGTGATCGGTGGCTCTGTACGTTCTGGAGCTCGGCTCCTTGTACCCACTGCAGGAGTTTCTCCAGGAGAGGCGTGGCCAGGTCCTCCAGCAGTGGCGCGGCCAGGGTCTGCAGGAGAGGCCTGGCTGGGTCCTGGGAGTGAGGCTTTCCAACACTGACGGGTGATGACAAATTGTTTAACAAATTTCTTCCCCTCTAGTGGGAACAAGAATGTTCAACTGCTCTGCATGTTCACAAACACATAATATTGTAGCACTTCGTATTTTTGATTTATGTAGTACATGTGAAATGTATGTCACTGCAGCTTAACGTTGCTCTGCAGGCTCGTACGGGATGCAGGGCCTCCCGTGTTCACTGCTCACTTGCAGGTTCGCTCCCCGTAAATGCCTGTTCTTAGCTTTTACTCATTTTTCTATGCGGTTGATGGCCTTGTTCGTATTGATTCAAAGAACTTCATAGAGTCTGAATGTTATTTCTTTGATGGTCCTGTGTGTTGCACTATCTTCTCCCAGTTTGTGACTTGCTACATTGATCTTTTGGTGATCAGAAGTTCTAAATATTAATGCAGTCTAATTGTATCCATCTTTTTTTCTATGCTTTGTGCTTTTTATGTCTTACTTTAAAAAGAAAAAGCCTTCAGTTAGTACCAGTTTGATGGTGAGTACCAAAATAAATTAAAAACAAAAAAAAAGAAAAAGCCTTTTCTATCTGAAATTACAAAGATGTTATCCTATACTTTCTTCTAAATTAAGAAAAATCCTTTCACATGTAAGCTACTAATGCATTGTTTTTGTACATGGTGTGAAGCAGGGAACCCAATTTTTGGTTTCTTTGGACTATTAGTTCCATTCTTTCCTTGCTCACCTGCAGTGCCAGTGCTGTTAGAAATCAAGTTTCCGTGTATGTGTGGGTCTGTTTCTAAATTCTCTACTGTTTCCTTTGTCAATCTTGTGCCAGTACCACACCATCTTGATTACTGTAACCGTATAGTAAGTCTCAATATTTGGTATATGATTTCTCCTATTTTAAGCTGGTAATATAATAATTATATTAATATAATTTTTAGTGCAATAGCAACCTTGAAATCCTGTAATAAACTCATTTAGGACATAAATTCTATTTGCTTATGATTTTATTAGTATTTTTGCATTTGTATTCATAAATGATGTTGTTCATGTGTGAGATTGAATTGTCATCTTTCTTACACAATCCCTGATTTTGATAACTGGGCCAATAAATGAGTTGGAGAAATGTTTATTTTTTTATATTCTTTGGAACAGTTGTATGGTGAAATTACACAATGCTTGATAGAACTCACCAGTAAAATCATCTTTATTTTTTTCTGAAGATAGATTTTTAAATATTTATTCAAGGTATTTAATGGTTACAGGACCATTTGGTCCTTTTTGGGTCAGTTTGGATAACTTGTTTTATGTAGGTATTTGTCATTTTTAATGTTTCTTCCAACTGGTTGGCCTAAATTTGTTCCTGACAACTCTATGATACTTTAAAATGCTGTTGTATATACATTATTGTCTACCTTTTCATTTATGCAATGTGTATTTGACTTTCACTTTTTTTCCCTTATTATCTGCTAGAGATTTGTTAATTTTATTAGTCTTTTTCAAAAAGCCACATTTTGGCTTTATTAATCCTCTGTCTTATACCTTTATTTTCAACTGCATTATATTTTTTTCTTATCATTTTCTTTCTTTTGCTTTGTTGTGTTTATTCTGTATTCTTGTAGTTCATTAATTTCCTGCTTTCTTCTTTTCTAATATAATAAGGCTATAATTTTGCCTCTTGTTATGACTTTGGCTGCATCCTACAATTCTTCATACCTAACTTTTTTATTATTATTCAGCCCAAAGTATTTTCTAATTTCCATTATGACTGTTGTTTTAATCCATGAGATTTTGGAAGTGCGTTTCTTACTTCATAAATATGCAGATTTGTTTTAAACTTATTTTGTTAATTTTGAACTTAACATACTATCTTGAATTTAAAGTGCTTTTCAGTCCAAAAAGTATTCAGATTTCAGAAGTGCTAAAATTATAAGAAATCACCGATTTTAAGGCACATCCCACCTTAGAGATACTAAAAACAGAAAATTTGTGCCTTAGAATATAAAAAGTTTTGTTACAATCAGAAACTATGTGTCTATTTATATTAGTTTGCTCAAATATGTTACAGTTTGCTTTATTTGCTAGCATATCAAAATTTGTAAATGTTCCTTGAGTGTTTAAAAAAAACCCACATTTTATTCTATATTTCTACATATTCCTATTACATCAACCTTTTTAATAATGACATTCAAATACTTCATATCATTACTGATTTTTATCTCCTTGATCTATCAATTATTTATAGACAGATTTTTAAAATCTACCTCTATGATGCTAGATTTGCCCATTTTTATTTATAATTCTATCTATCTTTGTTTTAAATATTTTAAAGCTGTGTTAGTAGGTAAAAAAAATGCTTAGAATTGTTACACTTTCCTGGTAAATTGAGCCTTTTATCAATATGTAGCAACTTCTTTTTCTTAATCTTTAGTAAAGACTTTTGTTTTTTTTTTTTTAAGTTCAACTGATACTAATACATCTATCCATACCAGTTTTCTTTGGTTATTTATTTGAAATATATTTTCCATCTTTTTGCTTTTTACCTGTCTATGACTTTGTGTTTTAGGTGTGTCTCTTATAAACAGCATTCAGCTAGGATTTTTCAAATCCAACCTAATGACTGTAATTTTTCATTGGGAAGTTTATTCATTTATATTTATAGGCAGTATTGATATATTTAGATTCTTTTCTACTATTTTATTTCATGAATTCTATTTGTCATGTCTTTTCCAGGTTTCTTTTTTTCTTCTGTTCTTACCTTCTTTTAAATTGTTTGAGATTTTTTCCTCCCCATCTTATCTCCCAACTCAGTTTGAAAATAATATATTCTATTTGTATTATGTTATTGATTACACTAGAAATATTAATAAGCTATAGCCATTTAACTTAACAAAGTCTACAGCTAATATTTACCCTCTTTACAAATAATACAAGAAATGTAGAATCCTTTCATCATAAATTATATGTTGTAATTCTGTTTCTTAGCTCTATGTTGTTATTTTTAACCACACAAATTATATGTTATTATTTCCATAGCTAATGTTTGTTTAAACTTATACACACAGTTATTATTTTCCTTCTTACATCTCAAACCTTTTTTTTTTCTAGAATCCTTTCTTTCTTCATAGAGTTTGCCCTATTTACCCCACAAAAATTCCTTTAATGAGGGTCAATCATGGTTTTTAGAATTGTCTTTATTTCATCATCATTTTTAAAAAATACATTTAATTTATTTCCAATTTCAAGTCAACACCTATTTTTTTCCAGCACTTTGAAGATATTATTCCATTGTCTTCTGGCTTTACCTATAATTGTTGAGAAGCCAACTATCTTTCTAATTCTTGTTTCATTTTAGGACATCTATTTTTTCCTTGATGGCCATTTTTAAAAGTCTTTCTTTGTCATTTGTATTCAGTAATTTTACTAGGATGTGTCCAAGTATGGATTGTTTCAAATTACCCTCCTTGGGATTTATTGGGCTCCCTAAATATGAAGAATTTATGTCCTTGAAAAATAATGGAAAAACTTCAGCAATTATCTTTTCAAATATTTTCTCTCTCCCATTCTATTTTTCCTTCTAGAATTCTGATAAGAAATATATTATATTTAATATTATATGAAATTATATATTTAATTTATTATCTTTTCCTTATATTATTTCTCTTTTGTATTTTCTCATATTAGCCTACATGTCTCTTAAACTTTATTTTATGTTTCCTTCTCTCTTTTTTTTATCTATTTGCTCCATTCTGCACAAGTTATTAAGAATTGAAGTGTATCTTCCAATCATATAATTCTCTCTTTAGCTATATCTAGTTTGCTGCTTAACCTTTCTACTAAAATTTCTATTGTCAATTACTAGATATTTTTGTTCTTTTCAAAAATTCTATGTGATTCTAAAGCCACTGTTCTAAATATGGTCAAGGAATATTCAAGATATTATTAATCCACTTCACTCATTGTTAAATTCATAATCACCTGTGCAGAATATCTTAAGAAGAGTATGAAATGGCTGTTTGATGTGTCATTTACTTTTCCTTGATCCTTGACTCAGCAGGCAGAAATTTATTAGGGTGCATGTTCCACTAGCTCAATATAAATCTATAGATGTTGATGCATAAACCAAACCTGTCCACTGCTACTTTGAGCTATGGCCAGTTTGTCAATTTATGTAGGAATCCCAGTGATGAAAAATAAAACTGTCTTATAGATCCCTTCTCATTTAAATTATTACTTAATGACTGGTTTTATATGACCTAAGTGATTACCTCCAAAACAGAAAGAATAGAAATACAAATGTTCTCTTATTGTCTCTCATTTGGTAGCATTTTTGGACAAACCCTGGCCTCAACTGATATGAGACTATTTATAATCTTCATCCCACTTGGTATTCACACACTTTACTGTAGAAACATTAATGTGCTTTATTATGGTCTGTTTCCTGAGATCCCCTGGTCATTCTATATAATATATGGTATTTGATAATATTACCTTTTTAAAATCTAGAAGTTATGAATTCTGAAAATAACTATTCCTGGGGATTTCATATAAAAAATTGTGGTCCTGTAACACTCATGTCATTGTGTTCTGGAAAGGATTCAATAAATACAGTACAGTTCTTAACATGCTGCTCGGCACACAGTAAACCCTCAATAAACAATAACTGCTGTTGTTGTTGTTGAATCATTGCAAATATTTCCCTGATTGTTGTACTGCAAAAAGTGGTCTTGGGGACAAAGGGGCAGGAAATGTGGAGCTGGCACTTAAATATTTCTATCAAATTCTGTCTTACCTTCCACGTGTCTAGGGTGAAAGACACAGGAGCATTTTGGAAGCTTGTTAGGCAGCGTTGTAGGTTAGAGCCAGCAGGACTGAGAACTTAGATCTAAATGGACCCGTGCGTGTGTGTGGTGGGGGGGGGGCGGGGAATAGGATTGTGGAACCAGCTGCTTAGGCAATCAAAATCCCTCTGAGGAGACATGAGAATTGTGTTAAAAATTACTAGGGCAAGGAAAGGGTTCATCGCTTTCCAGCAGGTGGTCTGAATCTAAGGGCTCAGCAGGGGGTAGTAGAAGGAATTTTTTTTTCTTAATCAAATTAATAAATATCTTTAAAGATTATACTAAATGCTGTCAGGTTGGTGGAGTACAAAAATAGCTCTTTGCTACTCTAAAGCAATTTGGCAATATTTATCAACACTCTTAGAATGTCAGCAATGTTTAACCTACTTTCTCTACTTCCAGAAATTAGTCTGAAAGAAATAGTGTGAAATGAAAAAAATGCTTATGCAAGAAGATATTCATTACTGCAGTGTCACATGTGATAGAGAAAAACTGGATAAACACTCGTTAATGGTGGAATGGCTAAGTCATAATATGTGTGATTTATGGAATGTTACAAAGCCAGCCAAAATAATGTTTGTGAAGAGGTTTTTAACTATGAGTGTTTCTTTTTTAAATCTTCTGTTTTGATACTTTACACTATGATAAATTAATTTCTTAATGAAAAAGTAGTAATAAGAAAAAAGTCATATGTGGACAATATGTAGGCCACAATGAGGGTGTTGGACCCAAAAATAGTCCGGGAAAGGCAGCTGGTAGGAGCCCAGGCATGGGTGCCTGGACGCAGACTTTTTATTGTCTCTGCACATAAACATCACCTCAGTCAGGTTGCATTTGGACAGATAGTTGCATCCAGGCCACAATGTAAACAGGATTTACGTTTTTGTGTGAGTTAAACACATATGCTTCCTCCTATTAATTCAGAGCCCTTGCAGTCTCACATACATGGAATGTTTTTCTACTCCTGGGATGCATGGTGATTAAGATCAAAGGTTTCTGGTGTCTGATGGATCTTAGTTTTAATTCTACTGCTAACTGGTGCTGAATAATTTACCAACCTCTCTCAACCTCAGTTTCCTCATTTATAATAAAGAACTTGTGCTGACTGGATGTTGTCTGGATGTTGTAAGGATCAAATAAAACAATGTTAGGAGCTTAACAAAATGCCTGAAACAGAGCAGGTGTTCAAAAATAACAGAGCTATTATCTCTGGTACGTGCATAAAATAAGCCAGTCAAATCCATAACTCTGGCAGACATAATTGTCATCATTTAGAAACACTAGAAGAAACACAAATCTTAATTTGTGGATGTACCTGTTCATGAGGATCTCTACAGTTAGGTCCCCATCCCCACGTGGCCCCTTCTGTGGGCTGACGGTGGGGGTTGCCCGTGGCATCCTCGCCTCTGCAAGTGAGTGCTAGTTAAGCACAGAATTTAAGACCTCAGTGCTGCCTTCATGTGCTCCTTTTCTATTTCCTTCAGAATTAAAAGAAGAAATGAAGAGAGAGAGGGAGAGGGAGAGAGAGAGAGAGGGAGGAGGAGAGAGAGTATAAGATAAACAAGTTCGTAGCCCAGCTCGTGCAAACCTGCCAAACTATGACCAGAGCTCGTTGCTTCCTGTCCATTTTCACGCCTGTTTTGTCTTTGTCCACTTGGTGTTAGTGGTGAAACTAATTGCATGCTGCTCATGGACATTTGCTTTCATTCTATTATATAATAGTAGGATGAGGGATAAAAGATTCTTTTCAGGGACCTGTAGGGGACAACCAGGCGGAAGAAGCCATTCAGTCCCTGTCTGCCTTGCAGGAAGCAGCATGTCACGTTCTTGTCCAGACAGGGGCCCTGTGACTTTTCTGTACCTTATGAGGAATATGGTTTGCAGAGTGCATATCACAGAATTCTAAATGTATTTACACATCAGTCATTTCCTCTTTAACTTTTCCTAAGTGTTGAACTCCATCACGGCATGCTCAGGAGTCCTGAAGGACATAAGCGAGCCGGAGTTGCAGCGAGGGGAGGAATTCGTGAAGGACGGGGCTCAAGTCTTTGCCTACACCCTAATTTGTGTTTATCCAATTATTTCTTAGAATCTCATAACCAGAGGTGGTTTGAGGTTTTTGGGGAGGCCTAAAGCTTACACAGTGTAGCCCCATTAAGAAAAAATGATCATAAATTATTAATATCAAATAGTTAGAGCCCTTCACAGTCCTTAGAAGGGGCTGCACGGGAGAGGCCTGAGTGTACGCTTTGGTGGCTTCCTGACACATCGGCCACCATAGGCTCTGACCTTGTCCAGGCCCTCTCAGTGCTGCTTTGAGCAACGGTGCAAGTACTGTCTTTGGTGCTTTCTCTCCACCGAGGCTGTGGGGAGCATCTGCAGTGCTTTGGCTGCATCCTGCTCTTGGGCCACAGAGAGTGTGTGTTTCACTGCATGCCCAGAGCGGATCTAGCCCGGCTTTGAACCCTCAGCCTGCTTCATCCCCACTCTGCGAGAAAGATATGTTTCTTTCCGGGGAGAATCTAACAGGTTTTAGCATTCTGGGCAAAAGATCCAAAGTTTTGAGGTGTATTGCTTTGTGAATAAAACTGTGAGCCCACTTACTGATAACCAGGAAATAGGCCACCTTGAAAAGGGGAGAGAAAACACCACACATCTGCTGTAAATAGAGGACATACGATATTTCGCCAGGTAATTTCTATGTGTAATCTGATTCCAGTAAATATTGTTCCATTTTCTGTTTTCCCCTTCTGTACATGTGTTGCATTGTCCTAATACTGCTTTTAAAAAATGAAAAGGAAAGAAAGGAAACAGGTAGAAAATATGAGGGAGGTAGCGGATGCACACGTACCTTGTCATGGAAGTGGGGCCTGGAGCTAAAAAGATCAAAGGTGGTTTTGAAAAGTACGGCTTGGGGGGATTTGTTCTACCAAGTATCAAAATAGGATATAAGCTTGGTCATACTGTTTTTACTGAATATGAAGACGGAAGTGCGTGGATGGTTGCGGCTTCTCACCAGGAGTAGGGGGCTGAGCCCAGAGGAAGGCTCTGAGGACACAGGCTGGTGCTCGGACCCCCAGCGCAGGCCCAGGGCAGCAGGGACCAGCCGCGCCCACTGGGAGGCTGGCCCGGTTCTCTGCTGGACCCCAGTGCCTGGCCCAGGGCCTGGCATAGAGCGGACCCAGCTCGGTTTTGTTGAGCGAAAGACTTGTGATCGCGGCAGACAGGAACGGGACTTCAACGTGCAGGGTTGAAACCAGAGAGAATTAGAAACTAAAGAGGTGAGGCCTCTAGGTCCAGCCATCCCTTCCGGGAGAGGATGAGCTCTTCCAAGGACATGTGGAGAGTAGGCCTGAACTGCTGGTGGGAAGAAGACAGAGAATTCCTTGTACCAAGGTACTGAGGTGACAGGGGCAAGGGGCTTGGGGGACCCTCAGGAAGCTGCCGCCACTGGAGCCCAGCAAGGACCAGCCCTTCTGCCTCTGTGCTCGACAAGCCCACTTCAAATGCTACCACCACGGGGAGGCCGCCCTGCAGGGGGCTGCTGCCTGCCCCTTGGCTGAAGGAAGGGGATGGGGAAGCTGGGAATGCTTGAATTTGTGTGAAAACAGCCGAGGTGTGCAGTGACAGGCGGTCGCCACAGGACCAGAACAGAGACGCTAGGAACAGACCCAAAGTTGAGCAAGACATGAGCATATGAACCAAACGTCAGCTTGAAACTAGTTGTTGGGGATGGCAGCCTCCACAGCCACCACAGTGAATTCCAAGTGTGGCAGAGCTCAGTTTAAAAAATTAAAAACAAAAAACAAAAAACAGTGCTTAAAGCAATTTGTATTCTTTTTAAAGCAAGAGAAAAATTATGTTATGAAATAAGCATATTGAATTATAGGAACATAAACTACAGTCAACAACAAAGACAAAAATATTAAAAACATCTCAGTGGGTGGGAAGAATTTGGTCTCTAAGGATTCAAATCTAAGGGTTGACGCATTGTTTCCATCGAGCAAATGATGAAGGAATTGGAATAACATTTATACAAGAGGAAGCAGAAGTGGAACATTTTAAAAATGTGATATAAAACTATGAGAGAGGAATTATTTTCCAATTATTAAACTAGCAAACATGGAAAAAATAAATATATATCCCAAGTATGAGAGGCTGGATTAAACTGCTGCCGGTAGCAGTGTAAATAAATAACAATTTTCTTGAGAAGAGAGCCATGGAAAGACCCCTCGGGAACCCAGTTCTGGAAATTAGGTGCAAGAAAACCTGACGCGACCATGACTCCAAATAAACCAACACCTCACGTGTTTCCTAGCTTGGTTTGAGAAAGATGCAGGCAAGGTCTAGCCAGTGTTCCAGAGCTAGACTGAGGTTTCTGCTTGCCCTGCTGGGTCTCTAATGTCCTGTGTTGGTCTCACCACCCACTTCCAGCACCTTCCACTTTGATTGTTTGCTTCTTCCTCTGTAACCACAGTGTGTTAGTCATAACCCAACTGTCATACATAACATATCCCAGCATAACAGCTGCTGGCCACCTCCAAGGGGCCACTTAGCTAGGTACGATCACGTGCATCACTCTGCAACAAGAGCAAACTATGAGTAAGTTGGATATTTCATAGAGATGGCCATGGCCAGACAGCTAGAGTCCAAGGAGCCCACCCCCACACCCTCAAATTAAGCTGACCCTCTGTGTTCAGATTCTTAATGGAAGTAATTTCTTGACATACTGGGTTCTGGGCCCAAAATGCATTTGGAGAGGCTTCTTCATAGTTTGGTTTTTAAAAAATTATATTAACTATAATTATTCTAAATGGAAAAACAAATGCATGCCAATAGTAGGAAAAGTGCATATTTTAAAGAGAAAACTGAGATCATAATATACGTGAAATCTTGTATCCTGCATTTTTCACTTAGCATTTTATCATGAGAATTTCCCCATATCATGAAATGCTTCTCTAAAATGATTTTGAATATTATACAGTGGTCCTTTGTATAAATGCATAGTTATTAATTTTAAGTTGATTTATGTTAAACTGTTCTCTTGATTAACATTTGGTCCTTCCCCCCAGTTTGATATAAAAAAAATCACAATTTACATCTTTGATGAAAATCTTAGTGTATATTTCTGATTATTTCCATAGGGGGAAAAGTCATACAATAGAATTGCTGATCCAAAGGAGGTAAACATTTATGAGGCATCTGAGACACATTGACAATCTGCACTCCAGGAATTTCACACAAATGGTCACACTCATTGACAAGGTATGAGGATGATTCCTGATCACTAGCTACACTTGAAAATCTGAGTATTGTTATTTTTTGGAATCCTTTCCATTTTGGCTGTTTAAAAAGTGATATATGGCTTTAAGTTTTATTTCTTTGGTTACGAGTGAGGGTGACTGGCTGTTGATCTCTGCCTTTCTGAGTTGCCTGTTTGCACCCAAAGTCCATTCTTCTATGGGAGATACATTGTTTCCTATTAATTTGCAACTGCTCTTTACATACTGAGATATTTGATAGCATTTGGGTACTACATATATTTTAAATATCTTCTCCAATTTGTCATGTGCCCCGTCTATTTTTTAATATTAAAAAGGTATGAAAATTTTAGGTTGTCAAATCCATCAAAATTTTCCTTAGCGTTTCTTCATTGATGCTATGTTTACAAAATCTGTCTTCACACCAGATATTTATGTATATAAAATTTTCTTTCTCTAGTTCATTTATGACTTTGTTGTTGCAGTAATTCATCTGGAGTTTGTTTAGATTGTGGTGTGAGTACAAGTGTAAAAATGTATTTGTTTATTATTTATAGCTAAATAATTATTCCAGCAGAATTTATTGAATAATTCAGTCTTTCTCCACGGACTTAAAATACATTCTTATGTTACATTAAGGAATAGTGCATAGTTTGGTTCTATTTCTGCTTTTTTGTCTATTCCATTGAACACTTATCTAGCCATCTGGCAGCTCCATTATAGCTTTATACATAAAACACACTTATTAAAAAGTAGAAGTACACCATTTCATTATTTTTCTTACCCACTTGTACTTCCACATCCAGTTTAATATAACTTAGTTAGGTTTGCAAAACTATGTTGTTAGAATTTTTATTGAAATTTCATTTGATTTTTTAAATAACTTGGGGTGAATTGACATCTTTATAATATACATAATGACTATACTATCTAGGAGTATTATATGCTTATTTTATTATATCTGTTTCCTCAGCAAATATTTGCTTGATAAAGACATATTTCTCATTACATTTACTTCAATGCATTTTCATGTTATGTGGTTATTCTGAGCAGCTTTTTCATTATTGCTGGTATCTAGAAATCATATTAATTTGTATATTTATTTTGCTACTCACCGGCTAAATTGACACAACACTTCACGTTATTTTGCTATTTATTTATTTATTTATTGAGAGAGAGGTGGAGGAGAAAATGTTACTGTTGCAAATAATTATGATTTTGCCTCTTTTTCCCAGTTCCCCCAGTTTCCAAACACTGGTTTGATGACAGGAATGACACAGGCCTCCTGGTTTTGGCCTTTGTGAAGTGTCAACAACACTGGAACAATATTAGCCACTGAGTCTCCATGTAGCTCTCGCGTCCTGTGTGAGCTTTTTCAAAATACGTGTTTGGTTCCCACTGACCTCCATGTGACCTCTAACATTCTGAGCAGTCCTTGCTACCGTCCTGCAGCATTTTCTGTTACCTTTCTCTCTCTGTAAATAAATTATATATTTTTATACCTAATTGATTTGAAAATTATACACTTAAATTTTTAATTACTTTAGTGGGTACACTTAATGTTCCTAAGATTGGAGTTAAATCTCTAGTTCTCTGATTATCCAAGTCACCTGTGTAAGATTAGGAAATGATTTCTCCTCTCCTCCCCTGAAATACTTTCTAAAATTTTTTTAAGTATAATGTGAGATTTTAAAGCCAGATGATAATGAAGATGATCATTTATAATACTTTATTTTCCAAGAATATTTTTTATATTTAATCTTGGAATTATATTTACAATGATATAGATTTGGTACTGTGTTATATCAGGAGTTCCCTGCACTGGATTCTGTGCTCGTGTCCCCATTGTGTTCACGACATCTCACGACACCTGTTTGGAAAGACGGAGAAGCAGTCGTCTTAATTCTTCATGTTGTGCTGCCTTTTGCACGTGACATTGACTCTCGGGAGGCGACATTGAGTCACATGAGGCTCGCATTCTGGGTTCACACTTACCTCCTCGGAATGGACGGTGTCCACACTTCGTGGTCCTGTGGCACATACTGCTGCACGACAGCTTCCAGCTTGCTTGTTGATGTGTATTTTACCCTTAACACCTGAAAGTTTACAGGATCACTTTCTCTACGCTTGAAATTCAACTCACTAGTTCGTGCTTGGGAGTGTGTCTCCTCCGCCGTCCTAGCAAGCTCTTGCGAAATTTCAGTTACTTGCAGGTGTCCACTTCCCTTTTCATTCTTCATATGAATAATATTATTTCTCTTTCTTTTTAAAATCTATTTGATTTTTAACTGGCACTCAGGAAAGGAGCTCGAGTTGGCCCTCCAATCATGAATTGAGTTTTCTGTATTGTCATTGGGCTCTTTCTTGCTTTTAACGACGATTTCAATTCTGCTGTTTATTTCTAGTCTCTTTGCAACCGTTCCTTATTCCCCGCTCTTCGTATCCCACTGAGTTCTCCCCTAGGTCCCTTTTCATCCTGGCCGTGCTTCGTTCGTTGCCTTCCCCTGGTTCTCACGTGGTCCGTGCTTCATGGATGACTGCTTGCTTCACTTGTCGGCGGTGGGAGCTTTGCATCGGTGTTCCTCTTCCCCACACCTGGAAAAGACCCTTTGCTTTATGCGGTGGCGCCGTTGACTGCGCCCTGTTCTTGCTCACGTTGAACCGGAAGGGAGGCTGGGGACAGGCGTTTGCCGCGGCTTCCAGTCCACTTGGGGACCGAGATAGAATTTTCTCCTCGGGTGTTAAGTGAGTTAAACACACTGTGTTCCGGCAGGTTCTCAGCTGGCGTGGCTCTGTTGAGAGGAGGAAAGCCAACCTGTCCCTCATCTGTCATACGCAGAGAGTCATCTTTCTTCCCTTTTCTAAAGCTATACGTGAAAATTCTTTCCCCCAGAGCACACGCTCTTCTCCCTCCCTGCTTTTCTTACAATGTGTTTCATTCTAAAATGTGTTGCATTACCGCCTGGCCAAGTCACACTTTTGGTCACAGTAGCCCCTGAATGGATGTAGAAAGGGACTGCCCTAGAACCTGCTCTGAGAGAATGTCCCGCCTGCGGCAGATGGCAGAGGAAGGCAACTTGAATGTCTTCCCAATTTTAAAAAATTGTATTTTGGACTATTGCAAACATTTACAAAGTTTTAGATTTTCTTTATCTCCTTGAAATGCTTTGGGACCATCAGGTAATCATAATTAATGCAGAAGAAAAAAATAACTTTTAGAAGGATGTTTCATGGAGTCAGCCACGTACAGGACGTTCTTTAAACCTTGTTGTGTCCTTGGAATAAATTTTTGTCATCTATATTTCCATATTTACTCAGATAGCTACTCTGATAACTTGTATGGAATGTGACCTTACCTTGAAGCAGCAGTGAGAGAGAGAGAGACAGAGGAGCTGGATAAATATGTTTTTAAATGTCACTGCTTTTTTAGGGGGGAAGAGGAATAGATGAGTGGGAGTCCTTGTTGTCCTGTTAATTGCAAACCATTTGAAATAATTAACGTCTGTATCACACGTAGCTTAATCCCTTCTTGAAGCAAAGGTGAGAGAGTAGCATCCTATTTAGTCTCCACATCAGTGACGCACCCAGAGAATGCGTTTATGCTTTGGTGCAGAGCTGGACAGTGTCCTTGGTATTGAAAAGCTCCCAACCGTGCTGGAGGCAGTGTTTTCAGGAAGGTGGATTTGAGCACTGACCTTGAGCCTGGGCACCCAAGTCAATTATTTCCCTGAACTGGCAACTCCGTGTGATGTGCTCGTGGTGCCTGGTGCATCATTGGTGCCCTACCTCCAGTGGCTGGGTGCGGGTGGCTGTCATTTCTGGGGGCTCACCAAGATTACTGTCTCGCCACCTTGCAGGCACGTGGTGGGCTGCATTGTCCGGCTGCTTTCAGGTGGGCTGGGCCATGTGACATGTATTGCTTCCACATTGAAGATTTGCTTGTTGCCCTGAGACCCCCCAGAGCTCTGTACTACCTCTGTGCAGATGCTGGCAGTGCTCGGGAAGGCCCCTGACCCCCTGGCTCGGGCTAAGCAGAGCCCCCGGGTGATATGCAGTGGACATACAGCATGACCAAAAGCGAAGCTACTCTGCTGTACTCCACAGAGATGCTGATGCATCTATCCTTGTGATAGCAGTCGCCTGCCTGTTCTGCATGATCTATGATATCATATAAGATATTTTAACTGAATCAATGGCTATGCAGCAGGGAAGCCTTGACTCACCTTCTTGGAGGTAGATCTCCAGTTACACTGTCAGTGTGGGAGGCAGAAGGGCCCCCCAAGAATGCCTTTGCCCTAATCCCTGGAAACTGTGACCATCTTGCATTACACAAAAGGGTCTCTGCAGGTGCAACTGAGGTTACAGATCTTGAAATAAGGAGATTCCCCCGGACTGTGTGGTGGACCCAGTCTGATCACGCAAGCCCTTCAGATCGGCTGCAGAGAAGAGGCAGGGGCAACTCAGAGAGACGGAAGGACAAAGACTGGGCCCATTCCTGGACTGGAGGGTGCAGGAGGCTGTGAGCCAAGGAGGTGGGCGGTGCAAGCAGCAACAGCCCCCACTGACAGCCAGTAAGAAACGGGCCCAGACCCAACCACAGAGCTGAATTCTGAGCAAGCCTAAAAGCAGATTCTCCCCTAGAGGTTCCAGGCAAGATCGTGCTAGGCCAGACAATGCCTCTATTTCCACACCCTGGGAGACCCAGCACAGAGAAACTGGTTGAGTTCACCCAGACTTCTGACCAACAGAACTGTGAGGTCATAAATTTGCATTGTTTTAAGATACTGAGTTTGTGGAAATATGTCACAGCAGCTGCCAAATGGCTTCTGCCTCAGTTTGCCTGTCCCCAAGCCTGGCTTGTCTGCAGGATGGCTTCATGGGTCTCCATCCTGGACCGCTGCAGTCTGTGATGCTGAGCCCTGGCGTGTCCTACAGCAGAGTCTGCCCGTGGGGTGGGAGGCAGGGCACTGCCCTGAAACTGTGTCACCTGCAGATCTTCAAGTGTAGAAATAAGTAACCGGCAACTCAAGTCCATGAGGAGGATATGGAAGAGATGCTTAGCTCCAAGTCTGAGCTAACTGTGTCAGTGTCCTTGCTGCTTATTGGCTCGTTGCCTGGAGGTAGCGGAGAGTCTGGGGCCAGGAGACGGGAGGGGCTCAGCCCATGAGGTTTTCAAAACCAAGACTCTGTGCAGCGCCGCTCCAGGTGGCACACCCTGGCTGGGCACTCTTGTCTTTTGGACCTGAGCATGACCGTCCGAGTACACTACTGAAAGTCAGCCCCCCTTTTACATTTATTTATTTGCTTGACATCCTATGTTTTATTTTTTAGCGTCAATAATAACAACACCAATAATAGGAATAATAGCTCACTTTTATTGAGTGTTCACCACGTGGTAGGCACTGGTCTAAAAACTTTACTTGTAATCTCCTGTGATGCTCACAATAACCCCTCACACATGGAAAGGAAAGTCTTCTTATATAATATTAACCTTAGAGTTTTGTGTTTTTCCTCTCCTCTTCTTTAACTGATTATTTTAAAGGCAGAGACTTTTGATTTGTGTAAGAGAATAAATTTCCTAAAACAAAATATGGCCATGTGCCTTTGTACCTACACAGCCCTTGGTTTTAGCAGAGGAGAACCCAGCCACAGGCATGACGGGCCGGGCTGTTTCTGGGGTGGAGAGGTGTGGACCAGTGGGCCACCCTGTGCATCTCTTTCCCATGTGAATTTCTGCTGTGACTGTCACAAGCTGCGTTGACTCTCTGTGTTTCCTTCAAGCCTCTAGCCTGTCCATGCATAGAGGACCCTTCCCTTGACCTGGTCCTCTGGCCACAACAGAGTTTCACTGTCTTTTCCAAAAGAAATTTGTGCCAGGCCTGATTTGTGCACCATCATGGATGTGCTCAACCCCACCTGCCCACGAGTTGGCAGCAGCAGTGGTTCATGCTTTTGCCACTGGCCTGCGGTCCTCATACTCCAACTGTCTGGTGTCCCCCAGGGCAAGGGCCCTGCCCAGCTAGATCTGGGGTCACTTGGGTCCAGGTGCTCTGGCTCCCTAGTCCTTGTCTGACCGCCGTCTTCCCGCTGCTGTTCCCCTGGCTGTGCTCACAGTAAAGCCTGAGCACACAGGCCTCGTCTCAGGCTCTGACAAGCTGAGCTAGAACTCACTAAGGAAGAACAGAGGGGAGCACACACCTTGGATCATTGCAGAGGGTACAGTTCTGATGGTGTAATTATCCCCAAAGGCCACATGCCTCCCTTGCCTGGAGCATACTCCTCCCGATCTCCAGCCAGTATCCACGTGGGTCACGTCACTCCCGTGTCTGGAGGCCACTCTCTGTGTGTCTGGGCCTCCTTTTCAGGTGGCCCTACCAATGAGCACCTGAGTTTCCGGAAAGAAGACAAGCAACCCTTGTGATCAGTGTCTAGGAGACCTAGGTGCTCAAAACCTCCCTGTCCTCATCCAACTGTTAATATACTTTGTGGGACCGTTGTTTACTGAGTGTCTGACTCTCACGTGGCAGACAGGGTGCTACAGGTCCTCTTGACAGCAGGGAGCCATTTAAGGCCAAGAGCAGGGCACCCCACAGTCTGGTTTCCTTTGTTGAGGAGACAACTTGGGCAGCTGTGCAGCACATGGGGGCCAGGTAGTGGCTCTACAGACAGAAAGACTGGCTGGGAGGTGACTGCAAGGCACAGATGAAGATGAAGTCTTGAGCTCCAGCAGTGGAAGCGGAGACGGAACAGGAAGAGCAAACTATGGCCTGCCCTGGAAAGACGGTGGCCCGGTGTGGAGGCTGTGGTGGCCGTGGGACACAGGAGGTCACCCCTGCCTGAGCACTCTTAGCCCTGACCTGGCAGTGCAAGAGGTCATGGTCTTGGGCTCCAGCTTGCACAGATTGCTGAGGTTAGAGGGACCCAGAGCCATGGTGAGGGTTCGGGTGCCCATCTGGGCTGTGTCTTTAAGGAAAAAACCAGATGGCTGGACTTTAGAGAGAACTCCAATCAGCAGAGTGAGAAGACAGTGTCTGGCACTGGGGACTCTGCAAAGAAGCTGCCCGAGTAAGGCATGGCGAGAGATGCCCACTGACTTGGGCAGGGAAGTGATTGCCCCTCTCTGCCCTGGGTGCCACTGGGCGGCTCCGACAGACCATCCTGTTCTGTCCTGAATCATCGCTGAGCCTATGTCTCTCACATCCTTGCCTGTGGGTTCGGCTCGTGGACGGTTGGGCCCCGTTGCCTCTCTTTGTGCCTCTAAATCACTGTGCACAGGCTCCTGTGGAGTGGCCGCTGGCTCACTGCTTGCAGCGTAAATGTTCGCTGCCACCTTCTGGCTTTTGCTTCTGTCTGTCCCTCTTCCTGGAGTGCTGTCCCTGCCGCGGCACACATGCAGCACAACAGTGAGATCTAATTCAGCCTCGCCCTCCCAGGAAGCCCTCCTCACTGCTCTGTGCTCCCGCAGCATCTGGGCTTGCCTGTGGCCCTGCTCCTGGAGGGACTTTGTTGTCCCAACCACACCGGACGTTCTCCAGGGATGCAGCCAGGCCTCACTCATCTGCGTCCGGCACAGACACTGTTCCCACTCTTGGTGCCTGGGAGGGCTCAGTGAAGGGAGAACTAAATCAAGAGCCAGAGAAGTGGCTCTGAGCCTCATGCGTCCCTGGGGTGGGTGCAGGGCACAGCCACACAGCCACCCGTTCTGGTGTGCACGGCCCTTCACAGTGGTCTGGCCAGTCTCCCACCATATGCGTCCTGGCTGGCCTGGGGGGCTCCCTTGACTGCTCACGTGTCGGGAAGGGACTTATCGCCACTTCTGGGGTGTGCTCCTTGAGGCCTTGCAGCTTCTGTCTGAGCCTTCCCGACACAGTGTCTGAGGCCACCGTGCTTTGTTACGTAGTGAAACCTACAGTAACACAGTTGTCTTGACTCTGAAGAGGGGAATGATGCTGACGAGATGAAATGGAGCATCTGAGCTACTGGAATTGTGGCAAGATGACATCACTGACCTTCCGGCAGGTTCTCCCCACCAACTGATGCCCGCGGCTTCGTCAGAAGCATCACTGAACCAGAAACATACGGTCTGGCAGCCACGTGTCCCCAGGGATGATTGCAGGACTGCAGGTGAGATGCGTTAGGCAGGATGGCAGCGTTGATTGCACTGACGATTATCGGTGGAGTACCAACGTGCACAGTGATTAACATTGCACCCCGCAGTCTAACAGGACCTGACTGCAGAGCAGGGCGGGAACTAGGTGGTTCAGGGAGGCAGCACCACCTGGGCATTTAAACACCCTCAGCCTGGAGTGTCCTCATCCACACGAGTCTCCGGATAAGCAGCACGGCCGCTGCTTTTGTAACCACACAGAGCCGGAGCAGAAGGCATGTGGTATCTTCAGATTTTTCCATCTGCCCATCCTGGGGACCGCCCTGCCCGTGCTGGGTTTGGGCAGATCCTGGGGAGACAGGGGTTCTCTACTCTCAGGAGCAATTCACGTTTTTGAAGCCAATGAAGAGCTGATTAGACTAACAGAGCCTGCAGAGGACATGACGATTCATCTGCATGCGGCAAGCACGAGGTGCCCACCCTGTGTCAGGAGCGGTGTCAGTTCCGGCGGCCACAGGACGCATGAAGCCCGTGGGGAGTGCAGGCCCTGATGGGGGACAGTTAATTCATTCTGCTCAGTTTGTTTCATTGTATTAGAAATGTAGACAAGTATGTGTCTGCTTGAAAATGTCCCTAAACATACCTGCACTGGCATAGAAAGGCCTTTCTTAGGTTGGCCTCTTCCAGAAGAGTTTTAAATTTTGACCCACGGCTGACCCCAACTCTGGAACCTATAGCTTGAGAAGAGTCCAGCGTGATGTGCTAAATAAGCAGGTCAAAGTTCAGAGGTCACGTGAAAGTACACTGACTTGAGGGTGGGGGGCAGTTAGGCCTCACAGCCCCAGCGGTTCAGATGGTGAGAGGTACAGGGGCCTTTCAAAGGCCAAAGTGCTGACTCAACTCATCTTATTAACACAAGAAACACAAGAACTGCTACTGTTAAAAAGAAGAGGGTTTTGTGTTTCTGAGTGCTGTTTGCGTCTGCATCCGTGCTCTGTAGAGCGGAGGTGTTCTAGGGCAAGCCACCACACGGGGCTGTCTCGGGAGCAGAGCCACCCACGTTTCCTCATGTAGGGGATGTCTGCGGCTGAAGAACCACGGGGCGGCTAATGTGTTGGTGCTTGTCCCTGCAGCCCCGTGAAGAAGTTATTCAGATTGGAAAAGGCAGCTGAGTTTGGGAAACCTCCTTAGGGGTAGGGCCTTGAGCGTACTCCTGCTGGGAGGCTGCACTGTGGGCGCCCCGCTGGCCAGTGTGGCTGGCGCTGGTCCTGGGGGCCTCTGCCCCGCCCACACCTGAGCTGCCTCTTGCGGCAGGTGAGGCTGAGGATGGCAACGTGACCCTGGAGCAGACGGCCGGCGGCTCTTGGCTGCGCTGCCTGTGTCCGAGGCATTACCGGGCCAGCCTTGTCCTCTCAGCTGTCTGGTTCCTTTGAAGTAGGGGCTGACTACAATGCAAGTTTTTGTCTTTTGCTAATTCCTTATCGTATCCATTTCCCAGACCTGCTGTAACAAAGTACCACAGACTGGGTGTCTTGAACAAAAGAAATCTATTCTCTCGCATTTCTGGAGGCCAAAAGTCCAAGATCGAGGCGTCCACAAGGACACACTCCCTCTGAAGCCTGGGGGGGAGGACCCTCTCTTGCATCTTGCAGCTCCTCTTGTTGCCAGCAGCCTGTGGCACGCCGTGGCTTGCAGGAGCATCACTCCGGTGTTCACCTCATCTTCGCAGGGTGGTGTCCCTGTGTGTCTCTGGGTCTCTTCTTTTCTTACAAGGACACTGGTCATATTGGATGTAGGGCTTCCAGTATGATGCCATCTTAACTAATTACATCTGCAAATACCCTGTTTGCAAATAAGGTCACTGTCTCAGTCTGTTTGTGCTGCTATAAAAGAATACCACAGACTGGGTAACTTACAAAGACAGAAACTTATAAAGACAGCTCTGGAGGCTGGAAGTCCAAGATCGAGGGTCTGACATCTGGTGTCTGGTGGGGGCTTACTGCATCCTCACGAGTGCAGAAGGGCAAATGTGAGGCCCTCTTTTAAGGACACCTACACCTGCGTGCAAGGAAAGAGCCTCATGGCCAAGTCACCTCCTAGGGGCTCCACTTCTTAATACTATTTCATTGGCAACACATGCATTTTGGGGAGGATGTATTCAAACTGTAACAGTCACCTTCACAGGAGGTGGGAAGGACTTGCATTGGGGGGACACTATTTGTAACCCACTCTATGAACAAATTTCATGACCCCCTATGTTTTTATTACCCTCTCCCCCTCACGTTTTAGATTCTCAGGCCAGCAGGGCTGGATGACCAGATCCCTGAAGCTTTTAACTAATGACTTAACATTTCTGAGTTGTTTCCCAGAAATGGCAGAATTTCTGCAAGACCGGAAGCTGAGATTCTGAAGGCCCCTGGGCAAACTTCCTGACCCTGAGACTCGCCTCCCCTCACGACCTGCCCCAGTGCTCGCAGCCCCTCGTTCATCACACCACTACCTACTCCAACGCACATAGTCCCTCCTTGAACGGCCTGTACTCATCGTCAGTCAGGGAGACAGATTTGAGACCAATTCTGATTCCCTGTTTTCCTGACAGATATCTTTCACATTAAAAAAATTCCTTTCTTCCTTGGCAAACCTTTTTGTCTCAATAATTGGCTTTGTGCGGTGAGTAACTGGACCTAGGCCAAGACCCCCTTGTGGTTTCGACAACATGCTCAGCCCAGCACGTGTGGTGGCCTCACATCTCAGGCCAGCTGTGCATTCAGTCCTTCCACATAGCCAGGCCGACCGCGCATCTGATGCAGGCTGGGCTGGGGGCTTGGACGTGGTTTGGGGGAGGGGAGGGGGAGAGGTAAGTACCCGCCTGTGGGTTCTCCGTCCTTCCCACTGCTCCCCCGCACCAGTCTGCTCTGCCTTTCGAGTGCTTCTCCAGACTGTTCCAGTCCTTCAACCGCAAGCTCCTCCGCCACTCCTGTTGCCATCCTGGCCGTGGTGTCTGGACCCGTGAGAGAACTGGCCAGGAGCAGTATTTTCTGACCAACCAGTATTTTCTGCTGAGATGAATTAATCACCTAGTTAGGGTAGGGAGTACATAGCTGGAGGGAAATTAACTCCTAAACTGTACATCTTACATAGGTAATATGTCCCTCAAACAGCTATTGCAGCATGCAGGTAACACACTGCAGCAACAGTGGTTATGGCGGCTAATTCCTAAGCCAGATAAACCTTCCAGTATCAGTGGCTTGGCACAGTAACAGTAACAGACAATGCGGGTGCTCTGGTGGGGCAGTTCTCCTCCAGGTGGTGACCTAGGGATCCAAGCCCCTTCCATCCTGTGCTCCACCATTCTCAATAGGCTGTCCCCAAGGGCACCAGGACGCTGCCTCCACTCCAGTCAGATGAAAAGGGGGCAAGATCATGAAGGAGGACGTTTGGGAGGTGCGAGCCATTCCCATTCCTGTTTGATTATAGCTGCTACGTGCAAGGCCCTATATCAGGTACTGGAGATGTGGTGGGTTAGTGTCACAATTAACCCAATTGCCCAAGACAAAATGCCACAAATGCCACTTTTCTCTCATTTTTCCTCAGCTCAGTTTCCAGCTGAGATTTCTATACCCAGCCAAAATCTCAATCAAGATGGACATTAAATTCAATGTGTTCTTCCTCCCAATGTCTCTTAAATCTGCCTTCTCTTTGCCACCAGAACTACCACAACAGCCTCCCAGCTAATCTCTGCCCCATGTTACCAACAGAGTAGATCCTGATAAACTGTAAATCAGACTGTGCTACGGGTTCACATACAATGATTTTCCTACTGCTTACTGGATAAGGTCCAAATTCCTTAGAATAGAACACAAGATCCTCTGGCCTCAGGCCTCTGTCAGTTTCTACATCCTCGTCCCTCGACACCCCCTCTTGCATTCTCCTCCCAGCCCTGTGTACACCACCCCTGTTCCCAGAAACACCTGCGCCCTGCTGGATGCACCATGTTGTTCCTTATCTCTGTGCCCTGGAATGGAACGTGGTCCCTCCCTCTTCCCCTCTTGGTGAATCCAGTTAATTCTTTACTTTTATTTTAGTGTTTATTTTTCTCAAATATTAAACATGCACATAGTTAAAAAGTTAAGTGATTCTCCAGTATCTGTATAAAGCATGAAAGTCCTTTACGCCCATGATCCCTCCGCAGACACAAGCCCTTTCAGCTCACCTCTCTTGTTCTTTTGGTGTTTACCTCCACATTTCTCAATGAAAGTTTTTAGGCTGCTGCTTCCTTTTATTTTAGCATTTGTTTGTTGGGTTCCTCATGCAGGGAAGCGAACTGGTTTTCTTTCGCCGTGTGCCACCGTCCTCCCAGTGTTAGAGTGCCAGTGTACTTCAGAAACTTGTGCACTGCTATACCTGCGTAGGTGTTGTTCATAGTTAATACATGCAGTATACCATGATTGCTTTTCCTTTCCTGCACCAATTTCCTGGCATCAGTGATTGTTTTTATAACCCTTTGTTTTCTATGTATTTATAGCTAATTACAACCCAAACTCTTCTCTAATTATCTAATTCTCTCAATACTCTCATGTAGAGCAGGTTTTTTATCATTTTCACTTTCTTAAAGAATCTCTCCTTGAGTCTCTAAGCTCTTCTCATCTAGACTTGGTCCCAGTTTCTCCCTGGGCACAGAGGACTTCCTGGGCTCTCACCCACCATTACCTGGGGATTCCCTTTGCCTCTCTCTTGTGTTGGATCCCTTGTTTCCTGGACCGTGTGTTTTTCTTTCCTGGATCACTCCCTCTTTTTGTTGCAGCATGTCCTTCGGTAGCTTTCTGATAAACTGTACATGAGAGGTAAATTTCTTGAGACTTTGTATGTCTAAAAATGATCTTCCTTTTTGTCTCATTTTTATATGGGATTTTGGATAGATATAGAAGTCCTAGCAGGAAATAATTTTCATCCACGACTGTGAAGGCATTTTCCCACTGTCCTCCAGCTTCCTTGGTTGCTGTTGAGGAGGCTGATGTTGTTCTGATCCTCTGTATGTGACCTTATTTCTTTTCTCCTATGTTCTAGAATTCCATAGAGTAGTACTCTGATGTAGATCTGTATTTATCCATTGTTCTGGACACGTGGAAGTCTTTCTTAATTTGGAAACTCATGCCCAGGAAATTTTCTGGAATTATCTTATTGATTATTTCCTCTTCTCTGATAATTTTGATACCTCTTTATAGAACTCCTGTTATCTGAACATTGGACCTCCTGGATTAATGCTCTAATGTTCTCCTTCCTTCCTATTTTCCATTTCTGAATTTCTATTTCCATTTTCTATTTCTTTGTGTTTTTGCTCTACTTTCTGAGAAGTTTGCTCCACTTTGTTTTCCAATCTTACTTTAGAGCTTTTCATTCCTGTCATCAGGTATTTAATTTCACTCTGAATGATCCCTCTTTATAGCCTTCTGTTCTTATTTCTTTGATGTAATGTTGTCTGTGGTCTCTCTAAAGATATTAAACATAGTTTCTGTAATGTTTGCTGCTTCTCAAATGGACTCTGATTTTTCTAAGTAAATGCTTTTCTCCTTGCTTAATTGTTTTTTCTCTGCATTTCACATAAGAGTCCCTGCTCATATGTCTGATGATACTTGGTTCTTTGCTCAGATTTAAGAAGGAAGACTGAAAGGTCAACTGGAAGCTCCAGGCGTGTGAGCAGGTTCTCATGATGTGGGACTCACTGTCAGGAGGCTAACTATTCCTTTAAATTGGGGAACTTCAATATCAGTATCTTTAGGTCTTTTGTCTTTATTGAATCAGCTAGACAACCTCCTGTCTGGACTGTATAAGGCCTGATAGCTCCTGTTCTGGGAGTTAAGCAAGGGAAAGAACTAAAGATACACCCATGTTTACTTATTTTTCCTGCTTTTAGTGTGGTGCCCCTACATACAACTGTGCTGCTGCCTCCTGCTTTGCTCACTCCACAGGTCAACCCCTGCCTTCTGCTGGCGGAGGGAAGGGCACTCAGCAGCCTGCTGTGCTGGCCGCGGGGATCTAGGCACCTGACCACTTCTAAAAGAGACTTTTGATCACCTGCCTGTTTTTATCCCCATTTGGCACACAGCTCACACAGGTCCCTGCACCTTCGGGAGAGGCTGTCCTGCAGTGGCAGCCACTCTCGACTCTCTGCACTGCTCCTTCAGCCTTCCCAGGGCTTCCAGAGGAGCTGCCAGTCATCTGCTACTCCACGGCCTCCAAACCGTGTTGCTGCTCTTTCCTTTTCTCTTTATCCTTGTGGGTTTGTGCCTTTAAAGGAGGTCCTCTCCTGTCTTCTTGGTGGCATTGAGAGCATCATGCCATCTGCCACCCTTACAGGGACACAGCACAACTCACCCCTCCTTCGACATCTCCCCCAGTCTCTGCCCAACCACCTGGCAAAATTGATCACCCCTTTCCTGTTTGGGGGCCACCTACCGACTTTAATCACTCTGTCTAGGCCTATCCCCAACTAGACAAAATGCCCCGTGAAAACACGGACTGAGTCTTGGTTTATTCACAGCCCCTGGCACAGTGCCTGTCATTCAATCAGCCATTCATTCATCAGGCATTCATATAATGCATGTTATACACGTAAAAGCACGGGGACTTCAGAGATAAGGAAGACAATGCTATGATGTTGAGAGGCTTGCCTTGGTATTGCAGGGTTATGGTGGAAACAGGTGTGAACTGGACAGTTCAAATAACTTACATGTATGTGGATATATGTGTATATACACATATTATAATATGTAGCAGTCAATAAAATTTGTATAACAAATGATACATTCATTTAAAATAGTGACCTCATTTCCAGGAGCATAAAGTGATAATTTGTGCGACCTTTGCTCCACTGTCATATTTACCATCCTGCTAAATGTGAAAGAATTTTTTCTGAGTTTCTGAAATGTTATATGTGAAATACATATGTGTTTGTTCATTAATCCATTGACTGTACCTTTGTTAAGCAGACAGAAACAAAGGTGAGGTAAATTTGTCTAGCCAAGGTCATTTCTCTATCTATCAAATTCTGGGCTACACGTAGGAATCCTGTCTGATTCACCCTTCTCCCCACAGTACCCAGCACATATTTTCCTCTCCGTGCATAGTACCTGCTAAAGATTGAACAAATATTGAACAGATAGATGGATGGGTGGATGGATGGTCGGTGGGTGGGTGGGTGGAAGGGTGGATGGATGGACAGACTTTAAGTCTGAACTAGGGATCTCAAAGTATGGGCAACTCTGAAAATCAAATGACATTATGTGCTAGAATACACTTGGTAAACCCTAAAATTATATGCGTTAATTAAGACATGATTGTGGGAGTCATATTCTTTATACTGCACTTCTCAAAAATATTGTGAAGAGCCTGTAAGATCTCTGTACCAGCGGATTTTGATTCTTGTCGATCTGGCATGCCAAAATAGACGGGATGATCTAGTGATCCCTGCACACCATTTGCTCTGTTCAAGTTCCCCAGACCTCGAGGAGATGAAATGGGAAAATGGCTAACGCTTCGTTCACTCTTTTGTGGTAAAGTGCTAAAGTTTCATTGGAGAAATAATATAATAAACAAATAATATAATAATAAAATCAGAATTTTATTTATTAACCATTTCTCTTTTATTCTCCATTTTATTGTATGTCTTTAGCTCCAAAATTCATCTTGTCTGAAAAAACAAAAAGGAATTCTGAGAAATGCTAGGCAATTTTGAGTGTTTAAACACAGGCTCGACCTCACCAGATTCGGTTCCTGGTGGGGGGGAAGGGGATGCAGAGCCTTATTATATCCATGTCCTTCACGCCCAGAACAGGGGTTCTCGACATTTCTCGACAGGGGGCTCAACCTGGTGGAATTTGGCAATATTTGGAGAAATTTTTCATTGTCATTTCTGGGGGTTGTACTTTTGGTAGCTGGGGGTGGAAGGCGGGGTGCCATAGCACTGCACGGTGCACACGACAGCCCACTGCCCCTCATGCACACACACGCCCAGCACAGAACTATCTGCTCCAAATCATCAACAGAGCCAATGTTGAGAAACCCCCGTCTGGATGCAATAGAAACAGCAGAGGACCTAAAAGGATCATGAATCGTAGATAAGAAAGGAGAAGGTTACACACAGAGCACCTGACTCCTAAGCATCCTCACCCGCCTTTCCTCGGGAGTAACCTCCCAGTGAGTCGAACAGCTGGCCCGGGACTGTTCGCTTGTTGATTTTTCTTAAGAACTGATTTATCTACTACATCACATAATCTAATAAGACAAAGCATGGAATAAGATATCAAGTTCACAGAAGGCTATTTTGGGAAAGGAAAAATCAATAGCAGCCGTGCTGGGGACCTCCTCTTCCTCTGAGGGGGAAGCCGGGTGATGTTGCTTCAGCTCATGCACGTTTTAAGTCTGGAAGTTGCCTGACTGAACCTGCCTTTATTTAATAGTTCGTGAAACCTGCCTTAAGTTCCAGGAGATAACCTCCTTTCAGAATCACCACTGTAATTAACTCACTGTTGAAGAATTTGAGTAAAATTCTTGGATCTTAAACAGGGGAAAAAAATGACCAAATTTTACCAAAAATCTAAAGTAGTCAATAAAAGGATGAGTAGTGGAGGAGAGTCACCAAGGAACCATCAGATAGGTGAAAGAAGGGTATCGCTTTAATTGGCTTTTTAATGACTCCCTATTTCTCTTTTCTGGCCTTTTTCTTCCTGAGGGGGAAAAAAACCCCTAAAACAGAAAGGTTAATCTAACTATACATTTTAAGCTTTTAAAGGCTCCATTACAAGAGTTATTATGCTAAAAGAAACATACCTGGCAGGTTGCAGCTTGTAAATGTACCAGCGATGCACGTAATGATTCACTTAAAACATCGTGGTCAGAATTCTTTCACATTATTTCCATGTAAATTGGATGCTTCACAATTACTATAATATGTGTAAAATTCCACTTATTATTTCTTTTAACATAGAAACTTTTATCACTTAACTCACTGGACAGAATATTTGAGCCATTTGCAATCATTAGAGCATTTTTGTTTGGTCAAACCCTTATGGGATTATACTTCAGAAAAGACAGAGTGAATTATATTCATTGCAAGAAAACAGCAATTTTAAATATATAAGGGGCACCAGGAAACTTTTCATTTTAGTGCAAATTCAATATTATATCTTACTTCTTTTTACAGCAGAGTAAGCCTTTTATCTTTAAGCAATTTATAAAACCCAGCATGTAATAGGAGTGAGGCAGACAGTGGTAGATCAATCTGATAGATAAATAAATACTTTGGGGACAGAGGGAGGCGTGCTATAGTTGGGATTTAAGGTAATAGCTTTTTACTTTGGGAGTTCTTCCTTGTGATCCTGGTGGAGGTCACAGACTGTGTACTGATTTCTCCCGAGTCTGGCATGGAACATTCACTCCAGCCCGCAGCGTCCTTCCCCAGCTAGGCAGAGGCCCGGGCTGGCCTGGCAGTGAGCTGGGGTGGCAGTGAGGCGCCTTCCCGTGGAAACATGAACACTCAACCCAACTCTGCTGGGCTGGCTGGCTGCTGAGGGTCCCTCACTTTGAAGAACATTGAATTTTTTCAAATAGATTTGAGGAAGAAAAACAAAATCAGAAAAGAGGAGGCATTATTACCTATTAAGCTGATTTCTTCTTGTGTTGAGGGGCTCTGTTTACGAATCTGACTCGTGAGATATAAATACAACTCGGCACCTTTGGAAGGGTCTTTTCTGCCTTAGTTCTTGGGACGCTTTCTAGTGGGAAAAAAACAGCAAATAAAAGGAGCTCTGCATAGATACACCCTGAATTTTAAGACAAAGTATAGGTATGTTTGTTTTAATAAATGATTGAGAAAACTAAATTCATACCTTGATTAACATCTAATTATATAAACACCTCTACATTATTAAGGCAGGTTTATTTTATTTTTTATATTTTTTGTTGTGCCATTTTAAAATGAGACAACTTCTAAGTGACATGATATGATATTTATTTTCCAAATTTTATTCTTCAAACTTTTAACTGACAAAGCCAAATAAAAAACTTTCATTTCTTTTAAAAGCACTTACATATGGAATAAAAACTGTTATTTTTATTTGGCTTTATTTGGACTTTGTTTAATCTTTTTTTACAACTGTATCCCTCAAAGACAAGATATTTACATTCCCCCAGAAATTGAAAACAAAATAGTTGTCATTTCTTTATTAATGTAATATTACTTCACATTTTGATAGTAATCTTTTAGATATACATAGGAAATTGAAATATGCCATGAAATATATGGATCCATAGCTGCATGTTTGTGTGTATTTATATGAGTTTGTGTATGTGTGTGTGTGACAGACAGACAGACACAGAGAGAGAGAGAGAGAGAGAGGCAGAAAAGAATAGTTAATAACATAGGGCTTTTTTCACCTGGAAATTAACTTGCATAGATTTAATATTAGAACTATAATGCTATAATATTAATAGTCAAACATACAATGGGCTGAATCATTAACTTTGCCCGGTAGATTTTGGTTTTTAAGTAAATGGTAGAGACTGAAATTCAAACTCGTTCCATGTTTCAGTGCAGACGTAAAGAAATGCAGGCAGGCAGGCAGGCCGGGGCTGCTGCACCTCTGCCGTGTGGGAGCAAGCATTTGGCAGACCAAGCAGCCCACCCAGGCTGGGGTGGTAGGTCCAGTGCACACAGGAAGTTTTGGTAATGAGATTGCTGGTGAGTGTCCTCATGATGCACATGCACACACACACGCATGCATAGATATGTTGCATAATTCGGGCATATCTTGCAAACAACTGAAAGCAACAGCAGCTACCAAGTACTGGATAAAGAACACTCGACGTGCAGGAGATGAAATGAAACGTGTAAATATTGCGTGGTCATTCTTACTTTGCTCTTTGGTAGAAATGAATGTATTTGGGATACTTAGACTGTATGCAGACTTCTAAATAGATGTAGATACTCTAAGAGAATTAAAGAAAGAAACATGAAAGGTGGACATTACCTACCCCTTTGGGTTGAATTATTAGAACAGAGTATTTTGTACATTTTGAACTGATAATGTATTCATAGCTAAAGCAGAGGAAAACCCAGCGCATTTTTCCCTTTTTTTTCAGCCTGCATATTTCCAAAGACCTCCTATAGTTAACATTATAATATAGTTAGTTGCTACAAATAATCGGGGGTGATTATAGGAAAACTGTCAGTGTCTGCTCACGGTCTGAAAAGGCTGCAGCAAATAGCTTTTCTCTTTGCCATGGAGACTGAGGCCTGTTTTTACGGTTACTCTGGAAACCGAAGCCTTTCTGTTGTTAGTCCTTTTCAGTTACTTTAGCTATTAAACCCTCTGGTTGAGACAAAGGAAAGAGGTATGCAGACACTTCCTTGGAAAGAAAATCTCTGGGCCTAAGAGGAGCAAAACTCAGGATGAGAGAAATAAAAGCAATGTCTGTTTAGCTCGTTACATTTTTATCAGGAAGGCGGCTGTCTTACTCTCTCTGGGCAGCTGCCTTGAACGTTAGCATCTGTCACCAGGTTAGGCGGCACTGCCTCCCCGCTCTGTCCTCCGTCCTTCCTCCCCAAAGGATGAAGCCTGCTCTGCAGCTGCTGAGCACTGGCAGTGGAGCCTCATTGCTTGCCTAAGACCTCCTCACTCCTGACCCCCAAAGCTCCTCTGGGTACGCAGAAACAACAGCAGCACGTTGTAGTGTAAACACGGGGTTTAGTTGATTTGAGAAGGCAACAGTGCTGGATCCCTGAAAACAATGCGATTGTTTTAATATGCAAATTCACATTTAGAGAGACAGTGCACATTTTGTTTTAAGATATTGGGGCCAAAAATTATTACTATTATCTCTATCATATTAATAGATCAAATAATAACCTAAAAAGATGGAGAACCCTGTGTTGTCAAATATTTCGCAGAGCAGGGGAAGAAGTGATTTGGAGTATGGAGTTATAAACAGAACCCCGGTTACCTGCAAGCCGGGCGGGTTCCTCCTTCCTCCCTTCTGTTCTTTTTCTTTCAAATAGGAATGCTTTTCCACCTCAGGTGACGGTTTATCATTGCCAGCATTTACGGTCATCTCACTTTTTGGTTAAAGTGTTCTCCTCTCAAGGAAAAGGAATTCTCCCTAGAAGCCGCAGACTAAGTGTGCACAATCATGCGCTTCACAACAGAGCCGTCCGTCCTGGCCTCCGCGTGCTCGTGCTAAGTAATGCTGCACACCGCGGGCCCCGTGGCGATAAACTACGTCCAGTCGGCAAAGTAGTCAATCATTTTTCATTTGAACTATTTAAATGTGTCACCCCAAAATCCCCACAACTATTTTCCCTCCATCTGCCCACTACTAAGGGTTCTGTCCTGTCCACAGAGTTAAAACTAAAACACTTGGTTTTAAAAGTAGCAGCCAAATTAATAACAATTGGTATTTGTTAACAAGAAGCAGCATTTAGAAGAAGAAGATGGAGGAAGAGAAGAAATTCTTTTCCAACCTGCTCACTGCCGCTCAGTGGTTTTAGTGTTTCAAATAGAAATGCAGAGCATTAAAATGGCAGACAGGCCGTCCCCGTCCACCCTGAGCATCACAGATGTCCTTCCCACTGGACCGCCGCTGGCGTGGGGGTCTGAGCAAGGCTGCACCTTCCCCTGGGGGCCTTTCTTCTCTCTCAGTTCCGGCAACATTAAAACTGCAATAACATAAAGAAAGTTCACAGCTAAGTAAAAATGGCAAAGCCCATGCTGCAGGAGGCCATGGCCCACCCTGGTCAGTAATTCTCATGGTTGGTGTGTCCTCTGAGTGACCCTGGTCCTCACATCATTAGGAATTGCAACAGTGCTGAAGCAGAGGGTTGGAGATGGCCGACATCGTACAGAAGCCAGTGCAGTTTTTAATGGTCCTGATGTATTTTCGATCTAAATCATATTGGTTGCTCTCAGAATGGAAATTATATGACAAATGGGTAAAAGCCTACAAACCATAATTAAACTCATGTTTAAAAAGAATTCTGGTCCCAAAGTTATGCCACTAATAATTTTCTAACAATCACGAAATTAGCTTTGATTTTGGAAAAACACAAGTGTAAGGAGACTAATAAAGCCCTCCCCTAACCCCCATTTATGCTTTCATTGAGCTTCTAGATAACATTGTTCGGTCATTCAGTCAGTTATTCTAAAGGCATTTATTTAGTGCCTACTGTGTGCTAAGCTGGAAAGAGTTTCAGGAGCAAGCTCATGGCTCCCTTTGGAATCATTCTCTTCAGACACTGTGTGGGGCCAAGCTGCCTTCTGCACACACCCTGAAGGAGCAGAGGCAGGGAGAAGGAGTTCCCACCTTGATTAACAAACCACCCATCTTGATGTAGTGGAAATTGGATTGACCCAGGAAGATTGCACTTGCTATATATTCCTTTTCTCTTCCAGTTGTCTCTGATCAATCAGGCTAGGAAAGTCCCATGAACTGTGTGAAGGCTGCCTTTCCTCAGCCCAGCGTTAAGTTGTTATGTTTGTGTAGCTCTGTTTTTGTTGTGATATCTTTGTTATGTTTAGTACAGATCATTAGGTGAGCTGCAACTTTGGGCTCATGGCTCATTCTATACAAGCTCACCCTGATATTTTATCAGACATCAGCCTTCTGGATATTGTCTTTGTTTTGGCCTTGTTATTAAAATTGTAATTGAATTTTAGTTGACTACGAGTAAATCAGTATTTTCTGTAACTTTGTCAAAGTGCATTGTTTCCCTAAGCAAATTTGGTGGCTGCTTCAGAGATGCATATAAATTCTTAATTTGAATTTTTTGTTATTGTTTGAAAATGGTTATGCAATATGTATGTCCTTTGTGTAATGTCAGACATAACTCTAGGGGTTTATATATTAAAGGCTGCCATCTTTTATAAATTGCTATTTAAAAGTGAATTATTGCTCCTTTGAAACTAGAGTTTTCCAAACATTAGCTCATCATCTATCAACCTGAATGCCAGATTCATGCCATAATTTTCCATCAAATTCAACTTTCTCTTAAGAGTAATTGCATGGATTTGTGTTTGCTCAGGAATGCCTAAGACTGTATGGTTATCCTTATATGCCAAGTTCTGATAAAACCCCACTTAATTTGTAATGCTTTTCTTGGTTATCCCAGCTAAAAGTGAACTTTTTCTACCTGATTCATAGCAGTTATTGCCCGTAACGCTAATTTGACAGTTAAAAGTATTATGTCTATAATAGTGCTAAAGTAGCCTTTAAATTTTATTGTAATTCTGGTTCTCAATAGTTTGTGTCTCATTTTCCAACTAGACCATCCACTCCTTGAGGGCAGGGCTTACGTTCTGAACATGTCTGCACCCCCTTTCATTTCTACCTCCATTCTCCGTTCCCGGGGTGTGGTGCCCTGCTTAAAGCATTGTTTCTGGTTTAGGTTGACTCATCCATCCTAGTTGACATGCATGCTTGAATTGAAACCATTTCTAATTTTAGAGGACAACAGGTTGCAATTCTAGCCCAACCTTCTCCTACAGACACATCAAAGCAAATCACATGGATTTGCATTTTGTCATCTGTCAAATTGAGATGATGCTTCTGGTCGATCGTGTGTGCACACGGTGGGTGATGAATTGGCGCTCAGGCAGACTTGGATTGGAATGTGCTGAAGAAGAGACCCAGGAACACAGTGGCTGAAGCCTCGCAGTGCAGGGGCCTGTCCTGGCTGTGGGGCCAGCCCAAGGTGTGGGCGTTGCCCTTGGGGGAGCTGCCTCTTCCCTCTCCCACTCCCGTCTTCCTTCTGGGCTAATACTGATGTTGAGCAGAACCTTCTGCTTCGTCCATCTAACCTGTGCCTTTATTGTAGACCCCAGGACATCAGAAAGCTGGCACCTTGTGTTGAGGGTGTTGCTTTGCAATGGGGAGAAATGGCAGCTTTTGAAAATCTTTTATTTCAATTGCATATTAAATGATGTTATGCTCTCTGGGACAATAGGGTTTTTCAGAAAATATAGACATAGTTTATGAAGATTTTTTATTACATTTTAAATAGAATCCTGTATTTTCTCTTGGCTTTAGAACTTGTGCAAAATATACAAAAAATATACAGAAGTGAATGAATAACCGTGAAAGCCACAGATGTGCCGGATTAATCTGTATATTTTTATGCAAAGGACATTTTATGCCAGGATAGACAATAAACACATCCTTTTGCCTTCTCTCTAGCCTATTATTTGAATGGCTTCAGTACCCAGAAACTGTGTGCATTAGTAGGCTGGTGAATCTAGCAGTTTATTCATTTGGCTGTTTGAGCCATAGACAATTGGGGGGGGGGCTTTGTGGGGAGTTGCCTTTGATGATTTTGTAAATACTTTGTTTATGTAAGTTTTATTTATTTGTGGAAAAGTACATAGTTTTCCAAGAGCATCTTTTAGGTCAGAAATACTAGAAAAGAAGAGTCAAATACTAGAAGAGAGAGGGTCAAGTAAAGGCTTGAATGCCAGTGCCCACACGAAAGGTTGCCCCGGGCAAGCGCAAATGTGTGGGATGATAGAAGTGAATCTGCCCAGTATCTTTCCTGGGCTGAGTACTTTCTAGAGAATTGCTGTTAATACAGAAAATCTAGGCTTTGGTCCCCAAACATTTCTTGCATCTCTTTGACTTTTCACTTCACAGAATGCTTTTGGGCTTCTTTCTCCTGAGTTCTGACACTACGCCTCGTTAATTGGCACATGCACGGACACACATGCACATGCACGCACCCACACACATGGAAAAGGAACAGAAAACGGGATGGTCAGGCAATTGCACTGAGTGGGAACTCGCAGCTCCGTCCCAGACGGGTGGGTGTTCTGAGACTGCAGTTGTAGCCCCAGAGCTTCAGAGGCAGGGGCTGTGTCTGCACCACCGCACAGGAGTTGGGGTTTGCATCAGCCCACCTGTCGATGGGAGAGCAGGGGCAGGGAAGGTGACACAGAACACACCTGCTTTTTGAGTGCACATAACTTGCATGTGAGGAGATGAACAGGTCCGTGGTTTCTTACCACAATTAAAAACTAAAGCAAGATGAAGAGACTAGGTCTGTTCTAAACAAAGCCTAGGTAATGGGGGTGTTTCGATTATAGCTGTCTTATTTAGCTGGCAGCTACAGTACTGCACGCAACACTTTGAAAAGGACAAAGAATTTCCTTCGTGTTTACACTTTTTATTACTATATAGGATTAGGTCTGTTGCACACACAGAGGAGAAAGTCATTTTATTTTACACAAATCAGCTACTTAAAGTAAATTGAGATACATAGAATTTACCAATGAAATGAGTGATTTGATGTGAATAAGAGAGGTGGTGTGTTGTAAATCAACACTGACAGCCAAATGGGGAAAATTGACAGAGCACTGTAATCACTCCCAACATCCACTAAAGTTATTGATCCAGAACCTCTATAATCCCCTTCACATAACACAAGCAATTTCATATAATACCTGTAATAACAGCACATTCAACTCAAGTAGCCATCTGAAGCATTGTATCTAATGGTGAAGCAGGCCTCTGCTGAGTAAGTGTAACAACCAGGACACAAAGCGCCAATGCCGGGTGCCTTTCGTAGGTAACAGCCTCCGATAAGAGCTAGTTTAGAAGATAAACAGTTCCTAATGCCAAGGAAAATGAGCTATTAATTGCTGGCTTGCTAAATATGTTGTAAAAGACGGTGAGCGGTGGGTGCAACATGGAGAGAATGTAACTGGATTTGGGGGTTGATAAACTTCTTAGGTTATCCACACGCCTGCTATCTGATGTTAATTACAACAGAGGGAAGACAGCTGACGGGCGTTTAGCTGCTGGGTCATTACATCCTTCCCAGGTGTTTCTCCCATGAAATGTTCCTCCAGTTTTACAAGCTCCTTCTCGCACTGATGGATTATTCTGCAGCCTTATCAAAGCTTTGCCAGCTCCTCATTAATATATAGAGCGAGGCACACTGTTCTATATATCATTGTCTTCCTCTTGGGCAGGGCTAATCAGTCAGCCATTATCAACCAGTCGGCAGAAGGCAGGCAATCAGGCCTGACGGCAGAGGATCCTGGGAGATCAGGCAAGGTTAAATGGGGCTGACAGTCGTGATAATGATGATTATACTATAAATTAAGATATGATGATAAACGAGAATAAAAGACACAATCTGAAGCAATATTTGGTTTAACATGTCTCTCTTTTTCGCTACTGTTAAATGGCCATAACATTTATCACACCGAACAAGAATGGACGTTTAACTACCGTGATAAAATGGGACAGATCAGATTGGAAACCCAACAAGTTGTGATTACGATGTCAGGCACTTTTCCACTGGCTGAGAAAAAAACGGGAGATAGAGCATATGTTATAATCATTCATGCATTATTCTGTAGAATGAAAAGAAAATAGATCTATTTTAGAAATGTCTTTCAGCCTTCTTGATGGAAAACCAAAGGAAACAGTTAATATATTCTTCTGCTTCCCAGATCATTTTTATCAATGAAACAATAGGAAGTTAAGTGATATTTCCTCCCATCATGCCTTCTCCCCGCAAATGTATGTTTATTAGTAGCTGATTCAGAGGCTGCAAAAGGGAGCTCTGTGACTGCCTCCTTCCCTGTGGAATTTTGATATGAAGGCAGCTAAAGTGCACCAAAGAGTTCCTATATGACTTTTCACTGGCTCTGTTATCGGCTTACAATAAAACAAAAGTGAGTCACAATTTGCTCTGCTTCCAAAAATTAAGAAGTGAGACAACATTTGCAGCTGGGCAGGTTATTCAGTTGCCTTTACTAATACATTTCTTTAGGTGCAGAGGCTGAAAGCTTTGAAACCTAAAAGAGATCTGATGGCTCCCATAGGAAAAAAAAATGGAAAAATGTGGTCATGTTTTCCTCTATGTACTCACATGTTGAATCTCATCTTTTCTAACCGTTAAGCTTCCTACACACATGGACGACCGTCCAAAACAGTATATAAACTTCACAAGACTCGGATAATACCCGTGCATCATGTACCTCTACGTGTAGGAAGCTGGAAGATAATATATCATAAATTCCACCGTTAGATTTGCATCCACAGAAAGACAACTGGGCTTTGATCTCATTTTCAATTTCCTCGTCAAATCGGGCGTGGAGGAAAAGGAAGCACCTTAATTCCCATTCACCCCCTCTGACGATTTGTCTTTTAGCTAGGAAAGAAAAAAAATTAGAGTTGAAAATATTCCACTTTTCCCTTTTCTTCTGTTTAAATTTCAGAAGGTTGGAGGTTGGGAGAATAAGATGTTTAGTGCTTTTGCTGTATCTGGTGTTGATGAGAACACAAATCGAGAGCTCGGGGTGGAATTTTTTCTTTGTAGCTAATTTGTGTCCATTTAATCAGGTTTCTCAACCTCAGCCCCACTGATAAGTAATCCTTAGTTGGGGCAGGGGACTGTCCTCTGCATTGTTGGACATTTGATAGCATCTCTGGGCTCTGTCTGCTGGATGCCCCCCATCCCCAGCGTGACAACCTGAAGATCTCCAGACGTTGTCAAATGTCCCTTGGGGCACAAAATCATCTCCAGTTGAGAACTATTGATTTAAACCAATACAGTTAGCATATAGCTAAACTGACATTATTATCTAGTGCTCTGGGAAGTCTTCCCAATGATGTCAGTGGTTACCCTTCCATAGTGGCTGATTTGAAATGAACCCAAGGTGTCTTGTAGCATAGAAACAACATATTGGAACATCCACTTCAGTGTAAGGTTGTAAACAGACCTATGACCAATGCACTTTGAAACAGCACATTTATTATTTGATTACTACCACTTATCAGAAGAATGAAAATTGCATGTGTTTCTTTATCTAGTTGTGAAAGAAATTTACAGGACTTACTTTATAAACCTGTCTGTTGACAACACATATGTGAGTATCACGATCTGGCACTGAAGTTTACCCTTAGATAGGACCAAAAACAAAAAAGCAGTCCTGGGGACTCAAAGGATCAAGGACACATTTGAAACAATCGTAATATACAACCCATCTACTCCCATAACATGTATATCAATTTTCATCATGTAGTTACGCATTTTACACATAAATAAACATTCATGGTCAAAGGTCATTTTGCCACTTTGCTTGGAAACCTGTTATTGCTTCAGAATCGCGTCTCCACTGTCTTTATGAAGATGGGGATGTGCTTGGCCATTTACCCTCCCACCATCAGGCCTGCACAAGGTTTTTATTAAACAAGCCAAGCAGTCTGGCTTCTTGCTCCACTGACTTCCCTGGGCCTAGCCGGCAGATCAAGTGCACTCTGAGGGCTCCATCCAGCAAGGAGCGCACAGTGATCCCCTGGATTTAAGCTGTTTTGAGGTGGCATCTTTCTTCCAAGATGCAGGGTGTGCTGGGTGGGGGCAGGGGATGGGGAATCTGGAATGTGAGTCACACTCCCTTTGGGGGCATTTTGGTGGATATTGGACCATGGTCCTCCGTCTGGGCAGCAGCCGTGCCTGTGATACACATTTCAAGGTCATCTCACCTGCATCTGCATGCACACAGATGGTGGAACATAATTTATGGAGTCCTTAAGGTTTAGGGACCCGATGAAAACCAAAGCAGCGCCCTTATTTCTGCTACAAGGAATTGTAGATGAGTGTCGGGTACCTTCAAAGTAGCCAGATGCACGGCGTGCCCCAGGGCCACCTCCCTTGCAGGGAGAGGCTGAGAGAGCCCTCTCTATCCACGCACAGTTTTGTGCTCAGATGTGCAGTTTATCATATGCAGTCACTTCTAATTTTGGCACATAACCACAGGCAGGAAAATATCTTGTTCCTTAGTCCGTTTTATTAACTTTGTTTTGTTCATCTGCACCTAGCACTGTATTAGCACATAATCACAGCTGCACAGGTGGCTCCCGGGGAGTGGATGAGAAGCTCTTCCAGGCCTGCTCCCCGCAGAAAGGATTTGTACCTCTGGTTGATTGTCACTAACAGAATGAGAACGAGGAACATTCAATGCGAAGTAATGTGTTCTGCACAATTATTGGATTAATAATTTTATTCCATTACTGTGTGGGGAGAGGGGACATCAGCCTGAAGATCTGCAATTCTAGTATATTTCTAAGCGTCCTGTTAAAAGAGTGAGCAAGGGTCAGGAAACTTAATTATGCTATAACTAGATAGAAATTGCCAAGTGATAAAAAGAAACATCCAGACAGATTCAGCAGGAAATTACAGCTTTAATAATATAGCATAATGCCACTTCTATACAATTATTGCAGAGATCCCGAATGGCTCCGAATAACGGGCTTAGGTTTCCAGTAACTACAAAAAAAAAAAAAAATCCCACTAAAAATGACATTTTGCATCTTGCTGTAAATATTTTTTTTCAAAAAAAAAATAACATTATTATTCAATGATCAAAAATCTTATACTCATTTCAGGCCAGATGCTGTGGCCACTTTGACATTTTGGAATGATGAGAAGGTTGGATTGTAAGGGTAGTAATTTATATTTGCAAATTAAGTTTCCAGCATCATACTTAAAAAAAAATCGTCTACTCCATTTAGTCTTTCAGAAAAAAAACCAAACAACAAAAGACAAAAAGCAAACCAATGCTTGGAGATTTATTCAGATGCCTGTAAGCACTGAGGAAGGCTGGTAGGTGTGTGCCGGCTGCATCCTGTCCCGGGTGAGCTGGTGTGGAGGCTCCTGTGGGGGACAGTTTGCCCTTTAATATATGCCTAAGGGATTGCAGACAAGGAGACTTAATGTTAATAAACAGGGACCCTGACAGAGCTTCTAGGACTTCAGAAAGGGGGAAGGGAGCACTTTCTAAAGATCCAGTGGGCAAGGCCTAAAAAGAAGCAATTATGTTTTGCAAACATGACAAGGTATTTGAAATATCAGCGCCTCGGCCAGGCACAGTTCTGTGTGCCTGTGGTCCCAGCTTCTCGGGAGGCCAAGGTGGCAGAATTGCTTGAGCCCAGGAGTTGGAGTCCAGCCTGGGCAACATAGTGAGACCCTGACTCTAAAAAATAAAATAAATAAAAAATAAACAAGTATCAGAGCCTTGCCACTCATAGACACACAGCACGTGGCACCACGACCCTCCTCCTCTGCTGCGTCTGGTCCTTTTTTCTCCCTTATGGGGAGGGAGAAGTCATTTCTTGTGCTTGCCCAGGAGAGCCCAGTGTTTCATTTTGTATTCTGAGGACGCAGATTAATCAGCCAGCTTCCTTACCCAGAGATGGCCGTTCTGCCCAGAAATCTGCATATCTGCATTGCATATTGCTGTTCTTCCCCGAATTTAATTTCCTACAGGAACTGATATTAATCACCTGTTTAAACAGAGGGGATTTGGGGTCTATACAAATGTGACATTTTTTCCTCGTAGAACTTGCAGAATATTTTTTCTTTTTTTACCCCAATTTAAAGGGACAATAGCCTTACTAGCTTAATCCTAAATAGTTGCTGTTATTACATTTTATTTTTACTTGACTGCTGATTATTTGGTTGTAACAGTGAACCCAGACTCTACTTCTTAGACTTGAAAAAAGTGTTAAATAGATTTGGAAATAGAAAGTCCCCCGAATTTCACCGGTGGTGACTTGGTTTGTCTGTGAGATGCCCCTTTATCTCTCAGGTTAAAGCAAGGAAAAATCCACAGGCTAGAACAACAAAATCTTCTAACAGCCCTTGCTGCTTTGCCCCAGTTTATTATGTGCAGGGAAGTTAAATTCATCAGCTGCTGGTACCTCTGCCAGGATTACTTGGCGTATTTTATTCTGGCTGCCTACAGTACAATGGTGGCCCGGGCAGAAACAGGAGACAGACGAACAACGTGCTTAGAAAAACGTGCCGGTGTGCGTGCGAGTCCGTGCCAGCTGGAGGGCGGCACAGGCATCGGTTACTGACGAGATGCGCTGCATTGTTCAAGCGGAAGCTGCCACCCTGGTTTTTGTTTAGACTCATACCTGGACTCTCTGGCCACAGAGGTTACTTTGTGTTGGCATCTCTTCCACCGGGCCACTTGCGATGGCCTTGGGGGCGGCACGGGCAGGGGGCAGGGAGATGGTGGACAGGCAGAGAAGCTGTGCAGACCCCCCCTGCCTCTGCTGTCCGCAACACACTCCCTGGAGAATCTGCCCAGAGAGAAGCGAGGCCGGTGGGCTCTGTAGGTCCACCCCACAGAGGTCTGAACGTGTTTTTTTGACTCTTCACATTTTTGCTGCCATGATTAGCAATGTGCCTTGGAGCAATGCCCCCCTTAGGTTGAGAGGAAGTTCCCTGGAGGGCGAGTATCTTCATTTCCAGCAAGGTCAAACAGTGCATTTCAAAAGGGATCAGAACTTTTCTGGCTCCAAGCGAATGCTGCCATTGGCAACATTGCTTACAAGCTCAAGCAAAAAAACCAAAATGGTACTTTCTTCTTGCTCAGCTAAAAATACTAAATTTCTCATGTTCAATGTTTTCTGCTCAAATTCATTTATGCCACTACATTGAAAATAAAAGCTGGTTTTGGAGTTGCTCCCATGCGTAAAATGGTTGTTGTACAAGTGAGTTGTTGGGCAGGTGTTTGCTCCAAGGGCCAGCTAGTGCGGTGGGATCACTGGTGTTTATGTCACTCTCTCTGGACGCCTCAGCTGCTGTATTTTCTTTGCCCGTTGTAAATCACAAGGGTATCACCTCAGGCAAATAGCGGCTTAAATTGTTTATCTGTCTGTGCTAATAGCATTTTATTTGAAGTCTTAAAAGTCCCAAGTGGCTTAAAAGGGCGCTGTTACTCGACTTCACATTTTATTGCAAAACGAGGAGGTCCAGCTTCATTTTCTTTGCTTTGAAGTCTTAATGTTGCTTGGCTGTTAGAGCCACGTCTTTTCTAATTTAAGCTTTAGGCAGGATCCTCTTGAAATAAGACTCTTTCTTCTGCAAGGAATGAGGACCATTTAATAACTTGTAAAAATACTGTTTTCAAGATAGTGATGTGATTGTCGCCGGTGCAATACATCTTACTTGTTGGTTTATGGCCAAAAAGTCTGAAAAAGAGAATAACAACTTAAATTCCGCTTTTCTAATTAAAGGAGCATATCTGACATATTTATGGGTTCTTATTTCTGTTAAGTAATAATAATAATTATTATTATTATTATTTAGACATAGGGTCTGGCTCTGTCGCCCAGGCTGGAGGGCAGCGGCACGATCACAGCTCACGGCAGCCTCCAACTCCTGGGCTCGAGCGGCCTCCTGCCTCAGCCTCCCGAGTAGCTGGGACTGCAGGCACGCCGTCACTCCTGGCTAGGTTTTCTTATGTTAAATTATTTAAAAGAAAAATATTTCCATTACCAACACAGCAAATATGTTGGGAAGTTGCACAATCCTTGGAGTAATCAATAAATTCACTCTCAAAAAAAAATGCATCCAAATGTTGACACAGCTTCAAGTAGAGTTTCAACGTGTGAAGCATATGTAGGCCTTATGATCAAACACGACCGAGAAAGAAGGTTCATGGGGTAAGAGCAGAGGCCATGTTGCCCTCACTGTTGGCATCATCAACCCCAATACCAAAACCTGTCATCTGATGTGGAGAAAGCCGAGCTGCAGGGAGGAAGCTTGGCCTCACCTGCCCTCTGCAGAGTTGCTCAGTTGTCCTGCAAGGCCATAAGTACAAAACCCCCAGGATCATAGAGCACAAACGGTGAGGACAACTTAAAGGAAGCTGGTTCAGATGGGGTGATAGACCAAAATTTAACTGGTTGGATCTTAGAAAGCTAAGGAGTATGTGTGTGTGTGTATGTGCATACATGTGTGTACATGCATGTGTGTGGTGTGCATGCACATGTATGTATGTGTGTGGTGTTTTATGCATGTATGTATATGTATGTTTGCACGTGTGTATATATGTGTTTGTGTGTATATATGTGCATGTGTGGTATGTGTGTGCATGTATGTATTTGTGTGATTGTGTGTGTGTTTGTGTTTGTGCACATGTGTACACACATGCGTGTATATGTGTGTGGTGTGGGCATGTGTGTGCCTTCAGGATTAAATTAATGTGCACATCTCCTGGGTCACAGTTTTTAGAGAAACTCCTTGGAGTCTCCACCTGGGCCTTGGCTAAGAACATCCACCAAGGAAAGCTAATCTAGCGATGTCTGTGACTGGGACCTTTCTGGGGGTGCACCTCCCATCTCTCATGCGGCGGAGCTCACTGGGAGACCCGGTGGCCCAGCTGGGAACACCGCAATGTCAGGGGAAATGAGCTCCCAACCTCACTTCTAAGGGCTCTTTCTTGGTATTCTCGGTGGTGCCTGTCAGTGAAATTTGGCTGAGTGGGCTGCAGTGTTTGGAGCCATACCAAGCTCCCAGGGCAGCAGAGGCCTGGGGGCTTTCTGGAGCCTCGACATCCCATCAGTGTTCACCGTATCCAGCCCACAGACCCACTGTGGGTGAGGTCAGCCCTCCAGGGTCCACTCCACTCATCCAACTTTTGCTGAAAGGTCCTCACTTGCCTGGGTCAGTGGGATACACATGCAGGGGTGGCCCCTGCCCTGGAGCTGCTCTCGAAATGAGCAGCCCATGGAATGCTTCCAGCCAGGTGGGCACTCGGGCGTCACCACAGAGCTGGCTGCTGCAACTGTGGATAGCGGACGCTTGTGTGCCCAACTCTGGGCATGGTTCTGAGGCCGGGTGGGGCTGCCTGACACAGTCTCCACAGTGACCTGATTCGCAGAAGAAGAAACCAGAGCTCAGGCGGTGGAAGTGATTTCCTTAATTTGCTAGAAGTTGGCAGAACTGAGGCCAATGACATTGGAGCCCGGCATATTTCCCATTACCATGTTCTATCTCCATTTTATTTTGTTGTTGAAAATTAGAGCAGATACTGAAAAGTAAGATCCTCAGGAGGGATCTAATTGTGGACCCAGACAAAACTTGACTGATGCTCTTTGCAAGTTTACAAATGACTGACGGCCTTGCCCAGTCTGGACTTGCATTTAAGCCTCCTGCACCCCAGCCCTCCATTAGTTGGGAGGGGAGAAAGATTATTCCTACCCCTGCAGTGAGGGTAAATAAGAGCAAAATCTTTGAAAATAATTCCTCTAGTGTGTGCAAAATAGGCATCCAAATAAAGATCCCACTGCAAGGAGGGTATTGTTCCTGGTTAGGAAACCCAGGTGGGCACAATAAAGAGAGAGGCACACAGAGCCATTCTGTACTTTTATTTCCCTTTTTACCATGCTATGCTATTTATTTTACCCAGAAGTCACAAGGTAGCCCAATCCACAGATATTGGTGCAGGGGAGATGTTTGTCAGAAGAAAGGTAGTTGACGGTAAATGTCAAATATTAAATCCTATCTGGTTATTACCCAGCATATTAGCTATGTAAGTAGCTTAACAATTACAGCTGTGATTGACTAGGTGGGAACCAAAATCCTAAACACCAACTGCCAGAAGGGATAATTATAGCACATTAGCACCTGCTTAGACAAGATTGACAACTCCAGGCTAACATCTGCTCAAGATCACTTTCATACTGTTCATGTATCTTCTTCCCTTTTGAATGGAGCAACATAAGATTTCCTGAAGGATAACAATAACACAACATCTATGTTATTCATTCCCACGATCACGGCTGCTGTTGTCTTGGTCATGCTTTCCTGCTGACACATTTATAACTACATGAAGTGCATAGAAATGGGTGTTGGGGGACTAGGCAGGCACAGTTGTGCAGCGTTTCTAACAAAACATTCCTGTCAACCCAATGCATCGACAGAAATCACAAAATGCACTATTAGTTTGTTGGTTGACAACAAATGGTAAGAAAAATATATTTACATATGCCTTAAATATGCCTATCTTAAATATATATTATATATAAAATGTGTACTTAAGATAGGTATATTTACACACCTACATACCTATATATACATACATATACATACAAATCTGAAAGAAGGATCTCCTAATCCCGCAGTGGCCGCTGGGGCAGCAGCCATAGCTCATGAGGAAGCCGGGTACGCAGTGAGATGGGGGCAAAGCACCCCTTCACCTCTCCCTTCCCCACAAAAATATTTGAGCAACATGTTGGAAAAAAGAGCTCTTTCATTTTCTGGCATGACTATCTCTCACTGGAACTAAAAGCTGGAGAGTTCTTGCCCATATTAGAATGAGGATTAGAAATTCATTTTAGTGACTTCCTGTCGCCTAAGTGATTGTTCTCCATTGTTTAATGAAAATTGTTTTGTTATTTAATATTCTCACTTTCTTTTCTTAGGGCAGGGGCCCAGAGTGGATTATTTCTGTCTGATAACATCATAATCACACAGTTAACCTTTCTGACTTAGCTGGATGTATCCATGTGGAATTCCCACTGAGGGCATAGCAGACAGTTGGTCCAACAACTGCAGGATCAAACATTTAGGAAGTAGATATTTCTCAGAGGCACGTGTATTTATTCATTAATTTAAAAATTATACATCCATGTGTCTATTCATCCTCTTATTGCTCAGATAGTCTTTCATTTTACAAAAATGTAGTGAGCATCTGCCGTGTCAGACCCTCTGCAGAGCTAGACAGGCATTCACACGAGCGATTCCTAAGAGTTCAAGTCTGGAAAGGAGAAGACACACCAAAAGATGACCGGGACTCGATGGCTGGACACTAAGGGAGCCGTTAGACCTCGTTCAGATCAGTGAAGGCTTCATGGGAGAGGAATTTGAGGTGGATCTTGAAGTATGACGAGAAAGTTTTTCAGGGGTTTAGGAACTGCTGAGATCGGGGGTCAGTATTCCAGGGAGAAGGAACGACACAGAAGAAGACATGGAAGTTAAATTAAATCAACTGCATGCTCCGAGAACACCAAGAAGCCCGGAACGCACGCGACCTGTGGCTCCAGGACTGTCCTGTGGACTCGAGGAGGAAGGTGCAGGACAGGAGGCAGGGCGCTGGGATTTCCTCCTGGCCATGAGCAGCCACGGAGACATTTTAGGCAGGGCAAAAACTGGTCAAAATTTTGTTTCCTTTTACTCTGGCTGCAACGTAGTGCCCTGATTCAGGCAGGATCGAGGGTGGAGGAATGAACGGGTGAAACTGGTGGACAGAGACAAGTCATGGGACTGTGGAAGTCCAGATGGGAAGGTGTTGACAGTGACCTGGGGGACTTAAGGGCACATTGGAGGTGGGGAGTGCACAGTGCGCCAGAGAGAAGGTTCCAGAATTGCCTCTAGTTTTCTGGTTTTGGCCACTCATGAAGAGTCGTGAGTTAACAGGATAGGAAGTCCAAGAAGTGGAAAAGGTTTGGGATGAGAGAGAGTTTGGTTTTGGACATGTTGAATTCATTTTGTTTTTTATTTTGGCTTTTTTGCTTAATATATAATTGTATAATGATTAATTCTTACTCTTGATGGAAAAATTAAGTTTGAAAATCTAAAATTGTGTGGTTTAGTGCCAAAGACAGAAAGAAACAGGCCATTTGTTTCACAGAAATGGTGGCAGCAGAACATGCCAGGTGAATCATTCACCTTATGGACATGAGGACACAGGACACAGGGACTGAATGAAGGGTGGCCACTGAAACCAGATGGTAGAGAAAACAACCTGTCTGCCCTGAGGCTGGTAGACAGTGCTTTGCACTTTTAAAATATTCTCCCAGATGCACAATATGACTAACCTCCAGGGGAGCAGGTCTTCGTTTCGGTTTTGGAGGTTATAGGTGGTGGCACCTACAGTGTCACTAGTAAGAAGGATTCTGCCCAGATCAGGCCTTTAAGCACGTTCTGCCATAGTACGAGCAAGAGGCTAAAGGAGAGAGGTGCTGGCTCCTGGGCAGACGTGAGGTCATCTCACTGCCCAGGGGTCTCTGAAGAAAATGTTCCTGTTGTTCTCAGGGGCTGGGATGCTGAGGGGAAAGTACTGAATGCTGAGCGAGAGTGGGGAAGTGTCTTCAAGGGTCCCTCTGCTCCTCCTGGGCTAGGAAAGCAAATATTCCCGAGGGTGGCTGGCCAGGGGGCTGAGACCCTGCCCACAACTCCCCTTAGACACACAGTGATGCTGGCTGTCACGAAACCCACCGCAGGGAGAGTGGCTCTGCCAGGGTCCGCCAGGTAGAACCTTTGTCATTGCTGGTGGTTGGCCCTGAAAGTCACACAGAGACAGAGGTTTTGGCCAGGAACTGGACCCCTCAGCTGGTATGTCGGAAGATGGTTGACTTCTGCATGTTGTTTCATACTCTGTGGCTTTGCTCAACTCACCTCTTAGTTCTACGACCTTTTTTGCAGATTTTTAAAAAAAAATTTTCTACATAGACAATCATGTCACCTGCAAATAGAAATAATTTCATTTCCTCCTTTCCAATCTTAGGCCTTTTATTTCTTTTTCTTGCCCTATTACACTGTGTAGAACTTCCAGTAGGATGTTGAATAGGACTGGTGAGAGGGGGCGTCCTCACCCCCAGTCTTAAGGGCGAGACTTCAGGGCCTCAGTATGAGGTTAGGCGTTGGTTTTTGAAGATGCCTGTTACTAAGGCTGAGGAAATTCACTTCGACTGCTTCTTTGCTGAGAGGACAGACCATGAATGTTACATCTTGTTGGCTGCTTTTTCTGCATCTGTTGAGATGATTATATTGTTTTTCTTTTTAGTCTGTTAATATGGTAAACCATTTGGATTGATTTTCCAATTTGGGTTTTTTTTTCATTTTTTTAAATTTCAGAATATTATGGGGGTATAAATGTTTTGGATACATGGATTGCTTTTGTACTGCTTGAGTCAAACTTATAAGTGTGCCCATCACCCAGATACTATACATTGTACCCATAAGGTATGATTTCACCCATCCCCTTCTCTCCCCTCCCACCTGCATGATTTCCGTTGAGTTTTACTTCCAGCACGCACATGAGTGCTGACCAGTTAGTTCCAATTTAATAGTTAGTAAATGTGGTGTTTGTTTTTCCATTCTTGCCAATACTTCACTTAGGAGGATGGTCTCCAATTCCATCCAGATTGTTGCAAAAGGTATTAATTCATTTTTTATGGCTGAGTAGTACTCCATGGTGTCCATATACCACATTTTGTTAATCCACTCATGAATTGATGGGCAGTTGGGTTGATTCCACATCTTTGCGAAAGTGAATCGTGCTGCAATAAACATTCTAATGCAAGTGTCTTTTTGATAAAATGACTTTTTTTCCTTTGGGTAAATACCCAGTAGTGGGATTGCTTGGTCAAATGGTAGATCTACTTTTAGTTCTTTGAGGAATCTCCATACTATTTTCCATAGAAGTTTCACTAGTCTGTAGTCCCACCAACAGTGTATAAGTGTTCCTTTCTCTCTACATCCACACCAGCATCTATTTTTTTGGGACTTTTTGATAAAAGCCATTCTCACTGGGTTAGGTAATATCTCATTGTGGTTTTGATTTGCATTTCTTTGATGATTAGTGATGTTGAGCATTTTTTCATATGCAAACTCTTCTAGATATCAGTCTAGGCAAAGAATTTATGAAGAAGACCCCAAGGGCAATCACAGCAACAACAAAAATAAATAAATGGGACTTGATTAAATTAAAAAAGCTTCTGCACAGCCAAGGAAACAATCAACAGGGCAAATAGACAACCTACAGAATACGAGAAAATATTCACATGCTATACATTTGATAAAGGGCTAATAACCAGAATGTACAAAGAACTCAAGCAAATCAGCATGAAAAAATCAAACAACCCCATTAAAAAGTGGGCAAAAGACATGAACAGAAGCTTTTCAAAAGAAGATAGATTTTCCAATTCGAATTAGCCTTGAATTCCTGGAATGAACCCTAACTAGCTATGCTGTATTATCCTTTCTATATATTGCTAGTTTCAATGGCTGTTTTCTACATTTTCCATCTGAATTTATTTCCTTTTTCCTCAGTTCTGCTTTCTCCTTGTTAATTGGGCATGTTTTTTATGAATTCACTGAATGTCCTATATTGACTATTTACTTACACCTCTTTTAAAAATTCTTTTAGCAGTTGTCCAAGGGCTTAAAAAGGGTTTAAAATACATTTCGGTCTACCTTTAAATAACTGTATACCTATTTTTGTGGAGAGTGAGGCCCTTACAACAACACATTGCCAATTCCTCTCTCCCCTCCTGTGTGCCATTTTTCATAACCTCTGTATTTACATAAACTATAAACACACAATACATTGCTATTATTCTTTTCTTTAGACCAGGGATCAACGAAAATTTTATTGAAAGGCCAGATAGTAAATATTTTAGGCGTTATAGGCCATATGGCATCTCTTGCACCTCCTCAATGTTGCTGTTGTAGCATGAAAACCACCATGGATAACAGGTAAATCATGGGTGTGGCTGTCTTCAAGCAAAACTTCGTGCATGAGAATAGGTGGGCCAGAATCGACCAGTTTTCCATGCCCTGACTTAGACTTTATCTTTTAGATAAAGTAAAAAAATGAATTTAATTTCCCTTCATTTAATCTGTTTCTGATGCTCTTCATTTCTTTTTGTAGATTTGAGTTTTAGTCTGCTATGTTTGTTCTGACTGAAAAACTTCCTTTAACTTTTTTTTTTTTTTTGGTGGAGTACACCTGCTGATGTTGAGTTCCCTCGGGTTTTTTTTTGTTTGGTTGGTTTTTATTTTGTTTTTGTGAAACTATTTCTCCTTCATTTTTGAAATATATTCTGAGTATAGGATTCTGGGTCCACTGTGTTTATTCCTTCTACAATTTCCAGGTGTCACTCCTTGGTCCTCCGGTTTCCTGGCCTCTGAGTCCCCCTTGTGTAATATGTGTTCTTTCTCCAGCTGCACCAAGATCTCTGTGTCTCTTCTTCTCAGCAGTTTAACATGATATCCTTGGTGGGTTTCTTGTGGGGTTTTTTTGTATTATCTTACTTAGTGTTCTCTGAGCTTATTGGATCTGTGGTTTGGTGTTTGTCCCTAATTTTTAAGAATTCTTGGCCTTCATAATTTCTGATGTATCTTCTGCCTTGTTTTTTCTTCTCCTCCTCCTGCTGTTCCAATTGTGCATATTCTGACGCTTGATACAGCCCCACAGCCCTTGGATGTTCTGTTCTATTCTTTCTCCGACTCCTTTCCCTCTTTGCATTTCAGCATGGGTAATTTCCACTGGCCAAACTTCAGGTTTGTGGACTCTCTCAGGCCTGTGCCAGATCTACTGATGAGTCTTTCAAGGACACTTTTCATCTCGGCCGTGGTGTTTGTTTTATTTCTAGCATTTCCATTTGATTTTTTTCATACCTTCCATCTCTCTGCTGAAAGTCCCATTTGATATTGCATGTGACCCACTTTTTCTGTTAAAGCCTTTAACATACTAATTGTAGTTATTTTAAATTCCCTGACAGATAGTTCCAACAACTGTTTCACATCTGAATCTAGTTCTGAAGGCTGCTCTCTCGGGAGTGTCTTGGTTTTCCTTGCCTCTCTGCATGGCTCATAGTTCTTCTCTTGAAAGCCGCGAGTTGTGGAGGTCAGCAGAGGGTGAGAAGATAGCTTCGTGCCTGGACACGGGCACACCCCTCTTCCTGCCACCCTGCGGTGTGAGGTGTGTAGCAATCTACAGAGAAGCTTGTGGCTTTCTAATTCTTGCTGCTGGGGTGACCCTCAGTGCACCGTAGGCTTCGCGTTCCCACAGAGGTGCCTGGGGAGGGGCTGGGGAGGATGTCTGCTGTCCTGAGTCTGGGCCTCCTTTCATGCTCTGCCCCAGAGGGGGTGCCTGGTGATTAAAGCTCATTCCAAGGTGTGAACCATTTCCCTGGGTTTGGGGGTGCAACTTTCTCAGGTCCCCCAACCCTCTCCTGGCAGCATTTGTGGACTCAGAGCTTAGCCCTGCCCCTGCCCAGGAGTAGGGCCCCCGACTCCGTCCCCTTCTCCCAGCCACAGTGGGTGTTTGCCAGGCCCCAAGGCCAGCGGCATTGCCCGGGCTCCTGTCCCCCAGTGGCAGTGGAGGGGAAGGGTCCCAGTGGGTTTCTGGTCCTTGGCTGCTGTGGTCCTCCCAGGGCCTTCCCCACAAGGGCCTCTTCTTGGTCTCTTTCAGTCTTTTCTGTGAATATTTGGCAGGGTCAGCAGAGAAAGAACCTTCAAGATCACAAGGACTCCCTGAATGTCAGAAAGCTCAGGGAGTCTTGCTGGGCCTCTGTCCACGCCTCCGTCCACACATCAGCTCTTCTGGCTGAGCGCTTCTCACGCGCAGCGCCACGTCTGTCTCTCTGAGGTGGGTGGAAGTTCCATCTCCCCTCTCTCTGCCAGTGCTGCATCTCCTTAAATGCTGCACCAGCTGTTTGCTCTGCAAGCCCAGCTCCCTGGGAGGCTTGAGCCAAGTGGTGAATTTGAAGTTAGTGGGATTCTTTTTCATTGTAATGGTGGGAGTAGTGCTCCTTCCCACTCTCCACGTCCAGGGCAGAGGCCAGGAGGCTCCAGAACCTTCATGTTAACGACCCCCAGGTGGGTCTGTTGCACACTGAAGTTGGGGATGTCTGTGTCCCTGTGGTTCTCAGGCCTCACCCAGATCAATGTCATCAGAACTTACAAGGGTGCACCAGGCTTCAGGAGTTTGCAGAGCTCACCGGTGTTCCAATGTGCGGTGAGGCTGGGAACCAGCCACCGAACCCTTTGGGAATCTGTCGCTTGTGGTCAGCCTGCCGGCCTTCGTGTCAGTAAGCACGCCGTCCTCTCCGCAATGTCCTCTGAACTGACGAGAGCAGTTCGTTTTATCCGTTTGTGAAAGTGAAACATCAGCAGTCTCCTGTTCACTCTTCCCAGCCATGTGCCACAAAAATGACTCCAATGAGATGAAGAATGGTTTTGATTTCTCTATTTGGCTCATGACATTTATTTAAACCTGCCAAAGGTACTGCTAATTGGTACCTGGAATTACTGTGTTTTCTAGAAACAGAAATAAAATCAATCTCACATATGGTTTTCAATTTGGAGGGGTGTGTGTGTATATGTATATATATTTTAATTTCAAATTTCCCAACATCCATTACCATTTTTTCTTTCCAGGCGGTTGTTATTTGGCATTGAACTCTGTCTGCCACTATTGAAAAGCATTGTGTTTTGGCGTTCGGTCTCTTGTTCCTTTCTTAAGAGCCAAGTGCTTTAATTTCATTATTGCCCCCAGAAATAGTCAGGTTCATTGGAACAAACTCTTGCCTCTGAAAGAAATGTATTCTGCTAAATGCATTCATGTTCCAGACAATGACACTCCAAAATTTACTCTCTTTTTTCTGCTCCAACCTACAGTCTGTTTCAAGCATTTGGATGGTTCAAATGCCAATTGGTGTTTGTTTTCAAAGCTTTTCCAGCTTGCACCTCTGTGCACGTCCGGTCAGGAACAAGGCCGTTCCCTGTTTTTCCCAGATTGCCTCACGGTCTTACACTCTCTGAAGGAACATGTGAAGCCTCGTGTGTGTTCTAAAACAGTGCTTCTCCAACTCTGATGTGTGTCCGATTCGCCTGGGGTTCTTCGTACGTGCAGATAAATTGGGAGGTCTGGGGTGGCCTGGGACCCTGCATTTCTCACACAGTCCCAGGTGCTTTGCTCCTGGGACCACACTTTAAACATCCAGGTGCTAGGGGAGTTGAATAAAATGTATAAAACCATGTTCCACCATTTTCTAGGACTGTTTATCCTCTTAATTTATTTTTTTTTAAAAGGGTCCTAAATAAGATATAAATTCCAAATTAGTATCATGCAATGTTCTTCCCTGACCTTCCCCTGAGGATTTTCCTGCAGTGCCATGGGGCAGGGGCCCAGCCCACCAGCCTAGACAGGCCTGGGGTAGAAACTCCACATTTATCAGTTGATGAGTCCGTGAACTCCTGGGATGGCAAGGGAGAGAAAGGAATTGGGAAGGTGGGCAGGAGTGCAGCCTTGAGCAGAGGAATCCCAGCCCTTCTCCTGGTTACCTTTGTAAGCAGGAGGGTGTCGCTGTGGGCTAGCGGCCTCCACACAGCCACCTGGCGGTCCCCGGTGCGCTGGTGCACTGTGTGGGTGCGGAGACAGCTGACACCCTTTCCTTCCTCGCTCCAGTCTCCTCCTGGCCCAGCCCAGGAGGGCTGCAGCCACCCAAACTGTGCAGTACCGCTCTGCCCCAGGGCCGGGGCAATAGCTGACACTCGCTAGGAGGGCCGGACGTTTTTCAGAGGCCACGCACTGCTGCCTGAGATCCCTCAGAGTGGGGGTGGCCCTGGCATGGTGAGGCAGCCTGCCAGAGGCTTCTGCACGCCTCCTCCTGGGGGAATCTTGCTGTCCTTGTGTGTTCTGGCTCAAACCCTCACATCTAGGCCTTTGTGGGAGGGCCTGGCAGTGCTCGCCTGACATTTCTGGATCACCACAAAGCTTAGCAGCCGTCCACACCCACCAGAGATGCCCAGCAGCGCACTGAGCTCTGCTCCTCACGTGCTGTCCTCGTTGTTCCTAGCAACCGGGAGAACCATATGCATGTGCTTTCATTACTCTCTTCTCCTCCCACTGCAATATTTTTAGATATTCACTAAAATGAGAAAATAAACAGGTTACGCTATTCCGATCTCCTACTTGATAGAACAGTCTAGAGAAAACTGATGTCCATTCACTGACCCTCATTATTTTCTTTAATTTCATTTCAAAGGAACTTGTAATTTACTTGATTTTAGAACTGTGGACATGAAATCATCCTCTGAGAATATTTCGACCCTGCAATAACACAATAAGAAGAGAATTACACGTATTAACACAATTCAACTACTCATTTATTCATTCAACCAACTCCACTGAGCACACACGGAAGTGTGAGGCACTAAGCGAAGAGGAGGGTGTGCAAGGATGATTCCAGTATGGTCTCCTCTCCTAAAAACTTGTGGTCTGTCGGGATCCACACATACAGGTCACGAGACAGAGACCTGGATGAGGTGTTTCGGGAGGCAGAGGAGGGGGTAAGCAAGTGGACCAAGAAGTTTGGAAGGTTCAAACACAGCCACAGCAGGTACTAATTCAGCGTCTTATCCCTTTTATGAAAAGGCTGCCTTTAGTATGAATGGGCATTAAATTTTATTAATTTGGGGGAGGGCAAAGGGTGTCGTGTCCTGAGATGATCATAGTTACGCTCTTCTCATCTGCCCACGTGCTGCATGGTGCTCAGAAGCACCTTTACATGGGCTCATCTGTACACTAGGACTAGCCGTGCAAGGCTGTGGAAGGTTATGCCTTTACCTTACTGTGATCCTACTAGATGCTAGTGTATTTGCAGTTGTCAGGCCTATGTCCATGATGGAGTTTGGCCTATAGTGTTGTTTTATTTTCATCAGATTTGGTTGCCAGGAAAGTGATAAAGTCATGGTATAATTGGATGGCTTTCTACCTAAGTATGTAGGACCTAGACACTGCCTTTCTCTCATTACCACAAAACAAGACATACAGGCCCTTTTGTCTTTGTGTGTGCAAACGCTGACGTAGTCTTTATTTCTTTGCATGTTTACATTCCTTCCATCTATACCCCCCCATGCATATGTATAGTGACCTTATCTGGCTTTGATAGGATGGTCCCAGTGGGTAGGCAATCTGCCGTTATTTTGTTATTGCTTTATTATTGCTTTTATTATAGTTACCTTTTACGGCACAGGGGCCAAGTGACGAATGTGCACTGCTTTAAATAATGTGGCATTTTCCCAGGGCCAGTTTACATTAAGTTCAGGTAATGATGAAATGAATGCCACAGGGACTTGTCCTGCGTCAAGCAGACGTCCCCACTCCTGGAGCTATGGCCTGCAGAGAACATGGCCCCTGGAGGTGGCTCACCTCAGGGCTGCTCTGGGTTCTTCTTCCCTGGTCATATTTTATCCCTTACATACAAACAGCGCTCATGGTTTTGTTTGCCTAATGTCACAGAAATAAGCTCTTTGGGTCTTGCTACACCCCTGTGAGTTAGGCAGCCCCTACTCCCTCCATGGCACAGGGTGGAAATCTGGTTTAGAGAGGTGACGTGGCTCCTCACAACCACATTTGCAAGGTGCCTGTGGGGGCCTGCTGCTGCAGAGGGTGCTGTGAGCTCCTCAAGGCTGTGCGGTTGATACCTGGTGCAGCAGACGCTCGGGAACAGCAGGAGCATGGCCACCGTGTGCCCAGACACTGTCTCTACCCTGCCCCACCTTCTCCTGGCCCAGCCCTGCCAGCAGGGTCCTCAGGTGCCAGCTCTCAGAGTAAGTGGGCTCTGGGCTCCTGCCAGTGTGGTTCGCAGTGCATCCAGAAAAAGGAGATGCCCCCTGAGTCTCCTTCTAGCACTTGAGGGCCCCTGAGCAGATCCCATAGGAGAGAACCAATCACGTCCTGCTCTGAAAATACCGTTATTCACAGGCAACAACAACAAAATAGATAAATTTTACTTCATCAAAATTAAAATTTGTGCTTCAAATTTTTGCACGAGTTTGATGTGATTGTGTGCATCAAGGGACACAACCAACGGAGTCCAAAGGCAACGCATGGGTTGGGGGAAATATTTACAATTCCAAAGGAATTGAAAGCAGGGACTCAGAAAGACACGTGCTCCTGAGAGCACGACTCGCAATAGCCAAGGTGGAGACAGCCCAGTGGCTGTCCACAAATGAGTGCATGAGCACAGAGTGGAATATCCACACCATGGACTACTCTTCAGCCTTAAAAAGGAACAAGATTCTGTCACATGCTACAACACGGATGAACCTGGAAGATAGTATGCTGAGTGAAATAAGCCAGTCACAAAAGGACAAAAACTGTATGATTCCACTTACATGAGGTCCCCAGAGCAGTCAAAGCCATAGAGACCAAGAGTAGAACTGTGGGGGCCAGGGGCTGGGGAAGGGGGAATATGGAGTTCGTGTTTCATGGGGGAGAATTTTAGTTTGGGAAGGTAAGACAGTTCTGGAAATGGATGGTGGTGATGGCAGCACAACAGTGTGAATGTACTTAATGCCACTGAGTTGTACATTTGGAAATGGTTAAAATGATAAATTTTATGTTATGTATATTTTATTATAATTTAAAAAAATACCATTATCAGGAAAGCTGGTGCTGGCTGCTGGGAGGACTTTCTCAAAATAGGATGTCCATATCTTGCCAACGCAGAGGCTTCCCTTGGGTGATTGTGATTCATCTCTTATAACAAAAAGGAAAACATAGGATAAAGAAGATTCTCAGGTTATGTTGCTCAGATTTCATTCTAAGATATCCTAAGAGTTGTCTCAGACATAGATTATTGCTTTTGGTATGGAAAATATATAAAAGTATGATAGAATCTTGGGTTGGAAGGGACCTTAAGAGGTCATGCATCACCTTTTCCCATCTGCAGATACCGTATCACTTAAATTACCCCAGGTAGAGGAGAATTTATTCTTCTTAGGGAAAAGATCTCTTCTTATCCTATTTCAATTTTAAGCTTTTCACTCACAGGAGAATATTCTGTACAGTTCCTCAAAGAGTCACTCTGTTCAAAAGAACATCTGCCGAGGGCCCAGCATGGCCATGCCCTCTCCTGGGGCCCAGAGTGAATGAAGCCAGTGTCTCCCTCGTGAGTCACCACCGTGGGAGGGCAGGCGCGGGCATGGTTCGCCTCCCTCTCCTGCTCCCCCATGGACTGAGAGAGCACCTGGTAACCACCTTCCAGGTGAGAGTATTTGCAAAATTCAAAGACTGAAAATCACCTCCCTGCCACCTCTTCCTCCTGCGTGATCCATTTCCTTTCTGCTTCCTTCCGGGACTCTTTCCAGGCCGTGCAGTTTTCTTTTCAACCCTCCTTTGGGGGCCTGGGAAAGTGGAAGGTGGTATTCCAGAAAGGCTGTACTTCAGGTTTTAAAAATAATGGAATAAATACATAAGTTATACAGTTATTAAAATGGAATTGGATTGGTATTCTTCCTGTTGCCCTGCAAAACTTCTAGAATTTACCAAATTGACTGAATTTATCTTTAATTCCAGAGGTCCCCTAATCTTCCAGGAAGGCAGACATCAGGATTACGGCACGGTCAGCCTTCTGTTTAGGATTATCTTTTGCCAAGAGGTACAGCAAATAGACATCTAGTTTACAGACTGGGAAGAACTCAGGTTGCTAGTAATTTACTTGCAGGTTGTTATTTCAGGTTTAATATCTGTCTACATTATTTCATTATCTAATCAGTGATCCTTTGGGGGACACAGCAGTTTATCAACTTGATTTGTCGCTTTATTCGTGGTTCCATTGATAACTAGTCTCTCCAATCCACGTATTAATTTTTCTGGAGAATCCCATTTGCATACCTCTGGCGTAGAACAGGCCCCATTCTATAGATGAAGAAACTGAGGCTCAGAGCATCTGTTTTGAGCCAAATGAGCCAAACTCAAACCCATGTCCTCGGACTCCAACTACATTATTCCATCGCAGAGTCAATGCGGGCGTGAGAATGCCGAGGCCAGAATAGGGTCACAGTTACCGCTGGGCAGGCTGTGTGGGGACGGGCCGGGACCGACAGGACAGGGTGTGTTCCATGTTCCCTCCCTGGCACTCCTGAGTGTGGTCTTACTCCATGACTTGCCCTGGATACTCTGACCGTTCTAACTACTGCAAGGAAGTCTGGAGGAGTGGATATTGATGTAAAGATTAAGTGAAATGCCATTATAACATGCAGCCTATGGTTGGACTGTTTAATCTGTCATTGTTATCTGCCACATTGCTTGGTGACTGAAAGCAACTGCATTACGAATCTATAATGCTGGAGCTGCTCCATGGGGGATAATTGACCAGATTTGTATTTCTATTCACGGGTTTTTAAAAAGAAGGTAAAAGTGGGCTGTGTCCAAGTACAGCGTTTGATTGTGTTAATAAATGTGATAATCAGGTTTGGATGTACAACAAAATGCCTCCCACAAACAGCGTGGTAGCCCAGCCTCCTGGGTGCCTGTAACCTTATAAAACCTCGGGCCATTTTCCCCAAATTACTGCATTTATTGTGCATGGATTATTTCAACTATAGCACTGGAATGATTTGTTCTAAAAGAAAGTTTTAAACAAAGAGTTATTTAAGAAAACACGTTTTGCTTCCTTCACTCCATCCTTCCGTGGGAATTGAGCACTGCTAGGCAGATGCCTTGAAACCACAGAAAAGGGCTTTCTGGGCTTGGTCATGAGGGCAGCCAGTGCAGGCCCATCCAGGTCTCAGCAGTGCAGCCTCTGAGACCGCCCCTGCTGGCCGCTCCCCCAACTCCAGAGGCACTAGCTCAGCTCGTGACACCTTGGCCTTCTTACTTGGGACTGAGACAAAGCGGTCACCCAGTGAGAGCCGAAGCTTGGGACTGGACCGTGGTGAAAACACCAGGCATCAGAAATGGCCAGACACATGCTTAGGTCTTGTTCCCGCCACTTGTGAGCGTTCACTCTTGGACAAGCCTCCGACCTGTTTCCTCCCCACGCATCCCTCTGTGGAAGAAGCTAATGCCATCTACCATGCTGGTTTCCCACGAGGGGCTGGGATGCTTCCTGGCAAGCAATCAGCTCTCAAAACACCCAGACCAATACCAATAATAGTTATTGATATTTATAACATTGATTGCCACTTTCTTCCTTAGACTCTGAATTTTGGCAGTCCAATTTCACAGTAGAATGCAGCAAAAGCATGCATTAATATGGGTTACATGAGAAAAGCTGGGTCCATTTCTTTGCCACAGACCCTCTCGGGGTCTGCGGACCACCCTCGCGTGTCTAGGCGTTGCTGTCTGCCAAGGACCAGCCTGGAGGCTGGGGAGGCAGGCCTGGAGAGGAATCTTTGCTTGTTGACAGGTTGTTGTATCTCTCCTCCCAGGTTGGCCTATTAGGATGGTAATTACTCAGAGCCTTTGTCACAAAACAGCAGATTTGGAGATGACACCTACAGCCCCAGAGCATCTTTAAATGCAAGCAACAGGGATTCCTTCTTTTATGTAAGGCACCTGCCTTCCTGGGAGCCTGTCCACCCCTCTGCTCTGTGGCTCCTGGCTGCCCTGTCAGCTCCCAAGGGAGGTTTTTTTGAGGGTGAAGGAGCATGAATTCATTGGCAGCAATTGCTGTTCTGAACCTTCACTCTGCTCTCCTGGGAGTCCTGAGAGCTGCACTAAAATCTGCCTGACATTTGGGCTGGCTTCATGCTCTGGTCCCAGCTCGTTCTTCTCTGTTTTCAGACTCATCTGAGAGGGCAAATGGTAAATAAATGGAAAATGTTTTGCAGCCTCCTGCTGGAGGCTCCTCCTGCTATGCAGGGAGCACAGAACACAGGGCCTTGTTGGCAATTGATCTTCTGTCTCCATTTCTATGACTCCTATCACCATGGTATCGAAGATCCCGGCAGGCACAAGGCTAAAAACAGAAGCCGGGGGTGGGGGGAGTGTGCCCTTACTGACTTCAGATCATCTGGAGTTATGTTCTTCAGGGAACAAACTAAAAGCAGAAAACTGGCTCCCTGCATTCCCCTGGGTGCCCTGAGAAGGCTTTCAGGCCTCAGGGTGCAGGGGCAGGCCTGTGCTCCTTGGCTCAGCCTCCAGAGAGGGGGCCCAACCACAGGGATTGCAACCCAGCCTGCGTGCCAGTTGGGTCCCGCTCACAGGCTGGGCACCTGGGATTCCTGCTCCTTGCGTGCATCTAGGGTCTGCTAAGAGGCCAGATGCTGCAGGAAGTCCAGGGCAGCAGAGCGAAGAATGCAGGGCCCTGTCCCAAGCGGAGGGCAGGCACATGCTGACTCCAGCCTCATGGGAAACTGTGGCTGAGACAAGATGAAATGTGCCAAGTAACGGGCAGAGGGACCACAAATACATTGTGAGGCTTGGGAGGGATCCCAGAGGGCTCTGTGGAGAGAGTGGTCCTGGCTGGGCTGGGCCATGGCAAGGGGGAACAGAGGGGATGTTCTGAGGGAGGGAAGAAGCCACCGAACACAGCGGGAGTTGGGGAGCGGAGGGCTGTAGGGTGGCACGTGCAGCCCTCGGGGCCTTGCAGGCACAGCCTCTACGCTCCACCCACGGGACTCTGCAGTGAGCACTTCAGGAGCCCCCACTAGGCACTGAAGATGCAAGTAGAGATGGGGCGGGGCGAGGGGCTTGCCTGGGACCAGCCACATCACGTGGGTTTAGTTCCAGGCACTATGGAGCCAAGGAAGGTTTTATTCAGAGATGTCACCAACAAAACCTTTTTTAGTGTTTTATGTGTGTAATTTGATTATCAAATACTTTTCCTGTCATGTGAAGGTATTTTCAGCGGTAGGCTAGCACTTAACCTTACACACAGAAATGCCTTTCTGCAGGCTGTATGAACTCATTTGAATTCATAGTTTAGTTCTTTTATGTGAGAGGGCCTGTCTCTAGGCAAAATTGTATTTCGTAGTTCTTTATCATTTACGAAGCATTTCCAGACTCGAGGTTCCAGTTGAGCGCATTGTGTGGTTGATGAGTGGGTATCTCCAGCTGCTCTGTGACGGTGCAGACACTTGTCATCCCAGCATCCCCTCCCTGAGCTGTGGGTGCTTTCTGGGGAGTAGAACCACATATAGGCAGTGGCAGCCTCTCAAGGACCAGTTGGTGCTGCAGAAGGAAGGAAGCTCATTCTGAGCTGACTGAGCTGGGCCTGGTCAAAGTGGTGCCTGTTCCCTGCCTTCCAGCCTGTGCTGGGCTCACACCTGTAGGTCCACGCTCCCTGGGAGGGGCTAAGCAAATGCCTTACTAGCTTTTGGAAGAAGGTATTATGGACTGGTTTCCCTAAAGCTATAAGGTTGTCTATACTTTATACTTTTACACTTTAAAATAGGAGAATTTATTAACTAAAAGGACCCAATATCTGGAGATCATATTTCCTCCAAATTTCAGGGTTGGGGGGTAAGGAGGTGGAGGGGTGAGGGTCCTTCCTTTTGTTTCCTAAATGTTGTCACGTGGCAGGCAATTGCTCTTCCTTCCTGTAAGATAATTTCAAGTTAGGAATATATGGAAAGCCATAGATGTTTGTTCAAAATTCCATGAGAAGGGAATTTTTTCTAGCATCTTATAGTATTGTTGAATCTTTTTTAGCAAGCATCTTAATAGATTACAGGTTGAACATTGGCTAGGCGAGCCGACCGTGTGCTGTTGATTGACTGTTATGGGCTGAATTATGCTTGTCCCCAAAAGATATTGAAGTCCTAACTCCCAGTGCCTGCAAACGTGACCTTATTTGGAAAAAGGGTTTTTGCAAACGATCAAGTTAAGATGAGGTCATTGGAGTGGACCCTAATCCAATAGGACTGGTGTCCTTCTGCAAAGGAGAAATGTGGACCCAGAGACAGACCCACAGAGAGGAAAGAGGACATGAAGATTCGGGAAGAAGATGGTCGCAAGCCAGCCAAGGGACCACTGAGGCTACCAGCAGCTGGGAGAGAGGCTGGAACAGATTCTCCCTCACGGCCCTCGGTGGGAAGCAGCCCTGCCAACACCTTGGACTTCTGGCCTCCAGAACCTCCAGACAATAAGTTTCCATGGTTTTGAGCCACCTAGTTTGTGGTACTTTGTTATGGCAACTCCAGCAAAGAATAACAGTGGCATAAGCCAGGTTGTCAAGGAGCTAATTGACTCCTTAGTCACTTGGAAGAACTTTTGATAGATCCTCATAAATACACCTCAGTAACATTTATTTTTAAGAAACCTCTCATGGAAAGGAACACCCTATGTTTAGAATGTATCCTTGCAATCTCGTGGAGAAAAATGACCATATTTAATTGTAATCTCCTCATGGTCCAACTAGAGTCTAGCAGGGGGGCAGGGTACCTGGGATTTTGGGGGGAAATCCAGTGACATTGTCAATGAAAACACAAGGCAGATCAGGAAGCTTTGTATAGGTAACGACAGAGCTGGTTGCTTTTATTTCTCCTTTAAATTTCTGATCTTTCATCAGTTGAAATATGTCCTGTGTGATAGCTCTTCATCAAATTTGGCTATTTTTCTGCCTTTATTCTGTCGATGTTAAAGTGCTCAACCATGATCACTTTCAGTTACATGGCTTGGAAAACCCTGATAATTAGATTTAGATCATAAAATATGCTAATGCATGCAGATAGTAGCAGGATAAAGATTTCAAAGGCAACTTAATGTATTCTTCCCCGTGGCAGAAACAATAAAGTGCTGTGTAGATAATAGGTTATGTGCTGTTATAAGCTCAAGGAAGATTAAATAAAAGAAGCCTAAGAACCTACCAGGGGTTGTGGTTAAGGATCTGAGGGCTAGGATCACTATTATATTTAACAAATACTTATCTTTTAGTTCTTGAAAATACTTTCTGAATTTGTTCCATGCCGTGTACATGTGTTCATTTGGTACTGCCAGATCTTTTGTCACTGAGTATTCATTGAGTGTCTACTCCCTGGAGAGCACACTGTCAAGGGCTGGGGTGTTTCAGGAGTTTCTAGCATGACCCTGCACTCAGGGAAGAGTAGGCAACAGACATGCAAATGCCACCTGCTGGGTTCCATGGCATTGCTCAGCAAGGGGGTCCGAGGGGAAGGGGAGGAAACAACCCACAAAGCAGACTGCTTGTGTACCGTGGAGTGCGTGTGAGCCCTGCTGGGGACACCCGGCCACTCCTGGCACCATATCCTAAGCAAGGACCCGTGATGGCCTCAGTAGCTGGGAGGCCATGTCAGGGGGTGGCTCCCATGGGCAGGTTTTCTGGTGGAAGAAGTGGACGGGCCCTGGGATTAGGAAGGCAGCCTGGGCACGCCATCTGCTACATTCGTGACACTGAGAAGGACCTAGAACCTGTGTGAGGAGACGGGTGGGAATTCCTGGGCTGAAGACAAGATCGGTCTGATGGTGACATTTCATGAGAAAGCACTCGCGAGGGTGGGAGACAAGGACATTCACACAGGGAGGAAACAGGGGAGAGTGACATGGGGCGTCCAGGGCCCCTGGACCCAGCACCAGCTCCTCATGGCCGCACTTCTGCAGGAAGTAGACTCCTCCCTCTATAGTGCAGTTGGTCCTCTCTTCCCAAGGAGGACAAGGGTGAGCCTTGGAGCCAGGATTCCAGCCCTGGACTGAAGACATGTCCTGGGCCAATCTGCTCACGGATGCGAACACTGGTTAGTGGCATCAACAGTTCCAGGTCTAACATGCACTAAGCAAAGAAGGATATTCGTAGCATTCAGACCAAAAGCTCAAACAAGTTACAAAAGAGTCCTCTGTACACAAGATCTCAGCCCAGCCCCCTGTGCCATCTGCCTGCAGCCATACTGCACTGACACCCTGGATCATCCCTGCTCGTGACGTGTTTGGTCACTGCGCTTCCCCACCCCTGCCAAGTAGAGCACAGGGCCCGTGAGGGGTGGGCTCTTCGTTTTGAACACCGCTGGGGCCCAAGTGCTTAAACGGCCTACACATGCTAGGGGCTCACTAAGTCTTAGCTGACGGGACGAACGCGGAGGGAGCGTGGCTTCCAGTGCTGGCGGGGTGTGCGGGGCGGCCCGCTGTGCTCCACACCACAGCGTGCTCTCAGACACCTCCAGCTGCATTCCAAAACTGAGGGAACAAATACCATTGCCTTATTTCATGTTTACTAGGCAAGCACTTCCCAATGCATAGCTCTGTTTTGGGAGCAGTAGGCATAGTAATGAGAACCATCAACTGCCCATCAGTGCATCAACATTTTAAACTGGTAAATGCTGCCTTACAGGAACAAATCAGAGCCCTCCAGGGTTTCATCCAAAGGCCTTTTTGTTGGCTTATGTTCAGACAGTCTGACTTCCTGTTGAACTAAAAAGAAAAACTTAGGAACGTCACTGGCACTGATATGTGGACAGTAGACTTCAGTCATTGTTTTTTTTGCTTCAAATAAAGAACAGAGAATATTGTTTTTGATGTGTTAATATTTAATTTCTTCTAAATACATTTTTCTTCTGCTCCTTTAATGAAAATGGTCAGATTTTACCATGTCTTGTATCTAACAGATATGCAGTAATCACTGGATGAATGTGTGCTTCCTGAGGGCAAGTATGATTTCTCATGTTCCTCTAGACGTCAGGGTGAGTGAGCGAGTCTGTGGAAGCATGTGTGTGAGTAAATAGACATGTTCCAGAATATAAATAACTGAACTCTGGGATTTAAGACAATTACCTGTACAGTTTCTAAGACTCAAACCTTCACTTCAATTTACTGTACATCTTTCTGTTTTGCCTTTTGGCCAATTCATATTCTACAAAATTACTTTTTATCATCCTATGCAACTGAAAAGGGTTTATTTTTCAAGCGTTTCTGTAATTGTTTTGAAATGCCATTCTGTCTTTCTGTTAAGGTTTAATTATCTGTTATAAATAGCATCTGTGGAACTAATAATGTTGCCCAACTTGTTTTGGAATAGAAATTATCAAATATTTAGAAGCAAGAAAGCCAAGCAATGGTAGTTACATCAAACATACAGCTCTCTGCTGCCACTGCCACCAAACGTTACGGAGTAATCACAGAGGAAAACAGCAGCACTATGATACGCAGGGATGGTCGTCTTTGGTGACCTCACTTCATATGTTTTTTCAGAGACTCTGCCTCATGACAAGCATGTGTACACACACACACATACACACATGCACACACACGAGTTCTGCCTAAAGAACTTCTACAGTTCCCTGAGATCTGGCTGAAATGTCATTTTCCGCAGAAGCTACCATCTCTTGCGATTTATTCCTGCATAACCAGGCAACTCCAGACCTGACTGCACTTGTCTCCATTTTTAGGAAATATTGGAATTTTTCCCCAACTGTTTGGCACCTCTCCTCTGAGTGGTATTGCTGAACACTGAGGTTCTACTTGCTCTCGAAGTTTCATGGTTCATGCAAAGTTTGGCACTGCTCAGCCGTGCCATGAATTGGAGCACTATTTAGGGTTCTGCCTCCTTTTCTCTGACACTGTTCTATAAGTGCGGTGTCATTAAGAGCAATGTTTGTCTGTCGTGGGTATTCTGCTAGAGTTGTTCCATCTCCAGATATGTTTATTTCCCATATCCACATGTCAGTCAGCAACTTGTCTCCAGCCGGAAAATGATAATCAGGAGGATCAAAATCATTACCAATTTTAACACCAAAATTTAACTATTCGAGGTTCAGAAGGACTGAGGAATAAAAAGCAGCTCTCAAAATTGGGCCACGTTGCAAAGGCAAGTCCCCAAATTATTCTAGAGTAATCTCCTCCAAAGCTGGGGGACAGTCAGGTTTTCGTGAGTGAGTTAACGACCAGGCATTTCAGCCATTGGGCCCACGTCAACCATTGCATTGAATGCTGACATTTTCCCGGGCCTTGTGCCCTGGAGCTTTTCCAAAGAAGGTAGAAACTGACAAGGTCACTGTGGTGTGTGGGGACGAAGGAGCAGAGGTCAGGACAGCGTGCAGGGGTAGGAGGGAGGGCAGGCCCAGCTGGGCGGAAGGGGGCACAGTCCATGGGTGAGAACCTTCTGTGGACATGGCTGGGTTCCCTTTAATTTGAGGCAGCTCTAGCCAGTAGGGCCTATGTCTGCTTGACCTATTCCTTTGTAGGTTCTCGCTAGGCAGGGTTCGGTGCTTGGCTTTGTCACTTAGAATGGGGTGGGGTCGTTGTAGTCAGACAGGACGGGCTTGGGAGAGCATGGGGGTGGGCCAGCACTTTAGTGAGAGACCCAGCCACCAGTCAGGTGGGGAGGTTGCACCCGGGCTCCCAAGTGTCTGCACAACCTGGTGGATGGAGGTCCAGGCAGGGTCTGTGAGGCCAGTGTCACTTGTGGGCTTTCCCTGCAGTGAGTAGGGGACAGTCTGGAGGTTCTAAGAGCTATGGAAGCATGAGGCAGTGCAGTGACAGGCTGGCCCAGCATTGCATTATGATGCTCAGGACTCTCTCTAGAGGACATGGACAGGTGCTTTACCCTACACTACAGGACCAGTAAGGGCCAGGACGCAGCGGTCTTAGGATGAAATGTCATGGACATTCCGGAACAAAGTGCTGATGTGGAACCTGGCGTCCGGGCTCAATTCCTGGCATCAGGACAGTCCGTGGCAAGCCTGAACTAGGACCCACATTTTAGGGCTTACTCAGGCCCACTGTGTGGGTGCCACCAAGTATGACTGAGTTTCCTCCCAGGCCCTAATTCCCAGCCCTCCTGACTGGGCCCCTGACCCCCTCTTCTGACCCCGGTGGTCCCCTCTGTGGTCCCCCGGCCCCGGCTGACCAGGCCTTCAGCCCCACGTGACTAGGAGCACAGCCCATAGGTCCTCTGCCGATGGGCTGGTCCCCTTGGATGTTGTCCCAGCCTAGACTGAACCTGGTTGGCCAAGGAGCCTTGGAAACCTCAATGTGTATGACTAGAAATATCTAGAAGTGCCGGCGCCATCACCAGAGTAGCCCTCAGATTTACCAGCTGTTCGGGTTCTCTCCCACCACTGGCCTCACCACAGAAGCACCCCGCAAAGCACAGGGCTGGATCCTTGGGTGAGGTGTTATTTCTAGAAAGAAAGCCACTTGCGTTTACTTCACAGATGGTTGATTGCACCAGGGAGGGTGGGTTTTCACTTTTGATGTGCACAGTCTGGAGAGGAGACGGAATAGGCAAGTAGGAGGGAACGGGAAAGAGCCGTGAGAAACTCCGGGACAGCGTGATGACGGCGAGGACCGCAGACAGGCGTGGCTTGGCAGCCGCGACTCTTGAGAGATGGCCCCGCGCACCTGCTGGTAGACGCACATCGAGCCGCGTCTTTGCGGGAGGGGCGGCTTCCCCGAGGCCGTGCTGCTGGCGATGGTGCTTCGTGGATTGCAGGCTCCGTGTGGTAAATGCAGAAAGATTTGGGGTTTTGTACTCGGACTTTCTGCCACATCAAAGCCCACGCCCTGCTGCTATGAAAGAGGCGATCTGGGACCAGGCCGGGCAGGATGTGCCGGGAGGGAGGGGCCCGTGCCAGCTGCCAGTGTGACAGGATGCGGGGGCCCCGGCCACTCCCTGTGCCCCACATCCAGAGTACCTCTGTGCGTTCCATCCACAGCCACCCGTAGGGCGTTGGCACAGGACCTCACGCCAGCCCCATTCCAGGGGAGCCCGGAGCCCTTCCCTTGGTGACAGAAAGGGGCCTGGAATGCGGGCCCTGCAGAGGGGACCAGGACAAGAACACATGGGCCACATCGTCAAAGAGAAATCAGACAAAAACACTATTCCTATCTCTCTGACATCCTCACCAAGACCCTGCTCTGATCAGTATCAATATCTTGAAAAGGGCACGATTTGTGTAGAAATAAAATACGAATCCAGAGTCATCGCTTTCCTGATGAGGTTCTCCCTTAATCTCCTCCTGTCCTCAGAACACAGGCTCCCAGCCTGACCCTGACCCTGTGGTAATTAAGCTCTTTGTGGGCACTGTCGGCCACACACCCTCTGCCTCCTCTTCCTTTCCACGGTCTGCCTTCGGGAACAGACAGGTTCGAGCGGAGCGCACAGTCTCAAATGGGGTCCCGTCCGTGACACCCGTGCATGATTGCCGGAACAACCTCCTCGCGTGCATTTCCAGTACTGATCCCCATGCAGCTGGGCTTTGTTTCTTCAGACCACTGACAGCGGCTCCGACGCGAGATTCGGTCGTTGTCTCCTGCCTCTGCGTCTCGTTCCAGGCGACCGTGTGCCCTGTCGTTACTCTGGTCACACGTCCGTTCACCTTTTCTAGCCCTAATCTCATGATCTTTCATTTTTCTCTGCTTAACTGCGTTCACACTTATCCTACTTGGAACCCATCCCCTCCGAGTGACGCTGCCTTTTCCACCTTGGTCTTTGTTGACGGCCCGTCTAGTGCACGTCTTTCATGGTGGTGCTTGCAGTCCTGGGTGTCCTTTCTCACGGGACGAAAGTGGTCCTTGTCCTGACCTTACACCAGGGCGGCCTCCAGCAACGTTCAGACCTGTTCCTAGAGCCGTTTTCCTTTCTAGTTCCCGAATATCTTCCCTGCGTCGCCCCTGCTGGTGCGCACTGAGTGTCCTCCGGATGAATGTTTGACAGTGCGGGGGCGCGGGCATCCCACGTGCAGTCCCTTCTATTTTATCTTTCACGTCTTCAAAACAAACCAAAACCCCTCAATTTTTAAGCAATATTCTGCATCATAAAGCACCACAGAGGTATTCTATGAGTTTATCTCAATTGCCCGTTGTCCCTTATAAGCGCGAGCTGTTTCTCTAGGGCGGCACAGAACTGCACAGGACACTCCACGGAGCAGATGCCCCAAGCTTGCCTCCGGCGTGCTGCTGTGTGTGTGTGTGTATGTGTGCGTGTGTGTGCACGTGTACGTGTATGTGTGCGTGTGTGTGTGCATCTGTGCTTGTGCACACTGTCTTTGTGGATAGAACACTAACGATCACTTCTGTCCACTAGGAAATACACCTTGTCCGGCTGAAATAAATGGACCCATGATCCTTATCTTCCATGGAAGCCCTAAACATATGCTGTACTTGCTGATCACTTCTAAAAGCCACACGTGTGGGTTCCCCTGGTCTTCCCCGCAGGGCCGGACACGGCCTCAGCCTGCGGACTCGTCCATGGTGGAAGCAACGACTTTCCGATCACCGGGGTCGGCAGGGTTCTGATTCCCTCCGCCTTCCTGCCTCCTGCTCTGGGGAGCGTGTGCATCGCTGTCACCTGCTCCAGCCCCTTTGTGAATGACGACAGAAAACATTAACTGATCTTTTTAGGAATTAATTGTCATCGCTGCGTTTCAGAATGTCTTTCAGTGACCTTAGGCTCCACAGAGTTGCGTTAATTGCGTAATTTATCTTAGTGCTTTGTGAGGACTCCTTTAGTTTCCAAGCCTCACTGTCTCTCCATTTTTTTTAACTTTTTAAACTTCAGTATGAGATAATTTTCCATTCTGCTCTGTCCTGGTACTTTATGTCATATAGGTGTCTCTCTTAGAATTCATCATTTTTACCCTTCCTTCTTCCAGGTAATAATAACACTTAGCATTTATATGGCGCTTTTCATCTTCAAAGTGCTCCACAAACTTATGGAGGTTTAATTGTCTTGCCCTTTTGAGCGCTGCTGGATCAGCTACCCGAGGCCCAGATGCTGCCTCAGAGGCTCGAGGAGGAGGTTCTCGGGCAACGCCAGCTTCTCTCTGACCTCCTGGCTAATTCTACATGCAAGGGGCCTTCTCTGTGAGGGAGCAAGGACAGCCGTGTCCTCAGAGGCTGGCTGCAGAGCACACGTACACATTTCACCCCATTAAAACTGTAATAGATTTCTAAACCCCACACCTTGGGGCCATTAGTAGGAAACATGGCACATTTAATACAGAAGATGAAAACGGGCTACCCATTTAGATATCTCACTTGCTTATGCCGAACAATCAGGTCAATGTGGAAAATTAGCTTCCTGGAAGTGCTCAGCAATAATTATCAGTGGGCAAGACGCTGTTTTATACAATGACCAATTCAACATTCAATCAAAAACAATCTTTTGTGTTGTAGTACTATGGATTGATTATCTATGCTAACCTTGTGAGTTTTGTTAGAGCTGTTGTAGATGAAGATGCTAAGAGTCAATATTTATAATAACTCTTATAAAAATGCAAGGCAACATTATAGTCAGAAATGGAAGATTAAAAACAGATTGTTATTTTGGACTACTTCAACTTATGCTTTCTCTAAGGAAGATTTATTTCAAATAAATATCATGTCATCTTACTGGAATCTTCTGACGTCTTCTGCCTGAAGACTGCCTTGCCCGGTGCCTAAGGACCACACTGTTCATATTTCACCCTCATCTTTATTTCTAACTTTAATTTTTAAGCCTTGAAAATAAGTATAAATACATAACCAAGCTTCTAAGAAAACAATTTCTAGTGGCTATTTCTACTGACACCTCTTGAGCTATATTTTAAAAAATGGTTTTTTAATAACCCATTTGCTGAAACCTCAGTCCACTGGGGAGCATTTGCTCCTAGGTACAGAACAATAATATTTAGGGATGTATTGATAACTCTGAGGCATGGCAAGTTCTGAAGAGACTTCTAAATCAGTAAATAAAAACTAAATTATGTCCAGACTAATTTTATTGCTTTATCCTACCAAATTCGAAATTAGCAATTCAGTTATGGTACACCTATAACAAGTTTATTAACTGGGATTTCTTGTATGTCTAGCATACTATATAAGTTCACTGTGTATATTACAATGAATCAGTGATAAACAACACTTTTCTAACTTGAATATTTATTCATACCAGATACATGCCTATCCCAGGGAGACTGTGTCACTCCTGATATCAAGGTAATCCCGTCTGGATATCAGAATTGCTTTGCATCCCTGAAAAGTCACATAGTTTGTGGGACTCAACGACCAGATGAGTCATTGCATATGACCTGTGATTAAATTGCTTGCAAAGGCTGTAAGTGCATTGCAAAGTTTATTGATTTCCTGGAAAATAGTAATTGTCCTGACCTTGGGGTGGTTCAAATAGGATTAAATAATTCTTCCCAGCAGGGCAATGAGAAAAGCAAACAGCTTTCCTTCCTCACACGGATTTGCTGAAACTTGACTACAAGGTGCTCACTGACCCTATTACTTGTTGGGCACACAAGTAATGGTGTTGAGATGTTCTTTTACAATTAATCTTGATTGCAAATGCATTGTCTTTTCCTATGCATTTATCTCTAGAACTGTGAGCCCTTGTCACTCAATGTCCTCAAAATCTAGTGTCATTCAATTTTCCAGTTAACATTAATTGAGTGCCCAGGCACTGGGGTTGTAACTGAGCCAAGCTGGGTACAGCGCTCGTGACCTATTGGGTGGTACTATTCTAGGAGTGCATGTGTGGGTGCCTGTGTGCCCATGTATGCCTGTGTGTGCACAGGTATGCCTCTGTGTGTGCATGTACACTATGTGTGCACATGTATGCCTCTGTGTGTGTGTGTGTGTTGGTATGAGGGGAAAGGCAATTTGTAAACTTGTTTATGATTTCGGCTGAGCAAAAAAAAGGAAGAAAAATATTCTGGGATAGGAAAATAGAAACATAGTTTAGTTGCAAATACCTATTCCCCCACACCCCCAGTGGAGTTAGAGAAAAACATTCTACTTTTTCTACTAAATTCTCATAATGGATATGTAATAACCTGCTGAGATAAGTCCTCCTAGTGGAAAGAGTAGAGTTTTGTGAACGGTATAACAAAGGAATTCAGGGGTCAGGACAGGCTTTCCAGAAGATGTAGAACTTGATCTGGGATCATGAGTACACAGGAGGGGATTGTTGAGTTTAACTGTAGAGTGTGTGTTTGTATCTGTGTCTATCTGTGTGTGTGCACTCAAGTGTGTGAGTGTATGTGTATACCTGTCTTTGTGTGTCTCTGTGTGTGAGTGTATGCACATGTGTACACTCATTTGTGCTCATGTGCATGTGTGTGATTGGCAGAGGTTTGTGTTTATATGTATGTTTGGCAAGCAAGATGCATGTGCGTGCATGTCTCTGTGTGTGCACATGGGTGCATGCATTTGTGCATGTGTGTGGCAGATGTGTATGCTTGTCTGTGTGTGTGTTGGGCAGGTGAGAATGTGTGCACATGTACACATGTGCATGTGTGTCTGTCTTTGTATGTCTCTGTGTGCACATACTTGTATGATTTGTGTGTGTCTGCACTTGTGTACACACGCACATTTGTTGTGTATGTGTGTATCTGTGTGTGTGTGCACATGTGCATGTGTGTGTGGGTGTATGGCAGGTGGGGTGTGGTGGGGATGAAGGCCCAGCAGGCACAAAATGGCACTCGTGGGAGCACTTTGCACCCAGCACCCACAGGTCAGAGCAGTCAGAGCCCAGGAAGGGCAGGAGGAGTGAGCGTCTGGGTGACCAGGGCAGGGCCACAGGGCAGGGCATAGAGGCCAGGTGGAGGGTTTGGCTGAGAGGCCTGGAAGTCTCTAGAAGCATCTGAGTGGGTCTGGTTGGCGTGATCAGACTTGCATTGGGAGAATGGTGATGGCTATAGCCTGCTGGCACTTACACGTTTCTGAGGACGTATCTGCACATGGCTGCCTTTTTAGGTAGAATTCAATGTGGACCACTCCGCATGCCCCATCCCCTTAATGAATTAGTTGCCAGGGTAACAACTGCTGCTATGCAGAAGCACACTGGGTCTTGGAGCCACATGTGAGGGACAGAGCCCTCGGCCTCCTCACAGCACGGCCGGGTGGTCACGCCTGTGTCCCCCACACTCTTGCCTCCTCCACCCAAACCAGCGCCCCTGCTGTTGTGCATGGGCCTGTTGCTCTAGTGGTTTCTCACTGACCTCCTTCCAACGTGCCGCTTCTAAAAGCAGCTGTCTCGCGGAGGTCAGATAACCTGATGACCAAAACTTTCCCTAGAGGCGAGGCCTGCAAGAGGCTGCCAAGAGGGGCTGCTGGGCAACATGTATCTTCCCGTCACTATTCTGACCTCACAGAGGACTTTTTGGCAGGTGTACTTGGGCTGCTGTAACAAAGCACCACACTCTGGGCCACTTAAAACAACAGGAATATATTCTCTCACTGTTCTGGAGGCTGGAAGTCCAGCCGAGTTGGTTCCTTCTGGAGGCTCCGAGGGTAGCTCTGCCCCAGGCCTCTCTCCTGTTTCTGCTGTTGCCGGAGCTATGGTCCTCCCCAGCTAGTGGAGGCATCGCCCAATCTCGTCTGTGCTCACATGGCGTCTCCCCTCACGCCTCTCCTCTTAGAGCACATGGTCATGTTGCCACCTGAGCTATATTGCACAGGCCCCATTTCCAAATAAGGCCCTGGGGATTAGGACTTCAATGTGGGAGACACACAATTCCACCCACGACGTCTGGCTTTCACTTGCTAGAACGTGGGGACCAGATCCTAGAATGAGAACCCTGACTAGACAACCTTTACTGAGACACTTTAAACAAACATCAGAGAAAGGGACGACAGCCCTTGTCCTTGAAGAGCTTGCAATTAAAAATTTCATTTTCTTCTTCAGTGCAAACCACAAGGCTCCGACCCTGGCATCTGCACATGCCTTCACTGCCACGGCCCTGAGGAAACTGATTGGCGTGACCTGACCGCAGAAACCCCCTGTGTGACTCAGGGGCATGCAGGGGGCTTCCCTACAGAGTTGGCTTCATTACTTGTGAATTCATGAGAACCGGCGTCCGCAGGCAGTTGGTTGAGCCACTGTGGCTAACTGCTGTGTGCCTGCTGCTGTGAGAACTTTAAAAGTAAGCATCTGACATCCCTCGCTGAGCCTATTATGGGCCTGGTCACACTACCTGGAATAGCAGACTCGGGCGGCTTACGTTCTGTTTTTGATGGTTGGTGGAAAACCGCTCCCTGCCCGAGGATGTTTCTGGTACCAGCGTCTGCGACCTGCTTGGCAAAGGCAGGCACCTCCTGGACGTGACTCCCTGCTTGCATTCCTTCTTCTTCCCCGAAACCGCCGTTATATCCACGCGTGTCCATGATGCGTTCCGTCATCAGCTCGCTTGTCGGGGGGGGTTGCTGCAGAAGGTCACCGTGGTGGGGCTCATTAAATGAACTGAGTTCATCCGCCGCAGGGCCGAGGCCCAGACCACCACCGCTGCAGGCCCAGCAAAATGGGGAGTTGCAGCCCCCAGGCCCAGGGTCTTCCCAGTAGGGGTGCTGCCAACTATTTCTTGTCCACCATGAATGTCCTATTTCTTATTCTTCCATCAAAATATACAGCAATTAGTGCACAGACCTTATCACAATCTGCCTGGTGAAAAGGCTCCAAGTTTACATGAAGGAGTTGGAATACCACAGCGCCTTCTGGCCAGGGTAAGAGGGGGCTGCAGATGGTTACAGGTGTGTGGAAGCTGTGTACTTCCCTCCCCACCCCCACCACCAAGGCCACCCCAGCTCCTGGAATGGCCAGACAGGACCTCAAACAGCTGCTGACCCTGGTGTCCCCCCCAGCTGGGCACTTCAGCTGCTTACTCGAGGGTCACACAAACATTCCCATTTTTATGTGTCTCTGGCATGTAAAAAGAAAGCCCTGGAATAGAGGATACCGGAGATGAATGCTTTTTGTTCAATTCTGAGCTTAAATCTTTGAGGCCTGATCCAAGTACTCCACAAGATGCTGTTTGTTTCCTATTGGATCCACTTCACTCAATAAACATTCACGAGGGACCCGCTATGTGTCAGGCCCTGCTCTAGACACAGGTGATACTGGGGTTCCCCAACTGGGAAGAGTCCTGCCCTGGAGGAACTGACAAGTAAACAACTGAAGATGACTAGAGACTCAGACAATGCTGCAGGGCTAAGAAGGAGGGTAACGCTGCTCGCAGCAGCTCAGGAGGAGCAGAGCTGTCATTTCAATGCAGCGAGCAGGAAGGGTGTCCCGAGGAACATTTGACCTGGGACTTGAGTGGTGAGAGGCAATCAGCACTGCGAACAGTTGAGACAAGGGTGTGCCCGACTGAGAATCAAATGTCCTCGGGCAGCGACGAGCCCCACGTGTCAAAAGACGGGAAATGAGTCCGTCTCCTCAGTTTTTAAAAGCCTTGATACTTGCCTGATTGAAGACAGACTTGGGTGAATCTATTGAACTTTCTTTTCCCTGCCTGAGAGCAAGAACTGCACCAGTGAAATGCCTGACACCCACTAAACACACATCTAACACATCCTAGGGAATCAACTAACTGCCACAATTACCCACACGCCATATAATCTGTCCATTTGTTCAAGTCAGGTATTCATTTGCAACATTCTGTCCAAAAGGAAAGCACTGTTACATTACTGAGTAAATAATGTGCTCAGAAATAGGATTTTGAAATACAGAATGGAGATTGACAATAATAATTTGTATTTGTGAACTACTTTTCCTCCTTTGACCTCAGAATTTTCTCAACATAGTATGAAAGCGTTGAGTATGTTTTACACATCCTCATGGCAACCCCGTGAGGTAAAGTGGCTAATAGTAGTAATACTTGAAATAATTGCATCCCACGTTTCCTGAACGTGCTGCCTACGGCCAGGCCACACATGTGTAAGGCAAGGAACACTATACATTTATATGTGTGTGTGTGTGTGTGTACATGTACATAAATCAGGCGTAATAACTATATAAACACATTGACCCAGTTAATATGTTATCATTCAGAGTCTAGAGTGCTAACCATTACACTATGGAACCACGTGTAATATGTTACCATTCAATAAACTGTTGAGCACCTACTATGTGTCAGGCACTGCTTTAGGACCTAGGATATGGCAATAAACAAATTGGGCAAAGTCTCTGCTCTCACAGAGCTTAATTTCCTTTAAACTTCACAGTACCAAAGCAAACACTACTCCCACTCTTATTATACAGACAAAAAACTGACGTGGAGCCATTAAGTATTACTAACTTGTTCCAAGTCACACATCTAATAACCGGTACACCCAGTGTTGCCAGCAGTCCTGTAAGAAGGAGTCTCTCCAAGTGATGAGACTGGTGAATGGTAACTGATTAAAGGTGCCCCAGGAGGTTGCTGTGCCCAATGCGGGGAGAACACAGCTCCTGAGCACACTCCAGCCTGCCTTCCTCCCCATGGCACAGAGAAAGGCTGTGACAAGGGACAGGGAGAGAGGACATGAACTTCCCACTAGTCTCACTGCGGGACACACAGAGTGGACATGACTCACTGTCCAGTCTCACTGCGGTGACGCAGGAAGTGAACGTGAACCACTCTCCATCTCACTGCGGTGATGCAGGAAGTGAACGTGAGCCACTCTCCTCTCACTGCAGGGACCCAGGAAATGAACGTGAACCACTCTCCAGTCTCACTGTGGGACACACAGGAAGTGAACGTGAGCCACTCTCCATCTCACTGTGGGACACACAGGAAGTGAACGTGAGCCACTCTCCATCTCACTGTGGGACACACAGGAAGTGAACGTGAACCACTCTCCATCTCACTGTGGGACACACAGGAAGTGAACGTGAGCCACTCTCCAGTCTCACTGTGGGACACACAGGAAGTGAACGTGAACCACTCTCCTCTCACTGCAGGGACGCAGGAAGTGAACGTGAACCACTCTCCATCTCACTGCAGGGACGCAGGAAGTGAACGTGAACCACTCTCCATCTCACTGTGGGACACACAGGAAGTGAACGTGAACCACTCTCCTCTCACTGCAGGGACGCAGGAAGTGAACGTGAACCACTCTCCATCTCACTGCAGGGACGCAGGAAGTGAACGTGAACCACTCTCCTCTCACTGCAGGGACGCAGGCAGTGAACGTGAACCACTCTCCATCTCACTGTGGGACACACAGGAAGTGAACTGAACCACTCTCCTCTCACTGCAGGGGACACAGGAAGTGAACGTGAGCCACTCTCCATCTCACTGCAGGGACGCAGGAAGTGAACGTGAACCACTCTCCTCTCACTGCAGGGACGCAGGAAGTGAACGTGAACCACTCTCCAGTCTCACTGTGGGACACACAGGAAGTGAACGTGAACCACTCTCCTCTCACTGCAGGGACACAGGAAGTGAACGTGAACCACTCTCCATCTCACTGCAGGGACGCAGGAAGTGAACGTGAACCACTCTCCATCTCACTGTGGGAACACAGGAAGTGAACGTGAACCACTCTCCTCTCACTGCAGGGACACAGGAAGTGAACGTGAAGCCACTCTCCATCTCACTGCAGGGACGCAGGAAGTGAACGTGAACCACTCTCCAGTCTCACTGTGGGACACACAGGAAGTGAACGTGACCACTCTACCTCTCACTGCAGGACGCAGGAAGTGAACGTGAACACTCTCCATCTCACTGCAGGAGACGCAGGAAAGGAACATGAACCACTCTCCATCTCACTGCAGGGACGCAGGAAGTGAACGTGAACCACTCTCCATCTCACTGCAGGGACGCAGGAAGTGAACATGAACCACTCTCCATCTCACTGCAGGGACGCAGGAAGTGAACGTGAACCACTCTCCATCTTACTGCCGGGACGCAGGAAGTGGCAGTGAACTGTAGCCTAGTTTTATTGCAAAGACACAGGAAATGGCCATGATCTTGTCAGGATCCGTCTGCCTTGTTAGATGGTTCAGATGGTCCAGGAGTCCAGACGAAGTGCTTCCAGGCACATAGCCTTGCTCCACCTAATTCTTTTGTCTGTAGTGTGTAAGGAGCACACCCACCTGCAATGTGACAAGAAGGAAATCTTTTAGGAATGCATTTAGATACTTGAGAATCAAGCAGTGAAAGAACTTGCATGTCTCTTTCCAAGGGAGGGGCTGTCCACTTTTCCCTGAGACAGGTGGCCTCATTGCCTGTGAACATCTTCTTGTGGGACAATTCATGACCATTTTGGGTTTTTTCCCCTAATTATTCCTGGTAATCAGATACACAGAGAAAACTCTAGCCTCATATCTCTCAGGAATCTCTAGGAATTCTACTCCAGTGAATGGACAACCATTTTCCAATGAAGTAATGTGATTTCGAGACGCAAACAGCTCTCTGCTTTCAGAAGCATGCTGAACGAGTAAGTCCAGTTCACTTACTTCATTCCCTGATAGAGGGTGTCCATGTCCTGGATGGGCTGATGTTGCCCTGAGGTTTGGCAGACATCTCCTAGCTACCTTGGTATTTCTTAGCACACGCAAGGTGCCTCTGACTTAGCTGCTACCCCCACATCTTGGTAGCATAAACAGTACCTGTTTATTTAGCTTACCACTCTGCATGTTGGCACTTTAGGCTGGGGGGTGGAAGGTTCTGTGTCCTAGCTGAGCTCTCTCCGGTGTGTGTGGGCAGTTCTGGCTGGCCTGGCTCTCTCCACGTCTGCAGCCCTGGCTGGGACATCTGGGCTGACTGATCTCAGTCCCGTGTTCCTTCAGCCTCCAGCCAGCTGGTCTGGCCGTTCACAGGGCATGTGGGCAGAGGTCACAAGGGCCAGGAGAGGCACACATGGGCCCTGGGGTCCTGGGGCCAGCACAGGGTCGCTTCTGTGCGGGTTGGTGCTAAGGCCTGTCCACAGCAGGGCTCCTCATGGAGCCAACAGCTGACCGTCCCAGAGGGGTCGGTTGCTGTGCTGTCCACCCTCGCGTCACACTCGTTCCTCTCCCAGCCACGGTGTCTTACAGCACAGTCCCTTAGGTTGTAGTCGTCTTTCCCGCAGTTGCACGGTTATGTGTGATCCCGACAGAACCTCACACCTCTCTCATCTTAACTGGACTGAGGACGCACCGTGGTGCCCTTGATAGATATTCCCAAAGCATGACCCACCTCCAGGTCCAACAACCTTTTGCAAAACCCTTGGTGGCAGATGTGCTCAGTTCAGAATTTTTCAGATTTCAGAATAATAAGGCATGCATTTACCATATATATGAAACAGAGGGTCTGGGCAACACTTTGTAATCAAACATAATAATATTTCCTCATTAAAATATCCAAATATTCACACTTAGTGGGTAAAGACTATAAATAGCCTCCCATAGTTCAGATGAGGTTCTGCTGCCTCCTGAGTTCATGCCCTGTCACTGGCCACCGAAAACAACAACGAGACCTTAAGTTTTCAGAATGTCTCCATTTCAGAAATGCAGATAAAGAACATGGACATTGGAAACTTCTTAAATAGATTGTCAGCTCCATGAGGGCAGGAGACAGGCTGCCTCCTGGCTCCATCATCTCCTTGATGCTGGGCAAGCGTCTAAACCATAAATGCCCAGTAGAAGTTGGAAGGAAGGAATAAGCATGTACACATGTAGAGCACACGCTTTCCCTCCACCCGGCTCCTCTGCGGTGGTTAGTTACTCCCATTTGATGCTGATGCCAACTTCACTTTTAGCAGATGGTGTTTTCTGACCTAGCCCCATATTCTGTTCCTGCCTGAGGGCTTAAAGCCACCTCTGCATATCCCTAAAAACCTACAATTCAACAGAAAATGAGCAAATTACATGGAATGTTGCATTTAGAAGGTGAGGCAGGCGATCCAGGACTTGAGAAGGACTGGAGAGATATGCCAGGGAGAAGCTGGATTCCCTTTGGTCTTTCCTAGACCAAATTAGTTACTGTGCCACCAGTGGTTACTGCGGTGCGATCTCTGAAATTTGATATTCAATATTAATTGTTTAATTAATTAAAACCTTTCCTGGGTGGCTACAGTGGGATACACACTATTCTTAGTTCAGGCATTCCCTGTTGAGGGAGAGAGGGGGAGAAATGCCTGTAAATTGATATTTATGATGCACATGGTTTGTGGTTTAAAAGCATCTTGAACAGATATTATGGGAACATTCCAGAGGGAGCTATCCCTTCTGTCTGAGGCAACCAGAGATGATTTCACCTTAGAACTGGGTTTAAAGGCTTGTACAGGAGTTTGCAAGGCAGTTAAGGGTGGAAAAGACTTTCTAGGTAGAGAGAAAAGCAGGTCTGAATGTTGAAACTACAGTTTGGCATGTTTGCAACATAGCATGTATACACAGACAGGAGCTGGAGAGGTGGTCTAATATGCAGATTGCACACAAAATTAGATAAAAATATAAAACATACCTAAAGGTAAATAAAAATTATTTTTTAAGTAATCTGCCATCAATTCAGTAAGGCTGCTAAGCAACATTAAGAGTATAAAAAATGTAAGATCAAGTCTCCATCCCAAATAATAGTAATAAGTATAATTTATTGAATGATTAACATATGCCAGAAACTCTTCTGTTGCTTTGTATGTATTAGTTCATTTAATTCTCATCAAAACTCTTAACAAGTATGTATAAAAATAATAATAGTCCCTGATGAACAGATGAAGAAACTGAGGTTCAAGGAGGCTAAATAATTTTCCAAAGTCACATAGACAGTAGATGACAAAGTCCGCATTTGAGCCCAAGTCTTCTGGCTCCAGAATCAACACTATTCCCCAGCTGCATATTAATGTCCACACTATACACAGTCCCTCCAGGAAGACAAGACATCCACACATCATAGATGTCACCATAGAATAGCAAATGCCATTAAACCCCAAACCAGGGGACCAGCGACTTATGCTGAGAGCGGAGAGGGAGGTGAACACAGCACCGAGCCGTTCGAGATCCTTTGTGCCGTCTTGTCCCGGGATTATTACTTCAGAATCACTATCTGTCCTGTTAGTAAAATAAGTTTTCCCAGAGTCACATTGAGGTGTAAAAGGAATGAATAGATGATTTAAATAAATTAAACCATACTTTTTCCATGGCAATGTGTTTGTCTCTGTGCATGTGTGGATTTGGGGGGTGCCGGTGTGTCTGTGTTTGGTTGGGACTTGGCGCTAAACGATGACCACTGAAACGGCTTGCCTGGGGCCTGGGCGGGAGGAGGGCTCGCAGTGGGGAGATTTCTCTGATTGTTTTCCTTGTTGCTGAAGCCTGAGCTGTAGTTGGTAAACTGCCAGCTGGCAGATACAACAGACATCTCTCTGTTCTTGCCTCTTGGTTAGCAACTTGTGCAGCTACTGTAGCTAGATTAATTAGTGAGTATCTGATAAAATGAGAGCCAACATATTTCTCATTTTGGAGGTGTCACAATTACGTTAAGTTGTTACTTTATATCCCAGAATAAGCAGTTTGATGCAGACCTGTATCGTTATTGCATAACACTGGAAGGGAAGGGAAGCCGCTGGTGGAACCCCGAGAGCCGGCTCTGAGGCTCCTTTCCAAGCCTGGCAGGGTTCTTTCAGGAGTGTTGGTGACAACCTGTGTTACAGAGCGTGGCCTAGGAGGAGGGGTCCTCTGCCTGGTACCTGTATGAAGCTGGATGCTCTGGTGGGGAAGTTTTCTCTATGAATACCAACTCCTGCAATGACATTTGCTCCTATACAGGAGGCTAGAAAATACAACTAGCCAGGCTGTACCTCCTGAATTAAGTTCTGGTGCTCAAAAGATGAGAGCATGTATTGGATGGGGGAGGATGGACCACTGCGCCAAACTTTTTGTACCTAAACTCTATTTCTGCTTTCCAATCCCTCAAAAGATACCATAGTTTTCTTCCTTCTCTCTGCTCAGCCAAATTGTAAAGAAACTTAAGTGCCTTTCTACCTTTTCTCCTCATGCCAACGGCACACACACACACAGCAGCACACATGCACACACACAGCAGCACACATGCAGACACACAGCAGCACACATGCACACACACAGCAGCACACATGCACACACACAGCAGCACACATGCACACACACAGCAGCATGCACCACCATGCACCAAACACACGCACTCTTAGAAAAGTGCCATGCGACAGGACTTCCTGTGACGTGGAAAGGCTCGGGATCTGTCCTGTGCAGCACGATACCCACCAGCCCCAGGTGGCTATTGAGTATTTAATGTGCATCTAGTCAAAATGAAGGATGAGGTTTTAATCCAATTTAATTTTGATTCAGATTTCAATGCAAATGATTGCACGTGGCTACTGACTGCCAAACTGGCCACGCTGGCTCCCGAATGGAAGCCCGTGAGGAAGGCTTGTTTGTCGTCCCCCGCCTCTCCCTATCCGGCATGGGGGTGGGGTTCAAGACACGTTTGTCAACTGAATGGATAAAGCTGTCAGAGGCAAGGGCTGGAGCCCCTTGAAGAAGCCCTGAAGCTGCCCCCTCCGACCGTCCACACGGTCCCAGAGGGGATCTTTCCAATGTTGAAAATTTACTTTCTAGAAAAAGGGATTGATTCAATGGTAAGGAATACCTCGGTGGTGGTGGTTGTTGTTGGCAGCAGATTGTAACTCCGTCACTCATAAATTTCCCAGAGGCTTTCAGATCTATGTATATTTCTTATCTGTACAACTTCTTGGGGGCAATGAGGTTCTTCAAATGTTTACCCAGGAGGAGAAGTAGAATTCTGTAGTATTGGGTCTTCTCTGCCATGGATCTGCCTCACCCCGTTTTCAAAGTCTCCCGGCACCTCGGATCTGCTGGCTGGCACTGTGGTCCTCTGTTCTTGTCCTCCTCCTGCTTCTTCACTTGTGTCCCCTCCCAGCTTCTGCCTCTCCCGGGTAAGCTGCACGATGCTCAGAGAAGGGCCCCGGCATCTCTGCATCACCTGCCCTTTGCACTCTCTCCAAGCTTTTCTGATTTCATGACATCTGCTTAGGACGTGGCAGCCATTATGATATATGTTGTTTCAAGTAAAAACACACCACTGCCATTGTCATTGTTGTCATAAGGAAAAACATATACTTTTGGTTATCCTTTGTGATAAGACTTCACACTTGTCTGGGGCTGTTTTGGCCATGGTGCCCCAAGTGAGTTCAGGTGGTAGATGGTGGACACTGAGTGGCACAGCCCTCGCTGTGAGGTGAGGATGGCAGGGGGGGGCGTGGGCCTGTGCAGATGCCTTGGGGACTACAGGGTATGTGCAAAATGCTTGACACAGAGAAGGGCCAGGGCATCACTGTCACTTGAGATGGCCGGGCAGCCGCAGCTCCACTATCCTTCCAGTCCATTTTTGAGCAAAGCTGGGCAACCACAAGTTCCCAGTAAAAACCCCAGGGAAGCCTGAGCAACGGCACATCTGCGAGAAGCCGTGGAAACGCAGGCGCGGCGCCGTCCCCACACCGGCCAGCTGGGCGCTTGTTGCTCTGACAGCGACGCTCAGCACACCAGGCCCCAGGCGCACAGGCCTGTCCACGAGCTGACTCTCCAACCGCACCTGCCGGCACCAGGCCACCTGCTTGTGGCCCCAGGAAGCCAAGTCCCCGTGGGGGACAGCTAGAGGGAGGAGAAGGGGAAGTGGCACCTGCCCCGGGAGCTGCCTGCCTCCAGCCTGTCCCTGCTGCTGGCGAGGCCGGACGTGGGGTTCCACCTCCCTCGCCCTGTGCCTGGGCCAGGCTTCCCCTCCCTCCACAGCAGCCCTGCAAGCCCGCGGGGCGCTGAGCGTGATCGGACGCCATCAGGGCGTTGTCAGGGCTGTCTGGGCTCACAATGGCCCATTCCTGGTGACTGGCAGCTGCTTACGCTCAGCCTCCCACTGAGCTATTGGCGAGTGTTCTTGTTCTCTGCAATTTTAAACTGCTTCTGGCCTGAATATTAATATGTAAGGTCCAGTACATGGAAAAAAATAATGGCATTTAAACCCTTTAACAACGAATCTGAGCACGGGGAAATGACTCGAAAGTCTCCCCAGAAAGCGCTTAATTTAAGGTTAGCTGAGGCAAGAAAGCAAGTGCTGCATTGTTGGTGGTTTCCTCAGTGCATATTCGTATTTTCTTCATTTGGCTTGAAGAAAGACACGGGGAGGACCCCGCTTGCATTCAGTAAGATGTGGTTATGTTTCATCTTCTCCCTCTGCGCTCTGTCTGGGTGTGCTCAGGCTGTTACATGAGACATTTTTTAAGAAAGCTTGTCATGGGAGGGACGATTTGGAACCAATTATACATAGCAGATCATTTTGCACATCTTTATCTGAGATGTAAAACAACTCTTGCTTTTAATATCATCTCAGTGTGTAATTTTTTTAAGGTAAATTATCTGGAATTTGAGAAAGTATGTTTTTATTTTCTGATTTAAATAGATTAGGCCTTATTTTGCTGCCTGCACTGTCAGTAGGAATAAACTTCAGAGTGACTGGTGTGAACCGTCAGGGTGAGGACACTGAACAAGGTGCTGCAAAAGGCTGACCCCAGGTCCCCAGAGTTGAACCTGGGGGCCTGGGGACATATGGGCTCTAGTTCCCTAGCCTGATCCTCCCCAGATTGCACCTTTATTTTGTCCTTTAAAAAGTGAGTACTCAAGTCTCGTTTCCCACTTGCCAGTCAGCCACACCACACTGCCTCCACGTGCACACCAGCAACACAACTCCCCACTGCGGGTGTTGACATGACCGCCTGGCTGCAGCGAGTGGCCCAGGTTTCTCTCTCCCCTCACCGTCCTGGGCTCTTGGGGAGGCAACCGCTGTGCGTAGCCCACACTTGGTTCTCTTTGGAGGTGAACTAGCTACAGGAATTATTTGGAATTCTTCTGCATGGGAGATTTGTCTCTTCTTCCCCATTTATTAATTTATCAGTCATTTATTTATATCCATGTGGACTCACAGATCTAGGAATCATTTGCTTATGATTTCATCTTACCCATGAATAGTACTTATGAGTAACATAACACACACCCTAAAATGATCTTTCAGGCACTAAAACAAGGCAGGTGTCTAGATGTTTCCTAAGTGTAATTGTACATTGATTTCATTAAGTACCTTAAAATGAAATAATGTGTAGTTAATGCTCCATCACCCTTTCCACAATCTCGTTTTACTTTGCCCACTAATTAGTCACTTCTACCATTAAAAGGAATCTTAGGGATATTTTCTCTATATTCACCTTTTTTTTCTGACATATAACTTTATGTCAAAATTGCTCATATTGGGTTTTTACACTTATATAAATTAAAAATAAATCTGTCAAACTTCACACCACTTTGTTTGGCAATCCATTAATTCCACCCATGTTAATGAGTTCAGTGATGGAAATTCAGGAAGGAACAGAATAGACAACCTGTGTCCCCGGAGCAGCAACCCAGGCACACACGAGTACAGAAGGAAGGAAGGAAGTTAATTTCCAGCAGGAAATTTACTTTTACAGAAAGTAAAACAGAGTAAGGAGATGGTACTGTGGGAAGAACATTAATTTTGATGAGGACGAGGACAGGTCTTTCTGAGGAGATGTTTGTGCTGTCCTGTTAATTGCAAAGTCATTTGACCCTTGGGCCGCACTAGCAGGTATCAATATGTAATTTCTTTGTAATGGCAATTGCACAAATGCACATAATTCATTAGTAGAGATAGAATGTAACTGCTGTGGATATTTTCCACTTATATAATAATTACCAGCTTTTTAGATGTTACTCACAGATGTTACTCACACGTTGTCCCTTTTCCTCCTGCAACAGCCTGGGGTGAGAGGTCAGGTTGCACAGGGATTCGCACCACCTTCATGTCACAGATGAGGTTCTTTGGGATGAGAGGCCCTGAGTCGCTTGTCCAACGCTCTGAGCTACACAGTGGTAAAAACGGGACCGGATTCGTGGAGTCCGACTGGCCTCCTGCAAACCCCCAGCCGGACAGCCTGGCTTATCAAGGGTTCATCCTCGTCTTTTTCAGGCCACCAAGGAAGTGCTGCAGGTCTCAATCAAACGTAAGGCACGTCCTCATCACATGGCTGTGGTGGAAACCTCGGTTCACACGTGATTAGACACAGGGTGGGTGTTGTTGGTAATGGGGTGGGGCGAGAAAAGGGACCCTCTCTCAATCAGCCTAGCAGGGAACAGGTTTAAAACCCAAATTTACCCAACTGTTGTCCAGTCTGGGTGTCTAGTACTAACTTGAGGCTCTTTATTCCTGCAGTCACACCATCAACCGACATCGACACGTGCAAGCCCACCCGATTGCCACGTCCTGGAGATGCAGAGGAGAACTTGAAGGTCCCCCTCCCCCAGTTTAGGGGTTTAGAGTCTAGCAAGAAGGCAAACTGCCCACACGCCCATCCATCCGTTCCTTCGGCAAATGGACGGAGAGCAGAGAAGATGTCCTGAGGCCTGTGGCTGTGTAGGACGGGGGCCGACCAGGTCGTGGGGGTGGGAAAGATCTCCTGAAGAGGTGACGCTGAACCGGAGCCAGACGGGAGGGCAGGAAAATTCCAGAAAGTGGGGACCCCGGGGCAAGGCTTTAAGACACTGAAGGGCAAGGATGGTGAAACATAAAGAGGATGAGGAAGGCCTGGAACATCTCCCTAGACACGCACTGGCCACCCCTCCCCCTGTCCTTGTTCAGACCTCACCTCCCAGCAAGAACCCTCCTGCCCTATCACAGAGGAACGTGTCCACTCCCAGGGTCCCCGTCCCCATGCCCTGGTCTCCCTCCCTGCACTTGTCTTCCAACCTGCTCTGTGATTTCCTGGCACCCTGGGTGGTGTCTGACTTTCCCTGGGAGTGAGCCACTAAAAGGCAGGGATGTTTCTCCGTTTTGTTCACAGATGCAGCCCTGGAGGCTAGAACAGTGCCTATTTGTTGAAATAATGCAAAATCCATTGCAGGATTTTAGGCAGGATGGTGACATAGCAAATGTGCATCCCAACAAAGATCATCACCTGCCATGAGGCAGATGCTTTGTGGGGGAGCTGGGCTCTGGGTGACCAGGTAGATCTTGACTGAATTCTATTGACTGCTATTGCTGGAGGCTGCAGAGACACAAAGGGCTGTAGTGAGATTATTGGCTATAAAATCATTTTTCAGGCTTCCAGGCAAAAATAACCCTTGTTGAAAAATTAGGTGAACTCTGGGGAAGAAGGCCCAGAACCACAGTTGGAGATTCTGATCCCCACTGGCTCACATAAACCACACGTTTGTAGGTAGAAGCAGGTAGCTTTCAACTGCCGGCCGTGCCTCCTGCCAGCTTAAGAGTGAACAAGAGAAAGATTATAAATTCAGAAAATTGAGTCCATACTGCTATAGCCACATGAAGCACTTGAAGACAAAACCTGAGAACTCAGAGTGTGTTCCAGAACCAGCAAAGGGGTCCAAGTTCCACTACAGAAAACGAGCTCGCTGGGTCAGGAGCATGTGTGAGGACCCCCTGCTGGGGAGGTAGGGTCCCCAAGGCTCTTGTACTTGCTCTCAGCATAAACGGGGGCTCTGGCTGCAGGAAAGGGCAGAATGCCACTCAGAGGGCTAAGCTTCTGGGGAGCAGAGTCAGCTTCCAGTTCCTGAAGACTTTCTCAGACAGAATGATATCCCTCTAAGAAGGATGCCTTCCCTAGAAGCCAGGTAGATTTCCTAGATTCCTACCAGTGGTGATGGATATGTCAATTAGCTTGACTGTGGTAATCATTTCACAATGTATATATATATATCAAAACATTATGTTGTACGCTGTAAATGTATACAACCTTTACTTCTCAAAAGAAATTAAAAATGAAGAAAAAATTTAAAAATTAAAAAAATTAAAATTTCCACCAGCATAGCAGTTATTGTCACCCCTGTCTGTGGACATGATAGGGTGCACAGGCCTATGTCGTAAGCTGTCCTGAAGGTGGTAAAGCTCAGATGGAGGCAGGTTTCTGAGATCTGGGGTCTATCAGCAGGAGATACAAACTTGGGTGTCTGTGTAATTAAGTCCCCAGCCAGACATGGTCTCAGAGGGAAACTGGTCTCTGCTGTAGGGAAAAATAAGAAGGGACTTCTGGAAAGGGAAGGACCTGTGATGTCCCACTACCATGGAAACTTCTTAGACTTCCTACCTGACTAGGACGGGACAAATTTCCTGACAGAAGATAATTGACATGCTTTTACCCAGCAGTTCACTAAGATGGTCCACAGATCCCTGGGGGTCTTGAAGACCTTTTGAAGTGTCTAGAAGACCAAAACTACTTGCATATGAGTGAGGGCTGGGTCCACGAGCCTATGACCAGAACAGTCACCCAGGACCCCGCGCTTAGAAGGCCCGATGCTTGGTGTAATGGTGTAATGCTTGGCTGTTACTGTTAGAGTCTTCAAATTCCTCTTCTTTTTTTCTTTTTTCTTTTAGAGACAGGGTCTCACTATGTTGCCCAGGCTGGAGTGCAGTGGTGTGATTATAGCTCACTGCAGCCTCAAACTCCTGGGCTCAAGTGATTCCCCCACCTCAGCCACCCAAGTAGATAGGACTACAGGTGCATGCCACCAGGCCCAGCTAATTTTTTTTTTTTTTTTGTAAAGACAGGGCCTTGTTACATTGCGCAGGCTTCAAATTCTTAATAATTTTTGAAGAAGGGGCCCCACATTTTCATTTTGCACTGAGCCCTGCAAATAATGTTTGGTAGATTAGGTGTTGTCAATGGAAAAACCCAGGCTCTGTAAAATAATTTAAAGAGGTTTATTCTGAGCCAAATGTGAGTAACCATGGCCCAGGGAACAAGTTCTCAAGAGGCCTTGAGAAAATGCTCCTAAGACAGCTGGATTACAGTTTGGTTTTATACTTTATGGAGACAGGAATTACAGGTAAAACCATAAATCAATACATGGAAGATATATATTGGTTCTGCCACAAAAGGGTGACATCTCAAAGCGGAAGCTACAAGTCGGAGGTGGGTTTTAGGGATTTTTTAGTTGGCAATTGGTTGAAAGAGCTAAGCTTTGTCTAAAGACCTAGAGTCATTGGGCAGGAGTGTTTGAGTTAAGATGGGGGTCTGCTAGGACGCTTGATTTAAGATAAGGGAGTCTTCTGTCTCTCATGGGATGCTGTACCAGAATCAGGTTGGGAAGTAAACCACATTATATCAGCTTACTAAAACCTGTTTAGTGAGATTTTATTGTTTATAGATGTGACTCATCAGGCCTCTTAGAAAGGAACTTGGGCAAAAGAAAAAAAGTCAAAGTTTAGTCCTCAGTGTATTGAATGCATTTTTGACTTAACATTTGTCAGGGTGTAGCCCCATCATAAGTTGAGGAACATCTATAATGGGTTCATTATAACTGTTTTTAAGTTTGTTAAAAATAAGTATTTAAAATTTTTCCTATTTTTAATTTCTAGTCTGGTAAATATCAATCGATCTACCCTACAGAAACAAAAGCTTTTTATTTTTCAATGATTTTTAAGAGAGTAAAAGGTAGAACCACCAATTTGCCCTGACCTCATGTGCACAGTGCTTTGGTAGATGGTGAGAGGTGTACATTGATGTTGGCCAAGTAGCCCATTGTTAGGGGTTTAATTGTGTCCCCCCCTAAAAAAGATACCCTGAGGTTCTAACCCTCAGTACCTATGACGTGACCTTATTTAAAACCAAGGTCTTTACAGAGGTAATCAAGTTAACACACAGTCAATAGGGTGGGCCCTCATCCAATGTGACTGGTGTCCTTACAAAAAGGGAAATTTGGGAGAAGACAATGTGGAGACACAGGGAGAAGACGGCCACCTACAAGCCAGGGATATCCGGAAGCCACCAGAAGCTTGAAGAGGCAAGAAAATATTCTCCCCCAGGGTGTCAGAGGGAGCCCAGCTCAGCTGACACCTTAGTTTTGGACTTCTGGCCTCCAGAACTGTGAGACAATAAATTTTTGTTGCTTTAATCCACCCAGTGTGTGGTGCTATGATACAGCGGCCCCAGGAATCTAATCCTCCACATATGTGCTCCCTGGTGCTAGACTAAGTACTTCACTCGAGTTGTCCCATTTGGTCCTTCCAGGACCCATGGAAACAGGTGTCATTCTGTCCATTCTGCATATCAGGAAACTGAGGGTCAGCAGGAGTCGCGTGCAGAGTCCACGCTGCTACCGTGCAGCTTCCCAAGAATGAGGTCTCCCTAGACCTAGGCCGTCACATGCCACAGATTGACTTTGGCTAAAAACACTCAATTTTCTGATGCAGAGTTTATCCTTTAATTGTGGCATTCATACAAAGGAGGCAATTATTATTTAATTACATTGGCCAAGTTCCTGACCGTAAAGTTGGTAATTATTGATCATTGGACATCGTTGCCATCCATCAATTTCATCATTGAATACAATAATGCAATTCAAAGACCTTCTGTGGTCCCCACTCCATAGCAGCCGTGCCAGAGGGGTGCAGAGTGAGGGAGGATGTTCCTGCCCAGGAAGGACCCCACACAAAACCACAACCGCCAAGAGAAACAGCCAGGAGTGGCCCTGGGGGCTTCAGCAGACATGGGATCCGATTGGAGAGAGCAGAAAAAGCCAGTGGAAGAGGTGGTTTGCGTCGTGCTCAAAGGAGCACGTGAGGGTTGCTCAGGAAACTGAAGAAGTGCGGTGAGTGGTCTTCCCCTCTCCACGTTGCATCAGGACATCTCAGAGGAGATCTGCGCTCGGCAGTTGGGGGCTCTGGCTCTGCAGGTGTTTAGGGTTGGCCCTTTGTCAGAGTCCTTTACAATTTTCCCCTTAGATACATGTTGTTCAGGAGCAGGGCAAACCCAGTGATGGCATGTTCACCTGGAGTTGGCACCTTTGGACACGCCGTGTCCCCTCCTCCCACCTGTACCCCAGCCTTGCGAACCTGGAGTTTTCATGGTGTTTTCTTCCTTTTCCTCTAAGAAAGTCTACCTTCGAGCAAGATTCTGAAAGTCTTTTAGATTAATCTGTTAATGATTCTCCTCAGGGGAAGAAAGTTTGAGTTTTTAACAGGGACAAAAATCTCATTTAATGTAAGTCAAAAATGTGGGTCTCTGATGACAGACTGTCAATGATCTGAAGGGAGTGGAAGAGCTCACTTCCTATGAGAAGAGGCCGTCCCACTGTCGGTACAACCACATGGCCCACCACAGTGGACACAGGCTGGGAGAAGGAATACTCCCCCATGACATGCACACTTCCTGGGAAGTTCTACCTTTTCAACTTTTATTCTCTGTGATTTAGCTTAAAATAGGTAACTCCCCAAACTCAGGTCTCTGGTGCAGAATGATAGAAACTTAGCCTGGGAGGTGGAACCCCAGGGGAGCAGAGGTGTGCATGTGCCCTGACTGGTGCAAGTCAGTGCTCCCCAGGTGGTTACCCAGCTCGGATCATGCAGGGTGGAGAACGTGCCAGCAGTGACCTGATTCAGGGACAACACCTGTGCTCATCAGTTTGTGACATTCCATTTCTATTTTCAAAACATGTGACTTAGGGGTCAGGCGCGGTGGCTCACACCTGTAATCCCAACACTTTGGGAGGCTGAGGCAGGAGGATGGCTTGAGGCCAGGAGTTCAAGACCAGCCTGGGCAACATCATGAGGCCTTGTCTCTACAAAAAAATTTTAAAATTACCCAGACATGTTGGTGCGCGCCTGTAGTCCCAGCTACTCGGGAAGCTGAGGCACGAGGATCGCTTGAGTTTGAGGCTGTGGTGAACTGTGACGACACCACTGCCTCCCAGCCTGGGCAACAGAGCAAGACTCTGTCAAGAAAGAAAGAGAAAAATAGAGAAATACATGTGAATTGATTGAGAATCCAGAAGTCTAACTTTTTCCCACCTGGCTAACAATGTTCGTATAACCTGACTGAGAGGCTGCCCTTAATTTTGTTCCAGCGCCGCATGCTGCTGGCGGGCCGGCCGGGTCCTAGGGGAGCAGACACCCCAGGGCGCTGCACCAGGCTGTCTGCACAGGGTTGAGGCTGGTGTCTGTGTTTCCTGCCAGGCTACACTCCAGAGAGTATTTCATGAGTATTTCACACGGTGGAAATAAGTTGGCGTGGGGGGAAATAATAAGCAATTGACTGAAATTGGAGAAGCCAGTTGATGAGGTGGTTCCCCTGGTGGTTTGTGTTAAGTGCAGAAAGTCAAGCCACCCTTTTGCGCTGTGGCTGAGCCACTCTCCCAGCGTACAAAATATCGCCACACCTAACAATTAACTGCAGACGAGTAGTCAAGTCTCCGTTATCCAGAGGGCAGGTTATCCAGCCAGGGGTTACCAGGCTCCTCATCCCTCCTGGTTCTGGCACCTCCCTTTGCATGATTTTCAGGAATGAGAACTAGGCCCACGCGATTGTGTCAAAGAGCCTCTGTGCAGCTTCACGTGGCTCCATACCTGATGCTCCTTCCTGCCTTCCGCACAGCGTGGCTGTGCTGATAGCTGAGGTAGGTGACTGCTGGGGTTTACACGGTCACTAGGTTGTCCCGACAGAAGGTAGGTGACTGCTGGGGTTTACACGGTCACTAGGTTGTCCCGAGAGAAGTTAGGTGAACTACTGGAATTTACTCGGTTAGTAGATTGTCCTGTGAGAAGTTAGGTGACTGCTGGAGTTTACCCGGTTAGTAGGTTGTCCCGTGAGAAGTTAGGTGACTGCTGGAGTTTACCCGGTTAGTAGGTTGTCCGGTGAGAAGTTAGGTGACTGATGGGGTTTTCCAGGTTAGTAGGTTGTCCCCTGAGAAACGACTTTGCATTTTCTTCTTTGAGGTTAACGTTGGACTTTTTCTCTTGGCTGCTTCCTTTGCACTATAGATAAGAAAATGAAACCCGAACTTCTCCATGTGGATACTTGTGTTTGCTTTGGAACATAGGTATAATCTCTAGGTATTAAAGTTTGCCTTTTTAGATTATCTGTCAATTTCCACCATTGATGATAGTTTTGGTGGAGGCATAATCTAGAATTGGCTGCACATTGAGCTGTTACACATTCATCTCAGGTTGAAGGAAATAATTTCTGGCATTCGGGAATAGGAGCTGAGGACACTGTATCTACTAAGGACCAATTAGTTTGTCAGTTTGGGAATGAGCCACAATTTTGGTCACCTTCGAATGGATTCTCCACAGACGACTGTGTCACCACAGACTTGATTCAGCCTGGTGGCTGAAATGTCCCACCCAACCTTGAGACAGCCTTTTAAAGGCCACGGATGACACTTGGCACAGGAACAGCAGGGCACAGCCCCGCAGGCTCGGGGTACTCTTGCTGTGGAGGGTGATGTTCCCACTGGGGGAGTCAAAATGAGCAGAAGCTTAAACCTGCCTCAACAGCCTGCATGAAGGGACAGGACGATGACTTCACTATTTGTAATTTAAGTGCTAAATTCAATGGTTGTCACCAACTTGAGTGTGTGGTTGCCTTTTTCCGCAGTCTGTGGACCTAAGTTAACAAAATTATTACATTGTTGATGGTTGATTTTACCAATGAGTGGTTTGGGTCCAGCTTGTTTTCTACAAGTTGAAAAGTCTGTGCCCCTGTCATGTGACCCAGATGCAGGGAGGGGTGGGAAAGACCCCTCTGTGGGCACATCTTGACATGTAGAAGAGGAGGACCTTCCCCACGTGCTTTCTGGTACAATCTGATGAACCGGTACATTCTGCCTTCAATGGGAACTCTGATTTTACTTAGCAGAGAAGAAAATTGAAGGCTAAGGTGTTTTTTGGAGGCGTGCTGGGAAAGAACGGGGTCCCTTATCAGGGTGACAGCGTGGTTCTGCCTAACTCTGGTTTCCTGAGCTGTGAGTATCATAATGATCTCAGCCCAGGTGTCTTCCCTACCTTGGGACCCAAAGATAATGAAGGTCATCTTGTCCCAACAAAGGCCTGTAGTTGACAGAAGAAGGAACTTCAAAACAGAATTTGAAGGACTCCCCTGGACCTTCCGGAGGAGTACTTCACAGAGGAGGATTTTTGTGGCTTGGCGATGCTGAGCAGTCTTCATATAGAGTGATTGCAAGTGGATGTTGAACTAGAGCAAAGAATTCTATTCTTTATGGAGCTGGAGGCTTTTCAAACCATTGAGAACAGCAGGAGAAAATGCTGGAAAATGGCAAAGCACGGTAGCCAGGAAGGGCAGAAGGACGAATTTAGCCAAAGACAGGTCTCGGACCTTGCGTGGAGGAGCCTCCCATGAGCAAGAGAGAGGAGGGGCAGCGTGTTCGTTACGGGGAAGCCAGAGCGTGGAGGGGTGTGTGGCGGGTGCGGTGCGGGGTGTGAGGCACACCTTTCTAGGACGGAAGTGCATGGGTGGGAGCAACGCTGCAGCGCCCAGAATAGCCAGAGAAGACGGTGGCCCTCGGCACAGCCCGGCCGGCCCAGCGCTGGAGTCGGAGGATCTTGGCGTGAGAGTGAGGATCGAGGAGTAGCTGGAAGGAACAGAAAAACTCCAGCAGTGCTGGAGAAAATCAGGATATATGGGGCCTACAGCTTAAAAGGAAAGGGAATCTCCTTCTTAAAACACTGGGAGATTTGCATTCACAATTAGACTTGAGCACTTAGGAGGCAGCAGTGGCCAAACATATCTCCCTGGAATGGTGAGACAACACGTTCCCATCTGCTTGTTCTAATGCTAATGAGCACGTGGGGAGCCCTGTCAGAGGAGATACTTCGTCCTTTCCAGGACAGGAAGGACAGGGGGACAGGGGCACACGAGTACTCTGTGTCCTGGCACTGGGATGTAGATCTATCCCTGAGTGTAGTCCACATGCCCTTCTCCTAGTAAGACGCAACCTGTCCCTCCCTGCCTGCGTCAGCCCAAGTTCGCTCTATACCCCAGGTCGAGGTTGGTCTGTTTCCCTCTGGGGTAGGGCTGCTGCGGGCACAGGTTGGGCTGGGAGGAGGCACAGCTTCAGGGACACAAGCCCTCCACAGCTCATCACTGGCGGAGGAGCCCCCGTGTGACTGCACAGACACCCCTAAACATCAAACCCCCATTCTGAAGTTTGTCCCACGCGGTGAGCTCTCAGGAAGCCTTTGTTAGCGCACACGCAGGGGAGACGTTGGCGCTGCTCAGTCACGGCTGGTCCTCCCTCCTGGGCACACAGAGGAATTGCACCTCTCTGCTAATGGGTGTGGGCACGGGGATCTGTGGGAGTGGGGGCGTCCCTGCTGCCTGTACCCCGCGTAGCGACCCCGGAAGCGTTGGCTGACGGAGCCGACACGAGCTCAAGGCTTCTGGAAGCTGAGCCCATGCTCGGAGAACTCTGCGGGTTGTCCCAAACACCGAGGACTTGGTGTTGGTGTCACCACAATAACTGAGCCCACCCCGACCAAAACAAAATATTTGTTTTCATTATCCCTGTGGTGAAGACATGTCTGCTGAGAGTTTCTACTGAGCCCACATGGGGATAGGCCTGGGGCTGGAATCATCGCACTGGGAGACCTCCTGGAAAGACAACTGTAGCGTTTCATAAAAATCTCCAAAGAACAGCTCCATGGCCCCCCGTGGAAGCACATGTTAGGGTCAATGCCTCCCTGCGCCCACTTAATAAGGAAATCCACACAGCGACTCCTGGGTGCCACTGTGTGTCAGACCTGCACCCGGGACCTCTCGCCAGACAAGGAGGGTGGGAGCAGGTGGCACAAGTTACATGCCACGTGTCTGGGACCAGAAGGCACGTGATGCAGGCCATTGGTTTGGTGGCGCAAGCTTGCGCATTTGCTGGGATGGCGTTAGCTGTGCACGCAGCACGTGCGTTGGTGTGACTGACTCCCAAGGACTCAGCCTCGACACCCGCTGGGCACCGCTCAAGGATGGGGGGAGGATGGGCATGGGCACTTGCAGCTCCATGCTGAGCATGTCCTGGCCATCCCAAAGTGCATCCTTGCCTGGGGGAGGTGGGGCTCAAGCCTCAGAAATAGAGCCAAGGGCCCCAGCTCTCTGTGGACCCCCAAGTGTGGGAGCATAAAGTAACTTCTCCACCTAAGCAACCTGACTAACCGCAGGTTGTTTCACAAGGAATGAAACGGGCAGCTGCCTGTACGCGGGGGCACTCCGACAAGGCGAAGGCTGGCGCGAGGAGGGGTTGTCGGGGCGCCTCATGCTGGCTTGCTCTCCAGCCCTGGCTTTTAGACACCAGTGAGGATGGGCGTCACTCTGCCATGGAGATAAGACTGCGGCGTTTCAGGAACATGGATTACGAGGTGGAAACCCTGGGGTTGGCTCTGCTCTCACCCTCTCCGACTGAGGGCCACATACAGGCTGTGAAGTGGGGAAGGGGCGGCCTCAGTCCTTGAGGATCCACGGGCAAGCGTGGCCGGATCTCAGCACTGTCAAGTAGGCCTGAATCTGTGTCCCTCACCCTCTGCATCTCCCCGCAGGCCGGATGCTGCTGCAGGACCCAGTGGAGCTGCGCAACCCTGTGCCCTCCAAATACGAAAGCGGGGTTTGTGTGCTGGGGATGTGCCAGGTGAGCGCCCACGACACCCACACATGGCCAGGCCTCTCAGGGTCTCTGCATCATTCTCTACGGGAGCCCTGGGGTGACCGCGGTGCCATCGGCAGAGCAGGGCAACCACTGAGACCAGGCCTTCTCTTCCAGAGTGAGCTCAGAGCCGGAAGACACCCTGGAGGCCGTGTGGGCAGCGGTGATGCCCACCCCTATTTTGAGCCATGCTGCCCCATGGCGCGCCCAGCTCCGCGGCTGGGTGGGTCAGCTGTGCCTCCTACTCTCCCTGCGCTCTCTGGCTTCAGAGTCACAAACACTCACTGCGAAGCCCACGCTGACTCCTGAAAGCATTTTTTTTTTTTTGTATTTCTCTCATTTCTGTTGAAACGTGACACTCAAATTTGAGATGGGAGCAGAGATCAACAAACCCTGTCAGCGTTGTCAACCCAGGTGTGACAGTGCCGTCTTCCTAAATTGCTGTTAATCTGCCAGAGACCGCTCTCTCTGCACCCTCCATGGCGCTGTTTGCTCACATTCGGTTAACACTGTAGATTTCCCCTTCTGAGGTGTCACTGTTTGCCATTTAGTAAGTAAGAAGAACTGTGAGAGCAGCTTCAAGCACACGGATTTGGGGAGCTGGAAAAAGCTGATTAGCTATTCAGGGAGAATAATCTTATTGAGAGTAGTAGGAGCTGCATAAAGAACACGCTTCCCTTCCCAGTAACAATCTCCTCATTATGTTGTCAAGCTTGCTGTTGAGTTCTCCCCCTGTGCCATTAAGAATCCGTTTTCTGTGTTAAGAAAGAGATTTCCAGATTGTGATGCTGTTTGCTGATTTTTTTATTGTTTAAAGAATCGGTATGTATTAAACCAAATATTAAAAAGTGATTCATGTGCAGCATAATTACCTGCAGTGAGGCACGCGGACTTGGGTGTGGGGCGAAGGGTGTGTGGGGGTGCCACTGCTGGGCAGGGAGCTAGGCGGGGTGAGGTCAGAATCCCACATCAGCACACAACACCTTCACCTTGCCACGAAGTGCAGTCGCAAATCGATAATGGCTTGCAGGTCAGGAACGGGCGGAGAGCAGGTACAGCTGCAGGTTTCTGAGTGAAGCAAACGTTTCCAGTCGGTAGATGTTCTTCATCGAGTAGGAGAAGCAAGAAATTGGAATTGTGCACAAACATGCCCTCCTGGCTCCCCTCTCCCTGCTGGAAAGGCAGGAGTCCCAGCACCGGCAAGAACGTTCCTGCAGGAAGAGGGGCCTTCAGGAGCGTGCGCAAACCCCAGGGGTCCTGCTCTGATCTCGGAGCCACCTTTGGCAGGACAGCATCAAGGGGCAGGGTGGAGTGTTGTGGAGCTGGCATTGTCCTTTGCTTGTGGGCATGGTGTCTTCAAGCTGCCTACAACCTGCTAATTTAAATAATGGACAGTGAGGAGCTTTTTCTTAATCTCCACATGAACCAGGGCACAAGGAGTGGGTATCAAAGGTGTCATTATGACAAATGCCATCCAACTGAGCACGCAGAAGCCAATGTGCTGTGTGCCACATGGCCAAACTCACCGCATCTCTTGGGAGCGGCCTCACCTATTAGGACCACACATGCTCACCGTAAAGACTCAGGTGACATTTCTTACACTACTGTAGGATTTTAGATGGATTTTGGCCGATTCTATAGCTAAACAATTTGGAATGAATGTGAATGTGCTTGGGAGCTTTGTCATAGAACCTCGGTGTGTTTTACAGTGCTGGCGGATTATTGAAGGGACTTCTTTCAACCTATGTGATAAGATGACTTCATTACACTAAAAACAAACATTAAGTTTTCAAAGCTTAAACTATATTTGTTGGTAGTTCCTGTTTCCTGAATGGTCCCCAGAGTATCTAGCAGCTCCTAAATTTGCCATTAGCCAGGTCCTTTCCTGGTGCCTGTCCTGGGACCCTGGGAGGTGGCTGCCCACAGCCCAGCTGCTCCAGCCTGTGTGTGACCAGGCAGGTGGGGGCTCCGACATTTAGCAGTGGGAGCTGTCATGCCCCTTTCAGCCCTGTTCCCATGTTATTTCATTGCACACACTGCGCCAGGCACAAAAGACACCTAGGGGACAAAGCAGGCATGTCCCTTTCCTCGTGAAAAGTATGTCTACTAGCAGCCACCAACAGCCAGCAAGGGAGCAAGTATGTCTGCCTATGTCTGCGGGTGTGTCGGGAAGTGAGAGCATCTGGGAGGCGGGGATGGGATGCTCTGGTGGGCAGGCAAAGTAAGCGCGTGGAAGAGCTGCGGGAGGCTATGAACAAGGCCTGGGTTTATTTTCACTGGCTCAGGGAGGCTGGAGCAGAGATGAGGCTCCTGGTGCTGCCGAGGGAGAGGAGGGGGTGGCTCAGGCATAGGCTGGGGTAGAATGGCCCCGACCTGGTGCCATGCTGGAAGTGCAAGGTCAGGGCTCAGGGGGAATCTAGAGTCTGCCTTGAGCAAACGTGTGGACCTTCCGTTGGGGTAGAGCGTAGGAACGGCAGCCCCGACGTAGATTGGAATGCACGACTCACTGATACAGTGTCCCCTTCAGTTTGACCCTAGGAGAATTTACTGTGCAATTATCAGGTCCAGAGTCTGCAGTAGGCATTAGGGAAACAAGTACAAAGAAAGCTTGTCCTTTCTCTAGAAGAGTTAGAGGTAAAATTTCCTGGCGGGTGTCAGTGTGGGCAGAACTGGGCTTGGACCCCGGTCAGCCCCTCCTGCCTGTGCCACCGAGTGCAGATGTACCACCTCTCTGAGCCTGGGCTTCCAGAACCATCAAGGAGAATAAACATCTGTTTGCAGGGTTGTTGTGAGGCTAGAGAAAGTGCCTGGCACATAGTAGGTGTTCCATAAGTTGTGCATTTTCTTTAACAAACGAGCTCACGGTCTGCAAGGACTACCTGAATGCTGATTCCTTTTAATTTCTTCTCTCCTTTTCTGTTCTGTTCTGTTTTGTTCTGAATGGCCAGTACATGCATGGAATTCCAAAGGTACAAAGATGACCTCCTGAAGAGTGAGGTTTCTGCTTTGTCAGTGTGCAGCTGAGCCTCCTCCTCTTCAGTTAGGGTGGGACAGAAAGCCAGGATGAGGCTGGGAAGAGAGGGCCCCTCCTCCCAGCAATACGCCGTGGCTTGATTGTGTGAATTAGCCATGAATTACCTAGGCTACTCTTGATAGATTATCTTCAATATTTTACATTATACCTAGTGCTGCAGTGGATATCTTTGAACACAGACATTTTGCACATGGCTTAGTATATGTAAAAGATAAATTTCCTGAAGTGCAATCTGAGTGAAAATAATGTGCATTTCTGACAGGTAATTGGGGTATTGTTCTCTGTAGATTACTTATGGGCTCGTCCTCCCTCAAAGCCGGTGAAAGAGTGTTTCCTCCTGTTATACAACTTCTTGATCTCTGCTGACCTGGGAGGGAAGCCGTGGTGTCTCACTACAGCACCACTTGGGTTTCCCTTTTTATGAGTTAAGTTGGGAGTTTTAAGCATAAGATACATTATTATTTCATTTTCTACAAACTATCTGCTTGTGTCCCATGGCAATTTATTCTATTAGATTGCTGGTCTTTTGCTTATTGATTTGTAGAAGTTCTTTATCTACTAGGCAAATTAGCACTTTATAATATGAATTCAAATATTTTGATCTAGTTAGTCATTTGTCTTTTCTCTTTGTCTCTATTCCTTTTTGTACCTCAAAAATTTCAAATTTTTTATGTTAGTTTAGGCAAAGACTTCTTAGGCCTCACACCAAAAGCATGATTCATAAAAGAAAAAAAATGATAAATGTCATCAAAATTAAGCACTCTGCCCTTTAAAGGACACTGTTCAGACAATGAAAACACAGGCTGTAGCCTAGGAGAAAATATTTGCCAATCATATATCTGATAAAAAGACTTGCATCCAGAATATATAAAAAACACTTAAACTCGGTAACAAAAGGACAAATGACTCTATTAAAAATGGGTAAAATATTTCAATAGACATTTCACTAAAGAAGATATGATATTGTCCAATGGGCACTGCAAAAGATGCTCTGCATCATTAGTTACTGGGGAAATGCAAATCAAAACCACAATAGGATACCACTGTGCTCACTAGAATGGCTAAAATTAAACAAACAGACAACAGTAAGTGTTAACGAGGATGTGAAGAAATTGGAACCCTCATGGGCTGCTGGTGGGGATGGAAAATGGTGCAGCCACTTGGGAAAACACTTTGGAAATTCCTTTAAAAAGTTGAAAGTAACTTATCTTGTGGCCCAGCCATTCCAAGTGCTCCTAAGGATAGAGTTCATGCCAAAAGGAATGAAAGCATATGTCCATCCAACGACTGGTGCATGATGTTCAGAACACCTTTATTTTTATAGCCCAAACTGCAAAGTACCCAAGTGCCCATCAACAGACGAATGGATAAACAAACTGTGGTATATCCATGCTATAGAACGCTATTCGGAATAAAAAGGAACAGACTAGTGATACATGCAACAAGATGGATACATCTTGAAATAATTCTGCTGAGTGCATGAAATGTGTTAAAATATACACCACATGATTCTGTTTATAGAATATTCTAGAAAACACAGACTCGTCTTTAGTATCAGAAGCTTTGTCTGGGAGGGGCGGGCTGGGGCTGGGCAGGAGGAGGTGGTGAGGAGAGAGGCCTCTGTTTACTCTCGTGATTGTGATGGTGGTTTTGTAAGTGTGCACATATGCAAAAACTATCAAATAATTCCCTTTGTATGTGTAGAGGTCATCGTATATCAAACACACCTCAACAAAGCTGTTCAAAAAGTGGAAAAAATTAGGTAGTCGCAATCTGTTATTTTATGGATTCTAGGTGTTCTGATATTTTTTCTTCACTCTCATTATGAACAAAATTCTACCTTTCTTTCTTCTAATATTTTTCATAAGGCTAGGCAAAGATGTCTTAGGTATGACAGCTAAGATAGTTTCAGTTCACATGTATATGACTGAACCATCTAAAATTTGTTTGGTATACAGTGTAAAGTAGAAATCCAGCTTTTTTTTTCCCCAGTTGGGCCAACATCATTCCTTGAAAAAATTGATCTTTTCTACACTTATTTGAAATGTCATCTTTATCAGATAGTAAATTCCTGTATATATTTAGTTCTGTTTCTGGGCTTTCTTTTTTTGATCTTTTGTCTATTTTTGTACCAATACCACACTGTTTTAATTACTGTAGCTTTTAAAATATGTTTTAATGTTTAATATGAAGGGTAATCATTCCTTTACTACTTTTAATTTTCAGAAACTGTCTATTCTTCCTGATTTACTTTTCCTTATGAAATTCAGGATCAATATATTTTGTTCAGAAGATCCCACTAGTGGTTTTTTGGGAGATGGTAGTTCATAAAGTTCATTAACTGGTATAAATGATCTCATGGACAGCTGACAGCTTCATGATCTTGAGTCTTCCTACCCTGGAATCTTGTGTGCTTTTCTATTTAAATCTTATTTTATATCCTCAGGCAGTTTCCCCTTTTTTCTTTTTCTTCTGTTTTTAATTGACACATAATAATGGTACGTATTTATGGAGTACAGTGTGATGTTTTCATACGTATATATGTTGTATAATGACCAACGATCAGGGTAACTAGCATATCCATCACCACAAACATTTATCCTTTTAACATTTGTTCTGTTCACCACCCTCTTCCCTGCCCCCGCTGCCCTGCTCTGCGTGCTGTAGAACCTCAGTTCTCAGGGGCCTCTCCCGCTTCCCTGCAGGCCTCGTTGTGTGAGGACAGGTAGCAAAGGGCTGTGGGATGGGCCTTGAGTTGGAAGGGACCTTAGAGCCTACCTCTTCCAGAGTCGAGGAAAAGGAGAAACCCTGACCTCACAGGGCTCCATCCCAGACGGGACCAGGCAGAGGGCCTGGGCTGCAGGGGATGATGGTGGGCAGGTGTCCACAGACCCATCCAGTGCCCAGGGAGCAGACTGGCCCTGCACCTGGGCCACTGAGGAGCTCCAGAAAGCGAGCTGGAAGCTGGCCTCGTTGTGGCTGAGCCATGCCTCCCTGTCCCTCACCAATCACATGTCGTGTTTCTTTTTGTGACTCCTTGGGCCACTGTCCACACTCACTGCTCGAAAATAGCACAAAAAGGGAAATTTGAGGTGACTCACTCACACGAGGCTTATCAGTAACCACAGCCAACATTCATCCAGAGGTCACTATTTGCCGGTCATTCTGTGAGGCTCATTTAGTACCTGGACAACTTTGTGAGGCAGGTACCATTGTTGTCCCCATTTTACAGGTGAAGAAACTGAGGCACAAAGCATGAAATGACCAGTAGTTGAGTCAGGATTTGAACCCAAGCATTTTATCTCCAGGGTCCACTTCTCCAAATGCTTTTGGATCCATTACCACCCATTTAAAGCAAGGGAATGCAAAGCTCTGAGGCTGACAAGGAGCAGGTAGGCAGGACTGTGGACATTGTTGGTGGTCAGAGGCAGCTTTCTGGGGAGCTGGGGAAGCAGCGGCAGAGGGCGGGCCTGCCCCTTACAGTACAGCCACCCAGTGTGCTGGCACTTCAGGGCTCTAGGCTGCCTCCATGCCTCCAAATCCTCCCTGCATTTGCAGACTTACTTTTTAAATGCCCCCAGAATTGACCCTTGGAGTGAGCCTGGTCGGGGACAGATCATGGGGAAGTGAGTCAGCTGTGCGCCCACTGGAGCAGGGGTCTGATGGAACAGAAGGCAGGTGACAGAGGGCCCCTCGGGCACTGGCGATGGAGGAAGGGTGGGGAGGCTGGGTGGGAGCGGGTGGGACCCGCTTTACTCCTCCACACGGCGTGGACCCAGCCTGGGGTGGGCGACAGCCTGGGAGACAAAAGAGCCCCACTCAGCCTTTCAGAGCTTCGCCCGTCCCTGGAAGTGGCTCTCTGAATGTGGAAAGCCAAGGAGAAGAAAGGAAAAGAAAAAGGGCTGGACAGGAACAAAACCAGGCATTTCTAATCCTTAGAATCGCGGAAACGTCTCAGAACATCTCGGCAGGCAGAGGTCTAATTAAGAAGGCATTACACATCATTTCTATTGAGTGGCCACTCTGCTAATCTCGCCCCCACTCTGACAGCCCTGGTCGCAGACGCTCTCACAGAGGAAGAGGAGGAGGAGAGGTAAAGAGCTCGGGGTCTGCGCACCCCAGTAATCGTCGCTTAGCACGTGCATTATCCTCCCAGACGCACAGACTTGGCATTGTGGGCACAGAGCGTGGTTGTTTCTGTGTTTCTGTGGCTTGATCATGTTTGCTTGTAAAGCTGTAGTCTCTTTCTGTCTCTCTCTCTGTCCCCACACACTCCCTGAGACACACCCTTTCCATAATGTCACTGCCCCTTACGCACAGGAATAAAGGATGCGGAATTAAGTGCGTGAGGTTTCTGTCTCTTGTGAGCTGCCTAGCCACCAACTTCGGGTTTTCCTTCAAGGGTCAGAACCACAGGATGACAGAATTTTGAGACTAGCAGAGACCTTGAGAAATCATTTGTTCCCACCTATTGTTTCACAGAGCAGAGGGATTTGGCAAATAGCCCAAGGTCATGCTGCAATGGTATTATTCTATTTCTCTAACTAGGTCTTGGAAGCTGTTGTTATTCCCTCCAGCCAATGGACAGTTGTTAATCGTGCTGCACAAAGGAGAGGCCACTGGCGGAGAGGGCAGCTGCCTCGGTTATGATCAAGGTGCAGGTTGCTTTGCTTCTGAGAGCTGATTCTTCTGTAGGAAACCTTGATCACACCCGCCCTGCAACCCTCCCCGAGATGTGGGAGGTTCCTAGGAGCTGGGGTAGGCAGAAACACTCTGTCAACTGGAATGTTCCAAATAAGGTTAAGGCAAGCTTGCTATTTTCTGTCTGAGGAACACACTGAGTTTCCCAGTCAAGCCACTTGAGTTTCACAGGCAGATCTCACCCACGGGAAGTGGGCCTGGTGCTTCCCGACAGTCCAAGTCAGCCAGGCAGGGCTGCAGGGGCAGCACCAGGGGCTTCGCTGCTGCAGAAAGGTCTCTGTCCTTGCGCCCTCCACCAGTCAGGGACCCGGGGGCCTTTTATTACGCCTGGTGCCTGAAGGGAGAAAAGCACGGAGCCGGCCAGTTACCGGCATGCTTTAGGCCTTGAAGTCCAGCTAGGTAGTGTTTTCTACCGTGGCCGTTCTGGGTCTCTCTGTGTGGCCCTAAAACTGGCTTGGTGATTTCTAATCAGAGTGATCCAGGCCGTATCCCACGAAGGAGACCGGAAGTCCCTGCTCCCTCCGGCTGCTCCACACCACTTAGCAGTGTTTCCAGACGGAAGCCAGGACCCATTTGCCCACAGCCCTTCTCTGAACATCCCCCTAAAAGTCACCTTGACATTGGGCGAGGACCAGCCTAGAGTTCGTAGGTGGCCAGGCCAGCCGGACCAAGTGGGACTGCCATCTGCTGCCATCGGCCCACCTGAGACCCACTGCGTCAGAGCCCCAGGGAGGCGCTGGCGTGGCGAGGGCGGGGCAGAGTCCTGCCCGGGACACCAGGGAGGTGGGAAGCCTGTGCCGTGGACGGAACAGGCGCCTCCCTGCTCACAGCGAGCCCTGTGGGGCCACCGTCCTCAGGAGAGCAAGCCGTGTCCTCTGGTTGCTGTCACCGAGGGCCAGCGCCGCCTCTCAGCCCCTGCGCCCTCCCGGGGCCCTGCCATTGCTGTGTGACAGCGTGTGAGTCTCACCTGCATTTGAGGTGGGATCCTCTGCAGGAAACGCTAGTAATTTGGCCAGAACGACCGTTGAGGGACTGGGGTGTGACAACCCCGCAGCCTGAGCTGACATCGATTTCTCTGCACGCAGACACGGTGACGGCTATTATCTACCCACAAATGGCGCAGGTCTGGGAATGATGCAGGAGAGAGCCATGTTCCAGCATGTTCCGGCATGTTCCGGCGTGTCCACATCCTGCCTGCTTCAACATCTGCTCCGGTGCCCCCTGCTGGAGCGCGTCTGGGTGGCCCCGTGGCTGTCAGGGGTGGAGCATCGCGTGGAAGCGTCTGTGCACGGATGTCAGCTCCGGAGACCCCTCCTCGGTCAGGCTCCCCAACCCCCACGCTCCTTAGGCCCCCAAACCCTGTCTGCTTTATTTTTCTGCGTGGCACCTATCACACCCCTATAGGGAAGAATGCGCGTCCTGGGCTGGGACCTCAGCTCCAGAGGGCAGGGAGTTCTGTGGGCGTCCCTGGAGGTTAGAAGAATCGCTGGCATGGGCAGGGCGCTTAAGACAGATTGTTGAATAAAAAGAAGGGAGGGAGACAGGAGGAGAGAGGAGGGACCAGGGAACAGGGAACAAAAGGAGGTGCCTCACGGGACCGGCGGCCACACTTCACAAAGGGGTTTGTGCATGGGGAGCAGCTGCAGATCAGCCCCCCGAATGTCAGTCCTGGTCGGGGTTTAAGTTCATCGACTGTGCCATGGGACTCCAGTGTGCAATTACAGCCAGAAGTGTTTTTCACCAAGGTACATAATGATTCATGCTGAGAATCTAATTAAAATATTGTGGTGGTTTAAAAATAATACTCTATTAGGATAATACACCAAAATGGCTAATTCAGAGTGAGTGCTTCCTGCTTTGATTGCACCACGGTTAGTATGGTATATCAAATACTTTCATCTAAACACGGCGAGGTATATAAATACATCACTAGGATGTGCATTGGATTCTGGGTGGATGACATTTGAGAATTTCTGTATGCTCCAGAAGTGTGTGAGTGCAACGTCTTGAGTTGACTCTGGTTTTTGAAGTTCTGGCCTCAGGATGCCACAAAGATCCTCTAAATATCATGTCTGGATAGTCCATGCAAAGATCCGGCTGGACACCTGCCTGGCGACCTTTGCCTCTGACCTTCTGCAAGTTGCACAGGTGGAATTCTGAATTCTGGAAGATGCACAGAGCCCAGCACTGCTGGGGTGGGCAGGGTCCCAGGGACATTGCAGTATAGCCCAAGTGGGGAGATGGGCAGCCGGTGCCCAGACCCCTTCCTCCTCTGGGCCTGAGCAGGGCAGGTGAGCATCTGTCCTAGGAAATAGGGACCTGAAATTTGCTTCTCTTGCTTTTTATGGGGTCTCAAAGCAATGATTCTATAACCAGCACTGACTGTACTGATCTGTGCCAACTGAGGACTTGCTCCAGCCAGGTCCCCAGACTGGCTGCACAGGAATCACCGAGTGGACGTGTTCGGACACCATTGCTGTGTCTTCCCCAGAGCCTCTGACTGAGAGGTCTGGCGAGGGTGGGTAGAGTGTCCGAGGTTCTGAGGACCTCCCTGCTGAGGCCAGGCTGCTGGTCAGTGGCCCCATGGGGACCTGCTGCCTACGCAGTGCCCACGACACGGCTGTATGCTGAGGACAGTGTCCAGGCCTTGGAGGGCCCTGACTGAAATTGGTATTGCTGTCCCTTTGTGCTAATAAAAAAATTAAAAAAGACAAAGAGTAGGTTAAGAATGTGCTCGGGCCACATGTGCTATGACCCCTGGGCCTGTGTTCTCACCCTGCACCCTGATGTGTGCAGAGGAATTAACATGAACCGAAGCCGCTTCCTGGGCTGTGTGATGGCAGCTGTGGGCACTTGCTAAGGCTGCTAGAACAAAGCAGCACAGACTGGGTGGCTGAGGCAAAGAAATTTATTCTTGCACAGTTTTGGAGGCCAGAAATCCAAGGCCAGGATGTTGGCAGGTTTCTTCTGAGGCCGTGAGGGAGAGTCTGTTCCCACCTCTGTCCCAGCTCCTGGTGTTGCTGGCACTCCTTGGCGCTCCTTGGTGCTCCTTGGCATGTGGAAGTGTCACCTCATCCCTGTTTCCACTGTCGCACGGCTGTCACGGTCCTGGTGCTTGTCCCTCTCTCGCCTCCCCTTCCTCCGACGATGCCCGTCCGATGCTGGGGACCCTCGCTTGTTTCCCTCCTTGCCTATGGGATCTGGGCCCGCCGACTCCAGGGAGACCTCATCTTCACTTTGCTAATTTTATCTGCAGCCACCCTCTCCCCAGAAAAGGTTACACCTTGAGCTCCTGGGGCTTCACATCCCTTTTGAGGGTGCAGTCCAAGCCCTCACACCCACCAGGACCCACCCTGCTGGCAGCGCTGCCTCCTCCATTGAGATTCTGAGCCGGGGCTCTGGGAGGGGCTCAGTGCGCGGGCCCTGGCCCTCCTGCCTAGCTGTCTCTCATGGCCAGAATTCTGGTCTTCGAAATTCTCCCAGTGCCTTCCTCTCCTTTGGTTCCTCCTGCACATGAGCATTTGAGGTTCACAGAGTCATTGTCGCCTCCTCTGTGGTCGGGCAAGTGGGCCGTGGAATTGGTACCACTTGCTGTCACGAGTCAGCTCATGCAGTCCAGGACTGAGGTTGCTTCTTCTTGTGACTGTCGGCCAGGAGCTGCTCGCAGAAACTGGAGGCCGCTCCACGGGCCTCTCATGGCGGGCAGCTGCCTGGTTGACACCCAGGAGAGTCTCGTTCCCGTGTCACCCCACGTAGCCAAGTTACAGGCCTGCCCATCTCAACACCTTTGCACACGAGGAGGCCAGACCTGGGGAGTGATGTCTGCTGTGTCTGCAGCTCTGCCTCCGCTGCCACGGGTTTGGGCTGTGCTGGGTGGGAAGGAGTTTGGGAGAGAGGCCAGGTGAGCAAAGGAAAGACAGAGACTTTGTTTTTGGTGCGATAGGAAGCCACTAGGCGAGCTGCTCTCCCCTCTCACCCTTGGTCTCCTTGTCTGTGAAGTGGGGATGTGACTCCCTCAGGGCTGTGGGGAGCACTAGACCATAAGCCTGGGGGTCACGGGGCAGGTGCTGGGACTCACTTAATGTCAGCCACTGTCATTTCCATGTGCACCGCTTCAGCGGCTGCCCTGGATGTCAGCGCGTGGCTGGGGTGGAGGCTGCACCTGAATGGGGTGCCCAGGCTGGGGCAGCCCCCAACGGCCCAGGCTGCAAGGAGGGCCGATGCTGGGGTCACCTCGCTTGTCTCCCTCCGGAGTTCTGATTGGAGACAGGTTTTCTGTAACCCTTTGCTGAGGGTGGATTGTGTTACCCCAGTTGTCCTGGGCAGGCTCCTTCTGCACGCTCAGGGCTCTGCCCACCGCAGGGCCCCTGCACCTGCTCTCTTGCCGATTTCCCACCCCCCGGCTGTTCACCTGCTCCCGCAGCATCTGTGGCACAGAAAACGTGGCTGGCATCCGAGCCTCGCTCTCCTGATGTCCCGGAGGCTTTCTAGTCCACCTCCGGCCTTTTCCAATCACCCCGAGCACTAAGCTTCCCTGTCCTCGCTGGTGCCGTGTCCAGAGCCTGCCTCTTTCTTCTCTTCCCGTTTTCTTCCTTTGCTGAGCTCCTACCAGGAGCCCCCAGCCACTCACCAGCGCCCCCACCGTGTGCCTGCGGGTGCATTACGGACTCGTTCTGGTGAGGTTTCGGTTTTCCTTTATAGGTGCCCACACAATATCTGCTTTCTGGTGCTTTTCTTCTTTCTTTTTTCCTTCGAGTTAAAATTTACACATGTTGAAGTAAATGAATCTTAGCTTTAAAAGTTTTGCAAAAGGACACACCCAAACACTGCACATCCCAGCGTGACATAGTGCTCCAGAAAGTCCCTTCATTCCTCACGCAGTGGATCCCTGCCCACCCCGGGCAGTCAGTGTTGTGATTTTTCTCACCTCAGATTGGTTCTGTGTGTTCTAGAACGTCATATAAATGGAACCATACACTGTGTACTCTTTTGTATAGGGCTCTGTTGCTCGGCGTGTTTTGGTGGTCACTCCTGCTGTTAATTGTGCCAGTCACGTGTTCTGTTTTAGCGCTGAGTGGCATCTCCTTGCACAGATGCACCACCTTTTGTTTGTCTGTTCACCTGTCAGTGGACACTTGGGTTGTTTCCAGCTCCAGCTACTGTACAGAAAGCCTCTGTGCCTACTCATGCACCTTCCCTTGGGAAATATCTGGGAACAGAATTGTCGGGCCCAAGGACGGGCTTACGTTTGGCTTTGGAATAAACTGCCAAACATTTGTCCAAAGTGGTTGCCCCGTTGACAGTCACACCGGAGGGTTTCAGTTGCCCGTCTGTGCCACCGTTTGGCGCCTTGGTCTTTTTTAGACATTCTAGAGGTGTTAGTAGTGTCTCGTGGTGGCCTCACTTGGCGTTTTCTTGATGACATATTATGAGGTGAAATCTCCAAGAGGTTTGAAGTGTGTGGTGAGGAGTCGAAGCCCGTGGGCTGCTCCAACTGGCACGCGCGGAGCAGTGTCCTACCCGGCTGTGGGCACTGCCCGCGGCAGGCTCTGCTGCGGCGATCCGGGCGGGCGCTGGGTCGCTCCTCCTCTGTGCTGTCAGTGCCACAGTGTTTCCAGGGCTTCTTGTTCGCACACTGCTGAATTCTCCCAGAGAAAAGAAGAAGAAAGTCCTTGCCAGGTAAATGAATCCTCCCCCGGAGCCACCTCCCTGGGGGGCTGTAATTAGCACCCTCGCTGGCAGGTACTAATTAGCCTGGAGTTCTCAGATGAGACCGAATGGGGCGTCCCAGCAGGCCGGGGCTGAGCACTTGAGCTCCCAGGGCCTGGCAGCCCGGTGGTCTTGGTGCCTGACTTCTCCGTAAGAAACGAAAAACACCCCCACCTGAGCATTCAGGTCTCCCCCGTCCCCCAGACACGCCCTCAGCCCACCCTCTCATTCACACCCCACCAGACGACTGGGGGGAGGGGAGAGATGCCCGAACAAGTCCCTAATGTTTCCCTCTAAGAATCACTGGCGTCTGTCACAACGGGTCCCGGCATCTCTAGGGCGGTAGGACCCCTGCCTGTCCTCCATTTCCATGTGGGTGCATCAGTTAAGCACAGTGTGGACGGATTAGGAGCTGACAGCTGATCTCATGGTCTACTCGGCACGATCTGACCATCCAGAGACCCAGAGCAGGGCCCGGCCCCACGTCCACCTGTGACTTCTCTGGGCCTCGTGCCTGGGTCAGCAGGTCTGTGAGCAGCAGGGAACCCAGTCTGGCATCTCAGCCCAGTACAAGGAGTGGTCACACGGAGGCCAGGCTGAGGGGTGGCCTGGGGAGTAGCCCTGCAGGAGCCATGGCCCAGGTGGAGGGGTAGTGGGCCTTGAGTTCCCTGGGCTGCCCTACCAAGCACCAGGAAGGGGGTGACTTAAACAGCAGAAGTTTGTTGTCTCGTACTTCTGGAGGACCCTGAGGGATGGTCTGTGCAGGCCTTGCCCCAGTGTGGTGGCTGACACCCCTGCCTGCCTGGGCCTGTGGACACATCACCCTGACCCCCGCCTGCACCCTCACACAGCACTCTCCCTGTGTGTCGGTCTGTGTCCAAGTTTCCCCTTTTTGTAAGGACACTAAGCAAATTGGGCTAGGACCACCCCAATGACCTCATCTTGATGAACCACATCTGCAGAGACGGGCTCTATTTCCAAGTAGGGTCATATTCTGAGGTTCTAAGAGTTAGGACTTTAACAATTCAACCCTCAAGAGGGGACCTGTTTCGTCATCAGAGTCAGACCCTCCAACCGAGGCAGAATCCCCTATCCTGGGGCATGGCCACTGCCGGATGCCCCCAGGCAGAGCCCAGCAGGTGGTGCCCAGGAACAAACCCCTGTCTTCTCCCCCTCCCACCCTCTGTCTGTCCCCAGCGCCTCCCAGAAGCCAGAGCCAGGGCCCAGGCAGGGAGTGGGCCTGAGGGCAGATGCACTCGGAGGTCCACCCACCCGACCAACACTCAGGCCAAACCTGGAGGGGTTGGCCGACTCACCAGACCCCACGTCATCCCTGTTCACTCTGTCCTCCACCAGCAAACACACGGAAAGAAGAAGCCCACATGGCCAGTCCAGAACTGAAGCCCGCCTCACGTCCCCCCGCACCTCCTCCCGCTGTGAGCTGCCTTGGGCCTGCTCAGCCTCCTTGCCCGGCGTCCAGCACCTGTGGAAGAGAGAGGAAGCCCAGCATCTCTGCGCTCACCAGTGGAGATTTTCATAAGTTGTGTTCAGAGACAAGAACTGCAACTGATTTTAAAGTCACTCATCCACACCCCTGAGGCAGGTTTCGGTCAGGATGTTCCTAGCAGATGTTGGCAGGAATCACACGCACTTGCCGAGGTCTCTGGATGTCTGTGGTGTTGCAGGCGTGAGGCGGGGGTGGAATTAGCCGTGTGTGTAAAGAGAAGATGCTCAGGGCACCTCCATCCCAGAGGGGCACGGAACCACAGGTTAAGAGGCAGGGCCGCACGTGTGAGCAGCGCAGCTCCGGGGTCGGCCCAGGGAGGCGCTGAACTAGGCAGGGGCCACCTGCCCCGCCGGACACTTAGGGGAAGGGGGGCAGATTCTAGGTGAAAAGTGATCCTGACAGTGGCCGCATGGCCCAGGCAGTTCATGTCCAAAGGATGGAAAGCGGGTTGCAGAAATCAGCCTTAAGGCCAGTGGTCACTTGGGAGCTGCCAGTGCCGTTCAGCCCCCACCGCAGCCCCGCACGTCCTGGGATTTCCCCAGACAGGACCACCAGGTGCCACTTCCCTGAGCTGCTTCTCCTTGGGTGTCCAGTCTCATCCCCTCGGCCTCCCTCGAAAATGCCACCAGCCCAGTCTGAGGCTCACGTGCCTCCCGCGCGTGGCAGAGGACACTCAGGGGTGGTGGCAGGCTCCTTACTTCTGCAGAGCCTGCGTTCCCAGGGCGGCGGGCCACCCCCAGGAGCCTGTGCCTGGCAAAGGGCAGGGCCCACTGGTGCCTTGGCTGTCACTCTCCTGATAAAAGGGGCTTTCTTTTATTTTATTTGTGTGTGTGTGTTTTGGAAGTAGGATTTCTGGTTTGGGCTCTGGTTTGTTTTGAAGACGAATGTGGAAAATAGGTGAAACCAGAGGTCAGAAAGCAGGAGACCAGCCAGCCAACCTGCCGGGCGGCTGCTGTGAGCCTTATAAATATTGCAGCTCGTCCCCTGTGAAGCCTGCTCCTCTGAGCGTGGGCAGCGCATTCACGCGCACTCTGGGCAGCGGGGACCGGCTGGCGCCTCCAGAGCAATCACTGTGAAAGGGGCTCTCAGGAGCTGGGCAGAGACTGGCTTTTAATGCACCTTTAGCCGATGTAGCATTGACGAGCATTTCTGGTGTAATGAAAGGGACTCGGTCCACATCATTTGCCTTGAAAGAAGCAGGCGTTCTGCACAGAAGCCAGATTGTCCTGACCAGAAACCTGAGCCCTTTCCTCCCCGGGAGAGAAATGCCGTTTGACCCCAGGACAAGCCCCAGAGCTACTGTGCTGTTTTGGGGTGAAAGGGGGGTGGGGGTCTTGGGGCACCTGCAGGGCGGGGATCAGGAATGCCGCAGCGTGCTCCCTGCCAAGGTCAGGGTGGGGCCAGAGGCCACCCACAGGTCCCCTCCCCTCTGAGCCTGTCTCCTGTGCCTTCCCTGCTCGGTGGAAAGGCAGGCGCTAGCCACCCGCTCTTCCGCCCAGCAGTACCGGCCGTGGCCCTCAGCGTCACTACTATCATCTTCTATTGTGTAGTCCCTGTGCTAAGCACCATCGATCTTTCCTCATCTCACTACAGGAAACTGAAGCTCAGAACCATTAAGTAACTTTCCTGGGGCCACACAGATTTCTAGAGCCAACAGCAAACTCTAGACAGAATTCTTTCTGGAGGAAGTCCAGGCTTCCTCCAAGGGGGTGCAAGCAGCTCTTCCCCTCCCCTCGTCCCTTCTCTCCCTCCCCTCCCCCCCACTCTCTGCTCTTTGTGGGTCTTCCTAGCCCTTTGTTGATGGCAACATGGAGGAGGGACGCACGGTTTAATATTTATTTTGTTTCTTGCACAGGGTTTGATGCTTCCTGTCCTTAATTCAAAAAGCAGGTGAATCAGAAGGCTTGTATTTCTCTTAGACAAACTCATCCTTAAAATATAATTCTTTGTTCTTTCTCTGTGGACCATAGAGCAAGCTAGAATGAAGGTTGGCTGAGCTGCTGCAAACATACGTGGCCTTCTGATCTGGGGGTGTGAGTCAACAAGATAATCCACTCACTAATTGTTCATCCTTAAAGGCTGAACTACAGCTGGGAAAACATTGGCACACACAAGCCCATGGCCACAGGGCGGCTGCAGGCTTTATTGCAGCCCACCTGCCTCGGTGCTGCTGAACACGGTCAACATTTATTGTTCCCTGCCGCATGCTAGCTCTTCACGATTATTCACTCAGTGGTTCTCCCAACGGCCCCAGGAGGTGGGACTAATGATTCCCACTTGGCAGATCAGGAAGCAGAGGGACCTGCCATGTTCCCACAGCTAGTGAGGGCAAGCCCACGCACCTGGCTGCAGGGCCCGGTGCTGCCACGGCGAGGGTGGCAGGAAACGGAGACAGAGTGCACCCAGTGGCTTTGCTGCATCTGATCCCAGAAACATTGGGGAAAGAGTGAACGCTGAATCGACCAAGCAGTAAGCACCCGTGCCACACACACACAAAGAAATCCTGCTTTAAGTAACTTTTTCCATTCACTAAATGCGTGGCCAGGCAGTTGGGTGTCCTGCAAAGTCATTTTGGTGATTCCGCAGGAAATTCCCTAATGATAAGACAAATGGGAAGCTCCTTTTCCTTCCCATGGAAAGGTCATCTGCCCAAATCTTGGTAGAATAGTACCTGAAACATTAATAATTTTCGCTTAAGGAATTTATTTATTCATACTCGTCAGAAAACCACTCCGCGTTGTCGTCCATCATGCTGCGAGACGCCGAGGGAAGGCCTGGCCCTGCCGTCTGCCCTGCCCTATCCTCAGTGCAGCATACGCAGGACGGGAGAGGCGTCGCGTATGTATGTGACGCCTCCTTTGCCACGGTGCCCTGTGTGCCGTGCTTGTCACCTCGAGCGCACTCCCCCGGCCCGGTAGGAGTGCTGTTCTTTCTGCACTTTTCCCTCTTTGCCTTCCATTTACCTGGTACCTCTCTGCTCCTTCATTTGTTTTCAACCTTTTGTCCTGTACTATTTTCAGCATGTTTCTTGTCCACAGAATATAGCCTGCGGATTGAATGTCATTTCGAACTGACAGTCTCTCTTTTAATGGAATACGTCAGTCCGTTATGTACGTAATGGCTAATTACGTGGTTTTATATCTGCCATTTTATCATTTATTTTTTGGTTCCTTGTTTTTCCTTTCTCTGTATTTTCTGGTCAGTCCCTCTGCACGGTTGTCGAGGACGGCCTCCCTTCGCCAGGTGCGGGGTCAGCCACAGGGCTCTGCGCTGCTCTGTGAAAGTACAGGGCAGGCGCCTCCGCCGCTGGGACGCTCCGTGGGGCTCCGTGGGGCTCCCTGCGGCCTCGCTCCCCGACCGCTCACGCCCCTCCTGCTCCCACCCCCGGCCAGGCTAACTCTCAGATTTTGCAGAATTAGTACTTTTACATCCGAACTATTGTTGGGCTTTGCTGGTGGTTCAATTCAGAAATATTTCAATTTCGGGAGTATTTACTAGCACTTGTATTTCTCATTCCCAGATAAGTTACCGGCGTCACTGATGTTTGCATGTGTGTATTCATCTGCCCATTTGTCTGTGTTTGCTCAGGGGTCATTGCAACCGCTGCCGCCCCAAGTGTTTTCCCTGGAAAGGTGCTCTGAGTATTGACAGCCACCCTCCCGTCGCCCGACACCCCCAGCGGCAGCACCGTGGGGCCGCGCTCCTCCTTGCCTAGTGCACAGATGTTAACGCAGAAATCTGAGGCCAGTCTGATTCTTCTCCTTTTGTCATTTAATGGTCCTTTACTTCTGAAGTTTTTAGAATTTTTCTCTTATTCTTCCACTCGGGGATTCCCCTGAACATCCCGGCGATGGGGCTTTACTCAGCGGTTCCCCCGGCGCCCGCGGACCCGGCCTCCTCCTGCCCCTGCACGTGCGGGGCTCGTCCCTCTCCGCGCCGCCCCCGCGCCCCTCTGGAGCCCTGGTCCGGTGGCGCAGGCCCCGGCCCTGTCCTCTCCTGCGCAGGCTCCCTCACTCTGCTTCCTTCCCTGTGCTTGGAAGGGTCTTTTCTTCTCCGTCCTCCCCACCCTCATTCGGTCTCCGCAGAGACCATTCTGTACTTCAGTTCACCTCCGAACTTTTTCCAGAAGGAAATCAGGCATTTGCTTTAAAACAAGCCATGCAAACCTCCGTTCCCCCCCAGCCTCTCTCGGGTCCTGTCCTCTCTCCTCCGCCTCTGACAGCTGCTTCCTAGGAGGCCGTTCCAGCGCCCGACTGCCACTCAGGGTGCAGGTCCCACAGCGGAGCCCCCACGGAGCCCCTGCCCGGCCCCAGAGAGAAGCCCGTGTGCTTAGGGCCTCCCACATCCAGGTCAACATGGAGCCCGCAGCTCCCTTCTCAGCTCCTGGGCCCAGGAGACCCAGCCCCCAGGCCAGTGGGTCCCACCCAGGGTCTCTCTGCAGACCCTTGAGGCTGCCACTGTGGCAACAGTCCTGATGCCTGCCCCAGGCTCCTGTCTGGTTGGGGGTAGGATGGAGAAAGTCCCACATTTATTCCCAGGACTCCAGAAGAGCAAAAGCCCGTTGCCCCCTCCAGCCCACCCGTCAGGCCCCCCCTCCAAGACCCCTCCCCCCGTCAGGCCCACAGGAGCTGCTGGACTCTCGGAAGTGGCGGTGTCCACACCCCTCGTGTCTCCTGACAGCTGTGGGGGCTCCCTCCCCAGGCACCCCTCTCAGGGCTCCTGTTAGTAGGTACAATCTCATTAAGGATGTTCGTGCCAGGTCCTCTCAGCAGTAGTCAGTCACCCCTCAGAATTTTTGTTCATTTCCATAATCCCTCTCTGAATTAGGGTGCACAGAGCGGGACTGGAGCAGCCGAGTCCAGGGCAGCGGCTGAGCAAGGGGGCCTCGGCCCGAGCCCGCCCTGTGGACCGTGCACAGGCAGGTCCTCCCTGAGCAGCCGGCCTCGCCCGAAGCTCTGAGCTCGCTCTCCCCTCCCTGGCGTTTATCCAGCGCCTGGTGGCTTCCAGCGGGCCTCCCCCCACCCGACGTAAGCCGGGGCCCTCTCCAGGAGAGAGGCTGTGTTCCCCAGCTCCCAGCCCCACCCCGGCTGGCCGCTGCCTCGGAAGTGACTTTTCACATGAACGATGCACGCGTGCCGAAAGGCCGGAAGGAAGACTTCTACTTTCAAGTTGCACTTTTCCTCCCTGAGGCAGAAAATTTTAGAAAGATTAATGATTGTGAAGACAAATATTTTTTAAGATTAGGGATGGCATGTCTTTGCTCATCAATTTCTATTCTTTGGGTCATTAAACCTTGAAGTCTTAAATGGAAGGACACTCACTCGATTAAAGCAGGCGGAGACGCGCCTGTGGAGGCAGCGACCCCAAGGCCTTCTCGGCATTTGTGACTGTGAGAGCTGCGTTTTGTCAAATCTCTGCACGTCAGCTTACAAATGTACTTTTAAGCGGCGTGCAGCTTAGATGGCACAAACTGCCGACGTGCGTTCTGTCTGTCTCCAGCCCCGCTTGTTCTCCTCATCTCTGACACGTGGGCCTTGCACGCTTGGCAAGTCCTGGGGGCCCCGTCCGCTTCAACATCTGCCCCCAGGCAGGGGCAGGCAAGGAGTGTGGCCAGAGCAGCCGCTTTCGTGTGTCCGGACACAAAGGAAAGCTGAGGAGGTGGCAGAACTTGATCTACCTTTTTCCAGGAAATCCCATGGCCACGCCCCTAATCAGCACCTGGCTGTGGACAGGCCACCCACTCTGTGGAACCAGAGAGGAGCCAGCAGCCCCCAGATCAGCCTTCTGGTCCTCCAGGCTAAACCAGCTTGCAAAGCGTCTGCCTTTGCCCTGCAGAGGAGTGGACCCCCCTGACTACTTGGATGGGGTAGGGGTTCATACCCGGCCCCTTCTCCCCTCTTCGATCCTGGGACCCCGTTGCCCCTGCACCAGGCCTCGTGGAAGGAGCTTCCGGGATGTGTCTGGGTCTGTGCCCTCAGGTGCCAAAAGGCTTCCGCCCACAGCCGGTCCAGGGCACCGGGCCATTGCCAGTGTGGATGGACAGTCCTTCCCTTCCGTCCTTTGCAGCATCGGGGCGGGGGGTGGGGAGCTATGTTGTTTCATCAAGTCAAATACAAGTCCAAGGGGTCACAGAGATTGACCTCATTGATTAACGCAGTGTTCTCTACTTACACCTCAAAGAAATGAAAGTAAAGAAGGGTTTTTTAGTTAAAAAAAAAGAACATAAACCCAGGAGAGAAAAAAATGGGAAAGAGATGATAGGAACAAAATTTTGGAAGCCGGACAACAGGTGCATTCAAGTGACCGACTTCACCAAAGCAAGCAGCTGGGAGCTGAGCTGGCAGAGGTGATCCTGACGCAGGTTCCTCCTCCAGCTCTCTGGAGGGCCAGGGACCAGTGCTGCAGCTCCAGGAGGGCCAGGTGAGCAACAGGACTGGCTGGAAGTCTATCTCAGGAGCAGGCGGGTCACAAGGGTCCCTGCACCCACAAATAGACCATCACCCCCCAGGTGGAGGCTGGACCATGGGGCAGAGACTCTGCACCAAGGGTTGTGGGGCAGAGCCGAGAGCAAGAGGATCCAGGGCATCCGTGTCACCACGGCAGGCCTCATCCCCTTTGCCTGGGGGCCTCCCAGGACCCTGGCAGGGACTATGTCAGGCCCCTGGCAGGAGGTTGGGGGCTTCCTTTCTGGGGAAATTGATGGGCCCATGAAAAAAGATTCTAAACACTTCCAGAGATTTAAAAACACACAAATAAGTAAAGGGATTAGAACCAGAGTTCATCAGACTTCTCAACAGGAACAGTTTAAGCCAGGAGACAATGGAAATTTGCCTCTAAAATTTTATGGGAAAAAATGGTTTCCTACTAGAATTTTAGTCCAAACAATCAAGGGACACTGAATACATTTTCAGACACACAACTGCTCAGTAAACACATCTCCCACAGACTCTATCTGCGAAATGAGAATATGCCCAGATGGACAAAGATGTGGGATGCAAGAAACTGGTCGTCCAAGAGGAGAGTAGGAAAGGGATCCTCGGAGCGAGGGGAGGACCTGGAGAACACAGGTGAGGAGGAGGAGGGCAGGCCGGCTGCAGGGGACATCTCCCAGAGAGGCGGAAACCACAGACAGCCGAAAGCCTCTTGCATTTTGGGAGGAGATTTACAATTCTCACTGAGAGTTTAGGGGTAAGTTGGTGAAAAGTATTATGAAAAACTAATCCAATGATAAAGCAAACCAATTAAGTCTAGGAAAATAAACCAAAAAAAAGTTGTATACAGAAGAAAATGTAATCATAGTACACTACCTGACTCAGCTGTGAGTGATATTAACATTGTCATCAAATTTAACTGATATACTCAAATATCAAATATTCAGAATTTACAAGCAACGGTGGGTGTGTAAGGAGTGGAAAGCCTGTGTAGGAAGGGGGTGTACAGTACAGGAAAGCTAAGGTATCATTTTCCATATATGAAGTCAGTGATTGGAACTTAAGTAAAGAAAGTCAAGCAATAGGAATATAAGCATGCTATTTAAAAATGTGGAGATAAATAGAAGCTGCTAAAAAATTTTGGAACAATTGCCTCTGGGGACGGAGTGGGCAGTGCCTTGCAGATCTGTTTGGGTTTTTAATATAGATAAGGCACAGTTAATATGTGACTGATAAAAACATCTTTGAAGTTTAAAGGAAGAATAAAAGAATACTGGGTTTTCATACCTGGTCTGATGAGTACGGTGACTGTGCTGATTTTCTAGCACTTTCTAGCATTCATATAGTTGATGAGTATGAATAGTTCAGGACTAGAAATGTTTGTGGGTTTTTTTATTTTTTGCAATTAGCTAAAAAAAATTAACTGATTTTCACCTCATTATCTAATTATTCTCTATTCCCTAATTATCTGTGCAGACTTTGCAATAATTGTGGGAAATGGTAAAAGATGAGGGGGGAAACAGTCAAGATCTGCTTGTACCGGGCTTTAGTGTTGTTTCTGATTTTAGTTGGGCGACGAGGGAAGCTGTCTTTGCCTGAGCAAGCATTCTGTGGCTCTAAGCTGTGTTCTGCATCTAGGTCTCTAAGTAAATTCCACCTGAGGAGTTTTACCCCATGCTCGGGTGATGTTGTTTGGAATATACATTTAGCCAGAAGGTTGACTTGGCCACTTCCTTTGCCTCTGGTTCTGCCCTGAAAAAACAACTAAGGTGCTTGGGTCCTACCTCCTGGAGTTGCCACCTTGGTCTCACAGAGGGAAACATGCAAACAGAGGTCGCCTGGGTTTAGGTCTCCAGGCACCTCCAGGTGCGCTATCCTTCCTGCGTCCACTTACCTGCAGCCTCAGCTCCACATAGCTCCCAGGGAGCAGCGAGCGGGTGGGGCTGCATTAGACCAGCTCCCCCCAGAACTCAGAGCCATCCTCATGACCACCTTGCCACTTGACAGATGAGAGCCCAAAGCGCAGACAGGTTGAGTGACGCGCCCAAAGCCACACAGCTGAGGGGTGGGAGAGAGGAGGGGGGCCCTCAGCCAAGTAACACTGAAGTCTGTGCTCATTTGTCGGTCATGGCTGTGCCGGTGTGAATGTTGTCAGAATCAAAACGGAGTCACTAATGTTGAGAAAACCCTGACAAATAGAGCTGGGGAAGCCATGAAGGGGGTTCTCACACTTCCATGCCTGGTAACAGAAAAGACTCTGCAAAAACCACAACCTGGCACAAAGGCCATTGCAGCCTTACACAAAAAATACTTCTGCTAGGACACCTGCCCAGCAACTGCCTGTCCAACCTCAGACAGGTGTCCCCCTTGTTATTGATGTTTGTAGCCAAGGATAATTATCTCACAACAATTACGTAACCTCATGCTTCCTTTTAAAACCCTTGTCTTCCGTTAGCCCCCTGAATGCACACGTAGTTCACTACAGCACGCGTGTTCCCGCTGCCACGCTTCATTCCCGAACGAGCATCTTTCCTTGTAGAGCCTCTCTCTGCTGTTCAATTTCACACCAGTGACCGGGTGGCCCTTGGCAAGCCCCTGGGCCTGGACTGTGCCTGTGTCCCCTCATCCCCCGTGTGTTCAAGGGCGTGCCCGTCCCGTTTACTGCGAGAACTCGGTGGGATAGTCCTGGAAGCACAGGAACAGCGGGCACAGGAAAGGCGTGAGGGAGGCATCCTTCCCATGTTTCTGTTGTCCTCAGTGTTACTGTTTAGGCCGCTTTTCCTCAGAATGTTGTTCTTTTTAATTAAGAGATGAATTTGGATTCTGTGTGGCTAGAAATTGCAAAGTCTGTAGGACAGTCCCACAGGAACTTGGACACTCAGGGTTTCTTAGGAAGAAGGAGTGATGGCCCAGGGAGTTGCGAGCTGTGGTCCTGGGCTCCCTCCTGTTCCCAAATCTGCAGATGGCCTTCTCAGGAGAGAAAGAGAGAAACAGGCTGAGGGGGGACTCGCACTCTGTGGTTCCGACAGTCACCAGAGCTGGGTCCATAAATGCTAAATCACGTGGAGACTCCGGGAGCTGCCCAGTGCCTTCTGCTGAATGCAGGTGGATTGAGTGGCACCGTTCGCCCAACAAGGGCCCACTCTCTCATTTTGTGGTGGCCATGCTGACCCAACCCTGAAGGGACATCAATAGGCCTTGGCAGCCAGAGCCAGGGCTCCTGGCCATAGGGCCACTTGTGTCACCCCAGGGACAGCTGGGTGTCCTGGACCCCAAGGCACCAACCCCCCAAAGGGACGTGGGTAGACATCAGCAATCAGAACCAGGGACACCAATGCAAGCTCCCATGTGGGCAGGCTGTGGCCCCCGCTGTTGTCCCAGGCCCTCCCTGCCGGCCCAGGGCCAGCACCCCAGGCACTCCGTGTGCGATGGAGGGGAGAGCCCTACCAGGGCGTTGTAGGTGTTAGACGTGGGGGGACCCTAGAAATCAGCCGACCTCTGCGTGGGGCATCTTAATTCAAACCAAGTCTGGTGGGAGTCTGTGTGTGAGCTGATGACGTGGCTGTGCTCAAACCATGGGTGGGGACCCATGGCTCCACCTCCCCCCACAGGATGGGGCCCTGTGATCCCAGAGAGTGGCTGGAAAGCCCAGTCTGGTCCACCCTGACTGTGACGAGAATGCAGGCCCAGAAGGGCAGGCCCGTCTCGGGCAAAAAGCGCCATGTCTCAGCCTCTGGAGAGCATCCTGGGGAGGGCCCTGGGCTCCCAGCACAGGCCCAGGCTGATCGGGCCACTGCCACTCCCCTGCCCCATTTCCAGCAGGATTGGCCTGAGCATCTTGGTTTCTCAAGCAGCCCATGGTGGGTTCTGTTCCCAGACCTTAAAGGGAACCAATGGCCCTGGTCAGAAAACAGCACAACAGGAAAATATACATAAACGGGGCCAAGATTCCTCTTCTGTGTCTTCAAAGACATGCACACTTTCTGCTCTGTTGCCCCGACTTTTGTGGTTGTAGACTTACTCTCCTCTGGTTAAGACATCATACCTGTTCCCTCCTGAAATCGTGGCTTCCCGGCACTGCCTCTGCCCACAGGCCAGGGGTTCTCAGGCTGCAGCCTCCCGGCACTGCCTCTGCCCACAGGCCAGGAGTTCTCAGGCTGCAGCCTCGGTCGGCACCCCTGCAGGATTTGCTGAGACACGGGGCTGGGCTCCATCCCCAGGTTCCCACCCTGCAGGTCTCAGGTGGGACCAGTGAGCTGGCTTCCCCGTGGGTGCCCAGGTGGTGCTGACACTGCTGGTCTGGGAACCCCACTCTGAGAACCACTGCCTCGGTTTATATGGGGTGGGACAAGAGGGCCACAGTTGTCCATAATAGCCTCAAATACTGCTGCATTTCAGCCTGATTTCCCCCTCCTGGTAAGCAGAGTTAGGACCTGGGCTACTTCCCAGGCCCCATCTCAGAAGGATGAAACTGTGCCCCTGCTTGGCCCCAGTGCTATCCAGTCCACGTGCACAGCCTCAACGCTGTCTCATCTGGACCTTTGGAAAGAATGTGGTTTTCAATTAAATCCTGTGCCGTTTGTGTGCCCAGGGTGCTCAACCAGGCAGCCACATGAGAGGCCGCTCTCTTCAGGGCCGCGGTGAAGCACCCTCGTCCAGATGTCAACGTGGTCGCGCGTCTGCAGCAGCTGTGCCCTGTAGGTAGCAATATGTGCCTCAGTGAAAACAGCTCTGAGCCGGTCCCACCAGCCCAGTCCTAAATAAGCTGCTCAGAGGAGCCAATTGCCACTCGCTCCTGATACCATAGGTCTGCAGGGTGGAGGGGCTCACGTCTGATGCTGATATGGAAAACCTGGGAGAAGCAGTCATCATTTTAGCAGATTGTGCCTCTTCCAGGCATACTTTTATTCTAGTGTTCACTGTTGAATTCAGGGAGCCTGTAGACCCATCTGGGTCCTTGGGAGGGTAGAAGCCACAACTGTCCTGCCAGTCTGGTCACCCAGCACAGAGCTGCCACACAGGATACACAGCACAAATGATTATGGGAAGGACAGGAGAATAAATAGAAAAAACAGGGGTTTTTTTCTATAGTTTGTTTCTAGAACTATGTGGCCATATAAAATACAGGTCTATGGCATCTCTGCAGACTTGACATTCAAAGTCGTCCAGGAATAACAAATGTGAAGCAGAGAGAGTGAGGCAGTGTTCATGGTGGGGCAGAGCGATGCTGAGAATCACTGGTGGTAGGCTTTGGCATCCCAGACACCACCTGCTGCCCTGAGACTCTGGACCCCGCCATGGGATAGGGGAGCAGAGTGATGTAAGGCATGAGGCAGGTATATGTATTTTGGAAAAGTTCCCTACAGAATTCTGATATCCATCACCCCATCCCAGTGAGAACTACAGCCAGAGGCTCTGTCAGAAACAAGGGCAGGTACCATGAGACGCCATTCAAAGAGCTTGCAAAGCCCTTACAACCAGTCACTACCAACTCACAACTGCCATCCTAACAGCAAATGTGTCTATTGATCATATTCAGACTCAATACAATACAGAAACAGCCTTCTTTAGTCCATGTAATTAAGGATGCCTTGTTGGCTTTGAAATTGAACCTAGATTTTGAGGGTTTTTGTCCAGCTCTATTCCATAGATGCCATATATCATCCAATATTTGTAATTCTCAATTAAGTATGTACACTATTGATCTGATTAATATATTATTTTTATAATCCCACCATGTTATTAAAATTTTTCTAAAGTATTTGTGAAGTAGATGCTTGATCTTATAGTCCAAAATAAAAAGGTTTAAACTAAATATTCCATTTCAGGATATGATCTCTCTTAGTATGGGAGAGTAGAAAACTTCAAAGCTTTAGAAAAGCTTTTTCTCATTCTTTGGCAACTTTTTTAGTCTTTATTTTATATGACTGGGAACTTTTTCTGTTAAGGGGTACTGAATAGTAAAAATCAATTTCATTCACACATTTTTATATTCTCATATCTAAATGGCCATGTAATTTGGGGTGACAAATTGCACTTTGGGATGAAAAAGATACTCAAAAAAAGCATTTAGAAGTAACTGTGTTGACTGATTTAATGCAATTATTAGATAAAACCTCCCTCAATACAAATTCCTTTCCCTGGACCTGCTGTTCATAAAAGGAAGCACTGACTTTCTCAGCTGCCTCCAGAAAAATACCACTGCGCTACCCTTCTTGACCACCCAGGTCAGGGTCACATCAGTGAGATCTCCAAAGCCAGATCTTGCAGGGACCTGGTGCACCCCAGTGAGCAGGAGTTTGCCCCTACCTGCCCCATGTTGGAATCATCACAGGCTCGAGCCCAGCCAGCCTGGAAGGTGCCCACGTGCCATCAGCCATAGCCTCTGCCTGCCAGTTCCATCCCCACGCTGCCAGGCTGACCCCATCTGTCCATCCTGCTGAAGGACCCCCGCACTGATTCTGCACAAAAACGTGTCAGTGGTGGATCAGTGTCAGGTCTGGGGGGGACTTTGCTGGTCACTTGGAACCACTCTCTGGGCATTTTTGTGTGTTGTTCACTCCTGTACCCTCAGAGCTTGGAACAGTGCCTGGCACACAGCAGGCGCTCAATAGGTATCTATTAACAAGCGCCGCATCAGAGCACAGCCCGCGTTGGCTGCGCAGACCTCCTGTCCCACTCTCTTCCGTTTCCGCGGAGACCCCGGGCAGCTGCGCATAGAACAACCAGACACACGGGGATGAGGAAGATGAGCAGTTGCTGCCGTCACGTCCACGCGCAGCAAAGCTCCCAGCCCCGAGTTTCCTCCTGTGGGGTCTGGGATCGCCTCCCGCCTCGTTTCCTCGCTCTGCTGCGTGGCTTCGGTTCCCTTCTGTTCACAGGGGGTCTTGGTTGCGAGCAACAGAAGCTCACCCAGGTAACCTCGAAACACATGCATGGGGGGACTGTGGAGAACTGCATGGACGCAAGAATGCCCAGCCACTCGGGGGCCTCCGGGCAGGGCCGGCCCGGGCAGCCTGGACCCGTGGTCACCCGCCAGCAGCCGCTGCTCCCAGGCTCTCCAGGGGCTCCCCGGTGACCCACTGTCCTGGGGCTTCCACAGACCCCAGATGGAGGGTCTGGCCAGCCAGGCTGTGCCCCAGGGCCCAGGTTGGTGCCAGGTGTTTGCACAGCCTCCTCTTGCCGCCCCCAGCTGCCCAGGGGCCGGGCTTCTCTGTGGGCTGAGACAAGAGTCAAAAATACAGAAAGCAAAACAAGGGGCACAAGACCGGAAAGCACCAGGAAAATAGCACCTGAGAAACCGCCAGAAAGATAAAAGTGCCTGGAGGTTGGGGGCTGTGCTGAAGGGTTCAGGCTTAAAATTCCACTTTGTTAGCTCGTATTTTAAAACCTCTGTTCTTGTTTATATTCTTAGGAGCATTTTTTTAAAAAATAGCCTTAGTGGATCCCAAAAGTCACATGCTTTTGTTTTGCTTCCTCAAATTTATACTCCAGGGGCTGCAAGCATCTCCTGTAATTTGTATGAGGGGAATCCCGGCCTCTTCTCCTGCGTGCGGCCTCTGTCATTACTGGGCAGTGAGAGGGCAGGAGAGGCAAGAGAGCCCTGAGCAGCCCGTGGCGTCTCTGAACCCAGAAAGCACGAGGGACATGATTGCAGACCTGTGCCCGGGGGGTCTCCTGGGCCCTCACTGTCCCCCTGGAGCCAGCTCCTGCCCTCTTCACCTGTCCTGTGTGTCTGGAGGGTCCCCTCTGGCCCATTGGCAGGGGATTCAGCATGTGGTGTTTGGGGACAGCTGCCATCTCCACAGAGCCCCGTGGTCCACCTCAGCCCCCGATTTGCGCAGGAAGACAGAACGGTCTGGCCTGTTGGTCAGTTGTGGGTCGGGTGTGTCTGGGTTGGGCACAAGTACGCTGATGGGTAGAAAGTCTGGGTCTCCCCCCAACAAACTCCCTGACATGCTGCACTCTGAGTCCGCCGGCCCTGAGGGGCTGGGGTGACACCCGTGTGATAGGTGACCCATGTCCAGAACTCCCCCAGCCGCTCCTGAACCCGGGAAGCTTAGGTGAGAAGGCCTGGCCTGAGCCTCCATTTGGGTGGGGCTGGGGGCACAGTCCATGGGCACCATCCAACCAGACATAAGGACAGTGGCAGTCCCAGGGCCCAGAGGGAAGGACAGTCCAGTGCAGGCTCTGGGCCGAGGGCGGTGGTGTGCCTTTAGTCCAGAGCGTGCTGTCCCGCAGAGGGCCGTCCTGTTGGCACTTGTACCACAGCGCTGCCTGCCACTCAGTTGTTTGGCCCCCTTCGGGGCCCTCCCAGGAGGCTCCGCTGCCCTGAGCTGCCTGCCCTGTCCTGTCCAGACACCCTGTGGAGCCTCTGCCTGGGTCAGCTCCACAGCCCCACCCCACCCATCCCCCCAAATCAGGCTTTTGTCTAAGTTAGCTGTGGTGTGATGGGGAAAGACAAGTATAGTGTGACAATGGCCTACCTCGTGGTGGAATCTGGGGCCATGGCCATTGGCAGGGGAGATGGGTAGAGTCTGGGGGCTCTTCCCACCCCCTCAAATGGCCCCCATGGACAGGACAGGACATGTGGTGAAGGGCCACACTTTTCCAGATTTGGGAGGCAGGACCGTGGGTGAGGAGGGCTGTGCCCTGAGGCCCCTGGAAGTCCTGCCAGGATTTGGCGGACTCTAGTTCAGTGGCTCACTCAGGGCATTGGCTGCTGCCTGGGATTTGCCTGCAGAAACCTGGCTGTGGCCACTCAGTTATGGTTGGGGCTGGGGCCCTTGTTCTTCTGAATCCAACGTCCCAGACACCCTGGTCCCCGCCAGTGGGAGTGGGGAGGTTTCCAGATCATTCAGAGGACAGTGGGAGCTTGGCCACCAGCCCAGTCCCACAGGAGGCCCTGGGCCCACGTGTCTATACCCTCATTGACACAGCTCACGCGTATATGCTCACTCAGGGCCCGGAACCTTCTCTGTGTTCTGCATCCTGCTTGGCCCCTTCTCTTAGAAAATGCCAGATGCCAGCCTGTCTGCAGCCTTTAAACCTGCTGCCCCCAGCCTGGGCCTGGTGCGTGGCCCGACTGTTTTGGCTGGTTGTTCTGTCTGCCTCTCCCCGAATCGCCTAAAGGCAGAGGCTGCTCTACGTCCCCGAAACAACAACAGAGCCCGGCCTCGCCTGCCCAGCCTCAGCCGCCATGCCCTGCTCTCAGCATGTTCTCCCGCACGTCACCCCTCCTCCCTATGCCTGGCCAAAGCCTGGGGTGCCTAGGGTCCCCCATGTCTCCACCCATCTCCAGCCCAGTGTATTCTGTGGGGTCTGTTTCCAGACCCTCAGGAGCTGCCGGCCCCTCTTACAGAAGTCTGAGTCGACCTTATCCCTGCACAGCTTGATTCAAAATCCTGCAAAGACATCACATTCCACTCAGATTAAAGGCCAAAGTCCACAGCATTGGCCTGCGGCCTGTGTGGTCTGCGCAGCCTGCTTCTCCCTGTTTATTTCCTGCCCTCTCCTCTGTGCCAACCGGAGGCCAGCCAGCCTCAGGCTCACTCCCCTAGCCCCTGGGGGTGCAAACATCCCCTTGTGAAGGGGGCCTCACCCCCCACCCCTGCCTGCTTTGTGGCTCTCTGGAGCCGTGAGATGCCCCGTACGTAGACCCAAGCATTGCTTTCCTAGCTCTCAATAACTACGAGTTCACAAACGAATTTGTCATTACATCCTGATACAGAGGAGGGGCTTAATACATAGCTTCTCTCTCAGACTTAATTCACCACTCAGACATTACTATGAATCAGCACTTATTATTTATATACGTGCCATGCATAATATATAGTTACACAACACTAACTGTCCAGGACATCGCAAGGCGCTGCTGGTCCTGGTGCCAGGTGGGGACGAGCCACCCCACAGAACCTGGAGTGAGTCCCAGGGAATTCCTGGTGGGGGCAGCTGTGGGACTGAAGAACGGCAGGTGGGCAGGGCAGAGCCTTCACCTCCAGACACCCCTGGCCCTCCTAACCCCAGGGTGGGCAGCTCCGCAGGCACTGAGAAGGTAGCACTGCCCAGTCCTCGACACTGTGCATTAGCATATTTATGTGTGACACTTGGGTAATTTAACCTGCAAATTTTAGTCCTGGAAGGAAACTTGGAACCTCTGGTTTACAGGTTCTCCACTTTCCAACATTGTATCCCAAGAACAATACAATCATGGATCCCACCGTGATAAAAATGGTAAGTCGCTTTCCATGGTGTTTTAAGGGATATAAACTTACAGTGCTGTTGAGAGTAAATTTAATTTTACCGATTTAAATGCCAAGTGATGATTACACTAACAGCTATAGATATGATAAATGTTACTTCTGCAAAACTGTAAACATACATTAATGTTTTGTTACATGCAATGAATGTTCCAACTTTGACTGAAACATGAAAATGTCACTGATTGCACTAACTGCAATGACAATGGTGGTGGGGGGGCCGGGCTCCAGGGCAGGACACGCGTCCGTCACCTTCACTGTGCACTGGGTTGGCCTCCGCTGGGCCAGCAGAGCTGATGGCACGCACAGTTCTATGGTCAATGCCGTCACACCGTGAGAGTGTTTGCACTAGAGAAATTGGCGAACACTGCAAATCAGGAAGATTTATTTTTTCTTTTTCTTGAAAGCCAGTTGTGGACTATTTGCCAGCATGCCACTGCCTGCGCCTCACCTCAGCCATACTCACACCCAGGTGTTGGTTTTTGTGGAGATTTCCCTCCTAGCTCCAGTCATCCCTGACCCACATACCACAGGGCAGATGGAGAAACTGAGGTCTGGAGCGTCTAGAAGCTTGCCCAAGATAACATGACTTATAACAGCAAAACTAAGAAAAGAAAACCTAGACAGTTTTCATCCCACCAAATCCATTGCTTTCCCACTGCCATATTGATGTGCCACCATGGTAGCACCCGCCGTGTAGGGTTTTGAGACAAGATTGCTTTACGTTTAGAATTTGAGATTTTAATTAACGCACTTCAGAGAAGTTGTGCTTTATATGGAATGTCGCAAAAGAGTACATTTGCAAAAATTATTAGCGAATGTTGCGTTCGTAGGACGTCTTTCAGTGTTGCCCAGCTGTGGTAGTTATCTTTCATTAGTAGTGAAAACATATTCCCCTAATTATTCAAAGTCATCTCTGGACTGATAAGTATACAATATAAACATTTTATAGGTGTAATTCAATTAATCTCCAAAGAAAAATATTTGTTGGGTGCATGTAAACATACTGGTTAAATCGCACATCTTTGTTCCTTCCACTCCAGTGACTCAGACTGCAGAGCCGACTATAAAAATTGCACCAAAGAGCTTATTCTTTCTTTATCGCCTGTCAAATTATTGCTGCAACGCCCGTAGTTGGTGGTGAAACATTGTGATCCGCTGCTAGCTAGCGATGAAACGCCGAGTGTGAGTTGTGCTTTGAGTTTAGGTAATGTACCAGAAAACATTGCATGAAAACACTAATTTTCTCAATGTATGTTAGTAGACATGGTGTTTACCAAGGAGAAGTGAAGATGTTTTTAAACAGAGTTTGTTAACTTGAAGTCTTGGCCAGGCTGTAAGTAAGTGTTCTCCAGCTTATGTTCAAGTTGGGCACGGAGCATCCTCAGGCTGGCAAGGTCTTGTCGAGTCCGACTGTCCAGGGACATCCCAGTCACATGGACCCTGTGTCGGACTTGTCCATTCACTGTTTGCTGCTTTCCTCACGTCGGGTCACACCTGGGCGGCTTCTCCCCTTTGCTCCTTCTCACCTCTGCCAGCCATGCACACCCAGCCTCGGAGGGACAGCCCCACACCCACTCCCCTCGGGCCAGCCGTGCCACCGGAGGACAGCGGGAGCTGTTACTAACAGCGCATCTCAAGCTGTTGAGCAAAGAGCTGGCTTAATTTAATTATCTGGCCTATAAAAATAAAATAAAGGCAAGTACGAGACACGTTACTGTCAGCCTTAGATGACACCAGCGTTCAAAACTTTATTATCTTATCATTGAGCAGCGTCTCCAACAAGGTCCTCTTTGTCTCTCATGCCATTCTTAGAAACCTATTTTGTAGTTTTAAGGAATAATTGTTGTCTAAGAGCGTGAGGAAAATAATAGTAACCCATGGATTTTAAAAGTGGTTGAACTGAATGTGGTCCACTAAAGGCTGGTTCCAGCTTTGCGCAATTTGAGGTAGTGTTGGACCCTTTGCTTAGATTTCTGTGACGTGATCAGTCCCTGACAGTAGGTGGGCTTCCTCCTTTTGTCGTCTTAAATAATCCTCATGAATCACACACAAAACATGGAAGAAGGGTCAACCTCTGAGAGTGTCCTCGGTCCCCAAGTGTCACTGAACATCACAGGGAGCATCCGTTTGTTCATTGTTGGAAAGTTTTTACTGCTGCTGATGTTGTTTCTACTTCAAATTAAAGGTGTGGGAGTGAGCCAGGCTTTATCTCACACTGATAAAGATCTGTCAGTGTGAGACAAGTGCAGAGCCACCCGCACAAAGCTGGTAACCCCTTTCTGCACTCCAGCACCTGGAAAAATTATGCATCAACAACCACTTTTAAAAGCAATAGCTGAAAGGCCCTGAGGACTGTGGAATGGGTGTTCAGCCCTGAGAATCACCTGGACCAGAGCAGGGTGCCGGCACAGCGAGAACCATGTCCCTAGGTGAGGGCCGGGGAGTGAGGCTTCATTTCAGACAGGAGGCGGGCATTTGCCTCTGCTCTCCACAGTAACATTTATAGCATAATTATTGTCACTTCCTAGTGACATTCTCATGATCCCAAAAACTAGGTCTGACTGGAATATATCTAAAGGGTTTGAGCAGGAAGATGAAGAAAATTATTTCTCTATGTAATTTGTTTAACAAATTAAGTACATTTTTATATACATCTTATGTATTATTAAAATACAACTTTATGGAGGTTTTTTCTGTATGTGTGTGTGGAACATTTTGAATATATGTAAAATTCTAAAGAAGAAAATAACATCATCCCTGAGTTCATTCCCAGAGAGAAATCTTTGTTAACAGGTGTGGTCCATCAGATTAAGTATTTCTACCATAAACATATATAGCTCCTGAAAATTCTCCATCCTGCAAAAGTCTTATAGCAAAAATATGGTTGAGGTAAATTCTCAGAATCTATGGAACTTTGTAACTAGAGCCCTAACAAAACCTTTTTTTAATGAGGGGGACATTTGGCAATATCTGAACACATTTTTGGTTATAGCTGGGAGGAGTGCTCCTGGTTTCTGGGGGTGGGGGCTGGGATGCTGCCGGACACCCTGGGAAGCGCAGGGCGGCCCCCACAGCAGAGTGCTGTCCAAGCCCTAATGTCCATAGCACAGAGACTGGAAACCCGGCTCCACTGCTCACCCCACAAAGGCCCTGACAAAATCGTGCCTTCTCTTTAATGTCCCATCCATACCTCTCTCCCACCTGCCCTGTTGTTGGTTCATGTATTCCTGCGGTTACTTAGTCATCTACAGGCATATCCTGAGTAGCTATCTGGTGCCTGTGCTGTGCTGCAGAAGTGAATATGGCACGGCCTGATCCCAGACGATCTGGGGTCTAGAGAGGAAGGTAACATCCACAGTATCAACAACAACATCAGTTTACTCTGCATCTACTAACTCGTGATTTTCAACTACCCCATGAGAAAACCCCATCATAACTTTTACAGCTGCAGAAATTGGCATCTAAATAATTACAATAGATCAAAGTGCCGACATCAGCGTGCAAATAGTGCTATAGGATCACAGCAAATATTTATTGAATTCTTTCTAAACTAAGTGCTATGGACAAGATTGTGAGCAAAAACACTGACTTTTTAATAAACATAATTTACTGTAGCAAGTGGTAGTTTTAACATTATATGCCAAAATCCAAATAAATTTTATTTTATTCTGTGATGCTGTTTTTAAAATCATTTTTCAAAAACCTAACTTATATTTCAGTATTATAGAATAAAAATATTTCTAATTACTTATATATTTATCTGTGGCTCTTAAAAAAAGAATCTGCATGTATAATTGTCCCATAAGGTAGCATTTTACAAAAAACATCAACATCAAAATTAAGAACTAGCCCTGAGGATGTCATCAGAAGCAATGAATTGATAGTGATGGATTTTTGTTTCTTTCGGCCCAAGTTTCCAGGGTTTTTTTTTAATGCTATATCAATGAAAATGTTAAAAAGAGAATTAAATTTCAAGTTATAAAAATTGATTATTTTCCTGAGAATCAGTGCCACAATTGTGTTTGTTTATTTCTACACAAGTTTTCATGTGTGAGGTGGGGAGGAAGTATGTATGTAGCAATAAACACACAGAAGAACCTTATCAGTGCTGTCCAATGTGGTAGCCACTAACCACGTGTGGCTTTTTAAAATTAAATTTGAATTTAATTTATTCAAAATCAAATACAGTTAAAAACTCAGTTTTCCTTCCCCTCGTCCATGTTTCAGGTGCTCAACAGCCGTGCTTGGTTCCTGGCCTCACATTGCATGGCGCAGGTGCACATTTCCATAGTCCCACAAGGTCTGTAGACAGAACCGTCCTAGACAGCCTTGTTTGTAAGGAGCATCCTCCTATATCAAACATAATTTTTGTGATTGTAAAAACCTTGTCGTGTTTGATGCCTTGAGGGAGAATACTCAGATTTTATATGAATATGTTTTCAAATTTGCCTTTAAAAATACTCTGACATTGAGACCGCATGAACTGTTCAGAGATCCCCAAGACCCCACAGCCATGTCCCAGGATGAAAGGACGTTCCCACGCAGTGTGTGGTTGGGGCTAGGCAGATCCCACCTCCAAGAGGAAGGTTGTCCATCCTTAGCCCTAGCCTGATGGCTGACCTAGAAACCAAGAACCACCACCCCCGTTCAAATGAATCGAAACCCCACGGGCTATCCAAGGTCTTCACGGGTTTTCTGGTCATTATGGGGTGACCTTGCTAAAGCAATACACAGAATTGAAAACAAGATTTCTTTCCTTTAGTTCCTTTCTTTTAGGAAATGCCAAGATCAGAACAAACAAGTTGACCTGGAATTGTGCGTGTGTGTTTTAAGGGTACAGGGTGAGAAAAGAAGAATTGTTTCAGCCAATAGCTGGCCAACTCTCTCCTGGCCCTCAGAGTCCTTTGTTTAACCTGGCAGGCCTCTAAGTCAAATGAAGCTTGTTAGTCATCTTGCAGGGCATTTATCTGCAGTGCCAAGGGGAGTTACTCATTAGCATTAGTGAGAAGTGCCCAAGATCCCCACGGGGCGCGGACCATTTCAGATGGATGGGGTTGGAGGGTTTCCTTGACTTCTAGTACTTCTTGTATTGAGTCCTACATGCTGTACCGAGCCCCAGGTGGGACATGCAACCTCAAATTATGAAAATAGCAGTCACAGGAAGCAGCAGAATGGGGACATGCTTCTTCACGGTGATGCCTTTCAAACCAGGATTGCGTGCCGTGGCGTGGGCTTGCGCAGCGTGTGCTGCCTCCGCACAGCTGCTGGCTGATACCATTTTGCACTTGTTTTGTTCCTCACAACCTCTTTGCACTGAAACCCAGATGCAAGTGAAATGGTCACAAAAGAAGTATCTGGGTTAAATGCGTGCTAAACAGGTTTAAAATTACTGCGTATTGTTTGGAAGCAGATGCAAGCCTCAAACAAATGCAAAACATCAATGCAGATGCAAACGTGAGGGCAATTTGAAAATTCAATCCTAAGTGCCTGATTCTGTAAGGGGCAAAATGGGCTGCCTTCCCTGGGAGCTTACGGGGCTGGGAGGGCCAGCCCCACTGAAGGACAGGGAGAACCCACCTACTAGATGCAGGAGGAGTTAATAGGGACAAAAACCACTCGTCTTTGTGATACAGTCCTTTACAGTTCTCCAATTTCTCAAGCAGTGATCTTTGTATTTGTAATATCTTGGGAACATCTAATAAAATGAGCATCCAGCACATTCCTGCTATTTATTTTGTAACTTTATGAGGTTGCCCAGAAGTCTTTTCTTTCTCTGTACACCCAGAAGCTTCCATACTTTTCCCAGTGGATAACCAATATTTAATCATGGGATAGCTTAGTAGCTTAGATAGCCTGGCTTTGTGCACAAACATATGAAACACAGAACGTGTGTTTTATGATGACAACATTGACTATAGAACCTGGATCTGTGGTCATGGAGTGTCCTGGTTAGGTCTGCATTTTATTACAGCCCTATTGAAGGAGGGATCTAATGCTTGTTATTATGCACTAGGCATTTCAATAAGCACTTGACTCTTATCTATGGGGCAGACATTGTTCTTTGTACTGACCAGTTAGGACCCTGTGGCCTGAGACGTGAAGCAACTTGCCCAGGGCACCTTCAGCAGGAAGCAGAGCCCCCACACTGCGCCCCAAACCCAGCTCTGAGGTCCATGGTCTGACCCACTCTGCCCAACTAATAAGTGTCACACCACATGATCAGCAATTCCTTCTTTTTTATTTTCAATGTTTCAGTATCAAGTCAATATTTGGAAAAAAATAAGATATATTTTACCTTTAAAATCTGACTTTTGATTAACTGAATATTTTCCTTTTTTGTTTTTTTGTTTTGTCTTCTTTTATTTATATTTTAATTGACAAAATTACATAATTTATCATGTATAAATATTTATCATGTACCAGTGTGTTGTTTTGAAATATGTATACATTATGAAATGGCTAAATTGAGCTAATTAACATATGCATTACCTCATATACTTACCACTTTTTGTGGTGAAAACATTTAAAATTTACTCTTAGCAATTTTCAAGAATACAATGCAATATTATTAACTGTAGTCACCATGTTGTACAATAGATCTCTTAAACTTGTTCCTCCTAACTGAAATTTCATGTCCTTTGACCACTACCTCCCCAACACCTCAATCCCACAGCCTGTGGGGACCACCATTCTACTCTCTGCTTCTGTGAGTTCAACTTTTTTAGATTCCACATGCAAGTGAGATCATGCAGTGTTTGTCCTTCTGTGCCTTTATTTGACTTAATGTAATGTACTTGAGATTCATTCATGTTGTCCCAAATGACAGGCTCTCCTTTTCTAAGGCTGAGTAGTATTCTGTGTGGCATATTTTCCTTATCTGTTCATCCACTGAAGGATGCTCAGGTTGATTCCATATCCCGGCTATGGTGACTAGTGCTGTAATGAACATGGGGGGCGGCTATCTCTTTGACATATTGATTTCATTTCTTGAATATACTCGCAGTAGTAGGATTGCTGGATCATATGGTAGTTCTGCTTTTGATATTTTGAGGAATCTCCATGCTGTTTTCTATGATGTGCTAATTTGCATGCCTGCCAACAGTGTGTAGGAGTTCCCCTTTCTCCACAGCCTCCACGGTACTTACCGCTGGTTTCTTTACAGTGGCCGTTCTAACAGGTGTGCGATGATATCGCATTGTGGTTTTAATTTGCAGTTCTCTGATGGGTAGTGATTTTGAGCATTTTTCATATGTCTGTTGGCCATTTGTCTGTCTTCTTTTGAGAAATGTCTATTCAGATATTTTGACCATTTCTAAATGGATTATGATTATTATTATTATTTTTTACCATTGAGTTGTTTGACTTCCTTATATGTTTTGGGTATTAGCCTCATATCAAGTGTGTGGTCTGCAAATATTTCCCCACCCCACAGGTTGTCTCTGCACTCTGTTTTTTATTTCATGTGAAGAAGCTTTTTATTTGATGTTGCCCCATTTGTCTATTTTTGCTTTTGTTTCCTATGCTTCTGGGGTCATGTCAAAAAAATCCTTGCCCAGATTCATATTATAGAGATTTTCCTATGTGTTTTCTTCTAGTGGTTTTATAGTTTCAGGTCTTAAGTTGAAATCTTTAATCCATTTTGAATTGGTTTTGTACGTGGGGTGAGATAAAGTGTCATTTCATTCTTCTGCATGTGGAGATCCAGTTGTCCCGTCCCCATGACGCACTTTCTTATCTCAGCTCCGTAAGTATTTTGCCAAATATTAAATATGAAAATTTGTATGAAAATGATATGAAACATGAAAATAATATGCCAAATATGTAAATTATCTTAGACCAATGGACTGCTTTAAATTTTCTTCCCCTTTTGCCACTTACTATAATCTAAGGAGAAATCTTAAAATATCTAAATGGTGCTTAAAAACATAAACCTTCCCACCACTTGTGTATTTTTCATGAATCTCCTGTTTGTGGGGACAAGGAGGGAGGCATGCTGTTCTCCAATTTTGCTCTACTAATCTTAGACTCCTGATTACTTAGCTGTAACTTGATGGGGGGTGATGCCTGTCAAAACTTATGGATTATTAGCTTCTTAATAATAAAAATATATATCTACTACTATTATATATTATAGTATTTACTAGTGATATGAAATATACAGACTATTTAATTTAATATCACAACACCAATATTTTATTTATTCAACAAATATTTAAGAATCTGTTCTGTGCCAGGCACCCTTCTAGGTGCAGAACATACAATAGTGAACTGTGCCCTATTGAATTAAAAAGGGAAGATGACACTAACAAATAAACAAGTACATGAACAGCAGACGTACACACACACAGTTTTATGCACCAATAGAAAATTCAAAATGACTGTGGCTTTAAAAATACAATGACGTTGTATTTCTAACAGCACTGCCTTAGCTTCAAGAGGAAACAGTCTTTTCCATTACCATTTAACTACAAAGCATCCCACACAAATGTAACCATGTGGACTGGCCTTGCCCCCCGACCCCTGACCTGACATTTGCTGGTTACTGTCTACACAAAACACATTGGCCTTTCTGGTGTCGACCAACTTAAAGAAAGCATCTGACAAAATATGTTTCCTTTTATTATGTAGAAAAATGTTAAAATATATGTGGACATATAACTATATATTAATATAACAAGCACATTTTATATTTTAACCTGCATAAAAATGTTTGTATGCTAACTGTTGTTATAACTTGATCCAAAATTTTGAGTTTTCATTGTTTCAGCATGTTTCTCCACAAAATTAGCTCTGTTTTTAAAAATGCTTAATAACTCCTTTCTGGGAGAATGTTCAGGCGTGTTATCACACGCTAGAGACAAGAAAAAACGTTTCTCCTTAGCCGTGCCCCGCGCAGTTCCACCTCCAGCCGTGGGCTCCTGCGCCGGGCGAGCTCACCTAGACCATGGGCAGCACTTGAAGTGCCTGCTGGCCTCCAAGGACACGGCCCCCTGGCCTGGGCTTGTCTGCAAGGGATGTTCCGAGGGTGCTCTTGGAAGGAAAATAAACATTTTCTAAAAGATATTTTTAAAAATCTTTAAGGGATACAGAAAAATTCACTTTACGTTTCTCTCAGATTCAGCTCTGATGCAACAATGAAACAGGGTTTCCTCTTCAGGGGAAATAAATCAACTCAATGCCATTCTTCTTGCCTTAATTTCAAAGTGGCTTGGAGGAAAAAAAAATATCCCTCAAAATATCATTTATTTTTATGCAAACGATCTCCAACTGCAGTAAAAGCATCGCTCAGTGTAACAGATGTAGAAACAGTTTTCATGGGGGTCAGATCCACCTCGGTTTCCCAAATACTTGCTGAGTACCTGCTAACTATTCTGGCACTGGCCAGCCAGCATGTCTCTCCTTAAAAATAAAAGTACAACCATTAGGATAAAAACGTGGTTCGATATTGGCTGAATTAATTGTTAAGCATTTTTGACCATGTGGAAGCATAGCCATTGTCAAAGAAGAGAGTGTCTTGTTTCCTGGTCTAAAAACATATGTTCTCACATTCACCTACACTTACTAAAGAGACCTTTCTCATGGAGAAATGTTCCCATATATGAAAACATTTTGCACCTAAAGTCCACTGAATCCCTGTAAAGACAGGTGGAGACTAAGCTCTGTCAGCTACAGGTGCCGGGCTTGTCCTTAACTCCGTGCCGGCGGCCTGTGCATCAGATCTGATGTCCTGTCAGCTGCTAGGTTGAGATCACGATCCGTGTTGAATGTGGCCCACCTAACCCTAACCCTAACCCTTTGAAGGTGAGGCCCATGGGTCATGAGCACCTTCTGTGCTGAGGTCACGTGCCCAATCTGTTCTCCACTGCCACTTAGAATTATTGCATATTCCAAAGGGAAGTCTCCCCTGGAGCTGTCAGGGCCCAGGTGACAGTGCACACACTGCTGCAAGCTCTCCAGCCTTTCTGTACAGACTGCCCTGTCCTTGCAGGGAAGGGCTACGGGCTTCCTTCCCGGTGACCATGCAAAGCCCGAGGGAGGAGAGGAGTTCATGAATGAGGGCACTGGGGAAGGGTCCTCCCTGGGGGCCCTGCTGTGTGTTTTCTCTTCCCGCAAAGCACAACATGAGGCAGAACAGAAAGTCCCACCGTGACAAAGGAAAGGTCCCTAAATAGGAAACTGGCACCAAATCAATGAATTTGGAATGAGACAGTTCTCTTTAGGGAACCTCAAAAAAAACATCATTTCTCCACACCTTGGGTATTTAAGATATAAAGTTACCTGAAAAAAAGGAACTTTGGCCTAAAGCTATACTTTGTATTCTGAAGTATGACGGTTCAGGACCATTTAGAACGTGGATGTTGCAAAATCACTCCGCCAGGCTGCGGGTCTGACAGCTTGGCCAGAACGCCTGCCCCCGCCACTGTCTGCAGAGAAGACAGTGGCGAGGGTGGGCACGAAACGGCTCCCTCCTGGCAGGTGGGCGTCTGTGAGCTGTGAGCGTGGAGCCTGAGGCCGTGGCCACACCGTGCCTCAGTTTCCTCGTGGTGTTGAGGGACGATGCACCTGTTTCTACTTCACCCCTCAGGGCTGAGCAGCCCTTTGAAGCAGATTCTTCCCTGGTGCGTGTGGTTAGTGAAATTCTCAACACTGGGAGGAAAACCATTTGAAACATATTTTCTATATTGGGGAAATTGCAATTTTTCACAAATGTGTGTGTACCCCTCAGGGTTATGAAGGTGGGGTGACACGTCACCATTTTGTATCCTGTTAAATCCACAAGGTGTCTTTTGTGAACCTTTCCTTGTGTCCTCACCAGAGGGGACTGGAGCGTGGTTAAATTCGTGGGGCTGTTTGCTGTGTACACAATGCTAAGCAGAAAATTGAAACTGAAGATTACTGGAGAAGACACATTGTAGCCAGCTCTACAGAGCGTTATTCTTCTTTATTAAGTCCGGACATGATAAAGAGCCTGCTCCTCCCTGGGGTGTGGACAAGTGGATGTCTAGAACCCTTGCAGGCAACAATTATCTTGATAAATAGACTGGTGAACGCGCGGCCTCCTGTGTTCTCGGCAACCGGGCGCAGAAGTGCAGGGTCCCATCCCACAAACAGCACTTGAGCCGTCACGAACGATCACACACAATGCAGCCAGGTATTAGTCACACAACTTGGGTCTATGGGAGAAAGGCTGAGACACAAAGAGAGGTTAATCAATGGCAACCCCACCTGAAAAACGTGTTTTCAAAAACACTTCACTTCCCACTCTCCAATTTCCATTAGCAGAGAACAGATGGAGCCCAGACGCTGGCCGCGATGAGCTTGGCCCAGGAAGGTGGAGGACAGGGAGAATTTCTGGGAATTAGCAAGTTGCAGGGCCCACTGTTTACGTGCTCCGGCCGCACGGAGCACGCAGAGAACCCAACTTGCTCGTAGGATGGACGCCGCTCCTGCTTCAACGATAAACACTTTCTGAGGCTCAGTTCTGTCATTTGCTCTTCCTTCTGGGTGAGGCTGTGAATGGCAGGAATCTCAGGGGGTTAGCATTAGAGAAGGGATATCTGCCTCCAGCCAGGGCTGGGATAAGTGAGGTACAAAATGATCCCCACAAAAATATATCAGTGGTGTTTGAAGAAAAGCATCAGCCCCATACAATTTACTGCACAACGGCAAACTACCCCAAAGCTGAAGCCTCCTGTCTTAACATGGAAATAAAAGCACCAACCAAGTCTGAGAGTTTGGTGATGATGCTGAAAACTTCATGTGGCATTTTAAAGATGCCTGTGGTGCGGCAGTTCATCTGCTTCCTTATCCCCTTGGGTAGACACTCCACATCTAGCATGGTAGGCGTGAGGACAGAGTGGTCTTGGTGAACACGTGGCACCTGAACGGGGCACTGGAGACCATCTAGGCCAGAGGTTCCCAGCACGGGTGGCTCTGCCCCTCCAGGGAGCACCTGGGACTTGGGGGATCCAGGGCATGGCTCCTGGCATGTAGCAGGCAGAATCGAGGCTGCTTGCAATGCGGGGGCATCACTGCCCAAAATGCCAGTTGAGAACCAGGGACCCAACCTCTGCATCTCACACGTGAGAAACTGGGGCTCAAGGAGCTAAAGGGAAGACCCCCAACTTGTTTCCAGAGAGCAGCTGTGGAGCAGGAGGGGTGGCCAAGAGAGAACCCAGGATGAGGGGAGCGCTGACATCTCTTAGGGCCCTGTACATGCCAGACCCTGCACACACATATCACCTCTGTTCCTCGTTGTAGCCCTCTGAGGGGGCCTTTTCATCCCCTTATTAACTATGGGGACTGAGGCTTGAAGACTTAGTCGATGTCACAATGTTGCCCAGCTAGGAAGGGCATGGATTTGAAGCAGTTGGATCCAACTCCAAAACCTCTGCTTCTTTCACCAAGAGGAGACAAGCATCACAGAAGCTTTGCCCACCTCAGTATTTTGCTCAGAGCCCAGATTTGTTTTTAAACTAAGGCAGCACTTTCCTAAATCTATCCAAAGGATTAGGGCAGGGAAGCTGTGGTAGGAAATTATGTGCTCGAATATATTCAGGAAATACCGCCTAGTATATCCCCCTTGGAGATTTAAAAAAATCCATAAAGACTCTGAGACATCTACAGTAAAGACTTGGTTTAATTCACTGTTTTCCCTCATCCTGTTACTAGTGGCAAGTGCTGTAAGGAAGCTGAGTGCCCACCGTGCCGGTTCAGCTGCCTGTAACCACAAATGGGAACATAAGAACACACAAAAGGGAGTGTGTTTTTCCCACGTCCCCAGAACCCCTGAGTTTGCAGCTCAGACATGGGTGTGGTGGCTCAACAGTACGAGGACCACCGTCTCTGTGGTTCTGTCCAGGCTTCCTCATGGTCACAAGATGCCTGCCGCATCACCGCCACATCTGTGCCATCCACTTTCAAGGCAGGCGGGAGGAGGCATGGCCAACGGGGAAGGAAGGTGGTGCTGGCCGCTTCCTACATCTCATGGGACACACGTCACTTGGCCACTCTGGCTGCCACGGGGCCGGGAGAGGGGGTGAGGGGAAAGGGCTCGGGCTTGGTGCCGGCCAAGCCAACCTGCAAGGGACTCACATCTGTGTGTTGGGAACCATCCGGGCTGTGTGGGGTGCTCAGTGATGATAACGCCAGATAGCCTCTCTACCTCATGTGGAACTTATAGTGGCGTATAATATGCTTATATTATTTTTATATATTAGTTTACTTTATGTATATATTTATGCACTATAACATGCACATTGCATATATTATTTATATTTGTAGGAGACACAGACTGCACTATGCCCTGAAGGCTTTCTTTGTGTCCTCCATGGTGGTAAAGGGAGCCCTCATTTTGGACCTAAGCATCCCAGTGTGAAGATGCAGTGATTAGACACCTTTCTTCTGTGCTCTGTGGGAGCAGTGCTAGGGACGGGAAGAGCACACAAGGGCTGGGCCCCTCAGGGCCTCTGTGGGCAGACGCCTCCACGTGCCTGAGGTGTGGTGAGCCCCGAATCTGCCTATGGGAGATTCAGCTGCATCCGTCCACAGTTGCCTCAGTGTTTCCTGTGCACCTGTATCCTAAGTCTTCAGAGTGGTGATCCGTGCATGGCACCCAGAGCAACTCTTGACTAACCCGACAAGGAGTTTACCTGAGTTCCTCCTTCCTTCCTCTGGCTCTACACACAGGAGGGTTTACTCTTCATTGGCTTGGAAATTTATTTCCTGATTCACCCCCTCCAATCTCAGGAAGTCCCAGAATCTAAAGAAAATCACAAGGCCACTGGTGTCTCCACCACTCTGCTGTTTGAGGCCCTGGGAGGGGTGTGTCAGAAAGGTGGTGGGACCCGAGGCACAGCTCCCAGGCCAGCTGGGCAGGCCAGGGGGGTCAGGCCGGGGAGGGAAGTGAGGGCAACATTCACAACTCCCCATAAAAGGGACAGCAGAGCTTTCCCGTCAACTTCTACATGCCATAGGCAGAGTTGATGAGAAAACAAATAGAACTTGAAAGTAGAAGAGGTGAGGGCACAGCTTCCCTGCAGGCCTTCTGCCAAGCACAGCAGCTCTCAGCATTTGCAGTGATTATGTTCTATACAGACATCACCAACGCTGAACTGGTGAACACTGAGCCACTGCTCCTGGGGAAATACAGGGCTAAGTTCCTGCGAGCCTCTGGTTACAACATTCTTATCCACCAATCAATATATAACCTTGACTTGTGTGTGTTTCTGTTTAAAGACACCTTACTGAATGTATATTGTTGATTCATTAACACTGAACTCACAGCCAACAGCACATGACAATGCCTGAATGGAGCTTCTGGGACACATGTGCTTTCTCATAAGGCACATCACAGCCTTCTGTACTTAGAGACCCTAGGCAGCACCTCAGCACCGCACTTTGGGGCATTTTAAACAGGGAAGTCACCAAGAAAAGTACAAAAATGTGGCAAGTGTGGCACTACACGGACCTCAGAAGGGGCCCTTATTTGCGGTGTAAGAGCTGAAGCGTGAGACAGTGTCGAGTTCTCCGTCAGCTGGAGTGAGCACGCCACTGCCCACGTCTGCGGGACTAGGAGCCATTTCAGAGAGCAGGTGAATTCATGGATACAGAATCTGTGAATAATGAGGATCGGTTCATGTGCTTCCTGGGGGAGCAGAGAGTTCTCCATATCAGCCTTTCTGTGGCCCGGTGTCATCTGTAAAATGGCACAGTCTGTACAGCTCTGCGACATGGCATCACGGCGGGGTCTCAGTGGGGTCACACAAAGCCTGCCAAGTGCCGGGGACATCCTCGCTTCCGTGAGTGCCAATTGCTGTTATTGATCGATGTTGTTTTATTGATGTCCGCCACTGTAGGACGCTGGGCCCTTCTGAGGGAGAAGGCGCACTAACTACGTGTCTGGGACTCTGCCATGCCCCAGTAGGCATTTACTGAAGACAATGTATATAATGATGATTCTGAAGCCCGGACTCAATACAAGGACAAATAAAACTGCTCTACTTCTTACTTAATCTATAAATCCTCAGGCTGAAAATGTTCCTATTTGAGATCTGAACTAAATATAGAGAGCCTGTGCCTAAATTTAGTATGATGAATCTCTCTATTCGATTCTGGGTCTTTTCACTGCCACCAGCCTCCCTCCCCGTGGAGAGCTAATGACGCAGACCTTTGATGTGAGCTGCAATAAACTGCTCTCCCTCGGGCTCACAGTCTGGGGACAGGAGAGGAAGGAAAAGGGCCCTGAAGACCACCTGCAAGGAGGAGAGAGAAAGACCCCCAAGCAGGAGAGGAGGGGCTCTCCTACCTGGCGTTTCATTCTTTCTGACTTCTCCTAGAGGCAAAATCACGTGAAACACAGTGGTAAAAATAGTCCCAACCAAGGAATCGAAAACAATTATGTATATTTGGTGAGAAGACAACATGGGCTGGGGAAAACTCTGATTCATTCTGGAAAGAAATGGAAATTGTGATTAATAAACAGCCTGAGGTAAACAATTAGCTTTTGGGGAGGGAACTAATAATACCTTCAATTGGAACAGTATTTCTCAGTTATGATTAAGTTTAGCACCAAGTAGTGGAGACCCAAAAATAAAAAAGAAAGAAAAGAAATGCAAAACTGAACAATCTGGAACCAGGACGGCAGACACGTGATCTGTAGGAATCCAGAATCTTTCCTGATTTCTGCTTTAGCCCCCCCGGGCGGGTGGCCCTGGCTCTCATGGTCCAAAATGGCTACCGATGTGCCAACCATCAAATCCATTGTTAAAGGAAGAAAACCCCAAACTCTGTAAAATAATTTAAAGAGTTTTATTCTGAGTCAACGTGCGTGACTGCGGCCCAGGGTGTCACACCCAAGAAGTCTTGAGTAAGTGGTCCCAGGGCAGTTGGGATACAGTTTGGTTTTGTACATTTTGGGGAGAGAGGAATTGCAGGTAAAATCATAAATCAATACCTGGAAAGCATACGTTGGTTTGCCCTGAAAAGGGGGGACATCTTGAAGTGGGGGCCAGGGGTGTTACAGGTTGTAGGTGGGTTTAAAGATTCTTTGATTTACAATTGGTCAAAGAAAGAAAACTTTGTCTAAAGGCTTGGAATGTTTTAAGTTAAGGACCTCTGTTAGTCAGAGACAGGCCGCAACGTAAGGTCTGTTGAGCAGACTGATGGCCTGCACGTGTGATTTAACCTTTGCCCTGCATGGCCTTAGGTCCTGTTAATAATTTAGTATCTTATTGTCACAAAGACTCTGTTTTGCCAGCCTCATGATCTCTGTTTTGACACTGGTGCTGGTCAATCGCTGTCTCTAAACTCTGAAGGGAGGGGCCGTAGTGAGGCATGTCCAACCTCCCTCCCGTCATGGCCAGGAACTCAGTTTTCAGGTTTTTCTGGGGTCCCCTTGGCCAAGAGGGGGTCCATTCAGTTGGCAGGGGGCCTAGGATTTTATTTTATGTTTACACCATGTTCCAAGCAGCAGGATAGAGGGGGAGAGAAAGAAAACCAAAAGGCTCCTTCCCTTTCAAAGAGACTGCTCAGAAGCCTCACGCAATGCGAAACTTCTGCTCACATTTCACTGGAAAAAACTTGGTCACATGGGCACAGTGCCAGGAAGACCAGGAAATACTGCAGCAATGTCCCCAGCCAAAAATCACAGTTTAGTTAATTCTAGAAGGGAGAAAACTAGATATTTGAAAGGTGAATTTCAGCCTTCCCCCCCAGGAAGAATCCCTAACTAGGTGATTGTTATATTACATTTCACAGCCCCCTGAGAAACAATGACAATTGCCTTAGAATCACCTGAAGATGAGTCCTTGTGGGTGTTATAGCAGGAGAAAAAATAGGAATGTGGCTGTCAGAAAAATTTCTGCATCAAAGTAAAATTTTGCCATCAAAGTAAATCAAAGACCACAGTGGCACAGTGCAATGGGGAGGTGATTGGCCTTACTAACAAGATATTAAATTAATATAATATTGGCTAATAAGGTGGCCCAGGGAAGGACTGACCTGTTATAAAATTGCTCACCAGGAGTAATTAGTGTGCTGCCCTGAGAGGCTGTCTTCAAAAGAGAGGCCATCCTGCACACACTCTGGGCGCCGGCCGCTGAGTCCCGAAGGACAGCCTGTCTCACCAGGACACTTGCCACATACACTGCGGAGAGTGGCACAGCACCAGCATCCACACGCAGTCCACCGTGTGCGTCCATCACCTTCAACACAACCAGGAGGGAAGATATGGGGACACCAGGAAAGGCACAAAGTGGATTTCCTAAGAAGCGTAGAAAGGGTCGTGTTCAAACTCTGTGGGAAGAGTGAAGGAGCCGAGGGAAGAGGGCACGGAGGAGCCGCTCAGATGAAGGACCGAGCGTCTGGACGACGGGGGCGCAGCCAGTGCAAAGGCAAGGGTGCGAGCCTTCCTGTCCACGGAGCCTCCGGTTTCTTCTCTGGCCGTCACTGCCCTCTGGTCTCGCTGCCCTCCCGGTTGGGCTCAGCCCAGTGCTGTCCTGGGAAATGTTTAACATGCAGCCCAGGGAGCGGCATCACTGCTTTGCAGTGGGTATAAATACTCCCACCCTGGCAGGTTTCGTGCTGCCAGTGTGCTGTCCTGACCGCGGAGCTGCAAAGGGTAGGCAGTATCACACCATCGTATGGTAGTTCTGCCTTCCAGATGCAAGCGTGAAAATAACCTCAGGTAACAGCAAGATGATCTAATATAATTAGGAAGTGATACATTTTGAATTTTTATTACCTGTGTTTTTAATATAACGTATTTAATTGTAAGGTTGTATAACTTGATTTTCAATAATGGCCCAGTTTAACCCCAGTGGAACCCCCACCCCCACGGCACGGAGCATCTCAGGCTCAGCTGGGGGGCTGGGCTCACCGCCAAGTCTCTGCCTCAACGGGCCTGGGTGGGGCCACGTGTGTTCTAACAAGCTCCCCGGTGGAGCTGACAGCGGCCTGTGGGCCGCACTTTGAGAACCACTGCTCTGCCGGACTCGTTTCCTCACCAAAGCCAGGCTGACTTGGCCTGCATGCAGGTCGCTCACACGGCGCACTGGCCACCTGCCCGGCCGGCGTCTGAAGGCGGCACTTGCCAAGCTTTTGGTGGGGTAGGCCAAGTTTTGTTTTTAATTTCTAATCTGTTTGTTAACTGGTGTTTTCTAAAAAAGAAATTAATTACCAGAAAAATGAACTTAAATTAAAAGACAGAAAATACCAGCCCAATTTTTAATACTACACTTAACAGTCAAAACCTTATTCAGTCAATTTTCTGTAAAAGTTGGTCAGCACTTGCTTGGATGTCCGTGTGTCTCTCCTCGCGGATGGACAACAGCCCGCAGCTGGTACGGGAGACGCTGACCACCACACTGATGGAGACAGTGACTGACCAGAGAGATCACGGGAGTGCTGCGGGCCCGGCCACGTCTGGAGGCGTTCACAGGCAGGCACTGGCTACCAGGGAGGAGGGGGGAAGTGTGCACAGCCTGTGCCCGCCACGCACCAGCATTTGCACACGCGGCCTAGGACTCAGGCAGCAGCTCTGTGCCGGCCTCTCGGCAAGGAGCTCCCAACAGGGCAGGGCAGGAGCCCCTTTCCCTGGTTCTGTCAAACCACGCTGACACCCACCTCTGTGTCCTCATGCTGATGTTCCAACCGATTCATGCTGACGTGGAGCTCAGTCTTCCCTGGACAGAGACCAGATGCATTATTGAAAGGCCGTGCTGGCCTGTGAGAGACATTCTGGGGTAGATAGTTCTTGATTACAGAGGACGGGGTTTAAAAACACCTGGGTAATCTAACCAACTAAATATGTCCTGGAATGGAGGGGGAGAAAGGCCAGGAAAGACTCGTTACCCGTATGTCAGACGGACTTAGCAAGAGGAGCCCGTCCTGCTGGGTCACTGTGGGAACACAGCTACAGATTGGTGTCGACCTGCTGACCAGCCCCAGGTGAAAATAGGAAGGAAGGAGAGAAGGCAGGCAGGGACAAGGACGGATGGAGGGAGGAGGCAGGGAGGAGGACGGAGGAGGGAGGGGGAGGGAGAGACGGATGAGGGAGGGGGGAGGGAGGGAGGGAGGGAGGAAGGACGGATGGAGGGAGGGAGGGAGGACAAGGACGGATGGAGGGAGGGAGGAGGGAGGAAGGACGGATGGAGGGAGGCGAGGGAGGAAGGACGGATGGAAGGGAGGGAGGGAGGCAGGGAAAGGAGGAGGGAGGGAGGGAGGGGGAGGAAGGAGGAGGAGGGGGGAGGGAGGGGAGGAGGAGGAGGAAGGGAGAGAGGGGAAGAGGGGAGAGGGAGGAGGAGGAGGGGAGGGAGAGAGGAAGGAGGGAGAGGGGGCAGGAAGGGAAGGGGGGGGGGAGGGGGAGGGAGAGAGGGGGGGAGAGGAAGGAGGGGGAGAGGGGGGGAAGGGAGGGGGAGGGGGGAGGGGGGGAAAGAGAGGGAAGGGGGGGGGGAGGGGGGAGGGGGGGGAGGGAAGGGAGGGGGGAGGAGGAGAGGGAGGAGGGGAGAGGGGAAGGAGGACACTTCCGCCGGCATTGTAAGAGAAGTCTTGTCTCTTTACGCTCCTGTCACCACCTTTCCAATCTGAGGGGTGAAAATGAGTCACCATTTCGCTGTGTTAGCGTTTCTCTGAGGGAGGCTGGGCACCTTTTCAAATGTTGAGGACCCGTTCCTGTTTCCTTTTCTGTGACTTAACCACTTATGGACTCTGAGCACTTACCACTGAGTTGGGAACCTTTTCTTTAGCTTGATTTGTAAAAGCTCTTTGTATCCTAAGGAAATTAACAATTTTTGTGACATAAGTTGCAAATATTGTTCCCAATTGGTCCTTTATGTTTTTATGACCTTTTGTGGGTGGGGAGCTTCATTCAAAAAAGTTATGTATCTGTGAAGTCAGGTTGATCAATCTTTGCTTTTTACCAGTTTCAGTCAGTTACAAAGAACTTCTCACTTTGATTTTTTAAAAAATATCTTATGATTGATTCTATTAGTTTTGTGATTTCATTCACTACATCCAAAATGTTGATCTACTTGGAATTTAGCCTGGTGAAAGCTGGGACAGCTGGCTACTCAGTCGTTTCAACACGTTTCTTAAATAACCCACTTTTCCCTCACTTATTTGAAGTCCCACCTTTATCATATACTAAATTTCCATCTGTGTTTGGGTCTATTTCTAGACTTTCAAAACTGTCATGGCTCTGTCTATCCAGGTACCAAGCCACAGTACTCGGTTATTACACCATTAAGGTATATTTGACTGTCTACCGGGACCCATCTCCCTTAGTCCTGGTTTCTCTTTTGTTAATATTCTTAGCTATTCCTGGGTGTTTATTTTTCCAAATGAATCAGCTTATCTTGGCCTTCTTCCTAGAAAAGAATACTTAGTATATTTATTGGAATCACATTAAATGTATAGGTTAGTGTAGAAAGAACATGCATCTCTATGATTCACACATCATCCTATTAAAAATGTACTTTGCTTTCATTTATTCAAGCTTACTTTATGCTCTGAGGAGCAAATTTAAAGTTTTCTGTCAATTATTTCTATGCATGATGTACTAAAATAAAATCTGAACCCCCGCAGCCGACTGCCTGGACCCTCTCTTGGGCAAGGGGACCCCAGACAAACCCCAGTTGCTGGCCCTGAGAAGGGAGGTGGGACACACTTCATCACGCCCCCTCCCTTTTGGAGATATTCTTCGTAAGAAGAAGATACTAAACCATTAACAGGCCTAAGGCCACGCAAGACGAAGCTTAAACCACACCTGCAGGAGTTTCAGTAAATGTCCGGTGGCTTGTCTCTGATTCACAGACATTCTTGTCTTAACTTAAAACATTCCAAACCTTTAGACAAAGCTTCTTTTCTTTAAACAATTACAAATCAAAGGATCTTTAAACCTACCTGTAACCTGTAAGCCCCCACTTGGAGATGTCCTGCCTTTTCAGGCCAAACAAACATATGCCCTCAACGTATTGACTTATAATCTTATGTGTAATTCCTGCCTCCATGAATGTATATAAAACCAAACTCTAACCCAGCTACTGTGGGCACATTTTCTCAGAACTTCTTGAAAACATGTGCTCCGGGCTGTCAGTTACACACACTCAGCTCAGAATAAACCTCTTTAAATTATTTTACAGAGTTTGGTTTTTTTCCCATTAACAGTATTTTACAATTTTTGTTACTCTATTAAGTGGGCTTCTTCTTCCCTGTTTGTCTGTTCTGCTTCGAAGCCACTGACTGGTGATGTCTTTGATGGGTAGCCATCCAAGATCTTCCTGAAAATAATGATAATTTTGCCATCTTCTATTTTCTTTCATTTCCTGAGTTCATCACACTTTGGGAGGTGTCCCTCCTTGTGGTGGTATATTTCTGTAGCCCTGCCCTAAAAGCTTCCATCTTCCTCAAGGGTCTGACCAGAAGCTCAGCTCTCTGAAGCTCCAGTGGCACCTGTTCCCTGGCACCCTATGAAAGTGTACGCATCTAGGCGTTATTATGCCCGAAGAAGTGATGTTCTTATTCCATGGGTGGGGCCTCTCCTCCAAGGTGCTGTTATCAACTTAACCTTTTTTGTTAAACAGAAATACATGAATTCACTACAGAACAATTTCCTGACTCTCACCACATCTTTGATCTTCCCTCTGTAGGCCCTGCCATGGCCACAGTGCAGACCAATCCGTGGCCAGCGTGGACCTGAGCTAGCTGCAGCCGCCACCCCTGCCACTACCCGGAGCTGCACAGTCTTCAGAGGCCTGTGGGGCCGGGGCCACCCTGCAGGCCTGCCGCGTCAGGAGCTGGAGGCATCTCCTCCGCATCTCCCTCTGGTCCTCCTGAGCGCACGCCTAAGACACCTGTCTCCTCCTTGAGGTCCCCGAATCTATTTCGGCATTTTGTATTGACTTCGCATGGGTTTCCAGTCTGTTGGCTGAGCTTGGCTTTCTCTGGGCAGGCGCCACCCCTCGGAGTATCCTGACGTCGCTCACTTTCCGTACGAGCTCCCCACCCTGAACCACACGCCACAGACGGCCTTGTGTACGGAGGGTGAACCTGAGACAGCACGTGCCTGTCAGGTGCACTGGCTCGACGCTTCTGCCTTTCTGTTTCCAGTATTTTTTCTTTTCTCTTTACTCATTTGCTCAGGGATGCAGACAGTGAAGGCTGATCAAGACCCTGCCTGGAAAGGCTTTGACATGCAAAGGGAAAACGCAAATCATGGGGCTTCTCCAAAGCCGTGTGTGAGCACCTCGGGCGGTGGGGCGGCCAGGGAGGAGGCCATGCCAGACCCGGGGCCTCACCTCCCCATCTGCCCCCAGAACCTCCGAGTGCTGTGCCGCCAGCGTCTCCCCAGACACCAGCCCCTTCCTGGGCCCTGCGGCTCAGGGATGCCAGTCGATGTGCTGGAAGGTGCCTGGGAGAAAGGAGCAAATGAGCCCAGACGCCACCTGGTCAGCTGACTGCAGGGAGTCTGGCCTCCTCCACGCCGGAAGCCAGGTCCAAACTCATCACATCATCTAATTGTTTTTAGAACAACATGATGTGTTTATAAATAATTAGGTTATTAGATGCATGTTTTTCTAAAGAAGTTGTTCTCCTACCAGTGTGATTTCTCATCTCCTGAAGAGCAAACCTGGAACCGACACAGGAACCACGGGTAGAAAAAAAAATCTTCTCCTAAAATGCCGTTTAGAGGAAGCAGCTCCATGGCCAGGGTCAGTGCCTGCATAGTCGCGGGCCATCCGCTCGCCCTGGGGCAGAAGCCTCAGGTCACCTGGAGATAGCGAGAGCGGCCCCTGACACAGGGGACCCCACCAGGAGGCTGCCTGGGGCCGTCACACAACCCATGTGAGGACAAGGCCCCACAGGAACACTCTGCATTTCTGGGATCAAGACTGTCCATGGAGAGTGGCCGGGAGGGAATTAAAAATACACTGAGTTGGAACAAGTTGCAAAACATACATCAAGGGCCTATTTGCATAAAACAATTGTTCCCAGAACAAATGTCATCACAATACGTTGATCATCACTCGGTGTGGATTTCCGAGGCGGCCGAACGACGTGAGGAAGACTCGAGACCGGAGGGCGGGATGAAAGGGGCGCATGGTCCCCGCCAGGTGTGCGCTCGCCGAGGGCCCGTTCCGGACCGGGAGGCACGGTCGGCCGGGCCCTGTGTTCTCCCTCCGCGGCCAGGCCTCTTCTTTCTCCCACCGGCTCTGTGCGTGTTTTCTTAGGGAAGACTTCTTTAAATCCACTTTCTCTCCCATAACCTAGGCTCACTTGTCAGGTGTTGCCCGGGACACTGAGCTGCTCCCACAGAGGAGGTCCGTGCTGGGACAGGTTCTCAGGCCAGTTGAACCTGGGGGTGCCTTTCCTCGCCTACTCAAACCCAGAAGAAGTAGGAAAAATAAATGAGTAAGTGGAGCTGCAGCCGTGGAGGCCGGGGAAGGTTAGCCTGTCGCCTCAGCGCCCCGGTGACCTTGCAGCCGAGGCCAGCCAGCTTCCTACCCACCCCTCAGCCCAGAGACGGTCAACCCAGGCCCAAACGTCCATGAAGGTCCTTTGGATTTGGATTACAAATTGCCCGCTCTCAGAGGAGGAGAAGGCGTCTGTTTTAGAAGAATGTCTCTCTGCGGCTGAGGATTAGACAAGGGCAGCCCCGCCTCCGCTGCGGCTCCTCAGGGGGTAAGTGGGCACGGCGCTTTCTGGGCCTGGCGAGCCGGGTTTCGTCTGGGTGCCGGCAGTGCTGGAAGGGTTCTGGGAGATGCTCGCTTCCGTGAGGGCAATATCTTGTGCTCGTGGAGGATGGGGAGTTCTGCCTCCAGAATTCACAGAATGTCGCTGCAGTTTCCTGCTCCTTCAAACCTCTTACTTGTTCAGACGAGCAGACCTGGATTTGGAGTGGACTTGCTTAGGCTCGTGCAATCTAACTGGTAGAGGGGAATAACAATCTCGTGGTTTTGTTTCATGATTTAAAGAAAAGGGAGGGGCCTGGAAAACAAATAAGTAAAAGGACTAACAGTGTTAGGAAAAAACGGGTCATCAAAAAAGTATTGGATCCAGTTAGTTTTAGAAAGTATTCCAATGCAGCGTACAAAGCTTGAATAAATCTGTGTTTTCTCTGGGCTGGGGAAGAGTGGCGACACGTGACGGGCCCGTGCCTCTGAGGGGTGGGACCCACGTGAGTGTCACTGCCACCTGGCATCACGTGGAAAACAGACCGTCTGAAGTGACAGGGGAAGGGAAGCAGATTTAACCGAACTGATGCGTTTCACCTGAAAAGATGACTGCTGCTGGCAAGGGTGGTCCCTCAGGTGTTCTCCTTGGCCCGCTGCTGCGGTTGTCCTGCCATGCACACCTGAGCGCTGCTCAGCCTCGCGGGCAGGGGGCGAGGACAGAAGCCCCCGCGTCCAGGCTCCGGGGAATCGGAGGGGCTGAGGGGTAGCTCCACTGTGCTGTCCTGTTGGCAAAACTTTTCAGAGTCAGAGGTGAGAAAGGAAACCTCCCATGCTGAGAACGGGTGGTTATTTTTCCAGTTCTATGAATGCCCGTTCAGTTGAGAAAACGCTGTTTAGAAGTATAAAGTATTTTCGGGTAAAAGTGCTACCAAGGTACAAAAGAAGCCCAGGTACTGCACTTTCTTACTGCACTGAGGGCACGGGTACTTTCAGAAGGGCGTCTAGCTGTGTTTTAAGAGTCACCAAAATGACTATAACCTTTGACCCACTAATTCCACTCTCCCGAATTTTTCCTAAGGATGAAAAGCAAATAACGTACTTGAAAATATACCTTATAATACACAAAAATTGGTAAGAAAAAAGGCAATAGGAGAATGCTTTTGTAAACGATGATGTACAAATCTGTGGGAATTTTGTGTTGAAACTGTTTAACAACATGGAAAGTGTTAATGACAACGTGAAATGAACAAGGAAGATGTGGATGTGGCAGATGCACATGGATTACATATGTAAGAAAAATTAATTTACACAGAAATGAAAGCTGAAAAGGAATAAACCTTGTCTTTCTTTATGTGATAATTAGGTGTAATACTTTATTGTAACTCCTGATTTATTTGAATTTGTATTTCGCCTCTTATTTTATACTTTCTATTTATTGCACCTCAGGGTAGGCAGGATTCCAAGTTCCGTCCAGATCCCACCGCGGTCAATACGCCTGTGTGACCCCTCCCCTTGCGTGTGGGCAGGACTGTGTGTGGGGAAGCGACTCCCCACCCTTAGGCTACCTGACGTAAGACTCTCAGAGCACCTCTGTGCCGGCCTTGCAGCAGGGAGCTGCCCCGCGTGCGAGGCTGGGACCCAGGGGAGCGTCTAGAGCTGAGGGCGAAGCCCAGTCAACCACCAGAAGGAAATGGGGCTTCAGTCCTGGAACTCAACTCTCCCAACACCCAGTGAGCCTGGAAAAGGACAACAAGCCCCGTGAGATCGCAGCCCCGGTGACGTCAGGATTTCAGCCTGGGGAGACCCCAGGCAGAGGACCCAGCCACCCAGGGCCAGGCTGCTGACCCACAGAGCCCGTGAGATGACAAGTGTGTGTTGTTTTGAGCCGCTAAGTTTGTCGTAATTTGTCATGCAATATGACAATACACAATGCAATACACACCGGCTATATGTTTCATTTCCTTATTTGAATTGTTTTAGATTTATTGGATTTTTTCTGATTTTATTTTTCTCCCTCTACTAATAAGGCAGTGATCAATTATATTTCTATTCTTTTAGCAGTTGTAGTTATTAACACAAGAATAATGAAGTCATATCCAAGTCTGAAGGTGGTCACTAGCTCTACGCGCTGGAATTGCCTTTAGAACTCGTCCCTCCCTCCTGACTTGCTCTCGCTACCACTTACTGGGATTCAACCTTGATTATTTTCCTCTGCAGTTCATTAGACATGGTTGCTGCTGCTTTGTACAGCCAGTGTTTATTCGGATTCCCCACGTACTTACTGTGTTTTGCATTCGCTATACCGTCTTTCATCTCAGGCCACACAACTGGGATCCCGTCTCTTTGGTTTGATATCAAACTTTCTGTTTATGGCTTTCTACGAGTGCATGTACTTTCCTCTGCATTTGAAGGACCATTCTGCTGGGTGCAGTGTTTGAAGCAGATGGTTATTTCCTGTCATTATGTTGAAGACATAATTCCACGTTTTTTGGCTTCCATTGCTGCTGCTGCCTTTCTCACGGGTGCTTTGAAGACATGCTCCTTTTTAGTTCTACTGTTCTGCGATGCTGCATCCAGGTGTGGATTTCTCTTTAATTATGATGCTTGCGAATCACGGGCGTTCTTCAATATGTGGGGTCCTGTCTCCCATCAATTCTGGAAAATCTCAGCTATCATGTCTTCAAATATTGTCTCTGACCCAGTCTAACCCTCTTGTTTTCATTCTGAGATTACAGATTGGATTTATGTCCCACCTAAATGATCTCTCTCTGGTTTTTAAGTCTTCTTCATGTTTTCTGCCTTTTTGTTTTTCTGTGCTGCCTTCTACATAATTTCTTCAGATCTCTCTCTCCCAGTTCATTAATTTTTTCTTCAGCTGATCTAATCTGCTTTTAAACTTGTCAATTAAGTTTTTAATTTTAATTATTATATTCTCTTTTAGAAGTTTTATTTGGTTTCCAATCTTCATTGCACCTGTCTTCTTATTCATATTTGTATATCTTTCATCTATTTAAACATGTTAAACAGACTTTATTTCCTTATCTCATAATTTTACCATCTTCAAATGTTACCATTTTTTTGTTTGATTTTCTTTTAAAATTTTCATCTCTCTGCTGAAATTCCCATCTGTTCATGAATGTTGTTCACCTTTTTCATTAGTGCTTTTAATGTATTAATCATAGTTATTTAAATTCTCTGTGTGTGATAGTTCTGATGTTTGGGTCATATCTGAGTCTGGTTCTTAGTCTGATTGCTTCATTTCCTGACAGTGAGTCTTCCTTCCTTCCTTCCTTCCTTCCTTACCTCCTTACCTTCTTTCTTGTCTTACATCTTTTGGTTGAAAATGAGACAATGTCTGGGGACAATACTAAGTTAATAACATTTATGCTTGGGAACAGACACGTCTCTTCTTTGGCTTGGCCATTAAGGGTTGAGTCAGTCTAGTCAGGAGTCGAGCTGAGTTTCACTACAGGACAGGAGCTGCCTTGCCAGAGGAGTTTCCCCAGCGTCTGCTTCCTTCTCAGAGTTAGGGTCTCTCCTCAGGCCCCGCCCCTCCTGTGGCAGACTGCTGGGCTCATTCCGTGGCACCTGCTGGCCTGTGTGGGAGTGAAGGCTTCTCTGGTGTCCTGGTGCACACTCAGTCTTGGGCAGGCCCTACCTCCCTGATCTTGGGAGGGGAGAGTTTTCTCATAATCTTTTCTCTATCTGGGTGGTGGGAAATCTGTACTGATTCAGATCCAAGATGGTTTCCTGCCCCTCATCCAGGGTTGGAGGCTTTTCCTTTTCCCTTCCCCCAGCCACAGCGTGTTTTCATCTATGCCCCGGTAGGGACTGGGTTTATTGTCCTTCCTAGTGGAGAAGGGTCCAGGTGAGGCTTTCTGCCTCACCTACAGGGGAAGCCATTACCCACGTCCCACCTGCACCAGGTGGGAAGCTTTGTCTTGTTTCCTTTCCTACCCTAGTCTTTCTCACAAAGACCAGTAAGGGTGTACGGGAGGAGCAAGGAGTGGGTGCCAACTCCCCCCACACCTGTGACTCCTGCTGTTCCATGTTCTCGAATCAACCCACACCCAGCCTTAGGCACCTGGTTCACACTTTCAACCAAATCTCTTTCACCCCTTTTACCCGCAGGCAGCCCCATCTTCTTTCTGTGCTCCCACCCAGGGGAGGCGAAACTCACGTTCAGCCTCTTCTTGGAGGCACCTGTCTTTTCTCAGATTTCAGTCTAGTTGACCGACCTGTCACTTAGCTCTCTGCTGGGTTCGAGGAAAGTCATGTTTATAGATTATCAGCCTTTTCTTGTCCAGGAACCAGCAGCACTATTTCCAGCTTTCTGCATCTGCTGTTCAACTTCCAGCCATTGCTCACCATGGTGCATTTAGCCAGTTACCTCTGAGCACATCTCATTTTTTCCCAATCCTTTGTTGTTTCAAACAGCTCTGTGAGAAAACATCATTTTTCACATTTGTATCTCCGAATAAATGCCTAGAAGTGGAATTTCTGGGTCGAAGGGAAGATGCATCTGTAATGTTGACATTTACTGCCACATTACCCTCTCTTAAGGTTATAGGGCTCAAACTCACACAACTCCCATCAATGCACCCTTATACTTTTTGATCTTTGCCTACCAAAGAAATGAAAAATTGTTTCTAGGTAGTTTTGATTTGCTTTTCTCTTATTATAATGCAGTTGTAATAATGAGCATCTTTTCATATATTAAAAGCTATTTGCATTGAACTGTACATTTAAAATGGCTAAGATAGTAAATTTTGTTATATGTTTTTGACTACAATAAAAAAAAAAACTAGGCAGGGCATGGTGGCTTACATCTGTAATCTCAGCACTGGGAGGCCAGGCAGGAAGGTCACTTGAGGCCAGGAGTTCAAGACCAGCCTGGGTGACATAGTGAGACCCCATCTCTACAAAAATAAAAATATTAGCCAGGTGTGGTGGTCTCAGCTATTCAGGAGGCTAATGTGGGAGGATCACGTGCTTGAGCCCAGCAGTTCAAGGCTGCAGTGAGCTATGATTGTTCCACTGTGCTCCAGCCTGGGCAACAGAGCCAGACCCTGCCTCTTAAAAAAAAAAAAAAAAAAAAGCTATTCTTTTCTATGAACTAAATATCCATATTTTTAGCTACTTTACAATTAATGTGTTGGCCTTCATTCTATTTCAGTTGATTCTTCTGGGTTTCTAAGTAGATACTTTCCTCAAATAAGGGTAATATTTTATTCCCCTTTTAATAATATTGGGCAGTGTAAGCATTCTTGTCTTCCCCATGACTTGACCAGGAATCCTTTACTATTTTCACCATTAACTATGTGGGTGGCTATTGGTTGGATGTGGTCAGTCTTTATTAGAAGAAATATTTATATTCCTCGTTTCCAATAAACATCTTTTAATCATGAAGCATTTTGTCTTCTTCAAAAAAATGCAATCAAAATTAAGATTAGTATTTCCTTTAACTTGTGAATTGGCTTCAGGAGAATGACAGTTTCTAAGCTGCTGGTATTTAATCCTATGCATAAATGGATTAAATATTTACCACCATTCCTTGCATACTATGGCATCCCCATTCTTGAGTCATTACTTAGATTCTTCTTTTAATTAGCTAATCTACATATTTGAACAGTTTTTCAGGAGTTTCTTGAATTCTTACTTGCAGAAGAATATCTTTCTGTTGCCTTTACTCATGAATAGTAACTTGGCGAAACAATGAATTTTTGGCCTCCAATTTTTTAATCTCAGACTCCTGCAGTATCCCCACACCAAAATCAGCCTGATATTTTTTCCTTTGAATATTTTATAAGCATCTACCTCGTTGCATATAGAAATTTTTATGCTTGGAAATGAAATATTTAACTGAGCTATGTCTAGTTATAAGCCTTCCTTTTGTCATTTATTTTGCTTCGAGTATGGTATGTCATTTCAAACTAAAGATTCCAGTCTTCAGCTTGGAAATGTTTCTTAAATCATAGCTTTGGCTCCTGTATCTCTTTCACTTATTTTGTTCTCTTTGTCAGAAATGCCAGGTTTCTGTATGTCTAGCTGACTTCTGTTGTGTGTCCGTGGACCTGCCATCTTCTCTTTGGAGAGTTGATCTCTTTATCCGTTTTCCTTACTTTCATCCTCCACGTCACTGATTTGATTTTCTGCGACCTCATCCCTGCTTTTTCTGTTCCTATACTGTGAGAAGTTTGCTAGGATAGTATTTCTTTTATTACATTCTTCCATAACTGTCCCCGCTACTGTTAAATCTAGCTGGTTATCTTACCACATCTTTTAGCTGAAGTTCATAGACTTCATGTTGTCCTTATAATTCATGGAGAGTGCATAGCAGGTATATACAAAATTTCCTTCTTTTTCTTGAACTTAATCTTTCTCAAAACAATGCTAGTCTTCTCCTTCAAATACTAGGTTTATTCCTTTTGTATAGAAGAACATTTCCATAGGCGTTGCGTGAAGATTTTGTTCTGTTTTGTTTCCTGTAAGCTTGTTTAGCCTGCTGTTTACCCTGAGTCTTGGCTGTGAATTTCCTCACTGCTCACCTGCATGCTCTTAAATCCTGTTATCTGCTTTTAAACTAGCAAACCACTTGATAAAAATTTACATTATTTATTTGGTAATCCAACAGTGTGGCAAGCGGGGGTGGGGGGTGCTGGGGAGGTGGGGAAACTTGTACCCTAGCAATCTTTTTTTCCAGTATAAATTTGGGATTGTCCAGCCTCCACCGTATCTGGAGAACATGGCTGGGTCCGAGTTCTTTACTAGTGTTACCATCGCTGCATCCTGTAGGGTTACTGCAGGTTCCGGAAAGGCCCCTGCGCACTGGAAAGAACAGAAACAGGAACAAGTCTCACCACCCACACTTGTTCTTGGGCCTCCTGACGGAGGAATTTCAGGTGCTCCTGATTTGTAGCAGGGAACAGTTCCAAATAGGAGTTCAGTGTCTCTCCACCAAACTGAGATTTTTTGGTATAGTTAAGCCAAAATTGTTTTGTTTATATTGCATGATATTGCATCTTTTCTTTCCTCAAGAAAATAAATGTAGTGTTCTGTCAGCTACCAACAGCACTGTACCCTGTAAAAAATTTTCAGGACTTCTACTTCATGCTGTAACATGTTAGCCTTAATATGAGCAGACCAACCTTCGCCTAGAGAGTATGTAGAAAAGCCTCATACAATCACCGTAAAACGTGCATGAGGGCACCGGAGAGCTGCCAGGGTGGCCAGAGTCGAGGCCCAGCCCGGAGGTGGGGACTTGCTGGGCGAGTCCTTGTCCTGTGCTGCTCTTCTGTCCAAGTCTGGCTGAGTTGGAAGCACTACAGGCCAAGAAGTGGAAACTCCCAGCAGATATTGGAGCTAAGAGGAACGAGGGAGAGCTCCTGGGAGTTCAGGTTCCCAAGGTGGTTGTCGCGGGAGGAACCTTGAGCCCAGAGGAAGGGAAAGTACGCATAAGTGTGAGGTGTTTCTCATCTTGAGGCATTTGCTGAGTCTCAGCCAAGGAAGGCAAGAGATCCAACAGTTGCTGAGAGGTGGGTAGTCTCAGAGCACGTGGGAGGCAAGACCTGGAGTTCAGGGACCACTGGGAAGGAATTAGGGAAACACTCCAAACTACCCCAAATCAGTGTTTTACTGGGAAGATCGGGAGATGCTCAACGAGAGTCCCCGCTTGTGTGCAGGGACCTCCAAGGCAGATGGGAATCCAGGAGCTCCTGGGGGCTCTCCCCTATAGTAACCCAGTTGCACACGAGCTGGGACAGCTGAGGAGGCAGGTCTGCGGGTACTGGGCATGCTCGCGGCCAAAGCACTGTCACTTTCCGAACTGCCACCTGTGTTCTTCGCACCCACCTAAACAGTCTCATTTTGTGGACTTTGCTGTCATTAGGCTTTTTGTGGACAGTTGAGCATATTTCTCAGAATGATTAGAATTTCCTAGAAGCATCTCAGAGTTAAAAATATGGAGTTGAGCTAGAATACCCCAAACCCCGTTGTGAACATCGAGCCTGCGTGAGGTCTTTCTGTAAGTGAGGAATCAGGAAACTCACTGCAAACTTTGAGAGGTTGTCCACAAAGGGATTAAGTGTCCTTGGCAATAACTTGAAGTCCACGAGGGAACTCAGTGCTCCTTCCAGGACAGAGCGATGTGAGCACGCAAGAAAAGCAAATGATGTAGGGCTGGGAATGAAGTAGGCTTCCAAGCAGGACCAGGACAGATACTCTGCTTGGATAAGAGGCTCACCAGTCTTTAAACAGTAAGAGCAAATAGCATGTATGAGCATGTGCGTCTGCTGCTGGCGTGGGTTGGACCCTGGATATATAGACATTGTCTCCCTTATCCTCACGATGTCCTGTGTGGCTGCTGGTCCTACAGATGGCAATGCAGAAGCTTGGAGAGACTCAGACAGTTGACTGAGGTAAAAAAGCTGGTGAGGAGCCAAGGCAAGACTCAGAGTCAACCGTGACTGAACCTAATGCCCAGCCCTGCGCCCAGCCCTGTCCCCCGGCCTGGCCCTGGCCCTGGGCCCAGCCCTGTGCCCCAATTACTATGCCTTAGGCCCCATCCTATTCTGGGAGCAATTGCTGTATGTGTATGTGTGCAGAGGAACCACCCATCTCTCCTAGCAGCAAGTGGTCACGCATTTTCACTTCATCGTTTTGTTGGTCGTTACACGATCCTGAGCTGAAAGAGCCCTTTTCATGTATTATTATAGATATTAATACATATTTGAATTAAGACAAATGCAGCTGAAAAATGTAGTTAAAATTCACATGCTAGGTATATTTTTAAGTTTAGAAGGAAATTCTCAGAAAAGTAGACATGTTATAATTACACATATCCAAAACACACAGGTATTTATGCACATACACGCCTGGCAATGCCAGGGGCTGGAGAGATACACAACTGCCCATTTCCCACAGGAGAAAGTGGTGGGCAGAAGATGTCAACGGAGCTGGATGAAGAAGGGAAGTTCACTCAGTGTGAGCAAACTCTGCCACTTCCTACGGTCAGGTGTGCACACACAGCTGCAGACCTGCAGGCACTCTCCGCTGGGACCCGTCCCGGCTTTCAGTGCCCCCTGCTCCTCCGTGCGGTGCGAGGAAGCCACGGGACCTCCCTCCCCAGGGCTCCGCACCAAGCCTGCTGTGGACTTAGGCCCTTCTCTCAGACTCTTCTCCCCAAATGCCTGCAGGCCCCACACCAGGCCACTGCTCAGCACTTATGGCAAGATGGGTGACTCAAAGCAAGTGTCTGTTGCTCCTGAAACACCAAGTTATTAACCACATGTCTACGGACAGGGATGTGCAGGGTGAAGCGGCTTTCGATCTTGCCTCATGTGTTTCCTTATTTTTTAAATCCTCCACAATGACAAAATGCCTCTAAGCATTAGAAAGAAAGAGGAAACGATGCGGGTGTCCTGGCAGTGCTCATGGGTGAGCTACGCCTGCCTGGGGAGCTTCGTGCTGGGCCGAGCCCTGATGTGCGAGCGGAGACGCTGCTGCCTCTTGCCCTCCCTGCCCTCACCTGCTGCAAAGACTGCGACTTGCTGAATGCCAATAGGTTTGGAAAACAAACAAACAAACAAAAATTCCTACAGTGTGATAGAAAAGACAGAAAGAAATGTCCTAGGTCAGCTTCTCACACTTTAACACATACACGAATTCCTGGGCGTCTTGTTCACGCACAGATCTGGGCTCGGCAGGCCGGGATGGCAAGGCCCTCGGTGCTGCTCCCGCAGCCCTCGCCGAGTCTCAGGCACCAGGGACAGCACACAGCGTCTGAGGTCAAGAGCTGCCACAGCAGGAGAGTCCCTCTGAGGGCTAAGGACTCTTGGTTGCCAGTGACTCTGCAGTGGGAGATAGAAGAGGACAAGCATGGTGAGAAATGTCAAATAAATCCTTTGGGTCAACTTGTGGGGAAGCTCTCGTGTGGACAGGGCCATGGCCAGGGTGTGAGCCTGGCTCTCCCCAAGTAGCTTCGTTTCGTCGGAGCTCCGCTTTCCTGTCTGAAGTGAGCGGGCTGGATGGGAAGATCTCCAGAGTCCCATTCAGCTCCGAAATTGAGATTCCTGTGACTCAAGTAGAATTACCCCGTAGCTGTGAGCTTCATTACTATGCATATAGAGTAATACAGTCATTAAACTTGACACGAGGGCTGAACACTCAAGGAGTTCTGCTAGTATAAAAGATATCCAGATGTTGTGGATTTGAATATGCATGTTTAACTGCTATTTTCCCAGGGAATCTGAAATGTCGGAATTGTATTCACGCCAGTCGTAAGCCTGCGATGTCACGCTCTGAGGTCCACTTGTCATGCAGAGGAGGGCACTGCGCTGGTCAAAATCAGGGGGTTGGGATTGGTGTTGTTTCCTCGAACCTCCAAATCCCTAAATATTCTCATCAGCTATAAAAAATTGGGGAAATGTCTATATATTTAGTGAAATAAGTGAAGTAATTGCATTAATTTCAAGTGTGGAATGAATATAGCCTCAGCCATGATGAAGAGATTTAAGAGGTGAATAAATCACTTTATGTCCAGGAATGTGACTGGACAGGAACCTGGGTGAATTCACTCCGGAAGCTGCTCACCTTGAGCTGCATGGAGTGCATGGGGGGCAGAGCCCAGCTACCTCTAGGGTCGGCCCCACTGCCTCCCAAAGACCAACCTGTTCCAATCCTGGCTCCAATCCTGGTTTTGTGGGAATAACAGAAGACCCCACACATGAGAAAAGCAGAGCCTACGTATTCTGAGCTTGCCAGACAAGGGAGTCAGCCACCGGCACTGTGTTTGCCAGAGATCAAAGGCAGGGGAAGGACCGGGAAGGCTTCATAGTGGAAAAGGGAAGGTCCCAGGTGTGCCTGGATGGGAGGCTGTTGGCCTGGGGATGTCGGAGGCAGCAAACTAGAAACAGGGCACCATGTGTGGTTGGTTAGGGGTACACGTGTGGCTTTCTCTGATTGGTCCTGAGTTGGAAGCAGGAGCAAAAGTTACAAAAGCCGTCAGTTATGAATCACGTCCTGGCCATTCGGGGCTGATTGTAACCAGGGTTGTTGTTGGACTTCCTGAGTTGTTACTAGAGATAGCAGCCTGGCTTCCTCCGCACGTGACTCACAGGTGCAGCCTGGCTTCCTGGGCCAGTTCCTGCAGATAACTCCATTGTCTGTGAGGATGTTATGAAATTGGGCGATGCAGAGTTGCTCCAAACATTGGCAGTAACAGCAATAGAGAGGCCCCTTAACACTCTGTTACCAGAGACAGACACTGCCTACATTTGAGCCTGGGCGACCCAGGAGGCTGCTAGACAGGGTTTCAGACACGGCTCACCCTGCTCCCAAGTGGGCAGGGGCAAGAGGAGGGGGCGCTGGCCCTCTGCACCGGAGCGGAGGGAGCGTCTCATCCGCGGGGCGACCTGGCTCCTCAGTGAAGGGAGCTGTCGGTCAGACTGGCCTGAACCCTGTTCTTTTCCGTGTGGCATTCCCAGGTGGACAGTGACATTAGCAACAGAGGTATCCTTGATGTGCAATGGGTACAGTGGGGAAAACTGACGATGCTGAAGGGGGACATGATACTTAAATGCCCTGAAAGGGAAACTGTAAAAAGAGGCCCCTGGGGTGGGAGCCTGCCTGCGCACTCACCTAGAAGCGCCTTCGCGAGGCTCGCTGCGCGTGGAGGCGCCCTGCGGCGCGCGTGGGGACGCGCGGAGAGTGCGGTCTACAGGGCCGCCGGGTGAAGTGCAGGATGCCCAGTTGAATTTGAATTTCAGATAAGCAATAAATACTTTTTAGCATAAGCATGTCCCAAACAGTGCACAGGCATCCTGTACGTTTATGTGCTGGCTCTGGCAATCCTAAACGTCAAGGCTCGGAAAGTTACAGAACGCGGAGGGCACCATCAGGTTGCCGAGCCGAGGCCGCCTGGCCCCCCGCGAGCCCACGCCAGGGCGTCTGTGCGCGCCCGGGGCCTCCCTGCCGGCGCGCTCTTGGGGCCCAGCAACTGTGTGGCTGTTGCTCCGGGTCCTTGCAAATTCTTGAGAGAAGCCCCAGAGTCAGGAAGATGCCAGAGGATGGGAGGAGTTGCAGGAGAAAGTGGAGGGAATGATTAAGGGGTCCGCGGGCTGCCTGATTGATGGTGTGTGAGCAGAGACGTAGAGAACTCGATAGGACTTACCTTAATTGCGCTCTAATTGTTCGAAGACTGGCACAGAGATGAATGCCCGTAAGTATCTTTCTGGGCAAAAGCGTCAAAGGTGATTAAGCTCTGCTAGAATTAGGGACAATGGGACAGGGTTGAAAAAAGAGAAAGAGTTCTTAAGATAAAGGGTTTCTTTCTACAAACTTACCATATTCTCATTCATAATGTGTCCGGCATGCTACATTGATCTCTGGCATTTTACCCACTATTTTGTTCTTCAGACGTTTTCCTCGTTTGTGAAAACTTCCGTCCGGTCCTTTGGAATTCACTATGGAACAGGGATTTGGTGAAGGAAGGCAGACTCAAGAGCGTTTCTGTTTCTGGACATTAAGTAAGCTCAGTGTGTTAGGTGTGTGTAAAATATTAGGAGAGGATGAAAAACACCATCTAAAACAGAGACAGATAGGCGAGAAAAAAGACCACCCCAGAGTAGTTAGGATTTGTTCATAGAAGCAAACTTCAGGACTGACTTAATTCTAGGGCTTCAGAGAAAGAACCAAACAAACCTGACATGGAAGTTTATTATTTGCAAGTCCTTCTTAGAGACCAGCAAGACGGTTCTGGATAATGGGAAATGACGCGGGGTCCGGTGCTGCCCCTTGTTTAGGCACGGGCAGGTGGGAGCAGGCGTCCGCCCTGCTGGTAGACGCGCCACTGGCCGCCCCACGCGTCGGCGGCAGCTCGACTGGCCGTCGCGGCTGGACTCAACTGGCTGCGCTCCTGCCTGAGGACGGTCCTCTGAAGGATGCCGCTGCCCATGCTGGTGACGAGGGTGCAGAGGTCTAGGAAAGTGACAGCCAGACGGTAGCTTCGTGAAGGGCTTTGATCCCATGTTTATACATGTAAAGTTTGAACGAGTCATCGTTTCTATTTTTTAAGTATATAATTTATTGCATGTTATGGGAAATGCAGTATGTTTGAGAATCGGGGAATGGAAGGTCTCGGGATATGCCTCTTGCAAGTGCCCAGATCTACTGTCGTGCTTTTTGTCGAGAGAATGGAAAAGAAAAGTAAAGAATCTCTTGAGTTGTTGTAACGCATCTATTACGTCCACTCAGAAGCCCTTTGCCTTCCTCTCAGCCGGAAGACGGAAGGTTGCTTCTGCAGTGTTGGTTTCCCCAAATCCGCCATGTCCACCGGGTGGCCCTTCAGACGTGGAGAAACGTGCCTGATGTTCATCTCCCAGCACTGGCAACCTTAGTCATCACGTCGACCAGTTCCCAAATATGCTGAACTTGCGGAAGGCTGCCCCAGGAATAGGACACGTCTTATGAGATGGCATTTTTTAGATGTAGAATCAGAATCTCTGTTTTATAGAAAACACAGCTAATAATCCTCTGGGTGTAAATTAGTTTGTGAGAATATTGTAATATATATGATGTGTGCACCAATAATTCTGCTCAGAACAAGTATGAATTTATCAGTCTTTTATTCACTGGGTTGTTTTTATTATTTGGCATCTATTTAGTTCAGCAATTAGAATATAAATTTCAAGGCAAGAATATATATAAATAATTATAATTAGGTTTAGGAAAAATTAAAGCCAAGTGAAAATAAATGGCTACATCTTTAGAAGAAAATTGCTTCTTTGTTGTCAAGTTAGTGTAGAGGCATTAAGAATTATAGATTGTTTTCAACCCCCAAAGCACTCTATTTATGTAGTAGAAAACACAAGAGCAAAGAATTCATGGAACTCCTCTGCACTATCTACAAGATGACGTGAATATTTGTTTTTTATTTAGTGCCTAATGTCCAAAAATATTGAGAAGTGGTATTTTTAAAGCCAATTGGTAAGGAACCAAAGTTGGTATTGTTATTTTGTGGCTTTCTTAGCTATTGTCCTGCTGACAATGCTAGTATTGTAGGTTCCCTTGGGTACCGTCAGGAGCAGACAAAATGGTAATTTTACACATTAAAAAATCATCTGAAAGCCCCAAAGAAGGCAATGCCCTGAGACACTGGCTGTCTTCTTCCACTTGGAAAGAATTAAAATCAGCCTGAAGAAGACCCCTCCAGCTCCACGTGACCATGGAGGCTGTGTGGAGACCATAATCATGCTGGGGGTGGGGGGTTGCCTTTTCTGCGCCAATGAAGCCATTTCACTCACTTGCCAGTATAAAGTGGGTTTTTTGTTTGTTTAATATACGCAGCAGTATGAGAAGTGCCTCGCACAGTAAGTACGTCGTATCCAAAGACTCTCAGGAGAGAGACCCGGGGTATTGTTTGCCAACATTTTCTCACTTTGGAGTATCTAAAACCATCTCTATACTTATCTGAAGACCTGTGGTCTGGCCACCATGGGCACGTTCACGTAAACTTCTCTGCACAAGCAAAAGAGACAGCTCCTTTAGATGTTCACCCAGAAACAGTGCTTCCTGCAGGGACCCTGCACAGGGACTCAGGAGAGAGGGGCTTTAGTTCTTCTGACATTGATGGCTGTATAACCCTGGGCAAGCCGCTTACCTTCTCGGGCCTTGGTTTCTTTATCTTCAAAACAAGAGGTTTGGACTTGATCTTTTCTAGTTCTTAATTTTGCAATTTTGTGCTTCAGAGATATAAAAATGTACTCTAAGCTCAATACTTTTCTCACAGTGGTTTGGGTTTGCCCAGCCACTCCCTAGAAACAGAATCCAAAATTTAGAGCAAAATGTGTGTGTATGTGCTCCTCTGACCAGGGCTCCAAAGAGCCCCATGTGTGCAGTACCCAGGACTATTCCCACATGCAAATGGAAGGCACATTCCATATGCCACATACTTTGGAATTTGCTAATGTGCATATGGTCTCTTAGAAAACAAGAGACTCATCACTATTGAGTTGATCTCATTACAGGGTAATAAATTGGAAAGTACAATGAAATTAGGTTGATTTCTGACTGACAAATTTTGGTTGCAGGGCCGAGAGGAAATAATCATATTTAAAGCTGCAACAGCTGTTACATCGTTTTACATTAATATTTTAAAATCCTTTAGAGGAATTAATTAATTTTAACATTGTTATACTCTCCTTAATAGTGTTCCAAAATACCTAGGAGTGATTAATCATGATCGGGATTTTTATCAGTCATGATCTAATACATTTTTCCAAAAAAAAGATTTTATTGCACGTTCAAATTACTTCGTTTGAATTCTTTAATTGTAGATCTTAATCTTGTTTGAAAATACAATCTTTATTCAGTGTCATGCAAAGTTAGTGCTTCTCCTCAAAAAAACATTTTCAAACTTTGCTTGGATTCTTTTCTCCCTTCTTTGCTAAGCCATATCATTTAATTTCATGTGGCTTTAATGAGTAATTGTTTTCAACAGTTTCTAAGAGTTTCAGTCAGCAATATTTCATTCCAGAATAAAAGGTAATGATCCATAAATTCTTAATGCCATATTTTTATAGCCAGTAAATTAGTCTTTAATGGGTTCAATAAGTTCTGTGATGTATGTCGTTAATTGTTAATGGTGTTTTAACTAGATAATTGTTATGAAGGGCTGTTTATCATCACCCCCGGTGAATGACTGATCCGTACCATTTGTTCCGCTTCATATTGTGGCGCTTATTTTATCTGGCTTTGTGTGCTGAGAGAGGATCTGGTACAGACCAAATACCAAATTCCAGCATGAGTATATCATGTGGCTGCAACACACAATTCTATAGCCTTCCATTCCAATTTGGTTTTACCTTCTATGTCTATTAGCTATTGGTCCTGTGATGCTGGGTAACCAACCACCATGAAGCCAGTGGTTAAAACAACCATCATTTGTACTCACGATGATGGTCAGTTTTATGCATCACCTTGGTGAGGCTGTAGTACCCAGTCATTTAATCAAACATGAATCTAGCGGCTACCATGAAGATATTTTGTAGATGCTGACATCTATAATCAGCAGACTTTGACTAAAGCAGATGGCCTTCCATGATGTGTGTTGGCCTCGTCCAACCCATGGACAGCCTTAACAGCAGGAAGTGAGGTTTCCCAGAGAGGGGGGAAGTCTACCTCAAGATGGCAATTTTAACTCCTGCCTAGGTTTCCAGCCTGCCACCTGCTCTTTGATTTTGGATTTGCCAGCTCCATTCTTGCCTCGGCAGGCTCTGGGGACACTGGGTGATCCTCTGGGCTCAGTGGCTGGACTGTGCTGCAGGTGGGGCCACGGCCGGCTTGTGTGTCTCCTCCTGGAGTGGGGGGCTTCCTGAGGTGTTCTCTGCTTACGAGTCACGCAGAGTAGAAGAGGGCTGGCCCTGTCATTCAAGCACATTTCGGGGCTCGCTTGTCTCACGTCTGCGAACGTCTCATCTGCCAAAACTAATCACACAGCGGCGCCCACAGTATGGGGCAGAGTCGTCCACGCCACTCCTGGTGGGAAGGACATCAAAGTCATACCGCAAAGGGGGATGAAAGAAGCGTGAAGAATTTTGAGCAATGATTCGTTCTGCCCCGTCTGCCCCTGACCCAGGGCCCCCTATAGACACGTCTTCTGGGCCTTCTCACATCCCCACCACTCGCCCTGGGCCGGAAGGAACTCACACCACATCTAAGACGTCGTTACAGCTGCTACAAAGGCACCGTTTCCCCCGAGTCTCACCAAGGTGCCGCTGAAAAAGTGCACAGAATTGTCTTTTTACAACCAGAATTTTTGTCCCACCCGCTGCCTGCTTTCTCTTTGGCTTTCTCTTTGGCTTAACTTGCTTTCTTCATTCAGGCAACTTTCCATGGGTTGGAATCTATTTTTCAGTGTAACCAGTGGATTTACTTTTGACTTTTTTGTGGTTGTAAAAGCACTACCACGAACACATTCCCGCCCCTCTCTGCGTTTAAGACGGCTTCAGGTAGACAGTGTCTGATGTGCCTGCCATGAGAAGCAGCAGCTATGCCTGTGTAGGGTACTGGGGGACAGAGGGGCACAGAGGGGACACGACAGGATGCTTGGGGGGAAAGGCACACCTCTGCCAGCAAAGAGGGATGCACACCGGAATGGGAGCCCCAGGCCAAGGGGAAACATGTGCAGAGTCAGAGAAAGTGATAACTGGTGAAGATGGTAGTCACTCCAGCGTAACCAAGCCTAACTCAGCTGACACATTCTGAACACAGGGGCTTAGGCATGGGTGCTTTTGGTAATCTGTCTAATCTAGAAAAAATTACCCTCAAAAGATGTGCACACGCGTGCACACACACCCCACACAACACATGCTTTCAAAGCTTTCAGTGTCATAGCATAGCACACCATTGTAGAACCTATAATCTTAAGGAGTCTGTGGGTCTGCCTCTGGTTCACAGCATTAGAAGGTATCAATGAAGCAAAATTCATGGGATAGTTGATCAACTGAACGTGTGAGATTAGGGAGAGGGAAAACCCAAGAATAGCCCGGTTTTCTGCACTGACTGACTGAGTGGAAACGAGGCTGTTAGCTGTCTTGGGCACAGGAGCAGGGTCTGGGGAGAGAGGAGGATTTCAGAGTGAGCAGGTGCATGTCAAGGCCTGAGGCACAGAGGAGAATTGGGCTCCGGAAACCAGAGATTGGGACTCGCTAACTCAGGCGTGATCGTAAGTGTTTGGGCCGTACCTCTGTGTCCCCCAGCGCTCCTGGGAAGAGGGGCAGGGGGTGTGGAGGGCTGGGGAAGGCCAGTGGGACGCATGGAGGAGCCCACAGCGAGTTGTGTCGCAGATTCAGGATGGAAGGTACGCTCAGTGGAGAGAACACCCAGAGAGTCAAATGGCAGAGGTGACAAGATCACTGAATAAAGGGCCATAAATCTTAAGAATTAGACCACTAAATCCCTTTTGGGGTGCCTGGTCTACTTGCCTGCCACATCTGGTCTCGTGGGAGACATCCGAATTGAAGTGAGGAACAGCAGGCTACCCTGGCAGTCGGTCCAGTGGTCACTGGGAACAGCTGCAGCCTGGAGGAAGAAAAGGGCCCCCGGGCGTTCTGATTCACATCCACACACACTCGGCTCTGGGTTGAGAATCACTGGTCTTATGGACGGTATAATTCCCACAACTTGAAATTCTGGACACACCAGTAGTTCCGAGAAGTGTCCTGCCCTCAAAATCCATGAGAATGGGACACGTGGCTTCCAGTCCCTAAAGCGGTGCATATTCTTCCCCACCCAGGCAGATGCCGCCTCTGGGCCAGGTGACAGAGGGTGCAGTCCCTACACGGTGAGCTCTGCCTGTTGCCTGATAGTTTTTATCCAGGGAGGCCGGAGGTCTTTGTGGAATAAAACGCTGCTGCCAACGAGAAACAATAAATGAGTTATGTTCAGAGTGACACCCATATCGGTGAAGATAAAAAATCAACACATAAACCGAGCTCTGCTGTCCATGCTAACATATATAAAAATCTCCAAGCTCAGCAATGTAGTCATACATTTTTGAAATGCAGCTTATTGCACTACCAATAAAAATATTGATATCATGCAGTATCTAGTTAGTGCCAGCAAAACAAAAGTAATGTAGCTCACAGAAAGCCTATAGCTCAGGCAATAATTATTAATGAAAGTACTACAGTTCAAATCAGAGCAGATTCAATAAAGATAGTATCACATCTTGAAAAATAACCTCATGCTATCATATGTAATGATAATAATGACAATAATATGAATCAAGGGAAAGAAAGTGTGACTAAGCAGTAAAATAAATATAAAACCACATTGACATTATTATCTCTCGTTTAAAAATGTGTACAAACTTTCTCACACATAGAGGTTTATCATGAGATCAAACATCATCACTGCAACCATCAAGAAACCTTGGGGACCAAAAATAATAATAAATAGTAGTAATATTCATTCAGCACACTTGAGTAGCTACTCTGGGTCAGCCAATACATTAGATTCAAGCATGTAGAGATGACTAGTAGCTCATTGCTACCACTGAAGAGCTAACATCTTCCTAAGTGACATATTCTAAGGAAAATAATCCCATGTTTGTAGCAATCTCTTGATCAATACATCACTGTTCATCTCTGAATACTTACTCTTCCTTAGTTTTTAAAAAATTATTTTTAATTTACATACAGTAAAATTCACTCTTTTTGGTGTACATTTATGTGAGTTTTGGCCGATGTATAGTCATGTACCCATCACCACGCTCAAAACACAGACAACCCTCAAAATTCCCTGTGCTGCAGCTCTGTGTCAAACCTCCCTTTACCCTTAATGCCTGACAATCACGGATCTGTCCTTTTCCAGAACCCTGTATAAATGGAATAACATGGTATGTAACCTTTCAAGACTGATTCCTTTCTCTCATCATAAAACACTTGAAATTCGTCCCTGCTGTTGACGGTGTCAGTGCTGTTTCATAGTCCATTGTATGGTAAAATCACAGTTTGTTTATCCATTCCCCAGCTGAGGAACATTTAGGTGGTTACTAATTTTTGGTAATTATGACTAAAGCTACTATAATATAAGCATCTGTGTATAGGTCTTAATGCAAACAGAAGTTTTCTTTTCACTTGGATAAATATCCAGGAGCGGTATTGCTATATCATATGCTGGGTGTATGATTAACTTTGTTAGAAACTGCCAAACCATTTTCCAACACGACTGTACCATTTTACATTCCCACCAGCAATGTATGCAAGTTCCAGTGTGTGGCACCGCTGCCAACACCTGATACTTGCAGCCTGTTTGTTTCTGTTTTAGACATTCTATAGGGTGGGTAGTGGTTTGCCATTGTAGTTTTATTTTGCATTTCTCTAGTGACTAATGATGTTGAGCATTTTTTGTGCTTATTTGCCATAGTAAAATATAATGGTAAATATAGTAAAATATTTTGCTCGTTTTTTATTAGATTGTTTGCTATTAATACTTATTGTTTTTTTTCGCTTTTTTTAAAACCTTTTTAAATATTTTCTCCCTGTCTTTAGCTTGCTTTTCTTTCTCTGAACAGAATCTTTCATAGAGCAAAATCTTTTAATTTTGATAATGTTCAATTTATATTTTGTTTTGAGTGTCATTTCCAAGATTTCTTTGCCTAACTCAAGGTCATGAATATTTACACCCATATTTTTTTCTAATGGGTTTACAGTTTTACCTTTTATATCTAGATCTATGGGATCCAATTTGAGTTAATTTTTGTATAAGGTGTGAAGTATAGTTTGAGGTGCTTTTTTTTATGAGTGATAAATTGTTATAACATCATTTGTTGAAACACTTATCCTTTCTCCACTGAATAGCATTTGCACCTTTGTTAAAAATCAATCAGACATATTTGTGTGGGTCTACTTTTGGCTCCATTCTGTTCTATTGGCCTAAGTGTCTGTCCTTTCCCCAAAAACACACTGCCTTGATTACTATCAGCTTTAAAATAATCTCGAAATTAGGCATGCAAGTCTTTCCAAGTCTTCTCTCTTATTCCAAAATCATTTCAGCGATGCTAGTAGCTTTTCTAAAGTCTGCACACATCAGTTACCATTCTTTCTCCATTCACACTTTACGTTTGATGTTAATCTCTTAATAATGCTTAAATTTGAGACATTCTATCAATCGTAGTTGGATGCAAGACTAGATGAGGAGGTTGAAAGCAAATGATTCAGGAATTATGGACTTTTCTTTGTCTCAAAGCCTAGGCAAGAAATGAACTAAGCTGAGCAAGTTCAAGAACTAAATGAGAAATATGAATACTCTTTGCATGGATATTGTTGAGATTTTCTTTCCTATTCCTAGATATCTTCCACCTCCACACAAATGTAGCCAATTAACAGATATTGAAAAAATTAGTAACCAGTACCAAATGTTAACATGAAGAGTTGGTACAGAGGTACCCATATACCCATGAATTATCATCTCAGAGAGAGAGAGAGAGAGAGAAATCGATGCATCAGTAAATATCAAGTAGTTAGGTAGAGAAGAGTCAAAATTATACTATATATTTCCTCAAACCAATTCTTCTTATTCTCTCCACAAACCACTGACAGGAATTGTCAGAGCCCATCCAGCACCTAGCACATTGTCTAACATGTGATCCACATATGTGTTGAATTATTGAACACATTCATGTTCTAACCTACTTTTTTTTCATTTATTCTGCAGTAATTTTTAAAATATAGTTCACTACTATAAAATTAACTCTTTTAAACTATAAAATTTCATGGTATTTTTTTAGTATATTCACGAAGTTGTGCAATCATCACCACTAACTAATTCCAGAATATTTTAATTCCCCCAAAAAGAACCTCCTCACTCATGAGCAGTCACTTCCCATTTCCCCAGCCCCTGACAATAACTCATCTACTTTTCGTCCCTGTGGATTTGCCTATCCTGGGCATTTTATCCAAATGGAATCATATAACACGTGGTGTTTTTTGTCTGGTGTCTTTTGCTTAGCATGTTTCAAAGCTCACCCATGTTGTAGCATGTATCAGTGCTTTATTCATTTTTGCCACAGAAGAATATTCCATTACGTGCATATACCACATTTGGTTTGTCCACTCACCAATTGGTGGACATTGGGCTGTTTCCATTTTTTGGTTATTATGAATAATGCTACAAATATATGTGTACAAATTTTTGTGTAGATGCATGTTTACAATTCTCTTGAGTATATGCCTAGAAGTAAAGTTTCTGGGTCATATGGTATCTCTATGTTTAAGTTTTTAGGAACTGCCAAACTGTTTACCACCAGAGCTGCCAGATTTTGCATTCCCCCAGCAAAGAACTGGAGTTCCAATTTTCTGCATCCTCATAAACACTTGCTGTCCTTTTGATCACAGTGACCTGGTGGGTATGAAGTGGCATCTCACGGTGGATTTGATTTGCATTTCCCTGACGACTAACGATGTTGAACGTGTCTTCATGTACTTAATGGTCATTTTTATATATTCTTTGAGGAAATTCTATTCAAATCCTTTGACCATTTCTTAGATTAGGTTATTTGTCTTTTTATTGTTGAGTTGTAAGAATACTTTACTGGTTATTAGACCCTTGTCAGATATGTAATTTGAAAATCTTCTTTACATTATGTAGATTGCCTTTTCACTTTTTTGGTGGTGTCTTTTGAAGGAAAAAGTTTACGATTTGAATAATATCCAGTTTATCTATTTTTTTTTCTTTTGTTGCTTGTATTTTTGGTACCATATCTAAGAAATCATTGCCTAATCCAAGGTCATAAAGATTTATGCATAAGTTTTCTTCCAAGAGTTTTACAGTTTTAGTTCTTATATTCAGGTCTTTGATGCACTTTGAGTTATATTTTATATATAGTATGAGGTAGAGGCCCAGCTTGATTCGTTTGCATGTGGGTACCCAATTGTCCCAGCACTCTTTATTGAAAAGACAATTCTTTCCCCATTGAATTGTCTTAGCACCTTGGTTGAAAATTAATTGACCCTAAGTGTAATTGTTTATTTCTGGACTGTCAATTATTTTCCATTGATTTCTGAGTCTAATCTTATGCCCATATGACATTGTCTTGTTTACTTTTGCTTTGTAGTAAGTTTTGAAATCAAGAAATAGGATTCCTCCAACTTTGTTCTTCCTTTTCATTGTCCTGGTTATTCTGGGCCCCTTGCATTTTCATATAAGTTTTAGGATGACATTAAAATTTCTATAAAGAAGCCAGCTGAGATTTTGATAGGTATTGCATTGAATCTGAGGAGTATTCCCATCTTAATACTATTAAGTCTTCTAACCTATAAACATTGATGTCTTTCCATTTATTTAGACATTCTTTAATTTCTTTCAATATTGTTTTATAGTTTTCAGTGTACAAGTTTTGCACTTACTTTGTTAAGTTTATTCCTAAGTATTTTAATTTTTGTGCTATTGTAAATGTAACTGGTTTTGAACCTTATTTTTAGATTGTTCATTGCTAGTATATAGAAATACAACTGATATTTTCTTATATCTTGAAATAAGGCGTAACTTTGTTAGTTCTAATAGATTTTTTTTGGTGTGTGTGTAGATTTTTTAGGATATTACATATGCATAATCAGGTCATTTATGAATAGAGATGGTTTTACTTCTTCCTTAATAATCTGAATGCTTTTTTCTTCTTACCTAATTGCTCTGCCTAGAATCTCCAGTACAATGTTGAATAAAATTATTGGCAGCATTTCTATTTTTTGTCATGTTTCTGATTTTAGGGGGAAAGATTTCAGTTTTTCACCATTATGTATGATGTTAACTGTGAAAGTTTTATAGATGCCTTCTGTTTGTCAGGTTGAGGAAGTTTCTTTTTATTCCTAATTTGTTCAGTTTTATCAGGAAGGCATATTGAAATTTGTCAAGTGATATATCTGTTGAGGAAACCATGGGGTACTCATCCTTTAGCCTATTAGTAAGATGTACTACATTGAGTTTCGTATGTCTGCACTTTCCTTGTGATATCTTTGTCTGGTTTTGATATCAGAATAATACTGGCCTTGTAGAATGAATTCAGAATTGTTCCCACTTCTTCTGTCTTTTTGAAGAGTTTGTGAAAAATAGATATTAATTCTTCTTTAAATATTTGATAGAATTTACCATTGAAATCATTTGGTCTTTGTGGGATATTATATGATTATCAGTTTAATCTCTTGTCACAGGTTTATTCAGGTTTTCTATCCCTTCTTGAGGTGCTGCTGGCAGGCTGCTTCTTCCCAGCAGTCCGTCCGTTTTATTCCATGTCATCTAATTTGTTGGCTTATAACTGTTCACAGTATTCCCTTATAATCCTTTTCATTTGTGTAATGCCAGTAATAATATCTCTCTTTTCATTCATGATTTTAGTGATTTAAATCTTCTCTTCTTTTTTCTTGGCAGACTAAAGTTTGTCAATTTCCTTGATTTTCTAAAAGAAACAACTTTTGCTTTTGCTCATTTTCTCTATTTTTTTATTCTTGATTTCACTGATCTCTATGCTAATCCTTGCCATTTCCTTCCTTTTGCTTGCTCTAGCTTTGTTTTGCTCTTTCTTTTCCAGTGTCTTAGGATAGAAGGTTAGTTTATTAATTTGAGATCTTTCTTCTTTTTTAAATGTAGGTATGTACAGCTATAAATGCTCCTGAAAGCACTGGCTTAGCTGCATCCTATGTTTTGGTATGTTGTGTTCTTGTTTTCATTTGCCTCAAAGTACTTCCTAATTTCCCGTGTGATTTCTTCTTTGACCTACTGGTTATTTAGGAGAGTATGAACTAATTTCCACGTTTTTGATTTTCCCAAATTTCCTTCTGTTATTGATTTTTAATTTTGTTCTATTGTGATCATAAAACATAATTTTTATTATTTTAATTCTTTTAAGTTTATTGAATTTTATATTTAAATTTGACTCTTTTTAAATTTATTGAATTAAACTTATTTTTAAATTATTGAATACTTTATAGCCTAATATTTTGGAGAATGTTCCATGTTCACTTGAGAAGAATGTGTATTATTCCCTTGTTGGGTGAAATTTTCTGTACATGTTGTTTAGGTCTAGTTGGTTTCTAGTGTTCTGTAGGACTTCTATTTTGTTATTGATCTTATGGCTAGTTGTTTTACCCATTATTGAAAGTGAGGTTTTGAAATCTTCAAATATCATTATTAAGTTAATTATTTCTACCTTCAGTTCTGTCAGTTGTTGCTTCATGTATTCTAGGCTCTTTTTTAAGTGCGTGTTGATTATAATTACAATATCTTCTTGGATTGATCCTTTCATCATTATAAAATGTCCTACTTTGTCTCTAGTAATAGTTTTGTCTTAAAGTCAATTTTTTAGTATAGTCATACCAGCTTGGTTTTGGTTACTGTTTGCACAGTGTATCTTTTTCCATCCTTTTACTTTCAACCTATTTGTGTCTTTGGAAATGAAATGTGTCACTTTAGATGGCATATAGTTGTATCATATCATTTTTATCCATTCTGCCAAAATCTGTCTTTTGACTAGAGCACCTAATTCAATCATATGTTGTTATGTGATTATTGATAAAATAGGGTTTACATCTGCCATTTTGCTAATTGTTTTCTATATGCCTTTTGTCATTTTTGTTCCTTTATCTCCCATTACTGTTTTCTTTTATGTTAAATATGTATTTTCTAGTGTACCGTTTCAATTCTCTTGGTTTTTTAAATTATATTTTCTGAGTTATTTTCTTAGTGGTTGACCTGAGAATTACCATTTACATCTTAAAACCATCTAGTTTGAATTAATACCAATTTAATTCTAATTGTACACAAAATTTTGTTCCTAAATAGCTCCATCCCCCTCCCACTTTGTGCTGTTATTGTCCTACAAATTGCATCTTTACAGATTATTTGACTATCACCACAGTTCTATAATTATTGCTTTATGCTATTTTCTTTTAAAATCAGAGAAGAGAAAAAAGTTACAAACAAAAATTACTTTTATGCTGTCTTTTATATTTAGCTATATAGTTACCTTTCCTGGTGGTATTTTTTTTTTTAATTTCTCCATTTGGATTTGAGTTACTGTCTAATGTCTTTTCATTTCAGCCTAAAAGAGTCTAGTATTTCTCACAGGGAAAGTCTGATAGTGACAGACTCTCTTGGCTTTTGTTTATTTGGGAATGTCTTAATATCTCCTTCATTTTTTGCTGGATATAGAATTCCTAGTTGACATTTTTTCTTTCGTCGTCTTGGAAATGGTATCCCACTGCCTTCTGGCCTCCATGGTTTTGGATGGGAAATCCGCTGCTGACCTTATTGAGGGTAACATCTGGGTAACGACACTCTCCCCCGGCTGCTTCCAGGATTTTCTGCCTTTACACAGTTTGATTATATATCTGGGCGTGGGTCTCTTTGCATTTATCCAGCTTGGGGTTTGGTGAGCTCTTTGGATATGTAAATCAATGTTTCCATTCATTTTGGAAAGTTGTTTCGCCATTGTTTCTTCAGATACATGCTCTGATGCTCTCCGTCCACGACACGCATGTGGTGGATTTGACGGTGTCCCATGGCTCTTTCAGGCTCTGTTCACTTTTCTTCGTTCCTTTTTCTTTCTGTTTCTCAGAGTAGATCATCTCGATTGATCTTAATCTCAATCTTTGAATTCACCGATTCTTTCTTGTACCTGCTAAAATCTGCTCTTGAGCCCTTCTGGTGAAGTTTTCATTTCAGTTATTGTAATTTTTAGCTCCAGAATTTCTATTTGGTTCTTTTTTAATAACTGTTATCTCTCCATTGAAATTTTATATTTAGATATTTAGATATTGTTCTCATACTTTCCATTAGTTCTTTGGACATATTTAAAATTGGCAGATTTAAAGCCTTTGTCTAGAAAGTCCAATGTCTGGGCTTCCCCCGGGATACTTTCTACTGACTGATTTCTCTCTCTATGTATGGGCTGTACTTTCTTGTTTCCTTGCTTGTCTCATAGATTTTTGTTTGTTTGTTTGAAAATTGGACATTTTATGTAATATAATGTGCCTACTCTGGAAATCATATGCTTCTCCTTCCTCTGGATTTGTTGTTGCTATTTGTTTAGTAAATTTCCTGAGTAAATTTTATAAAATCTGTATTTTTTTATCATACATGGTCACTGAACTCCCTGCTGTATCTTAGTCAGCTAATGATTATACAAAAATTGCTTAAATGTCTGGACCCAATAAGTCTCCCAGTCTTTGCTGAGGGGCCAGGCTGAGTATTTTCACTGTTCTTGCAGATTCTGCTTTTGACCTACATTTGGCTGGTTGCAGTTCTGAACTGTTTCTGATTTTAGGGTTAGTTTTTCCAACTACAGGTTTTCTATTTATTCCTTCCATCAAGAAGCATGTGGTAAACTTTTCTTTCTCTTAAAATATTTGTCAAGAGAACTTTGTATAGCTTAGATATAACATAAAATGGACATGTGTCATAATCTTAAATAAGAATTATTTTTTTTAATGTAATAAGGACTTTCAAAAAAAAGAGAAAGTCAGGTGGAGCAAGGCAGACATGAGAGATCTTCCTGGGTCTGGAAAAAGTCCCCTTCCTCTGTCACCCAGTGAGCCTCAGGTTATACACTGGTTACCTACCACTTTTGACACAGGCTTCCCAATATTCAACTTACAGGTGTATGCGCCTGAGTCTCCACGGGCAGTGGACCCAAGGAGCATAGAGGCCTTTGCCGTATGTCGTCACCAAAGTGCCCTGCTCAGCACAGTGCTTATCAGATACTCTCAAAGGAATTCTAGACAGTGCTGGCAGGAGACTGGATTCTCATGCCCGGGTCCTTCCCTGGTTTGTTCGGAGGCTGAAGTGTTCACTCAGCCTCACTCCCCAAAATGCACTACTTCATTCTTGTCCCATATGTAAGGTTTGAGAGGATTTGCTCTGGAAATTATTAGTAGGTAAGGCTATAATTCTTTTTGTAGAAATCACTTTCTAAATCAGCCTGATTATTTGGCTCTGTTTAGTTTTGAAGATTTTGATATGAAAGGATTCATTGCCAAACCTAAGACATACCCCTCATTCAAATTCACACACAAATGCAGACCTCACAAAACAAAACAAGACAAATGTACTTCCTGGACTCAGTTTCTTTGGATCATTTGTCCCCTGATTGTAAGCATTCACGGAAATCATGAAGTGTCAACTCTTATATGGCACAAAACTCAAATCACAGTGAAAAAGAAGGAAAAGGCTCTTTGCCATTTGCTTCAATGCACACAGAACACAAAATAGTGATTTGGACACCAGCAATTTTTTACAAGGCAGGGAAAAACAAACAAATAAACAAATAAATAAATACATAGGTTGGTTCATTTTTAAGGGCCCTCCAAAACAGCAGCAAACAGCCTCAAGCAGCAGTAAAACTCCAGCCCTTGCTCTCATCCTACGTGACTCTCTGGAGGGGGGAGCGTGGTCAGTTGGGGTTCAAAGACCTGAGCTCTCATTACCAGAATAATTAGAATAAGAACATGTTGCTCCCTCCAGAGGGGCCAGACCCACGCCTCTGCTGCTCTGGGAGAGAGCGTGTTTAAGAATTCCCATGGAGTCGCATGGGAGGAAAAGCGACCCCATGCTGAGCTGCCAACATGGTCTTCAGCTTGTCCTATGTAATTTCGTGCCACTGTTTTGAATGTGCTAACGAGGCGCACTATTCTTAGCCATGTCAGTGAAGGGATCAGATTTCTGCATGGCTGTGCTGCTTGTGGAAGTGACTTGTTTTCTAATGACCCTTGTCATGGCCAGAGAATGTCCATTTCTGGAGTGCAGCACCAGCTGTCCCATGGAGAAGGGATTGACAGATGTCCCTGGAGGTGGCTGGAAGGTCATGGAGAGACAGAGACTCTCCTACTCCTGGTGATAGAGGGGATATATGAACTTGACACGGTGGTTGGTTAGAAGCAGGAGGTTAGGAAAAAGGAGAGTTAGGAAACCTTGCAGGGCTCTGCTCCAGCAGAGCCTTTCGTCGAGACAGGAACACGCAGAGAGGCGGCGTCTCCAAGGCTCTCAGTGGGAGTATCCAGAAAGCAGCGGCACTGGTGTGACTGGAGCTCAGGATGGTCTAGCCTGGTGCATAGGTTTGGGAGCCATTAGCCCAGGGTAGTTTATTGACACCAGGAGTGTGGATGTGCAGCCCCAGGTGGGGTCTGTGCAGGGGAAGGGTCTGGTTCAGCACTCAGCCCCGAGGGCTCGGGAGCTGCAATGGTGAGGGTGTGGGAAGAGAAGTGACCACAGAGGAGGCTGAGGAGGGACCTGGGGGCAGAGCCCTGGGGCGCAGGAGAGCTGCTCTCAGGATGGGGTCCCAGTGAGGCAGCTCACGGAGGGGCGGAGAAGCCAGACTGGGGGACGTGGGGGGTGGAGAGCAAGAGGAAGGAGAGTAATGGGGGGAGAGAGAAAGGCTGGTGGCTGGAGAAGACTGTACGGAACACTCCTCAGGGGACTGGGGAGAGGAGATGCAGGGCATCTGGGGTTCGGTGGGTGTCCTAACAGGCCTGCACCTTCTCCTCACATCCAGGATTTCCCGCTTTGCCTCTGAGTCTGCTTCCCGCCAGCCTCCCGAGAAGGTGCCGCCCCAGGCTCTGGAACTCGCCAGGCCGTAGCTCTGGGCAGATTACCTGACTCTCTGACCACTCTGAACATCGGTTTCTTCATCTCTAAAATGAGAGTGATAACAGTGTTGACCCATGGGTATAGCATGAGGTTTGATGCGTTTGAAGTGCCTAGAACAGTAAATATTATTAAATATGAGTTAGCAAGTTGGCTTTATGCAGCTTTCCGCCCAATTTACAGCTAGCTTCTGTGAGAATGGGGGAATGGCCTACGGCAGCAGGGCCCTGGAGACAAGAGAAAAGCAGGGAAAAGACGTTTCTGGCCTCTCTCTTGTGAAATGAAAACGTTTTCAGTGTGAACTTGGAAGTAAGCTGGAGAGAGAAAACAAAATCAGAGGGAGTGATGCAGACCCTAGCAAATGGCAGAAACTCCCAAGGTTCGGGCTTGGAAACGTCAGATGGATTAAATAAGCCCAACAGAGCCGAGTGCAGGGGGTGAAGGCCGGTGGGCGCTGGCCCCTTGCGGGGGGGAAGTGCTCTGTAGCTTGCTTGAGGTGTGGGTGACGCGGCACAAACATTCGTCAGCTCACGAACAGCGGCACTTGAGATCTGACCATTTCAGTAGCTGTCCACTAGGCCTCGATTTAACATTAAAAGGAAAAAAGAAAAATAGAAACTAAGATCCAGAGGAAATAAGTGATAGAAAGAGAAAGGCTATATTTAATCATAATCACACAATGTCTGTGTCATGGGCAAATAAGAAAGATATGTGTATATATGTGTGTACACGCATATGTGAATATGCATGTGTACATATATACATATGTACGTGGATATGTATGTGTACATGTACATGCATGCATATATACATATACATATATGTATATATGTGATGTACACATGTGAGTACATGTGTGCATGCATATACATATGCATACACAGATATACATGACTATGTGTGTACATGCATGCATACATATACACATACACACATGTATATACACAACACACACAGAGAAGGAGGGGAGAGAGAGACAGAGAGAGCAGAGGAAGCCTTGAAAATTTAAAATACTTCTCAAATGTTTGTAATAATATCATTTCAGTTTGAATTCATGGTAGATTTTCATTTTAGTGGCTAAAGCTGTGCTATAGGCAGTCTGCTGGAAATGGACTTTTGAGGGACAACCGAGCTGGTGGAAATACAGTGGTGGTGATGATGACAACAGCAGCAGTTTGGGAAGGAGCACCTGCCCTGGCCGGCCCTAAGCTGTCCCTTCTCAGCATGTCCCAGCAAATCCCAGTGACAGCTCCAGCTGTCAGTGTTCTATTCCCCCGTTTTCAGGTGGTTTAACCAAAGTTCAGGAAGGTTAAGTGATTTGCATGAAGTCACAGTTGATAGACTGTTGGGCGAGCACAAGTCTATTTCTGGCTGACCCCAAGCTGAATAGGATTTCACGGGATCCCATAAAGTTTCAAAGCCAGCCCCCAGCCCCTGTGCACCTGTGGTGTGACAATGCTGCCAGGCACGCAGTCACAGGAACTTTTGTTCTCCAACGCCAGCGTGAAGCTTCGTGCTGTGTGTCCTGGGCCCTGCCCTGAGGGCACCTGCTCCCCCACCCCAGCCACTGCCCTGCCCAGCAGGCCCTAGCCTCGTCTGCCCCACCGACGCCAACCAACTGTGGGCCCTGGAGCCGCAGGGCAGACCTGTCCCTGCCCCACCCTCCAGCCCAGTCAGTGACCTTGGCCACGCGCCCCATCGAGGCCTGTGAGGCAGGAGATCCTGGGAGTCTAGGACACACTGAGGTTTCAGGGGCTGGGGCCTGACTTCGGAGTGTGGGCCGAGCCCAGGGCTGGTCATTTGGTCGTGTGCACTAAGCCTGCTGAGTGGTGCCTCAGTGGTGTGACGTGCAGGCAGGACACACCTTGGGACCCCGCTGGGACTCTGAGCATTCCAGGGCATCCTCCGGCCCCTCAGCCCCAGAATGAGGCTGTGGTGGCCATCCCCGCATGGCCGTCAGCCCCAGTTGGGTGACGGAGTCAGGGGACACCTGTCTCCTGGGAGCCTCACTCCCAGGAGAAAGAAGGGCTGAGTGCAGATGAGCTCACCTGGGCGCACCTCCCAAGTGCACCAGGCAAGTCTCTCCGCCTCCCTGGTTGGGGGAGCCCCGGGTTGCACGGGGAGCAGACATCGCAGCAGGGTCGATTATTCCCCTCCAGCAGACAGAGGCTGCCACGAGGCTGATGGTGAACTAGGCGGCGAGTGGAGGAGGCGTGTCTGAGAGCCCTGGGCAGAGAGCGCTTCCCACACTGGAAGGGTGAGGGGTCCCTGTGGCTGGGCCCAGAAATGGGGTGGGGCAGAAGGGGATGCTGCAGACAGTCAAGGCCGTGCAAAACATTCAGATCTGACTTGGCCACTTGGAGTGTTTGAGAAACAGGCTGCCACCCCTCTGGGGAAGACGTGGAGGATGGTTTGCAGGCAAAGTTGATAAACCCATTAGAGGACTTTGGTTGTGGTCAGTGAGAAATTCTGCAGGGGCCGCTGGGAAGAAAGAAACGCCACTGTCCCCGCACCCAGGGTCTGGCAGTGGCTGGGCGTGAGCTGGGAGGAGGAAGATCAGGGGTGCATTTTGGGTGCTTGTTCCGAGATGCCTGTGAGCTACAGCAGACCCCGGGTGGACACGGGAGTCCCAGGAATGTCTATGCTCCGAGGCAAGAACTCTGCAGTTCCGTCAGCTACAGCAGAAAACTAATTCTAAGATGTTGAAATTTGTCTTCCTGAAGTCCAAATTTTAAATGACATCAAAAATGTATCACAAAAGCCAAATAGATGTATTTAAAAGATAATTTCCATAGATAAGATTGCTGGATTTAAAAACCACAACCTGGACAATTTAAGACACGAGAGAAGTGGCTTCCATGAAGGAATTGGGTGGAACAATTTGCCACAGAGTGCGCCCCATCACCATGATTGCACTGTGGGGCTCATGGGGGCTCGTGTGAGGTGTTGTGGGGGCCTGGCCTGGCATCAGGAACATTCTGCTTCCCTGAATAGCGACAAGGGGACGGTGCATGAGGACAGACGATCAGAGACACAAGTTTCTTCAGTCAACCTTGATTTGCAGCGTTGCTCTAAAGGCACCCAGTGGTTCTTGCTCAGCCGCCCTTTGTCCCTTTGAGGTGAGCATAGACTCCATGACAGCCCGGACTGCCAGGTGCTAACTGAGGTGGCCGCATCGCAGGGGCTCATGAACGGAATTAAGGGGCTCGGGGACAAGGATAGCACAGCAAAAGCTGGCTTCTGCCACGTCCACTGTCGGTCACCAGCAGCCTGTCTTGGGCCCCGCCCAGTTCTCACCACAAACTTCATCAGGGCCTCCCCACCGAGGTTCCAGCTGCCCAGCCCGTGTGGGGACGCGTCCAGAGAGCGCAGAGAAAAGACCCAGGCGCCGTCCGTGTGAGAAAGACAGGTGGAGACACGGTGCCCGCTCCAGCGCCCTGACTCCATTTTCTGGTTGACCCAGATGGACCCGTGAGGCGTCTCGTGAGGGAGGAAGGGCTGACCTTGGGGGGCGACCCCTTCCATAAGGCACCCACCTCGCCAGAGGCCAAGTGCAGCGCCGCGCCGCGAGCGTTGTCAGTTCACCCTGAAAAGTGGACCTTTTTAAACCAACACGGAGCCTCTGCTCTTCAGAGTGTGACAGCGTCTCCCCTTTTCTGCGGCAGCAGCTCCCTAATCGGTTTCTGTCTGCCGCTGCTCCGCGTGGAGGGCGAGGTGTGGTTTCTAATCGCTGCCTTTCACCCAGCTGCCTGCGGCTGACTGGGGAAAGTGCGGGTTTGCGGCGCTGATGGCCCGCGGTAATGGCTGTGATCACGCCCTCCGCGTCTTCCTCCCGGCTCCTTTCAGCAGAGCAGCACATTATGCCTGGATAAGACCCAGCTTAATATCAGGTTCTCTGGGGCTGTAATAAACGGTTCAAGATCGAGCAGATGCAGCCGCAGCAATATTTCCGTGCAGTCCACGGGGTAAAACACGTCAGTCGCATCCACGGGCACTTTTTGAGTTAAAGCTCAACTTACACATCTGCCTGTGTCAATAGGAAATGAATGAAAATAAACAAATTCCTTGCATTCAATGCAGCACAAGAAAAACCACAGGCTGCTGCCGAGTAGCCCGGGAAACAGGCTCGTAGGAGCAGAAAGGGAGAAAAAGCCCACATTGTGTAGTTGCCAACAAAGCACACTTCTACATCAAATAGGATGCTTTTATTAGCTCATTATATTTTTTTTTCCTGAACACTTCTGTGTCTGCTGGGAGCTCCTGTTTTTGTCATTTGGGGCTGAGGTGGGAAACATCACTGGATTTGGCCTGTGTGCTCTTGCACATTAAACAAAAAAGAAACACTTGGTCACCAAGCCAGAGGGTCTCTTTCCCCCTTCTCTGGGTACAAGTCCCCACGGGCAACCCTCTTTCCTCGTCGTTTCTGACCGTAACCCTGGCAGGCGTGGTCTGGAGGAAAAGCCATTTTCATAGAATACGCACATTGCTGGGGTGTGTCACAGACACCGTTTGGGCCCAGCCACGTCGAAAGCCCTGTGAGAGTCTCCTGCAGTCCCTGCTCCTTAGCAGCAGACCCACGGTGACAACTGGCTGTGCCTCAGCGCGGTCGCGGCTCTAACCGCCCAGAGCTGTTGTCAGCCTCCGGAGGTTAGAAGCCACAGTCGCCAACAACGTCTTTCTTCTTCAGGTGCCAGCAACAAGTTCAGAGGGCCCCAGGCCACCCACACTTCTGACCAGCTGGCTACAGATCCAGGGTTTCCCACAGCCTCTTCGGGTTCAATAATTCACTGGAATGGCTCACAGAACTCAGGAGCGCTCTGTACTTACAATTTCAGCTTTCTCACAAGGAGGCAACTCAGGACCAGCCGAAAGAAGAGGCTTGCAGGGTGGGGTCCGACTGGGCCCCCTCCTGGGGAATTGGGACACTTCGCCCTCCAGCACAGCCACGTGTGCACCAACAAGGAAGTTGCACTGAGCTTCTTGCCTGGAGCTTTTATCAGTGTTCCTTATGCGGGGGTCATTGAGTCACCCACCATGAGACGGAGCTACGTCTGGAGGTCAGGAGGTCGGCTGGCATCATGTGGCCCCATCCTTTAACCACACAGTTGGTCTTCGTGGTGTGGCTTGATCCCAACCTGAGCACAAGATATCCAAGGGCCCACCATGAAGAACAAATTCCAAAGGCTTAGAGGTTGCCTGCCAAGAACCCGTGACAAAGACCAGGCAACAATAACAGTAAACTCTGATCGGAATGATGTAACAATTAAACAAGAAATGCACATAAACATAAAGCATGAATAGCAGTCACCATAATCCTTGTGAGTCAAGGCCAGTCCAAACCTGCAATGCCGTTAGTTAAGGTGCTAGAAAACTTACATGACAGAGTCTACTTGATAAATCCTCTATAAACCCATCTATAAATTATATCGACAACCTTGGGGCACTCTCTGGAGCCTTTGTGGGCAGACATCACCTTATAGGTTCTGAACAAAAATTCTTTGCTCAACACAAGCATAATTACCTGTATTCTTACCTAGATCATATTTCTCTCCTCTCTATATAACTTTTTAAAAATAAGTATACTTGAGGTGTTTTTCAGTCAGCAGCCCGCAGCTCTGACCCTGGTCTCATTTGTCTGTCTCAGCTTTGTGTTTTCTGCAGACGTGCTCACATGCCCCGTGTGACTCTGTCTGGGTCGCTGACCGCAGCTGGGACTCCCGCGTGCTGGAAGGGCTATGCTAGCTTTGTATTCACGGGTAAAGAAGTTCATGTTGACTGCGTCACCAAAAACCAGGTTAATAGGACTTTAGAGAAGCAAAAAATGTGATGGAGAAAATCGAGGTGTGTGAATTCAAGGAAAAGGAGAGTCCTCAAGACTGCCAGGGGATATAGCAAGACTTGTGGTCCGTTAAAGAGCAGGGCGTGGAAGGAGCTGGGAAAACCCAGACGGGGAGCCTGGGCGCGGGCAGCTGAGGCGGCGGGTGCAGATGGGGGCCGGGCGGGCAGCAGCCCCGCGACGCGGCCAGCAACGCGGCCTGCCCGGACCGCAGGCGGTTCTCAGCCTCGCTCCCTGCCGTCTGTGGGCAAAAGCTCGAGGGAAAAGCAAGCAGTGTGATGCGCTGGGATAGAAAGCGTAGCAGAGACTCCAACTAGACTAAACTGCACGATAAAATACAGCAAGGGAACAGCACGCCACGGAAAAAAGTCTACAAAAGGCTGTTGTTTCAACAAGAAAAGACTCTTATGTAACCACCATGAGAACAGAGACTTTCCAAGCCCCATCTGTGAATGTTTCTGTTGAAACTTCACCTTGTTTTCACTCGTGCTGTATTTTTCGCAGCATTTGGAAATGATGCCACCCACGTGTATCAGTGTGACAGCAAAATCCAGGCTGTGACCTTCCGTCGTTCTCCTGCCAGAAGCCCGTGGAACCTGCCCCCAGATCAGCGCCGCATCAGCGCTTCTGCGCGGCCCCACCATTGTCCTCAGGGCCGAGGGCCCCCCTCCCCACCCTGTGCCCATCCGCCCCCTGCTGCCCCCGGCTAATTGGCTGCTGCGGTGGCTGCCCAGTTGGAGCCACGTGGCCACGCTGCCCTCCCTTCCTCTGAGAGTATTCTTAGCACCTTTTTTCTGCCAGCCCCACTCACACTCCTGCCACGTGAGTTTGCCTGTAGGAGCAGTTGAACACCCTCCTGTTAAATATCCTTTGCACTTATGTAGACCCGGGGCAGGATTGTGTTGCTGACACAGCGCAAGTGCTCGGGAAGCAGGACGTGTCAGAAGTCAGCGTCTCACAGCTGCTAGTGTGTTGGAGGCGTCCACTCCCTTACGGGCGCTAGTTCCACATGAAACCTGACCCTGTCTCCATCACATGACTCTGCTGGACTCCAAGGGGCCCCCCTGCCCTTTTAAGCTCATTTCTCTCTCAGCCCATCATTCTGGAAACGCACTGAGCCATTGTCCTTCTCACACCTAAATAATAATAAAATCCGTTAGAACATAGCAGTTAATTTTCAGGTGAAGGACCAGGAAATGCACTGGCTTCTAGGGCAAGGCTGCGCTGACATCCCTCGAAGCCTCACTTCCTCCCACCTTTGGAGGAGACGTGGGTCCTTGCCTCTGGGCACACACAGTGGCCTGTGCATTTGGCCATTACCCAGCTCCTCTTGGTGAGCTGCTGGCGTGACCGCAGCCAGAGTGGTGACTGTCATACCCTGGAGAGAGGGGAGCCCAGTCTGGGCACTTTGTTTTCTGTAACACATTTGCCTAAGGTTGGGTTCATTTAACGTCTAACTGCAACCTCTCTGTTTTAAATTACCTTTTTATCTAGTACCTACATAGTGTTCCTTTTTAATCTGATTCAGAATAAGATGTTCTCTAAACTGGGGCAGCACCTCGGCCCACGGGGTCTCAGGGTGAGACCCTCGGCCCTCCCTGGCTTTGGTCCAACACACACATTTTCCTTTCGCCAATGAGGGGGAGACACTCACTGGGGTCTCTGTGGCATCGTGGGCCCTGGTGTGACAGAGGCCGCAGATCCCAGAGTCACAATGGGGGGGTGATGTTATAAAGGGAGGTTTATTGCAGCTGTGACTGGCACTGGTGATGCTCAGGAGAAAGCGATTGGGGTACCATGCCGGACAGGGGGTGGCTGCGTGACTGTGTGTGACGGGATCCCGGGTTGACCCCTTCTGCCCGGGGAGCTCGTGGCTGTGGCCTGATGGGCGCTGAGGCTTCGGCTCCTCCTTGGCCATCAACATGTAGCAAGTTCTGGCCTTTCATGTTTTCTGTAGCCCTTCTGGTGAATGGTAAAGCCATGAATTCCTGTTTTTCTCACAAACCGCATAATCCTGGCCTCTGGGTCAGATGTGTGCTGAGGCGGGTCCCTGCCAGCGACCCCTGTTCATGCCCTGTCACCTGCCCGAGGGGTCTGAGCTCTAGTGTGGCCCCTCACCGATGCCAAAAGTGTGGCAGGACCTCTGCAGAGGTTACCACCAAGTGGACTGGATGTCTCAGCCCTTTGAACCCCCCCAGGAACTTGCTGTACCCCTCTGGACCCAAAACTCTTCCTCAGAACCAGGGCCCAAAATGCAGGGATCTGCCTGAGGCAGGATTGTGCCCTGTGACGCCTTTGGGAGGCTGGGGAGTGTCACAAATACTGTTCAGCTCTGCAGAAGGAGCAGGCCCCTCAGCCTTCTCTCCTGGTGTCTCCCAAGGCCATGCGTGTGTCCACAGCATCACTCCTGCCCCTGGAGGAAAGCTGTCTTTGAGCCAGGCAGCAGATCTCAAGCCAGCATCTTCTGGAGGTCCCTGTGGGCCCCGTGGGCCGGTGCACAGGCTGGTCTGGATTGTGATGGCCATGGTTACAGACCTGGGATTCCCCAACAACTCTGTGGCCAGCAGGGGTGCCAATGACCCAATCCACAATAGGCTTTTTCAGGTCAAAGAAGTCCTCGGTATCTACCCCATAGGACCTAGGGAGCCACAGGACCTGAATTCAGAAGTCAGGTCCCCGTCTCAGGCATGTACCAATGCCCTCGAACCTGTTGGTCAAATGTATCTGTGAACAGGGGCGGCCAGCAGCAAGCCACCACCAAGTCCACCATGCCAGCTCCTGGGAGCCTGTTATAGGTGTGAAATCTCAGGCCTCCAGACCCATTGAGCCAGTCTGCATCTCAGTAAGAGCCTGGGGTGGCAGGTGCAGCAGTTCCTGGTCTGAAAAGCTCCAGGAAAGGCCTTGACGGAGGTGCAGGTGGCACTGGAGGGCATCCTGAGCTGGTTGCGGTGACAAAGGGGAGCATCATCATTCACAGCCTGTACAGATTCTGGCATCGTTTTAATAATCTGATGGAGGGGTGAATATCTCATGGGAAACACTAATTCTCTGTTATCCAAACCTGCTAATTGATCTGTGGCCTGCTTGGAATGACATAATGATGGAGAGCTTGCAGGAGCAAAGCCACTGCTGGGTTGGGGTGGACCATTCTGGCTCCTCCTGTAACTATGCTCCGAGCAGGGCAGGACCTGGGAGGCCTGAGGGCTCTTCTGTGTTGGTGTGTCCATCCTCTTGTTCACTCCAGCTCACAGCCAGCAAAGCAAGGCCCACCCCGCACATGGTAGCATGCCTCCAACATGAGGAATCTCAGCGTACAAGGTCTGGCCTTCCCTCCCGTTTAATTCTGCCTGGTCAGAGTAAAACACAATGACTGGAGAATGTAATGAACCTCTGGTAGGACAAGAAAATAAACTGTGCCTCTGCCAAGTGAAGGTGACACTCGGTGGTGGCCAAATCAGCAGGAGGAGAAAGAGTATGTGAGCAAGGTCCATGCTGCCCCCCTGCCAGGGGTGACCAGGATGGGCTGCCAGCCCAGGGTGGGGGCTGGGGCACAACCACGTGGTCCTCTGAAACTCACAGTCAGTCAGGGTCCCTATACTGCCCATGGGCCGAGCCAGGCAGCAAGAGAGTGGGTGGTAGGACCCCTCACCCCAGCTCTCCCACCTGCTAGAGAGCTGTGACTTTCACACCCCCTGGGACCCAGACTATTTCAAGTTTGTAATTTTGGTGGAAGAAGGCCAGAAGCCCCACGGGACATGTCTGGTGGTCCCTTGCTCATGATCTGTGTGCTCTGCAGTGGACTTGGTGATCCTCAGAACCACCACAAACCCGCTCTGACATGGGACAGCGTTTGATTCTCTGTGTCCAACTGATGTGACTTGACTGCAGCTGCTCACCTTGTGTCCTTCCTCCTCAGTACCCCAGTGGTCCAGGTTTAAATTTCTAAGATCTCATGTTGCCTCTGACCTTGTGTCTTAAAAATCCTTCACATGCACGAATGTCCTATTTTGTCCAAGATGCTTGGACCCAAGGGTGGGACTGAGGGCGCTCTGGGCAGATATGATCCTGTGACGCCTCCGGAGGGAAAGGCTTGGTGTTATTCTGTCTCTCCTGCAGAGCGCCAGGCCTGCCCCCTGGTCTGTAGGAACAGGCTCCGCCAATTCAGGACTATCAAGACAGTGTGGGGTCTCACTCCTCCCTGCAGACACTGACGAGGAACCCAGCACCCAGGAGCATCGTGCCTCACGGAGCAGAGTTAACCAGCGTCCTTCAGCAGGAACCGGCTGTCAGGAAGGACCAGCGCAAGTTCCACTGGGTGTTGATTCTGCTGCCTTCTCTGGAGGGTGGGGATTGCCTCTGGACGTTAGGTAGAAGGGAGAACTGCCTTCCCTGGTCGGGAGGTGACACCCTTCATAAGTCAGTGAAGTACGCCTCAAGGCACTGTACTCTGCAGAGTGTCAGTGACATGCTCTCAGGACACTCTCTTCAAAGCTGTCCTCGGTGCCAGGTAGTAAGTGACCTGCAGCACAACTGCATTCAAATCAACAGCTTCGCAGAATTGCGAGTGGCCTCCCAGCAGCACTTGGACCAGCAGCCTCTGTGCACCCACCCGCGGGGTCACTGCCTGGGGAGGCCGCAGGAGCAAGCAGAGGGTGTGTGGGGCCCCCTGGAAGCGCCCTTGTGAAAGCTCTGACCTGCAGTGATGGGGGTTGGGGTCGGCACCCAGCCTCCTGCCCCTCCCCTGGGGCGACCCAGTGTGTCCTCACTGGCTCCCGATCCCACCACGCAGGGAGGCTCTGGTTGGCCACAGTTGTAACTTGTGTGCAGTTTCCTCCTGTTTCCACACTGCCCTGGGCTGCCTGCTGCTCACCTTCCCAGGACCTGCCCATGCAAACCTCTTGCCCTCGAGGCCTTGCCGGGAGGAGCAAACAGGTTTCTCTCTGCATGCAGCCCCTCCCTCAGTGGCGGGAAGTCAGCAGGCTTCCAAGAGCACTTAAATTAATTAACAAACTTCAAGTAGGTCTATTTTGTCAGTATCTCTGAGGAAGGGTCTGGCATGTAGGCAAGAGGTTGAGGAAAATAATGACCAAAATGAGATCTCAGGCAAGACGACAAGATGTGTGATTCTCACGGGAATGGGGTGTTTCCCTTGGTTTTCCGAGTCCGACCCGTAGCAGCGGGACTTCTGATTTCTGGCTCCCATGGGTGGCATGACGGAGCTGCTGACACTGAAACTCAACCTGAGAGCTCAGACTCCAGGCTTGTCGGGGCCACAGCCCCTGAGCCCGGCGCTTTCAGGAGGTGGAGGAGGGGGCGCTGGGAAGAGAGCACAGGGCCAGGGGCTGGTTCTCGCTGTCCCTCTATGCCACCCCAGGGTGAGCCTGACAGCTCAGCCCCCTGGGTCCACACACAGCAGGTTCGTCGAGGACTGCGCTGGCCCACCGTCCAGCTTACTGGGTGACGTTTCCACGTCTTCCTGCCTCTCAGCCACCGCCCTGCTCTCCTTGGCCTCTGCTCCTTTAGTTCCATGAAGGGCAGAGCTCGGCGGACTCTGACCCAGAGCTCAGCACCCCAGCTCTCAGCGAGGGGCCCCGAGGCTGGGCGGTGGCGAGTGTGTGGCCTGCCCGCCCCACCAGGGCACGAGCCAACCTGAAGCAGTGGGAAAACGGCCTGGGAAATTGAACCGTAATTTATATGAACCCTTCTTGCTGCCAACAAGAGTAATTTGAGAATAAAATGCTCCTTTTCTCAATAAAAGGCTGGAGGGCATTTTCCTCCCGGTTACGTGCCCTTTCCTGGCAGCTGTGGGTTAGGACAGCGACTGCCTCGACAACGGTGACGTTGCCTGGCTCTTAGGCACGTCCCTGCAGTGAAACACAGATTTTATACAAAATCATCTGATGGGCTGCCCAGAGTCACCCGGAGCTAACTTGGCAAGGTACCGTCTCAACCTTGGAGATGAAAATGGCACTGTCTGCAGGCAGCGTGTTCACGGAGCCGGCACAGAAATGGCCAGGACCTCCTCTGTGGGCTTCCAATACAAGCTTCTTAGTTAATTTGGGCCGAAAGTGAACAGCTGCCTAGTACAATTCACCCATCCTTCAGTTACGGCAGTCACAAATGTTGGAATATGGAATCTGTTAGATTGGAAATTAAAATGAACACATTTAGAAAAAGTTAGAAAATAAATTGTACGTATTTGCTCTGTCTCATCAAATAGGAAACAGGGTGGGAAGGTTTTCCTGGCACTTCCCCCTGGAGCAGGCTGGAATCTGCTCCTGGGCCCCTCCCCACTGTGACTCAGCCTGAGCCTGAGGCCATGGGTCACCTGCCCTCTCGGGAACAACAGGGCGGGGCACACGCCCCGAGGGCCGCTGTGCACCCCCAGCCTCGTAGGGACTCTGGCCCCATACTCTGCTCTTGCTCCTTGTCTATCTTGTTCTCTCTCCCTCTTCATCTGCACATTACTTACATTCTTTTCCTTTAAAAATGTTTTCTTCTGAATGTTGTATAAACCTGACTCAGGCGGCAGTGTGGGTGTCTGCAGCGTCTGGGAGGACGTGTTCGGGCCGTCCCCTCTGGGCCTTCCACGGCCACACCCTCCGCTAGGGTGAGCAAAAGGAGATCGTGGTCCCCACAGGGCTTCGGAAGAAACGAACAGAGACAGCTCTGTCCCATTTGGATCCCCCTGATGTGGGGGCTAGTTTGGGGCCACTCAAGTCCACCAAGCATAGAGCTAAGGAAACGGGTCCCTCCAGCCACAGGCCAAGGTCTTCCCTCTGAGAGGAAGATAAATTCTCTCCATCCCCATACCTTCTGCAGCCAGAAAAACAATGTTCTCCTGGAAAGGACATTTTAATGAACTGCACAGTTTAGGTGGCGACTCAGAGGGTCAAGATGAAGCCCCCCAACCGTGGGACTCTCCCAGAGCGCCAGCACCCCCACAGCCTGCCGACCCCCATTCCTGCCGGCCACCCAGGGGCCATGGCCACCCTCCAAGACCACGTCTGCACTTTCGGCAACCCTCTCTGCCCCGCATGTCGTTGCTTGCACGGGGACTAGACTCTCCTTGTAGTGCGTTTGGCATGGAGGGCACAGGACGCCCCTCTCCCACGCCGCCACACTGTGTGTTCAAGTCCAGGATGAATGCCGACTTACGCTTGCTTTGAGATCTTCCTGGGCCAAACCCGTCTTTAGAAACTTGATGGCTCTTCTGCTGAGTCCTGGAGCAGGCCCCAAACTATATGACAGAGACTCTTGGTCCGACTGTGGGTCCTCCGTGGCCCTCTCCAAGCAGGGTAAAGTCAAGCCCAGGTTCATCAGCCCTCACGGGGGTCAGCCCACCCCAGCCAGCGGCTGCCCTGGTGCTCTGCTCCACCAGCCCTGTGAGACAACTGTGTCCTAGCGCAGCAGACTCGCCCCTGGTTCACCCTGTCGGGTCAGGAGCCTCCCTGTCCCTGGAGAAAGCTCGTCCACATTGCCTTGGGTCACTCTGGCCTGAACTGTGTCCTGCCAGCTCCCCCAGAGAGTTGCTGTTTCTGTTAGTTGTCTTCCTCTGGGAGGTGATACGTGACACAGCCCCGTGAAACTTGTTCCCATATTTGCGGTAAGGATGTTGTCGAAGATATTTGCTCATTACAGTACGTTGCATCTCCTTTATAAGAAACTTCAGGAGAAATATTTCTGGATTTAACACTAAAATCAGGTGCTTTCTCCTGAGCAAATGGTTTACTTTGATTTTAGTGATGTTTCACCATGTATCTGATCACACCTCTTTCTTTGCAGTAGTTGCTAGAAAGCCTGGAGCTGAACTTGTGGCCGGCTCCTAGCAAGGGCGCCGGCGCCTACCAGCCAGCTGTGTGCTGGTGGAGTCCCAGACTCCTCGGGTCTGTGAGTCCTTTCTCCTCTCTCTTTGCACTGTGTCCTCATTCCCCTCTGCCTCACGTTTGGGTAAGCCGCCGTAAGCCCGCACCATAACTGCTTCTTGTTGGAGCAAGACAGAGGCATAAGTGTGCACTCTGTCAAGTAGGAGAAAAACGCAGCCTGGTTTCTGGGTCCCAGCCCTGTCACTGAGGGAGTCGGTTTTGGGTGCTTCTTACTGTCCTGAGGAAAACCAGGGCACAACACGAGCCCCACCCGGCATCAGAGCCAGAAGGTAGCAGTGAGGACAGCGACAGGCTGGACCCAGATGGGCAGCCCTCACACACGTGTGGGCAGCCCCGGGTCTCCGGCATCCCTGTGCAGCAGCATCGGCAAGCTGTGGGGACTCCCTGTGGCTCCCCCAACCCCCCCAGTGTGGCTCCGGGACTGGCTGAGCTGAAGGCTCTCCTGCCCCCGCGGATCTGATCCTACGTCACCCTCCTCCTCCTCCTCCTCCCCCTCCTCCCCCCGGTGTCGGGGAACTGGGCAGCCCGGCACCCAAGGACTCCACAATCATCGGACATCCTTATGGTGGCAACTTGTCCTGAGTTGTAGTATCATGTTCAGACATCTCATTTGCCAATTTGTGACTTTCTAGAACACCGAGCACATCAGTTTTTTTGATAAGAGGATAAGCCTTAAAAATAAATTAGAACATAGAAATGAAACCAAACACATACGGTAGACAAGCAAACAAAACAACCCCTGGAAACTTAATAGTGAACCAGCAAAGACATGTAGACTCAGAAGAAATCTGCACAAATATTTAAATCCAATACACACTAACTCTACACTTTATGTTTATTTGATATATTCATATTGATCTGTGCTTGGAACCAACCCTAGGTATATTTATTGCACAGACATGCTTATTAGCTCTTAGTTTATTAATATTGGAAGAATACACAAATAGATGTAAATAAGATTACTGCACATTTTGTGGGCCAATTAGAATTTCTGTGGGCCTCCTGGTTTTTGAAAGCTCCTTGTTGGGTGAGATTATTGCATTGGTCTGACCATGTAGAAAGGACTTTCCTCAGGTACAAGGCCCAGCACACAGACATCGTCCAGCTTCTGTCCACATCGACGACGTCAGTGCTAATGACAGCACTGTTGGTTGGGGGTCTGCCCACGCTGGGGACCCCCTGGGCCTGCTGGTTTTGCCATCATGCGGTCCTGCGAGGCGGGGATTGTCACTCCCATCGGGCGCAGAAGCAGCCAAGGTGTCGGAGGCGAGTCCATCTGATCACAAGCCGTGTCCCTCCTCGGACGGCAGGAGCAGGAGCACGTCTTCACTCTGCCTGGGGCTTTGTGGGACGCATCTGCTCCTGGAGCAAGTATGTCTTCACATGCAGCGTCCCACGTAGAGCTCCCAGCAGCAGCATCGCCTCGTCACCAGTGCATTGGTCACTCATGTTGCTCTCCCAAAATACCCAGAAGACTGTCTTTGAATTTGAGGTTTGTTTCTTCTTTCTAATAAATGTTTCATGTCCTATTTACTAAGAATTTAAAAACTCTGGAGCTTTTAAACTCCTGGTCTTTTTCCGTCCCTGAGAGAGATGACCCAGAGCATTTTAACACAGCCTTATCCTCTCCAGGGCTTCCCCTCTGGGTCCAAAGGGCACGTCTCCTTTCATCGTCAGGACGTCAGCAAAACGCTGAGACCCAGCTGAGCAAAAGCATGTCCTGCACAGCTCCAGTGCACAGTCCCGGGGGCCACTCAGCCTCCAGAAGCCTCGTGAAGATTTTGTCCCCACACTCAATCTCCCCGCAAGCCCAGTCTCCCTTCGCAGCTAGAGTTGGACAATGTGAACACTGGACAGGAGATTCTACCTGAGGCCAGACATCCATGCCCCAGGTGCCCGGCGGGGCCAGGGGCCAGGCCCCACGTCCGTGCGGAGGTACCTCTGAGCCTTGCAGGTGGGCTCGCCCAAGGACAGAGTTCCCACGGATCTGGCGGTGTTGGGTGTCCAGTTCCCAGGGCCAGGGCTCTGTCGGGTCCCACATGGGTAGTGCAATCATTCAAACGAGCTGAAATCCATCATATAATGAGTCCCATATGATACTCATCTTTGAGGGGAAATGAATGAATCATTGTGCCCGATGGGACTTACGCACTGATTAACCCTGGAAGAGGCATGGCAACACTTTGATGAGCAGTGTTGTGAGACAGCAGTAATTTAAGAATGAATGCAACATTCTGTCCTGCCCCCTGAGTCCCTGGCACCTGCTGAAACTAGACCTGGGCATAGGGCACAGCCCTGCAGTGAAAGAAAGGCAGCAGGAACAAAGCTGTCTGCTCACAGAGCTCGGCTGGCCAGGCCAGGGTGCGCCACCACCGCACGAAAGGCACCTGAGAAGCCCAAGAACCCGAGGAGCCCCTCCTCCTGGGAGACAGACTCCCCGGCCTGGGGCCCCCATCTGTGGAGGCAGGTGGAGCCAGGCGGCCCCATCTCTCTGTCTATTCCTCAATGGGATGCTCATTTTTAACCGAGATTCCCCACTGCTTCCGTGGAAAGACCGCGTGGCACGATATAGGTTGAAACGGGGGTGTGGGACTCAAGTCAGTCCTGATCCCACACTGGCAGTGACGGTAGGAGCAGACTTCACCTCCCAGGGCCTGGGTGCTGGGACGAAACCCTTGGTATGGCTAAAGAAGGTGAAGAACAACAGCACTAAGTACAGGAGGGTGATCTGGCCACGGCTCGTAGGCACGGCTGCCTCGGTCCTCCCTGGGCCTGGACGTTCCAAGTGCCAGCGTTTCAGAGCCTCAGAGGTTCTGCTCTCTCTCGGGCGTGAGGAAGGGGAAGTGAAGAGAGCTTCACAACGCGGGTCGTACACTGTGTGTGGGGCCTGTTACTCGCATTGGCGTTAATCCAATGTGAAACTCAGACAAAAATGCCTCGGCTTCCTAAGAAGCAGAGGGCAAGGGAGCCAGTGGCTCCCTAAATACTCAAAGGTTTGCACCTCCTTGCAGAGGATACACCAGGTACAACCCAGACGTGTCTTCCTCACCTGGGAGAATACGTGACCGACACAGTCAGCTCTTTCTCCCTTTTTTTGTGGAAATGAAATATAGACACAGAAATGTTCATCACAGAGAAGTAGCGATCCAGGTCAACCTCCTGAGGACACGTCATGGGCTTGTCTGAGGAGCTGGGCCATAGTTTTAGAACCAGACGTGGAAGCAGGAGACACCACAGCCCTGCCCTGTGGAATCCCGAATCTGCCCACGGAGACCCAGGGATGATGATGCTACCAGGGAGGGTGGGCGGCCTCCCCACACCCGGCCATCCTAGCCCTGCTCTCTTCAGGGTCCCCCTGCGGTGTCACTCCCTGAGAGGACATCTAGAGGAGGTGCTGCCTCAGACAGACAGCAGTTCCCTGAGACAGACAGCAGCGTCCTCAGACAGACAGACGACAGCAGCGCCCTCACACTGTAGTGCCCTCCGGACTGGTGCTGTCGGACCTGCACCCAGATGTGTCAGCTCTTCCTGGCCGCCTCCCTCACCCCTTGTTCTCTTGGCATCAGTATTCATTTGCCGTGGCTTCCATAACAGAGCACCACACACTGCATGGCTTAAACAAGAGAAATGTATCCTGTCAGTTTGGGAGGGTAGAAGTCCTAAATCGGGGGTCCCGCAGGGTTGGCTCCTTCTGAGGCTAAGAGGGAGAAGCTGTTCCAGGCCTGTCTCCGAGCTTCTGGGGTGGCCGGCAATCCCTGGCCTCCTTTGGCGTGGAGAAGATCCTCGGCATGGTCTCCGCCTGCGTCTTCACACGGTGTTCTCCCTGCACATGGCCCTTCACATGGCCTTCTTACAGGGACACAGTGATGTTGAATTCTGGCCCCCTCCTCCAGTATGACCTCATCTTAGCCAATGATGTCTGCAAAGACCCTATTCCACATAAGGTCACATTTGAAGGCACAGGGGTTAGGACTTCAATGTAGGAATTTGGGGGCACAATTCAACCATAGCAGCTCTTAGCCTGTGTTCCTGGTTCTTGCTTCTCTAGACCAGGGGTCTCCTGGTTCTTTAAACTTATTTGTTTATGTTCCCCTAAGACTTTTGAAAAACTGTGTACCACCTCACACATTTAAGATGACATTTAAATTTTTATAGCATAATTTTAAACAGTTGCACTGGACATGCTTTCTAATATGTTGTATATTGAAGCTACAGAATTTCACTTCCTCAATTTGTAGAAAATGTTCACCTTATACATTAATTATTAAATGCAATCCTCACTTTCAAATCAACAGCCCAGTCAGATGTACTTTCTGCATTGGTCAGGGCGTGCCACGTTGTGCTACACAACAAACAACCCCAAAGCTCAACAGCTTCACACGAGAGGACTCCAGGTTCAAGGCAGCTCCTCAGGGGTGGTGAGGCTTGGAAGAGGCTGGCCCTGCTCACTGTTGGGGCTCAGAGAGCTGGGCTGAGGAGGACTCCCAACACGTGGCCATAATCACCATGTCCTCGAAAATAAGGGTAGTGTCAAGCACAGGAATTAAACACTTGTATCTGAAAGTAACACACATCACTTCTACTCACATGCAGTGGCCAGAACCAGTCACATGACCAGCCCTGACTTTAAGGAGGAAGGAAAGTAAAATTCAATCAACTGCCCAGAAGGAGAAGAACCCAGTCATTTGGAAACAGCCAGAGAAGGGTGAAGGTGCTCTGGCTGTTCACCCTTCTCTGGCTGAGGGAGGCAGGGTGTTGCAGACCCAGGCCCACCCACTGGCTCCCACCAGGCACCAGAGACCGCCCTAAAGCAATTCTGCAGGCCCGGGAGCTCCTCGAAGCGCCGTCTGAGAACCCCCACACAACATCGGGATGTGTACACAGGTCGTTTAGGAAAACAGGTGCATCTGCTGTTGGGTCACTTTACTTGGAAGCAACTGGATTGCAACTATACAAACAGGCCCTCCTCCAAGAGAACTGTCTGCACCGTTTCTGCCCAAGCAGACACGTCGAGTGTTGTCATTTGGTCACATTCAGGAATCTGGCGGTACTGAAGGCCCTCATTTGGAATAAAGGATTGTGTCAGCATTTCTGTTCTGAATTCCTATTTTCAATGATTTATAATGAAGCATCTTTTTAAAATGGTTTCAGCTGCTGGAGCTATATGCAGCCAAGAGAATAGGTCCCACGGCTTTCTCAGCACTCTGCTAACTATGAAATTGTTTGATTTTTACAAAACATATTTAGCAAATTGTTAAAAGTATTGGCTAAACACAGCATTTCATAAATGAAATGTTGAAGTGATCAAGATGTTGAACTTTAAAATCATCTGCTTTCGCTGAACAGTGCCTTTTTTTTACAAAGTTCAATAAGAATTTTTAACATAATTTTATACAACATTATAAGTGCATTGCTACATGTTGTAAATATCACGCCATTACACATCCTAATTACCTGATTACATTCATTTACATTAAATTTGTAATTAAATGTAATTTCATGCTTATTGAGTGAAAATCCTTTTGAAACTCTGCGGTTGTACTCTCCATTGCAGTGTGTGAAACCAAGAGCAGACCTGACCGGGGGTCGCAGAAGCAATTGGTAAATCCCATCAATTAAACCAGGGTTTCTTAACACAATTGCAGACAGTAAAATCATGCATCACAGTTAGCTGGTAATGAAGATGGTGTTGGAACAAAGACTCTTGTTTCTGTAGCTTTGGTCTTTTGGGGTCCTGGGCTAATGTAATAAAATAAGATACTGCATTGGCTTAAAAATTAGGAAATTTTGATCAGTGTTACGATGACAACGATGTTACGGGAAGTAGGCAGTGGAAGTCACCTGCCTGTTTTCTGACCAAGGATTTTTAAGTCCTAAGAATCTTTTACTTGCAACATTTTACAGTCTTTTTCCAAATTCTCTCTCTCACCATCACCATAGCAACCACATCTTATGGCAAGCCTGGGGACATTATCGGATCAACTAGGAGGAGTCCTAGCCCTGAAATTGGCCTTGAATGACTAATTTTATCTTCTTCTTGTGAACATTTGGCATCGTGAGACAGTTTAGCTGCCAAATGTATGCAATGAAAGGGTTCTTGATGGATCTTGGCTTCCATTGACATCTCAATACTAAAGATATTGTTTGAGTTCCTCCCCTATGTCTACCATAGAAAGATCAGGAAAAACCAAAACTATTTACGTCTTGAATGTCAACCGTGGAGGAACGCAGGAAAGGCCGTGTGCTGGGAGATGGGTAGATGTTCTCCTCCAGGAGGCCGAAAGCAGGCTTCCCTCCGGGCCCTGCTGCCCAGGGGAGGGGCCGAGACAGTGTCCTCGGTTCCGACGGGAGTCCCACTCCGAAGCGTGATCACTTAAACCAAACACACAAAGCAAAACCAAACATTTCCCCTAGGAAGAGAAGAATGAGGGTAGACTAGTGGCTTAGACGTGAGTTTGCACCAGAATTCCCCAGAGGGCTCGTTCCCACCCAGATCACTGGGCTGTGCCCCCAGAGCCTGATTCAGGAGTTCAGGATGGGGCCTGAGAACTTGCATTTCTCACAAACTGCTGCTGCTGGGCCGGGACCACACTTTGAGAACCACCGGCTGGGTGAAGCCTCCTCTCAATGACAGTGTCTAACATTCTAAGTGACTCCCGGCACCAAGTCCCGCTGGCCTCGAGAACAGCACTGGCGTCTAAGCCATGGATGATCTGTTCCGCGTGGGCCACCTTGCCACCTCTGGGCTGCGCAGGCTGAGCTCACACGTCAGGTGCCTGCCGACACAGGTGTGGATCCCAAAGAAGAGGGTACTGGGGGTGCTCGGCAGGGAAAGAGCACCTATTCTATTTGGGCTGGTGGCTCCTTGTTCAGAAAGAGCAGCGTGGTCCCCTGGGAGAGGAACAGCATCTCTGCAGAGCTTATTACACAGGAAGGATTTTTAGAGCCAAATAAGACCCTGTCCTCAAGGAATGCACACATGAAAGATTTCTATGACCAATTCCAGGTCCAGAAAACTTTCTTCCATGGTAAAGATTTACACTTTGGGGTAATATTTTAGAATATTATTTCTCATGTAACTCTATCACAAGTATAGCAGAAAAGGGAACAATTATACTTTCTTCACATTTTGTTCCAAAATGGAAGTCATTGGTCTGTTCTTTACCTCAGAGGTGCAAAGTTTAATTTAATTTTGAAATTAAAGACATTCTGTCAGTATTTAAAATAAGTAGAAAGATGTAACCATAAAAATAAGCCGTATTTCTGGAAACAAAAGGGGGTGGTGGGAGGCAGGTGTAGCCTCCACTGTGGAATCATAAGCACTATTTTATATTTTTAGCATTATTGGAAAGAGGTGCAGATAAGGCATGCAAGAACTTTATTTCAAAACTAAGTGATTTCTGACAATACCAGTAGAATCACAAACAGCCTCTAGTCTGCTAGCATCAAAATTCCAGTGGCCCACTCTTTCCCTCATTGCTCACGGGTGCCACTCGGCTCCCGGGTGTGAGGAGGGTGCCCCTGCCAGCACAGCATCTGCTGGTCTGTGTCTGGGCCCTGTGGTTAGAGCCCATGGACTGCCCTTTGCCCAGCATGAGTGCTCCCCACCACAGAGAGCACCATTTCCCATCAAAGCAACTGTCGCTAAAACCTCCCTGGCCCACTAAATTGCAGGCTTGTCCCACGTGTATAGCTCACTGCAGCCTCCAACTCCTGGGCTCAAGCAATCCTCCTGCTTCAGCCTCCTGACTAACTGGGATGACAGGCGTGCACCACCATGGCTGGCTTATTTATTTATTTTTTTTTGGTAGAGACGGGGTCTCCCTATGTTGCCCTGGCTGGTCTTGAACTCCTGGCCTCAAGTGATCCCCCCCACCTCAGCCTCCCAAAGTGCTGGGATTATAACTATTTTTATAGTATTTTCAGGCAAGTTCATTCATTCATTCAGATTTAACAAATATTTATTGCGCATCTCCATGTACAAGACACTGTTGTTTAAAATATTTTGTAAATAGACTTTCATGAAGACTAGAGACTAAAGAAAAATTCTGGCTAAGTGTGAGGTTAGCTCCAGGCAGAGGCCTTGCCCAAGACGCAGAAATAGACTCTGGCAGAAAGTAGCGCAGGCCCTCTTGCCTGCCCTCGGCCGTTGCCTCTGGGCCTGGCCTGACCCCTCCAGTTTCTCACCATGTTCCCAATCTCACTGGAAAATTCCCCTGGAGCGTATGTTCTCACCCTCAGTCTCAAAACGTCTAATTCACTCGTGAGCCCTGATGTAGTTCTTCTCACATCGGCCCCTCACTCAAGCAGAGCAGCGTTGCCAACAGGCAGGGGAAGGCGCGGGCAAGTCTGGAAGGGTGTAGACAAGGTTTCCACCTGTAAGGGAAGGAATGTTGTGCATATAAATAGTATAAAATACCAGCAATATAGAGCCGAGTGGAACAAACGCCTGGAGACGGCTCCCGAGTGGTGTCAGAGAAAGAGAAGGGAAGAGCAGGAGTCGTCCTGGGGACAGGTGAGGCCAACGGCGTCTCCAGCGGTGTCTCTGGGCACAGAGGTGGGACAGGGTCGGTTGACTGATGTCTCAGAGGTTCTGAGAAAATAATTCAACTCGTTCGTTGAGCAAAACCTTCCAAGCCTCATAAGGAAACAAACAGACCTACATTTCCAGAAAAGGTTTGCACTTTAAAAATGCAATCAGGTGTTTTCAATAAAGAGCAACTGTGAGCTGGCCGGGGTCAGGGGAAGTCTGCTGGGTGCCCCTTCACCACTGGCCCCTCAGGGCAAGCCTGCGTCCCCCCAACCCCTCCGTCCCCCGGTCTCCAGGTTGTTCCTTTCCTCCTGCTCCTGTCCACCTGTTCCATCCCCACCTGGAGCAGTAGGATTGCTATTCCTTCTGTTCAGTGGACACAGCTCCTTTTCTTATTTCTTTTTAAAGTAAATGATTTGACTGTTCTGTATGTTTATTTATGAAAAAGAAAAAGTAAAACCACAGTAGATTTATTGTTTTTGTAGCCTATGAGTAGCTCAATGTCCTTTAGGGAAAGTTTTCTTGTTTTTCCTTAGGTAAGTGGCAATGATATTCATTTTCAGGGGCCTTGGCCTTTAGCAGAATGTGTATGCTATCACCATTTTCTCTAAAATCACGTGATCTCCTAAGGAAAGAGGACCTCAATAGTAATGGTGGTTAGTAGTAGTGAGCGCTGCGGTGAACGTTGACCCCGGCACTGTTCCTGGCACGTGGTGAGGTTCATCCTTTAACCCTCCCGTGACCCTGTGTAGGAGGTACCGTGACAAGCCCATTTTACAGGTGGGGAAACAGGTCATCAAACGTAAGCAGCGCTCCCAAGATCATACAGATGGAAGATCTGACTGGTATTTCCACTTTGTTGTTTGAATATGCGTGAATAATATATTTGCCCCTTGTGCTGCTGACTTTCCATGTCAATTCCTCCTGGGGAACATTTGGCACAAAGAGGAGGAATGCTCAGCCCCACCTGGGATCCAGGGCCTCTCACCCATCTGGAACCGTTGCTGCTCCTAAAGCTCCCCCAACACCAGCCTCGGAACATCCCTAACCCTTTGGCTCCTGGGGACCGTGTCCTCGGAGGAGGCCCTAGGCTGTTGGGCTGCCCTCGCGCTTTCTGCCCTGGGCCTGTGCACACTGCCGCCTTGCCCTCCTGGCCTCCTCACCTTGCTTTTTCCTCGTGCACTGTTTTGTCAGTTGATCACGGCTCCAGCATCAGACAGAACTGTCTGAGACGTGCTGCTGACATTTCTGAAGCTAAGCAGGTGCAGCAAGATGAAAAAAAAAGGCGCAGTTGCTTTTTAGGAAGTCGGATGGCATTGTGCAGCAAACAGAAGGCACACGGCTGATTCCAAAGCCCAAAATCAGATCCTTTTATTTGCGTAGAATATATCAATTTGGAATGCACAATTTGAAATTGCTGGTTTTAGAATTTGATCCATGTGATTGTAGTATCATTTTCCAAGGACTGCAATATCCAAATCCCAACCTAGAGGTGACAAGCTAATGTTCAGGTTATTTCTTCTGGAATCATCACCTAGTGTCCTAAGAAACGTGTTTTATATGAAATGCTATTTCTACTCCACTGTTTTCAGCATGTGAAAAACACTCTTGGGTGCCTTTGTTTTTATGAACTGTCTACCTAGTTGCTTTATACAACTCCTTAAAATTCTTCAGAATGGATTTTTATTTGTTTTCACTTTCTTTCTTGTTGATTTCTGCTCGACTGTATTTCCACGTAAAGAAAGTGGTGAAAATGCCCCTAGATCCCAGCGTCCATCCTCCTCTCTCTCGAGCTCAGAGGCCACAGCTCTTGGATGCTGGCTGTCCCCCTTGAAGCTGCACAAGCCTCCCAGGGGAGAACGGTTTGGCACCACGGCCCCATGGAGCGCCCAGCACCTGTGACTGCGCGGCCCTGAGCCCGCTCACAAACAAAAGGAGGGGCTTCTTTCAGACGGTCCAGAAAGCCGTGGCCGAGAGAGAGTTTCTTAGTGGGTGGCGTGGAAGAGGGCGCCCTGGATGGCAGCAGAGACAGAGAGGAGCTCTCAGGAGACGCCTGCGGGTCCTGAGCTCTGGCTGCTCCTGGCGCCCAGCCCGGCGTGACGTGACGCAAGCGCTCTAGTCTCGTCCCCACAGCCCCACATCAGTGGTCAGCCCTCCTGGGCCGCGAGGGCACTTTGCCATCTGTCCCTCTGACGTGGCAGCATCCACATCTGGAGCACCACAAGGGCAGATTCGGAGCAGGGGGTGCCGGCTCCTGCTGCCTCCCGGTTCCCTCTGGTCCCTCTCAGCTGCGCGGTCCCGGCGCAATCACAGGAAGGCGACTCTTCGGTGTTCCCCTTATTTCCATTTCCTCTGGCACTGCCATTTCTTAATAGGTGGAACCACGTATAGAAGGCTTTATCTAGGAAGGAAGGAAGGAAGGAAGGGCGGAAGGGAGGGAGGGAGGGAAGAGAGGAAAGTTGGAAGGAAGGAAGGAGAGAGAGGAAATTCATCTTCATTAATTATTTCAGTCATTAAAATAAGAATAAAGAAAGGTCACACTAAATAAGGCATGAAAATTATAATACTTCACAGGCCTGCTTCCATCCTCACCGTGATTTGTGACTTCGCCATGAATTACAACCCTCAGTGGTTAAGGCGGCGCTAAGCACCAGCTTTTCCTTTTTCACTTGTATGATTTTTCCTTTAGACGTGCATGTTCCTTGCAGACACTGATTTCTCTCCCTGAAGCAAACACCACCCAATTTTTACAAGTGGAGAAGAAGCGGCTCACAAGACTTCTCAGAAGTCACAGCATTAAAAATTTGGGAAGCGTTCCCTTCCCCGGCCTGTGAGCGTGCCCGGCTGACTCGTGTGCCCGGATCGCCATCGTGAACAGTCTGATGCATACTCTCTCCTGCTTTTTTGTATTTGTTTATTTCCTGTCTTATTTTTTAAACAAAAAGGGAATCACATTCTCCAAATGATGTATCTTTTCTTACATTGTGGCTATTTCTACATCAGCACACGGGATCCACTTGATTCTTTTGCTTTTTAACGGATGCATTACATTCCTTGTCCGAATGGTTTTGTAATTTAATTTTTTAACCTCTCTGTTACTGAGGGTCATTTGAGTTATTTCCAATATTTTTTGCAATAATCATCCCCAGTATTTACAAAAATGCCGAGATGAACAAGATGAACATTCCTTCACAGATGTTACACTCAGGGAGTGTTTCTGTAGCACAAATTCCTACAGGAAGTGTGAGTGGGCGTGAACGACATGCTAGCGCTGTTGCGGAATTGTACGCATGGGTGCCACGTGCCCACTCCTCACCCCCACGTGGCACCCATCAACGGGGGAGTCCTCTCCCGTTTCCACAGTGTGGAAAACACGGCCAGGGAGTCCCCACGACCTGAAACTATCTTTTGCTTTCCTGACCTAAACACAGTGCCTCTGGGTGACTGTTTTCCAAACAATCCATAAGTTTGGAGAAAGATAGTGTGCTAGTTCAGTTATTTCATAATCTCTAAGTTTTATGAAAATGGATACTTTTCATAATGCTGTTTCTTCTGGGCCCGGCTCTCTCAGGGCGTGCGAGGCAATGCAAGTTCCCGCTGCTCAGCTCTGGGGCTCACCTTGGCTTCTTTCTTTCCTTTTTCTTGGTGAGAGAATGATAACTAAATTCTAAGCTTTCCTTAATTCCATCAATTGACTCTAAATGTCCCTGAGCTGTGTGTTTAGAGGATTTAACTGGGCGTTCCAAGTCAGCTGGCGACCGGGGCTTGTGCGTTTCCGTCTGCTGAGCAGTCATCCTGCCGGGCAAGGAAGGCCCCGCGGCCTGCAGGCTCCCTGGCCCCTGGTCCCTGTGCCGCGACCGGGCAGAGGACGTCTGGAAGCAAGCCCAGGAACACCACGCCAGCCTCGAAACCCATGTATCCTAAGCTGGCCTGCCGCACAGGGTTATCTGAGGGTCAGTCAAAAGGATTGATATTTGTAGACGCTTAGAAAGCACCTTGCACAGAGTAAGCACTATAGAAGCGTTTGCTAAATGGAGAAATAAAATAACAGGAAAGTCTTCTTGCATTATTCTTATTATTATTACTTGCAGCTTACAAACACTAGGTCTTATTTGTATTAAGTTTTTTAAGTGGGCTGAATTCTTCCTTTTTCCCCCAGTCAGTTCAATGAGTGTTAAACAAATCACTCATTTATCAGGTAAAATGTACAAGAACTTTTGGATCGACCAGAGGTAATTCATAACTGAATAAACTGTGACTCTACGTGGGAGAGGAGGATTTACTTTTTTATTGTGGAAATTGACTATTGGCAGTAATACATCAATAGGAACCAAACAGGTTGATATTATGGGTTTATTTTTAACTGCTAAACATTACACAATTAGTACAGAGAACAGTATAATAATGCCCATCTGACCTTTCACCCAGCAATTATCAATATTTTACTGTCATGTTTTTATCACTCTCCCCTCCTTTTGATTTCTTTTTTTCTAGAGCATTTTAAAGGAGTTCTTTCCAAAGTTTTGTGTGCATCTGCAACACCTGGGCATGGTATTGAAATGCAGATTCTGCCCCAGCAGGTCTGGGGCACACCTCAGACCCCATACTTCTAACAGGCTCCCAGGTGATGTCCAGGTTGCTGGTCCAGACCGCACTTGCAAGATGTACAGCAAGCCCTGGCCATCATATCAACTGCAAACGCCAGGTATTTTTTTAAGCATAAAAGAAAACAATGACTTCAAACTAGTGTCTTCTACCTCCTACATACATATCTTTAGCACTTTATAATGAGAATTAACATTCAGAATGATGACTCACAGGACTGCAAAACCCAGAACCAGCAAAGAAAGAGCAAATTGTGTTTCCTTTTCTATATCCACAAAGGCAGAAAAAATATTCTCACATATTTTACAAAGATTTCTAATAGCATTTCTGAAAATAAAAATAATCGTGCCGTTTACATTCAAAACGAGATATTTAGCTGACCCCGCCTCTCATCTAGTGCCCACAGGGTGCAGGTCCCCCATGGCTCCCACTGTCTCCCTGGGAGGGACATGTGACTAGATGGTGGCATCAGTCTATCCAAGAATGGACACGTCAAGTTGGGGGCCAGAGGAAACACTCCCAGCCGACCTCTCCCTGGTTGATCTACCTGGACTCACATCGACTGCCTCGCGAGTTCAAAGCACGCCGAAGGCCGTCGTGCGCAGGCCCTGCCTCACCAGAAACTGTCTACGTGGAGTTCGGTCTCCACTACCGTCTTTAATCTCATTTGCTTATCTGTAAATAGGTGACATTTGCCGGTGGCCCAAATCCAAAGGACACAAGGGCATACCCTTGTCCAGATTCCCTCCTGACCTGCCCTCAGCCCTCCACTCCACACCCCCTCGCTGGGGCAGCCAGTGTTTGTGCCGGGACATTTGCACAAATACGTAGAAGGCAGTTTGCTTCAGTGAGATAAGTACCAAGATGCCCTCACGTCATAACTTCTTTCAGGCCCACCCACCAACCTACAAGTCACGAAAGTGCACGTGGGGTTTATTGAAGTGCAGCCCGTGTGTGGCCCGGCTCTCGGCGATGCGGCCACAAATGACCAGCCCGTCCTCACCTGATCGGTGCCCCGTCTGCCGCGCTGATAAAGAATCTCTTTGCAGTTTCTCTGCCGACTACTTTCCAAGACCGTTTCCCAGCCCCGAGTGAGTGACTGTTTGCTCAGCTGATCGCGGCACATTGGCAGGATCTGCTTATGTTTCCATTCACCTCTATTGGTCATGCCGGATGCGCCACAGCTTCTTGTGTAATAAAAATTGCAGCGTGCTCCCACTGTGTATGGACATGTGTATTTTTATCTGCTTTTTAAAAAATAATTAAAGCTGTTTACTGCTTACAGAATCGTGGCTGCAAGCTGGGAACGTGTGGAAAGGAAACTCTCTCAAGGATCAGCGACACTTGTCACCTCTCACAACCCGGCAGAGCTCTCCGCTGAGGGTCCAGTGAATCTGGAATTAAAGGCCCCACAAACACCAGAACATATCTAAAGCATTTCCCCATTCTCTTCTTTGTGTTTTTCTTTTGGCTGTGCGTCCCCTCTCCTGCCAGTGTCCCCTGCTTCCCTCGCTAGTGCCACCGTCTCCAGGAATGACTGCGGGTTCTGTCTCTAACCCTGCTCCCTTCGGATAAGGTTTTGTTAAGGGTCTGATGTGACGGGAATGAAATAAAATCGCTGGGATTTCAAAGCAGAGCGGGGAGGAGATGGATGAACGAGTCAGAGCACAAGGCCACATCATTCACGCTCAAATTCCACAAGCACTAAGTATGACACAAACGTCCCGTGTCACCATCACTCAGTTTAGATACGTGTCAGAAAGGTCAGGCGGTTTCTGGAACAATCTGTGATGTTCAGCTTTTCTGTGAGAGATGGGAAGGAAGAGGGGAGGAAAACTATCTCCCCACTATGAGCCTCAGCACAGCCACGGCGTAACTGTGGGTGCGGGGCTGTCCTGTGAGCGCCTTGCCTGGGTCCCGCCACTCCAGCCGACCCCAGATCCCGTCAATCCCCTCCTGCAGCGCGAGGCTGGATTCTGTTCCCCGCCACTGTCCTAAGGCTTGCGCCGCACCGCGCCGTGCCGGAGGGCCCCGGGAAGGGGGTGAGCCAGCGCCCACTCCCACCCACACCCCCCCCGGGCCTGCAGGGCTGGCTTCCCCATGTTCTGAGAGTAAAGAATGTGGAGAAGTATAATACCAAAAATGAAGTTACAACAATTGTAAGTCCCTATTTTGAAATAATTTGAAAAACTGTCATCTCTTGGAAACCTTTCATGACAGCCCTGATGCCTCACCCCAGTCCCTGTGGATGTGACCCTTTGTGGAAACAGAGTCACAGTGGATGATAGATAAAGACAAGGTTATTGAGGTCCTTATTCCTAAGACCGCTATCTTTACGAAAGGCAGGACTTGGGCACTGACACGGGGGAAGGCCTGGGGAAGTGGAGGCAGAGACTGGGGGTGCCTTTGCAAGCCACGGAGCACTGAGGTTGCCGGCACCAATCTGCAGGGAGGGAGGCCCGGATGGCGCCCCCACAGCCTCGGAAGGTCCACCCCGCCCACGCCTGCGTCTCAGACTTCAGCCTCCAGAACTGGGAGACAGAAGCCTCTGCTGTCAAACCCTGTCTGTGGGGCTTTATCTCGGCAGCCCCAGGACACTGTGCTGCCCACCCGGGGGCAGATCTGTGGCCTTCCCCAGGCCACGTGATGGCTTTGGTCTAATTTTCATTACCTGTAGAAATAAAAGGAGTTGGATAGAGAAGGGATTTCAGGGAAAAAGCACTTTGACACCAACATAGGGTGATGCTGGGAAGCAGACGTCCGCCCCTGAACCCTCGCCTGGGAGTGTGTTCTGCGAAGCCAGGCCGGAAGCCACTGGCCCATCTTAACTCCATACTCCCTGACATGCTGCGGGTTGTGTAACAGTGAAGTCACCACCGACATGCGTCACAGCACAAAGCACTGTAAGAGTGAAGTATATGTGTGTTTGAGTGACAACTAGCATTTTAAAGGTTTTCTTTATTGCAAGCTGTTGTTCTGTGTTTGAGCATTTGCCGGTGGTGTGTGTATGTATGTGTGTGTGTGTGAGCGTAAGACAGATGAAATCTTTTTGGTTTGCATCTTTTTGGTTAACTTAGATCAGTTTGCAAGCCCCACAGACCCTGGCAGATGCACTTTCTCCATCCATCTGTGTAACCCGCAAGCGCCCAACCCCAAATAAGGCAGAAGAGGCGGCTCGGAGCAAGGCCACTGGCCAAGACCAGCCTCAGCAGGAGGAATGCTTCCCGGGAACACGCCTCTAGACACTCCATAGCTGGTTTCCGCGTCTCAAGGCTCTTTCCACGCCAGTCCCTCCTCCGGCACTCTTTCTGGAAAGGGGTGCAAGAGAGGAAAACCAACAGAACCATGTCGGCGTTCTGCTGTGTGACCACCGCTTCTTAACTTTTGATGTGCACGGCAGTGCTATGGCCTCCACTAATACGACTAGAAACACCTAAATGGGCTAAGCACCTTGTCTAAATCAATTACATGCAATGATAGCCGTGAATATGCTTTCGGAAGCTCTGCACAGCCACGTGTTTCTGACACACTGGAACACACATACTCCAACATGGAAGGGGGAAGGGTGGCAGAGTATGAAACGGGAGGTGCACCAGCAGAGTGTGCGCTGTGCACTTGGACTCCTCCCGTGACCCTGACAGATTATCAGCAGAAGCAGTAAAAATCAAGAAATGCTTCCTGTGATGCCTGCTGTAGCTACATTCTCATGCGTGTGTGCTTTAGGCAGAGGGGAAGTAATACCAGAAGGCAGGGCAGAGATGCAAGAAAGAATTATTTGCTGGGTATTGACATAAAACAAAAGCAAACAGCTTAGAAAGACAGGACAGCATCAAAGTATAACAGGAAGGGGGGGACTGTCATAGCAGACATCAGGGATCCCATAAAGCTGGAAAGCTGGCGGCACAGGGCAAGACCCCCGATGGGGCGGCAGATGACACGCAAGGCTGAGTGAGGTGCCCAAAGCCAGAAGCCAGCCAAGGAGCCAGGGCTTCACCCCACAGGGTAAAACATGGCCTTGAGCATGAGACAGCCAAAAACAAATCAGGGTTTTATGATAAGCGTCCGGCCAGTGAGGTGAGGTCACTAGAGGTGGCAGCGCAGATGAAGAGGGAAGAGTAGACATATATAGAAATTAATTACTTGTTTTCCTTCCAATATGAGAGAAAGGGAAGAGGCAATGTTTTCTCCTGGACTTCAAGCTTGGGCCGGTAGAATTGGTGCCTTCAACAAAAATTGAGAGTCTGAAGGCGAAACTTTTGTTTCTGGCAGGAAAAGGGGGATGATGAGTTAGGTCTATGGCTGAGCTTGAGGCAACATTGAGGTATTGCCATGAAGGTGGTGCTATAGACTGAATGTGTCCCCTCAAAAATCATATGTTGAAACCCTCACCCCAAAGCAGTGGTGCTTGGAGGTGGGGCCTTTTGGTGGTGATGAGGTTGTGAGGACAGAGCTCTCAGGATTGGCATTGGTGCCCTTATAAAAGGGACTCCAGAGAGCTCCCTTGTGGGTTCCACCGCGTGAAGACACAGCGAGAAGACGCCGTCTATGCACCAGGAATTGGCCTCACCGGGCACCGAATCTGCCACACCTTGAACTTGGACTTCCAGCCTTCAGAACTGTTAAGTTCTGCTGTTCATAAGCTGTTTCTGCTGTTCATAAGCCACCCAGCCTGTGGGACTCTGTGAGGGTAGCCTGAACAGACTGGGACAGGTGTCCTCTAAACAAGAAATAATGGATTTGGAAACTGGATAAGAAGTTAAGATGGGATCATGTGAGGCTGGTGTCAACAGAAAAGAAGCCGAACTCTGTAAAATAATTTAAAGAGGTTTATTCTGAGCCAAATTTGAGGACCATGACCCAGAGCCATGCCCAAGAAGCCTTAGGCAAGTGGACTTACTGTGGTTGGGTTCCAGTTTGGTTTTATACATTTCAGGGAGACAGAAATTACAGGTAAAGTCATAAATCAATACATGGAAGGCTCACATTGGTTTGGCCCGAAAATGTGGGTCATTTTGAAGCGGGGGCTTACAGGTTACAGGTGGGTTTAAAGACGCCTTGACTTGTAGTTGGTTAAAAAATGAAGCTTTATCTAAAGCTTGGAATGTTTTTAAATAAGGAAGAGACAAGTCACTGGACATATATTTGTTGTGTAAATTGAGGACCTGCAGGTTTGTCTTGAATAGTCTTAGGCCTCTTAGTGAGTTACAAAGGACATCTCCAAGAAGGGAGGGGGGAACGGTGAGGCATGTCTGACCTCCTCCTCCTGGCAGACAATTTAGTTTTAGGATATCCTCTTGGCCAGGAGGGGGTCCATTCGGTCAGTGGTGACGGGGGAAACCTTGTATTTTAGTTTAGTTCACACTGGAAATGGTAGTGACCAATCAAGAGCGTGGAAGGAGGCGGCCAGGGCAGCACGCGGGCCGCGTCTGCTGTGGGTGCACAGTCCCTAGGCTCCCCGCGTGACCAGCACTGACCACCGCACCTCAGCCCCAGGGCTTGGTGACAGATTTCCCGTTGCTTCTACCTGTTTTTGACAGCACTTGAAGATACTCCTCGTTCGTTTGAATCTGCCTGCCCTGTTCACCTGTGGCTTGATTTGGATAAAGACAAAATGAGGAAAGGAAAAAGCAAGGAGTCCTGCGTGTGCGCCAGGGACGTGCCGGGCCTGTGGTAGGAACGAGGCTGGCCGGGCCACGCGAGGAGCTTGTGCGTGGAAGACAAACCCTGCTGAGTGCCACAGTAGTGGGAGCTGAGAAATCGTGTCATAAAGAGAAATGCTAAACCTGTCGCTGGCACTAGACAGGCTGCGGCAAGCGTCCCTATGACCAAGACATCGCACGGACAGACGGACAGACGGACAGACGGACAGACGCGCTCTGTGTGAAGTGCCTCTGGACAGCCAACGGCCATACCTCTCTGTGCTGTTTTCCTGGGATCCCAGGCCCCTCCTTCAACACTGGCTTGGGGGGTTCTCAGTGTTTCCCCAAGAAGTAGGCAGGGCAGGGCTGTGTGGCCCAGGCCCCCAGCTCATGCAGGGGGCAGGAGGGAGGGGCACGAGAGCCTGCAGAGAGCAGGGTGTCCCGGCACCCCCAGCACGTTGCGGGCTCCCACTGCTGCCGGCCTGCGGGTCACTGCTGACCACCCGTGGGTGCCACGGAGCAAGGGCCCCCTTGAGCCCGCGGGGCTGCAGTTCGCCCTCCCAGCAGTGTCCGTGGGGGGCTGAGGGAGTCCTGCATCTCTCCTTCTGGGAAAAATGGAGACAATGAAAGAAACAGGAGCATCACTGGGCTCAGGATTTCGACCAGCCCGATGGGGTCTTCAGAGCTGAAACACCAGGCCAAGTCACAGCAGACCCCGGCACAGAATCCGCTTCCTCATCAGGGCCTGCGCACATTGGTACCGAACTAAGGATTCACTTAGCAGCCGGAAAGCCGCTAGGCCTGAGACAGGACTGAAGACCCCTGCACAGACTCCTGGCACTTCCTGCCAGGGCGGCCTCCCCAGGTCACCAAGGGCAATGAGGCCCTTGGTGTGTCCCTGAGCCCTCCTCCCCTGGGCTCCTGCAGGGCTGTCTGCTGACACCCTGGGTCCACAGCTTCCTTTCTGAACCAGCAGCTGGACCAAGGTAGGCCCAGAGATGCCTGGTCCATCTGTGGACTCAGAGGTCCCCTTTCCGGGGTCCTGGCCCCAGTGGAGGCTCCTGCTGCTCCACAGAGAAGTGGAGGGTCCCTCCAAGAGAGACGGCAGCAGGTCCCCTCCGAGACAGACAGCACTGCTCTCCATGTCTTCAGAAAGGGACCTCACCGTTGTCTGAGCCCTGCTGGAGATCACGGAGAGACGAGCAGATACAGCATGCACTGTGCTCTCCACACACTTCAGTGTGTGCAGAACATCGGGTGGGATCTCAGGTGTCTCCTTTGTTTGCAGGTGACATGGTGAGAAAGGGTTAGATCCACCTGTGGAAGGCTGGGTCAGGAAACCAGAAGAAGCCTCCATTTTTATCTCATTTTGTCCAAGTTCATTTTTATGTACGCAACATAAGGAAAATGTTCTGGGTCATTTTCTCCTAAAAAGTGGTAGGCATCGATGCTGGTATGTTCTTTTTCCAAGAAGCGCAGAATGCTCTTCATAGAGCGCATCAACATTCTTAGCTGTTTCATTTTTGTCACGCGTTCATCCATGTGGCCCCTTCAATGCCGAATTGCTGGTTCAGTGCTTCCTCAAGAAGGAGGTAGGACAGGTCCACAGGGAGACATGGTGAGTCAGTGGGCACCAGGAAATACCTGAAACGCTTCTGACGGATGAAGGTCAGGTGTGGCCGGAGGGTCACAGGACAGGGGGCAGGGCCGCAGGAAGGAAGCGAGGGAAGTGGAGGTGCAGCGAGTGTGGCCCGGGGATCAGTTTGCTGCAGGCCATACCCCTTAGAGCTAAGGTTAAGCTGGCGGTCACGGACCAGCTGGTCAGCAGATGCATGTGGCTGTCAGAGGCTGAGCCAGAAACTGCATTTTAGTTCCAAACTTTGTCAACATCAGCACCTTCTGTGGCTCTCACCCTTCTTTCCTGCTCAGTTGTCAGAGATCACTGCATGTCCCCTGTGATCTCAGAGCCAGGCTCCTTCCTGCAAGGTCTTGCTCCATTGGACGGGAAGCTGCTCGAGAGAAGGGGCCTTCCCTGTGTTCGGTCAGTGGCTGTGTCCCAGCACTCAGCAGGTGCACCCAATAAATACGTGTCGAATCAATTTATCGATTACATCAATTTACCACCAGACCCAGGATCATCCCTCTGAACGCCAGTGCGTGTTGGAAAATAGCATAGGTGAGGGATGCGTGGACGGGCCAAGTAACATCGCACTTGGGACACACTCAGGCTGTCCCTCATTTTGATTGTTCATTTCTCCAAATCCCTGATGTCATGGTGGGGAGTTACTCACCCCTTGTTCATTTAATGGATATTGACAGAGTGTCCCACAGACAGCACCCGGGAGCTGGAGAGAAAACAGAAAACAACCAAGATCTCACCCCCCAGTGGGGAAAGCTAAATACACCATAAACGCACAACAGGCAGGACAGGGATGTGCACCAAGAAAGAGACCAGCGCAGAGGGAGGGGAGCGGTGGGGGCTGTGCCAGGGAGGGCAGGAGGGGACAGGGCACATCGCAGCAGGGGGAGCAGGGCCTCGAGAAGGTGCTTGTAGCCCTACGGGGGTTGTTAGCTCTTTGTGGTGTTTTTCTGTGCTTTTGGCTCTTTCTCCAAAAGTCAAGAGGGGAAAAAACATTTGCTTAATTATAGTTTCCAGGCACAGGAGCTGCGGCGTTGCGGGCTGATGCGTGTGTCCCGCATTTCCACCTGGGCGAGGGGCTGTCCCGGAGGTCTGGAAGCTGGGTCACAGCCGGGGAGTGAGCCTCCACAGCCCCGTGGCCACCCTGAGTGGCCAGACGGGCTCAGCCCACCCGGGTGCGCAGCATACAGCTCCCACCCCACACGGCAGGAACCCGCCACCCTGTCCAAGTCAGCCAAGGCCCTGGAAGTGCTTACAGGTTACCTGTGCCTGTGTCCAGGTCTCTCCAAATAGTAATAAAAGTGCTATTACAGAAACAGCTAGAAAACAACTTCTAACGGAAACACGTGCTTAACATCCAGACACTTCGAGGGTATTGCATCTGGTTCCACGAGGGTCCACACAGGCGCTAACTTTTGTTGTCCTATACTAGCCGCGCAGGTTCTCTGGTTCTTTTTTCCTCTTTCCCACTAAGATGAAAATGACTGATGACACCGTGTGTACCCTCTCATGGTTCTGCATGTCCTCAGAGGTTAAAACCTTACCTCAAGAAGGAAGCGCCCGTGGCAGAAAAGCCCCAGCCATCAACGGATAGGGAGCGGTGGGACGGGAGGTCCTGGAGTCCGCGCTGCCCTGGACATTGCCCTGTGTTTGTGGCTCACTGACATGGGGTGAGGCCCCATCATGATATTAAGAGCAGAGACACCTGGAGTAGTTCTGCTTCCTTCATGTACCAGCACTGGGCAAGTCCCCCAACCTCAGGGCCTTGGCACCTGCTCCCTCTGCCAGTAACACTCCTCCCCAAACACCCACACAGCAGCTTCACTGAGCCCGGCACCGTCTGCCTCCTTGAGCACCCTGTTAAACTGGGGACCACCTTCATGCTTCCCTCCTCACCACCTGACAAACTACATCCTTATTTGTTAACACTCTCCCTCCAGTAAAATGTAAACCCCATGAGTGCCAGGACTTGCTTGCTTGCTTGCTCACAAGTGCATCCGAGGGCTGCATTAAAGGTGTTTGCCCCGTGGGACAGCCAGGACTGAGCACCCAGAGCAGATGCTGCAGGGAGCGTCAGCGCAGCCCTGCCCTGAGCTCCTGGCCTGGTGGCTGTCTGTAAACACCTGGTGAGGACTGGGCCTTGGGGCCCTCAAAGTGCAGAACCACGGTGCTGCTCCTCCTCCAGGGCCCACTGTGGGGTGTGGATCAGCCCAGGCGTGTGGAGAATCTTCAGGCTGGTCCTGGCCCAGTGGCCTAGACTCAGCTCCCAAGACTTCAAAACAAGCCCCACATCCCATAATTTCCTATAACAATGAACATATCAAATATTGAAAGGTAGAATTTCAGATCCAAGCAATTCTACAACTCTGAGACCACAAGGTCTGGCCTTTGTGGAATGCTGGAGGCTTTTCTAAGGGAAAGTAGCAGAGAACTACTTTCCCCCCTTGAACATGCACTGCAGAAAGTTAAGAACCAGTTTCCTTTTTTTATTGTGGTAAAACACACATAGAACTTCCCATCTTAACTGAGTTTAAGCGAACAGTTCAGTGGCATTAAGTACGTTCACACTGTCCATCCCCAGACTCTTCATCTTGTGAAACTGAAATGTCCCCATAAGCACTGACTCCCCTCCCCTCCGCCCCAGGAAACTGTCCCTATAAACACGGACTCCCATCCCCCTCCCCCAGCCCCCACACCCACCGCTCTACTCTCTGTGGATTTGACCCCTGCAGGTCCCTCATGTGAGTGAGCCACACGGCACATGTCCTTCTGTGACTGGCCTGTCTCACTGAGCGCGGCATCCTCAGGGTGAATCCACGTCACAGCAGGTGTCAGAATCTCCCTCCTCTTCAAGGCTGAGCAATGTCGCCTTGCGTGATGGGCCATGTCTTGTTTATCCGTTCCCCCGTACGTGGACACTTGGGTTGTCTCTTTTTTGGCTACTGTGAACAACACTGCTTTGAACCTGGTGTGCAAATACGAACCAATTCCCTTTTAAAACTCTTGTGCTGTTGCAGTGTGAAGTCCCGTTACTTTTAACAGAGATGTCTGTGTGGGGGCGGGGCGGAGGGAGCGTGGCCCACGGCCACGTGCTTGCGGAGGCAGCCCTGCGGAAGACGCCGGTGGCTCCTGGGGCTGCCCTAGCTCAGGCAAGGCCCTCTAGTTCTTGGTCTTCACAGCAGGCAGGGGTGAGACCGGAGCCTCCGTCAGGTGCCAACACACGTTTGGGCCAAGGAGGTGGAAATGCCAGGCCGCACCTGCTGCAGGGGAGGGAAGCCCCGTGGGCCAGGCAGGCAGAGCTCGGACGGGGTGGGGTGGGGGGTGGCTTTGTTTCTCGGGGAATCTTCCTCTTCATTCCTCTTCGCCTAAAGTCGTCAAGGTCAGACTGCCCCCTCCCGTTAGGCGGCCTTGCGTGTGCCTGTGGAATCCACGCTCCCTGCCACGCCCCGGACTGAGCCCGACGGGCGTAATTTTGTCTTCTCTCCCCCTGGCTGGGCTGTGTTCTTAGACTGCAAGCCTCCATGTTCGGCTTCCCGACGACGCTATCCGTTACACTGTCAGCCAAGCAGGGCTCCGCGCGCGGGCCAAGCGTCAACAGAAGGTGAGGGAGAAAATCAGCCACAATCTAAAGCTAATTACTCTGCCTGGAAGTTAATTAAATACTTGTTAGGAGCAGCAGGGTAGATGCTAATTAAACTTGTCTAATAACAGTGCCCTGACATTTCCTGACACTGGGAATTCCTACCGGGCTTAAATAATTCCACAGAGGGCAATAATACCTGTCACGTCGCCGTGTGCAGAGGACTGCGGAGGTGCACAGGCCACAGCATTTCCTGCACTCATTTGCCACACACTGAGCCTTCGCGTGTGTTCAGTTTACACACACGTGTTGATTTGGGGGGTCTGGGCTGCTCCTAATGATTTTGTCGTCTTTCCCCTTTTCCAAGAAAAGGAACAAAAAGTAACCAACGCTCCTCAGGAGCGGCCAGCAGCATCATTTCGTATGATCTGGAGTAATGCTTATGATTAATGCTTGTTTATTGTTGTATCTCTTGTGTATGTAAATAAACCTGTGGCCTTCTCCTTCCCATTTCTGGGTGGGGGAGCCAGTGCAGGGAGGGCCGGGGGACCTGCCAGCCTGCCGCGTGCATTCTGGGAACACAGCGTGGCTGGGCCCACTGGGCAGTGCCCACCCGGAGTCGCAGGCCAGGCGCAAGAGCCCTGCAGGTGGCCGGCGCCCCTGGCAGTTCCCGCCTCTCTCTGGGCTCGGGCCGTGCCGAGGGGCGCGGGGAGCAGGAACCACACCCAGAGTGCAGCCAAACGCCAGCCAGCAGGACGGGGAGCAGGCTGCTGCCCCCAAGGACTGGTACAGTGGGTATTTCTGCACTTTAAGCACGAGCGGAGAGACAGGGGGTCATGGAAAGAGGCACCCGGACCGTGTGTGTCGGGGGCTTGGGAGCCGAGGACAGCAGGCACACCTCACTGCGGCAGAGACAGGCTGTGTGGCCGTGAAGAGCTTCAGATAAACCCAGGGCCTTCCTCTTGCTGGGAAGTATTGGGGCTCCTCTTTGTCTTTTTAGAAAACATGTTAGTACCTGCACAATTTCAATGCCTATTTTTTAAAAATCCCGACTTTCGGCCAGGTTCTGCTGTTCAGCTGATGGGCTGTGGCACCATTTCGTGAGGGGTGACACTCCCTTGTCCTGGCCGTGCCCCCGAAGAGAATGGTGCCCATGGCAATTATGTGATTGCCAGCAGACCCGTCCTTTCCAGGAAGCCCCGCCAGCCTTTGCCGGACGTGCACGGCCTGCAGCCGGGGAGGAGCGCCAGAGGTCAGGCGCGAGAGGGTCTCGTGAAATCAGCCGCTTTCATCAGGGCGTGAACGCCTGCTCCAGACCTCTGGCAACCCAACTGCGGCGCGTGAGGACGGTGCGTTCGTCGTCTTCTTCTGCACAAGGGGCTGCGTTTTGACCCAGCTCCAGTGGCTCCAGATCTGTCTCCATCTGCCCTTAGAGTCTGGGACACGAAAGGGTTAAATCAAGCAGCGCTTTCTTATTTTTCGCCTTCTCACCAAACTGTGAATTAATGAAAAGATGTGAGCACTCAGATCTTTTCTGGCAAGAATGCTTGTTGAAATAATCAATTAACCTTGGAAGATCAAATTGACAGGGCTTAAGTGCAAAGTTATTTAAGATGCCAGATTATCTAGCCAGATGATTGCATTTGTTGCAATGCAAGAAAGCAGCAAGAATGCTTTTGAGAAATTTCAAGGCTTCAGAAAGATTTAATGTTATTTCCCCACAGAATTAATCTGCCCATTAGAACATACTTTAACCTCTTACAAGTAATATCCTGGGATAACTTTAATTTACCTCTTTCCTTTATTCATACAGTGAAAATGATCCAAAGACAGCAAACATATAAATTAGTTTCAAGCTTTTGCTTGCATTTATTAATATTTTAAATTGGATTGTTATTTTTAAAGCATTAAATCAAATCTCAATTTGAATCACATTTTTACTTTAATTCAGATATTCTAAATTCACCAAACTGCCACTTGGATATCCTTTATTTTGCAGTAGACTATACTTGCTGTTGTATAATCAAGATGAGAACATTTTATTCTGGCAATGCCTCTGAGATAGAAGCTATCATTTGAATAACTCCTGGGCCAGTCTGATCATTTTTGCAGAAAATAGTTGTACACTGCCCAGGAGAAAAACAACCCCTGACAAATGCCATCAACGGGTACAACCTTGGTCAAGTAGCGCTACACCAACTCGGGAAATTCGAGGTGCCAGGGAGGTTAGCTCTCAGTCAGACATGAGTCAAACACTGTTTTTTTTGGGATTCACGTTTATAAAATGATGTTAGGAGCAGTCGGCTTTTATGTGGTGTTTCAACTTCCCCCACTTTAAAAAGTCATTCACGAGATATAAGTATTGCTATAATTTGGAACCATAACTCTATAGAAGAGAGTATAATTCAGTCTCTACGTACTCCGGCCCTGGCTAGCTCCATGACAGTTTTTGTTTCTTATGAAGGCAGCCTGCTTATTGGTAATTCCTTCAAATAAAGGAATTATTTTCCTAAGCAATTTGTTTTGATTGTGTTACGTTCTAGCTCATCCGCTGTGATGGAAGAAAAGCTAATCTGCCGGTTTACTATCTTGCCTTACATAAAAGACAAGTGGAAAATGAAATTTTCGAAAAGCTAAACTCCTAATTTTTGTGACAAAATATGAATGTATGAATGAAAGTGATGAACTTATTCATAAGAGATGAGAATTTTGAAATGAATGATTTATGGGTATAAGCATTAAAATATATTAATTTAGTACAGAGGCAGCAGATTTAAATGTTATTTGGTAGCTGAGCAAAAAGGACGTGCACAATTGCGTTGCGGTATAAACAATGTGCTTAACAGTCATGCTGTCAGAGGGAGGGTGGCTCTAGCAGCTTTAGGGGTGCATGAGCCAGTTGTCTGTGGGGACCAGCGGAACACAGCCAGAGGTTCACATCTCAATGGAATCTGCAACTGCAAATGTAGCCCATAAACTCCATTTTGAGTGGTACAGGTTGAATTCATGGGTCGGTGGTCTGGCATTCTGTAAGAGCATATCTATAGCTATGACTCGGGGCTGCTCGACCTCGGCACTATTGATGTTTTGGGCTGAGTAATTCTTTGTTCTGGTGGCTGCCACGTGCATTATAGGATGTTCAGCAGCATCCCTGGCCTCCACCCACTAGATGCCAGTAGCACCCCCTCCATCCCCCAGTTGGGACAATCAAAATTGTCTTCAGACATTTCCAAATGTCCCCTGGGGAAAAAATAGCCTTTGAACTGAGCACCACTGCTGGAACTTACAACAGCCTGGGAGTATATGAGCATTGTGCTAAGACCTCAGTGGGAGTGACCTACCAGGAAGCTAATGAAGCATCAGGTCAGGGCCACTTCTAAGGCTCTGAGCCTAATTTGTATTTATAGTTTATGTTTGCAACTTGTATTAAAGGGGACACCCAAAATTCTAAAAATTCAGGCCCCATGAAATCCGGACCTACACCTCAGTCTCAACACAGTTGCTATTAATTAAGTTATTTTTCGGAACCAGAACGTGTCCAGAATGGCCTCCTACCGTGCCTTGTATCGGTCAGTTTGCCCACACATTCAGCTAATGTGTGCCAGGTAGCTGTCCCTCATGGCGGCCCAGCCCCCCAATGTCACTTCCTGTGCTCAGAGAACTCCTTGGCAGGATCAAACTTTCCCAGTCACTTTTGCAGTCCAGGAAATGGCAGGATCCTGTTTTCATGCACTTGAGGATTTCACCAAATATACGTTGCCAAGAAAAAGTTCTACTTATTTTTTTTATAACTCTACCTTCAGATTAAAAATTCTTTGAGAAATAATCCCAGTCCCTGCCTACATGTTCTTAACTCTGAAAACATAATAAGGAGAGTTAAGATTATATACTTACACATTCTGCTGGATAAATGGGTGGATGGAGGAAGGGAGGGAGGGAGAGACAAATGGGTAGATGAGTGGATGGATGGATGGATGGATGGATGGGTGGATGGACGGGTGGATGGATGGGTGGATGGATGGACAGATGGATGGGTGGGTGGATGGACGGGTGGATGGACAGATGGATGGGTGGGTGGATGGACGGGTGGATGGATGGATGGATGACAGGATGGATGGATAAAAGAACAAAGTTTCTGCCTTTCCCCTTTTATTTTTTTCCTAAAAGAGAACACAAAAAATCTGCCATCAGTTAGCTATTGTCAGAGGAACTGGGAATTTGTGGAGAATTAGCACAGCTTTGAAAGGTTTTTCACTTTTCATTCTGTACTTTTCTGTAATGTTTGCGTTTCCTTGCTATGAGTGTGAATTGTTTCTATAGAGTTGGGGTTACCTGGTTGACAAGATAATGGGCTGTTTATTTTCTTCTTTATACTTTCAATATTTTTAATAACTAAACTTTGAGAAACAGACCCCCTAGGAGCTTCCTGTTGTGTCATATGGTTTACGAACTTGCCTGACTTTCGACGAACCTGGTGGACACATCTCCGTCCTCACCTACGCCCCACTCATGGGTTTCTCTGGGACATTGGGCTTTCCTCCTCGTCTCTGGCTGTGCCTTATCACCCTCCCTGGAGCTTGTCGTGCTGTGTCCAAGCCTGCCCTTCTCCTCGACCTCCTCCCTCTGCCCGCGCTCTTCCTCCGCACCGTGGCTTTATCTACGCTGTCTGTGCCAGTGACCCCCAAGCCTGTCTCTCAGCCCTGATCTTCCTCCTGAGCTGGGAATCCTCGGACGCAGAACATGAGGAGCTGTCGTGAGGAAAGCAAAGTGCAGCCACTGCCCAGCCGCCCCCACACCTGCACGCGTGCACCCCACACTCACCTCAACCTCCTGGTGCCCCGAGTGCAAGTCGCCATCGCCTGCACTGTTGCCTCCTCTCAGGACAGACCCTTCCACACGTGCACTCGCTCAGGCCAGAAAACACCAGCACCCACGCCTGAGTGTGCTTCAGCCCCGAAAGGCAGATAATTTGCAGACAGAACTTTGAGGAATTGTCCGCCACACACCTAAATTCAGATTCAGATTTACTTACCCTTCCTTGGCCACTGAGGGTTAGGGTAAGAGTTAGGGTTACATGTACGTATTATGGGATGTAATTATTACCATCTCCCTTACATGGAGCTAGCACAAAGAAGGACCCTGGGTTTTTATGTTTTTAAACAAATGACAGCCACCTGTGACACAAGGCCGGGCGGGAGCATTACTGTGGCCAAACCTACCCTGCCTTTCCACCTTCCCTGCACCCTGGCTCCTCAATCCCTGTTTAAACTTCTTGTATTTGGGGTCATTTAAAGGAGCCACAGTCCTCTGGTAAATGAAGCACAAGGCAGTAAACGTTCACATGGTGAAATCATGTGCTCACCCTGGCATGGCACGGGAGGGAGCGTGTTCGCGCACCCCAGGCCAGAGCAGCACTGAGCCAACTCCTGTCCCTCCACCAGGGACTCCCCATGAGATCGCAACCTCGGACCAGCCATTCCCTATTCCTCTGGGGAGTCCTCACCTGTGCGCAGGGATCAATGTGCGGAGCAGAACCCTGACCTCCACCCTCTGACCTCCTGCCCTTCCCTCCCCTGGGCCCTCGTGTGCACCTGCCCCTCAGGCACGAGGCACTCCGCTCCCAGGGGTCGCTGCTTTAGGACACTTTCTTTCTGCAAAGTCATCCGGAGCTGCTTCCTGCCACACCCAAGGCAGCTGCCACCTCTGATCTGGAATGCGCAGCTTCTCAATTTGATGAGTCCCTTGGAAGGACCATGCTACCTTTCCTTTGCACATCGTCTTCATGACAGAATAGTGTGTGTGGCAAAGCTGGGTGATCCCGCCTGTCTGTGCGATTAGTGACTGTGGGCACAGTGTTGTTGACTTTAGCATCAATGTGCTGTGACTGCCTTGGTCCCCTCCAGCCCTCCTGGAGTCTCCCAGTTATTTCTGGGAGATATTTCTGCAATGCCCGGGGCTCGCCGTCAGCACCCTCTGGTCTGGCTTTCCCGTTGGTGTTCACAGCCCGAGAAGCCATAGAAGGCAGAACTGTCTGACCGGCCCTCAGTGCCACCAGCACTGTGCTGGGGTTCTAGCGGGTCCACATCTGGGACCAGACACATAGAGGGTTGGTGGCTGGTGCTGGACCTTCTGGGGTCCAGCTCCCTAAGGCGCTGCCATGGGGCCCTCCCAGTTCACGCCTATAACCTCCAGGGGTTAGGAACCATGTGAGACCAGCATACCCCAAGAGTGCCTGTGCAGCCTGTAGAGGCAGCACCACATAACGGTCTTGGCTGTCTTGGCTCTCTGCACTAGGATGGGACTCACAGCACCTGCTGCCTGGGCTGTGTGACCTTGGCAAGTTGCATGGCCTCTCTGAGCCTCTGTGTCTGCCTCTGTTTGGCGGGCGTGATTGGTGCCCTTGGGTCATCTGGACAAGTAAATGACATACGAAAGTAAAGCACCTGGTGTCCCACTGGCACTTGGGAGAGACTGTTTATGATGGCTGTGTTTTCAACAAACACGGGTGAGCAACTGCCTTCTTCGTGGCTGCTTCTACATTTGCACATGGACACAAGCAATTTAAGATGGTGATCCTGCACCAACTACCATCCCAGGTCTGCTGTATTGGGATCCCTGCGGGATGGAGGCCAGGATTCCCACACTGTACACGGCCCTGGGCATTTCCTGTACATGCTGGTAAGCTTGGGTGCATGGCTGTGGACTGGGTACATCTTGATTTTGTTCATCATCTGTATCTCCTACCAATACATCAACATTTGGTGATTTGAAAGCACTACAGGTCAGTCAGTGCAATTCCCTGGATCAAGTTTTTACCAAACAATGTCTGTCTCGTGGCTTTTAAAATTCTTTAGCCTCACTCTCTAACCCACAGGTAAAAAATGACCAGGCATATGCATAAGCCCATTACCAATAGCAAAATAATGTACCTCAGGCCCCACTATCCTCTGGGGTGTCCAGCAAGCAAGTTGAGGAGCGCAGCATTGCCGTGCCGAGGAGAGGATCACATTGGCTTATTGCTGGTCATGGAAAGCATTTCTGAGTCTTAAGAACAGGTCTGAGTGTGGAGCCCCTGCCTGCTGTGCTGGTAGCCAGACAGCAGCCACCGCAGCTAGATCTTCCTTTCTGAATGCTGGGTCTTCACTGGCAACAAATTGCACACTCTGCTCCTGATAATTATATCAAAGACATCTTTCTTTAGCTTTAAATGTATCCCTGAGCATGAAGCCACAAAAGGGCACAGAGGAGCCAGGAAGTCAAGGCTGTAGAACCAGCCGTGACACTGGATGCCTGGGTCAGGACTCAGGCAATGATTTAAATCCTCGCCAGCCACAGCCACCCTGCATCATCTCCGTCCAGCAGAGCAAATCACAGCTTCTCAGCTCCTTGTCACTTTGGCATCCCAGGCATGACCTTAAACTATCTGCCTGAAAAGCAAAAAGGTCAGTTAATATTCACAGGCTTGGGTACATGATGCCAAACAAGCCCTTTCAACTTAAGAGGTGTGTTTTGTTGCTGTTGTTTTGCACACATCATTCTAATCCCTGCAAGGGAGCTCAATGAAATGTCTTTTGTACTCTGTTAGGAACACAGGCGATCACTGGACACGGGAGACTCGCAGAAAACCATCAGAGAAAAGCCCCTAAAGACTGTGCTGTGCCGGGGAGGCCATGTGCACGGGCACGGCCACGGCCCTGCTTGGGGGCTGCTCAGCGCGGCCGTCTGCGTGCCATCTCGGCCCGCATGGGCTCCGGGGTCTCAGCTGCAGTGAGCCCTGGGCCCAAGTCCCTCAGACTTGCTGAAGACAACACGAATTCAAGTTTCCCCAACACTTCCCCGCACTGGCTGCAAGCCAGGCACTGTCCTCACGTCTTCATGTGGGTTGACTCCGCAGGCCCTGGAGCAGCCCTTCGCAGTAGGGTTTACCTCTGTGACCACTCCCAGTACAGAGGAGGAAACTGAGGTAAGAGATGTTGAGTGACTTTGCCAGGGTCACACAGCGGTTAAGGAGCAGAGCAAACATTTGAACTGAAGGAGTCTGGCTCCCGAGTCCATAATGGTGACCATGTTAGTAAATGTCTAACCCAACACAGTGTTTGTTAAACGGCTCACCCAGATGCATCCTCCGTCTACACATATACACAATGCACAGTGTATTCCCATTAGGAAGCTGGTGACACCCTGGGCCAACCTGGCTGAAGACCCACTAAGTGTATCCTTCCATTCGGGACCTGCCTGGATTCTTTCTCTTTGCCGGCTTCAGCATGTCTCTTTTCTGAGCCTTGTTCACAATGATTGGACATTGGCCATGTGGTTCTTGTCCACTGGAAATGGCAGGGCAGAAATACAGTCATACCAGGATCAGAATTTGGCATTCAGCAGTGTCACCAGCCGGCGTTCTAGAGATCTGAGTCTTTGTCCCACATGAGGTTGCAGATACAACAAAATGTTCCAGGGACTATGGCCTGCTCTGCTGACTAGGGTGTGAGGACAGCACTGTTCTTATCCACACTGAGCTCAGGTATCGTGGGGACAGTGCCTGAGTCACATGCCACCACAGACATGTCCCCCGCCGATGTGTCCCCCCCGAAGGAATAGCACAGAAAACCAGCCATAGTAAGGGGAGAAGGGAAAAATCTTACCCTAACATGTCTAGGCCTGAATGTATTGGAGAAGCAGCCTTCATTAACAAGCTCACATGTGCAAGATTTATAAAGACCTTGTTTTATTTTATCTAACTCATCTTTATTTTGAGCCCCCAACCTTGTTTCCCAGTTGAGGAAAACTTGAACCTGAGTCTTTTTCGGCAGTTCCAGAAGCTTTTGTAAGGTTTTCCTTTGTTCCTTTGGAGGGGTCTGCTGGGGACAGGAGCCGTGAGCCTGTCTGCCTGGTTCAGGTGCTGTGGCTCTGTCACAGGCACCTTTCCAAAGGGCCATCTGGGGATGCCAGACCAGAGCTATCAGGTAGAGATGTGATGTGAGCCACATATGCGCATTTGAATTTTCTAGTGGCCACATTTTTAAAAAGTAAAAAGAAATAAGTAAAAGTGATTTTAATAATACATTTTGCTTAACGCAATATATAAAAATGCACCCTTTGCAACCCAGCAATCACACTGCTTGGTATTGCCCAAATGAGTTGAAAACTTATGTCCATAGAAAAACCTGCACAAAGTGTTTGTAACAGCTTTATTCATAATTCCCCAAACGCGGAAGCAACCAAGGTGTCCCTCGGTAGGTGACACCTCGGTAGGTGGATAGATAAGCTGTGTACCTCCGGACGTCGGAAGGTGTGCAGCACTGTAAAGACATGAGCTCTCAAGCCGTGAAAAGACATGGAGGAGTCGTGGATGTATGTCACTAAGTGAAAGAAGCCAACGTGAAGAGCTACATGCTATGTGATTTCAACTGCAGTCGGCCCTCTGTACCTGTGGGTTCCACATCTGTGAATCCAAACAACCACAGATCAAGAATATTCTTAACAAAAGAAATTTTGTCTGTACTGAACACATACAGAACTTTTTCCTTGTTGTTATTCCCTAAACAATACGGCATAAGAGCTATTTACATGACATGTGCATTGCATTTGGTATGATAAATAATATAAAGATGATTTAAAGTATATAGGATGATTCGCACAGGTTTTACTTGAATTCTAGGCCATTTTATATCAGGGACTTGAGTATCTTCCAATTTTGGTATCTGAAGGGGTTCCTGGAACCCATCCCCCATGGATACTGAGGGAAGACTGTACATGACATCCTGGAAAGGGCAAACTCTGAAAACAGTACAAAGACCAGCGGTTGCCAAGGGTTGGGGGAAGGGAGGTATATGTAGGCAGAGCACAGAGGATTTTTAGGGGAGTGAAACTATTCTATAAGGTCCTGTAATGGTAGATACATGTCATTTTGCATTTGTCAAAACCCACAGAATGTAGCACGTCCAGAGTGAGCCCCAGTGTGAACTGTGGACTCTGAGTGGTGATGACATGCCAGTGTGGATTTATCCATTGTAGCAACGGACCATCGCCCTGGTGGAGGGTGTTGACAGTGGGTGATGCATATGTGTGGGTGGAAAGAGGGCATATGAGAAAGCTCTACACTGTTGACTAAGGAAAAACAATCAAACTTTTAAAGAATTAAAGTTAGTTTTATTCAGAAGCCCTGCTGAGGCCTGTAGACCAAGGGGTCCTGTTGGGCTGCTCTCAGTGCACACACTGGTGGTGGGGCTTCAGTACGTGCAGGGATTTGGGTTTGGGTATAAGAGCACATCTGGTTATAGATTACATAGGCATAACCACAAATCCCATCAAACGTTATCTTATGTGTAGGAAAAAACCAGGACTAGGGTCATTTATCTCTTAAGAAACATAGTGACTCAGGCAAGAGATGTTGGGCTGTGCACTCTGTCTTGTTTTGTCTCAAAGCATCTTTGGAGCACTGCACATCGTTACAGAGCCAGGGGCTTGTGAAATTTATGCTGGCGAGCAGAAATGAGCAAACCTGGCTTCCTTTTGCTATGAACCTAAAACTACTCTAAAAAATAAAGTCTATCAGTTAAAATTTTTAAAATCACGTTCTTTTTTCATAATAAATCTCCAAGATCCGATGTGTACTTTACACTCATCACACACCCCAATTCAGAGGAGCCCCCGGGGCCGGTGCCACCCTGCAGGGCCTGCTCCAAGGCCAGGCCCGCACCGGCTACACAGGAAGCCACAGGGCAGGGAAACGCAAGGAAATGTAGGAGAGCCTGAGACCTGAGACGCTGAGTCCATGTCACCAGAGCAGCCTCCTGGCAGTGGGGCGCACACTCAGTTACTCCAGCATCTTATCTTCCTGCACCACGTTCAGAACGCCTGTAAAATAACAGCGTCGGATGGATGAGCTGCAAGCGTTTCAACTCGCTGTTGGGCACAGCAAGTCAGTGAAGCAAGCGTCTGTTCCTCATTTCGCTTTGTCTTGTTTAAACACAACGGTGGGCAAACCTGCATGTTTGAGTGTTCAAAGCTTACCGTCTATGATATTTAGAGTCTTTTCCTCGGTTTTATTTCACGATAGAGTCCCTGCTAGAGTAGTGGTGCCTTGCAGATGTTTCGTACATATTCACTGAATTGGGTGGATAACTATTACTTTAGAAAAGGCCTGTGTTTTAGGGCAATTAAATAAATAGGTAATAGAAATTCTCTTACTTTGCTATATAATGTGGGAAGTTAGTTTTAAAATAGAGCTTTAGAAAAAACACAAATCATAAAACATCAATTATTTCATGTTAGAATAGACTGCTTTACATCTAGAAGCCTTTTATGGAGCATTTTAGCTATCAACTGCTCCATTGAAAATTGAGGTTGCTACTAATGAATAAATCTGAAACAGCACCAAAGTAGTTGCTCTGCGGCTGAAATGAGCCATAACCGTGAAGACCCAAAGCTTCCCTTCCACGAGTCCTTCACGGGTGTGAATTACTTCCTCCCCCTTTACCGAGTGAGTGGAAGAAGGAGTTGATTTTTAGGAGGTCGAGAGAAAGAGGAAGCCCTCGTGCCAATCCCGTGCGGCGGGGGAGCTGTCCCCGTCCCACACGTCAGGCTGCCTCGGGTTCCAATCCCAGCCCAGTCGTTTGTCAGCGTGGCCATAGTCGCTTTTCCTCCCGTCGGCTACCTTTCCTCGTAGCGTTCTGGAGGCTTCTGCGAGGACGTCCACAGAGGCGAGTGCAGCCCGGGCGCGCGGTGAGCGCTCAGCAGGGGCTGGAAACTGTAGCAGGAGCTCAGCCCCGGGGCAGGGCCAGCCTGCGGTGGTGTCTGCTGAGTAAGGGGGAGAACGAGCTGCTTTTTGGGAGGCTGAAATGGCAATGAAATGCAGAACTGGAAGAGCAGGGAGGAGGGACTGGGAAGGCCGGGGGAGAAGGAGAGCCTCGGGCAGGGACGGCGGGCGCCAAGTCTGCGATAAGAAGTGATTAATTGAGGCGGCCGGGAGAGGAGCAGAACAGAGAGCTTTTGATATTGTGCAGTTAGGAAGGAAGACGGCAAAGAACTTTAAAGCATAAAAAACCAAGGAGAAAGAAGAGCTGGAGAAAGGAGTGGAGAACCGGCGCTTTCGGAAGGGTTTGCTGCTTAATTCAGCGAAGCAGCCCGTGCTTGGCCAACGAGGTGGATTTCTCCTTCTTCCTGAGCCACTTTCCCAGGGAAACACAAATCCTCGTTTGAAAATCTAAACGTACCAGGGCCCAAGAATGTGAAATAAAGTTCAAGAAATACAGTGTGAAGCAACCATGCTACTTAAGCTCCTGAAGGACTTTCAAAATCCAATGACGGTAGCTAAACTCATGTCCTGCGCATTCATTGTAAAAATTCAGATTCCTGTACGACATACGTGCAAAAGTCAGAGTGAAGTGGAAACGCTCCTAACAGGCTCTGCCTCACGGGGCCTCCACGCAACGTTGTTGAACAGGAGACTGAGCATTTAAGGCGATGTGGACTAGGTGGGGCGGGGTGAGCAGAGCGGCGTTTCCACCTTCAGATGTGGCTGCGAGTTACCTGGAGCCCGCGCAGCACCTTCCTCCTGCGAACCCGGAACGACTACATATTTCTGATTTGTCTTCACCAAGGTTTCTGTGGATCAAGTGACTCGGGACATCTTCTGTCTCTAGGAAATTTGTGGATTTGAGGGTGTGTAAGTAGCTGTTCATAAATCGCCGTGGCCATTTCAAAGTTGGCGAATTGAGAGACCAAGAGGTAAAATAACTGCCCGCGTGTCCCCAAAACCTGAAGCGAGACCTAGACTCATTTCCTTCCCCTGGCCAATGCTCTATCCTCCGAAGCTGGGACTGACCCACTTACCATTTTCTGAGTAATCAAAAAAGTTGAAACTATGCATTCTGTGGACCATGGCAGTCTGTTATATTTCCAATGGCTTAGAAAATAAATCTCTTTTTGTTTTCTAAGAACTACCAAGGATTATTCAATAGCGGACCTCATCTTCCGTGCCTACAGTTAGGCCAGGAGCCTACACCAACCACAGCCCAGGGACAACTGACAGGAGGATTCGGTGGGAGGAGGTTGAGGCATCTTGAGCACGTGATCGGAGCACACAGCACTCACAAATGGTCCTCGTTACTTCATTATCACACAGAAGGGAATTCACAGAAATGAGAGGTTCCCCACGCTAGGCAGTCTCTGAGTCCTTGCTGACTGGGTAACAGCCATGTCCACTCAAGGTCCAAGAATCTTGTATGCAAAAGGGAAAACTCATATACACTATAATGGATGCTTATTGGACAGACTATCTACCAAAAGTAATTATGCTAATGTCTTTAACTACTACTTTTCACAGACCACTATATTTAAAAATTTTTACAGTGCCTGGGTAACTTAAGAGATCTGAGACTAACTCCAACGTAGCTACTAACTCATCTTGAACAAGTCAGATTTCTTTGAATCTCAATTTTTCCCTCTGTGAAACGGGAATATTAGACCAATCAACTTCTAAGACTCTTGCTGGATTCTACTGTTGCCTGAGCTCCCTGTGGTCTACACTCTTCTGCAGCTCAGTTTCCCTCATTGTGAAGTGATGCAGTTGAACTAGATAGCCCCTGAGGCCTCGCAGATAAGTTAAAACTGTGGATTTAATCCACTAGGCATGCCAGTCATATAGACACTGTTGCAGTAATTTTTACAAAAACTGAAAGTGTCCAAACTTCAGTTAAGACCAGGAATATAGCTCCCCTTGGTGTTGCAGCCTGGACCTAGTGTGCCTTGGCGCCACCAGTGCGCAGAGGGTGGCCAGGCACAGGAGGCCTGAATAAATGCTGATTAATGTGGAGGTGAAAGGGAGGGTTTGTTTCTCTCCTTTACAAATGAAAAGTCTTGGAATCGCTTACATAGTTGGGAAATGATGCAGCCCTGACTCAGCCACCCCACCTTCTCCCCTCCACCACACCTGTCATTTATTCCAAATGATGAAGCAACTCTCATCATCCCGCTTCTAAAGGAGAAGAGACAGAAGCTCCGAGAGGCTGAACACAGCCAGGGCCAGGGCCAGGACTCCCCACGCCGAGTCTGGCCTTGTCTGCATTTCATTGTCTACTTTGACTGCATCGACAAATTGTATGACTTTTTCATTTTTTTCTGAGTGGAAGTTTAGAGTATTTCACTAAAACTTTAGTCTTGTAACCTTTGTACACGTAGAACTCTCCAGAATTTGTCAAAATATCAGCTTTCAGGCCATTCAAATAATCCTGATTTTAAAATCTTTGCACTGGTATTGATTTTCATTTTCATCATGGGAAGCAAAAAAAATTTAAAGGAGATTTTTACAAATGCCCCACGATGAAATCTAAATCACAGAAACTCAGCAGCAAGGTGACTGTGTCAGTCTTGTATGAAATTCACATGGTCCCCTCTGGGATAAGGACTATGCGGAAAGAGTCTGCCCTAGCTGAGGACACCCTCGGGGCCACACTCCTGACTCAGGCACCCCGAGCCTCGCTGGCAGGGAGGTGGGGTGCACACTAGACGGGCAAAGGGTCCACAGGCCCTTGAGGCATTAAAGCCAGTGTGGGCCATCATGTCAACACAGCTAGAGGGGCGCTGTTGGGCTGTTTCAGCCTAAGGCAAGGAACACTAATTTGCTGATCGGAAGGGAAAGTTGAAACATGTTACCAGACACCTGGATAAATTAAACACAGATTGTCCACACCCCCTCCGGAGTCCTGGCTACATGGCCTCGGGAAGCCTCTGCCTTGAAGCCATCGCTGTTATCGGGTTCGTATCCCCCATGGCACAAACACAGCCACGTACTGGTTGTGTTTTCTCTCCCCATGACCAAAACCTCCATTCTGTGCAATAAAACAGCAATTTACGTCCCCCCAAAATGTATTCCTTCTTTGGTATATTTCCAAAAATAGCCCAGTTCTAAGCAGGCAAACAGTTGCATTTTAGGTGTGGTTCATCGCTCCACTGGGAATGGCTGTTACGGGGTAAGAGGCTGTTGGCTCAGTTGGGAATGTGACAACTGTCTGAGGTGTCCCTCTGGAATTGCAGCACTGCCCCTACTCAGGGTGGGACGGCAGTCTCTGCACTTCCCTATAGCTGGACGAGATTCGCAGTTAAGGGAACTAAACCCTGTTTTCCCTGTTGGCATGTACTTCTAAAAATGTTTTACCAGAAGAAAACCAATATTCCCATTGGGCTTTTACCTCAAATTGACAAGGGAAGTAGAAGTTTGCGGTTTATAAACAGCAGGGCCCTTTTTCCAGAAATGCCGTGGAGTCATTTTACTAAAGCAGTACTTAGCTGCTGAATATGATAGATTAAACAAAAAAGCTTTGTGCACCCACAGGAGTGTCCACACAGGACCGGAGGGTCTCTCAGCCGGGAGCCTGGCCAATGCCAGGCCACTGTCGTCGGCCTCAGTGCAACACGGTGAACAGTCTGCTCCCATTGAGGGCCGGCCTGGGAGGCTGCGGAACCCACTCCCGGCCCCTGCACGTGGTGCCTGGAGGCCACCATCAAGTTTGCTGAAACTTGTGGAAACTGTTCTCAATGGAGGAGACTGGTGACCTCTCCATGGAATATTCTGGAAATTGTTGGGTTAGGCTGCACCTCCCCTGGCAGCATGGAGGCCGGGTGCTTTCCTGGCCAGTGCTTCCCAAGAGAACCTTCTAGCAGTCCCTCCAGGCCCAAATCAGCTTTGAAGGGTGCAGAGGAGAAAGTGGGGGCACTCCTGGGCTGGGCCCCCCACCACTGGCTCTGCCAGGGCCCTGGCCGACCGCGGCATCCCTCTCCAGAGCTGGGGACGGCCGGGTCCCCACGGCCTTGCTGCCTGTCTGCCATTCAGCCCGTCTGCCTTTTTTGTTTACACTGCGGGCACAATGGGAGCTCCAGTCCTCCCAATACATCATTTATAAGTGTATTCTACCTCTGAATGTACAGGCAGAACTGGCTGTGGGTGAATAAGCTCTGTGAATATTGCCAAGACACTGTGCTTTGTTCAGCATTATTCTTCACAATGGATACCACACTTTGGAAGTAATTTTAAAAAGGGAATCAAAATAGTGGTACTTTTAGCCTTTGTTTCTTTTATACCACACTGCATTCTCTGTCTCTCATTCAGCCGCTCCCATTATACTGACAAATTAAATAAACCACTCCATTGCAGAAAGGCTTGGGCAGGCAGGACTTCACTCCACTGCAGCCCCAGGAAGTCGAAATAAACATTGAGGTGGTTTCTGCTAGCAATTTCGGCTAACTTTAGTCATGGAGAAAAAAAAAGGGGGGAGACTTCAGAACTTGAGTCGGTCTGTAGACCCGAGATCTGGCCTCTGCAGCAGGTCACGGACCACCGCCTGGAGGGCCACAGGCTCCAGAAGCACTGAAAGTTCCTTCCTGCTGTGTGGCCCTGGAGCATGAATGGTAAGTTCCAGGAGGTTCTGGGCACCAGGGGCCGGTCAGCCGGGGGCAGGCGGTGGACACCCGCAAAGCCAAGCAGCAGACTGTCCTGACGCTCAGAGGCTGCCCTCTTGCCAGCAGCTTGGCCCTCCTGTCCCCCTGGAAGGCAGGCTTGCATTCGCTGAGAGGCTTCCCAAAGAGGGAGGGATTCCAGGAGAAGGAGAATGCCTCTCTGTTTCTCTCTTTTAAACTCTACTTTGACTTTGAGAAGTTTTTGACTTGTGCAATTCACAATCTATTTTTCAAATTCAGGCAAGAAGGGAATAAAAGAAAAAGAGGAAAAATAGACAATTCTTGAGTGTCATATTGTTTTTGGTTTCTTTAAGGTCCAAAGATGCACTAGAAACATGAACAAAAACTTACGGGTGACGCCCCTCTAGCTTTTGGCCTTAAAGTATCTCTATTTGTTCAAATGAAAATACAGAAAGTTTATATTTGGGAAGGAAGCTCTTTTGAACTAATAAGTAATTATTTTAAAAGGACAACTTTTCTTTGAAATGGAATATGGATGGAAATAATTTTGGTTACAAATCTGGGTTTCTAATTGTTAGTAAGGTACAAAGGGTGGTGTAGCCCTTTCTCTGGAAGTAGCTCTGTCTTGATTTGCAGACATTGTTGTGAGTGTCGTGAAAGGGACTTCCCGGTGTCTGTGCTGGAACTCCACACGCCTTCGGTTCTTTTTCTTGCTCCCACTCTTAAAAAAGCAAGTGGAATTTGTGGAAAAGACAGAGTGGAGAGCGCTCGTTGTCAGGGATCTCAGAGGCAGCCTGATTTCCTTATGAAAACCGAGCCCTGATAAATGCCAGCTCTGAGGACGCTTTGAAGACTCCAGCCCCCAGCTAGGATGGCCTCATATAAAATGCAGGCGTCTGAGGCGCGGAGGGGGCTCTGTGTTCCAACAGAGGCGTCCCCTGGCTGCGGAGTCGGAGGGCACCACAGGCCAAGGAAATATTGAGCCAAAGTGGTTTGAACAGCGCCATCAGGGTTCATCTTTTATTACCAAAGAAAGACTTGAAAAAGCCCAGGTGAAATTTTCCTCCATTGTCTAGGAAAATTCTCTGCAATTTGCCCCCAGGGAAGTCCAAGTGCCTGTGGCCTGGGCCCGCACCCCACCTCCCCTCTGTCCATCTCTCTCCTCCTCTCTCTGCTAAATGTCTCCGGGGTCCCTGGAGAACCGAGAGGCCGAGCAGGGGACGCTGAAGGTCAGGGTTGCCCACTGTGGCCTGACTTTTAAGCTAAAGAGGTTTTTCTTTCTCTTGTTGCAGTGTCAGGTCTAATTTGGTGGCATTATGCTGAGGGGGGTGGCCTGCTCCTGACAGGAGGGGGTTAAATGGGATTACACGCTTTGGAGGCTGTCAGCGGCTGCTGCTGCCTGGGGATGTTAAATTGCGATTTAATGGTCAGCTTTATCTGTGTAGTATCAGTGGAAATCTGCTGTTTTCAGCAACTTAATTGGCACTGTGTTTGCAGGAGTTTTTCGGGGAAGTAGGGGAGCTGACCAGATTTTAGAGCTGAATTATTCAGAGATCAAACTGGCAGAATGTCAGTGGAAATCTGTGGCCTGTTTTGTTTTCCTGAAGCACAAAAAGCTTATGAATGGGCAAGATGCTGAATTCTGCTGTGATACCCGAAACTTTCTAAAAATATTCACAGGGTCTGATGTAGCTCTGAGTTTATTTATAGATGGAATAAACAAAGAGTAACAGTTGCTATCACAACATATGTGTGGTGTCTGGTTTGTGAGGGGGAAGTGAGAACACAGAGAGGCAGCAGCTCTCAACAAACTCGTGTGTGCTGGTCTTTTCACAATTTTAACAGATGGACTCAGAGAGTGGAGCTGTGCGTTCCTGGAGTGAATTTCAGGTGACATGGTGATCATCCCCAGCACCTCACTGACTGCAGGGCCGAGGGTGTGTGAGTGCGTGTGTGGGGGAGCACTTGTGTGTGTGAGGCATGCACCGTGTCCACGTGTGTGCACTGTGTGGGTGTGAGCTCGTGCACCTGTGTGCATGTGTGTGAGCACGTGTGGGTGTATTTGTGCCTGTATGGGGTACGCCTGTGTATGTGTGTGTACACATGTGTGGGGTGTATGTGTGCCTATGTGGGTGCTCTGGGGGTGTGCACACGTGTACACATGTGGGCGTGGGTGTGGGCGTGTGTGTTGGGTGGAGTGCAATCTGTGACAAGCATGCTGGGTTCTCTCTGTGTGGCCCGGCTGTGTGAGTGGAGGTTGAACCACGTGAAATTGTCAACATGCCGTCATGTTCACCCCGCAAGCCCACGGGTTAGGAAGCGTTTGCTCCGGTCCGCCGGGAACGGGCGAGCCGGGCGGCGTGGGCAGTGCGGGCATCGCACCTCGTGCGCGCAGCCGCCCCGCTGCGACCCCCGGGAGTGGGCGCCGACGGCGGTCTGCACACGCGGGGGGGTGCTGTGCCCGCACAAGGGAGGCGGGAGGGGGGGGGCTGTGCCCGCACGCGGGAGGCGGGAAGGGGGGGGCTGTGCCCGCACGCGGGAGGCGGGAGGTGGGGGGGGGGCTGTGCCCGCACGAGGGGGCCGCGGACGGCGCGGGCTGCGCGGTCGTGGGAGGGAAAAGGAAGAAGGAAGGAGGAAAAGAGCAGGCGTGTCCGGCAGACACCCGCATTGTCTGCTCCCGGTTAGGGTCAGTCGGAAAGTTCAGGATTGGTAAATTCAATATCCTGTCGAAATTCTCATGGTAATGAGCCCTGCGGCCGGCGGGATGCGCGGCTGACTCACGGGCGGGCGGAGGGGCGCGCGTGGGCCTCGGGGGTTTTTTAGCGGAATCGTGGAAATGGCTTGTAAAAGATTCTAAACCTGAAACGGTCTTTTCCCAGCCTGGAAGATTTCTCACCCGCACTGGCGTGCGGAGGATGGACGCGGCGGCCGCCCGGGGAGGGGGGTGGGTGCGGGACGGAGGGGCCGGCGGCTCGGGCGCGTTTCGGGCTGCAAGGGTGATGCAAAATGTTGTGTTCCTCGGCCAGGAACATAAAAACGAGAAAGTTCCTGTGCAATTTGTTCAAGGCTCTGCACCTCTCTAAGCAGCTGTCAGATCTGTACATTATGGTACATTGAATCTGAATGAGGCTCTCAACATCAAAACCTTGCATCCATTATGATATCATCTCCCGCTCTGAGCTGTAATGCTTATTAATTCTGCACCCATACTCTCCCGGCTTCGGCAAATGTATTCCATCAGCCTAGCATTTAATTTAATTAGTACAGCTGGGCTCTCATTCTCCTTTCTGTGTCAGAGGTATTGTCAGCACGTTCTGCTGTAACACAATTACTGATTGCTTTTAGATAGGCAGAAATATGATTAGGGTATTGGGTGACTGTATCATAAGCCTTATTAGATTCATTTGAAATCTGGAGATAAATAGGAAACTTTTATTTGCAGTGTAATGAGATTATGCTTATTAGGCCAAGGCCTCACAACCTTTTGCAAAGAACACAGTGTATCAGCCGGATTATACTCTGGAACCACACTTTTTGCTCACAGCATCCAAGCCATTTCTCAGCGCCTTCGAGACTTAACTGTTGTTGCACTGTATACATTTTAGGATTACGGCCACCTGACTATCTCCCTCATAATAAGGACATGGGTATCCCTTTTCCTTCTCAAAGTCTGATGGAATATATTTCTTTATTTTATAAGAAATATTTTGAAAAATCAGTGTGCAGGCTAAAAGAAATTATCTTTTAAATGTATTTATTTGCTTTTAAAGATGTTTGCATTTATTAGATATCGCTTACAGAGACTAGCATATAATGTCTTAAGAATTCCTAGTGCTTAATCTCTGCTGCAATGTTTAGTGATAAAACATTTATCACTGCTGTTATTGTTTTGATAACAGGTAGCACAAATCCAGAAGCATTTATTTTTTATTGGCATTTATTTGATACTCTCAAATTTTTAATATTTATGGAGGGTTCATGCAGGAACTTTATCTAACCCAGAAAGAATCGGTTCTGAATAGTGTGGAGCTGACATGAGGAGCTTGCATGGTTTCAGGAGGTCTGCTGAAATAGAATTTAGGATGGAAATATATTTAACTGAGCTGAAACTGGTCAAATATACTTATTGTTTATGAAATACAGTACTTGTATACACAAGGAAAATGATAATTTCTTCTAGGTATAAAAGTTTTGGAATGATATATGAATCTTGCTTTAGGAAGATTCAAAATATAAAACATAAATTTGCAAAATACATGCAGTTGTTCTAAACTATAAATTATCTCCTATATCACTCCCACTCCATTTTATCAGATTTTATTTCAATAAATCTAAGTAGATTATTTTCATGAATTCATCTGTTGTATAATGCCTGCCCCACATGCAAAGGGAATGTGTTTTAGTGTTAACTTACACAAAACAAGGAGCATTTATTTCTTAGTTAAATATGTAGTCAAATCAAGATATGTAAAAAGACAAACCTGCGCTGACTCACCAAAACCCAAAGCTAAAAAGGAGATGGGGGTGGGGGAGGTCTGGGGACGTATTGCTGAATGGGTACAGAGTTTCCCTTTGGAGTAATGGAACAGTTTTGGGAACAAATAGTGGTGATGTTTGTACAACATATGAATGTAATTAATGCTACTGAATCGTACACTTAAAAATTCTTAAAATGGCAAGTTTCATGTTGTATATATTTTACCACAATAAAATAAAAAGAAAGTAAAAAGAGTCTGGGTCAGTGAGAAGGCCATCAGTCAGCGTGCATCGCAGGTTATGGGAAGCACTGTGGTCTGTGACTTCACACTTCAGCCTGTGGACTTACCAGTGATGGTGAGAGCTCCTTCAACTTTATTTCAAGTCCCCATTTAGTGAGTTGTTCACTCATTCCTGCAAGTTTGATCTGATCATTTCCGACCAAATCAAATATAAGAAACTCTGATGAGGATATTTGTTCTTTCCCCAAAGTGGTACATGACAAAGATCTTGCTTGACTTTGGTGAGAATTCTTGGTGGCACAAGTTGCATCCGGAATTGAAATCAGCGGCTCTGGCCAAGTGCTGCTATTTAGTGAAGGATAGGATGGGTAAGGAATGAATAAAACCAAGAAACATCCAAAATGTTCCAGTGGCTTTTTATTTCAATGGCACCGAGGAGAAGGTAACCAAAAGCCCTGCCGTCCACTGCCACCTTTGAATGGGATGCGTCAAAGGGGAGAGAGGACCCCATGGCACAGTGTAGACACGGCAGGAGAGGAGCATGGGGCGGCCCAGGGACGTCGGCAGCCAGGGACAGCCTTCTCCACTGCCTGCTGGCACCCAACCCGCCAGAAACGCCCTCTTCGCTCCCTCTGTGACGTACACAAGCACACTCCTGCTCTCATGAGATGTATTTGTGTTTGCCGCAACACGTTTTATATGCCGTTTGCAATTGCTGTCGTAATTTTATAATTTAATTAAATGCTATGTGAACCACTGAAATATGAGTGCAAAAAGAAAAAAAAAGGAAGAATTGGCTTTTTCTATGAAAACTAAATTGAGTATTTTGAAAAGACTAGATAAAATCCAATTGCTTTTTAAAATATAGAATTACCCCAGTGTAAATTATTCTCCCCCTGCACAGAAGTCCTCTAGGCCCCTGATACTGAGGCTGAGAATTGGTCTGTGTGTTAGAGGAGGAAATAAAAAAAAATACAGCCCTATGCTGGAAGCATTTTGCTTCCACCTTTTGAATGGGAAAATCATTGAAATTTAAGACTCTACGTTCAAATTGCTTCACAAATGGTTTTAGTTAATGGTTCTACTTTAAGGAAACTCAGAACATTCATCATGGACAGAAGTTGTTTATATAATAAAGAGGCCTCTCTGTAAGCCAGTTAGCAGCCCTAAACTTAAGGAAAGACGTTGGCCCCACATCAAAATATGTGTATGTTTTATGTCAAAATGCTTCCAGCATAGGGCTGTATTTTTTTTTATTTCCTCCTATAACACACAGACCAATTCCCAGCCCCAGTATCAGAGGCCTAGAGGACTTCTGGGCAGGGGGAGTCAGAGAGGAGAGGAGAAGGGGCTGTCCCGTGCCCTCCTGACCCACAGTTCCGACTCTGAGGAATTCTGTCAGGAATGCTCCGTCCTGGAGAGGTTGACTGACAGGAGTTGCTCCAAGGTAGAATAAGCAGGTATGCATAAATAAATGCCTCACAGAAGCATGAGAGGACAGGGGGCTAGATCCTGCTGCCATGATGCTGAGAATGGGGACAGAACAGGGTTCTGGTGGAACAGAGAGGGATGGGAGGGAGCAGACAGAGGCGGCCACTCTCTGAGGACGGCTTAGCCAGTCAGCCACAAAACCTTTATCTAGCATCACGTGGATCGATATGCTTTCTCTGTTTTCCCATCCAGTCTCAAAAGCGAGGCTTCACCAGGCACCCAGAGGTGCCCAGTGCAACAGGGACGTCCTCAGTAGCTCAGTGGGAGCCTGGACAAGGGGCTGGCCCACGTCCAGCCCTGAGCTCCAGTCCCAGTTGCCAAGTGGACAGGGCTGAGGCTGAGCCCCAGAGTGCTCCCTGCACGGGCACCCTCAGTCTGTGGCCTCACCAAGCTCATGACAAGAGAAGAAATGAGCGAGTTTCTTACTTACTTGGATTTCTACTATCGCTTGATTCTGCCTGTGGTACCTGGGTTATGTTACTTAACGTCTCTGAGGTGTTTTGCTCCTTGGTAAAATGAGGTCATAGTAACAGCTTTGTTACAGGAGTATTGTCAGGGTATGACGTGTCCGGAGTGACATGCTGATTTATGCGATACCCAGGATGTGTCACATGTGAGGCCTATGTGTGCATGTGGATGTACATTGGCACATGCACAGAGTGTGTCTGAAACTGCACAGCGTCGCACAGCATCTGAATCACAGTCAGCTTTCTCCTGCCAGCCATGCGGCTGTCATCTGGCAATTTCTACATTTACTCAGGATAAATAACTGGAAAGAAAACATGTCTTCAAACTAGTTATTTCTCTTCATATCCATACAAAAAATAATCTTATGGAGCCATTTTACTTTTAACCTAATCCAGTTGTTAGGGAGTAATGGACTCGCTCCTGACACACACAGGAGCCAACACTATGGCACTGGCTTTTAAGAAAAGAAAAACCTTTATTGCGAGTCAACTGGCAAGGAGACAGGAGGCAATGCTCAAATCTGTCTCCCTGATCTGGGGGTGAGTCCTGCTTTTATGGCACTCCCAACTAGTCCCAGGTGACAGCCAGGCAGCTGGTCTGCCGGGGTGGGGGTGGTAACAATTAGGAGGTCAGAGCTTCTCCCACTGCGTGTGCCTGGGCTACACACCTTTTGATTTTGGCTCTTTGCCATCTGTGACAACCTAAATGATGGTTAATCAGTTTGGGGCTACACAGTCAGATGATCGTACCCTTTTGTTTTGGCCAAAGGCGAAAGATTTGAAAAAAAAGAAATACAGGTAGGCAGTGGGTCAGAGTCTGTGTGAGCTTTCTATGGCTGCCATAACAAAGCACCATAGACGGGGAGGCCTGAGCACCAGAAGTGTGTTCCCTCACAGTCTGGAGGCTGGGGTCTGAGACGAGGGTGTGGGCAGGGTGGGCTCTCTTTGGGGCTCTGAGGAGCATCTGTCCCAGCCTCTCTCCCAGCTCCCAGTGGTTTGCTGGTGTTCTTCGCTGTTCCTCAGCTCATAGATGCAGCATTCCAGTTCCAGCCTGCGTGGTGTCTGGGTCCAAATTGTCCCTTTTTATAAGAACATGGTCATATTGGATTGGGGTCCACCCTACTCCAGTGTGACTCTTCTTAACTAATTACATCTTGGAAGACCTATTTCCAAATAAGGTCACATTCTAAGGTGCTTGGGGTCAGAACTTCAACATACAGATTTTGGGGGACACAATTCAACCCATGAAACAGCAGAAAATATTTTGCACAGAATTGATGAATTTCACAAAGAAACATAACAGGAGAAATCACCTACATTACAATTCTTTGGTGCCTTCTGAACAGTGTGGCCAAAACTTGGTGACAGTGAATGCTGTTCCAGCCTTCCGTTTGACCACAAAAATATTTGGTGGTTTGTCATGACTTTTTCCTGAAATAAGTTGGCAAATTTACTATTTCTGACTAAGGAAATCAGCCTTGTGGGTGGGCTTAGGAGAAAAGGATGATTGGACAGAGTTCAGAAGGAGACATCAGCAGCCACATGGAACCCAGATCACTCAGAGAACAGGGCAGAACTTGAGCACTTGGTCAGCAACTTTGAAGTTTGCATTTAGTATAGATACCAGGGCTAGGGTTCTCCACCTGGTGGAATCCCCAAGACAGCTTTCAAGCAATGTCAGATGCAGGCCCTGAGCAGGCCCATGAAGCCAGACCCTTCCAGGTGGAGGCCAGGCCCAGGGGATTCTGACTCCCAGCCATAGTGAATCATAGCTCAGGGTGGGTGATGCATAAATGCTCTGGGTGGTGAGTGAGGTTTGCCCACAGAATTTCCTGCCTCTCAGTGAAGGGTTTGCCCTCCCTCTGGCAGAAACCATAGATCAGGGCCCACCTGACACTCTGAGGGCTCCCCAACCCCTGTCACTTTCTTGCCTTCCTTCCTTCACTGGTAACCCCATTATCTGAAATTTTTCTAGCAACTTTCCTTCATCAAAACTTAGCCCAACCACAACATACCAAAACTTATGGGTGCAGCCAAAGCAGTGCTAAGATGTAAGTTTATAGCAATAAATACCTACATCAACAAAGAAGAAAGATCCCAAATAAACAGCCAAATATTACACCACAAGAAACCAGAAAAAGAACAACAAACCAAGCCCAAAGTTAGCAGAAGGAAGGAAATAATAAAGATTAGAGCAGAAATAAATGAAATGGAGAATAGAAAAGCAGTAGAAAAAATTGACAAAACTAAGAGTTTCCTGTAGTAATTATTTTACAACATACGTGGATAGCAAAACATCATCTTGTTCATTTTAAATATATACAATTTTTATTTTTTTTAAATTTAATGAGCTATCACCTCACACCTGTTAAAATGGCTAATATCAAAAAGTCAAAAGAGAAGGTGAGGATGTGGAGAAAAGGGGGCCCTTGTGCACTGTAGGTGGGACTGTCAGTAGAGCCTTTACGGAAAACAGCATGGAGGTTCCTCAAAAAGTTAAAAATAGAACTACCATATGATTCAGGAATTCCACTTCTGGGTATATATTCAAAGGAACTGAAATAAGGATCTCAAAGAGATATCTGCACCCCCATGTTCATGGCAGCATTATTCACAATAGCAAAGCCATGGAAACAACCTGAACGTCCCCTGACAGATGAAAGGATAAAGAAAATGTGGTACACAATGCAATACTAGTTGGTCTTAAAAAAGGAGGAAATCCTGTCGTTTGCAACAACCTAGATGAACCTAGAGGACATTATGCTAAGTGAAATAAGCTAGACACAGAAGTACAAATACTACATGATACCACTTACGTGATAAATCGAAGATAGTCAAACTCATCAAAGCAGAGAGTGGCATGGCGGTTGCCAGGGGTTTGGGGTTGGGGGAAATGGGGAGAAATTAGTTAAAGGGTAGAAAGTTTCAGTTATGCAAGAAATATAAGTCCTGGTGATCTATTGTGCAGCATAGTGCTTATGTTAACAGTACTGTACTCTATACTTCAAATTTTGCTAAGAGAGTAGAGTACATCTTATGTCAAGTGTTTTTATCATAATAATAATAATATTAATGATAATAGAGTAGGGGGAAACTTTTGTAGGTGATGGGTAGGTTTATGGCATAGATTGTGATGATGGTTTTTCAGGTCTATACTTATCTCCAAACTCATCAAGTTGCATGCATTAATTATGTAAAGCTTTTTTTATGTGAAAAAAATTAAATAAAGAAGAATACTGAAGCATTTCCCCTCTGTTTTCTTCTAGTAGTTTCATAGTTTCAGGTCTTACATTTAAGTCTTTAATCAATTGGAATAGACTTTTATAGATAGAGTTAAGGATCTAAAAAAAAATGCTGGAAACAGTTTAGCCTGGCTTGTATTCATTCCGTCATTCATTTCCCACCACTGTTACGCGTTGGATCCAGGAGTTCTATTATAAACGTCAAGGCAGACAGCATTACTATGGCTTTCAGAATAGTCAGTGCACAAAAATTATGTGTAAAAAGAAATTGCATTATTAGGGGCTAAATGCATGTTTACTACTAAATAAAACAATTTTTATCTCTGGCCTTGTTTTACAGGCAAAAGTGTACAAGAAGGAAATAATGATAGTTTTTCAAGAACTAGTGGATTAAATGAAAGCGTAATAATTGCTATATGTTTGATGTAGATTCAAAGGTAGAATCACAACAGAAGTCATTAGTGTAATTATTAAAGCCTGCATTTAGTCCCAAAGTCCCAGGGAATATTACATATTCATTCACCTGAGCCTGATATGCTCAGTTTGGGATGACATCTTTGCCTCAGGGTCACGTCTCACTGTGATGTTCTCTGTTAAGATACTTAAGGGTGCCACCAAGGAAGCTAAAAATAATAAGAGAAAGTATTAATGCTTCTAGGATTATCTTCTCTGGTGTTAATGACAACCATGTATTTTCTTGAATTTTGTACCAAGGTTAGAATGCCAGAGGCAAAGCATTCTCAGTGAAAGACCAGCCTCCTGGCAATTTCTCTTTTCAGATCTAGCAGAGACAAATGTCCTTCAGGACAGAGTAATTAAGTTTAGCCCATGGTGGAATTTTATGCTTATCTTCTAAACCCAAGCTTACTTCTGGGCGATCCTGCCTAAAAATAACTGTTAGAAAATAATACCAAAACCATGGAGGCTGCAATTTACTATTAGTTTGTTGACTTTTAATCATTTTATGTGAACCAACAGGCTTGAGTAAAAAGGGTAACTGTTTTTTCCATCGTGAATTGAAAAGCATGATGGAATTCATTCTCAATGGTCTATAGATACTAAAGTATGCTACACAAAGTCATATGCTCTCACAGTCCTACTTATGTTCACACTACTGCTCTGTGATGAAACTATGTTTATGATCTTTAATTATATCTTTATTTACATGGAAAGAAATTAATTCAATAGCAGGTCAAATAGAGTCATTTGGGAATTCAAATAATTTATTCAATGATTAAAACACCTATGAAGTTTTTGAGGGCCAAGATGGCAGACTAGAGGCAGCCTGCACATGCCACTCACATGGAGAGGATGGAGGGTGGTGAGTGGATATTCACCTTTGGATTGATTGTCTAAGAGAGAGCGTTGGGAGTCAATGGAGAGGCAATAGGAGGCACCAAGAGTGAGGGTGAGGGATGTGGGCGATCTGCTTGGCAGGATCAGAGGTACCCGGGGAAGGCACCTGCACACAGGGAAAGGACAGAGGAGAGAAGCCCAGGGCCCCACACACCCCTCATGAACATTGCAATCAGAGCTGCAGGAGGGCCCCTCCACCATAGCAGGCCTCTGGACTGACAGAGGGAGCTGACTGGAGACTGTGCAGTGGCATTGCTCTTGAGTGAAGGGACAGGAGGGTCCCAGTGGCCTCCAAACCCTGGGCTGGCACCATTTTGGGGTCCCAGCCCCAGAGCACTGTGTCTGTCTGGGGGTAAGATCCATTGCTGCCACCTCATCACCCCTGCCAGGCCAAGGAGAGAGCAGGGAGGTTGGGTACTCTCATGCTCCCCATGGGTGAGTGCTGTACACCCCCACCACTGCTGGGGCACCAGGCAGAGCAGGCACCCACAGACCTCACACCTGCTGCTACCACCTGGGCAGCCCCATCCAGCCACAGCTTCCATGGGACCCGGGCAGAGTATGCCTGCAGCCCCAAGCACCTGCCGCTGCAGCCCCAAGCTGGGTAGCACAGCTGCTGTTGCTACCACCTGGGTAGTGCTGCCACTGATGTACCTGGTTTGGGTGAGTGCCCATGCTGCCACCACCACTGCCACCACTGCTGCCAGGCCTGGGCAGGGTGAACGTTCATGTTGCATGTGCCAGCTGCCCACTGCATTCCCACAGCTCACCCATGACAACCACAGGCGAACAGGGAAATGCAGGAGAGCAGCAATGTTAAAGGCTCTCAGTGCATCTGCCCCTCTCCTGCCTGGTCAGTCTTCCAGAGCAGGACTCAAGTTCACTATCCAGGGCCCTCTCCCTCTCTTCACTGAGCAAGAATTCCCAGCAGAAGAGAGCAGGTGCACCGCAAAGCTGTCTGTCTTGAGCTGAGAGAAGAGGCTCCAGATGAGGAGGAACCAGCATAAGAACTCTGGCAACATGAATAAACAAGCTGTTTTGATACCCCCAAAGGATCACACTAGCTCTCCAGCAATAGACTCCAACCAAAAGGAAATTTTTGAAATGTTAGATATGGAATTCAGAAGTGGATGGCAAGTAATATCAAGGAATTGACGAGAAAGTTGAAAACCAACACAAAGAAAACAAAACAATAATTCAGGACATGAATGAAAAATTCACTGAAAAAATAGTTAATATAAGAAAAAACATAATGGAACTTCTAGAAATGAAAGAGACATTTAGGTAATTTTAAAATAGAGTAAAATGTTTTAACAACAGACTAGACCAAGCAGAAAAAAGAATTTCAGAGCTTGAAGAAAAGGTTTTCAAATTAAACCAATCAGTCAAAAACTAAGAAAAAAGAATCAAGAAGAATGAACAATCTCTCCGAGAAATATGGGACTATGTAAGGCAAATGAATGTAAGAATCACAGGTATCCCTAAGGGAAAAGAAATAAAGCAAACAGCATGGAAAACATATGTGAGGAAATACTTGAGGAGAAAACATCCCTGGTATCACTAGAGATTTAGACATCCAGATACAAGAAGGTCACTGAACACCTGAAAGATTCAAGGCAAATAGGAGTTCACCAAGGCACATAGTCAAAATGAAGGAGAAAATCCTACAGGCTGAGATGAAAGCATCAGGTAACTTACAAAGGAAAACCTATCAGACTAACAGCCATCTTCTCAGCAGAAACCTTACAAACCAGAAGGGATTGGTGTCCCATTTTTATTCTTAAACAGAATAACTGCCAGCTAAGAATTCTGTATTCTGCAAAACTAAGCTTCATAAACGAAGGAAATATAAAGTTTTTTCCAGACAAGCAAACACTAAGGGAGTTTGTCATCATTAGACCTGTCCTACAAGAAATGCTTCGAAGTGCTCTTACATGGAACAGAACAATGGCATAGCCACCAGTGTAAAAACCTGAAAGTTAAAGCTCACAGCTCTTATAAAACAGGAACACAGGGAGAAAACAAAACAACTAGGTAACAATTAACACAATGAACAGAACAGTATCTCAAATATCAATACTAACATTTAATGTAAACAGTCTTAATGCCACACTTAAAAGATACAGATTGGCTGAATGAATTTAAAAAACACAACCCAAATATATGGTGTCTCCAAGACACCCATTTAACTCTCAAAGATTCTCATAGACTCAAGGTAAAGGAGTGGAAAAAAATATTCCATGCAAATGGAAACTAAAAACGAGCAGGTGTAGCTATTCTCATATCGGATAGAATGCACTTTAAATCAACAATGGTAAAAAAATAAAATAAAAAGACAAAGATGGCCATTATATAATGATAAAGGGATCAATTCATCAAGAAGATATAATAATCCTAAATATATATGCACGTAACACAGGAGCTCCCAGATTCACAAAACAAATTCTACTAGATCTAAGGAAAGAAATAAACAGTGACATTATACTAGCTGGGGACTTCAACATTCCACTGACGAAACTACACAGATCATTAAGGCAGAAGATCAACAACAACAACAACAACAAAACATTGTACTTAAACAGGACTCTAGAACAAATGGACCTAACAGACATTCACAGAATATTCTACCCAAAAACTACAGAATATACATTCTTCTCATCAGCACATGGGACATCTTCCAAGATAGATCGTATGTTAGGCCACAGAACAGTCTCAGCAAATTCAGAAGAATCAAAATCATTCCATGTATCTTCTCAGATCACAGTGGAATAAAACTAGAAATCAAGTCTAAGAGGAACTCTCAAAACTACACAAATACATGGAAATTAAACAACCTTCTGCTGAACAATCCTTGGGCCAGTGATAAAATCAAGATGGAAATCAAAAAAATTTTTGAATTGAATGACAAAGGCAGCTCAAGCTTCCAAAAATCTCTGGGATACAGAAAAAGCAGTGCTAAGAGGGAAGTTCACAGCCTTAATAGCCTACATCAAAAAGACAGAAAGATCACAAATTAACAACCTAATTTCACACCTCAAGGAACTAGAACAATAACAAACCAAATTCAAAGCTAAGAGAAGAAAAAAGACATAAGAAAGATCAGAGAAGAACTAAACAAAATGTAAACAAAAAAATACAAAGGCTCAATAAAACAAAAAACTTGTTTCTTTGAAAAGATAAACAAAATCAGTAGACCACTAGCTAGATTAACCAGAAATAGAACAGAAAGGATTCAAATAAGCTCAATCAGAAATGAAAAAGGAGACATTAAAACTGATACCACAGAAATACAAAATATCATCTGTGACTACTGTTAAAACCTCTACACACACAAACTAGAAAATCTAGAGGAATGGATACATTTTTGGAAACACATGACCTCCCAAGCTTGAATCAAGAAGAAATAGAAATCCCGAACAGACCAATAATGAGAAACAAGATTGAAATAGTAATAAAAAATCACCCAACATAAAAAAAGCCCCAGACCAAACAGATTCACATCCAAATTCTACCAGACCTACAAAGAAGAACTGGCACATATTCTACTGAAACTGCTCCATAACATTGAAAAGGAGGGAATTCTCTCTAACTGATTCTACGAAGCCAGTATCACCCTGATACCAAAGCCAGGAAAGGATGCAACAACAAAAAAGAAAACTACAGACCAATATCCCTTATGAACATACAAGCAAAAATCCTCAAAATACTAGCAAACCAAATCCAATAGCACATCAAAAAGATAATTCATCATGATCAAGTGGATTTCATCTCAGGGATGCAAGGATGGTTCAACATATACAAGTCAATAAATGTGATTCACCACATAAACAGAATTAAAAACAAAGACAATATGATCATCTCAATAAATGCAGAAAAAGCATTTGATAAAATTCAACACCCTTCATGGTAAAAACCCTCAACAAAACAGGCATTTAAAAAAATACCTCAAAATAATAAAAGCCATATATGACAAACCTACAGCCAACATCATATTGAATGGGGAACAGTTGAAAGCATTCCCCCTAAGAACTGGACCAAACAAGGATGCCCACTGTCACCACATCTATTCAACATAGTACTGGAAGTCCTAGCCAGAGCAATCAGGCAAGAGAAAGAAACAAAGGGCATCCAAATCGGTAAAGAAGAGATCAAACCATCCCTGTTTGCCAACTATATGATGTTGTATCTAGAAAACCCTAAAGACTCCACCAAAAGACTCCTAGAATTGATAAATAAATTCAGTAAAGTCTCATGTTACAAAATAATGTACACAAACCAGTACCATTTCTATACACTAATAACAGTCAAGCTGAGAGTCAAATCGATAAAATTTACATTAGCTGCAAAGAAAATAAAGTACCTAGGAATATACTTAACCAAGAAGGTGAAAGATTTCTATAAGGAGAACTACAAAACACTGATGAAAGAAATTATTGATGATACAAATAAATGGAAAAACATCCATGCTCATAGATTGGAAGAATCAACATCCATACTGCCCAAAGTGACTTATAGACTCAAAGCAATCCCCATCAAAATACCAATGTCATTTTTCATGGATGTAGAAAAACAATCCTAAACTTCATATGGAACCAAAAATGAACCCAAATAGCCAAGGCAATCCTAAGCAAAAAGAACAAATATGGAGGTATCACAATACCTGACTTCAAATTATACTACAAAGCTGTAGTGACCAAAACAGCATGGTATTGGCATAAAGGTAGACACCTAGACCAATGCAACAGAGTAGAGAACCCAGACACAATCATATAGCTATAAACAACTGATTTTTGACAAAGCAGGCAAAACACACTGGGGAAAGGATGCCTTATTCAATAAATGTTGCTGGGAGAACTGGATAGCCATATGCAGAAGAATGAAACTGAATCCCTATTTCTTACCATACACAACATTTAACTAAAGATGGATTAAATACTTAAATGTAAGACCTGAAACCATAAAAATTCTAAAAGAAAATGTAGGAAAAACTCTTCTGGACATTGGCCTAGGCAAAGAATTTATGGCTAAGACCCCAAAAGCAAATATAGGAACAATAAAAATAAATAAATGAGACTTAATTAAACTAGAAAGTTTCTGCACAGGATAGGAAGTAATCAACAGAGTAAATAGACAGCCTACAGGATGGGAGAAAATATTTACAGACTATACATCTGACAAAGAACTAACATCCAGAATCTACAAAGAACTCAAACAAATTGGCAAGGAAAAAAAAAATAACCCCATCAAAAAGTAGGTGAAAGACATGAACAGATTTTTTTCAAAAGATAGACAAATAGACATACAAAAATATGCTCAACTTCACTAATCATCAGGGAAATGCAAATTAAAACCACAATGAGATAGCACCTTTCCCCTATCAGAATGGCCATTATTAAAAAGTCAAAAAACAATAGATGTTGGCACAGATGTGGTGAAAGGGGAATACTTACACACTGTTAGTGGGAATGTAAACTAGTACAACCTCTATGAAAAACAGTATGGAGATTGCTCAAAGAACTAGAAGTAGACCTACCATTGGATCCAGCAATCCTACTACTGGGTATCTACCCAAAGGAAAAGAAGTCATTTTATTAAAAAAAAATTTAAAAAAAAAGACACCTGCACCTGAATGTTTATCGTGCACAATTCACAATTGCAAAAATATGGAATCAAACTAAGTGCCCATCAATTGATGAGTGATGAGTGGATAAAGAAAATGTGGGAAGATACACACACACACACACACACCACGGAGCACTACTCAGCCATAGAAAGGAATGAAATAGTGCCTTTTCCAGCAACTTGGATGGAACTGGAGACCTTTCTCCTAAGTGAAGTATCTCAGGAATGGAAAAACAGACGCTGCATGTTCTCACTTACAAGCAGGAGCTAAACAAGCAAGATATATGATCATCAAGTGGTGTAATAGACACTGAAAACCAAGAAGGGAGGAGGGTGGGAGGGCATGAGGGGTAAATATCTACCCATCGGGTACAATGTACACTATTCTGGTGACAGGTACACTAAAAGCCCTGACTCAGCATTATAGAATTCATCCATGTAACAAAAACACTTGTACCCCCAAATCTATTGAAATAAAAAACCCTATCCATACACTATGTATGTGAAGACTACATACTTTATAACCAAATTCAGGATAAAACAATATGAAAGTACCAGTGCAAAACGAGAGAGTCAATGTCACGTTCCACCACATAGCCTGGAATTCCCGCGCTGTCATTTCCTGGTCCTATGACCTTAGGCGAATTACCTAACCTCCTACACCCCACTTTTCTCACCTGTACATCGGGGCACGACTGTACCTGCGTCGCAGCTCGTGGAGCCAAATCAGCGGCGTGCGCACGATGCACTTCGCGCAGGGCCTCGCGCTAGCAAGCCCTCCGTGAACGCGAGCCGCCGCTGCGGTGCGGCACGTCGCATCCGCGGCCACCTAGTTCCCGCTGCACAGAAAGCTGAGCATCCCGACTGTCACAAGAGAGACGTTCTCCTTCTCGCTCGAAAAGAAGGCACGTCCCGCCGCGGTACCCGGCGCTGGACACCCGGTAGGATGAAGGGCCTGCGGCCTGGAGGAGATGGGCCAGTCGGAGGTCGGAAAGGCGAACGGGCCAATGGGAGGTCAGAAACGTGATGGGCCAATGGTAGGTTAGAACCGTGAGGGGGCCAATGGGAGCTCAGAAACGAGCATGGGCAGGGCAGATCAGAAAGGCGAAGGGGCCAATCAGAGGTCAGAAACGAGAAAGGGCCAAAGGGAGATCAGAAACATGAATAGACCAATGGGTGGTCAGAAACGGGAATGGGCCAATGGTAGGTTAGAACCGTGAGGGGGCCAATGGGAGCTCAGAAACGAGCATGGGCAGGGCAGATCAGAAAGGCGAAGCGGCCAATCAGAGGCCAGAAGCGTGGCGCAGGGTGGGACGGGGGACGCTCACCTCCGGCTCAGGAGCCCGGCGGGGGCGGCGCGAGGGGAGGAGCGGCGCGCGCGGGCGGCGAGGAGCGAGGGCCTCTCCCGGGGCGGCGCGCCCGGTTCCTCCCCGCGGCCCCGTGCTGCGCAAGGCGGAGGAAACAAGCGCACGCAAAGGCACCGCCCGCGTGTGGCCCCACTGCCGCGTCGTGGTGTTCTGACACGAGGGACCGGGCTCGCCGTGTCTGCCAGGGCGCCTCAGCCTCGCGCGTAACTTCCCGGCTGCTGCCGGCTCTGCCTGCCCCGGTCCGTCCTGCACACCTCTGGCACACGCGTCCGCCTAAGGCCCTGCTGCTGTTGTGTCGGCTCCCGCTCTGCAAAACTGCGAAGGCTGCACGTCGCTTGCAGAATAACGTCCACATTTCTTTCACGGCCTAACCAAACACCGCAGCCGCCCACGTGCCCGCTCTCAGCTTCCCCTCAGGGGCTTGCGCGGCCCTGCGAGCCTTCCTCTCCTCACGGGCGCCTGGCCGCGCCTCCCGCGCACGCGTCAACGTGGGGCGAAGGGGCTCCTCCACGTTTGGTGCGGCCGCGCTTCCGCCCGCGGGAGTGTGCTCGGGCTGCTGTGACCAGGTGCGGCAGACCCGGTGTCTTACGCAGCGGAACAATCCGCGGAGCCGGCTCCGTCTGAGGGCCACGGGGAAAGTTCTTGTTCCTTGGTGGTGGCTGTCTTCTCCCTGCGTCGGTTCCCGTTGTCGCCCTTCTCCAGTGTGACCTCCTCTTAACTAACTGCATCCGCAGTGACCCCACATGAGGTCACATTCTAGGGCCGCGAGAGTTGGACTAGAACACGGGGGTTTGGGGTGCACACAATCCAAGCTGTAACTCGCCCTGCACCCCAAACTCAGGAATTCCATTCCCAGCAATTCGCGGGGTTTTACCTCAGAAGTGTTCCTCCGTCACCAAAGATGTCCATGTCCCAACCAAAGTCTCGACGCCCTTGTGCACAATACCTTACCTTGACGATTCTCGCTGCTGTTAATGGTCCCACGCTCGTTCCTCATCCCTGGTGGAAACGTCAGAGACGGCGCCTGCTTCTCCCCTCGCACCTCCCATTTTCCTCTTCGTCTTCGTTCTCCATCCCTCAAACCTCTGAGCTCTCCTCTGCTCAAAGACAAATGACTAATCTACTGGATATATACTTGCTTTTTGCTTTTTCTCTCCTTCTAAACTCACCCCTTTCCTACCCCCTGATTGAAAGTATGTCTTTTGATTCTCTCTTTTGAAATCAATTTCTGCTTCCTCCAGGAAGTCTTCAGGGCCTGCCCCATGAAAGAGCTTCTCTCTGCATGGAATCCCTGAAACATTTTGTGTCTGCCTCACATAGCTAGTTCTTGTGCTATTGCCTTGATGTATGCTTTTTCCTGTAGCTGTGTCTTCTCTCCCTGCTCCTTTGTAAGCTCTTGAGAGGAGGGACCGTATCTAGCATGGCTTTGTACATCTCAGAGCACTGTGACTTGTACTCAGGAGGTATGCAATCCTTGTTAGGTGAGGTAGTGATGGAGACATTGACAGCATCGGATGAAGTATCAGTGGGAGGACAGAAGTTTGACCCACTGTGCCCTGTCAGTGGCAGGCAATGGCTGTCCCAGGTCTCTCTTCTCCTTTGCTAACTTTCCTTCCCAACCCCACCCCCCAACCCCCATTAAATGCAGGTCCCTTAAGGTTTCATCTTGGGCTTTCTGATCATTTTCCCAGACTCAGAAACCCACATTTCAAATGGTTAGTTGATTGTTTTCATATTAATATTTCACCCAAATATGACATGTTAGAACCCAGCTCTCCCTGTTGGACATAACTGTGGGAGCTAATCCAAGTCTTTCTTCCCTCTTCCCCGTCTCAGGGCACACACTGTCCCGCCCTGCACCTTGGGACTCAGAGATGGAATAAGTAGCCCACTACTATAGCAGTATAATGGTGTCTTTCCAAATTTCCTGGGGAGAAAGGGCTTTTCTTCTGTATATTTCCTTAATCTTTCATATCTGCAAGCAATAATAGAAAATCAAGTGATTGAACAAAAAACACACACACATTCAGTGGAACACTCAGGCTTAGTGCACCAGCTTGTTCTTGTTTTTCATGGACCCCTGTTCTCTAAGTTTTGATCTCACATTGGCTACAAACAATCAGATCATATTTGATGAAGACTCTGTAACCTTAAAGTTGGAGACATGGGTTCCAGCCATGACTCTGCCACTTTCCAGCTGGGAAACCTGAGACAAGTCTGTGAAAGCTTCTAATCCTGAACATTCACTTTCTATAGTGAGGGTGCACTCTCTCTCTGCCTCCCAGATTTTCTGTGAGGATCCAAGGTGATGTTCATACAGGCACAAAAAGCACTGCTCAGATACAGCAGCACGTGGTGCAGAGAAAGAGTGAGTGTTAAGTCAGTTTTCCTGTAACACTGGGTTTGAATACAGGCATTTGTTCCAGGGCAATTGATAGATTAGGCATGAGATAAATTCAGTGTTTGCATATGTGAGATTTCCTCTGCAGGAAACATTAAATGGACACAAAAAAAGAAAATGCAACCAGCTGAAGAGAACCACATAGGAATACACAAAACAGCACACACATGCACACACCTCAAAGCCCACAGCTCCATCTTTCACCACGTGTTGTTATGGGCTACACCCACATCCACATGGCATCACAACCAGCAGATCAATTTCAAGCACTTCCACATGTTGCAATAACACATGAACTGGACACTCCCCTGCTCGCTACCACAAACAAACGTCAGGGCTTTCTTAGGTGAAGTCCTGTGTAAGTTGTAGCATTTATATATTGCCTGACCATGGGAAGAGCTGTGTTAATGCTTTAGTAAGTTCTCAAGTTTTTGATACTGTGTCACTGATGAAGTTTTGAGTGTTGTATCCCTGACCTCTGTTTCTCCGTAAAGCACTGTGGCTTTCATTGCATGACTTTGCATAGTGTCATGGCTTGTAGACGTGCTCAGGCCGCATTACAGCATTTGGGGTAAACTATACCTGGTTCAAATCATCATTTTACACAGCTGGAAAACAAGAATGTTATGCTTATCTCATAGGAATATTGTGAAGATGAAATCAGATGGCACGAAAGTCTCTCACCCAGGGTGAGATATACTGCACTGTAGACATTGGAAAGGTTTTCCAGGTGCACGTGATGAAATTCATCATGTGCTGGAAAAAGCAGCCAGCCTTCCCAGGGTGCTGTGTCTCGAGTGACGTTTGGAAACATCTGTGCTGGAGTCTGTCTTGAGTTGGAAAAGAGGAAGGAAGGCTAAGCCTATAATCCCTCAGAGGGTGACAGTTGCAAAAGGAAATTTGCTTCTTCAGTTGTATGTATTTTTAGTTTGACCAGATACCTTTGAGGTGGGCTCAGAAGTCCAGTTATAAAACAAATGAGTTGCTCTAGGATGAATTCAGTAAATTTCTACTGGTCGAGGTTTAAGTATTAGGAAACACCCTATAAATTGTGTGAATAAATCCCAAATCCGTTGCCTCAGGGGACAAATTGGTGTAACATTGTCATACAGCTACAAAAAGATTTATCTTTTTCTGAATTTATCCAATGACTGATTCACATATTAATTCAACATATACTTCTGTTTGCCTATTCCTGGGAAAACTGCAAGCTAAGTACTAAGAATACACACATTAGTAATTTATGCAACTTATTTTCAAGGAAATTATAGTCAGAAGAAAATACATAAATATACAATGACAGTAATAAAGACTACAAAGGAAAGATGCCATTAGAGGCTGTGAGGTGCTCTGAGGAAACAGACACAAGACTTGGCTGATGGGCTCAGGAGGGCACAGAGAGCCTCCCTGTTGAGCTAGCACGCACCACCCGTGAAGGGCCTGTACCCCCAGGAAGCACTGCAAGTTGCTGTGCTGATATACAACAACTACAACCAAAGATTTTTAAACATAAGAATTATATATAGAAAAAATGTTTATTCATCTGATTCTGTTTGTTCGATTCAAAAATATACGTGAAAAATACCAGGAAAAGATCACAAAAATTAAAAATACTTCAACATTATTGTCGCCATTCCTGATACCACGTCTGTCCAAATTCCCCACACCCCACAGGACACTTCCCCCCATCCCCCACACCCCACAGGATGCTCTCCCCATCCCCCACACCCTACAGGACACTTTCCCCATCCCCCACACCCCACAGGACACTCTCCCACGCCCCATGGGAACCCCCCGTTCTCTATGCCCCACCTGACACTCAGCAGTGTTTCAAGATTCTTTTCATTTTCCCCCGTTGTTTTCAAATGTCTCATCTTTGTTAATTAACAGTAGATCCTAGCTGCAGATGAGGGAATTTTTTTCTTATTAATGTTAATTTCATTGATGTGACATCCAGGTTTTTAGTGTTATTTTGTTGTAAGAGCAACAGGGCAATTTAAATTCACAAAATTTCTTCCATAGGCACCACATTTACATTTCGTGAGTGACGTTGGGGAATAGAGTTTATGCCGCCCTCCTGATTGAAAACAGCAGTGGCACAGGTAGCATTAAATTCGTCAGTGTGATGCCCTTGCCACCGCGTAGCAACTGCCAGGCCTCCAAGGGCAAATAGCTGCTTCTGACCCTAAGCAATTGGATGAGAACATCAAAACCTGCCTTGTACAACATCTCTAATAGCCATTAGTGTTCAGGCCTCTTACCTCAATCATGAGTGACAGAGCCCTAATTATTAAGGTAATTAGAAGTTATAACACTGGCAATATTAAAGAGAGAACTTCTAGAGCCCATTAACAATGTTACTTTAAGTGATCTGGCTGTGAACTGTTCAAATCTCTAATTACATTATACGTCTATCTTAAAGGGTGATGTGACTAACTGGTGGGAGGGGGTGATGCATAGCGGCAGACGTAGGTGCTGTTTTCACAGGAATGGGCTTCAGCAATGCCCCTTATTTTTCTCTCACTTACTGTCTACAGTATGTAGCTAAAATATTCCTGACTTTGATACATTTATGTGCATTATATGCACAAATATTTTTGTTGTTTCTTTTCCCTATGTATTCATTTCTTTATATTTATAGTATGTTCACCTAAATCTGGTTAAAGTTAAACAGAAACACCTTTAGTTTAAATATAAAGTTAGATGTTTTTTAGTACATATAAACATTTAAACATTATACATTTTTATCTACTGTAGGGTCAATTTATTCTGGTAATATGAAATTATAAAGGATGATCTTAGGATAATTAATATACCATTGAATTTTTTTCTTTTGCAAAAAAAGTTCACAAAAGAAAAAAATTTTGTGACCCAAGTAATAAATTTTATATTGCACAATCATTTTGTCTTGTAAAGCAATTTATTATGAAATCCATATTGCTTTTTATTTCAGACTCAATAAGATTTACTTACTTATTATAAGCCATATTTGATTACAATGTCTAAATGTGGTGTTTTTTTAAAAATTGTACTTCCAGAAAGGACAATATTTTAAGTTGCCTTTATTGAGAGTTTTGCTTTTTATTTTATGAGTCATCTTTCATTTGAAAATCATCTATTAATTCATTATACCACATGTAATTTATGAAAATTGAAAATGACATTTCCTTCATTTAAAATCAGTTATCTCCCTATGCCATTCCCACTGGATTAAGGTTAATGTTACAATTTCTATTTCTTCTTGAAATCAATAATGCCCTTTCATCCTCCTCTGCTGTCCACCGTGGGCTTTTTGTTTATTCCCTCCTGCAGCCAGTGTTGTGGAGCAAAGGAACCCCCCGGAGGGAGAGCCCTCACCTCGCCCTCCGCTCACGCCCGCAGCTGAGCACACTGCCTCGAGGCCCCTCCTCTTGTAGGGTCCCCTTTTCACGTCCGCTCACACGATGGCAGCTTCTCCATCAACGCGAGGGAGTTGATGCTGCGTCCTGAAGTCAGTCGTTAAAAGTGCTGCCGTGAACAGAAAGGAGGAAAAGGAATGTGGAACCTACTTCTTGGCATCTTGTTATATTGACAGTTCTTGCTGAAGGATCACCTGAAGCCCTTTGCCTGCCTACTAAAGTCTCTTCCTTTACCAACACCTGAGGTCCAAGGCACCAGCGGCAGCACCTGAAATGATGATTCGCCAGTGAGGAAAGAGAACAGAGAGGTTTTTTAGGGGACTGGGAGGCACAGGTGTTCCAGGGTCTAGTGATATACAAAAGACAATTGCGTGTGTACCCAATACTTCTGGCAGAGGAACTTTCCCAGAGGTCTTTTGATCTCCCTCCACCCGAAATCTGAAAGGTGGGAATGTGATGTGGGACCTGCTTGTTTCCTCTCTCCGTGGCAGGCGCTGTTCGTCACTCACGCAGGAGCCATTCTCACGCCTTTTTTCCTTTCTAATGAAATCCGGTTTTCCTAAGGAACCCCCTCCTCCCTGTGATCATGAGCTTCAAGGAAAACGGCCCATCCCAACCCCAGAGAGGTCTAAATTGCCACGCGGGCTTTGTTCCCCGACAGACGCAGGTGCTTTCTGCTCGTGGCATCTTTGCTCACAAGATGGGACACGTAGAAGAACACTTCCTACTCTTCCCTTGGACATTGTCGTGGGAGAATCTGGTCGTGTTTGAATGTGGTGCCTGAGGCGTGTGCGCCGGTGAGAGCAACTAGGCTGAAGTCCAGGCATCACCCTGAGGGTGGCAGGAAGGAACAAGGAACAGAATCAGGGTCCATGTTCACGGAATTAAAAGCCTTGGAACCAAACTTCTTTGGGTCTTCTTTGTATTTGAGATTAAAACAAATAATTTCCCTTATTGTTGAAGACAGTTAAATTGGAGTTTTCTGTTACCTGCAGCCCAAAGCATCCCGTTGCAATTTGTTTATTTGTCTGCTCTTGTTACAGATTATCATAAGTGGAGAAAAGAGCAAAAAAGGCAATATTGGGCTCTTTGTTCAAGAATACAGAGCAGAGTAGAGCTGCTAATTCCGAAATACAAGCGGTCAATTTGCTTGCTAACATCCCACCCTCATGTTCCTAGACTCTCGCAGAGTGCCAGGCACCTAATGATGACAAACGGGGAAGAAGAAATAACTGGATGAAGACGTGTTAGGGATGTTGGAGAAACCAGGGGTTCTTACCACAGTATAAGCTATTCGGGAAGAGCTTTTCTGGTACAAAATACTTATGTCTTGAGATTACTATGTGATAGCCCCAAAGCGGTGGCAACTGTGCAGCTTCCCTGTGACTGTAAGATGAGATTTTTTCATGGGCAACTGAGCTACACATCTTGCCCCATTAAGAGCCAGAACCAATTTTCAAGCAAAAATATTCTAATGATTCAAGTCTCTTCTTCCCACACTTATTTAGAGAAAATGGATTTATAAAATTCCACCAGTAACATATCAGCATGTAGCTACAGCATCAGGAAAACCTTTGTGTCACAGTGATTGGTGATGGAAGAAAATGAACACAGAAAGGACTAGCATCTATCCCTAGCAACTAATAAAATTCCCGACATATCATAGGCATTCGTTCAACACTGAACACATGAAGGAATGAATGCCATTCACTATGGTAGGCTTTTTATTATGTTATGTCATTTAATCATCACATCAGCCCTAAAAGTAGGTATCGTTAATCCCAACCTACAGATGCCTAAATTGAGTCAGAGGTCTTTGGTAACTTGCCTGAGGTGACACGGTGAGCAATTCCAGATTTCAAATTCATGTCTTTCTGACTTTATAGCCAATGCTTTGTTGTGGCCTTTGGAAATGGATGGCAAGAAATTTCAGGATTCATTTAATTTTTAGATGTTATCCTCCATTATGCATTTGTTGGGTTTTCTTTTTATAGCTCAAGTTGCAATTTTGTAAAATATAAATGCCAGCTAATTTGGGATTTTGAAATTAGCTGTCACCAAAATATACAGAACTGAATAAACAACAGTTAAAATTTCTTCAAGTCTTTCCCCATGTGGTACATAGGCTATGTGCATCCACTCCAGATATTGTTTCAAGAGTGGCATTCATCTCCAAGGGGAAGCAAGGATACACACACACACACTCTCGGTGAGAAGTCACAGGGTTCTTCCCTGGGGCACAGACATTAAGAGCCTCGCCCTGGTCCCCAGCACCTGCAAGCAGGGGAGACGTAGAATCAGCTCTTCACTTCGCATCCTTTGCCTGCGGCTCATGGAAATCTTTCACTCCCTCCTGGGCCTTCTGGATGATTTTAAACAGGAAAGAAAGGATCCTAATAGTTAGTAGTTCTTTATGATCAAAAACACAACTCTGCAAACACATTCAAGCAAGCCTAGCAGGAACTCCCCATCTTTCTTTGCGGGCATAGGACCGAGCATGTGCTGACCTCGGGGCCCTGTCTCTGGTGGGCGTCTCGGCCTGTCGTGCCTGGCTTTGAAAACAGACCAGGCTCCTCAATGCTTTTTACTTAACCAAGGCCGCTGCTCCTTACACCTAAAAACTTAGATTTTGCCTCACCGGGGGTGAGAAGTCTATTGGCAATATGCTTCCCGATAAATCTTAACCTCTGTTGGCTTTAGATGTCTCAGGATAAAATTATTGAGTCATTTCTTAATCACTATAAAACATCAGAGAATTAACTTGGAACACGTGGGAAGACCTTGGTGAAAAAGGAAATCCTATGAAGTGTAAAGAATTTTTGAGCTAAAATTAGTGAGATTATTAACATTTGAAAATTATGAACTCAGCAGGAGCATTAAAACATTTTCATTTTTAAGAGCATTCTATCAAAAACACACTCTGAAAACATGCGCAGAGCTCAGGGTCTGCACAGTGAACAGAATTGAAATTGAATGAAGGCATTTATGCCCTCAGGGTTTTTTTTTTCACCTTTTTAAATTGTTTTTTACTTCTTGCTAATAAGCATTGAGTTCAAATTGTATTCCTACTAAACTAACTCATGCAGAATTGTACACTTCTGTAATAATTTTAAATCACCTATGTGATATTAAGTGTGTCTGTGGTATGCACAAGCACGTATGTGCATGCTTATAGGCACAACTGAATAATAATTTAATTCAAGGAGATGTGGCTTCAATTCCAACAAATAGTTTTTAGTTGTAAATTGTTTTGCTTTGTTTTGTTCCTTAGGATTTGAGAGTCCCACTCATCTTTGTTTCAAGGAGCCAGTGTTCACAGATTCAGCTTTTAGCTTTTGCAGTAAATGGAGTCAAGACAAGGGTGTGGATTACTCAAAGTCAGGAGTAACCTAGGTGCTAATGTTATCAGGAAGTAGTTAGGGACCACAGCCAGCTCTAGAAACCCAGCACCAGCGCGAAGAAAGAGCAGGAAAGAGATTCTGTTTCCCAGATGGCGTTCCCTTCTCCCTCCCTCCCGGCTCACGTAAAGGGGACAGGAGCCCCAGGAGTTTCTACCCCTAACAGTCGACTTTGGAATCTGATTGTCAAAACGTCAACAGCTTCCACTCTCCCAACTAATGTTAGTGAACGATTAATACGGTCTTTCACTGAAACTCATTTTGATTTTACACACACGCCTATCTAACGAGGAGACTCCAGCAATACTGGCAGCCAATCTAGGGTTCAAATTGGGCTGCCATGGTCCTGATGGTTATTTTGTGACGTAGCAAGACACAGTGTGTTTTGAACACTTTTTCTCTTCTGATCTGGAAATAAGAGAAATTGGAGATGGTTCCCAATTAATTTAATTTCTTCATCAGCCTCAATATCAAAAAAGTAATGTTTTTATCTTTTGACCCCAATATACTCTAGAAAAACATTGAGGCCCCAAAGAGCTTTTGTCTATATGAGTTATATCTATAAATATTTACCATATTAAAAATTAAAACTGATAAAGTTATAGAATATTTGTAAATTCATTTAAAAACAACAATGACAAATGGTTACTTTTTATCATTTTTATGAGAAATAACTATTTTTCCAGGAAAAAAGGCATTTTAGTGAGAAGAGTAGTATTATTTTAGATCTGGCTTGGTAGAAGACAGCTAGCTTCTCATGCTGCTTCTGTATAAAATCCATTATGTATCTTGTGTCAGTTCAAATATATGAAGAAAATGGGGCCTTACACAGCCACATAGTTGGAAAAGGAAGGGGCATATCAATAGCACTTCTAGATAGTTGTGTAAATCCTGCTTTGATACTGCACCAAAACATGGCAAGCATTAGTGTCTGAAAGATTGCTTGCAGTGTGGAATCCGAAAACACGTCAACGAATGTTTTGTAGTCTGCTGGTGCCTCATGGTTTGAATGAATCTTTTACCCATTCATGATTTTGTGACATCATGCATTGGTCATCTGGAAAATATTGCTTCACTGAGTCCTGCAACTGACACATTTCATTACACAATATTCAAACGTTACATTCATTAATAGCACCACCAATTTCATCAGAAAGGCCTTTGAGAATTGGGAAGCTAGTAAGGTCATTGTGGCAGATACAAGTTTTCAAAAATTCAAATTTTTACTTGAAAAATCAAATGTTGTCATTGGCAAAAAATCTGCCAGTTGTTTTCCTTGAAGTGACAGCCCACATCTTTCACCTTCAGGAAAAGTTTTGCCAAATACCCTCATCTCCACAGCCGTAGTTTGTCTTTCAGGTGTCCTTTCAAGTAGAGATGGCCTTCCATCACAAGGAGAGTGGCTACTTTAGTCTGCAACTCAGACACTCTCTTGAGGGCTCTCAGGAGATGCCCTGCCCTCACTGTGCAGGTGCCCTGTGTCATCACAAAGAATACTGCAAAAACACATGCTCAAGGGGGAAGTCATAAAATTAATACTCATTACTGCATTATTGACTCCTAAGTCTGACTGCCACTCTTACTATTTTTGCTGTGGGCATGCTGATTACTCACACAGGTGGGTGTCACGGCCTTGATTTGGGCCCAGGCGCGTACAATTCACCCACCATTGATTCTGCACCGTTGGTGCAAATTTCAACACAGTAAAAAGGACAAATAACTTCTTGGCATAATTATGAAAGCAGTTTTGATCTTGGGACCCCTTGTAAACTTTTTGGGCCCCCCGTTTCCTGTGCACTACATTTTGAGAATTGCTAACTATGGGTGAAGGTTAAAAAAAAAAAAGCAGTTGCATTACTGAAATCTTTCAGAACTTCAGGAAAAATAAAAATAACTCAGGCATAGGCCCTACTGGTGGTGGGGAGATCTCCAGCGATTGAAGCAGCTAAAATGTGTGATGTACTTTGAGAGCTTTGCCTTGAAAGAACTGGTGTATTAACTTATAAAGGTCTAAATAGCATCTGCAATTTGAGGGACCGTATCTACCAAATTGCAAGTCAAGACAGAATAAGAGTTCGATGTCTAAGCTGACACTGCTAAGCTTCTGGTTGGCGTGAAGCAACGTGTTTGCGTAACTGAAAGGACTGAACTTGCACCTCTGACCTTCAATGCCTCAGCCCCTAGCGGGGGGTGGGGGGGACAAGAAAGACCAAATACATCTCAGTGAATTTGGAATTGTAATTTTAATAAAAGCCATTATTCCATTTAAGAAAAAAGCTAGGACTATAACTTGCATTCTGTAGGAAACAAAATAGCTTAATAAAAAATCTTAGAGAGTAAGAAAAATGTCACATGGGTGAAATGAGTAGAATCTATAAAGTGTTAGCACACAGGCAATACACACTTCAGACCATAAATCCATTTTTTTAAGCAAAGACAATAAAAGCTAACAATGGCTAGAGCTGCAGTTAATCTTTAGAATTCAATTTATGCCTTGGCAGTTTACACTGTTTTTGGTGAATGCAGGTTTTTGAAAGCTTTTTGGCTTCAATTCAGGCAAAAGCAAAACAAGGCTAAAAATGTACAGGACTATGAGACTCACAGATTCATGCCAAAGACAGTGACTCTGAGCTCATTTGTTTTAAAGGTTGTGCATCTGATTATATGTCTTTAACAAGCTTTTTGGGGAACAGAACAGGGTAGGTCCAAAAACTGAAAATAAACGTGTTGCTAATGTGTATTGATATTTTAAGAATATTAATATTTCATAACTAGTTTATTCAGAAAATACCTTATAAATTATTTGCAAGGTATTTTAAGTCCTGTTAGGCCAGTTTTTGATTACTTTATTACTGTTTAATACGCTGTTACGAAGACTACACAACTGTGATACAATTACTTATTAAAACTCCTACAATGAAATGAGCACTTAGAACTGTCTTGGCTTTATCTTAACCAATAATTATAATGTATTTACCATGTTTTTTATGTCATTGATGCATGGTAAATTGTATGTATGGTGGTTTCACATTTTATCCATCAGGGCGGTGATTTTATAAATGTGCTAAATCTAATTAGAATATATATAGCCAAGAAACCAGCCACCAACACTGGGCCCCACGCCTAGCCGTTTGTTGCCGATTCCATTGCCTTTACTCCAGAATAGACACAGAAACATGTCAGAGGAGCAGATCGCGTAGCAGGTCCAGGACAAAAAATGACTTTTTTCCCTGGGAAGTGGCCGGTGAGAAAAATCCAGGCATCTGCTGCCATGGGAGCTCGCGCCTGGGGAGCCAGGGCCCTGCTGCGTCTGCACGCGCTCACACAGCGGCCGTGCACGTGCCCAGACCAACACTCTCACTGGGTGCTTGTGTTTTCAGTCCTCGGGGTGCAGAGATCTTTTCCAGTGCCACATATCTGGGAAGGCTGGTCTAACTATTCATGCATGTACTTCATGGTGTGTGTGGTGTGAATCAGCAAGATAGAAGAAAATGAATAGAATAGGTAGGTAAAAGGAGGAGGACCCCCAAAAGCCTTTACAGAGCCCATATTTTATGTCTAAAGATTTAAAGGTCCCTTCAAAACTAAGTAAATGCAAGAGGATGATTCATTACATAAATTTGTATAGTCAGACAGAGACAAAGCAACCTGGATTTTAATCTCAGCTCTGCCACTTACGAGCTGTGGGATCTTGGGGAAGTTATTTAATCTCTGGGAGCCTTTGTTTCCTTATGTGTCAAGTGAGGATAAGGACACACCTACCTCACAGGGCTCGTGTGAGGACGAGGTGGTCCGTGAAGACAGCTTAGCACGGTGCCTGGTAAATTAAGTGGCGGGAGTTGTTCTTGTTGCTGCCTTTGGCAAATGGGACATGGGAATCCTAACTTTCCCTTCGGTAACCACTACGCCACAAAGCAGGGTGAGCAACGGCTTGGTTCCCAGTGGGGACAGGGAGGGGAAACGTCCCGTGGGCCCCGGCTCCCCCCGCCTGCTCCGCTCACCCTGTGGCCTGGAGACAGGTGCGTCAGAGGGCAGGCACCAAGCCTTGGTCATGGCGACACGCCCGCCCAGGGGAAAAGGATCCGGTGAGCGCGCCACTTCCTGGAGGTCACCGTGTTTTCCTCTCTCCTTTGGGCCGTTTAATAGAGCTGATAAATACGAATATTTTATTCAGAAGATCATTAATCCGGGCTGCTAAGAGGGGTGAAATTGGTCCTTTTGTCCGTGTTCTTGAGGCCTGGCCTCAGCCACTGAGAAGAGAGCTGGTGCTCTGCATCAAGGCACCTTTGTGAGGCACGAATCAATCTCGGTGCAGGAACTTGTGTCCACTCTACAAGAAGAACATGCGCTTCTGATCTTTTTTAAAAAATATCTTTACTGTGGAAAATTTCAAACATACCCTAAAGTAGAAAGACTAGTATAACGAACCTCCCTGAACCCCTCACCCAAGACAATTAGCAACATTTGGCCAATCTTGCCTCACACATAGCCCCCTCCCACTTTCTACACCCACTGGGTTATAAAACTAATCCCTGACATCATTATTCATCAGTAATAATATTTCAGGATGTGTCTCTAAAAGATAAGGACTTTTAAAATATAAGCAATATTGTTATTACAACTAAAAATTAACAGAATTCATTAGTGATTTCTTGGAAATGACACCAAAAACACAGATAACAAAAGAAAAAATAGATAAATTGGACTACAGCAAAATTAGAAACTTTTGTGCATCAAAGGACACTGTCAGCAGAGCAAAAGGGTCACCTATGGAGTGGGAGAAAATATTTATAAGTCGTGTAACTGCTAAGTGGTTAATAGCCAGAATATATAAGGAATTCCTTCAACTTAACAACAAAAAACAAACAACTGATTTAAAAGATGGGCAAAGGACTTGAATAGACATTTCTCCAAAAAAGATATACAAATTGCCAATAAGTACACGAAAAAAATGCTCAACATCACTAATCATTAGGGAAGTGCAAATCAAAACCACAATGAGATATCCCTTCACGTCCACTAGGATGACTCTTATCAAGAAAAAAATAGCAGAAAACAAGTGTTGGTGACGATGTGGAGAAGTTGGAACACTTGGATACTCTTCAAGTGTAAAATATTGTTGTAGCAGCCAGAGAACACAGTGTGGCAATTCCTCAAAAAATTAAAACTAGAATTACCATATGATCCAGCAATTTCACTTTTAGGTCTATACCTAAAAGAACTGAAAGTAGGGTCTTGAAGATATCTGTACACCCATGTTCATAGGAGCCAAAAGATTCACAGTAGCCAAGTTACCCAGTGTCCAGGGGTATAAACACACAATACAATATTATTCAGCCTTAAAAAGGAAGGAAATTCTGACACATGCTATAAAATGCGTGAACCTTGAAGACATTACACTAAGTGAAATAAGCCAGACACAAGTGGACAAATACTGTAGGATTCTGCTTACATGAGGTCCCTAGAGGAATCAAATCCATAGAGACAGGAAGTAGAATGGCAGGTGCCAGGGGTTGGGGGAGGGGAATGGGGAGCTAGTGTCTAATGGGGACAGGGTTTTAGTTGGTAAGCTGAAGTCCTGGAGATGCATGGTGGTGATTACAAAACAATGTGAATGTACTTAATGCCACTAAACTGTATACTTAAAATGGTTACATGGTAAATTTATGTCACATATATTACCACAATTTTTTCAAAGAAAAAAATTTGACAAAATTCAATAATATTATCAAATATCCTGTCAATGCTCACAATGCCCCAACTGTCTTAAAAAATGCCTTTTTTTTTTTTTACCATTAATTTGTTCAAATCAAGATGCATCCAGGTCAGCACACTACATACAGCTGAAATGCGTCTTATGTCTCTTTGGTCTCTACCTGTTCTCTGCACCTCCTTTACACTCTTGCTACCTATTTGTTGAAGAAACAAAGTGATTTGCCCCTAGTCCAAAGTTTCCATACTCTGCATTTTGCTGATTGTATCCCCATTCTCTAACATATTCTTCTGTCCTCTGTATTTTCTGTAAATTGATCATTATTTCTAGAGCAGTGCTGTCCAGCAGGGCTTTCTGCAGTAATGGGAATGTTCTACATCCCCATCTAATGCAGTGGCCACCAGCCACATGTGGCTACTGAGCCCTCGAAATGTGGCTGGTGCAGCTAAGCAACTGAGTTTTAATTTAATCTAATTTTAAGCAATTTCATTTTAAATACCTTTTAAAACCCAGTTCTAGGGCAGTGTGGTCTTAGAGATGTGATCAGATTCTGGGTCTTTTTTTTTCCATCCAAGAAACATTTTGATGAGTTATTTCCTCCAGTGAAAGTGGGCCTGTCCCCCGGGATGACCTGTGTCAAGGGCCGGTGCTGTGGGGCCCCTCTGTGGGAAAGGCACTGCAGCTGGGGGTGCCTGCCGCCTGCTCGTGCTCGTGGCCCTCTCTGGTACCTGGTAGTGGTGTCTCCGTCTCACAGGTTGAGATGCAGAGGAGCTAGAGGTTTGGAGGCAGCATCACGCCCAGCCTGTCTTCTCAAAGCCCTACACTCCTGGCCACTGCTATCCCAACTGGTTTAATCTTGTTTCTTCCCAAAATATTTATCTTCTGTGGTGTGCCGACAAAACCATTCTCTTCTTGTCTCATCCTCCCTTATACCAGTCTCCTGATGGACCTGAAGTTGAGGAATACATGAATTTCTTCAAATACCTCTTCCTTGTTTCTCCGTGCATCTACCCCATTTTTCCCTGCCTGCTGTTGGACTGCAATTCTGAAATACGTTAATATTGACTCCATTGTTCCAGCCATCTGTTCTGTTAGAAAGAAAATCAGCTGCTCAAGGTTTCTTTTATAGGCATAAATAGATTAAATTATTTTCTCTTCTAGTCATTTTGCTTTGCTTTAAATGAGTGAGCTTACAATAATGGAAGAAACTAGCTAACGCTTCGTGACATTGAGGTTGGCCACTAGACCTTTGTCACCAGCCTGCTGTCCTTGGGCAGCGTGTTGCTTTGCAACCTCAGCTGAGCATGTGCACAGATGTGCACAACATCGGTAAACAGACGGGAGTTATGTGTGAAGGCTCACAAGCATTTCTTCCGTGAATTGACATTCGGTGCGAAAAGCGAAATGGTTTAGCATGAGCTTTCAGTTCTCACTTGCGCATGTTCAGAAAGCCAAAAGCAGGCACCCATTTTCATGGGCAGTGGCAATGTGGTGCACCAGAAGGGGAGCTGGCTTCACAGTCCCTCGGGAGTACATTCAAACCCAGCACTGTTCGAACAAACCCAGCCTGTCCAAACTGTGTGACCTCGGGCAAGTCATTTGCACTTCCTGAGCCTTGGTTTTCTCATCTGTGAAATGGTGATAATGTACTACATGGCAATATCTGTGACGGCTGCATCACAGGAAGGACATGGGCTGTCTCTGTAGGTGGAGGAGAGGATTGGATTGGTTTAGTGGAAGAAGAATATTACTGAAGCATATAGAAAGGCCTCATCCAGAAAGGACTAGCTCAAGTGGCCTCATCAAAGAAAAATGTCCCCCTGTCCAGCAGCTCTGACAGGGTTGATGGCACAGCAGGGACACAACTCAGAGAGTTACTGCCTTACTTCAGGGATGGGGGTGGGGTCCGCATAGAAGAATCTGGGCCTGACGGATGGCCAGACACCCAGCAGTCGTCCTTCCTAGGGCATTTTGGGGGCTGTGCTCCCCAAATTCATATGTAGAAGTTTTAACCCCCAGGACGTGAGAGTGTGACCTCATGGGGAGACAGGGTCTCTACAGAGGTAATCATGGTAAAGTGAGATCATTCCTGAATAGACATTTCTCAAAAGAAGACATACCAATGGCCAACAGGTATGTGAAAAAAATGCCCAACATCACTAATCATCAGGGAAATGTAAATCAAAACCACAATGAGATACCACCTCATGCCTGTTAGGACGGCTATTCCCAAAAAGACAAGAGATAACAAGTGTTGGTGAGGATGCGGAAAAAAAGGAACCCTTGCATACTGTTGGTGGGAACGTAAATTAGTACAGCCATTACGGAAAACAGTGGGGAGGTTCCCTGAAAAATTAAAAATAGAACTGATATGACCCAGCAATCCCACTACTGGGTATACATCCAAAGAATATGAAATCAGCAGCTCAAAGAGATGCCTGCACCTCATGTTTGTCGCAGCACTATCCACAACAGCTGAGATATGTGCTATGGTCTGAATGTGTCTCTCCAAAATCCACATGTTGGAATCTAACACCCGATGTTACAGTATGAAAAGGCAAGGCCTTTTGGGAGGTGATTGAGTTGGGATTAGTGCCTTGTGAAAGAAGTTGAAGGAAGCTGCCCTGCCCTTTCTGCACAAGGGTACGTGGCAGCAAGGCTCACCCACGGAGCAGAGAGCCTTCACCAGCCAGTGAGCCTGCCAGGGCCTTGGCCTTGGACTTCTCGGCCTTCAGAACTGTGAGAAATAAGTTTCTATTATTTATGAATTACCCAGTCTAATTGCTACAGCAGCCTGCATGGACTCAGACGACATGGAAACAAACTAAGTGTCTGTGGATGGATACCTGCACAAAGAAAATGTGGCACATACACACAACAGAACGTTGTTTAGCCTTGAAACAGAAAAGGATCCTGCCTTTTGCAACAACACGGATGAACCTGGAAAACGTCGTGCTAAGTGAAGTAAGCAAGGCACAGAAGGACAAACACTACACGATACTGCTTATGTGATAAATCTGCGATAGTCAAAGCCATGGAAGCAGAGTGCAGCGTGGTGCTTGCCACGCCTGGGAGAGGAAAACGGGGAGACATTGGTCGAAGGACACAACGTTTCAGTTATGCCAGGTGAGTGAGTTCTGGAGAACCAAAGCGCAGCAACACCAACGCTGTTAACAACACTTGTATTGTTGCACTTGAAATCTGCTAAGAGAGAACATCGGAAGTGTTCTCAACACCAAAAGAAAAGAAAAGAAAGCAGTAACTATGCAAGGTAATGGATATGTTAATTAGCTTGATTGTGGAGATGTATATGTGTATTAAAACATCAAATTATACACTGTGAATATATACAATTTTTATTTGTTAATTATTCCTTAAGAAAGATGGGAGAAATTAAATAAATAAGTAAATAATGAGGTTGTTCGGTGGGTTCTAATCCAACGTGACTGTTGTCCTTCCGAGAAGAGGAGACGTGGACAGACAGGCACAGGGAGGAGGCCATGTGATCGAGAAGGCGGCGCCTAGAGCCAAGGAGAGAGGCGGGAGCAGACCCTTCCCTCGGGGCCTCAGGAGGAGCCAGCCCTGCCAGCACCTGGGTGTGGGACTTCCAGCCTGCAGGCCTGTGAGAACAGACATTTCTGTTGTGTGAGCCACTCAGCCTGCAGTGTTTTGTCACAGTAGTCTAGCTAGAGGGGACTCTGGCTCGAGCACAAATTAGACCTCAAAGAGCAGAGCATGAAGAAAACCCTGCAGGGTAGGGGTGCTGCCCTCCTCCCCACCCTTGCCTGGCCGGCAGGCTCAGCCTCTGTCAACCTGCTTATCTGGCATCACTGGGTCCTGGAGTCCACAGCTCAGCCCTGGCCACTTCCTCCCCACCCCACACGGCTGCTGGCTTCGGTCCTTCTGCCAGAGGCCTGGGATTGGAGTGGCCTGGGTGGTCCCAGGGGACCAGTTGCCTGCAGCTCCCCCAGGCCTGGGCGCTTTCAGAGAGAGCCTGGTTTGCACTCCAGGTCCCCTGTTGGCACTGTAACAGACTCCTGAACACTGCCGCACCTTCCTTAGCCCCTCAGCCCAGGTGCCAGGCCCTGTCCTAAGGCCCAGCTGCAAGCAAAGCCCTCGGTCAAGGGACAGACCACCTAGAGACATGGCGCTGCTGGCTGCTGCCCCAGAAGAAGTCTCGCAGATAGATCCGTGGCAGCGGCCCAGCCTGGCCAAGTCTTGGGCCTGGAGGTGTAGGCCCTGTGGCCCATGCCAGTCCCCTGGCTGGAGCTGCCCCTCAGCCCGCCTCTCCCTCCTCCCCCACCGCCTCACTCAGAGTCTCCGTTGCACAGGCACGTTCTCTCCCTCTGTCCTGTTTTTCTTTCATTTTTTTTCTTCCCTCCTCCTCCTGCTTCTCCTTCTTCAAGGCTGTTATAAACTCCTAGACAACAAGACTATGTCTTATAAATATCTTCTTTCACAACCTATGACATAGGTGCTTAATAAAGACTTTCTGTTGATGTTCACCTTCCCGGTCAGGCAAAGGCCTGGCACTTCTGGGCAGAGCTTGCCGCGCCTCGTGGCCAGTGAGGCTTGGCTCGAAGGCAGCTGGCCCAGGGCATCGTCCTTCCTGCAAAAGCCTGGTGTGGACTGTGTTCCCCGGAGGCAGCCACGACCTGCCCCTCCACGGCTCATGCTCCAGCTCAGCTCGTGCTAACGCGCAACTCGCCTGCTGCCTCCCATGCTCTCTGGAGCCTCGCGGATCAGACCAAGCTGCCCTCTGCTCAGATCTGGAGTCTGACGTTGAGGAGTAACTCAGGTGACACTTGGCGACAAGAGCTCCTTGGGCAGGAGAACTTTGCCCACTTGTGCAGAAGCATGAGTTTCTTGAGCCTGGGGTACGTGACCTTGGCTTCTGGGCCCAGCGGAAAATGCCACATCTGAGCCTGTAAAGAATGGTGTCTACTGACATTTGTCCTCTGACCACACAAGACTGAAATGCAGAGCTCTTGCAGAAGGAGAATTCTGGAGCATTCAATTCTTCTGACAGGAATGTTTCAACCTAAATTAACTTAGGTTTTAACAATTTTTGTATGGGGATGTAGTAGTGATTCCAGAAGCACAACCCCTCTTTCGCTCTGGCCTTCCACATGCGATTTGCTTGGGTTTGGACTCAGATGATTCCTCTACCAAGGCTCTGCTGGGACCTGCCCCAGACCCGAGGCTCTGCTCGCCTCCCGCTGTGTGGGGACCCTCACACCTCACCCTTGCCTGCACTGAGGGAGCCCACCACCCTGGCGGCCACGGACAGCCGGGCACTGAGGAGGGTACAGTTATCCTATGGAGACACTGCCTCTCACAAAGCTCACTACTGTACATCAAAATGTCCTCTAGAAAGTTCTGGAAGGTCCCACCTATGCAAACAGGGGAGGGTTTGGAGAACACATCCAAGACATTTTCTCACAATGGCAGACACAGTGACTTGACAAAGAGATTCTTAAAAGAAAGGGGTCATAATACTTTATATAGGATCTGTGTTACAGAACAAAGGTGCTTTCCAGGAAAAAATCTGACTCAGCTTCCCAGCCTCCCTGTGAAGAGAACGTAAAGACTTCTCCATTCCAAAGATTCATGAACAAAGATTGTTAGATGTCCCTGGGTGCACTGTTTTTTCCTATACGTACACACCTATGATAAAGTTTAATTTATAAATTAGGCAGAGTAAAAGATCAACAATTACTAACAATAAAATAGAACAATTATAACAATGTACTGTTCACAATTTCATGGATAGAAGATGCGTACCAGAGATCTTGGCAACCTCAGCATGTGATTTTTTTCATTTCCTTATTAAGTCCAGAACTTTCACCTTTTCACTTAAAGGGAGCACTTTAGGACTTCTCTTTGACATATTCAAATGGCCGGCATCACTGCTCTTGCTCTTTGGGACCATTATTAAGTCAAAAAAGAGTTACATGAACACAAGCACTTCGATGCCGTGGCAGTCAACCTGTTAACCCAGGCGGCTACTGAATGACTCGCGGGCAGGTAGCACAGACGACAGGAGACAGTGGACGGAGGAGTCACGTGCCAGCGGGACGGAGCGGTCTGGCGCTGGATTTCATCATGCTCCTCGGAAAAGTGCTCAATTGAAAACTTGTGATGGTTTACTTCCGGAATTTTCCATTTAATATTTTTGAACCAACATCGATGACTGTGGGTAACTGAAACTGCAGAAAGCAAAATCAAGGAGAAGGGGGGACTCCTGTAATTCGTCCCCAGAAATGGGGTTGTTGCCGCTTCCTGAACCTGCGAGCCAGTTCCCCTGCTTTCCACCTTATCTCCCCCATGTGCACCTCGGGCGCCAGTCCTCCTGCCCCCGAAATAATCCTTCCACTGACAAACTCTTAGATCCATAACCTGATTTTCTACAGCTTTGTGCTTTAAAGAAAAAGTAAAATACTTTTCAGAGATTTTCAGGGAAGAAAGAAGTTTTGAAATTATATTGAATGCAACAACCTACCTGCAAACAAAACACCTGTGTTTAAGCATTTCAATCAGAAATTGATTTATCTTGGTCATTGACATTACTTGGGAGAGGCAGTTCTTTAGCAGCTATGTAACACCACAAGCGTTTCCCGACTCTCACACGCACTCTGTCTGGCTTTATTATTTTTAAAATATGATACAGTGTTATTAACTATAGTCCTCACGTCGCACATTAAAGCTCTAGACTTGTTCATCCTGTATTTCTACCTGCTACTGTGTTCTTTGACTTACATCTCCTTTCCTCCCCCCCCAACCCCTGCCTCTGTCCCACCCCTGGTAACCATTGTTTTATTCTCTGTGTATATTTGACTTTTTTTCCTTAAGATTCCACATATAAATGAGATCATGAAATATTTTTTGTGTATTTGGCTTCTTTCACTAAGCATAATATCCCCCAGGTCTATCCATGTTGCAGCAAATGGCAGCATGTCCTTTTTTAAGGCTAAATAATATTCCATTGCATATACATACCACCATTTCTTTATCCCGCCATTCATTGATGAGCTTAGTCTGTTTCCATTATCTTGGCTGTTGTGAATAATGCTGCAATGAACACAGAATTGCAGGTATTCTTAGCAGGTGGTGATGTTATCTCCTTTAGGTTTATCACCCACTTGTGGAGAAACATTTGTTTCTTGAGCCTGTGGCATGTGATCTTGGCTTCTAGGCCAATTTCAGAGCACAGGAAGATGAGCACAGAACCCAGAAGAGGGGTTGCTTGGTCATATGGTAGTTCTGTGTTTTATTTCTTTAGGAACCACCATACTGTTTTCCATAATGGCTGTACCAATCTACACGCCCACCAACAGTGTGCTAGGGTTGCCTTTTCTCCACATCCTCACCAACATTTGCTATCTTTTGACTTTTTGAAAATAGCCATCCTAATGGCTGTGAGGTTATAGTACCTAATAGTGGTTATAATTTGCATTTCCCTGATGATTAGTGATGTTGATCACCTTTTCATGTATCTGTTGGCCATTTTTACCATTTTTATGTCTTCTTTAGAGAAATGTCTGTTCAGGTCCTTTGTTCATTTTTTTGTATTGGGTTACTTGTTTTTCTGCTGTTGAGTTGTAAGAGTTCTTTATAAATTTTGGATATTATCAGATATGTGATTTGCCAATACTTTTTCCCAGTCCATAGGTTACCTTTTCATTTTGTTGATTGATTCCTTTGCTGTGCAGAGGTTTTTTAGTTTGGATGTAGTCCTATTTATTTATCTTTGCTTTTGCAGCCTGAGCTTTGGTGTGATATCAAAAAAACTATTGCCAAAGCCAATGTCAAGGAGCTTTTATTTGCCTTGTCTTCTAGGAATTTTATGGTTTTAGATCTTATATTTAGGTCTTTAATCCATTTTGAGTTGATTTTTGTGGATTATGTAAAATAAAGGTCCAATTTCATTTTTTTGCATATGGAAAGTCAGTGTGCCCAGTATCATTTACTGAAGAGGCTGTCCTTTCCCCATCGTGCCCTCTTGGTGCCCTTGTCAAAAATTAATTAACTATATATGTTCGAGCTTATTTCTGGGCTCTCTATTCCGTTCCACTGGTCTATGTTTCTGTTTTTATGCCAATACCATACTGTTTTGATTACTGTAGCTTTGTAATATAATTTTAAATCAGCAAATGTGAAGCCTTCAACTTTATTTCTCAGTATTGCTTTAGCTATTCAGGGTTTTTTGTGGTTCTATACAAACTTTAAAATTGTTTTATTTTTTTTTTCTATTTCTGTGAAGAATGTCATTGGAATTTTGATAGGGATTGCATTAAATCTGTATATTGCTTTGAGTAGTATGGACATTTTAATAATATTAATTCTCTGATCCATGAACATGGGATATCTTTCCATTTATTTGTGTAGTCTTCAATTTCCCTCATCAATGTTTTATAGTTTTCAGTATACAATCTCTCATCTCCTTAGCTAAGTTTATTCCTAAGTCATTTTTTTTGATGTATTGTAAATGGGGTTGGGTTTTTATATTTCTTTTTGAGCTATGTTTTTACTTGTGTATAGAAATATTACTGATTTTTATATGTTGATTTTGTGTCCTGCAACTTTACTGGATTAATTTATTAGTTCTTACAGTTGTGTGTGTGTGTGTGTGTAATCTTTGAGGTTTTCTACATATAAGATTATGTCATCTGCAAATAGAGATAATTTTACTTCTTCCTTTCTGATTTGAATGCTTTTCATTTCTTTTTCTTGTCTGATTTTTCTTGCTAGTACTTCCAGTACTATGTTGGATAGAAGTGGCAAGAGAGGGTATTCCTGCCTTCTGTTGGATTTTAGTTAAAAGTGTTCAGATGTTCCTCATTGATTATGATGTTAGCTGTGGGCTTTTCATAAATGGCCTTTATTATGTTGAGGAACCTCCCTTCTATTCATAAATTGCAAAGAATTTTTATCAAGAAAAGGTGCTGAAATTTGTCAGATGCTTTTACTGAGTCACTTGAGATGATCATGTAATTGTTTTTTATTCTGTTTGTGTGATATGTCATATTGATTTGCATATGTTAAACTACCCTTGCATGCCATGGATAAATCCCACTTAGTCACAATGAATAATCTTTTTTGATATGTTGTTGAATTCAGTTTGATCATTCACTGAAGATTTTTGCATCAATGTCCATAGAGATCTTGGTCTGTAGTCTCTTTTCTTGTGGTGCCTTTAACTGGCTTAGGTATCAAGGTAATTCTGGCCTCTTAAAATGTATTTGTAAGTATTCCCTCTAGCTTTATTTTTTGGAGAGTTTAACATGTATTGGTAATAATTCTTCTTTAAATGTTTGGTAGAATTCAGCTGTGAAGCCATCTGGTCCTGAGCTTTTCTTTGTTGAAAGGTTTTTTTAAAAAAATGTTTTAATTTTAATAGATTTAGGGGATATAAGTTGAATTCTGTTACATGTATATATTATATAGTGGTGGAGTCTAGGCTATAAGTGTACCCATCACCCGAGTAGTCTACATTGTACCCCAAAGGTAATTTTTCATCTCTCACCCCCTCTCACCTTCCCCACTATTGAGTCTCCAATGTTCATTTTACCACTCTGTGTGCCCTCATGTAGCTGTAGTTTAGCTCCCACTTTTAACTAAGAACATGTGGCATTTATTTTACTGTTCCTGAGTTACTTCACTTAGGATAGTGGCCTCCAGTTTCATCCAAGGTGCCGCAAAAGCCATTATTTCATTCTTTTTTGTCACTGAGTAGTGCTGTATGGTATATATACACACCACATTTTCTTAATCTGCTCATCAGTTGATGGGCACTTAGGTTGATTCCATATCTTTTTAATTATGAATTGTGCTATGATAAACGTATAAGTGTAGGTATCTTTTTGATATAATGATTTCTTGTCCTCTGGGTAGATACCCAGTGGTGGGATTGCTGGATCAAATGATGGATCTACTTTTAGCTCTTTGAGAAATCTCCATACTGACCTCCATAGAGGCTGTACTGATTTACATTCCCCCAACAGTGTATCGGTGTTCCCTTTTCACTGCATCCAAGCCAACATCTTTTTTTTTTTTTTTTTTACTTCTTGGTAATGGTCATTCTAATTGGAGTAAGATGGTCTCTCATTGTGGTTTTAATTTACATTTCCCTAATGATTGGTGATGACCATTTTTTCATATGTTTCTTGGCCATTTGTATATCTTCTTTTGAAAAATGCCTGTTTCATGTCATTTTCCCACTTTTAATGGGATTGTTTGTTTGTTTCTTGCTGAGTTATTTGAGTTCCTTATTTGGATGTTAGTCCTTTGTCAGACACATAGCTTACAAATAGTTTCTCCTATTCTGTAGGTTATCTGTTTACTCTTTTGATTATTTCTTTTGCTGTGAAGAAGCTTTTTAGTTTAACTATGTCCCATTTGTCTATTTTTGTTTATATTGCATTTGCTTTTGGGGTTCTAGTCATAAAGTCTTTGCCTAGGCCAATGTCCAGAAGAGATTTCCCTGGGTTGTCTTCTAGGATTTTTATTGTTTTGGGTCTTACATTTAAATATTTAATCCATCTTGAGTTACTTTTTGTATATGGTCAGAGACAGGAATCCACTTTCATTCTTCTGTATATGGCTATCCAATTTTCCCAGCACCATTTATGAAAAGGATATTCTTTTGCCAGTGTATGTTCTTGTCAACTTTGTCAAAGATCAGTTGGCTATAAGTATGTGGCTTTATTTCTGGGTTCTCTATTCTGTTACATTGATCTATGTGCCTATTTTTACACCAGTGCCATGCTGTTTGGTTACTACAGCCTTGTAGTATGTTATGATTTGAAGTCAGGTAATGTGATGCCTCCAGCTTTGTTCTTTCTGCTTAGGATTGCTTTGGCTTTTCAGGCTCATTTTGGTTCCATATGAATTTTAGAGTTGTTTTTTCTAATTCTTTGAAAAATGACATTGGTATTTTGATAGGAATTGCATTGAATCTGTATGTTGCCTTGGGAAGTATGGTTATTTTAACAATATTGATTCTTCCGATCCATGAGAATGTGATATTTTTCCATTTGTTTGTGTTGTCTATAATTTCTTTCATCAGTAATTTGTAGTTCTCCTTGTAGAGATCTTTCACCTCTTGGTTAAATTTATTCCTAGGTATTTTATATTTTTTGCAGCTATAGTAAATGGGATTGAGTTGTTGATTTTGTTCTCAGCTTGGTCATTCTTGGTGTTTAAAAATGCTATTGATTTTTGTATATTGATTTTATACCCTGAGACTTTGCTGAATTCATTTATCAAATCTAGGAGTCTTTTGGAGGAGTCCTTAGGTTTTTTAGGTATAAGATAATATCATCAGCAAACAAAGGTAATTTGACTTCCTCTTTTCCAATTTGAATACCATTTATTTCTTTCTCTTGCCTGATTGCTCTGGAGTTCCAGTACTATGTTGAATAGAAGTGGTGAAAGTGGGCGACCTTGTCTTCTTCCAGTCATCACAGGGAATGCGTTCAATTTTTTCCCATTCAGTATGATGTTGGCTGTAGGTTTGTCATGTATGGCTTTTATTATTTTGAGGTGTGTTCCTTCTATGCCAAGTTTTTGGAGGGATTTTATCATGAAGGGATACTGAATTTTATTGAATGTTTTTTCTGCATCTATTAAGACAATCATATGTTTTTTGTCTTTAATTATGTTTATGTGGTGAATCACATTTATTGACTTGCATATGTTAAACTATCCCTGCATCCCTGTGATAAAACCCACTTGATCGTGGTGAATTATCCTTTTGATGTGCTGTTGGATCTGATTTGCTAGTATTTTGTTGAGGATTTGTGCATCTAGGTTCATCAGAGATATTGGTCTGTAGTTTTCTTTTTTTGTTACATAATTTCCTGGCTTTGGTGTCAGGATGATACTGGCTTCATAAAATAAGTTAAGGAGGATTCCCTCCTTGATCTTGTGGAACAGTTTCAGTGTGATTGGCACCAGTTCTTCTTTGTACATCTGGTAGAATTCAGCTATGAATCCATCTGGTCCTGAGCTTTTTTGGGGAGGGAAATTTTTTATTACTGATCCAATCTCACTACTCATTTTTGGTCTATTCAGTTTATTTCTTCTTAGTTCAGTCTTAGGAAGTTATATGTTTTCAGGAATGTATCCATTTTCTCTAGGTTTTCTAATTTGTGAACGTATAGTTGTTCATAATAGTCTCTGATGATCTTTTGTATTTCTGTGGTATGTGTTGTAATGTCTCCCTTTTCATTTCTGATTGTGTTTATTTGGATCATCTTTCTTCTTTCTTGGTTGGTCTAGCTAGTGATTTATCAATTTTGTTTATTTTTTGAAAGAACCAACTTTTCATTTTATTGATCCTTTGTATGTTTTACTTTTTTTGTCTCTATTTCATTTAGTTCTGCCCTGATCCTTCTTATTCTTTTTTTCTGCTAATTCATCATTTGATTTGTTCTTGTTTTTCTAGTTCTTTGAGGTGCAATGTTAGGTAGTTAATTTGTGACCTCTCTACTTTTTTGGTGTATGCATTTAATGCTATAAACTTCCCTCTTAGCACTGCTTTTACTGTATCCCACAGGTTTTGGTATGTTGTGTTTTAATTTTCATTTGTTGCAAAAAATATTTTGCTTTCCGCCTTTATTTCTTCAGTGATCCAGTGATCATTCAGGAACATGTTGATTAATTTCCATGTGTTTGTATAGTTTCTGAAGTTCTTCTTCATATTGATTTCTAGCTTTATTCCACTGGAGTCTGAGAAGATACCTGATATGATTTCAATTTTTTAAAATTTGTTAAGTCTTGTTTTGTGGCCTAAAATATGGTCTATCTTGGAGAATGTTCCATGTGCTGATGAAAAGAATGTATATTCTGTAGTTATTGGGTGGAATGTTCTGTAAATGTCTGTTAAGTCCATTTGATCTAAAGTCCAATCTAAGTCCAATATTTCTTTGTTGAATTTCTGTCTTGATGATCTGTCTAGTGCTGTCACTGTGCTATTGAAGTCCCCCATTATTATTGTGTTGTTGTCTATCTCTTTCTTTAAGTCTAGTAATATTTGTTTTGTTAATCTGGGTGCTCCAGTGTTGGGTGCATATAGGTTTAGGAATGTTATATCCTCTTGCTGAATTTATCCCTTTATCATTATGTAATGAACTTCTTTGTATTTTGTTACTGCTTGTAATTTAAAGTATGTTTTATCTGATGTAAGTATAGCTACTCCTGCTCACTTTTGGTTTCCATTTGCGTGGCGTATCTTTTTCCACCCCTTTACTTTCAGTCTATATGTGTCTTGGGTAAGGTGAATTTCTTGTAGGTAGCATATAGTTGGATTATGTTTTTTAATACAGTCTGCCAATCTGTATCTTTTAAATGGAGCATTTTATCCATTTACATTCAAGGTTAGTATTGACACATGGGGCTTTGTTCTTGTCCTATTGTTAGTTGATTTCTAGTTGTTATATAGTTTCTTTGTTTCTTTCTTCTCCTCTGTCTTTTTATCTTTGTGGTTTGCTGAATTTCTGTCATGTTGCCATTTAATTCCTTTCTCTTCCTCCTTTATGTGGTTGTTTTATAAGACCATGGTCAATACTGACCTTTCATTTCCATGTTTAAGACTCTTTAAGTATTTGCTGTAGGGATGTTTGTTGAGTGGTGACAAATTCTCTCAGCATTTGCTTGTCTAAGAAAGACTTTATTTCTCCTTCATTTATGAAGCTTAGGCTGGAAGGATATAAAATTCTTGGCTGGCAGTTTTGTTTTGTTTCGTTTTAGCACTTTGAAAATACCATCCCATTCTCTTCTGGCCTGTAAGGTTTCTGCTGAGGGGTCTGCTGTTAGTCTGATGGGGTTGCCTTTAGGTGACTATACACTTCTCTCTTGCTAATTTCAACATTCTGTCTTTCACTTCAACTTTAGTTATTCCAATTATAATATGCTGTGGCAAAGTCCTTTTTGCAAAGTATTTGCCTGGGGATCATTGGGCCTCGTATATCTGAATGTCTAGCTCTCTTGTTAGTCCTGGGAAGTTTTCATCATTTATTTCCTTAAATAGTTTTCTAAAATTTTTAATCTCTCTTCCCCCTTGGGAATACCAATAATTCATAAGTTCAGTTGCTTTATGTAGTCCCAAACATCTTGAAGGCTTTGCTCATCCTTTTTCATTCTTTTTTTCCTTATTTTTGTCTGACTGCATTATTTCAAAAGACCTGTCTTCAAATTCTGAGATTCTTTCTTCTGCTTGGTCTAATCTATTCTTGAAGCTTTCAAATGTGTTTTGTATTTCCTTTAATGAATTTTTCAGCTCCAGAATTTCTGTTTGTTTGTTTTTTTATGATATCTATCTCCTTGGTAAATTTCTCATTCATATCCTGAATTGATTTTCTGATTTCTTTGTATTGGTGTTCAGATTTCTCTTGTATCTCATTGAGCTTCTTTACAATCAATGTTTGGAATTCTTTATCTGGCATCATGAGGATTTTTTATTAGGATCTATTGCTAGATAATTGTTTTGGTCCTTTGGTGGTGTCATATTTCCTTGCTTTTTTCATGTTTCTTATATCCTTCCATTGATATCTGCATATCTAAAGTAGCAGTTGCTTGTTTTGATTTTTTGAAATTGCTTTCAAAGGAGAGAATTTTTTCCTGAATGTTTACATATGTTGTTGGTTGAGTAGGACACTTTGGCTTTGATTTTTGGTGCCTAAAGTGGTGTGGTCTTTGTATAATTTCTTAGGCCATACCCAAGGTCAGTGGCATCCATGATTTCCTTGGTAGCTTAGGGTACAGTTATTGGTTCAGGCTGTAGTGATGTTTTGCTGGATTCTTGAATGCCAGCTGAGCTAGTCTTTGGACCCTAGTGGTGGCAGCACTGGGCTGAGTGTGCCTGATTTTAAGCCCCAGAGCAGCTTGTACTGGCAGCAGTATAGTGTGTCCTCGAGGGCCAATTCTTTAACCTTCAGGTGGCTTGGTCAGAAGCTAGTGGTTGGAGCAGAGGGCCAGGTGTCTGGGCAGGTTTTCAGGCCCTTGAGCAGCTGGTGTGATGTGGGAGGTGGCAGTAGCAGTGGTGGAGCCACCCACTAGGACCCAAGTAGTCCATGTTGGTGTTACTGGTAGCTGCAATGGATTGGGCAGGTTAGCCCCCAGTCCCACAGTTGCCTGTAACAGGGTGGCAGGTACTGTCCTACATGTGCTTAGGAGAGTTTGGTCTCCTCTGTCCCTTCCCAGCCAGGTGGTGGCTGCAGCCATGTCACCTTGAACTGGGCCCAAGGGTGGTGTGCAGCCAAGTGTAAAACTCTCAAAATGGCTCTGGGTGTGGGCTTGTAGTCAAAGAGGGCAAGGCCCCTTCCAGGCAAACACCATGGACAAGATGCTGGTGGGAGTGCCATCCGCTTATGTCTTGGTGTCACAGAAACTTCATAGGAGTGTAGTGGGAATTGTTCTATGTTAGAAGGTTTTTAATGACTTCTTTAATCTCTTCATTTGTTATTGGTCTATTCACGTTTTCTCTTTCTTTCTGATTCAATCTTGGTAGGTTATATTTTTCTAAGAATTCATCCATTTACTATAGTTTATCACATGTGTTGGCATATGTTAATAATTGTTCACAGTCGTCCCCTCTGATGCTTTTTATTTTTGTTGTGATGTCTCCACGTTCAATTCTTATTTTATTTATTTGGGTCTTCTCTTTTTTTTTAGTTAGTATAGCTAAGGGGTTGTCAATTTTGTGAATTTTTTAAAAAACTGACTTGGTTTTATTAATTTTTTTATGGATTCATGTTTTCTATTTGATTTTTTTCTGATCTTTACTATTTGGGGTTAATTTGTTCTTCTTTTTCTAGCTCCTTGAGGCAAAATGTTAGGCTATTTATTTGAGATCTCTCTTCTGTTTTAAGGTAGCAATTGTTGCTATAAACTTCCCTTTTAGAACTGCTTTGGCTACATTTCATAGGTTTTGATACATTGTGTTTCCAGTGTCATTTGTCTCAATAGAGTTTTTAATTTCCCTTTTGATATCTTCTTGGACCTATTAGTTGTTCAGGATCATGTTGTTTAATTTCCACATATTTATGAATTTTCTAAGATTCCTCCTGTTATTGATGTCTAGTTTCATACCATTGTGGTCAGAAACAACACTAGATATGATTTTGATCTGCTTGAACTGTTCTGTTAGGCTTTAGAAACACCCAGGTCAATACAAAGAGGCATTCTCTCTCTAGGTGCCCACACTTCTCAACATCACACCTAATGAGCCCCCTGCAGCATGAGCAAAACACCATGATGCCACCTCCTTGTCGATCCTATGAACTCCCCAAATTCCTACTTCCACTCTGTGTAAATTAGGAATAAATAGTGCACAGTACTTATACCAAATAGACCCAAGTATGCTTAATGGCTCAAACACAATAGAAACGGAATTACCACATGATCCAGCATGTGCACCCTTAGGCATTTTTCCCAGAGAAATAAAAACCTACATTCACAGAAACATTTTCATGAATGTTCATAGCAGCTTATTCATGATCACCAAAAACTGGAAGTTCCCCAAATGTCTTTCAGTGGGTGAAGAACTAAACCAACTATGGTTTCTCCATACCGTGAAACACTACCCAGAAATAAAAAGAGTAAACTATTGATAAAAACAACTGGGATTAACGTCAAGATAATTAGGCTGAGTGAAAAAAAAGCCAATCTTAAAAGTTTTCGTACTGTATGGTTCCATTAGACGACATTCTTGAAGTGACAGAATTACAGAAAGAGAGAACAGGTTAGTGGTTTCCAGGGGGTAAGGAAGGGAGGAAGCCTGAGGGACTAAGTGCTGTATCTTGATTGTGGTGGTAACATCAAACTACACACAAAATGAAATCACCTAGAACTACGCAGACATGAACATGTACACGCACACACACACACACACACACACGAGAGCACATATAGCTAGTGGAACTGAAAAAGCCCTGTGAATCTTACCACTGTCATCTCCCTGGTATGGATACATACTATAGTCATGCAAGGGACTTTACATTTCTTTGCAACTTTCTGTGAGTCAGTAATTAGTACAAAATAAGACATTTCTAAAAATTAATGAAGAGGCAAAGAGGGCTCTGCCAGGATGTAAAGTATGAGAGGGGTTCATCCCAGGAAGACCACTTCAATGTTTTGTTTTCTTATTAAGGTAAAACATACCTCCTGTAAAGACTCAAAGTGCATGAATCACAGGTGTGTTGCACAGGTGTGTTGCACAGGAGCGTGCTGTGTAGCCTGGCACTCTAAGGGCACCCTCCTGCCCTTTCAACTCCTTCACGCTCCCCTCACAAGAAACCACCACACCAAGCCCATTGCCAATGACCAGCTTTACCTGGCCTGAGCGTCACATAAGCAGAACCATACAGTATGTGCTCATCTGTGCCTGGCTTCTTCCACGCAACATGTTGGAGATTTGTCCATGAGGTTGCATATAGTGACCACTTGCTCTTTATTCCTAAGTTGTGTTCCCCTTAAGAACACGCCACTCTGTGTTCAGCCATTCTCCTGTCAATGCGTATTTGCTCACTTCCAGTGCTGTGCTCATTTCTCTCGTATATATCCCTGGGAGTGGAAATGTTGGGGTTTAGGATGGGCTTGTCTTTAGCTTTAGTAAATACAGGCACATCTCCTTTGATTGCACTTTGCTTTATTGGACTTCACAGATACAGCATTTTTTACAAATTGAAGATTTGTGGCAACCCTGTGTTGAGCAAGTCTATTGGCACCATTTTTCCAACAGCATGTGCTCACTTCATGTCTCTGTGTCACATTTTTGTAATTCTCATAATATTTTAAACTTCTTCAATATTATTTTATCTGTTATGGTGATCTGTGATCAGTTATCTTTGACGTCACTATTGTAACTGTTTGGGGGCACCACAAACCATGCCCATATGACACCAAACTTAATTGATAAATGTGTGTTCTGACTCTTCCACCAACATGCTGTTCCCCCATCTCTCTCCTCCTTTTTGGGCCTCCCTGTTCCTTGAGAAACAACAATATCAAAATTAAGCCAATTAATAACCCTACAGTGGCCTCTAAGTGCTCAAGTGAAAGGAAGAGTCATATATTCCTCACTTTACATCAAAAGCTAGAAATGATTAAGCTCAGTGAGGAAGGCGTGTCAAAGCTGAGATGGGCTGAAAGGTGGACCTCTTGTGCTAAGCTGTAAAGGCAAAGGAAAGTTCTTGAAGGAGATTAAAAGTGCTGCCCCAATGAGCACACAATGGTTAAAAAAGCTAAACAGCCTCATTGCTGATGTGGAGAAAGTTGGAGTGGTCTGGATAGAAGATCTAACCAACCATAACATTCCCTTAAGCCAAAGCCTGATCCAGAGCAAGGCCCTGACTCCCTTCAATTCTATGAAGGCTGAGGGAGGTGAGGAAGCTGCAGAAGAAAAGTTGGAAGCCAGCAGAGGTTGGTTCATGAGGGTTAAGGAAAGAAGCCGTCTCCATGATATAAAAGTATAAGGTGAAGCAGCAAGTGCTGATGGAGAAGCTGCAGCAGGTTATACAGAAGATCACTGATGAAGGTGGCTACACTAAACAAGAGATTTTCAATATAGATGAAATAGCCTGCTACTAGAAGAAGATGCCATCTAGGACTTTTATAGATAGAGAGGACAAGTCAATGCCTGGCTTCAAAACTTCAAAAGAGAGGCTGACTCTCTCGTTGGGGACTAACGCAGCTAGTGAGTTTAAGTTGAAGCCAGTCCTCACTGACTGTTCTGAAGATCCTAGGGCCCTTAGGGATTAGGCTAAATCTACTCTACCTGTGCTCTATAAATGGAACAACAAAGCCTGGATGACAGCACATCTGTTTACAGAGTAGCTACTGAATATTTTAAGCCCACTGTTAAGGCCTACTGCTCAGGAAAAAAAAAGATTTCTTTCAAAATATTCCTGCTCGTTGACAAGGCACCTGTTCACCCAAGAGCTCTGATGGAGATGTGCAAGGAGGTTAATGTTGTCTCCATGCCTGCTGACACAGCAACCATTCTGCAGCCCATGGATCAAGGATTAATTTTGACTTTCAAGTCTTATTATTCAAGAAAAGCTTTTTGTAAGGCTATAGCTGCCATAGATAGTAATTCCTTCAATGGATCTGGGCAAAGAAAATTGAAAAACTTTTGGAAAAGATCCACTATTCTAGATGCCATAAAGAACGTTTGTGATTCACTGGAGGAGACTGAAATATCAACATCAACAGGAGCTTGGGAGAAGTTGATTCCAACCCTCATGGGTGACTTTGAGGGGTTCAAGACTTCAGTGGAGGAAGTCACTGCAGATGGGGTGGAAACAGCAAGAGAATCAGAATTAGAAGTGGAGCCTGAAGATGTGCCTGAATTGCTACAATCTCAAGATAAAACTTGAACAGATGAGGAGCTGCTTCTTATGGATGAGCAGAGAAAGTGGTTTCTTGAGATGGAAGCTACTCCTGGTGAAGATGGTGGGAATACTGTTGAAATGACAACAAAGGATTTAGAATATCACCGATTTGTTCATTTCCTTTGCCCATTTTTCTTCTAGCTTATTGGTATTTTCATATTGATTTGTAAAATACTTTATATATTAGGAAAATTAGTCTTTTGTGATATAAATTGCATTTCTTTTAACTACAGCTGAATGTTTGAGTCTTAATTAGTTTCCCCAATCCAGCTTATAAAATTTATCCATACTTTATTTTAGTATATTTATGGTTTCTCTTGTTTATATTTAATTTTTTGGTCCATTTGGAATCTATCCCAGTGTGTGGTGGGATATGTGAATCCAAAGTTTTTTTTTTCCAGTTGGCTGTACAATCGTCCCAACACTGTTCATTGAAAATCGTGTCTTTTCCCTTGAGTTGGGATGTCCCCTTTATCACGGATGAATTCCTACAACGACTGTTTCCAGCCTGGACTGTCTCCTCTGTCCCGCTTGTCTTTCCGTCTGTGTACGCTGGCACCACACCGCTCTGGCTACTGACTCTTCACGTTCCACACCTAGCTGGGCCCTTCATTCCTCTTCCTTGCCGGGTTTCTTGGCTATTACTAATTTTTCCTTATGAACTTTGAAATTCATTTGCTTAGTTCAAAAAAATTGGTGATATTTTGGGAATCGTATTACATTTTTACAATGACTTAAAGAAAATTTGTATCTTTATAGTGTTGAGATTTCTTTGTCAAGAAAAGTGTGTCTTTCTATTTGTTCAAGTCTTCTTTTGTGTCCTTCAGTGGTATTTTAAAGCTTTCCTCACATATACTTTCCACATTTCTTGTTGAATTTACTTCAGGTGTTGTTATTTTTTATGTTGCTGCTGTTGTGGGTTTTTTGCTATGATAAACAGGGGTCCTTTCTTCCTCGATGTTCTAATTTGCTGTTCGTATCTGTGAGGACTATTGGCTGTAGGTCCTATGTACAAGGCAACTGGCCTGAACTCCTCGGCCATGGCAATGCCATGAGCCACAACCAAAAAGCAAAAGCAAAATAGAGGGGTGTGCGGGGGCACGGGGTCATGGGGGAGGGCGGGGGGCACGGGGTGCGGGGGCATGGGGGGTGTGGGGGATGAGGCTGTGCTGGATTAAAAGGAACCTGAGGACCACGACAAGCACACACAATGCTCCTTCTCCTGTGGATCTGCAGTTTTGAAAGCCCACAAAGGACAACTGGGGAGATCTGGATACAGACTGTATAACCGGAATCAATACCGGGTCCAGGCCAAGCTGCTCGGCTCTGGGAACGCCCTGCAGTTACTTCAGAGAACGTCCTTGTTCTCACTCAACACAGGCTGAAGTGCCGGGTAAGGGTCCGATCTGCAGTCTGCTTCCAAGTGGGTTAGCAGAAAGTGCAATCAGAGCAAAACTTCACACACACACAACACACACAAGCACACACATAGGAAGAGAAAATGCAAATGTGCAGAAATGTTAACAATTGGGGAATTTAGTGTTCATTGCATTATTCTTTCAGCCTTTTTGTAAGTTTGAAATTTTTCAGCATGAAACACTGAGGTAAAAGGAAAGAATGGATGTAAGTGCTCGGCATGTAGAACCTCCACAGTGACCGTTATTTTGTTGGTTCACACGCCCAGGGAGGACCTGGATTCTAGTAGAATGCAGAGAGTTCTAAACGTCTGTGCAGCGCCTCCCACCACCTGCTCCCAACAAGCCCCTCTTCCTCCCTGAAGGGACCCCACAGTCTCCGAGCTTCTCTCAGCCCTGGTAGATAAAGCGAAGTCCTCTGGTCACCCCCAGACACGAGAATCACTTCATTTCGGCACTTAAAATGTCCCAGTCCATTACCTTCTAAAACTCATTCAACGTTGAAGCTCCCTTCCCCACCACACCACACCCCCAGCCGGGGCCTGGAGTCCTGGACGGGGCAGTGTGGCTGGCCCCGTGCTCATCCTGCTCCCTGGACACGGGGCTGCCCAGCTGCTCCAGGGCATCAGCAGAGGGCCCTTCCCGGCTGGCTCCACGTGACGGGATGCTTTCCTTCGGCAGGGCTGACGTCTGAAGCTGGCTGTCCCGGGCAGCCCTGTGGGCCCTCCAGCACCTGGAGACCTCATCTGAGGTGTTCCTCGGGTGCAGGGGACTCGTGTCCCCACCTCCTTCTTCAGGCATCGCCCTTTGCTCCTGTGCTGGGGCCTCCTTGCTCCTCCAGTTGAACATGTAGCTCTTTCTTGCACTGTGGTCTGGGGACATGCCCACGTGGGCTTCACTCCAAGAGACTTGGGACGACAGATCGGGCCAATGCAGCCGCCTCTCTGGGCTCCACGTGGAAAGCAGGCTGCCCCGGACAAACCCTCCCTGACATACACTCTGCAAGGTGACTGAGCAAGTCACAAATCTGAGTGGTCCCATGGAGCCCCTCAGACCTGATCTGAGGTGAGGGAGTTGAAAGATAAGGCCTGGCATGTACCCCAAGAAGGCACCTTCTTCAGGAGGAGGAGAGAGAAGGCGCAGCTATTGCTGAGCGCAGCACAGGAGCCTACCGCAGCTTCGATGAGAGGAAGAGGAGGGTCTGGCCAGGACATCCACGAGCCCAGGGACGCTTCGAGCAGTGACGTCTGAGCTCAGTTCTGAGCACGAGGTTTTGCCAGGTGGGAGAAGGGGCAGAACCACGTCTCGGCTGCTGCAAGTAGTTTGCAAAGGGGCCATTTAGTCACAGAAAAAAACAAGAATAGGTAGGGGCCAGATGGAAGGGGCCGGGAGGCACTGCCTGGGGGGGTAAGCAGGAGCCACTGAGAGGCCGTGAGCGGGGGGCCACACTGCTCACACCTGCATTCAGAAAGGACATTCTGGCAGCCACCTGGAGAGTGAGCTAGGGGAGCCAGACTGGAGTCCGGGGATCCAGGATTTGGCCCCACCGGTGAAGGGAGAGGCCTGGGCCACCATGGACACTCTGGGGCTGAGGGACGGAGGACAGGCTGCCGACCCTGAGGCCCCTGCTGGGAGGTGGCACCATCCAGAGAGGTGGGGATGGCTGAAGAGGACGCGGCAGGTGGATGGCAGTGAGTGGACAAGAGGAAGCGCTTGCCTTACACCTTTTCTGTGAAAAGCCCTTCAAAATCACGAGCTAGGCGGGAGAGAGGAAGATAGCTGGAGGACATAGCGGGGCTGGGTCTAGCTGCCCTCAGCGCCTAGGGCTGGTCAGTGGCTGTGGTCCTGGGCACGATGGTGCCAGTAGTAGCTCCCACGGCCCTGTGCAGGTACTGCCCAGGCCCGGTGGCCCCATCTTCCTAAAATGCCAGGGGCACATTTCTCTGTTCTGAGTGACTGCAAGGAGTGTCTGTCACAAGGGCACCAGAAACCCACACGCTAACACCAAGACAGAGCTCTGTGCCAAGTGGGAAATTAGAAAACAGACAGAAGGGGTTTCAGGAGCAAGGTAAATTTAAAACAGGTGGAGTTGGGGGCAGCAATGCCAGAGAAGACCTCCCACAGGCGCCTGAAGGGGCTGTGTTGGCCAGGCTGGGAGGAAGAACGGTTTGGGTCTCCTGGACCAGAAAAGACAGAGCACCTGACCTGTCCCATGTGACAGAGGCGGGAGCACCCTTTGCACATTAGGGTCCCGCTGTGCCTGTGCGGGAGGAGGCGCTCTCCCCTCTGTTTCCCTGGACTTCTTCATCCAGCTGCCTGGTCAGAGGGGGATTTACAGGAGGCTTGGAAGGATGGGTAGGTTCTAGAAAAGGAAGGCATCTCAGGAAAGGAAAATGACACAAAGACAGGGACCTTGCAAGTTATTCTGACTGTAAGATTCATTATCCCCTTAAGGCAGTACTTATATAATAAAATTAATTAGTTTTGTTTGTGGATTGATTCTTTTCTGTTTCAAGGGCTGTGTCTACATTATTTTCACTGACTCATTAATGGCCAGTTGTTTGGGTCTTGTCTGAACAGCTGTGCTGTGCTCAACACTGGCCCGAGTGTCCTTTTCTTCAGAGATTCCACAGCAGAAGTCACGGCCACTCAGTCAGCAGGCCCAAGGCTGGAGCAGAGTAGGTGCCAGTGTGCAGAGAAGGCCTTGCTGAAGTTGGGGTCAAACAGGCGAAGAGAGGTTCATAGAGCTCATTGAGCAACATCAGAGAAACCAGCATCATTGAAAAGTGAAATGGGCAGAGTTCAGGAAGCCCTGAGGGTCTTCTGCAAGGGGCCAGCCCAGGGAGGGGACAAGGCCCATGCCCCGGCCCAGGAGCCACCAGCAAACACCTCCCCAGTTCAAGCAGAACTGGCTGAACATCCCAGAAAAATTTAGCCAAAAAGTCTCACTCGGCCCCCAATAAACCAACCATAAATAGATGTTTAATGACCACTGAGGCTTCATGTACAAGGTCTCACCTGACCCTCAACAAAGAATGCTGACTTTGGGAGATGCCTCTCACACCAGGTAGGTCAGCACCCTCAAAAACACACAAAGAAACTGGCACTTTTTAGAAGTGATTTTATCAGATGAACAAGAAGAGTCACATTTCTTTTTTGAAAAGATAAAACTGTTTAGGGGGAAAACACATGGATAGAAATAGGAGACGCTAAATTACACGTGAACCTCCTGACCAAGATGGTATCTGTGCCCAAACTGAGTTGTTGGCATAGATCGGGGGGCGAGGGTGGATCAAAAGCCAATGTCCCTTATACGTGAAACCTTTATTCCACAACATTTGTCCCAACAAACCCCAGCGTGTCTTCATCCGGTGTGTTCCGCGGTACATAACCTAGCCCTGCAGTGGTGTTCACTTTCTCTCTGCACCACACTGTGTCCCTAGAAAACTGGCCAATGATTTGGAACAGGCAAACAATACTTGTCCTGACATGCCCTGTGGAAAGGCCCTGGGACGCCCTGGAGTAGGACATCAACCTGCCCAAGGCGTCTTGCACAGTAACAAGGAGTTCCATTCAAATGCTTCGTTCGGTGGACATTATTTAAAAGAGTAAATGAATTTCAAGAAGCTGAGTCTTGTGGATTCACACCTGAGAGGACAGCGTCCTTGGGGTGGTGCAAGTGGTAGCAATGCCAGCTCTCGCCTGGGGAGCAACAGGCACCATGGAGAGTAGAACAGGACCAGGAAGGGGACCCAGGTGGACCACCATCTCCCAGAATCATCTCTCTCACCGTCACACATAGCATCTCTGCCTCTTCCCCCCAAAGCTGGAGCCGTTGACAAGAAGAGGATGGAGATGGATTTCTCAGCGAATTCTCAGAGCTCACTATTGTTAAAAATTTCCCAGAGTTTCTAAGGATCCAAACTGTGCCACATCTGTCTAGGAGAAACTAGTGTATTTTATCACACAGGTTAGATTTCCATGCCTGTCACCAAAGGCCTCATTCTCAAGTAGACAATCAGATTGACATATTTTCTTACCCATGGAGTTTCAAATGAAGTCAAAGTCCAAGCAAAATGCCACAGCTGCCAAGCCACACACGCTAAAATCAGTGAGGAGTTTCAGTGCCGTTCCACGTGCGTGCGCAGGCTTTGTTTTTACTGCTGCCCGGGCGTGTAAGTGTTAAGCCGCCCAACGCCAGGCTGGGTTCCTGGGCCCTGAGAAGAATGCGGCCTGCGTTTCGCTGGCTCTCACTTCTGCCCTGCTCTCAGGCCTGGCTGGAGAGCGCAGGAAATCAATACAAGAGAAGCGGAGCCCTCTAATGCAGCAAAAAGAGAAGCAGCAAATTCATGCCACCAGCTTTCCACAAGAGCCCCCCAGATGGCTGGCGATCTGGGCACACAGGGCTCGCACATTCTGGAGAGGGGGACAGTTTTCCTACATTCTCGCTTCAGTTGCAACCCCTGCCTACAGACAAGCAAGAAGTTTCTCCAGGTTCACGTTAACTAAAGGTTCACAGAGCTCGGAAAGTGGGACGCTCTGATCTTGCACCATCCCCTGAGGGCTCCACCCACAGGGGAGGACGAACCTAGAGGGAGAACCACAGGTTGCTACATTCTGTTCCTATTTTGTTGCATCACTAATGACATTTTGTGATCCCTGCCAATTCTTAAATTCAATGATTAATACAAACAGCATTGTCACTTAGGGGAAAGATGTAAGGTACCAAGAACAAAATCAATCGTGTGGGAGTCCTTTATCTAAGACGGTGCCCGGCTCTGCAATGCCCGCTCTGCGATGCCAGATGCTCCTCTGGTGGGGATCAGAGGGGACTGCCATGGTCCTGTCCTGCAGGTGCGGCTCTCACCACCCGAGACAGCTTTTCTGGGCAGTCTCTCAGGTGAGTTTGCTCCCGACATTTGCTCAGAGACAAGCAGCAAGATGAGTGAGTCCTGGCGGAGGGTCAGAGGCTCCCGCGGCACCGCCGACCAGAGGCCAGGGCCACCTGCTCCTCCCTAGCCATTGGGAAGCACCAGGCAGCCGTGTTAGTGAGGGAAGGTTAATAGTGCCCACTTGTTGAGCACCTACTCTATGTCAGGCACGGTGCTAGGAGCTCTATATGCATTGTCTCCAAACAATGCTGCAAAGCACATACTTTATTCCTGATTTGTAGCTGGGGAAAGTGAGGCTTGGGGTGTTAGGTTTTGCCTAAGATCTCAACATTGTAAGTGGCAGAGCGATCACCTGGACAGGTCTGACAGATGCAGGCCTCTGTGGGCAAGCTTCAGTGATGCCTAGGCCCTCTGTGCCCCACGCTACTCTAGGCAGTGAGGGACCCCCAGGCCCTGAGCCCCCAGTGAGCTGCAGCTTCTCGGCCTCCCAGCTCCATACTTGCTCTCCCTGCCCCTTCCTCCCACCTGGCAGCTCCTGCCCAGGACGTGGGGGCAGCTCTGGGTGCTGCTGTAGTCAGATCTCGCTCCTCTACTGCCTGATGGTGCCAGCCTGAGCTAGTTACCAGGCCCCTGTGCACCTGTGTGTCCTCGTCTGTGAGGTGCTGTGACTCCTGTGACAGTGGTGACAGCGCAGGGCGTTGCGCCTCCACGCCAGCAGCTTCCCGCGGTTACCTGTAATCCTCTGCCCTTGGTGTTAGATGCCCGTGGTCTCTGGTCACACCTGATACCCCCAGGCTGCTCCTGGTCACCTTGAATTTCATTGTTTACCTTTCTGCCATCTGCACAGACTCTCGCCTTCCTACAGGGAGGGAATTCCCTCCCTGTTCATGTGATTGCTTCCTGTGTAAATATCTGGGTTTCCTGGGCCCACGCAGACAGAAACCCTGTTCACTGTACTCAGTGTGACATCCGTGCCCGTGCGCAGCAGGTGCTTGGTGAATACCTGTGGCAGGGGCGGCTCTGGCCAAGTCACTGGCCACCCCAGGCAGTGGGGATGTGGGCCAGGAGCTACTGGGCGCTGATGAGATCAGGATGGACAGGCGTCTCTGCAGGGCTGGCAGTCACGGTGCAGAGTCAGGACACCCAAAACAGGGAACGCAAACGGCAGTGAGCCCAGAGCCAGGTGTGCTGCCCTGGGCTTGATTCAGAGAGGAAAAGAGGCACAGGTGTGCCTGGTCCGGGAAGAGGCTGGGAGCTGTTTTGAGGGTGATCTGAATTTGGGGGGGAGGAGAAGGGAGGTGAAGAGCGATCATGGATGCTGCACGGGGAAAGAACCGCAGAGCCGTCCCAGTAGGCTCTGCCGTGACCTGGAATCAGACACGTGCTACGTTCTCAGCCATCAGGTTCAGCCATGGGACGAGGGACCCAGGTAGATGCCGGACCGGGCTGTGGGGGAGCCCAGAGCCTGGCAGACGCGAGGCGGGAGAGTCAGCCTCTGTTCCCTGCCCTGGGGCCCCACGATGAGGGACCCACAGAAAGGGCCCCTTGAGCACACGGCACAGTGGCGGCTGCTGCCCTTTCCCCCTCCACCGACCTGCAGCCTCTTCCTTCACTGCTCCGCTCAGACGCGCCCTTCCTCGCCGAGCCTCTGGAGTCAGCCTCGTCCCTCCACGCGCCCGCGCCGTCCCTCGGCACAGCCTGTCACTCGCTGCTGTGCTTCCTTGTACGTGTCCCTGTGTCAGTGACGTGCTTCTGCCTTGGTCCTGTTTTAGTCTACGAGCTTCCCGAGAGCAGGCCACGTTCTCCTGTCTGTCTTCTGTCAGGGTTCCCAGAAACCCCTGCTTCTTTTCTCTGGAATTCTCCTCACAACTCATTAAAACGAAAAAGCAAAACCAGGAATCATTTCTGATGTTCTTCTTCTACGTGGAGACAGGCCAGCTCTTGCACATTCAACGTTGCCTACTCGGAGGAAGCAGCATGGCTTGGAGGATGCATCTCTGCACTGCACCTCATGCCTGCGCTCCCCAAATCCCCTGGGAATCCACTCTCTTGCCTAGGAATGGAACTTGGCCTTGTGGCTTAGTATTCTGCTCAGAAGCAGCCTCTGGCACAAAATCCCATCCCTCACTGCAATGTGGGTTTCACTACTCCTAAATAACCCAAGCCCGGACTCATTAATTTACTCTGTCCCATCGGCTTGAAGGAGTTCTCCTGGACAATTCCACTATGGGGCTGGAGGCACTAACAGTAAATAGTAATTTTTGCCTTTTTCTATTTTTGGTCATTACTTATGTGGTCTTTAGCCACCTAAAGAAGTCTGTTGGCCTTCGATAGAAATATGACAGCTGGATGGACCTGTTTAAATCTAGGCTTTAGTATTATATTTGGAATCTGAGCAGCAACTGCCTTTTAATCATATGTATTTTTAGGGATTGGCAAGTTATATGCACCGTGGCAGCTGGTGTCTGAAGGTCAGGGCACTTGTGACAAAGCAGGACCACATGTGGCCGGCCATCTCTCTAGAACAGCCCAAGGTCACAGGACAGGCCCCTGGGTCTGTGCAGCCATTGCAGCCCCTGCCCCTGCCCTCCACTAATGGACATGTCTGCCTCCCTGTGCAAAGAGACCTGGTTTCCAGGGAACCTACAGGCAACCTGAATGACTCCCTGTGCCCACAGGGAAAGTGCGTGGAGAGGCAGGAAGCAGTGCCCCTGGATGCCTTTCTGATTAGGGGTCGGTGGGTTCTTTCTCACCGGGCCCCAGGGAGCAGAGGTGCATTGCAGCCTGCCCACGTTCACCCACACACTGTGCAACTGAGTCCACGAAGAAAACCTGCTGCTTGCACCACAGTGAGACTGGGAAGCTCATCCTCACCAGCCTGGCAGAGACGCCCAGGCACACTCCTGACCTCCATTTCAAGGGCCTCATGCCCGTGGGCTTCTTGTCCGGGACTCATCGGCTCCAGCCTGGCCCCTCTTCACATCCAGACAGCACCCCTACAATAAAATGCATAAGTTTGTACCTAATCACTGCTCCACCATCGTTGTTTCTGTCCTGTGATCATTTGACATCCACGTCCTGGGTCTTTCATTAGTAGAGAGTGTCTCAGAAAGCTGGGAAAATTGGTCTTCAATTTCCGTGGCTTCTTCTGCAGAAAGGTAAGGTTGTGCCACCTCTAGCTGTGGGCACACCGTGCCATCTCGTTTCTTGTTCCGCCTTACCTTGCTTGGTCAAACGAACAAGCAGACAAGGTATGTGAACAGTGGTTAGGTTGTATCTGAGAGGGAAAGCTCTGGCAACAGAACTAGTCCTACCGATGGGTGAGCCGTGCAGCCGTGTCTACAAGATGGGCCATTTGGAAAGACCCAGCTATTTGAAGGGGATCATTCTGTTTACACCAGTAGAAGGCAGAGATGGGCACACCACCTGATTTTATGTGCAGGGTTGATTGCCCAGCTCTGTCACTGACTTGTAGGATGCTTTTATGCGTATGATACACAGTCATGGGTGGTCAGTACTACCCTTGTCACATACAGAAACTTTATATACTGCACCTAAATGACTTTGATACGCAACTGAAATTATCCTGATGCAAACCTAACCCCATTAAGCAGAAGACTAAAAGCTGGAGGAGAGGGGAGAAGCTGCCTCCATTGCCCCGTGCCAGACTGTGCTACCTGTTTGGCACATACACAAATGGCAGTTTGCATCAGTGGTTTTTGTTCAGGTGATCATTGAGAAATAACCTCTCTATCATAGTACCCCTCAGTGGGTGATTGACAGGCACTCACTTTTGAACGCAAAAAAATGTAAACCTGAAACAAATGATAGAATACGCGTAGAAACGTATAGCATACTTCCTTTGACTAAAATGCACAACTATTCCTTGGAAAGAGGTTTAATCTTTTGTTGTGTTCATACTTTTCATATCTTTTAAGAAAGACCAAATCATTGTCTTTTTAAGACCAGTAAACTACTGATTTTCTCAGTTGCATTCTCGGAAAATACGTGGGATTCGATTGAGTGTATGTAAAAACACTACCTCGGACTCAAAGTCCCCCTGGATCCTTCGAACGCTTAAGACAACATAAAATTGCCAATTTAGGCTGATGCCGAGGGAGAGAATACTTTTCTGTTGGAAAAACAATGAATTGAACCAAAATATGGGATTGAGACAGTTTCCTGCAAAATTAGCATACTTTTTTATTTCCTGAGAAAATGAACCACTGGAACCTGGCTTAACAGTGAAAAAATCTGCAGCCCAACAAGATGTTTTATTAAAGTGAGTAAAGAAAGACTCCTAAATAGTTCCACCCGGGCTTTGTACAGGAGCTGAAGAAGGCCGAGGGCAGCCCCGCGCCTCTGCCACGCCAGGTGCAGCCACTGCCCTGCCTCTGTCCTCACTGCCTGGTCTGCTTCACCCTCTGTTAGGGTGAGTCGTGTCCCCCAACAGGATGAGAACTTACTTGGAAATAGGGCCTTTGCAGATGTAGTTAGTTAAGATGAGGCCGTACTGGCATAGGAAGGGCCCTTAATCCAATATGACTGGTGTCCTCATAAGAGAAGAAAGACCCAGGAGGGAGATGGCTGTGAAGACAGAGACACACAGGGAGAAGGCCGTCGGATGACAGAGGCAGAGACTGGAGAGCTGCAGCTGCTAGCCAGGGGGCCAGGAGCTGGGCGAGCCCGGGAAGGATTCCATGCAGTCTCAGAGGGGCACAGCCCTGCCAACACTTTAATTTCCACCTCCAGCCTTGATTTCCAGACCATGAAAGAATAAACTTCTGTCTTTTGAAGTCACCAGGTTGCGGGGCTTTGTTACCGCAGCCCTGGAAATGAGTACTGTGCCACCCACCACGGCCCCTCCCCAGGGGAGGGAAGGAAGCTGTTCCCATCTCACACACGGCAGGAGCCCCCTTCAGGGATGACAGCCTAGAGGGGTGGTCAAGGTACTCCGGTGGGTGGGCTCCACTTCCACCTCGTGTCCCCTTGGCTCTGTGAGGCCACCAGAGTGCAATTAAGGTTTCAGCCATCTCTCTCTGGCTAGTCCCTGCCTAGAAGATCCAAGGTGGCCCCACGCACCACACTCATGCCTTTGGGTTCCAGTCCTCTCCCAGATTGTGGTCCCGTAATTTCTTACTATCCTGTTAATTCTTCAATGCTTTAAAAATTGATTTTGTTTATTTAACAGTTTGCCTAATCTTTTGGGTTATCCTCTGTGGAAGGATTATTGCAAATCACCTAGTCTGCAATCACTGGAAGTGGCAATTCCTTCAGTAAGAAATTCAAGTGTAGATAAAACTGTACTTAAAAATTTTCATTTAAAAAAGTCCCCTGAAACCCCTTTAAAGTTTTTCTGAGTGATAGGGCTTCACATGTATTAACTTATTTAATGCTCACTGCAACTATTTCAGATGTTATACTATTATTATCTACATTTTTAAAATGAAGAAATTGTGGCCCAGAGACATGAAAAAATTTGACCAAGAACACACAATTATTAAGGGACAGAGCTATAATTTAAACCCAGGCCTGGCTAACTTCAAAACCCATTCTCTTCATGAGAATCCTCTTTGGACAGGATTGAAGACTAATATTTTAATCTATGTTTTGTGCAAGCAAAAAAGTGTTCTTCAGGAGATGAGTGGCAACCAGGAACAGTCAAGAAATCAATGGGTAAAATATGCTTTCACTGCATATTTCATACAAATTACTTCAACCATAAAATTTGACAGCTTGTAAACAGTAGCTTAAGAAATCCAGAGAGAAGAGAGGTAAGATGAATTCAGAGGCAACTGTTTCTGGTCTTTAGCGGTAGCCCCTGGTCTCTGCTTCATAGCCCGTGACAGCCTTTCACAGGTGTTCACTTAATTTCAATTCTTCACCCTCCCCAGTGTCTCAATGACAGAAGAGTCATAACCTGAATGCCCAATTATTTTAGGAAGTACATAGGATTGAAAACAAATTTACATTTTTAAATCAGTAAAACTAGTTTATACCTTAGCAAGGACAAAGCGGCACAGAACAATAATAAGTAACTAGACATTAAATAATTGAGTACTGATATGCTAAACTAACATTTAAAGCAGTCTGACCCCCAAATAACTCATGAATTGTCTTGAATAGTGGATTTGGAGGAACCTCATAATGCATTTTTTATCATTATTGTAAAACATGAAACAATCTTTTTTCTGTGTAAAACACTGAGTATAAACACACATTCCAGAAAAGTATCAAAAACAATAATTAAAAATTCTTATTCACTTCTCTTTTGGGAGTCATTGCATGAACCTGCCACAAAGAAGTACACAACATTGTTTTTCTCTAAAACTATTTAGTAAACATCAATCTAATAGGCTGATCTGAAAACCCATGTGAGGAGCAGCTCTTCCCAGCATCCTTTTAAAATGTGGCTCCCCAATCCTCCAGGTCTGGGCTGGAACCTGAGATTCTGCATTTCTCTGCATTCCCGACAAGCTCTCAGGTGGTGCCCAGCCTGCTGGTCACAGAGTGTTTCACTTTCAAGATACAAAGTTCTGGTGGGTAGACCTTGGATAACATGGAGAAGATGTTAGAAAAATCCAGTAATTGTACTAATAAAAAAAGAATGTTCAATCATATTCCAATTATTTGTTTAAATGTAAGCAAATCTGTCAACATAAGTTAGATAAGACTTTTTTAATTCAGTACTGCCCTTTTGGTAATATTTTCTTTTTTTTTTTTTAATTTATTTTTTTAATTTCAGAATATCATGGGGGTACAACACTTTGGCCATACACATTGCCCCTGTTCTGCCCGTGTCAGAGCCACAATCGTGATCATCTCCCAAACTGTGCTCCCCACATCCATTCAGTGAGAGTCTTTCCCATCCCTTACACCCCCCTCCTGCCCCCCGCCCTCAGATGAATGTTATTGCCCTGTGTGATGTAAGTGTTCATCAGTTAGTCCTTTTGGTGATATTTTCTATCACTGCAAATGACTATCCAGCTGGCACATAAAACACATTTTTTTCAGATTTTGTTATTGATATACAGAACTTCAGTTTTTGAGAAAACCTCTCATGGAAGGCTGGAAGCAAGGTAAAGAACATAGCCTCAAGAAAAAGACCTTGGTAAGTGTATATCTCATCAGAATAGGATGGAGGGCTCATGTGTGTGTGTGTGTGTGTGTTGCACCTCCAAGCCCATGAGGATGGTAAAACAAAAATGTGTTTTAATGTCAAGTAGCCAAAAAAAAAGAAAGAAAGAGAGAGGAAGGAAGGAAGGAAGGAAGACTAGATGTCCTCATAGACAATACCATCTTTATTCTGATTATGCGTTTCTTTTTTCCAAGTACTGAATTTAGTGACACAGCTTGCTTTCTTCCATTCCAGATTATAATTCATTTAAAATGGAGGACTCATAACCAAAAATAGTAAATTATCCAGAGGAGGAGAAGGGAACAGAGGGGAGGGAAGGAAGGAAGAATAACACAGTCTTACTTACAGTGGGTGTTTGGCTACTATTTTTTTATTCTTGAAAGAAATGCATCTTTATTTTATCATTATACACAGAGGTCCAAAGTCAAGTAACTATTCAGCTCTAAAGTCTTTGCCATGAACCTCTTTTGAGGAGAAATGATTTCAAATGCCCTTGGGCAGCAATATGAAAGATAATACTCAATTTATGTTGTGAACAAATCTCAGTTTGTAAAACAGGCCAGATTCCTCACTCAACATTTCTGTCCCTTGTCTTTAATGCATTCAAGGACTCCGGAAGATTAGGGAATCCGTAGAGAAACAAGCTAATAATACAAAGAAGATAGAATATTTATTGTACCTTTGAAGAACACAATAATTTCTCGACATAATCTAGTTTCAGACTGGAAGGTAATAGGCATTTCATCTTCAAGAAATTTGATAAGATTGAGTTCAAACATTCAGAAAGTTCCCTAATTCCCAATGCTTCAGCAAAATATTCAGGAAGTTCACTAACTCCCTGTGCTTCAGCTCACATTGTGACAAAACATTATCATTCTCATCATTGGGTTGTTTCTCTCTCTGTCTTTTTCATTTTTGCTTTATCTATAAATAAACATTCCACTTGTTGGAATTAGTGAAGCCAAGGATACGGTGTGATTCCATCCCCATGAACATCTGTCAATGCTACACTAATTCTGTAGTTGCAGACTTACTTTTTAAATACTGAGTTATCTTTTAAGTAAAGTATGAGAAGAAAAAAACATAGTCTTATTTCACATGTCTGTTGCTCTTCACTTTTTCCTGTGGATGCCAGCTTCCTGTGGTACCCTTTTCTCCTGAAAGGCATCCTTTAGTGTTTGTTGTCGTGCACATCTGCTGGCTATGAACATTGTCAGATTTCACTGATGGTAAATTGTCTATTTTCAGCTTTCCTTTGGAGAAGATTTTTGTTTTACATAGAATTGCTGTGAGTGGACAGGCTTGTGAGTTTTTTCTTCTATCACTGTAAAAACCCCTTTCCATTGTCCTCTGGCCTCCATTGTATTTCATGGGGAGTCAGTTATAGCCCTGTACATGTGTCTTTTTCTCTGACTAATGTTAAGATTTTCCTTTTATCTTTGTTTTTAGCAGTATAACTGTGTGCCTAGATATGGTTGTCTTTACATTTTATATACTCCCGTTGGAGTCTGATTAGATTCTTAGAGCTCGGAGTCATGTTTTTCATCAAATTATGCAAGTATCTGATGACTATTTTCTCATAAAATGTTTATGCCCTAATTTCACTTGCTTCTCCTTATGGGCTTCCAGTTGCATGTATGTTGTGCTATTTAATGTCATCCATATGTCCCTGAGACTCTATACCTTTTTGCCCTATTTTTCTCTCTGTTTTTCATATTGGACTACATCTGTGGATGTATTCAAATTAACTACTGTCAAGCCTATCTAGTGATTTTTTTTATTGCAGTTACTGTACTTTTAAGTTCCATCATTTCCAATTTTTTTTATCATATCCATTTCTTTGCTAAAATTCTCAATCTGTTCACTTAGACTGTAGTTTCGTTTAATTCTTTGAACATGTTACAAAAGCTGCTTTAAGATCTTTGCAAGTGGACATCTGGGCCATCTCAGGATTGGTTTCTATTGACTGCCTTTTCTCTTGACTATGGATCTCATTTTGCTGTTTCTCAAATGCCTAGTGATTTTTTAAATTTGATATTGGACTCTGTGAATAGTATGTTGTAGAGACTGGATTCTGTTCTCTTCTTTTCAGTATTGACTCTATGACAGCAAGCAGTTCAATTGCTGGATGATCACGGTAAACTTGGTTTCATGCTCTGTTAGTGCCTATCTGTGGAAGTCCAAAGTGTTTCCCAAGCCCCTCTAACTTGGGCAGACTTAACCTTCACTTTCTGTATCCCTTGTGTATCTTTACAGGGATTGGTATTAGATTTTGTTGGGGCAGGACTAGAGCAGGTGTGTCTGACACTAGCATGTGATCCCAATTCCTAAGGCAGTCTTTCTGGTATCACACCTGGATGCCACAGGTGTTAAAGTCGTGTTGACAAGACCTCTCCACCCTGGCAGGACTGGAACTCTGACGATGTCCCGCTGCTCAACCCGAGCTCTTCTGTTTCAGGCTTGGTCCTCCACCAGTGTCCATCCGGCAGGTCCTGGTTAGCATTACCTTGGGCACAGACAGTCTGGCCGATTGCCATGGACCCTCCTGTTGCATGGCTCTCCCCTCTCTAATGTTACACCCTACAAATCCCACCACTTCAGGTACCCAGAATTTTGACTTCTGCTTTCTCAGCCCAGTGGGACCACCATATCCTCCTTGAGTCCCAGCCCTCTGCACCATGGCCAGGAAATCAGCCTCCAGCAGAAACCAGGGCATGGGATGCACCTCATGAATTTTCCTTCTTTCAAAGGTCATGTGTGAGTGCCTGTTGTCCACTGTGGGAAGACATTGGCCTCATAAACTTTGTCAGATTTTCCAGTTGTTTATAGCTGGAAGACTATTCCAGTACCAGTTTCTCCATCCTAGACAGCTGCCCTTTATTGCTTACATGTACCTGTCCAACAAGTATTTATTGAGTGTCTACAATGTGCTAGGCACTAGGAATACAATGTTGAACAAACGTCACTACCCTTGCCCTCGTGAAGCTTACAGCCTATGGGGAAATAACAGATATTAAACAAATAACCATAGAAATAAATCTGTAATTAAAATTGGGATAGATACTATGTGTTGAAAGTCAAGAGCCCTTTTATAGAGCAAAAGAGCACCCTAATTTAGACTGGGGGAGAAAGCATCTTTGAACAAGTGACTTGAGAGATAAGTAGGCCAGACAAAAAGTCGTGGGGAGAGTGGTAAGAGATGAAAGAGCATCTGAGACCCAGACAAAGGAAAGTTTGCAGAGGAGCCCCTGAGGCAGGGACGGAAGAGTCTTGGTCTGGAGGCTGGTGCCTGGAGACAGAAGGCCAAGAAGAGGCGGGAAAGGTAGGCAGACCTACTAAAGAACTTGGATTATACCCTCAGAGAAATGGAACACCACTAAAATGTCTCCAACAAGATCAAGTTCAGAAATGTATTGGTAAGTGTAGGTGCCAAAATTCTAATTGCTGATAATACATCTGTCATGGCTGAGTCTTCCAGGAGAACAAGAATAAATAATCCTTTTAGAGAACATCAGGACTAGCTGAGGCTGTTTACCTTAGAAGAATCAATGTACTGCAGATCAGTATTTATTGACAAAACAGAGTTTCAATAGCTAATTCTTCCCTTTTCAGATCTTTGGATAATGCCATCCTGCCTAAAAAGTCCTTTTAAACCTTTTGAGTTAGTTCTTTGCACTCTAATATGTTTAATTTCATGTAGCAAGGACCAATTGAGTGAAGAAAGTAGAATTAAGTGGGTTAGGCTAGTACTCTGGAGTGTATTAAGACAAAAATGAAGTGGATATTAGGGATTAAGAACAGTCAGAAGAGAAAGAGTAACCCACAGGAAAAAAAAATAGTTTTATTTGCAAGGTACTATTCTTATACAATTATTGGAAATATTTCCAGAATCCTTTTGGAATCCCTGACATAAACATGCCAATTAACAAATGTCTATTGCTGTCAAGGTTATCCGTATGCTCCACTCTTAGACTTAGCCTTACACATTTTAAAGTCATTGATGGGAAAACTTCAAGCATAGTAGTTACAAATTCATATTTTAGCTCAGCCCTTCACATGGTCGCCAAATTGCTTATTTCTATCCACTCAAATTAGGCAATTTTTGCCCAATATAGATAAATATTGACCAATCTGGTCAATTTTGGCCTCAATCATTCAGTAATTAAAGTATTTTATTTTTGGAAAAAGGAATTAATGTTCATAGGCATGTCATACTTTTGAAACCATTGCAAAAGGAGCTAAGCTAATTAAAATTTTCAAGCAATTCTGAAACAGTAAAAGCATGCATCTTTTCTGTGGAAGATACCAAAAAGATGCATAACTGTCTCAGTGTGTGTGTGTGTGCATGTGTGTACTCGTACACGCACTGTAAGCAGCTACTTGTCCATAATCACGTGCATATATAACCTAGTTTCTCAGTGTCACCTCACATATATTTTACTCAGCTAAATTACGGAAAATAAAATATATAGCATGATATATGCAACCATATATTGTGTACAGTTTGTATATAAAAAAGAATGATTAAAAGTCGATGAGAGACTGTTTATAAATCTTGATTGCTTCATAATTTTAACTTTGAGCAACATTTTTATCATAATTATAGGCTTTCTTAAAGCATTTATGCAGATTGTTGTTACTCAAAAGGGGGTTTATTCCATTTTGGTATAAACTACACTTTTTTTCTTTATGAAATCACTCTTTGAGTTTCTAATACTCAGTACTCTGCAGAGCTGCAAAATCCGAATGGCAGAAGCACTTGTCTCAACAGGGCTGTCACTGGGCCCCCTGTCTCGTCTGCCTGTCTTATTGCCCTGACGTGGGCTAGAATAAAGTGCTCTATAATAATAAGCATGTTTTGAAGCATCAGAATTCCTCTTTGAACACTAATGTTCCTGTGAGGGTAGTACATTTTTGTACCCACTTCATAGGTCAAGAAACTAAGTCCTAGAGGTTTAGACCATCACAAAATGTTTCATTACTCAATTCTAGAACCATAAAGCATTGGATCTGGAAAGGGCATTCAGAGCCATTGAGTTCTTCTGCTTTATTTTTGAGCTTGGAAAATTGAGAACGAACACAGAAAGGTGAAGTAAACTGCCCAGAGTCGCATCCAAACATCCACTAACAAAGCAGAGTTCAACAAGCAACAGTTTAACTGAAATTCAGATGGAATGATTCAGAGGTGTTAGCACCATGTAGGCTCAAAGACAGAAAAAAATTTCACCTGTTTTTCCTGCCGAGGAATCTTCACTTTCACTGCATGATCATAGACCTAAGGGGAAAGAAAGGAAAAAATTCATCACCAGAAACAGAAACAAAAGCAAAAAAAGCATTAAGAAGTGTGTACCAGGGGAAAAGGGAGAGCATCAGAGGAAGACAGGAGGAGCTGGCCCAGGAAAATAGCCAAAGGCTGCCACCAAACACCACCTGCGAATCTCTCCACAGTCCGTGAGGACGAAGATGAACCTGCTTTGGGCTCACCCACCCCTGGGCCTGGCACAGCCTGGCACGCAATGGGAGGTCAGCAAAGAGTCCTGAAATGGAAATCTCCCCAGACAGGCAAGGGGTAAGACCTCCAGATCCCATAGCTTTGAAATAGGGAATGTGTGCCCAAATTTGTTCTAATTCAAGTCAATAAGTAAGGCTTTATCAGTAAAGGTAATAAGAAGTTAAGATACAGCCACTGTTTCCAAGAAAAAGCCAATTTGATTCCACATGCGGCAGCATGTAACAGATGTTGAATTTTTATTATAGGCTGTAGATGTTTAAAAAGTTCTAAGAAGAGAGAATTCACCTTAGACTGAGCACTCAGGTGAAAATACTGGCTGTCAAGGTAGGCCAGAGCCAGAGTGGCTGCAAACAAAAGCCTACAGCTAGGAGATGCTGCATGACACCCAGACATGCCCCTATGCCAGATGAGGGGGTTCCCTGAAGAAATAAGGTGTTTCTTGACTGATGTCACTCTCTCCAGGGAAATCACTGTGAGTGGGTCTGCCAAGACAGCCAAGTGAGAGAAAATTGAGTAATATGGTGATTTTTGAGTGCTAGGTCTCAGGTGATTCCACATTCATTACATCATTTAGTTGTCACAATAATCCTACAAAGTAGGACTTAATATCTCCACTTTAAGGCCAAGAAAACTGAGCATTAGAGAAGTTAACTGACTTGGCCAGGGACACACACACAACACAGCAGGACAAAGCCAGGTTCCCGTGCAGACCATCTTGCTCTCATGCCCTTATTGCAATATCTGCATTCATGAACAAATATCTGAACACCTGTCAGGTACCAACCAACGTTCTAAGCAACAGCAGATCAGGAAGCAGTGACTTGGCCTTCAAACCCTACTAAACAAAGGCTAAAAACTCTGCTCAAGACTATTCATGTGCATATCACCTATGAATTAGGCACAGTCAATAAATATTAGAAACTTTACAAAGTTATTTTAACTTTTCAAATGAAATTTGTTTTAATTATGAATTTATTAATGACTGAGAAGGCCATTTATTCATAAATAATATCTATATTATAACACTGTATATCATAAAATATAAAATAATATGTTGATATCATATATAATCAATACTGATATATATACATATGTCGGCAGACTCCTCCTCCTTTGTGTGACAATTACTCAAGATCTTCCCCACTGACAATATCTAACTCTTGGGTGAGGTCTTCCAATAATTGCAGCTGTGCTTCTATACTCAAGGGCTGGGATAAAATGAAATATTTGACCCTGTTCAGCTGATTCAGAGAAGATTTTGATATACCAATTGTATTCCTATCCAACCATTTGCACACTCCGTTGCAGTTGCAGCCGCTGACTATGTGGATTTTGTGTTGAGGAAGAGTGGGGCTGGCGGGGGGCTTGCTTCAGTTAAACACCAGTACGGAAATTCAACAAGCCCGTGAAAGTCATTATTTCATGGCTCACCGGTTGGTTCGGTTTAAATCCTTGGATAAAATATTACCATGAGAGTGGAATTAGTACCTCTAATAAAGAATAGGTAGGTAGAACTTAAATTTAGAGAATATTTTTGGGGGGTGAATTCCAACAATGTGAAAACCACTGCTATGGGTGATGATTAGCAAATAGCGCCTGAACATGAAGGTCTTAATTAGCTCTAAAAGATTTTTTTTTAATTCCTAACTATGATTTTAGAAAGTTATTTCACTTCTTGGAATCCCACCTGTAGTGACAGTGTCATCCTTCTGAATGATGCCTTCCTTCCACCTAAATCATCTTCCTCCTTCAAGCTGCTCCTCCCCCAAGAGTCTGACCCTCCTGGGGATTGCACAGCTGCACCACACAGTTTCACACTGAAACCGCGTGGTTCTTCCACCACATACTTACTGCACATCTGGCGCATTGAGCAAGTGTCACTTGCCCCTCCCTCAGAAGACTGAAGTTCCTTATATCTTAATAAGTCTACTTAATAAGGAGATGCTTCAGGTCCAGTTCCACTTCCCAGCTCAAAATGAGATATCCCATGCACCACTGATGCTGTGACGGGGATGCTTGCTGGAGGTGACACCAATCCTGTCTCAGCCCCCACCTTCCTGGAAAGGACATGCCCTTCAGGAGAAAACCAAACACAATTCTGTGGTTGGATGCTTTTACATGTAAAAATCATGAACTTTAGTCAGAAGCTGAAAATACGCTTCATTTCCATACATTTAGAATTAATCCTATGGACTTGTGGAAACTGCTTTTAAAATCTAACACTTCTAACTTTCCATTAAAATGTAATTAAAATCAATGACACAGAGAAGCTTTAGTTATCTTTACAATTCAACCTCTCCCTCCATCCCAGTAGAATATTTGTTCTGTGTATTTTAAAAGGATTTGGGGGGCATTAAATTATGTTTTGATTATATTCTAGCAATGAAAATATAAGAAACAATTAAGGATCTTATTTCAAGCATTTATTAACTATATATGCATTAATGGAACATAAGAATGGGTCTCAGGCTGATCGTATAGTAAAGCAAATTAAAATGAGTGTTTTGACCTATATTTACTATAAAGTAAGATAGTAGGCTGAAGATTCATAGTCATTTTTAAAATACCTACCATGAAGGAATATGCAATGCAGAATGAAGTTGCTTTCCTCAAGGGAAAGCCCCGAGAATTTTTTTTAAATCTACATAAGGACAAATTTGTCTTTCATCATATTTTGTAGTATAATCAAAATTTTCTATTTTGGCCTTCCAGCCTCAAGTTTAACTTCCAAAAATGAAAGTTGGCAGAATGGTTATCAAAGGAAAGGAGAAATGTGGATTAAATTCTCAGTCAAACGCAATCCATATTATAAAAATCTAGCAATCAGTAATATGTTATGACGTGGGTATTACCTTATAAAAAAGGTAATGGGATGGGATCCTGTAAACATTTGCACTTTGTAAACGTTAGGCATTATCAAGAGATAAAAACTGGGGAAGACATTTCAAGGATGACTAAAGCTCTGCGCGAATAATTGTAAATATTCTTATTGCAGAATAATGCACTCCTAGCACAGATTTTCTGGGAGAGTAGAATCCACAGGACACCTGGCCCAAGTGTTAATAGCCCTCGGCAGGATGCAGTGGGGGGGGACGGCATTTCTTGACGCCGCCACCCTTAAGCGCTCCACACATTGGCTAGAAGGGCAGCTGAGAGCGAGAGCCAGGAGAGACCCCAGGGGCCCACCTCTGGATGCCTGAACAGAGAAGATGTCCTTCTGAGCCTTTGCCCTCCCCGCCTGGCTGCGCAAGGCCTCCTTGTTCCTTTGCCCACATCGCTCTTCACTAACCACGGGGAAAAGCTAATTTCGACCCAGACGCTAGACTCCGGGCGACGGGAACCTGCGCCGGTGCCCGCCGCGTTCTGCACTGGGCTAAGGGCCTCGCCAGGCTCTGGCACGGCGGTAGACGCCTGGTGACGTCGGCTGTGCCCGCCGGCTCCGATCGCGGGTCTTTTGTGTGTCGCCTCCGCCGTGTCGCTACCGAGGCTGCAGGAAAGGCTTGCTGCTGGGGGCCGAGTTCGGCGGACAGAGAGGCAGTGCCCAGAGCGAACCCGGACGAAGGAGGCGCGGGGCTGCCTTGCAGTCGGCCGCCCGGCCCCAGGACCTGCAAAGAGCAGCCACCGTCTGCAGGGGGAAGGGGGAGGGCAGGGGGGAGAGGGTCTCTACGTCTGCCTGCCCCCCACGCCCCGCTTCTCCTCTGCCTGGGCAGGAAAGGCGCATCCTTGGTTTTACAGAATTTCAAGGTCTCGTCTCCAGCGCCCAGGGTTAGGCCACGACTTTTCAGAGCGCTCGCCCGGGCTGCGCTGTATACTCCTGTACACACCAGTTCCCGTGCCGAGACCTAGATTTGGGTTAAATCTCCACTTCACAACCCCCATTGATACGGGTTTGACATCTGTTTGCCAGAGTGTTTTGCACTTAGCCTAACACCCGCTATTAAGTGACAAAATTGTGGCAGCCTGTCAAAGCCAGCTGACTGGCAGCTGCTCCGCTTACAAAAACCATTCAAATATTTGCAGGTTTTGAAGCTTTATGCAGTGTTGTACCCAATCTTTCAGTGATTTAACATGTAAAATATAAGTCAAAGTTTTAAATCTGGATTCCAAAATGTTTCCATTTTCCATACAAAAGGAAAAAGCTTTCAGGGTGTCTGCTGGAAGGGGTCCAATTCCAACGTGTCTTCGGTTTCCCACCATGAGATTCCTGTACAAACCTGATTTTTTAAAAATGTCAAGGTCCAAACTGTCTCTTCCTGCTGTTACTGAAATCTCGGATTACTGAACTAAATTACCTTAAACTCCAAGGGAATACAGTTTCTCAAAAGTAGATTCAAAAAAATTAATCTCCAAGTAAAGAAACCTACCTGCATTATTTTGCATTTGACAATTAGACCAACATGCCTTTTGGGGAAAGCCACGCTTCTGGGAAGAGTATTTCTAGTCGACATCTGAGCTCTCTGGCGATCTCCAGAACACTAACGCCTCTGCTTGTACTTACTTCTAAATTGCTTAGTCCGATTAAGAAATAATTTGCAAATGACATAGTGTTTCTCTAGATTAAGATCCATTGAGTAAAAGTCATGTGGGTTTTTTGTCTACGAGATTAGAGCCAGACAGACAGGGATCTCCTGCAAACTGCAGCTGGCGGCAATGAAAAAAAAAATTACCCTGCATTTGTCCAGGACAGATCTGTGGACAAGTAGGCTCACCCGCTCCCGACGTTGAGCGGCTGGCGCGCGTTTACAGTCTCAACTATGCCGTACTTGTGCCTTTTTTTCTTTTCAATGTTGATAAATATCTTTCCTTTGGGTGGGAGGGGGTCACAAGTCCCTTGGGCAAAAGTGGGACCATCATTTTCAAAAAAGCGGTTAGTTTGCTTTTGATACATTTCCAAGGAGTTTCGGAGGGTGGCCGTCTTAAATCCCAAGTGCTGAGAGAGTCTCACAGTTGGGGGGAGGGGCAGGGAGAGTCGAGACAGACACAGGCTCGTGCGCCTCCAGCCCAGGCGCCTTCTCTGGAGAGGCTTCCTCCTCCGCCTTCCGCCCCAGTGCGCTGCGGAGGGCGGGCAGGTCCTTTGAGCCGAGGCGGGGGCTCCGCCTGCTGAGGGAGCGACAGCGCGCCGCGAGGGTCCAAGCCCCAGGCGGAGGCGGCGGCGCAGCCCCGGAGCCCCCCGCGGACCCGGCACTTCCCACCCGCCGTGCGCGCCTGGAGCGCTGGGCCGCCGGGCCGAGGCGACTTTTACCTGGAGAGCTTTGTGTCCACAACGCTAATCCTTCGACTCAGTGTTTCGTTTAGCAGCTGCCCTTAGTCAGAGGGCACTTGCGTGGGGGCGGGGGAACGGATTGAAGAGCGCGTAGCACAGTAAAAACCGGGGGAATAAAGCAAGCCCGAGCTGCTCCCAGGGGAGGCCTGGCGCGGTAGCGCCTACGGCCAAGGTGTCCCCTCAGCTAGACAACGAAGCCCGAACGCTGTCCGCAAGTCCCCAAGAGGAGAGAGCCTAACGCGAAGACGCGGTGGGGGTGGGGATGGGGGTGGGGTTGCGGCGCTGAAAACCCCAGGAAATGACCGAGTTGACTCGCATGGGGTTGGGGTGACATCCTTCCATCCAGAGGTTAGGAAAGGCCTGGAGAGCAGTTCGGAGAGAACAGTAGTATCCCCCGTGATGACAGAAGTGCCAACTATTTTATGCGGGGTGGTGGGAGACTTGCGAGTCACTTGGGACAGAGGTGCAGGAAAGGAGGGACGTGCAGGTCGCTGCAGCCGCGCTGGGCCGGAATCGCGGCGGCCAGGCCGGAGCGCGCGGGAGGGGCGAGGAGAGCCGCGAGCCGGGCCGGGCCGCAGGGGCGGGGGCTGGCGGGGGCGGGCGAATGGGGAGAGCAGGGGAGCTGGTGGGGGGAGCGCCGGGGAGAGGAGGACGGGAGACGCGGCTCCACCTCCCAGCTCAAAACGGCGTCCCAGCTGCTCGCGAACCAACTGCTCAATTCTATTCACTGTCGAGTAGGAACAAAAAAGTGGCTATTTATTAGAATACTTGTTTGGTATTGTTCGGCGCCACACAAAAGACGTTTCATTATGTGGAGGGATCCCCCTATTTCCAGAGAGAAACAATAACTTGAAATTGTCTTTAAAGTCTTTTCTATCAATAATAAATTTCATTTTCTTGTCTCTCTCGCCTGCAGTGTGCGTGTGTGCGCGCGCGCGCGAGGCGAGGAGACAGGAGCGTGTGCGAGTGAGTGTGCGAGCGGGGGTGCGCGTGTGAGTGCGCGTGAGTGTGCGTGCGCGTGGCGCGGGCGCCCGCGGCTGCCGGGCTGGCGCTGCCGGGAGCCGGGCCGGGCCGGGGTCCGAGGGCGGCTGCGCGCTTGGCGTGCGGAGCGGGCCGGCCACCGGGTCCGGAGTGCTATGGGGCTCCGGGAAGTGCCCGAGGGCGGAGCGTTGGGGGCGAGGCTGCGCCGGACTCGCTCAGGGGACCCGCTGGAGCTGGAGGAGGAACTAACTGTAAGTGTGTCTCGAACTTGCGCGGGGGCTTCGGCCCGCCCAGGGCTGGGGAACAGGGCGGGAAAGGTGCTGGGGAGGGGCGCGGTGTCTCTACGGTGACTTTCCGTAAAGGGGCATGGGGTGTCCCGGCAGCTTTCCGTTCTCGGTAGAGAACAGGTGGGTACATGTGGTGATCGTGGCGTGCAGACTCGCCTGCGGGGGTACATTTGTCATTTTCTTCTCTGTAAGTGCACTCCTACCGCCAGCCTCGGCTTTTTGGATTGGCCGCCACCCCACGGACCGAGCCTCTGTTTCTCTCTGGGTCGCCCTTCTGGGGGAGGGGGGTCAAGCCGGCGGATTTGGGGGAGAGGTTTGCGTCCGCGGCGGTTCCCCTTTGACTCCGGCCCCCGCGCCCCCTGCCCCTGCGCGCCGCGCTTGTGGCTCCCTTCTCGCCCTTGGCTGCGCCGGGCTACCGCTCTCCGCCTCGCACCCGGGCAGCGCCAAGAACTCAATCCTCGAGTTGAAATTACGTTTTAAAAATTAACATGTTGAAGCGTGTGCCATTTAGTGAGAGGTGCTTTGGGCAAAGAATCAATTTAACGTTGAGTGACCGACGGACTTGACTGTATTAATTCCGCTACCAGGAAAAAAAAAAATCTGCGAGCCGCAAGCCGCGACTCGCAGCGAACGCCTTCGGACCGCGGCCGGTCCGCGACCCCTCGGAGCGGCCAACGCCTCCACCGCGCCGGCGAGGGGAGGGCGCCCCAAGGTGGGGTCTGCAGTGCCCCAAAGCCCCGCCTGCTGAATGGGGCCGCCCTAGGAGGGGTGACCCCCGCCCGGGCGCCCAGCCCCCTCGGCGCGTCCTCCCTCCTCCAGCGAAATCGCACCCGCTTGGCTTCCTGTTGCTCCACGACGCGCGCCTCGGTCCTCTGTGCGCGCAGCCGGGTGTCTCCCCCACCAGCGCGCGCGAGCCGCCCGCCTCCGCCCTCTTTTTCTGCTGGTCTGAGCCGCTGGTGGAGAGGAAAGGTCACGAAGTTTCAAAGGTGAAATGGATTTTCGGCGGTGGCTGGTGCTGGAGTCGATGGGCAGGGTGGGTCTGGTCTGGCAGTCATCGATCAGGGCAGGGAGCCGGCTGGCCGCCCCCCCAGCAGGAAACAGGTGTTTGAAGGCGATAGCGGCCGCCAGTCAATTAACCCATTAAAAGCCCCCTTTATGGCATCGATTTCCTGGAGTGTGGTGGGGCTGGCGTTCTGGGAGCTCCTTTGTGAAAGGAGGGGGTTGGGAGGGGGTGTTGCACTGATGGCACCTAGTTGGCGCAGAGGACCCCCCAGACGCCCCTGCCTTCGCGGCGGACAGTGAGGCTACCCAGGCGGCCGGGACGGAGGCTTTCCCCTCCCGCTGGTGTTGGAAAGAGGAGTTGTGCTCTGTCCTCCCCCAGGACAGAGGTCTTGTTACCCCAGGCCCGCTCCCCAGCCCCTAGGGCCTACCGGGTCGATAATGGCCGCGGCAGAGGAGGGGTAAGCGCCCAGTGCGGGCCACTGTCCCTCCACGAGCTCGGCTGTGGTGTAGGTGGGTGATCAAGGCCAGCGCCACAAGGAAAGGAGTTCCGTTCCCACCAACATCCCCTCAGCGCCACCAGGTTTCCTCCCCCGGTAGCGTCTCTCCTGGATCCGGCGATGCAGGACGGGTGGCTTGGCCGGAGCGTGCACACGCACAGGGGACGCCACGCGTGCCCCGTGAGGACAAACAGAAAGGTGGCCTAGTAATCCTGGTTATCACTGCGGGGGGACTGGATAGAGCCAGATGCTGGGGCGGGCGTAGGAGGCGGCGGCGGAGGCAGGGGGAAGGGATTGGGATGGAACTGGCACCGTGGACAGCTGGACCTGCCGCGCCGGGTTTCCCTCCCCACGAGGAAGAGGCGGCTGCGGGAACCCTGCGGCTCTGGCTGTGCTGGGGAGGAAGGAGGTTCCAGGTGGTGGGCCTATCTGCGCGATGGCAGAGAATACAAACGCCTGGGAAGGCGGGTTGTAAGGAGCCTCTATTCCAGGAGCAAATACGCCTGTGTGTTCTGGGCGTTGAACAGTTTGAGGTAGCTGAAATATAAAGAAAGTGCATAAAGTTCCTACCCTGAAACCGAAATACTCCTCTCCTGCTGCCTGGGGGGGTCCTTTGTCGGTTTAGGGCCTGTGCCACTCCCTAGGGCCAGCGGTGCTAGTCAGTCCACAAAGGGGGAGCTGGCACCCAGGAGCCAGGAGGGTGCATTTCTGCCAGCAAGGTGAGGTGCAAATCTCCCTGTAGCCAGTTTCGTAGAATATTCACCTATGTTTGCCCACTTTTTCCTCACTGACCCTAAGTTAATATTTAGGGTTCAAACACAGTCTAAAATAGGACTCTTTCTCTCTCTACTCTTGCTAAATCTCCCTCTATCTCATTTATGTGGTACCCTCTCCCAAAACTGGTGACATGTGGCCCTGGGAGGTGAGCTGCAGGCCTTCCCCACTCCTCCTGTCCAAAGGTTGGTGTCCTGGATAATACAAATGTGCTCTCCAAAAAGGTTCATATGCCCAGGTAGTCACCAGGCCTCCACCCCACAGCAGGGAAATCTGATTTCTGCTGGCAGGACAGCTGGTTGCTGTCTCTTCGAGGTAAGATAAATGGTATTCAAATGGGGCCAGGGGGCCTCTATTAGCTCAGCGTGTGGGGGCGGTGGTGCAGCTCTAAAGCCCCAACCCAGAGCCTGAATATTTCAATGGAACCACCTTCCCCCATTTGCTGTTTTGTGAAGTAAGCAACCTATGTGACTGAAAGGGCTTGAAATTGTGTCAAAGTGATGTTTTAATCTCACTGAAAAGTGTATTAGAGGACAAGATGTAATTTATGTGAGATGCTTCGATGAAAGCAGAGATTGGAGTGGATGGTCTTTCACTCGCGTGAACTAGGGTCATGTTTATATTGAAGCCTGTGTAGCTAATCTAATTTGCAATAACAGGGATGGCCTGTAAGAAAAAGCATCTCTGATTTCACTTTATTTCTTTTCATATAGAAATTCCTTATGACTTGTCTCCTCTTGTGAGTGATGCCTTCTCCGTTTGGGGGCTAACGAGAGAGAATAGGAGAGAGGGTTGTGTCCACCCCTAACTGCCGCTCTTTCTTGCACACAGCCTTGGTTCGTTGCCTGGCTGGGACTTGAGCAGGCCACCACATCGGCCTGAAACCGTTTTTTGATCTCTTTAGAATGAACATTAGAGCAGCCCTAGTAAGTCAGATCCCACCTTCTCCTCTGCACTCCAGGGAGCCGCCGTGGTGCTTGTCTGTTTAACGTGTCAGGCTGGTTCACTTTCTCCCGAGAATTTTGGCTTCTGCAGTTTGCTTCAGGAGTGTGGCTTAATCAGATGTCCCACACACTTGGATGCTTATATTCTGCAAATTTTAATGTGAATAGTTACAAAGCCCCCTCCCATATTCAGAAAAGTTTGATCTTGTGCTGACTCTATATACTGGCTTAGAAAGAAAGAAAACACACCTACTGCTCAGATGAGGCGCTTTGCATTCTTATTATCACATCTAACACAAGCATTCTTTATCAATAAAAAACAACATGCGTTAGAAAATTACAACTTTTGTACAACGTAAAAAGGTGCATTCAAACTGTTAATTACGGGGGTTTGTGTAAATGAAACTTTAGGCAGTGACCCATTTAATTTTGCCGTAATTACTGACAACATAAGACAAGGATGAATCACAATACAGTATATTTATCTTGAAGGAGAATATTGCACTGACGTAGTTAAACCAAAGAGTAAGAGAAAAAATTTGAGGGGGGTGCAGAAATATAAAAAGTACACAAAAATCACACCCTGAAAACATTTGGGTTAAAACGGCGGAAAGAGCGGCTTAAGCGGCTTTTCTTAAGAGCCCAACCAAATTTTAGAGGCAGCAACATTTTCTCCTCAAAATACAAGGCTCAAGAACCATCTCCTCTGGCTAGGTCAAGTCCCAGCTCCGCCAGTTCACTGACTTGCGCATAACTTTGTGGACCCTACAAATCTGGGAGGCAGATGAGTGTGGGGAGCTGTCCCCTGCCCGCGGCCGCACCTGGCGTGCCCGCGCCACGCGGAGAGGCTGGACGGTGCAGGCGGCAGAGCGCGACTTTTGGGTGAACCTGAAACCGCCTCTAACCCAGACCATACTGCCAGGAGGGATGGAGGAGTGAGAGCAGGGGCCACTGAAGACCCTTGCCCTCTTCACTCCCTAAGGGCGAGTCTGAACGGCTTTTCCTTGCTCATTGCAGGACCCTTAGAGACCGGTGGAGGAAGGGAAGCGGCCCGGCTCTTTAATTGCCAAGCTTCGTCTGCTGCCCCTGAGCCCAGCGGCGGCTCAGCCACGGCCAAGGGGGCCACGTCGCTGGACGCTAGGCCTGGACCTCGAGCCACCCTTTCCCACCGACCCCTCAATAATCAGCGGGAGCACGAGAGTGCGGGCAGCCTGTGGTGACCAGAGGTGCCTGGTGCTCCGCGCACCCACCGCGTCCTCAGCGCGGGGGACTGACTAGGGTGACCCTCGGTGCCTGCCCGGCGGGCACCCGAACCCAGAGAGGGGTGGGTGCCCCGGTAGAGCTCGCGTCTTTAAAGGCCACGATGGAACCGCGCGCTACGGCTGTGCCTGGCCCAGCCCTCTGCCCCGATTGGTTCGCACTGAGTGGGTACAGTGCGTAGAGACCGCAGCGCTCCGGGGTGTACAGGGCAGGTAGGCCTGGCTAGGATTCTTCTGGGAAAGTTTCTCGCAAAAGAAGGGCCTGGCAGGCCGAGCGGCAGGAGGCTTGGCACCCGGCGCTCGCCCAGCACCGCTCGCTTTTCCGCCGCCTCCCTCCCGAGCGCCCGCGGCTCGGTGGGGCGGAGGGCGCAATGCCCCCTTGGGTTCGTCTTTCCCTCTCCGTGTCTTCTCTTTCATTCATAAACCTGGTGGCTACAGACGCAGCTTGAATATTGACGTCTCTCCCCCAACTGCTCCGCCGTTAACCCAATTACAGAATTCATCAAGAACTGTGTTGAATTATCTCTTTCCATACAGTATCAGCATTAGCCTAATTAAAAGCTATAATGTCTGATATAATGATTAAATCGTTAGCTCTGCTGTAGGGAAGCAATATTTTGTTTTCCCTTCAATTAGAAGCTGATTGAGGTTTTCAGAGCAGGTCAGCTGTGAAATTTGAATTATATGTGTGAGTACTGCTCACAGGGTGAGCCCCTACTCGAAAGCTCCCAGAGCTTCTCCAAATGCTTTCACCCAGAGAGCTAGGAGGCACACACCACCACACACGCGCGCACACACAGTGTGCTGTTTGCTCTTCGACTGGGAACGTGCGGGTCTCCACACTAATCGCTGGCAAGAAGGCCTTGGTTACTTTCGAGGGGAAGGACTTTATTGATCCTTTTCCCACAGAAGCTACTGGACCATCCCTCCAAACCCAGAAGCGTTTTTAAGTCGGAGAGGACGGTGTGCTCGCACGCTGAGAGCGGCTATGCAGATCTGCTCTGCTGCGGTCCCTCATGGCACAGGGGTTGCTCCAAGTCCCACACCTGCAAGCAGCCCCTTTACCTTGACCGTGTTTACCCTCCCCCCCCAAAAAAAAACAAATACTAACCAACACCAGCAAAAAAACTTTTCTGCTGTTTTGGCTCCTTTGGCTTTGTTTGGGAACGGCGGAACCAAGTTAGGTTGGGCGCAGAGCAAGAGCCCGAGAGCGCCCGCCTGGGTCCCGGCAGAGAGGAGCACTCCCCAATAGCCCCCGGGCCGTAACCCGCGCGCTCTGGAGCGCAAACACCCGAAGGCGCGCGCCCAGCCCTGGAAAAGGGCCTCTGGCAGCAACAGCAGGCAAGGGGCGCCGGACCGGCAGAGAGCCCGAGGGTCCCGGAGTCTCCGCGACGGGCCAGCAGACGGCGATCGCGGCCCGCGCCACGGCACGGTCAGCGCAGCCGCGCCGCGGGGCCTCCGGGCCGGAGCCCAGAGCCAGGGCCTGCTCCCTCTTCGCTTCTCGCGGCTCCGCGCAGGAGAAGAAAGCGGCCTGTGCGTCCCGCCCCGCCCCTCCCCTGCGATCTCCCCGCGGCCCCCGCCCCGCCGCGCGCCGTCCGCTCCCGGACGCGCTCTGCTGCCTCTTCGCCCTCCGTCTGCGCCTCCTGTCGGCCGCGGTGACCTCGAAGGCCTCTTCCAACTCGAACTGTCCTTTTTTTTCTCTCCCGCGCTTTCTTTGCCGCCTGCTGCTCTGCCTCCTCTCCTCCTTCAGACTACTCTTTTCTCTCTCAGAAGTCCCTCTTAGAAACTGGGGGCTCGCTCACGATTTGCCTCCCTTTAACAGTGGTCTCAAGCCTGGGGGCGACGCCTGAGCCCGGAAGGCTGCTCCCCTGGGAGGTCCCGGGAGGCACCTACACCTGGCCCCCTACCCGCCCCGCGGAAGCCGCTGGAGCTGACCTGTGGGGGGGGGGCAACAGGTCGAGATCCGGCCACATCTCCCGGAGAGGGTGTCACTGGACAGATCGTCTGTGCCAGAGTCTGGGAAGACAAGGACGAGTTTTTTGTCTTCTTTCTCTGCCCCCCAGAAGTCCTAACGTGTCCTTCAGACTTCATGCTTGGAGCTCAGACTGATGCTGGGTACACAAAATCCATCTCCAGATGCCTGAAAGCTAGCTTTCACATAAAGGTCGCCAGGGGCAGAGATTCCATCCACAGGGACTCTCTCTGCTTCCCAGACTTGTCATGAGCACAACCATTGGGAGGGGAGCATAAGCTAAAAGTTTTAGTTACTCCACATTTGTAGTTTAAGCTAGAGGTGTTATACTTAAAGTCCATAATTCAATTTATTGAAAGCTAAAGACTCTCTTACAATGCCTTAAATATATCACATATGCATGCATGTGCATATATTATATGTGTGTATCCACATATGTACATATGCATATATGTGTATATATAATTTCTTCTGATGGTGGCTTGGATCTGGGTTTTCCTTGAGGATTATGGCCACAGGTTAAATAAAAGAACAGAAAGCATCTTTATTTATTCACATTTCTACGTTGATCTTCTCTTTGGCGTTTTTTAGCAAAGAGGCACAGTGAAGACTCGAGTTCCCAAGAGAGCAAATTTGGTCAATCAGCAGTGAAAGTAACCCTTTGCCTGGGGTTCTCGATGTCCTCTGACATTCCTTGGAAACGGGGAAGTCAGTCTTCAAATCTCAAGAGTCTGGCCTTCCAGAGAGTGACCAGCTTGAAGGAGGTCTCTGCCAACCTGGTGGGGAGTGGATGGGAGAAGGGGGCATTTTTCAAACTGGTTTTGGACTGTTTTCTGTTTTTTAAAGAGTTGCCGGGGAGAGAGGTTAGAAGGACCTAGGAACTGAGGCTCCCAGAAGCCACTGCCAGCAGGAGCTCATGTGACTCCTCATGCCTCAGGCCAGGATGGAAGGCACAGAGGTCTGGCTGGCAATGCCCGGCCACTGCCCATCATGTATTGCTTGACAAGAAGTCACAGCTGCAGCTCAGGTTTAATACTTTCGCAGGTGGGCACCCATAGTGTGTGCACCCGCTTGGGCCCAGGGAACGTCTCGCTTTGGAGAGCACCCTGAATGCTGTGCACTAACATGATCTCATATGATGCTACACCATTTGCCTCCTACTTAGATGCTCTGAAAAACAAGGGTAACGTCATATTGGGAAACAATTTTCAGGACTGTGGTAGAAAGAAGCTAGACCATTTCAAAGTCAGCTATCCAAGTTCCCCAAAGCATAAAGCATTCCTGCAAAGCACACTGGAGTGCAGGGTGTTTATAAAATAAATTGCTCCATTGATATGGAAAATAATGTGCCAAGCCTGATTCACACAAAGCATTTTCAGGGGGTCTTAAGCTATTTAGTTTAAAATCCAAATTGAAAAGCTGAGGAAAGAAATCTTTCAACTGCTAAGTGGATAATATAGTTTATAATTTGTAAACCATTTCCTTTATTTCAGTCTTGCTGACTTTTCCTAATACACTGGATCTCCCTGCATACCCATCGCCTCCTAAATTATCAAAGAAAAAATGGGTCTATAGCATTCCTAAACAATATGCTTGTTCCTTTTTTGTTCATTCACAATGTAACCGATATTTGTAGGTAGTACATGAAACAAATCAAAAGATTTAACAAACTCAATTGGTGCAATAAGAAGGTAGTTGGAAACTGAGTTTATAACCTAGATATTTGGTGAAAAATAAACATGAAATGATGTTTCCTTTTAATAGAATTATATATTATTTGATGAATTTACTATTAAATGCTGAATGGCCTGAAATGAAAGCAGTTTAATCTGCAGAGATCAATTTGCTGTTGCACTGCATAGTGTAGCAACCCTGCAATAAAAAAAAACTACAGTAATAATCATAGTAATTGAGAGGAAGAAAAGCATTATTCCTGTACCTTGAACAAGCAATAGGGTCAGGAAATGCACAACCCCAGAATTTTTTTAAATAGAAAAAAAAGAAGAGATGTCACATGTTCACTGCCCAGCACACTTAAACATCCTATTGCACTCTTATTGTCACCATCATGGTTATATGAGCATTTCTATTACGTGGTCAGTCACGTGGCATTTGGCTAAGCCTCTATTTTATCCACCACCAATCTCCTTAAGCACTCTTATCTCAGGGTGCATACAGAAATGCTCCCTGTACCTCCCTGAGGACGTAGGAGGAATACTTGAGCACAAGGGGTTTTCTAGAAGTCTTTGGGCCACTTCCATATCATTCTGATTGAAATGGTAGCATGAGAGCAATGGTGTTAAGATTGGGTTTGGAAATCTCTTGTGCCCGGAATCAAAGACACTTTGAGGTTTAAGAATTATACAGCTACTCGGGAGGCTGAGGCAGGAGGATCGCTTGAGCCCAGGAGTTTGAGGTTGCAATGAGCTATGATGAGGCCACTGCACTCTACTCAGGCGACAGAGTGAGACTCTGCCTCAAAAAAAAAAAAAAAAAAAAAGAATTATAACAGCAGGTGAATGCCTTAATCATTCCATGAACCCAGCCTTTCGTTTGCATAATGCAGGAAAACGGCATCTGTCGCCTGGTCATTCGGTTTCTGGTGGGCCCTGCGCAGTTCATAGTTTTCGCAGTTCTTAGGCAAACAGCTTGTGGAAGATTCGCTTCAGAAAAGAGTGGGCTCAATCATTCTTTTGCGATTTCAACAAACTTTTTCAACTGTTGTTGAGTAACTAGATTCCAGACAGATCTTATTTTCAACCTTCCTAGAAATTCCTTTCCAAGAGGAGGAAGCCAGGTTGGGAAGAGTAGGTTACTATAACTCCCAGGCTCATTAAAAGACCCCCCCCACCCAAGTTCAGGGCTGATAGTAAAGGAAGCTAACAGAGCCATGCCCCACACAAATGCTCCCCCGTTACCGGAATTATGGGGCCTGGACTGTGAAGGCCTTGGCTGCGAGAGGGCCTGCACAACTTCAGTAACCGCAGCGGTGACGAATGTAAGGGGACGGGGAGGGGGGGAGGGGGGGCTGCCCGATCCTCGCAGGAGAACTAGCAGGGGGCTTTTGGGCTATGGCCCTCGGACAGTCTCCCCTGCGTCCAGGGGAGCGCCCCCCCCCCTTTTCAGCACTCGGACCGAGCAGAGGGCGACATGCTGGCCCCCATCTCCAACTTTCCCTTCCCTGAAGGCGCAGAGTGGGCTGGCAGAGGCAGAGGAGGAGCTGGGTCTCCGCTGCACACGTTTCAGCACGGCCCGGGGCTGTATTCTCCACCCCCAACCCCCAGTGATTCTTCCTCCGTCTTCGCTTTTAAACCCAAGCGTTAATCATTCCGAGCGCGCGGGCGGGGACAGGCGAGGAGGGCTAGCTCGGGGTTCGCCGCCGCCGCCGCCAGCGCGCGCGCGCTCAGGAAGCAGTGTGGCTGTGACCCCCCTCCCGGGCCGCCTCCCCCCTCCTTCCTGCCCCTGCTCCCCTCGCCTTCCTCCCCTCCTCCCCGCTCCGCCGCCCGCGCCCAGTGTATCTACTCCCTCCCCACGTCACTCGCCAGCGCGCCATGCAAATCACCGCCGCCGGCGGCTCCCATTGGCCGCGGCGCGCTCATTTAATGGCAGCCCGGGCCCGGCGTATGGCTGCTGGGCCCCGCGCGCCGCCGGCCCCGCGTGCGCCTCCGTTCCGAGCGCACGGCTCCGGGCAGGCAGCGGGCAGCCAGTCCCGGGCTCGGCGGCCCCGGCTCTCTGGGCCTCTCCGCCCGCCCGCGCTCCTTCCGCTGTCCCTGGCCCCCCTCCTTGGCTGTACCGGGATCGCCCCCTCCGGGCCCCCCTCCGCTTCCCCCTCAGCGCCTGCCTCCCCCCCGGGCACCTGGGACCAGCACATGCCCAGCGCACGCGGCGCGCCTCCCTGCTAGAAGTTGCAGCCCCTGAGTTGGAGGCCGCCGAGGACCGAGCACAGGAGGAAGGAGGTAGCGCGCGGCGGCGGTCGGCGCGGAGGAGACGGCAAGCCCCGGGCCGGGCCCAGCGCACCTCTCCGGCCCCGAAATTGGAGCTGCAACTTGGCCACGACTGCACCTGTTTGCACCTCTCCGCCGAGGGCGACCGGGCTGCGGTGGCGGCGAAGACTGCGACCCCGACCGTCGGCCCTTTTGGCAAGTGGTTTGTGCACGAGGAGAAACTTTCCACCTTCGAGCCTAACCGGCGTTGAGGTCGTGCGTTTTTGCCTGTTTTTTGTTGTTGTTGCCTCCACACACCCCCATTCTTCTCTCTGCTCTAGGAACCCCCTACGTCTCCCTGCGATTGACTCCTCTCCATCTCCCCCCACCCCAGCCGTCTATGCTCCAAGCCCTCTCCTCGCGGTGCCGGTGAACCCGCGAGCCGCCCCGATGTACAGCATGATGATGGAGACCGACCTGCACTCGCCCGGGGGCGCCCAGGCCCCCACGAACCTCTCAGGCCCGGCCGGGGCGGGCGGCGGAGGCGGCGGGGGCGGCGGGGGCGGCGGCGGCGGGGGCGCCAAGGCCAACCAGGACCGGGTCAAGCGGCCCATGAACGCCTTCATGGTGTGGTCCCGCGGGCAGAGGCGCAAGATGGCCCAGGAGAACCCCAAGATGCACAACTCGGAGATCAGCAAGCGCCTGGGGGCCGAGTGGAAGGTCATGTCCGAGGCCGAGAAGCGGCCGTTCATCGACGAGGCCAAGCGGCTGCGCGCGCTGCACATGAAGGAGCACCCGGATTACAAGTATCGACCGCGCCGCAAGACCAAGACGCTGCTCAAGAAGGACAAGTACTCGCTGGCCGGCGGGCTCTTGGCGGCCGGCGCGGGAGGCGGCGGCGCGGCCGTGGCCATGGGCGTGGGCGTGGGCGTGGGCGCGGCGGCCGTGGGCCAGCGCCTCGAGAGCCCAGGCGGCGCGGCGGGCGGCGGCTACGCGCACGTCAACGGCTGGGCCAACGGCGCCTACCCCGGCTCGGTGGCGGCGGCGGCGGCGGCCGCGGCCATGATGCAGGAGGCGCAGCTGGCCTACGGGCAGCACCCGGGCGCGGGCGGCGCGCACCCGCACGCGCACCCTGCGCACCCGCACCCGCACCACCCGCACGCGCACCCGCACAACCCGCAGCCCATGCACCGCTATGACATGGGCGCGCTGCAGTACAGCCCCATCTCCAACTCGCAGGGCTACATGAGCGCCTCGCCCTCGGGCTACGGCGGCCTTCCCTACGGCGCCGCGGCGGCCGCCGCCGCTGCCGCGGCCGGCGCCACCAGAATCGGCCGGGGCGGCCGCGTCGTCGGGCGCCCTGGGCGCGCTCGGCTCGCTGGTCAAGTCGGAGCCGAGCGGCAGCCCGCCGGCCCCAGCGCACTCGCGGGCGCCGTGCCCCGGGGACCTGCGCGAAATGATCAGCATGTACTTGCCCGCCGGCGAGGGTGGCGACCCGGCGGCGGCCGCTGCAGCCGCGGCGCAAAGCCGGCTGCACTCGCTGCCGCAGCACTACCAGGGCGCGGGCGCGGGCGTCAACGGCACGGTGCCCCTGACGCATATCTAGCGCTGTCGGGACGCCGGGGACACTTCGGCTCGCGGCCGGCGACTCGGTGACTACCGAGCTCGCGGCCCGCACCCGAGCTTCCGCCAGACCCGGCGCGGCCTTGTTTTTGTACAGACGTTTCCACGTTCTTGTAAAATGAAAACGGTGGAGACGGACACCAGGTGACACATGCCCCCCACTCACCTTTCCAGGAGTTCCTGGGACCACTAGGCGTTGACACAAGGCTTGCGTTTTAGACTGAACTTGGTTGTTTTATTGAGACTTTTTGTACAGTATTTATCGTCCACGGAGGAGGGAACAAAAAGACATAAACCGAGCGAGGGGCGATTTTGTATCACGGCCGGCGTGCTTTCATCCCTGCATTGCTTCCTGGCGGCGCGGATTGCCCGAGACCAGAGATGGGGAGCTGGTCTCGTTGGTTATAAGTGTAGTAAGGCAGATCCAAACATTTACAAGGTTTTTGTAGTTGCTACCGCTCGTTTGGGTTGGTTTGTTAATTTATACAGAGAGGTTACCACCCCACCCCACCCCCGTGGCGGAGTTATGTTCTGGGTTTTGTAAAACTTTCTGTATCAGCATTTCCTTTTTTTTTTTTTTTTGGTTTTGTATTATTTCATGTAAATGCATTGTGAAATTTTTATTTTAGGCGTTGCGGTGCGGGGAGGAGGAGTCAGATTATGTACATAGTTTCCTAAAAAGCCTCTCTTCTAAAAACGAAAAAAGAACCCCCCAAAAATTGTATTGAATTTTGAGTCAATAAATTTAAGAGAGAAAAGCCCACTTTTCCCCATAAATTTGAAACGTGCTAATTTTATATGCATGTTTTATGAGTTCAAAGTACAATTAGTAAATCCAGAGGAGGAGAAAGAAATTATCAGTGTGAACAAAGTGTAAGGGAATCCCAGGGCATGGGAGTAGGATTTTCATGGAGCTTTGTTCAATGCAAGGGAAGAAAGTTAAAATCCGTAAATTATTTTGTAGAGTTGAAGTGTTAATGTGGAAGGAGGAATGATTACAAAAATATCTTCTCAAGGTCTGGCCCCGTAACTGCGCGGCATGGGCGGGTTTTGCGTTTCCTTGCTGCAAGCTTTGCGCCCTCCACCTGGCGGGGCATCTGCAGAGCAGTTTGGCCGGAGGAGGAAAGAGGAAGGGAACACCCCACGGCGGGACTAGGCCAAGGATTTGGGTGAAAGACCTTAGCGGGGGCACGGGTGTCCCCAATTCCCCAACAATTAGGATTTCGAGCAGAACTTATTTGAATGTGGTTCAAGGAAACACAATCGCTGAGCCAAAATGTACTTACTGCAGCTGAGCCCCCTCCGTCCATCCTCTACCTCTTTCTCCTTGGGAACTGGGCAAAATAATTTTACTGGATTTTCACACACACACAAATATTGACCACCCTCCTTCCCCCACGTGAATCGGGATGCAAGTTGCTAACAGATGTGAACGCAAAATGCCGTGTTTATTATTCCTTATGAGATCTTGAGGTTGTTTGATGCTTTAAATTTTTCAATTATATTTTTTCTAGGTGTTTATTGGTACATTGCAGTTTTTCTGAAATTTAAAGTTTTCTGTAAAACTTCGTCTTCAAGTAATCGGACAGCATTAAATATTGCATTTAAAACTTATACTGTAGCAGATACATTTTGAAATTAATCACAATGTTAAGATAAAATTATATTTTTGAAGAAAAAACCACTTTAAATCCACATTGAAATATGCTGATTTCTGTAACCTTAGGTTTCTCCCCTCATTTCCCCAACAACTTTTCTTATCCTGCCAAGAGTGTGAACTATCCACCCAAAAGTGGGCCTAGGCCATCAGTTTAATGAGAACTGAATTCAGCCTGCATCTGAGAATAGCTTTAAGTATGACGCTAATCTGACAATTGATATGTGTAATTTTTTGGAGTCATTTTGATAATTTTGCTTAAACCACTCATTCGTTAAAGTGATTGCAAAACATTCAAGAATGATGTCCGCTGCTTTCTAACAAGATAATAAAAGCCCCCCCTTTCTTTTTCTTCATTTTTTTTCTTTTAGCAATTTGATCCTCTGTGAAACAGTCGTTTCTAAAAGTGTCTGCAGGCACATGGGTGACTGAGCGGAGCGGCGCGCGAAGTAGTCTGGGAGCAAGTGCACACCGACCCCTCTGGGAGAAGCTGGGGAGGTCTATGGAGCTCTCTCTGCTGACTCGCCAGGGGCTTCCAGAGCGCGGTTTACTCTGAAACATACAGACTTAAAGAGCTCTCCCTGAGGGTCTTTCACGGATGCCCACTCTCAACCTGTCACTGTGCTCATCCATGTGTATGCTGGGGTTTCTGTCTATGTCCAGCCACTGGCATCTGAATCAGGGCTCTCATCATACGTGTTGATAACTTGGGGCCACTTTAAACAAAAACTTTAGTGAGTGTGCCTGGAACAAGGGGCAAAGTTGTCAGTTGTCTCCCCGGAGGGTGGATTTACAGTTTGGCAATTACTGTGTGTGCTGCACACAGTCAGCTGAAATAGTCCCTGCCAGGTGCTCCAACCACCTTATTTCCTTTTTGTTCTGTTGATTAGAAAGACGCAGAAAAAAAGCATATAAATTCTTTAATGACTCAATTTAAAAGCAGCTCGGGAGGGGAGGAGAAGAGATTAGCTGCGATTTATCTCAGGATTGAGATCCTATCCATTTCTCTCCAATTTAAATTAGGGGAGAAACTGTTACAGTAGGCCCCAGACATTTCACTCAACTGTGAACTCAGTTTTTGCCCAGGTAATACTCATGGTATTCACCAAGAGAAATACTATGTGATGATCATTATCATATGATAACTTCATTCATTTTCCAAATCACAGGGTGGTGTTTCTGTCGCTTAGTCCAATTTTGTTTGAAACCGGTGGAGAGAAGGTGGACAAGATCTTTCTGAGGCCTGGAACAAAGTTTGCACAACTTCGTGCAGGGACGACTGTGTGGCTTCATCAATCCGTCCATTGCGCACGGGCCCTGACTTCTAAACTAGGGGTGGGATGGTTTGTCTGCTTGAGGGTTTTTTGGTTTGGTCTGGTTTCATTTGACTTTAACCTTGTTTTGTTTTGGTTTTCAAGTCACTGGCCCCTTAGTTGTTGTTTTTAAAACTTTAAAAAGAACCCCAAAGAAACCCACCAGTAGCTGGATGAAATGAATTACTTTTAAAGAAGAGTTTAGGGTACAGCCGCCTGATCCGCAGATGTATGTCGGGCAGCGTGAGTGGCAGGTCTATTAAAATCGTGTATGGGGGAGAAGAATAACACTCATATCCACGCATTTCATTTCCCCGACAAGACTGGGCATCGCAGATTTCTGTCTCGGGAAAATTTCAGTTAATTCAAGGACTCCATCCTGGGACGCGTGCCCTGCAAGGCGCGCCCCAAGTCGCCGGGCTCCCGCACCGTTTGGTCCTCAGCCGGCTTACCTCTAGCCGGCGCCCGCCCTCCCTCCCACCCGCGCGTCCGCAGCCTGGCCCTCAGGGCAGAGTCTTCAGAAGCGTCCGCAGCAGAATTTAATCACAAGTTTGATTCCTTGGAAACTTCAAGTGAAAAGCAGACTTGGCCTTGGCGCGGCTCTCTTTCCGGCGAGACCATTTGGCGGGATTGGAAGGCCCGGCCAGATGGGGAGGGGTGAGGAGGGCGCGGGCCCCCGAGGCGAGGAGCGGGAGGGGTCCCGGGTGCCCCCCAGTCCTGCAGGGTGGGGGCGGCTCCAGGGCCGAGCGAGGGCGGGCAGTCGGGCGCGCTCCGAGGCCCAGGCCGGGAGGTAGGGACGCAGGGCCCGGTCACCCTCGCCCACTGCTCCTGCTCTGCGCCGGGCCTCCCAACTGCCTCCCCCCTGACAGAGGGCGAGGCCCGGCGGGGGGCGAGGAGAAGCGCTCTTCCCTCCTCCCCCCAGCCCCCGCCCTTCCTCTCCCGCTGCGCGCCCGCCGCAACCCCGCAGGCCCGCCCCGGGACCCGAGCGTCGCGGCGACGGCTGCGGGCGGCGCCCTGTGGCCCAGGCCGAGGTCCGGGTCTCCTCCTCGCGGGCTCGGGCCTCGCGTGCGCGCCCCTTCGCCCGCCCCGCCGCCCTTCTCGGGTTCTGCCCGCGGCTGAGCCCGACACCGTGCGGGTCCCTGTTGCCCCGCGCACTGCTGTTCTCTCCGCCCCCACGTTCACTCCCGCTCCTTCACTGCCCCCACTCTCCTTTATCCCCCGCGACCCCGGCGTCTACCTGCTCCTCGTTCACTTCCCGCTCTTTCTGCCCCGCCTTCTCTTTGTCCGTCCCGCTCCCCGGTCCTCCCCCAGCCGTCCTGCTCGGCCCCAGGACGCCGCGCGCGAGGCTCGGGTGGGGGCCCGGCAGGTGCCCGGGAGCGGCCGCGCCCCGCGGGCTCGGGGCTGGGAGCTGGTGGGGGGCCCCGCGGGCGCCGCCCCGAGTCCGCCTCGCTCGGGCCGGGAGGCCAGGCGGGGTGCCAGCCGCCGGCGGGGGCGGGGCGGAGATTAGGGTGACTGCTGCGAGCGACTAGGGCAGAGTGTTTTTGTGTTTAAGGAGAGCAGGATTAGTGGAGAGAAAGTCCTGACCCGGGGTCAGCCGCAAGTCAAACCCTTTTACAATCAGCCGGCGGAACCAGCGCGTCTCCGCCCGGCCGCAACAAGTGGCAGGGAAGAGAGGGGGGAGGGGCTCGCCCCGGCCCGGCCCGGGAGAGCGGCCGGCGGAGGGCGGGAAAGCGCGGGCGCAGCCGGCCAGGCCCGTCGGGGAGCCGCGCCGAGGGGGCGCACCCCGCGAGCCTCCGCGTGCGGGCTCGGGCTCTGCGGGGTGGGACGCGCTGCCCGGCCGAAGGCCGTCTCCGTAGCAAACACCTGCGTCCCCCTTTCCCTGAGTCTTCTTGGGAATGCTCCTCCGGAGGAAGACTAAGGAGGGTGCTTCCTAGGCGCTCGGTAGGGGAGGCTCTGTTTTATGAACGCAATTGAATTTCCATAAGAAACAGCAAAATCAAAAGACCGAGTCTTTGCGCGCTCTTCCAGGCACTTCCTCCGCAGGCTCTCCAGGAAACCTAGCCTTATCTTAGCTTCTTTGCAGCCTTTGATCTGTTTTTTGGGGGGCGTGTGTGACGCAGTGTTGGGGGATAAGCTGTTAAGGCTGTTTGTCACTAGACCGCATTGTCGCTGGGGTGAGGACTGTGGGGCTGACGCGGGTGGTGCACCCCGGCTCACAGCTCCTCCGCGAAGGAATGGAAACTGGAGTTGGGGTGAAGGTTGAGAGCGAGGTCAGACGACAAGGGAAGAAAGTAGATAAATTTGTCTTCCTTAGCAGCCAGGTTGGGAATCTGTGCTGAAATAACACCACCAAGAGTTTTACCAAATATGAAAAATGTATGAAGAACCCAAACAAGTAATATATCTAAAGACAGAAAAAGATCATCTATTTTGATAGCAAAAATAAAAAGAACAGAATTGCCATATTTTCCTCTAAATTGGCTTTTCATCTCCCAATATGAAAACACCAATACCAAGAGAGACAGGAGAGAGAGGAGAGAGAGAGAACACAATTTTTAAAACAACACAAGTAACTCCAAGTGAACTGACATATATCCATGGCTTGCTCTGGGTGACATTGGTGCACTGTGATGGAAAATGGGTTCTGAGTTCAAAATCAAGTATCAGAATGCTGCTTGGTAAGATGCTAAGTGTGACCTATGGGGAAAACGTGTCTGTGGCACAAACACTGGACATTGTGAGTGATTCTGAGTGTCCTGCAGGCAGCTTGCAAGGATTTAATTGCCCTCAGCCACTACAGAACAACCATGTGGGTACATTAAAGATGTTGTTTGTGAAGAACAGCAGGTCATCACATGCAAAGCCTCGAAATAGTCAGCCAGTCAAATCAGTGGAAAAAATCAGCTTTTGTTAGATTTTGCAGTTTCAGGAATTAGGCATTCACTGCAGAGCTGCAGTTTTGAGAAATTGCAATGTCAGGCATGTTCCCAATGGGGAAATATTGTGAGTGTGGAGGAACGTAAGATTGGGTTTGACAATGGGGAAACTGACAAGAGTCATCACCCAGACATTGTTTCCTCTCTCTGAGCACCCCGGAAATGCTAACTAGAGATGATATTTAGTGGCAGCAATAGCTCTCTATGTTAGTCCTACACACTCATAAGATACAAAAGCAAGAGTCTTAGGCAGCTAAAGAGCTGACCCAGGGTTTCACGTGCTAAGTCCCTGGATTATAGGGCAGAGGTACCTTACAGGTATGTAAAACCTGTGAACAGTATAGTAGCAATGTCAAAATTGATCTGAAAAAATTCAAAGCAGAGGCCAACTTATCTTTTTGTCTCTAAGTAGCAGAATAAGGAGGAGTCCAGGTGAGCATGTTTTAAACTAGGAAAAGATTTAGCAACCTTATTCCTTAAGTAATTCAACCTAGAGGGGTATATTTTAGTAAGTGGAAAAGGCTGAGCTTCAGCAGTCAGCGTGTCCATGTGGGTGGGAAGCAGGAGCTCCTTTCTTTGTGTTAGAAACTGAAGAGTAAAGTTTATCCTTGTGAAAACTGGCCGTGTGCATTTTCACCTTGTCAGTCATGCTGGTCACAGATGAGCTCTGTGTCCTTGGCAAGTGCCCTTACCTCTGAGTCTGTTGCTTCAGGTGTGAAACAGACATTATAAAACGAACTTCACAGGGATGTGTGATCTAAGGGGCACACAGTGCCTAGCAAATAATGGAGCCGTCCAGAAATGGTCAGGGGGAGTCAAATAGGGAATTGGGACAGGAAGTGTCAAACCCGGTCTAGGTAGGGGACAGCGGTAGTTACACAAAACCCAGTCTTCCCAGTCGTCCTGTTACTAATGATTTCTTTTCAAAGGTACTTGACAACCATCACATCTGTTCTTTTATCTGCTCAGCAAACAGTTGTTACAAGTACATTATACTTCCAGGTTCTTCTAGGAGGACGTGGCCTGTGCCCAGCCTGTTAGCAGGCGCCGAGAGTGCGCTGATCGACCCAACAAGGCCCACCATCTGGTGGGTGCGGCCGATCGTCACACGGGCACGTGTGATATGGAGGGTCACAGTTGTGTGACAGAGGTACGTGCCAGATGCTACATGAGCACTGCTGCCCAATTTGGGGGAATTAGGGAAGGCTAAGCTGGGGCCTGAGACTTCACAGTGCTTCCATCAAAACTCCCTCAGTGGGTCTTCTATGAGATTCCCACATTGTCTCTGTTTTCGTTGTAGGTAGATGAAGCTTGCCATAGAAACTTCGGCAGAGTATATACGGTAACTGCTTTGTTTTTTAATGAATGATTGCTTCAGACTGGTCTCACTGGTCAAAGATGCAGGAGAGATTTTCAAGGGCAATGGCCTCTCAGCTTTAGGGTGCATAGGATTGCCAGAAGAGCTTCTTACAAATGCAGATTCTCAGACCCAGAGCTGATTCTGGGGCTCCTCAAGGATCTGCCCTTTCTTAGGCACACTCTGGGAGATTTTGAGGCAAATCCTGGATGACACTTGGAAGACCTGTGTTAAGAGATGGGCCTGAGTGTTATTTTATCATAAATAGCTACTAATGGCTGTGTCTAGAACATTTAAATTTGAGTAGCAATTTATTATTTATAAGGTTCAGTTTAGATGATTTTTGAAAAATTAAATTAGTGACAGAAGAAAAAAAATTTTGAGCTGGATTATTAGAATCTTGTGAATAGAAAAGACTGACTGATTTACTGGTTTTGTTTTCTGTTTTCCAACTGGTTGGGTTTTTTTGCCTGTAAATACATTTTGATTTTCCTGAAGGGCAGTCAATGTGGAACACAGGAAGCAAACACCACATACACATTTTTGTTTAAAGAATGGATGATTAAAAGGACAAAACAGAGTCATATGTTTTGTCTTACCAATTTATAATTTTACCAAACTAATTTGTATTTATACAGACTAGGTCTGTACAACTCTTGTGAATACAATATGGGCCAAAACATTCATGGCAACTATTTGAGGAGTATTTTAACAGCATTTGAAAAGTTGGAGAAAGTTAGTTATTTTGCTCATACCGCAAAATAACTAAATCGGTTTTGCCCAATAGATCATAACTACAATAATCACAGCTAATGACATGCTACTTAGCCACCGAGTTCCTTGATATTGTCATCTGCAGAATGGGAGTGGCTTTTAAAAAAGGCTTGATAAATTAGAGACTTTAAATATCTTTGAGAGGAAGAGGTTGTGCATATAGAGGGGGCTACCATTATGAACAGAATAAACTAATTTATGTCAACAGTATTTTAGAATACACAGGCAGGTTAAAAAGTCTCCTTAATTAAAATAATCCTATAAAAGCACTAGTAGAGGCTGTGATCACACCAATATTTTATCCACAAAGCATTTAACTCAGCATTATGGATGATACTATTACTGCTAATCATAATAAAGATAGCCTTCATTATATTTACAGATACAGGTATAGATTAAAGGATGTTTGTAGAAGAACTCGTTATCTGTTTGAATAGCGTGTAAGAAAATAAATTTTAAATAAGAGACAGACAAGTTTTTCAAAATTTTAAAATATTCATTGAAAAATTATTTTAGTCTTTCAAACTGAGAATACTACTAGAAATATATTATTTTTCAAAATGCCATTGATGAAATTTAGATAACAAACTAAATTATTCACTTATTAAGGGATACAATAGAAAATTCTTAAATAAACTAATACTTTATTATTCCAAAATGAATGCATCACCTGTAGTAACTATTTGCAGAAAAATAAAATTATATTTAAAGTCGCAGCTCAAATTAAATCATGCAAGTGCATTAAGACATGATATAAACAAAAATAGATACTTTTAAATCGATCCATAAGTTACAAGTTCAATGTCAATTTGAATAGCATAAGTTTTTACTGTTTTTGAAACAGTTATGATGATATAAGTTAAGTTCGAGAAAAATAGACATTTACAATAACATTTTATGGTGAATTCTTCATTTTAGGATTTTTTTTTAAAACTTAACAGCCAAAAAAGGATCAGTCCTCCAAGCTTCTCTGTGGTCCCTGCTGTAGCCATGGTACCCCTGGGCTCCTGGGGCAGTGCAGGCTCTCCCTGTATGGAATATGTTCCGAGGAAGCCTGTGGGCAGATACACCCAATGTCACCACGACTCCATGAGAACAGCAACTGTGTCTAGCTTGATTTAATTTTAATTTCAAGCATCAACACGGGTCCAGGCACTTAGCAGAGGAACAGTCAATACTTACCGAGTTGAATTCAGCACAGCAGGGCTGCTACATGGATCTCAGTAGCAGGACAGGGAATGGCCGCCCGCCTCAGCCCGGGAAGTATCCTTATCTTTCAAGGTCACAGAGTGGGATGGTGGACAGTGCACCCAGGAGCCTTCTCGAGGAGCAATGTAAATATTAGCCATTTCTCAGCTGTTGCTGTTGCTTGTGGTTATTAAGGAGATGAAAAGAGCAGAGTCCAGTCCTGAGAGGGGACTTGGGGGAAAGGACATGAGATAAATAGGCTCCTTCTGCTGGGTGGGATGTAGGCCCCATTCCTCAGGTGGCAGGAAAGCATGGGGTTCTGGCCAAGCAGGCAACTTGCAGGTCTGTGTGACACAAGTACTGGACTGAGGGAGGCCAGGGAGCAAGTCTCACCTCCGTGTTCCCCATGGCTACTACACTCTTCCACATGTAGTGGGGTGCTAGGGATGCTTGTTTGTTGTGCTGTGCTGTGTTGTGCTGTATTGTGCTGTGCTGTGCTGTGCTGGGCTAGACTGTGCTGTGCTGGGCTGTGTTGTATTGTCCTGTGTAGTGTTGTGTTGTGCTATGCTGTGTCATATTATATTGAGGTAAGATTTTCCTCTTGGGAACATAATGGCAAAGTTACCCCTGGTGAACAAAGGGGTATTTCGGGCACCTGGAAGAGCCAGAGACTAGGCAAGACAAGGCTGCAGCTTGCACCTTTGCCAGAGACCCCGCAGGAGAGGTAGGAACCTTCATGTGGAAATAGGTTGGCAGCTAATCCCACCCTGATCTATCTCCAGATGCCTGATTTATTATTTTATTATACTTTGTATTACTCTTTTTGCACTATGAATTTGACCATGTAACTTTCATGTATATTTGAAATACACAAAACTAGAAATTTTTTTTGATAGTCAGAGTGATTGGTGTCAGTACTGTGCAAAAGATGCACATGGCGCCCACCCTGGGTGACAGGGTAATGTGACCTGTCTTGGCCTTGTCCCCTGTGGTTTCCCAAACTGTGAGCCAAGGCACCCCAGGGCTTCACAGTGAGCTCAGGGAGACCACTCAGGATAGTTTTAAATTTTGAGGGAAACCCAGCAATACTGAGCACTTCTCAGATGCCATGTGAACTGTAGCTGGGAGTACTTTAGAGTCCCAATGTGAACTTGTAGCCAAATCCCTCTGGAGTACAGCCTGTCTTTGTGAAACTGGGTTTTCAACAGCTGCTATGTCAAAAGCAATTCCTGTGGGAAAAGCCATGCAGACCAGAAAGTGAGGTGTCGGGTCCACCTGATGCCAGGTTGGAGAAGTCACGCATTGCTCTGCCGGCACATGCAGACCATTAATAAGCAATTATGGTTTTTTAAAGAATGGAGAGAAAAACTTTTTTCTTTCAATTTATGTGTGTTACTTTAAAAAATGGCTGCTAAGTTATTAGGACAGAAATATATATTAAGTTGTTTAAATGTAACTACTTAAGCAGAACTGTTGGGCATCTCTTTCAGCCTGAGATACTAAGGATGTCCTAAAAACTTACACTATTCAAATTTATATTGAACTTGTAGTTTATAGATTAATATAAAATTATTTATTTTTGCTTATATTATGTGTTTTATGGAATTGTATCATTTAATTTAAGCAATGGCTTTAGATACAATTTTATTTTTCTGCAAAATAATTGCTACAGTTGATGCATTCATTTTGGAATAATAAAGTGTTGGTTTAATTATTTTAATAATTTTATATAATTTCCCTTAGTGTGGATAATTTAGTTTACCAAAATTTCATAGTCAGTATTTTAAAATTAATAATACATTTCTAGCAGTAGTCTCAGTTTAAAGACTGAAATAAATGATTTGCTTATTTTTAAAAAATGAGCAAGAAAGCTTTTACATCAATATCTTACTCAGATTAAATTTAAATCTAACCAAAGTTAAATCTATGCAACTCAGAGAGAATTAGAGATGCCAGAATACTGACATGTAAACTTGTATGTCAAGAAACGGCTAAAATGTGCTCATTAGTTTTTTCTCTATTTTGGTTGCAAATGTTCTCTGCACCAGGATTTCTACCATCTTTCTATAAAAGATGCTTCATCTAATAGTTTTGACCATCAGCAAAACTGCTTCAACAGTTACCCTAGACTCTACTTTTCTGTTTTGTTTCATTAAGTCCAATATAAACAATTCTGTTCCAGTAACTTCTTTCTTTCTTTCTTTCTGAGTATGGGATTTCCTTCTCTCTGTGTAAACCATCTGGTGACACAACGTCTGTAGTTCTGAACATTGTGGGAGGAAAGTTTATGTAATAGTAATAACAGCAGCAATAGTATTAATAATATGTGATAACGATAGAAGTGTCCAGTCAAATTGGTGTGCAAAGGTGGCAGTTCAAAAAGTAGACGGTCAGGCTGAGTACAGCGACTTACGCCTATAATCCTAGCACTCTGGGAGGCCGAGGCAGGAGGATCGCTTGAGGCCAAGAGTTTGAGACCAGCCTGAGCAAGAGTGAGATGCTGTCTCTACAAAAAATAGAAAAATTAGCCAGACATGGTGGCGTGCTTGTAGTCCCAGCTACTCGGGAGGCTGAGGCAGGAGGAGCACTTGAGCCCAGGAGTTTGAAGTTGCAGTGAGCTGTGATGAAACCACTGCACTCTACCCTCAGTAACAGAGCAAGACCCTGTCTCAAAACAAAAAACAAAAAACAAAAACAAAACAAAACAAAAAAGTAGAGGGTCAGTACTGAGTTACTTCTGTTACCCTGACTCCAAAACTTTTGATTAATATTTTTTCAAATAGTTATTTTTATCTTATATGCTTATCAAATACATACAACTATGAGGAAAGTACTCCCTTTGAAAGCGATAGCTCTCAATTATGCACATTAAATTAGTTTTTTCAAAAGCTTTTCATTGTTTTAAAATTCATTTTCTTCTTTTTTTTGTTTGGTTGAATAAAGTTGAGGAAGACTAAGAAGAACACAGGGCAGTCATGGGAGAAGGACATTATCGAGAACAGGAAGGCAGCTTCCACTTGGACTGGCACTTTGTTGGACCTAGTTTGAGCAGAAAATAAAAGACATCAGGCTTCATTACCTGTTCTTACCCAGGCGCTGTGAAAATGTGTGACATGGTTTTGGTTCTCACTATAAAGGTGCCTTTCAACTACTTCTTTCCCATCCAAGTCAGAACCCTCTGGTGTAATCATTTAACTGCATTTGTACTAGATGTGATTAAATATTTGGGGTGTATGTATTTGTCACAATGACCAGACCACAGGAACAAATTGAGAATATAATTCAGGCCAAGAAATGCATGGAACATTAAGGAAATGATTAGGAACGCGGGGTTACCTAGAGGCTAGAAGTGGATCCAAAGCAGAGGGAGGCAGAGATGGGTCACATTGGAAAGACCAAACATTAGAAAAACAACAAGATTTTGGTGACAAGGCCACCCTGCCCCAGAGAGATGCTGCATGTTGTCCACTGCCACAGGACTGAGCCAGGGCTGGAAGGCATGGGTCAGAGATTGAGAACAAACGCTAACCGTTGTGATCACAGCCTCGACTTGTGCTTTAATAGGACTATTTTAATTAAGGAGACAGTTTAACCTTCCTGTGTATTCTAAACAATTCCTCACTGTATTAGTTTCTGGGGGCTGCCGTAAAAAATACTACAAACTGGGGGGCTTAACAGAAATTTATTCTCTCGCAGTCATGGAGAGAAGTGCATGTTCAGAGTGTTGGCAGCGTTGGTTCCTTCTAAAGCTGTGGGGGCGAATCTGTGGCAGGCCTCTCCCCTGGCTGCCAGCGCTGCTGGCCGTCCTTGGCATTCCTTGGCTTGTAGATGCATCGCCCAGGTCTTTGCCCTCATCTTCAAGGCGTTCTCCCTGTGTGCATGCCTGCATCCAAATTTCCCTTTTATAAAAAAACAAGTTGTTGGATTAGGGCCCACTCTAATGACTTTAGCTTAAGCTGTTCATCTGCAAAGACTCTATTTACAAATAAGGGCACATTTGAAGGGGTTGGAGTTAGGACACCTTTTTGGGAAACACCACTCAAGCCATATGAGTGGTGGTGGATGATGACATTAATAAATTTTCTTGCCTAGTAACTATTGCACATTCTGAAGGCCTGGTTCTGTTAGAAAATCAAGTAGTTTAGTCTTGTGGGCTTTCAAAGACTCTAGCTATCCCCTAGACCTATTTGTAAACAGGAGCTTTTAATCTGCATTACTACCAATCGGTTACCCTCAAACTGACCTTGAACGTATTCTGAATTAATTGGCTACATAGTAGCACTGTGGAAGCTACAGGAAGCCAGGGGGAAGCTACACCTTAAGGCAGCACATAGTGGCCGCACTAATTCATGAAATTTACCCAGAACGACACGGTGCCTCCATTATGGGAGAAAGGAACCGAACAACTCCTGGGCGCCAGACTTTGCCTCATTTTTCTTTGTAAGTCAATTTATCTTGCTAAATTGAATGCATTTTTGTAAACCACCTTCATTCCTTTGGAAGAATGCAGTGTAGCAGTGTAGAAAGAGATTAATCATGACCCAGTTCACACATATAATCTCATTTAATCCTCACTACACCTCTGAGATATAAGTATAATTATTTTCCTTTTATAGACTGAAGGGACTAAGAGGGGTTAAGTAAGCTACCAAAGGGCATGTCATTAATGAGCAGAAAATTCAGGATTAAAATCTAGAGCTGCCAGATTCTAATATTAACAATTAATGTAAGACGTGGACATTTTTTAAAAGGCAGACAGTATCACGAGGCTTGTAAGGAAAATGTCAATCCCTCCCTTCACCCACCCCCCTCCCGCAGGCCCCACACCCCACCCTCGGCAACTCCTGAGAATTCTTTTGGCCATTTTTCTCACATATTTATCTCCATATTGCTGAAATATATGTTTATATTGCTTATCCTTGATTGTTAATTGTAGACATTACCTGTTCAGAGCTCAGCAGAGACCACACGGCCTTCGTGTCTGTTCACATTCTCTCACAGCCCTGTCGTTCCCAAGAAGGTACCTCATCAGTTGTGTTAATCCTCAGTGTTCACCTTATTGTGGACATAGAGGTACTGTTCGTGGCTGATGAAATTTCCATTCTTGAGAAACTGTTTGTTTTGCCTAAAGGTATTAATGGTCTTGTTTTATGAGAGGAGTTGTTGTTCATTTACTTAGTTTTCTACGTTCCTGTCACAAATTCTTCCCAAACTCTGTATCGGCATTCGGGAGTACTTTTGAAGAGCATTTTCTGCGAGGTTCGATGCGTCGGGGGTTTTCAGCTCCGCTTCTCCTTGGAGCCAGCCCTGCAGGCCCCGCCCGCCTGCTGCGACTGGGCTGGCCCCTGTCACCGTGCTCCACGCCTGTCATCACCTCACCTCACTCTGCCTGTCCCCCATGGCCCCATTTTCTGGATGCCCTGTTTTTTCTTGTTTCACTTCCCTTCTTGTTTTGTAAGCTAAGTATTCTGGGAGGCTGCACAACACTACGCTGATGGTTTAGCTGGGTATGAGATCCTGGGTAAGAAATACTTTTCCCTTGAGACTCTGTCTTCTAACGTATGACGTTGCTTCGAGGCGTCCATACTATTTGCATTCTACAGTTTATTGAGAGGTACTTGATATGTGGGCAACTGTACCTATATAAAGCACACAGTTTGATACAGTTTGACAAATTATATACCCATGAAATCATCACCACAATCGAGACAACGAGCCTACCCATCACCCTCAAAAGCTTCCTTACTTTCTTTGAAAACCCTCTCTCTTACCTCTCTCCACCCACAAGTGACCAATAATCTGCTTTTTGTCACTATAGATTGATTTGCATTTACTAGAATTTTATATAAATGGAATTTTATAGTGTGTAATCTTTTCTGTCTGGCTTCTTTCACGTAGCATAATGATTTTAGGGTTAATCCATATTATAGCACATATCAATAGGTCATTGCATTTACTGTTGAGTAGTCTTCCACTATATGGATATACAATTGTTTATCTATCTGTTGATGGATGTGCATTTCCAAATTTTGGCTGTCATGAATTTGTATAAAAGTCTTTGTATGGATAGTACTTTTATTTCTCTTGAGTAAAATACCTAGGAGTGGAAAGGCTGTGTAATATGGCAAGTATGTTTAACTTTTTAAGAAATTGAAAAACTGTTTTTCAAAGTATTTGTACTATTTCATATTCCCACCAGCTGTGTGTGACAGTTCCAGTTACTCCACATACACACCAACACTTGCTTTTTAATTTTAGTCATACTACTGGATGTGTAGTAGTATTATTCCATTATGGCTTTAATTTGCTTTTCTCTAATGACTAATTAAGTGGAGCATCTTTTCAAATGCTTATTAGCCATCCATATGGCTTCTTTGGTGAAATTTATGTTCAAATTTTTTGCCTATTATTATTAATATTATTATATTCTTAATGTCAGAGATCTGTTTTACAAATATTTTCTCAGTCTTTGGCTTGCCTATTCCTTTTCTTAGCAATGTCTTTTGAAAAAGAAAAGTTTTGAATGTTGATGAAGTCTGATTTATTGATTTCAGTTTTCTTTTATAGTCCATGCTTTTTATGTTGTATTTAAGAACTCCTTGCTAAACTCAGTCACTAAGATTTTCTCTTATGATTCCATCTGGAAATATACTATCTAATTCAATAGCCTATAGCTACATGTAGCTATTTAACATTTAATTCATTGAAATTAAATAAAATAAGTAATGTAGTCCCTCAGCCAACCAGCCACATTTCAAGTGTTCAGTAGTCACATTTGGCCCAGTGGCTATTATCTTGGTCAGTACACAAAGAATATTTTCATTGCAGAAAGTTCTATTGAACAATGCTCTAACATTCTATAGTTTTAGCTCTCACATTTAGATCTATGATGAATTGTGAATGAATTTGTGTGTGTGGCATGAAGTAAGGATAAATTTTTTTTTGCATATTGTTACTCATCATTCTGGTATCATTTTTTTAAAAAGATTATCCTTTCCCCATTAAACTGCCTTGGCACCTTTGTCAAAAATCACTTGACCATAAATGTGTGGATCTACTTCTGGACTCTATTCTGCTACATTGACCTATTAGTGTATTTTTACAATAAGTCTTGAAAACAGATGGTGTAAATCCTCCAACTTTGTTCCTGGTTTTCAAAGTTGTTTTGGCTCTTTTATGTCCTTTGCATTTCCATATAAATTTTTTATAAGCTTTGTCAACTTCTGAAAAAAGAAAGCCTTCTGCAGTTTTAATTGAAATTTCATGGAATCTATAGATGAATTTGGATAGCTTAACTTAGTTTGGATTGAGTCTTCCAATCCATCAACGTGTTATATAATTTCCGCTTATTTAAATCTTCCTTAATTTGTTAGCAACACTTTGTAATTTTCAGAGCACAGATCTTATATATTTTTTGTCATATTTGTCCCAAATTATTTTATTTTTAGGTTTTTGATGTAGACAATCCTGACATCTGCAAATAAAGACTTTTTTTATTTCTTCCTTTCTAATCTGCATGTTAAATCTTCTTATCTTATTGCATTGGCTAGTACCTCCACTGCCACGCTGAACGGAAGTGATGAGACTGGCGTTCTTTTCTTACCCTTGATCTTAGGGAAAGCTTTCAGTCTTTCCCCATAAAAATACAGTGTTAGCTATGGGTAGTCCATGCTCTTTTGGTTCCTGATCCTTTATATGTGATCTAATTTTTGTTTAGTTTACTTTTTTAAAAATCTGGTCTATAGTTTTTCTGTGCAAGCTAGTTTGTGCTTTGTTTTTTCCTCCTCTCTCAATTCCTGGTTTTTGAAATTGCGTGGTAATGGGCATTGGTGTGTCTCTTTTTCCATTTATTGTGCTGGGAATTTGGTGTACTCTTTTAACCTTGAAAGTCATATCCTTCAATTCTGGGGAATTTCGTGAATTATTTCCTTAAAATTCCTTTCTCTCTGTTGTTCTCTGTTCTCTCTGGAATTCCTGTTAGTTAGAGGCCACAACTCCTGCACCATCCTCTGATTTTCATATTTTTTCTCTTTTATTTTCGTTCTTTCTCTTTCGGTCTGTTTTCTTGGAGCATTTCTCACATTTATCTTTCACTTATTCTATTGGCTTTTTTTCAGCATCATATTTTTACATTCCAGGACTTATTTTATTCTCTGAGTTTTTCTTTATATCTTTTTGTTTTAAATATTATGCTGATTTCATTTTACGAATTAAACATCTTTCAAGTTTTTTTTTTCAAAAATACTTTCTGCATGTCCTGGATTGCTTTGGCTCTTCCTGAATCCCTTTGCCTGTTAGTTTTGGGCCCAGTCTTTCATGTGAAGGGCTTTCCACAAATGCCTAGTTACTCTTTTCTGTTTGTTAATATTTTTGAATGAGTCGTCAAAGGACTGACTGAAAGCTTAGGGAGTGGGCTCTGTGGTGCCTGGCAGCCTTCACTGCGGCCTGAGCCTAAGCGTTTCATCACAGGAATACCCAAATGTCAGTATGTACAGTTTTGTTTTTTCTTCTTGAATCCTTTTGCTTCTCCAGAGAAGAATTTTGCAATTGTCTACAAGCATTCTTGGAACTCACAGTTCAACATGTAAACTTTCACTGAATTTTTCTATTTTCAGTGCCACTCTCCCCTTCCCTCTGCTATGCTTGTTGTCTCTTAATCTAGCGTCTCTTTGGTTCAGTTTTCTGTAAATAAATCTGCTGTGTTGGGGGGGTAGTTGCGGATGCACTGGATGCAGGAGGTGGGGAGGTTTTCGGGTCTAACAGCTCTCCACAGGGACTTCAACAATCCGTGCTTAGCCCGATCATTTCAGAAAGTAGAATTTCAGTTTCTGGGCCTTTTCTGCTTCTGTAATAGGAATTCACTTGTGTCTTATGATATCACTCACATTAGGCACTGTTTTCTGGCTTTTTCTCTCTGTTTTAAGAGAGAGTCTCACTCTGTCACCCAGGCTGGAGTGAAGTGGCATCATTATAGCTCACTGCAGCCCCGAAGTCCTAGGCTCAAGCAGTCCTCCCACCTCAGTCTCCTGGGTAGCTGGGACTATAGGTGCACCTCACCATGCCCTGCTAATTTTGTAGAGATGGGATCTTACTATGTTGCCCAGGCTGGTCTTGAACCTTTGGCCTCCAGAGATCCTCCCACCTCGGCTTCCCAAAGTGCTGGGATTACAGGCGTGAGCCACAGCACCTGGCCTGTTTTTTGACTTCCTTAAGTCTGCTTACTCCTTCTTATATCTCATCTCCAAAAAACTTATTGCTGTTCATAGGCCACTGTTGTCTCCTCTCCTTTATTATATTACTTAATTCTCATGTTAGTGGGGTCACAAGAAGGAAAAAACAATAAACATACGTGTTGAGACCACCGAGTTTAACCAGGAGAACCCCGTGCTGCTACCATTGTACCAAATGGCTTTTAATGAACCGACGTCACAGCCTCGGTGGCAGCGGAGAGAAGGTCTTAGGAGGTTTTGCTTCACCGGTTTGTAATCCAGTTTAAGGTTTTGCTTTGCTAATCGTAGGGGAATTTTCTCTTCTTTTTGTGGGTCTTGGACATTTGCTGTTTTGTCTCACGAAATTCTCGCTTTCCTTTCTCTGCCCCTCCCCGAGCCTGTGCAGGGAACCGGCGGCCTGTGCCGCCCGGCGCCGTCGGGCCGCAGCGTTTTACGCGCGGAGCTGGGCGCGCCGTCGGAGGCGCACGGAGCCGAGTTCAGCGCAGGGCGCGGGTTCTGCAGCCAACGCCCGTTCGGGAAACGCGTCTGTCCTGAGCTGCGCAGGCGACGCTGAAACGCGGTGCGCGTTTGCGGTGCTTCGGGGTGGGAAAGCTGCGGATCTGCCCACTCCCTGCCCGTTTCCTGTCCCCACCTCTACATCTGCGGTCTCAGGCGTCCCGAGCGCTCATCATAAAGCGCCTGGTGGGCGGGGCTCTCGCTGCCAACGACGAGGTGTCGCAATGCCAGTTGCGATTGTTCTGAATTTGGAATTATGGCTTGAGGTGACCTGTGACCCCATTTTTCCCCTTTCCACTTGAAAAGACTTTATCCGTTTGGCATGGGGGAAGGGAAGGGGTGTCAGTCCCACAGCAGTGGCGGGGCCTCCCCACCCCAGCAGGGCGCGAGGGACAGCGCCGCGGCTAAAGCCGAGCCTTGGAACCGGGTGTTTCCCAAGGGTGCTTCCGTGGGCTCCGGGGAAAGAGGAGCCACGGCGACAAGCACGGCCACCAACCATGAGGTCAGGCCAGGCAGACCGAGGCCGGCGGGAAGGCCTCACCCACGGACGTGCGCCTGCCCGGAGAGGATCGCGCGCTCTCAGCGCTGCTGGGCGAGAGATTCTCGGGTGATTATTCCACTTACTCCACGAACATGGGACTTTATCTCGTGGCTAGGTAGAGACAGCCGAAGAATTGTCGTGGGAAGACTTTCACAAAATTAAGTAATTCATGGGCCCTATTCAGAAATGTTCAGAAATAGAAAATACACACAATATTTATAAAGTTATTAATTCATTAATCCCTTCTCTATCACAAAGAAAGTAGGCTACAGCTGGAACAAAGGCCCCAAAATAAAGTCTGATGAAACTACTGCGGCCAAAAGTACATTGCCCATAACACATTCTTTGAACATAAAAAAAGGAATGGATTCAGGGATCTACAAATCAAACACTCAAAAAAAGCATTTAATAGTTCAGAACGTATAAGGTTCAGAATTTGGATAAAGAATAAATAAGTAAAATATTTTCTCTTCTCAACATACACATAAATGGCTATACTTAAATATAACTGTTCCCTTCTCCTCACTAGTACATAATATGTACAGAAAAGACAAAATGGAATTACGACTGGTACTAGGGCTATTTAGATAATTCCTATATAATCTGGAACATGTATATGATATAGCATATATAGGGCACAGATATACCATTTCCTGATGTATCTTCTACCAATACATCAAAAATATAAAACACAACACAACACAAAACAATTTGGTTTGGCTTATAAAATAAAATGAAGAATTTAATTAAACAGACAAAAAATCCTGTTAAATATAAAATTAGAAATCTTTCTAAAATTATATTCTATAGACATAATCTCCTACAAAGAGGTATTTAGTTTGAAGTACAGGAAACTCAATGATAAATTGATTCGATGAAAACATTAGCTTTATCAGGATTAGGAGTCAGCCTTCTAATTCACTGTTGGAAAAGTTGACCAAACAACGTTTCTGAAATCAAATATTCCTCTTTGGGTTCCTTCTAGGATGCCTCCAAATCTGATGTTCATAAAATGAACTCAGTAAGCCCAATCTATATTTATCTTACATTATAATATGAGAGAATTTTCTATGACCTCAAAGGGAGAACACATTTTGGTGAGTTTGTGATTAAAATTCTTATTATGATTTATTTACAAGGAAAAAAGGACTAATGATCCAGAACTCTCTAGCAACCACAAGTTTACTTTTGAAATGCATTCTGACAACGCAAAAGGGGAAAGTACTCAGCTGGGGTCAAGTGTCTTGGTTCTCACATTGTAACTTACTGGTGTATTGGAGCAAGTGTGTTCAGAGATCATGTCCATAAGTCATCTATCATCCAGATTCGCTCAGTCAACAAGTATGTAGTGCCTGCTGTGTCCAAAGTTCTAAAGTACAAAAACATGACATTTTGAATCATCTGAAAAACGCAATTTGCTTTCAATAGAATGAAGTAAAAATGGAAAAAATATATATTTCTACATTTAAAAAGAGCATAGCTGACCAATTAAACACAAGTTATGACAGAAAAAATTAAGTAACTGTCCACACCAGGTATGTAGAATCATGCTGATTGAAATGTTAACACTTGGTTTGGATATTTGTATATTTTTCTAGCATTTCTTAAGGTGTAATCATGTACCAGAGTTATAAGGCATATTTCTGAAAAGTATGGATTTCTGAGTTCCACCCAGGAATAGATACTCATATTAGATACACCTTAGTCTAGGGGTGGGTGTGTCTCCGAAATCTCCATTTGTAACAAATCCTCAACTAACCACTTTGCCCATGAACTTTGAGAACCACTGTGTTCAAACAAGGCCTTTGCTTCTTCTTTCTTAACATACTGACTAATAAAATAAACAAAAATTCCCATCTGGATTTTCCCAGTGTATAGACTGCTCCTGGTGGAGTCATCAAGTTAATCCAAACTCTGGAAGTTAAGTTAATTCTGTCAACATACAAAAAATTAGAATCTTACAAAATTGACTTTAAGGCCATAAACATCTCCTTAAGACCTTAGAGCTGTGCTATGATCACTTGAAATTTGGCTACTGCTACTGAGGAACTGAGTTTTTCATTAAAATAAATTTAAATAACCACATGTGGCAAGTGGCTACCATATTGGGTAGTGCGGACGTGGTAATTCTCACGCTCAGGGAAGTTCCGTGTGACAGCGCTGTCTCTGGGAGGAGACGTCGTGTCTGCTGGTGCGCGACCAACGGCGAGAGTGCCGGCCTGTCCCTGAGGCGCCTTGTCCTCCTTGCGGGAACGCTGCTAGAGTAAAGCAGAGAATTACTGGTCTTATATTGTATTTTATGGGTGAGAAAATATATTTTGAATTCTGCATTATATTTATGGACAAGACAGACTTGTAATTGGAAAGTTTACAGGTGAAATGGAAACATTTTCTTTTCAGTTGTACTTTTCCGCTCTAGGATTCCTGCGCATTTTCAATCATTTTTGCCTCTCGCCTGTACCCCATCCGTCCCGCGCTATGTGCACATTCTCAGTTGAGTCTTCCCGGCTGTTTGCAACGTCGGTGTTAAAGTCCGTCGTTGGGCGCTGGGTCTGCTGCTTTCGACTGATTTGTCTCCTACTCGCATCTTTGTCACACTTTCTTGCTTCTTCACATATCTGGTAGTTTTTTATTACATGCTGGACATAGTGGATGACATTGTTGACTATGTGAGTTTTGTTCTCCTCATTTAAAGAGTGTTGAGTTTAATCCTGATAGATAAGCTTAATCCTTCTAAGTCTTATTTTTAAGCTTGGTTGGTGCACGTCTAGAGAGCCTTCACTCTAGGGCAAGAGCGAACCTGTTGCTGAAGCGTGTGCTCTGCGGGAGACTAGTTGAGCTCTTGGTGTGTTCAGCGAGGTCTGTCCTTCCTGGCTGACTGGCCTTCGTTGTCTCCCAGCCCTGTGTAAGTTCCAGAATCTCTGCTCAGCTCTCATCTCCTTGGTGGTCGATCTTTGCCTGATAGCTTGAGTCTTGCCCTCAGCATGCAGAGCTGAGTATTCAGTCACAGACTCGAGGGGACCTCCGTGGGGATTTCTGGAACCCTTCTCTGAGTGTCCCCAACGTCCTACCCTCCTGCTCTCTGCTCTCTTCCTGCTCACCACAGCAGGACTGCCCGCTCCGCGGCCCCTCCTTGCATCCTGTTGGGAAAGTGCCTCCAGGCAGAAGGCAGGTGCCCAGAGGTCAGGGACCACAGGCCACACCTGCTTGTTGTCCAGCATCTGAAAACAGTTGTTTCATATATTTTGTCCAGTTTTATAGATTTGTAACAGCAGAAGGTCTAATTTGATGCCAGCTTCCTCATCATGAAGAAGTACAAATGGAAATTAACTGTCACAGCTAAAGAAATTGCTAGAATTTTTTTAAAAATCTAAACAGCAGACCTCCCACTAATGAAAGAAATTTGCCCAGAGGACACAGTCCAGATAAGTTAGATAGAGAAGGTTGGATAGAGAAGGTTTCAGGATTTAACAGGCCAGGGATATGTCTGTCACAACTTCATCAAGTTCTGGACACATATCAATTTATAAAATGAAATCAGAAGGACATAGTCCTTGTGTGAGTGTCACTCATGGGACTGGGAAACCAGAGACGCTGGTTCTTCTGGGTCCCGTGCGCCTGCTCAAGTGACTTGGACTAGAACTCCGGTTCCCTCGCTGTGCACCAAGGTACCCTGGGCCATCACCGCAAACTCACAGAGGAGTCAATAACGTTGATGTTTTCAACATTCTAGAGAAATACAGTGATACTTGCCATCTGTGGGCACTGCATAGACTCGCAGCTCACAGGTTAACATCAAACTGTGCTCCTTTTTTTTACAACAGCATTTTTATCTTTATGAAGCTAGGTTTTTGGCAGTTGCTGTGATAAAAAAGCAAGTACCCCACAAAAATCAATGTAGAACATGGGAGGAAGGTGGTGGCAGCGAGATCTGATCCCAATGGCAGGCACACACATGGCCTTAGTGAGAAATTATGATTATTTAAGAATGTAATTAAAATATCACTCTCCTGTCTCTCTTTTTGCAATTTATTCCTTGAAATAAAACAGACTTATTTATCCTGTAGAGTTTCCCACAGTCTGGGTGGGGATTGCATCCATAGTGTAGTTTTTCACTCCCTCTTTCCTGTGTTAGCTGGAAACTAGTGTTGGACGTGGAGCCCAGTGCTCTTCAGGCTGTGTCTGGGGCAGAAGGGAAGACAACATTACTTCTGGTTGTCTCTGTTAGCAGCCGGCGGTGATCAATGTGTAAATCCACTAGTTAATTAGGAGTTGCAAAATGGTTTATTTTAATCCTATCATCCCTCATAATTTATCAGCTGTACTACTTCCACAAAGAAAACATATGTCTCCTTGACTGGTTACCCAGTGGTGAAGTTAGTGTAGAAAGTAGAATATGCATGCTAGATTCTTTCCCTCTACTTACTAGTTTTCAGAATAATGAGTTGGTTCCTTTTATGCATTTTATTTTATGCATTTAGAAACATTATCCTGAGGAGGTATCTGTGGCCTTTGCCAGACTGTCAAAGGCCACAGTCTTTGAAATCACAAAACAGTGAGGACCCCCAGGAGATTCAGGGTTGGATCAGGATCTGGAGCTTACAAGGATGAGGAGGACGGTGTTCATTTTAAGCCATGACCTGTCTTAAGAGGAAGTAAATCAAATTTGTCTTTGAATTTTTTCAAATTTCAACCCACCCAGAGTCCACTGCTGTCCAGCCTCTTATCTTTTAAGATCCAGCTGATCTCCAAAGTAATTCCACCCAATCGCCACCTTATCGCCTCCCACAGCACTTGGGCTTTCTCTGGTGCATCTGGCGGGTGGGGAGACCCCACCTACGTTGTACCGTGATGTGCACGTGTCTGTGGATGCCGTGGTGTAGGGGGAGCACCGATGTGAAAGCAAATGGTCTAATTCAAATGTTGACTGTGCCGTTTACTAGCTTTGGAAACCTAGGCTAATTGCTTTACTTCTTTGAGCTCCAGTTTCTTCAAATGGAAAATGGCAAAAATGACATCCAAATTGAGGGATTGTTTTGAGAACTGAAGAAGGAAGCATTCTTGGAAGACTGAGACACTACAGGCCCTCAACAAATATTTGTTAAATCTGACTCTCAGTTCCCAAAGAGCAGGGGATTTGTTAATTAGATCTTTGGTACTGACCATAATAGTAAAAATAAAAAAAAAATTATTGTACTGTGAAATGCTTATGATTCAGGGCCCTAAGTGACAGCACATTCCCGTCCCTTTCAACCCTCCCTGTCTCTCCCTCTCTCTCCTTCCTTCCTTCCTTCCTTTTCCCTTCCCTTCTTCTCCCTGCCTTCTCTTCTTGTTCTTCTTTTCCCTCTCTGACTCTCTCTGTCTCGTCTCTGTCGCTCTCCGCCGGCCGTCCAGTCTCTGTCCCACTAAAGCCCAGGGCAGAGCTCTGGCAGTCAGGGGTGCCTGACTCTCGAATAATCCTTGTCCCCAGCCACGTTCCTCCCACGACGTGCTTTTCTTTTCTGGGCCTTCACTAGGCTGCCCCGTTCACGACCTTTCAACACAGTTGGCATCTCACTACCCTGGGCTTGAAAGGCCGTATCCTGCTCTTGTCCCTAATCCAATAAATCTGTGTTGTGCTTCAGCCCATCCTTACAAGTTCATGGCGCATTCCATTCAGTTAATCTGAAAAGTCAGCTGTGCCCTCAGAAGCCTCCACGAGTCCTTCTGTGCCCACCCTGTTCTGACTCCTCTTCCATCCCTGAGAACCACCATCTTTCATCCACCCTCCGTAAACAGTGTCACCCACCAGACCCTTCTCTTCTCCTTCAGGTGACTTGGCTGCTGCTTCTACAGCAAACGTGGCTCTGGAACGGTTCCTGTGCTGGCGCCTGTCTGCGTGCTGTTCCTTGATGTCCCGGCTCTCAGGGGACAGGCTGCACTGAGGGAGGGACGATGGGCTTCTAGGGACACTTTGCAGTCATGCAGATGTAGGTTTGGATGTTAGCTTTCGTATCGAGCCACTGTGTTTCCCTGAACCTTAGTTTCCTTAGTAACATGGGCATGAAAAGCACCCACCTCAACTTTGTTATGCAGGTAGACAACAGATTCACAGCATCTCATGTGGATGCGTTAACAAAGTTAGAGACGTAACGAGCACAGTCCCCTTTCCTCCTCCCCAGGCTTCCCCTGTCCGGAGTGAGGGGTTCTCCCTCTGTCTTGGTCTGAAGTCCACTTCCTTTTGGCTCCACAGTTATCCTCAATAACGTGGCATGGCAGAGTGGTGAAAGCAGACTTTGGAGTCGCACCTCCCTGGGTCCAAATCCAAGTTTGACACTTACTGTGCGATTTTCAGTTAAGAAAAGGGAACAGGGTTACTATGAAGACTAAATAAGATAATGAAGGTAAAAATAGCATAGTGCCCGGTGCACACTGTGTTTGTGATGCATGCTGTATCCTGACTATTGTCTGCTCTCCGCCATCTGTTCTCATAACTCCCTGCGTTAGCTCACAGCAAATTCCCTGCCTCTTGGCCCTCTGTCCACACAAATATCCCTACTCATCCTTTAAGACTCAGCACACCCTCACCCTCTCAGATGGGCCAGGCCTCCTAAAGGCATGGGAGGGACCGGGAAAGAAGACTGTCAGGTTTCCAAGGCATGTGACAGCAGCTCTGCCAAGGCTCCGGAGCCCACGGTGTGGATGGGACATAAAGTCCTGGCACACTAACAGCAGCGCTGACAGCAAGCACAGGCACAGGGCTCACCGTGGGCTGGCAGTGGTTCTGTGAACTGCAGCCGGGCTCAGGGGTTCCAGCTCTTAGCTGCCCTCCACGCCGCCTCTCAGGCTGCGGTCAGGACCTCTCTGGACCCTCCTCTCAGCCTGGAGAGCAAGTCCTGACACCTGCTCCAGGCCCCACAGCAAAAGCTCCAAGGCCTGGGGACTAAGCCGAGTCTGAACTCCCAAGGGAGCCGCTCATGATGAGTGGAACTCAAATGTGATAGTTTCACAGAATCAGAGGCCAGAAAGAGCTTCTGATTGCGGAAGAACAATTTTTTAAATGCATTTGTGTGCATAACATCCATGCAGTTGCTGATGGTGGAGTCAGTGACTAATAAAAATGTCATTTCCTGTGATTTTTATAAATTACAGTAAATATGCTAGTAATCACCCACATTAGCTGCTACATGCAGGCAGCCAGCTGGAATAGAGGCCAGGGGACCTCAGTGAGGCCTCCGGAGGTAGACCCCATGGGTGAAAATTGACACCTAGGAAAACAGCAGTTAATGCTAGAATTTGGAGAAGGAGAAAAGTGTTAAAATAAATGTATGCCAAGCAGACAAATTTGGACTTCTCCATGCGGATCTGTCATGTCAAACAGGAAATAGCTATAAATTACTTGTAATAGTAAAAATCTTGTCATTTATAACCTTTAAAGCAATGAGCTCATTTAACACATCAACTCATAGATCATAATCCAGGAGAGTCAGCCTGGGCATTTATTTCACTGTTAATGTGTGGAAGCCGAGGCAAACCCGGCATGATTTGCAAAAGACCCCACGGTGTCCTATCAGCTCTTAAAGCCATCAGATGAGCCAGAGAGGTAACTGCCTGGAGCTTGGTGTGATGAATATGTCAAGATATGAAAACCATTTCTGTTACTATAAAGAAATTAAGACGTGATTGGAAATGTCATGCCTTGGGTAGTATCATAATGAATAATTCCAAATAAATCCTACCATTATTCTGTTTATTTGTTTTACTTAGAAGCTGTTTGAAGTCATTGGAGCTGAAAGTGTGTTTCAACACGCCAAGCACATTTGCAATATCTTGTAATCATCTTGCTAACGAGTTCACAGCAAACAATACTTGGAGTTCTGTGTTTATTTCAGATACCTCTGTACGTACTGCTCATAGAGAAGAAATCAGCTATAACGTCTCCACTAAAGTGGCCCGGGGGAGTGATCCAGGAAGATGAACACACAAAACCATCTTCTGCATTATTTGAAAATTCAGTGGGAGCTAGGTATTTATGAAAGAGATGCTTACTTAAGTTTGCATGCACTATTAATAAATATTTGTTTATTAATGGACACAGGGTGGGGGGAGGAGTAAGAGCAAAGAGCAGCCACACCCCAAACCAATGATTCCCCTCAGTTAGAAAAAGCCCCAAGAGTGGGTGTGAAGCACATAGTTCACGCAGGCACACAGCTGGCTTCATGAGCCGAAAGGAAGAACTAAGGTGGTCTCCAGAAAGGCACTACGTCAGCATGTCTGTCTTTCTCTGGTCTTCTCTCCACATCTCTGCACCTGCTCTCTCCTCACCCGGCCCCATCAGGGCTTAACCCTGGCAGGAGCCAGAAGTGCTGTCTGCTGCATCTTGCTATGATTCACATCCCATCCGTGAGCGCATGGGCGCCGGGGCACATGCACGTACTCACACACACACAGACACACATATGTGCATGCCTGCATGGGTGTGCAAGCTCACAGGCACACACAGCCTCAGAAGGGCAAGGGTGTCCTAGCAGCCACATTCGGAATTCCTAGGTTTGTTTAGGAATGGTAAACATTTCATTTTTTTGGAATGTTTGGTTGGTTGGTAACTTCCTCCCCCATCTGCTTTCCCACGTTCTGCCAAGGTACACTTCTAGGGGGGTAAAAATTAGTCTCTGTGTCTGCCTGTATGAACACAAGCTAACTTAAAAGGAACACTGACTTTAATCTTAAAAAGAAGTTAAAATTTTAAAATTAGTTTCAGCTGGTAACCAATTTAACTGGTTCCTTGCATTTAACTGGTTACTTTAAACTTGTTGATTTTTCTCTGAACTTAATCACTTTCAAAATAAGGGTTAGTTTTCACATGTTGGTGGTGGTCGTTAAGTGTGGGTGAGAAGAGATATTTGAAGGTGAATGTGACAGCATGTATGGGTAAAGAGTGCAGGCACTATTTAGTTCATTTAGATAAAAATCCTGTAATTCCGGGAGAAAAGCTGATTCTGCGATCAAATTATCCAAATTAACCACATCCAATCTGGAGTACCAAAACCAAAACCAAACCAAACCAAACAAGCCTAAATTATTCACTTTACTTTGGCAGAAGCCAAATATGTATGTATGAAGTAACACATTAGCTTTTTTCATATCTGAATGTGTCAAATAAAGTAAACAATTGGGGTTCTTTCTCTAACTTAGATAATTTCTGGAAAAAACCCAGCAATCTATAATTTTTGCTTCTATTGCTAGATTATTGCTGATGGAAGAATATTTTTGTTTTTACCTTTTCTTTCTCTTTTTGGTGAATTAAATGGATAAATGTTTTAATTCCACATTTCTAAACTATGTTTAACTATAGAGTTTGTGTTTCATGTGTTAACTACACATGATTGTTAACACATTTATTAATTTACAACAAAGTTTATTTCTATAGAACAATGGGTAATTTTGAAAACATTTTGGGCAAAATGTTACAAACTCATTATTTGACTAACTCAACTATGCATACTGTATTTTTTTGGTTCTAAGATACACATTTTAAATATTTTTTTCTTCTCTGGCATCTGAATGCACTATTTCCATCAGTGACAACTTACAATTATAACTGACAGTTTTTTCTTTCATGGCAGCATATAAAATAAAGATGCATTTTATAATGAACGGCATCTTAGGCTTGTTGAAATAGAGAGAAAAAGTGTACAAGTATGGAAGTAGCCTGCAAATAATTTCTTGTCCAGATGGTCTAAGGCTGTGGTCCCCAACCCCTGGGGCATGGACCAGGAACCGGGCCACACAGCAGGAGGTGAGCAGTGGGGCGTGAAGCTTCATCTGTATTTACAGCCGCTCCCCATCACTTGCATCACCGCCTGAGCTCATCCTCCTGTCAGATCAGTCACTGTCTTCCATCACCCCCAGATGGGACTGTCTAGTTTCGGGAAAACAAGCTCAGGGCTCCCACTGATTCTGCATTATGGTGAGTTGTATAACTATTTCATTATATATTACAATGTAGTAATAGAAATAAACTGCACAACCAATGTAATGTGCTTGAATCATCCCCAAAACCACCACCAACAACAACCCCCACCCCCACCCCCACCCCCAGGGGCTGTGGAAAAACTTTCTTCTATGGAACCAGTCCCTGGTGCCAAAAAGGTTGGGGACTGCTGGTCTAAGGTGAAGGAAAATTGTTTGTGTCAAAGATCAGCTGTTCTTCTCTAATACTTCTTTATGTAGGAATTATAAATTATATAGTCAAACTTCCACATAACTCTTTTTTGTCTTTATAATAGGTGGTCCACACTTGTTTGCAATGTGTATTCAACAGAGAATTTCTGTTGCTTTGCCCACCATGAGCTAAAAAAACTACAAATGAAAACTTTAGAAGATTCTCAAAGGATGAACCAAGTTTCCCAATTGGTACCAAAGCTGAAAATAAGTACCCTCCCCCCCCAAAAAAAATCAAGGTTAGTACCACTGAATGGTGTTTAGTTAGTATTATAAATTTTAAAATAAGCAATGCAAGTTTGTAGCAAAATACTGTGCTACTTTGTGCTTGTTCTCTGGAAACCTTACAAGGCAATTATTGTAATGCAGAAAAATCTCTACCACTCACCCCCAACCAGGCCACACAGGGTTTCTAGTCCACATTCTTCCTAGGTCTTTTGTCAGAGCCAGAAGTCTTGCAGAGGCTCGGGAGCCAATTCTAAATACTAATTCAGTTGGAGGTGGTGTGGGAGAGAGATGCGAAGAGAAAGAATATGTTTAGGTTTTGGTTTTTTGTTTGTTTTGTTTTTGTTTTTTTAGTTTTACAGGATCAGGATTCCAGAAAAGAAAAACAGCCATGTGGGGCTATGCCAGGACACCTGCACACCTACTGCTCACCACAGCCTGCTGGCTGGGAACACACACACACATACACACACACACACACGTGTATGTGCAGTGAACATCTAAATTCTTTATTTTTCCCCCAGTTGTGCCATCGAGGGGCTGAGGTTGATCTTTCTTCCCTTTCAGCCCAGGCGCTGTGCTCTGTGCCTCCTCTCATTTCTGGGACCATCCTATGTGCACAATTTAAAGGGAATTACCTATTACTTCAATTATTTGTTTCTTATCAACTGATGTTAAACTACAAGGATTTGCATTGAAAGGACACAAAGAAAGAGCAAGTCATGGCACATGGCCAAATGAAAGAGTAATGTTCTGGTGAATTTAGCCTAAATAATTTACTGCTATATAAGAGTGGAAAAGTGGAAGGTGAACCCTTTGACCAATAAATCTCTCCTGCCCATGAAACCCTTATCTGGTCTCCTCCGATATATCCCACACGAGGAAGCCATCATCGTCGGCTCTGGTTTGTTATTTGTAAACCTTGATCTTCTGCACTTGGTGTCCTAAATATGGATAATTAGCATCAGTTTATCACGCTTCTGCATATTTTCTCTTCTCTCCAAACATGCGTGCTCCTATTGGCTGCCATTCTGCTACAGAAGATTATGGAGACAGATTGCAGAGAATGAATGTGCTAAACGAGATTAGGAAGGAATAGAAATAGCAACTTGGCCAATAAATTCCTCGTGAGAGCCTTATCATGCAATTACACGTTGACTTGCTTCACACTCTCCCAGCCTCTTAATCCAACACCCCCACCAGGAATAAAATTTCACTAATTTCTGAATTACTGTATATCCTCCTGACTTGTTACTGAGAATGGTTGGAAGGAGAAACATTGCTGAAAACAACATGTCAAACTTTACAATAAAAAGTAAACTTTAAATGTCAAAATGGGTGGTATGAATTTGGAATGTTTGAAGCATTTAAGCATCTACGAATGGATGCACAAAGTCTTGGCACAGAGAGATATTGAACTCTCCTTTGAGTACCAGTTCTCTCATTGTGCCACTTTTGGGGATTCAGAACTGAAGGATCTCCTCAATCTTAAACAGGACTATCTGATGTGTTTAAAAACAGGACAAAGCACCCACTGGTTTTCTTACCTCTTATTATTACTGATAACAGTCATGACACCCCTGAGTAATTATGGACAAATCACTTGACCTCTTGAGTACCATCTCTCCGTTGCTCAAACAGGCTCTTTCACACACAAGGCCCTCCCAGTTTACTCCCATTAATGTGTATAAACAGGAAAAGTCTTGCCTACTCTGTGTCTTACAGAGTGTAAACAAGAACTCTTTAATAGGGCATCTATAGGGGGAGCTCTCTTCTCTTTCCTCTCTGCCTATTAATGTTATTCTCCCCAAGGCTTTATAATAAGTTAGGTATTTAAAGAGGCCCATTATGCCTTTCGATCCACCAGGGGACTATTTATAGCACAGAGCAGCAGTCAGACATTATGGTGCCCCTACAAAAGCAAGGCACTGCAGCAGGAGAAGGAAAACTCTGCAGGACTGAACTGTTTACTGGAAGGAATGGGAATCTAGATCAAATATTAAAATGATATCCTTGTGCTTGCAGAAAAGGAAAGGCGTCCAATTCATGGTGGAAAGAATTAATTAGCTAAAGAAATGCACAGCAATTGTAAGGAGAGTTTTTACACATAGATCAGAATGTCACCTTCATGGTCTTTCCTCCAAGTAACGCCTGTTAGTCACCACTGAAGAGAGTGCTATGAACAATCCAAGAAAGGATTCCATATTTCCTTTTCGGAGGACCTGAGTTCAGAGACAAAACTGGACTGTCTTTATTCAGTAAACATGTTTTGAGTGTCTCTTTTACATACAAACTGCCAGGCACTGTTCTAGGACCACGGGGTGTAACAACACAAAGGAGCCCTGCCCTGGGCAAGCTGACAGTTGCTGGGGTGCAGGTGTGCCTTGCAGTTAGTGAGTACGGGCTGGCCTTTTGTGAGCTGGTTGGTCTGCTACCAGCTGCCAAGGGTTGCCTTTCTGGAAAGAAAGCCAGCCTGGAACTGTTGTTTACCTTGATTGGGAGGGGAGGACCACAGGGCCTGGGAGGCAGCCCTTCCAGGCACTTGTCTGAAGGGCTAGAGACTTGTGGTAAGAAAAAACACCTTGAAGAACGCCTGTTTTCCTGAACCAGCCATGAACATGCGCCACAGGGCGGCAGCTGCAGCTCCAAACACTGAAGTCATCTGGCAAGAACAAACACACACACATCTCGGTGGTCAGAGAAGTTCTGCCTTCCCTGCATCTTCCTCTCTTCTACAGCTATTGAAATCCAACTGTGCCCGTTTTGGGGTGGGGGAGGACAGCTCGGCCCTGTTGACTGGATGTGGGGATGGGAGTCAGTGAAGGCTTAGGGCTGGTTTGTTGTTTTTGTTTCCTGGTAGAAACAGGTTGTTGTTTTTGTTTCCTGTGGGGGCTTTGCAGGACCAGTTTTGGGAACTCTTAGGTTTCGCTTCATCTAACTCCTCCATTCAAGCCAGGAGCACAGCCAAGACTGCTAGGACCTCCGCAGGCCGCAGGCCCGAAGCAGACGTGGGCTGCGCACAGCTCAGCAACTGGAGCGCGGAATCTGGGGCTGGGCACGAAGACCCCCGCCCTGGGGCAGGGGGCAGAGAGTGCGAAGTCAGACGAGGAGTTATTAATAACTGTTCTCCCTCCCCGTGCCGTGCTGCCTGGGGCCTGAGCTATGTTGGCGGGGGTGGGGGGGGAGGAGGGAGCCGTTTGCCATTAATCTGGGGACAAACGGCTAACCTCGGTGACTGGTATTTTCGCTTTTCTTCTCTCTCTTTTCCCGGTGTGGGGAAAGCAGCGAGGCCCGCGCGGCGCGATTGTGAGGGGCTCTGCTGGAATTTGGCAGTGCGGAGGCTTGGAGAGCAGCCCCATGCTGGCTGCTATTCAGAGAGCCAGTTTTCCTCGAGCTTTGGAAGTTTCACTCAGCCGTGCACTCAATGGCTTCACAAAGCTGATTACAAGCTTCAGCGCATTCCTGAAGGAGCCAAAAGCGACGCAGGTGCAAACGAGCCGAGGGAGCCCCTTATCCCGGTGACAGAATGGGACAAGCTGGGAAAGGCTTGGACCACACAAATCCAAGGCTCACCAGGCAGCAGAAAGCCTGCCTTGGGAACCGGGGGTCATTATCCCCCCATTCAGCGGAGCCTGGAGACCCTGGGGGCCCGGGGAGGCCGCCCCGGCGGGAGCACCACCACCAGAGCGCGCTGCGACAGTGGGGACCCCGCTGGGCCCTGCGGCCCGGCTGGGGCTCCGGGCGCTAGGCTGTGCGTTTGCAACGACAGCGTCAATGAAATCTCTGCTCCGACGGGCCGGTGTCAACACTAACAGGGACACGGAGAAAGAGCATGGCAGGACGCTACAGGGTGCGAGGACAGAGAGCAACTTTCTTCGTTCGTTCGGCGTCCAGGCCGGAAGGCCCTGTCCCCGCCCCAGCTCTGGCGCGGCTTGTCTCCCCGGTACCCACAAGTCACCGACACTCAGCTCCGAGGGTCGCTGTGCGCCCCACTCCCCAGCCCGCCCTTCCCATTCGTCTCCGTCCCCGCGTGGCAGCGGGGTCTCGCGGAGAGGACCCCTACGCAGTGCAGTGGAAGGAACAGTGACTGCGCGCAGGGGGTCGGGGCGGCGGAGGGAGAGGGCCGCGCCGGCGGAGCGCGCGGGAGAGGCCTGCTTGCAGGAGGGGGACGTGGGGGGGAGGAGGACATGGTGGGGGGAGGAACTGGAGCTCGAGCGCCGGGGTAGGCCGCTGCTGTGCCCGGCGGGAGCCCCGCGCTGCGTCCTGCCTAGCGCAACCCTGAGTCCCCGCAGGGGCCGGGGCCGGGATCCCCCTGCGCGCGCCCCCGCGCCCTGCCCAGGCCGCGCGCCCGCCCGGGCATCCGCCCTGCCCGCAGCAGTGGGCCTGGTGCGCCCCGGGGTCCCCGCGGGCAGGGCGCGGGCGGGCAGGGCGCGAGCCGACGCTCTTTTGTCTGATAACTAATTTGAGTTAATGCGATCTTTATGTAAAGCTAACAGCGGATAATTGTCTATTTTCTCGCCAACAATCCCCATCACAATCACTTATCTGGAAACCTGCGGCTGGATTAATCGTTATATTCCCGAGATGAGCGTCGCTGCAGGCGCAGCGAACGCGGGTGGGGACCTGCAAACACCTCCGGGGCGCTCGCGGGGTCGGTGCCGGCCTACGTTGCTTCCGCCCGCCGCGCCCAGGTGTTGTGCCCCTGGGCGAGGGCTGCTGGGCGCCTTCTCCAGGACTGGCTTTTTGCGGGGGCGCTGGAGGCGGAGAGAGGAGGAGGAGGGTAGGGGAAGGAAGGCCTGCGGACCGGCCGGCCCCGGCCTAGCCCCACCCGGATAGGCCCTCTGCGCCTCGCGCCGCTGCCTCGGGTCCCCGAGGCGGAGGAGCTGCCAGCCAGGGAATCAGGCTTGGGAGAGACGATGTCCTGAGACCCCCGCCTCCCTCCCAGCGTCTGGGTTCCTCTGGCTGCACCGGTTCCCGCCTTAGGTCCCTCCTCCAGGAGCCCTTCTTCAGGATCCTAGTGTCTGAGAATTATTGGCAATATTTACACCCCCCAAGATTGAAATCCCCAGGATTGAAATTTTTGACGCGGACACCAGCCCCAGTTCCCCAGTGCCGCGGAGCCCCGGTGCTAGGGGTGGAAATGGTGGCAGATGGCGCGTCAACCCTCTGGGGAAGACGAACTTGTATTACAAAGACTTGTCTTTCTGAGCTGAAGTCAAAACATCAGCGTCAAGTGAAAATTATTTTGGTGGTGGTGGAGATGCTATGCGTCTGTGACTTCGTTGCTGTAATAAGTGTAAAACGATCGACTTCTGAAACCAAGCACTGCTTTTAGCTGGTAACTTGGAAGTGAACCGCCTTGATTCCACGTACTTCCACAGCTCGGGTTTGCCACTCAAAGGACCACAACCGCCAAGTTTGCAAAATGGTGTTTCTGTAAAATAACAAATTTAGACTCAATTGGTGACAGTTTTTGGCCACAGAGAATGAAACTATTTGCTTCCCCTTTGGCAGTGTAACTTTTCAACTTTGAAGGGTGAAGTGTGACAATGACATAAATGCCATAAAATTATTGGAGTTTTGGATAAAAGACGACCCCAAATGAGGCTTTGTAAATTCCTGCTAAAAATCCTTGCCTTTAATTTCCCCTGCAACGAGATGAGGTCTTCAAGAGCAAACAAGTCAGTCCCACCTCGAAAGCAAAACCCAAGCTCTCGCTGAGGTTCCCAGCGTTGTTTTTTCCTGTGCATTCGGAAACCACCACTTCATCTCACCTGAATCTTGTCGCCTCGGCCATCTTGAAGTGATCCCGGAACAATGCCGAGCCGCGACAGACCCGCCGGTCAATCAGGCGGAACAGTCTATGCAAATGCTGGCGAGGCCGAGCGCCGGGAACACTGCGCCCTTTGTCCCGGGCGTTTCAAAGTGCAGAGCAGCTGCGCAGACTTGTCGCCTCGGACTCTCAGTTGCCACACTAATGTCATCATTGCAAAACATCAGATTTTGAAAACTATACAATCCGAATTCATTAGCAGCCTTCTCAGGGAAGGTTTCTTTTCTCCATGACAAGTTTCAAAGTCCAGATCCCCTTCTGTTGGTAGGGGGTGGGAAGAGGAGGGGCATTGGGGAGGAGGGAGTTTTTTGCAAGTGACAGCCGCTCGTGATCCCTAATTTCCTCTTTCTGGGGGGGTTCCCAAACTTTGAAAACCTTTCTTGGGGTTCTGAGCTCGATGTCTGACTCAAGCGACCCTGAGATTTCCAGATACCCCGTTTTCTCTAAGGTGTTGCTTTAAAGTTGCAAGTTTAATTCACTGAACGAAGCCAAGACATCAAGCACAGCGAGTTTAACAGACACCATCTTCTTGTCTCAGTGATAGCACAGTGGTAGTTCCTGAAGTCATTTGCTTTCGGCTGAGCTCAAAACAACACATATCAGAGAATCTGTGCACCCTAAAGCAGACGAGTTCGTCAAGTCAGGCAGAGCTACTCGGCAGCACCGTTGCAAACAGCTCTAGAACTTTCGTCTCCGTCATGTGGGTAACTGCCTTCACTCTGCCTCCATCGCCTCGTGCCCTGCCCCGCGCACCTTCTCCAGTGGCCTCGTTCCTTTACAGCTACGGGGGGCGGCGGGCAAGGTGCGGCGGCGCCCGCGGTGGCGGCCCGGGCTGGGCGCTGAGCTCGGACCCGCGAGCCCCGTGGGGCGCTCGTGCCCAGCGCGCGGGGCCGCCCGACCGCACCTGCCGGCGCTGGGACCTGCGAGCGCGGGGGACCCAGAGGCCTGGCGAGCTCGGCTAACGTGTCCTTCTGCTTCACAGGATGTCCTCTCCCTGCCTCGTCGCGGGCTGGAAAGTCTCCCAGGAAAGGCAGTCACCGCGCAGACAGCCAGCAGGCCACTGGGACCCCGGAGCTGAGGGTCACGCGGGACTGCGGGTTCGCCCCTGCGCCCCGAGGCCGCTCCCGCCTTCGCATTTCTTGACCAACTGGGGGGGCCGGGTTTGGAGGGGGCGTGCAACCAAATCCTGTTTGTGTGAGCAGCAGAACAGGGAAATAAACGGAGAAAAGGCCCCGGAGCGTGTGTCTCTTTGGGGTGGGGCCGGGGCGAAGCTGGAGGCTGCGAGGGCCACCGGGGAAAAGCTGCGGGAGGACCCTTCCTACGCGCGGACTCCTCCGGGGAGCCGAGCTAGGACGCCCTTCTTCCTCCCCAAAGTCGTGTGATGCGGCCTTGACGTTGCGCAGAGTCTCAGATCACACGGCGGGCGCGGTGGCTCTTGCGCGAGGTCTCTGCGCCCGGCGCGCCCCGGCCGCGTGCGGGGCCCGGACAGGCTCGACGCCCGGGGACAGGCTCGACCAGCCGGCTGCTTGGAAGAGGAGGGCGCGCGACGCGGGACGGTGCTCGGAGAGGAGTCTTCGCCAGGCTGGGTCACCCACGTCTCTCCAGGATGTGAACAGCGTCTGGCTCCCGGTGGGTGTTCCCGATATGCCTGCTGAGGGGGTGAAGCGGTCACCCCGCCCCGAACGGCTGGATGAGGGCTGGGAATTCCTGGGACAGGCCGGGCCTCGTTTCTTCCAAAAGGCCAAAAAGGCCCCGGGGGGGGGGGAATTCTGGCCCCGCCGAGTCCCCCGCGCTCCCCCTGAGCTCGCCCGCCCCGCCCTGCTCACACACGCACTGTCACGCGCCACGCGGCGCACACGCACACGCCACACACGCTCAGATTCGGTCCCTGCCACACCACAGGGCCACCCACGTTCACTGCACACGTGATTCACACACTACAGAATCACACACATTCACTCACACGTGATTCACACACTACAGGATCACACACGTTCACTCTCACACGTGATTACACACACTAGATCACACACATCCACTCTCACGCGATTCACACACTACAGGATCACACACGTTCACTCTCACAGTGATTCACACACTACAGGATCACACACGTTCACTCCACACATGATTCACACACTACAGGATCACACACGTTCACTCTCACACGTGATTCACTCACTACAGGATCACACGTTCACTGCACACATGATTCACACACTACAGGATCACACACGTTCACTGCACACGTGATTCACACACTACAGAATCACACACATTCACTCCCACACATGATTCACACACTACAGGATCACACACATTCACTCCCACACGTGATTCACACAAACACTACTGGGTCACACACATTCACTCCAGCCACACATGCACACACAAACACACTGCAATCCCCTTGTTCTCCACAGTGACAAGTGGCTCCTGGGGCCGGGGAGACCTGACTACCCATGGGAGGAGACATCACGTTGCTGGGAGATACTCACTTGGGTACACACAGAGGTCTGAGTGATGAATACTTATAGAAATTCAACATCTACAGCAAGAAATGGAGGACAAGGACACCTTTAATTCTCGACTTTAATGGTTCCTTTTCTTTTGAGCTTTTGGAGTTGGGTTCCTGCCTGAGGATGCTGGAGTGGACTGGACCATCACCCAGTTCCTGGTGCTTCCGGGACCACACTTTGTCTTGGTGCCTTTTCCTTGGCTGCCCTTGACTGCTGCCTGGACTTGTGTCATCCAGTTCAGTAGCCACTCACCACCAGTGGCCAGTGGACACCTAGAATGTGGCCGTTCTGAATTGACATGTGCTGAGAGTGTAAAATACGTAGAATTTTAAAGATGTAGTGTTCAAAAAGCATGTAAAATACCTCATTAATCATTTTAAAATATTGATTACAGGTTGAAATGATTATATTTTGGATGTATTAGGTTAAATAAAATATATTAATGAAATTAATTTTATCTGTTTTTTACTTTTTTAAAAATTCGGCTATTAGGAAATTTAAAATTACCCAGGTGGCACCTATTTGTGGCATTACATGTCTGCTGGGCATCCTTAGTTTCTCACTGATCCTCCAGAAAATGGAAAAGGAAAAGCAAAAATGGTGGAAAAGGCAGATCAGCAGGAAGCCCTCGGTGCTTTTGCAACGTAGTGTATTATCAAAGCTTCTTTTCTTCCTGAGAATGCATGGGGAGGAGTGGCATTACACATTGTACTTTATTGCTTGATTCATTTTCTTTCCATTTTAGCTTTAATTCCATCTAATTACTGTATTGTGATCTCAGCCAGCAATCTTAAATGAACTCTCCAGTAACTTTTGAAGAGTCTTGTTACAAATGTGGGATAATGATGAGATGTAAATTACTACAGGTTATTGTGTAATGTCTACACGGTTCTAAAGCAACCCCTTTCCTGTTATTTTCAAATTTCAGGTCAGCATTTTGGTACTTTTTTAATTTAATTTTTCCATGCAAATGTATCACTACCACCACCTACCATCACTGCAACCCAAAACAAAACAAACAAAACAAAAAATTTGAGCAAGAATTTACATCCGGTGAAAATGCATTTAAATAATCAAGAATGGAATTCCTTCTAGATTTTTTATTCCTATGTTTGACTCATAGCTTCAAAAATCTGTGAAGTCATACATTGTTCAGGGAGGTTGCAAGAAAACTCATTTGCAAACTTTTTATTTTAAATAAGGTATTTAAAAATATTTTACATAATGTTTTAGACACTGAATTTCTAGAAGTGATGTTATAAAAATTAGAAATTATATTTTGCCTGTTGATAGAAGACAGTTCTCCAAATTATTATTTTTAATAAATTCAGTGTAACTACAACACAAAAATTCTGCATGCATATAGGCTTGATATACACACATTATATTTTGATACATTTACCTTGAGGGTTGTATAATTAATAAAAAACAATTTGGAAAAATGTGAGATTAAGTCTACTTTCTCAATCAATTGGAAATGTCTCATAGTTAATTTTGAATAAAACTAAAAAACTGTTTTTATCATAAAAGGAACTGTCCTGTTCATTATTAGTATTTCCATTTACTGTTTTATTTTTGGCTAAATTAAATGTAACCAAGGGAAAAACAAAATTTTGTATTAATAAAATACCAAGAATGATCAAGGTTTTGTGGGTAAACTAATTGAAATGGTTTAATTTTATTATTAACTCTTCAGAGAATATCACTCGTTATTTGAAGTTTCTGGGACTGGACGTGGTGGCTCTCACCTGCAATCCCAGTGCTTTGGGAGGCCAAGGCAGGAGGATTGCTTGAGGCCAGGAGTTGGAGGCTAAAGTGAGTGATGATGGTGCCATTGCACTGCATGCAGCCTGGATGACAGAGCAAGACCTTGTCTCTAAAAAAATTTTTTAAATAAAAAAAAATTGGGGGTTTTTGTTCAATTAGTAAAGAACTAATAGAAATGTTGTATTCTTTAATCAAACTACCTATTTTTTAAAAGTTGCCAAAGAAATAACTAAAAATTTAGCATATATCTTGTTAAAGAGGCATCAAGATCCCATTAGAAACTCAAATAATTTGACTTTGGTTATGTAGGATGACATGTTCATTGTATGACAAAGTGGTTTATTTTTGCAATGACTCGTTTGTTCTCCTTAAACTCTCTGAGGTAACTAACTGTAAGAAATGAACTGTAAGAATTTAGCCACTAACTGCCAAACTCTGCTCTTCTACTTGTTCAGAATAATCTAGGAGTAAAAGAAGGAAAAATTATAAATAGGTACAGAAGAGAGGCCCAGGGACAAGATGAACACTGCACCTGCTGGCAAAGGTCCCAGGTGCTTGCTCTTCGATGTATTTACTATATGAATTCTGTGGGTTCCTGTGCTCCATCATCTCATAAAGCCAGAGAGACTCGTTTGCCTTCTGTTTTCCTTTTTCCCTCTAAAGACTACAATGGTTGTACGCTTTCAAATATTCACAGGCAAGATATTCTGGATAAACAATCTAAGATTAACTAAATTAGGTCAATGTTCATACAAGGCCAGTATGATATTTCCCTTGTGTTGAAATTATCTGGTGTCAGCCACATTGATTGAAAAAGCACTACAGACCCAAAAGGAAAAAAAACACTCTTATTACAAGATGTCTCAAAAGCAGATAAGAAAACAACGAAGTCTTCTCGTAAATGAGGGACCTTATCTAGATTTTAATATGGCAGTAAGCAAATTATAAATGTTTTTGCAAGTTAGACAACTTGTATGGGAAAACAGACATTTCTAAAGTTCCCACGATTCTAAGCCAGTTACGTAGTTTGCACATCGGTCCACTGCTGGTGGGTTCTTTGTTCTTTTCCTCAAGGCACATTCCATGTAAGGGCAGAAAAAGCATCAAGTTTCAGGGCACAGCACCAGGGCTGTTTGATGCGTTCTAGGATGGGGACAGCTCAAGAGACTGACTCCTGTACATCATTGTGTGATGGCTGCTTTCTGCTTATCTACATATTGTTCAGATCTACTCCACACATTGTTTCTCTATTTCTGAAGACTGCTGTTAATGCTAACGAAGTCCTTATAACAGAGCGAAAACATCAAGGGTTGGAAAAGAAGGTTCTTGAGGCTGTCACACAAAGACCGCATTTGCTGGGGTTGGTGGCAGGGCGCAGCCTGTTCCCCAGGCAGCCCCTGTAGTCATTCTACAGGTGAGAAAAGGACTTGTCTGATCATTGCGATCATCACCCTTTTATCAGTCAAAGTTCACTGAATTGTTCCTATCACCATTGTATTCTCTTTATTATCACAAAAGTTATTTAACAAGTTGATAATTTAACATAATGAACAGAATGGCTGTCCGCAAATATATTTCAAAAAGCAGACGTAGACGAGTCAGCAGCCCGCTGCCCACAGAGGATGCCGCTCCGCTGCGACAGTGCTGCACCCAGAACGCGTCCCCGCGTGGCAGTTGCGACCGCAGCCTGCGTCTGTGGGTCTCCGCGGCAGCCGCAGGAAAAAGCGCCGGCCGGGGCGCGCGAGTGCGGAGGAAACGCCGCCGCCCGAGGCCCACCACGCCCGCCGTGTCCGCGAGCGCCGTCCGGGGATGGCGAACGCCGGGGAAGCAGCTGCCAAAACAGGAGCGCGAAAGCAAAAGAAGTCGGAGGCTAAGGTCTGGAATAAAGAATCTTTTAAAAATGTAAAGCACTGAATTTCATGGGAAAATGAGGGAGTCAGAGGGCCGCGGCGCTGCCACGGGTGTCCTGTGGGTGTCCGCCCCAACGCCCGCAGGGTCGGCGTTCTCGTCCCAGCGTCTTTGGCAAGCCCAGCGCGTCTGAGCAGCCTTGCTGTGGCGCTTGCAGGGCAGGTGAGCCGGGGTCGCTGTGGCCACCACAGCCATGGGCCATGGGCCATCGAGGGTGGAACGTGACTCCGACCTTCTCCCCTCCTTGCTTCACCCTCAGAAACTTCTAGAGGAGCCATCTGGATTTGGCCTTAGGGTCTTGAGGATGGGCTCCTGGGCAGAGTAGCAGAGGGCCTGGGAGGACACGCTGGCTGCCGAAAACGCAGGTGCACGCTCAGATAACCAGTTCAGGTCCCTCTCTCGCTTTATTGGTTTGGCCTCCTGCGCACTGTCTTGCTGTTCTCCAATGAGCCCACTACGTGCGCCAAACCCAGGGTTGTCCCAGAAGCAGGCAGGGCCCTGAGCCGTCTACTAGCCTTTCGGGTCTTTCACTGAAGCCCATCTCTCCCCCAGAAGAGTACGCCCAGTCCTCCCGTCCCACTGCACCAGAGAGGCACACTCTGTGCAGAGCCCATCACACAGCTCGCTCCTCGCTGATCTGCGCCAGGCCGGAGGTTTACAGCTTTTAAAGACTCATAGTTCATGGGCTCCTCTCTTAGGGAGGAAGGACGGAAGGAAGGGAGTGACGGGCCCAAAAGACTTCTTCCCTGGGAGGGTCTTTCCGCACATCTGCAGCCTGGTCTTGATCGCTGGTCTCCAAACGTGAACTGACATATCATGAGCCAACACAGTAACTTACATTCCTTTGACAAGACCATAGGGGAAGAGTTCAACTGAGCAGGTGTTTGTTAAATATCTATTGCAGGCATGGAACTTTGCAAAGTGTAGGATACAAAAGTGAGAGAGATACTGGTCTTGATTCACGCTCTCAAGAAATTTGCAAACTTGTAGAGAAGAGAGACAGAAAACACAAAGAACGACAGTAAATGTGGGACGCCCTGCAGTGTGGCAATTGCAGTAGCAGGTAACTGGGGGGACACTAAGGGAGTGGCCATGCCCTCCTGGGAGGTCAGTCTCAAAGGAAGAGTAGTGGAAGGGAAAGGCATTGTAGACAGGGAACAGCACACACAGAGGCACAGAGGCAGGACATAGCAAGGTGTCTCCAGCAGTGTGCAAGCCGCCTGTGCCAAGGGGCCAATTTATAGGAACAAATGCTTTAATGATTCTGTAGAGGAAAGGATGATTTGGCACTGGGCAGTTAGAGGAAGTTTCCCAGAGGGAGATGGAGTTTTCTCAGGGCCTAAAACAGAGGGCACACCTGGAACCTGAGTGGAAGGTCAGAGTCTCTCAGCAGAGGGAATGTGATGAGGCTGGATGTTCACAGTATGTTTGAGTTGGGGACACACTCACGTAGGGTTGGAGCAGACTTTGAGTATGTGAACAGAGGGTAACAGTGTTGGAGGAGGGTCTGGTCAATCCTGGAGGGCCTTGGGTGGCAGGCTAAGGAATGGAGACCTGATCTTCGGGCAGTGAGGGCCGTGGGTGGTATGAGACATCTTGGTGCCTGGTTCAAATGGGCACATCTCACCACCAGGGCTGTTGTAAACCAAGTCTTTGCGTGCTCCCCGGCCCACAGCAGTGGCCCTTGAGAAAATTCTCAAAGCAACTGCACTCTCGCAGAGAGAGAGAGACAGAGAGAGGCAGAGACAGACACAGAGACAGAGACAGAGAAGAGAGACAGAGATAGAGACAGGGGGAGGCAGAGACAAAGAGACAGAGACAGAAAGAGACAGAGACAGAGAGAAAGAGACAGAAAGTCAGAGACAGAGATCCACCAGTGCATTAGAGCAGGTGGCGCACGGCCACACTCAGGATTCTTGGAGCAGAGGGGAGGCCCCTTGCTTGGCATGCATGGCACCAGGGCATCCAACCCTCCACGGTCTGGCCCCTTGCTCCCTTGGGCCGCATTTCCAATTTGCTCTCCTCTCTGGTCAGTCCGCGTCAGCCACATGCCCTCCTTCCTCCTCCCGCCTTGGGACCTGGTCCTCTGACGGCCTCACTTCCTCTTGTCGGCTTTTTGCTCCGACGCCAGCTGGTCACTAAGGCCCCTGACCGCCTGTTTCAGGTTGGCACCCCGTCCTCTGGCCTCTACAGCATCTACCACCAGGGAGCAGCTAAGCACGTCACTGCTTCCTGCAGCAGAACGTGAGCGGTTCCCTCCCGCAGCGCACTGCTGTGCCCTCAGGCCCTGGAACAGTGCCAGGTATGTCCTGGGTGCTCAATGTGTGTTGGTCAAATGAAGGGGGAATGAACAGATGCCTGAGGGCAAAAAGATGGTAAGAGATGAGAAGGAGGTGAGCTTCTGAGAGAGGAAAATTTGGTCACAGTTTGGGTGGCGGCATCCCGCCCCCGGAGCAGATGGGCGTACTTTCCGGGGCCAGGAGGAGGCCAGGTCATGTTCCGCACCCCCCCCAGCCAGGGCCAGGCAGCGTGTGCAGGTGTGGTGTAGGCCGAGCCACGGTGAAGTTGTGCCAAGAGTACAGGCGCCCAGTGCAGAGGTAGAACGTCTGGCCACTGTGAGAGACAGGACAGACCCACTGTGACACTGTCTGCTAAAGCACTTTCTGCAGCGCAAGTGGGATATACATGTGCAGCATGAGATTTTGCTATGTTGGGTAAAAATAGTTTCCTAAGCTTTTTTCGATGAAAAAATAGAATTGCACAAATTAATATCTTGATAAAATACAAAGTTCTTTTCCCACTATGATGGGCTTTTAAGTAAAACATTGGTAATAAAAATTAAAATATATTAATATAATTCATGTTTAAATGTTTATAGATATTATTTTTGCTGATTTTTCAAAGAATGAAAGAAATAAAACTTAATGAAATTAGAACATTTCAAAAGACATCTCAGTATTTTTTGTATTTTGGACTGGAAAAATATTTCCCCATCAAGTCTTGTGAACACCAGCCTTGAAATACCCATGACCTAACAGCTGGCTCACACACCTTGAGGAAATTATGTTACATCCTTAATATGTACAAACTGAAATCAATGACGAAAAAATATCAACTTAGTTTTCAGATTTAATTGGTGGGAGAGCACAATGCAGAACAGACTGGTTCAGGGAGATGAAGAGGTGCCACTGGCGTTTCTGCAGCAGCTACAGGTGCACAGGGCCTGCTGGAGGCTCGGGTCACAGTGCTTGTCATCGCTGACACCATCCAGCACTTGCTCCGTGCCAGGCACCGACCGAACTCTTCAGCAATCACCTCATACAATTTTCAGAACCACCCTCTGAGGCTGTCTGTGTCCTTGTGTAACCACTTTCATAGTGAGGAAATGGTGAGTGTTGGGTCCAGGTTTTGGATGCAGGCAACATGGCCCAAAAGTTCTCTCTCAGTGGTTCTGCTGTGCTGTGTCACAGACATTTGGAGAAATGCAGACATTTGCGCAAACAAGAAGGAGACGTGCTCGTCACCCATCAGTGCTCGCAGGAGCAGAGAGACAGAGGGAAGAAGCCGTGTGAAGTCGCTGGCAGGGGTTGGAGGATACAGCAACAGGCCAAGGAACCCCAGACTTGCTGGCCGACACCGAGGCTGGGAAGAAGTGAGGAAGGATCCCCGTCGCCACACTTTGGAGAGCGTGGCCCTGCCCACATCTGGACTGCATACTCCCGGCTTCCAGGACTGTGAGAGCCCCAATTTTTGTTGTCTAAGCCCCCAGATGTGGGGCACTTTGTGCAGCAGCCCTAGGAAGTAGTAAACACGCCATGGTGGTGCACAGGTCCCTCCACACCTGCACTACCTGAGCAGAGCCAGAGCACAGGCACGTGGCTTTCATTCCCACACAGGGCTCACAGGACCACACCCAGCTTCCACTCTCGGGGTCTGCGCCAAAGAGAACCGCCCGGGGCCAGGCCAGGGCAGGCAGGGAACAGATGGTCATGCCAAACAAGGTACTTCCAGGGGGTCTGAAGGAGGGACCGTTTCCTACACTGGGGGCAGCGTGGAGAGAAACCAGAATGTCCTGTGTAGTAGGGGACAGTGGCTCTGGGGGTCCTGGGAGTGGATACTGACCTCTGTGCCCCACCTCTCCTCCACTCCTTGGGTCCTGCCAGGGCTCCCGTGACCAGACCCAGCTGGAGCCCAAGGGCAGAGGGCAGGACGGAGCAACAAACCCTGGGCTGAAGGCATCTCCCCTTCTTTACCTGTACGACAGGAGGCTGTGCAGGCCACCCATGTGCCCACGAGCAGAGCACAGCTGCAGTGAGCCACAAGCAGAAATAGGACACAGCATGTCCACCTGTAAGAAGAAGGCTGCCAGACTAGCAGGTGCAAGCAGGAGGGTGGGATTGGCAGGGTCCGGCCCTCCTGCCTGGCTTCCTCGAGGTGTGCAGTGATCCTGTTCTTGGCAAGCAGTGACGTCGTCTTCTGTGTGAGGTCTAGGAGAGGTGATAAGGAAGCTCTTTGTACGTAGAAGAAATACCCGGTGTGTCCAGCTCTCATTTTGTTTGAATTTTCAAGCTGACGTCTCAGGCGGCATTTTCTTCCCACCTGCCACTGGGCCAGCCACGGAGGCTTCGGGCCCCGACCCTCCTGCCTCATTGTTTTCCACTGCGCTCAGCCCAGGGGCCTTCCGAACACATCGCACGGGGTGTGCAGCCTATTGTAATAGCTCACCCTCCCGGGCACGGCGGGAAGCTGTGTCGGTGCGCCAGGAGAGGCGCAGGCGCTGGTGGCAGGGCCGGGATGACTTCAGATCTGATTGCATCCATGCGGGGCAGGGCAATTGCCAATCAGTCCAGGAGGAGAGTCGATTCAGAGCTGTGTTCTCGTGGCTCAGTCCCAGTTTGGAATTATTCCAAACCAAGGCAGCTCTGACGACTGCCGCCCCTGGGCTGCAGAGAGGCCAACGTGTTTTATCCGAGCTCCCAGATCCCTGCTGGGCCCGAGAGTCCCAATCAGGGGGTCCTCGCTTAGATTGCCTGGAGGCCGGGATGACCTCGGGGTCCCTAATGAGCGTGGCAGTGGGGGCTGACATGGGGGTGGCGGCTGGCCTCCTTCACAGGCACGCAGAGCGGCCGTCACCAACGGCGCCAGCCACGGCGCCCAGCCCCGACGTGGCTTCGGAAGTGCAGCACCCATCGGAACCCGCAGAAGGGAGCGGCGTGTCCTGTCCCACTCACGGTCCTCCTCAGGCTCTCAGAGTGAAATCACACTCGATTTGAATATGAAGACGAGTAAACGAGAAAATAAATCAAAGCTTCTCACACAGCAAACTCGCTGCGCAGCACACGGGACCCTCAGTAGACTCACGTACACACATTTCAGAACGGGCGACTTGGGTATGAAAACTCAAACGGCATCAGTGACTTTGGGGAGCATGTGCCAGCGCCACGCAAGGGGCTGAGAAGCAGCCCTGCTCCCGAAGCCCCCAGGGCAGGACCCCTGGTGGACACGGGGCTTCCTCCCAGTTCCAGGACACCCCGTCTCCACCACAGAGCTCCCCCTCACCCCGTGCCATGGTAGGCTCCCCCAGCTTGTCACACCACGCTGCGACCACAGGTTTGCTTTTCTGTCCCTTTTGCTTCAAGGCAGAAACCTGCCCCAATTTGATTTGTATCTTCAGCACCTAGGACAGTGCCTGGCTCTGCTGGACTAGGTCTTCAGAGGGTGGGAAGGAGGGAAGGGAGGGAGGAGGGAAGGAGGAAGGAAGGAAGGAAGGAGGGAAGGAGGGAGGGAAAGGAGGGAAGGAAGGAGGGAAGGAGGGAAGGGAGGAGAGAAGGAAGGAAGGAGGGAAGGAGGGAAGAAAGGGAGGAAGGAGGGAAGGAGGGAAGGGAGGAAGAGAGAAGGAAGGAAGGAGGGAAGGAGGGAAGGAGGGAGGGAAGGAAGGAAGAAGGAAGGGAAGGAGGGAGGGAAGGAGGGAAGAAAGGAGGGAAGGAGGGAAGAAAGGAGGAGGGAAGAGGGGGAAGGAGGGAAGGGAAGGAGGGAGGGAAGGAGGGAAGAAAGGAGGGAAGGAGGGAGGGAAGGAGGGAAGAAGAAAGGGAAGGGAAGGAGGAAGGAGGGAAGGGAGGGAGGAGGAAGGAAGGAGAGGAAGGGAAGGAAGGAGAAAGGAAAGGAAGGAAGGAGGAGGGAAGGAGGAGGGAGGAAGGGAGGAAGGAGGAAGGAAGGAAGGAAGGAGGGGAGGGAAGGAGGGAAGGAGGGAGGAAGGAAGAAGGAAGGAAGGAGGAAGGGAAAGGGAGGGAAGGAAGGAAGGAGGGAGGAAGGAGGGAGGGAAGGAGGGAAGGAAGGAGGGAAGGAAGGAAGGAGGGAAGGAGGGAAGGAGGGAGGAGAGAAGGAAGGAAGGAGGGAAGGAAGGAAGGAAGGAAGGAAGGAGGGAGGGAAGGAGGGAAGGAAGGAGGGAAGGAAGGAAGGAAGGGAAGAAAGGAAAGTGTAGCAAAATAGAGACGGCAGAACAGAAGCCAAAGCCTGAAGCCTCCAGGCAGTGTGAGTTGCTTCCCTCTGTCTGCAGCGTCTAAAGGAGAAAGACTGTTCCGGAGACAGTGCAGAGGGAGACCAGGCGTGGGAGCCCGGGTAGGCGATGGTCTGAGGCCGGCGACCCCCACGGCCATCTGCAGCCCCAAGGTCACTGTTTCTGCACCGGGCACAAGAGACCAGCTCTGCCTTTAAGGGTCAGAGTCTGTTCCAGCCATTGGTGGCGCGACATGGACAAGTTCTATTTTATTATTTTTATTTTTGCCATCCTTTACTTGCATTCTCTAGGAAAAAATGGTAAGCTTTTAGGATTGGTTGGGGAGGGGTATAAATAAATGATTGCCAACAATATAAAGGGCCAAAAGCTTCGGGCAGTTCTCCTGACCATGCAGGGTATCCCCGAATGCCAGGACACGTCCAGGCCTGTCTCAAACACCACAGCTGTCCCGGTGTTCAGACAGACTCAGGCTGTGTGACACCAGCGCCACACGCACGTTCAGTGAAACTTGGGAAATTACCTCAGGACCTGCCAGTGCTTTGAAAAGGATGAAGACATTTAACAACTTTGACCTTAATACAGAACACATGAGTCTCTGCCTTTTTGTTTGTATCAAAGTGTCAGCACTTGATCTATAGTTGAGCAACCCGATGCCCAGCTGTACAATTCCAGTTTGAAGCCTTGAGCTGTGACGCTCTGAGTTCGGGTGCAAAGAGCCTTTCTGATCACGGGCAATGTGATAGTTCACTTTGGATGAAAGATCGTAGATCCAGCTATGGACAGTTCTGACTTTCCTGGTCCTGCTTGTCTGGGGAGTGAGCAGCGTCAGCTTTCTTCTCCAAGATACGTTTGCATTCAGATACTGTTCTAAGAAACAAATAGGGGTGGAGACAATCTCTTAGGGAGGTTCCAGAAATCCCCAAGTACGAAGATTAATTAGAGCCATTTTTTTAGATTTTATGAAAATGGTTGTTTAAGGGAAAGCCATAAACCTGCTTTGCAATCATGCTCAATTTATCATGGTACACGGAAATACAGGGTAAATACTGCTGGCCTTTGGTTATTGGAATTAAAAAGCAGCAAATTTATTTTGTGGCTATTTTAGTAAATAACAGGAAGAAATGGTTAATATAATGAGTGCTGTTTTCACACAGATTTCAAAACTCCAGGCTCTGTCCTGTGGAAGCCTGAGTGTGCACGTCCGTGGTGAAGTCAAGAGTGTTTTCTCTGCGCCTTACAATGTCTGGTCTCAGAAGGCAGCACTACATGGGACGAGGCAGAGAGGAAACATGCTCTAGGACTGTGTTCTGTGAGCCCCACGTACGAGAGCCAGCAGGGCCTCAGACCTTTCCAGCCAGGAGTGCGGGTGCGGATTTGCCACCACAGACCCCGGGCAGCCCGAGCAGCCCAGCCCCGGTGCACAGACTCTTTCTCCAGCGAAAGCAGCATCACACCCCACCCATGTCTACTGCGCCTGCACCAGAGAAAGAGACAGAATTTTGTTTAGGACTATGCAGAAAGGGTTGAGGTTTTTTTCCTTCTGAAGCTGCCTTTTCAATACCAGCTACTGCTCCTCCATCTCCATCTCTCTCCATAAGGACATGTGTGCCCACAACACAAGACCGTCAGGCTAGTACCTGTATTTGATGTGGAAAATTCTTATTTGAGAATTTTATATGTATTCAAGTTCATAATGCAAAGAATTGTTTAATTCTTTAAATCCAGTTAGGGACTTCAATAATCGTATTTTTCAGCCCTTACCTTGGCATTCATTGATTATATATTGATATACGTGATTCTTAAAACTAAAGATGGACTTCTAATAATAATCCTTGGAAGTTCCTTAGAATAAACACATTTTTCTTTATGCCTGAGCATTTTTCTTTTATTTTATACTGAATACTTCATTTCCTAAGGGCCCAGCAGGTAGTGAGTCAGAGGACAGCTGTTCTTATAGGAATGACATGGGTTACCCAATGGGTTTACTGTCCTGTTTTTAAGGATGAGGTAGCCCTAACTTCGGTAAGTTTTTACAGATTAAAAATATTTTTTTCATTATACTAGTTTTTTTATGTATCTCAGTGCTGAACATATCGGATAGTTTTTTCCCCAAGATTGTATTTTACACATAATATTAAAAGTAAGAGTGCTGCACTCTCACATAATAAACCAGTGGTTTGCTATGATTCCAATGTACTTTTCTGCTTTGCTTTTACTTCACTACTATAGTAGTTATCTACTGCTGCACAAAAAATTACCCAAAATTTACCCAAACATTTATCATCTCATAGACTCTGTGCATCAGCATTTTGGGAGGGGCTTAGCATGGTGGCTCTAGCTCAGGCTCTGTCATGAGGGTTGCTCAAGGTGTCAGCTGGGGCTGAAGTCATCTGAAGGCTTGGCTGGGGCAACTGTTTGCAGGAGAAATGGCTAGTGATGCTTTAGGAGGGTGATATTTAATATTCACTTTAAGTTCTTACTTATCCTGTGCAGAATCTGCCTGAGAGGGAGACTCCTTACATAGATAAAGATTTATATCCACAGGTGATTATGAAAACATTGTGATAAACCCGAACCCATTGAAAATACCCTAACCAGCAACCCTTCAGAAAGTCTGCTACACACACAGCCGTGTGTGGCTGGTATTTGGGTAGAAATGGAGTAATAAGGGAAATGTCTACATGGGAAAGGCAATGCAAGCTCCAGCTGACTCTTGACCTCAAGATCTGAAGGAAAATGATGAATCATCTTGAGAAGGACAGTGCAGCAGCTGTGAGCAGGAGAAACATCAGCTCTGAAGCCCTCCAGGGAAGCCGAGAAATGGGGCATGGGGGTAAGAGGTGCCTCATTTTTTATTTTAAAGGGGCTCTAGAAGGAGAACGAACTTGAGAGCCTCCAGCAGGCAACTGTGGACTATACACATGATAACCTAGATTTTAAAAAATCCAAAAACAAACTAAGAAAAAATGTATGCACAGAAAACTGTGGAGAAATCCACTAAAATTCCCATTGTAGTTATCTTTGGGTAAAGATATAGGTAATTTTTCCTTATTTTAAATTTAAATTTTTTTAAAAATTGTGTTTAAATTTTTTATAGAAAAAAATCAATTTTTATTGTACACTTTTTAAAAAAACATTTTTAAATTCACACACATTGAAATTTACTTGTTTTGATGCACAGTTTTATGAGTTTTGACAAATTGCAAAGAGGCAGGTAACCACCACCACAAGGAAAAGAACGCTTGTCACACTCTCCCCTTCACATCCTCTGGCCACACCCCTCTGTGGTCACCTGCTCCCCACCATCAAGCCAGGTACCCACTGGTCTGGTGTCTAGCCCTATAGTTTTGCTTTCTTCCAAAATGTCATATATGTAGAATCATGCAGAATATAGCCTCTTGAGTCTGGCTTCTCTCACTTAGCATGTAACACGTTGAAGATTCATTCATGTCGTTGTGTGCGTGAATAGCACATTCTGTTTTATTGCTGAGTGGGTTGCCGTTCTATAAGGGACCACAGTTTGTTTATCTGTTCCCAAGTGAGACACACGAATTCTTTCCTATTTTTGGCTATTACAAAAAAAGCTGCCAAAAGCATTTGGAAAAGTGATTTTTTGTGAACACAGGTGTTCATTTCACTGGGGTAAATACAAATACCTATTTGTAAATTCTTACAAGATTATGTTTAACTTTAAAAAATATTTCAAAATTGTTTTCCAGAATAGCTATACCATTTTGCATTGTGTAAGAATTTCAGTTGCTCCCCATCCTCACCAACACTTAGTATTGTAATTAAAAAGAATTTAGCCATTAATACTCATGTTAAATATATTAAATATAGTAGTATATAACTGTGGTTTTAATTTGCATTTCCCTAATGACTAATGGTATTGAGCATTTTTTATATGTTTATTTGTGATTCATGTATTTAGTTTGGTAAAGTATGTGTCCAAATGTTTTACTAACAATTACTTGGTTGCTTGGTTTCTTGTTGAGTTTTGAGAGTTCTATATATGCTTATATACAAGTCCTTTGTCAGGTACGTGACTTAAAAATATTTTATCCTAATCTGCATCTTGTATTATTTTAGCAGTGACTTGGACAGAGCAAAAGGTTTTAATTTTGATGAAAACTAGTTTATTAATTTGTTTCTTATGAATTATGCTTTCCACGTTTTATCTAAGAACATTTTGCTAAACCAAGGTCTCAATAGTTTTCTCCTATATTTTCTTCTAAAAATTTCATAGTTGTATGCTTTACATTTAGGTCTATGATTTATTAACATTTTTAGTTAATAGAGACCCTTTTCTTTTCCAATGGTTCCAGTGCCATTTGTTAAAAAGACTATATTTTCCCCATTGAGTTGTTTTTGTGTTTTTGTCAAAAATCAGTTGTGCTTGTCTATTTTTGAACTCTATTGTCTCTTCTATTCATCTATGCCTATCTTTTTGCCAATATAGCATTTTCTTGATTATGGTAGCTTTAAAGTATTGAAATCAGGTAGTTTTAATTTTGTTATTTCTCAAAATTGTTTTGGTGATTCTAGCAACTATGCCTTTCCATGTAAGTTTTAGAATCAGTGTTTGTCTATTCTAAAATAATCCTGCTGGGGTTTTATTAGGATTGCCTTGGATCTATAGTCCATTTGGGAAGAATTAACAAGCTAATGATATTGTCTTCTAGTCCATGCACACAGATATCGCTACGTTTATTTAGGTCTTCTTTGATTTCTTTCATCGGCATTTTGTAGTTTTTTTAGTATATAGATCCTGCAATTTTTTGTGCTATGAACAACAAAATACTTCATTTTCTATGCTGCAATTGAAATGTTACTTAAAATTCAATTTCTAATTGTTTATTTCTAATATATAGATACACAACTGATTTTTTTTTTTTTTTTTAGTATATTGACCATGTATCCTGTGACCTTGCTAAACTCAGCTATTAATTCTAGGACTTTTCCATGTAGATTCTATAGGATTTGTTATGTGATGATCATGTCCTCTGTGAATAGAGACAGTTTCATTTCTTCCTTTGCAATCTGTATGTGTTGGGTTTTTTCCTTGCTTGATTTCATTGGCAAGGACTTCCAGTGTTATGTTGAATAGAAAACAGAAGTGATGAGATTGGACAACCTAATTTTATGGGGCGAAACATTCAGTCTTTTTTTTTTTTTTGACTGAGTCTTGCTCTGTTGCCCCAGGTAGGGTGCGGTGGCATGATCATAGCTCACTGCGACCTCAAACTCCTGAGCCATACTGATGTGGTCACATGGTGCTAAAAGCTGTGTCGATGCTCTAGGGTGCAGGTCCTTCTGGATGTGGTCACACGGCACTGACAGCAGTGTCGGTGCTCTAGGGTGCAGGTCCTTCTGGATGTGGTCACATGGTGCTGAGAGCCCTGTCAACAACCCAAGAGCAACTATCAACCATCTGTCCTCTGGTCCACAGGTTGACCTATTCCTGCCTGTCTTGTTGATTTCCCTCCACAGTTTGTTCCTGAAGAAACACATGGAGTGAGTATTGCACGATATTCACATCTATCTGCCTGGTTCCCCACTGTAAGCTCTTTCCAATAGGCCCCACATCTATGACCTTCTCCAGAAGCGTGCTCAAGCATTGGTGGCATGTGCAGTCCCTGAGATACACCCAGGGCAGCTCTGACACTGAGAGTGTTCTTGGCGTGCACGGGCAAAGGGCTCAGGAGACGAGGGTGTCCCAGGACTCCTGACCAGCCAGCCCCCTGGACCTTGGCCACTGTCCCCAAGTGGAGTCATGATGAAAAGGCCTCTGCCACTCCAGTGTTGCCGTGGGAAACGGGACACAGCAGGAACTCTTCACCGGCTGAGGGCCTTCCTATCCATTCAGTCTTTCTGTTTTACTTTTTTTTTCCCATAGCCTCAACAGCAAATCCTCTTATTACGCATGGGGATATGGTCCTTTGATTAACTGTTGTGCTAAGCCAGACCGCAGGGTCTTCATCCAGCCCTGAGATACAGAGGAGCTCCACCCTTAAGCTCGTGTTTACCTCGACACACGGCCAAGCAGCCTTCAGAGCCGAGGCTCTTAGGCTCCCTTTCATCCTCTCCTCCCCCTTCCCGATGTTCCGTCTTCCTTCTTTGCTCTTTCCTCCTTGCCTTCTTCCTTCCTCTTCCCTACCTCCTTTCCTCTTCTCCAAGTCGATTCCGTTAGCCCGTTGCTCTGCCACAAAGCTGTCTAATGCAGATTATTTTAGCTTAGCTGATCTCTGACTTTTTCTTTTAAATAAAAGAATGTACTTTATAGGCCCTAAAAACATACTTTAAAAAATTAAATAAGGTATAGAGAGTGACGCTAGCAACATGGAGAATAGGAGATTTGAAGAAAACGGAACACGTGTACACTGTTGGTGGGAATGTAAATTAGTACAGATACTGCGGAAAACAGTTTGGAGGTTCCTCAAAATATTAAAAGCAAAACTGCCATATGACCCAGGAATCCCACTGCTGGGTGTAGATCCAAAAGAAAGACAATCAGTACATCAAAGAGACATCTGCACTCCCACGCTCACAGCAGTACTATTCACAATGGCCAAGACACGTCCTTAAAGGGATGAAGGCATAAAGAAAATGTGGTATGTATCCAAAGCGGAGCACTGCACAGCCTTTAAAAAGAATAAAATGCCATCATTTGTGAAAACGTGGATGAACCTGGAGGGCGTTATGCTGAGTGAAATAAGCCAGGCACAGACTGACAAATACCACATGATCTCACTTCTGTGTGGAGTCTAAAAATTCAAACTCAGAGAAGGAAAGAGCAGAATGATGGTGGCCCGGGTCGGGGGAGTGGGGAGACGTTGGTCAAAAGGTACAAAATTTCAATCAGACACGAGGAATAAGTTTTGGTGATCCATTGCATAGCACGATCACTGCAGTTAATAATAATGTATAGTATATTCCAAAATAGCTAAAAGAGTGGATTTTAAACGTTCTCACCACAAAGAGGTGGTAAGTTTGTGAGGTGATGGGGGTGTTAATCAGCCTGATTTGCCCATTCCACGTGTATACATGTATTGAGGCATCACGTTGTACCCCATAAAATATTCAATTATTATTTGTCAATTTAAAAACTAAATAAATAATGGCCTAAATAGACATGAAGTCACAATGTAGTCGCTTTACCTGGGACTCCAGTGAAGGAGGTGTCAAGCTCCCGGTGAGAGCTTTTGGGAATAAGGTTGCAGTAAGGACAGCTATTAGTCAGCAGAAAACCATGGCAGGGACATAGCAGCAAACAACATATAAAATAATTTACCGTATCATTCAAAATAGCTAGAAGAGAAGATTTGAAATGTTCCCAGCACAAAGAAGTGATTAATGTTTGAGGTGATGGACACCCTAAATGCCCTGATGTGATCATGACACATTGTATGCCTGTATCCAAATATCACATGTACCTGTAAATATGTACAGTTATTATGTATCAATAAAACAAGAGACTGAAACAAGATAAATAACACTTAGAAAACCAATAAAAAAATACCAACATGGTCCAGAAGACACACAAATCACACACAGACTCGCCAGAAATTCCTGGCTGGTATTAACTAAAATAGTTTCAGTTAAGTTGTTCGGTTAATTAAAAAGCTCATTGACACTTCGGGCTGAGATAAGAGCTCCTTTAACAGCTATTCCTTCCACTTGTCTCATCGTCCTCCCATCAGAGGGAACTAAATTAATTACATTCCTGGGACTTGGTCCTCCAGAAATTTATAGATGTTGGTAAGTGAGCGCCGAAGCTTTGCAAAAAGGGAGGCATCAGCAAGGGGGAGGGTGTGAATATTCTTTGCTCAAGATGTAAGGACCCCAAATCTGATTGTTATTTCTTAAACATGCATTTTCAAAGTCTATATTGGTGGTAAGGTTGGTATGGCGGTAAAAACTAGTTTATGTGGCACACTAGCAACCAGTTCTGTCACTAAAAATAATGAACGTGAAGTGCTGCAAACTCACAAGGAATCTTTTTAACAATCCCCGATTGAATTATGCTCAACATCGTTTTGTTGGTAAGCACACTGCACCCCATCTCTTCGAGAGCTGGTGGTCTCATGTGCTGAGACGTGCAGGTTGGCACCAGGCAAGCGTGCTTCCTTGTCTCAGTCAGCAGTGCGTCACTGTCTGCCACTAGGGCCAGAGCCTGGGGCCTTCCTGAGCCTTCCTTCCCCTCAGCCACATTTCTCCGTGCTCACCTAACTCACTCTCTCCTCCCTGCCCTGCTCCAAGGGCCACCATCCTCAGCACCACAACAGTGGTCTCCTGCCTTCTGTTCTCGCCTGCTTCCCAGTGGTTCTCCCACGGGGCCTCAGAGACAACTTTTTAAATTACCAATCTGATCACGGACCTTCTCCGTGGCTCCCCTTCACAGTTAGAAGGAAATCAAATCTCTGGCCATGGCCTCCAGACCACACCAACCCCAGAGACTGCAGGCTCCCGCTGGTGCAGCCACACTGTCCTGCCTGGTCACACTGCCCATGGCCACACTGTCCTGCTTGGCCACACTGTCCATGGCCACACTGTCCTACTTGGCCACACTGTCCACAGCCACACTGTCCTTCATGGCCACACTGTCCTGCCTGGGCACACTGTCTGTGGCCACACTGTCCTGCTTGGCCACACTGTCCACGGCCACACTGTCCTGCTTGGCCACACTGTCCTGCTGGGCACACTGTCCGTGGCCACACCAGGCCCCACCCCAGAGCTTCCACATTTGCTCTTCCTGCCTCTCCCCAAGACCTGAACCTAGCTTACATGTTGCCTCTCCAGAGGGGTTTTTTCTGTCCCTGGTCAGGGGACCCTCTGGTGTCCTCAGGCATAGCACCCAGTTGTGTTCCTCCATCACTTGGTGAGTCTTTAATTCGCTGTTCATTGTCCACAGGAGTCTGACCACAGTGGGGGCCGCCTCGGCCCACTCCCCATGGGAATCGAGTGCCGGCACCGTGCCTGGCATGTCCCAGGTGCTGGAAACGTTTGCCAGTCAGAAAAGTAAAGCACATTGTCTTATGAAGCAGAAGGCCCCATTCTCTCGTGGTGAGAGACAACAGAAGTTTGTCTAAGCGGTTGTTCGTGTCCGTGTTGATCACTTGTCCTTTGATTGCTGTCCTAGACTTAGAGGTGGGAAGACAGGCAAACATCCACACGGCTCCTACGTGGGAGGACAGGAGGGGTCCCCACTGGCAGGGAGGGGAGACGAGACACTGAGAATCACCAACGCTTAACTTCAAGCAAAGCGCACGACTTGAGAGGAACAGGAAACCCAAGCGGTGGAGAACCTGGTGGGATTAAAACCTGGTGGGGCTTAGGTAGAGAATTTACAGGGGGCCAAGAGAGCACCTGGCACACGAGGAGTGGGTGCTCAGCTTTAATGAAATCTCAAAGCAGCGGCCCTCCCTGGGGCACGAATCGCAGAGGAGAGTGGCTTTTTCTCCTTCTTACCTTTTTTTTGTGTTTTTTGAGCTCTGATCCTCGGTGCATCATGACGTGGACAGGCACGAGGCTGCGCCCACCGTGGCGACTCCAGCTGCGGTCAGGGCGGCGCCCGGGCCTTTCCTGGTGGGTGGAGCCTGTTCTTTCCTGCCCGGCCACAGGTACGCAGAGAGGCTGTGAACTGTGTCGCTGCACTGTCTTCCAAAACGAACAACCTCCATCAATTCTGCCTACCGCTTGCCAAACGCGTTAGTGTTCTCATTTATGTATCCGGTGTTTTTAAGTTGCCATTTAAAGACTGCCTTTACACATAGTTCATGACACATATGGAGTAAGTTAAAAGCTAAAAGCAACAAACATAATCATCTGGTTCTCACGTCTGTGTGTACATAACTCTCTGGGATTCTCAGGAGTATTACAACCAAAGAGGATTGTACTGAGTGAGTTAAAAACCCTCAAGCACCAACTGGAGAACAGAGCCTGTTATCTGAGCTCCTGCACTGCCGAGCAATTGCGTCACTAATGGACCCAAACATATTCAGCTCCTTTCCACCCACAGACACGGGGCCTGCGTCATCAAGGAAACCTTACATCTCAAAAGCCACAGGGTTAGACATTTATTTCCTACCACTACACTGTCAGCTTCACCAAACACAGTGCTTACACAGAATAGAGAACTCACCCCGTGTCTGCTCACCAGCCTTAGCACCTACCCTGAGTGCTGCCTGTTTCAACCCACCTTGAGGTCTGTCCCATGAGCAGGCAAATGATCCCGACCATGTAAATGGTTAAAGAGCATTAGGGGATGTGTCCCCTGCAGTTGGATATCAGGTGACAGTGCTGTCTTCCTGCTGCCAAAGCTGCAGTTGGAGATGACAACATCTGGACAATCTTAAGATTATTGTGTCTCCTTAAAGATGCTAATTCTGCATGCTTCTAGTAGGATTTACTGTCTATACGCATCTCTTTCAACAGATTGTGAGCACATCACGTGCACAGCCCAAGTTTAGCAGAGAAGTTTGTACATAGTCAAAGTGCAATACATTTTTGATTAAGGAATAAATACATCACTGTAATCCTACATCATCTGGCACATACACCTGATAGTGACTGATAAATGTTTCTCGTGTCATAAATAAAGCTTGAATTCCTACAGGTACGTGTGCATGGTTAAAAGAAGACTCCGGGATGGTATTGCCATTTTCATTTTGTAAAACACAGACAGAATATATTCCTTTGTCCACTGTGCATTCTGTTGCCTGCTGTATCCTCACAGCTACCTCCTCAAATGTACAAAATTCATTTGTGCAAACACATACACAGAGTGGGACAAAACAGTGCCAGTAGCAGACAAGCCCAGGGCCACATGGCAAGGCATCATGGGCAGTTTTGCCTTTGTCTAGAGGCCGGGAGCATGGGGCAGTCATGACCCATGAGGAGGACATTTTGGGGCAGTTCGCAAGTGACCAGAGGAGTTTAAAGACCTGCAGTGAAATCAAAGGCCCTTGAGAAAACACGCAAGTGAGAATGGCCGGTTGGTTCTGAACTGCTGGGAGTTGTGTGCCCGGGGAAGGGGGGCGGCACCGCTGCTGTTGCAAACTACACACATGTGAGGGAGAGCAATTACCTCCTTTATATGCTGAAAAGTTAAACGCTGACCTGCTTGTTACCATGGACACCTGGACTGTCTACAGCGCCCAGTGAGGGTTGGTTCAGTCGCCAGAGAGCAAGCAGCACTTCCTTCTTAATGACATTCATTAGGGGCACTTTTTCTTAGTAGGTCCTTTCTTTGAAAATAAAATCCTATTGATTATGCACATGCCTTCACAAATAAAAACACACAGATAAAGGAAGGCTAAGACTGGAACCAGCCAATTATCAATATGATTCTGCAGCAAAACTGCCTTGGGGAGGTGGCACTGAACTAACACAGCCCTGGTCCCTGCTCCACGGAGAGAAACGTGAGAGTCCAGAGCTCTGTCCCACAAGTAGCCCCAGATTACTTCTTCATTCTAGAAACTTTAATTGTTTAATCATTTTATCAACTGACTTGCTATGGAGATTCCGCCTGAGACCCGGGAGCAGCGTGGCAGGTGTCTGAGGGTGAACACAGAAGAAATAAAACAAGACCTTGTTGAAGGGGGTGGAAAAGCGTCACAATGCCTCTCAGCAAACCTTTCAAACAAATACAGCTGCTGTTGCTGGTGGGGTATGAACATGGTCATGACATGCTCAGGGAGGAATTTTGATTTAATCTCAAGGGATTCACGCCTGGGTGGGAACTGAACGCACTGCACAGCCATGGCTAAGGCTGGTGCACCCTGAGTTCTCGCCTGTATTTTGTTTCTAACTTCATCACCCCTAGAAGACCACTTCTTCGATTTAGGAAATGATCATCTTCTCCCTTTACCCTGAATGCCCCAATAACTGTCTTTGTAGGCATAACAATATTCCCCGAAAGAAAAGGAAATTAGAGGATTGATTTTAGCATTTCAAGTGACCACAGTGATGACAACACACCCCATTTCTTCTGGGAATTCCACATCCAGAAGGAAAACAGAAAATGAATACTCACTGTTCTTTAAGATCCTGAGCACACACCAAACTGTTCGACCACCTGGAAAGCCGTCATCGCCAACCCCAGCACGCTGCAGATCGGTGCGGGCCGGCCGCTGCGCGAGCGCAAGGTCACCGTGCACGGGGCAGAAGCGGGGAGGGAGAACCTCAAAACTCCTGTGGCAGTTTTTTATGGGTTACTTCTATTTCACTTTTTAATAATTCATTTTTATGTCCTTTTACAAAAGCATCATTCCATGACAGATTGGAAATTAAAAACAAAATGCTAGTCCTTGGCCACCGGCTGGTGACTTCAGCCACAGGGACAGTGCCCACAGATTCTCTGTTAACATTAAACGGCAGCAACGGTTAGCCAAGACTGACCTTCCTAGAGGTTTAATTTTATGGCTTATTTTTAAAAAACTTTTTTTTTGAGAATGTCTGTAGGCTTTAGCTTTTCTATTCCTTTTGTTGGGTAAACGTAGAGAGAACCGCGGGAACCAGCTGAGGTCCTGTGACAGATGGCCCCTGGGCAGCTGTCTTAACTGTCCTGTGGTCCCTGCCAGGGACACAGACAGGTCCAAGAGACCCGGCCTGCACCAAGAGCCACCAAGAGACCAGCCCTCCCCTCTGGGCACTGCCACAGTTACTGTGTGAGTAGTGTCCAGTGTACAAATAGGTTCCACCCAAGCTCATTGTAGGACTTTATTTTTTCATAGACACGAGGCTGCAGAGTGAAGTCTGGTTCCCCGGTGGCCTGCCCCACCCCATCCAGCCACAGCGCAGCCCGTGCATCACAGAGAGATGTTAACAGCAGTGCTCTGCACGTCTCCTCTTGTGACGGCCCCTCTCCTTCCCGAGGGTCACCCCTGACCGGGCCCGGCCTCCTCCGCTCTGGCCACCGCTGCAGCCTGGCGCCTCTCCCACCCGCACGGATGGCAGCTGCTCGCGAATGCCCGGCCAGACCATGAGGGAACTTTCCAGGCTGTTCTAGACTCCTCTTCCCATATCTGACCACACCTACGCACCCTGCAGGTCTTGGCTTAAAGGAATTTTGCTAAGGTAGGGTGTGTTGGCCACTGGGCCCTCCTCCACCAGAATTTCCCCACCAAGACCCGTCCTGCGGAGCCTTCCCGGGGACTGTGTTCATCACGCTGTCTTCTCTTCTCTGTGTCCTATCTCCCTCCCTCCGTCCCCGTCCCGGCACATAGTTGCTCAGTTGGATCTGGTGGAAGGGAAAGGAATCCTGAGGAGCTGCGTCCAGCCAGGGCATGGTGAGGACGGACCACTTCGTAGCACAGATGGAAGCTGCAACTGGAGCCAGAGGAAGATCAGCCAGAGCATCGTGGCCACTGTCCTCAGAAGTTTGAGGTCTCTGTCACAGGGACAAGGTTGAATGTGTACAGCCCCGGGGGCTGAGCCAGGACCACTAGCTACAAACTTGGGTGCAACTCCTGCTTGGTTTCTGACAGGACTTTCTGCCCTAGTTGTCTAACAGTGGTGGGGTCAGCAGGTTTCCTCGGGCTGAGGCCAGAGGACTCCTTGCAGCCACAATGTGTGGGGAACTGCTGACCATGTGGGAGGTGGAACTCCTGGGCTTGGAATCCCGTCTCTGAAGTTCTAATGTCCCAGGAAATAAGGGGACCCCTCGCCCCACCTGCGAGGTTCCTTCTGCCCCAGGATGGCCCTGGGGCCCCACTCAGCCAGAGTTTCTTCCCCAAAGAGGAGAGTCCCCTGCAGCCTCAGCTGAGGTTTGCAGTCCCTGGAAGCCTGCCCCCACCAAGCTCCCTCCTGGGCCACCCTGGGGGGCAGCTGTGAAGTGGTGCCCCCACCATGACCTCTCATTTCACATTCCAAAATTTCTTTACATTTCCAGCTTTGAAGTGAAAATAAAAATAAGTCTTTTACTTCATTGTGGTTATTTATGCTCATTTACATTGTGAAAAAAATTATTTCTTCCAATTCAAAGAGATATTTTAGCATTAATTCACTAAATAAGGCTCACCATTGAAATGCTTTAGGTATTCATAAGTCTTTACTCACATCAGCACAACGATGTTTAAGTAAACTCACAAATAGGTATTAAATTAAGTGGGCTTATTTTTTTGTTTGTTTATTTATCTGTATCATTTCTGGCTCACTGTTCTGTGGTCTCAGAAGAAAAATTTAATAAGAAATTTAACTCCCTGACACAGGTCGTTCTGTGTGTGCGTGGTTGTTCTTCACCTTCATCCACAGAGCAGGGCTGGGGCATTAGGAGGAAAATGTGCTGCTGGAACAAAGACGCTTGAGTTTGTCCAGTCATCTTTTTTTAATTGGAACTAAGAACAAAGTCCCAATAATAACTGCAGAGTTAATTTGGCTTCAAATGCTTTTTTCTTAATGGAAGTCATTACGCAAAGAGAAGTCTCAGAATGCTTTCTGTTTTGTTTTGGTTTGTTTTGTTGCAGCAATATTTGCCAAAGGTTCAGGCTACTCTTTGTTTTATTTCTACCAAACAATCGGGAACCAAATGGTTATTGAGGCCCTTCCTATCTGGGCACTGTTGTTCAGAGGTGAAAACCCAGGCCCAGAGAAGTGAAGTAATTTCCCTGCATACAGGCAAAAATGTCAGCAGATTATCCGATTTCCAAAAGAAACAGGTTCTTCTAAAGGTGGATGTTAGTAAGTACAGGTAAATGACTAAGGAACAAAAGTAAAAATCAATATATAAACTTTAAAAAGCAGTAACCACTGTTGGTTATACAAGAATATTTCTTCTTGAGATATAAATGGGGTGACTTCCAAGCACCCCTACTATTGTCCTCCCAAAGCCTGGAGCAGGTGGGGACTGCGTGGTGGGTGTGCTTGGCGACTACATACAACATACAGACGTATATGCACATAAAGTCCTGTTTGCCAAACTTATAGCAATTTATGTAATTATACACATAATGTATTTTACCAAATACACAAAGAAAATTTTTATAATGCCACTTAGGGTCTAGATTTAACTTAAACCACTACTTAGTCTATCTCCCTTAATAGGATACTAAAAGGAAATTTTATGACAACATTATCAGTAGCATTTTGCTGATAATTAGAATAACAATAATAATACCAAGATATTTTTTCAGTAATAATGGTGTTATTAATGAGATTTTTATGAAAGACAGACTTCTTTGGTATAATTATGAAAATTGATCTTTTGCATTTTACTTATTCACTGAAATCAGATAAGTGGCTTAACTACATGTATTATTTCTAATAAATATTCAAAAGAATGCATTTAAACAAGGCTCCTCATTCTGCTCTTGCTCATATTCCTTGCATTTAAATAAAAGTGTAATTGCTCTGCTTTTTAAACTGCTAGTTTGGATTAGCTGTCTAACCTGTACAGTGTAGCTGTTTGCTGTTTGCATTTTTAATAGCTTTATTACCATTTGGTGAAGCCTTAATTTCTGACTCCCTTGAAGAGTCCTGCCTTTAAGTCAGCACTACAATTTAACCAGCAATAATCTGTCAAGATAAGATAAAGACTCACACCAGATGAAATGCAGTATTTTTGTGTAGCATTCTGTCATTGTTAAAGGCAAGATCTGAGTATGTCAAAATGTAACCTCTGAAAGTTTTCTAAACTTTGCAGCATAATTTTACAGTTCATGTTTTTAATCAGGGGCTCCCGAATGCATTATCTTGTTCACTAGGGAAAGTAATTAAAATGTACGTCTAGTTACCTGTGACTATATATATATTCCTAGGGAATGTATACTTGTGTATGTGTTTTTGTGTGTGCACATATAAATGGTACAAGTAGAAGCAGAAAATCTTTAGTGTTTGAGCAATAGTAATGATTTTATTTTCTACGAATCTGAGACTATACATATGTGTACATGTTTTATTTTTTAAATTGTGTCAAACATATAAAAGTGGAGAAAGAATAGCATAACAGACCCTACACACCCATCTCCCGGTTCCAATAAGCAGCAGTTCACAGGGGTCTTGTTCAGTCCATGCCACCCACTCACCTCCCCCAGCAGATCCCAAATAGCACATACTCTCATGTATAAATATTTAGGCATGGATCTTTAAAACAATAAGGAATCTCTCTTAAAAAATCATGATTACATACACTGTCACAGCTAAAAAAAAAACCAGTAATTCCTTAATAACATCAAATACTTAGTTGGTGCTTAAATTTCCCAATCCTCTTATTTAATGTCATATATCTGATGTACGTATGTCATAAATAAATACAGTTTTCAGTTTGCTTTTTAATTTGCTTGACCAAGATGAAAATAAGACTCCTACAGTTCCGACCGGTTGGAACTTTTCATGTGTCTTTCGACCTCCAGGTCTCACGGCCGTTTCTTCCTTCCTTTTCTCTTGTGATTTATTTGTTGAAGGAAACAGTCGTTGTTCTATGGGGTTTCCACATTTGGGGTTTTCCCCATTGTACTCGGGTGGTTTAGTCTAACACACTCCTCCAAATTTCCCATAAACCGTAATTAGCTCTGGGGGTTGATCAGATTCGGGTTTCACGCTGCAGAGAGAAGGCTGCTTCCTGGAAGGTTCTGCGTCTCTCCCTGGAGGCACGCAACGCGGTCCTGTCCCTCGGTCCCTAACCCGTAACATCGGCAGCTGTTGCAGCTCCGAGTCCAGATACATCAGCACACTTGGGGGTGCAGCATGGTCACGCTCCAGTTCTGTCACTTTTCCACTTATTAGCTGGGACACTTCTGTTAGATGAAGACTTTCCTCATATCGTATCTGGTTACACAGTTGTGTGGTTTATATTGGAAAGATGAGACAAATATTTGATACCTTCCCTTTTGTTTACTAGTTTTCAAAATAATGAATTATTCATTAGCATTCTCCAATGGTTCCAATTTTTTTTTTTAGTTTCATTAAGAAGTCGTGGATTTACACATATGTGTTGGGTTTCAGCCCATGGCAGTTATTGTACTTTGATGATCGAGCTGTCCCATCTTTGGCCATTAGAAGCCTCCTCACATCAGCTCTGTCACCATGTGGTTGGACAGAATGTCAAAGGCTCGTCTGGTTTTCCTCCAGACCTGGAGTCAGCTGTTTCCCCAAAGAGTTTTGGTTCTTTTTAGTGAGAAACAATATTTCAAGACCACAATCTTGGCCCCGAGATTTACAGACATACATCCATAGTATGGACACACATACATAAACATATAAATATATGCAATTACCTTGTTATATCTGGACTTCCCCCAGCATCCATCATGCTAATCTTCAATAAAAGGCGACCACAGAGCAGTATCCATAAATTGTCACTAAGTTGACTGTGTTAACATTTATTTTAGCATCTGAGTAGTTCATTTCTCCACAACCCCTGATGACTTGGATTGGGGCAATCTGGCACAGCACAGCACCATCTGTTATGAAGACCCGGCCACAGGATCCCAGTAATCAAATGCCAAGTGCAGGCTTGGATCATGACTCAGGGTGCCCAGCACCTTTCCATAGGTTCAGTCTGTGCCCACAGGTGACCCAGGCTGCTGGGAGAGAGGGAGGCCCCAGGCCTGGGGTGCTGGCCAGCCCTGAGAGCCCCTGCAGAGGGCACCCCTGTGTTCCACGCTCTTTGCTCGATCAGCTGATGATGGTACCAGAGGTAGGGATGAGGAAAACCGATGCAGAATGACAGAGACTCTCATCCAACCTGCCCTCTAGCTATGCCCAAATTGTGAGCCGCTCTCACCCCTGACCCCTGGGCAGGCCGTCACCTGTTGAGTGCATTTCTGCCTAAGTTAACTGCCTCACAGCCTGTGCACAGGCCATTAAAGGAGGCGGCTGGTGCAACGGGGTCAGCAGGGAAGCTTTCGTTGGCACTCAGAGGCTCCTCCAGGGTCCCTGCCACTGGGGCAGGAGCAGGCCCCGCAGCCGGCCCTGGCCAGCGAGGTCAGAGGTGGGAGACCCTCGAGTCCCACACACCCAAGCACCGCCAGGCTCTGCAAGCACCAGTGGGGCCTCGAGCTCAGCAGGCTCCTGACCCCTCCAAGATTTCCCCCCCAGAATTGTCTCATCAAAGCTCATGACACCGCAGGAGGTGGCTGTGGCCGTGGGGAGGTGACATGAGAGGTGAGGAGGACAAACGAAACACTAAGCTGGCCGCAGGGTGAGTCCATGGCTGAGGGAAAACGCTAGAAGGGAGGTTGCCATAACCAGGCTGCCCGTGCCCCCTCTCCACCCTGCCTCGGGTTCTCGGCTGCCTAGGGCATCAATTCTTCTTTCCCCAGCAGACGCCAATAATCACCTGCACATCCTCAGGCCCTACAGAACCCAACAGACTTGTGCATCCAGTATGTGCACATTATTTCCACTTTCCTGGTGGGGATTTAGGCTGAATTTTAGTATATTCAGGAGGTTTTACTTTCTTTTACATCTGTTTAAACCAGATGACATTCATCATGAATATTAATTAATAAGTAGTCTCTGAAATGATTAAATTACAGAGGGAACGTCTGGAAACAGAGACCAGAGTGTTCCCTTGAGTCAGTTCTTATAAAGCAAAGGTGTTTGCAAGATTAGCCATTTGTGAATCATTCCCGTTTGCTGTTCTAAAATACTATGTTGCTTAAAAGAACACAAGCAGTCTCTTAAGACTCAATCTTCAAGACCCAGCTAATATGCCATGGAGGAGGCAGCGAACCTCTAGAGCTAGAGCCATGTCCTGGTGCTTGGCTGGCTAGGGACACAGGAAACTGGTAACCCCTGCTGCCTCAGTCTGGAAAGGTCAGCTGCGGTTGCCCCTACAAGGCAGGACTCTGGTCAGGATTGCATGACATGCTGCGTAGAAACGACAGGAACCATACCTAGTTCATAGTAAGTGCTCAGTAAACGTTAGTGCTCACCAGGACGGGAGAGGAGGGGCTGCTGGTACTTCAGCAGGTGTGTCCGGAGGATCTGCACAGGTGACTCAGTGAGCTGGACTGCATTTCAGTAAGACCAGTCATGCTCCTCCAGAGTGAAGGTCTCTGCATCCTCCTTGCAAAGGCAGAGTTAACGTGCTAGTTCCAGGGCGTGGATACCGGAGGATGCAGGCTCAGGGGCTTGTACCTCTGCAACGTGCACATTCAGGACTCACAGAACACCTGCCACAGACATGGGGGAGGAAAGACTTGTGCACTATGGTAGTATTATCAGTTTTTGAACCACATCGTAAAAAAAAATAAACATTAGCAAGGTTTTCATGCAATAAACAATGGTGCATTTGTTAGTAGCCAGAGTCTGGGCAGGCCGGGAGGTCGACAAGGATTTCTTTGAGGTCTTCCTGCCGGTGTAATTATTGCAGGTTCAGAGGAACCAGATCTGGACTGTTGTAAAACTCGACACAATGAACTTGACAGAGAGCCAGATTTCTGTTTTCAGGCAGTTTAGGGTTACTATAATCTCATTAGAATGCTTGAAAGAGGACAAGTAACAGAATCCCAGGTAGCCACCCTGATGCTGCTCGGCCACATCTTCCCTGGGTGCTGACTTCCCCAGATTATCTGGCCCAGTAAGGCTCAGTTTTCAACCACTTTTCCTGCAGAAACACTCATCTGATCAGCCAGCAGGGCTCTCCCTGGAGTCAATGGTTTTAATGGGTCAAGCATCAAATTAACCCTTTCGCCCCTTCCCCCAGAAGACCAGTTATTAAAGAGCCACTTACTTTTCAAGCATTGTTAATGCGATGATGGAGAAAGGGCCATGAGGCTCCCCTGGTTCCCTTCCTCAGTGCCCGGCCTTTTTGGGATCGTTCTGTGTCCTTTTAGACAACACAAAAGTAGTTTTTAGAAGAGAAGCTTTCTTCTGTTTTTGTTCCTTTCATGATCCGGAAGACGACAGTACCAAACACTTGTGGGTATTTCTTACTCTGTTCAAAGACAATAGAGTTAAGTTTGACAAAAGCTGGATGAATTATTAATTGCACTTTATGGAAAAACACATCTATTAGGAATGTGACTCATTCAGGCAAAAGGGTTTCCTGAGCAGCATGGCTTTCATGGCTGTGCCCACAGCTCTGTCCTGTCCGATCTTGCCTGGAAGGTCAGTGCACAGCCAAAGCCCTGGGGTCCTTCCCGTGGGAGTGCGCTGGGTGGGGGGCGTGTTGAATAGGAAGCAGGCTGGGCACTGGGGTCGTCCGTGCTCGCCACGGGCTGCTTGTCTCTGGGAACACAGAGTGTTCTGGCCGGGCTCAAGGATGCTACGCATGAGCTTGGACGTGATTCAAGATCACTTTTGCTTTATCCCAAGGCCACAAGTAAGCTGTGCAGAGGACATCCGCAAGACAAGGACGCTGGTGGGCAGACGTCGCTCTGTACTGCCTCCTGTGTCTTCCAGAGTCTTGTGCCATGTCTGGCATCTTAGCGGCTGTGGTGGGGTGAGAAGCCCTCTCTCTAACTCAGAGGAGCCCAGAACGGGAAGCTCAGTGCTTTTGTGCATCCAGCCAGGACGCCTTATGCTACTAAATAAGTTTAGAACTGGACAAAGTCCAGCTTCGAGGCTTTCACATTCTAGCCGTGCCGACACTGTACCTGCACTAAGGGTCCAGGAACTCTCTGCTTGTGCCAGGCTGGCGTGTCTTGGGGCAGCCCTGGCTGTGGCCCACCCACCCCGCTGGGGGATGACAATGGCAATGATGCTGAACTGGCATAACGAACCAATTATCCTGATATCTCCAGATGAGTTTCAAAGACCCTCAACACACCACCAATGTGAGCTATAAGTAATTTTGAGCAGATTAGTACAAGATAATCCTGTTTGTGGATGGTCTACCCCTGTTCCTATGGACTGGATTGTGTCCCCCCTGAATTCACATGTTGAAGCCTTAATCCCAATGTGATGGCATTTGGAACGGGGGCCTTTGGGAGATGACTGTGGCAGACGAAGTCAGGGTGGAGGGGCCCGAATGAGGGGACTAGGGCCCTGTAAGAAAAGACAGCTCAGCTATGACTGGGGTCTCTCCCTCTCTCTCTCTCTTCCCCCCACCACGTGAGGACGCAGCGAGAAAGTGGCCGTCTCCCAGCCAGGAAGAGGCCCTCACAAGAAACCAGTGATGCTGGTGCCCTGATCCCAGACTTCCAGCCTGGAGAATCGTGAGAAGTAAATTCCCGTTGTTTAAGCTGCCAGTCTACGGTGTTTTGTTACGGCAGCCCGAGCAGACCAATACAACTGGCAAATAATGGCTGGACCAAGAATGATCCAATTGATGCTTCTGTATAGAAGACATAGCCACGTTTAGATGTTGACGCGGAAAGAGAAAAACACATATTCTCTTTCAGGACAATTTAACTATTTTGTGTACAGGTCAGATTCCAAAAGGGAAGACAGAAGAAATGAGGCACGTTGTTACTGCAGCATATTTTCTGCAGTAGAATATTAATATGAAGTATGAGAAGGGGGTGAACTTGTGCCAAAATGAGGTTATTAATGAGAACAATACTCCACAGCTGTGTGGCACTTTCCATTCCAGAAGAGGTTTACAAAACCAAACCTGCAGGAAACAAGTATTCATGACTACCACCTGCGTTTTAAAGATGAAGGAAAAAGCAGCTACAGAGATTTTTTTTAAGGAAGCTTTTGCAAGGTCACACATCAAGGTAATGGGAGAGCCGGAAGCAGAACCCGGCTGTCTGCCTCCCGCCCACCAGCACTGCCTCGTCCGTCCTGCTTCTGAGAGGTCGGTGGCACTTACGGAACAAAAAGTTAAGTCCTTCAGCTCCAGCATTTTGCTCTAAGTGCTACTGGCTCAAAAATTCCTTGGAACAATTTCCAAATGCTGTTGTCTACTTTGGGCGGTGGTCACGCCCATATTCCCAGGGAACAGAGGGAAGGTAGGGATGGGCAGCCCACCTGTGGCAAGTACGGTGTTATCTCGGTTCATCCAATAGCAATTCTGCTGGGAGGTGCCGTTAGAAGCCCAGTTTGCAGGGAAGAGCTAGCCAGGCAGGCAGCAGTTGAATAATCTGCCTAATAGTTCATGCTCAGGATTATGTTTCTGGTCAAGGTAACTAGAAAACAAAAACTTTTAAAGCAAATGCAAATGAATTTCACCCTAAGACTTGAGTTGTAAGTCCAGTTATGCTACTAACAGTGACACCTTGAATTTCTGGGTGTTAAGGATTCAGCTGTGTCTCTAAACGTCAGATCACAACCTTATTTGGAAATAGAGTCGTTGCTGATGTAATCAGCTAAGACGAGATCATACTGAGATGAGGGGCCCTAGTTCACTGTGGCTGGTGTCTTTATGAGGAGAGCAGAGAAAGCGCTATGTGATGACACAGGCGGAGGTTAAAGTGCTGCAGCTGCGAACCAGGGGACACTAAGATTGTCAGCAAGTATCAGACGTGAGAAAGGATTCCTCCCTAGAGCCTCTGGAAGGAGGAGAGCCGTACCCACACCTTGATTTCAGACTTCCTGCCTCCAGAACCATGAGAGAATAAGTTTCTGTTGTTTTCAGGTACACAGTGTGTGACAATCTGTTATGGCAGTCACGGGAAACTAATACACTGGGTTTCAGTTGTTTGGGTTATAAAATCCTGATATTGATACCTCATAGCCTCATCACAGAGATGGGAGGCATGAGGGTCAAAAAACTCATCCTATAAATTGACTTGATGTGCAAGTATTAGGTGTAAGTCTTAAAGATAAGAGTAGAAAAACCAGAAAATGGTCTTTTCACCTGATCTCAGATTTCTGCCATCGTGTGGCTGGCAGGAGAATGCCCCAGAAGGGCCCTGTCATGGGGCTGGAGCTCTGGAAGCCAGCACAGCACGCCCACAGATGCTGCCTCCTCCCAAGTGCTCCAGAGTGAGGTCTGTGGACCTTGGGACCTGAGCCAACTTAAATGGGCACCGTGAATCTGGTGGCATCCTCCCCTGTGACTCAGCCTCCGCTGCCTCACGCACCCAGAGTCTTCTCAACACGTGTTTTGGGCTGGGAGGGATCAGGGTCCCAGACCTAATGGACAACAGCACTGGGCACACCCCTCCAGGCTGGGGGATGGGAGCACATGGCCCTTCCTGACGCCCATCCCACCTCTTCCCAAATTATGTGGACTTTATTTTAGATATTTTATTGACTCTCTGATTCCAAGAGCCATATAAACTTACCAAAAATATTCAAGCATTTCAAAATTATATAATGCATAATCTGATAGTTCCCTAACATCTTCACCCAGAGATAACAATAATTACAAGTCTGGCAAAATGCTCTGGGTAAATACTAACATATTTGCAGTTGTGTGTTATGTGATAAGATCAGGACGAAGAAAGAATAAAACCCAAAGGATGGCAGCATTTTGAGAAGTCATGATGTTAATCTTCCTTGACTTAACTTACTTTGCTGTCCCTTACAGACATACTTTGGAATTTGATCCCCGGTGCCGGGGGTGGGGCTGAATGGGGGAGTCTGAGTCTTGGGGGCAGACCCCTAAGGAAGTGAGTTCTGTGCTGCTAGTGTCTGCCAGAGTTGGTTGTTAAAAAGAGCCTGAAACCTTCCCCCACTCTTGCTTTCTCTCTCGCCACATGATCTCTGCACATGCTGCTCCCCTTCTGCCATGAGTGGAAGCTCCCTGAGGCCCTCGCCAGAAGCAGGTGTGCCATGCTTCTTGTCAAGCCTGCAGAACCATGAGCCAAATCAACCTATTTTCTTTGCAAATTACCCAGCCTCAGTTTCCTTTATAGCAACACAAACGTACTAAGATAACCACCCACCACGCTCAGATCCTGAAGGATAGAACCCTGGGGATGTTCCAACCAAATGTGCACTCCGGGGTTGAGCATTTACCCTGAATTTCTGTCTCTTTGATAAGCTGGGTTAGAATCACGAAGGAAAGATACAGACTGCCCGGCCTCATCCCTGGAGCCCAACTCTCTGTGCATGCTCCTTTCCTCCACAGCCCGTCCTGGCTCCTTGGGTTCACAGGCCAGCAAAAAGCCCACATGTAACAGCTCAGAAAGTTCCCTCCAGAGCCAATAATCAAGAAGAATCCCCCAAATCTAGAAGTTGCTTCATGTCACACTCTCTGTCCACCTCAGCACAGGGTCTTAGCATCCTTCCTCCCAATCTCTTTCCAGGTCTGTGCACATCTGGTAATAAACTGGTTGCTCTGTTACACACAGCAATACATTTATTGATTCTGCAAACACTTATTAAAGACCTGATATGTGCAGGTTCTGTGTGCTAGGACCACAAAATAAGGCAGATAGATTCCCGCCTTCTTGAATCCTGTAACTCAAGCAAAGAAGACAGACACTGAGCACAGGTATGGGGGCTCAGGACCACTGTGGCACCTGACCTAAGGGGGAAGGTGAGACCCACACAGCAGCAGCAGCAGTCCTGGGCCAAATGGAAGGCACGTGGGCATGTGCTGTGGGTAAAGAGGAGAAGCTGCTGCCGCCACGGGATCATCTGCAGGCGCAGAGTCCTGGGGAAGAAGGAGCCAGGAAGTCCAGTGTGGCAGGAAGCAGGAGGGATGCCAACTGTATCTGACATTTCTACAAGGATTCAGAATCAGAAAAGTCAGAGAATCATAGGCTCAATTTTAGCTTTGCTATTTTCAGCTGGTGACCTTAGGCAAATCAGTTACCTTTCCTGAGCATCTGTATTTTCATGGATAGGTGGGGATCATAGCACCTACTGTAGAGGACTGTGGCAAACGTTAAACGAGCACAGACACCTGTGCACCTGTTCGGCCTTGCCGTCCTCTGTTCCCTCCCTCACCTCACACTCCATCCGTTCTGAACTGCACGTAGGTGTCCAGGCATGGCAGTTCTCGAGCCACACCCCAGCCCCACTTCCCTGAGCACCTGGGCCTTTCCTTCCTGTGTTAAACTCCTACCATCCTTCAAAGCTCAGGATTCCGGCCCAACGCCCCCGTGCCCTGCATGCACTTCTGCTCTTGGGCCTCCACCTGCACATGTGCCCCACCCCCCACCCCGGGAGGGCCTCCGCGCTCACTCTTGACACAGGTGTCTGGCACAAACGTGAGTAAGTAGACAACTAAAATCTTGCTCAGGAAAAAGTTCCCTGGGAACCTGTTTAGCAAGAGACGAGGCTGTAAAAGTGAATTTGGACTAAATCAAGGAAGGTCTTGTCTGTCAGGCCAATGGGTTTGGCTGTATTCTGTGAACAGCAGGGAATGGGCAGGGTTTGAACACAGATGTGATGAAGCCAGTGGTGTTCATGCATAGTTATACTTTAGAATCATCTGGGAGCTTTTAAACAGTAAGGACAGCCCAGGCCCCACCACAGACCAATTATACCAGAACCTCTGGGTGTGGAGATTTTCTTATGTGGAAGAACATTTCCAGGGGCTTCTCATCTGCCACCAGATCGAGAGCCACGGAAGCAACTGGGGAGGATGAATCAGATGCCAGAAAGGGAAGCCACGGAGATGCCTGTGATCGTCCCAGTCAGGAGAACACTGGCGTCTGCCCCTGCGCGGGAATGGCGGACGCCTTCTCACTGGGAGGACGGAAGTGCCAGCAACCGAGACAGGACACTGCAGTGACCAGGTCTGACTTGAATTACTACTGCACTATTGCAGAGGAGCTGCCAGCAGATCGCCACTGTGCCACGGGGCCCTGGCGTGTTGCTCTGTTCACATCTGCAAGTCACAAAGACTCTCTAAGCTTCACTTTTCTCATGTATGAAGTGGGAGGATGATAAAAACTGACTTCCTGGGGTTGCTGCATAAACCAAGCAGTAGTGCGTAAGTGAAAGAGCCTTCCACAGTGTCCGGCACTGAATAGGCGCCACATAGAATTTAGCAAGTCTGTGACGTGACCTCGAAATTAGGGGCTGGGACGGAGGAGCAGGTGGGAATGGAGGCACAGACGTCACCAGGCCCTGGGAGGGGCCGAGACCCCCAAGAGGGAGAAAGCGGCGGGGTGTGGGGAAGGAGCCCACAGAGGAGGCCCAGGAGGAGGGCCCGGGGTAGGGAAGGGCCTGTCATGGGGACGGTGGGGCTCGCAGAGGACATTCACTGGCCTTGGCAGTATTTGGAGATGAGAGAATCTTCTGGGTGCCTCTCAAATCACACACACACAGCCCAGAGTCTGCCATGGCAGGAACTCAGACCTCTTATAGGATACAACTCTTTATTTACTTATTTATTTATTTTTACTGGAAAACAGGTCAGGCAGAAGGAGCTGATGATAAATGAATGCATTTTCAATTGCTTGGCAGAGAACAAAATTCAGTATCTTATACATTTTCATTTTTGACCAACAGAATGCAAAAGCACTGCCTGTCTGAGAGTCAGAAGCACCAAGAAGAGTTTGAATCCTGGAGAGACATTATCAATCCATTTCTTTGATTCTGGGCTATAGCCACAGTCCCTTCCTAAATATCATGGCTTGAGATCAGTGGCTGCTGCTGTCATGGAAAATAAGATGCCGTTACGGGCCAAGGTATCTCCATTCCTTAAAGGAGGGCTCGTGGTGTCCAGCCATGCACAGAGCCCCTGGCTGCTGAATCTCCGTGCAGATGTGGATTCTTTCAAATGTTTTCATTCCACTGGATACGTGATTAGTACTTAGGAAAGCTCTTGTGGTTGACTTTTTAGAAACCTGAATTGTGCCATTAGAAAACTCTTCTCCTTTAGCAGAGAAAACACCCAACACAGATATATAACCTCTGGGGATCGGGAAGTTCTGGGGAAGATTGTGAAAGGAAATCTAAGACCCAGCTCTGAGGAGCTGCTGTTCTATGCACAAGTGTTAAAACGGTGCTGATTGAAGGGGTGTCAGCAATTACTCCTGAGAAGGCAGTGAGCAATTCTCCATAAGAAAATTCAGTCCACAAAAACACAGACTTTCTTGCATCAATTCCATAGTACAAAACAGAGAGAATGCAGTTTTCCCATGTTTCATTTTTTAAAACAGGAAGTAGTTGGTAATCATGAGTTACACAGGTTTTACGCAGAGGGAGCATAGTTTGCTATAGCCATATTTAAAAAAATGTTTTGCCAACATTCCCAAGCACTTTTGGATACACTTTTTAAAATGCAATAAAAATTATCATTTCCAAACCAAAACAAAAAATAGACTTTCAACGCTTGAGGTTGCAAGAGAGAGATAACCCACCCAAGCAGCCTAAGTAAAAAACAAATTCATTGGCTCACCTAAGCCGAAAAATTCGGGATAGAACTGGCTTCAGGCGTGAGTAGTTCAGGTATCAAATAATATCTCAGGAATTGGGTGATCTCTGCTCTCATTTCTGCTAAGTTGGCCTCAGTCTTAATCTCTGTGTACTAACACCCTCTTGGGTTTGAGCCCCAGTGAACGAGATTCTCTTTCCCAAAAGTCACAAAGTCTCATTGTGTCTTTGTGGCTCTGGTTGAGTGAAGTGCCCATCACAGATAGAACCACTGGGCTCTGGAGAAGGCATTGGTGTCCCTGGCCAGACCTAGGCTGCACCCCATATCCCTGGAGGGTGGGAATGGGGTCCTGCACATGCACCGGGAACGGGTGACTCCACTGAGCTTTCACTACCAAAGGTAGAGTTAGCAGAGGAGGCTACAGATGCTGCAGAACAAAAAGAGATATCCACTACACCCTCCAAACAGATAAATTACGGGTTGCTATTAATATTACAGAGGAGCCTTCACTTAACAAAAGGATACTTTACAGAAGGATTCACTGAAGGTTTTCTTTAAGCAGTTGTCTCCAAATGCAGTTAATCACTTGTTTAGTGATCATTAATGCTTCAGTAGAAAGGCTGAGGGAAGAAAATCTTAAAGCTACAATGTAAGAGTCACTGTCAATTCAGAATCAATCAAGAAAGAAATAAAACAAATTTGAAATGGTAAGTAGTGAACTGGAAAATAGGATTTGATTTACATAAAAATTCTCCCAAACATGACTATGCATGAAGCAAGGTAATATCTATTAAGGTAAAAAAACTGCACTTATTTACAGATATAGTTAGTGATGGTCCTAGTTCTCATAGGTGAGCAAAATCACTCTGCAAGTTTTAGGTACCTTAGGTAAGTGGTTAAGGGATTTCCAACGTAGCCTTCCCCATCCTTAACCTTGAGCAAGTCAGCCAACTAATGTACCACTTACAGAATGGGCTGCTGGATTGTTTGGAGCACTATTAATGCTAGAAACTTTCTAGGGTTCCCAAGAAACCCAAGATAGTTCTTGAGACTGGTTCTTGTGTTGACTCTTACAGTCTAAATTAGGAATGCACATGGGATTTTATTTCAGAAAGTTCCAGTTACTTATTGGCCATTGAACACATATGAAGGCTCTCAATTCACATTTACAAATCAAATAGGTCAATGTTCATTTGTTTGGGATGTTTTACTTCCATTACACTAGAAATTGCTATCATGTTACTTTATGACTTTATTTATTTTTGTTGTTTATATTTAGTCCTTATATTGATTAGCACATTCAGGTTAATGTCTCATCTTAATAAATTGTGAATTTTATTGTTACATAATGCCTGCTTTCGTCTCATTTAGAGCCATTAGGCCTAAATTCTTCATTATCTGATATTAATATCACTATTTTTTCTTTTCATTTTCATGTGCTAATATCCGTTTGCCTATTCCTTTATTTTCAACTTTCCTTACCACTTTGTTAGAAGGATTTTTTTAGAACAACATGTAACTAGATTTTTTTAACACAGTCTGATATTTGATTTTAATAGGAAAATTTATCTCATTTATATTTAGTGTAATAACTGATATGCTTGATTTTATTCCTCTATCTTACTTTGTGTTTACCAAAGTACATTACTCTTTGCTCTGTCTTTGTTTCCTTTTCTTCATTTTGGACAGTTTGATCTAGTTACCATTTATTTCCATTTTTCCTCTGTTAATTTGACATTTCTGCACTTTTCCACTCAGCTAGTAACTGTTCTCCCATTCCTCACTCTTACAATTTACACAATTTTTTTCACTGCTGGATGAAAACCAGAAACCAGAGTGCTCTATTCTATTACTCTTTTCTTCACACAAAGCAAATACAATAAACAGTTGGAATATGTTACCCTGTTCTCCCCTTGCGATTCTAGCTTTGATTAAGATATTTCAACATTTTTAGTTTAACAACACTATTAGACTTTTCCCTTGAAGTATGCCTTTTTTCTTTTAAAACACCATAGCCAGCCTTTTATCACAAATTTTCAATCTTTATTATTATTAATTTGGAATTAACTCTAAAGGATGCAAAGTTCATTTCCTACCCAGTATTTCTTCTCTTATTTACCTTCTCATTTTTAAAAGTTGGCAACAGGTATAAGGTTGACATTCAAGTTTGTTCTATCCCTTTCATTCTCTAACTATATATATGGGTACGGTTTCATTATTATTGTAAAGATAAAATAAAACAACACCACTTTGCCTCTAACTAACTAAAAAAATTATAACTAACACTAATTACTTTTTAATTGTCTATGTTCTAACATAATCTTAATCTCTTTATTACCAATCAGATTCTACTTTGAACATTTATAAAACCTCTTCCCATTTGGTCTAAATGTGCACATGCATGTGGTTATGCATGTGTGTGCATGCGTGTGCATGTGTGCACATGAGCATTATGGACCAATAGAGTACCAGTGAAACTGTGTGACTGTGGAGATGGACTTTGCGTGAGCAATCATGGGAGGCTGTCTAGGTCACTCTTTTCCAGTTTTATCCTAAACTTGTCTGTTGGTAGTCTGTCTCCCTTGCCATAGTCTCATATTCAGCCCTATATTAACACACTTTATTAAAGGTATTTTAATTCCTACCCCCCAAAATAAAGTTCTTACGGGCAAAAGCCTGCCCCTCCAGTATAAAAACACAAGGCCTCGCCTGTACCAAGAGCTGTCAGATGTACACTTAATTTAGTTGACTCGAAACTTCAAACTGGGCACTGATGTGTTGGGGTGACGTCTCCCCTCAGGCTGCCAAACGTTTCCTGGGGATTTCAGATCTCAGTCTCCTGTTTTCAGGGAAAGCTTCTTTAGGAGGCTGTCCCAGCTCCAAGTGCCAAGCTTGGGGAAAGACAGTAAATGCAGAACTGGGGTCCAACTGTCCACGCAACTTGTTGGGGGGGGGGTCCTCTGGACATGGGCTTAGAGACTAAGCCAGGAAGTCCTGGAAAACCGGGACAAGTCGCCAGCACAGCCCCTTGGCACTGGGATTCTACCTTTCGGGGGAAGCTGCTGTCCGCCCTCCCTGGGTGACAAACACTCCTGCGGCTTGTCACTCGAACGTGTCCAAAGCACCCACTTGTGTTACGGATTCCTCATTCTCCTGCGCCTCTGTGGATTAGGGAGGGTAGGTATTACTGTCCCCATTTCCCCGACGAGAAAATTGCATCTACCCCACCCACCCTCCAAACGCTTTGCCTCCCTAAGACGACAAGAGGGGTTTCTAGTTTGCCAAAAGTAGTCTCTGAGGGTGTTAACATATCTAGGATAAATGTCACCCAAAAAGGCCGCTGTCTTGATAGGAGTACTAGGATCATTGAAATACAGACATTAATTTTAGGGGAACTTATATAAAAAAGAACACCAATTTTCTTCAAAATTATTTGTTTCCCTTTATCCCAGTTTTTTATTGTTTCTTCAGAACTGAGAATTGTTCCACCTGGACTTTGCGTCTTCACACTAGTAACTGCCAGAGAGTGGTTGGGGTGGGGTGACTTCATTCACGCATGCATGCATTCATCCATTCAATAGACATTTCTGAACAGGGCCAGGAGTCGGAATGAATGAATGAGCCCATCCTGGCCGTGGAAAAGTAACCGGACAAGGAAGACAGAGAGAAAGACCTTAAACACAAAACAACGTGCTATGTGCTGTGTCGGGAGGCACTGCCGTCTTCAGACTCAGCTCCACTCCAGCCCCACTGGACACAGACCCGGTCCCCTTTCTCCCAAATCCACGTCTGGGCACTGAGGCCTGGACTCAGATACATTCCTTGCTGCAGAGCCCGCCTTAAGGCGCATGCCCGGCTGGCAGAAAGTTGCCAAGTTATCTCTATCTAGGCTTGTTCTGCACACCACCCTTAAAGACTGGTCCTGCACAGACTATGCAAATTTAGTTCAAAGATTAATGGAGGAAAAATATGTTAGTTTTAATCCACGCTGTTGTCCCAGGGTGGTGCTGAGGGGAATTGCAGGGCGTGTCTGGCAAAAACTGCTGGCCTCTCCCGACGCTTCTGCTAAAGGCCCCATCAGCTGTGGATCCTCGGATCACCCGATTACCTACCTTCCATTTCTGGGACTTTATTCTTATCCATACATACGGCAAAAAGTCAAAACACTAAATTCTCACTTGTTCTTATCTTTCCCTTTTGCTGCTGCTGTCTCCTCATAGTCAGTGGTTCTCTTAGCTTGATGCCATCCCGTGATCATAAAAACAGCCCCCAGGGATGAAGAGCATGTGCATCTCAACGGACAGATATTTGCCAATTCATCTGTCAGACTTGCCAAAATGAGCACAAGGCTGAAGCTTCCCGAAGCAACTGTTAGAGCACGATTTATTCCGTGCCAGTTTGTTGAGCAATTACTGTGTTCTTGCCACCACCTGCACTCCGAGCCGTGTCTACATTCAGTGACCCGAGGTGGCTTGCTCTTCTTTTCCAAGTACAGTGAGTGAAACTTAAATTTTCCTCAGATCAATCAAAAGAATAAATACCAGATCTCATTTCTGTAATACTTTCAAAAGGAAAATCCATCCAACGGTAAGTTTCTCCTTAGCTTTCTGAATCTCCATGTAGTCACAAGGCTGCTTACAACTTGCCCACTCACTCTGGGATTGTTCACTACCAGTTTCTACAAAGAATCCACCTCTTGGATGTCCAGAAATTCAGGTAATGAGAGTAAACGGTTCAAAACTCAGTAATGGCAGCTTCCTACGAAATGAGAAAGCTCACGTTTTGGTTGCTCTGAAAAATCAAAGTCGTTTCTACTTGTCACCTCAACTTCATTTTAGTCTCTGCACAAAACAGCCTCATTATTTTTTAAATACTCAATTTGAAGGTGACTTGATTTTACGAAATGTGTAAGCTCAGTCCCCTTGTGACTTTAAGGCGGGACATCAGCTGTGGGGCACCTCTGGAGAACGGCCTCACCTACATTCCAGACGGCTCCTTCCTCCCAACTTGTGAGAGTGTTAATTCCTGCAGTGGAAATGGTAAAAGGTCAGTGACATTTCACCTTTTAAAAAATGAGTTTCCATGGTAACAAAACCACGATGGACAATTCACAGTTCAAAACAAAACAAGCCTGAAGTCCAGTCCAAGCACTGCTCAAATTTCAGCCGTTAAGACACTCCACAACCTAACCATCACTCATACAAACTTACACAAATCTGCCTCGTTAACAAAAGCCAAATTCAGAAGCTCAGGGGGACCGGCAGGCCTGTGATTCTGCCTTGTGGAAAACCCTTGAAATTAAAATTTTAGTTTCATGTCTTAGTCCTTCAACATATGGCAGGTGACTTTCCAACAAAGTAGGTGGGAAGGAATAATTGGCTGATGGTAGATGGCAGAAACAATCCTGTCACCAAGTATGCAGACCCAGAAAGCACCCTGTGTTTCCTAAAGCTCAGGTTTGTTAGGAAAATATGTTGAATCTGTAGCTCCCAGCCTTTTGTTTGGGTACTTAATTACACGGGTATGTCCAAATGAAGTACGCAATTTACAGATTCCTGTTTCTCATCGAGGAGGGAGAAAGTGATCTATTTGCAGGAGTTATATATTTTTTTCAGGCCCTTTACAGCAACACCCCAACCCCCCTTGGTTGCTGACTGTAAAATAAGAAAACTATTACCCAGCTGGGGCAACAATAGACTCCTGCGGCGCCTTTCTGCGCAGCTCGCAGCTGCGGGGAAGTGGAAGCTCCGCAGCGGGGTAACATTCTTTCCTTGCAGCCTGCTTCTGTGGGCAAGGAGCCCTCCCACTGATCCAGTGTATTTCTATGCAAAACGCAGAAGAAGTGACATTTTAAAAGTTTTGACCTTTGTTTTTTTTTGCATGAACCGAAGCATACATTTTTTAAACCTTCTGACAGGGTGTCCGTTAGAAACAGCAATAGCCATTACTGTAATAATAAAATGTTTCAAAATTTGAAAATTCTATATTGAATATAATGCACAGATAACCTTTGTCTGGAAAATGATAGTGATGTAGGTCTTGGAGCCACTTCTTTATTGTTCCAGGAAAATAGATTATGACAGATTTCAGGCATATTTAGGAAACAATATCACTGGACGTGATGTTTTCATTTGCTCATTTAAGACTTTCATGATTTTTTTCCAAAAAGGAATTGGAAGAGTTTTGCATTTATACCATAAGGTGTTTCCACTTAATACCAACAATAATGTTATTTGTTCAAAAAGCTGTTCTTTGTATAAAAAAAGTAGTATTTTAAAAATTCAGTTTTGTATACCAACATATTTAGGTGCAGTGGTTTTTTTGAGAAAAGTTTAACTCTTATTTTAATCCAGAACTTTTCCTTTTAAAAAAAAAAGAACAACAAAATAACCAATGGACAAAATGCCAAAAAGAACTTTCTTGTAAAGACCTTCCAACTAGTGAGGGACGTGAATTGGGGGGGGCGGTGGGGCTCAAGTACCAAGATATAAAGAAGGAAAATTAGAGCAAACGAGGCCTTGAGTTATTTACAACAACAGACAAGACAATGGGAAGGAGATGGGGCTCCGAACCCCGAGCTAAGCTGTGTGGCCGCTGACTCTCAGACCTCGCTCTGGGCACCGCCCCCGGGGCGTGGCAGCCTCAGGGGCTTTGGGGCTCTTTGACCCCTAATTTGTCCGCAGACCGGCATTATTAGGTTTTCACTTTTATTTTCAAGACTGGAGGATTTCTGGGGCTGAGTGAAATTTTATCCTTTCTGAGGTGTTTAAAAATAAATGCTCTGGCCCCTTCAGCTGTTCTGAAGCTGATCTAGTACAAACGATCTACTGCAGAGCAAGGGCTGTGTCTGCACACAGGTCAGGCCCGGGGGCCCGGGCCGGGCTTTCATTCCATCCTGCCCTTTACCCCTCGCTTTGGACCGATCGCTTCCCTCCTCCGGTACGGTACGGAGGCGACGGCAATCATTACTGCCGTAGACTGTTGGCCAAAGGATAACTCGTAAGCCAGAGGGAGTTGCTAAATTGACAGGATTGCCTTCTCTAAATCACAAACTAGTTAAAATACCGAGGATACCTACAGCATGATTTACGTCAGCAAATCCAGATGGTGTCTATGGCACTCAAACCACCGGCCAACTCAAACCTGCTCAAGTAAAGAAATACATCAGTCAAGCTGGGGCGATGTGAGTTTATAAAAATGTTGCATTGTATATGGAAAAAATATTTTTATGGTATTATAAAGGGAAGCACTTTAGAATTACAAGGACTTTTAGAACGCCTTTATATTATTTAGAAGTTCAAATCATGGAATTTTAGAGCTTGGACTACTGAGGCTGGGACCTACCCAAGGTCACAGAGGTAGGAACAGAAGTAGAACCGGAAGCCTGTCCTGAGTCCTTCTGCCCAACCCACCAGGAGGCTCTTGCCCCTCCTCCGCCCCCCCCACCCCCATCCTCTCCACCCCTCCCCCGCCTTCTCCTCTCCCTCCTCCTTCTCCTTATTTTGCTCAAACTTCAACCACAGCGGCAGATTTCAGGCCAGGCTGGACTGAATTATTTCCCTACACCTCGTTTTCTAAGCCCACGGGTCTCTGTGGCATATCCTTGCACATGTCTCTCCCTCAAAGGGTGCACTGGAAGAACAAAACCTGCTGGAGAAGGTCTCGTGGAAGACTGGTGGAGGGACTCTGAGGACCCCTGGGTGCCTAGTGGCACGACCTAGATGCCATTCACGAGGACAGGCCACACAGCCGCCAGTATCTCAGGGGTCTACTCCTGAAAGTTTGCCCCTCACTCTTTCTGTCACTCCATTAAGACAGACTCGGCATGTGTGATTTCCTGAACTGCAGAGTCTCTTCTAGTGACACCAGGATGAAAAACGATGTAAAGGATGGCGACTGGCTGTTGGGGTCTCCATCAGGTGCGTGAGGTGCGCGCCTGTGCCGTCACCGTCGCCGCCCTGAGGGTCTACCCCCTTGGGTTTGGGGTCTGACCTTGGCCACGGAAGCTGTGGGACGGTGGAGTTCTCGGCGGCAGACTGCAGAAAGCGACCAAAAGTTCTGGTCTTTGCAGAGGAGAAGGACGGGGACCAAGACACACATGCGCACAACACGGGCAGAGCGGTGTTTTAAGACCAAACCACGATGCAAACCAGCTGTGGCCAGGAGGCCACTTGGGGCCATTTCCCTGCACAGCCAACGTGGGTGATGGGTTCGCAGGGTAAAGGCAGTTTTCACTGGTGAACTCTTGAGGGGTCCTCAGGGTTCTTTACGAAAGTTTTCAGTGGAGGACAAGCTCTTTGTACCCATGTGTGATGATACGAGAATAATAAAGCTGACATCACAGCAGGAAGCAGGCTGCCATTTTGAGATTGAAGAGTAGACAAAAAGTGTGTGATTTTAACTCACTAAGGAAAGTGAGATGCTAAATATTTTATTAAGGAATTATTTTAAAAATTAGGCCAGACTCGGTGGCTGACGCCTTTGGGAGGCCGAGGCAGGAGTTTGAGACCGGCCTGGGCAACATAGCAAGACCTTGTCTCTAACAAAACATTTAAAAAACATATTAGCAGGGCATGGTGGCGCCGGGCAGCAGAGCAAGACTCAGTCTCAAAAAAAAAAAAAAAAATATATATATATACACCTGACTCGTGCATATTGGAATATCCTGAGCACGCACTGGGAAAAATTAGCTCTGACTTGGGATGATCACTTATTTTTTAAAGCAAATGCCCTTTCACTAAATTCTTGCTTTTCAAGATTGGTTCTGGGAGGGGTTTACAGAGCCCTTTGGCAAGTGCAGAACCCAGAACCGGCAGATTGCGGCAGTGTAGGCATCGTTTTCAAATCTTGGAAAGGCATCTTTAGAAAGCTGGACAGGAGATTAGGGAGCACAAAAAGTCCTTGGTGCTGACACACCTCGAGTGACTTCAGACGCCTTTTCCGAGTGTGGGGTTTGACATCCTGGGACTTCCAGCGCTCTGAACACTGCGCTGGGTTTCCAGCATCACAACACAGGCAAACTAAACCCAACAGTCAGGAGGGCTATGAGCCCCTGGAGAAACCTCCTCCAGATTTTAGGAAGAGTTGGCCGGGGGGGAGGGGAAGAAAGGGTGATGACTGTATTCTGACTGGAGACACAGATTATGTTAAAATCCCCAAGTTTTCTTTTCTGTGTATTTTTTTACTAAGCTCCATTTTTGTCATCTGTAAAATGGGAATAATAATAGTGTTTTCCTCACAGGTGGAAAATGTGTGCTAGGTGCTAAACTCCTATATAGTGTTTAGCACCTAGCACAGTATAACGAATGATAGTTTTTATTACAAAAATGTCCACACAAGAAAAAAATAGATTAGTATAGCTCCTTAAGAGAAGAAAAACACCTCCTGTGGATAAAATGAAAACAAACATCTACTTTTACCGTGTAATAGCTTTGAGAGGAGAGGAAAACTGCTCACTGTCGCCTGCTTTTGCTGTCTGGCCGAAGTGTTCTATTTGCGGAACGTGCTTAGGTGTGACCATTTTCTGACCCTTTCCTAGGAAAAAGCTACACAGCAGATTTCAGGACGAATGTACACAATGGTATCAAAAGTTGAGGGTCTTTTATGCCCAAAATAAAACATGTTCACAATTGCTTGTCTTTCCCCCAACTTCTTCAAGCTAGCTGGATAGCACATATGCGTGACGCCAAGCCCTGGCGCACATATTCACAGCAGATGAGTACGATAATTAGTCACATACCCCCAAAATTTGGGAAACTTTAATGCAAACTGCAGTCTACAATTTAGCTTGTGGACTGATCATTGTTTGAATATAATATGAGAGACTGCGAATGTACAAATTTCCCTTTAATTAGATTTTATTGTTAATTTCTTTAGCTGAAAAAGTCTTTGAGTGTTACGAATGTAGTCAAGAATGGGGCTGTGAAGTCTGTTGAAAGCACACGTGTGAGCGCGAGGTCGAGATGTTTGAGGACAGTCTCTGTCCTGTTTATTTCTGTCTTTCGACCTCTGACTCTCTGTCTCTCTTTTTTGGGTTTTCTCAAAATTGGGCTATTTGTTGAAGGCTTGTTTAGTTTTTATTCACGAGACAGTCTCTGCCTCAGGGTGAGCACCACCTGAGGATCCGGGATGCTGGCAGTGAGCACCCTCCAACCCCAGTTGCCGCCGCACGCTACGCTGTGCAATCGCAGGCACGACCTCAGCCTCTCTGGCCGTCAGCCCTATGAGGGCAGCACTGCGGGTGCCCCATTTTATAAATGAGGAAGCTGCGGCTTGCAGATGTTACACGGCGAGAATAAGGTCATCTCGTTGGTAAACGGAGGCTCCAGGAGGAGAACCCAGCATCTGACTGCGGGGGCAGAGCTGTCCAGTGTGTCTGTTAACAGTTTCTTCCAGCCGCTTTGGGGTCCTGGCCTTTTACTGCCCAAACCGAGGTAAGTCTGCCTTTATCATATTGGCTTTGAACTGTATTCATTTTAGCAAAATATTAGAACCACACGTGAAGTAGCATATTTTTAAAAACCCACCTAAGGATGAAGGTCCTCTTGGAAACCTCACAGATGTAGAAAACACACAAATGCACCTTACTCAATGACTAACATGTGGGAAGTTCATGTAAAGTTCATCGAGTGAGGGGAGAAAAATCTCTTTAGTTGCCAGGTGAAGTGGGAACTGTTTGTATAATTATTTGAAATTAGTCCTCTAAGATGATCCATTGACTGGAAAAGCATTTACAGAGCGTCTCTAAATCTCAAGTCTTTATCTATTATTAATATACATCATTTTCTTTCTTTCTGTTCTCACATGTAAATAGGAATATTAAAATGCCCACACCATAATTTATTTGAAAGTGGCTCAGTACTTTTATATGTGAGAGTTTGACCTCTACCATGCGAATAGCAAAAGGTCAGGGGTGCATCTGCTCATGTATACCATCCCTTATTCTGTCCTCATAATGCGCTCCATTAATAATTAACTAATTAATTAACTCAACCAACGTCTACTGAGTGTCTGACAGATTTTAGACTTTGCCAGGTTTCTGGAGTATAGCAGTGATGGAATGAAGTCCCCGCCCGATCCGGGTCTGTCACCTGCTTGTACGTTGGTCCCTGAACGGTAACGGTCCGCATGCAAGCCCACTCCCCTCCTCCTCCCTTCTGGTTCCTCCCCCATCTTGGCACATCATTTTGCTGGAAAAGTTGTACCAGCAGAGTAGTTTGATTCCATTACCCCAAATGCGCAAGGCAGCCGTTTAAAAACAAAGTGCTAATCCGGATAATATTCACCCAGTTTATCTATTTAGTTGACTAAATTCAAATGTGTTTGGTTTACTAAAGTCACAATGGACCTGAAAGGCCAAGGTCAGAAAACTGGTCACCCGCCTTCCCCCAAGGGGAGTTTCCCCGCTCGCTGCCACATGCAGGCCCCAGCAGTTGCTCCGACACCATCACCCAGCTTCATCGATGGCCTCCCACCCAGAGTCAACCCATCGACGGGACAGTCTCCTGGCAGATGCCACCTCGTCCCTCTGCTCAGGAGTTTCCCTGTGAGGGGCCCAGACAGTGGGGTGGTCAGAGGAAAGGTTTGGCTGCAAGGCTGGGGAGAGGCCATGGCTGCTGACACGTGAGCCCAGACAGGGAAACAGACTCGGATGAAGGGAGAAGCTGAGCAGCAGAGGGAAGACACACTAAGGAAGGGGGGGCGGCCTTTGGGAGCTGCAGAGCAGGCGGCCAGGGACACTCTGAGAAACAGCCGGCCCCTCCGTGGCCCCGATGTCCAGCCAGGCTCTGAGCCAAGAGCATCTCAGAAAGCTCACCCAGGCCACCACCTTCTGCGGCAGGCACCAACCACCCCCTCACGTGGATGGGGAGACGAAGACTTGAGGGCCACATACCTGCCCATCTGGCACCTGCAGGGCTGGGACTGAAGCCCAGGCACCTGCCCGGACCACCCCCACAGAACCCCCCAACCAGGCGTGAGACCCCACGGCACCCACCGGCCAGGTCTGAGACCCCCACAGCACCCCCACAGCCACGCCTGAGACCCCACAGCACCCACCGGCCAGGTCTGAGACCCCCACAGCACCCCCACAGCCCCCCCCCCAAGCCAGGGATCTGCCTGTGGTGACCACAGCCCCGCCCTTCCTGCCCCATCCTGGACCCCCCAGCTCTGAGGTCCCAGCAGCAGCCCCCAACCCACAACCCAAAATAACTTGGGTAATCCTCTGTTGCTTCCACCCCGAGAGCCTGACACGATGTGCCCTTTAGATTTTTCACCAACCAACTTTGGGATGCAGTAAGCTTTTCTTTTTCTTTACCTTCTTTTTTGTATTTTTTATGGTAACTTCTTCTCAACTCCTCTTGCATTTTGTGAGGTAGTTCACGCCTGAGAATGCAGGGGGGATGCGCAGAGAGGGCGGGTGGGGCTGGCTGCACCACCCTCCTTGCCTTGCGGTCTCGTGGTTATTTCACCCACGGGTACTAAACGAGGTCGTGCGCGCTCCAGTCGGGTGCCGGAGCACTGCCGTGTGAGCTATAATCTCATGCTGGTGTGGTTTTCCCACGGCACACAAAATGAGTGAAGAGGACTGCACGTAAACCTAGAGGCGTAGATGACCTCTAAGAATAAAAGGAAAAGAATTCTGAGGAATTAGCTTATTACGCAGTGGCGGCAGCCACCAGAGGCATCGGGCGTCTTCTGCAGGTGAGTCCTGGGGTCCTGGGTCGCTGCGAGAAGGCGGCAGCCTCCTGGGCATCGTGCTGCGATCAGCGTGAGGGTGAGCTAGCGGCTCAAGCAGGTCAAGGGACGGGGGACGTCACGTCCACGTTCAAGGTGGGAGAACAGAAGAGAAAGACAACGCTGTGCTCCTCAGAGCTCCCCACCCCGCCCGAGCCAGCTGCAGTCTGCGCCCACGTGTCGTCAGCACTCGGAGGGAACAGGTGCTCCCAGAGCCTCTGCGCATGCCATGTGCCGTGCTCTACCAGCGGCCAAGCTTCCTCACACCTGCTGCTTTCCTTCTGGAAAGTTCTAATCAGGAGCGCAGATGGTTGGTACATTCTGACTTGGGAGGTTGACGCAATCTTTCCATGGAAGCAGCGTCTGAGCCGAGCTGGCGGGGTGGAAGGAGCTTGCGGGGCAGAGGCGTCGGGAAGAACGTTTCCTCTGGGCTGGGGACCAGTGTGGGCAGGGAGAGACGCGCGGCCTGGGGTGCAGTGTGTGGGGGACACCGCCGTGTGAGGCCCGGGCCCAGGGGCACAGCTCCACCCTGGGAAAGGCCCCAGGGAAGGTGGGCGGCCGGGCCAAGGTGCCAGGCAGTCAGCCAATGCGGGCAAAGGACCCTGGAGAGCACCTGCTCGGGAGGAGACCGGAGGCCACAGTGCTCACGGGGAGACAGGCTCGGTGGGACCTCAGGTGCAGGTTGAGAGGAAGCGGCCTGGGGCTCCAAGTGGGCTTGCAAAAGGCTCTGGGCAAGGGAGGAGCACGGTTGTGGAGAAGGGAGTGAGCGGCAAGTCCACCGTCCCCAAGTGGAGAGAGAACATTTGCTGTCTTGTTCTACTTGCCTAGCCAGTGCTGTTTGTGTTACTTTCCCAGGGCTGCCGGGCAGATTCCGAGCAGCTTGAAGCAAGAGAAATGTGCCTCTCACGGCTTCGGAGGCCCTGAGTCCAAGGTCGGGCGTGGGCAGGGCGGAGTCCTTGTGCGGCTGCTCCAGGCTCTCCCCGGCTTCTGTGATTTGTGGCCGTCTTCGTGCTCCTGGGCTTAGAAGCGTCACCCTGCTCTCTGCCTTCATCTTCCCACGGCCTCCTCCCTGCATGTGTCCGCGTCCACGTTTCCCCTTTAATAAGGACACCCGTCGTGAAGGATTAAGGCTCTGCCTACCCCAGTAGGCCTCATCTTAGCTTCTCTAATCACATCTGCAATGACCCTATTTCCAAATAAGGTCACACATTCTGAGATGTTGGATGTCAAGACTTCAACATACCTTTTCTGGGGGACACAGTTCAACCTTGCTTTGCAGGAAAGCTTTAAATTATTTAAACGCAAGACAAAGTTTCCAGCCCTTCTGTCAGGACTTCAGAGCAGATCTATTTTGCACATTCTGCCCCAAATACCAATCAGAGGATGCCATCAAATCTGCAGCCCTCTAATTTAGGCCCATTGTAAGGCCCTATGAAAAAATGTTTATTTCCTCGGCCAGTCTGAATTGGCCAGTGTTCTGGCATTTGCTGGACATCTCAGGCTAAAGCTGCAGGTTGGATCAGTTCCCAGAGTGCTGGATGGAGCAGGGACCTCACCTGTGCCCACCCAACCTCCTCAACCCACCACAGAGGCAGCTCACCCGGCACCGGCACCTCAGTGGAAGGTGAAGGGAAGGGGCCAAAGCTGGCACAGAGCCCAAGGAGTGCACCCGCAGATCTGTAATTTGGACTGACGAGAAGCTCCAGAGATAGCTAATTTAGTTACGTAAGAAGGCGCGGAGCTGCCTGACGCTTTCCCACTTGTTTATTTTCTTTGCCTCTACACGGACGGGGTTCATTTCAGGTCAGCGTGGCTGTGGTATGTGAGCCTGAGGGGATGGTGGCAAACAGCTTGTCCTTGTGCAGATGTACAGGGCTGACCCCGGGGAGGGTGCTGGTGAAAGGAAGCCGGGAGAACTCACCATCCAAGGTTCAGAGGCAGAAGCCCTTCCTCCCGTCTGGAGGAATGTCTCCGCCACACCGCAAGGGAAGGCTGGCTGCAGCACATCCTTTGGGAGCACACCACCCCCTGAAACCGGGGAGAAACGAGATGCCAAGCAAGCAATTAGCCAAGAAAAAATACCCAAGGAGCTACCGGGAAATCGTTAAAACACAGAAAAACAAGCAGGATAATTACACAAAATGCATCCACCAACTCGGAGGAAAAGAGGGGCTTAGAATTGATGGTAACAGCTGGAGCTCACCCTCCGATCACAGCAATCGGATGTTTCAAGGAATACATTTTCTTTAAAATGGAAATATATTTCAGTCTTTAGGGGGAGGTACATCTAATACTGTTGGAATTTTACAAGAGTGTTGAAAGTTTTCTCTCCAGAGACAAGGCCCGCTAAGCCTTGTGCTGCAGATTTAGGACCAAATAGGAGAGTTTTTAAATTAACTGGCCTCTCTATGACTTCTCACAAACACGGCTGCCCCAGCCAGGTACATGATGGGTGAGGAAACCATTTCCTTCTGTGTTTTTTCCCAAGTTCCTCCATGAGCCTGAATCTTTGAGTAGAGTCGAGAGCAAGTCTCTATTGCAATACGGACTCTGCAAACACATGACCCACCCTACCCACCGGGATATCTGGACTAGAGGGAACAGCAAACAGATGCCCAAATAAAAACACTGAAAAGCTGAACACAGGAGAAAATGATGTACAGGAATGAGGATGTGATGGGAAGGACCTAGGAGGATACCAATAGTCAGCAGGTGTTAGTCCCAACTGCTGCCAAATACCACTCTGTTATTTGCTACAATGATTAAGGCAAAGTGGATACAAATCCACATGTACATCATAGTTTTGACCAACAATTCAAAAATCTATATGTGTCTTGGGAAAAGTGTGGCAAAAAAGTTAGCTAGATCTCTAGGGCAGAAGAAATAAGGTAGAAAGTTCCAGGAAATCTTTGTGATGTGGACGTCTAAATACAGAGGTAGCCACGGTGCGGGACCTGGTGTGGCTGTGCCAGGACTTTCAGATCTACCTCCGGTGAGTTGCTACGACTCCTCCTCATTCAGCGGCATTGAGGAGGCTCCCCCGAGGCTCTTTGAGCTGGGCAGTGCGGTCGCTGAGGAGGACCCGAGAGTCTAAGAACCGACCGTTTGTGCCCGAGGAGCGGAGTGTGCAAGGCAGCTGCGCTAGTATTCGCAACATGAAACTGAACAAACTGTGCCAACATAATCCAAGTTATGTATGTGGGGGTGGGGGTTAAAGGTAAGGACGTGAGGCAGGTTGGCCACGATATAGGGAGACTGATTTTAATATTTTAGACAAATGATCCAACAGAGGGATTGTGTTGCTGTTTTTGTAGTTGTTGCCTTTTCTGGGAGCTAAATGTCCCTCGAGGGGTATAACTCTGACGCTAAAGTACTGGCGTTCCTGGGACAACACTGTGGTCTTTCTGCACAGCTCCCTGGCTCAGAAGTTTGCGGCTCAAGCACCTGTTGGGTGATGAGTTTGGACAGACCCAGAGCAGAACCTTTCGACCATCCTGAGTCTCCCAGAAGGATGTTCTTCCTGCCCCCTCCCCTGGCCTCCACACAATGATGGCTGGAGGCCGTGCTCAGCCCTCAGTGGCCCAGGCCTCATGAGGACAGGGTGTGTGTGACGATGTCACAGTGGCACCACTGTCCTCAGATGGAGCCACATGTTAGAGGCCTCATGTGTGGACATTATCTTGAGCCTTCACAGGACTGATTTCCTCAGCTCCGCCTTTGTGTGTCTCACTGGTCTGTGTTATGGGTTGGATTGTGTCCCCAGGAAAATGTGTCTAGGCCAAGCTCCTAAGCTCACGTGTGGTTGTGACCTATTTGGACATAGATTCATAGCAGATGTAACTGAGTTAAGTAGGTGGGCCCTAATCCAACATGACTGGTGTCCTTATAAGAAGACAAAGACACAGACAGACGTAGGTCATGCAAAGACAGAGGCAGAGCTTGGAGCGACAGTCACGAGCCAAGGACACCAAGGACACCTGTAGCTGCCCGAAGCTGGAAGGGCAGGAAGCACCACCCCTGCAGGCTCAGAGGGGCACAGCCCTGCAACCCTTTGATTCTGGACTTCTGGCTTCCAGACCGTGAGAGCATAAATTCCTGTTGTTTTAAGCCCCCAGTTATCATCACTGCATGTTGGGGGTTTCAAGCTGCCTGGAATTCATGTCTGTACCATCATGTAGCTTTAGTTGAGGACATACTGCTCCATAACCTCAGTGCTGGCAGCATATTGGTAGATGCTAGTGCCACAAGAAGCATTCGTCTCTTGAGCCAGCCCCTGTGTCACCAGGAGTGAGTCATGGGTGCTCAGGTGGCCACATCTCCAAGGGCTGGGGCCAGCCACAGCCGCGAGTAGCCGCATCTGCAGCCCCGTGTGTGGTGCCACTTTAGCATTTTCTGTACACCACAGCACAGAAAGGGTGGGCAGCCCTGCTCAGAGCAGTTGCCCCATTTTCTCTCATGAGCAGCCCTCCCACCGGCTTCCTGGAGGCTCAAGTTTGTGGCACACCCTAGTTTTCAATTATATACATTTTTCCGTCTCATTGTATATGTGTTTTGCAAGGTACTTAACTCCTTTAGGATATAAAGCATGGTATGAATGAACAAATGAACAAGCAAACACATGCTGCTAAAGGAGAAGCTGAGGACAGCGTGTTTGACGTGAGGGCCACCCACAAACCCGGGCCCTGGGCCCTTCAGGGGCTTCTCATTGTCCACCGAGTTTTCCTTCCGATGGGTTTAGTGCATTCTGCTCATACGGAAGCACAACAAGCCTTCCCTGTGGTGGTGACAGTCACACTGTCTAGCTTTCTTCTTATTTTTTATGTCATTATCGCTCAATAAATGTTTGCTGGTTCTCACCACGTACTCAACACTGTGCCAGGCCTGGGATGCACAATGCTGAATCAAATACCAGGTCCCCATCTTAGCTGTTAACTTGCTACATTCTCTGTAGAGGGAAAGGCTCAATATTCAGAATTTTTAGAATGAACAGGAATTAACATTAGCAACAAATTGAATGCAAGAGCCAAGCCATTCTGTAAGTAAATCCTCCCCACAAGTCCTTTTAATTTTTATTGGATTATAAATAACTTCCTGGGCCAACAGCCAAAGGAAACTGCTTTGAGAGAGAAAGCTGAACAATCCACGTGATGAACTTGCTTTGGCTGGAAGTCCCTACTGTCATACATTAGTCTCCCTCTTAACTGATAATTGTAGTTTCTGCACATGGACTTAAAATCCAGTCACAAGAGTTAAAAATGCAGGCTCTGGCAGGAAGGAGGTGAGGACGTGGAGATGTTCTTGTCTCCTGCCGCTCACCCCTCCCCGCCACGGGCCGCGGACACCGTTCCTCCTCCGCCACCGACGGAGATGTGTTTGCAGGAAGCAGGAGGAGAGGAGGAGGAAGGTAGTGGTGCCCACCAAAGGCGGGTGTCGGCGGATGGGGTCACAGTGGGGCTGCAGGGTGCTGGTGTGGGGAAGGGAGGGCATGAACCAGGGCTGGGACGGGGTGTCTGCCCCTCACATCTGGGAGCTGTGCTGCCACCCGGGTGTTGGTGACCTTGGGTCCTCGGCCCCAGTGCTCAGCCTGGTCCCCGTTGGAACCCGATGGCTGAATATCAAGATAAGAGTCTCCACACACTGGTCAGCTCACCTGTCCCGTGCATCTCCTCTTCTGTAAGGGTCGGGGTCCTTGGCTCACCTGATTTATGTGGGTTACGGTGTAAAACAGAACAGCAATATCTCAACTTTATTAGAAGACCCTATTCAAAGCACTTTACATACATGAACATTTAATTCTCTGGACAATCCGACTCGATGGGATTTTTAAATCCCCATTTTATAGATGAGGACATTGAGGCAAAGAGAAGCGAAGACACTTGACTAAGGCCACACAGCATGAGTGGCAGACAGAGCCCCCACTTGTTGGCACTCACTGTATTGCCTCTGGAGAGAAAATACTACTTTATTCTTGTGATTCGACATTTTGATGTTGTGTTGTGGGTGGCGGCTGTTAAGCCTCCATGGGGGAGAGGCTGTGGCCAGGGATATAGAGTTGTGAGTTGTGTAGACCTTTGTTTGCACACCTGCCCTGACCAGTCATGCACGGCCCCCCAGGTGGTGGTGGTGTCATTGCTCCCCCCACAGGCGGCATCAGTACCGGCTAATCCCAGGGGAGGTTTGGGGATGTCCTGCCCCAAGTCTCAGCCCAGGGACACCCTCACTCCAAGCCACTGGGCAGTGGTCCCCAAACGCGTGGCATTAGCTTGTGTTTGTGATTACGGGCCCCACGTCCGTCTTCCTAGCAGGATTGGGCGTCACAACGCCAAGTCTTCTGTGGACTGTTGCTCACAGCTGGGCCCCAGCCCCCATCTGAATCAGTGACTGGTACATAGCAGGTGCCCAATAACTAGTTCTTGGATAAATGCGTCGGCACCAACTGACCACCCCTGTTGAAAGCTCCAAAGGGAGGCTCATGGGGTTGGTGAGTTCCTCGCCTTCTTACAGGTTGATCAGGGCTCATTTGTTTATTTTTAAAAGTCTTCGATTTTTGTTAAAGTTGCAAATGAACATGGTTTAAAAAGCAAGATGGGTTCACAGGCTTTTCATGAAAATGCTGGTGCTCTGCCCCACCCTGCTCCGATCACCACCCCACAGAACAGACCTTCTGGGTCTTTCCGAGACTTTCCACCATGTTTCTAAAGAGCACAAACACCTGCGCCGCTCGCTCCCGACTATGTTTTGGTTTTCCACATCTGTCACCTGGGGTTCCCCTTGTTTCCTGCATCTGCCTCTGCCTCCTGGGTGGCACCACTGGCCGAGGTGCTTGCAGATTTGGTCAAAGGAGGAAAGGGACCAAAGTCACAGCAGGGAGGGGAGCGGCCAGGCTATCGCTGAGGTCCTCCCTGTCCCCCCAACCTGGGTCCTGCCCTCGAGGGCCTTCCTGTCCCCGACCTCTCCCCTCTCCTCCCCACCACGTCCTGTCCACGTTCTTCCCGTGGACCCACACCCCCCACCCCACGACACATTCATCCCTGGGTGGACTTTGTATCCTTACGGCTCTTTGGAATGGGATGGGACTCTGGTGTGGATAAATAGCCAGGATTGATGGGCTTGTGTGGCATTTCCTTATTGCTTTATATTTTTAAAAAATCAGATACTTACGCTCATATTTTGATAATTTGTAGAAAATTTCTTCTTCACCTTTCTTCTTCCTCACCTTTATTTCCTTTCTCAATCTGAACTGGTGCATTGACTGGCTCTTGCAGCGTGACCCTGTCGAGACGGAGTACGCGTTTCGGTAGGTGTGTCCTAATGCTGCTCAAAACCAAAGAAGTTGTGCCTCTTGGTGCCAAATGAAAGCACTGGGTTTAATTAAGTCAGTTGACGACTGCTAAGAACACATCTCTTAAAAAAGAAACAGAGCTGAGAGAAAAGTAAAATTAACATAGGAGGATAAAAGCATCTCATTTGCTCACGAGTGCAATAGCAGATGTTCTGGGCCAGTGGCCGGGGCTTTGCAGATAAGCTGGCCGAGGTGTGTGCGTGTGTGTGTGTGCATTTGTGCTGTGTGTGTGCATGCTTGAGTTCTAAACATTACGTATGTACCTTCCATCAACTAATTCAGTGTTTGAAAAGCAAGCTACGAGTTGGCCTTCCTTACAGAATCATGACAATCTGATGGAACGTGACTAGCATTCTATTTCAATAAAACAGAATAGAACAAAAAATATCACGGTAGAGGTAAGTTTTATTTCAGTTATCTGTGTGTGTATGTGTCTACTGACGTAGGCCATAAAATATGCTTCTTGCTGTTGATGGTGATCCAAAATGCTTGAAAAACACTGAATGAGTGGTTACTGCCCTAAAAGACATCCTTCTCTTTTGCTTATGCCTATTTGCACATTTTCTTTATATATTTACAATTTGTGTTTATTCTTTATTGGGGCTCTTACTATGGCAAAAAAATTTTTAAAAAAGAATTAGATTTTCAAAGAAAACCAAGAATGCAAGCCATGTTCCAGTTACAAGAATCCAGTTATTATTTGCCGTGGTTATCCACACACATTTATGTTTTAAATGAGTTTCTATTTGAAGGAACCTTGTCTTTGTTGAGTACTAGGGTTATTTAAGTGCTGCTAGGATGAGACCACTGACAGGGACACCGTCACTGTGGAACTTGGTCCAGCCCCCGTGTCAGCAGTGCAGGCTGGGGGAGGAAGATGCAGGCAAGTCCTCTGCAGCTTGGGGACGTTGAGCTGTCAGTTCTGGAGAGCTGTCCAGACTCCCAGTCTCAAGAGAACTGCCTTCCTCGTCTTCATCCAGGCTGGTGCTGGGGACTAGGAGATTGCCGTGGGCCACCCTGCCTGGGACATCACATCCTTCTTAGAGGGTCCAGGAAAAGTGAAGGACTTGGGTGAGATCATTCGTTCAGACAGAACAGCCTCGTTCCCTCTCTAACCCTGGAGAGGCGCGCGCCCTGCCCAGCACCTCCGGGAGGCCTTGCGACAGCATGTCTTGTCACTTTCCTTCAGCCAGAAGAAAGGAATTTATTTTTCCAAAGTGGCCAATGCTCTGGGGATGATAATTATTTTTTCTGCCTTGCTTATTTTTGTGCTGTGTAGTAGCAAACTCAGGAAAAAAAGTATTTTATTTTAAAAGAGCACCACAGTCTCTGACAGGTGATGCTAAGCTCAGGAGGGAGGGGTTAAACTGGGCATGGAATAAAGAAAGGAGATTTGGTGGGAAGAGAGAGCCCGGATAAGGACGACACTGTCCACCTGTGTAAAGCAGCTTAGATCATTCAGCCACTGACAAGAGGAGTCAGAGCCCCTGTCTGAACACGACTCTTGCCCACAGGAAATGAAGGGCCAGCAGTGTGCAGAGATGACGTCTGCGTGCCTGCCTCCTGCCCCAGGGCAAGCTGAGGAACTGGTCCCCCAAGTCCCCCCTACAGGCGGCCTCAGTGTCAGGCCGAGAGTGTCCACGCAGCCCCCATGGTGGGCAGCCGTTTGTGGACAGGGCCGGCTGCTGTCCCTGCTCAGACCTGCTTTAACCAGTTGTTTAAGTTCTCAGAAATAATACCCACTTCGTATCCCGCTCTGTGGAGGAAAAACTCACCACTAACAACAACAAAACCCCCCAGCCGCTCAGACAGTTGGCAGTAATTTTCACATTATTCCAGACCCGTTCATTGTCTGACAGTTTGGTACTTAAAGTATTTTCCTCCTTCTGCTTAAGCCCTCCCCAAAGGAGCACGCTGAATAGCTCGACTCCTTCTGCACTGGCTGGTGCGTGCGTTCACGGGCTTTGCTCACAACCTGGAGCCCCCCCCAGTCCTTTCCCACGGTTCACGTCTGAGCAGGTCAATGTGCCAGAAACAAGCAGGAGGCTCAGCCACTCCTTGTGAAGCCCCAAGTCTGAGGACACGCAGGCGGAAAGTGAAACTCGAGGAGGTGAGGACCCAAGCGAGAAGAGACTGGGCTCTGGGGAGTGGGGAGCCACCCAGGGCTCGGCAGGGAGGATGAGGAGCAGGAGGGAGGACGGCTGCCCCGTGCCAGGGAGCACATGTCCAGCCGGAGTTGCCCAGGCGGGGCTCCCGTCCGGGGTGTGTCCAATCCCAGGAAAGACGTGGGGAGGGACCTCAGCCTGGGGCGGGAGGTGGTCTTGGTGGGTTCCCTCCCCAGACGACCTCCCATGATGGGACGACTCCGCAGCCAGGCTGCATCACCCTCCCTCCCGCGAGCCACCTTCCGTGCAGGTGGAGAAGGGCAGACGGCAGAGACCGGGAGGGAAGCCCATGGCGGGAACCATGTAGGTGAGTTCTTCATGCTCTCGGCCCAGATCTGAGGGAAGTTGGGAGACCATTTGGGATAGTGGCTCTCACACGTTTTTATGGCACTTCCTGTGAGCAAAAGCATTGAGCAAACCCAATGCATAAAACCCATGGGAAGAGGCAGTTGGGACTGAGCCTGCCTCTTGCCTCCTGTCTCTCCTGCAGCTGGACCTCTGGACACCTGGAGACAGAGTGGACAGACAGAAGCACAGCCTCCTCAGACCTGGATCTGGGGCCCTGATATCCAGGTCTGACTTATCAAAGATAAAATCAGATTTCAAAAATTAAGATTAAAATCCCACACCTGACCCGCAGTGCTGGCCGGGCTTCGGAGTGACAGGAACAGCCACGCATGGTGGGAGGAAGGTCAAAGGCACACCCACTTTGGAGACACAGTTTGGCAGTTTCTGAAAAAGTCAGACATACACCTTCCACGTGACCCACCCACCCACCTCCCTGCTAGGGTTTATATCCAGGATACAGGAAAGCATGTGTCCACACTAGGGTTTGTGCACACATGTTCATAGCAGTCCATTCGCAATAGCTGAAAGCTGGAAATAGCCCCCAAGCCACACCAGATGCACGGAGGAGCACAGTGTGGTATATCTACACAACGGAATACTTTACAGCAATGAAAAGGAGCAAACTACCGATGCATGCAATAATACGAACAAATCTCAACACAGTGATTCTGTGCAGCACAAAAAGCCAGATAGAGAAGGACAAACTCTGATTCCATTTATACAAAACTCTATAAAAAGCAATCAAAATTGTCATATAGAAGGCACGTGGGTGACTGTGTGGGCTGGGTATGTGGGGTGCGTGCAGGGAGGATCAGAGAGGCAGGGAGTGCACGTGTCGACGCCACCACACGGTGCATGGCAATGTTTGCGTGTCTGCACATCAACTAGACCTCTCGGAAGCTGGATTGTGAAAAGCACCCTCATTCACAGAGTGAAAGGTTAACAAGAGCCTCTTAGGGAATATGGAAAAAACAAAGAAAGTGGCGTGACGGATGTGACACGCAGGTTGTGACGGGATGTGGAGTGTGTGTTTGGATGTGTGTGCATGTGTATGTATGTGTGTGCTTGAGCATACTTGTATGTGTGTGTATGTATGTAGGTGTATTGTGTGTATGTATGTGTATGAGTGTATGTGTGTGCATTTCATGCATGTGTATGTGTGTTTGGTATGTGGATGTGTTTATATTTATGTGTTGTGTATGTGTGGATATGTGTATGCGTGTGTGTATATGTGTACACACATGTGTGTGTGTCCTGTGTGGATTGTGAGCACATGTGTAAGTATGGGAGTGTGTATTATGTGTGGTGTATGTGTGTAGGTATGTGAGTGCATATGTGTGTGCATGTGTATGCATGCATGCATGTGTGTATGTGTATGCATGTGTTCATGGTGCGTGCAGGTGAATGTGTGCATATGTATGTATGTGTGTGCATGTCTGTTTGTGTGTGGTGTGTAGATGTATGTGTGTGCATGTACACGTGTGCATGGGGTGTGTGTGTACTTGTACCTGGGAGAAGGTGCAGACATGTTGGCTTCTGATGATCCTTTAAAACCCACAGGGTGCCTTTTCAATGTAATGGTATAAATAAAATAATTAAAAATGAAGCAAAATAAAACTCTTGATGGCCTCAGCAGCAGCCTTGGGCCCAGCTGGCTGCCAGATCCTCCTGGATGCCCTCCTGGACTCGGCTGTAGGCACTGGCGTCCTCTGGGGCTCCCTCGCCGGTGGCTGCTTCCCAGGGTCATAGCTGGTCTCCTCCTGTCGTCTCTGGTCTCTCCAGCTGGACTGCCCGGGGCTCAGTCTTCAGCCTCTTCCTCCCTCTGTGTCAGCTCCTCAGCTGACGCTGTCTGGCCTCAGGCTGGACGCTGAGCGGAGGCTCCACTGCGGGAAACAGACGGGAGGAGCATGGTAGTGCCCACAGCTCTCGACCTCGCTGATGCTGGAATCACCTCAGACAGACTCTGACGTGCAGACTCTGCACCAGATCTTCAACACCAGGCATCTGGGCTCCGCCCTCAGTGGTGTCTAAGATCAGGCGATCCAAGGGCAGCCAGAGGTGAGAGCTACTGGGGCGAGTGGTCACTGCCACACGGCACCAAGCCCACGCCCAAGAGAAAGAGGTCGGTATGACGCCAGGTGCCAACCTTTTAGGGAGCCAGTGACTTAGTCAATTCTGAATGAAATTTTGAAAAATAAACCATATACTTTGAGTGGTTGTGCAACGGTTTGTGAAAAGGCCTCTGCTTGAAATGTTTTTATTTTTAAAAATGACTTTGTTGCAACCTGTGTTAGTCTGCTTGGGCTGCCATATCAAAATACCACAGACTGGGGGGCTTAAACAACAGACGTTTACTTTCTCACAGTTCTGGAGGCTGGAAGTCCAAGATCAAGGTGTGTGCGGGGCTGGGTCCTTCCGAAGCCTCTCTCCTTGGCTTGCAGATGGTCATCTGCTGCCTGTTTCCACACCCTCGTCCCTCTGTGTGTGTCTGCGTCCTAATACCCTCTTCTTATAAGGACGCCAGTCATACTGGAAGACAGCCCACCCACATAACTTCATTTTACCTCCGTGACCTCTTTAGGGAGCCTACCTCCAAATATGGTTACATTCTGAGATGCAGGGAATTGGGGCTTCAACATCTGAATTGGAGGGGGAGACTCGACTCAGCCCCTAACACAACCCACAGAACTAAATGCAATGTCTGGCAAGCACAGGCGCTGATGCAATATTTTAATTGACTGGTGGAGTCCCTTGGGGAAGTTTATTTTATTTCTTTATCTATCTATTTGTTTCTTTATCTGTTTTAACATAGCAGAATCACCATGACAGCAGGATGGCAATAAGCTCTCTTGAAGAGTCTCTTTCACTTGGGTCAGCTTCTCCTGCTTGTGGGCAAGTGAGGAGCTTCCTCGCAGACCGCATCAAAGACTCCCAGCAGTTAAAGAAAAAAATCAACCAACAAATTAAAGGCACGTTGACACCTGGTGGCTGATGTGACTTCACAGAACCGCCTCCTTGGCTGGTAGATTTGGCCTTTCCGGACAATTGTCTTATTAACTCCTGTGACTGTCAACCATCAGGGACGCCAGCCCAGCTGAAGCTGAGCCCCAGCAACCCCGTCACTGGACGGCACCACTGGGTGAAGTGTACCCCTTAGATGCGTGTGCCTTTCTGTTGGGGAGCCGAGTGGCCAGCAGGGGAAAATGGAGCTCAGAGCTCCTTCTTACCTGCTGCATTCAGGACGTGGAAAGGACACAAGCCCAGGTCACTAGCCTCAGCCAAAGACCCCAGTGCTGGCCTTGTTGTTACAGGAGTTGACACATCTTCTCCCACAAGCTGCACCCCGAGGCTCCCTGCCCACTGGGGGGTTATCGCTTGAAAGATAAAATATCAAATAAAAGATGGTATACGTGGGCTGTCAAGGTCCCATATAGTCAGTAGCTGAAAACTTGTCAGCCAATTATGATACAGAGTGTGTGGGTGGCCAGGAGAAGCCACTGGGAGCTGGTCAAGGTGTGAGTAAAGAGACAGTGTAACAGTCATAATCATAATCATAACCATAATGCTACTTACCATGTACCATGTACTGTTCTAAAAACTTTACATATATTAATATTAACTTATTTAATTCTCACAATAACCTCATGAGATTTTCCCCGGTTTTCAGTTATGAACCAGAGCTGTAAGAGCTCAAACAATTTGCCCAATATCATACAACCAGCAAGTGCCAGAACCAGGATTTGAAGCCAGGTGTGCTGGCTGCAAAGTCATGCTTTAAGCCTCCACACTAAAAAACCCCGTCTCACTGGTTACAGCTTCAAACTGGTTGCTTGTCAACTAAAGAACAGAAACAACCAACAACGATGATGCAGAGAGATGACAGTGACGAGGATGCAGATGTGACGTTAGAGGGCAAATGCAGGACATACCTGAAGGAGGCAGAGTCACTTCCGCAGATTTCGAAACGACTGGCAGACCTAGAGTAGCCAAGTGACCAATGGTCTTGGTGTTGGAAAATCTGAGTCTTGCCCTGATACTTCTAAACCATATGACCTTGGGCAAGTCACTTCATGTTAAAAGCTTAATTTTCCCTATTTATGAATGTGACAGGTCATATTTTCCAATGATGGCCTACACCAATGTATTCATCCCAAACCACATGCTCTTCTACAATGTGACACTCCTCCCACTGCAGTGGGGTCTACGTTACCTCCCCTTAACCGAAGTGCAAGCCAGTGACTGCTGATGTAGGCCATAAAATGCATGGACCTCTGCCTGGCACGTGCTCACTCTCCCTCTCTCCCTCTCTTCCTGTTTCTCTCTCTGGATGTTCACTTTTGGAACCCAGCCGCCATGTTGTAAGGAAGCCTCAACCACAAGGGGAGGCCACATGCAGTTTTCCAGTGATAGCCCCAGCCACTGTCCTAGCTGACAGCTGCCATGAACCTGCAGACCTGAGAGTGGACGAGGCTCCAGACAGGTCCAGCCCCCAGCCCTCATGTCTTTAAGCTGAGGCCCGGACATCTGGAGCAGAAACAAACCATCTGCACTTTACTTTGTCCCAATTCCCTACCCACAGAAATGGTAGCAATAGATATCTAATATAATGAAACAGCAGTGTAACTCTATTTTAGGTATTTGTGAAAATTAAGTGAGATTATATGAAAGTTCTTTGTAAACCATTATGAGATATACAAATATTGGGTATTATTATGACATTAATAATTATGAGAAGTACCTTGGGTTTTTGAGCTCCAAGATCAGGTTGTAATATTTCTTCCTAAACTTCCTTTGCATTGAAACTTAACCTCCAATGCAACAGTATTAAGAGGTGGGGCCTTCAGGAGGTGAGTAGACCATGAGGGTGCTGCCTTCATGAATGGGACTAGTGACCTTATGCCAGGGCTGGGGGGAGCCAGTGTGGCCACCTTTTGCCCTTCCGTCCCTTCCACCACGTGAGAACACAAGATGCCCTCCTGGAAGCAGAGACTGGGCCCTCACGGGTACCAGATCCGTCAACTCCTTGATCTTGAACTTCCCAGGCTCCAGAACTGTGAGAAATAAGTTTCTATTATTTATAAATTACCCAGTCTGTGGTATCTCGTTATAGCAGCACAAATGGGCTGAAATAGCTACCCAGATACTTTTAACAGAAATTTGATAAAAAGAGTCTTGCAGGATCTATGAGTTCTAAACAAATATCTCTTCTATCCACGGACTCTGAGATGTTGGAACTACAGCAACCACTACTGGGGAAGAGCTGCCCTGTGCTGAGAGTCTGCTGTCTGCCTGCTGTCCCTGGAGCAGACTTCCCCCTGCTGGGAACTAGTCATTCCCATCACTCCTGACTGGCAAGACACCTGTGATCAGACCTCTGGCCGACTGGGCCTCAGAAGCTCCTCCGATGTCGGGGTGATTTCCCTCCTCTGCACCCAGGGACAGGGCCAGCTGCTCACTGGTGAGGCAGAAGGACGTCCCACTGCAGGACCAGGAGTCTAACATGGTGCATGCTGTGAGGCCATGGCAATCTCTCCAAATGTGGGGTTTTAAATTAACCCAAAATTTAGGGTGAAATTTTATGTTATCTCTATTTTATTTGTTTATATAAAAAATGATTAATTCTGATATGGCACTCTTTTTACATAAAAACATTTCAAAAGTTTGAAGTGAATACATTTGGCCTCGGGTGGAAGGACAGAGGAAGGATGGGAAATCTACTTCCTGAGTTATATGCCATTCCTAGCATCTGTATCAGTCAGGTTCTACTGGAGAAATAAATACACACACACACACACACACACACACATATATGTGTATATATATAGAGAGAGAGATTTATCGAAGGAGTCAGCTTGCACCATTGCAGGGTCTGGTTGGCCAGTCCAAATCTGTGGGCAGGACACTGGGAAGGGCAGGCTGGGAACTCGGCAGGAGAGGGCACTGCTCAGGGAGACCTTGGTCCCGCTCGTGTAGCTTTTCTGATGAATGGATCATCCTCCTCCCCTGCCCCCAACTAGGTTGTCCTTTACACAGTATAACTGTGGGTGTTCGTCTCACTGACAAAATACTTTCCCAGTAACATTGAGTAACTGAGCATGACAGCCTAGACAAGTGGACACATAACACTGAACATCACAGTCCTTCCTTTGGCCTCGGCACCCTACACATCTCCTTAAACTACATTTGTCTCCAAACAGAGACAGTGGCACGGTCATGCTTCTGCCTACCGTGATACAACGATGCTGCATACAAGCAAAAACAGGCTAACTCTTTCTCCAGAGAGGAGGAAAAGTCTGCGTGATGTTCACTCTTTCCATCGACATCCTGTAAGATAAATAAGAGAGAAACACTCACGAAAATGATAGTCCTGGTTTCTGCCACTGGTCACGTGGTCGCAGCCAGTGTTTGCAGTTGCCTTCTCTGAGACCGGTTTCCCTTGGCAAGCACCTCGGCTGGGGAGGTTCTTTACCTGGGGAGGTGAACTAAACCTTCATTCCTGAAGGCTCTGGGGTATCAGCTGTCCTGCCTGGACTGGACTGTCGTATTTCCCACCGACTTTAATCACAGGGCATGACAGTACAAGAGACACCCCAAAGGACCTCCTGCATTCCAGACATCCCCTCCTCCCTTCCACTGCGCAGCGGCAACCAAGACCAGGGGAGACCAGGGAACCCACGAGCGCGGGCCCATTGCCACCCTGCTCTGCTGTGAAGCGAGCTCCTTGGTCAGAACCAACGCTGCGTGAACGCCCCGGAGGCAGATAAGGTGTTCTGTAAGCCCACAGATGGCCGCGTTGGCAGAAGCATTGTGTGCAGGGAAGGCAAATCTGTATCCAGGAATAACAAAGCACTGCCCCTCCATCACGCGGGAGCATGGTGCACGTGTGGGACCCCCATTGCTGTTTAGACTACGAGAGAGGAGAGGGATTTTCAGTGCAATTCAAACTTGGTAAGGTATTTTCTTTAAGTGAAAGCTGTTACGTGAGGAGGAAGATGCTTCTGAGCCCCCAGTGCGGCACACCGTTGTTGGACACTCTTGTCGCCTGCCTGGAAGCCGTTTCTCCCATGTGTTTCTTGCTGTCAGAGCCTCAGTTTGTTCAGGGAGTGGGTGGAAATTCTTCGATCTCAGGGAGGGCAAGCTCCTGCCTCAAGTCCAGGGGCGAACCACGCTTGGGACTTCCCTTCCACTCTGCCAGGGGCCGGCTGTGCCTTGGTGCCCAGTCAAGTGCCCGTGAAGTGTAAGAGAAAGTTGGCCAGGGGACGTTCTGGAAAACATTTTCTTCCCAGAGGAAAGGCTATATCTTCACCCAGAGAGAGCTTCCTTTTCTCACTGTCTCCCCCCTTTCTGCTTGAGATGCTGCTGTTTTGAGCTGAGGAAGTTATCTTGTGACCATTAGTCAACAAAGTTAAGGACGAAAAGGCAAGCTCAAGAATATATTTACATGAATATTTATCAGAGTTATTTTAAGAGCCAAAATGAAGAAAGAGATTAAAAATTAAAAAATAAGGGATGATAAATGTAAAAATACATTATATGCATACAATGAAATATTATACAACCATAGTCATATTTTTGGCAAGAAAATATGTTTTTGATAATTTATTAGGGGACAAAATCAGGCTACAAATAGAATGTTGGAGCCAATTCTTGTGAATATGTAGTGTGTCTGTGTTACAAAAAGAAAATAATTGAACGGTCATAGACAAATACATCAACACTGATAATCTTTCGATGGTGAAATTAAATTACAGGTAACGTTTTTTGCTAATTTTTAAAATGAACTTGTATAATGTATGCACCAAATATTGTAAATACAGATTTGGGAGGGGGAGGGGGAGGAGGTGTCAATACACGGAGAATGACAGAGTGGGACGAGGCGGCGCTTGGGTCTGACTGAGCCACGTGCCTATCTAGGGCACCCCCAGAGATATTCTATATGCGAATGAATTAAATAGCCTTGCTACTGCCACCACTGTTGGATTTTCTATTATTTTCAGCTGGACACCTACTAATAAACTCAGAGGAAGTATTTTCCAACTCCATGCTTTTCCGCTGGGCCGCATTTTGACTTGTTTGAAGCTGGGTCTGAGACAAAGATTGGAAATCCAAAGATCTATGTAATGAACACGCATTAGACAATGGTGATAAATTCACATAAAGACAACAATGGGCCAATTAAACAGAAATTAGTTCATAGGCACATCTGTACTTTAATAACAGTTCTTAAGCTGGGTTCATAGAGTACTTTTTTTGGACACTTTCATCCACTTAAAATAAGAGACATGAAGAAGTTGATTTTGTGTTCAAAATCATGACATTTGGTAAAGAATCAGGAATAGAAAACAACAAACTTTGTTGAGGGCTTTCTGTAACCCTTGGTCCTTAGAGCTCTTTTATTTATAGCTAAGAATAACACTAGAAGGGTTCTCACTACCTTTTAATGGAAATCAAAAATAACAAACACTAATTCCATACTGCTTCAGTTCAAAGAAAACATTATTTGATGACCACGGCTGCAGGCACATGCCACAGCGTCAAAGAATGAAAGGTTTTAAGATTTATGTATCTGCACTAGGAAAATCCTCTGTAAACAGAGAGGGAAGAATCATCACACGATTAATTTGTACACATCTTGAACAAATCGGGATGCTACAGCGACCAGCAGGACTTCATAAAGACAAGAGCTGCCAAACACATCGGATTTCTCAGGAAAGAGAGGGAGGTGTAGGACAGGTGGACAGCAAGGTGAAGACGGAATCCGTTTTCTCTTTAGTGACTGCAGAGACAGCTCTGGGCACAGGCACAGCACGGGCACCAACCTGCCAGAGGAGAGTCTCCGTCCCGGCTGCAGGTCAGAACCACCTGTCGAGTCTCAGTCCCAGGGAGGGACAAGGGGGACGTGAGTATCCACACACACGTAAAGACCCCCAGTGTCCTTGACGGGCAGAGAAGGTTGGAAGCATCGGCCACAGCCCTGTCCTCAGAGCCTTCAATGACAACCACGCAGCGAGTCCTCCTTACTTCTCAGCATCTCGCTTCATGTCCACACCCCTGCCTGCCTGGCTCCCTGCTGTATCCCCAGCACTGGAAATGGGGTGCAGCCTGTGGGGCGCGTTCAGTGGGTATGTTTTCACGGGCTGTCCAGTGGATTGGATCAACGTGTCACCAGAAGAACAGAGAAATGAGTCTCTTGAAGACACGGAGCTGCAGTATCTGCACTTGCCCCACCGCATTTCCCTCGACTTGCTATGGGGGTACAACCCAACAGACTCGTCATAAGATGAAAATATAGTAAGACGAAAATGCATTCAGTACACCTAACCCACCACTCATCACAGCTTAGCCTGTCCTGCCTCAACCATGCTCAGGACACTTACCTTAGCCTACAGTTGGGCAAAATCATCTACCACAAAGCCTATTTTATAATAAAGTGTTGAATATCTCATGTCATATGTTGAATCCTGTACTGAAAGTGAAAAACGGAATGGTTGTATGGGTACCTGAAGGTGGTTTCTTGGAGAATGTGGATTGCTTTTGCACCATGGTAAAGTTGGAAAATGGTAGTTGAGCCATCCTAAGTTGGGGACCGTCTGTATTTGTTCAGGAAAATCTCTTTAAGTCTCTGGACTTTAATGTCTTTGTTTGTAAAATGGAACAAGAATGCCAGTCCCATTTTGTACTCTGAAATGCTGAACAGACACAGGGTATCACTTTTATTGTGACAAGTTTTTTGGTTCCTTTGGTCAATATTAATGGAATGTTTTCCTGCAGTTTCTTCTTCATCACAGGGCCCAGCACAGTGCTTGGCCCAGCAGCAGTGTTTAACAAATATTAACTAAGTGCAGTTCAATAAATATTAGCTTGTCCTTGGCTTAACATGTATTTTACAGAGTTTTGAACTGGTTGCTGATTTGTGGGGAGTTTTTGCACGGTGTAGGGACGAGGGGATGGGGGAAGAGGTCCCGCTTGTGAAGGGCTTTGATACTCCGCCAAGAGGTAGACTTTGTTCAGAGTTTGATGCACAGTCTTTGCCAAGCGAGTGCACAAGGCCTTCAGCTCCTCCAGAAAGGGCAGGCCCTGGGCGTTAGCATGAGGTTCCTTCCCGAATCTTTATCCAAGACTCAGATCACTGTAGGCTAGAGAGGGAAACCCAGTGTGTGGAGGTGTAATTTTTCTAGGTTTATACAAAACCATACTCTTTGCTGGATAGAGCGAAAGCCAGAGAAGATTAGTTCTAGAAAGGTGGCCACCTTTCATTTCCGGTATGGCTTGAGAGCCGTGATCCAACTGTAAAAGGAGCAGTGGCTGTTGTTGCTGCATATGCAACACACACATACACAGTGGTGAGAACAAGCAGAGGCAGAGACCAATAAGGGGGGAAAAGCTGGAATAGCAAAATGAAGTCTGGAAGCTATTACCCTGAAAGATTTTTTTGTGTGTTTGAAGTTTCCAATTATCAAGAAAATGCAGAAATAATTTCTATATTGCAGCCACAGAATTAAAACACATTTTAACTTTATGAAAATTCCACGTGGACAGTACTTAATAATATCCACACAGGATCATCATTTTTTAAGGTCAACGGCAATGATCCTGCCTGCTTTGTTCTTTGCAGTCCTGCCTGCCCTAGGGCAGGGCCCTGACCCAGCAGTGCTGGGCTGTCCCTGTGCTGGGTAAAGGGGAACACGCGTGAGTGAGGAATGCACAGGCCGGGCCCCAGGGGCCCTGTAAATGGATTTCACTTCAGCAAAAGCGTTCTAGAGGCAGCACACCCACCTGCCTTGTAGCTAGAGTATTTGTTCTAGAGGGAGCACACCCACCTGCCTTGTAGCTAGAGTATTGTCCTAGAGGCAGCACACCCTCCTTGTAGCTAGAGTATTTGTCCAGAGGGAGCACACCCACCTGCCTTGTAGCTAGAGTATTTGTCCTAGAGGCAGCACACCCACCTGCCTTGTAGCTAGAGTATTTGTCCTAGAGGCAGCACACCCACCTGCCTTGTAGCTAGAGTATTTGTCCTAGAGGCAGCACACCCACCTGCCTTGTAGCTAGAGTATTTGTCCTAGAGGCAGCACACCCACCTGCCTTGTAGCTAGAGTATTTGGAGCTGGGGAAGTTGCTGCTCCAAGAGAAGCCAGGGTCATGGGTAGCGGAGACAGGAGAGGGTGCAGATAAGGTTGGCAGCTAGCAGTTTGCCACCAAGCAAAAGATGGAAACATGAACCCAATCCGCCCAATGTGCAAATACTGTGCAATGCACAGCCACTGTGCAGGACGCAGGGAGTCAGGAAGCAGGACAAATGGACGTGGACATCGCAGATGCTCCCCATGCCGGCTGCAGTCATGCTGTGCCTCCCCAGGACACAGCGCTAACTCCAGCCCGCACTTGATCCTCACCTTTTAGAAGTAATTCCCCTTCCGTGTGTGTCACTAAGCACCGATTTCGCCTTCCTCCCTTTGTACCTTTATGGAGACAGACCACGGTGTGTGTGCTCTTCCTCAACGTCCTTTTGTTCACCCACTGTTATGTTGTTGAGGTTGACTCGTGTTGACTTACGCAGCTGCGCTTCATTCATTCCCGCTCAGCTTCATGCCGGTTTTCATTCATTACTACACAGAGTGCAGGTTGCGGTTCTCCCCTCGATGGGCATCGTATGGTTTCCATTTGCTTATGTCGTAAACGTGTCCTTACAAACATCCCTGAATTTCAGATCCTGGTGCACACACGATCAGGAGTTTATTAGGATAGTGTTTTCGAACTGCGAGTTGTGACCCTGAGTGGATTAAGAAATCAATTTTGTGAAATGCAACCAGCACTTTACTTTTTAATGAAAAAAATACAGAATAGAGCAGAAGAGAACAGAGTAAAACGGAAAATATGAGAGAGCATCCCTGAAGAAGCGGTAGCACTTTTGTTCCAGTTACATAAATCTGGGTACTGAATTGTAATGTGAAATGTATCCTTACAGTGGGATACAGAAAAAATAAAAAAGCTAAATTGCTGCAAAATGGGACTTTACCTGAGGGTAGAATCTCTGGGGCTACAGGGAATGCAAAAATCTTTAGCATTCTTAGATGTTTCCCGTGGCTGCCATAACAAATCATCACAAACCAGGTAGCTCAGAACGACAGAAATTTATTGTTTCACAGTTCTGGAGGCAGAAGTCTGAGGTGAAGGTGTCAGCGGACTGCATCCCCTCCGAAGCCCCCAGGGAGTATCCTTCCCAGCTCCCGGCAGCCCCTGCCTGCCTCCTGGGCTGTGGCCGCATCACCCCTCTTGTGGCCTCTGTCTTCCCGTGGCCTCCTCCCCTGCGCCTCGGTGTCCTGTCCTCATGAGGACAGTAGTCACTGGCTTCAGGGTGGACCCTAAATCCAGAATGATTTCATCTCAAGATGTTTAACTGAATTCACCCGCAAAGATCTTTTTTCCAAATAAGGTCACATTCACAGTTTCTAGGACTTAGGACACAAACGTATCTTTTTGTGGGGACATAATTCAACTCAGTAGAAGTGGTTTTCAAAAGAGATTTTTACCACTTAATTCTGTGACAGAAGTTTCTGAGAATTCCAGCTACTCTACATCTGCACACTGTCTGTTGTCAGATTGTGTAATTTTGCCAATCAGGTGCATGTGAATTATTATCTGACTATAACTTTAATTTGTATTTTTCTTATTACTAAGGAGGTTGAGTACCTTTTTTCTTTCTTTTTCTTTTTCTTTTTTGCTATTTATGTTTCTATTCATGTCTTCTGTTAAATATTTGTTCATGTCTTTTGTTCATTTCTATTGCCTTGTTTATTTCCTTTTTGTTTCTTGTTTCTGATTCACAGGACTTCCTTATATATTTCAAACAAAAATGTTTTGTGTTGCAGATTTCTTCCCTAGCTTATGGGACTTATTTTTCATTTTTAATGACTTTTTAATATTATTTTAAAATTAAAAGACAGTACAATTGACTTTGGGGACATACAATTCTCTGAATACTAACACAGACTAACATGAGTACAGGTTTGTGTAACCATCACCATAATCAGAGCCCAAATACTTCCCTCCCCGCAAAACACTCTCTTGTGCTACTCCTTTGTAGTAACACCTTCTCCCACACCTAATGCCTGGCAACCACTAATCTGTTCTTTTACTGTAGTTTTGTCTTTCTGAAATGTACTACACAAAGAATCTTACAGCGTGGAACTTTTTGAGATCTGTCATGGTGTCTGAGAGTCACCCACTTGCTGGGTTTAATGAGAGTTGGCTCCTTTGTATTGCTGAGTAGCATTGTAGTTTGTGGGTATCCCGCAATTTGTTTATCTAGTCACCTGTTGCTGAAGTACATTTAGGTTATTTCCCACTTTTACGATTATGAGTAAACTTGCCATAAACATTCCTGTACAGGTTTTCTTGTGAACATAAGTTTTCATTTCTCTAGGGCAGGGCTTTTCAACCTCAGCACTCTTGGTATTTTGTGCTAGGGTGAGGGTTAGTGTTAGAGACAAAACTCTGGGGCTATTCTGTGCATGGTAGGATGTTGAACAGTATCTCTGGCCTCTAAGCACCAGATGCCAGCAGCAACCCAGTTGTGACAACCACAATGTCTCCAGACATTGATGAATGTCCCCTGGGAATAGAGTTGCCCTGATTGAGACCCACAGCTGTGGGTGAATACTGAGGAGTGTGACCCCTGCATCACATGGTAAGTACATGGCTGACTTTATCAGAAACTACCGCACAGTTTTCCAGAGTGTGGGTAGCGTTTTTCATCCATCAGCAACCTGTGAGCCCTCCAGTTGCTCCTCGATCTCGCCGGCACTCAGTTTGTCAGAACGCTGCATTTAGGGCATTCTCAAGGTGTGCAGTGGTATCTTAAGGTGGTTTTAAATTGTATTTCCGAAAGGGAAAGATGTTGAATATCTTTTATTGTGCTAACATGCTTTCCATATATTCTCTCTGGTGCCATGTGTATCTGTTACCCGTTCTTACCCTGGATTGTTTATTTCCTACTGTTGGGTCTTAATTTAAGAGTTCTTTATATATGATTCATCCCAGTCCTTTATTGGATGTCCTTTATTGGACTCACAAATATTTCCTTTCAGTCTGTAGGTCAGCTTTTAATCTTCTTAGTGGCATTTCTTACAGAGAAAAAGCATTTACTTTCCATTAAGTCCAATTTAATGATTCTTTTCCTTGATGAAGTATGCTTGTATAGTCACATCTACCAAGTCTTTGCCTAATCCCAGGTCACAAAAAATTTCTTCTATGTGTTCTTCTAAAAATGTCAGAGTTTCATGTTTTACATTTGGTGCTAAAATCTATTTTGGTTAATTTTTGTATAAGATGTGAGGATTAGGCCAAGGTTCTTTTTATTTACTAATTTAAATTTTGCATATGGCGTCCCGATTTTTCCAACACAATTGTTGAAAAAACTCTCTTTTCTCCATTGAATTGTCTTTGTGACTTTGTAAAAAAGCAAATGGTTACATTTGTGTGAGTCTATTTTTAGACTCTCTGGTGTGTATCACTTCTGTGATACCATACTGTCTTCATTAATACATCTTTATACCACCTTAAAATTCAAAAATGATTTGGCTATTTTCTTTGACTTTCCATACAAATTTTAAAGTTAGTTTTTCTATATCTATAAAAAATTCATCTTGGATTTTTATTAGAATTCCATTAAATCTATAGATCAATTTTGGGAGAATTGATATTTTTGCTATATTGAGTCTTCTAATTCATGAACGTGGTATATCTTTTCCCTTATTTAGGTCTTCTTTGATTTCTTTCAGCAGCATTTTGTAGTTTTCAGCATACAGATCCTGTACATATCTTGTTTTCTTAGATTTATAATTAAGTATTTCCTTTTGGGAAGAGCCATTTAAATGGCATATATATATTTTTTTCTATATGTTCATCATTAGTGTATAGAAATATGACTAATATTTTAAACCTTTTGATTTGAAATAATTTTAGATTTACAAAAGGATTGCAAAGATAGCACAGAGTTACTGTAATCTCTCAACAAGCTTCCCTGATGTTAGCATCTCATATAATGATGACATGTTTAACAAAAGTAAGAAATTAAACTACAGACTTTATTCAGGTTTCACTGGTTTTTCCACTAATGTCCTTTTCTCATTTTTATAAAATAAGTTAGATATGGCATTCCCTCTTTGTAAAATTAGAACTGCTTGTTCAATGAATGTTTTCTTGAAACAACCACCACAATCAAGATATATAACAGTTTCCTCACCCCCAGAAACCTCCCCCAGGCCCCTCTGTAGTTACCCTCTCATCTTCCTGCACTCTGAGCCTCTGGTGTCTGCTCATCTGTCTTCTGTCCCTGTAGTGTTGCCTTTCTCAAGTGCCATATGAACAGAGCCATGCAGCACACAGCCCTTTGAATTTCACTTCTTTCACTTAGTGTAATCCATGCTGTTCCATGCATCAGTAGTCAGTTCCTTTTTTATTGCTAAATAGTATTCCATTGTATGTGTTCTGGTAAACCGCATATAGTTAGGTTATTTTGTTTTAAAATCAGCTTGACAATCTTTGAACTGGAGACTACAGTCCATTTATTTAATTACATATATATTTGGATTTGTAAACTATATTGTACTTATTTTTTGTCTTCTTTTTTGCCTTTTTTGAAATAATTAAGATTTTCTCCCATTCACTTAATGTTTTTTCTTTATGAGTTTGGACATTATGCAGTCAATTTCTGTGCTTACTCTAGAGATTTTCACATGGATATCTAATTTAACAAAGTCTGAAGCTAATCAGTATTTTTAAACTTCTCCTAAGTGACACAGGAAACATAGACCATGAAACTCTGATGTCCCTCCTTCTGGTTTATATACTGTTATCCATACTTTGGTTCTTTCTTGATTTTTTAAGCCATAAATTAAACAATGCTTTGCAGATGATCTTACATGTTTATTATTTTATTTGTTCGCCATGCCTTCATATATCCCAGACCTTTCTTTTGGGATTTTTTTCTCCTCTTACTGAAGAGCATCTTATTAAATTTCCTACAATGACAGTCTACCAGTAGAAATTTTTAAAAATTTTTTGTCTGTCTGAATTTTCTGGTTTTTTTCTAAGTATTGAATTATGGGTTGATGATATGTTCCTTTAGAACTTTGAAGACATTATGTACTGCCTTCTGACTTCCTTATTTGCTATTGAGAAATCAGATTCAATCTAATTATCATTACTTTGAAGATACTGTGTTGGGGTTTTTTTTAATGGTTGCTTTTAAGATTTTCTAGTTACTTTGGTATTCTATAGTTTAACAATGATGTAAGGTGTGATAGAATTGTTTTTATTTATCCTGGCTGAAATTTCAGGGGTATCCTAACTCTTAGGATGGATGTATTTTGTCTATTCTGGGAAATTCTCAACCTTTCTCCACTTATTTCTATAACTATTCTGTAATTCTTATCAGATATATGTTGATCTTCCTCACTTTATCCTTAATGCCTCTTAATATTTATTTTATATTCTTCTCTTTTTTCTCTCACTACTGCATTCTGAGTAATTTCTTCAACTTTATCTTCCAGCTCCTCATTTTCTCTTCAGTTGTGTCAAATATCCTGCTTAACCTTTCTACTGAGTTTAATTTCAAATATATATACAAAAATTCTACAAGTTTTGAGTAGTTTTGAAATCTTCCTGGTCAATTTTGATAGTTTCTTGTTGCTTTCTCATACTTTCCATACCCTCTTTTGTTTTCTTCAACCTTTTAAACATTCTTATTTTATATTCTATATCTAATAATTTCTGTATTTTCTGTTTTTCACAGAACTGACTACAGTTTGTTAAGTTTGCTTTTTTTTTTTTTTGCCTCATGTCTTTGTCTTGTTTTCCCATGTGCCTACTGGTTTTGACTGTGAGCACATGTGTCTTGGCACTTTATCTGTAGTAGTTCTTTGAGGCTTTGACTTAAAGTGGGTTTCTTCAAGGAGAATTTTATTTTGTTTATTCCAGGCACTTGGCAGTACTACCAACTCTGGGACACTTTAAACTTTTGGTTTTCTTAAAAATCACATATTTAGTGTACATTTGGGCCTCAAACCACATGAGTACAGGCTTATGGCTAAAAATTCTGAGGGAAGACTCAGGGGAGAATTTTCTTATGCTGTGCTCAGAGCCAAGGCTGGGGCTGGCATGCATCCTATGTGGCAAACCCTCTGTGGCAGAGGTTTCCATTTCACTGATAAGAGAACTGTGTCTGTGGTCCTGGCTCTATGCCCTAGCCACCATGCACGGGCCCTCAGGCCCCATCTCCTTTAAGTGTGAGGTCCTCTGAAAGCCAGGCCAGGACCAACGACAGCAGATACCTTGGGGCAAATGCCGGTTCAAGTATAGGCCTTTCTCTTTGCACTGTGTTTCTGACTCTGATGAATTGCTTTAATTTTCCTCGAACTCAGCCATTCGTTAAAAGAGGTTGTTTTCTTTTACTTTATCTGGTATGTTAAGTGTCTTATACTACCACTAGTTTTTCCAAAAAGAAAATCCATCACATCACCAAAATAAAGTTCAGGCAAATAATCTTGAACTTCTAAATCATAAGCATACCTGTCATTTCTTAATAACTCCTAGCAGATAATGTGACCTGACCTACCTCAGTTTGTGGATAAACCAACTGGGACTCAGACCTAGAAAAGTTAATCACCAAAGCCCACGCAGAGACAGGAGAGAGACACCTGGACTGAGCATCCTCCGGCTCCACGTACATCTCACACTGGAGTCTCTGCCAGCGTCTCACTGTCCCTGCAGGACTGACTGGGGTGGACAGTGGCTCCCTCTCATTCTGGCCTGGTGGCTGGTACAGCCTGAAGAGGCCACAGGGGGTCCTTGGCTTTCCATCAAGATTTTTTCTTAAGTGGATATTATCGCACTTGAACAAAAATCAGGAGGAATCAGAACAGGGTCCTAGAGAATTGGGTCGTATGTGGCTTTTAAAAAAACGCTACAGAAATGGTGCCCCTGCTGCAAGCGTTGATGTTGCTGTGAGATTGGCTGGTTCTGACTTCCTGGGGCTGTTAGGTGCCAGGAAGAGGCTGCTTCCATTTCTGTCCCTGCTGATAAGGCTGTCTGTGGTGCTTCCCGGCCTGAGGATAGAGTTAGGGAGCCACCACTAATTTCATTCATGTGCTAACAAACATAAAGACTCTAGACCTCCAATGCAGTTCGTGAGAAACTAGAAAATTCAAAATAAAGTATTTCTCCTCCCTAAAAACAAAAGTCTTTCAAAAGATAGAAAGACACTTTTAATCTCAACATGGAAAAAACACCAGTGAATAAAACTATAATTCTGGCCGGGCACAGTGGCGCATGCCTGTGGTCCCAGCTGCTCGGAGGCCGAGGCGGGAGGATGCCGGGCCCAGGACTCGGAGCTGCATGACCTACGATCGCACCGCTGTGCTCCAGCCTGGCCACAGAGCCAGACTCTGTCTCAAAAAAATAAGAGTTTTAATTTTAATTTTTAAAAAACTATAGTTCTTACCTTAGGTCACTATTCTGAGCTTAATTTGACAACTTGTGGGAAATCTTTCTCCTCCCCAGTTCTCTGGTTTGTTTCCCTTTTATCCCGGGTCGTATCTCTCCTCCCCAGCCTGCCCCTCACTCCCCACAAGGGAATGGCGCATCCCTCTTTCCAGGTCACCCTGCCCCCCCCAGCTGGGGGACAGCGCCTGCTGCCCTGCTGGGCCTGCCCGCAAATTCCTCCCCTCCCTCCCCTCCCTCCCCTCCCTCCCCTCCCCCTCGTCCCTCCCTCCTCCCTCCCATCCCTCCCCTCCCCCTCCTCCCCTCCTCCTCTCCTCCCCTCTCCTTCCTCTATCCTCCCTCCTCCCTCCCCATCTTTCCTCCTCCCTCCCATCCATCCCTCCCCCTCCTCCCCTCCCTCCCCCTCCCCTCCTCTCCTCCCTTCCCCTCCCCCTCCATCCTCCCTCCCTCCATCCTCCTCCCTCCTCCTGCTCTCTCAGAACCCTGAGTCCACGTCGCCACCGTATCCATTATTCATGCACTTTACTTTCTGCACTTGCTGTTACAGTGATTGCTGCCCCCTCCCCTGATATATTTTTTTTGCTCTTCTCTTCCAAAAAAAGGGGGGGTGGGTTTTAATACAAACATTCATCACAGTCTTCATTATTTTGGCAAGGAAAACAAATGGGAATCAAGTAGTCTTTCTCCTGTCAGGGTGCTGATGAAGGAAATGTCAATAAACCGAACAATTTACTGTGTAACTGCCTGGCTTGAGATCTTAGACACAATAAAATAAAATAAAATACATTGTGAGCACGGAGAAGAGTTTCATTATGTTCCATTTCACACTCTAGGCTACACCTTCTCAGTAATAACCAGTCTCCACCTGGTTAAGCCTTTGGCTGCATGCAAACGGAAGTGGGTTTGCTCAGGGCTCCCCGGCCCAGCCCCCCGCCGTGGCTGATATGCAGTGGCTGACGCGCGGTGGCTGACATGCAGTGGCTGACGCGCGGTGGCTGACATGCAGTGGCTGATGCGCCGTGGCTGACATGCAGTGGCTGACATGCAGTGGCTGATGCGCCGTGGCTGACATGCAGTGGCTGACATGCAGTGGCTGATGCGCCATGGCTGAAGCACCGCCAGGCCTCGTCACGCACTGAGAGCGGCCTGTGCACTCGCGCGGAAGGGGGTCGGGGGGGAGAGAGACAGACAGACGGAGACAGATGTTGGGGGGCTTTTTGAAAGAGCGCGCACTGCGTTTCTGAGAAAGAAATCCAAGCACGCAAATGACTTGTTTGTACCAGAACAGGGTCTGCTTTAAACTTAGTACACTTGATTTCAGCAGAAAAACACACATGTTCATTAAAAAATCCTCATTCTTTCTGCATAAAGGCGCTGGAGGGAGATCTCACACAGGATTCAGGCAGAGGCTGGTCAAGGGGCACCTGGAGACAGAAGTCTGCAGGTCGGCCGCTCAGCTCTCACTGAAAAACTTGACAGAGACTAGATGTCTTGGTCTGTCGTGCTGCTATAACAAAATACCTTACAATGGGCAACTGATAAACAGAAATTTATTTCTTACAGTTCTGGAGCTGAAAAGTCCAAGATCAAGGCCCCAGCAGATCTGGTGTCTGGTGAGGGCTCAGTCTCTGCCGCCAAGATGGCACCTGTATCCTTACGTGGTGGAGGGGACGGGCGAGGAAAGGCACTAGGGTGCCCCTCTTTTATACGAGCACTGATCCCATTCAGGAGGAGGGCACCCTTGTCACTTAATCTCTTCTCAAAAGGCTGCCCCTCTTAATGCCATCACATTGGCTCTTAGGCTTCAACATGCAAATCTTTGGGGACACACATGCTCAGACCATAGCGCTAGGGGAGCCCCCAGCTGCTCCCCACACTGCCAGAGGCTGGGGCTGCCCCAGTGTCCCTCCCACAGGAGGCTCCGGGCTGGCCAGGTGCGAGGGGCTGGACACACTGGCAGGAAGACAAGGAGGACAGCCCAGACCAGGCTGCCCCTTGGCTGCCCTTGGGAATTAAGTGTCTCCATTCATATCTGTCCACCTGTCTGCCTGTCTACCAACACCTGTTGAGAAATCTCACGAGCAGCTAATGCCATAAATGCTGCAGTTCAAGACGCTCATGTCAAATCAGAGAGCCAGCTGGGTAAGTGTGATGTCCCCTCAGTCTGTAGTTGGGGCTGTTCGGAGCTGACTGTTGGGCAGGCGTTGGCTGTTATCCAAGCCTCTCTGAGGAGCAGTGGTCACCAGCATGAGCCCCAAAGGGGAGGGCGCACAGTGGGTCTGAGAGCCTGAGGGCTGGTTTAACTCCCTCTCCCTCACCAAGCAGCTCAGAAATTCACGCCGTTCTCCTTCTAGTCCTCAGTTTCTCTACCTGAAAGTGAGCTATTTGACCCAAACCCCCTTTACTCCTAAAATTCCAGGACCCCATCAATCTCACCTTCACACTAAGAGGACATTTACCATCAGAGTAGAAGACAAAGTTTGTTTAAAATCAAAGAGCTAAGTTAGAAGACTACAGGACCCCAATGTCACTTACCGACTTAAACAGAAGTCTCCCAACTCTCCCTTCCCTTTCCTTGGGTGCCCCGCGCTCCCTTTATTACAGAATGAGTCTGTCACAAAGACTTGGGCTAATATGTAACACTCTGGTGTCCAAAAAATCCCAACAATCACATCAAATCAACAAAATTAATTTCCAAGTTGGTTCAAAAAAAGACAATTCTCAAAAATCTGCTGGTTTTCTCAAATCGCATTCTAACAGATAGTCTGGGAAAGAAGTGCCTTTTTTTTTTTAAGTCAGAGAGTGCCAACGGCTTGCTTGAGGCCCTCAGCGCAGGGTCAGGGCGGGCTGGACATTCAGCGTCACTGCAGGTGTCAGCGCTGGGCTCCACTGCGAGGGGGGCTCCAGCCACTGCCCTGGCGCAGGGCCTTAGCCGTGGGGTGCCAACCCAGAGCTGGGACAGGAAGCCGCGCCCAGGTGGGCCTTTTGTCTTTGCTCTTTGAAAGCTTGGAAGTGAAGAGTGTCTTAGGACTGTACAAGTCATCAACAATTTGCTGCTAATAGTAAGAGGGTGCACTACTCAGGGCAGCCACATCACGGGGGCATTTTGTGTGATTTTCGGTTGATTTTACTACTCGTATGGGTCAAGCCATAAACACATTGAAATGCCAAGAAAGGAAACTGGAGAGAAAACTTGCTACAAATTTTATTTGCTCTTATTTTTTTAAGGAGATTTATTTTATTTGAAACGTTTGTGAGAGGTGCAAAGCCTATAAATGAAAGAGCCATACTGCCAAATCCTATCCCTCCCAGACCATTGAGGGTGTGAGGTGATATTTGAAAAAACAAAACCTACACGTTAAGATATATTAAGGGTGATGATTCACATGTCAAAAGGATTTGCCACTTTACAAAAGATTCATCACAGTGCTTTTTAAAGTACTACACCACTCCAGTGTGTTTTAGATGCTTCTCAGTTGAAAGACTTGATTCACACTCAACTTTATTTCAACATTATTTCAACTTTATTTCACCTTAAATATAATACAATAAAAACTCATTGTACTACTTTTTATTCCGGGGGAATGTGTATTTCCTTGGGGTTGATGAAAGAATCTGGCATTGAAGGTGACAGTGTAGCACAGCAGGAAAAGGTAGAACTAGTTCTATCCTATTCGGTCATTAACTGGTAGTAGTAAGTCATGATCCCTTTGGCCTCAGTTTCCCCATCTGTAAAATGGGGGCAAATATACTCACCTACCATGCCTGTGTCTCCTCCCTCGAGAACCTGTGGGGTAATCCATGCCCATCTGTGTGGCCCATGTCGCCTGGGCAGGGTGGCACCAAGTTCTTAACGTCTGCAAAAGGACCAAGTAGCACAGTCCTCCCTGCAAGCTGGAGCCCTCCCTCCTGGCCCACAATGGCCAATGCCCTTCTCATCTGGAGGTTGCCCACAAGCCTGCTTTCTGGGGACTATGCCACCCACAGTGTTCAGACAGCCCCAGTGAAGGACCCGAGGGTGGGTTTGTGGGGAAGGAAAAGGAGCCCAGGGGCCAGGGGCTGTTGCTCAGGGGCAATGGGCACCACTAGGGTCTTGGCGGACTAGTCTACCCACAGCTGCCCGCCGTGGGCCTGAGCCGGCCTGCCCGAGATCTGGCTGCACCCGGGGGCATTGCCTGCCAGTGCCACGCACAGGGCAAAGGCGGGGTGGAGATCAGCTCGCAGAGTGTGATTCCTCAAGATGCAGAGCAGGGCACCTTACACACACCCACAGCAGGTCCATGTCAGCCCTGGCATGTGATGCTGTGGTGTCCTCATGGCAGAGGGGGCGGGAGTAGACAGGTGCCACCGAGGATGCGCAGCGCTCGCCGCTGTCCTGTGCTCACCCAGCCCCTCGGTCTGTCCAGTCTGGAGACAGCTCTCTCCCTTCAGCTTAGGGACATGAAGCTCCTTTGCCTCACAGCCCCAGCTGGTCCCTGGCGGGCCTTGGGCCTCGACAGCGGGACGGGACGTGGGGGGCAGGGCCCAGCCCCGGCTGCTGGCTCCTGGGGGAGGCGCCCGCCGCAGGGGTCCCTTTGTTCTTTATTCTCCAGCTCCCAAATCTGAGCCCCGGGCACTCAGCCCTGAAAATACGCCTGTCTAAGCAACCATTGAGGACTTCCTTGATCACAAAGGGGAGGCGCAGCCCACACCCTCTGCTGCGGGGCAGGGGTCTTTGCTTCAGGACAAGGGAGCTGGCGAGGGCCCCAGCCTGGCCGGCCCACCTGCACCTGAGGGCCCTGAGCGCGTGGGTGGGAATGGCCACTCCTGCCGGTTCTCTCCCAAGTGTCTCTGCTTTCCTTCCCGCACGGCTACATCCTGACCTGACGTCCTGACACACACGGGCACTCCCACGGGAAAGCCCACTCCTTGCCCCTTCTCCATGCAGCCTCCCAAAGGCGTGGGCCGTCCAGAAGAAACCAAAGTGACACAGAGGCAGCGCCTACAAAAGGGATTCTCAGAAGAGGCCTCTGGGACAGAAAAATGGGTAAAGGGTGCTTATATTTGGCAGAAATTACTGGTTCACAGAAAAAACAAGTAGATCCATCTTACGGGCCCTCCTTGTGCCATCTTTTCTGCCAAGAAAAAAGAAAGCACAGTTACCAACCTTTGTAGTTTTGTTAGAAGTCATACACAACTTGAAGAGTTAGCACACAGAAAATGAAGGGTTTGCACAAATGACATCCTCGGGCTCAGTTGGCAGAACCCTGATCTTTACGGGGAGCAGCCACCAGAGCTGTGCACCCTGCTTTTTGAAAGTGCATCATTTAAAGAGGGGCTGTGAAGTGCATCCAATTCCAAGTCAATAATCGATAAGCCCCTCCATGAGCAGTAGAGCTGCCCTGACCTGGGAATGTGCTCATCAGGTGGCCACACCCAGAGGCAGCCACAGGGAGCTGCTAATGGCACTGGTGACCTGGGCTTCTAAACAGCACCGCACGCCCACTCCAAGTACAAGTCCAAATCTACTCGTGAGTGGGAGGACCTACACCGTCCCCTGGGTTATGCACACACAAGCAAACATATTATGCACATGCAAACACACACATATGCAAAAGGACACACAATCACATAAATGCACATATGCATGTGCAGAAGCGTACAAATGCGAAAATGCACACACATGCAGGCATTAAGTGCACACACAAGCATACATGCCCATACACACATGCACACACACAAAAGGGTACACACAAGCACCACACATGAGCACACACAAGCACAGACACACATGGGCACAAACATCACATAAATGCACAAGTACACACACAAGTACACACAGCATGCACATGTACACACACAAATGCACATGCATACACACATGCACACACAAAAGGGTACACACAAGCACACACATGTGCATACACTATGCCCTGTAACTTCCTTTGTTTTACAAATGTCACTTCGCTGGGAGACCGCCTCCTCCAACTTCCTTTTAAACACCACCTAAAAATACTTACAAGATCCTTCTTACAGAAGGTGATGGCCCTATTGATTAAAAGAAAATTAGATCGGATTATTTTGGGAGACATAATGTCCATCATCAGTGAAAATGTGTGTTAAATTAATTCACTTTCTGGTTTCAGAGCAGACAAATTAGGAGTCACTAGGGAAAATCCTGTTACAAATAGAATCTCTTTAAAAGACATATATCGCTTCATTCCTATTATTCTATTCTTCCTTCCATCAACATTGCATACGTACACTTATATATAAAACACGCACACATGCACTGGTCTGATGTCACCACATGTATTCTATTTTCACATTAGTGATTTCACAAAAGTATCCATTTCTGCTCCAGTGTGACCTGTCTCAGGAACACAAATGGTCACAGGGCTTGCAGACAAGCTGTGAAAACCCTGAGCCCTTCGGAGGAGCGGGAGCGGGAGCTGCTGTCTTTCCCTGAGCACACGTAGGGAATACCCGGCCATGAACCGCCTGTTTATCATGCTGCCTCTGAAGTCCGTATCCCATCACGTGGGGAGGAATGAGAAGAGAACCAGTACGGATCTGTTTTTAGCAGGTGGTTTGAATACGATATATTTTAGGGTGTTTTGCACCCCTCCCTCCTTAGCCCCTTCAATCTTGTCAGCTGTAAAATGGGTCTCTTTTTAACCCCTAATGGATCTGCAAGATGAAAGGTGAACTCATGAATTAGTGGTGCTGACAGCACAGCGAGGCCCACCAGCAGGGGGTCTCCTTTGTTCCGTCCACTCTGACCTCCCGCGCCCTGTCTGTCTGTGGGAACCGGACCAGAAGAATGTAGGGGAGGAGTTAGAAACACAGAAGTGGCAGCCCTGCTCCTGGCCGGAGGAGAGCTGACATTCTTCTGCAGCAAATATTCTGACATCATCCTGGCACACCTCCACCCGGTCCCACCGGTGGCCTCTTTGTGCTGTGCACACGAAGACAATAGGTCCCGTAGCAGAATCATCGACACATGGGAAGGAAGGGTGCTTTTCCTATGGACAGAAATATGTTTATTTTTCTGTGTGTGTGAGAAGAAAGTGGCTATGAGCTGGACACTGTCTTGAGAGTGGGGAGGTAGAGCTGGACCTCTGGCGGGAAGGGAGAATTTTCTCAGCAGCAGGTCTGTACGACGCACAAGGACCATTTCAGGTTAAAGCTGAATAGTAGTTGAGAAGTGACCTGTTGTTTCAAAGTAATGAAGCACAACACCTTCCAGCTGCAGTCGCGATTTGTTCAGCAGATTCATTCTATTTGCAATAGAAATTTTCAAGAAAATATTAAAAGCCATTAATGAAATATTCATCCCACTTTAAAGAGTGTGCCTCTCGGAGAGAGTGGTCCCCTCCCAGGTTCTCACATTGAGCACTGATGCGCCGGCTTGGGTCTCAGGCCCCTTCATGTTGCCCGCACCAGCCCACGGAGGAAGGGCCAGAACACACCAGCTCATCGAGTTCCATAGAATAATGAAAAGCATTTCCAAAAGTAACCTGAGGGAAACAACACTCAAAAACACTGATTTTCAGAAAGGAGAAACTGCAGCACAGTGTGAATTTATTTTGTGAAATTTCCACTTTTTAGGAATATGTTCTAATTTCAAATAACTAATTTGTGTGTTTGTGTGCATTTATTTGGGACAGCAATTTTAAAACATGCCTGTCCAGGCAGACAATACCAATGAAAAGCCCCAAATTAGTAAATAAATAGGAGCTTCAGATAATTTAATACAGATCTTTAAGATAACAAAAGGCCATGCTGTGTTCTGACAGAAAAATGTCCTTTTCTTCCCATAAAACAAAAGATATTTTTAAAAATTAACTATAAGTCACTTTACTTTAAAAATAAAACAGTCTTGGCCCCTGGATTCCAGAGCAGGATAATCACATCCCTGGTGCCCGAGTGGATAATGGGTGATTAACATGCAATTCCGCACCAGGAATGGTTAAAAGATTCATGGAGCTCCCTTAAGAAAGTCGGCTGCACTTCAAGGGCTGGCAAGTTCTGTTTCAGCGAGTACTCTTTGTGTTGCTAATAAACAGCATAATGCTAGCCTGCTTTCAGGTACAATTTAGAGAGAAATTGAGTTACAAAAGACACCGAGATTTCTTCCAGATGTCTGCCTGAGGAGCAGGACTTGTCTGACAGATTCCTGATTCACACTTTTATTTTGTACAGGGGAAAAAAAGGCAGGTTTTAATAAAATTTCTGTGGGTAAATAGTTTTAAAACTAAAAACATTATTCCCCATACATAGTCGATATTCTTTTTCCAAACACTCATCATCTACAATGACAGTATTTAAGGCTTTGTTCCATTACTTACAATTTGTCACAAAAGGAAAAATCAGTGAGCTTAGTTTTATGTAGGAGAAAGGCAATTATCTTACATATTTTCCAGAAAACCTCTAAAATAATCTTTAAAAGTTTACGCCTTGTTTTATGAAACTTAAAATATAAAATACAGGAGTATCTTATTCTTTAACAAAACTTATTTTAGGAAGGTTTTGCAAATATATCATCATTAACACTTTTCCTTTTTTAAAAAAGGATCCAGGAATTGTATGCCTCCACATTGAATTTTTTTATACTTCTTCAAACTCAGGAGAAGTTGCAAACATAATTGTTTTATCAATGCTATTTCTTATACAGGAGGTAATTTTTTGGGGCTTACTATTAAAAAGACTAGAAATGCTGAATGAAGCCTCAAAACCACCCTTCTACCCCACCTTAAAATGGTGCTGCAGAAGCTTCTTGTTGACTTTTTTACCAGTTATCTTTGTAAATGGAATCTATTAGAATTTCAGTGTTCATAGCTTTCTATACAGGAAAATAAGTTTTTAAATGCAGGGACAGAGAAAAATAGAAAAAGAAAGGTAAGTAATAAAGTTGGACAAACTGGATAGATCTTTTATTAATAATGCACGTTTTCTTTCTTTTCAGCATCGATGTCAGAGGGAAGGAACAGCCCCACGGAGGAAGGTGTGATTGTTTCTCGTGGAACACGTCTCTCGCCGGTGAGGCACACACCACACGGCTGATTTCTTAGACTGGAGGTTGTACAGAGGACAGGGCTTGAGCCGCATTCTCAAAGAAAGCAGAAATCTGCATAAACAAAGCCCCAAGATCCAGCATATAGGCTAATGGCTGTGAAGGGAGAATCTGAAGGATCATTAAGTGTGTTGAAGAACACACCAAGAGTGGCATTAAATCCTTGTTCTCTTGCTAGTTAATCTAGTTTTATGTCAACTTTTCATTGATAAAATGGAGATAACCTTGTCCACAGCATCACCTCTTAAAGGCCCATCATCCCCACAGATTTTCCCAAGCATCATATTTAGGTACATAACAGAGATTAACAGCCACTGATACCTTTTTCTATTTTTTTTTAATTTAAATGAACTGAACTGTTCATTTTAAGGTCTTTTTCCACGTTGAAAATGCCTCTAGTTTTTACCACCTACCCAATTTCCCCGGAGTCAGCGCAGAACGAAGTAAGACCAGGTAGAAAGTAGCAGGGAAGAGAGGAGGAGGTGTAGGGCGGGGATCAGGCAGGCCAGGGGGGAGGGGCAGGACCGACGTGGAGACCACACCAGTGTCTTCAGACACTTACCTCACCCTCCCACTTTCCATGTCTCTGGGTATCAGTTTGCACATAGTGGACTGGGGTAAATTTTGGGTCATCTTAAACAAACAAAAAGTATTTTGAAATACTCAATGGAAAATCACAGTTAAATGAATTTTTAAGTGTTATTGGGTCACATTTGAAGAAGTTTTAAGTTCTGGGGAGGAATTATTACCATGAACGTGCGTATGTCCCACCAATAGCCTGCGCCCAGAGGTGTCCCTGTACACGGGAATCAGAAGCATGCCCGTTCGCAGGCCCTTGTCTGGTATGGCCCCCATTCGAAAAGCTAGTGCACACCATGGCCCAGTTCCCTCACCACTTCCACGTGGCATTTCCACCTGTAACCTCCTTCTATAGGTCGAATTGTGTCCTTCCAAAATTCATACGTTGAAGTCCAAACCCCAGCAGCTCAGAATGTGTCTGTACGGTTGTGCCCTGGCTATATGGGGGATTGGTTCCAGGGCCCCCCTCAAATAACAAAATCTGAAGATGCTCACATCCTTGACATAAAATGGCATAGTATTTGCATATAAACTACACACATCATCCCATGTGCTTTGAATCACATCTAGATTACTTATAATTCCCAATGAAATGTAAATGCTATGTAAATAGTTATACTGTTTTGATTTTTATTTGTATTATTTTTTTGTTGTATTATTATTTTTATTGCTGTTGTTTTTAATATTTTCTATCTGCAGTTGGTTGAATACATGGATGTGGAAACTGCAGATAAGGAGGTCCAACTGCACCTGGGAATAGGGTTGCTGCAGATGTGACTAGTTGCGGTGAGGGCCTAGTGGAGTAGGCTGGGCCCTATCCAATATAACTGGTGTCCTTAGAAAAGGGGGAAATTTGGACACAGAGAGAAAACCATGTGATGAAGGAGGCAGAGATTAGAGTGATGCATCTGAGAGCCAAGGAACGCCAAGGATTGCAGGCGACTGCCACATGCTGGAAGAGAGGCCTGGGACAGATGCCCCCACAGAGCCCTCAGAGGGAACCGACCCTGCCGACCTTTGTCTGGCACGTGCAGCCCAGAACTGTGATGTGAACACTTGTGTTGAAGATGCTCAGCGTGTTGTGGCAGCCACAGGAAACTGATACACTCCTACATCTCCTGAAAAAATAAAAATTAGTTTATGCTTCTTCTCTTCTCAAACGTGGTGGTTACTCACAACAGTTCCTCTGAATATATAACATGGGTGTAGGAGATTCAATTTTGAAATCATGAGCATTTATCTTCAGGGAAATTTCAGGTTCCAGGGTGGGTATGAGCCCCATGGTGTGGGGTTGCCCACCTTCCCTGGGCTCCTGAGGTGGACTCTGTCTTCTGTAAACTGGAAAGGGTAACTCTTGAGTGAAGGGCAGCCCATTGCCCTTTCTACTCTTCTTTCTTGTTTTAATCAAGCAAATTAGTAAATAAGGGCCTGGGAGGTGCTCATCTGAGAACACGGGGACGCACTGAGCCAACTCCCAGGAACCACCAGAGAGGGACAGCCTCTGTGGGAGGACCCCACACCTGGATACGTGGCAGGGCCTTTGCTGCTCTGGCCAGAGTAGAAACTCCCCACGCACCACTTTCCACTCTGAATTCCTCCTGCAGAGCCAACACTCTTTATTTTGAGATTAAAAAGATCTTGGAATATCAGAGGAGGAGATGGCCACCCCACTGGCACACAGTGTGAATGATCTGTGTGCATGGTCAGGTGTGCAGGGCAGTAAGGTGAGGTGACAGGACACCTGGCCTCCTGGCCTTCTTGGCCCTACTTTTCGTTGTGAGGGAACTGAAGGCAGGAAGCCAGAAAAAATGCCGCATGTCCAAAGCAGCCACACTGTGCTGGCAGGTGATGACGCCTCTGGCAGGTACCCATCTAGCAGTGCGGAGCTTACCGCCTGTCCTGTGACCTGAATTCAGCACATCTGGTCCTCAGCTGGGCTGCCCCGTGCAGTGGCCAGGAGGCGGACAGGGGAGACGTTAAAGAAAAAAGTGCCTCTGTGACACTTGCTAAAGTGCTGTGGGCACACTTCACTCAGCACCACCGCGAGAGGTGCGGGGACGCTGCCATGGGGTTTTGCAGTGAGGGAGGAAGACTGGGCTCAACTCCAAACACAGCAGTGGGCACATATAGCCAAGGAGCGGGGTGGGGGCAGTGGGTAAAACTCAGTAAGAGGAGACCTCGGGGAAGGGGATTCCGGCTAAACCCGCCCACCAGGATTCTCGGTAAAGACGGCCGGGGGACCATGCATCCCCTGGGGTGGTGGAGCGTGAGGAACCTGCACAGATATCGAGGAAGGGCCTTCTCACCGAACTGACTTAGCAGGCGCTTTGCTAAAACTGAGTTTTACAAGGAGGTGCACAGATGGGCCCAGGAGAAGTTTTAGGAGACTGACTAAAGTTTGGTCAAGCAAAGAACCTTTGTCGGGGCATGTCCTGCCTGGCTTTGTGTCCATTTGGGGTTGACGTCCTGCTAAATTCCTGGTAGAGCCCCAGCCAGTGTGCAGTTAGTTACTTGATCAAGAGTTAAGTGATGCTGCAAGTTCATTCCATGTTGGTTACCGTGGTTGTCACTGCAGGTGCTTGGGCCCCCAAGGGGGTCAGCAGTGGGCGCCAGTGTGTGGGCTGAGCCTGCTCTAGGGTGTGGCCGCCCAGGGTGAGCAGAGACATCACAGGACAGCACGAGGGGTATGGGTGTGAGGCAGAGGCATTTATGGTATGTGAGCGTCTAGAAACAGAAATGCTGACTGAAGTGAAAGCCTTTCATCTTGGTCAACACTCAGGCAACCAACTCCTCCACAAATTTCTTTACTTTTTATCATGTAAAAATCAGACATGACCATGTCAATAGTTACCACCTTATAGCCACTCATTTCAACTATTCTCCTACCCAATTCTGCTCCAAATCCTCCTGGATTATTTTGAAAAAATCTCACACATCATATTATTTCAGCCATAAATGTTATCGTATAGTAGTATATATCTCTAAAGGGAAAGGACTCATTCACACACACACACACACACACACACACAGAGCCTCAGAAGTTAGTACCAACACCACCACCACCAACATGATTGTTAAAAAACACAGTTTAGGATTCTTTTTGTCCTTAGAATATATCCCGATATGGGTGCCACAGTTAAATTACTGAGTTTTAAAGTCACTTGGAAGAGATCCTCTCTGTGTGGTTATGTTACTAACTCAATATATAAGCACGTTCATTTGTTTCATTTTGTTTTGATTTTAGGAATTTTTAAATTTAAATTTAATTTTATAATTATGTTCCATATTTACATAGCTCCAAAGTCAATCTATAAATAGAGCTAATGGTGGGTTTGGCAAGCAGGGCTCTCAGGGCGCCCTACTTAAGGAGGGGCAGCTGGGCTGTATGTGCTGGCGATGCACCTGCAGGACCCCGGGGTGGGACCCCCTGAGGCTGTGCATGTTCCTAGCCCTGCCCACAGAGCAAGACGCTTTGAGAGAAGTCTACCTTCTATACCTGACCTCTCTATCGTATTTCCTCCATCCCCCCACAAGTAACCGTTTTTAAATTCTATTTTATAGTTCAATTTTTCCATCTTATTTTTAATATAAGACAAATATATCTATATATGAGATAAATCTGTGCAGCCTCTTATGAAAATGGTAGGACTATACACACTCCCCAGTGGTTTTCACCTTGCATAGCATTGACTGTGTCCCAGGTGTGAATAAATATTATCTATTCAACAAGGCCTTTAGGGATGGATATTAGGGTTGCTTATAGTTTTGGTGTTTTTGTTTCCTTTTTTTTTTTTTTGCTTTTTGTTTTTTGCTATTGCAAATAGTGCTACAAAAATAACCCATGTGTCTTTCTCAGAAATAGGATATATGATTTCCAAGATCGAGCCTAATTTGCTCCTAGTGTTTGCACCGTCTTGCCACCAGCACTGTGTTGAGAATGTGTTTTCACTCGACAGCATTACCCACAGAGTATGTTTTAGGTGTTTGGATTTTTATCTGATAGATGAAAAATGAGATGTTGGTATAGTTTTAGCAAATATTTGTTTTACAAATGGGTGTTAAACATTTCCAAGGACTGGAATGGGATCTCTAGCCTGGTTAGCAGCAGTCTTGTTCGCAGGAAAAAAGCTGAATGGAACTTGCACAAGAAGTGAAGTTTAATATATTAATACAAAATAGATTCTTTGAATGAATGAATGAATGCTTGAGTAAATGGATGCTGCAGTTAAAACCAGTAAGAGCCGTGTTGGCTACAGATGCACCACGCCAGTACTCACTCTCAGAGTCTGCAGAAGAATCAGGGGCTGAACCCCAAGGCCCTAGCTCAGGCAGGGTAGCCGTATGCTCCACTGCTCCTGCCATCCCTCCTTTTTTAAGTTTTATTTTATTTTTAATTGACACATAAATGTACATATTTAAGGGGTACAGTGTGGTGTTTCCATCCATGTATACATTGTGTAATGATCAAGTCAGGGTAATTAGCTTATTTATCACCTCAAACGTTTATTATTTCTTTCTGGTGAAAACATTCAAAATTCTCTTTTCTAGTTATTTTGAAATATACACTCCAATATTGTTAATTATAGTCACCCTACTGTGCAACAGATGAGTGGATAAAAAAATGTGGTCTATATACACAATGGAATATTATTCAGCCATGAAAAAGAATGAAATCCTGTTATTTGCAGCAACCTGGGTGAACCTGGAGGACATCATGTTAAGTGAAATAATCCTCTTCTTAGCCACACTTTTCACTGGGTGTACACCTGCTCTGACTCCTGAGTTAATAGGAAGCTTTCTGAAAATCACTTATCTTGTTATATTGTGCTGATTGGGGGAGTCTTGGTAACAAATTAAGGAAATGCTGTGAAGCTGTGATTTTGCATTTGCTCCTCTATTTTTTTTCATTGAAAGGAACGTGAATTAAATGGATTCTTGGGAAACTTTCATACCTGAGATTTGTATTTGACAAGTGCCCAATGCTTAGAAAGTGATTTTCTTCTCAGAAGCAGGGGTTTTTTTTTTGTTTTGAGACAGGGTCTCGCTCTGTGGCCTGGGGGTAGAGTGCAGGGGCGTCCTCGTAGCTCACTGCAGCCTCAAACTCCTGAGCCCAAGCGATCCTACTGCCTCAGCCTCCCAACTAGCTGGGACTGCAGGCACATGCCAGGACACCGGCTAATTTTTCCATTTTTAGTGGAGACGGGGGTCTCGCTCCTGCTCAGGCTGGTCTCGAACTCCTGAGCTCAAGCAGTCCTCCTGCCTTGGCCTCCCAGAGTGCTGGGACTAAAGGCGTGAGCCACCGCGCCCGGCCCTCAGAAACAATTGTGAAGGGTGGAAATTGGACCACAACATGTACTCACTGCGGCTGTGTGGTCGGGCTTCCTCCCTAGTCCCCCAGCCACGCTGCAGCACTCACGCACCCCAGGGGGGAGTCCCCTCGCTGGGCACCACGTCTTTAGGCAGAGAACCGCGCGGGACATGGCTGGTGAGGTGAGTTGTCTTTGCTTGTAAACGTCCCTGAGCTCTGAGCGCCCCGAGCTTGGAGGCTGGTCAACGCCGGCCATTGCCCTCTCTCACGGCACAGGCTCCCGTGGATTTGGTGCAGGTAAAACTGAAAGTGCTTTTATCCTGTCGTTGAAAAAGGGTGACATTTTCCTACCAATCATTAGCCCTCGCCAGGTGGGTCAGAGGAAAGGTGCTGACACATGCCTCAACAGCAGCACGTGACATGTGCAAATAGCCCTGATTAGAATATGATTTCGACTGAATGGAGGGATCAAAGCTGACACGGAGCTCTCAGGCCCACGTCAGCCACCATCCCTGCAGATCTCGGAGCATCACCCTCCAACGGCCTTCACCCCACCAGGGCCTGCAAATGGGATGTTCTACGGACTGATTCGTACCCACCAGCCCCCTCCCGTGGCGCATCAGTCCACCCCACCACCCCACACTTGCCCAAACCACCGCAGGCAGCGCTGTGAAGAGGCGCCCCTAGTCTTCCCCTCCTGGGCCATGGCCAGGGGTCTCCAGGGACTCCGGAACACACTGCCACGACGGCAGGGCTGGACTCAAAGAAGCCCTCCTCACAGGCTCTGCCCCACCACAAGGACCGAGGACAAGGGGCGAAGTGGGCCACGCTCACGCCCTCCTCGTGCCCGCGGCCAGCCCATCTGTCCCTCTGCCGGGCTACTGGGGTAAGCATGGCCCCACACGGTGGTACTTCTGTGCTCCGGACGTTTCTTCCTTAGCTCCATAGGGACATACAAAGGGTTAAGAAAGGACCTGTCCATGGTTCCTGCTGGAGTTTTCCTCCCGATTCTAGATGACACAACGTGGAAGTGAGTCCCGGGACTAAGGAGAGGGCACTGGGGTCCGGCCAGCCCCATGCTGCTGGGCTGCCACGCACAGGGCCTTCATCTCCTCATAGCGGCCCCGGGAGGGGTGTGGTCCCCACTCTGCAGCCCAGGACACTGGAGCCCAGGGGACCTGCCCACGGCCCCCCTCCTGGGTGGCAGAGCCGGAGCTCGGGTCCAGGTCTGACACACACGTGTGGTCCTGGGATCCTTCCCCAAATACACACCTGACCCAAATACGCAGCTGCCTCACTAACTCCCTCCTCCCAGCACATTCATGAACATCCGCAGAGTTTAACTTAACCGCAGTGCTCGTGAATCAGGTGAAAGATAAAGCTGAGTTTCTCCAGAGCTGAAGTCTGGGGGGTGGTCCTCAGGGAGCCCCCTCCTGGCAATCTCCTGCATGTTGACATTTCCAAATCATTTCAAAACACATTTATCTATCCACTGGACACAGCACATTGGCCTTTCTAGGGTTCCACGCAGATCCCTGTAGGTGCAGGAGAATGGTAAGGACAAAGGAGAGGGCAAGGTGCACCCCTGGGCTCCTCTGCTGCCTGCCCCGCACCTTCCTAGGCGTCTGCAGGGGTGGCCCGAAGGCAGCCCACTTCTCCCCTTGCTGCTGAGGTTGGTGCACCACTTCTGCTCGTGAGAAAACGCCAGGGACAGCAGATGTCAGGTGGGCTTGTCTCCCTTCAGTAGAGGGACAAGAAGAGCTTCAACTGCTGCTTATCCTGCAATGTTCTAAGAAAGAAGGACGTTTTCATCTCAACCCTACTAGAACCCATTAATGGGCCCATTCCCCAGTTAATTTCAAACCACGTGTAAATTTCTCAATTTCCAGGTTAATTACTGAGAAAAAAGAGCAAAACGCTAAAGGGACCCTCATAATGACAGTCCTTCTCCCAGTACCAGAAGCAGAGGCCTTTGGATGCACTCACTCCAGCCCAGAAACCTGAGGGGCTCTTTGATTCTCTGGGACACTGTGGCTGAGTCATTGACGTTCCTGCGTGGGTTGTGCCAGAAGATTCTCCTGACAGCGTGTGCATGGAGCCTCATGTTGAGGCTAATGCAATGAATTTGCTTATTTCAAGGACAGCGTCTAAGGTTCCACTGTGGGGAGATGAAACCGGGAGCCTTTTCCAGTCACCAAGGAACTGATGATCACACGAAGAAAGGAGCCTGAGCCTCCAAGATCACACGGTGCGGCCGACACGAGTGGGGCTGGCGCAAGCCCTTCGAGGTGGAAGCCCCAGTCTCAGGGCCGACACCAAGTGCACTGCATCCTGCAGGGCAGAGAACACCAGGGCCTGGAGGGACCTTGACGAGGTCTTGGCATCCTGCAGGTGTTGTCGGGTGGAAGATGGAACTCCAGGTGGGACAGGGCGGCACCTGCTGAGAAACGAGGATGAGAAAGTACACGGCATGGGCGGGACGTTTCTGGAGAGAGAAAATGCCAAGTGAAGAAGTTTGTGCTTAATCTGCTAGATCATGGGCAGCATCTGAAAGTCTTTGATCAACAGTGATACGAAAGATGAATGATTTTAGGAAAAAAATCTGGGGCTTTTTTTGTATTATGTTATGATTTTTTAAATTAAAACTACTAGGAGCAAAAAGTAATAGGTGCCCTTTAAAAATATTGGAAAAAATACAGAAAAGTATACACAAAAAAATTACCGGTTATGGTGTCACTTTCAAACTACCACAGTTCACCAGCTATTACAGGATGGGGGAGGGAGGCAGCAAAGGTGGGGAAATCATGGATAATATCCCCAATGAGGAAGCACAATTAACCATTGATCAATTATCTTTTTGTGGGTGCTTTGCCTCAAGTTAACTGTTCAGCCAAGTGATTCTATCAAAATCATAGGATTAGCAAATAAAAATGATTCATAAAAATGTATGAGCACCCCAAATTTTGCATTTTATACTAAAAAACAAGTCCAGCCAATTCTCTCGTTACTTCTGACATGGGGGGAGGTGTCAGAGAGTGATGGGTGAGTTCCACAGCTGAGCGGAAATGAAGGGCAAACAGAAGAAGAACGGGACAAACTGGAGTTTTCCTTCCTCCTCTGGGTATTGGTCGGGATTCAGGGCTTAGCCTGGAGGAAGGATTGGTCGCAGAAAATTTTCCTTTTGTGTCTTCATTAATAACTATCTAAGTGCTCATGTTCATGAGATAAGAATACTGTGAGAGAAAACTGGCATTTTCCTGTATTTGGGAATTCTTGGAGAATAGGTACCAAGTGCAAAGCATCGTTTTCATTTCTTTAGAAAATAAAGGTATTAGCAAAGAACTGACAGGTTCAGCGGGCACTTCCTGTCTCAGGCAAATGCGTGAGTGAGCGTGCTGCTCTCCGACGCGAGCCATGAAGAAAAGGTGAAATGGAGACCTCTGGCAGAGAGAAGAGTTTCCCGTCAGGGATGTGTGCGCATGTACTTGCGTGTGGGCATGTGTTTGTGTGCACGCATGTTTTGTGTGCATGCGCCTGTATCTGGGGGATGGTATGAGTAACATGGATGGATTTTTCTTGAAAAACAGTAATTACCACAGTAACAGACATGGACAACACACTGTGTTTGTGGAAATCTGAATTTGCATGACTTTTTTGTGACTGTCATTAATCCTGTCAGTCAGAGCTTCCTCTGACCAGGATGACAATCACACAGTCTCCAACATGGTTAAAAATTGCTAGTTCCAGTTACTTAGTTAACTGTGTCTCAATCCCAAATGAATCTCCACGTTTGACCAAAAGCTGTAGAATCTGAGCTTTAGAGAATATTAAAATGCAATCATGTGCAAAATATGTATTTTGGCGGTGGGAGTTATTTTAGGAGTAAAAAACTGGCTGAACCTAAAACAACTTATTAAATTATAACATAAATAACAAAGAACAATTACCTATCATTTTGTAAAATCCCAGATCTTATTCATCAGTTTTCTTCTCTTAGCAGCAAAACCATACAAAAATTAGAAGCCTTTCCTCCCAACAGCTATGTGCAAAGGCCCTCGCCCAGTTGGGAGCAATCCTACGGTAGCTTCTTCTTCCCCCTCTACAGTGAATTCCTTTCCACCCCAGGTCCCTATTTCTCAGTGTTTAAAATTTACAGAATCCTCTGTAAATTGAATTAGTTGCCAAAGAAAAGCTTAGCACTAGTTCTTCAGTGTAAACTTAATCGCATGCGGATGCTGCCGGCAGGGCTCTGAGTGCGGCCTCAGGCAGCAGTGCTGAAGTGCTGCAGCGCTTAGGGCAGTTTCATCACCTGTGCAGGCATCTGGGGGTGGGAAAAAGTCCTTTCTCAAAGGCGACTGCTCAGAACCTTGACCTCATGGAGCCAGAACAAGAAAATTTGGAATGTCTTTTGTGTGACTTAGACAAAAATTGCCATCCAAACTGGAAAAAAAAGTTAAAAATAATAAGAAAAAAGATGACAGAAAGGGAGGGAAGGAGAGAGCAAGGAAAGAAGGAGGGAGGTTGGGAGGGAGGGAGGAGGGACAAAGGGGCATAAACCGAGCTGCACCATCTCTGCATCCTTCTAAAGAACTGCTGGAGTGGGATCCAGACACTATGGCCACGTGCTTACTTCATCTCTGAACATCTCTACAACAACAAAGGGCCCCGTGTGTGAGTAGCTGTAGCTGGTCAAATCCAGCCCCGAGGTCTGCTCCATCCTGATGGATGTGACCTCACCTAAGACAGGAACATTGTCATTCTTAATGAAACCACAGCTTAAAGCAATCCCCAGGACAACTAAAAACATCACTAATTCAGTCTCTCAGCAGAAGGAAAAAAAAGAAAGCTTGCTTAGAAACACATCTTTCCCACCTCCTCTTCCCTTTCTTGTCCTTTGGTAGTATTTTTATTGAAAATCACAAGAAATTCTATTGTCTCCCTTTTCCCTTCTGTTCTTACTACAGCTCCAGAAGGAGGTAAGTTTTCCCTAACTCTGGAGCCTTCCCTTTCACAATAGGCATTAAAAGAGGATTTAAGAAATGTATCTTTTCTTGATGGATGGTTTTTCATTTTTGTTATAGTGAAATATTGTCGAGTTTTCCCTAAATTGGAACAAGATTTACAACTGGGAACGTGTACCTATCAGCCATCGTATTAGCATTCATAATTATCAGCAGTAATTGTTACAACAGCTTTCTAACAATTACCACTTTCAGCAATAGAATCTGGGTAAGTGCCATTCATTAAACTAAACAGTGTAGAGTTTTCATTTAACAAGACTGTCCAAGCATGAGCAGAAATGAAAAACAGAGAATACTAAATATATATTTAAATACAGACAAAATCCTATGACAAAGTCGTTATTTCCCAGCTCAAATCAAAATTTTAAACAGTTTACCTCCTTTATGTCTTCCCAAGAGTTTTATGTAACAAACTTTCAGTGTCATGACTAATAGCGGCTCTTGCCAAGGATTACTCTCTTAAAGCTGCTACTCAGCCTTTGTGAGCTGCAGCGCACTCTGTTACAGAGACATTATGCAGAAGCTCAGCTGTGATGGGGCATGGCCACCCCGCTGTGAGAATGCCTATCAGAGCTTCTTTTAAGGCCCTTTCTCAATTGTCAGCAAAGTATTTTTTAAGGTTAAAAGGTGTAAAATTATTCTGAAATGCTTTTCTGACCTGTCGCCTCTCACTGCAAAGAGCTATAGTTCATTTTTTTTCTAAAATTGTATTTTTTGAAATGCAGTAATATTATAAGAATAAGCTTTATATGAGGAAAATAGTCTCCTGAAATGTGCATGGTGTTTTTCTGCATGCCTTCAGCTCCAATGACTGTAATATTAATCATTGTTTTATGCTTAGAATGATAATTTCTGATGAAAGTTTTCTTACCCCAAGCCTCCATTTCTGCGGTGAAATTAATATAAATGACCATTACTTTTTGCATCTCTATCTTTTCTTTCTTTTTTTTCACTATTCCTGTTACAGTGGTTGCTTCATATTCCATAATGTCAAAGTCAAATTCACCACTGTCATGAGATATAATCTCATTATTCAGAGGTGTGCAGGGCCGACAAGCTGTCATTCTCAACATTGCACCGGTGCATTGATTCTACACTGGAAGTCAGTGGGAAAACCATCAGAAGGTTTGGAGCCTCTCAACTGGTCTGCTGTCATGACTCTCCAAGCTTGCTAGGCCAGAGAAGTTGCAAGCTAGGCAAATCATTTAAGGTCAACAATCCTGTAATTTTAGATCCTTGGCCTATGAGGCCCCAAGCTCCTGTTTTCTATAGTGTGAAATTTCCAATTGTTCCTGAGTGTTTATGCTCCACTAAAACATCTGGTGGATTTAGGAATCTATCCTCGAGACCCACATATAAGGAAAATCATTGGAGATAGCAGGCCTACTTCACTCTTCTTGGAACAAAGAGTAAAGACTGCACCAGGACCACAAAAGCTAACCCTGCACTAAATAGGACTTGCTGAGTGTGTGTCCGCACCTGCCTGCACATCAGATGATCTGCATCAGAATTGTGCTCCCTTTTGTTGCTTTTTGATTTTGTACAGCTCCTGTAAAACTAGTCTTATTTCCTAGTCAGCTCCTCAGGGACTAGGTAGGATATGCTCTACAAATTTGTAAAATTCACTGTCAATAAGGGACAGCCATTCGATGCACTTTCTGTAGACTGATTGCTTTCTAATGTTGATGAAGCAGTTGCTTCTGGATTTATTTCCAGTTGTGAGGGATTATGAATTTATACCAATTCACTTGTTAACAGTGGAAAAGGACTGCTTTGCATTTTGCAGAAAAGCAACAGGTGAACTTCACCTTTAGAGCCAATACTCTCTGAATCTAAGACACTTTGTGTGCCCTAAATTCTCAGGCAAAAGATAGAGGAACGGGACACAGAGCACTCTACCCACAACCTGCTGTATTTTCCTCTCTCCTTTGTCCTGTTTTCTGAATGCTCGCAGGAGGGGAAAATAATCCCTTTTCTACATTCCATTCTTTAACTGCTCTGTCATTCTTCTTACCACTGTAGGAGCGTGTGTGAATCAAATTCGTGCCTCCACATCAAAGGAGGTCATGGGAAACACTACAGGTGTTAGGTCTGAGACAAGAGGAGTCACCAAGGAGTGGGGTGCAGTGGCCACACTGCTCGGAGGACACCATGGGCTTGGCATCACCAAAGCTCTGGGGCAGGTTAGCCATGATGCCGCACTGATGAAGCTTCAGCTCACGTGTTTGTCCTGGCCAAGCCTGTGTGCACACAGTCATGTGTGTCTACAACTCACAAAAGGAAGGTGCAACAGCCATAACTGATAGCATTCTGTCTCTTCCCACCCAGGCTCCTGCCCCACGTCACTTCCCCTGTGCCACGTGGGGATGGGGAGCTGCTGGCATGTCTGGGGCCCAGCCACAGTGAGGCTGCATCAAGGATCCATTTCACCTAGATTGGCAGGATATTCCTGGGAGAGCCACAATAAATTCCTTGATGCATTGTGTGTCAGCAATTCGAGGAACAGTTGGGATTGTTCACAGGACAGGAAAATTTAAAATTATCTGAAATCTTACAGGTCCTACATAAAAGAAACTTGGTAGACGTTCTCCCCAAATTTACTAACAATCTTTAAGAAAATTAGGAGAAATTCCAAAAGCTAGTGGTAAAACCAAAAGAAAGTTTTCTAAATGATAAATCATTAAAAAAAAATTCAGATCAACCTGAAAGAGTAAAAACTGGTTTGTATTTCTCTTCTTCCCGTAGAAAATGTTAGAGCAGGCAGCCAGACAGTGGAGGAATAGGTGTTAGAGAGGCGTGCCAGGCACTTCACACATTTTCCCCTGGATCTCATGGTGTAGGAGGTGTTTGATAATATCAGTGTTTTAAAATCTGAAAATTGTTGTGATGTCTTTTCTCATTCTAAATGAACACTCACTTCTGACCTACCGTGTCTTTCTCACTTTCCATCTTTTTCCTGAAGAGGACCTTCCAACTGTGGAAGCTTTAGCTCTCAGATCTGAATCTGCCCCACTAATGCTAACCAGCTTCACACCCCAAAACAGCACTTTTAACGTGACTTTAAAACCCTTGCTCTTCCTTCTGTTGGTGAACATAAAGGCAGTTTTGTTCCTGTCTGTGTTAAGTTGTAGTCTCACTGTTTCATGTTTGGTGAGTGGTCCACAGCACAAACACTTGGCCATTGTTCTAAAGGAAAATAAATAAAACCTATCTTGTTAAAAAACAATGATCGAATTTTGCTGATGTAAAGAATTTTTTAGACATTTAGTGCACTATATAATTCTGCTTTTTTTAAATACAAATTATTTTACCTGCATAATTCAAAGAATTTACACCAGTTTTGACAGCTAACTGCTCATTAGCACCCAATTTGCACTTTTATGGAGCATTGCTGGGGAGTGTGTTTGTATGTGTGTGTATGTGTGTGCATGTGTGTGTGTATGAGTTTATGTGTATTTGTGTATGAGTTTATGTATATGCATGTATGTGTACATGTGTCTGTGTGTGCTTTTATGTCTGTTTCTGTGTTATGTGTGTCATGTATGTGTATACGTTTGTATGTGTGTGTGTGTTGTGTTTATGTGTGTGCATGTGTTTATGTGTCTGTGTCTGTTGTGTGTATATGCGTATATGTGTGTGTAGTTTTGTCTGGTACTCATAATACACATTCATTTATAAACCCTGGCTGTGACTTGGTCTCTTAACACTTTAGGTTGTTGCTTCCCCTTCTGACAGGACAATGGAATCTTAAAAAGACACTAGACTTGGTACACAAGGACCAGGTCTCCCAGTCACCTGGCAATGTGACCTTGAGTAATTCACTTCTCTCCAGTTTCCTCATTTATAAAGTGGGAACAGTATTTCCTATCTTACAGGATAAGTTTTAATTATTAATAAAGGAGACAACATGCCTGAAGCACTTTGTCAAATGCCAACTGCTGTCCATTGTACAGGTGTTATTGTAATCAGTGCTCGAGATCCTGAAAATGTGTACATTTCATGTTTGGATATATATGGCAGAATGTAAGCATTAAAGCATGATCTTTGAAACTAGACCCAAATATGTTTGCACATTATGCGATCCAGTTATGTTTTAAAGTCTCAATTTCCTCCTTTGTAAAACAAGGATAATAGTAAAGTATACCTCATATGGTTCTTGTGAGAATTTAACGAGATATTGTACACAAAGTAGTCAGTGCAATGCCTGGTACACAGCCATTGCTCACAAGTGCTAGTTAATGTTCCTCTTGTTATTAAGCTCATGAGCATTTGGAAACACAGTATTATATCAATAATCTCCTACACTGGAAAAAGTTCAAAACTAATAATTCAATTAACGAACATTTACTGACAACTTACTATGTGCTTGGCCTGTGCTGGATGCCAGTGAGATATACAAAATAAGGCCCTCGAGGAAACAGCTAAGACCAGCCAGCACCCACGTGAACTTGAGCTAGCATATGTTACTTAAAGACTAATGAGATCACATTTCAAATGGCAGGTCCAAAACCATTTTGTACATTTTTGGAAGGAGGTTTTGTCCCTGAGATGATCACCTGAAATGGAATTCCATCAACAGCTACGGCTGGATGAACCCTTGGCAGACCTACAGTGTTCATTCATCAGCAGTTGTCCTTCATCTGCCACATGTACAAGACTCTTCTCTCCTTTGTCTTGCTCCATCCTTGTTGAATGGGAAGACAAGCACCCTCAGAGTTGGCCAGGTTTGCAGCATGGATCCATGGCATGGCAGTATGTCAGGACAGCTTTGAGGGAAACTCACAGTAGGATGAATAACAGTCACTTCCCTCTCCCCAGGGGCATGCACCACGGTGATCATGCCGGCACATTTCTGCTAACCACATGCATGCTTTCCACACAGTCCCTGGTCCTGAATGTCCACCTTCCAATCACTAGCCAAGGTGACACTGACAAACCGGCACTGCAACAGCTTCAATAATTCCCCGGAATGTATTGCCCTCCAAAATAACTAAATGTCACATGAAAAGATCAGGGTGGGTTTCTGGGGTATGATGATGAGGATTCAAGTCAACCCCATCACGTGCCAGTGGGATGATGCATGTTATCTTGGCAACATCTACCATGACGTGGTCAGTCATCTGCACCCACAGTCAGTAAGTGGGTCAGTGAAATGCAGACCACGTGCGATCCTAAGCAGGGCACTCTTACCACACACAGGTGCACACCCTTCCTATAGCACAATTGGACTCCTCTGTTGAAGCAATAATTGCCTTAAATAGGAACTGGAAGAAGTGAGGAGATGTGGAATATGATGTGGGAAGGTGCCGTGGTTGGGCCTTACTGGGGGGAAAAGTAGTTAAGGAAGAAGCTGTAGTAACTTCTGAGCCTATGTCAGTGCACCTGCTTACTCCAACCACCAAAACTCACCTGCTCTGAATTAAGCCAGGTGCTGGCATCTGCCCAAGCCCTCTTCACTTGTTCAGTCCTCCCGCCCCTCCAGTTTGGCCAGAAAAGCTCACAGCATCTCACCCCGCTCTACCCATACAGTTCCTGGTACCGTGAGTACCTGAAAACACCTATGGCATCTAAAGCATTTAACAATAGCAGCTGTACCTGACCAACAAAGCCAGCCCTAATTTATACGCAACACAAACTGCTCCTTATGGTCAAACTGGGCCCTTATGATAAGAATACAATCAACAATGTCACTGTCACCATGTTATATCAGGAGTGAAGTCATTAAACTGTGACGTCCCAAGCTACTGTTGCAGAAGAGAGCTTGAAAGTGTTACACAGGACAGGGAGCAGATCATAATCCTTAAAGACACAATTCCAAACACTATAATCCCAAATGTTGAAATCCCAAAAGATCAAAATCCCAAGAACATAATTCTGGAAAAAAATATAAATTCTTTAAGGATATTTATTTACATTTTTAAAAGGGGATTTATTTGAGAAACATATAAAAACATGACAGAACACTTTACACAATAAAATAGGCAACAACATACATATTTTTGCAAGCATAAACACTCAGGTGTACCAATGACGGTCGCATGGGTATAACAGTTAAGAGCAGACAAATTGTAGTCCTAAAAAAATAGGTCAAATAAGGAGATGTATAAATACATATCACAATGGTTAGTAATTGTGTGCACCCAGCTTTATAATTGTGGTCATCTGAAATACAAACCTAAGTCTTTTGGTGAGATTGATCAAACACTGGGGTGGGTCACCACTGCATATACAGTCACCCAAGGAGCCAAGATCTTGAGAAATTTTATCTTTCACAAATGCAGATGTACAAAAAGGACATCTCTTCATTTATTGAGGAAGTGTCAGCGTTTTTACATACTCACACAATGCTTACACACAAAGTCAAGGTTGTGATAATGCACTTTCATGGAGTCAAATTTGCAAAAGATGCATAAAAAGAATTAGAACTCTCTAAAAGTTTCTACACAAGTTATACCTCCAGTACTGGAAATAATGTGAAGATGAAACACATAGCACAGTGACCTGTAAAAAATAAAATAATGCTGTCTGTTACATATTCTAAGAAATTTAAAAACAAAATTAATACTGACAATTTAAAATAGTGAAAAAACTGAAAAAGAAAAAGAAAAGAAAAAAACTAAAAAGAAAATTCGACATATGAAAAAGCATATTACAGGAATAGATTATGGGCAATTGCACAGAGACAGCCCCTAGGAACTAGGCCAACTTTCATGATCACTAACCGTATTTTGAACTCTTGCATCACGGTGAACATGCTGCTTTTTTTCTTGACCTAAGTCTCCTCAGAGAACACATTCACATTTATTTTCCACACGGCATTGCTCTTTTGAAATTCTTCTATGATGTGATAGACACCAACACGTGCATTCCCCACCACACTTTCCCATCTTCGGTGCCATGCTCCTATGTTGTTTTGGGTACCGGGAAATTCACTCATATACAGACGCGGATTTGGTGGAAACAACACTGGGGATCAAACAGCAACACCGTTGCTTAAGTGTCTTCTTTTCCTACCACGCACATAATTATTTTGAACAGGTAACTTCCCCAGCTTCTTCAGGCAAGCACGGCTTTAATTCATTCGAAGCTCTTGCAATGTCATCAGCTGGGAGCAATGCCAATGCAGGCAAACGACACATTTTTAAACTGAAGTTTTTGTCGTTGGCGTATCACGTGGCCAATCCACTCATCCAAATTTCCCCCCAGATGCATCTCCCTAAACTATACGTATTTAGTAACTTCCAGTGAAAGACAGTACCAAGCTGAGCTCTGCCGAGCGCGATGCAACTATCCCGTGACTGCGGTTTTGGGGATTTTAAATGTTAGAGACTTTAGACTTTCGAATTCAGACGTTAGGGATTTTGATCTTCTGGGAGCTCAGCATTCAGGATGACGGTGCTCAGGGCTGTCTTCGCGGACCGTGACCCAAACCCCGCAGCAAGTGCTGCCGGAGAAACGCACCGTCCCGCAGCCACCCGGGCAGGCCACCCGCGCCCCTGCGCCGGCGCTCAAAGCACGAGCGTGAACCTACCCGCACGGCCGAACTCGACCCAGGCCAGGCTCGACGGACACACAGGTCGGGGGTCAGTGGCCGCGTTTTCTGGGGAGAAACCAGCCCCTGACAGGGACGAGCAGCGTTTCAGCGCTGGGCCGACGCGCACAGCAGCCACAGCAGCTGGCTTCCGAGAAAGGAAAAGCTTTACCGCAGCGCCCGCAAGCACGCGGGACTCCCCGCAGGTCTGTCTCCCCAGCGCGGGGCTCCGTCGGCTTTTATACACACAGGGTGATGCGACATGCTCTGATTGGATGTTGCCATGGAGTGATGCCAGGAGGTGTGCTCTGATTGGATCCTGCCATGAGGTGATGACAGGGCTCGATCTGATTGGATCCTGGATACAGGCTCCCGCCGTGTAGTGTGTCTGCTTCTTAACTCAGTCCCTGCTCCTTGGTCTGAGCACTTAGGTTCCGCCCACAGTTGCGTGCCTGGTTCCTCTGGGCATGCTCAGATTCCGTGACCTTCGACCTGGGTGTCCATGGCGACTGGAAACCAGCTCTCGGTCCGCTTCTCCCCATTCCTGAGCAACCGGAGGCCGCCACGTGACGGCAACCTGCAGAAACGCCGAACGTGACATTCTTAGCTTGGTAAGAGGAAACAGAATTTTAAGAAAAAAAGGTTTATTTCATAGTATTTTCATAAAATATGTGTAATAAATGCAACTACGGGTTAATTCTTAGCCCAACAAAATCAATCACATACGAGGAGTATCCGGAAAGTACCCAGCTGCGTGACCGCGGGCCTTTGACTCGGTTTTCGGACAAAAGCACGCAGCGGCCACGAGCGATGCCCGGGGAGGGGACGGGACGCGCCCTACAGAGCCGGGGCGCGAAGGCCGGCGGGTCCCCGTCCCCTCCCGGTCCCCATCCCCCGTCCCCCGTCCCCGTCCCCATCTCCGGTCCCCGTCCCCGTGTCGGTCCCAGTCCCCATCCCCCATCCCCGGTCCCCAGTCCCCTCCCCGTGTCGGTCCCCGTCCCCGAGGGCGGAGCGCGTGGTCCCGCCTTCTGTGTGCGACCGAGAATGACACGGAGGCTGCGTCCCTCGTGCTGAAGAAGGTAATCTTGGTGCGGATTTTGCTGCTGCTGCTCAGACGCGGAGGTTCCCGGGGACCTTTTACGAGTGGGTGCCGCGTGTTTCAGAGACGCGGTCTGAAGAGTCCCCCATAGTGACGGAAACTTTCGCTGGCCGTATCTCAGGGTGTGCCTCGGGGACTTGTGGAAACCCCGCAGCAGCCAAGCACAGGCCACTTCCGGGCAGGCCGGCGCGTCCCGGGAGCGGCGGGGCCGGGCCGGGCCGCGCACGCGCGCACGCGCAGAGCGGTGGCGGGTGAGGGGCCGCGGCCGCGGCGGGTACCGCGAGGAGCGGAATTGCGGCCGAGCTGCCGCTGGCGGGAGGGGAGGCCCGGACGCTTCGAAGGTCTCCCCTGTGGGGTGACTGCGGTGCAGGATGTGAGACGCTGCTGCATCACCCTGACGGGAGGGGCCGGCACCAACGCCGGGGAAAAGCCTGTAGGTTTTAATGACGATCTGCTCGGACCACGCGAGGCGGCGACGTGGGCGCTGTCAGCACGACCTCCGCCCGTGGGTTAGCGACGTCCTGTTGGGCGCGGGGCCAGGCCCCGTTCCTCTCCAAGGACTCGATTTCGCCAGCGGTGTGACGCTGCGTCCTTGGAAAGGAATGCAGACAAAACGCGACGCGTGCGGGGAACAGCCAGTCGTGGAGAAAACGCGAGGTCGCGGGGCGAGGAGCTGCGGGAGCGACTGGGGCTGCCCGGCGCGAGAGGACACCGGGCCGTCCGCACAGGCCGCGCCGGCGCTTGCGACGCTTCCAGCGCTGGGGGCGACTGGAGGACGACGGGCCGCGTTGTTCTTCTCAGCCGCGCGGGGTGCGGGGGTGCCTGTGGGCGAAGGTCACGGCCACGGCGCCTCGGCTCGACCTGAGCCCGCCGGACGGCAGGAGCTTGCCAGAGAGCAAGAGGGCGCCCTTAACAGGCTGTGCACCTAAAAATGCTGCTGCTGGTAAGTTACCTACCACCGCGTGTGCACCAGTGCATACGTCATTGCACGTAAAATAAGCAGTGGAGAATTTGCCACCTAACCTGCGCGCCGCCGCATTTCCAGTACGATTGACTGTGGGCCACTTCCCTGTGCCACAGCAGGCCTGCCCCTAACACTGCCTCCAGAGACAGCTGCTCTTCTCAGCTTTTTAAAATCCTTTTTATCTTAACACCAATCATTGGCTTTACAAATAGCTAATACTTATGGGTGTACATGTATATAATTTAGATGACACACTTTTATCCTTATATAGCCATCATACTCGACATATGCTAATACAAGTCACTTTCTTTTACTCAGAAATGTTTCCAAGACTCATTCACGATGCCACATGTCATCACTATCATCTCTTCTGCCAAATGAGGTTCTGACGCACGACTGTGCTGACACGTGCATTCCACCCTCAGTGGGCATTCACGTCGCTCCCAGTTGCTCACCCTTGCAAGCGATTCTGTGAACACCCTTGTAAAGGTTTCTTGATGCACACGTGTGAGAATTTCTCTAGGGCATGTATTTAGAAATTGCCAGAATGTAAGGAATACACATATTTAATTCTAAAACGTTCTCCAAAGTGGTTGTACCAATTTCCACACCCAGAAGCACTGTGTGAGAGTGCCCGCTGCTCCACACCCTTGCCAACACTGGATATTGTCAGACTCTAAATTTTGCCCATGTGAAATGGTATCTCATTGTTGCCTTAACTTCCTTTTCACAGATCTTAATGAAGTTAAGGGTCTTTTCATATTTTTTATGCCATTCGGATTTTCTTGTTTGTGAAATGACTATCTCTATTTTTGCCTGTTTTATTTCATTTGTTTTTTTTTTTTTTTTTACATATTTTAGACAACTAATCTTTTGTTGGTTGTTTGTGTTGCAAATATTTTTTCCTGATTTCTGGCTTGTCCTTTTACCTTCCTTTCGGTAACTTTTGACAGAAAAGAACTTCTTAAATTAATAAAATGAAGTTGATTTTATTAATCTTTTCTTTTATGGTTAGCACTTTCAGTGTTTTGTTTAGGAAAATTTTTTCTACCCTAATGTCATAAAAAGATTCTCCTATATTTTCTTCCAAAAATTGTAAAATTTCACCTTTGACATATAAACCTTTAATCCATCTGGAATAAACTCTTATTTATTGTGTGAGGTATTTACTTTGTACTGTGTTTTCATAGGGAGAGTCGATAAAAGGTGTTGACCTTTCACTCAGAAGGACTTTCTCCCCCTGTGACCTTCCTCACACACACAGGTCTCCCTCTGGGTTCTCTACTATTTTGGCTTTTCCTCTCTCCCCCACTGTCTTAATTATTTCAATTTAATGAGAGGTTGTGGTTGTTTGGGCTGTGTTAGTTTGGTTAAACTGGAACCACATTTCCCAGAACCCTTGCCCTGCACAGCATCTAGGCCGAGCTGTCCAAGGAGGGATCTGACAAGATTCGGAAGGCAGGAGCAGCAGCCACTTCCCCTGCAGGGCATCCACTCAGGTGTGGGGACAGACGAACATACAGGTGCTGGCTCTGCCTAGTGTTCTCTTCCTGAAGGTCAGCCCTGCTGACCAGCAGCTTGGTCAAGGACCTCCAGGAGCGATCTCAAGGCACTGTCGACAGCTTCCGTGAACAGTCCCACCGGCAATTGTGGTGCACCACTCCCAAGCGTGTGCCCAGCTTCCAGCCTCCTACAGCTCTGACTCGATCACCCGCTCCGGTGCTTCTGGAGAGCTGGTTAGCGACTTTCCTCTGAATCTCCAGCTTCTGCTCTGAACCCCAAATCCCTCAGCTGCTCCCACAATTACATAAGGCCTTACTCATTGAGTAAATTCCTTATCTTACAATATTCACAGTGGCTCCCAGATTGAACCATGACTAACACTTCAGTCTTGATGTCTGGTAGGGCTACTCCAGCCCGTCACCATTTCTATTTCTTATGTAAAATATCTAGGCTTTTCTTGAGCCTTGTCAATTTCTTCAGCTGTCTATGTTGAGATATTAATTGGAAATGCACTAAATCTATAGATCTAACTGAGTACAATTGACATCATTGGGATACGGAGGCTTGGTGACCATGGATATTTATTTAGGTCTTCTTAATGTCACTTAACAGAGTTCTGTAGTTTTCTGCCATAGCTTTACATTGTTTGTTGTTTTATTCCTGGGAACTATACTATTTAATACAGGCTAGGTCATGCTGTGGTAACCATGCACACACGAGCTCAGGACTTACAGCAATAAAAGTTTATCCCTTGCGTTAGCTGCGGCCTCTCTCCTCACTCTGTGGCTCAGAGTGATGGTGAAGACACTGGCTGGATCATTGCTAGCTGCAGTTGAACCAGGAAGGAAAGGAGCCTTGTGCATCACACACTGGCTTTTACAACTGCTGTCTGGAAGTAGCCCATACCGATTCCACTACCTTTCCTGGGCTAAGGACAGTCATGGGGCTACACTTAACTCTGCAGGCATGTATGCAGATGGGAAATATTTTGGCGGACAGCACTAATCACTGTCATGATTCACATTTCTGGTCATCAAGTATTTAATCGACTCTCCTTCCTATATTCAGCTCAGACCCATGTCCCAAAGTGGTTTCTGTCTCTGTGCCCAGTTCAAAGTCCAGGATCTTTGAGCAGTGTCCAGGAGCTTCCTTATGAGGCCTGGATGAGGCCCCTACAGCCCAGAGACCTATGATCTAAAAAGTGCAGGTTGTGTGCTCCACACACATCCAGTTTGCCATGGAAGAGCAGGTCGAGGCGGCCACGTGAACGGTCCCACCCAGAACAAGGAAGATGGGGCCATGCCCCAGTCACTGGTCTGTAACAACTCTGAAATCCCCCAAGCAGATGTTGCGTGGATCCCCTGCCCTGAGGGGGTTAGGGTTAGTGTCTCTTGATTGGGTCCCGGTTCTGCTCCTGGGTGCAGCCACTGGTCCACTGTCCTCCAGGGCACTCGGCCCCTCCTCCCAGGTGGTTGTCACCTTTCCTCTATCCTCTGTGGCCCCGTTTGATGGGGGCCCCCGTCCCTTTCTTATTTGTATATGGTGGGGGCCCATGGTCCTCTCAGTTCTCTAAAATCACTGCCTCTTTTAGCCAAGGTGGGTAGTTCTTTTGGCGGTAAAATACTCAGAAGCTTAGGGAGCTCTTTCTCTGTTTGGCTTCACCCAGCAGCATGTGCCAAGAGCTGCACCCGCAGCTGTTGTCTGGATCTTCTTTGTAGGCTTGCTGTACTCCTCAACTGTCTTGCTCCTGTGCCTTTCTCTGTTGCCCTATCTGCTGGTATCTTGGGCTTTGCTGGGAGAGCCAACCCCCAGTCTCTTCCGTGAGCCATGTGTCCTTCCTAAAGGAGTTGCGAACCAGAGTAGCCTTGGTGGTTCCCTCACAAGTTAGTCTGACACAGGGTTTTCACTGTGGGTATGATGCCCACACCCTTGACTGATCTTGGCTGAAAGGCTGAGATCCAAACAGTCATAGAGGTTCAAAGCATTTCCAAGTTTAGTTTTTACTATTTGGGGTGGAGAAGCAACGATCTTTTCTAATCCTACAAGTCCCTGAATTTGTGAGCTCTCTACCCTCTCTGATTCCTGCTTGCAAATCAGCCACTTTTTTTCTGAGCTCATCCTTTTCCTGTGATACTTCACCAAACGCAGACAATACCAACTGCTGTGGGCTGAATTGTGTCCCCCAGAAAGATATGCTGAAGTCCTAATTCTCAGTGTCTGTGAATGTGATCTTTTTTGGAAATAGCACCTTTGCAGACGTAATCAAGTTAAAATGAGGTCATACTGGATTAGAGTGAGCCTAAGCCCAGACACTGCAGCTTGTATAAGCAGAGATGGAGAGACACATGAGAGAAGAATGCCGTGTGGCAGGACAGACAGACAGACAGGGAAAAGGCCCAGGGCAGGGCAGTGGAGACTGGAGGGATGGCAGCCACCAGGAGCTAGGGAGAGACGAGGAAGGACCCCCTAGACCCTTCAGGAGCAGGGCGGCCCTTGATTTTGGACTCCTGGCCTCCAGAACCATGAGAGAATACATTTCTGGTTTTTAAGCCACCCAAGGAAACCAACACACCAACCAACACATGGTACCCACACCCTGCTTACGATCGATTCCTCTCCAGCCACACACATAATACACACTCAGCCTAGTCCCTGGCTACCCAGACAACTCTTCTACCCATTGCTTTATTCAGTGTAACGCGGATCACATCTCTTCAGTAACAGTTTCCTTTCTTCCCACCAACTGAGACAATACCGCATATTGTAGGATTTTCTTTTTTACCTTAGCGTCTCTCTTCGCTATCAGTCTCTAGACTAGTCAGGATAAGGCTAGATTTCACTGCAATAAAACACAACTTCCAAATCTCAATGACCTAAAACAACAAATGTTCACTTCTCCCTCTTGTTAGTGATACAGAGGCCGGCAGGTGACACTGTTCCAGCTGGGACCCGGGCTGGGGGAGCAGCCACCTGCGGCAGTGGTGGTAGAGAGTTTCTCACAGTGTCTTCACACACATCGCTCTGCTCACATGGCCACACCTGAATCCAATGGGGTAGGCACGTGCAGCTACACAAATTCAGTATTTTGTTGTTTTTGTTGCTATTGTAAATGGTCTCTTTGAAAGTGATATTTTCCACCTATACTTTGCTGGTGAATAAAAATGCCATTGACTTGTATTGTGATCTTCATCGTGATTATGCTATCTTGCTTAGCTCTCTTATTAAATATAAATATTTGTCTATGCATTCTGTTAGGTTTTTTATACGAATAATCATATTGCCTACAGATTCTGACAGTATTTTTTAAAGATGGTTTCCTTATCAATCCTTAAATATTTTATTTCTGTTCTTGACTTAATACACTAAGTAGGACTTTAAGCACAGCATTGCATAGAATTGGTGATAGCCAGCATCCTTATTTTATGTCTGGTTTTAAAGATAAGGTTTCCAAATTTTTTACTAAAAACGATAGTTACTGAAGGCCTTCCGTATAGACCCCCAATTAGTTTAAGGAAGATTCTTTCTATTCCTAGTTTAGTAAAAGGTTTAGCATTACTGAATGTTGACAAGTATCAAAGATTTTTCCTGCTCTATTGCAATAATTGTATACTTTTTCTTTAGTTTATAAATGCTATGCATTACATTCATGTATTTTCTAAGACAATAGCTCCCTCAAATTCCTATGTCAAATACAACTTGGTCAAGATGGATAATCATTTTTGCATACTGCTAGATTAGATTTGCTCATGTTTCATGCCAAATGAGTGGGCTTGGTGAGGAACTGGCTTCACTTTTGTGAATATAACTGGTGTGGGCCCCATACTCTCAGCTCATATGGGCTAAGATATCATTAATTACAAGATTTAGCATCCATTTAACAACAGATTTTCAGGGAGAAAACCGCCACTACATTACATATGCATAATGATTAGTAAGACGTATTCTAAGTGTTTTAACCAAATATACACATGCAGATTATTTGATTCAATGTAGTTTGGGGGTGTCATTTCCTAATTCCCCTCAATTTCTTTATTTGTAAAATGAGGGATGGATAATTTGTCACGTACACTCTGGATATAAAATTCTGATTCTATTATGCGTTATCCCCAAAGATCCTCCTAGACCAGAAGAGCTGCCCCACACCCTTCCTGGACCAGACCCTTGAACTGTTAAATTTAAAACAATAGCTGAATAAGTTTTCCTGACAAAAGAATTGACAAAACTCAGCAAGGGACTGTTCCCAAAGCTGCTGGAAAACCACTGGGGAGGGGTGCCAGGTCTACATGCATTCACACTGTGCAGACTGAGCCTTTCCCACCTACATACTCTGGGCCTGGTGGACAGGCAGGCGTCAGGGGAACAGGAGAAATGGCAGGGCAGGCACAGATCTGAAATCACCAAGAGATAACAGCAGGCCCAGATTCTTACCATCTGAAGGCCAAGAGCCCTAATACATTATTTTTTTCTATTTTCTACTTTTCTGATTTGCAATTCTACTTGTACATTTCTTTTTTGTTAATGGTGAAGTGATATCTTGGTGTTTTCATTATTTTATTTCTGTGTAAATAACATAATGAACTTTATTGACAATAATTCCACTTTGGACTAGAGAAGTAATATTGTCAGATGTTTGACATATGAAAAATTGTATATGATAGTTTTATTTAATCACCTCTGATCTAAAAAAATTATACTCATCTTGGGATTGAAATTTGAGCACGTTGACTTGACTCACTGTGTATGCAATTCTAAAACAAAGCAGTTATGGTATAAAGTTTTCTTTTTTTCATTTTAAAAACACACATTTGTAGGATCTCCAATCTGAAAAAAAAAGGAAACAGTTTACTTTATCTAGTGTATAAAAAATTCATTGTGCCAAGTTTAGAATCTAATTGTTTAATCTGTTTTTAAATGAATTTGATCTTTGACATTTAATTCCTCCTATTGAGAGCAAGATTCAATGCCCTGATTTTTAGAGGTTTATAAAATAGGGATAAAAAGCTTTCTAAATATCAAGTAGTACTTGTGAAACCAGAAATTAAATGAAGTCAATGTACTGAAGAGCTGGATATGATTTTATTTGATATATACTTGGATTCTTTTTTTAAAAAAAATTGGATTAAATATTTGGAACATTATTTGGGATGTGCTTGGAACTGAAAAGTTTAGAAACGGTGAGGATGTGCTGAGGCATTTCAACTGCTGTCGACATTGCAGCTGTTGGTGGAAGCTCTGTTTGTTCTCCTGCACCCTGGAAAGCTGGTCCTAACCAAAGGCCTTTAAAATTCAAAAACTGAAATTCTCTGTCTGTTAAAGAGAAGGCAGAGGCTGTTCATAGGCATTCTGAATGTTATCCTTCCTACTTTTAACATCAAAAGCTACAGACCAGCAAAAAAACAAAATAGTCGATGGAGAAAAGGGCACACAGGATGTGTTTTTTCCCTTAAAATGTTGATGAGCCTTTGCAGACCCACGCACAAGAGGCGTGAGGTAACAGCACCCCCTTCTGAGAGAGCCCCGAGCTCCACGGCACCTCGCCCGGAAGAGGCCCAGTTCTCTCCCCGGCCCCGGATCACCCTCCAACACACACACACCTTCGAGAAAATAGCTTGCTAACAGCCCAGGCACATTTTATCTTATAGAAAGAACCCACTCAACAGTACGATGCATTTAGTGTTTACTCAATGTGTCTCTGCCTCGCCACACACCGCTGGTTGACACCACACAAGATTAGGAGGGAGTCACAAAAACCTGGGGGATGAATTAATTACACTTTCTGTGTAATTTCTTTTGGCAAAAGACAGCTCTAAATTCTGTGATTGCTTCTAATGGATAACAGTGTCTGCAGCTACAATGTGCCAGGAAGGTAATGTGGTAGGAAGTAACTGTGCTGTGTTCCTGACGTGTAACAGTGTCTGCGGCTGCGATGGGCCAGCTAGCAAATGTGGTAGGAAGTAACTGTGCTGTGTTCCTAACGTACAACAGTGTCCGCAGCTACAGGTAGCCAATGTGGTAGGAAGTAACTGCGCTGTGTTCCTAACGTACAACAGTGTCCGCAGCTACAGGTAGCCAATGTGGTAGGAAGTAACTGCGCCGCGGCACCTCGGACGGCGTTTTTGTTTTCCTTTTCCTTTCTTTCTTTTTTTTTTAACACTCTCCAAAGTTCATTTAAAAGAGTCCATTCCCCATTTTCCAAATAAAAACTTATTAAATATTAATAATTAGTATAGTGATCTCTTACTCAAGTGACTTCTAGAGACAGGGTGGCCAACGTTTAGCATTAAAAAGTGATAACACCCAGATCGTCAGTGTTCTCAAGGACAGGACTAAATTTCTGTCCACATTTACATGGATAGGAGAGAAAGGAGGGGAGGAGGGAAGGAAGGGGGGAGGGAGAAATTGAGAGAGAAAGGACAAAAACCTTTTCTAGTTAGACATCAGAAAGCAGATTAGTACCACCTTAAATTATACTGTGCAATAAAATTAATGTTTCATTTTATAGAACAAAAATGTTTTTATCATATTTGCAAAAATACATTATGATTAAATTAATATCCCAGAACCTTGCAAAAACTAATTAGCAGTTTTTTGTTAACTGGACATTTAAAGTGTTTACAATTGCTGAGTTTAGTTGTGGTAATTTAATAACCATGTTACATAATTTTTAATTTCAGATTTGGGGAATGCATCCTTTTTTATTGGTTTTTTTGTTTTGTTTTGTTTTGCTATATTGGTTTTGTTTTGTTTTACTGAACCACCTAGAACAATGCTTCTGCAGATATTGTCGGGAAATACTAGTTTGTTTTTTAATTCCAATCCATTGAAGACTCTACTTTGTAAAATAAAATAAAAATAAATGACTAGAAAAATGAAAAGCAGAGACATACAAAATGTAAGCCCTAATCAGAAGAAACAAATAGGACAAATCACTAAAAAAGTTTATAAGCTTTCTCTCAATTTCTGCATTGACTGTGGACTGACCAACAATGTGGGGACTCAAACCATCTGAAAGCCACATGTGGGTGGTGTGGCCTAGAGCTGCGGTTCCCAGAGCATGTGCCAGCATGACCTGGGGCGTTTCCATCCTTAGGGGAAGCACAGTGACGCTCAGCACCTGTAGTGCCCCCAGACTAACCATCATCCTGAGGAACCTCACCGTTTCAACATCAGATTGTGCTCTGTCCCTTCCAAAATCAGTGTTTCATGAAGAAGAAGAGAAGGCAGTGCCCAATCTGATGCCAGGTTTGAGGGGTTGTTCAGTGCCCAGTAGATGCACATGTGCCATTGGCTCGTGACTGGTCATTTGAAAATAAAATGAAAGTGTTATTTCTTTTTTCAGTTTCACATATACTTATTGTTTGGACCTAACCACCCAATAAGCAGACTGTTCAGTATTTCTCTTGGCTTGGGACACTAAAGTTGCCCAAAGGATTGGGAGCACATCTTGTTTGCCTTTGTATCCTTAGGGCTTGACATATATTTAGTGCTTATTGTGGAATTGACCGGTGTATGGATGAAGGAAAACGAATCTATCGATTGATTGATCCCCATGCCCCTACCTTTTGAATTTAGAGAGGTTTAAGTAATGTGGAACCCTCCCGTATTCCATAGGTTGAAATTTTTGTTGAAATCGTGAAGACGTCATAAACAGCTCTCAAGTGATCCTCCTTCCTCTCCTACTTAACGCTGTCCCCGAGCCTTGTGGTTCTAGCTGGGGACCTTCCTCTCACCTGTGACGCTCCCAAAGTCTGCAAATTCTATTTTACTCAGAAAGGAAGACTACATCTGCATGGAGGGACTGGAGTGAAGAGGATGGTGCACTTTCCTTGGAGACCTGCTTCTGGGGAGAAAACCCCTTTGTTCTGGGGGCACATCTGTGGAGAAGGAGCAGGGCAGATGTCCACTGGGTACAAGGAGATGGGAGCTGTGGATGTTTTAAAATATCGAATTGAAACAGAAATGCTTAAACCTCATTTGGATTTCTTTCTTCTCTAAATCATTCATTACTCCCGGATATTTTAACTAATGTTTTCCTCATTTGACATTTGGACCCACTAGACTTTTTGAAAGTCACAAATTGTCCCTAATAACAGCACACATTGTGCAGGCTGTTGACTATAACGTTTGTAGCACTTTATCTCTTGCGTGTTACAGAGTAATCATTTTCATTAACCATTCCTGTATCCACACAAGGTGGCGGCTTAGCATAATAATAAAGCAATTTCCTGGTCTGTGATGTTGACAGGGAAGTCCATGGCAGTGGCACTTTATGGCTAAAGTCACAGTGCAGGAGAATGCTAAGGTCGGTAAGAACTCAACCCCATGGCTGCCCGTGACCAGTGCACGCCCCGCGCCCACCGCACTCTGCTGCCGTCCGGGCAGTGCTGGGCGTGGGGCTGGGCTTTCGGGACCCCTGCACCGCCTTTCCTCGCTCTGCAAGGAGCAGCTCAGCTAGACGTGGTCGATACTCATTTCCCTCCCAGCCACCACGACGCACGGCTACGCGCCTTCTCCCTAAAGACTATGTAATTAACCAGCGACCATTCAAGAGCAAAATTAAGAGTAAGAGAAGTTTGTGTCTTATTTAAAAAAAATAAATAAATAAAAGAACAAATGGAATAAGGTGGTAATTCAAGAGAGAGGTAGACGTCTATAATCGACAAAATCTATAAATCTGTAAAAAACCAATAAATACTGTGACGTCTGTGGAGTGCCCCACCATGCCTGGAGCCGTTCTCCGCAGTCACGTGAACACTACACACGGTCCTCTCGACAAGCCAGCGTCCCCCTCACCACCAGCGTCACTGCGAGGCTAGGTTGGCACACCCAGTGGGCTCTCGACCACCTCCTCCCCCACAGCAGGGATGGCCCTGGCCAAAGCAGACAGGACTGGTCTCCAGGCACCCCAGCTCCTTAGACATGGCCCTCAAAATACCTTCTTCCAGCAGCTTTAATGAATCGCTGCAACCCATGGTGTCCCAGAGTCACTGCAGACAAAAGCAGGAGCAACGTTGTCTGTGCAGGGACCGCTGGTCACAGCCATGCCTGTCTCTTCACGCCTGTTCCCAAGTGCACAAGAACTCTCACCGCAAGTGTAAAATGAGTGTTCTAAGCACTAAGGAGGCCGCAGCCCGGGTTAACCGCTTTGTGCTCTCTTTTAGTGCCGTAGAAATGAGGTGACATCCCTTAGCAGCCCTGTCCTCCTGCTCCCCCGCCTGGCCCAGTTCCTAAGAGCTACGCACGCCCACACAGGCACGCAGCACTGGCTTTTCCCCCCAGAAGTGGGTCCAGGGAGCCCTCAGAATCTGTGAACAAGAGTGCACGTGTCTGCCCATTTGGGGCACACAGTCTCTGTGTTGGTTCCGTGCAGCCTTCCTGGGCCCCGACAGCCTCCTGTGACCTGGTCCAGGGAGCCCTGGATCACACATGTGGGCCTCAAGCTGGACACGGGATGCGGATGGTCAGTGCTTTGCCCATGACTTGGAAAGGGGAGGACTCAGTTCTCACTTGTCTTCCTTCTCCAGTGGCCACTTGTTTCTTCCTTCCCTGGGCACGAATCCCCCACCATACCGGGAAAACAACTCGTCCACTAAGTCTGTGCCATAGTCACATAGACCCAAGAGAAAGCTAGAGGGGGACGGGGCTCTCGATGAGTTGTGTGAGGACCCCATTCATCCGTGTCTCCCTTGTTCCCAGTGGCCACAGGCAACAACTGGCCATGCTAGCCAGACAGCGGCAGGTGCGCACGGCACAGACATGGACCGCCCAGTCCTGTTTGCAATCACAGCGGCAGACAACACTCCCCGGGCCACCCGGGGCTACAGCTGCCGTCACCCCTGGGGTCCGGTGGGTGTCCTCACTCTCCCATCCTTCCACCTTGCTCTGCAGTCCCCTCCGTGAACCCCCGGCCGTAGCCAGCTTCCTCCCACACCACTGCCCCTCAAAGGCCCCGGTGTCCCTGCCTTCCAAGGCTGATGTCAGCTCACGGCCTTGCCTGGCAACTCTCGTCCAGTTCCCCTCAGCATCCCAAGATGTGCGCTCACCCGCTCTGCACGCCTCCCTTTGCGTGGGTGTCAGTACTCCCCTTTGATCTCGCGTTCCTACGGAACAAGGCTCAGAGCTGACTTTTCTCTTGTACCCCCTGTGGGGCCAACTTGGGCTGGACCTGTGGCTGATGAAATTGAAAGACATTGTCCAAAACATCAACCTGAGGTCAACCATCAAAATGGTACTTTCTTTTTCTTTTCTTTTCCTTTATATTTTTTATCCTTGCTCAACTCTTAATTTTAAAAAAAGTGTCTTTGAACTTTCTTTTTTCTTTATCTTCTGCAATTCATGGCACCACAGTCAACATGAAGGAGAATGAATGGTGTTTTCTAATGCTCTTTTACAGGAACGTGCATAGGAGTTTGTGGGGAATGGTTTAATTCCAGGTCTTTAAATAACACGATACTACTTGTAGTCATTATATAGTTCATATGCGTTTTCACAACTCTGTGGGCCCATCTGCAGATCTTCGCAGCCCCGTAGGAGGCCCCCGCCGCAGCTGGCAGCTCAGGCCGGTGCCTTCCCAGTGTCCGAGGGACGCTGGCTGGGGGCGCTGTGCGACCAGATGCGCCAGGTATGCATTTGTGTCTTTGTTCTTGTTGGGGCCCCACACATTTTCTGCCCTCCTTTGACCATAGACTCTAAACTCCTTGTATGTGATGCATCATTTAACTCTCAGAACAACCCCATGAGGTGAACATTATTACCATTACACAGGCCCTGCAGCCCGGCCAAGTGACCGTGGGGAACGCTCTGTCCAGCAGAGCCGGGAGGGGTCAGGCCTGCATCTTCTGGGTGCACACACACACAGCAGCCCACCCCCTACGGGGAATCAGTCCTGCTCCCCGTCCCAGGACGAGGAAGCCACTCCACACACAGGCACAGCAGGGACACGTGGGCAAGAGAGGACACGCAGTGCAAACACACCGTTAGGCAGAAAGGGAACAGGCTCACATGGCCTCAGAGCCCCACTCTGACTGGTTGGTCACCACAGTCCTGATGAGGACACTTGCCCTGAGAACTGAGGACCCAAAGCTGGGGTGGGAAGGGGCTTATTAAGCGCCAGTGTGGCCACATCCTGCCCTCGCCTAGCACGTACAACGTGGCTGGAAGAAGAGGACCGTGCGGGCCGGAGCTGACGGAAAACCAGAGTATCGACGTAGGTGAAAGAAGGTCAGGTTTTCCTTAAGACTTAAAAAATGATCCTGATCCTTTTCCTTCACAGAGAGTTAAGGAAAGCGTAACACAGAAGGGGTCTGAGTCAGTGTCTGTTTTTAATTAAGTGCGATGCACCTTTCAGTATAACCTGGAAATACTTTCTGACACTTTTCTACACCCCAAGTACAGCACCGGGTACCTGGTATACAGGAAGTGCTTCTTGACTGTGACTGCGTCAGCGGATGTTATCACGTAAGCAAGAGCCCAGAGGATGAGGAACCTCAGATGACTGAGCAAGACAGGGCGGGCAGGCCCGCGGCTGCCCAGGCACCAGACTCCCCTTGTTCGGTGGCTTAAATGATCCAGGTGCCGGGAAACTGGAGAACCATCGGATGAAGGTGGATGGGGCCAGAAGTGGAGGCCGGCCCTTCCCAGAGCTCACAGACAGCAGTTCCCGCCCGGACCCAGGACCACTCTGCACGCTCCTTGCGTCCTGTGTGAGGGGCCGGCGTTTGTCGTGGGCTGTGCATTCACTTGCTGCGTGGTGACCACCAGGGCCCTCCCCCGAGCATGGACCACAGCCTCCTGTTCCCCTCCCCAGGCCGCAGGTCTGCAACAGCCAGGCTCTCTGTGGCAGCTCCTCTGTCCCTTTGGGTGGCAGGAGACCCCGATTCTCTCCTGTCCCTGTGACACTGAGGCTGGGGCTGCCCAGGCCCCTCTGTGGTCCCGACTTCCCACGCTGTCATTTTGATGACTAAGTCTGGTCCGGAGCAGCTGTTAGAATAAAAGCGTATAAGCCATCGAAAATCTAACACGTATTTTAAATATCCGAAGACAGACAGCAGACGGAACGCTGACTGCGGCTGTGTTTGTGGGACGCAAATCCCGTAAGAAGACGCAAAGGTACGAGAGGCACGGGAGGAGTGTGAGCTCTGCTCCCTGGAGGTGAGGGAGAAGAACCCTGTCGGGCCGCGTGTCCCGGCCCTCACGGGCACAGCCTCTGAGGCAGGTGCACCCCCTGCATCCCCACGGCTCTGGTCCCCGACGAACCTGACACGGAATCCTCTCCTCTCCTTCCGGGTGGCTTCCCCTCGCGGAGCCTGGCTCCACACAGAGGACAGACCGGAGCGTCCTGGCACACGAGCACGAGAGGGCGGGAAGGACAGAACCCTTCGCAGGGCGAGGGCCGCGTTCTCAACTCGGCCGCGACCGCCTGCTGTGGCGCCAGCCCTCATAACCACCGGTTTTCTGTCTCTGCACGTTGTGGGCTTTCACCCTCCGGCTCTGAGCCTGCTTCCGACGGGACCCTGGAGCAGCCGGGGCTGTGGCGAGTGGAGGTCAGGCCCCTTCGCGTCCAGGCGCTGGCTCGATGGCAGGACGTCCGCCTAGAGAGCAGGTGGAAACAGGCCACTGAGCACCTGCACTCCCTGTGCATTTTAGGTACCTGTAGTTCCCCCAAGTCTCTCTCCGGGTGCCACTGGTATTTCTTCTGCCTTTGTTCTCCCTGGATATTTAGGAAATAGGTTCCTTTTCCCAAGCAAAGAGGAACCAAGGCCAGGATTTTGGAGGACCCTGACTGTGGCGGCCGGGCAGGGGAGGATGTAAGGAGCGTTCAGGCTGCCAGTGACAGCAGCCCAGCACGACGGCTGGTGGCTGGTGACACCCATCCTGGTCGATGTCAGCTCTGCTGGGTGGCCTTGGTGCCTCCCTCTCAAGTCCAGCTGCACTTCACTGGAGCCTGTCCTCGTAGTGACGGGACGGCCCGCAGCGCAGGCCTGCGTCAGCTGCCCAGGACACCAGGAGAAGGGGGCTTCCCCCAGATGCTGCACAGGCCTGGGCTTGGGCCTCAGGGTGCCTTGGGTCAACTGTGCCGGGCCACCCAGAGCAGCCCAGAGGAGGCTCCGCCATGGCCTTGTGCTGCCTCCAGCTGGCAGTGAGCCTGAATCCCAGGAAGTCCTGCAGGAAGCGTGGAGGAGACCACCAGGACAGAGCAGCATGATGGGGCCCACCCAGCTGCGCCCCTGCAGAGTCCTGTCTGGACACCTGGAGGGACGTGAGATAGGCCGTTCCTCTACCTTCTTGGAGGGCCGGCCATTCCAAGTTTTTTAACTACTTGGCTACTAATCTCAGCTCTAGAGGAAAAGGACAGAATGCCTACCAGGGCTTCAGTGCAGCCACGAGTATTGATTTTACAAAACCCCATGCAAATGCCATTGCAGGACGGCAGCTTCACCAGGGAGGCCACCAGCCCAGCTTCCTGGCTGGGGACGATGGGGCTGCCGGGAGCCCCTGCACGCGCGGTTCCGGCTGGCCAGAGCTTCCTCGTGGTCTGCGTCCTTCCGCACACCCGGCTGCCGGGTTACCGTGGGGACGGGGCGGGGGGGGGTTCTTTTCTTTCTCCTTCCTCTCCGTTTTTTTTTTTTTTTTTTTTTTTTTGAGAAATGGAATTTTAAAACAGCCAGCAACTAAGGCAAACTCCCGGGATAACAGTCTTAACAATTTACATAATGCAAGGGTTGAAGAGGAGGCCGTAAAGCAGTCCTTTCAAATCGCGTGACACAGTTTAAAACAGTGAACCTCGCTGGCACTAAACCACAGTCCCTGAAACACAATTACAAAGCACTCAGGCTCCCGGCCAATCAGGCGCCGTGATTGGCTGGGCGTCCTCACCCTGTAATCTTTCTTCCAGGGGGCCAGTGCGCCACAGCTAGCTGCTTGTCGGACTGTTCCACTGGGCTGTGTCAGGGGCAGCGAGTATTCATTTTAAGAAATACTACTTTTTGTTGCTTTGGTCCATGTTCCCAAAATGTCAATCCCAGATAATGGGACCCTTTGTTCCTGCCTCATAGCACTGATTGCCGTGGAGGCTGCTGGCAGAGAAGGATGCCGGGGGAACCACAGTCTGAACACCAGGCGGCACCAGCCACGTCCAGACCCATTAAATTCTGTGGGGCCCTCTCGGCGGGCCCACATGTGAATCATACTTTTGCTCTGTTGGTTTCTTTACTGCACAAGGGGGCTGATGGCACACATGTCATGCCAGCCAGGCTAAAGGGATAATTACTCAGATTTGGAAATCTGTGAACAATGACACTCAGATCGAACAGCCATTTACTTATTCATCAAGCATTTACTGAGCACCTATTTAGAGATAGCTCATGTCAATGCCTGGATTTCAGGTCTGGCTTCAACGTCTCCGGGAGCTCATTGTTCTGCGTGGGAGACACACGTGTGTGCACCACACATGTACTGTGTGACGTCACAGCATTGTGCAGTGAGGCTGCAGTTAAACGATGTGTGAATGTGCTGGGGAACATGTGGACCCAAGGGCCCTTCCACACGGGAGGCCGAGGAAGTTTACCAGAGCTGTTGCCGAACCTTGGCTTTGCTGCACCCTAACCTTGCGTGATCGTGGAGCACTTTCTGAACCACCCTGAATTCAGTTCCTTCAGCTGTGAGCCTTTGGCAAAATGATGCCTGTTTCGAAGAGTGTTGAGGGGATTAAGCTTGACGGTGCAAATGAGTGCTGGACAAAGACACCTGGGACTCAGCAGCACTGGGCAAACGGTAGCTGTCACTGTCGTGTCACCGTCCCACTCAATACTGCAGTCATCACACCAACAACATCCATGCTGGGCACACACTGCCCGCCTCTACCCTGGGGCCCATGTTCCCAAGCGTGATAGCACAAAGTGCCAGAGCTCCAGACACCAGGTGTATCGCAGCGAGTGCCACACCAGAGCACAAGCCCCCATGAGGACAAGCGTTCATCGTGAACACGTGTCTGCTTGCCTGAATACGTTTGTGTGAAGAGGGCCACAGACAAAGGCAGACTGTCCAGCGTGGCCCTGCAGGAAAGCAGACCCTGCATGTGCTCACAGCAGGGAGCACCCCATGTGGGTGATGGAGCGAGGTCAGCAGGGGCTCTCCCAGGCTCAGTTTTGGGGCAGTGGGACCAGCTGGGGGCTGCCCAGGGCCCAGAGAAGCCCGGCTTCCCCTTTGCTTCTTCCCAGTCTCCTTTTGGCCAGAGGCAGAGGGTGGGGCACCTGGGAAACAGCCCCCCGAAGTCGGATCCTCTGCAGGGCTGAGCAGGGCAGAGGAAGGGCAAGACATGGACCGTGGGGCAGAGGGCCCTGCACAGGCACAGCTCCCGGGACTGTTTAAGCTGGAAATTTGCTTGCAGATTATTTATTTCAACATCCTCACTTTATGCCTGAGGATGTTACACCTGAGATTCTTAAGCGGTGTCCCTACAGTCTCAGACTTGGTTAATAGTTATGCGCACTGCGCGCGTGTGCATATGCACACACACATACACACACGTGCATATAGCACACACCCACGAACACATGTACATGCACGCATGCACACTCATGAACACATGCACACACTTGTGAGCACAACACATACATAACAGCACATGTTCACATGCCCACAGATGCAGTGCACACACATACACACATTGCACATGTACAGACACATGTGCACACAAGCACACATGTGCACACGGTCCCCTGCATTCTTCTCCCAGCTGAAGGGGCACCTGGGGGCTTTCCCTGGCCCTCAAGGAGGCTCAGGACAGCACAGGCAGGCACAGGCAAGCTGTGGAGCCCTCTTCCTGCCTCCTGTACAGCTGAGCCACCTCCCTGCAGACTCCCTGAACAATGGGGACAGTCACAGTACTCCCTGTGGTAGCCCCCGGCCAAGTGCCTAGCCCACTGTGAGCCACCAATGGAGCAACTTTTATGACATTGCATTTAACATATTATTATTCCTGAATCCCACCCCACCCCTTCATCACCCCACAAAATACCCGCTGAGGCCACCCTGGAGGACTGGGCAGCAGCCCAGTTCAGCCCTCTCCGCCACAGTGTTCAGCGGGCCAAAGTGCGGGCACAGCCCACAGCACAGACCCTGTGCCCACCCAAGGGCTCTGGGACTCAGCCCACACAGCTCTGGGTGTTCGATCCACGCACCAGCCATGCAGCCCATCTGACACGTTTAGGCAATCGTATGTCAAGGCCTGGGGACAAACCACTTTCTTGAAAAATTCTAGATATTTAAAAATTAGATTAGAGACGTTTGCGCAGTGTTGACTGTTGTGTCTTTTCCCTGTGAAAGAATGATCTTGCATAATCTTTTTACCCTGCTTGTGTAGGGAAGGCGCTGCGCTGCCCATCGGCACTGGCTCCAGAATCCTCCATTGTGCACTCCGGGGTCTGGGACTCTCTCTTCACTTCTAAGCTTGTGAGCGTTAAAAGGTTTGTCCCCTGACAGCTCCGTGATGTTAATGCTCGCTGCGCCGCGCATCACAATGGAGGAGCGCACTTACTACTGGAAATCCGAAGCATTTTTTCCCTGTGCATTGACACATGACTTCAGGTGCCATGTTTCTGCATGCTAATGTCTATATATTGCAAAAATACAGTATAAACCAAAATTATATACCTCTGCACACAAAATCTCAGCAAGCACATTTTTGTGTCAATGTTTAATAGGTACACAGTGAAAATTTTCCAGAAAAGGTTGACATTCTTTGTTACTGCTCCAAAGGAGCTACCATGGTGTTGGGGAAAGAAGGAAAACAGAGTATCAGGATCTGCAAACCTGATAAACATCAGAGGGCATTTGGAATTTAATATCTTGACATCATTTGGCGCACTCGGCAGGCTGGGAGGCAGATGTTCTGTGGGCGGTGAAGCACTTGGAGGTGCAATCCTCGCCCGCAGCTCATGAGGGCACAGTAAATCAAGTCACTGTCTGCTTTCCTTCTGCAGCATAATGTGGAGAAGTGGATTAACTGCTCTTGAGAAGAACCTGCATTTTGAACACCTATCGAGTGGATAAAGACTAGACTGGGCATTAAGGAGCCCAGGCTTTCAGATCTGACTTTGCTATTATCTCAAGTGGAGCCTGCCAAGCCGTGCACCAGCCCTGGCTCTCACTCCCAGTGATAAATATCACAACAGACCAATGCTATTCAGACTTCCATGTAGTAGCCTGAAACCAATTCAGTGAGCTGCAAGCAGAATTTAGGGAAAAACACATTTTAAAAATAACAAAGATAATTTAAAAATGAAATAGTATAGATTAGAATAGAGTTGAAAATATTGATGTGCACCATATGTAAAGTATTGATTTGGAAAACTTTTGTTTGGGTTGGGGATGCAGGGGGGTGTGTGTGGTACTGGGCTTTGCTGAGATATACTTTTCTTATTGTGAGTCATAGTTTAAAAGGTGAAAGATACTAGACAAGATGTTAAATGCCAACTTATGTTGTTTCCCACAACAGCATTTGGGAAGTTAAGATTTCTCGATTGGTTCAGTCTCATTACCACACAAGCAGACCCACAAGCCGGACAAGCTGCAGGTGTGGTAGCCTGACCAAGGGCCAAACCACTGGAACGTGTGTCAATGACAATGCCCTCATTCCCAGCAGGCAAGGCTTCCCCCAGGGCCCCCAAGTGCACATTGCCTTGCTCCTGGGTGTGAAGGTCTCTACAGAGACACTAGGGGTGTCTTAGCTTCACTGGGCCCTCTTAGTTTCATCTGTAGGTGGTGGAGGCAGGACTTGTCCTAACGTCTGGCTGATCCCTGCAGCTGACACACCCACTACGCTGAGAACAGCCAGAGCTTGCAGAGCGTGGTTCTGGCTCTGCTCCTTCTGCGTGGACATTACCCCCAGTAACCCGTGTTCTATCTGCGCCACGCGGTGTTCCTGGCATGTGGGTATAGTCCCACCACATCTATTGTTACTGTATTGACAGAGTAGGTCACAGGCCCCTGCATTTGGTGAGATACGGTCTGAATAAATCAGCTGGCTGATGAAATTGTCCTTTCTTACAGCTTTTGGACCAACAGTGTCTCAAGATATTTCTTCAGGTGTAATACCCCATCTCTGCACAGAGCTTGGGAAATGATTCAGTCCTTGGAGTTCTCTAACTGGGCAGTCTTCTTCTTTTTGTTTTTTTTCTTTTTAAGAGACAGGGTCTTGCTCTGTCGCCCGGGCTGGAGTGCAGTGGTGCAATCACAGCTCACTGCAGCCTCGAACTCCTGGGCTCAGCTTTCCTTTCTATGTTCTGTACAAGGGGAATAAAAATCTTTCCAAAACAGAACTTCTGTGACGAGCTACGCCAGTGCTTTCCTCGATTTCCATGAAACTCGATGTTTCTTGAACTTGAGTGAGATTCTAGCTCCCTGAGCCTGTGATCCTGTGCTCAAAAGCAAATGAAAAAGCATGCAACTGCTTTATGGCTAAAATTGTTATGGAAAACTCCCTCTGCAGTGAGCTCCTTGAAACACCCAGTCATCAGTTATCCCGACAGCTCAGGGCACTCTGTGAAAAAATTACAGGGTTCAGGCTGTTTAGCCGGTAGAAAAATTTGTTTGAAAATCAAAGATTGCTTTATAATGTACTTAATAGAGTTTTCTGATAGAATACATGGGCTTCTATATTGTAAGACCTTCCTGAAGACCTGTGAGAACCTTTGTTCCAAAAATGAGCCATTTTCTTTTTGATAGACATAGGAATACAGGGAAAGATACTTTTGCTTAGTCCAAAGAACAAATACAATGATTTCCCTGATCATCTAATTTTATTCTTGCTAAATATATTATTTTACCCTAATAATAAGTAATGAAATAGAAGGAATTAGCTAACTATTAAAGGTATTCAAATTACTTTTGAAATCTGGAAATTTTCAGGAGGAAGAGTTGGGGCTCTTTCTGGTGAGAAATTAAGGAAATTCTGAAAGAATTATTTCTTTATTTCCATAGCTGAAAATTAAGTTTATCTTCATAAAATTCAACATTCCAAAATACCTACAGAGTCTCACCTGAACCTGAAGGAGAACTGTAAAAACCTGAAGGAGAACTGTAAAACAGAGGCGACTGTACACGTGTGTACAAAGCGTGTACTCTGCCGTTGGAGACACTGATTTTACATAACATCTTTCATCAACTCTATTTAACTTGCAATACCTGGGAAGGGTTTGGGCAATTGTCTGGTTTTAAATCCTTTGAAATTGAGGTATATCTATTTAACTTAAGCAGGTTTAAAAGGATTTCCCGTGAAAGGCCAAATCTATATTATAAGCAATTTTGCCTTTAAATCTTTGCAAATTTGATGGGGATCAGGTGGCTCTTCAGGGAGGACAGGAAAGTGGCAATTCAGATGCATATGCTTGGTTCCACCCCTTTCTAAATTTCAAAAAAAGCACAAGTTCTGCCCCAAAATGAGAAATTGGAGAATGGTGCTTTCCCAGTTTGCTGGGCAGTTGGAGACAGACACCGAGGCCAGCGTTACTTGGTGTGCAAGGGTCTAATCAAAGGGTACATGTTCAGGGCGCTGGTGACTGGAGTCTTCCTCTGGGCCCTGCGAGCAGGTGGGGTCCTCAGGAATCAGGGTGCCCCGTGGCTGTGTGCCCGCCATCCAAGCGACCTGCTGGTTAGCAAGAGATGTGTACCTGAGGAGGAGCACGCGGCTCCCATGCCAGGCCCGGGGGGCAGCTGCCCCAGTGCTGCAGTGACCCACATGCTCCCCAGGAGCTCACTCTGCAGCCCGATGTGCACTCTGGGTAAACCTGGCCGACGTGCTATAAGGTTCTCAGCCAGTGCACGACCTTGCCAAGTGTATAGTGTAGATTTGAGTGCATCTTTTTTCTGGTATTTTCCTTGAAAGTAGTAACAGTGCAAGGTAATGTGAACAATATTGGTATTTCCCTCCCATAATCTATATAAATAACCCATCCTCATCTCCCAAATGTTGCCATGGTGACCAAAGCAAAACTGGTTCTTTCTCACCGGGTCCCGCAGTGTGCATGGCCTGGCAGGTTTTCTGGGGAACAGCACAGGAAGGGAGATATATAATAGAAAGACACATCGGCACAGCTCATCTGGCTCTGGGGTGGGTGAGATGCCAGATTTCCACCACACCCGGCCACTAGGTCCCAAAGCCACCTACTTTTCGAGGCCGGTGTGGGGAGGAAGGCCCACCTGCAACCCAGCACCATCTGCCTCGCCAAGGGGATCCCAAGCTGAGCTCAGGAAAGGATTTCGGTTTTCAGTCAAAGCAGCTCCCAGAGAGTCAGGTAGGATTATGATAAGATCAACATCTTGCTATTTCCTGGTTAGGTTGCTAATTTCCTAGAATAAAGAAAAAGAAAAACCGTTAAAATGTAGGGACAAATAAAATGTGCATTCAGATGTGCAAGGACTTAGAAACAGTAAATTTTTTCTAAAAGAATTACTCAAGGAGGCACTCCATACAGGTGAAAAATGAATTAGAATAAAGAATTTAACAAAAAATGTAGAAAAAATGTGATATTGAACAAATAGCAAACTTATAATAAAGTCTAAATAGCTATCAATGATGTAGGTGTAAAGCTTAATGCAATGAATGGTTAAGCCCATTGTTTTGAAAACCTGTTGTTGAACATATTTTGTGTAGTTTTTAGTTGTTTCAGGCTGAAGGGTAAAGTCAGTCCCTGCTGCTCCATCTTAACCAGAAGTAGACTTCAACTGTCTTCTTATGAATTAAATTCTCTAAATGCTACTGGTGGGCAGAAATGCATTTTTAAAAAAATACTGGTATATATTACTCAACATTTATACATCTTACATATTCCGAAATTCTTTCTAAGCCTTTGTGAGTGGGTGTGCAGTATATATAAGCTGGTCATCTAAATAATGACTGTTTAGTATTTTTTCTTTTTAGTACTCATACCTTTTACATTTATTTGTCTTTTATGCAAATCTAATGTTCACTAGAAATGGTGGTAGTGTACATTCTGGACTTGGATGTGTCTTACTATTGACAATGAGATTTGCCATGGGTTTTTGGGTTACTTTGGTTTCTATTTTATTTCCTTTTTGCTGTTATTGTTTTACAGATTTATTGACAAAAACTTCCTTCCATTTTATTTTGACAAGATTTTTATCAAGAATATATGTTGAATTTATCCACTGCGTTTCTGCAGGTTTTGAGGTCATGTGGCTTTTCTCCTCTCACAGAGAGGATGACAAACAATATGAATAGGATTTTCTAATGTGAACCAACTTCAGACAAACCCAGCTTGGATGGGCCCTCTGATGTAGTTAGTGTACTGCTGTGCCCAGGTGCTGGGTTTTGCTCAGGATCTATGCACTTATGCACATGAGTGCAGTGGCATGTACTTTCCACCCGCAGGTCTATATTTTCACAGGCACCAAAGTGCTTGTTGAATCTATTAACATTTTTAAAGTCCAAATCACAAAAAGATTTGTGGTTTTCCCTTTCCCCAACACGAGGCTATCGCTGGTGTCTTGTGCTTATCAGCCACAGCATGGACATATTTTCACTCACAAACGGGACAGGTAAAGAAAGAAGGAGAAGAGAGGGAGGCAGCACGTGAACGGAAGGACGAGAAGCGCACCGTGGAGTTAGTGCTTCGGGGACACACGCAGACGAGGGGAGGTGGGCTTCCTCAGCACACGCCGGCCGAATGAGCCATGAGAAGGCAGAACTCTGGTTGGCCTGCCTCCTCTGGGCACCAAAAACTTGTTTGCAATAAATCAAATGATGTTCAAATCCCTTTCTAGAGTTTTCCATGAAGAATCCGGACTCCATGTAATAAAAGTCATGCACATTTTTCAGGACAGTGGGCCCGAGCGTGATAATACACCAGCAGCTACGAATGCCGTGCTGTGAGGCTCCGATTTCTGCAGTCGGCCCATCCCCACGTTCTGGCGGGGTGTCTGGGGAATCACCTCTTTGCTGGTCTGTCCGGATTCCTTATCTCGCTCTGTGCAGGTCCTTGATCCTCCGTGCTCCGCACTAATCTCGCCTGAGCTGGTCTGTGCAGGGGTATTGCCTCCCTGTGTCAGGGACCTTGTTGCTATCTGCACAAAATTCTTGGCCTCTCCATCTGCAATTACTCCAAGTGCACGTGAAGTGCCGCGTCTCTATCAACCGCCGAGAGGCTCTGCCCTCTAAGGAGCGCTGCCGGCGGCAAATGCGCCCTTCCGTGCCCTTCCCTTTGTCTCCCAGTGCCCCGTTCATTTCCGGTCAGAGGTCCGTGTGCAACAACCATCATCGTCACAACAATGCTGGTAGCAGAAGTCCACATTTATCTACTCCCATCGCGTGGTGGACACTGCCCTGGGAAACTTACACACATAACCCCTCATTGCCACAACCCGACAAGACCTAATTTTCAGACGAGGAAACTGAGCTCCCAGCGCGGGCCGAGCGCAGGAGCCTGCGGGGAAAGGCTCGCCCACCGCCGTTCTCACGCGCGCTCCTGCGCGCCTCCGGCCGCAGCAGGGCCGTGGCCTCCCCGCTGAGCCATCCCACACCCACCCTCTCTCTGAGGTGGAGGAGAAGGCGGGCGAGAAAGGCCCTGGGGACAGGCAGCCGCACGCTGGCCACTCGGACGCCGCACACTGCAGAGGAGCACGAGGGCGTCCGAGCTCGGCCCAGACAGCTCACGCTCTGCGGGTGCGCACCCCAGGCCCCCGAGCAGTGCCGACTTACCTCCTTCCCGTCTTCGCTTCATATGGGCAGGGGTGGCACGGCGGAGTCCAACGCTGGTTCTTGCAAGCAGCTTCCGAGACAGGGTGTGTGCGGTGGTTTAGCGGGGAGAGCTGTCAGGCGTGGCTCTGGGAAGCAGTCAGGGAGGCAGGACCGGGAAGAGGTGAGGTGAGCCAGGACGCCATCGCAAGAGAGGCCTTGCTGATCCCACGTGGACTGGCGATGCACGGATGGCCCTGCAGACGCATCTCGGATTAAGGGACGACAGCCCAGCCTGTGCGTCCGCGCCGCTGCCCCCGGGAGGGGTCACTTGGGCGAGGCAGCTCCTTTCAACCTGGGGAGGGCTCAGCTCTGAGCTTTCAGCAGGTGACACTCCTGGCAGCTCACCCTGGAGGGGCCCTGAGCAACACAAACCCTCCACCCTGTGGGGCTGAAGGTTGCAAACCACCACACTGGAGGGAAGAAACGTGATTCACCACATGTCCCAGGTATTTGTAAGTTTGGTGTTTGTAACTTTTCAAATTTTAAAAAATACTTTTAATAACAAGTGGTGAAAAGGTGCATTATATCTAACAGCAAGAAATAAAATAAGGAATTTTTCCTGGTGAGTCGGTCCACGGAGCAGTCCAGGCAGGCTAGCATGGCAGATCCATTCTCTGCTGCAGAACATGCCGGCTCCTTCCAGCCCCTGCTGCCTGTGGGGGGCGCGCCAGTGCCTGCCAGTTAGCAGCGAGCTGCCCCTCGCAAGCTGGGCAGGGGCACGATCACGCCCAGCTGAGATCAAGGATCAGCACATCAGCATGGCCCCAGACTGCGGGCACTACTTAAGCCCCACAGGCTACAAGCTCGGTAGCTGTGTTATCTTCCCGGCTGAATGGCGAACGCAGGCCTCACCGCCACTTACCTCAGCCCATCTGTCAACTAAGGCAATTAAACGAGCTCTGACTTTATCATGCTGCCCTGGTCAATCACCAGCAAGTCAACGCTCCCATACTGCCACTCTTAATATCGACTGACTGCCTTCTCTTCTCAGGCATCCATATTTTCTTACTGCTCGCCCAGAAAACTGGGTTTTCCCCAGGTAATCCAAACACTGCCCTAAATGGGCACCTGCTCGAGAACAGACTCCAAGAAGCAATGACTTGACCCCTTGTGTCCCCTCGAGCTGATTCTAGCGCAGCCGCCCTGCTTCCCACTGCTCCGCGCTGGAGGTCAAGTTGGAAACGCTCCATCAGTGCCTTAACCAGCCGTGACAGTGCGAAGACAAGAGGCTCCTTTCAGTGCTGAAGGCCATGGCTGGTACCTGCCTGGTCTGCTCTCTCAGTCTCACCTGGAGAACAGCCGCCCAGTGGACCTTGCCATGACACGAGGTCCCGGCAGGAAACAAGAGGGGCCGTCAGGAGATGGTCACGGAAGGTCAGCTCAGATACAGGTAGTCGGTATTCACCTGTCTTCAAAATGCCCAGAAAGCCAAGTCAAAGGCCAAGAGAATGCACAAACTGTCCTTGTCCCTGCGGCCCCCCTCTCCCGCCCCACTGCCGGGACTGGGGGTGTGTCCTATGCTGACACGGTCGTGGGCTTGTACCTGGGGAGGCTGAGCTTTGAGCCTCTTCCAGTTTTGCTTCACCTGGGTGGAAATCTGTGAGTTCATTTTTTTCTAAATTTTCCCTGTATCTGATTTCTAGTAGACTCAGAAGGAAACCTGTGCCCTCTGGGTAGCTTTCTTCAGCTTCTCTGCCATCAACTCAGTAAGCACCCGCCGTGCACCTACTGTGTGCAAGACACAAAAATCAAGCTAAGAACATACAAATATGGGGAAGTGGAGTCACTGCTCATTCTCAAGACTCTGATTCCTGAGATCCATGAACCCCCACGAATCTGAGACACAGGATCGAGCAGGGCGTTAGTATACGAACGCACACGGAAGCGAGTTAGTGAGCAGGGGTGAGACCCGAGGGCTCCCCTCACGACTACACCACGGAGATGGAGTCAGGGCAGGGGCTACTCTCGACGCTGTCCCGCGACGATGGGGGGCAGTTTTACGTTTTCCTGCTCAGAACTTCGATGCAGTCCTCATGTCAGCTTATTCGTTATCAATAACCGGATAACGAAAGTAACAACTAACCTGTAAAGGAAGGTAGAAAGAGAGGACTGGAGCCCCCACGGCATCACCCAGTGCCGGGGACAGCTACCTCAAAGCTCAGGGGCTTAACCAATGAACAGGTACTGTCTCGCCTAGCTCCTGGGCCCGAAGGCCAAGGGCAGCCTGGACGGCAGGCTGTGGCCGGGTGTCTCTCAGAACAGTGTCAGTCAGTGTCGGCCGAGGCTGCGGCATCTCAAGGCCTGGCGGGGGCAGGAGGATCTGCTCCCCGGGGGCCCCCCTCAGCAGCCAGGCTGTGGTCAGGAAACCTCTGGGCCTCGCCATGTGGACCTCCCCACAGGGCTGCCCGAGCATCCTCGTGGCAAGGTGAGAGTCTCAATGCCTTTTTGGCCTAGATTCAGAAGTGGCAGGCCACCGTTCCTGCAGCATCCTACTAGTTCCCCTGCTGGGGAGGACTGCCAGGGGGAACCACTGGGCCCTCCTGGAAGCTGGCCGTCACCATCTGCCCCAGCTCTGTGACCCACATTCCTCCTACACGTGACGTGCTCATCCCCTTCCAAGGTCCAGTAAGTCTCATCCCCTTGCAGTTGCTCTAAGTCCAGAATTTCATCACCTAGGTGAGGTCCAGGTGTGGATGGGGGACCTCAGGTTAGTTCCTTAAGGACTGCACCTTGAGTACAATTTCTCTTGGTCTGGAGACCTGTGGAATAAAGAATCAGGTTCTGTGCTCCCCACCCCCACACCCAGCGTACGATGGTGGGCGGGGCATGAGATGACTCCTTGAGACGTTTCTAGTCTATGCCACCCTTTGAGTTAACTTTTGTGTAAGGTGTGAGACATGGGTCAGGGCTCTTTTCTTTTCCTTTTGTTGTTGGCATGGTTGTCCAATTGTGTGAGTCCATCGTTTGAAAAGATTATTCTTTTCCCATTGAATTGCCTTTGTACCTTTGTCAGAAAACAGTTGATCATATTTGTGTGAATCTATGTGTCTGCTCTCTCACAGAACCACAGTCTGGATTACTGCAGCACTGTAGTAAATATTGGAGCCGGGTGGTGTGAGCCTCCAATTTGTTCCTTTTCAGAATTGTTTTGCATGCTGTCAATCCTATGCCTCTGATAAAAGTCTTAAAATCAACTCGTCAATATCTATCATATCTATCCCTACCTATATATCTCTATCTCTCTGTCTCTATCAATCATCTGTCTCAATTTGGGCAGAATTATTATCTAAACAATACTGTACCTTCCAATTCAGGAATACAATATATTTCTCCATTCATTTAAGTTATTTTGTATTTCGCTTATGAGCATTTTGTAGTTTTAAGCATACATATCCTGCGCATTTTTTTGCTGAATGTATACCTAAATATTTCATTCTTTGTTGGTGCAATTGAAACAGTACTTTTTAAAAAATCTTAATTTTAATTGTTCATTGCTGGTATATAGAGATACAATTGATTTTTGCATATTAATTCTGTATCCTGTGAACTTGCCAAACTCACTTATTAGTTATAGGAGCCATTGAGATGGCTTTGAAGATATTCTATGTAGATAATCATGTCATCTGCAAGTATTTCTTTCCAATCTATATACCTTTTATTTCTTTTTCTTGCGTGATTGCGCTAAGACTTCTAGTACAATGTTGACTAGGAGTAGTGAAACCCAACAATCTTGCCTTGCTTCCAACCTTAGGAAGAGAGCATTTCGTCTTCCACCACCAAGTGTGATGTTAGTTGCAGTTTTCCTGTAGATACATTTTTATCAGGAGAAGAAACCTTCTATTCCAAGGTTGTTGAGCATATTTATTATGAATTGACATCGAGATTTGTCAAATACTTTTTCTACATTGATTTTTTTTAACAAATCTAACTCAATCCAAGAAGATTTTTAATGTTAAGACTGCCTTGTGTCCCTGGGATAAACCCCACTTAGTCATGGTATATTATTTTTATATATTTCTGAAGTTGATTTGCTAACATTTTGTTGAGAACTTTTGTGACTATTCATGAGGGATACTTGTTTATAATAATCTCTTGTAATGTCTTTGCATGGTTTTTGTATCTGGGTAACAGTCATCGGGAAGTGTTTTCTTCTCTTGTATTTTCTGGAAGAGATTTTGTAGAATTGGTATTATTTCTTCCTTAAATGCTGGTAGAATCCACCAGTAAAACAATCAAGGCCTGGAGTTTGCTCATTAGGAAGGTTTTAATTAAAAACCAACTTCTGTAGTAGATATAGGACAATTAATATTACCTATTTTTTCTTGGGTGGGTTTTGGTAATTTATGACTGTCAAGGATTTAGTCCATTTTACTTAAACTGCCAACTGTATAGGCAGAGCTTTGTTTGTGGTATTCCTTTATCATCCTTTAAATGTCTGCAGGGTCTGCAGTGATGTCCACTCTTTTATCCCTCACACTGGTGATTTGTGTCTTCTTTCTTTTTCTCCGGGTCATTTCTGATAGAATTTTTAAAAATTTATTTATCTTTTAAAAGAACCAGATTTTCAATTCATTCATTTTCTCTATCATTTTTCTGTTTTCAATTTAACTGCTTTAGTCTCTTACCTTTATTATTATATTTCTTTTAGTTACTTTAGGTAAAAGGAATATGCTTTTCTTTATCTAGTTTCTATAGGTAAAAAATTAGATTATTGATTTGGAAGCTTTGTTACTTTCTAATAAAACAATTCATGTTATACATTTTTAATACAACATTTTACATTATAAGTTTTCCTCTAAGCTCTATTTTAGTTACATCTCACAAATTTTAATGTAATTAATTTTCATTTTCATTCAGTTCACATTTTCACTTGTTTTACTTGAGGCTTATTCTTTGATCCATAAGTTTTTAGAACTGTGTTGTTTAATTTTCATGTATGTGTGGATTATGCCAATATTATTCTGTTATTTGGTTCTCCTTTATTTGTTATTAATATATACATGCTTTGAATGATTTCTATTTTTTTTAAGTTTAAGATTTATTTTATGCCCCAGAATATGGCTTATCTTGGTGAATGTTTCATGTGAATTTGGAAAAACTATATATGCTGCTCTTGGTGGGTGAAAAGTTCTATAAATGCCAATTAGATCCAGCTGTTTAATTGCATTGTGTATGTCTTTTATATCCTTGCTGATTTTCTATCAACTCATTCTATCAATCACAGAAAGAGAAATTATGAAGTCTCCAAATATAACTGTGCATTTGTCTATTTCCTTTTCAGTTGTACTTGTTTTGCTTTATGTATTTTGGAGCTCTGTTTTTAGGCATATATATATTTATTACAGCTTCCTATTTAATGACTCTGTTATCTTCATGCAATGTCCCTCTTTATCCCTGGTAATTGTCCATGTTCTGAAGTCTACATTGTCTGCTACTAATACTGGCAGTAAAAGTCCCTTTCCATAGTGTTTGCATTGTACATCTACTTCTATTCTTTTAATTTTAACCTATATCACCATATTTAAAGTTGGTTTCTTGTAGACAGCATATAGTTGAGTCTTTATTTTTAACCCAAGCTGATATACTTTGTTATTGAATAGGTGAGGTTAGATCTTTATATTTAATATAATCATTGATATGTTTGTATTTAGGCCTACTATCTTAATACTTGGTTTTTTTAGTCCCCTCTGTTTTAATATCTCTGTTCCTACTTTCTTGCTTTCTTCTGGATTACTTGGATTGTTTTAGTATTCTATTTTATCTATAAGCTTTTTTGTCATACCTCTTTGTCTCTTGTTTTTCTTTGTTTTTTTTTTACTAATTGCTCTTGTGATTATAATAAATGTACCTAACTTTTTATAGGCAAATTGACATTAACATTCTACCACTTTATTCTATGTGCCTTACAAACACATAGATCTGTTTGTCCTCCCTTTTAGGTTATAGTCTCATAAATGTTATCTACCGTTATTTCTACCTTCTAGAAAATGTTATAATTTTTACTTTCAAAGTAATGTTAAACAATTTAAGAGGTAAAAAGAATACTTTGTTATATTTACCCATGAATTTGCCTTCTTTCCTTTTTCTTTTTGAAGTTCCAGGCTTTCCTTTGGTATCAATTCTCATCAGCCTCAATAATTTCCTTTAGTGTTTTCTTTAGAGCAGTTCTGCTGCTCATGACTTCTTTTAGTTTTCCTTTATCTGAGAATGTCTTTATTTTGCTATCATTCTCCTGGGTATTTTTATTGGTGTGGAATTCTTAGTTGACCCTCATCTTCTTTCAGCATTTTGAGGTTATTGTCCCACTGTCTTTGATCCTCCATAGTTTCTGGTAAGAAATTCAGAGTCATTCAAATCCTTGTTTTCTGTATGTAATGTGATGCTTTCCTTTGACTGCTTTCATGATTTTTATTATATTTTGTTTTTACCACTTTGATTATGTTGTGTCTTTGAGTTTATCCTGCATAGGGATGTCTAATCTTCTTGAATCTGTACATTTGTCTTTCATTTCAGCATGTTTGGCAATACTTTCTTCAAATTCTACCCCAGTCTCCTTTTCTTGTCCTTTTAGGACTCGATTTTCATGAATGTTAAAATTTCAATAGTTTCTCACAGGTCCCTAAGGCTCTGTTCATTTTCTGTTCAATCCTTTTTTCTTTATTTTTCAGGTTGAATAATCTCTACAAGTTAATCTTCAAGTTCACTAACTTCAAGTTCTGTGACCTCCATTCTGCTATTGAGCTCATCCAGTGATTTTTAAAATTTCAGATATTGTATTTTCCATTTCTAACATTTCCTTTTGGGTTTTTTTAAAAAAAATAGTTCCTATTTCACTGCTAAGATCTTCTATTATACCAAGGATGTTTGCCTTTACCTCATGGAACATGATTAAAATAGCTTCTTTAAATTCTTTACCTGATAGTTTCAACATCTGCCTCATTCTGGTTTGCAAACTATTGATTCTACTTTCCCTTCAGAATTGCTCACATTCTGTTTCTTTGTATACTGAGTAATTTTTCACTGTATCATGGGTTTTGAGAATCTGGGTCCTGGTAAAATTTTCTAGAGAATACTCTTTCATTGTTGTTGTTGTTTTGTTTTGTTTTAGCCAACAGTCAACCAAGCTTCATTCAGACCCCCAATTTTTATCACCCTCTATAGACAGTGGTTTCAATATCCATTCAGTTTTCAAAATCTTTGCTATGCTGATTTGCTCTGTTCCATGTATGCACTCTGAGATATTGGTCCGGGACTCAGGCATTAGTTTACATCACAGTTCAGTTCTCAAATTCTTTGCCTTGCTGTTTCAAGACTGCTCCATGTACCACAGTTCGGTTGTGAATCCAGGAATTAGATTCACAAAAACTTAGGGAAATCCTTGTCTTCAGCTTTCTCCTCTCCAAGATTTTTTTCCCTCATTCTCTGCCTACCAGGTTCCCTTTTTCTCAGTCACTTAGCTAAAAAGGTAGGGTTTTCTCAGAGTTTTATTTATCCATGCCACCTCACAGTTCCACTCAATTTAGGCAGCCTTGGGGAGAAATGGTGAGTGAAAAAAAGAGGAAAAACAACAGAAACTTCCCTCATACTCTTTCCACCTCAGAGTTCCCTTCTCTCAGCTTCTCTGTTGAGGAAAACAGGATCTGTTGGGGTTTGTGTGCCTGTGCCCCTGTGAGGACCAACACAATTCCCTCAGGCAGGGACAAAAGGAGCAATTTTTTAAAAAGTGGGCTCCCCTTTTACTCTCCAGCTTGCAGGGGCCCCTTTTCACAGTCTTCTAGCCAGAAATACAGGTTTTCTCTCTCAAAATTTTTGCTGCTTATATCAAAATGCTGTTCCACACTTGGGCCACCCTCATGTCAAAATAGGAAGACAAAAGAGGGAAAAACAGAAATTCACTGCTATTACAGCATGTTCATCATGTTTGGGCTCCCTTTCCCAATGTGTCTGCTATTGTTAATTTTCAGAGTCCTCAGGTGGCTGTTTTTTAGCTTTTTGTCCAGAGTTTTTAATTGTAATCAATGGGAGAGATAAATGTGTAGTAGGTTTACTCCATCTTGACTAGTACCAGAGGTCCCATGAGATAATAAGTTATTATAAACTCAAATTTGTAATTAATATAGAGATATGTAAAAATTCAATTTTTCTTGAGTCACTTTTGGTAATATGTGCCTTTGAAAAATGTCCATTTCATCTAGATTATAAGATTTATTTGCATAGAGTTCATAATATTCATTTATTACCTTTTAATTGTCTGCTGATTTATAGAGATGTTTTTTCTTTTGTTCCTGTTATTGGAATGAGTTCTGGTTTTTTACCTCAATTAACTAGTAACTAGAGGCTAATATATTTTATTGATTTTCCCCCCAAAGAACTAGTTTTTTATTTCATCAATATTCTCTGTTGTTTATTTATTTTCAATTTCACTGATTTCTGCTCCTATTTTTATTATTTCTTTCCATCTATTTACTTTTGGATTAATTTTCTCTTCTTTTACAAATATCTTAAGTTGGTAGCTCAGATCAATTGGATGTACACATTTTTTCTTTTCTAACATGTGAATTTAAATCCATAAATTTCCTTCAAGTTACTATTTTAGTTGCATTTATAAATATTGAAATGTTGCATTTTTATTATTCAACTAAAAATATTTTCTAATTTCACTTTTGATTTTATCTATGGGTTATTTACAAGTACATTGTTCAGTTGTCCAAATATTGGGGGATATCCCAGTTATATTTAGGATATAGCTTTTTAACTTAATTTTATTGGGGTCAGAGAACATACTCTGTATGATTTCAATCTTCTTAAACTTGATGAGACTTGTTTTAGGCTCCAGAATATGGCACATGCTACAGTAACCTATGCACTTGAAAAGAACTTATACTGTGCCCTGGTGGATCAGTGCTCTGTAAGTATCAATGAGCTCAAGGCCAGTAGTGTTTAGATATTCTATCTGGGGTATTTTTGGCTGATCTTTTGTCTAGTTCCTCTATAAATTACTGATATGAGATTTAAAATATTCAACTCTGGTTGTAGAATTTTCTATTTCTCCTATTAATTCTATCCATTTTTCTTCATGTATTTTGAAGCTCTATTATTAGACAAAATTATTATGTTTTCCTGATTAAATGATCCTTATATTATGAAATATTCTTTATCTCTGGTAATGCTTTTTGTCTTGATATCTTTTTTTTAATATTAATATAGCCACTTGAGCCTTGTTATGCTTAATACTTGTGTGGTATATCTTTCTCCATCTATTTATATCAACATATCTATGACTTTATATTTAATAAAGTCAGATTTCTTCTAAAGAGCACATAGTTAGATGTTGTCTTTATATCCATTCAAGAACTTCTATTTATTTTGAATGTCTAGTACACTAGCATTTGATGTAATTTGATGTAACATTTGATGTATTATGGCTATTTTTGACTCTGTCATTTGACTACAGCAATTTCCCCTTACCCATGATTTTGCTTTCTGTAGTTTCAGTTACCTGTGTTCAACTATGGTCTGAAAATAGGTGAGTATGGTACAATAAGGTATATTTAGGGACAGACACGGTGGCTCACACTTGTAACCCCAACGCTTTGGGAGGTCGAGGGGGAAGAATCACCTGAGGCAGGAGTTCAAGAACAACCTGGGCAACATAGTGGGACCCTGTCTCTACAAAAAATACAAAAATTAGCTGGGTGTGGTGGTGCACACCTGTAGTCCCAGCTACTTGGGAGGCTGAGGAAAGAGGATCACTCAAGCCCAGGAGTTTGAGGTTGCAGTGAGCTATGATGACACCATTGCACTCCAGCCCGGGCAATAGAGTGAAATTCTTTCTTGAAAGGAAAAAAACTGATATATTTAGAGAGAGAGAGAGACCACATTTTTATTAAAGTATGTTGTTATAATTATTCTATTTTATTATTAGTCATTGTTGCTAATCTCTTACTTTGCCTAATTTATAAATTAAGCTTTATCATGGGCATGTATAGGAAAAAACATAGTACATATAGGGTTCGGTACTATCCATGGTTTCAAACGTCCACTGGGGGTGGATAGGGGGAACTGCTGTATTTATTTCCTATTTAATATTTGTTCTTTTTATTTGCCTAAGTTTTTTGCTGATACTCTTCTCCTACGTGCTTTCTTTGGGTTATTTAAATAGCACCCGTGGGGACTTTAAGACATCTGGGTAGTCCACAAAATAATAAAGTCATCTCAGATTGCTAATCCCATCAGGTGCCTGGAAGAAGGAAAAGAGAATTCTCTCTGGAGGAAGATAACATTTATACTAGGCTTCGAACTATTTCTACAAATACAAATATGGCACAGATGTACATATGCATATATATGAGAAATAAAAGCTCATCAGTATCAGGCAAACAGTGATGATAACACATAATAATCTTAAGTAGCAATGTTAAATTAAGTGACAGACATTGTAATATAATTTCTCTCTCACTTATATATTCTTCAGTATTTGGAAAATAGTTAAACAAAAAATTTTAAACACACACCAAAAAACACTCAATTAAAATTCATTGACCTAAATTTAAATTTTAATTCTATGACTTAATGGTTACACAAACTCGGGAACTTAATACTATCTGAGCCTCAGCTATAAAATAAAGCAATCAGAGATTTACATGATCTGTAAATCTCTTGCTCACATTCTATTGAAAGAAACTGGTTAAACATTTCTATTCAAAATGAAGATATAAAATTCCCTTGATTTGACACCTGCTTTAGTTAGGGTTCCCGTGCAGAGAACAGAATCCACTCTGGTGAATTTAAGCAGGACTGCAGGGGAGGCTCAGGAATCAGACTCTCTGTGGATTTCCAGGGAAAACACACAAAACCGCACTGCAGGGTTGGGCAGACACGGAGCCACTCCACACTCTCAATGCCTCTGCTACAAGAGATATAAGCAAAGCAGGTGCCTCACCCCCACTTCCTGCTCACTTAACTGCATTTCAAAATCAGATCCCACCCAGGGCACTGGATGGGATAACCTACACTACATCAGGACCTTTAGTTGCAAGAGAGTGTGGGGTACAGGGTCTAGGTTTCCAGTCCCTGAGCTCCAGAAAGGCCCCTGGCAAGGAGCTGGAGTGGACACTGCGCGGCCATCTGTTGCACCTGCCACAGCCTCGTCTCCTGGTAGATGTGTCCCCCAGAGAACCCCACTCTGCAGCCTACAATGATGATCTGGGTGTATACTCTAAAATACACTCAGAGCAGATCAACTAATCCTAGAAGCAGAAAAATAAGGAAGGAAGTGCCAGTCCTGGGAACATAAAGAGTGCACTGTTTCTGGGAAAGACACTTAAGTTTTAAGAAACTCAAATTTATGCAAAAGATCTGATTGTTATGATAAATATAGTGACAAAAAGTGGCTTAGCCTAATGTTAAGTGCCTCAGTTTGAGTTTGAGTCAACGTGCACAACCAGGTCCCATGTCCCGACTAAGAGTTGGCTACAAATAGAAACTAGAAGTAAATATTTTCCATGCATGAAAGTCTTGGATATCAAAGATCTAAAAGCCTCTCCTCCCTGTTTCCAGGATGGGTTAGGGGTCCCCACCAGCTTTATGAAATCAGAAATTTCAGAAATTTGCAAGTGTGCCTAAAAGCTCTCTCTTGTCCAGTGCAGGGATGCCTCTTAATGTGACAATAAAGAACAAGGACCCACCAACTGTGCATCTACCACACGTCCAACCCATCTCAGAGGCCTGAGTTGTAAGACAGCAGCCAAAGAGTCGCTACGAGGCATCGCTTGTATCTTGGTAGCAACTTCAGATCAGATTTTGAACAGGAGTTTGTCATTTTAGAGGGCCATTGAGTGATTCAGTAACTTCTACTTGTTAAACAAAAGGGAACTTCTGCAAGCTGACAGTTTCTGTGGTGGTGTCAGATCGACGGAGGGGTGGCTGCAGACACCAAACGCATCCAGATAGGCTGGTGCAGGTAGGCGCGAAAGGTTCAGAGGGGGGACTTTCAAAAGATGAAAAAAATGCCCCCAGCAGGAACAGATGGATAATGAGCACATACACACTGCTCACGCATGAAGACACAACACAAAGCTGGCACGTTTCCTGTGTGCCTCATATTCCGTGGAGCACCTAACCTGGGGTGGACAGGAGGGAGGGCACCTCAGTTTCCCTCCCCATTTGATGGTAAGCCCCTCGGAGCTGGGTGGCATGTCTTTTCAGCTTCCTTTGCACTTCTACCCAGCATTCAGAACAGTTTGCTGTTCTCTGCAGGGCAGACCTTCACACAAACAACTGGCAGATGAGCCCACGCAGGCGTCAGGCAAATATGCCTTTGCATTTATAGGACGGTCTCTTGAGCCTAGTCACAGTTAGCTGTCACAACCCTTGTGACAAAATCTGACACTATCTTGTTCTTAAGAACAAACCAACCTTCCTAGGCCATGGCTGTAGTTATAGATGTGGGTTAATAACAACAGTTAATGTTAACAACCGATATTTCCACAGCGTTTTATAGTGGGCAAAGTCCGCTCCTTCATCTCTGATGGATTGTCATTGTCAACACACAGAAACAGATCCTGTGAGGTTAGGTCAACTGCCCCAGTCAGTGGCAGGACTGGGTGTCAGCCAGTTCCTGTGACCTTTGTGTCAGAGCTCTTAGCACAAGTCCCCACCGGGACAGCTGCCGTCCTGAGCAGAGGCTGTGTGTCTAGTGTCTGTCATTCCTTGGGCGGAAATTTTGAAACTTGTAAGGATACGTGGTCACATGACTATGTTTACTGAAATTGATTGTTGCTGGATCTACTTCAATCTAGATCAGAACTCACCTCTAAATATAATTTTCAATAAAATAGTAAAAACTTTATCAATGAAATGTAAAGTCCAGGTCATGAGACATTGCTGTGTTATGGTCTCTTACCAAAAAATTTTAATTTAAAAAATCCTATTTATACTCAAGTGTGCATGTGTTCCGTGTGTGTATTTATAGTGTGTATTCATCTTGTTCTCGATGGGAAAAAATATTGGGACTTATATCAGTTCATGTTTTCCCTGCTGAAATTTAATGAAGTTATTTTATTCTTTACTGAAAAGGAAAATAATGCTTAACGCAAAAGCATGAATCAATTTAAACATCAATGCGTAGTGACAAAGGCCAAAGTGAAAGACAGAGAAAATATCTAAATACACATATTGCTTATTATTAAAATAGTCTATGTTCATTTAATACATTTTTAAATGATTAAAGTATATGAACTAGAAGGTTCGTGTTCTTTATCACTTCATCAGGTTCTCCATACATTTTCTTCCCTGAATGCCTGGAGCCAAACCCTGGCTCTGCAAATTGCTGTCTCTGTGACCTCCAGCAAGCTGTGAAGCCATCTGTGCCTCAGCTTTCTCACCTGTAAAATGGAGATGATAAGGGCACCTCGTTGTTGCTAGCAGTAGGTGAGGGCATAGGCATTGCTTGTGCCCCACCACATCTCCTCATTCCACTCGCGTTTTGGCTGCAGATCTGGTGGACAATTTCAATGTATGCTGCCAGAATCCGACCTTAAGTGCACGTAACCTCATAACCACCGCTTCTCCTCGGGACGTTTTCCCAAAGCCATGAGAACTAACACAGCCCATGCACGGAGCAGTCTGCCACGCTGGGCCCACAGGGAGACATCCTCCCCACGGGAGGCCGTTGGTGGGCAAAGGCCCTGCTTCCATCTGTACAGGGACATCCTGGGGCACACAGGGTCTCGGCCCTGCCAGGTGACAGCAGTGTACAGCTCATTCCAGCCCCCTGATCTAGCTGCAGGTCTTCACAGCTCCCCTATGACATGAAATTATCTTCCACCTTTGTGTCCATGTGACCAGTTACAGAAACGAGGACTACAGTTGTCATGAGAATTTCCTCCTAATTTTGTTATGAATATGTGTGTGTGTTGTATAGCAAATATCTTTGTTTTTTTCCCTCTCTTATCCTGTTATCATGTAACATAAGATAGCATAAGTATAAATATTTTATATTGGTATTTAATTATTTTTAACTTCACATCATAGTATTTAAGTAACAGGATATCAGGAGAAGAGCAAACATCACTCGAGGTCTTTACGTCCTCTTCTGGGGATGGGCTTGTGCATTTTCAGTTGTATGCATGATAGTTAGATCATTTAGGTGGATTATGACCTTGTTATTATCTTTATTTGGAGATCAAGTGTGGCTTAAGGAGATACATGTGGGTGCCAGGTCGACAAGAGGTATGTAGACATGTGATGGTTAATTTTCTCTGTCAACTTGACTGTGCCACGGGGTGCCCAGATATTTGGTCAAACATTATTCTGGGCATGTCTGTGAGGCTGTTTCTGGAAGAGATGAACATTTGAATCAGCAGGCTGAGTAAAGCAGAGTGTGCTCCCAGTGTGGTGGGCCTCACCCAACCCGCTGAAGGCTCACATAGGACAAAATGGCTGCCCACCTCCTGAGTGAGGAAGACCCTTCCCGATGGCCTTCCCCCAGAACGTTGCCCCTTCCTGCCTGCCGGCCTTTGAGCTGGGACATCGTCGGCCCTCCTGGTACTCGTGCCTTTGCACTCAGACGGGAATCCTGCCCTCAGCTCTCCAAGGTGTCCCGCCGCCAACGCACCCTGCAGGGCACTTGTCAGCCTCTTAACTGCATGAACAATTCCTTGTGATAAACAGGTCGAGGGCGAGAGAACAGCAGGAAGGGGGGGCAGGGGTCTGTATCCTATTGGTGCTGCTTCTCCGGAGAACCCTGACTGATACGGATTTTGGTCCTGCGCTAGAATCTAAGTACCTAGAGAGCAGAGACCCTGTCTTTCGTGGTCATGATTGTATCCTCCACCAACACCTCAGTCCTCAGCCGAGAGGAGCCCAAGGTGGACATCCCCAGAGGAATGAACCAGGCTGTTCTCCCAGTTGACGCCTTCAAGTAGGTGTGGACCCTTCCTTTGGGATGGAGCTGTCAAACATGCAAAGAACCCCCGTGGCACATGCAGCCCACCTTGACTGGCTCTGGTAACATGGTGGCAAAAAAGAAAAGATACAAATCAGTAAAAGCAAATGTTTTTCACTGAATTATTAAATAGTTCTCTTCCCGCCTGGCCTCAGACACAGAACCATTGGCCAGCCCCAGTCTTGGCTGCGGATCACCTCCTAGATGGGTTCTCTTGGGTCCACTCACACATCCAGGACCGAGTTCAGTGTTTCCTTTGAGTTGAGCTTTGCCTGTAAGTCGACCCTGAGGAGGATACTGCAAAGGCTCGACATCCAGAGACATCAAGTCCATGCGGCACTTGGGACCTGTGGTTCCAGAGGCCTGGTTCTCACGCAGCGCCCTTTCTCCTGCAACCCACCGGGACGTGGGCAGCCTCAAAGAAAGCCCCACGCGCAGAGACAAGGACTCCCAAGAAAGCGAGAAGAGACGCCCACGTGGGGTCCGGGACGAGCAGGTTGGCTTCGGAGGGCTGGAAGACAAAGGTAAAGTTAACTCGAGATAATGATAGTGCAATCTCCAAAAGATTATGTAAGAGGCAGCCTCAAGACAAATATTTTTGAATTTCTAATGGAAAAATGGCATTTCTTTTATTTATTTTTTTATGTATTTTTGAGTGTTAACAAATAGTTCTAGTGATAATTAGCATCTTTGTATATTTATTGAAAACCAGCACTAAATCTGTATATTTACAGAAAAATGCCTTAGACATAGATAATAGCACAATTCCATGTTTGTGAATTGACAGTTTCCTCTAAACATAGAGTAGAAATTCAGCAATTATCACTACAGCTGTTTGTTAAAATTTGACAATAGATAAATAATGACTAGAAATCAATCTTTTCATTAAAATTCAAGAAACAAAAAATATCTAAAGGAATTTCATTATTCCTTTAAAAAGTCCAGGCCAGTCTGTAGGAAGCTTCTACACATACATTCTGCTGTTTCCACTTTTGTGGGCCCAAAATGGTCTTTCTTTCCACAGATGTGTATCAAAATAAAAATTAAGATCTGAGGTTCTGTTGGAGATGGGGAGAGGTGGTGCTGGCCTTCTGTCCTCAGCTCACTTGCCCACCTTTCTGTCATTTACTCTAAGGCTTAGGCAGTGCACAAACACACACGCACGTACATACACACACTCGCACACATGCCCATCTACACCTTCACACACACATATTCACACACACGTACATACACATTCACACACTCGCACACATGCATGTGTGCACACATCCACACACATTTATATTCACACACTCGCACACATGCACATATACATACACATTCACACACATTCACACGCAATACACATTCACACACTCACATACACTTGTACACATGCACATGTGTGGGCATATATTCAGACACATTCATATTCACACACACACGCTCGTGCTCACCAGTCATGTACACACATACACTCACACTATGTACGTTCACACACACATACACAGGTGGTGCTTGAATCAAAGTGTTCACATGGCTCATTCTCTCCACCCACTAGAACAACAAATGTGTTATTCCCAAACAACCCGAAACCCTCCAAAGAAAAAAGAAACACCACTGGTTTATGTTTTAGATCTTAATTCATTGAAAGCATTGAGTTAGAAATTATCTGTGCCTGGGAATTAATTGTGTTGCGGGCTTTTATTACAAACCAAAAGGCAGGAATCACAATCAAAACAAGGCGAAGACGGACGAGCAAGAACACAGTCCCACGTGGAGACACGTTGTGTTCGGCCCAGAAGGGGAGGATTCCTGCTCCTAGTAGCGGGTGCAGAGGCGCTCCCTGCTCAGGATAAGTGGCGACGCCGGTGCCCGGCCTTCTTGTCCCCCAGGCTGGCGCACACCACAGCAGGGCCGCACTGGCCAAGCAAGCGCTTAGTCCGTAAGACTCTCCGCGGGTCTTTTGCTTGACTTTCAGCTTGCGGGATGTGGACGGAGAGGACGAGAGGTTGACTCCAGTCAATCTTCTCCAAGGACTCAAGGCCCACGGAAGCCCCTTTCCTTCATGGTTTCGGGCACTTCTTTCATCTCCAGAATGCCCACGACGTCTCTGAACACGCACGCACGTGCGAGGGCACATCCACTCCTCTGTGCAGTTGCTCATGCTGGAAGAACAGGGTAATTACCACCACAAAAGCCCACGTAGTTTATAGATCTTCAAAATGAACTTCCCTTAAAAGATAAATATAGTATTTCCCATTTCGAAGCTGGAGACATTTTCTTCCTTTCTCTCTTCCCCTTCTACCCTTCTTAAATGGCCTACATTTTGGATGGACGGTGGAGTGCCACCTCACACAAGGGAAGAGGCAATTATTTAAAATTGTGCAAGCAAAGTCCGATATGTCTAGAAGCTCTGTGTGTCTCCCTCTGCACCCACTGATGACACAGCCTTACTGCCAGTTCCCGGAGAACATACCGCCTCTGCGAGTGGACGGTCACCAGCACAAACGCACCACCCTTTGCAGTGCTGGAAACATAGCTCAATGGGCCTGCACTGTGCAAAAGCATGTGGACAGCAGCACCCAGGCCACAGTGACGAGAGGGAAGACCAGGGTTGGGGTGGAGGGTCCACCTGACATCGTCTTTGTGTCGGGTGGACACAGGGAGAATGACCACTGTTAACCAAGTTGTATCTATCTAGAAAACGAACCCTGTCTCAGTGAATGTGTCCATGTTAGGATGTAGATGGGGATGGACTTAATGTAACAGCTTGTCCAGTAGACACACACCAACTGAGGGATTTATTGAGCATCTTTTCTGCCCTGGGTTGGATGCTGGGAGCTGCGTGCTGGGTAGGACATGTCTGCCTCAGAGAGACCCATCGTCAGTAGGAGTTTATAGAAATGGCTCTCTGTTGAAGTCATTCATTCCCATACTCACCTTCTTCCCAGATTTGTGCCCTTAACTCTGCCCCTGATGATGGCATGATAGGGCCCCAATTTCCTGAGTTATAGGACTTTGTAAGCAAAAGTCACCCAATTCAAACCAGCTTAGGGAAGAAGTACAGCCAGGCATTGGTGCTCATGCACCTATAGTCACAGGGACTCAAGAGGCTGAGGCAGGAGGATCACTGGAGCCCTGGAGTTGGAGGCTGCAGTGAGCTATGATCACACTACTGTACTCCAGCCTGGGTGACAGAGTGAGACCCTGTCAAAAAAAAAAAAAAAAAATTAGGAATCGGACAGCATTGGCTCCTGTAGCTGAAAAGCCTGGCGGCACAGCTGGACCCAAGTGCATAATGACAACGTCTTCAGCACTGCCTCAGCTCTGCTCTTGTCTGGGCTGGCTTCACTCAGGCAAGCTCGTTCTGTGCTGTGCAAGGACAGCCACAGCATCCCAGGGTCACAGCCCACCAGCTCAGCCAGCTCAAATATGTAGCGCCTCACCTAGTCTTAAGTGGTTCAGGAAAAAGGTACGTACACGTGCGTGTGTGTGTGCATGTGTATATATATAATGGTGTGTGTATATAACATACATAGTGTATGTATAGATTTGTGTGTGTATAGAATATACATTTATATAATGTACATAGTGTTTGTATATATTTTATATGTATATGTGTATATTCATATATATTATTCATGTACAGTGTGTATATATTTTATATGTATATGTGTATATATGTAATATACATGATTTATATAATATACTTTGTGTATATAATATAGTGTGTATATACATTTTAGGTTTATATGTGCATATTATAGACTTTATATAATATATATTATTTATATAATATAGTGTATATATATTTTATGTGTATGTGTGTATGTAATGCACATTATTTATGTAATACACGTAGCATGCATATATATAATATATATTATTTGTACAATATACATAGTGTATGTATGTATATGTATGTATGTGTATATATTATTTATATAATATACAGTGTATATATTGTTTATATATGTATGTGTATGTATACACACTGTGTATGTATGTATATATTATGTATACAATACACACTGTGTATACACACACATCTGTGGAAACAGACAGAGAGCAGGGAAGGAAGAACAAACGTAGCAGAAAGTTAACACTTGGGGAGCCCGAGTCATCTAAGTGGAGGGTTCAGGAATTACTGGTAGTCTTCTTTCGAATTTTTTGTGAGACCGAAGTTATATTTTTTAAAAAGCCTCTTCCCTGATGGCTCTGGCAGAGCCCTGGGGGCTCTCACTGGCTGACCCGAAGGCCTGGGACTCCGCCGGGGTCCACTGCCGCCCCGGGGCATGCGGGGCTCCAACCGCCCTCTGCCGACTCCTGGAGCCCCTCGTGAGCTTGGCCTCCCCGGAGCCCCCTGGCTGGCAGTGGAAGAGCAGTGGTTTCCCAGAGGAAAATTGGGGTCTGTTGCCAAAAAGAGAGGAAATGGATACTGACCAGAAAATAGAACTAAACGCCCACTACCCCCCCCCCCGAAATTCTCCCCAAATGGCCTTTCTTTCACTTCTCCTGGTCTGCAAAACAAAACCATTAGACTATTATTACCAGAATTTTAAACATCTGTGATTCCAACCCAAACGTTTGTTACTGAGAGAACAGTGCTGGCAGTTAGTCAAAGAGTGCCTGGAAGAAAGTGGAACTTGTAGATTTCCTTTAGTCTTTGTTTTACGTCGAATTGTATCTTCCCAAAATTTCATGTTGAAGCCCTAACCCCCAGGACCTCAGAACATAACTGTATTTGGAGATGGGTCTTTAAAGAATTAAAATGAGGTCACAGGGTGAGCTCCGACCCGTGACTGGTGTCCTCATGAGAGGAGATGAGGACACAGACACACCAGAGGCCGACCTCTGAACATACAGCAAGAAGACGGAGTGTACAAGTCTGGAGAGACGCCTCAGGAGGAACCTTGATCTGGCTATGAAAGATAAACTTCTGTTGTTCAGCCCCTTAGTCTGTGTGCTGTGTCACAGCAGCCCTAGGAAAATAACAGCCTTCAGAGAACTAAGACGACCCTCAGGGGACAGAAGCAATTCCTCGTGGGCCTGTACTTTGGATTTCATGTTAATATATGAGGAAATGGATAATTTGGAAAGATTTTGCCCCTTTATCAGTAGTTCAGTCAAGAATGTCACCACCAACCCAACCCTTAGGAATACTAAGAATGTAGTATAAGGAATTATTTTTAAAATTAAGCAATATAGGATAGGATACAATATGCTGATAATTGCTTAAGCATGGAAAGAGTTCTTTGCTTTGATACAACCATGGGCTTATTTACACGGAACCATGACTCTCCAAACCTCGTTCTTATGTGCAACTCATGTTGGCCGCTTCCTTCTCAGAGGTTCTTTCTGGAGAGGGCCGCTGTTGGCTCCGGGGGGCTGCCTTTCACTCACACCCCCACCAGAAAGGGAAGCTGGACGCTTCAGTGAGTCTGACATGCACTGTCTACCACGGAAAGCCAGGGTTTCAGTCATTCTCTCAGTGATGTCAGCTGCCTTCTGAAATCCTTTTGCTGCAGGTCCTTTGCAAAGCTTCCTCGCCAGGCCACTGGACAGAGACTGACCGGCTCAGCTGGTGCAGGCCGCCCTGGCCTCTGCCCCACCAGCCATCAGGCCGGTGTCCAGGTCAGGGGCATCTCTCCTCCATGCAGTGGCTCCGGAGGCAGGATCTCATAGGATCTTGTCATCGTGACTTGGTCAAGGCAGGGGGACCACGCCCAGCTCCCGCAGGCCGAGGGGAGCAGGCCTGGGGCAGTGCTGCTGGCTCAGAACCGGGCCCAGAGAGGCCACACCTGCACTCAGGGAAGGACAACCAGCAACATCCACCATGAGCACTTACACGGCAGAAGCTGGACCAGGAGCCAATCAGATGATGGTGCCCCATGCTCAAAAATCACATCTCAGAGCTTACTTAATGCCCCAGGACACACAAGTCAATAAACAGCAAATGAAAAAGCAGGTACAGCTCTTTCTCTCTCCCCCAACAAACACAATCTGATCTCTAGAAAGACCCCCAATAATATCTTTATTTATTTATTTATTTATTTTTTAATAAATCACATACACACTTTAATTACATATGCTACTTCTCCTAGAAATATTTACATTTTCAAAGAGGGAATAGGGATCCTTAGGTTACTCTAATGATGAAATTTTAGATGTCTAGATTATTTTATGTAGCGTAATTATTTTGCAACGATAGTTCTTTACAGGTGTTCTTCAATTAATCTTTATTTTTTTTTAATTTTCTTTTTTTTTAAATTTCAGAATATTATGGGGGCAATAATATCTTTAACAGAATAGATAACCCCTGCCTTTGAGGCCATTCATTTATTCCCCAGGAGAGGCCAAGGATCCATATTCTGTAATTCTCTGTCTTGCCTTGAGGGGCTTCTCTGAACCATTTAATTTGCACAGTGACAGATTTCATGGGACACAAGGCTTTTGCCCGTGAAGTCCTTAGGCTATTTTGTCATTTACAGGGTCCAGCTGCAACATGACGGCTCAGAGCTTGCTCACCCTTGGGTCCCTCCTGTTTGTCTTGGGTTTCCATCAGAAAGGGGCTCCACAGCTACTTCTTTCCTCCTCAAGGATAACGTCTCGTCTCCTGGTCCACGTGGTCACCACCCTTGTCTGCCAGGTTTGGCCACCAACGGGCTTCGAGCTCTCTCCACCACCTGAAGACTGTGGGATTCACCTTACATAGCAGCTTTAAACAAAAGTGTTTCCTCTTCCTTTTTATCAAATGTAACAATCAGAATAGACTCCCTTTTTCCTTTAAAGGCTAGAGAAAGAACAGCCATTTAAACCCTTATCTGACTAGTAGATTTATAAAAACAAATACAAATTAGAAACAAGGTTATTTTGACCTTAAGTTATGAAGCAGGGTTATTTTTCCAGAAGAACCATAGAAACAGTTTCTTATCTCAGTATAAATTTGTACAATGGTCCCCTCCCTCTGGCTCCTGCCTGTGCAGATTCGCCGTGTGCACCGGCGTATAATGCTCTGCGAGGTCAGAGGGCAGGAAGCCCATGACCTTGCCTAACGCAGAGTTCTCAACCTTGTCTGAGCTCAAGGTTTTAAGTGGAAAGACCCTCGGCTGACCGCCCAGACCTCCTGTTCTGGGGCAATTCTGGGAATGCCGATCTGGCCCACTCCCCCCCACTCTACAGAGGAGGACGTTGAGGCCCAGGGACGTGGAGAGGCCTCTCCCGAGGATGAGGAGCTAGTGACTGCCAGCCCTGGGCCAGGGGCGTTCACTGCACAGCTGACACTCCCGGGATCCAAGCACTTGTCTACACTGCCGTCATGGCTGAGCTGCCCACTGCATCTGCGAGTGGGAACTTATCTGGAAATAGGGTCTTTGCAGAAGTAACTAGTTAAGATGAGTAGGGTGGGCCCCCATTCAATACGACGGGTGTCTTTATAAAAAGGGGAAATTTGGACACAGACTCGCAGGCAGAGGGAAGACGGCCATTTAGCAACAGAGGCAGAGCCTGGAGGGGCGTCTACCGCCAGGAACATCACAGGTGCCTGCAGCCACCAGGAGCTAGACAGGCAGGGCAGGATTCTCTCCCCAGGGCTCAGGGGGCACGATCGGGGACTTCTTGCCTCCAGAACTGGAGACGATGAATTTGTGTTGTTACAAGCCATCCAGTTTGCAGTACTTTGTTATGACAGGACAGGAGACAAGTACACTTGCTGAGCAAGTTTCACCCATGTCCCGTATCTTCTGCACCCAGCAGGGACAAAGCCACCCCTTCCCACTCACGTCCTCCCCTTTCGAGCCCCAGTTAGTCTGGGGCTAACAAAACTCTGTGAAGCTAAAACATGTCTCAAGCCAGTGATCAACGTCATCGTAGAAAGAGAGAACAGTTAGGAAAACTCAGTCATATTCACTTTCAAGAAAACTATCTTTCTGTTTGTTTACAAAAACACCCATTTTTCTTCAAAAATGAAAATAGACCTGAACAATTGGGTTATTATAGCAAATGTTCAGTTACATACAATAATTGTAATTAAGCCCTGAAATCCAACTCAAGCCAATCTATTTAAATGAACCTGAACATATTAGAAGATATCAACCTTCCGTAAAAGACATGGGGTTAGAATCCTCTGCAATCCCTTAGACCAGCAGTCCCCAGCCTTTCTGGCACCAGGGACCAGTTTCATGGAAGATAATTTTCCCATGGACCAAGCTCAGGGGGAGCGAGCTCAGGCAGCGATGCCAGCGGTGGGGAACAGGTGTAAATATGCTCGCTCACCTCCTGCCATGCAGGCCCCTGTCGCTTCCTAAGTTTCATGGAAGACGATTTTTCCATGGCAGGAGGAAGGGGTGTGTGGCAGAGCTCTACGGCCTGGGGGTTGGGGACTGCAGCCTTAGACGATACTATTTATAATAGTTCTTAGTAAATCAGAGAAACTCCTTGGAGTCCAAAGACAATATCTAGAATAGAGCAGTGTAGAAATAAAACTTTTTATATATTTTTTATAAGGTATAGAAACAATCATGGCCCCAGGCAGCAGTTTCTACATATTTATATTTGGATTGTTGCACTTTTAATGTAATGCTGTCTATTTTCTGCCATTTAGGTGTTTGGGCGATTGTAACATTTTAACACTGCTCTAGAATAAGTGCTTTTTGTGAGAAGTTCATCCTCCAGGTTCAAACAGAACTGCATTTCCCAGTAAAATTTTATTTTGTAATTATTCCACTTTTTTATAATCTTCATGCCACAAGTTGTGAAGTCCAAAATATTTATGTTCCTGATTGTCAGCCTTTCCTTCTTAGAGATATCGAAGTGAAAACAAAATAGACAACTCCTTTTGTTGAATCAATACAGGCATATTATCACAGCAAGATTATAATTCAGGTGCACAATACCTGCATTTTCAGAACACAGCAAGGAAGTCGGTGGGTGCTGAGAGGCACAGCTGGTAACTAATATCAATAAAGTAGCCCAGATTTGTGTTCAAACAACAGAGTAGGGGTCTAACTTCAACCCACAGAAGTGGTGAAAATCAGAGTCAAGGCCCAGTCCCTCCTTAAACCCAACCTGCCGCATGGCAGACAGAAGAGCACCTGCTGCGATGTCCTTGGCATTGCCGCCTGGCGCCCACTGCTACGCTGCAGGAAGACCACGACTCCTTCAGGAGCAGAGCAAACTGATTGATGGTGACAACTCTTTACTTGGAGCACAGACAGGTAACCAGGGCACAGGTGTCCTATGTCCTAACACTGTAAGGTGACCTTCCTTAAGCTAAACTCTCCTCACTCCCTCCCTCTCTCCATCCCTCCCTCCCTCTCCCTCACTCTTCCCTTCTCTCCCCCCTCCCTCCCATCTTATCCCCCCTCCCTTCCTCCTTCCTTCCTCCTCCTCTGGGCTCTCTTGGCTACAGCCTCAGCATTTTGATGATCTCTTTTCCAGAAACAATTCTATAAAGAAATAGAAGAAACCTCAATCATATACAAGGAATACTTTACAGTATTTAAGCACACTTCTGAATGTACTGAATATACATATCATTTGGATGTAAATTTTATGTCTATTTTGGCTTCCAGAGAATGCCATCTCTAGAACTTAAACTACACAAAGAGTCTCCTACAATGAGTCAAGAACAGACCCCAAAATATGGAGCATTTGACTGGCTGCCTACCAGCTACGCCTTCCAGTACTCATGGCTGACTCATACCAAAGACAAGCACATGTGCACAGACCCGGACCTCCACCCTGCACCCGGGGCCAGCGCCTTCCAGGGAGCAGGCCTGATAGGGACACCGCAGCCCATCACAGCCCTGCGCTGCTCAGGAGAAGACCACAGCCACATGTCCTAGTCGCTGGGGGGATTCAGGAGGTTAGGAATGTTTCTGTTCTACGTGTTTAGGATGTCAAGACACTCTTTCCAAACGTATGAGCCGTCACAACATCCCTGCTAAGAGACAGTCCCAGCAATGCCCACAGCGACGGGCATGGGGAAATAACATCCGTCCGGCTCACGGGCCAGACCGAGCCGGGATGTAGTCGGCACCCGCCAGTGACCAAGTCAGGGCGGCGTGCCTGAGCTTAAGCAAGGCAGATGCCAGAGTCACCCCATGCTGCAAGCAGGGAGAGGGTGTCTCTGAACACCAGCAGGACTGCAGCTTCCCCCTGGGAGGACCTTGCAGCACTGGTGCCTCCTCCTTCGCCCTGGGACAGCCACAACTGGGTACACACCACCCACAGAGGGGCTCGCTCCCCATCTCCCAGATGCCTAGTGTCTGTGGGCCAGGAGCCAGGGCAATTACATAAGGCAGCTGCCCCAGGGAAACTTCTATGCAGGGCACAGAACCCACCCTATCAGCACGAGAGCACTTCCATGGTCCTAGGAGCCAGACATCCCTGACGGCCCTTGCCAAGATGCTCCTCATGCCCTGGCCTGCACAGTGGCTTCAAGGCTTGACCAGGTAACATGTGTCCAGCACTTCAAACCTCACTAGGTACAGCAGGTTTTCAAATAACATTGCTTTGCTCAATGTGTTTTCATTATAATGTTGATGAGAAAAATAACTTGATTCCCAGCTGGGGCCCCAGTCTGTGGCGTGTGCATGTCCGCCCCGTGTCTGCTGGGTTTTCTCCGAGAACTCCAGGTCCCTCCCACCTCCACAGCTGTGCTCCTTGGGTTAATGGATATGTCTACACTGTCCTCATCTGGGTCAAGGTGGGTGTATGAGTGCACCCTGAGATGGGCCAGTGTCCTCTCCAAGACTGGTGCGGCCTGGAGCCCTGAGCTGCTCAGACTCTGACTACCAAAAACTATGACCTGAAATAAGAGGATTGGAGAATCAAAGAATACACACTGGGCCTACCAGGCCCACCAGGCCCAACCAGCCCCACCAGCCCCACCAGGCCCACCAGACACACCAGCCCCACAAGGCCCACCAGACACACCAGGCCCACCAGACACACCAGACACATCAGGCCCACCAGACACACCAGACACACCAGGCCCACCAGACACACCAGACACACCAGGGCCACCAGGGTCACCAGCCCCACCAGCCCCACCAGCCCCACCAGGGTCACCAGGCCCACAAGACACACTAGGTCCACCGAGCCCAGCAGACTGACACAGTTTGCCTTTGTCTCCCCTGCTCACTGTGGTTAGACTGCAATCCTGTCGTCTCTTTCTGGGCTCCCAGTCAGATATGATCTTGTAGTGTCTTCTAGATGGTGCCTGATATTGACATGTAACTCACTTATTGTCAATGTCACCTCAAAGTATGTATCTAAATATGTATGTTTCATTTCCCAACAGGTTTTAAACTTATTAGGACAACATTTTTCATGATGCTTAAGTTTAATTCCTCACAGTACCTCAACTGTGATGTCAAAATAAATTAATTCTCCTTATATGAATGAGTAGTTTCCTTTAAAAAAAAAATACATGAGCTACTCTTTTTGTAAACCTTGGAGATAATGCTCCACCATGTTGCAGTCTACAAAATACATACATGTATATATTTAGCAGCAGGTGGCTTAGGCTGTAAGAAAGAGCTTACAACACTACAGAGACTTTTTGTAATTGGAATAGGCTGTTTTTTCCAAATCTCCCTCTGATTCAGGGCAAACACAGGCTGGACTCCAGTCCGTGACGGGGCTGCATAGCTGGGGAGAAGCCTGCTCCAAATGGCCCTGAGTCATGTCAGGGAGCTAGTGACGTCAGCTTGGGTATGGGCTTGCTTTGGTGCCATGATGTGATTTCAGGGGTACAAGGCAGACTCCCATCTAAAAATCTCCACTTTCCCTGGGTGCATGGAATCCATGGACTCTTAGAGGTTTTCCTTTTCAAAAGCTCCTCTATAAAATGCAAACTCCCTAGGAGCTGTTACCAGCCAACACCTTCCCAGGCGCTGCCTTCGCAGCTCACCATCAGGCTGTGCCGGCTAAACTGGACCCACGCAGGCAACACGGTGGGAACAGAGCCGGAGTTGGGGTGGGACAGCAGGTGCCAGAGAAAGGGGCCGGCTCAGGGTCTGCCTGCCACAGCCTTCAGGTGACATTTTAAAGCCCTTGCTGGCTCTTAGCCGGGGGTGGAAAGAGAGTAGTCTCTTTCCCAGAAAACCAATAGACTAAGCTGCAAAGTCCATCTTCTTGCGCCTCTGACCGGGGCTGAGCATCCACGGTCTGAAAAATCCCATTGCTCAGAGAAGTCAGAAAATCTGATTTAGAAAAGCAAACTTCCACAGTATGTGGCTTTAGAGTAAAGCTCTTCAACCCAAAGGAGCACTCAGCGGCCAGGTCTAGAACAATTTAAACTAATATTAATAGTAATAATAATAAATTATATATTTATGAGCTTAAACTGATATAAATAAATAATTGAATACATTAATAAAGGGGGGGAAGGGGAAGCTCTTTCTTACAATAGAATTCCAATGAATAAATGTGGAAGGAAAATCACCCACTGGGCCAGCAGCACAGGAGTGATCATTGGAGGCAGGGCTATCAACAGATGCTAAAACTGGCAGGCACAAATATAATGACAAACAGGCTGTTTACACAGCCCCAAAATATCTTCCCATAAGATACTTAATAATTACAAAGGAAAAATCATAAGTTCACAAGGGACCCATGAAAGATGCCACCCTAACCACTTATTCGAAGGTGCCATCACCAGGAAGGAGGCCCAGGGACATCACGCACCCCAGTGTGGGTGGGGTGCCCGAGAAGGCCCCGGCGTCACCTGTGGGGCACACTTGCCAAAAATGCATGATCTCAACTTATTCATGAGGAGGCATCAGACAAAGCTGACAGAGAGACATTGTGTGACACCACAGGCCAGCGCGCCCCAGGGCTGCCGAGGTCGTCGAAGACAACTGCACACCGAGGAACCCCCAGTGTGAAGAGACAGACAAAAGTGACTGCACGAGCCTGGGCTGCAGGTGGGATCTTGGCCCAGAAAAAGGACACTCATGGGAGAACTGGCGGCATTTGAATAACGCTGTGGACTGGTTAGTAATAAAGTATCACCTTGTATGCAACTACGTAAGCATAACTCAACGTCCTAGCTCTAGCGCCAGTGCCAGATGGGGTTAGAGATGCTGACCTTTGGGGAAGCTGGGGGGAGACAGGTGCAAACGCTATTTTTGCAACTGTTTTGTAGGTCTGAAATGATTTCCAAATGCAAAGTTAAGAATAAAGTAAGGTTTTGACAAATGGGTATTCCTCATGGTCATCACTCAGAATTTGCTTTAACCAAGGGCATCACCCAAGTCAAATCCCCGAGCTGAGAAGCAGAAGTTTCTGTGGTTCCATCCCTGGACTAGTGCCTATGTCCGGGTGGGGCCTCAGGACCTGGCTGGGCTCGTCCAGCTGTGACTCAACGACTTGACCCAAACCCAGCCTTTGAGTCCTCGGTCTGCCCTGCCACACACATGGAAGGGGACTTCCCTGGGGGATGTGATGGCATCTATGCCTTGCCACCCTCACCTGGATGGCCCCGGGGCTTCCTGCAGCCTCCTGCCCACTACCTGTGCCTGGGATCTCCTCGCCCGGGTTCCTCGTCGGGTTTATTTTGTCAGGTGTTTTTAAGGAGTATGAGTCCTTGGGAAACATAGGGAACAAGAAGTATTTTCTGTGGACTTGCTTGTACTTTATTCAGCGAGGAGGGCTAACCCCAAGAGCAGCCCTTCGCCCTTGGGTGGAGGGTACAAGCCTGTGCTCCAGCAGCGGTTTCCGGGCCATGTGCCTGAGAGCAGAGCGTGTGCCACCCACCCAGGGGCCCAGGGGCTCAGGCGCTCCCCCAGCTCAGTGCTCAGGCTCTGAGATGGTACGGGACGAGGGGCCGCAGGGCAGGGCACTTATACAGCCACCCCTGGGGCCTGTGGTCAGTGCCCCCCACTGAGGCTCCAGGAAAACCACTGCAGGTGGACCAGGTCGGGGAGAAAATACAGTTAATAACACCTAAAAACATGTTTTTTAAATCACAAGTTAAAGGAGTAAGGGACACACATAGGAGTGAGTCGCTCTTGCTTTCATGGGCAGTTCCCTCACTGCTGTCTCCCCTCCAGCCCTCCTCAGCCACGTGCATACCACGGGGGGACCCTAAACCCAGGCCAGCCGCTGCACCTTGGGCCCAGCCTCCCACCAGGCCCTGCCACTCTCGCTCAGCTCCATGTGAGCCAGAAGCTTCCTTGGGCCGTTGTCCCTGTGCCAAAAGACTTCCCAAGAACCCCCACTCATCCCGGTAGGCCCGGCCTGCTCCCAGCTCCCTTGTACACAAGCCCAGGCTCCCATCTGCCCAAAGCCTACCGTGGGAACCCAGAGCAGGACACATAGAGTTCCACTGTCCTTAATGACTTATTCCTGTTGTCACTTAAAGCAGGTGTTCTGCATTATGGCCAGAGAGCACTATAAATGTATCATGGAAAGAAAAATACTTTTAATTAAAGCTTCTAAACACAGGGCCAAGACAATGAAGGCTGGGACCGGGACATGCCAAGGGCTCCCACACACCTGCCTTCTGCACCTCAGCCTGAGTCCAGTGAGTTGGGGTGGGGGCCCAGGGGCCCTGGGGCCCTGAGGGATGGGGAAGAGAGACGGGGCCAGCTCAAGCCTGCTCCAGCCGCCCTGTTAAAGGGACCCAAGAAGGAGGCTCTGTTCTCACGATCACTCTGACTCTCAATTCACTGCCAGTGTGTGTTTTAGCTTCTCTCCATTTTCCCTCTTCCAAGTCTGATGTGAAGCACGTGTTCGTAGCTGCTTGGTTTCCAGCTCCTGAGCTTTTTAGCTAAGCTGTTCCCTGTTAGCACAGTCCCTGGGAGAAAATAATACTGAGGGTGCACGTTCTCTCTTCTGCCTTGAAGTCGGCCTGTGTCTGTATATAGCCTCCCAGTGTCACCTGGGGAGAGGCATGCGCTTCAGTGCTACTTCAGGATCCTACAACTCCAGGAAAAGGCCCACCATGACTTTCTTCTTGTTCTTATTCAGAGACTGTGGAAATTATACACAGGCTTCCGGGCCTCTGTGAAAGGAATTGGGGGATATTTATCAATTTCAAATGCATGCCTGTATTTGTTAGGAGTTCCAAGACAAACTTGGAGAATCAGCATGGAAACAGCCCTCTGTGGCTGTGAGATTATGTTCAGCCCCTTCCAAGGCTGAACCAGGAAGACACTGGTTTTCTGCTAATTGTGATCCTATGAAGCCCCTAAAAGTCAACAAGCAAAACCCAAGAGCAGAACATCCCAACAGGCTGAGTTCCAACATGACCAATGCAGCAGGGAAAACACATTACCATCACTGCCCCCTCCAGCCACAAAGGAGCGCACCATGTTCACAAGGGATTAGTCTCTGCGTTATGGAGTTGCATTCAAAATTTCATTTATAAGACGAGTTTAACTGAAAACTATTAATAGTTCTATCTGGCACATCAGATCCCAGCCCATCTCTGGTGGTTTTAGCTGCCTTAATTTAATTAACTTTAAAAGACCCAGGGCATATTGGTAAAATATACTCCCTGGTCGCAACTGCGTGATTGTTAACAACCTGCCCAATTACTGGGGGCGGGGCGGGGGGGGGGTCCCGTGCCCCTCGCACCTGGTAATTAAAATTGCTAATCACCAGCAATTATCTGGCTGAGCTTTAGAGGCGAGAGAAGCCATTTGACCCTTAGCCCAGAAGGGAACAATGTTTTCGGTGCATCCCCGGGGGCTTTGCAGAGCTGTCCCCAGTCCCTGCTTATTAAGTGCCACTAATAGGAAATCAACAAAAGAGCCCTGACATCTGTGGGGACGTCCCGGGCCCCAGGTCTGAGCACACAGGTGCTGGCCATAAGGCTGCCAAAGAGCAGGAAAATTTACCAATAATTAAGTGGACTGTGCTCGCTGCAGAGTTGGCAGCCCCCGCACCCAGCCGCCACGGCTTCTCTGCAGCCGGATAATTAGGTCCTGACGTTCAGGAGCCCTTTGTCATGAAAGGCTGGCCAGTCAAAAGCATTGGATGAGGAATTTTTAATCTTCTTTTCTTTTTAATGAATCTTCTCCCTGCTCAAGCATAAATAAAAGATATTCTTTTTTTAAAAAAGTCTGCTGAGAGGATCTTAAATGTGTAGCCTCTTACTTTGCAGGGACATTGGGGCTTCCTACCATTATTCCTCGAGGACAAGAGTTTTCTTCTCATTGCTGGGTTGAAGGAGGCTCACAGAAGAGACAGATCATGACCTGCTACTGGGAAAGGTTCTGAGACACTTCAGGCTCCCAAAAGCTGGCTTCCCTGGAAGCTTCTAGGTTTTAGTCTGCCAATAGGAGTCTGCAGTCCCTGCCTCTGCTCTCCTGAGATGATCTTTTAACAACACTCCCTTGCCCCATTCAGCAGATTCACACACACACTGCACTTTCTTTCTTGCCATTTAAGGATGAAATGGTCTAAGTTTAGAAATACATCCTTGGAGTGGTTTCAACTGCTTTGGAGATAAAAACAGTGCAACAGGGAAATTTAAATGCAGCTGGAATAGGGATGCATGTGATTTCAGACTCGATTACCAGGCAGACTGCGAGGGAGACAGACGCAGACGGCTCCAGATGCAGGAAAACTTGCTCCAGCCAAGGGCCGTGCTGGGGACAATCATTGCCCACATGACCCTTTGATCCTTTACTAAAAAGTAAAATAAAATAAAATTCTTCACTCCGTTTGCTTCAATTCCCTGCTTACCCTGCTCTCAGTCTCTCTCTCCCTGCAGCCAGGGAGGGTGACCCTGGGTGTGGCACCCCTGTGGGCAGGTGGGCATCAAGCCGCCCAGCACACCCTGGGTTTATTTCCAACAAGAGGAGGAGGCTGGCATGGTCAGAACATTGCCAAAGCCACAGAGCCATTGCTAAGGTGTACTTTCCCCGTGTGTCTTGGACGGCATGGCTTGTTTCTGGAATTCAATATGTAAAGACACCAATGATCCCTCTGGGAAAATAGAAAATGGCAAACTGGAGGTCACTGCCTTTTCCCCATGGCCCCTGTTCACACACTGCCTGGACTCTGCAGCCAGGGAGGCCCTACCTTGCCTGGCACAGAGAGAGGACCGCCGGACGCCAGGTCGGGAGAACAGGACCGCCGAGACCAGCGGAGGCACAGCCGTCCCACAAGTCTGAGAGCGGTGATGAAAGCTACCCACATTTACCCAGAACAAGGGAGACGGAGCTTCGGGCAGGGCCGTGTTTGGGTGACTGCAGCAGCCCCCAGCCTGGCCCCAGAGGGTACTCAGTAGGCGATTGCTGAATGGTGCTCCCTGACCCTTCCAGCCTGCACCTGGCTTCCTCATTGCCTCTGGCATCTGGGATCCTGCATGTTGTTCTTATGCCTTTGTCCTAGCTCAGACTCGATGTTCTAGCTCTTCTCCTGTCCCACAAATTCCTTCCCCTACCTAGCAGGTTTGGGGGCTCCCTGCCTGCACCCTCCCTGCTGACCTCACCACAACCTCATTTCCAGCCCCTCTGTTCCTGCATACAGCGAAACCCTACACCCCTGATGCTCAACGTGTGGCCATCAGACCCCCAGGGTCCCCAAGCCCCATCCAGGGTGTCAGCGAGGTCAGAACTATTTCCCCCACAATTCTTGATGCTGCCTGCCTTGCTCACCACTGAGATGTGCACAGACGCTGCAGAACCGGTGGTGGGTAAAACCACAGGTGTCTAAGAGGGAACCAAGGCAGTGGCGCCCAGTTGTACTAGTTGTCATTGTGTTAGTCATAGAGCACACAGCATAGTGCCAGTTTCACTTAAGAATGTCCTTGCTAAAGCAGTTAAAGTTATTAATTTTAGTAAGTCTTCACCATGAGACAGGCAGGGCAGGCTTCCTGGGCGTGGCCTGCACAGCCTCAGGGGGCCCCATGCTTCAAAGGGCCTATGCTCGGTTTATGGCTCCCCTGGCACCTCCACAAAATTCTGAATCACTTTTAACAAGGGGCTCCGCTTATTATGTAGCTGGTCCTGAGTCAAGGTTTGTCCTCGTGTTGTGATGAAATTAGAAGTATGTATTATATAAAGCACTTCTGCTGCATACCAAAGTATGATGGTTGTCTCAAGGAAAAGAGCTCGTGTGATTGTTTGAGTTGCACGCTAAACTAGCCTGCAACTAGTTCCTTTATCATGGAACATCACTTTTTCTTGAAAGAATGACTGGCAGATAAACTAGTAAACTAGTTTTTCAGATATGGCTATTTGGCAGACATTCTCTCAAAAGGAACAATGTGAGCCTGTCACTACAAGAAAAGTACCTGACAGTATCTGTTGTCAGTGACAAAATCTGAGCTTTCAAGAAGAAATTCAAAAATATGGATATACCACCCTGAGCATGACAGATTTATAATACCCAAAGGCTTTTCTGATGAGGTCAGTGGTGATGTTAATGAATGTGATTTTTTGATAGTGAATAATGAAATCTGTCAACATTTACAAGATCTGCAAAGCTCAGTGCTTGGGCAAAAGATCTGTTCAAAGATCACTGATACACAGTTATATGCCACATAATGACGTTTCTGTCATTGACAAACTACACATGTGATGATGATCCCATAAGATTACAATGGAACTGAAAAATTCCCATTGCCTAGTGACGTCCTAGCTGTTGTGCTGTCTTAGCCCAATGTATTACTCATGAGTTTGTGGTGATGCTGGTGTAAACAAACCTTCTGCACTGCCGGTAGTATAAGTCTAGCACATACAAATATGTACAGTACATAATACTTGATCATGATAATAAATGACTATGTTACTGGTTTATGTATTTATTACACTACACTTTTAATCACTGTTTTAGAATGTATATCTTCTACTTACTTTAAAAAAAGTAAGTGTAAAACAGCCTCAGGCAGGCCCTTCGGAGGTATCCACAAGACGTCATCGTCATCACAGGAGACAGCTCTGTGCGTGTCACTGCCCCTGACAGCCTTCCAGTGGGACAAGGTGTGGAGGTGGAAGACAGTGATACTGATGATCCTGGCCCTGTGTAGGCTTAGGCTAATGTGTGTGTCTGTGTCTAAGTTTTTAACAAGAAGTTTACAAAGTAAAAAATAAAGATTTTAAAAATAGAAAAAAACTTATAAAATAAGGATATAAAGAAAGAAAATATTTTTCTACAGCTGTACAATGTGTGTTTTAAGCTAAGTGTTATTACAAAAGAGTCAAAAAGTTAAAAAATTTTAAAGTGTATAAGGTAAAAAAGTTACAGTAAGCTAAGGTTAATTTATTATTGAAGAAAGGAAAATATTGTTTTATAAATTTAGTGTAGCTTAAGTGCACAGTGTTTCTAAATTAGCCTCCAGTACTGAACAGTAATGTCCTAGGCCTTCACATTCACTCACTGACTCACCCAGACCAACTTATAGTCCTACAAGCTCCATTCAGGGTAAGTGCCCTATAAAGGTGTACATTTTTATCTTTTATACCATATTTTTACTGTAACTTTTCTGTTTAGATATGTTCAGATACACAAATACTTACTATCATTTTCCAATTGCTTACAGTATTCATTATAGCCACATGCTGTACAAGTTTGTAGCTCAGGCGCCATAGGCTATACTGTATAGCCTAGGTGTGTAGTATAGGCTGTATCATCTGGGTTGAGGCATCTCTCAGAATGTATCTTTGTCGTTAATCAATGCATGACTCTGGTTTCAGATTCCATATTGTAACTAACCTTAAAGAAACTACCCACTTGTCACATTTTGATGTAGCATTGAAGAAGAGAGAATATCCACATTTACCTGAAAAGGCCATTAAAAAACTCCTCCTTTTTCCAACTATGTATCTGAATGAAGCAGAATTATCTTCACATACTTCAGCCAGAAAGATGTAAGTGAATCCATTGACTTCTATTAAATTAGACATGGAAGAGATTAGCAAAGGTATAAACCAAGGCCACTTTTCTTATTAAGTTTTTTTTGTTTAGAAAATATCACTTTTTTTTTGTAAAACAAATTTTAAAATTTTACTAAAAAAGAATAGTACAGGCAATCATATAATTTAAGAATAAAACCAGATAATGGCACAGTGCTATTACCATCACAGTTTAATTTTTTATTTCTTAATTTTATTTATTTATTATTATTTTTTTAAATTTGAGAATATTACAGGGTACAAATGCTTTGGTTACATAAATTGCCTTTGCACCACCCAGGACTTACCTCAAAATGATAAAAGCCATATACGGCAAACCCACAGCCAACATCATACTGAAGGGGGAAAAACCGAAAGCATTTCTGCTTAAAACTGGAACCAGACAAGGCTGCCCTCTATCACCACTGCTATTCAACATAGTGCTGGAAGTCCTAGCAGAGCAATCAGACAAGAGAAGGAAATCAAAGGTATCCAAATAGGGGCAGAAGAGGTCAAACTGTCGCTCTTTGCTGACAATATGATCTTATATCTAGAAAACCCCAAAGATTCTGCCAAGAGACTATTGGAATTGATAAATAAATTCAGTAAAATCTCAGGTTACAAAATCAATGTACACAAATCAGTAGCTTTCATATATGCCAATAACAGTCAAGCTGAGAATCAAATCAAAGACTCAATACCCTTCACAATAGCAACAAAGAAAAGAAATACCTAGGAATATATTTAACTATGGAAAATATCACTTTTAATAAAAATATTTATGTTTATACATACTGGCTTTATTATTATTTTAAATACATTTTTAAAATTTTCTGTTTTAATATCTATTATTGTAACATCTATTGTTAAGTATGTAAAGCTGTCCAGAGACTCAACCACTTGAGAACTGCTGTTCCACATACCTGAGTCGGTACTGCAGAGCCACCACTTGACAAGATGGAGCAGGCCAGGACTCAGGGACATCCCACTTCAGTGCAGTAGAGACTTGCTTCCTCCAGGAAGCTGGAGAGTATTTGGACAGGGTGCAACGGAGTAGCAACTATCATGATCCTTGTCTCCTCTGTGTGCCTATTTCAACCCAGCAATGAAAAGCCAAACTTTCACCCTCCTGGACACTTTAGCCTGGCTCTTGGAAGATGACAGAGCAGCTCCTCTGCAAGATCTGGTGGTGCAGAGCTCCACTAACTAAGGCCTTCAGAGGTGGTGCAGGTGAGCTGGATGCACCTGCAAGAAGTAAGTGATTTCTTGCGTGTCAGCCGTAAAACCAAATTGAGGGACTTCTGGTTCCAGACAAGATGAAGTAGATGCATTTCTCTCTACTTCTCCCACTAAGAACAGCTCAAACTGTGTGCATTATACATCAAGCATAAAAAGGCCATGCAGGGTGGAGAGAAGAAGGCACACAGACCAGGGACATCAGGACCTCAGGAAAAACACGGCATTTCCTTTTGCCTCCTATATCCTGACTGAGGCCTGGAGAGTCCAGCATCCCAGAAACACCAACAGACACAGACAAAACAAAAGCCCCAAGAAAAACCAGTTCTCTTTAGCCAAAGGTCCAGCATGGGTGCAACGTAGCAAGAAAGAAAACTTTTAGACGACAACTACCTACTCCAGCTAAAACAAGGGACTTTAAAGCACCACATAAAAAATGGGTCCTGCCCCTACCCCAGTCAGCAAAGGTCAAGTGGGGGTCCTGTGCCTCCACTCCCCCCATGGTAGTGAAGCACCCTGCACCCCAGTGGGGTTGATCAGCAGAGACTACTGGGGAGCCTGAACTCTCGCCCCACGTGGCACTCCTGGGGCACCCTCCCATCACCCCCTGGCATCAGTGAACCTGGTGAGGAACCTGGACTTCCATGCCCCTCCCCTAACGACACCATGTCATAGGAGACCTAAAAAACAGAAGATTAAAACAGGAACCTAGCGTAATGCTTAACATGTCCAGGATGCAATTAAAAATCACTCATGATACCAAGAACCTGGAAAAGCCTCAACTTGACTAAGAGAAGCCAAGCAGCAGACACCAAGCCTGACATGACAGATGGCGGAACCGTGTGACGGGGATTCCAGAGCAGTAGTCGGACTTATGAACACGCTTTAGACACAGGCAAAAACAGAGAGAAGGTATAAAAAAGAACAAAATGGAAATTTTAGAACTAAAAAATGTGATAACACAAATAAAAAACTCACTGCATGGGCTCAACAGTGGAAGGTAGGAGAGCGGCAGAGGTCGTGCCACATTTGGAGGGTCGGGTGGTGCCTGAGAAACAGTTAGACTGGGCTGGCGCCAACGCTGTGCTGGAGCTCGTGGAAGGGTGACTCTGAGTCACTGTTTGCAGGAACATTGGACTTCTCATCGCCGAAAGTAGGGGTCACGTATTTAAGAGACCCCATGTGCAGAAATGCCATCTCGTGGGTGGCCTTAAGCAATCTCAAGACACGGCTGACAGCCCTGTGCAAGACGGATGGCAGCACCGTCCCCTGCCAGCTCTGGGCAGCGTCCACCCTGCCTAGCAGTACCCGTGGATGACGCTGGCCAGTGGAGCAGGGCTAGGGGGCAGCCAGCTGCAACTGCAGGTCCAGGCCGAGGAGTGACAGGCCCCGGGCGAGGGATGTCTCCTGCTGGGACAAGGCTCCTTCACAGCCCAGAAATCCTAGTGTGCTAGCTCGAAATCCTAGCTTTCGAGCCCTCGAGACACAGCATCACTGAAAACCTTCTATTAGAACCAAGGTGCATGGGTGCCATGTCCTGAGAAAGCACCTCCCATATGGCCTGGAGTGGGGCCCAGGAGGGGCCTCACAGTCCCCTCCACTGAGTCACACCCACACTCACACTGCCCTCCCCTCTGGGTCCTCACTGAGACCACCTGGGAGGCTCTCTCCCTCCACTAGGTCCTCAGGACTTTGAAGATCACCTGCAATAGATCCCCTGGGATGCCACAGGCACTCTCCTGCAGGGGCCACTCCATGCCCAGGCCTCCTTCCCAAGCCGCACACGTGCAAACCCTTCTGGGGTATCTGAGCAAAGCAGAGCTGGTGCTTGGAGCCTCAGTTCCCTTCCTGAAGCCTCTGGCTGCCCCCTATACTGCCCATCCAGTGGTCGCCTGACCCAGCTGGCCCCCAACACTCGCCTCCCTGGGCAGTCCCCTCCTCCGCCTTCTGACCTCCACTGCACGGGCGTCCCCCAGGCACCCGGCCTGGAACCTAGCACCGTCTCCCTCTGCCCCCGTGCAGTCAGTTTCTCAGCTTCCAAGGACTGAGTTTCCAGCACAGCCTCATCTTGTAAACTGCTTCTCTCCGGTCCAGCTGCCCTGCCCGGCTGGGGCTCAGCCCCTTCCTAACTGCCCTCCCCGCCATCAACGTAACAGGGTGGCCTCACCCAGTCCACATCTTAGTTGTGCAGCCTGTGCCTACACCTACCTATACATCTCTCTCTCTGTTGAGACAACCCCCTAGTTCCTGAAAGCACACCCTGAATTCACACACAGGTTAACAGAAGGAAGCTTCCTAGAGCGTCCCTTTCTCCCGTGTGCTGTTTTCCTCCTTGCTGAATGTGCATTTTCGTTTTGCCCATTTTACTGAGCATCTCTCCAGTTTACAATCCAGAGGGAGTGGGGCCTGTATTGCCTCAGAGGCTGCCTGCAAAGCATTCCTTTTTCTTTTCCTGTTTCTTGGGTGTTCAGACTTCCAAAATATGCACTAGAACAGGCATGCACACATCTTCTCTCCCTTCTGATACCGATATCCCTGCTCCTCCCCACTTTGCCCTATGACCCCAAGGAAATGAACGCACAGATGAAAGGCCATTTCTCAGTGTCACATCAGAGAAAGCCCAAGGTGACATCATCTGCATGCATCCAGGACTCTGACATGAACAAAAATTCGGGCTCAGTTAATTCTCCAGGGATGAGCTGCTAATCTGAGGCGAGAACCCTGCTGATACTGGCTGTCCACCCAAGGGAAAGGCTTCCAGAGCAGCCGCCGCAGGCGGGTCACCCTCACCTTTCGGGATCCCGAAAGATGATAAACCGATTTGTTGAAGTACCTCGATGTGTCTCATGAGCGCTCCACAAGGGACTTGACCTTGGCTAATTAGCCACGAAACAAACCGGAACTGAAACAGCTGTTCCCACAATGAGGCCTCAGCCCAGTTGCCTTCCCCGAGCCCTCGTGGAACGCTGAGAAGAGCCAAGTGAGGTGTGGCCCCTCCGCCCCACTCTCCGCACCAACGCCAAGAAAAGACTCCCCCATCCCTCCAACTCCTGATAAGAGACTTTTATGTACAAAGTCTTCTCCGGTTGTCGGGACATGGAACCCTCACCTCTCCTGACTTGGGCCATGGACAAATGTGCTTTTCTTTCCTGTGGGGAGCACAAGGAACCACCACTATGACTTCACACTAGGAATTTTCCATCCTCATTCCGGTGGTTCCGCTTGCTTTCTGGAGAGTCGTAATGATGTTGTAAGTACAATCCTGTGAGTTAATCATCTAGACTTCAAGTTTTTTTAAATTGTGGTAAAAAAACACATAACATAGAACTCACCATTTTGCCATTTTTTAGTGTCCAGTACAATGGTGTTAACTATATGCACTTTGTTGTGTAAGAGATCGCTAGAACTTCATCTTGCAAAACTGAAACTCTGCACCCATTAAACGACATCCCCCCATCTCCCCTTCCCAACCCCTGGTAACCACACCAGGCTTCAGTTTGTTAAACTGTCAATAGGGATCTAATAAAACAATACAGAAAGAAAATTCTGACCAAAGGAACTGGGGTCTGTGGAAAACAACAAAGGTTCCCTACAGAGGGATATACCCAGCCCCCACGGGCTCACCCAGGGCCCATGTGGGGAGATTGGCGGCGAATTCCACAAAGACACTGCAACACAGGCCTGTGCTGGCAGCACACACTTCTCCCCTGATTCAAGTCCATCTTTCATGACTATTTTTGCTGGCATCCAGTACAAAAGATAAAAACACTTATAAAGTCATGTTTTCCATTCAATCAAGTTGACTTCTCCTCAATAATTTTAGAACTTGCTAGAATTATTTGCTTCTTTTTGTTGGATTGATCCCCTACCACTCACAGACTTGAGCTAAGACTTTAAAAATGTGTCATTTGGACACTGCAGCTTCACAAAGCCACACCCCTGCTTGGGGTCCCCTGGCCGCCGCAGTAGGGGTGCGAGTTCAGAGCACAGGCCACAGGCAGCCTGTCGGCAGCGCTGAGGGCCCCGCACATCTGCTTCTTTCTAGAATATCAACTTTGGAGGTACACAATACAGTTTTGTATTCTTTCCACATACCAAGAACTAAACAACCACATTATGTAATTCTTATATTGAACAGTTGGTACTTTTCATCAAGAAACTCACAAGGTGATCAAACATTTTGGCAAAATTGCTCCTCCAGGGAGAATAAGGCCAGCCCACGAGAGATGTGCCCTAGGCGGGCACTCAGCATTGACCTTAGATTGAATGTCCTCAGCAGAGGCCTGTGCACACCCCGCCCTAACTGCAGCAGGGCCTTCTCATGCCTGTGCATGTGCTGGGAAATGGTTGGCAAGGGCAGTTAGGGCAGCATTTGCCATGCTCACGAAAGGCCCCCCCGCCAAACAGAGAGGCCTGGGGCGTGTCAGGCCATCCAGGCAAAGCCATGAGTTGTCACCACTGGATGCCCATGGACTCCCCAAGTCACATCCTCAAGCTCCCCAGGGAGAGGACAGTCGCTGAGCCTTGCACAGGCCCCCGTGGATGGAAGCCGGTGCTGAGGAGGCTGGAAGATGACGCCCTCCGCTGGCAGAGCCTCCGCGCATCAGTCATCAGAGTGCAGAGCAATCACTCTGAGCACGGAGGCGGGAGCGGAGGCAATTGCCTGTGATTGATAGCACTAAACGTGAAACCTCACGTACCTCATCCGTGAAGCAGGGAATCAGAGCACATTGTTGGGGGGAGATGAATGGAACTTGAGATAACCTTGGCAAATTAGGCATATGTTAGCATCAAGCTTTGTCAGTAAGCAGGCTATAAATTACAGACATATTGTAACTCCATAAACTCTTCTAATGAATTGAATGACAGTGGTAATTCAATGCGAACACAGCAGCTTAACCCTTTTAAGAAGGTAGCCCCAGGCCTCTAGGATGCAACCAGCCAAAGTGCATTTTCAAAGTTAGTCTTTCATATCTTTTGAGAAAGCATGCAGAGAGATAAAATAACTTCTTAACATTTCCTGCATATCACAAACAGAAGTTCAAAGCCCTACTGGCAATTACAATGTTTCATAGTTAATTCTTTTTTTATTTTTTCCCCCTGGCACATAATCTTTATTATAGTCCTTTTCTTCTTAAAACGATCACACTAAATATATGGAAGGCACAAGCGCCAGCGTGCAGTGCATTTCTGGGCGATTACTAAGCTCCCCGGGGGGGATTGCGCACTTGGAAGGCTCAGAGACTAACCAGAGGGGAGGCATGCTCTCCATACAAATGCATTACCTGTGGTGTCTTGTTGCAATAATGAAGTGGAATTTATAAATAAAAATAAGGTGCCAAGACAGACCCTGCAAGCTTTCTGGCCGTTGCTGACAGAGGCTCAACGTCAGTGACAGCTACACCGGGTTTGTGAAGCTGCTTCCTATTTAATAATTTGCTGTATATTTTAGTAAAAGTTACATGTAGAAATAACTGACAAATCAATGTTGATCAAAAGAAAACTTTAAATTCAAAGTGGAAAATTAAAGGTAATATGTCATTATTTAAAATGTGTTGACATAGTAAAAAGCATTCTTTAGTTCTTATTCAAATGGAAGTAACGCAAAACAGCACCAATGGGTACAATTATGGTACTAATGTTACGAAACTAAGAATTTTAAAAATAAACTACCCCTATATAGGCATATTTCTCTTTTACAGAACACTATTATCTTTTACTATAGGTGTTAAAGGGAAATGTGTTCTTCATTTCTTTTATCGTTGTGTTAACATTTTTGTCACTATCTCTTTCTGCGTAGACCCCGCGGCACATAATTTCAACCAGACATTCAACACCTGCAGATTTTACATGAGCAGATCCCCAGTATCAATTTCTCTGGCTTTAGTAGAAGGTGCTCACAGAACATTTCTGTTGACCTGAACCACTTACACTAATGGGGAAATCGAATAACAATAAAAATTGTATTTTACATATTTCGATCACACCTTTAGTCTATTTCAGCAACTCATGCACCGTGATCATTAAAGAATCTGAATTATTTACCTAAAAAAGTCTAATTTTGGAAAACAATCTATGTACCGGTCATTTGTCAATCAGGCAAGAAACGTAAAAAACTCTAAACTTCAAATTTCTATCACTTTTGTAGAGCTGAATGCATTCTTTTCGTAAATTAGACCTTAAATTTTTAAATTCAGTCAGTAGGTATTGTTCCAGCTTTCTGACAGGAATTGTTGCCTTTGCTGGGGCCACCAGCCCTATGCTTAGCCGCAGAAATGGATGTTTTCACACGTAGGAAAAGCGGACCGTGTTCTGGGCCCCTCGCCCCAGCCCAGGACACTGCCATGCGTCCCCGGCTCTGGCCCTTCTCCCTGCTGTTCACACTGAGGCACCTGTGAGCACACCGGGGTCTTTGGTAGCCGCTCTGCAGTGCCGATGACTCGAAAACACGACCACTGACGCTCGGAACTTTGCGAATCTTCTCAGGCCCCAGAGGTAGCCCCAGACTGGAGCGGGCCCACGGCCTTCTCTTGTTTGCCTGCCGAAAACTCAAAAATCACAAGATTTTCTGTAAAAATCCGGCTTCCTATCCATTCTCAAAAAATCCTAAGATCCAAACAGGCGGAGCCCGCTCACCTGGACCATGCCCGCAGCCCAGCCCCCGAGGCGCCCTCCCTGCGGGGCGAGGCTGCCCACCTGCTCCGCACAGACGCCGCGCGGGGCCTGGAGCCAGGACACCTGGTGCAGGTGCCGCCTCGCTGGCCTTGGGCAGAGCTGCCCTCGCGGGGCCGGCTCGCTGTGTGTAGCTTTTCAAGTCTTGTTTTCTCAGACGAGCTTCAGTAAGGAAGAGACCTGGGATTTTCATCACCTCGGTCTCTAAAGTGAGGCCCGAGGACCAACAGCCAGGCCACCACCAGGAGCTCGTCAGACGGGCAGGGCCCGGGTGGTTCTGTGCCCATTAAAGGATCCTCGGAGATGCCTCGGACCCCGCCCCGACACTGGAGCACAGTCGGAGTCTGCGAGCTGCCGTGAGAGGGAGGGGCGGAGCGCGACAGTCCTGGGCCTGGTCTCTCACAAGCCCACACGCCAAAACCCTGCACAAGGCCGCGTCACCGCAGGTGAGCTGCACCTGCTCCAGGCTCTGCGGTGGGTAGGGAGTAAAGTCACGGAAACTACGGCCCAAATCTGTAGCCCCGCTGTTACACCACAGACTTCATTTACAAGGTGGTGAGAGGACCCAGACGGAGCTCCACTGGGAGGTGCACCCAAGTACGGGAAGGAAGGGAGCTGCCTTTGGCCTCAAGGAGCTCAGAGTTTAGTGAGGGGGTTTGCGATTTTGTTTGTGGCAAGAAAATGACACAGAAGATGCCATGACGGCCGTCCCTGAGTCCCCACACGCCGGGACTGCTTGCCAGTGACGCAGAGCCCCGGGCCACAGCCCTGAGGTGCCGGCCAGTCCGTAGGCCTGTGAGGCAGAACCGTCCACCTGGCAGGCTGGCCTGGAGGCTCTCGTGCTGGTCAGAGGAGGCCGCTGACCTTCTGAGGCCCCCGTGGTTGTTTCACTGGCACGTGTGCACGCTGGATGCATTTTTTAAAAGAATGGGCAGTAGTCCCTTCGGGCTCCAGAGAACAAGGAAGGCTTCACGAGAGAGGCCCTGAGCCATCTTTGCAGGACCAGCAGGACAGGGTTGTTTTCTTACCGATGCTTGTTCTGGTTCCGTCCTTCCAGCACCACTGAGTCGGACTACGTGGGAGGCTCTTGTGAGGGAAAACTGCAGCAGGCGTGGGGTCCTTCAGATGAGTCTGTCTCGGTGCCTCCCTTGGTCCTCACCGCCCCTGCCGCAGCCTCGGGAATCCTACAGCCTTTGCCAGGAGCTGACTCTGCTGCCCTCCCCTAGCGGGCCCCAGGCAGCCGGCCCGGAGGAAGCCCAGGGCCTTCACAGCCCCTCTTGGTCCACACTGTGCATCCGCGCCAGGCCCGCTTCCCGGCCTGTCACCTCCCAGGCAGGTTCCTGAGCTCTGCGCCTTGGCTCCGGCCCATGAGACGAGATGGGCTGAATCCACCAGCGCAGCAGCGAGCACCTGCTCTGGTTACTCCCAGATGGACACGGATGCTGAGGAAAGAGCGGCAGCTCCACTTACAAAGCCACAGCCACCTCCTGTTCTGCCACGAACAAGTGGTATTCTCAGGCCAACCTCAGTTTTCTCATCTGTAAACACGGAGCTGGAGAAAAACCTCAGCCAGCACCAAATTCTAAGACTGCAAACTGTCACTGTCTTAAACCCTCTTACAAGTACCATTCACCACAGGTCGTAGCAGCTTGCTGTTGAGGATTGTGTTCAGGTGTTGTGCGCAACTGTGCGTGGCTGAGTATGGTTGCACATAGCTGTGCGTGGCTGTGCCTGGTTGTGGATGTCTGTGCATGGTTGTACATGATTGTGTGTGGCTGTGAATGGTTGTACATGGCTGTCCGTGGTTGTGAACAGTTCTAACAGTTCTTCTGGTGTGAGCAAGGTTTATGAGCCTCTACAAACACATTTCCTCACATCCTCCAAAATAGTTATGCCCTGCCTTCATGACAAACCGTGCACTCTCTCCCTCTCCCTCTCCCTCTCTTAGCAAAGACAGAAAGCGTCTGTACCTTGGTATGTAACTTAATGAAAGCCCGGAGGATGGACATGTCTGCCAGGTTGCAGAGATGTTGTGGGATCCTATTCAATTGCAACAAAACAGGAACTTTGCTAAAGGATCTTGCTAGAGATGATTTCTGTCTTGGATAAATGTTGTCAGCAATGAGGGACAATAAACTAGGTTGGTTATAACCCGCAAGCACTGAGAACTGCACGGAAGCAGGCTCTCAATCCTGAGGACGCTGTGAGGTGGCACCTCTACGATTCTGGAGCTCGGCTTGCACAGCCAGCGAGGGGCACGGCAGGGGTGTAAGGAGAGAAAGGGCACCTGGCTGGAGGGCTGCAGGGACGAGCCTCTGTGCATAAGTCAAAGTTCCAGCTATTTATTGTCTTTGTGGGGTTGGGTCAGAAAGCAAAAACTGCGATGGCTGTATTAAGCCAGCAGCTTTGGCTTTTAAGAACAAGCAGCTCTAGGGAGATGCGAAAGCAGAGCAAACCCCGAGGCTCCTGTCCTTGGAGCTGCGTGTCTGCCAGGCGTTCACCGCCACAGCCTAAGGACCACTGGCTTCCTGCGAGAAAGCATCACGCTTACTGCCTGATGCCCAGACATTCATTGTTGCCAGCCGGAGGATGGCAAAGGTTCTCGCAGACCTTTTCAGCAGCCCCACCTGAGTGCACTTCACCCCAGCTGCCCTTGACTTGTCCCTCTCAGACGCGGAACGTCACGGGGAAGGAGGGGTTCAGAGGAGAAACCGCAAAACGCTTTCAGGTGTCATATCGGGATGCAACGGACACGAGAGGGGAGGGAAGAAGGACATGAGCGGGCAAAGCGAAAGGCGCCCTCGGCACGGTGAGGACAGGCTGGGGCGGCCAGGACATGCCCGGGGGTGTCCCTCGACTCTCCAGAGGGGCGACTTCCACGCCAACGGGGAGCCTGAGGGCCTGAGGGCGCCTGCAGGAGAGGGCAAAGCCCGGACGTCCCTCCAAAGCCACGGGAGAGTGCGGCCCCGCCAGCACCAGGGAGCAGGGCCCTGAGGACGCCTGGCCCGGCCCAGGGAAGGCCGTGCCCAGGGTGGGCACCCAGGGTGGGGTCCCGGGAGGCAGGGGTGGGCCTGACCCGCAGCCCAGTGGGGCCTCAGGGAGCCGCTCGTGCCCACTGAGCTGCCAAAATGGCATCAGGGCGTGACTGTGACACGCAACCCCACCACGCCCCACCTGCCTGCAGCCTCTGCACCTGGAGGCTGGGGTCCACCCCTCTCCCCTCAGCCACGGTGCTCTCTTGCCCTCACACTCCTGTTAGCTGGGGGTCCCCTGCTCTGTGGACGGGGCTTGGGCAGGAACACCCAGGGCACACAGGCCACGCATGAGCCTCACACCCACTGGGCATGGCCCCGTTCCACAGGCAGGGAAATTGAGGCACAAGGTGCTGAGGTGTCTTACCTGAGGTCACGGATGTTTGAAGGCAGGCGTGTGGCCCCACCTCGGCCTCCTGAGCAAGGTGTCATGTCTCAGGCGGTGGCTGGGCAGCTGGCAAGCCTGGCTGTGCAGGGGCCCTCAGCAGCTGCGAGTGTTTTTATTTAAATCAAGGAATGTGTTATTTAAGCTTTATCACAGCAGGTATGTTACTTGAGGCTGATGAGTGCTGGGGAAGAGGCCCGGGAGGGAAAGGGGAGGAAGGAGCCAGCTTGGCCTCTTTGGGCCCCTGCCTTGGTCCATTCCAGCTGCTGTAACACAGTGCTGTAAACGGGGGTCTGGTAAACAGAAACGTATTTCTCACAGTCCCAGAGGCTGGAATTCCAAGTTCCAGGAGCCGGCATTCGGCGTCTGGGGAGGACCGCTGCTGGCCTGTGGATGCGTCTTCTCGCTGCACCCTCATGTGGGCGCTCTCTGGGTCCCGTTTATAAGGGCACTGACCCCTTTCGTGGGGCACACACCTTCATGACCTCATCTACACCCACCCCCTCCCGGAGGCCCCACCACCTAACACCATCACCTTGGGAGTTAGGATTTCAACATGAGTTTTGGGGGGACATGAACTCAAACCAGGGCAGCCCCCAACACCTGCTATGCATGGACTAATGCACTCCTGGTGGCCTTGGCCGCAGCTTCCCCATACTCCTTCCCTCCTAGGGCCACCTCCCTGCCTCTCCATCCCCCTGTGCACCCAGAGCATAGAGGTGAGGCATGCGCCCACACAGGGTCATCCCTGAGCCACATGGCCCTGGTACACGGGAGTAGTAAACTGGCCATTTTGCAAAAACCTGTAAATGTGGCCGGGCCTCCTGGCCTCCTTTCTCTGTGTGAAAGGCCACAAATGCACAGAGGCAAGCATCCGTCATGTGAGGGCCAGATTTACCTCCATTCCTAAGTTGAGGAACAGCATCCTTTTTAAGATCAAAATTAATTTTTAAAATTGCATCAAATTATTTCAAATAAAAATTTGTAGGGGCAGGCAAATAGAACCATTGGTTGTTTTTCAACTTTCATTAGACAAAGACAGTTCAAGCAGCACAGTCATCAAACTCCTATCTCCTGTTGCCTCCGGAATGGGATTTCTGAGTTGTGTGTGTGTGCTGCATAAACAGATACAGAGTGTGCATTTTCTCCTCATGCCCCAAGTGCCGGGTTCTTCATACTTAAATGATGGCATTGGCCTGTGCCCTGCTAAGCTTTTGGCACGAAATTGGTCTCAGAATAAAATTAGTCCCCAATTCTTCATCCCACTGGAAATTGCATGGCTCTTCCCTCTCCCCTGTCTTAGTGGTTTCTTCACGACAAAGCCTCAATTGAATGACCATGTCAGCCATCTCCAAGGTTTGGAATTAAATGTACCTCATGTAAATCAATAGAAAGGAAATCAAAAACTAAAAGACTGGATTATTTTTGCCGATCACTTTGTACAAAACAACTTTGCATTGAACCTCTGGACCACCTGGAGATGCAAGAACAACTCTGCCTTCCAGTTCCAGGTACACTAATGTAATGGAACAACTTTTATGAGCAGAGATTAATGACAAGATCTATTAAAATGGAGTTATAATTTTGACCCATTCACCTCCAAGAGCTACTAGATAACAAAATTAGAAAATTCAGAATTATAAATGTTCAATTTTAAACTGAAGGGGATGGCGCACCTACGCTGCCGCCTCTGCCTCTCCTTGCTTCCCAGCACAGGTTGCCACGGTACTTTGTGTTGATGTGGATTCTAAACACACTGGGTTCTCAGACAGTGGGATATACAAGAGAGATGTGCAGACACACTTAGAATCAGGTGGAAGGTGTCTGTAGGGAGCCAGCCCTTCCTGCCCCCCTCGCAGCACAGCCACTCACAGAACTCTGGATGTTTCTGTGGCTGGCACCCCAGGAAGGAACCCCTCGACCACTGTTGCCAGGTGGTTCTGGCCCTGTGCCTTCAGCCTTGCCACCCTCTATCGTGTTGGAAAGCCATTTTCTACACTAATTCACTCTTAGGTGTCAATGGTTGGTAAATTATTAACATGTTATTCCTTCCAAAAGTATTTCATTTTTAAATGGTACCCCCCAATAACTTAATAATATTTTAAGCAAAAGTAGACGTTCTAATGGTAAAAATTCAGCCCCTGAGCCAACAAAAAGGCGCCTTATGTTTTCAGGAGCTATATTCTGGGTTGGCATCTATGATTCTGTGAACGGCAGATTCCCTACTGAGTGTCCACAGTGGGCAGCTGGAGCCCACAAAAGATAATAAACTAATATTCTATTCTGAACATTTACAAGTCAAAAATTAATACTTTACTTCCACTCTTCCTTCCAGTTCCAAGCTGTAAGCTTTTATTTATTCTGCATTGCTATGGGAAATACAAGATCTTACAGTGAGGCACTCACTTGGGCAGGTAGGGGCTGGGGATATATAATTTCTGTGTTGAGGGAAACACTAGACTCAAACATTGTTTAAAGGCTGTGAGTGTCATCTTAAGAAAGTCAGCAAGCGAGAAAAATAGTTTGCAGTCATTCGTGGCAACATTTAGCAATAGTCAGATTGAACCTTTTTTGCTAAGTTGACCTTATCTGTAAAACATTTGAATAACAGAAAGAGATCTTGGAACTTTTTTTTAAAAAAACTGACAAATTCTACTTCTTTTCTGAAGCCACAGAGTTCTAGGATGTACTCGCCTAAGAGAAGAATAGACAAGAGAGCTCCAGAAACATGAGGGAGTGAAACAAAATAAGCAGAGTTTACGGTTAGAAGGGGAAAGATGTGTGTGTGTGTGTATGTGTCAGTGTGTATATGCGTGTGTCTATGTATGTATTAATATGTGTGTATATATATGTGCTGTGTGTATATGTGTGTGGTATGTGTATATATGTGTATTTATAACAAATAAATGACTAGATCTGTATGTTTTGAAATAAAACTCCTTAACTGTTTGGAAAATGACGTTCTTCCTGTAGACATCAGGATTTCTGTGCCCTGAGAGAGCAATTGATCTGGTATGACTTTTGATATTTCTCCAAGAATGATTTTAGGTTAAAAGATATGTTCCATGTTAAGGTGAAGATCTCACCAAATGTAAAACAAAATTTCACTGCTAGTTCCCACATTCCAGCCAAAAATTCCTTTACATTAATTATACATTATCTGAACTAGTGTGTACACATTCAGTCTCTTCATATCTGTACACATTTTCTAGCACTTTTGTTCTGATTTTAAAGAACCTTGACTAATTCATTTTAGCATGAAGCTAATCCTACACCATAGGGCTAAGTATAAAACAAGTGACATTCTCAAATGGGTGACAAAAATGAGCAGGGGAGGATCATTAAGTGCTCATTAGCTGCATGTTGTCACGTTAACTATGGGGTGCAGCACCAATTTTCTCTTCCTTGTCACAAGCCAGCACTCTCCCCTTTTGTGGAGCAAACCACTGGGGTGATAAGATGCCCAGAGCCTTCTCCATCCTGCTCTGCTCCTGTAGGGTGATCTCTGAGCTTCACGTCCACGACCACGATTTTAGAAGCTCACCGGGAAGAAGCCACTGTCCAGGCCTGTTTCCAACAGCAGTCAGTACTTGAAATGGTCAAGTACCAGAAAAATATTTTTTCATGCTATTCAGTATATACAGCTGTTAGAGCCATGTGAATATAGTCGCTTTATTTTAACTCATGATTTTAGAATCTGGAAGATGGTCACGTAACCCAGACATTTAGGATTCTCCATTTTAATTCTTAGTCACTCGTTCCAATAGCTGGAGGACTGATGACTGAATTAGTGATTGCCCCACTAAGAGTGTCCAAGGTGTTTAACCACGTCGTCTACCTTGGCTGGTGGTCAGGAGGCAGCCGTTAAGCTTGAGCAAATATATCAGTAGGGACGTTGCTAACGAGCATCTTTAAAGTTTTTTTTAACCCTGCTTCCCTGTTTGTCCCACCAATTAATGAAATTCTTTAAAGAAAAACCCTGAATTTAAGCTCTGCTAACTGAGGTCCTAGCAATATGTTTTGCAAATAGTAGGTCTAGATAAATATTTCTAGCACAATTTTACATCTAACCCCTGATCAATGTTTTCTCCTAGTTTTCCAATTAATACTTAATTCTATGAAAGCAACCAGTTTTTTCTTTCATGGCAAGGTGACTCCATCCTCACACAACAATGTATTTTGTACATTATATTTGATTTTGCCAAAATTACTTCTTAGAGTAAGTTGGAATCCTTATTTGAATTCCAGAAACTAATACAAAACAAAACTTGAAAATACAGAGTTGGTCTCAGTGAACACACCTGCCCAGATTTCCCAGGCCGGTCTTGGCCATCCTGACAGGCTCCGCCATTTTGTGCTACTAGTTTCACAGCCAGCATCTAAATTGGCCAAGCACAGCCAGGAGATTGGATCTTATTACATGTAGAGATTTACAATCTGTCTGTTTTCCTATAACAGCAACATGGAAACCTGACCCTCTCAGAAAACATGCTCCATGAGAAGACAAGGAGAATGGAGGAGGAAGGAAGGATGGATGGACGGATGGACACAGGAAGGCTTTAAGGGGATTTCCTTACTCGGGCAAAACTTTCCCTGTTGCTTCCCCAGAAGGGATGGTGTTCCCCCTCAGCTTTCATTTTTGGCACCAACCCTTAGAATTCCCAGTAGAGGGATCTGGAATGCAGAACTCTTAAGGCCCTTTGAGGTCAAGGTTCGTGTCCCCAAGAGCAAGCCCTGCACTGAATGCAGTGGCCTCAGGCTGGTCCACAGCAGGGCTGGTCTGCACGGACCCCCCTCCTGAGGACTTCCTGGGTGGGAAGGGCCACTGGCCACAACCCCACTGTGACCCTCCATGTAGATCTAGGTCTCTTCTGCCTTGTAAAGCATCAGCATCATGTCTCTACAGTCAACCTATGAAGCACCAGAACTTTGTGACTCTGACACAGTTAATCATTCCCAGTATCTCTGTTTAAAACTTTCTAAAGACAAAAGTAAAGAAGACAATTATATGGATTGCACAGACCAGAGTAAGAGGGGCTTGGGGAGAAAGAGAAAATCAGAGCCAACAACAATATAACATAAACAGCTCAGCAAATAATAGTGCAACTTCCCAGCTAATAGAATGGCTTAACACCTGAATACATTCACACGCCTGATTAAACACTAACAACATACACCCATAAAGGAAGATTATAAGTTGTAATATGTCTTTGCAAGAAGCAGCATATTAACTAACCACTGTTTGTCTACTTCCCTGATTACATTCCTTTAATTCTTTCATTTAGAAAATAGTTTACATTATAATAGCCAGCATCACTTTTGTTTTTAAAACAATTGATTATGTGCATATTGCCAAATTATGGTTCTACAGGATATTTTCATAAGACAAAGCAGTTGCAAACGTGCTTTGAAAATGCTCTTTAACTGGGGAGCCTGGTGCCATACAGACGCGTGATCAAACGGCCATCTCTTCCCACTATTCCAAAGCTTCCCAGTGGGTCGAACCTCTCAGGTTTTCTTCTCAAGTTTTCTGGGTGCAGAGATTTGTCTTATGGACTTGGAAACCTGAACAACACAAGTCCAGTGCGGCTCCCAGGGTGCCCCGCCCAGCACAGCCCTGTCCAGGCTGCCGCACCAGCCGGAGCACCACACACTGGCGACTCCAGGGGTTGATTCTGTGGCTGAAAGTGCCTCCCACAAATCTTCCCTGCCAGAATCCAAACTCTGCCAACCCCACCCAGCTCAGCATCTGGCCGGCATGGAGTCTCCCCTGGGACCTAAACACGTCAGAATCCAAGGTGCAGCCAGCAAACAGCAGCTGAGGCCCTAGAGACAAAAAAACAAAAACAAACAGAACCCACCACCATTAGGGCAAGAGCAAGCCCGGACCTTCCTCCTGGTGACGGGTGACAGGAAAATCAGGTAGAAGCAGGGAGTCCCAGGGCAGTGCTGGGCTCGGAAAGACACACCTAACACCTGACCCTGGACGGCTGAGAGGCCCCGGGGCTGTCTCAGACCAGGGTCCCTCTGACCTGTCTTGCCCCTTCCCAAGTGCAGGGAGGGCTTTCTCTTTAGTGGTCTTATCTGACTACTAAGCAGCTTACACACAATGTCCTAAGGTCCCTCCCCAGGAATCTCACCAAATAGCCAGGAAAGACCAACATCCGAGAAGAGAGTGGTCTGGGGTGCCCACGCCCATACAGGCCTGGCCTCCATCTGAGGGCAGCTCGGAGATTGCAGGGGGCTTGTCAGCACAGTAAGACACCTTTGTTCCTCTGCCCCACCTCCCTTGCCTGCCTCCTGCGGGTCCACTCATTCTCCCTAATGATTTATTGTCCCTCAAAAGAATTGTCTTCGTTTCCCATGTACCCCTCCCCTATGAAAAAGGGTATACAAGTTTCTGTACCAAACTGAGTAACCGGGTAATCACTCTGTGATTCTCCCTATGCAGGTCCGTAAACATTGTGTGCTTTTTCTCCTGTTAATCTGCCTTTTGTCAGTTAATTTTTCAATGAAACTTCGGAGGGCAAAGAGGAAATGAGCCCCAGAGAGGCCAGACAGCCGGGGAGCTGCTGTGGGCAGGCGCAGGCGAGGTCTGGCTCTGGGTGGACCAAGCCCAGCAAGTGAGCGGGGGCTGAGGCGGCACGGACGCAGGCAGGGTCCCGACCACAGAGCACACCAGCGACTCTGCCACAAGGAGGGATGAAAGTTTCTGTTGCAAAAGCCAAGTTCAAGGTCAGTGATGGTTGGTGCTGAGGGACCCCCAGGACTTCATAGATCCACCCAAAAAGGCTCAATTGCTCCCAGTGTCCTGGGAAAGACTGAAACCCGAAGGAGGGGTTTAGCCCCAGTTTAAAATCTTAGAAAAGATGCCAAGACAAGTAGTAAGTAAACCACTCTCACCAGCATTACCTCACTGCTACGGACTTGTGAGCCCCAAACTACATGTGTTGGTGCACTGACGCCCAGTGTGATGGCATTTGGCCAAGGGGCCTTTGGGAGATATGAGGTCATGGGGATGGGGCCCCCATGATGGCCTTAGTGTCTTTATAAGAAGAGGAAGAGAAACCAGAGCCCTCACTCTGCCCCATGAGGACACAGCGAGAGGGTGACCAGGAAGAGGGCCCTCACCAGGAACAATCTGCTGGCACCTTGATCTTGGACTTCCAGCCTCCAGAACCCTGAGAGAGAACTGTCTTGTGTAAAGACCCGGTCTGCGGTGTTCTGTTGCGGCAGCCTGAGCCAACTGAGACGCTCATTTAACAGCACCATGACGCAGTGTGGTAAGACAAGGGCACTAAAGGCGGACTCTCCCCTTCCTGTGCCCCGCCTGCCTCCTCCTACCGGGGCTGGGCCACATGGACCACGGCTTGTCGGCAAACACCACAAGGCAGGAGCTGGGAGCGCCCGAGGGCCCAGGCCTGCCTGCCCTCTCTCCTCTTCTGCCACTGCCCAAGCCAGCCAGCATGCGGCCTGGCCATCCTGTCACCGTGCTGACAGCCAGTGGCCAGCTGTGAATGAGAACAGCTGAGTGAACCCAGCCCAGACCTGAAGAACAGCCTAGAGAAGCCCAGTGAAAATTGCTGCCCCACAGACTCAGAGTTTAACAAATTCCTACTGCCCTATGCAGCTGCGTTTTGGGGCGGTTTGCTGTGTAGCAGTACAGTGGAAACAAATGGCATATGCCAGTGGGGACCATTGTCCCCACAGGACGATGAGGAAGGTAGGGCTCAGAGGGCTGAGTGACTTGTCTGGGGTCAGCGGCTAGCAAGTGGCCAAGCCAGGAATTAGATCAGGCCGACAGGCCCAAGCTGAGCTCTTAGCCACAGTGTGCACGGCCTCCCAAAGCTCAGCCAAGCATGGAAACACATCCCCAAACATTTTCTCAGAAGGCATGCATGGACTTCCACTTGAGGAAGATTGGAGTAGACATCTGCTTCCCTGTTCTGCCCACTAAGTACAGCAGAAAGCCCTGGATGTTGGACTTAAATATGAGCAGTCTCTGAACATGGGAGAGAAGAAGGCAGACCAGTAGGAACCGCAGGACCGAGGAGCAACACAGCAGAGAATTCCCTGTCCTCCCGGCACCACGTGCATCCCAGTTGGGTGCTGCAGAAGCTGGCAGCCCAGAGACGGCCATGGATTAAGGCAAAAAAAGGCTCAAGCAAAGCCCACCCTCTGCAGCCAAAGACCAGGAAAGGCCAGCCCAGCAGGACAACTGCTCTTCTCCAGCCAAATGCCACAGAAGAAACTGGCCCTGTCCCACCCCCACCCAGCAGAAGTTGAGTGGGGAGCCTGAGCTTCTGCCCTCACCAGGCTGTCATGAGGCCCCTTGATAAGAAAGGGCTGAGTGGGGGCCTGGACTTCCAGCCCTGCCTGGTGGTAACAGGTCCCTTCCGCTCCACTGGCATGGGATGGGCGCGGGGAGAGGGAGAATTTCATCACCCCCGAGGCACTGAGGCCACCACCCCCACAGCTTCAGGTGCAGGGACAGCAACAAGCTACTCCTGCTCCCTGCCCCAGTGGTACCAAGGGGCCCCTCCCTGCTCCAGGGTCAATGGGGCAGAGTGGGGACCTGGACTTCTCCCCAGCAGGACAGTGGCAGGAGGACACCAGCCCCTCCCCCAGCAGGGTGGTGTCCGGGAGCCGGGCTGAAAGACAAGGGGCACAAGGTCCAGAGTCTGAGAAGAGGAGCCACGCACTGGCCAGGTTTCCATCAAAAATCGCTTGTCATATCAAGACCCAGGAAAAAGCGAATGGAACAAGAACAATCAACAGATGCTGACGTGGTTTGGGTGTTTAACCCTCCAACCTCCGGCTGAAACTTGATCCCCAGTGTTGGGGGTGGGGCCTGGTGGGAGGTGTCGGGTTGTGGAGGCCGGTCCCTCACGGATGCCTTGGTGCCCTCCCCGAGGTGGCGAGTGAGTTCTTGCTCTGCCGGTTCACGCGAGAGCTGGCTGTCTAGTGGAGCCTGGCACCCCGCCTCTCCCGCTTGCTCCTTCTCTCACCGTGTGCACACCTGCGCCCCTTCGCCTTCCACCACATCGGAAGCTCCCTGAAGCCCTCACCACAAGCAGATGCTGGCACCAGGCTTCTTGTACAGTCTGCAGAACTGTGAGCCAAATAAACCTCTTTTCTTCATAAATTATCCAGCCTCACATATTCCTTGATAGCAATGCAACAAGGACCAAAACAGACGCCAACAGTGAAGTGACACAGATATTAGAATTATCTGATAAGGATTTTAAAGCAGTAATCATAAAAATGCTTCAACAAGCATTTACAAACACACTTGAAACAAACGGAGAAATAGAGAGTCTCAACTAAATGATGTACAGAATTCTTGCTAAAAGGCAGCAAAAAATAAAGAAGAAAATTTTTGCCACCAACCTCCCAAGAGTTGGTGAGAGCTTCTTCAAATTAGAATCTCATAAAGCAACTGATTAAAAACATACAAGACATCCCAGCCTCTTCCTTCCAATTAGCTGAACAAATCTACAAATCAAGGCGGCAGAGCTCTGTGAACCAAGCTGACCTGGCTGCCGTGATCAATGCTCAAGTCTGCTCCTTGACCCTCGAATGTGGGCCACTGAGACTTTGGCAAATGTGGTGCAGGGAGAGGCTTTTGCGGCAGGGCTTGCTCTCTTTCCCGCTCCGGCTGGCCCGCTGGAGGCTAAGCAACCACATGGAGGGAGCCTGGGTCATCCCAGATTCCCAGGCATCATCCCAATGAGACCACGCAAGACCGTCTAGCCCCACAGAGCCAGCCCAGGCCAGAAGAACCATCCTGCCCACCTTCAGGATTGTGAGCCATAGTACATGTTGGTGTCCTGAGTCACCAAGCTTGGGGGTGTCCTGACCAAGACTCCCTCCCTGACCAAACTTCAGCAGGCTCCTCTGAGCTCTCTCCTCAATGTGGCCTTGTCCTCAGCCCCAATCAGTTCCTCTCCTTTCCTCCTAAGTCCCTGGCCTGCATCAGGCCAGCGTAGCAGAGCCCTGGCCTCGTTCCTGCACTTGCTGCTACAGAGCAGGCCAGAGTTCCACGCTCAGATATGGTCCGAGTGTGTTCAGTCTCTTAGGACCACACTTGGAATAGCAAAGCCTGGGCTGGTCTCATTCAGGCCACTAAGTAACTCAGGGTGGGACCTGGAACTCACCATGCTCCCAGCAAATTTCACCCTGCTTAATATGTCATTATGGACACTCCAAAAATCTGAAATATCCTCCTCACCCCTTGAGATAGATTGGTTACTCCTACATCTATCAAGAATAAAACCTAAACAAAAATGTGCTTTCAGGTCCCCACATCAGCAATAAAAAATGAAAGAGCCAAAGGTCCCTGGTGGGCCAGTGTCTTTAGGGTCCTTACCAGGTCTCGAGGGCACTGTTGGTCTTGTGTGTCCAGGACCACTTCCCCATCCCTCTGGACCACTGGGCTGTTGTGTGAGTGTAACCAGCTTCATAAGCAGAAAGTTTTTTTTTATATAGTGTTTTTAGTTCCCTCACATTTAAAATGAGTTTTCAGTGTTCACATCGTGGCTAGGGCTGGCTGCTCTAAGTGACCCTGACAGTGAGTTTTATCTCAGCCCTGGTAACTTAGCAAATGCAGTTTCAAAGTAAGCAAAAAATAGACAGAGAGCTCTCAGTAAGAATTGATGACCAAAAGTTTGTAACTTTGTTGTACTAATGCATTCTTTTGAGATTCTCTCCCGGAAACAGCAGAACCTCCTTGCAGCCACGAGATAACTACAGAGTTTTACACCACCTGTTTGTCCAAAGAAGACAAGATAAGCGATATTCCACCACAGATTGTGCCCAAGGACCCACTAGCCTGCGCACACAAGGCTGAAAGAATGACCAATATTAACCCCCAGCCCATTATAATACCAAAATCCTCGCCCTGGGAGGGAGTCATTTGCCATTTTTTTGATCAAGGGATGTATGCAGTAGCGTGATTTCTCACTGCACTTGTGTGCCCTGCCCTCCACCCCAAACACGTGATGATGCTCACACCCCTCATGCACTATTCATTTCACCTCCAGAAAAACCCCTGGGAGGCAGATTTGAGGCAGTTCACACCTCCCCCTCCCAGCAGACGTGTCTCCTGCAGTAAATCCTTTCTTCCCTGACAGTCCTCCTTGTCTTGGTAATTGGATTCCTGTGCAGCAAGCAACAGTGAACCCCCCCTTGTGGGTTCATTAACCTGAGGACTGTCCACCCAGGACAGTCCATGAGGACCCCACCCCCTGCCCAGTCTGGACCAGCCTCCCCACTCTGAGCCCTGGACATGGGAATTTGCCCAGGGATGGGATGTGACCCAGGTGAGCCAACCTGAGTGACTCCTTTGGGGTCTTCTCCCTGGTGCTGATGGAGGAAACTGTGGGAACTCTAGGAGTGTGAGCCGGGAGGAAGATGGCAGGAGATGCCGCCACGTCCTCCATCTGCTGATGAAAGTCCACCTGCCAGGGAGAGACTGGGGCTGACGCTGAGAGACAAGTGGAGGAGAGGCTGGACCCTGGGGCCCCCAGTGCCCTGTTCATGGTCCTGGAACTGCCCATACTAGGGGAGAGAATGCAGGAGACCTGTGGCCACAACCTCCCCCCAGGGCAGGACACAGCTCACTTCCTGGTCATGATGTCACAAGACCCTGGACACGACCCCACCCCCAGGACAGGCCACGGCTCACTTCCTGGGCGTGATGTCACAGGTGCCTGACATTCCACAGAGTCCTGGAGACCGAGATCGGGAGGCTGAAGACCTTCAGGAGAAGGCCCTCTCCAGCTGGAGGGAACATGGCAGTGAACCGAGGCGTGGGGACCCTCTACTTTGTCCTGCTGTGCTGCTGGCGAGAAACCGAGCTCCAGCCGGTCACCGTGACTTCAGGTAGAGACCCAAGTAGATTGCTGGGCGGAGAGAAAACTGCAGGCCCAGGTCAGGCGGGTGACAGGTTTCTTCTGCCAGGGGCCCTCTCCTTCCCCACTATGGGAATTTACCATTTATTCCTTTGGGAATGGAGGAAGTTGAAAAGTTTTTCTATCTTTGAAGCCATTTTAAAATCTATAATTCCATGGGAGAGTTGCATACTTACTTATGTTAACTTTTTATTATGGAAATTTTCTAACTTACTCTAAAGTAGAGGAAGAATATCAGGACCTTCCATGTGTTAATCCCCAGTTTCAATTATTGTGGGCATTTTGCCAGCTTGTTTTTTCTACACACACACACACACACACACACAGAGTTGTCATTTTGGGAATATTTTAGCGCTATCCCAGATGTCTTACTATTTCATGTAAAGTGTTTTCCTGTGGTAAAGGCATTGTTTTCACACACCCAGGATATCATTTTCACACTAACAAAATTAGCAACATTCTTCATAGCAGCTAATACCAGTTAAAGAAAAAACATTCATGGCCTTGTCAAAGGTGCTAAGGCAGAGTTCATTCAAAGGGGGCTACTCGGTGCCGTGTTGAGGTAGGAAGAGCCACTCAATTCTGAAAACAATGAGACCTCGTGGAGACTCATAGCCAAGGATCAGGGTGGGGTAGGTGGGAAATACCTGCTAACTGACCCGGGATTCCCGCTGAAGGCGGGCCAGGGTGCAAATGTAATCCCAGCGGGAGGGCAGGGATTTGAGGATGTCCAGGGTGGTCAGGCCAAGGTTGGGGGCGGGGGACCTGTGCTAAACTGACTCTGCAGCAGTGTTCTTGCTGAAACCGGAGACAGCGGCCACAACCAGAGAAGGCTCAGAGGGGCTGGCCAGAGCAGGCCAAGGACAGTCTGTCTGTCCCTCCTCCTGCTCAAGGAAAGAAGACACATTCTTTCTTTCCTTTGAATGATAAAAGGCCACGTCTCCTTTGGTGGAGGATATTTGCTGTATGGCACAAGCAGTCAGGAATTCAATGAGGGGAATTTCTATGAAAAGAAGAACAAAGATTTATAACTGGAAACCCAGTTCCTGAATCTAGAGGGCAGTCACATGAGAAGGTTTCTAGATGTTGGGCTCAAAGCATTTTCCGATGATGTCGTGAAGAAGGAGCAGCAGTCGGATGGATTTCCTGTTTGCAGTTGGCGCGTCCTCGGTGGTGGCATAAACATCAGAGTCACAGTCCTGGAGATGCTCGCAGCAGAGCATGGGAGTGCAGAGCTCACAGGGCTTCTGCAGGTAGTCCCAAGGTGGATCTGAGTCGTCAGGTTTTAGCTCCCAGTAACGCCAAGTCAGGAGGGTAGAAGAAAAATTGGAGACATTAGTTTGGGGAGTTGTAGCCAGACACTGGAGGAAACTAGACGACTTGAGTATCTAGCCCAGTTACAGGTAGATGACAAAATAGAAAGTAAAGTGGAGTTTATGAAAAGGTTAAAAAATAGAATAAACAGGATTATAACTCACAAGGGTGTGCTATAATTTTCCATTAAAACACAAAATTTTGCCCTATCACCCCCTTTTTGATCAAAGATAACCATAGTAATGTTATTCTTGTGTACAAGATAAATCTTTTTTGTAGACAAAAAAGATTTACAAAAGTGTAGCAAGAACAGCAACTGACCATTGAGTTTGCTTTGCTGGAACTTTTTATAAGGAATCTCAGATTAGACTTTTAAATGCCTTTGGAGGAGGCTGGGAAGCCCAGCCAAGAACTCACCATTAGGCTTCACTGTGGTTCCTAAAGATTTAGGCTAATTCCTGAAGGTTCTTGAGGTATGCCAAGGTTCCCAGACCTGCCCGGAAGTGACCTTCTTTACTCACCTGTAGGACTGGGATCCCTGGAAGCCAGGCACCAGGTCAGCTTTTCCAAGCAGGCTTTGTGTGCATTGGCTCCGTCAAGCCAACCGTACGTTATAAACTTTCTGGTCATATCTGATTCTGTGTATCATTCTCGAATACACACTCCAGGCAAAGCCTTGGTAACATAACCAATGTTTCCAACTGTGTCCTGTTGCAAGGAGAATCCATTCTTATTGAACTTATCCAAACAATCATATGGCCAAGAAAATCATAATCTCCAAATTCTGGAGGAATCAGGTGGGATGAAAAATATAAATGCTCATTTTTGTTTATGAAAGTATAATTACAAAATTGCTGTAAGTTGTAGACAGCATAAGGAAAAAAAAGAAGAAAAGAATTATTTGAATCTGGAAAACAAAACATTAAAGAACCAACAATGTTTCAAACAAAAACTCACAAAAATTATAATCATCCTCATTGGATCATTCAGTCCGTGTAATTAACTCCCGCTGTGCTTGACCTGGGTAGCAGGTTTATAAATCCACCAGCTTCTCTCTTGCAGTTGTGGAAATTTTCCCTCAGTCCAGCGGTGCAACCCCAGAGCTCTCAGAGACCCGCACTCCAGAGTACTCTTCCTTCACAGTCGCATCCGGGAGTCTCCTCGAAGGTGAAGGCGTTCTGGACTGTAGCTGATTGCAAAAGCTTTTACGGGAGCATCAGAGTAAAACCCTAACTCGGAAGAACAAAAGACAAAATGGCTGTGGTTAGAGATTCGATGAGAGTCCATTATAATGTAATTGACAGGGAAATTTTGTTATTTCTGTGACATACAACATTTCAAAATAATAACTGAAATTATGACTGATAGTATTGTACTGGGACGTATCATGGATAGTAAGGACTTTGACAAATTTCTAGGAATTTCATACAATTTCTGAAACACTTACAACATATATCCATATAAATATTATATAAAGAAGGTTAAACATCACTTCCTATTTGGTAATGCTTCCTATACAATTTAACATATCAAATAAAGCTAATTAGAGAGGGCAGAAGATGTGCAGAGCAGGTGGACTCCCTGGCCCTTGCCCCTCAGGGGGCGGCTGCTCAGCCACCCATCCCCCACCTTTCCTCCATGGCAGAAACCAGAGACCAGAGCTCGAGAAAAGTGGCCCAACTAGGGTGCCCCCGCCCCAGCTCCCAAGGTGCTACAGGGAGGTCCTAATCGTCATCCGCAGGGATTGGGGACCCACAGGGCTCTGGCCTCTCCCAAGAACAGGGAGCACAGGTGCTGGCCCTGGGCTGGGACCTGCTCTCTCCCTTCTGCCCGCGACAATCCACACAGTCAAGCTGGGGAGGACAGTCCAGCCGGGCCTCGGGCCTGTAGGGAGGGTGGTGGTCACCAGGGCCCACAATGTCATGAAAGAAGCTGACATTTCTGCAGAAACTTCATTCTGAGGTGCTCTGAGGGGAGAGTGCCCAACAGGTGCTGGGGCCAGAGAGTCGGGGACAGGCCTGGGACCTGCGTCCTCACCTGGTGAGGTGCTCTGGCCTGCTCGCTCCCACCCACAGCTGTCCCCACCCAGCCCTCCCCCATGCATGGGAACTGCCAAACTCCCTGGTTAGGAGGACCGCCAGCCGCCACCTCCCCTCCCAGGAGCCGACCTCCTCACCGGGACAGATAGAAACTTAGATGACCCTCAGGGCCTGCCCAGCCTGAAAGACCAATTAAGGGACGGCTCCTACATCACGTTCTTAGGGGACACAGGGGTTCCTTGCTCTACTCAGGGTCTCCTGCCTCCGTGGTGTCGACAGAAAAGAAGCTGAACTCTGTAAAATAATTTTAAAGAGCTTTATCCTGAGCCAAATTTGAGGACCATGACCCAGAGCCACACCCAAGAAGACTTGAGCAAGTGGACTCGCTGTGGCTGGGCTACAGTTTGGTTCTATACATTTTAGGGAGACAGGGGTTACAGGTAAGGTCATAAATCAATACATGGAAGGCGTACATTGGTTTGGCCTGAAAAGGTGGGACATCTCAAAGGGGGGGGGCTTACAGGTTATAGGTGGGTTTAAAGACTCCTTGACTTGTAATTGGTTCTAAAGGCTTGGAATGTTTTAGATAAGAGACAAGTCACCGGACATATTTGTTGTGTAAATTGGGAACCTGCCCGTTTGTCTTGCACAGCCTCAGGCCTGTCAATGAGTTACAAAGGACACCTCCAAGAAGGGAGGGGGACATGGTGAGGCATGTCTGACCTCCTCCTCCGTGGCAGACAATTTAGTTTTAGGGTATCCCCTTGGCCAGGAGGGGGTCCATTCAGTCAGCCGGTGGGGGGGAAGCCTTTTATTTAATTTTAGTTCACAGTGGGCACTTTTGCCGCTTGCCACAGGAGTTGCCTTGACCACGTGGTGTGGCTTTCTTGCACATAGAGGTGTTGGCCCCAGGGGAGAAAGGAGGAGGTCCACATGGTCACAGCCTTGTGGCCCCAAGTTAACCGGAGCAAAGTCTCAGAGCTCAACAGGGAGCCCTTTTGTGGAGGCCCGTGTGTGTGCATGGTGCAAGTATTGAGACAGAGCAAAGGGCCGTCACGACTGGGCAGCGGGCGCCACCTTAAAGCTGAGAGACCACCAGCAAGAGGGGGCACAGGGAGAACTCGCAAAGCAGCACACTTGACAATGCACTTTAAAGACCACATGGGTGTTATAAAACCTAAATATTTCACTGCACATGCTTACTGGCTGACTTGCACAATACTTCCATTATAATTATGGGACAGACACAAAATGAAAAGAATATTTTTAACAAAGTGCTTGCACGATGCAGCTGTACCCATTCCTAATGATCATTAATGTCTCCTCCAAAGAGAACTGTACTTTTTGTTTGTTTCATTTTCTGAAGGTCAGCACACTGGAAGCAATTGTCATCAGCATCACAGACCTTTTTACATATTTTTCCTGCATTGTTCTAAGCAGCATGTGCACAGATGAGTCCATTGGTATGCAGATTGTCTATCATTAAAACCATTTGGAAATCAGCTTTGTCATTGGTTTAGTGTAGGAACTTCAGATTCCTGCAGACACCACCCGAAAGCTCTGTGCAGCTCAGAAAGGGAAAGTGCAGTGGCCCCAGAGCCTTGACCAGGGGGCTGGAGGAAGAGGCCGACCTTGACCACGACCAAAGCCAAAGAAACATACCAGGACACCGAGAAGCCACACCTCTAACAGGGAACAGCCGTGAATGGCAGAAGGGAGGAACCATTTGGTGGGTGCCACCAAGGAGAAAGCAGCGCTCGGAAACTCAGAGTGTCCTGGTCACTCCGTGTAGTCAGCCCCTGTCAGCCAGGCAGCCGAAGCCGCAGGTCAGAAGCCCACGGATCCTGGGGATGCCTGACATTCGGACTGTCAGTTCGCCCAGGACACTCTGCCTCTTATGTGCAGACCGGACCACCCTGACATTGCTTTGCTTACTAAAGAGAAGGAATAGAGTGGCCCGTCCCTCTGAGTCCTCCAGCTTCCCAGAACAGAACCATGAAGTGAACTAGCATTTCACATAGTTTCCCCATTTCTCCAACCATATTTCTAAACTTTTAGATGCATTCATTGTAGGAACCATTCATAAAGGAGGTAAAAGTGTTGGTTTTTACAAAAGGGAGTGTGTGTCCCTCTTCCTTTGCTCACTCAAAACCGCTGAATGAGCCCAGTCACCCTTGGAAGCAGGACCGGGTCTCAGCACTCACCAGGGAGGATTCCAGGACCGGGAGGGCAGGTTTCAGCTCAGAGCACCTGGGAAGAGGGTCCACCCTCAGCCAGCCCTTGGGCGCCTTTCCCCCATGTTCCAGATAAGAAACCCAAGTCCCCGAGAACTGCCCTGTGGCCATCCCACAGGAGACACTGGTACACAACCAAGGCTTCCTCCCCCAGAGCAGGCTGGTGGGGACGGAAAACCAAATTCTACCAAAATATCTTAAAAGGTTTAATCTGAGCCAATATGACTGATCCTGGCCCAAGGAACACAGTCTTAGGAGGTCCTGGGAAAGTGCGCCCAAGGTGGCCGGGTTACAGTTTGATTTTATACATTCATGGAGACACGAATTGCAGGTAAAACCATAAACCAATACATGGGCTTGGCCCAAAAAGGCTGGACATCTTGAAGTGGGGGCTTGCAAGTCATAGGTGGATTTAGGGGTTCTTTAGTTGGCAATTGGTTGAAAGAGTTAATCTTTGTCTAAAGACTTGGAGTCAGTGGAAGGGATGCTGGAGTTAAGATGGGGGTCTGCTGTCTCTCATGCGATGCTGCACCCAAGTCAGGTTGGAAAGTAAGCCACATTATACCAGGTTAGTAAAAAACCATTTAATGAGATTTTATGGCTTGTGAGGCCTGACACCCTCCACACCCCCACCCACACCTCCCTTCCCCCGGTCTCTTAGAAAGGAGTTTGGGCATGAGAGAAAAGGTCAGAGTTCAGTCCTCACTGGCAGCCGTCCCACAAAACCATACCCATGTAAAGAGAAAAGTAATGCAAATTCCACGAATGTTGTTAAACTATAGGGTGTTTATTTCCCCCTTAGGTCCAACTACTGAAATGTCACAGAGTTCGAAAAATCAGGATATTCCCTCACTATTGGGTAAGGAAGTTCCTCATAGCATCATATCATCCTCTGGTCTGTATGTGAGGGGTGGGTGGTTATCAGTGGGCATTTCCCAAATAACCTGGTACAAGTGGCAGCCGGAGGAGGGACTGATTAGGTTTGAGGCTAGAATCACGTACATCTGAGAGTCAAACTCCCAAGAAATTAAGAAAGACATAGTATTTTAGACCATTAGACCTAAAAGGCTCCTGGGAGCCTTGCTTCCCAAAGCGGGTGAAGTCTGTAGACCAGCAGGGTCTGCAGCACCCGGGAGCTTGTTAGTAACACCCTCCCACATCAGAATCTGCATTCAGCAGGATGGCAGCTAGATGCCAGTGATTCCTGTGCGCCTGGGCCCTGAGGCAGAGCCATTGCTCAAGGGGAAACTGAGGCCTAGAGAAGTCCTCAAAGCCGAGGGCTGGGACTCAGAGCATGGGTCCTGCCCAGCTCACATGGGTGCCCTTGGTGAAGTGGCCGCCTTCCAGGGCCTCTCTGCCACCTGTTACCAGGGCCAGGGCATAGACTGAGGATCACCTCCCACCTGGAGGGAGCCCCAGGAGAGTGGTCGCTGATGCTCTCTAGGCTGAGGAACCGCGGGCAGGCTTTCTCATGGGAATGCAGGTGCCTGCCGCATGACACGGACCCCTTTCCAGGAGCGCCTGGCAGGAAGCTATGCTCTGCTCCACTCACTTCCAAGTCTGGAGTGGGAGAGACCTTGGAAAATCTGTTTGCCTGGTTGCCTGACTGATTTGGCTCTCTCTGCTTGGTTCTGCGTTGGAAGCAGGGACAAAGATTGCGGAAGCTGACGGTTACCAACCAAGTCCTGGCCCCTTGGGCCGACTGTGGCAGGGGCTGCTGCTTGGCTTCCTGGGTGGTGCCTGGAGGTGGTGGTCTGACCTCCTGCAAGCCTGACTCAGCAGAGAGCAGACAGGCTCCTGGACTGGCAGTGGCAGATGTGGTCAGGTCTATTGTTATGGATGGTCTGGTCACTGTCTGTCTGTATTTCAGTTTCTCATCTCTCATGAGAGAAAATTTAACCCTAAGAAATTACATATGGTCTTAAGACAAAGAGCTTTCTGACCTTGCTTGCCCGGTCAGGCGTGGTACCTGCAAAGGGTTTCTCTAGCCACGGTCAATCCCGCCATGCTCGGGGAGGCAGGCTGGAGGCCTCGACGGCAGCCTCTGGCCTCAGGTGCTCTCCTTTGGGGCATTCTCCAGCCCAGTCCCAACGGCAGTGGGAAGTTGGCCAACTTCCTGCCTCTCTTTGGCCCCAAGAACAGTTGCTGCCCTACAAGCAGGAGTGTGTCTTGCTGCAGTGGGGCTGTCATCCACCCATTTCAAGGACTTTTTGGGAACTCTGCAGCTCATGGAGTTTGGTGTCCCCGGGAGGTCCCTCCCAGCTTCCTGCATGGAGCAGATTGGCTGGGCCAGGTCAGGAACTGTGAGTGCAGTCTATTAGCGAGGGGGAGTTGCAGAGACAACCCATCCCCCTGGACAAGGGTGACCCCAGCAATGTTGTGGGTCACTGGAGCGAGGGCTCGGCCCGGCAGTTCAGGCAGTGCCCCAGGAGGACCCCTTGTTTGTGCTGGTCAGCTGAGGTCCTGCCCTCTGCCTGCCCTGGGGCCCTGTCCACCCTCGGTGTGTGCCCTGTTACCCTGACGCACCACGCACGGTCATGGCTGTAGGATCCCAGCTCTCGTGCATGGCTGGCTGGAGTGGACAGAGACCAGGGACCGAGCCGGGTCATCCTTGACCCCCAGCACCTGTGCAGTGTCTGGAACAGAGTAGGTGCCCAATAAAGGCTCACTGTGCAAATGAATAGCCACTCTTCTCCAAGACCCCCCATCTACCCAGGCACCCTGACTTTTCAGGATCTTAAAATACCTAAGACTGGTGCTTCTGTACAACAGTGGCCAAGGTCTTCTCAAGGTGGAGGCCAGTGCTGCCAGGGCAGGACAGAGCCTGGGGGCAGCGCTCAACCATGCAAGGCTGTGCTCCTGGGTCACCGGCAGTTAGGAGGGAGGCAGAGTCTGGCTTTGGTCTGTGTCCCCAAGGTCATTCTGGCCACTCCTCAGGTTCCTTCCCCGTGGTCATGGATGGTGTCCACAGCACAGCCACCTCATCCACTCCCAGGGCAGGAGGAAGGGGGAGCAGGTGCAGACACCCTTTTCTCTGTTTTCTATTTCAATAGATTTAGGGGTACAAGTGCAGTTTTGTTGCATGCATATGCTGTGCAGCCCTGTCCGGACACCCTGGACAATTAAGTTGAGTGTTTTCTGCATACACTGCTTTATTTGATCCCCACAAAAGCCCATGAGACAAATATACACCCCCATTTTACAGACAGGAAGCTCAGGGTTAGAGACATGAAGGGACCCGTCCAAGGTCACATTCTGGTGAGAGCAGAATCTGAACATGGGCCCAGGTCTGTCGGACATAAAGTCCATGACCCTTATGTTGAAAGTTTCCTTGGAGAGGCCATAAGGACACAAAGGGAGAAAATAAGGCCACGTTTATGTAGCAATCAGGAGAGATGCTCATTCATACACGAGGACAGCATGGGGAGAGTCTCAGAGACAGGGCAGGCGACCACCGGGAAGGACGGAGGATTACAGCCACGTCTGGGGCCAGGCGTCTAGCATCAGATCTCTGGGGGGCCGTGCTTGTTGTCCAGGGTGTCCGGACACCCTCAATTCTTCTGACCGTGTTCAGGGAGGCGGCAGCCTGTCCACCCCAGACAAGGTTCTTTAGAAAGTCAAGTCCAAAATCCACTGAGTTCCTTGAGTCCCTGTTTTCTATTCACTGTGTTCACAGACGGCCCTAGGTACGCACAAAGCAAAAGGTGTCAGTCCTGCATTGCTGGTTTTAACGTGTTTTTGTATGCTTTTCCCAAGATGAAATTCTAGTCCAAGAGATTTTGGAGCCAAATAAATCAGCATTAGCTGAAACAGCAAGTACGGCATCGACATTAGCCACAAGTATACCTAAGGGGAAAAGTAAGTATATCCTTTCTTAACCCTATAGTTGCACATATTCCTGGAGAACTGGGTACCAGAAATCTCCAAGAAGTACATGAAAATTCATTTAGCAGCAGGAAGTTCAGCATTTTCTTGAGATTTTGCATCCAGATGTTAATTTCAATTCCTGAGATTAGTTCACCCGACATCTGCCGAGGCCCAAACCGCTGGGTTCAAGGCATTCAGATGATGCCTGACTCTGTTTACAGATTAACTTCCCAACGCACATTTTCAAAGAAAACTTGAAAACTATGTTAGCATTCCAACCCAACATTGTGAGATAGAGTATGGGCCGAAATGTTCACAAGTATGTAATCAAGAAAACTTTTATCCATTTTTTCCATGTTCTTCATTGAAGATGCTGCTATTGATGACAATTATCAAGCTGGCGGTTCTGAGAATTATCACGGATTATTAGACAATTTACATTTCTCTCCTGGCAATGAGGACAAAATTTCCAATACTGGTAAATGCAGCCCAGCAATTACCCCTGCCTAAGTTCAGACTTAAGGGGAGAGACAGGAGTGACACAGGTGCACACGGGACAGTCTCCTTTGTGGAGGAAAAACGCTTGGCTGGAGAACGCGGACGCTTCACCCAGTTAGGCAGGTTTCCCAGGTCTCTGTCAGGCTGAGGAACCCCCAGCTCCCCCCGCACCCACCGCCCGTGGGGTCCCCTGGAAAACTGCAGCCAGACGAGCCCAGCCAGAGTGCTGCCTCGCAGGCGGGCAGACGCCCAGAGGGAGAGGAGGGTGCTGCCTGGTCTCTTCCCCCAAACCTTCAGCCAAGTCCCTTCTCCTCCCCGGGGGGGGGGGCAAAGAGAGCCAGAGTGTCCCCCCAGGGTTCCCCCAGGAGTGAGGAAAAGCCTCCCTCCAACAGATGAGTTTGCCAGAAAAACCAGTGCACAAAAGCTCAGAGGGTAAGAAGCTCGAACCCCACGGGGGTGATGTATCTTCTCTGACCCTAGAGATTAAAAACAGGAAAGGGCGCGTGTCATACCCAGCACATACGTGTAGGACATCTGTGGTGCGCCCTACACGCAAGACCAGATCACGGCTCCAGAGCCTGATGGTGTGTCAGGCACGGGGAGGGGATATTATTAGATACATAATCTGGGGCCCACCGAGCATCTATGTAGGGGCCCAAGAATCGGCATTTCAACCCACTCCCCAAACAGTCCTCCCAGTGAGCAGCCTCTGGTGTTTGGAAGGGTTGAACTAGATACTTTCCGGGCTTAAACAAGAATACGATTCTACTTAAATGAAATATTTCCGATACCTCCGAATTTGTCTGACTCACTGACTATGCAAACTGCCTGGTGGTTAAGGTGGTGTCCACCCCTTCTCTGTGCATTAATCGGGGTTCTGCTTTAAGAAAGAGCTGCCCCTTCTCCCCTATTTGTTTATCAATATCCACACCAGCTCTTCGATATCTCCTGTGTCCTATGGACTGTAAAACACTAGTGCCATTGTTGATTTGGGTGCCCGTGTCATCCAGATTTGGCCTTGGGGGCCCCTCCCAGCGGCTCTCCTGCCCTGGTGACAGCCCCGTCCTCTGTGAGCGCTGCCTGGTCTTCTAGCCCCAGCCGGTGTTCCGGGCCCCTCCTGTACTTCCCTGGCCCAGCCCCAGGGTCCGGCTGCTGTTACTGAAGAAGTATCCTTAGGAACCCAGAGCTAGTGCGAGGTGCATCAGGGGCACGTCATAGCACGAGGCTGTCTCAGCAGACAGAGCCAGGAGAGGCATGAATGTGCACACAGTAAATAGCCTGGTGCAGAGGTATTTCCACGTTGTTGGAAATGTGTCTCCGAGGTAAATCTTAGAACTGGGGCGGCTGGGTCAAAAGATGAGGCACTGAGTGAATACGTGGTTTCAACAGCCAGGTGAGGCCTGACTCTGTGTGTGCATATCGACTTTCCAAAACACATTTCAAATAAAACTTGAAGATGGTAGCATTTCAGCTTAACATTTTAAAATAAATGACCCAAATGCTTATAAGTGTGTAATCAAGAAAATTTTCCCCCATTTTTTCCACGTTCTTCATTAAAGAAGCCAGTGCTCATGAGACTCTCCACATCAGTGGCCATGAGAAACACCAAGGCTCACAATTGTCTTCCAGCAGTGAGGAGACAACTTCCAGCAAAGGTAGCTGTCCCCCGTCATCCCTGCCCGAGGTGGGACGGACGTCCTGGGAGGGGAGACACGGGAGGGCCAGAGGACGTCTCCCTGCAGCCTCCCCAAACGTGTGCTGTGCTTTTAACTTTTCACCAGCCTCATGGTGCGGAGTGGTACTTCAGTATTGCTTTTATTCACAATTCTCTAATTGTTAGTGAGTTTGAACATCTCAGATGATTAAGGGCCATTTTCATATAACTTTTGTAAATGTTGTGTTCATGCCATTTTCTCATTTTCTGCTAGATTTTTAATCTTTCATCCTCTACTTTATGAATTCTTTATATTTTAAGAATATTAGAACTTTGAGATATATGTATGTTGCAAATTTTTTTTTAGTTTGTCAGTTGAGTTTTGGCTATGTTTATAATTTTTTCATGCAAAAATTTCATTTTTGTGTAGTCAAAATTATCAGTCTTTTATAGCCTTTAGCTTTTGAGCCATACCTAGAAAACCTTTCCCTACACTGAGGTTAAAAAGGAATTTTCCATGTTTCCCTCTAATATTTATAGCACTTTATCTGTTACATTAGATCTCTGATCCATTTGGAATTTATCTTTGGGTATGGTATGAGGTGTTTCTAGTTTTACCTTTTTACAAATGGCTACCCAGTTATCAAGAACCATTTATTAAAATGTCCATCTTTGCCCCCATGATTTACAAAGCCACACTTACTATATTTCATATCAATTTTTTCACATTTTGTTAAAGTCTTTTCTATCATCTTTGGAGATAATAGCATTTTTTAAGATCTATTAACATAGTGATTGATATTAATGGGTTTTCTAATACTGAACCATCCTTGCATTTCTGAGATAAATCCCACTTGGTCATGTTGGTTATTTTCTTAAAATGGTATTGGATTCTACTTGCCAATATTTTATTTAGTATTTTTACATCCAATACTCAAGTGACATTAGTCTGTAGGTTTTTTTTTTTACTATCTTTATCATGTAGAAATATCTATGTTATTCTTGCTTTATAAGAAAGAATTAGAAAATTGTTTCCTTCCCTTTTCATCCTCTAGGAAAATTTATAGAGCACTGGAAACATCTGGTCTTTTAAGATTTATTAGAAATGTCCTGTGAAACCTTCTCATCCTGGTGCCTTTTTTCTGGGGTAATTCCTTATAACTTTCTTCATTTCTTCTAGGGAATGTGATTCATTTAGGTTTCCTAATCAAATGGGGTCAATTTTGGCAGTTGATATTTCCCTAGAAAATTATTCATTTCTTCTGGGTTTTCAAATATATTTACATAGAGGTCTTTAAATCATCCCATAATTTTTAAAATTTCATTTGTTTCCATTGTTATTTCCCCTTTGTAATTTCTTATTTTGTAAATTTATGCCTAATCTTTTCTTCTAGATCAAATAAGCTAGTGGTTTGCTTAGCTTGTTAATTTTCCTGCAATCCAGGGTTTGAAATATTAATTAGCTCCATTGCATTCCATCCTTCACCACATTCATTTCTGCCTTTGCCACCAATGTCTCCTTCTTTATGCTCTTTTATAGTTCACTTTGCTGCTCTTTTTCTAATTTTTAGAACTGAGTAATTCTTTACTTTTTTCATTTTACTAACAAATGTTTAGCACTATGCTTCTTGAAATGTGTTCTACAAATTCTCATGTATAGTGTTTTAATTATCATTATATTCCAGAAATTCTATCATTTTAGTTTATACATCCCTTCTAACCAAAGGTCTCCTAATAAAATGCTTTCTAATGTCCAGGTGGTGGGGCATTTTGTCTTTGTTTTTGCTAATAACTTCTAGTTTTATTGTACTGTGATCAGAAGAAAGCACTGTTTGTAATAGTTCTACTTTATAAAGTTCACTTATGGTTACCTAATATGTAATCAATTTTTGTGAATGTTTCATGAGCACTTGAAAGAAGGAGTATTCTCTAATACCAAGGTGTAAAGGGAATTTGGTGCATGGTAATAATATCTACCTTATTGATTATGTTATTTGGGTCTCCTCTCTGTTTACTTTTTTTATCCATTTAATCTTTTATTAAGAATAATGTATAAAATTCTCCTGTTATAAATGTTTTTCTGAATATGTCTCCTTGATTTTCTGTAGTTTTCCTTCATAAATGTGATTCCTGTGTTATTTGGTGTGTGGATTCCATGAGTGTTATGTCTTCAGTTTGAATTCTAGCTTCTCGTGCTGAAAAGAGCTTTTCTTCGTCACGTTCAATGCTTTGGGGATTGGATTTTACTTTCTCTGACATAAGAATCACTGCTGCTCTGATTTCATATTAAACAATAAGAAATAGTTTTGTCCAGTTCTTTATTTTTTTAGCTTACCATTTAAAATTTTAGTTTGATTCATTTGCTTTTTTTATTCAATTTAAAAAATTGTGCTAAAATACACGTAACAAAATGTACTATGGTAACCATCTTTAACGGTACTGTTCCATGTTATTAAACACATTTATAATGTTGTGCGACCATCACCACCACCCGTCTCCAGAATTCTTTTTGTCACCCCAAACTGAGACTCTACACCCATTAAACAATAACTCCCCTTTCTGCCTCCCCATAGCCCCCGGCAACCACCATTCTATTAATACTTTCTGTCTCTATGAGTTTCACTGCTCCAGGTGCCTCATATAGGTAGGATCATGCAGTGTTTGTCCTTCTGTGACTGACTTAAATGTCTTCAGGGTTTGTCCCTGTTGTAGTATGTGTCAGAAGTTCATCCCTTTTTAAGGCTGAGTAATTTGCAAACCATACCTGATAAAAGACTATATCACAATATATAAAGAACTCCCAAAACTCAACAACAAAAAACCTAACAACCGATCTAAATATGGTGAAAGGCCTTGAACAGAGATTTCTCCCAAGGAGGGATACAAATGGCCAATAAGCACATGAGAAGATTCTCAACACCACCAGCCACCAGGGAAATGCAAATCAAAACTACAAGGAGATACCACCTCACACCCACTAGGATGACCACTATAAAAAACATAGAAAGTAACAAGTATTGGTAAGGACGTAGGGAAACTGGAAGCCCTGTGCATTGTTGGTGGGACTGTAAAATGGTATAGAACTGTGAAAACAGCAGACTACAGAAGATAGTGTGACTGTTCCTCAGAAATTGAAAACAGAGTTACTATATGATCCAGCAATTCCACTTCTGGGTATATAACCCCCAAAAAATTGAAAGCAGGGTCTCAAAGAAATATTTGTACGGCCATGTTCATAGTAGCATTATTCACAATAGCTACAACGTGGAAGCAACCAAAGCGTGCACTGATGGATGGATGGATGAACAAAAGGTCGTCTACGTATTTCTTTATTTCTAACCACTCAGTACCTCTTGAAGCATACAGCATGGACCTGGGTCTTCCTTTCTAAGGAAAACTGAAAAAAACATTAATGGATAAGTTAAGCCAATTTATGTTATTGATGTGACTAATTGGCTACAACCCTGTCATAATATTAACCATTATGTATATTTTGTTGTACTGGCTGTTTCTTTTGGAGTAAATATTCCTTGTTCTTTAAATTATGGAAAAACACTGGAATATTTAAGGAAGTTTATATTTTTGTTCTAGTAATTACCTTTGTGCTTATAACTTTTAAATGTTCCCAATCCCCTTTTCCCTCATTACAGCATTTACTATCTGGCTTGTCAGGGGTTTTTTACTGACAGATAACAGTTGCACACATTTATATGACAAATGTAAAATTTGGTACATGTGTATAATGTGTAAGGATCAAATCAGGGCAATTGGGGTATCCATCACCTCAAACATTTGTCATTTCTTTGTGCTGAGAACGTTCCAAATCTTCTAGCTATTTTGAAACACACAATAAAATATTTTCAATTGTAGTCATCCTACTGTGCTCTTGAACACTAGAGCTTATTTCTTCTATCTAACTGTATTTTTGTACCCATTAACCAACCTCTTTCCAAGCCACCCTCTCCCCTACACTTCCCAGCCTCTGGTCACCACCATTCTGCTCTCTACCTCCATGAGATCAACTTTTTTAGCTCCCATGTATGAGTGAGAACATGGGATGCTTGCATTTCTGTGTTTGGTTTACTTCACTTAACATAATGACCTCCAGTTCCATCCAGTTCCAGTGTGTATACAAACCACACTTTCTTTATCCGCTCGTCCGCTGACGGGCGCTTAGGTTCACCGCATTTGGCTATAGTGAATAGTGCTGCGATGACCATGGGAGTGCAGATCTCTCTCCAACATACTGATTCCCTTTTTTTTAAAAATATATACCCAGCAGTGGGATTGCTGGATCATGTGGAAGTTCTATTTTTGGCTTTGGAGGAACCTCCATGCTGTTGTCCACAGTAGCTGCACTAGTACAGGAGTGTTCACTGCCTTCCTTCTGAGTCCTCGCCAACATTTGCTATTTCCTGTCTTTTTGATAATAGCCATTTTAACTGGGGTGAAATGATACCACATTGTGGTTTTGATTTGCATTTCCCTGATGATTAGTGATGTTAAGCATTTTCACATACCTCTTGGCTACTTGTATGTCTTTTGTGAATGTTCAGATTTGGGTCCATTTTTTAACTGGAGTATTTGGGGGTTTTTCCCTCCATTTTTTGCTATAGGGTTGTTTGAGTTCCTTATATATTCTGGTTATTAATCCCTTGTCAGATGGGTAGTTTGTAAACATTTTGGCACATCCTGTAGGCTGTCTCTTCACTTTGTTGACCGTTTCTTTAGCCATGCAGAAGCTTCTAGCTCAACGCACTCCTATTTGTCTGTTTTTGCTTTTATTGCCTGTGCTTTTAAGGTCTTACTCAAAACATCTTTGCCTAGAGCAATGGTCTTGAAGTGTTCCCCCAATGTTATATTCTAACAGTTTCATAGTTCTGGGTCTTACATTTAAGTCTCTAACCCATTTTGAGTGGATTTTTGTATACGATGAGAGACAGTTGTCCAGTTTCATTCTTCTGCACGTGGATATCCAGGTTTCCCAGCACTATTCATTGAAGAGACTCTCCTCTTCCAAATACATGTTCTTGGCATCTTTGTCGAAAATGAGTTGGCTGCAAAGGCATATATTTATGTCTAGGCTCTCTATTTTGTTTCATTGGTCTATGTGTCTGTTTTTATGCCAGCACCATGCTGCTTTGGTTACCACAGCTTTGTAGTATATTTCAAAGTCAGGTCGTGTGATGCCTCCAGCTCTGTTCTTTTTGCTCAGGATGGCATTGGCTATTCTGGGTCTTTCGTGGTTCCATACAAATTTTAGTATTATTTTTTCTATTTCTGTGAAGAATGTCATTGGTATTTTGAAAGGGATTTCATTGGATATATAGATCAGTTTGGGTAGTGTGGACATTTTAACAGCGTTAATTCTTCTAATTCGTGAACGTGGGATATCTTTCCATTTTTTTGTGTGTCCTAATCAAATTCTTTCATCAGTGTTTTATAGTTTTCACTATAGAGATCTTTCACTTCTTTGGTTAAATTTATTCCTAGGTATTCATATTTTATTTTTTGTAGCCATTATATATGGGATTGCTTTTTTAATTTCTTTTTCAAATTGTTCATTATTGGCGTATAGAAATGCTACTGATTTCTGTATGCTGATTTTATATCATGCAACTTTACTGAATTTGTTTATCAGTTCTAACAGTTTTTTGGTGAGATCCTTAGGTCTTTCTAAGCACAAGATCATGTCACCTGCAAACAAGGACAACTTGACTTCTTCTTTTCTAATTTGGAGGCCCTGTATTCTTTTCTCTTGTCTAATTGTTCTGGCCAGGACTTCCAGTGCTATGCTAAATAAAAGTGGTGAAAGTGGGCATCCTTGACTTGTTCTAGATCTTAAAAGAAAGGCTTTTAATTTTTCTCCATTCAGGACGATGTTAGCCATGGGTTTGTCATATCTAGTCTTTGTTGTTTTGAAGTATGCTCCTTCTGTGCCCAGTTTGTTGAGAGTTTTTACCATGAAGGGATGTTGAATTTTGTCAAATGCTTTTTAAACATCTATTAAAATGATCATATGAATTTTGTTTTTGATTCTGTTAAGATTATGTATAACATTTACTGATTTGTATATATTGAACCATTCTCACATCCCTGGGATGAATCCCATTTGATCTTGGTGAATGATATTTCTAATCTGGTGTTTGCTAATTCTGTTTGCTAGTATTTTGTTGAGGATTTTTGCATCTATGTTTATCAGAGATATTGGCCTGTAGAATTTTGTTGTTGTTGTTGTGCCTTTGTCTGGTTTTGGTTTCAGGGTAATGCTGGCTTCATAGAATGAGTTTGGAAGTATTTCCTCCCATTCAATTTTTTGGAATAGTTTGAGTAGAATTGATAATAGTTCTTCTTTAAGTTCTTGCTATTAATATAATTCAGCAATGAATCCATCAGATCCTGGGCTTTTCTTTGAGGGGAGACTTTATTACTGCTTCCATCTTATTACTCATTATTGGTCTGTTCTGGTTATCTGTTTCTTCATGGTTCAATCTTGGTAGGCAGTACATATTCAGGAATTTATCCATTTTTTTCTAGGTTTTATCATTTGTTAACAGATAGTTGTTCATAATAGCCTCTAATGATCATTGGTATTTCTGTGGTATCAGTTGTACTGTCTCCTTTTTCATCTCTGATTTTATTTGTCTTCTCTCTTTTTTTCTTAATCTAGTTAAATGTTTATTGATTTTATTTTTTCAGAAAACCAACTTTTTTTGTTTCATTGATCTTTTGTATTTATTTTTTTGCTTCCAATGTCATTTATTTCTGCTCTGATCTTTATTGTTTCTTTTCTCCTACTAATTTTGGGTTTGGTTTGCTCTTGTTTTTCTAGTTCTTTGAGATGCATCATTAGGTTGTTTATTTGAAGTTTTTCTACTTGTCTGATGTAGGCACTTATTGCTATAAACTTTCCTCTTATTACTGCTTTTGCTGCATCCCATAGGTTTTGATATGTTGTGTTTCATTTTCATTTGTTTTGAGAAATTTTTTAATTTCCTTCTTAATCTCTTCATCAACCCATTGGTCATTCAGGAGCACATTGTTTAACACACTGACAGCCACACTAGAAAAAAAAACTTTCCTTGGGGCCATGGTGTTTTATTACAAAAATAGAATAAAAACTTCAAAAACAAAATGATCCTTTCTAATTTAATGAAAAATTTGTTATTTTTCATTGTTTTCTGTGCAAGAGTTATATGCAACTTGAAAAATAGTTCACACAGCTCCCAAGGTGAAGAGACGTGAGTTGCATGTGCTTCACGAGGCCTCAGGCTCAAAACAAGTATGAGATAAATACAACTCACATGGCAGTTAATGTGTTAATTCCCATGTGTTTGTTTCTTTTCCAATGTTCCTCTTATTATTGATTTCTAGTTTTATTCCATTGTGATCAGAGAAAATACTTAGTATGATATCAATTTTTTTGAATTTTTTAAGGCTTGTTTTGTGGCCTAACATATGGTCTGTCTTTGAGAACAATCCATGAGCTGAGGAGAAGAACGTGTATTCTGCAGCTGTTGGATTAAACGTTCTCTAAATATCTATTAGGTCCAATTGGTCTATATAGCACAGGTTGAGTCCAATATTTCCCTGTGGATTTTCTGTCTGGATGATCTGTCCAGTGCTGAAAGTGGAGTGTTGAGGTCTCCAGTGATTATTGTATTGGGGTCTGTCTCTCCCTTTAGCTCTGATAATATTTGCTTTATATATCCGGGTGCTCCAGTGTTGGGTGCATGTGTATTTAGAATTGTTACATCCTCTTGCTGACTTGACCCCTTTATTGTTATATAATGACCTTCTTTGTCTCTTTTTATAGTTTTTGTCTTGAAATCTATTTTATCTCATAGATGTATAGCTACTCCTGCTCTATTTTGGTTTCCATTGGCATGGAATATCTTTTTCCATCCCTGTATTTTCAGTCTTTTTGTGTCTTTATAGGTGAAGTGTGTTCCTTGCAGACAACATATAGTTGGCTCTTGTTTTTTACCCATTCAGCTACTCTGAGTCTTTTGATTGGAGAGTTTAGTCCATTTACATTCAGTGTTGTTATTGATAGGTGAGGACATACTGCTGCCATGTTGTTATTTGGTTTCTGGTTGGTTGTGGTCTTCTCTTCCTTCCTTCCTGTCTTCCTTTGTTAAAGTGATTTTCTCTGGTAGTGTGTTTTAATTTTTGTTTTTCATTTTTTGTGTATCTGTTGTAGGTTTTTTGATTTGAGGTTACCATGAGGCTTTCAGAAAACATTTTATAACCAATTATTTTAAACACATGACAATTATGCTTACAAACAAATAAATAGGCAAAGAGAAATCTCACAGAAATTCTCACTTTAACTTTTTGTTTTTTCCATCCCTATCTTTTTATACTGTCTCTCTCAAGATGTTGTTGTAGTTATTTTTGGTAGGTTTGTCTTTTAATCTTCCTACTCAAGATATAAGTGATTTATGCACAGCAATTACAGCAAGACAGTACTGTGTATTTGTGTCCTTACTGGTACAGTTAGTTGTATATCTTCAGATGATTTCTTATCACTCATTAATGTCCTTCTCTTTAAGATTGAAGAACTCCTTTCAGCATTTCTTGTAGGACAGGTCTGGTGTTGATGAAACCCTCCACTTTTGTTTGTCTGAGAAAATCTTTATTTCTCCTTCATGTTTGAAGGATATTTTTGTAGGGTATAATATTCTAGGGTTAAGGTTTTTTCCTTCAGCATTTTGAATATGTCATGCCACTCACTCCTGGCCTGTGAGGTTCCCACTGAGAAGTCTGCTGCCAAATAGATTGGAGCTCCTTTGTATGGTATTTTTTTCTCTTTTCATGCTTCCCTCGGGACCTTGTCTTTATCCATGTCCTTTGGGAACTTAATTATTAAATGCCTTGAGGTAGTCTTGGTTGGGTTACATCTGTTTGTTGTTCTATGACCTTCTTGTAACTTTGTCTAGTTTGGAAAGTTCTCTGTTATTATTTCTTTGAATAAACTTTCTATCCCAATCTCTCTCTCTCTACCTCCCCTTTAAGGCCAATAACTCTTAGATTTTCCCTTTTGAGGATATTTTCTAGATCTTGTAGACATGCTTCCTTATTTTTTATTCTTTTTTCTCTTCTGACTGTGTATTTTCAAGCTCACTAATTCTTTCTTCTGCTTGGTCAGTTCTGCTGTTGAGAGACTCTGATACCTTTCTCAGTTTGTCAGTTGAATTCTTAAGCTCCAGAATTTCTGCTTGTTTTTTATTCACTATTATTTCAACCTCTTTGTTAAATTTCTCTGATAGGCTTATCAATTCCTTCTCTGTGTTGTCTTGAAGTTCACCGAGCGTCTTCAGGACAACTATTTTGAATTCTTTGTCTGAAGGGTCACATATCTCCATCACTCCAGGACTGGTCACTGGTATCTTATTTAGTTAGTTTGGTGAGGTCATGTTTTCCTGCATGTTCCTGATGCTTGTGGGTGTTTGTTGATGTCTGGGCATTGAGGAGTTAGGTATTTATTTTAATCTTCACAGTCTGGGCTTGTTTGAACCCATCCTTCTTGAGAAGGTTTTCCAGATATTCAAGGGGAATTGAGTGTTGCAATCTAAGTCTCTGGTTACTGCAGCCATATCAGCACTGAGGGTGCCCCAGGCCTAGTGATGCTGTGACTCCTGCAGACTCCTGGTGGTACTGCCTTGGTGCACTTGGGTAAGATACAGGAGAATTCCCTGGATACCAGGCAAAGTCTCTCACTCTCTTCCCTCACTCTGTGCTGGGATGCTGGAGTTGGGGGAGGAGTGATATGGGCACTTCCCTCATGGTCACCAGCCCCAGGTCACACCTGAAGCCAGCCCAGTCTCTCCCAGAGCCTGTGGTGACTGTTACCTGGCTACCTGTGATGTTTGTTCAAAGCTCAAGAGCTCTTTAGTCAGCAGGTGGTGAATCCCACCAGGACCTGGTCTTTCCCTTCAGGGCAACATGTTTCCTTCTGCCCAGGATGGGTCCAGAAATGTCTTCTAGGAACTAAGGCCTGGAATCAGGGGCTTCAGGAGTCTGCTTGGTACTAATATGGCTGAGCTGGTACCCAAGTTACAAAACAAAGTCCTCTGAGCTCTTCCCTTTCTTTTCCCCATGTGGAAGAAGACTCCCTGAGCTGCACTGTCTGTAGTTAGGGGAGGGGTGACAAAGGCACTGGCTTGGCCACAGCTGCTGGTGTCTCACTGGATCATGTGCACCCCAAGTCCACTGGCTCTGAGCCAGCACAGCCATAGGAATTGCCCAAGGACTGCAGCCTTTGTGGCCCGACTGCCTTACGAATTTAGTCCAGGCCCCAGGCTGCTTTTTGTCAGCTGGTGGTGGGGCTAGCTGGAACTCTGGTTTCTGGGTTTCCAGGGTGGAGGATTTTCCTCTGGCTGGGCTGGTCTGAATGCTCCCTCTGTGGGAACTGGCAGAATTCTGCCCTGTGCTGTGTTCCCCAGCCAGGATGGCCCTGGCTTTCAATGCAAAGTCCCATAATCACTTCACTCTCCCTCCCTGGGGCACTCAGATTCTCTCTCCACTGTGCACTGGTGCAACATTGCTGAGGGATGGGGGAGGAGTGGCGTACGCAATGCGAAATTATCCTTTCTTCCCTCTTCAGTGCCTCTTTCTTTGATATAATGTTTAAACCAGGTAGTATGATCACTCACCTGATTTTTGGTTCTTCTGAAGGTGCTTGCTTGCATGGATAGTGGTTGAATTTGATGTTCATGCAGAGGGATGATCACGGGGGGGGGGTTCTATTCATCCACCTTGCTCCACCCTTCTCCTGTTATGCTTTTATTTTCATTCAGTTCAAAATACTTTATAATTCACCCTTTAAATTTATCCTTTAATCCATGAGTTGTTTATAAATGTGCTATTTACTTTTCAAATATTTGGAGATTTTCCAGATACCATTATTTTATTGATTTATAATTTAAATCCATTTTGGTCAGAGAACATAACATTATGTGACTTGAATCTTTTTAAATGCATTTTAAAACTTTAAATATGGCTCAGATTACAGTGTACTTTTGTTGGCCACAGTCTGAAATGTTGGTTCTTGGCACGCTCATGGCCAAAGAATGACCAGACACACCAAAGTAAGGCAAGCATGAAAATGAGATTTATTGAGGAAAGAAAGATAGGATTATAGAGTAAGAGCAAGATATAGGTTTACAGAGCAAGATACATACACCACAGATGACAACCAGACCCACTGTAATAGCAAAAGAGAGAGAGCTTGGTTACGGTCTGGGTCTTGTTTTATAGTGTCCAGACATGGACTTCCCTGTGGCTCAGACATTACCATGGAACCACTTTGATTGGACGGTTGGGAATTATATGACCTGGGTCTTACTGTGCATGCAGATCTCCCATGAGCCTCTCTGAAAGCCCATTTGGGAAGGGGGTGAACCTCAACACACCCACTTTCTCCCTAAGAGACCCAGAATCCCTCACTATCTACCTAACATTTTAACACATAATCCATGTGCACTTGAATAGTATGTCAATTATACTGTTGGTGGGTGGACTGTTCTATAAGCGTCAATTAGATCAAGTAGGTTAATAGCCTCGGTCAAGTCCTCTGTATCCTGTTGAACTTCTAATTCTATTTATTATTGAGGAAGCAGTGTTGAAATCTCAAACTGTAATTGTGGACGTTTCCATTGCTCTTTTAGTTTCAGCAATGTTTGCCTGATGCACTTGGAAGCTCTTTTATTATGTGCATAAGCATGTAGGGTTGTTATATCTTCTTGACAAATTCTATTTGTAACATTAAGAAATGACTCTTTTTATTCCTAGTAATATTCTTTGCTCCTAAATATACTTTGTCTGAAATTTAAATAGCCACTTTAGCTTTGTTTTGATTAGTGTTAGCATGGCATTTCTTTCTCCAACATCTTACTTTTAACCTATTTGTGTCTTTATATTTAAAGTGGATTTCTTATAGGCAGCATACAGTTGGGCCTTGGTTTTTTATCTGATCTGACAATCTGCGCTTCTTAAACATATGGTATATAGTTTTATAAAAACTTTTAATATCTTTGCCTTCTAATTCTACCATTGCATCATTTTGAGTCAATTTTGATAAATTTCTTTTTCTTCTCATTATAGATGATATTGTATTGCTCATTTGCATGCCCGGTAATTTTTGTCTGAATGCCACTCATTGTGAATCTTACTTTCTTGTGTGTTGGATATTTTTGTCTTTTGAAAAATATTATTGAGGCTGTTCTTTTACCCAAAGTTACTTTGAAGCAGTTCAATCCTTTTGAGGCTTGCTTTTAAGCATTGTTAGATGGAAACAAGCAGCATTTATTCTAAGTCTAATATTCCCCACTACTGAGGCAATATAATTCTGAGTACTCAACCCAACATCCTGTTATTATGAGGTTTTTTGGTGTATGTTTACTGGTGGGAACACCATCTATTTCTGGCCTGTGTGAGCTCTGGAAGTTATTCTGCCCATCCATTTAGGTGGTTTATTTTCCATGCTTGGGTAGTTTTCTTATAGCCCCTCAGTGACCAGTATTCAGCTGAAGACTCGAGGCGTCCCTCTGCAGATCTCTGGATGTCTCTCAATCTCTCTCTCTCTCCCTCCCCCTCCTTCTCCTTCCCTCTTTCCCTCCCTCCCTCGCTCCTTTGGACTTTAGCTACTTGGGACTTTCCAAACTCCCAATTCCATCCACCCAACATATTGAGACCCCCCAGGCTCTGCCCAAATTCTCACTTCCCATGCTGACCTGGAAACTCTCCAGGAAGTACCTGGAGCAATCATGGGGTTTTGTTCAATTGTTTTTCATCTCTCAGGGATCACTGGCCTTTGCTGCCTGTTGTCTGATATATGGGAAATCATTGTTTCATATATTCTTTTCATGTTTTTAAATTAAATTGGGAGGATAAATCTGGTCCTTGTTACTCCATCCTTTCCAGACATAAAAGTTCAAATACTAGACTTTTACCCACATGGTTCCATTAAGAACCCTGGAGCTCTGGATCTCAACCCTGGGAGAAGGAGCAAGGCCAGAGGCGAGGGCCCCCAGCTTCCTTCCCAGCTCAGCCACGTAACGCCTCTGTGGCCTCAGGCAGGCTGCTTAGCCTCATGGGGGCTGCAAATGGAGATGAGCCTATAGGTGCGTTGATGGCCACATGGAACCACATGCATGGGGCCACACAAATGTGACCACGGTGTGGGCCCCCTGGGGCTCCCAAGGCTGGAGAGTATACTCCACAAATAAGCAAACTTAAGACAAAAATCTTTATAATTTTATAATTTTTGTTTCATTTCATAATTTTAGTAATTATTATAATTAATGAATATGTTTCCACAAATCAGTTAACCTGAATTATATGCCAAAATTTTCTAAGCAATTTCCTCTTAAAAATATTAAGTAAGTGTGGCTTTAAATATTCAGTGCAAGTATGAAATTGGCAACAATCTCCATTATCCCTGGGTAGATACACAAGAAACAGAAATCGATTGTGGCTCACAGGAGGAAACTGCTAACAAGAGGTCAATTATTAGAAACAGCCTTATTTTTCATTGAAGTTCTTTTCTAAAATTTAAAAATTGTACTATGGGCTTGTAATACTTATTAAAAATATAAATTGAGAACCTTAAAATAACTTAGATTAATGTTTTTAAAACCTGAAGCAGAGAAGGATAATGGGTTTGCAAACATCTTCTCTTCCATGTTGTCAGAATACCCAACTCCCTGTGTGACCTGTGACCCCCAGGGGTCCAAAAAGTCCCGTGGTCCATAATACCATTCCTGATATGGCTGTGCCCAAACTTCAGGTTAAGACTTTAGGATCCGTTAATATCCAAGTACCCCATGGGAGTAAATTTATGTAAATTTATGCATAATTTTATGCCATAATCATTAATTTCCTATTAACATTAATGTCAACAAAAGATTCATTCACTTAATAATATCTACTGAGCACCGGCTAGGTGCTAGATAGATAAATATCTCTATTTTTTGTTTTCCAAGAAGTCAGAGACTCAGGGAGCCAGACCAGTAATAAATTGTTATTATTCATGTAATAAATATAAATATACTAAACTCAACAGTATTTTTAAACTTTCCAAGTTGTACAGAGTTAGAGAGGTGGATATTCCCGATGTGCTCTGAGAGTAGGAAGAGTAAAGAAGGAGGATGGGTGTGCCCTGCAGGGCGTGGTGAGCTGGCACCCCGTTCCCCGAGAGAAGCGCAGGGCACCTCCCAGGCTGGGCTGCTTGGACGTGAGCCCCCACCCTCCAATGTGCAGCCAGGGCCTGGCCAGGGGGAGAAAATGTGTGTCCAGGTCCCAGGGCAGCGGCTCAAGCGACCAGGACTATCCAGCCCACAGTGGGAACCAGGGCTCACCCCTGCACACAGTGGACAAAACAGTGTCAGGTGAGCATCTCTCAAGAGTGTCCGGAGAAGACACAGAGAAAGTGTGCACATGCAAGACTCCAACCACGCTTTCTCAGTCCGGGAAGGCACAGAGCCACCATCCCGGCTCTGAGAGCAGAGGCCTTTTGTCTCAGGGTCAATGGTTCTCTGAAGTTGAAAGGAAAAGAAGTTTGGGATCATGCCTTAATTATTTGTCAAAGCTTGGTCATTGCACTTACTGTTTCCCCACAGGAAAGAAGATTTCAAAAACTGATCAATATAAAAGACTGTCAGTTCTGGACAAAATCCTTCAAAATGTGGGAAGATCTTCAGGTAAATTGGACTAATAGATAAGTATCTCCTTGTTCTGGGATTTTCCCCAGGGGGGTGAAGAGAAGTGAACACTCAGGGGACAGGTGCGTCTCCAAACTGCTCCAGGAGGCGCAGGCTGAGCTCAGCCCCCCATAGACTGGCCTGACCCCACAGGAGTCCCCATCACTGCTGTCGAGGGAGCTCTCTCAGCCCAGTAGTAATCAGGGCTCTGCAGGCTGTCACATACCCTTGTGGTGGTCTCGATCCTGGGTGGCGGGTGCTGGCCCTTCGTGACCAGGCCCGGGGAGGCCGCACACCCCTGGTCAGGAGGCCCCACCTGGCTGAGTCTCCTCCACGCCCTCACATGGGGCAGGGACCCTGCCCTGCCCTTTCCACTGCCTTCCAGATGCTCCACTACTTCCTAACTGCTAAGTAGTCGTCCCACGCTGACCCCCGTGGCTTCTGCCCGACCCCAGGATTCCCCAGAACACTTCCGAGCCAGTCCTCTGTGGGCAGGCAGCCTCCTGTCCTCCTGTCCTCTCTGAGGTGGACGTGCATCGTCACCTGACAGTGCTGCCGAGCCAAGCTCAGACCCTCACCCCCCGGCACCCTGCACACTCCATGCCTGTGTGCACACCACACACCTGTGTGCACAACCACATGCCTGTGTGTGCAACCACAGGCCTGTGTGCACAACCACATGCCTGTGTGCACAACCACATGCCTGTCTACACAGCCTGACACTCAGCACTTTTGAAGACATCCCACCATTAATTTCAAGCTGATGTTAGTAAGATCTTGTAAGGCTGTGGCAAATAGCTATGCTGAGCCACACGCAGTTGGTTCTTTGTAGATCTGAGCACAGGACCAAATGTGTTTATCGAGCACCTGCCACAAGCTAAGCACAGTTCTAAGTTCTCAGGGTTTGTCTCCACAGGGGCAGGAAGCCCTGCCCCAGGGAGCTACACAGCAGTGGACAGTTGGGTGTGCACCACTGTTCCAGCCTGTGAGACGTTTCCCTCGGCCCCCGACAGTCCACAAGTGTGGCAGGTGCCAGCTTGTCCTTTGTTTAAAATGCTGACTAGGAGAGTCCCGTGACACATCACCAGAGACCTCCCTGCTGCACAAGTTGTCATCAGGCACAGGCCAGGAGCTGCTCTGAAGGGGACCTCCAGACCCCCACGCTCTGACTTTGCAGGGCCATGAAACCCCAGGCCCCATGGCAGAACCTCCTCTTCCTCAGCAGGCACGGGTCCAACACAAGCAGTGCAGAAAGAGCAGTTAGCGGTTGTTCAACCTGCTGCACATTCTCCAGACTGTGCTGTCATCTGGCCGATTTCTCTGCTTTAGATACGGATTTCACAAGGCGCATTGTCAGAGTCCCAGTTCCCTGGGCCTGGCCGTTCTGCAATAAGAATGGCAAAGTCTCCTATGACTCAAACGTCGAGAGACTGGCCTCTGCACTCGAGGCTCCTGCGATCAACCCAGCACCTCAGGGCTCCTTGAGTGCCAGTGGGGACTTGCAGGGCTTGGGCCCTTGGCAATGCCAGGACATCACAGGGATGGGCCCGCAACAGGCTGCCATGAGGGGAGGAGGGACGACCAGCCCTGCCCACTGTGCCCCGAGTCCTCTGGTGGGTTCTGGGGAGCCTGAGTCAGCTAGTGCCTCCTCCCTGTCCTCTGCCCAGGACCATCCCTGCAACCCCCACCTCTGTGGGCCCCCATCTGTGGTCTGGCCTCTGTCCTTGCTGTCCCTATACAGGTATCCCCAGATCCCGCAGGTCTCAGCCTGGTCTCACTGGTCTCTGCATCTTAGCCTCCCTGAGTGTCACCAGGACCACTCCAACACCCTAGACTCAGGGTGCCCGGCTGGACTCGCCCCTCCACCGTCCCTCTGCCCCCTCCCTCCAGTCTCCCGCAGCCCTTCCCCACCCGAACAGCCAGGGGGCCAGACTCACTGCGGGGAGCTGAGAACACAGGCTTGGGGTTGGGTTCAAATCTGGACTCGGCCCATAGTAGTCAGTCGTGTGGCCTTGGGGAGACCTTGGGTTGCGCCCGCACTCATTGTGGGGGTGCAGGGTGTGAGATGCTGTGTGCGGAGCAGGGAGCACAGTGCCCCCACGGGAGCATCTGGGACTCGCCGCCTGCACCCGGGGAGGCCACCCGTGAGCAGCCCCGGGGCAGGCGTTGGGGGGCCACAGACGTCCACGGGAGGGGGTCCGACGCCACCGCCAGCTGCACACGCCACAGCCCAACAGCCAGTTATGGAGAGGGTCGTGTTTCTAGTCACCCACTGTCGTAATCTATGTGGCACGTGGCCTCTCTGAAAGCCTGAAACTGCATTTCAAAACACATCAGGCACCATAAGGGCCTGGGACCTGTGTTCCCTCGGACACGACGTCCCCTTGGAAATCCGCACGCGGGAGGCCGGTCGCTTCTCCTTTCCCGGGTGGAGCTGGGGTTTCGTGCGTTCGCTTATGGTCAGCGAGCCCCACGGGGGCTGGGAATCCGGGGTGAGCAGGTGGGGCTTCCCCGCAGGCCCACGTCCCCACAGCCCTGCCACCCCCGGGCCTCCCTCCAGCACCGCCGGGCAGAGCCCCGGAGTTCACAGAACTCGGCCTTTCTGTGCGGAGACGCCGTCTGCACGGGCTTCTCGGCCACGGCTGCCCCGTCAGAGGCGACCTGTAGACGCCGCCACGGGCGCGGGGCAGCCAGGGCCGCCCGACGCGCAGCCTGTCCGGCGTGAGGAGCGGAGCGCCCGGTTTCTCAAGAACGTCTCCTCTTTCCCAACAGGAAACTTTTTCCCGTGAAGAGACGCGGAGGCCACGCCCGGGCGCAGAGCGGGGCGCAGGCGGAGCACACCCACCCACCCCCAGGAATAAACGCATATAAGCACAGCGCGTGTGTCCTCGGCCGTGCCGCGCAGGGGAGACGACTCGCTCACGCAACCCCGGCGCAGCCGGCTTATTTAGGGGTCAAGCTACGGGGTGTGTGGGTTCCTTGATTTTCTTTTAAGGGAAACAAGAAAGAAAAGAAAATACTGAGCTTGGAAATAAGAGCGTCAGAAGATTCTGTTTGTCCACAAGAAACATAATCTCAGAGCTTGTGAAGAATTCTGTCCACGAGGAACAGAGTCTATGACGGCCCGGAAGTCTTCCTGCCACTGCCGTACCCTGCGATACACATGCACACGCGTGTAAAACAAGCACACACAGCATCTCGCAGTGTGGGAACGAGTACCAGGCTCGGGAACACAAATCAGGCCTGTGTGTTGTGGGGGGTGGAAGTTTGCTCCAGGGCCGTATCCAGCCTGCCCCGTTTCCAGGGCTTGGGAGTGACCAGTGCACATCTTTGAGCAAGTTTTCTTGTCCACACTGATTCTGTGGACAGGCTGCAGCCTCTGCTTGACCCCTTGAGGCAACTAGGCTGTAAAGAGTTAGGACAAAATGTAATTTTCCCATTTCTCCAGAAAGGCAGGTTTGGAGAAGTTCGTGAGTCATGTCTTAGAACCCTGGGTGGAGAACTTCTGCTCCCTTTGCATGGTCCTAGCAACGGGTTGGTATTCTTTCTCAAAGGCCATTTTCAAAGGCAGTCGGAAATTGAATTAAACTATGCCATTTTATTTGCAATCACTGGCTGTGCCCTCTTCTAAAGAGAGGACTGAGGGATCAGAATCAAAGAATGTTTCTGCTGGAACATTCCAGGCCTTTAATCCAACCCCTGGTTCCAGGCGAGGAAACTGAGGCAGAGAAAACATATGACTCGACAGTCACCTGGTAAGTCGGTGGCAGCACAGGATGCAAATATTTCTGCTTCCCAGCACTGTCCTGTGTCTACTAAACCACTCTGCAGCCCCTTCATCAATACATGGGTATTTCAGTTAGTTCCCTCCTTTCTTTGAGCACATGTAGATTTTATTTTTTTGCTTTGTGTTTGAATCTCACAAAACACTGTGAGAGTACTCTGTGGTCCACAAACTGTTCCCATGCACATATCCCGAGTCCTCAGAGCCACACAGGAAGGTGGGTGCCACCTCCGCTGTCCACGAGTGGATCCGGGGACTCAGAGACTAGTGACCTCCTCACTGCCACACTGTCACGTGGCCTGTGGTGGACCTGCTACTCTCGGTACTCTGTCCCTGGCCAGGCCCTTCCTGCTGGATGTGTCAATAGTGGCCAGCATCTTCGTTTCTAAGCAGGGCCTGTGGCATGTGTCCCTGGGGACACTGGCAGAGCAGACCTGTCTGAGTCATGAGACAAGAAAATGCAAAAGCACTGTTGACTGGACCATGCCTTCTCCTCACTCCATCCTGCTCGCGTGGGATCCCTGAGTACGTAGCCTTCAGAGCTGAGTTTAATGATTTAATAGTTTGACCACATCAAAACATCTCCTCTCTTAGGGACGGCACCAAAAACACCTAAGGGAAAACTTCAGGCCTCAAGGTCAATGAGAGGTGTGGCGAGTTCTGGCACCCCCCGTATGTTGTAGGGGACACACAGTTGCTGCTCTTGAAAGGCTTAAAAGATAGTTGAGAACTAAACTTATGAGCAAAAGCATAAATATTAATATTAGCTAGCAAAAAGCAAGGGATGAATTGGCTTACAGGGATGTCAAAGATGTGCCCCTGAGGGGGATGTGAGCCTTCCACTGGCTCTGGCAGTGTCTAATCGGATGGGCGCTCCAGGGAGAAGAAACGGTGTCCCCAGAGGTGCGGAGGCAGGGGCCAGTGAATGTGGGGCTCTGCCACCCGGCTGGGGATTGCATCCAGAGTGGGCCCCTACAGTATATTAAGGGTTGGGAAAAAATGCTGAAAAATAATGATCTATTCTGTATGATTTCAGTTTTTCTAAATTTATTGAGACTTGCTTTATGGCTTCACACACGGCCAATTTTGGTAAATAATCCATTTAGAACTTGGGAGGAAGCTGTATTCCGCGGTTGTTGGGTGCAGTATGACCCACAAAGTCAATGAGGTCAAGTTATTCGTGTGATTTGAATTATCTCTTTGCTGATTGCTCTGTGGTCTGTCCATTACCAAGAGAGGTGTGTTGAAGTCCCCCACTGTGATTGTGAGGGATTTATTACTTTAGTTCCGTCAATTTTGCTTTATATATTTCAAAGCTATGTTATTAGGTTCATAAAGACTAAATTGTTATATCTTTCTGATGGATTTAAGTCTTCATTGTTATGAAATGTTCCTCTTTATCTGTAGTATTTCTTCTTGCCTTATATCTACTTTGTCTGATATTAATATGGCCACACTAAGTTTCTTCTGGTAAATGTTTGCATGGTGTTCATTTTCTATCCTATGACTTTCAACTTTTCTGTAACATTATATTTAATGTCTATCTTTTTAGGCAATATACAGGAGGACTTGTTAAAAAATCCAGTCTTTTGTCTTTTAATTGGAATATTTCATCCATTTGCGTTAGACGTAATTAGTGAGACAGCTGGGTTTGTGTCTACTATCTGTTAGCCATTTGTCTCACATGCCTAAAGTGTCTCGTTTCTCACCTTACTTAGAATAAAAATTTTTTATTTCACTTTTTTATTTATTAGATTGTTAGCTATGTATTCCTTTAATATTATTATAGAGGTTATATTAGAAACTACAATATGTATCCTTAACTTACTGTAACTAAGATTAGTACTTTTATCACTTCTTGAATAATGCAAGAACAATAAACTCCATTTACTAACCAATTTTTCATTATTTTTATCATAAATTTTAATTCTACATATATATTAAATGCTATAAAATATTGTAATTAGTTGTAGGCAGCTAATATTCCTTTGGATTTACCCACAAATCTACCCTTTCCTTTGTTCTTCATTCTATTGTGCACTTTTAATGCTTCTGATTGGCAGTATATTCCTGCCACAAAATAATTCCTTTTAGTATTTAAGTGTGAGCCTACTGGGCAAATCCTCAGGTTTTTGTTTGTCTGAAAATATCTTTGTTTTATCTTCATGTTTTGAGGAATGTTTTCACTAGATACAGAACTCTGGATTAGCAGTTACTTTCGGTATTCGACGGATGGTTTTCCGTTGTGCTCTGAGCCCCGTCATTTCCCTGCAGCAGTCTGCTGGCGACTGTCGCTGCTGTCGTAGTTATGCCTCTTTTTTGTCTCTGGCTAACGCTAAGGATTTCTCTCTGCCTTTGCATTTCAGCAGTTTTACAGCAATGTGCCTGGATGTGTTTTCACTGCGTTTACCCTACCTGGGGTTCACAGCGGTATTTGAACCTGTGGCTTGATTTCTTTTCTAAGTCTTGGAAAGTTCTAGGTCGTCTTTTCATATACCGATCCTGTGCTTTTCTCTCTCCTCTCTTCTCCAATTATGCATGTTAAATGTTTTTACCATGTCCTGGGTTTTTCTTACTCTCTTTTTTATTTTCTATTCTTTGCTCTCTTTGGCTTTAATCTGGATATTTTCTGTTGACTTACGTCCAGATCACTAATTCTCTCTTAGTACTAAAGTTTTAATTACTATGTTTTTTAATCCTGGAATTTCCATCTGATTCTATTTTGTGGGTTCCACTTCTCTGTGAAGTTCACCATTGTGTTATCTGTTTTATTGAAATATATTAATCATAATTATGGTTATGGGATATTATGGATATGGGATACTCCAATATCTGGATTACCCAGAAGGCTGTTTTCTATTGCCTGGACTCTTGGTATGAATGGTACTTTTTGACTGAATGCTGGACATTCTGTTATGAAAAACTTAGAGACGCTGGAAGGCCTTTAGTTCTGGCAGCTAGTTAGAATAAGGACAGATCATCCTAATTGAGTTTTTTTGACACTGGGTTCCAGTCTTTGTAACACTTGGTCTATTTCTAGTTTTCCTTATTCCTACAGAAGTTCCAATTTAAAGCTCAGGGAATTTACCAGGGCCACTGAAATTCAGTTTTTATTTTTTTACACCACGAGACCACTTGAAAGCTCTCTTTAGTTCCTCAGCCTGTTGGCTACCACTTTCTGCTCACTGTCTCTCTGGCTGCACAGCTGAGGACTTAGAGAATGCTTTAGGGGGACAAGCAGGTTGGATGGTTGGACTCACTACACTGCACATACCTTCTTTCTGGGATCTTGGCACCTCAAATTCTGGCTGCTTAAGAAGCCCTTAACCCAAATTTTTTTCTTCCCAACCCTGGGAAATGGCTGAAAACCTCCTGGCCACTGCTCTCTGCTGTGCTTCTCAACCACTCTAACTGTGATGCATGAGAATTAGCAAGTGCCTCAAGGGGGTGACGGGCTCAGAATATAAAGCACACACCAGCGAATTTCCTGCTCTCTGAGTCTTGACCCTGCAAGTCCTTCCTGTCTTGGCAGTTTTCCAATGCACATATTTGTATTTTATCCAGGTTTCCTAGTTGTCTTCAGTGGGGATGAGGATGCTGCTTATCCCAGAATCTCATTTTGGGAACCACTGGTCTGACAGAGAAAGTCAACCAGCTACATCCTGACATCTGCAAGGAAGGCCAGGTTTTGCCCCAAACAGGCAAAATAAGAGCTTCTGCACATGGGGTTGGGGAGGGAACACACTACAAGCACCCAAGTGGAAAGTGTGTTAGCCCATGGGGAAAAGTGTCACAGCAACATCAGGAAGAGCAGAGGTGGCTCCAAAGCACTCTTGGTCATTCCAGCTTGCATGGATCTGGGCCGTACCCGCCAAGAACCAAAACACCGAGGGCAGTGGTCAGCCGTTTCCTGAACTCCATGGTTTTAGAATTGAATGTTAATTTGTTGCAGGCAGAGGGAGGGCTCTGAGCATTGCATTCTATCACCAACATCATTCAGTGGCTAAGGGTACATGCACCAGGAACAGAACAGGAAGACCAAGGTAATAGAACAGGGTTGGGACCCGGATACATCTAGACCCCAAACTACTTTGACATAGTGCTTTGCAGAAAAACTGCTCAATACCTCTGCAGTGAATGAATGAATGTGTGTGTGTGTGTGTGTGTGTGGCATTGGCGGCAAAGGGCTCTACCAATGAGGAGGAATTGGAACTTAGCACTGGAATCGCCAATAATTACGCCTGTATGTTATCTGGGATTTCTCCTCCACATTGTGGAGTAAGCGAGCTCTCAGTAAACCACAGGTGCTTCGTTCTGCGCTGTGGCTTCTCAGCCAATGGCTTTGTCGTGAGACGCGCAAGTCCTCGGGCTCCACCCTGTGGCAGGGCCTGCTCGTCTTCTGTGCTCTAGGAGATTCTGCACCGGCACCGACCCTCAGGTTCCTACGGCACAGCCAGGACAATGCGCTGGCGCGCAGCAGGGCGCTCGGGCTTTTGCCCAGATCCGCACAGCCCCTCACTCCGATTCCGGCTGCCACAGAGGCAGCACCACGAGCCCATGGTTGTGCTTAGACGAACAGATTTCAATCCCGGGTCCGTGAGAATCACATTTCAGAGGCCAAGGGACACAAAGCGTCCTCCAGCCCGGCAGTGAGAGCAGTGGGAGACTTAAATCCCCAAGAAAGGGAAGGAAAACTTGGGAAAGTACATAGTTGAGGTAGTCACTTACAGAGTCCAGATAGCATGCTCAGAGACAGGTGGGATTTTAACCGAATACACGTCAGGACACCTTTAGTTTATTCACAAAAGCATATCCTCTGCAGTTAAACCAACTCCAGGAGTTTCACCCACCTTCCAAAAGATGCTGCTTTTGTGTAGTGTCTACACAGCAAGAGCGTTGCAGGACTCAGTTGTCCTTTTGAACTGCTCACTGTGGCTTTCCCACACAGGAGGGATTGAACGTAACAACTCGTCTTCTCCTAGTGGCTGGAACAGAGCCCTTCCCAGCCCCTGCAGGCCCAAGCCCGACACCCCAGTGCAACTTTGGCTCCGAGGACGAGGATTTCCGCTAGTTGGGCACCCTCCTCACTTTTATTCCAAGTGTGAGTTTTCCTCTTCTGGAGTCTGTGCTGCTCCCATGAGCTGCACTTTCTCGATAAATCTGTCTCCTGGTGCACCTGGGAATAAAGTACCTCTTTCCTCAGGGGTCAGTGGGCTGGGAGGCCTGCTATTTCCAAGGTCTCTCTGAAAATAATCTCTTGTCCTTTCCCTTGGGAAGAGGGGCAGCTTCTGCTCTGGTGGGGCCCTACCTCTCCCTCTGCCTCAGCTAAAGGAACCAGCCCCAGGCTGTCCCCTGGACTGCCTCTCATTGTCCAACAAGGCATTGCTCACAAGCCTGGCTGGATGCACCCCCACGGTCACACACAGTTGAGAGCATCTGTCCCCATGCCACTCCCTCAGCCCCTGCGCCCTGCCTTAGCTACCACACACAGAAGCTGCACTGCATCTGCTACCACAGCACGTCCAGACCGGCGCTCAGTTATACCGCTGGCCAGGTGACCCAAGTACGGCTGGCCTTGGGTGGGATGCCCCTGCTGCCACAGACACGCCCAGCTGGACTTCAAACCCGCACCCTGGAAGGGATCAGCAAAGGCTTTCTGTCCAGGGCCAAATAGAACCCATTTAAGCTTTGCAGGTACCTAGTTTCTGTTGCAACTCAGCTCTGAGATTGTAGTGCAAAAGCAGCTGTAGGCAATACATAAAAAATGTGTTGCGGCTGTGTCCCAGTAAGCTTCATTTACAATAATAGGCGTGGAGCTTCAGCGTCCACTAGAACTTTCTCAGACTAAGGAAACGTTCTACGTGTGCACTATCCACACAGGAACCAGAGCCACCTGAAGCACTTGAGCATTCAAACCCTGAAAAATGGAATTATTAATTTTATTTCATTTGAATTAATTTAAATTTAAGGAGCCAGTGCAGCCAGTGGCCCCATACTGGCAGCACACTCAGAGTGGAGGTGCCCTGGGGCTGCAGTCGTGGTGGGGCACAGGCCCCCAGGCTCCCGCCAGAATCACGTCGCAGCACCACCGTCATTTCCTTTAAGACTCAGAGTTTTGCTCCTTGTGACAGACTAAATGGCTGCATCATTTTATAGGAAAGAAAAAACTTTCATTTTAGTCTTTATCTTTAAAAGGCTAAAACTGACATGCCCAGAAAACACTTTTACAAAAAGACATTACCTTTTAAGTGGTCAAGTAGGCTTTAAAAATATTTGTGAGAAAACGTTTTCCTGCTAAAGATCCCACATGCTGTTTTTCAACTCAGAAAGCACTTTGACTCCTGGTTGAGCCACTGATAACAGAGCTTTATGTAAGGCAGTTCTGACAGCCCCAGCCCGGTGTGTGGCCCAGGGGCTAACGTCTGGGTGCTCTCAGCTCCGCCAGAGCCCTGAGGGCACCCCAGGTTTCTCACCTGAAACTGGAGGCGATGGCACTCAGCTCACAGGGCAGCGTGAGGACTGATTCAGGCTGTGAAAATAGGAATAACAAGTTCGAGGATATCATGGGGATGATCAGTAAGAACTGACATCCTCGCCACCCTGGAGAGCCAACTATGTGCCAGGTGCTGCCTGAGGTCTTGACTTGGGTCAACATGTCCCGCCTGCCCCATGGTGACAGCCCATGGCAGTGGGGACACATGACCATCACCTGTTGTCATCACTCACTCCTTTCAGCCCTGAGGGACACACAGTCACTGCCTAGATCCGTCAGGGTCCTGCAGAGAAACAGAGCAACAAGCTATGCCCCCTCCACACACACACACACATACACACACACACAAAACAGGATATGCCCCTTCCACACACACGCACACAGGATATGCCCCCTACACACACACACACACATACACACACACAAAACAGGATATGCCCCTTCCACACACACGCACACAGGATATGCCCCCTACACACACACACACACATACCTGCACACACACAGACGGGGGTGGGGGGCAGGTTTGGGGGAATGGGCCATGTGACTGTCCAGACTGGCGGGTCGCATGCTGGGAGGACAGGCCTCCAGGCTGGACCCCTGGGAACAAACAGCTGCTGCTGTAGTTCACACTCAGAGGTCTCTGGAGGCGGAATGCCCCCTTTGGGGGATTTCAGTCTTTTCTTAGGACTTTCAGCAATCAGATGGGCCACCCCAGACGGAGGGCTGTCTGCTGTGCTCTCAGAATCCTGAATTAATGTTCATCTCACCTAGAAAGCACCTCACAGCCACATCCACCTGGCATTTGACCATTGACCAAATATTTGAGTGCCGTGGGCCTGCCAGCGGACACAGAATTAGCCATCGCATAGCCCTACACTGTCACCCCTGTGCAGCAGCTGGGGACTCTGCCGGGAGGCCCCGGTCTGCTGGTGGTCGGAGCCGAGTCTGGCCCAGAGCCCTGGCTCCTGGCCGGGTCTCAATCACTGTCCTGCACTGCCTCTCCATGGCCTGGCTCAGAATGACAGCCACCTGCCCTTAGGAAGTTCAAGCTCGGGCAAGCATCCACGCCGGTGTGTGCTGGCCACTGTCCACACGCTCAGGGTGGCCAAGAGCTCACCCCAGACCCACGTCCTGCATCCAGGCCCTTCACCCTGACTCGCCCACATGGCCCTGAGACCCCCCGCTCCCCACAGGTGGGAGCCAGTGCAGAAGAACGGCAGGCCACGTCCCATAGGCCCAGGCACTGTGGCCACACGGAAGCTGTGGGGTGGGCACAGCGGGCAGAGCTGGTGAAGAAGGGGTCTTCGAGGTTTTTGTCTGGAGATAAAAACACTGGGTTTGGAGTCAGATAGGCCACGGCTGGAGACCTTCTCACCTGGCAGGATCCATGTGACGTGCACAAGTCATTCATGCCATCTGCATCTGCAAAATGGGCAACCACAGAGTGGTGGGAGAACCTGGGGGCAGGTGCCTTTAGAGCCTCTCACGTGAGACTGCGCCCAGAAAACACACGCAGCAACGGGAGTTACCACCCGTGGCTCTGGACCCTGACACTGTCAGCCAAGACACTATAGCGGGGACGCAGAGTGTTAAAGGATCTGAAAACCTCCTCTGCCTCCCCTTGTTGCTCAAAGGACAGCAGTCAGGGAAGGACCTAGGAAGCCCGGTGCGAGTTGACCGGCCTCCGGAACGACTTGACCAATGCTGGCAACACAGCCGGGTGTGCAGAGGATGGGCCCACCCTGATTTCTATCAGCTGTTTCCCTGTTGTTTCACGTAGGCAACACATTTTTTCAATTTTGTATAAAGGGCTCTGGGGCCACAAGTTTAGGACCCCCCATTCTGGCCAGATTGTCCCCCCAGAGGAGTTCTGAGGCCAGCCCCGTATGAGGCCCTGCTTTGCGGAGGCCCACGCTCACCCTTTCTACTCCCTTCCCTGTCCCACCCCGCCGAGGGGCAGGCAGAGAGGAGTGCGGCCTCCACCTGCCTCCCCACCGGCTGGCGCTCCAGCCGCCCACATTCCTGCCCTCCCAGGGCGGCCAAGGGGCCCGGAAAGCCAACCAGCCCCTTACAGACACAGCAATCTCAGCACACATTTCTACGCCACCGCCCAAGGTTTGCACAGCGACGCATCTGTGACGGGAGACTCCCGGCCGACACGGGGTCTGCCACCGCTCACTGTCCACACAGCTAGGTCTGCTCTGTGTGGATTCGCCTTAAGTCCAGTGCCCTGGACACAGGAGGGTTCGTGGTTTTTTGAACTAAATTGAACTGAATTCCGGTCCTCCAAGGAGTGTGTGAGGTCATGTGACCGGCCCTCGGACAGCAAAGAGGCGGGAGGAACGGCGGGGCCACGTGAGGACCTGCGCCCACTCTGGCCCGCCGGTCGGAGCCGCATCGCACCCCACCCAGGCAGCGGCCCCCGTGTGTCTGGACCCAGCTGGCATTTAAATTCCAGCCGAACTGTCCTGCTCTCCAGCACCGTGCGTGTCTGCCTACCCTGACAGACAGATGGTGCAAAGCCAGAGGTGCATTCAAATAGGGTTTACCTGTGCCCTGTTCCTATTTGACCCCCACGTGCTCTAAAAACACTTACATGTAATGAAAGCAACCACTTCTGATCAACTGAACAGCAGCTACAATGACGGGCTGAGTCTCGCAAGATAAAACTTGACAGAAGTGAGTGGGAGGTTGGGCGGGTCCGTGTGGGGAGGCAGGCGGGTCTGGGGCAGGCGTGGGGTGTCCACGGGGGGCCCGGTCGTCAGCAGTGGGATGGAGGTCTGCAGCCACTACGCCCCGGTGGCCGAATTTAAGAAGAGTGTCCGAAGCAGCGACTCCTGTCTGCCATGCGCCCCACAGCGCTCCCCCCAGGTGTGGCCGCAGGGGTAGAGGAGTGTCACTCCACTGGGACACCTCAGAAACGTGGGACCAGGCGAAAGGACTCAGAATCATGCCCAACAGGAAACGGGGGTGGAGTTCAGGACGTTTCCCTTGGACTGAGGCTACCGGGACAGGTGGGTGTGTCCGGATGTACTCGAGCTGCCTCCAGGGGCCGGACTTGATCTGCCGGTCCAGGGAGGTTGGCGGATGCAGCAGGGGGTAGCAGATGCCAACTCAGAGCCTCGGCACACGCTCAGCGTACACCCGGGGAGCTGCCTGTGCGGTGGCCCGAACCCCGGGCCCCACGCTGGGCAGGGCAGGGGAGACCCATGCCCGGCACTGCCTCGCCAGCCGCACGCCTTCCCGCCCAGACCTGTCCTTTACCGCAGCCCAGTGCTCAGCAAGGGCCGGCACCGAGCAGGCCTCTTCTCAGCCGCCACATCTCCAGCCCAAACTGGTCGGCCGACGGTCAGAGGCCCCACGCCTGCCACTGATCCCGACACGAACTGCCGCTTACCGGCATCCTGGGGTGGGGGCGGCCCCTGGAATGGCCGGTGACCCTGCCTCCTGGTGCTGGCCCCCGTGACCTCCGCTCCCCTGGAGTGTGGGCTGGGCTTCCTGCTCCTAGCTGGGAGAATAGAGCAGAAGTGATGTGGTGTCACCGCCACTATCGGGTGCAAGGAGCCTCTGGCTTCTGTTTCAGGGCCTCTCCCGCTTCCTCGCTCGGAGGGGGCAGCTGCCAGGTGTGGCTGTCCCTCTGGGGAGGCCCTCGCAACCAGGACGCGGGGCCTCCTGCAGCGACGCCTGCAGGTGAGAACCCGCCCCGGTCCCGGGCTCGACCGCAGCCTCAGAGAAGCCTCGAGTGACGTTCCCAGATGCACTGCCCCTGGCTTCCCGGCCACACAAACCGTGACATAATACACATTTGCTATGTTAAGCTGTTACATTTTGGGACTGTTTATAACACAAAAATAGACAAAGGGCCGCAGATCTTCCTGGGCCCGCTGGGGAAGCTGCTCCGACGGGGCATCTTCCTGGGTGCGGCAGGCTGCCTCCCCGGGGCTTCTAGTGAGGTACGTCCAGGGCAGCTGGCCGCGAGGGCGGGACCCCTGCGGCTGCCCTTCCCACTCTGGTCGGTTGTACGTCGAGACCAGGAGAACGTAACCGTCATGGGGCCCCGAGAGAGAAAAGCAGCTCCCGGGCCTGAGGCCCAGGAGCAGGACAGGGAAGGTGGGAGCTGTTGCTGTGGGGAAACTGGATTTCAGAGCCTGGTGGAGCCGCCCCCTCTCCCGCCAGGGCCCCAGTTGCCACCGCTGGGGCAGGAGGTAGCTCCTGAGTTGGCATCTGCTACCAACAACGAGATATGGAACGAGATGCGCCAGGCAGGGACCAACACAGGAAAGAGCAGCCAGTCCAGGACATGAGCAGAGGGGACCGATGCCGGCGCTTAGGAAAACGTCTGTTACCCCCTCCCCTTGCGGTCCTTGGAACACGTCCACCCCCCTCAAGCGGCAAGTCCCTCCCAGGCGGTGCTGGGTCCTGTCCCTCCTCGCACCCCCAAAAGCCCAGGACAAGGATCTGGATTTGAAGTGTGAACAGTCCTGTGACTTTCAGATAAGCTATTACATGTCTACAAGCCTCAGATTTTCTTAATATGTAAAATAAAATTTTGAAAATGAAAATTTGTAAATTACATCAATAGATATTTGTTGATTTGTTAGTTAAAGATGGTTGGTTTCCACAAATGCAATTCTGGCCAGTACTTCCGAAAGGTGGCCCATCTGAAGAGTGTGCGCCTGTCAGTCCGAGCCTCCTGCTGCCACCCTGGGGGGCTGTGCACACAGGTCCAGCGACCCGACCACGGCGCCGGAGGGAAGGGGCTGTTTCTTCCATCTCCTCAGCTGTCCTAGAGTCCCCCGACCTGAGCGTTGTCCTTGCAAGACGATCCCGCAGCGCTGTGGCCCCGCAGGGCCGTGACCCCGCAGGGCCTTCTCCTGGGACTGTGCCTGAGGCCTCACCCCCAGTTAAGCGTTTCTGTGTCTTCACAGATGTGAGAAAGACCAATGACAGCAGACTTTAGCTTTAGGATTTTAAAGGGTGGGTAACTATTTTAAAATCCTATTTCCTTAGCTCGCCTGAGCTCTCCAATGCCGACGCAGCCCCGGAGGCCTCCGCGAGGAGCGGGTCACAGGCCAGCGAGATGCGGGGAGGCGGGGTCGAGTGTCGCCAGCGGTGCGGGCAGCCCAACCTCCACTTTGCCGCCACTCGATACTTGACTAGTGCGTTGACGCACGAGGCTTTGCGATCCTCCTTCTATTTTTAAACGCTTGATTTATGCCTTTCAGTTGGATCTCGTTCAACTAAAAACGTCCTGTGTGTTCAGCTGAAAAAGAGTAAACATTTCCCACGGCTGTGGCAACATGTTTGCACAGACCTCAATTACAAAATTAACAGGGCAGATTTTGTTGTCTTTGTTGAGCCGAAGAGATTACAATAAAAACCTCTAATGAAAGGAGACATGAGAAATAAGCCCTAAAGACAATACGAAACACGAATGGCTTATTTATTTACTAAATTTGATTTGCTAGCCAGCTGTGTTGCCTCGGTTTTAGAATTCAACAAGCAAGATTCTGAAATTCTAAATTGCGGCAAAACGCCAAGTCCCGGGTTAAAGCAAAGGGCCGCGGGTCCGGCAGAGCACGGGCTGGGGGAGGAGGGACGGGAGGACGGCGCCTCCCGGGCCCAACTGCCGTGATCCCGCGATCCCGGCTTCCCGTGTGACGCCTCATGAGGCCGCGAGAGACGCCGCGGCCAGGGCTTGACTCTGCGTCGTGGGGTGGAGGAGGCAGGAGCGGGGTGGCCGCCCACGGCCTGGGGACGAAGGTGCGCGAAGTCCGCTGGCAGCGCCGCCCCACGGTGCTGGTGATCCCGGCGGAGCCCTGGAGCTGCTGGACGCCCAGAGCGAAGAGTCGAAGGCTGCTGCGGGAGGGACTGCTCCCGCGTGCCCGGCGTCTCCAGATGGCCGGCCAGCGAGGGAAGTCATGCCAGGGCCCTGGCCGCACAAGTGGACACCGTGCAAACTGACCCAAAAACTCTCCCTCGAGCAGGCTCAGCCAGGCTCCAAAGTCCTTTCTGATCAGGCCTGGCGTGGGCTTCCCTCTGTCCTGTAGAATCCAGTTCAGGCGAGAGTCCTGCCAAATCGGGTTAGTGAGCACCCCCACCCCGGACTCTGACCTCCCGGATGTCTGACCACCCCGGCCAGCCTTCAGCTGAGCCAGGAACCCCTCCACTGACGTTTCCCCTCGGGAATTCCCTCGCCTGACCGCCACGCGTCCTTGTCCTTGATGGAGGTAAGTCCACTCTCCCCACCGCAAGGCCGTGGTCCTTCCTGCCTCTGCCATCTTCGCGTAGCTGCTGGCGTCCCCTGGCGTCCCCTGGCTTGGCCACCCTCCCTCCGATCTCCACCTCCCTGTCTGTGTGTCTCTTCAGAGGAAACTCTCATTGGATTTAGCGCCCACCCGATCGGCCTGGACGATCTTTCATCTCAAGAACCCTGACTTCATCACACCCGCATAGACCTTTTATCCAAATAGGGCCACGCTCACAGGTTCCAGGGATTTGACATGGCTGTATCTTGTGGGGGCCACATTCAACACACTGCAGTCCCCAACTCGAAAGACTCACACATTCCATCAATTAGTGCATCATTGCTGGGTGATGTCAGTTCATCCAACTCCCCCGGGACATTGAGCCACCTCTGAACTACAGTGGCAGCTGCGTCCTAGGAGCTCTCGCATCCAGGGAAGAGAGATCACTGAGCGCCCAGGAGAACAGACCTGGCCGGCAGCCGGAGGAAGGGCGCCTGCCGTATGGGGTGGGGGGCGTGGGTGGAGCCCAGACGACCACGAGGGGTGCCCTCGGCTCCCTTGCTGGTTGGAACACAAGTGTGGCCACCCTGGCCTGAGAAAGGCATGGCCACCTGGACCTCAGGCCCCCAGAGTGAGGGCTGGGCCCCCGCCCGGCAGAGGCGATGCTGAGAGCAGGGGCCTTAGAATGGACGCTGCAGGACGTCCCGTCCTGGCGGGGCTGCAGCTCCCTCCACCACCTGCCCCCCACCTGATAAACTCCCCTGGGGAACACAGCCCTTGAGACGTCGGGGAGGGAGCCCTCCCCACCTTGCTCGCATCCCCCAGGAAGGCTCGCACCAGGAGCGCTTCTCCCGCGGCTGCCGTGAGTGCCACTGACTGAGCGGGGGTGGCCCAGGGCCTGCCCCCATCCTCGCAGATTCTCGCCCAGGCCTTACTCAAGAGATTGTTGCATACCTGTCTCATATTTTCCAGAGAACCCAACCTGTGGTGTTTGGATAGGAGAGCGCAGAGCTTGTGCCCATGTTAAGCACTGGGCAGAGGACCCCCTGGACAATGTGCCTCGGCGACAGCAAGAAGGAAAAGCAGGAGCCAGAGCCCCCATTTCGCAGCCGAGCGGCTGGTGTCTGAGCAGACCACTGCGTCTTCGATTTCCCCATCTGCGAAGTGCTGAGTAATAACAGTACCAACAATGAGTTTCTGGGACATAATGAATCCATATTGCAGAGCCCCAGAGATCATCGCACAAAAGGCCATACGGTGGCATGAAATATTGCACAAGGACACAGAGATAAAGCAGGCAAGCTAACGACAGGGTGATAACGCGGCAGCATGGACAAGGCCGGCAGCTATATCCTCTTTTGGAAACGAGGCAAGGTTTCCGTCCCCTCTTCAGAGGAAATTAATAAAAACATTTGCAGATTATTACAAAAAAATACATTAGCTCCTGCAGTGACGATTTAAAATAAATTATTTGTGAGAACCCAGTTGGCCCAGCATGGATGGAGCAGCCCTGGTGCTGGCGGGAGTGGGGTGGGGCACAGCAGGGGCATCGCCGCCAAGGGCACCGTGACACAGCCACAAACCTCTAGATCCCACATGGCTCCAGGTAAGCCCCATCCCAAATGGCAACGCTAAGTGACAATCAGAAGGAATTTAATTTTGAGGACTAAACTTATCTTATCCTGATATACTTGCCGTATTCTGATACCTAATCTTTTAATTTTTTAAAAATTAAAGCAAACAAAAAATGCTCTTCTGGGGATAGGATGTTGGTCTAAGGTTGTACGTCTGAGGTGTATGACAGGCTTCCTACAACAGGCAGCGGGAAAGTCAGCACCACGGCCCGGCACGGCCACAGCATCAACACTGGCCAGCAAGACTGAGTCCAAAGGAGAAACTCTCTTTGCTTGATTCCATAAACACTTGCCCAGGCTATCCCTTCTAAGGAGAACCAGAAGTTTGAATTATCACAGCTTCGAAACCTAAAGACTCTGTAGAAAAGTGTCACGAGGCTCAATAAACATCTGGGAAGTGGCTACTCTCCGCCAGGCTGGATTAGGTAACGCAAAACACTAAAATAACACCAAGTTCTTGCCAAGGAGCTCACAGCCTAGCGCAGAGGTGGACAAACTACAATGCACAGCAGCGAATGCATCACAGAGACGCGGGTGGATTCCTGCTGCCACTGCCCGGCGAGGGAGTCGCTGTGCTGGGTGCCCGTGGACTCACCTTCCCTGAAAGAGCCCAGACCACGAGAGGTCAATGAGGAAGGACTGAGTTAAGCGTTCAACTTCTCTCCTGTGAAAGAAGCCAGGAGGCAGGCAGGTCACATTGGCCCGGTGGCTCCAGGGTCAGAAGCCCAGCCTCCTTGTCTCACAGGGCTTCCCCTTTCTTAGAGTGGCCTCCTGTGGTCAAGAAGGCTGCCCAAGCTCCAGCCTCACGTCTGCATGCCAAGCAGCAGGAAAGATGAACAGGGAGGGAAGAGCATGCCCCACCCTTTAAGGAAATTCCTACATGAAGCTCCAAGTTTCAACTCGTTGGCCAGTCATGTGCAAATGTCAAGATGTGAGAGATTAGAAAACAGTCTTTTATTTGGGTTCATTACTGCCCCAAATAAATGCAGGTTCTGCTACAAAAGAATGGATACAGCATCCTCTACTGCAGATTGCAAGGGCCTGGGTTTGAGGCTTCTCCCTGACACATTTGAACTCCACCTGCCACGGACACAGGTGAAGACAGAGGAGGGAGCAGGGAGGGCACAGGGGTTCAGGGACAGGAGGGAGATGAGGGTTCCTCAAATGTCCACTGGTCCCATCTGCTTCTCATTGGACAACCGGGCTCCAGAGCACAGTCAGAACGAGGGCTGCACAAAGGAAATGTTGTTCGAGCCACGAGCACAAGCTAAGCATGTAATTTTAAATTTTCTAGTAGCCACACTTTTAAAAAGTAAAAAGAAACAGCAGAAATTTATTTTAACATTTTATTTAACCCAATATTTCTAAAAAGTTACCATTTCAACAAGTAATCAATGTAAGAAATTGATTAATAAGATAGTTTACTTTTTTGTTTCACTAAGTTTTTGAAACCCAGGCTTTGTACACCCAGCACATCTCTATCTGGACCAGCCAGTGGTCTGCGTGGCAGGCAGCTACTTCAGTGGGCCACGCAGCCCGCCCAGGACTGCGGCCAAGGAGCAGGCGCTGAGATAGTCAGGAGGGTGTTTCGGAGCGAGAGTTCCCCGAATCACACCCATAACTGCCCAACTGTCACCTCGACAGTAACGCCACTCTGGCTATGGGGACTTTGTGTGCAGAAAATAAAACTGGTATACATTTGGGGACAAAAACACATTTTCTGCCCAGGTGGCCTTGGTCGTGCAGGGCCCCAGTCCTGACAGCTGGTCCTCTGCGGCCCATCTCTGTTCCTGGTCAGCCCTCCCAGGGAAGGGACACAGCAGGGTCCTGAGACTATCCACCCCTTTGCTGGTCACACACCTGCCACCAAGCACCTGGCCAGTCCCTCGGTCATCCACACAGGCTCCTCAGGCCCTGCTCAGGTGCAGTTTGGAACGGTCCCGATGGTCCTTGCTGAAGTCCAGCTGAATGACCTCGGAGTTCAGGAGGGATCACGTCACCTGAGAACTTTCAAAACGCAAACTCCCCAGCTCCGCCCAGACCTGCTGGACCAGCAGCCCTGCGCAGGGCCCACTCGGGCTGAGAACCTCCTTTCGTCTTCCCAGCAGCAAAGCACGACGAATGCGACTCCCCGGGCTGCCCACTGGGGCCCCTTCTCTCAGGTCAAGGACCTTCCAGGATGGACATGAGACAAGGCTACCGGGAGCTACTCTGACTCAGCTCTAATTCACAGTAGAAAATACCCCATGTGCCACCTTCAGTTCTCTATTGTGAACAAATCATCTGCGACACCCCCCAAATCGCAACTACACCAGTGTTCTCGGTGGTGCAGTTAAGAGTGGGTCTTCCACAATCGGTGTGTCTGACCTTCTCAAAACGAGAACTATGATTTGTAATTCTGAGCACGAACCCCAAAGAGCAAGGGCGTTTATTTGCAAGTTGTAGACAAGAGGAATTACCGTATTGTGCACATCACATAACAAAAAAATTTTTTAGAAGGATAAGGATGAAATAAAAACCATTTTTAGGTCATTTAAAATTTATAAGTCAACATTTCTTGCTCTGACTAAAATAGGGTATAAATCATGACGATGCTGGGGAGCGCCGGGCTGTGATGCGCTTCGCTATTTCTGAAGCTCCTGGTTTAACACTTTGCTGCACACCCATGTAAAGTGACGTTCGGTTCCATCAACTTTGATGCGCGGTTTTAATGACTATGACTCCTGAAAAACGACCCCTCAACATGGTTCCTCGCGAGGATGAGCCAGTCAAAACGGAAAAGGCACCCCCGGCTGTACTCCCCGTCATGCTGTGCGTTTTTCAATCCCAGTGACCAATTCTGTACAGGTTTTTGTTAAAATTTGGGCAGTATATTTCTATACTCTATGATGACAATCAGTTGTTCCTCCAGACTAATTAGAATGTGTAGCATTTTAATAATTTTAACAAACAGGTCTAATCAACTGAAACCCTTTGCTTGGAATATTTTTAAACAAGTTCTAAAACTATTTTTCCAAGTTTCTGAAGTATTTAAGTCAAGCTTAAAAAAAAAGTGACACACATCATTTTTAGCAACAAAATCACATTTCTGAACATTCATTTTCAAAATGTTTTCTCCACAGACACATTTCCCTTGAACAGCAGCTACTTCCTCATCCACCGTCAAAGCGTCATTCGTGAGGTTCCACCTGGAAGAGGCCGCCTGAGTGTTTTAATATTTTGAAAATATTAGTATTTGCTCAGTAGCTTACTATTGGCAGCCATTTGCCATCACGGAGAAGACTGACAAATTCGGGACACTTACGCTTTTGTAAAATAAAACGTCTAACTATTGTGCCTGCGCCTCTTGGCCCCGTCACGGAGGAGCTCCAGGACCACGCCCCATCTCCTTGCAAAGGGTGTAAAGACCCCGCCAGTTGAGTGGGACGTGGACACCGCTGCTCCCGCGCAGGATGAGGAAGGCCGTAGGAAATGTGTCTCCCACTCTCAAAGTCAGAAAACCTAGGTAGATAATCCGTACACCTGCAGCTTTTAAAAAGCCCGTCAGAGAGCTGAGACTGGAAGGGGCCCAGTGAGCCGAAATCCACAGGCTGGCGGCCCCCCCGAGAGACCACGGACCAGCAGCGGGACAAGAGGAAGCTTCCGGGACAGGAGCAAGAAGAAAACAGACAGAGTCTGACCACTGTGGGAAGGCTCAGCGTGGGCGGCATGAGCGTTTACAATGCCCGCAAGTCCAGGGGTGAGGGCAACTGCGCCCACCACCAGGGATTTTTCATGGGCCTTCGCCAGGTGCCCTCGAGAAGATTTTGCACGGAGACGCCTCCCGAGACATGGGCACAGAGGCCACTGGGAATCAGGGTGTGGCAGGAGAAGCCCGCAAGTAACTCCGTGCAGAGAGACAGGAGAGCGGGGGCCACCCTTGGGTGCGGGCACACGGGGCCTGCTGTAGTCTGGGGGCAGGGACAAAGGCTGAAAGAAACTGATTCAGAAAGGTGGACCCCAAAACGGGGGGTCCGGCCTCAAGGCCAAGTGGGTTCTTGGCTTTGTGCAGGAAAGAATTCAGGAGTACGCTGACAGAGTAAGGCAAAAGCAAATTTATTGAAGTAAAAAAAGAAAAAAAAAGGAAGCTGGCCCCTAGACAGGGCAGTGACTATCTCCCAAGTGACAGAGAGTGGCCCCTCCTGAGTTCCTGGGATCTTATTTTGTACCTTCTCTTTAGTTTTTCGTTAGGCGGAGGGAGGACTATCCGTGAGATTTCTGGGAAAGGAGTGGGGAATTCCTGGAACGGAGGGTCCCTCGCCCTTTTGAAGCGTAGGAAGTAACTTCCAGGAGTCGCCGTGGCCTTGGCGTTTGTCAACTGCCCTGGTGCTGGGGGGTTTCTTTTAGTGGCGAATGCATTATGAGCAGCGTAGCACGAGCAGTGAGGGAGCCCTGAGGTCGTTTCTCACTGCCACCTTGGTTCTAGCGGGTTTTGGCCGGTTTCTCCTCTGTCTCCTGTTTTATCAGAGACCTTGGTTAGGGTCTTATGACTCCTCATCAAGCAGGGCCTGCTGGTTCCTATCTCAAAACCACAAAGACACTCCACAGTTTGTACTGAGGACAAAGTAGAATGAGTACAAAGTGGAAGGCACTTACCACCAGGGGAGGGACAGGAGGGCAGAGGGCTCCCCCAGGCAGATGCAAGGAGCAAGGTGACACCCAAGGACCAGGCAGCAGAACTGAGACACTGCACACCCTGTGAGCCCAGGAAAGTTAAAGTTCTGATCTAGCTCTCAAATAATTTGAAGCCTACGGTAAACTGAATCTTACTAAATTAATAATAAAGCCCAAATCCAGCTCAACTACAGAGTAGGTTGACCCAACTCACCACAATACAGACTGAAAGAAGAGGCCCTATTCTAGGTGTATTATTTACTTCCGTTTCTACTACTCTTATGCACACAGACGAACTGACTTCCAGCAGTCAATAAAAAACTACGACACACATCAAAAAGCATGAAGATGTTACCCACCATCAAGAGAGAAAATAGCCAACAGAACCAAACTTAGAAATGACTCAGATATTGGAATTTTAGACAAAAACTTTAAAATAAAGACAATAAGTATGTCAAAGAATCTAGAAAAAAGGCAGACAATATTCATGAACAGAACCAAATGGAAACACTAGAAATGAAAAGCATGACGCCAGAGAAGAGTTCTCTTGGTGGCTCATCTGCAGCCTGGAACAGCACGGGAAGGACCAGGGGACTTGAAGGCAGGTGAATAGAAATCACCCAGGCTGGATGTGCGTGAATATTAACAGCCCGACGCACATGTTACTGGGGTACCAGAAGGATAAGAGAGAGAAATTGGACAGTAAAAATATCTGAAAAAGTAACGGGCAAGGACTTTGGAAAATAAGAGAACCACAAATCCAAGAAGCTTGGCAAACTCGAAGTAGGAAAATACAAAGGAAACCACTCCAAGGCACATCATAATCCAACTGCTGAAAACCACACACAAAGAGTGAATCCTGAAAACAGCCAGAAAAAAAAGGCATAATGCAGACAGAGGAACAAAGATAAAAACACCACTTATTTCTCATCTGAAGTAAAAGAGGCCAGAAGATGATGAAACATAATCTTTAAAGTGATAAAAGTATCAACCTAGATTTCCATATCTAGCAAAAATACTCTTTAAAATAAAGACATTTTCAGATGGACAAAAGCTTAAAGAATCTGTCTCCAGACTAGCCCTATGAGAAATGCTAAAAGTTTTGTAGTCTGATAGGAAATTATACAAGATAGAAACAATAAACTCCAACAAAAGTACATGTGTCAAATGCAAAATACTATATGTGTGTGTGTGTGTTTTCTCCATTTCTCTCTATATATTTACATTTTCCCCCAAAATACATACATTAAATATGTGTGTTGAAAAGGCTATTGATTCTTTAAAGTAAAAATAATAAAAATGTGATGTGTTGTTTACACATCACATTTTTGCAGAAGTAAAATAAAGACAAAAAGTGCAAAGGGGAAGGTGGTGGCTGGACTTTTGCTTTTGGAAGATTTATCACACGACTCATAAAGTAGTAGATTTTTTCGAAGGTGTGGGTTACAAAGATGAACATTTTAATCTATGGAGCAACCACTAAAAATACAACATGCAAAAAAAAAAAAACCCAAATCAATAGAATAAAATAAAATATCAAAAAATTACATAATTCATCCAAAAAAGGACAGGGAAAATGGAGCAGATAAAGAGCAGAAGAAACTATTTCCATGTAGAAAATATAGAAATATGGTAGAATTAAACCCAAATATATTGATAATTACATTGTATGCAAGTGGACTAAACACTCACATTTAAAGGCAGATATTACAAAACTAATAAAAATAAAAGTAAGACATGCTGTTCACGGGAAACACAGTTTAAACATAAGGACACAAGTTAAAAGCGAAATGATGGGAAAGATTTATCACACACACACTAAGCATAAGAGAGCCCGTGTAGCTTTATTAATATCAAAGTAGACCTTAAGTCAAAGAATATTAAGAGACACTGAGGGACATTTTGCAATGATAAAGGGTTAATTCATCAAGACACAATAATCTTAAATGTGTAACATCTAATAATGAAGCTCCCAAACACACAAAGCAAAAACTGTCAGAAGACGGGTAGAGCCCAGATCTTAGCTCCTAAGTACCCTTCTCCGCTAACGGGAGTACAGGACAGGACAAGACCAGCCTGGGACGTCGTGCCTTGCGGGGAAGCGAGGCCGGACTCCAGCGCGCCGGCGTCGCGTGGAGAGGGCGCCTGCTGGCCAAAGCCGGGAGAATTTCAGCGTAAAAAGAAACGACGAAAGTAACAGATTATTTCCTACTGCATACAATGGAAAACAATGAGTCTATGCTGACAGAAATCAAGGAATAATTTGAAGGTTTGATGAGGAAAGGAATATTTACATGTTCTCAAAGACCTGCCCCCAAACGCCGTGCATCCCACAGAGGGAGAGGAGTCCGGCAGGCGCCTCGCTGGGCGCCTGAAGCAAGTAACAGCACCGGGGCCAGAGTGAGCTCGCACCCACCTGACAGCGGGGACCGAGCGGGACACGCGTCACTCCTGCGCTTCTGCTGCCAAAGGGGCACAACCTGAATCTAGTCGGAGGAAACACCAGACACACACGAACTGAGGAGAAAGTTGCAGAATAACTGGCCTGTGCTCCTCAAAAGTCTCAGGGTCACGAGAGCCAGGTAAAGGCTGAAGAACACCCCAGACTAGGCGAGAAAGGGGCCTGATGACCAACTGCACGCCTGGCTCTGCACCGACGCGTCTGCCGTTAAACAAGACGATACTGGGACAACTGGTGAGACCTGCATGAGGTCTGAGCATCGGACGGTGTCACGGATCCAGGCTGAATTCCTGATCTGGACAGTTATGTTGTAGTGACGTAGGAGAGCACACTTGTTTGTAGGAAATACAAACTAAAAAACTGGGGGTGAAGGGTCTGCTACTTACTACTAAATGGTTCAAGAAAAAATTATTTTTACTGTACTTGCAACTTTTCTGTAATTTGAGATTGTTTCACAGTGAGGAAGTTTTTAAAAATTAAATCAGGAAGGCATAAATAGGGAGAAATATTTGCAACAAATATCTGACAAGAGACTTGCATCCAGGATATATAAAGATCTCCTACAAGTCAATAAAAAGGAAAAATAGCCCAACAAAAATGGCCAACAGCCTTGAGAGGCACCTCACAAAGGAGCATAGACGAACGGCCAATCAGCATGAGGAAGAGGGCTCGGAGCCAGCAGATCCCGGGGAGGTCCACGAAAGCCACAGTGAGATCCTACTCCAGGGCCACTTTAACGCCCAGGATGAAAAAGACTGACAGCTCCGAGTGCTGGGAAGGACTCACGCGTGCCGCTGGGGAGACCGTGAGAGGTACAAGCTCTTTCCAGAAGTACTCGGCGGTTTCTCATACGGTCAAACAGACACTTGGCATGAGTCCAGAAATGCCACTTGAAGTATTTGTCCGAAAGACATTAATGCACGTGTACATGCATACAACTTGCACACACCAAATGTCCATAGAGCTTTTTAAATAATATGTGAATAAAGACTGGAAACAGCCTGTGTGTCCAGGAAGAGAGGAATGGACAGACTGCACTCAGCACATCCACCCTGGGAATGCCTGTTAGCCATGAGAAATAGCAAACAGACACATGTGGCACCACGCCACGGGCCAACGTCAAGAGCAGGGTCCTGAGCAAAGCCAGACGCGGAAGGGCACACGCAACAGGGTTCCTTTGTAGAAAGCTCTGGAAGAGGCAAGACTCATCCCTGCCGAAGGGGCTGTTCTGGGGGCAGAGGAGGGACTTTCTGGGATGAAGGAAAGCCAGGTACACGGGAGCCCGCATTTGTGAGAACCAGTCGGACCGCACCCCTCAAATCTGTGCATTTCTTAAACCTCAGCTCTAACAAGTGTAACGTCATGGCAGCTCGTGCACACGCGCACACATGCCAAAGCAAGCCTGTGGAGTGAGGCCCAGGGAACCAGCCACACACAGAAGTGCAGAAAGCACGTGGGAGAGGCCAGTCCTCTGAGCCCGCGGGACCCCACACTGCCCTCTGGGCCCTCGTGACAGTGTATGTGCGTGTCCCTCTGATGCACAGACTGTGTCACAGCACAGGGTCCACCTGTACTTCAAGTATTATGATAACAAAGCGTGACTTCCGCTTCTGTTTGTTTAGTTGAAAATAAACACAAGTTCCGCACATTCTCCCCACGTGCCCATGACGGTCTCACAGCCCCCGCTCGGGGGACCGCCGGGCTAAACGACGGGCGGCTGCTCCGTCTTCCTGTCAGGACGCTCCTGGCCTGTGCCCTGCGGAAGCCCAGGTCCCCGAGGCCCACACGGCCGGGCCGCATTCCTCGGGGCGTCTGGGATCTCCCCTAAAGCACACGGCTTTGCCACGACGCCCCCGTCTCCTACAGGACACCTCTGCATCTGAGATGAACCAGCCCGTCAGGAGGACATTGAGCCCGAGTCGAGTTGATTGGGCCCAGGTGTCTAACCCATCTCATCCTCCGGACACCCCAGCGGGCAGGTGCAGACTCCACCACAGTGACACTGTCCCCACCCGGGCCTGGGGCCTCCACCCCCGCTTTGCCACTCACAACAGGCGCGTGGACGGGGGAAGCTCACCTCACCAGGACCCCAGCGGCCAGGCGCGTGGGAACGGGTTCTCCTCTTAGACTGCAGGGCGGGGCGCAGCAGCGGAGTCGGGCAATCCACTTGGCCCCGGAGGTCCCCAACTCCTCCCCCGCACGAGCCCAGCCCTTCAGAGGAGCAGCAGGCCGGATGGGTGCTCTGACCAGGGAAGCTGGGCACGCGGGCCTGCACCCCCTCCCGTGGGGCAAACAAAGCCTGACAGTTTCTGCAGTGTCTGTCAGCGTGTGGGGAGTGGACAAGGTGCGGGAGAGGAAGACAGGAGGAGGCACGTCAGCAATATTAATCTCACTCCAGGCAAGCCGCTGTGCAATGTTCCCTCACTGCGTTTTTATTAAAACCTTAATCCCGGTGTAAAGGCAGAGAAATACACATTTATTTCGCTTCTTTAAGAGACACCTGGCAACACGTCCACAGAACAATCCATAATCACTTGGCCAAATTTCCATACCATTTTACTCAATTTTCTACAAAGCAGAGGTATACTTTCGGAGCACAGAGATCTTTGTGTAATTTTCACTCTCCTCCGCCCCCTCCTGTTGCACACCCCCTCCCAGGAGCCTCCCGGCCTGGATTGCATTTTTGCTAACTTAGCTTTGGGAGGCAACCCCTCCAGGCTGGCCCGCTGGGGAGGGCAGCAGGAATTGCAGTGGCCTGGGGGCCAGGCCTTAAGCAGAGGAGGAGGAAGAGGCAACAGGGAGTGGTGCAGCCCTGCATCAGCCACCCCGACGGAGTCCAGACAGCACCGTCCAGGGTGTCCCAGTGCGGAGGAGCTGGACTGCATCCAGCTAGAGCGTCCCCCGGGCTGGGCGCCCCGTGCAGGTCACGGCCCCACCGGGGTGGCCTCTCTGGCTGGGCTGGGGATGGGGCTTTAGCACCTGGCAGTGTGCTCTGCCTCTTGACGGCAGGTGACCTAAGGCCATGTCACCTCCCTACACCTTGGTTTCCCCAGATTAAAAGGGAATGATACCTTGAAAACCCTCCAGGGTGGTTGTCAGCGTTAGAGGCAACCTGTAGAAAGTGCCTGGGACATATTAGGTGTTGATAACTGTAACTAATTTGGAAATTGACCCCTGCTGCTGAGAAGCCACAACCACCAAGTGAGCCTCAGGGCTAACAACACCTTTGTGTTTGGGGAAACCCACAAGTGAGGTTGTGACACAGAGGGACACACCTGACACGTGACACTGTAGGTGACTTCAGGATCCCCAGCCGGCATCTGTGCCCAACTCCTCCAAGCACAGGGAGGCGGCTCCAGGGGAAGACGCGTCTGAGTCCAGACACCCGAGCTCTGCCAGGCGAAGACAAGTCTGGACGAGACACCTGCTCTCAGCACCGCACCTTGTCGACTCATGGCGAAAAGCTCACGGAATAGGCTCTCCAAGACTTTCAATATGTCTTTAAAATCCCGAAACTGACTGTTACACGGAGGACAATTAGTGAAGACCTCGTGGTGTTTTTAAACAGTGGAGAGATGAAAAGCTGAAAACACACATCAACGAAAACACATCCCTTGTTCTCCAGTGCGGCTGAAGAGGGTACAGGACAAACCGAAGCACACACCTCCCAGAACGCTGCCACGCTGAGGCGTGGGACCCAAGCACCTGCCAATCGCGCTCTTCCTCCAGCACCAGCATCTAAAAGCTTCTCGAAAACCGCTGTTCTCGCCCTTCTCTTCTGAACCTACACATTAGTTCTCTTATTCCCATTTAGTTTAGGAAAGTGATTCATCATGCCATTAAAGTATGCAATTCATACAGTACCAAGAGGAAAGCAAAAATCGCCATAAATCCTATAATCAAAGAAAACCCTTGTTATTCGGGGGCATAATTTCTAGTCACTCTTGATCTATCAATCAATCAATAAATAGGGTAAATACACTTATATATAGTAATAAAATTCATGTAATCAAAAGCTGTTTCTCTATTAACTTTAAAAGTGCTAATTAATGACATATCATAGATACTTCATGTTCATTGACTGAATTACCTAATTTTAAAACTACTGAATATTACAAAGAGTCTTGTCTTAGTATTGAGAAAAATCCAATAGCAAGATGGTAGATTTAAACCCAACCAAATGAATAATCTCATTAAATGTAAGCAGTCTAGAAATTCCAATTAAAAGGTAGAGATTGTTGGACTGGATATAAAACACACACACACGTGACCCAACTATATGCTATCTACAAGATAACCACTTTAAATAAAAAATCACAAATAGGTTAAAAGTAAAAGAATGGAAAAAAGAGAAACCATGCTAATACAAATTAAAACAAGCTGGAATGGCTGTAAGACACAGTATATTTCAAAGCAAAGACTATTACCAGGGAGAGAAAAGGTGTCTTTTTAATGATACAGGGGTCAATTCATCAAGGGGACACATCAACCCTAAAAGCTTAAAAACTCAGTAACAGAGCGTCAAAATATATGAAGCAAAAACTGAGAAATGCAAGGAGAAATAGACAAATTCATAATTGTAGCCAGAAATTTCAACAACCCTCTCTCAATAATTGACAGAAAAAGCAGACAAAAGTCAAAGAGATGTAGAATACTTAACAATATTATCAGCCAATTTACCCTAATTGACTTCAAAGAACACTCTGCCACAAACAGCAGAATAAACATTCTTTTATTCTGTGCCCAGAGAACATGCACCGAGACACACCCTTCTCAGGGTCGTAAAACAAGTCTAGCAAATTTGAACGGATTTACCTTGCACAAAGCACGTCCTCTGAGCACAATGGGATTACACCAGATGTCAGTAACAGAAAGCTGCCTGGAAAATCCATAAATATTTGGAAACCAAATAACAAACTCCTAAATAACCCACGGGTCAAAGAAGAAATCCAAAGGGACGTTAGAAAGTATTCTGAAATGAATAAAAATGGCAGCGCAGCAAGTTAACATCTGTAGGACGCAGCAGGAGGGTGTTAAGTCGGTCACCTTCCATTTCAAGAGAAAGAAAGACTCAGAGGAGGCAGAAGGAAGGAAATAACAAAGATCAGAGTAGAAATCAATGAAACATAAAGAGGAAAAACAATAGAGAAAGTAAATGACAACAAAATCTGCTTCTTTAAGAAGAGCAATAAAGTGATTAACCTCTATCCAAGCCAATCAAGAAAAAAGTCACAATTTACTAATATCAGAAATGAGATTACGGTAACATCATTACAGTTTCTATAGATATTAAGTGAATAAGAAAATACCACAAACAACTCTATGCCCATAAATTTGACAACTTAGATGAAACGGACCAATTCCCTGAAAGACACAAACTACCAAAACTCACTCAGGAAGAACAATTCAGAACAATTTGAGCAACAAAATACAGTAGGATTGGACTATAATGCACGAGTATAAAAGAAATATCCATGTGTCTGTACTGATATAGAAAATGCTTGAATACATAAATATATGGGTGAGAAGATACCAATCTCCCATGAGGAAGAATTTCAAATAATTCAAGAAGATACTCCACCGTCCAGGAGGGGAGCATCCCTCCTCACCCTCAAAGCGTGGGCTGTGCAGGGACTTCCTCCTAAAAGAGAGCACAACGTGGTGGGGACAGAGGAGCATCTATGCGGTGGGGTGGTCGAGGTCCGCATACACAGTGAGAGTCACCCTGCCTGTGTCCCTGACACAGTGTGATGGGAATGGCACGCCGCTCCTGGTCTTCCTCCCAGAAACCTGTCACCTCCAGTCCAATCACAAGAAAACTTAAACAAAGCCCAGTTGCAGGACATTCTATAAAATACCTGACCACTGATTCTCAAAACTGTCAAGGTCATCAAAAACAAAAAAGTCTGAGAAACGTGAAACCCAAAAGCAGCCGAGGCAGATACAAGAACTAAACGTAGTGCAGCATCCTGGCTGGAACCTGGGAAGACAAAAAGGTCATTTTGAAGAAGCCAATAGAGCAACGCGTGCAATTTAACACTTTCTAGCAACTACAGTAACAAAGCAAAAACAGGCGGAATTAACTTCAATATTTTATTTAACCAAATACATACAAAATATTATCACTTCAACATGTAATCAGTATGAAAAAATATTGAGGTATTTTACATTTTTTTCACATTAAATATTTGGAATTTGGGGTGTATTGTACACTTACCATGCATCTCAGCTCAGACTAGCCACATTTCAAACGCCTGGCAGCCCCCTGTGATGGACAGGGCAGATCTAAATAAACAGCCACGATCTAACATTGACGACTGAAAATTACTGTAATTGTGGTGAGGACTCTGCGTTAATTGCAGGCTAACACGTAGACATTGCTTCCTCTGAAGAGCTCCACTTGTGGTTAAAATGACAACAAAAAGGCAGCAGCAGCAGCTTTGCTGTCCTTGTCTACACATGTTGGTGTTTGTCTATTTTTTTAATCCTACAAATTTTACCTGTGGGAGACTTTGTCCACACTATGGATGTAGATAAAAATCTCTATGCTGATGAGCACAGAACCTAGTAAATGCTCAATTTTAAAAAAAGATAAAAGGCCAGGTGCAGTGGTTCACACCTGTAATCCCAGCACTTTGGGAGGTTGAGGCAGGAGGATCGCTTCAGGCCAGGAGTTTGAGACCAGCCTGGGCAACATAGTGAGACCCTGTCCCTACCAAAAAAAGTTCAAAAGTGATAAAAAAGATAAGCCACAAACTAGGAGAAAATATTTGCAAATCACCTAAGACTTTTTTTTTTCTGGAGACAGTCTTATCTGTCACCTGGGCTAGAATGCAGTGGAGTCATCGTAGCTCACTGCAGCCTCAAACTCCTGGGCTCACGAGATCCTCCTGCCTCAGCCTCCTGAGTAGCTGGGACTACCGGCACACGCCACCACGCCTGGCCAACTTTTTATCCAGATATATAAAAAACTCTTAAAACTCAATATGAAAACAAACAACTTAATAAAAAATGAGCAAAATATTTTGACAAACAGTTTCATGGCAAGTAAGTACATGAAACAATGCTCAACACCATTAAACATTAGGGAAACTGATCCCATTTACAGATTGTGTGAATTAAAGACACAGTGAAATACTACACACCCATAAGAATGCCCAACCATACTATGTGTCGACCCGGGTGTGCAGCAATGTGAAATGACATAACCACTTTGGCAGCCTCTTAAGAAGTTCGACATAAACCTATTAAATATCTAGCTAGCCACTCCTCTCCTAGGTATTTACTCAAGACAAATGAAAGTATTTATTCATCCATACCACTTCTGTGCAAATGCTCACAGCAGCTGTATTTTTAACAGTAAAAAACTGGAAACGATCCAAACAGTCATCAACAGGTAAATGGATAAATGAATTGTGATACAGCCATAGACGGGACCGCTCAGAAATAAGCAGAACAAACCCTCTTTACAGCCAACAGCATGAAATGAAACTCAAAACAATTGTGGTCAGCGAGCAGGCCAGACACACATATGAAACGTAACAGAATTCTAGAAAATGTAAATAATCTATGACAGAAAAAAGATCAGTGCTGCCCAGGGGTGCAGGCAGTGACGGGTGCAGGGAGGAGGGACCTGCAGGGGCAACGGACACGTCCACTGCCTGGACCGGGGCGCTGGCTTCCTGCTGCACTCACACGTCAACACTGGCAAACCGCAGACTTGAACCATGTGCAATTCATCGTATGTCAAGTACAACCCAACTAGCGAGGCTACTACTGAGTGTATTTCTCCATGTTTTATGTTTTCATGTGTTTTGTATTTCTCCTAAATTGTTGACTGATATGCTTGAAACGATTTGTAGATTTCATGTTCATTTATAAGGGCCTGCCATAATTAAGAATATAGACCAGGCACAGCGGCTCACACCTGCAATCCTAGCACTCTGGGAGGCAAGGTGGGAGGACCACTTGAGGCCAGGAGTTTGAGACCAGCCTGAGCAAAAGCGAGGCCCCATCTCTACCAAAACAAGAAAAAAAAAAATATACAGACTTTGTTGTAAGTCTTGTAATTAGATTTTCTCAGTCTGTCATTTGTCTTAACTATTGCAACCCTGCCTTTCACTGTGTAAAAGCTTTCCATTTGTATGTAGTCAAATCTCCCATTATTTTCCTTTATAGTTTTCATCCTTGGTGTGATATTAAAAAAGTGTTATTATAAAAATTAGTATAAAAAAATTAGTATAAAAAAAGTGAAATTATAAAAATAGTGCCTCATTTTTTTCTAGTAATTATAATGGTTTAAATTGTTCATATTTAAACCATTTAACCTATCTGAATTTTTCTTGAGTTAAAGCCCTTAATTTAAATTTTGTCCAAACGGTTTGCCTGAAACTATTTACTCCAAAGCATCTGTTGAGTAATCAGACATTCCACATATCTCTGCAGTGAACCTTCATCATATACTGAAGACCCATGAATAGTGGCACTTTGGGACATTTATTCTACCTACGGATGTTCCTATTCCATGTTCCTATTCCTGTACTGCTTTACACACTGTAACATTATATTTTGATACATGGTTTGGCAAATTTCTCTTTATTTTTCTTTTATTCTACTTTTTCAAAAGGAAAAAATTGAAAAAACAAAAGCGAACTTCCTAGGAATTTTGAAATTGTAATTATATCCAGAATCAAAAGAAAATAACAGAAATTACATGAGTTAGGTATTAATAACATTGAAAATAAATGATACTCATAAGAACTTGTGATATAACTGAAGTTACACATAGAGGACAACTCACGGTTGGAAATGCTCATTAAACAACACAATAAATCCTGTCAGCATTCAGGTCATGAGACAATAAGCCAAAAGAGGAAGGTATTAAATATAAAGTAGTAATTTATAAATAAAGCAAAAAAACCCTGTGTATCTAGAGTAAAATGATAAGTATCACAAAAAAGAGACAATTTTTGAAATATCTAAACTTTAGATATTTCCTCATAAACTAAAAACAAACTTTGGCAAACGTGATCAGCAAGGAAAAGGGAAAACACATACGTGTAAAGCATGAAAGGGGGTTGTAACTCAAAAATCAGCATCTAAAAAATTATAAAGGCATTTACGTAAAAGTCATTGCTATGAAATCTGAAAGCCTAAAAGAAAAGGCCACCTGGGAAATAGAATTCCCGCAGAATTAGGGTATCTGAACAGTCCAGCAGCCACAGCAGAAGAAGGATGTTTATAATCCACTCACTAAAAAGGCACTAAGTAATTCGTACACTATTAAAATTAATTCAGGTCATTAGTGCAAACACCTGTCCAAGACGGTGAACTTTAGGGCAAACGCCCTGAGAACCACGTCCGGAGCTCATCTGACCGACGCTCTTCTTTCTTTCCAAGTCGAACCCCAGCAGCCCCTTGCACAGCGAGTCCAAAGTCACCAAATACAGAAGGAACCTGGCTGCACCTACCATTTACGTGCTGAACTGCACTCATTTGACCATTATTTCCTCATAAGCTAAAAATACAGACATAACTGGAAGCTACTGCAGGTTTGGGTCCAGACCACCACAATAAAGCAAGTCATGGATTTTTTGGTTTCCCAGTGCACAGGAATGTTTACACTATGCTGTAGTCTATTAAGTGTGCAATCCTATTACGTCTAAGAAAAACAACATCCACACCTTAATTTAAAAATACCTTACTGCTAAAAAGTGCTAACGATCATCTGAGCCTTCAGCAGTCACAGTCTCTTTGCAGGTGCAGGGTCTGGCCCCCGTGCTGGTGGCTGCTGAGTGCTGGGGTGGCTGCGGCAGATTCTTAAAGACAGACACCAATGAAGGCTGCCGCATCCACTGAGTCTTCCTTTCACGAAAAGATTTCTCTGTAACATGAGATGCTGTTTGAGAGCATTTTATCAGCAGTAGAACGTCTTTCAAAATTGCAGTTGATCCTCTCAAATCCTGTTGCTGCTCTATCAACTAAGTTTATGGAACATTCCAAATCCTTTGTTGTCATTTCAACAACATTCACAGCATCTTCACCAGAAGTAGATTCCACCTCAACAAACCACTTTTTTTTGCTCATCCACAAGAAGCAACTCCACGTCCATTCAAGTTTGATCATGAAATTGCAGCAATTCAGTCACATATTCAGGCTCCACTTCTAATTCCAGTTCTGTTGCTATTTCTACCACATCTGCAGTTCCTTCCTCCACTGAAGTCTTGAACCCCTCAAAGTCATCCATGAGGGTTGGAGTATCTTTTTCCAAATTCATTTCAATGTTGGTATTTTCATCTCCTCCCGTGAGTTGCAAATATTCTTTACAGCATCTGGAATGGTGAATCCTTTCCAGAAGGTTTTCAATTACTTTGCACAGATCCATCAGGGAAATCACTGTCTATGGCAGCTACAGCCTTATGAAAAGTATTTCTTAAATAATAAGACTTGAAAGTTAAAATGACTCCTTGATCCATGGGCTGCAGAATGATGTTGTGTCAGCAGGCATGGAAACAATATTCATCTCCTTGTACACCTTCATCAGAGCTCTTGGGTGAGTAGGTGCACTGTCATTAAGCAGTAGTAATTTGAAAGGAATCTTTATTTTCCCCCTAAGTAATAGGTCTTAAAAGTGGGCTTAAAACACTCAGTAAGCCACTCTGTAAACAGCTGTGCTGTCATCCAGGCTTTGTTCCATTTATGGAGCACAGGCAGAATAGATTTAGCAAAATTCTTGAGGGCCCTAGGATTTTTCAGAATGGTCAATGAGCATTGCTTCAACTTCAAGTCAGCAGCTGCATTATCCCTAACAAGAGAGTCAGCCTGTCCTTTGAAGCTTTGAAGCCAGGCATTGACTTCTCCTCTCTAGCTATCAAAGTCCTAGATGGCATCTTCTTCCAACAGAAGGCTGCTTTGTCTATATTGAAATTTTTTAGTGTAGACACCTTCATCAGTTATCTTAGCTAGATCTTCTGGATAACTTGCTGCAGCTTCTCCATCAGCACTTGCTGCTGCACTTTTATGTTATGGAGATGGCATCTTTCCTTAAACCTCATGAACCAACCTCTGCTGGCTTAAACTTTTCTTCTGCAGCTTCCTCACCTCCCTCAGCCTTCACAGAATTGAAGAGAGTCAGGGCCTTGCTCTGGATTAGGCTTTGGCTTAAGGGAATGTTGTGACTGGTTGATCTTCACTCACACTTTCTTCCTATCAGCAATAGGCTGTTTTGCTTCCGTATCACCTGTGTGTTCACTGGAGAAGCAACATTTCTAATTTCCTTCAGGAACCTTTCCTTTGCATTCACAGCTTGGCTGTTTGGCGAAAGAAGCCCATCTCAGCTCCCGACACGCCTTCCTCACTGAGCTTCATCATTTCTAGCTTTTGATTTACAGTGAGAGACGTGCAACTCTTTCACTCAAACACTTGGAGGCCACTTTAGGGTTATTAACTGGCCGAATTCAAAAGTGTTTCAGAGAATAAGGAGGCCCAAGGAGAGGGAGAGGGACAGGGAATGGCCAGTGAGTGGAGCAGCCAAAACACACCCAACATCTATCAACTAAGTTCGCTGTCTTACACGGGTGTGGTTTGTGGTGTCTCAAAACAATTGCAATAGCAACATCAAAGATCACCGGTCACAGATCGCCGTAAAAGATTTAATAATGAAAAAGTTTGGAATATTGAATTACCACAAACTGACATGGAGACACAAAGTGAGCACGTGCTGTTGGAAAACGGCGCCAGCAGACTTGCTGGAAGCAGGGCTGCCACAGACCTCCGATTTGTAAAAAATGCAGTATCTGCAGAGCACAATAAAATGAGGTACGCCTGTATATAATTGTTATTTCTGAATACTAAATTTCTAGGTATCATTCTATTCCCCCCTACATATTTATTTAAATTCATAAAACTCTTACTGTAGATGATATTTATATTATTAACATAGGGCCAGCCATTCACTCTCAGTTGTAAAAGTGTTAGGAAGAGCGGCAGACAGAATAACTGAGGTATTTCAACCAAACATTAGCAATCACAAGCAACCCCAGTGTTCTCCTTGAACCACAAGCTAGATTCACAGGTCCAGCTATCAACGTGACCATGACGTGAGGGTAGCAGTTTCTGGTGACACTTATCTGTTCCATATGTATTTTGTCTCTCATGACTCAATTGGAGTATGACTGTGCTTATTTTATAAAAGTGCTCTTTTCCTAGCAAGTGGGATTTTCAAGTTGCCTGTGTGCTTCTGTCCTGTATTTTAACGTCTCGAGCACACATTACTCCACATGCCACTGCCATGAATACTGCTGGTGACGACTAAACAAGGGAAGGCAAGAACGTTCCCCTCTCCAGTCAAGGCCATCAATGCACCAGGGCATGGAGCAGCCCTTCCCGACAAGGACAGCTATGCCTTCGGCTGCGGGCACTACGCTCCCTTGGTGGTAGGAGGTGCCTCCCTGACAAAGCGGCTGGGTTTGGCTTGCTCGAGCTGCCCCCCACAAACAGCTTTCCTCCACCAGGACACAGAAGCACCATTTATTAAGTACCTCCTACAAGCCAGATCCTGTGCCTGTGGTACCTCTAATCTTCACAATAAGCCTGACAGGTGAGACTGGTTAACATGTCCTGGGTGGAAACAGGACCCTCTGGGCCGCACCGGGGTCGTCCCTGCCCCTCACTCTCCTCCCTCCACACCCCAGTGCTGAGCTCCAAGTATTCGCCTGCGGTTGCTGCTGGTTTCTGAGACCCCAGCTCCCCACCAGGCCTGGCTGCGCATCCACAGTGACGTCCTGCATCTCCCCCCAGCCCCGGCTCCCACCTTCACACCCACAGTTCTGCTCTGGGCGAGACCTACCAGGGCCATCCCGGACAGCACAGGACAGGACAGGACAGGAGGGCACCTCCGCAGAAGCACCCCCACAGTCCACAAATCTAACCAAACTGCGATGACTCCTAAAATCAAATGGAGTTTCAATCCCTAATTCTAGGGTGGCATTTTTTAGAGCAATTTCTACTGAGGATTAATCCCTGAAGAACTGCTTCGAATAAAATAAAAAAATAAAATAAAATAAAATAAAATAAAATAAAAGCAAGTTCCACAGTCAAGAAACTTTGGGAAACTTCTCTTGGAGATACACAAATATCGTAATAATCTGGGAGGGCCTGAAGTAGAGAAATCTGCTTCAAATTTCTGATTTTTTGAATTTCTAAACTGACCTTCACCCCGGGCTCATTTCTGCATTGCCAGCACTCCCCAGTGTCCTTTTGTGTCTCTACTGGGAGCTGTACAGTCTCGTTTCTTGGTTTCACTGAAATAATTCATACACTGTAGCACATTAAATTATGTTTTATCAACCCTCACCCCCCAAACCTGGCAAGTGAACGGTCTCTTCATAGACTACTCAAGAAACAACTGATGAATCTGAAAGATAATTGCTTTTAATTTTCTGAATTTTCACGTATGTAACATAATAAAGGCAGATTTATGTGACCTGATAATGACATTTTTACAAAAAAACAGTTCCCCCAACATCTGATCAGTAGTATATAAATATTTACAATGAAAAAATAGGCAAGGAAAAAGGGAGTGTTCATTATCCAAGTCCATTTCTTTCCAACGCACATCAGAATTGGGAACATAAAATACTTCATTCTAGTCGCCCGTATCTACACACTGCTTCAGCTGATGGTTTCAAGAAACTTAGGCTGCACTGCATAAGGATGTTTCTGTTCTACATCACTCCTACTTTTTTCTATACTATTTTAAAAGTTATCTGAAATAGTAAATTAAATATAAAAATGTAAACTTTGAAAGAAGAGAACATAAGAATAAATATGTGTAAAGGTAATGCATTGAGATACAAAGTTTCTCATAGAGGTTGGTATTTTACAACACTAGAAAACCAAAATAAAATGTTCTATATATTTTAGTAGGGAGATTGTTTCAATTTAATTTGACTATGTTAACAAAGATTGCCTCTGAAGAGGATGTTAAAAAAATAGCAATGATTATTACCATCTTAACTGATGAATATCCCATCACCCTAATTTTCTCTAAAAGAAACTGACGTTTTAAAAAACGACAAATTTAAATTAGATCATAGACAGCTTAAGAAACCTCAACAAATTATGGTACTTTTTAACTATGAAGACTTTTAGAAATAAATTTGAATAGTGCAGCCAGCCTATTTAACTTAGTGATATTACAAATATACTTAACTCCAATGTATAAAAACATTGACTTAAATTCTACCATACACCATGCCACTGAAACACTGAAGTGCTCCTGGGCAGAAAGGGTGGACACCTGCAGCATGCCAGTGCCTTGAGAACCAAAACATGAATTTTTATGTCAATAATGCATGAGTAGCATTTGCAGGTCCTTGGGATGATCCGTGAGGCCTCACGTGTGGGAGCTGCGCCGTCCTCTGGTGCCCAGAGACACATGGAGTCTCGGCTCTCTGGCTTTATAGTGTTCATTAAAGTCCAACCTGAAGCTAAGAAACTGAAGACTTTCATCAGAGCTGGTCGTCAGCAACACCAAAAACTGCTGCACAATACCCTGAAAAGAGAAGGAATAAAATACTCATTTCAGAAAAGAACTATCCACAAACGTATCCCCTCTGGGTTTGTTTCCCTCCAGATCAACAAGTCTTTAGTAAACACCTGCCATGGCAGGCGATGGGGGACATGAGAGCTGCTCCGGAACCCTAGAGTTCACACGCAGCCAACACACATGAGGAATAGTTACTCTTTCTACAGATACAAACTAGCCATGAATAAATTTTACCTAAAAGTACCTAACCAACAGATTTTTCCTTTTTGCCCTTGAGTTCCACAAGAATAAGCAAAACAGCAAAGTCAAGGATGTTAAAACACTCTATTCTTATTTTGAACACAAAACTCAGCGTTCCACGTGTCTTTTGCGTGATTTATCACCACGCAGCCCTGACTGGAGAACAAACTGAGAACGTGAAAAAGGGATCCACGACCTCTACCAAGACCTTCAGGCCCACTGCTGTGGGACGCGAGGCTACAGTGGCCCTCCTGACCGCCACGGTGCGGCACTGCTGTTACCACCTCGTTCTCGAGGGGGCTTTGTAAAGATGAGACCGTTTACTCAAACTTAAATATGACAAAATGATTGACTGTTTCTATGTAAGGTTGGAAGAGTCACTTAGTGACTCTTCCCTCCATCCCTGTCAAGTTTCACAGCCTATGCACAAGAGCAGAAATTTATCTGTTCAAGGAGATTTCTGGTCATCCCCGCGTTTTCTAGTTGTCTTAGAGAAGTTCTCATCTGCAGAGAAAAAAGTCACGGAAGCACAATATCCTCATCAACCCTCTCCAAAGTCCTCACCAGCTGTCATTCCGCTTTCCTTGTTTCTGGTCCGAAAATGAATTTCAAAGCTCACAGGTGGCTTCTGGGGGAGTACCTGGAGAGCTGGTATGTTTGCAGACTCAGATATACCACCTAAATGTGTGTGCGAATATCGCTCTGTCTTTCTAGGTGATAGAAGAAGAACACTCCTAAGGAATTATACAGCCAAAAATATAGACAGTCACTTCCTCTTAAGTGATGAAATTGACATATAAAGATCCATGAACCTGACTATAAGGAAATCTGAGGAATAATTCCTCCCACAGATCTGGGACTCTGGCTATTCATTCATGAACAGTAAACGATGAGTAGCTGTTAACACCCTACTGTGTTTCAAGTATACTACAGAGAACAGAAAAGGGCTTTCGCTGTTATGGAAGGGAAATTTGAATGGTAATGATTTACAAAGAAGATTAAGACTGTAATTTGAGTAAAATTGGGATTATACTGATTAAGATTACTTTTTAAAAAATGTATTAACTCCATCAAGGAAATGTGTAACCATAAATAAGAACATCATTGTCTCTCTTAGAAATGAGAACATAGAAAAATGTTTTAAATCACATATTACTGCTTTGTAGCTGTACAACTATCTTATTTTAATGAGTAGAAGGGAACTAACCATTAAGTATACATTTTTAAGAAATATGAATACATATAATATATATAACATGAGTTCAAGGAGGTATTTCACGTCAAAATACCTACCCAATAAGGATATTCTGCACTGACCATAAACCTGTCATTTCTACCATTTACAAAACTTGTTTTCAACAAAAATGCAAAAGCAGGCCAATGTAAGAGTAAGACCACTTGTAAAAGGGACAACTTTCCTCCTTGGCTGTACCGAAGAGAAATACAAAAATGTGAGGGCCCTGGGACACAAATCAGATGCCCACAGAACAGGGTGGGTGATGTTTCATTTTCCACATTGCACCACATGAACAGACTAGCACACAAACCCATAATTTTTAAAGGTTTGAGGGTCAATGTTCAGCAAGTCTAATTAGTTATCAGCAACTGAATGAGAAAATTCTTCATGAAATCTTTTCATCTGTATTTCTATCATTAAATCACATGGGGAAGTGGATGAAATGACAAACTGGACCCTCAAAAATGGAAATGCAAGCAGAGCACACAGACATGCAGCACAGGCCCCAAGCCCCAAAGTCTGTGCGCACGTCAGCCAGCTGCTGGCCATCTCTGCCCAGGCTGGGTATCCACAGCGGGGTCAGCTGTCAGCTGTCCACCCCTCCTCGGACTCTCGTCCTGGCTGCACACCTGCACTGCCACAGAGCCGACAGTCGGAGGATCCCCCGGGGGTTCCAGCATGTAGCCGAGGCAGGAACCACCACAGGCGCCACTCACATCTATACAAAGTGACGGCATGGATCCATCTCTAACCATTTTGAAAGCAAGTGTCAGTTACAGAAAATGGGCAACATGGTTTGGGCAGCAACTTCACACTGATACGCACCTGGTAGAAATGTGTCAATATCCGCAACTGTGAACACATTTTTGGTATAGATTCCTTAAATTCTTGAGCCCTCTTCTCCTCCTCCTCTTCCTCTGCTGCTGTCACTCCCCACTGGCCCTGAAGAATCCAAAGCCCCAAATGGAATTAGAATCTCAATGGAAGCACTATTTGCAGAGTGGGACTGAGAAGCGGTATGTCAGGAGCGGGGAGTTGCATGCTTTCGGGGCCCTCCTCTACTCATGCCAGACTGCTTCAGTATCTTGGAAATATTTCCTATTAATACTTTTGAGCATACTGAGAATTGCCTCATTGTTTTTAATAACTATTGTATTACATTGTATAACACATAACAACTTATATAATTCATCACAACTGGATCAGTCTTTTGCTACCACAATGCTGTAATCTTCCAGTCATGCTGCACCCATTTCTTACACAGACAATATACATAAAACTGGAACCAAACAGTTCAAAGCACTGGCACCCCTTAAACTCTGCTGTAATGAGAATGCTTACTATTTCCCTAATACAATGTATTGTTTTGTATTAGATATATACCCATTTACCTCCATTTTTAAGATTGTTTTTAATTAAGGGGGAATTTGACTAAATGTCTTTTTAGCTAGCATATATAGGAATTATCATTGAATTCTTTTCTTTTTATCAAGTATGGTGAGTTACATTACTATATTTACTGAACCTTTTCATTCCTGAAATAAATCCTAGTCTGAGTAAATTTTAAATTCTGCTAGATATTTGTCACTCATATTTTATGTAAGATTTCTCCATCAATATGTATAATCCAGATTTGCTTTTTCTTTATGAGTTGTGATACCAGCCTCATGATGTGGAAACTCTCCTTTGCCCGAAACTTGGAAGCGCCAGCGTGACCTCAGTGGCTCGGGAAACTTCCTAACAGGCTGACCTGCTACTTTTTGGTGGCACAGACCTTCAACGACTTTATTTCTTCTTTAGTAACTGTTCTGTTTAGAATTTGCTTTCTCCTCTGTAGTCAATTTTGGAAATCTGTATAAAATCATTAATTTCCTTCATATATGCAGATTTATTTCCATAAAGCTGAGCAAAACAGTACATTCTCTCCCATGTATTTGTGCCTTCTCTCCCCATTACTGACTAGATGAGTTAATAGCTTATTCTATTTCCCACTACCCCTTGTCCCCCAAAAAGGGCCAGCTCTTGGATTTTATTAGTTTCTTTTTTTTCTATTTTCTAATTCATTAATTTTTGCTCTCATCTTTACTAATTATGTCCTCTGGCTTTCTTTTAAAGACTAGTTGAGTGCAGTGGTGAGCGGGGAAGGTTGGACCAGGGAGGGCCACCTGTAACTGACCACACCGTGGGCAGAAGGGGACACAGTGCCTGGGGACCAGCCTCCCCCGCCTTTCTTGAGGTTTACTTGATTGCCGCTTTTCCAACTCCTCCAGTGGGATGTTTAGTTGCTTACTTTTGTTCTCTCTAGTTTATTTATTTAGGCATTGAGGGCTACATATTTTCATAATTATGTCCTTATTTGTGTGAATTTGATCTTTCATGGTCTGCGCGAAACTGAATTATATTCTAACATTAATGTGTTTCGATGCATTTCTCCTTATATTAATATTTCCTGGTTTGGTTTTCTTTTGAATGACACTGACACCGTATTACCTGGTACCTGCAGGGAGCCTCACTGTTCCCATCTCCACTGTGCCCTGCATGTTTCCTCATTCCAAGGCATCCCTCTTCTCTGGTTCACTGTTTGTGTCCTGAACTACGACCTGCTTTTCTCTGAAGAATTCAATTTGCTTTGTATGCCTTGTCCATTGTTTTCTTTATAAACTTTCTACATCCCCCTGTTTTGAGTGTCTTTTCTATACCAGAACTTCCCAACTAGCAGATCTGCCTGGATACCGACCTTTGGCCCTCTAAAAAGTCAGCTCAGCTACAAGCCATCCATCCACCTACCCTGGGCTACCAACCAAACACAACCCTTTACTGAGAGTCCTTTTATTTTATTATGCGTGTTTAACCTAAGGCACCTTTACTGGTCTGACGGGCACGTCTGCTCTTAGTTCTGTCTTCATATTTACGACATGTTTTCCAGCTTATCTGAGGGTGGTAATCTTTTACTATGCAGTCTGTATTTCTCCTGATAACCTGGAGGACTTATGTATATTTTTAGTGGTGTCACTTTCATCACCCATTTCTCTGAACAGCACCAGCACCCTAATGTGGGCAACAATGACTACTGTCCTCCTTCCTTGGCCATCTGACTTTAAGATAACGTTATATTCACATTTGTATCTTTAACATCATTTAACATATTTATGCCTGTTTTACTTGATTTATGGGCTTTCAACATTATCTTTTGATGCCTGACTATAAAGAATGGAGAAATCACAGTATTTATACTACTTCCCAACTCTTCTTCCCCTCCTGACTTTTATCTTTTATTTCTTTAAACAAGATTTTAAATTATACTATTTTATTGCAATATAATGCATATAAAAAAGTACAAAAATCATGAATGAACAGCATGAAAAATCATCACAAGAATGAACACACCCACGTTGCCACCAACCATGTGGAGAACAAGATCACTGCTGGCATCCCAGAAGATGCGCTTGGGGCCTCTTCCAATCACTCCCCCTTCCTCCCAGGGGACTAGCTATTGTGAATGACACTGGGTGGACCTGAGAATGCATTTCTGTTGGGCGTGTACCTAGAAGAGGAAATGCTAGGCCAGAGGATTCCTAAACTCAGCATCAGTCACTGCCTAACGGTTTCCAAAGAAGTTGCTCTAGTCCACCTTCGACCAGCAGCACAGGGCAGCTCTCACCTGTCCACATCCTCACCAACGTTCACTGTTACCCGTCTTTAAAATTTTAGTCACCCTGTTAGGGTGTAACGTATCATTGGGGTTTTTAACTTTGACTTATCTGATGATTAGTGAGGGTACCTTTTCATAAATTTAAGACACATTTTTAATGGGGTTATCTCACTGATTTATAGGAGCTCTTTATAAATTATGGATGAGTTAACTACTCAAGTCAGGTGTGATGGCACAAATGCAACCACAGACGATGTGTAAACAAAACCGTGGGCTGTCCCAGTAAAACTCTATTTATAGAAACAGATGTGAGGCCAAATTTGGCCCGTGAACCTTAGGTTACCACATCCTGTTTCATAGTTTTCTACATAGAGGACTTACATACAGTTGTTACATTTTAATGCTCTTTTAATGGCATTTTTAAAAAATTTCATTTTGTTTATTGCTAATAGAAATACAATAGATTTTTACATAATGACCTTGTTTTCAGCTACCTTGATAAGTTCACTTATTAATTCCAATAATTTATCTGAAGATTATTTTGGATTTTCTATGCCTACAACCATAACTTTTGCCCCCCCCCAAAAAAAAAAGAGCTTTTTTTTCTTTCGCTCTGTATTTCTTCTTGGCTTGCAACACTTACTAGGACCATCAGTGCAGAAGTAGTGTGTCTTATTCTGTCTCAGGGAAACACCTTCAATATTTCACCACTAAGTACAATGTTTTGCTATAGATTTTTCATGCAAACCTTTTTATCAGATTTTACTTGGTATTAAATGACTTTCTCCATCTATTGAGATGATCATATAATTTTTCTCCTTTACTTTGCAAATGTGAATTGCAGTAATTTTATTAGAATAATAAAAAGAGCATTGTGTTCTTGGAATAAGCTTAAACTTGTCTGTAACATATTATCCTTTTGGTGTATCACAATTTGGTAACACTGGGGGTTTTGCATCTGTGTTCACGAGAGAGACCAGCTAAAGAGCAGAGAGAGACAAAGTTAGACTTGGTTAAATGTTCTGTTTTGTAAATTTGACTTTGTAATCAGGTTAATATCTTTCATAATTATATTCTCTTTTGTTTTATAAATAAAACAATCCCTAAAAATTAAAAGCCAAAATGAAACCAATTGATCTAACTGTGCACCGAGTCGGCGACAGAACCTTATGGGAGTAATTATTTCAAGGGACACCATCACGTGGAATTTGAATGCACTTACCTACTAGGATATATTCTAAGGGAAAAAAAGAATTGCAAAAAATGTAAAACTATTTTCAAAACTATACTACTGGTGGTAGTATCAGGATTCTCGTTCGAGGAAGAGTGTACTGGCGTGTGCATGGATGTGAGCGTGGTGAGAGCGCAAACAACTAAATATGATAATGCCGGAAACCAATGAAAGAAGTAAAAGACCTTTGATCCTAAATTTGAATTGGAAAAATCATTATAAATGTAGGGGTTTTGAGAATAAAAGTGGAAGAAAACAGAGAAAAGCCACAAATTGAAGAAGGAGGACCCTTTGGGAATCCTCTACCTGATGGCAACATGAGAAGAAAAAAATGACAGAATGTTGTGAATAAAGCAAGCAGAAGCCAACTTCTTTCATAGCACATGTCAGCAGGATTCCAGAATCTTCTATGAGTCGTCTTACATAATCTCTTCAGAACTTCAGTGGACCTCAGGTCTAAATGACTGCCTCAAAAATTATTTTGCCCCATGAATTTAAATCACTTCTCAGATGCAGTTTTAGGTTTCATCTCTCTTCCTACATCCTGAACCATAGCCTACTCCAAATAAACCTGAACTTGTACGTAGTTCTGTCCCACTTCACTGCTGACAGCTAACAGTCTAGAGAGACCATCGAGCCCCATACAACCGGCCGACATGCTATTATCAGAGTGTTAAAATCCTAAGGATTGGTGTTTTGTAGATTTTTACAGCTTAGTAACTCTCCAGAAGGGCAGATTTTCTGGGGCGTGTGGGCAGTTTTAAAAATAACAGCAGTGGCTAACATTTATTGAATACTTACCAAATGCTAAATAATTCACATATATTATCACATGTAAATAAGTAACTATGAGGTCATATTATTATCACACCCATCTTACAAATAAGGAAACTAGGTCTTGGAGAAGTCATCCAAATGCACAAAGCCAGGAAGTCACAAAGCTAGGACTGAATCTTCAGTCTGCCTGACTTACGCTACCCACGGGTTCTTGGGCAAGGCCCAGGAGATACCTTGCAAGCAGACTCTACCACACTTCAGAATCACCAACACACTACTTTCAATAATGAGATGATTTTGCAATACAAATGTTTCCAGAAAACGCCAAAGAAATAACTTGTGCTCTCAGTGGTGAATTTTCCAAGCTAAATATGGTCCTCTAACATAGGTTTGAAGGGAAATAATACTTAAAACCACCCGAATAGTATTGACTCAATAATTTGTCTGACCATCCCCAAAATAAGCACAGTCATGCATTGTTTAACGACAGGGATACATTTTGAGAAATGCATCATTAGGTGATTTTCTCATTGTGAGAACATCATAGAGCACACATACACAAACTTAGATGGTGCAGCCTACTGTACACCTAGGCTGTATGGAATAGCCTATTGCTCCTAGGCTACCAAGTTGCACAGAATGTTACTGTACTGAATACTGTTTACACACATATACACACATGCACACGTACATATACATATGCACATATACACAGATACATACACATACATATACATACACAGATGGTCTCCACCTTAAGATGGTTGTACTCAAGATTTTTTGACGTAAGGATAGGTTTATCGGGATATAGGCTGAGTATCCTTTATCTGAAGTGCTTAGGACCAGAAGTGTTTTGAATGTCGGATTTTGGAATATTTGCATATACATAATGAGATATCTTGGGGATGGGACCAAACTCTAAACACAAAATTCATTTATGCTTCATATACACCTTATACACATAGCTTGAAGTTAATTTTATACAATATTTTTAATAATTTTGTGCATGAAACAAAGTTTGTGTACACTGAACCATCAGAGAGCAAAGGTGTCAGGCATGGAATTTTCCATGTGTAGCATAATGTCAGTACTCAAAAAGTTTCAGATTTAGAAGCATTTCAGACTAGAGATGTTCAACTTGTATTAAATGAATTTTCAACTTATGATATTTTCAATTTATGATGAGTTTATCAGGACGTAACCCCATTGTAAGCGGGGGTGCACCTGTATATACACACGTTTGCAAAATGTGCCACGGTATACAATCCACCAACTTCGTAAAAGCAATGCAGAGCTGGGGTGACTGTGTAGACACCAACACAGATGATGTCAGCATCTCAACACTTACTAATGAAAACTGGCAAGAGAGTTGTGATTCTCCTAAATGCTATCTTTGTTTTTTCAACGTGATGATGGTGAGGGTGACCCCTCCATCTTTAGAACAGTCATTACTTCCTTAGGACTCCAAATGCAGTGTGAGCATAATCTCACCTTGTATGAAAATTTCTGCAGGGAAGTTATCTGTTGCCACTTGTGATTACTGTGGCAAGAAGTTCACTATTAAAATTGATAAACTAGTATAAAAACCATACCTCAATTTCATGTTGTTTCTTTTTCTCTTCAAACTGTAATCGTCTCTGTAATTCTTCCAAAGCAGTTCTGTATATTGCGTCTTGAGCATTCTGAAGTTCAATAATTTGATCAAATACAGCTCTAAGTTGGTTTAAAAGTGCCTAAAAAGATAGACAATTTTTGATGAATAGAGCCTCAACAAGCTAAGTTTTTAAATAAAATATTGATAATTAATAAAAAGATACTATAAAACAAGATATCAACTCAAATTCTCAAAGTGTTCATTAGCTGTTCACTCACTCACCAAACATTTACTGAACACTTACTCCTGAGCAGCCTGTACAAGGTACTAGGGAAACACAACCCTGCACTTACCACAACAAGAGTAAATGCGACTCACTGAGTCTGACGGTATGCCAAGCTCTCTATGCAAATCATCTCCAATTCTCACAACCAACTTACAAAAAAGAAGCTCTACCCCAAATTTCAAAGATAGACAGTAGGTAGTTATGAGTGGAACTATTCCAAGGATTAGAAAAGACTAGGAAAGCACCTCACGTGGGTTTTTTTTTAGATATATCAAAACCAGATAATGGAAACCTCAAAGAAGGAAAATTCTTAGTAAAATATAAAAAGCAAATTCAGCAAGGTTTATTAAAAAACTGGCATCATATTTTATACCAGGAATAAAAGGATGGCTTACCACTGAGGAAAAAGCTCTTAATGTTTTGAAACATATCAATGTCATAGCACATATCTCTAGCTCATTGCTCATAACTGTTGCACAGTATTCTTCAGCACACATCTACCATTATCTTTGTTAATCTTTCTCCTAGCATGGCACGGGAAGAAAAAGGGAACAGTGAAATGTACAGCACAAAATCATTTATGTAAATTAAAAATATATACACAGGAAAGCCACACAGCAAAACACTGAAACTGGTGCAAATTGGGGGGCGGGGGAGGGATAAGATTAGACCCAACAAAGCACGAGAGGTTTTTCACAGACTACTGACGGCAGTGTGCCGTGAACTCTACCCTCTATCATCTTAGGGTGAAAAAAATCCGTTGACAATTTGGGGGGAGGGGGATCTCATGGGCAGAAAAAAAATTGTGATAATATTCAACACCCACTCATAATTTAAATAAAGCATCTAAGCAAATTAGGACTCGACTGGAACCTCCTTAATTTGACAAAGGTCCTACAGATGTCTTTGCAAACATCACAGCCACCAGTGAAACAATAAAGCATCCTTTCAACACCAGGAATAAGACAAGGATTCCCCATGTGCTTAGAATTAACCCAGCTAACACTCTCAAGGCAAGAAAAAGAACAGAAGGCACACTATGTGGAATGAAAGAAACAACACTGTTTTTACCTGTAAAAAATAGGTACCAAGAAAGTATTGGAATATCCAAGTAAATACGAGAATAAAGAGATAGATAAAAGATCGTAACAAAATCAACAGCATTCCAGACCAGCCAAATTTCACAAATGTAGTAATAATCTAAAAAAAAATTTATAAGAAGTTTATGGCAGAAAAATGACATAACTGCATTGAGAAGCATAAAAGAAACATAGACAACTGGAGAGGCTCCCAGCCCGTGGTTGGGAAGACACATGCAACTGATCTGGGGAGAAACCGAGATGTTGAACTAACTCTATTGTTAAAACAAGTTGAGGCCGGGCGAGGTGGCACACGCCTGTAATCCCAGCTCTTTGGGAGGCCAAGGGAGGATCCAGGAGTTTGAGGTTGCTGTGAGCTGCGATGACGCCACTGTACTCTAGCCCACGTGACAGAGCGAGACTCTGTCTCAAAAAAAAAAAAAGGTTGAGCTAACTCTATTGTTAAAACAACTTTATAGTTAATGAAGGTATTTGCAATGCTACTTCTCAGCACCAGCTGGCTGAAGTGCTTACGTTCCACTCTGCTAAAATATTTTCCTTTATGAAGGGAGTACAATACTTGGGTTCAAAATCATTTGCTAAGTCATTGTAGCACCATTAACAAGTGAGACAAAACTGAAACGAACATTTGCCACATGGCTTTCGGAACAAGCCAATGCAAGAAAGGTCGGATATTGCAAAAGTAAACAATTCTTGCTCTTTCACTTAATACAATGTACTTGTGCAAAACAAGGTCTTCAAATTGCACAGCAACAAAAGCAATCTAGATTTGATTTGGCAAATGATAGAGGGACGTGATTAAATGATGCTGTTCCTAATGTCAGGCAACCATGTGATCAATACAGGAAACACATCCTAAAAGTTCTCATCTTAAAAGCTGTTTTGTCCTTTTGGAGAAGTCTTATAATGAAGAAGCAAAATAAAAGATAAAGATGGTTTAATTTTTTGTTTTTAATAAAGATTTCTCTAGTTTGCTTCTCTATTATAGTCAAATAAAAACCAATTTATTATCTTTGGAACAGTTAGTTTACCTTTGAGGTGATTTACTGACTTTTACTTGGCACTAGGGTGTGAGACTAGGGCTCTGCTGGCAACCTGTCCACACAGGGGACCTGCAGAGGCTGTTCTGTGGTGACATCAGCATGTACCAAGTCACTGCATGATTCAGGATTTTTCTCAACATTGCGCAAACAAAAAATATAAAAGTGTACACAAACTTGCAATGTCAAGCCACAATCTCCAACTTCAAAATTATATGTATCAGAACAGCCTTGGTTTTCTTAGTAAGTGACATAATAAAAGTATTATACTTAAAATAACTTTTGTCAGTAACAGACTGTTTTAATTGGGTTTCTTTTTAAAAAACTCGTCTAGTGATTATTTTAAACAAATCATCAAGTTAAGTGTTAAAATATCAGCAAAGGCAATTTCAGAAATGATTATTAAGCCTTTTGCATGACTCCTTCAATGAAGTTAGTGGGAACCAAATCACATTTAAACTCCACATTTTCATGAGAATGTTATGCTACAAACAGGAATGTTTTCTCTCTTGGATATTGTTCCTATCAGAGGAAATCGTCTAGAGGCAAGAACTGTGACAGTTTAACTTGTTTTACACTGAATTTTCCTCTCTCTAAGTGGGCTGAAACTCCTGTATCACCCATCAGTAATGCTGCTTATTTACCACAATTATTAGACTGGTACTATCCTGTCCACCGCGTGACCCACCACGGCCCACGGGTCTAGGAACTCTGTCCTGTTGGTCACCACATTGACATACCCAGCAGTAGCTGAGGATGCTGACCAACACCTACTGAACAAAGAAACATATCAACTGACAGAATCTATGAGACCTTCTATAATTTTAGCCTGATTTAGGTTTAGTAATAGAGGTTAAAGGGTCCCCAAACCTCTTGAGATATACATTTCTTAAATTACTAATTATATTCAAAGTGCATTTCAAATTAATTTTGGGCCATTATTTCAATATATTTATAAAAACATATAAAACATTCTATATAAGCATTTTTGATCTCAGCAATGTTTTTACACACATAATTGATAATTCTTTAATAATGAAATTCTACATATCAAAATATCTATTTTCTTGGCCATGCTTGGCTAACCTAGATACCTAAAACTGACACTAAATAAAAGCCCTAAAGAAATGCACTTTCCAGCGAAGGGCCCTTGAAGACAGTGCAAGTGTGCCTGGAAGTAACCCTCTGCACGCCTGAAATGTATTCACAAATTTAATGTAAAAAATGCACTTGAAATTTTGCCCCCACTTCACAATATATTTGTTTCAAGTGAAAGCAACACAACTCCTTCTTGCTCCAGACCTTTAAATAAAATCAAAACTCCAGGAAGATGTGCCGTGTGGAATACGCAACTTTCAGAAACAGGCCCTGACGGATGTCAGCAAAAAGTTAGGGCCACGGGCATGTTTAGGATTTATCTAACTCGTATCTATTTTCTAACTCATGCAGTTAGATACAGGTTTAACGAAGGTAAAGCACAGAAAAGACCATTATCTCTAGACCAAAAGATGAAAATACAAGCCGGGGGTTCTATGCTTCTCCCCACCACTCTCCTGAACTTTCCTGTACGTTGCCATGTGTTTTGTTCTCATATCGGGTAGCTTAGTTTACTTTGCTCCGGAACTCGAAATCACCATTAGTGGTTATTTTTTCTTTTGAACACCACGATGGGATAGTGTTGTCCCACCCAGGAAGTGAACAGGCATTACTATTCTCCACCATTTTTATATTCGCTTGACAGCACGCTCTTGTTCCAGCACTACCTTTCCAATTCTTTTCAGAAACTATAACCTGAACATCAAACTTTTAATAAAATTGACTTCATCATTACCACAGTGGCTGCGGGGATTTCTAGGATTCTCCATTTCACGGGAACCCAAGAAAAGAAGACGATTATTCCAGTTTCTTGTTGCTAAACAAGTGAGAGCCGTACCCTGGAGTCGCTGTCTAGCAGACAGCGGGAGATGACGGTGTCCAGGAACACCTCGTGTGCTGCGATGATGTGGTCAAGATCCTGGGCCCGCTGGACTTTGCTCCAGAGCTCATCCCAAGAGCACTCAAGCACCTAGGAAACAACGGTTTGAAACCTCTGGATAAGATCATGTTGCTCCTGGTGCAGTATCTTTTATAAAATATGCCACGTAAAAGTGTAAGACATGACCTATTTAAATTAAAATCAAAAAGATGATTAAAGAATACCTCGAATGTGATGTAATACTGCATCTGATGAATGAAATGGACCATCTCAGAGGCCAGAATGTGACACTGATGCAGCACCCCAGAGAACTCTGCAAGAGAAGAACTAGTGTCAGGCATGAAGTGGAAATACATTTAAAGTCAGCACCATGCTCTCCCTCTTACTACCTGCAATCTACCCTTGTTAAAAAAAAAGTTATGAGCTTTAATTCTTGACCCCTTAGCAAGAAACAACCTCTCTATAATCAACTTCTGTGCCGTTCAAGCTAAACAAGAATTTAGCTATCTCATCAGGCAGTATTACATTACTTTACCTAACGTAACGACCTAATAGTGAATGGCATGAAACAAAACATAACTGTATTTAAGAGTTAAGTACAAAAAGTTTATTTTATAATAGTGCAGTATATTGAAAAAAACTTAAGCTCTATTTTATGGTTTCTTTACAATTAGTCTGCCTACTGTGCATGAAACATTTACCATTCCGTAGCTATCTGGAGACAAAAATGACCTTTCTTTAAGGAAGTGAAAGTGGCTTTGCCACCTGTGAGGAGGACTCGCTTCCTCAGGTCAGGGATGAGCTCAGGCTGAGTTGGTCCTTCATGAGATCACACACGGAGTACAGTTCTCTGCTCACACTTTTAATTTCTTGTTCCAAGACTATACTAGAATATCGTTACATAACGTATGTGACAGTTCAAATCAGAGCCAGGCCATGGCTGGGTGACTACAAGAAGGCTTTACAACACGGGTCAAAGTGAATCTTCAAATACCCTCAACTACTAGCTACCTAGGTAAGGAGATAAATTTGTTACACATGCAGTTATGCAAAAAATCAGTCTTGCCTCTTCTTAAGAGACTGAGAATTGGGATATATAAAGAAGTGTGTAAAAAATAATGGTAATGTATACTTTCTAAAAAAAAAAACTCCTTTCTGCTAGTGAACGATTACATGCCCTCAGGGGAGTCTGCTGTCCTGGTTCACCGTGTACTGCTTGGTCAGTACAGAAGGGGGAGGAGGAGACATGATTCTAAGGCTCACGAAAATTTAAATCCTTGAACAGAGGACAAACACACACCAGTATAAGTGAACTGCATAAATACTGTACAAAGGTACAGATTACACTACAAGTAACAACATAATCTGACCCTGATACTATGTACAGTCTGGGACGCACAAGCTGTACTTCTGAAGATGGTAAGAAAAATGCACAAGGAGGACATTATTCCATTTCCAGATGTCTGGGCCTCAGAGAGGAGCTGGAGTTCTAGAAGACAGAGGAAGGGTCAGGTGAGGGAGGTGATTCCAAGAATAGAGCCAAAGGGTTTTAAAGTGGACGGTGACACACATCACATGCTAGCACTTCTCTGTGAGAAAGGAAAAGTTATGAAAATGTGTGGCCAGTAACAAAAGATATTTTAAAAAACAATTTCTAAAGACAAAAAAGAGAATTTGCTTTCACAGCAGCAGAATTTTTATTTAGGGATAATTGAGGATATGCTAGAGGCATATCCAGATTCACTTACAAAGTGCAAAACTCTGCAGAGAACCCTCAGTGCTCCTGACACGGCCCCACAGTTCAACACAGTGAGTTACGACGTCCACGGCCATAAAGAGCAATGTCACCTCCAAGGCCTTAGGAGGCCCAGCGGCCCCTGCCCAGCACCTGCAGCTTGTGAGGCCTCCCTGCAGAGCAGCTACATACGCCACACACCTGAACGTCTCTCCTAATGTCAGGAGTCTACGAACCGTGAATGTGCTAGTACACGCCCTAATAGCAGGTTAAGCTTCATAGCTCATCTGAAAGCCCAGAACGAAGAATGTACTTCTCCCTGCTAAGACTGTAAGAAGGAGCTACGATTTCTAATCTAATACTCAAAGCCTCTTCAACTAAAATTAATTTTCAATGTAAAAGGGTATAATAAAATGTTGTCTTAAGTGATATTCAGCTGTATTTGGTTTAAGTAAGCTTCTAAGGGAAATAACTACCATTTGTAACTCTATTTTGGGTTTTAACCCAGAGCTCAAATGACAGGACTATATCCATTCCCATTGAAGGACCTGGTCTGCGATGAATAATCTGAAGCCAGGTGGGTCTTACCCGAAGAACTGTCTGTGCATATTTAAAACATTCAACATGCACACAGGAGTGCACATACACTGGTTCTCAAGATACTTCTTGGATGTAATTTGATTTGTCTCCAGTGTAGCAAAGTTATATGAAATAGTTTAGATGCCATTTGTGGAAGAGTTTTATTTATCTTCTTAATTTTAATCACAGAATTCTGGTGGATGTTTTCATTGAGAAACAAACTGACTAGTGTTGTTACAAATCACACGTCACGATACTCAGGTTTCACCATGACATCCAGCATCTCCGAATCCACCCTCGCTGGGGACACGCTGAGAACTGCTCTGCACTTACTCACAGCAAACGCCAACTGCTTATTTTCCAGCCCTTTGAGACAAGTGTCCAGTTTACACTTATCCATCCTGACAATTCTACCAGATAAAGTTTAACATGCTGACGAAACTGTAGATCTCATCCTGTATCCCTTACAACAATGTTCGTCAGGCTACTCCCAGTACTTTCTCTGGAGTACCCTGTATTTGTTATAGAAGCGTAAAAATCTTTTTGTGGCTACCCTCCATTTGCTAGTTCCAAGTCAGCTCTCTGTACATAACGGAAGAAGTTCAGTTCCATGAAAACTCATTTGTACTGTTCTTTTCGGTCTGTATTTCTGAGATGTCCTCCAGAGCTGTTCTCATGGAGTCAAACTGACAACCAATCCAACAGCATCTGAATAGTATGTTGGTTTTCAGGAGCACCTCTGTTAATATCTTTGACATTTCACTTCTGAGCCCCTATTAATGAAACCTGGAATTTTTCTCTGGCTTCAAGTCAGTCTGAAAGTAGATATACAGTGATTAAATTATCAATTCTTATTTTTTAATCTCTGATTTTCTTGAGTGCACAATTTCTCCACTATTGATTAATGGTCTAGATTCTTTAATGTCACATTTGGAAATAAAAATGCAACTGAATAGCCACAAAATTTTTATAAAAAATCTGTAAGAACATCACCATGACATAACATTGAGTGCCACCCTGAACTTCATGATGTCCCACCCTAGCTAGTCCCTCGCTACCTCCCCTGACTCAGCCCCTGCCGACCTCCAGCCCCGGACCCCTCCGCCTCCTCCATGTGCTCCCTCTGACTCGGGAAGGACAGCGGCCATCAGGAGCGAGCTGCTTCACCTTCCTGCCATCAGCTCTGCCGCATCCCTCACGCACCCCTCGAGGCCAACCCACATCCAACCACTCTGAATCCACCCCTCCTCCTGACTTCAGCCTCCACTTCCATGTCCCCGTCAGCTTTAGATGGTCCTTCTAAAGCTCTGCAGCCACTGCCCCGACCACTTCTTCTTTGTGGCCATGCTGGCTCCTGCCCTTCTCCCTTCCTCAGCCATGCGCTTCCCAAGGCACAGAGAGCACCACTGACCTGCCCAGTCAGAGTCACCCTTGATGCCTGTTACTGACAAACACTTGTAAGTCTTCTCCTGGGATGGTTTCCTGCAGCGTCTGCCACATCTGATCACCCCTCCTCCCCCTTGGCCTCCTGTTACCGCACCTGCCACCGTGGGTGTCCCAGCCCGTCCCCTCCAGGTCCTCCTCCGCTTCCCTTGGTTCCAAGTCACCTTCTCTGCTCACTTCATTTCTGGGCAACCTCATTCCACTCCATGACTTCAAGTATCACCTAGGCTAAGGACGTCCAGAATCTTTATCTCTAGTCCAGATCTGTCTTGAGTTTAAAATCAATCTAACCAGTGGCCTTGCACATATCCTAAAAAATACCTCAAGTTAATGTACCTGAAATGGAATCATGACCCCCCCCAAACCGGCTCCTCTCCCGTGCTCCCTGAGGTGGTAGAAGACACCACCACCCCCAGCTCCTCCAGCTCCTCCCTGCTGCTGCCCACGCCACTCTGTCCACCCGCTTCCCCCAGCCCCACAGCCACCGTGCGCATGAGGGCAGTGCCACCTCTCACACTTGCCAGCCCTGACCCCACTCTTGCCCCCAGGTCCCAAATCCAAAGGCATCCCCCCACCCTGGCCCAAGCCCTTCCAGACTGCCCCCAGCTGGGCCCCCTCGTACATCTGCACCCGCACCCCACTCCTCAGAACACGCTCCTCTTCCTGATGAGACCCCACCCTACTCCCACGCTCCAGAGGCCGACTGGACATCACCACCTCCAAAGCCTTCTGTAATCTACCCATGGCTGCCAGATGCTGCAACTTGTATCCCTGCAGTACTTGCTTTTCCCATATTAAACAACTTATCAGGTATATGTATTGTAAGTGGTTTTCTGAGACAGGGTTTCTCCATGTTGCCCAGGCTGGTCTCAAATCCTGGGCTCAAGAATCTTCCCGCCTCAGCCTCCCGAGTAGCTGGACCACAGTGCCTGCATGCACACCACAGTGCCTGGCTTGTAAGTTCTTGTTTAAAGGTCTGTCTCACCCAACAGGCAGGGACCCAGCTTGTCACATCCGTCACGAGACACCAGCAACAGCGGCACAGAGCAAACCCTCAATAATTATTTACTGAATGAGTAAATACACTCAAAGTTATCTACATCCTAAGTATTCAAATTCACATCTTTTTCAAAAGGTGTCCATAACAAAGGTAAATTTAGCAACAGTGTTAATATATGTGTTGTTTCCTTTTATAGTCTTGGAAGTACTACCAAGACATTTTTCTTTCTAAGAAAGCCGTGGTCTCTGCTTGTGTCTAAAATGAGTACTCGTTAACCGCATCCTTCTAAGGTAGCGCCTCTAAGGGGGAAGAGACCTCTGTTTCCTGCCTATTGAAAATGGATCTGATAAAATTATGCACATCATAAACGCTAAAATCTATATGATACTACAATTATTTTTCTTCCCTAAGTGAGAAATTAGTCAAAAACTACACGCAGTATTTCTGAACTTCTAACTGTTCTAAGGCTCCAATGACTATGAATTCGATTCACTAGGCACAACTCAGTCCTTTAACTCCTAAAAATACAATTGACACCTGAAACACCCCTTCAATCTCTTTACCCAGCACTTTGAAAATACATTTAAAACATATGCTTAAAATATAAGTGTTTTTCATTTTATGGTTGACCCAGAAATAACCGCATAATTATAAAATCCCCAAAGCAAAGCAACATTGGCACTGAGGTTCCAATACATACATGAAGCACACCTCCTGCCAGGCTAGCTGAACACCAGAGAGTTCACGTGCAGAATTAGGAGCGACCATCACGGCTTCTGGATTCCCGAGCAGCTGAGTGTCAGACGCACAGGTAGGTCCTCCCTGCCCCTCACGACTCCTGAGAGAACTTCACACCTGACTCCTCAGGGCTCCACCCTGCTGCTTAGCACCTTCAGCTGGAGGCACCTGCTCATCTGCAGATGCCCTAGCAACAGCCCTGAGTGCTGCTAAAAAGTACACGTTTATTTTCTTAAAAAACACCCTAAAACAGTTTCCTCACAATTTCACAATCACCACCCCAACCTGTATTTATAACTGATGCTATTATTTAAATGTGAGTTTATCAAAGTACCCATCTGACTTGTTTTTCTCAGTTAAGAACCAGGACTTTTGATATGTCTTGTTTTCAAAATCTCTAATCCCCTTTAAGGTCCTCTTACACCCTGTGGTGCTCCCTGTAACCGGGCAAGCCGTCACAACAGGGACTGTGAGCTCCTGGCGCTCACTGCCAGCAGGGCGCTGTTCCCAGTGTTTCCACACAGATTCAGTCCTGACAGCCCTAGGAAGTGCTGTCGTCACCCCCCTCCCCCAGGCGAGGAGACAGACAGAAAATTAAGAAATCAGCTGAGGCCACACAGAAATGGTGACGGGTGGCAGGGTGGGGACTAGCCGGGGCAAGGCGGCCCACAGCCCCATCATCTGTGCTGGTGACTAACTGCTTGACTTAAAAAATAGTTTCCTTAAGGTTGATTCTGGCAGAGAACTTTTTATGTGTGCACTCATTGAGGACTACTTACTCATCCATATACACAAAAAGGGATACACACAAAAAAATGTTTAAAGAGAAAAACTTCAACGCATCTTTTAAGTTACCATTTCACTGAGTCTAACACTGCCACTTGTAAGATGAGTCATTATTATATGTTTCACCAAGAAAGAAAAATAGCTGCCAATTAAATTCACAAATGTCCTAACAACATTCCCATGGTGACAAATCACCTCCAAGGGCCCTGACACCTCCCAGCCGCCCTGGAGCTCCTCAGACCGGCCACCTCTCAAAGAGCACCGTTGCGCTCCTTGTGAGAACCTGCTGTTCTTGGGGAAAAGTGGAATTTTGGTCATTCTCTCAATAATAATTACTTGCCTCACTAATTTCAAATTTATGTTCCACCGCTGATGCTATGCCTTTCTGCAAACACAATAAATTTTCATTTCAATACAGAACCACAGTCTCATCTCTTTGAAGGCAATTAACCCCAACTGTGGCTGGTACGAAACGCAGCCCCGACCACACACAGGACCCAGCTCAAGGCACTAAGAGGAGTTGCTGCCAAGTTCACGCACGTGCAGGCAGTGGCAGCCATCCCACAGCTGCAGCTCAACAGATTTTAAGATAAATTCCAAGAAGTTAAAACACGAAAACAATGCAGATCTTAGAAGTGATAAAATACGGTTAAAAGGAAAACAAAAAAAAATTTAGTATGAACAGTTAAACCTTGATTTATCTTATTTTTCTATACATTGGGCCAAAATCAAATTTGGGCCAATCCAACCTTTCCCTGTTTTTATCATGTTTACTGTTGTCTCTGCTGCTGAGCATTGTAAAGGAGAAATGCAGGGGAGGCCGGGCCTCCTCACCATTCCTGCACCCCATGATGCACTCCCCGGACTGCAGAGACTAGAATGCCATGTTCCCGGTTTCTGTGCAGCTCAGGGGCCAGACGCGATTTAGGTTCCTCCACCTGGACGTACTTGCTGAGACGCAGGTGCCAACCTGAGACACCCGTGTTGCTGGTGCAGACCTGACAGGCTCAGGGCGGCTCTGGAGCCTACAGTCAGTCCAAGCTGTGACGTCCTGACTCCCAGCCTCAGCTCAGGTGAGAGGAGGGAGCAGAGCCCCTGAAGGGAGCCACTTCCACACCCTCAGCCTGGGGCTAGCTCCCCGGAGCCTCCCAAGGATTCTGTAAGCATCGAATTTCCAGCATCCAACCCAAATGCTCACGGACACACCATCCATCTTCCATTTTTATTAGCTAATTTTTTACTCACTTTCTCCAAGATTTCCATTTTTACTTTCAAACAAACTTGAGAGATGTAAGCATAGACACATAATTATATGCTCTTGGGCCAATCACCTCACATTGCAGGTCTCAGACTATTCCCAAGCTGTGTTTATTGGGATGCGAACTAAATTCCTGAAAAGTGGTCTGACAATATGTACCAACAAAGCTAAAATATAAATACTCAGTATTAACAAATAAAAAGTCAAACTAAAATTCATACCTGTTAACCCAGCAATTCCACTTCATATTTATCTATTCTCAAGAAACATTCAGAGAGACATATAAAGATAGATTTACAAAAACATGCATGACATTTTACATTAGTGGAAAATTAGGGAAAAAACTACATGCCCAGCCAGAAACGATGAAATGACATGTAGGCAGGAGTCAATATTATAACATTATTATGAACGTTTTGGAAAAAGTTTCCATGAAGAAAGGGAAGGGCCAGCGAGAGACACTGGAGTTGGACTCTGCATAGCAGGATCCAGTTATGGAAAGTGATTAATTTTATAAACAATTAAGTATATATTTTTCCCATACATAAAAAATTGACCATTCTGTACATGTTAATTTTCCTTTTAATCATGTCATGTTAATATTATAAAGTGGATTTCCAGCGTAAAAAAAAAAAAAATTGACCAAAATATTTATTGTTTTTTTAATCTCCAAGTAGAAAACAAAACTCAGTGTTGATTATTCAATAAGATAAGAGAAGAGCAAATTCGTACAGACATTGCTAAGCTGATACGCGAAACACGTACGTATCCCAACCAGCCAACACTGTACCTTGTAAAGGAGCTCGGACTTCCCAGAGCTGAAAATCACACAGAGGCTCATTTAAGTGTGGCAATGAGAGCGAATCTGTGTGGCCGTGAGCTGTCTAAATCCACAGCAGAAAGACGCTGGTGTGTGAGGGGCAGCTAGGAACCCACCTAAGCGCTAGTATGAAAAAGAACGCAGAGGGCAGGAAAACCGCAGGCAGAGCAGAAAGCTCACAAGTGCACACCCAGTCAGTCAGCGGGGAGCGCTCCCACGACGTGCGGTGGGAACGGGGACAGGGCAGCAGGTGCAGTCCTCCTCATGTGTGCCCCTCCTGCCTCCTCCCCAGAGGCAGCCTACAGTCACCAGGAGGTGGCACTGCCACAGCCACCACTTCACTAAGAAGAAAACGTGCCCTTCACTTCCTTCTCAGCTATTTCAGAGGACTCCTCTCCACAGTAAACAGCGTCTGCTCAGACAGGTAATACCACGCCTCACAGTCGTCTGCGGGTCTCTGTACTTAGAACTCTGGTAGCTGCTCAAAGATCAGCCTCCAACCTAGTAAAGTAGAGATCATGAACTCCTTTCTTCAAACAATTGCTCCTTTTTTTATTTTTAATAAATACTTTTTGCCAATCAAATGATTAAGGACATAACACAGTTTAGCTCTTCTTTAGAGACACATTGATAGACGCTTTCTTAAACGTTTTGACCAAATCAAAGTCAATATAAAATTTCAAAATTATTCATAATTGAAGTCATTCAATATTTATAACATTAAAATAATCTCAACTATCTTACACCTGAGGATTTTTACTATAGTTTAAATTATAAAATAATATAAAATATTTCCATGTCCTAGTTTATGAACATAACAAAACATTAAAGAAATTCTCAAACATAATTTAATTAAAACACTAAGTGAATTTTAAATGAGCCAATGATTTATTAAATGGTTTTCTTTCCTTAAAAATTGGCAATTCAAAAAAAACTAAAGTATACATATGAACACGACTCAATAACAAACATGATTTTAGAAGAAACTTCATGATCTAAAAAAAATCTAGTTTGACTCAGTTTATTTCCTGACTTGTACTGAAGTCAAGATAAGCAGGCCAGGCGCGCCAGCTCGGGCCTGTTGTCCCAGCAACCAAATCCAAAAGCAAAATAGTGAGTCACTTTTAGTTCAGGCACTTTAAGCACACTTCAACGCCTGCTGGGTGGCTAGAAGCCACGCACAGTGGAGCTGCTGGCGGCATGAGCGCCCACCTGCTCTGACGGTAGTTTACCTGGCATGCTCCTCAGGAGCTTCGCGTTGCACATGTGCCCCTTCCGTATGTCCGTGAGGATGTACTCCATCCGCTTAGCCCTCCAGAGGAAGTTAAATACTCTCAGGTAGTGGCTCATGCATTCTCGAGTGAACACCTGAAGGAAGAGAAGACAGGCTTACAGTATTCCATGCACAAGAACCTCTACAGGTCTCAATCTTTAAAAAAAAAAAAATTTAAAAAGGTACATTTTAGCAAAGTATCATAATATAACTACCCTGATGACTTGCATGCCAAGCAAACCCACAATAGAAGGTAGGTGTTCTACACCAATTGTGCAGATGGGGACAGAGCCTAGGGTTACACTGCTAGTAAATGGCTTACAAGGATTTTAAGCCTAGTCTAAACCTCCTCTAAAACACAGACTCCTGAGGGACATGTGAGGCAGGGGGCACTTCCCTCTGTAACAACAGCTCCTAAGGCTGGCGACAGTGGAAGTTGAGCCTACAAGAACCTCTGTCTGAAAGGGTCCTTCAGGTTGTCTTCACATCTTTACCTATTAGTCATGAATGCCTCACATCAGCGCACATGTACGTGGTTTCGCAAGCAGAGAGAGGGTGAGCCAACGTGGTGGGAAGCACGCAAGGCCTTCCTTCCATGCCACCCCCCTACAGCGGCCAGGGTCAGAAAATAAAAATACAGGATGCCCAGTTAAATAAACCACAAATAATTTTTTAGGGTTAAGTGTGTTCCATGCACACAGGGTTTTCTGTTAACTGCAGACAATGCATTTCTGACACAAACATGTGTGCAGCACAAACATTGGGCATGTGTTCACCCTTCACTACTCAAGCGGGGCAAAGAATTCCCTGCACTGTCAAGTGGGACCAGGAGACCCACCACCCAGGCAGGGCCACGTCCTCAGCAGGACAAGGCCAGGCACCAACGAGCACCTGCTCTACCTGCACGAAGCCTTCCTCTTACTCCCTGGACACAGCCTTGCTCACTCCAGTTTTCAGACCAAGTTCACTGCAAATGTCCCTCTCATGTGGCACTCTGTTCAATCCTGTCCACCCCTCAAGGACAAAGTCCCACCAGTTTCTCTCCTCTTCAGACACTGACAACGTTTATTGCTTGATCCCTACAATTTTAGCACTTGATGATATACTGCTTTATCTTATTTTATTTCTTATATTCTTGCATTTCTCTCCTGTTAGCAAGGACTATCTATTAATATTTATTCTTCTGTATGTTTTTTTGTGCCACTATCTGGTAAGTGCTCAATATTGACTGATAATTAAACATCTAAACAGAAGTGATTAGGAACTGCTTTGAAGATACTCCAAAATCAAATCTGAATGATTTGGAGGTTATCCATTTTGCCGTGCTGCCCACACTATTAACATTCTTGCAATTAGAGAAATTAAGGGTGACTAGTTTAACTAATTTTATGAATAAATTAAGGATTCTTCAATAATCAAATGATACGTTATAGGGGTCCTGTAAGTACCATGCTCTCATAGCACATTTAAAATAATTTGATTTTTTTTAAATTTCAGGTGAATCACAATTCTTTAAGAATATCAAGTCTTTAACAGGAAGACAGTCACATTCTACTTAATTTATATAGAGGAAAACATCAACATTTTCGTTTTGCTACTTATGTGGTCTTTCAGTTCATCACTTACTATACAATGAAGTTCAGAGAAATATTAAACAAACAGGCTTCTGACACCTTATCTAAAACTGATCACTGAAAATCAATAACAAGTAAATAGATTTTTATCCTGCCTATTGTCCTTCTTCACCTAATATTAGGTTATTTTACTACATATTACAGCTTCATGACCTTAAAACAAAAAATAAATCCATATTTAGTTATAAACAACATTAAATGATCCTAAACATACTAAAATTTTGGATAAAATAAAATTATTGATTTTATCCATATAGTTTAAGATTCATCAAAAACAAGATGAACCAAAAATATTTTAAATGTTTATGAACTATATTTAGCTAATGCAGTTTTTTTTTCCCTTTTATTTCAGAATATTATGGGGGTACAACACTTTGGCCATATATATTGCCCACGCACTGCCCAGGTCAGAGCTACAATCGTGGACATCCCCCAAACTGTGTGCCCCGCACCCATTTGGTGAGAGTTTTCCCATCCCCACCACCCCCTCCCACCTGCACGACCCCTGATGAATATTATTGCCATGTGTGACATAAGTATTGATCAGTTAGTACCAATTTCATGGTGAGTACAGGTCCAATTTGGAAAATTGGTGCTTGTTTTTCCACTCTTGTGATACTTCACTTCGAAGAATGGGCTCTAGCTCCATCCAGGATAATACCAGATGTGTTAATTCACCGTTGTTTTTTATTGCTGAGTAATACTCCATGGTATACATATACCACATTTTATTAATCCACTCGTGTATTGATGGGCACCTGGGTTGTTTCCACATCTTTGCAGTTGTGAATTCTGCTGCTATAACCATTTGAGTGCAGATGTCTTTATTATAGAATGTCTTTTTTTCCTTTGGGTAAATACCCAGTAGTGGGATTGCTGGGTCAAATGGTAGTTCTATTTTTAGTTCTTTGAGGTATCTCCATATTACTTTCCATAGAGGTTGCACTAATTTGCAGTCCCACCAATTTAGTTAATGTAGTTTTATTTGAGCAATCTGAGTTTTAAATTTCCCAGATCAATTTTCCAAATTGGACCTGTACAAAAATTTCGCTGACACGATATATCACAGAATTAGTATGAAGCTAAAATTATGCAGTTATAAGACATAATTATATAATTATATAAGATATGTACCCATTATAATTAAATTCTATACAAAAATGACAGCCTCAATTAATGAGAACAGAAAGGAAACAGTGGTAATAAAGTAAATTAAATTTAACAGAGAAAAAGCAGAAACACATTTTCCTCCAAACCTTGACTCTTAAAAGTGTTTTTTAAAAAATAAGTCTTCTTTCTATCTTTCTAGTAACTTTTGTATATAACTACATATAAGTTAATCTGATAATTATTCCAATTACTAACATTAATTTGAACACTTTTAATTGTGATATATGGCTGTAAGTACAGCAATTCTGCAAAAATATACTAACCCCAGGACACAAGCTAACCCCAGAACTGGAACAGCAAGTACCAGATGTGCACGAGCTTGTTCCGCACGCCATAGCCCAGGCAGACCCTGCTACCACATGGCAGGACCCACTCCTCTTCCTCAAGCCCAAGCACTCCAGGCTGCTGCCACCAGCCCACTTGAGCTGGCACACAAACCGACATCTACTTGCCACGAATAGGGATCTATCACAGATTTGCTTTTTAAAATAAATCTGATATAAACTTCTTTCCTTCAGTCCTGCTACGAAAGCAGAGCTTTTAACAATCTAAAACATTAACAATATCACATGATCAATTGTTTACGTATGCAGCAAGCAATGTACAGCTTTGATACTCTTAATAAGGTCTGCACTATTATGAAATAATTAAATAATCATATATCTAGACCATGTTCAGTTTACCTATTTGTCAAGGCACTGATACTTTGTGAAATAATTGATGCAATTACATTTACTATGGTATCTTTTATGCTATGAAAATAATATGGAATGTACACAGATTAACAAGGCAAGTAATATAAAATTTGCTAATTTAAATAATTTGTTAAAATATCACGGTTTTGTGCATTATAACTATTTTAAACTGTTTAGGATATAAGCCAAAGGAAAAAAAGCTCATTTGAATATGACAAAAAATTAAATTTAAGATCAGTTATACATTTAAAATATAGTAGCTTTGATCTAGTAAAGGTTAAACATTGGGAACTTATGTGTAAAAAGAAATTGCACCAGCAGCTTCCATCTCAGAGTAGACACGAGAGACACATTTGTCAGTGGCAAATCTGTTAACCCCAAGGGAAAGAAGGTAAGTATGGCTCTGATGGAAATATTCTGGCAGAGGACGTGCTGTGCACCTGGAGAGCAGGGGACAGCCCTGCAGCTGGACTCTGCAAACACCACTGAGGAGAAACTTTAGAGCCCCACTGCATCACTTCTTAATAAGACACTCTTCCCCAGTACTTAAAAGAAATGCAAATGTACTTCCTCAGTATTTCAAATATAAAAATCACAGAAATAAGTTCAAAAGAGCTACCACGGACAACAAGAATTTATTCAAGTGTGAATTAAGAAAAAACGAACACAAAAAAAGAAGCATTTTTAACTGCAGACACATAAAAGGACAGCTCCCTGGTCAACCTTTTAAACTCTGGTAACTGACAGAAGAGAGCGTTTTCCTTACATAGATAACAGCACTATGAACAACAGCACACTATTTCCTTGTCGGTTTAAATGAATACTAAATATCAAACTCCATCTAAGCAGTAAAAATACGATTCCCGTAAAATACACTTTATCCTAAATTAGTTGCTACAGTCTAAGGATAATGGAACAAAAGGAACAATCCATTTATTAAGTACTTGTTGAAACTATGATAGAACAAATGATATTCTTAAAATTCTTAAAATAATAGAGTATTTCGGCACTCAATAATTATTTAAAACACACACACAATTTTGGCTTAAATATTCATTCAATGAGTGTATCTTAGATGTCAAAGTGATCACTTTGATTATAAGTCCTTAGAGAAGAAAGCCAATTTTAAACAACAAAATGTTTAGCAATCCAAATAGCTGAAATATTATAAAATTACATAGAATGATCTTACAGTTGCAATTGGTCCATCGACATGATAATCCAGGCTGAAGACATCCCACCCAGTGTCACCTGGAGAGACCTAACAGCAAAAACAAACAAATAATTGCAAGACTTTAAGCTTATTGGTATACTTGTTGACTCCTCAAAGAAAAGGCAGTAAAAATAATGCCTAATTTTTAAAAACTACTTAATAGTTTTGAGTGTTTAGCTAGATGAGAGCAGAGAACTGCATCTTTTTGTTAACTTCTGTATGATCAGCAATTAGACAATGATGGGCACAGGGCAGGTGCTCTGTAAATATCTAGAAATGAATGGTGTATTTCTGAATGAATACTATAAATACATTTAAAATTCATCACCATTTGCTCATGACAAACAAAAACCCACTGCTTCATAGTATATTCCAAACCCTTAAGTCGTTCCAAATCAACTTACTAAAAATCCTTACATTCCAGTATTTTAAGAAAACCAATAGGTTCTGCTAATGATCCTTCATCCTAACTAAGCAATGTGCTCACGTTTTAATAAACACGCTCCTAAGAAAAGTCACCTCCTACCAAAATGAAACTCAAAACACCAATTTTCTGATGAATAAACATTATTACAAATCATGTCTTGTGCCTCCTGTCAAATTTACTATGACAAGCGCGTGCTGAGTGTCTGTGACGGGCTACCACGCACTGGTCAAGGCCTCGTGAGTTTTACCAACAAGCCCTGCAACCCCGCACCGTGCCCCGTCATGAGGTAAGCAAAAGGAACCCAGAACCGTCAGGAGGGAGATCTGCCATGACCACCCAGAACAAGGGGCAGGCAGGGTGCACGCTCAGGCTGTCCAGTTTCCGGACAGCCAGGCTCAGGGGGTCCTCCGTGCCGGGCAGGGTGGGCTCCCGGCCCGCGGGCGGCAGTACCTCCAGCAGCCGCACATCCAGCCGCCTCAGGATCTCGGGGCTGTCAAACTGAGCATTGGTGGCTCTGACGGCCGTCTCCAGGATTCCGGTCAAGTTATGCTGGTACAAAGTCGTAGCTGGACGGACAAGTTCTGGTCTTCACAAATTTTATAAAAAATGAAAATTTTATTTCAATTCTTAACAAATGTTTAAAAAACTTATCAATTATAAAAAGCTAGAGTTCAAATTATAAAAACTGAAAAGGCAAATGGGACCAATACAATAATGTGGTAAAATGTGGTGACAAATGATGCACAGCATTAACCGCAAATAGGGCTTACCAATTATTTTAGAGAGAAAAACATCTCTTTAAAATCTCAAAATTATTGATTTTGGCCAGGTGCAGTAATTCATGCCTATAATCCCAGCACTTTGGGAGGCACAGGCAAAAGGATCGCTTGAGACCAGGAGTTCGAGACCAGCCTGGGCAAAATGGCGAAACCCCATCTCTACAAAAAATTTTTAAAAAATTAGCCAGGCATGGTGGCGCTGCCTGTAGTCCCAGCTACTTGGGAGGCTGAGGCAGGAGGGTCGTTTGAGCCCAGGAGTTCACAGCTGCAGTGAGCTATGATCGCACCACTGTACTCCAGCCTGGGCCACAGAGCAAGACCCTGTCTCTAAATAAAAAATATATGCATATTCATTCAGCTTAAATTGAATGTACTTAGTTGTGCTATACATGTCAACAAATAAAATTTTTAAACTTTAGATTGGCCTATGAGTAGCATGAATTATTCTAATTTCCTATATAGACTCAATGAGAGGAGAGGTCTCCACTCAACCAAAACAATTAGATACGTGGATGGCAGGGTTTTAAAGGGCCAAGAACCACTGCATCATCAGCAAACATTTTTGGGGGGTTACTGCTATCTGCTTTTGTCAATATGATGCTAACACTTCTCTGATCAAGAGCTGACCAAGTGAAAAACAGCCACCCATCATCAGGGGTGCGTATAAACCGTGAAATGCCGGGCAGAAGATGAAGTGAAAAAGAAAAAGGTAATGCCAACTGCGTTCAAGTCAACCTGGGCCAGCTGGAGACACACTGATGGCACACCCCTTTTAAAAACTAGAAACTTAGAACACAACTTGGAGAAGAAATAAAGTTTTCACTTAATAGCAAGAATGAGACTTCAAATATTAAAGCCTGGCATAGGGCAAACACGGTGTGATCTGTGATGCTGCCGTGGTCCCCTCCACCTGCATGGGCTTCCACAGCCCACACCCACTCACACTCACGTCCCAGGACGTTCAGACAACGTCTCCCCTTTAAAAATGCATCGCCACTCGCCCTTCAGACAGGTGGTGCCTGCATGACCAGGACTTGATCTCTAGTGGACCCTTTCTTTGCTTACACAGCAGACTCATCGAATCAGGAGCCCGTGGACAGTCAGCTATTGCTGGTCTCAAAAACCAAATTATTTGTGCAGAAGACTGGCATCAGTCAGAAGATAGAGCCCACAGCAGTGGCACTGCCATCAGCTGGGAACTTGCTAGAAATGCCCATTCTTGAGGTCCCCCCAGGTCTACTGGACCAGACTCTGGGGGTGGGCCCGGTGACCCACTGCAGCTCTCTGAGGAGTCTGACGCACACTCGAGTTTGAGGACCAAAAGCTTAAAACAACTACTTGATTTGCACAGTAGGATTTAAAGGTAACTTACTATTTTGTGTCTTAAAGGCACATTTAACTTATTTTAAGTGTCCCACAGGGAACACCCAAAACTAATCAGTTTCCATTCTTATAAACGCCTGAGTGAAAATCGCTAGCCCATGCCATGGCCACACTTGAGCTCACTTGCCAGCACCGCCTGGGGGCCCTGCATTGCACCCTGGGGTCTGCACTGTCTCTGGAGCCACAAGCGTAACAGGCTCTGGCCCAGAACCGTCCATCTCTGTGGACGGAAGAGAAGGACATACGTTTAATTCTGGAAAGGAAGATGCCGTCAGAAATGTCAGAAAACAAAATGAAAAAGGTAGCAGTTTTGTTTTGTTTTTACATAAAACAATATTAACTAAAAATATGGAGCTAAAAGTTCAATTAAAACATACGTTTTATTTTCAGATTAATTTCAAATTGAAGCTAAATTGTGACTATGCCATAAACTCCTTCTACTTAAAGACTGTAAATGCCATAGTTTTAGCAAGAAACACAAGTTTCTCTTATGCATATATCACAGAACAAGACTATGATGCTCTGCTGACAGCCAGAGCAAAAATAAAGGGATGTTAACTTTTGAAAATTTTACAATCGTCTCTTTTCAAATTTTATTTTAGAATTCAAGTCATTTTCCTCTAATGTCACTTACTCTTTCAAACAAAACTGCAAGACTCTTTATCGTGTTATATACACTATACGTTTATAAAGATCAAAAGACAGTTACAGTTTCTTACTTTAGCAAATCCATTAAGTGCCTTATAAAGTCTCCTTGACCAAGAAGCAAGTACCGCCTCATTGCCTGCATGTGGTCCAGCAAGCTGTATTTTTTATTGAGAACATCCAGTAGATATTTGCTGGTCTCAAAGTAAGCAGCATCAATTTTCCCCTGAAACGCATTTTCTAAGTCTATGAATAAGTCTGCAGCTGTAAAGAACAAGAGGGAAAAGCACATATACGTGCATAACTCGTGTTTTCACAAAGGAACACTGAAGACACACATGCACAGTCAGTGCCAGCCCATCTGTGGCATCACTGACAGATGAGTCAGCCACAGGCAGCTGCACGGGCCACCACGGCACACCCGAGACCACGGGTTCACAGCAGACGTCTACACTTGCCTCCGTGGAGGAACTGGAACAGCTCTGCTCATGATCTCAAGGATCACTTTCTACACTGTCACTAAAACCTGAAATCTCACTAAAACACTTTGGTGTCACCTGTACATACCCACAAGATGTTTTCGTACATTGCTCTAAAGGCCAACACACATGTGAATGAGCTCTGTGAACTGTACAACACTGGTTAAGAGTCAGGTATTGTTATCACACGTTCCCCAGCACTCTAGGGGATCACTGGAGATTGTCTAGGGGACAAAACCAGATTGTCACCAATAAAGAAGCCTAACTCCAAGCGGTAACACAGGAAAAAGTGTTTCTTTCACTTTCTATTGAACAGAAATAGCATGAGGAGACTCCGTACACAACAGAGATTTTATGGTGCTAATTTACGTCTACACAGCACAAACCCACTTATAAAATATATCTGAATACTCAATTTCATTAAAAACCATGGTAACACTCAAGCTAGAAATAATCCCTGTGTTGAAGAACAATCTAAAAGTGAGAAAAGATAAAATCCTGTTCAAGGTTAAGCAAAAACAAGTGAGGCGGTGCCTTCTGACACCGAGTTTACGTCTCCTTCCACTACCTGAGTTATCCAGTTTGAAAATATCAGATGACTTTACAATTCTTTTGTTTGTCCTTCAGAACAAGAGATCACTTAAGCCTATTTTAGCACTGTTGTTATTCCAATTACACACTGGCTTGGGAAAACTCAGATGTCCCCACTGAAGATGACATGGTTTTCTGAGGAAGAGGGAGGCCTGCCAGAGGCAGCACAGCATGACACCCTTGATGAGTTCGCCAGATTTCAAGGGTGGGTGTTATATTTCTGTTGATATATGTATTTTTTAAATGTAAGTATTTTTCCCCAGAAATGCTTTGGCCATACCCTTGTTTGAGTCATTAAAGATTTCCATTCCAAAGAAAAGGTTTAAATAAGTATTAACCAATTTTAGCCCTAAGCAGTGTATTAAGACACAAAATCCAGAGCTTCCTCATAGTGCTCTTTGATCCTTAATAGTTTAGGCATATCTTGTGCTTCAGTTTTCAAATTTTTCTTTCTTCTTTATTCAAACTTTTAAATCTTCATAATTTTTTCACAGATAAATATAAATTTGACACTTTCCATTTTTTTTGTATTATTCTTAGTCTTTTAGGATTTGTATCTTTTATCTTCCAAACTACACTATAAATTCAGCAGCAGAAAGTGTGTTCTCCACAGACCCTGGCAGCCATGGACAGGAGGAAGGGCACAGCAGGGGCCATTGGCACTGGGGAGCGGCGGCAGCATCATGCCGTTGTCCCCCGCGGCCACCGAAATCCAGAGTGCTTGAGTCCCTGACGTAAACTGGCCTGATGTTTGCATGTGACCTATGCACATCCGCCACATACTTTAAGTTAACTCTAGATTACTTACCATACTTAATACAATGGAAGTGCTACGTAAGTAGTTGCTATGTCGTATTTTTCATTTGCATTAATTTTACTGCTGCATTTTTTTATATATATATTTTTGATCTGTGGTTGGTTTACTCTGCAGATACGGAACCGGTGGCTACAGAGGACTGACCGCAATAACAGCAGTAGAAAGACATAAGAGGACAGCAGCAGCAGCAACTGGCAATAGTATTAGCAGTAGTATAATAGCACAGCAGCAGCTGCTGCAGTTGGGAGTAATATTAGCAGTAGTATAATAGCACAGCAGCGCAGATGCAGCTGGCAGTAGCATTAGCAGTAGTATTATAGCATGGCATCACCAGATGCAGTTGGCAGTAGTATTAGCAGTGGCATAACAGCACAGCAGCAGCTGCAGCTGGCAGTATTAGCAGTAGTATAATAGCATGGCAGCAGCGGATGGCAGTAGCAGCAACAGGATGGCAGCAATGGTCTCCACAGAGAGCCTTCTCCACGCCAGGCATGTGGGGCGCCTGACCCTCCGGGCACATCTCATGCCTCTCTGGTGAGTCATCTCTCTAGGCAGTAGGGAATGGTCAAAACTCTAACAACACAACTGCTTTCCTGGTTCTTCTTCCTTCTTCTCTTAAATATTGGCATTTCCCAAAAATCTATATTGGATCACATCTCTCTTTATTCCAGGGACTAATAACCTGGGGTCTATGGACCCCAAAAAGTCCATGCAAAATGGTGTGTGTGAATGCATTTGAGGTAAGAGGGATGGGACAGTGACTCTCCCAGGACTGAAGGGGATGCATGCCCTGACCGTGGGAGCTCCTGGGGCCCCACCCAGCATTGTCCTGAGCTGTCATGGTGAGGCAGGTGCTTCCCAGATGTCCACACTGGGCTCTGACCAGTCACTAGAGTTTCAGTACAGCATTTCCCAATACATGCTGGAAATCTCCACTACCATGTCTACTGAAAATCAAATTGCCCCAAACTAAAAATCTTCTCTCCCAAGCCCATCTTATTCTTAAACTCTCTGCCACTCACCCCTTAGCCTCATGAGCTCAGAGTTCTAATATCGTCTTTGACTCTTCTGTCTCCACGACACTCCTGTTAAACAATAGATGTCATTCCAGAAACATCCATAACTAAAACCACATCCAATAACCTATCCTAGTTCATATAGCAAGTTCTAGTCTCTCTCTAAGCTGTCATGTTATTAAGTAGTAGTAATAATAATAACTTACAGAAGTGGTTCTAACCACACCACGCTTCTGCTCAGAAACTTTTTCTTTTTTCTCACTATGATCTTAAAAGACATCAAATCCCTACTATTTCTGACCTGCACTCTGCTTCCCAGGCTGCACAGTAACCCATGATCAAATTCCACCCCTTCCTCAGGGTCATTTGATTCCTTCCTCTTCCTCCATACTTTGCAGGAAATACCTAAAGCACTTTCGCTTTCCCTGTACATCTCATTTCACTGAGCACGTTCTACTTTATTATTATTATTTTATTGTACATTTATTGTATATCTCATCTCTATCCCTAGACTAATAAGCTCACAAAAGGCATAATCATGGTGAATTCGTATCATCTTTCCTATCACACCACAACGTCCTATGCAAAGTAAACTTTTTGAATGAATCAAAATGACAATATAAATAGCAAATATAGCCATAACCAGAAAACTGTAAACGTAAGTTAGCTATCCTCAAAATTCCATGAAACCATTGAGGCTGGGACAGACAGCACATGGGGAAGAAGTTAGAGAGACGGAACAGGGGTGAGGGAAGCCACAGCGCTGTCAATGCAGGCAGGGATTCAACTGCATTTTGATCACAATAAACACTGACAACACCCTTGCTGATTTCTGAACAAGCCTTTGCATCCCAAAGCATGGCCACCATTAGTAATATTTTTTCTTTTATTTTCTTATTTTGGAACACTGTCACTTTACCATTTTAAAAAAGTAACACAAATTACTAAGGATAAAATAACTACATCTATTCCAATACTTACTGTAGAACACTATATAAAAAGGAAATTAAAAATTGACATAGTAACAGATACTTTACATATATTTCATACTATGTATTAAGGTGTTTTAGAAAATAATTCAGGTAATCTGTATATTCTATGGAACAAAAAATACTTTAAGCTACATTTAACATTGCAACCATCACCACCATTTTCACCACCACAATTATCACTATCATTACTGTCATCACATCACCATCATCACCACCATCAACATCAACACCAGCATCACCATCATCAGTATCACCACCATCATCACCACCATCACCATCACCACTATCATCAGTATCACCACCATCATCACCACCATCACCACCGACACCATCATCACCATCACTATCATTACTATCGTCACCATCATCACCACTGTTACCATCATCACAACCACCACCATCACAGCACCATCACCATCATCACATCATCATCATCATCATCATCACCACATCACCATCATCTCAGCATCACCGTCGTCACAGCACCCCTAGCCCCACCAGCACCATCTCGTACCATCCTGGGGTGACTCTGCAGACCTCGTCACGGCTATCATCTTTGCAGTGGGAGTCTGATCATGACAAACCTGGTGCAAAAAATTTATTGATTTTCCTATCAAAAGGACCTAAAAAGGAAAATATCCTATGATTACATTTATATAAAATTAAAATGATTTTCCAAATACTATAAATATTCATAAGCTACAAAATTGGCTATTGATTAAAAACTAATAAGAGCATCTACTCCAGTATCAGGTGAATTCTAGAAACTCAGAAGATATGTTAAAAATACATATTATGTTGAAATAGTCAATTAACATATACTTTACCTCAAGAACATTTAACAATACAACAAAATTTTGTTTAACCAAAAATTAGTTTTGTCACATAACACAAGTATACACACCAATAAAACATCAAAATAACAAAAGTGTCTTCCCACCCACCTTCCTAGATTGATCCATGGTAATGAACGAAGGAATCATGGATTTCCTCAAAGTATACTTGTCATGCCACAGTCGATCTGTTTTAACTGTGGGGTCTGATGCTACAAAAAACTGAAAGCAGAGGGGCATTGAAACATTAAAAAATGATATTTATGGAAAAAATTTGCTAACAGTAACATCAAAGAATAAGTTCTTCCAGAAAGCCAAGTTCTCCAGGTACAGAGTCTTACCCATTTATACAACAAAACTTATTTTATAAAAACCTTTTGGATAGAAATCTCTACCTCGAATTATATATTTCCCAGATTTTAAAACCAAAGTATAATAAAAACAAGTTACACTTTTTCTTGGAGACTTAGCATGGCAATTACAGCCTCTGCAGGGTAACCTCAAGGATCCAAGTCAGAGGGTCTCCTAATTACTACACACGGACCTTTTCCTACCTTAGTGACAACGTAGACTTCTAGAGCCATCTGAGCATTCAATTCCTGCCCATTATCGTCCTCTCTTACACGCAGCTGTGTCTCCTTCTATCAATTTGGCCACCCTTCCCGTCTCTGTCTTGCAGAGGCCCAAAGTCTGGAACACAGAGGCGGCCATGCACAGAAAAGCCCCTTGGCTCAGACTGTTGTCTACAGGCAGAGTGTGTAGTCCACACACGTGACCACACAGTGGCCCTGTGGGAAGTGACCCTGTGTGGCTCCCCTGGGGACCACCTGTGCCCAAGAACCTTCTTCCCCACCCACGTGCTGCTCATCTTCCCCTGACTGGCACCTCAGAAGGGACACAGAGTGGTGAGGAGAAAATCCAATCCTTACTGTTTCCAGAATGAGGCCATGCTCACTTCTCAGTCACGCCCCAACAGACTTGTGCTTGTTTTACAAAAGCACAACTGCTGAGCTGAAGTAATCTTTAATGTTTACAGACAATGCCAGGTCTCCTTTCCAAACAGCAGTGCTGACGGGCACTCCCGCCCACAGGACGGGCTATATTTTGCAGCCTTGCTCACTTTAGATGTCGCCAATCAGGTGGGTGAAGTCATGGCTTCCTACACTGTTGCTTCACCGCCTGTATGTGAAGCTGAGCACACACACGTTCACAACCCCACCTTTCACCTGCTGCTCTTCTCTCGTGATCTCCTTCCATGCCTTTACCCATCTTTCTATTCCGTTTGTCTTTTTCTTATCAATACACAGACATTCGTTGTATATTAGGGATAGTGACCATTTGTAAATCATTCAATATCACAAACTTAATTCTTCCAAGTTAATCATTTGCCACTGTTTATATTATGTTCCATGTTTCTGTTTTGGTTTTATTATATAAGATAAATGTCTGTCTTCCTTTATGGCTTCTGAGTTTCTTGTCTTCCTAAGACCTTCCCATTCCTAGATCATAGAAATATTCACCACCATGTTTCAGCGTTTCCATTGCGTTACTCTTAACACCTATATCTTTAATTCCTCTGGAATTCATCCTGGCATATTGTATGGGGGGCATGTTTTCCCCTGGATGGTGTTTTCTCTTGACTGGCCGGGCCAGCCCTATTTATTTAATCCCCCGCCTGTCCTCTAAGCTAAGGAAGCCTCACAAAGACTATCATCATAATTAACTGTATCAACAATTAAAAGGGGAAAATCATTTGACTCCATCAAGAACTACTGAGGAGGCATCTGATACTGCCTCTATTTACCATCTTCCAACAATGACCAGTTAGTTTTTTGTTTTATTATCATTAGAATGTGGATTTAAGTGTATCGAGGGTTCCCACCCGTCACAGGTACCATCCTTACTGGCGCTCCATTTCTCCTGGTTTGGGGAGACGGGAGCCCCTTCGAGCTGCCTCAGTCCTACAGACTGGGAAGGTGCTGCAGGCTCAGCTTCCTTTCTCCCAAGACCTACTAGTCGCTTATCCAAGGAGCCCCACTTCCTCTTAGGGAGACATGGCACCGGGGCCATGACCTCAGTGCCGGCAGTATCTCAGATAAGAAGCCCAATGGTCTGAGACCCAGCGCTCGCTGCGGGATATATGGCAGCTGAGTTCCCTGGTCAGACTGCAAAATCCATTTAAGTCATATCACACCAAAAGTGCCTCTGTGTGATCTTTCCATAAATCCCAAATCATTAACAGGTAAACAACACACAACCCTGACGAGGAAGATATGTCCACAAATACAAAATAGATTTAAACAATTTTTAAATTGTTTTTAGCAATTATATAGCAAAAGAAAATTAATGATTTCTTAGCAAAATACAAATAACCAAAACTAACCCAAGAAGAGAGAAAGAGGAGACCCTAAAAGAATACTATCTTTAGAAGAAATTGGAAACGTAAAATGCTATCACTAAAGCACAGGGTCTATTTAACTTTTTTTAAAAAAAGATATCACTCTTAATGTTGTTTAAAGTATTCTAGATCACAGAAAAATATTCAGAATGCCCCAGTTTATTTTATGAAACTAGTATAACACTAGCACATCTGATTTCTAAAAATACCAAAAATTAATATTATAGGACAGTTTCATTTGTGAATATAGATGAATAAACTCTGAATAAAATATTATCCTTGCATTACTGAATTAAAATATTCTTGGTCAGGGTATATTACACTTCTGATAAGCTACTAAATGTCTGAAAAACAAAGGAATATATAAATGAATTATAAAATATCATGTAGTTATTAAAAATAAAGTGTGTTCTTAACTATCACAGACTCTTCCAAGAATCCAATGAAAAGTACGGTTCTTCCCAGGAGAAAACACATATACAGTTGATCCTTGAACCACATGGGTTTGAACTGTGCAAGTGCACTTATAGGCAGACTTTTTTCAACCAAATGTACAGATTGAAAATATGATATTCACAGGATGGAAAACTTAAGTACACGGACGGCCCACTTTCCACATACGCAGGTTCTACTGGGCCCACCACAGGACTTGAGTATGTGTGGACTCTGGTATCTGCTGGGATCCTGGAGCTGATCCCCTGTGCATACTGAGGTATGACTGTATTCACAAAATACAGAGTTTTATATATCATGCAGAAATTTCAGAGATCATTTTAAGAAGCCTTGGTGTGGAAGAAAATATTTAATAGCACAAAATAATGTTCATTTACTTTAAGAAAAAAATAATAAAGGTTACAAAATACAATACATGATATGATACACACAAATACACAGTAAAAAATGGGTATACATATAAATATTCGCAGAAGTTATCTGTTCATGATGGGATTACTGATAAATTTTAATTTTTTTTCCTGTGTTTATATGATCAAAATGTTTAAAATTGTACCTGTTTTTAAGTCAGAAAAAATATTGTTCAACGATTTTTTTTTTTAGCTTCACAGAAATCTACTTCCAAGGGTAAATATTTAAGGAAACAAGTTTTAATGATGTCAAGGTCTTACATTTGATCCTTTTAAGTAACGGCTAGATGGTATCAATTATGTGCAATCTCCTGTATAAGTCGGCATTATGAATAAATGCCAACATTTGCATGACCACAGAAAAGACATTGCTACCTTTATTTTCAACTAAAATGTCTTATCTTTAGGTATCAATTTAAATGACTAAAGCATTCATTGACCTATTTTAGATTTTTAAAATTTATATAACCTTTCTAATTTAAAATACATAACTAATGACTACTTTGAAGAATAAACAGTACTGCTATAATGAAGCTATCATCACTTCAACATATACTTAAATTATCCCAGACAGAAATAAAAAAGTGTTACAAGCCCACCGTGAGTCAGCTCAACCGTTACCCAGTCACTATGCTGCTATTGCTCTGTAGCCATTCAAACTGCATATAAATTGTATATCTGTCATACACTTAAACAGAAGAGCGAGTTTTTACAGACAACACACTAATTTATCCCGACAGTTGAAGTGCAACTGGATTTTTATCAGTATAAACAGTAAGAAAATTTAATTTAAACCGTAAAAAACCTCAGACAATTCAGACAATGTTTAGAAGTCATCAAAGCACTGCTTCATCTAAGGGCAAAGCACGACACAATCACTCTACTAGCAAACTCTAGTAGCAAACACAAAGAGCATGGGTACACTTTAGAATGTAATTAATTCTGTGAAAAATATATAGTTACAGAGGGGGGAAACCAAGGTCAGAATATAATTGCGATATGCTTTTATTTTATTAATGTATTTTCCATTCAAGGTTCTTTAATTTTCACCATTATGTCAAACACAGAAAGAACTGAGGGAAAATAAAGCATGATTGTACCGTGACTTCTTATTAACTGCTGCACAAATGCCAAGGCCTCCCTACTAAAAACAAAAATGAAGAGGATAATTTTCTTAGCAAGCAACTTAGTTTCCAAGAACCAGATCCATTAATACAGACCATAAAAAATTCCAACTTCAACTTGCCCGTCATGCGGGCAACTACCGAGGGAGCTCTGCCAAGGCCACAGCCAGAGGAAAGATGGCAGCTGGACCAGGGAACGGGGGAACTGGGCAGGTTCTCTGCATGACCAAGGGTCATGTACAAGCTAAACCTATAAATTACAACATTTCAAGGAGTGGGGCATAAAGATACCAAGATAGTTAGATATTGTATATGGTAAACTTTTAAATTTCAATAATTCTTAGCAAAAGTACAAAGGGAACCGACAGCAAGAGTGCTAATTGGGTCTACAGAGATATTCTACATTATCCAGAGTTCACTGACCTTCAAAAACTCAAGGATGTAGAGTTTTAGAGTATTATTATAGCATTTAAGTAGGTATTTGAAGCAAGTCTGAAAATTTTCTAATTTTGAAAACAAGAGAGCTTAATTTTAACTTTTCCCTTCTTTTCCTTGCTGAAGCACCTAACCTTTACTATCCAAAAGGCAAATTAACATTGAGTTATTTTGTTCATAACCTGAACATACTGGCATAATTTATTTACCTTATTCAGTTTATAGGGAACAGAAGCCATGTTAGCTACAAAAAGGACTAACCATATAGCTTCTCTAGATAGTATTATAGTAATAACACAATGAAAAAACTTGGCTTACTTTTATAGTACTACTTTTAAGACCCAAAATTAAACTTTTCCCCAAATGTTGAAAGTACTTTCCAAATTAATCATTCAGAATACTTTCTAAATTCTTATAGCCCTCTATTTTTGCTTGCCTTTGCAAATATACAATATAATTAACTTTAAAAAGTAAAGTAGAATTTATACACTATTCCCTGCACTACTAGGTAAAGGTCCATACCTTTTTTATTGCTAAAAGTAATATCCCAAATATCCCAAATATCCCCGTTTAATGACACCACACCAAAAATAGCAAAGCCCAAATGCCATCTGGAAGTTTCTCTTAAAGTTCCAAATAAAACGCATAAGAAAGAACTCATCTTTTGGTTACAAATCAGCCAAACCCACAGGAGCTAAGCAGGGAAGCTGCTGGATGCTCGTTGCCAAGAGACGCACAGAGAAGCCTCTCCCAGGAAACAGGTACCTCTGGGCGTGTGAAGGGCTCCAGGAAGGACAACAGTGGGAAAGCGTCACACCTGCAGCGAGCTCTGATCGGCATCGGCAGAGAGAGCGAGAGCCCCATGACAGGCAGGAGCCACTGCAGGGAGGTTACTGAGGAGCCGCCGTCGGCTCCGACACAGGGCGGACAGCAAGATGTCCCTGCTGCACGGGGACCAGCACCGCATAGCCTCGCAGGCGGGAACAACCAGACATCTATGTACATCCGGGTTTCTGGTGACCCCACAGAAATACAGCTCTCACCGCACGGCGCCAGGGCCAGATTGCACTTTCCTCGTGTTTACAGGAGCCCAAGTCAGAGGGAGGCTCCAGGTCCTGTGCTAACCTGGGTGTTCTTTACTGGGGTCCACGGACAGAGAATGCGCGGCCTGTGAACCTGGAAGGGAAACTAATATCGTCTCCATTTTCACTAACCTCCATCTGAAGTTTAGCTCTTCCTCCAGTTACAAATAGACGACAAACCACGGTCCCTGTGACTTTGTCACCAATAGAAACCACGTTTTCACACCACATGTTAAGTTGTTGCAGGTATCGTGAAATAGCCACTGATCCGTTCTTATTTAATGTGTTAATTTTAAAAATTACCATATCACTTATTTGATAATAAGTTTGGAAATATCAGATAGAGCAAAATTAAACAGAGTTCTTTACAACAGAATTTCTCTAATATGTAGAGTTAGCCACTCTTAACTATCAAACTTTTTTTCCCTCACAGAAAAACTCCCAAGAAAAGACAGCTGGTGCAGAGGGAGGCGGCACTCTGGACTCACCTCCTTCCATTACGCTCGACTTTAGAGCAAACTCTGCAGGTGTCCAGCCCGACTCTGGGTGGCGCTGCAGGGAATCGGAGGGTGGGAGGCCAGGGGAAATCCTCATGGCCACACCAGTCCATATTAAAACTCCCTACAAGGTTCCCAAGTGCAGCCAAAGGGGCATGCAGGGTGAGGACGTGGGGCTGTGCTCAGGCACGGTGACTACAAGGTGAACAGGAACGCCTAAATCCAGCAGTGAGACAGAAGAGCACTCAGGAGAGAAACTTAGGAGCCACGTGTAGCTGGCATCCCTCACCAGGTATTTCTGCTTTCACAACTTTTACACTTTATTTTTCGTTTATTGAAATAAGATTCACATAATATAAGTCACCATTGTAAACTGTGCAATTCAGTGTTCAATATATTCACAGCAGCGTTCTGCAACCACCACCACTTCCTAATTTCAAAACATTCTCACCACCCTAAGCAGCAGCGCCATGTCCACCAAGAAGTCACTACCCATTTCCTTCTCCCTCCTCACGCCCTGACGCTGACCCCTTTCTTGTCTATGGATTTGCCAATTCCAGACACTCCATATGAACAGTATCAGGCAATATACGGCCTTTTGAGTCTGGCTTATTTTACTCAGCACAATGTCCTCAAGGTTCATCCACATTGCAGCCAGTGTCAGATTTTCACTTCTTGTTAAGGCTGAATAATATTCCATCGTATGGATATACCACATTCTATTTATCAGTTCATAAGTTGGTGGACAGTGGAGTTGTTTTCACTTTTTGACTGTTCTAAATAACGCTGCCATGAGTGTTCACGTACAAGTTTTTACAACAATGTTTGCATTCACTTCTCTTGGGTGCATACCTAGGAGAACTGCTGGGTCACATGGTAACTTTTGAGGAAGTGCCAAACTTTTCAACAGCGGCTGCACCATTCTATAGTTCTACCAGCAATGTGTCAGGCTTCCAATTTCTCCAAATCCTTGCCAACACTTGCTATTTTCTGGTTGGTGGTTTGTTTTTGTTTTTTACCATCCTCCTGGGTGTGGTGTCTAATTGTGATTTTGATTTGCACTTCCCTAATAACTAATGATGATGAGAATATTTTCCTGTGCTTATTGTTCATTTCTGTATCTTCTTTGGAGAAATGTCTACTCAAGTCCTTTTTTAAATTGGGTTATTTACCTTATTGAGTTGTGATAGTTCTTTACGTATTTGGGATGGGACACTAGACCATTACCAGATAGATGATTTGGAAATATTTTTCTCCCATTCTGGGAGCGGTTTTTCACTTTTTCAAAAGAGTCCTTTGATGCACAGTTTTTAATTTTGATGAAATCTGATTTCTTTTATTGCTCATGCCTTTGGTGACATATTCAAGAAAATGTTGCCTAATCCATGGTCCCCAAGATTTACACCTATGTTTATTTCTAAGAGTCTCATAACTCTGGCTCTTACATTTAGATGGCTGATACATTCTGAGTTCATTTTTACATGTGGTATGTGACAGAGATCCGAACTCGTGCCTCACCACGTGGATATCCAGTTGTCCCAGCGCCATTTGTTCCAAAGACTGCTCTCTTCCCATTGAGTGGTCTTGGAACCTTTGCTGAAAATCAACTCAACAAAAATGAAGATTTATTTCTGGGCTCTCCACTCTCTTCCACAGACCCATGGACCTACAATCCTGCCAGTACCACATGGCTTTGGTGACTCTGCACCACAGTGTGTTAGGGTTAGGAGGTGTGGAGCTTCCAGCTGTATTCTTTTCACTCCATACTGCTCTGGCCCTGGGGCCCCCAAACTTCCCTGTGACTCTGAAGATCCATTTTTCCATTTCTGCAAAAAAGGCTGTTGGAACTTTGATAGGAACTGCACTGAAATTATAGATTATTTGGGGGAGTATTGACACCTCAACCATATTAAATCCATGAACACAGGATGTCTTTCCATGTATTTAAGTCTTCTTTCAATGTTTTGTAGTTCTCACTGTACAAGTCTCACGTCTCCTTGGTTAGACTCATCCCTAAGTATGTTATTTATTTAGATGCTATTGTAAGTGGAATTGTTTTCTTAATTTCCCATTTGGATTATTCATTGAAAGTGCATAGAAATTTAACTGATATTTGCTATTGATCTTGTATCCTGTGAATTTGATGAACTTGTTTATTAGACAGAGATAGATATGCCTCTCTACCTATCTCTACAGTATGTGTGGATTCTTTAGTTTTCTATATATTAATACATAAGATCATGTCATCTGTGAACAGAGATAATACTACTTCTTCCTTCCCCATCTGGATGCCTTTGCCTTTTTTCTTTCTTTCTCTTTCTTGCCTTGCCTCGCCGTCCTGGCTGGAACTTCAGCACAATGCTGAACAGAAGTGTTGAAAGTGTCTTGTTCCTGGCTTTAGGGAGAAAGCATGCAGTATCTTATTACGCGTAATGTTAGCTGTTAGCATTTCAAAGATGTCCTTTGTTAAGCATGTTCCTCTCTACTCCTAGTTTGAGTGTTTTTATCACAAAAGGGTGTTGAATTTCGTCAAATGGTTTTTCAGCATCAATTGAGTTAATCCTGTGCTATTTCCCTTCGTTGTCTTAATATGATGTATTACATTGATTGACTGATTATGTTGAACTACCCTTGCATTCTTGGGATTAATCCCACTAGGCTGTGGTATACAATCCTTTTACCATGATGCTGAATTCCGTTTTCTAGCATTTTACTGAGGATTTTTCCATCTATACTCACGAGGGATGTTGGTATATAGTTTTCTTGTGTCTTATGTTGGCCTTATAAAATAAGTTACAAAGTGTTCCTTTGTATCCTATTTTTTGAAAGTGTTTGAGAAGGATTGGTGTTAATTCTTTACATGTTTGGTAGCATTCACCAGAAAAATCACCTGCTCCTAGGCTTTTCTTTGTTGAAATTTCTTGATTACTGAGACAATCTCTTTACCTGCTATTCAAATTTTCTACTTCTTTGTGAATCAGTTTTGGTAGTTTGTGTTTCTAGAAACTCTCTCAGGTTTTATTTATCTGGCAATGTCTTAATTTCTCCCTCATTACTGAATGAGAATGTCACTGGACACAGACTTCTTGAACCACAGATTGTTTTCTTTCCACTATTTGACTGTATTCTCCCACTGCCTCCTGGCCTCCATGGTTTCTGGTGAGAAACCAGCTGTTACTTTTACTGCGGATCCCTAGTATGTGACAAGTTTTCCCACTTGGCGCTATAAAGATTTTCTCTTTGTTTTTGGCTCTCTACAGTCTTGATTATACAGGTTGAGTATCCCTACTCCAAAAATCTGAAATCCAAAATGCTCCAAAATCTGAAACAGTTTCAGTGCCGACATGATGCTCAAAGGAAATGTGCACTGGAGCATGTCAAATTTCGGATTTTTGGATTAGGGAGGCTGAGCTAAGTGTAATGCAAGCATTCCAAAATCCGAAAAATCCAAAATCCAAAACTTCTAGGTCCTTGCTGATAAGGGATATTCAACCTGTAACATGTCTTGTTGCGGACCTCTTTGCATTTATCCTACTTTTGAGTTTTTTGACCTCCTTAAATGTACAGATTAATGTTTTCTTAGGCTCTCCTTCCCTTCCTTGTTTTTACTCTCGGTTCTCAGACTGGATAACCTCAGCTGCCCTGTATTCAGGCTGCTGATTTTCTCCTCCCTGCTCACATCTGCGATGTCCTTCTCTTCAGTTGTACTTTTCAACTCCAGAATTTCTATCTGGTTCCTTTTTATTTCTATCTCTTCACTGATATTTTACACTTTTGTCTTATTATAGAAAGTAGCATTTCCTTACGCAGATATTCAATAAACTATTATGAAATGAATTATTATAAAGTTCATGTATAGTTATTTAGAGTTAACCATACACTTAAAGAAATGCAATTTTACAACCAAGTTATAATTCACTTCAGGCAGACTGAGGAAAAATTAACCAACATAGGAACCAAAGAGACAAAATTCCCAAATTTTAAGTACATAATGATCAAGCACACAATGTAATTTCCTAAACTATCAAATTTTTATGGTAAATATATTAAATTAAAGAGAACCTTCCCAAAACTAATCAGAGACTTAAATGAATATTTATAAATTTAGGATCTAACAGAAAGCAGAGATGTCAGAGGACTACAAATAAATAAGAGAAAGGCCATAGACACCTTGGAGACAGAAGATATTCAAATTTTATCCTGTGTTCTCCTTAAAGTAACAGCAGATGACATACTGCACACTTACTATGTGTCTGACCCAACCCTCACACACATACATCCCATGAGACAGGCACAACCACATGCACGTCAGGAAGACATGAAGGGGAGGTTCAGGGAGGTGAAGGTATTCGCCCAGGATGCAGAGCCATCAGGAATGGAAGGAGCCAAGACTTCAGGACCAAAGCTCTTAAGCTGTACCCCACAGAGGTCTGGTGGCCAGATGAGTTATAACAAGATAAACTGGCAGGTGGGATAAGCCCACTGATACTGCAGTACTCGACATGGCAGGCCCACAGCAAAGAACACAATATACTTTATGTCAAGAAAGATTAATTTTAGCTCTATCAACCACAATGCATTTTTGAAAAATTCCACAAGCAAAACCAGTGAGGCAAACAAGAGCATCTGGGATACAAAGCGCTCACTGGACAAAAAAGCAAATAAAAAAATGACAAATCTTGAACTTCTAAAGCTCTATCTAACCTCAGATCCTAAGCACACACATCAGTAAATACAGAACATTTTAACAAAAAAAAAAGGAGGGATGGAATCAATGTCATAACATGTCAGCGTTCAGGTAACTGGGGAGGGTACCTGGGAATTTTCTGCATAATTCATGCAACTTTTCTAAAAGTCTAAAATTAAATCAAAAGAAAAACATTTAAAAATTAAAAAGAAAAACTTTGCCAATGAGGCAAGAGCTGAGGTAAGTTTGCTAAGCGATAATGTGAGCTACTAATTCTAACTTGTACTCAACAGACATGGGTAACATGGGTACTTATTTAGTATTTTATTTTTAAATAAATAAAACCTGAAAGTTTGCCTTATACATATTCTAAGAAACAAGAGTTCTTCCAAGAAGCATCCCAGATTTAAACTGCACTAGTCTTGGGGTCTGCTCTTGGCTCACCTCAGGGAACCAATGATTAAGAACACGAAGGAAAAAAGTCTAGAGGGAAATTGGTGTACAGGTGTCTGCCCCCTTCTCTCTGCATTCCCTATGAACTCCTCAGTCTCATGATTACTATCAAGAAAAGAAATAAATACCTAAGTCTAAATAACACATAAGGGAGGGAATCAATAAGAACTGGTGGTACACTTAAGGACTATTTTTAAAACACAGATGCATGTAGTGAATTGGTAGTGCAGCTAAGGGCTACTTCAAAACCTGGATGCTAGAAAATCTAAAACAAAGTTTTCCAAGAAAAAAGACAAAAGTATTGCAAATTAGAAATTAAGTACTAAACTCAAAAAAGATAGTCAGCTTGTGGCTTTGACTCTTACTTTAATTATTGGCAATATATATCCCAGTAGTATGAAGACCCAGACGATTCCCACTCCAACCTCTGAGGGAAACCAGGTTTACGAAATCAATTGATCAGCAGTCATTAAAAAAGTTAAAATCACCTAAATTCGTATTCCACGATTGACCTAATAACTACTGGATGTAAGCGGAAGATACAGATTATTAAATAAAAACGTACAATTTTTCATAATTTTATAACGCTAACTTTGAAGGTTGCCTTAAAAGATTACCTTTTAGTTCCGTAAGATCCAATGTTAACGTGTGATAAAAAGGTAAGCCTCAAAACTAAAAACAGTAATACAGGCGGTCCCTGGGTTATGGACAAGACACGTTCCTGAAGATGTGTTTAGGCTGGATTTGCACGTAACTCAGACCCCTGATGAACAGCACACACAAGGTCATAATAATAATAACAACAATGCCATAACAGCTCATCTGCGGTAATAACACAGTGTAATACTGTAACAATAACAATACCACCCCTGGACTGTCATAGCAAGTCACAGAAGCTACCACGCTCTTCCTTTTAATTCCTAGGCTAATAGGAACGCTATGCTTGTTCTGATCTTATCATTAATAACCTTTGCATTTCAACAATTAATCCACTATGCTGCGTGGTAATAACTGATGCTTTCGTTGGAGTACTGCCTTTCGCGTGTTCCATTATCCTCACTTTACCCACTTTATCCTTGATATAAAATTGTTCTGATAATCGAGCGACTGAAGCCTAAAGCTTCCCCAGTGAATGATGGCGTCTGGCCTTTCTCCTAACGCTTAATTATTTCTACTTTTGTTTCCATTATAATCACCTTTCCCTTTGCTGCAGGCTCACATGGAGTGGCAGTGGACTTTCACTTTGGTGGCGTGGTCATCAGGGCAAACACATACAAAATCAAATAAAAAAGACAAAAGTGATGCTGTGAGTTAGCGACCGTAGAAACAGAGACTAGCTGCTAGCATGCATATACTGTGCCAAGGAACCGTTTACTTACGCCATGCGGGTTTGTTTACATGAGCAGAAGAAACTAGTTCTGAAATTATTAACTAAATTATTTCATTATAAATTACCCTCATGGAGCGCCTTGGGAGCCCGTTCGTAAGTATGGAACAACATGAGTCGGGTCATCCAGAACCAGGGATTGCCTGTATACAGAACATTTTATTCCTGGTTTATAAGTTGGTTAAGGTGTTTCTCATAAATCTACATAGCAAAGCATGGCTGACAGTACGCAAATTATAGTAATATAAAAAGAACATATATCCTGAAAAGAAACATTTGTTTTTCATTTTCTAAATCACAAAATCACTCAGACTCCCATAAACTCAAATAACAAATTTTTTAAACTCAGATAATTTGCCTTATTGTGATAATGGTCAGGAGATTCCATTGCACAGGTTTTTAAACAGCTCCCAAAATTCACCTTGTCCTGTAATGATGGAATAACAGAATACAAACACATTAAAAATGACAAGTCTTACTCTCTCAGAGAAAAAAGGAAAAGCCAATACCTAAAAGCATCCTTACCACCTTAACCATCCTAAGGATAAAAACTGAAGTGTACAAGAACTTAAGTCTCCATTTAATCTTGAAAAATTAAGTCTGATTTAAAGTTCTAATTAAACAATTTTATGATACTTTCCAGAAATAGACCTAAAAATAATCAAACTATGATGAATGCAAAGCTTGCCTCCCTACAGATGGCATGTAAACTTATTTTAACATGAACACTGTGATTCCATTTGTGTAAAATTTAAAATAAGACAAAGCTAACCACAGTGCCCAAAGTGAGGATGATGTTTACCTTTAAGGAGAAGAGGGCAGTGACCGGGACACAATGGGGTGCTGAGAAGGTGCTATTTCCTGACCTGGTTGGTGGCTTATTTTTTAAGTGTGTTACAATTTGTGTACTTTCCATATACCTATCTCAATAAAAGTTGTTATTGAGCTTGGTGGTAAATAATAACACCAGATAGACAGAGACATATAACTACAAATAATTAATGCAAATCTAAATGCAAAACAAATTAAAAGATTTAAAGGGAAGGCAATTTTCACAAATTGCATATAAAAAATCAAAAATAATACTATAGCCTAGATCAAAAGGAAACAACAGAGATTAAGTATACGGAGGTACGCAGAGGCTGGGAGAGGCACAAAGTTCCTCATCTCAATGGGGTAAGGGATTAAACAAACTGGTTTACTCATGACTTTGACATTTAGAAAGATACAGGTTCAAGAAGCTTTGAAAAACTAAGGAAATCAACAGTAAAATAACATAACATCATTCAAAGCTTTTAATTCATATTTTTAAAAAGGATAGTTCATTTAGCAAAGGAAACATAGGAAGAATAAGAACACTTCTTAATCTACAATTCAATAAGCAATCCCTATAAAAATTAAAAATAAAAAAAGAATTTTTAGCAGAATTTACAAGTTGATTCATATCTAAGTATAAATGTGCAAAAACAACAGAGAGGGCTGGGCACAGTGGCTCATGCTTATAACCCCAGCACCTTGGGAGGCCAAGGCAGGAGAATCACTTGAGGCCAAGAGTTCGAGACTAGCCTGAGCAACATAGCAACCATCTCCACAAAACCTTTTTTAAAAATTAGCCAGGCCTGGTGGTGCGCACCTGTAGTCGCAGCTACTCGGGAGGCTGAAGCAAGGGGATCACTTGAGCCCCGGGGCGTGAGGTTGCAGTGAGCTCTGATGACGCCACTGCACTCCAGCCTGGGTGACAGAGTGAGACCCTGTCTCAAAAAAAAAAAAAAAAAAACAGAGAAACTGTGAAGAAAAGTAAGGGTAAGGCCTTCAAACCACAAAGTAGAGTCACTTAAATAATATTGACAAATAAATAACAAACAGAAAAAAAGAGAGTCCAGAAATAGACTCAGGTAAATAGGGGAATTTAGCGTATGATAAATGTGGTAAAACTTTCAGGGAGTCAGTTAAAGCTTACTCAATAGTAAAATAATTCTTCATACTACTCTTACAGTTTTTTTAGTAAGTTTAAAATAATGTGAAAATAAACAGTTAAAAGAATAATTTTTTAAAAGTACAATTACATATACAAGATACTCAGATATATAAAACAATCCATGATTCAATCCTTAAAAAAAAAAAAAAAATCCACAGGAAAATGGGCAAAGGATGCAAACAGGCAATCAGAAGAACTAAAAATAACCAATAAGCATGAAAAGCTGGCCAGTCTCACTAGTAACCAGGTAAAGGCTAATCAATACCCTAGTGAGATGCCACATTTCATATGTTAGATGAAAAACATTTGTATTAATGTTGGGGAATACAAAGTACTGACCAGGGCGGAGGAACAAGAACCCTAAGAGAAAGCTGGCAGTAGAGTCAACTGGGAGAGCCACTCCAGAGTTCACAACGGCAGAAAACACGAACCCCCACCCAGCAATGCCACCTCCCAGCACCTGCCTTAGAGAAACACTTAAGTATGTGCAGGAAGGCACATGCAAGGATGTTCATTTTAATAATGTTCACAATATTAAAAACTATAAAAAACATAATTTCTACCACTAGGAGAGCTGCTTGACAAAAATGGATCTGCCCATACAGTGAAATGGTATGCAATAATAAAGTAAAACTACATATACTGTCACGGAAAGAGCTACGAGACAGATTGAGCAACCTGCACAATACGGCTGCATATGCACAATGCTGTCCATGTGCTTCAGACGTGCACACACAAACTACCATATGCAGTCGGTTCTGCTATAATGCTTGTTTTAAAAACAACATAACAGCACAACTGATAAATTAGGAAACAATTTGAATATAATGAAACTTCATGTCTGCTATGTGCAATTTAATCCACAAGAAACAGTCAGTGAGCTCAGGCAACTGCACCCAGCTGAGCCCACCACAGGCACCACAATCACACACAGGCACACCCGCCACCTCACTGCATCCCACGCCAGCGTCCTGTCTCAGATGCCGGCCCTCCCCTTGTCACATTACGCACGAGCCGCAGACCCCAAGGCCCACTTCCACAAGAGAATATCAGGGCTTTTTTCAAGGACAATGTCATATTTATTGTAGTACTTATGTGTTTCTTAACCACTTCACACGTTATTAGTTACTACCTTTCTGTTCTTTCAGTGTTGCTGACAAAGGTTCTGAGTGCAGTGCCCTCACCCTACTCCCCACCGAAGCCCCTCTAGTTTTATTGTGTGATTTTGCATAACAGCAATTTTTAAGAAACACATGTTGCATTACAGCAGAACTGATGGTATTTCAACAGGTACACATGCAAATAGCTTGTTTCGTTCAAACTGTCAGTGCCACAGTTAGCCAAAGTGAGTTTATAAAGGAGTTTGCAATGCAACAGAACCCGTATACTGCCCCACAAAGAAAACTGCGCTAGGACTCAGAAGACCTAGTCCTTGCTTTGCCATCAACTTGCTGGACAGCTCAGACGAAAAGTTTGGCTTGCTGAGTTCCTCACTATTCAAACTGGGTAACAGTTTTCCACTAACCAAATACAGCTCTGCTGTCAATGAGATAACTGGCTTCCAAAGCACTGTGCAAAATGTGCACAGCATTCACGTGAAGTGTGGTCGCACTCCTGGTAAGAGAAAATGGTAATCACGGGGGAAGAAAACAAAAAAGAGTGACTGAGTGTCCACACTCTGAAACCCAAGTCTCAGAAGCACACGCCACTGCTTACTTCATGGTACGTGTCCTCGAGCTCCCCGTCGTATATCCAGCGGTAGAGGAAGCTCAGGATGGGGTGAGACACGAGGCTGAGGATGTGCTGCACCAGGGACCGCATGTACGGGTCTCCTGTTTTCGTGTAGGCATGGACGGCCGAGGCCAGCTCACCTCCTTTCCTTCCTGGAGGGGAAATGGGGGAAACACCCAAATTTACAAGGACAAACCAATCACGTCACACTAACAAAAGATGGCCAAGTAATCGAGATAAAGTGCATTTGTTTCCTCACAGGTGAAGCCATTTCTAGACCTAGAAGCAGCAGTAACAGGTAATGAGTCCGGGTCCTAGCGATCGAGATTCTAACCTGGAAACCCTGGCTGTTCCAGAACCCCAGGGAGTCACTTCTGGCTTCATGACTGCTAAGGAGTTTTTCAGCAGCAGAAAGTAGCAAAAACTGACTGGCTACATGACCTAGTGTTCACATGACCTCTCACAGCTTTTTCACTGAGACATATCAAGATTCACACTTCATATTGCAATTCAGCACACAAATATATATAAAAAACAAAAGTTTTATAAATCAATACTTATTTTTTTTTTTGGTGTAATACGCTAGTCTCACTAACTGGTTTCATAACCCATTAACTGGCTGCAACACTGTGTGAAAAACACTGCTCCATGTTGAAAGAACAACTCCTGTATCCGGGCAAAGAGCTGTGTGTGAAGCATTAGGAATGGCAAAAATCAGATCCAGGAACGTAAACACAGGAGAATTCCTGACGTCATGCTGAGAATCCAAGGTGTCATCCGACCACTGAAAGACTGAAAGGACAGACCTGGCCTTCCCTGCCCTGAAGACCGCTCTGGCGTGTGTGCAGAGAGTGGGGTGGTGAGGCAGAAAACGGGGTCAGTTAGCCGTTCCTACAACAGCACCCACAGCAAGACACACAGCACAGATAACCAGAATGCAAGCAGGGACAAGGCTGCAGCAGCTAGCTGGACACAGAGAGCCAGAGGGCTAGAAGGAAGGTTAGGAGGAGGCTGGTAGGAATCCAATCGTGGAGGAGTGCTGGTACCTGGAGAAAATGCAGGTATTTATTTACTGTGTGTGACTTCTTTGTTTTTTGAGGAAGTGCCAAGAGGGAGGAGGGTACAGACAGTGTGGCGATGAACGTGGGCCTCCAGGTCCCAGGAACCACCCAGGACAGAGGATGGCAGCGAGTACAGAGTCCATCCCACGCAGTCATAAGAACCCTAAGAGGGAAGGACTATTAGGATCCCAATGTTACAAAGGAGAGAAAAGACAAAGAAGGTCTTGGCTAAGGTAGCACAAACAGTGAGAAAACATGTTCAGAAGACAACTAGAAATATAGAACCTAGAGCCCAAGAGAGGCCTAAACCAGACATGCAAATGTGGGAACTTGCAGCACAGAGGCAGCAAACACAGACACGGCCCCTAACCTCAGAAGGAGAGAAAGGAAAAGGTGAAATGCCGGAAAGGCCGCCGGTTAGGAGACAGGTTCACAGGCGCAGACGTCAAGAGCCCTAACACTGAGGACCACAAAAAGGAGGAATCTTCTCCTGCTCCCTGCATTTCCCTGACACCTGAGCTTCTACAAGTATAAATACTGGACCACACTGGCAACTGGTTATTTTCCCTCTAATTTCACAGTTATTAACTCATATTCAATCCACATACTTATGGCAGTTAAGGACACAAAAGCAAAACTGGATGGCACTCCCCCCAAACAAGTTCTGAAATAAAGCAAAAGAAACACAAAGTGACCTTGACAATGATCCACCAGGGCTGCAAGGGTCTTCAATCTTATTTTGGGATCATATGTCCAAACGAGGAGGCGACGTAGCGTTAAACTACTCTCAAGTCCCAAATTCACACCCTGATCATCCTCTAGCTGTAGCTGAAAAACAATGAAGACAGAATATTTAAGTACAAATAATTGAACACATCACATTTCTTAATCCATACAAAGTGAATATAAGGTCCCCTTAGAGAAAACAATAGTACTTTTAAGCTACAAGTGGCCTTGAAATGGTAGATAGGACCCTAAAAATTAGCAACTAATTGGCTCTAAGATACACTGAAACTTGACCGATACTCAGATCTTACAAAGAGTATTATGAAAGATTGCTATATTTTAAAATATATGAAGTAATTCAAAATATTCTATATATCTTCAATTTTCTAACAGTTCAAATCATGAGGAAATTATAAACACAAAATATTTACCTGGGAATGTAAAACAGAGAGTAATCGGTAGTATTCTTTGAGTTCTTGGTGCAAGGCGGCACAAAAGCTCTGTTTTGACAGGAAAAGTATAATTAAAGCAGGACATATTCATTATACGCTGATTCACTTTTAAGTGCAAAGGCATGATGCTTTTAGATGAAGTTCAGATGGAGTTCAGTGTGATTTAAATTCTGGTTCTGTCAATGGCCTTCTAGTAGTTTTAACCACCATAATATATATTTTAATAACATCAGAGAATTGTTGTTCCTTAGTACAAAAAGAAGGAACATTGCAGAAGAGGAATTAAAAAAAGGTAGTATGGTTTTCATGAAGCTAAAAGTGTAGTCACGCTGGAGAACGATCCTTTATCTTAAGATTATGTCCCTTCTAAGTTTCTAGAATTAAAATATAATTTTCTTTAATGTTCTTAATTGACAAAATTTAAAAATTGTCAAGTCAAAGCCATTTCCCCTAATTTCTTTTGTTTGCACTACTGGTCTTTCCCACCCGCTGCTAAAAACTCCTTTGTGCATCTCCAACATTAAATACTGAAGAGGGATCGAGTCAAAACGACAGGATCAGACCCGCAGTTCGTCCTACAACTAGAGCCTCTGGTGTGAACTCTGGCATGTAAATCCAGGACGTGCCGGGAAGCCTGGCTTTTCCAGAGCCTACACAGATGCAGCCTGCAAAAGACAAAACCTGTTCTCTTTAAGTAACTTTGCAGGCGCCACACTTTCCTGCACATGTTAAAGCAACACATCATCAGTAGGCTACTGGTTTATTTTACTGCATTTATGGTTTTGTGGACTAGAAGTATATGAACATTTTCATCCTCTCAGCTAAAAAAAATGAATATAAAACATACTAATTTTGTAAACACAAAGGAATACATCGAAAGTGAGATCCGCAAGAAGAAACGTCCTAGACTTTGGAAATAGCCCCTAGGGTGAACCCTGGGCTCCCACTGCAGGAACCACCGTGGGCCTCCCCTGCCGCCCCGAGCCTGGCTGGCTCACCAACCCAGGGAGGGATAAATGAGAAGACGCAGGAACGCACTGGCGCAAGGCAGGCAACGTGGAACCTGCTCAGGCACAGCATCGCACTTACAAAACTCCATGCCAACCCCTGCAGGCAGGCAGACACACACACAGAAGTCCAAGAAACAAAAAAACTGCTGATCCCTCAAAATAATCAAATCATCACCTATCATGTAAAATATAAACATATACAGGAGTGTGCCGCCCAGCCTATAAGTCTAAACAAAAACAATATTACAATGAGAGTACTCCAGCAGACCAGGACTCCCCTGCTGTCTGGGACATGAGATCACCCCAACAACAGCACTCAGTGATTCATCTAATAAGCTAAACCACTGCTTCTTCCACAATAGATGGCACAGAGCAGTGACCTGAAACAGCAGGCAACGGATGCAGAATGGAAAGAGCTGCAGAGCACAAGTTACTTGTCACACCCTGGACCCACATCTGCCATCTATTAGTCAGGGCAACTTGGTTAAATCAAATAAACTTTCTGAGATTCAATTTTCACATCTGTAAAACAGAGACAGTTCATATTTGCCCTGTTAATTTTAAGGGTTATCAGGAGAATCAATAAGGAGATAAAAGAGAAGGCTTCAATGCTGTAAAATATTATGATACCACTAAAGTAATTACCAATCAGTCTGCTGGAATAAAAGGTCTATATTATAGTTTTAGTTTTCTTGTATTCATCTGTGTTTGTTTAGCTTCATGTCTAATAAACTGACTAGTAAATATCAGTGCCATCTGCATGCCTTAGGGGATGATATAAACAAAGACATGATAAAATGGTCCCTTGGGGAGGGGGACAAGGACTCACAGACCTCAGAACTCGCTCCTGGGAGGGATGGCCCATCAGCCTCAGCTCGAGAACACCACTCGACGTTCATGGCAGTGGAGCCCAGGCCCACTCCTAGCCATCTGCCCACAGAGAGGGAAAGCAGCGGTGGCCATCAGCCAGCCCACTGGACTGGTACCTGGGCCCAGCAGCCACTGGGCATTCTCCCTTCGTCTGCACAGTGCTGGAGGCCATCATGCCCTCCACACTGCACATGAGGAAACCAAGGCCAGCACAAGGTAGCCTGTGCAAGACAACATCACTACTAAAGGATGAAGACGAAACCTGAACCTAGGCTGGCTCCCACTCACCAGCCACGGTGCTGTGCCACGCTGTGCTGACAGTACACAGCTGCCTGATGGTTCTGTCTCAGTAATTTTCACTGGAGATTTCATTGGCAATAATTATTGCCCAAGAAACAATTTTGGCAAATTGTTGGACAAAACCATATGCCACGTAACCATGAAGAAGGGCTGAGACAGTGGAGATGCCCATTCTCTAGAACTTAGCTGCTTCCCATAGGTTCTAGCAGGAGGAAGGAGGACTGGCTCCCTCCTGCCCACGTACTGTCCACCACAGTGCCCATCCACAGCGGCTCAGGCAGCAGCAGCGTGGGTTCCCATCTCCAACTTCTGTAGCACCCCCAAATCCTGCCTCCTGTGCTGCCTGGGGAACGGCAGCAGCTGGGAGCGTTCCCCTGGGCAGGCCCCGTCCCTGAGGGCCCTCCTCCAAGCTTCAGGATCTGGTAATCCCAGCCTCTCCTCTCTGCTTGTTACTCGGCTTTCACCAGTTTTCCTTTGCTTTCACAGTCTTCCAACAGTCACTTAACCAATTTGCTGCCTTCAGTGATTCTTAGCAATACCTACTGTGGCTTCTACTTTCTTGAGTAGACCCTGACTGATATAGTTGCTGACTATCAAAGCTGCTTTATTTTAAAAGAACCCTCTTAAGAGTTATTTTCATAGTAAGATTTAAAGTAGATTAAGCATTTCCCAAAGCGAACAGCATCCCAAACGAACATACCTGACCGACAAGCCCAAATGAACGGTCCAGACTCCTCTGGTCAGTGTATTTTCTGATTTTGTTATGTAACCATCCCAACTCAGCAAGTCTGACTGCTGTATCTCTCAAAGATTTACTTAGGTTTGCCTAAAAAGTAAATATATCAAGAGTTAAAAATTAAAAATCAATACTAGAATTTCAATTATTATTTTTCTCAAGCACTTGTACTTCTACTATTATAATTCATAGGTTTCAATACATAAAAGTTAAAAGTAATTAATATACCAACATTAAAGGGAAAGAAAACACATCAGGTGACAGCAGCAACGTAATACACCTTGAAGGGAATGTTAAGCTAAGCTCATGTCGAGTCACCCTATAGAGTGACTGCCTGGGACCTGTAGCTGATGCCTGGCGGGGCACAGTCTGCCACCTCAGTCACTCTTAGAAAGGGCTAAGAGCCACAGCACAACACTACACCACAGAAGGGGCCATGGGAATGGCAGGTTCTAGAAGAAGAAAACAAAAGCAAGCAAAGATCCCTGATCCGGACTCCTATACCAGTGGCAAAGATGACAAGCTGGACCTTTGTCCTCAGGTACCTCAGACATCACTGTAGCACGATGCAGCAACCGGCTAGATTGGATAGCCGCATCAGTGAACACATGGAAAGGAAGTACGTATTTATTAATTACAAAGGGTCCCATGACAAAATCACACAGCCCCACACACTGGGCAGGGAAACATAAACCAGAACTTAACAAACCAGTGCAACTTGACTGGTACACCCAATTTTATAAAATCTCAACACCACTTCATAAATTAATAGCTCGTTGTCTGGACTTCATGACTTTTTTTTCTTTTTGAAAATTGTAAAATTGATTTTATGTTACTGTACCTTTCCTTCCACTTTGTAACAATTTTCAGTGTTGCTCATTTTGATGTTTTTGCCATCTATGCCCTGGAAGACATACAGAATGTCCCTTACCAGAGCTGCTTCAGTAATTTCCATAGTGCCTACAAAATGATTTTTAAAAAGAGAGCGATTATTAGACAACACATTTTAAGATGAAATCAGCATTATAGCACAATTAGCTTTAGATTATATATATATTTGCCATCAGGACAAAATTTACAAACTCAATAAACAAGTTAAGATGAAAAAGACAGCAGAAGGTTAGAGAGAAACTAGGACCTTCTGAAAAGGGAATGGAGACCATGCAACTTCTTATCGAAAGGTCTTTTTAAAAGACAAGGCTCTATGTGGGAACTTAATGTATAATCAAGGCAGCAGCATAAACCAATCACAAAGGGATGAATTACTTAGTAGAGGGTGTTTGGAGAAACAGGTTTACTACACAGCAAGTACACCAACCTGGGTTCCTCCTAACACCAAATAAAAGGAATTAATCGTACAGAAAAGATATTTATGGTTTCTATAATTCCTTTCAACAAAAGCTAAGTCTGAATTTGGGTGTTAGGCCAAAATAAAACAGGGGAGGCAATGCCCTAAAATCCAAGGCATCCGTGGAGGAGACTGCAGCCCGAGCAGCATTCACAGAGACCCCCAAGCCTGCACCTTCAGGGGCAGAGGACAGGTGTGTGCTGCACAGTCATGGGTGGGACGTTCTATAAAGATGAACTAGATCAAGTTCCTTAACAGTACTGTTCAAATCTTACATATCATTATTGACTATTTTTGCCTGCTTATTCTATTCATTACTAAGAGAAGTTGAAATATCCAACTATAATTATGGGTTTTCTTTCCAGTTCTGTCAGTTTTGCCCTGTGTATTGTGAAGCTCTGTTAGTAGGCAGATACAGGTTTAGGATTATTATTTCTTCCTAAAGAACTGACCCTTTCATTAATATGAATGTCCCTCTATCCCTGGTACTAACCCTTGGAGTCTACTTGGTATTAATGCAGCCCCATCTTTCTCATGGTTGGTGTTTAGCAGACTACCGTTTTTCCATACATTTACTTTCAACCTATTTGTGTCCGTATAGTTAAAATAGCCCTGCTGCAGAGGGCTAAGGACTCCGGGATGTCCTTACAATTCTAACAGATGCTCCTCACTTTTGCATTCTATGCAAGGACAGGTAACACCTAGAGCAATTTCAGAATCAGCAGATTATGAATCAACAGTAAAACCCAATCTTCTATTTTCAGGGCAATCATGTTTCAAACACTGCTATTTGTAGTGTTCTCAAGAAAGAAACTCAAACTTCCTTTTCAGCACTAACAGTTTTATGAACAAGACAGACACAGCCTGTCTGTGGGACTCGGGCTTTGGTGGAAGAAGGTGACTTTTCCCTGGGGCCTGAGCCAGGCTCAGAGGCATTCCAGGGAGAAAGGCCGGCTGAGAGCAGAGATGGGAACGTGCTGGGAACGAGCAGAGCAGACAGCTGCAGGGGGAGGAGGCCACAAAGATGGCCAGCCACAAAGCGGACAGCCCGGGGAGGGTCCACAGCATAAGGTGCAAAGCCAGACAGACTCCCAAGTGCGCCGACATCAGGGACTCTGGGCTTCACCCTGAGCATAACAGGAAACCGCTAAGGGGCTTCAGGTGGGGATCCTGGATCAGCATTTCAAAATAAGGGAAGGGTGAATTCTAAATGTTCAAAGAAAAGCTGTGTGAAAACATATCCTTACTCACCACCCACGTCCCCTTCTCTCCTTGACCGTGTCATGTTGCGAGAAACAGTGTTTGGGATACCTCTTGAGGTAGTGGTTTGTGAAGAAGGCTGATTTGCAGTTAGAGTCCACGTGAGACGTGACCCCAACTGCTGTCGAAGGCAATCTCCTACCCCTGGAGCTTGATGAGACTGTCTAAAAGACACAAGCAACATTAATATCTTCAAATAACCACGCTATTCACTGAAGAGACAAAAACATTCCTAGAAATTTTTCTTCTGTCACTATAGTGAATTACATAAACTCATAAATCTGAGACCTTGATTCACCCTAACCAAATAAATCAGTAAGTTCCTGGAAACTGCCTGTGCCTCCTTGGGATCCCTAGCCTGGCACTCAGACCCAACACAGCAGTGCTAAAAATCACCCTACTGCCACCTCCCATATGTATTTCTTACATAAAAATCAAAATCCACTTGACTTCTTCACAAACACATAACATACATTACCCACCTATAACCACTTTGAAATTCTCTGCCAATATTTACTTCAAAAGCAACGCCTTCACCCGCTCCATATTTACCGGGCAGAGAAACCTAGTCGCAGGCAACACTGCCCAATGGGCCTATGCTCACGTGTCTCTGGCCTTCAGGGTGCTCACTTGGAAAAGAAATACTGCAATTTTCAATTAATCTCTAACATGTACAAACACATAAAATCTAAGGCAAATGTACATTCAAGGTCAAGATGGTTTTTGAGTAATTTTGAGAATATGTAAAAGTTGCTTTTTAAAAAATCTAAGAAGCTAATAGCTGATTTCTAACAACACACGCTTTGACAACTGTGGCAAAAAGACCGCTTCTTGGGACTGTAAAGCACAAAAATGAGAATCTCAACTGCTTTCTAGGGCCAGAGCTCTGATTTGGTCCTGGTGCAACAGTGGTGGGTTCACCTACAATCCACTCACAAGGTAAGAAAGAAGAGGAAAACCTGAAACTGCCCTTATTTTATTCTATTTTCACTGGGAGAAAAGTCAGCAACATTTACTAAAACTGTGTCTTTGAGTATAGTTCTAAATGTAAGAGAATGATTCTAAAAGATTGTTTCAGTTCAGAGTTCTCTATACAGCATACAGAGAATAATTACTTCAAATTCTAAGGTAGGATGAGAATGTCAGTTCACCCTTTTAGTCAGAACACAAGTTGTAGATCCAATTTGTTGACTGCTCTTCTCAAAGGCACGATGTTTTCTGTACAGAACACCAGGCCCCACTGATAATCCACGGGTGTACACGTGGTATACATATTCTGTTTCTAATATCCTAACATAATTTTATAACTCACAAAATGATTTATAATCCCATTATGCTCATATGGAAAACATCATTTATTTGATGCTGAATCCATTTATTTGATGTTGATTGTTTTTCTGGAAAAATGTCCACTTTATGATAATCTGCTTTAATGTGATTTCCAAGAAGCAACTACAGCAAAAAGAAAAGCCATCCGTTTATCTACACGTAGAAATGTGTATTCAAAAACAAAAACAAAGCTCTAAGCGTCCATTAACGACAGCAGTACCTGCTTTATTCTCAACCATAAATTCCGTATTTCCTCAAACATGTCTGGACGTGATCTTGACATCACAGTAAACGATCAAGTATATAACATCTTCGCTGTGCATTTCCCCTTTTCATCATCTTAATTCACATGCACTAAGATGCCATAATCCTTCGTTTAAAGGGCTCAGCACTTGAAGATAGTTCAACCTTATTTTCTTTTACTTATTAATTTTTTAAAGAATCCAAAGAGGAGAAAAACATACATGAATGAAGAGGCCAATATTCACTGAGGGATACGTTTGAGAACACAGAGAACTGGATCTGTCCCTCAAGACGAAAGGCTCCACACAGCTCACCTCCAGGTCCTTCACCACGTGCACCTCCACTGACAGGTGAGAACCGGCCAAAACTCTTTACAATCAGCTCTAACAATTAGAAGGTGGAAAGAATTCCTGTTGTGACACAGCTCTAACGCGGGTCACCCAGAGACAGAGCATACTGGACACAGTGCCCAGCAGGAACACTGCCCAGCATATCTGAGGCCCTACTGACGCTGTCAGTGAACACAAGCACCTAGTCAGAGGCCTGCTGCACTTCTGTTTCTGCATGGAGAAGCCTGTACATGTCAGCCTGGCCTTACCCCGGAAGGAGAGGCTGTGGCGTTGGCGCTGGGCCACTGAGACCGCACAGGCTGACACTGCTGATGCCGCTGCTGCCCATGCTGCCGGAGCTCGGGGCTGATGGGGCGCTCCGGTCCTGGTAACTCAGGGGGAGGCTCTGAGGCCGGGCATAGTAGTAGGGAGTTGAATGAGCATCTCTTGGTAATGCTTGAGCAAATAATGCAGCATAGCTAGAAACCTGTAAATAAATGCATCAGGAATACAGAGATAGGAAATTACAGAACAGCTTTCCCAAATCTACAAAGGTAATTTCTATTCAGATTTACCTTCTATTTCAATAATTGGATTTGAATTTCATTCTTTATTAAACAATAAACTAGTTGACATGCTTCTGAAAGTTTTAGAAAATTTTCTGAACTCCAACAACTATTACATTGTCTGATAACTGAACACCTTATTTATTCCAAATTCAAGCAAACTAAAACTCAAATAGTTTTTAAAAGTTTGACACTGCTACATAACAACTGCTTTATACTTGTGTATTTATATTATTACTTATATTTATGTTATCAGGTAATGATTGCTCGGACTAAGGCTTTAGAGATAGCTGTAACTCTTTCACCCATATTCTTCAACTTTCGGGTACTCAAACGTCTATAGTAGAACATTTTATTACACCAGACTCTGGGACAATACCACAGAGGACAAGAACTGAACACAGGTGATAACAAAGCTTTGCTGGTGTGAGAGCCATGAATGTCCACAACGATAACTAAAAGCAAAGAAACTCAGGCTCTTCCAGCTCAGGAAGAACTACCCGTCTTTGCTGATACTACCAACTTTACAAAGCAAACACTGAAAACTAACAATTTATCCTCTATCTAATCGCCCATTGTTATATTTGAATAATTGTGAAAAACATCTTCAGGAAACCACGCACTGACAAAAATGCCATTTAAGAAAAGGAAAAAGAAAGCCCCTGACCTTCCAGGACTAGATAAGCTTTTTGCTTTTCTCTTATTATTTTCTTACCTGCAGAAGCTGATTCCTATCAAAATTTGGACCAAATTTTGACAAAAGACACCAGGTGGCTAAAGCAAAGCTGCTCACCTTGCTTGGCTGCCTGCGTGGGTCCTCACTAAGGCTCAGCAAGAGGTAGAGTATTGACCACTTGTTTTTCAAAATTCCCTGTTTAGAAAGAAAATGAATATTGAAGAAGAACTATTTTATATTACTCTCCAGTCTTATTTTCCTCTCTCCTAAACTATACTCATTTCCAAAATAGAAATGCATTTTAAAATTCACACATTCACACCAAATCTAACTCTGCTCACTTCAGGCATGTAACTAGCACCACCCCTCAGAAGGCGAAAGACATTCGTAGTCAACACCCTAACACCCTCGGGGTCCTCTCCCCGCCAGCTAACTCCAAGTTCCTAATGAGAACAAGTTTTTTTAATTACCCTTTTCTTGAATAACAGTATTATTCTCCCTGAAATAATTCATGTAACTTCCCAAACACAGTGATCATAAGACAAATTTCATCATAAAACATGTTAACTTTTTTCTGTTATCAATGTCCCATTTAGGCCACAAAATAGAAAATTATAAGAAAAGAATCCTAAAGCACAAGAGTTAGTCTCAGCATCATGTATAACTAAACTCAAGACTGGGTTCTGAAGCACAGTTGTCAGGATAACTAACCCCTACGTTTCCACGTGAGGGTTAGCATATAGTTCATTAATTTCCAATTGTGTATCACACCAGCCTGATTCACACACATAACAGCTGGCAAACCTCAGTACATTTTACCTCGAATTTACACAGCAGTCTACTCTATTCACATAGCCTTACCTTTTGCATGCACAGGCTAGAATATATAAATATCTTTATTTACAAAACAAATTATGGGATGGTTTCTTACATTATGCAAATTCTTCATTATATTAAACACTCCCTGAAAGTTTGTTTAAAGAGTAAGCTCATTCCAGGTATTTAAATTATTGTCTAACTCAAAAATTGATTTACACAGACTTTGTCAGAAACTCAACCAATTCCCCAGCTGAGGCCACAAGGATAAGCCCTGGTAGAGTCTAGTCTCATGGTAAACAGACAAGCGGGCAGATGCGATGTGACAAATGGCACTTCACAGCTCATGCATGACTCCCAGAGGAGACTCGAGTCTCTTAGAAAGATGAGCCACGCAAAGGGAGAGAAGAGAAGAGAAGGCAGATCCGTCAGGCTGAAGCCGGGGGTTGGAATGGAAACTGACAACCGATGGAGGGGCTGAGGACAGCAGGAAGCCCGTGGAGGAGGCGGAGGAGGTCCCGCAGGAGAAGGGGACAAAGTGAGAGGTGAGAGCCTGCTTAGGAAGACCATGGTTACCTGGAGGGAACCTGAGCGGCTGAACTGCACCTCAGTGAGCCAAGGACATGGTCAATCACGTGACCCTGGCAACCCCCTGCGAGCAGGTACCAGTGCCTGGGAGGCTCAGAGACTCACTCAGGCACATGCCCAAAGAGATGCTGTCTTCATGGGATCCCGCGGCTCTACACATCGGGGAGCAGACAGTAACAGCAGCTGCCATTTAGGGGGGCCTACGGAGCCAGGTGAGCTACACACGTCACCTCCTGTCACTGCACAACCGCACTATGACAAGATTGATTCTCTTCACTCCACAAGTGAGAGAACAAAGGAATGGAATCTAAATAACTCACCTAAATCACAAAGCTATAATGTCTGCCTGACCCCAAAGGGACAACTGAGAGACAGCCTAACAAGGACAACCGGTAAGACTCAGCGTCCAGAAGACACCCAGGGCACTCATTCAGGCAAGAGGTGAGCGTATTATCATTCGCTGAGAGAGAGTGCAGGAAGAGGCAGGCTGTATGTGGGTGGACTCAGTATGAAATGCAGAGAAAATGCTCCTTTCAGCTCTGAGGATGCCAACTTGAGAGTCCTGTGGGAGTTTCCTAAGGAATATCTAAGTACAGACGACCAGCAGGCACAGGGAGAGACGGCAGAAAACATTCTATACTGCAGTAACAGAGTGCTAGGGTAAAATCTCAGCTTTTATTTTAGAAAAGATGTATACAGGGGTGAAGAGTGGAAAAGCTTCCAAAAATAAACAAAATTTAAAGGGGGAGGAAGCATTCTTTACTATAAAAACAGCAGGTATAAAACACCCAGGTTCAGTCTGAGGAAGAGCTTTAACATGGGCCGAGATGTGGACAGGACAGGGAAACAAGCGGTGGGTGGCGAAACATCCAGCAGGCAGCCACTACCACCCTAGGCCTGAGGACCTGGGAGGGCACGGCAGGACCCATGGGCACAGCTAAGCCGCAGGCGAACGGCCGCCTGGCAGCAGAGGAGGCGACAGCTCTGCCTCAGCTGTCTCCCACCCCCAGTCTCACAGTGGTGCTTGGGCTGGGGGATGCAGTCCGCACCTGCTGAGCCTCCAGAGCGCAGGGCAGGCAGGGCGGGGAGAGAAAAGACAGGCCTGTGGAGCAAACAGAATCGCCACAACAGATCTGATCTGGCAGCACCAACGTTTTACACCACCCTACACCACTGCAGACCTGCTACCTTAGATTCTGAAAGGACCTCACTCAGGTAGAAAACTTTAAAAACCACCCACAAACTGCACCATAAATGTAGAAACATATGTCAGGGCTCCATGAGATCGAGAGGAACACGGAAACAAACGTCTGTGCAAGGCCGCTGTGTACCTAGTGCCCGGCACAGACAGCTCTCAGCCCAGCTTCCCTGGCACTGTCCTGACTCCCCTCATTGACAGGGGCCATCCAGTGTTCCCCCACAGCCCCTGTGCACCACGCCCTGCCCCCCTCACCCTGCCCCGGCCCCTCAAGGGCCACCCTGCCTCCTCGCAGCCTCTCCCCGTCCGCTACATTTCAGAAGCCAGCCCAGGATCTGCAGGGTACCTTTGCCATGTCTCCACATCACACCCGGCCTGCCCTCCACTCCCTGACTCCTCCCTCCGGGTCTAAAAACAAGCGCAAACAGTAAGCTGCACCTCTGGCCTTTCCTCCCCATGGTACGCACAGCACACACATAAATGAGGGGCCCCCACCAAGAAGACAGGACAAAAATAATATCAACAACCTTTGCACTTTTGAGGAACTGGATATTTTTAGCAAAATGATGGTGTGGCTACTAAACTGTATATAGTTTTCTACTTTTGTTTAATTACCAGCGTTATACTATTGTTTCCTAATATCTTTTATCTATGTCAGCTATGTGATGAAAAAACCAAGCAAGTTAGATTTTTAGTTAGCCCTAGGAAGCTGGTTACTATTTAAAACACTGATTAGGAATAAACATTCAGAGTTCCAAACAAAATTCTGGAAAACAACCATTTTAAATCACAAAGACCCTAAATGTGTTTTCATCCAATGGCCAATATTAACAGACACAACAGCTTTCACTGGAGGAAATTCCCTTTTGGGATCTTGTAAGGCTGGGAAATGTGAAATCTAACCAGCAAGTCTTTTTAACTTATACGTACAGAAGTTGTTCTTAAAAGTGGAGAAACATTTAAGAAAAGCAAATGATATAGCAGTTTGAAGCAATTTGCCTGGAAATGAACGTATAAAAAAGGCTCCTATTTCTTACTTTGTAAATATTTCAAAAATAGTATTGCAAATATTATCAAAGTATGAAAAAAAGCATACTTAAAACAGTTAATCCAAAGTCTAACTGAATTAAGGAATCAAAATGGTCAGCAAATAAACTTAGGCTTGTTTTAAGAGCAAGCCTCTTAAAACATGTATATGAACAGAGAGGAAGACTCAAAAAATATGAGTTTAATTACCGGAAGCATTAGGCCTAACTCAGTCATTTTTATTGCTGTAACACAAACATTATTTGTTGAGCGATGCATTAAACCTCTCTGGATTCACCTTCTCTATAAAAGGAGGGAGTGAGCTGGATGAACTGGGTTCCTTTACATTAAGAAACCACAAAAATCTCACCTTGTGATTCAATTAATTTATTGGTATTGGCAAAGTCTTTTATAAAAATACCAGGTTAGAAGAACCATTCATTTTCAAGTATCAACATCCAATCACAAAACATTCAAAACCAATTTTTTTTAACTGAGTATAGCAGTACAAATTAGAACCTAATAAGCAATAAAGTGTATCAACCAGACAAACTTTTGCTATTAACTACAGACAGGTCAAGACTTGTACCGGTGTGCTTCCTCCCGGCGATGTAATCAGGTGACTACCACAAAACTCAGGAAGTCTGATCACTTTCCCCATGCAGCTTCAGGCATCTTTATAACCAATTTAGCATTAAATCCAGCTAAGACTTACTTTGAATATTGAAACTCTTTTTAAAAAGCAAACACTATCTACAGTTAAAAGCCATTATCGATTATAGAAAAGTTTAATGTGACACCATAAAAAAGGTTACCAATACCACTAGAAATATACTCGCCAATTAGTAAAATGACTCTCAGAACACAGTATCCTACCTGCGAATGAAGCTTTCTGTGGAGTTCTGAAAACAACGCAGCATCTGCTTCTCTCCTCTGTCGAATAACTGAAAAGTCAGGAGATAGGCCTGTTAATCACTTGTCCCAACATTCATGTTTCTGATACTGTCTCACCCGTGATAACAGACAGCTCTCAAGTGATGGAAAGAACCCTGAGCTCAGAGGCAAAGGTCACTGTCAAACCAGACAACGAGTGACTTTTAAGCTACATGAATCTGGTCAAGTCATTTAACCTCTCTGAAATTTGGAAAATCCTAGGCTGGGATCAAAGAGTTTATATGAAAATTAGGTAAATAATGGAAATCTACAGATGTCACAGCGAGGGAAATATCATCAATTTAACTACTAATAATTAACAATGGCTACCTTGGGGTGGGGATGGAATGTGAAATAATAAACAAGAATTATAAAATCACGATAGTTTACTTAACTTGAAAACTACACATTCCAAACATTTTTGTTAAAATATACAGCAATGTTTTACCTTGTTTTAGTATAAAATGTAATAATCAATTGCTGCTTCAAATAAAAATCAAAATAGCACATTAATTTCATCTACCAATTCGTTTTATTAATAAACGTCTTTGGATGTTCCAGCTACACTTACAAATTATCTGAAACCAGCTGTAGCAAATGAGAAGTTCATTCTACATTCTACTCCATGAAGAGGGAGAAGCTACAGACCATATATGGGTTTCCTGAGGGAAGAGACCCACCTGCTCACATTTACAGCACTGCACACACCACCTGTGCATAGGGCCTTTCAAAGAAACTATTCCAAACCTCCTAGAAAAGGTACCCCTTTAATAAGCTCACTTTCAACTTCAATACTCTCCAGTGAATCTTTGTGTTTATCCCATTTTAGTAGTATGACTTTATTAAAAGCCTATCAGCCAATCACATGTAGCCTTAAATCTTCTAACTCATTTATACAAAAATAATGACTGACTTTACAGCCAACACTCTTTCATGTTCATCAGCTAAGAAGGGGTGCTGGATCACGTACTAATCATATGAATCACATACCAAAGATCACATAATCCTAATCATAACTGTACTTACACCTTCTCCCATATAGAAAGGTAAAGCTGTTTTTGCAATATATAAAGTACATTCAACAAAACTAATGCAATTAAAATTTAATATAATTTATTATCTTTAAAACTCATAAATATACTCCAATATAACCATTAAATTAAGCAAGTGATGTTCTTTCTATAGAATGAGGCTGACACCAATTCATAGATATAATATAGTCATACGATAATAAAATAGTAAGAATAAAAAACACAGAACATTTACAAATAATTGTTTCATCTACTACATTCCTAAGCAAAGCAAAAGAAATCTAAAGTTACAATGCACCCCACCTGCCAGTGTGAAAAATGAAGGAATTAACAAGTGTTAGGTTTTGTCACATATGATCACTTTTGTTTTTTGTTTCAATATAAAACATACTAGCATTTTATATTTGAAGTCAGCCACATAAAATGAAAAATTAATTTTCTGTTATTCCAGAAGGCAAAGCTATCATAACTCAACTAATCTGATATATCAACTATAATCAAACTTCAAATGTCTAAGAGTTCATAAAATATGACAGATCAACAGTGACAACCACATGAAAGGATTACAGGTACTCAGGGAAGTGGTGCTCACTGGAGGTGCCCAAGAAAAGGTGGTGAACACCTGCTGGGGACACCCCACAAGAAGCATGCTGAGTCAGCACATAACATGCCTTAACCTTAAAAACACAGCACACACACACAGGAAACACAAAGTGTACGTGGTTAGTTTTCTTCTTTAAAAAAATCAACACTCCCTCGAATATCTAATGCAAAAATGTAACTGTCAGTTGTACTATGAGTTCAGACAAACTTTATTTTTAGCTACTACATATATGTGTAATATGCCCACCATGAGGCCATGAAATGTAAATTTGTAAAGGGAATGGTCTGTCCATATAACACCGAACAGCTGGGGTCCTCAACAATAATCTAAAATGTAAAATGGTTTAGGGTTCAAGAGGAGAGTACAGTGTTCTTACCTTTAGTTTTATAGACAGGAAAGGAAAATAAATATTAGTAGGTTAACAGCAGCTTAAATATTCCATTTTTATTCCTCTGCCTTAAATACATGCACGCTGAGTAACACAAAAGCTTTGAATGAGACAGACTGTTTCAGACTTAGGTTGCTCATCAGGCGCTGAACAGGCAAAGGCAACTGTGACCTATGAGTCCAGATGCAAGGACTCACAGGTCACAGCCCCAACTACGTCACCAGCTGACGCACCATCCAGTCTGGTCACGCAGTGCTGAGTCAGGACCTCCACACAGACCACTGGCCAAATACAGTTCATAATACAACAGCTGGGGTGGAAAACTACACTGTGAAGAACGGACTTCTAGAAGATGTTATTACTTAGACACAGGGCCAACGTCCACTCCATCTGGGCAGTTGAGTAGCCAGGCCCCAGCAGGGAAATGCACTGGCCTTTGTGGCAGGCCTCTTTCCAGTCCACCTGAAAAGCTCCCCTGAGCTTGGCTCATACGGCCCAGAGAACCGTGCAGTGGAGAACTGGCCACCAGGAAACACAACCCTTCAGCCAACATTAGAGCTACTCTTCATGCGCAGCTGCCACCTGCTTAAAGCCAAGCGTCCACACCAGACACGCCAGAAGCAAAGAGGAGTGGTAGAACCCCACCAGGTACAAACAGATAACCAACCCATTAATAACAGCAAACCAAGAGCTAATAAATGCGGAACTTTCTTCCCTAAGGCACTAACATCTAAGAAAGCTTTATGCACCATCTCAGAATTAAAATGTTTGCGTAAGTTCTAGAGTACTGCAAGTTTGGTTGGTGGCAATCAAAAGCAGCAGTATCTGATTCACTAACAGTTGTTTCCTGCCAAGACAGTGTCTAGTGTTCTACATACTCTGGTCAAAAGCCACGTAATATTAATGCTGCAAATCACAGGAGAGGCAGGAAGTTTTATTAAGCCCTTTTTTCTTCCTCACACTCTAAAACCCAATTATATTATTATGGTATTTAAAACAAACCTCTTTCACTGTATTCTATTACTTTTAATTCTAAGGCCAAATTGAGCTGTCCTTATTTTTAATAGTACCTATAATTAAAATGTGCTTGGGAATTACATACATATATACATATATATTCCCAAGCTTTGACAAGTTTAAGAGTCCAACACATAACATTTAAGAAAAATACATACGTTCTTTCTTGATTTTTTCAGCTACTAGAAATTCATCTCTTTCAACAGTTGGGGCAAAGTTGCTGCCAATAACTCGAACAGCATACTGGAACTGCTGGGCTACATCAGCTGCAAGGTAAATAAAAGCAAGCAAATTATTACCAATCAGGTTAAGTTGTGATCACCAATAGTGAGCTGGGCATACACACATCTGCCGTCCACCCCCGCTATCCTTACCCGAGGACAGAAACGCTACTAAGAAACCAAAACAAAATGCATGAATGAAATAAGAGTTCTATAGAATACGAAAAAGAACAGTAACAGGCCAGAGAGTCCTAAAAATCCTGGAGATGGAAAAGTCACACCCTAACACATGAAACGTGAGGAGAAAGCACAGCCAAGAGAGCCTCTGAGAAGCTCCTTGGTCAAAAAACACAGGAGTCAGAAGTGGGCCACTCAACAACCAAAACAGACAACCTGAATTTGCACTTCTAGAAAAAGATGATGGCTTAAACACCTATGTTGGCTTCCACCCCCTTCAAAAATACTATTACATTGAAAATAAAGGAGTTTAAAAAATTAGGCATAAACTGACAAGGGTGAACAAACAAGGCAGAAACAACACCAGAGAGAAGCCAACAAGACGTGAGATGCTGGAATGCAGGTGGGTGAGTGGTGACTGGCACGGGAGAATGAGACCAGAAGCTCAATGTCTGCTGTGCTAAGAACAAGAAAAGGGGAGTGTGGGAGGCAAAAGCCAAGAAGAAATATAGTTCCTTCTGCAGAGGCCCAGGGAGGCTCAGGAAAGGAGGAACTCGACACCCTCAGGACGCTCAGGTGCAAGCGCAGTAGAAGAAGGAGCCTGGCTGGAAGTCTGGAAGGAAACAGACCCCTGGGTCCTCTGCCCAAGCCCTGACCCCAACTCAGGAGGAAGATTACTAAGTACAAGCGGCCGAGTGAACCCAAAGACCCCTCTGTGGGAAAAGACACACAGTGACAGATGGGTCTTCATCCAATTACCAGCAGACGGCAGAGACACTGCACATTCACTTCCAGACCACCATAATAAAAAGAATCTCCCAATAAAGTCAGTCACACGCATTTTTTGGTTTCCCAGTGCATATAAAAGTCAGGTTGACATTTACTGTAGTCTATTAAGTGTGCAATAGCATTATGTCTAACAAAAAAGAAAGTACCTACCTTAATTAAAAAATACTTTATTGCTAAAAAACGCTATCAGTCATCTGAGCCTTCAGAGAGTCACAATCTTTTTGCAGGTGGAGGGTCTTGCCTCACTGTTGGTGGTGCTGACGGATCAGGGTGGTGGCTGCTGAAGGCTGGGGTGGCTGTGGCAACTTCTTAAAATAAGACAACAATGAAGTTTGCCACAAACTTGTCTCTTCCTTCCACAAAAGATTTCTCTGCAGCATGTGATGTGTCTGACAGTGTCTTAGCCACAGTAGAACTTCTTTTAAAATTGGAGTCAGTGCTCTCAAACCGTGCACTGCTTTATCCACTAAGTTTAAGGAATATTCTAAGTCGTCTGTTGTCATTTCAACAATGTCCACAGCATCTTCACCAGGAGTAGATTCCTCAGGAAACCACTTTCTTTTTTCATCCATACGAAGCAAATAACTCCTCATCCGTTCAAGTTTGATCATGAGGTTGCGGCAACTCAGTCGTACCTTCAGCCCCCACTTCTAATTCCAGTTCTGTTGCTGTTTCCACCCCATCTGCAGTGACTTTCTCCCCTGAAGCCCTGAACCCCTCAAAGTCATCCACGAGGGTCGGAATCAACTTCTTCCAGACTCCTGTGCACGTTGATGTTTTCACCTCTTCCCATAAATTGTGTGTGTTCTTAATGGCATCTAGAATGGCGTATCTTTTCCTGAAGGTATTCAGTTTACTTTGCCCAGGTCCATCAGAGAAATCCCAATCTATAGCAGCTAGAGCCTTAGGAAAAGTACTTCTTAAATAAGATTTGGAAGTAAAAATGAGTCCTCGCTCCATGGGCATGAAAACCACATCAATCTCCTTGTACACCTCCGTCAGAGCTCTTGGCTGACCAGGTGCCTTGTGCATGAGCAGGAATGTTTTGGGAGAAATCTTTTTTTCTAAGCAGCAGCCGTCAGCAGCGGGCTCCGAGCAGCCGTGCTGCGGTGCAGGCTGCGGTGCAGGCTGCCGGCCCACGCGCGGCGCCCGGGCGGAGCAGCCCCGGCACGAGCCCGGCAGGCGACCTGCAGGCAGCCGCACCAGCCCTGGCGAGGGGCGCCGGCCCCGCGAAGCTCCGAAGCCAGGCGCTGACTTCTCCTCTCCAGCCACGGAAGTCCCCGACGGCATCTTCTGCCAACGGAAGGCTGCTCGGGCCACACGGCACATCCGTTCTTCAGCGTGGCCACCTTCATCTGGGCCGGGCCTCCCGGACCCGCTGCCGCCGCCCCTGGAAGTCCGCCCTCACGAGGCCGCGGCAGCCCGGGCGGCTTCCGGCTCGTCTGCGGCAGCGTCCTCGCCTCCCTCCGCCTTCAGAGTTGAGGCGAGGACCAGGCTTCGGCTGGGGATGCCGCGGCCGCCGGGTCTCCCACCCCCAGCACCGCCACTTCCCCCGTCAGCAACGAGGCTGTCACCCCTTGCCGTCCGCCAGCCCCCCGAGCACACGCTTAACTCCCCTCGACAGCTCCTGCGCGTGCCCGGCCCGCCCCAGGCGAGACCGCGCGCTCGAGGACAGCCACGGCAGCGACATCGGGGACCGCCGACCGCAATCACCCAACAATACCGGAGCGGACGCCGCCACGAAAGGCTGACACACGCCGAGCCTCGAAGGGAGCCCAGGGCGGCTTCCCCCAGGCGGTCAGCGCGCCAAACGCGGGCCCGCGGGTCACGCCCGTGCCAGGACGCCCGGCGCAGACGACGGACACCGGGGCAGGAGCGGAAAGGAAACCCTGAGAAAGCAGCGACGCGGGAAACAGGAAAGTGAAAGACTTCAAAAATAAAGCAGCTGTAACGCCGCGGAGGTCAGACACAGCGCGTCCCGCGACAGATGTGTCCCCGCCGCGGAGCGTCCCCGCCACGGAGCCAAGTCCCCGCCACACGGACGCGTCCCCGCCACGGAGCCACGTCCCCGCCACACGGACACGTCCCCGCCACACGGACGCTTCCCCGCCACGGAGCCACGTCCCCGCCACGGAGCCACGTCCCCGCCACGGAGCCACGTCCCCGCCACACGGACACGTCCCCACAGAGCACGTCCCAACGACGTCCCCGCACGAGCAGTCCGCCACGGAGCCGCGTCCGCGCCACAAAGGCCGGCTGCCTTCGGTGCTCAGAGGGGACACGCTCTCGAATGTGCCGAGCAGGAAGGCAGAACGCTTGTCGAAACCAGTAGAACGCTTGTACTTAACGTCGAGGCGGTCTCTTTAACGCTAAAACAAAAAGGCAGAACAGTGACCGTTGAGACAGCCACGGTGTGAAAAGCAGCAGACCCCCAGGAGGAGGGGGAGGCGGAAACCCGAGGGGTGACATGTCCGAAGGTGACAAACAGCGAGGCAGGAAGGATGAGCGTCCCCAGATGCAGGAGCCCGGGCGCCACCCGGAGGGACCCCCCAGCCACCCACGCCCTGTCCCGTCGCCGTGGGGCTGCCGCGGCGGGAGGAGCGGCCCCGCCAGGGACACCAGCCGCACAGCAGGGCGCTCGCTGCGCCCCGAGAAGCCGGCAGACACCCCGGGCCCCGCCCCCCCCCCGCCGCGCGGCAGACACCCCGGACCCCGCCCCCCCCGCCGCGCGGCAGACACCCCGGACCCCGCCCCCCCCGCCGCGCGGCAGACACCCCGGACCCCGCCCCCGCGGCGCACAGCCGGCCCAGCGCCCCAAGGAGCCGCCAGCAGAGCGAGGGCGGCCCGGGCGGTGCGCAGGGATGCGAACTCTGCACACCTCTTCGGAGTTCCCGGGCGGCCCGGGCTGCGCGTGCCCCCCACTCGTGCCCCCCACTCGGCACACAGTCCCGAGTTCCCGGAAATGCGAGGCCAGGCCGGAGGCAGATGCGAAGCCGGGAAGCCGCGGGCGCAGCCCACGCCGTGGCGAGTCCCGCGGGGGCAGAGACGGCAGGCAGCGCCGGCTCCCGGGGACAAGCTGCAGGCAGCAGTTGCGGCAGGACGCAGTGCGGACTCTGAGCGCCCGAGAAGAGAGGGTCGGCGATCAGAGGAAGCCGCGACCGACTTCCCCCGTGGTGGTTCGTTTTTGATGCCCTGTCTGCGCGCTGGCTTCCTTTACACTCCAGCTGGAGCTGTGTGCCACTCCAACCCACGCCGCGTGCAGGCAAGGACGGAAAGGCTCCCACGGGCCCTCCCCAGCCAGAGCCCAGGGAGGCGGGGCCTAAAGGCAGAGCAAGCCCCCCAGGGCAGGGCCGGCACCGGCCTGCACTCCCGCCCGAGGGCAACGCCAGTGGTGCCCTGCCCATCCCACACCTGCCAAGCCAACCAGCAGACCCACGCCGGGCAGTGCCCGGGCTCCACGCCAGGCTGGCAGGCAGGGCTTGTGGCCACCACAGCACCAAGTGTGCCCGGAACCACAGGGGGCAGGACCGCAGAGGAGGGGGCTGGAAAGGTCTGCTCTCTCTGGAAGAAGCCCCTTGGCATGGGATGACGGTAGCTCAAAAATAAGAGGATGGGAGAAAAATAGGCCACAAACACTATCCAGTATGAGTACAGATGGGCTGTATTTGTATAGGACAAAGCAGACTTCAGACTAAAGAAAATTAGCAAGCATAAAGGAGGACATCACACAATGATAAAAGGGCAATTCTCCAAGACACCACACACCTACCGCAGAGTTGTAAGATACAGGAAACGAACGCTAATAGAACCGAAAGAAAAAATAGACACATTTGCAAATATACCTGGAGGCTTCAATGGGCATTTCTCAGTAATCAAAAGAGCAAGGGGAGAGAAAATGAGCAAGGATACAGACTTGAACACCAGCAACTCATCTGATCGATATGTACAGAACGGCCCACCCAGCAACAAAATACACCTTCCTTTCAAATACACAGGAAACATTCACCGAGACAGACTGAATGTGAGGTCACAAAACAACTTTATAAAACATGAAATAACTGAAATTATGCAGACTATGTTCTCTAACATGAACAGAATTAGACTGGAAATCAGTAACAAGGTATCTCAAAATCTCCAAATATCTGGAAGTCAATCAACACATAACACGTGCCAAAAAGAAAGTCTCAAAGGAAATTAGAAAATGAGCTCAATGAAAATAAAAATACCAACATGTCTAAATATGTGAGATACGGCTAAAACAGTCCTTAGCCGTAAGGGAAGGGAAATTTGTAGCATAAAATGCTTTCATTAGAAAGAAAGATCTCAAATCAATCATCTTAGTTTACACAATGAAATCTAGCAAAAAACAAACTGAATTCAAAGTACACATTAGGAAATAATAAAAATAAGAGCAGAAATCAATGAAATTTAAAAGAAAAATATAAAAAAAATTAATGAAACCAAAAGCTGGGTTACTTTAAAAAAAAAAACAAAAACAAAGAAAGACTTGATAAACCTCTACCAGATTGACCAAGGAAAAAAATTGACCAAGACACAGATTTAGGAATGGAAGAGGGGATGAAGGCACTGGTGCCACAGAAATTTAAAAGATAGTAAGGGCTAAATTAGAGCTTACGTGGACACTCCACTCGCGAGGAGACAGGTAAAACGGAACTCTCCACCTCCGAAGCGTGAGCTGCACGTAGTCACTTTCTTCAGGGGAAATACAGTAACTCTGCAGTGGAGAAACCTGGCAAACACACCTTCGTCCAGCCACCAAGACCAACATCAACAGTGACAATCGCACTGACAGGAGGCGCCCATGATACGATGAGGACACTTCACCTCCGTGCTCTTCCTGCCCAAAATACGTGACCCCAGTCTAACCATGGCAAAAACATCAGACCAGCTCAATTGAAACATTCTACAAAATAAACTTTAATCCTCAGAAAACTGTCAGAGTCCGGACGCAGGGAGACACGCCAACCGGATGCACTGCCCCGGACGGAGCCCTGGGGCAGGAGAGGGACAATATGTAATAACTAAGGAAATTGAAATAAAACAGGGTTTCCTTAACATATCATTATCGACCCATTAATTATAACAACTGCACTACAGTAATGTAAGATGCTAATACTAGAGGAAATGGTATAGGGTATAGAGGAACTCTATATTTGTAATTTTTCTGTAAATATAAAATCATTCTAAAATAAAAAGTTATTTTTTAAAAAAACTATATTGATGCCAGGACCCATCTTTCACAAATTCTGAGTTTATTGGTGTGGAGTGGGGCATGTTATTAATATTTTTTAAAGCTCCATTTTAAAACCTTTAGTCTTCAAGATAAGAATAAAGCAACTTAAATGTAAAAAAAAAAAGTTTCTTTGGTAAACTCAAAAATGAATCTCAACCTATACCACACATCACATACGAAAATTAACTCAAACAGATCACACACAGAGTAAACCACAAGCCCCTGTTAGGAGAAACACCAACAACAAACCAGAAGTCTTTGTGACCTCGGGTCTAGCAGAGTTCTTACATACAACACCAAGATCATGATCCATGTTCTAAGAATTGATAAATCAGCCTTCATCAAGTTTCAAAACTTTTGCTCTGCAAAGGACGCTGTTAAGAGAATGAAAATACTGAGGAAAAAGTTTGCAAAACACATATCCGACAAAGCACTTGTATCCAGATAAAGAACTCTCAAAACTCAGTACAGAGGAGAAAAAAAAAAAATCCAATAAAAACATAAGCAAAAGTTCTGAACAGACAAATTCACCAAGAAGACGTGTGAATGACAAAAAAAGGAAAAAAAAAAGAAAAGGTGCTCAACATCATTAGGGAAATGAAAACTAAACCAGAATGAGCTACCACTCCACCCTGGGAGAATGGCTAAAATAAAACGCCCACTGAGCCGGGCGGCAGTGAGGACACAGAGCCCCTGCAGCTCTCCCACTCGGCTGGCCAGAGGCAGCCCCACCACAGCCAGTCTGGAAAAGAGTCTGGCAGTTTCTTAAAAAGTTAAGCATAAACCTACCATGTGTCTTAGCAATCACACTGGTTGGAATTTATTCTAGAAAAATAAAAACTTATCTTCACATAAAAACCTGTCCATGAATGTTCACTGCAGCATTATGCATAATCACTAAAAAACTGGAAACAACTCAAATGTCCTTTGATGGGTAAACAGATAAACAAACTGTGGTACATTCACATGACGGAACTACTCTGCAATGAAAAAGGATCAACTATTGATAAACACAACACCACAAATGCATCATGCTAAGTGAAAGAAACAAGTTTCAAAAGCCTGCACACTGGTAGGGTTCCATTTACACGACATTCTACAAGAGGCAACATACGCACACATAGAACAGACAATGGATGCCATGAAATGACAGTACAAAGGAAATAACTATGAAATGTAAAAATTAATAAAAATTTTAAAAAATAGGCTGAAAGGGAGCAGAATGGAGATACTAAAAGGCAAATTAGACACAAGCTGGGAAATCAAACCCAACAAAGGACAGAACAGTTAGAATTCATAACGAAGAATGAATAAAAGAAATAGCAAAATTTTTCTATAATTAAAAAAAAGTCCTTAGAAGGAACACCAAGTGTTGAGCCAGATAAACTTCTAAATCCCACACTTGGACACATTATCACAAAACTCCAAAATATAAAAGATAAAGAGAAAATCCTAAAAGCTGCCAGATACCACTTCAAAGGAGTAGGAATCAGATTGACATCAGACTTTTCATTGGTAATGATGGAAAACCTTCAAGATGAGCAGAGAGAAAATACTTCAGACCAAAATTTCCATATCTGACTGATGATTCAAGAGGACGGGGACAGGAAAGTGAGGGGAAATAAAGACATTTTCAGACTATTAAGCAATTACCTAGATCAGCAAATCCTGTTCATTTTATTTCTAAAAAAAATATCCCAAATATGAACACTCCAGAGCTACCATCCAATTCCAGCAAGTCTCCTAAGGAGCTGGTCACCTGCTTCCACTCTACCCGCTTAGAGTAAATTACCCACACAGCAGCCCCCGATCCTTTTAAGACATAAATACAAGCACTGCTCCATTCAAACCCTCCCAGCTCACTCAGAATAACCCAGGCGACCTGGCCCTCACTCCTTCACCAAACACCCCCTACCCCTCAGCCGGGTTCTCCGCCCACCAGCCACGTTTTGCGTTCTTGCTGTTCTCTGAACCCACAAAGCTCACTTCCAGCTCAGCGCCGTGACACACTCTTCTCCCACAACTTCCCAGGACACACTCTGTCACTTTGGCCTGTTGTCTATTTAAATGTCCCCTCATAAGGCCTTCCTAGCTAGAGCAGACACATACACACTGTGTGAACATTGCATGTGTTCAGTAAATACTTGGTGAATGCCTACACAGGGAGGGAAAAGAGCAAAAATAAATCATCTAAAATGTTTTTGTAGGGTCATAGGATCAGAGGGTAGTTTGTATTTTCTTCCTTATATTTTTTCACACTTTTTAAATCTTCTATAGTATGTATTAATTTTATAAACATTAAAAGTATCATTGAAAAATTACTTAAAAGGGTTGTTTATATAACTATTCTAAAAAATTATTTTTAGGCTACCATTTTCCTACTCAAATACATCACACAAGTAACACCACTCCAAAAGTTTCATAAACTTTTGAATTTTCTCCTACCAAAAATTAAGAACTCCCCAATACCAGAAACACTGTCCTCTCCCTTTGTCTCTGTACTTTATCTGCTCCTTAGGTAGATACTTTCATTCTACTCCCACCTCTACAGGCACACCTGAAACTCCCTGCTGTACCAACCAAATTTCCAGTCTATCCTTCTTGCCAGTTATAAAACATTTGAAAAATCCACCTGCTATTTCTTAAACCAAATCTACCTATCACATGTTTCAAAGGTAGAAGCACAGAATTCAGACTACTAAAGAAATTAGCAATGGCAATTATTCTTTGTTTAGTGAACCTACCATCAAAGATTAAAAAGGGAAATATCAAACAATGTCAACTACAAATTTCTAGTTTACATACTCCCAAAACATTGCCCAGTTTTTAAAGTATAACTAAACTCAGTAAGTAATTCAACAAATAACTCCTCAGTACCTATTACATGCCAAATAGCACAGGCCCTAAGAATGTAATGTATGGTGGTTAACAAGACAGACTTAGTGAGAACACACAAAATGAGGCACATAACTACAGAAGGTAATCAGATTTTGATAAGAGTTACAAAGAAAATAGGCCGGGCAGTATGAGCTAGTAACAGGGAAGACTTCATGAAATAGGTGCTTAGGGAAGGCTCTCCGAGGAAGGGACCTTCAACGGAAGCAGGATGAGGCTGCTACATGAAAAGCCAAAGGAACAGGTAGAAAGGACACGAAAGATGCACAGGAGTGTTCTGTGGACTGTTCCTCAAAGGAGGCCAACATCACCAGATTCTAAAATGTCATTTACCCAAAGTCACTCCATCAAGAGTCCCAGGTGATGAGGTCCAGATGTACATCTTTGATGATCCAAGACTAAAAATTAGAGTACTCCATCTTTTTAGCCACAAAGTACCCAAGGAATGTATAATTCTCTCACCTCTAATCTGCTCTGGGTGTGAGGGGTGGGTATTTATCAGGAGCCTGGAAGAGGGAGTTAACACTCCTCTGGCTCCTCTGAAAATACCTCCTTAGAGAAGGACTGGGCACCAATGATGTCAGACACGATGTCTGACCAGACCAGAGAGCAGGTGTCGTGCTGCTGACTGGTACACTCTACAAACAAGCAAGGGGGGGAGATGAGAAGCCGCCCCCCCAGGCAGGGCAACGTCATACAGTCTCTGCTGCAGCACCGAAGTCTACACTAAAGAGCAGAAACGAATTAATTCAAAATAACAAGCTCTGGAACCAGAGACCTGGGTTCCAGTGTTGGCCCTGCAATTCACCAGGTGAATGACAGTGGGCAAACTACTTAATCTCTCCAAATCTTAGTTTTCTCATCCACAAAGTGAGGTTCATAATAATTATAGCAACCTGTGTGTTTAGAAATAAATACACCATCTCAAGGTGTAAGCACAAGGTCTGGCATATTGTAAGTGCTTGATAAATGTTAACTATTTTTATTATTATTAAACTGAAAATGCTCTTTAAAAACATACTATGTCTACCACAGCCATTAAAATCACATCTCAAGAAAGTATCCACAGTTTTTACCTTAAGCAAGATAATGTGGTCTTCATCCTGAAGATTACAGAAAGGGAACAAATTAAGTCTCTTCAACAGATTTGATGAGATTGGATTTCTGGAAAGGACCCTCTGGACACAGAGGAGAAGAGGAATTAGAAGGGCACAAAACCAAAGCCAGACCGTCAGTTGGAACTGCAACACTCAATCCCAAATGAGAAGGCTCCAGAGACATCTGGATGTGGACCCATGAGCTTTCAAATAAGACAGTTGCCCTTTATATCCCCAAAGGATTATACATATATACAGATTAAAGATGACAGCTTAACTGAAAGATGCACAAAAATAAATGCAGCTCAAAGCAAAACAAAAACTCTACAGATGTATGCTTTCTACAGACTCAAAAAACGACTGGGGGAAAAGTTGAAGTGTTTGGTAATACTTAAGTTTCAGCCTTCCTGCTTCTCACCTATAGTTTGGCTTGTACACACCAAACTCCTGTTTTTCTGAAGGGGGAGTGGGGGGAGTAAGCCACAAGTGCTTGGTAGAAATAGAACACCTAAACCAGCAATCCTCAACTCCAGATGCAGGTCAGAGTAACTCACCACGTATCATAATGTTTCAGATACCAAGCTCCAACAGAGGCCTACAGGATCAGAATCCCTAGAGACGGAGCCCACAAGATTAACTCTGAATAAGCATCACACTTAAAGAGTTCAAAAAGAAAAGGCATAATGTTTACAGTAAAAAAGCCCCCTGTCCTCAACTATCGCCTAGCCACCAGTTCCCCTTTCCACAAACAACCAGTGTTATCAGGTTCTTGTGTAATCACAGGTGATTCCAATGCACAGCTCTAGTTGAAAAGCAATGCTCTAGAACTGCAGTCCCCAACCCCACCCCGGGCCGAGGACCAGTACCAGTACCAGTACCAGTACAGTACCAGTCAGTGGCGTTAGCACAGCAGGAGGTGAACAGCAGGCCAACAAGACTTCATCTGTACTTACTGCCAGCTGCACCCCATCGCTTGCATCACCGCCTGAGCTCTGCCTCCCCTCCGCGCCCCCCCCACCCTCCATCCATGGAAAAATTGTTTTTCAGGTCCCTGGTGCCAAAAAGGTTAGGGACCACTGCTCTAAAACAACAACAAAATAAAAAACATTAGATCTGTGATTCTCAACTTTTTGGTCTCAGGGCCCCTTTAGACTCTTAAGATTGAGGACCCCAAAAGTTTTTGATTATATAGACTACATCTATCCATAGTTATAATATTAGAAATGGAAACTGAGACAATGTTTAAATATTCAAAAATAACAATAAATCCATTAAGTACAACTTTCAAATGAAGCCTAAAACTTTCAAGTTTTAATATACCTTTAATGTACATTTTAATGTCATTTAATATACATTGATTTTCCCAAGAATGCAATTACCATATAACCAAAAGAAGATCACACGTTACTTAGAACTTCATCAAGAGCTCTTTGCCATTTTGTAAAGTCATGAAAGCAACAGCGACACCACTCATGGCAGTGAGTCACCAGGACAGCACTCCCCACCTCCTGCTGGTGGTGCACTCCAGGTAGTCTGACAGATTACGGCAATCCTCCTACTCCAATATGTGGTGTACTACAGCCACACCTGAACATTTATGTTGAAATACTTAATCTAATATAAATTCTCCCTCATTTCTTCTTTACCTCACAGATAGAAAGAACACTACAAAGTGTTGACTTTCACGGAGTTGAAACACCCTCACATCAAGTACACTGCTTCCAATGATGGGAATAATGACTCTCCAAAGATGTGATAATAAGTAAAATGTGCTCCTGGGAGGGGCAGGGATATGGAGGTATAGGATTTTCTTATCACTTACTGGCAGTATGTGTTTCATGCAAATTCACAGATGTTAAAAGTAAACTGTAATTTTTTTTAAAAAAGATACCTTATGAAATTTGATTCATATGAAATTCAATAAAAGTAACAAGTCTCTATTATGCCTTGATTTCACAGTATTAAAAAAGCATAAGGCCAATTGTTAGCAACATGTCATTAGAAAATTAGGTAATTAATCAACTGTTCTATGGAATTATCAGATAAAATGTCCACTAATGAAATTTTTTAACATCAAATATTGTAAGGGCAGCAATTAATATTGCTCCTTTGCTCACTGACAAAACAAGTTTAAAAAACAAGGTAAGCTACTAAATACTTATAAATTCTTCCATAGAAGTTGTAGCACAATTTGATATTATGAATATCATAACTGCTTGGCAACCCTGGCTATCCAGAAAATAGCTAAAAGAATATCATCTTTATGGCACAATTTATTCAGAGAGGACCCCCTCAGGATCTGAGAGCCTACTTACTCTTAATTTAGACACAATTCTAAATGGGGAGATAGTAGGATACTGAACTTTGCTGAAGAAAAGCATTTCACTCTCCTGGAAGTAGTGAAACTTTTATATCAATCAAAAGGAGCTTCAATGTAAAGATTTTTTTCAAGTTGAAAAACATCATTCTTGCTCACAATGAGTGACTTTCAAATTCCAGTTATGACAGTGGGAATGTATAAACGTATGGGAAAAATTTTGGAACCACTGGTATAACAAAAACACTGATGTTAGAGCAGGTAAGTCATAACTAACAATCTTAGCTACCTGGTTTCTCTCCTATGGTTAGGAACATGAAATTAGAAAGTTAACTCAGTGTGCTAGTGACACAAAAAGAAGAGAGCAGGCCACACACCCACCTCAAGGCCTTTGCACTTGTTCCCTCTGCCCAGAACCCTCCCCAGATGTCTGAATGGCTCTGCCTGGCTCCACTCCGGTCTGTTTAGACACCTCAGAGGCTATCCCTCACCTCTTCCCTCTCTATGCCTTTACCCCATTTTTTCATCATAGCACTTACTATAACCAGCTCCCTGAACAAAAACACCTTTTTGTAGTTCCCTTATGTTTCAAGTTCCCAGGCCAATAAGATTTGCCGAGCAGAACTTTGTAATTTTCTGTTTCACCCTTCCCCTCCCTTTTGAGTTGTTTTTCAGAAGTGGTGAACCCTCCTTGTAGTAACAAGATAATCGCAAGGTTTTACACTACCCGATTGTTCAGAAAAGTCAAGACAAACAGAATTCCACCACAAATCTAGCCCAAGGACCCACTGAGCAACATACTCCTCACAGCCCCCATGCGCACAAGAACGAAAGGATGATCAATATTACCCCCAGCTCATTATACCACTAAAATCTCCGCTCTAAGAGGGGCTTATCCACCAATTTTTTATCATGCAACGTATGTGCCCGTCTGATTTCTCACTATGATTTCGTGCCTGGCACTCCATCCCAAACATGTAATGATGCTCACTCATTTCATGCATTATTCATTTCACCTCTAGAAAAATCCTTGATCCCCTTGGTCAGGAGGAGGATTTGAGGCAGTCCTCCCACCTCCCAGTTGACATCCCCTGCAATAAATCTCCTTTCTTCCTTGATAATCCTTGTTGTCCCAATAATTGGCTTTCTGTATGGTGTAGTTCCCGTATGTTTCAAGTTCCCAGGCCAATAAGATTTGCTGAGCAGAACTTGTAGTAACACCCTTCTGTATGGTGAGAAACAGAGGGAACCCCCCTTGCAGGTTTGTCACCACTAACATTGCACATTTATCTCTATGTCCATTGTCTGTCTCCTCCACTAGAACTAAAGATCTGTGAACAGCTTTATGCACCTCTACATCACCGGCACCTAGCATAGTTTGAGAGGCGAGGGAGCGGTGTTCTCAAAGACTTCTTAGATGAATAAAGGGAGAGTGAAACTACAGATGTAGCAAGAACTGTGTGAAGTCAGTCATTTAAGTGACACAAAAATTCATCTTTTGCCCCAAAGGTTATCATAGAACAAATAATGTACACGAATTGTCATGAATCAAGAAATAAAGATCAAAATGCATTCCCAGTACTTTAAATGTAATTTTGTTTAAAGTCTTCCTTCAAAAATTGCATTTCTCTTCCACATTTTGGTGCTTAAAGAGTTACCAGATGCTTTAATTACCCACAAAATCCCCTCAAAGTGCATTCCCACTCTTAGCCCCACCAACTCAAGTACCAAGAGATGACGTTCTGTACCATTTCTTTTCAAGTACCTCAGCTACAGAATGGCTTTACCTATTGCACAGGACTGGTTTTTGGTTTTGCTCCTCAGCAATATTCACTATGTGAACTTTCCCAGAACATCTTATATCAAATCCAACTCTCAACCCTTTAAACGGTAGGAAAATACAGCAGGTAAAAGGGGTAAACACTCCTCTTCGCCTAACACTCAAACCCGTTAAACGTTCCTAATGGAAAAGTGACAATGATGTGGCTCGCCAGCACCTCGCACCCTCCCCCTCCGCGGCGCTCTCCACCCCACTCAGGAGGAACGCAAACATGCGCAGAGGCGCCGTCCCCGATGCATGACACTGGGGAAGGGGGATAAATTCTCGCGCTGGCAGTCTTCCCGTCTTCACCGACGGCCCGGCGAGCCGCGGTGAGCGGTGACTCAGCCCGCTCCGGGCCCGGGCTCCGCCCCTCCGTCCGCCGGGCCCCGCACCCTCGCTCCGGGACAGGTCCCAAGCCCTCGGGCCCTCCGCCCCGGCCCTGGCTCCCAGCCTTCCGCTGCCTCTGCCCGGGCCCTCCAACGCTCCGCCACCGCCCTCTGACCCTACGCCCCAGTCGCGGCTCCCTCCAGCCCGGCCTCCGACCCTCCGCCCCAGCCCCGCATCCTCGCTCCTCCAGCCCCGGGCCCGTCCGAGCTGCGCGCCGGGGGAGCAGCGTGCGGGCTGGGCCGGCGCGGCCCGCCTACCTTCGCTCCTGCCCAGGATGCGGCAACACAGGTTCTGCAGCAGAACGTTTGGCGACTTCTGGTCCGGGGTCGCCATCCTCGCCCCGGGACTGCGCGGAGAGCCCCGGCGGAGCCCCCGGCCCTCGCCAGCCTGCTGCGTCCCGGCCGCGCGCAGGGACCGCCGCCGCGCCCTCCCCGGCCCCGCGGGCTGCCGGCTCCCGACGGGTTAAGGCGCGGGAGCCGCCGGCCACGAGGGCGCCATTTTCACGGAACCCGCGAAAGCGCGGGCGCTTCCCACAATGCCCCGCTTCTTCCTGCGCCGGCGCTGCGCGTGCGACGCCCGAAGCGTCCCCCGCTCTCCGCGGCCGCCTGCGGCAGGGCGGGAAGGTTCCGGGCTGGGCGGCCCTCCCCGAGCACGGGCTCCCGGGACGCGGGCGCGCGGGGCCGGCCAGTGGCGTCCGAGAGGAGGCGTTCCCCCGGCGCAGTCGGCGGCAGCCGCGTCTCCCCGAGGGGCGCCCTGCCCGAGGCTCCGTCCCCTGCGCGGCACTCCCGGCCGCGTCGCTCCCCTGGGAGGGTTTCCGAATACGACTCTGAGAACGTCGGCTCTTCTCCGTCTCGTCGCTTTCCGCACCCGCTAGTCGCCAAGGCACCACCCGCCTTCGTCGCCCGTGAAACTAATTCTCTGTTAAGTCCCTCGGCCGGGCGCGGCGGAGAGCGCTGGAGCGCAGGCGTTCGCGCGCGGCCGGGGCAGCACAGCGAGACCCTGTCGCTGCGGAACGACGTAAAACTTGGCCAGGCGCGGCGGCGCGCACCCGTGGGCCCGGCCGCTCGGGAGGCTGAGGCAGGAGCGTCGCTTGAGCCCGGGAGTCCGCGGCTGCACTCCCGCCTGGGCGACAGACCGGGACTCTGTCTTAGAACAAAAATTTTTTTAATGGAAAAATATTTTCTAATGTATTAAATCCCTCATGTGGTTTCTGTTTTGCTGAGCGGTCCTAAGACAGCCCTTGGTGGGGGCGCCATCCCGGCGAGGGAGCCTCCGGGTGGACTCGGGCGAGTTGCTCACCCGTCGGGCTTGAGCACGGCGGGGACCCCCCCGCGGGTGGCGGCTGCGGCGGCCCGAGACCCGGCGCCGGCTGACAGGAGGCCGCGGTGCGCGGCGCCGTTCCCAGCGCGGGACGCAGTCACAGCCAGAGAGTGAGGCTCACCTCCCATTCTCGTGCCCGCCAAGTCGTCGGAACTGAGCACCAGAACCCAAACCCGCTGTTCTGGTTGTCACGTGTGATGCCAGCCGCGCCCCAAGTCCTGCCAAGTCTCTTACATTACAGTAGGTCATTAATTGAGGAGGTGGGCCCCTAAGGCTAGGGATGGAGACGTTTGAGTAAATGTGAGGTCCGACATCACCCACACCTTCTTGAACTGAGCACAAAGCCTCTCCTTCTCCGTACTCAGAGACTGGCCTTTCCTTGATTTCCTAGAGCAACTGGAATGGCTGTTCTCATTAGCAAGTAAGTTAAAATGGAATTCCAAAGGATTCAGAAAATCCAAAAGAAGGAATCAAAGGGTGAACAGAGAAACAAAAATCAAAGAGGGCAAACAAAAAATATTTAAATGGTATACTTAAATCTAACCATGCTAGTAACTATAACAAATGTGAGGGGATGAAACATTCCAATTAAAAGCAAGAGTTTGTCAAAGTGGGTTGGAAAAAAAAAGCAGGACCTAATTATGTGCTGTGTATAAGACATATTTTAATAAAAAGCCACAAAAGATTGAAGATAAATGAGTGCAGAAAGATACACCAAGAAAACAGCAAGTATGATAGGACTGCATCAGCACATCGATGTTAGATAAAAGAGACTTCAAGACAGGACTATCACCAGAGATAAAGAAAGACACTTTATAATGATAAAAGGGTCAATTCAGTAGGAAGACATAATAATTATGAGTGTATAGACAGCAACTTGAGAAGCATTCATTCTTGAAGACAATGGCTAAGCTACCTGTGAGAACAGTGAGCCTGTAGCCTCGCCAGGGCAGGACCACCCATAGCTTGGTTGGCAAGAACCTCAGTATTCCCAGTACCGGGCTGGCTGCCTAGATGATCCCGGAATGGGCAGACTGGATGCGGGGCAAGAGATAAAAAGCCATGGTTCTGCCAGCTAAGGAAGGCTTAGCAGGAGATGAGCAGGGAACTGCTCACACTGCACTAGCCCGAGGTTAGGGTCCCACATGGTGCAAGTGGCAGGCCAGGAGAACTGCAGTGCCGTGATGGCTAATTCATGTCAGCTTGGCTGGGATCGGTGGACTTTGAATAAAGCAGATGGCCCTCCCTAATGTGCGTGAGCCCCATCTAGTCCATTGAAGGCCTGATTAGAAACCAAAAGACTGACCTTCCCTGGGAAAGAGAGTTTGTGCCAGCAGGTGGCCTTCCAACTTGAACTGCAGCATCAGCTTTTCCCTGGTCCCCAGCAAATTTCAGACTTGCCAGTTATGTTAGCCAATTCCTTAAAGTAAATCTCTCTGTCTCATGCATACACACGCACACAAACACACAGAGACATGCACGAATGTCTGAGATAAGCTTCCCACAGATATCTGGCTGGTGGAAACCATGTGTGTGCCTGGGGAGAACTGAGAGACCCCAGTGAAGCAGTAAATCCATGGAGACTGGAGAACTGGCTGCAACTGTGAATGTATTTCCAACGCACTCGCAGATCCATCAGCAGAGGATGAAACTTTTATAGGCTCTGCCCAAATCATGGCTTGCACATGTGTTTTGCAGGCACAGGGGCAAGCCCTAAGAAACCAAGCTAAGACAATAAAAATAAGACCAAAAAAAAAAAAAACTGAGTGGAAGTATCAGTGCTTGTACAATGTGGGGGAGACAATTTCCACAGTTTAAGTCCAGAAAATTTACAAATTTATGCACACGCACAGGAATGAGAAAAGTGACACCACTGCAGAGTCTGCAAAGACTGAAAGGATGTAAGTGAATGTTATCAGCAAAATTATGCAACAAATTTTACAACTCAGATTAATGTACCAATTCCTTGAAAGACACAAACTACTGATGTTCAAGAAGTAGATAACTTGAATAACCCTGTATCTATAAAAGAAATTGAAATTGTTTAAGAGAAAAAAAAAACTTCCACAAAGAAAACTGTAGCCCAGGTAGCTCTTCCCTGTTGAATTCTCTCTAACAATAAAGCAAGAAATAACATCAGTTCTGTACAAGCTCTTCCAGAAATTCAGATGAGGGAATGCTTCCCAGTTCACTCCATGAGGGCAGAACTACCCTGTTACCAAATCTGAAAAAGTCGTCATAGAAAAAGAAAATTACATTCCGACATCCCTCTTGAACAAAGATGCCAAAATTTTAAACAAAATTTTTACCAATCATCAAATCCAACAATACATAAAAAGATGAACACATGACCCAGTGAGCTTTATGCCAGTGTTAAGGGCTGAATTGTATCCTTCCCCCACACCCAGACACTGAAGGTCTAACCCTCTATGTGACTGGAGGGTCCCATGAGGAGGTAACAGGCTGAATGAGGTCATGAGAGCAAGCCCTAGTCCTATAGGACTAGTGTACTTTCTTTAAAATAAATGTTATTATGTGTATTGAAGGTACACAACATGATGTTATGGGAGATGTATAAACAGTAGGAAGGTTGCTGTAGTGAAGCAAATTAACATCCATCATCTCACATAGTTACTCATTTTGTTTTTGTTACAAGAGTAGCTAAAATCTAATTTGTCATGAATCATAAATACACTACAGTGTTATTACCTATAGTCCTCATGCTATAGGTTAGATCTCTGGGTATGTTCAGACCACGTATCTGCTACTTTGTATCCTCTGACCTACATACCCCATTTCCTCACCCCACTCCCGCCCCACCCTAAAAACCACTGTTTTGTTCCCTATTTCTGTATATTTGAAATTTTTTTTTTAGATTCCACACATAAGTGAGATCATTCAGTATTTTTCGTTCTGTGTCTGGCTTATTTCACTTAGCATAACATCCTCCAGGCTCATTCACATTGTGGCAAATTGCAGGGTCTCCTTATGTTGGGGGGCTGAATAACATATATATCACAGTTTCTTCATCCATTCATCCACGGGTGGAAACTCAGGTTGTTTCCACATCTGGGCTATTGTGAATAGTGATGGAGTGAACATAGGCGTGCAGATGTCTTTACAAGGTGGTGATTTCATCTCCTTTGTGTATATGCCCAGAAGAGAGATTGTGGGTCATATGGTAGTTCTATTTTTAATTTCATTAGAACCCTCCATACTGTTTTTCATAATGGCTGTACCAATAGAACTGGTGTCCTTTTAGGAAGAGTAGAAGACACCGGAGGTCTTTCTGTCTCTTTGCACATGTACAGAGGAAAAGCCGTGTGAAGACACTGTGAGAAGGTGGCTGTCTGCCCCCAGAAAAAGAGGCCTCCCCAGACCCAACCCGCTGGCACCTTGATCTCAGACTTCCAGCCTCCAGAACTGTGAGGAATAAATTTCTGTTGTTTAGGCCACCCAGGCCCGTATTTTTTTATGACAGCCTGAACAGATTAATACACCCAGAAATGTAAGGCTGGTTGAACATTAGAAAATCAATGTAATTAAAGATATTAATAAACTAAAAAAGAAAAACTGTATGAAGATCTCAATAGATGCTCATTTATCAAAAATCCAATATCCATTCCTGATTTAAAAAAAAAAAAAAAAAACCTCTCTAACAAGTAGGAATAGAAGGGAACTGCCTGAACCTGGTGAAAGATGTCTACAAAACCACTGACATTAACATCATACTTAGTGGCGAGAGACTCAATACTTTCTTCCTAGGAACGTCCACTATCACAGAAGGTTCTAACCAGTGCGCTAAGACAAGAAAAAGAAAGGTTTCCATATTGAAAAGGAAGATATTTTTAAAAACTCTTTTTTAATTTGCTGTAGGTCTATGTAGAAAATCCTATGGAATCTACCAAAAAGCTTCTAGAAGTAATGTGACCTAGCAAGGATATAAGATCAATATAAAAATCAATTGTATTTCTATATACTAATAATGAAAATAGAAAAAAATGTATAAATACCATTACAATTATGTCAAAAACACGACATAGGGATTAATCGGACAAAAGATGTGCAAGACTTGTATGCTAATACTATAAGCTTTTGCCAAGAAAAATTTGGCAAGACCTAAATAAACAGAGACATATGTAATGTTCATGGACCAGAAGATTCAATATTGTTAATATACCAGTTCTTCTCAAATGTCTCTACAGATTCCATGCAAGCTCAAGATCCTAGGAGAATTTTTTGCAGACGTTAAAAAGTTGATTCTAAAACTCATACAGAAATTCAAAGGACCAAAAATAGACAAAAATATTGTTTAAAAATGTAGTACATACCTCCCTTCAAAGTTTGTTATTAAGCTACTGACTCAAGCCAGTATAGTTTGGCTTCAAGATAGATGAATACATCAATGGAACAGAATAAAGGGCCCAAAAATAGTTACTCACACATATAGTTAATTGACTTTCAGTAAAGGAGCAAAACCAGCAAAACAAAACAAAAGAAAACAAGCAAAAAAACCACCACCTCAAAATGGATCCTACACCTAATTATAAGATCCAAAATTCCAAAACCTCTAAAAGGAGTTTAGAAAACAAGAGATAAATACTTGTGACCTTGAGTTAGGCAGTGTGTTCTCTGGTAACAGACCAAAGTCATAATCCATTAAACAAATGTTAAATTGGACTTCATAAAAATTAAGAAATTCTGCTTTTTATAAGCCAGTGTTAAGAGAGTGAAAATCAAGGCACAAACTTGGAGAAAATATTTGCAAATCATATATCTGATAAAGGAATTTTGTAACAAATGCTCAATATCCAAGACAGATAACAAACATAATTTAAACATGGTCAAAAGATTTCTACAGATACTCCACCGAAGAAATTTTGTCTAAGAAGTTATACACATGGCAAATAAACACCTGAAAAGAAGGTCAACATAATCATTACTTAAGATAAGTAATGTAAATTTAAACCATAATGAGAGAACCCTACGCAGCCATCAGAGCAGCTAAAATAAAAATTCGACCATACCATGTATTGGCAAGCATGTGGAGGAAACAGAACACTCATACACTGCTGGTGGAAGTGTGAAATAGTTAACCATATACCTGCCACGTGATGTGGACATTCCGTGTCTATCTATTTAACCAAGAGAAGGGAAAGTATATGTCCCTACAGAGACTTGTATGTGAATGTTCTTAACACCTTTATTTGTTACACTCCCAATCTGGAAACAGCCCAAATGTCTATCAAGTGAATATAATAAACGAATTGTGGTGTCTCAATTCTCAGAAAAAAGGAATTAGCTATGAATATTTGCAAAACCATGGATGGATTAAATACAATGGTGCTGAGTGAAAGGAGCCAGACAGAAACACACACTCGGGATAACTCTAGTTGTGTAAAATTCTAGAAAGCAGAGGAGAGGCTCCTGGCAGTGTCAGGAGGGCAGGAGAGGGTCTGAGAAGGGGGCGTCCAGTCTTGGGGGTGATGTGACGTTCATTTCTTGATCATAGTGATAATTTCATGCATACATAGGTATGTTAAAGGCATCAGTTAGTACATTCCTGAACAGTTTTAGAGTTACAATTTAGAAAAATTGTGAAGATGGTGTAGAGAATTGCAGTGTGGCTGAAAAGAGTATTAGATAAAAAGCTGGACAATCTGAACGAAGCGTGGGCTTTAATCAACCAGGCATTGGTACTTGAAACTGCCCTTTATAGAATTCGTGAAGGGCCGCAGGGTGGGAACTGTGGTAGGGCCTGCACTCTGCAAAGGTAGAGGCGCAGTTAGGAGCGGCGCAGCTGTCGTCCCCTGGCTTGCTCTCCTGTAATTGCTTACAGCTCAAGAGTCACGTATTAAATAACTGGTGGTCGTAAGATTCGTACCTTTCTTAATTGCTCCCGTAGATAACATCACCATTGTGAAACCAAAGGCTGGTCTTTGAGATATTTTCCCCACCCTGCATTCTGGTGGAACGGCTGACCAACCCAGACCAGTGGCCATAATTAGGAACTGACTCAACTGGTCTCTCAACCCCCACCCAGGAACTGACTCAGCGCAAGAAGACAATTTCTACACCCTTATGATTTCACCCCCAACCCAACCAATCAGCAATACCAATTCCTTAGACCCCTGCCTGCCAAATTATCCTTAAAAACCCTAGTCTCCAAATTCTCAGGGAGGCAGATTTGAGAAATTTCTCCCTTCTTCTCTCTCGGCTGCCCAGCGATAATTAAACTCTTTCTCTGCTGCAACCCCTGCTGTCTCAGTGTGTTGGCTGCCTTCTATGCAGTGGGCAAGAGAACCCGGTGGGATGGTGACATACTGGTTCTTAAATGTCCCGAATAGTATACTTTTGATGTGTGTTGTGAGGCCCTGAGCTGGAGAGAGTGGGGTGCCCAGTTGGGGCTGGGTTAAGACACAGGCAAATGGTGTCCTTCACAGTGGGAGCCTGGAGGCCCCCCCACGTCCCTTCTGCCCCAGGGCACTGGTAGTGGGTGAAGATGAGGGTGGGGGAATCTTGCTTCTGCCATTTTATGGACCCCAGGGGTCAGGAGAAAGAAGAGTGGGGTAGACCTGGAACAGGAAAGTAGCCTGGGTGGGAGAACATCTTCCAGGTGTTCTCTGCAGAGGTACCTGAGACAGCTTCATGCCCACCCCCCCCCCCGGGAGGCCTCCAGAGGGAGTTCCAGGCTAGGTGCAGGTGTGCGTAACAGGATGGCGGGCTGGGGCCTGAGCCTTCACTGTGACAGCCTTCAGAGACTGCAGTGCACCAGATATTCGAAATGAAAGGCTGGACCTGCAGGAAGGAACAAACAACAAGGTATAGGATAAATATGAATAACTATTGATTTTAAAAACAACATTTTTAGGTTTAACACACATAAAATTAAAATATATAACAAAAATATCTCACAGATAAAGAAGGTGGCAAATGTTATGACAGTGTTCTGATGTCTTTGATCTGTCCTGAAGGAAGTAAAAGTACTAATTTATATTAGGTTTTCATACATCAAGGATATTTGTAATTTCTAGGGAAACCACTAAATGAAAAGTAAACATATTGATAACTACCAGACTATTAAAGAGTAAAATATAGAACAATAAAAAGTTTTCATGGATCTGAAAGAAAACCAAAAAAGAAATAAAAATGAACATATTATAGGAAGAATAAGAGAAAAATCTTAAGATGGCATGGTTAAACCAAAGTATCTCATAAAATACATCCAATATAAATGCACTAGATCCACAGAGGTACAGTTCTCATCCCGTCACATCAAGAGTGCTTACTATAAACATGACTCGTCACTGTTGGTGTGAACCATGATCCCCTGGCTTGAGGTACCATTACAGATTTCTGAACTTTTCTCTTTCTTTCCATACTATACTCCTTGGAAAAATGTCAGCACACAGCCCACCCTTAACAAACAGGTAGTTGTGCCCCACTCCCTTAGGGATGGAACATCTACATAAATTATGTGGAATTCTTCTGCATGGAGAGTTGTCTGTTCTCCCCCATTTACTTATTTATTCAATAATTTATTTATATCAGTAGGTACTTGTGGATATTTATTTTATATTTTGAGTCATAATCTAATACTACTTTACTTATTTTATTGCTCAAATTGTTCCAGACTTGAACATTTAAAGCTCTTTAGTTGGTTCTTGTATCCCTTTCACATTCTCTTATCATTATGAATTTAAAAAAAAAATAATTAATAGACTTTATGGTTTTTTCATACCAATTTATATTTGCAGAAAAATTGAGTAGATAGTACAGAGTCCCATGAACCCCGGCCCCAGCTCTCACCCTTGGCACAGTTTCCCCTGCTATTAGCATCTCACATTAGGGTGGCACAATTGTTGCAATTAATGAAGTGATAGTGATACATTATTATTAACTGAAGTCCATAGTTCACATTAGTCCAGTGCTTCTGGGCGATGGGATATGTGGTGAGAACGAATTCTGTGCTCATGTGCTCGTCTCTTCTGTAAAAATGCATCCCTTCATCTGCGGCAAAGTTGGTGGGATACTATGGTGGACAGTTTCCAAATGCTGTCTACCATATCCATGGTACTAATAATTTTCCCATCCCGCGTGAGTCTGTTTCTCCTCTCCTTGGTATGCGTTCGTTTTTAAATTCTTTTATATTCTTTCATGTCACATTTGATATTGTAGGGGAAAAACCCATTTGAACTGCCTAAATTGGAAGCTTTATGAGTAGTGAGGTTATCAGTACCCAACTCAATTGATATAAGGATATTCTAATGATTGATTGACTAAAACTAGTGAACAATCTTTCAGACTACAATTAATTTATAAATTTACATTCACTTTTCTTTTATGAGATCATAATGATTTATTGTTCTGACATAAGATCAACAGATTGAAACTTCAATTAGGCTTTCAAAAACTCATATCTTTCAGGAAAATGTCACTAGACCACTGTCAGTAAATGGATAAGTTACTTTACAGTCAAGACGTCTTTTGACCCACCTCCTTGCTGCCGCCTTGTTTACGAGCAGGTGGCGTTTGTGCTCACACTGTCTCTTACTTGGGATTGATTTCCTGCAGCTGACATTTGATAAGGCTTTACAGGAAAGACAACTGGGATGGGATAATGCTCTTTGCCTCTGTCCGGGTTAGCAAGCAGAAGCCACTACCCTCTTCCCCACAATGTTTTTGCCTGTATTTTTCTGACTAACTACTTAGGTCTACAGTTTTTGAGGCATATTACGTTTTTTACTATGGTGTTCATATTGGAAAATTACTTCTTTAATTCTAAAAGGTGAGGATGGATTAATTTTCTTGGTAGATTTGACTACTTTTTAGAGTTTCCTCCGCTCCAACAAGAGCTGGCATGAGGAGTAAATAAGGTGATGACGGTGCACAGTGAGCTGCCCGTGTTCTCCCAGGCAGTGGGTAGCACCTGGAAGGGCAGGTTCTGGAGTCGGATGGAGCTCGAGGAGTCTGCTCTATCTGGAGGACTAAGCCAACACCTATTGCGTCAGGTTACAGCTGACAGAGGGGCTGTCTTCCTATGGGTTGACAGTTGGGTCTTTCTGTGTCTCTCCCTCACCACATTCACCCCAGAGCATATGAAGTGGGTTTCAGGTGTCCCCTCATTTCAGAATATTAAAAACCTTTGTAAAAGCCTCTCCCTGGACCAGGCTTGCTCCACAACATTGTTTGATTTTCGTGGAAGGATATTCCTTTTGGCCAATCAGGTCTGCTAAGCTTCTGGAAGCCTGATGGTGTCTGTCCAAATCCTCAACAGCCCAGGTACCACAGGGCCACAGCCCCAGGAGACACTGCATCCTGGAAGTTATGGTGCCTGCACTTCCACGTACACCACTGTAGATGTCTTGGACGTCATTGCTATTTTTACAAAAATTGTAATAGCTGCCACTTACTGCTCTTTGTGCCAAGCACTGCATAAGTACCTCTCTGACCGTCACAACAGCTTAGTGAGGTCGGTCTTGTTCTCCCCGTGCTACAGAAGTAGCAGGTGCAACCTGAAGGTTTAAATAACTTGTGCAAGTTCAGCCAGGGGAAGACCCATCATTCGCATCTGTGTGGTGAGACCCTCACACTGTCACGTTTCAGCTCCACAAAGCGCCTCTCCTTGAAAGACATTTTTGATTGCTTAATATATTTTGATAGTGCTCTCAGATGTCATTAGCCTTTTAGTCCTACAAAATTAGAGGAAAGCTTCAAAGGAGAAATCTGATAAGGCCTTTGAAAGAAAGAAGTTAATTAGTTTTCCGGATGATTAGAGTGCTTATTCCCCTTTGGCTTAAGCAAAGGCTTCGCCCACGTTAATAATGAGAAGACAGGGAGCCTCTTTGCACCGCAGAACCTTCAGCTGCAAACTCTTCAACAAGCCACAGTGGTCAGAGGAGGTCTCAAAAGGCGTTTTGAATAATACTCTTTTTCCTTTGCTTTGAGCATTGTACTCGGTGATTGATTTGAAGCACATGAATGACTAGACGGGTCATTTATTTCCATAAATATATGTTATAAATTACCTTGGCAGCAGCAGACTTCAGTTCATCTCTGCACAGGAGAGAAAAACATTTATTCTTTGTCACATTTTTATATTTTATGCGCCTCACAAAACAATTGAGTGGGCTAGTGACTGATCATGCACAACCACTACTGTTTGTTCATTTTACTTAAAATTAGATTGAATACATTTTTAAAGATACAGCTGGAATATACAGATGAGTCTGATAATATGAGACATAAATCAAAACCAAGAAAATTCCCCTATCATGTGCTTTACACATTCATACTTTTAATTTGCACAAGTTATATTTTGACACAATGCCCCACTAACATTAACATTTAGAGTATAATTTAAATATAAAATTACCATGTAGATATTCCCAAGGCAAGATCTGCATTCTAGTTTCATGTGTGCTAACACAATCTATAGTTTAAAAGCAGCAGATTTAATAAAGTACAAAAAGAACTCTGAAACCAAAGACTGGAATTTCATGGCTTTGCTACCTACAAGGGCAAATCACTTAACTTCCTCTAACCTGTTTTCTTGGCTGAGAAAAAAAAACTGTAGTATTTTGCTAATTCTGGATTCTTGTTGAAAGAACCAAATGGATCCCATCATGTAAAACTTGACCTTGCCTCCCTGGATTACTCCAGGCTTCTCCATCAGCAACCACAGACTTGCACGCCAAGAAGAACCACTATGTGATCTTTACATCTTTGTGTTATAAGTGCATTGTTCCAGAATTCCCTCCACCTAAAACTGGGCAAGTCTTTATTCTTTCCTGATAATTTTCATTTAATTACTAATTCTCTATTATTTGGTTAGATTTTGGTTTGCTTTGTTTTTTTAAACTCAGAGGATATTAAGAATTCAATATAACAATCCTGAATGTTAATAACATTCACAAATTTAACAACCTTAACTTTTTTTCTTGGCTTATGAAATGAGGGCAAAGTTAGCATGAGCAGAAAGAAAGGAAAGGAAAGCAGGGAAGGAGGAGGAAGGAGAGAAGACAGAGGGCGGGAGGGCGGGAGGGCGGGTGGGAGGGGCTGCTTGTGTTGCTTTCTGTGTGCTCTGCCCCCATTGACCTCCGACCCTCTCATTTTAATCCAAAACCATCCACTTTCTCTATGCAGACTTAATCTTCCCTGCCATCCTATGGCAGATTTTCTGGCAAAAAAGTCACTGCCCAATATCTATTTCCAGAATTTCAAAAAGGATGCTTGTGATAAACTAATAGGATTCACCATTTCCCTGCGAGAAAAAAAAACCCAATCAAATCCAAATGCTTTGCTCTAATTTGGCCTCCCAGGTTCTCATTAGGCTGCACTCAGTTTTCTGTAGAGTCTTGGTATTACGGCCTTTTATCCTCAAATCATGCATTCATTTCATATTTCCAAGGTTTTCTTGTGGCATCTTTTAGTTTGGGAAACTGTCTTCAAATTCACCTAAAAACTTGATTTTATTTTATTGGCAATATCATATACAAACAATTCTTTTAAAAATAAGGTTTTTCTGCTCCCAAGATAGCAAACGCGCACTGAAAAATTGGGAAAGCACAAAAATACCTAAAGGACAAAAGTCTGGTGTAACTCCTCCCACAGGGGCAGCCACTGTTGATGTGTGGCATGCACCTACAAGCCTCCCTCCACTGTATGCTACACACATACAATTGCACCATAAACAATACCTTGTAACCTGCCTTTTCACTCACTGTTACATCTCATACTTTCCCCTGTCATCATATAGGCTAGAGCCTGACTATTAATGGCTAATAATTCCATCATATGACTATATCTCTATTTACGTGGTCCATTACCCTCATGTTCTTGGACATCCAGTTTGTCTTCAAATTTTTCAGTGTTGTATATAAAGAATGTTCAAGCCATTCTAAAAAGAGCTTTGGACCCAAACCATTGGCTGAAGCCCATTTGTGAAGTCAGGAACTTGGAGTGGGCAATCACGCAAGGTCTTTATGGAAATGCTTCCTTGAGGGTGGAGTTCTCTGCTGGCGCACCTCTTCAGAAGTTAGGACGCCGGGGAACAACTCTGCCCCCTGTGTAGGGCGTCCTCCACAAACGTGACCAGGCAGCACCAGGAAGACAGGGGGCAGGACGTGGGGCCAGAGGATCAGCTGGAATTCCTGGCTCTGTTGCAGACCCTCGGTGTGACTGTTGCAAAGCCATGTAAACACTGCAAAATCGAGTCACCAGTCAGTAAAGTGGATGTCACAGAGTCCTGTGAAGGTAAATACACTCAGTAAAGGGCTATGTGGACTGAACTCACTAATAGCACAGAGCATCCACTTTGATTATATTCCCATCCTTAAAGAAAAGCTGGGGACGAGACAATTTTCCTCACCAAACACCCCTGCCACAGAGATTATAACCCCATCCTAGGAATCAGGAGACAGGCTCAGAGACGTCTGCACTCTGCCTGAGGTCACACAGCAGTGAGCGCGAGCGAAGCTGTGCTCCACGCCCTGCCAGGCTGACGCCCCTCCTGCCGGCTCACCAGGCAGCTGTGTGACAGAGACCTGTCACCAGCTGGAATTCAGCCCACAGCCTCTATTTAAATAGTGATGGGCTATGAAATGCATTCATACTTTAGTAACAAATTAGTAGATAAAAAGTCGATATGAAACTGTAATTTATATATATCCACTTTGTGCCAGATAACTTTTACCACGTCATGAAGGTGCTGTTTATGTTATGTCTTATGTTTTAAAGAAGCAGCACTGCTATGCTACCCTGGATCCCTGGCATGTTGCATGGAAATTCAAGATTCTTTGTAGCTCATTATCTAGCTCCTAGGAAATGATATGAAATTCTTGTCACAGTCAGAACCACAGCATTTGATACATTTGATGCAGAAAAAAGCCACACTCCCTATTACTGACAGGATCACTGTGCAGAATGAACGCTTGAGAAAATCTGCATTTGGCTCAGAACTTTCTCAGCTTGTCTCTCTTCTCCAGGGGGATAGAGGAACAGAAAGGTGCCCTCCTCTGCCCTCGCACCCACCAGCCACCAGGCCAGCAGGTGCTCCCGGGAGCCGGGATGGGCTCTCCCACCCAGGGGCGGTGGGGATGAGGGTGCTGGTGCCAGCAGGTGCTCCCGGGAGCCGGGATGGGCTCTCCCACCCAGGGGCGGGGCGACGAGGGCGCTGGTGCCAGCTCGCAGGTCCACCCATGAGCCGGCCTCATGCTGCCCTCTGCCGGCCAGCAGGTCTGAACTGCTACCTGAGGACGCGAGAACTAAACTTCAGCACAATTGATTTTAGAGAACAAATCTATTGATAATAAGATCATTAGTAGGGTTTTCATAATTTTACAGACGAGTCTCTTCTGTACTGTTCCACAGTCTTTGCCTTACTGATAAAAAGCTATTGTTGGAACAATCTGTCTTATTTTCAGACCTTCCCACGCTGCCATCAGTAAGAGAAAGCTGCAGGCAGCAAACTGTGCTACAAAGTTCTTCAGAAGCTCTGAGTTCAAACCCCACCACCAGCTTATGACTCGGCACGTTATTGCTTTGGGCTTGAGTTTTCTAATCCTCAAAATAGAAATGAACATATTTACCTTCCAGGCTTTTGAGAGGATTCAACAGTTAGTGTTTTAAAAATACCTGGCAAGCATTTTAAAATGGTACCAGTTAAAAAGGTTATGAAATTTCTATTAATAGATTTCAATATTTGAATTTTTTCAAGATTGTATTAAAAAGACCAACAGATTCATTTTATCACACTGAATCTATTTTAAAATGAAATTTAATTTAGCATTATACATATGTGAGTATTGCATTATTTCATGTATTAAAAATTAAGCAAAGACACATTGAAAAGTAACAAAGAGTCTCAATGTATAAAATTATTTTAATGGTAGTAACTAACGAGCAAAGGCCTGGTCTGTGGAGAGTCACTGATTCAGCAAGCACAGGTCCTCTTATCCATGCGATGTAGGAATCTCATGGGTCACAAATGAGAACCACATGTGTAAAGTAAAATGTCCACTAGACATTTGTAAAAGCATAAGATGAATTAGCTAAGTGCAGCTCTCTCTTACTTTCTGACAGGTGGTATCCTGGCTTCAGAGCCAAAAGTCCTAAATTTGAATCCAAGTCTGGCCTCTTGGCAAACACCTGTCAGATGCTGCGTAGAGCCTTTGAGATGGAGATATTCCACAACCCAGTGGGCACAGAGGCCTCATGCCAGCAAACTGTGGCCACCTGGGAATGAGTCAGACGGTGCCCTCCAGCTCAGACCCCAGACCTGCTCACTCATTTCTTCTCTTATAGCCTGGACTCTCGGTCAATATCCTGACTCTGGTATTCTCTGGGACCTGGGTGTCTTCCAAATTCACACACAGTACATAGAATGCATGTCCACATTGGGTTTTTATTTTTCGAATTACAGAATGAATAAATGCTTATTAAAATTTTGTACCTTGCTGAAATATGAACTAGACCAGCATTCCATTGAAACACACTGAAAACTCAATTATCATTGGACTTTACAGCTCACAGAAACGTCCAGGCCCTACACACTCAACCTAAACAGAGCCACTGTCTGATAAAATAGGAGACTTCGGTAGGACCAAGAGTCTCTCAGCATAATATCCAGAACGTGCAGGGTACAGGTGAAAATCACTTGTCATAACAAGAAGCAGGAAAAACACAACTTGAGTAAGAAAAGACAATCAACTGACATCGACAACAAAATAAGTCCGACAGTAGAATCACCCGACTAACGGTTCAAAGCAACCAAAAAATTGTTTCAGCAAACAATTAGGACTATGTTGAAACAAATTAAAAAATAGAAAATCTCAGTAAAATTAGAAAATTGAAAAATACAGTAACAGACATGAAAATGTGCTGAATGAGCTCAGTACTAGAACGGAGAGGAAAGAGGGTGGAACCAGTGAACTTGAAGACTGACCAATAACATTGACACAATCTGAACAACAGAGAGAGAAAAAAATGAGCAGAGCCTCAGGGTCCTGTGGGGCAACAAGAAAAGACCTAACATGCGTATCACCAGAGTCCCACAAGCAGAGGAAAGTGTGGGGCTGAAAAGAAATTGTTGCTAAAAACTCCCCAAATTTGGCCAAAGACATACACCTACAGATTCAAGAACCTGAGTGAACACCCATTAGGATAAACCAAAAATAATCCACACGAAGACACACCATAATAAGAGTTTTCAAAGTGAAGACAAAGAAGCAAGCTTAGAAACAGGCACAGAGAAATGGCACTTTACCTACAAAGGGACACAGTTCGGATGACAGCAGATCTCTCCTCTGAATCCACGGAGTCCAGGAGGAAGCGGGTACTGAGAGAAGAGAACCGTCAGCCACAAACCCTACACCTGGGAAAACTCTTCTTCAGGAATAAAGGGGAAATAAAAACATTCTCAGGCAAAGGAAGGCTAAGAGAGTTCATCGTCAGCAGATCCACCCCGAACGATGGCTAAAGGAAATTTTCCAAACAGAAAGAAAACGTTAACAGAAGGCCAGGAATTTCAGCAACAGAAGAAGAAAAGCAGAATGAGCAGAATCAGGGTCAAATGCAATAGACTTTTACCTCAGGAGTCTCTTAAATAGCACGCTATGGTTAAAGCAGGAATGCCAGCGCCGTCGGAGGTGCTGTGCACTATAGAGAGAGTAGACACGTAGGACAGCCACATTTTAAGAGTGGGTGGGTACAAAAGCCTAAACGAAGCGAGATTTCAAGACTTGATTTGAAATGGCAGAACATGGATGCGGTAGCCTGTGATAATTCATGTGCGTAGACCACAACGCCTCGAGCAGCCGCTGACAGAACTGTGCAAAGCGATGTGCTGAAAAAATGTTGTTTATGAACTAAAACATATTTCTAAAAAAATTCAAGTGATGCAAAGACAGAAAAGAGAAACAAAGGAGCAAGAAACACAGGAACAGACACAAATAATAAAATGGTAGACTGAAGCCCTGACGTATCGACATTAACCTTGAGTGTGAATGATCTAAATACACCAATCACAAGACACAGATTGGCAGAGTAGATGAGAAGACACAAGTGGATCATATGCCGTCTACAGAAACTCAGTTCAAATATAATGACACAGATTGAAAGAAAAAAACAGAAAAAGATATACCATGCAAACATTAATTTTAAAAAATCAGGAGTGGCTCTAATGTCAGGTAAAGTAGACTTCAGAGCAAAGAAAATTACTAGAGACAAAGAGGGACATTGCACAATGATAAAAGGATTAGCCCACCAAAAAGACATAGTAATCCTAAATGTATAGGCACCAAAAAAACAGAGCTTCAAAATATAGAAAACAAAAACTGATAGAGCTGAAAAGAGAAATAGCCAAATCCAAATTTACAGTTGGAGACTAACCAACTGTCCAAAGCACCCTAACCCTGAAATTGATAGAACTGTTAATACTAGACAGAAAATCCACAAGGATGTAGAAGAACCAAACAACATCATCCATCCACAGGATCTAACTGACGTTTTCTAAACACGGTACCCAACAACGGAAGAATATTCCTTCTTTTCAAACACCATTTTTTTAACCACCAAAATAAACACTAACCTAGGTCACAAAACCAATCCTCATAAATTTAGTAGAATTGAAATCATGCAGGATGTGTTCTCCAACCATGACAGAAAGACAACAGGAAAATCTCCAACATGCACAAAGCAAACAGCATCCTTCTAAACAAGCCATGGGCCAAAGACAAAGGCTCACGAGAAAATCTGAAAATGCACAAAGTTGTACAGAGATGAAAATACAACACATCAAAATCATTGGGATACAGCTAAAGTGCTCACAGGGAGATCTATAGCTCTGAATGTTTGCAATGCAAAAGAGGAAAAGTCTCAAATCAGTGATGTACGTTCCTAACTTAAGAAGCTGGAGAAAGAAGGCCAAAATAAGTCCAGATCAAGAAAAGGAAGGAAATAATAATGACAAAACCAGAAATCAGTACAACTGAAAACAAAAATCAATAGAGAAAATCGATGTGTTACAAAACCAGTTCTTTGAAAAAATCAAGAAAATTGATAAACCTCTGGCAAGGCCAGACAGGAAAGAAGACGCCATCACCAGCGCCAGGTACAGAACCACAGACCTGACAGCGCTGCAGAATTTCCTAACCAAATCGTTAATCTTTGAGGAGATGCAAATGAAAACCAAGGTGTGATACCACTTTATACCCACTAGAATGGCCAAAATTTTTAGAAAGCTGATAATATCATGCACAGGTTGGCAAACAATGTGAAGCAGCTGGAGCTCTCTCTTGCTGTTAGAATTACAAAATGGTGCAGTTACTTGGAAAATGTGTCAAATTTCTTATAAAGCAAAACATCCACCCACCCTATGACCCAGCAACTCTTCTCCTAGAGAAATGAAAATATATGTCCACAAAAATCTTTACAATAATATTTAGAGCAGCTTTGCTTACCATAGCCTAAAACTGAAATCCATCCAAATGCCCATCAACAAGAGAACAGATAACCAAATTGTGTTATAACCATACAATGGAATTCTGTTCAGCAATTAAAAAAAGAAAGCTACTGGAACATAAAAAAGTGTGGATGAATCTCGAAAATATTATGTTGAACTAAAGAAGCCAGACACAATAATGTGCTGTTGTCCTCATTTGAAGTTGAAAATGACACAAATTTAATCAACAGTGATAGAAATTGGAACCTTGGATACCCGGGGGCGGTGGGGGGGTTTGGCTTGACCACAAAGAAGCATGCGGGGGTTTCTCAGTGACGGAAATGTTCTGTTCCTTGATTGGAGCGCTGATTACACGAGGATACACATTTGTCAAAACCACTGGCCAGGACACTAAAGTTCTGTGCATGTCACCTGATGTAAACTTTACCTCCATAAAGAAAGTGTATGCACTCAACTCAAAAGCAAATGTTTGAATAGATTATTAAATGTATTCTTAAAGGAAATACTTGTATGGATTATTTATATAAATATTTCCTTTAAGATTAGGAATAAAATAAAGATGCTCCCTATGGTATTGAAAGCCCTAGCAAACCCTAGGAAATAAAATAAGTAAGAGGCAAAGTATTGGAATGAAAGAAATAAAATTATTAACATGTTTGCAGCTACCAGCACTTTGATGGAGCCTGGCCTGGCCTGGGCTGATAGGACCCCTCTGCTCCCAGACGTGAGGAACTCGGCCCTCCGCTCCTGAGCCACGGGAGTCAAAGGGAAAGCCACACATACGTTAGGTAAGCAAAAGCGTCCTTCAGATTTAGTTTTATCATTTAGAATCCTGCTGTCTCTTGACGCACAGTTAGATGTTCCTTTCTATATATAAAAAATGCAACAAGATACTTCAAAAGAAAGGGAAAGTTGTCCTCTATTTTAGGCTGGGTGAGCAGTCCTGGCTCGGGACACGTCCTTCCAGTCCACCCGCAGTTCCTTTTAGCATCTGGATGAGATGCAGAGAAAATGGTCCTCTGATATTAAATCAATATCCAAGCAGGACAGAAAGAGCGTTTTGTATCAAGTTTCCATAATGCCAATGCCAGGTATGCGATATTGCTTAGAAATGATGCAGCCACCCCTGCCAACAATAGACTCAAAAGTGCAATTTTGGCAAAATAAATAAAATGATGGTTAAAAAGTGATTTTCTTTTGCAATGATCTCATAGGACGAAACATTGAAAAGCAAGGACAAGTTTCTCGCAAGGCTTAAGTGGGAGACGGTTGAAGAGAAAAGCCACCATCATATATTCAAACAGTGTCAAAGGGTACAAGAGATAAGGAGGAAGCAAACATTCACCGTGTGCCCACTCAGCGCCAGGCGCGCTGCGCAAGTCACCTGCAAGCAACCCACGGGAGCGCGTCCCTCCAGGGCCCCCATCCCGCAGCCCCTCCTCCGCACCCCGCCGCCGGCTTCTGGCTCCCGCGCCTTTGCTGCTTTTCGGGCCTTTCGTCCTTGTGTTTCCATTCTCCTCTCTGACCTCTGGCTCATGCTTCGCTGAAGGAGACCCCGCTGCTTCTCCTAGACGTGCACCTGCAGCGCAGCGTCCCCACCGCCAACCCTGGGCCCCACGACGCTGACGCTCCCTCCACTGCCGGCCCAGCGTGTGCCCTGCCCCAGCACCTCCCCCGCCAAGGCCCGCTACCCTCCCCCAGTGACTTTGAAGTGAGTCTTAAATATCATATCATTTCACCCTTAAATATTCTAGCAGATCATTGATATTTAACTGGGAAAACAAATGCAAAATGCAGCTAAAATGACAGCTAGCCATCTGTTTTTAAACTTGGTGCTGTCTCTTTTCTCTGGGGGACCACCTCCACAGAAACAGGGGTAATAATAGCTGCCCTGTCTGCCTACCGGGGCTCTGATGAGAAGATGGTACCATAAAGGCAGAATATTTTTGTTAGCACTAAGATGCTGAGCGATTGAGTGGCAGCACAAAGCATTTCATAGCAGAGACGTCCACGCACATGCACCTTCCCAGCCCTCAGTCTTTCCTCGTCCTTCCAAACAGCCACTCTGCTGGCCTCGTCCGAGGTCACTGTGAGCTCCATGCCAGGAACCTGTGTTGAATTCTCATCTAACTTGGGCTCTCCCAGCCACTGGACCACAACCACTTTGAGAACTCTCTCTGTTCTTGGTGTCGGGAACACCACTCTCTCCTGGTTCTATACAACTAGTTGGCTAACGGCTCCTTCTTCCTTCAACCATCCCCTAAGTAGAAGAGTTCCCCAGGTTTTCATCCTTGGTCATTGTTTGGTTTTTATGATATTCAATCCCCTGCCTTGCAGGTGATGAGGGTGCTGGATAATTATCCACTGACTCTGCACGCTGTTCCCAGGGACAGTAACCCCACTCCTACTGCCCTGCCAGACCCATGGGCTAAGCCAGCCTTGGCAGCCAGAGAGCACCCTCAGGAAGGAGTCCTAGGTACCTACAGCGGCCCAGTGGGCATGCTCTGCACGGAGCCCTGACCACTCTTGTGTGATTTATCCACTTGACACTGAGTTCCTTGAGGACAGAGGCCACGTTTTATTAATTCCTATATCCCAATATCGGTATATTGCCATTCAATAAGTGTTCACTATGAATAAATAAATGAAGGCTTATTAAACATGATTCAAAAGGCACTTAGGGGAAAGACCTTTAGTGAATCATAAATATTTAGAGGAAGCATACTTATGCATTTTCAAGGCTAAGAAAAGATACTTTTACTCCCTAATTTTGACTTGTGAAATAATGTAAGTGATGTGTGATATTCATTTATTTGACATGAAACCAACAACTTGCAAGTGGTTATTTCTTGAAATTGAAAAGAACTTCAACCTGCCCAAATGCAGGCAGCTTCCTGGAGATGGAGGGCAGCCCCTTTACAAGTCTCTTAGGTTATCAAGGGTGTTACTCCCCAGTCCAACCTGCCCAGGGCTTGGGGCTCCCATGTTGCCAGTGGGAGCGATATGTCATGGAGGGCTGGATTGTTCTGGCCACTGACATCAGATGGTTAAAAATCCCAACTGTTACTAATGGCATTTTGTCTCTCCACCACCAATTAATTTATTGAATCCTTTTAACTCTTCCTATTACTAATTATAGGATAAGGAGTTCCATAAATTTACTTCTTGTGAAAAATCATGCTTTCTTTGAAAAGTAGCAAATATGCCTCTTCCAAATTAAAGGGAGGTCCCTCAAATTCTAGGATCCTAGGTTTAGTAATCAGTCTGTGTTTACCTCTGATCTTCATGACTTTACAGAATTCAGTCTTGCCTTTGAAGGCTTCCTATTTCTAGGTGGATAAATCTGCCCTTCTAGTTTACCTTTTTTCCAGAAGTGACTATGCAATTGGTCTCCTCTCGATATTTTTCTCGCCTCCTCAGTGCCCGGAGATGAGTGTCTGGACCTGTTCCTGCACCTCGGAATGGACTTACGTGGTTTGTCCTAGAGTGTGCTGAAGTGTCACATTTTATCTTTAATACCTTTTTGAATGACCTAAGCATTTCGCTTTACTCTTTGTACTCATAAACTGGTGTTTATAAGAGATCAAATGCAGAGTATTTTCTATAATCTGAATTACCTCCTGCTACACATGCAAACGGGTTACATACGAGGCCTGGCAAAGCCCATTCATGTCTCTCCGTTTCCCAAGATGCAGAGGTGAACCCTCTTTATTTCAAGTGACGGAGAAACTGCGAGTTGCAGGACCAGAAAGGACATTGACAATCACTGATGCATTCTCTTCCCTTCAAGCAGGGCTATGTAGCTGACCTCAGGCAGGTGGAAATTAATCCTGTCTTTGAAGACCTTTAGGGAAGGTGATTCCACATTCTTCCCGGCAATCCACTCTTTCTGGAATGTCTCCTTTGTGCACCTGAATACATCAAGCCTATCTTGAAGAATCATCTCTGCCAGGAAATTTCTCCCCACCTGTATGCTGAATCCCATCTGCTTATTTCTTCTTACTCTTCCCAAGTCAAGGTGGGGAGCCACTCTCTCCTCCTGTGTGCAGCAGCTTTATCCAGTGCAGGCCTGGGATTCACGCCTGTTGGCTGGGTTCCCACTATCAGTCTGTCTTTGTTGGAAGGTGCCTGTCTGGTGGCAGACAGGGCTGAATGTGTGACATCAGTCCTGCTCCAAATGCCAGGCCTTCATGTGAAGGTGGATGCAACCTCACTGCAGGTCCTTCTGTGACACTTCTGTGACCCTTCCAAGAGCTGAAATGGAATAGAGGCACAGGAAAGAGTGGAAGACTCAGCCTGGGCAGGTGACAGCAGAGGCCCTGGGATCTCTGGAATCCTAACTGCATGGTAGACAGCACTGGCCCTGGACCCTGCGTGCCCACGGCTGGTGCTGGGAATTGAAGGGGTGTGCCCACACCCACCCCACTGAAGTGACTGACTGTTTCCTGCCTTCCCCAGACACAATCGTCCAGGGCCTTAATCCTTCCATGGTGGAGAAATCCCACGGAGGGGTCCCCTTTCACAGGGGGGTGGGACGATGCAGGTGTTGGGGACTCTCCCTGGAGCCGACTGAACCAGCTCAGCCATGGGCACAAGGCTTCTCCTTACCCCCATTACAAACTCTATTCTTGCTGCAAACTCTCCACCCACTACCTCTCTGCTCACATGTAAACCCAAGGACTGTACAGTCAGCCAATAAGTAATCTCTGAGTCCCACCATGTGTCACCTTAAGGCGCTGGGGCTAATGTGGTGCTGAGCGCCTGCAGGATCCCCTCGGAGATTGTGTGCTCAGCCCGAGCCCCTCCCCGGGGACTCCACACGGCAAGGCCCTCCAAGCTGCCCCCGAGACAAGCACCAGCTCAGCAGCAGGGGACAGATGGCATCTCCCCCTGGACCCAGCTGTCAGCCGTCCTTGGTCTGGGTCCCCCGTGCAGCAGAGTAACACAGAGAGTGGGGCTCGGGTCCCACCATGGTCCAGTCATCTGGGTGAGTTACTTAATCTTCTGGAACTTGAGTGTCCTCAACTATAAAGTTTGATGTCACAGGGTTGTGACAAATTCTAAGGTTTCTACTGTTACTGTTCCAAAGATTCCTTCTGATGCTTGTTGGCACCCGGGGACTCAGGTGTTTGAGCTGAATGCTGGGATCATCCGCTGACAGCCTCTGGTTCTCTTAAACCTTCAGGGTTTGTGATTATTGGGCTGGCTGCTTTATAAAATAACAGATTAATTGAATTATATAACATTCTGGCATGTCCACATTTTTATGAGTGTCATTTTAAGAGATATACTTGCATTAATGATTCTGTATTCTTTATTGCTGGAAAATAAAGATGAAGATTCTCTCCTATTTTAGAATGCATAGGTAGTTATTAATGTAATAACTAGGCATGTCTTATGTACCCAATTCTAAATACATTACGTATGTTAACTTATTTAATCTTCACAATAATCCTGTGATGTAAGTACTGTTATTATTCCCTTTTTAAAGATGAGGAAAAGAGGCACATAGAAGTTAAGTAAGTGCCTAAGTTCAGACAGCTGGAAAGATTCAAACCTAGACAGGCGGGTTCCAGAGCGAGGACCCAAGAATTCTATTACATGGTGTCATGCTTCTTTTCAGACGTTAATCTGAAAAAATTCAGCACACTATGGGTCATCTGAGCATCCACCTTGGAAGTGAGTTTTGCCATCATGCTGCCTACACTCAGGTGTGTCTGTCATCAAGCACGTGGCAGGTGGCACCTAAAGAGGCAGTGTCACCTACATACGTGGAGGAAGTCTTTCCGCCTCATGCTCAGCACGTCCTAAATTCAAATAATGATTATCTCATCCCCATTGTAGTCACATTAACACCTTGGAGTAGTTGTAAAGTCGAAACTTATTTTTGCTATTAAAAGACATTCTTCTAGAGTAAGACTTCGTTGTCTTCGTTTAACAACTTTGAGTTGAGACTGTGAAGACAACATTGCATGATGGAATGCAGCAATATAACTGTTTAGATACTGAGGGATAATGAAAAAGGAGTAGATATAAAACTTAGCATACAATCACGATAATCTCCAGTGTGGGCCAGAGGTGCCAAGGTATAGTATATGAAAGATGGTTTCACAGGAATTTGAGTAGAGCATTGAGTCATTTTATGTCACAGATAGGCAGGAACAGCAAAATTTTTAAGAGCTGCATCTTAGTTTCTGTAACATTTTCATTTTGCAAGTAGATGTCTTGTGTGGATTGTTTTTTGCTTATACTAACATTCATGAAAGCAGTTATTCTTATTTTTCAACATTGTGTTTTGACGGCACATGATTAATTTGATCAACTCATCTAAACAATGAGTCAGTGGTTAAAGTGAATTTGTTGGATAAAAAGGAAATACACGGTTTACTCATGGTGACTCAAATGATGGTGTATTACATTCACAACCAAAAGACGCAGCTGGACCAGTGAAGCGCAAAACATGCAAACTTATTTATCAGTACTTTAGATAAACCAGAACAACTCATCCATTATGAAGAATATCATTAATTAGGATTTTATTGATTCTGTAGTTTTGTCTTATTTGATTTGTTATAAGTATTAGAAACTTATACATAATTTTATACTTATACATGTTTAAGTAATAGCATAATTTAAAAATACTCTGTTGAAACTGTGGAGCCATTGAATTTTTTTTCTTTCAAGTGGGATCCATTTATTTCTCAAGTTTGACAAAAAGTAACATAAAGTTCTTTTTACATACATACATATATATTAATGTTTGAAATATTGCTTCCAATCTATCTTTTGGAGTTAACAAATTTCAGATTTTTTATTGCTGCATGTATTAATACCTCTTTTGTTTCAGAAGTTCTGCCTGCCACTAATTGGGTAATTAATGCAACTTAATCTCTCTTGAGTTCAATCTACTCGCATGTAATATTGAGGTAATAATGCCAAGGTTGTGAGCACTTAGTTTACGATGTATGTGCAAGTGCTCTATAGAGTAACGTGAGTTCTCTGTGTGTACGTGTATGTATTTTTTTAACTGAATTCATTCATATTAAACTTAACTATTTATAGACTTCAGGCCTGATCTCCACTCTTCCTATTCTGAAATTAGGTAAACAAGAATATTATCAATCATTACATTTTCCTGAGATATATCTTTTCTTTTGCTTATTTGCAAACTGAAAAGTCGAACTTTTTCCTTTATCCATCCATTTATGAAAAATCCCTCCTATGCCTGAGAATATTAACTGCCTTCTGGACTTTTCCTAGCTTTATTATTTATTTGTCAAGTCTAGCAATCAAAAGAATATATAGGTTTCCTGGCGCAGGAACCAGTAGGATGATATTTTCTGCTCTGTCTCCAACATCCTTCCCGAGGACATGCAGCAATATTTTGTTGATGTTTTTGTTGACCGCAGCAGTACGCTGGGTTTCGATTTCATCTGCCTGAGCTAGAACACTTCCCTTAAATGCTTCTCTTAACCTCAAACTCAACCTGTCTGAAAATAAGCCTCTTTACCTCTTCCACCTGCCTTCCCGCATCTGCGCCTCTGTCCTTCCTGTCATCAGTCCTGGAGTCTTAGTTCCCTTCGGTTCCTCCTTACCCAACTCTTGCTGCCACGTCCATCCATCCTTCCTGGGAGCTCCTTTACACGTCCTCTGCTGGACCCCAGCTCACCCGCTCATTCACTCAGAGGTTTATTTAGCACCTACAGTATGCCGAGCACTGTGCTGGTGCTCGGAGCCCACAGGGAACTCAGCTCCAGTCCCTGCCCTTGGAGTCATGCATTCCGCGAGATTACACACCGTTGCTGAATGACAGGAAAGCTGGTACACCCGTGTGCAGAGGGGGCCTGGCTGTGCTAGCGAGACGGTGTTACTAGTTTCACTTGTTCAAAGAATCCTTCCCGGAAAAGTTGGCACCTACCTGAGGATTTTAATGATGAGTATTGGGAACCTTTGTGGGGAGAAAGTAGGGAAGACGAAATATACACAGACAGAGGAACCTGCGCCTCACTGGCCTGATCTGCAAAACCGAGATAATCATAGCTCTTACCTCAGGAGGTTGTTGTGAGGATCCAATCTAATGGAATTCTACATGCAAAGTGTTTAACTTCGGACACTGAGTAGGCACTCCACACCTGTTATCTCTTATTACTATTCAGAAAGTATACAATCTTACTGGCAAAATAAGACATAAAAACATAATAGGTTTTACAGAGATTAAAAAATATTTAATTAACATACTAACATTCTCCTGGCAAAAGGGCTAAAGTGAACACACTGCCCGTAGCTTATCTCCTGCTATTCCTCCATTTGTTTACAACAACAAGCAGCTTAACAGCCTCTACCATTTGTTGCACACCTGCTGTGCAATTTATTGCAGACTTTGCTGGATACTTTACCTGTGTTATTTCTAATCCTCCCATCACCTGTGAGGTATATTATATTTCTCACCTGTGGATAAGAAATTAAACCTCTGCGTGACAAGGGGCCTGCTTGAGCTGGTACATCCGTGTGTGTCAGGTTGAGACAGGAACCCAGGCCTGGCTGGCTGAGACACACGCCTGCTCCATCAGCACAGTGAGAACACAACTCGGAAAGTCATTCTGCATCATCCCACCTCCTCCAGGAATAGCTCTGATAGATGTCACTAAGGGGTCCGTCATCCAACAATTTAGGAAACTGTTAAATAAATCTAGTTACCAAAATGCCCTGGTAGTGACCCCTTGGGATGACAGAACCATGGCTCAATCAGAAATGGATCAGGCCACTCTGGGGACAGTCCCACATTAAAACGGCCTCTCCAAAAACGTAGACGATGCAACCAGGGGAGAGTTTAGCAAGGACAGTGGGAGTTTGGACAGGCTTTAGGAGGGCGGAAGATGTGCAGGACAGCCTGGGAGAGCATGATGTGGGACAGCCCGGGTGTAGCGAACAGCCAGAGCACCAGGTGGGCGGCCAGTCTGAGTGGGGGGTGGGGGAGCGACCACAGCTTTGTGAAGAAAATCAACCATTAAGGTTATTAAGTATGAAATGTCCGATTTCCTTAGTGCTAAGTTTGACCGTTGGTTTCTCTGACATTTCACTTTGACGCTTCTTGTTTTATGTTTATTGTGAAGGTGCATCCTCAGTCTTTCAAACGCACATTTTTGCCTTGTGATTATCTTTCAAATTTTTTTAGAGCAATTTTTGTGAAACCATGGATAAGTCAAAAATTCGTGTTATTTTTGAATACGAGTTCTTTCGTGGAACCAATGCAGTGCAGACAGCTCAGAATGTTGTCAAAGTGTTTGGGAAGGATGTGGCTAATGAATGCACAGTACGTTGATGGTTTGAGAAGTTCCGTTCTGGTGATTTTAATCCTGAAAATGAGCCACGTGGGCGACCTGGGACCAAGGTGGATAATGATGAACTGAGAGCTGTAGTGGAAGCGAATCCATCTCAACCTATGTGTGAATTAACAGCAAGTTCTGACGTTACTATTCCAACAATATTGGACCATTTGAAACAAATGGGCAAGGTAAAGAAGCTGGATAGATGGTTCCGCATGAATTGAAAAAGCGTCAGAAGAGAAATCGTCTTGAAGCTTGCCTTTCTTTGCTGTCTGTCACGACATAAAGGTGAATAATTTCTACACTGTTATTGTTACGTGTGATGAAAAATGGATTCTTTTTGACAATTGCAAGTGTTGGGCACAATGGTTGGATACAGATGAAGTGCCAAAACATAGTCCAAAACCGAGTAGTCACCAAAAAAAGTTAATGGTGTCTGTTTGGTGGTCCAGGCTGGTATTATCTACTACAGCTTCATGAAACCTGGTCAATCAATGGCAGCAGATGTCTCCTGCAACCATCTGGACAAAATGATGAGGATGCTTGTGATTTAAGCAGCCGAGATTGGTCCACAGAGACAGGCTAATCCTCTTTCAAGACAACGCTCAACCACATGTCGTACAAACAACGCTGCTCAAACTACAGAGGCCGGACTTGGAAACTCTGTCATCCGCTGTATTCACAAGACCTTGCACCCACTGCCTACTGCTTCTCCCAGGCTTTGGACCACTTCTGATAAGGAAAAATATTCAATTTTCTACAAGCTGTGGAAAACGCCTTTCACGATTTCGTCGCCACTTGCTCTCCAGGCTTCTTTGCTGCTGGTGTAAACAAGCTACCATTAAGATGGCCAAACTGTGTCAATAGTTTAGGTGCATACTTTGATTAATTGTATTGCTTCTTGTTTGAGATATAATAAACTACACTTTTTATTAGAAATCGGACACTTCACATTTAATGACCTAAATATATACACACGTAAGAAGACTCCTCAGTGGGAAAGGTTTTTCAATCCCTGGCGTCACCCAAGTCCCCTGTAGAGTGTTCTCCCCACCCCTCCGGCCAGGCTTGTCAGCTTCCCGCATCTTCCCTCTCTGTCCCCTGCACCAACGTCCTCCTCTCCTCTGAGGACAGCCTCTTCTTCCAACCCCCATGGCCTAGGGCTGGACAACTCCCCTTTGCTCTTGAGTTGAAAGGGACACAGCTGGGATTTCCGGGAGAGATTTTCCTAAGGAAACCCAGTGTCATAGTCTGTTTTGTGCTACTATAACAAAATATCTGAAACTGGTAATTTATAATGAACACAATCACACTGGCTCACAGGTCCGGAGGCTGGGAAGTCCAGGATCAAGGCACTGGCATCTGGCGAAGGCCTTCTTGCTGCACCACGACATGGCAGAAGGTGGAGGGGCCAGAGCGCAGGAGAGCCCGTCTCACAGTGGCATCGACCTACTCTTGAGGTTGGCGCCTCAGGAATACAGTTATAGAGTCAAAACTTATTTTTGCTATTAAAAGACATTCTCCTAGAGTAAGACTTTGTTGTCTTCATTTATTTAACAACTTTGATGTGAGGCTATGATGATAACAAAGACTTCAAAGTAAATGTAAGTCATGCAAGAAAAAAAATTTTAACCCCTCCCCCCCAAAATTATTCTTGGACAGAAGAGGTTGGGTAAAAAAGAGCAAGAGTATTTGTGTGGAAGATGGAGATTGCTCATGTCTCATCCAGACAGATGTGGTCACGTGGCAGCAGCGTGGCAGGCTCCTCTGAGGAGCCCAGTGTGTAGACCGTGGGTTGTCAACAATTTATTTTGCCAAAAAATACTTAAATTTACTCTATCATAGAAAGGTCATTTTTAACCTCGAATATTAAGAAAAGTATTGGGAAAAGGACTGGCCTCCCCAGGGAAGGGTAGTCAGCACCTGCGCAGAGCACACTATGTCCTCTACACTGTACTTGATTCCCTCGTCTGGCCACGGACCGTCCCAGGCCGGAGGGACAAGCCTGCAGAGTAGGACAGACTTCAGAAAGAGCAAAGAGCCGGGCCCTGCCTTCCTGTGTGGGATCGGGCAGGCTACTTGCACTTCCACACAGCACACGAGAGGTGAAAATACCAACACCTTGTTCTGCCACTTTGAGAACTGCATTACAGGGCGACTGAAGTAATGGTGTGAGAGTTCTTTGACTCTGAACACACTGGGAAGAGGTGAGCAGAACACAAAGTACCACACACCCTGGAGAGCAAACTTCAACGTGTGCAAAACGAGGGGGAAAGGCCTATCCAGGGTGCCAGGGGTCCTGGGAATGCAGACTGTGACGAGTGAATCTGACCAGACGAACGTGACGTGACTGCTTATACAGGAGCTGACGAAGTCACTTTGGAAGACCGTGTTTTGTCTGGAAACTGAAAGGCTAAAGAGAAAAGGAACGGTGCATGAATGTTGTAGTGTTGATAAATCTGTTTCTCACAGGGTGTGGGTGAACCGTTCTGAAACTGCTCTGTGTAACCTGGAGTTGAACAGATAGGTAAGAAAGCAGGTGGCGCGTGCTGGGAGCCAGGGCTTTTCGCGGTCAGGGAAGGAGAGGCTGGAACGATTCATGTGCTGCTGGATCAGCCCCTGAGACGGTGGCGTGAACTCACGTTTAACTTAATGTATATACCGATGGACACGTACGGCAACGGTTGCAGGTCGTGTGCATGTACACAGGTTAGTACACACGTGCATTCCCCAGGAGCGGTGAGCACACTCAGTGCCGGCACCTGGTTTCTAACACCGTTCTCTGATGAAGGGAACCAGGTTCCTTGAAGAAATGGCTGATTCTGCACGTCAGGGTTGGGAAAACACAGTCTGAGCATTTGTAGTACCAAAAAGGTAAGGAACTGTCAGAGAAGCAAGGAATGGGGTGCATCAAAGGGAAACAGGTGCCGCCCCGAAAGAGCTCCCGGGGCCAAAACTGGAACAGTTGGACCAACAAAATAAAGTAGTGTCAGATTAGAACTCCCAGTGTGAAACAAATGTGCATGCATCTGTGCTCATATAAACAAATAATCGAACAAATAAATAATGAGGAGAAGAGACAGACATTCCTTACAGCAGAATTCCAGAGAAAATACAAAGATACTCCTCCACCAGGAGGGGCAGCTCAAAATAAAAAGTTTACAGTGGAGAAGGCTGACAGAGACCACCTTAACCAGGTGGTAACGTTTAAGCACCCAGGGTGTCAGGTGGATGTCAGGTACCCCCGAGATGACGTGATGGGAGGGGCATTTCTTTCCAAACCCACAACCCCAGTCTCGTCATGGGCAACACATCAGACAAACCCAAACTGAGGGATATTCTTCAAAATATATGACCAGCACACCTCAAAATTGTCAGAGTCACGAAAGACGAGGGACGAGGAGCCATCACAGACCAGCCCTGCCCCGCGTCCCTCCTCATGCCTCCTGCTTGCCGTGGTGGTCCATGTCCCCTCTGCGCCTCATCTCTCCCAGTTTCTCTGGGACTTTCCTGACGCAGGGGCTTGGGGTGCCCCGCCTGGGCTCGAGGGAGTCAACGCTCCCCCTTGGACGGTCGGGGATGGACCCCTGCAGGTAGCAGGGCCCTGTCCACCCGTGGAATGGTGGGCAATTGGGAAGCACGTTCGACAGAGCTCACAAGGCCGGTCTCTGACAGTGGCGACCAGCCTGGCGCCCATGTCCAATGTGCTTCTCCTCCTCGCCTGCTTCATGCAGTTCCCTCCTGTCCCCTCATCTCCCCTCCCCATATGAACGGCCTTCGGGCAAACCCTTACCCCATGCTCTGCTCTGCCTCTGGCGAATCCCGGCTGAGAGGGTCAGTGCCAGAGGAGGCCAGGAAGGGGCATTCTTGGGACAGACTCAGCGCTCCTTGCTGGTGGTGGGTGGGGTGGCGTCTTAGCTCAGGCTGATGTAACAGGGTTCCACAGCCTGGGGGGCTGAATTTACTCCTCACAGTTGAGGAGGCTGGGCAGTCCAAGGTCAAGGTGCTGGCACATTTGCTTTGTGGTGAGGACTCTCTTCCTGGATTTTAGACAGTCACCTTCTTTCTGTGTCCTCACGTGGCAGCAGAGCGAGAGCGAGAGTAAGAGAGAGAGAGAGCCCTAGCCTGTCTTCCTCTTCTTACAAGGACGTTACTCCCACCAGGACATCATCTACACTTAATTATCTCCCAACAGCCCCACCTCCACATGCCATTGCATTGGGTGTTAGGGCTTCAACACATGGATTTTGGGGTCCATAACAGGTGGTGACAGGCGCCGGCACACAGTTGCGGCAGAGGTGCAAGGGGTGAGGCCCAGGAGGAGAGAAATGCATTAGCTCCTGCGGCCACCACGGTGTGGAACAGGTGGAAGAAATGCACTTATGAAAAGTGTGGAGTTGGCTGACTTTTAGAAGCCCTTAAAAAAGGAAACAACAGGCTCAGAGTAGCCAACCTCAGCTCCAGGCACCTGTGAAGGTCAGGAGGCTCCCAAGGCAGTGTTTGAAGAGGTTTTCCCCTCCCGTGTGCAGGGCAGACTGTGCAGGACGTCAGGCACAGGGCTGACCGCAGAGCAGCAGAGCCACACGGAAACCGACCTGACAGCCTCCCGGCCCAGCCCCTGTTAGCAGCAGAGCCCCGAGAGCTGGGGGGAAACACCTGCGTATTCTCGGCAGGAGACTCTTGGATGCCCAGGTGGCCCTGGACCCTCAGATTGGGCAGAGTGTCTCGCCCCCTTGCCAGAGACATGTAAACTGGCCACAGGAGTGGGCGCAGAGCTGGGAGTCTGCATCCCGTGGTAACATACTCCAGAGGGTGTCCGCCGCAGAGAAGGAACTTCACACCAGTGCTACGGGCAGAATGTTTGTGTCCTCCAAATTTATATGCTGAAATCCTAGCCCCCAAGGGGATGGTATTAGGAGGTGGGGGCTCTGGGAGGTGGAGCCTCATGGATGGGATCAGTGCCCATGCACGAGAGGCCTGAGGGGTCTGTTTGCCCCCCGCCCTGTGAGGACAGCCACACGGTGCCATCTGTGAGGCAGAGGGCCCTCGCCAGACACTGAATCCACCAGCACCTGGACCTTGAACTTCCCAGCCTCCAGAACTCTGAGCAACAGATTTCTGTTGTCTATAAATTGCCCAGTGCAAGGGATTTTGTTATAGCAGCCCACAAGGGCTGAGACAACCAGGAGGGCAGAATACGGCTGCCAACGTCAGGCAGGCCCCCTCACGGGCTCTTTGCCCCAGGCCATGAGCGGCACAGCCAGGCGTCAGGGAGAAGGCTGCGTGGCCGGTGGCAGAGGCCCCTCAAGGACCCGGCTCTCTGTCAATGTATTGAGTACCCTGAAGGGGGTATCAGTCTTTCTCCTGGAGTTGACGCCTGCTCTGGGTAGGAGTGCGCCTCCTCCACGGTGGCACCAGCGGAGGGCTCCCAGAATGCCGGGCTCACGGGCGTGACGTCCCACACAGCGCACCTCAGAGCGAGGCAGCAAAGAGGGAATGTCGTGGGCGCCTCTGGGTAGTGCCACGTGCCGTGTCACCAGAAGTAGCTGGCTATTTTCAGTTAAACAAAAACTGGGAGAATTGATTGTTCACCATCAGATACACATTAAAGAAACACTAAGGGGAGTGATTAATGCAGAAGGAAAATGATCCCAAGTAGAAATACAGTGATAAAGGAATAAATTGATAACAGAAAGTGGTAAATCTAAATAAAGGTAATTGCATAAAACAACAACAGCAACAATAATCTGTTATTATTTTAAAACATTCAGAAAACTGAAATTCATAAAGATAATGGCATGTAGCTCAGGGTGGGGTGTTACATGGAGAAAAATGTTCTAAGATGCTGTGTTGTCCGGAAGGGGTGCAGGTGAGCATTCAGGTTAGAGTTTGATAAGTCAGGGATGCCGGTTGTAAACTGTGGGATGACCACTCGAGCAATAGCAAAAGAACGTACAGTTAATAAGCCACTAGGAAAACATGTGTAATAGAAAGTTCTTATCAAAAAATAACCAGTAAGAGAGAAAAAGGCATCACAGAGGAAATGTGAGGAGAGTCAGTAAAGAGTAAATTACCAGATCTGAGCCCAATGTCTGTAATTACAGAGAACGTAAAAAACTATGCCTAAGAAAAAATAAAGACAGACAGATGGCAAAAAACCCAAAACTATAACAATTGCATGCATCTTAGATGAAATATACCACACAAGTTGGGGCTGAAAGTAAAAGGATGAGAAAAACTATATCATGCAAACACCAGCTACAGGAAAGCTGTGCAGTTGCTCAAATACCAGACAAGTGGACTTGAAGGCAAGGAGATTTGCTAGAAATGAAGCGGAGCGTAACGAAGGAAGTGCCAACACACAAGGAAAATATATCAATTCTAAATTTACATGCACTCGATAAGAAAGCCTCGAAAGTTATAAAGCCAATCTGAAAAACAGAAAAAGAATTAGACAAACTGGCAATCATAACGAGGCAATTTGACATCTTTCTTTCAGTAACTGACAGGACAAGCTGGCCCCCTTCCACCTCCCCTCTCCCCAGAAAGACTAAGGACATGGAAGACTTAAGCAACATAACAGGTACAGAACGGCACCCACTAGCTGCCCAACGCGCGTTCTCTTAAATGCAAATGCCCCACGCTCAGCCCTAAAGCAAGTCTCGCCTGCGTGAAAGCGCTGGAACGGGGCAGAGTATCTTCTCTGCCCTCAGGAGGTTAAGCCCGTGTTTCCCAACCTTTTCTTCATTGTTGTTCCCCCTAAGGACAAAAATTACACTTAATTTGTTTAAATTAATTTTAAAGGAAAAAAAATAGAAAAAGCAAACACGGCCCCTCCGCAGCTGCTCCTGGTATCAGTTTGCTGGAGCAGAGGGACACGAGCCCTCTGTACCCTTCAAAACACCCACTGCTTTCCCGCAACTGCCTGGCAACTTCCGCTCCTTCCTCTGTGTGCCGCGGCCACTCCCTCCTTCTCTCTCTTTCTATCCCTTTCTTTCTTTGGAAAATAAATAAGCCTTGTACTTCTTTCTATCCTAAACTCTGTGTGAGAACTCTTTCTCCACCCTGCCGTGAGCACCTGGTAAGTTTCCACCCGAACAAGCGGGCAAGTGGGTAAACTGGCACATCCCAACAGTGGGATATCATTCAGGGATAAAAAGAAATGAGCTATCAAGGCACGGAAGATGGAGGCATCTCAAACGCACACTGCGGCGTGGCAGAGGCAAGTGTGATAGGCTGCAAAGTGTGTGATTCTGCCTGTGTGACGCCCTGGAAAAGGCACAAAGCACAGACAAGATCCCTAGAGCACAAGAGCAAGTTTCTGCTAAGGGTCTGTTGCTGGCCTCTTGTTCTGACTGGTCGTGATCTGTTCTTGAAAAGTACTAGGTGTTTGTTCCAACAAGTCCTTGTCTAATTCCCTCAACCAAGTCACGATAAAGTTATGAAAGACCCCCTCAAACAAGACTGAAATATCACACAATTGAGGGAAATGTGCCATATTCTTGATTCATCTATTTAACTGCCTATTTTGTCTCTGAGAAAACACTCCTGTTTTCCTCTACTCTCACAGGATACTTCTGACACCAAATATGGAGTTTTTTCTCCACACCAACCAATCTCCAATGCACCAGACACCAAACGGGGTGTCCTACAATTCAATCACAACAGTGGCTACCTGGAGTGGGTGCAGACCCCTGGGTTAAGGGCTCAGACCACGAGACTGCCCCCGCTCCAGGTGCCAGTTACAAAAGTGGGTCCCTGGGTTTCCCCGACTTCTGCCCACCTTGGCTACAAATCAAGGGTTCCTACAACCTCCTTCTCAGGTTTCATAGTTTGCTGTGACAGCTCACAGAACTCAGAGAAACATTTACTTACGTTTGCTGGTTTGCTACAAAGGATACAGATGAACAGGCAGATGAAGGGAAACACAGGGCAAGGCCCAGAAGGTCCTGAGCACAGGAGTTGGGTGCATGTGGACATGTTCACCAACCCGGAGCTCTCCAAACCTGGGGGTCTAGGGACGATGTGGAGGCTTCATCACGTGGGCACAATCAGTCACCCTCCCAATCTCCAGGGTGGGGGTGCAGCTGAGAGTTCCAAGTTTCCAATCCTGGCAGGGGCTCTCTGACAACCAGCCCCCACCCAGGAGCCCCCAAGAGTAGCGTCCTGAGAACAAACGATGCCGCTAGCATCCTATCACTTAGGAAATTACAAAGGTTCTAGGGCCTCTGGGCCAGGAACTAGGGACAAAGACCAAATATGTATTTCTTGTTATTCCACAATATCACGTCTCAAACTAACTTTGCAAATGAAACAGACGCATGAAAATCCATTCCTCCGTCGCATGCTAGAAAGGGAGCGTGGCGGGAGAAACGAGAGCAAATGCCATACATGGGTGTGTCTTAGAGAGGCGCTGCGCGATGGACACGCTGCGGTTCAGCCCAGAGATGCCAAACTTTTTATTAGGAAAACCTTCGACCTTGCAGAAGATTTGCAAGAAAAGTCTGGAGAATATTCATACATCCTTTGCCCACATTCACCTACTGTTAACACTTGGCCCCATTTGCGTTAGCGTTTGTGTTCTTTGGCTCTCTCATTTATAAATCTTATAAATATCATATATACCATAAAATATAATATATAAATGTACATATTCCCCCCTACACTTAGCATTTGAGAGTAGACTGCATACATCATGGCCTCTAAATACGTCATTTACCCTCCACACATTTACCTTCTAAGTATTTCAGTGTGTGTTTCCCAAGACCAAGGATATTCTCTAACATAACCACAGCACAGCTATCAATTACAGCAAATTTAACATTGATAACATTTTTATCTAATCTACTGCCTGTGTTCCAATTTTATCACTGACCCCACAACGTCCTTTACCGAATTCTTTCCTCCAGTACCGGATCTATTCTGGGATCGTACATTGCTTTTAATTGCTTGTTCTTTAACCTTCGGCCTTTCTGTCTATGACGATATTGACCCAGAGTGTCTGCTCCAGCAGTAAGAAAGCACGCGTTTGTGGTGCTGGAGCTGCCGTTCTGGCGAGAAGAGGGCAACAGCCAGAGGCTCGTGGGGAGGGACACAGCAGCAGAGGGCTGGCCCTCGCGCGCCACCAGGGCAGCGCCCCGTGAGCACCAGCAGTCTGCGTCTCCCCAACTCTTCCCTGAGTTTCTAGAGCTGGTTCCTGTCACAGGACCAGGGGGCAAATGGCCTGCCACCCAAAGGGGCCACCTCAGGGCCCAGACAGCCTCCTCCCTGCCTCCCTTCTCTGCCCTCATGGACAGGTGGACAGGGCCAAGGAGGAAGAGAAAGAGGATCAGGGACCCCAAGACCCCCACCACAGGCTTCGCAGGTCGGGGCTCAACAATGCGGTTCCTGACGACCGAGGTGTCCTGGGTGTCAAAGAAAACATGGAGAAGGATCAGGGGCTGAACTGCGCCACGCCGCCGTCCTCTGTGTCCTCCACATCCTACGGCCACGTGTGCTCCTGCCACTGGCAAAGATTCCTGGAGTTCAGACCTCGCTCCTGGGCTTATTTAAACAGCCAGAGAAAACTGTAGGCAATCCGCTAGATGAAAACTTTCCAAAACAGTTTTTAGGTGGTATTTAAGTTATTTCAGGCTATCTGAACTCTGGGCTGAACCCAGTTATGTCAGAATTTGAAAATCTTCAAAGGAAAAATTGAAAGCCCTGGAAGCATTCTAGATTATAGTAGAACAAGAGTGACTTTTTTTAACTGCAAAAATGTTCAAGAAATAACATCTTTAAAATGAGAACCGATCTAGCTGATACTGATTATTCACTTATGGTGGATTCCAAATTATATTCTGCTCTTATGTTTTTCTGATGAAAAAGCAACATCTCTTCCAAAGATCAGATCTTGTGTTTTCCTTCATTTAGCATTTAAATTGCTGTCCTTTTTAACCAGTTCTTTTTCTGTGTTCATTCACCAGCACACTTGCATTTCTATTCTGCAACACTCTGCTGTTTCTGTCGGGCCAGTGCTCAAAGTTTGTCAATTACTTATGCAAATTAACTAAGCTGCCAGTCCAGAATTAGAAGAACTGGGTTTCCCGTTTTAAGATTGCGGTAGAGTACAGAGAACCCGCTGTGTCAGTTAGAATGCTTCCAGAGGCAAGCGACAGCAGCCCCCGCAAGGTGCCTGGCCAGTCGGGAGGACGGGTCACCTCATGTAACAAGTCCAGGGGAAGGGCAGGCCCAAGGCCTGGAATTCAGTGACCACGGACAACCACAATTCTTCCCTCTCTCTGCTCTAGAATCCAGGCTCTCGCCCCAAGGAGGTGCAGCTGAGGAATTCAGAGAGAGGGTTGGCTCTGCCGCGCCTGGCTGTGACACTGAACTCGTGTTTTGTGGGCAGGCCCCGTCCTCTCCTCTGGAGAGCGGGAGGATGACAGCCAATGCCCCTCAGGTGCTCACCATGGCCAAGGCTGTGCTCCAACACCAGCAGCTCTTATGACGCCCCTGCAATGTGGGCGAGGCCACTGATTCTTATGTTCCAGAGGAGAAAACCGGGAGGGCACACAGCTGAGGGCAGAGCCAGGGCGGAACCATCCCAGCAGCCCAGAGCCACCTGCTCTGCCACCAGCAATCCATGCAGTCTGTGCCTTGCAAGGGGGTTGTATGAGGGATGCACTTAGGACCGTGCGGGCACAGGGTAAGCCCATAGTAAACATATCCACAGCCATCTGCCTGTTTTCACAGCTTCTCCCACAAGGCACCCAGAGGCCAGAGGCAGATTGTTTGGGGCTGTGGGTGGCAAGAACCCAGCTAGGGTCCCCAAATGCACCCACCCTCCTTGAGACCCACTTCTCAGGAGCCCAGAGCTACTGCTGTCCTTGCAGTATGAGGCCCGCGGCCAGCAAGGCTGTGCCGTGATTACCTCCCTGGACTCGGCCTTAGGACGCTCTCCCCACCGACAGTATTCATCCCAGTGACTGCCAGCACCTTTCGAGAAGATGGTAGAAATACGGAACCGGCTAGAAGGAGACCAACCAAGAGGATTAAATGTCTGCCCCTGCTGCCTGCGTGCGGTGCTCCGCCACCTCGCAGCTGAGACTGGTGCTCGAGTCTGCAGGAAGCATCCGTGTCCCACCTTAATCAGAAGAGAGATTCGAGGAGCCGCAGCAGAGGAGCCCCACAGCCCCTGAGGATAATTCTTTGGGGATTTGCCTAAATCCTAGTTCCTCCATGCAGTGCAGCTGCCTAATCCATCAGCCGCCTCTGCTGCGGGACACTTCTGCTGTCTCTTACACAGCAGAGGACATCTCACCGTAGGAAGAGTTCTGTAGGAGCTCGTGACATTTAATTTGATTGCAGTGGTGAGGAGCAGAACAGCTAGGGCTGACTCGCTGGCTCAGGAAGATCTCAGAGGAGGCACTAAAGATGTGGTAGACCAGATGGTTGTGCGGCTGGGGTCACTTTGTCCCTGCCCTGCCCTGGTCAGGCTCATGTTCTGAGCAGGTGGTGGATGAGAGTATGAGTCTTCATTTCTTTCCCCAGGACCTGTGGTTCTCACCTGGGGAGATTTCAAAACCAGCCAGGACCCCACCCCCAGTCTTCTGATTCCAGTGCTTGGGGGTAGCCCTGACAGGTGTTTCTGACCAGCCGCCCGGGTGACTCTGACATGAAGTCAGGTTGAAAAGCTCTGCTCCAGATCTCTGCTCTGCAGTATGGGGTAGAGCAATTCAATGGAGCACCGATTCAATGACGCCTACTTTGCACCCAGCATACCTTTACTGGGCATGCAGATTTGTTGACACTCCATAGATAATTCCAGGGTAGAGCGAAGGTTAAGAGCCACTGCACCTGGGCATACAAACATTCAGTCTGTTTCTGGGAGGTGCTCCTGGTGTAGCTACCTCTTATGCCAGCCCAAAACCTAAGTATACTGTTAAGAGGAGGGAGAATTTTTCTAGGGGAAGGGAGAGTCCTAAAGATGCAAAGTCTCTTAGCTCAAGGTCAGTGCGAGACCCTGCTCTGCTCCGGCAGTTCTAGTGCTCCCTTTCAGAGAGCCAGCTCCCTTTGGTCTGTCCTTGCTTTGTTGCTGAATCAGCACAGTATAAAAATGTTGTCAGATCAATTAATTGCTTCTTGATGCTAAGGCCATGTTGGTAGGCAGTGGCTTCCATCCCATCAGATACATGGCCACAGTCACGCTGGGATAAAATTGCCCAATAGGTGAAAACTAAGTTAGCGTAGCCCACCACCCCTTCAGCAACCTCTCGCTCCATGTCCTGTGACTCGGGAATACAAGGGCCTCACCCTCCCCATTCCCTGTTTCAAAGTTTAACTCATTTACCTCTCAAGGTGGTAAAAATCAGATAAATTAATTTTCTTTAAGATATAAATGGATTGATAAAGCTTAGTATGTTTGCTCTCTTAGAGATATTTCTATTCTGTTGTCGACAGTACCTCAATGTTTGAAAGCTTGAGTAATCTGTGGTGTACATCAGAAGTTAATTCCCCACAGGTCTCTTGTGTTTCTGCATGACTTGCAAGCAAGGCACTGACTGCCCTTTGTCTGAGGCTATCTTTTCTAGACTATATAGCAAACAGCCTTGAAAGATAGAGATGATGATCCCTCCAGAGCAAAAGGCAGGCATGCTTACTGCCTACTATAAAAGACTCAAATACCTAAGCTCAGAGCTCCTCTCTGTAATGCACCCACTGTGTGTGCGGGCACCCGCCTGGGCCCACCCACACCTGCCGTGGGGCTGGAGGACAAAGATGCTGATGCTGGTGCCGCCTGCTGTGCTTGAGTGATAAAGCCCCTTGTTTCTGACCCCAGAGTCTCGTGCCTCCTACCAGCATCTGTGACTCTGGCGGCTGGTGTGTTGGCTCATACGTGGGCGAAGTTGCCGTCACTTCCCAGTCCCTGACACTACATTTGCGCAGTGGGCTATCATAGGGCTTTCCCAAAGGAGGCCCTGCAGCGAGACATGACGACATGGAGAAACCTGGCAGCTTAATAATGAGTGGAAAGTAAGTCTGAAACTACTACAGAAAGTGCAACACCATTTTAATAAAATTAAACACAACTATGCCCACACACTTTGTAAGCATACGTACGGATATAAAACTATATAAAAAAGAAAGCAAGGAAAGCAAGGGAACAATGAATGCAGATTGAGGCTGGTGGTCACCTGGGCAGGAAGAGGCAGCAGCATTGCCCGGGAGCGTGGGACGAGGTGGAGCCAGACAGATCAGGGTAGGCCACTGTCAGAGCCCGAGTTCTTGTTTGGGGTGCGGGATTTATAGATGCCTAGTATATCATCAACAGTTGCTAACTAGTAACTCACCATCCACTGGCAACGATGCAAGTGTGCTGTGAACCAAGGATTACGATTAATTCAGTTTGCACACCTGAGCATAGATGGTTAGCTAAGGATAGACAGATAAATAGATTAAATAAATAAATGCATGGCTGAATAGATAGATGGATGCGTAAATAAATAATGGGGAAAAGTTTGACCAAAATCTTCCTTCCTGAGGAAGTTTCTTACCCAGGAACTCTTACTTACCCTTTCTTACTTTTCCCTACTCTAGAAGATGAAATGAGAAAATATTACAGGGAAACATTGGTTTAAAAGTATTGAGTACCAATGCCACATGGCAGAACTCCTTCTACACGAACACCTATGGTAGCAGCGTCTCATACTACAGAGCCCCAGACATCCTTCAAGTCCCCTAGTGTGGGCGTCGTGAACTTTGCTGCAGGTTCAGGGAGACCCAAACGCCCCACTGATAGAATTTCCAGAAAAGCACACCAGCTGGCCCTTTGGGTGCCCCCTGAAGTTGCAAAGCGGCTGAGGGAGCCTAGAAACAACCCAGAATTGTGGGTCTTTATTCCTTCGGAGTGTTCACTAAGGCCTGGGTGCAGTCTGTGGAGAACAGGTGCCCTGTGCCCTGGCAGTGGCTCTGCACAGTCCTGCACCCGTACCCAGGTGACCTTCTTGGGATCTGGCTGGCGGCGTGGATCCTTCAGCTCAGCCTGTTCCGTGCCCCCAGGGCGTGCACTGTCTGTGCCAATGTCCCAGAAAAGGTGCCAATTTACAGACTTTTCTGGGCCTCTAGGCTTGAGGTAAATCTTCCAAGTTAATTTCCTTGAAAGGCAGAGTTGCCCTGGGATGAGAAAGGCTTGCATGGCTCTAAGCAAGGAATTGGGTGTGTAGTTTAAAATTAGTTAATTAGAAATAAAATTTTAACCCTGGAAAAGTGGAAATTTCAAAACCAACGCCACCCAGGACCTTGCTGGAGGACCCACCAGTAATGAGCTTCGTGACCTCAGGGCCACTCTTGTCTTACGCGTGGGTGGAACGAGGAGATGGTCGTTCCCTGTGACACCGACATGCCAGAATTCTGTGCTTCGACAGCACTGCCTGGGTACCCAGTGCACGCATGCGTTCCCAGGCCCTAAGAAGAGGGATCAGAGATAAAGATTCCATTTCGGGTGTGAAGCTCAGCTCTCTGACCCTCCTCGACCCAGCCATCACGCAGAAGTCATTTCCGCTTGTCCACGTTGCTGTTTTTCACACTTCCCTCCAGTTCTCGGCACCTGTCACCCACCGGTCTGGGAGGATGTGTCAGATGATGTCTGTGCAGTGCCCGACCTCAGCAAAGGAAAGTGCTACAGGGATCCAGGATATTAAAAATAGAAGTGAAACCAGAAGATGTTTAAACTCAAGGGTAAAAATTTCCCATGTAGCTCAATACACTGCACACTCAAAGAGGTGCACAGCATGACTGCAGAAGGGCGGCGCTCTGCATGGGACACTGGAAAGCAGGAGACCTACAGGGCACCAAAAGGAAAGGCAGCGCCTTTGCGTGGTCAGATGACGGCTTTCTCCAGGAAGGGTGCTCTGTGGCCCTCACACCTTGCAGATCAACAGGACCACACAGCCCGTTGCTTGGTGCCTTATGAGGAGACATAGCACCCCTGAGTGGTGGACTCCCCTGAGTCATGGACACCCCTGAGCGGTGGACTCCCCTGAGCGGTGGACACCCCTGAGCAGTGGATGCCCCTGAGCAGTGGACACCCCTGAGTCATGGACACCCCTGAGCGTGTGCCTGATCTGACACCCCTGAGTCATGGACACCCCTGAGCAGTGGATGCCCCTGAGTCATAGTCACCCCTGAGCAGTGGATGCCCCTGAGTCATAGACACCCCTGAGTCATGGACACCCCTGAGCAGTGGATGCCCCTGAGCAGTGGGCACCCCTGAGCGGTGGATGCCCCTGAGCAGTGGATGCCCCCTGCAATGGGACGTCGGGACCCAGCCCCAACCCTTTCTGGACCTTGAGCAAGTCACCTCCTCTCCAAGTCCCATTTCAGAGGGGCGGGCTGGCCACACAACTTCTCAGTTTCCCCTTTTACACTTAGGGGTGCAGCCTATGATGCTTTTGCAGCATGAATTTGGCCAACACCCTCGCTGCCCGAGAGGCAGGGGTGCTCGATGGCCACACACCTCGACCCTAGAGCAAGGCGCCTCAGTTCACACCTCAGTTCTGCCACTTGTTAGTGTCCCCGAACATTTTATTATGAGAATTTTCTTTTCTTTTCTTTTCTTTTCTTTTAGGACAGGGTCTCACTCTGTCACCAGACTGGAGTGCAGTGGTGCGATCACAGCTCACTGTGACCTTGAACTCCTGGGCTCAAGGGATCCTCCCAGCTCAGCTTCCCAAGAAGCTGGGACTACAGGTGTGCACTGTTCAATTATTTTATTTTATTTTTTTGTAAAGATGGGGTCTCACTATGTTGCCCAGGCTGGTCTCAAACTCTTGGCCTCAAGCGATCCTCTCATCTTGGCCTCCCAAAGTGCTGGGATTACAGGTGTGAGCCACTGCACCTGGCATGTTACAAAAAAATTTAAACACAGAAAAGCTGAAAGGATTTCTCAGTGAACACCCACATGCCACCTGCACCTACATTCCACGCAGTCAACATTTTACACGTGCCCATCCATCCGCCCAACCCTCTGCTCATCAACCTGTCTTGCTGTCCGTGTGTTTCAGAGTAAACATCAGACATCGGTGCACTTGCTCTTCGGCTTAGCTCTGCCACGTTTCAGCTGTGTGCTCTTGGGCAAGCTCATCCCTTCGCCTGTTCCTCGTCCATAGAATGTGGCTGGTACGTGAACCTACCACCAGCACTGTGGTGATGATCAGATTAATAAACACAAAGCACTTAGGGTCTGGTGCAGAGAAAGCACCAAATAAGCGTTAGCTATCGTGATGGGAAAATTGAGTCGTCTTAGGACTCACATTGCTGTTGCAGAGCAGCTGTCTCCAAACCAACTCTTCCCAAGAAGGACCAGAGTTGTGTGGATTTCGTTTTACAAACAGGTTGCCAGATTAAGGAGACGGGGAAGTCGGGGGGTTGTCCCAGCGTGCCCGAGGCTGTCTCTGGATAGCGGCACTGGTGATTCTGATGGCCACAGCTGGGCCCGTCCTGGCCGGTCAGGGCTCTTCTGAGCACCAGGCAGGCTGCGCATCCGAGCACTCCTAAAGACGGGGCTTTTACTGAAACATCTGTAGCAACAAAACTTAGGGCTTAGCTCTATGATCGAGTTGTCTGCTGATAGTTTCTTTGTCGCCCTGTTTTTTTCAGTGTTTCATCATGAACAGTCTTGAGTTCATGTTCAGAGGAAGGTTGGAAAAACACAACCTGATGCCTAAACTGAGCTGCAATTCACCTCTGGCAACTCAGCCTGGCTCTGAGGAACGAGGACATTCTCCCTCACCGTCCAGATGCTCTTGTCACACCTAGGAAATTAGTAAAAATTCCTTAACATCATCTCCTGGTCAGTCCAAATTCAGATTGCCCCCTTTGTCCCCAGATGCCTTTTATTATAGAATCCAGTCAAGGTTCAGGCATTATATTCTGTTTTTAGGTATCTTTTGTCTCTTTCAGTCTAGAACATTCTCCCGAGTCTCTCTCCCTCCCTTATTTTCATGGTGTTGGCTTTTTGGAGGGACCAGGCCAGTTTTCCTGTAGAGTGCCCAACACTCTGGGTTTATATGACTGTTTCCTTCTGTTATCCTTTGTCTCATACCCTCTATTTCCTGTAAACTAGGAATAATCCATTGCTTTTAATTTCTAGGGTTGGATATAAGAGCATGTTTTTATGTTTACTTTTCAATATTTGAAGATTTTTTCTTTCCTCTTCATGAGGAAATTCAAGTAAGGTTAAAAAACGTCAATAGCAGGTAAATAGAAACATGGTTTATGAATTAATTTACCTGTTTGCAGAAGCCAAAAACTCAAATTATCCTACCAATTTTCTTTAGGGTACATGTCCCCCTATTGAAACAGATGTGATCTCGACTGTCCCACCAAGAAATGACTTCAGCGTAACTCAGAGCGCGGGACTTGGCCCTTCGCACCACGGTGCGAGGAGCAGCCGGAGCCTTGGGCAACTCAGTGCCAATCATACTCACCAGCAGCAAAGAACATTCCTGTAACATTTTTACCTTTCATAAAACAGATCCAGATCCACTCTTCCTTTGCCATCGTCCTTTCAGCGTGATTCAGCTTCTGCATTATTTTTGACCCTTAGACTCTTAAAACGACTAGGAGAGAAACAATAATTCACAGGGAACGAGAACCAGGGGGGCTCTGTAAGTGGCAGCTCCGGCGAAACTTTTCCACAGGTGTCCACACTGATAAAAGTAATTTACTCTTGGAACTTGTTTGGATTTTATCAAAAGTACCTTAATGCCTCCTGAATGCATCTGTTCAAGAACTAGACACAGCAATTCACCTGTTCACAAGGAAATTTCATAAATTATTTAAACGTTACTCTGTGTGTTATTGAAATTTGGAATCTGCCTTTCATTAACACAGTAAGGTCTTGCACAAGGCTAAGATATAAACAAGGTCTTCGTTTAAAAACAAGTAATCCTATTTAGAACTAGTAAAATGTAACCCTGCTCCCTGAGGCATGGGAGGCAGAGGCTGGAGAGGAACACGGAGGACTGCCCACGGCCACCAGAAGCCAGAAGGTGCCAGGAAAGTGCTTCCCTGGAGCCTTCGGCCGAAGCGAGGACTTGCTGATGCCTTGATCTTGGGCTCTGGCCTCCAGAACTGCCAGAGAACAAATGCCTGTTGTTTCAGCCACCCAGTTTGTGGTGCTTTGTTACGGCAGCCCTGGGAAAGCAATACAGGGGTATCAGCGACTGGTACCGGTTGCCCTTTCTAAGAAGGTTTTAAGGCAGGATGATGGCTCAGGCCAGAAGGAAAAATCTGAGATGAAGGCATCAGTGCCACAGCAGGGAGGAGGAAATAGAAGAAAACTAAGGAAGCTGCTTTGACGTGTACGTGTTGAAGGATCCATAGGCATTTGACGTCACTTTTCTGAGCAGGTGTCAAAGTTATGGTGCAGAAATGTGAAATCCTGACTCTTTAATTCCAGGTACTGTTCACAACAGACATCGATCCTTCCTTACCCCTGACTCTTCCCGTGGGGGAGAGTCTTGGCTGTGGAGGAGGCAAATTCATTCAATAACTAGTTCAACAAAATAATTGGATAACTTTAAAAAGGAAATACTTTCCCCCACTTTGGTCTCGTTGTTTACATGCTAATTCTGAGAAACACTTTGAGACTAATTTCTCCACTTCTTATAATCTTTAACAAAGACCCCATTAACACCACAATCTGGCAAATAATTAATTTAAGAAGAATTTGCAAATGAAGTAATCCTTTTTTTTAGAGGCAGAAAAGAAAAGAGCATGTGAAAGTGACTCTTATTTTAACCTTGCATGTAAGGGTAGGCCTTTTAAAATTATAGCCTATCAAGCCCCAATTCTGCATCAAGAATTCAGTCTTTCTGTGGTGTGACCATATAATGCAAGCTATATCTTGTGGTAACCTGGAATACACATTTTCTAATGACCTACCAGTTTGAGTTGAATTAAATATTGAAAGCAAACTCCAGAAATATCTAAAAGGAAACACACCATGAATATTGTATTGATTGTGCTAGACTGTTTAATAATTAATTTGCTCACCTCGGTTTTTGAATGTCGTTCTGTTTAATCCTCTGCACCAAAAACAATTGAGAACGGGGCCACTCGTCTTCATCTGGCGTTTCAAGTTCTGTGCAGGTGCTAGTGTGGGGGAAAATAAAGAGATCTGGCCTTTTTTTTAACTTTAAAAAAGTATTCTATTATAAGATTTTTGAAACATTCCCCCCCCAAAAAGGATTAATAGAATGAGTATCTCTAGGATGATCACTTAGATTTAACAATTGCTAATATTTGCCATATTTTCTATTTATTTTGCTCAAATATTTAAAAACAAATTATAGGTATCACACAATTCACTTCAATATACATTTTTTAAAAGCAAGAATATTTTTCTACATAACCACAATACCAATTCCCACCTAAGTTAACAGTAATTCTCTAAAATCATTTAATAGCCAGTCTACAGTCAAACTTACCCAATTCTTCCCAAAAGTACAGATGGGGTTTTTCTTTCATTTTTTAATTGATACATAATATTTTACATATTTGTGGGGGCACCTGTGGTGTTTCGTTACATGCACAGACTGAGTGATGATCGAAGCAGGGCGTCTGGGGGCGCCACGTTGAGTTTTCAACATTTAGGACTGGCCTTTTCTTGTCTCCACTCTCACTAACCGAGGCGAGAGCCCCTAAGCAAACCTCTACTTAAACCAAAAACAGGACAAAGTTGTTTTCTGCCTCAATGGGATAAATATCCCCAGGATTAATCTAGAGGGGTCTGATAAATAACCCTTTCAAGCATAATAAAGAGCTAAATGAATACCTCAAAAGACTAGTGAATTTTGGTCATGGCTGGTGTCTTGTGGCCTCACTTCAACCTGGTTAGTGTCGTGAACACCCTCAGGAGTAGCTCAGCTCCGAGCCGTTCCTAGGAGGGAGCTGAATCTACACGGCCTGCTCACGGGGCCCCAGGAGGGCCCCGAACCAGAGACACTGGAGTCATTTTGGTGTTTCTGCCTCTTCAGGGAACTGGCCAGTGTCACAGGCCCAGCCAGAGCGTTGGGAACTTGAGATCCCCGGGGAAAAGGAAACACTGATTTGTCCTCAAAGCCAAGCCTGAGAAAGCAGCCTCTGAAGAGGTCAGCTCTGCTTCTTGGGGTCTTAATTCTTAAAAGGCCTAATCAAGTTACAAATTTAACAGCTTAATTAGTGAAAATAACCTTACTTAAAGGATTTTGCCAACAAGAAGAGCTTTGGATTATTCATTCGGTGTTTTTGTTTTGTTTTGTTTTTTCTCAACACACACAAAGCCGTGGTGGACTTCCTCATTCCGTCACAGCGGTGGGAGAGAGATGGATCTTTTCCTGGTTAGATCTCACTGTAAACACACCACACCTTCCGGGCAGCTCCTACCTGAGGACCAGGTGGGAGCTGAGCACCCAGTTTCGGATTTCACAGATTTCACGAGGATCACAGCACATTCCACAAAGGGTTCTGGGGCCTGAGTACAGCTGAGTCACGCTCAGATGGCTCAGATTAACCCAGCAGTGTGGGAAAGGGTAACCGGGTGTGGTTTACACAGCGAGGGTGACGGTGAGTGGGGACGACCATCGGGACCCTCCAAGAAACGGAGGGCCGGGCACTTGGGTGTTCACCCGGGCCCAGTCAGGCCAGCAGAAAGAGGGCCTTGATCTGCTTCTCTAATCTTTGTTAGTTTCAGGTTTTAAGTAGTAAATATTCAAATTTGGGTTCCTGGCATTACCTGGGATTTGGGGGTTTATGTGACTGCAATATAGAATACAGTATCCATTAGGCCAGAAGACCCAGAACAGCAACACTTTATGCATTCGCTCACCCGTCCAGTACATATTTCTCAAGCACCAGCCAAGAGCCAAGCGCCATATCAAGCTCTGGGGATGGACACACTGGCCAGGCACTCGAGGTCTGGTCCTTCATCGTCATGCCTTTGGGATGAGTCGATGCTGCCTCCTGTTCTAATGCCGTATTGGTAGATGCACCTCCGGCAACACACCAGGTCCTTTCGGCTTTGTGGTGGGGGGTTCATCAACTGGTAACTGAAGACTGATGCAGAGTTTAGGACACTGGACTCACGTCATTGTTCTAGGCACTGCTTGATCTACAACTAGGAAGTGTCCATTCAACCACAAGACTACCCAGTTGCTACATTTTGTTCCAGTTCATAGAGAGGTCCATATAGACTGGGCAAGGTGGCCCCTCCGAGTAGCCAGCCTCCACTCTAGCAAGCATCTACATGGTCTGGAACTGTTCCTGCCTCTCTGGAAGGCTGTGGCCTGCACGTGCCTTGCCTATGAAACAAGACGTGTCGGCAGGGCTGCTTTCTATTTGCACCCCAGGCACTTGGACAGAGCCTGCCCTCGCTCCCATCCTGCCCCCACCTGGAGGCCATGCCCAGCCCTTTGCCCCGTGCCCTCCCCCATAAACAGATCTGATATCACACTGGCTAACGAGAAACGTTCTTACAGAACATTTGATGGGGAGGGAATTCACATTCTCTTCCCATGGCATAAATTTAGCATAACTTCTCTGGGGCAGTGTGTCCTCTTCCTAAGTCCCCCACTGTCCCCAGCTAAGCCCCTTCCTCTCCCATCACTGGGAATAACGTGCCTCTGTGCTCATCTTCTATGCTCTGCTTAGCCAACGGTCCCGCTGACTCTCCGTGACCATCTGTGGTGCTTCGGGTGCCCTGCGGGCCTCACCCTGCACACCCCATCTCACTGCAAGATGACGGAGACGTGTTTTCAACTAACAAAAAACAAGCCAACAAAAACGTCCAGAGTGGAATACTGTTGCTAAGGGAAGACTGTCTCCATAACACGGCCAGGTAAAGATTTCCAGACTGGCGAGGTTGCCCCATGATCTTGCCTTGCACCCTGGAAGTGCTCACTCTCCCTGGGCCTCAGTCTCCCCATCTGTAAGAGGAAGGGGTTTTGGGCTGGCAATCTCTACTTCCAACTAGATCTAGAGCAGCCAGAGACCAACACAGGGGAAACATTACTAACACGGAGAGACACAAAGACCACATCTTCCCAGACAGTCATGGAGCCGTCTGAGGACTCACGTTAGCAGGGTAAGTCCCTCATTCTCTGTGCCACCCAGTCGACGATGTCTAGAAAAGGACTGAACTCCAGTTATGTGCCAGCTATAGTAGAGAGACTGCTGAGTGGGTGGCGGAGCATCGGCCCCCATCTAGTCTCCGTGCAGAGCCTTAGTTTTCAAACTAAGAATGTTAACTCTTTGCGAGCCCCAGGTGATCCTCCGAAAGACCGTGACCAGCTGCCTGTTTTCCCTACGTGGCACCAGTGCCTTTTCTCTTTTCCTCTGACTCTGCCACCATTCCCCCTAAGTCACATGCTAGCCAGTCGAGGTCCCTGCATTTTTGTGGGGTTTTGTTTGTTTGTTTGCTTGCTTTGAGGTGGGGGTTGCAAGAGATGGCTGGTTGAGAGCTTAACAGTGGACAAGAGCAAGCATGTGAATGCTGTTCTGCTGTGCTAATGCTTCTACACAACCTTCTCTGAGCAAAGCCAGAATCGCACTCCTGTCAAACAAATCAAAAGGTGTTTCTCTAAAAGCTGTGAAATTCAAAGGCCAATTTATTGTAGAATTGAAAAACAACAAGAACCATAACTCGCCAGAGTACCTGCGGCAAGCATGTAAAGCACTCTGGAGTGACCAAGGGATCTCATGAGCATGAGGAAGGAACACATTCCCCTTGAAGCAGGAGTTGTGTGTTAAATCCATTGCTTAGCAGGTAGAAACCCAGGAAGGAGAGTGATGTGACTCAGGGACTCGGGGGGCGGGGGGGGATGGCAAACACAAGCTCTTTATTAACCCTGTGCTCCATCCCCTGTGAGGCTCTGAGACTCAAATGTCATAAAACACTCATGAGCGTCCCAGGAACTTAGTGTACACTGCCACACAGCACTTTTGGCAATCCTGATTTTAACACTTGTCAAGCAGATGAGGGCTTGAGAAAATTTAGAAGACTAATGAATGGCATTTTGCAATTCAAAACCTTAAGTGAACTATGATTTTAAGATGTCAGCCTTTGAAGTTCATTATCATGCAGATTGTTCAATTGTAAATCTTTACTGTCATTCTGAAATCTTGGACTTCACACAGTATATAAGAAAAGCACAGCTACTATGAAAGGAGAGTGAGAACAGCAAACATGAGTGTGAAATCTGCTGGAAGATGCCCGCCCTGATAGTCATGTCTCTCGCATAAATGTGCCTCATCAACATTTAGACCACAAAGAAATTTGTGCTATAAGTAGAAATTCCAGAGAAAGTGGCTAACTTAAATTTTGTTACTTTAACCAGCTCTTTTTATGAATAATGAATAATATACTACTCAAGATGCTTATCAAGTTTGACTTAGAAAATGAAAAAGTAAACTTAGCGAAATAAGAAGGAAAGGAAAAACTCCAAATTACTTGAGTACTCAATATCTATGATAACATCAAAATATGACAAGCACTTAAAAAAAAACTGACCAAGAGAAATTCCTCTCCTTAGTCATTTAGTATATGTGGGAAAAACACTGTCATTTATGCAGAACTTTACTTAATAAAATTGGTGTGCTGTGTGTAAAACGTCCCCTTGTCTTTGGTCCCAGTCAACAAACAAAAATACAATTCCTGCCTGACACCAGGTGATTAGGTGGCCTGTAGTCTCTCTTTCAGCTCTCTGCTAACACTGCACAGATAAAATTCTCCTTTAAGAAAAAGAGAACTTTTAAGAGTCTGGCAGGCCAAAGAAGTTCTGCTTCAAAAATTAAAGAACTGCAATTCTATTAGGACAAAAGGGAATTTGAGAGCCCGTGCAAAGATTCCACGTCCAGGTCTGCAAAGCGTCAGGCCCTTAGCTGGGAAACTGCAACTCTCAGCTCCATCTTACCTGCCATGCGATAGGCACAGGACTGAGGCCAGCTGCTTCTGCAGCTGTCATGGCCACGGGCAGGGTTAAGCAGTGCTCATGGCTACCTCAGTCCCCTGGTCACCTGGGAGTGGAGGACGGGATGGGGGACTCAAAGTGGAAGATAAAGGTGCCAGTTAAAAGGAGAGAATGAGATCCAAATGACAGGAGAGAGAAAGGAGGGTGATCTGCCAACACCAACACACTGTGCACCCTTGGGAGGCAACCTCGCTCTTCGTGGGGGACAAAGGAGAGCTGCACCAAAGCTGAGACCTAGCATCTTTTTATAACAGATGCGGAGAACTGGTGTCCGAGACATGATCCTTTGGCTGGAGGAGAAGAGAAACAAAAAGTAAAAAGCAAGGCAAACAAGAAAAGCAAGAACAGGAAAGGGAGTTTTATAGGTTTCAAATAACAATTTTTAATTAAGAAAATTTTAACTAGTAGTTTAAAAATTCCCTACAAAGAAAAGCCCAGGCCCAGATGGCTTCACTGGTTAATTCTGCCAAACATTTAAAAAAGAATAATACCAAAACTTCCCAAACTCTTCCAAAAAATAGAAGAGGAACACTTTTATGGAGCACTTCCCTAACTTAGTTTATGAGGCTGATATTACCCGCATACCCAAACCAGGTTAAGACTGTGCTGTGGTTTGGATGTGGTTTGTTTGGCCCTGCCAGGTCTCATGTTGAAATCTGATCCCCAACGTTGGCGATGGGGCCTGGTGGGAGGTGTTTTGGTCATGGGGGTGGATACCTCATGAATGGCTTGGTGCCATTCTTGCAGGAGTGAGTTCCCACTTAGTTCCCATGGGAACTGGTCATTGCGAAGAGCCTGTCACCCACCTTGTCCACTCCCTCTCTCTTGGTTCCTCTCTTGCGATGTGATTTTTGCACACGTGGCTCCCCTTCACCTTCTGCCATGAGTGGAAGCAGCCTGAGGCCCTCACCAGAAGCAGATGCTGGTACTATGCTTCTTGTACAGTCTTCAGAACAATGAGCCAAATAAATCTCTCTTCTTTATAAATTATCCAGCCTCAGGTATTCTTTTATAGTAGCACAAGCAGACTAAGACAGACTGTGATCACAAGAAAAAAAACTATAGACCGATATCCTTAATAAATATAAATGCAAAAATTCTCAACAAAATACTAGCAAGCCAAATCTAGCATGATATAAAAAAAGAGTATACACCATGACCAGGTGGGATTTGTCCTAGGAATGCAAGGTTGGTCTAACATCCAAAAATCAAATAAATGTAATACACCATATCAATAGAATAAAGGACACAAACCACCTCATCATTTCAGCAGACACAGAAAAAGCACTTGACACAATCCAACACCTTTACATGATAAAAACAGTTAACAACCTAGAAATAGAAGGGAACTTCCTCAACTTGATAAAAAGCATCTATGAAAAAACCACAATTAACATCATACTTATCCAAAATCATACACACCCTAAGTCAGAAATAAGATAATGATGTCCACTCTTGAAACTTCTATTCAACTTTGTACTGGAGGTACTAGCTAGGGCAATTAGCTAAGAAAAAGAAGTAAAAGTTAACCAGATTAGAAAGGAAGAAGTAAAAGTATCCCTATTTGCAGATGATATGATATTTTATATACATAAAATCTTAAGGAATTTACTAATAAACTATTAGAACAAATAAATGAGTTCAGCAAAGTGGCTAGATGTAAGATAAATATACAAAAATGAATTGTCTTTCTGTGCAATTGTATTTTAGACAAATCAAAAAATGAAGTTAAAACAACTACATTTACAATAGCATAAAAAAGAACAAAACACTTTCGAATAAATTTAACAAAAGAAATGCAAAACTTATTCTCTGAAAACTACAAAACATTGTTGAAAAAATTAAAGGACACCTAAATAATGAGACACCATCCCATGTTCATAGATCAGAAACCATATTGTTAAGATACCAATAATTCCGGTTTGATGTACAGATCCAACACAATCCCAATCAAAAGTCCCAGCTGACTTCTTTGCAGAAACTGAAAAGCTGATCCTAAAATTCACATGGAAAATTAAGAATAGCCAAAACAATCTTGGAAAAAGAAGAACAAAATTGGAGGGCTCACACTTCACAATTTCTAAACTTACTACAAAGATACAGTAGTCAGGACTGTGTGGCACTGCCATAAAGATAGACATATAGATCAATGGAATAGAGTTGAGAGTCCAGAAATAAACCCTCACATTTACAATCCATTGATTTTCAACAAGGGTGCCAAGCCCATTCAATGGGTTAATAATAGTCTTTTTCAAAAAATGGTGCTGAGATAGTTAGATATTTACATGCAGAAGAATGAAGGTGTATCTCCTATTTTACATAATATACAAAAATTAACTCAAAATGGATAAAAGATGTAAATGTAAGAACCACAACTATAAAAGTTTAAGAAGAAAATATAAGCAAAAATTTTCATGACCCTTCATGACCTAAAATATAAGATTAGATAATGATTTCTTAGAAATGATAACAAAAGCTTAAGCAACCAAATAAAAAATAGATAAATTCAGACACCAGGAGTATGTATGCAAGGAGGGAAGACCATGCAAGGACACAGAGAGAAGGTGGCCATCTGCAAGCCAAGAAGAGAGGCCTCAGAAGAAACCAAATCTGCTGACACCTTGACTTATTACCTCCAAAACTGTACCATTCAAGGACAACTGGTCAGTGAGGCTGCCTCTCCCTTTACCTCTTCTGCACCTCCATCTTGCAGGAAAGTCAACAGAACTGACTGAAAACTAGCACAAGGAGAGCCTCTGCCATGGGAGGACATAGCATTCCTTTCCTCCAGAGGACGTAGCACCAAGACACCATCTCAGAAGCAGAGAGCAGCTCTCTCCAGACACCAAACCTGCTGGAGTTTTGATCTTGAACTTCCTAGCCTCCAGAACTGTGAGAAATAAATTTCTGTTCTTTACATATTAAAAAAAATTTAACTTCATCAACATTAAAAATTTTGTGTTGCAAATGAAATCATTAAGAAATTAGAAAGCCCAGAGAATGGGAGAAAATATTTGCAAATCATATACCCAATAAGAGATTTGCATTCATAATATATAAAGAGCCCTTACAACTCAACAATAAAAAGACAAATAATCTAATTTTTAAGAAGGCAGTGGTTTGAACAGACATTTCTCCAATTATATATCCTCCAAAGGAGATATATAATTGGCCCAGAAGCACATGAGAAATATGCTTAACATAAATAGTCATTGGGGAAATTGAATCAAAACCACAATGAAATACCACTTCACACCCACTAGAATGGACATATTAATAATAGAAAGATAGATAATAGCAAGTGTTGGCAAGGATGTTGAGAAATTGAAACCCTTATGCATTACTGATGGGAATGTAAAGTGGTACAGCCTCTTTGGAAAACAGTTTTACAGTTCCTCCAAAGATTAAACATAGAGTTACCATATGACCAAGCATTTCCACTTCTAAGTATATATCCAAGATAAATTAATACATACGTTCACTCAAAACTTGTACAGGAATATTCATAATGGCATTATCCATAATAGCCAAAAAGTGGAAACAACCCAAATGCCCATCAACTGATAAATGGATAAATAAAATGCAGCATATTCATTCCATGGAATAAAGTGTTGACACATACTGCAACATAAGTAACTCTTGAAGACATTATGCTACATGAAAGAAACCAGTCACAAAAGACAACATATCATATGATTCTATTTAGATAAAATTTCATGGTATATGAATTATGTCTTAATAAAAGTGTTATTTATAAAAGATACACAATATAAAATTTATATTTCAGGAAGGGAAAAAACTCACCTAGTATATAATGTAAAATACAGAAAATGAAGCTCAACAAAATCATCTTGCTGGTGGTTTTTGTGAAATCACTAGGAAAGCAACCCCCAGCTATTCATCAAAATGGGGTCTTATCGACGTTGAGGAACACAGTTAGACAGGCTCCCTGATCACACGCACTCCACAGGACAAGGACCACACTAGTCAGAAGCAATGATGTAAGTGCCACACAATGTGATTTTTATCTTTGACTATACATTGCTTTACTAAACTTTTGTTATAACTTAAAACATTTTAAGATTTGGAGTAGATATTATTCTTTTAGTTGCACATATTATAATATTTGTTGACCAGAGCTATTTGGTCAAAATGCTGAATCAAAATGTCCCCCTTGGGCTCTCTACTTTGGGGTACAGAGCAAGAATAATTCGGTTTGTGGGAAATACTATATGCTTCAATCTCAGTGCCAGAATTCTTTTGTCCAAGAGTTTTAGGTCATGAAAAAAAATGCTATTTGCTTTTTCTTTTACGCTGGCTAATTACAAGACATACTAAGCAAGTACTTGAGCACAATTTACTCGGGAACGAGGGCAATGAAAGGCCCCACACAGCCAGTTAACAGAGTTCTAGTGGTGATCCCGTGGCTTAAGCCACATAGTCTGGAGCAGCTAGGTGGTGCATGAGGAGAGAACAGAGACAGCGCTCCAAGCACCCGTGCGCTGCTCTCCCTTCCCGGCATGCTACCCCCGGCCATGTAACTTGGAAGGTGTTGTTCTCCAGGGTTATTATCAACTGCAGGGCCAACGGCTGCAGGACCAAGGATCTGGATGCACTCACCCTATCATTCTGCACAGATTTTACGTCCCTTCTCTGACTTATCTCCTTAGGAATGCCCTTAGCAAGTCAGGCAACAGAGCTAGCTACCAAAGCAACTCTCAGTGTAATTCTGATATAAAATCTACACAGAGATACAAATCCCTTTATAGCAATACAGGAGTCAGTGACAGCTACTACCTAGCAGTTTGTTAGGAAGAGAGAGCTCAGCAAACTCAAGGTATTAAAACAGGTTAAAGTCATGGTAATCAAAATGATCTGATATAGGTGTAGGAACAGGTGGATAGAGAGTCCAAAAGTAAACCCAGATGTGTATGTTCATTTAGTATATGATAGAAGTGCCATTTCAATTCAATGAAGAATGACTTGGGTTGCTCAATAAATGGTCTTTGGACAGTCACATCATCCCATATATCCAAATGAATAAAAGATGAAGCAACATTTTCAAAAAGATCTTTGAAAGTGTTAGAAGAAGTGCATCATTTTGAACTGGAGAAGACATTTTCAAGGATGACAGAAAACCTAAAAATCACAAAGGAAAAAGATTGATAAATTTGATTGCAAAAACTTAACATTTCTAAGAAGAAAGAAAAAAAAGAATACTTATAGGAAAAAGACAAGTATCAAACTGCAAAAATATTTGCAACACGTGACAAGAGGCTAATTCACCGATGCAACAAAGTTTTACAAAAGAAAAAACTCAATAGCAAAGCTGTCTGAATAAGCAGTTCAGAAATAAAGAAATTAAATGGCCAATTGATCAACTTCACAGTAAATCAGAGAAACACCAATTAAAATGATGACTAAATCGTATCTCGTACCTGTTATCAGATTAGCCCTTTGGCACTGGAGAGGCAATGATGAGAAGCAGGTATTCTCAGACGCTGCTGTGCGGGCTATAAGCCAGAAGAACCTTCTGGGGAGAAATTTAAAATGCACACTCTGAACGCGGAGATTCCACTGACGATTGTTTCCTCAGACACACAGTTGTGGATGTGAACAAAGGTTCACTCTGGTATTTTTTGTAACAACAACAACAACAACAAAAAGAATATAAGATGAACATCAGTAGGAGATTGGAGATGATACAGGATACATGTATACATCTATGATACAGCCATGACACATGTATGGTGCATGTATGACACATGTATGATACGTGATACAGCTCTATATCTACGATACAGCTATGATACATATATGATACATGATAGATCCATGTATTACAGCTATGATACAGCCGTAATACTGGATATATCTATACATTTATGATACAACTATGATACATCTATGATACAGGATATATCCATGATATAGCTATGATACATCTATGACACAGCTATGATACAGCTATGGTACAGGATATAGGTTATTAAGTATGAAATGTCCGATTTCCTTAAGTACTAAGTTTGACAGTTGATTTCTCCGACATTTCACTCTGACACTTCTTGCTTTATTTTTACTGTAAAGGTTCATCCTCATTCTTTCAAATGCATGGTTTGGCTTGTGATTATCTTTCAAAAATTTTTAGAGCAATTTTTGTAAAATCACAGATAAGTCAAAAATTCCTGTTATTTTCGAATATGGGTTCCATCATGGAACCAGTGCAGTGCAGACAGCTTGAAATATCAACGAAGTGTTTGGGAAGGACGTGGCTAAAGAACGCACAGTATGTCAATGGTTTGAGAGGTTCCATTCTGGTGATTTCAATGTTGAAAATGAGCCACGTGGGCGACCTGAGACCAAGGTGGATAATGACGAGCTGAGGGCTGTAGTGGAAGCAAATCCATCTCAACCCTAAGCCTGCATTAGCAGCAAGGTTTGACGTCACTATTCCAACAATATTGGACCATTTGAAACAAATCAGTTTATATTAATATGTCCATCCATGATACAGCTATAGAATTCGATAAAACTATTTTTAAAAGAATGATGTGAATTTACACATATTGACATAGAAAGTTGTCCAAGATGTTTAATTCAAGAAGAAAGCAAGTTTCAGATTATTATGTACACAAAAGGTACCCCCTATATCTATATATAACAACACGTTGTAATGGAAGAACTGTCCACTTTCCCTTTATAGTGTCTATATTCTTTTCATTTTTAAAAATATGGATGCATCTTATACAAAAACTAGTTAATAAATGTTTCAAGATCGCTGCCACGAAGACAACCCCCGCAAAACGCCCGGAGGACGCGGGCGAGTTCGGTTGCCCAGGCTGGGTCTGCTCCAGGGCTGCTTCGCTCCTTCTCCGCGAGGCAGGGGAGGGCCGCAGCCCCCGCCCAGGCTGGGACGCCGAATCCCCGCACTTCCGAAACCAAGGCGGAGGCCGAGACCCTCCTGCTCAGGGCCCTGCCCTTTGACAGTCGGTGCCCACACACCGCCCGCCTGCCCGGCCTTCCCCGGGCCTTCCCCGGCACCAGCCTCTCCGCAGGAGGGGGCCGGTGGGTGTCCCCCGGGGAGGCGGCCTGGGGGGTGCGGACCGGGCGCCGAGGTTAGGGTTAGCGGGGTCCCGGCGTCCCCGGAGGACCGCGGCGGGCGCAAGGCGGGCTCCGACGGCGCGGGAGCGGACGAGGGCAGCGCTGCTGACGGCGGCCACGGCCCAGCCTGGCCCTGGCCAAGCTCTGGGGGTGGGTTTGGAGGTCACTCCGCAGGAGGGTCGCTGGGAGGCAGCGGGGCCACCTCGTGCGTCCCGTCCGGGCTGCACAGGGAATTAGGGCCTGGAAAACCCTCGGGGTGGCCGGCGGACGCCACTGTTACACCTGCTGTCGCATTACCTCAAGAACACGTCGTTCCCCTTTGGTCTTCGATTTCCTTTCGGGTTTGGGACGTGAGGCTCAAGGCAGGTCTGTGTATCTGCCCACGTTGAAAACAGCCACACGTTGTCGTCTGGGGCCATCTTGCCGCTTATCTAACACAATAAATCGCTTTTGTGGTTTCCTATCTTCCTGCTCTTTAATGATTTTTCACAATCTCAGGGAAATGTACGCTGTTTTTACTATGAGAACGGAAAAAAAAAGGAGCCCCAAAAGGCCTAAAAATAAACTACCTCTGCAAGGGTAGAAGGGTGAACCTGCTCCCCGCCGTGGGCGAGTGTCCACGCGGCGGATTGAACAAGTCAGGTCGAGACTCTCACCTTCCAGCTTTCCAAGGGAACAAAAAGGAGTTTTTAAAATTAATATAAAAAAGAACATAGCCAAACTGAATCAGGCTGTTTATTACTAGTGATCAAATGAAACAGTTTTCTTTGTTTTGAATTTTAGTCAACTTGTGAAACTGGAAGATGCTGATAGTAGAATGGGAAATGTTTGACTCCATATTTATCCCCTTGTGATTTTCAAAGCAGCATTATTTGTGGATCTCTAGCAACTTGGAATTGAAGCTGATCTCAATGTTATTGAATAGACTAGTTTATAGAAATTTATGACCTTTGTGCATAAAACAAAATTCTATTCTCAGATACCATTATTAAGCCCTTTACATACATCAGATAATTTTTTTTTTTTTTTGAGACAGGGTCTCCCTCTGTTGCACAGGCTAGAGAGGACAGTGGCATCATCGCAGCTCACTACAACCTCTGACTCCTGGGCTCAAGCAATGCTCCTGCCTCAGCCTCCCAAGTACCTGGGTCTACAAGTGCACACCACCGTGCCTGGCTAACTTTTCTATTTTTTGTAGAGATGGGGTCTTGCTCTTGCTCAGGCTGGTCTCGAACTCCTGGCCTCAAGCAATCCTCCTGCCTCAGCCTCCCAAAGTGCTAGGATTACAGGTGTGAGCCACCTCGCCCGGTCCCAGATAAATATTTTCTAATCTATTTCTTTGGGCATTCTTTGCAATAACCCTATGAATTATTTCAATATTCTCATACTGATACGGGCAAACTCAAGATTTGACATGATCTTGCCAAAGCCACCCTAGCAAGCTAGCAGGGCATGCGAAGCGTTCAGCCTCCAATATGCAACCCTTACCCCTTAACACGGCTGTTGGGCCTGCCTCTCCACACCCTGAGAGGTGCGGGTTCCTTCTCCAGTGCTGTGTCATTGTACCCCTGGGGACCATCACATGTCACTCTGTCACCACGGAGACAGAGTGGGGAGTAGAGGAAAACCAGACCTGCTAAGTTCGTTTGCTGGCTGTATGACTCTTGTCATAAATAGACTTCTCTGAGCCTCTCTTCTCTCAAATAAAAAATGGAGAGAAACTACTCAACCTTGTCTTCCAGGACTATTTTGAAATTATGCATATGAAATAACTTCATAATAAAAAGTTACTATGAAAACACTCAATAAGCATTGTGTAAATGTAAGCCATGCTTCTTATATTGCTTTCAAGGTTTGATCTTGAATATATGGGGTAGTATTCTATACTGTGTCAACTCCAGGAAAAAGATAGTTTTATTTGAAACATCTTCCTAAAATCAAACAAAGGTTTTCTACACAAATTATAGTCAATTATTCTCAAAAAGACTCAAGACTCTCAATGTCTGAGGATATAACTTAATCATTTTCCTACAAAGTGCTGTATTTGGGAGTGGGTGTGTGTGTATTAATTCATTTAGAGAACGGTGGTATTCATTTATTTCTTGGTGCTGAAATTATGCAAACAGTTATACTTTCTGCTTCTACCAACCCCAGCTGTATCTCAGCCGTTCAGGTAAGAACAGCCACTGGGGGGTCTGTTGTTCAGTAGTGATAAATAAATGTTCATTAAACAAGGGACCCACCCGTACCAGGCCACTGGACCAGGAGGCATCTGTCTCTGAGGTCCTTCCCTGAAGAACTTCATTCCATTGCTGTGGAATTCCCTCAAGGAAAAACACTCTGTAACAGGGTCTACCCTTGTCGCTGCCAGGCCCCTCTCTGGCACCCTCGCGCCCATCCAGCATGAGACAGGCAGGGTGGCTTATTGAGACCTCTCATGCTATCGATGACAGCGGGACTTAATTACAAATCTGAAAGATGTTGGCCCTCACAGATAAGAGCATAGGAAATCTCTCCTGATTCTCTTCAAATGCAAACGTTTTACGACAAGGTCAGGAATAGCAAATGCATTTCCACTCAAAGGCCAAGTACCATTGAGTGCAGGGCCGCTGCACAGGGTTTCGGCCTTTTCGGGGCTGCGATAGATTGCAGATGGCATTTCCCAAGTGCCTGCTGTGCCAAGCATCGTGGTAGGCGCTTTCCACGCACAATTTCATCTCTCGCCACCGAGCCGCCGTGGGTCTTGCCAGTCATGGAGTTCTGTTTGGCTCATGGATGCAGTGTGGGTGATGCCCCCACAGGTGTCTCACGGGAAGGAGCGGTGCTCAGAGTCTCCCCTGTGACACCCCCCCACACACAATTCTCACACCCACACCAGCACAGTTGTTGTTGGTGTCATTATCATCACCATAAAATATACACAGATCTATTATAAAAAGTCAAAATTTATCAAAACTTACACACTTACAGACCATACGCGGTGCCATTCATAGTTGAGAGAAATAAATGTTCATTAAACATTTTGATTCCCCTGCCTCCAGGATTCCATTGGGGGCCAAGACCCCAGGCCCTCCCTGGCACCCAGGCGTCATTCCCCGGCAGCAAGCTGTAAAGACCCAGGGCCAGATGAAGGGGGAGACATTGCCATCTGACGGGACACATGATGGCAGGGGAGGCCTTTCCTTCCTAAAGGAGTCTGTCTACCAGGGACGTAGGGGCACCTGCATATTGGGGTCACAGAAGACCGGCCTTTCCCATTTGCCCCAAACCAAGGGGTTCCCAGGGAATGAGCCTTGAGGGGCTAAAACCAGGAATGCCCCTGGGACGGGGCTGAGCGGCCCCCAGGGCCCAGGCTTCCACAAGTGTCCCTCGAGTCAAACCGCAGCCACACCACAGCCACACCACTGCTGGACCAACTCCTGCAGGCTTAAGGAACGTCACTAAGTGCAGTCTCCTCCTCTGCCTGCCATCGAAGCCTCCTGCCAGGGCTGGGGACTGGTAAATTTCAGTCACCACTTGCCCGCCAAGATTCATACCATTCCCCTAAGAGGTTAGGCCTCAAATCCCACTGTCATTTGGGAGTATTTATAGCAGTAAGTGCTTCTTGGAATGTGCATTAGCAGGGCTCAAACACTGAGGAAGCTTCACTATTGACTTATTGGAGCTTGTGTGATTAGAGCTCCTGGGCTTCTGTGTGAAGGCTTAATTTCACGTTAAATAATTTACAGCACTGGCAAGCAACTTAAGTTACATTTGCAAATGCCAGTGTTTTTAGTTTAGTTTTTTTTTTCAAACTTTGGTTGCAAAGAATAAAGTTAAAAAGGATAAGCTTTCAAGCTTTCTTCTTCCCTCAAATAATGGTTTTCTTCGGGTAGCTTGAGGAGTTGCTTGGAGTCTGTTGCAGGACATACAGTGGAAATTTGACACTTGTAGCCATATTTGGTGAGAGAGAGAGAGAAGAAAATTGGAAGGAAAACGTGGATACATAGATTTATATTATGAATATATGCATATATAATCCCCTAGCACATGACAGAAATACGGAGCAGATATTGGGAGCCCATGTGAGACAAGATGCACGAGTTCACGACAATACATTTTATGCTCAGAAATAGGAGAGGGCCTGACATGAGCTGGATTTGCATGATATTTTGTCCAAAAGTGACTACATACACGTGTGACAGGGATAGAAGAACTGTTGAGTTGTGTTTATAATCTGACTTTCTCCCTTTTTATCCCCTGTCCCTTCTTGGACTTTCTCAGGCAGAACGTGGTGAGAGGAAAACAGGAGGATTCCAGAACGGTCACTACCAGCCCCTCGGACCAGCACATGTTTTCAACACCAGCTTTACTGTCCAGAGATGGAATTCACACATATTACCCACACACAGTTTAAAAACATCTATGTATGCCCAAATGAAACATGAAGAAGAAACCAAAGGAAAATGCAGTTGACCCTGGAACAACTCTGGGGTTAGGGGCGCTGCCCCCAGCGTGGTCAGAAATTCATGTATAACTTTCGACTTTCCAAAATCTTAACTATGGCCCACTGTTGACCAGAGCCTTACCAGTAACATAAATAGTTGATTGACACATATTTTGTATGTTATATGTATTATATACTGTATTCTTAAAATAAAGTAAGCTGGAGAAAAGAAAACGTTATTAAGAAAATCATAAGGAAGAGAAGATACGTTTACAGCTCTGTACTATATTTATCGATACCGTAAGTTTATTCATCTGTTTACAGGACTAATTGTCTGTCTGAAATGGTGGCAACTGCAGCTGCAGACCTCCGTCTGTGATATGTGTCAAGTACTGTCTTGTTCAGCTTTGTCGTGCAATGTCATGACTCCCTCTGCTCTTAGAAGCACTGCCAGCATCACTAGTGGCACTTCAAATGGTCCCATGGCATTACCCAAGGTTTGTGGTACTGCACTAGACACGATGAAAAGCAGGCAAGAACCTCAAGAAATCACTTGTCACTGCTCTGCGCAGTCTGGTGGAGAGACGACTGCTCACGCGCGAGGTGATTAGCGTCACGTGGCGTTTTAAGCGGTTACTCAGGACATGGGAGCTCACCGCAATAGCAACAGGAGGTGGCTACAAAATTATTACAGCAGTACGGTATGTACCACAGTGATTTTATGCAGCTACGATTTAATACTGCACCTTTACATTTGCTTACATTTCTGTCAGCTATGAATGGCACCGCGTATGGTCTGTGAGTGTGTAAGTTTTGATACATTTTGACTTTTTATGGTAGATTTGTGTATATTTTATGGTGATAACGATAAAATAGACTAGTATCTACATATATTTATGAATTCATGACATACCTAACTTTTGCATAATTTTTTCAATATTTCTAGGCTACCTGCTTCATCTGTGAGTATTTTTTCAAATTATTGAAAATCTCCAAATAATTTCCAATGTTTTCATTGAAAAAAATCTGCATATATGTGGATCCTCACAGTTCAAACCCGTGTTGTTCAAGGGTCAACTGTATTAGTTTAGGTTTTTATTTTATTTATTTATTTATTTTGGATTTATAATAGTCATTTTTATTTTTAATTGACACATAATTGTACATACTTATGAGGTACAATGTAAAGCTTTGATACATGTATTCGTTGTGTGAATGATCAAATCAGGGTGATCAGCATATCTATCCCCTCAAACATGTATTATTTCTTTGTGAGGGGAGCATACAAATCCTGTCTTCTAGCTATTTTGAGATATGCCATACCTTCTTGCTGACTATAGTCACCCTGCTGTTCAACAGACACCAGAACTTATGCTTCCCATTTGTAACTTTGTACCCGTTGACCAATCTCTCCCCATCCCCCCACCCTCCCCAGCCTCTGGTAGCCACTATTCTACTCTCCACTTATTATGAGATCAACTTTTTCAGATTCTGCATATGAGTGAGAACATGAGGTGTTTGTCTTTCTGTGTTTGGTTTATTTCACTTAACATAATGTCCTCCAGGTTCATCCACGTTGCCACAAATGGCAGGATTTCGTGTTTTTCATGGCTGAATAGTATCCATTGTGTGTATGTACCACATCTCCTTTATCCATTCAGCCACTGTTGGGCACTTGGGTTGATTCCATGTCTCGGCTGTTGCGAATAGTGCTGCAATAAATACGAGAGTGCAGACGTCTCTTTGACATACTGATTTCATTTCCTCTGACATATACCCAGGCATGGGATTGCTGTCTCATACGGTAGTTCTATTTTTAACTTTTTGAGGAATCTCCATATGCTTTCCATGGTGGCTGTGCTAACTCACATCCCCCCAACAGTGTGTGAGTGTTCCCTCTTCTCCACATCTTTGCCAGCACTTGCTGTCTGTTGTCTTTTTGATAACAGCTATTCTAATGGGACTGAGGTGTTATCTCATTGTGGTTTTAATTTGAATTTCCCTGATGATTAATGATGTTGAATATTTTTTCATATACCTGGGTCATTTGTATGTCTTCTTTTGAGAAATGCCTCTTAAGGTCTTTTGCCCATTTTAAAACTCAGATTATTTGTGGTTTTGCTATTGAATTGTTTGAGTTCCTTATATATTTGGGATAGTAATCCCTTGTCAGATGTATAAATATATAGTTTGCAAATATTTTCTCCGATTCTGTAGGTTGTCTCTGCACTCCGTGGATTGTTTCCTTTGTTCTACAGAAGGCTTTTAGTTTGATGATGTCCCATTTGTCTAGTTTTGCTTTTGTTGCCTGTGCTTTCAAGTCTTATCCAAAGAATCCTTGTCCAGTCCAATGAAGCATTTCTCTTATGTTTTCTTTTAGTAGTTTCATAGTTTTCCTTACTTTTAAGTCTTTCATCCATTTTGAGTGGATTTTTGTATATGGTGAAAGATAGATGTCCAGTTTCATTCTTCTGCATATGGACACCCAATTTTCCTAAGTACCATTTATTAAAGAGATTGTCATTTCCCTAATGTGTGTTCTTGGCACCTTTGTCAAAAATCAATTGGCTATAGATGTGTGGATTTATTTCTGGGTTCTTGTTTTTTTCTCCAGATTCAGTAAAGCTCTATTTGATATCTGAGCAAATAAAGCAAGGCAACTTGTGTGTGTGGATGAGAGAGGAAGTGTGAGTGTGCACGTGTGAGCATGTGTGAGTGTGCATGTGTGTTAATGTGCATGTGTGCGTGTGTGTGAGTGTGCAGTGTGCGTGTGTTAATGTGCATGTGTGCATGTGCGCGTGAGTGTGCGTGTGTGTTAATGTGCATGTGTGTGTGCAGTGTGAGCATGTGTGAGTGTGCGAATGTGTGTGAGTGTGCGTGTGTGTGTGAGTGTGCGTGTGTTAATGTGCATGTGAGTGTGTGAGTGTGCAGTGTGAGGGGGCACATGCATGTACCTTTCACTGGAGCGCAGGGTGGTGGGTTGGCAGGATGCTACCTCACAGCCTGGGATCCGGTGCCACCAACAAAACCCCGGCTCTGGCGGGAACGGTCGAGTGACTCATAGGCGCTCCCCGCTCCCGACGGTCTAGGGTGGGCGGCGCCACATCAGTTGCCCCTCCAGATCGACATTTCCCAGCCTTTTCTCTGCGGGAAACCTGAGCCGCTCCGGCCCTCTGGCTCCCCGTGGGGGTTTAGCCAGCGAAGTCCCCCCAGGCCCGAGAGGGGGGTGGGCTTGGGGCCTGGGTGCCCGCTCGGCTGGGGGCCTGTCCGCTCCTCTGACGTCCAGGGACCCTTCCCTCAGCTCGGCCCTCCAGACCGGGGTCCTCAGCTGCCTGCCGGCTTCCCGCCAGCCGCCGCCTTCTCCGGGCCTTCCTTGCGCTCTCTGCAAATCACCCAGCTTGGGTCGGCCTCCCGCCTGCGCCGGGCTCCGAGCAAGGGGAAGCGGGTTCTGCGCGACACTGAGCAGGGGCCCCCGGGGTGCGGTGGGGAGAAGGCCCCTCCACCCACCCTCCTGCCCGAATGAGGCCACTTAGGACGCGCGCTGAGGACTTGGGCAGCCACCGTGCAAGGCTGGAGGGTGGCAGAGGCGGAGGGGCAGATGCCCAGTCCCTGGGGACACCCCCGCTGCGCCAGAGCTGGGACCGCCCCGGCCAGTTTCTGTTCATCCGAGGTAACGGGGTGGGCACCAGCCGAATGTGTCCTGAGGGACACACGGCCGAGGCTCCAAGTCGCAGGGTCGGTATTGCCACTGCGGTGCCCAGCAAGGCCTCGAAAGAGGGGCTGCCCCGGGTCAGTGCGGGCGCGGAATCGGCATCTACACTGGCCGCAGCCAACAGCTGCGGTTGATCCGGGTCTGGCCGGACTCCGCAGGGGTCAGGCCTTCAAGCCCCGGCCCCCGCCCCCGAGGGCGCTCGCGCCTGGTCTCCTCCGCCTCTGCCTCCGCGCCCTGGGCGTGCCTTCCCTCCTCCGCGCCGTGGGCCTGGAGCCCGCAGTGCACACCGCACGGGGCGCCTTCCGAAATCCAGCCCCTGCTCTTCCCACGTGCGGAGCAGTCTAACAACCGCCTGGGGTTGCTCGGGTATATTTCTGGGGTCTTATCCCACCTCCAGAAGCTTATCAAAGTATTTCTTCTGAAAAAATATTCTTCCCGAGAATTTTAGTAAATAGAATTTTCTCCATCTTGTTATATTTTGCTCAGAATATTTACCTATGAAGTTATTATGCACTTCAATCAGTTCATAATTAACAAACTTTTAAAGTGTGAATTTCCAAGTAAGCAAGTTTGTAGGAAAGATAGAAGCCCAGGCCACCAGCACAGTGCACCCCGTGCCCGCTCGCTGGTGTCTGTGCCCTTGGCTGCTGTCTCCAGGTCTGCCGGTGGAGGCTTGCTTCCTTCGGGTTTCCTATTCCATGACTTCCACCTGCCAGGACACAACCGGAGTAGCGATGGCTGAGGTTGTCGGATGTAGGGGGGTGGGACAGTGCTTTGGGAACTGTGACGATCTCTGCAGACCCTCACTGCTACTTTCAGAGGCCCCGTGGAAGTACATCTCCCCAAGCAGCCTCGCTTGCCATCCTGATCCAAGTTTAAAATCAAGACTATCAAGGGTGGAAGAAGCCATAGATATCCTACTATCCACCTCCCCTTCCCTCACAGACATCTGCCTGAGGCCTGAACGCCTCTGGGTGAAAAGAGTTCAGGCCCTGACAGGCAGCCCTTTCCCTCTGGTCTGCTTTGCCACCAGAAAGTTCTTTCTTATAATGAGTCACAACGTGCTCCGAATAGAGCTTTCCCCATGACCTTCAAGCAAGACTTATTTCGTTTCTTTTCTTGCCCAGTGAGATGTCAATAGTGAGATGAACTAATATTAACCACCTTTAAAAGGAAATGTAACCCCTGTTGCTTTCCTTAAAATTGGTTCAATGTTATTCTAGACTTGAACATGACAAAATTCCAGTGAGAAGATTCATCGGTGTCCCTGAACCTTGGTGGTGCCACATATGACACCTGATCATACTTTGGATTGAGGCTGAGTTTGGCCTCAACCACGGGCGTCCTATGGCGGTGGAAGTTATTCCAAGTCTGACCTAGGTCTGTGCGTCCGCTCATGCCTAGGAGATCACTGAACGCCAAAGTTTCTCAACCTCAATGCTACCGACACATTGGGCCAGGTGTGCTTTTGCTGTGGGGGCCATCCTGTGCACTGCAGGGTGTCCAGCAGTACCTCTGGCCTCCACCTACTAGCTGCCAGCAGCAAACAACTCCCTCTTCCCAGGTTGTGACAGCCAAAACTGTCTCCAGGTATTGCCAAATGTCCCCTGGGGGACAAAATCAGTCCCAGCTGAGAGCCACTGGTGTGAGCTATATAATGTCCTCCTTTGGTCTCTGTTTAGTGCATTTAGTGACTCTTTTTAGAGAGAATATGCTGTGTGGGATCTTAGCATCTTAGGGGAGAACCAGATGTTTTTATATTGAGACCATGAAAGTTTTCTCATTACTTCAAGAAAATTGACCAAGGAAAAATTCTTAGTTTTCTTCCTTATTCCAATTAAGATTGCCCAGTGTGCTGTGTGTGAATTTAGCTAATATTAGTTTAGCTATTACTGTACTGTTTTAGCTATTTTTTATAATTTTCTCAACCTTTCAAGAGGACACCTTTGAAATAGTTATAACATCATATGTTCCATTTGAAGCTTAAGGTTAAAGGACATTCAAAATCAGTTTTGATCAATATCATCATGATGAAGATTGAAATGTGATTTCTGGTTCCTTAAGAAACTATTAGAACAATTTATCATACCCAGTCAGGTAGTCAATATCAACAAAACTTACTGGACAAAAATAATCACTAGCCTATGTAATACAATTTTAATTGATTTACATTTATTATTTAAAAATGAATGGATAATTTGTCAGAGTTAAATATTTATAGCTCCAATTTAAAAATTGATCTCTACTTTTTATACTCTTAAACTAAACAGAGAGGTATAGTGTTGTTTCAAATTATACCAAAAAAACAGCTGCATGCTACTTAGTACAATATGTGGTGTTTAATGTTTTTCACTTTCCTAATTTTATTGCTGTTTTAAAATTTTTAACTTAATTTGTACCTATACATATTTTCTTTTCAGTTTGTTAAAAGATAGCTTACTGCAAATTTAATTTATAAATTAAATAGAGAGTTTAATTATGCAATCTTGAAGCTGTGGCATTTCCACAATAAAAGAGAAGTTAGTGAAATCATATTTACAAAGCACTTTCTGTGTGCTAGACATTTCTTATAGTCACCTGATTTTTATGGGTTATCCCATTTTTACCAGAAAGAAGCTAAGGCTCAAACAGTTAAGTAATTCGTCCTCAACACAGACAGCATCTACAACAAAACCAAGTGGCGAGGTACTTCCACATGCCTCAAAACAACCAGAAAATCCACGTGGCATAAGCAGCTGTGTCTGGAACATCCTGGGAAGGTGGGGAGCACCTCATGGCCTTGAGGACAGAGGGAGCCCCGAGTGGCCGGTGGCACTCACTGAAAGGCACAGCGGGATGGACAGAATGGAAGCCGCACCAGGATGGGTGCCGCAGATGCCAGCGTCCGGGGGACTGCAGTGTCCCCACCGTGAAGTCCGGAAGAGCAGGGCTGGGCCCTACACATGCTGGAAAGTGCCCTTCCTGAGCAGCTCTGTCCTGGGGGAAAGCACTGAGAGCGGATTCCAAACCGAGCAGGACAGAGACACTGAGGACGGAGGAGGTCCAGGTGCAAGAGGGAGAACAGAGAGGCCTGATGTCAGGAGACAGTAACACACAGGGATCTCTCTGCCGGGTTAGATCACTTAGGTAAAATGAGCCAATTCCTGGAAAAACAGAAACTGCTAAAAGAGATTCAAGAAGAAATAGAAAATCTGAGTAGACTTAGAACAAGTAAGGATGTTTAATTAGTAATTAATAGCTGGGCGCTGTGGTGCACACTATAGTCCCAGCCACTCAGGAGGCTGAGGTGGGAGATCCCGTGAGTCCAGGAGTTTGAGTCCAGCCTGGGCAACACAGCAAGACCCTGTCTCTAAAATAAATAAATAAATAAATAAAATTTTAAAAATTTAGCAATTAAAACTTCTCTACAAAGAAAAACCCAGACCCAGATGGCTTCACTGGTAAATTCTACCAAACATTTGAAGAAGACTTAATACTAAAACTTCACAAATTCTTTTTTAAAAAAATAGAAGAGGAAGAGGGAGAAACACATCCTCTAAGGTCAATATCACCCTGACACGAAAACCCGGCTAAGGCTTGTGATCACAAGAAAAGAAAATGACGAACCAACATCCTTGATAAATATAAAATGCAAAATCCTCAGCAAAACACTAGCAAACCAAATCCAGCAACGTGCACAAAGGATTTTACAACATGAGCAAGTGGGGTTTATCTCCAGAAAGCAAGGGCCGTTCAACATTCAAAATCAATCCAATACAACACTGTAACAGAATGGAAGACAAAAGCCACACAGTCATCTCAGTAGGCACAGAAAAAGCGTTTGACAAAATGCAACACTTTCATAATAAAAACACTTAACAAACTAGGAGTAGAAGGGAACTTCCTCAACCTGGTAGAGGCCACCTACAAAAACCCACGGTTAACATCATCTGTACCTATAAAAGTCCGAGGGCTTTTCCTCTGAGGTCAGGACAGGACAAGAATGTCTGCTGTCGCCACTTCTGGCAAACGTTGTAGTGGAGGTTCTAGCTGAAAACAGTTAGCAAAAAAGGAAGGAAGGAAGGGAGTAAAGGAAGATAGAAAGAAAGGGTCTCCGTATTGGAAATGAACAAATAAAATTATCTCTATGTTTGAAATTTCCTAAGAATAATCCACCGTGTGGCAGGGGTTGGGACAGGCGTGGATGGAACAACAGTGGCCGTGAGTTGATAGTTGTTGCAGTTGGCTGATGAATACGTATTTCCTCTCATTTTTTCTATGTTTAAAATTTTGTATAAATTTTTTTTTAAAAAAACCTTACATTGGAATATATTTTTTCAAGGAATGATAAGCATTCTCAGGAATTTCAGATACATATAATTCAAAAGGGGGGAAAAGCATGTTTGATATGTCACTTTTTTCTTGTTCTTTTGTGGCAGTTTAGCCCCAAGTGACTGTTTCATTATTAGGGTCTAAAGCTATTGGTTAATTTTACACAAATCAGAATTCACTAATTTTTCATTTAATCCAAGTCTATCACAAGATAACTAGTAGAATATTTACTGATTTTGTTTTATTAATAGGAGAAAAACTCAATAGTCCACACTCACAACAAACATATTTGTAAAGATCTAAGTTGTTTCCACTGTTTTCCAAGTCATTCTACTTTATGAAATATAAATAATTCACAAATTCATTCCCTCTCCTGTTTACTTACTTAACCTGTAATTAACCTAATTAGTTCTTTAGGAACTCAGTTCAAATGCCACTCTGCTCAGGGCTGTCTTCCCTGGCTGGGTTGCATCCCTCTGTGACACACAGGAGCATTTACTGTATATTCATTTTTAAGGTCAGGTGATTGCTGTTTATCTCCCCTCGGAGCAAGTTCCAATGAGCACAGTCTGTGTCTGCCCACCTACCCCGCCCCAGGCCCTGGGACTGCCTGGCACACACGGGGCAGGGCTGAGCATGGGAGCGCAGGAATGAACAAGTGGAGACATGGACTCATGTTGTTACTCACCAGTGCTTGTCAGTCATTATTTGGGACTTCACAATATAAAAAAATTAAAACTTACCATGTTTTCAGTAGCTTCTTAGTATCTTTCTAAAGTGTATCAAATTAAGCTACTTAAACATTTCATTGGTTTATGGCCAATCTGTTTATAATCTTTATTTCAGTATACTCCATAGGATTCATCCTTTTGTTCATTTCTTACCTTTATCAAAGTAGAATTCCATCTAATGAGAACTGTCACTAGTTTCTTTTTTATGTCATTTAATTAATTAATTAATTAAACTGGCCCCTTGCAAAAGCTTATTGAGACATTTAATAGAAATTTAAAATAAAAACATCCTCATTAGTGGTGTTTATTTTATTAAATTGGTTTGAATTTAAGAAATCCTCATGGAAGGTTTACTTCATTTATAGAATATCAGTAAGTTTACCAGAAAAGAAAACCTCATACTGTCACTATGTGAGTGAGCCCCAGAGGATTCACAGTGCTGCATAATTAATGCACACAGTGGTTGACATACATGTCATCTGTGCTTCGCGTGGTCTGCCAGCTTGTTAATGCAGTGGCGGGGGTGTGTGTGGTGGGAGAAGAGCTCTGAATGTCTGTGCCATTTCGTGTAGTCTGAGTGGCCTGTCGTGTGCGGATAACAGCCATGGTGTTGGCCAGTTTATTATCAAGTTAGGTTCAGGTGAGAGTGATGTGACTCAAGAGCAGAACCTGTAGTCCTCCCTCCAGCAGGCAGCCTACAGAGGCAGCAGCCCGGGGCTGAAGTTGCAGGGCCCACTCCAGCAAGCCCGCCCCACCCCATGCCGCTCCCACGCGGTCCAGGCAGCAGGTGCAGAGGGGCCGGCCCGGTCCTCATCCTCTTGGCCGGACTCTAGTCACGTGGTCACGAGCAGCTGGGGACACTGGACAGTCATTCCCACGTGCCCCGTGAACAGCCCTTTCCGTAGGAAGAAAAGGGACAGTGGGCAGCGGGCAGCTTCCTCACCGCAGCCAACCGTGCCCGGGCCGTGCGCCTCGCCTTGCTGTCGGAGGTCAGGGAGACCCTGACATTCAGAATCGGCGAGTGGGCTCTGGAGGCAGGGTCAGGCAGTGACCACAGTCACGCAGCTCTGAGCAGCTGCCACGTCCAGCCAGCGCCAAGGTGGACAGAGGGTAGCCCCGTCCCGGCTGCGGCGCACGGGCCGGGAGCGCACAGAGCTGGAAACTGCCCAGAGCTGCTCTCCAGGCAGTCAGCAGTCTGGAAACCAAGGAGCTCCAGCAGCTAAAGAGAGTGGTAACGACAGTGGTAACAAGAGCTAACAATGTGAGGTAGGACCTACCCACGTGCTCACTTTACAGAGGAGGGCAGCTAACTTTCCTAAGGTCAAACCACCAGCCACAGAGAAGCCAGTGTGCAGACCACAGTTGGCTGAATCATGACACGACACTGCTTCTCCATGGCCGTGAAGACGCGCTGCCCAAGTGAGCCCAGCCTAGGGCAGCAGCTACTGCTGGATAAAACTGTTGGTATTGTTGTTATAATAGGAACTACAGAAGAGCATCGATGCAGGGGTGTCACGGGGTTCCCAGGGACCTCTTTACAATGTTCACAAAAAATGTGTCCTGTGTATACAGCCTTTTATAACTGTTGAGAAGAATTCTGCTCAGGTTGGTGGTTTTAAATTGTTAAATGTCAGTCCGTAAGACAGTATCAAGTAATGAAGCTAACATTTAATCATTTAATAGGTACGAGCAACCAGGTACTGTTCTAAGCAATTTTGATAATACAGTTGTGAGGATTTGGTCTCAGGATAATGCTCTGAAGAAAGTACTACACTATCCCAGTGTCTGTACCTAGGAGTGACCGGACCTGCCCCAGCTCCCGGGAGCCCTCTTCCCGCCACTGGCTGTGGCTGTATTTCCCGGGTGATCTTTTCTCCACCTACGCTGCCTGTCGTAGGGGGCCCTAGTGTTGTCATTACAGGGTTTAGAATCCTGGCTTCCACCTGCCCACATTTCAGTCCTTTTCCGCTACCTTCTCCAAGATGCCTTCTGCCCCCCACTCTCCAGACCACATAAGAGTTCAGCGTGGGACCACATTTCCTCAAATCGCAGTGCAGATACCCTTCCGCAGCACATTTGAATGACTGCCTGGTGATGAAGGGCCACAGTCACCGAAGGGCGACATTGCCAGTCTGCCCAGTTCATCACAGACCCACCGCTCTCAAGACCCTCGTAGAAAGATCTAGTCCCAGTTCGCCATGGCTGTGCCACGTTCCTGACTGATCACCTTCCTTTTCCCGTCAAGCTCCATTACTCTGTTCTGTTCTGCTCTATTCTGGTCTGGTCTGTCCTATTCCATTCTATTTGTTGGCAATGTCAGCCAAACTTCTGTTTTTCAAAATACCTATTTCACCATTTTATTCATTTATTATATTCAGATCAGATTTAATCATCTGCAATCCTTTAATTTCCTTGTTTTGTTCTGGCTGCAAGTGCTATATTCAGAGCTGATATTCAGGCAGTAACCCCGGTAGATCCGATGGGGTGATTACAGCTGCTGTCTGTTTGTATGCTATTGTTAAACACTTTGAATCTCTCTCTCTAGCTATATTAATTGGCAAATGTTGCCACTAAATGCAGTCTTATTAGTCCTACCTTTTCCATTTCAAATAGGAGAGCTGTAATCAGGAACAGTGGTGATGTCCCTTCACCAAAGGAATTCACAAAAGCTGTAAGACTGGGCCAGGTTACCTTGTGTTGTGCGGAGGAGCAGTAATCATTTCATGCAGGCTTTGAGAGATGACCTTGTGTGGAGAGGGTTAGAGGGTCAGGCAAGTGTCATGGGGTCAGAGTCAGAAGCAAAGCAGGCATCATTCCAGCTTCAATCAACTCCCTGCTGGGATGCAATAAAAATGCAGGTTGGAATAATCAGAAACCAGAGCCTTCTCTGAAAGACAATATGGAATGGACAGAGCACCTGTCTTGTTGGCACCGTGGCCAAGGCATCACTCCTGAGGAGGCTTTGAGATCCAGGGGCAGGTGTGATCTTCTGGCTGGGGAAGATCCATAGTTATGAACCTCAGCACACCTGTGCCACACCATACACTCCCCTCCCATGCTTGTTGTGCTGCAGGGAATGAAAATAAAGAATGACCTGAAGCACCTTACAATTTAGTTGGGGAAATAGGAATAAAATATAAAATGACATTGTCCATAGTCAAGCAGAATAGGATGAAACAATAGCAAACACATATGTAATGGCACAGTTTCAAGAGCTTGACATATATAGATTCCTGCCATCTCACAATAATCCAGTGAGGCAAGGACCATCATTATCCTAATTTACAGACAAGCAGCAGAGAGTACGTATAACTTATCCAATGTCTCACAGCTAGTAAGTGGCAAACCCAGGATTTGAACTCAAGCAGTGTGGCTCCAGAATCTGCAGTTGGAATGACTGCAGTGACCCATCTCGAAATTACTGTATGCACTATGTGTGCTGTAGATGCTTCGTGGAGAAACACGCAGTGGTGGCCAGTAGAACCGGGGAAGGTGAATCCATCAGGGCTCTTAGTTACAAGCAGCCACGGTGAATCATGCTATCTGAAGAAACAAAGGGAATTAACACTGGCAGATGTGGGGCTCACAGAGCTGGAGGAGGCTAGAAGGTTAGGATTGGAAAGTGGGCTCAGAAAATTACCGAGAGAGGCTGGGGAGCAGGAGCCATGATGCAGTCACACCTCGGGCAGGTCTCAGCTAAGTCTGCGCTGCCAACGCTCCCTTTGCCCTTGGGTCACTCATTTCTGAGTGAAAGCCATTGAGTCACACGCCCTACGGCAGGCCCCCTTGAGGAGCAGGGATCTGAGCCGGGCCTTGGCAGGCAGCGGGGAAAGCATGACAGACAGTTGCCTGGGACGAGGGAAGCAGAGTCGGAGTGAGCAGGGTGGGTGTGGAGGCCACCAAGACACCTGTCCAGACAGGTGGTGGTTCACACGGGTGCTGGCGATCACTATCAAGGTGCTACTTTGCAAGAAGAGTGGTGATGTCCCTTCACTGAAGGAATTCACAAAAGCAGTGCAAGAGGCAGATATATAATCAGATAATTAAAATTTCACAGAAAAGGTGCTATGTGAAGACATACTAAATGCCATGGGATACGCACAGTAGCTCCTTATTGCCACATAACAAATGATCACAAACTTAGGTGCTTGAAACAACACACATTTATTATTCAGTTTCCATGGGTCAAGAGTCTGAGAATGCTTAGCTGGGTCCTATGATCAGGGTCTCCTGAGGCTGAAATCAGAGTTCTGGCTGGGGCCACGGCCTCCTCCGAGGATCAGGGTTGCCTTCCAAGCTCACCAGTTGTTGGTGGAGTTCAGTTCCCTGCAGTTGCAGGACTGAGGTCCCTGCTTCTTGCTGCCTGCCCACCGGGAGCTGCTCTCAGCTGCTGGAGGAGCCTGCTGCTCCCGCCGTGTGGCCCTTCCCACGCGCAGCAGTTGCACCCTGAAGGCCCCAGGAGCGTATCTCTGCTGCCTACAATCTCGCTGACGTCTCTCATCTCCTACCCAGACCCAGCCAAGGTAACCTTCCCCTGGACTAAGTCAGTGCCAACTGATTAGGGACCTTAACCACATCTGCACAGCCCCTTCACCTTTTCACTAATCGTGGCGAGAGATCCCCCCGGGCCGGGCTCTGCTCCCACCGAGGAGAAGGGGATGTACAGGCCGCATGTCCTGGAATTCTGCCTCCCACTGTCCCAGCAGCTGACAGATGGGAGCTTTATAGCACTGAGCCTTAAAGGGCGAAGGAGGTTTGCCCAGCACACAGGAGGAAGACTGTTCCAGGGGATGAAAGAACAATGTTGAGAAAGGAAGAAAATCTGGGTAAACAGGTAGGGGTTGGCCAGATTATGAGAGACTGTGAAAGCTACTTGGAGAAGTTTGTATTTCATGCTATAAAAAGCAACAAAACCTAATTAATATTTCATCACTGATATAGCAACCCTAAGTTAGGTAATGGGATCAGATTCTTTATAGCAAAATTCACAAAAGTAAAATTATTTCATAATTATAACAAACAATAGGGTTTAAAAATAGGCCCTAAAAAAGGGGCCTTAAAAATAAGAAGCCACTTAATACTCAGTTAGGCCAGAAAACCACAATGCTGTTGACATTTCCTTTATCTGTGCACAGGAAGTCTTGGTCGTATTGATCCTTATATAGCAGACGTCAAAATGAACAAAAGGTACCTGCTCCTCTCTACCTGCCCCTAAAGCAAACACTTATTGCGTGACATTGCAGTGAGGCCCCGCCACCCAGCCCTCACCAGCTCCTGGTGAGCTCTGGCATCCAACACTTCCGTGAGGGAGGGAAGAAGTGGAAGGAAGTGAAGAGGAGGGCGAGAGCAGGGCATCTGGTCACTCCAGGGTTCCAGAAACGGCGAGAGGCTCTGAGCACCACTCATTGCAGACCAGCAATTCACGTGGCTTCGCCAGCATCTTGTCTGTCTTCACATAGTTTCCAATCCTCAGAAATAACAACGAAAAGTTCATCTTTTTTCTTTTTCCATTCTTAATTCATGTGCAATTCTGAACAGTGGGAAAATCAGAGCCCAAACAGGTGGCAAAGAAGTTCATGAAGCACCCATGTGAGAGTGTGTCTGAAATCTGCTGCTGCACTTGAATTTGTGAAAGACACAATCTCTGGGAACGTTCCTGCAGACACTCCCACATCCCCTGTCAGATGATGTAACATTCTCACCGTAATCACAGACAACTTGCTGCAAATATCTTCTACGACTTTACCCTTTCTGCTTAGTAAATGCTCCCCTGGACAGTTGGAAGAGACCAGTGTCTGTGAGGGGCCTTGAACGTGGAAGCACATGTGCTAAGTTGTTATTATTATCAATAACATTTCAAACTGGGCACATGGAACTTGCGCCTGCATTTGATGACATTTTGATTACATTTCTAATTCTACCAGTCAGGGGGCAAAAGAATTTATTTTATCTTCAAAGCCTGAAGCCCCATCAGATTTCCAGACTGCAGCAGGGTTTGCTCAGGATGTTCGGGTTCTGGCTGACAACGTTTGCACAAACGCTCATTTCTTAAGATGTCTAAAAGTGATTGGAGAAAACACACCCCTGCCAGAGCTCCCCCAATGCACAGACTCTTAGGCACTCTCCTGTCACAAGAGATGTCACACCAACAGAAGCTCTATAACCTTACTACCTCCTGCTAAGTTAGTCTTGAATGGATCATTTCTATCCAAAATTGGTAAGTCTTCCTTCATTTATAGTTCAGCTTCAATTAACAGACCATTGTTAGAAAACAGTTTATAGTGGAAACTTACTGGTTAAACTAAATGTACTTGCTATTTGTAACAACAAGTTCTTTTAGTTAAAGTGAGATTCCCTAAGTAAGAAATCATTTTAAGAAATTTCCACAATGCAGTTTGCTTGATTTTTTAAGTTTTTTTTTTTAGTAAGGAACATGCAAAATTCTAGTACCTATGAGGACTATCCTTATAACATCCATTCACATACCCACTTGTATTTGGGTATGTGAATACAATACTCGGGAACACTTGAGTTCATGGGGATACCTTGTCACCGAGTTTTGTTGTAAATGTGGTTTGTGGGTTTTTGGTTTTGCTATCTCGTTGATTTGTTTTAATGTTGGGATTTAGAAACATTAAAAACTATGGCACCACTATATTCCACCTTCAACATTTTGAAGACAAACATTTCCTACCTATGACTAATATACCCAGCCAAATTGTCCATCACTGTGTAAGGTCAGAAAAACATTTTAAATATTGACTTTTCATGCACCCTTTCCCAGGAAGCTACTAGAGAGTATATTCTGCCAAATTAAAGATATAAACCAAGGAAGAGGACATCATGGGATCCATAAAATGAGGGCTCCTGAGGGCAGTGAAGGAAACCCCCAAGACACTGGTAAAAGTGAAGCCTGAGTACTACAGCGTGCAGGAGTTTAGACAGCCACTATTCCAGGTGGGGAAGGACGTCACAGGGTCACAGGAGGGATGTCTCCAAGAAAATAAAATGGAACTGATAAATATGAATGTGTTTAATCACATTGACAGACATTTTACAACTGCGTCAAAAATGATGGTGAACTCACGGTAAGTATATAGAAAACTAAGAAAATGGGCCTGGCGCAGTGGCTCACGCCTGTCATCCCAGCACTCTGGGAGGCCGAGGCAGGAGGATCACTCGAGCCCAGAAGTCTGAGGCTGCCGTGAGCTATGATGACACCACTGTACTCCAGCCTGGGCGACAGGACAAGACCCTACCCTAACAAAACAAAACAAAACAAAACAAAAGAAACAAAACAAAAAAAAAAAACCCAGAAAGAAAGAAAACTAAGAAAATGAAAAAGGGAGTCAACGATTATCGTCAAGGGAAAAAAGTTGCACAAGAAAGGAAGTGCTGTCAAAATACACAACAGAATCCAGTGGTAGCACATAGTCCATGTACCGATATTCACTCAAGTACAGTAACATGATGTTATCACACTATCAGGGAGTGTCGAGCGGATGGAGACCTTGGTAAACCGTGGGGCCGTGTGGCAGAGGGGATGGGGCGGGAGCGCAAAGGAGCCGCGTGCTTCATCTTCCCTCTCAACCACGCTAAGTCCTCCCAGAGCACATTGTGAGCACGTTATTTATAAATACAGGAGCAATAATGGAAAGGGAGCAAAGAGCAGCAAGCGATTGCCTCTGCAGAGGAGGATTTGCAGTGCCGGAGCTCGGGGGACGTCTGGTTATTATTATAGGACATGGACTTCTAGTCTCTTTTAAAGTTATGCAAATGCATTTCTTGGGCTAAAATTAAAATAAAATTTTTATATAAACAAAGTTTTATTGTGATGCAGAAAATAAACTCTTGATGCTCCCCTACCAGATCACACAAAAGAAAACCAACCATTTTCTGCCTTTCTGCTTCCACTCCCAACTGGAATGCCACTTCTGATCCGTCCACATACTATCTTTAGATAATACAGAAACTAATGCAGGAGGCTCAGTCTGCCTGAGACTGAACCAAGGTCTGGGGACCCACCTCCAGGTGGTCTTGAAGCTCAGGGTGCCTTCAGGGACTTTGTGGGATGTGCTGACTAGGGCTGTCCTGGGTTTGTTCAGAGCAGAGTCTCCTACCCTAGTGCCAGCCTCTAAAAGACACACATGCCTGGGCTTCTTCCACGGGGAGTGGCCCAGTGGTCTGAAGGTTGGTCCCTTGTGGTGGACGCTGCAACGAGCTCAGAGCTCGCGCTCAGGGCGCTGTGTCATTGCTCAGGGTGCTGCGTAAAGGTCCTGGGAGGAGTGGTGGCCGAGGCAGCGGCAGTTACAGCTGTGCGGTAGAGCTGGGAGGGCTGAGCACTGCCGGCAATGTGAAAACTCCGCAGACCCTCCCGGGGGAGTGTGAGCTATGCAGGACCCTGCTGCTGGAATGCAGCCACCGGGGGACGAGGTCTCCGTACATCCAAGGGAGGGGAGCAAGAAGAAAGGAGCGAAAACACTTCCTGAGCATCAGCTGTGTGTCAGGCACCTGGTGGGCACTTTCTACAAGCCACGTCACTTAGTGGTGGTCTCTGCTCCTCAGTGCTGACGACACCCACTGGGTCATCTCCCCCAAGCCAGGGAATGTCACGGCTTCACAGTCTTTACCTGTCAGAGCCTCAGCCTATCCACAAGCCCCTCATGACAACCCAAGCCAGCTCCATCTTCCTATTTGACGTTCCAAGAAGCTGAGCCTGGGGAGGTGGTGCTGGGTCGAGCCTTCCCGCGGTGAGCGAGCGTCTCAGGCAGGACTAGAACCCAAGCCCTTTTGCTCCTTCGTCCCATGTGCTTTCCAGCCCAGCGCTACCTCCCGGGGGCCTTCCCCGGGCTGGGGGCCACGTCAGTGGTTGATAAAAGGAGAATGCGTCTCTCTCTCTGACCCGCTGAGACCACTCTCCATGTTCACACCTGGGTGCCCCGCGTCTGCCTGGCGCTGGTTCTCCTGGAGACGTGCAGCCACACGCCCAGGTGCGGCAGGACGCGCAGAAGTAACAAGCAGTGGGCGTGGGAGGCGCCTCGTGCCCTGGTCCTTGCAGCGTGAGCGTAGCTGGGGAGGGGTCCTCGGAGATGTGACTGGAGGCGGCGCCGGCTCGGTGGGCACCACGGGTCACTGCGCGTCTGGGGCATGGCGGGTGGTGGTAGTGATCACGGCTGCGCGGGAGGCACTGCCATCGGCTGCGGCCTACCTGACGTTCCACGCGTGGACGGGGTGGGGAGACTGTCCTGCCCTGGTCCTGGAGGCAAAGGCAGACCCAGGCCACGGCCTTCCCTGGACAGGAAGGAGTTTTCTCATGGGGAGAGGCAGCCAGGACAGCCAGGACACCCAGCAAGAGTGGAGCGAGCTCGCGCAGGGGAATGCCCGCTCGCGCCCGCCCCGGGCCATGTCCCGTCCTAGGGACCAGCTCACGCAGTTCTCACAGCACTGAGAAGGGGGCCTTGCTGGGGGACACAGCGCCTCCGCCTGACTGCAGTCTTCCCCTGCTTCCCTCCCACTCCCCCCGAGCAGGACGGGCCTGGAGGGGCGCAGGGGAGTGGGGGTGGCGGAGCCCCTGGCCGGGAGGTGGGTGGGTGTGCAGAGACCAGCATCCCACCTCCCTTGGGTCCCAGCTGCCCTGACCTGCGGCTTAGCCCCGCAGACCGAGCGATGGGTGAGTCAGGGCATGGTGAGAATGGGCTTAGTCAGGAGGCTGGTGATGCATCCGCAAGCTCACGGCCTGAGGAATCCACCCGTGTGCGAACCCTGCCTTGGCTGTCCTCAGGTCATGAGATGTGGTCTCAGGTTTCTGCCTCAGGAAACAGGAGCAGTGATGCCCATGACTGGTGCTGCTGCCAGGTGTCCAGGCAGTTTGGAGGAAGCAGGTGTGTGGTGCCTGGCACACAGCCAGTGCCAGTTCCTCCTTCCTCCTTAAAGTTACTCAAGCTGAATTCTACATACAAGTGCACACTTGTATTAGGACATTAAATGTGGTGAAATTGTGGGTTGCTAACACAACTATCTGTAGGATCAGAGTTTTTATTCACATGTATTACCAGGGCAGAAATTGGTTTGTTTTTAAGAGCTTTGCTTCTTCATGAGCTTTGTCTTCTGAAATTGAAGTCAGGATAATTGAATATTAACATATAAAATGATCTCTGGTTCTGGAACCACCAAATTTTTTATGTTTTCTTTTTTTTAATCTGGTAAAACATACATAACATAAAATTGACCATTGTAACCATTTTTAAATTCAGTGCCACTAAGCACATTTGCACTGTTACACAACCATTGCCACCACCCATCTCTGGGACTTCTCCTCTTCCCAAAATGAAACTCTGTCCCCATCCAACAAAAATCCCTCATCACCCCTTCCCAGCCCTGGCACCCACCGTTCTACTAGGTGCCTACCTCGGATCTGTGGAAATCACACATTATTTATCCTTTTGGATCTAGGTTATTTAACTTAGCATAATGTCTTCAAAACTGTTAAATTTTTTACAGACTCTTTCGGCTTTTTGATTACACTTGGATAATTCCTAGTTATCTAAGAATATTTAAGTATTTTTATAAATTACAATAGATAAAAGATATTTTAAGGGAAACAATTTTATCTTTCTGTTTACAAAAGCAAAGGGGCAAGAGTTTTTAGTTTTCTAAAAAGTGTCCGTAAGTAGAACATTCATTAAAGTGATGTTATGTAATATCCAAGTGACTTGCCTGAGCAAAGGTACAAATTACCTTGAATAATGTTAAATTTCTAATTATTGTCTAACTCGTATTTTCATCTTGTTTAACTTGTTGGAGAGGAACAGTAATAGTACATTAAAGTTACTGTTCAAATAAATGAGTACAACACATTTCTTTCATTACTTTATCAGTAATTTTAAGCACCACAGAACTTAGTTGTTTTTTTTTTCTGAAAGAAAACTGGAATTAAAATCATTGATCCTTTATAGAAATAAAACAAGAAGGGAGTATAAAAAATAAATAAGGAAAGAGAAATGAATTCTTAAGCATATTTCCTGCATGACCAGGACCCCCCAGGATGCGGCAGACGTTTTCATGGTAGAACTCACACCAGCATTGTCTGGAAGATTAGGTCTTGATAATTCTTTGACATTGGCACTCATACTGGTCTCATATTTTGGATTAAGAATTACAATGAAATATAGCTTATTCCACTTTTTTAATATCTGTGTAGTGACCAAATTCAACATGATTTTCAAAAGTAATTCAGGAACACTGACCCACACACTCCTCCCAGGCATCAGGAGATGATGTTTTATCATCATGTTCCAGGAGAAATGGTCTGGCGGAGATGGTGGACAATCTCAGGGACATTTTGAACCAAGGAACTCACTGTCCACAGCACTCCTGCACGGCTACAGAGTCCATTCTGACAGCACTGGACTGTCCACTTTTCGACTCTGCATCTGCTCAACCTTTATACTCTCCCTTTATTTTGTTATTTTACTAAACAAAAATAGCAGTTTAGTATAATTTAATTCTTTCACCATCTGTTGAGCACCTGTGTGTACCAGGCGCCATGCTAAGCCTGAGGAGTAAAAGAATCACTGACCGTGGTCCTCCTGGTCAGCCCAAGTTCATACTCAGGGGAGATTGGCATTTGGGCCAGTGGGTCTCAAGCTTGCTGCATCTGGGAGCTTTTACAGAATACTGATGCTTGGATCCCACCCCGAGCCAACTGAATCAAAATGTCTGGGAGGGAGGTGTCCTGGGGAAGTGCTATTTAAAAAAAAATCCCTAGGTGGGTTTAATCTACAACCAGGGTTTCGAAATACTGTTTTGGAAAAATAGCCAAGTGGTACCATTAAGAGTGCTGAGGGAGGGACTAATTAATCATAGCTGAGCAGGAGCTGAAGACGATTTAGGGAGAGATGGCATTTAAATGTGACTAAACAGGAAGAGAGGATTTTGCGAAACAAACGAGGCCTGGAGAAGAGAATTCCAGACAAAGGGATCAGGGAAGTTGGAGAATGGCCTGTGGCAGGTGCAGGGAATAGTTTCTGCCACTGAAGAATTCCAGGACCAATCCATGGGGAGACAGCCTCCTAAATGGACCTGTGGGAATAGTGACCCAAGAGAGGTGTGTGCAGAATGTTCCAGGAGCTTGGAGGAGCAACAGTGTTCACCTGAGGTGGCCAAGCTCCCCTACCATCAGGTGATTGCTCTATCACCAGAAAATGACACCTGCTAATAAGTCACACTTCCTGTTCTGTTTTCAGTAGTCATTTTGGCTCCAGGTTTGTCATTTGAGGTCCCACAATGACTGTTCTGAACTGTCTTTACAAGAAGGCCCCATTTCCCCCACCTTGCTTCCCAAAAGTCTTTTTCTCTTAGGAGTCAATGAATCCAAGATTCATTGTCTCCACCTACGTAGCCTTGAAGGTGGAGGGCAGGAGGCAGGACAGGTGTCAGTCTGTGTGTGGGGGTGTGTGGCCTGAAGCACCCCTTTGCAAACCACCATTTTATTTAAGTTTTGGGGTCTGCATCCTGCCTGTTCCCACCTCCTCGTTCATCCCACCACTCCATCGTTGTGAAGCAGCCACGTTGTTCGTGGTCAGGGGTAAGTCCTGGTCACCTGGCGCCAATTAAGGTAACTTTACCCCAAGACGCTTACTTCAGGGGTTTGCTTAGCCCTGGCCTGAGCCAGTTGTCTCAGGGGTTCTGCCACCCTTGAGGCTAACTGGCCGGGAATGGGCACACGACTTGGCTGTCCAGTCAGAACGAAGTTTCTCTTTCCACTTGGATGTGAATGGAGAAATTGGTTTGCCCTGGAGTTTCTGGCAGTCATTCCACTTTTGACTTACAGTGATGGGCACCAACACATGTCATTACCGTTTACGTCAGTCTATGGTAGGTCATTTCCAAAGACAGTCCCTCCTAGATCCTCCCAGCTCTGTCTGTACAGGGTCTTCCTTCCACCAAGAAGTGGGATCCATCTTCTGGCCCCTTGAATCTGGGCTGGCCTTGGAACTTATTCTCACCAACAGAATGTGGTACAGGTAAGGTTCTGAGGCTTCCAAACCTGGGCCTTACGGCTGCATGGTGTCCACTTTGACCCTCCTGGGGTCCAGCTGCCATGTGAAAGCTCATGGGCCACTGGAAGATGACCATCCACACGGACAGAGACAGAGAGACCAACCTGTCCCCAGGTCTTCATCCACTCGGCTGAGACACTGGACACGTGACTAGTGACTAGTCCCCAGAAGAATGCAGCTGCATGACCAATCCCAGCCAACTCCAGGTGGGACAGAACCATCCCACCAATTCTACAGCATCCTGAGAAATAACAACTCACTGTTGTTTAAGCTCCTACATTTGTGGTGGTTTGTTACACAGCAAAAAATAACTGATTTACAGTGTGTCTTAGTCTGTTCAGGCTGTGATAACAAATATTTTAGATGGTAATTTATAAATAACAGAAATTTATTTCTCACAGTTCTGCAGGCTAGGAAATCCAAGATCAAGGTGCCACCAGATTTGGTGTCTGACAAGGGCTCTCTGCTTTACAGACAGCACCTTCTCTGTGTCCTCACACGGCAGAAGGGGCAAGCAGGCTTCTTCAAGCCTCTCTTAGAAGGGCACTGACCCCATGCCCGGTCACCTCCCCTAGGGCCCACCTGGCAACACTATTGCCTTGGGGATTAGGTTTCAGCATGTCAAGTTTGGGGGGACAAAAACATTCAGGTCACAGCACAGGGTGAGTTGGATTTTCTGTTATTTTAATAAAGCCCTAACTGATTTGTTTTTGTAGGTTTAGAGTTAAGATGCTGACCTATGTTAGAAACAGGAAATTCAAGTCATCTGGTTTAAATAAAGATATTTACTATCCCTCACAACAAGAAATTCCCGGGTAGGGCAGCAGCAGGATTGGTTAATGGCCCAGTGGTGCCATTAGGGACCCATCTCCTCCCGTCTTGCATGCTGCCCCCAGTGGGAAGATGTTCCTAGGCCACTTCCTCCCAGGGCTTCAAGAAGGCTGCACAGCACCAGGCATAGCACCCAAACAACATCCAGCAGGAAACAAAGGGGCATTTCCTCCTTATGTTCCTTTTTAAGAGTGAGAAAATCTTTCCCAAACAACCCCCCGCAGGCTTCTTCTTGGGGTTCACTGACTTGAGCTCGTTTGAAGCCAATCACTGGAAACAGAAATAGAGCTACCAAGATTTGCTAAACTGAATCAGGGTTGACCCCTAGCCATGGAGGGTGTATACCTGTGCCAAGACGGCCTTCTGCCCGCAACCATAAACAGGGATGGCTGCAGCACCAACAACTACTAGTGTCTACTGCAGCATGGAGAACAATTAACACCACGGTGTAAAAGGGATGCTCCTGACAGACACGCACCCTTTGTCCAGCAGCCTTATATAACCTCTGCCTGTGTCCCCCACCCCAATGTCACAGTTTGCAAGGTAGAGCCTCGTCCAAATCTGGCTCTAGCTGTCAGAGTCCTGGCAGGAAGGAGAAGGCGTTCTTGGGAGGTGATGTGGGAGAAAGTTTGATGAAGGGACTGTTTGCTGCAGTGTGGCCATGGTTTAAGGAACCATCAAAGGTTGCTGTCACCTAGGGACCAGCAAAAGTGGGGGCTGACACCTTTGCAAGGCCTTACGAGCCAGGGGGGAGAGAAATGCTGTTCCTGGAGCCCGGCACTGGTCAACGCAACGGGAAGGTGCCCAGGGAGAGCGGGGTCACAGAGGCACGCGAGCACTGCCAGGCCCAGGGCGAGGCCGGGAAGGCGGCAGGGGAGAAGTGCCCCAGCCTCGCTGTCTGCTGTCTGCAGCAGGTGCCTCTGTCAGTGAGGATACTGGGGACCCTCAGCCTGCGGAGCACGGAGCAGGGCAGAGGAGGACAGAGCAAACCGGGACGGGAAATCGACGAGTCAGCCGACGCACACCAGGAGCGTTTCAGCGTTTGGTCGCCATTACCGTTCACTAGCACTCGTTGCCAGCCATCTGAAAAGTGAGGGGAACCTCTGAGAAGACTGCTACTGAACCGCGTCCTAGCGCCCAGACGGGGCTGTTCCCGACAGGCCGCCGAAGCGCACCGCTGCGCCTCTCCGGCTTCACGAGGACCGTGTGCGGCGGCAACAGGGGAGTTGGAGACAAAGCACAACTAAGCGCAGGCTGCCCGCGGGCTCGGAGGCGCTGTCCCTGGGGGAGAACAAACATTCCCGGGATCGAGAGCGTGGCGCCCTGTGGTCTGGTTCTCCCGTCGGTGCGAAGCCGGCGCCTCTGCCTGGCCCGGGCCACGCACCTGCCGGGCTGCCTGGGCCTCGGGCCGGCGCCGGGTAACAGGTTCACCGCCCTGCGCCGCCCGGTTAAAAGCGTCTCCACTGGCGCAGCTCTGGGGACAAAGGGCCCGGGGGCTGGGCCTAGGGGCCCGCTGGGGATCGAAGGGAGCAAGGTCCCAAGTGGGGAGACCCTGTCCGTACCTTCGCTCCACCCCGAAGGGCGGCGCGACCCCGGCGGCCACCTGAGGAACGTCCCTGCCGTCCCCCTCCTGCAGGGCAGGAGCCCCGGCCGCGCGGCGGGAGAGTGTCACGCACCGGGGCGCGACCCGGCCCCGGCTCAGAGGGTTCCCACCCCCCCCCCCGACCCCAGCTCCCCGCCCCCACCCCTCCCGCCGCCGGGCCTTCCGGGCGGAGAGTAAAAGTTTTGGGGCCGCAGCCCGAGGGGGTGCCGGGACCCCGGCCGAGGCTTCCGCGAGGCGGGTCCCGGGCGCACAGCCCACAGGGCGGCCGCGCCCCACGCCGCCGCCCCGGGAGGCGGGCGCAACAGGGAGTCGGCGCCTGGCGCGGCCCCGCCCCCAGGGTCCGGGGCGAGCGGCGGCGCGGGGGCAGGGCGGGCGCGGGGCGCGCGGCGGCGCGGGGCGGGGGCGCGGGCGCGGGCGCATGCTCACAGCGCGGCTGACGTGCGCGCCCGGAGGCTGGCTCCAGAGGGGCGGCGGGCGAGGAGGGGAGCGGCGCGGGGAGCGCGCAGCGGCCGCCGACAGCGCAGCGCTGGGCCGGGCGGGCATGAGCGCCGAGGGGCCCCAGCCGGCTCCCGCACCTCCCGGCGCGCCCCGGCCCTGAGCGGCGCGGGGGTCGCGGTCGGGCCAGCCGGCCCATGGGCGCGCGCGGCCGGGACCATGGACTGCAGCCTCGTGCGGACGCTCGTGCACAGATACGTGAGTACGGCTGGGACCCGGGCGGGCGGGCTCCGGCCCCGGACACCAGACGCGGCCCCGGCCCTGTCGCCGGCCGGGCCCCGCGACACCGACCGCCTCCCGGGACCGGCGCGGTGCTGGGCGGGGCCGCTCGGAGTTTGCACCCTCGGGCTGCGGACGGGGTCGGGCCGCACGCGCTCGGCGCCTGCCCGGGGCCCGCCTGCCCTCCGTCCGCAGCCGCCGGGCCCCCGCTCGCCGGTCCCGGATGGTCCCTGCCGAGAGCCGGGGCGGGCGCGAGCTGTCCCGCAGGCCCGCCGTCCCCGCGGGGCGCGCTCGCGCTCGGCCGGGCCCGGGTGGGGGAGTGTGCAGTTGCCACTTCCCGCGGTCGAGTCTGCACGAGGACTAAGGGATGGGAGGAGGTGTTACACGTCTGCAGAAAATGCCGGTGATTTTGTTTGCTTTTTAAAACATCACTGGAGGATTCAGAAGTGAAGTTTGGGATTTTTCTTTTTTGCCTGAAAATAGCCAATCAGATCAGAAGTCTGGGTGTTCTTGGGTTCCTCTGGACTCCACTGCTTCAGTGGTGACCGAGTGGAGAGGTCAGGAGGGAAGACTTGGAGGGGAAAGTTGGTTTTGTTTCCCAGCAGAGGAGGGGAAGCTGGAACTGTGTGCGTGGCAGTGATCGCTGGCGTTAGGTATAAAAAGGGGCGTGTGTGTGTGTGTGTGTGTGTGTGTGCGCGCGCAGAAGAGAAAGAAAACTGTCCTGAGGATAGCGTTTCCTTGCCACTGTCTTTGACAAAAGGCTTCATTGTCCCTTGCGGCTGACTGTCCGTGGTCAGCCACAGGTCGGAGAACTCTGTGCACCAGGGTTTGATGCTGGAAGAGGGCAGTATTATGGGAACTGTGTTCTTTCCTGGTATAGGGATTACCTTAGGCAGACTTTCATATTCTTGAGCTTTCTCTAAATAGGAGACCTTGGCCAGAGATGTGTTTCTTTTTAGCCAGGGGGAATGCAAATCAATGCTTTGGACCTGAATTTATTCAGTAGCCGGAAGAGTCTGAGAGTCCAGGGAGTTTGTGTGCACCTTGGGTGGTGGTTTCCTGACAGTGAGGAAGCCTCGGGCTGGTCAGCCTGCTTTACACAAAGTGGAGAGAACTCAGCGGTAGTGGTTCTGGATGGAGAAGGGCTTAGCCTGCGAGAGCCTTGCTTATTCCCTCACTGACACTTGACCCCCTAAAGTCCATATTATAATGCGAGCGCTAAACATCAGGTGACACCTTTGTTCCTCTACAGTAATGCCATAGAAAACCCAATAACAGTTACTGTAGGTGACCAGTTTGGTGAGAGAAGGGCTTTGCTGGGTAGGAACTTTCTGTTCTCAGCTGTGTCCTGCAGTAAGTGTGGGTCTAGGCAGGTTATTTTCATGCCCCATTTTCCTCAAAGGGAAATGGGAAAAGGGAGGGTGGAACTAGCATTTTCTTAAAATGCACTTGCTGTTTTTCTAATTAGTTCAGTTCTCGTCTAACTCTAACTCTGTGATAAAAGGGAGGGTCCGGCTGAGGGAATAACGTGCTGAAATGAGAGAGGGGTGGGAGGTCTCTCCTCTGGCCCTGTGGAGACTCCCTGGGGTGGGCCTCCCCTTCCCAACCAGCTCCTGACACCCCAGCCTGCCGGGCGGACGAATGTCTCATTTTGGTGCTTTCACTAACTTACTTCCTGCAGGCCTTCGGCTGTTTTATGTTACATAGATCTATGTAAATTATTGTGTAGTTTACATTTTTAATTCCCTTTTGCTATATTATTATACTTACAACGTCAATTTTTTTCTCAAAACTAAGAGATAAATATTCATTAATGAGCGTTTCCAGTGTATACATTATTACATCGTGTCCCCGGAAGGCAAGTTATGAGATACTATTATTTCTATTTTTCTCGTTCCACATTCTCTTTTGTTTGTTTTGTGTTTGCAGTGTATGCATCTGGCTATTTCACCATAGTCACATACAAAACCATTCATTTCTATGATTTTAAACTCACGTCTATTTCCACAAACAGTCATGATCTGTTTTCTTGTAATTTGGTTATCTTTCAATATGTAGGACTAAATTATGTTTCCTTTTGCTAGAGAAAAAAAAGAGTCTGTGATTGAATATTCATATTTCCTTGCGGTTTCCTTATGTGACTTATTTTATAAACATGAATAAATATACCCTGTTCCCTTCTAGTGTTCACAAAGTCAGAATTCCTGGGACAAAGAAAGCTTTCCAGAGCCTTCTGATGCGTGCGGGTTGCCAAAAGATAAGGAAGTCCTTGGAAAATATTGCTATAGGTACCGTACTCCAGGTTAACTCCAGAGGGAGAAAATACGCAAATAAATGAGAGAATTCTGTTGCAGGTTAGTACAATGTACTCCAAAGCGCGTGTTACTGGTTGTTGGATGCACCAGGGATGCAGACCGTGCAGAGATACATTGTATTTATAAGTGGCAGTGCTCATGTACCATCAGCTAGTTTGTGTATCGGGAGGTAGTTTGACCTGTATGTTGTAACACTTTTTTAAACATTTTTAAGGACATGAACTGAGAGCTATTATCATCTTTTATTTTAGAGGTGTGAGGCATGAAACATAGGTTTGGGTAGTTTAAATTCTGAGAGAAACCTCACAGCCTGGGGTGGGGGGAAGCCTGCACATTCCACAGGGAGCTGTCTGAGTGCGAACCACCGCCCTGCACACTTTCTAGCTGTGTAGCCTTGGGCAAGTGGCTTAACTTTTCTTCTGCCTCAGTTTTCTCATCTGAGGGTAACATCGGTACTCATTTCATAGAGCTATCGTGGGGATTAGAAGAGCTAATACAGGTAAAGAGCTAAGAGTGGTGCCTGGCTCCAAGGAAGTGCTCAGTGAGCTCACTCCAGGCTGCCGAGGCCGTGGGTGGGTTGGCTGGGGAGGGAGCCCACGTGCCTGCCACCTCCGCCTGCCACTTCTGTTGGTTGGCCGCCAGCCAGCAGGGGACTCTGGGTTGTGTTGAGAGGTGACCAAGGCCCTGATATTGAGCAGTGTGTAGGGCCCAGGCCAGATTCAAAAAACTTTAAAACAAGATGTGGTCAAATTCTGCAGGCCAGGCAGGAAGGGTACGGGCTACACTTGGCCATAAACTGTCTTTAAGGGTGAGCACCCTGGGCCCAGTAGCCTCACTGGCACAGCACTTCCTGCCCCTCTCCCCTTCTGTGAGTCACATTTAGGGGATATGGTTTTTCTTCAAAGTTCTGTAGGTTGGGAGCTTAATTTTGTCGTGGCCGTGTAATCTGTTTCTGATGATTCAGCCTGGATATTGTTTGTTAGTTTTGTTCTGCTGCCTTCAAAATTTCTGCTTCTGTCTCTCGCAATGTTTGCTTTCCATCATATTTCTGACACCTAAAATAGCAAACTTGGCTTTCCTTGCTGACAGTAGATATTTATTTTCAAGACAAACTGTTTGTTATAGTAGAATTTTCTTTATAAGCAAAACATAAACATTTTTGGTCCCTGAGAACTTCAAGCATTGCTATATTAGAATGCTTTAAGCTTTCTAAAAAGTTCAGCGATTTACATGCATGCACATATATCTACTTTTCTTTATTTTTTATTACCAAATTGTTTGTAATGTGAACATCAGTGTTCACCTATGAGATTGTTTGTTTTGAAAGACAGATTTATTCATTTGATTCAGTTATACCAGCTCTTGTTTCAGAAACATAAAAATGTTCCCTAATTTTGGAGTTGCTTTCCCAAATACAGCATTAGGTAATACAGAGGTGCCTTCTTGTTGTTCAGCTCTGGAGTCTACACCCAGGACCACTAAGTTAAGCCACTTTAACCACCAGGGTTTCAGGTATTTGAAGTATATGATCCTCAGGTATATAATCTGAGACTGACACATGGTCTGTCTTCAGCAGTGGGGTGGCAGGTCTGGGCATGGAGTCAGGAAGTGTCTGTAATTAACAGATATTTAACCAGGACGCACATCAGGCCGTTCACCAAGCACCTTTCCTGTCCTCAGGGGCCCACTTGCCCCAACTGCACATTTACAGCAATCTGCCTCGATGCATAATTTAACCTTTATGTCCTAGCTATTCTGTCATATTCTTTCCATAGTTGTTTGGAGCCCTATTGAACATCTGCTTATTAGGAACAAATGATCGTGAGATGCCTCTATTTTGTGCCAGATAGTAAGTTTAATAATAAAACTTACCCAGGGGAAAAGAGGTTTGTATTCTTGGGTCTTGCTACATAGTCAGTTAAACTTCTGGGGAAGAGAACACCGTCTTCCTTTTAAATCGGTTAAAATTGCACTGAATCCACTAACAAACCTACGTACTTGCTTCTCTGCACAGGAAACTCTATTGATAGATGTGTTGGGCTCTGAAACCTAAAATACAAATTGTTCTTCAGTGCCTGGACCATATATTCAATAGAAACAGGGTTAATAAATGATTCCCAAATCCCAGACTTATAAATGTTTTTTAAACCGTGTTAAATGCAGGTAAAAGGCTATTTATTTGCAATTAAAATCAATATCCAGCAATTTTCACAGCACTAGAAATTCAACAAGATTGAATAAGGGATTATTTTTGCCTTCACTTGGATGTTGTTATCTGAGAAAAACAAAATACTAGATCCCCAAGGGCAAGGGGTGAGGCAGAGTCTAGCAGACCTGCCCCTGGCCTCACAGTTGTAGACTAAAATAAAATCTTAAGGCTCCCCCCCCACCAGCTGATTGAATGGATCCCCTCTTGGCCAAGGGGATACCCTAAAACTGAATTGCTGGCCATAAGAAGGGAGGCCAGACATGCCTTATCCTTCCCACTCCCTTCTTGGAGATGTCCTTTGTGACTCATTGACAGGCCTAAGGCTGTGCAGGACAAACCTGCAGGTCCCCAATTTACACAACAAATATATGGCCCATAGCTTTTCTCTGATTAACATACTTCCTTATCTTAATTTAAGACATTCCAAGGCTTTAGAGAAAGCTTCATTTCTTTAACCAATTACAAGTCATGGAGTCTTTAAACCCACCTATAGCTTGTAAGTCCCCCATCCTTTGAGAGGGCCCACCTTTTCAGACCAAACCAATGTGTGCCTTCCATGTGTTGATTTATGACTTTACCTGCAACCCCTGTCTCCCTGAAATGCATGAAACCAAACTGTAACCCAGCCACGGCGAGTCCACTTGCTCAAGGCTTCTTGGGTCAGCCAACTGGCTCCTCCACAGCTCTGGCTGTGAGTGGAGATTGTTAACAGGGCCCACAGGGCAGGGTGGGTCCTATTGGAGGGGGCCCCCCGGGCTGGTGCTCAATTGGTGCCTTCTGGAGGCAGTGCTCCTGGACCTTTCTGGAACCTCCCACACCCCCCTCCTCTTCCCAGGAGATTGGAGACCTTGCCTGCCCTGCGGGGGAACGGTGGGCACTGGCAGCCCTTCTGCGCTCCTTCCTGCTCTTGCCTCCCTCTGGTGCGGGCAGGTGACCCTGTCCTGACAGAGGCCTGCGCGTCTCCTCTCCAGGTGACATCATCGCCCGCTCACAGCTCCCTTTTCCAGGGGGCGAAATATGTTCCCCTCCATTCGCTCCACTTACTTCTTCCCTTCTAGCTAATTTTTTAACAGCCTGTCTGACGTAGCCCACCCATCTCTTGTCCGCCTGTCTCGTCTTTTCCCACTGGAGAGGGTAAGACCTGCCACTTACCAAGCTCTCCATCACCTCCTGGTGCCTCAAGGAGGCCCCCTCTGCCCTTGTGCACGACCCCGCGCACTCAGTGACACACTCTTGGACACGTCCATGTGCCGGACAGGACAGAGACACTGAGTCCCTGTCCCTGTGGACCATGCCTGGGGACGTGGGAGGCAGGTGGTGGACTGCAGTGAGTGGTGCCGGCTGCACTAGAAGGTGGTGGTGCTGCGAAGGGAGAGTGGACCCGGCTGTGAGTTTGGATGGGCGGTCGGGTTAGCAGGCCTGGCTGGGCAAGGACGTGAGGGAAGGATCGGTCCAATGGGAGTCTGGCGGTGTGTCTGGCAGAGAGACAGGTGGGGCAGTCACCTTTGGTAGCCCTGGGGCCTCTCCGGCCTGCTGGCTACCCCACCAGGGTCATCCTGGCTGGTCTCTGCCCTCCCAGGGTCACCCTGCCTCAGCCCTGCGCCTCTATTCCTTCTCCTTGACACCCTCTTCCTAGGAGGAGACCTCGCGACCTTCTGTGTGCCACGTATCCCGTGGTGTGTGTGTGTGTGTGTGTGTGTGTGTGTGTGTGTGTGTGTGTCTGTATTCCAGCTTCTCCCGTGTGCCTGGAACAGCTCCTGGCACTGAATTGGAACTCAGAAAACATCTGCTGAATGAGTGATTATAGCTCTTACCACTATTGTTAATAATATTAATAACATGGAAGAAGTTGCTTTTGGATGATTGTGAAGGGAACTTCACGGCACTTCCAAGGACTTGAGTGATTAACGATCGTCTTTTAAAATCGTGTTTATTGTTACTTCAAACTTTTGGATTCTCTTTCTTTGGTTCATTTCATAGAGTCATAAAAATGTGGAAATGGGCAGAGCATGGAGGCATCTGGTCCTTCAAGTTAAGTGCCCGAGACCTTCGCCTTCTGGAATCTGCACCTCTGATGGGGTGTCCTGACTCGGTGGTGGCTTCTGTGCAGAGTGTTCTCTGTGTTCTGACTTGGTGCCCTTCCTGTGCATCATGGGCTAATACTGTGATGACTGGGTTCCCAGGATTTGTTTCCTTTTTTCTCTCCCCTGTTCCCCAGACCACACGGCCTGGAAAGGCGAGAGCAGCAACAGTGCAAGAGTTTTTAAGATCTCTTAATAGTTTAAAACTATGTCAACGGAAGAGAAGCCAAACTCTGTAAAATAATTTTAAAGGGGTTTCTTCGGAGCCAAATTTGAGGACCATGACCCGGAGACACACCCAAGAAACCTTGAGCAAAGTGGACTCGCTGTGGTTGGGTTACAGTTTGGTTTTTATGCATTTTAGGGAGACAGGAATTACAGGTAAAGTCATAAATCAATACATGGAAGGCGTACATTGGCTTGGCCCGAAAAGACAGGTCATCTCAAAGGGGGGGCTTACAGGTTATAGGTGGGTTTAAAGATTTTTGTAGTTGACAATTGTTTGAAAGAGTTAGGCTTTCTCCAAAGACCAGGAACCAGTGGAAAGGAATGTTTGAGTTAAGATAAGGTCTTCTTCATGTGATGCTATACCAGAATCAGGTCGGAAAGTAAACCGCATCATAAAAACCTGTTTACTGAGATTTTATCATTTGTAGGTGTGACTCACTAGGCCCCTTTAGAAAGGAATTTGGGCAAAAGAAAAAGATCAGTGTTCAGTCCTCACTATTATTATTTCAAAACTATTATTTCTTAGGGACTAAACTTCATAATCCCTTGAAACAATATGCAGAACTTTTTGTAGATGTGTATTTTGCTTTCTGGGCAAGAGTTTCTCAATTTCTGTTACATTTTCAAAGGCATCCCTGCCCCAGGTAAGGCCAGCCTGTGCTCTGGAGCCGTTGTGTTTTAGAACTGGCTACGTCTACCTCCTTAGGGACCTTAAAACTATTTGAATTTCTTGCCAACATTTAACACATTGACTGCCACACTAGAAAAAAATTTTTTTTTCCTTGGGGCCGTGGTGTTTTATTAAGGAAATGGAATAAAAACTTTGAAAACACAATGATCCTTTCTAATTTAATGAAAAATTTGTTGTTTTTTTATTGTTTCTGTGTGAGAGTTATATGCAACTCCCAAGGTGAAGAGGCACGTGAGTTACATATGCTTCATGAGGCCCCGGGCTCAAAACTCACTTAAATACAACTCACTTGGCAGTTAATTTGTTAAATACAGGTGACTGCACATAAATATCTTCATTTCCCCACTTTTTTAAAGTCATTTGATCTGGCAAGACTGGCCTGGCCATTTCCCTGATGACCCTTCTGCTGGGGCCACGGCCACTTGGGGAGAGTCTGGGCTGCCCTCTGGACACACCTGAGGTCCTGGCAGCAGCACCCCCACCCCACCCCACCCTGCCCGCCCAGGAGGGTACAGGTTTTTCTGGTTTTGTTTGACACTTGAGGAATCCCCAGCGAACTGTGCAGACATCATGTTGCTTTTCAGGTTCCCTTGCCTGCTCAAGCTCTCATCCCCTGGTGTGTTTTCTCTGTTTCCAGTAGGACAGCGGGAGCAGCTTCTACTTATTACCTGTCCTGAGAAGGAAGCCCTTTCAGCAGTAGCTGCGGGAGGGTGGTTTGGCTCCCTCGGGCTGGGGTTCAGGATGTCAGCAGCATCTTGGGCTTTCTCTGCCTCCTTTTGCCTTTGTCACCTGGGCCCATGCTGGGCAAAATTTGCCAGCCCTGTGTGTGGGTTAATCACTGGTTGCTTATTTAACCCAATCCTTTAAATATTTTTCAACATTGTTTTAAGTGGAGTGAGGAGAAACTGATTTTCTATGAATAAAAATTATATACTTCTCCCTTTGTGTTCACATTAAGGAATTTGTTAGTAACATGTTTTTACTTATTTGCAGTTGCCTTTCCGCAGTTTTTCCATCACTTGCAACTCAGTTGAGTTAGTCCTTGAGGATGAAGAAAACCTAGATGAATATATTTTCAAATTCTTATTCTCTGCCTTTCTGTTGGCAAAATGTTTCCCATTTTTCTGTGGTTTTTATTTTATTTTTTGTAGGTTGCAGAACTAGGCCACTTCTTGGAGGGCATATTAAAAGGTTTACAATTTGGACAAGAGAATAAGCCACTTTCTCCTGGGAGACAGCATTATGCCACACATTACTTGGTATCAAGAGTCCCACCGGCTGTCACCACAGGATTGAAGGAGTGTCCGTTGGCTGCACTTTGGGTTGGTGGTCCATCGTGAAATTTGCACAGTACAGTTTGTGTATTTTACATGCAAAAATTTTAAGATGGGTTGCCACTGGTGAGAAGTGTTTTAACTTCCATTCACTTTACTTCTGCTGAGCTGTGACCCACACGTGTTTCACAGGTTGCATGGTTGCTGGAGGCCTGAGCGCGCCAGGACCTTGGCCGAGATGGCCTTCGAGATTGGGCCCCTGCACGGCCTCCGGGCCGGCAGCCCTGCCTCGACTCTGCTCTGCTCCCTGCCCTGCGGCTGCTCTGGGCGGTCACTTAACCTCCAGAGGCAGATGTGCGACGAAGCGAATGGCATTTGTTGTCCCTGCTTCCCTGGGTGGCAGGGATCAAATGAACCTTCGTTAACGTACATGAAAATAATCTGTGCATTGTGAAATGCTGTACAAGTGTCTCAGGAAAGGCCTGTCAATTTCTTGTGTGACAAAGGTAATCTTTTTTTGGCTCAGGAAGGGAATGAAAGTAAGATCATTCTTCTAGCTGGAAGATAAAAGATTTTGAAGAGAAGGTTTGTTGCTTGTGAGAAAGACTATTTGATCACAGACCAGTAACTTAGGCCTTCGGCAGAGATGGAAAGAACATGCAGCCTGGAGAGGGCATCTCTAGCCTCGGTCTGCTGGTCCCGCCCCCACTCCCAAAAAGGGATTAAAGGGAAGGCTGAGGTGGAGCAGACACCCCTGGCCCTGGCTCGCGGGACCAGGAGGCAGCCTGGGGTGCGCAGCTGCCACGTGGAGGAGGACGGAGCTGCCCTGCACGAGTCAGATAGGCCTGGCCCTCTCCCAGGGGCTTTGTCCACAATCACCCAGTCTTCACAATGACCCGCGGAGGAGCACTGTGTCCATTCCTCACGGGACAGCTGGGTGCTGCTCCCACTTAGGTGGGCCGGGGTGGATGTGGAGTGGCCTTGCTGTCTGCTCTGCACTGGTCTTCACCAGTGTGTGTCCTGCAGGGCTCGTCCGTGCTGAGGGTGACGTGATGCCCACATTGCCTAGCTCAACCCAGTGCCTGCCTGTTGTCCCAGCATAATTAATAATGGTTGACAGTGTACCCTTCCACCCACAGAAGTGTCCCAGTTTGGAAAAGAAGTTTTATGGCCACTCCACCTATGTGGCGTGATGCCAGAGCCTGTGACTCTCCCGCCTGGCCATGAGGGGCCCACGATGACTTAGGGACTGGTCAGCTGTGCCAGGCATCTCGGGCGGTGCTTCAGGAACACTGTCCTCTCCTCTACCTTGTCTATGTGTCTGCAGGGTTCTGCTTTCCCCTCATCCTTGTGTAATCAACAAGACCCTCCAATGTCCGAGTTTGGAAGAAGAGATGAGATTTAGCTGAGCCACTGAGGGGACCAGCCCACCTGCAGGTTGCTGCAGCCTTTTCAGGAGCACACGGGAGGCAGCAGCGGGCCCGGGCGGACTTGAGGGTGGGTGTTCTCTGGCTGTGCCTTGCAGAGAAGTTAGCGTCCACCTGCTGTCATCTCCTCGGCCCTTCCTCCCGTTACAGCCACATGCCCTCTCCCTTCTTGGGTGACCCCTCCTGCCCAGGAGAGAACTCTAGGATGCTGTTCAGAAATCACAGCATATTAATATTGCCGATGCATATGTATAAATATGTATTTGTTCTCATCATTTAGTATTAGGCACAATTAGTACCTTAATGGCATTTTGGTAGTATTTGGTATTTGGTGGTCAAGCTATGTTTCGTTTTTCAGTTGAAGATAAAAAGGTCTTAGAATGCAGGGGAAGAACAATCTTCTACCCTTTGAGACAGAACTTACCCAGTTTGCCTGAGTCTTTGAAATGCTAAGAATTGCAGAGATGTTGGAGAAAGTGCCCAGAGTAGGATCTGGTACATAGCAGATGTTCAACAAATTGATTTTTTTCCTGTAAGAAAATCACTTGTCAACACATTTATAACCCCAGATGTGGACAGAGCTGTAAGCAGGTTCAAAGGTACCCTTTTCCTCTGAGTGTCCCCCAAGGGAGCCGTGTTTGTATCTCAGCGTCTGGCAGATGGTGTCAGTGCACTGTTGACAGGGCCTCGGTTATCAAGCTGATTATAAGTAAGTGCACATGTGCCTGAGAAGGCAGATGCAGGCTTTGCTGGTAGCAATTCCTCCTCTTCCCGTAGAGTGCTTAAAAACACCTCGTGCAAATGATGTAAGCACCATGCAGAGAGAGCCACGTCCTTGGGGCTGTTTCCTTGGGCTGCTCACTCTGGGGCAGAGCTGCAGGCTGAGCCATGACATCTGCTCCCTGCCAGCCCTCCGGTGCCCAGGGAGCCTGGCCCTCCCGATTCACTCAGGGAGGGTCCTCGTGGTCAGGCTGCACTTCCCCCCTCACCACTCCCATAATGTGTGGACGTTTATCTGTGCGTCATTGGCTGCCTCCTCTTTCTTTGTGATAAACTGTCACTTCTCAGGGCTGTGTCTGTCCCTTGTCATGTCAGCACGGTTTGGAAACCATGTGAGTCCGAGGCCTTGCCCTGAGGATGGGACTGTGTGCATGGTCACGCATGGTCATACGTGGTTGCCGTGCCGTCGCCTCAACAGCTCCACGGCTCGTTCTCTTCCGCCCTTTCCCTGGGCTGTTGAGTGAAAGCATAGCCGGTGAGTTATGGATTGGAGAGAACGTTAGCACACAGGCTTGATTACTGAGAAAAGAGATGCTAAGAATGTGACTGAGGAAAGATAATTTTTATTATGAAAAATCAATGTATTATTTATGACATGTTCTCTAAGATGCTTCTTGCTGAGTCTGTAAACTTGTGTGGTTTTGTTGTTGCCAGGGTTGATAGGGCCAGTGCCACAGAGTGATGACAGACACTTAGCACATCCACACAAGCAGCTTTTATCGCAGGCTTTCAGCATATAAACCGAAAGTACGTTTCCTGAGGGGGAATGGGTCTGTCTACATGAGTGGAGAATACCCTGAGGTTTTACCACACTTCTGCTTTTATGTTTATACCTTATGATATGCTAAATGGTGGGCAGAATAGTCATTATTTTCCTGGGAAAAGGGTGGAGAGTTCTTAGAGCTAAGGGCCCTCCCCAATTTTATCATTATAGGGTAATTTCCAGGAGTTGCCATGGCATTTGTAAACTGTCCTGGTGCTGGTGGGTGTGATTTTTACTATGCTAATGTATGTTAATGGGGAAAAGGTCATCTTTGGACATGAGCTCCTAGTTTCTGCACATGCTCCTGGCCAGGAAAAGTCCCTAACTGCAGGTTCCTGCTGTTGCGGGTTTGGTTCTAGATGCTCTTTGGCCTCTCCTCATGTGGTTAGCACTGCCAACCTGCACCTGTCCCTAACATTGGTGTTGTTGCTTAAGTTCTAGCATCTTAAATACAAAGCCGAGGTGGGTACTGTATAATCTCCACGAGCTCAGGCTGCCCTAACAAGATACCATGGACTGCGCAGCTTGAACAGCAGAAGCTCACTTCTCTAGTTCCAGAGGCTGCAAGTCTGAGATCAGGGTGTCAGCACTATCGGTTCTGTGAGACATGGCCACCTTCCTGCTGTGTCCTCACAGAGAGATCTGCCCCTTCTCCTTTTCCTGCAAGAACAGCAATCCTACCTGATTAAGTCTCCACCCTTATGACCTCATTTAATCCTAATTACCCCCTAAAAGCCTGATCTTCAAATACAGGCACTTGGGGGTTCGGGGTCAGCATGTGACTTTGAGACCTTTTCAGCCCATCCCCGAGGGCTGTTAAGGCAGGCATCTGGGTCCTGAACATTCAGACAGGTGGGAAATGACAAAGAGGGCAGTTTGAAAAAGCACATTGTTTGCTTACTGCTTTATCAAATTGATTACAAAAACATGTTCCAAGAAATCTGGAAAGATACAACATAAAATAAGTGTTTAGTGGGAATGAATGGATTATTTTTTTAAATTGTGAAACAGGTGCTTGACCATCACCAGGTGTAGCAGACCACGGTTCCCGTGATTTGATCTAAGGTTGTGTGTATTGGTACCTTCTTCTCTCGCTGCTTTTCTTTTTCCTGGAGGGGGCTGGAAGGGGCGCAGGGGTTGGTATTGAAACAATGTTATAACGTATTGTGTTGGTTTTTGCATTATAATCCAGATACACAGCATCTGGCTTGTTGACAAGACAGATGTTAGGGTTTACGTCACCACACTGGCTTGGGCACGTCTGTGTAGTGAACTAGGAGGCTGTGGATAATGATCCAATTCTTAGTAAGTGCGGTTGTTCTTAGGGACTTATCCTGTTGGCACGCCTCTGTACAGGGTGACATTTTACCTTGGGCAAAACTGGAACGTGATAGCTGGAAGTTGAACTTGAAATACAAGTTAGTGTAACAGGGATGTGCTATCGCTGCGGTTATCTGTAGCAGTGGAATCACAGCGTGGTAGGTCAGTACTTTGTCACCCACACGTCAGCCGCCTTGTGCTTTTTCAAGGCAGTCAGTGAGTTTCTGAACCAACTATTGTCTAACTTTCTGTGTTAGTTTTTTTTTTGCTTAGGTTATTTAAGCACATATCAGAAACGATCATGAATCATTACTCATTGTTTGATCAGGAGGTAGTATGGTCTTTGGTGATTGTCGGAAGAATTGTGGATACTTTTCACTCACTTCTACTAAAAACACAAGGCCAAGTGGTTCCAGCATTAAATAGAAACCATGAGACATGCTGACACTATTTAAAGCCCCAGTGGACTCCTTCCACCCACAGCACTGTTTTATCTGGAAATGTTTTTGGGAAATGAGCCCCTGCCGCAGAGGAGTCTGCTTCCTGCAGGTCTTGAATTTGTATTTGGGGGCACTCGAGGGTCCGAGAGGTGGATGTGGGTGTCCTCCCTGCCTCTGTACGTGCCCAGACACAGGAGTAGCTGACTGTTTCCTTCATTCCCCCTGGACATGCGTGGGTCACGACTGCCTGGGAAGGAGGCGGCCGCTTAAGTAATTAAATCCTCTCCTGCTCCAGAGAAGAGAGGATTTCCTCCAACCTATTTTCAGCAGAGGATTAGGGGCGGTGCGGATGTGCCACGGGACTGCCGTCTAGGCTTCTGTGCGGCGTCTGCAGGTCTCAGAGACTGCCCACTGGGCCGTGGAGATGCGGTGGAGTCTCAGGGTGACTGCCAGTGTGGGGGATGTGAGAGTTGAGGGTGGCCAGACCTGGGGTCCTCTGCCACTTCCGGATGAAATGCCTCATGTGCCTGTGGAGTGGCCTAATAGCCTTTTCCGTCTAGAAAGTGTATTGAAGTTGTTGTTTTGATTCAGGTAAATGTAGATAAACCATTAAAATATTAGGAAACCATAAAGTCCATATGTGCATTTTTTCGTTAATCATTGAAGACAGCTGGAGTGATTGTCATGGTGGTTGGAGTTTCTCTTAGTCCTCATTTTTGATGTTATTTAACTGATTTCACCATTTCTGTGACATAAGGTGCGAATAAAATGTGCAAGCTCTTGGCATCAAACAACACATGCAGAGGTAAACCCACCGAGAAAAGGCATGTGGTGTACTTAGCACACATGAGGTGCTCAGCAGTTGGTATTCGTCGAACATTCCTTGAGTACCTGCTGTATGCACGGAAGATCCAGTGGGGAGCAAAACGTACAAACCTACGGCTGTCCCAGAGCCCCCATTTGGTGTGTTCACGTGGTGCCCCGGAGCAGGGAGTGCCGGGGGCAGAGATGGGAAGGGAAGTGGGGTGACGGGCATGGGGTAGGGGGAGTGGGTGGGACGGCTGCCCCGGGAGGGAATGGGAGCCGGAGCAGTGTGGCCAGCCCATGGGACGGTTCCGGTGGAGGAAGCCCCAGAAGGCCGCCCGGGAGACCATCCCTATACTCAGGGCCACGGCCGCGGGAGGGAGCCACTCGGGAGGGCTGCAGGGAGGCTGCACGAGGCCTCGGCTTTATCTGATGGAAGCACCTGTTGGCTGCCCCTCAAGTTTTATTGCCTAAAATATGAAATGTGTGTGTTGCTTTTTGATAAATTTTAGATTTGTTTTAAAATTATATGGCCAAAGGAGAGAACAGTTATATAATAGATAAATTAGGATAATTTTTAACATGATAAAGATGTATTGATTTATTGAATGAATATACAGTAGATTGATTTATGGGCAATTTTTTTTTATTGTGGCAAAACACATGTAACATAAAATTTCCCATTTTATCCACTGTTAAGTGTACAGTCAGTGGCATCAAGCACATTCTCACTGTTGTACAGCCATCACCACCATTTCCAGAACTTTTTTATCATTACAAACTGAAACTGACTTATAGGCAGTTTTAAGTAGTTTGTTTGACATTTGATGTTGTATATCTTGCTTTTTTGGGAACACTTTTTGTTAATCAATGAAAAAGATCTTAACAGGGTAATGGGAAGACTTATTGAAACCTAACCACCAATTAAATTTTAATGGATAGTGAACCAAGGTAGGAGGATTTTTTTCTTTTAACTAATTGGCAGTGGTAAGCTTCTTGAATGTGAGGATTCATTTGTGATTTATGTTTTGTTTCATATGTGCTGAGAGCCACAAGAATTGTGATTATTGCTCCAGGAAGAAAATCTGGCATTTTGTCTTAGAGTAAATAATTCTTTAGTAATAAGAGACAAAATATCATGAAAGTTATGTTTCGTTGGCAGTACATTTAAATAATACAGCTCATAATGATAACTTTGCTTAATGATGTTATAAGGTAACATGGCTTTTTCCTAAGTGTATTTATAAGAAATTGGAATAAAGGCATTTTATGTGAAATTTTCTTCCAGAAGCTCTGTTGTGCTAATTGCTTGGTGTGAATAAGCGTTCTCTTTTCAGTTAGTCTAAAACATCTATTATTTTACTATCTAAAAAATTAAGAAATAGATTGATTAAATTTAAAATTACATTTGAATATTTTCCTATGAAATTGTTGGTTCTGTGAGAAAAATCTGTTGTTTCTTCTCTAAGGATGTGAGATTTTTTGTTCTTATGTTAAAATAATTCTTTGATTTCATAAATTGCTCTGTTGCTTTTTAAAGGACAGCGTGGTTTTAAAAGCTGTAAGTCTCATTATTAATAGGAAACTTAATTGTAAAATTGAATAATTATACCTGTTAAATAGCTGGGCTCATTAAGGAACCACAACTGTAACATCAAGTTGGCTAGATACCCTATTTGGCATGCAGTCTTTGGAGTTGACAGAAAAGTGAAACTTCAGATAAAGGGACTATAATGGCTTTTCCTTAGTACCCTCACAGTTTTAGTTCACTAAAAAATGGGTTGACGTTGGTTTCTATCGATTTATCACCCTTGCAAATTTCAGAAGTGACTTTGAGTCTGATGGGCAGTTTCTCGTTCTCGCGGAGGCCCTGTTTGCCACGCGCACGTGGCCTGTTCTCTGTGGGTCTGTACACTGCTCTGAGAACTTGTCCCAGCCCCGCCCAGACGAGCCTGCCACTTGGGCCGTCTTCCCAAAGGGCTCTCTGCCTGTGCCCTGAACTCATTGAGGGTGGGCTCTGTGTAGAGGACTTAGGATCAGACATAGCTTATTTTATTTTATTATTTTTGTGGGCCTGGTTGAGGAAGAGAAAGCAGTTTGTTTCCTGTCTTGACTTAAAAGACAGCTGGGCGGCTGGGCTGTCCAGAGCAGACCCTGAGGGACAGGCGCAAAGTATTTATTGAGGATCCTGGCCTGAGGGGAAGCGCCAGGAAGCAGCCCAGGCTGGGGGAAAATCAGATGTCACCGGTGAAGCCCATCATGGGGCCCACATGGACTTGCGGCCAGGCTCTATCTGCAGACGGGGGCTGCCCATGAGGGCACGACTGCAGATGGGCTGTGCGCCTCTCTGCTGCTGACCAGCCCTGCAGGAGCTGACCTCTGAGGCTGCTGCTGCCCACGTCCCTGCAGCTGCCTCCAGCCCACAGTTAGAGCCCACCATGCTGTTTCTTGGAGCTGGGGCCAGGGCTGTGGGGAGGACCCAGGAGTGCTTGGCGCTGGGTGTCAGACGGTCAGCTTGCTTAGCATCCACCACGTCCCTCCACGTAACAGGGACAGCCAGCTGCAATCTGTGGTCACGATTTAGTCCCACAGGTGTGGTTGTGCTTATTTGTTGCAGATGTGTGGGGAACCATGACTCTAAAGTTATACCTGTGGCCCTTTTGGAAAGGCACCTTCTCAGGCCAACACATCCTCCACGCCCAAACTCTAACCCCGTGAGCAAGTGGTGTCCCTTTGTGCATGACCCTGGAGTCAGTCACCTCATGACCAAACCGGCTTTTCCATCAGGATGTGATAAACGAGGATCAGGCAGAGTACTGCCGCTCCCCAGAAAACACACACCCCAAAGTTGTCCCTTCTAGCAATAAGGATGGAGCCAGGGCTTTAGAGGGAGGCTGAGGCCCAGTGTGCCCAGCAGGAGCAGGTTCAGCAGGAGTGGCTGGCCAGGCCCTGCCGTCCCGGTGGTTTGTGAGCTCCCTCAGGTGTGTGGGGTCCCCAGGTGTGGGCTCCCCAGGTGTGTGGGCTCGCCAGGTGTGTGGGGCCCCCCAGGTGTGTGGCCACCCCAGGTGTGTGGGGCTACCCCAGGTGTATGGGGCTCCCCAGGTGTGTGGGGCCCTGAGGTGCGTGGGGTCTCAAGGTGTGTGGGGTCTCCAGTTGTGGGGGTTCCCAGATATGTGGACTCCCCCAGGTGTGTGGAGTCCCCACCTGCAGCTGAGCAGCCTTCTGGTCTAGGGAGCCGTGAATGGTTCCAAGACCTGAGATTTGTACGGGGTGTTCTCCCTGCAGTGCTTGAGTGGCCAGAAGTTAAAAGTTGAGTACAAGGAGTGATGAGGGTTGTTCACAGGTGGCCAACATGGACGTTTAAGGGAAGAAGACCAGTTCCATTATATGGCAAATACTGAAAATAATGAGAATGATTTTAAAAAACACACTAGGACAAGTCAAGGTCTGCTGTGTTTCGCCTGTTACTGTGTCCTTCCCTGCAGGGGAAGGAGGGGCTCCCTGGAGCTCTCCCAGCCCCTTCCTTGTAGGACTGGGGATTAGTCTGGCCAGGAGGGGCCTGGCCCTTAGGGACACAGGCACCTGGAACCACAGCGGTGGAGCCTGCCCTGCTGCCCAGGTGCACCTGGAGGCACAAGCTGCGGTGGAAACAGGGACTCTTCTGAGTGCGGGGTCAAGGTCATCGGTGGTTGGGGGCGGGAGCTGGCAGCTTGATTTCAGGGGGGGAGGAAGAGCCAACAGGGCAGCCCTGGAACTGGGAGACAGCAGAGTTGGCAGGTTCTGACTTCTCATTATTCCTCCTGAACCAGAGTCACTTAAAAAACTTCTGTTGAAATTTGAAATCTAGCATCCACTGTCAAATTTTGTGGCAAAGTGACTTGAAGTAGTCAGGAGGAAAATTGTCCCAAATTACTTACTTGTTAAGAATAAAAACTCAGCCAGGCGTGGGGGCTCAGGCCTGTGGCCCCGGCTACCCGGGAGGCCGAGGCGGGAGGACGCTCGAGCCCAGGACGCGCGGGCTGCAGTGAGCTGTGATGACGCCGCTGCACTCCAGCCTGGGCGACAGAGCCAGACCCCGGCTCTAATGAGTAAATAAATAAAATAAAAATAAAAACTGGGAGGGGAAGAACCCAAGTTAGGTCAAAGTTTAAACCCCCCTGATGAGGAGAACCAGTGAGGAGGCAGGAAAGCCGCTGACCCAGCTGGCCCAGCTCCCGGACGGCCCTGCTGCGTGCCTGGGTCAGGGCTTGAACTCAGCGGGTGCTGCTGTGCTCTGACTTCATTTTTGAAGCACCCGGAAGTCATAGCTTTTCAGAATTCCAGACTGGAGTTTACTAGAGAGTAGGACTCCGGGGACCGGGGGCAGCCCGGGTGCGGGAAGTCGGATTTGACTCTGGGTTGGTAGGACAGAGCGAACTCCCATCCTTCTCTGCTTTCTAAATATAACAGGAGCCTCTCCCGTGACTCACTTTCTGGAGCGCAGAGAAGGAGAGGGTGGAGGGGAGAAGCCTTAATTAACATTCTGCAGAGTCTGAGGCTCCTTCTCCCAGCCCTGCTGTGGCACAAAGTGCTGCACCGAGGAGGACCTCAGGCCCTGGTAGCACTGGTCGGCGTGTGAGGGCAGGATCTTTGGCTGATTAGTTTTAAAAGAACAAAAGCTGCTCGATCCCCTCCCCGCCCCGCCGCACCCCCATGGTGCGTACCACCTGAAAACACTGCAGATGCCCTGCTCCCCACCCGATTTGGCCAGCAGCTAGCTCCCCAGGAGTCAACAGTGTGGTGGTGCCACAGGTAAAGAGCAACTCAATTAAACACCCCACCCCCCGAATGTAAAAGGCCCTGTTTGTGGTTAGGATTTACTGTGGATAAGGGAGGGAGGGCTGGTTTCCTCAGCCCTCTTGGATCTAGGTGGTGTCATTTAAATGGTCATCAAAGCCCTCCTTTGATGTCTCCATTGTAGTGCCACCATGTAGAGCCCATGTAGGCCCCACAGTTTAACCAGTGGGGACAGGGGTGGGGTGAGGAAAGAGGCATCCATCCCCCACTTCTACAGGCCACTGGGGCGGGCCTGGGGGACAGGCTCCTTCCCTTACCACGGCGATGGGGCTGGCACACCTCAGCTCTTCTCCCCTCACTGGATCAGCGTCAGGCCCCACCAAGGTTAAAAACCTGTTTCCAAGGTAGGGTTCTACACCTGGACCCACTTCGGTCAGTCTGAGAGTCAGTTCTGGCCTGGGTGTCACCTCTGCCTTTTCTTATGTCCAATAGAAGACATTAAAAAGAGGTATTTATTATCACGTCTTGCTCGGGGGCTTGGTGCTCAGGGTAGAGCCAGGGAGGTGTGTCTTTAGTGTTTACTGAGCACAAAGTGTATAAACAAGTGTGTAACTTCAGGGTTTTCTTCTTGTAGCAGCCACCCTGGGACTCGGCATCTGAACAGACCTAGAGTCAGTGTGTGTTGGAATGTCGGAAGGAGACATACTTGGTTAGTGTAAGCAGAGGCTTGAAAATTTAGAACAAGTTCAGTTGCGTTTCAGCAGACTTAAGACAATGGTTGTAAGTCCATCTGTTTTCATACTCTCGTAGTATTATAGAACGTGGAGTTCACAAAGTGGTATTAATAATTGTTAAATGAAGTGATTTTTGAAAGTTTTATGGTTCTCATGGATGTAAGAATTCATGTTATTAAACGTGTCTAAATAAAAAAACTGTGCACTGCACAATTGGCTGACAATTTTGTAGTATTTTTAAAATGCCATCACATCTGACTTTGAAAAGAAGGTCTCAGTGGGTTTTAATTCTTGCTCCGTGCAGGGGCTTCTGGGACTCTGTTTCAGGCAGAATGGACATTTCAGTCCCTTTGCATTTGGGGGAAGGTCACGTTCCCGTCATTTAATCTTCGGATGACACAACTAACTGGTGACAAGGACAGAATGACACCAGGTATCCGGCCAGGCAGGAGCGCCAGGAGGGGCCGTGTCCTCTCCCTTTCCTCCTGCTCACCAGCCCGCGCTCCGACTCAGGGTACGTCTCCTGGTTTGAGGAGTCAGCAGCAGCCGCGGGACCCCCGTGGGGTCCCCCGTCTCTGCAGGGGAAAGTCTAGGGGGACCTCCCCACGGGAGGGGTGGAGGCTGTCCCCTCCCCTCCCCGCGCCCTGCCCGGCTCTGGCCCACCCCAGGGCAGAGGGACGGGCAGGGATGGGCCTGGACGGGCTGGCCCCTGGCCCCATGCTTGCTTGGCCACCGAGCTCCCTCCAGCGTCTTGTGCTTCTGTTAGGTTCTGTGTGGTGCGACTTTGACAGAGACCCGACAGAGCACGAAGGTGAAATACTCCCGACTGCAGGGTGGTGGAGAACCCAAAGCCACTTGTCAGCTCAGGTTCTGACGGGTTGGTGAGATAATTATGTAGCAGGCTTTTAAAATTGTGGGCAAATACACATAACAGAAATTTCCCGTCTTAACCATTTCTAAGTGCACAGTTTAGTAGCATTAGGTACATTCATGTTGTAGTGCAACCATCACCACCCTCCGTCTGTGGAGCTCCTTTCATCTTGGGAAACTGAAACTCTGTCCCCATTAAACACTGACTTTCCTTTCCGCCTCCCCTAGCCCCTGGCACCCACCATTCTCCTTTGTGTCTCTGTGGATTTGACCAGTCCGGGGACCTCACAGAGTGGGATCACGCAGTACTGGTGCTTTGTGTCTGGCGTGCTTCACGTAGCAGTGCCTCCAGGGTTCCTCCGTGTTGTAGCCTGTCTCAGAACTTCCTTCCTTTTTTAAGGCTGAATAATATTCCGTTGTGTGGATGGATCACGTTTTGCTCATCTGTTCATCTGTCGATGGGCACTTGGGTTGCTTCCTGCAGCAGTTTTTACTGATGTGAAACCTCCTGAAGGGACCAGTGCCTTCAGGTTGCCCCAGACTCGGCCCCAGAAGACTGTGTTGTCACTTTGCTGCATCACAGGGAGGCACCAGCCTGGGGAACTGCCGCACGTGCACCATCAGCATTGTAAAGTGCCCTGGCCAATTGCCCCCACCTGGTCAATTCCCCCCACCTGGCTGATCCCCCCTCACCTGGCTGATCCCTCCCAACGTGGCTGGTCCCTCCCCACCTGGCTCATTCCCCTGCACCTAACCGATTCCCCCTCACTTGACCGATTTCCCCCCACCTGGCTGATCCCCCCCTCACCTGACTGATTCCCCCCAACCTGGCTGATCCCCCCCAACCTGACCGATTCCCCCACACCTGGTGACACCACTCCTCCTGCCCCTCACAGAGTTGCTCTGTCTGTTCTTAGCTTGATTATAATCTCCCTTTCTCTGAGAATTCTTCATGGATTAATCTTCCTCCAAAGTCAGCTTTAACCTGTGTCTTCTCGGCACGTGTGTGGCTGCTTTGCGCGGTCTTAGCTTGAGACTGTTTCTGTGTTGCTTTGTGAGTATTACTGAGCAGCTTCAGGTTGGAGCCCCAACTAGGTGGGAAACTTGAGGGTCTCAGTCTGGGCGTTCCCTGTGTCTGGGGGTGGGGCAAAGGAGTTTGCCTGTGGGAGAGGGAATGCCTGACGTTGAAGGAATTTTCCCCTTAGAAATACTGTTCATTTCCCTTTTTTCTCGCTCAGGTGGTCTCTGTGGGAGGACAGTGCTGGGTGTGAGGCAGTGTATTTGTTTTGCCTTTTTCTCCCCAGCAGCCCTGGGCCAGGGCGAGTCTGTGGGAGGCCGGGGACAGCTGCTATCTGGACTTTCGGTATTGGAGGCCCGAGGCTGGAGTTCCTGGATGCCACTTTCTGAGCCTGGTTCTCGGCCTCCATAGATGCTGTGAGCCACCCAGTACCCCTCCAATAAATTATTTGCCAGAGGTAATAAGCGCTGCTTTCTGTGGTGGGCAGCAGGTGCAAAGGCATCACATGGTGGCAAGGCCTGAGGGGGTCCCTTGACCCTAGGTATTTCCAGATCTCACAGGGAGTTTTAGAAAGTGACATCTTGTCTGTGCCCCTCCTGATGAATTCTGGGCTCTGGGGAAGCATGTGTGAGCCCCCACGGGCTCCTAACTAGGTGCGTATGACCTGATAGTACCTTGATTCACCTGCCGGCTTCCACTTCACATGGCTGAGACTCAGGAGGAACCACCCAAACCCGAGGTCCCCACTGTGAGTCTGCGGGGGCTGCCAACTCCTCCTCCAGTCACCCAGCAGGCACCACCTCTGCCTTCTGCAGGGACAGGAGCCAGGGCAGGGGCAACAAGGGCTCCTTCCAGGCTCCCTCCTGCCCTTGCCTGCCGGCCCCCACACTGGGCCAGAGTCAGACTCCAACTCCTGCTCAATGTGGTTGGAGCATCTGTGCCAGACAGCTGGCAAAGGCTTTGAAGGCAGGTCCTGGGACCAGGAGTTCAGCACCTGTCCCTTTGCATCCTGAAGAAGGCTACACACAAAATAAAGATAAGATAATAGAAACAGTACCAGTTCAGGGGACACCTGGGAACCAGAGGCCCCATGCACCTGTGCCTTCTGTGGGGCGGAAGAGACAGGGGGACGCGTCTAGCGTGAGGCTCGCGTGCCCACCTGCAGATGCAGACCTGCCGGCTGCAGAGTCCCACAGAGGCTGTCTGCTTCGGGACGTGTGGGGGATGCAGGCATGTTCTGGAACACAGGTGGAGGCTTTGACCGTGATGAGGAGGGAGAGCAGGCATGCTTCTGCATTGAGGAAAACATGTTTTCAAGTATAAAGAACTGAATGATCAGGACAAAATTTAAAATGCAAAATGTAGTCTCATTTGTTTGTAATAAAAGGCTGGTAAAATAGGTGCCTGAGCAGTTCAAAGCTAAGATAATACCTTTTCTTCTGAATCGCATCCAGCTTGTTCAGCTACTTTGATTTCAGAGTGTGCACCCACCTGGGGGAGTTGTGGGCACCCTGCCTCATGGTGCCACGTTGGATGGTCTCCAAGCTGAGATTGTGGTCAGAAGGGACAGTACGATTCCTTTGAAAACACATTTTTAGAAAGCACCATTTTAACAACCAAACACAATGGGGTAGATGATAAATATCCCAGGTACTCTTGTGCCCACATGTATGATTTTGGTGCTTCTGTTCTGAGTGTGCAACCTTCATGTTGTGCATCCAGACACCACTGTCTAGCCCACATATTTTAGGTTTTAGTTGTTAATTCATTCTCGGCTTCTCTGCACTGCTTGTAATCAGGCAAGCCTGATTAATTCCCTAAATGTCTGATGATATTGAATTGATTAAATAATTGTGGCAGGTGACAAAACAGTACGTATTGTGTGTTGCCGTTCTTAAAAGTCTTTTAAATGTGTGTGCATCAGAGGTGGTGGCCACGACCTCCCTCAAGTGAAAGCAGTTGTCTCCGCCCCGGTTGCTCTTTGGGCCTCTTTTTGCTCGTGTTTATTTTTGGCGTTTCTGCAACGAGCACTCACTGCATTTGCCATTGGACAAAAGGCATAAAAGCAATATAAATATTAACAGCATCTTCCAAAAAATTTGTAGAAAAAAGATATTCTTGAAGCTTTGACAATTTTAAATTTATTTTCAGGTAACAATGTTCATTCTGCTTTTTGTTTGTGTTCATGGAATTTTGTTAGCCAGCCAAAAGCGAGTGTTTCCAGTTAACAACTTTATGCGGGCCATTTTTGGAAGGTTCTGCATGCACCCTAAGCACGGAGATACCTGTGCTGACTGCCCCAAGCGTCGTTTAAAATCCCACCAGAACGGAGGCTGCCTTTAGCCAGGAGTCCTCCTTCAGAGTTGTGTCTGGTGGAGTTTGGGGGTGAGCACCTTTGGATTGTGACTCAGTTGGCTTCTGTTTGGATCCTTACCACAACCCACTGACAGATTATCGGGGGTCCCTGTTCCCTGGGTTTGGAGTTAACACTTAGCAATCAGAGAGCAGGGTAGGCTCACAGGGGGCTCTTTTAAAATAGAATATTAAGAGATGAGGGAGGCTTAAACTTTCGACACTGGCTTTAACAGAAGGAGAGAAGACGTTGTATCGACAGCCTAGCTTAACTGAACTGTACGTGTGTGTCTTGCACCTGCGCTGAAGGCCGGCCCGGCAGACAGTCAGAGGGGCCTTGAGGCAGACTCTTCATGACACACGGCCCAAAATTTACGATCACGTGTTTCAGGTATATAAACTGCAGTGGAGAGGCAATAAAAAAGCAAGTAAATATAAAAGACTGCCTTTTATTCTGGTCTTACGCAATCTTGCTGTTTAATACTTTGTTTTGAAACACTATTAAAATCTAAGATTAATTAACGTGTAGGCTGTGGGCATAATCCCATTTGCTTAAGCAAAGTACTGTATCCTTGATGCAGACTGTCAAAAAACAAAATTACAAGTTTATAGATCTAATTGGCCTTTATTTACAATTCATTAATGGGGCAGCCTCCCTTCTGCACAGTGAGAGCCCCACTGGGCAGTGGTGAGTTTTGTCAGATGGAAACAAGGCAACAATGTGAAAAAAAGCAGAGGGTTAAGGAGGTTGCTTCGGGTTGCTTTTTTGTAAGGGTTAAAGCAGAGGGGACTTGCTTCCTTCGCTGGCTCTGGTAAACCGGCGTGTCATGTTTTCAGGAAAAATGGTTCTGTTTTGGGATCTGTCGCTTCTTTAAAGTTTCAGTGTGATGACGTAGCATTTAGCACGAGTGACTCCAGTCTGGTTTGGGCTGGTCTGCTGGGGTCCAGGGCCGGCGCTCAGTCCAAAACAATGGCCTCCCATAATTTTGTTTAACAAGAACAAGTATTTCCATTTCATTTCTAGGAATCAGTCCTAAGAAAGTCATGGCTCAGATGCACATAGGTGATCGTATTAAAATGTTCTTTGCAGCATTGTTTGTGGTAGCAATGAAAGCAACTCAGATCTCTGTCAACAAGGGGTTGATTAAATACATTATTGAACATTACCCTGCAGTCTTTTAAAACGATGGTGTAGATGTAGATTTATTGATGGGGAGAGAAGTTTTTACTGTGTTGGGTGAGTAAGCTCACTGCAAACAGTACGTGTATCATGATCCCGCTTTTAGAGTACATGTCATTTTATGGGTTCACATGAATACATGCATAAAAAAAAATTTGGAATAACATACACAACATGTTAACCAGAATCTAGATGTCAAGATTATGGGTTATTGTTATTTTCTTTTTTGTTTTTCTGCTTTCTATTAAAAGTTTTATATTGATGTATTGCTTTTTTAATCAGAGAATAAAGTTTTTACTGCTAAAAAAACTAAAAAGCTAGTTGCACAGCTCAGGAGCGACTGTTGCTGTGAAGGGAACAGTGAGAGGTGGCGGCTCTCCTCACCTCCTAGACCCCTCCCGGTGGCTCACACGACGGGTCTTTCGGGCTTTGTACTCGGTTGCTACCGGCACTAATCATAGTCGGATCTGTCTGCTAAGGGTGCTCCCCCCAGAACAACCTAAAAGTACATTTGAAATCACTTCTGTGGAAAACAAGCAGAAAGAAAGATTGAATAGAGATGATGTTCCTTTGCCCACTGAGTACAGAAGTAGTTTTGTTTTCTCACACGTACATTTGGACACATTGAATGAAGCTGGGTGTTCACAGCGGGGACCACAGGTGCAATCCCGCCTGCAGCACACCGTGACAACACTGTTTAAACACATAGCAACAACTTTCGTGTTCTTGGACTTGAAGTCAAAGACAGAAGGAGGAGCTGTGGCTTGGGGCCGGGGCGGGGGAGGGGAGGGTCTCACAAGGTGGCAGAGGTGGCCTTGGCGGGTCCCAGGGCCAGTTGCGGGACGTTGGTACTCACTCTCCGGCCCCTGCGGGGCTTCGCAGGGCTGTGAGCCTCTCTGCTCCTCCCTCCTCCCCTGACCCCTGGCTAGGTTATGTTACATATGACTGCGTCATGCTTGAGACCTCAGAGGTATCGAGAAAAAAGCTTGATTCCCAAATATAGGTTAATACGAGCAAAAAGAAGGAGGCCATGGTAGGAGGCAAGGTGTGAGGTGGGTGACCAGGAACGTGGGCCAGGCAGTTGCAGCCTGTGAGAGGCACAGTGGCCTGCCCTGCCCAGACCCTGACAGGTGGTGAGGGGTCAGGTGCGTTGCCTGCCGTGTGTAGGAGTTTGAGTCATTTTAACTTAAATATCCTGGGACAATTTGACCTTAAGGTCTGGAGGAGTTGAATATCTAGGCGACTGGCAGCAGGGTTAGCTGGTAAACCCGCCCCCCTGAGTGCCTCTCCTAGATGGCGACAGCCCCAGGTGTGTTCAAGGCCTGGTGCCCCAGGTGACCCCAAACCCAGAGGCCTCTGGGTCCTGTTGGTTCAAGGGTCTCACATGTATGTGTGCTGTGGCAGCAGTTTGTGGGGACATGCCACTTAATGTAAGTGAAAGGTCATGTCGCTTAGGCGGTAAGGTCTCGATTTCAAGTAAGGAACGTGAGGCTCAGAACACCTGCTGCTCCCAAGACTCACACGTCTGGCGCAGTCCCACGTGGAGCCCATCCTGACTCCACGGGGTGCCCAACAACTCAGTTCAGCCCAGCTCTGAACCTCCCTCCCGGCGTCCATGCAGACCCCGCAGGCTCAGTGCCACAAGACTGCCCTGCTCCAGACGCAGCCACGGGTCTCAGAGCCCCACACACTTCTTACCCCAGCTGTAAACTTCAGGGGTTCCCACAGCTCGGGTTCAGGAATTTACTGGAAGGACCCACAGAACTTAAGAAAGTGCTGTGCTTATGACATGTTTTATCATCAAGGATACAACTCGGGACAGCCCAGGGAGCCAGGTGCGGGGAGGGCTGGGAGAGGGTGCCTGTGCCAGGGAGTGGGTGCATCGCCCTCCTGCACATCCGTGTGTGCGCCAGTTGGGGAGATGTTGTGCACCCAGAGTTTCACTGGGGTCTCATCACATCATTGACCATGTGACTGAGCTCAGACTCCAGCCCCTCTCCCCTCCCCAGAGCCAAAGGTCAGGGGGTAGGGGGGCGGGGTGGGGGGGAGGTCTAACCTTCTGATCAGTGTGTGGCTGGCCCGTCCCTTGAAGCTACCTGGGGGCCCAGGTGAGTCGCTTCATTGGCATAAGCTCAGTGTGGTTGAAGGTGGCTCTTGGCCAATGACAAAGACACTCCTGCCACTCCAGAGATTCCACAGGTGCTTGAAACCCTGTGCCAGGATGGGGGACCAAGACCAGATGCAGTTTTTATTCTACTGCAGAGCCAGAATCTCAATTCAGGTATTTCTGTTCCCAAGATGCTTTGCTTTGCTTTGTTTCATGCCATCTGCTGCCATGCAGTCCTCTTGGTTTTCTCTCTTCCTTTCTGTGGGTTGGCACCTGTTCCTTTTGTTTTGGGCTGGGCTGTAGCCTCCGGACCCATCCCTGTGGCCTTTTCTCTCTCTCTCTGGGGTGGATAGTCAGTGGACCCTGACGATGGTGGCCGTGTCCCTTCCCGTAGGGCATGGCCATGCTGTGCCTGGTGGAAGATTGAACTCCACCCCTGCCTTCTGCCAGTTCCCTGCTAGGAAAGAATCCACACACCTCTCACAGGGAACTGGCTCAGGCTAGGGGTCAGCGGGGCAGGTGGCTGGGGACAGACAGGCAAACCCATAATCACAACACCATGTGGTCCTTACTTGGGCAAGGCGAGTCCAGTGCTTTGGGAGCACGGGGAGAGGATGAGGTGAATGTGGAAGGTGTCATTCTGCCTGTTCTCTGTCCTTGCAAGCCCTCCCTGGCCCTGTGACACCCAAGTGTAGACCAGTCTCTGTAGCCTGGGCGAGGCGCGATGCTGCATCATGCGGCTCCTGCCGGCCTTCCCAGCTTTGTTTCTCGCCCACTGCCCTGCACACACCCCTCCGAGCACCAGCCTGCATGACAGACAGTCTGCAGGTGCCCGGGTCTGCCCAGGTGCCTCAGAGCAGAATTTGCACAAGTGCGTGTTCAGTCACTGTGTGTAGTGACCCTGAGGACCAAGTATGGGTGGTTTTTCCCTCTGTGTGATGTGAGAATGTGCTGGTGTGGTGGCTTAGATGTGAGGCAGAACCACGCACCAGCCCTCCAAGCCTGGCCAGTACGTGTGCAGGTAGAGCCTGTGGTGTGACGTCCATCCTGGCACGAGGAGCCTCCGTCTGTGGAGGAGACCAGGGACAGGTGTTGGTTACTTGAGTCTCAGGTCGGGGGGGTGGGGGTGGGTTGTTGTAGGAGATTGTCCTGTGGCGCTGGGGCTGGGAATGGTGGAAGCCGCGTCCCCAGGGCTGCCTCACTGCGCCATTGTGCCGAGCAAGCTGCATGCTTGTGGTGCTCACTGATTCCACTGCTAGGAATGCAGTTGGTGTCTGGGGAGTCAGAGTGGGTCCCCAAAAAGAGAGAAGGCCCCTCTGGAGGGAACAGGGTCTATCACCAGGAGATGAGGGCAGGGGGCAGGACACTGTCTATGTGTAGGGAGAGGGGCTGGGGGACCTTCTGTGTGCAGGGAGAGAGCCTGGCAGGCAGACTGGAGGTGCTGTGGGGGGCAAGCCTAAAGGTCATTGTACTTCTAAGAGCTTTTCTCAGCGGATTCCCAGACCCACCCAGTGAATGGGCCCAAAGGGACTGTTTCCCGCCCTGGCAGGAGCTCTTGGCACCCAGGCTGTGTTGCACACGTGTCCTTATCATCCCTTTAGCCCACAGTCGTGCTGTTGATGCTGGGATGTTGGGGAAGAGAGAAAATCAACCGTCCTGGCTTTTCAAACTGAAAGAAAAGTCCGTTTACTTTGGCAATTTGAAAGGCTGTGGGAGCAGAAAATTGGTGTTGAAGTGTTATAAAATTCGTGCATACGGTATCTTAGAGTGCAGGCGTGGAGCTTGAAGTGTTCATGCCCCGCGAAGAGTACTGAGCAGAGTAAGAACAGCCACCGACGCTGCTGCCTGTCCCAGAATGTGCAGTTCTGCAAGTGTCTGTCTCGGGACAGGGCTAGTGGGGAATATCTCATGGAAGACTTCTGAGTGGTTGCAAATATACAGCTTTAAAACTTGTGTATCTTCTATGAAGTCCTTAAAATAACTTGTTGTTACAGCCATCGGTAAAGTCTGAATTGTTTCTAGTGATAACTTACTGCTTTGTTTTTAGTAGGTCAACTACTGTATTTATTTGCTTTACTCAGCCAATAGTTACTGAGGAGCCACTAATAGGGTAAGTGCTGGGAATACAGAAAACAAAACAAAACAACAAAAATAAGAATTGGTCTCTTCCTGCTAGGAATTTAAAATCTAGGGGAGAATCAGACAAATAGGCACTTTCAAAAAAATGTAATAAGGGATACAGATCACTCAGAGAACATTGCTTTTGTTCTTTGCACATGAAAGAATCAGGCCGCCCCAATCAGAAGGGGCTTCACACGGTGTGCAGATTCTGCAAGCCGTGGTTTCCTGGAGGGCCGCTGGCTGTGTGGGAAGTCCACCGGCACCAGATTGCAGTGCAGGCTGGCTTTGATCTGTTTCTGGAACTAAAGTCTGACTGCGGGCAGCCTGTCACACTGTTCAGCTTAACATGGGGGCAGGTGAGCGATGAGGGCTGCAGGTGCATTTCGTTTAAGACTGTGTCCATGTTTCTCCTGTTCTTCGGGGAGGTGATTTCTTTTGTTAACTTGCACCTCAGAACGAATGAGTAGTAGTTACACCCGAGGCTCTAGCAAGGGCCTTTGTCTAGTAGGCAAAGGAAAATATCCCTTTTTTTCTAGACCAGGAGTTGGCAAACTTTCTGAAAAGGGCCAGAGAGTAAATATTTTAGGCTTATGGGGCCACACAGTCTGCACAGCTACTCACCCCTATCATTGGAACAGACAAGATGCAGTGAATGTGGCTGGTGCCAACAGACCTCACTTGACCCTTGCCCAGACTGCGGGTGTGGCTGTTGGGCCCAGCTCCAGGGCCAGGGCACCTGCATCGTGTTATCTATATTGCGTGGCTTTAACTAAAAATTCCAGCATTGCTTATCCCTGGTGTTCTTTGTCTCCATCTTTCTCTATCTTGATCAATAACATAGTTATTGATTGATTAGATTTATTGAATGGGTTCAAAATTCAAAAATACAAGAAGAATATGCATGACCTCTGTCCTCCAGCCACGCTTCTTCCCTGGAGGCCGCCCACGTGTGGACTCCCCTGCAGCCTGCATGCGTGTGTATGAGCAAGTGTACACACAATTTAGAGTGACCAGGAGGTTTGGCTAACGCAGGTTTTCACATTGGCAGTATTTTGGGTGCTTAATTTTCTAGTAAATTTAAAGCACAGGCTTTGTTCCCTATTTAGAGTCTAGATTGGGGTCCAGACACATCTTAAGAATCTGAGTGACAAAGTCAGTGAATCTGAGTGAAAATTAAGCATTGGAAGCCGCACGTCTGGTGAGCAATCCTCTGGTCTCTGATTGAGCATGACGTTCTGTGACACGCCACTCCATTAGTGGACGCCACTTTTTATGAGTCTTTACTAAGTTTGCATGTAACTCCTATTGTTTCCATGGGTTTATCTGACTCCGACCACTGAAGCAGCACAAACAGTCGCTCCCCTCTGCATCGTGGGCCCTGGAGTATTGAACGTGTCTGCGTGTGAATAATGCCAGGAGGCGCTGCCGTGGCGCTCTGCTATTTTTAGTTATCCTGCTATCTGTAGCTGATGGAGTCAGGCCACGACAAGGCCAGCAGGCTGCTGTATCTCACGGGAGGCTTAAGGAAGTGGTGATGCCGGCTCCCTGCCTGGTAGACAGCGAGCAGAGGAGACCTGGGAGGCCGCTATTTTGGAAACACTTCCAAACTGTTATTTTGGTCAATGAAGAATCCAATTTTCTTTTGGAAAGCAAATTGGGAAAAATGATTACTTTTAAATGGCTCATAATAATGATTTGGCAAATACCTAGATATAACAGTAATACATGCTTCTCTATTAGCCAGAGTTTAAACTTAAGAAAATTAAAAGCGTATTTCTTAGTTATCAGTTTGGGAGTTTGGAGGGGATGCAGGGGTCTGCACATTTCTCACCTTGTGTCCGTGCTGTGTGTGTTCCTGATGGTTGTGGAGAGGCGTGTTTCTTCATGGGAAATAACCCGAGGAAACCTCAGTGGCAGCCCACATAGTCTGGGCACTGTGCCAGACCCCTTGGGCAGCGGCCCCGGAGGGGGCAGGCAAATGGCAGCCGCGCCTCTGGGGAGGCTGGGACAGCTCTGTGCCAGCATGTCCTGATCAGCCGCAGGGCTTCCTTCCTGGGAGCAACTGGATTATCTTTCTTTGCGTAGATCTGAGAGTCTCCCTGAAGCCTGGTGGGGGAAAGGCACTGACCAGGGGCTGTGAGGACAGCGGACTCCGATGCCGCCTTGTTCTCAGGGCACGAGCGCACGGTAACCTGGGACTCTTCCTCACTGCTGCTTATGTGCGATGTGGTGTCCTCCTCAAGGAGGACAAACAACTCTCTAGTGAAACAGGAGTCAGGACAGGGCACACCACTATTTCCCAGAAAATCGGACAGAGTGAGGGGCTCACAGTGGGGGTCTTCTCAGGCCTCCCTTCTGGCAAATTTGGGTTCTCCCCCGCTCACTGCAGCCTGAATGGCCCCTCGGATGAATCCAGGCTCTGTCAGACCATATATTTGTAAATAACCTATAAAGGTGAGGATTTTAGGGGCCTTTCAAATATTTTGGGGGGAAATTGCTATAAAATTGCCAAATAGAAGTTGATAAATATTCCCTGATTTGTTTGAACAGACTTTTTTAGGATAATTACCTACTCATCTAAAGCAGCTTTCACTTTACGGTGTTATAGGATACTACAGACAATTGGGGTTTCCAAAAAATCACTCAAAGAGTAGAGCTTCTTTTGAAAAAATCTGATATGTCAAGTGGTATTGGATTCATGGGCCTGGGACCCTCAAAAGTTCTGAATCAGTGCTGAGTAGCACTGCTGGCCGGGAGAGGAGTCTCTGAACTTGGTACTACTTGATGACAAAAGGGAGTAAGTGGACTTCTCACCTCCTGCCCTACCAGACTCCTCACCTCTTACCCTACCAGACTCTCACCTCCTACCCTACCAGACTCTCTCACCTCCTACCCTACCAGACTCTCACCTCCTACCCTACCGGACTCTCACCTCTTACCCTACCAGACTCTCACCTCCTACCCTACCAGACTCATCACCTCCTACCCTACCAGTCTCTCACCTTCTACCCTACCGGACCGCTCACCTCCTACCCTACCGGACCCTCACCTCCCACCCTACCGGACTCCTCACCTCTTACCCTACCAGACTCTCACCTCCTGCCCTACCGGACTCCTCACCTCTTACCCTACCGGACTCTCACCTCCTACCCTACCAGACTCCTCTCACCTCCTACCCTACCAGACCCCTCACCTCCTACCCTACACCGACTCTACCTACCGATCACCTCACCTACGACTCTCACCCTACCCTACGGACTCACTCACCTTACCTACAGACCTACCTACCTACGACTCTCACTCTTACATCCTACTACCAGACTCTCACTCTACCTACAGACTCTCCTCTACTACCAGACTCCACTCTACCTACCGACTCTCACCTTACCCTACCAGATCTCTCACCTCTACCCTCGACTTCACTTCCTCCAGACTCCACCTCTACCTCCAGACTTCACTTTACTCAGACTCTCACGGATTCACTCTCCTCCAGACCACTGGACCTACCTCTACCACGCCACTCTACCTCCGACTCTCTCCTACCTCAGACTCTCACCTCTACCCTGCAGACTCCACTCTACTGCAACTCACCTTACCGCGACTCCACTCCACCTCGACTCCCTACTCCGACTCTACTGCCGCTCAAGCGACTCAGGTACTCAAACCAGTGAGGATGGAGGTGAGGGGCTGCCCAAAAGCTGGTGGAGATGGCGGCAGTTCCCACAGTGTGGAGGGGGTTGTCTTTAGTCAGTGGAGAAGCTGGGGTGGGGCAGGTGGCGGGGGGGACTGACGTGGGAAAGCATGGGCTGCAGCCCCACCCCTCCCTGGGTGAGTCGGTGGCCGGGGCGCATCCTGCGGGGGCACAGTTGTACCCTTGGAGCTGTGCAGTCCGACAGGCTCAGGCAGAGGGGTCGGTCCCCGTGGGAGGGCTGGCCTGGAGTCCTAGAGATGGGCCAGTATAATGACTTCTTAGTGGTGTCTGCCCGGGGCAGGTGGCCATTTGCAGGGGTGGGGCGGGGTGAGGGTCGAGGAGCCACACGGGGTCACTGCATCTTCCAGGCATCTGTTCTACTCAGAGGTGGGCAGTTTAAAACATTTTAAGATTAAAACAAATTGATTTATTGTAGAATAGAATGAAATCTTTGCACAAAAATGTCAGAGTAAACACAAAATTAAAAAGAAACGATGTGTTGCTGCGGTTGTCCATAGATCTTTGTCTGAGCTTCTGGTATTTTTGTCCTTTAAGTTAGATTCTCAAAATGAGAACTAATTTCTGAGAGAGAACCGTTTGAAGACTCCTGACTCCCAAACTGCTTACAGAAAGTTTTTCTCACTTACACTGGTGAATGTAAAGGTGTTATGTTTTACTGTTTTCTTGCTAACATTGAATATTAACTTTAAAAAATACCTTTAGCCTATTGTTTTAATTTGCATTTCATTTATTGACAGTTAAGGGTTGAGCTGCTGAGCCTAGTCTTATTGCTGATGTGGCTTTTTGCTGGAAAGCTAACAGGCTGAGTAGTTTATTAAAGAAATCTAGAACCTTCAGCTGGTCCCACATTATCACATTAGACTCATGAGTGTGGCTCATACAGGGAAGAGTATTGTACCTGTCAGCCAGAGAGTGACGAGGCTCATAAACCTGGAGAGGGAGCTTTATTTCTCATAAAGGGGTGCAGCCTGCAGGTGGCCTCTCTGACAGGCTGGGATGCACGGCCTCGGGCAGAAGCTGGAAACAGGTGCTTCCAGGGAGGGGCACAGGGAACAGGAGTTTATGCGGAGCGGGCAGCTGAATATACCTGTTTAACAAGCGACAGGAGGAGTCACGAACGTTTATGAGAGGAGAGACATGGGCCTGTACAATCGAGCTTCACGACATTCGTGGGATCCTATTCAGAAAATGCCCTCCCTTTATGTCAAAAGGGGAAGCGGAGGACTCGAGGCCTCACTGCATCCCCCAGACGGCCAGATCCACTCCGTGGCCGGTGGCCTGTCCCAGGCGGGACTGCTGGTCAGTTGTGCCCAAGCCACAAGGGAGGGCCGGGGCAGGTCTTTCCGGAAGCCGGTTCCGTCTGGCCCTTAGGGACGAAGGCTGAGGGCAGGGGTGTAGCGAGGGTGTCTGACCTCCCATCCCGTCCCGGCCCGGGACTCAGTTTTAAGGTTTCTCTGGGGTGCCCTTGGCCGAGAGGGGTCCGTTCCATCCGCAGGGAGCTCAGGATTGTATTTTTATTTCTTACGCAGAATTTTTTTCTTTCTTTCTAAAATGCTTCAGTCTGTGTAAATGGAGTCAACTTTAGGAAAAGGATGTATTGGTACATTTAATATATCCATATATTAAATATATTCACATAAATTGCATTTATATCTATTTCAACTTCTGTTTTGTCCAAGAGTTCCAGAGATTCCTTGCTGGCATCGTCCAGGGTAAGAGACAGCCAGTCGCGTCTTTGGGACTCACTCTGTGCTGCTTATCTTCAGCGCTTCCGGGATGAATTAGCAGAGCTTCCCCCCTTCATTTTCTCCCCAGTCCCAGCGTAGCCCTTCCTCTGTATTGCATAGGCAGGTCATTTGTTAAACAAATACTCATTGGGTTTCTCTCATTAAGCTAGGCTTTTATATCATTTTGTGATCCAGAAAATTATTTCATACAGATTAAAGAGTTAAAATGGCACTTAAGAAATTGAACCACTGGGAAATGGGTGTTCCTAAGCTCGGCGGATAACTTTTCTGCTTCAAACTGATAATGAGTTTTTTGCTTGCGGAGCTCAGCACTGCCGAGGGCCCCAGTGGAACGGGTGCGCCGGCTCAGTCTTTCCCGTCACTGAACTTTCCGCTGGTGCTGGGACGAGGCAGGGTACAGTGTGCCGGGAAGGGCAGGCAAGATCCTGAAAATACTGGAAGAAAAGGTTTTTACACAAACTGTCACAATGACAATAACTTTGGGCCAAAAGAGGTTTGTCTTGGAGGAATTTTAGTAACCCAAAGTTTAAAACAGAAGTAAAATTTCTTGTCTTTGTTTCTAATTTGCAAACTAAAAAAGCAAGTCAGTACTTTAATACTTCTCCTCTGTAATTTCCTTTGCATAAGGTATAGTTTTCACAGTAGATAGTAATGTGAATTTGTCTCTTTTTCAGTGGTACTTTGTTTTTCTTGACATAACAAAAGCCACCCTGCATCCTGCACATGGCCTAGCCTGCCCACATGGTTGTGGGTGACGTCACCAAAGTGCTTGAGGGGTGGTGGGTGCTTCCTCCGGAGACAGAAACCCTGCAGGTCAGCATTATGTGAACACGTCCGGAGTTCCAGAGCGCAGTGCATGTGGTAGGAGCCACTGGTGCTGGTGGTGAGCAGGGCCAGGCTGCTCATGCTAGTTAGGGTTTCCACTCTTCCTTCCAGGAAGGACTTGAAGTATTAGTATCTTACACAATTAAATGCAGCATAAGAGAGGACTTTTTTTGTTAAAAGAAAAAAGCGAAAGAAAAATGCTAGCAGATGTCTAGGGTAAATTTAGCTCTTCATTTTCTAATGGTAAAGGTAAAAAGAGGAAATATCCATCTGGGTCTGATAAAAGACACTCGTCCATTTAGGAAAATAAACTTTCTCATGTAAAGGAGAATTAATTATAAAAGGACACTGGGAAATCTAAATACCATAAACTGTGGTTTTGCTAATGTTTCAAAAATGATCAGGTTGAAATTTTTTTCCTTTATATAAAAAGTTGATTTCTCCGAATACCATGAAAGCCTGGTCCTTCTGCATGGTTGGTGGACACTGCCTTCTGATTGTCTGGCTTCACACACGGACAGAAACTAGAGAACCCACAGCAATGATATCTACAGGTTTTTGGAAACAGGACCTCTTCTCAAATAAAGTATTTTATATGTATAAATTTATAAGTTCCAAGTTTTAACGTTTACTTACTATAAATTCACTGGAAAAGTGAATGGACACAACATCTGAAATTGGAAGTTATCATGCCCGTTGGGGTCGATCTGTTCATTTCCAGACTTTGTTTTAGTTGCAGTGTGGAGAGAAAATCTTCATTAACACAGCTGGGTTGTGCAGGGGCTGCAGTTTCAGACAGTTCCAGGACCCGACAGGCTTTACTGAGGTGAATCCACCAGCAGCTGCGTGATTCACTTAACGGTCACTTGCATTTCTGTAAAACACAGAGGTCAGCAAGTGCACCCAGATCTTCTAGTAGTTGCTAAATTGGACACCATGACTTTGCCAACATGCATCCATTCACTTGTCATCCCATGTGTGCCCCTTGTGCCCTCATGTGCATGTGCTCAGAGCAGATGCCCTGCATCTTGCAACCTTGCGTTATGGAGCGATGTGAGTGTGGACCGAGGTGCCAGGACGCTGGTCATGAGAGCAGTAGAGGGTGGGACCTGGAGCCCCAACCACCTGGGTTTGACTTTGATCTTATCATTTACCATGTTTGACCTTTGGCAAGTTATGTAACTTTTCTTAGCCTCAGTTTTCTTGTCTGTAAGATGGGGTAACAGTGCCTTCTTCACAGGAATCTTAAGTTGATTGAATAAGAAGTACATTTAGAGCAGTTAAATAGTGTCTGATAAATAGTAAGAACACAAAAAATGTTAGCTAGTTTTGTAGGAAAAATGTTATCAAGGTGTTTTATGGGATAGCATGGAGCTTTCTCTTGAGGTGGCAGCATCAGCAGTTGAGCCTTGTTTTAAATATGCTGCAGTTTCTAGAATACAAGTGACACGATGACCACCGATGTGGTCGGCGAGGAGGCTGGGCTGATGAGAGACGGGCATTGCTAATTTGGGTTCTGGTCTTTTTCCAGGAAGGATGTGGAGCGGCTCACCAGAATTTTTTTTAAAAATCAGTGGGAGCTATAAACAGTAGGAAAAGTTATATTCTAGGCTGACGGAGTTATACTCTTGGACATCATCGGTTTCCAACTCCCGTGCTGGGGACACTGTGCAGTTGTTAACATGGCCCCTGAGTGGACCCCAAGCATTGTGTAGATGACAATAGATATTTCACACATGCGTTACCGTTTTTCTGCAACATGGAGATGCTTTTGGAATAAATAATCTGTAAGAGTTAATTTGATTATGTTACTCAATTCATAGTAAATTTTTTAGGCAGTGGTAAGAAAGGTACAACTGCCTTATGAGTTCTGTAGAATTTTTGACAAAAGCAAGGCCCAGTCGTTCAAAACAGCAGGACCACTGATCTACATCCGAGAATTCAGGCCGCGTCTCACTGTTGTGTTGCACAGGAAAAGTCAAACACTCCGTGTAGCTTTAATTTAGCCAGTGGACTAGTTTGCAGCCATTAAGTTATATTGACACAATTTTTTAAATCACACCTCATAATTGTAATAAAAAATGAAGAGGGTATTGAAGGGTTCTTGTCCTGAGGCACCAAGTTCTAAGTCGCCCCGTGTCAATGTGGTGCTAAGAGCCTGAATTGGCCTCGTCACCTCGTGATAAGCCGGTTGGGTTGTTTCAACAAGCCCAACTAGCACACAGCACCCAACACAGTGGGAGAGGTGGCAACTGCGATGGTCCAGACGGAGCCTTGGAGCGAATCTGTGAGCTCGATGAAGCTGTCGGGGCAGTGACCTGGCGAGCCAGTCCCAGCACGGTCGTGGGAGAGAACACGGGTTCTGGCGTCCCATGCTCCCCTTCTCTGTTTGCTAACAGTGTGGCCTCAGGCAAGTCTGTTTAGCCTCTCTGTGCTTCAGCTTTCTAGTCTGCAAAATGGAAATCATGAAGATGATAATAATAAGACCTCACAAGGTTGTGAGATTTAAATGAATTGTACCTGTAGAGTGTTCGGAACAGTGACTTACACTTAGTAAGCGTTTGGCTGTGTTGATGACATCACCCTAAGTTTCAGTTACCTAAAAGGCAAGGTTGGGGTTTTGTGAGCAAATTTTATTTTTTCTCATGGAAATGCAAGTTGTGGGTAAGTACACTGAAATAGATTTTCAGCTTGAACAACATCAAATAAAACTACTTTTAATACGAATCTTTCTTGGGTTGTTTTTGGCCTTTGGCAGAAATAGCTATAAAGCCAAGGTGAAAACATTTTATTCTTCACATGGCTGTGGCATTCAACAACCTCTTAGAAGGAGCTTTTAAAATGAAACATAGCCCAGGGCTCCAGAAAAAGGCTTCCAAAGGAAGAAGTGGTTTTGTATATCTCAGCAGACAAAGCATGCTTCCCGGGAACTCATTTTTCAGTGTAACTGGGTTATGTTGTCACCACCTGTCTCCTCCCCCCACATATGCACAGTATGACTTCCTGTTGTTGTGTAACATCCAGGAAGACTGTTCTGAAGCCCCAAAAGCTGTGGGTATTTAGGAAAAATGGGCCTGTTTTATTAATGAAGGCATGTGACTGCTGGAGTCACCTGATGTATTATTGACTATCCCATTTCAGTGTTTACATCATGTTGCGCTGAACATTATTAAGGATAAAATTTAATTTATCAAACATGGATTTTGATGCATTCTTAAATATTGTGTTTTCTGGATTTTTGTGGTTGAAGAACTAAGCAAGGAAAGGATGGCACTGGATCGAATCATTTTTACATAGGATTTTGTCTCTTTGTTTAGGTCAATGTTTTTAAGAATGTAAAGACAAAACAAACAACAAAAAGATTTACGGTGTGGAAAAACTGGTGCAATGTTGCATTGAACACACGCACGTTAGAATCACTGGGACAGGCACGTTCTGTGAAAGATGGCAGGTCCCCGCCCACACCGGGTCGTGTCTGAAGCACCGGCTTCTGTGCTGCTCAGAACGTGGGCCTGGTGGGGGAATAGGTCGCCGGGCACCCTCCTCTGCAGAGGCGGGAGCAGAGGGTCCTGGACTGGAAGCATCGCACTGGGCTGTAAGGCCACTGCCGTGGAGGCCCGTAGCAGGTGGTGTCTGATTTAATAGTTTGTGGGCGTTAGGGGAAGCTTGACATTGGCGCTAATTTTAGGTTTTAAGTATTAGAGAACCAAAAGTGAGAAAAGGAAAAATTAAAAATTTGCTTGACTGTGTAAAAATGATACTAATTATGATGTTTTTATGAAGTCTATTGTATGTGCCAGTTACCCATAGAGCATAATACCAACTTTCTTCCTCATGAACTGTCAGACTAGCTTTGTTTTATTTTATTTGGACAGCGTGTCCCACGTGTGATGACCAGCCTGCAATCGGTGCCTCCCCTACAGGACAGCTGTGTCTTGGAGGGGTTGAACACACCTTCTCAACCTAAAGGTCAGGAAGAACATTTTGGGATTCTGACCTTGAGAATGTAGTGACTTTCTATTTACAAACATATATTTTTCAAGTCCTTATTAAGTATATGGGAAGAGGGGAAAGAACCTCACTCAAGAATTGACTAGAGGTCTGATAAATATAACTCACTAGGGTTAATCTCACTAAATTTTTAAGCGTCAGTAGCATGGTATGTGATGGAGAGATTGCTGACAGAATTCACCTGCGCAGGTTTTATGGCGCAGCAAAGTCATTCAGCTGCTGCGGCTCTTATGGAGAACGTTCAGACTCACAAACAGTGGCTGCACTGCTTCCCATCCGTTTGTCTGTTTACTCATGGTGATAAAGTGTGTGGGTTTTGTGAGATGTCTGCATCACTGAGGTGAACCGTATGTTTTCATCATTGTGAAAGGAATACACATTTATTAATTAGCATTGTCAGAAAATGGAATGGGCTGAGGGAGGTTTTCGAGAGTGTGACTGTTATGCAGATGCTGTAGGTCCCTTCTAGAGTTGATGGCTTATGCAGATGTTGTAGGTCCCTTCCAGAGTTGATGACTGGCTTAGGCATATATTGTAAATTCCTTTTAGTTTAGGATTCTCTGACAGTAAGTTTAAGCTCAGCCCATTGCTCAAGGGAGAAGATGATTAGCTGTTTGTTTACTGTGGTCTCGGCTTGTCCCTCTCATCCTTCAGAGGCTTTGTTTTGATTTTTGGGACTGTGCCAAGGACTTTGGGTCTGAAAGAGAAAGGGGAGTCGTGTGTTTGTGTAGTATTTGGTTATTGTATCAGCAGTGCAAGTTATGAGCTAAGCCAATTTTCAAATTAAAATACTTTTTGCTGGTGTGGAAAGTGGTTATTTTGGTTACAGTGGAACAATAACTGAGCTTCCGATTGGGGTGGACTTTGCTGCTTGGCTCTTACAGGAGGCGGAGATGGCTTCCTCTTTGGCACAGTTTATCAGATGGAAAGAAAATCACTGAGAAAACTAGGAGAACATCACCATCTTTCAACTAGCCTGATTTCAGGTGATCTGGTATGTTATTTCCCATGTGTTGATTTACTAAGGTTTTCTCTGAATGGTGATTTCAGGGGTACTTTTGTCTAGTCCGTCTTAGACACAAAGGACCCCAATGTCTCCGTCTGGTGGCTCTGCAGACGTTTCTCACGTGAAGGTTGGTAGTTTCCCTGCCATGCCGGTGGGTGCTGCCCGGTGGAGTGACTTGCTGCCTTTCTCAAGGTCACTGACCTGCAGTCTCTCAGCTCAGTGCCTTTCAGGTATTGAGCTTTTGCCATGAATGCGCGTTTCTCCACACTTGTTCCACCTGGCCAACTCTTAGCCACGCTGCTGGTGTCTGAAGCGCAGTGCACTGTGTCCCTCGTGTGTCCAGCTGTCGTTAGAGACACGAACGTGTTTAATGAAAGAAAAGTGTCAGGACCCATCTTCAATTTAAAGCCTTCAAGCCATGACAGCTTATAGCTGTGAGTACATCTTTAAGGGAAATGTGTGTGTTGCTACATTGCTTTAAGATGAATTTCGGGGTAGAATCAGCTGTAGCCTAAGGTAGAGTCTAAATTAAAACTCTTTAAAATAAGGGAAATGTCTGAAAGAGCTCTCCTAAATTGCAGTATTTCAAACCAAGTGAAAAGAGGGTAATTCAAAACTTTTTTATCTTTGGTAGTTCACAGGATGGTAAAGAGGAAATACCCCATGGTCAGAATGAAGGGTAACAGCCGAGCCATTCCCGACACACTGTCCCTGAACCCCCAGTTCTGTCTTCTGTCCGTGTGCACAATGCTCATTGGGTTAAGTATATGAAAAAGCTTTGAGAGGATATAAATCTCATTTGTGAAGTTTTGCTCAGGTATGAAGTTAACAATCTAACCAAAGAGAGGGAAATAAGATTACCTAACCAGAAGCTTGTAGGTTTGTGCCCTGAATTTGCAGGTGGATTTTATATCTGTTATAAACAAATAAAAAAACAGCAAACTGTCTTTTAAAGTGATGTGTTCCAGGCAATGTTCGATGCATGAACTCGGGGGCTGCGGAATTATCTGTCTCCAGCCTTTGTTTATGTTGAGAGCTCACTGCTCCCGAGTGTCTGTGATCCCATGACCTCGGTTGTCTGTCAAGCATGCTCTCATCGTGTGTGTCATCCAAACCACACACCGCGTGGTTATGATTGTGTCAGCTGTGTCCGTAGGAGCGTGGCCTTCCTTGGACTAGACCATACATGTTACAGAACAACTTTATCGTGCTTTATAGGTTCACAACCAAAAAGAAAAGTAGACAAAACAAAAATGAGCTTTTGTGTAGCACTGGCTTTGACTAAATTCTGTTATCCTTTTCTTTACACTTTTGTGAGGCAGTTCTGTGACCCTAAGTTAAAGCATTGTGGTTGGGAGACTCCAGTTCAGATTCCTGCCCTACCACGTGTAAGACACGTAGGCTCTCCACGCCTCAATATCTTCAACTGTGAAGTGAAAATAACAGGAATACCTGTAGTGAGGTTTAAATGTGGCAATACCTCCGGGAGTCTATAACAGTGCCTGGCACATAGTAGTTGACCAGTGAATATTAGCTATTATTATTAGTTATTTTACTGGAAATAGGGTGTGGCTAGCTGAAAGACTTCCTACTTTTGAGATAAATTAGCAGCAGAATTAAAAATGGAATTTAGCTATTTATAATTTTAGCTTAGTGTTTAAAAATATATTTAGTGTCATTACTGCCCAGATAATCATTCATTCTTTTATTCAGTCGGTAGTCATGTGAATGTTTAATAAGTACTGAGCACTTACTGTGTACCCTGGTGTGCAGAGCATAAAAAGACACACAACAAATATATATCCTCTATTTAAAGAGACAATTGTTAATTTTAGTTTATAATTTGTAGATGTTCCTAGTCGTGGCTATAAATTTGAATCATATGAGAAGCTTTAAAAAAAAGGTACACAGGCCCCACCCCAATTAAATCAGAAGCTCTGAGAGGCAAGGCCCAGGCTTTGGGATTGTTTTCCTTTTAGTAGTTTTTTAAAAATTTTGAATTGTGGTAAAAGAACACATAACACAAAATTTACCATCTTAGCCATTATTAAGTGTAGTGTTAAGCACATCTGCATTGTTGTACAACAGAGCTCCACAACTTTTCCATCTTGCAAACTTAAACTCTGCACCTGGGAAACAAGACCTCCCCATCGCCCCCCAGTCTCTGCCAACCACCATTGCACTCTCTGTTTCTGTGATTTTGACAATTTTAGATACCTCGTGTAAGTGGAACCATGCGGTGTTTGACTTTTTGTGGCTGAGTGGTATTGCATCGTGTGTATGTCTAACATTTTCACGTATTCGTTGTTGATGGGCGTTTGGGCTGCTTCCCCAGCTGGGTCCTGTGAATAACGCGGTGATCGTGAGCATGCAGGTACCTCTTTGACACACTGATTTCCGTTCTTTTGGACATACATCCCGAGGGGGACTGCTGGATCACATGGTAATTCTATTTTTAATTTTTTGAGGCACCTCCATGCTGTTCCCACAGTGGCTGCACTGTGTGACACATTCCCGCCAACAGTGCACAGGGTACCCATTTCTCTGCATCTCGCCAGTGTTTGTTTTCTGGTTGGTTGTTAGCGTGAGGTAGGAACTCATTGTGGTTTTCCTCTGCATTTCTCTAATGACTAGTGACGCGGAGCATCTTATGTGCTTATTGGCCACTTCTTTGTGCCAATGCTTATTCAAGTCCTTTGGCCATTTTTTTATCAGGTAATTTATTTTTTCATCAGGTAATTTATTTTTTCTGTTGTTGACGTGTACTGGCATTGTTTTTTAAAAGCATCCTAAGTGGTACTGATGTGTGGCCAGGGTTGAAAACCACTGACCTAGACGTAGAACAAGTGCACGAATAACAGGTCTGGCCTTAGATGATGGTTGTGCCATAAGATAAGTGGAGTGTTGGGAAGGTTGGGTGGGGGGAGAAACATCTTCTGGACAGATTGCTGGTGAAGGCAGAAGGGTTAATGCTGCCCACATTGCCATGGAGGCGGGAGTCAGCAGGTGGTGCTCAGGGCCAGGGCAGGTGGATTTGGGAGTGATCCACTGACAGGTGCAGGACAGGTGATCCTTGAGGGAGCCTGTTTGGGGAGCAAGGGAGGGGCCTCTCCAGTGTCCCCAGCCCCCATCAGGAGCTACAAAGCCAAGCAGGACAGTATTCAGGCCTCTGGGCCTGCAGACCTGGCAGGCACTGCCGCGGCCTCCCAGTGCACAGCAGCATGGGTTAGTGAGGGGCCCCTTCCACCCAGCATGTGGGTGACCAGTCTCAGGCCAGTCTCCTGCCAAGAAACTGCAAAGGCAAAATAGGTTTTTTGGCAGGGCTTCAAAGAAATAGTGCTCTTCTTGGAGAGTGCATTGTGTGCACATTTGATAGTGTTGTGGTAGCTTTTTGCAAATTAAAAAAGTAACATGGGACTGTGTGCAAAAAAAAAAAAGGATAAGACAAAATCGAAGGGATGGGATGGGTTTATAAAATACAGATTGACCATCCCTGATCCAAAAATGCAAGATCAGAAATTCACCAACATGATGCCACCGGTGGAAAATTCCACACTTAAATACTTAACACAAACTTTGTTTCATGTACGAAATTATTTAGAATATTGTATAAAATTATCTCTAGGCTATGTGTATAAGGCGTATATAAAACATAAATGAATTTTGTGTTTAGACTGGGGTTTCATCCTCAAGATATTAATATCTCATTATGTATATACAAATATTCCAAAATCCAAAAAAGAAATCAAATATCAAAAACACATCTGGTCCCAAGAATTTTGGATAAGGGACACTCAACCTGTATTTACAGACAGAGGCTGGAAGGCACTTCCAGGACTCCGAAACCACGGCAGTTCTTTATTGCCTTTTAGTTCCAATGGTCATATAGCAGACATTTATTCTGAGAAGTGATCATGAAAATGAATGCAGTTTTACAATTACGGTGATTTATGCTGCTTCTTGTTAATACAAATAAGTGTTGTCTGCTAGCCAGCAACAGAGATAATGGAAAAAATGTTTTAAAACTGTATTATCAGGCAGAAAATGCTGCTCATAGATCAATATCTTCAGTGTTTGCACATTAAAATGTCAGTATGTGGTTGGCTCTGACGACTAGAAGAGCTTCAAGATTGAGCTAGTGTCTGGATGCCTTAAATTTGTTAACAATGGCCGCTGCCGCCCTCTGCTGCGATGCTTTCCACCTTTCCCGCTTTGGAATCTGGAGAGGATGACGTTTGTACGGTGCCCCGGGCAGATGGATGAGCAGATGGACAGGCAGGGTGTGGGATGCTCGAGGCTGGGGTGACCGTCCAGAGCCCAGGCTGCCTGCCCCACTGGCCCCCCGAGGGCTGATGGCAGCAGGGAGGGGGTCCTCTGCTCCAGGGCCTCCCGCCTCGGCTTCCAGGCTTCGAACTTAAACCAGTATTGAAGTGGAGACAGGGTTGGAGTTTGTCATCCCTGGCCCCAGCCTTCTATTTCTGATGCCACACTTTAAATAATAAAGGAAACTTTTATTTTGTAGCATTTTAAACTGTATTTTGAAAGTCTTTCACTATTGAATAACTATTTCTTGAATTAACAATGTTCTTATAAAATATACCCAGCATTGGTCAAAGGCTTAAGAAATTTTTCATGGGAAGAGTTGCAACTTGTTGAGTATTAAAGCCCTATAGATAAAATAAGCAAAGGAGAAGTCAAAAAAGAATAAAGGAGCGGAAGACGTGTTTTTGGAAAAATACTGAACCTAGATGTCCATCAGAGAAAGCTGGGACAGCGGGTTCCTAGGAAGGGATGCCGCGCCAGGACCTGCGCAGGTCCAGTCCCCTTCAGTCCCCGGGGTTTCCAGCACGTCAGTGCTCTTTGCTAACTAGCATTTCGGGGGCTAGGTTTCCTTTGGGAGAACGCAAGGCCTACTGTGCGTGTGGAGAGGAGAGGGGACGGAAGCTGCCTATTTGGGGCAGCCGACTTCAGACCTCTTCTAGGTTACGTTTGTGCAGCCTCCCCCTTTTTTTATGACACGTAGGATTATTGTTATTATTTGCTATCATCATCATCATCCAACTAACATTTATAGAGCCATTAATTCTGTGCCACATGCTAACTTAGTCTTCGACGTCGCTGCGAGGTGCAGTGACACTATCATTCCCGTTTTACAGACGGGCATCGAGTCATGACGAGTAGAAAGGTGCCCGGTGCAGAGGAGTGGGCCTCGGTCGCTGTTGAGGGCTGTCTGTTCTCTTGTCTGAATGGGCCGTTCTTCCCTGGACAGGTCTACACAGGACGTTTGGAGAGGTGGATCCACTGTGTCAAAAGGCATGCGCTTTGTTGTTTGTTTACTGCTAAGCTGCCAACCAAAAGGGCTGTGTCAGTTTGTATGTCCACCGACAGGTGAGGACGTCCGTTCATCCGCGACAACGTTGGGTTTGTCAAACTTTAAATTTTCTTTTCTCACCCTCTTAGGTGGAATATGACATCACACTGTTATGATTCAGCATTTCTTCAGTTATAAGGCATGTGGGGTATGTTTTTTTTAATGTTGAATGATAGTATTTCTTTTTCTGTGAGTAGCCTGTGAATGTGCCTTGTCTTTTGTCTATTGGGCTGTTCATTTTTTTCTTGATTTGTGAGAGCTCTTTTTATATTAAATAAATTAGGCCTTTGACTAATACGCCTGCTGCAACTATGTCCCCAGTTTTTCATTTATCTTTTGACATTATGGTATATACACACATACACATACATGTGTTTATACACACAAACACATGTATGTGTATGTGTATATATATATGCATGTTTATATGTGCCATGCAGTGTTTTAAAATAATTATATGGCCAAATCATTAATCTTTTCATGACCCCTTGGGTGCCCTTGCTTCCGAGGGACCATATCCCATCCCACAGTCATAAACGTTTCCTCTCACATGTTCTTGTTCATCCATTTCTTAGGAAATTTGAGACAAGTGTTACCTCTCCTAGGGCATTTTACTTTGAACCTTGCATCTGATTGTCGTAAGATGGTCTGTCTCTTCCTGGGGCTTTATGTTTATGGCGTGGACAGCCAGCTGGGGCGCAGGCCCCCTCCCTCTGTGACGGACAGCCAGGTGTCCAGCGGGGCCGTGAAGGGAGAGCCTATTAGCGGCTTCCTCAGCACACACGGCGTCCCGCGGGCTGATGTGGTCAGTGTCTGCCATGCTGGGGCAGCGTCCTTGGGTGTTGCTGGGCTCTGTGGACTCTGTCGCCCGTCTGTAATGCTGTGGAGAGCCAGTGCCCTGTGCCCTGGTTTCCACATTGAACAGGTGTGGTGGGGAAAACCTGAGACAGTGCCATGTGGAAACCTAATGTCAGGATGTGGAGGATTTGCCACTAATGGTGGTTGTTTCTGGGGCTGATCATACCAGCAGGGGGTCCCCATTTCTTTGTTGGTTTTACTGCACTGCAGGGCCGGAGGGCCCTGGGGGGCGGCGGCCCCCAGGGTGAAGGGGCTGGGTGGTCTCCTTTTCTGCCCTGGGGGGCGGCGGCTGAGTGAAAGCAGGACGGGGTGTGGAGGCGGAGAGACGTGGTCAGAAGTCTGCAGAGCTCGCGTGTGAACACAGGCCTGCGTGAGGACAGGAGGACCCCGGCAGTCTCTGGGAAGAGCGTTCCCGGCTGGAGTCGGCCGTCTCAGGCCCCGGGCGACATACCTGCCGTTCCTGAAGCCTCTCGGTGCCCCTGGGAGTGCGAGGCGGAGCAGAGAGTCTGTGTGACAACACGTTCGTGCCGTTGACGCAATAGCTCACCTCTCCCATGTCCTGTGTCAGCTTGTCCAGGAGGAGCGAGAGGCAAGCGCAGCAGCAGACGTGCCTCCGCCTGGCGGGCTGTGCGTTTCTATTTGAGACAATGAACGAGGGATTTTACTCAGAGATGCTCTGACCATAGCAACTTAATTGCCCTCCAAATGGTATAAACCACATATTTCTACAAAACAAAATACCGTAATGTAGTTTAATAGCCCGGAATAACAGTGGAATGCCAACAGTTTACTTTCCACCGCCGATAACTGCAGTGCGAGCTTGCCTGCCAAGATTGCTAAAGGGAAAATGCAGTTGTCCTCAGCATAACGTCAGGGGACGAATGCGTCCTCCTGGGGTGTCGCCACGTCCGCTGGCCTCCAGCAGCTGCCTGGGGGGGCTTCCTGGGCGTTGGTCAGGACTGGGGGACGGTGCTTACCTGCTCAGGGGTGCGAGATGATCCACCAGCCCCGCCCACAGGCGAGGAAAAAGTTAAGATACTGTCTTTTCACTTCCAGTGTGAGTCTCACGAGAGAGGCAGAGGACGATGGTGGAGCCAGGCCCCGGGTAAACGGGCACGCATCCTCTTCCACGCGTGCACGGCACCCTGTGAGCCCGACTGTGTGCTTTTCTCCAAATGCACCCTGGCTGGCGCCGTGTGTCAGTATGTCGCATGGAAGGCGTCCACGTCTCTTCTCACAGCTGCGTGATCGTCCGCTGTGGGCTCAACAAGCCCCCCGTATTCGTGGGTATTTGGGCTCCAAGCTTCTGCTGTTACAAATCGTGCTGCAGTTATGAGCCTTGTGAATACACCAGTTGTATTTTTGCAAGGATAGCTTTGGGGTAGGTTGTGGAAGGGGGTTTCTGAGAACGGGGGAAACATTTGTATCTTCACCGTGTGCATCCCAGCTGGCAGGGTGAGAGGGTGCTGCGTGTGGTCAGGCTTCTGGACTTGGCCCCGTTCCCTGGATGAGAAATTTTGTCCCATTGTGGTTTCATTTTGTGTTTCTCTTGTTAATGGAGAGGTTGAGATTCCTTTTATGTGTTTAAGTCCATTTGCCATTTTTCCCCAAACAACAACCTGTTTATATCTTTTGCCCACTTTTCGTTTGTTATGTTTTTTCTTCTCAATATCAGAAACTCTTTATACATTTCTTTATTTTCAATATTTTTGTATGCCTGACACATTTATTGTTAATAATAAGAGAGACAGTGATTTTCAATCCAAGAGACATGTAAATTACTTAACTGCAGTCAAACAAGCTTATGTTATAAACACTTTTTTCAAAATCCAATATAGAATTATTTTAATTTAAAAATGTGCTCAAAAATTAAAGAAGTAATATATATTCAGCTTGCAAAATTACTTGGCCTTGCCAGGTCTGCGTTGTTACAGGTGCGTTATGTAGATCTGATTGCATGTGAAGGTGGTTTTTGTCCTGCTCTTTGTGGTTACTGGTCACAGAGTGACCCTGGCTGGGGGTGTTGCCCAGCAGTTGCACATTCACAAGTCAGGGCCTCGAGTGTCCCATGAGGTAGGTGGGGTCCTGGCAGGTGACTTCTCCTGTTAACCTACTTGCTTTGGTGTTCGGAATGTCCATCCTGAGCCACACTTGGAACCATCTCCCATGTGCCAGAACGTGAAGAAAGACCCTCTTTGGGGTCTGGGACAGGTATTTGTCTCACAGAATGAAGATGAAGGTATTTACGTGGTGGGGACTTTATTTTGTTCTCCTTCCCAGACTGTTGCCGAGGACCGTGACCAAGCTGCATGGTCCAGGTGTCACAGCCCACACGGCCTTGGTCATGACCACTGACTGTGCCGGGTCGTGAGAGCAGTGTGTGTGGTCCACAGCCAAGGAGGGCCACTGCAGGCCAGTAAAACTCCATTATGGACAATGAAATTTTGTTTCCTATAATTTTTATGTCACAAAATAATTACTTTTCTTTTGATTTTTTCCAAACATTTGAAAGTGTAAATTGGAACTAATCAATCAACACCCATGTGCACATATGGAAGTAAAACTCAATGGAAATCAAGCAGTTGGGGGCGGGAGGGGATGGGTTAATCCACGCCTAACGGGCACGCTGCGCACTGGCGATGGGCACACCTACAACTGTGACTCAAACTGTACAAAAGCGATTCATGTAACCAAAACATTTGTTTGTACCCCCGTGATATTCTGCAGTTAAAAATAAATAAAAGTGTACAAGCATTCTTTGTGGGCCACAGAGACCGGCATGCTAGCCTCTGCTGCGCAGGGCAAAGGTCGTGGGATTTCGGCCTCTTCGGGCTTCCCCGCCCTCTGTTGCACAGCCCACCCTGTCCTCAGATCTTAGGCACTTCGCCCAGTGTGGAACAGTCTCATCTTTTTACCAGCGGAGGACTGGTTTTCCACTTTTTAGCAGTTATCCACATTGGTGCTCCAGGCAGGGGCTCCTGGGATCGCCTGCGGAAAGGTTCCAGGTCCCCTCCTGGCTTCGGTTTCCTGTTGGTAAAATCAGAACAAGAAGTACCTGCCCTTCGGGGTTGTCGCAAAGGTCAGGATGTGAGGTTTCAGGTACCTACCAGGCATTCAGAAATGGCAGTGAGGTTGTAATTGTTTTAGATTTTGTTCTGGGTTTTTAAAGGTGGCTAAAAACGGATGTGTTGTCCATACGTGCAGCTGCTGTGGCGTCCACTCCACACACCCAGCTGGACACCAGTGTGGCAAGGTGACCAGAACGTTCCCTGGTGTGCAAGGCTGTGGAACTCACATGGTCAGTTTATGATAATAAAGGTCATTGGCTTCCCTTCCTGGACTGTTTCTCAGCTTCCTCTCAGCAAAGTGAGGTGACATCTGTCAGGGTTGTCATAGGTGCCGATGTGGTCACGGGAGTGAAGGAGCCGCACTGTGGTTTTTGTCAGCGTGAGGGGTAGAACACCCCTCATGTAAACCTAGAGTTAGGACCTCCCTTAAGACCCCAAAACTCTCTCAAATACTCCATTTCCACCACGGGATAATTGTCCAGTATAGTTAAGACGTTAATTTGCATATATCAAGGCAGCATATGTGTATTTATTCATTCAGAAAATAACAATTGTGCACCTACACGTGCCAGGCATCATGCCAGATACCTCACCTGTTCAACTGCTCTGTGCCGTGGGCTCCTTTCTTTTTAAGTGCGAGGGATTAAAAAATGTACAAGCTACAGATCTGACCTTCAAGGCGGTCAAACGCATGTATTGTCACAGAAGTTTGTAGTCATCAGTAACTCCCAGAGTTATTTCCAGTCATGGGAGTGTTGTCTAGAGCAGCGCAAACTTCTCAGACACCCCAGTGTCAACTTGTGTTTATTGTCATGACACTGATATCTTTATTACACTAAGCTGTCCTTATGCCATAAAACCAAAAGCAAATACAAATTAAATAAAATTTAACCTTTAAAACAGTTTAAATTGTAGACAAGGCCTAGGATTTTGACTGTCAGTACAAATGGACACCTGACTGAAAGATGTAGCGAGTATTTTGAAGGATATTCTTAAAGCAGGAGCTGGGACCGGTCATTCTGGTGTGGTTGTGCCTTAAGCAGGGGCCCTGGAGGCACCGCCTGCCGGGCTGGGTGGGCCAGGTGTGTTTTAGGTCAGAGAAGGACGTCCTGCTGTTCTTCAATGGGATTCCTCATTTTTGCAAATGGGCCCATGGAGGCCTGGTAGGGAGGCACACGTTCTGTTCCTGAAGACTCATGAGAGATTCCTGCGCGTGATGTTGTCTTACAGGGTCCTCAGAGGGAGCCTTTACCTGAATCGCGCTTGGCGGGTTCTGTTCCTGGAGGACCTGCAGATTTTACGCCATGGTGGGCGTGTGTGTCCGGTATTTGTTATCTATTGCTGAATAACAAATAACCCCCCACGTAAAGCCACTGTGTTTGTCTTCTCAGTTCCTGTGGGCCAGGAATCCGAGCCAGGTTAGCAGGTGCCTCTGTTCAGGGTTGCTGCCCAGGGGACTGGGAGGACCCACCTCCAGGCTCCTGGCCTTGGGCCTGGCCCACTGTTCTTGCCACGTGGGCTTTTCCAAGGAGCTCCCGCAATGGGGGCCACAGTCTTTGTGTGAGCTAATCTTGGGACTGACATTGTTTTTTGCCATGTTCTGTTCACTGGGACAAAATATGTTTCTTCTGGGATGCAGTCTGGAGGGTGCCTGAGTGAGCCTACGGAGCTGCCCCAAATCCCTGGTTTCTGGAAGAAGGACTTTCAGCCCAGCCGGGCCACATGCGTGTCTGGTCTAGCAGTTTGTAGAAGAGGACAAGGGTGGCTAACTAGGGGGAACTAGAACCGTGCAGGACGCCTGAGCTGTGGGGGCCAGACTCGTCCTGGTCTTTCTGCAGGGAAGGACGGCTTTGGGTGGAGGGAGGCCAGAGCGGCACGATTCCTGCTGGGTGGCGGCCCACCCCGGGGTTCGTCCCGGCTGGGTGCTGGGCCTCAAGCTCAGGGCTGAGGCAGAGGTTCTCCTGGAGCAGTTTTGTCCCCACCCACCCCACCCCAGGACACTTTGCCACCACGAGGGCTCAGGACATCCCCTGCATGGAGGACGGCCCCCCCAAATGTCAAGGGTGCCGAGGCCAAGACCCTCCCCTGAAGACTGTTTTCAGCCTGTGTGCTCTGTCACGGAAGCGTGCGGGCACGTTTTAACCTGAATCATGTGACAGGTGGGACACCGCTCTTCGATTCTGTGATAACAGGTCATTGAACTTACGCACCAATAAGGCTTTTCTGTCACATGACAGCTCAGCAAATTCCCTTTCATTTACTGACGCAGAAATTGGAGATGAGCATTCTTTATCTTGTGTTTGCTGTGTTAAAGATGTTTCCAAGATTATCTGGAAGGTTTTCAGTGACTGTTTTGTAAACTTTTAATTTTTTAACATTCCTTTTAAAAAAGATTCTATCTCAATATAAACGTACTGGCCTAATTTTTTCCAGCTAGTTCACATAGACATTAAATCCATGTTCTAAACTGGAACTGTTCTCTGTCCTTGCGCAGAGACTAGAGAACTTCTGGTGCACCAAGCTGTGTGTGTTTAAGCGGGTTACAAGTGCAGTCATAACAGCACTGCCAATAAATATTTATTGCTTTGGTCTGAGTTTGATAATCAAGCTGAGATTTAAAATACAGCGGCCCACAAGGACGAGAGGTGATTTTTAGCAGTACATTTTGTAAGTGTTCACCCCGCAGGTCTTTTGTGGTTACTGGGTGCCGGTGTTGGGGTGACGCAGCAACCCCCTCAGCCTCGGCTTTGCTTTCCATGGTTTCAGCTACCTACGGTCCACCTCAGTCTAAAAACATTAAAAGGAAAGTTCCAGAAAGAAACCATTCGTAAGTTTTCAATGCCGTGCCTTGCTGAGGAGCGTGATGAGATCTCGCGCCTCCCACTGTCCCTCTGTCCAGGTCTCCCGCTGTCTGCGCTCCCACCCGGAGTCACTCAGGAGCCGTCTGGGTTAGCAGATCCGCCGTCGCGGGGTCGCGGCGCTTGTGTCCGAGGAGCCGTTAGTTGACTTTGTAGTGGCCCCAAAGCGCAAGGGTAGTGATGCTGGCAACTGGGACACCCCAAAGTGCGAGGGTAGTGATGCTGGCAACTGGGACACCCCAAAGCGCAAGGGTAGTGATGCTGGCAACTGGGACACCCCAAAGCGAAGCTGTAAAGTGCTCCTGTTAAGTGAAAAGGGAAAAGTTCTCGACTTAATAAGGAAAGACAAAAAATCACATGCTGAGGTTCTGAGATCTAGGGTAAGAAAAATATTTTTCCATGAAATTGTGAACAGTGTATTGTTACACTTGTTCTATTTTATTATTAATTATTGTTGTTAATCTCTCATTGTGCCTAATTTACAAAGTAAACTTTATCAAGGGTATGTTTGCATAGGAAAAAACATAGCATGCATAGGGTTCAGTGCTGTCTGCGGTTTCAGGCATCCACTGGTCTTGGGACCAATTCCCCATGGGTAAGGGGGTGTGGATAAGGCTTTGCCCACACCAGCATACGCCTTAGACCACCTGCTGGCCTCTCAGCCAGACCTGGCCCACAGGCCAGATGCCGCAGCTTGTTCTAGTTGTTTTCAGAAAAGCCCTGAAACTCACCCGCTCGGCCAGGCTGCCCTGTGGACCTGCAGCTGAAGTGGGGGCCTCCCCAGGAATACAGCCTGATGGGGCTGCCCCGGCCTATGGGCTGCAGGGGGGCACATTCACCGCCACCCCCACGGTCCCCTCCTGGCCCTGCAGGTGTTTGAGCTTGTGACCGGCAGGAGACAGCAACAGCAAACACAATCCCTGTTACCAAGGGGTTTTAGTCTAGAGTCATGAAAACACATACCTGTGAAAGTATGTGGGTTTTTAAAAAAGTAAGTGTTGTGCGGGAAACTTTCCCAGGGCAGCGAAGGGCAGAGCTCCCGTACCTCGCCAGACCCAGGAAGGGCCTCGGCTCTGGGGACCACCTGGCGGGTCACTCATCACCCAGGGAGGCTGGGGCATTTCTGCGTCACGCCTGACGCCTGATGCAGAAATTGGGAGATGGGTTGCTAGAGTTAAAGGGCAGTTTCTGAGATTGTGAGTTGTGATTTAAAAGGCCGTTGTTGGAAAGAATGCAACAAACTGCTCGGTCTTCATGAGAACGGACTACACAGCAGATCCAGGAGACTGCTCTGCGCTTGGCTTGCACACATTTGTTGGGAGGATGTTTCTTCAGCCTGTAGCATAGTTCAAAGTAGATTATGACAAGCTCTTTCAGGACGTGGCTCAGTGACCTTCCTCACCTGAGGATGAGAGAAAGCTCCAGACAGGTCTCCTGGGTGTGACACAGGCCAGAAATGGCCCGGAGTGGTTAGTCTTACTCCTGTATCCTTGCAGTGAAATTCCATCGCAGTCAAGTAGTGACGTCCAAACCCCGTTATGCCCAAATGATAAAGTCCGTGGAATAATCTGATTCAAGATCATGAAACTTAAAACATCAGAAGCAAAAAATATCTGTTTACAAACGCTCACGTGTGATGGGATTTGCAGACTGAAGGATGCTGATGGGGGAGGGGCCAGGAGCCACCAGGCTGGGGCAGAGCTGCCTCCAGAAACCAGGCCTCCTCCCCAGCCTCCTCCCTGCCCACTTGGCTGGAGGTGCCTTTGTCTTCGAGGGCAGGGCTGTTGTTTGCCCATTTCCCCGAGCTCTTGCTCATTTCCTGCTTGTGTTTTTCCACCTGCCCTGACAGGCGTGGAGGCGGGAAGGAGCGGAAGGCTGGGCTCTCGGTGCAGTGCGTGGTGTGGCATGTTTCACAATCCCTGTCCCACCAGGGTGCTGCTTGCAAGCCAGGAGTTGTGCAGGAAGGGACAGTGACCCATCCCTTCCTGGTGGCTTCTTAGGGGAGAATAAAAACATGCTTCACTTTGCTCCATTTTATGCCTATAATTTGTAAAAGTATTTGACACATAGTAGAAAAAATTCATGCGTACTTTTTAATCTAAGATGTGTTCTGTGCACAGAAACCGTGATTATTGTTATAGGGGAGATGCTGAAAAGTAGGAGCTACAGCCAACTGCTCCCCTCAAGGGAGTCATAAATTAAATGAAGAAACCCTATCGTGAGCATCACTTTGAAACAGGAGCAGTGTCTAAGGTCTGGGTGCTGACCCGTCCCTGCTGACCGACCATGTGACCTCTGTAAGTCTCTGCGTTCCTGTGTCCTCCACTGTAAAAGAAAGGGTTCGGAGGTGCCACAGCTCTGGACCAACAAGTGTGGATTTAACAGGGCCCCACGCTGAGGCCCTGGCTGCCGCAGGTGGAGTGGGAGCTGCTGGGTCTAGCGTTGCCTTTCGCCAAGAACGCTGTGCCTATTCTAGGCTCCCAGGGTGGCAGTCTATCCCGATTGTAAAACATTCTAGTGTTTATCAGAAACAACAGCAGAAAACTCTCTGCCTTGGGAGTGATTCTAATCTTGAGGCTGTATTTGCTATTTTAGTTAAAACATGTCCTAATAACTGTGTTTCAATAGTGTAAACGAACGTGAATCCACACACACGTGTGCAGGCCATTTGTTAGACTGCACCCTCTCTCCTACGGCTTCCTCCAGGAGAAAGCTCTGCAGGCATGACCCTTTCTAGAGGGAGCAGCTCCATGTGCCGAGAGGCCAGTCGCAATGGGAGGCCGCCGGATGCGCCCCGCGTGGTCTTCATGGGGTACCCGGGTCACACTCACTCTCAGCCTGTGGCAGGAGGGCCGTGAAGTGGGGACAGGACCCAGACGCAGGCTGTGGCCCCCGCATTCATTGTAGAGTCCAGGGAGGAGAGAGCCAGGAACAGAAATGCCTTTGGGTCAGGCGCCTGCCTGGGAGCCTTGGCAATTTGGGGTGTTTGGGTTGTTGCAGTGGTTGGGATGCTGTTGGCGTTCGGTGGCAGGGCAGAGAGGTGTGGAATCCTGCAGCATGTGGGGCAGGCTCGGGGACTGGTCATCCCACACTGTGGCTGTCTGAGCCGCTCCACATACAGATGCAAAGTTTTATTCAACTGGTATTAATACATGCAGGAATGCAGCTGTATTGATCATACTTTTGATTTTCTGTGTTCTGATGCTTTGACATCAGGGCCCCGCTGAGCCTGGAGGGACGGCCTTTCCTATGCACCTGCCCATCCAGAGCCCACACCCACCTCATCCTCCACGGGCTCCCACACTCCGGGCCACCATCCCCTGGCCCGGATCACCCCAGGGCCAGGTCTCCGACAACCAGGGGCAGCTCTGTGCCCCAGAACCCACTGAAGGCTCCCGCCCGTGCTTTGCCATGCCCCCGCTGCCTCCTGTCCACCTGCTGCTCCCCTGGTGGCCTGAGTGGCGGCTGCGCCTCCTGTTCCAGGGAGCTGTGAGCGTGAAGTCTTCCTTCATGATAATTTCTGTGTCTGCATGTCTTACCTACCTGTACAAATCCCAGGTATATAAACAAGAGCTATTACGTGGATTGTGGAGAGATGGCACATGTTTTCCTGGAGCTTTACTGGGGTGTTCCCATCTTGGGAGGTCACAGCTGGCACAGCACTGCATGGCCTCCGCCCCGGTGAGAGCAGGAGCACCTGTGTGGGGTGTGGCAGCCCAGAATCCCGCGCCCCTGTGCGGCTGTGCTATGTGCTCACACAGCGTCTCTCCTGGGATGCTTTGCCTCCTACCGTCTTTGGGGGAGCCGCCTGCTCCTTACAGGGCGAAGTGCTGGCATGTTGATTGCATCACAGCTTCCTTCTGCTTCCTTCACACGCAGTGCGTGGAGGAGGGACGTTAGGAAACACTTGCTTCCTGATGGAGGGGACACTGGGTCTGGCGGGGTCGGGGAGCCCTCCCAGAGCGGGGCACAGAGACTCTGCCCGGGGAGCCCGGTCCAAGCTGGGCCTCCCACCCACCTCCCACCCGGACAGGCCCCAGGTGGGGCTCCAGCAGCTGCTGGCTGTCACGGGCCAGGCCCTGTCCCCCTGTGACCAGCTTCACACTCTCCCCATGAGCAGAGTCTGTCGGGCCAAACCACAGGTAGTCGGACAGCGTCCCCTGACCTGAGGACAGAGGCGGGCCGTGGTAGGGGCCTGATAACCACTGCTGATCTTCTGGGACGAGTAAGCAGGCTGTGAAGATACCGGATGAAATGCTCCTGGGATCTCTTTTAATGTGAACATAAGACTCCTCTTTGGGGCCCAGGGAGGAAGCCCCGAAGCTGGGTTTGTGAAGTCGTGGCTGTTGTGGTTCGCAAGCCTGGTTAGGCGTCTGGGGCTGTGTGAGAAGCGCCTCCCTGCAGCCGTGTTAGGAGGTCTGCAGCACGTGGCCCCTCTGACACGAAAAGAAAGCCTGCAAGTGGCAAAGGTGCTTGGAGAGTGGCCAGCTCCCCCCTGCTGGCTCTGGGACTTCTCTCCCTGCCCGCTGCCCTGGGCCGGTGTGTGGCTGGAAGACGGGGCTCTGCCCGCCAGCCGGGCCACCGCAGGTGCTGTCTGGGGACACCTGCTCCCCTGCTGCCGGCCAGGCAGGGCCACGGGGGCTCCCGGGCCTCCCCCTCCCCCCACTTTGGCCCCTCGTTGTTTCCTTGGTGTTCTGAGCTCTCTGGTGACACAGTTAAGATCAAGAAATGGCCTGAAGAACAAGGAAGAAAATACTGAAATTTCTTAAGTGAACTTCAAACACAGGAAGGAACGTTTGTCACATTTTCACGGTGAGGACGAGGGTTGATCTTTTGAGTGAGTCATGGGCTTTGAGAGGAAGCTGAGAACCATTGGTTTTGAAGAGTAGATTCACTTTGAAAAATCCTGGGTGCAGAATATTCAAGTTGGGTGTTGAGAGTGGAAGCCGACCAGTGAGGAGGACACGCAGTAACTTGTAGCAGTGGATTTGAACAGTTTCTCATTAATATTTCTTGGTGCTGCGTTTAATTAACCAACACCACAAATTATTTCATTTAACAGACCAGCGTACCGCAGCCTGCGTAGCTCCCAGGATCGAGCTGGCGTGGCTAGGAAGGCCTTCTCCGTCCCGGTGCGACGTGGTTTTGGTTCATGCATGTGGATTTTAGCGATGCGGCCCGAGCCCAGTGTCGGGGGCGGGGGGAGGGGACGGTGGGCAGGTGCGCTTGCTCTGTGATCGCGACTCCCTCCCAGACCCTCCTTCCCGTGGAGCAGAGGATGTCCTGGCGGAATATCCTGGTGTGTGGGGTCACGCACTGCCCGGTGAGGTGTCTGGAGGCCAGGGTACAAGTGGGGACACCACCATGTTTGTATCGGCTCCCTGCCAGAAAAGGGGGCAGGGGCTCGAGGGCGGCCACTGCTGAGAGTAGGTGACAGTTTTGTGGACAGACACTGTGGGAGCACCTGTGGGGTTGAGGGAGGATGTCGGGTGCTCATCCAGTCACCATGGAGGCCCCCTCAAATCGAGGCAGGACCTGGCCTTTCAAACCCACCCCCAGCACAGAGGAGCATCGGAGGCTGGATGCCCAGGTGGGGAAGGTGTCACTGAGGTGGGCTGGTCCCCTCAAGGGAGGCAGGTCCAGGGTCCCAGAAGGGATTTAGCCATGACCAGAGAGCCACCCCCGCCCCCGGTGAGGGGGACCTGGCGGCACCCATGGCATCCACTGGAGGGCGTCCCGGGAGCTCGGGCCACGTCCCTGCCCAGCTGAGCCACAGTAAAAAGCAAAAAGAAACATGCAAAATTAGTTTCAATATTATACTTTAACACAATATATCCAAAATATTATTCCAGCATGTGATCAGCTTAAAAATTATTAACAGGATATTTTACGTTCTTATTTTCATTTGAGTCTTCAAAACCCAGCGTGTGTCTCGGCTGGGCCGCTTGTGGCGGGCAGCCCTGTGGCCTCGTCCTGGATGCAGAGGACAGGTGGACAAATGAGTGAGCAGAGATGATGCCATGACTCTGCGAAGGCGTCAGAGTAAAGTGACAGCAGGCGGGCGGCAGGGAGCCCACTGGGCTGTGGGGCGTGGGGCTCAGCCAGCGCTCCCCGAAGTGCCGCTTGTCTCTGCAGCCTCAGCCAGTCTGTGAGATGTCCTGCAAGTGCTCCCCACAGAATTCCCACATTCCTGTTCCGGCCGTCTCTGTGTAACCAGCCTTTCCCAGATGCGCACGTGAGCGGCTCTCGTCTCTTGCTCTGAAGAGGGGTCTCCCCTGTCTAGTCTCCTAATGGAAAGCAGGCGCCTTTCCTTCCCCCGCACGGCCCAGGACGTCCTTAGCAACATGGCAGAATCTGAAATCCTGCAAGCCCAAATCTGGACCTCCAGGGCATGGGGCGAACCTGCAGCAGAAGGGTTTGATGTTACGCACATGTCTGTCAGCTGTTGGGGGGGCTGCATGGGTGTGGAGCCCACTTTCGGTGCTCAGGTGTGGGCTCTTGGGGTTGTGGTTTCCTGCTGGGCTGGGCGCCCCTGCCAGCTCCTCACCTCCCAGGAAGCGTTGGTTCTTTGGTCATCCTTAGGATGAGCGTGTCCCCTCCTGGGAGTGTGGGGGGCACAGAGCTGGGTCACCATGGGGCAGGTCAGTCACCCCTCTGGTCCTCGGTGAGGGGTGGGGTCCGGTTGTCTGGTGCACCCAGTGGGCGTCCCACCCGGTCTGTGTCTCTGGGCTGGACTGAAAGGTGCCCTGTGTGCAGGGTGGAGACCAGGTTTCAAAACAGACTTCGTTTTCGTGGGATGGCAGCAAAGGTGGGGAGAAGTGGAAAACAGCCCTGCGTCCCTCAGAGCGAGCGCTGGCCCTGTCCTGGGATGGGAGGTTGCGGCAGACGTGGTGGTGTTTTTAAGGCAGGGAAGGTCAGTGAAGCTGGAAAGACAGCCATGGGTCATAAAACGCGAACTGCAAAGCGTCCTGAGCGTGTACACACACAGGAGCCCGGGGAGAACACTTGAGAGGAGGACCTGGAAAGCTTTGAGGGTGCTGTTTCTGGGTGGCGGCAGCTGCAGGCTGTCTGGTTGACGTCCCTTACGGGTCCGTGGAGTACCCGTCTGAGAAGGCTTCACAGCCTGTCCTTCCGTGAGCAGGGAGAGCATGAGCTCTGGCCCAGTGTCACTGGCCGGCCATCCTGGTCACGCTCCATGGCCTGGCTCCGTGTTGGCCTCGGGCAGCCCCTCACCCCCAGGATCTGCGCTCTGCAATTTCTTTCCTTTCTTCTGAAGGGTTTTCTAAGCGCATGTTTGTATTTGGGGACATCCCTGTCCGCCTTCATCCTGAGTCCTCATTGCTTGTCCTTCTATGCTGGTCACCGTGAAGGTGAATGGCCCAGCCACTGTCAGCACCACCCACGTGAAGAGAGCTACACCGACCCGCCCATGGCATGTGGCACCTTCTGTTCTCACCCCTGGTCTCTGCAGCCTGTGGCGTGGCCACGGATCTGAGCTGCGTGGACGTGGCCTTGGCTGACTCTCACGGGCTGGATGCACAGACCACAGGGCCAGCCTCAGCCTCAAGCCAATGCCGTCGTGTCCCCAGAAAGGGAGTCGCAGCGTCAGGGCTTTGGGATTCGTGCGGGATTGCAGGCAGCTTCTGTTCAAGACGGCAGCCAGCTGAACCGTGATTTCTGAAGTCATTCTGTGTATGCTGTTATCCAATTTGCTAGTATTTTCACTACACAGTGCGCCATAATTACTGACTCAGGGTCCTGCAGTTGTCTTCATTAGATATATATTCAATATTTTGAAAATATGCCTCCAAAGCAGTTGGAAGGTATATAATTTCAGCTTTTTAAAAGCCTACATGTATACTAGCGTGTTTTTGTTTGTGAATTGGGATAAGTTTGCTTAGTTTTCTGGCTAATTCATCTTTAGAAGGAGGGACTCGGTGGTGAGAAATAAATGCAGCAATCAGTTGGTTTTCATGCCGGGCTCCTGGATGACTTGGGAAGAATTTGGAGGGCAGATGCGTGACCATCTGAGCATTTCTCCACAAACTTATTTCTTAATTCCCGCCCTCTGTCAGTGTTTTCTGCTGATCCGTGCCCTGGGGCTCATTTTCTTTGACTGTTGGTGCTCCGCTGCCTTTATCCTCACTTTACTGTGGGGAAACTATTGAGGTTGCATCGTGATTTTAATAACTGGGGACACACCGGACTCTGTCCTAGTTAGAGGAGGGATCTGTGGTCAGGAGAGGGATGGCTCTGGGTGCAGGCTCACCAGTCGAGGGAGTGGCGGGGCCCAGAGACTGTTGTGCCAGCCCTCCTCCCCAGCTCCCTCCTCCCAGCCCTCCTCCCCAGCTTCCTCCTCCCACCCTCCTCCCCAGCTCACTCCTCCCGCCCTCCTCCCCAGCTCACTCCTCCTGCCCTCCTCCCCAGCTCCCTCCTCCCAGCTCCCTCCTCCCAGCCCTCCTCCCCACTTGCCTCCTCCCCACCCTCCTTCCCAGCCCCCTCCTCCCAGGCCTCCTCCCCAGCCCCCCCCTCCTGCTTGGAGTCTGGGATCCCCCTCACACCTTTGTCCTCTTCGTGAGGTGGCACCGCCATCCACGCCGGCTGGGGAGTGCACTGCAGCTGCAGCACCCACCCCGACCCCACAGCATGGCACAGGGACCCCCAGCACACACCTGCTGGACTCCAGACTCCATCCTGAGGCTCAGCGGCACAGCGGTCAGTCCTGGCGTGTGCAGCCTTGGCCACTGGGCTCATAGGACAGCCACCGTGTGTCAGCGGCTTGTGATCCTCTGCCTGTCTGCATTGGGGGATGAACTAAGGAGCCAGCAGCCATGACCCCCGTCCTAGGCCACTGTGGCCAGAGGCTGGGCACCGTGGCCTCCACGCTGCACTTTCTTCTTTGGCATGGCCAAAACCAGGTTTTCTTCTGAACGCTGGAGGGGGAGCTTGTCTTCAAATTCCAGCATCTGAGTTTGCTCCCACCCCAGAGCCAGCCTGAGGTTTGTCACGGGAATGTCGTTGTCCCCCCCCACTTCCCAGGTGCATCGGGCCTCTGTGTTAGGGACAGAAACACATGGCCAGAAGTTCATCTGCATGAGTTTGAGGGGAAGTGGCCAGTTTCCAGCACCTGTGTCTGCAGCCTGCTGTGTAAGCCCTCCCAGCACCCCACCCAGGGTAGAGGTGGCCAAGTCTCCATCCACAGTGGGTGAAAAGGCACTGGCAGCCACCCCGGGGAGAGGGGATGGAAAACCAGGCCGTTTGATCACTTCCCTGTGAAGTTAAACTGAAGTGCCTTGAAGATGGCTGCTGCTTCATGTGCAGCCTGGTCAGGAACCTACTTCTGTCAAAGATGTGGGGTGGATTGGATGAAATCAGTGCTTATCGCTGCTTCTGCATTTCACAAGAACCGGGGGGTCCGTTTTAAATGCGTCTTCCCAGTCCAACACCTGCTCGCGAGTCTGTGTGGTTCTGGTATCTGGACTCTTTCATGACGCTCTGTGTTTATTTTTTGCTGCTGTGAACTGTCAGGATTAGGCGAGTCCAGAGTAAGCCAAAAGTCATTTGGGATTAGAATTTTTATTTTTATTTTGGTTCTGGACCCAGTACATTATGGTTTGGGTCAGCCGGCATTTAGCATTTTCCAGATCGACAATTTCCAAGTCGAGTGGACTGTCACTGTGCTTTTGTGGACCACTGTGATCCAGATAATTACGTGTTTAAAAATATGTTCATAGCAGATAAACACCAACTGGAGCCTTGAAAATACCCAGGATTTGTTTGGGAAGGAAAAACCCCCAGTTGTTCCTATGATTATGGCAAGAGTAGCAAGATGGCGAGATGGCAGTGAAGGTTTTGATCCTGGGCTCCCGCAGATGCAGAAGGCCCAGACCCAGGAGGATCCCAGGTCCCCACATCCCCCACGAGGCTTAGGAGCTGTCCAGACCCTGCCTACTGGGCCCTGGACAGGCTAGTACGACTCATGGGAGAGAAGGTCCAGTCTCATCAGAATAGTTGAACACTTACTGTCACTTACTGAGTGTTTGTCTTTATTATACCTGAGCAAGGCCAGAGTACAAGAATGGAAACCTCCTCATGCCGGCAGAAGGGGAGAAGGTGTTTTTGGGGGGCTGAAGGTGCACACGTGGACACGGTAGTCCTGCCACTGGAATGCTGGAGTTGCTCGGGAATAAAGTCCAGGAGGACACCTAATTTTAGAAACACTTAAGTGCATACTGTCTTCTGACCCATTCAACAAGAAATTTCGCTGTTTAAAGCTATAAACAGACACAGAACAAGAAATCACTGTGTCACTGGATACCTGTAAATTTGCAAATGGCCATTAGGAATAACCACTGCTGTGGAAATTGATCTGGTGATTTGAGGCTGGTGACATGTTCCTGTCTGTCCCCATCTTGTAATTCAGCTTTGTTTGTTTCAGCTGAAATTTGAAACGTCCATTAGGTGACTAACACTGGCTAAAACTGGCTTTCAGCGTATTTAAGAACATCTCCTTTGTCCTTGTGCTTTCTGACTTTATGCTAACCTGACTCTGGCAGCCGTAACCAAAATCCTAAGAAGATTGATGATGAAAGTGGTGAAGGCGTGACCCACTGTGGACACTTGTTTGTCTCTGGCAGTTCAGCCATTTTCTGATTGAATTTTGAATTCAGAAACATCTTGCCCTTATTGGTGCAGCAGGGGAGGAATTGTGTGTTCCAGACAGAGATAGCTGCGAAGTCCCCCTGCCATGCCTGGGGTTGTCCTCACAGTTCTGGGAGGAGCACAGACATCTGAGACAACCGTGCGCCCACACGTGACCCTTCTGGAGCAAGTTCATTTCCTTGGTTATGTCCACACAGTTGCATGGTGCTTACCCTCAGATGTTTGTCCCATCTTACTTGGGGTATAATCTCTTTTTTTTTAGTTTCTCCTGTGTTAGGCATACTCCTGTGGAAACTCATTGAACTTGATTTTACCCACTATGAAATGCTATATATTAAAAACTAAACTTTACATTTTTTACAAAATTGAGAGAATTCTATGTTTTGGCAAAAGTCCTACATTTTGGTAAAAGCTAGGAAGGTGTAAGGTCGTTTTAGCAGGCTGAGGTGGGGGCTGTGTTGACTTAGAAGCAGAATGGTGAGCAATGTTGGACTCTCATGGATTTGTGGGGAGAGCACTTTATTGAGATATAACTTATAAAATGCACCTATTTAAAGAATGCAATGTAATGATTTGTAGTGTATTTACCGAATTATGCACCTGTCACCATAATCTAATTTGGAAACATTTCTATCACCCCAAAAGACGCGTCATGCCCAGGACAGTCTCTCCCTGTGCCCTTCTGCTCTGGCCCCTGCCCCAGCCCGGGGCCGCCGGGGATCGACTTTCTGTCTCTGAGACAGCACGCGGCCCCGTGTGACTGGCCTCTCCCGCTTGGCGGGGCTGTGCGCTGCGTTTCCCAGTGACTGAGGAGCGGCACGTCTTGTTGCGTGCTTATGGGCCATTTGCAGAGGAATGGCTGTATTCAAGTCCTCCTCCTCTTTCTCTTTCTTTTTGAGCCGTCATCGTTCTTTGTACGTTCCAGGTACCAGCCTCTTACCAGGCGTGTGATGAGCCAGCAGTTTTGTGGAGGAGGCTCCGCCATGAAACCCTGAGGACCTTGCCTGTGTCCACGTGGGCTGTGCAGGCAGGGGCTGGGCCCGTGGCTCTCGCCCCCGGAGCTCTGGGGGTGGCGGCCTGTGAGGTGCTGCCCAGGGCCTGCCCCACCTGCCCCCTCGCCGAGGGTGTCAGGAGGGGTCCTCATTGTCCTGGGTTCTGACTAGCGGGGCCTCCCCCCACCCCCTGCCCCCAGAATGGACCTGCGGGCTATAAACCACTGCGTCTGGACTGGCCTCCGACAGTTTGCCTGCACTTTTATTTCTGCGTATTTTGATTTACTCACTGATTAACCTGAGCAAAGGAAACACCACCACCCCTCTGTACTTAGGACTGAACCCCTCGAGTGGCATGCCTTTCTTCCCCAGTGGATAGTCTTGTTTTCCTGAGCCCAAAGTGGTCCCGAGCCATCACCTGGCATTTAGCAGGTGACCAGGAAGTTTCTGCTTACTCTCTCTAGCCCCACTCTGAAAAAAGCAAACAAAAGGTGTCTTTAGCTCCTGGCAAACTGTGGCACTTTTGTATATTTGTTGCCGGGTGGTTGACTTGGGACCCTGGAAAAGGGCAGGGATTTGTCTGCAGAAATAGGTCCCTGGTGCCTTGTAAGAGACAGACACCGCTTGGGGTTCGCTGGCCCTTCTTCTGCACTGCAGCTGTAACCTGTGGCGTTCGTCTCTGCTCAGCCCAAGTGGGAACAAGTGTATTTTTCACATGGCAGAGCCCTCTGTGTGGCAGCCGTGGACCCTTCCATGGAGACGCGCACCCACCCCCGGGACTGTGGAGAGCTGGGCCCCTGCTGCAGGGATTGCGTGCTCCCTCGCTGCCGTGGAGGAGAAGGGGGTCCCACAGGAGCGCGTGAGGGAAGGAGGAAGGCCGGGGGTCGTCAGCGGCTGGGGGCCACAGTGGCCCTCGCTTGCATTATGTGTTCACGATTTAGAATGTTCCCCGGGTCAGCCCTTTCCTGCATTCTACGATTGACCAGCCTGGCCTCCCCAGGTGAACTCCGTTTCTTTCCTGGTTCAGTCCCCTCCCTGCCCCTGAAGAGGGAGAAGGTAAAGAGGAAAAGCGGGAGCCATGTGCATCCCCTTCCCCACCCGTGGCTCTTGAAGAATTTCCCAGTCGCGGGGGTCTTGTGCACCCACCACCCTCGGGTGAAGGGGGCTCGGCGGCCCTGGACTTCCCCCAGAGCCCAGTTGGTCTTCACACCTCGTCTGTTAAGTTTTCTGCCTTGTTTAGGGCACTAAACTCTCCAAACTCTCATTTGGAAGAAACAAGTAGGTAGGTTTATTTATTTTTGATAGCTTGTAGATTTAAAGTTGCTGAAACAACGCCCTATTTGTAATTTGAACACATTATCTGCTATTTGTCTGGACTCACCATCAGGATGTATCATAAATACCCTGGAAATATTGAAATTTATAAAAAGCGTTAATAAAGTTTCTTGGGAAGATATAACTAATTTTCCTCATTGCACGTTAGATGGACGGTGCACTAGGAAAATCAGATTCTCAAAGGCGGTGCCTGCCGGTTTGTTTCTTCCCCTCGATCTCTGAAGAAGACAGAGCCTGGAGCTTCCAGGAAATGCCCAAGGCAAAAAACAGGCCACAGACAATTTTGATTTAATTCATTTTTTAAACGGAACTTTTATGAAAGAAAATTTTACTTGGGTCTGATTCTAGGATTTTCCTTCATTTTTAAAAACTGCTGACACCTCCCAGGTTCCGCATGTTGTCTGTTCTGAACTAGAAGCCAGGTGTCTTAAGTGTGGAGCTTCTGGTATCTCCAGTCACAGAATGAGGCCACGAGTAGGGACCGTCTTCCTGAGGGACGCCTTGTGGAGACGTGGATGCCCGGCTCACTGCTCCTCGTACCTGGAGAATGCGGGGTAATGATTTTTGGGAGAAAGTGGACCCCATTCCGGAAATGGTTTTGATCAGGGACTCTCGGGAGGCTGGACTCTGATTTGCACCTTGCGGGCGCGGGGACACGCTGCATCCCCCTCCCAGAGACACCTGGGCCTGCAGAGACGCGTGGGTGAGCCGCTCATTTCGTGGGAACCACCGTGACGAGAAGCGTGTCACGGAGCAGGAGCAGGAGCAGGAACGCAGACACGTCGGTACCTCGTACCTCAGGCCACGGTCAGAGTTTGAAAACCGCTGGGTTTCTGGGTAGGGTCCCAATGAATGTTGTTTTCTCTTCTGTTTAAACTTTTCCTTGTCTCTACCCCGTTACGGTCAGACTGGCGAATAGCACTCAAGTCCGCTGGAATCCGGGGAGGCTGGGTTGGTGCGTGAGGCCGTGGGTTGTGAGCGGCCGTTTCTCTCTTCTTCCATTTCGTGAGCTGCAGAGTAGCTGGACCCGTGGGGCACTGGTGACTTTACCCTTTGGGGCGTCCTGCTCTTCACTGGGGTGCGCAGTCACCAGGCAAGAAGGTTGTAGTGTGTGCCCAGGAATTAGAAATCCAGCGAGGCCCAAGCGAACTGTCCAGAGGAACCTTTGCTTACTCTGAATTCACAGATCTACAACATGTGGTGAGATCAGTTCATTCATCTGTAAACTGCAAGGCAGGTCCTTGACGTGCGTGTTAAGTACTCCTGGGCTAGTCACTTAGCTTTGAGGTTTTCCTTCTTTCAATGGGCTTAATAGGACATACCCTGAAGGGTTGTTACAAAGACAGCTATGTTTGTGGAAAAACTCACTATTAGTGGGTACATTGTTACTCAATGTTATTATTGTATTATTCATGCTAATTTATGACATGCCTCCTTCCAAAAAGGTCCCTTCCGGCGCCGGAATTTCATTCACAGGAGAAGCAAGTCTGACACGTGACCATATTAGGATCTGCATTTATTCTGTTGGAATTATTTGCTGTTCATGATTCTTTTTCCAGAATAAGAGGTGTGCCGGGGGGGGGGGGAGGTTGCGCTTAAAGATGCCTCTCGTGTTTATTAGCTGTCTGTCAGGCTGCAGAGATCACACAGGCTCCTGTGCACCAGGTGCCCTGCTTGGGCGATTCTCAGCTGCCTAGAGATGTTGTGAATACTTGAGTTTTGTGTAGACTTGAAGTTTGAAGCTGATAGAGGAAAGTGGATGCTAATCTCTATATTCTTCAACAACAGGAAAGAGCCTGTGAGAAACTGTCAGTTTCAGTTGCTCAGTCTGATTAAATAAAGCCGGCACACACCCTGTTGTATATGCTGCCGTCACTGATCTAGCATTGGAACGATATTGATTCAAGTTTGCATGTTAGAGCTTTGCTCACATCTTTCCCTCTGAGGGGCCTGGCATGGCCTCATTCGGTCTGGATGAAATCCACCTGCCCAAACGCTGACCTGACGGTCGCTAGAACTGCCCAGGACCCGTGAGGGCCGATGGTCACTGCACATGAGTGGCCGGTGGAGAGACGGTGTAGGCGCTGACGCCGCAGCACAGCGGAGACTCCAATTTGGAACGTCTGCAGGACAGACGCTGGCCTTCTCAGAGGCCGAGCGGCTTTGTCATCCCTTGCTATTGCGTGCAGTGAGAAGAGAAGCCAAGTCATGCTTTGCTGGGGAAGGTTTGCCCCGGGGTTGAGGTACCCTGGGTCCCGGCAGCCACGGGGAGAGCAGCACCTGGGGCCTCCTCCTCGTCCTGGAGGACAGAAAACCCAGCAAAGTGAGGGAGGGAAGGGATTTGTCAGCAAGATGACAAGTGGAATTCTGTTTTTGGTTTTTTTTCCTTACACTTTCTTTGATATGGCAAGATAAGTGAGCTGTTGGAATGGTTTTGTAGTTGCTGTGTTCTGGAACATTCCCAGTCCTGCCTATTTGGGCTGCTCTGGAGAGTCTGCGGCTGCCTCAGGCAAAGCACAGACCTGATCATTCGAATCCCAGGACTGCACGAACTTCATTTAATGTCAGGGGTCCAAACTGTGGAATATTCCCCCCATCAAAAGATAATGTTCATAAAGGTGAAACCAGGACTCTCATGCAGATATAAAAATGAACAGGTGTTTAAGATTTTATTCTACTCATAATGAGGGAACTGGGTGTCATAACTGATTCAAAGGAAAAGTAAAGAAAAAGCACAAATTTGTGTGGTGTGAAGGGATGTGGAAGTGAACGTGCGGATAGGTGGAGAGCTAGCGTTTCCTCTGGGGGAGAGAAGTCAGAGGGGCGTCCCCGGGCAGGATGGCCCCGTGTCTGCAGGACACTGACCTGCCGACAGTCGTCAGCGGGAAGAGGACACCGTGTGCGTAGGGGTTGAACCCTCCCCAGGGGCAGTTTTCTGACTTCACCTCCACCAGTCACCTGCCAGTGTGTGGGGTGTGGGGTGCAAGTGGGGTGGTCTTCACTGGGTGATACAGGCGTAGGTTGGGGGGGCAACGGGACTCCACTCCTGGCCGTGCAAAGTTGCATTTGGCCGAATGGTTTAGGACTTGTGTTTGCCCAGGAGTGAAACACATCCGGGACGCTGCTGCCCCGAGGACTGTTAGGTAACTGTTTTCCTCTCCTACTCACCTGCTGCCACATTCTTAAAAAGAGGGAAGAGGTGAATACTTTCAAATGACTTATTTTAAAAATCTAAATTTTAAGGCTGTTTCTGTAAAAAAAAAATTGATCTGGTAAGAATATGGCAAAAATGTTAACATTCGTTAAATCTGGGTGGTTTATTTCTATACTCTAGTGTTCTGTATGTTGGAATTGTTTCATAATGCCCCCTAAATATGAATGAAGGTATTTGGAGGAGTGTAGGCCACCCTTGGCAAAGAGGGACGATGGCCGGACCCCACGTGGCCGTGGAGCGCTAACCCACACCTCTGCACGGGGCCAGGACTGCAGGGCTTGGCTAATGACTCCCACTTCCAACTTGGGACCACCAGAGACAACCAGTGTGCTCCCCCGGCCAGTCCCCAAAGATGCTCTTCCTCTTGCGGGCCTGCAGCCCTGAGCCTGCGTTCCCTTCTCCGCGAAGCCTTCCCGCGCCGCCCGCCTTGAGTCTCTGCAGACGCCCGAGCTGACTCCCTGCGAGCTCTGAATCCGCAGCCTGTTCCCGCCTGTGTCAGTGGTCATCGTCTGTTTCCACGGGAATTAGTGTTGAAATCTGTTTTCCACACCCTTAGCGTAAACCCCTGTGCGTAAGTGATGCCTCGAGGGCAGTTCTGTCAGTTACTTCTTTGGCAATTCCCCACGTCCCTCTACTGCTTAGTCAAAGTGAAGGACAGATGCTGGATCCGTATCCACCAGAATCGAACATACAGAAGTGAAGTCTTTAGTGCCATCTGCCTTGTTGTCCCCTCAGAACTATTGTTTGCTCCTTCTAGCACTTTCTTAGTAATTTAATTAGTAATTGTGGACAAGGTTACATGGTCAACCTGGATGAGTATTGTCACTAATTTAAAAAAGCATGTTTGTGCTGGTTGACTGTGGACTGTATTTAAACCGCTCTGCTCGTCGGTGGTTTGTGATGTTTTCATGCTCCAATCCAGGCCCTCTTGGTGCTGTTCCTTGGTTTGGGATAGCTGTCTGTCAAGTGGGAAGTGATGCCAAATTCTGTTTAGAGGGAGCAGTCAGTGAAATGACCTGCAGGTGAGCAGTCCAGCCCCTGGCTTCGGAGCAGGAGCAGGGACTCATACCTCACTGAATGCTTCAGTGTGCGGCGGCAGCATTACGCGACAGACCTCGTGAGGTTGAGTGTCTCGCCCCTTGAGCAGAGGGGGCCCGGTGCTTTCTCGAGAGCTTCGCCCTGCAGTCAGCCGCTGCTGTGGCCTCGGAGTTTCAGCTCCTCGAGGAATTTTTCCTCAACCACCAAACAAAAGCGCTGGTACCTGCCAGAAAGCCACGCCGCCCATGTGTGGACAAAGATTTCATGTTTTTCAGTCGGCACTTGATCAATCCCAAGTGTCAAAAGTGTCTTTAGAGACAGAATTAAGGGAAGGAGCCATGGAAGATGTTCAGGCAGCTGCGTCATGGGGATTCACAGTGACGTGTCCTCTGTGGCTCCTGTTTCAGGAATTACAGCTGCAAAGTGACTGAGTAATTGAACCAAAGGCAAGCTGAAAATGAGAGCAAATTATGATAGTCATATGAATGAGTTATGTAGTCTTTTGCTGTAAACATTCCCTATTATGTTTCTAGAGTGAGAAGTTACAGAAATCACGCTCTTATGTGTGCAAACTGCATGTGTCTTTCATGTTAGAAAAATATCCATAATATTTTTATTGTGGTATAATTCACATAACCATAAAATTCACCCTTTTAAAGTGTACAATCATTGGTTGAAATTGGAACATATTCACAGAGTTGTGCAAACGTCACCATCATCCAACCCGTCACATTTTCACCCCCCAAAGGAAGCCATTAGCGGTTACTCACCAGCCCCGGGAGACCGCTGTCTGAATTTGCCTGTTCCGGACATTTTGTGTAAGTGGAACCGCACGGTACGCTGTTCTTCACTTACAGGATGTCGTCAGGGTGCATTCCTGTTGCAGCAGGTGTCAGTACTTGATTCCTTTTTATTCCTGCTCCACTGTGTGGAAATAGCTCAATTCGATCATCCAGTCATCAGGTGGTGGCCACTTGAAAGGCTCCCACTTTTGGCCACCGTGAGCAATGCGACTATGAACGTTCGTGTACGAGGCTTTTGTGTCCCCTCTGGGAATAGCTCCCGAAGTTCTGACTGGTGACTGTCTCTTTGCGCAGTCCATTCCCCCCAGTACAGATTGTTCCTCAGTTTGGAACTTACACCAGCCTTGCAGGGGCTGTGCCAGGTGGCTTTCTGACGCAGTTGGACTGCTGGTTGTTTCGTTGGGAACCCTGAGTGAGTAGACAGTTGCGTTGCTGACAAGAACCTCTGGCATCTCCCGGGCTCTGTGGGGTGAGTCCGCAGGTTGCTGAGCAGTGTCCAGAAGGACCCTGAGAACCGAGGTTGGTGCCCCACCTTCGTGCCCCTGCCAAGTCCTGACTGTCCACCTTGTTCTGTCTCGGAAGCAGCTCCCTGCAGCGTAACTAACTCCCACCGGGTCTGTGCTCCGGTTTGTGAACAGTCTGGCGACCTTGGGTTCAGGACTGGCTAAGTTCGTTGGCTAAGAAGTTACATAATTGGGGCTCCTAAGTTTGTTTTCGTTGCCAACTGTACAGAGAACCAGAATCTTAGAGCCTCATCCCTTCATGATGCCCTGAAGAATTCGACATAGCAGTGTCGAGTGGCGTGTCCAGTGTCACACCACAAGTCAGCACAGGGACAGGAGTGCCTGCGCCCTTTGAACAGTAAGGTTTAGCCTTCCTAGAATTCGAACATTTGTGGGGAGTAAACACACGGGGCTCACTTTGGTTTTGAACCTGAACCCGAAGGGGTTTCTGTTTCTGCCCCTCTGATGCCATGGGTGAGGCTGTGTTATGACGCGTGGCCTCAGGAGGTGTCCCTTCCCCATCACCCTTTGGTTTCTGCTTTGCTGGCTAGGCTGGTGAGCGGAGCAGTGGCTGGTAACATAACGTCACCAACATCCGGCATCCAGTGCCAGCCCACTGCCCGCAGCCTGTTCAGAGAAGCAGGGATTGCAGAGCAGCCGTGGGGCTGTTGCTTCTGTTTGCATCCGTGGTGGGCAATTTAAAGGTGGCTTTCTTGTACGTGTAGATGGTTTCATTCTCAAATGAGTTTTCTGTTTTGAGGGCTTAGGCAAGTCCTACGGCATGTTGATGAGCAATTTATTTTCTGATGTCACACTGGCAAAAATAGTACTTCTTACTTGTGTTAGTTAAAATGGCACTACACAGTGGAGTTATATTTTAATTGGTTTTAATGCAATAATTTAACGGTAAGTGTCTACTCAACAGTGTTGAGAGTGTGACCTGGCCTGGGTAAATTCATTCTAGCTGTGCCTCCATAGAGACAGGACTCTTTTGTCCCTGGCTAGAAGCGGCCGGGAAGCACCAGGTCCTCAGCACATGGGCACCACTGCACAGTCCGGGGGAGATTTCAGCTTTCAGAGTCACAGTGTCGTGGCTCGTGGATGCTCATGAAATTCAGCCACTGTCTTTGAATCTTAGGAGAAGGGCTTCTAGGATTCTCACTTTTGTATTAAAAGATATTTTAATGCTTTTCTTTCTTTTCCTGGTTCATTTATATTTTTTTCAATGTAATTTCTGGAATCCATAAGAATGAGAAGCATCAGTTTGGCTATGTTCCAAGAAAAGAAAGGCAAATCGGGGACTTTTCTTAGCTTTTATATGTAACAGTTTATCTATGAAGTTCTTAAGAAGGTCTGTAAGTCAATATCCCCCCTACCTGCAGGTCTCACCACAAGACGGGAAGGCGGCAGGGAGGCGTGGCTCCGGGGAGGAAGGCCGGGCCTTGCTGGGCAGGGGCAGCCCAGCCGAGCAGCAGGGCTGAGTTGCCTCCTGCCTTGAGTCCGGGACAACAATTACCTTAGAACCAGCGGCAGCTTGGAGGAGTCACACCCCGAGTTCCTGCAGGAAAGTGCACGTGGCTCACCTGCAGCTCTGAGCCCATAACTGTAGACACAGCCAAGCTGTGTCTACGCCTGTCTGCAGGCGCTGGCTCCCCATAGAAATGCCTCTGACAACACAGCTGGGGTTTGCGGGACTGATTCAGTCTTTTCCCTTTAGTTTACGGAGGCTCTTCTGCAAAGCTAGGTCCTAATGAAAGAAATTACAGGTGAATGTGTGGTCACCAGTGGAGTTTATAAGGGAAATGTGCAAACACCCATGTAGCTAATGCATAGTGTGCTGGGGAACAACGTGAACTGACTTGTTATCCCCACAAGGTTGATGTTATAGATGAGCAAAGGGGAGAGGATGGTATGAACAGCACCGAAGAAAGCACCAGCATAAGGTGTGCGAGTGTCAGACACAGAAATGCTGGATTGCTTAGGTCACTGCGTCACCTGGGCTTTAAAAAGTGAGAGAACTTGAAGCAGCGGGGGCTGTGGTGGTAGGAAGAGATGGAATCCCAGGCCTTGTGGACAGTGGTAGTGGCCTGGCCCCCTGCTGTGCGAGTCCTTCCCGTGGCCGTGTTCCATTCTCCTGGCAACGCTGGGTAAGGCGCCGCCACCCCTGCCAGGGAGGACGACCCCCCAAGATGCCAGCATGCCTGAGGCTAGCGAGTGCTTAGAGCACGGGCCCAGTGCTTCGCCTCCAGCCCGTGCCTCCTTCCTGTTACACCCATTGGCTTTCCCTCCAACTGAGTGGCTCCGTTTATTACACCCCAGAAAAGCTGCTGTCTTCAAGTTCCTTTGGAGCAGTGGTCCCAGCCTTTTTGGCACCACGGACCGGTTTCCGGAAAGACAGTTTTTCCATGGACCGGGAGTGGGGAGCAGAATGGTGTGCAAAGGGGAGCAGCTGTAAATACAGGTGAAGCTTCACTCACTCGCCCACTGCTCACCTCCTGCTGTGTGACCTGGTTCCTAACAGGCCATGGACCAATACCAGTCCGCGGCCCAGGGGTTGGGGACCGCAGCTTTGGAGAACTGTGGTCTGGGACCCAGAGCCACGTGCCACGGCTGCATATTCTGAGTGGACCCAGGGCCACGTGCCAGGTCTGTGTGTTCTCAGTGGACCCAGGGCCACGTGCCAGGTCTGTGTGTTCTGAGGTGGGACTTGGATCACGTGCCGGGGCTGATTATTCTGAGGTTGCATTTTGTTTCACTTCACTAACTAAAGTGTCTTTGTCACTTTAGTGCTGGCCTCATATGGCACAGATGAGTGTTTTTGAAAGAATTCTAGCCAGAAGTTGTTTACTTACTGCCTCTGCATGCAGCACTATGATACAAAGATGAGTCAGACTCAAGTCCTCTCTTTCCAGGAAAGCCTTGTTAAGTTTAGATACCTGAAATGGTTGAATAATTCTTAAATACTGTACCATAATATAACTTTCTTCTTTCATTAAAGACCTTCCCCAACATCACTGCCTTTCTCTCTTGGAAGCCCTAAGATTTTGCTGTGAAATCTGTTCTTATGAAGCCTCCCTGTGCCTCTCAGGGGGCGCAGACAGCCTGCTCCCGCCGCTCACCTGAGGGTCTGGCCCCCTGGGGCTGAGGAGGACAGTGTGGCCGGGTGGGGAGCTGGGGTCCAGGCCTCCCCGCAGGCCGGCACAACGCCCTCAGTCAGCAGGTGCAGGTTTCTGTCCAGAGGGGCAGGCATTTGAGGAAACACCGTGGGTAAGAACATTGCATGCAGATGCTATAGCAACTGCTAACATCGTCCTCCTCTCCGCAGTGTGCAGGGGAAGAGAACTGGGTGGACAGCCGGACCATCTACGTGGGGCACAGGGAGCCCCCTCCCAGTGCAGAGGCCTACATCCCGCAGAGATACCCGGACAACAGAATCGTCTCCTCCAAGGTAATTCTGGCCTGAACGTTGCCTCCACACCTGAAGACGCTGCCCAGGAGGGCACCGGGATTCCCGGCGGCCCCAAGCCACGCTCTGCTCCCGGCTGAGGGCTTGGGTCTGGGCTGTGTCGAGAGCTCTGGCGTCTTTATCCCCCTGATTATCCCCAAACACTTTGAGACTGTGGAGATGTCTCAGCACATTGTCTGTATTCTCTTTTAATTGAATCACAGATGCAGTGTCAGGTTTGAGGTCTGGGACATTCAGTCCTGCTGCTGCCACTTACTTCTTTGCTCTCTGCCGTGTGCTTGTCATTACCCACCCCAGGCTGGAGTTTCCTCATCTGTAAAATAGAAACAATACTAGCTGCCCCCAGTGAAAACCACCCTGAAAAGTAAAACATGGAAGAATCTAAGCATCTAAGCTTGTCCATTAGGTGCAACCAATGCAAGTGGGAAGAAATGTGAATTGAATACTGTGGTTTAGATGAGGTATGTTTCTTTTCATTGGCTGGAGAAGGAAATGCAAAGATGTGTTTTATACATTTAGAGAGTGACCTGAAAAATGGGTCTTAAAAGTAGGGTGGAGAATTTAGTGCTGGCATGGAACCGGGGGGTAAATGACAGCTTCCAGATAATGGAGAACATTCTCCTTCAGACGCATAAACAGAGGAACCTGAGAACTCACACGAACATGCAACACACACATGCATGGGGGTGCTGGAGGTGTGGACGCCTGCGGTAGACCCACTTAACTCACACCTGGGCATCCTGATGTGCAGACCCCTGCGGTAGACCTACTTAGTTCACACTTGTGTGTGTCACATGTGAACTTGTAGGGGCAGGATTCAGGGACACAGGTGACCAGGCTGGAAACCATTGAGCCATGCGACGCAGCGTCTGGTCCACACAGGGCGTGTGAAGACACCTCGTCCTTGGTGCAAACTCCAGGCAACTGGCTTCTCCCTTCTCCCTTGGCTCAGCCCTGACTGTCCCAAATGGCTGGACCTTCCCCATCTATGTGGAAAGTTCTGTACGTTGCCACAGGGAGGAAACTTGAGAAACAAAAAGCATCCCCATTGATTAGAGGAGTCAGAGGATGTTCTTGGCCCCTTGGGTGGAATATGGTGGGAATCTGAGTGATGCTATGCTTTTGATAAAAGCCCTCCTCACGATTTTGGAGGCAACAGCTATTTCTCCATCCACTTCTGACCCTTTGCTCTCTGATTCAAGTTTCAGGGCTGATTAACCATTTGCATAGTTTTCTCACCAAATATCCCTACAGACAGTGGTCCTGCATGATTCTGAGCTGCCCTGCCTGCACGCTGCCCCCTCCCCGTCTGTTGTGGCCCCTTCCTCTCCGCAGCCCCCTGCAGCCCGAGCCCCCAGAGACCCCGCGGTCTCTGACCAAGGAAGCCCTGTGCTACCAGGGTGGGGTTTTGTTAGTTTATTCTGGTCTCCCAGGGGCTCCTAGAAGCGATTTCCTCTAGGAAGGCTCCTTCCTACCAGGAACTAATAGAGTTAGCTCAACAGGCCTCCCGGGGGCTCAGGGCTCAGCTAAAACACTTGAACAACTTTCATCATAGCTTCCGCGTCAAGCCGGGGACTGTGCTCTCAGACGTGTGCGTTGAATGCTCTTCATTCTTCAAGAGGGGGATTTGTGGCTAGATCTCAGTTTCAAGCAGATGATAATGTGTAATTTCAAAGGAAAAGTACCTACAATGTAACCTCTTTGCTAACGAAGCCCAGGAGGGAAAGGCCGTCCGACAGGCGGAGGATTTGGACCCCGAGCTGGGAGTGGGGTTGGCGTGGCACCGATGTGGGTGGACTCAAGAGGGATTCTATAGCGTACAATTGAGGACTCCTAATTTTTTTCGTTTAAATAACAGCTCAGCATGTATGAGGTACTATTTAATTGGTTAAACATAAGTTTACAACTGCTTTTGGAAAATAAATGTGTGGTAATGTACCTGTGTTTTCTTGGGAAGAAAATTTTTATTTTTACTTTTAAAAAGAAGACTGGTAGTTAAGACTTTTTAAGTGTCACAGAAGCCTTTCTCAGCAAGTTTACTTTTATTGAATCAAAGGGTGTGAAAGCGTTTGTTAGTGAAAAGTTGTATGAAAATGCCTATCTAATTACTTTAAACTTCTAATCTGTTTGATAGAAGTGCAGTGATTGGTGATCAGTGATCGATTAGAGTTCCCTTTCCTTTTTGGGGGAGATACATTGGGCAGTGTCTGGTGGAAGAAGGAAAAACCAGAAATTACCGCCCCACGCGGCCCGTTTCCTTGCATCCTGTCCACGTGCAGACCCCCCAGGCCTGTTGGCTCCCCATGTGGGGAGATCCTGAACCCAAGAAAATGATCCTGAACCCAAGAAAAGTGGCTGCTGGCCGGTTCACAGAATTGTACTTTAGGGCACAAAGTCCACGTGGTTCCCAGCTTTGTCCTCAGGAGCTGAAAAGTGAAATATTGGCATAGTCTATGCTGTCACTTTGCGCCTTTAGGAAAGTGGAATTACTTCTGATTGTTGTGGAGGAAATATTCTCTCTACTAAGTAGTAGATAGAGACAGTGTCTTAGTGATCATTTGCATAAGTGACTTCCATGTTCATCACATCATTTTAGCTCTAAAACAACCCTGTGAGGCCACTATTACTTACCACGCCTGACTTACGTGTGAGGAAACTGAGGCTTGGAGCACAGTAACGTGCCCAAGGCCATAGGAAACGGGTGAGCCAGTCCTCAGACGCTGCTGTCTGACCCTGTGACTGGGTTCCTTCCTCAGTGCCAGCATCGCCCCTCCTAACAGCCCCCTGAAGCTCACTCATTTTCTAACGTCAGTAATCAAGAATTTCAGCATAATTTTCTATATTTTACATTCCTGTTTTGTAATCGTAAGTGAAAGAGAAACCTCAACTCTGTGCAAGTTGATTGTAGTCCAAGTAGACCAGTGTCCAGTCTCCAGGTCATTTTTAGGACAGTCTCATGCGCACCTGCGGTGCTGGATCCATTTTCAGGTAAATAATAGCTGAGGCTTCAGGGCAGTTTCCAGATGCTTCATTTTACGTCCTGGCTGCTGGCAAAGAAGCCCGGCGCCCACGGCTTTTCTCTTACGGTTTGTCTTACTGCCGCGTGACTGACGGTACCAGGCGAGGCTACGCTCTTCTACTCCACAGGTAACACAAAACCAGAGATTGGCGCACACGGAGGAACAGGAGGCACAGAAACATGACGCTCAGATAAAATGAGGTGTTCTCAGCTCAGGATTAAAACCACAGAAGCCTGTGTAGACTGGGCCTGAGGTCTTTTGTGAGAGTAATGCAAGGGGCGATTCATTTGTGTCACGTCATTCAGCAAACCTCTCGGTGTCTGTTGCGTACAGAGGGCTGCTGAGTCTACTCAGTTTGACCAGTTTCCCTGTCGGCGGAAAAGCCACTTGATTCCAGGCTTGTGGCTTTGATCCCAGGAATTTCCAGGATTAAGTACTTCTATTAATTGCATCACAGTGGAAGGTAGTACTTGATACTATGTTGCATTGTTGTCATGTATCCAGGCAAATACTTAGATTGCTACAGTTTCACAAAGATGAACAATGTATAATGAGCCCACCGCTGTCAGCTTGCCAGCTCTTAATATATGCAATGAAATGCTGGTTTTGGTTTATTTTATCCATGTATTACTGATATATCAGTGTAGTCATGAAAGTTTAAATTATTTCATTGGGTTTCACTTTTCCTATTGTACATCATCAGGAATTAATAACCTTTCTGAGGACACTAACGATCAGCACTAGTAGCTTACTCTGTAGAACATGGTGATTACAGGGCGCACTATTGACCATGTTAAGTATGGTCTTAGCAGGGCCCATGGTGCCTGATTAGAATACAGTAACCACTTAGTGGTTTTAAATTGTAGAGCAAGACCAGATACTTGCATAGTCTTCTAGGGTTAATATAACTTGATCTGCATTTTGGAAGGATCATAGAAGATGATAATTTGTTTTACTTTATTTTATTTCATGTATATTATCAAAACTTTCTAATATGGAAACTTTTCAAAACTACACAAAAGTAAAGAGAGTGTATCATAAATCTCTACTGTTTATCACCCCAACCTATGGCCAGCCTGTCTCCTCTGCACCCCATTTTTAGTGCAAGGATCATTTTGAAGGAAATCCTAGCAGCACATAATTTTTACCTATAAATATTTCAGGAAACGAAAGGTGGAATTTTGAGTAGAAACTTTTTTCATTAACATGACTTTGTTACTGAGTGATCTATTATAGAAATTTGGGGAAATATTTTGATTAATTAATTAATAGATAATAAATATGTTGGCCTGGGTACTGGAAAGTAAGGTCGGTTTCATGGGGTGGGGCCTTAAAGACAATTCCATTCTGGGAATGGTATCTCTTACAAAGGAATTATATGAAGAATATGTGAAGAATATCATTCCATGTTAGTCACAGAAACATGAAAATTAGACATAAATGCTGTGATAACATCATAACTTTTTATTCCTTTTATATTTCCTTTTAAAAGTTAATATAAAGTAACTGACTTTTTCATTATGTCCCATTTAAGGGAAAATATATCTTGCTTAAAATTTTAAAAAACTGATTGCTCAGGGAAAAGTGAGGCAAAGGACAACAGTGTCCCGGGGGGGCTGGGGGCTCTGCCGTGGGTGTGTGTGCTGCACATGGAGTGGAGCGCCATTTGGAAGTGGACTTAGATTAGTTGTAAAGGCATATTGCAGCCTCTAGAGCAGCCACTAAATAGTTTTTGTAAAAAGAAGTATAACTGGTATTCAAAGACAGAAGAGAAAATAGTCATATAAAATGCTCAATTAAAACCAGAGAAGGCAGGAAAGAGTGGAGGAGACAAAAGAAAGAATAGGAAGAAAGGAATAGGAAACAGTTACAAATGTGGTAAATATTAATCCAACTATATCAATAATCACTTTATTAATCTTTTTTGTAGAGACCGGCTGTGTTGCTCAGGCTGGTCTCGAACTCCTGGCCTCAAGCGACCCTCCTGCCTCAGCCTCCCAAAGTGCTGGGATCGCAGGCATGAGCCACCGTGCCTGGCCTCAATAATCACTTTAAATGTGAATTGTCTAAATACACCAATTAAAAGACAGAAACTGTCGGAATAGATAAACAAGACCACCTAACCATACTTGTCTATAAGAAAGCCATTTTAAATGTAAAAACACAGATAGATTAAAAGCAAAGGGGTAGCAAAAGACAGCGTAGTATACTATGCTAATCCTATTCAAAAGACCATAGGACTAGCTATATTAATTTCAGTCAAGTAGACTTAAGGATAAGAAAAATTATCAGGGATGAAGAGGGGCATTGCACAACAATAAAGGGGTCAATTCCCCAGGACAACTTGACAATTCCTAATGTGTGTGTACAACAGAGAATCAAAATATGTGGGGCAAAAACTGATAGAACTAGGAAGAGAACTAGGAAAATCCACTGTTATCATTGGAGTCTTCACCACTCCTATCCAGCAGGCAGAAAATCTGTAAGGACATAGTTGAACTGAATAGCACCATCAGTCTGTTGGATATAATTGACATTTATAGAATAGTCCATCCAACAACAGCAGGATACATACTCTTTCCAAGCTCACATGAAACATTTACCATGAGAGACAATATTCTGGGTCATAAAATACACCTTAACACATTTCAAAGAATAGAAATCATACAAAGTAGTCTCTCAGCCTACAATTGAATTATATTAGAAATAAATCAGTAATAGAAAGGTAACTGGAAAATCCCAAAGTATTTGGAGGTTAAATAGTACACTTGTAAATAACACATGGATCAAAGAAGAAGTCTCGAGGTATCAAAAATATTTCAGGCTAAACAAAAAATGAAAATACTACTCATCAAATCTTGTGGGATGCAGGGAAAGCAGCACTTAGAGGGAAATTCATAGTATTAGATGCATAGGTTATAAAAGAAGAAAGATACAAAATCAACAAGCTAAACTTCCAGTTTAGGAAACTAGGGGAGAAAAGCAATTAAATCCAAAGTAAGCAGAAGGAAAGAAATAATTAAAAATTATGGCAGAAAATCAATAAATTTGGAAACAGATCAGTGGGGAAAATCAACAAAATCAGAAGCTGGTTCTTTGAAAAGATCAATAAAGTTGATAAACCTCTAGCCAGGCTAAACAAGGGAAAAAGAGAAATGACACAAATTTCTAATACCAGAAAAGAAGGAGGGGTATTACCACTGACAGCATGGATAATAAAAAGATTGTAAAGGAATATTAGGAGCAACCCTATGGCCATAAACTTGATAACTTAGATGAAGTCGACCAATGCCTTGAAAGACACCATCCACCAAAACTCAAGTAAGAGAAAGATAATCTGAGGAGGCTCCCATCAGTTAAAGAAATTGAATCAACAGCTAATAACCTTTCGAAACAGAAAGCACCAGGCCCAGATGGTTCCACTGGTGAACTGTACCAAACGTTTAGGGAAAAAAGATGATATCAATTCTCTACAATCTCTTCCAGAAAATAGGAGGAGAGGGAACACTGCCTAATTCATTCTATGGGGCCAGCATTACCCTCAAACCAAAACCGGAAAAAGATATTATAAGAAAGACAACATCACAGGCCAGTATTTCTCAGGAATATTGGTGCAAAGGTGCTCAACAAAATATTAGCAGATTGAATCCAACAGTGTATAAAAAGAATTATACCCCATAACCAAGTGGGATTTATCCTAGGTTTGCAAGGATGGTTCAACATTTGAAAATCAATTAATGTAATCCATTGTATCTACAGACTAAAGAAGAAAAATCACATGATTATATCAGCAGATGCAGAAAAAGCGCTTGACAAGATTCAGTGCCCATCCTTGTATTGCAGCAAACTAGGAGTAGAGGGGTATCTCCTCAACTTGATCAGGAGCGTCTGTAAAAACCCCTACGGCTAACGTCACACTTAATGGTGAAAAACTAGATGCTTTCACCCTAAGATTGGAAACAAGATAAGAGTGCCCCGTCACCATTCCTGTTCAGCATCATACTGGAAGTCCTAGTTGATACAGGAAGACAGGGAAGGGGAATAAAGGGTATACAGATTGGGAAGGAAGAAATAAAACTGTGTTTCTTTATAAGTGATAGGATGGTCTATGTAGAAAATCCCAAAGAGTCAAAAATAACAAACAAACTTCTGGAACTTAGAAGCAATTATAGCAAGGTTGCAGGATGCAAAAGTCCATTGCTGTCCTATGTGTCAGCAATGAACAATTGGAATTTGAAATTAAAAACACAATGCCATTTACATTAGCACCTCCTCCCAAAAAATTGGGTATAAATCTAGCAAGATATGTACAAGGTCTGTATGAGGAAAGCCATAAAACTCTGATAAATAAAAGAAAATTTGAGTAAATGCGGAGAACTCCACGTTCGTGGATAAGAGGACCGTGTTTTTAAGAGGTCAGTTCTCCCCAGCTCGATCCACAATCCCAGTCAGGACTGGTGTCAAGCAGAGCGTGGAAGGTAAGGGCGTTGGGGCGGGTGAGGTGGGATGAGCTAGGGAGGACCTAGAAAGTTAACTCCTTTTCTGAAACTCCAGAGCCCTTCCTGGAGCACCTCCGGCCCTAGTTAGTGGGGCCGACCTGAGAAGGGAACTAAAATTTGGCCTCGTTGCCGTGGCGCAGGGGACCACTCCTCCGTCTTCACTCTCATTAAGGAACGTTATCACAAAAGGTGAATTAGAATAGAAAATGGAAATTCCCCACATACTGTCTACGTAGTTGGAAACAAGGCAAAGATACACGTGGATTTCCTGTGAAATATATATATATATATATATATATAAACCAAATTCAGGATATGTAGGATAGTTTAGGGTCATACCAGGCTTTAGTTATTATGTTAAGTTGTAAAGAACTTATGTTTGTGACCCTGGCATTAAAGGAGTTCTTGGTATGAGAGTTTGACCACTCACGTCTGGATTCTGCCAATGCCCACACCTTCCTCCCGTTGGGAGTTTGAAATACGCACTGTGGAAAATGCAGACTGATGGCCGAGGGCCACAGCGCAGACTGTGCAGGGCGCTCCTTCAGTTTTTAGTTAGACGGTCTTCCTTAAAAGGCAAAAACATGTCAAATGGAGTTTTAAAGAACATTCCAAACTCAGTGTTTACTGTAGGTTCGTGATGTCTGGCACATTGTTTTCAACACAAGAGTTGAGTGAAAACTCTCCTCCTGAAGCAAAATGAAAACTTTGGAGACTGTGTGGTGGCGGGATGCACCTCTCTCCTTCTCCTCCATTCCCTCGGAGGGCTCAGGGGCTGGCAGGTGCGGCCAGGGACACAGGACACTGCTGCGGAGAAGCCACCTCCACGCTGGGTCGAGACTTCCATGTCAGCCTGCTGTCATCACCTGGTCATACGGTCACAAAAAGGAGAGATTATGAAGGAATTAATGAAGTAAACATGCTAAGCTTTTGAGTTAATGATTATAGGTTTGTATTTTATGAAAGACATCTTAACAATAAAATGATTGTTGAATTACCTTGCATTTTATCTTGAATTCTCTAGAATTGGATAATGTACATATGCTAGTTTTGGAGTACACGTTTTGTTTTAGCAGTTTGTTTTTGTGGTCAACTAATTGATAAATGTCAGCAAACACCCTAAATTATGCATTATGAGTTTTGTGTCTAAAACTAAACATTTGAACTTTGAAATCTAGTGCTCCTTATTATGTGGTAGAGTAACACTACACAAACTAGAATCTGATCTAAATGACACATTTTTGTTTTTCTTCTATGCAGTACACATTTTGGAACTTCATACCCAAGAACTTGTTTGAACAATTCAGAAGAATAGCCAACTTTTATTTCCTTATCATATTTCTGGTACAGGTAAGGCATCTCGTCAAATGCAAATCTAGTAAGTGACATTTTGTTCTCAGGTAATTGCACACAGTTTGCTAATAAAAGAGCAAGGATTTGTTGCCCCTTGTCTACAGTTCATTCATGTATTTTCTTAAGGACAAGTGTTGGTTCTGTGAGACCCAAACAAGCTAAAAGACACAGGAGGTCACTTTGCGTTTATGTTGGTGACGGCCACCTTCCTCCACTCTCCTTCCAGTGCAGGAGGGGAAGTCGGGAGCTTTGTAATCTAGAAGTTCACAGCCAAGCCAAGCATTGTTGCACTTACTTATACTCTTCCTAAGTGCGTGTGGATGCGCCAAAGAAAATCCAAAGAAGAGACACATTTAAAGACACTTCAGAAAAGAAAGGAAGGAAGGAAGAGTAAAAACCCAGCAAGGGCATGAATTAGGGAGCGATATGTCGGATGCATTTTAAGAACAGCAACCTAATTTTCCTAAATCATACGAGATACAGTTGAAGGACTTTTAAAATTTCCCCAACATTAAATTATCCACATGATATAGTTAAAGTGAGACTTCAGGGGCAAGGAGTGAATTAACACGAGGTGCGCACAGCACCAGGCCGTGTCTGCCGCCTGCTAAACATGGTTCCTTAAGCACGCCCCTTAATTAAAGGAAGCTGCCCCCAGTTTTAAAGTCAGTTAAATTGGATGGTTTACTTCCTACCTAATTTATCTCTAGTGGTGGATAAAGTGGGTGCCCGCAAAGAGTCTTAAATAAGTAAAAGCAAAGGCTAAGTGGTGGCTCAGGGCAAACCAACCTGTGTACAGACGTGGATCTGTGCTTGCGAGACTGACTGTGCAATTCTCTGTTCACTGCAGTTGATCATTGATACGCCCACAAGTCCCGTCACGAGTGGACTTCCACTGTTCTTTGTCATTACTGTCACGGCTATCAAACAGGTAAGCATTTCACAGGTGAAAAAGAAGAAAGTCGCCATCTTTGCCATGTGAATTGCCTTTCGTACCAAGCAGGGGGATCTGGCTTGTTTTAGGTAGTTCATGTAAAATTTAACTGAGTTCGAGAAATTCATTTTTGTAGCTGTGTGTGTTTGATGTTGAGTTGAAACAAGGGAGGTCGTAGAATCTAGTTGCTGGTTTGGTGCCCTTTGAGGTCGAGAAGGAAAGTATGGCTTTCACATCCTGAACCACCCAGACATGATTCCTGATTTCGGTGAGTGGCATAGCCTTTCTGTAGCCTCAGTGGTCTTGACCACGGAACCCGCTCCTCACAGACCTCTGGTCCGGGCTTGCGGCACAGCGTGCCAGCCCCCGCGGCAGGCCTGCTTCTTTCTAGTCCTGGTAGATGAAGCCGGTGTCTGACGTTGGGAAGAGCCTGTCTCAGTTTCCCACTGTCCATTTGTCAGTTGGCCTCACTATCTAGTTCCAGAAGATTTTTATCTTCTGGATAAAAAGAAGAAGCTCCGCGCCTGAGCGGTCACTGTCCGGCCCACTCCCTCAGCCCCTGGCGAGGACTGATCCGCTTTCTGCCCCTGCGGATCTGCCTGTCCTGGACACTCCACACTCCCGTTTCTTCTGTGGTCTTTCGTGGCTTCTCTCTCTTAGCATCCTGTTGTCAGGGTTTGTCCGCATGTTAGGCTGTGTCACTAGTTCGCCCCATTGTGTCAGTGGCAATATGCCATCGTGTGGGTATGCCACGTCTTGTTTGTCCAGTCATCTGCTGTGGACGTTTGGGGTGCTTCTACTTTTTGGCTATTATCAATAATGCTGCTGTGAACATGCGTGTCAAAGTTTTGTGTGGACATAGGTTTTCTTTTTCCCCCATTTATTTATTTTTAATTGACAAATAATATATATTTATGGGTAGACATAGGTTTTCAATTCTTGTGGGCACACACCTAGGAGTAGAATTGTCCTAATGTTTTGAGGACCTGGCAAAGTGTTTTCCAAAGTGACCGGAACATTTTACATTCGCTGAGGGTTCCAGGTTCTGTGTGTTCTTGCGAATGCTTGTTGTCATCCGTCTTTTTATTGCAGCCATCCCCATGCGCGTGAACTGGTATCTCGGTTTGCATTTCCCCAGTTATTAATGAGGCTGAGCGTCTCTTCTTGTGCCCGTTGGCCATTTGCATATCTTCCTTAGAGGAATGTCTGCGGATCCTGTGCCCATTTTTAATTTGGGTTATTTGTCTTTTTATAGATAGTTGTAAGAGTTCTTCATATGTTCTAGAGACAAACCCTTTGTCTGCCACAAACTGTGAACCAATGACATTTGCGTTTCTTTGTGGTAGATGCTCTCAGACGCCGTGTTTCGTTCCTTCACGTGCTGGCAGGTGTTACAGGGAGCAGCTGATCCACTACCCTTAAGTTAAAGGGACCTTCACATCTCAAAACCCAAATCCAAAGGCACATTCATCAGTCTAGAAAACTTTCACATGCTGTGCCTTCTGTTCCCTTCTTAAAAAATACTACCACAAACTCTTTGACCAGAAGTGTGTGTTTTTGTCTCTGAGGAGGAATTTGAATCAATGTGTCTGTGCCCGTTTAAGGCAAAGGATCCTGCAGAGCTGTCGGCTGTGAGAACCAGGTCGGGCTGCCACTCCAGCGCTTTAGCCAATGCCTGAGTTTGCACCAGAGCAGCCCAGTGTTTGTCACTTAATACAGTTCTCATGAGCATGGAGAACTGTGCAGCTTCTGTGGGTGTCACTGAGTGGGTCAGGTGGCTCACTACGAGTCTGGGCCTCCAGACCTAACAAAAGACTTAGTTTTTTAATAAAAGAGAAGTATGGCCACCTTGTGCTTTTCCAAGTAGGATGTTTGTGTTCAGCTGGTAGAAATATAACTGGTGCTAAGTTTCTCGAGGACTTTTTGGTGTTTTATATTAAAAGCCTAAAGTCTTGCTTATCTTTTGACTCAGGCGTTTCCTTTTTAGGAAGTTATCCTAAGGATATGTCATAATATGCACAAAAATATATATATAGGATTTAGATATACTTTGATAAACATCTTTATCAAACATCTTTGCAGTTACAAAACTGCAAAAATGTAAAACATCCTACATTGCCATGGAAAAACGTCCATGCTATATCAAGGGTACAAAGTAGAATAGTATGTGTAGTGTGATCCTAATTTTGAAAAAAATACAGCCCCTGCAGGCTTGAATTACGCTTATACATGATAAAACATGAGATTTCTCTTTCTCCTCCTTCAGGGTTATGAAGACTGGCTTCGCCATAAAGCAGACAATGCCATGAACCAGTGTCCTGTTCATTTCATTCAGCACGGCAAGCTTGTTCGGAAGCAAAGTAGGAAGTTAAGAGTAAGTAATAGCTGACAAGTTCACCTGATTTAAAACCAATAACAGTTTAAAAAAGTAAGTTTTAGCCATATGTGGTGGCACATGCCTGTAGTCCCAACTGCTCCGGAGGCTGAGGCAGGAGGATCGCTAGAACCCAGGAGTTCGAGGCTGCAGTGAGCTGTGGCCGCACCTGTGGATAGCCATTGCCTGGGCAATATAGAGAGATATTGGCTCTAAAAAAAAGGAATTGAAAAAACAATGATAAGTTTCATTTTCTGTGGCAAAACAGACTGTCAGACAATTACTCTATTGAGTATATACCTCCTCCTCAAATACTTCTCACTTCTCACAAGCTCTCATTACTCCAAGCTACCATTTTTTTTAACTTTTAATATATTTATTTATTTATTTTTAATAGATTTATTTTTTAGAACAGTTTCAGGTTCACAGCAAAACTGCGTGGACAGTACAGAGAGTTCGCATGTACCCCGACGACGCGGCACAGCCCCCTGCTGCCAACACCCCGCACCAGGATTGTCTGCATTTAAAATCATTAAGACACTATACCAACCATTCAAGACAGGGGAAGATCTAAAACACTTAAAAATTTTGTTTTAAAATGAGATAAAATCGTATCAATATAAATTTCACTAGGTGGAAATTTAGAAAATTGGAACAGAAAACCTCATTTGAAGTTTGCCTTTAAAAAATTTTTTATTATTTTAAAATTCATTATAGTTGTACATATTTTGGGGGTACATGTGATGTTTTGATACCTGTATACCATGTGTGATGATCAAGTCAGGGTAATTAGAATAACCATCACCTCCAACATTTGTCTTTTCTTTGAGTTGGGAACGTTACAATTATTGTACAAAACAAACAGTGGGTGTGACTTCTAAGGTTTGTCCCAGAGTAACGGGCAACCGTGGGCTTTAATTTGCAGTCTGCCCGTGAACTTGGGCACCAGCTTAGGCCATGCATGTCATCCTGCCCATGCCTCAACTCCCAGACCCCTCCGTCCCTCTCTCTCCAGCACCTGCCATCTCCCAGGGCTGCTTTCCTGGAGGAGAGTTGGGAGGTTCCGTGAGGCAGGTGGAGCCCCCATGCACAGCCAGAGGAGCCACCTGCCCCTCCGGCCCATGCCTCAGCCTCTGGCGCTTTCCTGAAGCCAAAGGAGGGAGCAGCGACTGGTCAGCCTGGGGGCAGGAGTATCTCAGGACGTTCCCTACCCCCACGCAGTGGACAGGAGCTCCTAGGATGCATGGATCACAGTGGCCTTTCAGAAAAGCCACCCACCTTGTCCCCAGTATTATGTGTTTTATACATTCCTGTGTGCATTTTTAAGTTTTAAACGTTTTTGGTTTATAAGTTTTGCAGTCCAGGTGTTTTAATACTTCTGAATGAGCTTCCCTCATTTGGCTCAGATTGGTGATGTCTCCCCAGAGGTCACAGAGGCTGGAGTGGACAGGCCTGTGGCCAGCGGACAGCAGTGGGGCTCCGCGTCCGCCTCAGCTGACTTTCAGATCCAAGCCTTCCGTGCAGTCTCCTTTAGCGGTTACCTTTCCCTTGCACAGTCTTGCATGCTTTCAGGTAAACATCTCTTTCTTAAAAAGCAGACCTGAGCAGTGTCTACCCACATAAAATTGAATTTTTAATGCATTGATCTTCTCTGGGAAATGCCTTCTCTGTATCGGGCGCAGTAACTGAGAGAATTCTAATCCGACTACACGGGCTTTTCCTGTAACTCTAGGCATCAGCTTCCATTGGCCATAATGACTCAGGCCCTAGAGGTGCTACAGCCTCCTGGAAAAGTGACCTATTAATTTGTTTTTCTTTTTTAATTAAACTTTTTATTTTGAGATAATTGTAGAGTCACATCGGTTGTAATAAATGATGCAGAGACGTCCTACGCATGCTTTACTCCGATCCATCTCTAAGATTTTGGCATTTCGAGACTGTTGTATAAACAGAATCGTATGGTCTGCAACCTTTCAGGGTCGGCTGTTTGTTTAGCCATCTGCATGTTGAAGGATATTTAGGTATTTTCCAGTTTGGGGCTCTTACCAATAAAGCTGCTGTGAACATTTGTGTACAGGGTTTTGTATGAATATAGTTTTCATTTCTTTGGGGTAAAAGCTCAAGAGTTCAATTGCTGGGTTGTAGAGTAATTCCATTTTTAGTTTTAAAAGGAACTGCAAAACCACCTTCCAGAGTGGCTGTACCGCTTCTCATTGCCACCAGCGATGTAAGCATGATCTGGTTTCCCCGCATCCTCACCAGCATTTGGTGTTGCCACTGTTATTTATTTTAGCAGTTCTGATATCTCACTGCGGTTTAAATTTGCATTTCCGTAATGGCTGTGTTGAGCATCTTTCCATGTGCTTATTTGCCATCTGTGTAGCCTCTTTGGTAAAATAGGTCTTCATGTTTTTTACCCATTTTCTAGTTGGATTATTGGAGGTTCTATTTACTATTGAGTTTTGAGAGTTCATATATTCTAGATAGTAGTACTTCGTCAGATCTGTGATTTGTAATACTCTTAACAGAATATTTCATAAAAGCAAAAGTTTTTAATTTTGATGAAGTCTAATTTCTTGATTTTTCATTTTGGGGATTGTGTTTCAGGTGTGATTAAGCCCTAAGCACCTCTTTGCCTCGCCCTGGAGCCCAGAGATTCTCCCCTATATTTTTTCTGAAAGTTTTATAGTTTCATGTTGTACTTAAGTTTATGATCTATTTTGAGTTCATTTTTACATAAGGTGTGAGGTTTAGGTCAAGGTGGAGGGTGTTTTGGGTTTTTGTGTTTGTTTGTTTTGTTTTTTGTTTTTTCCCATGGGCGTCCAATTACTCCGGCACCGTTTGTTGACAAGGCTGTCCCTCTGCCTTTTTATACCTGAATTTCTTCTCTTTCTCTGTCAAAAGTCAGTTAAGTGCATTTGCGTGGATCCCTTTCTGGAATTTCACTAAACCCATAGGTCCATTTGGGGAGGGTAACCTCTGATTTTGTCTCAGAAATTCATGTGTACTGTGACCATCCTGTAGTGTGACAGAGAACCCGCTTTGCAGTGTAGACAGAGCACGGTGATGCCCTGATCTCGGGAGCGCCTTCCAACGGCAGTGAGACTGTCCAGGCAGCCAGAGGGACTTGCACTTGTGGGGTTTTGGTGGTTATGTACCTTCCAGACACACAGGCCAAGTCATTGAGATGCCTTCCTCAGTGATGAAATAAAATAGATGTAGACATAAAACTAGATGATTACATTTTATTTAAAAACCCATATGACAAACATTCTGTGCTTTGTTTTTTTACTTTAGTTTGCTTTAGTGCCACTTTTGCTTTATTTGTAGTCCTGCTTTGGTAACCTGGACAGTGTCTTGGTTCTGTTGATCAGGAAGCCCTTGGAACTCTAGTACCCGGGTTATGAAACACTCAGATTTAGAACAAAGCCTTCCTGCGGGAATGCTCCCACTTGGCCACTTTAACAAAACACTTGAACTCACTTGTCCTGTTTAGTCTGAATCAAACATAACCTTGTGGCGGATGTTTGTGTACATTTTTGTTGCGCAACATTTAGTCATAATGTACTTGGGGACTCCTCTGCTCTGCCGTTGTTGCATTGAAACTTAACCTGGTCTCCCCATGGTTCCAGCAGAATATCTGGAAACGACCTTTTTGTAGAATTGCGTTGGTATCCACGTGTCTTGCCGTAAGCAAACACCATGATGATACCTGAGTGCAGACTGAACGCTCTAGGAAAAAAGACCCAGACATGAGGGGCGCACCGCCTCACCGTGGTGGGACTCTCAGCGCATCCTATTTCTGTCTGTCGTGCAGGTTGGGGACATCGTCATGGTCAAGGAGAATGAGACCTTTCCCTGCGATCTGATCTTCCTTTCCAGCAGCCGGGGAGATGGGACGTGCCACGTCACGACAGCCAGCTTAGACGGAGAATCGAGTCACAAAGTACGCGCACGTCACATGAGATTCCAGGGCAGGGCCTTGGCATTCGTCCTCAGACTGTTCCCGTCTGGCCGCAGAAACCAACACCCTGTTCAAAAGTGCCTGTTTCGGTGCCACAGTAAAGATACAGGGAGTTGTGCTGGCCACATTTTTTTTTTCCTTTTTAAAATGAATTTCATTGTGTATATTTAAGATATATGACATGTTATAACACGTACATGTATAGTGAAATGGTTATTATAGCGGAACAAATTAGCATATCCATCATCCCACGCAGTTCCCATCTCCCTCCCCAAGGCAAGGACAGCTGTAATCCGCTCGGTTAGCAAAAATCCTGAGTACGATCCACCGTTATTAACTGTGTCCTCACGTTGTGCGTTAGAGCTCCTCACCCTCATCCCACACATTTGCTTCTTCGTGTCCTTGGACCCACCTCGCCCGTTTCCTTGACGGTTTTGTCTTTTGTCCCAACTGTCTCAGGTTCACAGAGAACTTTCAGCATTAGCCTGTGTCCTTTGGCTGCTGTGCCAAATTAAGGATTTAATGAATAGATGGTTGGAATTTTAAATGTTTTCATTTTAATAGTCAAAATTAGTGTCTTTACTAGCCTAGAATTATGTGAGGTTACACACAATTCTGGATTTTTTTCCTGTTACTTCAATGACTGTCTTTTTGTGAAAATATCTTAATAAGGATTTCCTGAAATTACTGCGTAATTAATTTCTTGCACTCAGGATAGAATTCTGCATGGGCAATTGATGCTACAAAAATTTTAATTATAATCATAAAAGAAATATATAGCACTATTAATTTTACGGTTTTTATTGTTTTAAAGATCTGAAGTTTCCAAGGAATTAGGAAAATGATCATAGCTTAATGGATTCAACCATTTCTAAGTCATTAGTTCACAAAATTGCAACTCTAAAATGGTATTAATATTTAAGTAATACCTGTGGATATAGGCAATTTCTACTATGGGATAGAGAGATTTTCTTTACAAAATCACCAACGGATATGGCAATCTTCCATGGATAATTCATGATAGTGTATAAGGCCCTGTGGACTTTTTTGCAGCTAAATTTATTTTCACATTTTCTTTGTAGTATATCCCAGGAGAATTAACATGCACCACAATAGATGTAAGCACAGCACTTCTGGGAGTGGGAATTCCTGGATGAGTCAGGTGTCTGCTGTAGGGGGCTGCTGGTCCCCTGCAGCCAGGGAGGGCCTCCTGAGCCAGTCACACCCTCTTCTGGCAGCAGCCGGCTGCCTGGACCCCCGCCCCCGATGGAGGAATACGGCTGGTCAGGCCCAGTTGAGGCCCAGCAGCGCTAGTGACCAGAGGCTGTGGGTCTCCCGGTGAATCATGTTTTTCAGATGAAGTGTTATCACAATTGTAGAAAATATTAGAATAGCTGTTGCATGTTGACATTCTGGGTTTTTGCCCTTTGCATTTTAATTTTGTGTTCTTTAATGTCATTTTGTGTATTTTGTTTGGCTTTGGAGACTGGAATATGAGCCCTTTCCTTAAAAGCAGAGTGTGGGTGTGGGAAGGGTCCAGTGACCTCCGTTGGAGTCCTGCAGGGCTCATGTGACCATGGGCAGGCTTGTTAACCTCGCTGGACTTTTCACATCTGAAAATGGGGACAAACCTATCTTTCGGGGGCTCTTGTAAGGATATAATTAGAAAATTTCCTAAAGTGCTGGATGTACAATAAGTGCCCAAATTTGTGCCCTTTGTGATGATGATGTACTAATCATATCTCCTATTTGTTCTGACTCACTACACATTTTATTTGTCCAACACTTGGTTATTAGGAAGAAACATGAGAGGGGATTCAGAGACCCTGTTGCCTCCTCCCCGGCCCTCGTGCATGGGTCCCTCCTCTCTCCTTCAAGGCAGGGCAGGTGCAGCCCTCTCGCCTGCCTGCTGGTGCTCACAGATGCTGTTGAGCCAGTGGGTGTCAGAATGTGCTCCTGGACCAGCAGCACCAGCAGCACCTGGGGTCATTCTGGAAATGTAATTCTCAGGCCCTTCCGCAGACCTGCTGCACGGAATCTCTGGGGTGGGGCCCAGGAACAGGGCAGAACAAGCCCTGGGGGTGATTCTGCTGCACACTCAGCGTGAGGAGCCCCGACCGAGGCCACGTGAGCAGTTAGGCAGAAAGCGTGTGCCACCCAGCAGTGACGGGCAAGGCAGCTTGCCGCAGGGCAGTGGCAGTGAAGTGGGGCGATGCTCTGGCAGCTTCCTGTGCGCAGTAGGGAATTATGTAAGAGAAAAGGAATATTTTAGCTCCTGAATTTGTGTCCTATTCAGATAAATCAAAGTGTCCAATTTTGAAGGAGAATGCTCAGCAGCATTGCTATTTGTTCTGTTATTAATAGTTTTAAGGGGAGGACACTGGGTAAGAATGGAAGAATGAGAATTTTCTGACCCCTGATAGATGTGGGAATATCAGTGGTACCAGGTCTTTCTATAACTGTTTTAACATTTACAAACTCTCTAAGTACCTCTTCTCTCATATGGTAAGCCAGGCTTTGTAACTGGGCCATTTATATGCACAGAACATTAAACCCTGTGCTGCCCTTGCGTTGGAGGCGCCAGCCGTGAGGTTTGTGTTGGTCATTTTGGTTGTGAGTTCACGTGTCTTGTCAATTTGCAGACGCATTACGCAGTGCAGGACACTAAGGGGTTCCACACGGAAGAGGACATCGATGGGCTGCATGCCACCGTCGAATGCGAGCAGCCCCAGCCCGACCTGTACAAGTACGGTACTTTTCCTGCCCTAGACCATTCTTGCGTTTCACCTCGAGTAGCCCAGCAATGTGGTGTTTGGAAAGAGAATGTAAATCACTGCTTATAAAGTAAGACTGAGTCAAAAATATGCTACTTTTCACAGACTAGCACCATTCAAATCTGTAGCTTTTTATGCAAACATTTGAGGTGGCTTCATGGAACAACATTTATTGAAGAAATATTAAGTTTTCTTAATCTTGAGGAAGTCATTTGTAAACTGGGTTAAGGAAGACCATTTAAGCCCCGGGCTAATAAGAACAGAAGGTACAACAGGAAAGGTGGTGGCTTCTCAGTCAGGGACCACAACTCACCGTCACGGCCTCCTGGCCGGGACAGGCAGGCGGGTGGGTGCAGGCGGAGCCCTGCACTTTGGGGACGGGACCGTGGGCACTGCAGTCAGTGACTTGACTTTTCTGTTGCCAGGTTTGTTGGTCGCATAAATGTTTACAATGATCTGAATGACCCTGTGGTGAGGTGAGTGCTTCTTGCAAACACTTTGGCCATTTTCATCTTTATCGTTACATTAGAAATTCATTCTTTTATTGATGAGAGTTTTTCATCCTTGCTGCTCTATTAGATTTTGAAAGCAGAACTCTGCTTTACAAAAGGACCAGGTTCCACTCTCTTGTCTTGTCCACTCCTTGGACACACATCTGTACATGTTAAATAAATGATACTCGTGAGAAATGTCCTCCTGTGAGACTCCTCTGTGCGGCCGTCTCACACGGGAAACACCAGGATCCCACGTGACGGTTCAGCAGGGGAGGGGGCAGCTTCCCCCAGGAGAAGGGCCCTCTCAAGATTTATGTACCAGTGTGTCTTCAGATAGGAAGTTGAAGGACTTCTCATTAGGAGGCCATTTTCTTGGATTGTGTTAACCTGCTCATAATCACTACTGTGGTGGTGTTGGGCTCAAGAACTATCTCAGGCTCCCGTCCACCAGGGTTGAGTCTGTGATGGGGAAGCTCGCATCGGGTGAACTCACCGACTGCATCCCTACGACTCAGCTGTGGTCAGGCAGTGCAGGTTCAAAGGGGAGAGCGGCCCTCACACGCCCCGCCCTGAGGCCTGGGACGGCCCCACCTGAGAGCCAGCCTGCTCACGGACGCCTGCCTGCCTCCCAGGCCTGGCATATTCTATCTGACATTGTTTCACGGTCCAGGTGGTTGCTGACAAGGTATTTGAATGTTACAGTTTAGGAAATTGGCTTCCAGTAGTTTTTGAAGTTGCTCCTTTTCCATAAACTCCACTTGTTAGAGAAATCTTTCTTCTGATTTAAGCAATCTCCAAGCTGTGGATACACTGGTATGGCATTGTGTATTAAAGAAAACATTTTCCCAGAAGTAGAAACAAACTCAGTGGGAAATCACTGCAAAATAAATAGTTATGAAAGTCCCAGGCTCATCTCCTAGCAAGGCTCCTGATGTTTTGGTTTTAAGGAACAATTTGTGCACCTCTTAGCATGTTTGTATCATCATCATCCATCGCTGGTTAGCGGGTGCTTTTCAGAGTTGATAGAGGCATTGCCTTGTTTTTCCTAACATATATTGTTCTAAAGGTAAATTCCTAGTTACCTTGGAGAAGTAAGCTATATTTCTGTGTGTTGTAAGAATTAATTTGTGTTTGAATGAATAAATAGAATTTGGTTTATTCATAATGCCTGTGGGCACATCCAAAATTGTAAATATTGCAGGCTTTTCGTGCTGCATATTTAGGCAAAGTTTATAATTGAGCAGCTGGGGAAGATAATTACTAATGTATTTTATATTTTGATACTAAGTCTAGTTGTACTTTTTAGTATTTATACTCTTCAGTAGACTTTTAATATGTGGGTTTTTAAAGATGTTTGTGAATTTGTGGTGTGATGGTTATAAATTATACATTCAAATTCTCAATTTATTCAGAGTGATATTTCTTCTTCCTGTCCAAACTAGAAGGAAAGCACTTTTTCAAGTAAATTATTTGTAGACTTCCAGAGTCTCTTTTTAAAAGGGCCATTTGTTTTCATAAACACTTAACAACATGAATTGTTATAAGGGCTTTGCTGACAGAGGCTGACAGTCCCTGTAACACAACCAGATGGCCGGCCTGAACCCAGGGGGCTCTGATTCAGTGACGTTGGGCGGGAACAACACTGAGCCCAGCGGTGGCCCGTCCAGGGCTCTCTCCTCCCTCCCTGCCGTCAGCGGGTGCAGCTCTGAGCCATGTCCACCAAACATACGAATGCATTTTAAGTCCATAATACTCAGCATGTTCTCAGCGATGCACAGCCTGAGGATCCATTATGCAGTGTATTAAGTACACTAATAAATTAAAAGCAAACTTCAGCAAATACTTTCAGCTCTTTCCCTCCACCCTCCAAAGAGATCGCAAGGATGTTATCAGTAGCAAGGTTTGCACATTTGAATTTTGCTGCTGATTTCTCCTTTACTGCTTTGGAAATGAGGAGAGATGATTTTTCCATCAACTGGGGAACCATGGGGATGTGATGCTCCTCGTGTCTCTGCATGTTCACTGCTGAGCGCGCCACCTGCTCTTTAGCGGACGATGTCGGAGCTCCTTGGGGTTGCTCGCTGCCCACAGCGGCTGCGCACGACTGTCCCGGGAATCTCTGCAGCTTGGTGGGCCTGCTCATTAGTGCCTGTTGGTGTCCTCACCTTCGTCATTAGAAACGTGACTGTATGAGATAAGACCCCCAAGTCTCACTGGGGACATGACAGAAACTCATGAAAGTTGCGTGAGTCACATGCCCCACTCTTCAGCTTTTCCAGAACCTTCTGGGACCCTCTAGTGCAGCTGTCCTCACACTTGAGGCGTGTTGGGCGAGGGTTTCTAACTCAGGTCTGACTCCTGCCAATGGCACCAGGGCCTCATCTGGGGACCCCACCCCTGTGGTCTCCTGTGGGAGTGCCAGGGTGCTGCTGGGGCACCCGGGCTCCGGCTCAACAGTCGGGGGCCTGGGACCCTGCATTCCCGCAGGCCACATGGTGAGTGCAGAAGGGTCCCAGAAAGCAGCGTGCCTGCCCCACAGGCAGAGCCCACACACTTTCACGGGGCCTGGGCTGACCTCAGTGCCTGGACGCGAGCACATCCACGTGCACACCGTTCCCCCTCAGGGTGCGATCTGGGGAGCAGGTGCGCCGCTTTCCCGACCCCGTCTCGCTGTCCTCTGCTCTGTGGTCGTGTCTCATCATCCTTCTCTTTATAGGCCACTGGGATCAGAGAACTTGCTTCTTAGAGGAGCCACACTCAAGAACACTGAGAAAATCTTTGGTAAATATTTAATTAGTAAATTATTAGTAATAGCTTCTAAAATTAAGGACACCTTAAGCTAAAATCCGCAGTGGCAGCCCGAGAGCGTTTCTCTGTGCTCTGAGGTGCTGTGGACATCGTGGCAGGGATAACTTTGCCTCACTGGGATTTAGAGTAGTGTTGAGGGATAACCGAAAGCCGTAAAGCAGTGGCGTCAGAGAATATGGCTTGCGTATTAAGTGCCTTTAGTTTTTGACTCAAAAACATACAGTTGTATCCATGAAAGAATTCATAAAATACAGTTCTGCAGGAAATTTCTTTTAGTCTGTGCCTTTCTTTGCTAGTGTCTCCCACTTATGGTGGGTTATTTCCTATATTTTAACTAAATGAGAAAACTTATTAAAATATACAAGTGTGCCCTACTTTCAGAAAACCCACTACAGTTGTCCCTCAATATCCATGCTTGGTTCCAGGACCCCTCGCCAATACCAAAATCCAGGAATGCTCAAGTCCCTTATATGAAACGGTGTAGTATTTGCATATAACCTATGTACATCCTCCCATATACTTTAAATCATCTCTATGTTACTTATAATCCCAATACAATGTGAATGCTATGTAAACAATCGTTATATTGTGTTGTTTTAATTTGAATTTTTTTATTGTTGTATTGTTATCTTATTGGATTGTTATGTTATTTGATGGAATATTTTCCATCCCCAGTTGGTAGAACCCCCAGATGTAGAAAGCCCATGGTATATTCAAATACGAACTTTAGAAAAAATAAAGTACAGATTGCTCTCTATACATGAAAAAAGGCTTTATTCTTAAGAATGCAATTATTTGACTATGAACAGCTAGCTTGCCTAGTAAAATTAAAAATATGATTCGTTTTACCCAAGAACCCACTTTCACCGCAGCTGTGTGTGACGTACCGTAAGGACACTTGCATCATTGTCATCAAACTCTTCCTCTCTGCAGGTGTTGCTATCTACACGGGCATGGAAACCAAAATGGCATTAAATTATCAATCAAAATCCCAGAAGCGATCTGCGGTAGAAAAGTAAGGCTCTGCCCCTCGTTTGACGTGGGTGAAAGTCTGTGACTTAAAGCTGTCGCCCACGACTGTAGGCGTGAAAACACGCTCCTCTCGGTCTCGTTAGCGGTCCCTGTCCTGGCTGCACCGCGTCTTAGCAGCTGCAGAGCTGGTTGCCAGGTCGACTGTCTTGTTCCCTGGTGAGGTGACAGCCGCACACCCTCCTGCCTGAGTTTCCAACACTCGGTGCCCAGTCAGCAGCGCTGCCGGTCGTGGACTCTGTTGTGCGGGTACCGCAGTCCATCAGATGCCCGACGGCCCCTCCTCCATCTCGTGAAAAAGTCAGAAAGTCATGGCTGCCTTTCAACTCTGGGGTTTGCTGGAAACCACATATTTTCTGATATGGTTTTACTAAGAAAAGCATTCGCAGAGAGAACAGAGTCTTCATTAAACAGTCAAGTCCTTACGTTAGTATGTCAAGATGATGGTTGAATTTGTAAGAAAATGTGGCCTGGAATTTTGTCTTCTTTGCCCCTTGTGAAAGCATATTCTTGCTTGATGTGGACAACTGAGTGCTCACCAGACCATTTAATAAAGAGCCATGTGCTGTTTAATGATTTTCTAGGAGACTGGTGGGGTGTGTCCTGCCTGCTCTTTGTAAGTTGACCTGGAAATGGGGTCAGGGGTCTCTGTGCATAATTCCAGAGGCCACGAGGCAAAGAACCAAGTAAAGGGACAGTTTTGTAAACAGGAGAGAAAACTGCATATGACCATATCACTGACAAGGATTTCTGCACAGTCTAGAATTCTATAATTTGAAAGAACACCCAGAAATCAATTTCTTCCACCATTAAGCATCAACAAATGAGTGCATCAGATGGAAAAAGGGAGATCGGTTTCTAATAAGCAAAAATGCTTTGTTCCAGATGTTCACATGTGAAAAATAGGTTTCAGAAATAGAGATTGGAAAATAAAACCTTCTTTACAAGATCTGCTAAGACCTTGGTTAAGGATCAGCCGTTTTCCTCTACTGAGGACAGTCGATTTTCCCTCCTCCCTCCCTCTCTCTCTCCTTCCTTCCTTCTTTGGTGGTAATCGCTAAATCTTGAACTCATTGGTTGATGCTTAATGGTAGAAGAAATTGATTTCTGGGTGTTGTTTTAGATTATAGAATTCTAGACTGTGCAGAAATCCTTGCCAGCGATATGATTATACACAGTTCTCTCTCCTGATTACGAAACTGTCCCTTTACTTGGTTCTTTGTCTCACGGCCTCTGGAATTACATGCCAGACACCCTGGAGTGAACGCAGGTGTGGACGAGCTTGTACTTTCATTTTTACTGCGTTAGGTCGAGGGGCGCCTGCTTCAGAACACATTGCTGTGCTTTTCCTATTGTTTCTTCTCAATGTGTTGTCTTGGTGTTTGTGGGAAAGGAGGCGTAGAGCTCATTTCTTCAGAGGACGATACCTAAGTAATCATTACTGTCCTTTTGTTTCAGATCAATGAATGTATTTCTCATCGTGTACCTCTGCATCCTGATCAGTAAGGCACTGATAAATACTGTCCTGAAGTACGTGTGGCAGAGTGAACCATTTCGAGATGAGCCGTGGTATAATCAGAAAACCGAATCAGAAAGACAGAGGAACCTGGTATGGAAAACGACCCCCTTTGCGTGATTAAGGATGACCTGTGAGCCATTGGTATGAAAACGGGTTATGGGAAAATGATGAAGGTGAATTTGCTATGGGTGAAAAGAAGTCTCCATTGGTTAAATCTTTGTAATAGATGCATTCATTGAAATTTAAAGTATTGGGAGATACCAGGTGCTCCTGCTGCCTTTGGGAATTTGAATATACAAGCCTAGAAAGGTATTGGGTCCCAATGTAAATTCATATGGACGGTGCCTTATATACTTTTGGTGTCCCCAAAAGCCTGCACGGTGTTCTTTGTTTAGGGGGTGCCCAGTAAATACTTACTAATGATTATGAGATACATGGTACATGTTTGTGGTAAGTACATGGAAAAAAGGCACTGGGTCCAGAGCAGGGTCGTGTGCAAACCCAGGCCTGCGTGCACTGAGTCTGGAGCAGGGCCATGTGCAAACCAGGCCCGTGTGCACTGAGTCTGGGGAAGGGCCACGTGCAAACCAGGCCCGTGTGCACTGAGCCCAGAGCAGGGCCGTCTCTGTGTGTCAGCCCGTCCCTCCCACAAAACTATCATGGCTTCAAAGATCAGAATGAAAGTATGTACAAAAGTCATTCTCACAAGGCTTTTTTTTGACATTTATAGGTTATTACCTAGTGAGTTTGGTTATGTAAGGCTGAGAAAGGAATCGCATGAATGCTCAAAAGTAAACATCCCTGTTGGCTCTCAGTCAGCGTGGTCTCCTGTCACTGGCACACGACTATCTTAACGTGTGGTTTAATCTCATCCCCTGGTGGGAGCCCCACAGGGCAGCTCCTGCACCAGCAGGTCCCGGCCCAGAAGTCGGGTGGCAGCGAGTGAGCAATGCCGCACCGCCCCTGAGTACTCCTCATCCATGGAGTCCGAAATCCCACGCTTGGTGACGGCCCTTGTGCAGCGTGTGCCTGCACGTAGGTCTTTGGCGGTGGGCTGACAGCCGGCGGTGCTCTCTCAGTTCCTCAGGGCGTTCACTGACTTCCTGGCCTTCATGGTCCTGTTCAACTACATCATCCCCGTGTCCATGTATGTCACCGTTGAGATGCAGAAGTTCCTGGGCTCCTACTTCATCACCTGGGACGAGGACATGTTTGACGAGGACACCGGCGAGGGGCCCTTGGTGAACACATCCGACCTGAATGAAGAGCTGGGGCAGGTCAGTGTCTCCTGGGTTGTCTCTCATGATGCGCCAGCCTGGGCTGCCCTTTGTGTCCCTGGTCTGCAGACTCTGAGTGAGAACGTGTCACCGGACCATCCCCCGAGTGGTCACGTGACACTTGTCCCTTTTAGTTCATGCACAGAGACGTGACCAGAACTGGTGAAAGATGGTAGCAAAATTGTTCTTGGGACTTTATGTGCATTCTGTCATTAGTGTAGTTGCCAAGATCCTCAACAAAATACTAGCAAACCAAATCCAATAGCACGTTAGAAAGATCATTTGCCACTGTCGAGTGGGATTTGTCCCTGGGATGCAAGGGTGATGCAAAGTGCACAAATCAGTACGTGTGACAAACCGCATTAACAAAGTGAAGGACAAAAATTATCTATTGTAGAAGGAAGGTACCTCAATATAATAAAGGACTTCAGTGACACGCCCACCGCTGACGTCATACTCAACAGAGGAAAGTTGAGAGCTTTTTCTTTAAAATCAGGAAGCAGACAGGATGCCCGCTGCCACCACGTCTGTTCAACGTAGGACTCAAAGGCCTAGCCAGAGCAGTCAGGCAAGAGAAAGGAATAAAAGGATCCATGTGGGAAGGGAAGGAGTGAAATTGTTTGCTGATGACATCGTCGTGTATTTTGAAAAGCCTAAAGATTCCACCAAAAACCTGTTAGAATAAATAAATTCAGTAAATTTGCAGGATACAAAATCAACATACAAAAATCGTAGCATTTCTGTACACCACCGACAGACCGCCTGAAAAAGAAATCAAAGACTTTCACAAACTTGTCTAATGTAACAAAGGAACAATCTCCCACAGTCCGTGGGCAGGGACCCTCCACAAGTCCACTGCCGTTAACACTGTGGTTGTGCTGGGGAAGAAACCCGGCTGCCGCGCGTCTGAGTGGAGAGCCCGGCGCCTCCCTCCCGTGTGCTGACGCGCGTGCTGTGCCCACAGGTGGAGTATGTCTTCACAGACAAGACCGGCACCCTCACGGAGAACAACATGGAGTTCAAGGAGTGCTGCATCGAAGGCCACATCTACGTGCCCCACGTCGTCTGCAATGGGCAGGTCCTCCCGGACTCCTCAGGCATCGACATGATCGACTCCTCCCCCGGCGTCAGCAGCAGGGTATGTGCCGTCCCCCTTTCTTCCGGGGTCTGGGAAAGTCCGACTCCTCTGTGGGCTCCAGTGAGAAGGACTGTCACCTGCCGCAGTGTGTGCCACTGCCCGTAGGGTGAATCTGGCCAGCGATGCCCCTGCTAGAATCACCTGTTAGAACTTGGACAAGCAGGGCAGATGGCACGCTGAGAGTAAAGTAAGCACGTATGTGCAAACACACACGGACACACATACACACAGACACGCACATGCACACACCTGAGCACTGTTGCTCCAGATCCTAGCACCCCCAGGTGTGGCTGGGATCCTCAGGGTTGGCCTGGAGACAGTTCCCAGATGGGCAGGCGCTGCAGAGCCCTGTGGGGTGTGCCAAGGAGCAGTTGGGCTCGTATCAGGGTGTGCAGTTGTGCCCTCTCACCCTGAGGGCACCGTGTCCCCCTCCATGTGCCCAGGTGGACTGAGGTACAGGAACTGCCATCTTATCATGGAGGTGCCTGGTTGTGGGGTTGTGTCAGGGTGGAGCCCACCCTCCTGCCCCCACCTGGCCCTCCCTGCGGCGTATGTTCGGTGTCAGCACATCCCTTCCCGACGCTTTGCGGCGGTGCCTCCCGACCTTGGCCACATATGAGAGTCCCAGGAACCTTCAGGCTCCCGGGAATGTAGTGTGCAGCCTGGGCGGAGGGGCTCAGCCTGCCATGACCTCAAACACATCACTTCCCCTTCCTAAATTTTAATTTCTGCAGCTGCAAAAGCAGGAGAATAGCTCCCTCTTCACAGGTTGTTTTTAGATGGAAGTTTACTATGTGAGTGCACACGGAGCTCTGTAAGTCGTGTCTGGTGCAAAGCGCATAGCTGTCGGGAGAGTGGCGCTGTCGCACGGGCGCCAGGGCCCAGGGTGTTGTGGACGTCCATGTTGGCTGCGCTCGTGTGACACGAAGGCGCCCTTTGCTGTTGCTTTCCTGCACGCTTGGCGGGTGTTGGCCTTTCTGAGTGTGTTGAAGCGCCTGCGGTGTCTGACAGCGTCACGGCCAAGCACGGCGCCTCTGGTTTCAGTCTGCGTGATCCTAACCCTAATTACCGCAGAGTATTCCAGAGTGAGGGAAGCCAGTCGGATTCCACCTTGTAACAGCGAAGGCAGAGCCGACGAGCCCTCCCCTGACAGCCGCACCTGTCGCTGCCCCTCAACCCCTCGCACCACTGTCTTTTGCTTAATTCCCATCTGTCTGAAGCAGAGATGGGTTTTTGGACTTTAATTCTCACAGGAGCGCGAGGAGCTGTTTTTCCGGGCTCTCTGCCTCTGCCACACTGTCCAGGTGAAAGAGGGCGACAGCGTGGATGGCCCCAGGTTGTCACCGGACTCCACGAAGTCCTGCGTGTACATCTCGTCCTCGCCCGACGAGGTGGCGCTGGTCGAGGGCGTGCAGAGGTGGGTCAGCACGCGCGCGTCCGCCGTTGGGCTCTGCCCGTCTTGACCCCAGTCGCGGCCCCGTCTTGGGAGTGGTCTCACGCCACGCCGGCGTCGCGCGCCTGCTGAGCAGTCATAGCCTTTGTGCTCGGGCCCCCGGCCCTGCGCGAGGAGGCCCTCGCGGTGAGCGCGGCCTGTGCCCTGGCGCGTGAGTCTTGTGCGGGGGCTTCCCCTCCTGATCCTGCAGTACATCTGCAACAACCACAGGCGCTTAAGGTGGGACAATCCTACGCTTCCTCTAACGCGAACCTCCCTCCTACGTCTTAGAAAATTAAGCCCAGATGTGAAGCAGTTGCCCGGGGTCACGGCTTGGAGGGAGAGGAGGGCTGGGGTGTAGGGTCTCCCACTGTTGCTGCTTTTTCTTTGAGTCATACCATATTAACTGTGTGTGCATTTTGCACCCTCCTTGAAGATCTTTTTTTTGGGAATTCTTGTTGCCTCATGAGATACGGCATTTTAAGCAAACACTTGGAAAAATACCTTAAACATTCCAGATGTGTGGCATAATTTCAAGTCAGGGAAATCTTTCTCAAATTCTCACGCTCACGATTCTTACGTAATAGTAACAGCACTAAGTCTCCTCTCTGCCTGCCAGTGATGGGGGTGTTGCCTTCAAGGACTGAAGGGTTGGGAGGAAAGCGTGTTAGTGCCTCTTGCCGAATCAGAGCATGTTTTATTGTTGCTAAACTAATGTGTTTTCCTCATGCAATTGGATTAGTGGCCCAGAAATGCAAGTGGTACCACCACGGACCTTTATTGAACGTATAAACCCACACGTGCCTAGGTGAGGCTTCTCAGGGCTAGATTTACCTCTGCCTGGAAAGCAAGCGCTCAGGAATTGAGCCGCACGCAGTTGCAGATGTCAGAGGTCGGGGCAGGCTGTCCCAGCCCGGCCTTCAGGCTGATTGGGGCGGAGCTTCCCTTCAGCTTCCCCACGTTCCCGCAGCGCTGCAGTGTCACAGCCGCACGCTGTGTCGAGAACACGTCCGGGTCCCTGTCCTCTGTGAGGCTCTCGAGTCCCGAAGCTGCGCCCTTTGTCCTTTTGCCTGGCCAGCAGGTGCCCATGCCGCCCCGGGGGCGCCGGGCTCCCAGGCGTGCGGGAGAGGGTGTTGCACAGACGGGGGTGAACTGTGCTGGGGCCTGACTCCCCGTCAGCGACAGGACAGGGTCGGTCTGGACATGGACAGTCTCTGAGGGTCCTTCCTTCTGACCTTGTATCTTCCACTAAACAGCAAGAACCAAAAAGCCCACTAATCAGTAAGTAAAAATATCGGTAGAAATAGGGCCCGGGGTCCATAGACCTGCTGCTGCCTTTCTGAAAACAACTGGTACAAGCGAGGTCACACCTCGTTGTTGTGGCCCTAGGAAGGCCCAGCAAGTTGGAAATTCTGTTGATCTTGGAGAATTTTTTGAGTTGGTGAATAAATTTACTATTATAATTTCCTAACTCTATAACGCAGTTTAGAACTTCTGTTTTACAGAAAAGTGTTTCTTTTTTGAAAAGAAAACTTTTCTAAAATGTAAAACAAACATTCTGTGAAAGCAAATATCAGAATTTTGAGTTAACGCCTGGGTTTGCCTTCTCGTTTGCAGACTGGGCTTTACATACCTAAGGCTCAAAGACAATTGCATGGAGATACTAAACAGGGACAATGACATCGAGAGGTACGTACCCCACACATTAAAATACGATCACGACAAAGAATGGTCTTTACAAGGTTTTTCATGATCCTGTTCCTCCCACAACCCGCTCCCTCTTCTCCCCAGTAATGTCCCCGAGAATGTCATGGGAACCTTCTGGAGACCCACCTGGCGGTCAGGGGCGAGGCACGATGGTATATTGAGGGCCCGCCTCGTACAGTCCTCCTTGGAGGTGTAAATTGGTGTTTAGTGAAAAAGTGTTTCACCATCAAATATGTTTGGGGTTAAGCCACCTAAAGTCGGGTTTTACTGCAATTTCCCAAGGCTTCTGGTGTGTTCTCACCCTCCCTGAGGGGAGCAGGTGAGCGGCCGCCCCGGGGTGCAGCGTAGCCCACGTGTCCGGGAGCATGGCACGCCGTTGAGGACAGTTTGTGCACCGATGCTCTTGAGTGACCAACTTGACAGTGGATTGTTGTACTTTTTCTCTCTTTAAAGATCTTTTGATTCTTGGGGACTGTGTCAGTCTCCAGTTGCCTATCCCTGAGACTCATGACCCAGCTTGTTCTGACGCAGGAGGTTGGGTGCTGCGTGTCTCCTCTGTCACAGCATGAGCCTGCAGTGGTGGAGACAAGCAGAGATGGGTACGAAGAACATAGGACTTGGTGGGGATGGCCTCAAAAGAACTGGATTTTTAAAATTTCATTCTTAAGGAAAATAAACTTCCAGGTCAAAGAGTGGGAACCCCATGACTTCAGGACTGGCTCTTGGGCCCCCGACCCCAGCCGGGCACCTCGCCGCAGTGCTGGGCCTGCTTCTTGGGGCACCCTGGGCAGTGACTTGTGATTGGGGCTTCTGGTTTGCAACGGCAAAGGCGGCGAGGTCGCTGCCGGGACTAGAGTGCACGTCCGGGCCCCGCTGAGGGATCCCCAGCTCCGGGCTGGCGCCAGCACTGGAAAACCCTCCTCAGCTTCCTGCCGGGGCCTTAAGCCCCAAGGAGTTTTCAGAGGTAGCCATGGGGTTGCCGAACTATTTTTGATGTTCCAAATGCCACACAGACGTTACGAGTTTTCTGATAGTAATACTGCACAAGCTAACTAGAATATCAGTTTCTTAGCTTTTTTTATGGTTTTTATCAACTTATGGGTTCATTATAGGGGATCCAAAGCTCGACACAGCTTCAGGGGTCTGTGTCCCACGGCTTTAGGGAGATGTGTCGGCACACGAGAAGGGCAGCAAGCTCTGTACCCAAACTCGGGGCCGTGGTCGGCTTGGCGTGGGGTGTCGTGAGGCCAGGCCCTCCCTCAGGCGCCACCGCGGCGCCCTGTGAAGCGCAGGCTTCTCGGGCGCACAGAGGCCTCTGGGAGACCCGGGAGGGAGGCTGCCCGGCCGTTCTGCCAGCGGGGTGCTGGCCACACCGATTCGACACCTTGCAGACCCAGGTGGATCCCGCGACTTTTCACGTTTCTTTTTCAGGTTCGAATTGCTGGAAATTCTGAGCTTTGATTCAGTAAGAAGAAGAATGAGTGTGATTGTGAAATCTGCTGCAGGTAGAAATTTCCTTTCTCTCGATTTCGTGGATTATACACGGTGGTTGTGTTTTATTCTGATGCCTAAATTCCATAGGAACTTAAAGATTTAGGATTTAAGAGCTATTTATTCTTTTTTTTTTTTTAGTGTAAACTCTTTCGTAATAGTGATGTTTTTATTTAAAAAGATAAAGTTTTTTCCGCAGTGGGTTTGCCTCCAGAGCACAGGTGCGTGAAAACCACCCACAAAAGCCGAGCTGGGAAGGAAAGACTCACACCCACGTTGCTGTCATCAGGCGCGTGGATTCGGGTGGGGCCCCCGCCATCTGACCCAAACGTGGGGGATCCACAGAAGAGCCATCGGAGAACTGGAGGCCGCCGAGCTGGGGAAGGCTCCTCCCGGTGCCTGGGTCTTGGGTAAACTGAAAGCTGAGCGTGACGTGACGTCACCGTCGATCTCTCCCGTGGAAGCGTGAGACCAGCAAATGCTACATGGCTGTCACACCCAGGACACGGAGGCTTTATCAGGAACGTGATTACAGGCGCGTCTCAGGTCGCCCGTGCTGTCCCGAGTGTTGCTGCTGGTGTTGGCAAATTTGAAGCTGGGAGCTCAAAGAACAGGCAGGCCCGTGAGCGTGCCCTTCTGGCTCACACTTGGGGTGCAGAACAGCCAACTGTTGGAGTTAACAAAGCGGATTACACTGAGCCACCCTACAGCCGGATGAATACGAGGCAATCGTTAAAGAAGTCAGCACTTACATTAAGGAAGTTGGCTACAACCCCTGCACAGTAGCATTTGTGCCAGTTTCTGGTTGGAATGGTGACAACGTGCTGGAGCCAAGTGCTGACATGCCTTGGCTCGAGGGATGAAAATTCACCCGTGAAGACGGCATTGCCCCCGGAACCACGCTGCTTGTAGCTCTGGATCCATCCTGCCACCAGCTTGTCCCCCTGACAGGCCCTTGCGTCTGCCCCTCCAGGATGTCTACAGAATTGGTGGTATTGGTGCTGCCCCCATGGGCCAAGTGGAGACTGGGGTTCTCACACCCGGCATGGTGGTCACCTTCACTCCAGTCACGTTACAACTGAAGTAAAGTCTGTGGAAATACACCATGAAGCTTTGAGCGAAGCTCTTCAGGGGACAACATGGGTTTCAACATGAAGAATGTATCTGTCAGAGATGTTTGTCATGGCAACATTGCTGGTGATGGCAGAAATGACCCCCAATGGAAGCAGCTGGTTCACTGCTCGGGTGACTGTCCTGAGCCACCCAGGGCAAGTCAGCACCGGCTGCACCCTGCACTGGACTGTCACGCAGCTCACTTGGCCTGCTCGTCTGCTGAGCTGAAGGAAGAGGTTGGTCGCTGCTCTGGATCAACCAATTTAGGGCTGGAGGGTGGCCCTAAATTCTTGAAGTCTAGTGACACTGCCACCATCGATATGGTTCCAGGCAAGCCCTTGTGTGTTGAAGCTTCTAGACTGTTCTCCTCTGGGTCGTTTTGCTGTTGGTGACACGAGATGGACAGTTGCTGTGGGTGTCATCAAAGCAGTGGACAAGAGCCTGTGGAGCAGGCGAGGTCACCAGGTCTGCCCAGGAAGCTCAGACGGCCGAGTGATCGTCCCTGACGCTGCCACCCCAGTCTTACCCAGTGGTAGAACTCTCAGAACAGTTTGTTCAATCGGCCATTTAAGTTTAGTGGTAAAAGACTGGTTCATGGTAACAATGCATCATCAAAGAATATTTTGTGGACCATTTTTGTTTCTTTTTGTGTGGCAGTTTTAAGTTATTAGTTTTTACAATCAGTACTTCTTAATGGAAAAAACATGACCAAAACTCTGTCACAGAATTTTGAGACCCATTAAAGCAAAGTTTAATGAGAAAAAATAATAATAAAGTAAAACTGTTTTTAAATTCTTAGGAATGAGTATGGGCTAAACACCCAACACCCTTGCTTTGTATATTGTCTTAGTGTTGAGTTGGCATCATTTCACTATTGAAAATTGCATGTTAAACCCCATTTATAAGCACCCTAGCATTTCTCCACGTATATCTAAATAGTAACATGCTTTTGAATAATTTTTTAAAGAAAAGACAATATGGGCCTGCAAATATATCTGTAATAATGTTCAAAATACTAAGTGAAGTGAGCTTTGTTGGTTGTCTGTTGGCTGTAACAATGCATCTTTATTTGAGGAGAACAAACTCCGTTTGTGCCCTAGAGGCGGGGATGGTAAACAGCGTGGGCCACACAGTCAACCCCTCCACCAACTGCAGTGACTTTGCAGCAGCCTCTGCGCGTGAGCCCCTCTCGGGCTGGTGGTCTTGCATCCCCCTGGGCTCTGGGCCATCCCTGGAAGCCGCGGGGCCAACACCTCAGGGTCCTGGTGGCTCCCTCTCTGCCGTGGCCGCCCCTCCTGGCAGGGCTGGCTCCACCGAGGCCCTCCCAGGAGCTCCCTCCCACCGTGCCGTCCCATGTGTGTGGCAGACAGCTGGCCTCGTCCCCACCCTCACCCTGTCACGCCCAGCACATGATGGGCCACAGGCCCCACGGCACCGCAGCCCCGCCCCTCCGTTCCCCCAGGACCGAAGGCTCACCTGGCCCTGGCCCTGGGCTGGCCTCCCGGTCACCGCAGCAGGTGCTGCTCCCCCAGCATCTGCAGGGGTGACTGTGTATTGCCCCGAGGCAGTCCCAGGCTCTCCTCCCGCCTGGCGTGGACGGTCCATATGGAAGGAAGACCTTTCCAAGGACAGCCCTGAGCATCCGGATGCAGAGCCCACACTTTCCTAGGCACTACTACTGCTGAGTGCACAGTAAATACTCATAAATTCAATTTGCTCAGTTAAAAATGGCATTTTATCAAGAGACGCAGGATCTTGTTCTTTGCTGTTTCCCAAAACTAGAAAATGCCAGGCTGTGTTTATCTCTTTGGAAAGATGCCTGGTAAGCAACCAGATGCAGCCACCACCCTGGAGCTAAACAGACTCTAGTCAAGAGCTTTAAGTCAGCAGCTTCCTGACACTTGCGCTGAGAGGATCCCCTTTCAGTGTGAAGTACACAGAGTGGCGCCTCTTAAACAGTCACTGTGACCTTTTCAAGGACCTTTGTTTCTCTTCTCAGGCCGGCGAAGGTGGTGCGGGGCGTCGGCAGCACAGCGCCATCCGTGTCACAACCGCACTCTTGTGCACGTAACCCCCATGGCGTCCACGGCATCACCGCCGCGTCAATCAGCAAATGTTAGGGACAAGAGCAGGCTTCACCAATGAGACTTCTGCTGACAGTCACAGGGCGTGCAACAGTCTGTGTGCCCGCGGTGCCCATGACGCCTGGAGAGAGGTCTTGCCAGCCGGACAGGGGACAATTCCAGGTGTGCTGAGGTGCAGCAGGCCACTCCACCCTGCACTGAGATTTTGAGCCAGTCTGAATTGTCAGGATAAAGGCATCGAATGGTAGGATTACCTCATTAATCTTCTTGTCACGTTGTTTCCCCTGTAAACATGTGGAGCCAAGTTGTTGAGCTGTGCGGGGAGACGCTGCTCGAGGCCCTGCGGCGAGGGCCACGGTGCTCAGTAAGGGCCGCACACGCCACCTGTGGAGCTGCCTCCCGTCCCTCACAAACGGTCTCTGCTGTATCTGGAACTACCAAGTCCTCAGTGTTGGTATCACGGGCTATACCACGGAATCTTCGTAAATAACTTCCGTTTCCATCAGAAAGCTTGAAAAGGAGCTGGATCACACTGAGAGTTTAGGTCTGAGGCATTTGTGCCATTAGAATATGCCCGTCCACCAGGAGGTGTGTCTAGATTTCCTAGGGCATCTCTGCGTGCCTCAAGGGGAGGCCCCTGCCCTCTGAAACCAGCCGCTGCCTCAGTTAATGTTAAGGGAAGTTTGAACATTTAATTAAACAAGTTATTCTCCCCGGAGAAGTGCACTAATTGCACTGGTTTTACCTCCTGATGGGCGGGGGCCGGGGGAGTGCAGCCGTCAGAGCTGAGACGTCAGCCATGAAACCTGGCTTTTTGGGACGCTCTCTGCCGATGCCGTCTCCACCCGAGGTGGAATGTAAGCCATCCACGCAGCACCTAACTTGGAAAGAGAAAATGAAAAGCACTAACTTTGCACTGTCCTGGAGCTGCTTGCCAGACGCCATTTTCTACCCCGAGGCAGCCATTTCTGAGACCTTTGCCGTCACGCGTGGTTTTCCACGTCCTCGAGCTGGCGTGTGCAGGACACAGCAAAAGTCGAGCCCACGGGGAGCTTGAGCTGTGGTTTTGCACCCCTGATGCTTCTCCAAGGGCTCGCTGCTGGACGGCCACGGTTGCCCGTCAGGCACACACGGCCACGCCTGCGGACCAGATCCCTGTGTGCTGGTCACGTCACCTGCCGTGGGTCGGGGACCACATGCTCATCCACAGAGCTGGAAAAGCGAGTGTCAGACTCTGCTCTTGTTCATTGTACATGGAGTTTTGCTCTGTTCTCTGGATATTTTTATTCAAAGGCTCTCCTTGACCAGGTCTTCAGGCCGCAGGTGTCCCGTGTCTTCAGTGGGTATAAAGGAATTGACAAGCCGAGACAGTGGGAAAGTTAAACCATTCACAAGCCACTCGCGTGCCTCCTGAGCCATTAGACGTGATTTTCCTGCGTTACCTAGACTACAGTTCTTGTTCTAAAACGTACCTGATGGCACACGCGTGTTGGTGGAAGTCGTGTGTGGGAGTCAGGGATGATTCTGGAGTCAGGCGGTGGTACGACCAGCCCCAGCGTCTGCTTCTCCAAGGCGAGCGTCCAGGAATCTCTGCCATAAACCCGCCCGGCCCTGCGGGTGTGTCTGTGTGGGACTCCCTGCGCCCGTAGGCTCCTGCTCAGCCTGTTCTCGCGGCTCTGCGCGCTCGCAGCCCAGCATCACTGGCGCCGTCCTTTCTGGCCCCAGGTTGGCACCGACCCTGGTCGTGGACGTCTGCGAGCATGAGTTGTGTCCACATCCCATCCGTCTCCCCTGTTCGGGGATCTCAGGAGTGAGCACTCCCTGGAGCTAGGAAGAGGGCAAGGCGGACCCCTGACACCACACCTGTGCCCACGGGCCTGGTCCCAGCTCTGGTCGTCTGCCGGATGTGCCCCTCCCCAAGTGCTCTCGACCCACCCACCCTGGGGAGTTGGCTGTGCCCGGCTGTCGCCTGCCTGCTTGTGGTGCCCTCTGGATTTGGTCCCTGAGATACTTCCTGAGGGCTCTCGGCATCCAGCAAGGCTTGGGGCTCTGTCCTGGTCAGAGAGCCGGGCATTTGGGCTTCCCAAGAATGTAGCTCAGGCCACGGCGGGGCCCCTGGCCGGCCCTATGGGTGCTGTGCTGGGATGTGATGGAGTTTCCGTAGCCATGGCACAAACAGGCCGCCTGGCAGAGCACTACGTGGTTCCCAGGCCAACGGAGTCTTTACTTGAGGACCAGAGGCCTCTGGCTGTCACGTCAGAGCTGGCATCTTCATCTTTGCCGTACGCCAGAGCATTTTCCTCATCTCAGCTGGAAGAGAAACTCCCTGTCTTGAGGAATAAGAAGCGTGCACTCGCAGCACAAATGTGGTCAGAGTAATCCCAATGCTACCGGAGGTGTGAAAAAAATAATACAAAGGATGTAAAGGATGTTGCCTGTGACCCCATTAATGCTAAGGGTGACCTGGACATCTTGTTCTGCATCAAAACAGATGGCTTTCCAAAGGGGATTTGGTGTTTACCTTCTAGTATTTTGGCAAACCGTAGTCACCTTTTGAGTCAGCCACACCCAGCCCAGGTCCTGAGGGCATCTCCTTCCTCCTTTGCGTCTGCACCGGAGAGAAGACAGAAGAGTCAGGAGGCAGAACACCCAGGAGCCAGTTTCTCTTCCTGGTTCCTAACTTTCCTATGCGATTTCTAGGGTTGTAGGAACAAAATGAGGCTTTGGAGTCATCCGTAGGTTTAATTTTTCCGGACTGTAGCATGTTAACTGGTCCATGAACATCTTTCAAGTGGTCTCAGCACTGGTAACTCTTGGTGTTGTTTTTAGTAATGGCGCACCTTGAAAAATAATTTAGTCTTCTCCATATTGTGATTAAACACCTTTTTTCCCCCTCATTTTATAGGAGAAATTTATCTGTTTTGCAAAGGAGCGGATTCGTCGATATTCCCCAGAGTGACCGAAGGCAAAGTCGATCAGATCCGATCCAGGGTGGAGCGCAACGCAGTGGTAAGACGGGGACCTCAGCGGCCAGCCTTGTTCCCCTGTGTCAGGGAGGGACTTCCATGTGCAAAAGCTCCTGGCTGAGAAGGTCATACCGTGTGCCCTAAGAAGACATTTAGAAAGCAGAACAGGCCACATACAAACAAGACAGGAAGCCCCTGCTGACCTCTGCTCCAGGGCCCTCGACCCCGGGGACACACAGGCCACCTCCTCTGCAGACCGAGTGCGAGTCTTCATTTTGAGGTGGGGGCTGGGTTACTTGGGTGGTGTTCGGGGGATCAGAATTATAAGCACATTTGTGGTTATTTTATCGGCACAAGTAGATCTGTATCCTGAAGGATTTCTAGTGATTCGCCTCAGACATAAATTAGCACTTACTTCACCTACTTGGTTTCCTTTCTGCATGTCATTCTTAAGCCTGTGGCTTAGTCAGTTCCGTAACATGCATAACACTGTTGAGCTGGTGGCAACCCTGGGCTTCCTACCCGTCACTCCAGCTTTCTCTCTCCCGGCACTGCTGCGGGTGTGGGCTGGCCTGGGTCTCTCACGTAGGGACCATCCCGTCCCCAACAGAGCCCCAAAGCTCGGGGGCCTGTGGTTCCCAGAAGCCTCCCTCTCCCGCCCTCACGGCTGCCCTGTCCCGCGGCCTCCATGTCCTTCCTTCTGCTCTCCCCCAACAGTTGTCCCCGAGGACGTCCCCTGGGGGTCTTCTCCCTCCGGCCCAGGTAGTCCTCTTACACCTGCCCTCACCCTCTGTTCAGGTAAAGACAGGTTCCTCCCAGAGGTCCAAGAGGATGTGAACCGAAGTGCTTACGCACCACACAATTTGAGTTCAAAGGCATTACTCTAGACCAAGGAAGGTTAGCCAAGATAACCTTGGAATAGAGGCCGTGAATATTCAACGTTGCTTTCACTTACAGAGTTACCATTTATTGTCAGTTTTTGTCCTATCAGTGTCAAGATTTGATTCCTTTACTGTAGGTAGAGCATTAAGAATTTCTGTGGGTGGACAGGAACCCTGTTAGTCCTGAGACCGTGCCTGCAGCAGCTAATCAGGTTTAACCTCTGTTAAATGCTGCTGTCAGTATGCATGTCACTTGGCTGTGAAACAACTCGAAAGCACCCGCTGGTCACACAAAGTAGCTGCCATTGAACCAACAGGAATCCATAAAGCAGCTGCCAGTCTGGGATTGTCGAGATTTTCTCCGAGGGATCCTGAAAATGACAACATCCCTGAGTTCCCCCAGCCTCAGGGGTGTGGCAGCTCTAAGTGTGCACGATGATCCTCCCAGCACCACAGGGCACTGTGCACATGCGGACAGCCCATCAACACACAGCGGATTTTAGCGGGAGGGTGCGTGACGGTGCGTCCTGAGGAGGCAGCTCCATCTGCGGTTCACTTTCAAGGCCGCAGTGAGGTCATGTTCCACCCTGACCAGGTCGTGGTGTGACGCTGGGTGCACTGATAGCCACATGTCCAGTGTGATTGGTCTTGACGGAGGGTCTTCAGGACACGACCTGGACCCCGAATGCTTCCTCACCTGCCAGATCCTCACTGCTGTCGTCCTTGATATAGTGAGCACACGTTGTGTTGATTGTGATGATTTTAAAGTCCGTCCACCTCTTGTTTTAAGAAGCTTTATTGAGCTATAATGGACATACATTCATCTACACGTATGAACATAGTGAGTTTTGACATATGTATACACGTGAAAACATGACCATGGTCAGGTTAGGGAATGCATCCACCACCCCAACATTGTCCTCGTGCCTCAGTACCCTCCCTGCCAACCCCTACCCCACCGTAAACCGCTGCCCTGCCGCCCACTACAGACGAGTCCTGCCTTCCAGACGTTTATACTGATGGAATCACCAAATGTGTGCTGTTTATCTGGCACCTTTCACCGCACATGACCATGCTGAGATTCATCCAGGTTGGTGCTTGTCCCAACAGTTCATTTCTTTTTATTGCCGAGTAGTAGTCCGTCGTGCGCAAACAAACAAGACCGCTGTTTGTGCGCGCATTCACCCGCCCAGGGACGCTGGGATCGTTTCCGTTGGGGCTGTTGCGGAAAAGAGTTAACGTGAGCTGTCTGCCGTGCGTGTCTGGGATGAACGGTATTTCCTTTTGCCCTGAGAAACTCGATGTCATAGCCGTCGTGGATGCTCTGTGTGCAGCAGTTCCCTGTTCCTGGCTGCCTTTTAGGTTTTTGCTTGTGCTCTGCCCTGGTGACGTGATCCTGAGTTTCTTCTGCTCAGGGATCTTGAGCGCCTTGGATCTGTGGGTTTTTATCAGGTCTGGAAAATTTTCAGCGATTGTTCTATAAACTTTTTTTCTGCCACCTCCCCTTTCAGCAGCTGCGGTTACCTGTGTACTCAACTGCTGATGTTGTTCCACAGCTTACTGATGCCTTTTCTTTTTAAAAAGCGTTTCCCCATGTTTCGTTTCAGGCAGTTGCTGCTGCTGTGTCCCCGGTTTGCTAATCTTCTCCTAGGCGGTGTCTGATCCGCCAAGGTCCCGCCCAGGGTGTTCTTCCCCAGACGTTGGAGCACTCAAGTCCTTTTGTCTTCTGATGCCCCTGCTTAACTTTGGACGTGTGTATACAGTTGTGGTGACTTTCTTTCTTTCCCTGCCGACTCCACTGTTGGTGTCAGCTCTGGGTCTGCCGTGGTGGAGGGTCTGATCTCGTTTGGGGCAGGGATGCGGCCTCTGGTGGGATCCCTGCCTGGGCACTTGGCTGTGCTGGGTGCCGGGTGTTCTGCCTTCCTGTGATCTCAGATTTTGTTCTGAATTCCTCAGAAGCAGTTTGCTCCTTTCAGGCAGTGCCTTTATAATGTGTCCGGTGGGTCCAGAGCAGAGCTCACCCCAGCGCTGCCTACTGAATGCCCTGTGAACTCCTGGTGGCGAGCTGTCCCCTCCCTCCCCCTAACAGCTTGTTCCTGGCCTCTGGCCATTTCCTCACACACGCATGCTCCTATGTCCCCTGCTGGACACGCGAGAGGCCATCTGCTGCCTCTGGCACCTCTTGCTCTATGGCACCTGGTCCTGGGAGCTCTGGTACTTGTTCTCCTGACTCTCAGCTCCACCGGTAACTCAGGGAACCCACCAGGCTCCACCTAAGTTCCCCTTCCTGTCCCTCAGCCTGGAAGCTCTCCAGGCAGTGAGTGGGGTGCTTGCAGGGCCCCTTTAGCATTTTATTTTGAAATAATTACAGATTTACAAGAAGTAAAAATAGTTGTAAAGAGAGTACAGAAAAGGCTGGGCACGGTGGCTCACACCTGTAATCCCAGCACTTCGGGAGGCTGAGGTGGGAGGATCACTTGAGGCCAGGAATTGGAGACCAGCCTGAGCAGCATAGCAAGACCCCATCTCTACAAAAAATTAAGCAGCCGGGTGTGGTGCCACATGTACCTATAGTCCCAGCTACTCAGGAGGCTGAGGTGGGAGGATCGCTTGAGGCCGGGAGTTCGAGGCTGCAGTGAGCTGTGATGACACCAGTGCTTCCAGACTGGGCGACAGAGCCAGACCCTGTCTCTAAAGGAAAAAAAAATGCCACAGCAGAGATCATCCTATCCTTCAGGTCTCATTTATTTCTCCTTTTGTTGCCTGTGCTTTTGGTGTCACAGTTAAGAAAGCGTTATCAAATCCAGGGTTATGAAGATTTGCCCCTGTGTGTTTTCCTAAGAGTTTTATAGTTTTAGCTCTTAAATTTAGGACTTCGGTCCATTTTGAGCTAATTTTTGTATGTTTTGTAATGTAAGGGCCCAACTTTAATCCCTTGCCTGTGCATATCCAGTTTTCCCAGCACCACTTGTTGAAGAGACTGTTCTTTCCCCATTGAATGGTCCTGGCACTGGTGTTGAAAATCATTTGGCCATATATGCAAGATTTGTTTTGGCTTCTCAACTCTATCCCATTCGACCCTATGTCTGTCTTTATGCCAGTTCCACACTGTTTTGATTACTGTCACTTTCTAGTAAGTTTTGAAACCAGGAAGTGTGAGTCCTCCAACTTTATTCTTCTTTCACAAGATTGTTTGGCTATTCTGAGTCCCCTGAGATTCCACAGGAATTTTAGGGTGGGTTTTTCCATTCCTGCAAAAAATGCCAATGGGATTTTGATAGGGATTGCATTGACTCTATAGGTAGATCACTTTGGGAAGTGTTGTTGTCTTGGCAATACTAAGTCTTCCAATCCATGAACATGGGATGTCTTTCCATTTATGTAGGTCTTCTGTAATTTCTTACAGCAATGTTTTGTAGTTTTCACTCTATGAGTCTGTCACCTCCTTGGTTAAGCTTATTTCTAAGTATTCTACTCTTTTTCGTGCTACTGTAAATGGAATTATTTTTTTAATTTCCTTTTCAGGTTGTTCAGTGGTGGTGTGCAGAAGTGCCACTGATTTCCATGTGTTGATTTTGTACCCTGCATCTTTGCTGAATTCAATTAGCTCTAACAGTTTGTGGGGAAGGTGTGCATTCTTCATGGTTTTCTAGATTTAGAATCATATCATATGCAAATAGAGAGGCCTTAGAAAGGCATCCGTTCTAATTTGGATCTTTTTTCCGCTTTTTATTGCCTAATTGCTCTGGCTAGAATTTCCAATACTATGCTGAATACAAGTGTCAAAGGTAGGCATCCTTGTCTTGTTCCTGACCTTGGGGGGAAAGATTTCAGTCTTTCACCACTGTGTATGATGTTAGCTGTGAGTTTTTCATATAGGGTTTTTATCATGTTGAAGAGGTTCCTTCTCTTCCTAGTTTATTAAGTGGTTTTATCATAAAAAGGTGTTGGACTTTTGTCAGGTGCCTTTTCTACATCAATTGAGATGATCATATGGTTTTTTTCCCTTCATTCTATTAACATCTTGTATTACATTGATTTTAACATGTGGAGTCACTCTTGCATTTCTGGGACAGAAGCCACTTGGCCAGCCATGGTGTATAATCCTTCCAATCTGCTATTGGAGTAATTTTGCTAGTATTTTAAAAGTTGAGGATTTTTGCATCTATATTCATAAGGGATATTGTTCTATAGTTTTCTTGGAGTGCATTTGTCTGGCTTTGTTTGTATATATCAGTACTGTTTGATATGCAGTGCCCAGGATTTTAGTAGTACTTAGCAGGAGGAATAGGGAAAGTATTTCTACTCCATGTTTCCACAAGAGGAAGTCCCCTGTCTACTTTTAAAACTAGAGTACATTTATATCTGAGAGCTTCTGCGCACCATTCACACCAGCCCAAAGTTCGGAGACAGCTCTGAGTTGTTGTCCTCATAAACCCATTTTCTTATCATGCAGTTTTTTGGCTTGAGATTGAAGCCATATATCTTGTATGTTTTATTACGTCTTAGAGAACGTCAGAGGATTCATTCTGCAGTTTACATTCGTGTCTCTGATCTACAACTTGACCAACGGGTACACAAAAGTATCTAATTTCAGCCACGTAATTTATTCAGCAAAAGTTGTTGGGTTTTTGCTCTGTGCTAGGGATTCAGTGATGGCGTAAGACATGGTGCCAGCAAACAGAGAACCCACAGCCTACAAAGCAAGCCTGGGGCACTGAGTCAAAGAGGAACTGGGGGGTGGAGCCGCATCTCCCTAAGCTGCAGGGCTCAGTCCTGGGGAGAACAGTGCTTTCCTCCGAGGTAGGTCCATGGGCTTCTTGCCTGCTCTTGTCTGGTCAGGAGACAGTGTCTTGGGGGTGGGGAACCAGGATTTCCAGAATGTTCCTGGAGAGCAGCACTGCAGAGACACGCAGAGCGCAGCGTTCATCCCACTCGGTCATCCACTGCCCGTCTCGCGCTGGCTGTCGGGACCCCGGGGGCTGTAGGATCTTCGAATCCAGCGGAGATCGTGTCCTTCGGACAAACCTGGAGGTCTGCGAAATGAGGAGAGATGCGTGTTCCCTGAGAGTTAGGGGCAGGTGCAATGCGTACAACAGAAAATCTTTTTTAAAATCTTAAAAACCAGTATTCTCCCAGGTTTGAAATTTAGGAGGATTATGGTTCTTTTACTATTATCAGTAGAGCTGGGGCTGAAGGAACAGGGAGAACAGAAGGGGAGCACCACGGTTAAACCCTGTGGGGCTTGTTCGTCTGGCCGGGAGGCGCTTCATGACGCAGGGAAGAGGTTTGTGTCCGCAAAGCGCTGCACGTGCCAGTCCTGCAGCCTCTGGGAGAGACTGACCTGCGCCTGCTCTCCAGGTGGTGACATCAGAATTAGACTTACAGTAAAGAATTTGTGATTCTTAAATTCTTATTGTTCTTTCCTGTTCGCCCAGTGATTTTGATAAATAACCTATCCATCTTCCTTCATTGAGTAAGATCAAACTACCTCACAAACTCACCACACAAAACATGTTTACTTTAGAAACATCACTTGATATTGTCCATAAAATTGCAAATTATTATCCTAAAAAAAGTTTAAATGTAACTCTGCATTTGTCAAAATAAAGGAGCAAAGTCTTCCTTTTGGTGCAATGGCTCTGATTTGTATTATTTACTTCCAGGCTCACTAGTCTGAAAATGTTATAATCCATAATGATTATCCATGTTTAATGTGCACATAAATAATTCAGGTTGGTTGGGTTATAATACTTTGGTTAGTCATTATAATTAGAAAAAGGGGATATTGAGAAAATTATTGAAAATAATGTTTCCGTGAGTGACACTTTGCATTCACATTAAATGCTACATTGTGTCCTGTAGGAGGGGCTCCGAACTTTGTGTGTTGCCTATAAAAGGCTCATCCCAGAAGAATACGAAGGCATTTGCAAACTGCTGCAGGCTGCCAAAGTGGCCCTTCAAGATCGAGAAAAAAAATTAGCAGAAGCCTATGAGCAAATAGAGAAAGATCTTATTCTGCTTGGTGCTACAGCTGTTGAGGACAGGTAAAGTGACGCATACACCTTATTTTCTGAGACAAATGATGGTGCCACGTGCCAGCATGGGCTGCGGAGGGGGCGGAGGAAGAGTCATCAGCACTTCTGTATCAGTGCCTCTGTGTTGCTGGAAGGGAATACCTGAGGCTGGGTAGTTTATAAAGAAAAGAGGTTTGTTTGGCTCAGGGTTCTGCAGGCTGTACAAGAAGCACAGTGCCAGCATCTTATGGTGGAAGGTGGAGGGAGCCCACGTGTAGAGGTCACATGGTGAGACAGGAATCAAGAGAGGGGCGAAGCGCCAGCCTCTTTCAACGAGCTTTCTCGGGAACTAAGAGTGAGAGGTCACTCACTCCCACGAGGAGGGCACCAAGCCCTTCCTGAGGGATCTCCCACCAGGCCCTGCCTCCAACACTGGGGATCCGATGTCAACATGGGACCTGGCAGGGCCAAACAAACCATATCGAAACCATAGAACATCTGATGTGGATGTTGATCCTTTAGGAAGAGGCTAGTCTGTCCCCTGCGTGTGTAGGATCATGTCATGGCAGGTCATGCCTGGATGATGTCTTGCCATCCATGAATAAGATGCCCGAAGTCACACTTTCCCAGAAAATAGTGAAAATAGCATTTTCACATCATGTTATAAATGGTCAAGATACAGGGGTTTTAAAAATTATTCTTTAGAATGGAATCAGTAAGAATTCTGTTCCTAAATTTGTTCCTAGTTCTTTCCAAATACAGGTGTTACTTTTTAGACCTTAACATACTCAATGTATTTGTCATCACTTACTGAAGAAACAAAATAATAAAGTAGGACTTTGTAAAAACTAATAATAATCATAACTGGTAAAATTACCAGTTACAGATTTTCAAGTACCTCCGGGGAAAGAGCTTCGAGTCAGTTCTGCAGTGAGGACGAGAGTTAGTTGAGGTTTAGTCCACTGAGAAGGGGTCGTCCGTTCTGCTGTGTCGTCTCAAGAGCAGAGTAAGGGCATGGATTACAATTTGTTTCGAAGGGATGAAGGAGAGGAAAAAAAAACCCTAATTTAGAAACAGAAATTCAGGAAATTTACCGAGAGTTTATCTTTTGGAAGTGCTTAAAAGCATAAAGTTTGAACGTGTTTAAGGTCCATTTTCGTCCCAAACCTAAATCCTCATCTCTAACTGTCCATTTTCCCAATATCTTTAATTAACATTTCCTGAGTTCTCAATCTGGATCGAGTATTAGGCAATGCCGAAGTTGTGGTTTGGTTGGTTTTGTGTTTTGTTCTGTTTTTAAGTCACATTCCCTCAGAGTAAGAACACAAAGCACCCGCGTGAGATGCCCACCTTGTGCGTAGGGTGGACTTCAAAGAGCGAAGCTGTGTGTAGGATGGGCTTGGTTGCTGGTGGGTGCTGGGAGCCCAGGCGTCGTCCTAGCGCTGAGCAACTCTGCATCTCGTTCGTGAGGGGGAGGAGGGATGTCCCATGGGATGGTCTTGTCTGGGGGGCAGCTGGTCCTTGAAGGGGGGAACGCAGAGGTTGCTGCAGGTGGGGGAGCTACCCGAAGAACAGATGTGCACGGAGCTGCTCGGGGGTGGTGGGGCAGATGGACTTGGTGGATTGGGGATGTGGAGAATTGGAGAGTTGGTGCCTGGCGGGGGGTGTTACAAACTGATATTTGACTACAAATTACTTCTTAAAATCTCTAGCCAGCATATTTACAAACCTCTCTGCACCTCGGTTTCCTTTTGAATCAAAATTATAAAATTAGAGGTGTTTTTCCATCTCTAGAATACTATGATTGTGTGATATTGACACTTTCAGCTGAGAAGTTGTTCCCAGAATCTAGCCAGATTATTCCGGTTAGAATTTAAATCCATTCCTTTCACTTGGTACTTTATACAAACATGACACTTTACTTCACATGCCTATTGAAAGTAAAGACTCTAATATCTTAAAAAAAAAATGGCAGACCCCCAAAATGAGGCAAACATGGTTTTGATACAGGACCTTCCAAAGAAAGTGATGCAGCTTGACCAGTGTCAGGAGAGCCCTTTATCCTCAGACACATTTTGTAACCTCTGCAAGCTTTGGGTTTTCCATACATACAACGGGGATGGTAACAAGGTCCTTACTCCATAAGGTTGTTGTAAGGCTGAAAGATGCTTCATGCAGGTTCTGGCACACAGTAAGCCCATGACATGTATTAGTCACAGAATCACTAGTATTATTATCAGTATTTTATGTTATTTGAGGAACCTGGTCACAGCTTGATCAGTTGCAAACTTAGAACAGTTTGTACCAAAACAAAATATAGTGAATACTACTGACCATCTTGCTTCCAGATCCCATTTTCCCATGGTTGAGACTTTCTTGTTGTTGATTGATGGTCCTTATAATTTCCCAAAATCCTCCTCAAGTAGCAAGTCTCACCCAGACAGAAACTGCCATGCTTGTCAAATGTAGATCCTATGAAACTTTACTTCTTAGATATTTTATCCATATTTATCTATCTGATATTAGGAACTATTTCATTGAAAAAGGTTAATTCATGACTTTAAAAGCAGGTTCAGGTACTTTATGGTAAGATCATGAGTGAGCAGCATTGTTTTTTTAATTTTGTGGGGCTAAATTATTTTAACAGCTTCAAACGTTTCTGAAATCCTTTATTTTGATTGGGCTTTGTTGGTATTTTCATTTGTGTTTTGTTTTGTTCTTATGTCCTCAGGCTCCAGGAGAAAGCCGCCGATACCATCGAAGCACTGCAGAAAGCCGGCATCAAGGTCTGGGTTCTCACCGGTGACAAAATGGAGACGGCCGCGGCCACCTGCTATGCCTGCAGGCTCTTCCGGAGGAGCACGCAGCTGCTTGAGCTGACCACCAAGAAGATCGAGGAGCAAAGTTTGCACGATGTGCTGTTCGAGCTGAGCAAGACCGTCCTCCGCTGCAGCGGGAGCCTGACCAGAGACAACTTCTCAGGTAGTGTGCTCCTGCCACACAAAGGTTGGACAGAAGGACCTCCGTTTGCAAGTCAGAGAACCCCATTGTCCTTACTGGGAATTCGGTTCTCTCCTTGGGTGTCAATACCAGGACCATTAGGAGTCAAGTAAACACCGAAATGAGACAGGAGCTGTTTCTTTTCAGCAGTCATGACATGTCTTTTTTCATGCATTCAGTTCCAAACTGCTGGGTGACAGGTGCAAAAAGATCGATCAATTGATTGATAAAATATTTTGAATGGGATAATTCTGTTCCACTTCTAAGACTTAGGGGCTCTGTAGTCAACGCCGCAGAGCGTCTGCCAGAGGAGGTCAGGAAATAATAATGCGTGGTTGTTTATCTAAGACAGCGGTATATGCCCAAGAGTTGTTGTTTTCTAAGAATATTCAGCAATTTATTCAGATACATTTTATCAGTGCTGTCCTTGACAGTGTTATACTCATTATCTGTGATTAGATTTTATTTGAATCATTTGAGATTTCACTAATGTAGGTAAAGTAAAAGTATCTCTCTAATCATATGCAAAATTTAAAGTATTCATAAAAATATATTTCCCTTCACCCAATCTACAGAATTCCTTTTGGGGATTAGAGATGTTCCTTGTAATTTTGAAACCCAGCAAAGAGGAAATTATAGCCATGTTCTTACCAACTCAGGTCATCTGGGCAGAAAACCGAGGAGACGGTAGCTGTGCAGGTAATGACTGAGTTAGCCAAGGAGGCCAGGAAGTCTGGGAATAAAGACTGACCTCTCTAGACTGCAAGACACACACTCCCCTCAGTTGTTCCAGAAGTACTGGAAATTACGGGTGAATCCATAAAGAGGAGCGAGCATTTGCTTTACCTAAATGAATGAGGATGTTTCACTGAGACACAATGTTAAAACGTAGCCAAAGGCGTTACACCCAATAGTGCAAAGATCGTATTGATAAAACAAGAGTGTTAGTTTCTTAATCCTGTGGACTTGTAGCATCTGCAGATATCCAAAAAATATATAGGTTTCTAAAATCTGTAGATTTAGTTATTGAGCAGTCTTTCTGATTTGTCTACTCCAACAGACTTTCAGCAGACATGCAGGACTATGGTTTAATTATTGATGGAGCTGCGCTGACACTAATAATGCAGCCCCGAGAAGACGGGAGTCCCAGCAACTACAGAGAGCTCTTCCTCGAGATCTGCCGGAACTGCAGCGCCGTGCTGTGCTGCCGCATGGCGCCCCTGCAGAAGGCTCAGGTCCTGCTCCTGCTGTCTTCCTAGCCACTGGTCGAGTGTATGAGACACTGAAAACCTTTCGTTAGGTCTCACAACCTATGATTTCTTAAAAATCCAGCAGGGTACCACCTTCTTAAAATAGAGACATGATGGAAATAGAGGCCAAAACGATAGAGATTTGAAACATGGATCTTATTTTGGTTGTCGGATCAGCCTCAGTGATTAGTGAGCGTTGCCCGAGTCAGATGTGTGACCCTTCCAGATGCAAGGCCAGAGCTGCCCTGGCTGACTTCTGTAAAATAAAACTGTCTTCAATCATTCATAAAGTCTACACTAGAGATGGAAGGGAAGGGAACCAACAGGTACTGAGCACCTACTGTATGCCACCTGCAGAATAACCTGTTAGAGGGACAAGGGCATCCTAGTTCTACAAATTGAAATGACTTGTCCAAAAGGATGCGGCTGGAAGATAGCAATAGAATTTGACTTTTTGTCTGTCAAACTCCAGACTTCTCACTCTGCTGTGTTCTTGTGGGAAACACACACTTAAAGTATTTTTTTTAAATACTTTTAAAAGCATTGTAGAATGTATGTAAACATGGGTATCTTTCTGATGTCAGTAGACCTAGAACAGTTCCAACTTTGTTATACCACATTTTAGGTAAAATAGGCCAATTTATCTTGAATTGTTCATGAAAGAAATCCACAACTTCTCAGACTAACCCAGTGGTTAAGGTACAACACATCCTGCACAAACTCCAAACACCAAGTGTGAGGAGGTGCTGTTAGCATCTGTGCACGTGTGCTACACCAATCTGTCAATGCCACTGACAACACGAAACCAGCTCTCCCCTGGGTAATTTGGGAGTAAAGACTGACAAGCTGATACTTGAGAATTCACAAGCATTCCATTTGGGATAAAAATGGTTTTATTTCCTACTGTCCCGCTTACATGTTTGACTCTATGTAAACCTTATGTGGGTGCTTCCAGAAGGGCCACTAAGGATTTCCTCTTTGCTCTCTATGTATTCCATGGGGTTTTTTTTTTAAGTAATCAACTGACTTTTGAAAAGTTTTATATAAATTAATTTGTTTTAGTCTCTCATCTTGAAATAAGAAAGCAATGCACACATTTTTCCTATCTTTTCAGTCTTATGTCTTGAACCATTACATTTAAGTACATAAATGAAAAAAAAACCATAAAGAAATTGACAACTTGGAAATAATTCATTGTATTAAATTGTCAGATTTTATTTTGCACGTGACAAATTTGAAAATTAAAATAGCATCAGGAATATCTTATTTTAAAAAATAGATGCTTTATACCAAATAGCTTGGCATACTTTGGAAGAACAATCTCTAATAGAATTCAGTGTTCCTGTTTGTCCCTATATATTTAAATATATCTCCCCAGTGTATTTACATACAGGAATATAACAGTAACCAAAAGCTACGTCATGTATTTTGTGTCTCTACCCTCAAAGCTTTTTCAGCTCATGTTATTTTAATCACACCTTGTTAGTTTTGCTTTATTTTGTTTTGCTTTCAACGTGAAAAAGATTTACCCTATGTGGAGGAATAGTTGAAGTAAATTAGCTCTAAGTGAACAGTTTTCATTCCCTAGATTAACTACGTCTTCGTTGCTTCTACCTAGTTAGTGAATAACCTGAGCAGAAATGAAACAGAGAAGATAAATTCTGCATTTACTTCTTTCACAGATCGTTAAATTAATCAAACTTTCGAAAGAGCACCCTATCACCCTAGCGATCGGAGATGGGGCGAACGATGTCAGCATGATCCTGGAAGCCCACGTGGGCATAGGTAAGCCGCCGCTGCTTCCTGGCTGGCACACCTGGCGACCAGTCCGCCTTTCAGCTGGACACAGGCGATGTCAGAGCATGCAGGTGGGCCGTGTAGGGCACCCTCCGTGACCCAGTCGTTCACACCTGGGGACACTCACGGCAGTGGTTCCATCTGTGCCTGTTTGCTCTCCCCTTCTAGGCGTCATTGGGAAAGAAGGCCGGCAGGCTGCCAGGAACAGTGACTATGCAATACCGAAGTTTAAGCATTTAAAGAAGATGCTGCTTGTTCACGGGCATTTTTACTACATCAGGATATCTGAGCTTGTGCAATACTTCTTTTATAAGGTAGGAACGGTCTCCTTGCCCCCTCACTGTTTCAGTGGCGTCCCACATACGTGAAGGCGTGACATGCATCGGAAAGACTCCGTGCTCCAAGGGGTCATTCATCTAAAAACAGAAGTAACTGTCAGAGAGGAGGAGGTTAATCTGATTACAGTAGTCCCCCCCCTTTATTACCCGTGGTCAACCGAGGTCTGAAGATACTACATGGAAAATTCCAGAAATAAACAATTTGTAAGTTTTAAATTGTGCGTCGTTCTGAGGAGTGTGATGAGACCCATCTGTCTCCATCCCACCAGGACGTGAGTCCTCCCTTGCCCCGTGTCTCCACGCCGTCCACGCTCCCCACCTGTGCTCCACGTAGGCGCAGTCTTGGTGATCAGGTCGACAGATGGCAGGAAGAAGGGTAAAGACATTTTGAGAATAAGAGAGAGACTAAGTTCACTTAACTTTAATTATAATACATTGTTATAATGGTTCTATTTTATGTTGTTAATATCTGACTGTGTCTAATTTATAAATTAAACCTTACCCTAGGTGCATGTGGATAGGAAAAGACGGCGTGTGCAGGGTTTGGTACTATGTGCAGTGTCGGGCTGCCGCGGGGCCCCGGGACATGCCGCCCGCTGGCAAGTGGGGCTGCTGTGCCGCAAGAGGAACCCCTGGCACTTTCCTCACTGTCACAGGAGCGAGTGTGACCAATAAGAACATATCAGTTGTAAAATATCTGCGGAAGGGGCCTTCTTTTATAATCCCTTCGGATAATTCTTTAATCCTTTCCTGTTTATTCTGACACCTGCCTTCCCCTCCAGTTTCTCTTCAAGCTGATGCGTGTCCTCTTTGTACTGTCTGTCCTCAGAGTGGCCAGAACTTAGTGGCTTCTACGTTGTAATTGCCATTGAAATAAGAGAGGAATGTCTAAGCCCATTTCATCCTCTTCCACGGCACGTAGGCCTGTGGAGAGTGGGTTTGCTGTGCCTTCCGCATAAGCGGTGGCTGTCCTTGAACTAACAGGCTGTGACTTCTCTTTCAGAACGTCTGCTTCATTTTCCCTCAGTTTTTATACCAGTTCTTCTGCGGGTTTTCACAACAGGTCAGTCCTAATGTCTCATGTTAGAAGCTGTCTGGGCTGCATCCCCCTTCCCAGGTGGGCGGCTGTGGCAGGGAAAGGACACCACTTGGGGGATGTGGGGCCGAAGCCCCCACAGGGAGGTGATGAGGAAGCCGGGGTGCCCCGTCAGCAGGTGGGGCAGAGGGTCAGGCGTGGAGCAGGTGTCAAGGGGCTGCCAGGGTCTGCAGGCTGCATGTTCTCTGGTGCTGATGCGTCTCTTAGATGCAGGCCAGGGAGCCTCCTCCAGGCCCGGGTGGGGCCATGCTGGGCTTTCCGACCCTAACTGCAAGAACTAACCTAAACCTGGGGTCCCTCCGGGGTGTCTGGGCCATCCGGTATTGGGTTGGCGGAGTATGCTGTGCGTGCGAGGTGCTGGCGGTTCTGCCGTGGGAGGGGCGGGGCTTCCCAGGACCTCCTCCCATCACACCTGTGTGCAGAGAGATGGCAGCCACCTCTTTTCATCAGAAGTGGCCAGGACTGGGGTAACCAAAGCTTGAAGACAGCAGTCAGTTGCAAACTTGTCATGCAGCTTTTTCCCTCGTTTTGCAAGTCTGCAGTGGCAGAATGGGGCAGGCCGAGGTGAGGCCTCTGCCACTGCAGTTTTAGTCCTAGTTTACAACATCAAGCTTTGAAAGCTGTCCTGGTCCTTCTATATCTGGAAAGATGGCTCTTTATGCATTTTACGTGTGTTTTACGCATGTTTGTGCTGCTTTATATATTGAAATATATATATTTAATCAAAACATCAACAAGTTTATGACACTGCAGTGGGTGTTGTTTCTGTTTGATTTTTTCCTTTCTGCAGACTCTGTACGATACTGCGTACCTGACGCTGTACAACATCAGCTTCACCTCCCTCCCCATCCTCCTGTACAGCCTGATGGAGCAGCACGTCAGCATAGACACACTCAAGAGAGACCCGTCCCTGTACAGGTACCGCCCTTGGAACAGCCTTCCTAGAGCACGGAGAACAACCAGGGAGCAGTGTGGGGGTTCCTGAAAGTGCCCCACGGACACTGCTTAAAAGACAGAAACATCCACTATCAGCTGATACACTTGCCTCTAGGAGTTTCTTTAAACAGGAAGCAAAGCGATTTGAATGAATACACTTCAAGTGTTGATAGGTGATTTATGTTGTGTTTGCGATGCGAGTACAAAGCCAGTTTGGACGTCACTGTGCTCTGTGGAGGTTGTGAAGGAACCAGGGTGAGAGTGTCCATCCCACTGGGACCCCTGTGAGTTCACGGCCCAAATCGTCCTTTAAAAGCCACATATGTTCTATCCTTTGAGGAAAAGAAGAAGAGTTAACAGGTCTGACTTCAGTGTGCTCTTCTGAAAAGTTTTTGTTTGTTTGTTTTAATAATAAGGAAAAGATGTTTTTCTGCTGTTTCAGAACTGCCCTCCGGGATCTCTAGCAGATTCCCTGTGTTATGGTTTTTTGTGGTCTTTTTAATTAAACACTTACTTTTCAGATAATTTTAGATCCACATGTAGTTGTAAGAAATAATACAGAAGGATTCTGCATGCCTTTATCGGTCCAGTATCCCCCAGTCAGAAACTGTAGTCTGGTGTCACGTTCACTGATCTCACTCAGATTGCCCAGCTGTCCTCATGCTCGTGTGTGTGTGTGTGCTCCTATGTGTGTGTGCATATGCTCATGTGTGTTTGTGCGCACTCGTGTGCGTGTGTGTGCATGCGCATGCCGTGTGGGTTCAGTTCTGTGCAGCCTTCTCACGTGTGTGGCTCCTGTACCCACCACTGCACTCACAGGCTGCCTGCTTTATCTGCCAGGGGTCTGCAGCAGCCCACTGCACGGGCTTTGCTGCCCCTGTCAGAATATTCAACCACTGTAGGGGACCTTGAAGTCTTGGAGCCCAAAACAATCACTGTAGGTGATTAAGGACAATAAAAAGCAAACTTCTGAGTTTCTCATGTGTATTTAATAATCAGGAATAAATCTAAGAAAATAGGAGAGTATGCTCTGTTTTAGACATGCATCCAGAGGGAACCCTGCAAATTCTCTCTTACTGAACTAACAGGTGTAAGATGTCATACCATGAATTGGGGAGCGAACTTGAGGCCTTCAGTCTACTATAATTGGAGAATGTTGGACGTGTGCATTGTGCTCTGTGTTAATTACTTTCAGAAGCAGAAGTGTGTGCAGTGGCATTTCTCTGCCTATAGTGATATTACAGTTAAGAATGAGAGAGGAAATATTCAAACAAAAATCAGTCAAGGACATGAGTGTGTAGTGAAATGCTACATCTGAAGAACATTTTGCGTTTGCTACCAGAGAACACAAACGTGATGTTTATTGGATACACAGTTTGCTGTATCGACAGACAGAGGGACGGCCACTCCAGAGTATGGGAAGTGGCCTTGCCAGGGAGTGAGGCCATGTCCTGATGTCATCAGAACACAATTTTCCCCCATCTTCCTTGCACAGAGACATCGCCAAGAACGCACTACTCCGCTGGCGAGTGTTCATCTACTGGACATTGCTGGGACTGTTCGATGCTCTGGTATTCTTCTTTGGTGCTTATTTCATGTTTGAAAATACAACAGTGACCAACAATGGGCAGGTCAGTACTGGACTCAATTTTGCTGACTAGCTATGTGGGAATTAGCCCTTCAAAACCCTCCCTCCTTGTGTCAGAGCAGGAATTCAGTACAGCCCGTGGAGGTTCCTGATGGGTTAGATAAACGCATCTGGGTATCTACCTATTGAATTGCTTTGAAGGACACGTTGTATCAGTGCTCCGTGTCAGTAAATGCTGCACTCTGCAGAGCGTCCACCAACCGGAGGGAAATACTCTTCTTGGGGTTCTTTAGGCTTTATTTTTGTAACTTACAGTTCACCATTAGCTGATTATCTAGGGGTTCAATTATATCATTCAGGCATTGCTTCTTGAACGTGGGAATTAATTTCATATTTAACACATTTTAGTATTTTTTCCCTGAGTACTGTATTTAAGTATATATTTCCTTTGCAATGAATAGATGTGTAGTTTTCTAGTGGTCATTCAGCTCTCTGGGTGTTTGCATAATCTCTGGGGGTTTGTTTTATTTGTATCTTGCTTTTTTCTTTTTGCTACTTGCTTCCCTTCCCACTCTCAGATAGTGACTACCAACACACACCTGGTAAGACAACTGCGGGTTTGTCCTTTCTCTGTGTTTTTGGAGTGCATTGCAAATGAAATATTTCTCGAAAATATTTTCAAATGTGACTTCTTCTGTGTGCTTTGTCAGTAGAAACACTGTTAGCTGCTACACCCTCTACTCACTTTAGAGCTAAAGGTGCGTCAGAGAGGTGTGTGCGCCTTTTGATCATTTGTACTTGGTGTTTTCTCTCTGGCTTTTTGTGTCAGGGTTGCCAGTTGAGTCAGGGATGTTTTCTGAACTGACTTGATACGTCTGAGCTTCCCTCTACTTTAAGTAAGAGGCAGCATGTGCAGGTATGTGAGGCCCATTCTGGACGTGGATTTGAGCACGGCACACCTCTGCCACCTGAAAGAGCTATGAGAGGTGTGGGGAGACTTCAGAGTCCTGCCTTGCTATACAGGGCAGACGTCGTCCTTTCTAACTGTCAGGCTTAACACCGGGTGAAGGTTGGGGAAATTGAAGTTCAGACAGATTAGGTGACTGCAGGAGGTCAGGTAATGAGCTCGCACCCGGGCGTTTGGTGCAGAACTCTGTGGGGTTGGGGTTAGGGTTAGATCATCCCCTGCTGCTTCTCAGTTGTTTCAGTCTCAGAGTGACAGTGACAGGGACTTCCCAGGAGTGCCCCGAGGACACTGATTTCAGGGAGGGGACGCAGGCAGCCCCTGTTCTGGAGAGCGTGCTTGGGGCCTTCCCGCAGGTGCCTCCGCAGTGTCGCTCTCCTCCCAGGTCCCTGGAGTCCTGGTGTGTGGTTGGCCCTTCCCAGGGCCCAAGGGTCCCCACCAGCTCCTGCTTCCCGGGCCCGGGATCCTCCACTCCCTGACTGTCCTGCAGGCACCTCGAGGCCCCGTGAATCCTGCATTGAGCCCAGGGTGATGCTTTTCTGTGGCACTCTGTCCTCACCCTTGCTCACGTGCCTGTGGTCAGCCGTTGGTGGGCAGAACCGCTCATTAGAATCTGGCATGATGGCGGGAAGAGAAGCCCCCATGGGACACGCAGTGGCCAGTGCCACCCAAACCAGGGAGTCCGCGGAGCCTGGCAGCCCTCAGTCTAGAGCTGGGGCCCCAGCGGGCCTGACACAGCTGCCACACAACCTACTGTGGCCCGTGGTGGTGACAGGAGCCAGCGCACAGGGCCGTAGGTGCCAGTTGGTGGGAAGTGTTGGTCCCTGGCTGCACAGTTGAGAGGGTACACGTGCTCTGATTCACCAAAGCCTCAGACAGGGTCACGCCCGAAGACTTAGATCTGTGATCATAGTCACGGCACCGAGTCACAGTGACGACGCATGGGTGGGCACTTGTGCCGCAGTGAGGAAGGAGGTCAGAAGGCGGGATGACCGAGGTGCTCCACGAAGAGTATGAAGCCAAGGGGGCGCTGGTTTCCCGCTGTGCCTCAGTGTCTCCAGGGGATCCCGTCTCCCCTGGGTTACTGATGTTTCGGCTTCTGTTTGGGGGAGGGTGTCAGCTCACGCCACTAACCCAGAAATGGTGTCAGGGGCTGGTTCTGTGGGAGGCAGCAGTAGGCGGTAGGCGGCTAAGACCCTCAGGTGGGGCTTAGGTGTCGCGGCGCCCACGTGGCGCCCACCTCTCTCCAGCAGCTCCCTGCACAGCCAGCACGTACCACGTGAGGCCGGGGTCTGGGTGCCCTTTTCTGGTGACTGTCAGTAGGTGAGGACTCCTTTTCTTTAGTATCTAAATCATTCTATAGGAATTTATAGATCACGCGAACTCCTGGAGAAACAAGAGTATTATTGACAGCTTTTTTAATAGAAAAATTTACTCATGGGGCATTTTCTGCGCAGACAGAATAAGCCATAATTAGTTCTCATTTTTGACACCATATATGAGAATCTGAAGACAATAGTTATTTTATTGTTGAACATCAGGGTATTCCCAGATGAACATATAAAGTTTGGAACACGCTATCATACAAGTCAGGAAATAAGAGAACAGCTGCATGTGGGCTGTCGGCGGCGTGGGCGAGAACAGACAAGCAACCTCGATGGGGTTTTTGGTCACTCAGGAAGGGAACGTAGATGCCATGACCATGACCTTGAGAAAGCCAGAGTTGTGTTTGTTGTGGAACATTGTTACACATAAAAATTGGCCTGGGTTTGAGGGCTTTTTTGAGCAGGAAATTTCCTACGAGAATACTCATTCTCCAGGGGGATTAGACTCACACCGGGTGGAGGGTGAGCCTGGCCCCAGGACAGTTACACTGAGGTGCTCGTTAGGATGGAATGAGGCCAAGTGAGTTATGTTGTCAACTGAGATGTGTTGTCACGTCAGGATGGGGCCCGAGGAAATCAGAAACAGGAGGGTCACTGGGGTGGGGCCAGTGTCACTTGGAAAGAAATTGTCTCTCTAGACACCCCTTGGAGAAAGGGGAGGGGCGTCCAGGGCTCGTCCCACCTCCCCAGATCATGGTGACCACTGTCCAGCTATAGCAGGGATAGGTTGACTGTTGGCAGTTAACCTGGGGGCTCCCACTTGAAGCGAATAAGGAAATCAACAGGACATTACCGAGACAGTTACAGGGCGACTGTCCCCGGTGAGCGAGCTTGCAGAGGACGGGGAGACAGCAGAGGAGACGGGTCCATGTCTCCCAGGGCTCCTGGCAGAATCCCTGATTCTGGGTCCCAGATAGTTGGGCTTTGTTGTCATTTCCCTGTAAAAATTACAGCTGTGGCCCAGGTGTCCTGCTGGACCAGTCACCAGGAGGCCTATGGTCATTCCAGGCTGGCTAAAGTCCACCCGGTGCAGGGTGCCAGAGAAGCGGGTCCTCACTTAATAGGCAGGGCAGGAGAGAGACGAAGCCAGTCGAGTGGCCGGAGCTGCCCCAGGTTTGGGTGCTGCCAGTGGTGCCGTGTTCCTTGTTATGCAGCCTCGATGTCCACATTTTGCTGTCATCTCATTTTTTTTTGAGTTCTGTGTTGGGATGGCCACTGAAGGGCCTGTGGGGAGGAAGTAGGGCTGGGCTGAGGGCCCACTGCCTGTCTGGGTGCAGAGCGCCCCTCACTGACTACGGGTTCTCCCTTTGGATTCTGATTGGTTCCAATTAGACAAAGGCACGTGTTCCCAACACCTGTTGTCTAAATATTCTTGTAGGCTGCTGCCAAGCAGCAACCGGTCTTAGAGTTATACAATTTTCCTGCCCCAAAAGTTAAGCATTGAAGAGGGAGCACGTTTCAGTGAGTGCACGACAGGGTTTCTCACCCTTGGCTCCGTTGACGTTTGAGGCTGGATGATTCTTCTGTGGGCCACTGTCCTGAGTGTCCGGCAGCACCCCTGCCTCTCCACTAGCTGCTGGTGGCACCCTCCCTCAGCTGTGCCAGCGGAAATGTCCCCAGACGAGGCCGAGCATCTCCTGGGGGCAGAGTCGCCCCTGGTTGAGAACCACTCGTGTGCACAGATCTGAGTGGCTGTGTCGCCTGATGTTTCCAAGCTAAAAGAAAGGGGCCCGGTTCTGATCATGACGAGGAGATGAAAAAGGGGCTAGAAAAGAAGTGTTGACGGGGCCCCAAGTCAGTGTTCGCTGCAAAACGCCCTGACGCTTTCTCTCGAGAATTCTGCACATAAGATCTTAACCCACTGCCTGCAGCCGAGGACTCGTACCTGCACCTTCACCCAGTTTGAATTATGGGCTATAGTTGTGGGCGTATGTCTTTGGTTGAAAATTAACGATAAAGAAAAGCCATTTGTATTCCAGCTTTTTAGTTCTTTGTAAACTAAAACTTAATTTTATGTTAAAGAAGTATTAGGAGTGTTCTCTGGGGGGCACAGTACACAGAGTCTGACAGAATAGAAACTGGTCGATTCTTACGTAGTATACAAATCTCCTCAAAGAAGACAGTTCTTGTAGAATAAAATTGCTAATTGACTGGTTTTCCCCTAAGAGAAAGAAGGAAGTCTGAAGGAGAGCCTTTACTTTGCTTGTGTCTTTGTCTGTGGTTGAGAAACGTGTTGTTTTCACGGGTTTGACTCATGTCTGCTCCCACAACCCGCCAGTCCCACCACATCCGGCCGGGCGGAGCACGGGTCCTGCTGGGTCCTCCCTCCTCCTGCGGCCTCTTGTGGGTTGCTGGCCAGTCCCGGTTCTGGCCGCCGGGCTGGCTGCAGGAGGGGCGGGCTCTGTCCTGTCTGTCTGCACGTCTTCCCTTTCCTAAGATTTCCTGAGGAAAGTCCCACCCGTGCGTTTCACGCGTACGTGCCCTGGCGTCTCCTCTAGCTGTTCACGCACGGAACGTGCTAGTGGTTGTTCTCCTTCAACAGTAGGTAGGTGTGTGAGTTGAGTTTGAAAGGAAATTGACACAAACTCTACCGAGTTTATGCCTGAAACATGCAGGGTAGCCAGGTAATCAGGTACGTGCCTTTCTACGTAAAACCTGAAATGGAAAAAGAGGTTCGAACGCACCCGAGTTTGCACGGAGCGAGCATATTTAAAGGTCAGCTGTGGGTGTTTTTCACGCTCTCAGTTTGAGACCGACGTTTGCCGCGGTTGAGAGCGTCTAGCAGGGCCAGTACCGGGGGCGGCAGAAGCTCAGAGTAGGCGGCCTCTACGCCGGTCACCCAGGCGCGGAGTTCGGGTGGGAGGCGCTGCCGGGGAACCCCGGGGCCTTGCTGCGCTCAGACGTTACTGACATCTTCCTTTACTTAGTAAGAGAAAAACGCAGGTCCTGTATCTTTGGGGTTGGAAGTGTTGGCCGCAAGAACAATGAGGTGTATTTTCTAAAATTTGTTTTGACTGTGAAAGAGGGAAAATGCATAATAACAAGAGATTACTTGGACTGTTTTTCCCAAACAGATATTTGGAAATTGGACCTTCGGGATGCTGGTGTTCACGGTGATGGTGTTCACGGTCACGCTGAAGGTAAGCGGCTCCACACTCACTTTCTTCTTCCAGCCACAGTTAGTCCCTGCTGCGGTGGTCCCGCCCCTCTGAACCCTTTGAACTGCAAGTCCACACTGAGGCTGGAGACCAGCCCGGCTGTCCCGCTGTCCTCGCTGTCACCTCCTGCCGTTTAACAGCCTGCGGTGGCTCAGCTCACCCGGGGTTCAAATGCAAACTTCGAGAATCACACAGAGGGTGATTGAGGAATGGGTCCCTGCTTTATAAAAGAAATCAGGTTAGAATTCTCTTAAGTGGCCAGTAGTCCTACCCCTAATATAATCAAAATGCATTTTAATTGAAACAAATTAAAAAGTATTTTGGAAGATTTAGCTCTTTTTAAAGTCGAGTCAAATTCTATCTAGAATGTCATTATAGAAGTCTCCAAAACTATTGGACTGAGTCTTAAAAAGTGATGCAAAAAAATTCCTAAAGGAACTTTCTTGGGCAGTAATAGGGACCAATGCCTTAATCTGCGGCTGGTGCGGCCTCGCGTGTGGGAGACACACCCACAGCTGCGCTTCCCCGGGGCCCAGGGTACCAGGAAAGCCGCTACTGAAAGGGCCACCACGTCCCAGCGTTACTTTCCCCCACTGGCAGAGAAGCTTCTGTTCATTTCCCTAAGAAGTTTTACGTGGGCGTTCAGTCGTTGTGGCTTTTGTGTTTGTTTCGTTGCTCACGACACCGGCTCTGCCTCTCTGTCCTGGCTCACGCTGGCTGCTCAGGGAATACCACAGCTAACCACACTCTTTTCCTCTTTTAGCTTGCGTTAGACACACACTACTGGACCTGGATAAACCACTTTGTCATCTGGGGGTCGCTGCTATTCTACATCGTCTTTTCCCTTCTCTGGGGAGGAATTATCTGGTATGAATTTGCTAAATACTACGTGATTGTGCCTTCCTAGTCCCACACTGTTTCATCAGGGGTTCAAGGCGAGTGTCCTGTACGGCCTCGACTGCTGTGAGTGCGTTTGTTGAACGTCTCCTGTGTGCTGGGCATCATGCCCATCCCTGGGGTGCAGTGGGGGCCAGACCTGAGGCTGCTCCTGTGCCCGACACACTCAGGGGGTGGGGGGGTGGGGAGACGTTTGGGCACCACGTATGAGTGAGCAGTTGGGAACAGACAGCACACTGTGCCAAGGGGCTATTTTATATTGAAAGGCTCAAAAAAGATGTCATTTAAACTGAACTCAGAAGAAAATCACACTGTCACAATAGCTGACGTTTACTAAATGTCCTGGAACGAGGCGCTGTGCTGAGTGTCTGCCAGGCCATATCTCGATGAGATGGGCCCTCGGCACCAGTGGGCTGGACCGGGCAGCGGCAGCCTGGCTCCGCGCGGGGTCTCTGGGGTGGGGCAGGGTTTCTGGCTCAGCAGCAGGTGCGTGGCCGGGCCGGGGCCTCTGGAGTAGACAGCAACAGCCGGCGGGAGGGCTGAGCCAGGCAGTTCCCAGACCTGTCGGCCCAAAGGGTCCCGGCTTCGGTCTGACAGGACGGTCAGTTGGCAGTTGCGGGAGGGTGCGCGAAGGCACGGCAGCGTCGGGGTGCTGTTTTACAAAGGCCGGTGGCTGCGTGTGAGGATGGCAGGGGGCGCGCACAGACAGGGCGGTCAGTTCGGAGGTGGTGGTGATAACCGGTCAGGAAGTGAGGCTGGCGTGGTCGGTCTGGGAGAAACCAGTGCCGGCCTCAGTCCCAGCGCAGCAGCCTCTGCCCAGCCCATGGCTCCTCCTCGCCCTGCAAGACCTGGGGCTCATGCTTGCGCCGCAGCTGTGTCCCCGCGACGCCCTGTGCATGGGGCCTTCCCGAGACAGGTCCCCTGAGCGGGGCTGGAGCCACGGGCCTCGACCCGGGTGTGGGGCCCTCCCGCTGGGCAGACCGGCCTTACCCTGGTCCTGCCTGGCCGTGGGCCAGCGCAGTGTCCCCTCCACTCCGGGTCTGCGGCGTCAAGCACGCACGTGAGACAGGGGCCACCTCTGGACATGGCGTGAAAACACCCCCAGCCCACAGGGCCCTGACCTGGGGCTGCACGTCGGTCCCTCCCCCCCATCAGCTGGTGACCCCCAGTGGCCAGGGGACGCATGGCACGGTTCCTCGAGCCTACGTACCGAGAAAGACAGTGCTGGGGGGTCCCAGCCAGCCTGCCCATCCTCTGGGCCTCTGCCTTGCCCGTCACTCCCCGTGCTGTGCCCTAATGTCCACCTTCCTTGTCCACACCCCAATCTAGCCGTGTCTCCTTGGAGGGAGGGGTTTTGTCTCTGCGTCCCAGTGCTGCACAGGGGACCTGCACTGAAGCGTCGGGTGACCACACGTGTGAAGGACGGGGCCGTGTGGCTCAGGGTCGGCACCGTGCCCACAGGTCCTCGTCCTGCCAGCTTCCTTCACGGAGCCCCGCACAGGAGTTTCTCGGAATTGTCTGTGTTCCTGGTGGGGACGTTGTCCCGAGCGCTGTGTCTGATGGACGGGCTCTAGGTAGACGCCCGACTCTGTGGGTCAGGGCACTGCACGTCTTTTCCGTGTCAATGAGCATCGATCAGATCGTGACTCCGAGATAGAAGAACACCGCTGTTTCAATCATTTTTCCTTTGCTGCTCAGAAACCAAACGTCGGGGCCTCCTCTTTTCCTTTGAGATGATTTGGTGGAATTCCTTCCTCCCGGTCCCTTCGCTGTACCTCAGCGCCGCAGGGGAGGTCCACATCCCATTTCTTACGTGGTCGATTTGGAGCAGGTGGCTAAACAGTTTCCCAGTGACTGTCAGTGACAAAAGTGACAGTTCCCAGGACGAAAGGCCGCCTCGTGTGAGTAGGGGGCGGTGTCGGGCGTGTCTCTCCTGGTGCTCTCTGACCTGCCGTCTGTGCCCATCTCCCTCCGCGCTGCAGGCCGTTCCTCAGCTACCAAAGGATGTACTACGTGTTCATGCAGATGCTGTCCAGTGGGCCCGCCTGGCTGGCCGTCGTGCTGCTGGTGACGGTGGGCCTCCTCCCTGACGTCCTCAAGAAAGTCCTGTGCAGGCAGCTGTGGCCGACGGCGACAGAGAGAGTCCAGGTACACAGAGCTCCTCCCCGTGGGGCCGGGCATGCTCTAGTTTTCTAGTTTTGAGATTGGGAAACAATAATTACAAAAGATAGTATAAAAGGTTTGGACTTCATAAAAATGTGATCAGTCCAAGTCTGAGTAATGAATTTCATAATGACACGATTTAAACGTTAAACCAGGTAAAATTCAAGATGACCAATGTTTAATTTTATGTTTAGACCTAAACAGTCGTCTGAAATGATAAAAAGAATGAGAAGAAAGATTAATACAAGAAACAATTTATGTAAATGCAAACTTTTTAAATTAATCATTACTTTATAAAGATTAAATTGCATAATTTGTAGGGATGGTAAATGTGGCTGCAAATGTTAGCACTTGTATTAGGAAATGCTGGGTGGTGGCAGGGATGCTTGTTTTCCACACTCCCAAGTTCCAGCCACAAGCTGAATTCTGGCGCCCAAGAGAAGCGACCCGTGCAAAGTGCCCTTGGTGCGGGGCCGGCGGAGGCGAGGACCCAGCCTTGCCGTCCCTCCCTGTCTCTGGAGCAGACCCAGCTCTGGCGTCGAGCTCTGGGGGTGCTGAAGGCGGGTGGGAGGGGAACCCACCCCCAAAAGTCAGTGGCCAGGACACACTGCCCTCTCTGCTGTTTCACCGGGAAACCTGACTGTCCACTGAGACCATGATGGGAAAGTTCTCACCTAGTGGTCAAGGGCACACCTGTGTCACAGTCTCTCATGAGTTTATTAGAAATGCAGATTTTCAGGTTCCATCCCTGGAAATCTCCAATCATTCTGCCAGATGGGGCCTCGCTCCCTGGGGCTCAGACACAACAGGGTTCATTTTCCATGGGGCACTGGTTGGTGTTTCAGGTGGAAAACAGGTAGCCCTGCCTTGGGGTTGGCACAGCCCCACCCACCCCATCCCCAGCACTTTGAAGGGGACCCTGGCCGTAGGCCTTCCCAGGGCTCTGGGGCTAAACTGGAAGCCATTGTCCCAGCCCCGGCACCTGCCTTGCCTCCTGCCACGGTGTGTAACTCCAGTCAGCAAAACCTCAGGATGGAGGGATGCTTCTCAGCGGTAGTGAGAAGGTCCACACACAATTCCACTGCACCTTGTTTAATTAAAGTGATGTAGGACAGGAATGTTTTTGGGGTTGGAGGCCTCCCCTCCGCCCACAGGACGGTCCCCCACAGGAGGACCCGTGGGGACGCAGGCGTCTCACTGCCTCCAGAAAGTCCCACCAAAGGTCCCTGGCTGAGCACGGTGGAGTTGAACTCTGCAGGCGTTAAGAGGACGTTTCCCCTCAGGGCTCCCTGGGGCTCTGCCAGGACAGTGTGCCTGCGGCTGTCAAGGGTGTCCCGGGGCCATGCCCCAGCCGACTGACCACAGAACCTTTGGTCCCAGGACGGCGTGTGGGGCGGCGACCCTGCAGAGCCCCTCTGAAGTGCGAGTGAGGACCCCTCCCACCCCGCTTTTGTTTTTTAAGTCCCTATATCTCTGTGTCCCATGAGCGTCCAGCAGCCCTTGCTAGAAACCAACCAGAACCGAAGCCCAGGCAGCGTCCAGCTGGGACAGCCCGGGCCCTGCAGGGGGAGGGGAGCCCATGTGCACCTGGGCGTGGGCGCCTTTAACCAACTCACCGCCTTCTCTTGTTTCTCTTTTCCTTCCTCGTTTCCCTCGGCCTTCCAACCTGCTTTGCCTAAATAACCACCTTGTCCCCATGTGCACGGTGTGCGTGGCCGCTCCTGCCCGGGACTGGCAGGCTAAGAACCAGTGCCTTTCTGTGGAGCAGGCAACCGTCTTTGTGCTCTCACAGACTTCCAGCAGTTTGAGTTTCTAACGGAACAGGTGATGCTTCTCTGCCTTTTTGCATGTTTGGGACGATAGTCACAGGACAACAGAGGGCTGACGTGTATGGTGACACGCTCTGGTGTCTGCTTGTCGTTGGTTATAACAGCCACGCCAAGAAACGCTGTGACCCCTTGTCCCTTGAGGCCTACAAAGTGACCGTGGGCTGTTTTCCATCAGTAGCAATGTTTCTCGGTGCCCATGAGAAGCACCACGTCCCACCTGTGATGCTCGACTGCACCTGTGACGGCTCAGCGCCACGCCACAGCGGGCTCTCACGTTGTCGGGTCGGTCCTGCACACGACGGTGTGGGTGTTTGCGGCTGGCGAGTCACACGAGCCCTGCACGGTTACCTCAGCGTGCCCCGCTCTCCGCAGCCCGTGGAAGACGGTCACACGACCTGCTCACACAGGCTCAGCGCCGTGCGCCCCTCTGCAGATGGGGACAGGACGGCTGAGATGAAGGGGTTGCTCAGGGCCCGCAGGGCACTGCAGGGAATGGTGGCCGGGCCGAGCCCTGCGACTTCACACAAAGAGGGGACAAAACCGTTTCCTGTCATGTGTTTTACCAAGTTCCCTTTCCACTTTTTTAAAAGAAAGACCTGATTGTTTTTAGAAAAAGCCTTCTAATTTGCTTTAAATGACTGCACAACGTTCCTCGGCAATGTAGAGCCAATTGTGGAGCATGTTTCTGAGGCAGCTGCTCACGATCGAAGCCTACTCGCCTGCAGCCAAGATTTCAGGGGCCCGAGCATTGTCTAGAGCTGGTGTTCTGTCTCCTTTCGGGTGTTTGTTCACACACCTAGATACCGCATTTATGTACGCCTCAAGATTAGTGGTGTTTTGAAAATGCGTATTTGGTATTACTATTTTACCAATGCAGCCCAGGAAAATGCCTAAAGCAAGAAAAAGGCTTCTTTTAATAACAGTTCATCTTCTATATATTTTAAACACTATTTTTAAACTAACAAGATGTTACATTTTTTAAGTCCAAGTAATTAATGGCAATCAAAATTTTTCTAATTTGGTGTCATCAGAATTTGTTAGAATAAATTACATAATTTCATCTCACTATTTACATACTTGAAAACATTTAGGATAAAATTATTAGGAATAGTTTAATGAGTCACAGAAGTCCTTAGGAAACTAATTTAGTCATGCCAAGTCTGGGCTAAAAATACATATTCTAACTATTGATGTGGTTTGTGAAGAGCTATCTGCTTCCAAACGTGTGCAGATAGCTGGGCACCCGCTGCTTGGCCCCGGCTCTGGCGTGACCCACAGCCACAGCTGGCACCCACACCTTACTGCGGGGCACCTGCTGCCAGCATGCTCCTGGCGTGCACAGGGATTCGCTGCAGCTGCAAAATCACTTGGAGTTCTGCAAAACTTTGGAGGAATAAACATTTCACCAGTCCATATGTTGAACATATTTTACTTCAAATGGATGGGTTTTTTCTTTTAACCTATTCCTGTTTTTTTTTAAAAGTCACAGGCATCAGGTATATATGTTACATATATGTAACATATATGTAATATATATGTGTACTTGCATCTCTGTCTGCACGTTTATTTCTGTACAGTTTAATTCTGCATCTCGCTCGCCTGAGTTCGGTTTAGCCTTGGCCTCACCTGGACATTTGCGAGTTCACACCTGCAGTTCTGTAATTCAAACATGGTAGTTCTTCAGCTCTTAAAATTCCCTTGTTCCTTGTTACTAAGAAACTAGAAAGGCTGGACTAAAAAAATCTCAGCCTTCAGACGCCCGGCCTCGGGACACGGGGCTGACTGGGACGCTCCCGCCTGGCGGGCCAGGCGAGCAGCTTTCCCCGGGGCTCGCTGGCCCCTCTGCTGAGGAAGCTTGGGCGTGTGGCGGGACATGTGACTTTGGGATTCTGGAAGTGCCCCATTCTTCCAGCTGATGGACCTTGGACACCCTGCCTCTCCCATGGGGGCTGTGACCTGTCCCGTGAGCCCTGTGCCACCTCTTGGTCCTTGGGTGCGGGTTCTTTGCAGGAATAGTCCTATTAAGAAAGTAGGTCTGTTGCCCGGCAGAGGCCCTGCCTGCCCTGGCCAACAGGCAGCTTCGTGACAGCCCTGTGTAGACACCTGGCCGTGGGCCACAGATGATGCAGGTCGGTGCCACCACGGCCTGGGCAGAGGCCAGGACTGTGCTCCTGACGCTCGTGGGCACTGGCCCAACAGCCCCACCATGTCCTGCCACAGCTGGCTCAGTGTCTTCCCTCGCCTTTGCAGAAGAGTGCGCAGCACAAGGCACCGGTCAGTGCCGCACCGAGCAGTGACGGGCCACTTCTGAAGGACCTCTTACCGCGGCCGAGGCGTGACTAGCTCGACGCTGGGTAACGGTATGGCCACTGTTGCGCTGGGCGCTCGGGCCGGTGTGCTGTGACTCTTTCAGGCTGTCTGTTTTTCCTCCAAAGTTTTGCTGTGTTGTGCCATTTTGGATAACTAAGTTTCATGATGAGAAAAGAACAAACCCTCTTTCACACATGCCTTTGCTGTCCCGGGTAAGTGATGTGTCTGGAGTGACCTGCCCACACGTGGAGCACACTCCCCACACACACACCCCCCACACACATGGCCAGTGCCACCCGGGACACGCACACGTACGATGCAGCCTGACTGGCTGTGTCCAGACAGGCTCACGCCTGGTCCTTTGACAGGGAAGCAGCTTCGCTTGGCAGGCTATCGGGAAAGATGCTGTTTTGAAACCCAAAGTGGAATATCGCATGGTTTGCACTGAACACGGGCCGCAGCAGGCATGGGCGTGAGTCCACTGTCTGCCACCCGTGTCCCTGGAAACACCTGCATCCATGCGACGTTTCTGACCCAGCCTCGCAGTCTGGCCATTCTCACGCCCCGCGCAGACTCATCCCGCTGCACCCGCCTGGTTAAATCTGACAGTGCTCACGCGGGCTCTTGACCCCAACGGGCTGCTCATAAGAAGCCATGCGGGCCTGTCCGCCTGTGGTGACACGAGAGGTAACAGGCAAGACGTGAGCAAGTGGTCAGTGCAACATTCACCCATCCCTGGGGGCCCCGTCCCCACTGCCCTGGGCGGTGGGTTAGCATTTCATGCCCAAGGGTGCATATCACGATAGTTATGGGGAGAAGCCTCGTGTCCACTGTCCGTCCCCTCACCCCTTGCCCTGCTTTATTCTCCCCGGGACGGTGACCAGTCACTGGAAGGCACCACAGGACAGGTGCTCGCACCTGTATGCAGACACCGCGCCTCCGTGCGGCCTCTGCGGCGGGGTGGAGCCGCCTGCCCCGCCCTCAGGGTGAAGTCCAGCCGCTCCTGCAGGAGCCGGTGGCAGCTGTGCCTCTGGAAGTGGCTCGGGTCAGTGTAGGTGGTTGTCCACGGAGCTTCCAGGGACTGACCGTGTCTCTCGTCCTCTCAACAGAACACGTGCACACAGAGTCGGGACCGCATTTCAGAACTGACCCCTCTTGCCTCTCCACAGAGCCCCCGTCCCTCGGCCGCCCGCCGTGGCCCCCACCCTCAGGAGGTGGCCTTCACGTTCTGGAAGAGCGAGGAGTACACCACGCTTCCTCCCGCCCTGAGCCCTGCCCAGGACTGTCGCGGTCCTGGCCCAAGACGCGGCTGCCCTGGGTCCAGGCTGGAAACGCCTGTGTGATGGACACTTCCCAGCCCCAGCCCTTGCGAGCCGTGCTCTGAGTGTCCTTGTGTGCGTGTGCCTCTTCCTGGCTCCCAGGAGGCAAGGCGGGGGTCACAGACCTTGCCCTCCGGCGCCGTGCGCTGGCCGTCACTCATCCCAGGCACAGCGGCCTCCGGGCCTTCAGCCGACTGCGAGAGGGACCATGGCCTTGCTCGGCCATCCTGCCTGCAGCCCCGGAGGCCACCCCCGCCTGCGTGTGCCCACTCCTCAGCGCTGCTGGCACCCGGAGTGAAGGGTGCCAGTGACCCGTGGCCGCCACGCAGGAACGCTGCCCGCTGTCACGTCTCGCTTGCCCAGCCACTGCCTGGGCTCTCGTAGAGCGTGGTGGAGCTGACACTGCGCATCCTGTTCTCAAGAAGCCTCCAACGCCTGTGGTGTGGGAGCGGCCAGAGCAAACCCGAAGATGGTGGTGTCCATCCCTGTGGACACACGGACTTCCTTGCTCCTCCGTCACGCGGGTTTTCCCGTGGGTCACGTCTAAGCCACCTGACCCCGTGTGCTGGGGCTATCTGAGGGTCTCCCCACCCCCCCCAACCACTGTTGCTGTGGAGAAAACCTTGGTGGGAGGGTGAGGTGAGGCTGCCAGCTCAGCCTTGGCAGCACCAGTGCGGAGATACCATCGGCCACTGGCGAGGATGGAGTCGCCAGCCGCTCACACTGGGACCTGTTCACTGCAGCGGTGTCGGGCAGGGTGGCGGTTTGGGGTGCCCAGGCAGACGCTTGCCTGTGATGGGCAGACGCCCTCTGTCCTCGTGGAGAGGTGGCCACAGGGTAGCGTCTGTGTTCAGGAACCTGTCTCAGGCTGCCACGGGTGGCCCCAGGCTGGCCGCATGGTTCCGACAAGCAGTATCACGGCGGAGACCCGCCCGGTCCACAGCGTCACCACGCCCGGTCTGAGTTTCCCAGGGGCTCTCCTTTGTCCCGGGACTGTGTCCAGTGTGTATTTGGGGTGGGTTGGCAATCAGAAGGCTGCTGTGTCATGAAGTTCCTGTTACTTTCTGTGCCGCTATTTCTGTTTCTAGAAGAAACCTCTTTGACGTAGCCTTAATGGTCTAAAGACATTTCAGTGTGGGATTCAGACTTGAGACGTGGAGCGGATGCCTTTGTGGAAGCGTCATCTGGGCGCTCGCGGAAAGTCAGCGCCTCGCCCGCAGCTGGCCGTCCTGCCGTGAAGCGGCGGCTCTGGCGTGGGAGACGAGTCCGTTTCTAAGGACTGGTAGTAGGTGTTTTTGGAAGTTCAGATTTCACCATTTGATTGTGTAATATTTCACAGATAAAATATTTATTTGCAGAGGGGATAAATGGACAGCAGGAACAGTGAATACACTAGTTGGGGTAAATTGAGGTGACACGTGAACACCACACCAAAGATTAGGATAGTGAGCGTGTGGCTTAGCACGGAGAAGGGGCTGCCGGGGGCCGTCCCCACCCGCCTGCCCCAGGGTCCCTGGCATCACCTCCGCCTGCGTGTGTGCCGTGCTTGGCACCCCGGCCCACGCTAACCCCGCAAACAATGGTGTGTGCATTTTTACAGCCCTTTTTAAGAACCCAATATGGGTATAAATGTAATACCTGTTGGGGGACAGATTCTCTGTATGTTCAGTTAACAAATTATTTGTAATGTATTTTTTTAGAAATCTTAAAATTGCCTTTGCACTGAAGTATTTTCATAGCTGTTTATATCTCTTTTATTCATTTGTTAACATATTGTCTAATTTTTAAAGTATGTTTTTAAAGCTTCCATTTTTTAAGTTTATGAAATCTTAGCCACTTTACATTTAAATTCTGGTGAGAGTTTTGGCTGAATGTTTCATTCTGATGAATGTGAATTTTCAGATCTGATTTTATTCTCCGTGTTCACCTCTTCATTTCTTGGTGTTTCCGGGGCAATGATTAGTTGAGCAGCGTATTTGGAGTACAATAATTTGCTTTTTCTTCCAGTTTGTTACAATTTCATCAGATTTTTTTTAAGCTTAATCCCCAATGTGATGAGCTTTCTGGTTTTTGTTTTTAATTTCCATCCTTCAGCCTTAAAGATAGAAGATTCTTGCTTGACGGTTTAGTGAGCTGGACCCCAGTCTTGCCCGTGTTAAGACAGTTACCATTTACCTCTGATGACTCAAGTCTCAGTGTCAACGTCACTAAACTTTACATGCTCCGAAATGTCTTTTAGAAAATTGTTTGGGAAATTATTAAATGAATGTGCCTGATCAGGGTTTGGAATGTGCAAGTGGCACAAGGACAGAAATGGAAGGAAAAGAACCACCTCAGTGAAGTGACGTCTCAGATAGGATTTAATGCAATTTTTCACCTCATAGCAGTTAGTATTTACTTGCCTTAAACTAACTTTGAAGCAAGTAGTGTCAATGTTAAGCACTTTCTTAGTTTTGAAAGTCTTACTCGCTACTGCACATGTGAATAAACCATCAGCTGTAACTCCCTGTGGTCAGAACATGCAGTCCCCGATTCACACTCGGCCCCTGACGCAGACCGTCCCGCACACGCGTGAGGGGCCTGCCGCATCCATGTTCTCTGGCTGTCAGCTCCACATTCGCTCATGGCCATGCACATGTGCGAGCTCGTGCACACACTCATGAAGCTCCTACACATGTACACACATGCATACACGTGCACACATGCGTGTGCACTCTCCATATGCCCTTTGCGGCATCCTGCCTCCTTCCCGAGGGCCCTGTGAGGAGCCTCTGGCCGGGCCGGGGAGGTTGGGTTCCCTGGACCCCCACCCCAGGCCTCCATGGGATGAAGAGAACCCTCCTGGCAGGACACCCAGGCCTGTGCAGAGCAGGCCAGGGTCTGCTCCGGCCACGACACTCAGTGCTCTGGATGAGGCCGTCCCCATGGGGAGGTCCAGCTCCCCTGAGCTCAGCCCCGAGATGAGGTGACCACAGCGGGGTCTGGCCAGCTGGGGAAGGCCATCCCTGGGACCCCAGTCAGCCCATTCCTGCGTGTCTAAAAGGATGGGGTGAGCAAATCGGCCACAACACCCAGGGCCTGGCGCTCCTGCTGTCTTGGGGCCCACCAGCTCCTCCAGGAACGGGACGGTGTCCAGTTTGGCTTGCTGGGCACCCTGCAGCTGTGACTACAGGCGCCTCATCCTGCCATGGGTGTCCTGAGCTGCTGCACACTGGCCGGGTGTCCAGAGTGTCTGAGGGAGGCTCCTGGCCTTGTGTCCTAAACCACTAAGTGCGTGTGTTTTGCACTGACTAGTATTGAACTAATGCAGCCACTTTTATTTCATCTTAAAATTATTTACTTATTTGACAGCTTGGTATAACAGCTTGGTATGCAGGCCCTTGCATCCTACATTGCTTTTGGAAGTTACCCATTTCAAATTTTAAAAACAGGAAAAATATCAGTTGGCAGATGCAATCTTTTTTTAAGCTAGAGGTGGGTGAACAGAAATGAAAATCTTTCTGATATTGTGTCTATAAACAGCTTTAATGGAGGTGTGTTGGAAATGTCAGGAAAGTATGATTTTACTTTTGCAGAAAAATATCTAAAGGTCAGTTTATATAGCTTTATTTTTTACCTTATCAAAGTATACAGAATTTTAATATACATATATTGTCTCTGACTTAAAATTATGTGTCTGCATTACCATTTAAAATGTCTATTCATTATGTAATGTAATAAAAGAATCTTCAAAAATGTATTTAACATGAATGGTATCTATAGTTGTCATCATCATAAGTCCTGGAATTTATTTTTAAATTATTAAACATAGTAGGTGCATTTAACATAAGTCAGCCTCCAAACAGTAATGTTTAACTGGTAATTCATTAACCTGCTTTGAAAAATTAAATCGTGAATTAAACCAAATCTAACATGTCTGTAAACTTTATTTTGTATGCTCCTGTTTTTAACTTTTGTTTCTGTAGATAAACTATGACTTGATAACAATTATATCAGACTTTTCTGTAGATTATTTAAGCAGGAGACCTGAATCTGCTTGCAATAAAGAAAAAAATCTGCTTCAGCTTCTTTATAAATAAGTGAGATCACATAAGTTGCACTGGCATTTTCTGCTGATACAAACTATGGAGTGAGAACACGTTCAAGGTGTGTATCTGTTTGGGGTGAAGGTGAAAAGGGTCCTGTGTGGCAGGGTGGCCTGTGTCCTTCCCCTGGGCTGCCCGGGCTGCCCCAGCCGCCCACACTGGGTGCCAGGCACGAGACCCAGGCACTGACCACCCCATTCAGAGGCCGGGGGTCAGGAAGCCCGGGATGGGGTTTCTCCACCTGCTGGACGGTCCCACCACAAGCCCCTCCAGCTGAGACCCAGGTTGTGTCCATGTGCTAGGTCTGGGCACACTTCCCCGCCACACTTCTCCCTTCTCGTCCAGACTCCAGCCCCCAGGCCTGTCATCCTTCTGGGCTCTGTTGGCCAATGCCCACCTGGCCCGCTGCGCATCATCACCACTCCCAACCCGGGCAGGAGCCCCCGGCCTCCCGAGGGCCTGGCGTGTCTCCACCCCAGCTCCCCACCCAGCCTGGCCAGGGCTGCACTGTGCAGCTTCATGTCCTGTGGGAAAACACCACTGGGATCCGATTCCTGAGGTTCCAGCTCAGTCGGATGTGGGAGGTCCAGGCTGAGGACCCCATTTGAATCAGCAGCTTCATGATGCCTGGGCAGGGACTTGGGCCCCCACTCAATCTGCTCAATCCCAACTTCCCTTAGCTCAGGTGCCACCTGGGAACGTCCCTGGCCCCACAGCTGGATTCTAAACGTGGGGCTCGTCCTGGCCCTGGAGAGCCACCAAGTCCAAGGCTGCTTTTGATCCTTTGGGCAGCTCACAGCACACAGAGATGCTCTGGAAACGTTTTCAGGGAATAAACCTTCAAGCCTTACGTGCTTTTCTTTCCAATGTTTTCTTCTACTTGTTTGGCTTCTTACCATCTCAAGGTTGGTTTGCCTTCACCTCCGTCCATGGCCCATCCTTTCTCCTGTGTAGCAGGAAAACAACTGCTGTGCCTTTCTGTCTGGGGGAGGGGGCTGGTCCCCAGAAGTGGCTGCACTTGGGTGTGAGACGAGGTGCTGCAGAGACACCCAGCCTTAGCCCACTGCATGCAGCCAGGGCCACGGTGAGGGCCGCCTGGGGAGGCAGGGAGCCGGGCCCTCTTGCCCAACCTGCGCCTTCCCAGGAACAAGGCGGGAGAGGTGCCCTCCAGCCGCTGGCACATCCTGCCGCGGGGCCAAGCACCTTCTGCTGACCGTGCTCTGTGGAGACGGCATCAGACCTCACATGACCTGGAAGGGGCACGGCCACATGGGCACGTAGGGGACCCCAATTCAGGCCATGATCCACGCGGACACAAATGGGAAAGCCTCGTGCACAAGGCTCCTTCCAGGATGAGTCTCGGGAATAACAAACGTGTGAGTCTGGGTGGCGAGGCTGTGTCCACTACACTGACGCTAGGGCTTCCCAGAGTCTCTGTGGCTGCCATGCGATGCCTCCGCTCAGCTGGGTAGGGGTCGGGGGGGTGGGTGTGGACCAGCCCATCTTGCGGGAGGCTAGTGCACAGGCACACACAACGGGTCGTGTAGACAGCATCCGTGACCAGTGCTGAGCCACAAGTTTCCACGACAGCTGGCGTGAGGCCTGCAGGCAGACCACGTCCTGATGGGCCAAGGTGTGGGGGCGTAGGATGGGATGCACGGTGCCCCTGCCTGGGTCCCGGTCCTGCCTCTGCTCCAACGGGCTCAGGGTGTCCTGAGGTGCTCTGGGGTGTCCCCAGGGTGTCCTGGGGGTGTCCACTCTGTGCTCTTGGTTTCTGCTTCTGTCCAGGGTACTCTCTGAGGCCTCTTCAAGCTCTGAGCTTCCGGAACTCTCTGAACCAGAGACAGTGAGACGGGACAGGCCTGTAGAACAACATCCTTACGACCAGCCTGGCTCCAGCACCCACAGACCCTAACAGACTCTCACACTCTGCTTAGTAGACAATCGCAGAGTGAAGGGCAGTGATTTGGGGCAATCCCGCGAAGTGAAAACATGAGAGTGAAGTTCTACCAAGGCGGCGGCAGCTTGGGGAGCACAGGGCCAGGCAGCAGCCGGGGTCCCCTGTACTCCCCACCCGGCTTCCACAGCCCTGGTTCCTGCACGGCCATCCAGCGGGGCCTGAATCAGTCTTCCGGGTGGGCCGGGAACATGTGATCCTTTCCACACTGACCTCGCGGTCCCTAAGCGCACGGCCTCACCTTCTGTGAGTGTCCCCTGCAGCCCGGGCCTCCACATTGGTCCTGGACCGCAGGCAGCCTCCCGCCTGGGGCCTTGGCCCCCTGCTCATCCCCGACAGTGGCTGGGCCTCCCTGGCCCTCTCACGGAGGCTTGTGCACACGTGCTGCCACCTGCCCTGCCGACACACCTGTGCTTATTTTGCATGTTCATATCTCCCCTGCCCCTCCAGCCTGGCTCTGTCCATGGACCTCAAGCACCCAGGACAGTTCACAGTGAGCGCTGGACATCTGAATGGATGACCATCACTGTTGCAACCAAACCCCAGCAGCCAGCACAGAGCTACACAAAATGCCGTGGCCCCTGCAGGAAGTAAATGCCACCGGTGAGTCTCAGGCCCCCGTGAAGGCTGAGGCTTTGGTGTTTGATGCTGTCCAGCACCTGCACCGCCTCAGGTGACCACACACCCCTGGCAGCTGGCATAATCACACACTTAGACAAGTACACTGCACTTTGGAAGCTGTGCATTTGGCCTGAGGCCGGCAGGTATAAACAGCCAACACCACACGCCTGGTGGATTCACCAGGCAAGACCCCAGCTTTATCACCATCCCTAGATTGCTAAACTTTCTCTTTCATGAACAAATCTTGGGAAACACACCATTTCTCAACACTTTTATTCAGTAACTTACCTAAGGAAAATGCTCACTTTTGTACATTTTTATCATTCAAGGAGTTATTGGAATAATTCAGAAGCTTTTAACTAGCTAGCAAGTTCCTAACTCATCACTGAGATACATTTTTTAGTCCTCATCAAGCCTGACAGAAATCCAAGACACCCACCATCTATGAGTCAGGTGAGGAATTTCTTACAAAAAAAAATCAAACACCACAATTAATGGACAGGTGTGGGGGCTAAAGCCCGTGATCTTCAGGAAACACAGAGAAATCCATGTTAACGCCCTACAGCACATTATCCAAGGTGCCCCATCTCCTTTCCACGTGGCTTTGTTTGTCTTGTGGGCAAATCAGCAACATCTGGGAAATACCAACCAGAAGTCACAAGAACTGTTGCACCTGCAGGCAGCTCCAATGCTGGTGCTAAAACTCTCAGGAGAAATAAGTATTCCTGGACAGAATATTAATTAAGGGTATATATTATCCTTTAAAATTAGTTATGTAAAACCATAATTTGAAAAAATTTGCTTACCAATGCTCTTATTCACTTGGTTTTTTTACAAGATTCAAAGAAAGTAAAAAGGGTTTTAAGATCACTAAGAACACACAAGCCCTCTTGAGAAGCTCTGATAATTTTAATACCATTAGAATTTTGAAAAGCTCTACTAAAGAGTCTCAGAATAGAAGAGTTAACACATATCAAGATTAACATCATACTGTAGCTAAGATTTCATTTTGTTCGCAAATGATTACAGTTCCCTGAATCTTTACAAGCTAGTTGAGCAAAAAATATATATGTTATTAGGGGCACATGAAGAGTAAAATATTGATCAGTGATATTGGATGTATCAAAACACTTAGCCCTTGCTATCATTGCCAGGGTTTGAGGGTTGCTGTAAGGTGTTAAGGGAGGATGACTACTAATTGGACAGTATAGTACAAAATAGTCCTGGCAGCACAGAGATGGCCCTTCTTAGAAATAAGCCTGTATCTTCATTAGACAAGCGCTCAGTGGGAAAGCAATGTGAAACAAGCTACCTGCTCGCTCTCTGCCCCCGTCTCCTGGGGCTACTGTAGCAAAGTCCACAGACTCAGAGGCGTAAACCACGGAAACTTACTCCCTCGCAGTTGAGGGGGGCGGAAGTCCAAGAGCAGGTGTCAGCAGGGCCGTGCTCTCTTAAAGCCCAGGGAAGGATCTGTCCCTGAGTCTTTCCAGCTACTGGTGGCGCCTGCATCCTTGGTGCTCTTGACACGTGGGTGCGTCACTCTGATCTCTGCCTCCAGCATCACCCAGCACCTCCCTGTGTGTCTGTCTCTCCATGGGATGACACCAGGAGTGTTGGGCCAGGGCTGACCCCAAGGGCCTCATCTTAAGGCGAATACACCTGCAAACCCAAGTTCACTGGCCCTTGTCCCAGCCGCACACTGTGGCATCTCCAGACCTCTCCCAGTTATTTCTAGAACTCCTGGGGTGGCTGAGCACAGGCAGCCACCCACTGACTGTCCTCCCACTTCATTCCCTCTCCACCCAAGGGTCTGCTCCCCTGCCCCTTGCACAGAGCCACGGTGCTGTCCCATCCTGAGGGCACTGACCTCAGGTGCTCCAGGAGCTGCAACCTGCCCAGGTGAGGGGCTGCACCAACTCTGTGCACTGACGGGAAGAGCCCCTTTCCCCAGATAAGGGCTGGGCTTGGTCAGTGGATGCCACTGCAAGCCGTTTGGATTTCCCTACTGCTCTCAGAGGGCTCAGATGTGAGCTTTCAGGCGTGGGTGGGGAGCCCACATCTGGGACAGACATCATGCAGCTTACGGCTCCCTCTCAAGAGCATCAAAAATCCATGCCCACTACTATCTGAAAATAAAAATCTAAAAAGTCACAAAGCCAGCCTCGTGCACTGGGTTCCTGCTGGCTTCCTGGTGCAGCTCTGCAGACACGAACATGTCTGAGCCTCACGAAGCTCAAGTCAGCGCTGTGCTTGCCTGATGAAGGATACCCCAGCACCCAGGCCCCCAGTCCCCCCAGGCCTCCAGGCCCCGTGAACGAATCCGGCCCAAAACACACATAAGAGACTTTGAAATCCAGTGTGTTGCACAGTGATTTTTGGCCTCTGTGGCGATGCTACAGACACCGTGACCTACAGACATACTCGAGATGAGGCTGAGTCACCCTTTGCCCCCGAGAACAGTTCGACCAGCCCAAGCATATGGCCAGAGACGTGCACAATGGGGACAGCAGCCTTGCCAGGGCGACTGGTTGTTCCAGGCATAGCCCTGAGTGCTTTGCAGAGAGAGGACCACAGTCCCTCATCTACAATTCTGAAATCCAAAAAGCTCTGGAAACCAAGTTCCGTTTATACCTCACTTGGCAGCAGCACTGGCCCTGGGCCGGAGGAAGACCATGTTCTCCGTTCCTACTTGCTGCTACTAAGCACAGTGTTCACGCTTTTTTACTGCAGAAATGGCCGTAGGCTTGGTTACGAGTGCTACAGTTTCTAAAATCCAAACATTTCTGAATTCCCAAGCACATTTGGCCGTGATATATCTGGATAAAGGATCCCAGGCCTGTATTAGCTCTTTTAAGTAAGAGAGACCTAAATAACAAGCAAAATATAAAAATGACCCCATTCCTCCTGCCCGCAGCAGGGCAGACCATCCTGAGCCCAGGCGTGCTTCCTCCGGGGTTGGGTGTGGCTTTGGGGGCAAAGCTCCTGCCCTTTGGGGCAGAGCCGGGCAGAGAGCGGGGCTGTGTGGCTGGGCCCCCGGTTCTTCACGGGGGAGCAGCGGATGCTGGCTGCGGGGCTGCCTCTGGGTACCGAAGGGAAGGCTGGTTTGCTGGGGGGGGGACGGTGGAGGGACGTCCAGCAGCATGAGTGGGGGAGGGAGGGAGAGCAGGCTGAGGCGGGAAAAGAAATGAGAATTGGGGGACCCACAAGTCGTGTGCTGGGGAGGAAGACTCCCGTGCCTGTTCTCCGCAAAAACCTGAGTAAAGAGCCATTTCTTCTGAATGCATCATAAGGTTCTGCGTGTTAAGTCCCTGTGGCTGCTGTACCAGAACACCACAGACTGGGCGGCTCAAGCAACAGGAACGCATCCCATCATCGTCCTGCAGCCCGGAGTCCAAGCTCAGGACTTCGCACACCTCCAGCCTCTCACCAGCTTCTGGCGCTGCTGATCTCTGGATTCCCGTAGCAGCATCGCCCTGGTTTCTGCCTCATCCTCACACATGGACGGCAGTGACCCTGGGTCAGGGCCCACCCTAGGAACCCCGAGGTAACCTGATTACCTCTGTAGAGACCCTGTCTCCAAATAAGGCCACATCCCAAGGCACTGGCGCTAGAGCTTGAGCATACCTTCCGGGGGACACCATTCAGCCCCCACACTCTGTTTTGAGGGGTCCATTGCGGTATCTGGCCTTGCCTCAGGACAGGCGAGACCAGGAGCAGAGGCCACCGCCTGCTACGTGGATCTGGCGCCCAGGAGCAGGGCTGATCAGCAGGGGTTTTGGGGCCATGCTTGGCTGCCCCTTGGGCCACAGCCCAGAGCTCGCTGGGCACTCAGGCACTGGGACACCCCACCCCCAAGGCAATCAGAGAGCCAGACTGGGTGGCCCTTGCTGGGAACAGAGCTGTGAAGCGCGTAGCCAGAGGGCACAGCAGCGCAAGAGTGTCCCCATCCAGGAAGAGTGAGCCCAAGAGCAGTGTTTGGCTTGTTATGGCCCGGCCATAACAAGCCAGACCCCAGCAGGACGCAGGGTATGTGTGATAAGCTGCCTTGGGCCTTTGTACTTGGCTGAATTAATTTTCTCTTGAATTACCTCAACTTTAAAACTAGTCCTAACCTTTTCCGAACAGCACAGAAATCTTGGGGTTTTGTCCTCTGTGTTTTCACTGCATTAGTTACTACGTCCCAAAGCAGAAAACTTTCATGGAGAAGAAAAGATGTTCTGAGTTTTCCATTGTTTGTTCCCAGTAGACTTCTGTGTCAGTCTGTGGCATGTATAACTTAGGGGCATTAGGTGGGAGTGTTTCATGTGGCAAAGTACATTCCAGCTTGGAGCCTATGCCACGCCGGCCTGTGGATTTGAGCCTGCAGCCTGCACAAATGTTGCCTGAACAGGGTCGCAGCCAGGGTCACTGGCCATTTCCCCTCATTTTCTGCACCAGTGGCACTATGTGTTTGCACATCCTGCAGGAACTCTTCGGGGTGGGTTCCAATGGGCTGCCTCCCTTGGGAGTTTTATTGCTCAATTAAATGACATTTAATACAGCCTGTCTGGGAGAATGTGTGTTATCAGAGAGTCTTTGATGCTAGAACGGGAAATGGTGTGTTGGTCTTTAAAAAGCAGGTAAGGAACACTCTGTGGGCCCCTCTGACCTTTTCAATTGTGGGTGCCTTTGAGAAGGGAAGCTTGTTCCAGGTCCAAATCTCAAAAGCTCCTGGAAGCATTTCCAGCGACAGATCCTTCCTGTCTCCTTGGCTAATTATGTGAAGAGACATTACTGGGTCGAGGGGCGTCCCCCTGAGTGTAATTTCCCGTCCCTCTCACATCATCCCTCCTGCCTTCCCCGAGCTCAGCCTCCCTTTCCTGCTTCTCCCTTTGGAGTCTGTCTACTCCTGAACCCCGCTTCTCCCTGGGCACCCAACCGCCTGCCCCCAGAAATGACTCATGCAGCGAGGGGCTGGGCCTCCCTGTGGCTCTGCAGCCCTGGTAGGCAGGAGTCCCCCCGCGGGCTGCAGAGCACACACTCCCCACAAGTCTGTGTGGGCCCGGGGTCTGCATCTCTGACAAGTCCAGGGCTGCTGCTGCTGCACCCTGAGGAGTGAGGCTTGTCCCTGAGTGCATGTGCACCCGCCTGGGAGGAAATCCTGCAGGCTGGCACTGTCCCTGCACTGTCCTCCCAGACTTCTGTCTGCCTCCACGCATCTCACGCCTGACCCCATGGCACCCCGCACCCTAAGTGCCCCACCTCCAGCTGCCTGGTTTATGTTTATTTCCCTCCTGCCAGAGCTCTGTTTTCACTTTATTCAAAGGGGCTCCCCCTTTTACCCATCAAAATGGAGACATTTTAAAGCCCCAACTAAAAGTTGAAAGCCTGCATCTGGGCCCACATTCTCAATGCTTTTGTATTTTTATTCCACTTCGCTTTTTGTAGTTTTCAATCAATGAACTTCTTTTTCCCTGGAAACTTGGAAGACAAAAGAATTAAATGGTGGGTCTTTTATCGTTTTCTTGCAAACAACTTCTGTTGCAGGATTAGGTACCAAAGTGAGCCCGGCCTGCAGCGCGTCCTGTTTGTGACACGCACCACCCAGGTGCTCCTTGTCTGCCTGACACTGAGGAGGGAGGTGGGTTCTTTCGCCTCCTGACCCTGGGACTTAAAAATGGGAAGCCTTGGCCCTTCTGGCGCAGGGGTGGCCCTGGTTTCCCGTTTCCACCGACGTTTGCTGGTGATCTGCTCTGGGGCACCGTTCAAAGCTCTCTGCAGGCACCAACCCACTGAAGCTGGGCGCAGCCCTGTGAGGACACGCAGGCGGGAAGGGTGCGTTAGTGGCTCGTCTCGTGTCACAGGCTGCTCGCCCCTCCGGCCCACACGCGTGGCCCCAGCCCCGGCCCACCGGCGCAGCATCCGGGGGTCGCAGGCAAGGGTCGTGGGGAGCTAGGGGTTCCCAGCAGGGTACCCTGCGGGGCCTCCCCGACACAGCTTCCCTACTGGCCGGCGCGGATCCGGCGGCCCCTCGAGAGGGCAGGAGGGACCCCGTTTTACAGGTGAGCCCACGTCCTCTCGCTCCCGCCCCTGTCCCCTCCGCTCGGGGGCGAGGGTGACCCCAGTTGGCCGGAGCGGGGATTGCAGCCTTCGGAGACCCGCCCCTGCCCTCGGCTGGCGGTGGGGGGCCCTCAGGACGGCTCCGCCCCCCCACCGCTGCCGCCCCGCCCCTCCGCCCGTCCCCTCCCCCTCCCCGCCCAGGGTGCGCGCCGGCCGGAGGCGGCCCGGGACGCGCGGACAGCTGCGGGGCGCGGGCCGTGGCGAGCGCGCGAGGACGGTGCCGCGGCGGGCAGGTGCGCGCGGGGAGGGGCCGAGGGGCGGGGGGTGTTGGTGGGGGCTGGAGGGGCGGGGCGCGCGGGGCGCTGGGGCACAGCCTGCCGTGTCGCGCGTTCCCCTCCCGCCCTGCCCCGCCGCGCGGACGGACGCGGGGCCCGGCGAGGGTCCGGGGGTCTCGGTTCGGTGCCCCGGCCCCAGCCCAGCGTCTGCCTCTGGGAACCTCGGACCGGCCCGGCGGGCTCGGAGCCTCCCGCGGTGTCCACGTGCAGAGGCCCCTCCCCATTGTCACGGTGGGGGATCCTCTCATACCCCCAGGGTAACCCCGGGGGAGGGGGCTTCTGCTGGGGCCCCCGTGGGTACCTCCTAGAGCCACACCTTGAGCTCTCCCAACCCCACCAGGGCGCTTGGGACAGGTGTCTGGGACAGGTGTCCGGGACAGGTGCCTGGGGACAGGGCTGCGTGGGCAGGGTAGTCTGGGATGGCGTCCCCCACTTGAATCTTTAATTTCCTTGCTTGTTGGGCCAGGGTCCTCTTAGCCACCAGGTCCCCACGGTCTTAGCTACTTTGCTTTCCAACTGAGAGTAGACTCCTACTAGAAGTTAGCTTTAATCTGTTCACCCTCTTTGGCTCTTCCTGGAGCCAGCTGTTGGCTGCAGACTGTAGCATCCGAGCTTAAATAGAAGCCGGTGGGAGGCTGGGCCAGGCGGAGACTGTCTCCAGAGCAAGTGCAGCTTCTAAGTTTTTCTGGGAACCTCCCACCCAGGGGCACGTAGCCAGTGCTGCCCCTAACAGGGCCAGCAGAGCCCCTGGACCGTGGGGGGATTAAGGTGACCCAGGGCTGCAGAGGCAGATGGCTGTGGGAGGCCCCAGGATGTGAGGCCACAGGGAGGGGCAGGCGACCACAGAATTAGATAGAGGTGCGATCCTCAGGCTGCTGGTGGTGGAGTGTCTGTGCAACCTCTTCCCCAGCAGGCAGGAGACCCACTTGTCCAGGTAGGTGTGGGATGCGGGGCCCTGGGGAGGGGACCTAACACTGGGGGCCTCGCAAGCACAGATTGTGTGGAGCGATTGGTACAAGCTGGTTTGGAGAACCGAGATCAGACCAGGCCCTCCTTGATCAGCTGCAGCAGGAGGGACCTCACCTGTCCTCACTCTACTAGGGGACAGGGCCAGGGGGCGGGACCAGGACAGAGGAGCCTCCAGAGCCCTGCAGTCCTGGGTGGGTGGTGAGGAGGACCCTCTGGGGCGAGTTGGCAGCATGGACTGGGCAGAGGGGGGGATTTTGAGGCCTTGGACTCTCCTTTGGCTTCTGCCCTGGGCCTGGTGGGGTCGGCTCCGCCCTCTCAGGTCCTGGCCTAGTGGGCTGGGCAGGGGCCTGGGCCTTGGCCACTCATGCTCCAGGTCCTGTTATGGCCAAGAACCACCCGTATCTTCTGGGAAATGAGGGCAAGGCTGAGCCTGCCTGCCTCACGGAATTGCCGTGGAACCTGACACGGGTGTGAAAGGCTGTGGATCGTGCGGGGCCTGCGGTGTGAGGGGGCAGCTCAGGGAGAAGCGTTCTCACAGACCTCTCAATGCTGAGCCCCCGACCGTGAAGGACACGGTCGGGGAGTCACCGAACTCATAAAGGGAGTCGGATTTGCAGTGTGCAGTGGAGAGAGGATGCTGCCAGGTGAAGGGACTTTGTGTAGCTCAGATTTGGGTCTCCCCAGTGCCCAGGCTGCCTGCTGAGGCTCGGGTTCAATGGGTCTCAGACTGGGTGGTCCGAGATCAGCACCCCAGTTGAGACACACCCATGATGACTTGAAGGTCCCCTAAGTAGAGAGTTTCAGGAGAAGCTGAACATTTATCTTGGAAAGGCAGCATCTTGGCGACTCGGAGCTGTAATCACGGTCACTTCACAAGGAGAGGTCCCTGCCTTTAAGGTTATTTAGTTAACTTTTGTAAAATGGAGGGAGAATACCTGAACAGAGGGCACAGCTGTAGATGCGTGGTGCAGACAGCATTTTGTCACCAGTTTAGCTGATTTGGCATTATTTAAAGAGATTCCTGGGGAAGCAGCAGTTAAGTGTGATAGTAAAAAGGACAGAAATTGAATGTTCTGGGTGCAGCTCAGCTCCGTCTGGCGAGTTCACCCACTTCACCCCCTGCATTTAGCTCCCAAGGACAGAGGCCGTGGAGCAGCTCTGGGCTGCAGTAGCCCCAGTGAGTCTGCGAGCCTGAGGCTGCTTGTGGAAATGCGGGTCCCTGGGCCTCGCCACAAGCTGCCCGCACCTCACTGAGGTGGACCCAGAGCCTCTGTCTTCAGCAAGTATCCTGGTGTTGTTTCTGCACGGAAGGTTTTGGGCATCACTGATGTCTCCCCCTGGAGAGAACCATGGCGGATGGGGGTGGAGGGTTCTTCAGGGGACACCGAGACGCTCCTGAGAGCCTGGCCGGGCGGAGAGCTGGCCTGACAGACGAGGCCCGGTGGCAGAGCTTCGTGGAGCCCGGGGCCAGCAGTTCTGTGGTGGAGTCCCTGGGTGTGGCCAGCTGGAAGGCGACACAGTGGCACTCTTGGGAATCGTGGGTCCCTTGCAGACATCTCTGTGGCCTGGGACAGTGTAGCCAGTTTGTAACGCTTCCCCCTTTGGGAAAGCTGCATCCCGATGTTTCCTCCTGGCTTCCTCAAGCAAACTTCCAGAGCTTTTGTCCACAATAGGATACTGGGCATGCATGGTCACCAAAAAACTCTAGGATCTGAGAGGGCAGGTGACCTTGAACTTGGTGGTGAGGACCCAGCTGGACAGCCCCGCAGCTCCAGGGCTTCACAGGGCGTGCGGGTCCTCGTCACAGCTTCCAGGGTCACTCTGGAGCCCAGAAGGGGCTGCCCCGTGTGGCCGATGGAGGCGAGGCCGTTGGGAGGGCCGGCACCTGACACAGGACACGCGGGGGGTGGGGGGTGACTCACTGCCGGAGCCGAGCAGCCCCACCTGTTGAGAAGGCGAGGGGCATCATCAAAACTTCCATAATGGTGGAAAGAAGAGGAAAAGCACAGTGATGTGGCGCCACCAAGAGTGACCCCGCTGTCCCCGCAGCGTCCTCCCCATCACCTTCTATTTCGTCACTCAGGGGACAACGGCAGAGTGAGACCAGGATTGACTGCAGCCGGGAAGGGCCGTGTGGCTGCTGGCGGGAGTGGCCTGGGGGCGGGTCAGTGGGTGGGGAGGGAAAGCCGCTGGCCCCACATCCCGCGAGTGCCCGTGAAGGGGGTCCTGGCCCACGTTGTGGCAGTGGGATTCCTGCCTTCATTCTGAGAGCTGGGCTGGCTCCACTGGCTCTGCTCTCCCTGCTGTGCTCCGGTCTGTCTCCACTGGCTCTGCTCTCCCTCCTGGTGCTCCGGTCTGTCTCCACTGGCTCTGCTCTCCCCCATGGTACTCCAGTGTGTTCATGTGTCAGCTCTCCCTGGAATCTGAACTCCTCCATGGCACGAGCTGCCCTGCTATGCGTGTCCTCAGCACCTGGAGCAAACACAGCAGGTGCACAGTGTGGTTTGCTTGAGCCAGTGTTGATGAAGTTGCTGTCTTAGGATCTCGAATCTTCTTGGCCCAGTTCTAGCCACCTGTGACTGTGCCCACGCCTTAGCTGGGTTTAATCCTGTGTTTGAGGCACCTTGCTCAGTGCAGAGATGACAAAAACTAGAGGGCCTGGGCGGCCCGGGCTTGCGTGTGGTCCGGGCTGCGGAACGGCTCTCGGGCTGTCTTCAGTGGAAAACGGAAAACTCAGGGGCCTTCGGTGGCCCCGGCGCCCTGTGATCACGCCAATCCTGAGACTTTAGAAGTGAACAGATGTGAAGGACGATCCACCTCCGCCTAACCCTGGGTTTATCATCTGTCCTCTTCCTAAGGCGGTGTCTCCATGGAGCCACCAATAGATGTATTTAAGTAAACTTTTTACATCTTCATTCTTAAGGAAAGCATCCTTCCAGGTATTAAGCCAACAACAAGAAGTGATAATGGGGCGTGGATGCACTAAGTACAAAGAGGTACAGTTAGTAATTACTTAGTGGAGGTGCAGTGCTTGCCCAGCAGATGATTTCAGATGTCGGCTGTTTAAGATACAGGTACTAGTTTTCTCTTTAAATTCAAGATTGCTGCACAGAAAACTTCATTTACATTTCTTTGCCAAATTTTCACTGGAGGAATAATACTTTAATGTTTGTTCTGGAACTCGGGAGGACATTCTTTACTTGGAGGATTTAAAAATGTTTTTAAGTAATCTGAATAAGCAGTCAGCACTGGTTTTGAAAGTTGGCCAGTTCAGCGAATTAGACATTGAAACCCAGAGAACCAGGAACTTTCATGTCCTTGAAACAAGAGTCTAAATGTCAAGGGGAAAATCTGGATTTTTCTTTTTATTTTTTTCTTAAGCAGCAGAATAATACGTTTTCCTTATACAATCCTTTGCTCTATTTCAATATTATAAAAGAAGGGTGCTTGTTTAACTGAACGTTGAGACAGTAGAAATTTGTTGGTCAAGAATGAACTTAGTTTTAAACATAATATATCCATTTCAGAATAAATACTACTAAAGGCTATATCTGGTTATTTCGGTTTTGTTCAAAGGAACAATTCTTAATCCTTTTGCAGCATGACCTCATTTTCCTTTTAAAATCTACTTTCTCCATCGCAGCATCATGTTTGACTGTTGGAGATTTATTCTGTGCAAGAAAACTGGAGGCAACGATTCTTCTCCACAATGGTCCAATGAGGCCAGAAAGGAAGAGACGGATCATCAAATTGTTGTGTCTGACATCATCAGGCTTGTTCAAGATAAACACGAGGCCACGGCCACACCTGCAGGTAGGTGCCTGGGGCTTCAAGCCTTATTTGACCCTGACGTGCTACTAATTGGACTGAGCGTGCTGTCCTCACTCTTCTGGTCCGGGGTTTAGATCTTGGGGACTAGTTGAGCACGTGGCCCCTGGCATCGTGCTGGGGCAAGGCAGTGTGAATGGGTTCGCATAGCTTTTCCCCACCCAAGGTCTAAAGTGAGACAATCTGTCTCAGGATGTGTGGGCATTTATTTGGCTTCCTGTTGGTTATTTAAATAAGTATTTTAAAATGAGGTTGGTTCATTAGAGAGAGATCATGAGATTAGAGACCATGAGGTGTTTCTTTGGGTTTTAAACAAGGCACAGTACACCTGAAGGGGAAGCGCTTGTAGGCTTTGCTGCATTTTTTGAAAACAAAAGAGCTATTGTTTGAATTTGGTATGTTGTGTTAACGCGGTGAAGTGTTCACTGGCCACCAAATCAGCACCCCTGCCTGGAAGATCAGAATTAGCTGCACCCCGTGGCCAGACCCCCGCGTGCCTGGGGACGCAAGTGGCTCCTCAGAGCTCACCCCGACCTCCCGATCCCGCCAGGTCCTGGCCAGTCTGAACGCTCTGCGTGTGTGTCCTCACCAAAGGATGGGGCTGGGTCCTCCTGTCTTAGCTTTGCCTGCATTCAATGATTTGTTGCCATTTCTTCCCAAACTGACTCCCAAAGAGGCATTTCTCTAGTGCACACCCCAGCGGGAAGGTGTGGATTTGATGGTGAGGTGCTGGCCTGTGTGGCTGGACCAGAGGCTTCCACAACCGGAGGGCAGAGGCTGATCTGGGAAGGGTTTTGGTAATTGGTCCTGCTCTGCGTCGGAGCTTTCCTTGGCCTTGGTCTAAGCCAGTGTTTATAGTCGTCAGCCTGGACTATTGGGGCTTGTCGGGTAGAGGCCTGTCCTGAGACCTTCCGGGCAGAAGTCTGCCCCATCACAGCCACGGCCGCCACGTGAGGGCTGTGTCTGGGGTTTCCATACTGTTTCGTGTCTCTGCTGGTGGGAACCACCACGGCACTGCCACTGTCTCCAGAACATGGCATTCATGTGTCTGCCTGTGGCTGTGGCGTGTCTCGTGGTGGTTCTGAGCCACGACTTTTCGTAGAGACTCTTGCACTTGGAAACCTAGGCCGGTCATTCGAGTTGGCTGCATGGGTGGGTGCATTTCGGTGTGGACTGTGTTTAGTTTTGCAGGTGTAGAAACGTGATTTCTGTCGGCGATTGAGTGGCTGAAGTCTAAACGGAGGCTGTCCGTGTTGGTGTGAATTTCCAGTGACCGGCTGTTCTGATTCGTACCTGGCTCCTTCCTGTGCTCTGGGGTGCACACCCGTGAGAAACCCCACGAGGACAGAGACACGGCTTCCTGTGGGGGTCAGAAAATGCCACACAGGGTTGGCTGGAGGGGAGAGGAGGTGCAGGAGCAGGTGCAGAGCGAGGGCCTGACTGGTGGGCACAGACGCTTGGCCACCATGGGTGTGCGCTGGGAGGTTGTCTAGTCTTTCCCTGCCCAGCTGGGCTGCAGATTAACTGCCTGTAACACTGGGGCCTGGCTATGCCCCTAACATAGGGGCTCTCCCTATGCCCCTAGTGAGCTCCCGCACAGCAGGTGTGAGGGCGGATGGAGTGGGCCTGCCGCTTACATCTGAGACCCTCAGTGCTGGCCTGACCTCTGAGTCGTTTGTTACCCAACCCCTCCCCAGGCGAGGAACACGTCTGGATCCACTGTGCCCGGCTCTAGGGTTCTGGCTTTGTCACTCTGTCCCTCGCCGTCCGTGCGAGCCTGGGCGCGTCCTGAGGGCTCTCTGCCCCGCGGATGCCCTGGCAGCAGCCCAGCACCGCTCTGAAGACCTCAGACGGGAGGCTGCTCAGAGCCACCGCTCGGTGGGGCTGCTCTCAGGGACATCGCCGTCCAGCTCTTCCCCTGACTTGTAGAACTCTGATCCCCTGAGTCCTGGACACCCGGGGGTGGCTTCACCCATAAGGCCCTTTTAGGCGGCTTTCCTCCACCCTCGGACTCCAGGAGGTAGTAAGATAATCTGCTCAAAGGTTAGAGCTGAGAAGTCCTTCTCACCTCCCGCGCCTCGTTTGCTCTTGCTCCTTGTGGACAGGGGCTTCTGTGAGCTGCTGGCCCGTGGGGAACAGCCCTCGGCCCTCGGGCGGCCCCATGCCGGCCAGCGCCTGTCCCCGCTGCAGGTGCAGGCTGCCTGGGGGCTCTGCGGTGTTCCAGCCCAGCTGACCTGACACCCTTTGGTGTGAGGAAACCACCTGTTTGTATCAGAACTTAAATTTTTGAAATCAGTAATAGTTTTTTTGTTGTGGTGGTAAAATATACATAACATAAAATCTACCATTTTAACCATAGTTTAGGTGTACAGTTCACTAGTGATAAGCACATTCCCATTGCTGTGCAACCATCACCACCATCTATCTCCAGAACTTTCTCATCTTCCCAAACTGAAACTCTGTCCCCATTAAATGGCAACTCCCCTCCCCAGGCCAGGAACCCCCCGTTCTACTTTCTGTCTCTGTGGATTTGACGACTCGAGGACCTCATATAAGTGGAATCGTGTAGCGTTTGTCCTTTCGTGTCTGGCTGGCTTCACTCGGTATAATGTCCTCAAGGTGCGTCCGTGCTGTGCCGTGTGTCAGAACTACCTTCCTGTGTAAGCCTGAGTAATATTCCATTGTACGTATACGTCACGTTTTGCTTGTCTGTTCGTCTGCTGATGGACACTGGGGTTGTCATTGTGAATAATGGTGTGTGAACAGGGGTGCAGATATCCGCTCGAGCCCATGCTTTTGATTCTTGTGGGTGTACACCCAGACGTGGACTTGCTGGATAGTGTGAGTGTTCGTTTTGAACCAAGATCCAAGGTGATTCCCCCCAGAACTCCCTGGCTCTCCGGCTGGACTGGCAGGAGCGGTGTGGAAAGGACCCACAGTGTCCAGTCCGCATTCTGGGTCAACGCTCGTCTTTCTTGGAAAGGGTCACGCGGAGGCTCGGGCCCTGCTGGGTAAACAGTGATAAACTTATTTTCCAACTCGTTTGGGGCAGTCTGTAGCCCTTCTGTTTGCTTTCGGCTTTCCTTTAGCCATCTTCATTGCAGCGTACTACCCTAACAGCGTGTTTCACCTGGTTGTTTCAGCGACTTTGCAGTGAACTGTGTCATGGTCAGCTCTGGAAGGCCTCTGATCCCACAGGACCTTATGCAGATGGGCCTGCTCTGGTTTGTCAACAGAAAAGAACCCAAACTCTGTAAAATAATTCAAAGAGGTTTATTCTGAACCAAGTATGAGTGACCATGGCCTGTAGCCACACCCAGGAAGCCTTGAGCAAGTTGCCTTGCTGTGGTTGGGTTATAGTTTGGTTTTATACATTTCAGGGAGACAGGGATTACATGTAAAGTTGTAAATCAATACGTGGAAGGTGTACATTGGTTTGGCCCAAAAAGGCAGGACATCTTGGGGGTGGGGATTACAGGTTATAGGTGGGTTTAAAGATTCTTTGATTTATAATTAGTTAAAGAAATGAAGCTTTGTCTAAAGGCTTGGAATGTTTTAAGTTAAGTAACTGAGGACCTGCAGGTGTGGTTTAAGCTTTGTCTTACATGGCCTTAGGCCTGTTAATAAGTTACACAGGACATCTCCAAGAAGGGAGGGGGACATGACAAGGCACGTCTGACCTCCTTCTCCTGGCCAGCAACTCAGCTTTAGGGTATTTCTGGGGTCCCCTGGGCCAAGAGGGGTCCATTCAGTTGGCTGGGAGGGGATTAAGATATTATTTTAGTTCACAGGTTCCTGCCTGGGTTCTGCCAGAGCTGTCATCTTCCAGGGCCTGCGGCCTTTTGTATGTTGACTCCACTGAAGGTCAGTGTGTCTCTCTGTGGCTCTGCTGGATTTGCAGGTGACAGGAGAGGGTATCGCTGGAGTCAGTTTACTGTGGCCTCTGGAACTCACTTCCTCCCAGGGCCTAGTGAGGTTGTCCTGTCTCCTCTGGAGGTTGGCAGGGCCCCAGGCAGGCCGGGAGGTCTGGGCAGGTAACGGGCTGTAAAGAAGCTACGGAGCCTCGTGTGACCTGCTAGGACCCAGGAGGGAGGAGCCCAGTCACCCTGAGGCAGAGGCGGGGCCCAGTGAGCTGGCCTGGAGGTGTGGTGAGAACATGCTCCTGGGCATGGCCTGCACGTTAGGAATACGGAGTTCACGGTATTCTATAGGTGAGAACTACACATGCACACACGTGTGCACACATTCACATGCATGCACACACAGTGCATTTTTGTGGGGTGAGTTTAGAGCTCATCTGGCTCTCCGGATCCCTGGCACTCTGTCTGCTTTGCAGTGTTTTTTTATCAGAAGGCAGAGCCAGATCCGACAGAAACTCGTGACCGCCCTTTGCCATTCTGGGTGGATAAATCATGCGTTCTAGCTCCAGCGGGTCAGGCAAGGAAGGCTTGGCCTGGGAACACTTTGTTCAGCTCTTTCTGAATGCCCTCTGTCATCTGGAAACTTGAGTCCGAGAGATGAGGACGTACCTGTAACAAGGAGCAATTCCTTGTTAGACAGAGGTGGAGGTGGAGCCTGAGGCAGGTGGCCACTGGCCGGGGGCACAGGTAGAGCACGTGTAGCTTTAGAACGTCATCGCTGTGCATGTGCTGTCTTTTAAAAAGTACTGTCTACCCTGATTGGTTAGTACTGTCTTTAGAGATGCTGACAGTTTTTTTCCCAGTAAACCTCTGAGCATCACACTGTTCAGGTGCTGGGTAAAGCTTTGTGGATTAAAAAAACAAGTAAAATACAAGCATTGACGTGGGCTTAAGGTGAAAGGAGAGACACATAAATAACATCTGCAATAATCAGGTGGAATCATGACGCTGCTGTTTTGTAGGTCAAAAGCCTTCAAATATGGGTGATTTCATGTGGCTGAGCCTCATACTTCAGAACACTTGTGAAGTGAGGTTGCACAGGGCTCTGGGGAGGGGCCTGGGGGCAGAGTGGAGGGTCGGAAAGGGCTTGAGGAAGGGGAGAGATTCTCACCTAGGGGTTTGCAGAAACAATTAGCTTGAGCTGAAAATGTTTTTTGGGAAAAGCAAAATGACCACAGGAAACTGATGCTTGGAAGGAAATTGGCTTTTTGATGATTTCCGGGGTTTCTGGCATGGATCCCAATCATGGCTCCATGGAGGATGTTGGGTGGCTGTGGTTGTGGGCTGCAGCACGAAGTTGTATGTGTTGTGTGCTGACGACTGGCTGGTTTCTCTTGGTGCTCACAGAAGACGTTCTTTAATAATTTGGTAGATTCTGGAATTGTAGCTTCTTGGTTCTTTGTGTAGTTCCCAAAGCTCATGTGATTTTCTTGGGAGATTCATTGCTTTTTCCTCGTATGCCGTTTAATGTTGCAGAAAACAGTCCTGGGAACAGCTGATTTCAACAGCTTCGTTAAAGAAAGGCAGGAATTTACAGAACAAGGCATTTAGAGAACTACTTTATTTGTTCATCTTTTCTTTGTCACTTTAGGAGTCCTGCATGGGACATTCTCAAAAGGTGAACATGTTGTTTGTGGAAATGGCACTTGCAGTGTGCTTATAAATGATTAACTTCTCATTTTTAACCTTTCCTGATTTCTCAGCATCTTTTGTACTTGGACTTTGCATATTATTCAGGAAGCTGGCAGGAGTTCCTGATTTATTTTAGCAAATGTGTTCAGTGCACATGAACTTATAAACATCTGGGGACTAGCTGGCGTGTTCCTAGTTAATATTGGAAGCACAGCTGGTATTCTGTCCTCGTCAGCTGCTAAGTGTGTGGGGGGCTCTCACAGGCCAGGTGAGACTGGGCTGGAGGTGGGCACAGGGCTCTGGCTCTCTAGGGCTCACTCAAGAAGGGACGTGGAGGGGATCCCCACTGCCCCAGAGCCTGCTCTGACCCAAGGGCTCCTAGGTGGTCTTCTGAGTTGGCTGGAGTGTTTTTCATCTTTTAATTAAAATGAATGTGACGTATTACCTGAAGCCAGGAATAACGATTCTGAGCTGCTGGAGGGACGTCCTTGGGTGGACGGAAGCTGCCTGCAGAATGAACGGCCTTCCTGTCCTGAGGGCCCCTTCCTCACCCTCCCGGCTCTGCGGCTAGAGCCACTTCTGCGTGCTCAGGAGTGTGAGTGATTTTGTCTACGTTTTAGCAGAAAGTGGGTTTTCTACTTAAGTACACACTTTATAATATGTGCTCTATGATTAAGGTGTTATTTAAAGAAAGACAAGTTCTCCTGTGAAGGGTGTTTGACATTATAGAATCAAAGGAGAACATGACTGGTCCCCAAAGCGTCAGGCATGTGTCTATGAGCTCTTCTGTCAGCTGTGCTGAGGGTATCGCCTGGGCAGTTGGTTTACACTTTATTTGAACTATTCTCACTGCATACAGAGTCTCTCCCTCCCTCTGGCCTTGCCTGCTTCTAGGTTAAGATCCTGTCCATCTGTCCAGGATGGGCAAAAACACTGCTTTTCCCTGAGGGAGCCCCTGTAATCCCTGCTGCCGTCTGGCTTCTCTGGGGGCACCTAGCTGTTTACCTACGATTCGGCCAGAGCTCTTACTGTCTTGACCATAGCTGGTGGGGCCCTGCTGGTCTGCAGAAGACATTAAGCAGGGCGTGTGTCTCCTCCACCTTTGCGTCCCCTGGGCACTTCCCAGCAGGTACACCCAGCAGGGGTTGAAGCCAGGCTAGGGTGTTGACCCGCTCGGCTACTGCGGGGTTTGGGACACCCCTGGCCATGCACCCAGTGTTGTGTGCAGGTGTTTTCATCTTCCGTGTGCCACATCAGGAGAATATTTGGGAAGTACTGCACAAGGATGTAGGGTGGGTCCATGGGTTTGTCAAACTGAACGGCAGACAGAACTCAGAGGCGTTCAGAAGTGACTCTGGTGATTGAGGGGATGCGGTCTGTTCAAGGATCTGACAGAAACAGAAAATGAGGAGATTTTACTTCTTGAACATTAAAACTGTGCATCAAAAATCACCACGAAGAAGACTGACCTGCAAGTGTGCAGCTCTTACAGAGCAGAGTGGAACGGAGGGGCCCTGTCGCAGGTGGACAGGAAGCCGCAGAGGCAGCACAGCGCCCTGAGGATGAGATGCCTGCGCAGGACCAGAGAAATGTAAATTAACCACAAGGTCTTTTTGTTTCCAGTTTTATGGAGAAAAATTTAAAACCTGCTGGTGGGAATGCCAGTCCTTGTATTAATACCTGCTAGAAAACAAGTTGGTGTGAATAAAAACCTTCAAATGTTTTTAGTTTGCAATCAGCAATGTTCACTTCTAGGAATTTAAAGTAAGGAAATAATTAAAAATTGTTACAGAGATTCACGAACAAGGACGTTCATCACAGCCATTGTTTATGATTGTGAAAACGCAGGGAGAAGCACAGTTACAGGAATAGGGGTTTGGCCGACGTATTTAGTTGTGGAGATCGTAACTCCCCGTGGCATATCTAGTGCTGTAATATGCGGAATAGCCAATTATAAAAACAACATATGATGTAGCAATTTGTAAACACAAAGTGTGTATAGTTTGGTAAAAGACTTAAGATATGTGCCTAAATATAAATATTTTTTATCATCCATTTGTCATTTGTTTTTCTGCATTAGGAAACTTTATCTTATCAGAATAAATGTTTCCTAAAGCAGAACATTAGACTGAAAACCTGTAGGCGTCAGGGAATTTGAAAAACCCGCGTTTAGGGGCAAATGGGGGTGCCTGTCTCTCACTGCTGACGTCCCTCCTTGTCTTGCTCTCTGGGGAGGGTTATAGATGTTAATGTAATATGAGGAGCGGTGGCATTTTCTGGATAGTAATACAGTGTTTGACTCGCTTAGCAAAAGTGAGACTGGAGGTTCTTCTTGGTAAGTTCGTGTTGGGTGCCCGTCTTGCCAGCGCAGAGCCCGGGCCCTGTGCCACGTCAGCTGTCCAAGTGTCCTCCACCAGTGTCCGCATCTGTGGGCTCTGCCCGTGCGGTCTCCCCTGCCCCTCCCGTCCGTGCACGTGGCCCATGGCTCACAGGTCAATGCACTACTGAAAGGCACCCCAGGTCTCTATCCTGCATCTGTGGTCTGTGGACTCCATGCCTCTTGTGTCATTCTTTGATCCTCTTTCATTGTGTGCAGAGACAATTTGATTAATTCAAACTCTTGTAAAAGATATAAGTCCGGCTGGGTGCAGTGGCGCACGCCTGTAATCTCGGCACCTTGGGAGGCTGAGGCAGGAGGATCGCTTGAGGCCGTGATGACATAACTGCACTCCAGCCTGGGCGACAGAGCAAGACCCTGTCTCTTTTGAAAAAGAAAAAAGATATAAATCCATACAATATAACCTTTAGTTTTTAGGCATTTTTCCAATTATATATTCTAAAAGGAGACTAGCAGGTAAGAGTTTGCAATTTTTATAGTATTTACTTTATACTTAGTATTTACTTTATACTTTATACTTCCTAAAATGCTTAGGAATGCTTTAAAAAATAGAAAGCATATAAACTATACAAATTAGGATTGTAATTGTTATTAAGTGTGTTTGTTTTTCCTGTAAGTTTGTATTAATAGTCTTATTTTAGCTGGTTTAAAATTTGATCTTAATACTTAGCTAGACAAATTTTTCAGTTACGCTCTTGGCAACAGTGCTCATTCATTTTATTGGCACCATCTGTAACTCCGAAATGCAGTTTTTTATTTATTAAATTAAGTAGACCATGAAATGTGTTTGAGATGCAGTGTCAGATTTCTCCATGCTTTGAAGACCCCAAAACCAGTGTAATTTCTCTTCCCTCAAATATCAAGGCCTGGCTGGATTGTGTGTGTTTGATGTTTATTGGGCTTCTCTCTTCAGGGAACAGACAACCCTCTTTCATGAAATGCAGTGTTTTCCAGCTCTGAAGTTTCTGTGATAAGTGTTCCCACCTCTTCGTGAGCCGTCCTTGTCCCTTATGCAATTTGGACTTTTTCTGGGTGTGAAGTGGGAGCAGAGACTGATGGTGCCCCCTGGAGAGTGAGGGCAGCAGTGGCGGAGGGGCCCGCGTGCCCCGCGGAGTGAAAAGCTCGCGAACCTGTGCGTGCGCAAGGGGAAAGGACACAGTTCTGTTGTTCTCTGACGGAAAACATAGTGTTCTATTTGTTGGCACAAGATGCGGAAGAAAACCTTACACTGGCAGGCGGTTGTGAGAGCGACATCTGTGTGCTGCTGCCCGTGCGCGTTTGGTCGGCTGTCAGACGCCTTTGCAGCACACGTGGGTCTCTCGAGCGGAGCTGGATTCGAGGTGTGGCCAGATGCAAAAAGAGCACAGTTTACAGTCTGGTTGAAGAAGAGAGCCAGGTGCCAGTAGCCAGAGATCTCAGAAGACAGGACAGGGTCTGGGGGATGTCTGTGACTCGTGCAGCCTGCTGGGCTGCCGTTCTGGTGGAGGGGAGCAGTTGGGTCCCTGGGGACAGGGTTGCAGGGAGGACCCGATTGGACTTCTGAGGTGGGCAGGAGTCCATGGGTGGAGAGGACGAGGCACCCCATCCAGGCCGAGGGCACAGCGCCATGTGTAGTGGCTCTGGGCTCTGACACTGTAGGTAACGTCCTGCTGTGACCATGGGGGTGACGGGGCGTGTGTTGCCACCAAGGTGTTCCCTTCAAACCAGATGTGGGAGCGAGGGACGTGGGGAGCAGAGATTACCGACTAATTTCAATGTAGGGAGCTGGTAGGTAACCAAATGGTTTGGGGGGTGCCTGAGGGGATTACTTGAAGATTTTCGTATAAAGGCAGCAAGTAGAGCAAAAATATAACCCTGCCTAAATTCCAAGGGATGTATAAGACAAAGACAGAGCTAATAAAATGAACAACATATAGAAATATTTATGCCCACACACAGGTGCACACAACACCCGTTTATAAGTCATATGACCATATGGCAGAACTGAGGACAAAGGTATTGATCATATTAAATGTACGTGATTTAACTCACCGATTAATAGAAAAACTTTCATACTGGCTTACAAAGAAAAATACAACTATACACTCTACACAAGAGACACTCCTTGTGAAAATATTCAGAAAGGTTAAAATAGAAGGATGAACAGGATGTGCCAGACAAACATAGATAAGACGGCAGAGGCTGCAATTTTGATATCTAACAATATAGAATTCATGGCAAAAGCCTTGCAAGAGAAAGAAACGCATTTTATAATGTCTGAAACTCACAGTGAGGGTATAAAAGTTGTTTAAGCACCCAATAGCACAGGAATAACTTCAATAAATCAGAGACTATAGGATTTGTGTGGAAAAAATAATCAGGAACAAAATGATAATCTCCTAATCCAAGACAGATCAAGTGGACAAAAAAAATCTGTAAAGACAGAAGCCCTGAGGCAAGTCTTGTAGATATCTATCAACCTCCGGACACTAATGCAAAATAAACCTTTTTTTCCAAATACGTGAGACATTCCAGAAAATTCATTGTATTTTAGACCCCAGAGACACCCTCAAATTCCCTGAGATAGAAATAATATGATAGCATTGTCCCTAGACATTCACAAAAAAATCAAAAGGCCCTTTTGCCTGAAAAAGAAACAAAGTTAAAAATGCCACTAAACAGCTTTTGAGTTGGGGGCAAAGCAAAATGAAATGGAAGAATTTCTTGAAAGGGCTATTGCAGCACAACGTACTGAATCTAGAAATATGACTGAAGGAATTGTAGGGAAGATTATATAAACTCCAATAAAAGTATAAAATGATGTAAATACCCACAAAAAAATAGTAGAAAAAGAACAACAAAACAAGCCAAAAGGAAGTAGATAAAAGAAGAAAATAATGATAGAAAAAAGAAAAGTAATAAATCCAAAAGCTATTTGAAAAAAAAATAGAGCAGCCCCCAGCTCATCAGTGGGTAAAGGCACAGGACAGGGGTGCCAGGGTGGGGAAGTAGCCGTCTGCAAGGGGAAACTTCAAACAGTAGTCAGTTTTGTACAACCAAATGTAAATACATTTGAAAACAGATGAAATGGATAATTGTTCAGAAAATTACAACTTTCCAAATTTGATCCTAACAGAGCCAAGTGAAAACAGACCAGTTATCCTAGAATAAACAGGGGAGGGAAAGAGCTCTCCCACAAAAAAGTACCAAGCCCAGATTATTTCACAAAGAAATTCTTCCAAATCTTTAAAGAGTACACAATTTCAGTGCAACTTAAATGACTTTGGAGCTTTCTTAGTTCTAGGCTCTAATGTCACCTTATGTGGTGAGGCCAGCCTCAGTCCCCAACCTGGCAAATAGTACTTTAGCAAAAATAAACTATGGACTAAGCTCACTTCTGAATATTGAAGTAAAAATCTTAAAGCATCCACAGCACGTTAAAAAACAACAACAGCAACAAACCACCATGACCATTAGGGGTTTATTTAAGGAAAATGCAAGACAGTTTAATGTAGATCTATTACTGCGCAGAGAAAAATCACATAGTAAGTTCCGTAGATGCAGAAGCAGCATTTGACAAAATGCAATGTCTGTTTATGTTAAAGGAAATCCAGTTAAATAGGAATTGATGAATACTTTTTTCTTAACTTTCTATGCGACAATTTCAGATTCACAGAACAATTGAAAGAATAGTACGAAGAATTCCTGTATATCAGACACTCAGATTCCAGTATTACATTTCCCCATAGCTACTTTCTTCTCTCTCTCTCTCTCTCTCATGTGTGTGTCACAAAAATATGCATTATTTTTTGCTGTTTGAGAGTAAGCTACAGACACGGCGCCTTTTATCCCTGCATACTTCAATATTTATTTCTTAAAAACAAAGATATTCTCTTATATGATTGACCATAATTCTCCAAATCAAGTAATTAACATTAATAAAGTGCTACTCTCTAATCACCTTGTGTCTACATTCGGAGTTTATTGCTTGTCCCCAAAATGTCCTTTAAAGCAAAAGAAGATTCTGGAGTATAAGAATTTGGAGCTGGAGTCTATCTGGTCATCACACCTTTTCATCCTTCTTTAATCTGGAACTGTCCCTTAGTCCTTCTTTGTATTTCATGACATGGGGCATTTTGAAGAGTATAGGCCAGTTATTTTGTAGAATATTCCTTAATTTAGGTTTGCCTAACGTTTCTGTATTTTTGGCCCAGAAATGGTGGCGTGTTCTTCCCAGTGCACCCCGTCAGGAGGCACGTGATGCTGGCTTGTCCCGTGGCTGGTGGGGCTGGGTTTGATGACATGGTTAATTAGTGAGAACCTTCATAGCGTGATTTTAAAACACGCGCACACACACACACACACACACAGCCCAGAAGCCAGCACCCTGCTTGGCAGGGGACACCGACGTTGCAAGCAAGGCCAGGCGGCCACAGCTCTGCCCGCGACTTGACATCATGCTCGTGTCAGCCGTGCAGTGACACAAGGCAGAGCAGCTGCAGGCACCAGGTTTACCTTTTCTTCCCCATCATCTTTACTTTCAGTATCTCTGTGTTCAGCTGTTGTGTTTCTGGAAAACTCAGAAGTATCATTGGAAAAACACTCCAAAAAAATAAGAGAATTAATACATTTTATACCCTACTACTTAACATGCAGAAATTCACGGGAACAAACACCAAGCTGGAGACACAATGGAGAGGTCGTGTTTATAATAGCAAAAATACAGCTCCTAGACTTTTAGCATCCTGTGGGCGGGATGTCGGTTGAAAGATACCGAATTTCAGTGAGGAGCAGCAAGTGTAGGAGGCCTATTGAGCACCATGATGACTGTAGTTAATAAAATGTATTGTATTCTTGAAAATGGCTGAGGACAGACTGTGAGTGTTCTCACCAAAAAATGAGTATGTGATGTCATGCATATGCTAATTATCTCAACTCAGCCATTCCACAGCGTATGCACGCATCAAAACATCATGTTAGCGCCATAAATATATACAGTTTTTACTTGTCTATTAAAAAAAGGAAATGGGAAAGAAATGCCAGTGGCTCGTCACCTCGTAGAAGACGCTGCATGTCACAGAGAGATGTAAATTGAAATCTTGCAGACAGACTGCTTCTCACTTAGAAGCGTTGCGTCAGCCACTCCCAGGGCGTGGCCGCAGCACAGACGGCCTCTTCGCGGGGACTTGGCAGCGTCCAGCATGGTCACATGCACGTTTGCCCTTTGACCTGTTATCTCACTTCTAGGAATCTCTCCCAAAAGTATTCTGGCAGAAATAGAGATGTCTGCAATGTTTGTATAATAATCATCTTCTGGTCCTGAGTTTGAGTTGGAAGCATCTGTATAAATCCAGTGTATTTTATCTAAAATACTTACATGTGTGGTTTCTGGATCTGTCCACGGGAAAAATTAAACACAAGGAGCCCCACTGTGGCCTCCTCACGTCATTCCCAGTAGCAGAATCCAGAGGTCTTTGGGGAAAGGACCAGGTCTGGGGCAAAAAATGTGCCAAATGATCCTAAAACATCTTATTATACCAGAAAGCAAGGAAGCCAACGAAGGTAACTCAGAATCATCTTGAAGACGCTCCTCCTGGGTAAAGGGGACAGTCTGCAAATCATAGGATCATAACCCACGGGCTGAAGTACATTAAACATGTTTAGAGACATGTTCACATTAAACCAAAAATAATTTTGGTCATTTTTTGGAGGATTCTTGGATCCAACTAATTGCTTGGAAAACGAGTAAGACACGGGAAGGAATCGGCATTCAGCCTGTCTTTCCTATGTGACCTGTGCCTTAGGTAATGGGAGTCCAAGGAGGGAAAATTTCCCTTTATGTGGATATTTCAAGTAATGAACAAAGAAGGAATGTTAGAAGTAAAATGTCGCCATTTTTGCAACTGCTAATAAGTTATGGATCCAAGCTCTGATTTTCAAGCTGCTGATGTCACAAAAAGGGAGTGTTGGACATCAGGTGCCTCCCCCGTGAAGTGCTCTTGCAAAAAGTAGATAAAGGATGGACCTGGAATCTGAACAAGCCTTGGATGTAACTGTCCATCTCTGGGAAGTACTGGGAACAGAGACACGTGTTAAACACCACAGAAGGTGCATAATTGACAAAATCCGGACTGTGGCAAATGACTTGGTTTCTTCAACAACAACAAAAATTGCAAAGCAAACATAATCGGAAGGAGACCCTGTGATCAAAGAGACCTCAGGAACATGCAACCAAACGCAGTGTGCAGACCACGCTGGACGTGGGTCCTCGTCCAAACAAACTGTTTAGAAAACACAGGCAGAGCACAATAGGAGGAATGTTAATCTTCAGTACTGAAGATTTGGTCGCTGAATTACTGATTGCATCGTGCTTATGTTTTAGACAAAGCCATTACCTTTTAGAACCTGTATGGAACTACTTACATGACAGTTGTGCGATGTCTCGGTTTGCCTTGTGTGAACTGTGGTGGGCAGCAGTGGCCGAGACACACAGGCCAAGCACGACAAGATTGCTGCCATGGTTACACTGTTCTCGATGTTTCTCCGCGTGCTTAAAATTTCTGTGATTTAAAGGAAGTCTTTCCATAATGTAACTTGCGTAGTAGAGACTGCCCTACTCACTTTGTTCCTGTCTCCTAAGCACTGGGATGGTCTTTGGTCTTCACAGTCAGAATTAATTCTGTGCATGAATGTGCCTAATTATAATCCTTGAAAATATGTGTAGAGGTTATTTCTGTCCAGCTGTGCCAGCAGTTAATGTGGCTTGCAGAGATGCTATTTGAATGTAAAGGAACTATTTCTATATCTTTCAAATAAACATGGTGCTTTTCTCCTTAACAAAAAGTCATGATGTCTTCCTGCTGTAGTATTTGTTTTGTGGGAGCATCAGCATTCTGGTTTCTGTTGATAGCAGGAGTGCACACAATGAAACCTTGGCTTGCCTGTGTACAGACATAGAGCCGCAAGCAAAGCACACATGTTCTTGGCACTGAGAAGGGGCCATGTGTATAAAACATCAGACCAACAGTCTCTGGCCGCTTTATGGCCCTCACCGGCAGTGGAAATGGACATGCGTGTGTGCGTCAGACCGTCCTCAGAAAGGCTGCCAGGCCACGTGCCTCCTCTTCTAGCCACATGAAGGGAGGCAGAGCCACACTCCCTCCTGCTGGCGGCTCCCTGGCTTGTGCGCCTCGGCTGCCTGCTGTTGGCACCTGTGGACACAGAACCAAGAGAACCAAACTAGCCTTTACTAGGACCGCCCTGGGCATGTTGAGCTAGGAAGGACCTCCCGCCTGAGGCATCTCTGCGTGCAATGCCAGGCAGAGGTTCAGAGTCCTGACTTGTGTCCTCATCCTGCCTCCCAGCAGGAGGGTGAGTGGAGTAGAGTCTTTCCAAATCTTCCTCCTGCCTCCAAAATGAGTTCTGTTAGTTAATTTTGCTTTTTCCTGCCATGGAGAAACCAGGGACTTAACCTTGATCAATTCCACATCAGATCCATAAGTGGCTGCTGGGTCTCTCTGCATAGGGTGAGGGGTTTATTACTGGATTCATGGTGTCCTTAGTATGAATCTGTTCCCCAGTTCTTGCACTGCTGCAGCAACATAGCTGTTTATTGAACAGGGTAACAGGGAGCTGACCTTCACGGGGGGCTGCAGGACGCTGTCAGTCTGACCTTGTTGGCACTCTGCCGCTTGGAGGCCAGGAAGTGGGATGAAGCGATTTGTCTTTCCCCGGGATGGGAGCCTGCCACTGCCACCTCTTCTAAGTGCTTTAGCAAAACCACTCTTGAAAAAACCAACAGGGAGTTCATTTGAAACTCGTTTCCAGGTTAACTCTTCAAATTCCCTGATGAAATTTATGAAGTGCGTGGAGTTGATCCTCACCCCAGGCCCATACCTAGCCGGTGTCAGAACCACCAGGCAGACCAAGGCTGATCCTGCCCCTGTAACCGCCAGCTGCACCATCCTGAGCACCTGGCTTAGCGCCTGCGGGCGTCAGATTCCTGTTCTGTGAAAAAGGAGGTGGTTTTGGGGGCTGCCTGGCCACGGCTCGGGAGAGGCTTGGCACAGCCACCACAGCCCGGCCCTTTCGTCACCAGTTGCTTGTTGGTTTCCTCCCATTTGTGCAGACCCTTCCTTTCCTCAGGCAGCCTTGTTCTGTGGCACCCATTCTTCCCGTTGTCACTGAAAGTCCTTGCTGGGACAATGCTCTAATAAAAGTCAGTGCCGGAAGAGATGCTCAAAATCGTTGTCACTAGAGAATGACAAGTTAAAACAACAAGATACCCACTGCACACCTGTTAGAATGGCTAAATCCAAAAAATCTGACAGCACCAAATGCTGACAGGGACACGGAGCAGCAGGAGCTCTCATTCACGGGGACAGCAGGGCCGGTGGGGACGCCAAGTGGCGCAGCCAGCTTGCAGGACAGTGCTGCAGTTCCTGTCAAAACTAAGCGTACTCTTACCATACAATCCAGCCGTCACACTCATGGTGATTACCTACACAAATGGAAAACTTACGTCCATGCAAAAACATGCACGTAAATGTTTATAGCAACTGTATTCACAAGCAGTAAAAACAGGAAGCAACCAGTATGTCTTCACCAGGCGAATGATTGAGCAAACCATGGTCCATCCAGACAAAGAAATACCAGCAATGAAAAGAAATGAGCTCTCAAGCCATGAGAAGACACGGAGGAACCTTAAATGCACATTGCTAAGTGAAAGAGGCCCATCTGAAAAGGCTGAACTCTGTGTGATTCCAACTCTCTGACAGGGGTCCCGCAGCGTCAGGATGAAGGCCCCCTCCTGCCTCCCAAACTGGCAGTTGGGCCGTTGTGCTGTTGGGCCACGCACTCAGCAGCTGATCCAGGGAGGAGAGAAGGGGGGGACCCGGGGACAGCCCTGGTCTGGCTCCGACTCCCAGGGGTTCGAAAGGGTGGAGAGTGGGGGGTTGGGTATAGGTTCTTGATTTTTTTTTTTTTGGTGTTTGAGCAGCTGTTTTTATTACTTTAGCACAAATATTTATAGTAGTGCACGAAGATTGAATGTAAGCGTTTAGCCTACTTTAAACGTAAGTGTTTACATGTTTAAAGTAGGCTAGGCTGAACTGTGATGTGTGGTAGGGTAGGTGTATTAGATGCATTTTGAACTTAAAATATTTTCAACTTATGATGACTTTATTGGCTGTAACCCCGTGGTGAGTCAAGGAGCATCTGCAGTTAAGATGAGGTCATTGTGGAGTGCGGGGCCCTAATCCAGTATGTGGTGTCCTTGTAAAATGGGGAAACTGGGACACAGGTGCACACGGGGAGGAGGCTGTGTGAAGACAGAGGCAGAGATCAGGGTGAGCCTTCCGCAAGCCCAGGAGCACCGAAGAGGAGAGAGGCTGGAGCCAGCCCTGCCGGCACCTTGATCTCGGGCTTGCAGCCTCCGGAGCCACGAGAACCAGCCGCTGTGGTCTCAGCCTCCCAGACTGTGGTGCTGTGGCCCAGCCGCCGGAGGAGATGGACAGTTTCCTCGTTGGCCTCTGCCCTTTAATGCTGTTAGTGAGCTTTTAGGGAAAGCCTCTGGCGATGCAATGCTGGTTATTTGGGAGATGATGTTTTTGGGGAGAAGGGAGGACCCAATAAGGTGTGTGATTTGTTCCCCAGTGGCAGAAAAGTCACAGATGTCTCGCCAAGTTATTCGCCTCAAACTGGTAGGAGATTTTTCCCAATCTGGAAATAATCTGAAACGTCTCCCGGTATGCTCAGAAACATTTATAATTCATCACATGAGGAGATCGTTTCTTAGGAGATGTCCTTTCACAGCACATGGAATGTGAACACAGTTATCGCTCGGGTATAAAATGGTGCAGTGTTTGCATAAACCTAGCTCGACCTCCCGTATGCTTTCAATCACCTGTGGGTTACTTACAGTACCTGATACAATGTGAATGCTGCTTGGGGCGTAACAATAAGGAAAAAAGTCCGTCCATGTTCAGTACAGATGCAATTCTTTCATGAGTATTTTCGATCTGCAGTTGGTTGAACCCGCCATGCAGAGGCTGCCTGTGCTCAGTCACTATGAAGTACCATAGTTACACCTTAAAGTGACTGTTCCTTCAAAGGTAATTTTTTAAAACTCCAGGTTTAAAACCACAGAATGGTAGACTTCATCTTCAAGAGAAATTGAAGCATTTTCTTAACACGTTGATAACTCTCAAGGTGAAGGTGACGCTGAGTTCCTCGTGCACTTATGCAATGAGGGGCCTGTGCTGACTGCCTGACTGCAGTGGCTTTGCTGACAGATTCAGGAACTGAACTGGGATATTATGAGGAAAGGTGTTTTGCTTTGTTTTTTAAATCCAAATGGCCAATTTGGAAATTGAACACATTTTTGGCCTATATTTATATTAAATATAAAATACCTAGTTTTTGTATGGCCTGTAAAATAGCCAATATTTGAGTGCTAACAAGGGCAGCTCTCATGCCCCCTGGGGCAGGTACCATAATCCAGGAACAAAAGTTTCGAACAGCTAAGGACATGGAGGGTGGCAGGGCCGGCCCATGGGCCTGGGGTCTGCCTGGGCTACCTGCCCCAGGTTCCTCCAGCTTCTGGGTGGACCAGCCACACAGGCCATGTTGTCAGGCAGGGTGGGGTGGCAGCTGCCCCAGGTCCTTCATGCACTGAGGACAGGAGGGCCATGAACACGTAAATAACACAAAATGTAAGCAGCTTCTTAAGGAACAAAAATCATTCACATGGAAGAAAGAAAAATGTCACCTTTGGGTTTCAATTTCCAGATGCAACTGATGGTTCAACTGATGACACCTCACAGCACAGATGAAGAATTTCATTTTACGCTCCAAGGAAAGTAAGGTCAGACCATGTCCTTGGCGTTTAAGGGCATGCACCTGAGACTCAGGTGTGGGAGGGAGGTGGAAGATTAGCCTCCAGTGGGTGCAGGCAGGCGGCTGGGCCGGGGCTTTGGGTTATGGGCACCCCGGCCTGGGCAGTGTGGGGTGTCGGCAGCAGCCCCGACTCTGCCCGCTCCGTGCCAGGACCGTCCTGCAGTGCTGAAACCCACAGCTGTCTCCATAGTGGCCCAGTGCCCCCGAGCGGCAAAGCCACCTGGTTAATAACCCCTGGACTCTAGTAAGAAATAAAGGTCCAACCACAGATTTACTCTCCAGGGGTGCCTCGTACTGCCAGATTAGTGGACCCCACATCTGCCTGTCAGTCACCCGAAGATCTGACGCTAACTGACCTGGAGACTTCCGGTTAAAGGGACGGAATCGGCTAATGCGCAGCAGAGAGAGGCCCTTCCAGATGTCAGCCATGCTGGGCGGGTGGAGGCAGGTCCCCAGGGAGGCCTCCAGCTGGGTGGCAGCACGGTCAGATCACCTCCTCAGTGCAGCCTACCGCATTCTATTGCAGTAAGATGGAGAGGTCTCTATCATTGTCCTGCGGTCATTTCAAGGCGCGTCAGTTTCCTCAAGCAGGGATTTCATTTCTCACTGTTTTCATAATAAATATTTTAGGACTTAAAAAATATCTTGACATTTTCTCATGTAAACCTTGAAGTTATTATGTGTTTTATAATAAGTAATTTGTAATTAGATTATTTTGACAACACCAAGAAACACTATTAATTATGGCTCATTTTGCCTGTTTTATCTGTCTGGGGACAGGGATGTCTTTTATGACTGTGTCCCCAATGCCCGGTACATGGAAGGGGCCCAGGATTCGAGTGAGCTGAGTGCAGAATTCTGCGGGTGCCAGGTGAGCCAGATGGCCTTCTGGGCAGTCACTGCCCACTGTCAGCTCGGCGGAGGGGGCCCTGAAGTGCTCCCGGCTACTTGCCCACCTCGTCCAGCTCACCGCCCGCTGGCTGTGGGGGCCGTCTCTCAGTGGGTCTCTTTATTTTGACTTTGAAACCTTGTGTGCCAATGTCTGAATATGAATGTTTTCTTAAATGTACGCATACATTTAAGAAGTTTTTGCAGTTAGAATATACTGTTTTGCAGTCAAACTTCTGTATCATTTTATGTGTATTGCTGTAAACATAAATATAGCTATAAAATGGCATAATGTATGAACTATGCATATATTTGTATATTTGTGCCCAGTATCAATGCTTCAAGTCATGAGCACTTAAACAATGGAGACTTCATCATGGGTTTGCCCTGTTTGTTGTTTAGCTATTCATGCAGACCCCAGCATTTGAGTGATATGTGACTTAGAAGACAGGCAGCACCTCCTCTGCTGCAAACCACATCTGTGTGCACCCTGGGCAGACGACTCTTGCGCGTACGTTTCTGGGGGCCTGCCCCTCCAGGCAGACCGGGAGGTCTTTGCTCTCAGGCCCCTCTGAGCTCCTCCCTAGGTCTTGATTTCCCTGTTTCTTCCAAATTGTGTTCTAAAATACCCACTTCATTCTGGCATAGTGCATCCTTTGGACACTTCAATCCTAAATGCAGAAGGAAAAGTCAACACTGTCTCACTAGGGTGCTGGCAGGTGGGGAAGGTGGGGGAGGGAGGTGCCCACCCACCTGGCAGAGCTCTGGAACCCAGGAGGGAAGGTCAACGTCAGGTTACCCTTGATGGGGAGCACACCCGCATCGAGAAATGCCCCTGCCTTCGTCCACTGGACATTCCGGGGGCCCCAGCCCACGTTACTGCACAACCCAGGCTTGGGACTAGCCGGCCTCCCAGAGCCCCGCCCGGTCCCCGCCCAGCCTGGGCCCTTCTGTGTCCTTTAGCTAATGGCTCAGGGTTTCCCAACCTGGGCACCACTGGCATGGGCTGGATGGTGCTCTGTGGGGGCCACCCCAGTGCTGGTGCATTGCAGGGTGTTGAGCACAGCCTTTCCCAGGTTCCTACTGACTGGACCACAGACGCCCGCTCCCCAACCTGCCACAGCCAGACACGCCCGCTAGAGGGCAGGGTCACCCTGGGCCAGAACTGCTGCTTTTGGTAAACGAGCTGGGACCTATCAGGAAACTCCGTGAATGCGCATGTGGCGGCGTCATCGTACACGTGTGTGCATAGACATACGCACAGACGCCAAACATGGAGCTTCGTCAGGGAAGATTTTTTTAGAGAAAATGAAAGTCCTTTCAGTGTGCCTGTAAAACTGTGCAGCCCAAAGCAGAGGCTATTTGCTTCTCCCCCGTGTGCATCCGCCAGCAGAGCCCCCAGGGAGGGGGAGCCCGTTCAGCCACATCATTTGCATTGCGGGGAGGAACAGGCAGCAGGACCATGGCTGAGCTCCCTCACTGAGCTCGGGGACAGGTCCATGTGCTTCCACTTTCACCTCCTGGGGAGACCATGCCTTGGGGACCCCCAGAGCAGCCTGAGTGCCCCTTCAGGAAGTCTCCACAGGCCTCTGTAGGTGGGCTGGCTGGAAGCTTGGGGGACATGGTGGGGATGAGGGGGTCATGTCACCAAAGGCTGCAGCGTGGCCACCAGGAACTGAGTGGGGTCACCATTCCAGGGCAGAGCCTTGGAAGGGCTGAGCACTTGGCCATGGGGAGGGTCCTGAGCCACGGGGAGGGTCTTTCTTATGTCAGGAGCAGTGTAGCTAATAAATGCTTCAAATAATTTTTCAGGTCCCCAAATATTTTAAAGAAATGTTTACTGATTAGAATAGAAATATTTTAAATTGGCCTTTCAGATAAACAATAATCCTTCTGTGGGTGGCGTGTACAAAGGGCAGGAATTTGACACAAGCTTATGACCAGCACTTCCTGGGAATTCCTCGTCCATGGGGAATAATTGCAATCCCCGATCCCCGTCACGAACGGGGCTCCGTGGGTTACTCAAACCTGCCGGGTAGGAGGAACACGCTGGGCTAGTCACCGTGGCTGCGTGTGGCCCCAGACATCTAAGGGCATCACAGACCTGTTATTGCTCATTCTCAGGTGGCTGAACGCCACTTGTCCCTCTAAGAAGTTGGGGGACACCGACTGCTCGGGAGTCGAGTAACTGGTTGGTATGCCAGAGCCTCCTTCGTTGTTGGAATTAACCGGATAAATCTCCCCACCAACTAAGAGTGGCCACGTACCACCACCCAGGGGACAGAGAAAGAGCTGTCAATCTGTCCTTCCTGTCTGGCCAAAGCTGAAGGTTTGAAAGAGCCTGCACGCCCGCCTGGGTGTCCTCTGTGCAGAGGGAGCACCGTCTCGCCTTAGGCATGGCCCAGTGTCAATGACATCCTCACGGAAGCTTAGAAATCACTAACATTCATGGCTTCCCTTATGGGTAGGCACGTAGCTTATTTCCAACTATATAAATATATAAGTGTAAATATATTCACTGTTATGAATAAAGGACAGTTTTATCATTTGTTCCAGATGCTCTCTGAAAGATAGAAGAAGGTCCCAGTGGTCTGAGAAGAATGTAGGCATATTTTTGCAGGGATTAGAAGTGAAGGGATTAAGGAACATTAATCATAACCAAATATTTATTAAGCGCTTACTACGTACCAGGAACTATGCTAAATGCTGGGAGATAATAAGGCAGGTAAAACGCAGCATTTGCTGTTTTTGAAATAAGTGGGAAAGATCAGGTGCCTGTTGTGAGAAGCAGTGAGTGTGGCCCGAGTGCTCGTGGGCACATGCCAGGGTCCCCCCAGCAGCCGCTGGCGATGCCAGCCTCAAATGCAGAGAGCAGAGCTGCTGCCTCAGGTGCTGACGGTCCACACCGTGTACGGGCAGTAGAGGTTCACTTAGGAGGCACAGCGGCGAACCTCCCTCCCTGATCTCACAGCCTTGTTAAGCTTCACCCTGCTGGCGACCGTGCGGTTAACTCTGCACTCACGTGTCGGACATCACCTTTGCCTTCTCAGCAACTGTTTGCAGCCTACAGTCCGTATTTTTTAAATTCTGTGACATCAGGGTTCATCTTACAATGCTGCTTCCCCTCAGTAGGATGCAACCCCATTGGCTTTTGTTTTTAAATGAGCAAACGTTGTGTTTTAGAGTAGTTTTAGGACCACAGCAAATTTGAGTGAAGCTTCAGAGATTTCCCACGCACCCCTCCCCCACAGCCTCCCCATTGCCAGCAGCCCGCCAGCGGCCCTTGGTTACGACCGTGCACCTGCACGGACACGTCGTCACCGCACAGGGTCCACAGTTTGCACTAGGGCTCAGCTCACCCTTGGTGTTGCACGTTCTAGGTGTGGACAGACGTGTGACAACGCGTGTCTGCCATCGCAGTATCGCACAGACTGGCCCATTGCATTTTTGCTTTTTAAAAAGTGCTTATCACACAGGGGAGTTTCCAGGCAGTGAAACTATTCTGTATGATAAGGTATTGGTGGGTCCATGACATTATGTATTTGTCAAAACCCAAAAAACTGCGTGACAAAGGGAACCCTTATGTAACTCTGGACTTCAGTGAATAACAACGTGTCAGTACTGGCTAATCGTTGTAGCAAGTGTCCCACACCAATAGGGGAAACCGTGGGGATGAGGGAATGTGAGAACTCCCTATACTTTCTGCTCAATTTTTCTGTAAAACCAAAAGCTGCTCTAAAATATAAAGTCTATTAATGTTTCTTAAAGTGCTCATTATATAAGGAAGTGATTTTGGTTCATTCATTGACTGTTTTTGGCATCTTTTCCTGTGAGATTGTTTAAGGTCGTAGTGATGGTTTTCAGTGATGGGCTGATCCTTCGGGGCCACCTTTTTCGCTTGAGCAGGAGGAAGCCTGGGGCGACTCAGAGGCAGCTCTGGGTGGATTAGGGTGGGGCTGGACACGCTGGTCTGCAGGGTGGGACAGTGTCTATAGAACAGGGCGGTCCTGTTTAAACGAGATGATGGAGAAGCACAGCCGGCACACTTTATACCCTAGCAAGTGAGGGGTTGAAAGCAGTGACTGGGTTGGTGCTGAATCCATCTCAGACCTTCGAGAGTAGAGCGTGGGTGGCGAACTGACGAGGTGTGGCTCGTGGAGACACGGACCTAGGCCGTGTGCCTTCTCCATGAGGTTCCCAGTTCACTCGGGACTGCTTCTGCAGCGTCCATATGCTGTCAGCTGGAGGGGATGCTGTGGGCGATGCAGGACAAGCCTGGGCTCATCAATGGGTGGGCGCTGGCTCCCCTAGGGTGTCATGTTTGGTGGGATTTATCTTTGAAACTTTAAAACTCTTTTCCATTTGTATTTGTTGAAATTCTAGAGCTTTTGGTAATGCATGCCAAAATTTATTCTTTTTGCTTTATCACCTGTTCATTTGAAATGTCAAAGTTTATGTACAAGGTTTCATTTTGCTACCTAGCCAAATCATTCTAACTAAAACTCTTCAAGAGCCTCATATATATATACATATATATATATATATATGTATATATATACACACACACACACATATATATAGCCCTAAAGACAGTGTTTCATCCTTTCTGACAAAACTACACTAATTTTAATCTCAAAAATCTGAAAATAAAATATATCTAGTTGTGACCCACATAAGCATAATTACTAGCTGGGTGCCTTGCGTGCCAATATATTGCTTTATTTAATTGTTGAAACCTACATTGACATACGTGCTTTACTACAGCAAATTAAACATTGTAAAAATATGCTGGAAATAGAAACTAGAAAGGTAGGTGCCTGTTTTTACTTTGGCTTGGAGGGAGCTAGGGCTGTGTCACCCCCAGCCCCTGAGACTTGGTTGGGACAAAGTGGGTGAGAGGTTTCCCCAAGGTCATGTTTCCTTAGGTGATGAACCTGGTGTCACTTGTTGTCCTAGGAATTCTTTTTGAATTAATTCAACTAGAGAACCCAAATGAAGGTATATTTAGAGTTCATTTGGTCAGAAGAGCTGCTAAGAGGATGCTTATGCTGTGGCTTAACTTTAAAAATTAACCCACGAAAGATGTCATCCAGGAAAATGGAGCAGATATACTTCCTACTCATTCCACTAGTAAAACACAGAACCTGGGCTTTACGCAGGAGACGCACACAGGAAGGCTCCGAAAGGTGCAGAGAAGGAGGCAGACTGGCCGGCGCCTCGGGACCCAGGTGTGGCGTGGAGAGTTCCCTGGGCTTTCCTCTGTCTGCACACGTGGAGCTTGTCGAGTCCATTTGTGCTGCTGTGACAAAAAGTGCCACAGACTATGTAATTTATACAGAACAGAAATTTATTTTTGCACAGTTCTGGAGACTGGGAAGTCCAAGATCAAAGTTGGGTAGTGCCATCTGGTGAGGCCCTGCTTGCGGCGTCTGCACGTGGTGGAGGCGGAGGGGCGAGGGGCCCAGTGCTGCAGGAGGCCTCCTTTACAGGGGTAGAACCTCACTCCTGAGGGAGGCCACCATGGCCTAACCACCTGTTGAAGGCCCCACTTGTTAACACTATCGCATTGGCCGTTGGGTTTCAACACGTGAATTTTGGAGGGGACACATTCAGACGTAGCATTTTGCCCCAGTCCCCCCAAATTCATGTCCTTCTCACATGCAAAATGCAGTCATTCCATCCCAATAGCCCCAAAGACTCAACTCACACCAGCATCAACTCAAAAGTCAAAGTCCAGAGTCTCATCCGAGTCAGACGTGTTGAAACTGAAGGCAGGACCCACCCCGAGGTGAGTTCTTCTCCAGCTGTGAGCCTGTGAAATTAGCACGTTACATGGGTCCAAAATACAACAGTAGGGCAGGCATGGGAAGGACATTCCCGTTCCAAAAGGGAGAATCTCCAGAGAATTGTGCTGAGTGACAAACATCAATCCGAAAAGGTTACATAGTGTGTGATCCCGTTTCTGCGATGGCAGAGTCTAGCAATGAGAGCAGGGCAGTGGTGCCGGGCGGAGGGGTGGGCGGGGAGGGTGTGGTGTGTCTGCAGAAGGCACCGGAGGGGCCTGGTGGATGGGCGTCCGGGTTTGCCTGTGTCCTCGTCAGTGTCTGGCTGAGGTACGGTGCTATAGTTTGGCAGGATGTTACTTCTGGAGGAAAATGGTATGTTCACAGAGTCTCTCTATTATTTTCTATTATTTTTCACAACCGCATATGAATCTATAGTTACCAAAAAAAGAAAAATTAATGCACAGCCCTATGCACTCTGCCGACAAACGCACACATATGTGCTGCGTTAGAAGGGTTTTGCCAATGTGTAGAACCTTATTTGAAGTGGGAAGAACAGGGGAAAAGGGCTTTCCTTTCAGATAACTACGACCTTGACTGACTTAAAATAAATATTTGCTACAGATTTGTAAGTCCAGATCTAAAAGTTTAAATAGATGTCAAGGTGGGTTAACTCAATTGCAGTGACCTTGAGCCTTTGAAAATATAGTCTCTAAGTTAAGGCTTGAACAAATAACATTTCTAAGATTAAATCAGGTGTGTTTAAATATTCAGAGCCCGGCAAAGGAAGGTGTGAGGCCACAGACTGTGCCCCAGTGGTGGTGAGGCCGCGGGCGCCTGGACAGGGCAGAGCCGAGCGCGGCCTTGCCCTCTCCCTGTGCGCTGGCACCGCGGCCGGGTCAGTGGATCGGGTCTCACGTGGAACGCCTCAGGTCCCACCTCTCTGTTTTCTGGGGACCCAAACGTGGTCGTGAACTTGCTGCAGCATGTTTTCCTGTGGCCACACCCCCCAGAGGAGAATAGGGGGGACTCTCCTCCATTTTCTCCACAATGCTCAGGTCTCCCACAAACCAGTCTCCTGATCCTCTTCGCTAAATGAGAACCCCAAGTTTTAGAATCTGAATAACTTTGCTTTCCTCTTTTTACCATTTATTGATAGTTCTTGATTGTTTGAGGTATATTTGGTTGGGAGAATCTGAAAAGAAGTGATAAAATCAAATTTAAATGGATTACTATTGGTAAATTTCTAAACAGAGTAATAAACACCAGCTCCCTGATTGTAAGTTGGCGTGTTTTCCTGTATTTACTGTTGTGGACTGTGAACACAAGTTCTCTGAAAAGGAATTTAGAGATAAAGGAAAACTTTATTCCAGCAAAGTTTGCAAACGGGGAGACACAGCCTCGGGTGCAAAGGAAGGTGGCGCCTAGATGGCAAGGAGGGGGCTGTCCTCCATGGAGAGCGCCCGCCCGGCTCCCACCCTGGTCCACTTGTGCGAATGAGCGGGCACACAGGCTGAGTTCCGGTTGGTCGACGCAGGCTGCGGTTTCCTGGTTGATTCAGACGGCTGAACGGGATCAGACAGCGGTGAAAGTCCCGACCGTGGGGGTTTCCGGAACATGGAGTCGGTGCGTGACCTCTAGTGAGCAGGCAGCCACTTGGCCCTGTTTTAAATTTAGGCCCAGGAAGCCGCTCGGGACCAACCATGAACTCTCAGGCTCACCAACTGAAGTCCCATGTGGGGTGGAAAGAGCAGCTTGCGCAGAACTGGGGCACCACCGCGGGCTGGGGCTCCAAAAAGGCCGCGTGTTAGCATCCCATCAGCCTTTGTTAGCAGCTTCCTTCCCAGGGAGAACGCGGGCGCCCGGCGAGATCAGTAATGTGGAGGCGACAGCCAGAGCCGGCCGCGGAGTAGCCTTTGTTTTGGGAGCCGCAGCTGACACCTGGGCCTCTGTGGGAGGTGGCCCTGGGTGCCGTCACCCGGGGGAATCTCTGTCCTGTGACTGGGCTGGGGCCCGGCCCTTGGTGAGAGGCACCATCTCTGTCTCTTCGTGACGTAGACCATACATGCCTCACTCTGCTCAGAGGCCTGTTTTGGAATCAGTATTTACTTGATGTCTTTGCTGAACTGGAAGACACGTTTCCAGGACTGATTTTCTGTGGGAAAGCTGGTCATTTAGGCTGAATGGACGCAGTGTGTCTTACTCGTCTCTCCAAACAAGCTACAGAATCTCACAGAGCCACAAACCTGCGGCGGGCGGGTGGGAGCGCCAAGGAAGAAGTGTCCCCTCTGCACGGGGGCAGAAGGCAGGGGAGGAACAGACCCACCTGCAGAGTTCACCTGCAGTGGGCCTGGGAGTCTGGGGGGGCCGTCTGCAGTGTGCTCCCCTCTTAGCCCACCTGGGTTCCCGGTCAGCACTGAGGCAGAGGCTGCCCCGGGCCTTCAGGTGGAAAACAGCAGACCTGGGCGCTGGGCCTAGACCCCGCGTGGGACCCCCACTTCTGACTGGAGCTTCAGCAGCGCCGGGAGGGGCTGGGGCTGGTTGGGAACAGGCGGAGGCTACTCTATCCCACCTGCAGGCACCACCGGCCTCGCCTCTTCCCTGCTATCACCTCTCCCGGTCGCCTGTGTGTGTCTGCATTGGCGAAAGGGTTTCTGTGTGGTGCGTTTCCCTGTAGGAACAAGGTCCACTTTGGGAGCCCTCCCTGACGTGCTCCCACGGTGCTGCGGCCGCCTCGTCTGAACGTTCTTTATTCCATGACCTTGTGTGGTCGCCTTCCAGGCGTACGCGAAGTCACCGTTTAATTTACTGTCATCACTGCGCTTCCCACGCGTATGTCTCATCGCCGATGAGACTGTGATGCCCTGAGCTGGGCCTATCGTGTTTCTGGGCCTCTCGAGGTGCAACCCACCTGTGTTGCTGTCCCACCCTCTCCCTTTGGGCAGGGCACGGGCCCTGGGCTTCCCGCCTCTCTGCTCCAGCGACGCCTCCAGAGGTGGAAGGCGGCCAAGGCCCTCTCCCGACCCCCGGGGGGACAGGCGCCCCCCACCCCCAGGGGCATCCACCGCGGGTGCTGATGTGCTCAGTGCCTGGTGCCACTTCCGTCTTCCACTCTCTGGTTTTTGCATTCGCTGTCCCTGGCACTCAGCTGTGTCCACAGGGATCACACTGGAGGCGGGTCCATGCTGCGCGACCATTTCCCTGGAGCCTCCCCTCATGGCGCAGCCCTCAGAGTGAGCTCTTCAGGGCTCCGGACCGCCCCAGACTCCAGTGTGGCCGGGGACAGGCCTCAGGGTGCTTCCAGCCATGCCCTGCGGAGGGCTCTGCGCTGGGGCCTGCTGCGCTTTCACACTCTGCAGAGTGTGCACACTACCATGCACACAGTAGGTGCTCAGATTTGCTGTTTTGCTGTGAAAAGATGGCTGCTGCCTGGGCCAGCGCCAGGTTCAGGGACCTGGCCCCAGGGCCACAGGGGCTCAGCCGCTTTGGGACGAGTCAGTCACAAGCGCACGTCGCCACACAGGGTCCCGGCCAGGCTGGAACCGGCCCCATGGTTTAATGTAGATGTTGTGCCGATGTTGATATCCATGCTTGTGCGCCATCAGACGGCAGGAAGTCTGGCAGGTGACAGGCAGTGTGGTCCGGGCCCTGGTCCCAGACTGGCCTCTCAGGAGAGTCAGGGGCCAGGAAAAGCTGTCCAATGTGGCAGGAGAGGAGGGAAAGGCACATCCACTGGCGGGGTCCATCCTCCGGCTCCATGCTGTGTCCCCAGCTCGTACTCACTGGAGAAATAAACCTGCATCAAAGCAAGGGGAGCAGACCTCCGGCCTGCCCGGTCTGCCAGCAGATCACTGTGGACGTTGCCCACGGACCTTGAAACGCAGGAGACGCTGTCAATAGATCTGAGTGGGTTCGGTTGTTTCCATGGCCCATTTTTGCTCCCACATTCTGATTCTCCAAATATCATAACCTTGGCTAATATTTGTTTAATGCTTTCCACATGCCAGGCTACTGTTCTAATCGTTCATGTGTATTTAAAACAACCTGTGGGGTGGGTACTTTGTGATCCCATCTCACAGACGGGGCAACTGACACTGTGGAGAGAGAGTAAGTGACTTAATCTCTCAAGCTCACCCACTTGGAAAGTGGCCAAGCTGGGATTGGACCCCAGGCAGCTGGCTCTGGGACCCTAGCTCTGAACCACCTCACTGTGGGGCAGAGTCTACTGTGCCCCCACTCCAGAAGAACACTCAAGTGCTCAACATTTTGGTGTGAGCCTTGAATGTCTCACAACTGTCACCCTGGAAGCCGGGATCAACGGCTCATCTGTGGTCAGGGAATGACCTGAATGTGTGCACCTTTTACAAACACATACCCAGGAAATCTCCAGAAACTCTGTGTCTTAGTCCATTTGTGTTGCTGTAAAGGAACACCTGAGGCTGGGGATCTATAAAGGAAAGATTATTTGGCTCACGGTTCTGTAGGCTGTATGAGAACATGGCACCAGTACCTCCTTCTGGGGAGGGCTCAGGGAGGGAAGTGGCATGTCACGTGGCAGAGAGGGAGTGGTGGGTGGGAGGTGCTGGGGTCTTTTTAAACAGACCTTGTGGGAGCTAATGGAGCAAGAACTGAACTCACACGTCACCGTGAGGAGGGCACCAAGCCCTTCGTGAGGGTCACCCCAGGACCCAGGCACCATCCACCAGGCCCCAGCACCAACACTGGGGACAAATACCCAAGTTATGTCACTTTGAAAAATAAAAACTAACTCCAGTTGCCAGAATCGGGTTGAGATATTACATTTAGTCTCAGAGAAACAGATGCCGGGCCCCAGCATTGCGGTTTTTCGTTTGGTTTCTTTTCACGATTTGAAATGTAGGAGTAAAGTCCAGGCATCACAGAGTACTGATTTATTTTTCCTTTTTCCCAGGAGACATGATACACAAGAAGCCAAAATAGTACAGTCCATGTGTCCAGTGAGCAGTGTGGGCCACTGCTCTAGCGGAGCTCACAGGACCCGACCTGGGATCTTGGCTCTGGTCTGAGGAGACCCGGTCTGTGCAGGAAAACCTGAGCTTATGCGTCAGATGATGATAGGAGAATACTAGGAGTCAAAGCATGAGTTTACTTTAAATGTTTTGCCTTTTGAAAAATACTGTATTTAGAACCTGTGCTCATTCTGTACCTTGGGCCATATTTTTAGAGCCAAACACCAAGATATATGGCCTGAAAAAGACATATGAAAATACTGTTTCTTAGAATTAAGTAGTAACAACATTCTGAAACCTCATTTTTTTAAAGAGATCAGTTGCTGCTATAATAGAGCACCTCATATATTTATAAAATTCATTGCAAAAGTCAAATAACGTTTCCACGCAGCTGGCCCTGTGATGATGAGGCTCTGGGGTCTGGAGAGGCGCTGCCCCTAAGGCCGTGGGCAGCTCTTGGCGGGCGGCCTGATGAAGACCCGTTCTGGGCTCTGCTGGACTGCACCTGCCGCTGCTGGGATGAGGGCAGCCACACAGGTGGCACCTGGCCTGGGTGTGCCCAGGCGTGGCCTCATGGCCATCCACGTGGAGGCCTGGTCGCCGCAAAGCCAGGTGTGTGTGTCTAGAATCACACACTCCTTCATTCCTCTGACACCATGAGGATACACCGTGAGGTTTTCCTTAAATATTGGTTTTGTCTGCTATTTTCAAATTTTATATGACATTCCAGGATTTTATCAGCTCCCAGGTAGGCCGATCCTTTGGTCCTTCCAACACATGGATCTGGTGACATTGCATCCTCTGGTGTGTGTTCTGGCTCTGAGGAGCGGTGGCTACTGCCTGTCCTCCTCACACCCACACCGAGGCTTTGCGACTCCGTGCTTGGGACCTGTTACAGGCCGACCTCTGAGAGCAGAGGACATACGGTGCGTTATCTCCCCGTTAACGTGACCCTGGAGAGCTGTAATTGAGCTGCGCAAACAGAAGAATCCTTGAGCCCCGGCTGCCACGGCTCACGGCAGTCAGCTCCGCCCCGCTGGTGGCTGTTCCTACAGAGGCCATCGCAGCACAGCGGCCATCACTTGAGCATTTTCAGGGGACTCAGTGTGTTTCTTTTTAAAAGACGCAGTGTTTTCAAATGGAGTTAACATTTGTAGTCATCGGTCAGCCGTGATGTCTCCAGTGGTCAGGGCTGTGGACTCTTAGACCCACTGTCTATGTGCAGAGCTATGGGGGCCGAGGGTCTCAAGGTCAGTTGACGTTCACTGTGCAGACAGGCTTGCCGAGGCCCAGACACTGACCGCTGCAGCCTCGGCCAAGGCTGGGATTCAGCGCTGGGTTATGTGCTGCATGTTTTCTCACCGGGCAGGCATGGCTAATCCTTCTGTTTCAAAGTCTTCTTCCAGTTATTTTTTGTTTTATTTTATTTTTATCCATGAAGTAGAATATGGTTTGTGGTCTTACGTAAGTTTCTCTGTGCGTTTTCACTGCACTGTCTTTTTTTCATGGGTTTTTAGAACTTATGTTGTCCCCTAACCTGTGATTCTCTTCTCCTTACTTCTATGCCCTAATGTAGGAAGTTTGCTTTGGTTTATTATTTTTGTGAAGTTAATTATTATACATTTCGTTTAGGATTAGTCTTTGAATAACTCAAAGAAACTGAATTGTTTTCTTCAATTTTCTATTATACACAAAGGGAAAACATAAGCAGAATAACTTGAAAACATAAACAGAATGATTTTAGGTTTTCCTAAAATTTCTTCACATTCAGCATCCAACTCTTCTGAATCCCTTTAAGTGGGGCGTTCCCCGAGCCATTGCCATAATCTTCCTAAAATACCGATTTGTTAACGCATTTCTCTTTTACTGACCCCAACAAATAAGGACTTTCAGCTCTTCCTGGGCTCTCGCGACCAGGCCTGTGGCAGTCTGAGTTCCCAGAGAAGCAGAACCAGTGGCGGATACAGACGTAAGCCGTGGCGCTGCTGTGCGGTCGCGGTGCCTCGCTGGTGCGGGCGGCAGGCTGGAGACCCAGCAGGTGTCTGTGTTGCCACCTGGAGGCAGATATCCCTCTTCTTGGGGGGGGCGTAGTGTTTTTCTCCTACAGCCTTCAAGGGATTGGCGGGGCCCAGCCTCCCCACAGAGGGCCGCCAGCTTTACGCCAAGTCGACTGACCGCACCCCTGCGCGCCCCGGCGAGGGTGGGCCGGGATCCAGCGCCAGCTCCACTCCCTCGTTTCCCGTAAGTTTATCATTCTTTCCTGCCGCCTGCCCCTCGCACCAGCCTCTAGGTGTCATTGCCTTCTGTTTCCAGCACCCCGGCCTCACCTCTCGCTGCTCCGTGGGCTGAGAGCACCCCCGGCCCTGCCTTCCTGTCCACAAACCCCGCTGGCGTGTGGGATGTGTGTGCCAGCCCCCTGGGGGGTCCAGTTTCTGCTCCCCTGGGCGGACGACACTGGAGGTCCAAGGTGACTTTCCTCAAGCCCCCTTCCTGTAGAGGGTCTTGGCAGATCGCAGGGGAGCCGTGAACGCAGCGGCTGCTGTGGGACCAGAACCCGGTGGGAGGACGGGTGGCATCTCTGTCCCATGAAGACCAGGGGTCCAGCAGGAAAGGCTGAGGTCACTGTGGCTGCTTCGCCGTCTGTGAGAAGCTTCTCTCAAGCACAGAACAAGCGTCTCGTCCTAGATAAGTTACTCTTGCATTCCTACCTGACAGTGGTGCTATGGAGAAATGTTAACTTAGAGATTTTTATAAAATAAAGTTTCAGTTTAATTTTTAAAGTCTTGTTCTCGTGTATTCTATTTGTTCAAGACATACCCTATGCTTTTTTTTCTGTTATATCTCTTTTAGAAAGAATTACTGAGTTGTGCTAGAATTACCCTGTTCTGCCTGACAGTCCTGCAGAACGTCCTCCGGCCGCTCCCCCGTGCTTGCGCAGTTGGCGTGTCAGTTATATTTGTGTACATCCTGTCATCTGAGGCACTCCTCGAGAATTTCTCGGACGTGGCGTGACATCAGTGCACCTTTGTTTAAGAACAAGCTCATTCTCCTTACTCTCTGGCACAGGGCTGTGTTTGGGGGCTTCCTCTCTCCAGGGGCTGCTCCTTGGGAACAGAGTGTGCTTTGTTTGCGCAGTGAGGTAGTAATCGCCCGGGGCAGAACTGCTGGCAGAACACTCGGAAGCTGCCTATTGTTTTCCTGACTCTTGGCTGTTCAAAGCCTTCTCCAGGGTGTCAGCTGGTTTGTGTCTTGGGTATGTTCTCTCACTACTAGAGTGAATACTTCATTCCTGTCCCACAGGCAAAGGGAGGATATCTGTCGGCAAGGGGGGCGTCAAAATCTAGTCTACAGCAACTAATTCATTGCAGCCAGCACTGCAGGCGGCCAGCTTGGGCGTCGTCTTGATAAGTGCACACACGCTGAGCGCCCGGCCCTTCCGCTCCCTAACGAGGGCTGGAAAACCAGTTAGAATGTGAGGAGGGGCCACACAGACTCTCCAGGTTTCCTGAGTAATCACGTGTGTGCACATTACCGGGGTGAGCAACACACGTGTTTTAGCCCGTTTTGTCTGTCCGGGCAGCAGCTCACCTGCACGTATAAAGAAGGGCCCTTCCTCCCCAGGCAGTGGGATGTGTGGGCGGCATCAGTGTCCTTGTCTTCTGCCCCACAGTGGGGCTTTGTGTGCTGCTGTAACAGAGTATCACAGGCTGGGAAATTTATAAACAATAAATGTTTACTTGGCACATGGTTCTGGAATCCAAGAATGAGGGGCCACGTCTGGTGAGACCTTCTTGCTGTGTCATCACAGGTGGTGGCATCAGATGGCCAGAGAGCTTGAGAGAGGGCTGAACCAGCTTTTATGGCTGACCCACTCCCGCGATAACGACATTAATCCACTGGTGAGGGCAGAGGACTCGGGACCTCACAGCCTTTGCAAGCCCCACCTCTCAACACTGTTGCATTGGGATGAAGTTTCCAATATGTGAACTTTGGGGACACGTTCACACCACAGCAGGCCCCCTGGTCCCCTGGTCACTTGGGTTGCTTCATCGCGACTTGGGCTGTGGTGGACGGTTAGGTTAGTTCTCCGGGGGGGTGGGTAGGCCACGGTTCTGTAGAAGGGCAGCTTTGAGGTTTTGCGTCTGTGGCTGTATCAGTTCCTATCGCTGCTGTAATGAATTACTGCAAACAGTGATAAAACAATACACGTTCCTTATCTTACAGTTCTGGAGGCCAGAAGCCCTGAAACCAAGGTGTTGGCAGGGCTGGTTTCTTCCAGAGGCTCCAGGACAACTCGTTTCCTTGCCCCATCCAGCTTCCAGGGGCCGCCCACATTCCTGGGCCTGTGGCTGCGTCACTCTGACACCTGCTACTGTCACATCTGCTGCCTGCCTCTGAGCCTTCCCGCTGCCCTCGTAGGAGGACCCTGTGATGACACTGGGCAACCCCGGGTAATCCAGGATGACCTCCCATCTCAAGACCTCTAACTTAATCCTAGGGCTCTGCCAAGTGGGCTCTGCCACTCTCCTCCCGCTGCTGTGGGCTTGCACAGGGGTCCCCGCCCCCCCCAAGCTCCTGTGTGGCCTGGCCCAGGACCTGTGGCCCTGCTTGTCTCCATTTTCAGTGGTCCCATGCAGGGGAGGGCTGTGTTAAGGGTAGCCCCTCCTAAGGGGCAGCTTCTGGGGGATCTGCAGAGAAAGGAGAGCTGCATGTCTGGGGCTGGCTCCCTCTCCCTGCCAAGGGTCTGAAAAACAAAGACACCGTCTAATTTGCTGGTAGGTGGGAGGGTGGGGTTTGCGGGGCTAACTTAGCCACTTTCCCTCTGCAGGGTGGGGGGCCTGCGTAACTTCACACAACCCCACACATGGGTTCAAGGTTTAATTTATCCTATAAATCCGCTCACCCGCCTTACCCCTGAGGCTGTGTAAGAATTAGTCTCCAGAAGTCCATGGGACTAAGGGTTTCTGGAACCTTCCATGTGTGCTGGGCGGAACATCAGGACAGTCCACGAGGGCGGCCGGTCGGCCTCCCCAGGCCCCGGCTGAGCCATAGCCTGACCTCCCTGTGCTCCATCTGTTCTCACCTTTGCCTTCTCGGCACCTTTTCCCACTGTTGTGGGTGCAACTGTGTCCCCTAAAAAGATGTGTAGAGGCCTGACCCCCAAGCACCTGTGAATGTGACCTTATTTGGAAATGTAATTAGTTCAGATGAGGTCACCATGGAGTGGGGACCCTGATCCAGTGACTGGTGTCCCATAAGATGAGGAGAGACACGGAGAAGGTGGCCACACCCAAGGCTGGAAGAGGCAGGAAGGCTCCAGAGAGTGCGACCACACCGACCACACCTCCTTTTTCCAGGCCCTGGCGCTCCCACCAGAGTTTGGAGTTTGGTTTTTTAACCCAACAAGCCCTTCTTAGCAGGACTGGGGCTGCCCCCAGGGGTGGTGTGAGCCGACCCCAATGCCCCCTGTGGCAGGGAAAACCCCAGGAAAACTGTGCAGAATCCTGAGGCTTCATGTGCTTGCTTGGTGTGGATGCGTGTTGTGTATATCTGCACGTGTAAAAATCATCTACGTATTTCAGAAACTTTAAAACAGACATACCATTTGGTCTGTAATTCTACTCCTAGGGATTTAACCTGGAGAAGTAATCAGGCACGAGGAAAAGATGCGTCTGCAAGTCTCTTTGCCACGTTATTTATGACAATAAAGAATCACTGAGAAAATCCAATTAGTTAAATTTTGAAACACATTCAAGGAAACATTCACCCACTATTAAAAGTCATGTAGAAGCGTAGCAGCATGAAAAACAAGTTTGTGTGTAAAGTCTGTCACTAACAATGCATATTACTGTTGCGACTTTGTATGAAACAAGACTTCACCTCTAGGTGATGCTATCAGAGTTTAGTTTATTTTTATTTTCCATATTTTCCAAAGTGAATACAATGATTTTGTACCCAGACAAAAATACATATTAAGTTACCTGTTTTATGCATCACAGTGCAATGATTGTTTGTACATGAGAACTTTAAAATGATACAGTCCAAATCAGCAATCCTGGCAGATTTTACCCCCAAAGAACATCTAACCAACTGTCTGCATCTACTCCCTCTGCATTTATAGTTTATGTTAATGCAGATTCCAGACTTCCTTGCTGGGTAAAGCCATAAAAACGACAAAAGTCCAACAGTCCCTCTTCCTTCTTCCCCCTCCCCCTTAGCAAGTGTGGTCGCTCAGTCCTCTGTGTCTGTGGGCTCCGGCCCGCGTGTCAGTGCCTGTTGCTGGGACGTGGGGACGCATCTCTGGGACTTGCTCACACTGTCACAGGGCTCCCCAGGGAGTGGTGCCAGCAGCTGCAGGTGCCCTGTGAGCTCACCAGCGCCATTGCTGAGGCTTCACGCTTCACGGGCACAGTGGCCAACCCAAGCCAGAGCGTGAGCCCCGGGAGGGCAGGAGCCACCAGACCGATGTCTAGGAATCATGGTGTGTTTCCAGATTTCCCCTCGAGGTGTTAGGGCCGAGGTCCAGCACGTCATCTGCCACACTAGATGCTACACCTATGGACACTCCCAGCTCTCGATGAGCTTGTGGGTCCTCAGACAGGCCTTTCCCATTCCCCTCCTGCCTTGACAAGGAATAAAGCGGGAAGCACCTGGGCCTGCCCCTCTGCCCTGCCGGCATCTTGGGGGCTGGCTCTTATAGCCTGACGCTGCCTACCTTCTGGCTCCTATTTCTCACCTCCCTTTCCTGGCTAACCTTCCCGGTGGTTGCTGAGAGGACACCGGTATCTAGGTGTAGCGTTACAGGCCCTCCTCCCTGGGGCGCCAGGGGCTGGGCAGGTGAACAGCTCTCCTGCTTCCCCTTCTGGGAGGGGAGCTGAGGCAGTGATCAAGAGAAGCCTGTTCCCCAGAAACCAGCTGGATTTGGGACCGTACCTGAGTGTCCTGCGTTTACCTGTAGGGAGTTTTGTGGATGCCATTCCCTTTGAGATGTGACACTGATTCCAGGCCCGTGTCTGTGCATTGGAGCATGAATCCCGCCCTGCCACTCTCCAGCTGTGTGACCTTGGGCAAGTCAGGAACCTCTCTGTGCCATCCCTAGGTCGCTGTGAAGGTTAAATCAACTTATGCCACTTAAAGTGCTCTCAGGAAGGTGCTGGAGTGTAGTGGGCACACCTGTGACAGGGGTTCTTAGGCAAGTATTAAATGAGTATGATGGAAAGACGGCATCGTTTGTGCCGTAACTCAGGAGACAGGAAAGGCTTGACAGAGACAGAAAAACTTAGTTTAAAGAACTGACTCACAAAATTATGGAGGTTGAGTCTGAAACCCACAGGGCCAGGGTGGCTGCTAGTCCAGGGAGAGCCAGAGCTGCAGTCCGGAGTCTGGAGGTCGCTGGCAGGGGTCCCTCTTCGGGGGAGCTGAGTCTTTTTCTCTTCGGGCCTTCGACTGTCACAGGCACCCTCCATGTTACGGAGGGCCACCTGCTGTGCTCCATGTCTACCGACGCAAGTGTGAACCTCGTCTAAAAAGCACCTTCACAGTGACATCTGCACCAGTCTGACCCAGCATCGGGTGCCACAGCCCAGGCAAGTTGACATGGAAAGCCAACCAGCACCGAGACCAGCAGCCTCCCCCCGCAGCTGCTGTCCCTGAACCTGACATGGTGCTGGCCAGGAGTTTTGGGGGACAGTGGACAGCACAGGGTGAGGACAGAGGCTGGGAGCAGGCACGGAAACGTCCAAGGGGAGAAGAGAGAGGTCAGTGAAGTGGGATGGGCCAGCAGGTTTTGTCTTTCCCTTTTTTTTGGTTTTAAAGATGGGACAGATGTTAGCAGCAGTTCTCAGAGTGTGGACCAGCAGCACCCCGGCCCCTGTTAGAAACTCACATTCTCAGCCCTGCCCAGGCCTCCTGAGTCAGACTCTGGGGTGGGGCCGGGGGATTCTGGTGCAGCTGGAGTCTGGCAGCCTGGAGCACACAGACATTACCCAAGGGAGGGAGGGTGGCGGGGGTGCTGTGCCTTAGGCCAGCTGGCAGACGGGAGCCACCTACGAGAAGAAGGGAAGATCCTTCTTGTCTCCCAGACCTGTGAGCTCTATGAAGGTAAATACTGTGCCACCTTCATCTTTTTCTCCCTTGGGCCTACCTCTGTGCCTGAAAGGTCACCACACTGGGATGTCAGGGCTCACACGTGCAACTGGACACAATGTTTGAGGGCACATGTTTTATTGGATTCTGGGATATTAGCACACACATGTTATTGGCATGAGCTATAGTTTGAACCTCAGCCACTGCATGCTTGGATTTTCCAAACCATTCATGGTAATGGGCACTTCTTCCTTAAATACTTTCTTTTTTTTTCTTTTTTCTTTTTTTAAGAGATGTGGTCTTGCTTGTGGCCCAGGCTGGACTCAAACTCCTGGGAGCAAGCGGTCTGCTGCCTCAGCCTCTTGAGTAGCTGGGACTACCGCCCACAGCCCCGCACCCTCCTGAAACACTTTCTTTAAGGACGGGCACGTTACCTGTAACACCAAAGCACGAAAGGACGGCCACCCCCTGAGGAAGGAGAGCCCAGTTTCCTGCACACCCGCAGGAGGCGGCGGCCATAGCGGTGCACACACAGGAGCTGGAGCCTGCAGGTGGCCGCCAGGGCGCGGAGGGTGTCGAGTGCACAGTGTGGCTTCGTGCCAACCACGGTGAGGTCGGAGAGCCCCGTGGCCGCAGCGTGCGCTTCCCTCGCTGGGTGCTGCTTCCTTGGGCGGGCGACGCCCCTGCCTGGGGGGGCCGTTTCCACCCACGGAGCCACTCAGGGACCCAGCGGCCCCGGGCGGCATGCGGCCGCGTGGAGAGGGCGCGCTGGGCTGCTGCGGCCTCTGCACCTGCCCGGGGGCGGCCGCAGGTAAAGGGAGGCGGGCGGTCAGGTGCTGCCCGGGAGGCGGCAGCCCCACTCGCGTCCCCGCGGCTGCTCCTCCCAATCCCGGAGGGCGTGGAGCCCCGGAGCTGGGGGAGGGGCGGGGGACCTGCGCCCCTGCGCGGGGGGTGCACACGTGGGGCTGCCAGGTGACCTTGGCGGGCGCGCACGCACGACCTCCAGGTGACCGGCGGCGGTGCGCACGCGGGGCTGGCGGGTGGCTGCGGTGGCGCGCAAACGCGTCACCCCCAGGTGGCCGCGGTGGGGGCTTCCAGGTGACCGCGACAGATGCGCGCGCACGCCTCCCGGGTGGCCGCGGCGGGGTACGCGGGCGGGCGCGCGCCGCTTCCGCTTCCGCCGAGCAGACCCCCGCCCCCGCCGGCGCAGCGCCCCTCCCGCGGGCGCGGGACAGCCGAGCAGGACGCGGCGGCGCGCGGCCCCCCACCTCCCCCGCCCCCGCGCTCGCTCGGCCCCGCCCGCGCGCTCGCACCTGCCGTCCGGCCGGAGGATGCGGGCTCGGCCGGGACGGGGAGACATGGCGCTGCAGGAGATGCTGCGGAGGCTGCGTGCGGTGTCCGGGCGCGCTGGTAGGAGGAGCCGCCGGCCTGGCATTGTGCTTTCCTGAGCGTGACAGCATTTGCTGAGTTGTGGGGAAATGCGTCTCGTTTTTGTAAGCCGCCTTCATTTTCCCTGGCGGTGGCCGCGGGCAGGAGCGGCCCGGTGGGCGGCGTGCGCCCGTGCGCGGCCGGTTGCGGTGGCTGCGGACCGGCGGCCTTTCGCAGGCGGGGCTCTCGGAGGCGCATTTTGAGGAGGAAAAATCTGCGTTAGTCAGGGGGTTCTTTTCTCCACCAAATATGAGTTAAATCTGGGACGACGTTTGAGCGTGGTGCGGGCCGGGACGCGCGTTCCCCGTTAGGTGAGAGGTGGCCGAAGCTGCGAGGCGCAGTTGCGGGCCGTCCGGGCAGATTTCAGCGGCGCTGCGCTGAGGGCTTGCCTTGCTGTTGGCTTTCGGTTGGTCGCGCCTGACTTTCTGTGCTGCACTATGCAGGAGGAGCGACATTAACTAGTTTTCCTAGAAATGAAGAGGAAATAATAACATACCATTGAAAGTAAGTTGCCGGCTTTTTGTCTGATACTGCCATATGCTGTGTTGGATATACCATTACCAGGTTGTCTAAATAGTCCTTTCCTGGGATTAAGGTTTTTTCAGTCATTTGGTTTGGGTGTGGCACCTTCCTCCCTCCCTGTGCCCGGCTGCTCTTCTCCCCCAGTGGGCCTTGAGAGCAAACCAGTGATTAAATCGGCGTAAACATCGTTGTGTGGGATGCTCTAACCAAGATGTTTTTAATGATGGTTTTGTGATTAAAGCTGCTGAGTTCATTGTATTTGGGTCAAAAGAAAATAAAGCCATTTTCATGCCATCTGCCCCTTATTCTTAGAGATGCAGCTCCATTTTTCTGAAACCTGAGTTGAGGTTCTCTCGGTGCAGGATTTGGCGTATGGTGAAGGGCACGCTGGACTGCGGGTTCGCAGGGAGGCTTCTGCTGGCCGGGGTTGGGGGGAGCACACTCTCCTCGCCCTGCTTGCCTCTGCATTTGGCTGGATGTCAGAATCCTGGCGTGGGAACTGCTCCAAAGAGTGATGTCATTCCCTGGGATTTTAGGGATTGAGGTTTCTTCATGAGCTCCGAGAGACACATGTGCATTTTAATTGTAAAAAGGCTGTCTCAGAAAAGCAATGGTGATACTGCCCACATGTTAAGGTGCATGCAGCCGGCACTGAGCCAGGCCTTCAGTGCGGACCATTGGCTCATTTTTAGCAGCAACTCTCAGACGTGTGTGCTCTGACACATCTGTGTTACGAATAGCCGCAAACTCACCAAGACTCTCTTAAATCCAGGTGAACAGATGACTCCATTTTTGCACATCCATAGTGTTCAGTGAGGGGCAGTGACGCCTGGTCCACATCCCCCTCACCCGTTAACTCTGACCTCTTCCTTTAGCACAAATCCATTTTCTGCTTGTGCTGCGTGTGAGGCGCCACTGGAGGGCTGTGTATCATGTGGTGTGAATGGTGCAGGGTGTAGGCAGGTGGTGCACGTTCCCTGGTAGGGAAAGGGAGGTCAATGTGGACCTAATCAGCAGTGCAGTTTAGATTCCAGGCACTTCCTCAGAGGAATTCCCCATCTGCAGCAGGATGGCTTTTAGCTCAAGGTCATAGAGTTGTTCATGCCTCCAGGGTCAGGTTAGGGTTGTGGCAGGTGTGAGCTGATGGCACCAGGACAGGGATCTGGCAGCTGGTGCAGTTCCTCAGGGCAGGGGGCCTGACCCCTGCAGGACTGGGTCATAGCTGAGGGCTCAGTGCAGTGACCAACCTCTTTCCACTGTTCGTAGCTCAGCCTGCTGTGGTGTCTCCCTGAACCCACAGGCATTTTCTCTTCATTGCTGTTAAGGACATGCTGCTGCTGTGTTTTAATTTCAGACCTTCACTGTCCAGGCCAATCTGTGTGTAAAGGAGGGTAATGCCTGCTGTTCATGTGGTCTGTGAACCTGTATCCCTGGACCTTGAGAATTTATATTTTATGTACAACCTGACCTTTGGTGACAAGGCCAGAAGCACTTCCAGTAGCAAACTCCCCACCCCATGTGATAGGGCTCCTCTTCAAGCACTTTCCTCTGTTTTGGTGTTCTCTTTAGATTTGCAGTAATTGGTGAAAAAGTAAGAAACATTTGAGGGAGAAATGCTGTGGATCTAGTTGGTTTAAGCATTTGATGAAGGCAGAAGAACAGTGTGGTCTTCAAACTACAGCTGCATCTGAGTCACATGGAAGCTTGACAAAACTCAGATTGCTGGGTCCCACCCTCAGACTTGCTGATTCAGGAAGTCCAGGGCAGGGTCTGAGAATTTGCATTTTTAAATTCTCAGATGAGGCTGATGGTTAAGTCCAGGAACAAAGTTGGGGAACCACTGTAGTAGAAGAATCTTTAAAGCTAGTCTCACCTGTTCCATTAATTGACCTGAGGTAAAATAATAACTCTTGTCATGGTTGGATGATGATGGATGGATGGATGGATGACGGAGGGTGATGATGGATGATGGAGATGGATGGATGATGATGGATGATGATGATGATGGAGATGGATGGATGATGATGATGATGATGATGTTGGATGATGATGATGGAGGATGATGATGATGATGGAGGATGATGATGTAGATGATGGAGGATGGAGGATTATGATGATGGATGATGATGGATTGATGATGATGGAGGATGATGGAGGATGATGATGGATGTGAGGGATGATGATGATGATGGATGGAGATGGATGGATGGAAGATGGGTGTATGGGTGAGTGGATGAGTGGATGGGTGCATGGATGAATAAGTGGATGGGTGGGTGGTTGGGTAGGTGGGTGTCAGGATGGATGGATAGATGAAGTTGCACACCAGACAGGGAATATGTAAGCTGTATCATCCTTTAAAGTGTTGTTGTCCCTCCAATGAGGACTAACAACTTTTAGCTATTTACACATTGAACAAGCAAATCATTGGTTTGCCTCAGAGCAGGAGTGATTGAGGGTGCAGAGGAGCCCGCCCTGCCCGACTTGTTGGAGCTCAGATGTAGTACCTGTTCTCAGTAGGCCAGACATCTTTCCCACCTATTACTGTGGCGTCTTCTCATCTTCTACAGCAAGCTCACCACAATCCAAGACCTAAATTTCAGGTGATATTTCAGCTGCTAACTCAGCCACTTTTGGGGGTGTGGGTGTGTTTGTCCCAGCACCATCATTGTTGCAATATCCAAGAAGTTAGCATTCTGAGTTATTATCTGAGTAGTCTTCGTCTTTCTAACACATTCCTTTTAAGGAACACAATCATCCTGCGGTAGTGTTCCCGGCGCACCAGATTAAAAAGAAAAGGGCAGTGAGGTCTGTCACTAATATCTATCCCTGGAGAAGTCTGAAGTAGGAAAACACCCATTCCTTTCGTGATAGACCTATGATGTTTCTTTGCAACAACAACAGATGTCGTTGGATAGAAGGGGAGAGAGGTGAAGAACAAGCTGAACACCCAGACATGTCTGAAGCGGCCCATGAGGAAAACAGTGTGGCCACATTCTTGTCTTTAATTGTGGAGCCTGCATCCTAAGTCTTCTCTTCTAAGGGATAGTCAGTTTTCTGTATTTTTCCTAAAAAACCATTCAGTCATGTGGCTGCTAATTGGTATGGTCTTAATGGGCCCCCTTGGCCTTCTCATGCCCCTGGATGACGGATGGATGATGATGGCCCCAGTCTTGGGACAGCATGGCTGCAGCCAGCAGATGAGTCCAGCTCAGCCACCGTGGTGCCATCCACCATTTCTGGCCCATGGCGGTTCTGCTCATACATCTCTGTTCCACGTTGGAATGTGTCCTGCTCCTTTCCAGGAACTCTTCTTATTATGAGCACTCCAGCGGCTCATCCCCTTTCCTTCCTGGGGTGAGACTACTGTGGCTCTTCTGTGTCCAGCGCCTGTGGTGATGTGCACCTGCTCTCTGAGGCCCACTCATGCGTGCACTCTGTGGTCAGCATTACTGGCCCTGATCCCCCCTTTTGCCTGGGCACCTACCTGAGTCCCACAGTCCTCTGGGGAGTCCAGGCCACCCCTTGGGAGAGGCTCCACATGTTCTACTGTCATCTCTGATGCCTGTTGGCTCTGTGTGTCCTGGTCTCATGTCCAGCTGCCAGGTGGGTCTGTGTCCTCCATGGCCACAGCCCAGGCAGAGGCGCCCAGAGGGAGAAGCTTGCCTTACCCACTGTGTCTGGTGGGTGCTCCCTCCCCAGATGTCATGGGCAGTCTGTTTTGGGCTTCAGCAGCGTGAATGGCTAGGTCTGCAGACGACCCAAATCTGCAGTTACACGGCAACAGCTGCTTTCTGTTGTGCTGGTGAGAGAACCTTGCAGAGGCTCCTCTGTCTGTCCAGAGGGATCCCTGACATCTGACCATCTGGCACCACATGCTGGGGTAGAAGAGCAAGTCCTTGCACCCTTAGTCGTGGTCTTCTGTGTTATTTACGGGTCCGGCCTATCAGTCCATGCGTTCGGCTTTACAGATGGAACACACAGAAAACTAAAGTGTGTTGTCTCCATGGGTTATCTTGGAATCAGAGGATAAAACGTTATGCCCATGTGGAATTGTGGAGACTAACATTTCCCCAGATCTATGAATTCTGCTAGTGAAAAAGCCAAGACAAGGACCCACACCTCTGGCTCCTGAACGGCACAGATGGTCCAGGCTTTGCTGCTGCGGGAGACACTTGAGAGCCTTAATACCTAACTGTTAAGAAACTGATTTTTCTCTAACTTTTCCCCAAATTGGAATCACCCAATAGCAGCTACGCCTGAGTAGTAGCCTTGGTGTGAGAGGTGTGGGCTCGTCATGCCGTTGGAATGATAAACGAGCCTGTGCTCACACTGCTTGGTTGTTTTAAAATGGAAACAAAACAAGTCTGCTAAAGTAGCTGGTAGCACATTCCTGAAGAATATAAGTGGTGCTGAGGGCAACGGTCTCTTGAAGCAAAGGAGTTAGGGACGCTTTGCTCCTTTTCTCGCCGGCTCTTTGCGGTCATCGTTAGAATGCCTGATATCACCTTGGTTCCGCCCCAGAACTGAGGAGAATGGATCTTCCTTACTCTCTGGGCGCTTATTCAAAGCGCTGGGAAGAGCCAGAGCCAGCACAGCTTGGGGTGATTTAGTGGCTGTCTCAGGCCCAGTAACGGTCAGACACGTCTTCGCCTGCCTTCTTCTTGAGGAAGTTGTATTCCCTGGATTACTGTAGAGAAAAGTCCGTGACTCGGGTGAGGGCGGAGTCAGTGGGACTCAGGTGAGGGCGTGGTGTCCACTGGCAGGGGGCCACCTGAGGCTGCAGGTGGTGGCATCTCTGAACCCTGCTTCCACTGAGCTTTGGAAAGGGGTGGGAAACATTTTCAGATCTCGCTGGCCGCCTTCTTGTTAGGAATGTGTGTTATTTTTTATTCTTGGTGTTTGCTTTCTGTCTCTCTCTCTCTATGTGTGTGTGTGCGTATACACACGTGCACACATACACACAGATAGTCCAGATGTGAGCAATCAGTACAGCTGCCAGTTCGAGAAAACATGCACTTTTCTACAGAACTTAGTATTTTAAAATGATTTTGAAAATTTTATTTTTTTAATAAAAAGGAGAATTATATTTCTTTAAATAGAAGTCAATGCATAATTTTTAAAAATCTCTGTAGTTTTCTATGGTTATGCCCCATAGAGTCCTAGTTGCTTCATGTATATTATCTCGAGATCTCTACAACCATTGTGAGGTTCAGCTGTCATCCCATTTTACAGATGTGGAAATTGAGTTTCCTGGCAGGGAGTTTGCAGTGGCACACCTGGTTTTCTGCCCAAATCCCAAAGTCTCCCCATTTTGTCATTATCCTGACAAACACCTCTTAAATATCCTTGGAATCTCCAAAGTGTTGTCTTTTGCATGCTAATGAGTTGACTGCAGGCTGGCCCAGGCAGCTTCAGGACGGGGCTGGTCACTGCAAAGACCCAGGCAGGGTTGGAGGGTCAGGACTTCCAGCCCCAGCCCGACCTCCAGGGAGGGGAGAGGGGCTGAAGGGTGAATTAATCGCCAGTGGCCGATGGTTTAATCAATCCTGCCAGTAATGACACCTCCATAGAAACCCAAAAGGACAGGGTTCAGGAGCTTCCGGAATAGCTGAACACAAGGAGGTTCCTGGAGGGTGGTGCCCCAGGAAGGCGTGGGGGCTCCATGCCCCTTCTCCACACCTCGCCCAGCCCACTCCTCACCCTCCTTGTCTCTTCCCCTCTGTCCTTTGTAGCATCTTCTGTAAAAAGCCAGTAAATGCAAGTAAGTGCTTCCCTGGGTTCTGTGAGTAGCTCCAGCAAATTCACCCAACCCAAGGAGGGAGTCTGGGATCCGCAGTTTGTAGCCAGTCGGCCAGAAGCACAGGTGGACAACCAGGGGCCTGAGACTGGCATCAGAAGTGGGGGCCGTCTTGGGGACTGGGCCCTCACCCTGTGGGACCTGACGCTGTCTCCAGGTGGGCAGTGTCAGCATTGAACCAGGTTGGAGGACTCCCAGCTGGTGTCTGCTGCAGAACCGATCAATTGGCTGTTGGTGGGGAGAAGTCACACACACTCCTTGGTGACAGTGGTCGCAGAAGTCTTCTGTGTTGATTGTTGTTGGGGGAGAGCAGAGGAAAAGCAGTTTGTTTTCCCCTCAATCCTGAAACCTCTGAGTTGCACCAGCTTATGAGAAGCTCACCTGAAGCAAAATTGAAGTGATGGATTTAAAAAGGACAAGGTGAAGGGTGAAGACGTTGCCTGGTCCTCTGGTACTCCTACCCACAGACCCCGCTGGGGCGTCCGCCTGCTGTGGGCATGTGTGCGAGAGGCTGAGCACCTCCCTCCTCCCCGGGCCAGGCGAGGCCCAGCTGGGATGACGCCCGTGGGGTGAGCAAGCGTGTGCTGGGCTGTGTGTGAGGTTGGTATGTTCCTGGAGCAGCAGGAGGCCAGGCTGGTTGGGGCTGGGGGATGGGGTGGGCGAGAGGAGAGAGGTTGGGACAGTGTCAGTGACATTGCATGGCAGACTTGGCTGCTTATCACAGTCCTGTAGGCTCAAGTCTGAGGTCAGCGTGTCGCGGGGTTGGTTCCTACTGAGGCCTCTCTCATGGCGTGCAGACGCCGTCTGTGTCCTGCGTGTCGTCCCTCTGTGCATGTCTGTGTCCTCACCTCCTCTTACGAGGACACAGTCCTGTTGGATTAGGGCCACCCATATGACCTCATTTTAATTTGATGCTGTAAAGCACCTGTCTCCAAATACAGTCATATTCGGACATCTTGGGGGTCAGGGCTTCAGTGTGTGAATTTGGGGGACACAGCTCAGCCCCTGACAGCCAACTGCATGTGAGCTGCAGGTCTGCTCCCAACACCGGCTCTGACACGGGGAATCGGAGGCCTGTGGGGTTGTTAAGCAGAGGAGGGACGGGGCAGAGTGAACCACCAGGCTAAAGGCAGTGAGGCAAGCACATACCGAGTCATTAGAGCGGTGTGTTGCGTCTTAAACAAACTATGAACACTAAGAAATGGAATATAATGGAATCTAGAAACAGATCCTCAATTATGTAAAAATATATTGCTAAGAAAATGAAAAAAAAAAGAAGAAATTAGGCCGTGCTGCTGGGATATTTGAACATCAGTATGAAAAAAGCAAAACCCCACAATGACTGTTTCCCAGGCCATGTACCACAATAAAATTCCTGTACTGCAGAGTTAAACGTTGAAACAAAAGAAAACACAAAAGACCGACCAGCCTCCCCGTGTCCATTCTGGTTCTCCCTGGTCATTCTGCACAAGGCAGGCAGAGTTAGCTTTTAAAAACGTAAATAGAGTCCTATGACTCCCCCATCTGCACCCTCTTCCCTCAAACTCCAGTGAAACCCTCAGTCCTCGTGGCCAGGTGGGGCTGGGCCACACCAGACTCTCGGCCGCCTCGGGCCTCAGTAGCAGGGCCCCTGCTGGGAATGTGCTAAGGTCCCCTCTTTCCAGCACCCACTCAAGTCTCTGCCCTCCCCCTGAGTCTCCTCCATGGGGAGACTCTTTCTGACGGCCCTTCCGCCCAGCTGGCATGTCCTGTGAGATCTGTCGTCTCTCCATCCATCCATCCTTCCTTCCATCCACCCATCTATCCATCTGTTTGTCATCCCTCATCCATCACCCACCCATCCATCATCTTACCCAGCCATCCATTCATCATCTGTCCATACATCCATCCATACATCCGTCTGTCCACCCATCCATCCATCCACCCACCTGTCCACCCATCCATCTATCCTTCCGTCCACCCATCCGTCTACCCATCCATCCTTCCTTCCGCCCGCCCATCCACCCATCCACCCATACATTTATCCATCCATGTGTCCACCCACCCACTTTAAGTGTCCACTAATGATGCTGTTGAAATGGACAAACATGTGCTTATGCACTGATTGTGTGAGTGTAAATTGGGTCACTCTTCCTCTGGACCATTTAGAAAATGTGTAGCAGTAGAGGGAGAAGTTTTTACATCATAATTCCACCGATGAGTATGAGGAAATAGGCAAATGACTCAAAAGTATAAAGACATGTACAGCAGCATTTTATGATAGAGGAAAAAAGTGGAAGTAGCTTAAATGCTCTGTGATAGGGAACATGAAAAGTAAAAAGTCACTTACTGAAATATGTAAGTATAAAAAGTGTGAAAGACATAAAACTTTACTGTAGAAAGCAAAATCAGGATATGCAAGTACCATGTTTACATATAGATTAAGATCAGAAAAGTTATGCAACCTGGGTGGCTGTGCGTCCCATGATGTCGATGTGGTTTGTGTGAGGTGCTTGCAGCCCTGAAAGTCAAGGAGCTGAGGGAGAAAAGGCAGAGGTTGGGGGTGAGAGAGGCTCTGAACCCTAGTGTGGGGCAGGCTCGTTTAAGCCCAGAATATGCTGAGACTTGCGATTGAAACTTAGGACACTAAAAACATTGAGAACAAATGAAAGGGGCATAAAAGGAGCCTCGTTCCTTGGGACACACGGAGCAGTGGAGGGGATGGGGTGCCGTCACAGTCCGCCACGGGACACACTGGCTCCGGGCTTCCAGCAGAAGGGGCTCGATGCAGGGGGCTGTTGGCACAGCTGATGGGAAAGCCAAAAAGCCAGAATGAAACCAGAGATTGTCACCAGCAGAAGGCAGGGCTGGAGGGACCGGAGGAGGGGCTTGTATCAGAGCCTGGCCCCTCAGGCCTGTGGGAGGGTCTAGGGCTCTGGGCGATGAGCGCCCACGGTCTTGCTGCCCGGGGCTGCCTGTCCCCTCCTCCTGCCTTCTGGAGGTCCCTGGGAATTCTGAAACTACCCAGAGGTGGGGACGGGCTGGTAGCCGGCCGGGCGGGACTCGGAAGAGCCCATGACCCTTCCTTCCTTGTGCCCATCCCTCCAGCCTGCGAAGCTCAGAGGGCGTCTAGGCTGAGGTTAGCTGGGGATGAAAGCAAGGCACCCACGTCCGTTAGGAGCAAAGGCTAATTGGGCCTGCGCTGGCCCCGCCGCAGGGAGCTCCCTGCTCTCCTGCCCGTGGGCAGCTCACACGTGGCCTCCTTCAGGAGCAGCTCAAGGGCTGTTTCTCAGAGGCCTGCACACCTTGCACACGGGCCCCCGCACCTGCGCCTTCTGGCGCCCTCGCTGCCGTGCAGGGTGCCGTCCCCTGTTGTGCTGCTTGCATAGTGGTCTTCTTACCTGGCCGCCGGGTCACTGAGGCCTGGGACGATGCCCTGTTTGACTTTCTGTTCCCAGTGCCCAGCACATGAAATGTGTTCCGTGTATGCTTGTTGAACTAGCAAGGTGTAGAAAGAGCAGCTTGGTGAGATTGAGGAATCATGGCTGGCAGAGAAACCCCAAAAGACTGAATATTTGTGAATTTCAAAAAGAGAGTGTGTTATTGGGAAACAGCAAATCAATGACCTCGACGGCCTTCCTAAATAAAGCACAGACGGTGCATAATTGTGAGTACGTGGAAAGGAAAGTGATCATTTCTAGCTACCTAGACACCCACCTAAATTCAGATACACTAAATTTATAATAAGTACTAAATTTATAAAAAATAGTTTATAATAAACTATTTTTATGAGAATGGATTTTGTTAAAGTCTGTCTTGATATCCTGTGGTGCCCTCCACGAACAAAGAGGAGAAAGTGTGACTATGGGATGTGAAGTATTTTGGATTATTTCAGCAGACATCCCCACTGTGGGCGGAATGCCTGTCCCAGCCTCCGACTTTGCTGTGTGACTGGCGTTGGCGTTTCTGATGCTCACACCACTCTTGCATGGGGGCGCTGGCCTTTCCTGCTCCCTGGGTACCCCTCACGGGACACGCCCCAGGGCCATGGGTCCAGAATGTGGCACGTGGAACAGAGCTGCCACGGCCAGCCCCAGAGCTGTGAGCATAAGGGTAAGTACTGTCTTGGCGTCACTGAGTTTGGGGTGGTTTGTTATGAGGCTTTACTCTGGCAGGTGCTGACTAATACACCCAGTAGTCAGCTGAACTGCTGGACATCCCATGGAGAAAAACAGGCGTCAGGGTGATTCCATTTTCTTCTCATTTTTAAAAGTGGATATTTAAATGTTCTCTTTACTCAAGGCTAGAGAAGTGGAGCCCACTGGAGACACAGCCATCCTACAGATGTACTCCTGGTCTTTGGGGACCAGGGCAGTAGCTGGAAAGCAGCCGGGGAGCAGGAGGGGCAGGAGGCAGATTTCCACACAAGGAAGACTTTTTCCGAAGGGCTCCAGGAACGGAGCAGCCTGTGGACACCTGCGGGCACCCCTTGGGCTGTGGAGGTGGAGCTGGGAGGGCCGTCCCACCTCGGGGGACCTGCAGCAGCTCTGGCAGTGCTCAGACTCGATGCTTTAAAAATTGCTTCTACTGCGCAAAGTATTTTGTAAACTTCTCTGACTTTTCCACGTTCAGTGGACTTGACTATGAAAAATGCACGTCAGCTATTTATTTGAAAAAACATTCTTGGTGGTTGAGGAGGGGTATTTAAAAGACACTAAATATATTTTAAAGTAGAATGGACCTCAGAGATGCTCTAGGCATCTTGAAGAGGAACAACCTTAATTTGGATTTGTAGAAATCAACTACATTCATTCTTCTGTTTTTGTTTGCTGACCATCGCTTGGTTTCAGCAAAACAGACAACAAATATAAAGCTGGTCTGACTCAGCGGGTCTGAGTTGGTTGGCCGACGACCTGTGGTCCAATCCTGTGGTCCCGTCCCACGTCCTGTGGTCACTGGCTGCCCTTCCAGGGCTGCTCGAGTCGCTCCAGGCAACGGTCGTGCCCCAGGGTCCTCCACCTGTGTGCGCAGGTCGGTCTCCCCCTCTCCTCACAGTTCCTGCTGACCTTCCTGCCCTTCGTCCTGTGCTGTTCCGCGTTGTTTGCTCACAGCCGCAGGGATTAGCCTCTCCTCCCCACTGCAAGGGGAGCTCCCTAAGATTAAGAGCTCATCCTGCACTCCTGTGAGCTGCCCCTCAGAACCGGGGGTGCTGTGTCTACGCAGACCACTCAGCACGGCTGGTTTGGGTGGAAGCTTCTGCTTTGATCTTTATTGTGCTTGTATGTTACTGTTCTGCTGCTTCAGATACGTGTGGCTCGTGGGAACGACAGGTGTGTGGGTCCTGTGTGATCAGACGTTCTGGGGAGAGAACCTTTGTTGCTGGCCACTTACACCAGCTGAGTAACAGAGAATTCACCCCAGAGTCAGACTTTTAGGGACTCGTAAATATAAAAGAAACATGACTTGAGAGATCTGCTTTTGTTGTAATAAATAACAAGGAATAAACATTGCAACAAAAAGCGTTCCAAGCTTCAGCTGCTTGTGAGGTGGATGTTATATCTGATAAGTAGAGAATAATTTTAACAGTCCTTTAGGGTCTGTCAATCATAATTTAACCAAATACAGTCCTCTGCGCTGAGTTGTGGAACGCAGGGCTGCCTTTTGTGTGGCTGCGTCATCTCCTCCTCTTACTCCACACAGAGCGTATCCGTGGTCGAAGCTCCATCTGTCCAAGCCCATCTCCACCAGCAGCATCAGCTCTGTGTTAGCACATCATTAATCCTTAGAGACAGATTTGTACTACTGTAAATAGTATTTTCACATTTCTTTGTTTCTGATTAAGAATTTATTTGGTCACATTCATTTTATAAGTCTGGTTTTGGAGGAAGAAACAGTGGTTGTGTCTTTCAGAATGTTTTGCAAGCTGACTGCCATTGTCTGATACAAACAAATACAAAAATCTAGTTTCCTAAATGAGAATTCCAGTTAAGGACTAAAGTTAAATGTGTTAATGTTCTTGCAGTAATATTTGGACAAGATGTGGGATGAGGTTTCCTACCTTAAGAGGATAGTAGCACCCACTGCAAAAGGTTGGTTTGACTATCAGAGAGTGAAGTTGCTGGTTCTGGAGCTGCACCCCTGGGTTCAGACCCCAGGCCTGCGGCTGCTGGCTGTGGGGTGCTGGTTTCCTCATCTGTGGGATGGACGCATGGGCGCACCTGCCTGCCAGCGTCAACACGAATATCAAATGAGTTCTCAAATGAGTTTGAAAAGCACTTAGAGCACCCAGCAGCAGGACGTGCTCAGGAAGGCTCACTGTCACTGTCCTTACACACACACACACACACACACGCCCTGCACTCAGCAGGCGCCAGTCATGAGCTCCTGCTCAGCGAGTAGCAGCAGCGTTACCGTTACCACGTGCTGTTAGGCGTGTTGTTATTCTGCAACCCCACAGGGAGGCGTGGGATTCCCAGGCAAGTGGGAAGGAGGCTCTGTGAGGCGTCCAGAGAGAAGGGGCCGTGTCCAGTGGACATGGGGCCGCAGGACAGCCGAGGCCACTCCCCATGGTGCTGTCTAGAGTAGGGCGCTCTCCTCAGAGGAGCCGTGTGCCAGCTCGAATCCCAGAGGATACGCATGTGCTGAGGGAAACCAGACTTTTGGGAGGAGGTGCTCAAGAAAATCTAAAGTCCTAAGTTTGAAAATACAAAAGGGCCGAAAGTGGCTTTTGTGTGTCTGAATTGGGGTTTCAGCAAATGTTGTGGGTTTTTTTTCTTTACTCCTTTATTAATAATGTTAAAGAAATGAGACCAGTGCCCAAAGCATAAAAACCGATTTCTCGACTTTATGCTCACACCACATAGTTGTGCTACTTAACTTGCTAAGGAAAGAACTGCTAATAGTATTAAGTCTCATTAATGACATTTTTGGCAAGATATCAGGGAAGGTAAACTAATACCCCAAATAGGACTTCATTTCTGTAAGAATTCTTTATCTTTGAAGATGAAGCTTTTAAAAATGCTTTGATTTCTGAATCCTTAAGAAGGAAGAATACACTGTTTGATGTTTAAATGATAACAAAACAGAGTTGTTCGGTGTCCGTATCTATCAGTTTTATAATTTTATGCTTCCATCAATCCTGAAAGAAAAATATTTACTGTTTTCTGTTCCGAAACCCGGTTGGCGGTGTTGGCAGTCGTGGTGCCGTGCACCGGGGCATCGCTGACTCGCTCCTTCCTGCATGCACTCGCTCACTCGCGCACTTGGGGGTGGGCCCCCAATGGGAGGTCCCCGGGAATGTCCTTCAGACACAAGCCGTCACTTGACGCGATGAGTGTTAGCCCCCAAGCGTGGTGCAGAGGGAGCGTTTCACAGGCCACGTGTGGATCCCAGTGTAGGGGGAACCCTGGTGTAGCACCTGGCCCAGCCACGTCCCGATCTGTGTCTGACAGATTATTGTAAACACAGCTGAGAAAGCGCCTGAAGTCACCATGTGGACATTACCTGCGCTTTCGTAGACTTTTAAGTTTGTGTGACTTGGGCACAAGCTTTAGGTTTTGTCCTGGTTGGTCAGTGTGGTGTAGCTTTTATTTTAAAAAGTTAAGCATATCATTTAAAAGGCCCATTTTAGGAGTAACAAATTCTGGACTCCGTGAAGGCCTAGCGTCTCTCTGGATGGTTTTATTCCCAGGTTAGGGAGCCTCGGAATTTTAGGTTCTTGCAGGCTTGCCAGGCCATGGCTTTCTCCCTGTTAGAGGGAGGAAATGGTCATAAAAATGACAGGAGGCCTTCCCGCTGCAGTGCCCTCTTAAACTCAGCACAGCCCAGGTGCGACAGGCAGTGTGGCTCCACCCGGCCACTCGCTGACACCGGCCACTTACTCGTGGGGCCCGGGCAGTGCCAGGTGCCGGGGCCTGGGCTCCTCGAGGAGCAGCGCCAGCGCTCACCTGGGGCTGGTGGGCCATGTGGCCACCCCGCCTTTCCCAGCGCTCCAGATGCCTCAGCCAGCCCGGAGCCCCCGACCTTTCCCGACAGCCAGGCTGGGACTGGCTGCTCGGCGTGTAGCCGCTGTGGCCGTCGGTGCCTCTCAGCTGCCATTCTGGGAAGACCACACAGCCACGAGACGAACCACACACGCATACACTGCACAAGCATCTCATGGAGTCAAGGCCTAGCAGGAAGGATGGGGTCAGGCAGCACAACAGGGCGCGGAAGAGCCAGAGTGGCCCAGCCTCTGTGGGCTTGTGCCCGCGGCAAGGGGCTGCCTGGGTGTGGCCATGCATGTGGTGCGTGGGGAGGTCCATGGGTCTGCACGTGTGTGCTCTGTCCTCCTCTGCACTGTGTTACGAGAGAGGAGGTGCCTTTGCCGAGCCCGCACCCTGTTGCGTGCACAGTGGCTCTACCACCACCCATCTCATCCCCAGAAGGGATGAATTTTAAATAACCCAGCATCTCGTATGATGTGAGACCTGCCCAAAGAATGCCCCGACATGCCGAGACTCTCTTACTGCCCAAAATGATACCACTTATTGATATGAATTTCTTAAGAGTGGCTCGGGGCCGCACCACACAAAGCATGTTCTTGGGGTCCAGAAAAGCCCACCCACTCCTCACGTCCTGCCGTTCCTTAGCCTCCCGGCACCCTGCTCAGGAGACCTGAGCCCACCAGTGGGGAGAGGAGGAGCTGGGGTCTCCAGTGGTTCTTGTATTTCATGGGGAGCTGCCGGGAGCTCGGGGAGGGGATGGCCCCCGGCTGCTGGGAGACCACGGCTGGGTTTTCACGGTGCTCCCTGCACCCGAAGGCCATGCTGCATACAAGAAGAAATTAGCAGATTGTGAGTGAGTCTCATATCTCAGACTTAGTTTTTTGAAAAAGGTTTAAATTAGTAACATCTTTAAAACATGTTTAGATATTTAGGAACAACTGAATTGATCCAGCCCCAGTTGATGGAAATAATGTATTGAATAATGAACTGTGTGTGCGTGTCTGTGTGTGCATGTGTGTACTTGTGTCTGTGTGTGCATGTCTGTGTGTGTTGTGTGTCAGTGTGTGTGCATGTGTACCTGTGTCTGTGTGTGCATGTTCATGTGTGTGTTGGTGTGTGTGTGTGTGGCTGCGTGTACACGTCTGTGTGTCTGCGTGTGTGTGTCTGTGTGTGTCTGTGTGTGTGTGTCTGCGTTTGTATGTCTGAGTGTGCACGTGCGTGTGTGCTGGGCTGACTTAGCTGCTCAGCAAACGGCCCTGACATTCCAGATTTCGTGACTTTCCTTGTGCGCCTTACCCCTTCATGTGGGCAGGGAAGGACAGTTGTTTGTTGCTGGCTCCAGAGGCCTCCTGGGTCAGTGCAGTCACTAATTAACTGCGGCGGGCTGCCAGGGTGGGCAGGTAAAAGTCCTGTTTGTGTCTCTCCGCCAGGCCTTGCGGGTAGGCCGAGCGTTTCGGCTTGGTACCTTGGTCACTGGAAGTGGCCCGAGTCTGCAAGTTCCACATCAGACCTGGCGTCTGTTTCCTCCGGACTGTGCCGGACGCTGGTCAGGGCTGGTCTGTCCTGTGCTTGGCACAGCAGGAAAGAGCAGATGTGAACGCACAAGCCCCAGACACACGGCGTCGTGGTCGTCTTCTGCTTCCAGGCGGCTGAGACTCAGAGGCCCGCACGCTGTTTTCCTCTCCAGCCCTTTCACGGGGTGCAGCACCGAGAGCAGCGTCACCCGCTGCCTCCTCACGGGGCGGCCTCGGGGGCCGCCTGTCACGTCGGCAGGCAACAGCCCCAGTGGCTGTGTGTGGTGGGGGAGCGACGTGCATGGAGCTCTGTGTCTTTTCTGGCAGAAGCTGGCTGTTGACAACTGTAGCGCTCAGAAGTGAAAATCTAGCGAAAGAAAGCTCTGGATGAATCCCTGAATCCTGGGAGGCTGCGTGGACACCCGAGCTGCCGCCTGTTCCCTCGTCCTGACCCCAGTGGGAAGCCGGATCGGGGTGGCAGGGCCTGTTCCGCCACTCTGTTAACGCCCGTGCAGGCTCGCGGGAGGAAGGTACTGGGCGAATGACGCTACATAATTGCGTTATTTTGCTGCAAACCAGATGCATGTGCTCTAATCCCACCGCCTCACTAGTGGGCGAGTGTGGAGCTCAGGACAGAGCGTGACTTTCACAGACAGACCTGGGCGCCGACCCTCCTCGCACCCCCGTTCCCTGGCCTGGAGCGCGTGACCAGGTGAGGTGTGAGGACTGGAGCCCTGGGGCCACCCAGTGCAGCGATGGCAGTGACCACGGCTCTGCTCTGGGAGCCCGAGGGCAGTACCTCCCCTTGGGGTCACCGGGGGCCCTGGGCGTCACCTCGCTTCCCGGGCACGGTTTTCCCGGGTGCGAGGGTGTGGGGCTGGCTTGGGACAGGCCCAGCATCTCCCGATGGGAACCGCCGCTGCCAAGCAAAGCAGCGTTATCACTTCCTCCCTGCCCAGGAGTTCGACAGCAGACGGGGCAGCAGGCCGAGGAACTTCCCGGTTTATTTCAAGAAAGCCAGCCGCCACTTCCCCTCCTTCCTCCTCGTTTGTAGTTGTTTGTTTGAACTTGAGACTTCCTGAGGCCTGGAAGGTGTTTTTGGCTTGCTCCATGGGAGCGGCTCCGTGACTTTGGCACTCCGGCCCGCTCAGGTCCCCCACCCCCCCAAGGAAGGAAACGCCCAGAACTTGCGCACAGACGGGGAGCGCGGCTGGCCCCACTCTGCCCGAGTCCCTCCAGCGCACAGCATTCCTGTGGGCTCTGCGGGTGTGGCGGGCACCGGGGCCTCGGGCCAGGCTGCAGGAGGCCAGGCCTGGGGCAAGTACAGCTGGAGGACATCAGGGAGGCAGCTCAACCCTCTTAGATTCTTTCTTGTGACTTGGTAAAGCCCAGGGTCACCTGGGACTTGCGTGCCTGTTTCTCAGGACAACGCAGGCCCACCTGGCTTTCGGCTGTCCCAGCAGAGACCTGAAGGCCAGGGAGCTGCCTGGCTCCAGCATCAGGGGTCGCATTTGGCCCGAAGAACCACAGCTGCCTCTGCCTCGAAGCGACCCTTGGGACAGGTACTGCGATGGCCGAGAAGGGGGCGCCCCGGGGTACGCTGCGTCGGCTCTGGTCACTGCCCCGGAGGCGCCGGGGGACCACTGGATGCTCGAAGCCAGGTGAGGCAGACAGGGTGGCACGTTGTGGGGGCATGGGGACAGGCGCAGGGCGTCCCCTCAGCAGTGGGCACCTCCCTATAGTGTTCCTCCATCTGAGCAGCAAAAACTGTGCCATTTACCAGACTTTGTAAAAAGTCAGGGAGGACCTGCTGGGCATCTGGGCAGAGTCTGCAGACCCGGTTGCATGTGCCTCGTTTCTGGGTGTGGTCCCGGGGACTCTGGTTTGTGAATTTCTGGTAGACACAGAGAACGCGGTGGCGGCCGTGGCCCGTTTTAATGAGGGGCCCCGTCAGGTGGGGTTTGTGGGCAGTGGGGGATCCTCTGTGCTGCAAGAGGCATTTTTGGGTGGGTGGATGGGGCGGAGCTGTCACAGTCCCAGCCCCGCCCAAGTAGACCGAGACCCAGGCTCTGGCGGTCAGAAACGAGTCCCTTGGGAACGGCACTTTTGCTCTGCTGGGCGGCACGATCCAAATTCTCATGAGTCGCACAGTCGCGCTTTTACAAATTAACTTCCAGAGGAGCGCAGACGTTCTAGGATGAGTTGGAGAGAGGGATGTTGCAGCTGGTTTCTGTCCCTTGCTCGCCCCAGGGGCCTGGAAACGGGGTCTGCTGTGGAACTGGAGGAGCAGCTGCCTGGCCTCAGGCGCGTGGGGGCACCTTTAGGGTGTCAGGGTGGACTATTCCCTGGGCAGACGCCCTGCTGCTTGCAGGACAGCCCCACGCCCTCCTGGGTCCTGGCTCCTGGTGGGTTGGGGGTGTTTCCGGAGCCCCCAGCCATCTGCCTGTTGGGGAGGGTTGAGCGGCCTCAGGCGCTGGCCGGTCTGCCTGGGGGAAGGAGAGGGAAGCGGCCGTGCAGCAAACCCCGGGACAAGGGGCAGAGGGGACTCGGGAGGCACCACCCAGCGTGGCCCCAGGTGGGCACAGTGGGCCGGAGAGCCCCTCGGTGCCACCTTTCCTCACCCCCCTCCCCTGCAATGCCGAGAGCAGGGACTGCTGGTCTGCTGAGACCGAGCTTCGAGGGTGCAAGTACCCGGGGCTGAGATGTCAGGTCCCGGCCTCCTCATGAGTCCCCTGGCGTCTGCCCCAGCGCAGTGTGAGGGAGATGATGCCGGGTGTGGATCCCACACCTGCCTGGCACACCCCAGGGGTGACCAGCCCTGTTCCTGCCCCCACAACAAGGCTGCAGCCCTGAACACAGTGTGGGGAGGGCTCTGAGGTGGGAACCCCGAGGTGTCCCCCCAGTGTGCAGTGGGGACCCCAAGGCGTCCCCCCAGTGTGCAGTGCGGACCCCCAGGCGTCTCCCCAGTGTGCAGTGGGTACCCCTGAGGTGACCCCCCAGTGTGCAGTGGGGACCAAGACAACCCCCTACTGTGCAGAGTCCTCACCCAGCTCCTCGCTGGAGCAGGAAACGGGGAACCCGTGTGTCAGCATGGCTGTCACAGTGAGCTTCAGCCCCCATGGCAGTGCCGTTAGGGGGAAAGGTGACCCTGTCTTCTGCTGTGAGCTCTGCCCTGCTCTGGTCACCTCATGAAGACGTCATCCATGACAGTCACTCTCGCTGAGCCACGTCCTGTGCTCGGCTGAATGTCCACTCCAGTGAGGCATCTCGATCCTGTGAGTCAGGAAACTCGAGCTCCGGGCCCTGGTCATGGGCGCTGCAGTACCTCAGCTTCCCCGACTGCCGTGCCACAGACTCACCTGCGGTGTGGTGGGGCAGGCTCTGGGTCACTACGCCTGGGGCCTGGGACTCTGCGTTCCTAGCAGCTCCTGGTGGGGCCACATCCTGAGGCCAGGTCGAGGGTGGCCCGGGCACAGGACCCGGTGCGGGGCCCTCCTCGAGGCTGGGCCATACAAGTGGGGCTTAGGGTTGCAGGTCCCGTAAGACTGTTGCTGCCCCCGGCTGCCAGCTCGGCCTGCCCAGCACGGTGCCCGGGCATTTGGAGGGTCTGTCTGGACACCCGCCCTGCCCAGCCTGTTCCTGCAGCAGACACTTGGTGCTGTGTGGTTTCCTTTCTTTGGACGTTAGTTGCCGTTTGCAGGCTGAAGGAGGCACAGGTGCCCTTGTGTGTCTCTAGGGTAGAGGTGAGCTCAGGCTGGACCCCAGGTGGGCAGCGGGCGGTCGTGAGGACCTCGTCAGAGGGGGACATGGCTGTCCAAGCTGCAAGCAGGGCTGAGCACGCTGGGCTGCAAGGGGGCCGAGGAAAGTGAGTGTCTTGGAGAGGGGTCTCATGAGCTCTGCCGAGTGCTGGGAAACCCCGTGGGCCTGGCTGTAGCAGGGGCTGGTCACCATGCCCATGTTGGGGGCAGAGGGTGGGTGTCTGTGGGTTTTTCCACAGTGTTAGCCACAAAGGTTGTTTGGAGGGTGGGCACTGGGTCTGTTAGGCTGTTTTTCATGGGACCTGAATATGCAGATTGGAGGAAGCCATGAGTGGGGAGTGTGGGACGGGGGAGGGGGTCAGGGCTGGGGGCTCGGCTGGGGCGTCCATGGGGTGCAGCTGGGGAGGGTCTTCCCCAGGCCTCCTGTCAGGGGGAGGTGGGTGGTGAGAGCTCGGCATGGGGAGGGGACGGAGGGAGGCTTAGTGGTCCCCTGCGGAGGAGGGCACGGGGCCTGGGGGAGGCAGCTGAGCCTCTCGTACCCCCTTGGACCACAGCGTCACGGGTGTGCGAAGGTTTGCCTAGTGGGGGGAGGGCGGCAGCTCAGGGTGGGCGCGGGTCAGGGTGGGCACAGAGCAGCTGGGCTGGGGCACATTTTGCCAGGTGAGTGTAGTGGACACTCACAGGACATGGGCCACTTGTCCCCGAGTGACTGAGTCCGTGCTTCACACGGTGATGTCTGCCTACGTGTCTGCGATGGAAGGAAGGCTGGAGTTGCCACAGGGCTGGGGCTGTGAGAGAGCATGGCGTGACCAGGGACGTTGTCAGAGAGCCAGGGGTGAGGACAGAGGCCTGAGGGGCGCCACAGTGAAAGGGGGGTGTTGGCTGCAGGACAGGGGTCCAGGTGCTGGGGTGGGGCTCGTCCCAGGAGGCCGAGGAGGCAATTCCACGGAGGGAGTGGCCGGCTGGTGTTGGGGAGGTTGTGAGGAGTGTTTCCCGTTGTGGGCAGGGTCAGATGCAGCCCTGGGGCATGCGGCCACGTCCTGCCAGGGCTGAGGTGGGTGACAAGGCCTCCCTTCCACAGCCCTGGCGCTGGCTGGGCACCGAGGCCAGGCAGGGATGTGTGGTCCAATGAGACCGGCCTCACCACCTTCTGCAGAGGCACTTAGATGGTCACTTCTAGTTGATTCTCTCTCATGAGAAATAAAAGTTAAGGCGCCTCAGGCCTCGTACGCGACGTGAGTAGGCTCAGTGGCACCTGTGCAGACCCTGGGTCCTGACCTCGCAGTTCCTGGGAGAGCCTCGCTTGTCCTCTTGTGTCCGGCCCAGTGGCCTTCTCTGGGAGCGGCCCCTCGTAGGAGCCCAGTGGCAGTCCAGCCCAGCTTCGGGAACGCAGAGCCCAGTACCACTGGGCCGCAGGTTCTGCTCTCTGGGGCCCGCAGTGCTGGGGCCACTGCGGCCTGTGGGCAGAGATCGAGCCACGAGGATGCATCTTTTACAGTTCTAGTGGCCTCGCCTTGTGTCTGGGCCCTGAGGCGGGTGCTGCTGATGCACTGTGGCCCTGGGTAAACGGGTCCACAGCCCTTGCACCCTGGGCCTGGCACTTCCCTGCTGGGTCCACTCGACGTGCAGGCTCTCCTTGCACGCCTTACCCACCCCAGGGCAGCGTCTCGGCCTCGGCTTCCCTTCCTGCCCAGCTCCTTCCTTGTACGTCAAGCCATCCCGCGTGTCTGGATCGGGCCAGCATCTGTGTCTCTGTGGACAGACCTGCCCTGGCAGGCAGCCGTTTCCCTTGGCTTGAGCATCCTCAGGTTGGGAGACGACCAGTCAGACTTCCCGGCATACGTGAAGGAGGGGCCTTCCCTCCAGCAGAAGAGACGGTACGGGGAGAACGTACAGTTGCAAGATGGTAATTTTCTGATAACGAGAAATAGATGTTACCAATTTATTAAGTGGAAGTTAGGGGCAGCTCCTGACTGCCCAGCTCTGCCCTGCCCCACAGCACCACGACACCTTCAGAGACAGAACACCACCTGAGATGGGTGCTGGATCCCACAGGGAGGGCTCCACCATGTTCTGTTCTGCTCTGGGGCGTTTGGGACCGAGTTTCAGTTTTACTTAGAATTTAGAAATTCTCCTTATAAAAATGTGTTTGAGATTGGCACAGTTTTAAACAGAACCAGAATTAATTTTAAAAAGCAGATAAATTCGTTTGTGTCACCTGGGGTGAGTGATCACTGCAAAACTTCCCTTTGAGCTTCCTGGTAGCTAATGCAAAAAGGAAAAATGTGTGGGCATAAGATCATATGCAAAGAGAAGATTTTCTGCTAGAAAGAATTCCGGGAGAAACCATCCCTCAGCTGTTTACGTTGGGAACATTAGAACACTTGATGGATGGTGTCTTTGGAATTTTTTCTTTCTTTTGGAAAATCAATGCTCCTTAGATGGATGTTTCTTATCAACCACCTAGAAACATTGAAAACAACACTAAATGTCAGTGAGACTCTTTCCGAAGCAGCGCTCGTGTTTGCTCCAGTGCTGAGGCTGGGATTTGACCTGGGCCTTGGACTGAATCTCTCGAACAGACGGGTCGCCATCGCGCCTGGCTGGACTGTATCACCAGCACCCAGGTGGTGGCCGCTTGGCATCCTGGACACACAGGCTGAGCTGACGTCCTTGGCAACCGTGGGGAAGCCGACCTCTGTCCTCTCAGACCAGGGTCCTCCGTGTCTGTGCTGAGGCCAGAGGTGAGAGGGTCACCAAGGAAAAGCCCCATGTTTTCCTTAAAGTAGCTTTAAATGTGAACAAGCATTTTGGAAAATGTAACATTGAAACTTGGCCATTGATTAATTGGGTCTGGCCCATGAGGGCTTTTATATTCATAAATCTGGTTTACATTTTTTCAGAAATTACAAAAAGCAGAAAGGAAGCATTCACCTCACTGTTGGTGTTCTCATTAGTTTCTAGAACAACGCAGGTAAGCGCTGTGTGGCCTGGGCTGGGGTGCGTGGCCATTCACAGGCGCCATCGTGGCGCACTGCAGCCCCGAACTCTTGGGCTCCGGTGGTCCTCCTGCCTCAGCCTCCCAAGCTGTTCATTTTTGAAGTGCGTTTGTTCACAGGAGAAATACTTGCATAGGGATATTTCCTTATGGCCTTTAGTCAAATTTGTTTGTAAGAAGAGGTTCCAAGGTCTACAGAAATCTGGTGATGATGATTATTTTAATTTCTGGCAACTTGGTTGAAATCATTGTTTCTGGCTTCCTCCCACCAACTCCCCGTTTCCCCACGTCCACTCAGAGGGGCTGTGCGGCCCCACCCCAGCCCCAATGCCAGGTCTCTGTGGGGTCTGGGTCTCCGTGAGGCCTGGGTCTCTGAGGGTCTCTGTGGGGTTTGGGTCACTCTCTGTGGGATCAGTGACCCTGAGGAACACTGGAGTGGTGGCGCTCACCTACGCGCGGCTCCCCCAGCCCCAGGCCTGTGCGACTTGGGGAAGTGGCCGCCTGTGGCCCAGGGGCCGTGAGCTGCCGGTCACCAGGTTCAGAGTCCAGCAGGTGACAGGAACCCCACTACCACTTACTGGTCTGAACTCACGGATTCTGTCCCTGCCTCGACTGCTGGGCACAGAGTGCAGTGACTCTCCGGGCTGTCCTTCCACCCACCGAAGCCGCTTTCTGGACCGTGCGGTGTGAGTGGCCGGCAGGCCGCGTGGGTGTGTGTCCTGCTTCCCGCGCCCGTCCGGGCTCTGAGTGGGGACTCGCTTCCCTCCCCAGGCCAGGTCAGGGACCCTGAGATCAGGACGTGGGCCCTTTGTCTCTGCTTTGCTCACCTTCCTTCAAAGAAAGAAAGGAAGGAAAGACAGAGAAAGAGAAAAGAAAAAGAGACCACCTCCACGTCCGTGTGTCCCCAGGTTGTCGGCTGTGTCAGAGCTTTGGGACTTTCTCCGGTGGGAGGAGACTGGCAAGCAGAGGAGCCGCGACTTCCCCAGGAGCTGCTTGCCTCCGCAAGTGGAAGACCAGGTGGTGTGATCTTCCTGTTGCCTCTTTAGCAACAAAGGGAGGTCACGCCCCAGGGGTGTCCCTTGTGCCTTGAACGTGGCAGAGAACAGCCCAGGCTTGTTCCTTTCCGGGTACATCCGCCCGGAGCCCTGTGTAAACACGGGGTGGAGTGGGTTGTCAGCGCCCCAGCCATTGCCGGGCAGTCCTGGCTCGTGGTGAGAGGAAAGTGGAAGGTCAGCTGGTCCTCGGGCAGATCCGAGGGGGCAAAGTTCAGCGCCGAGAGGGGCATGGTGAGCCCAGGGCAGAGCGCGCCTCCCCTTGGCGGTCGGTTCTCAGCCATTGGGGACAGAAAGCCTGTCCGAATTTCCGTGGCAGAGATGAAAAGCTACTACATTTACTCCGAGTGGTGTTCCTGGCTGCTGTCTGTGGCTGAGGGTGAGTCTCGCGGTCCCTCGGGCGCCCACGGTGGCGTGCCGGGAGCAGCTGGGCGTCGGCGCGGAGGTGCCGTTCACGGATGCCTTGTGCTGGCTGGGGAGACGTCCCCGGAGGTCACTGGTCATCTGTGTCCCCCTCGGGCTTTGCCCTAGCTCGGGGAACAGGCACTCGCAGCAGGTGAGCTCTCCGGCCCAGTTACCTTTTGCCTCTCATGTGTCTCATCATTACCGAGGGCAGATGACCTCCCCTTGGCCGGCAGGCGCAAACCTCGCCGTGGGTGCAGACGTCCGTCGACTGGGCATCAGCTGGCTCCAGGCCCGTGGGGAGCGCAGCCGGGGCAGGTCTAAGGTCTGTCGTGGAGCCGCGCAGCCAGACGCGAACCGGAGCGCTGCTTGTCATCCCCTTGACGCGGGGACGCCCGGCACCTGCTTGGTGCTGGGCTCCTGGTGCATGGCGACTTGGTTCCCGCGCACAGAGCTTCCCGCAGGCGGCTGTCTGGGCAGCAGCGGTCCCAGCCAAGCGCTCCTGTCCCGGAAGGGGCTTCCTTCATCCCACCTTGACGGTGGGGAGGTTTCCTGGAACGTGGTGAGGGCTTGCTCCTTTGGTGGCTGGATTCCTTCTTGTCCATCTGTGCGGCGTGCTTTGCAGCTGGGGCCGGTTCCCTCTGGGAAAACGCTTGGAAAGGCTCAGTGAGGACAGGGTCTGCAGCTGGGTGTCGGCGGCATCTGCCAAGGCCCCATCGGGTTCCCACTTGGCCGTTCGTGCGACGTTGCTTTCACTGTCCTGTCGGAACACACCCAGTTCACAGATGAGGCCGGTCAGGGGGTAACCGCCACCTGTGGACCTGGGAGAGGCGCAGCAGGCACTTAGAGCATGACAGCTGCCACCACTGCATTCCGTTGCGCCCGGGCTCCTCCCACGCCGCCTGTCCGTCTCCTGTGGACCCGCCGCTGCAGCACAGAGGATCAGGGGGTTTCAGACAGGGGCAGCAGTGCCACAGGAGTGCCACGGGAGCATCCCCTGGGGACACGGAGCCCCTGGTTGTGAGCACCAACTCGGGAGCCACACAGAGCACTGCGGTGGTAGGGAGGAGGCTTGGCCACCTGAGGGGCACACCTGAGGGGAGGGGAGGGAGGATCCACCCGAGGGGTCCCCCAGGAGGAGGAGAGGGGAGCCGGGTGGTGTGAGTGGCTGGGGCCGGGAAGACAGAGTAGAGCAAGCCCTGAGCTCTGCCAGAGGTGAGACCTGCCCTCATTCAGCTGGCGGTTGCCTCGGTTTATCTTTCTGTGCAGTAGCAACGCCCTTTTCCCTGGTAGGGAATCGAGGGAGAGTGAGGAGGGCAGCCTTTGTGGGGTTAGTTGCAGGCTGTTCTTGGCTGAGATGGCCGCTTGACACCTGGCTGGAACGCCTGAGGGGGCTCATTGTGTCGGCCCCAGGGACGGTGGTGCTGGCGGGCGGGGAGCCCAGTGGGCGGCGCTGGCGGGAAATTTCGCGCCTCAGAGCGGAGCCACACCAGGCCGCTGGCTCCACGGGGACGCGGCAGTGGAGGCACAGGCTGGCCTGTCCTCTCTGGGGCGTGCGCTCTGGGCAGGGCTGGGGTAGAGTACGGGGTTCTCACTTCTCCCTCCTCCTCCTCACCCCACGGTAGTCTGAACTTGGTGTGTTCACCACGCGAAGCATCTGTACGTCTCGGAAGACAATACTAAACGTCTGAGAAATACGATTTAAAAACAGAGGACACCATATGAGAAGGCCTGGGGGGCCGTGAAAATCTAGTGTTTTACTTATCTGGGAGACTTGGCTGGCAGGAAAGTGTTTATGGAGGGAAGTGCATGAGAGGGAGCTAGGATGCAACCAGGGGAAAGAGCAGGGTCCCCGGGACCCCGCGCAGGAGCCCCCGAAGGCGGCACGACACCGTCTGGGGCACGTGTGAGGATGCCAGGCCAGCCCTTGGGCCCCAGCCCCCTGCAGCCCTGGGGACGCGCCGTGCCCCAGCTCTCCTGGCCTCGCGATGCTGCGCCCCACCAGGGCCTTGCCGGATCCTCTCGAGGGACCCCAGCGACGCCTCAGGGAGGGGTAGCATGGCTCTTGGCCAGTGTCTACTTACACTTTGACAAGAAAACAACTCCACCCAGGGCTGCCAGAGGTTCCTCCTCCTCTTCCTCCCTTGGTCGTCACAGACGGGATTTAAGGACAGTCTCTGGCTATGGTTGGAGTCAGGGGCCCCCGTGGCTCCAGAGCACTCAAGGTCATGGGGCCACATCAGTTCTGGGGGCTGTGCCCGCCCTTTACATGCAGATGACACCAGCTGGATTCACTGGGATGGAGCAGCCCTTCCCGATGGTCTTGCTGGCTGTGGGGTCCGTGGCCCGCAGCCCACCCACCACCCCTTCCTCACAGGCGTGGCTGCTGCAGGGAGGGACAGCAGAGGGGCTGCCCGAGGGGCACAGGTGGCCGGGACCGCAGGTCTCTGCACCACGTCCCGGTTTGGGATGGACGGGGTCCTGAAGGCGTCTCCACCAGTTCCTTCCAGGGCTTTCCCCAAACGCTGCCTCCGTGCGCACTCGGGTCCCGCCCAGGGCTCTCATCGTCCTCTGCCAGCTGAGCCGGCCCTCCTCTTCCTCTTGCGTCTCGCTTAGTCCAGATCCCCTGCTGGCTCCCTCAGAGCTGCTGCTCAGGTGGCCGAGGGTCTGACAGGTGAGGCTGACAGAGTTGGGCCCGGAGGGGCTGGCCCCGCCCACACTCAGTGACAGACACTTGGCTGGTGACAACTAAATTGGAGCGAGAGCAGCCCAGCAGAGGAGGTGAGACAACCTCTGCAGCCTCAGGGTCGAATCCTGGGCCGCAGGAAGTTTAAGGGCAGGGAGGGCCAGGGCCAGGGGACTCGTGGCTCGGAGGCATCCCTGCCTGCCAGAGTGCAGCCTGCGCCGCATTTGATGTTTGTGCTTGCATGGCGCCAGGGGAGGAGAAGTGAGTTTTTAATCTGTAACTTGTGAGCCTTTGCCGCGGTGGTGAGAGAGTCGGGTTTGGGACCCGTCACCCCCTGGCCTGCTCGCGGCCCGTGTGTCCAGCCTCCTGTCCCTGTGCTGGGCTCGGAAAGGGCAGGCTGGACGGTGCGTGCGAGCATGTCTTGAAAGTGCGAAGTCTGAGGGGAGCGTAGGAAGTGTCCACTGACGCCGTAGCTGTGGGCAGGGCCGGTGGCGTTACTGTCCTGGTCGTAGCTGACCTTGAGGGGTGAACTGAGGGGACGCCATCCCGCCAGCGAGGGATGGGCTCACCAAGCAACACGAACCCATTTCCCCGTTAGTTGAAGTCCTGCTGTATGTTCAGGGTGGGGAGCTTCCTTGTAGGGATGTGCACACCCGCGTTTCCGGGACGCCAGGTGGCTGTTTACTGGCACCAGCTGGTTTGCTCTGGTTCAGAGGGAATGCAGGTGACCCCGACAGCACGCCCACCGCTTGCTCTGTGGGCAGGGCTGCCGTGACCAGGGTGCGTGACGCTTTTATGCTCTGCCTACTGCGTTTCTTTTCTTCTAATGCTACGTGATGAGCAGAAAAGGGTGCTAAGTGCCTTTGGGGCACGGCCTTGCCCTTGTAACAACATGCATCGAAAACGTACAGAACAGGAAGGGAAGCACGTGCCTGGCCTGGTGTCTCGGAGCAGGGCCTGGGCGCTTTTCTCAGAGCCTCTGACAGGCACAGGCGAACCCATCCGTGCGGGCAGTTTTGTGTATGCGGGTGTGGTGCACGTTAATCCTCAGCCGGCCCCAGAGAGACGTGTGTGTGTTGAGCAGGAGGTGAAGCCCTGTCTGAGTCCTTTCTTTGCCTCTTAGACTCTGCGTGAGTTCAGTGATACTTCTCTTCTTACTGCATCATCTGCTTCACCGTTCGTATTTGGGGGATCCTTGGCTATCCTGAAGGCAGTGTGACCCATCGATCCTTCCTGGTCACCCTCTTATGTTTGAAGTCCTCTGGGACTTATAAAACGTGGTGGCCACGCTGGTTTAAGCCCTGTTGTGGGGTATTTGTCCCGCGATATCGGGTAGGTTTGGGGGCAGGAGACTACTTTGTCTGCGTGTCTGGAGAAGTCTGTGTTTTCAAGGACAGAGAGGAAAGAACGTGCAGAGTAAAACCAGCACAGAGTCCCTCCTGGACACGGCGCCTCGGGAGAGGGGGGATAATGACCCTTCGACAACACAAATAGGATGCGACGGGCTGACAGATACCCATTTGCAATTTTGTTCAAAATGTGTGTGAAGCAGATCTACTCTTTGAAGCAAACCTTATTTTCCATGATTGCCTACGAGAGGTGTTCATGGTACTTCCGTAACTCCTGTGTGTAGGAACAAATTTTCAGGAGAATAAAATGTGTTTTCTTTGAGCTAAGAACAAATGAATTAACGACAGATTTCCAAGGCCCAAGAGGTGCTTCCTTCACTCCCCCGTCGCCTGAGTGCGCTGAGTGTCTCCTGCCTGCCAGGCCCGGCACCGGGTGCCGGAGAGAAAGCCGTGGGGATCCACAGTGTTCTCTGGGAAGAATTAGGGGCATGGCCTGGGCTTAGGAGAACTCACCGGGATGTTTGTCAGCGTCCAGGAGAGGGACCAGATTCGGAGGCCTGAACAGCACGGGCTCCTGGAAACCTGCTCCCCCGCCTGGGCCCGTGCGTGGTGGGGCCTGCTGCGTGCAGGGCCCGAGTGGGAGGTGATTTCCCTCCAGGAAGCAGAGTCTGCGCGAAACCTGAGCGTGATCACCGCTCATCCCACAGCGTGTCTCTCTGCGGACTCTGGCCGGCCTGCTTCCTGCTTCAGTTAATTTTGTACACGTGGTGTGGAACCTAATTCCCTACTTCGGGGGTATCTTCCTGAAGGATACACATGCCTTCTAAACACGTTCTCTAGTTGCCATACTCATTCCACAAGAGAACAAAAGCAGATTTGTAAAGCAGGATTTTATAAGAATGTTGGAAATTTTTAGAAATTGCTAAGCGTTCCATAAATCTATCAGATACTTCTAAAAGGATCAGGTTAAAAAGTCATCCTAAGCATGATGGCTTAGAATGCAACTAAAATTTGCATTTTTAAATTTATTCTACTTGCTTTTCACGACCCAGTTTTTCCCACACTGCGGCAGGCTGTCCTCTGAGGCCTAGACGGATACTGTTTACTCCCGGCCCAGAGGCCTCCCCACGGGTGTCTGCAGGTGGGGATTTGGCCGGCTCTGGTATCCCCCCCACGCCCCTCGGCAGGGCTTGGCCAACGTGGGATTCAGCCCCTAAGAACAATTTCTTGTTAAGATTTCCTCTTTTTTAACCTGCCCAGTGATCTCATTGTATTAAAAATATTCTCTTAAACATAAGTATTGATCACTTTGTAAAAGAAAAAATATATTCTCTTAAACAAGGAAGGGACTGCCTTTTTATTACAGGTTGAGTATCCCTAATCCAAAAATCTAAAATCTGAAATGCTCCAAAATCCACAACTTTTTGAGCAATGATCTGACGCCACAAAAAATAAACTCCACACCTGACCTCATGGAAGGGGTCACAGTCAAAACGCAGTCAAACTTTATTTCATTTACAAAATTCTTTTAAGATATCGTATAAAATTACCTTCTGGCTACATGTATAAGGTGTATATGAAACATCGATGAGTTTCACGTTTAGACTTGGGTCCCATCCCCAAGATATCTCATTATGTATATACAGATATTCCAAAATCTGAAATCTGAAACCGTTCTGGCCTTAAGCATTTCGGATAAGGGGTATTCAACGTGTAGGAGATATTTGGCTGTATTTAGTAGAAGCGAATGTATTTGAGAAAATGCCTAAACCCGAACTTGGTCCTTCGTGCGATACACCAGAGTCTGAATTCGCCCAACTTCCCCACCAAGGGACGGTGGGCGGGGAGCCGCACTCCTGTCCATAGTGCCGCCCTCGGTGGAGTCCGAGTCCGAGCTCCTGGTCATCCTCGTGGCCGCGGGTCTTTGTTCCTTGAGGGTAGGTTTTGGAAATAAGCACAACTCGTAGGAAGTCGAGTGTTGAAGCATTAGCTGGGCCCACTGAGTAATGATGTAGAAGGTCGTTTCTCAGCCAGATCTCTTTTTTTTAATGAAACTGATACAGACTGTTGCAGTTGGAGGAAGGGTGGAACTTGGTACTTGCCTAATTTACCCTGTCCTTAATGTTTCACAGCTATTCATCTGCTAATCGATTGATTTTTGTTGTATTAGGACTTCTGTATTCATTGTAAATCAGCATAACATCTGAAACACTGAAAAGTTTACTTAAGTCTGGTTTTAAAAGCACTGAGTTATGTTTGAGCACTAAACAAGATAAAAGAAAGCATTGTCTTCTGTGGTCATCTCGCATGGCCACGCTGAGATCAGACGCAAGCGTACTTTTCCAAATGCTTACGATGGCAGCGTGGGCTCAGTCTCTCCATGGTGCGCGGGTGTCCCGCCTGAGGTCAGGTGCTGTGCGGGTGAGATGGGGCACTCGCTGCCCAGAGAAGCTCATGTCTCTGGCGAGGTGGCCTTTAAGCCAGAAGTTACAGTGTGCTGTGCAGATCGGGGAGGGTCGTGCAGGAAGTGGGGAGGCCACATAGAGGTGATGCTGGTAGAGACTGGGGATGGGCCTGGTGGTGGGGACAGCAGGTGACATGTCAGTGTAAACTCCGGGAGGGTGCAGAGCACCAGCAGGCAGAAAGGGCGGGTGGTCCAGAGAGGTTTGGGGTCGATTCAGTCCAGGAACGGTCTTTCAACCACAGAGGCCACCCGAGGGCTTTCCGCAGAGACACGCAGGGAAGCCTGGAAACAGTGCAGAGGATTCTGTGTATGGAAACAGTCTGGAGATGCGCAGGGCCGGCCGGAGGTGTCCGGGCCACAGGCAATGAGGCTTGGGCCACGGAAGCAGCAGAGGGAGGGCAGAGAAGAGGGCACCCGGAGAGATTTCAGGGGTGGAATAGGAGAGGGAGGGAGAAGTCGTCAGGACGGGTCTGCGATGTTGGGCTGGGAAGTCGGGGTGGACGGCGGTGCCACTGGTCAAGATGGACACCAGAGCGAGAGCTTAGGGGATCGTGTTCCATGTTAGAGCCAGAAACGTCCGTGAGAGTGAGCAGTAGAGTCTTGTTAAAGGTCTGGGTTCACTGATGACGCTGCAAGTGCACTGGCAGGCGGTTTCCGCTAAAGAGGAAAGTACTTTATGCACCACACTCAGGAGGCAAAGGCGGGTGGGGGAAGGGTCGCTGGCTCAGTTCCCCAGGACATAAAAATACACGCGAAATGCACGACAGTGACAACAAACACCCCATTTTAAAAAGGACACGGAGGAGGGCGCTGGGGCCCAGCGCCTGTTCTCAGAGCGGGTGGGTGGGCTCCATACCCAGCTTTCCACCGTGGTGTTTTCCTGGGGAAGAAAACAGGCGGCACTGGGCACAGAGGACGGATCATTCTGGTGTTGGAGGAGTCTCGTGCCAGGACTGAGGCGGGCTGCGGCGTCGCCCTGGGACGTGCAGTGGTGCAGTGTCTCACACCTCTATAAGCTGCACTTGCAGGCGTGTTTGAGGGTGGCGAAAATATTGCTAAAAATATCTTAAGACATTTATACCCCCCTTTGGCGGGCTGGCCAGGGACGTGTCTGCTGGAATGGCTGGCTCAGTGACCGATGGCCCCACAGCCGTGAAGCCCATGAAGCCTGTGGTGAGAGCTTCAGCTTCCTTCTGTGGTCACTGTGCACCTCGTCACGTGCCAGTGTCTCGGGCAGGCGCCTGTGGGGTGGTGGATTCCAGCCCCACAGCCCAGATGGGGGCATCTCAGGCCCTGGGGCTGCTGACCCTAGAAGGCAGCTCCCTGGCCTGAGCCCCGTAAGCCCCCCTCAGTCCTGGGCACAGTGACGTGAACCCCGTGGCGGGGCAGCACTGGGGCCACCAGGGAGCATTTCCTCCGTGCAGTCTCTTACATCCAGCCGGAGCACAGGCTCCACACCACCCTCACCAGGGACCAGGCTGATCTTACCAGATCCTCCGCCCTCGGCATTCCCAATTTCCCTCCCGCCTGTCAGGGCCCCAGATCACACCTCCTTCCTCCACCTTTCCCAAAGCCACCACACCTGCAGGTGCCCGAGGCTGCTCAAGCCGCCTCATCTCATGACATTCTGTAGAGCAAAGGTCAAGGGCATTAAAAATAAAACGCCTTAGCTTTAGAGAGTTTCAGAAATAAGAGTGAAATTCTTCCCAGCGCCCGTGACCCAGCGGTGTGGGTGACCCTGAGCTCCTGGGCAGGCCCCCCTGCCCCAGCCGTGGGCGCAGCAGAGCTGGACCAGGCCGGACACCACCTGCGCTGCGACTTTCCACCCGCATGTCAGGAATGTTTCCTCCACTTGGAACACGGTTGGGGAAACAGCTTTCGCGGGTGCACAGCGCCCCCCAGCTGCCCGCACCCTGGATGTCTGCCGCAGATCCAGGCCTGATGGGCCCAGGCCCCTTGGAGCACCTGGCTTGGGCCCTGGCGCTCCCCTCATCTCCCCCGGGTACAGCGGGCATCACCTGCCCGACCCCTGCAGCCCCCCAGGCACAGCCCCCTCCCTGCCTGGAATCCTCAGCCAGCCGCTCTCTCTGCCGCCCACCACCCCCACGAAACTGCAGAAACTCCCCAGGAACCTCCAGACACACCCTGGCCCTGGCTGGGCTGGTCCCGCCCTCACTATGTCAGGTGTGGCCAGGCAGCTGCAGGGAGCCCCGGCCCAGACGCCCTCAGAGGTGCTGCTCCCACCGGGTGAGCTCTCGACTTCCCAGCTCAGCATCAGACCTGGGAGCCTGAATTGCCATCCCATCGTGAGCTGGGTGGGGCCTGAGACAGACACCCTGGGTCCAGCCCCTGGAAACACAGGGCCCTTCCCTACGCCTTCCTAAATCCACGCAGCAGCGAGTGCCTTTTGTGCTTCCAGGTGTGCGATTGGGGTTAGGGGAGGTGGAAGGTGGGAGGGCCGAGGAGCTGGCAGGCCAGACCCCTCTGAGGCCTGCCTGGACTCCCACTGCTGCTGGCAGGGCCGGGCCCAGGCATGGCCAGTGGGGCAGGGGCACCGTGAACGCTGTCCCCACCTCAATCCCCTTAAGCCCCAGCCAGGCAGCATCCTGGGGGCAGATTCAACCCCCCGTTGTGTCCAGTGCCTGCTGTGGGTTTTATTTGACTTAAGGTTCCTGCTGTTTGCTTTCCGCAGCGTGTACCTGCCCCACAGCCTGGTGGCTCCAGCCCGGCTGGTCAGGTTTTTAAGTGAAATTGTCTGTCTGGGAGGAGGAGAAAGCTGCTCCTGTCCATTCAGTCCCCCACCCCCTGTCCATCACGCCTTGTACAGGAACAGCTAGAGCCGTCCCTCCTGCAGCCCTGGGGGTGGGAAATGACCGTCAAGTTCCCACTGGACACTGGGTCCGGGCCCTGCCCAGGCTGTCCCCAAGGTGTGGGGTGGGGGGAATGGGGGAGCTCACTGTTCAGCACGATCATATCTCCCCTCCAGGCGGGGAGAGCCTTCCTGTTTAGCTTATCCAGGCAGGGCAGGATGGACCCTCCTCCTGGTGGGTACTGGGCCCTGCCCATGGCAGCGGCTCCCTCTGGCTGGCGCTTTTGCTCCACGACCTGCGCAAGGGCGAGTGTGCTGGGCCCCAGTGCTGCAGTGCAGTGAGGGCCTCCGTGTGCACTGGGCTCTCACCGCGGTGCTGGCTACATTCCTCCCTGTGTCCCTGCATCCTGCCACCTAAACCTTAGTGTGCACCATTTAATAACACTTCTCTCTGTATATTAATAATTACATATATTAATATAACTTCCATACACATTTATCATCCTGTGCACATTTACACTGTAAAGCACACACACAAATAAAAAGGAAGGGCTGAATAAAAATAAGTAAATAAAAATAAAATAAAATAAAATAAATAAATAAATAAATAAAAAATAAACGTAAGTGAACGGCTCCTTCCCACACCACTTTTGAGCCTTGCTGTCGGCAGTCCTGAAGCAGGAAGACTCCTCACTGCTGTTGGTGGGAAGGCGAAACTTTAAATGCACAACAAACTAGAAAACAGTGCACAAAATATAATGAAATACAAACCAAGTGGCCTCAGGAGCATCCTGAGGAAGGGGCAGCTCAAGCCAGGAGTGAGGAGCTGGGGTCCTGGCCTGGGCACAGCAATGTTGGGTGATGAGCTGATTGCAACGTTTCTGGAGGCTTCTGGAGGCCTGCCCAGGAGGCTGGGTTCGAGCTGATTGGGCAGGAGCAGCTTTCTCCTCCTCCCAGTTTGAAATTAGACTGAAGGGAAGCCTGCAAGAAATTGCAAGAAATGTGTGTCCTGGGGGGATGGCCATGTGTCTGGCGTGGATTTGGCCTGGCCTGGGCTGTGTGAGCTTTGCTGCTGCACGGCCGATGCTGGGCGAGGGTATGGATTCTGTCTCACACTGTGGAAAAGCTGTGGGTGTGACTTCATGTGCCACTGTCTCAGGGCTGCAGGTCCAGGTGCCCCAAATGGCTTTTATGATTTAGAAACCAGACAAAAACCAGCCGGAGGCAGCGCGAGCTCCCGTCTTGTCCAGAGGAAAGCTGGGCTTCTCAGCTCTCCAGCCTAGACCAGAAAGGGCTGCAGGGATGTCCTAATTTCCATTTCTCCGTGTTTTTCACCAGCACTGCAGGCAGGTGTGTCCAGATGCCTTGTCCTGCTTGTCCATTTAGGGAAGGGCTGCTCTGTCTGCAGCAGGCAGGAGAAATCGAGCCAGAACAGAGGAAAAGAGTGCAGTGCGTGATGTTGTTAGCCGTCGCAGGATGGCCCACTGTGGGAAGGCTCGCCTGGGGAGGAGGTCAGGTGCAGCCTGTCTCCTTACGGCACAGCCCAGGCTACGGTTTTTCTGGGCTGGGTCACCTTGAATCAGTCTTTTAAACTTTCTTCTTACTTAAAATATGGCATTACTTATACCGTGTGCCAAATGTTGTACATTTTGACCAATAATGCTGCATTTCCTCAAACAAGCCAGCCCTGGCTGGGGAGAAGCGGTTCTCCCAGTGGAATGTAACAGAGGCCCTGACCCTGGGGTTCCTCTCTGGGACAGGTAAATTCAGAGCCAGGAAGCTGTTTCTGTCCCTTTGATTGCAATGTGACGCTGTCAGGCCTGAGCTAGCCTCGGGGCACCATCTTCTGCAGCCCCTGCGAGTCTGCCCCCCAGGCTGCGTGTTCCTCCTGGTTCTCTGCTGTCTTGCGCCTTGCACACCTGGTTCCCGCTTCCTGTTTCAGCTGCATTCAGCTCCTGCTAGTGGAGCCACATAAAGCAGTCTTTTCTCAGGTCAAAAAGATTTGAGTGTCAGCAGAATCACCCGCCTCATCACACAGAAGAATGTGTGTGTCCTAAGAAGCAATTCCTCGCCAGGGCCACCTGCCGTGGCTTTGTGCAGGTGGGTTGGCCCTAGACTGGCATTTGGTGCCACGTGAGCGTCGTCGTGGCACACCAGAGGGTGGGAATGATGAGGAACCTCTGGGCCTCTATGCCAGTCTCCGAGGAAAGTGACCAACTGGTATCAGTTGGTCGGGGCTGGAGCTGACTGACTCCTAGATGGAACGAGGGATGAACTTGACCATCACATCCCTGCTGTGCCTGTGTCCACGGGTCCCCCGGGCTTCCAGAGGAGGTCGGGGCCGTGGGAAGTGTTGGCCCCACACCAACAGGGCTGTTCCTCTGGGGACTGTCCAGCAGCTGCTATCACCTGGAGGCTGTGCCGGAGATGCCCCCACCCTCTGGCCTCAGCTGCCCGGCCCCCTCGCATCTTAGTAAAGGTTGGTTGTCTTTACACCACACTGGAGAGGTTTGGCTCCGTCCTGGGCGTTTATCACCCACGGGTTTTCGACCAGCAACAGGGAAAGAGGAAGGCGTCTCCCAAGCAGGTGTTGGGGGATGCAGTGTGTGCACGGCACCTCCCTATGAGCAGAGTCATGCAGGGTCCCTGGAGGCCCAGACACCACACTCAGGCCTGTGGGGGCTGCAAAATAGGGAGCCGTGGCACGGCTCCAGATGTCCTGCTCATGGCTGTCCCCCGACCCACAATCACAGTTGGGGGTGTGACATCAGGACCTTGGCCTGGGGGGTCCGTCCTGGAGGAGAGGCCAACCCATGACATAGACTCGCAGACTGTACAGAACATGAGGGGTTGTGGAGAGTGCCGCAGAGGCAGCGGTCGGGTGGGTGCCAGTGTCGGGCTGAGCCGGCGAGGGCGTTTGCTCCCTGGGGACTCAGGGTGACACACAGGCTGAGCTGTGGGTAACTGGGGTTTGTCTTCAAGTGTTTTTCTCCTGACCCTGCACGGAACGTGGTCTATGATGGGAAAATTGCACAGGCCCGTGGTTTTAGAACATCTATCTTGGTCTCTGGAGCTGGAACTTGGCCCACTCGGTTCATGTCTGTCTCCTCAGTGCCTGCATGGCATCGGGCACACATTGTGGGTTGAATGAATCGTGTCTTCAAAGAAAAGCCTGCAAACTAGGAGCTTGCCTTTCTTAAACTCCAGGTTGGGCTTCTTAAGGTGACCAGTGTTCACGGGAGAGTGGCCCTCGGAGGCCGTGACCAACAGCAGGCCAAGGCTGCACGTGTGTCTCAGCCACAGCCTGTGGACAAAGCCAAGGAGAGTAGTGGGCCATCGTGGGGATGCCAGTGGAGGGGAGAGGGGGGTCTGTCTGAGACCGGAGGCCTGGACTTGGTCAGTTAGAGCTCTGCAGGCCCAGAGCTGTAGGGAGGCAAGACCTTCGACCACTCTGAGGGCATCTTTCTGCTACATGTCCCCACTGCTGATTGGAATGATCAAATGGGACAGGTCCCCAAGAACACTGCGTGGGCCGGACAGCCCTTCCCAGGGCAGGGTGATCGTGAGCTGAGCTTCCTGGAAGACAGGCCAGTCCTCCTCCCTGCGTGGGGCCAGACTCCTAGACGAATCCACAAGACTCCGCCCTGTGCCGTGGAGCTGCCAGGTGACTTCGCGGGACCCTGTGTCTAGTGGAAAGGCCCTCCCTCCGCCACACGGTGCCGTGTCCTGAGAGGAGCCCAGCACCTCTCACCGTCCTGGGTTTGGAAACTGAGACCCTTCTGTATGAGAACTCCCTTCTCGGAGCACAGCCCCTTTCCAGCTGCTCTTTATTCCTTCCACTGGGGCCCACGGCCCTTGGTGACCCGCCTGGTGCTGGGGGAGGGGCCCGCGGCTCCGAGTAGGGGATGTGGGTTGAGTCTGGGGCCTGTAGAGGCAGGAAGTGAGGGGACACTGGGCTCGCAAAGGGCCTTGCTGCCATGCTAGGGCCACACCCCACTTGCTCCGGCGTCCTCGACGGCCCCGTCACGGGCTGCTGGTGTGAGGGTCACGCCTGCAGAATCAGGTGGGGAGGCTGGACAGGGGCTGAAGGAAGGGCATGACCCACCACGCAAAGGATCTGGCCAAGACCAGGGTCAGAGCAAGAGGCGCAGGGACAGGGCTGCCCAGGGCGGAAGGCGGGGCTGCGAGACAGCGTGAGTGGCCGTGCCTCGGTTGTCCTCCCCCCGGGCTCACGCTCCAGGGAAGGCACGTCTGAGACACATTCTGATGGTGGGGAAAAGCCTGCAGTGCCCCTGAGGCCCCAGCCCGGGGGTCAGCTCCTGCCGTGCCAGCCCCGAGGCCCAGCTCGCAGGGAAGGGCGACTCGACTGTGACCAGTGCTCAGCCTGGGCGTGGGAGGTGCAGAGGGAAGGGTCAGGGAGCCGACCCCGTGGCTGGGCGGGCAGTGCGGTGCTGCTCAGAGGAGGGTGTAGCGGCCTCGGTTCCAGGTGTCCCCCGCAAGGTGTGTGCAAGGTGGAAGCGGGACTCTTGGCCCAGAAGAAAGGCTCGCGGCTGCCCAGCGTCCCCAGGGCAGGGCCCAGGAGGCTCTGAGCGTTCTCTCACGTCCCACCGCTCGAGGCTTATGGCTGAGGAAGCAGAGGGTTCAGGCAGCTCAAAGCGTCTCGCCCAGGTCATAGCAAGCTGTGGAGCTGGGCCTGGCCCCCGGGTGGCCCAGCTTCACCGTCACGCGTCCCACTTGTGGGGAGCTGGAGAGAACTGTCTGGACGTGGGGAAGCCCGAGACCCCGGAGACAGGAGCCTCCCTCTGCAGCGCAGTCACCTGCGGGGTCCTCAGGACCAGGCGGGGCCTGAGTGCAAAGCCCCAGGTGGAGGTGCAGGGCAGGAGTCAGAGCACATGCGTGGAGAGAGGCACCGGGCCGTGGGGGGGATAGTCCCACAGAAGCCCAGAGCCTCTGCTGTCTCCTTGCCTCGGGCTCCAACGCTGGACATGGTCTGCTTAAAGGACTCGAGTGTTGGGTCTCCGTGGCCCTCGGGCCTTACTGCTCAAACTCTGGTCCTTGGACGAGCGGACTCGTGTCACTTGGGAGCTCGTTAGAGACAGAATCTCAGCGCCGCCCCATGAGACCCACAGCCCTGAGAACCCTAACGAGCTCCCGTGGGCTCCCGCCCGCTCTGGTTTTCAAGTGTCGTGTTTAAGTCCTCCCCTCCCAGCCCTTGGAGAGAAAGGCTGCCCCGAGTGTGTGTCCTGTGTCCTCAGCACCCTGGGGCGTTCTGACGTTTGGCTCCTGAACTGCTAGTGGCCCCGGCTCACGCAGCCTTCAGAGGCTCTCGGTGCCGGGGACCAGGAGAGCAGCAGAAGCAGCTGCCGTCACAGTCTCCCAGGCCCACGTGGGTTTGTCGCCAGGGGCAGGAGGCCCAGGCCCCCGCAGGTCAGCAGAGCCCTGGGCGGCTCCTTCCTGCAGGCCCCGGTCCCCCGGTCAGGGGACGGGACCTGGGCTGAGCGCGGCCCCTGCGGGCCCCGGGCCCCACGGTCAGTGGACGGGACCTGGGCTGAGCATGGCCCCTGCGGGCCCCGGGCCCCACGGTCAGTGGACGGGACCTGGGCTGAGCATGGGGCCCCTGCAGGGAGGGTCTGGACAGGCGACACTGGGAGCCTGGAGCTGCGGCCGGCAGGGGCTCAGCTGCCGCCAGGATCTCAACAGTTAAGCTGCCTGCGACAGGATAAGTGAGCTGATGACCTGGCTCCTTAATCCAGGACATTGAATGCAGGCTCTGGGAGGAGCAGCCCCGGCCCTGCGGACCCAGGGCTGCGGCAAGCCCAGGGAGGTGTGGTGTTGCCGCCCTCCGCCAAGATGGTGCTGTGCCGTCTCCCTTTGTGTGCCCTGGGAGGGCGTTCCGGGAGGCAGGCGGTGGGCTCCTGAGCTGGCACGGTGGTGGCAGCATGACCTTAAGCCTGGTCTCCCTGCTGTCCCAGGACATCACGGCTCTGTGGCTTCTCCTGAAGGCAAGCACAGGTGCGTCTGGTACGGGTGGGTCCTCGCTTCCCCGGGAATGAGCCGTGTTTGCGGTGGAGACGTCGCAGGGGTGACAATGTGCGTGGACTGAGAGACGCCAGGAGATGTTCTGTTGCGCGGTGCCCTCGGCATGTCGGGGCCAGGTGCTGGGGCTCATGCCAAAAATCCACGCGGATGCTGGGAATTCCAGAGCAGGCTCAGGGTGGTGCTGGCTGTGTTCCTGCTCCTTTAGGGCAGAGGGTGTGTGCAGGGCAACGCCCTCGTGGGCCCTGACCGTTGGGGGCCGTGGCCCCCTGCCCTGGGTGTCCCTCGGGGCAGCACGGACCACATCTGCTCTTGGAATGTGGGTGGTGGTCGCTGTACTCATCTCGGAAGGCTGGAAATGGATTTTCACTGGGCTCCTTTGTCCAGGGTTTCTCGTAGACACGCTGCGTTGGCAAACGAGGAGGGCACTAGGGTCTGGCTGGTGGAAGGGGCTGCAGCTCCTCCTCCTCGGGGACAGTGGCCAGCGCTGTCCCCACAGCTGGCCCGTACGCGGTGGTGGGCCCATGAGGACCTGCTCTCACCAGGCGAACAGAACTCAGGACTAGACTGCGGGAGCCCGTGTACGGAGCCAGCTGCGTCCCGGGGGTGGCCTCTGGGGGCTTACCTGGGAGCTCGGCCGTCTGTCGGGGGGTAGGTGGTTCTGGTGGCACTGGCCCCGCGTGACTGACCAGGGCTGTGGGACAAAGGTCCCTGGAGGAGGGACCTCAGCCACAGGGCCGGGGCTGTGCCTGGGTTCGCTGGTGCGTTTCTAAGAATGGAAGAGAACGCGTCTGAAGTAATCTGTCATAATTACACTTTCCAGTGGGTACTTCCGCCAAGTGTTGATGAATAATTCATAAAATAAGTATTTTTGTGAATTTTAATGACTCAAACCATAGCTATCAGTGGCAACAAATAAACATCTAAAGTTTCCAATTTTAAAAGGAAGAACTGAGTGGCTGATTAAACAAGTTCCCACAACAGCTGAGATTCAGGGGTTATGGATCTCGTTGTCATGCTTAGGTGACCACAATGAAAATCTCAGTCGCTCATTTTTAGACACGGAACATAAGCACTTGCCTGTGTCGGGAGAAGAATTTGATTTCATAGCTGAAGTCGGCCTCAGAGGGCAGTGCTTGAACAGTCCCACCAAAGGGCCCTAAGGAGAACGTCTGCGTTAGGAATTTCACAGCGCGCGGTGCAGCCGGGGGTCTGCGGATCCACCCCGACGCACGCATTTCATCGTGGGACAGTCGGGGCTAGAATTTTTCAGCCATAGTGATGTGACCCTCTTAGGTGGTTATTTGTTTTCCTAAGTAGGTACTGGTTTTAACTTTTCCTTAGCAAATTCTTAGTGTTTTTCTAATGTATACTTTATTTTAAGACAAATGTCCTCTCAAATTAACTTCCTGAGGGAGTTTGGTATAATTAAGGGTTGGAGGCTTTTCTTCACTGTCTAGAAACAATTCACTGTTTCACTACCCAGCCCCCCAGAAAATGTTTTGTTAGATTTATGAAGAAACAGAGTTGTTAGCATGTGGAGAGCAGGTGTTTCTTTCGAGGACCCTGTGTCGTGCTGCCGAGGGTGGGGCACTTGCATGTGCGCATTAAAAGTCTGGGTGATCGGATGTCTCCCGCTCATTAGCACCTGCTGTTTACCAGTGAAGATCCCTCATCTGTCATGGAAGATGACAGGCACAGGTAGGAGGTGGGCACTTCGGGCCCCATGTCAGGCGCTGGGCCAGATGGGGCGAGGGCGGCTCAGGGTGAGACCAGGCTGGATCCTGAGTCTGGACTCGTGGTCCAAGGCCGGGTCTAAGATGCATTTGTGAGTGCGAGTCTCACCCCAGGGTCAGCCCTGCTCCAGTCCCTGCTCACGAAGGTAATGAGGCCCACAGGTGCACGGTGCACTCCGCCAGCCTCGCCCCACACCCACCCATCTCTCTCTGTCTCTGTGTCTCTCTGCCTTTGTGTTTCTCTGTCTCTGTCTCTGTGTCTCTTTGTCTCTCTCTGTGTCTCTCTCTTTCTCTGTGTCTCTGTCTCTGTGTCTTTGCGTCTTTCTCTGTGTCTCTGTCTCTCTCTCTTGCACACACACTGGTTGTTCCGGTCGACTCGGCCTACATTGTTCAGCACTCGAGTCCCAGCTGACTGCCTGCCTGTGCCCCGGCCCCGCCCGCATCTGTGTGCTGCAGGTGAGCAGCTCTCACCCCTGCCTCCACGAGCCAGACCACCTCCATACCATATATTATTGTTTCTGTTTGTCCAGCAAGAGTTTTTGTTGAAGGATAATGTAACTTCTTGTTTGTTTTGGGGTTTATAGAATTCTTGGTTCTTAGAAAGTGGGGAAAAATGTATATGTCTGCATTTTAGGGAAGAATTCCAGAGGCTGCTGGCCTGGAAGGAGTTGGCGTTGGCGCATATGCAGAGCGCCCAGCCTGCCACATCCCTCACCTTGCCCACCCCGCGTGAGCCCTCCTGTCCTGCACAAGCAGGGACGGCCCCGTCTACGCCAGTCTTTGTGTTGACCTCCTGGGTCTTTGACTGAGTTTTTCTGCTTTTATGTGGACCAGTAATTATTCTAGAAGGGTAAGGAAAGAAAAAAGCTGCCAGAAGAACCTCCTTCCTACATGGCAGGGGCCACATGGGGTGTGCGTGTGAGTGCGTGTGTGTGCACGCATGTGACGTGTAAGCCGTACCTGTTCCGGTTCCTGAAAGCCAGCTGAGACACTGACGCTGCAGAACTTCAGAACCGCGGGAATCCTGGGGATGGACGTAGGAGACTAACAAGTGGGCTGGAGAAGTGGCCAAGAAGGCAGCCGTGCGCTGTGCCCTCGGTGCCAGCCTTCTGCAGAGGCTGTGCACAGAAGCAGAATGTGACCCAGAGTCGCGTGCGCCCAAGGGACCCGTCACCTGCATGAGGGGGCGCACCCAGGGCGTGCTGTCTCCTGCTCTGCTGGGGCTGATGTCACCTGCTTTGACAGCCCGAGGTCTGAGCTCTGATGAGGGAAGAGCGTGGGGTTGGAGTGAGCGCTCCCCATTGTCTGAGGCACGAAGGGTCTCCGTGTTCTTCCCAATGGCTGCTCTTTCCCACCTGCTCCACCAGCTCTCGGGGTCCAGCTCCCGAGCTGTGCGGTTCTGGACCTTTGCGTGGAGGTGCCCTGGAGGCGTGTACCCGCCTCTCCCTCTGCCGCCCGTCCCTCCCACGAGGAGTAGGACAAGCACAGCGCGTCCTGTTTGCACGTCAAGAGAGTGACAGTGAGCCCAGAGGGCGCCTGGCCCCCAGAGCCCCCAGCCCCGGACCCCCACACCCTGAACCTGAGGGTATGGGACGTGAGTGTCCCTCCAGACCTAACAGCCCCCTCCTCGCAGCGGGGCGGCTCTGTGTTAGCGGTGGCTCCTATGCCCCGGCTTATGGGGCTGGTCTGTAACGTCCTGAAGACTCCAGCATGAGTCGGAGCAGGTGGCTGTTTCGAGGGAGGTCTTGCCCCGACGCCCACCGGCTCCGTATCTCACGATGCCTTGGGGCAGCCCCGTCCTCCCACGGCTCTCTCCTCGGGGACACTCAGGACGGGAGAATCATTCTCCCCAGCCCTGGCGTTCCCTTGGTTGGCCCTGGCACCTGCGCTGGGCTCCACTGTGGAATCTCAGCTGCCTTTGGGTGAGTTCAAGGAGAGGCTTTGTGCAGAGTCAGGTCCTGCTGGGGACCGCCGTGCGCTTCCTTCCTCACTGCGCCTGTCCTCATTCCTGTAGACTCACAACCTTGAAAGAACTCACACCTGTGGGCTTCTTTCTCTAAAGTAAATGCCGGGGCGGGGAGAGCCCTGCTGGCCTGGGCAGGGTCTGTCCAAGGGCCCAGAGAGGGAGGGGCTGGGGGCAGTGCAGACAGAGGAGGTGCTTGGACTCGGTATGGAAGTTGCTGTGGGATAACAATAAAGGGTTTTTTTTAATTTTTAAAGGAAAAAAAGGATTAGTTATGACTAGTATCCTTTTTTATGTCTTAGACATTTTTAACACGTGTTCCAGGCAGCCGAGGCCTGTGGCTCTTCCTCTCACGACTGGCACAGGCCACGCCAACCCTGCAGGCCCAGAAGGTGGGGAAGATTTGGCTCTGGCGTGGCACGGCCGGGGCTCAGGTATCCTCGGGGAGCTGCCCAAGCTCTACTTCACCAGGGCTGCCCCAGAGCTTGCTCAGGTAGAGGCAGAAAGTGCCCTGCCCTGCAGCCACCTGTCCATTAGCCCGCCCCTGTGCAGTCGAGCTCAGGGACCCTCTCCACCTCTGCTCCCGTTTAGCCCCCACCCCACCTGTGAAGAACTCTGCTCTGTGTCCGACACCACATCCCCACTGTGCAGCGACTAGGCTGGCTTCGTCTGTGCACCTGCTGGCTTCCCTGACATAGCTTGGAAGCTGCTGTTAGTGGTGACAAGATGCCCGTGGCCACACACACCTGGAGGGCGGCTCTTGTGCGAGGCACTCTGCATCTATCACCTCACGGGATAGTGGCCGTGGTCCCAAGGTGGGAATTCTGTCCCCACTGGCAGATGAAGAGGTGGCTCAGAGAGTGAATCAAGCTGCCCAGGGCCACACAGCTCGGAAGGGTGTGGTCAGGCCTGGCACATGTCTCACTTGCAGTAGCTGCTCAGTAAGCGTTTGCACAGGACGATAATGCCAAGCGCAGGCACAAACATGCAATCGAAACGCTGCTTGGAGTCCGGGTTTGTGTCCATTTCTTTCTGGTCTTTACAGAAATCGGTTTGTGGAGAAAAAGGAACCCGTGTACACTGTTGGTGGGATTGTAAATTGGTACAGCCTTTATGGAAAACAGTATGGAGGTTCTTCAAGAAATCAAAAATAGCACTACCATACGATCCAGGAATCACTGCTGGGCGTGTCCAGAGGAACTGAAATCAGCGTGTGGAAGAGAATCTGCTGTCCCGTGTGCATCGCAGCCGAGGCGCCCGTCAACCGAGTGGGGGAAGATGTGACCCACGTACGCAGGGGATGCTCTTCGTCTTTAAACGGAGGGCGGTTGGGAATGATACTAAGAGGAGTTAATGCAAATAAAATAAGATAAAAAGATCCTGTCATTCTAGACAGCGTGGGTGGAACTGGAGGGTGTTACGCAAAGCGGAATAAGCCGTCCACAGACAGTGCTGTGTGCTCCCGTGCTCTGAACGAGAAGGTGGAGCCCCCAGAAGCAGAGGGTAGAATGGGGTCTCGGGCGGGGGCAGCTGGGGAGACGTGGGCAGAGGCCGCGGTTTCCGTCACGCGGCATGATGCACTCTGGAGATCTGTGGTGCGGCGTGGCGACTGCAGTTACAACCGTATCGTGTGCTTGATAGTTTCTGAGAGTAGATATTAAGTATTCTAACTACGAAAAGAAATGGTAACTATACGAGGTGATAGACATGTTAATTAGCTTGATTGTGGTTATCATTTGACGATGTAAATGTGCATCAAAACATCATGTTGTGTACCTTAAATATACACAATATTTATTTGTGAGTCACATCTCAATAAAGCTGGATAAAAAACACACCCAGAAGTCATAAGCTTAGGGAGTGAACCCAGCTGAGGCTACGCTTGTGCCAACCTGCACAGTGAACAGGGCTGGGTAAATGGGCTGCGCAGCCCCCTGTTGGCGCCATGTCTCCCGTGACTCCTGGCAGCCTCCGCGGCCTGACACTTCCACGCACCCCCACCCACCCCAGCTGCCAGGGAGACTCGCCCGCCCGCCAGCCTCCATGAACAGGTATTCGTGCCCTCCGGCCCCTCCGTGAGAGCGGCTCTCCGCGTGCCTCGTTTGTGCAGCTCGTGGTGGTTAAATCCCGGGATTCGGCACAAGCTCAAATCCAGGGACTGCTGCCTCCATGGTCTGGAGCTGCTCACAGCTTGAGGCTGACTTTGACTTCCTCATCTTTGAACTGAGGATGATGAGTTTTCCTACCTCATGGGTCCTTCTGAAGATTAAACCTGATGGACATGCACCGAGACGTGGCTCCTGAGAGCCCCCTCGTCCTCTGGCCTGCTCCCCTTCCCACCGAGCACAGGGTGGTCCCGTCTAACCTGGACAGGCCTCCCTGGTGTGCACGCGCTCCCTGGACAGCCAGCTGTTCCAGATTCGGCAGCTGAAGCATCTGCCTCCAGCAGGGCAGGGTGGGCCGGTGTGAGCCCTCAGCTGCCTCCGAGCAGGACAGGCGTTGGGAGGCGGAGGCCGGAGAGAGCAGGGGGAGCAGGTGCACCCCAGGAAGGGAGAGAGACTTGGGCATCTGCAGACTCAGCCAGGGCTGGCCTTTGTCCCTGAAGTTGGGGTGACCCTTACATGTTAGAGACCCTCAGGGTCTGTGGAGTCTGTGCCAGTGGGAGTGCTCCCTGCTGGGGGACCGGCTAGCCCTGCCCGCTTGCCCACTCAGCTGTCCTTGAGCAGTGAACACCCCGAGCAGCTGTGCACAACACTCTCACCCTCCCAGTGGTCCCGTGGGGCTGCACCATGAGGCAGCTGAGCCAGGAGCAGCCAGGCACTTGCTGCAGGCCAGGCAGGGACCTCAGGGAGGGGCGGTGGGGTCAGGGTCTGCGAGCTCTAGGAGTACCTGCATCCCTTGTCCTGGGACCCGACCTCCTGTGGCACTCCAGACAGAGGCTCTTGGCCCCTTTACACTTTTAAAACTTAGAATCACAAAGAGCTCCATGTTGGGATAGTTACCATACTCAATGAGAAATGTTAACACGTTGTTACATAAAAATGACAATGATAACCCATTATGATAACATTAGAAGCATTTTTTAATGAAAAATAGCTGTCTTATCCAGAGCCACAGAAATTCATGACAGCGGAGGGGCGTTGTTTCCATTTTGCACACACGACCCGCCATCGGTCGCGGCAGGGGCAGTGGGGCTGGGTCGGCTCAGCCGCACATTGGGTATCACGCCACATCTGACCGCTGGAAGGCCCAGAAGGGACAAGGGAGATGATGACCCTGTGAAAATAGTCTGACCTTGTGGAGCTATGCAGGAGCCCTTGGCTGAATGCAAATGGTTTTTCTTAAAAACCAAACCGAAGACAAACTTCAGTGGTGACAGGAACCTTCTTGCTGGACCACCTGCTCCCAGAACAGATGCTCCCTTGGGCTCGATGCCCCGGGCGCTGTAGAGATGGACAGGTCGAGAGACGCCCTCGCTGGTTCTGCCAGAAGCCTGCCGGTACCGGGTGCCCTGCTGGAGGCTGCTTGAGAACTTGGGGTGTAGGGCTGGGCTGGCCCACAAGGGAGCCGATCCTTGGATCCCTTGCAGGACCAGGTGTGGCGGGAAGTGCTGGGTGGTTGGAGAACCCTTTGTGGGCACCGGTGCCGTGGAAGGACTGGAGAGGCCTCTGCATCTCCCCCAGTCAACAACCCGTGACCTCATTTTTCTTCGCACAGTGAGAACCGTAAGGACTTGTCCAAGCTTCTTAGCAGCTTCAGGGACCAATGTAGGCGGCGTCTCTGCTTCTCGTCCTTGAGGTGTCCCGCTGATCAGGGACTGGTCCGTGGTCGGTGGTCGAGGGTGGGGTCTGGTCCATGAGAGTGGCGGTGCGTCCTCAGGAGGTGAGGTGGCCTTGCCCTCTGGGAAGGGCCTCAGCAGACAGGGTTGCTCGACTGACTTCATAAAGGGCCGCGCCTGACACCCCCAGGACGTGGCACCTCCGGGATGTCGGGATGTCGTCCACTGCACCTTTCTGGATGGTGGTTTTGGGGTAATTATGTTTCAAAAATGAAAGAAGGTTAAAGTATAACAGACTTTCTACGTGGTGCTCACATCTTGCAAAGTCCTGAGGATTTTACATGCTTCAGCCTTTGGGACACGTAAAAATCCACCATCAGGCTCTGTCTGCAGATAGACGGGTCTGCAGTGTCCGAGTCCTCACGTCAGGACGCAGGCTCTGCTTTGGGGACTTTGAGAGAGGCGTGAGGACACTCCTGGGAGCCAGACACGCAAGCCGGAGGGACACGGGCGGGGAGGCAGGACGGGCCCTGTCTGGCCTTGACGCAGGGCCATCCCTGTGGTGACTTCAGTCAGCCTGAACCTGGCTTTTCTCCCTGCATTTTAGGGTCATCTCAGCAGGTACCTCCTTAAACCCTGTGAGGTGCTAATTTCCTTGTCTGGATCAGTTTCTGAAGTCTCATTCTGTATGTCCCTAAAAATCACACGGAGCGAATACACCCCTGGAGACGTCGCAGGGAGCAGGGAGCACTGCATCTCCATCCTCCGCTTCGGCAGGTGCCGAGTCAGCTTTTAGATTGAAAGACATTTGCAATGAACTCGCTTGTCTGCCGATTCTTTACGACTTGTTAAGAGGAGCCCCCACACTCCAAAATGCAGCAGCAGTCTAGGGGCTTAGTGACTGCCACCCCGTCACCAAAGGCATTCTTTCTGCCTGTGGCAAAGAGTCTGTTTAAGATCTTAAATCCGAATTCTATTTAGACTCTAAAGAATTGAAACAAAATTATGAAAATTGGTACATAGTACCTCTGCTAATTCTGCAGTTCCCCAACCTGTGGACCGTGGACCGGTACTGTCCATGGCCTGTTAGGAACTGGGCTGCACAGCAGGCCCTGCACAGGGGCAGACAAGGAGCCCCCGTGGGCATACCTCGATGGAACCAGCTTCACATGTACAAGGGCCACTCTGTCACAGGAAGTGGAGGACGATGGGTGACGTTCATTTGTCTCTAATCCTGGGGAAAGACACGCACCGTGGGGTGAGCAGGGCCCGGAGCAGATGCCCCCGAGGCCCAGGCTGTCTCGAGGACGCTGCCAGGCAGGGCCATCAGAACAAGGTCTGAGAATCAACGCAGGAATCTCCACGTCAGATGCACTCACACTGGAGGTGGACGACGTCTGGACGTGCAGTCTGGAGGACATCTGTGGACGGGCAGCATCAGGATCGTGGCAAGTGCCACTGCGCCTCGGCCAGCCCAGTGCCTCACAGCCTGTGACCTTGGCGGCCCCACTGTCCAGACTGTCCCGTGGTGAAGAACCTGCCAGCTCATAGCATCCTTGAACTTCTCCCTACCCCCAGAATGTCTCACAACTTCAGGAAGACCCTTCCCCAGTGGTCTGTGTTTCCGTGATGTGCTGCTCCTGGGGTTAGCAGAAGTTGAATTTGAGGAAAGATACCACAAGGTCTCATACTTGAGGCTGCAGTTGTTCCTGCTGAGAGAAGAAAAGCACAGTGTGCAGTCTGAATGTCCAGTGCACAGTGTAGGCCACCATGCCCATTGCACCTAATGTCCCAGCACGTGAGGTGTGTGCAAGCCAAAATCACCTTGCCTGGAATTTAAAAAAATATTTCATGCTTTCTTGGGACGATTGTCTTTCTTGGGACCTTTTCTCCCACAAAAGAAGCTGTCCCTGAGACACGGCTGCACGTTGAGAACAGGCCCCATGCCCTGAGCTGCCTGGAGGCGCCGCACAGGCACCCGGCTCCCGCAGTCTGAGGCGCGCGGACTGGCCTCTGGCTCTCGCCGGTGGCCCCACCCACTTGCGCGCCAGTGCCGGGGTCGTCTTCTGACTCGCAGGCAGGCCAGTCACTGTGGCTGGCAGGTGACACACCCGGGCGTGCAGGGCTCCTGTGTGCTCAGCTGCGTCGCTGGGCTGACACCCACGTGTCTGCAGGACCAGAAGAGCAGGATTGGAGGTGATGCCCTATAGATAGTATCTAGCTGCCTCCACTGGAATTTTTCAGGTAAAAACATCTCTGTGACGCATCTGTGCCGGCTGTTTGTGGCCTGGGTCTTCAAGATCACAAGGTCACAAGAAGTGACCTTGTGAGCCATTCTCAAGTCGACGTGAGTCCTGAGTCTTTTAGAGAGGAATCGTGTTAATGTTCAGACTGTAAATGTTGCTGCGCAGTAAGAGCATTGGCTTGAAATCACGTATGATAGTCTGGGATCGATTTGGAAATGCGAAAGTCCCCAAGACACGAGCATATTGAGCGTCCAGTGCCCTGGCCGAGCCCCCGCACCCCCGCCCCTCCGTGGCAGTGACGGCCAGTCTGGGCAAGGCTGCCGGGCTTCCCCTGGGCAGCGTCTCCCTAAACCTCCTTGCTTCCGGGTGGTGCCTTCCCGTGGGCTGGAGGTGTTGCCGGTGCCTTCCCAGGCTCCTGGTCTAGCGTCCACGCGGGCATTGCTGGGGCCACCTGCCCGTCCTTGCCGAGTTCATGGACACGGTGGTGCACCTGCCACCCTGACTCCTTGGTGTCAGCAGAGGGCAAACCCAGAGCCTGGCCCAGACCCCTGGGCGTCCCAGTGTGTGTGCGGGGGCTGTGGGCCCACCTCAGGGCCGGCTTTCCCCGTTGGCCAGCAAGTCTTTGCGCAGGCAGCAGGTGGGAGCCCAGGAGTTGCCTGGACGTCTTCCAGGGCGAGGGCGGGGACGCAGAGACCAAAGCGTGTTTGTTTATCTCATGAGTCAGGTCCCAGCCCTTGGCTGCTGTTTTCCTGGTATCTCCCCTCTGCCTGCATGTGTGTGTGTGTGTGTGTGTGTGTGCCTACCTCCCTCTGGCCCTCTTACACACATCACATTTTAAAAATTGATAGTGAATCACTCAGCACGCGGCTTTTTGTACTGAAAAACAAAGGCTGTCACGTATTGGAAACTGCAATGGCCTTTTCCAGACACGTGACAGCTCGCTCCCTTAGGTGTTGGCGGATGTGCCGGCTCCGTGTGGGGCGGTCCCAGCTGGGCACTTGCGGGCCTGAGGCAGTTTCCCCAAATGACCGTGCGTCTGCTCTCTCCTGCAGATGAAATCATGCACCAGGACATCGTCCCGCTCTGCGCCGCCGACATCCAGGACCAGCTGAGGAAGCGCTTTGCGTACCTGTCGGGTGAGTTCTGCGGCCGGGGCGGGGCCCGGGCAGGGGGTGGTCTGCGGGCCAGTCTGTAGCTGGCCAGCCTGTGCGGCCCCGGCCCGTGGCTGGAAACGGGAACTGTCGCACAGGAGCTACTCAGCCTGCCTGGGTTTAACCCGAGGGGGCCTCTGTGGCTCTCTGAGGTGGGCAGCCCAGGACGAGCTGGCAGGCAGCCACCAGGAAGAGGGGCGGGGGCTGGTCGGGGTACTGACAAGGACACGGCCCCGGCACTCCTGACACGTGGCCTTCCTGTGAGAGGTGAGAGTAGGTGCGGAGCGTGGCGGGGCCCTGGGGGCTTCGGTGCCCACTGCCTCTCGGCTGGGGTGCTCCCACTGGGCATGTTCTGGTCCCCGGGCTCTGTCCTCAGCCACTCTGGCCACCCCTCCACCCAGGCCCCGCCTCTGTCAGTGTGGCCTGAAGCCCTGCACCTGGCACACCTGCAGCCGCCTCGCACACCTGCAGACGTGGCTCCCAGCCCTGTTGAGCCGGCCCCATGCGCCCCTTTTGTGGCAAGGGCAGCTGCAGCAGCCCTCAGAGCTGTGTGGACACTGCTCTTATGTGGGCAAATCTATCTGGCAAGACTAATTCAGAAAAAAACAGTGCACACACGTGCCTTCCTTCTGCCCTCAGGGCGGCCCTGGCACGGAGAATGGAGGTGCTCTTAGGGGGTCCCTCACCCTGGGGTCCCTCACTCCTTGACCAGCACCGGGGCCTCCACCCTGCACCCTCTGCCACGCCTGCTCCTTCCTCACCTTTGCTCCAGCCCACTCCCTGCCTGTTCGACACAACGTCGTGTCCCCGTCTGTGGTGTGTCCCTTCCGCCAGCAGGTGCCACCAGGCTGGGCTCATTGACGGCTGCACCTCAGCTCCTAGAGATGCGCCCGGCCTCAGAGCCCGGCGCTGACGTCTGCCTGCTGCCGGGGCGTCCTGAGGGGTCAGTGCGGGTCCTCCTGGGGGCCCTCAGCACGCCAGCCGCCCACGTTGCCAGCTCACTGTTTCTGAAGTGAGTTGGGGGCCGACATGGTCCGCAGGCCCGGTGGAGCTGGATGAACCTTAACGAACCTCCTGTTCTTAGGTCACGAGTTTCCACATCTCCTCAGTTTGTCCGGCAGTTGTGCTGGCCGCAGCTGTGTCCCGAGGTTGCGCTGGCACTGCAGTTTCCTGCCAGGAAGCCCCCTTTGTGGCTGCAGCAGTGCTCTGGGGCTGCCGTACCCAAGTGTCACACCCTGGGGACTGACACACAGGCGTTCACTCCACTCACGGGGTTCTGCGGGGCCACACTCCTGCGGAGGCCCCAGAAGGGTCTTACTGGTCTCCTGCAGCTTCTGGGGGCTCCAGGTGTTCCTGGGCAGCCCTGGCCTGTGCCACATCGCTGCAGCCTCTGCCTCTGTCTCCCTCGCCTGTCCGTCTCACGTCTCTCTGCCTTTCTGGGGGAGACTTGTCCGTAGATTCAGGGCCCACCTGGGTGACACGGGATGACCTCATCTTGAGACTTTTAATTACATCTGCAAAGACCTTGCCCCAAACACGGTCGCACTCACAGGTTCCAGGGATGTGGAAGTGGACACACCTTTTTGGGGGCTGCCATTCGGCCCACCACAGTGCCAGTGTGGGCTGTGGCTTTGCTGCCTTGACGCCTCCTGAGCTGGGGCCCCCCACTGCCGCGGGCACAGCTCAAGTCCCACTCCGCTCGAAGGAAACACCGGTCCCCACCGCCCACCCTCTGCAGAACCTGGGGCTGGTTGTGCGTTGGCGCCGTGTTGCAGCTGGGCCACAGTGTGACAGACCAGCCCTGTTTCACTGACTTTTGCTTGATTCCTCAGTCTTTTGGTGCAAAGAAATGCCAGAGCAAAGAAGTGTAAGTTGTTGGGAAGGGATAGGCAGAATTTCTTTTCTAGAGGAAATCCTGTGTTTAAGTTCCATTCGCCCTGTGTTTGTTTGCTGTCCCCAAGGACGCTTGGGCAAGCGGACTCGTCAGGGGTGTGTGTGAGCAAAGCCTGTGCTCCCTGGGGCTGAGGGTCTCCCCTCAGAAGGCGGCTGTGCCTGGGGGCCGTGCGCTCACTGTCTTCCTGTGCTCTCCGCAGACACGCGGGTACCGCTCAGCTGTCCCCAGAGCTTTGCCCTAGTTCTTGGATCCAAACTAGGCGATTTTAAAAAGCAACCAAGTGAGGGAAGCGTATGCGTTGGGGATTCTAAAATCACGTACGTTGCCGCCCAGAGCTAGGGATGAGTTGTGGAAATCCGTATCTTGACTCTACATGTCTATAATCTGCAAGTGTCATCTCTCAGTTCAGTCTATATCATGTGATAAACTCTCTGTCCCTGTGGCACTAGCCGTGAAAGCCACGTGGCCTTCTACCCTGCTGCCCGTCTAGTCTAAGATTTGGGGAACAGGGAATTGGGTGTAAAACCAGGCACATTTTAAGTAAATAAATACCTTTCATGTGAATCCTTAATGACTGTCCTCTGGGCACAGAGCCACCTCCGTCAAGTTGGCTGTTCTGCCCCAAGTCCAGGTGCAGTGGCGTGTCCCCGTGGTGTGGTGGGTCAGAGCAGGCCCTGGGGGGTTGTGGGCTCAGACCTCTGTCCTCCGTCAGCTAGGAGAAGACACTTAAACTTGCTGACCCTCAGTTTTCTCTTCTGAAACAGGACCCGGGGGATCCTGTGAAGTTTAGATGGGATTAAAGCTCACAGAGACCTCGTGCGGTGCCTCGGGCGCCAGTCCCAGAAAACACTGGGTGCTGTTTTACTCTATTTGAGAGCCCCCCGCATTGTGAAGTGTTGGCAGCTCTGCCCACCCTCCACCCACGGGGTGCCAGCAGCACCCCCATTCCCACTGTGACACCCAAAACTGTGTCTACACCCCCACAGTGTCCCTGGGGGCGGAATGCTCGGTGGAGCGCCCCGGTCTAAGCAGCGCTGCGGAGGCTTTCGTGGCCAGCGAGGTCTCCTGGTGCTCGGGGACCCGGCAGCCCCCACGCTGAGGAGCCGCTGCAGCCTGGGTGCCTCCTCTGCAGGTGGTCGGCCACTGGGGCCTCTGTGTGAAGAATTTCCACCGCAGAGCCATTTCCCACCAGCGGGAGTTTGTCTCCTGGCTCCCTGCCCCAGCGGGGCGTGATCAGGTGCTTCCCAGCTGACAGGCTCTGGGCCCTCATCACTAACAGGCCGACGTGGCTTAGCCCCCCCCCCGGCTGGCCCACCCAACTTCCCGTCTGTTGATCTCCGGGCTTTCTAACAAATTTAATGATATGAAACAAAATTCCTGTCTGCTAAGTCACAGGGTTTACTAGTGTAGGATTCTGTACCTTGTTTCCTCTGCTGTGGAGCATAAGCTGTCTGGAATTAACTCCCTTAGCCACGAACATGACAGTCCTGAAAAACAGCCACCCTGGCAGGCCACACACGTGGCCCTGTGATGTGGCCGCCCCTTAAAACATTGAACAACCCTCTTTTGGAATGCAAAGAACAGTGGCTTTATTTTTGTTACATTTTATTTGCTGACCATGGACAATGCTATTCACCTTAATCGACAGACGTAATTACAAATGATTTTTTTTTAAAGTAACAAATCAGTTTTAACAGATGAGGATTTACTGTTGCCAAGTATGTTTTAAGAGAAGTGTCTTAAGGTAAATCCCAAAATGTTCCAGAAAGTTCTTGAGTTGTGGCATTGCTCAGCAAGTTCACGGTTCCCAAGAGCTCCTTTCTCATCCGTCAGCGCCAGTCGACTCACTGAAGTTCTGAAATTACCCTTCACCCCCATAATGTGTGTGATTTTTTGAAAGAAAAAGATTGTCCTTAACTATCATGAAAAAACACAAATCGCAGCTGGGAGGTTTGTGGGGGTCAGATGCCGTGGCCTTGGCCTCTGCTGCCTGGGGAGAACGTGGAGCAGACGCCCTTCCTGTCAGGACGCAGGGCTGCGTGTCAGGGCTGGACTTCTGGCGGAGAACATAAAACCCAAATGGCAAATCCTCTCTCGCACGAAGGGTCCCAGGGGCTCTCGGTGGAGGAGCTCCTTGTAGCTGCCCCCGCGCCCTGGTGTCTGGCAGTGTTGTCACGTCTGATTGAGTCTGCTGTGCCACCGAACCAAAACTCAGGCGGTGTCCGAAGTGTCGCTCTTGCCTTCAGTTCCGCGGGTGCCGCCCTCCCGCCTCGCCGCTGCCTGGCCGCCGCGAGGTCTCCTCGAGGAACCTCTCGGGTTGAGTGAGCGCAGACGGGCAGGGCCTGTGGCTCTGAGGTCCTTCCACTGCGGGTGCCTCGTTGCTCACTCCTTCCCCAACACAGGTCGCTCCCCGTTGAGCGTCATCCGAGTCCTGCCGCGGCCGGCACCGTACTTTCCAGTTTGCTGACTCGGTCCTGCTCTCCGACTGGGGCCCGGCGTCCGTCCCGAGGGGTTTCCGTTTGGCTGTTGCAGATTCGGTGGACTTGTGGGGCTGGGGTTAGGTTTTGTGGTGTGATTACATCAACTTCGCTGCTGGCAGACGTCACCATAATGAGGTGTAAGGGTGCACAGAACAACACAGTGAAATAATCACCTACTTGATTTGCCAGGGTCACCTTGTGTCTTCACTGAGCAGCCGTCGGTTGGGTTCTGTAAAAACCAGGTAAGAGACAGGGCCTGTTCTCAGGTAGTTACGACCCATACAGCAGACTCCAGAAAGCAGAGATTATAAAAGCTGAAAACAAGGCAGGAGAATTTGCAATTGCAGAACTTACGACCTGAAGTGGAAACGCTGAGGACGGAGTTGCCCCACAGCTCGGTGGAGTCTGCCGTGCGCTCAGGGGCTGCTGTGTGCAAGTGGCGGTGGCGGCACCTGCCCCTCACTCCCCTGGCCGTGGACAGGCTTTCGTGCAGGCAGCTCCTCTCAGAGGCCTCGGGGACCTTCTGATTTTGTGCTGGGGTCTTTCTCCCCTGCACCCCGCACACGTCTTGGACGCGTGCAGACCCTGCTTGGTCTCCCGGCATTCGGCAAGTGGAGGGGCCCAGGGCCGCACTGTCCCCAGAAGAGCGCTGTGACATTCGCCTCTTCTCCTTCCTCGACGCCCCGGCCTCGGTGTGCCAGCCCCTCCCACTCTGCCCACCTCCTTCCTGCTCCGGCCGGCTCTCCTCTGTCCCTGGCGGTTCGAGGTTTCCGTGTGGCTGAGCTGCGGTTCTCAGGTTAGCCGAGGGCTTGGCGTGGTGCCCGCCCAGAGGTCCTGGGAGAAGGTTCGAGGCGGGGGACCCGGGTGCTCCTGCCACGCGGTCTGCAGCTCAGCCAGCTGCGCCTGGAGCCCCACCGCGCGCTCTGCGTCTCCGTCAGCCGCTGCCTCCAGCAAGGGCCGATGGCGCCTGTCCCCGGGGCCCTGCACTTGGCGGTTCGCCTTCCCAGGGAGCGAAATGGAGAAGCAAACCAAGGTCGCTTGGCAGCCCCTAGTTCCGCATAGGATCGAAACAGGGTGGTGGGGGCATAAAATTCTGTCAGATTGGGGAGTGGGGTCACGTGTCCACCTGGCTGCTATCTGGACTTTGCCTCAAGGAATCCGATGGTCACGTGGCCACAGGCCAGTTGCTGTGGCCTGTCCGATGCTGAAGCCCTCACCCCAGGGTGACGCATTAGGAGGTGGGCCTTTGGGAGGTGGAGGGGTCGCGCGGGTGGAGTCCTCTGATGGGGTCTGTACCCTCGTGGGGCTGAAGGGACCCGAGCTCCTCCTTCCCCCACGTGACCACGCATCAGCCGTCTTAGGTTTTGTGCCGGGCCTCCCCAGACCCGGCTCTGCGGGCCCCGTGACCAAACCTTCCAGGCTCCAGAACTGTGAGAAATAAGTTTCTGCTGTTTATAAGGCGCCGGTTTACAGTAGTTTGTTACAGCAGCCTGAACAGACTAACACAGCAGTGCACGGGAAAATGTAAGTCGTTGTGGAAAACCCGTTGCCCTGACAAGGCGTTCTATGGATGTGCGAGTTCCTGATTTCTTATGAATACGCAGTTTCACAACGTAGTGCCTTCTTGATGTCTTCTTAGCACTGACAGGAGGTTTATACTTTTTATTTAAGATTTCTCCACCCAGCAGTTAACAAGATGGGCTAGGAATCTGAAAGTAAATTAATCATGTGACTATTTTCAATCCTAAGCAACTGGTATGATTGAATTTTTAAAATTCAGTGCTGGATTTTCAGATGTAAAGAAAATCAGCAAAACCACATTTGGGCTGATGCGTTACAACAGAGAGACTCCGGCACGTCAGGTCGTCTCCGTGAAGAAACAAAGCAGGAAGTGCACGCGTGTGCACCCACGTCTAGCGTCCCTCGCCTGCTCAGCTTGGCCATCATCCACTCCTTCCGTGAATTTAAGGCTTGTTGAGCGCTTACTACGTGTTCGTCGTGATGCCACAGCCCTCACGGGGCTTACCTCATTGACGTCTTCCAGCCACCCCAGGTCGTGTGTGTGCGTGTGTGCGCATGTGTCTCAGCCAGCGCAGGCTGCGATGACAGAGTGCCGCAGACTGGGCTTCAACAGCGGAGGCTGGAAGACCGGGAGGGAGGCACCAGCAGATCCGCTGGCTGGTGAGGGCTCGCTTCCTGCTCCCAGACTGCCGCCTCCTCGTGTCCTCACGTGGCAGAGGGTGCTCGTGCCTCTTTTTATGAGAGAAGAGACACATGTAATCCCATGCACGAGGGCCCTACCACACGGCCTACTCACCTCCCAAAGTCCCCACCTCCTGATACCATCACCTCGGGGTGAAGATTTCGGGGGAACACAGCATTCAGCCCAGAACGGCGTGTGTGTATGTGTGTTTACTTGTGTGTAGTGTGGTGTGTGTGCAGTACTGTACCTAGACGTGCAATACGGGCCATGCCACCTGCCCAGGTGCTGCGGCTCACGAGTGGCAGAGCCGGTGTTGGGGCCCACGCAGCCTGACCCCGAAGCGCCTCTGCTAGCCGCTGCTTCACGTCCAAGGCCCTGTCTTCTTACAGCAGACGTCCTTCCCACGACAGCTGTCGACAGTGTTCCGTGTTTCTCACATTATCACGCCTGACCACCTTAGTCGTGGTGTTCTTTTCGGCACGTAGTTGGTGTGTAATCGCCTGAAAGCCTCTGGAGCCTGGAAAGCTGCTGCTAATAGGAGTAAAACAACTTACGTTTGCATGACATGCACTTGAACAACATTAAAGTGAGACCGTCCAGGAGCCACACTTGTTACTGGTGCCAGAGGTGGGAGGCGGCGAGTTTCAGCCACCTTCCACCCCGGGAAACGAGCGCAGTTTCCGGTGACGAGGTGCGAGTAACGTGTAGGTGCAGTAAGTCCCAGCCGGGACAGTGATTTTTGGACTTGGGTGGTGTGGACGGAGTCTTGTTCTGAACCACACAGAAGGAACTTCAGAGCCCTCTGTGCTCAGAGGCCGGGCAGGTGTAGACGCAGATAGTAGAGCTCGTTCTTGGTGCTGTCGGCCCCGCAGGGTGCTGGCAGCTGCCCCTCACTGTGCGGAGGTTTCTCAGGAGGGTGGATGTGCCCCAACTCCACTTCCAGCAGTTTATTTGGCTGCCGCATAGCCTGGAGGCGCTGGGAGCTCCGGGGCTTCTGAAGTGCAGCAGAAAGACTGGGGTTTTCACTCTTGCCGTGGAAGGAAGAACAGGTCTCTGCTTTCCCGTCAAGCTGCCTTGGACAAATACCGCGGCTCCCAGGGTGACAGCAGCTTGCCGAGACCCATGCTGTCCACGCAGTTGAATCTGGCCGAATGGCCCGGCCTGCGGCCCCGGATGGTTTGCGAGAAGACTCGGGTGGAGTGGGATTTGCCTTTGGATGTCCCTGCCCAGGACAGGACATGCTGCTCCCCATTTGGAGGTGGCCTCGGCATCAGCTCCTCATAGAAGACGGTTTTGGGGGCATTTTCAACTTCAGGTGAATTGATGGGCAAACCCGCCCATTCCTGTCCCCCTCCCATGTCAGATTCAAACACGATAGAGAAACTGGCAGACGTCGGATGGAGCTGCTGACTCGATGGGAGAGGCCTGGCCGTCCACGCGAGGGCCGAGTTCATAGGACAGCTTGGACCCGGGGACCAGAGAGTGCCCTGGACGACCCGTGTCCTGAACCCTCAGCCAGGCCTCGACGGGCCAGCGTCTGCTGTGCCCTACCAGGGCCACAGGGGCAGGGCCCAGGGCAAGATTCCACATGGGGGACCCTCTGACTTGCTGGACCCACAGTTGAAGTCAACCCTGTATGTTCCCAGGGGTTCCCTGCTGCCCCTAGGCCGGGGCACCACTGTCAGGGTCGCCTGGCCCCTGTCCTCTCCCCTGGGTGCCTGGCAGCTCTGAGGACCTTGCTGAGGGGTCTCCTGTCCCCCCAGGCCACCTGCTGACCAGGACCTGGGACCCTGTGGCTCGCTGCCAGCCCTGTGGGTGGTTGGGCCGTCTCTGTCCCTGAGATGCCCCGAGAGGGCAGCTGCTATCCCCCCTCTGTGTCCACCATCTGCTCCAAGCCCCCCACTGCCTCCACGTCAGGGCCTGGTGGGGTCTGGGCAGGGGGCCCTGTGCCCCGGCCTGTGTCTCTGTGTGGGAGGGTGGGAGCCTCACACACACTTCAGAATTCCCAAGGGAAACTGAGGCTGGGGAGCCCCCCCTTCAGCCTGTGGCCAGCCTTACCACGTACGTAGAGGCTTCTGGCCGATGCCAGAACCTTCTGTTGCTGAATGTTTCCGCCAAGTCCCATTTTTGGGCTATAGCTGTTTCTGTTACGTTCCTGTGCCTGGGGCTCAGGGCCGGGGCTGCCTCGTCCTGTCTGGGCAGAAGACTTATCTCCAATTACCGCTGAATGTTTGCCTCAGTCCCCCGGTAATCGCTGTAGGTGCCGCATGAAGCTGGGGGTACCCCAAAGGCTCCAAACCCTCGTCTTAGTCACTACACGGACAACAGCACAGTGTCCGCGTCTTGCCTGTCCCCGTTGGATCTGAGGGATTTTCTAAGAGGAAGTAAGAGTCACAAGTGCCGAGAGGTCGTTGTGAGTGACAGTGCCCGTTCTGTTCGGACCGTGTAGGGCGCTGTGTGCGTCCAGAGGGGGGGCGCAGAGGTCAGGAGTTCTTGGGAGCTGAGGAAGTTCGGAGGGTGGAAGATAATTAGGGCGGAACTGAGTGAGAGCAGTTTGTGGACTTAATTAGAATTAAGAATTGCAGGGACTGAGCCGTCCGCGGGAGGGGCTGTGGGCTCAGCCTGTGCAGGCCGGGGCCAGCGTGTGGAGCCCACCCAGAGGGGTCAGGGCCTGGTTGGGAGGAGACGTGCTCGTGTGAGGAAGTGACTGGACGTGCCCGACAGTCCCAGATGGTGACTTGTGTCCGCTGAGGGCGGCGAGGCTGACACGGGCTGGGCTGCGTGGTCAGGGGCCTTCCTGGCACGGCCGGGCTTGGCCTAGGCCCAGAAGCAGAAGTTCTGGAAGCTGGAGGAGCTGCGGGAGGCGTGATGACAGAGGAAGCCGCTGCCGCGTGCCTCCTGCCGCGTGCGCCCTGGGACCGCCGCTCTGGGTCTTCTCCGTGAGGGCTGGGGTGGGGCGGCGCCCACGGCCGTCCGTCCTGCGTAACAGGGCTCCACGCTTGGTGGCGTGAGGCAGCCCCATTTCGCTGGTCTGACCTGGGCTCTGCGGGCGAGGAGTTGGGAAAGGGCTCGCGGGTGGCTCTTCACCCCAGAGGCTCCGGCAGGACCCCTCACTCGGCCATGGCCACGGGGGGGCTGAGCTGGAACGTCCCGGGGGCTTCAGTCACGCCCCCAGCACCCCCTGCCCAGCAGTGCTTGGGCCGCCTCCCGCGTGTGGGGCAGGGCCGTGCGTTGGACTGCTCCCTGAGGACTCGTGGTTTGGGAGGGCAGCCGCAGGGTCTCGAGGGCCCCGCGGCATTGCCTCTGCCCCGTCTCGAGGCCAGACCCGGGCTCACAGGGCAGGAGTGGACTCCTCACACCAAGGGGGGCATGGCAGGGACGGTGGCCGTCTCCAGCAGGCAGACCTGGAGCCCGGCCTCGGTGAGTCCCGAGCCTGCGCTCCCGTGCAGCCCTTCAGAAGCGGAATGTGTAGAAAGTGGAATATTAGAGAAGCTACAGCGCCCACAAACGGAGCAGCTGGGCGAGTCGTTAGGGCACATACCTGCGTGGAATATTACGCAATATTTAAGATAATGAGTGCATCATTTATGAAGCATGGAAAACGGTTTAGTTTGCAGTGTTAGGAAGGAAGAAGGATGCAAGCTTGTGTATTCATCTTACGTACAGAAGCACGTAGAAGGTTTGGAAAGAAATACGCCCAAGTGTTAGGGTGGTTGCCCAGTGGTGGTAAAATAATGCACGATTGTCTTGATTCACCTCACTTTGTTGTATTTTCCAAATATTTTCTTCAATAACCATGAAAATCATATAAAACGAAGAACATTTCTTAGTTTTACCTGAAACACTCGGTGGTTCTGAAAAATGACTGCCACTGTGTTGAAGACCCGGAGCCCGTGCCTTAAGTCTGCTGTGGTCTCTCCCCAGGTGGGCGGGGGCAGGACGGAAGCCCGGTCATCACCTTCCCTGACTACCCAGCCTTCAGCGAGATCCCAGACAAGGAGTTCCAGAGTGTCATGACCTACCTCACCAGCATCCCCAGGTGCGTGGCGTCCACGGGCCCAGCAGCCTGCGGCCAATGCTGTTGTTTCTTTATGGCGGTTTCAACATCGTTGAGATCCCCAGGACTGAGGGAGGGGCTGGAGTCCTTGTGGGGCTTCACCGTGGTCGAGCTCCCCGGGACTGAGGGATGGGGCTGGAGTCCTCGTGGGGCTTCACCGGGTCGAGCTCCCCAGGACTGAGGGATGGGGCTGGAGTCCTCATGGGGCTTCACCGTGGTCGAGATCCCCAGGACTGAGGGATGGGCTGGAACTTTGTCACATAAGGAAATCGTGGCTCGTGGGAGTTCCGGAACTTGCCCAAGATCTGATCTGGGGCCAGAGTCCAGCTTTGCAAGGTCCTGGGCTGCCGTCCCTCCCTGCAGCAGAGCCTGGAGTCCAGGTGCCCAGCAGTGGACCTGACTGAGCCTGGGCTCCTTCCTCCCTCAGAAGCGTCACCAGCCTGCAGTGGGAGGGGTCTTTCTTTTTTAGAGTAAGGGAGCCTCGGGCCAACAGGGCTGCTCAGGCCGTCCCTGGCCTGGGGGCCTGATGTCTGTGGGGGGCACTTGTCCGCCTGCCCATCCCGGGCATGTCGGGCCCTGAGGGTGATGTTGCCTCCGGCCGTCCCAGTAGAAAACCAGCCCTGGGCAGTTACCAGAAAACCTCGGGCGTTACCCACTCGTGCTGTCCTCTGTTCCCGACCATCTTTAAAGACAAGTTACAGGGTTTCGGTAACTTAGAGCTCTGTGAATTAGTCAGACCTAGAAAACAGACCAAAACACAAGTTTGATCCCTGATAAATGTCAACCAGTTAGTGCTTTTAGGAGGTTCCCAGCGACCTGGCAGGAGGTGGGTGTCCCGGTGAGCAGAGAGAGGGTGGCTCGTGCCTGGGCTGCAGTCAGAGGCTTGGAGGTGGCAGCGTCCCAGCGTCCAGGACTCACCTTGCCTGGGGTTTGCAGTTTGGGTCTCATCTTCCTGCCCTCATGAGAATCTCGTACCCACCACGCGCCAGGCTCTGCCGGCCTAGCTGAGTGCACGGAGGCAGGAGCCGGCTCTGGGGACCGGGGGGACGACGTGGCCAGGTTAGTGGGCTGTGATGCTGCAGAGCTTCCGTACGTTTTCTCCCTCCGTCCTTAGGTCCACTGCGGCAGGAAGGCAGTTAATAAGCCCGTTTCATGGATGAGGCCCCCGAATCCTGGCTGACGCCTCACGTTGAGAAAGTGGCCAGCTGGTGCCTAGGAGCGGCTGAAGGCTCAGAGCACGTGGCCGTGCCCCGAGGACACGGGCTTCAGGCCCTTGTCACTGCCTGACCCGCCCCCAGCCCCGACGCAGCCCACACGCACAGGGCTAAGCAGGACGCCATGGTGCTGACGCTGAACACTAAATGATCTAAACTTAGCGCTCGCAGTGTCCCGCTGTGCGCCGAGCATCTCCCGTTTGTCCAGCCTTCCTGTCCTTGTTTCTAAGGCCTCGTGGGGTCCCACAGTTTTCTACGTCCCTTTTCTTGAGATGTGACAGAATGGAACCCACAGACCTCAGAGGCCGTCTGTAAACACCAGGAGAGTGTGGTACGTACGTGTGCTCCACTATCTCTGGTCACCAGGTGGCTCTGGAACCTTCCACGGCAGCCTTGCTGCTGTCACCTCTCTGCCCCTTTCTGCTCCTGAGATCCAGGAATCTCGGCCCCAGACTCCCACGGCCGGGACTCACCCCGGCCGTCCCTGTGGGGCGCAAGACCCCAGCACGTGCAGCCTGGCCCCGGCTGGCGGCCGGCCGCTGAGGCCCGTCCTGGTGGCACCGCTGTGGCGGTCTGGGCTGTGTGTACAAGCGGCCCAGGGGTCCCCACCGCTTACTTAGAAAGGACCCAGCGGAATGAGTCCTTCTCCTGCCTGGGGATGGAAACTCAGGTTTTCTGGTCACTCATGGACTTTAAAAAAGTGAAAGAATCATTTTACATCCCCAGACGGTCTAAATCAGTCCCAGGAGACGTCAAGGCCCAGCGTGCTAAGCTCGTGCAGCCGTGAGCACTCTCCCAGGCCACAGGTGCTGACGCCTTCTGACTGTACAGCGGGCGCCTTCTCGCCCTGCCCTGGGGACCTGTCTTCTCCAGCCTACCCCGTCCCCGTCCTGCCTCAGGGCCTTTGCACGTGCCTCTTCTGGGGCCGCCCTTCCCCTCGTCCTTGGGCCACCTCCTCGGAGAAGCCCTCCAACCCACCCCTCACCCAACACCCTCGCCCGTTTGGGCTTGTCGGCTTCTTGGGGCTCATTGGTAATGGTCCTCACTGCCCTGCGGCTTGGTTCAGGTCTGCGTCTGCGTCTGCGTCTGCCCTGGAAGGCAGGCCTGGGAGAGCAGGCGCCGGCCTCTCGGTAAATATCTGTTGGACAAACAAACTTCCTTTGCAGATAAAGTGAACGCACACGGACCCCGCCGCTGGTGGGACGAGGGCCTCTCCTGTGGTCTCGCCGCAGCACGCTGGACCCGAGCGCTTTGCCACCCCCCTTGAGCTGGGATGGGCAGCCTTCAAGCGCCCCTTCCTTTGTTTGCGAAGAGGTTTTTGTCCTGAGGGGGATGAGCCTCTTCAGAACCGGCCTGCAGCAGCACGTGCAGAGACCAGCGGCAGGGGAGTCGCCGCACGCCGACCGGGCCTTGCCGCGCTTGCCGGGAGGCTGGCAGGGAGGCCAGCTGATGAACATTTGAAGGGTCCACGCTGCAGAAGGCATGTGTCGGGCATCTGTGTGTGTGTGTGGTGTGGTGTGTGTGTGTGGTGTGATATGTGTGTCTATGGTGTCTGTGTGCGCTTTGTGTGTAGCCTATGACATGTATGTGTAGCATGTGTGTGCTGTGTGTTTTATGAGTGGTATGTGTGTGTACTGTGTGGCATGTCTGTGTAGCATGTGTGTGGTGTGTGTGTGTGATGTGTGGTGTGTGTGTGGCGTGCGTGTGTGTGTGTGGTGTGTGTGGCATGTTTGTGTGTGTGATGTGTGGTGTGTGCGTATGGTGTGTATGTGTGTGGTGTGTGGCATGTGTGTGGTGTGTGTGTGTGTGGTGTGTGTGGCATGTTTGTGTGTGTGATGTGTGGTGTGTGTATGGTGTGTATGGACTCGCAGGACCGTGCGCGTGGTCCTAGCTTGAGGAGGAGCTTCTGTGTTCTGGGCACGCCGGGACCCACAGCAAAAAAAACCGGTAGCCGGCTTGTGGGGGCTTAGGGGGAGAGGGGCTGGAGGGGGCGTGAGCGAGAGCCCCCCCTTGAGAAGGGACTTGACTGAAGGAAGGTAGGGGGCCAGTCTGGGGTCCCGGGGGGGGACAGTCCTCACAGAGACCCTAGGAGGGGTCAGTCTGGGGTACTGGGGGGGACAGTCCTCACAGAGACCCTAGGAGGGGCCGGTCTGGGGTCCCGGGGGGGGACAGTCCTCACAGAGACCCTAGGAGGGGCCAGGGGCCTGTTCGGGGACAGCAGTGAAGCATGGAGTTGGGGGGCTGGTTGTGGGGGGCTGTGTTTGGCTGGAGGCCCTGTGGCCCCCATTCGGGGAGATGTCAGGTCCAGGCGGGCCTGGCCCGGAGCAGGCTGGCTGGGGTGTGGGCCTCGGCGTCCTGGGTGTGGGGTAGGTCCGGGGCGGCCCGGAGCAGGCAGGGGGCCGGGAGGGTGTGCGGACACACAGGGACGGGGGCCCCGGGCGGGTCATACGGGCCTTCCCGGACCCCGCGTAAAGTCCTCGCGGAGGCTGAACCGTGGCCGTGTTCCCGAGGGGTGAAACGGGATGGGAAGGAAGAAGTCGACGGGGGGCTCTCGGCACGTAGCGCTCCGTGGGAGGAGGGTCGGGGGGAACTGTGGGCTGGAGAACTTCTGATAAAATACGAAGAGTCGCCACCGCCCAGGGTTTCACCAGGGAAGCAAAGACGCTGTGTCGCCGGCCATGGGCACGTGAGATGTTCTCTTAAGATGAAGGAAACGGCAGCATGTTTTAAGCTGGTGGAAATGACCCAGTAACGAAAGAAATGAATAAACATTTGGTTTATTTCACACACCTAGAATGTATCCCTTGAACCCTGAGCCCTGTGCTAAGGAACTTGACCCGGTTGCGGAGCCGCCCAGTGACGGGTGCAGAGGACCGGAACCCGCTCCACTCCCCCGACCCGTCTTCTAGAACCCGTCTCCTCTCCCCCGTCCTGTTCTGGCAACCCGTCTCTCCCCCCACTCCTGTGTTCTGGAACCCGCATCTCTCCTCCCCCCGCTCCTGTGTTCTGGAACTGCGTCTCTCCTCCTCCCCCTGATTCTAGAACCCGAGTCTCTCCTCCCGTGATTCCGACCCGCGTGTCTCTGAACCCGGTTCTCCCACCCTGGGTGTTTGGAACCCGCACTCTCCCCATCGCCCCTTGTGTCTGGGAACCCCAGTCTCTTCCTCCCCCCGCTCCTGTGTTCTGGAACCCCAGTCTCTCCTCCCCCCCGTGATTCTAGAACCCGAGTCTCTCCTCACCCTGCTCCTGTGTTCTGGAACCGCGTGGAGGGGCAGCCTTTCCTCTGCACCAGCAAATCGTCTGCCATTTGCTTCAGTATCCGGCCAGGTCCTGTTACTCAAACCTCAGTTGGTTAAATAAGTGAAGTTTATATGGACACCCATCCTATCATATAAATTCAAAGTGTAGGGTGCAGAGAGAGTATTTGCTTCCAAGCAAATACATAAATAAGTCACCTGGAGGCAATCCTGACAGGGTGGTGTGGGAGGCCGCAAGGGCAGCTAGGTACCCGCTGGGGGCCCCCATCCACCACCAGCAGCCGGGGGCTCCCCATCTCCCTTCCTGGGCAACACAGTGGCCTCTCCTCTGCCAGTCAACTCAATTCAGGAGCTCTGACGCCGACTGTCCATGGGCCTGCTTCAGCCTCCTGGCTGCGTGGGAGGCAGGGACTCCGTCTACTTCTCCCAGCCGGCTGTCAGGGTGGGGTCATGCCAGCCCGTAAGAGGCCTGTGCACCTACAGACGCACACACACCCACACACAGGCATGCATGTGCACACCCCACACACATACACCGGTGCACTTACAGATGCACACACCCCCACACACAGGCATGCATGTGCACACCCCACGCACATACACCGGTGCGCTTACAGATGCACACACACCTACACACAGGCATGCGTGTGCACACACCACACACAGATGCACACACACCCCCACACAGGCATGCGTGTGCACACACCACACACATACACCGGTGCGCTTACAGATGCACACACACCACACAGCATGCTGGCACACACACACACAATGCACACCGTGCCCACAGCATGGGGACACACACACAGCATTGGCACACCCACACACAGATCCACACAGCACCCCACCACACAGGCATGCGTGTGCACACCCACACACACACCTGTGCTACAGAGACACACACTACACACAGGCATGCGTGTGCACACAACAGCACACACACACCCACCCAGGCATGTGTGTGCACACACCACACACAGAGGCACTTACAGATGCGCACACCACACACACAGATGTACCTACAGATGCACACACACCCACGCACAGGCATGCAAGTGCACACCCCCCACACACACATGTACTCACAGATGCACGCACACCCACACAGGTAACCACAGTTGTGAGTTTAGTTAAAATCAAAACTCTGCTCTGTCCCTGTGTGGTGGGACAGCATATCACCTTCCCCACATATCTCGTGCCCCAGTGTGTTGGGGGCAAGTTCTGTGTCAGCACCTTCTGCGCGATACCCCGTGGTGTAAATGGGCCACAGTGGGGCTGCTGTGTGGCCAGTGGCTGCCGGGTTGGGCAGTGCAGGCCCCCGACGGTGTGGCTGCGTGACCAGCCAGGCCCGCTTGTCTTTTAAGGAGAACAAGGCCGAGCTTTGACGATCCTGGCTCCCTGCCCTGCGTGGCAATCACGGCATTTGCTGTGAAGAAGCCCATGTGGTGCAGGGTAGGGCCGGGAAGTCCTCCTTCCCACCCTTCCCGTGCCCCGTCCAGCACCCAGGCTGCCCTTAGCTCATGTCCGTGGGGGGCTGGGGACAGCGCAGAGGAGGCAGGGGGTGCCCCGAATCCTGCATGTTTGGAGTTTGGCCTCCAGGGTGGAAGGTGACGCCTGGGGTGAGGTCAGGGGTGGCTCGAGGAGGAGCCGGCCGAGCCCTGGGCAGCGATGGTGAGGATGCAGCGGATGCCTCTCGGGTCTCCTGCTGGTGTGTTCCTGTGGCTGATGAGTGACGGGTCTTGCCGCTCAGGCAGGACAAGGCCCGGGCCTATGGGTGTCTGTGGGCAGCTCAGTGGACAAGCTCGGAGACACCTTCCTTGGCGAGGTGCTGGGTCCCGGGAGGTTAAGGGTCTCTGTGGCAACAGGGGGCTGAGGTTGGTGTGAGGATGGCTCCCCCTTACCCGGGGAAGGCCAGGAGTGGGCGGGCCGTCAGGGTGGGCCCAGCTCTCCACAGCACGGTGGTGTTCCTGCTCCCTGACCTTTCCTGCGCCCTCCTGATCGCATCCATGCGTCCCCTGCCTGGGGACGAGGGGGGCCGCCTGCACCCGTGGTCCCATGGATTCAGGTGACTCTCTGGCCAGGTGTTCAGCCAACTGACCCCAGGCCACCTGCGTGGTGGTCACTTCTGTGCTTAATCTCCTGAACAAACAGCAGGCCAAACACTCCAGGGAAGATACACAACCTCCGGGATTAAGGGATTTGCCCCAAAGACGGCACTGTCGTCCCGGTTTCTAAAAGACCAGGAAAGCACTGGATTAGCTCCTTCAGAGTTAGATCACGGCAAGCTGTGTTCTGTCACACCACTCAGGATACTCTGGGCCAGGTGGTATCCATAGTTTCCTGCCCCGGGGGGGGGCCCCAGGGGAGGCGTCTGCCCCAGGGAGGTGTCTGCCCCCAGGGTGGGCCCCACGGGAGGTGTCTGCCCCAGGGAGGTGTCTGCCCCCAGGGTGGGGACCCCAGGGGAGGTGTCCACCCCAGGGTGGGGGGCCCCAGGGAGGTGTCGGCCCCAGGGAGGTGTCTGCCCCCAGGGTGGGACCCCAGGGGAGGTGTCGGCCCAGGGAGGTTCCTTCCCGGGCACATGTGGTTTTCACGTCTGACCACGTGGGGGCGCCGTTGGTCAAAACGTATCTTTTAAAAAATGACTGAACTGGGCGGGTTTTCTCCCTAACTTCGACCCGCCTCTCACCTCACAAACGGATTTTGTGTATTCTTACAACTAGCACAGAACACGCTTGTGAGTGGCGCACGTCCCCTCCGCGGGGCTGCGGTGTTCGTGGGTTCCCCCCGCCTGGCCTCGGCCCCGGAGGCGATTTGCCGCCCTGCTGCAGCGGGCTCTCGGCTGACCCCCGCGCTGAGGACCCGGCCTGGGCTCGGGTGGGGGCTCTGACCCCAGCCCCCCACGCGTTAGCCGTCGGGCCTGCACCTGTCGCTGACTTCTCTGTGCCTCGGTTTCCGAACGTGGACGGGGGTCAAGACACCCCAGGGGGGAGAACGCCCTGAGGTCAGGACTGTGCCGTGACCAGCGCTACAGCAGCGGGGTCTGTCCTTAGGGAGGACCCCAGCCCGTGCGTCTGCAACTCCAGGGCCGTCTCCGCCAGAGCCAGGAGCCGGCACTGCCAGAGCTGCCCAGCCCCAGCCGCAGTCCCCGGCCCCAGCCCATTCCCGGCCCCCCCCGGCCCCCCCCAGCCCCAGCCCATTCCCGGCCCCCGGCCCCCCAGCCCCAGCCCATTCCCGGCCCCAGCCCATTCCCGGCCCCCGGCCCATTCCCAGCCCCAGCCCCGGCCCCAGCCCCAGTGGGTCTGGGAAGTCGACGTCATCATTCTCTCCGTCTTTTTTCTACGTAAGTTAACGGGGGTGGGTTTGCCGTTCTTACACCAGAGTCCTGAGACAGTTAAGTGCTGCTTTTCTTCTGCTGTTTCATCACGAATGTGTTGGGTTTAGGGACGACAGAAGCGCTTGGGTGACCAAGCCGCCCAGCCTCCTTCCGGCCTCTGTGGGTGGGAGCGTCTCCTGCCGACCTGAGTGAAGGCAGCCTGCTGCGTGGGCCTCTGCCTGCCTCCCGGGAAGGTCGCCTGAGGCAGGAGGGGAAAGCGGGCTTGGGGCGGACAGGACAGGCTGTCAGGTGGGCCCCTGCGCGTGGCGGGAGCATGTGTGGGAGGTCAGCGAGCCGGGCAGCCCTGGCACTGTCCCCTGTCCCGCATCCCCGGGCGGGTGAGCACCATCCTCCCGGCAGTGCTCTGTGCTGGCCCCGGGGACCCCAGCCCACCCCAGCCCTCTAGCTGCTCCCAGCCCCGTCCCCCAGCTTCTGCAGGGAAGGTGGCCTCTCCGGTTGCAGGTGGCTTAGAGGCAGGAGACGGGCAGGCATCCCCTGCACCCCCGGCCCCTCAAAGCCACCAGCCTATGCGGCTCTCACCAGCTCTCCCGCTCACAGCACCCTGCATGTCCCACCCCCGTCCACTCTGTGGTCCTATGGCTCGCTGCTGCCCACACCCCCTCCTCCTACGCGCCAGCCCCGCCCCCCCCCAGGTGGCACCTGAGGCCGGGGACCCCAGCCCACAGCTGCTGGAGGTGCATGAACGGCTGTCCCTGCCCTCCCTGTCACCCTCACGGCTCCAGCTGATGGCCCCACGCCAGAGTTTCCACAGCTCGTGCTGCTGGGATCCCCGTCTGAGCCCCACACCGCCCCTTTGCCTCCTCTGGGCTTTCTGACAGCCCCCCGTGACCGAGTCCTTCCTCTCGGGGCAGCGCTCACAGGCTTGGACACACCTCAGCACCAGCGCAGAGCCCGTCCACCCCACCCCACTGGGCTGACCCACCCCGCCCTCCCCTGCACTGGAGAGCCCCCGACCTCACCCTCCACCCAGCCAGGCCCACCCCACTTCCCTGAACAAGCCCCCCTCGGGGACCCCAGCACCACGTTGGACACACTTGTTCCCACCCTGCTCTGCCTCCCCCCAGCTTATCTGACCTGCCCCCTCCTCCCTGACCACTTTCCCCTCTAGGTGACCACGAGGTCATGTCCTGAGTTTTCCTCCCAGCCTCAGGGTGCTGCATCCGGGCTGGCTCCACCAGAGCCCTGAATGCCACAGGACCCTGCCGCTCTGCCTATGTTGTTCCCATCTGGTCGAGGGTTTCATATACCAAGGGGGACTTGTACAACTGTGATGTCCCAGGCCCCGCTCTCAACTCACTGCACCAGAATATTCAGAAGGGGCCCAGGAGTGCCCATTTTTAGCAAGCCTCCGGGTGTTTCCCTCACATCCCTTCGGCACTGGTCTGAACACTGGTGTTTGGGGCCATTCAGTGACCCTGCTGCCTCACATCTGTGCAGAAGGGCTGAGGAGGTGCACAGGGACACCACCCAAGAGGAGTCCTTTCAAGTGACAGCTGATCTGCAGACCCAGCACCGTGCACACACTGGGCTCAAACCCGGGCTACACCATGAACTCCGTGAGAACAGAAATTCTGGGGAAGTTGGGAATTGCAGCCAAAGAGAAAACCACCCCTTCCCAGCCACACTATTTGTAGAAACCTCGGAGAACTTGTTGGGCATCAGTGAGGCACAGAGTTGGAGGCTTAAGTCAAATGGATCTTGTTCAGGGCCAGGATACCCCTTTTGACCTGAGTTTCACTTGTCATGGTTCATATAAATGTCTCTACTGGATGAAAACGGAGTCAACGCACCCTGTCTGACTTCTGCTCTGGCCGTGTGACGGAGCATCTTGCAGCCAACCGATACCAAAGGCAACTATAGACGCTGGATGCAATTTAAAAAAAAAAATCCGTTTCAAGGGTTGAGAGGCAGCCAGGACTCGAGCCGGGTTTTGGAATCACTGAGGCGAGCCCGACGTCCCGCGTGTAAGTGGAACACTGAAAGCTTTGCCCCAGAGGTTAGGAACGCCGCTCCCATTTCTACTCGGTTTTGTGCTTGGAGGTACCAGCCAGACAACAAGACAGGAAAAGGAGATAAAAGCCATGAGGATTAAAACAATAAGAAACAAAGGGACGATTGTTTGTAGACAATGTATGGAGAAAATCCAAATTAAGTAATAAACTATTAGACTTAGTAAGCAATTTAGCAAGATCAATGGCCATAGGTCAATATATAAAAATTAATAGTATTTTAGTGTTTGTATACACCAGCAACAGACAACTGGAAAATGAAACTCAGAAAGGGATATCACTCACAATCACATCAAACAGTTAAGTACATAGGAATAAAGTCATATCTAATAAAAGATGTGCAAGACTTCTAAACAGAAAACTGCAAAACATTATTGAAAGAAGTTAAAGTAACCTGAATGAAGAGAGGAATATTTTGAGTTCATGGATTAGAAGACAATCAGTATTATGAAGATGTTAGTTCTCCCTAAATAGATATAGATTAAATGCAATCCCCGGCAAAATCCCAGCCGCATTCATTCGCGTATTCACTTTTTAGGTATGGAAACTGGCAGGCTGACCTTACATTTCATATGGCAGCGTGAAGGGTGAGGAACGGCCAACCCAGTCTTAAAGAACAAAGTTGGAGAACTGTTACCATCAAATATCAACTTATTATAAAGTTGCAATAATTAAGACAAACAGTATAAACAAAAGATCATTAGCATAGAATGCATCACAGAATCTAGAAGTAGACCACACATCTACAGTTACTCTCTCCTTCTTTCTGACAAGGTCTCACTCTGTCACCCAGACCGGAGTGCAGTGGTGCAATCATAGTTCGCTGCAGCCTCCAACTCGTGGGCTCAGTCAGTCCTCCCACCTCATCCTCCCAAAGTGCTGGGACTTCAGGCATGAGCCACCATGCCCAGTCACTTGATTTATGTGAAAAGTGATTCTGTAGCACAGGGGAAGAATGACCTCAGTAAATGATTTGGATATAACTGGCTGTCAATGTGGGAAGTTATGAATTTTGACCACCCCTGCATCATACCATGTATAAAAGTTTTAATAATTCTACATAGATTATAGGTTTAAATGTGAAATGTAAAATAATACAGCTTCTAGACAATCATAGGAAAATGTCTACCTTCGGGTACGAAAAGATTTCTTAAGACTTAAGATACAGTTATCAAAAAAAAGCAGTTATCATAAAGGAAAAGATCAGTAAGTCGGGCTACATTAAAGTTAAGCACCTCTCTTTGTAAACATGTACATTAAGAGAATGAGGAGGAGAGCCACAGATGGAAGCAGATGTTTGCAATACATACATCCAACAAGAAAATTGTTTCTAAGTTACATAAAGAATCACAGATCAATAAGAAAAAGAGAACCTATGGGAAAAACAGCCAGAAGACTTGAATAGGCATTTCATGGAAGAGGATACCCAGATGGCCAGTAAACGTATGAGAAGGTGCTCAGCTTTGGGGAAACGCGAATTAAAACCATGGCAAGATACCACTATGCACTCCAAGAATGGCTACAATTATACTCACAGTACCAAGTGCTGATAAAACGTGGAGTAACTGGAAGTCACGCACGTTTCTGGTGGGTGCGTAAACCATTGGTAAACATTTACGTGAGAGGAATATGGCCCAGCAATTCCTAGGATTATGGCCAACTGGAATGCGTATTACATGCACTAAAAGACAGGTATGAGAACGTTCATTTTCTTATATTCAATATAACCAAAACCTGGAGACAATCCAAATGTCTATTAATAGTAGAATCTATTAATAAATTGTATTTCATCATCTGTGTATACCGCGACGCAGCAATGAGAGTGAACACACACCGCGCTGCAGCAACGCGGATGCATCCCACTTGTGGGAAGAAGCAGACGTGATAAAAGCGCATGTTGTATATTTTTGTTTGGATGAGGTTCAAAGGCAAAACTAACCTACGGTGACCGGAGCCAGGGTGGGGGCCCCTGTGGGCGTGGAGAAGTCTCTCCTTCTGGGTGTTTGTTGCCGTCCCTCGCACCATGTGCTTCTGCTGAATCCGTTATAATTGGACGAAGTGTTCACTTAAAAAATGGCGCAATCCCAGAAAAAGAACTTACGTGTTACGTATTCTATCCCAGATGGGCTGAGCTGACCTCACCGCAACGTGCAGGGAGGGCTGTTCTGTGTGCCCAGGGCTCCGGGTGCGCGTTGGCGTCCGTTCTCGGGCGAGGAGGCCCTGCCTGTACCTCGTCGGTCCCCTCCCTGCGCCCTTCCCGCCTGGCGCTCTCGTCTCGGCTCCCACGCTCTGTGCGGCCCCCGCACCTCTGCCCCGCCGGGAGCAGCAGGCCCTGCTCCCCCGCCGGGTCCCTGCCGCAGGACGCAGCCCGGCCAGGCTCTGGGGCTGTGAGAAGGGGCCTCCACACTGCACTGGCCGGGCCGCTTGGCCCCGTCCACTCTGCTCTGTGCTCACTGCTTCCGCCCTGACGTGGCCAGACCCACGGGCCGGGGGGCCTGTGTGCCCCCAAGGCCAGCGAGCCCTCGCAGCCACGGTCTATGTTAGGGAAGCCCAAGCAGATCAGTTTATGAGACCTCTGTGCCTTTTTTCTGTATTTGGGCCAAAAGTGAGTTCACCAGTCTCAAACTCAGCTGCTGGGCAGCCAGCCAGGGCGGCCCCTCTGAAGCCAACTGTTGCGGAGTTGGAGTGGACGTTGGAGTGTCCTCGGGCCGTATTCGTGCCCGGGGTACTGGGGGCTGTTTCTGGCGTGGCTGCCAGCCTCGGAGTGACTTCCTCCCTGTCTCCTCCCGTACCACCTGCTTCACAGAAACCAGCCCAAAGCCGATCCCTCTGGGACCCCAGGGGACTGTTCTCACTGGACCAGGCAGGGGCCACACCCCCTCTCCCTCGGGTGTGTGAGGCCACAGATGCACGAGCCCCAGGCCCTCCGCTCGGGTGGGCAGACCCAGGCCCTGCCTTTCTGGTGTGGGGGATGCGTCCACGTGAGTGCCACATGCTGCTGGCCCCACTCCCCAGGGTCACCACCCAGTCACACTGCCTTGCTCGGGCCCCGCAGGCAGTGTGGGTGGGGAGACACTTAGGGGGTCTTGCACCCTCACATCAGGCACCTTCTCAGTCTGGTTTTGCACCTTCTGAGTTAGTGTTCCCAGACGTGGCAGGAGAAGAGACGTGGAAAGCGTGGATGAGCGCTCACCTGGGCCCCACGCAAAAGGGCAGGCCGTGGCTGGAGGCCGGCGTGTGGGTCTCTGGGGTCAGGTCCCGCCCAGCACTGTCCGTTGGCCCCTGAAGTGCAGAGGGCCATGCCTGGCACAGACGTGAGGGAGGAAGGAGCTGCTGTATTCCACGCTTTCCTTGAAAACCTGGAGGACGCAGCCTGGGAGGTTCACCTGTCTGCTTGGGGCTGTGTGACTTTGGGCAAATGACTTACCCTTTCTGTGCCTGGAGAAGGTACTAGTGCCAGCCTCATAGGGTCGTCGTGGGGATGTAGTGAAGGAAAACCCTAGGGCTGTGGTATGGGTCTGGCCCGTAGGAACACTGAAGAACAAAGACGTCCCTCTCCCAGCATGAGAGTCCAGGCTAGGGCTGGCCTGGCAGGGACTCGGTGCTGAGCCTCCCGCCTCTCCCTGTGCCCTGTGCGCCCCGACTGAGCACACACGGAGCCAGAAAGAAGCAGCAGCACCGTCCTCCTGCCCTGGGCCTCGCGCCTTCCGCAGACTGAGCAGTGAGCCCACCGCCCAGTGGAACTGTCCCTAAGCGAGTCCATCCTGCTCATAGAGAAACTGGTTTTCCAGGGTCCTTTTTTGTGAATCAAATAAATTCCTTATATTTCACTTGTAATTTTAATTCTTTTAAAAAATGTACTTGGTAACTTTGGTTTTTCATTGAAAATAGATGCCTATTTATGACACTGGTATTCCAATTACAAGTATAACATAAAGATGTTTATGTTGTGGAACTTCTTAAAACTCGAGTCGTTTAAATGCCAAGAGTGAGTGAAAGCCTTGCCCAGACGCGCGAGTGGGAGGGCAGGGCACGTCTGTTCGGGTGGAAGCTGTGGCGTCAGGAGCGGGTCTCGCCTCCGTGGGTGACTGCGGTGGTCACCCCACGGCCTGAGTATTTGGATGAACGCACATATGCTAAGGAGACGCGGGGTCTCAGGCTCAGCCGCAGTGCGAGAAGCCACATGTATGGTTCAGATGCTCGACCGAGGCCATCCGTTCTGGGCCTGTTGTGGGAAATGCCCATTTCATGGGTAGATGGAGAGTTTGGAGCATGAGGCCGAGACCCCTCCATAATCCAGGCTCCATTTTAGAGACAAGGGAGGAAGTCAGGCCTGTAGCTCCGCAGAAGAGCAGCGCCGCAGCAGCCAGGTCACCCTGCACAGTGCACTGGTGGGCCCGTCCCTCGCACAGCATCCGCACAGCATCCGCACGGGGCAGGTGCTGTTATTACTATCAGTTTGCAGAAAAGGAAACAGGGATGATTCACGCCAAGTCACCTGTCCAAGGTGTCTGCCAGAGCCCGCATATGTCAGAGGCAGCGAGCCTCTCTCACCCATGCGCACGCCCCTGGGCAGTGGCTTCTTTCAGCAAACCCTGCAGGTGGGCAGGTGGGGGGCATTCCTCAGACCCTGCTGTTGGATTGAAAGCACTTTACTGGTTCATTGGTCTGGGGATTACGTGCTCGATGGAAACAGGCCTCCCTAGGCTCTTTGCTCCTTCACTGTAGGAAGAGTGGGTTCCAGAGAGATTCCAGCTCGGCCCAGGGTTGGCTCACTGCTTAGAATGGCAGAGGCAGCCCTGTGCACACCTGCAGTGCAGGGTCTGGGGTCGGGGGCCAGTCAGTCAAGCCGCCTCGGAGCCCTGGCACTTCTGAGGTTACAGACAGACTTTGTAGAGAAGTGGTGCATGGTCAGCATTGCTAGAAAACAGCCTGTGACCTTGTGCCTCTCAAGAGGGAGTGCAAGGTTGGGGGGCTCCCCGTCAATACAGCGCCTGCTCTACGCAGCTGCCCTGACGTGCTGCTTCCTGCCTATCCAGGCCTCAGGCCTCAGGCTGGGATGGCAGAATCACGTCCACCCCACACTAGCTCAGAAGCTGTCGGAACTTTAGCAGACCCTGCCCGGGCCACTGAGACAGGGACAGTGTCCTATGGTTCCGAGGAGCCTGGGACGTCTGCAGCTGCTGGGACAGAGTGGGAACGAGGGTTTCTGCTCTGTCTCGACTTCCGAACTGACCCACCCAGCCAGAAGCAGCCAGTCAGGTGAGATTTCCTACACCTGCTATATCTCACAGTTCTTAAAAATTGTCAAAATGCTGAAGCCCAAGAAGGAAATAAGCAAATATAAAAACATAACTTAAAATATCGTAACTCCGTAACAACTGAGCCAGATCAGGAAACAAACTGTTTTCTATTATATAGACTCAGCAAATTCTCTCGTGCGTGTTACATGTGCTCTCGTATTCACAGAAGAAAGGCTATTTTGAGTGAAAGCTGATGTTTATTTGTGTATTTACCCAGAAGTATTCTGCTGTCATTGAACCAGATTATTCCAAATGTGCGGAGTCCTTCACAATCACATGTGGATGTGGACACAGAGCCAGCCACACCACACGCGTACACATTTTGTGTGTCTCTGTCCCCATCACGAGATCTGAGAGTCAGCAGCATCTCGTACATTAGGTACAAAGCTCTGGCTTTATTGGGTAACACTGACAGCAGGCAGAGCCCTTCACAGACCGCATAATGTATGTGTGTTCTGTATAACTCTGATTTTCATAGAAACCCAGAAATGCTTCACTTAAATATGTTCAGAGATTCAGAAATTAGCGATTCAAGTCCATGCCTTCAGCTTGCCTGTCGCGCTGTTTCTGCGAGGATTGGCTGGCAGCGGCGGCTGCTGGCGTTACATGATTGGTTGGGATGTGAAACGCTCCAGCGGACACAGACCGCCCCGTGTCTACACTGTGACTCAGACTCCTTCCAGCAGGCCCAGGCGGGGGGCGGAGGTCGCGGCTACACAGCAGCTCAAGTGTGAGCTTAATCACAGATGTGGCTGTTGCCGGGAGCCCTGTCTCTCCTCCCATTTCCAGCGGATGCTCGGGAGCCTTCGGAAGGCTTGGGGATTTTCTCCCAGAGTTGTAGCGATGCCATCAAGAGCGATTTTTTAATGTGGATGAATACGGGCTCCTCAGATGCTAGGACTGATGTGATGTATGGGCCATAAAGCTTGTTTTGGAGGGTTTAGTCAGCTGGCCAGCCGGGAAAGAATGACTTGACCGTCACGGTGGAATATAAACTGCCCAAGCTCCAGGAAAGATGGGCTATGCCTGGATCTTTGAATCGAGGTGGTCAGTGTTAGGCTGAGAAATAAGAACACACCAAGAACATCTGTCTGTCTTCAGATGAGATGACCCCATTCTGGGAATTGCGGGAATGGGCTGCACAGCCCCGTGGAGACCTGCTGAGTCCTCTGCTTGGCACACGTCTTACCTTGTGTTGCAGAAGTGGCATAGGATTATGGGGGGATGGTTTTATTGCAAGGTTTTCTTAGGGGAAGGCTGGACCCCACCTGCACACACTAACCACAGGTGTCTGTCCTCGTTTTAGCTTACAGGATGCTGGTATCGGGTTCATCCTGGTCATAGACCGAAGGCGGGACAAATGGACCTCCGTGAAGGCATCGGTCCTGCGCATAGCAGTAAGTGCCACCCCTGCTCTGCCGTGCCTGCCCTCCCCTGGGCTGGTGACAGCACAGTCCTCTCCTTCACGATGCTGCGGGCTGTGTGGCCCGTGCTGAGCGGGAGGGCTCAGGGCTCCAGCCGGGCAGGTGGAGGAAGACGCCCAGCCTCACCTCCTGGGCACCCCAAGTCACTGGTGCGTGTGCGTGTGCGTGTGTGCTCTCAGGTGGGTTAACTGTTAGGGAGTCTGTTAAAATTTGAAAACACTTTCCCCAGCCAGGACAGCCATCTATTTCTGAGCACTGAGTGTGTGCAATGCTCAAGATTTTAATATGCATCTACTCTTACACGGAGCACAGAAATTCTGAAGAGGCAGGATCTGAGTGTATTACAGAGAATCTTCAGACTAGAAGCTTGAAATTATGTTGAATAGCTTTTATTCTTTCCAAACAGGGCTGTTTATTCTTTGTCTGTAAGACTAAATAAGATGCCATAGCCTCCCTCGGTCACCAAGCCCTGTGTTTGGTCACCCTCCCTTCCGAGGAATTTGTCTTTCCATCCCAGAGTCCGTTTGCAGCTGTGTGCGCTGCCGTCCATAACAGAAAGGTGGCTGGATTACTGCTTTTCACCTGCAGTAAGCACGTACGAGGGGAGAGATTAAGCCTGCAGAAAGCCCCTGAATCCTAACTATTTCCGTCAGTAGTTCCCACCTCCACGCACAAACTCGATGTGGTGCACTTCCCTCCCACGCTTGCCTTCCCTGCTGTCAGTCTCAGCTTCACTGCAGCCAAAGGACAGAAAAACTTTGACCGTCCGCAGGCTGGTGACCCAAGCACCTGAGCGCCTGGGGCCGTTGGTCCTCAGCTGCGCGGCTCCACTGCTCCAAGCATTTCCTAACAACCCAACCCTGGCGAAGTCAGGCTCTCCTGACCTCCTGTTCTGGGTCAGGGTTCAAGACTCCCCGTGGGTCCCCCGGGCCTCTCAGAGGCTGTTGTGCTGAGGTTGAGGGGCAGTGGAAGAGTTCGTTCCTTTCCCTACATGTGGCCTCATTATTTCACCTCTAGCAAGGATTGAGGCTCAGTGCCTGCCCTGACTCTTAGAACCAGCCCTCGTCTTGGCGCAAACCTGTCCCTAAACTGCTAGTTCTCATGGGGTCATCGGGATCCAGTGTCTCCATGCGCACGTGCACACGCACACACATACACACGTGTATACACGTGTGTATGCATGTCCGCATGTGCACACACATGCATGCATACACACACACGCATACCCACGCACAGGGCGTATCTCTCTGATGAGCTCCTGAGAGGCTGAGCCCCTCACCTCAGCTGACAGCCACTCCTGTTCCCTGTCCCAGCCTGGCATCATTTGTCTGAAATAATTCAGAACACTTAAGGGTATTTCAAAAGAAGTAGACATATTGTATAATCAGCTTTCCTTTGTTTTAGCAACTCCAGAAATTTAGAGAGTACTTCTGATAAGCTATCACCAGTTAATGGCCAGTGTGTCCATTTCATTATTTCAAATTTTAAAATGAGTTTGCACATGATGTCATAGCAGGCTGTTTTAAAGACTAAATTTTAAGAAACTACTGGCTCAGACACACAGTGGACCTAAAACGAGTATTTCTTGAATGGTCAAGTTAGTCCTGGGCTGGATCCCAGGAAGTTCCCCACACGCACATCATTGTTTAAAGAAAAGACAGCACATTTATAACAGCAACATGTTTCAGATCCACCCGGCTCCTTTGCATCCCACCACTGATCCACCCGGCTTCTTTGTGTCCCACCACTGATCCACCCGGCTCCTTTGCATTCCCCACCACTGATCCACCCGGCTCCTTTGCGTCCCACCACTGATCCACCCGGCTCCTTTGCATTCCCCACCACTGATCCACCCGGCTCCTTTGCATTCCCCACCACTGATCCACCCGGCTCCTTTGCATTCCCCACCACTGATCCACCCGGCTCCTTTGCATCCCACCACTGATCCACCCGGCTCCTTTGCATTCCCCACCACTGATCCACCCGGCTCCTTTGCATTCCCCACCACTGATCCACCCGGCTCCTTTGTGTCCCACCACTGATCCACCCGGCTCCTTTGCATCCCACCACTGGTGTAACCCCCTCGGCTGTCAAGGCGTTTCCTGGCGTGATGTGGATGGTCGGAGTCCTTGCCATGGCATTCGCGGGCCTCGGGAGCCTGGGTGCTCTCATTGCCCCGTGGGGTCGGGGTGCCTGTGGCCTCTCACCCCTACTGGCAGTGCGTCTCTGCCCATGCACACACGCACCTCCGGGGGGGCCTCGCCCCACAGCGCCTGGCGGCTTCTCCTGGTCCTCCTCCTCTTCCACCTCCACGGGAAGTCCTCCAGCCCCCTAGCGCCAGGCCTCCACTCTCTGAAGCTCCTGCGTGGCTCCCACCTTGGTGGAGGCACAGCCGCCTGCCACCGCAGGGCCGGCACCCAGCCCAGGTCCCAGCTGTGACAGCCTTGTCCGCGCAGGTGGGTGGGACGCCTCTGACAACCATTGCCCTGATCTCTCCTTACTCAGGCCCGGGTTCGATGACAAGAGGTTCCCCAACTACAAGGCTGCTTTTCAATAACTACAAAATTATATTTGGAAACTGAGATAGTCCTGTGGGATCACCCCACAAGAGAGCAGTGTGGGCTACAGCACATCCACAGCAATGCAGGGGTAGACGTAGTTTATTCATCATCGAGTTCATGAGCAAAGAAATTTCCGAAGCAAGCTGGCTCATCTTTAAAACTTTGTTTTGTGAAATCATAACTGAAAAGTGAGTATTTGAGCTTTTATTTTTGCAATGATTCTTACACCATAAAGATGATTTTTTCTATTCTTTTTCCTATAATTCTCAGAGTTCACCAATACTGGTTTGGAAATAGCAGAAATTTGCATTTCTCCAGCAGAATTGTCAAGAATTCTCTTTGAACTCCAGTGTTTTCTCATTATAAGAATTTGCTGATCATATGAATGCAAAGATTCCATTCCTGTATTCAGCTCATATCCTGAGACCCTTCTGCGTGCCAGGCGCTGCACCAGGCACCGTGGGCCTCAAGGGGGGAAATGAACAGGAGCACACAGCCAGGGGTGCACACAGCCGGGGGATGTTGTGGTCACAGGAGCACACAGGGGTGCACACTGCCGGGGGACGTCGTGGTCCCAGGAGCACACAGCCAGGGGTGCGCACAGCCGGGGGACGCCGTGGTCCCAGGAGCACACATCCAGGGGTGCGCACAGCCGGGGGACGCTGTGGTCCCAGGAACACACAGCCAGGGGTGCGCACAGCCGGGGGTGCACACAGCCAGGGGTGCGCACAGCCGGGGGACGTTGTGGTCACAGGAGCATACAGCTAGGGCTGCCCCCAGTTGGGGATGTCATGACTGGGGGTCACAGGCAGGGACACACTTGTGGTTGGGGTCACAGGCGGGGACTCAGGGAAGCACCCAAGCAGGCGCTGAGCCCCACAGAGTATGCACGGTCGCCACGTCCCATTGCTGCCTGGGCTGGGTCCCAGGAGAGGGTGTCCTCGTGGCTGGGGGCCCACTGCCCAGGAGAGGGGCTGCCTCCGGAAGGCTGGGTGCAACAGGGAGTGAGGTCAGCCCGGAGGTGGTGGTGGCGGGCGTTGGGTGGCCGGGAGGAGACGGCCAGCTTGGGGCCCCGCTTGGTGACGGCGCTTTAGTGCTGGCTAGAGCAAGGGAGGAGACCAAGGGGGCTGGCCCTGGAGAGCGGGGGAGGCAGCACTGCCGGGAGGAGCCTTGGAGGGTCACCAAGCAAAGGAGAGAAGCTGGCGAGGACGCAGCCGAGCCTGGGTGCAGAGCAGACCGGGAAGGGTGTGGTGGGAAGGGGCTGGCGACGAGGTAGGAGAAGGTCCCCAGCTCTGTCCGAGTGCTGCACGCTGCACAGGGTGGGCAGGCCAGGAGCAACTCCGCAGGGTCTGTGGGGTTGTCAGAGCTGCTCAGCTGATCCGAAGCGGTGCTGTGTGGGGTAGGAGCTGGCATGCGGCTGCCACCACCCTGGGCTGCAGGCCTAGGCAGGGGCTTCTGCCTCCCACACATGCTCACCGACGTGGCTTTGGGAAAACTACCACTTAGCATAGGCAAGGCCAGCAGGCTCTGGAGAGGATTCCAAACAGGCGCCAGCCCTCCAGCAAGGACGACTCCACCAGAACGCCTGGCTCCCGGTGCTACAGGGCACGACAGAAGCAGCAGGCGGCAGAGACTTCTCTTATCTCCGAATGTGTTTGGTGCTTACGTAATGCACTATAATTAAGGGTCTATTTTTAGCCACCATATGTGTTATCTTGCGAGCTGAGCTCTCCCTAATTTGGGATGTTGTTTTTTCTTTTTTGGATACCTTCAGCTTGGCGTGGAATAGAAAAATAAGACATTGGAAGAGTCAAAATCCAGTGTTCCTTAAATCAGACTCCCGTGGACAAAGCCCATGTCAACTGTGACCGAGGGTCGGAGGGTGAGGGTGCAGGGTCTCAGCCGACAGGCAGTGGCAAAACAGCAGGACCCTCTGCTGGGAATTCACACATTGCTTCTTTCTCTGTCAGACAGTGGGTTTAAGGTTTGAATTGTCCTTGATGGATGCATCTCTTATAAAATACCTAAGTGCACTCTTCTGGGATTCTATTTCAAAGTTTAACCCTCTTCCACTGTCCCGCGTATGTGTGTGTGTGTTAGCATTCTTGGATTTTGTGATAGAGTGTACACATTTATGCTTGGAACTAGCTTATTTCAAAGTAAATCTCTGTCCTAGAGCATGTGGCTCAAGAAAATTGAATCTAAAGTCATTTTTAGTCTGTATGGGACCAGAACTCTGGTTTCTGCCTGTAAAGCCCCCCCGAAGCAGTCTGTGTGTGCATGAAAGGCACAAAATGAAGTATCTGAGGGACCCAGGACTTTGAGTTCATCCAGCAAATGTTTCACATTTGGCAGAATACTACTGTATGAAACGCAGTGATTGGATTCCTGCCCTACGCTGGTTCCTAGGGCTCTGGGGGTGTGTGGACAGCGGGATGGTGAGAGCCCGCGAAGACGAGGTGGGGGCACCACAGACTCCGGAGGACTCTCTGCAGAGGAGATGCTCCATGGGCGCCCGCTGGGAGCTGGGAGCTTCCCCGGGAGCATAAGGTGGAGGCGGGAGGCCAGAGTGCGTGGGGTGCAGCCGGACGGCACAGCCTTCTGAGAACCTGCCGGGGCGCCCCTCGCTGGGGAAGCGGGCCCGTCCCGAGGGGCAGGGGCCTGGACGGCGGTGCCTGGCCGCTACTCGGGAGCAGCCAGCCCTTGTCGCTGGATAGCCCAGCCTGCCCAGAGCAGGACGGCCGCGCTCAGCAAGTGCCTGCGCAGGTGAGTGTGCCCCAAGTGCTAGCTGCTGTTGCGAGATGCGCTGAAACGTGCCCTGCGTGTTTGTCCACCAGCACTGGCACCAGGCACTGGGAGCAAGGGACCTGCGGGCAGGCAGGACGGCTCATGGGGCAGCCCAGACCTGCCCTCCACGGGGGGCCCAGGCCGATTGGTGGCAGCGCAGGTCCACGCAGAGGGTGCCGGAGGGGAGGCGGCCCCTGAGACTCACACTGGAGGGTGTCCCCTTGAGCGATGGTGCTTCCTAAAGATGAGCCCTTCCGCTCATTGTTTGTTCAGGTGTCTTTTCACTGACGTTTTAATAGTCTTAGCAGCATTGGCAGGGGTGGGAGGTCTCCGACGGCCCAGCCCTCCCTCACTGTGTGTCTTCCTGGACCGTGAAATCCGAGAGTCTGTGGCTGCTGCACCTGCCGCTCTGCTCCTCCTCCTGGGGAACTCGGAGGGGACTCGTTCGCGATTGCGCTGTCTTAGTTGTTTTCTGTTCTGTAACAGAATCTCTGAGTCTGGGCAATTTATAAGGAAAAGGGCTTTATTTCTCACAGCTGTGGAGTCTGAACAGCCCGAGGTCGAGGGGCTGCATCTGACGAGGCTCTCCACAGACCTGAGGCCGCGTGAGGTGTCACGCGGTGGGGGCTGAGCGTGCTAATGTGCTGGCCCAGGTCTCTCTCTGCTTACAAAGCCACCGGTCCCCTCCCGTGACAACCCGCTAATCCACTGAGCCAACACTCCTTGAGCAGGGCGGAGCCTCGACCCCCTCGGCACTGCGCCACCCTCAGCACTGCCACGGGGGTTAAGTTTCAACGTGAGTTTTGGGGGAGACAGACATTCAAATCATAGCAAATGTATATTTCAAAATTGCTAAAAGAGCAGGTTTTCTATGTTCGCACCACAAAATAAAAAATGGAACTAGCAAATGATGATAAATTGGATCTGACTGTGCTGAGCTTGTTCAACCATCCCTGAACTTCGTGTGGAAAACTAAGTATGTGAGGTGTTGGATGTGTTAACCAGCTTGATTCAATCATTCCACAGTGTGTACGTATATTATTTGTAAATTTAAAATAAAAACAAATTTTTCAAAAAGCTGAACACAGAAAAAACATAAAGAACTCGGAGTCATTCCACACACGCCCTGGGGGTTCTATTGCAGTGCGAGAAGAGAGCCCGGCAGCTCCCTGGGGACGGGGGCTCCTGGCCGCTGCGCTGGGGGCCGTGGGGCCGTGGGGGCCCCGGGGCCACACTCCCTCCTGGAGGTTCACAAGGGGCGGGACACGCGCTCCGTGAGGCTTCTCCAACCCGCGCTTGCTTTAACTTGGTGGCGGAGATTGTTTGTTTGCTTGATGTATTTCCTGCCGCTTAGAGCTCATCACACGTGTCGCAAAACGCCTTGTGTTCTGGCGACTCGGGGGTGCAGCAAAGTGTGCTCTGGGGGGGACTCAGCCACTGAGTAAACGGGAGGAAAGAGGCTCCAGGTGTTTCCGCTCAGAGACTGTTGCCTCGCAAGTTTCAGTGTGAAAAATTGCAAACCTGCAGGAGGCTTGGGAAAGTATTGCAGACACACATATACGCACACACACACACACACACAGACACACACAAACACAGATACACAGACGCACACAGATACAGATACACACACAAACAGATACACACAGACACACACAGATAATAGATGCACACACACAGATACACACACAGACAGATACACAGACACACACAAATGCAGATACACACACAGACACACAAATGCAGATACAGACACACACACACAAACGCAGATACAGAGACACACACAGGCACACACAGACATACACACACAGATACACAGACACGCACACATTCATGCACATAAACACACACGATAGACACACATACATTATACATAACACACAAATGCACCTATACATACAAACACACAGGTACACACATGAACAGACACAGACACACATGTATGCATTGTCGACCCAAGTAAATGATGGAGGCAACAAATCTCCGTCCGTGGGGGTTTATGAGGCCAAAGTTGAGGACGCGCCCAGGAAAAACATGAACTGCAGACAAGCTGTGGCTGTTTTTCTGAAGGCGAAGTTGGAACCTCAGCATTTGAGGGCAACAGGAGAAGGACAGAGGCGAAGGCGGGGAGGGGCTGATGAGGTGGTGCCTACGTTCTTGTGCGGCCCAAGAACTCTACAGTTTACATAAGATGAGGGAGTGAAGGAAGCGGCAACTCTGTAGCTGTCCCCGGGCAGGTGGGAGAATGTCTGATTCTGTCTTGTCTCCGTTCTGTCACCCGTGAGATACACTTGTGATTCATTATCAGCGTGGAATGAACAGGCTTTAGGTTTGGGTGCTGGACACAGGTACGGTTTGCGTGTCCCTGTGGGAGGTCAGCAAGGATTCCTCAATGCAGACGTGTGGGGCCAGCTCTTCACAGGGGCTGGGGCTTGTACCTTCTCTTTTGCATGAGGAGTTGGGCCGGGGCTGAGACTTTGATTTTCTTTTTACAACATACACATACAAACACACTCACATACGTAAACACACACACAGACACACACATAAACCTAGACACACAGATGCACTTTTTGCTGATCCATTTGAGAGTTGTTTCAGCCATGGTGACAGTTTATCCCTATTTACTTAGGTATGTATCTCCCAAGAACAAAGACACTCTCCTATGTAAGCACAATGCAGTTAACACACTTGGGAAATTTAATATTGATACAATACTGTTACCTAGGAAACAGCTTGTTTGGATTTCCCTGCATGGCCTCAGTAATGTCCTTTATATCTCTTGTTACAACCCAAGACCCAGCTACGCATGCACACGGCGTCCAGTTGTCCACCTCTTCTCTGTAGTATCTTTAATCCACCTGGGTGTTTGTTTTTGTTTTTGCTTTCTGTCTTTTGTGACAGTGAGATTTGCGAAGAGTTGAAGCTAGTTGTTTTGTGACTGCCCTTTCATGTGGTATGATTAGGTTCATTTTGGGCAGGACTCCTACGTGGTGAGGTTATGTGCTTCTGGGCGCAGCCCGTCAGGCTCAGGAGGTCAGTTTGTCCTGTTACTGCTGAGGTCCGGTTTGCTCACGTGGGCAAGGTGGTGGCCCAGCTTTCTCCATTGGAAGGGTGCCTTTCCTCTTTGAAATTGGAGTCGCCTGTGGTGATGCTTTGGGATGGGGTGCAGGTCCTGTTCCCCGACGTCTTTCACCCCATGGCTTTAGTGTCCACTGATCATTCTTGCCTGGATCAACGGTGTGGTGGTGGTGGTGGTGTGGCTGTATTTCAAGGTGTGCACGTAGGTGTCTGGTGTGCACCCGCCTGTGAAGTTTCTTCCCTGACCCCACGCTGCGCATCCTTGCAGCTCCCCACGCTGCTTCCCCCCTTCCCAGGGGATGTCTTGCCCTTCAGGGTCCTGGTCCTTAGGGATGGTTTACAAGTCAACCAGAAAAGTGACCAGAATACTTTCCAGCTCTTGATATGAGCTCTGAGCTCACGCAGCTGGGAGTAGGTGAGACGCAGCTAACCCAGGTAGAACCTTGATAGACCCTGCTAAGAAGCAGAAGGACAAGGTTCTGGGTTGGCTGTGAGTTGCAGGGGTGTGGGAGGGACAGCTAGTTCCCTGACACTGTTCAATCATCCGGCTGTCCCACCTTCATAATAACACCCCCACATGTCATTTGGGTTTAAATAAGCAGGATCCCACGTATGTTTCTGTTTTTCCAGGACTAGTAAATGTAAAATTCACAAGGATGTGTCGTACCTGATCTGCCAGAAGTGCAACTGGATGTGTGTGTGCAAACCTACCCCGTATTTTCTCCCTGGCCGCCTAAAGGCACACTTGCTAGGGGACGCCCTGAATGGCCTCGCTGTGGTCCGGGTGGGTTTTGTTAGGGCCACCCTCAGCACGCAGCCACACCGACCCACGAGCAACGCTCAGCCTCCGTGGGAGAGGGAGGTTCTCCTTCATCCGCAGCTGGGCGAGCGTCTCTGGCTCGGTCTCTGAGATTGGTGCATCTGTGAACACTGAGACACAAACAAACTTTCAAATGTGTATTTTTGTGTGAGCTTTTGTTTGCTTTTTGGCTACTGTCAGGCAAATGAGATTGGTCGGGCTGCAGCTGCTCTCTTTGGAATTAAGCATAAAATGTCGGGCTGAGCACATGGGGCTTGGGCGGCCCCTGAGGAGCAGACCTGGGGAGGGCGTTTCCACAGAAGCCCCAGCACCAGGCCCTGCGGGGTTCCTGACGCGTCCCTTGGTGTGAGTCATGTTTGCAGGTGCACACGGTGGTGCTCACTTTGTGAGTCTCTACGAATATTAATGCAGAAACTAGGAACTCCTCCTTCTCTATCTCCAGATTACTTCGTTACGGTCACCGCATCATTTATCTGTCTGTTCCTAAATCCATCAGGGTCAGCCCCAGAAAATAAGCAGTATTGTCTCCATGCTGGACAGAAACCTGTTACAAGTTTCATGATCACTTTATTATCAAGTCATTTACAGAGAGACATTGTTTTGTAGCCTCCATCCCAAGTTCTCTGCCTATTTACATTTACCTCTGTCTTTTAAAATAAAGTTTTTATTTTGGACCTTTCCCCAGCTTTTAATACAAATGGATGAGCCCAACTCAGAGAAAATTGAACTTGCTGTTATTTGTATTCAAAATACGTATTAGGGTACACCATTAAACCCTTCTCACTTGGCTGGGAGCTTCCAATCATTCTGTTCAACATAAAGATTCAGTAACTTAAAAAAACGGAAAGACTAAAGCTGAGAAAAGCAAAAGAGTGGACTCGTGCTTAACACTGACCGTGCCTCCAGGGACAGACCCCTGAGCTGTGTCCATCCCCCTCACGGTGGGGCCTGAGCCTCCTTCCCAGGGGCTTGAAGGGCAAATCTGGGTGGGCTTGCTGGAGAAGGCGGCAAGTGCTGGTTTTAAGCTCAGATATCCAGCCTGTCCTGAAAGGGCCTGTCGTCAATGGGGTGGGGATCCAAGGTGACGAAAACTACCTTGGAACTAGGAAGGTGTGATTTGTTGCCACCTTGAGAAAAAGACTCTGTCAGGGGGGTTTTCCTGAAATAGCAGTGGCCAATTTCACAGTAGCGGTGACGGTTTTCAAAGTCCTCTTGATGAGTGACCCAGAATCTGCCCTTGAGCTTCCGACTCTTCAGGGTTGTTTTCTTCTTCTCAAAGGAGTAGAACTGCCTCAGCGTTCGCACACCTGTCAGGAATGGCCTAAAAGGAGGACGTTACTGTCCGCTGGAGAGTCTTATTTCGTCGTTCCCCACTTGTAATTTAGCCTAATGGTGACGGTGTCTCGCCAGTGTGCTGTGTGTGCCACGTGGAGAATGCACAACAGCCGTGCCGTGGTTTGTGTCCTGGTGTCATGTGGGCGGTGGGGCAGAGGGCGCAGCTGTGGGGAGACGCAAGTCACCTCCAGGGCACTTTCCTGAGGGCCGGGGTCGAGGGGACAAGTGTGGAGGCCAGTGTCTGGCAGAAGGGGCCCCTTGGAGCCGGCGGCCTTCTTCTCCTTTCCCACCCCGCAGCAAACCCTCACAGAGCACCTGCTAAGGCCAGTGACTCAGGTCCCTGTCCTCCCAAGTGAAATAGTGCAGAGACCCTCCTTCACAGTGCAGAGACCCTCATGGCAGGGGCCCTGCGTGGAGGGTGTGCACAGATGCTGGCGTCCCTCCCCAGGGCAAGACCAGTGTCCACGCAGACTGGACAGGAAGGTCAGCTGCCCAGTGACAGAACATGTTCTTAGCCTCTGGCTTATGCACACTGGGGAGGGCAAATCTCCGGTTTCAGTTCTCTCTTGGATGTCAGAGGACCTGGGATGCAGCCCCTGGTTCATGTTTTGCCTCTGAGGACCGACTGTCAGGTTCTTGCTACCAGGGCCTCTCTGCACGTTCCCGAGCAAGGTCTCAGTCAGTTATATTATAATCTCAGGGTTTTGCTGGAACTTGGGACTGGCATTGTCCAGAGTTGCGAGGCCGCCCAATATGATGTAGTCAGCAGGAGAGTCGAGCCAAACGGTCCCTCCCACCAGCACGGCCAGAGTGCCCAGCCCCGGCCCAGGCGTCCCCTGACCTGACTCCTCCCAGCTGTGTGACCGCTGAGGCTCTTCGGATGGCCCTGCCCGGACCCGTGGGCGTAGCAGAGTGGACGCAGGACAACCTGCTGGCCGTGGTGCTGCGGCGAGTTGTGCTCCCCCACTCTGTTCCTGCTGCTGTGTTTGTTTCAGGCTTTGGGGGCCATCCCATTCTTTTGTATGTGACCTATTGTGCACTTAACCTAGTTATACAGAAATTAAACTTAATGGCTTCAGACCTCTTTTTCAGCGATGGGATCTCCCCCGATCTCAGCATCTAGACATAAGTTAGCATCTCGCGTAGCCTTCCCTGTGGGACCATCACAGCTCGGGTCACGCGCTTGCTTTGTGCCGGGCACTGTGCTAAACCCGTGTACACCTCGGGTCATTTCACTCCCAGAGAGCGTAATGAGGCCAGGCACGGTGGTGCACACCTGTAGTCCCAGCTCTTTGGGGGACCGAGGCAGGAGGGTCGCTTGAGCCCAGAGTTCCGGCTGAGTGAGCTGTGATCTCACCGCTGCCCTCCAGCCTGGGTGACAGAGCGAGACCCCGTCTCTGAAGGAGAGAGAGAGAGTAATGACATAGGCACTGCTGTTATCCCCATTTTGCAGATGGAGAAACTGAGGCACAGAGAAGTGAAGTAACTTGCCCAAGGCCACACACCTTGTAAGTGGCAGAGCCCGTAGCCAAACGTATTCATGTAACTGCTCAAGGGTGTGTGTGTGCACACTAGGGTATAAGCTTATTTTTATTTTTGTTTTGGGTCATATGTATATCTCTACACAGCTGCTTTTAATTTGACAAGTGTATTGGTTTCCTGGGGCTGTTGTAACAAAGTACACAGGCTGGGCGGCTTAAACCACAGAAATGGATTCTCTCCCAGTTCCGGAGGCTGGAGTCTGAGGTCAGGGTGTCGCGGGCTGGTTCCTCCTGAGGCGGTGAGAGGGTCGGTTCCAGGCCCCGTCCAGGGGGCCTTGGCGTACCCCGGCTTGTAGCAACATCGCCCCCCCGCCCCCGTCACCACACCTGCTCCCTGTTCACGTGCCTGTGTCCACATGTCCCCTTCACAAGGACCCCCGTCGGGTTGGATCAGGGCCCCTGGTGACCCCGTTTTAGCCCGGTTACCTCTGTGAAGACCCCATCTCCAAACAAGGTCACATTCTGAGGTACTGGGACTTAGAACTTCTACGTGTGAATTTTGGAAGGACATAATCCGACCCCTAACAACTATAATAGGCTCTTGAGTTTTAAGTTTATAAGCAGCATAACGTAACCGTCCCGAGCAAGGAATGTGGGCTTTTTCCTTTCCTTTAAAAAACCGGCAAGGCCTCTAAAAAAGACCAGTGACAATAACCGGTTTTGTCCACGTATAAACGTGACCTGTCGAGAACACCTCGGCCCGGAGCCAGGCCTCCCCACCTGGCGTGTGGTCCACGGCGGTGTGCGGCGATGGCCGCTCTGGGGCCACGCCGTCCACGGAAGACGCCACAGGCCTGTCCTTCTCTCCCACAGGCGTCTTTCCCAGCAAACCTGCAGCTTGTCCTTGTTCTTCGCCCAACGGGATTTTTCCAGAGGACTCTCTCCGACATCGCTTTTAAATTCAATAGAGATGACTTTAAGATGAAGGTACCGGTAAGTACACCTGCACTCGCCCTGCCCTCGCGGAGCTGAACTAATTGCCTTCTTGGCCCACCTGTGATGGTCGGGATTCTCAAGGCGCTGACCTCAGTGCTGTGGCCACAAACAAAGCCCCGCGGGACTGGAAGTTGTCCTCCCTCTGAGTGCTGTCGGCACCCCTTATCCCCCACCCACCCCCAGGCTGACGGTGTCTACTGCGCAAAGCCAGGGCCTTGGATGGGCCACTGAGTCCTGGAACATTCTTACACCCGCCAAAGCTGCCGATGAGAGACCCTAAGGGCTGAGAGTCCCCGGCTGCCCACTAGTGAGCAGCGCAGCCCAGGTTCTACCAGCCCCGGGGCTGAGCAGGGCCGGGGAAGTGGGTGTGAGCGTCCCCCAGGCGCACAGGGGGTCTGCCAGCCAGGGCTGGGCTGGACCCTGGCCCGGAGCAGCCGGACCCCTGCCTTGTCCTGCAACTCTAGCTCAGCACGCGGCTGCCCCTCCTTAGCACTGCCCATCAGGAAAGAACACTTTCTAGTGTTGATCTGTCGTCCCTTAAAAAACAAAGATCATGAAGTCCCTTAAGACCTGTGGACTCCGGGAGCCCGTGTCCCCTAAGGACCTGGCCGTCAACCCGAGTTGAGCCGGCCCCTGTGAAGGGCACTGGGCAGGGAGCTGCCGGTCAGTAACCTCGGAGGATTCATTTCTTCTCTGCCCCAAAGAGAACAGGAGTGCTGGACCCCTGGGCTGTCCACCAGCCCTGACCAGGTTGCTTTGGGAAGCCTGAGACCCAGGGTGTGGCTCCCTCTCCGTGAGGTTATTTCCTGCCCCTGGGTATACAGGCGGTGGCAGCCCACACTTCACATCCTCCCAAAAGCCGCTCCTGCTCCCTCCGCAGCTCCTGACCTCTGCCCCAGACACACTGGAGCCCTTCTCTGACCGAGGTGAGGGGAGACTGGGTCTGGGCCCTTGGACCTCCTCCACCCCACCCAGGGGCCACGGGGCCCACCCACTCTGCCACCCTGCCAGCAGCCCGCCCCGGGAGCTGCTCTGTGACCCTGCCACTGGCACAGGGCAGTAATGGGAACAGGAGGACGTTCTGCACGGCCAGGCCATATGTGAGGCCTTGCAGGGTCTCCATGCGAGTCACACCTCGGTGGCCCTGAGAACCGCAGGCTCCCAGGTCTTTGGGAGAACTCAGTGCACCCAGCATGCTTTGTAGCATCAAAGAAGCCTTTGCTTCTAAACAATCCATTTCCTAGAGGTGATTGAGGATAAAGTGGGGGGAGCAGTAGCTCTTGCCCAGGTGGAGGCCGTGTCCTGACACCAAGGACAGCTGGATGCTGCGTGTGAGGCTCTTTGCTCCGCGGACAGCACCTCTCGGGCAGTCCCGCGTGTTTCCAGACCCGGTGACAGGGCGGCAGCCTTCCCTCGTGTTGACAGCAGGTCCCTCCACCAGAGTGCCACAGGAGGTGGAGGTCATCTCTTACGAGTGCCATGGTCCCCTGCCAAGTGCCTCTCGTGTCGTATGACAGTCGTCACACGTAGGTTTCACAGAAATCACCTCTGGTATCTTCAGCCTCATGGACCCATTTTAGATGATTCTTCGAAACTGTAGAAAGGATCTGAAGAATGTGGTGGTTAAAGATATATCCGTGTCCGTGTGCTGGTGCCGTGTGCTGAACTCGGTGCTAGAGAGAAAATACTAAGCAAAGCAGCGGGTTCCTGCGTCTGTTCTGTCATGGTTAAGTATGTATGAGGCGTAGACAGGACGCTGGCTGAGGCGCAGAAATCGCACGGGAAGGTACCTAAATCCTTAGGTTGTCCAGTCAGTCAGCCTTTGGTTGTGCTGGTCATGAGTCAGGCTATTTGGCAGTGTGTGAATAATTTAATTAAGGAGCAAAGAGAGAATGGAGCCATCTCTACTGAGAACTCTGTTTTGTAGTTGAAACTGAAAATTTAACAGATTTTAAAAAAAGAGATTATGCTTCAGTCAGGGGTTCTCAGCATGGGTGCTGCTGACAGTGTGTGCTGCGTGCTTCTCCGTTGTGGGATTTTAGCAGCATTCCTGGCCTCCACCTGCCTGATCCTTCCCCGAGTGTGACAGCCCAGAACGTCTCCAGACATTGTCCAATGTCCTCTGCGGGGCAAAATCGCCCCCAATTGAGAACGCTGCATTAAACTAACACAGTATTTAATAACACAATAAGTGGTATCAAATAACAACATTAGCGCTAAACTTCTGGAGACTTATTTTGTGGTATTTGTCTGACAGCTTACAAAGAAAAGGTTCTGTTTTTATCTAAAACCCATGGATGGAATGACCTTAAAAAGAGCAAGAGAAATATAGAAAAGTAAAGACAAGTCATGTGTGGAAGAACTGACTTGGCCATTGCAACCACAGGTTTCCCATGTAAGGTATGACCTTCCGGGAACTGCCAACCTCTCCCCCTGTGCATTAGCCTGGCCTCGTGGTGCTGCATCGACTCTTGCTAGTACCTATGATGATCTCGTAGTGTTTTTAGCAGGAACGGGGACCAAAACTACCTTCTTTCAAATCAGAGCACTGTGCGATTAGTCTCCAGGCTTCCCTTGCTAGAGGAGGGTGCAAACATCTGTCAGATGTCACCTGTTGCGTGCAAGCTCCGGGCAAGGTTTGCGCATGTTGGACGGCCACCGTTTGCTCCTCACCGCAAGCTGGTGAGGTCAGTCGTGATCTGCCCATTTATGAGCAAGAAGCTGAGGCACAATCAGGGAAGTGCCTGAGGTCGGCCAGCGAGGAAGTAGTGGAGCTGCGATTAAAGCCCGGTCTGCTCAAGTGCAAAGACAGACGCCTCCGGCCATGCTGCCGCCTCAGCGGCCCGGGCGGGACGCTTCCTCTCTGAGCTGCTGGACTTCCCGCCTGTGGGGTGGTTCTTGCTGGAAGCCAGTCATGATCCTGCAAGACACAACCCCGAAGCCGTAACCCATTCCCTTCTCCTCCAGGTCATAATGCTGGGCTCAGTACCAGAATTACACGGTTACATCGATAAGTCGCAGCTGACCGAGGACCTCGGGGGCAGCCTGGATTACTGCCACACCCGGTGGCTTTGCCACCGCACGGTGAGTCGGTTTGGTGCTCGGTGGGTGGTGGTTCCTGGTAATCATACTTAATCCAACAAAATTGCTTTTGCATTTCAACGCTGCCTTTTCCAAAAACATGTTCATATTAGCAAAAGTTTTCTTCTCCAAGAATGAGGAGACGGTCTCAGTGGACCTTAGTCATCGTAAAGAAATAACATGAGTAATAAGTTTGGGAGTGGCTTTCTCTGGGCTTGGAGACAAAAAAAAAAGAAAAGGGAAAAAAAACAAAACCAAACGCTCTGTTGTTGTGGTTTGCGACACTCACCTCTCAACGCGGGGAGAGAGACCTCAAGCACAGAGTGGCTCCAGGTGACGGGCATGTTTGTCAAGCGTGCCTTGTATGTTTCTGAAGAAACACGTGAGGTTGAGAAACTGGGGAAGGCATTTCCTTGCACGTGTGTATCAGCCGGTCTCACTTTGGCCACTGTCCTTTCTGAAGATGCCCCAGCTGGGCTGTGTAAGGACGGTGACCGTGTGGTGTCCACTCTCAGAGCAGCAGGTGGGCGCAGTGTGTGCACGGCTGTGACCGTGTTTCCCTCTTCCAAGGCGATCGAGAGCTTCGCCCTCATGGTTAAGCAGACAGCCCAGATGCTGCAGTCCTTTGGGGCCGAGCTGGCCGAAACAGAGCTGCCCAACGACGTCCAGTCGACGAGCTCGGTGCTCTGCGCACACACGGAGAAGAAGGACAGAGTGAAGGTACGTGCAGCTTCTGCAGGGCGCTGTGGTTAGGAAGGTCTCCCAAACTGTGGGCAAAACGATGGCGAAGGAAGAGCCATGTCAGCGTCGGGCAAGACTGAGAATTTAGCAGGTTTCAAAGATGCCTTTTGGTCATAGTTAGGGGGCAGCCTCTCTGATGAGAACCGAATGTGTCCCTTTTTCAAAGCAGGGTAGGTGGATCCTGCAGATCGCAGGCTGCGGCTCAGATTCATGGGTTGACATCAAGTCAACCCTTAGCCCAGCGCAGCATGAGTCACGTATGGAGTCCGAGTAAAGTGAGGACCCAGGGCCGTCCCTCTGTCTGGGAGCAGGCAGTGACGTGGCAGCTGGAATTCCTGTGCATGAAGCCCTGTGTGCTCATGTGTCCGTGTGGCTCCTGGGATGGCTGTGTTCTGAGGCGGTGTGCTCCCCGAGTCTGTTGTGCCCCGGCCTACCTGTGCGCTGATGGCTCTGAAGCAGCCTGGCCCGGTGGCCGTGACCTGCTGCTGCATCCCTGGAGGACTGTGCGCTCTCTCTGCCACAAGAGCTGCTCCTCCCCACAAATGGCCTTTTGCGCCAAGCAGCCAGGGCCTGCCCATGGGAGCAGGGACACTTGGAGGTCTGGTTTCTGATCTCTCCTCTACCTCAGCCTGCTGCCCTGTGCACCCCGGGCTGAGAGAATCCCCCACACCTGCCCATGCACTGCTCAGACGAGACCCCGTGCACATGATCACCCCATGTCTCTCTGTGGAACGCCCCACGGGATCTCACCGCTGCCGACCACGCTGGCACTGGGCCCAGGGAGCTGCAGTGAGGCTGTGCTGTCTCCACAGGAGGATATGAGGCTGGCGCTGGAAGAGGGCCGCAGCGTCCTGGAGAGCATCGGGGCACCGTTGGCCGAGGGCCCGGAGCACAGCGTGAATCAGGACCAGCTGGACAACCAGACCACCGTGCAGAGGTGAGGCCTGGCCGCCTGCATGCCCCTGCCTTGCTCTGGCCACAGTGCAGGAGTGTTTTGGGCACACAGCCCCTGTAAGAAAGAGGCCATAGGCCAGGAAATAGCAACCGGCCAAGCAGGCACCCCGCGTGTGGTCCAGGGCTGGCACCGCGGCCAGCCACTTCGCTGAGCCTCTGCGTGAATGTCAGCTCCTTCCTGCTGAAATACTTTTCTCCTGAATCCCAAAGAAAGTAGCTTTTCTAGGGAGGGAGACTTCCTAGAACAAACACTCATTTTCATAGGCATAAAAGGTACATTTGGGGAGTGGTGACACAGCATCTTGGGTTCACGTGGCTTCTACCTTCCAAGCAGGTCTTTTACGGATAGGGAGACAACCTGGGGTTCTGTCCGCCCCCTCGAGTTTTGAAACGTGGCTTTTACTCTTGATGTAAGAGGTGTAATTTGTTTACTTTTCCCCTGGGTTTCCAGGCTTGTCACAGGGCGCAGGGTGACGTGCCTGTGTGGCTAGCTAATGTTAGCTGCCACCTCGCAGAGCATGGGGGTGTCCAGGACTGCCAGTGCCACCTCCCATCCCATCTGCATGGGTGGGCAGTGTCGTCCCCACCTCGAGGGTGGGCTCGGGGTAGCAGGATGGGGCTCGCCAGGCAATGCCACAATGGGCAGACCCAGCCCCGGGCCAAGACCGATTCTGTAGACTCTTGAGCTGTTCTGGACTCAGCTAGGCCCACACTGAGCAGCCACCTGTGCTGGGGACATGGGGAGGCCCAGGGTGCAGGGGGCACACTGCTGAGGGGCTCCCACGGAGGTGGGACACTGGCCCTGAGGAAGAGGTTGCCCAGCCCGAGAGGGATGGCAGTCCTAGCTCCACGCCAGGCACCTGGTCAGCTTCCCCAACACTCAGTTTCCTCATCTGTGAAATGGAGCGAATCCAACCACACAGCTGGCTAGGAGGGGGAACCGGGTGCGGTGACGCAGGCAGTGTTGGCGCAGCGCCTGGTGCACAGGAGCCCTCAGGCCAGAGCCCAGCTGCCCAGCCCTCTTCACCCTGAGCTAAAGTGTACATAATGAGCCCAAACCTTTACCTCCTTGGCCTTTTAAAAATTAACAAACTTGGCTCACTGCGCTGGAAGAGTGTGACCCGGAGGGCAGGCGCTCGGGAAGGGGGCACAGCCCGGGACATTGTTGGAAGTTCCCCTTCCTCTCTGCCTGCGAATTCTGCAACTGCATGTGCAGGTGACGGGGGCCAACGTCTGGGAGGGCTCATGGTGTATCCCGCTCCACCTGCCATGGGCGGAGACCAGGGAGGCGTCTCCCTGACACACGAGGCCATCTCCTCCTCTCCCCCAGGCTCCTGGCCCAGCTGAACGAGACCGAGGCCGCCTTTGACGAGTTTTGGGCCAAGCATCAGCAGAAGCTCGAGCAGTGTCTGCAGCTGCGGCATTTCGAGCAGGACTTCCGAGAGGTGAGTGCCAGGGCCCGGCGAGCGGGAGGCGGGCACCTGTCCCCCAGCTGTGCTTCCTGTGCATCTGGCCCAGCACCAGGAGCCGAGTGACACAGTTGGCTTTGGCTTACTGCAGAGAAGTCTCCGCAAGGTTAACGTGGGCTGATCCTCAAAGCGTGATTGATGAGTCCATCAATCAGATCATTGCTATATACTCACTTCTGCATTGAGAGTCGGTCAAGGAGCTTGTGTTCTCTCTTTAGACTCATCTGTATGCCCTCTTATTCAACATGTGCTTCTCATGTGCCTACTGTGTGCCTGGCACAAGGCCCTGGGGATACAAAAACAAAACATGCCGTCCTGCCCTGGGTTCAGCATGGCAGGGCTGTTAGCAGTGACGCACAACTTGTGTAAAGTCATTAGCAATGGCCAACTCCAGCTGGCTGGGAGCCTATGAATCATTTATTCATGCAGGATAAACATACTAAGACCTTCCTGTGGATCTGGCCTTGGTGCCAAGCAATGTGGACCCCACAGAGCAATGTTTCTCCTGTCTTCAGGAGACCCATAGTCAAGATGGAGAAGTAATAAATGCTTGAGAAATAAGTAATGTCACCAAGTTCAAAGATAGTAAAATTGGTCTGAGACAGCGTGTCATCAGTGCCAGGAAAGCAGGACCAAGGAACAGTTCTTGCAAGACTTCAAGGACTTCCAGCACACGCGTGTCCTTCTCAGAGAGCACCGATGTATCACTTTAGGAAAACACGGGTTAGTTCAGCAGCATTCACCCAGTGCTGTACGGTTGACCCGTCAACAATGCACATGGGGCGCTAACCCCCCATGCAGTCAACCGTCCATGTGTGACTTTTGACTTAAAAAACTTAACTACTAATATAATATATTATTATATACTGTATTTTTAAAATAAGCTAAAGAAAAGAAAATGTCATTAAGAAAGTCCTAGGGAAGAGAAAATATATTTACCACCCGTTAAGTGGAAGTGGATTGTCATAAAGGTCTTCATCCTGCCATCCTCACGTTGAGTGGGCCCAGGGGGAAGGGGAGGAGGAGGGGTTTGTCTCGGGGTAGCGGAGGTGGAAGAAAATCTGTGTGTAAGTGGACAGCACAGCCCAATCCCATCTTGTCCAAGAGCCGACTACGCCGTTTAGGTAGAGACGCAGTGCTGGGGCGGGGGACGTCACCGTCCCTGGCTAGGGCTGGAGATTAAATACCAACTCGCCTGTGTGACAGAGCCACACTGGTGGTGTGGACACTGTGCCACGGAAGCATATGGAGAAAATTATAGTTTGCAACCTCTTTCTGTGGGGACTGAGGAAGGCTTTCCAGAGAAGATGACATTTTTTAATTAAACTTTTTATTTAGAAATACTGTAGATTCACATGCATTTGTAAGAAATAATGCAGAGAGAGCCCATGATCTCCTCACCCAGTTTCCCCCAATGCTAACAACTTGCCCACTACACGATGGTATCACAGCCGTGATGTGGACCTCGGCTTGGTCCGTGCGGTCAAACCCAGGACATGCCTCCCACCAGGCCCCTCCTGTGCCTTCTGCAGACACACCCACATCCTCCCTCCCAGCCCACTCCTCCTCAACCGCATCGACCACTGATCTGTCGTCTGCTACACGTTTGTCATCACACAAACTTTATATAGATGAACTCTTACAGGACGTAACCTTTTGGGATTGGCAGTTTTCACTAGCGTAGTGCTGTGGGGATGCACCCAGGTTGCTGTGTGTATCCATAGTTCGTTCCTTTTCATTGCTGAGTAGTGGTCCATGGTGTGGATGTTCCACAGTCTGTTTAACCATTCACCTGTTGAAGGACATCTGGGTTATTTCCAGGTTTTTGCTATTACAGATAAAGCAGTTATAAACATTCATGTGCAGATTTCGGTGTGAAACTAAGTTTTAATTTCTCTGAGATAAATACTCAGAGTATAATTGCAGGATTATATAGTAGTTGCATTTTTAGTTTTTTAAGAAAGTGGCAAACTGTTTTCAGAATGGCTGCAACATTTAACATTCCCATAAGCAATGTATGAGTGATCTAGTTTCTCCACATCTTTGCAAGCGTTTGGCGTTGTTGTTGTTTTGTATGTTTTGCACACATTCTAACAGGTGTGTAGTGATGTCTCATTGTGGTTCTGCTTTGCATCTCCCTAATGGCTGATGACATTGTTAGAAGTGACCCACAGTGTCGTTAAGAAGATAGTCAGACACTGCAAATTGTCTCGGCAAGGCAAAATCTTTACTTCTGGTCAGAAGGGCACGTAGTGGCAGCAAGAGCAGCCAGCCAGTGCGCAGTGCAGGGAAGTTCTTCGCCTTTTTATCCCTAACGCAGACCTACGGCTGTGTCTCATCCCACTGGCCGGGATTTTGACCTCACAGTCTTGTTCTTACCCGATTGACTAAGGCATGTTGCTAGGACAGAAAGGCGGGGGGTGAGGGGTTCCTAGTGTAGTAATTGTTTACAGTCGGCGGGCAAGTTGGGCACAGAGTGTTATGGGCAAGTCGGGCACAGAGTGTTATTTCCTGATACTTTGGCAGAAAAGATTAAGTCAAGGTTATCTCCCCCTACAACATTGAGAATCTTTCCGTGTGCTTATTTTCCATCATTATATCCTCTGGTGAAATGTCTTATTTCTGTTGCTTATTTTCTAACTGGAGTGGTTGGTTTTGTGTTTTTGTCTTACTGTTAATTTTTGAGAGTTCTTTATGTACTATGGATGCTAGTCCTTTGTCAAATATGTGGTTTGCAAATATTTTCTCCCAGTCTGTAGCTTGTTTCTTCATCCTCTTAACAGGGGTTTTCTCAGAGTAAAAGTTTTTAATTTTCATGAAGTCCAATTTATCAATTTTTCTTTTTAAGGATTGCAGTTTGGGCCCTAGGCCCCAAGTATAGTCTAAGCTTTTTTCCCTAAATTTTTATAGTTTTACATTTAAGCCCATGATCCATTTAGGGTTAATTTTGTGTAGGGTGTGGGAATTAGGTCATGGTTTGTACTTTTACGCCTGGACGTCCAGCTGCTCTAGCACCGTTCGTTGGAAGGCTCTCTCTCCCCCATTGGATTTCTCTTCCACTTTTGTCAAAATTCTTCGGGTATATTTGTGTGGGTCTGTTTTGGGGGATTCTCCGCTCTGTGCCATCGATCTATATATCTGTCCCTCTGTTAATACCACAAGTGTGTTTTTCAAGGCACTGGTCCACGCCATCTGAGTTGTGAAATGTTTGTGTACAGAGTTGTCTGTCACTTCCGTCTGTTTTGGTCTCTCTGGAGTCTGCGGGGTCTGCGGTGATATTTCGTTCCATCCCCGGTCATTTGCCTCCTCTCCCTCTTTGTTCTTTGCCAGTCCTGGTGGAGAATTTTCACTCTTCACCTTTTTAGAGAACCAGCCCTTTGTTTTGTTGGTTTTCTCTATTGTTTTCTGTTTTTAATTTAACTTATTTCTGGCCTTATATTTATTATTTATTTGTACTGATTCTTTGGGTTGATTTTAGTCGTCTTTTTCTAGGTTCTTAAGGCGGGAGCTTACATAATTTATTTGAGACAGTTCCTCTTTTCTAATGTACATATTTAATGGGGATGCTATAAATTTCCCACAGATTTTGGTAAGTGGTATTTTCATTTTCATTTACTTCAGTTTGGTTTAATTTCCTTTGAAACTTCCTCTTTGACCCATAAATTATTTATGTGTTGTTTGGCTTCTAAGTATTCAGAGATTCTCCTGTTATCTTTCGGTTCTCGATTTCTAGTTCAATTCATTGTGATCAGAGAATATGCTCTGTGTGATTTCAATTCTCATAAATTTGTTGAGGTTTGTTTTATGGCCGAGGATATGGTCTGTTTTGGTACACAGTCCTCAGGCACGTGAGAAGAATGTGTATTCTGCTATTGTTAGGTGGAGTTCTATAAATGACAGTTGGATCCTGTTGGTTGATGGTTTTGAATCCTTCTGTATCAGCTGATTTACTATCTATTTGGTCCACAGTTATTGAAGGGGTTGTTGAAGCTTCCAACTATGAATGTGGATTTGTCCATTTCTCTTTTCAGTTCTATCAATTTTTGCTTCACGTATTTTGCAGCCCTGTTGTTTGGTGCATACACATTTGGGATCACTGTCTTCTTTTATCATTGTGTGTTCCTCTCTATCTCTGGTTATTTTCTTTGCCCCAAAGTCTACCTTACCTGATATTAATATAACCACTCATGCTTTCCTTTGAATAATGCTTACATGATGTATTTCCCCCATTCTTTTACCTTCATCCTTCCTATACTGTTATATTTGAAGTGAGTTTCTTGTAGACAGCATATGGTTGGATCGTGTATTTTAATTCACTCTACCATGCTCTCTTTTAATTAGTGTATTGGACCATTGACATTTAATGTAATTATTGAATGTTAAGGCTTAAGTCTGCCATCTTATTTTGTATTTTCTGTTTGTTTCTTCTCTTTTTTCCTTTCTCTGTTTTCTTTTTCCTGCCTTTCTGTGGTAAATTGAACATTGTTTAGAATTCCATTTTCACTTATCCATAGTGTTTTGTGAGTTTATCTCATTGTATAGCTTTTTTAGTGGTTGCTCTGGGTATTACATTATATTACTATTATGTAATATATAATATTTACATACATTTGTATGTGGAGGATATAGAGAGAGGTAAATTTTCCGTACTTCATTTACCCTCCCCCATTTATAATGTAACTCTCTCAAGTATTTCCTCTACATACATGTAGAACCACATCAGTGTTACAATTTTGCTTCAATCATTAAACACAACTTAGAAAACTGAAGGGAAGAAGGCAAACCTGCTGTATTTACACATAATTTTACTTACTGGGGCCTTTGTTTTATCTTGAAATTCCAGGATTACTTCTTTTATCTTTTCCTTTCCTTTTTGTTTGGAGAACTTCCTTTAGTCATTCTTTTAAGGTAAGACTGTTGGCTCCATGGAACTAGAGCTGAGAGAAGAATTTGGCCCCACCCAATGGCATTGAGTTTAATTAATAAGGACTCAGTCCTCCTTGGGGGAAAATTCAACATCACCTTCAGGTGTCTGCCTGTGCCTGAGAAATCTTCCAAGCCAACTCTCCCAACATCTCAGGCCAAATGAAAACATACCAGCAGTTCAATCTGCAGGAAGTGTGGGCCCCAAACTTTCAGTTGTTTTTCCTCCATCCCCCACTGACCCAGTAAGCATTGCTGGTGCCCCGCATGTTTCCTACCCTGTCCCATGTGGCATGTGGATGCCCCAGGAGGGATTTGCCAACATCCTACTCCCTTTGTGCTGCCTGGCACAAAAGTTCGTGCCAGGCTGGCTGGCCTCAGGCCGAAAGAAACAAAAATCCACATCATCCCTTATACAGCCCTTTCCTGGGGCCTCCTGGGGCCACATCTAGTCTATGCCTGGGGCAAATAAGTCCCATCCAGTGGAGGTCTTTGGGGGTGTAGAGTAGGCTCCCCGGAAGTAAAGTAACATTAGACAAGGTGACTTAAGAGCATTGGTGCCCAGGGGAAAGCAAGGCAGAGCAGTGGTGTAGAGTGGCTGAGATGGTTCCCAGGAGGGGTTCCCAGGAACCCTTTCTGAGGCGGTTGTGTGTTAGCTGTAACTGGACAAGCCGTGGGTAACATGTGGCGGGATCAGTCTTGCACATTGACTGTGCCACCTACGGTGGGTTCAGAGATGGGCAAGAGTGCTTCCCTCCCAGCCTTCAATCACGGGCCTCCTGAACTGTGACCCCCGAGGCTTCAGGTTGTCTGGTGTACATGCCCACTCGCAGGATGATTTCTAATAACAAAAATTAAACCTTTTATATTTAAAGGGATAAGCTATTATATATTTCAAAAATCACTTATATGAAACCCTATGTCTTCCTGCCAGCACCAGAAATACTAGCCATTAAGAGTTCGTGCCAGGCTGGAAGAAAACGAGCAGCAGAGCTCCCCAGGCTCGTGCGCCCCTCCTCCCACCTCCGTTCCTGGTTGGGGGTGGGAAACGCCCCTCTGAGGCAGCCCCTTCTCCGTTCCAGGTCAAAGCCACCTTGGATGTGGTGTCCCACAAGATCTCAACCTTCACCGACATCGGCAACAGCCTGGCCCACGTGGAGCACCTGCTGAAAGACCTTGCCAGCTTTGAGGAGAAATCCAGTGTAAGGACAGCGTTGTGGGTCGGCTGTGCGGGAGAGTTCGCGGTATCGCCAGGTGCTGCTCAGGACGGCACAGGGATTGGGAGGAGAAGCCCCTCCGCCCGACTGCCATCCACAGGCTAGGGTGGAGGGCCCCCTCCGGCTGCCCCCTCCACCTCCCTCAGCCCTGCCTTAGGCACTGGCCCTGCCCTACAACCTCTGGGTCAGTCGCTGCAAACAGACGGTGCCGTTGCTGGGACCGTCATGGCCCCCAGAAGCGTTTGCCCTAGAACGTCTTAGGGGATTGGGTGTCATTTCAATCAGCTGTAAACAAGGGAAAACGACACATACCCCGTATCTCTGGGACACACCCATTGTAACTAGGTGCCCATTCCCCTCTAGCTAAAGTGACCTGAGCTGGTCTTTGGGTGGCTGTCCCACAGGTGGCTGTGGAAAGGGCCCGGGCCCTGTGTCTGGACAGCGAGCAGCTCATCGAGAACAAGCACTATGCCGTGGACTCGATTCGCCCCAAGTGTGAAGAGCTCCGGCACCTCTGCAGCCAGTTCACCTCGGAAGTCGAGAGGAGGAGGGGGCTACTCAGCAAGTCCCTGGAGCTGCACGGCCTCCTGGAGACGGTAGGCAGGGCCGGGGAGGGGCAACCCGTTCCACCCCCACTGGCCATAGCAGCCTCTCTGCCCCACGTCCAAGACGGGCCAGCCCTTGTCATCGGGCGGATCAGATTTACCAATTCAAAGGGGCCCGCGCTTCCTCTCCGTGTTCCTCTTCTTGTTGGCCTGGAGGGTCGTGTGCTGCTAAAGTTGTCTATTTCCTAGAGTTCACTTGCTGCAATAGGGATTTCCTTAAAAGGGCCAGAAACTCACCGCCCTAGTTAACCACTGCGCTTCACCTGTCTCTCCTCCGTAACTGTTGTAAATGTGAGTCCAGCCTGGGAAAGGTCCCTGGCCTCGTGGAGGGCTCTGTTCCCCCTGGGGGTCCTTTGGACTTGGCGGCAAAAGCGTTGTGAGCCAGCACTTCAGGTTGTTTCCCAAAACACAAGTTGGCAGACAGTGTGTTAGGTGGTGGATGGGGCGCCACAAGCAGGTTCAGCTCCTAATGGTGGCCTTTCCCCTGTGCCACGCTGTGTCTCCAGTCCATGAGGTGGTGCGACGAGGGAATCTACCTGCTGGCCTCACAGCCTGTGGACAAGTGCCAGTCCCAGGACGGGGCTGAGGCAGCCCTCCAGGAAATCGAGAAGTTTTTAGAGACTGGTGCAGAAAATAAGATCGAGGAGCTCCCCAAAATTTACAAGGAATATGAATCCATCCTCAACCCAGACCTAATGGTAAGGTCGACTTGGGCTTTGCACTTGCAGCTCAGCTGTCCTGAATGGTGGGGATTACGTTGCATGTGTCTGGGAGAACCATTTAATGAGTTGTCAGTAGATGGCGGGCATTTGAGAAAAGTATAGAGTTGGGAGGACCAGACAGAAATAATTTCCATGCCAGTCTTGCAAGGTGGCCATTCTGCCTCCCGTGGCAGACTCCGTGACATGGGCATGTGCTTCAGGAAGTAGTGTTCCTCTGGGACCCTGGTCATGCCAGATACCCCTTGATAGTGCACCAGAACTGGGTTCCTACTAACTCCTGACCAGCTGCCCTAGTTCCACCCTTGGGGGCAACCAGGAGAAATCCGCTCCACCTCGTGTGGCCCATGTGGCCCTTCGAATATCTGGGGAAGGCTGCCAGGCTTCGCCAGGAGCTGACCTTCCTCTGGGCACAGCATCCCTCACTTTGTAAGTGGGCCTCAGACCCCTCACCACCCACGGCGACCAGAGCTGGACGCAGCATCACCGCGTCACTGATGGACACCATGTGGTGAACATTTAAAACCAGGAGGCATATTCTACAGGTGACAGCTATATCCCAAGTGATGTCATAACGCCAACCCTTGTGGGACGTCTTACTAAGTCTGTCATTTCAGGAACACGTGCAAAAGGTCTTTCAGAAGCAAGAGAGCATGGAGGAAATGTTCCACCGCAGGCAGGCCAGCCTGAAGAAGCTGGCGGCCAAGCAGACACGGCCCGTGCAGCCCGTGGCCCCCAGGCCGGAGGCACTGACGAAGTCACCCTGCCCCTCCCCAGGTGTGTGCGGGCACCGCGTGACTCTGCATGCTGGGGGCCTGGGGCTGTGGCGCTGAGCACACTGAGGAGACCACACACAAATCTTGCCACGTGCCGCCTTCCCGCCGCTGGGTGTAGTCCAGGGTCAGCAGCCTCCGCCCCGAGGGCCGATCCCCACCCATCGTGCGTTTTTGTGATAAAGTCTTACAGGACATGGCCACGCTCACTCACTCACGTGTTGCCTATGACTGCGTTTGCGCCAGGCTGGCCAAGTTGCATCGTTTCAGCCACATCCATGTGGCCCACAGAACTCAAAGTGCTGATGACCGCGGAGCCCCTCGGACTTCCCATCTCAGCCCCCCCAACCCACTCTGAGCCAAGAGGGTTTCCTCACGCTCCCCTCAGACCCCTGTCCAGAGCCCTCCTGCGTAGCCGGTTCCATGGGCGCAGGCCAGCCCACCAGGGCGCACGGCCTGCCCACGGGTGATGCTGCCTGGCCCCACCCCACACCCGTCCTCTGCGGCCAAGCCGATACTACTGCTTGGAGACTTTTTCCTGTCACCTCCCTGCCTCAAAACCCTCTTCCTGTCCTCGCTGGGCATTCTCGCATAAAACCGGGAGATGTGGGGTTGGGGACATCTGCCGTCCACAAGTGTCAGTCGTGAATTCCCACGAGCCCTTGAGAGCAGGCTCCTGCCTCCTGGCGTGTCGGGTCCCAGGAGACGATGTCGTTCCCGGCAAGTTTGGAGACCTCCCAGGCCAGAGGCTGCCGCGTCCTCACCAGTCACTTCCTCCCTGCGGCCACCGCCTCCTGGGCAGCCCTCGCCCTCCCGCCCCCGCCCAGACCTGCAACCCTGCAGCCGGTGTCCTCTTCACGTCCGCTGGGCCCTGCTCGCTCTTGTCTGGGCCTGTGCGTTCTTCCCTCTGAAAGTTAACGTGCGACGCTCAGGCCGCCAGATGCCAGGCTGATGCCTCCTTCTCCGCTTCCTTCCAAACAGGCGCCCGGCGCGGCTCTGAGAACTCCAGCTCCGAGGGCGGCGCGCTCCGGAGAGGGCCCTACAGGAGGGCCAAGGTGAGGGTCCCACGCCGCGTGGCCCGTTCTCACGTTCTGGGGCCCGCAGCGTCCCGGGAGGCGCCTCCTCCTCCTCAGTTCACGCCCGGTCCTGGTTCTCGGGGGTCCTGCCTCCACCGCCCCTCGCGACCCGGGCCGGGGCTGGGCTCCAGGCCTGAGCGTGGGTACCGGGCCCCCTGTCCCGTCTCCCGAACCTGACTCAGTGCTTCTCCTCAGGGTGAGATGGGCGGGAGCCGGCAGGGCCGCAGCAGCTCCGCGGGCGACGAGGAGGAGAGCCTGGCCGTGCTGCGCAGGTGGGTGGTCTGTGCTGCAGCCACGCAGTGGGGCCCGCCCAGGCCACAGCATGTGGCCGCGAGCGTCTGCATGATGGGACAGGCCACGTCCCCTCCAACGCTGCTAAGTGGCATGAAGCTGGCATCGCAGGCTGTAAGGGGGGGCACTCACGTACATGCGTTGTGGGATGCACACACGGGGTATGCGTGTCCATTTGGCATCACCGTGTATAAAGAGAAGAGAAATTGAGTTTTCCTTAGAAACGTCCCGCCCTGCCCTAGTCCTCAGGTGTGCACACTGGTGCTTCGGATGCCCTGTTCTCCCTGCCCCGAGCCCAGCATGAGAAGACCCTGGGGTGGTACAGAATGTGAGGCCTGGAGCAGGGACCCTCTGCCCTCCCCCAGGGTCCTTCAGCCTCTCTCCTCCTTCCTTCTGCCTGCCCCCCACCACCGGCCCACCTGCTTGAGGGGCTCCTTCTGCACACCCAGACTGTTTCCACAGCCCCCATGCCCACCTGGGACATCCTGCACACTCCATCATCCTGAGAGTGGCTGGGATGAGACACTGCCTGTCACTTGTCCCCGCACAACCCACCTTCCAGCAGAGCCGGCTGCTGGCCTCCTCACATGCTGCCCTGGCGCCTTTACCCCCTCAAGCTGTGCTCAGAGCCTACCCCCGGGAACCCCATCCACCCCCAACACCCAGCTACACCCTCCTCCCCAAGATGCCTCCCTAGAGGCCACCATCCCCTCGGTGTTCACATCACACCTTGTGCACCCAGATGGCGGTGCCCCCTTCCCGCTCTGAAGGGCTGTGGGTGGCAAACTCGAGAGTCCTGGGGCGAGATCACCTGAAGCCGCCACATGGGGTTTCAGGAATGGGCAGCGGATGCGCCACAAGCACCTCGAGGTCCCGTGCATGGTTCACTTCATCTCTCTGGTGCCCACACACCTAGCACGCAAACGCTTCACACGTACTGGGTTTGACTTTGGGGTGAAGTGAGGGTGGTGATAGAGTGCAGTCCTGGGAGAGAGCACCTCCAGCCCCACAGGAGTCTCAGCTTGCCACGTCGCTACCTGGAAGGTCCGTTCACAGCCCCCAGCTGCACCATCCATGGCCAGAGCCATGGGCCACAAGGGGCATTTGAGCACAGGAAATGTGCGTTTGACTCGGCAGGCAGATGTTTTGTTTTATTTAAGTGACCGCTTGTGGCCAGTGGCTGCTTTCGTGGGCAGTGTCTCCCTGAGCCCCCATTCCCCTGGACTTGCCAGGTCCTCAGAGTCAGGGAGCGCGTGCACATAGAGAAGCAGTTCCCATCCCTGGCCTCCTTCACCCATACGAAAGAAAGAGCTCACTTGCAGGTCCAGGGAATGTACACGCAGGGCGCAAAGCTGAGAAGAAGCCAACACATCCACGAAGTGCACAGGAGGCATCCAGTTCCCAGGGCCGGAACCACAGCACCATTAGGGACAGCAAAGAACAGCTGGTGTGGCCTCCCGTCAGCCTTGGACCATCTCTCTGCTTAACATTTGCACCGGGTGCACCTGCCGGTAGAAGCTTGGAGCCAGGTTTCCCCTCTGAGTGTCGTAACTCCAAAGTTGAGAATGAGAGGCTCTGCGGGGCGCGTTCGCAAGCAGGTGTACGTGCGAGGTGTGCAGGCTGTCCCTCTCCAAGCCTCCTCCAGTGCGACAGCGTCTCTGGAGCACCACGAGAGAGCAGAATCTGGAATTAGAATAAACTGAGCTTGGGGGTGAAAACAGTCCTGTCACTTGCAATTCTGATGGAAGCCAGTGGAACAGGCGGGAAGTGGGCTGTCCAGAAGCTTCCAGACAGAGGGGAGCAGTACAAGGCCCTGAGGTGTACAGGAGGCGAGGGGGCCGGCTCGTGGTCGTGAGGGGTCCCGAGGTGCTATGATACCCAGACACCATATTCAGGTGTGGGGGCACGGATACCTTGAGTGGCACACCTGGGGGGCTTTTTGTGCTGCCGGTAGTTTTAGAATTGACCTTCTCAATAATCTCAACCCAGGAACAGCCCTCCTGGATCCACGGTCTGTGAGTTCTTGTAGGTTGGTGGTCCTCCTGTGTAAAACAAGGAGATCTGAGCAGCCGGCGCATCGGCCCTTCCCATCTGGGATCCGCAGCCCCCCGGGACTGTGTGCAGCAGGGTGGTGGGCAGTGGGCAACTGCAGTGGTGCCCAAGCCACACCCGGCCTCCAGGAGCCCACAGATGGGGGCTGGGTGGGGCTGGGGTCTTCTCAGGGAGGAGACTCGGGGTGGCCCGTAAAGGACACAGGACTGGATCCAAGGGGGTGGCTGCAATGTGTGTGGGGACTCAAGCTCATTTTGTGCAGGTGGGATCCAAAAGCCTGGGAGGTGGGTTGGGGAATCTACTCCTGCAAGGCCTCGAGTGCCAGGCTGGGGGTTGGTCCAGCCGTGGTCCGCAGGGTGTGAGGAACGTCCAGCCCGTGGACCAAGCTTCACCTCCAGGCCCCCCGGGTGTGGCAGTTCATCGCCTCCAGATGCCACAGTTTCCTCGTCCGCAAGTTAAGACTTCAAACTTGGCTGTTCCCACCACTTCTGCCCGCCGGCCCCAACCTGTCTTTTCCCCGCCAGGCACGTGATGAACGAGCTCCTAGACACAGAGCGGGCCTATGTGGAGGAGCTGCTGTGTGTCCTGGAGGTGAGGCCCGCCCAGCACCCCCACCCGCATGGCTTCCTCTCGGGATTGGTGCTCAGAGATGGGTGCTCACATCCACCAGCAGCTGTGCGGGGACATTCGTAGCAGCTTCACTGTAGTGCCGGCCAGCAGGACGTGGGTGAAGTCCAGCAAGGCGGGGCTGCTGACACACATGACAGGCGTGGGCACCTCACATGCATGATGGCGAAAAGCAGGCCAAAGAGTGCACAAAATTCCGTGTGTGCAAAGTTCCAGAACCAGCAAAACTAGTCTAGTGCAAGAGATCAGAATGGGGTGACTTTTGCCGTGGATTCTTGCCTGGAAGGGGCCCCAGGGGCTTCCTGGGCTGTGCCGTGTCTTCATGCGAGTGGTGGTCATGGCAGTGAAGATGGCTGAGTCATCCAGCTGCACAGGTGGTAGTCACAGCAGTGTAGACACCTGTCTGAGTCATCCAGCTGCACAGGTGGTGGTCACAGCAGTGTAGACACCTGTCTGAGTCATCCAGCTGCACAGGTGGTGGTCACAGCAGTGCAGACACCTGTCTGAGTCATCCAGCTGCACAGGTGGTGGTCACAGCAGTGCAGACACGTAAGATTTGTGCCCTCTCTATCAGTTACCCCTGAAAATAAAAGGTTAAAAGGGAAGAAGGGTGGAACTTCCACCCCACCCAGAAATCGAGGCTGTTTGTGATGCAGTCATGCTTCTGGGTGCTCTTCCAGATAATCATCTTAGAAATAATCCACGCATAAACGTGAGCAGATTCGCTTGCCCACACTGAGACAGGGTCACCCAGCCACGCCAGCCACCCTGCGGCCGTGGCCGTGGCTTTGAGGTGGTCGGGGGAGCTGCTGTGAGCCGGCCTGACTGCACGTATGGGCTGTAGCCCAGGGTTTCCTGCCCGCCTCTCCCTCCCTGCAGGGCTACGCCGCCGAGATGGACAACCCTTTGATGGTACATCTCATTTCAACAGACCTTCACAACAAGAAGGACGTTTTGTTTGGGAACATGGAAGAAATCTATCACTTTCATAACAGGTAGGGCCCGCCCTCTGGTCACACACTGGCTTGGCCGCCTCTCCCCCAGCACAGCTGCCTTCCAGGAGCTGGAACCAGAGGGCGCAGCCTCTCCAGAGCGAGCCCCCAGAGGGCTGTAGGCGCAAGCGGGCGAGCCAGGCGTGTCCTCCGAGTGCCCGTGTGGCGCCTTGCCCCTTGACCAGCACCCGGGCGGCGGAATCACTCTTGAGCTGCTGCCCTGAGCCTGCTCTGCCTGTGGCGTGGGGGGGCAGCCCTGCCCGTCCTCCTGGTCCTTGGACAAGCAGAAGGGGTTCCCCCAACTTTGTGCAGTTGGCACGTGGGGACGGTGGCATCCGCACCACTCAGCAAGGCCCGTTTTGTTCCCACACGGTCCTTGAAAAGGACAGCAGAGCAGACCCGCCCTTGCCGCGCTCCCACTTGGGGCCGCCCCTCCTCCACCCGGTTGCTCCTCACACTTTCTTAACAATTTGTCGGAGCCCGTGGGAAGACGATCGGTGGGCACCCAGCGCCCGCACTGCAGGAGGCCGGCAGGTGGGAGCGTCTGCTGTGTGTCCTGGAGAGAGGCCACTCGAGCAGACCCCGCTCTGCAGAGCCACCCTCAGCAGTCGGGGACACTGGGGACCTTTGCCCCTGTCATCAGCTCTTGTCACCACCACCTACAACGGAGGCCGTGGGTCGGCCGGAGCCCTCCATTCCACAGAGGCTGGGCAGACCCTTGGGAGTCAGAGAGATTCCTTAGCATCCTCAAGGCCTTGGGCGGCTTCCCCTCCCACCAGGATGTCCCCCAGGGACAAATGCAAGTCAGAAACTCAGAGGGGAAACAGCCTCAGAGCTTGGGACAGAGATACGGACGGAGGGTCCCTGGCCAGCGAAGCTCTGGGTCTCACCTGCAGGGAACCCACAAGCCCCCGGCCAGTTGTGGAGGCAGAAATATCCCGCGTCTGTGCGGATGTCAGAGCAGCGCTCCACCTCCTGTGTGCACAACAGCGCCAGGAGCACGGTGGGGGCCCGGCTGGGCTGCGTCTGCTGTCGCCCGGGAGCCTGGCCAGGGGGGCCTGGTGTGGGCTGCCGGGTCCTGCAGTCGGGTGGGCGTTGTTTCTACACGCTGGCTTGAATTGTCCAGAGTAAACCTTAAAAGTCTTCTGGAAAACAGTATCCATTAATTGTTACTAATGTCGTCTGATTCAGGCTGTTTTCATGTGACCTAAAAACCTTCTCTGTGCAGGATATTCCTGAGGGAGCTGGAAAACTACATAGACTGCCCAGAGCTGGTTGGAAGGTGCTTTCTGGAGAGGGTACGTATTTTTTAAATATTTTCCCATGACTGACTTCTTAAAATGACTGAATAGTAATGAGTTTAAATTCTACGGCAAGTTCCCATTCTAACCAACTGAAATTACAAAGTACAAATATTTTCAGTTTGGCTCGGATGATGTGATACTTTTGGGGAGGGCTGAAAGAATAGAATTTTTTTTTAAAGTCCAATAATTAGTTCAAAAAAGAGAAAAACTATAAAACTTAAGCTTTAGTGAATGCTGAAATTATATAGCATCTAAGTTTTGAATGAAGGTTTTAGATGAAGCTGAATTTTTTTCACGGGTTGGTTGGTTTGGTTTTGGTCTTGCCCAGGCGGCATCTCCCTCACTTACTGGCTGAGACTGGACAAGTCACTCGACCTCTCTGAGCCTTAGTTTTCTCCTCTCTGAAATAGTAGACGTCTGCCTCCTTCACGAGGACGGTCAGCTGATGTGAGGGGTTTGTGGGACAGCTTCAGGAGCAGGAAGGGCCAGAATTCGAGGCCGATCCCGCAGGATCCTGCCATGCCGATCACCGTGAACTGCTGGCTTAGCAGCATGGAAAGGGCAGCTCACTAACAGCAGCAAAAATTAGTAATTTTTAGGGAATTACTAAGGTGGACTCTTTGTAGTACGTTGGTACCAAGAGGCAAAAGGGAAGCAAGGAGCAGGGGTTGTGCTCCACACGGCCTGGCTGGTGGTACCCCTGAGAGTGGGGCTGGAGACTGTCGAGGGGGTCCCCGATCACAGTCTCAGCAAGTCCTGGGAACCGATCAGAAATGCAGATTCCTGGGTCCTCACCCCCCTGCCCCCCGTGTCAGACCCTCTGGGCAGTGACTCCGCCACTGTCCGCGAGGCTCTGTAAGGTCTTTCCTTAGAAAGTAGGAAGTCGTGTTGGTCCTGCATGTGCTCTTAAACAGCATGTTGTTCCAATGGCAAAAACCAGCTATATTGAGCTAACTTTTTAGTAATGAGAGAGGTACTAGGACTTACACATCCCTGAGAAGTGACCTTCTGGTGGGAGTTGTTACCTAGCTGCCCAGACACGAGGGTGCAGCGTCTGTGAGGGTGGCTGTGTGTCCCCAGTAGATCTGGGTGTCCAGGGCTGCGGATGCTGATGGGTGTGTTGCCAGCAACGCTGCAAAGTGGGGCTCCCAGCAAGCGGCTGTCCACCCCGGGGTCTGCCACTTGCCCCTCACGGCCTGTGGCCCTGTTTCAGCTCAGGGTTGACAAGGGAGCATTTGCCCGGGGGAAGATTTGGGAAGTCAAATCCGGCCAGGAAAGGCTTTGGAGTAAGGAGAAGGTGGGTGATCCAGGGGTATAGCTTATGGGGAGCACACCCTGCCTTTCTTACTCAAAATGAGCCAGGATGAGAGCTATCTAAGACTCTCACAAGAACTGCCCCTGCCCTTAGAACCCTTTATGCCCTAGAACCATCTGTCATCTAGAACCTTCTGTGCCCTAGAACCCTCTGTGCCCTTGGAATCCTCTGCACCCTTGGAACCCTCTGAGCCCTGAAACCCTCTGAGCCCTTGGAACCCTCTGCGCCCTCGAAACCCTCTGAGCCCTAGAACCCTCTGTGCCCTGAAACCCTCTGTGCCCTCGGAACCCTCTGCGCTCTCGGAACCCTCTGAGCCCTAGAACCCTCTGTGCCCTGAAACCCTCTGCGCCCTCGGAACCCTCTGTGCCCTCGAACCATGGTGCCCCTATAGGCACCAGGAGCAACTGCATTTCGTACAGGGCTCAGGTCTGGTTTTTGCTACGTAACTTGTATAATTTGCAAAACCGCCAGAGAGAACCCTGGAAGTTAAATTAGATAAATAAACAGCCATATAAACCACTTTTCCAGAATGGGAGCAGCAGAGCACCTGTGCCCTGGAAGTCCGTGGGCACCAGGGCATTCCCTTGTTAATGCACAGCAGGCCCTCCCAAGGGGGTTGGCCGGAGCGAGGGCAGGAGCCCTCCTAAGCGCTGAGACAGGGAGAGGTGCCGCGATGTTCCGGGAGGATGGCCTGTAAGGCGGTGTCTTCCCCTCCCGATGCAGATGGAAGATTTCCAGATCTACGAGAAGTACTGTCAGAACAAGCCGCGGTCCGAGAGCCTGTGGCGGCAGTGTTCCGACTGTCCGTTTTTCCAGGTATGTCTCTGGACCCTCTGCACAACATGATTTCCTTCACTAGTTGGCTCTTAAACAAATAAAGGTGAGAACCGTGTGCACCAAGGGCTTTGTGGTTGGCTGCAGGAATGCCAGCGGAAGCTGGACCACAAGCTGAGCCTGGACTCGTACCTGCTGAAGCCTGTCCAGAGAATAACCAAGTACCAGCTGCTGCTCAAGGTGGGCCTCTGAGGGGCAGCCCGGCACAGCCTAGCCTCCAGCAGTGCACCTGCTGCCTTCTCACCTGCTGGCCAGGTGTCGCGCTGCCCTGGCTGCTTCCCAGGCGAGGTCCAGGCCTCTTCCCCACCACACCCTGCCCCTCCCAGGCCAGAGGACCCCTTCTCTGAGCCTTTTTCTTCCCCGCTGTGTTACACCCAGCTTGTCCAGACTTTGTGGAGGGCCTACTGTGTGCTCACCACTGTAAGGACGCTGGGGACACAGGAAACAGACCGACCTTGTCCCCACAGGTTTCTGCTTATCCCGCGCTGGGATTCTGTGCTAACAGTGATCTGTGCCTGCAGGGCGGGGCTGTGTCTGTTTATCCTGCACATGTTGGGGATGGGGGAGGACTGACCTGGGAGAGTCCAGCTGTGGGTTTGCCGTTCATGGCACCTTCCAGCTCCTGCCTTTAGCTGGGGTCAAAGTGGACGGGGGCGCTCCCCCAGGGGTGGGGGTGGGGTGCAATGGATCTGCACCTGCAGAGTGGGTGCCTCCCCAGTCTACAGCGCCCTCTCTGTTGGGGGCGGGGAAGGTGGCTAGGTCTCAGCTTCCCTAAGACCAGGGGAGGCTGAGGGGGGTCCCATCCTCTGCGCCCGTGACGGCCGCGCCAGGAGCCCCACCCACCTCCCGCAGGGTCCGCGTTTCTGGGAGAGTCGGCTGCTCTGCAGGGAGTTGGGGAGGGTTTCGTGTGCAGGCACGTCCTGACAGCCGCCCCACCCGACCGCAGGAGATGCTGAAATACAGCAAGAACTGCGAGGGGGCGGAGGGGCTGCAGGAGGCGCTGAGCTCCATCCTGGGCATCCTCAAGGCCGTGAACGACTCCATGCACCTCATCGCCATCACCGGCTATGACGTAAGCAGCGCCAGGCGCTCTGGGCTTCCTCCCATCTCAGCGGCAGAATTTGCCATCCAGGCAGCTCGAAGGGCCCCGTCAGTGCTCCTTAAGCATTGGGTGACCGTGCCGCCTGGAACCTGCCGGAAGCCAGTTCTGAGTCCGGAGGTTGGGGAGCCCATGAGATGAGCAAGCTCCCGAGTCGCTACGTGGGGCCTGTGGAGACCAGGACGGTGCCCAGAGGGCACAGCATCTCCAGAGGACGCACTCAGACCTCACCCGGTCCTGGTGTGCAGGCCCAGGCAGAGATGTGACGTCTGTTTCCTCTGGCACAGTTGGTGGGCTGGCAACTTATAAGTGGCCACAAAGAACAGATTTCTCTCCTCCCCCTGCAGCCCCTATCAGGCCGACTCATCGGTTCTGCCTCTGCATATCCATTCAGTTCTTTCTCCATTTTTTAAAATTAATAGACTTGATTTTTTTTTTAGCACTTTTAGGTTTAGGAAATAACTGTGTGCAGCACAGAGAGTTTGCTCGCCCCCCCTTACCCTCAGCGTTTCCCAGGGACACCTTGCGTTGGTGTGATGCACCTGTTACAGTGACAGCCAAAGTTGCTGTTGTCACTAACCACAGACAGTTCACGTGAGGGCATACACTTGGCGCTCTACGTTCCGCGGGTCTGGATGAACACACAATGTCCTGTACCTGCCATGACAGCACTGCAGAGTTTCACTGCTCTAAAACTCCCCGGCCTGGCCATCCCTCCCTCCCTGCCCACCCCCCAACCTTGCACTGTCTCCGTGGGTTTGCCTTTTCCAGGCCGGCTTCCCCGCGCCTGTGCCCTCGGTGGTAACAGCCCCCTGTGCCGCGTGTTTCAGGGGAACCTGGGCGACCTGGGCAGGCTGCTCATGCAAGGGTCCTTCAGCGTGTGGACGGACCACAAGAGGGGCCACACCAAGGTGAAGGAGCTGGCCAGGTTCAAGCCAATGCAGCGGCACCTGTTCCTGCATGAGAAGGCCGTGCTCTTCTGCAAGAGGCGGGAGGAGAATGGAGAGGGGTATGAGAAGGCCCCTTCCTACAGCTACAAGCAGTCCCTGAACGTAAGTGAGGCCGCCTGGAGGCCCGGAACCTGCGACTCGGTCCGCCTTGAACAAAACCTCTGCGTGGGGCCAGCACTGACACGCAGCTCTCACCTTTGCGTGGGGGTCGGGGGTGGGTCCCGCCCAGAAATGTCCGGGCTCGCTGTGCATGTTCACCCCGGCTCCCGGCCGTGTCTGCAGATGACCGCTGTCGGCATAACGGAAAACGTGAAGGGGGATGCTAAGAAGTTCGAGATCTGGTACAACGCGAGAGAGGAGGTCTACATCATCCAGGTGGGCCTCACCTTTGCCTCAGGCCAGGTGCAAAGGGATCACCGTGAAAGGCTTCTAATGGCAGCTGGGGCCTAGAATCTCCCGTGCGGTCTCGTCACCCAGAGGCCAGGAGCAGCTGCTGTGCATTTTGGGGCGCTGCCCTGGGCTGTCTTTAACATGAGCTGGACCCAGCGTGAAATGTGGGGAGAGGGTCACATGTGGGGGCAGAAGTGACCGCAGGGTGATGGGCTCACCCTCCCGCCATCCAGGCTCCTGCGTCCCGGCCAGCACAGGAGAGGCCTGGTGTGTGTCCAGGACGTGGGGTCCTGTCCTCCTGGTGCACCTGTCCTGCCACGCTGATGGGTGGGGCCGGGGCAGCTGAGATGTGGATTCGGGGGCAGCGTCCCTGCCGTGAGCCGTGGCAGGACCCCACGTGCCCTGCCAAGGATCGAGCCCAGCATGGGGGGTGTGCCTCCCCCAGGCACCCTTCAGAGTTTTGACACGTGGATGGTTTGGCCCCAGGGCCGTGTGTGGGACTGCCTGGCCGACGGCCTGCAGAGCTGGAGCGAGGGCGTGGGCCTGCCCAGGAGCTGCCCGGCCCCAGCAGTGACCCCAGGCCCCGAGCCCAGGGCCTCACGCTGTGTGGAGGCAGGAGAGTGGCTGCCAGCTGTGGCTCGTGCTCCTGGCCCAGTCACCCTCACCCTGGCAGCGTAGCGTCTGCTTGTGGGCTCCAGACTCACTGTTGTCCTTGTCACCTAAGACAATGTCGAGTTGAGGCCACTTCACAAAAAGGGCAAGTTCTGCCACAGTTTTACCCGGTGAGTCAGGCATCGACCGCTGTGCAGCGGCACTGGCCCACAGTCAGTCACTGGCTGGTGCTGCGGTGCCTGGGCACCAGGCACGGCTGCACGGCCCTTTTGCAGTCGACCCCGTGTGTCAGGTGGAGAGTCCTGCAGCCCAGGGCAGGCCACAGGCTCACACGCAGCGATCAAATCGCTGCTCCCTGAGATTATCCTTGGAAGTCTCAAGACGGAGACACCAAAGCGAGTATTATCAGGGACCTGGCACTTAACCTCTTGGTGTTTCTCTTGGGGGACAGGCGCCAACTCCTGAAATCAAAGCGGCCTGGGTGGGTGAGATCCGGAAGGTGCTGACCAGCCAGCTGCAGGCTTGCAGAGGTGAGGCGCCTCCCCAGTCCTGTGTGCTCAGCTCGTGCCCAGGTGCACTTCCATGTGTGTTCAGAGCAGACATGAGATTCCTAATTGTGCAAGATAGCTTAGCACCCGCAAGGGGGTAAACTGTGCATGGTGGTCTGTCTGCTTCCCTCCCAGAAGCCAGCCAGCACCGGGCGTTGGAGCAGTCCCAGAGCCTGCCTCTGCCTGCCGCGTCCAGCACCAGGTGAGCACGGCGTGTCGGGAGCATCACGAAGGAGGGTTTCCGTAGTTGCGGAGTTCACTTGGCCTCTGCCCCTGGAATCTCCTGGGTGTTGGGTGGAGTTTGCCTGAGGCCGCTACAGCGCTAGTCGTCTGGGAATCACGTCAGTCCCAGATGGTCGACCTCGAAGACCTGTGCCCTGGGCCCTCTGAGCAGCCTCCGTGGGTGGGTTATTTCGCAGCACGGGCAGCACCTGCCGTGGGGCTCCTCCAGGTGGCAGGTGATTGCCGGTGTTTCCGTGGTGGTCGGCACCTCAGAGCTGACCTCGAGGCCTGTAGCCGGCACGCACGTGGGCGCGCTTCAGACAGCGGCCGTGACAGTGGCGCCACTGTCTTTTTGCCCTTATTTTTTCTTTATCTTACTCATTTGCTTGTTGTTTTCAGTTTATTTTTCTTGTTTCTTATATAAGCCACCTTTAATCACTCATGGAACAGGATATGGCCTAAATAAATAATCCATAGAATAGTAGTTTTAAAAGAGAACACCCCCTGCCCAAAAAATACACAAACCTCCTACTTCACAGCTAGCAAGGTGGTTTTTTGTTCTCATCTGGCTCCACTGAGGTATAATTAGAGGCTCGCGGCCTCTGAAGCAGTGAGGACGCCGCTGCAGCACTGGCTGGGGGCTCGGTGATGTCTAAATGCCTCAGAGAATTTTGATAAACTAACTAGGAACACACTTTTCTTTCTTTTCTGGCGTGTCGGACGTCATCAGTCCCTCCAGAGGGAACGCAAGAAACATCAAAAAGCTGGAAGAAAGGAAAACTGACCCCCTGAGCCTGGAAGGCTTCATCAGCGCGGTGCCACTGCCAAAGCCACCAGAAAAAGGCAGAGGTGGGTGTCTGCAGTGACCGGCCTCGGCCGTGCCGCGAGCAGCTCACAGGACCCGGTCCCCGGCGCAGGAAACGTGCAGCTCCCGCAGCTCAGACTGGGTTTGCAGAAGGTTGCCCTCGTCTGCGCCCACAGGAGAGCCCCTCACTCACAGGCGCTGTGCGCCCCCAGTTCGGCCCCAGAAAGAACCCGGCCGAGACCCAGTGTGTGGCCACCCCGAGCCCTGTGGGCTCTCCTTCCCGCAACAGCCGGGCCTGCCTCCTCAGCTGTGTCGCGGTGCCCTCTGCATTGTCTTCTCTTCCTTCCTAGATGACGTGGTCACTAGCTCTACCTCAGAAAGCTCTGCGCTTTCCAGAAAGCGTTTTACCCTGCAGGGCTTTGCTAACATCAAAGGTCAGAAAGGTAAAAAAGCCACCTGCCTGAAACCCGCCTCCCACCAGCGTCCCTCCCCACGGTGGCATGTGTGTCGTGCATGGTGTGGTGACCGTCCGTGCGGCCGTCTCGCGAGGAGCTCTGCCTCCTTCATCATAAGCGCAGCCCATGCAAGCGCGTTTTTCCCACCGAATCGTCTCGCTGGCGCTGTGTGTCTGTTGTACAGACACCCGGAGTTGTCTTTTAGGGGGTGCCTTTTCTTTGGAAACGTGAAGGCGAGCTTTTCAGATAGAGGCCGCTCAGAAACAGGGTGCCGCCGGCTTTCTGGTCCAATGCCTCCCCCGCCCCTCCTCCCTCATCTTTTCTTGCTTTTTCTGCTTGGTTCCCTGCGGAGCATTAACCCTTCCAGCTGCAATTACTGTTGCCAGACACTTTCTGGGGGCATCTGCTGGTGGACAGAGCTGGTTCCTTGAGGTTGAGATTTCTCAGGGCTCGACCACCCTTGAGTGGTCTCTGGGGCGCAGGAGGGAACGCGCCGAGAGAGCCCAGCGGCCGGCCAGGGGTGCGGCAGTTCTGTCCGGGCTTCTCCAGGGTCTATTCAGTGACCAGATGCTAGTCCAGAGAATTGGGGATATTTCCCAATTTGTAAAATATTTGTAAGTTGGCCTCAACCTTGAAAGAAAGAACCAAACAACAAATTCTGGCACGACACAGAACTAAGAAAAGGCACCTAGACTCAGCCCTAAAATGACGCCTCTGAGCTGACGCCCATCCGCTCACTGCCTTGCCTGGCCCTGAGCCACGTGGATGCTGCGTCCCAGCATGAGCTCCGCGCCCCTCCCTCCCGCCCCGCCCGCGTCCTCATGGGTCTCCCGCTGTCTCCGCCCACAGCTTCTCCCACCAGCCCCGACAAGAACGCCAAGCGGCACCAAGTAAAGAGCGACCCGACGCCCTTTGGCTTGCGAGGTAGAGCGACGCGCCCCCAGTCCCAGCCCCTCACCGGTGGCTGGAGCGCAGCCTGCCAGCTGCCAGGGCCCCCAGATGAGACCCCGAGGGGTCTCCACGGCCAGGAGCACATTGCCCCTTGGTCCAGCAGCCGGTACTCTGGGGACAGGTCCTGTGAGGGCGTCTCCCTTCTCGGCCAGCTCCTCACGGCAGCCCCATCCAGGACACGGCCCTCCACGGGCTGTCCTGTCACCTGGTGGCTGGGTAGGGCAGGGGGGTCTCGCTGCTCAAAGCTTATGGTTGGCTGTGGCCCCCAAAAAACAACCCCGGCCACGGCCCCCCCCACAACCCCCCTCACAGCCCCCTCACAGCCCCCTCCCATGTCCCCAGTTTGCGCTGACACTTCTTGGTGGCAGCACAGGAAGCAGCAGCTGCCAGGTGTCAGGCCTCCTCTCCCGGCAGGTGCCAGGTGTGCAGGCAGGTGTCAGGTGCGCAGGCAAGTGGCAAGGTGTGCAGGCAGGTGGCCAGGTGCACAGGCAGGTGCCAGGTGTGCAGGCAGATGGCCGCTCCATGCTGGAGGTCAGCCTTGTTTCTGCCTCCCTCATGTTCTGAGGATAAAAACTGTCCGAGAAACCTGAGGCTGCCCATCTGAGGTCTCCAGTGCCAGGAGAGGGTTTCCTGTTTTGAATCTTCTGCATTTTCCAAAATTTGCAAAGGATCCCAAGGGATGTAAGCAGGGCCCATCTCCCACCCCACCCAGAGGCCACCCGCACCACCAGGGCTCCTGGGCTCGCGCCCTCACACACGCTCAGGTGTGCAGGCCGAGGCCTCCTGCCAACACCGCGCGAGAATCAGTGGCCAGGAGCTTGTGTGATGGTCTCATGCCTCGCACAGCCTGCAGTGGTGCTTGGGAGAGGACAGTCACCCCCCCGGACAGCCTCCCGGGGGTCTGCGTTTGCCCGTTACCCAGGAGAGCACAGTCATCCCCCCGGACAGCCTCCTGGGGGTCTGCGTTTGCCCGTTACCCCGGAGAGGACAGTCATCCCCCCAGACAGCCTCCCGGGGGCTGCGTTTGCCCGTTACCCTTTCTGGCTGTGACCTGGAGCAGGCAGAGCTGTCCCCGCCATCTTCCCCGTGTAGGACGCTGACGCAGCCAGTAGAGAGGGGGGCTTAGGCCAGACTCCCCGGGGGTCACATGTGGCTTCGGCCAGGCTCTGCCTCTCAGGCTTGCACATCCTCCTCTGTGGTGAAGGCAGCACAGCCTCGCAGGGTCAGGAGGAAGACAGTGCAGGGGTCAAAGCCACCTGCCTCCTGACACTTCTGCTGGTAGCAGGTGACCACGAGCCTCAGGTCTTCCCGGCTGGCATGTCTCAAAAATCCTCAGCCCCTGCCTCCTGAAGGGTCCCCCCAGCCAGTGAATATCGAGGCCTATTTTACAGAAAATAGAGGCGACCGTATGGCAGGTCACCCTGGCCTGACACCCTTGAGTGAAGTCCCCCAGCATCCCCGTCGAGTGCCGCCTGCCTGCTCTGTGGCCATTGCGGTTCCATGCGCTTCTGTCTCCTGTCCCACAGCGGGCGCCTTCGCGCGGTCAGGCCCCGGGGCTTAGCTGCCCCTCCCTGCCCACTGTTCTAATGTGGGAGCGGGGGTTGGGGGCAGCTCAGGCCCAGACCCCTTCTTTTCTCTGGCGGTGCCTGAGGGCAGAGCGGCTCGAGGTTCCCCCAGGAGACACAGCGCCGCGCTCGAAGCAGAGGCAGCACAGGCAGCACGAGAAGTCTGCGCCCTGCCCACGCAGTGTCTTCATCTTTTGTCCTCCCCGCCCTCGGGTGTGGTTCCGTTTGGCAGAGGCCCGACCGTAGTGCTTCGCAGCCACTGGGGGTGGGGAGAGTACGCTTCAGCCAGGCTGCGGCACCAGTCCCCGCTGGCCAGACCCCGTGTCTGAGCCTCCTGCCCATGGGCACCTGCACGTGTGCTCGGGGAAAGAAGGTGGGGCCACCGGCAGCGGGAACCTCGGTCCCTAATTCTCACACAGACGCAAGCCTGGGAAGTTAAGCTGGGAGGCCTCCTGCCACCTCGCCTGGCCTGGGGGTGCCTGGCGCAGCCCCCTGTGCTGTGCCATCGGCAGGTCCTCCCCAGCACAGGCTTCCCACTGCCAAGCGTTGGCGCTGGCCCGCTGAGGCTTCGCAGGCAGGGCACACAGGCATTTACACATGTGGCTCTTCTGCAGTCCTCACACGCCCAGTACCTTCTCTTGCAACAAAATGCAGCTTCCGCTGCACCAGGTAGAATTTGGAACTGGCGGTGCCCGAGCTTGAGTCCAATTGCAGTCTGCCCGTCTCCCTGATGCATCGCTCTCTGCTGAATGTCCAGCGCCAGGTGTGATCTGGCACCACAGGGTGCCACTGGGCTCTCCACCTGACTGCTGGCATTTGTGGGGTTCGCCCAGCATCACGGACGTGTCCTTTCCCCCCTGCCCTGCATGGGGGGTTCAGTTGCTGCCCTTTGGGGGCACCTGACAGGAGGGACTCGCATGGAGGAACATGTGTAGTCTGGAGTCTAGAAAAAAGCTTTGCCCACCCTCATTTGATGATCCCGTGGGGACTGGAGCCCTGGCCAGGGTGGCAGCCCCAGACTCCTGATTCAGCGTGTCTGTGCCTTGGTTTGCCCACTGTGCAGTGCGGACCATGGCCCTCCTGCTCTAATAGGTCAAGGGCTTTGGCTCTCTCAGTGAGCTTCAAGCGTTTTTACTGGAAACTGTTTTCCCGCTGGTCCGATAGATGTTGAGTGTTCCAGGTTAACCGAAAATGGCTTTCCTTGGAGAGTGTTTGCTGTAGGGCCCAGACGCACATGGGGTGGCAACCCAGCACGGTCGGCCTCCCTCCTCTGCCAGAGGCAGAGCCTGCCCACAAGGGCACCTGCCCCAGGGAGGGTCTGGGGCTCACTCTTCCTGCCAGGTGGGCCTCACAGACAGGGCAGGTGCACTCACCACCCGCTCAGTGTGTGCCGGGCATTCTGGAAGCCTGCAGCCACAACGCTCTCTATGAGCCTGGGAGGATGACCAGCTCTGCTTGGAGCCAGGGCTGCAGTTGCAGGTGTTGTGGGACTTGCGCAGACCCCCACGGACAGCTGGCCCTCACTGGAGCCTCTTCCCCTCTCAGGTTGGAACAAGACTTCCCACTCGCCAGAGGCCCCTGGGGATGACGGAGACTCGTCGAGCGCAGAGGAGCCCGTCAACTCGTCCGATGCAGAGGAAGATGTCGGGGGCCCCCCCAAGAAGCTGGTAACTCAGCTTCGGCATCCCTGGGGGTGGGGGTCTAGAAGGTGCACCTCGGCTGGGTCCTGGGGCCACAGGTCTTCAGAGACGCTTTGTTCACTGGATTGATTCCCAGTGCCCAGGGCTCCCACCAGCCTCTCTGCGGAGCACACATGGCTGCACCCTCCCTTCCAGTCACACCCCTGCAACCCTTCCAGCCACAGGATGTCCTCACTGAGCTTCCCTAAAGCTATGCACACACCCCAATCTCATTTGTAAGAAAATTGAACTGTCTTAAGCATGGATTTGCATTCTAGACTATGTCGTATTTTTATGAGAAGTAAGGAAAAGCTATTTGCATCTTAAATCATTAGAGTCAGGATTATACCAACAGATGTTTATTGCCCACTCCGTGCTGGGCCTTGTCCGAGCACCAGGCTGTAGCAGCAAACAGAAAACATCCCGGAGGCTCTGCGGGGGCAGGTCCAGCAGGTGCAGGGAGGACTTTCGAGGCAGTAGGACAAGGGCCAGGCGGACAGGCTGGAGGCAGGGATGGGGGCCTGGCGAGGGGTCTGGTCTTGTTCCCCTGGAGGTGGGCAGGAGCCAGTGTGGGTCGTCCCCCCACTAGGCCATGAGCTTCCCTCATGCTCCCAGGGTAGGCTCCGCATCCCACGACAGAACCTGCTGCACCAACGTCTCTGCCCGGCCCAGTTCTAGGTGCTGGAGACAAAGCAGAACAGAACACACAAGAGCCTCCACTGTCACGGGAGACTTGTGGAAACTTAGTAAGACACGTGGCCTGTTAGGCGGGGCAGCTGCCAGGAAGACAGGCAGGGAAAAGGGAAGGCACTTGAGCTGGAAAGAAGGGAAGAGCGCCAGGAGGAGAGACCGCAGGTGCAAAGGGCCCGGGGCAAGGGGGCATGCTTGGAGACCAGCCAGGAGCCCGGGAGGTTGGTCTGTTTGTCTTTAGCTGGTTGTGAAGTGAGGTGAGCACCCCCGGAGACTGGAAACCTTTCCAGGTTAAGCAGAGAGTCTCACCAGAAGCTCCCAGGGCACTTAGTGTTCCATTTCGTTGCCGGGCGGTCTGAAGTCCCCCAGCCATCCTTGCCTATGCCGTGGCCACTGGCTGTGCCATGGGGACAGCAGATGGCTCTGCCTGCCTGCTGGTGTTGGAGAGGCACATGCTGATACACTGGCACCTGTGTCCCTTTGCCCACCCCTGCTAGGTTCCAGGCAGACGCACAGTCGTGGTGGGCCACGCAGAGGGTGGCCCCGGTGCCCTGGCCGTGAGGAGCGGGGACGTGGTGGAACTGGTCCGGGAGGGCCACGAGGGCCTATGGTAAGATGCCCACCTGCGCCCATGCCTCGGCCACGCTGCACGTGGCGGCCGGGTTGACCCCCACCCCTTGCAGGTTTGTCCGGGACCTGAGCACGGGCAAGGAGGGCTGGGTGCCGGCCAGCAGCCTGTCTACCCACCTCGGCAAGTCCAGCTCAGCCCAGTGCCTGAGCAGCTCAGGTAAGGCCTGGGCTCTGTGCCCACCGCACCTGCCACGCCCCGGGCCTGTGTGAAGAGAGGGTTCCAGTGTGTGTGGAAAGAGCCAAAGCCATGGCATCTCTGCCTGGTTTCCCCACAGAGTCGAGCCCGGGGTCGGCCGTGCTGAGCAACTCCTCAAGCTGCAGTGAGAGCGGCCAGGTCCCCTTTGCCGAGCTCCAGGGCTAGGGCCGGGCCGTGGACATCGCAGGCCACAGTGCCGGAGACCAGCGTGTGGATCCCTACGTTTTCTTTCACTTGGGCTTGCTTAGTTTGGCGAGGGGACAGTGCCCTAAGATATCCTAAAAGGGAGGACCCTAATTGACCTGCACAAGAGCGACGTGGCCATGCAGGGGCCGGGGCCAGACCCTCTCCGGGGCAGAGGCTGGGTCCACAGGAAGACCCAGTGCACAGAAGCTTCCTTGGAAAATCTGGAGCGGGGAGAGGGGCTGCAGGTGAGCCCGTGGACCCTGTGCGCCGAGCTCAGCCTCGCATGGTCTCTGGGCCAGAGCTTCCTGCGGGACATGCAGACGGTGGGGGCTGCTTCCAAGAGAAGTGAACGAATCTGTGACCAACAGCCTGAGAGGAGAGGGGGACTCTTTTGTCTTTTACAAGTTTTAGGGTTTTTTTTAAACAGGGATTAATCCCATGGCCATTTTTCATGGTACTTTGGCCTCAAATCTTTACCAAGAATCACTGTGTTTACATGAAATGACAATTTGATACTGTGTTTGATACAAAACTATTTTTTTGTTACTGGGGTTTACATCGAAGCATGTGGTTTATACCACTAAATGATTTGGGGGGTATCTCATGGAAATTCATGGCACCCCTGAAGTTCACCTGGTCACAGGTGACTGAAATCATGTCCCTTGGAACATCAGGTGGTGTTTCTATGACCAGAAGCAGTTAGAAACCAAGGAGATTGCTTTACCTGTGTAGATTTCATTTTCAAAAGAAAATTCAAACTATAATTTAAGGTAGTAACCTTTTCTACAAAGAGTGGGGGGATTTGATTTTTTTAAAGAGCTTCACTGAGTTAGAATATTTTTATTATTTTTAAATAAAATACAAAGATGCAGTTTCTGCAGGGCATCATCTGAACTGACGCTGCCGACTGTAGCTTAGTGATCTCGGCCATCGCGGCGCAGCCTTGCCCGGGGCAGTACCTCAGTTTCTGGTCCAAACACCACCTGCCTCGCACACAGGCAAGCCCTCTGCCCCCGTTCTGTGTCATAATCACCCTAAGTACACAAATGTAAACGGGGAGACTTTATTGTATTCAAATCATGGCAGAACTGGAAAGAAAACGCTTCTGCTTTACCCCTTTTTGTGTTTCAGAAACAAATTCTGTTCTTTCGCAACACTTTTCTGTGTCTGGCCAGGCAGGTATTTGTGTGTGTGCGTATCTGAGCGTGTGTACATATGTGTCTGGATGCAAAGGTGTGTTCACGTGTCCATGCTGCTGCGCCGTCTCCTCAATGCTGTGTCCTGCCGTGGAGGCCGACCCGGCTGCGTTCCTACCAGGTTTCCAAATGAGTCGCGCTCCCTGCCCCGTGGCATGCAAAGCCGTTGCTGGCCAGACCTCTAGGGTATGGGAATAAAATATAAAACGTGCAAAGACTTGGTAACTTTTCTTCTGGTGTGTAAGTTATTTGGGAAACGACATGTGATGCAATTTATGTAATATATTGTTCTGACACAGTTCCTTCCGTCTCAACATGGGATTGTCCACTCTTTTGTGTGATCTCTGCTCATAAAGGCACTTTAAAACTTCACGTTTCATACACTGTTACTGGTTTTTTTTTTACTGCTGATGTAAATGAAGTTTAATAATCAGAGTTCTTTATTGTATGGATGAAGTTTGAATAAATATGAGCCACTCCTGCTGTCTGCCTCCATCTGTAAAGGGCACATAATTTCACGGCGGTGCTTCACACAGGTCATAAGTGCAACATGCTTGCACAAGAAGGTGTTAAAACAGAAAAGAGGCGGGTGGCAAGCGCACCTAGAATGAGGCAGAATCCCCGAGAGCCACCCGTGCTTCATGTTGTCAGACAGTGATGATGGTAAAACAGCCACAGGGTTATACGGAGGCAATGAAAGAAACATAGAGAAACCATTACAGGATGATAATACAACTGGTAACTTCTAGACCCAAAACGGGGAGAATAAAGGAAGGTTATTGATCCAATAGAAGAAGGGAAGGGTGGCAAAGGGGGAGCCTGGTGAACAGAAAACACAGTGTAATGGACAAGATCAGTCCAGACACGTCTGACTCTCAGACGTGATCATGTCAAACTGACTTCCTGGAAGAGCATCAGATCGGATGTAACAAAACACTGCTAAAAGAGACCATAAAACAAAACTATAAAAGGCTGAAAATAAAAGAAAGAAAAATATAACAGATAAACACGAACCAAAAGAAAGCTGGTATAGCAACATCAGTAACATACCAGATGGAATTCAGGACAGTTAATGGCATAAAAGGACACTGCGTGGCAATCATGAATTTGTAAGCACCTGACAATAACACTCAAAACACAGACAGCAAAACTCGGCAGTCGTGGGTGAGATGTTAACTAACTGATCCCTGTTTGTCCCTAAAAATAGAGAAATGTGCATTATTTTCCAGCACACATGGAGCATACACAAAATATTTACAAAACAATGAAAAAGACAGTTAAAATGGTATTTGGAATTTAAAAGCATGTTTCTACCTCATGGGTTGGAGAGGAAATGTCCTTGGGGCTCAGCTCCCTGCAGAACTGGACTGAGGACACACAGCACTCGGGGAGCGGCCAGCGCCCTTAGATTGACATTTACAGCCCAGAAGTGTCTGGTTTTTTACATGACAAAACAAATGAGTTAACCATTTAAAGAAGCTATAAAATAAGACCAGTATAACTCAAAGTATAAAAAGGAGTTAGTACAATTGAGAGAAACAAATAACAAAAGCAAAACAAATCAACAAAATCAAAACTTGATTCTCTGAAAAACCTAATGAAGTAGACTAATTTATAGAAAACCTGAGAAACTTCACAATAAATAAAATTTTTAAATGATAGAACCATTATGAATAACTTTCTGTCAATACATTTGAAAACAGATAAAACAGGAATTGTCTTTTTAAAAAAATCAAATTGTTAAAATTGGTCAAAAAGAAATAAAATACTTGGGCTAATGAATAACAAAGAAATTGAATTGCAGTTAAAAAAAAAAAAAAGAATTCACCCCCAAACAGATACTACACCCAGGTGGTTTTATAGGCATATAAAAATATTCACACAAATATTTGATATTCAAAAATATCAAAAGAGGGAAATCAGCAATCTTGTGAAGCAAGTTTAAACTTGGTACCCAAGCCTGACAAAGATTATGTAAGAAAAAATAAAATTATGAAGATGAATGCAAAAGTTCCAATAAAGCATAATCAAATAAAACCAAACTATATGATATAAATGAAAGTCATACGTTCTAATGAAGTAGGCTTGTCCCAGGAATGCAAAGATGGTGCAATATCAGAAACTGTTGCTGTAATTTGCCATGTTAAGGAACAAAAGGGGGGGTCACCAGCTTATCATATGCAGGAAAAATAACTCAACTTTATTCAACATTCATTTGTCATGTTTAGCAACTAGGAGTAGAAGGAAATTTCTTTAGCCAAATAAAGTGTATCTTACAAAATCTTTACAACAAAAACTTTCATTATTGAAATACTTTAGAACCATCCCACTGAAGGCTAAATAAAACAGAGATGCCCACTACTATCCAAAATTATTTACTGGAAGTACTAGTGATACAACAAAGGAAAAGGAACTGAGGTGTATTAATTGAAAAATAACTTCATATATAGAAAATCCAGGAGAATTCATAAATTATTGGAACTAATAAGAGTCCACAAGATCAACCCACAAAAAGTCATTAATATTCCTAGCAATAACAAATTGAAATATGCTATTTTAACAGCAACCAAATGGTAAAATACTAAAATGCAACAAAATTTCTGGACAAATTATGAAACATCACAGAAGGTCATAAAAGAAGGCCTAAATAAATGGGAGATTCCTATGGATGGGACAATTCAATGTCACCAAAATGTCAATTCTCCCCATGCAATCTGTAGACTTAATGTAATTCTATCGAAATCCCAGCTGAGTTCTTTGTGGAATTAGGAAATTGATTGTAGTATGTGTGGAAGGATAAGTTCTGAGTATAGCCAAGATGGTTCTGGGGCTGGGGCAGGGAATGGGGCAGAGGGCCCCAGGTGTCGAGGTTGATCTTGACAATGGCGGACACCTGAGCTGACGGGGGAACACGAGGCCTGTGTCCACGGTAACTCCGTGTGTCCCACGGACAGAAGGGTCAGCAGGGCCATGGAATGGCCTCTTGAGCAACTGTCCACGCTGTTGGGACCACTGGCTTTCCAGAGAATAATAAAATAAAATTAGATCCCTCCCTTAACTAAAAAAATTAGGATTATTAGAAGAAAATAGAATATCCTTATTGCCTGAGGGCAAGGATAGGTTTCTTACAAAAGACAAAAAAGGTACACTTCAAAAGATGGACAAAAAGAAAAGATGGATAAATCTGAGCACATCTCATGATGAATTTCTGTCCACCCAAAGCCCCATGAAGAAAGGCAAAAAGTAACACAAAGGCCCAGAAAAGAAAATAAGTTATGCTCGATATCATAACCTTTTATCTCCAGATAAATTCTCTATTCCATAAACAGAATTATTAGCATCATACAACACTGGTTCCCAACCTTAGCCACACGTCAGAGGTTCCCGGATGTTTAAGTACTGTTCCTGGGACCACTCTCAGGTCCTGATTCCTTACGGGGTGGAGGCACCTGCAAGTGGTGTGCGTGAGTGTGGTGCACGCGTGCAGGTCTGAGCGTGGTGCGTGCGAGGCCGCCCGGCACGCTTGCTCACCACTCTCCCCCCTCCACCTCCACCCCCCGGGCGGCTCACCTGTGCCAGGGTGGTGGCATCTACAGGGACTGGGATGTAGATTAACACAGTGTTGGTGGCTTCTCCGTAGCCCCCGAATGAGCATCCCCCCACAAAGCTGACCACCAAAGGTTGTCCATGTCCTTCACACTGGAGAGAGCAACCTGTGGGTGGCTCAGCGCGGCAGACAGCCTCCTTCCCTGCAGGCTGGAGTAGACGGACGGACGACGGACAGACCAGCAGAGGTCCCACCGGAGGCGGCAGAGGCTGTGACTGTCCCCTTCCCCAGGGACAGGGTGTAAGGTGCCTTGGCCTGCCCAAGGGGGCTCGCGTGAGGACAGCCTGCTAGCCTCCCTAAGGAAGGCAGTGGGGGCTCAAGAGGGTGGGGTGGCAGCCCCCACACCTGCCCCTCTGTGTGGCCAGGTCCAGTCCCAGGTGCAGTGCTGGGACAGACATGGACAACCCCAAGCAGGTAGGGCCCCCTTCAGAGGGGAGTGGGGCCCAGGTGGAGCTCTCACACCTGAGTCCTCAAGGACCCGGCGCTGGGACACTGGCCTCAGCTGGCAGGACGGCCAGAGAGCCAGGCAGAGAGCCGGTTCCTGCCAGCTTCTGCGTGCCTGCGGGGAGAGGAGCTGCACACAGGTGAGGGTGCAGCCCCCAGGCCAGGGGACCTGGAGTCCCTCAGGGGCTTGGCACCTGTTTCCTGAAGTTCCCCAGGTTTTCTGCTGCCCAGGAGGGGCTGAGGACGCCTGACTCGGAGCCCCACAGAGGAAGGGAACCCCAAGACCAGCCAGGCCTCCACCCTTGGGCGGGTGGGGATGGGGTGTTACCACCTTGCCCTCTCGCCTGACGGCTGTGCTGGCTGAGAGCACAGGGGACCCCGCTGGAGCTGGACGTGCACTGTGAGCCTTATCCCGGACCGGGCAGCTACTTGAAGGTTTTTGGTTTTGTTTTTTACTGGATACACTCTTAGACATACTTTAAGTCTGAAATTACCTCAAGAGTTAGGCGATCTCCCTGAGACGGCTATTGTCAAAAGACAGGAAGGGGCTTCAGCTGCACTTGGTGGAAGGGAGAACACTTCCTGGTGGGCCCTCCCTCCCTGCAGGTGCGGGAAGAGGGAAGAGCCGGGGTCTGGGGTCTGCTGGTCCAGGCAAGGCCTGGCTCCCGAAGGAACTGCCAGCAATGCACCCATTCCCATAAAGGATATTTACCCCAGAGGGCCCAGCCCAGGAGACCTGGTGCCTGGCGAGCCCAGTACTCCTGGTTTTAGCACAGAAAGTCCCACAGCCTGGGAGACCCCTCAGTCCCCAGCAAGCCAGGGTGGTCGGTCACCCTCGCTGTGACCTGGGCCTGGGGAGCATGTGTAACAAGCAGCCACTGCCAGGCGCGGGCTCGGGGAGCTGTCTGCAGTCTGAACGGAGTGAGGGCTCTGCTGGGGGCTGACGTTCCTCTTCCCGGTGAGGCTCTGTGCCCCCCAGGAGCCAGGCTGTCTTCCCTCCTGACATCCATGGTTTCTTACCTGGAGTCTAAATCTGTTTCCCCAACTTACAGTCTGTGTCCTAAGGGCTTTGGAATCTAGATTGCTTTGGAAGTGTTGGTGCCAGACGAGCCACAGGAGCCCAGGACAGCTGTAGGACAAGCTTTGCAGGCCAGGCTGGGCCGCTGTGCTTTGTTCTTGTCCTGCCTTGAGCTCTGCTAAGGCAGGGCAAAGGCAGGGCACTGAGGGCAGCCAGGTGTTTGGGATGATCCCCGCCCCTCCCCCACCCCTCGCCCTTTGCCCCCAGTCCCCGCTGGGAATGTCCACAGGCCCGAGCCACTGAGGTCTCATCATGTCTTCTGGGGCCCGCGGGCTCCTCTGCTTTCTGCTGGGGCTTCAAGGCTCTCTGGCTGCAGGTACGTCCGGGGAGCTTTCCCTATAAACTTGGAGACAAGGGCAGCCGGGCTGTTTGCAGCAAATTCCACCAGCCGGGCACGAAGCCTCCCCAGACCTTGCCTGTTGTGGATGTCCCCTTCCCCTGGGGCTGGTGGCCCCAGTTTGAGGTTTCTTCCTCCTGGAAACCAGCATCCAGGCCCTTGCCACGCGTCACAGCAAAGTCTGTTCTCAATGGCCCAGACTTTGGCAGGATTATTTTCCAAGAACTTTCAGGAGTGGGTGGTGCTTTCCTGGCCCCTGCAAGTACCTGCAAGAATCCGGGGCACTCAGAGCGGGTAGTGGCTCATTCTGTGGCGCCTGCGCTCTGGGCCAAGGTGTCGGGCAGAGGACACAGGACGCGGGGCTGCCAGCTTAGTCACCACCATGGCTCTGTGACCGTGGCCACCCTCCCTGCCCCACACAGGGGGTGCTGAGGCCTCGGGGGAGAAAACATGGGGACGTGCTTTGTTTGCTGGGAGCCCCTGCAGAAGCCGGCACGGCTGCCGTTGTGACTTCCCAGCACCCAGGGCAGCCAGGGCTGCCAACTCTACAGCCTGGGTCTGCGGGACCATGTGAGCCGCCCCCTGTGCAGCTGCACAGTGTGCCCACAACAGGGCCTTCCTTCCTCAGGAACAGGACTGCGGGTGATTTTGCCTTCTCTGTTCTAGTCTGTCCTTTCCAAATCCTCTGCAATGATCTGCGTTTACTTCATTATCAGATTTGCCTCTGGCTCTCCAAGAGCTTCTCTGAGGCAGATTTGCTTTCATCCAGGGGCATGTCACAGGCGTGTGCGTGTCCGGTCCGGAGACGCGGGTCTCTCTCCGCCCTGCCCTCCTCCTGCCCAGGGCGTCTCCTCCTGGGAACCGCGATTCCCTGGTTTCCGGCTGCGTCCTCACCCTCTCCTATCCACACCAGATGGATTCCCTAGGAATGTCGGCATGTGAAAAGCTGACTTAAAGAAAGACGTGGCCCTCTCAGCCCCGACGGCCCAGTGCACCACGCTCCTCGCGCCCTTCCCTCCAAGTTCAGCTGCTGACTGCGCCCACCCCAGGCCCTCCGCCCGCCCGCTCCCACCCTTCCTGCTGCCTGAGCCCACCCCATCCCAGCCTCTGGGGGGGCCACGTCCTCTCAGCAGGGCCCGGACGCCTCCTCCGGCCTCCCCAGAGCCCCTCGCCAGGCGTCCGCTCATGCTCTTGTCATTGCTGCGCGGTGCTGCTCCCCTCGGTGTGGCTCCTTCCGCCTTCTCCACACCCCTCTCGCCCCAGGGGGGCTCAGTGGGCTTCCCACTCTTAATTTCAGCCTCTGCATACCTCTGAGCAACTTAAACATCTTAGTCTCCACCTCCACCCTCCGCACCCTCTCTCACAGTCCCCAGGGCTGTCTGGTGTCCTAAAGAATGAGGTTAGCACCACCCTGGGTGTCCTCAGGTGAATCGAAGCCCACCATAGTGCGGGCCCTACCACCTGCAAGCGCTGGTCGATGGTCGGCTCCGTGAGAGGCCGGGAGGACGCTGGGGAGGTGCCCCACCGGGCAGGTGCCCCGCTCAGGCTGCCGGGGGGCCCGGGGAGCGACGGGGTCTGAGCTACTGGGGCTGGCGTGACACAGGCAGGTACCCAGGACTGCCGGGAGCCGGCTGCGTGAGGATGAGGCTGCCTGGGTGTTGTGTGGCGTGGGGGGAAGACGGGGGCCGTGCCATCCACCGGGGACATGGCGGGGTCACAGATGAGGAATTGAGGTTTCACACCAGGGCTGTGGCATGCCGAATCAATACTTGTATGTAGTTCATGAACACATTTTATGGACCCACAGGGGCTGCACACCATGGACCGTGGCATTATCGCCATTTTCACTTGCTGTCCCGTCTCTTTTTTCAAGCCCCACATTTAACGGCAGCACAGGTGCCTCCCATGTGGCTTCCGACTAGTACTGTATTATCAGTAGCTCCTCGTGGCTGAGTTTTTGCACTTGCCTCTAACATTTCCTTGGAATAAATTCCTAGAAGTGAAGTGACCAGGTCAGAAAGGATGCACCTGTTAAGCCACATCTCAAGAGCAGGCTGCCACGTGCTCACACGGCGGCCGCGCCGTGCTGCCTGTCACCAGCCGCCACACCTAACCCTAACTTCGAATTCAGCCAGGCCTGCAGCGGCACGTTTCCCTGCGGCCCTGAGCCCCGGGGCAGGCAGGAACCCCGATTCCGCCCCTGAGCAGGGTGAGCGCAGCGTGGGTGGTCCCCACCACCCTGGCACAGCAGGTTGTGAGCATTTCGTGGGGTTTTGTGTCTCAGTCTTCGTCACTCGGGAGGCGGCCCACAGTGCCCTGCGCAGGCAGAGGCGAGCCAACTCGTTCCTGGAGGAGCTTCGGCCGGGCTCCCTGGAGAGAGAGTGCAAGGAAGAGCTGTGCTCCTTCGAGGAGGCCCGGGAGATCTTCCGGAGCACGGAGCGGGCGGTGAGTCCACCTCGAGAGGCGCCCGCGCCACCCCAGTGCCCAAGTGTGCAGCGACCGCGGGGGGACTAGGTGGTATGTGGGGTCGCGCACCGGCGGGGTCGCTTTGCCCTCCCTCTCCTCGGCGATGCTCCCTCCACGCCCTGTTCCAGGGACACCCCCGCCACGCATGCCAATTTTTACATCCGAAAATGTCATCCAAGAGCACACGCGACGTGTCCCTCAACTTCCCAGGAAGGCCCCCAAGTCCCTGAGGGCCCAGGGCAGCCCGGCATCCAGAAGCGCCCGCAGCGCAGACGTGGTGGGAGGCTGCCTGCGAGAGGGCACCGTGGCCGCCTCCGCCAGCGTGGCCTGGGGATAGGGCTGTCTTCACTTCCGGTCTCACATCCTCAAAGTTCTGCATTTGGGCATCTTTGACATGTTCCTTTCCCTTAAAATATTTCCGTTTGGACGTTTTCACCTGAAGAGTGGGCCGGGGTACGGCAGGGAGACAGGGCTTTGGGTTGGGAGGTTCCAGGGCCTTGTGGCGACCCCAGCTCTGGAACCAGGGGGGCCAGGTCAGAGCTCCGGAGTGAGCATGCGCCAGCCCCTCGGACCCGGGCCCGTTGCTCACGCTCGTCCCGAGCTTCCCACGACCAGCCCTGACTCACGCCACGTTGCACGCCCACAGGACAACTCACACCCACAGGACAACTCACACCCACAGGACAACTCACACCCACAGGATGCCACACCTCACACCCACAGGAAAACTCACACCCACAGGACAACTCACACCCACAGGACAACTCACACCCACAGGACAACTCACATCACACCCACAGGATGCCACACCTCACACCCACAGGACAACTCACACCCACAGGACAACTCACATCACACCCACAGGACAACTCACACTCACATCCACAGGACAGTCCACACCTCACACCCACAGGACAACTCATATCCACAGGACAACTCACACTCACACCCACAGGACAACTCACACCCACAGGACAACTCACACCCACAGGACAACTCACACCCACAGGACAACTCACACTCACACCCACAGGACAACTCACACCCACAGGACAACTCACACTCACACCCACAGGACAACTCACACCCACAGGACAACTCACATCACACCCACAGGACAGCCCATCCCGAAGGGCCCAGGGCGCAGCGCCCACCCCCTGCCCAGCCCTCGGCCCGTTTCACGGATGCTGGCGCTGGCGCGTCTGGGCGGCAGGTGTCTCACGCGGCTTCCTCTTGTTCCCTCAGAAGCAGTTCTGGATTTCCTACAACGGTGAGTCAGTGAACGGCCCGTTTTGGTCCTGCCTGCCAGCGTTCCCCTCAGCTCACTAACGCCAGCCCACTCCACAGACGGGGACCAGTGCGCCTCAAACCCATGCCAGAACGGGGGCTCCTGCGAGGACCAGCTCCAGTCCTACGTCTGCTTCTGCCTGCCTGACTTTGAGGGCCGGAACTGTGAGACCAGTAAGGCTCCGCTTCCTGTCCCCCAGCCTGCAGAGGGCCCGGGCAGCGTGGAGGCGGCCTGGCCGACCGGGCCTCGGGTGTGCGCGCGGGTCCAGCCGGAGCTCAGCCCCAGAGGGAAGTCGATCTGGGTGACATTGAAGGCCCCTTCCAACCTGAGGCTCTTCCATCTAGGGCTCTAAGATTCTAGTTCTCAGACTTGGTGGACCCTTGGGCTCCCAGCCCTGGGAAGCTCTGGCAGGCCTGGAGCGGGCCCAGGCGAGTCTGTGTCGCTGCCTGGTGTCCACATCCCACCAGGCGAAGCGGCTTGCTAAACTTCACCTTCTCTACCTGCCGTTATGAAAGTATGAGACTTTTTTTTTCACCTTCCAAATATTCAGTTATTCCAAGTTTGGGGCCCCCAGCCTCCCTCAGGTTCAGTAATTCACTAGAAGGACTCAGAAGTCAGCGAAGATGATACACTCAGTCAGTTACAGCAAAGGACACAGGCTAAAGGCTGCAGAGGGGACAGGCACAGCCTCCAGGTGTCCTCTCCCACCCGGGTCACGTGGACAGTTCTCAGTTCTCCCAGAACAACGTGTGACAAGACGTACAAAGTGCTGCCCACCTGGAAAGCTCCCCTGAGCCTCAGGGTCCAGAGATTTTACTGGGGCCCAGTCACATAGACAGGGCTGACTGCCCACACAGCTGACCTCAGCCTCAGCCCCTCCAGACACGGGGCTGATGCGTGTGGCCTGAGGCCTCCCCCATAAACTGCGCTGTCAGCTAGACCATCCAGCCTGGCCCAAGGCCCAGGTAAGCTATGACATTCCCCTCAGGCAGGACCTTCCAAGGGCTCAGAGGTCACCTCCCAGGAGCTAAGGGCAAAGGCCACCCTCTCTTTGGGCGAGGTTAATGCTTTCCCGTCCAGTTTGAGAATCTAATTCCTCAAACTGAATTAGATTCTCTAGGCCACAGCCACTGTCTTCTCTAAGCATAAGAGAACCCATGAAGAGTGGAGGGAAACTGAGGAAAAGGACTCCCTGCTGCTCAGCCTCGAGTGCATGAGAGCCCTGGCTGTGCATCCCCCAGGACCAGCCCCCCACCGCCGGGGCCCTGCACTCACATGGGGCCAGCTCCCACCCCCACGTCAAGCCAAGTCAGACGGAAGGTTCCTCATCTTCTGTGCGAGCCAGGCAGGCTCACAGTGGCATGAGGCCTGCTTGGCGACTAGTCCCGTCTCTCTGGCCCTCTCACTGGCAGCGTCTCCTACTCAGGACACTTTTACTGTCCCCAAGGGGCTGTCACTGCTTCCCAGGGCCTTCCCCAGCTTCCTGTCAGCTGCTTGCAGAGGTGATTGTCCTGGAGGCCACTATCTGCCAGCCTGGCATCCCCCAAACGCCCAGGAGGCCCTCTCAGGCTGTCCTCTTCCTGTCTGTCCCCAGGCAAGAACGACCAGCTGATCTGTGCAAACGAGAATGGTGGCTGTGAGCAGTACTGCAGTGACCACGCGGAGGCCAGGCGCTCCTGCTGGTGCCACGAGGGGTATTCGCTGCAAGCGGATGGGATGTCCTGTGTGCCCACAGGTGACGAGGCTCAAGGGGCTGTTTTCTGTGTCATGTACCAGATGCCTCGTCCCACTACAGATTATTTTCCTGGCTAAAAGGTGGGGGTGGCTTAGCATCCCCTGAGCACCTGCAACTGCCTGGGGAGGGGAGGGCAGAGAGGCTGCCCCCACCTGGGAGCAGGCCAGAGCCACAATGACCAGGACGGGCACCCTGGGGCCAGCTCCCTGGATGTCCTCAAACCCCCTGCCTCTTCCAGCCAGGCCCAGGGAGCTGATGGAGGCTGTCTCACTTCTGTCCCACTTGTGGGGCCTCTGCCGGGGCTTGTGAATTTGCTTTGACACACCCAGAGTCTGTACCAGCTGCTGTACAATTCCAGATTCCAAAACTTTTTAAAGGCATGCACACTTAGGAACATGGGATTTTTCTCCAAACCAACCTCAAACTAATGGGGCTGCAATTCCAAAGGCTGGGACACCCCAAACCCACTCTGTCTCTTCAGAGGTAGATGTGCCCAGCCTAGTCTAGAAAGCCTGAAATCCAGCCTGCCGCCTCTACAGGTTTGCTTTTCTGGCCCAAGGACTTTATTGGAGCAGACCAAAAAATAAGTGTGGGATCAAAATGGCACGCTGGCTTCAATGTTAGTTCCTCTGTAGATGATCATTCACCCTTCCCCCCCTTGAAAAGTTAGAGCCCACTACCACGATGCAGCCGCACCTGCTCCCTCCACAGCCAGCCCCTGAGCTGTCTGCTCCACTGGCAGCTTCCAAAAGGCCTACCACCCAAGCCCCCCAGCCAGGCCCTGCCCACCACAGCCCCTGGGCCTCCACCCCACAGTCTCCCACTCTTAGGGCACAGGTGCTTCTGAGCCTCCGCCCAACGGCACATTCGTCCCTCACAAACCTTCCGTCTTGCTGACTTTTGTTTTGTACAGTTGAATATCCGTGTGGGAAAATACCTATTGTGGAAAAAAGAAACTCCAGCAACCCCGAAGGCCGAATTGTGGGGGGCAAGGTGTGCCCCAAAGGGGAGTGTCCGTGGCAGGTAAGGCTTCCCTGGCCCCAGGGTTCTGCAGCCCTGGTTTCCCCTCTCTGAGGGGCGTGTTGCATTTCGAATGAGAACTAATCAACAGCCCTCAGAGTGAAAGCGGGCAGGTCAGCCCACCCCTTGCTCCCAGGTCAGCAGCACCCGCCTTGCTTCTGGTGGGGGAAAGGAAGAAGAAAAGAAAATGACATTTGTTGAGCAGCTAGTCTGTGCAGAGAAACATGCTAGGTGCTGAACAGCGTCATTTCATGTCGTCCTCAGGGTAACTCTTTGGGGCAGGATCTTTGCTGATCTTTGCAAAATCAGGTGCATTGGGTCAAAGTTATGTGCCGATCCTGGGAGGTGCACAGTGGAATCCGACACCGACATGCCCACTGTGAGGACAGTGCCAGGAGAACGCTTCTGCCAGAGGTGGGGGGTGGCCTCCTAGACCCAGGTGGACAGCTTTGCCCAGGAGGGACCTGGATTCCAGAGGCAATCTCGCAATGCCAACGGTCCCTGGGGTGCACGGCCCCTCAGTGCACGTTGTGCCCTTGTCCAGGCCCTGCTGACGCTGAATGGAGCTCTGCTGTGTGGGGGGACCCTAGTTGACCCCAGCTGGGTGGTCTCTGCGGCCCACTGCTTTGACAGAATCAAGAACGGGAAGAACTTGACGGTGGTGTTGGGTAGGTGCCCTCCTGTCTCCCCACCTGAGAGCGGCCCCAGGGCTGGGAGTCCGGGCAGCGCACTGCTACAGCCCACCACCCACCACCTGATGGATGCCTCCTACAAGGGGAGTGGCTGGGCTGACCGCAGCCACTATCCTCTCAGCCTCTTCCCCGCTCCCTAATAAAGCGTGAAAACACCTGGGGGGGTGCAGTACACACCCCGCCTGCCCTGGGCAGAGAGCCCTGAGCAGGGGGCAGCCCCAGGGCCCTGTGGAGCCTCCAGGGGACCACCCAAGGGGCAGGGCCTCTGCCCCCCGGGTTTAGGAGCAAGACAAGGACCCCGAGGAGGGTCAGGCCCGGGCTGGGAGGAACTGTGGAGAATTTGGGGCACCCTCTCCCCTCGTGCCCAGGGTGACACCCCTTCCTCGCTGGCAGGCTGCCCGGGCGGGTCTGCGGGTCAGCCTCGGGCTGGGGGCCAGAGCGCCAGGACGTGGCCGAGCAGGCTCTCCCCACCCCCACCCCAGGCGAGCACGACCTCAGCCAGGACGACGGCGACGAGCAGGTCCGGCGCGTGGCGCAGGTCATCGTGCCGGCCACCTACGCCGCGGGCTCCCCGGACCACGACGTGGCCCTGCTGCGCCTGCACCCGCCCGCCCGCCTGGCCGCGCACGTGGCGCCGCTGTGCCTGCCCGAGGCCGCCTTCGCGGCGCGCGCGCTGGCCGCCGTGCGCTTCTCCACCGTCAGCGGCTGGGGCCGGCTGCTGGAGCGCGGGGCCACGGCGCGCCGGCTCATGGCGGTGGACGTGCCGCGGCTCATGACGCAGGACTGCGAGGAGCAGTCGCGGCGCCGCGCGGGCAGCCGGCGCGTCACCGAGAACATGTTCTGCGCCGGCTACCTGGACGGCAGCAAGGACGCCTGCAAGGGCGACAGCGGGGGCCCGCACGCCACGCGCTACCGGGGCACCTGGTACCTGACGGGCGTGGTCAGCTGGGGCGAGGGCTGCGCGGCCGCCGGCCACTTCGGGGTGTACACCCGGGTCTCGCGCTACGCGGAGTGGCTGAGCCGGCTCATGCGCTCCGAGCCGCGCCCGGGCTTCCTGTGGCGGGCCCCGTTCCCCTAGACGCGCCCTGCGCCCAGTCCAGCCAGTCTCCCCCAGTTGGGGGGCGGGGAGAGAGGGCGAGACGGGAGGGGGCCCAGAGAGACACACAGAGAGACACGGAGACACACACAAACCAAGAGAGACGGAGAGATGGGAAGGGCGAGATGGAGAGAGACACGCAGAGAGACGCCGAGAGACGGAGGGGAGGGAGACGGCTGCGAGGCAGGGCGCCAGTGACTGGTCCTGGTGCCAACCCAGTAGCATTTACTTTAGAGTCAACCAGGGTCCGCAAACTACGGTCGAGAGCTGAATCCAAGGCACACTGTTGTGCAAATAAAGTTTTAATGAACACACCCATTTGTTTGGTTATTGTCCCTGGAGTAGTTGAGACAGAGACGTCTGGCCAAAAGACCATCTAACCTGCAAAACCTAATGCATTTGTTTTCAGTACCTCTGGAGAAAAAGTCTGTGGACCCTGGTCAGACCATGATTCTCCACGACCTTGCCAAGCCAGGGTGCACACACAGAGCACTGATGTCGGGCCGGATGCCTGGACTCGGGCTGGCTCTGCTTCCACGCCAGCCTGGATCGCTGTGCCTATGAAGCAGGAGCCTCAATGCTGCTCATGAGGATGAAGTCAGTGGGCCATGCCCTCATCATCTACACCAAAGCCAGTTTGCAAACATACATATACTGCAGATATTTTGGGGGAAATTCTGCAACCCTGAGCCCAGCTGAGTCTCTGGAAGCTGCTCTGGCTTCTTGGAATGGAAGTTGGCCGGACTCCTCTTCCTGGGAAGAAGGAGAGGGTGGGACTGAGGGGACAGGCCAGACCCAGACCTACCAAGGAAGAAACCAGGAGAGTTACACGGGTTCCTGGGTGGAGCACTGGCCTGGCCTCAGTTTCCCTACCTGTCAACAGGTAACGTAGGTGCCCTGCCCACAGTGCTGCCACAGAGGGTGCTGGGTGCTCCCAAGAGGCTTGTTCAAGGGTCTGACCACCCCTGAAGGCTAAACTGCTTAATCTGGGAGACGCCACCTGCCATGCACCAGCCCCCCTTTCGTGATGGTGAGTAGAGTGCTGCGAGACTAGGAGAGGAGGGCCCCCAGGCCAGCACAGACGCGTCTGCCATGAGGTCCTGGCTTCCACAAGCAAAGACAAACATGCCCAGAGGCGACACCAGAGCTCAGAGACCGGGCAAGACAGGGCCTTTCTAACGGCCAGGCTGTGTGCAGTGGCCCGAGAGACCAGCCATGGCCACGGCACCCAACACCCTTGATTCCTTCAGTCAGGCCTGTTTATTAAGCACACACTGTGTGCCAGACACCCCTCTAGGCACTAGGCATGCAGCGACTGACAACCAAGCGACCGACAACCAAGCCAGACACAATCGGGTGCAAGTGGCCACAGTGCCAGGGTGACAGGTCAGAGCAGATGTGGCACAGAGTGCTGTGGGTCATAAGCAGCCCCGATCCCCAACCGCCATGGCATGGTTGGCAGTGCACTCACCACCCAGGCTGACATTTAGACCCTGGAGTCCCAGCTGCGACTCCTGCCGCCATCGAGCAGAGAAGCTCAGGGACCCGCCGGGCCTGAGCCGCCTGTGTGGCAGGCAGGCTCTGGACTGGGAGGACGGCCCTGCACTGCCTGATCTGTGCACACACCTCCCCCAGGAGCCCATGCTTTCTGCTGCCACAGGCCCAGATCAACTCACCCTTCCCAGCCTCAACCCTCCAGCCACCTGCTTGTCGGGAGAGTGGGCAGTCCCATCTGCAGAGCGCACTTCTGGGCCTTCCTCTGACAGGGACTACGAAGGTGAGGCTCCGCGTACCCCAAGAGGCCATCAGTACTAAGCAAGCACACTGTGCGCCCCAGATTGCCCAGCCCCCACCCTGCAGTGAGGTCAGGCTGCGCAACGTCCCAGCCTAGGGGAGCCCCAGACCCCTGCTCTTCAATGCCCCTGCGGCCCCCTGTGGCCACCGACTTCTCTCCCTGCCTCCTCTCTCCCTCCTCTCCCCCCCTGCCTTCTCTCTCCCCAGACTTCTCTCCCTCCCTTCTCCCCACCCTCCTCCCCACCCTCCTCCCCCTGCTGGGCCACCCTGGACTAGGAAGAGGTGAGAAATTACCTTTACTGGTAATTAAGCCTTGGACATTCCAGGCCCTGCTTGTCCCCCACTAGCCAGCCTGCCTGCACGGTGCCTGGTGCACGGCCAGGGGACACGGGGCCCCATGCCTGTGTCCATGTCCAGGGGTCAGCATGGGGGCTGGGAGACATCACCCACCAGTGCCTCACAGCAGAGCCCCTCTCAGCCTCGGGCTAATCTGTCCTGTGGTCAGCAGGTCAGGAGGGGGCTTCTGGCAGAGCTCTTCCCTCCAGGCAGCAGGGAAGGGTTGCTCCTCCCAGAAGTATGTGTAGGGGCCAGGTGGTCACAGAAAGGTCACCAGAATCTCTGCCTCCCTGAAACCCTGGATCTGGGAGTGGGAGGGAGCAGGTGCAAGCCTAGCATGCAGGAGTCCCCCAGTGACACAAGACCACCACATCCAGGCACCACCTGATGGCACCCGAAAGCAGCCGTGAGTGGAAGGACAGGTTCAGACTCAGGAAGAGCAGGGCACAAATCCCACATCTGCCACCATGGTGGTGGGCTCAGGCTTTACCTCTCACTAAACCTCAGTTTTCTGTCCTGGAAAAATGATGGGAAAATGATACTTTCATCATGTAAGGACTGAATGTTAGATGTCAACATCTGAAAACTACAAAATGAACATAAAATGGTGTTTCTATTCTCTTAGGACAAAAGTTCCCCACCCACAGCAGGTCCCACCGGCCACCCAGCCCTGCCCGGTGAAGGTGGGGCTGGGTGACCACACATCCCAACAGAGTCACTGCCCCCACCTCGCCAGCAGGCCTGGGCCCCAATCAGGAGGCCGGGATAAGCAGCAGGACAACAAGCCATCCTGTGAACCCAGGTGAGTGGACTTTGCCCCTGGCAGCCCTTCACGGTGGGGACAGGGACGCTGCACTCGGCCACACCATGGCGAGCCTGCTGTGCCTCCTCCTGCTCAGCACCTCCCTGGCCGGCCTCCTGCTGCCTGGGGAAAGTGGTAAGTGGCACTCATGCTTCAGACTGCAGAGGGGGCCAGGGCAGCCGGGAGGGGTGGGGAGTCGGGGGGATGCCCTCGAATCTCTGCAGTGTTCATGGGAGGGGGGGGTGCCCCGGCCCTGCCAAAGTCTGGCCTCAGATGGCTGGGCCTGGACTTCCCAGCCAAGGGTATAGCAAGGCCAGCTGTGGCTTTGGGTGGGTGAGAGTCATCAGATGAGTAGATCAGAGGTCACGAAGAGACACAAACACAGGGACAGGGACAGAGAGGGAGAAGGAGAGGGAGGCGGAACAGAGAGAGAAACAGAGAGAGAGGGAGACAGATAAGGAGAGACAGAAAGTGGTAGGGAGACAGAGATGAAGATAAGGAGAGACAGAGATAGAGGGAGAGGGAGAGAGACAGGGAGACAGAGATGGAGACAAGGAGAGACAGAGATAGAGGAGACAGGGACAGGACGGAGACAGGAGAGACAGGATAGAGGGAGGACGGAGAGAGCGGAGACAAGGAGAGACAGAAGAAGAGGGGAGGAGGAGACAGGGAGACAGAGACGGAGACAAGGAGAGACAGAGATGGAGGAGAGAGACAGGGAGACAGAGACGGAGACAAGGAGAGACAGAGATGGAGAGAGAGACAGGGAGACAGAGACGGAGACAAGGAGAGACAGAGATGAGGAGAGAGAGACAGGGAGACAGAGACGGAGACAAGGAGAGACAGAGATAGAGGAAGGGAGACAGGGAGACAGAGACGGAGACAAGGAGAGACAGAGATGGAGAGAGAGACAGGGAGACAGAGACGGAGACAAGGAGAGACAGAGAGAGGAGGGGTGTGGGGGTGCCAGGCAGTAGGGAGAGGGCCGCCCTCTACTGCCAGAGCGAGGGGCACAGCAGAGGCCCAGCCAGGGAGGGGCTGAGAGGGGCCACCACCCTCAGCTGGCTCCACCTGGGAGGGGTGCCCAAGGCGAGGCCGGACAGACGGGGGCACCAGACCACCCAGGCCCCTGGGCCTGTCCACAAGAAGAGGCCCCGACAGGGGAGAAGCCAGGCAAGGCTGGAGACAGCAGAGGAGCGGAGGCACCTGCGCACAGGACTCGGGGACCCAGGGCTGGTTTGCATCCTGGAGAAAGCGGGGCAGACGGGCGCCGGTGAGCGAGAGCAGGGCGAGCAGTGAGGGAGAGAGCCGGAGACCCAAGCAGGGGAGGGAAGAGGAGAGACCTCCGGGGGTGGGGGAGGGGGAGACCCGAGGGAGGCTGGCTGGACCCTCAGAACCACGTCGCCCTGAGCGCCCCGCTGCAGGGCGACACCCTTCTACCTCCTGGGTCCCCGCCCTCACGAGCCCCCACAGGAAGCTCTAGCTCCAGTGAAACCCACATACCGTCTTCCCAGGCCCACCCTTACCCCTTCCCCTTCCAGCCCCCGTCCCACGCCCAGCCGCACACAGGGGCCACAGTCGGACTCCCCCCTCTGCGGAGCGGCTCCTGCTGGGATGACGGTCCAGACCCTGCTTCCCGCCCTGGACCACGCCCCGCCCCGGCCCCGCCCCTGCCCCAGGCCACGCCCTACCCCAGCCACGTCCTCCTCACAACAGGCCACGCCCTTCCCCACCCAGGCCACGCCCACACTCTGGCCACGCCCTGTTCAGGCCACGACCCAGGCCCCGCCCCATCTCAGGCCACGCCCACCCCGCGCCAGGCCGTGCCCCCACTCCGGCCACGCCCCACCCCAGCCAGCCCCTGCCCCAGGCCACGCCCCTACCCGGGCCACACCCTCTTCACTAAGATCACTCCCCTGTCCCAGACCACGCGACCATTCTGGGCCACACCCTCTCCACCGAGGCCACGCCCTCCCTCACCCTGGCCACGCCCCCGCCAAGACACCACCTGTCCCGGGCCACGCCCCATCCCATGCCACGCCCAGCTCACACCGGGCCCCCGCCCCCCGCCCCAGGCCGTGCCCCTACCCCGGCCACGCCCCTGCCCGAAGCCACGCCCCACCGGGGCCTGGGCCCTCCGCGTGGGCAGCTGGCGCTCGCCCTCAGCCTGGCCTGCGAGCGTCTGCGCACGGCCGGTGGTGCCCCAGCGCAGGCCTGGACCCTGGGAGAAGGGTCAGCCTGGAAAGCAGGCCCGGTCCGCCCTCGGAGGCCGCGGCAGCTGTGCAGGTGCAGATGGGCCCGAGGGCGGGTCTGCTGTCCCAGGACGTCCTGCTCCGGTCCTGTCCTCAGCACCCTTTGGTGGCCACTGCCTTGTCCTGGCTGGTGGTGGCCCCTGTATTAGTTTGCTCAGGCTGCCATAACAAAGTACCACAGACTGGGAGGCTTCAAACAACAGAAATATATCGTCTCACAGTCTGGAGGCCAGAAGTTCAAAGTCAAGGTGTCCGCAGGGCTGGTTCCTTCTGAGGCTGTGAGGGAGTCTGTTCCAGCCTCGGTCCAGCTTTTGGTGTTGCCCGTGCTCCTTGGTGCCCTTGGCTTGCAGACACATCACTCCACTCTGCCTGCATTGTCACATGGTGTCCTCCCTGTATGTCCCTGTGGCTCTTCTCTCGAAAGGACACCAGTCCTAGTGGATTAAGGGCTCACCCTACTCCTGCCTAACCTCTTCCTAACTAATTACATCTGCAAAAGCTCTACTTCCAATTAAATTCACGTTCTGAGGTTCTGGGAAGGACGTGGGTTTTGGCGGACCCTATTCAGCCCAGTACTGCCATCTGTGAGTGATTTTTGCCATCTAACTTCTAATCTTAGTAAAATCAGAATATGTACAGCACTTGCCGTGCTAGCCCTAAAACTGATACTGTCATATCAGCAGGCACTAAAGCTGCACAGCTGTGCTTCCATCTTCTTTTTTCCTAGAACATAGATTTATTTTTATTTTTATTTTTATGGTTTCCATCTTGACACTCCACAAGTTTAAATCCACTCTTCTTGAGTTTCGACCGTATTAACTGAAAATATTGTTTGCTGGTGAAATGTGCTCAAATGCGATTGCTGACTGTGTGCATCCCTGATTTGCCAGTCAACAAAGATAGCCACGTGTTTGAGGACTGCCATGTGCCAGACAGCTACTGGAGAAACAAGGCACATAACAAAATAGAACTCACAACAAGCAGCTAAGAGTCTGGAGTTTTGGAGTGTTTCATTAACTTCTTAAGACAAGTGTATAAAAACCTTGGCATGTTTTCATTTCTAATTACCAACCTTGCTTTACTCATATCAGAAAGTACAGCTGCGTGGCCTGCTTAAGAAGTCATATCAACTTTTAATGAAAGCACTAAAAGTGCCTAAATTTGGTCCAGAGGGCTGAACCTAGAGGCCAGGCCAGTGGCCCCATCTTTCCTTCACTCATTCATGCAACAAGTACTTATTAAGTACCTACTGTGCCCCAGGCACTGGGGACACAGCTGTCACCAAATAGGCTAAGTCTTTTTTCATGGGAGGGCAACAGCACTAAGCCTGTCAATATGTGACGCCAGAGAGCGGTTAAGTGCTAAGAGGAGAGAGAGCACAGGGTGTGGGGACCAGAGAGACGTGGGAGGGGACAGCCTTGGAGGGAGTGGTCGGGGGGCCTCTGAGGGAACATGGGGGTGAGCCATGTGGGTATCTGGAAAAGAACACTCCAGACAGGGAAGGTGGTAGGTGCAAAGGCCCTGGGGTGTGAGAGTGTTGGGCACAGTCAAGGACAGCCAAGGGCCAGCATGGCAGAGAAAGGTGAGTGAAGGAGAGCAGAAGGCGAAGAGGCCCAAGAAGCCCAGCCCTGGGGAGCCCCGGGTTCTGTTCCAAGGCCAGTGGGAGCTGTGGCTGTGGGTGGCCCCTGGCTTCCTGGCATTACCTCTTCCACCCTGTCCTCACGCCCACGGCCATCGGCTCAAGCTCACAGGCACTGTCATGCCTCCACCAGCTGGGAAGAGGTGAGCAGGCTTTAGGGAGGTGGGAAGAGAGAGGAACTGGATGGGGGCTGTGGAGGAAGGGGAATTCTCCGTGGGCGGCCTCAGACCCCATATGCAAGCCTCATCCAGTGTTTTCCAAATTGTGAACTGTGAACCTCCTGCGTTCCAGGTGGGCCCTAAAGACCCACATTTTACCTCACTCTCCGATATTCTAATGCACACACATTTGAATGCCGCTCCTGAGTGTCTCCTCCCTTCCATGTAGCCTGCTTCTTTGTGGTATGTTTAGTTTTCTCTCTGCTGCCCAGAGCCATGGTGATGGTTCACAGACTTGCGCAAAGGTCAACCCCACTCACCATGGCCTGATGCCCTCCCCGCCTCTGATCGGTCCCCCTCTCTTCCTCTGCGCCCTGAGAGGAACCTTTCTGGCCCACACCCCCTTCTCCTTGGCATCCACCCCTGAGCTCCTCAGGCCCTGGGCATCCAACACAGGAGCCAGCAGAGTCAGCAGGAGGGAAAAGGGGGCATTCCCCTCCCAGCTGTTTT